>JARDYH010000001.1:85835000-90835000 GCA_029215795.1 Anniella stebbinsi | reverse complement strand
CCTACTCCAACAGGGAGCTCAGCAACCCACCCGAAGCAGACCCCCACTGCACTGCCACCTCGACCGTCGACTCACCCGGAAGCACGAGGGCCGGTGAACCAGCGACCGCCGAGCCCCCCCTCATCCACTCAACACGGCCGGACAGCGAGCAACGGCCACGCACATCCCCAAGATGCACGAAACGTCAAGGCAAAGGGCACCCGTGGGCGACAGCTAGCCACCTGCGGATGTTGTGGAAAACAGCTGGAGGTATGCACAACAATCCCAAGGACACAAAGCGGCCCCGGCCAGCAATGACAACAACGCCTACACACAGGGCACATTCACAGCAAGCACAACGGCCCACCAGGACCCACCATCACACAAGCACACGGGACGGGGAAAGCCAGTCCAGGGCACAGACAACCGTCACCACCGAAACACATACCCGCTGGCAACATGGGGCCAGAGGAAGAGGGGGCCCGGGGCGACCCGGCCGAGGACACTGGCTCACAAACCCCAGGAGAGGGAGCAGCCAGGACCCCCCGGAAAGACGCAGAGTGCAGCACTGGTCCCAGGCAGAGATCGGGCACTTCATAGAGCTGTGGGGCAGCCCGGAAGCCAGGAGGATCATGGCCACAGCCAGGCACGATCAGCTCTACCCCTGGCTCGCCAAGCAGATGCAGGAACGGGGACACAACCGCAATGGCAAGCAATGCAAGGAAAAGCTTCATGAACTCAAGAGGAAGTTCAAGGAGAGCGTCACCCACAATAAAAGAACCGGCAACCAGCCACGCACCATGCCCTTCTACAACGAACTGGCACGCCTGCTGGTGGAGTGCCACAACGTCGTCCCGGGACACACGGCGGGCAGCGGGGTCGCCACCAACGAGCCGCCGTGCACATAACAACGAGCCCAACTGCTCCAAGGGGCGCAACGGGAGGAGGGCCCCACCACACAGGAACCACAGCTGCCGGCATGGAGGAACGCCCCACCCCCAACACCCACCAGCAAGAAGGTTGTGAGGGCATCAGCCGAACTATGTCCGGCCGTGGCGAAGCCGAGGAGCCGCCCCGTGGCATCTCAAAACCCATCGGTGCTTGCGAGGCCACCACCCGTGCTGCCAAGGACAGCCAGCACCACAAGGAGCCATGACACGGCCATCTTCTGGAACTCCCCCCTGGCTGCCAAGCTGACATCGGGGCGCTTCCTGACTTCCGGGCCCGCTTCAGTGTGCGGCCGTGCAGTGAGTCCGCTCCTCCTGGCCGACCAGGCATTTGCCCTGCAGCCGTGGGTGATGGCCCCGTACCGCTACCCCTGCACCAACGTCCAGCGTAAATACAACTACTACCATTGCCGTGCCCACTTGCCTGTGGAGCGTGCCTTTGGGTGTCTGAAGGAGCGATGGCACTCCCTGTTTAGCTTGCTGGACTTGCAGGCCGACATCATCCCGGACGTGATGGTGTGCTGCTGCATCCTGCACAACATCTGCGAGTCCCGTGGGGATGTGTAACTGGCCGAGCACCCCGATCTCCCCCGGGCGGTTGAAGACGCCGTCGCCATCGCTGTGGACGGGCGGGACGTTGCCGGGCCCCAAGAATCCCGTTGGGGAGCGTCGCGTCCGTTTGGAGGCATCACTGGTGCGTGAGCGCATCAGTGCCTGGATCTGGCTCCGCTACCCCCACCCCCTGTGAGAGTTGGCTGTGGGGTTCCATCTGTGGACTGGCATCTCTCCCTGGTGTGCCGCCCCTCTCTGCCTCTTCCCCTTCGCCCGTTCCATGGCTGGCTCCCTGGGGGTGTTGGTTCAGCTGTCCCCTCTTCACCGCTGTGCCTTCCAGTTGCCTTCTCCCTTCCCGGGGGCACCTGGCCTTTCCGTAGGCTCTGCCCTTGCTTCGTAGTGGCCAAGTGCCTTATTGCCCATGTCTGAGCTCCCTGCTGAATAAAGTTTTCCAAACCACCCCACTCTTGCCTTCTTTCCTGTTTGTGCAGATGGATGCTCTGGGGGGGAGGTGGTTGTGGCTGGGGGACATGGGTCGCCCTCGCTGCTGCCGATTCACCCGTGTAGGGTGAGCAGGGGTCGCTCCCTGGGGCATGGGTGCCAACGTTTGGGATGCAGTGCTGGGTGTGAGGTGTGGCCGCTGTATTTGTGCAGCTGTTCCTCTTGCCTGCCTCTTTGCCCGAGGCTGCTGTGTTCCATCCATTGCCTGAGGCGGCCAATGAGGTTCGGGAGGCGTGTCCAGCATCGGCTTCAATGGCAGCACCCATGGGTTTTCGGCCGCAGCGTGTGCTGGGATACCTGCAGGAGGACTAGCGGAGGTTGGTAAGCGGAGAACATGGCGGCCAAGCTGTCAGTCAGAGCCACGTACGTTATTAACAACCAGGGTGTTTGCCGGTTCCGAGCAGCGCTGGCTGCAGCGTGTCGTCTGTGGAGCTCTGCCTGCCTAACGCACCGTCAGTATGTTATTTCCCCTCCGTTGCTTAATATGTCATCCTAACTGAGCCATTGACTGAATACATTCATGTTTCAGTCACAACAAAGAGGTTAAATTTCTCAATGCCCTAAATAACTGCGCCCTAGAACAGTTGTTCATGGAACTGACCAGAGGGGAGGCAACACTGGATTTAATCCTAAATGGTGTTACCTAGAACCTAGTAAATCTGGTTGAACCAATTGGAAACAGTGACCACAATGCTATCAGATTTAATATATATTTAAGAGGGAAATTGCAAAGCAAGTCCAATACCCTCACATTTGACTTCAAAAGAGGAAACTTCTCTAAAACGAGGGAACTGGAGAAAAGGAAGTTGAAAGGGGGAGTGAAGAGCATTACATCTCTTAAAAAACATGGAGGTTAAAATGTTAGGAATGGTAGCACTAAATCCAAGAAGTCACTGGCACAGTTAACGAGCATTGTCAAGGAAGCTATCAGAGAAAAGAAGGCTTCATTCATGGAAGTCTTGCCCAGATGAGGAAAACAAAAGGGAGCACAAGCTTCCACAAAGGAGATGCAAGAAAACAATAAGAGATGCAAAAAAGGATTTTGAAGAGCACATTATTAATATTATCAAGGACAACAGTAAATATTCTTTAGATACATCGGAAGTAGGAAATCAGCTAGCGAGGCAGTTGGACCATTGGATAACAATGGAGTTAAAGGAGTACTAAAGGAAGTTAAGGATACTGCAGAGAAGCTGAATGAATTCTTCTCAACTATTTTCACGGTAGAAGTGATAGGACAGCTACCTGTGCCTGTGTTTTCAGGAAGGGAGTCTGAGGAACTGAGGCAGATATCTGTGATTTTTTTAGCTTGGAAAAAAACGTGAGCAAGGGGGGATATGATAGAGGTGTATGAAATTATGCATGGTGTGGACAATGTGGATAGGGAGTCATTTTTCTCCCTCTCTCATAATACTAGAACCCAGGGTCATCCCATGAAGCAGATTGGTGGGAGATTCAGGACGGATAAAAGGAGGTAGTGGAATTCGCTTCTGCAAGATGTAGTGGTGACCACAAATTTGGATGGCTTTAAAAGGGGCTAGACCAATTTACTGGAGGAGAAGGCTATCAATAGCTACTAGTTCTGACGGCTATATGCTACGTTCAATATCAGAGGCAGTAAGCCTATGTACACCAGTTGCTGGGCAACATGGGTGAGAGGGTGTTGTTGCACTCATGTCCTGCTTGTGGGTTTCCCATGGGTGACCTATTGTGTAAACAAAATGCTGGACTAGATAGATTCTTTGTCTGATCCAGCATGGTTCTTATGTTGCTATATTCTTATCTCCTTCTAATCCAGAACTCTGTTTTCAACATTACCCAACCAAATGCCTCCAGGAAACAAGCAAGCAGGGCATGAGAGCAATAGTGTTTTTTTCTTTGCCCCAGCATTTGTTATTTAAATATATATATTGGCTCTGTTTCCATGTAGCAATCAAGTCGGATAGGAGGAGAGAATTTCTTCCATAGGCATGACTTGCATAGGAATGACTTGCTAAGGCCAGCAAACTGAGTTTAAGACAGAAGTAGTGGCTGAGCACTAAACACCATTATCTTCATTTGCCCAACATTTACTGGACCATAGAAATACAGAGGGAAAGTAGTTGCATTAGTGTGGAACAAGAAATTCTAAGTGGACGAAGGAAGAATAATCTTGTGAGGGTATTTGTTTTTTAATTGATATATAAGCATCCTTAGAAAGGAAACCAAGTAGGAATAAATGTAAAATGAGTAAGAACAAAGAGATGGAAACAAAGAGAAGGGCAAAGACAAAAGGTGAGCTGTTTTTGAGTGAATTATGTGGCAGAAGATGAAGAGCTAAAGGGGAAATAATGCTAATAGTGACGGATATTCGAAGAGGTTTTCATCTATTAATGAAACTTATTTTCATACAAGTATGTTGAAATTCAAAACCAGAGTTTGGAAAATATTTGCAAACAGTTGAACTATTTTCAATGTACTTACCATTTAAACATAAGCATTTTTGACCGAAGGATTAAAAACAACTGGTTGGGGCCAGACTTAATTATACTTAGAGTAGTTCCATTAAAATCAAATGGGGCAAGTTCCATTAATTTCAATGGGTCTACTCTAAGTAAAATTGAGTCTGAATTTGGCACTTTTTATCTTGGTAAGAATAATCTTATGCACCATACCAAACAACAGTGATTTTTTTTAAAAAAAAGAAAGGTTAAATATACTGGGACAAATTTAGAGTTTGGTGAATCTTTGGTTAGGAGACAGTAAATAGATGTACTAATAACATAAAACAACCAATGAAAAGATACGGGCTCATGAAGATATTGCTCAGCATTTCTTCAGGTGTACAAAATCTCCAGTGACTGAGAGTAAATTAAGAACCAGAACTAATGATCAAAGTGTCTGTTTTTAATCAATGGTTATTATGTTTAGTGTGAATGTTCTCTGTAGTGCTTCAATAAATCTAATGTGCTCCCAAATATGGGTGTTCTGGTTAATGATGCATTATGTAGCCTATTGAAAAATCTTTGTTCCTTTAAATAGTAAAACATAATTGTACTGTTATGTATTTACTGGCATAAGGAAGAATTAGCTTTTAAGCCTCCCTTAATACTATAATTCAGTGGCTACTCTTTCTTTCTTTCTTTCTTTCTTTCTTTATAAATAATTGGAAAAATATTATGAAACTTATAGGCTTGGGGAAAGAGAGGGGACATAAATTTTCAGAAAAAAGTCACTGTCATAACTTTTCATCATCTATTTGATGTATCTCATTTTAAATGAGATCCTTTCATGCAACATGTACTCAACCATTCTGAAAAAATATCCCCTAAAATGTATCAGACAGTAAGGAACAATGTATATTGCACCCAAAGTAAAGGTGAGTAGGAATAAAAAGACCTGAAGAATCTTATCCATTGGGTTCCCAAATTCCACCTGTTGTGAATGTAGTAAATGAAGTTAAAATGAAGGTTTACTGAAATTTGCTTAAAGAAAGCAGGTAATATGTAGACATAAATATCTGGGGAGGGGGCAAATGAACCATGTTTATCCCTTGCCCACACAAATTCAAATGCCTTTCAAAACTATACACTTTGTTGCTTATACATACTTATATTTGCACCATGCAGATAGGTGAAATACTCTTTTAAGCATCTTCTATTTTACAACATGTCCTCACTTGGAGATTACATTCAATTCTAATTATAGTTTTTGGATGAAGTATCATTGATGCATGGGTTGAATGGCATCCTTTTCCCCATTTCCAGTGAACATGTACGTGTGAGGATTTTAATTTTTTAAATTTTTTTTGTTCCCGAGTACTCATCTTAAAATGTCTAAATATCATCAGTCTAATTTAGAGTATCATTCTGCATCTTCAATTTTTCATTAAGTAATTCCCAATTTCTCTTAGGATGACAGATTTACATACACATAATCAAAATTATAAACAAGTGAAACCATCTTCTTGACTTTGGAAAGCTTGCAAACTTGTCTGAGCCAAGAACCATGCATGTTCCACATGAAGGGTAACATTCAATGCTGCAATGGTGGAAGGGAATTCAGTAAACTTCTCCACCCATCCTTCCTCCAGGAGCCTCCTGAGGAACCAAAATGCTTCATGGAAGGATAAGGGGACCATCTTAAATGGGCTGGGCTATTACATGGAGGGCTGAGGGAGAAGGGAGAATCACCAAAATAGGTCAATGGTATCTTTGCTACATGGAACTTCTGCGAGTACCTCCACACACTTTTTAGGAATCTTGCCATTTCCCTTACCCACATGCCAAGGCTCTCTCCATTCAGAAAGTTCTGGAGGCTGCCAAAGGAAAAATGCATATTTTCTGCAGATTTTTAAAAACAAGTCAGTAACTGATGTGAACATGAGACTGAATGATGGAGTAAATGAGATATTGAGAAAAAGCCAAGGTCATTATATCTGAACGAGCCCCAAGAGTTATAAATACACCTGTCCATATTTTAAACATATAGGAACATAAGAAGAGCCATGGTGGATCAGACCAAGGATCCATCTAGCCCAGCATTCTGTTCACACAACGGTCAACCAGCTGTTAACCAGGAACCCACAAGCAGGACACAGGTGCAACAGCAACCTATTCACCCATGTTGTCCAGCAACTGGTGTATATAGCTTACTGCTTTTAATTTTCATCTGTGATCTTGATAGGCTGAAATGAAGAAGACTAAACACACAATAATGGATATATAGTTATCTTGTAAGTAGCCCCAAGAACCATATTGGTATGTATTTTAAATACATAAATAATAAAGTAAGGTTGGCTAAGCTGCTAGCTGAGGAATGTATTATCTTTCAGGATTAGGTCAAGAACTGTTCAGCTCCTCCTACCTAGCCAGGGTGTTTATTCAGATTACTCTGCCTGTAGTTTGTTCAGAGATTGAACACCTATGAGGATGGAAAACTGCCTAGGCAAAATAAATAAATAATCCTTTTCAGTATTCACACATCTTGTCTACTTTTTTGATGAAAATTTTTACCTCATCAAAAGGGGAAGTTTTGAAGTGAAAATTGAATGACGTGAAAACTTAGCTCATTCGTTATTTTCTAAAACAGTAAGTACATTTTCAAGTGACACTAAAATAGTATTTGAATTTCATATATTTGTGAACTGAATGAAAAAGACACATTAAGCAAAACATACATTTGAGGAGAAATAGCTCTCTTCCTCATTTTATATGGCATGTGTATTATTCAGGAGTGATGCACGCATCCATACCACAAAGCAATCTTCACCTAAATTGCCTATAGTTAAGCAGTATATCATTTGTAGAACTGGATGTGACATTCTTTCCCCCCACAATGAAATAGGAGTGTTTGTTGATTACATCAGAAGCATGATACTGGCAAACATTTTTTGTTGTTGTTGACAGAAAGCAGCATATGTAATCTTTTGTTCCTCTGCTTTTATGTATCTATTCTTGAAATTCCTTTGTGGAAAAAGTGTAAATGCCTTGGTTCACTTGTTCATTTGTAGCAGCGCATATTATTGGGAAAATATGAAGTTGCAGTTTGTCCCTGTCACCCTTTGATGAGACACATATCTCACTGGGCTTCATATCCTGCTCCTCACCAAAACAAAAGAAAAACATACCGAATGCTTCTAGCTAATAAAACTGATGAATTACTGCTTTTGTGGAAATTTGATCATGATTGGCTTTTATCAAGATAGAAATAGCAAATAAATGAGGCTGAGCTGTTACTACATGTTATATACAAAAGAACAGTATTTAAAAATAAACAGAGGGAACCTGTGTATCTGTGTGTGGCCCTAAGGGGACAAAGCTGTCACTGGAAGATTTGATGGTTTTAGGATTTAGATTTGAAATAAAACACTGTGGTAGTTTTGTTTTGTTTGCAATTGCGGTTTGAGATCTTTGGTACTGTATATTCATATTTGGATAAGCAAACAATATTAAATCTAAAACTGCAATTTGGTAACTTACAGTAAAATATACTTGAGTGGCCTTTTAAACTACCTCCTTTGACATCGTGCAGTTCTGCTGTCATACTTAGAACATTTGTCTTCTGTTGGCACATAAATATAAGGGGCCTGTTCACACAACACGTCAAGTCATGATGGTTAAGTGTTTTGAAATAACCATGATGGCTTAACGTGCCATATGTATGGAGTTTTCCCTAGCCATAGTGGCTTTATAACCACAGTTTAACTACCCTCACTAACTATGCACTGTAAAAGGGTTAGTGGTCCTAACCATGGCTTAGCATGTTGTCAGGTTCCGGTGGTTAACCCAGCACTGCCATAGAGCTACCATTTGCGCTGCCATTAGAAGCATGAATTATTTTGCATAAATGGCATCTTTATTGCCATCATTTCCGTAAAAGTCCTTTTACACAGAATAATGAGTCACCATTTGTATGCATAATGGTGGCTTGCTAAGGCAATGGGCAGCCATGCAGTACTCTCTGGATGCTTGCGCAGTGGCGAGAGTTCAAGGACCCCAGTACGTCAGGCCAAGCAAGGAATAATTAATCTAGGCTGACCATATGAAAAGGAGGACAGGGCTCCTGTATCTTTAACAGTTTCATAGAAAAGGGAATTTCAGCAGGTGTCATTGGTATATATGCAGAACCTGGTGAAATTCCCTCTTCATCACAAAGTTAAAGCTGCAGAAGCCCTGCCCTCTTTTGTACATGGTCAAGAGACAGGGCCCCTGCAACTTTAACTGTTGTGATGAAGAGGGAATTTCACCAGGAACTAATTGCATACAAATGACACTGGCTGAAATTCCCTTTTCTCTACAACTGTTAAAGTTACGTCAGCCCTGTTCTCCTTTTCATATGGTCAGCCTAATTAATCAGACTCCACCCATCCAGCTGCAACATCCCTAGTGGGGAACAACGATGCTTTTGATACCATGTTACTGTTATCAGCCAAGCAACTTTGAGCACTCCACATACCTAGGCATAAACACCTGCAGCTGCTGCATAATGTGAAAACATCCCCACTTGCCCAGCCAATGGCCAAGAGGCACAAAAACCTCTTCCAATGGTTCTCCAAACAGAGGAGAAGCTATTCCCGCACCTTGTAGCAGTGCAAGAAGAAGTTACACAAACTCAAGAGGGGTAGTTAGGATGGAGGTTGGTGCACATGTGGTGGGAGCACTCATCATGATTAGTGCTTAACCCCCACGCACCATTTCCCCAAGTCACATCTGAACAGGGCCAATGTAATTTTGTTGTTCTATAATGTAGAGAATTTCCTGAGACATCAACACCATTTAACACATACAACTCAGCAACATCATTAGGTTCAAAACAAAAATGTGTAATAACTAACTGATTCTCATTTGCCAACTATAATATTAATTATTGAGATTCCAAAGTAGCTATTCTAATATAGCACTAATACAGCACTCTTATCTCACCCTGCCTTCAAGCAAATGCAAGTAGATCCCCTCTTCAGATCTTGCAACTCCATGCACAAGGGTTGGGACATGCAATTAGTGTCATTCAAGAATGTCTAGAGTTGCAAAAATATCTTGGCTCAAAAGGTGTATTTATACTAGCCAATAGTTGGAACTGCCTTCAAGGCCCAGAGGGATTTCCTTTATACATGACCTCACAACTGCTCTATTCAAGGAAGGACCCCGTCATGCAATGAGATATTTTATTATCTCCTGGATCCAGCAGTAAACCATACTCTACTACATAAGCCAGGAAGGCCAAGGGTCAAGCAAAAAGGCTTCACTTCTCCATGCACATTGTCAATATGCTCAGGCCTCAACAAATGCAACTCATCCAACAACACAGGACTAGATAGCGTTCTGGACATTTCACTGGCTGAACTGTAACAAAGTGGCATCATAGTCAGTGTAGATTTGAAAGATTCTTCAAAATGCCTAAACAAGAAAGATCAATCTAGATGTTATATTAAATATGTACTGTGCAGCTCTTTTACGGTCACAGGATTTCTTAGTTCATGAACATCCTCGAATGGCCAAGCTGAAAGCAGTCCTGGAGCAAACTTAGATCTGCCAGAGATTACAACTGAAGATGCCACAAATATTTAACTAGCTTAGATTGTCCGTTAGAAGGAAGTATCCTATGCCCTGCAGGGCTCCTGCCAGCAGGATAGAAGGAGTGACAAAGATAATTTTCACCTCTCCATCTTCCTGTTTTTCATTTTCCCTCTGCACAGGCCTCTGAGCTCATCTAGAGCAATTGCGCTTCCAGGAGCAGGCAGAGCTGGAGATTTGTGTATCCCTGCCTCTCCTCTCCCTTCCTTGTCCCTCAGAATGACAGCTTTTTGATCTCTACAAGGTCACCGAAAGTTGCTTTTACAACCTTGGAAAGCAGATGCCTCTGTTCTTTCTGCAGTGGCTGAAAGGAGGCAAGGGAGGAGCAGGGGAAGGGATTGGATTTTGAAGCCTCCCCTCCTAAAGTTATAGCAGTGTCTACAGCTTTAGGACGGGGAATCCCAAACATCCTATGGTCCCAGGGATGCTTTCGAGGAAACAAAGGATTACACCCTTATTTTATTAAATCTATCACCGGTTTTATCTTCTGGCTAACATGGCAACTTTTCTTTCTTTAAAGAAAGTCTCACTCATACAGTTGCTTTGGCTATTGGTGGTATAGAAACGTAATAAGGAAATAGTATAACAACAAGATTTTTAAAGAAATAAATTTAGGTAGGGGAGCAAGAGAAGAAGAACTCCTGCTGGTATGAGTGCAAGTAAGAAGAGAAGTAATGAGCACATAACGGTAGTTTGCATGCAGAAGATCCTACGTTTCAACAACCTCCAACCCCAATAAATACTTGTTTCCTCTGTGCCACAAGAGAGTAGGGCAGGAGCTACACTACTCCTTTATAATGGTATTGAAGCATACTGACAACTGTTGTAGCTTTATAGTGTTATATCCTGCTTGGTGTAGATCTGGCTGATGAGCTATTGTGTGTTTATGCGTTTCCACCTATGAGTGTGTGTGTGTGTGTGTGTTTGTGAGAGAGAGTTTATAAAAATAAAAAATTGAGCACATGCTTTGCATGCAGAAGGTTTAAATTTTCAGTGAACCCCATCCCCAATACTTCAAGATATTAAAGATATTTTGAACAAATTGTTCTCTTTAATGACTTCAGTGTCCTTTGTTTTTTCTGTGCCACATTGTCGAGCATCCCAACAAGCATTCAGTCTAGAAGGAGTACGTCTATTGACATTTGACTTCCTAGTAATAAGTTTATGAAGAATTTTTTTTCAAACAATTCTCATCACGCTCTGATTGCACCCTAAAATTGGATGAAGAGACACTTCTTTGTGCCCCAAAATGGACTGGTGTAAAGTTGGTTAGGTCATGTGAAAGGGCCTTTTTCTTGCTGCATTCCAGTTGTGGAAATTTCATCTACAGAATGTCTACTTGGATGTTCAGTTTTTACTTTCCAACAACCAGTAAAGACAGTTTTATTTATGTGGGCTTTTCATTAGCATATCTGATTTTTTAATTATTTGTCACATTTGGACCACTGAGGGTCAAACTACATATTACACTGGAGCACTTTTAAAAAAAATTGGGGGGAGGAAAAGGTAGGGGGATTTACCCTTTCCCTCCGTGAGCACCATGGTCTTGATCTAAATCAGGGCCATGCACAATAACACAAGCATAAAATGAGTCAGCTACACATTTCATTATTAGTGTTAAGTGGAATTTAGCTCTTACAGTACAATCCTATACATATTTACTCAGAATTAAAATCCATTAAGCTCAGTGAGATTTACTCCCAGGCAAGTGTAAATTAAGGATAACATTCTATACACAAATGGCTCCATTTATGTTATCAAAGACACACACACATCAAGGTACAAATTCATCATAATTGAAGATTTCAAAAAAAGCATTATCATTTATTATTTATTACATTTATATACCGCCCCATAGCTGAAGCTCTTTGGGCAGTTTATAAAATCCATTCCACCTTTCCCCTATCTTTTCTCCTAACACTCTATAAAAACTATAAGCAGTAATTAGGGAAGGTGTCTATGCCTTAAGTGCATTAAAATGCCATTATGCACATTGACCATAGTACCTTTTTAAAAAGCCAATGTTGGAATTATACTTAAGCAAAGACATGTTTATTATCAGCAAATGTGTACCGAAAGTACACATTCCTGCAATCCAAACATTAGTATCCAAACATTTTTCCAATTACTGCCGACTCCCCATGGTGTTTCAAGCTGCTTTATGACATTTTAAACTCTGTAAATAATATGGGCCTTTAGAAAGCTGCAAAATCTTTGTTTCTTCCCACTAACCTGGGAACTAAATTTATAAAAAGCACATTTTCATACCAGAGGGATAAAATGCTTTTAACACATTTATCTTGAAAATTGGTAGTGTTAAATAGTGCCAAGGGATAAATAACCATAAAATATAACATTAGTGTATCTAACTATTATTCCAAGTAGACACAAATGGGATGTCATGTCACTACACCTTGTCATTTTTCTTGCCATTTTTCACATTAAAGCTATGTAATCATACATCTGTCACAACTGAAGTCCGTATTATTTTCTTGCAGTGTTCTGTTAGCCATCTCTTTCTACCTTGGAAGAAAGCCTTTAGGGGTAATAAAGTTCCCATAATGACAGTGATGGTCTGAATATGGTTTTAAACATAATTTAAAACTAAGATTTGGCAAATCACAATTCAATAAAGAAAATCACACTTATTATCCAGCCCAGAAATAGTTTCTGAATGTAGGATATAAAACCTCCAAAATTCTTACTTGATTAAATGGGAGCAGTTATACTGAACTCAATGGGGCTTACTGGGGAGTAGACATGAATATGATTGTGCTGTGAAACATTCAATAGATAATAAGTTTCAGCTGAAAATACTTAACAGTTTTTCAGAAGTATTTCTGGCAGTTCCAAAAGCTGCCTCCCCGTTTTAGCAGCATTCCTTCGTTAAAACGTTTGTGTATTACGTTTGATGCCATCACTAACTTCATTATTATTGTTATTATTATTATTATTATACAACCAAACCCAATTGATTCTTTTGTATTGTGATGCCATCCAATTTACTCTACATTCCTTTACTGGTGTAATCACATACTTTTGTATGTTAATGTTATATGCATATTTAGTTATTAATTAAATTTATATGCTACACCACAGCAACACTCTCTGGGCAGTTTACAATAAAAGTACACAGATTTTTTTAAGAGAAAGAAAGAAAAGAAAAGGGTGTCAGTTAAAATACCCCTATCTAATTAAAAGCTATTTGGAAATGAAAAAGTTTTCATCTGTTGTCTGAATGCCAAGAGAGTAGCAACAAACTTGGAAGCCAGAGGAAGAAGCAGAAATTAGGGGGTAAATGGTACCAGATAATCAGCAGCCAGGGGAAACAATGCAACTAAACAGAATAGTTGGGTGGGGTAGGGGAGAGAGAATATTGACACAATTTCTAGTTTTTCCTAATTTATCTAATTGCTACATTTCAATTAGGCTATCAACGTCTACGAGTAATGATGGCTATATACTACGTCCAGAATCATAAGTAGTATGCCTCTGTATGCCAATTGCTGGGGAACATAAGCAGAAGGGTAATATTGTATTCATGTCTTGCTTGTGGACTTTCCATCTGGTTGGCCACCATGTGAACAGGACACTTGACTAGACAGATCTTTGGTATAATCAAGCATGGCTCTTCTTATATTCCTGAAAATCAAAACTATAAAATATTTGGTGCCTGCGCTAATGAACATAGGATGCTGCCTTATACTTTGTCAGATCATTGGTCCATCTAGTCCAAAATTCTCAACACTGACTGGCAACATGCTCTCTAGGGTTTCAGGCAGGATTCTTTTCCAGCCCTGCTTGGAGATCCCAGGGATCAAACCTCGAACCTTCTGCATGCAAAGCAGGTGTACCACTGAGCTACAACCCCTTCCAAAAATATAAATATAGTTTAAAATATTAATCTATTTATTATTTATTTAGTGTTTTGCCTCCCCTGTATTCTAGGAGTTTGCAGCTATAGCAGAAGTGCCTGTGGCTATGGTATCCTTCTGGGACGACTGGCTGAGTTGGGAGTGGGAGGCACTGCATTGCAGTGGTTCCACTCCTATTTGGCAGGTCGGCTTCAGAAGGTGGTGCTTGGGGAACAATGCTCGGCCCCATGGATTCTCCAGTATGGGGTTCCACAGGGCCAGTCTTGTTCCCCATGTTGTTCAACATCTACATGAAACCATTGGGTGTGATCATCCAGAGTTTTGATGACACTCAGTTCTGTTTTTCTTTCTCGTCATCATCAGGTGAGGCTGTAGATGTGCTGAACCAGTGGATGGCTGCAACAATGGACTGGATGAGGGCTAATAAACTGAAACTCAATTCAGACAAGACTGAGATGCTGTTAGTGGGTGGTTCTTCTGACTGGATACAGGGTGTTCAACTTGTTCTGGATGGGGTTGCACTCCCCTTGTAGGAGCAAGTTCATAGCTTGGGGGTTCTCCTAGACCCATCTCTGTCACTTGAGGCTCAGGTTGCCTCAGTGGCAAGGAGTGCCTTCTACGAACTTCTACCAGCTACACCCCTGTCTGGACAGGGATAACTTGGCTTCAGTTGTCTATGCTTTGGTAACCTCCAATTTAGATTACTGCAACACGCTCTACATGGGGCTGCCTTTGAAGACGGTTTGGAAGCTGCAGCTTGTGCAAAATGCAGCTGCCAGATTGATATCAGGAACCAGACAGTTCGAACATATAAGACTGACTCTGGCCCGCTTGCATTGGCTGCCTGTACCTGATTCAAGGTACTAGTTTTAACCTATAAAGCCTTACACGGCTTGGGACCACAATACCTGTTGGAGTGCCTTTCTCGACATGAACCTACCCATACACTATGCTCAACATCTAAGGTCCTCTGAGTGCCTACTCCGAGGGAAGCGCGGAGGATGGCAACAAGGGAGAGGGCCTTTTCAGTGGTGGTCCCCCAACTATGGAACGATCTCCCCGACAAGGCTCGCCTGGCACCAACATTGTCATCTTTTCGACACCAAGTTAAGACTTTTCTCTTCTCCCAGGCATTTAACAGCATATGTTGAGTTTTTTTACTTTAAATTTTGTATATTGGTTTATAAATGTTCAATGTTTTTAATCTTTGCAAACCACCCAGTTTTCACATGATCAGTAATTGGTAACACGAAGCCACAATGGGTTGCTAACCATGATGTGTTGTAGATTATGCAAACAGTCCACTATGCGTATTCTGCAGAGCACAGGTTCTCAGAGTGGGGAGTTTGGGCTGATAAACCCATTGTGTGTGGCACAAACATCCCACAGATGACAGATAAGCCCATCATGGGTTCTGCCAGAAAATGAACCATCATGGCTTAGTGTTACATGTGAAGCCAGCTATTATATTTAACTATCTGTGAGAGAAGATAAGCTTCACACATTTTTGGAAAGGAGTCTTCATACATGGAATTGTTGTCTTCTTGTAAAGCAAACGTTCTCTGGCTGAGTAACAATCCTATGCACACCTTTTGGGAAGTAAGTTCCACTGAACCCAGTGGACCTTACTTTTGATTAAACATGTACAGGATTGCTGTTTTGTTCACTTGTAAACTGTAATATCATGTATGAAAATACAAGCAGGCATCCAAGAGCTTTGCTATAACTGCTAAATTGCATGCCCTGTGTTTTTTTTCTCTTTGAACATGTCATATCAAAACTTTTGATATTCTCAGCAATATCAAAAGGAATTTGTCATGCGATATTGGAACCATTGATGTAATAAACAATGCGTTTGGAACCAGTTGTGAAGTTCTTTGGATTTTCTCGTGGCATGCCAGCATATTCATAGGGTAGACTGTTAGCACAGAATATGGAATAAACCAATCTCTAAACCATTTAGAACTACTTTGGACCACTGATATGCATCTAGTTTACGTTTTATTAATAGCAACGAGTAGCTAATGAATCAAAGCAATATGCAGAGCAGAGCAAAAAAGGGTGAGACTAGTCCTTTTGGATTTACTCATTAGTTATGCCTTATTAGTTTAAATATTTTTATTTCAAGATTGAAATGCAGTTCATATAGGTGCCTGTGATTTCCATTATTATTATTATTATTATTATTATTATTATTATTATTATTATTGGTCCATCTAGCTCAGTATTGCCTATACCAAAGTGGGTAACATGCGCATCCCTGATCATTTGCCATGCTGGTTGGGACTAACAGAAATTGGCTGGTGGAAGTTGCAGTTCAACAACATCTGGAGGACCTCAGGTTGTTCAGCCCTCGTCTATACTGACTGGCTGCAGCTCTCCAGGATTTCAGGTAGCAATCTGTCCCAGACCTACCTAGAGATGCTAGGGGTTGAAACTGGGATCTTTTGTGTGCAAAACATGTACTCTGCCACTATCTTACGGCCCTACAAGTCTAAGTTTTGAATTAATCAACGATGTTGGCACATGGAAAAGAAGAATCGAAAAGAATATAAGTCTATGTTGACATATTCTCCATCTGAAAAATGAACATCAGCAAATCCATGCAGGCCTTGATCTCTCTGTCACAGTATAAAATGCTAGATGGTTTCCACTGTGCTGACTCACTACTTTGGGGACAATGTTTTCATTCAAAGTCATGATAAGGTAGAGAGACTAAAATGATGGGTGGTCACTTCGTAGGAGCAAAGAACATATCTTCATCATCTTGTTCCAAATATAACAGAAATTCTTTAGCAGTGTCTAACAATGAAATAAATAAATAAAAGTGTTGAAAGACATTACAGTAGTTCATAGCTTAAATACTTGGATAGGGAAGAGGCCATTTTTCCTAATCATATTTTTACCAAGATATCTAAATATAGTAGCTATATTCCAAAAAGGTTGCTTTTAGGAGAATTGGAGGCCTATTATGCAGGGATGTCAAAAAATTAAAAATTAAAAACAACAATTATTCTCGTCAGAGGCCTTTTTTGCGTTCCCCTACCATCTAAGATGCAGTGGGTGGTTTCCAAGGAGAGGGCCTTGTGGTACTGGAGTGCTCTCCCCAATGAGGCTGTCCTGGGATCCATACAGAGATGTCCTCAGGCTTTTAAAGGCCAGATCTACACCAAGCAGGATATAGCGGTATGAAAACAGTATATAAAAGACAGGAGCCACACTACTACTTTATAGCGATATTGAAGTGCACTGACAACTGTTGGGGCCCATTGACATATACCACCATATCCTGATTAGTGTGGCTCGTGTCTTTTAAATACAGCTTTCATACCGCTATATCCTGTTTGGTATAGACTGGCCAAAGTGTTCTTGATGTGCTTTATGATTTTTTTTTATAGATTTGCTCTTTTTAGCTTACATGTTAGGTTGTTTAATGATATTTTTAATTGTGTGCTGCCTTGATAATTTATTTGAAGTGATATGTACATCTAAATAAAAATAAAAATAAAAAGTATTGAAATAGTTCTATTCCCCAGTGTTCTAAGACTGTTCCCCATCCAGTACCTCCAATCTAGCTGGCCCTCTGTACTGATTTTGCTCATTTATTTAAAACTGAAACGTGAACAGTGTAGATGTGCAGAAAATTTTGGAACTTCGAAAAAGTTCAAAACTTGAGTTTTAATAGCAAAACAGTATGTTTATTTGTTCTGCACCAAGCAGTGCTTGATTTGACATCACAAGTTTCAACCTGAAACTTAAAGAAATGCTAAATGATCTTTTAAAAAAGAACACACCAAACAGAGACTGATCTGACATCACGTGCTTGTTGCAAGGGAAATGAACAGTTATACGTTGCTTTCTCAAGAGTTCGCCACCTCTCCGACATCAAAGTTCACGTTATTGACACCAAACACCAAGGACCACATAAATTGACTTCACATTTCCCCTAAAGTTCTCTTCACAGAAGTATCACAGTAAATTTATTTTAAATTTTTATTTTATGTTTAATAAGTCAGTTTATTTTTTAAAATTACATAAGTGGATCCTGTGTAAAGTTGTTTCAGTTTCAAGAAAACCGGCCAAACATATTTTCATCCAGTCATTCTCAGACTATTTGCACCCATGGCAACACAGAGTTTACTCTAGTATTTTAAGAATATGCCATTGATTTTTTTTCTTGGTATATGCCAATATTAAACGACACCCAAAATTGCAATGGGTATTTAGAAATGCAAAACAAACGAAGTTTGCATGACAAAAAGTATAATGTATCTCAGAGTCTTAAGACTAATTGAATTGCCATTGATAAGATGTCACTTAAAAGAGACACCTCTGCAGTGATACATGGATTTGCTGCAAATGACCTGTCATTACAGCCATGTGTAATGTTCACATCCAGACTAAAAACACTGTACCTCCTAGCAATATTCTCAACAAGAGTTAAAACAGCAGGCATGGTGAAAAGTCAGTGTACATGATCCACTAGAGAATTATGCCTCAGGTGCTATGTTAATTTACTTGCTGGCATTCATTAATTGAAACCAATCAATAAAGCCTCTGGTACAGACTAGGAAATGCAGGCAAAGTAATTGACTGCCACATTTATTCAGGTTCCAAATTTGGAAAAGTGGAATAATTTAGTCAAAGATTTTTCATTTGTGTCAATATAGATAATATAATTATTTCACAATTCTTCTTCTAGTTCTAATTATAAGAATTTATGTCCTTTTTTTAAACCACCAAAGTGTGTAAAAATTGGGTAAAGTGCTGCTAAATATAGTCTTTTTAACAATCCCATGTAGCCTTCAACAAAACCACTGACTAACAGACCAGGGTCAAGAAAACGTTTAGTCTTGGTAAGCAAGAATGCTCTTGGAGAGAGTTTGTATTACAGCAGTTAAATTAGAAAGCCAGAAGAAAAAGGTTTTGTGGGGAAAACCTAATCTCTAATTCTGAACCACATCAACAAGGGTTTCTTCCTTTTCTCCACCCTTCCATTTCTAGGAATACTGCAGATGTGATTAGTGGGCTGAGGGTGGGGGTAGGGCTAGTGACACCATTTTCAATCTCTCTCTGGTGCTGCTCAGTATTGTGTATTAGTTCCTCTCCCATTCCTCTCCTGTCAATCCACCTTCCTCAAAGGTAGATTTTTAAGAACAGCAGGAAGTTTGCTTTGGAAACTGATTGACTGTATTGATGAGAAGAGGCAGAACGCCTTTTCAAACTTCAATTTTTCATTGTTCAGTCTTGTAGTGACTACTTTTTTCCTCTGTAGTCTTTCTCCATTCTCCAGCTCTCTTTGGAAATGGCTTCTATATCTCTCACTCACACATTCTATACCAGAAAGGGGGCAAATGTTTTATACCAACCCTGAAGCTGATTAAGAAACAAAAAGACTTCATAGTGAAGTACAGAACTGCTTCAGGGAAGGAAGAAACATCTCTAGTGGATTTCTTTGGGAGAGAAGGAAAGACTGTGAGCACTGATGCTAAGGTCTAGCTGATTGTGCCTCAAATTAAGGCCTTATATTTGGCTATGTAACTGCTAAAATAAAGTTAATTTGAGTACTTAATTTGAGAATGTCTTGTGTGTGTGTCCTCTAACTCAGCATTACATGAGGCCCTTGCAGCCAAAAAAGTTGTCCACCCCTGCTAATACACACTTACCTGGAAGCAAGTTCCACTGAATATAGTGTGGCTCACTTCTGAGGATATATTTGTTAGAATAATAGTTAAAACCAAAGTTACTCCATTTTGTCTTTGTCTATATTTAGTTCCTTGCTTTGCACTCAGTGCATGCTCTAATGCCTGCCAGCTTTTGAGACACAAAGAACAAAGACCATTGATGGGATTTGTTGTAACAGACAGTCTAATCACCTCTCTGTAGCTTCAGAAAGCCTTGGGAGCTGTCTCCTTCTATGCTTCTTTGAAATACAGCTAGAGATAAGCACTCTGGGCGTTCACCCAGAAACTATGTGTTTCAAAATTGTATTTAACCTTCTTGAATTCCTTAACTCAGGGTCAGACATCCTTTGGACACGAGTCCGCTGTCTGATCAATTCTCATGAGAATAAATCTGTTGTACCCCCACTTTGGTCTACTTCGCTTTTCTGTGAATAATTAGGATGCCTCCAGAAAAGAACTTTTAGGAGCAATGTTTTTGCAACAAACTGGCACCCCAGATGGGACAATTCTGGACCACCCTTGGATCCTGGGCGCTACCTGGGAGGTTAAAGGATCATCCTAATTACGAACCAGACAAAGTGGGAGGCCTGGACTTGGTGGTGGACGCACCGCAAAGACTGTAGGAGTAAGTATCTTGTATTTTTGTTGGGACTGAAATTTACTGTGCTGTTGAGAGACAGTAAAATAGAAAGCCATGGGATCCGCTCAATCATCTGTTGATACTTGCACTCCTTTGGAATGTATGTTACGTAACTGGAAGAATTTTAAAATGGATTATGGTGTGAGTGTACATAAGGATGAACTAACCAGATTGTGTCAGAGAGAATGGTCAGTTTTGTTGTCTGAGTGGCCACCTGAAGGTTCTTTTGATTCTAGCTTGATTTCTAAACTGCATGTAATTATAGCTGAACGTGGATTATGGAATCAATTTGTATATATAGATCCATGGTTGTACTGGGATCAAACAAAACCAGGTCGGATTAAGAAATGTATGGGACAAATGTGTAAGGCTATGCTGGCAAGACCCGGGAGGAAGAAAGGGAGACAGGTTCTCCCTGATTCCAGACCCCAGGAGGGATTTTTTGAATTAAGCCCCCGCCAATGGCTACAACAAGCACAAGCTGCTCAGGAGTATCGGCTGACAACTCCCCCGCCCAACTTGGAGCCTAGTGAACTGAATCTGACTCCAAGGCACCTCCGCTCCCAGGGGGCAGCTACTGACCAGGAAATTACAGGGAAAGAAGCCAGAAATCAAAAGGCCTCCTCTGAGCAATCTTCTCTGTCTATTGTTGTGCCTGTCCCTTCTCCACAGACTGGCAGTGATAGATCAGAGGAAGATGAGACTGCAGCCACACACCCACCGCCTTATGAAGGCCTTTTAGACCAAGCTAGACAGGCTGCTAAACCCTTGACCGCTCAGCCAACAGCTTTGAGGAGGGGGGGGGGACAGGATTTGACACTCCTGTTAAAGAGATGCCCTTGCGACAAGCAATAGCAGGGGGGGGGCACATTTCTTTATGTTCCGTTCTCAACTAGTGACCTTTTTAATTGGAAAACTCAGAATCCGTCCTTTTCTGAAGATCCTGAGAAAATGATCACGCTGTTCCAGAGTATTGGAAGAACACACCAGCCAAACTGGGCTGATTGCCAAATGATGCTCGATACTTTTCTGACAGCAGCTGAGAAACGCTCAGTGCTGGGTCATAGCCGGAGTATTGCAGCTCAAAGGATTGCTGATGCTGGGAGAGCATCAGCTGGCTTGAATGCGATGTGCCCATTAGAGGACCCGCGTTGGGGTTCAGCTGAACTTTTTCCTGAAAGGTCAAAGATGAGGAAACATGCTGATTTGTCCCTGGTATTACAGGTACCGAACTCTTCTAGAGAAGGATGGTAGAAAGGCAACACTAAATTTCTGCAATTTCAAAATTGCATTCTGCAGACGAACTATATTTTGCAAATGTGATTTGCTGAGTCAGGAACAATATCAGAATATTACATTATTTGGAATGAAATGCAAGTAATATAATGAACATGCGCATAATAACAAATTATTACCTAGATTATTACTTAAAATGAAGACTGAGTTTGTAAAACAAAAAATATCATGATTGTTTTGATTTTAAATAAATGCAAAAGAACAATGCAGAAAGGGAAAGGAATTGACACAAGAAGCAGTGAACAGTACTGGGATAAGTATAATCACCTTTTGGGGACATGAAGACCTATTCATGCCTATCCCTTTCAACAACCAGGATTAGAATGGGTCACACAGTCTAATCACCATAATAGGATATTCTATTCCGAAATCATTGTTGCCTCTTTCCAAGCTATATTGATTACATTTCCATCCTATCCTTTCTCCAAAATGCTTGGCATGGAATTTTATTCACAACAACCCTTTTGTTATGCTGAGAGAAAGTGACTTGCTCAAGGCCATCAAGTGTCATCTTGGCCAATTAATGATTTAAGGTGCAATCCATGTTTAGACAAAAACAGTCCATCAACTTCTAGCATGTCCTAAACATGTAGTCCTTTTTTCTGTCTAAACATGCATAAGATTGTGCCCTTAGACTCAAATAGCACTGCACTAAAATGAGGGCTCACACAGATGTTATGCTCACAATAGTGAATTCCCAAATCCTAGCCCAGAACATACCTAGTAAAATTCAAGAGTCACAACAGGTGACAAAAATTAACACAGATCAGTTGTGAGAAAATTCACTATATGATGACCTAAAACAGGGATAGGTATTTTGCACTACAACTCCCATGAACCCCAGCCAGCATGGCCAATGGTCAAAGATTATGTGAGTTAAAATACAAAATATCTGGAAGGCACTAGGTTGTCTACCTCTGACCTATACTCATGTGGCGAGTTCTATTAGACAATACATCAAGAAAACTAGAAATCCAGTATGGGGATACCAAGGTTCCCATGGAAAATGTACTCCAAAGAGTGAAACGAAATGCTGCCCTACCAGTTCTGTGCATACTTACTCAGCAGTAAGTTTCATTGTGTTCAATAGGCTACACTTCCTGGCAAATGTGTTTAAGACTGCAGTCTTTTACACAAGAAGGAACACACCCACACTGCTGCCTTCTGCCTGATTGACTCACTTTTCCTTGAAGTCTTTCTCCCATCAATACAATAAATCAGGTCAAAAGACAAAGGAAACTGTAAATCTCATGCAATGTGGCAAGAAATTATGCTCCTAAATATCCTCCTCCTATTGTAAAGGTATGCTTTTGATGAAAGGCAGAGGAGAATAACAGGAAGGGGAGGCTTACAGAACAAACCAATTACAAGGTGGGCCCCAATCTTCAGCAGAGTTTGGGTCTCAACTTATAATGCATTGCGGATTTCTGAACTGGGAAAGTTTGCATTTTAAAACATACACCCTTTTCTGAAACTCATTACCATCACTAGTTGCTGTAAGATGCACAGATCAAATTCTAGCATCAATAAATAACTCTGTCTAAAATTCAAGAGCCCATTATATCATGCAAGTATACTCTTTCAGTAACCAGGCTCAGTGACATATACAAGTTTTGAAGTGCAGAATGTAGACAATGGGACCTGGGTTGGCACAGAAATAAATTAAACTGACTGAGGGCTTCTTCGCACGAGCAAAATAAGGCACGCTTCTGACTGGCCACTCACAGAAGTTCGTGGTCCTTTTGACGACCTGAATGCCTGCACGCCTCACATTCCTCACCCCGGTTATTCTGTGGTTGTTTTTTTTAAAACAACCTTGGATATCTCGATTCTGAAATATCCCGGGATTTCCTACTGTTTACAGGGGAAGTTGCACTACAAAACACCCACAAGAGGGCACTGTCCAATTCAATACTATGAGCACCAAAGTTTTCAATTACAGACCACATGGTCGCCCCTCTTCGTTGTAATTCAGCTCATTACAATTGCGGAAGACAAGCAGGAAGCAAAGTGCCAGTAAGCGAATGTGACTTCTCTTTAAACTAAAGAAGCCATGAGATGAAGCTAGTAGCCCAAAGCTATGTTTATTCTCCAAAGCAAACTCAACTGAGTGTCATGAGACTTATACACAAATGAGTATGCATAGGATTGCAGGCAGAGTTTTCCCTAGCAGCCCTTTGACAAATAAAAACTCACAGTCCAGGATGAAATTGATATAAATATATATCTACAGTGAAGGAAGTAAGCTTATTTTTGTTTTCTTTGATACACTGTATTCTAAATATTCTTTTGCAATATAGTTTTATGGTAATCTGATATTTATCTACTTGTTTGGTACATTACAATATGCTTCAGCTTCTTTTGAAGTACCTTACCAGCTATTATAAAATCCGATAACTTTCAAAGATTTTTTCTCACAACATCTTTATCTTTTTTTTAAAGCTATTGCATGACTACAGCACTATATTATTCAGAGAAAGTCTGAATTGTCGCTTTACACATAAATGAGCTCCACCTAATAAAAGTCTGAAAAACTGGAAAGATCTATTAAAATAAAACAGAAGCTTATAAAATTATGACACCTCATTTCGGGAAAATGTTTTTCATTTCTTAATAGTGAAAACAAAAGCTGTAGAAATTGATGCAGGGTTTGTAATGAAGTTTGTAACAGGCCAATCACTCAGTTTATATATCCTCTTTCATATATTTAAAGAGTTAGCTATTACCCGAATCTAAGCGATATTCAACCTACCTATGTATAGTTATCTGAAATCAAATTTGGTGAAGAACAGTATAAAAATAATTAAATAAAATAAATAATAAAGAAATTGCTTTAAATTGCATCTGATGAAACAGGCCCTGCCCATGAAAGCTTATGCCATAATAAATGTATTAGCCTTTAAGGTACTACAGAGTACTCCATTGTTTTTACTGTAGCAGCAGCAACAGTTAAACATGACTAGCACTCTGGAATTTCTCAGTAGATGGATAGTTTAGCACTCTATGGATAGTTTGGCACAGATTACCAGCTTCAATGTCTCTATGCATATACGTAAGCATCTCTTCCCACATTAGTATTTCCCTATTGCATACTTTTGCAATACATGCGGGGAAGCAATCTGAAAACAGCAATAGACATGCACTGCTGTAGTGAATGTTCAACTGGCTTTCAATGGTTGGAACCAAAATGTCTCTTTCCATGAATGGAAAAAGGCTTCCTCCATCCAGAAAATGCTTTTGATCCAGTTGAGGAATCCCAGTGCTGGCAGGGGGTGGATTAAGCTTCACCCTTCCAATTCCACCCTCCTTCTGCAGTTCCAAGTGGTGCCCTACCCTGCAACTGACTTGCCTAGCCGTGGGGGGGGGGGGGCTGGTTGCGATTGTAGGGAGAAGGGTGAGACACCAGGCTTGCTCCCATTAGAGGAACCAAGGTGGTGCCACTGGCTGAGGGAGGAGGCTGAAACACTTCTGTAGTTGGCAGCTCCTTCTTCACAGTCTATTTGGTTTGCAGCTCCCTCCCTGGATGCAGTGTGGGTTTACTGGTCGTCCTTTTGGGGGCTGAGTAGGAATTTTTGGCTCCTAGTCTGATTGGCTGGACTAAGAGTCTTTTTGACTACTTCACACTGTAAGTGGGGCGGGAGAGTCTTAGGCTATTTGGAAACAGTTTTAATGTTAGGTTAATTGGTCACAATTTTATTTAGGCTGTTGGGGGCAGGCACAATCAGGGAATGCAGGGATGGTGTGCATTCTGAGGCACTATGACAGTGACAGGTGAGCCTTGAAGGCCTCCTGTTGAGGGTTTTATGGCCCTGGTGGGGGGATAAGGGTTTCCTGTGAGGCCAACTCACCTCACCCACCCAGATTTTTTATGGCCCGGGAGGGGGTAACACGGAAAGGCCTCCCCTCCCCAAAAAGGGCAGTCCTGTCAGTGGCGATATATACCATACTTATGTGTCTCATCTCTTTATTTCCACTCAACCACTCGCAACTACCACTCACACTGTTCTGGTGGGTTCCTAAACCCTCCAGAGCAGATTTTCAGAGGACACAAGATGCTGCAGGGAGGAGGAGGAATTGGAAAAATTTGCTCAGGGAATGCTCCCACCGGAAGAAACAAAGTCTGGATCCAAGCCAGTATGTGTTTTCTCACTATGCCACAATTATGTAATATGCATTTTTATATATTATAATGATACCTGAGATGCAACTCAACTCCCTGCCCTCTGGAGACATCCCCATTTTCTCATAATAAACTTGCAGTACATAGAAACATGTTCTATCAGCAGGGAAAGAGCAAAATTCACTGTGCTTCCACTATGCTTCCGTTAGTGTACCTTTCTACCCCTTTAGGGGGCACTGTATTGCCCCCAGCTCTTTAAAAAAGAAAGATCAAGGATCTGCTTGCCAGGCCTGCTGTAGTTGGAATTTAGCAGTCTGGAATGGATTTGTAAGGACTTTTCTTTGGACGGGAGATTTTTCTCATTTTAGGCCTAGATAGCAAAGAGGCAAGAGGCTCAGAAGACCTGGCAGAGCACACTCCTTTTTTTACCAGGCCTCACCCCTTTTCATCCAGCACCCATTCCTTATTTCTCCCTAGATTACCTCTTCAGTTTCTCGTGGAATGTAAGTTACCATTCTGTATTGTTTGTTAAAGAAGACTGTTTAATAAAGATTTGTTGGATTTAAAGATGAGGCTTATGTTAACCTGGCTGGAAAGTGTTCATACGCAGGGCACATAGGCCAGGAGACAGCACAGGCATGTTGAGCAGAAACTCCAGTCCAAGCAGGAAGACAGTGACATTGTTTGTCTTCACTAACACTAGAAGTCTCTGTGCCTACTATGGCTTACATGGAATGAACTTCTAGTTGATGATGTTGCTGAAGAAGACAACCAATGGGAAAAAAAAGAGAGACCAATCTGTACCATGCATGCTAACGGTCTCTTCAGAGTCCTGGAAGTTTCTGCAGATATATCACACATTTCATTTCAGTTTGCTGGGAATTATATAGGAAATATATTTCTGCATTTTGAATTCTTGCCATTAGTGGCCATCAGTGGGCAGGAAATTTATATTTGGGGCTAGCTTGGTGAAGCCCCTATCATGGAATCCCTTTGGGATATTCTAGAATAGATTAATAAATAATGGATTCACTGAATTAGGAGAACTACACCAATATAACACAATTTCAATTGTCACATTCATATTGCTACTGTTCTATCCTTAAACATAATCATTTAAATATCAGGATATGCTAAATCAATGCAACAAAATACATCATACTTATTTTAATTAAAGCAGATATTAGCAGACAACCTCCTGTTCTAAGACTATTTATAGATACGTATTGTCTCGCTGTATGTTATCTTGGGATATGTACTATTAATTCTTGACAAACTGAAGTACAGAATATTCCCACCACCTTTTGAAGAAATGTAATTTATTTCAGATGTTTTATTTCAAGTGTAACAGATGTTTTATTTCAAGTGTGTTGTTCTGCAACATATTTGTCTACGTGAATTGTACAAAGCAGCCAAAATGAATGCTTCCTATGGAACCATTTTAGTTAAATGAATTGACTAATAATAATAATGAAAACGCATTAGAGCATTTTAAAACCATGATATTATGGTATAAATGGGTGAACTGATGACCCTCCTGATGTGTGCGTGTGTGTTTAAAGCAGAAGATACAGCACAATAACAGAACATACACTTTTCATGTACTAGGTTCTAGACTCAACCTATGGCATCATCCTTAGTCAAAGAGACACCCAGGAATCTGGACTGTGGAAAATATCCACCTAAGACCCTGGAGAGCTTCTGACAGCCAGAACAGACAAGAGAAGGCTAGTAGGATCAGTCGCCTGATCAACTTTCATAATTTACAAATATGAATGTGTCCTAAAAATAGTAATGTTATTATTAGCCACATATCTTCATATCAAAATGACTTCACCTTTCCAAAAATAAACAGTTCAACTCTGCAATAAAAGCAAAATTATCATATTTCTAAAATCGTATTTTGAACTGTGATTGCTTTCTGTGTCACAGACATTAATGTTAAATAAATTCAAACCCTAACATTTGTTAAGAATATTCCTATTACTTTATGGTAGATTAAAACAACATCATTGTTCCAAAGACACAAAACTTTACTCCAGTTGGACAGTCTGGTGAAGATGTTGATTTCACGGGTAGGGTCTGAGAAAAGATTATTTAAAATATTGTGTTGGTTTCAGATACTTGTATTCACATGGAAATTTGTATACAGTTGATTATTCTAAACAAACAGGTACTGTTTCTTGTTGAAAAACCATAAACTTTTGGAAATTTCAGGTATCCAAGACATTATGTAACAAGTGATATTACAATGAGAAAAATAAGACTTCGTATATTAATATATAAGTGATTTACAATACTGGCAGTTACCACCATCCTACAGTGAACTGATGTTTTCATTAAGCTATCCATTACAACTGCAAACTGTCACTCTTGGTTAGTTACTGATTCAGACTCCACAGATTATATCCAATGTTAGTCCTAATTAGAGTAGACCATTTGAAATGAATAGATATTTGATGATGGTATTTTGCCCCAGTGTGCATCACTTTATACTGACCTACTTTAAAACTCATTTTTCATTGTGTTTAGAGATATTCTTTCAGAGCTTTTGGCAGTCCACTTAGGTTTTAATCATCCAAAATAATTTGATGTAACTCATAAATTTAGCAACCTCACTGCTCATCCCAGATTCTATCATTAATGAATGAGTTATATCACAACAGTCCCCATACAAATCCTTGGGAGAACCTACTGCTTCCTTCCTCCATTGTGAGAACTGCTTTCCCCTAGTTCTGCTTCGTGTTGTTTTACTAGTTTCTAATCCACAAGAGCAACTGTCCTATTATCGCATGAATGCTTTTTTAACTCCTGTAAACAATTTCTATTGTGAAACAGCAACAACTTGTTTTGTGTCACCTTAAAGGCTAACAAATTTATTAGGGCAAAAGATTTTGTGGACTAGAGTCCACTTCATCAGATGCAATTTTTTTTGCTGCAATATGCTGCTTCTTTGAACAACTACTACTCGGTTGGTATGTACATGCTTGATGACATGTTCCAAGTACTCTGTGGGTGAGGCAGAACTTCGTGTTTCCTTTGCAAAGTCATATTACTGGCCAATTAGTCTAACATCTGTTCCAGCTACACTGGTTGACAGCATTATTTACTATCTGTTAATATTTCCTGTTATAGGCAAAGAATCAGAAGCCAGTAAATGGAGTGGCAACCCGATGCCAAATAACAAATTTAGTGAGAAATAAAACATTAACATTTTCTTTTTAACTATATCAATAATAATAATAATAATAATAATGATAGTGGACGTGTGCATGCCCATTGCCATGAAACCTAGACACCTGAAACTTGCCATGCATACTAATAGCACCTTAGAGTATGCACCTTGGGCTTATTTTGGTTTTTCTTTCATTTAAGCATTCATTATTTTTAATTGAATTAAATGTGTCCATGTTGTTGAAGCCTGAAGTACATCTTCAGGCACTACGGGAAGACTTCTCTAGCCAATATTTTGAAGCCAAGGAAGATTAGCAGGCTGAGGACAAAGTTATATGCCTGCCCATCTCCCCTCGGGGAAATAGACTTAACAGGCCTCCTCCAACATTTTCAGTCACTGGAGGCAGACTTTCCTAGCCAATTCATAGTTTTGTACTCAATTCAGTTTGAATCAAGGGGAGATTAGTAGGGTGAGGTACAAAACCATATGCTTGCCACTCCCCCAAGCAGTAGGGAAGACCCCTTCAGGGAACTGAAGAAACAGAGCCCTCCCTTAATAGTTTACAATAGTGCACCTAGCAGGAACCATGTTTAAGGGGTGTCTGCTGGCACGGCTTCACTCACACAGGGCGGGCACAAATTGTCCAGCTCTTTGACAGCTGCATAAGGTTACTTAAAAGCTTTCTTGTATCAAACTAAGGACTATTTAGCAGGCTGTAGGTAAGAATTATATGTCTACTCCCATTCGCTCTTGGGGGAATGGAGTAGAAAGACCTCTCCCTCAGGGGGCTCTAGAGGGGCACTACAGCAGGGGTGCTAACAGGCATGATTTGACTCAGACAGGTCACACATAATGTATGCAACTCTGACAACAGTATACGTTTGCTTGCAGCCTTCACTGTATCCATGTAAGATCTATTCCCACCCATGTGAAGCAGGATTTGTTTGCTAGTAGATATAGTAAAAAAATTAGTACCATCGTAGAAGGTAGTGCACGACTAACAGCAACCTTTCTAGCCAACAGTGCTATAAACTGGTTTGAAAAGCATCTGCATTTCTAGAAAATAGTTACAACTATTCTAGAAATCTCTGTCAAATAGTGTTAGTGGACTAAAGGTGTCATACTATATTTGTGTTATCATGAAGCAGGAGATTCCAGCAGGATGGTTCATTCCTTTTACTCCAATATACAGGTAGATCTTGAACAATGTCTCAAATGTAGGTTTGCTTGTTGAATTCCCTGCAGGTATTCTTATTTCATATATTTACTTACTTCACCCATGTGTTCCTTAAAATACTTATTTCTGTATCCTAAGAAGGATATTTGATAAGAAGAACTCTTAGAATGCACATATCTGCTATTCAGCTCTAACTGTATTTTAAGTGATTTTATTTGATTATGAAATGGCTTAAAAAATGCTAGTCCTTGGGCATGTATGGTACTTACTGTCCCCTGCACTTCTGCCTTTAATAGAAGTGTGATCCACAGACATTAGCAGGACATAATGTTCATCCATATGCTGTGAAAAGTTTAACCTGCTGATTTCTTTGTATAAAGCTGCTGTTAACAGTGGAGTCCTTTTCTCTGGTCAGCTGGCTACCCTATAAACAGGTTGCACTAGAAAATCTATGAGCCTGCCCAGGTTTCTGATCCTTGTGAGAGGCCTTTCTGTTTCTCCTGCCACCAAAGGGTCTTCTTGGTTGCTGCTCCCAGGCTCTAAAACTCCCTGCCAAAGGAAGCAAGGCTAGTTCTATCTTTATTGTCCTTCTGCTGGTAGGAAATGAAATTTTATTCTACAAAGTTTGTGGCTGTTAACTCGTATTGTTGCTGAACTAGATATTTAACATGAGTGTTATTTCATATTTTTGACTGATGCATCTATAGTATATTTTCAACTTATGTTTTAATGCGGTTATCATGTAACATTTTATCTGTATTTTGTTACTGCTAGCTACCTTGAGCACTATTTTTGAGGAAAGACAGGATATAAAATAGGTTACATGATAACCTATCATGATAGGTTATTTTCCCTGCCCAGTCTGAAGCCTCAGTTCTTGGCACATAAAACAAAGCTAGTTGACTTGTCCTGTCACACCTTGATCCCAACTGCAATTGTTGTGAGGTCTGAAGCAATTCATCTACACATTCACAGACTAGCAGTTACTTTTAAGTAAACATACAAACAATGGAGTTGTAAATATATTTTCCCAAATGATACTAGGAGAGCCTTTTCTGTCAATTTCATTTATATGCTTGTGTGAATTTTTCCACTACAGGATAACAAAAGCAAGAGAGCACTATTTCAAAATCAAATCAATGAAGATTTTACATATGAATTACGAATTTAGGAAGAAGTTGAAGGGTCATAAACATAAAAAGAGCATCACTACTTGTCACCCTAAGATGTTGCTTATTATTTCTCACAAACCCAACCTGTGGGCTGATTCTATTTCCCTTAGACATGTAGTCCTATCCTTTTTAGGAAGAAAATAAAGCTAAACAACCAGATGACAATGGGACTGCAATATTGCTTTCCTCTCATGTGATTTCTGTGAAATGCATTGTCAGTAGACATACAAAACCTGCAATACTACAATGCTCCTCAGAAAGAGTGCCCCATATTTATGTGGTAACACTATTGGAGAGATGGGAACACCTCATTTGTTCTCCCCACACATTTGAGCCAATGTTTATTTCCAAACTAACATGTATAGGCTGAAAACCCCAGCTGGAAGTCACAGTCCAGCTTCTATCTTGGAAGAGCTTGGTATGTGGAAGCCGGCTCTTGTTACTCAAAGCTACATTAAACAGAACAAAATGTTGACATTGAAAGGCCTGTTATGCATAAAATATACTGGATAACTTACATGTAGATTTTCATGTCTGACAGTTTAAGCTGGCTCTACCATTAGGCAAAGTGAGGCAGGTAACTGATTTTGGGTATCAAGAAAAGGCAGCAAATTGTTAGGGAATCATTTAGTCGTTAAGTGTCACAAGACTCTTTGACCTGGTTCGCACTTCACAGTGGCAATTCTTGAGTTGTTTAACCCAGAAATTGCAGAGACAAACAAAGGAAACAGTTACTGTTGTTTAGCCCATAAAAAACCCAGAGTTCCGGATTCACAAGTCACAAAACCAAAAAAAGGGCATTCTTGAGTTAATTAAAAGGAGAATCAGCTATGCTGTTAACCCTGAAATTGCTTCCAGGTCTTTGTCTTTGTTTTTCCTCCAACAGACTAACATGTCTACCCTTCTGGAAACTATTTAATTTATTATTGTTTTACAATGTACTTTTACTGCCAGGTAGTCCAGGAAGATGCTTGTGGGATTTTCTGCTTCAGTTGCTAAAATAACTTGACTGGATTTGGTTACTATGCAAGCCTTGACTTGTGGAGTGCCATTTGGCGCTCTGCTTCAGATTGCAAAGTGACTTGGATTGGGTATGTTTGTTCCTAATGCATGTGTGAACATTTGGTGTATGCATACTGGGAAGCCATAACCAATCCTGGCTTCCCAGGAGTATGTACACAGGTATGCATGATTATCAAATGTGACGGTCTACAATTTCATTACCAGCTATTTCATACACGGAAGTAGCTTTCTGTAAAGCAGTGGTTCATGCTAAAGGGCAAGTTTATTCTGCATATACTCCATACTACACTCCATTATTTAGCGTTACAGAACTCACTCAAAACAGATCCAAGGATTAATTTCTGGCTAATATTAAAGTCTGATGTCTCCCTTGTAAAGAGACTTTAAGGACACAATCCTATACATGTTTAGACAGAAAAAAAGTCCTACAACTCCCAGTATTCCCCATTTTGGCAGTGGAATGCTGAAAGTTGTAGGGCTTTTTTCTGTCTAAATATGCATAGGATTATGTTTTAGAGGTGCAAACCTTTACATATTTACCTGGGAGTGAATCACCTTGAACTAACAGGGCTTACTTCAGAGAAGACACACACAGGATTACGCCAGCCCAAGACATTTTACTGCTTGAGGCAAAGGACAAGATGGTGCCTCGCCATTCTGTGTAAGCAACTGGACAGGCAATTAAATCTTCCTTCAACACTGAAATAGCACACCATTCTCTACTGCACCTCAGCTCAGCAGCCTAGCTTGCGGAGGGGGGGAGGGCAGGCTGTGCAATATACACCTGCCCACTCTGTATCTGCTGCCTGAGGAAAGTGCCTCGCTCTGCCTAATGGTAGGGCCAGCCCTGCTCCTATACATACTAAGCCAAAGGAAGTCCCACTGCTTTCAATGGGACTCACTCCCAGGAAAGTGTGTTTAGGGTTGCAATTTTAGGGTGCAATCCAATGCATGTTGAGACAGAAAAGAAGTCCTACAACTCCCAGCATGCCCCATGGCTGGGGAATGCTGTGAGTTGTAAGACTTTTTCTGTCCAAACATGCATAGGTTTGCAGCCCTAGTTAACTTGGGCTGCACCTTTCTCTGCAGCCCCAAAAGCAGAGAAAACGAACGCTAACAGGAGGCTATTGGAAAGAAAGAGGAGGGTGAAGGGCGGGAAAAGAAGAGAGCGCCTCAGTGTATTTACCTTTCTCTCCCCTCACGAGTATTGCGGAGGCGGGAAGGAGGATGAAAAGGGCAAGCCCTCATGCAGTGGCCACGTACATTCCTTCACCTTCCAAGAGCGTGCCACTCACTCTCTTTCTTGGCCTCACAATGTGACTTCTCCGCATTCCCAGGATAGGGAGTCGTGGCCATTAAAGGAGGGTGGGGGCGGTGGATAGACAAGAGGAGACGACTGACGGTTGCAGCATTGAATGCTGCAGCAGCATAAATAGCTGCTGCAGCGGAGGCGAGCTCCCTCCGCTCTCCCACCCCGCCCCCGGCACTAACCCGTGTGGAGCTCTTTCCATTGTGCTAGACGGCGGCGGGGGCAGCAGCAGCATCGCGCCTCACAGAGCAGTACTCCACGCCCCATAGCCGCCCTGTCCGTTGGAGAGGAGGGGGAAGTTATTCCCTCCACTAGCAGCAGAGCAGCTTTCATCAATAATGCAGACGCTGCACGGCTCCCCCACCTGCAATATGTTTCCCAGCTACCAAAAGGTTTTATTCTCTAGCAAAATCCCGTGCTGGGGGACGGGGGGCGGGAGTCTTCCTTTAAATTAAACGTTCTTAAGGGGTTAATTTATTTCATCCACAGCCTGCACACAAAACTAGGGATAAAAGGAGAGTTTCCTGGGTAATCGGTTTGAATAGTATTTTCCCCCTTTCTTTCACAGAAAGAAAAAATTCAAAAAGTCAAGGGGAGATAAAAAAGGGGTCGACGCAGTGGGGCACAACGCACAAAATCAAGTGTGTTTTGAATTTGCAAAGTCCTACGACGAGATCCCACTCCAGAGATAGAAGCAGGAAATCTCTGCCTGCCACCCCAAAGCCTTGCTCTGCAGTAAAAGAAGCGCAGACACCAGCCCTCTGCAAAGTTGCTCTCCCAAATCCTACCCAGTCTATAAATCAACTCACGGCGCAGGGCGACAGACAGCCCCTTTCTGCTGTGTTGTCCCATGCAGCATGAAAATTGATTCTTAATAAGAAAGCGAGTCTTTGAACCCACGCCCGCGATGCTTTTCAACTTCTTCCTTAATATTGTTGGCGGTCCCACCCCCGTAGCCTGATAACTTTAGAAACAATAAAGAGACCTGCAAAGAAACTTGTTGGATTTGCATTAGGGCTTCTTCTCTTAATCGCTGTCATAGTTGCTAAAAAAAAAAGAGCAGCCAAACCTGACAGGTTGCCTTAAATCCAGAATAATTGCAACAGAACCTATACCTCCCCCCCCTTTAAAAAAAATAAGAGGCAAATCTGACACTTGTAGACAAGTAAAATCTACCATTTGGTTAAGTTAGGGCACTTACCCTCTGAGATAAGGAGGATGTCAGAAAACTAGCAGCTCCATGATTCAGACAGTCCTTGCAACTTTCCTTAACATACAGACAGACCTTCTTTTGAGTTCAAGCAGACAAGCTATTCAAGAGACTTTCCACTATAAAAGAGGGATGAAACTGGATTTCCTCCCAATATGAAAATCAAATCCTTCTTCAGAAGAGAATTCTTTCAGACCCGTTATCTGTATTACCATTAATGCGCAGAGCAGAAGGCATTGCATACAAATAGATCCAAGTATGAGCTTCTATTGGTGGCTGTGGCAGGCCCCTGGGTCCTACTGCTCCATCGCAGGGTAACTACAAAGCAGCAATTTGCAAGCGGCTTTGGAAGAGGCATGAATGGGAGGAGTGGGTGAGGAGGGGAGGGGTGACTCTCCTTGAATTGATTCGTTACCTCTGCTGTTGTGGATACGTGTTGCTGATGTTTAACCGAATAAAACCCACATTCAGCAGATGCCAAAAGCAGTAGACATCTTCCTTTTGCAGCTGCCAGGGGTGTTGTTTTGGATTGTTACTTGAAAGCAATGAGATATTAAAAGCAAGTTTGTGAGGAATACTCAGATGAATCGCACAGGGAGAGCTTTGCCTCACTCTCCAAATTACGCATTGGCTCCCTGCTCCTATCCACATTTACTTGAACCGGCGCTCCAAAGAATTCTTTTTAAGCAAGGTTCCTGAAGAACACTAACCTGCCAAAAAGAGCCCATTAAGCACTGATAGCTGGCTTGCACCATTGCAGGTTTATGGAATCCAGTCCCTGGCAAAGAAGGAAGAGCAGATTGGCTTTAGTTCTGTCTCCTTGTTAGAGAAATTACTTCTGCTTGACAGTCACACGTTTACACCAGTCTTGTGTGTCCAAAAAGGTCAGGAAGTGTGAAAAAAACTATCATTAGTATAGCTCTCCCTTTGCTCTCAATAGCACAGCTTAAGTGCTCTTACACAGCACCAACTGTCAGAAGAGGATGGGGGAGCTGCCATTTCAGCATTGCTGAGAAACCAGAGCAGCAGCACTGGGGCCAAAAGCAGGGCTTACATTTTGTTTAAAAAATGCAGCATAGCAAGAAAATCAGGACCCTAATGCAGGATTGTCCTATACTGTTTAATATGGATTTGTCAATTTTTCCTAAGAGTTTATAAACCATTCCTTGTAACCTTTCCTTTTAAAAACAATAAATCACTTCACAAATTAATCAATTATCTATATAAAGTATTAATTAGAACTCATTTCAAATGCCTTCTCATTTGGGTTGCTTCCATTTCCTGTGCAAGGAAACGTTTTTTTTAAAAAAAGGCTTCTGTGAAGCATTACTAGGTCAAAAACCCAAACATTGTATTTCCTGTACTAGTAACTAGGTAAATTACTTTTCAGTTGTACTTAAGTTAATACCATCACTCTATGTAACTCTATCAAAATGTCCTACTTTTAAAACAAATACAGAAAGTTGTGTTGTGTTTATTTTTAAGGGTGCTTCCAAACGAGGCTTTTATCATACATTGCCCTGATCATTCACTGAAATCCTACTGTGTTTTCCCACCACTTCTTCTGTCTTTTTCAGTACTCCAGAAAAATCCGTTAAGGAGAAGAAAATAGTTACACAGTAGCTTAAGATGTTGCATCCTGTCTGATGAAGAGATCTGGAGCTCTTGAAGCTCTTCACATTTTAATGGTCTTTTGGTTGGCCTAAAAATGGTGTTACAGTAATCTGGATTGTGGCATTTTTCTCACGGCCAACATGTTTTCCTTTTGCTATTTTGAATGTCTGACTCTTTGTTAACAAATTCTTCGACTTCTGACAAGATTAGGAAGAATGTGAAAAATAATATTTCATAAGAACATGCATACTGGGTCAGATCGAAGCCCTATCTTGTCCAGCAGTCTGTTCGCAACAGTGGCCAAGCAGGTCCTTATGGGAAGCTCACAACAGGACAAATGCAATAGCATCCTCCCATTCATATTCTCCATCAAGTGGTATATAGAGGCATACTGCCTTTAATATTGGAGGTAATATATAGCCATCATGACCAATAGTTATCAATAGCCTTATTCTCCATGGATTGGTCTGATGCCCTTTTAAGCCATGCATGTTGGTTGCCATTACTATATTTTATGGTAGTGAAATGTATAATTTAACTATGCTGTGTGAAGAAGTATTTATTTTGTATTTTTCTTGAATCTCCCACCATTCAGCTTTATTGGATGACCCTAGGTTATTTCATTGGTTACTTTTATTGCAAAAAGAATAATGTATTTTAATTTTATCTGGTAGCTAGTCAAATGCAACATTGTACTTATCATGGTAAATTAAAACAGTGTGACCACTGAGACAGAAATTCTACTGTCATACTTTAGGATATATTTTTTTATCAGCAGTAGAGATAGTCGAAAAAATACAAAGTTTGGATGATGATAGGTGACTGTGGCCAAGCGCAGGGAAAACTGTCACACTCGTGTGTCCTGTAGGGATGAATAAACCAGAGCTGGGAGATTGGTAGTTTAATAGACAAAGTGGGTGGGCAGTTAACCATCTGAGCAAAGATTATGACTCTGTAGTGAAACAAAACAAAGAGGAATAAATCACTGAGTCATTCTATTAAGACAATTAAAATGCAATTGCTTGATCAATTATCACTGCATGGATAATAGCTTGATGCAGGCAGAGCAAATTAATCATTAAACAATGAAAAGAAAACCAACTCAAGTCCCTGAACCTAATTTAAAATTAATTCCTAACACCTTCAGGGGAAAATCCCATGGGAAGTTCTCCTTCATGAGCCCTGTTGGAATGAATGGAAGTTGTACTAGAGTTTTGGGCTGCTCTTACTCATTTCACTCTTACTCATAAGGAAAACTTCCATATGGATTGTTAACTAAATTAGAACAGCAAACAATATCAAAAACTGTCATATATTACTGGTATCCAAAACATCGTTTTGATGCAATCCTAGATTGATACAATTCTAGACTAATATTTTTTTACATTGAAAACACTAATGTTCCCCTGCTATTCAGTAGTAGTCTCTGTTTATGTGTTTAATTATTGCAAGGGCCATCTACTGAAGGCCTACTGACACATTACATTAATAGCATGGTTTGCAGCCACAGGTCTATTCCTCTTTAATCCTAGGTATGGGGGGTGGGGGAGATTTCAATCCAGAATACAGGATGCAGGGATGGGAGCTAAAAGCTTTCTCTCCCAAACAGTGATCCCAATGAACCGCCCTCTCCATGCTACAATTAGGGGGGTGGGGAAGCTCCCATTAGCACCAAAGATTAAAGAAATAAATACACTCTGATATGGTTGCAAGCCACACTATCAACAGAATGTGTAGTTAGGCTCTAAAACAGATAAAAACAAATACATTATTAAAAACATCTTAAAATTAAACTGGATAGGCCTGCCGGAAGAGAGCAGTCTTCACGGTTTTCTTAAATTCCAGAAGACTGCTAATTTGTCGAATCTCCTCCGGCAGGCCATTCCACAGCCTGGGAGCGGCAGAAGAGAAGGTCCTCTGGGTAACAGCCTAGTTCTGGCTGACTGGAGTAAATTCTTCCCAGAGGACCTGAGTGTGCGGGGTGGATTATACGGGAGAAGGCGATCCCACAGGTAACCGGGACCCAAACCATGTAGGGCTTTAAAGGTAATAACCAACACTTTATACGTCGCCCGGAAACTAATGGACAGCCAGTGGAGTGATTTTAAGATTGGTGTTATGTGGTCACCCCTAGGTGTACCGGTGACCAACCTGGCTGCCATATTTTGAACTAATTGAAGTTTCCGGACTAGGCACAAAGGTAGCCCTATGTACAGCGCATTGCAGAAGTCGAGCCTCGAAGTTACCAGTGAGTGCACTACCATCTTTAGGTCTTCCAACTCTAGGAAGGGGCGCAGCTGGCGTATCAGCCGAAGCTGATACTAGGCACTCCTGGCCGTCGCATCTATCTGGGCTGTCATTTGGAGCGACGGATCCAGGAGTACCCCCAAGCTGCGAACACAGTCTTTCGGGGGGGGTGTAACCCCATCCAGAACTGGTTGACACACCTCCAAACCCAGGTTGTGGCCTTTGACAGCAAGCACCTCCGTCTTGTCAGGATTCAGCTTCAGTTTGTTTTTCCTCATCCAGCCCATTACCGCTTCCAAACATTCATTCAGAGGAGACACACTATCCTTAGCTGACGATGTTGTCGAAGGCACAGAGAAATATATTTGGGTGTCATCAGCGTACTGATAGCACCCCGCCCCATGCCTCCGGATGATCTCTCCCAGCGGTTTCATATAAATGTTAAACAGCATTGGGGAAAGGATGGCACCTTGTGGTACACCACATAGCAGCTCCTTCTTTGAAGAGCAGCTATCCCCAAGCATTACCATCTGGAACCTGCCCGAGAGATAGGACCGGAACCACTGAAGCACAGTGCCCCCGATTCCCAATCCCCTCAGGCGTTCCAGAAGAATACCATGGTCGATGGTATCGAAAGCCGCTGAGAGGTCCAGGAGTACCAACAGGGACACACTCCCCCTGTCAATACTCCCCCTGTCAATACTCAGGCGTAGATCATCCACTAAGGCTCCGTATCCTGCCCTGAAGCTGGTTTGAAATGGGTCTAGAAAATCAGTGTCATCCAAGACTGCTTGGAGTTGGGAGGCAACTGCCCTCTCAATCACCTTGCCCAAAAACGGAAGATTTGATACTGGCCTGTAGTTATTAAGGTCCAGAGGGTCCAGGGAGGGCACATTCTAACTGCCGTTCAGCTGGCTCCAATGTCACTCCAGCCTCTGTTCAGCCTGGGAATCTCAGAAGGAGGGTGAGGGAGGGGAAGGCTACAATGTCCTGTTTGCCTCTTTCTTTTCCTCTCCACTCTGCTGTTGTCACTCCAGCCTCTGTTCAGCCTGGGCATAGGATTGCAAACTAATCTCATCTGAAAGGTGTTCAAGACAGCCAAACTAAACCTCTTCTGCTCCACTGTTGCTTTGATGAGATGATGTATTGTGCAGGGATTGTGGGGAGTGAACAGTATATTTTTTATAAATACATTTAAAGAAAAAAAAATTGGTTCTTTGAAAGGCAGGATATTGACCAAAAGTTGGAAGTGCCTGGCACATGCTCTGGTTCTAGAATAGTGCCCATTTTGTTATCAAGAGTGCTGCTATATGCGAGATGTGTGTGAGAGAAAAGTATTGGGCAGACCCTGTATTTGGTAAGGGTATGGAACAGCATTCCCCATCCTGCTGCCCTCCAGGTGTTTGAGATGACAAGTCCCAGCATTCCTGACCATGGGACATACTGACTTGCAATGCTGGGAGTTGTAGTCCAACACCTTTGGAGGGCACCAGGTTGGGGAAGGGCTGCTCTAAACAAAAAAGAGAAGTAGGTGGCCCTAAGTTGTTCGGCATCAGTTTTCCACAACCCCACAGTCACCTCTGCATATCATATTCTCCACCCTGTCCTCATGGTTTATCTGCTTTGGGGGAATGAGAATTTCACTTGCACTTTCTGCCTCCTTAGGGAGGATGTGGCGTTAAGGCTTGTGAGCCTTAACTCCCAATTTCCCTGCTTTTTGGTGCTTGGTTGGAAACTGTAGAGCCTTAACATTGTTTTTGTAAACCGTAGGTTTTTTGTTTAATGAATTTCATGGCTTTGTGTAACGGATGACTGGATATTATACAGTTGACAACCAAGCCAGCGTCAGCCAGAATGTTATACCATCTTGACATCCAATATAAAATCAAAGCTAGTGTTATGTGTTGAACTCACTTTTAACATTAATAAATCAACCAAAATGCTTGCATCTCCCTCATTTTTAAAGATAAAGAGATGAAACCTGGCATCATGGTAGTTCTTAAGTAGGGATATAGCTTTGCCAAGTATGAAGCAGATCCGTTCATGCCTTGATTTTTAGGAATGTTTTTTAACTTCAAACCCAATACTCCTCTTTGGGGTCCAGGACCTTGAGCAGTACAAGTTTTAAAAATGAAATTAAAGATAAAGAGATGAAACTTGGCACCATGGTAGCTCTGAAGTAGGGATTTAGCCATACCAAGTTGGAAGCAGATCCTTTCACCCCTTGATTTTTAGAAATGTTTAAAACTTCAATTAAATTTTTTTAATTAACTAAAATGCTTACAATTCCATCATTTTTAAAGATAAAGGGATGAAACTTGACAGCATGGTAGCTCTTAAGTAGGGATTGAGCCATGCCAAGTTGGAAGCAGATCTGTTTATGCCTTGAGTTTTAGGAATTTTTTTAAACTTCAAACCCAATACTCCTCTTTGGGGTCTAGGGCCTTGAGCAGTACATTAAAAAAAAAGAATGTAAAGATGAAGAGATGAAATTTGGCACCATGGTACCTCTTAAGTAAGGCTTTAGCCATGCCAAGTTGAAAGCAGATTGGTTCATGCCTTGAATTTTAGGGGAAAAAAATGAAGTCAAACTTTTAAAAAAATATCCTAAAAATTAAGGCACAAACCGATCTGGTTCCAACTTGGCATGGCTCAATTCTAGGGTGACCATTAGGGTGTGGCGTAGTGGCTAAAGTGTTGGACTGGGAGCTGGGAGATCTGGGTTCTACTTCCCACTTAGCCATGGAAACCCATTGGGTGACTTTGGGCCAGTTGCAGACTCTCAGCCCAACCCACCTCACGGGGTTGCTGTTGTGAGGATAAAATGGAGAGGAGAGGATTATGTATGCCACCTTGGGTTTCTTGGCAGAAAAAAAGGTGTGATATAAATGCAATAATAAATTTAAAAAAAACTGTCATGATTTCCCCAGATTTCTCCTGGTTTTTGTTCTATCCTCGGTGTCAGGGGGGATTTTATGCAATAGTCTATAATGACCTGGAATTACACACTTCCCTTTTAAGGCCACCACTAGCGTGGCGGGGGGGGGGGAATGACATGCTTTCTGGAGGTGTGTCATTCTCTCCCACTGCTCCAATCAAGGTCTTAAAAGGGAAAAACGTGTCATTCCCAGACATTATAGAAAAGGGCCTGATTGGAGCTGTGGGGTGGGGGTGAGAATGACAAGCTTTCCCCTCCTCCGCTCCAATTGGGGACTTTAAGGTGGCCCCAGAAAGCCATTTTCCTGCCACCCACTAGGTGTCCTCTTTTTTGGTTTCCCAAATATGGTCACCCTACTCAGTTCTTGCACAGGCTGCATTTCCATCCCTAGTTATTTACTCAAAAGTAAGACCCATTGAATTTCCTTGGTTCTTGAAAAGCAACACACTTGCTTTTAGATTTGCCAGTCTTAGAATTCTATGTGTGCTATGAATGCCTGTTCTGTCTGTCCCTATAGTTTCCTGCAAGGTCCAGACAGGGGAAGCCAGTAAATTGAACCCAGGGGTGGAGGGAGGGATTCCCTCAAGTTCATCTGACAGCAGGTGCTATAGAACATGGACCTTCCAGGAGTGTTGAGGTTGGATTTCTGGCAGACCCAGCCAGGCAACTTTATGGCTTGTTAGTCCCTCCATTTGGTAGCTCGCAGAGTACCTGCCTCATAAGACAAATGGCCACATGAGAACTGTTATTATGGCCTGCTACTTTGTTTGTCTTTAGTAGTCTGTGGTCCAGATCTCTTCAGAAGGGGGAATAGTGTTTTGTGGTTGGGGTCAGTCTAAATTATCTCTAGGGGTCCCTTACTCAGTGCCTCTGATAGCAAAGAGATTGAGGATTTCCCCCAACTCTGTTACTCTTGAAGTTACTAGGCCTGTTGAAAATAGATTTTATAACATAAGCATGAAAACAGTGAATATCCCTTTTAACTTGTTAAACCAATGAAAACATGCCACACAAGAAGTTTTAAGATATGAATGGTTTATAAAGAAAAGTAAATGCAAAAGAACATCAGATGCAGAAGTGAAATCTGAAACATTACTACTACTACTACCATATCTGAAACATTACTACTACTACTACTACCATATACAAAAGAAGGCCCTGCCTTCTTTTGTATATGGTCACTCTAGTATAGTGCCTGCAACTTTAACTGTTGTGATGAAGAGGGAATTTCACCAGGGACTAATTGCATACAAATGACACTGGCTGAAATTCCCTTTTCTCTACAACTGTTAAAGTTACATGTGCCCTGTCCCCCTTTTCATATGGTCTGCCTAAATATACAAAAGGTAAAAATATAATTAAATACTTTTCAATATGAAAGCATTGTAAACATTTTAAATACATAACAATTTAAAAGTCAAAGGTATAGACAGAGGTCCAGATTATTTGCCAAAGGCCTGCTGGAACAAAAAAGGGTTTGTCTGCATCCAAAAACACATCAAGGAGGGAGCCAGTGTAGACTGCAAGGATTAATAATAATAATAATAATAATAATAATAATAATATATTTATTTATCACCCGCCTCTCCCAACGGATCGAGGCGGGGAACAACACCAAACACAAAATACAAAAACTGATTAAAAGCAGATAAAACCAGTACATCATTAAAACACCAATAAAACACCAATAAAACACTTTAAAATTCATCTGGGTAGGCCTGCCGGAAGAGATAAGTCTTTATAGATCTTTTAAATTCCGGAAGACTAGTGAGTTGGCGAATCTCTCCCGGCAGGTCATTCCATAATCTGGGAGCGGCAGAAGAGAAGGTCCTCTGGGTAACGGTTGTCAGTCTAGTTCTTGTTGACTGTAATAAATTCTTCCCAGAGGACCTGAGCGTGCGGGGCGGATTGTATGGGAGAAGGCAATCCCGTAGGTAACCTGGACCCAAACCATGTAGGGCTTTAAAGGTAATAACCAACACTTAGAAAGAAAATCCATGTGTGTACACTATACAAAATAAACGACAGCTCAACTGTTTCTAAACTGTATTAGAAAAACAGGGTGACTAGGCCAAAACCAGCGTTGTAGGCCCTGAAGCACTTTGAAAGGTTTCAATGTTGTACTTAAAACTTAACACCGGCCCAAACTAATTAAATGAAGTGTTTGAAGCTTTCAACTTATAGCAGTATGGACCAAACTCTTAGAAAAGAGGGAAGGAGCACTGTGTGTGTATGGGGTGGGGGGGGATAGAAAGAAAGGTATAGCCACCTATTCCCAGGAGAGATCTGAAGATCAGGTTGTCATGGATCCAGAGGAACCACACCCTGCTTCACCAGGGAGCAAAAGAGCAAACTGGCCTTATGAAGATAGCCCCAAATACTCTCAGAGCCAAAGGAATGCATGTTCCAGAAGAGAAAAGAGAAACTCTTCTTCTTCACTCAAAAGGTCTGTGCTATAGAGGCAGTGGCCATTTCACTCACCCACCCCACATTCTAAGGCAGGAGGGAGGGGGGAGAGCGATGCTACTGAGCATGTGTCAGTGTCACATTATGAGGAAAGATGGCTGCCTCATTGACTTGAATGAGAGGTTAAAATAGTCCTTAAAAGTCAACCGAAGGGAATTTAAAAAAAACGAAAAGCTTTCCATCAACTACAGTCAAGGATGAAGAAGACCCCACCACTAGATTCGTTAATAAGGCTCTAGAAATTATGCAAATTGAGAGCACAAAAAGTCTCAACCCGGAAGTAAATTTTACAAAAGCAGGGAGAGAGGTTTCTATTCCTTTTCTACCTTAAACTGCTCTCCTTCCCTCAATCTTTCACCAATCTTCTTGAAATTTTCAGGTAATGTAAAACAAACATTTCTTTCTGGCACCTGTAAATTTCTGAAAGGTTGATGAAACATTTTCGATTTTATGGCTGTTAGAATGACCCCCCCTCAATTATCACTTTAACACAGCGGAATGTGTTTTTTTTACTGACGGCCCTTAACAATGGAGGCACGGCTGTGCCTCCATTACTATATACTCCTACCCCTCCCTTTCCCAGCATCATCAGCCACACCCACTCAGTCCAACATTCCACACTCTCCAGACATACTAAATCAGACATACCTAAGGGGATAGAAATGTGGGGTATCGTCACAGGGGGGTTGTTTTATTTTTTATTTATTTTATGGGGAGAAGGGAGGGAGGTCTGTGGAGGGGAGGAGGTGGTCCAGCGAGTTTATGACTCGCTGGACCACCCCCTTCCCTACCCAGCCCATGGCGACAAATCAGTGGTCAACATAGATTGGGCAGGCCTCCCCAGAAGTGCCGGAGAAAAAGTGACAGATGGCAGAAGCCATCGTCGCTTCGCCGCAAACTAAAAAACTCGTGCTAAATGCCCCACTTTTTTAGTGTGCAGCAAAGGGCATTTGCCCCTAGATAGGCTGACCATAAGAAAAGGAGGACAGGGCTCATGTAACTTTAACAGTTGCAGAGAAAAGGGAATTTCATCCGGAGTCATTTGTATGCAATTAGTTCCTGGTGAAATTCCCTCTTCATCACAACAGTTAAAATTGCAGGGGCCCTGCCTTCTTTTGTATTTGGTCACTCTAGTATAGTGCCTGCAACTTTAACTGTTGTGAGGAAGAGGGAATTTCACCAGGTACTAATTGCATGCCGACTGAAATTCCCTTTCTCTACAACTGTTAAAGTTACATGAACCCTGTCCTCCTTTTCATATGGTCACCCTACCCCTAGATGACTTCGCACTGGCAGCTGTGTCATGTAACACAACTGCCACCAGTGCGAAGCCATGTTGACAGAAACTGTCCATCTAGAGGCACCCCTGTTTTCCTTCACACAGATGTTTTGGACTTTGACTCCCAGAAGCCCCTATGAGCATGGCCAATGGTCAGAAGTGAAATCTAAAACATCTGAAGAGCTATTTTCTGTCCATCCTTGATCTGGATGAATATAAGATTGTATCCAAATCAAGTTAGTTGTATTTTAGGCTTACTGAAATCAATAGGACTTATGTTAGAACATAAAAACATAAGGAGAACTCTGTTAAAGGCCATTAGCCCTGCTAAAGGCCCATTTGGTCTTCTAGGAAGCCCACAATCGTCCTCACCCTCTGTTGTTTCCTAGCAACTGGTATTCAAAAGCATGCTGCCTTTGATCCTGAAGGTAACATATAGCCATGATGACTAGCAGCCATTTTTTTTACTGTATTTTGTATTCTTATTTCAAAGCAACACCTATTTACATCTTACAAACTTACAAACACCATATACAAAGAAAAAAGAACAGAAAGAACAAAGACAAGACACTGAAATACAAAATTAATATTGACTTCCGATTTTCTCCACATCAGAATTATGTAATCATATCTTATCTTACTCCATAGTCACAACAACCAATCTTCTCCTCCTTCTTTTATCTTACAAAATTATCATCTTAATCTTTGAATCCACAGATAAATACATCATTTTTTCTTGCCTCTGCAGAAAGTCAATAAGAGGTTTCCATTCCATTAAAAATACAGATGTTGATTTCTCTCTGATTATTGATGTCAGCTTTGCCATTTCCACCAACTCCACCATCTTCACTAGCCATTCCTCCATTGTGGGCACTATTGGTCCATTCCATTTTTGTGCATGCAATAGTCTCGCTGCTGTTATCATATATAGGAATAAAGTCCTGTAGTTCCTTTTCAACTGGTCCTCCATTAGTCCCAAAAGGAAATATTCTGGATTCAGCTGTAAATTGATCTTTAATATCTTCTGAATTAAAGAATGTATTTGTATCCAAAAGTTTTTAGCTTTTTTACACGTCCACCATATATAATAAAATGTTCCTTCTTGTTTTTCACATTTCCAGCAATTTCTCGAGACACCTTTATACATTTTTGATAATTTCGAAGGAGACATATACCATCTATACATCATTTTATAAAAAAAAATCTTTAAGACTAGCATATATTCCCATTGTTCCGTCTCATATTTCAATAACAATTTATAAATTTTTGCAATGACATGTTCGTCATTCGTACACAATACCCTTTCAAATTCTGACTAGCAGCCATTGACTAGTAGCCATAGTAGTCATAACTAACTTTTTGCATTGATTTCAATAGGGCAATGTAACCAACGTGATCTTTATCCAACCTGTAGTGTTCAAAACGTTATGAAATGGATTATTAATGTCTTATATCATGTGTATTTTTCTGTCTCCATTAATTACCATAGGTAAAGGCATACATACAAAATTGTCTGAAAAACAATGAATACTACACAGTTGATGCAATTTGTTTCTAGGAGATAATAACTAGGATACCACTGTGCTTACCATATTGCTTACCACTGTGTAAGTCTGGCTTATATACTATGCATGATTGACTGTGCAGAATTGAATGCATTAGGACATTGGAAAGAATTTGAGACAATTTACTCTAAATGTTATTTCATATATACAGCATCATTTCACATACATGTGCATCTGAAATCTATATTTTTTGACATGGATTGATTTTTAATTCTGTAACTTATAACTTTAATAATATTAGATTCCACCAAGAAAGAAGATATGTGATAGAAATAAAGAGAAAAGCAGGAAGCCAGTAAGATAGAGAATAGGAAGAAGGGAAGCCTGTCTGATGTTTTAATGTCAAAACCAAAACGTTTGATTCTTCATAGTTAACTGATGGATGTACTGATATACTGTATTTCTTTGATTCTAAGACGCCATCGATTGTAAGACACACCTTAATTTCAGTGCCACTGACAGAAAAAAAGCTTTGATTCTAAGTGTGGGGAAATCACCATCGATTCTAAGACGCACCCCATTTTTAGAGACGCTTATATGGGGGAAAAGTGTGTCTTAGACTTGAAGAAATAGGGTAGTGAAAAGGCTATATTCAATTGGGAAATGATGCTAGTAGCATCATACACACACTGAGAGCTCCATCACACCAGCGATTTAGTGCACTACTGCCATGCCTGGTGTGTGGATTTGCAGCACGGTACACACATGACACTGTGCCTGTCCTGCTAACACCCCTCCTCTTCCCCAGCCTTTCCTAGAATGCTAAGAGTCTGGATTATTTTCCCTAAGCACATTTAATGCACCCTAAACCTCTGTGTAGTTTTAAAGGAACTGGGGGCTTGAATGGATTGCATCAGGTTCTGGCAGGGAAAAGTGATCTCTCCCAGCAGCCGGCTCCAAGCTTCAATGTAAAACCCAAACCTTGCATCCCAGGTTGAAGTGCTCATCTGACAGGACCTGACTGGAGGGAGAAAGAGAAGGGGAGGGCTAGAGTGGAGTGGAGTGGAGTGGAGTGGAAGAGCAAAGGAGCGAAGGAGCGAAAAAGCAGCTAATCAGGTGAAAGGGATCATAAGCTTGACATGCTTCTGTTAAAATGTGGAGGCAAACCGGGGGGGGGGGGATTAGGTGTGATGGAGGTCTGACACTGCTATCCTATCAATATCTACTGGGAGGTAAGCCCAATGGAGTTCAATGGAATTTACCTCCAGGTAAATATGTATATGATTGCAGCTTGAATCTTCTCTTGTTCATACCTCTTAGCTATAGACTGTGTTCATAATTTACTAATGGCCAGGCAGTGGCTATGTAGCACCTGTGCTGCATGGTATGGTGCTGATTCTGGGCAAATGTGTGTGGTAACAAGTGATGTATGTTTATGTATGTGAAGAAGTATGTGGGAGAGAACAACTGGTGTGACTGTGTGTGGTATGTCCCTTAGTCAAGCCACCTGTTTTGAATCATGATCACCAATTACTTGGCTCTGAAACTATATTAACCTAGGGTCTCTTTTCACATAATTTTACCACAGGTGAATACTTCAAGTGTTCTTTGATTTCATAGCTCCAACAGCCCTCTACAGGCATTCTTATTACCATGTTGAATGAACTTGTGAGGACAGGAGTGCTCCAGCCAGACATCCTCTGTTATCACATCTGTTGACCTTTATGTAGGAACTATACTAGAGTGACCATATACAAAAGAAGGCGGAGCCCCTGCACCTTTAACTGTTGTGATGAAGAGGGAATTTCACCAGGAACTAATTGCATACAAATGACACTGGCTGAAATTCCCTTTTCTCTACAACTGTTAAAGTTACATGAGCCCTGACCTGGATTTTATATGGTCAGCCTACTTTTATGTAGGGAGGATGACAGTGTGAACAGGAGAGTCTCCTGTATCTGATTTTCCAGGGTCATTTGGAGAACCTCCTCAGGTACAGGAGGCTCTTGTATTCAGACTGTCACCCTCCTCTATGCACACAGAGCAATGGATGTGATGACTGTGAGGGGTGGGGCTGGAGCACTCCTTTTCATGTTCATTCAAAATGGTAAGAAGAATGCCAGAAGAGGGCTTATGTTGCCTGGAATTCTCCGCAATAACCTTGGCATTGATCAAGGGCTACATTGGGTAGAGACAATGCTGGCCATTATGGAAATAGGGAACGGGATGCCTGTAATCAATCCCTACCTAACAGATGCTTTTAGAGGTGACAATATCAATTATTTCTTCAGTGTCACATGCACAGAACAGGAGCACTTTCAGATTCCAGATGCAGGGTTCCTCTCCATGTGGCAGCACTTCTTATCTCATGCACATGTCATTCTGAAGTTCCAGAATTTAAATTTGGTCTGCCACAGTTGATTGGACTAATTAATCCAACTTGATATAATTCCGTATTATTTATTTATTTATTTATTTATTTATTACATTTGTATACTGCCCCATAGCCGAAGCTCTTCCAGCAGTTCCTATGAAAATATGTACAGTCAGAAAACCATTTTGCATGCGGATCATCCTTGCTGTATTGGGATGTTTTTCTATACTTCAGACTCTGTAACTAGTTCATCTCACAGTTTCCTTTCTTTTCAGTTAAAAAGAAAGTAATGACACTTTTACTGGCCATCTCCACTTTTTAAAAAAGATAAAGGTGGGATTTTTCACAAACACAGAACATTCTCAGCTCATAGGAATTGTGAATGATCTCTTAAAATGAACCACATATTGGCAAAGACCATTTAAAGCATCAGAACCTAATGTTCATCATCATGGTTTCAGATAGATCAAGTATTATATTTTGTAACTTATTTTATTTATAAATGCATAGTTAGTCCACCAACTGAATGGCTTTGCAGCCTTACTGATACAATCTGAATCTGAATTTTAAAGCCAAGGAACGACTATATAAATTGATAAATGATGTTGCTATTGGAAAATCAGAGGAAAATGGAATTGATATGAATATCAGAATCAGTTCTGAGCAGTTGAACAGTTTGTGGACTAAAGCATGTTTAAATCAGTGGGTTTGATCCAGATTTATGGTGGAACAACGGCACTGATGGAAGTGAACTTACCTGCCCCCCTTCTCACACCAACCCTTCCAGCCTTTGAAAATGCTACACAGAGATTCAAGCGACCCTGCCGAGTAGGATGAGCAAAATTGGGCAGAGGGACCTCCCTTGGGCAAAGCCCTTCCTTTCACAGAAGGTAGATTCCAGATCCAACCTAGTTTTCAAAGGCGGCTGCACATATAATACATTGCAGTAATCCAAGCAAGAGATTAGCAGAGCATAGATAACTATAGTTAGAACTGGAAGCAAGGCTATTTCTGCCCAGACAGGGCCTTAGTTTGGATATCAGCCTAAGCTGATAAATGGTACTCCAAAGCCATAAGAAAATAAGAACCATGTTGGATCCAGACCAAAGGTTCATCTAGTCTAGCATTCTGTTTACCCAGTGGCCAACCGGCTGTTGACCAAGAACCCACAAGTGGAACCTGAGTGCAACAGCACCCTCCCAACCATGTACCCCACCAACTGGTGTACATGATAATGCTGAATCCAAAAGCATCCTCAAACAATGAACCCAATCCTTCAGAGGGACTGCAATTCTCTCCAGAACAAGTTGAATATCATTCATCCAGGCAGAAGAACCACCCACTAACATCCATTGCCTCACCTGAATTTGATGAAAAAGAGAGACAGAACTAGGTGCTATTCACATATTGGTGACACCTTAGTCCTTATTTCTGGATAATCTTCCCCAGCAGTTTTATGCAGATCAGACAGCATGGTGGTACAATAGAGCTTTGTGGCACTTCTAGGAATAACTGCCAAGCATAGATCGATAATCCCCTAGTACCACCTTCTGGAATCAGCTATCCAGCTAGGAGTGGAGGCATTATTGGCATGTTTTTATTTCATATACAAATCAGGGATGTATGCAGCAGCATCTGCCAAAGCCTTTTTTCAGATTATGGAAATGAAACTGAATATAATTTGCTTTTATGAAGAACCATAAATAAAATCTCCAAGCAGCCAATTGATTCCACCCATATTTTTGCCTGTAAAAATCAAGTTAGCTAGAAAGCCTAGTGGATGCCAAGGGAGATGTCCACAGGCATATTGGGGCTCATGGGCACCATGTTTGGGACTCCAGAACTAATTCATACCCCAACCCATAATCTCAACAATCAGAAATATTTTGTACATATAATATGATAAGCAACATATGATAAGCAATATCTGCTCAGTGTGTTGCCTGTTTATCATGGCTACCACCTGCCCCTGCAGGGGTGGCGGACCAAATAAGATGGTCTGCCCTCGAAGGCTGATGGATCATCTTGGATTCCAGAAAGCCTTAGAGGGTGCTGTGGCTGGTATCGTTGACGATCCTGTAGAAGCCCCGAATAACAATTGGAATCAAGACCTAACTAGGGCTATCAACATGATCGCCCCCAAACATCCTCTCCGACCCAATCCTACTCGGGCACCTTGGTATCCTGAAGATCTCAGGGAGCTGAAGTGGGAAGGATGACGACTGGAGTGCCGGTGGCGGAAAACTCGACTTCTATCCGACAAGACATGACATAGAGAACATCTTCATTCCTATGGAGTGGCAATATGTGCAGAGAAGAAAGCTTTCTTCTCTGCACACATAGCGTCTGCGAATTTGCACCCAGCAGAACTGTTCAAGGTGGTGAGGGGTCTAACTCAGGCACCTTCCCCTCTGAACCCAATTTTTCAGCCTTCGGCAGTTCGCTGTGATGCCTTTAATGACCATTTCACAGATAAAATCTCTTGGATAAGAGCTGACTTAGACGGCATCATTATAGCAGAAGCTGACAATGGAGTGTCCAGCAACTCCACAAGTAGAATTACACTGGATCAGTTTCAGTTGTTGAGTACCGAGGACGTGGTCAAGCTGCTTGGACAAGTGAGGACGACTTGCCCTTTCGATCCCTGTCCTTCTTGGCTTGTCGTCCTGGGAGTAGATGGAGTTCGATCACATCTACAATGTATTATTAATGCATCTCTTAGGGAGGGGAGTTTTCCAACATGTTTAAAAGAGGTAGTAGTATGGCTGCTTCTACAAAACCCCTCCCTGGACCCTCTGGACTTTAATAACTATAGGCTGGTATCAAAACTTCCATTTTGGGGCAAGGTGATCGAGAGGGTGGTTGCCTTCCAACTCCAAGCAGTTTGGGATGATACAGATTTTCTAGACTCATTTCAAACTGGCTTCAGGGCAGGATATGGAGTTGAGACCGCTATGGTCGCCTTAGTGGATGATCTATGGCTGAGTATTGATAGGGGGAGTGTGTCCCTGTTGGTACTCCTGCACCTCTCAGCGGCTTTCAATACCATCGACCATGGTATCCTTCTGGAACGCCTGAGGGGATTGGGAATTGGGGGCACTTGACTTCAGTGGTTCTGGTCCTATCTCTCAGGCAGGTTCCAGATGGTGATGCTTGGGGATAGCTTCTCTTCAAAGAAGGAGCTGCCATGTGGTGTACCACAAGGTGCTATCCTTTCCCCAATGCTGTTTAACATTTATATGAAACCACTGGGAGAGTTCATCTGGAGGCATGAGGCGGGGTGCTATCAGTACGCTGATGACACCCAAATATATTTCTCTGTGCCTTCGACAACATCGTCAGCTAAGGATAGTGTGTCTCCTCTGAATGAATGTTTGGAGGTGGTAATGGGCTGGATGAGGAAAAACAAACTGAAGCTGAATCCAGACAAGACGGAGGTGCTTGCTGTCAAAGGCCCCAACCTGGGTTTGAAGGTGTGTCAACCGGTTCTGGATGGGGTTACACCCCCCCTGAAAGACTGTGTTTGCAGCTTGGGGGTACTCCTGGATCCGTCGCTCCAAATGACAGCCCAGATAGATGCGACGGCCAGGAGTGCCTACTATCAGCTTCGGCTGATGCCCTAGCTGCGCCCCTTCCTAGAGTTGGAAGACCTAAAGATGGTAGTGCACTCACTGGTAACTTCGAGGCTCTACTTCTGCAATGCGCTGTACATAGGGCTACCTTTGTGCCTAGTCCAGAAACTTCAATTAGTTCAAAATATGGCAGCCAGGTTGGTCACCGGTACACCTAGGGGTGACCACATAACACCAATCTTAAAATCACTCCACTGGCTGCCTATTAGTTTCCGGGCGATGTATAAAGTGTTGGTTATTACCTTTAAAGCCCTACATGGTTTGGGTCTCGGTTACCTGCGGGATCGCCTTCTCCCGTATAATCCGCCCCGCACACTCAGGTCCTCTGGGAAGAATTTACTCCAGTCAGCCAGAACTAGGCTGTCGAGTGTTACCCAGAGGACCTTCTCTTCTGCCGCTCCCAGGTTGTGGAATGACCTGCCGGAGGAGATTCGACAAATTAGCAGTCTTCTGGAATTTAAGAAAGCCGTGAAGACTGCTCTCTTCTGGCAGGCCTATCCAATTTAAATTTGTAAGATGTTTTTTAATAATGTATTTGTTTTTATCTGTTTTAATGGTTTATCTATTTTATTGTTTTTATATTTATATTTAGTGTTGTTCCCTGCCTCGATCTAGATGGAGAGGCGGGTTAGAAATGAAATAAATAAATAAATAAAAATAAAAATAAAAAGGAGTCTGCCCACCTTGCGTCAATGTCCTTGTTACAGAGTTATGTTTGTATAGATTCTATAGTTGCTAAACTATCTTTGAATTATTCCTCATAAAAGAAAGGAAGAGAAAAACATCAGGCATAAAGTCCTTGTTGACAGAGTTGGTATTAAAGTGCTGGCAAGAATACAAGAGAAGATTCAATCTATACAAGCCATCAGTTCTGGATGATATGCAGCAGGGGATCTTAAGGGAATTAATTAATGAACTTCCTTCATCAACTGACAATTATTTTTTGAGGAGACTTCAAGAATCATTGAGGTATTGATATAAAAAGCAAATGTGAGATAAATGATATTTTTGGCAATGGATAATGGTAAAAATTGAATCTATCAAAATGCCTACTAACAACTATTAACTCATAGAAGCATAACTACTACATATTGTAATAAATGTCTAATTTTTATTGAAGAATTTGATTTTTTATAGATTTAATATTCTAGGTTTGCCTCATCTAAGTCAAGAAAAAAAAAGAACAGTAGTTCCAACAAAACTAAATTAACAGTTTTAAAATGACATAGGTAACATAACTACCCAAAAAGAAACATGAATGGGCTTGAAAAAATATCAACTTAATTTTGAAAAGAGGAACAGTGAAAAATCATAGCATTAAAATAACATAAATTACTCTAGCATTTGACTGTCATTTAATATTTAAATATTAACCTTTGGCAGAACCTTCTTTAATAGAATGTTTTAAAATTGCTGTAAGGAAAAGATTATGTTTCTATATAATATTTATGTACAGCAGTTCAAGGTTTTTTAATTTTTAAAAACCACATGCATTTTATTCATTGAAACTACATCTCACGAGGAATTTTTTTTGTGCCTGTAAACATGCATGCTTTTGATTTCTTTGGGGAATACATACACATCATTGGATAATTTGATTTTAAGATAATTTCCTGTTAGACATGTAGACATGAGCGTGAACACATGGATTTCAGGAGAGGGATGTGAGGTGGAGCGTAGAATGCCAGATACCTGACATGATAAGCTGTTTCCTTGAGTCCTCTGAAAGTCCCTCAGCAGCTGCTTGCTAGTAAGACTGGGAAATCTGTTGAAATATATGGAAACTGCTCTTCTGAGTACTGTTTTTCTGAAAATTGTTCTGAAGTATGTTAGACATAATCTATCCATAGAAAAATAAGAATGAATTATATTCAAAATACATAAGGTTACTCCGGCTGACTTTTCATCAGCTTAGAGCTGTGTAACAGAAGTCTAAAATATGCTTTAAACTGATGAAGCTTTAGAGGGTGCCAGGCTGATTCTTTCCTGTCAATGATTTTATAGGAACAGCATTGGTTTAACAATGGTTTTAGATGGCTATTTATTTGCAAAACGAGTGTGAAATGATGTACATTTCACTTAAAGATACTTAATAGACCTCAAACAATAATAAATGGGATTTTAAATGTAAATGTGGTTTGATTTTTTTCTCTTTATCCTCAAAATAACCCTATAGGATAGAGTAGTAAATAATTTACAGTCTTTTCAGAGCCAAACAACATAACCATTTTTTACAGTCTTTTCAGACCCAAACAAGTAACCATTATCCCTATCTCCACCCCCAATGTTTTTGTTGCCCTTTCCACCTTTCTTCTTTCTCTTTGTTTTTTTAATGGGCCAGTTCACACAGTCAAACAGCTGCAATGCATGCCAGTGTGTGTGAGCAGCCATTTTGAATATTCACCACCCAGCCATGGCTTGTCATGTTGTGCAAATTTAGGTGGCACTGATTGTATGATAGATAAACAAACTTTGCATGGGCCATGGACTGTTCTAGTGTTATGAAAGGGTTGCTGGATGTTGAATGTTCAAGTCCTGCCTAGTACGTGCCAGCAGATACTGCAGTCCATCATGGTTTAATTTAGTGGGCTATTTTGATAATGAGAAATAGATCTCTCTCTCTCTCTCTCTCTCTCTCTCTCTTCCTCCCTTTTCTTAAATAATTTTTAATAAAATAAGCTGTTGATGGTATTGCCAGAACCTATTTTTATATGATGATAGGCAGTGTGTAGTCATACATTTTGAAATGCAGGCACTCATCTTGACAATCTCCATAGCAATAATAATAATAATAATAATAATAATAATAATAATAATATATTTATTTATTACCCGCTTCTCCCTCTGGATTGAAGCGGGGAACAACATCAATACAAACAATATAAAATACATAAAACAAATTAAAATCATATAAAATTAATACATTATTAGAATCAATAAAACTCTTAAAATTCAACTGGGTAGGCTTGCTGGAAGAGAACATTCTTTATAGCTCTCCTAAATTCTAGAAGACTGGTATGTTGGTGGATCTCTCCCGGCATAGAACATTTTCTTTGATCTAAAAATGCAAGCAGCTGTGCTGATTCATCTCAATAAACCAATTCTGGCAGCTTTCATCTCCACCAGGAGCAGGTCTTTATAAAGCTAATGGTCTTAATTGAGGACCAAGCCACCTCAAAATACTTTGCATTACAACAGAGAATGCTCACAGTATTTTCCCTCATCTATTGTGAGGATTGCTTGCAACTAAGCTCAGAGGAAACAGAGAACCTGAAGTGGTGGCGGATGATGTCATCATTTCTGCTAATCAAAAAGTCCCAGTTCTTGAACCCTATGTGCCCGGGATACACTACAACACTGATGGTATAACAATGTTCTGAGTCATGGACCCCCAGTTGAAGATCAATAGAGTAGAGTGACCACTCATTGAAATGATAAGAACATAGGATGGATCAGACCAAGGTTTTATCACATTTTCCACAGTGGGACAACCAGATTCCTCCGGGAAGCCAATAGGAATACCTTAGCATCTGGTATTCAGTAGCATATTGCCTCTGAACTTGACTGTTGCATATAGCTATCATGTAATTTGTATTTTAAAGCCATGTATTGTAATAGTAAGAGCCATCGCTAACTTCACCTCCCAAGTCTAAAATGAATACTCTGGCCATTAAGTGCAGCATTTAACATCTAAAAACAGCTACACAATAGTAAAAGTGTGATCTAAACCTGACAGAAATTGTGACTTCATCTTCATGAGGTATTTTTTATTCTGTAGAGCTAACATTTTACCATTTATATGATCTTGACTTTAATGCTGGTAAGTGAAGCTGTATGTTTAAACTAAAATATAATTGAATGAATAACAGTTGGATATGAATTTGAGGAAAAGGTGAAATAATGACAAAAAAAGATATAAGATGGTAGATATAGTGCAGTCAGTATACATTAAACCTATACAAAGCAATGTGTGGATGGAGTGAAATATTAGGAAACATTTACTAACAGCCATGTCTATTAGGCACTACAATAACCTATCAAGGGAAAGTATGGCGGGAGACCCCATGGCTTGAATTATTTAGAACGAAAACAGAAAAGAACATTTGAAAATGATAGAATAAGAAGCAATTTTGTAAGAAGCGTGCACAAATACTGTAGTTACAATATACATTTCACATCTGCAATATGTATGACATTGTGGCCCACAGGGATTAATCTGGTTTCCTGAAGGTAACTTGTGATTTCATTGCGGGGTGAATTGAGCCAGCTGGCGGGTATTGGACTGGAGTTTGGAGAACGAGGTGGTGAATGCTTGCTGAGCTCCACCCCACTCCAAACAGATTCTTCTGACATCCCTAGCAGTGATCAAAACTGTACATTGTATTTCGAGTATGGTTTTACCATTTTTAAAATATATATAAAAAAGGACACTATGAACTGCATGCAGTAGTTCAAGTGTTACTGTACCAGATACTTTTGTTATAAGGGCAATATGTCATTGGTGATTTTATTTTCAGTTCTTTTTCTAATGAAGACCACATGAATTTGCTAATAGTGTGAATGATTGATTAAAAAGATGCTTGGAGTCACTACAAAATATAGAAATATATGTGCACTATACACAAGACTTACAAGTTATGACAACGAAGGCAAGAAACAAGTACAAGTATGCCCATTTTGTGTCAAAATTTTATAGTTGTGTTGATGTGTGAAGGAACTACCTCCCACACAAGTGAAATGTCATTGTACAGTTACCTTCCTGAATTAAAATATCTTTTAATTAGATCAATACCTGCTTAAGTAATTTGCAGATCGCATTATTAGATTTCCCAGTGAAACTTTTTCTGTGCTTCTATTATTATAATTTTCCTCACACACTCAAGTTTGTACTCATTGTAATTTCATATAAATATAATCAATGCATGAAAGAAATTAATTAAAATTTGCATAGTATATCACTTTGTATATAACAGAATGGGAGCTGCATCTGGGTAGTATTGATCACCACTCAGCACCACAATTCAACTAATTGGTATACAAATTAAGCCAACATGAACTCGCTCAATATTGCAGACCCCACAGAGACTATGTGAATATAATTTTTCAAATTAGAGTTTTCTCTGAAACTGTGATTGATATACTTACTGCTCTAATAAAATTATAATGATATGACATCCTAAGAAATGTCAAAGTGCTTTTACTCACCCAAAAACTGAAATTTCATACTGTGACTATGCTGTGACATTGTTTTGATGCCAATATATGTCAAAATACATAAAAGTTTAATAGAAAATTTTTCTTTAGATATATGATGCCTTCAATGTTGTATAATGGCCCATCACATTTCATAATGATGCTCCATTTTTAAGGAGCTTATGAAGGACGTATGAATATTATAAACAGCTTATAAAGAATTAATACATGAATATTAGAATGAATCAATAATAGATTGTTACAGACTCCAACAGGTTGTTCATGCTGTGATTTATAACATCTTGTACTGATGTGCTTACAGCTGCCTATAACTCAATAATACATAGTGGTCATGGCTGTTACATGCTTATAACAGCTATTAATCTTCTGTTGGCCCTTCATAAATTATTTATATGCAGACCCTTAATATAAAGTGCAACCTGGATGTTCTCTTCTATCATTAGTCTCTAGTGCAAGCTCTTCTGACAGATGCTGAAACTTCTGAATCTTACTAGTATGTAGCCCAAATATTATATCTTAAAAATGTTTTCATTTATCCAAATAAATCTTTGGAACTTTTACATTGCAGGCTGTAATTTCCAGTTCTCACAGTTGTACAGGTGAACATCCTCTCCTCACCCATGGTCATTATTCCTTAATGTTTATATGAAGCTTCCTTGTAACTCTACTTTGGCTTGGATCCAGAGATGCTCTGGCAGGAGGGAATAAGCGGAAAGACTTTTCTGCATCTATTTACTCTGGAAGCTCCATAATCTCTCCAAAAAGCCTCTTCTGAGGATTGGGAAACCCTACTAATTGGGGTGAGTGGTGGCAAAAGGGGGTAAAGGGTTGGGTTCTTTTTACAAGGCTAGCAACATTTCTTAAGGAATTCCTGTCTGGGGATGTCATGATCCCATTGTGTACCTATTAACATATGTTCATATACTGATTCAGACCAATGATAGATCTAGGTCAATATTATCTAGTTTGACAGGCAATCATCAGGGTAGGGGATATTTCCCAGCCCAGGTACATGAGATCTTTTAAGTGGAGATGTCAGAGATTTAATCTGGTACCTTCTGTATAGAAAGAAGGTGCTCTGCTACTGAGCTATTTTCCCTCCCATACTTGCATGTTATTTTTGCATCCCACCATTAAATCTGCATGATTAGTCCATAAAGGCTATTGTCATTTCAATGAAAAACCAGGGGAAAATCCAACATCACACTAGCAAATATCTGCTCACATGGCTCAACTTTCTCATCATACCTTGCAGATTCCTGCATCTCTCCCAAATCTGGTCTGTAGGGTCCCCCAAACTATTGAGAGCATGTGGGGTTGGGCCAAAGAGAGCAAGGGGGTAATTTTCCTCCCTGTTTTGCTGATGGATGGAAGCAGTTCTGCCACTGGGTGAACTTAATGGGATACCACTCGAGGGCACAGTCCATGCTAGGTGCCCATCAGCATGCTTACAATAAAACAGCAACACCTAGGTACAAGAAAAAAGAAACTCAAAGGCACAAACACATTTCTTAAGAATATCATATTGTATATTTTATGGCAACACTGACCTTGTCACATTGACAAATTCACATGAATTATTTCCTTCATCTTGGAAACACTGGGGAAGACTTCCTAGAACAGTCCTGGTTCCCATCCTGAAGTTTTGGACTACAACTCCAGCATTCCAGATCATTGGACATGCTGGGTAGGGCTGATTGGAGTTGAAATCCAAAACATCTGAAGAGCACCAGGGTGGGGGAGTGTCTTTAGTTAGAAGGAGAAATGAGTTTCTAGAGGAGTCTGGACAATTCACTTTACTTTTCACGTTATTATCAGACACTTTTTACATCAGCTAACTATACAATTTGGAATGGTTATTGTCATGATGTGAAAGTTAGATATCACTTCCTTTCCCTTATATTATCTTTCAGAACTTTCCCAGCATAGGATTTTAAGATACTTTCACATACCTGCATTTACAGCACAATCCTATGCATGTTGATGGGGTAGTGGTGGATTAGGCCACTAAACCCTTATCGCATTAGAGATTTTCAGTTCCCTAATCCCACTGAAATGCAGAAATCATTTCTGGTTTCTGTGATGAACTCCAGAGTTTGGGTGGAGCAAAATGATTTCATTCCACTATCCACCAAAATGCTGCAGAAGATAAGTTGGCAGTTCTGCTTATCCTTAAGAAATATTATTCCTCAGTGTTACTCAACCCACACTTCCCATTACAAATAGAGGTCTATAGCAAAACTCAGACCAAATACAGATGTTGTAAAGTTTATGCTAATTGTCTTGTAATGATATTGTGCTTTCTAGTTACTCTGCAGTCATCTCTGAAGTTTAATAAACTCAAAACACTTAATTTTATTGCATTGATTATCTGTTTAACACTAAATACAATGTGATCTGCTACCTTTGCCTCAATGACTTGAGTGAATTGTTTTAAAGATTTAAAGAAATGTACATTAAAGCAGGAATCCTTAGGTACTATAAATTATTTGTTGTGTGTAAGACTCCTGGCTGTTTTACAGAAGTATACAAATGTTTAATCTTGGACTTAAAAGAGAATGGCATTTTATTGCTTCTCAACTGAACTGGATCTTCCCTTGGGCCTTACACTACCATTTAAGTTTCTGTTTCTTGATTTTATTGCCAGCATAAGCTTATTTAAAGGAATGACAAACAGGCTGTCTTCTTTGAAGGACAATTATTAAAACAACCTCCCCCTTTTTGGGGGGGCGTGCAAAGGAATTAAATTTGCAAACATCCCAACTCTTGCAATAGTTAGTGAGCTGCTTCTCCTTATGCTGTTTTACTCTAATTGTCCCACAAGCATACCCATTATATAAGACAGACTGTAATTAGTGAGCTTCCTTTTCCCCTTAATTAGTTATCTTGTTGTTTTGCTGTGGATTCTTCCTTTTGTTGCCTGTGTTTTAAACTTTAATTCAAAATAAAATTCCATGTTAAAAAAGAGAGGCAATTTGCTATTTAGAATATGAATGAAGACAAAATGTATAGCAATCGTAGAGAAATGCAGAATTAAGGATAGGAAAAAACATTATTCCTCAAACCATGCACATGATTGTATTACGTACTAGTAATTAATTGCCAGAAAGTCTGCAAAGCAGAGGTCATATAGTTCTTATTCAATGTATGCATCATTCTGCTGGCACTGCAGTTTGACCCAGGATGCTATTCTAGAGAACCACTGTGGATCAGTTAAGCTATACTTGACAGTATCCTATTGATAATTGCAAAAGAGCAACATTGAAAAAGATGCTGAAATTATTTAGAGAAAGAAGGGGTTTTCTCTTAGGCCTAAGCCTTATGCAAAGAGGAGGTGTGGAAGGCATGTGGTAGCATTGGCATGGGAACACTTTATGCCAGGCAGCAGAAAGATATGACAGCCAGTGCTGTATATTACAGCTGGGGTGTGTGTGTGAAGTGACCATTTCTAGGAGTATCCATTACGTAGAAAGAGGTTAGTTTAGTAACTAGCAAATCCACTGATGCCAACAGTGAACAGAACAATACTAATCCCCAGATCTGCCAGCTTTTGGGGGCGGGGTAGGATGGGCAGATGCATTCGCCCACAGAGAGAAGCTCCATGGCTGAAAAGGTACCACTGGTGCTGGGATTTATCAATTCCAGTCTTGCTTAGATTGTTGGGGGGTTTTAGCTCAAGGACATCCCATCCCATTTCTAAATGGGCTGATCAGTTTTTTTTTAAAAAAATCTTTACAAAAGTTTGTACCCATTTTTTGTAAGATACGCATCAATATACACACAAATGGATGAATTTTTGTGCTAATTTTAAATCCACTATTTTTAATGCATGTACCCATTGACTAAAGTGTATCTGTGCAAATTTTGGAAATGTACACATCTTCTTTTTGTATTTTTCAGATGTGTGCATGTTTGCCAACACATTTGTTTTGCAGAATGCAATGGAAACTCCAAAATGTATTGATATCCAGCCACAAATTGTTTTTTGGGTTTGGGAGGTGTGAGCTTGGTAAATCCCTTAACAAACCCTCAACGGAGTTAATTTCTAACACATCCCTACTAGCATTGTTCCCACTGATGATACCAAGCATACAGCCCTGAAATAGAGGCATACCTGGCTTCGATCCACTGGATCCAAAACTGCTCCCTCAAGTCATTTAAGGTGGACTGGGATTGCCAAAGCTAACAGCTTTCCATTGTTGGGGGAGGGGATTAAAAAAAAGATTCACCATGCTGAAAAGCTTCACACAACCACCCTACACACCTTCTGCCTGGCCAACATAATCTAGTAGAGCTTTGGATGGGGCAGTAGATCTGCTGCTTCACTCCTCCCTGACCCCACTTAGGATGACACTGTGAGGTGGTTGAGACAATACTCTAGCATTGGTCAAAACACCAAGCATGAATCTACATGTTACATTAAAATCCTCCCTTCCCCGTGTTAGTTAAAAAAAACCAAACACAACTCTGTTGGCATTAATGGAGGCTTTTTTTCTTTTTTAAACTACTGTATGGAATAAAAACTCCCCCTCCCTCCCCATAGCAATCCCAATTTGGATCAGCGCCCCACCTGTTTACTTTTGAGGAAATAAAAAATGGAAGGGGGCAGGATGCTCAGGCTTTTGTATTCTAATGTCAGGGATATTTACTCTGCTCCAGTTCAGGTTCTACTGTAGATAGTCCTTAAGTGGTGACATCCTTGGTTGTTATCCTAGCTGTTTTCCTGAACTGATCTGCTTCAGTATGTAGACTGCAGCTTGGTCTTTCAGGAAATAGTCATCTATCTACACTACTGCTTTAAAATGGTTTAAAACGGTTTATAACAGTTTTGAGAACTGTTGGGGCCCAGGACAGACTCCATATACAGTTTTCAAAATGTTTTCAAAGTGTTTTATCCTGCATGTGTAGATAGGCTAAGAGTTGCTTTCAAGTTTTTTCTTTATTGAAATCAAGGTGGAAACTCCATTTTCAAACAGAATGCCTTCAAGAATGCCATTTTAAATCTAAAAATGCTTACATAGAGCAAGGCTGGAGAATTTCAAGGTTGGTGAAGAAACAGAATGGAAAAAATCTATTCATTGTTTTTCTGCTTCCTTACTGGATCCAATTTTAGAAACTTCTTTTCTCTGTTTTCATACTTTGTCTCCTTATAATTTCTCCTTTCTCTTAATTTACTTGTTTGCATCCCCACGCTGTTGAATTGTTCCTCTTGGCCAAACATTTGGTTACTTTTTCATGTGTCTGTTCACTTTGTCTGGGTATCATTACTTTCCAACTTGTCCCCCTCCCCATTATTGCAAATGTTTAAACAACATCTGAAAATGATCTCCCAACTTGTTAACTTCTAAACTCTGCCTTCCCCTTTCATGCCTTTCACCTTTCTTAACAGTCTTGTCCACTTACATTGTAATCCTGCAGGCAGGGCTAGTTCTTTTATACTTAATTAGTGGATAGTGCCTAGTGGATGATGAGCTTTTATCAGTGATCAAATGTAGTAATAGTGAACTCATTCTCCAAATGTGGACCCTTATGCAACCAAAATGGCATCACCCATGCCAAGAGGGAGGTATCGGGAGGCTCAAGGAAACCCAAAGGTTAAAAAAAAAAGAAAAAGAAAAGAGAAAGCTCTTTCCATACATCCCAAAAACAAGTTTGTGGGAGGAGTCATGGGGCAATCTGTTATGTAAAAAAAACAGCTCTTTGCATCTGTACCTGCAGAGAAAGCTTTGCCATGCTATGCAGAGCTCTTGTTCTTTAACAGGAAGTGAGGAGAACAGAAAAGATGATGATCATGATGATGATCATCATCATAGAGTCGGTGAGCCCTGAGTTATATCATCTCACCTTTATGCACTATCCTATATACTAATAGCAAACACATTCCCAGAATGTGTGGGTCCATATGAAGCCAAGATCGCACCATCCATATCAGCAGTGTTATGGGAATCCCAAAGTTCACAAAAGTACCAACAATCATTACCCTTACTTCCCCAAAACAGAATGCCTGCTTACTGAAGGAGGGAGGAAAGTAGGGGGACAGAAGTAAAGTGGCACTATGAACAGGCGCGCTGCATAGTGGAACATTTTACTGTAAATCCTACTTGTAATATTATTCTTAAAGAATATGACTAACTCATCATTCAGTGGGGCCAACGTTACTTGCATATCTGAACAGATCAAACAGTATAACTTGCTTACCCTCTCCTGTCAGAAGCACCACTTTTCAATGGAGATAACCCAAGTCTTAAAGTGATGTGTTATGTGTATTGCATTGCCTGCATATCACTTTATTTGTAGCTGTGAATAATTGAATAATGTGTTAGTAATGTGTGCCTACACATGTGAATCTGTCCTTAGTACAAATGGAGCAAAAGATATTAAACACATTGAGCCTGTTCAGACAACACACTAAGCCATGGTTAGGCTGCTTATCCCTTTGCAGCAAGTGGTTAGTGAGCATGCTTAAACCATGGTTATGTAGCTACCATGGTTAGGAATGTTTCATATGACATGCTGAGTCATGGTTCACATGGCACACTAGGCCATAATGTTTAGCTCAAAATGCTTAACCATTGTGGCTTAGTGTGTTGTCTGAACAGGGTCATTGATGCAGTTATTAAATAGAGGCTGTGGAGCCTTTTTAATAATGTTCTGTCTATTTTATTAACCCGTTTGTGATATTCCCTCTCAGTTTGCCATCTTTTTGAGTACACAGTGATATGTTTTATTCTCATAATAAGATTCCAATACTCTTGCATGTATTCAATTTTTTTTAGGGAAAGCCATTGTTAGAAGAGTTTGCAGCTAGTCCAAAAGTGTACAGTAGTGAATCATATGCAAAATAGATAGGAAATTTGACACAGGAATCTACACAGGAGCCATTTCCAATCTTACTTTTTATTGACAAGGATCTTAAAGCCCTATCTTAAAATCCATGTCACTGTCACTTTAGATTAGTGAAGTGCATTTAATTATTTATTTAATTCTAGATTCATGCATTTCAAATGAGTTGTTGCAAAGGAATACAAAGTCCTAGTGGCCAGCTGAACCGTTATGGCATATCAACACTGCAAAGTTATTTTGGGTTTTGGGATTATTTGTTTGATAACAGTTACACTTGTCATGAGTTTCCCCAGAAAAATCATAGTTTCATGAAAGTGATGAAAATTCTTTAATCTCCTCATAAACCTTATTCAATTAATTTTTAGTGTAGATATGCTCCTTAGTTGTTCGCAAATATATATCTCAAAGAAGGTGTGGACTTTTTAAAGGGTGGATCAGGTTTTGTTGTTGTTTTTGCAAGTTTGCTTTGTTTTGTTTTAAAACAGGAACACATATAATTTTGCTGTGAATATAGTATGGACAGCTGTTAATTGATATTTTATGTGTATCCCTTGTAGCAAGCCTTTTGTAAATACTTTAATGTTCTCAGATGGAAAGAACATAACATATGCTAGTTTTACTTATTATGGCTTTGACTTCAATTCTTAATATCTGACATTCCCTATGTTTCTTGCTCATTGAAAGGGTTTTACGGATCCCCAAACCCCAAACTCACAAAATCAAGTTTGTTGTCTTGCTACATTATGCTATTTACGTAACATATCACTATTGTGCAAATGTATCAGAAAATAAGGAGAACAGCACAGATCATATATCTCAATATGCAGATTTGGGGACAGAAACACAAATGAAAAGAAACAATGATTAGGTAGGTTTGTCGTTAGCAATAGAATTTTATCTTTGTTTCCTTTTCATTCAACAAGTCTTTTAAATACTTTATTGTTGAGTCTGAGGACCATTGCAAGGAAAAAAACAGTATCCATCATTAAAACTGTAAAAGGTTTACATATTTGGGACAAAAAGCACAATTTAACATTAACACATAAGACAAGGATGAATAAAACTGAGCAGAATTTAGCTTATACAACCATAAAACATTACAGTTAAAAAGGCTAAAGCAAAAGTTAAAATCTTGTCAAGGTGCAATTTTAAAATGTTCAGATCTGCTAGTTACTATGGCCCTTTACAGAGAGAGAATCAGGTGAATAGAGGAACTTTTCTCTACACTTTGCAGCCTTAGTCGCAAACGCTGCAAGTCTTTGAACAACAAATTGATTTTCTGATTGTAGAAGTCCAGTTTGTGTGCTATACCCCAATATTTCATTTTCTTTAAAAAGGAATCTAAATATTTTTCTCTAATGTCGGAGTATAACCTACACTCAAGCACATAATGGGCCAAATCCTCCTGAACTAGCTCTCCACAAACACACAATCTATTTTCGGCCTTTTGGCTAAGATCAAGTGTAGCATTCAACAAGTCAGAGCCAGCTCCTGCTAAGTTAGCTGAGGTTATGTATGGTGACAGGGTTCAATGAGTGACACACTGACAAAGGCTGGGCAAGCAGAGGCAGAATGAGTCTGTGGGCTGTGGCAAGGAATACTAGAGCAGCCTTTGCCCTTTTGTTGCAGACCAAGAAAGGAGGCCTGATATGGAAGTGTCTGTTGTGTCCATGGGCCTGGGGGACTCTTGGAAATAAAAACCTGCATTCATACAAAACTTAGAAGATGTAGACTTTATTTTATTACTCCTTCCTTACATTCAGCCACAGGCAGACTAGCTCTTGTTTTGCCCTTCTAGTATAAATCTTGGGGTGGACTTTCTGTGTTTAGCTGAGGGCATTCAGAAATTCTGGCCTGACTCAAGGAATAGAGCTACCACAAATTTACACTGCCAAATAGTGGGTAAGTGCTGTCATGTCCAACCTTGGATTATTCCACGTTTGGGTGACTCTTGTGTGCTGGGTGGATCTTTTTGCAATTCCTGTTTTGGGTGGTATACAGGCAGAGGCCTGGTATGCTTGAAATCCTCAGGTTTCCAGGTTTGTGACTCCTGCAGGCTTGAATCCTGTTAGGCTAGGCATATTTCTAGATTACATGTCATAGATTTTAAAGTCTAAACGGGTCCTGAACATTTAATTTATGAAATAATATTAACATGCCTGGACACTGAAGTCATCTGAGGGCATGTTCCTGGTGGTTCCACATGGACTTGTGGTCTGAGTGGAGTCCACCAGTATGGTGACCCCCTTCCTATGGAATTCCCTGCCTTTGGAGGTCTGGAAGGCACCAACATTGTATTGTTTTTGGCACCTCCTGAAAACATTATGTTCTAAAATGTTCAAATATGGGACTGAATCCAGATAGAGTCATACTTGGAATAGGCCCATTGAAATCAATGGAACTCAAGTTAGTCATGAATACCATTGATTTCAAGGGTTTCCTCCAAGTATGAACAAATCTGGATCTAAGTGATAAGAGTTTGCAGCTACATTCAAACCTGCCTTTGCACGCATGATTTGTAAAAGGATCTTCCAGAAGGGGAATGTGCTAGAATGCTGAACATGTATTGTTTTATGAATGTATGTAGCAGTTATATTACCATCACCATGAGTAGCATTCTGATAGGTCTCACTGGATAACATTGTTTCTCTCGGTCTGCTTATAGCAATCTATTATTAACATTTCATTTTGTCATGGAATTAAGTTGTAAGCCACGTCTGAATAAATCAACATCAAACTGTAATAGGTGAGCTTTCCTTAATCTAAGCAGTTTCACAGTGTAAAGGCAGAGTTTTCTTTTCTGTTTGTAGCACTTAATTCCAAAGGGACACATGTGATTGCTTTTCCAGACTCGTTTTAAGAATCATTGGGCATGTGAAATAAACAGACATGTGAACACAGTGGTTTTACAGGGAAAGATGCCATTTAAATTACTATTGATCTGTAGAAAGTTCAGTTTACATAAAAGACTGGGGATAAAGGATGACTTATTTGCTTTGAGTATTCAAACAGTTTTAGATATGAAATAAAATCTTAGTGGGGGTAATGGATAAAATCCTGTTCCAACAAGTACTTCTGGTTTATGTTGTTTAGAAAGGTATATTGCTAGATTACAGTTATGTCATTCAAATTTGGAAATCTTCATAACTGGTTTTATAATATTAAAAGGATAAATATAAAATGCAATGGAAGTTCTGAATGCTTTATAAGCCCCAAGTGGTTTGGATTTAGAAGCTTATCTGGGTGTGCCTCCAAGTCTTAACCATTGCACAATGTAATATCTTCAAACATTCTGCCCATTCCAGACTTTGTGAGGAGTTGTGTTTCACAATGGTTTGAGGACTAAATATTGATCCTTTGAAAATAGTAAGAAATAACAAAACAAAACCCAGCTATTTTAAATCTCTGATACATCCCAGTTTGCCCATCCCCTCATCTATTGCATTGTTTCAAGAGGGCAAACAGCTTGTCAGCCTTTTGTCCACATGCATCTTACATTTAGGTGTTTCTTCTGTAAGCATGAAAAAACTATGCTGAATTTAGAACAATTATGAATATAACTGGAAATCTGAAAGGATTAAATCCCAGACTCCAACGGCCTTGGCTTAATATACCCTGGAATACCTGCTTCTTCATTAGTGAAGGATGAAGCAATTACACTACTTTCCACTGTAAAATGAGGAAATTCTATGTGACTCATCCATTTTGTCAATGTTATAGAATGAAATTGACTAGCTAATGAGATCTTAATAGGTGCAGTAATTCTAAAATAAAAAAGTGTTTCCACTTCTACATTTACTTCACATCTGGCTCACACAGAAACAATGGACCACTCTGACATTTCCTAGCTGAGCTCATCCTAAAACACGAGTTGAGATAATCTCCAGTTATCATGAAGAAACTACAGGGAGCTATCTAGGAAAAAAGAGCTCAGCAAATGACACCACTGTGGCAATTCCAATAATAGGTCCTCAGGTAATGTACCTTCAATAAACCCATTGCTTAAAATTTGCACACAGATACAATTTATGCAATTTGCATGAGAATTTACAACCACAAAGCTGTGTTATCTGAAACACTTTGGATCTGAAACAGCCCTGGCAACTTCCCAGATGCCTGGAGGTTACAGGTAATTTGCATATTGATTTACATAACCATTTAAATTTCAGAATGACCCTGTTCTGCCAGAAAAAATACACTAATAAAAACAGAACTAGAGGCCTGTGGACTGGTTTGATACTGTTCTGAGCTTCCTTTAATTTACTCTAATTCATTTCTCCATCCTAGTTTAATAATTTATGTCCATAGCATTATGTTTATTCCTTTTTATCTATGAATTATTGTCTTTGCCTTTATGTGTGACCCTAAAATGCTACACCTTCATTCAGTCTCTTGTATTCATTTGCATATTCTGTTCAGAACGTAAATTGCACAAGTTTACACAACTGTAATATATATCTTTGTATCTATCTCTCCCTGAATGGCTTCAGCTGTGTGTTTGTGTGCACATGCACAAAAGAAAGGCTAACCATACATTTTATAAAAATTTATTTTAACCTAAATGTTTTAGCTTCCATTCTCATCAGTAGCTGTGCTGTTAAATGGATACAAGGTGTGGCAGTTCAGAAAGTCTGGAAATGAACATGTCTTAGGAGAAAAAACAGTGCTATGATTGGCATAATGTTTATGACTTCTTCTCCAGATTAAGGCCATTTGGACCAAGAGTTCTGAGTCTGTGGATCCAGAAGATTTCCCTTTTGTCAAGAACCTCAGTCTCTCTCTCTCTCTCTCTCTCTCTCTCTCTCTCTCTCTCTCTCTCATTATAGATATCTCCAATCAGCCTTTGGGGAGTTTCTCATGCTAATTTACTGTTAATTGAATTCTGCAGGGGAATTGGCTCTACTCTAGTGGCTCTACTCAATGGATGCTTTCTACTTCTTTTAACTGTCCATAGGTGTGTGCATGGGGTGTGCTGGGTGTGCCCAGGCACACCCTAATGACCACTTCCATTTTCCTGCCCCCCCCCCCCCGCTCTAATCAAGGGTTTTAAAGAGGATGGGAAAGCCTCCGGAAAGCCACCATTAGCATCCCTGGGGGAACTATCCACTTTCTAGAGGCCCTGGAAAGTGCGCTTTCCTCTCCTCCATTCCAATCAGGGCCTTTAAGGTGCACACCCTAATGAAATGAGCTGTGCACGCCTCTGCAAAGTGGCACAACTCCCCAAAGAAACCATTGAGCAGTGGGGTGGGTGTAGGGCTGGAACAGGTGGTCCACTTGTTGATGAGCTGAGGGTGGTTCTCAGAATTTCGTTCTGTTCCTCTGTTGGGGTTGCCTGGAGTCTCAGACAGAGCAGGTCAAGCAAGCAACTAATGCAGAACTGGCCTTGATAGGTCCTACATCAGGGGCCATGAGGACCCAGCTGGATGGTATGTGAGCCAATACAGAGCCACCTAGACACATGGGCAGGGACTGGCTCAACTTCTGCAATGCGCTGTACATAGGGCTACCTTTGTGCCTAGTCCGGAAACTTCAACTAGTTCAAAATATGGCAGCCAGGTTGGTCACCGGTACATCTAGGAGTGACCATATTACGCCAGTTTTAAAATCGCTCCACTGGCTGCCAATTAGTTTCCGGGTGAAGTATAAAGTGTTGGTCATTACCTTTAAAGCCCTACATGGTTTGGGTCCAGGTTACCTGCGGGATCGCCTTCTCCCGTACAATCCGCCCCACACGCTCAGGTCCTCTGGGAAGAACTTACTGCGGTTGGCCAAGACTAGGCTGACAACTGTTACCCAGAGGACCTTCTCTTCTGCCGCTCCCAGACTGTGGAATGACCTGCCGGAGGAGACTCGTCAACTTAACAGTCTTTTAGAATTTAAGAAAGCTATAAAGACTGTTCTCTTCCGGCAGGCATATCCAGTGTAATTTTTAGAATGTTTTTAGGATGTTTTAGGATGTTTTAATGCAGTTTTAATAATATTTGTCATGTTTTAATTAGTTTTATGTATTTTATCATGTTGTTGTTCCCTGCCTCGATCTAGACGGAGAGGCGGGTAAGAAATAAATCGTTGTTGTTATTATTATTATTATTATTATTATTATTCTCCTCCTTGCAGATACTGAAGTTTTGGGTCTTTTGCATTCCACTCCCAAGTTCTGCAGTTCAAGGCAATCATGATCAGCAGCACACACGTCATGATGCATTCTGTTTACGACACATTAAGAGAACAGGGAAGTGGAATTCGCTCCCATGTATACACATGTGCGCGCTCCATACACAGATGGAGAGTGAGATAGGTGTCTGGGGTTTCCCCCCACCAGAGCTTCACAGTGCAGCCCCCACCCCAGCCATCACATCTGAGTCTATTAACTTCCCATTGCTGAGTAGTTGTTGCACCTGTGCTGTGAGGAATCCACCTAGGGGTGTAGAGGGAGGGCCTGGGGATGATCCTGGACATACCTGCTTCCAGGATCGTCCTCTTTCTTAACAGGAAGTGCGACGTCCCAGCTTCCTCCCGGGACATCACACAGTTGCACCCACCATTTTTTTTAAGGCCAGAAGAACGCGCTTGCGCTCCATCAAAAAGGTAAAGGTTGTTTTTTAATCCCCCTGAAATCGCCCCCCCCCGCCATCCTGGGGATGGTGGACTTGCTTCCCCCCTCCCCTGATGGGCACAGAGCCACGCCACGTTGCTTAGTGCCTGTTTCTAGTGCCTGCTTACTCGCGAGTAAGTGGGCACCAGGCAGGACAGGCGCTTACACCTCCTGCAGTCTTGGGACCGTGGGAAAAATCAGATTTTCCCTGGGACGACCCGAGGATGATTGCAGAATAAAAGGCCTGTGTAGAAACTTGCAGGCCAAATCTCACCCTCCTGGGGTTCCAATCTGGCCACGCCCCCTTCCCCTTCCCCAGCCCCAGCCCTTCCCCCAGCCACCAGTCATTTGATAATATTCCAGCTTTTGCATTTATTTATTTATTTATTTATTGCATTTTTATACCGCCCCATAGCCGAAGCTCTCTGGGCGGTTCACAAAAATTAAAACCATGAAATCATTTTAAAATATATAAAACAAGGCACAATCTAAAAACACAGAATAACATACAATATAAAAACACAACCAGAATAAAACCAAGCAGCAGGAATGAATACAGATTAAAATACAAATTTTAAACAGCAAGGATTAAAATTGAGTTAATTTAACTGTTAAAATACTGGGAGAATAAAAAGGTCTTCACCTGGCGACGAAAAGAGTACAAAGTAGGCGCCAGGCGAACCTCTCTGGGGAGCTCATTCCACAGCCGGGGTGCCACAGCAGAGAAAGCCCTCCTCCTAGTGGCCACCTGCAACCATTTCAACCATTCTTAAAGGTTGAAATGCCTCTCCTAAAGCTTACATATTGGCAGCCAGAGCTTTAAGATGGAATTTGGGCCCTGCTCCTTTTGTCTTCATCTCCATGCACCACTGGAATATGCCCTCCCACCAGCTTCTCAGAAATGGAATCTGGCCCTCTTGCTGAAAGAGGTTGCACACTCCTGTTTTAGCGGGAGACCTGCAGGTTCAGAGTGAGGCCGCTTCATTTAATCCAGCACCTCAATTTCTACAGTGGCCAGCCAGATGCCTCCAGAAGCCTCAAAGGCAGGGCGTGAAGGCAGCAACAGTAGTAGCTGCACCACCACCACCACTGCAGCCAGTAGCCCTGCTCTGTGATTTGCCCTCAGGACCTGGTGATATTCGGAGGTAGGTTGCCTCTGGACCTAGGGGTTCCATATAGCCATCATGGCTAATGGCCATTGAGAGACCTCCATGAATTTGGCAACACTCCTCGCTGTCTCTAGTGGCAGCAAATGTCATACGTTTGTTCTGGGCCAGGCAAAGATGTCAGTCCTTTTGTCTGTTCTGCCTCTGGTATCACAATGAGCAGTTCTGGTAGGATATGTGAGAGAGAAACGTTCTCTCTGCCTGCTTTCTCCACACTAGGCATCACTTTGTATCCCTCTCTCATGTTCCCCTCCAGTTGCCATTTTTCTAACATAAGAACATCAGAAGAGCCCTGAAGCTGGATCAGATCAAGGGTCCATCTAGTCCAACACTCTGCTCACACAGCAGCCAACCAGCTGTTGAGCAAGGACCCATGGCCCCAAGGTCTCTTGAAGGGGACAGCAGTGCAACCTTCTCATGCTGGAATGGTAGTGGCCAGATGGGTTCCTCATGTCTGGGGTGGCTGCTGAAGGGAGTTCCTTAACTCACTCACTCCCCTCCTCAGAGTCCATAGCCTAATGGGGATCCTGACCACTGTGGCCATGGTGACACTTGCACGTGTGAAAGAGCCATTGCAGATGCAAACTCTTCAGACCGCCTCACCTCACTTTAGACTCCAGGCCACTCAAGGGTGTCGGGTCCTGCCAAGGCAGTGGCTTAGGCCAAGCTGGGCCAAGCACAAGACTCCTAGGGAAACTATGGCTGTCGCTCTAAGAGAAGGCAGCTAAGGAGAGCGAGGCAGTTGCAAGCTAAGACAGAGGACTGCACTCCACAGAGCGACGACGCTCGGGCCTGCAGCAGAGACGACAGCAGCTCTGAGGAAATGGGGAGCCAGATGGGAAAGGCTCCACAGAGCTGCTGGCTGGTAGCTCCCCCCCCCCCCCCCCCGCCCACTGATGTTTCAAGCACCTCAAGGCTGTTGGCTGATTGCCCCTTTGTCTACCGCTTTCCCAGATCATAAGGAAGTCTGGACAGAGCAAAATGCAACGGATGGGACCTGGAGGAAGAGCTCTCACAGACCATCAATTTTATGCATGACGCCTTACAGCCAGGGAAGGCAACCTAGTGGCCTCCAGATGTTTTGGATTATGACACCCAGAAGCCTCAGCCAACATGGCCAAATGTCAGGAATTATGGGGATTGTAGCACAACATTTCTGGAGGGCACCCAGTTCCCTCTGCCTGCCTTGCAGAAATAGCATTAGGGGAGAAAGACGGATCTCAGCCCACCAGAAGTTCACAATCTAGATGTTGACAGTAGGGAAGTTGAGGGGAGGGCAAGAAGAGGCAAGGGTGACAATAAACAGAGGGGAGGAATGGAACCATGGGACAAATGTGAGCAGATACTGTTGCTTGTTTCATGCCTTTAGGCTTTGTTTCAGTTAGAGGGGAAGACGTCAACATCAGGCGAAAGGCTTCATTGGAAAGATGGGGTTTGAAAGAAGAGATCCACGGGGTGAGGCAGCCTGTTTCTGAGGGCACCATGATGGGTGGGAGACAAGAGTTGGTACCTGAACAGCCTGGTGAGTGTCCCCCTCCCCCATGGGCTTGGCTTCCAGCAGCAGTACCTCTTGGGATGGTCCTGGAGAGCATGTGGGTTTGTGGGAGGGAGTGCCAGGCAGCAAAGGTGGCTGGGCACCACAATTTTCAGAATCTACTTCTTAAATTGGTTTTACTCCCCTGCCCCATCCCTATGAGTGCAGGGGGCAGGGACAGAGAGGGTAAAAGCAGGAGGCCCTGGCTCGCCTGAGAACAGCAGCGTAGCAAGTTTTCACCTGTGGGATGGGTGGCTGAGCCTATCCATGGAGGCTTCATGGAAAGGTGGTGGGAAGGCACACTCTGCAAACCCAGAGGGCTGTTTCCAGTAGCTGGGAAGACCCTGTCCACAGGGGCAGCAGCCACTCCGGATCAACCTCCCGGCCACTGGATTAGCAGAATGACTAATGGATGTTGTGACTGATAGGTTATTAAAGGTTTCTGTATGTTTGCTGTTCACTCACCTTACTATCATTTCAGTTAAGGATGTCATGTATTTTACAGCGCTGTTGTTTAAACCTTATATGCACCTTTTGATATAATAGTATTCTATAATAGTATTGTAAAATTTTAGGTTTGTATGTGTTGCAATGCTCTGTAAATTGAGCAATATACGTTTTCGACTAATGGATGAGCCACCAGCAATGGGGATCTGGCTGTTTTGTGTCAGATGCTCATACATCTGCTGCCTTTTCTATGCAACTGTTAAAGATACAGGAGCCCTGTCCTCCTTTTCATATGGTCACCCCAATACTGGGCTGCTGTATCCCACTGACCAGGGTGGCCTCCCCATTGTAACCCTGGAGGGTTGCTGAGGCATTGCTTTCCCACAATTGGCTAGAACTGGAAATGGAATGAAACGGAGGCCCTCCTATCACTTAATGGGCTGGTTCACATGAACAACCAGTTCATTGAGGGTTATTTAACCCACAATGAGCTCCAGTGGGTGCTAGGTGGGTGCGGCTGCTGTTTTCAATACATAACCCGTGATCAGGGCAATCAGGAGTTGCAGGATGTCATAGGAGCCCAGCCATCGTGGTTTATTCGAGCTCTTCCAGTGGCTTTTGTAACCCAAGAAGATGGCTTTAAGTGGAGAGACTGTATCCTTTTTTTGTGGTCTTATGGCATCAAGGAGGATTTTGGGAGAGGAGCAGTTGGAAGGAAGGCGTAGATTTCCCTTCATCACACACATGCAGTGGTTCAAATCCAGATAAGAGCCCTGCATGCTTACTTTAGAGTAAATAAAAACAAGAGAGGTAGCTGCATGCAACGTTATTAACACAACGTGTAGTGGCCCACAGCCATAAAGCTCATTGAATGACCCAGGGCCAGTCAATAACTGTTAGCCTAACCTTCTTCGCAGGGTTGCTGTGAAGATAAAATGTGTGTGTGTGTGCTCGCGCGAGTATAATGCTGTAAGTTTCTTATGGGATGAAATAATATAATTAAATTATTACATAACCATATTGCACTTTTTGAAAATTTGCAAAAGTGCAACAACACATCTTTTTGTCAAATCTGGAAACCAAAATAATATTGTGGCCAGTACCTCAACTAGTTTTAGCTGCATTGCTTTCAAGTTGTTATTTATAGGAGGCAACAATCTCTCATTATTCCCTCCTCCCATTAAAAAACAATAATAAACTATGATCACATTGTGAACCATATACACACAAAGTTAATTAAAAATACTACTGTATAACTGAACAAACATTTGCTATTATTCTGTCAAGATAAAGGAAGGGTATATATATATATATATCCATAGCTGACAAGACAGGTCAAAGAGCACAAGTACCAAACTGCAGGCAGGAACATTTCTAATAATTACATTCAAACTCAGCAATGGGAGCAGTTGGCCGCATCCATCTATTGTAAAAAGCAGTGGTTCAGGTATTAATTTATTCCAGACAGATGTGCCAATCCCACCAGGGGGGCATACACCCACAGATGGTTGAAGCTGGTTTCCATATGAGCATCCCTAACTGGATGAGGAAACAGCTGCATATGCTAATGAATGTCACAAATACAGCTTATCCACCAATCCAGTTGCTACAGTAGATGAAAAAACAACTGCATATATAAATGAATGCTGCACATGTAACTTACCCACCAGTTCAGTTGCTGGAGCCCCAATCAAAAAAATCGACTAACACACCACCCAGCTTTTGGGAAGGGTCAGTTGATTTAACCTTTTCCACTCATTCCACCCCTGAAACAGCTAATATATGCTGTCATTATTGTCGGCTTTTGCCTATGCACACATGTGCAGCTTGCAGCCAGAAGGTATGGATCAAATTCTGAGATTTCTCAATGCTTTATTAAAAATGTTTTGAAGCATTGTGATTCCTTCCATCTTCTCCCCCTGCCCAAATGTCTTAAAGAGCCATCATTCTATGTAGATAAGGAAGAGGAAGCCTCACAGAAGTCATTCTGTAAAAGATAACTCTTCTTGAAGTGTCCTTTTAGACAGTGAAGTGGAAGAAATAATGCCAAGGAAGAAAATAAAAATGGCGAAGGTGGGAAGGATATTGAAAAAAAAGGGGGGGGGGAGAAAGGAAAAATAAAAAGGAAATGTGAAAGGGGGAAAATCCCTTCATGTAAACAATGGCTTGGATCTAGACTTAGTCATACTTAGAGTAGACCCATTGAAATCAATGAGACTTCAATTAGCCATGACTATTTTAAATCCTGGTAATTTATGGGTCCACTTAATATAAGTCTGGATCCAGTCCATAATGCAGTGCAAGATAAAGTTGTGAATGGTATGTGTTTGTGAATGAATTGTGTTATGTAGAAAGACAGACACAGGTAGCATAGAAACAGGCATAAATCTGCTGAAGTCTATCGTAAAGATTAACGGTAAGAAGGAAATATTTCAGAAAAATCTACCTAGCATCATTTTTTTCTCCTCTAGAAGTGTCTGAATCAACAGAATCTTTATATTGCTCCCTATCTAGTTGTGATGACTTACAGTTAACATTCTGGGATAATATTGTTATGTCCTAAATGCTTACTCAGCAGTACTAACCTAAGGCGAATACATGGTGCTTGTACTTATGGGGTCAGTGTGAGCTGAAAATGCTTCATACTATATTATCATCAAGATTACTAGATAGGGAATACAACCAAATTAAAACAGGGCTAGAATGACCTTGGGGTAAATGACAAACACCTTTATTACAACTGTTCACAAGTGGCAATAAGTAATAGGACAGACAGAGGTGGCCATCAAATATAAGTAATTAACTGAGGCAAGGCAGAGAAATGATACATCAGGATGGGAAGTGGGCCAAGAAAAGAGGAATCAAATCAGCAAAGGCCTACTTGAAAAACCTAGTAAAAGCATTCTTGTTTAGGATATTACACTGATTAAGAATAGTGATATGACATTACCCTGATAGAGAATAGCCATATTCTTGATAGGTGGATGAATTTCTCCAGTTCACTTTCAGAATTTTTTTTTTTTTGTACTTTGGCTCAGTCCTACATTCCACCACTTTCTTTCAAATCTACATGTAGAATGTATATAATTTATTTTGGAAATGGCACATGTGCTTTTTGAACTTGCCACAACTTTCCATTCCTTTCATTTATGCAGGGTTCCCCCCCCCCCCATTTTGAGTATATTAAAATATCAGGCACTTGTGCCCCCACCACTGAAATGAAGACTTGAGTGAAAGGGTCATAAATTTATTGAATTGCATCAAAGATATGCAACAGGGATAAAGCTTGGATGTGCTTGGACATCCCACCTTGGCTCAAGACACCAGATCCAGTTTTCATTGCTTGCCCACCATGGGTCTGTCTAAACTTTGTCTTTGTCCTGTGGTGGCTACAAATTGGTGCTGCATTGGCTATATGACACAGCTGCCATCTAACCTCACTCCGGTGTCGTTTGTGGGGGTGTTCCAGGTGGATGGTGACCAATGATTGGTAGTTGGAAGCAGGCAGGGTGTGGGCCCAGTGAGCCAAATGGCCACCGAAAAGCCTGCACTGCCTCCCACCAACAAGGTTAGCTGCCATCACCCAGCAGCAGTGAAAGCATAGGGTTTAGTGGTGGTGTGGCGGCAACCCGGCTCTGTGAAGACACCCAAAATAAAGGAGGCTGAGGGGGTCCCTGACCACTCTAGCCTATGTCCTCTGGTCAGCGTTTCATGGACCCCCTCTACAGGAATTCGGTTTGGCGTCTGGTTCTCCGATTATGCGCATCTTCTCGGAAGCACTTTATGGTAAATGACTGTACGCAGGAGATAATTGAGCGCACAACTGGTTGTTTGAAATGCGCTTTAGAAGTAGTTAATGCGGAGAATCGCTTGTTCACATAGTCAAAATGTGCTTTAACAGCCGCAGTAAAATAAAACTCCCTATTTAACGTGCCTTCGATAATGCGCATAATCGGATAGATAACGCGCCTCAACTCCCGATTTGCGCTCCGCTCATGTAGAGGTAAAATTTTTAATGAGATTTGAAGGAGCTTTAAACCTCTCGTGTAGAGGCAGCCATGGTCAATAACTTATAGGGTCCAAAGGCTGTCCTCCTCCTATCCCCTAAAGCTGGCCAGCAATGAGTAGTAGGATGAGGTAGTGACCGTTCACCTCCATGTTATCCCAGGACAGCCTATTTGTATCACCAGGATTCTCACACTACCTGCTGAAATGTAACCAAATTAGAAAATAAGCCAGTTAGTCAGATTAAAACCATCAATGTAATTCAAGACCGTGAGGTAGGAGAAAAATATGCATCTAAGCAGCCAGTCAGGGCACCTCAAAATCATTCCTACTCAGCTGCTGGAATGGGTGAGTAGCTAGTCACCCATTGCTGCCCAAGCTAGGTGGGAGGGCAGCTTGCAAAGAATGAGGAGACTGCAGGGTGGGAGAGGCTGCTTTAAGAAGGTGCATCTCCTTCTCCTTGCATGGTCTCTGTGCTGAGATACCAGTGTTTCCTCTGTCATGTCATCTCTCTGTCCAAGATGTGATCAACAGAGGAATGACATTGTGGTTGTTTCCCCCTGCATGTTATCATTCTTAGGGTGACCAGATAAAATCCAGGTCAGGGCTCATGTAACTTTAACAGTTGTAGAGAAATGGGAATTTCAGCCAGTGTCATTTGTATGCAATTAGTTCCTGGTGAAATTCCCTCTTCATCACAACAGTTAAAGGTGCAGGCACTATACTAGAGTGACCATATACAAAAGAAGGCAGGGCCCCTGCAACTTTAACTGTTGTGATGAAGAGGGAATTTCACCAGGGACTAATTGCATACAAATGACACTGGCTGAAATTCCCTTTTCTCTACAACTGTTAAAGTTACATGAGCCCTGACCTGGATTTTATCTGGTCAGCCTAATCATCTACATGTGATGGTATAAGTATTTCCTGAGTGCAATGGTGGCAAGAAAGAAAAGGTGCATTTTTATTTTAAAACAAGGCAAAGAGGGAGCAAAATCCCCCAGGAGTTTGGGAATGTGCTTTTGCATTAAAACAAGCATGTTTTAAAACACACCTAGTTTCATAGCAAAAATGCAGCTCTTTCCTAACAGCTACTGAATTGCTGCAGAAATTCTGCAGCAAATTTGGTGACAGAAGAGTGAATGTGTAGCCCTTCGTCGGTTCCATCAGTGAGTGGAAACTGGCCCCTGAATCTTCTGAAGTTGCCCACTCATGGCTTAACTAAATGAAACACACATAGAAGTGATAGGAGCAGAAAACTGCAAGCCATGCATACACCATATTTTCAGTTGGAGGCACTGGTGACTTCATATGGGGCTGCTCATATGAAGTCTCAGCAATAGAGCAAATTACCTGCCTAGCTTTCCCATAGGACTACCTAAGTCTTCTGGAGGTACTTGAACATCCGGCAGGTTTCACTTGATACTTCTGCATGTTTAGTGCAGGGCTAGGTCCATGAGCGTACACTGGAATTTTTCTGGGGGTGGGAGAAGCTTCACAGCTGCTTGTGGTTGTAATTCATGTGCATAGTGCACACTGTTACAGCACACCTGTGCACTTTTCTTGTGTGTGCTCTTTGTTGCTTAGAGTCACATTCCATGACATTTAGAGCCTATCTACACTACTGCTTTAAAACGGTTTATAACAGTTTTAAACAGGTCAGTAATGGTTATTAACCGGCTTAAAACTGTTATAAACTGTTTTAAAGCAGTAGTGTAGATAGGCTCTTAGAAAACTATGCAGAGTAGTAGATAATCCTGGGAACTGAATAAGCAGAAGAGTGTTATATTCAAGAAGCATCATGAACTCCAACAAAACTTTATTTGAAGTGAGAGATTAAAACACTCAGTCACACCCAGGAACGGGGGGGGGGGGGGGAAACCAGATGCACAAACACAGTACAGCTGTCTTAAGAATATCTATATCTATCTATATCTATATCTATATATCTATATAAATCATTTTATGGCATCGCTGTCCTTATAACATTGACAACTTCACCTGACTCATCTTAGAATTATTTCCTTCATCTTGGAAACATTGGTGAACACTATCTAGAACAGTCTTACCCAACCTGGTGCCCTCCAAATGTCTTGGACTACTGCCCCAGCATTCCAGTCCATTAGCCATGCTGGCTGGGACTGATTGAAGTCCATAACATCTGAAGGGAACCAAGTCGGGGAAGGCAGTTCTGGAGTGGAGTCTAGAGAGTGCCTTTAGCAGTGGAAGGACAATGAGCAGGCTTGATCAGGTTTTAGGGTTCTAGAGGAAAGGTATGTACTTATGTAATAGATCAATATGTAGAACATCTAATAGTAATAAATAGTTGTTCTAATAACATAATATATCTGCTTTCAATCATTCCCCTCCCTCTTTTCTAACCCATACCCTAGCCCTATTCAGGCCATCAAGAAAATGCTTGATTGGGAACTCTGGTGAAGGGTATCTGATTGCACTTAGAATTCTAATCATGCTCAAGGAAATGCGTGAACCCCCTTTCATACCCTGCCATTCAATAAGCAAGGTCTGAATAGAGTAGGGTGGGATTGGCACATACAGAAGTAGGGGCAGGGCCAGTGTGTAAATACTCCAGTATATATTTTGAGCCCCCATGTGTTCTCTTGATCACCTGAATAGGGCTGATTAGGGGAGAAATTGTGGAGGAGGTGTTAAGGATGGGGTGGGGAGACAAAAGGATGGGGGGGAGACAAAAGAATAGGACATTTAACATAGCATAAAGGCCTGAGCTCCCACCCTAAACAACTACCCTTTATAGTCCTGGTGCTAGCAGAACTGACCACTAGTTTAACAGGAACTGGCAGTACGTGAAATTGACCAGATATATAAAATTTATATCCCACCTTTTTTCCTCCAAGGAACCCAAGGCAGCGTACATAATTTTCCTCCTCTGCTCCATTTTATCCTCATAACAACAACCCTGTGAGGTTGGTTGGGTTGAGAGTCTGTGACTGGCCCAAAATCACCCAGTGAGCTTTCATGGATGACTGGGGACTAAAACATGTATCTCCCAACTCTCAGTCTGACACTCTAGCCACTACACTACACTGCCTCTCGAATAGGGTAGCTCAGTGTAGCTCATAGAAGGGAGTTCTGCTGACCTACCCCATTCCAGAAACAAGCATTTCCATTCATTTCTGGGGTGGCTTCAGGAACCTCTAGTTCTTGGTGCACTAGCAGTCAGTTCAACAGACTAGCTAAGGTACAGTGGTAGTATAGGATACTGCTCGTTGTATGATTCTTAATTAGTATATATAGATATAATATACACACAACCCCATATGAACAGTTTATATTTTTCTTGGTACAAAATTCTCTTCAGTTGTTAAGAATTTCTCTTAACTTAAAATCTCAGTCTAGTTTTGTTCAATAAATTACAAGAACTAATGCTCTAAAGAACCTCCTCTCCATCTGCAGTTGGTTTAATCCTTCAAAGCCATGCCAACTTCATTGACTGACCCTTTGAAAAACAGCCTGCAGAAACTGCAAGGACAATCTCATGTTTTTCTTATTAGGCACAATTCCAAGACTGCGGAAAAGACAAAGACAAAAATACATCCTCTTGTATGGGTTGCACTGACCTAGAGACAGCAGGTTTTAACCAACTGCACTATATTTTCTGTGGCTCCACATTTTATGTGCTAAATTATGTAATGTGATATGTATCATCTATGATAATTTAATTTATTTACTTTTATTTTTACACAAGTTGTGTAATAAACAAATTAAGCCATGGGATGTACTAAAGCATGAAAGAAAATAATACATGTTCCAAGGGGCAGAGTTTTGAGCTTATTTGCACACATATAACCCTAATTGCTTATTTGAATTATGTTTCAGTCAGAGGATTGTTGTTTGCAATGAACTATTGATTGTCTTCTCAATACAAAATCTCAAACATCAGCTGCAATAAATAGTACATTCACCATCCCAACCCTTATTATGGCTTTTCCTGCTGTTCCTGCTCTTGGTTTAGACAATCTTGAGAGGAGTAGGGAGAAAAAACAAAATTTTAATTGTCCAGCAGCTACGAACAAGGGCCTTACACCCAGAGATTGCAGGGCAAATTATGGGGAATTACAATAAGAGTCTAAACATATTTTATGGTTACCATGCTATTTTATGATTGCAACCAGAATGGCATACCTGGTGACAATATTGCAAATTCTCATCATGTGAATCTCCTTCACCATGAGACTCCCCCTCATCATCATCTTGCAAGGCTGCATGTTCTGATTACATGCTCCTGCTCCTTTGTAGGCTATGATTAGACTTATTACTTGAAATATACATTGTGTGTAAACTACTCGCAACTGTAACTACCAGGATAGAGGTTTCTTGTATTCCAATAACACATGAGTTTTAACAGGAATAACACATGTATTCCAATAACACATGAGTTTTAACTCAAAGACAGAAAAACCAAACACATCTGTATACTCCAGGGTGGGCAGTGTCCTGGCATGGCTGAACCAGACTCAGAGCAAATTATGGGGCAATCCAAAAGGCAAACAATAAAACAGACAAATGCAGAAAAGTTCCAGTCCAGTATGGAATCAGGCAAGGCAGGAGTGGTCCAGATATAAGCAAAGGTCAACGCACAATTAAGCAATACATTACTATACACAGTCCAGGAGTCAGTAGCACAGAAGGTCAATCACACAGTAATGGTTTCTATAAACAGAGTTTTCTGAGCCCCAATCAGGGCTCAGCTGCAGCGCATTACAGGCCTTCTAGCAAAAGTCCTACTTGGAAGGAGGGTAGGGTGACCAGATGGCCCGGGGTTTCACGGTCCTAACCGGGAAACCTGGGGCGATCCAGGCCAACCGGGGGACGGCGGGGCAAACCGGGGTGGCAGGGGGTCACGCGGCGGTGGCAGCGAGTGACGAGCGGCGGTAGACCCGGCGGCGGTGGCGCCGGAGGAGCCTGGGAAGCGGCTGCCCCAGCAGGTAAGTGCCCTCCCTCGTGCCTCGCGCTCCTTACCTGCAGGGGCGTCTGCTTCCCTCCGGTGCTCGAATCTATTGAGAAACAGGCTTTGTGGCCTGTCCCTCAGTAGCGCGCCAGGTGATGACGCCCCTGCAGGTAAGGAGCGCGAGGCGTGGGTGCGGGGCACTTACCTGCTGGGGCGGCCGGGTCCGCCGCCACCGGGTCCTTCACCGCCACCATGTCCTTCACCGCTGCTGCCAGGCTCGTGAGGCCAGAGGCCGTGCGGAAGAGGGGGGGGAGAGCCGATTACGTCACTTCCGGATCCGGTTCTCCCCTGCCTCTTCCGCACGGCCGCTGGCCTTACAAGCCCAGTGGCGGGGGACCCAGCAGCGGTGGAGGACCCAGCGGCGGAGGAGGAAGACCCGGCGGCGGGGGACCCGGCGGCGGTGGACCCGGCGGGGGTGGCGGCGGAGGACCTGGCAGGGGTGGCGGAGGAAGAGAACCTGGTAGGTCCGGGCTGATGTTTTTTGGGGGTGGGTGGCTTGGTGGGTGGTTGTTTTGGGTGGGAGAGGTGGCTTGGTGGGGGGGTTGTTTTGGGTGGGTGGGGTGGCTTGGTGGGGGGGTTGTTTTGGGTGGCAGGGGGGGACCGGGATTTTGGTTTCCAAAATCTGGTCATTCTAAAGGAGGGCCTTGCTCCTGAAGAATTCTCCTTTGTAATCAAGCACTTCTTTGCAGACGAGCCCTATTGACCTGCCTCTTGAGGCAGCAGTGCTCTCGGGGTCTAGGAATTTGCCCACCCTCTGTCCCAGAGGTGGAACTCCCATTCTCCTGTAAGGATGGACTAGCAGGGATGGACTGAGGCCTCAGATGAATGGCACTGTCTGTCTCTGGGTTCTGGCTCCCCTTCAGAGGAGGATTCCTCTAGCAGGGCCATGATGGGCAAAAGGCAGATCTCCAGAAGTTTTGGACTTCGGCTGTTTCTACACCAGGCTGTTTGCCTGTGATGGCCCCCAGCTCTGCCAGCATAGCCAACAATCAGGGATATTGGGAGTTGAATTTTGACCCACCACTGGTGTACACTATGTAAAGCAACACTATTGTTATGATTAAGGATTAGAAAATGCATGAGAGATAGGATAACAAGGATAGTGATAGCCAAATGTATAGATGAAATATTTGTTGAGCATTCCAAGCAATTGCAATAGATTCATGAGCCTGCAAGTATTCAGATGTTTCAGAAAATCTTCAAATTCTGCAGTTGAATTTTGTTTTAGGTGAAAACTTAGGGCAACTCCTCTAAAGACCTGTTCTTACATTATCCAGGTGCAGTGTGAGTCTGTTTGTCACACTGCTCTTGGTTAGAATGAGGAAGATCTTATAAGATTGGGCTGAAATTCCCACCCCAGTTTCCTAAAATACCCCACTGTGAAAACAGAGGCTAATCCTCTATTGATTTGGGGTGGGTAGGTAGGAAGACCTTTCAAAAAACGTTTTTTGGGTGGGAGCATTTTATTTAATTTTACAGAGAGCAAGGTTCACTCTGCAACAATTCCCACCAGCAAAAATTCCAGGAATGCCATGGTGTCATGATTTTAGAACCACAGACTGAATCACCAGTGATACCTACAGTGGTGGTACCAGGCTCAAGCACTACTATAGGGCTAGAGACCCCTAAGCCAGAGATGCCAGAGCCTCCCCAGCCAGAGACTCTTGAGCATGGACTAAAAACTAAGTCCCCAAGCCTTGCTCCAGTAAAAGGGCAGCACACCCACCTTCAGGGGCTTGAGAATCCATAAAGCCAGTGTGCCAATGCAGGGAGAGCCCCTAACACTAGCTCTGCAAGAGATGATAAAGAAGATCTGCCCTTTAAGGCTTTTCACTTTGCAAGGAAGGGGTGGGGTCTGTGAGAGTGTTTGGGACATCAAGATATAAAAACATCTCAGACCATGTTGGAGCAAGTTACCCACTAGTGTCTCTCTCTGATGCTGCCTTGTTCCACTGTGCCCTATGGGCTTCTCCTTGGGATCAAACTAGGACACTTGAGAATAATGTGGAGCAGCATTTCCTGGAATGCCCTGGGAGTGAGTTGACATGATGTGCCATTCCCAAGAGATGCTAGGATGTGTGACTGGTTGGAAGTAGCAGAAAGAGCCCCTCACCACTGTGAGCAGTGAAGGACTTTTTAAAAGTTTTAAAAGAAAGAGCCCACCATAGTTGGCCATCTTGAAAGGTTAAGAAAAGTAAGCGGCACCCCTCCTGAAAAATTTTGCCCACCCCCACAGTCTTTGGGTAGGGTGTTATTTTGTCCTTATTCACTCCACCAAAGATTGACAAAGAAATTTTTGAGCCAGCCATAAGTTATATGGGAGTGGGCCAATGACGTAATTACTTCCCATACAAGTCAGGGCTGATCTAGGAATTTGGCTGTGTATGTGCATACCCTAAATATGCATACCCTTAGCCTTAAAGGAACATTTTATTCCAGAGCAAACATAATTCATAATATATGCCATCTGACTACTCTTCTGATAGAGTCAAAGATATCCCTTCCCCATGAACCCAAACAATTGAGATGTGTCTAAGTATTCCCTATAAGACAAAGTATGTCCTATAGCTTTATGCATACACCCTCCTTTTCTGTTACATTTACAATTGCAGTCTGGTCTTATTGTTTAGAAGGGTTCAGGAGGAATGGCTGGAGGTGGGGATTGATGCTACTGTTGTCCCCCCCCCCCCCCAGCATTCTCCTGAGGCAGCCACCTCACTTTGCTTAATGGTAGAGTCAGGCCTGGCTTCAATGGATTCTTATGGTACCTTTGCAAAATTGGTACCTTTGCAAAAAAACCCTTTGTTCACCTAACATTATCCCTTTGTATGTTATTTGGCATTACTGAGATAGTAAAATCCTATGTCATTAATAAATAGGCTATGTAGTAATAGATGTTTAATTTAGCATAGGAAAAAAATACTTGTGGGGTCAAAGTTTTTAATGAATGAGCTTATTAAATGTTCCATGAAAGGTACCATATGTGTGTTTTTAAAATAATAATCTGAAAATGAGTTGCAGTCACAGTTAATTTAATTACACGGTTTCACTGTCTTGGGATAATAAAGCTGACAGAAAATTATAATAGAGTTGTTCCATGGATAAAACCTTTGCTGTTGCATACCATTGTCGAAAAGGAAATGGAATGACTAACTGGTTTGAAATCATTGCTTGTGTTTATAGGGATATTATTTAAAGAACTTGTACATCTTCTCGATAACAATAGAACAAAATAGGTTTGAATGATCCAATGAGCTGTATTTCTGCTATTTTGTTGTGTTTCCCAATTTAGCATGCAGGTTCATACAAATATTGTGGTTCAAACTAACATTAAGAAAAATGTAGATGTAACAACTCAATCAAGGCTGGCATCAAGGGTAGGTATGATTGGGCACCTGCTGAGGACCCACACTCCAGCAGGGGCCCACTGATAAGTTGCTCCTCCTCTTCCTTGATTGTTCAATTGACTCTCATTCTGGCCCAGACAATGGTGGTGAAAATGAGGAGCAGTAGATGCTACTATGCTCTGCCTGTCAAGCAGACAGGTAGTAGCAATGATGAAGAAGGGTATGAGGAGCAATATCAGCTGGTGATAATTCTAGACAGGGGCTCTCTGAGTATTTTTTGCCCAAGGGACCTCCATAAACTGGAGCTAACACTAAACTAAGTCAATGCTGATGTTCAGATGATCACAGGGGCTTCCCCCCACTCATGTGCTTGCCATGCACACAGCCACTATTTCCATAATTACCCGTGATGCAGTGTGGGTTGTTGTGTCATTTGAACATGGCATGGTGAGAGTGGCTTTGTACTCACCCTACAACCCCTACTGCAAGTTGTACCCCTACCCTACAAAGTGAAGGGCTGTATCTGCTAACAAATGATAATTATGGTAGTATACATGCTTGTTGTATTACAGAGGCCACTGAAGAAGACGAATCATCGAAACGCGTTTGGCCCTTCTTCTATTTTAATTATACAGAGATAATTGTCTTAATAATTGTTGAAGGAGTATTCACTCAGCATTTTTATCATTCTGTATAATCAATTGCTCTGTTTAAATGTTTTAATATATCTGAATGAATTGATTTAAAATTTTGAAAGCCTTAACTTTTTGGTGATTGTGTATTAGTTTATGATGAGCACATAGATTTCATACACAAAATACTAGGTTGAAATCCTGAAAACTTCACTTAAAAAATTACAGGCAGTAGGGCTGGAAAAGATTCTTGACTGATATACTGGACAGCCACTGCCATTGATAATAAAAGATAAAACAACAACCGGGTTCATCGAGGAATGGAAACCTCTGATAAGTTTTTTAAAAGAGAGAGAAGGGAAGGACATATTTGCATGCGGATTCAGTGATTAAATTGGAAGAAAAACATAAAGATAGGGAAGTCAGGAAATTTACTCACTATTTTGTTTCATTTTTAATTAGGCTTATTTTGATAAAGCATTAAGAAAACGTAGATATTTTTGTTTGTTGGAGAAATTTGGAAGTCCATTTTAATGTTGTATGTCATATTGTTGTATTGTTCTATTTTTTGTTTGAAAAATAAAAGTACTTGGCTGGATGAACCAATGGTCTGGCACAGCAGAAGGTAACTTCATATGTTCACTACCAGATTACTGTAGAAATGCTTCTTAAGTCAGTCTCGGTGGTCTTATCTTAGCGCCAGCTCACACTACAGTGTGCACTTGAGTATTTAGTTAAATTAAAAGTATACTGATGTAAAGCAATCTGTGCATAGTTTGTTCTCCTTTTATAAAATTAAACCTTGGATGACAAAATGAAACCTTTAAAAAAGTATTAGCTGCATATCAGGGAAGGTAAAGGTGCCTCTACAAGAGAGGTTTAATGCTCTTTGAAATCTCATTAAAAAATTTACCTCTACACCAGCGGAGCGCAAATGGGGCGTAGAGGCGCGTTATCTCCCCGATTGTGCGCGTTATCGAATGCGCATTAAATAGCGAGGTTTTTTTGCTCCGTCCATTAAAGTGCATTTTGATGGGAGGGGGCTGCTGCTCCGGCGAGCGGAAGGAAAAGGCTGGTGCCTGCGGAGGCGGCTCCTCCTCCTCCCTCTATTGTCAGATCTCACCCCTTTCTCCGCCTTTGGTCGCGTCAGTTTACAATTTCAGGCAAAGCCGGGTGCCTCTGCCAACTGCTCTGTCTGCTTTTTCCTGTTCTCTCTCCCCTCTGTTCCCCTTGACTGCCAAGAAGCAGCTTCGGATACTAGCAATCAGACCCACCCCCAGCTCCTGGCTTTGCTTCCTCCCTCCCTGCTCGCTTTTTGGGGTGGGGGTGGGTCTGATTGCTAGTATCATGGACGGGGCGCGCGCGGCGCTTTCAGGCAAAGGCCGGGGCCGGCAGCCCCCTCCCATCACTGGAAAGGCACTCTGCGGCGCCGCCGTCTCCTCAGCCGATTTCCCGCAGTCAGAGGCACAGAGCGCTGCGACGCCGCGGGAGGAGGAGGAGGAGGAGGAGGAAGGCCAAGCATGCCGGGATGCCGCCTTCCCCCCGTGCCCCCCCCGGCGTTTCCCCATCACTGCTTCTCCCCACCCAAAAAGTCCCCGCCAAGGAGGGCGCGGCGAGCGGAAGGGACAGTTCGGCAGCTCGAGCCTGCCGCGACTCGCGAGGAGCGGCGGCGGGGAGGGAAGGGGAGGGGAGGGAAGCACCTTTTGTCGCCGCCTCTCGTGCAGAGGTATTAGGCGTAAAGGCGCTTCAGCGATAGTGAGCATAATCTCCTAACCGGGTGCAAAAGCGAATCCTTGTGGAGGGGAGGTAAGTCCTCCCCTGTTCCCAACTCAATCCTCAACCTGCTTTCCTATTAAAAAGCAGAGTGAATGGATAGCCTTTGCACAGTGGAGTGATGACCAGAATCTTTAAAAAGCATCCTTGTGGTTCATTTGATGAAAGTAAAAGACAGAAAGGTTAGAAGTTTCACCTTATTCTGCAACATATGATAATGTACAGAAAAATTGACAGAGACAACTCTGCAAATAAGGAAAACTGAAAACAATGAAAATGCAGAGGAAGGAGTTCTATGTAATGTTCACTTGAACGCATTTAATAGAGACAGAATTAAATATATTGTGCATCTTATCTCTTCATTCGATCAGGAATAATGATGTCTTAGGGGGAATCCACACAGTCCTTTGGAACGTTTTAAAAAGTATTTTAAAACGTTCCAAATAGGTGCGTTCTAAAACGTCTTAGGCCACATTACTGAGTACTCACGTTACAGGAGAACAGTCTTCCATCTTTAAAGCGGTGTGTGCGGTCACACGCTGTTCTGCCCTGTCTCTTTCTCTTTCGTTTTTCAATGAATTTAGGGCAAGGCATTGTGGGGGTTGTAGTTCAGTTACACACTTCCTTCTTAGTTCCTCTGTCATTCCCTAGCGAGTATAGGGCTAAGAATTGTGGGTGTTGTAGTTCACTGGTCCACTTCCTTTTTCTTCCCCACCAATCAACTGCTAAGCATTTGGGCACCAGTAAAGGAAGCACTGCCCCCAGGAATCTCAAACGGTAAGGAAGGACATATTATTTTACTTAAAACGATTTATTAAAAGTGAAACCGTTGTATATAACTGAAGTGAGTTTTAAAAAACCTCAGATATACAACGTTATAGGGAGTGCGTCATGAGGCCCAAAGAGTTTTCATAACCCTTGTAAAACGTAAAAAAACTCGTGTGTAGATAGGCTCTTAGTATCTTAAATGGCACTATAGTTTATAATGTATTTCATGGAGGGCTTTTTGTACAAAAAGTGAGTATATCCTCAAATAAACCTACTTAAATTCTCCTTTTTTGGCTCTTAACATAAATGCTATATACTTAATACCTTCAGAGGGTATTAACAACAGCATCTTCTACTTCGTAGGAATATGACTTTAGACAAAGCATGAAAGATAAGTCTTATATGTTGCAGAAAATTCTACCTTCACAATTCATAAATTACTTGGAGTTCTTAATAATACTATCACTGAAAAAAGAAATTACGTATGTAGAAACGACTAGAGTTTTATACCTTAGAGAGTGATTTTGCTTTCTAGTGTTGATATCCTAATTTGCAAGGCACAACCCATCTCTCACAAATGGGCTGCATGCAGTTTGAATGATAGCTGAAAAGAGATCTATTATACTTCCATATTCTAGAATTTTGAAGTTTATTCCTATTTAGCAATTCTCCATTTCATTTATTTGAAGAACTAATAACTGAAAAAGGAAATCTTAAGGGAGAAATTGCAAGCAGTGAGATAAACATCTTCAGAACTTTTTTTTTTTTTTATGTCAGGGCTGTCCATTTGGAAGCAAGCCAAAAAGCAGGAAAGTAAAATACTTTTGATAGATCAGTTGTATCAAGGAAGTTTGGAAGATCAAATGTCTCAGACTAAGAAGTCAATGTCAGGCAAGAATTAGAATATTAGAATATTTATAGGATGGATCTTATAGGTCCTTCTACGACATCTAATTCCTGCTGAGATTGTAACTGCAACACTACCCTCTGATCAACTGTAGTGATCGCAACACTGAAGTGCATCAGAGAGTAGGTATCACTACTATCTACCATGATGGTAAAGAAAGTAGGGTACCTGAAGCCTGCTGCTAAAGTTCCCAATGTGAGATCGCTAACTTGCAGTTCAATGTTCAACTCCATCAGTATTGTGGGTACCACAGGAAAAAAAAGGCTGTAAATGTAGAATATGCCCTGCTAAGAAGTAGTCAACAAGGCTTCCACAAAGATAAGTCCTGTTTCACTAACTTTTTAGAGTTCTTTGAGAGTGTCAGAAACATGTGAACAGGGTTGATCTTGTACACATTGTTTATTTGGACTTCTAAAAGGCTTTTGACAAAGTCCCTCACCAAAGACTCCCCTTACGGATCTGTAACTGGACAAAGAACAGAAAGAATAGAAAGAGTAGGAGTAAACAGTATTTTTTCCCAAAGTAGGGGGTGTAAGCATGGGTTCCCACAAGAATCTGAATTGGGACCAATGCTTTTCAACTTATTCAGAAATGATCTGGAATTAGAAAAGAGCAGTGAGTGGCCAGGTTTGTCAATTACACCAAATTATTTAGAGTGCTTAAAACAAAATGGGACTATCTCAAAAAAGATCTCTTCAAACTTGGAGAATGGGCATCCAAATAGCAAATATGGTTCAATGAAATCAAGCATAACCTGAACACCTCATCAAACTAGGGTGACAATATGAAAAGGAGGGCAGGGCTGCTGCAGCTTTAACTGTTGTGATGAAGAGGGAATTTCACCAGGTGCTGCATGCAGAAAATGACACCTGCTGAAATTCCCTTTTCTATACAGCTGTTAAAGTTACAGGAGCCCTGTCCTCCTTTTCATATGGTCACCCTTATTAAACTAATTTGTGACTTACTTCTGAGTAGACACTTATTGGATTGCATTTTTAAGACTGCAGCTGTTGTCTTTGTATTTCAAATGTGAAACATAGCTGGGTTCACACAACACGACAACCCACCCTCAAAGTTGAGTATGGGTTAAGTGTGGATTGTTGCTAACCTATGGATTGTTGTGTTGTGTGAACCCAGCTGTACTAACAAACAATGGTTTGTTGACCATGAACAACCCATGAAGAGAACTCATAGCCTTAGTTTGGACGACACTTTAGGCAACGGAAGGGTGAAGAGGCAACAGACGGTATGTTATTTTTGGAGTGCCCTCCACACGACATGTTGCCCCTTCCCATCGTGTGGCTGAAAGTTGGGACCTCATAATAAGCAATGGGGCTCCAAAAAACACGGAGCAGCCCGTTGATTTTCCCCGTTGCTTAATAACGTACCATCAGTTGTGTGTGTGTTGTGTGTCACCCGACACACGACCTAATAAGCAACACAACTGACGGTTGCCTCTTCCCCCCTCCATTGCCTAAAGTGTTGTCTGTACTAAGCCATAGTTTGTTGTTGGATTGTCAACTATGGGTTGTTTATGGTTAAGACCCCAAAGTTAAACCATAGAGTGGTTTCACACAACATCACAACCCACACTCAAACTTGAGTGTGAGTTGTTGTGTTGTGTAAAACCAGTCAATAGTTTGTCAGTTCTTTAAAGATTGAGACAAAACTATATTTCCAAGTCTAATATGTGTTCAGGCTGGTGTGGTTATTCAGTAGGAAGGCAAAGACACTCTGTACATGATCAGGAGCATTTTTCCCTTAATTGGTATTTCCACACTCTTCATTATCAGTACTTTACATTTCCCTGATGTTCAAAAGATGTTCTGTAACTGTATTTGGCCTCAAATGAAGCCCTTGTAAAAAAAATCCTTTGGTAAATGCATACAAATATGTAAGTAAGAAAACTGCTAGGGTGTGTTTAGTTTCTTGCATATCTAACTAATATATATAGTCTAATGTGCATGCCTATATTTCTGTGAACTATACCAAAACAGGGATTTTTAGGTGAAATAAAAATTTGCATTTCACAGACTAAATGACAATGTGATTTGCTATTACTACACCTTCAAAGCATAAGGTTGTATAAGCAGATTCAAACCAAGAATTCCTATTAATCATTAATGATGGATCAGAACTGGATTTTCTCAGGCACAAGAATTTATTCATCAAAAGCCCCCAAACTATCAAAGCATATAGGAATTGTAAGATAGATGATTTATTAGAATAAACTGTATTGCTTACAGAGTGATGCTATTATTGAGACATTTTTGAATTGCAAATGAATAGAGCTCATATTCCGGGGTTGTTAATTCCTGACAGATCAGAATCAAATAGCCATTAGCTATACAAACAAAATGAGACATTTTCAACCTCTTCTGCTTTTTCTTTGTGATCTTATTTACAAATGCAGAGTTGTTATGTTCCTATGCATTTCATTAATAGTTCCATGAAGCATTAACCCAGGCAGGATTTACACTGATGTTTTAAAGTGCTTTAAAGTGCTGTATAACAGTAGTGACAACTGTTTTGGAGTGTGTCCTGGGCCCCAACAGTTGTCAGTGTGGCATGAAGGGTTAAATTTTGAATTAATGTTAGCTGCTGCAAGGCTTGTTTTTTTTTTAATCTTAAGAATGTTTACTGTAGCCTTGAAGCCCCGTAGAAGTGCTGTTATCTATGCCTATAGCAGACTCCCTCCTTAGCAAAAGCTGTGTGAAGTCAGACAGCCTTGTTATCTCTGTTTCACTTTTAATGAATGTAGAATTGTTCTGAATGCTTGCTTGTGCTTCTGTAACTACGCTTGCAACAGAGGCGTTATTTTCCTTCCCCTATTCCTTAGTTGTAAGAAGCTTCTAAACACGTACGTCACTAGAGAGGGGTGGATCCTTTTCATACCCAAGAAATAAAAACCTTTGCTTAATTTTGTTAGGGGCAGTTCCTCTGAATTTTAGCCATGAGGCTTCAGGGAGCCGACTCAGCGCTGATTTTTCTCAATTAATAAAATTGAGTTGGACCCTCCTCCTTGCTATCTGAGTGTGATTTTTAAGTAATTCCAGGTAACATATCCTGGTGCCGTGAAAAACTCGGATGGTTTTCTGGTGAATTACCTGCCCAAGTTGGCTTAGCTGTGACAAGCAAGGCTTCCTGCTGCTGATGCTCACACCTCAGGCGCCACCTCCACCTTTGCGGAGAGAGAGGGCTGGACACCGGCTGCTGGAGGCCAGCTGAGCAGCAGCCAAAAAAAAAAGGGTGAAAAAAGGACGAGGTTTTCTTTCTTAACCAGGACAAAGACGCCGGCCGGCAGGTAACGTATGAAAAAGGGAGGCCTCCATAGAGAACAGGACTTAAGCCATCCTGTTGGACCGGGGGGAGGTTCTGGCTTAAACCTCATTACCCCGACGTGGTCCTGGAGAAAGGGTTTGGAAGTGTGATTGGTGAATGCGTGGATTGGTGGCTGAGACGGTTATCTGATTAGCAGAGACCCGAAAAACGAGTGTGACTCTCCCTGGAGAGTGGGACCCTTGACTAACGCGTTTCCTTGTCCTGGAGACAGGCAAGGCCGTGAAAAAGGGGCACGTCTGGATTGTCTGTCCATACCTTTTTGTGTCAGCTGAAGTGGACCCCTTACCACTCAGCCCGTTCCTTTCCCTCTGTGCCTGCTGTTTGTATGGAAACCGTGACGTCTCTGTGAAACTCATAATGGGTGGGAGAAACTCAAAGAAAACCCCAAAAACCATATTGTAGTATATGGTAGAAAATCTAGAAATAGATTCAAGAGAGGGGTAGTTAATCTTGAAAGTGGATTCAAGAGAATGTAGAGAAGAGTCAGACCCACATGTATTGAGACGTTGTTTGTCAAATAGATCTGCCAAGTCAGAGTGATTTTTAGAAGGCAGAGGAGAAGTGTAACTTAGATAGAAGAAAATTTTAAGGAAGCCTACCAATCATTGTGAGTGTTCCACATCCTGATCAGTTCCTGTATCAATAGCCCACTAATTATCAAGAAATGCCAGCGTGTCTAAGAAATCCTTGTAAACAGGCATGCACCACAGCCAATTTGGTGATGCCAGTACAGTGAACGCCTAAAAGAGGAAAAAAGCCTTAAAGGCAGAGGGCACCCAGATGAAGAGGTCCCTAGAGGCAGAGAGAAGAAAAGTGAGGGCACGCAAGTCAAGAAAAGAGTTAAAACTCCCCAGAGCCTTTGCCCAGGATAGGGAAGATGAATTGTCACCGCCACAGCCACCATATAGCCAGCTTTGCAAGCACCCCAACCAAGTCCATCAGCTTGTATCCAGTTGAAAAGAAAGACTCAGGCCAGTACAAACCAGTACATGATCTACGCGCTGTGAACTCTAGAGTAGAACCATTGACTCCACTGGTTGAGGACCCTCCTCAACAGACTGCCACCTGACATGCAATGGCACAATGTCCTAGCAGATTTGTGTGCAAAGAGAGCAGCACGAGAGATGGTCCCAGGCTTTTATCCCAAAGCCTGTATGTATACAAGCTTTACCAGTGCAGACACGCCAGTCTACAAAAAGGCTTAACCAGCCGAGTCTTCAAGCCCTATGGGCTGAAGAGAAAAATGAAAGCAGGGAGCCAGGGAAACGTCTCCAGAGTAAGGAGACGGACCTGCAGAGAGAGCAGGCCCAGTAAATGTATGCAGTTTATGTATACAAAGGATGAAGAGGCATTGCAGCGGGCAATGGCTTCTCCCCTGGTTCGAGATGGCGTGCAAAGAAGCAGGGACAGGGACCCAGAAAGAGAGATGATGTCAGAACTCCAGTATGGCAGTGAAAGCAGCGCGGATGGCAGACCGATTGAGTGCTTTGGCAAAGAGGAAGCAGATCGGGAGCCGAGGAGAGAGGTGAAGAGTCAATGCCCCCATTGAGCTGAATCCAGCGAAGTAGGCAGCGCGACCAATGCTCAGAAACTAAGCTGCAAAGTGAGAGGTGTTTTTATGGCAAAGTAATAAAAAACTCTCAAACGAGATTGTTCAAAGTTAGCAGCTGAGAATCCCCCCCTGACCAGAGCATTGATAGAAGCGGCAATGGCTGTCCTCATTAGCATTCCTCCAACTGAAGCGATGTCAGCTGAGGAGAAGTAAAGGTATGCAGACGCGAGAGCAGGGGCTGGAAGACAAGAGTTTTCCCGATGACTGCGTCCTTTTGAAGCCCTGCATGGCGTGTATAACTATGTAGTTTGGAAAGTGGCAAGGTGATGCTGAGATCCAATTTTGCCATCCCCTCAAACAATGTTCCATCCGGCCCGACGCCCCACTGGTTGCTGAGTCACCAGAAGCTACTCAAACTAGCGCTCCAGCGTTTTCACGGCCAACGCACTCAGAGAGGAAAAGTTGAAACTTGTGCTTTAAGTAACATTAAAGGTACAAGAGTGGCGGGACCCAGTTCCCATAGATCTCAATGTGATGATCCCCAGATGGAATGTCACAGAAATCACTGACTGAAGTCCCCATACAAATGGCTGATTTGTGGGAAAATGTCATAAACACGTATAGTCCCACATGGCAAGACCTAAGAGTCTTAGAAAGCCCTCTGTATGGTACAGAAGAGAGAGGGCGCCTACATCAGGCCATAGGGCAAGAACTGAGAGATCTAGCAGCTGCAGATGAGACACGTAGGATCCCCAATGAGACCCTCATAATGTGAACCATGAGTAGAGGCGTCAAGAGTTGTGCCAATTGACCACAAGAGAGATTCGGAGAGCAGCCAGGAAAGCTATGAATGTAGCTGAAGTGATGCAGGGTCCAAAAGAATCCCCAAGGGCTTTTATGGAAGGACTAAAAGAAGCCTATCGACAATACTCCCCAGTAGACCCAGATGAGGCTGCCAACAGACGTACAGTGAACATGTCCCTTGTGAGTCAAGCTACAGAGACATACAGGAAGAAACTCCAGAAATGTGAGAGAGTTTAAGATAGAAGCCCAGACATGCAGTTTAAAAGTCAGAAAATAAAAAGGCAGAGAAAGTAGCAAGCAGAAGAGAATATAGACGAAAGAAAAGTCGATGTAAAGACTGTGAAGACAGTGGCAACTCCCTAAGACCACGGCGACTCCTTGAGAGACAAGAGATGAATGCAGACCAAGAGGAATTGGATTTTGGCTATAGGAGAAAAGGCGAGAAGTTTAGCAAACTTCAGTGTGGCAAGAGATGAAAGTGAAAAGAAAGAAAAAGACACAGCCCAAGACTTCAGAAGCACAGGGGCCAGATGCTACAAAAATTGTTCCCCATCAGACTCGAAGGTCTGAAGAGGCTCTAAGTGCCAAAAAGAGGGGAAAATTAGACAGTGAAAGGTCTAATCAACAAGTTGAGCAACTGAAGCCCAGAAAGGAGCAAACGCAGTAAAGAAGCAATCTATGCTGGCAACAAAAATCATGACGTGAAGAAGATCCCTGGTTGTGATCCTGAGCCTGTTGAGAAATTACAACCCCAAGCCAAGAATGCTAAAGCATTAGAAAAGCCAGTTTTGCTAAAAGAATCAAGATTAAAGCTATAGAGTCAAGTTGCAAACCCCACTTGTGTAGAAAAAGCAACTTGAGAGGAAAATGCAGACTGTTTGCTTGAATTCCTTTAAGGTGGACCAGGAGTAATGGGATTACTCAAAGGTTTTCCAGGTCTGTCTGCTCCTTGGCAAAATAAAGCAATAGAAAGAAAGAAGGCAGGGGGAGGGAGCAGAAAGAGTTAAAGCCTTGAGCTGGAGCAGAGTCTGCCAGAGAAGAGCGTTTAACCTTACCCCCCATTGAAAGCAATAAGAAGAAACGATACAGAGAAATTTAAGGAGGACTGACAGAATTAGCATAAACATACTGCCTGCAAGGCATAGTTTTGGAAGTCATAGTGCCAGGGCTTACGAGATAAGAAAGTCCAAAAGGACAAGCCCTGTCAGAAGCTGTGACCCTAAACGCGAAAAGTAGCAGTAATGTATTGTCTGATACTGCTAAATAAAACCAGAAGGCTGAGCCCAAGAGGAAGAGCTAATTCTGTACACACCAGTCCTGCAAACTCAAGAACCTCCAAGCAAGACTGACCTTTGAGAGAGACAGAGGTTTCGAGTTCGAGGTCCCACACGAAGGAGATGTCTGTACAGTATCCATGCCAAACATGGATGGCAGTATAAGCTGTTATGGGAAAGAAGTGGCCAGCCGATAGCCATTATGCCCCCCATGATTGAATTGACAGATGTTCCAGAGAGTGTGTGGATCCCAGAGAGAAGATGGGAAACGAGCCCTGTTGCCAGAGCAAGTGCAAGCAATTTGTAATATTGCACCACCCACCACAAGGCGAGGACTGAGAGCCTTCTTAGGAATGGTGGGTTACTGTCGGCTCTGGATCATAGATTATGCTACACATGGGCAGCCACTCTACAAAGCAACGGAAGGGAAAGACACAGACCATGTTTATCTGGGGCACAGAGCAACAAAGAGGCTTTGAAGAATTAAAGCATCAGCTAGCACATAGACCCAACCTGTCCAAACCCTTCCAATTATATGTTACAGAGAAGAGAGAAATCAAAGCAAATCCTCACACCAGAGACAGGAGAGATTGGGGAGCCGAAAATAGCTGACAGGAGACTCTAGTGAAGACGCTCCAGAGAAATACACCCACGGGCTCCCACTACAGCTGAACTCAGAAGCGCACCCGTTGATAGTGTGAGAGACAATGAGGTCTCTAAAGCATTGAGTGGAGACTGCAAGTTGGGAAAAATAAACTGAACTACTAGAGACCTACTGACTAGAGTTTGCTGTTGCCATAGATATTGTTCAGGATGCCAAACACTCCCAAGGGAAAAGAGTAAATTGACCTCCTTTTGAGGCCATGTAGGTGGGCCCTCCCCGTTGTGGAGAAAATGTGGCGGTAGTTAAGATGCCCCAAGGGAGTAGTCCCATGGGCAAAGTGCATTGTAGAGGTAAGGAAGAACTTAAACTAGAAGGTGCCTTACCTCTTACAGATAAAGTACATAATATAGAGCCAGGAGACTGGGTTTATGTAAAAAGAGTAGAAAGCTGATCCCTAAAGCCTAAATGGTCAGGCCCACATCAAGTTATGCTAGTCATTTCAGCTGCAATTAAATGTTTTGGTTTTAAATCCTGGACGCATTATAGCAGAGCCAAACGTGCTGAAGCACCGGGACTGTGGAAGGCCAGCCCAGTGAAGAGAACTCTAAGGGTTAAACTGAAAAAAATCTTAAAGCGTCTGCCTGACCCAAGCAACCCCCCTTGCCGAGAGCTGACACTCTGTGGAGAGAGAGAGAGAGAGAAAGGAGCTGTCACACCCGGAAGCTGACAGTCTCCTCTGACGAAGAATCCAACAAAAAGATTTCTATCCTATTGGACTATCTAAATAAACTTATAACACTGTCATAGGGGATTGAGAGACCCAAGACCACAGAAGCAGTGTATATTTATAAGCAAAGACCAGAACAGCAGAAGGATTTTTGTAGGTCCATAAGCAGTGTTACAAAGAAGTAAGAATACATGAGAAGAAGAAACAAACCAAAAATCCAAACAGAACCCGTAGTATCCAGTAGTCACAGTTCACAGATTCAAGTGTGTGTGCAGTGTCATCATGTCTCACATAAGAGTGCAGCTACATTGCACTCCATTCCGCGCCAAACACTGAGATACCTTAACTTACCAGGATTTCCTGGAATAGTGCTTGCTCCATAGAACCCCCGGTAAAAATGCTAATATGGCTGGCAGCTTACTGGGGGTTGATAAAAACAATAGACACAAGAACTCAAGAAGGAACGCACAAGGGGGACAATGGGGACTAGGAGAAGTCCAGTAAATATTGCACAGCACACTGTCCAAAGATGAAAGCCATAAGTGCCAACACCACCCCAGATTCACATTCCTGATGCAAAACCTAACCAGTGGAAAGAACGGTTAGGGACAATTGTAACCCAGGACACGAGCAATATTTAGCTGCAGTGGATAAAGAACACTGCAAAGTCTTCAGACAAAACTGAATGTTTTGTCTGTACAAGAAGCTACTATGTGACTATTTAGAAAAGTCCCAAGTGTCAAGAATTAAATAACGTGTACCCAAAAATTACAGACTGAATTTTATCCCCTGTAGCATCTATATAGAATTGGAACCACACTACACGCTTAGCTGAAAAAAGGTCATTTAGAAAAGAATGCAAAATATATTCTCATGATCTATCGTTAACTATGCAAGAAGATGTAAAACATGAAGAAATAGGAAACCAGACATAGTTAAGAATGTATCAAATTCCTGTTTTGCACTCTACACATGCTCTAAATCCTGTTAGCAATTTTTGAGGCACAAAGAACTATGAATGACTATAGACAAGATGAATGTAACTAACAGCGATTTTCTTTTTTTTTTTTGTAACCTTATGCTTTTTAAATATAGAAAAGAACCATAAAAATAAATAAAATAGAAATTATTGATTATATATGATTCTTAAAGAGGGGAATGTGGCATGAAGGGTTAAATTTTGAATTAATGTTAGCTGCTGCAAGGCTTGGTTTTTTTTTAATCTTAAGAATGTTTACTGTAGCCTTGAAGCCCCGTAGAAGTGCTGTTATCTATGCCTATAGCAGACTCCCTCCTTAGCAAAAGCTGTGTGAAGTCAGACAGCCTTGTTATCTCTGTTTCACTTTTAATGAATGTAGAATTGTTCTGAATGCTTGCTTGTGCTTCTGTAACTACGCTTGCAACAGAGGCGTTATTTTCCTTCCCCTATTCCTTAGTTGTAAGAAGCTTCTAAACACGTACGTCACTAGAGAGGGGTGGATCCTTTTCATACCCAAGAAATAAAAACCTTTGCTTAATTTTGTTAGGGGCGGTTCCTCTGAATTTTAGCCATGAGGCTTCAGGGAGCCGACTCAGCACTGATTTTTCTCAATTAATAAAATTGAGTTGGACCCTCCTCCTTGCTATCTGAGTGTGATTTTTAAGTAATTCCAGGTAACAGTCAGTACTGTTATAAACCACTTTAAAGCGCTTTATAACAGTAGTGACAACTGTTGGGACCCAAGACACACTCCAAAACAGTTGTCACTACTGTTATAAAGCATTTTAAAGCGCTTTAAAACAGCAGTGTAGATCTGCCCAAGTCAGTCAATTTCCTTACAACCCTGAGGGTCATGTATGCCTTGCAAAACACTGACTTGATTTGAACAATAATTTTCAGATACAAGTTTTGCAGCGTGTGCTAGGCACACAAAGGTGCTTTTCCGTAACCAAATCACTGCTCATAAGTTGTCATGTTATCCAGTCCTAATGAGGGCAAGTTGTTGGCATGGTTAACAAAACAAACCACCCACAACCCTAAAACAGCCCATTGGTTCTTGGTGGTTTGTTAACCATGCCAGAAACACACCATCACCAGATTCGGATGATACGACAACCTGCGAGTAGGAATTGGGTTATGGAATGGGTGGCCATGGAAGCCACCTGTGGCTGAAAATGGTCATGCAAACTTGCCCACTGTCTCCAATCTTATAGTGCTCCCAGGATAGACAAAATCCCTATCTTCAATAGTATAGGCATGCGTTTTGACAATTGGGCGGGCTATAAGCAAAAAGATATTGGGCCTGATCCAAATGTAGTCATACTTGGAGTAAATCCATGGTAATCAATGGGAATTAAATTAGCAATGACTAATTTAAGTGCCATTGATTACAAAAGGTCTACTCTAAGTATGACTAAAGCCCTATTCAGGCTTTTACTAAGTGGGTGAACATAACACATGAAGAGATGGAGTACTCTAGCCTCAGCCGCTCCATTGCCATGTTGATCACGTTTTACTCATGGAGGGTGACTTTCTGAAGAGGAGAGCTTCCTCTATGCATGGAGGCTGTCCACACAATTGAGAACAATAAAAATGCAGGTAAAAGAAAATCTCTAGATTTGACTTCCGTACATTTTAATTCATTAATGTTATAAATGATTTCAGAATGATTATTTAAACTAAACAAGCTTCCTGTCTCTAGGGCATGACGCCCACCCCATTCTTTATATTTGCATAATAACTGGTTAGAAACAAGTGATCTAAGCAATACTATGTAGACATAGTGTAATGAACATAGTCTGTTAGATCAGTATCAGAAATATAATGAAGGTTGAATATTTGAAGTCTCTGGATTATTTCAAACATTTATAATTAGTAATGAGCTCATTTAGATAAGCATTAAACACAAATTTAATCATATTACTGGTAATTATTAGCAGGTTATACATTGTGAGGGCCCTTTCATTTTCTTCAAAAGTTGTAACTATGATTTTGTTTTTTTAAAAAAAGCTCTGCCTCATTTGACCTTCTGAACTGCACAGAAATGACTTAACTAAAGAAACAAGATTAGTTAGGGATGCCTTTGCTCACAAGTCATTTTATTTATTTGTGCTATCACACGAGTAGTGCAGATATCATTTGTTCTATGCATGGTGTTAATTAATAGCCAATTATATTTCCCAAACTGTTATAATGACAGGAGTCAAAATCAAAGTGTTATTTTGTTTGTTTGTCTGTGCATATAATTTCGTAGAAAATTAAGTAAACACTATGTTAAATCAGTATGTGTAGGGTGACCAGATAAAATCCAGGTCAGGGCTCATGTAACTTTAACAGTTGTAGAGAAAAGGGAATTTCAGCCAGTGTCATTTGTATGCAGTTAGTTCCTAGTGAAATTCCCTCTTCATCACACCAGTTGAAGTTGCACGGGGCCTGCCTTCTTTTGTATATGGTCACTCTAATATAGTTCATGCACCTTTAACTGTTGTGATGAAGAGGGAATATCACTAGGAACTAATTGCATACAAATGACACTGGCTAAAATTCCCTTTTCTCTACAACTGTTAAAGTTACATGAGCCCTGACCTGGATTTTATCTGGTCAGCCTAAGTATGTGTGCATGTTTCATTTTGTGTAAATGGTAAGGAGGTGTTAGGCTACATGAGATAAATTTTAGGGATTAAAAAATTATGTGATGGTAAACTGAAAGCTAGAAAGTAAATAATAGAAACTTTGGGTATAATTCAGCTAAAGTTAGCCAATTTTAAGGCCTGTTGATGGCAACCACAACATTAAACAAGTGCTGAATTCTGAATATCTTTAACATTGCTTAACCCCATGTTTAAATATGGACTTGCTTCATCGTCTGGGGTAGAAGCTGTTATGAGAAAAGCCTTCTGGAAAGAAATGTTCCTTTTTCCTAAAACAGTATTTAGTATTTTAAATTATGTCATTTTAAATAAGGTGATTGAACAACTTTGAAATTGGCTCGCATCTCATGTGGGATTAAAAGTGATGGAGCTTCAAAGATTTGACTATGGAAAATTACACCAGCAGTATAACACATGAAAGAACCACTAAATGCAGCCTGGGTGTTTTGTGCTTCCTAGAAGAAACCAGGAACTTAAGAGCAACATCCACTTTCCTGTGACTTGAGAAGAGAGAAGCTTTGAACTGAGAAAGCTCTTTTCCTTAAGTCCACTGAAATCAAAGGTCTTTAGCATGCCTAAAGCCCTCTTCAGGTGTTCTCTAAAGAGGGATTAGTACAGAGGTGTACTGTACCCCTGCCCCTTCCACTATAGACCTTTCTGTGGGGAAGGTCTGCGACGGGCGCTATAACCACATCCAGCTGAATGAGTTTACAGAGCCCTACAACTTCAGGAACCTTGATAAATCAGGTGGCACAACATTTCCCATTAGCATGGCAAATCAAGAGTGGAGTGCACGTCCCCTACTCCTTTCATACTTATGGCTAATCCAACTTCAGTGAACACCTGAATAGGGCTTGTGTCTGTGTTGGTTTTAGGCCTGAGGGTTCCTTGGTAAAACAAAGAGTTTGTCTATTTCACAATGTTAAAACAGACAGCATTTTGCATTTTTGACTCTGCAAACCAGCCTGAGGTCAGGAAGGCTTATTGCCACAAGGGTTTCACAAGAGTATGGGGTGGGGGAAATCATATGCTTTTTTTTATTAGACTCCCCTTCATCAGATGCACGATAAAGCAAGATACAGGAGTGTAGAGACTTCCAGGATAGAGAGAGAGGAATATTTTGGTATCACAATTCTATGCTGAATCTGAAATGCTAGGTTTGAATATAGCAGCCTTCTTAGCCTAGGCATTATGCTGCTTAACAGTATTCTGCTTTTATGCCTTGCTGACTTCCCCATTATTTCCTGAATGCTCAAGGCATTGCTATTTGATTTGCATAAGCAAGGTGCCATTTGCATAGCTAGAAATTCACAGCTGCTCTGAATAAGACCATAGAGGAAAGACCATAACTGGCATAATGAACCCTAAAGAAAAGGGAAAGGATTGTGGACTTGTTGGCAAGATGCTAATGAGTTTGCTTTTTTAAAAAAATCTAAAAGTAGATGCCCAACACATGTGGGAAGTGGACAAAAAAGTCTGTCTACCTAAGGGAAAGAGAGACTTTTAGGGCTGTGCATTAAGTACAAATACATACAATTCTGCTTTTTTAGTGTCTTACTTTTAGTGTCATACTTTAGTGCTCTGTGAGAAGTTCAAACTACATGAGATTTTAAGTATCTTTCAAATCATGTTTTTCAGATCTCTTTTTGTGTTCAAGCCACTCGCCCTGCACCATTGTCTGGACTGGGAACTTTGCTAGGGTGGCCATATGAAAAAGAGGACAGGGCTCCTGTATCTTTAACAGTTGTATTAAAAAGGGAATTTCAGCAGGTGTCATTTTTATGCATGGAGAACCTGGTGAAATTCTCTCTTCATCACAACAGTTAAAGCTGCAGGAGCCCTGCCCTCTTTTGTATCTGGTCATTCTAGTATTGCTCCTGCGGCTTTAACTGTTATGATGAAGAGGGAATTTCGCCAGGTGCTGCATGCATAAAAATGACACCTGCTGAAATTCCCTTTCCATACAACTCTTAAAGATAAAGGAGCCCTGTCGTCTTTTCCATATGGTCACCCTATCCATTTCTTTGTTTTCAAAAAGAGGTATGGCCAGTCACAAGCATATGATTTAAACACATGCTTAAATCATGGCTAGATTGATAGGATACATACTTGCATTGAAACTGGATATGTACTTGGATTGAAAAGAGCAATCTTCCAGTGTCTTGGAATCTTTCCGAGGCATGATGACATATTTTGCCCATCTGGAATAGGGTGTCCTTCTTTTTGGCTGGTTGAAGGGTACTGGGAGTTGTAGTCCTGCACATCTGGAGGGCCCCAGGTTGAGGAAGGTTTGCATACAGCACAAAGTGTTAGCCTTCAACTATAGGGAAAGAGATGTGAGAAGTGATCCTAGTTATGAGAACAAGGATAATACAAATGTTTCTCTATTTTCATCTATGAAATGTGGAGGGTATGTATTGTAGGACTTGGATTTGATTAGAATTCTGCATAGTTGTGGATTTTAGCAAGATCACATTTAGCTCCTAAACCAGTTTCATACCTGACCCTATGAGCACAATATTCTTCATGTCATGGCAGGAGAGTTTCTAATAATGATGCCTTGAAGTATAGCCAGCCAACGACAATTGATATCATGCTTATCCCAGTGAAAGATATGTTGGGCTTGCAATATATTGAGGACAGATGATCCTAAATTGCGAACAGCATTTGCTACATAGTGAGTTACAGGAGGGCTCTGTGGCACACAAGATGGAGAGAAAGTAAATGTTTCAAGGACATTGGGAAAACTCCCATTTTTATGGTAACAGCTGGAAACTGATGGCAAGAGAAAGGATTGCTAACATGCAGCAGTTAGAGATTGAAGAGCTCAGTTATAGAATAAATATCTCTCTCTCTCTCTCTCTCTCTCTGGCAGTTTCAAACAGTGAAAAGCTTCCTAAGTGCTGAGTTTTTGTTTTTGTTTAAAAGAGAACATGCTGTGAGTGATCTTTTCATGTACGTGCATCATCTTGGATTTTTAGGGAAGCTGAGACAGGACAGACATCACACCTGTACATCTTAGCAGGTTATTAATGATATCCCATTCACTCTGAAGGCAAGAAGTATATGAAAGCAATAGTGACAGAATACTTATGGTACAATATTATACAAACTTCCCTGGGACTAAGTCCCATTGAATTCAATGGGGCTTACTTCTGAGCAGACATGTATAGGATTTCACAGTTAGACTGGAATCTTATGTACCAATAGCTGGGGGGTAAGTCTGATTAAACTCAGTGGTATATGCCAGGGTGCAGCTAAGTAATTATCCCTGGACTTAACGATCTTACAGCTCCCACCACCTTTAGATGGCCATGCCCTTGTGTATTACTTTAGTTGTGAAGAATACAACCAACATTTCTCTTCTCTTTCATCTGCCATTCCATTCTTTACAACTGCTTCCATATTCCTGGTAAGTTACAGCAAAAAACCCAAACCCCTCCCCACAAAACTTTTGCCAACCCTGATAGAAATAGAAATACTCTGAGTATTTATACACAAATCATAGCACTGTTGTTACTAAAAGGTTAAAAGTTTGCTTCTGCTATTCTGCTGCTAAACACATTTGTTTAGGAATAACCACTATTTTGTTGTAGAAAAGGATTCTGTGGATTTTAAAGTAAAAACAATAAAATGTGCATCTGTAACCACATACATGCCCAGTTGGCTGCCTGCAGCTATAACATGTTTTTAAAAATAATAAGAAGGAAAGGATGCTTCAGTCTTGGTGGGCCCTGGAATGCTGATGCCATCCCAGTTTGCCAATGCCCCGGCACCAGCCACTGTGGTGGCCATTTGTCCTATTTTACTGAGGACAGTCTTGTGTTTGAAAGGCTACCAGAGGACTGTCCTCTATTTTGAAGGGCTATCCAGTCTGTTTGAAGGGCTATCCAGTCCAAGGGCCAAATGAAACGGTCTGCTATGTATGATTGTCTTACTTACTTGCATGTAAGCATGCATGGTGCCAAATGGTTATTCAAGAAGGAAAATGTAAGCTTCTCCCTGCCATTTTCATTTTGAAATTCCACCCCTGCCCTGAGCAGTGTGTGTTAGAAAGGAAAAATGCCTGCATTGATTCCAGTGGGCATGTTTTGTTTTTGTTTTTTTAACCTCCCCAACACAGTGGGGGTGGGTGGAATTTTGGATGAAAACAGGTGGGGGAAGCTTACCCCCCCCCCCCCAATTGCCATAGTCCCAATTCAGATTGGGGCTATGCATGATTACACTCAAGTAAATAAACCAATCACTCATAGCAATGCTATGTGTGATTAGCAGAATACTTAGTTTGACCCCAAGATCAGTATAAAAGATGAAGAAGATCAGAAGGAAGAGCTGGGCTTTTAGTTGCCCTTCAACAGCATCTGGCAAGGCACACAGGACACCTGGTTACAGTCTTCCCACTATGGTGAAATGTCTATTTAAATAATAATAAATTTCTAAATTTACATCTCTGCAAATCAATTAGCAAATGCCAGTTTTATGCAAATTGGGGTCCTCTTTTGTCCTCTTTTTGGGTGATACATTTCCTTGTGTTTGATCTTTCATAAGGGCCCACTGTACTGGCCACAATCCTGGAGGTGATTTGAGTATCCGTGATTCTGAAACTGTGGCCCTGAGATTCAGCCCTAGTGAACCATGGGGACTTGCCTTCGATTAGGTAGGCAGAATCTTGCACTGCACATATATGTGAACTGTGTAAAATGCTGTCTTAATAGTCCATAAAGACTTCAGTCTTGGTGTCCAGAGATATTTTGCTTGCCATGAAAACCAAACAACTTAATGATATTCAACTGGATCGGGATATACATTTGTCAGGTATATATGACTTTGAAAGTATACTAGCCACCAATTTTACTCCCTAAGGAAAATTGTCTCTCCAAATAACAGCACAGAATATAAGAAAAAAGAAAATGGTGTGGCTACCAATGCTTACAGTAAGAAAATTTGACAACAAATTTTGGTCTATGAAGTGAGTAGGATTTTTAGAAAGTGAAATTGATTTCTTTTCAAACTACATCTTTTCTAGGATTAACCCATGAGTTTGACTGATACAGTAATAAATAGTGCTGCTGGAACAGTTCATCAGTCCTAGTGGTAGGAAGACCCAACAGAAAATAGAGGAGATCCAAGCACTACAAATCTCATGAAAAAGAAAACAAACAAATAAACAAAGTTTACATAAATCATGTGGACTGATTTCTTTACAGGATAAAACTAAACCATATGATGTTTCCTGGATGTCTGATGTAAAAAATGGCTTGCTGTGTTCAGGTTCATAGATATGTTGCATGAAACTAGATATCATCACAATTATTTCATGCAGGCACCCTATTACCAAGGGCAAAGCCTAGCTCTCACCAAAGCCTTTTATGAAACTGTTGCATATTTTTTGTGTGGTATGAATGAGATGAAAATGCATATTTTCATCCTCTAAATTTGTAGAATGTCAAGCAACACATACAATACTTTTAGTAGTTTATATTGATTGAATTTCTTACAAAGCTTCATGTTTATTAATGATATGTAGAATGTTTATACCACATTTTGAATTGGAATGAAACCAGAAGTTAGTACTGGCATGGATGATTTCTGTAGCAATTACTTACTTGATTGTATGACCTTATACTTTTAAAGATTTGTTTCTAGAAGCCTATAAGCTTCAGATCATCAGACAGGGTTGTCTGTGGAGCTTAGATGATTTATAACAGCTGAATAGCTGGTTCGTTTGTTCTGTATAGAGCAAATATGGCTTGATAGGAAAGACACTATACCAAGCAAAATCATTTTGTTCATCAAAATGAATTTGCCTGTGCTATTGAAATAGTCATACACTGCACATGTCTGGTTCTTGCTAACTTACACCTAATCACGTCCTCGGGGTGGACTAAGTCCTCTGGAGTTAGTAAGCTTTGCCAAAACTGAAAGTGAACTGGTAGAAAAATAATTTGCTTCAATATCTGTGGAAGCGTGGTCTTTCAGTGAGGTTTTGTGACCTCTGGATGAGTGGAAAGTTGTGCATGAATAAGCAGACAAGTCCCAGCAAGGCAGATGTCGCACTCAATGACCTTCACTTGCTGGAGCTGATAATAAGTTTGGCTGTCATTCAGTGCCCTTTTGAGGGTTTCACATAGCGGATCAATGCCAAGGAGACATATTTGATCTACATGCCCTGCCAGAAATTAAGTTTGGATTTAGGTTTTCTGGAACTAATCCGAGTCTAATTTGTCAACAAAGGATTGGCTATAATAACATGCACATAATGTATGCCTCTCAATATGCCTTTATCCTCAGAGGGAGGATATGGTCATGTCCTTGAATGCCTTTAAAGTGATGCATAAACTTCAAGATTTATGTATATTGTTTTAGAATGTTTTTAGGGTGGTTTTTATGATGTTTTATTGCTATTTTAATAATGTGTACCATGTTTTTAATCAGTTTTATGTATTTTATCATATTTTATGTTTACTGTTGTTCCCTGCCTTGATCCAAACGGAGAGGCGGGTAAGAAATAAATTTATTATTATTATTATTATTATTATTATTATTATTATTGTATTTTTAAAAGAAACCAATGATGGTTTCTTTAAAAAACAAACAAATTAGTAAATTCAAAGAAATCACCAGAGTTTCCTGTTCTATTTTTGAGTTTGCAGCATTTAGTTGGAGCTACTGCCATTCCTAGCTGGGTGTCAGTGATGCTCCTTCTCAAATAATTTCCTACTCTACTTCTTTGAGTTCTCCAGCCACCTCTGGCCTTCCCATCCCTTAGCACAGGGGTGGGGAACATCTTTCAGCCCGAGGGCTGAATTCAATTTCAACAAAAGTCTCAAGGGCCGCTTTCCAGTGGTGAGCAAGGCTGAAGACAAATGGGGCAGGGCTAAAGGCAAAAGGGATGGGGCCAAAAATTCACCTCTCCCCAAAATACTAAAATACCAGAGTATTGTAGTTTAAAGCTCTTACTGCCAGTAACAAAGAGCAAACACAATGTTCTGCTAATCATGCATAGCAGAGCTATGAGTGGCTCCAGGTAAGCACAAGCAGCCCTGATTCAGATTGAGACCATGGTGATTTGGAAGAGTATTTTAGCTTCCCCCACCAATTTTGTCCTGATATTCCATCCCTCCTGTTGTTGTTGTTGGGGTGGGTGGGTAAAAAGAAGAGTCACTTTTTCTTTTCTTTTTTTAACCCCTCTGCCCTCATGGGGAATGATGGAAATTCAGGAAGAAAATTGGAGAGGGCAAAGCTTAAATCCCCCTCCCAAATTACCATGGTCCCATTCCAAATTGGGGCTTTGTCACAAAACAATCTTGAGCTGATTAGAGATTGATTATGTAGAGCGGCAGTGCCGCACACCATGGCAAATCATGGGGTGATTAACCTATGATTTACCACCGTTATGTGCAAACTGTAGCTAGGTGAAATTCAGTCACTCACACACACACAGTTCTATACAATGTGAAACCTGTTGAGAAGATGTTTAACTCTAAGTACAGCTGAGATCAACCTCCAATTTTTAAAGGAAAAGAAATAAACTGGCAGTAAAACAACAAACAGAATATTTTTTAAGTTCAAAAAGGAATGAATAGTATTTCTAGGCTGATGTGAGCAAGGTCTCGAGTCCAGCATTGTTCATTGATTGAGCTCTCAGATGTCTGCTCTGAAGTTCACCAGGGCTTGCATAAGACATGGACGTGCCTTGCAGCTGTTTCAAAGTTCAGCTGAAGAGAAACATGCTCTGATTTTAAGTCAGCAGGGGAAGACAGATATACAGAGAACAAAACAACGAAGACCCTGAAGGATATAAAAGAGCCCCCTCCATTACCTGGCCACATGCCCCATAACAATTATAGGACAAGTCCTTTATGCACTGGGGAGCAAGCAATTAGTGTTTTTTGAACACTTGCTTTGAGACAGGTAGGCCAAAGTCCTACTCCTCCAGAAGACCCCATGTCCATCTCTCCACAAATGTATAACAACAGACTCCACTCCTACACACCCTTCTTTTATCTCTGGAGGTTTATGTTATCATAACAATCCACAAGGGAAATACACAAGGGACTTGGTCCAGTGGGGTCAAACTGCAGATGCCTAGAATAATGAAATAGCAGACCTTCATTGCCATCCTTTTGAATTTCCTCCCTGATAGTATGAGGCTAGTAAACCCAAACAGCAGAGGCCTGGGCTAAATAATCACAGAGACTGAAATAAGCTGCTGTGCATGCCAGCCAGATTGCCCTGATTACCCACACCTCAATCTGAGCGGCATGCCTTGTCAGCTGAACCTGACTAACATGGCTTGTTTGAGCTCAGATAACCCAATGAAATGGTTTACACATAACTAGAAGCCACAATGGGTGAATTTCCCCATGGGGCTTCTTGTGGCCGCAATTGCCATTTTTGATATTTGAGGCACAATGGGAGTGTATTGTAGCTTCTTGTTATGTGTAAACTTGGTGTAGGCGGGTTGTTTGGGTGGTTGAGAAGTCACCTGCAAACCTAAAACAGACCATTGGTTCTATGTTAGGGTGACCAGATAAAATCCAGGTCAGGGCTCATGTAACTTTAAGAGTTGTAGAGAAAAGGGAATTTCAGCCAGTGTCATTTGTATACATTAGTTCCTGGTGAAATTCTCTCTTCATCACAACTGTTAAAGTTGCAGGGGCCCTGCCTTCTTTTGTATATGTTCACTCTAGTATACTGCATGCACGTTTAACTGTTGTGATGCAGAGGGAATTTCACCAGGAACTAATTGCATACAATTGACACTGGCTAAAATTCCCTTTACAACTGTTAAAGTTACATGAGCCCTGACCTGGATTTTATCTGGTCAGCCTATTATATGTGGCTTTTTCACCACTCCAATAACTTACCCTTGCTGGGTTCACATGTAATGACAAGCTACGTTACCCTCCACCATGACTTGAATATTCACAATAGTGGGCATTGCTGTGGCAAGGCACTGACTTAGTTTGGATGACACTTTAGGCAGTGGAGGGGTTAATAACACACTCACAGTGCGTTATCTTTCTGGTACATGCCACATGACATGTTGCCCCTCCCTCATCACACAGCTGAAAGTCCTGGCGTCCTTCTGGGCTGCTCCTCCCTCCCCCCTCCCCCCTCCCTCTGGCCTTATCCCATGATGCAACGCAAGTTCTGCTGGCTGTATAGGAGCGGCCGGGGATTTTTCTGCCGCTCCTGCCAGGGAACTCTATGACTGACTGGAATAGTACACGGAGAGAGGGGGGTTCCCGACACACGACACTTTAAACAGCAGATTTCGGGATAAACAACTGAGCAGCCTGTTGTTTTTCCCCGTTGTTTAATCCCCAAAACAGCATACTGTCAGTTGTGTTTGTATTGTGTGTTGTCTGCCACATGACACAATAAGCAACACAACTGATGGTTGATTCCCCCCTCCATTGATTATCGTGTCGTCCAAACAGAGCCACTCTGTGGGGAAATTCAGTAATGGTGGCTTCTCATTAAGTGTGAACCAGGTCAACAATAACCCACAGTGGCTTGTTTCAGCTGCCTTGACTGTGTGAAGTGGGTCACTGTGAGTTAACCACCCCCAACAGCTGTACATGCGCTGCTGTGCAGTTTGATAAGGTCACTCAGGGATGATTTGGGCACTGAGCAGGGCATAAACCACCCAGGCCCTTTTTGCACCTAAGGGTGTAGAGGGAGGGCCTGGGGGTAATCCCAGACTTACTTCCTTCTGGGATCATTGCCCACTTTTTACACAGGGGGCATGACGTCCCAGAAGCAAACAGGACATTATGCTCGTCGCACCCGCCATTTTAAAAAACAACAGAGCCGGGAGAGCACTTACGCTCCAACGCAACAGTAAGTACAAAACCAAAAAAAGGCCCTGACCCCACTCGCCCTACCTCTGATGCCCCTGGGAGAAACATCTGTTAGAAATTCCTTGTACAAGGGACAGTCGCCTTCAAAAGAATCATTAAAATTCTGGAAGGAAGATGGATGAATGTGAGTAGGTCTCGGGGGGGGGTGCACGGGGGCAGTCGAGGGAGTTAGTTGTTATATATTATGTATTATGTGTATGTTTGTTTTGTTTTGTTGAAAAATTAATAAAAATTATACAAAAAAAAAATTCCTTGTACATGCAAAACTAACCTGTCTTGAGAAAGGCATATCAAAGTAGCTTTCCTTTCTGCCATGCTAATTTTGCATGTGCAAAGAAAGATCTTGATGTGGAAGCACTTCTTAACAACAAAACTTCCTTCTACCTCTTTTGAGTCACCCCGCTTTAGAGGCAATTCTCACGTTAATTTTGTGCTCAGATGTACTATGCATGTATGACTATGGAATGATACAAATATAAAATGTCAAGAGTGGGCCTATTGGGACAACACACTAAGCCAAGATTAGGCCCCTAATCCTTTCCCAGCAAATGGTTAGTGTGTTTAAACTTTAAACCATGGTTATGTAGCCACCATAGTTAGGAATGGTGTTTAGCTAATCATGTTTAGCTCAAAATGCTTAACCACTGTGGCTTAGCATGTCATCTGAACAGGGTCAGTTTATGCATGTATATTTTGGGGGCTTAGTTCCCTTCAGTTCAATCCTATTCAGTTCTCATAGGAAGGAATAGGGAATAATTTCATTTGGTTTGCCTTTTTTAGTGAAGCACCTTAATTTGTGCTTTGATGACTAATATGTGGATCAGAACACAACTATCCTTTGGACTGTGGACTTCTCTGAATTTTGCAGTGCAGCTTCTTGGTTCAGACAATGTGTTCAAAGATACATATATTAGAGAAAATTAAGTATGAAATATATGCAAATTTTCATGTATTTATTGAAGAGAATGAGTGGGGATCACAGGCAATGCTGAAAGATGCAGCAAAAATGGCTGGTGGATGCAGAAATTGGACAGAATGTTTTGAATAAATCATAATAATAATAATAATAATAATAACGATTTATTTCTTACCCGCCTCTCCGTCTAGATCGAGGCGGGGAACAACAACATGATAAAATACATAAAACTAATTAAAACATGACAAATATTATTAAAACTGCATTAAAACATCCTAAAACATCCTAAAAACATTCTAAAAATTACACTGGATATGCCTGCCGGAAGAGAACAGTCTTTATAGCTTTCTTAAATTCTAAAAGACTGTTAAGTTGACGAGTCTCCTCCGGCAGGTCATTCATGACAAATCATGAAACTGACATGGACCATAAATAGACTAATTCATCCATCCTTAATCCTAGATAATGTATATAGGATTGCAGCATTAATGTACTCAGAAGGCCCAATTTATAGATGTTTTAAAGGGAGCAGGTGCCGCAAAATCCAAGTGCATTCACTTTGTACCTAACACGGTACATGTGTTCCATGTTAGCCTGTAGAGAACACATTTGAAAAGCAAGATCTCAGCCATGGTCCAAAATGCTAACACAAATAACCACCCCCCCAACAAACTACCATATTAGCAGTCTTCCAATATCTACTTAAAAGTAGTTGATGCAGAAACTAGTTTTCTCCTGAAGATGACATAGGTGCACCACCAGTGTGAAAGGCTAATATAGGGATGGGGAAACTCATATGCAGCATTCTGAGAGCATTCATAGTGCAAATATTATATTGTGAGATTGTGTGTTCTAACAATGACAACTACTTATAAGGTGACAGAGAGAGGTTCCAGGCATTTCCTTCCCATCAGTCCATCTCATCCTCTTAACAGGTGATCAACATTAGCTGTTTCAATAGCACTGATTCACATCTTGAGTGGAAGAGTCTATAGGAGCAGCAATGTGTCCATGGATTGAGACCCTATGTAAATAATCTACATGTAAGCCAGCCTCCTCAAGGTTGTTTTACCTGTCCAAGTTAAACGATTCATCAATTATGAGTGTCTATTTATTTATTTATTTATTACATTTTTATATCGCCCTATAGCCAAGGCTCTCTGGGGAGTTCACAATTATAAAACCATGAAATACAATAGATCAAAACATAATATAAAGCTTTAAAAGTTTAAATATACCACATAAAACCAAAAACCAAATCAGCAGTTACAGCCCAGGAAAAGACTGTGTTAAAAGATGTACTTTCAGAAGGCATTTAAAGCATACTACATTTTTCACCTCCCAAACTTCAGGAGGGAAGGTTGTCCAGATGATGGTGCTGCTACAGAGAAGGTCCACTGTTGAGGCTCTTCATGGCAACATTCTTTTCATTTTGGAATGGCCAGAAAGATTTCCTCTGAAGAACTTAAATGTCATTTGGGGAGAGGAAGAACTGGGCTGCCCTCTGCTCTGTAAAGGCTGTGCATCTGAGATCCCAATTCCTCCTTCTCAGCCACCACCGAAGAGCCTTCTCTGGTGTTGAAAAGATTATTAGACTACATTGACATTTTCTAATCTAAAGGAAGGTGTTCTGCTAGGTATCCTGGTCCCAAGTTGTTTAGGGCTTTATAGGATAATAACATAATGTTGTATGTGGCTCGGTAGCTAATAGACAGCCAGTGCAGTTCTTTTAACACATGTGACTATAGCTAGGTGTCCCAGTGTAGCTGCTGTAGCTTCTGAACCATACCAAGGGCAGCCCTACATAGAGCACATTACAGTATTATAATTGTGAGGTTACCAGTGCCTAGATCACTGTGGTTAGGATATCCTTATTTAAAAATGGGCATAGTTGGCATATCAACCAAGTTGGTAATGAGCACTCTGGGCCACTGAGGCCAACCGGACCTCCAGTGACAAAGAGAAATATATGAGCATCCCCAAACTATGGACTGCTCAGAGGGAGTGGAACTCCATCCAGAACAAGCAAATACACAAATTCCTGGACCTGGGAACCACCAACGCATAGGGTCCCTGTCTTATCAGAATTCAATTTTAATGTATTGGCCCTCATCCAAGCCATAACTGTATCTAGGCACCAGTTCAGAAAGTGCATGGCCTCTCCCGACTCAAATGTCACAGAGAAATAGAGCTGGGTGTCTTCAGCATAGTGGGGACACCTCACCCCAAATCCCCTGATGACTACTCCCAATGGCTTCATATAGATATTGAATAACATTGGGGACAAGATGGTTCCCTGTGGTACCGCACAGTTCAGCTGCCATGGGGCTGAGGTGCAATCACCCAATGCTATTCTCTGGAACTGACCCTGCAGGTAAATGTCAAACTACTGTAAAACAGTGCCTTCAACTCCCAACTCATGGAGGTGGTCCAGGAGGATACCATGGTCAATAGTATTGAAAGCTACTAAGAGTTCAATAAGAAGTAACAGGACCTCACTCCCTCTGTCTCTCCCTTAAAGAAGGCCATCCAACCAAAAGTCGACCAAGGCCGATTCCATCTCAAAACCAGGCTTGCAGTTAAAAAAAGGGTTTTGATCTGTGGAAATTCCATAGAGGTTAACAATTCCAGACTCAAAGACCTCCATTCCATGATCTTTCTGGTGGTGAGAGCCTCACCCTCCTTTTACCCATAAAAGGTTCATAAGAGGAGAGGAAGAACCAGGCTCCTATGCCCATTATAAAGGTTGTGCATCCTGAGATCCCCATTCTTCCTTCCCAACCACCACCAAAGAACTTTCCCTGGTGTTGAAAAGATTGTTAGGCTACATGACATTTTCTCAAGCCGTTACTTGTAAAACAATATGCAAAGTACTTATGAAAAAAACCCAATGAATGAGGAATACAAGTCTGTGAAATATGAACTAGCCCTGATGGTGATGATTCAGCTAGACATTTATCTCTCTTCACTGGTTTTCTGAACAAAATGTTTGCTCTTAAAAATGTGAAGATGAATGATTTCCTGATTTCTTTTCTTCCAGATGTTTTGAATAAAATAGGGTAGAAAAATACAGGAAATGGTTGCATTGACTATTATTAATTTCACATCAGACAGTGTTTATTTATTACTTCCTGTGCTCAGAAGGCATGAGCTGAAGATAAAGCATATATAGAACAAAGTCCTAAAGCAAGCATATGAAATGGTAAACAACTGTGGAAATAGGTTCATGGCTATCATATTTTCTTTAGTCAAAAAGGAAACATGCATTTTTGTAGAGGGTGAAGAAAAGTTAGTCAAACTTCCTAAATGAATTCCATGGATGGGTCTTGCAGAATGAGATAAGTAGTATGAAATAAAATGATGAAATGAAGGTATGATAATCCAGAAACAGAATTGCACATCATAGTGGAAGTGCAATTCTATATATTTCAGAAAATTCAGGGCCATACCAAGTTCCATGTTATCAGTCTAAAGCTCTGTGTGTGAGATCATTTTGTTGACGTGGCGCTTTGGGAACAGCTCCCCCAGCCCCCAATTTCTGATTTTATAAACGTATGCCCTCAAGCTCTTTGGATAAATAAGGCTACAACTTACAAATTACCATTAGTAATCTCTGTATCGTGATATTTTCCTGAGCTAGAATCTTGATAACTAGTGTCAATATCCTATGTGTAAAAGGTGCCCATGTAGTAGTGCTGTACCATAGCCTGATGCAACCAGATGCAATATCTCTTCCTTTCTCATAGTGATAAAAGATGTGTCAAGCATCACAAGCCTCTCCCTTTCCCTCACTAGCAGTTCTGCAATTAGGATCCTACTGTGTCATATTCGGAGTTCAGCGACTGTTAAATGTGCTATGCCAGCATCACACTAACTACTATATCAGTCATGTTAGATGACCCCCTTGAAAATTGCTGCCAAAAGTTTATGTGTCAGAAATCACTTTCCCAAATGCTTATGAAGTGAAGAATTTTTCACAGCCCTGCAAACATGGAGAACTGTCACTCAAGGCAATCAAGCAGAGCAGTTTATATTCTAAGACGTGCAATTCAAAAGCTTTGCTTGGACAATTACTACCTATCATCTGTCAGCAGTTGGGTACTGTGTTTAGGCAGATGTTAACCCTAATACTGTAAAATAACCCTGGAAATCGTTACAAGAGATCTGCAGAGTGCCTCTGCATTACTTTCTGTATGGATGATCTGTAAACATTGTTGTCAAACAATGATTGCTCTCAAATGTCATCTGTTGTGAAAGACAGCAATTCAGATATAATCTAGACTCTGCTTATTCTGTATGGATTATGTATTTTATACAGGAATCTTTTATTTCTTTACTTGAATATTTATTCTGTCCCTGCAATTCATGTAATTTATTATGTGAGATGGATGTAGAATTGTTTCTTTAATTTTTATCCCCTGCTGCTGTATGCATACTGTAAGCAACAGCTTGGTCTTGTGTCTTAGAGTGTGTATCCACCATGTAATGGAATTTCATATTATTCCTTTGTGAAAGTTCTTTTGCTGATGGAATTTTGTAACATATGAAGAAGCCCTATGGAAAGAGGGAATACAGATAATGTGATGGTTCCAGTGTTAAAGAAGGTTCCATGCAATGCACCTTTATGATATGTTTCTGTGCCCTTCCAGATATAGCTGCAGTGGTTGAAGAACATGCCACTCCAGTTATCAGTTTTATTTTTATACCACCCAGAGCCTATCTACACTACTGCTTTAAAACAGTTTATAACAGTTTTAAACTGGTAACTGGTTTAAAACTGTTATAAACCATTTTAAAGCAGTAGTGTAGATAGGCTCCCAATAACTGAATCTGGGAAAATGCCTGGGAAAATCAGATCTTCATTTAGCACTGAAAAGAACACAATGTAGGTGCCAAGTGATTCTCCAATCACCATTTGCAAGCTACAGAGATATATTCAAAGAGTATAATTCACACTCTACAGTTTCCCATACAAATCCACAGCTACCACTGGTTTGACAAGGTGAACAAATTTTAGTCCCTTCTTCAAACAGTGGTTTTGGAAACCAGACTTCATTGGATCCCTGTGGACAAGCCATTTGCTTTGCTTTCATTGCTTGAGTTAATAGCCCCATTCATGCATTCTTCTGAGCATATAAGGTCTAGAACTGGGGCAAGCACTGTGTAAGGTGGCCCTGCCCCCAACAACTCTCTGTGCACTGGCTCCCAGCCCCTTACATCCTGATCTTGCTGTGGTGAGCAGCAATGTCTGCAGGGAAGTTCTATTTAAGTTTGTCGACCATGTGTAGAACTCTCAGTGTGTACCACTTCAGGTGGTGGGTTCTGTAAATGCTCTGTGCTGCAATGTGGGTTACAGGTTTCTACTACAGGTCATATCTTTAGCAAGTGTCAGATTTCTCAGGGAAGCAAAATGGGAAGAGATTAGCACAAAGGAAAGCTGCAAGTGTGATGGGGCTGGAGGCCAGACAGGGTTGTCTTGATCTGTTTTAACAAGGAGAAGATCAGGACTGAGCTTTAAATAGGAGTTTGCCTACATTTAGGCTAGTTGGCTTGCTTTTACATTACCTGAGGCTTTGTCTCTTAAAGGAGCTGGGCCAGTTTTAGCAGCTGTGAGCTGCAATGACACGGGAGTAGCTGTGGCATGTGAGTTTCCCAAGGCTAGGGTCCTCAGAGATCAAAAATGGACCTCCTTTGGACACAGGGGATCTTTTAGGCAATTGGGTACTGGGGAGATGGACACTCTGGGATGCCTTTCTATGACCAAATCTAGCCCCTGAACTGTTAATTTGGGAGCCTCCTCTGAGGATGAGTCTTTGAGGTCCTTGTCTATGACACATGTCCAGCATGCATTGGGGAAGCTGGGGGCAGAGCCAGCATGCACAGCCCTGCCTCCAGTTTTAGCCCTTACTCATTCAGAAGAATGCATGAAAAGTAGGGATGTGCACTGGATCGGACCCGATCCACGATCCGAGTCCGGTCCAGTGGGAAATCGGATAAATTATCCGATTTCCGATCCCGCAGCTGGATCGGCCGATCCAATCCGAACCGGTCCGAAAAAGCTCCGAACCGGTTCGGCGGATCGGCGGATCGGCGGGCGCCCACTGGCGCCCACCGCCGCTTCCATTGGCGGGCGCCAGCGGGCGCCCGCCGATGAAAGTGGACAGCGGGGGGGGGAGGAGGGGGGCACTTACCTTCTCGGCCCGGTGGCTCCCGTCCGGCGCCGGCGCCTACTACTACTAGCAGGCTCCGCGGCCTGCTCTAGGGTGGCGCGCCGGGTGATGTCATCACCCGGCGCGCTACTCTAGAGCAGGCCGCGGAGCCTGCTGGTAGTAGTAGGCGCCGGCGCCGGACGGGAGCCACCGGGCCGGGAAGGTAAGGAGGGGGTGCGTGGAGGGGAGGAGGGGGCGCGCGGAGGGGGGAGGGGGGAGGGGGGCCCTTACCTTTCCGGCCCGGCGGCTCCCGTCCGGCGCCGGCGCCTACTATTCCCAGCAGGCTCCGCGGCCTGCTCTAGGGTGGCGCGCCGGGTGATGTCATCACCCGGCGCGCTACTCTAGAGCAGGCCGCGGAGCCTGCTGGTAGTAGTAGGCGCCGGCGCCGGACGGGAGCCGCCGGGCCGGAAAGGTAAGGAGGGGGTGCGTGGAGGGGAGGAGGGGGCGCGCGGAGGGGGGAGGGGGGCCCTTACCTTTCCGGCCCGGCGGCTCCCGTCCGGCGCCGGCGCCTACTATTCCCAGCAGGCTCCGCGGCCTGCTCTAGGATGGCGCGCCGGGTGATGTCATCACCCGGCGCGCTACTCTAGAGCAGGCCGCGGAGCCTGCTGGAAGTAGTAGGCGCCGGCGCCGGACGGGAGCCGCCGGGCCGGAAAGGTAAGGAGGGGGTGCGTGGAGGGGAGGAGGGGGCGCGCGGAGGGGGGAGGGGGGCCCTTACCTTTCCGGCCCGGCGGCTCCCGTCCGGCGCCGGCGCCTACTATTCCCAGCAGGCTCCGCGGCCTGCTCTAGGATGGCGCGCCGGGTGATGTCATCACCCGGCGCGCTACTCTAGAGCAGGCCGCGGAGCCTGCTGGAAGTAGTAGGCGCCGGCGCCGGACGGGAGCCGCCGGGCCGGAAAGGTAAGGAGGGGGTGCGTGGAGGGGAGGAGGGGGCGCGCGGAGGGGGGAGGGGGGCCCTTACCTTTCCGGCCCGGCGGCTCCCGTCCGGCGCCGGCGCCTACTATTCCCAGCAGGCTCCGCGGCCTGCTCTAGGATGGCGCGCCGGGTGATGTCATCACCCGGCGCGCTACTCTAGAGCAGGCCGCGGAGCCTGCTGGAAGTAGTAGGCGCCGGCGCCGGACGGGAGCCGCCGGGCCGGAAAGGTAAGGAGGGGGTGCGTGGAGGGGAGGAGGGGGCGCGCGGAGGGGGGAGGGGGGAGGGGGGCCCTTACCTGCCCGGCCCGGCGGCTCCCGTCCGGCGCCGGCGCCTACTACTACCAGCAGGCTCCGCGGCCTGCTCCAGGGTGGCGCGCCGGGTGATGTCATCACCCGGCGCGCTACTCGAGAGTAGGCCGCGGAGCCCGCTGGTAGTAGCCGCCGGCGCCGGACGTGCCGAGAAGGTAAGTGGCGGGGAAGGGGGCTTACCCCCCCCGGAGCCGTCCGCTTCTATCCGCTGGCGCCCGCGGGCGCCAGCGGATGGAAGCAGGCGGCCCCAGGGGGGGTAGGGAGCGCGGGGGAGGAGGTTTACCTGCCGGGGCCGTCCACAGCGGACGGCCCCGGGGGGGGGGAGGGAGTTAGGCTCCCCCTTACCCACCCGCCGCCATTTTTTCCTCATAGACTTGCATTGCAATGCAAGTCTATGGGGAAAAAAATGGCGGCCGATCCAAAAATTTCCGATTTTTGGATCGGGATCGGACTCGATCCGGTCCGGGGGGCCTCCGATTTTGTCCGAACCGGTCCGGGACAAAATTGGAGGTCCCGATCCGGGTCCCGATCCGATCCGGGGGGTCCGTGCACACCCCTAATGAAAAGGGTTAATGTTGATTTGTAAAAAGTGTAAATCCCTAGCCCAATTCGGGCAGGAGAGGACAGTTACGGGTGGGGGGAGCAAGAGTCAATGTGGAGGCTCGCAATTGGCAGCCTCCGAGTGGTGCCACTGGGCGGGGAAAGGTCCGTGCGGCTTAAATAGCCGGCTAACGGACCTGCCCAGTCTCTTTGTTCCTGTACGGCTTGTGGCTCGTCTCCACATCGCTGCAGCAGGGTGAAGCACTCGGCAGCGTGTGCCTTGTCGGCCTTACCGGACTACTCGGAGGAGCGTGGAGTGAGGAGCGGCAGACAACGGGGTTCCAGGCAGCCGGGTTCCAGTGCCAGGCGCAGGCAGCAGAACTCTTCTGGGCCTTTCGGCCCCCAGGTTTGAGGGGTGGGCTGGCTGGCCCTCCCCCCTCCCCCCGTGAACACGCTGCTTCCAGGGAGTTTGCCGCCCCGGCTGTAGCTTTGGCTGTTGGCTCCAGGTTTATTTGCCTAAGCGAGAGGACCGGCTGGTTCCTCAGGGGTTGGCGCGGGCGCGCTTCTGGCGCGGCGTGGCTCTGGCGTCGGCTGACGCAGGGCTTTGCAGCTGCAGTTCCAGAGGTCTCCTTAGGGGGATTTGGTGCCATGCGCTTCTCGCGCGGTGCCCTTTTCCCAGATGCTGAGGCTTCGCGGATGCGGAGCCTAGGGAAGAGCCAGTGCTGTCCACTTGCTTGGGGCCCTTGAGGGGGCAGCGGAAGCCCGAGGAGTTTGCTTCAAGGGCTTGACGCCCCCTGCTGGGTGTTGGTGGACAGACCCTGCTGGGGGTGGGTGGGCTGTATTGCTATCACAGGGGATAGTTCTTCAGGGCTGCTTACACGAGGGTGCGGCTCTTTACAGCCTCCTTCCTCAATAGACTGGGGGATTTCCCTATTTAGGAATTGGGTGGCGGCTTTGCCTGCAACGTGAGGCCTTCATTTGGCCTGATTATCTCTGGACTCAAGGCAGGCAATTTTATTATTGATCCGTGCAATTGGGTGTAACAGGCTATAGTGGTCAGAGTGTAGGACTGGGATAGGAGTACAGCTGCGGTGTTGTGTCTACGTCCACCCCCCTGCTTCAGGGCGATGCAATCTCGGACAGCGAGTCTGATTCTGGGGAAGGAATGCAGCAGGCGGGGGAGGTGGTGCCAGAAGGAGAACAGTTTCCCATGGCGTCCTCCGGAGTTTAACCCCAGGGAGACGCCCCTAACCTAGCTGAGAACACTTTCTCTTCTGAGTCCTTAGAGACAAGCAGACTGAAGGATCCTATTTTTGGCAGAAAGCTAAAGAGAACTGATTTCAAACTTAAATCCGCTCGCCGCTCAGAGAGGCTCGCAAAGAGAGCCCTGGAGGCCAATTCCTCCTAAATATGTGACTCTGCTTTCTCTCTCTCTCTCAGTTAACTCAACTGAATAGCTTGCTTATGTAAACAGGCCTAAGGGCAAATACTTTCTAAGTTTGTTTTTCTTACTTGCTGATGGAGAGAGGAGGATCGTTTTTGTATAATAAAGGATTGTTTTTCCCACAAAAGGTCTCTTTATTCTCCTCCACGGACGTTAGAACTTACAGAGTCACGACATGCAGTGTATTGGTTAGAGTGTAGGACTGGGATAGGAGTTCAGCTGCAGTGTATTGGATTTGATCAGGATGCCACCAAAGAAGGGCTTAGGGGGAAAGAAAGGAAAAGGTAAAGCCACTCGGCCACCAGCTAAACGGGTTAGTGTACAGATTGATTCCTCCTCTGACGAGGAGGTTAACCCGGACCTGGCTGTAATTTTAGCGAGATTGCAGTCTATAGAGGAGGGGAGGGGCATCCCTTCAAGTATAACTAACTTGACTCCAAAGGTTTCAACGGGTACTGTGAAACGACAGACCAGGAAGCAAAAGTTAGACAGTTTACTGTTATTCGTTTCTACTAGATTGGACGCTATTGAAGCTTCTTCCAGCCAGTCTTCAGAGAGGCAGGTTCTACCACCTGGTGAGATACGGGCTACACAGGTCTCGTCAGGACAACACGCACGACCTTCAATGCTTCCTCCATTGGCAGTCCTGAGTCTTCCATCCCAGGGACTTACCAAAGGTAAGTGGCGCGCAGGTCCCCTCCCCCCTCCCCCTGCTTACCTTCGGGGGACATCCGCTCCCATCCGCCGCTGGCTGCTACTGCGAGTGGGCTACATGACCTGCTCCTGAGTAGCACGGCAGGTGATGTCATCACCTGGCGCGCTACCTAGGGCGGGCCGCGAAGCCCACTCGCAGTAGCGGCCAGCGGCGAACAGGAGCGGACGTCCCCCGAAGGTAAGCGGCACGCGTGGGGCTCCCTCCCCCTCCTCCCTCCCCCTGCTTACCTTCGGGGGACATCCGCTCCCTTCTGCCACTGGCCGCTACTGCGAGCGGGCTACATGGCCTGCTCCTGAGTAGCGCGCCAGGTGATGTCATCACCTGGCGTGCTACCTAGGGATGGGCCACAAAGCCCGCACGCAGTAGCGGCCATCGGCGGATGGGAGCGGACATCCCCCGAAGGTAAGCGGCGTGCAGGGACCCCTCCCCCCTCTCCTCCTGCTTACCTCCCTGGAAGGTAAGCCCCCTACCCCGTTGTCCACTTCCATCGGCGGGCGCTGGCGCCCACAGATGGAAGCAGACAGCCCCACCAGGGAAGCCCCCCCCCCGCTGTCTGCTTCCATTGGCAGGCGCCCGCTGGCACCCGCCAATGGAAGTGGTGGCGGGCACCAACGGGCGTCCACCGATCCACCAATCCATCCGATCTGGATCGGGACCTTTCCGGATCGAATTGGATTGGCCGATCCAGCGGTGAGATAAAAAATCAGATAATTGTATCTGATTTCCCCTGGGAATGAAGCTGGAATATTATTTCATCATTTGGATGGGTCACCATTGACCAAATACCAGTTCTGGTCGGTGACAAAACGAGCCTTGAGGCAGCTGGGTGTCCTGGCAGATCAGTTTGGGACACATTCATTTCGAATTGGTACTGCATCTACAGCAGCCAGCGCTGGTTTCTCTCCCATGCAGATTCAAGCCATGGGGATATGGCGGTCATCAGCGTTTAAGACATACACTAGGAAATTGCCAACGAAGTAGTCAGTTTGTTCCTGTTCTGACATTCCCATGTTTGATTTTAGATTCCTGGAGAAGGCAGACCTCAGTGAGCGTAATCATCTGTGGACACAGTATGGTATTTTGGGCCAGCCGGCGAGCGTCCTGCTCCAGCTTTGATTCTCAGCTGTGTCTGAGTCACGGCGCTTCCATTCTTTGGTTGGGCAGATGCGGCATGCGGTGGGAGCGCCTTCTACCCACTTTATTTCAGCAGCATGCGAGTCATTCCCCCCCCCCCCCGCAAATCCTTATGGTCCATCTGGGGGGGGGAAACGACTTGGGCTTGCTTAGAGGCAAGGCCCTGATCCTGCAAGCTATTGCCGATTTCAGAATCATTCGGCATCATTGGCCCGGCATGCTCATCATGTGGTCTTGCTTGTTGCCCAGGCTTGCCTGGAGAGAGGGTAGCGATCCTCTGGCGTTGGAGCGTGATCGCAGAAAAGTGAACTCCGAAATCTTCAGGGAGCTATCCAAATATGGGGATGTCAGTATACAACATCCTGACATTGTGCGTTCTAGGAGGGAGCTGTACCGAGCAAATGGTGTTCATTTGTCGGACTGCGGTAATTATTTGTTTTTGATGGATCTGCAAAAGGGTTTAAGGGAAGTGATAGAGGCCAGATTGGGGGGGGCATGACTAATCAAGTAGCTTGTCAGTCCCCGTGGTGGTAGGTGCGGGCATCCTTAGGGGCTTTTTCAATTGGTGAACATTCTCAGGCACCGTTGAAGTGATGGATAATACCTGAGGCCCACATCTGGGAGCCCTGCAGCACCAGATCATTTGAATAAGGTTTACCTTTGAGGCCAACTCTACTCACCCACTCAGAGCCTTGCGGCACGGGAGTGGTGACAATGGAAGGCCTCCCAACCCCATATGGGGGAAGACCACAGGGTGGCGAACGATTGCCGCCACCTGGAGGACGGAGAATGGTTCACCCAATCCTAAGATTTGGCCTGACGAGGCCAAGAGTTGGGATGCCCGCTTAGGTTTTACCCCTTTGCAGATCTTGAATAAAAGTGGCCCATTTTAAACCCAATTTCTATTGTCTCGACTCTTTATTTGCACTCTACACTCCGCAAATAGTCTTGTGAGTTCACATCCGAAACAAGTTGTAGGGAACATTCATCCCATAAAGTATTGCTTTCATAAACAAGGAAAAAGTTATTAAGGAAAATAAAAAATGAAACCAGAAACTATGACATGTTTTTAGTATTACCTGCATTCTATATACTATTTTTGTCCAGCAAGGTTATCTCCATACAGGAATAGGCCTATCCTTGCACATTGTAGATGCATTGCAAATGCGCATCAGGATCCACTCTCCATTCATTTATTTAAGAAATTTCTAGGCTACTCAAAACTATCAGAGCAGTGTACAGTAAAAATGATAAAGCAGCAAAATATAAAATCAGAATCAAAACAGGCACTGAACAACAAAAGTAGCAGTGAAAAAAAGCAGTACAGATAAACCCAGTGTTAAAACAGGGTCACATTACATGATAGAATGCCTGACCAAATAAAAACGTGTTTGCCTACAGCTAGAATGACTGTACAGCTAGTGCTAAGTGAGATTTCATGAGAAGAAAATTCCATAGATGAGGTTCTATGACTGAAAAGAAACCTCCCCAATCATCACCCATATAACTGAGACCTGGAGAAGGGCCTCAGCTGGTGAAAGCCATGTCTGGGCACGCCCATGTGGTAGAAGGCACAACTTTAGTACTCATGTCCAGTAGTTAAGCATCAGAATTTTGGATTGTACCCAGAAATGGAAAAGTAACCAGTGTATTCATATACTGCTTCCCCATTAAACTGCGGATGCATCATCTAATGCTGATTAAATTGCATATTCCCACCCAGGACCACTAGTTGCTCTATGTAACTACTGTTTGCTTTCCAGGAACAGTATCATTACAATATTAGTCTCTCATGTACCAATATGAGTGGACTGCCTGCTGATTATCATATCCCAGCAATGAACATTAATTTAAGTAGAAATTTTGAAAGTTGCTTGTTCTTGTCTACTGACCCCACCCCCAAGACCGGTGAATTAGTTGAATTATTTTGCATGTGATAAAACATGTAGGGATATTATACTTTTGAAGGCCAGGTATAAATTAGATAAATTAGTTGAGTATTTCATATTTGCAATATATTTTTGAATAATAGTATTTCTTTTGAGGGAAGAAGATTTCAGGACAAGCCACCAGCAGGATTTTTCAGATGCTTAACTCTGAGCAAGATGGCACTTCTGTGCAAACTACTTAACTCCTGAAAAATGCAAGTTCAGCTGTATGAAAAGTTAAATATCAATAGGGCAATGGCAACAAGGAAGTCTGGCTTTGCGGGCAAGGATGCAAACGGAAAGAGGTTCAGGTCAGGTAAACCTTCTAAAATGGTTATTTATATAGCACAGTAAAAGTACCTGGCATTTGAGGAAACCTTTGTTCAAGGAAGATCTCTTCCCCAAACAGTCCAAAAACAAACATACATCAGCTGGCTGTTATATTGCATACATTTTTCTATAAGCAAACTCTACTGCATTGCCTCCACTATAATTTAAGGGAGCATAAAAAACAACAACATAGCAATAACAACCCCAATCCTAACCCCAAGGGCATACAGGTTCTGCCAGTATAACTTATTTGTGTAGTTATTTATTTGAAACATTTATTTAAGAAAATGATTGTAACAGGCAAGCAGACTCATATGGAGAATGGCACTCTCTAAGATGCGCTAAAGAGTGAAGGTTTGCTATGTCTCTCGTTTCACCCATTCCCATTATTTGATTTCCATGATCTCCCTGAAAAAGCTTGAGAGTGACAACCATCTTACTGTGGTGTGTGAATTTATGCCTTATCTAATAATGGTAAAGACTTACAAGACTCTGTAATAGTGAACCTGTCAAGAAAATCATGCAAATCAGATTAAGGGGATAGGTAAGCCACTGCTGTGACCATGGCCCTTGGTACTTGTTATGATGCAGCCATAGTCTTAAAGCTGAATTGTGGTTATGATCTTCCTATCCTTTAACAATAGATTTAGGTATATACATGAGGAGAATGTACCTTTTGATTAGCAATGTTTTATTTTTTCTTTGTGCCATTTAAGATTATGTATGTGTGTGTATCTATCTCAGTGGCAGAGAACCTGCTTTCCAGGCAGAAGGTCCCACATTTAATCCTTAGTATCTCCAAATAGGATTAAGAAAGAATCCTGTCTGGAACCCTTAAGAGATGCTGCCAGTCAGTGTCAACAATACTGGGTCGATAAAGCTTTAAAACAATACTGGGTCGGATGGACAGTGGTCTGACTCAGTCCATTGCAGCTTCCTTTGTTCCTATGCCATAGCTGTTATAAAAGGAGCCAGAAACAAAGTAATCAAAAAATATTCAAATGTTTGTGTCATCTTTTGCAGAAATCAACCTAGTTTTAGCAGAACAGGTTGTGATAGTAATGTGTGAGAAGTTTAGAAATGAAATTATCTATTGTATGAATAAACATTCTTGAAGCCTCTTTGATGCGCCAGAGTATTATAGTGATTGTTAAAGGGCCTTTTTCCTGCTTAGAATTGGAAGCTTTAAAGCACACATTTGAAATCAGATTTTAACTTTTTAATTTTTTAAAAAAAGAGTTGGTTTGACTCTGGCAGTAGGTGGTGCTAAAGAGCTTTGCCCAGTGTGATACATTCTGATTCTATGTACGTATATTACCAAATTGTTCATTCATTTAGATTTCTGTCCTACTGAATCCTGAGATCTCAGGGTGGGTCACAGCATTGTGCCATATAAAAATACAACCCTGCCCCAAACTTTGACAGTCTAATAATGCATCCTTTACTTCCAAATTAATGTTAATGTTTGCTTTGCAATTTCTTCAGAGTGTGAATATATCTTATCCATTTCTCTATTTTCACATCTATAATGCAATTATGGCAGTAGACAAAACCAGTAAGAAATGTATATGCTATAGATTTGCACTTTTTAATAGCGTAAGTTAAATTTATAAAATACAAACTGCCATACATTAATTGCTTGAAGGCATGCATTTGTGGGAGAGCAGTAATAATTCAAGAGATGTTTTTAAATGATTGCTGTCACAGCTCATTTTAGCAGACAAGATACTTTGTGTAGTTTTCTTGCCATATTTATTTGAATGACAAGAAGAAAAATAATTATCAGGCTTATCCCATGTCTTCATACCCTCCCCAAATTTCCACAGACGCGGTCCTGGATCCCAGGGTATGTATGCATGCCGAGTGCAGGAGTTGCAACTTATAAGAGCACAGTAGAAGTCTGTGGTCTGCTTCTCTATTGGTGCTGTGTCAAATGAGCTGCCACGGCATGGGTCTTGCCTGAATGCCTGATTATAGCCACTTCAAATCCTCAGCAAAAACAACAAACAGATTCTTGTGGCACCTCAGCTAAACTCTCCCGCACTTCACATTAGGAATGTTTGAGCAATTTATTTCATTTCATTTTTGACCAAAATTTACCCAGTTCACATATTCCAGCCTCAATTTGCTGTCAAAGTTGGTACATTTCCAAGCTTGCGATGCTATGTGTGTAACAACAACAAAAATGCAGTTGCAAAATGCATACATTTAAGCAATGCCCAGAAACATGCTTTGAGTTAGTGGGAGAAAAACGTGTACCTTTAAAAATAGATGCGTACATTTGGAAAACACAATTGATGCATAAACTTGGAAAAACGTGCACAAAAATTGGCACATTTTTGTGTGTGTGAAGAAATCAACAAAGCTCGCAATCTAGCATCAACACCAGTTTTAACGAGTTTCAAGGTGGAGTTTGTAGAACTTCAGTTTTGCTCATTTGCATATCCCTACTTTTCATGGAATAAATGAATAGCATGCATGTCCTCAAGCCCTTGTAGCTACTTTCAGTAGAAGAAAATAGCTGGTCAAGATATAATTAGTGGGAAGAGTGAGAGAGTAGTCCAGGACTCACAGGGAGTACTGTGGCTGGGTTGAAGACACACATAGCAATGGAGCAGCAGGCATAGGGAGACAGACTGGAAAATTAATTTTCTCATAAACAACCCATGTAATGTTTCTTCAAAATTGGGTGGAATTTTTAGGGAGAGGGCTATAGCTTAGTAGGATATCACATGCTTTGCATGCAGAAAATCCTGGATTTGTTCCCTGAAATTTCCAGGTATTGCTGGGAAAGGACCTTCTCTGAAGCCCTGAAGAACTTCTGCCAGTCAGTGCTGAGTTAGATGGACCAATGGTCTGACTCAGTGTAAGGCAGCTTCCTCCTTTCCTATGTTTAAAGGCAGCTTGGTATGAAATACACTGCTTTTGGAACATTCAGCACATAATTAAGGCAACGGAAAGAAAACCAACAAAAACTGGAACCCTCCATAGTGCTGAGAGTAGGGTGACCAGATAAAATCCAGGTCAGTGCTCATGTAACTTTAACTGTTGTAGAGAAAAGGGAATTTCAGCCAGTGTCATTTGTATGCAATTAGTTCCTGGTGAAATTCTCTCTTCATCACAACAGTTAAAGATGCAGCCACTATACTAGAGTGACCATATACAAAAGAAGGCAGGGCCCCTGCAACTTTAACTGTTGTGATGAAGAGGGAATTTCACCAGGAACTAATTGCATACAAATGACACTGGCTGAAATCCCCTTTTCCCTACAACTCTTAAAGTTACATGAGCACTGACCTGGATTTTATCTGGTCAGCCTAGCTGAGAGAGCAGAAATTTTATAAACTGCTCTGCTAGCTGAACAGTTGCTTGTGACGTTTCTTAATGCTATATTTCAAATGCTATTAGAAGCATCTCTTCCTTCAATTGAATGATCCCTGAGCCCCCTGAAAATGGAAACTAAGCATGCTTGAATTGTTTTTTGTCTATTACAGCAGACATGGCACAAATGAAACTGACTTCCAAAGTATGATTTGTGCAGCCCTATATAACATGTATGCATCTGAAATTTATAGCATGCCACATCTCTCTTTCCACTGCATGCTCTAATAAATGGAGATTTAATACAGAACCTATTATTTGGACAGTTAATAACATTGTTTTCTTATGTTTTACTGCCTTCTTGTAAACAGTAGTTTATTTAAATATAGTAGCAGATCTACGGATATATGGAATCTTACTGTCCTCCTCTCAACAATTCATGGTGTTAAAAAGAATATATATCTGGACTACAAAAAGGAAATATGCACTATTTACAGAACATATTTTTTAAAAAAATAATAAGAGATTGGTTCAGGGGGTATCCTAACTGTCTGACAAAAGTTACATGTTGGCAGCCATTTCAAGAAAATTTAACCCTATTTTGAGCCTGATTTTCCAGTATCCACCTCTATGTTTGCCATTTCCCCAACAAATAGAACCGTGTGTAAATGTGGAATAGACCACCACCAATTTTCCATAATGGTATTGATGATTAAAAGTAATGCAACCACTCTTGTTCACTGAAACAAAACTTTTTTTTCACTTGTAAGGTAATATATGATGGAAAACTTTTCCCAGAACATAAACTTATTTGCATCCTACATTGCCTTACCAATTTGTAAGTATGCTTTTGAGGTGGGGGAAGGAGAGGTTGCACAGTAGCTTCTGAGAACATTTTGAGAATAATATATATTTTTGATCAACCAGATTTAATTCATAAAAGGGAGCCATACCACCACTTGAATGCCATCACACCCCTCATATCAAAAACAGTTGTGAAAGCCCACCTGTTTTCAACATCACTGCTTTTTATCATGCAGACAAATTGGTTGTGAGGTGCCCAATGCCACTTGATGCATTCTACATTTCTACCTCAAACTATCAAAGGTGGCATCCTTGTGAGCTGTGAGTCTCTGACACTTGTTCTATTGAATATAGAACATATCATAATATCTGTAGGAGGCAGGTGCTTTGTATATCTCAATAGATTTATGGTTTGTGGTGGTCTCTTGACTAGGAGAGAATGAAAACAAAGGAACATAAATGCTTAAGCTACACTCAGTCTTTTTTTCAGATATGCCAACAGGATATTTTGTTCCTTTCATTCCCTGAATCCCTACTGTTTTATGTAACCAACAACCATATTATTTTTCATGACGTTTCTCTCTGCTCCAGTAACACTGGAGCATAGGGAATGATTGCCATAGCACAGCCTGCTAACGATGAGTGTTTGTTCCAGGTCATGTGAAATGGAGATTTGGATTCTTGCCAGTGGCTGTGGAAAGGCAACATTTATTGGTTGGATAAATGTTTAGGGCAGGAGGTGTCACAAGGTGGGTTGCAGCGGGCTGCCCTATGCAAAGAACAAATTGCACTTGCCTCCCTGAGGTAACTGAAATAAATCCAAGACAGCTCAGCTGCTCAAGCCTACTCTTATCCTTTATTTGTGAACAGCATCCTTGAAAGACACAAAGAAAGAAAACACAGAGAAGTCAAAATCACAGGCAAAATACAGGAGGCTTCCCTGTGGTCCAAGAAGTATAAATTAGCACAGCACAAATGGTGTGTATGTGTGTATTGTCATAAGAAACTGCCTTATATTGACTGGGACAGACCATTAGTCCATTTAGCCCAGTATTGTTGATACTGACCGGCAGTGGCTCTCCAGGGTTTCAGGCAGGATTCTTTCCTAGCTTTAACCTGGAAATGGTGAGGCTTAAACTTGGGGGACCTTCTGCATGCAAAGCATATGCTCCACAATGTGCGGCAACCTCTCCCCTTGTGTGTGCACGCCAGGACAAGCATCATCCATGTGAGCAGGACAGCATAGGCAAAATAATTGAGGCAGAATGCAGAGGTTTACTTTTGACAAATGTCAAGCCATATTCAGGGTTAGAATGAAAATAGCTGATCAAAAGGGCATAGACCTTAAACAGGGGTAAATAAAATCTAGAAGTTAAGGGTGGTCATATTCAGGTATAAGTATGTAGGTGAAAAGCAAAAAATGGAAGCAAGTGCAGAAAAGCTGTGAATATTCATGTTCAAGCCCAAGGCAGGATAGGTTGGGAAAGTTACTGATAATGTAAAGATGTTTCAGAGATTATAGCTGGGATATGCATCAGTTAAGGAGACAGAGAGAATATTTGTTCCCCCCAAACATTACAACCACCCTAGCATTGCTTCCACACAAGGCACTTGCGAGATGGCAAAATAATTTAAAGCATTTTTTTTTGTCATACAAGGCAGTAAGGATTTCAGCTGGTACCCTTAAATGCCCTTCTGGAAAAGAGGCCTGTAGTGCCTCACCTACAGCTGAATTTTGATGCTGTGCAATTGAATAATATACTGTTATACAGAGGGCCAACCCTTATCAATAAATGACTCTTGGTAGAGCAGAGATCAGCTGCAAACCACATACCTTAGAAGAGGTGATGTGGACACCAAAGTGAGAAAGGTGCATTGTAACTGCAATTACAAGCAAATTTATTTTAAACTCAACTTTATTGATGTGAGACCATTTGGAATAGTTTGTATTCACGTTTATTGGATTGAGATGTCTTCTGCCAGGGGACACACATATGGTCTTTAAAGTATGCAAGCTTGTCTTCTAGGTTGCAAGGGTTGGGGGACATGGTAGGCTGCTGTCCTAGCCCCATGCTACCTGGATGTCTGCGTTGGTGCTGGTTCACTTAGTAGCCACAGTTGCAGCCACAAATTTTATTTTCCTGAAATACAATGTGGTGTAAATTCTGGTTCCAGCATATTGTGGATAAAAAAAGCATAGCTTCCACCACGAAGATGGCTGTTAGCAGCAGTTAAGTTCTCCAACAGTCAAAGGATGGACAATATGTATGTGAAATTTTCATAAGCTAGTGTGGAGTAGTGGTTAAAGTGTTGGACTGGGACTCAGGAGATCTGTGTTCTAGTCCCCATTCAGCCATGAAGCTCACTGACTTTGGGTCAGTCACTGACACTCAGCTTAACTTGTGGGAAAAGAATGCTGGACTAGGTAAGTATTTACTCTGATCCAGCAGGAATCTTTTTATTTTCTTATGAGCCTAAATGACAGATTCCAGAACATGGTTATCTAGAAATAAACATTTGGGTAAAATGGCTGTGGATGGATGTCTATTTCTTGTCCATGTCATTTTCCCATTCCTAAGTCCATTCCATTCCATTTCTGCATGAATTATGATTTCTTAAAGAATTAATATTTAAATGCTAGTAGGTATTTTTGAATGTATTTTATAACAAAATATGCATTCCTGAATGTATTATCCATCTCAAAGTAATAAATTACACAATTTTAAATGCATTTTTGAGACAAGTATATAGCAAAATGTGGAGACGTTCAAAATCTGCACATTAGTTTGGGCAGGACAGATTTGGTCAGTTGTATCAGAATTCACAAATATCATATTCCTCAAGCATCTCTAGCATGGACAATATCCAAAATCTGGGAAGTGGAGGAATTAATATGGATAGACCAACGATATATTATTTTTCACCTGGAGACCCAAAGGCTCCACTGAAGAGATTCCTATATAACAATCTTTCCCTTTTGAGAGTCAGAAATTCCAATTCCAAACAATTATAAATCAAATGCCTTATGCATGATAAATTGAAGAAACTGCTTGATCTTTTGATCTTGACACTGCATTAGTTCATAACCTGAATGCTTTTACTTCCTGGCTTAAATCCCAGATTCCAGATGTCATTCAAGGGATACATTTTCATGATCTATTGTTTGATATGCTACATCTATTTATACAACTCTATTCTCTATTATCAGGATAATGTACAAGGTTTCCCTTGTGTGACTAGAGGCTATTTATTAGGCAAAACTAATTACCTTTTTAAAGGAAGGCTTTCTCGTGCAGAAACATCAGGTGATTTAAAACAACAACAACACAGACTTATTTAACTATAAAGCAGAAGTCTGTTGGACTGTTAGTTCAACATCCTGGTTTTACCCCTGTCCCTGCATATAATGTCACTACAATATATCACAGAACAGATAATGAATACTTGATAAATCTACAGCAGCAGCAACAACAATAGTAAGACAATAACTCTACTGTTATTTAAGCAAGCAGAATGGTTCAAGGTTTTATATTGCCAAGCCCCTTTCTTCACAGAGAAAGTTGCAATAAAAATTCATAGTATTCATTTCAAAATATTGGCATTCAAAAGTGCAGGGTCCTTTTTTGCAGAATAAATTGCCTACTTTGCCAAACAAACACCCCTTGATATTCATTTTTAGCTATGCTTTTTTTCACAGCTGCTTTTAACTCCATGGCTGACAATGATTTCAGTAAATAAGATAACATGGATTGATTCAGCCAATCAGATATCATGCAGCAAACAGACTACATGACACATTGCAGTTGGCTTCATGACATCTCCATGCTTCAGGAAATCAAACCACATAAATCAATGCCACTAATCTTTCAGTTCCTTCTGCTCATATGTGTCTTTTTGTCGAGGTTACTGATATACACAGAAGTGCTTGTGTGGATTGATGAAGCACAGAACCAAAGCCCTGTGCAGACAATTTAAATCGTGTGATTGAGCATGCATGATGGAGAAGAACAGACACACACTCATTTAACCTGTATGCTCTATTGCATCAGTCTGGTTCTGCAGTCCAGTATGAACTGCAGGTGAATTTCTACAGCAATGAACTTGATGCACCTGAGTATGCTCTTCTCATGACTTTGAATGCTCCAGGGTTCTGCCTACATTCTAAGAACCTGCCAAGGTTCTAATTTGCATGCGGGGGGGGGTCTACTCAAGTACAGCTGGCTCTCTGCTACAGATGTTTGCTCAACATCTGGAAAACACATCGTGGTGGCATGACAGAGCAAGAGGCATTCTTAATTATGAGATTTAAAATGTTTGCATAGGACTAATTAATCTTGATGTACACATTGTGTATCAACATTCCTGAAGACTAAGTTCACATGGTTTGCCTAGGAGTGCAAGTTTTTTTGGTTCACCAATAGCCAGTGTAGGACCCCCAAACCTGTACAGGGAGAGGACCCTGCTGCAATCCCAGTTTGGATTATCTCTCTGCTCCCATGCCTGCTATTTGCATGGGGAAGAGAATCCCATATTCTGCTATTGATGCCATCTCTGAATTGGGGAAATCACAAATCTCACCCATGATGAGATTTATGACTTCCAGATTACCTCTGAAAAGCAAAGTCTATGCCTTACATCCAGTTTTGATTGTTTCATCAGCAAAGGGAAATCATTGATCAATTTCACTTCTTCAAGCTCATTCCTAGCACAGTGTTCCAAAACCCACTGTCAGGCAGGATCTACACTACTGCTTTATAATGGTTCCCAATCAATCAATCTTTATTCAACAGCCAATAGGCCAAAAACAAGGGAAATCAGTTAAAATGAACAATTCAATAAGTAAACATTCCAGAGTGGGTTTCACACTAGGATAATTGTACATATCAAATCACAGGCCAGACAGGTAATCATTTAGGGCTGCTTAGCTCATATCTAATAACTGTTAACTATCTGAGTTCTACAAATGATTATATTATGTAGGAATTTGGCTACCTGTAGAGTGATTGATTTATCTTTGCCCTGCAATAGGATGTTCATCAGTTTTCGCTGGTGAATCCCACCTACTTTACGTAAAATCGGGCCGAGCAAAGTGTTCCTTGCCTCATTGTAGAAATTACATCTTAACAGCATGTGTTCAACCGATTCCACTTCTAGATGATAACACGGGCAACACCTATCTTCCACTGGCAGTCCCTTGAGTCTGCCCTCCAACATCTTGGGGGGGAGGATGTTGAATCTGGCTAATGAAAAAGCTCTTCTGTATTTGGGCACCGATAACCAATTCAGGTATCGGATTCCCTCTCCACCCACTCCATCCATTAGGCCTAGCATGTAAGGACAGCATGTTCCGCGGGCCATACTCCTCTGCTCCTGAAGATCGACATTGGAAATTCTTTGCCTAATAATCCGCCTAGCATAGTCATGGTCCATGTACAGTAGGGGAAAAGGGGAAAGGCCCAGGGAGCTTAATTTCTGCACCAGCGCTTTAGTCCATGGAGATACATAGGAGTCTAGCAAGACCGAGGACACCAGGGAGTTTGTGAGAAGGCCATGGTACTGTCTTAGCCAATACAACAGGGTATGGGTCCAAGCCTTGCTGCTCAAAGAGGGTAGACCCACCTCCAGATTCAGAACCGCCCTTGCCACACACCTGGGTACTCCGAAAAGCAATCTTAGGTATGATGACTGGAGACCCTCGATCGGGCTGTTACATGAGGGAAACCAAATAGGGCCCCTGTACAAAATCTGGGCTGCCAGTTTGGCTTGGTAACTCTAATGGCTGCAGGTAGGTGTTTGCCACCTTTGTGGAGAAAGAAACGATATAGCGCTCCCGTTGTTTGCTCCGTCCTGCCTTTAACTTCTTTACTGTGCTTGGTCCATTTAAGGTTTTCCTGAAACCATATCCCTAGGTATTTATAAGTCTACTTGATTGATTTTATGTCTGCCCATATGCCATATATACCTTGTTTTTTTGTTTGCAAAGACCATCGTTTTTGTCTTTTGATAATTAATGGATAGATTATTTTTGTCGCAGTAGGATAAGAAACTAGTAAGAAGTCTCTTTAGCCCGAGTTGGGTTTGAGAAACCAAAACTGCGTCGTCCGCATAAAGGAGAATACGGATTTTAAATTGGCCAATTTTGGGTGGATGGGACTGTATCTGAGACAGCACTGAAGGGAGGCCTGCTAGGTACAAGTTGAACAGAGATGTCGCAAGGACACAGCCCTGCCTGACTCCCTGGGTGATGGCAAATTCTTTGGTGAGATGGCCCTGGGTACTACATCAGACCTGGGCAGTGGAGTTATAGTACAGTGACTGTATTAGAAACAGTAGTCTACTGTCTATGGAGAGCTTTTCTAACTTCTTCCAAAGACGGGGATGAGAGATCGAATCAAATACTGACCTTAGATCTATGAAGGCACAAAATAATTTGCCTCTTTTTGTAGCGGTATATTTGTAGGCCAGGTGGTACAGCACTAAGCAGTGGTCAGTAGTTGAACTCCCAGGCTGAAACCCAATTTGTTCCTGACCCAGAATATTGTTCTCTCTAATCCAACTGCGAAGATTAGCATTCAGAGAACTGGCGTACATCTTTCCTATAACAGACAGCAAGCCTATAGGCCTATAGTTGCGTGGATCATCCCTAGGGCCCTTCTTGTATATTGGGATCACCAGAGCCCTCCGCCAAGCAGAAGGGATTCTGCCAGAATTATTAATCACTGTAAATAAGGAGGCTAGCATTGGAGCCCACCAATGTATGTTACTCTTTAGCATCTCCGAGGTAATACCATCGAGGTTGGGGGCTTTGCCTACCTTAACTTTACTTAGTAGGTCTTCTATAAGATCAGGGTCTACTTTAGGCCAAACTGGAGAGTTCGGCTTTAGCTTAGGACTCAGGGTCGAGACCTGATCTCCATTCATAGCTACCTTATGGTATTCTTCCCAGGTAATTGCGGGTATATAACTACCCATTTCTCTGGCTCTAGATTTCGTTGCCCCCGAGACAATTTCCCCAAAAGATCTAATATTATTGGAATTTGAGGCCACTATCAGAAGTTGCCAACACTCTCGGTCTGCTGCCTGCTTTAAAAGGCATATATATATATATATATATATATATATATATATTTAGATTGTAATATGAGTCTGGTATTTTCCTCTCATTGTTCTTCCAGTAGGTACAATACGCCATCTGAAGATTTCTTTTTGCCTTTACGCAGTCATCATCGAACCACGTTTTGCTGTGGAGCCTACTCTCTTTTGGATTAGGGAGACTGTCTTGTATTGCGCAGATAAGGGCTTTGGTCAGATCCTCATAGGCATCAATGACAGACTCAGGGGACTTTATAATGGTTTATAATGGTATTGACAACTATTGGGGCTCCTGACACAACTTAAGGCTTTCATAATAGAAAAATATATTGCAGCAATTCAAGTTTATAAGCATCCAAAACATACTTGGTGACCTGAAAGTTATCTTATTAAAGTTGTTATAAGCTAACCATTCATTCATTTGTTCACCCATTCATATGAGTTTGGGTATGTGTAGCACAACATTTCCCATCATATTATGCTAAATCTACTATTTATGATAAATTGGAGATCATTAGCAATGGAATCCAGGAACAAGATTTTTCTGATGAAAGTCAGAAATAATCTAATTCAACTTTTGCTTAGATGCCAGTCAGGCTTATAATAATGGCCTGCTCACGAGATCAGTTGAAAATTGGCTATTTTTCACAGAAAGATGGATCGGCTATAATGATAATACACAGAATGCTACCACAATGATGACAACTAGAAATGCAAAGGAATTATACTCATCTGAAAGAATGAGATTTAAATAGGATCCAAAGATTGGACAAGAGGAGCTACTAAAATGTCATTTCACTAACACTAGCATTATCAATTTAGAATAATATGGGGGTAATTCTAAGAATATTTGTCTTAATAAAGAGAAAATGGAGATTGTTGTCACCATCATTTTTAACACTCCAGAGCTTCAAGCTTTTTTGTCATTGATTAATTGATTGTAGAAGTTCAAGTTCAATTTATCAAGTGGCAATTTTAGGCAATGAGCTTGGCAGAAATGGGAAATAGCTTTCTGTGGTGTTTTTTAGTCTTACAGAGGGGAGGACTTACTGTGGACTAAACATAAAATAGGCATATATACAAAATGGATCACACAACAATCCCTCCTTTTCTTTATATATGTGGAGATAGATGATAGATAGACAGATAGATAGAGTAACCCAGATGCAGGCAAGGCAATAATTGATGAAGCAAGAACCATTAACATAGTATGCATTTCAACTCACTGAAGGTTCACATTCATTTGACCTGGATCCTCAGGAAGTAGTCACATTTGTTAAGTCACATTTCACACATAACATGTTTATGTGTGTATTAATGGAGGCACAGTCGTGCCTCCATTGTTAAGGGCCATCAGTAAAAAACACATTCCGCCATGTTAAAGTGATAATTGGGGGGGGGGTCATTCTAACAGCCATAAAATCGACAACGTTTCACCAACCTTTCTGAAATTTACAGGTGCCAGAAAGAAATGTTTGTTTTACATTACCTGAAAATTTCAAGAAGATTGGTGAAAGATTGAGGGAAGGAGAGCAGTTTAAGGTAGAAAAGGAATACAAACCTGTCTCCCTGCTTTTGTAAAATTACTTCCGGGTTGCGAGTTTTGTGCTCAAAATTTGCATAATTTCTAGAGCCTTATTAATTAATCCAGTGGTGGGGTCTTCTTCCTCCTTGACTGTAGTTGGCTTTTCATTTTTTAAAAATTCCCTTCGGTTTACGTTTAACGACTATTTTAACCTCTCATTCAAGTCAATGAGGCGGCCATCTTCCCTCATAGCGCGACACATGCTCAGTAGCGTCGCTCTCCCCCCTCCTTCCTGCCTTAGAATGTGGGGTGGGTGAGTGAAATGGCCGCTGCCTTTTGAGTGAAGAAGAAGAGTTTCTATTTTCTCTTCTGGAACATGCATTCCTTTGGCTCTGAGAGTATTTTGGGCTATCTTCATAAGGCCAGTTTGCTCTTTTGCTCCCTGGTGAAGCAGAGTGTGGTTCCTCTGGATCCATGGTAACCTGATCTTCAGATCTCTCCTGGGAATGGGTGGCTATACCTTTCTTTCTATCCCCACCCCCATCCCATACACACACAGTGCTCCTTCCCTCTTTTCTAAGAGTTTGGTCCATACTGCTATAAAGTTGAAAGCTTCAAACACTTCATTTAATTAGTTTGGGGTGGTGTTAAGTTTTAAGTACAATGTTGAAACCTTTCAAAGTGCTTCTGGGCCTACAATGTTGGTTTCAGCCTAGTCACCCTGTTTTTCTAATAAGGTTTAGAAACAGTTGAGCTGTCATTTATTTTGCATAGTGTACACACATGGATTTTCTTTCTAATCCTTGCAGTCTACACTGGCTCCCTCGATGTGTTTTTGGATGCAGACAAACCCTTTTTTGTTCCTGCAGGCCTTTGGCAAACAATCTGGACCTCTGTCTATAACTTTGACTTTTAAATTGCTATGTATTTAAAATGTTTAAAATGCTTTAATATTGAAAAGTATTTAATTATATTTTTAACTTTTGTATATTTAGGCTGACCATATGAAAAGGAGGACAGGGCTCATGTAACTTTAACAGTTGTAGAGAAAAGGGAATTTCAGCCAGTGTCATTTGTATGCAATTAGTCCCTGGTGAAATTTCCTCTTCATCACAACAGTTAAAGTTGCAGGCACTATACTACAGTGACCATATACAAAAGAAGGCAGGGCCCCTGCAACTTTAATTGTTGTGATGAAGAGGGAATTTCACCAGGAACTAATTGCATACAAATGACACTGGCTGAAATCCCCTTTTCTCTACAACTGTTAAAGTTACATGAGCCCTGTCCTCCTTTTCATATGGTCAGCCTAGTATATTCCTATTTATAGGTTTTAGCTGTATATGTGTTAGTTTTGTAAGGCTGCCCTGAGGCCCAGCATTGGGCAAAAGGCAGGATACTACTACTACTACTACTACTACTAGTAATGTTTCAGATTTCACTTCTGCATCTGATGTTCTTTTGCATTTACTTTTCTTTATAAACCATTCATATCTTAAGACTTCTTGTGTGGCATGTTTTCATTGGTTCAACAAGTTAAAAGGGGTATTCACTGTTTTCATGCTTATGTTATAAAATCTATTTTCAACAGGTCTAGTAACTTCAAGAGTAACAGAGTTGGGGAAAATCCTCAATCTCTTTGCTATCAGAGGCACTGAGTAAGGGACCCCTGGAGATAATTTAGACTGACCCCAACTACAAAACACTATTCCCCCTTCTGAAGAGATCTGGACCACATACTACTAAAGACAAACAAAGTAGCAGGCCATAATAACAGTTCTCATGTGGCCATTTGCCTTATGAGGCAGGTGCTCTGTGGGCTACCAAATGGAGGGACTAACAGGCCATAAAGTTGCCTGGCTGGGTCTGCCAGAAATCCAGCCTCAACACTCCTGGAAGGTCCATGTTCTATAGCACCTGTTGTCAGATGAACTTGAGGGAATCCCACTCTCCACCCCTGGGTTTAATTTAGTGGCTTCCCCTGGCTAGACCTTGCAGGAAACTATAGGGACAGACAGAGCAGGCATTCATAGCACACATAGAATGCTGAGACTAGCAAATCTAAAGCAAGTGTGTTGCTTTTCAAGAACCAAGGAAATTCAATGGGTCTTACTTTTGAGTAAATATCTAGGGATGGAAATGCAGCCTGTGCAAGAACTGAGTAGGGTGACCATATTTGGGAAACCAAAAAAGAGGACACCTAGTGGGGGGGGGGGCAGGAAAATACCTTTCTGGGACCACCTTAAAGTCCCCAATTGGAGCAGAGGAGGGGAAAGCATGTCATTCTCACCCCACCCCACTGCTCCAATCAGGCCCTTTTCTATAATGCCAGGGAATGACACGTTTTTCCCTTTTAAGGCCTTGATTGGAGCAGTGGGAGAGAATGACACACCTCCAGAAAGTATGTCATTCCCCCCTGCCACGCTAATGGTGGCCTTAAAAGGGAAGTGTGTAATTCCAGGTCATTATAGACTATTGCATAAAATCCCCCGACACTGAGAACAAAAACCAGGAGAAATCTGGGGAAACCTGACAGTTTTTTATTATTATTTATTATTGCATTCCTATCCCACCTTTTTTCCACCAAGAAACCCAAGGCAGCATACATAATCCTCCTCCTCTCCATTTTATCCTCACAGCAGCAACCGCGTGAGATGGGTTGGGCTGAGAGTCTGCAACTGGCCCAAAGTCACCCAATGGGTTTCCATGGCTAAGTGGTGAGTAGAACCCAGATCTCCCAGCTGCCAGTCCAACACTTTAGCCACTAGGCCACACCCTAGTGGTCACCCTAGAATTGAGCCATGCCAAGTTGGAAGCAGATCAGTTCGTGCCTTGATTTTTAGGATATTTTTTAAAAAAATTGACTTCATTTTTTCCCCCTAAAATTCAAGGCATGAACCAATCTACTTTCAACTTGGCAAGGCTAAAGCCTTACTTAAGAGGTACCATGGTGCCAAGTTTCATTTCTTCATCTTTACTTTCTTTTTTTGGGGTTTGAAGTATACTGGGTTTGAAGTTTTAAAAATTCCTAAAACTCAAGGCATAAACAGATCTGCTTCCAACTTGGCATGGCTCAATCCCTACTTAAGAGCTACCATGATGTCAAGTTTCATCCCTTTATCTTTAAAAATGATGGAATTGTAAGCATTTTAGTTAATTTAAAAAATTAAATTGAAGTTTTAAACATTTCTAAAAATCAAAGGATGAACGGATCTGCTTCCAACTTGGCATGGCTATATCCCTACTTAAGAGCTACCATGATGCCAGGTTTTATCTCTTTATCTTTAAAAATGAGGGAGATGCAAGCATTTTGGTTGATTTCTTAATGTTAAAAGTGAGTTCAACACATAACACTAGCTTTGATTTTATATTGGATGTCAAGATGGTATAACATTCTGGCTGACGCTGGCTTGGTTGTCACTATATAATATCCAGTCATCTGTTACATAAAGCCATGAAATTCATTAAAGAAAAAACCTACGGTTTACAAAAACAATGTTAAGGCTCTACAGATTCCAACCAAGCACCAAAAAGTAAGGAAATTGGGAGTTAATGCTCCCAAGCCTTAACGCCACATCCTCCCTAAGGAGGCAGAAAGTGCAAGTGAAATGCTCATTCTCCCAAAGCAGATAAACCATGAGGACAGGGTGGAGAATATGATATGCAGAGGTGACTGTGGGGTTGTGGTCAGTTAAAGTTACATGAGCCCTGTCCTCCTTTTCATATGGTCAACCTAGTGAAGGGAACAGGGCTCAGCTATCTGGATAATCCTGGATGGCCAGATTTTGATCTGGGGTGGTGGATTGAGATTGCAGCTTGAAGTTGCATACCCCTGCAGTAGATACAGGTTAGTAAGGGCTGATCTCACCTTTGTTGCTAGGATATCAAATGTCTCAAGTAAGCAAGCAACCCACCTAGTGTGGTGTTGTGACCAGAGTGCAGGACTGGGAGCCAGGAGATCTGGGTTCTAGTCCCCACTCGGTCATGAAACCTCACTGGGTGACTTTGGGCCAGTCACAGACTCTCAGCCCAACCTACCTCACACAGGGTTGTTGTTGTGAAGATAAAATGGAGAGGAGGAGGATTATGTATATCACCTTGGGTTCCTTAGAGGAAAAAAGGCAGGATATAAATGCAATCAATCAATCAATCAATCAATCAATCGTCTGCACTGATGGGATTGAGTCATTTTCTAGTAAAATGTGCACAATTCCTTTTTGTTCAGTTCAGTTGTAGAAAAAAATGCATTGGATCTGTAATTACTGTATGTTACAGGAAACAAACCCTAGGGAGCGTTAGTTCAGTGCTCCAAATAATGCATTCATGAGAAAAGATTTTGCAACACTAACTATGTGTTTTTAGAAGTTTAAGGGGTTCTATACAATAAACAAACAGTCCATTTGATGTTCTTTGCTGTCAGATGTTGCAATGCAGTGGATAACAACATAATGACAAATTTGTGAAAGAAGTACTATTGAAAGAGGCAGCCCAACGAAAACTGAACATTATTTTGACACTACATTGCCTTCGCCATAATAAAAAAGATAAGCAGATGTATCTGACAGCAATTTGGGCCCAGGAAAGAGAGAGAGAGAGAGAGATTGCGCATACAAAAGTGCCAGTGTTTTTCACCTACCCCTTGTAGACTGCAATTATTATCTTCTTCTTCTTCTTCTTCTTCTTCTTCTTCTTCTTCTTCTTCTTCTTCTTCTCTCTCTCTCCCCCCCTTTTCTCCTTTTTTGGGGGGGGAGAACTTGCTAACTACATATGGTATGCCTGGGGATATAGCTTTCCTTCTTCACAACACTACATTGTAAATCACAGCAAAATATGTGTACACGTTTGATTTAAATGCAATGGGGGGAATAGAATCAAAGCTCTGTTTTATTATCAAGGTAGCTAAGGTATTCATGCAACCTTTCAAATCGGCCATTACCAAGGTTAAACATAAACAGAAAATGTAGCTTTTCGTGTGTGGATCCACTTTCTGTTTTTCAGACAAAAGCACTATTCAAGCCGAGCATCTGCTATGTTAATTTTCAAGATATTGCTGAGAACTCAATTTCCTTGCTGAAGTTGCATTTCTGTTAGAAAGCTATGACAAGCCATGGATTCAGGAATATATCATATGGGTAGTTGAATTTATACACAGCCTAAGATCCATCACTCTGTCCAGAAAGGGTTCATAAAAAACTAAAAAGAAGGAAGCAAACTAAGACCCATAAGTATGAGAAAAATACGAAGTATTTGTATAAGAGGCAGGCAGGTAGATAGGATCAGGCTTTAAATAAAGATTTCTATGCAATATATCTGGCACATGCAATCTGTTGTGGGGCACAGGGCAGAATAACTGAAGCAAGGCTAATTATACATCTGTGCTGGCACTGCTGTTAAACAACTTAGCAACTGTTGCCATCATTTCTACCCATTGACATGTGATGCAAGTGGGTTATCCATTGTGGCAGTGATACCAGGTGACGCAGGTGGGATGTATGGTGAATAGTCCCTTCCATTGTATCTAAAGGATTATTAAGTGGCAAAGGATCTCATCGTTAAGATAAGAAATAAAATGGCAAATACCATTTAATGTAAGTAAGTGTAAAATGAAGCACATTTAAGCAATAAATATATATTTTTAAAATTCTAACTTTATATGTACACTAATGTGTAGTATTTGACCAGGACAGGCATTCTTGGGTTGTGTGCATAGCTCAAGTGAAAATGTTGACCCAGTGTATGGCCGCTGTGAAAAAGGCGAATTCTATGTTAGGGAATTCCTCCCTCGGCAGTGCGCTCTGTAAACTTCCAAAGTGTCAAACCCCTATATTTCCCAGGAGAGGCATAGCCATGCAGGGTTTTAGTTCTGCCTTGGGTGCTTCCCCATGTAGGAAACTTTGCGTGAAATTTTGTCCTGTTTCTGCATACTATCAAGAGTTTATAGCAGCCACCACCTTTTTTGGTGCAAAGTTGTTTTCATTTGCACGTCTTTGTAATTGTGCAGGGTTTTGGTGGTGCATTGTGTGCATCCCTACTAGGGGAAGCTGTGTATGAAACTGTATCCCTTTCCTGCAAATGTCCCAGTGTTTAGAGCTGCCACCCCCCTTTTTGGTGTGGAGGCATAGAAGTGCAGGGTTTTCATTGTGCATCAGCTGCATCCCCACAAGAGGCACCTGTGTATTAAATTTGGCTCCAGTGCTACTAACTTCCAAGGGTTTAGAGCCACCACTCCTTTTTTGTAAAGCATGGATTGCCAACTGCCTAAAAGAAAAACAGCCTGGCCTGCTCTTATGCAACAAGGAACAGGGTGCAGGGAACAGGGAAGGATTGATGCCAGGGTGAGATCTGCATTGACAAGGCAGAGACAGATGCCCCCTAGCACATAGCTAGCCAGTTGGAGAGAGGAATGTGAGATAGCTGCAGTGCAAGGGTTGGCATCTTATGTTTCTGCCTCATTACTGCTGATCTCACTCTTTCCCCCAGAGGGCACTCCACAAACTCCTTAAGTGTCAAACACTCTTTTGAATGCACAGCAGCAGCTGTACAGGGTTTTCACCCTGCATGGGATGCATCCACATGAGGAACACCTGTGTGTGAGTTTTGGCTCCAGTCCTGCAAAGTTCCACAGCTTTCTATCCTGCATCCCCTTTTTTATTTTTCTGATGACTTTCCCATGAAAAAGTAGTTGCACTGTTAACCACTACAGCATTTGGATGCTTTCCATGAAGAGACCATGCATATAAAATTTCACCCCATTCCAACAAACTGTCAATGAGTTAGAGGCCCACCCCCTTTTGGTGCACATGGGTGCAGCTAAAGGAACAGCTTTGAAAACCAGCTGGGAAGTGGGCAGCAGTGATGGGGCAAGAAGGAATTCTTTGAGAATTGGGATGCTGGCGGTTGGATGGGGCAGGTGGGGAGTGGGTAACTATCAACAACAAGGCTGCAATTTGCCAGAGGACAGGAGACAGTAGAATATGCCCCTAGCACGAGACAGGCCAATCGGAGAAATGCAGGTGACATAGTGGCAGGGGATGCCAGGGTCAGTTTTCCAATGCAAAGGAAGCTGAGATACCATCCTGTTCGAGTGGGAGGACTGTAGAGTGGTGACGGTGGGGAAAATAAGCCACGCACAGTATGAGGGATGACAGCAGCTTATAAACCACCACAGCTTAAAGTGATGTGTGAACGCTCCCAAGGAGTTATGTCTCTCATTCCTAACTGAGGGATCAGGTACATGTACATTATATGGCCTTCGTCTGGGGTATAAGAAATCAGGAGCCTCCCATTTTCTGTTTCTCCACTGTCACTCTAAAGTCAAAAGCTTATCATTGCCTGCTCTCCTGCAGGTGTAGGTAAGTGAAGTTCAGCATAGGATCTCTGGGGACATGGGAAGTAACAATCAGAGGTGGTCAGTGCAAGCCCCTCTTTCTCCATTTCCGCTCTGACTAGCCACAAAAGTTCTTGTCCGTCAGACCTTAGTGGCTACTTGCACCTTTCAGCTGAGGTTTCCCTCCTTCCAGAGGTTCCTTCCTCTCTTCCTCTCCACTTCTCTCTTTGTTTTTCATTTTCTCAACTATGCAGTTGTCTTACCACTTGCGTCTCTGTCCAGCATTCAGCATCCAGCTCCTCCTGTCCCTTCAGTTATTCCTAGCATGGGGTTTCCTTCCATTTTCTTGCTCCCTTGCCATGTTATGCCCCTGCTCTGCCTTTTTAACTCTGCCTCAGTCCCACCCTCTTTGATACCCTGCAGCTGTGGCATTTCCAGCCAGCTAGACTGATGAGACATCCCATCACGTTTCCTGCAGTTGCCGTCCCCATTTAGACCTTTAATGAGCTGGTGAGTCCTAGCGGCTCCCTCATTGACCAACCAGGAAGTGCAGTCTTTGTGTTGCCCTTCTTCTGAAACAAAGCAAATATACCTGCTGTGACTTTATTTCTCTCCCCTTACCCTGAAATGTCTCTAAATCTCTTCATCTACCCATTCTGCCACTTGTGTGGCCCACACTTTGCCACTGAAACTGCAAGGGTCCCTTGTTGTACTTAGTCGTCCAATTCATTCATTTAATTAATTTATTTAAAACATTACTTGGCCACCATTCAAGGCGGCCTACAACAATGAAATACATAAAAACAATTAAAATATTTAGAGAGATAAAAAACATAATCACAATAAAATAGCAATGAAAACAATAAAATCAGCAACAAAACCAGCAAGAACAACAATAGCAGCAAATAACAGTATTCATCATGGGAAGGCCATGGTAAAATAAAATATATTCAAGGCCTTCTTAAAAGTCTGCAAGGATGGCGCATGGTGGACCTGTGAAGGGAGTTTGTTCCGCAGGAGTGGGGCCACTGCTGAGAAGACCCTTGTTGTCTCATCAATTCCCTGGTGCCCTCCTATTGGCTCTCTCCAACTTAATCTTTTCTTTATCACTATTATCCACCACCACCAGCCACCCCCCAAACGTCTGTATATAAATCAGCCAACTTGAGGTTAACACTTCATGTATCTGATGAAGCAGATAGTGTCCACAAAAGCTTATACTGTAGTGACTTTGTTAGACTTCAAGGTGCCACAAGACTCTTTGTTGTTTTCACCACAACAGACTAATACAGCTACCTCCCTGAACATTGTTTAGGCAGAAAAAAAGTCCTACAACTCCCATGGCTGGCTGGGGAATACTGGCAAGTTGAAGGATTTTTTTTTCCTGTCTAAACATGCATAGGATTGTGCCCTCAATGGCTCTATAGCAGCAGCCCTCTAGATCTCAAGTCTAATGAATGTACTACTATCAGATTATCCTAATTTCAGTGCCAGGAAATATGGTGCAAGAGATCTTGATAAGTCAGGTGCTTAAGTTGACAGGATGTATGTATGCATGTACATATTTTAATAATGTGGCTTCAATCTTACACCCAAATTAGGCTGTTTAATTCCATGGAGGTCAATGACATAAACCTAACTAGCGACAACATTGCAACCTTTATGTGTCAGAGCTAACTTAGTTAGCCTGTGTTCCTTTATTAGTCAGACACCAAACTTTGATGTAGCTAAGAAAATCAGGATTAATTGCCTTAATAAAATGTATGCTTCATTTATATGAAAGCTATGCATGTCAGGAATGTTTCCTTAAAAAAAAAAAAAGATGGCCAGTCTAAATTCATTAAGATAATTTTGATGTGCTTGGTTTGATGTGCCTATGAAAATACGTGCCTTGTGCATATTAAAAATCTGGATTAAAAAGGATTGCTTCCAGGCTAAAACCTTGTATGCCAAAACCCAGCCTGCCACTGTTTTATAGCCAAGATATATATATCCCTGGGAATGCACAGCTATAATTTGTTATGTGTTATGACATTTTGCAATCAGTGAATCATAGTCTACAGATTAGGGTTTAGTGCTTCCAATCAGTACAATCACACTGCATTGGCTAAAACCTCAGCCGAGACCCTTGGAGATTGACCTTCATTTCCAAATTCCCCTGACTGATAAATGGAAGTTTTGAATGTGCAAGGAATGGATAATCACTGTAAATACTAGAAATTATGCCAACTATGCTAAACTTTACTATCCCTTTGTACTTCTATCTGTGTTTGGAGTCCCGAATGAGCATTCTATTTTGGTGGGGGTGGGGTGGGGTTCATTTTCCAAAAGATTACAAAAGGAAGTAACAAATTCTTCAAAATGTAGTCTTGATATGGTGCTGCAATCTGATAAAACTGAACATATGATTACTTTTATGTAGTGAAGAGGAATGCAGTAGTAATCCCCTCTTCTCAGTAAATAAAGTATGGGGAAACATAGTATATGGATATAGTTTTATAAAAAGAAGTGGTAATAGGCAGAAATTATAGCAATAGTTTCTTCCAGTGCTGGACCACCAAAATTGACTACATCCCTGTCATTAGAGACAAATTGCATGTGACATTAAATAATGTAACATTTAAAATGCAGTTTTTTTTAAAAAAATTCTTTAAATATCAGCTGTGGCAGGGTCCCCTGGTTGATTTGGGACCAGATTGGGCAGGGAGGTTTTTTTTAACCCTTTCCCTGTGTGCTGAAAAGTGCCTGAAGCTGCTAATGGAAGCTAATGGAGCCTTCCCTCCCACAGCTAATAATAGCTTTGGGAGAGTGATCTTTCTTTCTTTCTTTCTTTCTTTCTTTCTTTCTTTTTTGTTAGGACTGTTGTGCATGAGAAAAGGGTTCGATCCCTCCTCTCTATATGCTGTAGTGTTTGAAATTAGTCCCAATCCTGCTTGGGAGCATGTATTGCTGTTAATTAAAGAATAAAAAACGTGCACATTATATACACATTTAACGTCATGTGTAGTTGGATGTAGTGAACCCCTGCCTTCTCAGTCTCTAGATCATGGTTGCCCTTCCAGATATTGCTGCTAGTGTCTAGTGTGTAGTTAGTACCACTACATCTAATAATGCTGCAATAGTAGTACTCCTTCACTGTTATAAGTAGGGATGGTCGAACTCACCCCAGCCCACGCCACATGGCATGCCCATGGGTTGTGGGTGATTTGTTAACCACAAAACATCTGTTTCTCATGAGGTGACTGCCTGCCACAGACATCAGGAAGAGATTGTGAAACTGTAAAGATGTGAACAAGATATGTTCTTATTACAATTATTATAATTTAGGTAATAAGCAGTATTACATTCCTGATTCTGTGAGCTTTTGTAACATTCACACAACTGAAGTAAATAATAAAACAGAAATTTCTTTCGTACAATAAAGAAAACACTAATAATAGTATCCAATCGTTTCATGAGTGGAAGAAGTTCCCAAGGGACAACATCTTTCTGTGTGACTTTAGGCAATTCTGCTCTTCAATTGCTGCCCCAAATGACACAGCCCCCACTATTAGAAACTCCAAACACCGGAGAGAGTTTTCAGGAAGGGACAGGGGTTACAGTGGAGAGAGAGAGATGAGAAAGATCAGTTGTATGAGCTGCCTTCCACTCACACAATGATTAGATACAACCCTTCAAGTCCTTCTCCAAGGGAGGTTGAGAGGATGGCAACAAGGGCGAATACCTTTTTGGTGGTGGCCCCTTGATTATATAACACTCTCTGCCTGGTGCCAAAATTGTCATCTTTTGGCACCAGGTAAAGGCTTTCCTCTACTCCCAGGCATTTGGCAGCATATGATATGGGCAGGATCTACACTGCTGTTTTAAAGTGCTTTAAAGCGCTTTATAACAGTAGTGACAACTGTTTTGGAGTGTGTCCTGGGTCCCAACAGTTGTCAGTATTGTTATAAACTGCTTTAAAGTTCTTTATAACAGTAGTGACAACTGTTGGGGCCCAGGACATGCTCCAAAACAGTTGTCACTACTGTTATAAAGTGCTTTAAAGCGCTTTAAAGCAGCAGTGTAGATCCACCCCTTTTTAATGGATTCTGGGATTTTTATTATTGATGGTGTAAAATTGTTTTTTATTTTGTATGTAAATGGTTTTACTATATTATTCTATTGTAGTTTGAGGGGTTTTAATCTTTTACAATTGGGCAGTATAGAAATGTAATGAATAAACAAATGAGTGAGTCTTAGGATGTAATTGTATGGGATGCATCCTGCCTACTCATAAGCCTCCAAGTTGGAAGTTTACAAGTATTCAATGTAGAGCGGGAAGCACCTTATGCCTCCCACTCTACATTTTAGCCTGTCTAGTGGAGACTTTGGGAAGGGGGAGGGAAGAAGCCTGGGGATGGCTGGGGATACCTTGCAGCCCCATCTCCCTGCCCCTAGGAACACCTTCTTTTCCACATGTCTGTGCTTCATTTTGCGAGCATGGAAAGGTAGCTGGCGTAATTCTCTCTTCGCTGGCTACAAGGGGAAGAGGAAGGGAGAGGGGTGGGGGAATGCGGTTTCCTGTCTCTCAGCTCAGAGCTCTGTCTAAAAAATCGGAACCAGGAAATTGCACAATCCTATGTCCCCCCCCCCCCCAGATACTGTCTAGGGGAACATAGGATTGCTTCCTGAATTTTAATTTTTTTTCAGTGGTCTTAATCAACTGAGAAGTACATTGAACAAATTCAGTTCTCTGTTAAATATATTATATACTTTTTCATCATGTTCTTTGCTGTTAAAATGCTCTTACAGAAGTCAGACATCACAGAAGTCTGTAGAAAACAAAAATGGATGGATGGAAGACAGAGAACAAAGAAAGTAATATGATAATACTTCATATCAAACAAATGCCTTCACTTTCTTCGGATGTTTCAAACTGTGAATATTTCAAATTCATGGAAACACATGATATATAGCCATAGTTAAAAACTGTTGAACAATGTCATCTCATTGTCATGATCTGATCTTTAATTGTATACAAACACTTTTGATTGCAATACTAAAATTACATTGAACACATTCCTTGACTTTGTCAAGTCATAAAGATTCATAGGACAGTGCCCCAGAGGCACATGTTATCTTACTGTAACACAGAGCTCTTATCTGCCTTAATATTTAACCGTGGCAATGTCCATTTGCAATGTGCCATATTTATTTGAAAGTAAGATTAGCAAGATTTGTAATTTGAAGAGTTGAATGGTGCCAGAAGGAAATGCTTTGTTGACGTTGTGATTATTTATTTACATTTTTACTTTAAGGATTATTATCTCTCTTTACTGACAAATTTCAGGACAGTTCATGCACATATTGCTTAGATACTTGTGAGTGTATACCTATAGATATTGCATGGTTTCCCAGCATTTAGATGCACATATTTAATTTTGATACACAGAAATGTGTTTGTGTCTATGGTTTTGAATCACGAAAAAAATGGAGATGCTAACATGACCTTTTCCATATGCTGTCTCTTGTTAGATCAGTGAAAGTCCTTTCCCATGTGGATGGCACACAAGTGACTCCGCCATGTGAAATAACTCTGCAACCTTTATCACACATTCTTTCAATGCATGGGAGCAATTTGAATAAACTTTACTAATATTAAAGAGAAGTTTTGTCTTTCTCCCTGTGTAAGTATAGTTGCCTTATAATTTCAGTAAAAATGCTGTGCAAAAAATAATGATTTAAAAAATATGAACTAGCAGTGCAATCCTATATTTGTCTTCTGAAATGTAAATCCAGGTGGGTTTAATGGTGGATATCCCCAAGTAGGGATGTAGGGATTGTGCAAAATCCACTCTGTCTGTGTTTCCCAGATTGTCAGATGCCTTTCATTCCATTATCCTCCCGTCAATGGATCGATTTTTTAAACATTTTTATGCACATTTTTGGCATTTTTTATTTTTGTGCATTTTTCTACAACAAAAATAGCGCAAAATTCCTGAAGGTTAGAAAAATGGTGCTCAAGCCTGCAAAAGCCACCTGATAGGAGAGATGCTGGTCCACTGTGGAATCCACTGGTTGGATTAATAAAATCTGAACTCATTTGGTTCTGTTTCAGATTTCTCTGATATCCCTACTCTCAGGTACATGTAACCTAAAGAATAATTAGGCATAATTGCATGGAGTATTTAATTTTATCTGCATACTGTACTTGATCTTCTACCTAGAAAAAGTAACAATTAAAACTTGAAAGACAGAACAAAATGGGCATTCAGTAAGTATTAAATGGTAAGCGACCTGCCGTGTCAAATACAAAAGTAAGGCAGACACCTGCAAACATCAAGTACAAGCTTTATACATTAAAATGTTTTAGTAAGGACACCCTGAGTGGAGGACAAATGGCAAGGGGGCTTTCATTGCACAGTCTCAAAGAAGAGTTTGAATTTAAAAATGCAGAGGATTGTAAAGATTTTTTTCTTTACTGATCCCTGGTTGGCATCTTATCCTTCATTTCTCCTTCTTTATTTGTCCCAAAAGTCAATCTAGCATGGGATGCGGTAAAAGTTCACGATCAGCTACTATTGTATGTGGAGATATAGAGTAATGGGATGACAACAGAAGACCCTTCATTGATCTTAGCAACTTCCTAGGATGTGCTGCCACATCCTCAAAAGGTGCCAGTCAAGACACCATTGGTATTTTGTCCTGAAATTTGGCAGGCTTGATCCACTCAGAAGGGGCAACTATCCCTGTAACTTTCATCCAGAATTGCCAAGAAATACAAAAGTTATTGTCAGTTCACTTTAAAAGAATCAGGATATAAAAGCATGTAGCACACAGGCAGACATAATCCCTAAGGGTGAATCCCCAATTCTGATCAAGAGTATATATATATATATATATATATAGCCAATTTTTGATTTCTCATGATAATGGGAGGCATAAAACGCAGAAAGCTGAATCTCAAATTGGGTTCAGTACCAAGTTGACTGTGATTCAATCCGACCAGTCTGTGGGCTCTCCGTGATTCAATCCAAGTCAAAGCAGCCCATTTTCTGAAGTCCCAAACTGGGTTCTGAGTCAAATATGTTTTCCAAGGTAGCATCTTCATCCTTTTCTAGTGTCTCCTATAGTTTTGCCGTGGTCAGCACCAATTAATTTCCTTCTTTAGGTAGACTTGTTCAAAGATTAATTGATGCATCTATCCAAATGGCCCATTGGTTCAATTATCTGATACGTATATAGTGGATTCAATGAATACGGAAGGGTTAAAAATAGAGAGAGAGGAAAATGTGGAATGTGTATAGCATAGTTATACAGTTTGGCGATAAGAAAATTTGATTATATGCCTTTGCTGGGGAGAAGGCCGGAACCCACCGTAAATCTGTTGATCATCCTCTTTTAGTGTGTTGTTTCTGATGTTTTATGTATTGTGTGTGTTTTAATTGTTTTTTTAATTTGTGAAAACATTAAAAAAACCGAACCAGGCAAATATTTAGTCCTTTCCTCAAGTACCACTGATGTTTACTCTATTCTCTTTGAATCTGCTTTGATGTAGCAAAAGATCTGTTCCATAATCAACATAATTGCAACATGTTCTCAGTTTTTAAAAAGCTTTGCTCTTTTCCTCATTACTTCTATTTATGCTGCTCGCTTTTGCAATGCTATCGTTATTCCCACTGATGGAAACAATTACCATTTATTTATTTATTTATTTACACAGATTTATATACTCTTTTCCAGTGAACTATCAAAGCAGTTAACAATAATAGCATAACCATAAATATATAATAATAAAATACAATAAAATCATCACTAATCAGCAATAAAGCTATAACTATACAGACTGGGTCACACTTCAGGGAAAGCCTGCATCTTAATGTGGATCTTAAGCAGACATCTGATGATCAAAATTGAAGACGCCTATCTAATGTCAATGGGGAGTTCCAAAGGGTGGGTTTACCTTTATCTTTCCTTTTCTTTCTCTCAATTGTGCTCATCAAATGTGTCAATTCAGGTAACGTGATGCCATTCCTTCTGTTTTTTCATGCTTTTAAAAAAAAATACAATAAGGGAATTGTATAGGACTGAGCAAAAATGGCTCCCCAAAGTTTTCCACCTAATGTGTGGGTATTAAAATTAGTGGAGAGGGCATTTTGCCAAGCATTGCATGTGTTTGTATAGGTAGAAATTCCCTAACAGTTCAGGAGAAGCCAGGAAAGAAAAATTCTCAGGAAAGCCATCAGATTCCCCTTCCCCTGCTGAGAAGCATCAGCCTAGCTCTAGTTTAAACATAATATGCTTCTATTTTACATGACACATTATTCTGCATTCAGGCAGGATTAGGAGCCCCTTTTCATTCCAGAGATATGACTACAGACCTTTTATTTGGCCCTAAACACTTTGATCATCATGGAATTTATGCTTCAAAACATGCAGTGGGTTGGTCTGCAGACACACTTGACAGTACTCAAGATGTATATTACAGTCAAAGCTTTTCAAGGTGCACATCAGAAAGATGAATAACTCTAAATTAACCCTGGTTGAGATCTTTCTGCTTTGAGTCACTTTTTGAAATTTTGATAAACGATTCTGTTCAGTCTCTGCTCTTGCACTACTGCTGGCTGGCTCCCTTTGTCCTTTAGGAGAGTAGTTACATTAATATTAGTATATCGTGCTGTGACTGTGATCCTATTTAGTCTATGGTGCTGGATTTTAAAAAAATCCTTTAGGATTTGCTGCATTTTGCTTTAACCATGAAAAAAGATTTTCCTCTTCTAATGCTAATGTACACCCCCCTACTGAGATCCCCCCCATCGTTTGACTTTTGGGGTTGTATTTTACGTGCAGAGCTAGAATGGTTAATATTTTATCAATTTCCTCTGTGCAGCCTGATATGGGTCTGTATCTCACTCAGCTTTTCTGATGCTGTGATGCCATGGAATGGTGATGAATAGCTGGAGCTGACCCTCTGATGGTTTCATGAGATCTGTCATGAGAAAGGAAACAAACAGTGGCTTGCTACATCATTAATTTAGACAGAATTAATTAAATACATTCCCTTGAATTGGAAATGCATTTCCTGCTGGATTATAATATCTTGGCACAGTTAGCAACTGGACCACACTTGGTGTTGGATGAATGTCTTAATTTAAGGATGATCCGGAAGAGGCAAATAATGTACTTGCTCCTGAAAAACCTAAAAGGCAGAATGTGAATAGAGATGTATTATTGTGTAAAATCAGGTCTGTTTGTATTTCACAGATTGTCAGGCACCTTTTTCTTCTGTTGTCTACCCATTAACAGATTTTTTTCAATTTCTGAATTTGCCCAAATTTGCATGAGTGCAAGTACATGAATTCCCCCCAAATGTGCATTTTCATCTAGCCAATATGAAAAATGTGTAATTTGGGCTCGGCTTTTATATTTTTGCATATGTTTCTACAACAAAATTTGCGCAGAAATCCCAGAGTTTAAAAAAAATAGTCCATAAGACCGTGGACTCAGCCCAACAGAGGAAAAGCCAGTCCGCTGTGAAATCTGTGGGTCAGAGTCATAAAAATTCAAACTCTTTTGATTCTGTTACAGATTTCTCCAACGTCCATATTTGTGAGTGGTAAAGTTTAAGTGAAATGGATGTTTGAATCTTATCTATTTCATAATTGGCATTAGCTCCAACTCTTCATATATTTATTTTGTGCTAATGAATAATATAAGTGTTTGCACTGGTGGATTAAATTGATCTCTGTTTTCCATATTTAAAGAAGTACATAACCAAGAAAACTATGTTGCAAGACTCTGAATCACACACGCTGTGTGTTCCATTCCTCCCCCTATACTGCTTATGAATATATGCCTTTATGGTGACGTACATGCACATATGGAATGTACATCTACATCTACCTATTAAGAGACTCACAGTCTTGAGTCTCTTGTTAAAGTTACTCAGTGAATAACACATCCCGCCATGTTAAAGGGGTAATGGGGGGGGTCATTCTAACATTCATAAAATCGAAAATGTTTCACCAATCTTCCTGAAATGTACACGTGTCAGAAAGAAATGTTAGTTTTACAGTGGGTTTCACTCCAAGATAAGTGTGTAGAGGGTTGCAGCCTTTTTAAAAAATGCAATGGGGGGGATGAAGCAAAAGCATTTCCTGATCAGCACAACTATCCATCTTACAATTAACTACTTGCTTGCTTGCTTGCTTGCTTGCTTGCTTGCTTTGTGTGTGTGTTCTTTTATTGTTCATTTGATCATTGCTGCTGCTTGATTTTCACTTCAATCCTAGGCATGTCTACTAAGTTCCATTTAGTGCAGTGAGACTCACTCCCATGCACTAGCTTGAAGGGGTGTGTGGATTTTGTTGTAAGTTCTCTCTTGAAGCCCTGTGTATTTAGAGGCCATGGCTTTTTGTGAGAGAATGGTTTAAACTTCCTCCCCCACTTTCTTTGTCCCCAAATCCCCCTCCCACTGGTTAGTGTTTTTTTTTTAAAAAAAACCCTTCATTGTTTCCAATGGATTCCTGATTCCTTGTTGCCTGGTTAGCCCAATGTATTAAATGATGCTTACTCTCTTGTAAGTCTGCTTGAAATCACAGCCTTAATTTGCCTTTACTAGGTTGTAATTTCTAGGGCAGTTCATTGGGATTTACTTGAGAGTATACACATGCAGAATATTGTACCATAAATAAATATGATTCCCAGCCTGTGGTTATCCCACTCAAGTAGGTTTCATTAGTAATTTGTGGGTCCTATATTTACCCTTCAATCATATGTGGGTGTACTTGAAAGTAGCTCCCATTGAGTTCTATTGGATTTACTCCCGGGTAAAGCTTTGTTGTCCCTTCCCCACTACACACACACACACACTGCTGTTGTACTCCTGTCTGAATAGATTAAAGCTACATTAAATGACTGCTACAGCATCAGAAACAGGACTCAATAGAACAAAATCCAAACTGTTAGGAGTGCACCAAGCCATGGTCGGCTCTCATTTTGGAGTAGTGGCACTAGAAAAGGGAGTGACTAACACTTGCCTCCTGCCCTGTTTCATTGATCCAAATTGCTTTCTGAAGCTGCTGTTAACCTTATAATGAAAAAAAAATCTGTCATGGCAGCTTCAATGATAACTTGGATTAGGAAATATTTTCTTTTTTATAGCTTGCCTTGGACCTTAGTATTGTTATAATTTTTGTCTTTAAAGATGTGTAGAACAGCAAAACTGAATCGAAAAATCTGGCAACTATCTCCTGGAACCCACCCACCCACAAATTATAGTTTATTTTTAACTGAATTTATTATTGCATTTTGTTTGGCTTGCTGGTTAAAGAGTTGTTGTTTTAATTTGTCTTTTAATAAGTATTCATATGGTTTTTATATTGGATTTTGTTTGTTTGTGGATGAAGGAAGGTTTATCAATTTTAGAAAAAAATAAAAATAAAATACATATAGAGGCAGGATCCAATCCAGCCCTAACATACAAAAGTGGATGCTGAATGTCCTGCCCTAGTTCACAAGGTAGACTTGACTGTGAATCCATAGAGATTGGGACTGTTTAGCTTTGAAAAATGGTGAATAAAGTGAGACAAGGTAGTGGTGTCCAAAATTATGCATGGTGTGGAAAATGTGGATAGGCAGATATTTCCTCCCTCTCTCATAATACTAGAACCCAGGGTCATTCCATGAAGTTGATTGGTGGGAGATTTAGGACAGATAATTGGAAATTCTTCTTCAAACAGTGCATAGTTTAACCATGGAATTTGCTACCACAAGTAGTAGTGATGGCCACTAATTTGGATGGCTTTGAAATGGAACTAGATTAGGGCTGTGCAGCCTCCCCCGAACTGGATCTGGATCTGGATCCGGGTGATCCAGATCAGGCTGATCCACTCCACTCTGGTTTGGAACCAGATCCAGAACCAGATTCAGGTCTCGGGATTGCAATCTGAAGACCCTCCTTTTCCCCATAGACTTGAAAGTCTATGGGGAAAAGGACTCACCGCCCTCCCCCCTCTTCCCCTCTCCTCAGTCACCCTCTGCCATCCATGCTGCTGTCCACCACTGGGGAGAGGGGGGAGAGGGGGTTCCCACTCACCCGCCGCGGTCCTCACTGCCTTCTGCCGCGGTCCTCTGCTGTCCGCTGTAGTGAGAAGCAAGCTTTGCGGCCTGGTTTCCCAGTAGAGCGCCGGCGCGGCGGGTGATGATGTCACCCAGTACACCATCGCTTTACTGGGAAACCAGGCTGTGAAGCCTGCTTCACAGTACAGCGGATGGCAGCAGATGGCAGCAGATGGTGGCAGGTGAGTGGGGAGAGTGGGGAGAGGGAGGGTGTCCCCACTCACCCTCTGCAGTCTGCGCTGCCTTCTGCCACTGTCCTCTGCTGTCCGCTGTACTGAGAAGCAGTCTTCATGGCCTGGTTTCCCAGTAGAGCACCACCACACCAGGTGATTACAGCAGATGGCAGTGTGGACCGTGGAGAGTGAGTGGGGAGAGTAGGGAGAATGGGGGGATGGCGGTGAGTCCAATGGACTCACCGCTGGCCTTCCAGGTCCCTGGGTGCCAGCTGTGCAGCCGGCACTCAGGGACCTGAAAGGCCAATGGGCCTGGATCTCCAGATCGATCCGGATTGATCCGGAATGGGCCCGATCTGGTCTGGAATGATCTGGACCTCCCCCGACCCAGTTCGGAACCGGGAAGTCCAGATCAGCCCGATCCACTCCAGATTTGGGATCTGGATCCAGATCTGTGCACAGCCCTAAATTAGATACATCAATAAAGAATAAGTCTATCAATGGCTACTACTGATGGCTATATGTTACTTCCACTATCTGAGGCAGTATGCCACTGTACACCAGTTACTAGGGAAAACAAATGGGATGGTGCTATTGCATTCATGCCCTACTTGTGGGTTTCCCACTAGAAGCTGGTTGGCTACTGTGTAAACAGATAAACTATATGGACTTTGTTCTGATCCAGCATGTCTCTACTTCTGTTCTTGACTACTACAGTTGCAACAGAAGGGTGGTGCAGGAACTGGCCTCCAGGGCAAAGATAGGAAGCTGGGTTACACAGCACAAACAATGTCAGCAGTAGCTGCTGCTTAAGAGTGACAGCTTAAATATATGCTACAGTGAGAGGCTGCTGCCCGATCCATGAGACTTGGTATAGTTTGCCCTTTTTCTTTTCTGTACTGACAGTTGCTGAAGACACATTTAACTCTTTAAACAAGGAGCATCCAAGCTCCAATGGAAGTAGCCCTCCTTCACTGAGAGTCACACAGGAACTGGAGATGACTTGAGCATTGTGACATTGTGGGCTATGTGTGTTCAAATTTCCCCAGAGATATTAGATTATATTATTATTATTATTTCCACCCTGCAAGCTCAGGTCCTCTGGGAAGAATTTACTCCAATCAGCCAGAACTAGGCTGACGAGTGTTACCCAGATGACCTTCTCTTCTGCCGCTCCCAGACTGTGGAATGGCCTGACAGAGGAGATTCGACAAATTAGAAGTCTCCTTGAATTTAAGAGAGCCATGAAGACTGATCTCTTCTGGCAGGCCTACCCAGTTGAATTTTAAGATATTTTTAATAATGCATTAGTTTTTATTTGTTTTTAATGTTTTATCTATTTTATGGTCCTTGTATTTATATTTATTGTTGTTCCTCACCTTGATCCGAAGGAAGAGGCGGGTTAGAAATGAATAAATATATTATTATTATTATTATTATTATTATTATTATTATTATTATTATTATCCTAGATAGATAGATAAAACTTTATTGTTTCAACCAGTGGTTACAACAAGTATAGTAAAAACAATGGTAAGACAAATCATACATTCTGCAAATTTTGCTCTATACATTTGCGCTGTAAGAGCAAAGTTGGCTAATGCCAATAGGACAGTCTTGCTATCACATGTAAACAAAAAGTGTATTCTTTCTGAATCAGACCAGCTGGACTCTTTCTCAAGGAAACAGTCTAAATATTTAGAACAAATTTGGGAATAGATAGGGCAGTAGAACAAGTAATGAGGCAGATCCTCCACTTTGTCACTACGGCAAGGTCAAAGTCTCGAGGTATAAGGACTTTTATTAAAACGCCCTTTTTCATTTGTTGCATCTTTAATCGTGCAAGGGCTGAGCTAAAACAAGGATTAGAAATTAGAGTCAGTTAGCGTTCACATTTGAATTTAAGCTTAGTCACTGCAAACCAAGGTGCTATCTTATTACTTGCAACTACACAGAGTTCCATTTGGATAGAAACACTATTAACCCTCTCCTTAAAGACCTCTTTGCTGTGAGCTAAATTCAAAGTAGTAAAGTATTGAGAAGAAAACCCATAATAATGAATATGAGGAATCAGTTTCTGAAACCAAGATGATGTATTTGATGAATTGGCTCACACTTGCTCTAAAACACACAATTTAGATAATCTGGTCAAAGGGGAAAAGAAAAGTCTTGAGCCAATAGTTAAAGGCCTTGATGATAGTGATAGATTTAACTGCTATTATGCTGGTTTCTGAGCTTAAAAATGAAGCAAGAGTGCACTTTGTTACACCTAGAATTGTCCTTAGCAATTTATTTTGAAACATTTCCATGTCATATGAACATTTCAGAGCCCATAATTCCCCTCCATACACAAACTGGGGGATAAGTTTTGATTTCAACATTGGTTGGATTTGGTAACCTCCCCTTGTGCACCAGAATTTCAATAGTTCGTTTAATTGCTGGTTTCTCTTTAATTTCAAGGATTTGTAGTGGGCATCCGAGCCTCCTGAAGCTGAAAAAAGAACACCCAGATAGTGATATGAGGATGCTTGCTCGATAGGATGGGTATTTATTCTCCATTTGTGTAATGGAGGTCTGTGTTCAAAGACCATGACTTTGGTTTTCCCATAGTTGATAGATAGTAAAAAAAAATTGGGAATATTCAGCCAGTGCTGCTAGTCGTCTACATAAACCAATCTGGGTATGTGAAATGAGAATCAGGTCCTCAGCATAGAGAAGAAAGGACAGTTTTCTTTCTTCTAATTTTACTGGGAAGAAAGAATCACCAGTCAAATCAGGAGCTGTATCATTTACAAACAGATTAAAGAGAAGAGGGACCAGGACACACCCCTGTTTAACTCCTTGAGATACTGCAATATTATCTGTCGTGTCCAGCAGGAGAAAATCTCACCTGGAATCAAGAGGCGTCGATCTAAGTTTAACTCTGCCAGTTTTGCCCATAACCTGTTCCTATTAATTGAGTCAAAGGCTGCTTGAAAACCAACAAATGTCATATACAGTTTTGACTTTTCTTGGGTTTTGTACTTATTAACCAAATGGTCTAGTACAAAACAATGGTCCATTGTGGAGTAACCAGCTCGGAAACCAGCTTGTTCTTCTATAAGAATGTTATTTGTAGTAACCCAGTCCTCCAATTTGTTCTGCAGATGTCTGGCATATAGTTTGGCTGCAATATCAATAAGGCTAATTGGCCTGTAGTTTGAGGGGAGGTTATAGTTTGAGCATTGTGACATTGTGGGCTATGTGTGTTCAAATTTCCCCAGAGATATTAGACCCTAATTCAAATACAAAGGACTCTTATACTTAAGATGGGAGGATACTCTAGGACTCTAAAAGCAAGAGACTTTTCACTGGTTTAATCAAATAGCTGCTAGTTTAAAAGGAGATGGAACTGATGGAACTGCTCTGGCCTATTTATTCATTTATTTATCTTTTCTTTATTGTCAGTACTTTTTGCTGCTTTTTTGCCCTAGTGGTTTTTTGTTGTTGTTTTTTTGCCAAAGCCATCCCAAGGCAGCTTTCATGCAAAGTCAAGACAGAAAATACAAATAAAGTCATAAAGATTATAAAACTAAAGCAGTGGCCAAAAACACTCTATGGTCCAGGACTGCTAGGCCAGTAAAACAATTCCAAACCATTTAAAACACAGACAGCAGCAGTATGAACAATACCTTGTCCAGGAGGTCTACCTGACAGTTTCAAATTGTGGTTTTATAAAAAATATATTTATGTTTCTTAAAAGTTTTAGTCCTAAACTTCACTAGGCAGCAGCAACCTTGCATTGAAAAATGTTTTTTTTTAGTAGCCCCCCAATTTCCCTCTTTTGTTAAAACTCACCTGTATTGATCCCCTCTCCCCTTTAAATAATTATTTTGGGGCTCAATTCAGTGGTTCTTTAGCTAAAACAGAGGGAGAAACTATTTCTCTTTGAAGTATTTTTTAAAAGCAACCCCAACCCCTAGTCTCAGAGCAATATAATATTTTTTTAAAGAACATTTCAGCATTGGAACAGAAACTCATGCTGATTCTTTTGGATTAAATATCCCCTTAAAAAATATCAATGCCAGGGTTAGAATAATTGCAGGAAAAGGCTTCATAAATATACTTCAGGCAGAAGGGCTTCATGAGCACTGCATAGTGGATATAATCATTCTTAAGAGCCTATTTAAAAATTATTCTCTATAATGATAGTTCTATTCATTTTCCTCTTTATCTGGATCAGAGCAATATCTTTCTCATAAGTCTATTTTCTCCATGGTGATATTTTATTACCAGTATTTTTTCAATTGCATTTTACTTTCTCTTGGCTCATTCTCAATTTTGAAACAGGCTATTCTAGAATTCCGGCTTGCATAGCCTATTGTAATACATGAATCTTCTATCACTGACCCTGAAGTGCATTCATGTAGTACAGATATATGGTCTGAAAATATGTTAACCTTTGGGTGGCTGAGCGGTTGCTTTGAACTGCACCCCCAATGAGGAAACGAAAGACAAAATAGAAAAGCACAAGCAGTCAGATGGTTAATGACTCCAAGACACTTTTTCATGTTGCTCTAATTTTGAGAAAAAGTACATTGGCTTCCTGTGAAGCAGGGGATTGATTTTTAAACCTAGTATTTGCAGACCAAGCACTATATGGCTCAGGTCCAGGTTTTTAGAAAGCCTTATTTTTTTTTACCCACACACAAAAAGAGTCCCACACAATCTCTTTGTTCTTCTGAAAATCATCAACTCCCATGACCTCCTATGGTAGCTTCCTATGGTTTGTGGGCTGCTATCTCTTTTATGTTAACATCTCTCTCTCTCTCTGTCTCTCATTTTAATGGGCCAATTTATCATTTAATTTTAGATCATATACTTTATTAGGTTATTTTAGACACATTGAAGGATATAATTATAGGTTTACCTTCTCATTTAGCCTAAATTCACATTTTTGTCTCTCATATAAATTCATAGCAGGCTTATCCATAACAGTAGCTCAGGGTACAAACTGATCAGTCTGGAATGATTTAACATGCTAATGTAGCTCTTTTGTGAAGCTGCCTTGCTTTTCTTTAAGCACATTGGCTCACTGATGACACTGATTTGGTAAATAACATGTCATCTCATATTGATGGTAAAGAATTGAGTCTAGCTTTTAAAATTGTAATTCAACTGGGGTTTCATATCTGGTGATCTTCATATAGTGCTGATGTGTTTGAAGCAGTACTAATCTCTGATCCAGGGGGAGTGTGCCCTTTTTTCCCTATCGGAATGAATTAAAAAAAAAATTGAAGAAGAAAGTTTCTGTGGATCTGAGCATGTGCAAAGTGTCTTTTCTCTGAAGACAGATCTGGCGAAAGAAACAGAGAAAGAGATATAAACAGTACGTGCACAGTATGTTCTCAGCAACTGAGTGGGCAGGGAGAGTCATTCTGTTTCCTGACTCCAAGCTGAACAGAGCAGAAGAGGAAGCTGCCCCAGCTGGACTAGAGGGAATATAAGGAAGAGAGCTCCCAGAGAGCAAGCAATCAGAGTGAGCGAACAGGGTGAGAAAACAGGAGTTTGTCAGGGGAAGTGTAGTATAGTGGAAGAGGAGACCAATGCAAAGAGGAGAGAGGCCTCAAGTAAATCTAGGAGGCTGCCTATTCAGAACTGCCATGTGTTCCTGAGTGCTGATTTAAGGGGTGTGTCCTGAAAGCTGCTAAGTTGCTGCTGGGCCTGGAAGGGTATGGCCTGATTGCCTCATTGATCTCAGCTACTGAGTGGGTGGGGAGAGTCATTCTGTTTCCTGGCTCCAAGCTGAGCAGAGCAGAAGAGGAAGTTGCTCAGGCTGGACTACAAGGAATATAAGGAAGAGAGCTCCCAGAGAGGAGTTTGTCAGGGGGAGTTCAGCAGGGGAGGTCCTTAACAAAATTCCAACACAATCGGAAGGCAGAAACAAAGCAGAAATGGAGACTATGGATGGAAAAGAGTCTCTAGTGGTGGTGACCTGCAACATGTGTGCAATGTTCGTGTTCCTGCCTGAGATCAACATGGTGTACACCTGCAACAAGTGCAAGCTGGTTGCGCTATTGGAAGAAAAAGTGAAAGCACTTGAGCGGCGAGTGTCCACCCTCCAAGGAATAAGAGAAGGTGAAGAGTTCTTAGACAGAATGGTGGAACTACAACAGCAACAAGAAGTGCAAGAGACCAAAGAGCAACAGCAAGCCGAAGCAGAAGTGGAGAATGCTGAGATGAGGAAACCCAATGAAGAGGGAACTTTGGAAGAGGGTGATAGTTAGGAGCAGAAGAACTAGAAGACACTCTGCACCAGTGGAAGCATTAGAGTTATGCAACCGCTTTCAGCTACTGGAGGAAGAGACTGGAGGACAGTCTGCAGAGGAAGAATTACAGGAGACCCCATGCAACAGTGGGCAAGAGGCAGAAGGTCAGTCGACCAAGAAGAAGAGAAGAGTAGTCGTTGTGGGAGACTCCCTGCTGCATGGGATTGAAACCCAAGTATGTTGCGAAACCCATGGACTTGCCAGGTATGCTGTCTCCCTGGAGCACAGATTAGAGATGTGACTGAAGGGTTGCCAAAGCTCATCGAGCCCACTGACACATATCCTTTTCTTCACATCCATGTGGGAACAAATGATATTGCCAAGTGGAGCTACGAAGAAATCGCATCAAACTCTGAAGCTCTGGAAAGGAATCTCAAGAACTTTGGGGCCCAGATAGTTTTCTCATCCATCCTCCCAGTTCTTGGAAAGGGAAAGAAAAATACTCTGGGTGAATGACTGGCTATGAAGGGGGTGCCCACGTGAGGGATTTGGATTCTGGGACCATGGGCTACTCTACTTGGAAGATGGACTGCTGGCAAGGGATGGGTTGCACTTCACAAGGGCTGGGAAGAATGTGTTCGGCCACAGCATGAAGGACCTCATCAGGATGGCTTTAAACTGAATCCTACAGGGGTGGGAGACATAAACTTTGAGGCAACAATGGATGAAGGCTTATGCACCATAACAGAGAGAACAGCTCCAATAGTGCCCCAAAACAGTGTTCACAACAATGTAGGAAAGAAGCCAGACTGCAAAGCACATGGGCTTCGATGTCTATATTCTAATGCCCAGAGTATGGGAAACAAACAGAATGAACTTAAACTCTTAATACATGAAGGCAAATATGACTTGATAGGTATAACTGAAACTTGGTGGGATGACTCCCATGACTGGAATACAGCAATTGAAGTATATAACTTGTTCAAAAAGAACAGAAGAAATAGAAAGGGAGGCAGAGTTGCACTATATGTTAAAAATACTTATCCCTGCACAGAAATACAAGAGGATGAGCCTGGGAGCCCCATCAAGAGCATCTGGATTAAAATAAATGGGGAAAGGAATAAAAGGAGCATGATAGTCGGAGTCTACTACCGACCACCAGGCAAAACTTTTGAAAAGCAAATTGCCAGTATTTCAAGGAAATCCGATGTAGTAGTAATGGGCGATAAAAAGGCTTTCTTCAGATACGTGAATAGTAAAAGACAGAGGAAAGAAATGGTGGATCAACTGCTTCATGAGGATGGCACATTGGTAATAGATGAAAAAGAAAAGGACGAAGTGCTCAGTTCCTACTTTGGCTCAGTCTTATCTCAAAAATGGGTCTATGACTCCCCCTAGAAAGGGTGAAGTTCAAGCTGACAGGGCAGGATTGCAGTTTGAGATTGATAAACAGTCAAGGAACACCTAATTTTTTTGAACGAGTTCAAATCTCCAGGGCCCGATAAACTTCATCCTAGAGTAATAAAGGAGTTGGCAGAAGAACTCTCAGAACCACTGTCTATTATTTTTGCAAAATCATGGAAGTTGGGTGAAGTGCTGGACGACTGGAGGAGGGCTAATGTTGTCCCTATCTTCAAAAAGGGCAAAAAGGAGGAACCTGGGAACTACAGACCAGTCAGTCTGTAGCCCTGGGAAAATTTTGGAGCAGATTATAAAGAAGTCAATCTGTAACCACCTTGAAAACAATGCAGTGATTATTAGAAGCCAGCATGGAATTGTCAAGAACAAATCCTGTCAGACTAATCTGATCTCATTTTTTGATCAGGTAACCTCCCTTGTGGACTGTGGAATGCTGTGGATATAGTACATCTGGACTTCAGCAAAGCTTTCAACAAAGTGCTCCATGACATTCTGGTTCACAAACTAGTGAAAAGTGGGCTAGATGGAACAACTATTAGGTGGATCCACAGTTGGCTACAGAATCGGACTCAAAGAGTGCTTATCAATGGTACCTTTGCACACTGGTGGGAGGTAACGAGCAGGGCTCGTCCTGGGCCCAGTGCTCTTCAACATTTTTATTAATGACTTGGACGAGGAGGTGCAGGAGGAGATTGAATACTCAATCATAAAAGTCATTATTTTATTCATTTATTTATTAAATACTGTAGACACTGATGCCCCACTCTGCATTTAGCTTGCCTGACCACAGGAGGGCCATTTCTGTTTGGTGGGCAAATGAGGAGACACTCCTCAAGCCCCAGCATTGGTGGGGCTTTGTGATGACACTGTCTGGAGGAGGGACTAACGAGATTATATTAGCCTTTTGGGGCCCTCCTTCTGGCCTCTTTGAAGTGTAGACAGGCTCTCAACGGAGCAATTCCTTTTTGCTCCTGCTACTGAGAGCAACGGTGCTCTCTTGGAGGCAGCGATTCTTCAGCACAGTGGTGGAGCAGCCAGAGGACAGCTGGAGGACCATTCCTGCTGCATCTGGATCCCCCTCAATTTGGCCTTTATTGCTTGAGACATTAGGGTGGGCCTGGGCACACCTTGTACACCCCTTGCACATGCCTATGGTCTGAACCCCACTGACTAGAAAAAGCTGTGTTGTTTCCCCTACTGATTGTCCAAACCCAGCTAGTGAAAGAAAAGCCACTGGATGGTGGAGAAAATAATAATAACAACCTGACCACAAATCAGCTTTAAAGCTCTTTAAATGTATATTTTTCAGAAGCCCATGACTATGGTTACATCTAATAATGTTTAAAATTGAAAAATTGAAAAATTATTAGGCCCCTGGACAGTTTAATATTTAGTGTTCACATATCACATACTATGAGTCCCAAAATGCACTGAGGAAATGCTCAAATGCAAAATGCTAATGAGTTTGGAGTTGAGTTGGCTTGACTTTGAACACATGGTGAACCTTTGATGTGTTTTACTTATTTTTCCTAAGATAACACAGTTCACTTCTGATTTGACATAAAGGGAGTTTGGAGAATTCACCCATCCCTATTAACAAAACATCTTCAATATTATGATACCATAAGGAGTCAAAACTTGCATATTATTTGTTCTCCTTAAACATTAAGTTGATAGTCTCAAAGTGTCAAGAGTCTATGCATCTGGTGTTGCACATTTTATCTTTTGCTTTAAGAGTTCTAAATTTAACAGGTTTTTAATGCATACTTGTTTATATAGCTTTGGAATGAGTCTTTGTTTATTTTCTTTAAAGCAAGCAAAAAAACTTGTTTATCTATTGAAAGGATTTCCAGACAATTCTGTTCACAGTGTAGATCAGAAGTGTTTCTACAAGATGAAATTGCTTTAGACAATCCTTCAGACTGAGTGCCAAAGAATGTCCAGTTTCTTATGATGGCCTCAGAGAAACTAATTTTCTGAGTGACTTTTAGAAGGCAACTTCTCTCCTGTTCTGCCTTTCAGAAGTCAACCAGTGAAATATATTTGATTGGTATGATGAGTTAAGGCAGGTCACTGTCGTGAGCCAGCCCTTTCCCTACAAACTGGCAAACTGACAAGACACTAATGTCAGTGAGGCTTCCTTTATTGACGAAATCGCATGGTCAAAGCATAATGGTTACATTTTTCGACACCCACTTAACGCTGAAGGATAGTTAGAACACTTTAAGCACATGTCTTGACATGAACTTTCCAGGCAAACTGGGGGGGGGGGAGGTAGGGTTAGGCGTAGCCATTATCCTATTTGAACTTCTCCAAACGCCGCATATGCTGGTTCTTCAGACTTGACTTGGCCAAAGCCCAAACAAAATCCCTGGGAGAGAACAAGCTCAAGGCACAGGGTCACCTTTTGAGCTTGGTGGAGCGAGATCGATCCTGCACCAGTCAACCCCAGCCTGCAGGAAACGCTGAGCTGACCATGGTAAGCAAGACCCCAGGGAAGGAACTTCATAGGCCTAGGAAACTCCCCTACACATATCCCCAGGGAAGCTCTCTCGCAGGCCACACACACACAATCTGGAGCAAACACAAGTCCAAGTCCATGAAAAGCCTCAGAGCACCTTCCATGGCACAATCCTTAGAAATTCAGAATCCAAATCGCAAATGTGCGAGCATGTGCAGAGTGCTTCCAAAATCTCCAAACAGGTAGAATCCAAACATGAGGGGTTCCAGGCCAAGTGTCGAAAGATGATCTCTAGCAAGGCTTTTTCAGCCTTGCTAGCTATTATATACTATCCAAATTACTTGACAGACAGGTCCTCTAACCTGTAAACTACACCCATGTGCCAACAGAGCGGCACAGTTCAACCTCCTTTTGATGATGCAACAATGTGAGTGACAGCTTGTAAGAGTGGCCCCTTCCTTATCCAAAACATTCTTTAGCTCCCAGGGAAACTGGCTACATCCAAGGCCATTGCCAGCAACTCCCATGAGAAGCCCGATCCCCACCCAGCTGGAACGGCTTGGGAGGGGACGGCTTTTGTGGGTGGGGAGAAGAAAATGGAGGAAGCCTGTACACGTGCACGGCACGCGTATAGGCTGGCGTGAGGGGGAGAAGCCAGGCTATAAAAGCCTGCCCCGCGCAGCCTAACGGCCTCTTTTCTTCTGGCAGCAGAGGGGAGAGGGAGCGTGTGGCCATGAGGCTTTGTCCCATGACTGCGCGCTCGTTTTCAACAGGTTCGAGGCGGGGAATTTCCTTACCCAACAGAGGATAGAGTTGCAGCTGTGAGGCGCGAGCGGAGACTACTAGGGTGACCAGATTTTGGAAACCAAAATCCAGGTCCAAAATGGCCGCCCAAAGGGGGCGTGCAGCGCCCACGATATTGTCTTGGGACTTCAAGTCTCATCGTCCCCAGCAACATGCCCAAACTACCCCAGTTAGTGTTGGACTACAACCCCCATCATCCTTGGGGATGATGGTATCTGGATCCCTATACCAGCTTTTAGAGCGGGGCATTAGGCTGCCCAAGGAGCAAAAAGCTTCCACCCCAGTGCATGCTTGCTCCCCCTCCTCCCTGTTCAAAGCACCGGGCACCAAGCCCCTCGCGGGCGACACTCACCTGGGCTCATGTTGCTCGCTCGCGCCGCCGCCGCCACTGCTGCCCCGCGGCACCTCGCAGGAGGAAGTGAGGGCGCCCAGCTCAGGTGTCCCATCGTCCCCCCCCCAAACCAACCCTGGAGCCGGCGAGCTTGGGGCGGTGCCGAGGAAACTTCCCCCTGGGCAGGCGAGGCAGACTGTCGTCCCTCCTCAGTACACTTCCTCCAGCCCCTCCCCCGGGCGATCCGGGGCTTCTTCTAGGCCAGAGCGACTGCGCTTCCTCCAGGCCGAGCTGAGCAGTTTTTAGTCCTGCACCTTCAGGAGCATACTGTAAATAGTTATATTTGGTTTGCAGATCAGTGGAGGAGACCGGCGCCTCAGAAGGTCCTGTGGGCACAGTATGGTGTTCTGGGCCAGACGTAGAGCGACGCGAGCAGTTGCCGGCACACAGCTGGGTCTCAGTCCATCAGCATCCATCCAGTGGTTGGGGAGGCGCGGCTTGCGCTGGGGAGGTCTCCTCCATCTGCTATTTGGATCTGGTAATGTGCTCGGGCCACCCAGGGTGTTGGTGCTACACTTGGGCAGAAATGATTTGGGTCTTCTAAAGGGGCAGGCCCTAATTATACAGGCTAAGTTAGATTTCGAGTTTATATGGAGCCAGTGGCCGGACACTTGGATAGTGTGGTCAAAGATGCTCCCTAGATGTCAATGGTGTGAAGGTTGGAATGCCCGCAGTTTAAATAGGGCAGTTAAACTTGTTAATAGGGAAATTAGGCTATTTTTTTGTGACCAGCAGGGAGTAATCATCCCACACCCGGATATTGTAAGTACCAGAGGGGATTTGTACAGGGCTGATGGAGTTCACCTCTCTGATGCAGAGAATGATATTTTCCTGCAGGATCTGAGTGTGGCCCTGCTGGAATTCAATCTTAACATGGAGGATAAATAGGTGAATTTAATGATTAGGCAGATGGTGCAGGAATTTTGGGGGGATGAGAATAGGAACGGTGAGCACTCAGGCACCTTTATGGTGATCGGCAAGTCAGAGGCCCTGCTCCTTGGGGGCTGTGCAGCTCCTGAGTCAGGATATGGCTTGCCTTTGGGGACCTGCTTGTCTCAGCTACCCTGAGCTGTGCAGCCTGGGGTGTGGATGACGCAGATGGTCTCACCAAACACTCGAGTGTTGTTTGAATAGGGGGCCAGGTAATAATAATAATAATAATAATAATAATAATATATTTATTTATTTATTACCCGCCTCTCCCTCCGGATCGAGACAGGGAACAACATAATCATAAAACACACAAAACTGATTAAAAATACACAAAACCAATACATCATTAAAATACCAATAAAACACCAATAAAACACTTAAAATTCATCTGAGTAGGCCTGCCGGAAGAGCTTAGTCTTTATAGATCATTTAAATTCCTGAAGACTGGTAAGTTCACGGATCTCTCCCGGCAGGTCATTCCATAAACTGGGAGCGGCAGAAGAGAAGGTCCTCTGGGTAACAGTTGTCAGTCTAGTTTTTGTTGACTGTAATAAATTCTTCCCAGAGAACCTAAGCGTGCGGGGCGGATTGTATGGGAGAAGGCGATCCCGCAGGTAACCTGGACCCAAACCATGTAGGGGTTTAAAGATAATGACCAACACTTTGTACTTCGCACGGAAACTAACTGGCAGCCAGTGGAGAGATTTCAAAGCTGATGTAATATGGTTACCCCTAGGTGTACCAGTGACCAATCTGGCTGCCATATTTTGAACTAGTTGAAGTTTCCGGACTAGGCACAGAGGTAGCCCTATGTACAGCGCATTGCAGAAGTCGAGTCTCGAAGTTACCAGCGCGTGCACTACCGTCTTTAGGTCTTCCAACTCTAGGAAGGGGCGCAGCTGGCGTATCAGCCGAAGCTGATAGTAGGCACTCCTGGCCGTTGCATCTATCTGGGATGTCATTTGGAGCGACGGATCCAGGAGCACCCCCAAGCTGCGAACACAGTCTTTCAGGGGGAGTGCAACCCCATCCAGAACTGGTTGACACACCTCCAACCCCAGGTTGGGGCCCTTGACAGTAAGCACCTCTGTCTTGTCTGGATTCAGCTTCAGTTTGTTTTTCCTCATCCAGCCCATTACCGCCTCCAAGCATTCATTCAGAGGAGACACACTATCCTTAGCTGATGCTGTTCTCAGAGGCATAGAGAAATATATTTGGGTGTCATCAGCATTTGGGTACCCCCAACCCCTGGGTTCAACGGAGTGGCTCACCCTAAAATGGCAGGCTAGTGGCCTGAGATAAATAAGCGAAATTCCTGCATGTCACACTCAGAACCAAGGAGGGGAGAATCCCCAATGTAAATAAAGAGGCCCTAGTTTATCCCAAGCTCTGGTGTCCGAGTCTTATTTCGTGTGCTTTCTTCTCCGTTCGCAGAGATAGAGAAAATCTTACACAGAAACAGACTTTCTTAAAACAATCCCTAAGACTACAACTTACCATCCATGAGGCCTTTGCCTCGTGGTACACCTGACAGTGTACTCTGGTGCTTAAGGCATTTGAATTAACCCCTTAATTTCAAACATTTCAATTAAATGCTTATCCAACTGTTTTCTTCATAAGACTAAAGTGGTTAGATAGGCCTTAAAATAAAATTACCATCCTTTTTATACTTCATGTCCTGTACAATCCATATCCATATCCATTAAAAGTCAAAATCTCACTGTTCCCTGTCCAGGTGGTGGATTCACCCATCATCAGTTTGCCTCATGAAGACTGGAACCCAATATAATGGCAGATGTGAAGAATTATATGAAGTATTTCCACCTATCTCATTAGTTGTTATCTGTCTTTATTTATTTTTGGAGCTATTATATACTTTACATAATTTATAATAGCACAATTGTGGGTTTCCAAGCAAGCTTTTACTCAATTTGCTTATATTATATGACATTAAATAAAATGGAGATATGAACTAGACAGTGGCAGTGGGAGAAAAAGTATTACAGCCTACTATTACAAATCAAAACTGTTATGGTTCCATTTATGCTGAAGTGGATGTATTAGGGGAAAAGCCATTCCCACTCAGCTCACAGCCATTTGTAGTGGTAAGTAACCATTAACATGAATAGATTATGCATAATTTTAATTCTAGTGCCATTAAACACCTACTTCTCTGAGAAAATCAGTTGCACTGGATGGCTTTGTGTTGAAGAACAGGGTATCCATTTGTTTGCAGGCAAGCAAGAGTGCTTAGATTGCCTGCATAAATTTTAAAGGTATGGGTAAAGTATATTTTCAATAATATTCACCTTGAGGAAAAAGAAACTGTTTTTCAAGCATCCAGAATCAAATGCTACAGGTGATTATGTTGACCTATGATTGTGAATAATGCACTCGCTTTGTAAAATTGTGTCTTTGTAGATGGGCAGTTCTTTGTTACCTTTCTCAAATGTTTTCGAAAGGACATAGTATGGCAGACAAAGAGCAGTATCCACTGTGATACTACTAGTAACAAAAATTACATTGGACTAGTGCAATGCCAATAGTGTTTTCTGGCATGACAGATTTTCCGGGGAAGCCCATAGTGCCGGCAAGTGTTAATACCATTGCACTAGAGGTCGTTTATGCTAGTGCATTGTAATTTTCATTGGTGGTAGTGTTGTATTAGAGACTACCTCAAAAATTTAGGGCTTCCAGTCTTTTTTTCTTTATTTTCCCATCCAGCCATTCCCCCCCGCCCCACTGTATTTTCCTAATCAGATCCCCCCCAGGTCATGATTCTCAGTTCAATTAGGCCTCAGGCTATGGTTGCCAAGTTTTTGGCAGTCCTGCTCCTGTGCCTTTAACAGCAATTTCATTAGCAGATGAGATTATTTTTTCCAGGCCATGAAGCCTTCAGTGTATTGCTGAACTGAAATGGCCTTTGCCAATTTTGGCACCCTATTTGTTTGTATGACCATTTTAGTGATTTTCAGGATAGAGGCAAAATTCAGTGGGAAATTCACTTCTCCTGGTTGTCACTGACTAGCAAGTACCTTTTTTGTTTTTGTTTTACTCAAATTTCTTGTAGAATAATTCTACATCATGGCCATACTGTTGCTCAGATGGAAGTGAACTTCTAGAATTAAAATAATGGTGCCTGGTAGGAAGAGCACTGCGTTGTCAGTGAGCCTCAATCCCCTCAAATGTTGTCTTCCACTTCTGAAGATTGGTCCCATCATTGACTGATTTCTGCAGACAAAGCTGTAGTTAAAGGCACCATCACAACATGGTAGATTGTTTTTTCTGGACAGCTGGCAACATGACTGCAGCTGTTGAACAAAACCTGGCAAGGTTGGGAATTGGAATAGGAGTTGAAAAGAGAGTACTAAAAACACCTTCATATACAACTGAAATGATTGATAACAGACACAACATTCTATGCATATCTATAGATATATAATACATACTTTAATATTAATATTATTAGTAATGTATATTATTAATAAAGAGTAGTATTAAATAAATACATAGTCACTTTTTTTAAAAAAAATAACAACTTGCATGTCCTTTCCAGAACATTTCAGAAAAGAAAATCAGAAATTCTAATCTATGTAGATATAATTTTACAAAACAAGTCATTGTATTGTTAACATCTTCACTTCTTATTCTTTGCAATATTTGTTTAATGAGATAAAAAGTGATTGTTTTTGCATATGAATAAGGATATATTACACTTGTTGTACCATGGATTGAGAAAAAGAGTAGAGTGATCAGAATATTTTTTTTTGGAGAGTGTGCCCTAAGAACATACAACCAATGTAATAGGTTGGATATGACTGCAATGGGTAAGAACAGATTTCTTCTCTTGTCTGAATAGCTTTGAGACTGCATTCTTTTAGGTATCATTTACACAGGATGCTAGGGCATGAATTGTAAGAAATCGACTCTTTATTCAATGCAGAAAGCTATGTGCACATATATACATTAGCTGGTTCTTGACTGCATATTCAGTGTCTGTATATTCTTGTCTCCTTGCATCATCAAGTAGTTACTTAATGTTAGGACAGGTCATAATGGCAGCCATGAACACAACCTTCTTTCCAGTTTATTGGACAATTACTCTTATTAACTGAGCCCATTCCAAGTAAGGCCATAAGAAGTGTGCCCATCTTTAGTTTGAGTAGAGCAGGAAGACATAAGGAACCCTTGGATCTGTAGTTGCGGAGTGTAGGGTGCAAAATAAAGAGTCGAGACAAGGAAATTGGGTATAAAATGGGCCACTTTTATTCAAGATCTGCAGCAAGGGATAAGACCTATGCGGGCATCCTCTCTTGGCCTCTTCCAGGCCAAATCTTGGGAATGGGCGAACCATTCTCTGACCTCCGGGTGGCATCCCACGTTCGCCACCCCTTGGTCATACCCCATTTGGGGTTGGGAGGCCTTCCTTTGTCACAACACCCGTGCCGCAGTGCTCCGAGCGTGTGAGTAGAGTTGGCCTCAAAGGTAAACCTTATTCCCATGATCTGGTGCCGCGGGGCTCCCAGATGTGAGCGTCAGGTATTACCCTTTACCTCAACGGTTCCTGAGAATGTTCACCAGTTGAAAAAAGGCCCTAAGGATGCCCGCACCTACCACCAAATTAAAGTGACCAAATTAGTGCAAATCAACCTATTTAATACTCCCCAGCTGTCTTACAGTATGAAGTAGGCGAAAAAACTCCTAACCAAATTAGGGTAAGAGTAAAAAATTCCTACTTGGCCTCCTAATGACGACCGGCTAGCCCATACTGTCAACAGGGAGGGGAGGGAGGGAGCTGCGCCAAGCAAAAGAGGGCAGGCAGGACCGTTAGGCGGCGATTAAAGCCGCCGTCCATAGCCCTGCCCAGTGGCACCATCTGGATGCCCCAATGGGAGCATCCCACCCACGACTCACTGCCCCCCCACCCGCAAATATCATCCATCGCCCAATTGGACTCTGGATTTCACTTGCGGAGTGTAGGGTGCAAAATAAAGAGTCGAGACAAGGAAATTGGGTATAAAATGGGCCACTTTTATTCAAGATCTGCAGCAAGGGATAAGACCTATGCGGGCATCCTCTCTTGGCCTCTTCCAGGCCAAATCTTGGGAATGGGCGAACCATTCTCTGACCTCCGGGTGGCATCCCACGTTCGCCACCCCTTGGTCATACCCCATTTGGGGTTGGGAGGCCTTCCTTTGTCACAACACCCGTGCCGCAGTGCTCCGAGCGTGTGAGTAGAGTTGGCCTCAAAGGTAAACCTTATTCCCATGATCTGGTGCCGCGGGGCTCCCAGATGTGAGCGTCAGGTATTACCCTTTACCTCAACGGTTCCTGAGAATGTTCACCAGTTGAAAAAAGGCCCTAAGGATGCCCGCACCTACCGCCATGGGGACTGACAAGCCACTCGATTAGTCATTCCCCCCCCCACCTGGCCTCTATTACTTCCCTCAATCCCTTCTGCAGATCTGCCAAAAAGAAATCATTGCCGCAGTCCGAAAGGTGCACACCATCCGAACGATATAGCTCCCTCCGGGAACGCATGATGTCAGGATGTTGAATACTGACACCCCCTATTTGTATAACTCCTTAAACATTCCGGAGTTCACTTTCCTGCGGGCATGCTCCAACGCAAGCCTGGGCTCCCACGCCAGAGGGACGCACCCTCTCTTCCAGGGAAACCTGGAATAAAACGCCATAGGGTCGCACCCTCTCTTCCAGGCAAGCCTGGGCTCCAACACCAGAGGGACGCACCCTCTCTTCCAGGGAAACCTGGAATAAAACGCCATAGGGTCGCACCCTCTCTTCCATGCAGGCCTGGGCTCCAGACGCCAGAGGGTCACACCCTCTCTTCCAGGCAAGCCTGGGCAAAAAACATGACCACATGATCAGCACGCCTGGCCAACGCTGCCGAATTATCACAAAATCGGCCTCAGCTTGTAATATCGGGGCCTTGCCTTTAAGCAAGCCCACATCGTTCCCCCCCAAATGGATAAGTATTTGCAGGGGGGGGGACGGCTGGCACGCTGATGGAATAAAGTGGGCAGGAGACACTCCCACCACATGCCTCGTCTGCCCAGCCATAAAATGGAAGCACATTAACTCAGCCCCAGCTGAGTTCCAAAGCTGGAGGAAGATGCTCGCCGTCCAGCCCAAAAGACCATGCTGTGTCCGCGTATGATCACATTCACTGGGGTCTGCGATCTCCAGGTATCTAAAATTAAACATGAGCATGTCAGCACCCCAACAACACATCACATCGCAGGAAATTTCCTAATGTACGCCTTAAAGGCAGAAGAATGCCATCTCCTCATAGCTTGAATCTGTGTGGGAGAGAAACCAGCGCTGGCTGCTGACGATGCAGCACTGGAAGGAATGCATCCCGAACAAATCGGCTGGGAGACCCAAGTGCTCCCAAGCCCGCTTTGTCACTGACCAAAATTGGAACTTGGTCAGAGAGGATCCGCCAATATGCCAAAAGTAAAGCTTCATACTGAGAGGAGCAAAGCTCCCCCCAAGTCGCCCTCAGTCCTTGTAGAACTTCAGGAGATACAGGAATCGTCGAATCCGGGGCCCTAGGCATCATCCTGGACCAACCCTTAATTGTACGTTTAACCCTCTCATCCGTGGTTGAATTCGCCACTCCATGGATCTTGGCTAAAAGGGATAGTGCAGCCATCTTACCCCCAATGGCGCGGGCAGCTAAACCAGACCTGCGCAATACCGCGCAGAATTACAAGATCTGGTCGACCGAAATAGGCCAACTCTCGCTCAAATTGTAGGTGGACAGGAATCGCTGGAACTGCCCACCTGTCTTGGCATAGACCGTCCTAGTGGGAGGCGCCATGGACTGCCACATGGCCTGCTCTATGTCGACCCTCCAATTTTCCAAAGCGCAGCTGGCATCATTTCCGGCAATGGCCGCGCCCACGGAGCCAATTCCCAGAACCTGCTGACGCGATAAAGCGTCAGCGATGTCATTCTTGATTCCCGGCACGTGTCGTGCCCTGAACCAAATGTTATGGGACACACAATGCAACGTAAACGCCCTGACTAATCCAATCACCCTGGGACTGCGTGAGGTCAACGTGTTGATGACCTGCCCCGTGGCCTGATTGTCGCACCAGAAATGAACAACTGAATTGGCCATTTCCTTAACCCATATGTGCGCCGCCACACAGATGGGAAAAAACTCTAGGAAAGTTAAATCTCTGCAGACGCCGGTAGTTAACCAATCTGACGGCCATCTCTCCGCGCACCACTGATCATGCCAGATTACTCCGAAACCCAGAGCACCCGAGGCGTCCGAATAGACCTGCGTCTCAGCTTCGAGAAGCAGGTCCCGTCGCCAAAATGACACCCCGTTATACTTATGCAAAACGAGACCCATACTATCAGATCTTGCCGCATCTGGGTTGACACGCGGACTCTGTGGTGCGGTGAGCGAAGGCCCCGCATGGCTGTACACAGGCGCCTGATAAAAGCTCTCCCTGGTGCTATCACACGGCAGGCAAAATTTAAATGCCCCACTAACTCCTGTAACTGTAACAATGTCGCTTCGTGCGAGCCACTCAAGACATGCAGCTTCTGGAGAAGTGCCTGCATCTTGTCCTGGGGCAAGCTGCTGCCCTGCGCCACGGAATCCAATTCGATTCCGAGGTAACGTAAGGTAGTAACGGGGCCTTCCGTCTTCTCATGTGCCAAAGGAACCCCCAATTCTTGTGCCATCTCCTGAAACTGCTGCATCAGGAAGTGGCACTGGTCAGACCCCCCCGGACCAATGAGTAAAATTATCCAAATAGTGAGCCATGTCCTCCAGTCCAGTCCTGTCCCGTAACGCCCTTTCCAAAATTGAACTGAACTCCTCAAACATGGCACACGAAATGGAGCATCCCATGGGTAATGCCCTATCTACGTAAAATTGATCCCTAAAGCAAAATCCTAAAAGGTCAAAATCACGGGGATTGATGGGCCATATGCGAAAGGCGGATTTTATGTCACATTTGCCCCTCAGAGCGCCTACCCCACTCTTGCGTACCCGGGCCACTGCAGAATCGAATTAAGCATATCTAACAGAGCATAATTGCTCTGGAATGGCATCATTCACTGACGCTCCCCTGGGGAAGGACAGGTTATGAATTAACCTGTACCCCCCGGGTGCCTTCTTTGGTACTATGCCCAAAGGAGACACACGCAAATTGGGTATAGGCGGTATAACAAAAGGGGGCCAGTACCCTCCCCGAACTCACTTCTTTGCAATTTACCCCGCCATGGCATCCACAGCCTGTATGGACTTCTGATTTTTGCTATGGAAGCAAACCTAACTCCTTCATATGGAATCCTAAAACCCACAGTAAAACCAGCATCTAAATACCTAGCCTCCTCCCTAAGCGGGTAACGTGCCAGCAATCGCCTAAGGGGTACCAGTTTAATTGGGCTGGGCCCCTTTGGGAGGCGGCTGTTGTCCCCCTGGACCCCCTGGTTTCCTGAAATTGGATCCCCCCCGGTAGTTGCCCCTGCCCCTCTTGCCGGATGGGCAACTATGTGCTGGGTGGATGCCGCCACAAACAAGGCAGTCATGCCTGTATTTGCAGGGGGATCTTGTGCAAAACCCCCGAGAGCCAAATTCCCAACAGGGCGGGCGGAGTTGAACCCCCCGCCCCGCCGACCCACTCAGGGTGGTGGCGGGTTGAGGCTTCTCCAACAAGTGACCGCTATCCGCCCGATCGCCTTGACCCGGCTTAGCCGGCGTCATATATTGCAGCCACAAGTCGTTGTCCTTAATATCCCACTGCAACGTGCGATCAAAGGCGGCCCTTCTTCTAAACGATTCATCACAGGCCAACCAGGCCCCGCCCTCGTATTCCCTATACGCCCGATAAATGATATCGAGGTATTTGGTAAGTATACATCCTTTGGCAGGGAAGCGTTGTTGCAGGACGCCCATATATGTTAAAAAACCTGGTAACCAATTGTTCCAGGTCCTAGCTACCCTCTTTTTCCGCAACTTCTCGGCTTCCCTCTCCGCCGCTCTATCCTTCTCTACGTTTTCGGGTTCTCGAAACAATAAAGAAAAAATATCTATAAAATCCCCTTTAAGGATTTTATCCCTAGTTGCTGGTAATAGATGATAACCCAAAGGAGCAGCAGTATTCCCCGTGGAAATTGCTGACCGCTCCGCACCTGCTAAGGGGTCCATGCCAGCTATGCTTGATGCGGCTACTGAACCAACCGGACCCTGCCACACCTCTGCGCAGGCTGCCACACCAGCTGGCACCTGCGGGGCTGATGCCCTCCCGCCTGTCGTGACAGCCCCTATTCCGGAAGTCGAGTTGACTGGTGTTTGTCCAGAGGTGACCGTTGTAGCCTGTAGTGTCGCCCTAGTGTCACTTACCGTGCTACTGTGACTGACTGCAGCGGAATCCATGCTAGGAAGCTGTCCAGCAAGCTGCCCTGATGCCCCGTCTGAGCTACCCCCCTGGCCCTTTGCCGGTGCCGCAGAGGGTGGAGCCGGAATGTACCCTTGCGGTGTTCCTAGCCAAGGACCGCCCACGTGTGGTGTGGAATATGCCATCCCAGTCGTCCATGGGAACCATCCCCACGGGGGAAGGGCACCCATGGCCTGCACCGGGGTATGTAAGGTGTTCGAAAAGTGCTCACCTGATCCCTGCGATGACGTGCCAGGAACTGCGGACTGGGGCATCACCAAAGGTCGTGCCTGCTGCCCATCCGTCGCCTGGGTGCCATGCGCCACCACTGCAGGAACCAGACTGCCAGCTGAAGTGTTGGGGGTAGCTTCAACCGCATCCAACCTGGAAGTAACAGAAGACAACATGCTCTCTAACTTTTGTTGCCTAGTCTGCCGACGTGAGGTGACCAACGCAACCGTCTGACTCTGATCAGCTGCAATAGGTATGATACCTCTCCCCTCTTCCAGGGATTGCAGTCGTGCCAAAATGACTGCCAATTCGGGGTTAACTTCCTCGTCAGAGGAAGAGTTGCTCCGAACACTAGGCCTTTTTGCCGGAGGACGCGCGGCTTTTTCTTTGCCCTTCCTCCCCCCTCGGCCCTTCCGCGATGACATGCTGCCCAGTATTAAACCAGGGGAAACTAGTATGACTAACTCTCACACAGTGCTAATGGCACCACCCTGTGGGCAAACTAAGAATTACTTATAGATACAAATAATAAAGTGGTAGACGGACACCACCTAGCTGAGAGAACAGAAAATTACATGAGCCAGCGGAAAATTCTAGAATAATGGCGCCACCTAGTGCCGAAACTAGAGATAGGCTCCTGCGACCAAAAAGGAATGGAGTCACCAACTGTAACAGTTAGCACACTCCCCTCCCCCCACTGAATCAAATGTGAGCAAAGGCCTATTTGCAGTTCAGCCACACACACCACGGCTACACCAACCCCTCTGCCTTCACAGTAGGAGCGCAGACCTGAGAAGGACGTCACACACACACACACACCCCCGCGCCTCCAAAGAAGGCGCCCAAAGTCAGCACAGGCAACTCCTCCAGTCCCCCTTATAGGCCTGCCTCGGCTACCCGCTCGTCCACCTTCCCAGGAAAAAGCTCCCTTACTCCCGGGAGCCCACCGAGCGCGCCAAAATCCCCCCAGCAGGGACGATCTGTCCACCCGCGGGCCAGTCCAGCCCAGAGGAAATCCCCTATTCAGCAGGCGCGTCCGCGCCTATCTGAACTCCGTGCTAGCCGAGGGGGAGGGAGGGCCAGCCGGCCCACCCCTAACCAAGGGGCAAAGTGCCTAAACAAAAGAAAGCCCCCGTCTGCGCCGCGGAGCTCAGAACAGCCTCCGCTCGGCGCCTCCACCGACTTCGCTTCCCCGCCCCGCAGGCCTGGCTCCCGGCCTCACTCAGGCCCCAACCACGGAGGAGTGGGGGGGGAGGGGCAGCCGGCCCGACCCCTTCAGCCTGGGAGAAGGCAAGGCCGAACTCCGCCCCAATCACCAGGCGCATCCGCGCCTGTATTCCCCAGAAGTGAGCGAAGACCGGGCCACGCTCCGCCAGCCGGCAAGGGGGAAAAAACCCTCTCGTCGGGCGCGTCCGCGCCCTCAGTCCGCTCGGGCGGGGGGGGGGCAGCCGGCCCGACCCCGTCAACCTGGGGGCAGAGTGCCCGAAGAGATCCGCCGTCAAGCCAGGTAGGCCTCTCCGTTCGTCCCCCACCGCTCTCCGCCGCCACTTCACGGAGCTCCCTCTCCTGAAGCTGCGCCAAGCAAAAGAGGGCAGGCAGGACAGTTAGGCAGCGATTAAAGCCGCCCGTCCATAGCCCCGCCCAGTGGCACCATCTGGATGCCCCAATGGGAGCATCCCACCCACGACTCACTGCCCCCCCCACCCGCAAATATCATCCATCGCCCAATTGGGCTCTGGATTTCACTTCTTAGTGTACCTTGTTGATACCATAAAATTAAGCTGGAAATTGAGCTTCTTGATCATAAATTGAAAAATTGCAGCAGAAATGTTACACAGTATTTCTTACATCGCTCAGTGGACAAAAGGACCCATTATGGAAGGGTCATTATAGTGTATGCTTTATCATTTAGTAGGACATGTGGGTTCTGTGAAGACCATTGCTGATATAAATGCCTGACACTTACTCTTTGTGGAACACTGATAAGTAAAATATGTAAGTACCCCACTGAGCTGTTGTGAAGCTTACATTTATAGACAAATCTAGTAATATTTTTGAATGCTAATTAAATGCTTCTATTAAATTAAATGTCACAATTAATGCTGCAAGCACTTTTTCATTTCCATTAGCGGTTGCATTTCATTTTTGTTCATATGTTTGTCATGATGAAAATGTTATAATTACATTCCATTAAGGATATATCAATACAAGATATAAAAACCAATGCAGAGGAATACAGTCCATTATCCATTATAATCCTAGTTCCCAATTAATCAGCCTGGGCAAAGAACTAAATTAAATGCTTCACTGAAATGTGCTGATTGGAGCATTTGCTGAGATTGCCAACCTGAGGTTTGTTAAACCAGATCTTCACATACCTTGTACACAAGTATTATCAACATTATAGTTCCCATGTTAAAGATAGGTAAAAAGGATAAAAGGCCTGTTTGACCTAATGGATGCTATTTTAAAACAAAAACTCTGTTTAGAGACAAAAAAAAACCCTGTGACGTGCAAAGACATTTTTATCTAATTGGTATGCTTGTAAAACCTATGAATGCTGGACAATGAGCAGGAAGTAAGAAATGGAGAAAGAATGGGAATGCTGTAGAAATCCTCTATTCAGCAAATAATTAAGAGTTATTTAGATTCCTCTAAATTAGAGGAGAGGGAACTTTTTCTCTATGAATGGCCAATGACCCATGGGAAGAGTCCGTTGGAGCAGCTGGTTCCCCACCTAGGTGGTAGGTGGGAATCAGTTCCAATAGTGGGAGGAACCAGAGCCCAAAGTGGGTGGAGTTTTTTTTAGCATTGCTTGATTTGCATAGTGCCCTCTCTCTGTATCACTCATCACTTTCTCTCTCTTTCTGCTTCCACTGCATATGAAATTAAATTGAAGGATGCATGCAAGCACTTCCCCCACCCCGCCCCACTCTAGCTCCAAATCGTGTAGGAGAAGGTTGCTATGTGCTTTTTTGTGTGTTTCGTCTTCTGCAGATATATTCACCATAATAGCTTCCACTCATTTTTCTCTCTTTTTATTGATGTGAACTGCTCTGGGAGACAATAATTGTTTGAAAAATGAGATCAAAATGCCACAAATAAATAAATAATTAATTAATAAAACAGGATCTTAAATGTATTAATAATTGAACTTTCTCTCTCACTATAAGTTTGCATTCTTATTTATGTTGTAGAAAATATACTTGCGAGTGTAGTGTGAAATAAAGAGTCGAGACAAGTAAATGGGATTAAAATGGGCCACTTTTTATTAAAGATCTGCAAAAGGAAATGAAAACCTAGGTGGGCATCTGCTATTGGCTTCTATGGGCCAAATCTTGGGATCGGGCGAAACAATTCTCAGACCCAGGGGTGGCACCCAATCCTTTGCCACCCCACGGTCTTGCCCCATTTGGGGAAGGGAGGCCTTCCGGTGTCGCCCAACCCATGCCACATGGCTCCGAGTAGGCGAGGAGGGTTGGCATCATAGGTAAACCTTATCCCAATGATCTGGTGCCGCAAGACTCCCAGATGTGGGCCTCAGGCTCTACCCATCACCTCAATGGTGCCTGAGACTGTTACAAAAGCAGCTAAAGATGCCCGCACCTACTACTGAGATTATGTGACCAATTATTGCCAATTTACCTGTTTATATACCCCATCTGTCTTACAGTGTGAAGTAGGCAAGAAAGCTCTCAGCCAAATTAGGTTTAAGAGCAAAGAATTCCTACTTGGCCTCCTAAAGATGACCGGTGGAGCCCACACTGTCTACAGGGAGGGGAGGGAGGGAGCTGCGCAGGAGAAAGAATGCTGGGTGGGTCCGTTGCTGGGCTCTTAAGCCCCTGGACCCAGCCCCACCCTGTGGCACCATACGAGGCCGCCAATAGCAAGCCACACACACACACACACACAACTTTCCTCCCCCACCCAATTGGGTGTGGGGATGTACATTTTTACAAGTAATTCCTAAATAAGAACCTGTGCTACTTATTATAAACATTATAGAAAGACTGTTCATTCCTGTCTATCTCATTTGACCAAAGCAGTGAAATTCCAAAAAGAACAATGCCAAAACGACCCAGCTCTTAAATTATTTCACTTATTAGCAGCAGGAACATGGGACTTTCATTCTGTAGATTGACTAAATGGGGCTATTAATTTTCATTGGCATTTTTATTAACTAATTATGCTGCTAATGCAATTAAAATATATTCTGAAGTTGTTAAATATCCAAGTTAAATTCATGTTTTCTTTGGAATGCTGTTAACTGATGTATACATGTTAATTTATATGTTGTAACAGATGCAGCTAATAGGGATTTGCAGCAGGTCTTTCACAAGCAACTTTGTTAATAATTTCATACTTTCGTCAACATTATTTTAAAATGGCATGGAAGGAGCATATGATTATTAAAGAACAATACATACTGTTTTATTTTAAAAGTTATTACAACATCATAGCTTTGTGTTGGGGTGTGTCAGGAGGGCTATATCAAGTGCTATTATGTTCTTAGTTTTACTTAGTATTTTTGTTTTTTTAAAACAAACTTGTCTTTTACATATATTTTTTTATACTCAATTTCATTTTCATAGTAATTATATTGCAATGAGAAAAAAGCAGCAGAATCAAGAAACTTCTTCCTTCTTTAGCATTAGAGTGGTTATGGGAAAATTAGGACTTCTGCACCTATAGTAGTTGGGTAAAACAGAGAGTTTAAGCAGGTCTAACTTGCATGAAGAGCATGGCCTGCTGAACTTCTTTCCTCTACACAACTATTAATGGTGCAGGAGCCCTATTCTTTTTCAACTAGCCATGTGGTGTATCATGTTGACTGCAATGAGTAGCATCACAAAGGCCAATAGACTCCCCCAGAGGAGGAGCTGTGATTGTGGCGCAGTGAGAGGACACATGCAAAGCCTGTAAAAGGTCTTGGTTTCAATCCAGGCATCTTCATGTAGACCCAAAAAAGAACCATTTCTAAAACTTGTTGCAGGTCAGCATTGAGCTGTTGGAAGTCAGCATTGACCATGCTGAGCTAGATGTACCAAATAAATTTTACTTGGCATAAGACATGTTTCTAATAGTTTGTTTTACCATCCATCATACTTTGAAGTTACTTAATATGACGATCTAGCACAGAGGGCCGAAGTAGACATTACATGTATCAAACGGTTACATCTTCTTTTTTTAAAACTCTGGTATAAATGCATAACTTTAATGGATCGCTATTTGACACAATCAATTGCAAGCATGGGCCTCAGGATTGCGGTGGTGGTGGTGGGAAGAAGGTTTAAGCTTCCTATCCCCCATTCTAGGGTCCCAATCTGGATCAGAGCCCTTGCACTTACCCTAGAGTAAAAAAAGAACAAAAGATGCAGTTCCATGCTATTTTTGATGTAATATTTTCTTTGGCCCAGCAAGTTAGGCTATGGTTAATTTCCTGCCTGTGCAGGTGTAGATGCAGGAATGGACTCCCGTATGCTTGAGCATAACATTATTTTCCCTGTCTTCCACCCCACCCCCTACACCATTTCCCCAGCCTTCAGCATGTTTGGCCCTTAATTTCTATGATTGGCCCATGTGTTCCTCAAACTTATCCACTCTTCAGCAATGAAAACGGCAAGCTTTGTCTTCTGCTTTATCCATTTGTCGCGGGAATTTGGGTCTCCCCGGGGGGGCCTATGACACCCTCTTATGAGAAAGGGGTCATTTATTGTCACTGATCCCTTATAAGAAGAATCTTTACTCTAATCCTTCCTAATGTGTTGAAACATTTACTAGCCTATGTATGCTCTAGGGAAGATTGACTTTTGAAAGGGAAGGGACTTCTCATATATTGGTGAGCCCCCCCCCCCCCAATAGCTCAAAGGAGTTATATTCAAGCAACTAGACTCGATTTCGCAGTGGAGACCAATAATACTTACATACGCTCAGTTCTCAGAAGTAAGTTTATTGAGGAATTCATCAGCTGATGGAGCCAGAGATAGACCTCTGACTGAATTAAGTATATAGGATATCACTCTTATATAGGGAACTGGAAACATCGGAATTAGCATAATCTGAACATTGTACAGCATAACTTTTGTGCCAAGGGAAAGTTTACAATAATACAGGGTATCTCATAGGAATAATGTATCTTGTCTCTAGGTCGAGATGAACTAAATCAAACAGAATGCATCTAGTTGCTAATGGAACAAAGTTCATTATGGTGAAAGCTTACAACTCTACAAGAAGGCAGTTTTTCCTCATCTAGCTAGTACATTGCTGGTTTTACTTTACAGGAAAACAGTTACATGTATTTATTAGTAGAATGAAATCAATATTAGTATCTGAGTTATCTAAATGCTGTTATCACAAGCTATTGGTATGATCACACTTGAAATATTCTCTCAACACCATTTTTCCTGTTTTGCTCTCTATTAACAGGACTGTTTGACTTTCCAAGACTAGCTGACAGCTGTATGTCAGCTAGCAAAGCTCCCTTCACATCCCAGAAGACATTATTTCATGCATGTCCATCAACCTGAAATACCTTAAGGGAGAATCTAAGTCTTAATGAAACTTTGACTACAGCTAAAATACCTTGGAAAGTATGTTATTGTATGCAATTCAGAAAGTAGAAAATAGATTTCCTTCACGAGTTATCAGAAAGTTAAATATACTGGGCAGGATCCAGTCTTAGTCATGCTTAGAGTAGTCCCATTGAAATAAGTGGGATGAATTAGCCATGATGATTAACTTAAACCCCATTGAATTTAATAGGTCTTCTCTAAGCATAATAAAGTCTGGATCCAAGCCATTGGTTTCTTTATGCTACATCTTTCCTTGTTTGATATTCAGAATGTTGGGTCTGACTACTTTAATTACAGTGGTTATTGGAGAGACCAAAGTCAAAAGGGGTATTCTAAAATACATTTGTCAGTGATGACAAATCAGCTGGTTCAACTAGCCCTTTTCAAATGACATGAATCCTCAATGCTGACAATAAAAGATTTCTGTCTAGTATACAGACGAAGCATGTTGCTAACTATCAGGATCAGGCTCATTCTCAGTAGTGTGGGGGACTGGGTTTCAGGGGCTGAATCGGGCTCGGAGACTGAAGCAGAAACAGAACTATACATAAGCCAAGAAAGGAAGTTGGGGAGAAGATTCTCCAAGACTCTTCAGGTATGAATCTTCCCAGGAGCTTATCAGACAGGATGCCAAAGTCAGAGATCAAACCCAGTTTCTGTTGGAGGGGAGAGAGAACAGAGTTGACAGATACCAGAGTCTGCCACAGAGTCAAGTGGGTGTTGTTGAAAAGAAGTGGGAGGCGGTGCACTAGGGTAGCCAATCACCTGACATTTCAACTCAAAGAACCTGCTGAAGTAGGGATTCAGTAAAAGCCTGTTGGCACTGTGGGGAAACTGACCATTTTAGCTGATAGGCAACTGCCTTGCTTTGTTAGGCTAATTAAGCTTAGAGGATGGCTCCTAACATTTACACTCTCTTCAGGTGTGAAGAGACATCTATTTACTGAATAAAGCTTTGTGGATTGTATGGTAGACCTCTTTGTCTCACAACTTGGTGGGAGGGCATGGAAACACGGTGGCTAACTCCCATAACTTACTGCTATGACCTTCACAAAAAGAAGGTAGAGGAGATATGTTTCTGTATTTCTGCTAGCTCACTGGTGAGGACACCATAGTGGGGGGCAACTCCAAAGGGAGAGATACCAAATGGTTCACCATTTAGAGGCACCCACTTCAGGGGATTGCACATCAAGGGACCATATCATTTGATTGTGCGAAGGTATGATTCATGGAATCCTTGGTGGGGTTGGTTGCTATTAATAGTCCTTTTTTAGTTTGAAAACTCTCCTTATAAATGGCATGTCCATATCCTATTATGTGCTTGGGAGATCATTAAGGACTCCTGTGTGCTGCAAGGTTGTTTTAACCCCCCTTTATTTCTCCACTTGGATTGACATTTTATAGTAAGTTTATGTTCATGTGCCTGGGAGGTATATCTGATGTTCACCTGGAAAGGATGGAGTGATTGAGAGGGCTTCTACCAGAGTAATTATGGGTAGGAGAAAGTATGGTGGTGGGAGATTGACATGCCAGATGAGAAGACCTGACAGACATCTTGTGCTTATTTCGCCTTCTGGTTTCTCTCTCAGCTGGAAGAATTGTGGCAACGTTACTACTTTGCTCTTCAGTTTATTGTGTTCTTGCTCAATGCCAGTTTGGTTAATATTAAAGATTTCCCTTATCCATGATTTAATTATGAATGAGGAGGCTTACATACTGTCTATAACTAAGACTAGAGTTGGGAGCCGAGTCTGGTAAGTATTTCCCAGATATTTATTTACTGCATTTCTATGTTGCCTGATAACTGAAGCTTTCTTTGAAGTTCACAAAATACATAAAAAATATAAAAATGTAACATCTAAACAGATTTAAACACCCATTTTGATGCTTGTGACAAGAAGCTCTTCCATCTCTCTTTTTCCTCTGATCCAGTTGAGATGGAGGAAGAGAGCTTGATCAGTGCCTGGCTGCAGTAATGGGCTGGATGAAGGACAATAAATGAAGCACATAAGATGGAGGTATAGTTGGTGGATAGTTTGGTTGTTCAGGGTAGTGGTATTCAACCTTCTCTGGAAAGTGTTGTAATGCCACTAAATAATCACGTTCATCGTTTGGCCTGTGAGTGTGGATCCATCTCTGTCAATAGGGGTACAAATGTCCTCTGTGGCATGGATTACCTTTTACCAGCTTAGGCTGTTACACCATCAATGGTTCTACCAGATGATAGCCTGGCTTCAGTGATTCATGCTCTGATAGCCTCCTTTAAAGTACTGCTAATCTAGAGTTGTTCATGGGGCTGCCATTGAAGACAGTCTGGAAACCTCAGTTAGTACTTAATATCATGACAAGAGTGCTTATTGGAGCGGGACATTATGATTGCATTACACTAGTATTACACCATCTTGATACTAACATATAAATCCCTTCTGGCTTGTATCTGAAATGTCAATTTTTTACACCTGTTTCTACTTTCATATGACTCTAATGGACTGCCTTTTCCCATATATTTCTATCTGGGTGCTGAGAACATCATTACAGGCCCCACCCGAGTAACCCCATATGCTCAGGTTTGGTGGGTGGCTATTCGTGAACAGGCCATCTTGATGGTAGCGCTCAAATTGTGGAATGCCCTTCCAAGAGAGATCTCCTGGCAGCTGCCTTGCTGACTATTCTGTGCCACACACCGAGATTCCTTTTCTCTTAGGCTTTTTAACTTACTATATGTTTTTAACTGCTCAGTTGTAATTTGGATTTTTTAAAATCTCCATGAACATTTTAGGACTTTCTATGTGGTGCCCCTGATGTTTTAATCTCCACTATTGTAAATTGAGTTTTGCTGCTGCATTTAATTTTGGTTGTAATTAATTGGGATTAATTGATTTTATTTTTCTATGTATGTACTTTGACCTGAGTGATTCATCTCTAGGTGACCTATAAGGCCAATATATAAATAAAGTAAAGAAAGCTTAAACCTTTTATAGTTGAGCTTTAATTAGGTGATCACTTTTATGTTGACTGTTCACTGAAATGAATAAAGAAATTTCAGTTGGTATTAGTATAGTTGGATTACAACCTCAGTCTCATAATACATATATTTTTTATAAAAACCTTACCCCACCTTGGAATGGGTAACTCTTTAGCCTCTTTTATGGCCTGTATCAGGGTGGGGAAAGGTGCTTCTCCAAATGGTGTTGGACCATCTCCAATCAGCCCCAGCCAAAATGACCAAAGATCAGGGATAATGGGCACAGTAGACCAGCAACAACTTGGGGGGCCACAGGTCTCACTCCTGATTTACATAATCAATGATAACTCTTTTATAATACTTTCTTATTTCTATTCTCCTTTCTTTTTTCTTGTTAGCATGCTTTCTCATTTCCTATATTTTTAACACCATACTTTCTCCATTGCCCTCTATCCTTTTGTCCTTGAATTCCTTCTGTTACTTATCCAAAATCTCATTTCTGATTTTCCCCTTTTCTTTTCTCCTTGTCTCTCAAGTTCCAATATCTCATACACCTAATTACTTGTGCATTCTTGTTAATTTTTTATATTTACTTGCAGTGTATTTGTTTCTCTGACCCTCACTCATCCTCTGTTTTGATGCTCTGTGAAGATTTTCTTTTGTTTCCTCTTTGTACTCTCTTTTGAAACCAGCCACTATATATACTGCCAGACATCTCAGATAGCAATTTTAGAAGCAATCCCAGTATAATTTTAGATGCAATCCCAGCATGCCACTTTCTCATGCATAGTTATGTGTGACAACATTCTAGGTGCACTTATGATTATATGGCTCTCTCTGTGTGTGCCGTTCCATTTCTATGGCAACACTGCCTATGTACCATTTTAGCCTGATGAAACTCATCACATACTAGTGGTAGCTGAACACCTTCATCAAATCAAAGAGATTAAAATATGCAGTATACACTAAAGAAATTAGATAGCCAAACAGATATCTCCAGATCACTGCAAATTTTGAAGTTCTTATTTGCTCTAATTATCTGGTATAATTAAAATGTTAAAATGCAACCATAATTTGTTTTTATTCTCAACACTATATAATAAAAATATATATATATAATTGTATCTGACTGATGGCACGGCTACCATTCTATGGCTACCACCACAGAAATAATCATGCATGATTATGGTCACAGTAGCACTAGTGTGTTTGACTGGATAGGGATGTAAGACTTCTTGATTTAGGTTGTATCTGATATTATTTTAGATGATTTTCATATCTGTTTATTTCCATAAAGGAAGAGTCAATTATTACTAAGAAAAACTCAGTATAAAATCTATTTTAATTATTTGAAAACTTTAGGTACTCTTTCTCAAGCAAATTTCAAAGTTTAGAACTTTAACATTTGAGCTGAGAAAGCAAAGGAGCCCCTTGATATTTTAAGTTTTCTTCCCTGTAGGCAACCTTTTTGTACTGTGGGCACAACTGACAATTTCAGAAACTGCCCTGGGCACCACTACAAGATAGCTGCCATGAGAGATGGCAAAGGACAAATAACTTGCAAAAAAATAATAATGAGTAGAAGGTAGAGATGGGATCTGGACCCCAATACACTAAACCCACAGTTTAGTCCAACACTCTGCAATGTGCAGGAAAACCAGTTAAACCATCCATGAAAGGTGGCTGTCCAGCCTTTTTTAAAAAACCTCCAGAGATGGAGAACGCACAACGTCCATAGGTAGACTGTTCCACTGTTGTACAGATGGAACAGTCTGGAAGTTTGTCCTTATTTTAATTTAGAATCTAGGGAGCTGCAACTCGTACCCATTATTTCAGGTCCTAATTTCTGTGACCATGGAAAATAGTTCTTGACCATCTTCCCAGTAGCATCCTTTTATGTACCTGACCACTGGTAACTTATCTCCTCTCAGGCAGGATCTACACTGCTGTTTTAAAGCACTTTAAAGCACTTTATAACAGTAGTGACAACTGTTGGGGCCCAGGGCACACTCCAAAACAGTTGTCACTACTGTTATAAAGTGCTTTAAAGCGCTTTAAAACAGCAGTGTAGATCTGCCCTCAGTCTTCTTTTCTCCAGAAGTTCCTTAGCCGGTCCTCATAGGGTGTGTCCTCAAGTCCCTGTATCATCTTTGTTGCCCTCCTCTGAACCAGTTCTAACCTGTTGATGTCCTTCTGGAAATGTGGTGCCCCAAGTCATACACAATACTCCAGGTGTGGTCTCAGTAGTGCTGAGTAGAGAGGAATAAGGACTTCACACATCTTCGATACAATGTTTCTTCTAATGCAGCCCAGAACTGCATTAGGAGCTAGGAGTAGTAGGGCACCTTTGTGAGTGCCAAGAAAAGTGTCCAGGGGCACATTGGTGCCTGTGAGCATCATCTTGCCTACCCCTGCTGTAGGGATTATCATTTTAGTGAAGCCATGGACATGTGCAGACACAATTAGCATGATCAACAGTGTTTACTGGGAAGGCAGACATTGACTCCCTATGAAAGACTTAGGCCCTTTCCACACCAGGCATTTCACCTGGGATGGCCCCCGGATGGTACCTGTAAGTCCAAATGATGCACAGGAACTCCTGGGGGTGGGTGGGGGCACGGGATTTTCCAGGGATAACAGAAACCTGAAAAATTCCGAATCTTCCACTGTTTCGGGAAGTTCCCAGGACCGCAGAATATGTGGCCACCCGTCCTGGGCGTTCCTGTGCTTACTTAAAGTAAGCCCGGCAGCAAAATGGGTGCGGCTCCATGCCCATCAGGGGAGGGGGGAGCCAAATCAGCCATCACCAGGATGGTGGGGGTGGAGGGCCCCTCAATCGTGCACATTTTTTTTAAAAAAACCCACTAACCTTACCGCAGGAGCGCTCATGTGTTTTCATCGGGGCCCCGACATTTCAAAATGGCAGGCACTGCTTCCGCTGTGAGGATTCCAGATGCTGATCCCAGAAGCAGCTACTTCTGGGATTGCCCGTCCTGCACCCTCTACACCCCTATGGTGTAAAAAGGGCCCCAGTCTCCGCATTCTTTCCATGGGTTCAAGTGCCAGTCCCTTGAGGCATCTGGTGCATGTGCCATATCCACTTCCTTGGAAGATATCAAGATAAAATATTTTGGCTGCACATTGTAATATAAAGTAATGTCAAAAGTATAAACTTGAGCAACTCGAGACAAAATTAAGGGGGAAATTACAGCTTCCTGTCAGAGTTATTCACTCATGGTGGAGTAATGGTAATCAGGTCTCAAAATCAGAGATCAGCTGTTATGAGATAGCTACTACATCTCCAGTGCCAAAATCCTTGATAGGCAGCAAGAGACTCCAGCATAAGAACAGTTGGATGATGCTTAATGCACAAGTCATATTTGTAGCAGAAACGTTGCAAAGAACACCCAGAACAATAATGTGCCCTAATGACTGTGAAACAGAGAAGGATTTATAGATTATTGCTTATTAAGTTATGAATGAAGGCTACACAGTTACCGTGGAGATACAGTCTTTGTATTTTTTTTTCATATTGTGATTTTCCACATTTTCACGATGATGAACATTAGTTTCCTCCCTCCTTCCCTCCTTGATTATTCTGGCAGAGCCCAGTCACATTTCCCAGGTGGTGGTTGTTGCTGTATTAAATGCTTGCAATAGCATCACTTCTTTTGTTTGACTATCTTCAAATTTGTTGGCATCATTGGAAGATGCCTGAGGGGACCATGGCATCCATGGACATTTTGCTGGGAATCCCTGCTTCAGGGTATCTATAACTCTGATCAACTCCCTGAATGACGATTATACAATGGGGATATTTCTTAGCTATGCATACCAAAGCACAAATTTGATTGCACTCTGTGTGTGTGTGTGTGTTCTGTGGCTGCTCCTGTGTTGGGTTTGAGTGTGTCTGTGTGTGTGTGCAGAGAAAGAGAGAGTGAAAGAGAGGCGTATATAACTGTAACCACAGCAACACTCTTAATCCATCCTTTTGCCATATAGTCTTGAATATATCCAAGAGCAGGCCTTTGAACCTTGCTGTGAATCTTCACTACCTCCCCTTGCCACCAAACATCTGAAGTGGCACCCTTGAAGATATTTTCTCAGTGAATGAAGGCTTTAAAAATACTGAGTCAGCTGCAAGCAAGAGGTTTGGCTTGGCCATGAATTTCATGCCCATTAAAATAACCAGCCTTCCAAAGACAGAAAATTGCTGAGCTATAATTTTCTGGCTGTCTTGTTCATGGTACAACTTTCCTAAAGATTAACAACCCCTTCCAACTCAGGGCTAAGTGAAGCTATGCTTCTCACAGGGACCTTAACTAATTTACAAATAATAGATATTGAGCCAGTGAAATACAGTTCAGTCAGACATTACCCCAATAAAGAACAAGAGGATGAAAACCAGAACACTCCAGCTTGCATGTAATAGAATTCCTGGGAGGCTGTGTTAGAAATCTATATAAATATCCCAATGAAGTGATAATGATAATGACAGTGGGGATAAATGTTGTGAATGTAGCCAGCAGAAAAAAATAAAGTAATGAAGATTTACTAGTCTTATTGTGTCCATTCATGATATGAAAAGGGAAGCTACTATAGAGTAATAGATTTTCTTCTAAATTTACAATTACCATTAAGTTCTATTAAGCTCATCAAAATTTAATGAATATCTCTTGGAATGTCATCATGGGTAATGCAACAGAATTGTACAATGTGTTGCACAGTGCACCCACTTAGGGCATGACCTTGTTTTCAATTAGCAGGACAGAAGCCGGATACATGCCTGATAATAGTGATCATGTAATCAGAGAACCTGCCCAGTTGCAGTTCTCTTGTAAATTAAGGGACCTGGCTGCAAAAGTGGATTCTGATTAATAATAATAATAATAATAATAATTTATTTCTAATCCACCTCTCCTTCCGGATTGAGGCGGGGAACAACAACAAACACAAACACAAAGACCACAAAATAGATAAAACACCAAAAACAAATCAAACTAATACATTATTAAAACATCTTTGCTGTTTTAATCAGCAGTGATCTTAATTAAGGATCTTAATCTTTGCTGTAAAACTTGTATTTGTATTTACAAACTTGTATTTGCAGTGAAAATAATGAAAACTAGTTTCTTTTTGCCAAAGATTGAAGATTATTGTTTCACTTTCTCTACTTCCCTAAGGCCAGTTTTCTTTGAGGAAACTGTATTGAAGATACGTGGGATTTTCCATACAGTTCTCAGGGAACTTTATGCTGATAAGCTATGCCTTAGGGCAGGGCTGGGCAACTTGTGGCCCTCCAGATGTTTTGGCCTACAAGTCTCATCAGGTTTAGCCAGCATGACCATTCGTGAGGGATGATGAGAGCGGTATGCCAAAATATTTGGACTGATGCATTGAATTCTGCAAAATTGAATTTGCTCAAATCTGTGCCATTCATTTTGACTTTAGTTGCCATACACAGGGTCTAGGCATTTTCTTTCTTTGAATGTAGGGCTATGATCTTCCTGATATTTTTGGCAGCAAGCTATTTCAGCTAAGTGCTAATGTCTAATGGCAGCTTAGTACATGAGCCTATTGTACAATGTGAAAATATCTTTTTGGTGACACTGAAAAAAACTTGTTACACAAATAAACTATAACTAAGAAGGGATTTCTTTAACGATGAGAAAACATGGATTAAGATCTCTTGGGATGGAATGGCAGAATAAACTATAACAGTCTTGGATAGAAAAGCCTATTAGGCAGATGGTATCATGCATGAAAAAAAGTGATCAAGCTGAGAGAAAGAAGGCCAAATCTGCTTATTGTGATAATTAGAAAAGAAAGAGTCTCAAAGGAATAGAAAGACAGAAAGACAGTGAAATGCAACATCACAGTTAGAGAGCCAGTAGAGATGATAATATGAATCCAAAAAAAAAGGTCAGATTACCATAGGATGGATGAAAGCGCATGAAAATGTGTTGTCAGAACTTCGAAAGAGTTTGGTGTCACACTGCGGTACTTCAATTTGCTTTCTGTACATCCGATTAATACGATGCTTGATTGGCTGCCTTTTTATTTCCAGTGACAGACTGGTATCCAAGCAGAGGGTATATTAAAATGACACACATGTCAAGATAATATTTACGTAAAAAATAAAATATGAAGCTATTTCATCTGAGAATATATAATTACCTTGGCAGGAACAAAAAAAAGAAAAAAAAGAAAGAAAAGAAAAAGAGTGTGAAAAAGAAAGTAAGTGGATAAATACATGTGGGATAGATCAATGCCCATATGTTCTGGATCCATACTGTTGTTGGTGTCTTTTCTTTCTGCTTCTTTAGTTCTCTTTCTTTCTTAATACAGATTTGATGCCAAACAAAATCTGTCAGGAGAAAAAAAAATGAAACTACAGTTTTTCAAAAACAATTATTTGAAATTTGTCATTTCATTGCTACTCATAAGGAAATTGCTGGATTAAAATTGTAAAAATGAAAGGATATGATCAAGCCAAAATTAACAATTTTGAGACCAACTTTATGGCCCAGATGGTGTCTGAGAAGCCACAGGATCCTTGGAATTTGCCCCTTGCAAGACTGCAGAGAGAGCTTGGCCTTGGAGGAGAAAATCCCTGGCAGGAGGGAAATGCCTGCTTGGATTTTGCACCTCACCTCGCCTCACGTCACCCCACCCCCACCACTTCCCTCCCACCAACTGTGGAAAGCTCCCCCAGAACCATTATTTTTGGATTCTTTGTCACCCCTATCTCTTATCAGCTCAGTAATTAACTGAAATAGTGGGAATTTCCATCCAGTAGCAGTACCAGAAAAAAAAATTCAGTGTGTGTGTGTGTGTGTTCGGGGGGCACAACAGAGGCAGAGTATATTTCTACGTAGGCGGGCAGTGTCCCAAATGTTAAGATCTCCGAAAGAAAAATAATGGCATATCTCACACTAAAACTGCCATCCTAACCATATATTCTGAAATGTCATATATTGAATAATTTAGGTATTTTTAAATATAGCATGTATTAGTCGAATTCAAATTGCACAGTAAGGAAAAAAGTCTTTCAAACAAGGTAAGTGTCTGTACACAAGCATTTCCTTGACATACAAATTAGACAGACAGAACACTTTCTTTAGAAAACAATTACTTTTGAACCAGTGCAGGCAGAACCAGGAAGGTAGACTCTTAGTGTAAGGAAAGTAAGAGCAAACTAAGACACATGGGCCCTGTACATCTAGGAAACCCAGTGCATATTGTTGTGTATCTAAATTATGGCCATATCCAGCTGATTAGATTGTCACTCACTGAGAGGAAATGGAGAAGTATGTAGATCTAAAGAAATTGGATGCACCGATTCTTATGCACTCCTGCAAAACGATTGACTACAGTTTCATGGTCCAAGGCTTCTGATAGTTTCTTTTCAAACTGCCTAAGAGGTCACGAGGCCTCTTTTCCTGCACAGAAATACAGGAGGATGAGCCTGGGAGAGCATCTGGATTAAAATAAATGGGGAAAGGAATAAAAGGAACATGATAGTCAGAGTCTACTACCAACCACCCAATCAAGGAGAAGACGAGGATGAAACTTTTCAAAAGCAAATTGCCAATATTTCAAGGAAGTGTGATGTAGTAGTAATGGGGGACTTCAATTACCCCGATATCTGTTGGGAGACAAATTCTGCCAAAAGTGGCTCCATCAAGAAATTCCTGACATGTGTGGCTGATAACTTCTCTTACATAACGTGAAGGAAGGAACTAGAGGATCAGCTGTCCTTGACTTGATACTGACTAATAGGGAGGACTTAGTGGATAAAGTGGCAGTTACGGGAACTCTGGGGGAAAACAACCACATCACACTAGAGTTCTTGATTTTAAAGGAAGCAAACACTGAGTGTTGCCATATGCATACTCTGGATTTCAGGAAAGCCAATTTTAATAAACTCAGAACTATGATAAATAAGGGCCCATGGCAAGTGACCCTAATGAGAAAAGAAGTCCAAGGAGTTTTTAAAATGGAGTTTTTAAAGAAGGAAATTTTAAAGGCACCATTACAAACAATTCAAACAAGGAAAAAAGATAGAGGGCAACAGAAAAACCAAAGTAGCTTCACAAAAGCTTAGAGATGACCTAGAAACTTCCTATAGGAAGTGGAAGGAAGGCCAGGCTACAAAAAGAAGAGTACAGATAGGTAGCACAGAAGTGCAGGAATGGCATCAGGAAGGCTAAAGCTGAGAATGAGCTAAAAGCAACAAAAAAGCTTTCTTCAGATACGTGCATAGTAGAAGGCGGAGGAAAGAAAGGGTGGTTCAACTAATCAGCGAGGATGGCAAAATGATAAAGATAAGTAAGAAAAGACAAGTGCTCAATTCCTACTTTGGCTCAGTCTTCTCCCAAAAGAGGATCTATGACAAGAGTGAAGTACAAGCTTCATACTAGAAGTACATACTAGAACCCAGTGGGGGTGTCTCATGAAGCTGATTGGTGGAAGATTCAGAACAGATAAATGGAAGTACTTCTTCCCACACTTCTTAGTTAAACTATAGAATTTACTAGCAGAAGATGTAGTGATGGCCACCAATTTGGATGGCTTCAAAGGGATGGGGTGGAGTGGATAAATTCCAGGAGAAGAAGGCTATCAATGGCTACTAATCCTGATGGCTGTGTGCTACCTTCAGTATTAGAGGCAGTAAGCACCAGAATTAGGATCTGGAATTAGGAATGAGCAGAGACGTGGCTAAATTTGCCAATGGTACCAAATTATTTAAAGTGATCAAAACAAAATGGGATTGTGAGTAACTCCAAAAGGATCTTTCCAAACTGGGAGAATGGGCATCCAAATGGAAAATGCAGTTCAATGTAAGCAAGTGCAAAGTGATGCACCTTGAGGCCAAAAATAATAATCCCACTTCAAGTATAACCTGATGGAATGTGAACCAGAAGTGTCTGACCAAGAAACAGATCGTCGGGCTGTGGTGGACAGCTCAATGAAAATGTCAACGCAGTGTGCGGCTGCTATAAAGGAGGCAAACTCCATGTTAGGCATAATTAGAAAAGGAATCGAGAATAAAACTGCCAGTATCATACTGCCATTATACAAAACTATGGTGAGACCATACTTAGAATACTGCGTATGGTTTTGGTCACCACACCTAAAAAAAGATATTGTAGAACTGGAAAAAGGGCAGAAAAGGGCAACTAAAATAATTAGGGAACTGGAGCATCTCCCCTATGAGGGAAGGTTACAACAGCTGGGATTGTTTAGCTTGGAAAAAAGGAGGCTAGGGGAGACCTGACAGAGGTGCACAAAATTATGCATGGTGTGGGGAATGTGCATAGGGAGATACTTTTCTCTCTCTCTCAGAATACTAGAACCTGGGGTCATCCCATGAAGCTGATTGGTGGGAGATTCAGTTGGTGGGAGATTCAGGACAGATAAAAAGAAGTACTTCTTCACACAACCTATAGAGCCTATCTACACTACTGCTTTAAAACAGTTTAAAACGGTTTATAACAGTTTTGAGAACTGTTGGGGCCCAGGACACATTCCATATACAGTTTTCAAAACGTTTTCAAAGTGTTTTGTTCTGCGTGTGTAGATACGCTCACGGTTAAATTATGGAATTCTCTACCACAAGATGTAGTGATGGCCACCAATTTTGATTACTTTAAAAGGGAGTAGGATAAATTCCAGGAGGAGAAGGTTATCAACGGCTACTAGTCCTGATGGTTATGTGCTACTTCCAGTATCCAAGGCAGTAAGCCTGTGTGCATCAATTGCTGGGGAACATGGTGGGAGTGTGCTGTTGGCCACTGTGTGAACAGAGTGCTGGACTAGATGGACCCTTGGTCTGATCCAGCAGGGCTCTTCTTATGTTCCTAATATACAAATACATGACATAGATTAATAAATACGTGTAAGTAGTTTCACACATATAGCAGCAGTGGAAAGATGGTATCTGCTTTGATTTGAGGCAGTTATGAAAGGAAGTTAAAGGAATTACAGCTACTATAATCTTATCAAAGCTGAGTTCTCGTATGATCCAATGTAGCTCTGAAAGTTTATTTCTATTTTTTTAATCAAAGTTATTAAATGCTCAAGTTTCTTCTAATTTGTTAAGTGGGTTGCCATTGAATTTTGTATTGTACTTAATAGATGAAGTGCAATTAATTATCCTAACATTGTAAGTACTCTGTATAATTAATCATGTGAAAGAATTCATATTGTTATGTAGTTAAGCAGAACTGTCGTTTCATGATGGAGCTGTACAGCATAAAACAATGATCATACTGGTTAGCTAAACACAGAACTCTTGACCTACTGTGGCATTATTGCTATTCTGCTTTATGAACCCAGTGCTGTAAATAATTTAGTGTCTTCTCTCAACCAACTGAATCTGAGTGACTACATAGAAAACTGTCAACAAAAAAGCATTGTAAACACAATTACTGCCTTCTGTGTAAGAAGCAACCTGAAACATTTTTTGTTGTTACATAATGTGTATTCATAGGAATGTTAGTAATATACACCAAATGTAAAGGGGATAAATTTGGAAGAAGTATTACATATTACATTTTTAATGTTTTGTCTCAGTGGTATTTTGTTGAGACAGAATTAATTTATCCGTACGATGTGTGTACCTTCTCTGGGTTGTTTGCCTTTTTTGTTGAATATTAGTTTCCCCATGCCATATTATTCCCTACTTTTAAAGTTCCCTCATTTTCAAAATGGTTCATCATTTGGCACAAGATGTTTTTTAAAAGAAGAAGAAACACAATCCAAAGTTCTGTCGTCATTAGGGTCTACCTGCATGGTTCTTTGGACTGGATATATAGGGATGTATACAAAGGTTCCATAAATGGAAGTTTTTTTCTAATGGAGGATATCATTCCATGAGTGTAGACCAACCTTTGGACCCAGCCAATAATCTTTTCAATTAGGGAGCTTTAAGTAATATAATAAAATGAACTAAAATCACATAAAGTTGTCCATATCTCTGGATAATTTCTCAAACATGGTAGCTGGCATCTACCATGTGAGAGAAATGTCAACTTTTTAGAGGTTTCCAATCCAGCCCACTTTGATCACTCCCAGGCCCCAGTGAATAGCAGACAACTGGGCATTTTTGTGCTCAGTCCAGTGTTTCCACATACTGAAACAAAAGTCTGATTGATCTATCTGTCGAACCTTGCCCTACATTTTCGGGGCAGCTGCCAAATTCTGAACTTGTCATGATCCTGGAGTCTGGTGGTTCACATTCTGGGGATGAGGCCATGGACTCTGAGGAGGTGGGAGAACAGATGAAGGAATTACCACCAGCAACAATCCTGGATGGCCCAGTGCATGAGGAGCCCATCTTGCTATTTTCTCCCCTGTGCTATAATTATCCTTGGAGTGTAACGATTGCAGCCTAGAAATGGCAACAAGGCCACAGTCTTCCCAAGGCAGTTGGGGTGAACAGTTGTGAAATCAGGCAGAACCCCTTTAACAGAGGAAGAGCTAGTGACCTATACTGAGCTGCAGGCTTATTTAAGCATCAGTCTAGAGTTCTCTGTTGCTGAAGCAACATTTGAGCCTGCTCATGCATGAGGCTCTGACCTGAGCTCTACTTGGAGCTGTCCATCCTAGACATGAACCCTTGCCTGAACTTAAACTTCTTTTAGAGCCCCACTTGGGCTTGAACCACCATCCTGGAGCAGACACCAACAACCAAACCATCCTTTGTCCTACGTTTCTCCTAAAGTAGTTGGGCATCAGTGCTCATTGCTGGATTCGTCTCCTCCTCCTCCTCCTCCTCCTCCTCCTCCTCCTCCTCCTCCTCCTCCTCCTCTTTGTTTACCCAATCAGTCTGTGAGCCATACTCCTGATTTTCTCCTTCACCAGATTCTAACAAGCACTCAGTGTCAGCAGGCAACTTTGATCTGCTCTCCCCCCCCCCCCGGCTCTGGGTCTGGCTCCTGGCCTCTGAGTCTGTAATTCATGTATGCCAGCTATCACTGTGCATATTTATCTAAATTCATTTATTTAACATATTAGTATCTCACCTCCCCACAAATGGGATAGTAATAGTTTAAATAAATGAATTTGCAGAGCCCAACAAATAAACAATGATAAAATAACCAAAAACACTTCAAACAAAATTTAAACTAACTTTATAAAGAATAATCAGTCAAAACTGATCTCCGTACAACAGTAATACTACAGAGCCATGATGTCTACTCAACATGCTTAGGACTTTCAGAAGGGTAAAGCAGTGGTGTCTAATCTCAGGCCTACAGGCCAAATCCAGCTTGCCTGGTGTCCAAATCTGGCTCTCCTGGGTTGTTCAGATGGCTGTGCTGCCTTCCCCTGGCTCCACCTCCTTTACCCAACTGCCAATTATTGGTGGTAGGCTGACCATATGAAAAGGAGGACAGGGCACATGTAACTTTAACAGTTGTAGAGAAAAGGGAATTTCAGCAGGTGTCATTTATATGCAATTAGTCCCTGGTGAAATTCCCTCTTCATCACAGCAGTTAAAGATGCAGGCACTATACTAGAGTGACCCTATACAAAAGAAGGCAGGGCCCCTGCAACTTTAACTGTTGTGATGAAGAGGGAATTTCACCAGGAACTAATTGCATACAAATGACACTGGCTGAAATCCCCTTTTCTCTACAACTGTTAAAGTTACATGAGCCCTGACCTGGATTTTATCTGGTCAGCCTAATTGGTGGTCTTCTGGCTTTTGTGTGGTTTCTTTCCCATTCTAAAAAGTTGAAATACTTCTCCTACAGCTTAGTTACTGACAGTAAAAGCTTTTAGCTAAAATATACTAGAAATTTTGGACTCACCCATTTTTGCCTTTGGTCCCAAATACTACTGGAATCCAGCCCCCAAGAATTTATTTGAAATTAAATTTGGTCCTCAGACTGAAAGAGAGTTGGTACTATGAAGTCAGGCTTCCATCCTATCTTAAAAGATGAAAGATGAACCTAACAATGTTTAACGTTAATAGGGAAGTGATTCCATAACCTTGGAGCAAGCATAATAAAGGTCCTGATCATTGCCTTTGATCTTTTGACCTCATATAGTGTAGGCACACAGAGCAAACCCTACACTACAGAACATAAATAGTGGCTAGATTTATCTAAACAGAGTCATTCTCCTCTAAAATATATTTGTCATTGACTATGAAAGGACCTTGAATTGAGACCAGAAGCTAATTTGTAGCCAGTGCAGTCACCATAAAGTAATCTGAATATACCAATTTCCCAATATCTTACATGAAGTAGGCGGAGGTATTCTGCATACAGTGAAGTTTCTTAAATGTATTGCACTAGGCAGTTGCAGGTTTACAAAAGCATGGCTCAGCATTTCAAGATGCCTCTTCTCCATGAAGATATGCAGCCGACATGTTAGATGAAACTGATAAACGGTGTTCCTAGCCACTACTATCTGTCTATCCATAAACAAAGTGGGATCCAGAAACACCCCATGCTTCATTCCTGGTCATACAGGGAGATCCCCCCATCTATGACAGGGAGAGTGACTAATTCCAGAGTGTTAGGATTACCTACTGGCATTACCTCCATCATTTACTGGATTCAACTTCAGCCTATTTAAATGCATTTAATTATCAGAGCCTCCAGACACTGGTGCAGAAACAAATGACATTTAGTTAATGGTATGAGACTTACAGATGTTTAACAGGGAAAGAAATAGCTGTATGGATTGTTTTATATTCCCAATGCATTTCAATATGTGAACTCTTAAAAAGAAAGGATTCTTATATGTATTCCTAAAATGTGGTCAGAAACGATCCACAAATCATTTGGCTATACAACAATCCATACACCTATTTTGTTTTCTGTTGTGTTTTACAGTGGTGCCTTGTTTTGTGTTTGGACATAGATGTTTCCCACTTCTGCATATAATTATGGAGCCATGTTGCCATATATCCTATATTTAGGAATGGATGAATCTATCAGTTCTTATCAAACAATGAATCAAATGAAATTCTCACCCATTTCCCATTGTTTAGCTGCTTTGATATTTAGCTTTCATTTCAAAACTATTTTAATTGTTGTTGTTGCTTTTAAATTCATTTAATGTGATTTATAAATAAATTTATTGTATTTGTTTTTAATTAATGAAGGCACAGTCGTGCCTCCATTGTTTAGGGCCATCAGTAAAAAGCACATTCCGCTATGTTAAAGTGATAATTGTGGGGGGGGGTCATTCTAACAGCCATAAAATTGAAAATGTTTCATCAACCTTTCTGAAATTTACAGGTGCCAGAAAGAAATGTTTGTTTTACATTACCTGAAATTTTCAAGAAGGTTGGTGAAAGATTAAGGGAAGGAGAGCAGTTTAAGGTAGAAAAGGAATACAAACCTGTCTCCCTGCTTTTGTAAAATTTACTTCCGGGTTGAGACTTTTGTGCTCACAATTTGCATAATTTCTAGAGCCTTATTAATTAATCCAGTGATGGGGTCTTCTTCCTCCTTGACTGTAGTTGGTGGAAAGTTTTTCATTATTTTAAAATTCCCTTCAGTTGACTTTTAAAGACTATTTTAACCTCTCATTCAAGTCAATGAGGCGGCCATCTTCCCTCATAGCGCGACACACGCTCAGTAGCGTCGCTCTCCCCCCTCCCTCCTGCCTTAGAATGTGGGGTGGGTGAGTGAAATGGCTGCTGCCTCCAGCACCGACCTTTTGAGCGAAGAAGAAGAAGAAGAGTTTCTTTTTTCTCTTCTGGAACATGCATTCCTTTGGCTCTGAGAGTATTTTGGGCTATCTTCATAAGGCCAGTTTGCTCTTTTGCTCCCTGGTGAAGCAGAGTGTGGTTCCTCTGGAACCATGGTAACCTGATCTTCAGATCTCTCCAGGGAATAGGTGGCTATACCTTTCTTTCTATCCCCCACCCCCCCCACCCCATACACACACAGTGCTCCTTCCCTCTTTTCTAAGAGTTTGGTCCATACTGCTATAAGTTGAAAGCTTCAAACACTTCATTTAATTAGTTTGGGCCGGTGTTAAGTTTTAAGTACAATGTTGAAACCTTTCAAAGTGCTTCTGGGCCTACAGCGCTGGTTTCGGCCTAGTCACCCTGTTTTTCTAATAAGGTTTAGAAACAGTTGAGGTGTCGTTTATTTTGCATAGTGTACACACATGGATTTTCTTTTAATCTTTGCATTCTACACTGGCTCCCTCTTTGGTGTGTTTTTAGATGCAGACAAACCCTTTTTTGTTCCAGCAGGCCTTTGGCAAATAATCTGGACCTCTATCTATACCTTTGACTTTTAAATTGTTATGTTTTTAAAATGTTTTAAATGCTTTAATATTGAAAAGTATTTAATTATATTTCTAACTTTTGTATATTTAGGCTGACCATATGAAAAGGAGGACAGGGCACATGTAACTTTAACAGTTGTAGAGAAAAGGGAATTTCAGCCAGTGTCATTTGTATGCAATTAGTCCCTGGTGAAATTCCCTCTTCATCACAGCAGTTAAAGTTGCAGGCACTGTACTAGAGTGACCATATACAAAAGAAGGCAGGGCCCCTGCAACTTTAACTGTTGTGATGAAGAGGGATTTCACCAGGAACTAATTGCATACAAATGACACTGGCTGAAATCCCCTTTTCTCTACAACTGTTAAAGTTACATGAGCCCTGTCCTCCTTTTCGTCTGGTCAGACTAGTATATTCCTATTTATAGGTTTTAGCTGTATATGTTTTAGTTTTGTAAGGCTGCCCTGAGGCCCAGCATTGGGCAAAAGACAGGATACTACTACTACTACTACTAATAGTAATGTTTTAGATTTCACTTCTGCATCTGATGTTCTTTTGCATTTACTTTTCTTTATAAACCATTCATATCTTAAGACTTCTTGTGTGGCATGTTTTCATTGGTTTAACAAGTTAAAAGGGGTATTCACTGTTTTCATGCTTATGTTATAAAATCTATTTTCAACAGGCCTAGTAACTTCAAGAGTAACAGAGTTGGGGAAAATCCTCAATCTCTTTGCTATCAGAGGCACTGAGTAAGGGACCCCTGGAGATAATTTAGACTGACCCCAACCACAAAATACTATAGTTCTCATGTGGCCATTTGCCTTATGAGGCAGGTGCTCTGCGAGCTACCAAATGGAGGGACTAACAGGCCATAAAGTTGCCTGGCTGGGTCTGCCAGAAATCTAGCCTCAACACTCCTGGAAGGTCCATGTTCTATAGCACCTGCTGTCAGATGAACTTGAGGGAATCCCACCCTCCACCCCTGGGTTTAATTTACTGGCTTCCCCTGGCTGGACCTTGCAGGAAACTATAGGGACAGACAGAGCAGGCATTCATAGCACCCATAGAATGCTGAGACTGGCAAATCTAAAAACAAGTGTGTTGCTTTTCAAGAACCAAGGAAATTCAATGGGTCTTACTTTTGAGTAAATATCTAGGGATAGAAATGCAGCCTGTGCAAGAACTGAGTAGGGTGACCATATTTGGGAAACCAAAAAAGAGGACACCTAGTGGGGGGGGCAGGAAAATGGCTTTCTGGGGCCACCTTAAAGTCCCCAATTGGAGCGGAGGAGGGGAAAGCATGTCATTCTCACCCCCACCCCACTGCTCCAATCAGGCCCTTTTCTATAATGCCTGGAAATGACACGTTTTTCCCTTTTAAGGCCTTGATTGGTGCAGTGGGAGAGAATGACACACCTCCAGAAGGCATGTAATTCCCCCCTGCCACGCTAATGGTGGCCTTAAAAGGGAAAGTGTGTAATTCCAGGTCATTATAGACTATTGCATAAAATCCCCCCTGACACCTTTGGAGGGCACCAGGTTGGGGAAGGGCTGCTCTAAACAAAAAAAGAGAAGGAGGTGGCCCTAAGTTGTTTGTCATCAGTTTTCCACAACCCCACAGTCACCTCTGCATATTCTCCATCCTGTCCTCCTGGTTTATCTGCTTTGGGAGAATGAGAATTTCACTTGCACTTTCTGCCTCCTTAGGGAAGATGTGGCGTTAAGGCTTGGGAGCCTTAACTCCCAATTTCCCTGCTTTTTGGTGCTTGGTTGGAAACTGTAGAGCCTTAACCTTGTTTTTGTAAACCATAGGTTTTTTGTTTAATGAATATGTAGATTGGTCTGAGAGCTTGGGCTATAGGATGACATCATAATAATTATTAGGGATGTGCACTGGATCGGACCCGATCCACGATCTGAGTCCGGTCCAGTGGGAAATCGGATAAATTATCCGATTTCCGATCCAACAGCTGGATCCGCCGATCCAGTCCGAACCGATCCGAAAAGGGTCTGAACCGGTTCGGCGGATCGGCGGATCGGCGGATCGGCGGGCGCCCACTGGCGCCCACCGCCACTTCCATTGGCGGGCGCCAGCAGGCGCCCGCCGATGAAAGTGGACAGCGGGGGGGGGAGGGGGGCCCTTACCTTCCCGGCCCGTCCGCTCCCGACCAGCGCCAGCGGCTACTACCAGCGGGCTCCGCGGCCTGCTCCAGGGTGGCGCGCCGGGTGATGTCATCACCCGGCACGCTACTCGAGAGCAGGCCGCGGAGCCCACTGGTAGTAGCCACCGGCACCGGACGGGAGCGGACGGGCCGGGAAGGTAAGCAGGGGGTGCGTGGAGGGGAGGAGGGGGCGCGCGGAGGGGGGGAGGGTGCCCTTACCTTTCCGGCCCGTCCGCTCCCGTCCAGCGCCAGCGGCTACTACCAGCGGGCTCCGCGGCCTGCTCCAGGGTGGCGCGCCGGGTGATGTCATCACCCGGCACGCTACTCGAGAGCAGGCCGCGGAGCCCACTGGTAGTAGCCACCGACACCGGACGGGAGCGGACGGGCCGGGAAGGTAAGCAGGGGGTGCGTGGAGGGGAGGAGGGGGCGCGCGGAGGGGGGGAGGGTGCCCTTACCTTTCCGGCCCGTCCGCTCCCGTCCAGCACCGGCGGCTACTACCAGCGGGCTCCGCGGCCTGCTCCAGGGTGGCGCGCCGGGTGATTACCCGGCGCGTTACTCGAGAGCAAGCCGCAAAGCCGGCTGGCGGTAGCCGCCGGCGCCGGACGGGAGCGAACGGCTCTAAAAGGTAAGCAGTGGCGGGGAAGGGGGCTTACCCCCCCGGAGCCGTCCGCTTCTATCCGCTGGCGCCTGCGAGCGCCAGCGGATGGAAGCGGACGGCCCCAGGGGGGGTAGGGAGCGTGGGGGAGGGGGTTTACCTGCCGGGGCCGTCCACAGCGGACGGCCCCGGGGGGGGAGGGAGTTAGGCCCCCCCTCACCCACCCGCCGCCATTTTTTCCTCATAGACTTGCATTGCAATGCAAGTCTATGGGGAAAAAAATGGCGGCCGATCCAAAAATTTCCAATTTTTGGATCGGGATCGTACTCGATCCGGTCCGGGGGGCCTCCGATTTTGTCCGAACCGATCCGTGACAAAATTGGAGGTCCCGATCCGGGTCCCGATCCGATCCGGGGGGTCCGTGCACACCCCTAATAATTATCATAACAGCAGCACTGAGCAATTTCAATCCATACAGCTATTGCTACAATGGAAAGGACCATGGTGTACCAACCTGCCATGTAACTGTTAAAAATGAAGAGTATATGAGAAAAAAGAAATTCAGCACCACCAACAGAAATTCAGTACCACCGACATGGCTGAATACACAGGGATTGAAAGACAGACTTTTAGAGCTAAACACTCAAAGACCTCTGTCTGAATGGACAAATTGGTCAGATTTGGTTTTTCTTACATTTGATTTCCCCCCCCAAAAAATCTCAAGTACTTTCCATTCCTTTTATGGAAACGTTTGTGAAATTTGGTAAACTCTTAAAAGAAATGAACCAAACAAAATTCTCACTCATACCTATTCATATTTAGGTATTCCAGACCATAATAGCTTTGGCTGTAAGATATGCTGCTCACTTTCAAACAGTACCAAAGAACACAAGAGAACAAGCATCCAAGACAACCCTGATGATAGTATTCATATATATTTGTTTTGTGTCAGTACATCTCAGTATATTTATACTGTGTGCATTTTCATGTTTCACCTGGCTGAATCCAACTCCCACATTTCATTTGGGAAGCACTCATATTTTTAATTTATGATGCATATACCTTTGACTCACACCCCTTTTATTTCTCATATGTTATTGCAGTCTTAGGCTTGTCTATTGGAATATTGTCAAAGTTGTCTTTGTAAATTGAGATATTTGCCTTTTGTCTTTCTGCTCTCCCCCCTCCCCATTTCAAACCCATCACCTTTATCTGTATTCAGTTGCCTTTGCCAACCATTCATCCTCAGGAGACTGATTTTCAAAGTGTTTCTTAGGAAATATGCTCTTCCATACTACTGTTTATTTAAACTTGGCTGTACTTATTTATTTATTATTTATTTATTGTGTTTTTATACCGTCCTATAGCCGAAGCTCCCTGGGCGGTTCACAAAAATTAAAACCATGAACTTCTCATGCCATGTTCTGAAAACATTTCCCTCTGTGTTCTCTGTGTTTGCATATAGTCTTAGAAATTGTTCCTCAGCTCATGAAATTTGGCATTGCTCCACTGAAGTCTTTATGATGAGTGACTGTGCTTTATTCTTCCAAATGCCCTCACAATGTGACTCAGCCAGTCGCTCCCTTTGGAGGGTGGGCTGAGTAGGAATTTTTCCTCTAACTATATAGGTAGATTGGTTTTTGCCAACTCCATACTGGAAGTTATAATGAGGGGGATAAATAGGTTGATTTGTTGTTGGGATGTGTGGGAATTTGCTATATTAGAATAGGGACGGTGAGTGCTCTGGCACCTTCTGGTAATTGGCATGCTCCTCGGGGACTGTGCAGCTCTCGTGTCAGGATATAGTTTGCCTTTGGGGACCTTCCTGTCTCACCTATTCAGAGCTGTGCAGCACTGGAAGGGGGTGAGATGGGGCGGTCTCCCCACACTTACAAAAGTGTCACATAAGAGAGGGGTTTACCCGACTCCTGGCTTTGGAGAGTGGCTCACCCATAATGCCAGGCAAGTGGCCTGGGGTGAGGACATTGATACCTGCACTTACACTTGCAGATCCAGGGAGAGGTGAATCTACCTTATTGTTTAAATAAAGAGGCCCTAGTTTATTTCCAAGCTCTGGTATCTGTGTCTTTATTCTATGCTTCCTTCTCCACTCGTAACTATAGTGTAGCAATACAGAAGTAATATTTCTGGTTTTAGTCTCAGCAAGAATCCAATTTATTTAGGCCTAATGGTTTAGTGATTATACATTCAACTATCCCTTCAGTTGTTATGTGGAGATGTCCAGCACTTTTGCTAGTCAGTATAATATAAAGTTAGTCAACATTTAGATACCTATAAAGTACAATTTCTAAGCTATATATGTCTCTTCAGAATCTTGCTGTTTAAAAGGATAGATAATCCATTCTCCAATTTGTTGTTGTTGTTGCTGCTGCTGTTTTTCCTCTCAAATTGTTACCTGGTCGTAGAATGAAGAATATATAAGCTCTTTAAATTATCTTAGAATTGTCCTTGAGAATCAGAATATGTCCTTAAATTGTATTGTTGCCATAGGCGTGCGCACAGGTGGTTCACCTGGTGCCCAGGCACCACCTAATGAAAAGTCTGGGAAAGGTGCGGCACGGAGAGAAGGGTGGGAAGCAGGCCGTGCGTTGTCCGAAGCTATGGAAAGCGCACAGATGGCCTACACTATTAGCATGACTAACACGCTAATAGCGTAGGCCACCTGCGCACTTTCCATAGCTTCGGACAATGTGTGGCCTCCTCTGCCCCCTCCCCCCCGCACCTTTCCCAGTATGAAAGGGTCTCTTAATGCTTGAATGAAGAGGCCCTTTCACACTGGGAAAGGTGGGAGGGGGTGGAGGAGGGGGCAGAGCAGGTTGCGCATTCTCCAGAGCCCCGGAAAGCGTGGAGATCACCTAACGCTATTAGCGTGGCTGGGAGGATTCTCCCAGCCACGCTAATGGCGTTAGGTGATCTCCACACCTCTAGAGAACACGCGGCCTGCTCTATCCCCCTCCCACCTTTCCCAGTATGAAACGGCCTCTTAATTCAAGTGTTAAGAGACCCTTTCATACTGGGAAAGGTGCGGGGGGGGGGGAACGGAGCAGTCACAGCTTACCTGCTCTCTCCTCTCCCCCAGTCTCGCGATACTTCAGGATGAGACTTCTGACATTTCATCCCCATCTCGCGAGACTTGTGGGAGAGGCGGGGTCTGAGTATGAGCGGCAAAAAAGAAGAAGAAGGCAGCAGCATCAGCGGCGTGGGCCTGGGGGTAAGTAAGGCAGGGTGGATGGGCAGGCAGAGGGCAGGGCATGTGGGCGGTCGAGCAGTGGGTGGTGGTCGAGCGAGCAAGCGAGCGGTGGGTGAGCGAGTAGCGGGCAGGTCGGGTGGGCAGGCAGCAGGCTGCACAGGCGGGCTGCTGGCAGCTGAGCAGCAGGAAGCCTAAGGATGAAGGTGTGAGGGGTGAGGTGGCTCAAAGGAGTGGTTTTCTGCTTTGCACACAGAACCTCAGTCTAATTACCAGCCAATATGCTTCACTTTGCTTTTTTAAAAATGGGTTTCTGCAGGAGCAAACAAATGTGGATTCAAAGGACACAGAGTTTTGTGTTTGGGATGTTCAGACTCCACCTCTGCTTATTGCTCCTATTTCTGCTTACCCAGGTGCCCAAGTCTCTGAACTTTCTTGCCAGTTCTTTTATATATTACCTGCAAGGATTTTCATGTATATATCAAAATGTACAACATTATGATGTATGGCATATGACCCCGTGCCTTTTACAGCTACTCAATGTTCCTACATAGCTTTTCAGACAAGGGAATAACTTTGGATCATTTCACTTGCATGTGTTGTAGATCACAAGCTGAATATGAGCCAACAGTGTGATGTGGCTGCAAAAAAAGCAAATGCTATTTTGAGATGCATTAATAGAGTATAGCTTCCAAATCGCATGAGGTACTGGCTCCCCTCTATTTGGCACTGGTTAGGCCTCATCTTGAATATTGCATCCAGTTCTGGGCACCACATTTCAAGAGGGATGCAGACAACTTGGAAGCCTAAAACCAATTGCTACTCCTAACTAGAATAGACACAGTGAATCAATGGGAACTTGTTAAGTCCACACTTATCTAAGTTCCATTGCTTCAATGTGTTTTCTCTGGTGGGGACTAGCAATTGGACTGGTGATCTGATCTGTTTCTGTAATAGCCAGAAATGCAGAATGTGATACTGCTGGACCCAGAGTTCAGCCACCTGAAAATCTGAGTTTTTCTTTTAAAAAAGGATTCTAGCCTTTATGGCTGCAAAGATATCATTGGAAGTGTGTCATAATGCCTGCTGAAATCTCAGCATTTGTATTCTTTGATGGTGATGTAACCCACTTTTGTTTTTGAGAGACGTTTGTAAAATAAACATGGGAAGTGGTGATGTTGTAGTTCTGTCCCTTTCCCCCTTTTTCCAAGCTCTGACTGCATTTCACAACAGTAATGGTTTAGTTGTATGATTCAGAGATGCTCGACGATATCATATTTTATTGACTTTTAGATTTTGGTTTACAATTCAGTAAATCAGGCAATTCAGTCACACACCCTTGGGGATGGTTATGTCAGGATGGGCACACATCCTTGGGGGCTGACATGTTGGGATGGGCACGCCTCCTTGAGGGTCGGCTATGATGTCCTCCTTTTTGGTTTCCAAAATATGGTCACCCTAGTTAAATTGAATTTACTCCCAAGTTTACCTTAAAAAATCCCTGAGGGCACCACCTAATGAAATGAGCTGTGCACGCTTATGATTGTTGCTGATACTAATGGGCAGTGATACAGCTAAACTCCTAATGTTAACAGCACATGCAGGAGTGTTTTAGTAAATCATGCTATTAGGAGAGAGTGTACATAACCACACATTTATTTAAAAAGATACCAATTTTATTTTAAACATTATTTTTCTAATACTATTTGGCAGGGAAGGATTGGAGTTATTTACAGGAGACCATTAATTTAACCAAGGTGAAATATAAAGTACTCAAGTAGATCTGTTTGGCTTGTTTCCAATTGTTTGTGCATTTTTGTCCTTCAGGCTATTTTTATTTAGATCTTCAGTATGTCCTTTCCTCAATGAACACTTGCTAAGGTGGGTTTAGATGAATGGCTGAAATGATGACTGAAGTTGTAGAGCCATATTGGGTAGTTAGGGGAATGTGTTGTGAGCATTCCTTCAAATGTTCTAACACATGATGGATTAGTTAGGCTGACCATATGAAAAGGAGGACAGGGCTCATGTAACTTTAAGAGTTGTAGAGAAAAGGGAATTTCAGCCAGTGCCATTTGTATGCAATTAGTTCCTGATGAAATTCCCTCTTCATCACAACAGTTAAAGTTGCAGGGCCCCTGCCTTCTTTTGGATATGGTCACTCTAGTATAGTGCATGCACCTTTAACTGTTGTGATGAAGAGGGAATTTCACCAGGAACTAATTGCATACAAACGACACTGGCTGAAATTCCCTTTTCTCTCCAACTGTTAAAGTTATATGAGCCCTGTCCTCCTTTTCATATGGTTAGCCTAGATTAGTAAATTAGGAATTTATGGCTGAAGAAAGAGGTAGTGAGCTGGACCAAACAACTTGCTTGTGCCAACACATTATTCAAAATATCACAAAAATTATCCCTCTTCAGTCGCCACTGGTGCTACTTGTTAGAATTAACCCTGTGAAGCAAATTAAACCACAGAGTTTGAAATTACAGAATCAAGCACACATTTGGGGTCTGAAGAGTTTAATCTAGCTGGTTTGTCATATATATGATCATGCTCCCAAATTCTACTCTGTATCCTCTACCTTTTAAATAATAATAATAATAATAATTATTATTATTTATAACCCGCCTCTCCCTACGGATCGAGGCGGGGAACACAATGCAAAATACAAGCAGCACAAAGTTAATTAAAAAAAAAAAAAAACAAGAGAAAACACATCATTAAAACATTTTAAAATTCATCTGGATAGGTCTGCCGGAAGAGAACAGTCTTCATGACTCTCTTAAATTCATGAAGACTGCTATCTATCCTACTGCAGTGCCCTTTGGCACAGCTACCTGGCCAAAAAGCCTCAAAGGGAAATCTTGTTCTGTTATATCCTCCAGTGCCCCAGGCCCTGAAGAAAGATTTTGAAGGTCATATCCCCTCCAGGACTGTGCAAATCAGCAAAACGTGAGCACACGGAGGTTCTCTAAATTCCACCTCAAAGCTTGTACTGTCTCATGTCCATATCAGATTGCAATCTTTAGTTTTTTGTTTTCAAATGAAAACTCATGCGTATTTTTGTGTGTCTTGTCCCAGATGTATGCATCGATTGTGTGCAGTTTAAACATTTCTGTACTTTTCTCCCATTAATTAAAGCATGTTGTGCATATTTTAAAAAGTACAATTTTTTTATGCACATTTTCCAAATGTATGCATGTTTTCAAAGTCTTTCTTTGGGGGGGGGTCACAAATCACATTGTAAGTTTGGAAATGCAAATTGTATTTGAGTCTGCATTCTGGTCTGAGAGATGCAAATTGGGTAAATTCTGTTAAGACATGAATAAATGACCCTTTCACTGACATGATACTGGATAACACCGAGGCAAAAGTGGTGAGCAAGGGAAGCCCTGTGATAACACACTTACCTTGGTGAGAGGGCTTATGGTACCCTTGTCTGGATTTTTTTCTCTTTCTTCCATCCCCAAAGGTTGGACTTGCTTTGAATATGTGCCAAGACAATTTAACATACCAGCTAGCCCCTTCTCACAATGTGGGCACAGAATCAACAACCCCAGCATGCATGGATGTTCAGTCATGGTCAACAAAAAAGCTGCCTCTTAAAAACAACACAATGAGTAAGTATGTCTTTGTAATGCTGGTGTACATTGATCTGTGCTGGCAATGGGAACTACAGGCAGTGGCAATGGGAACCATAGGCAGTGCCAGCCTCTGAGAAGGTGGAGCAAACATGCCCTACCTTAGCTGAATCACTACTACCCAGGGGCTAACAATGGATGGACATGGGTGAAAAATGTGCATAAGGGGAGAAGTCAGAGGTTTTTCCACAGCATTCCTGGCATATGTTACATTCCTGGGCAAGGTCCTTGAGCGGGTGGTTGCTGGCCAGCTCCAGACACTCTTGGATGAGACTGATTTTCTGGATCCATTTCAGTCGGGTTTCAGGCCTGGTTTTGGCGTGGAAACAGCCTTGGTCACCCTGTATGATGACCTATGTTGGGAGAAGAACAGGGGGAGTGTGACTCTGTTGATTCTCCTTGATCTCTCAGCGGCTTTCGATACCATCGACTACGGTATCCTTCTGGCACGACTGGCTGAGTTGGGAGTGGGAGGCACTACATTGCAGTGGTTCCGCTCCTACTTGACAGGTCGGCTCAAGTATGGGGTTCCACAGTGGTTAGTCTTGTCTCCCATGCTGCTCAACATCTACATGAAACCGTTGGGTGTGGTAATCCGGAGTTTTGGAGTGCGTTGTCATCAGTATGCTGATGACACGCAACTCTACTTCTCCTTTTCATCTTTATCAGGTGAGGCTGTGGATGTGTTGAAGTGGTGCTTGGCTGCGACAATGGACTGGATTAGAGCTAATAAACTGAAACTCTATCCAGACAAGACTGAGATGCTGTTAGTGGGGGGTTCCTCTGACCGGATGGAGGGTGTTCAACCTGTTCTGGATGGGGTTGCACTCCCCCTGAAGGAGCGGGTTTGTAGCTTGGGGGGTTCTCCTTGAACCATCTCTGTCACTTGAGGCTCAGGTGGCCCAGCTATGCTCCTTTCTAGACAGGGATAACCTGGCTTCAGTTGTCTATGCTCTGGTAACCTCCAAGTTAGATTACTACAATGCACTCTACATGGGGCTGCCTTTGAAGATGGTTCGGAAGCTGCAGCTTGTGCAAAAAGCAGCGGCCAGATTGGTAACAGGGACCAGAAGGTTCGAACATATAAGACCGATTCTGGTCCGCTTGCATTGGCTGCCTGTATGTTTCCGAGCCCAATTCAAGGTGCTGGTATTAACCTATAAAGCCTTACACGGTTTGGGACCACAATACCTGATGGAACGCCTTTCCCGACATGTACTTACCTGTACACTGTGCTCAACATCAAAGGTCCTTCTCCGGGTGCCTTCTCTGAGGGAAGCTGGAGGACGGCAACAAGGGAGAGAGCCTTCTCTGTAGTGGCCCCCCAATTATGGAATGATCTCCCCGATGAGGCCTACCTGGCGCCAACACAACACTGTTATCTTTTCGACACCAGGTCAAAACATTTCTTTTCTCCCAGGCATTTTAACAGCTTAAGTTGAGGTTTTAACTGACTTTGTGGCCAGGCTTAAAAGTTTAAAATGTTTTAAATATCTGCTGTTTTATGTTTTATGGTTTTAAATTTTGTATATTGACTTTTAATGTTCAGTCTTTTAATTTTTGTAAACCGCCAGAGAGCTTTGGCTATGGGGCGGTATATAAATGTAAATAATAATAATAATAATAATAATAATAATAATAATAATAATTTAATCTGGATGAAGCTACAACCTTTGAAGTAAAAAATAAAGCCACTTGAAAATTCAGCAGAGGACTAACCTGAGAGGTCAGAATGGAGATGTACATATGGCCAAGATTTAATGGAGTCAGCCATTTTTTGGGTCAACAGGCCTCTGGTATTAAAGTAATATATACAATATTACTGTGTTGAAATGGCTGGGTGGAGTTAAATTTGTCCCTTTGACTTGCTACACATTTAAATTATCTTGCATCCATTGGCTTCTGTCTTCAGAGAGACTTCATTTATAGCTTCAGGCTATATGACATATCCCCTATGCCACTGCTAAATGAGGGTGAACCGAAGAACTGTTATATTTATTTACTTTTATGTTATGGATATCTATATTGCTTTCATTTTTTGGTGACATTGTGTGCAAGATTTAATTTTTATTAGTTCCCAATTGCAAAACCAGACATGATTGATAGATTTGTTGAAACCTCAAATTGCCTTCAGCTATCTTCTATGTAGTTTCAGCTTTTCAAGAATATGTCCAAATGTTACCTTTCTACAGAGGGGAATATTAATGGCTGTCACCAGCTAGTGATGTGCACCATTTCTTCCATTCGTTCAGCTCTAATGAATGTACACTGTATGCACCATTTGTATTGATGTGTAAATTTAGCAAAACTCAAGGTCGCCAAAGTTCTTTGAATTCCATCTTGAATTCTGTTCCATTTTTCTTCTTCTTTTCAGTTGTGCACATCTTTGAAAGGTATGCTTTCTTCTTCCATTGACTAAAGTACCCTCACGACTTCAAAGGCTGGGACAGAATGAATCAGCATACTTCCCTGGAGTTTGTTGCTCAGAAATACCGGGTTGCACCTCTTGGCAGTAGTTCCCCATACTAGAAAAGGCCTGGACTAGGATCTAGGGATGGATCTATTGGTATTTGGCATCTCTTTTGCATTAAAATGGGTGGCATAGAAATATTCTGAGAGTGTTATTGTGGCTACTGAGCAATTGTTGGAGATAACTGGCAACCATCCAAGTGTACTCAGGAGTGTGTGTGAATGGAGCAACTCTCTGTGTTGGGTCGGTCATGAGAGTCTTTTCCAACTGATCATAGTCAGTTCTCGTGCTAAGGCAACAAGTGGATGGGAAAGGCCACACAATTGGTGCTGTCCATATGGGTGCTTCATTCACACACAGAGACAAATTAAATTCAATTGCCCTTTTGGGTAGTTGTTCTCTTTTCATAGTGGGTGAACATCCACAGCCTCATCTTCATCAGGTGAGGCTGTGGATGTGCTGAACCAGTGCCTGGCTGCGACAATGGACTGGATGAGGGCTAATAAAGTGAAACTCAATCCAGACAAGACTGAGACGCTGTTAGTGGGTGGTTCCGCTGACCGGATGGAGGGTGTTCAACCTGTTCTGGATGGGGTTGCACTCCCCTTGAAGGAGCGGGTTCGTAGCTTGGGGGTTCTCCTAGAACCATCTCTGTCACTTGAGGCGCAGGTGGCCTCAGTGGCACGGAGTGCCTTTTGCCAACTTCGGTTGGTGGCCCAGCTACGTCCCTATCTGGACAGGGATAACCTGGCTTCAGTTGTCCATGCTCTGGTAACCTCCAAGTTAGATTACTGCAATGCACTCTACGTGGGGCTGCCTTTGAAGGTGGTTTGGAAGCTACAGCTTGTGCAAAATGCAGCGGCCAGATTGATAACTAGAACCAGTAGGTTCGAACATATAAGACCTTCTCTGGCCAGCTTGCATTGGGTGCCTGTATGTTTCCGAGCCCGGTTCAAGGTGGTGGTTTTAATCTATAAAGCCTTACATGGCTTGGGACCACAATACCTGATGGAACGCCTTTCCCGACATGAACCTACCCGAACACTACGTTCAACATCTAAGGCCCTCCTCTGAGTGCCTCCTCCGAGGGAAGCTCGGAGGTCAGTAAATAAGAGAGAGGGCCTTCTCTGTGGTGGCTCCCCAATTGTGGAACGATTTCCCCGACGAGGCCCGCTTGGCGCCAACATTATTATTGTTTCGGTGCCAGGTCAAGACTGTCCTCTTCTCTCAGGCATTTGGCAATATCTGAGGAGCCTGGGTTTGTTTTGTTTTGTTTTTGTAGCTTTTTGAAGTGTTGAAGTGGTTTTTAAATGTACAGATTGTGTGTATGTTGTATGTTTTTGCTGTTTTAATTTTTGTATATTGTTTTTAATTGTTTTAATCCTATGTAAACCGCCCAGAGAGCTTCGGCTATGGGGCGGTATACAAATGTAATAAATAAATAAATAAATAAATATGAATGTATAACCCCTATACACTTGGGTGGAGGAAGGGCTAAAAGAAGTAACAACAAAAAGAGGCAGTTTGTTCTGTTGGAAAGCTGAATGATGGAAAACTGATTTATGGGCTCTTTTCACCTTGTATAGGGTAAACTGAACTGGTATTTGTGTACAGCAGAAATGCAAGGGGATGGGGAATCATTTTTGTATCTTTGTATTTTGTTATAATTATATGATTATTGCAGGGCTAATACTTTGAATGTTTAAGGTATAAATTGTCTATGGTCCAGTGGACTAAAGTTAAAGATTCTACAGGAGGGACTACTTGAAGTATCCTGCATCCAGTGAAACCAAAGGCACTTTGAGACTGGCCTTACTAAAGACATGTTTGTTCAGTAATATCTTTGGAGTTTACACTTATTAAACTCCATAGGACCCACACAAGTAGAGGTTATAAATGCACCCATATTGATCATGCTGCAGTGTTTCACAACTTTTAATACAACTGACAATGAATTGTTAATGCTATGACAGTGGCATCTGACATGAAGTCATGAGATTAGTCACTGCTCATCATCAGGCAACTTTGGACACAAATAGCCATTGCTTTCCCTGTGTGATGAACATCCTTTAAAATATACTATTATTCAGGATTGCTGTACACAATGTATTTTTCTGCATAGCCATAACATCCATGCAGGAATATACAAGTGTAAAGTGTGCACACCACTATGTATGACAATTGCAGAATTGCCTAACTTGCAAAAGTATGACAAAGTGTACCATATATGTCCAATACACCAGCGCTAGCAAAACGTACATGCAACAAAACAGATACTAAACTAATCTTTATACATAATACTCATCTTACTAAATATATCCATGTGTGAAGCAGCCCTTAAACCACCAGACATTTAAATTATATGTTAATATTTTTTTCTATTTTTAATATGTTATATTTTATTTGTATGTTTTATATTGTTTTTGTAAACCATCTATAAATCCATTGAGGGGTATATAAATCTTTTAAATACATACATAAATAAATGAACAACTGACAATTTGGTTGCAAAACATTGGTTCATGCATTGTTTTTTGCCAGGATCTTCATCTCATCCTGCATTTGATCAAGAACAAACTCAGAAGTACTTTGTGAGGAAGGAAACATCAATCAATTAATTGGAACCATTATGTTCTCTAAAAATTGATTAGAGAGAATCACCAGATGTGCATCTAACCTGGCAGAATAACAAGATCACCCCTCTTTGTAGTATATGATTTCTTTTGGGAGGATAAAGGTCAATCATGTTTTTGGGGGGGGGGGGAGAACAAACAATTTGGAAAGAGTTAGTTAATTAGCCCAAACAGAAAAGCAAATACAACCCATTAAGTGTAAGAGCCATTCAAGCAACAGATGGATAAACAAAGCTGTTCTTTCTCTTTGGCCTTAATTTGAAATATCTAGGAGAAAATGTGTGCCTTCTTCCAATGCCCCATAATATAGGGGTATATTCAAATCAAAATGGAAGATGAGCTAAAAAAGGGGGGGGAAGTTAGCTTTGGCTGCTGGGTACTCTTATTCCGTTCCAGAGATTTCTCCACTATGTTTCTATCAAATGTTTTAAGTGCCAACAGCATGCTCAGCACTGGAAATCAATCTATGTTCATGGCAGGTAGTGCTGCCTCTTCATTCCTGAAGGCAGATGGTTTTTCTTTTATTAATATAATGCTCCTCCTCCCCCTGCACCAATGGAGACAACTCATACAGTATAAGGCATGTTCTTATATGGTGGAGATGAGATGGCTGGTTTTGTATTGACAGTGTCTCACCAAGCTCTTGAGGAAAGGCGTTTCTCTTATTCGAGGACCACTTCAAAGATCGTAATTTTGAAGGTCGTGTGTAACATAAGTACATAAGGATAAACCTGCTGGATTAGACCAAAGACCTACCTAGTTCTGTATTGTGTCCCACAGTGGCCAACCAGATGCCCCAGGGAAACCCACAAGCAAGTCATAAAGGCAACAATGCATTCTCACAGCAACTGGTGTTTAGAGAGAGTAGGGATGAAACAAATTTGTCAGTTTCATTTTCTGCCACATTTGAACTATTTAAATTTCAAGTTCTTTGTATCCTGTTTATAAATGAAGTCGCCAATTCGATTTAATTATTTAAGTAAAGAAGTTATGCTTTACTCTTCAACATAAAAGGCTGCCAGAGTGACTTACAGAACAATAAAAAACAAGGAAGTTATGTTAGTATGTTCTTATAAAACACAAACTCAACAAAATTCTCACCCATTTGTACCAGCCAAATTCAATAGCCTATTCATAGCATGTGCTACTTGCCTGCCACATACCAGTAAAAGAAGCAGAGGAATTCAAACCCAGAGTTTTAAGAGCTAAGCACCCAAAGCCCTCTGCCCAGATGGACAAATCTGTCAGTTTTGCCTTCTCCTACATTTTTTTTTAAATCAACTTCCTTCCATCCTGATTAATAATTAGTTTGCAATTTTTGGCAAAGCCTTGTAAGCAAGCAAGCAAACAAACAAACAACATTTTCACCCGTTCCTAATTCAGAGGCAAACTGAGTCTGATTCTAGAAGCAGCATTTAGCCATCATGACTAGTACCCATGGACTGCCATGAATTTGTCTAATTCTCTTTCAAAGGAAGGAAGATAGCTCCACTTTCAAATCAAAAGTATTTGAAAGTATACATTCCGGGCGATGTATAAAGTGTTGGTTATTACCTTTAAAGCCCTACATGGTTTGGGTCCAGGTTACCTGTGGGATCGCCTTCTCCCGTATAATCCACCCCGCACACTCAGGTCCTCTGGGAAGAATTTACTCCAGCCAGAACTAGGCTGACAAGTGTTACCCAGAGGACCTTCTCTTCTGCCGCTCCCAGGCTGTGGAATGGCCTGCTGGAGGACATTCGACAAATTAGCAGTCTTCTGGAATTTAAGAAAGCCGTGAAGACTGCTCTCTTCCAGCAGGCCTACCCAGTTTAATTTTAAGATGTTTTTAATAATGTATTTGTTTTTATCTGTTTTAATGGTTTATCTATTTTATTGTTTTTATATTTATATTTATTGTTGTTCCCCGCCTCGATCTAGATGGAGAGGCGGGTTAGAAATGAAATAAATATATAATAAATAAATAAAATAAAAGAACTTCAAATAGTGCTGAAAATTAAAACATACTTTCTTTTCAGCACTTTTTTTTTGTTTTGTTTTTAGCCGGCTTCCTTTTTGGCAACAACTTTTAGAACATATACACAGAGTGATGAAATAGTATGTGCAATACAAAGATTATTCCGCCAGAACAAAAGGCAAATAGTAAAGATAACCAAACAATCAGGTTAGAAAGCAATACATTAGAACTAACAAATTCACCCCAAAATATACATTATTCAAGTCAATAAAAGGTTGCAATGGCTCTGTTAACAACAAACCACCAAAACTAGGATCTTCTCCAAACATATGCCAAACTTTTGTGCTAGTTTTGTGCCATTTTGTGCCACAAACCCTGAGTTTTGTGCCATCCCAGGAAGCCTGGAAATGACATACCCTTAGATGAGGTCTGGTGAATGAGAAAAATTTCACATACTCAGATCGACTCCAAACTGGTGCCAAAAATTAGTTTTACCTTTGTGCCGTTTTGTGCCACAAACCCCAAGTTTTGTGCCACAACCTTAAGTGTGAAAATGACATACCCTTAGGTGTGGTCTGGTGAATGCTAAAAAATTTATGTTCTCAGATCGACTCCAAACTAGTGCCAAAGTTAAGGAGGCAGTAATGATGTACTGGTTTTATCTGCTTTTAATCAGTTTTTGTATTTTGTGTTTGGTGTTGTTCCCCGCCTCGATCCGTTGGGAGAGGCGGGTGATAAATAAATATATTATTATTATTATTATTATTATTATTATTTAGGGGCTGGAGTTAAATTTCAGTGGCACGTTGGGGTTAGTCTCAGTGCTCAAATTAGGGTTAAGGTTAGGGTTAGGGTTGTGGAGGCATGGCCTCCCTGTCTGGAACGGAGCCCGTGGAAGAGCCTAGTAGGGCTTGGATAAACTGAGTGGGCCACCAAGAGAGCTTGCATAATGATGTTTAGAGGCTGGAGTTCAGTGGTACTTTAGGGTTAGGCTCAATGCTCAAATTAGGGTTAGAGTTAGGGTTGAGGAGGCATGGCATCCCTGTCAGGAACGGAGCGCATGGAAGAGCCTAGTAGAGCTTGAGAGACTGAGTGGGCCACCAAGAGATTTTGCAGAATGACATTTAGGAGTTGGAGTGAAGTTTCAGTGGTACTTTAAGGTTAGGTTCAATGCTCAAAGTAGGGTTAGGTTAGGGATAGGGTTAGATTAGGGGTAGGATGAGGGTTGTGGTAGGGGTAAGGGTAGAGGTAGGGATAGAATTATATGTAGGGTTAGGGTGACGGTTAGATTTAGGGGAAGGGATAGGGTTGGGGTAGGTTTAGGGATAGGGTTGGGGTTAGGGTAGGTTTAGGGATAGGGACTACTAGTCCATATGACTACTGGTCTGGAGTGTTTGCACCTTGTGTTGGGCCAACAAGACAGATTAGGGATTCTGTTGGTGTACCGCCTACCCCGCTGCTCAACAGACTCCCTAGGTGAGCTGACAGAGGTGGTCTCGGGTGCATTGTTGAGGTCCCCCAGACTGTTGGTTCTGGGGGATGTCAACATTCACACCGAGGGCACTTTATCTGGGTCGGCTCAGGATTTCATGGTTTCCATGACAACCATGGGACTGTTCCAACATGCCACTGGCCCAACCCATGTAGCGGGACACACTCTAGACCTGATTTTTTCCACTGGACACAGAGATGGTGATCTGAACGTGGGGGGACTTTACATCAACCCCTCTGTCATGGACAGATCACTGCTTGCTGAGGTTTAGACTTACAGCAGCTTTTCCCTTCTGCACGGTTGGGGGACCCATTAAGATGGTCCACACCCAGAAGCTAATCGATCAGAATGGTTTCCAGAGGGCTCTGGGGAGTTTTCCAGCTGATAGGGCTGGCTCCCTTGTCGAAACCCTGGTTGATCTGTGGAATGCAGAAATGACCCAGGCGGTTCACACGAATGCTCCTGAGTGCCCTCTCCTGTGTAGAGCTCGAACGGCTCCGTGGTATACCCCAGAGCTGAGAGTGATGAAACAAAATAGGAGACGGCTTGAGGGCAGATGGAGACAAACTCCTAGTGGATGCAATGAAACACTGGTAAGTGCCTATGGTAAGCTGTATTCAGGGGCAGCAAAAAAACAATACTTTGCTGCCACTATTAAATCATCAATCTGCCGCCCAGCGGAAAGTTGTCCAAGGGCTTTTACATGCCAGCCCCAAGGACATGGTAGAACCATCTGAGGCCCGCTGTAATATATTTGCTAGGTACTTCCAAGATAAAATCTTTGGCATCTGCCAGGACTTAGACTCCAATGTTATAGCAGGTGAATCTAGTGAGGTATCCAGAGCACAGGATTGTCCTGTTTTCTTGTATGAGTTTCAGTTGGCACAGCTCGATGACATCGACAAGGTGCATGGACAGGTTCATGCAACCACCTTTGTATTGGATCCTTGCCCCTCTTGGCTAATAAAAGCTTGCAGGGATGGAACTGCTGGCTGGGCCAGGGAGGTGATTAATGCCTCTCTATGAGAAGGAGTGGTCCCAGACCATCTGAAAGAGGCAGTAGTGAGACCACTCCTGAAGAAAGCATCACTGGACCCAGAAAAACTTAATAACTATAGGCCGGTGGCAAATGTTCCATTCCTGGGCAAGGTCCTTGAGCGGGTGGTTGCTGGCCAGCTTTAGAAACTCTTGGATGAGACTGATTATATTGGATCCATTTCAGTCAGATTTCAGGGGAAGTGTGACTCTGTTGATTCTCCTTGATCTCTCAGCGGCTTTCGATACCATTGACCACGGTATCCTTCTGGCACGACTGGCTGAGTTGGGAGTGGGAGGCACTGCATTGCAGTGGTTCCACTCCCACTTGACAGGTCGGCTCCAGAAGGTGGTTCCTGGGGGACATTGCTCAGCCCTGTGGATCCTCCAGTATGGGGTTCTGCAGGGGTCAGTCTTGTCCCCCATGCTGTTCAACATCTACATGAAACCGTTGGGTGTGGTAATCTGGAGTTTTGGAATGCGTTGTCATCAGTATGCTGATGACACGCAACTCTACTTCTCCTTTTCATCTTTATCAGGTGATGCTGTGGATGTGTTGAATCGGTGCTTGGCTGCGACAATGGACTGGATGAGAGCTAATAAACTGAAACTCAATCCAGACAAGACTGAGATGCTGTTAGTGGGGGGTTCCTCTGACCGGATGGAGGGTGTTCAATCTGTTCTGGATGGGGTTGCACTCCCCCTGAAGGAGCGGGTTCGTAGCTTGGGGATTCTCCTTGAACCATCTCTGGCACTTGAGGCTCAGGTGGCCTTGGTGGCACGGAGTGCCTTCTACCAACTTCGGCTGGTGGCCCAGCTACGCTCCTATCTGGACAGTTAGATTACTGTAATGCGCTCTACGTGGGGCTGCCTTTGAAGACAGTTCAGAAGCTGCAGCTTGTGCAAAATGCAACGGTCAGATTGGTAACAGGGACCAGAAGGTTCGAACATATAAGACCGATTGTGGCCCCCTTACATTGGCTGCCTGTATGTTTCTGAACCCAATTCAAGGTGCTGGTTTTAACCTATAAAGCCTTACACAGTTTGGGACCACAATACCTGATGGAACACCTCTCCTGACATGAACCTACCCATACACTGCACTCAACATCAAAGGTCCTCCTCTGGGTGCCTACTCCAAGGGAAGCTCGGAGGACGGAAACAAGGGAGAGGGCCTTCTCTGTAGTGGCCCCCCAATTACGGAATGATCTCCCTGATGAGGCCCACCTGGCGCCAACACACTTTTTTTTTTGCAAACAATTTTCCTAATTATAATGCATTTTACCATTGTTGTTTTGAATCGCTGCTTTTTTATGTGCACTTTCCTCTAATATAAAATGTCCATATGCATTTTTGGGGGAAGGGGGGAACTCCACTGCAAAATTAGGAGAAGTGTGAATTTCAGATAATATCTGAGTTTGAGATAGTGTTTTGGTTCGAAAGTGAGAAATTAGCTAAATTCATATTAAAATGTAAACTAAATGAATTTCTGCTCCTAGTCCCCACCACAGCTTCAATCCTATACAGTAATGCCTGAATAGGGTTCAAATCTGGAATGTAGAAGAATTAGATTCCATTTACTTTTATTGATATTTCTGTTAACATGAGAGATACCCCTGCAGTCATCCTGCCTCCCTGTGGAGAGAATGCAATATGAGCCCTTAAAAGCTTGTGGAAATTTGTTATCCTCATTGCTCAGAATGTAGAAAAGGTTTTTGTGGAATATAAGTTAAATTAGTCTGTAATAGCAAATACATGTTAAAAGTCACAAAGTACGTCTAGTGCACAATGAATGTACTTTTTACTTGATTTATGTACACAGAGAATGCCCACCTTTGATATTGCAGGATTGCTGTACAGATTTATGTACTGCTGTGTTTATACTTGAATTCTGATTAAAACTGCATGAAATATTAATAGGTGGATAGGGAGAGATTAGTTCATTAACTATAAATTAAAAGTTGGCATCCATTATTTAGTATGACAGTTCAGACTCCCGGTTGATATCATTTATGTTGCTTTAATTATTATTCCATTTTGTTAGTCCAACAATACAGGTCAATCGAGAAGAGATGCATTTAGGAGGAAGTCTCAAGATCTTACTTTAGATCTTCAAGTCTGACCCTGCTGTACGATAGTTATTTATTTCTATGGGAAGAAAAGAAAGATTAAATTCTGAATGTCTGAGTTTTAATTCACCTTCTTAGTTATCACTGAAATAAAACTCTGTTAAAATGTTCTTTATAATTTAGCCTATTTACTGGGGAATGCAATGAAATTAGTTAGCTTAATAGTGCTTCTGCTTTTCATGTCTACATTAAGTGGTGCTTACTTGCTTGAATATGATTACCTCAACACAATGTACCTTGCCTGAGAAAAAACTTCAGAAACCCTTACCACAACCCTATCAGCTAGGCTATTATGATTATTTCTGCATTCTATGTGGGGAAGAACAGACCTAAAGATGAGTCAGTGTATTCATGGCTCAGCTCAGATGTCATATAGATAGGTGGGGTACTATAAGCTCAATTGGTCCCAAATGCCAGGCTGACTGGGTCTGGTCAGATGGACTAATTGGAGGCTGTAAGGTGCCCTATCTCACAGTTTGGGTAATTTCTTGGCCCACCCTGAGATATGGAATGACAAACCTGAACATTTTCAGCTGGATGGTTTTCATTTGTCTCTTCAGGGCAACAATTTATTCTTAGAGGGTCAGCAGCAGGACTTGCAGGCTATTGAAGAGCTGGTAGGGGAAAGGGGCTTGCCTTTTTACTATAGTAGGGGTGTGTGAGGTTTAAATAATAATAATAATAATAATAATAATAATAATAATAATAATAAATTTATTTATTTATCTTACCCGCCTCTCTGAATCGAGGCGGGGAAAAACATTAAATACAAAACAGAATAAATTACATAAAACTGATTTAAAACATATAAAATTAATGAATTATTAAAAATATATAAAACAAATACATTATTAAAAGGCATCTTAAAATTCAACTGGGTAGGCCTGCTGGAATAGATCAGTCTTTATGGCTTTCTTAAATTCTGGAAGACTGTTAAGTTGGCGAATCTCTCCCGGCAGAAGAGAAGGTCCTTTGGGTAATGGTTGTCAGCCTAGTTTTTGCTGATAGGAGTAAGTTCTTCCAAGAGGACCTGAGTGTGCAGGGCGGATTGTATGGGAGAAGGCAATCCCACAGGTAACCTGGACCCAAACCTTGTAGGGCTTTAAAGGTAATAACCAACACTTTATACTTCGCATGGAAATTAATTGGCAGCCAGTGGAGTGATTTTAAAATTGATGTAATATGGTCACCTCTAGGTGCATTGGTGACCAACATGGCTGCCATATTTTGAACTAATTGTAGTTTCCAAACTAGACACAAAGGTAGCCCTATGTACAGCGCATTGCAGAAGTCGAGCCTCGAAGTTACCAGCATGTGCACTACCGTCTTTAGGTCTTCTAATTCTAGGAAGGGGTGCAGCTGGCATATCAGCCAAAGCTGATAGTAGGCACTCCTGGCCGACGTATCTATCTGGGCTGTCATTTGGAGTGATGGATCTAGGAGCACCCCCAAGCAGTGAACACAGCCTTTCAGGGGGAGTGTAACCCCATCCAGAACTGGTTGACACACCTCCAACCCAGGTTGGCCTTTGACAGTAAGCACCTCCATCTTGTCTGGATTCCGCTTCAGTTTGTGTTTCCTCATTCAGCCCATTACCGCCTCCAAGCATTAATTCAGAGGAGACACACTATCCTTAGCTGATGCTGTTGTCAAAGGCATAGAGAAATATATTTGGGTGTCATCAGCGTAATGATAGCACCCTGCCCCATGCCTCCGGATGATCTCTCCCAGCAGTTTCATGTAGATGTTAAACAGCATTGGGGATAGGACGGCACCTTGAGGTACGCCACACAACAGCTCCTTCTTTGAGGAGCAATTATCCCCAAGCATCACCATCTGGAACCTGCATGAGAGGTGGGACCGGAACCACTAAAGCACAGTGCCCCCGAATCCCAATCTCCTCAGGCATTCCAGAAGGATACCATGGTATCGAAAGCTGGTGAGAGGTCCAGAAGTACCAGCAGGAACACACTCCCACTGTCAATACTCAAGCATAGATCATACACTAAGGCGACCACAGCGGTCTCAACTATGTATCCTTCCCTGAAGCCGGTTTGAAATGGGTCTAGAAAATCTGTATCATCCCAAACTGCTTGGAGTTTGAAGGCAACTGCCCTCTCGATCACCTTGCCCAGAAATGGAAGATTTCATGCTGGTCTGTAGTTATTAAGGTCCAGGGGGTCCAGGGAGGGCTTTCTTAGAAGCGGCCGTACCACTGCTTCTTTTAAACATGATGGAAAACTCCCTCCCTGAGAGATGCATTAATAACATATTGCAGTTGTAATCTAATTGCATTTCCTCCCTGGGTGACCAGCCAAGAAGGACAGGGATTGAGAGGGTAAGTTGTCCTCTTAACTTGTCTAAGCAGTTTGTCCACATCCTTGGTACTCACCAACTGAAACTGATCCAGTGTAATTCTACTTGTGGAGTTGCTGGACACTCCATTGTCAGCTTCTACTGTAACGACAGCATCTAAATCAGCTCTTATCTTAGAGATTTTATCTGTGAAATTGTCATTAAAGTCATCACAGTGAACTACTGAAAGTTCTAAGATTGGGTTCTAAGATCGGGTTCAGGGGGGAAGGTGTCTGCGTTAGACCTCTCACCACCCTGAACAGTTTTGCTGGACTTGAATTCGCAGACACGATGTGTGCAAAGAAGAAAGCTTTCTTCACTGCACGTATTGCCACGAAGATGTTCTCTATGTCGTGTCTTGTCGGATATAAAGATCTGCAGGCATATCTGGTGAGCACCCAGAGGCACCTTTATGGTGAAAGGTGGTTTTCATGCTTTGTCCTTCAGATTATGGGTTTGGAGTTGGGGAGCCTGTTATGAATTCAAAGCCTTGGGCCTTGGGGATTATGACTAGGAAGGCCCTCCCTCAACACAGGATGGCTGGCCAGTCCAAAACTTTAAATCAGCTGCAGGTGGCTGGGAAGGTTAGCCCATAATCTTGTTGCAGAAGGGTCCCTGCCTTACACCTTCCCACACAGTTAGTTGGCCTCATTGCAGACCTTAGTTTACCTGTAAATAGTTAAACAAAATTGTGATCCTTAGTTTACTCCAACATTTGTGTATTGCCTCTTTCTTTCTTTCTGATGCATGCACAATGTACCATTATGTTAAATACCCATTTGGTCCCTTATCTGATTTAAATTGCCATAATTTAAGTAAAATGCAATAGTTTATTTGTTTATTCCATTTCTACACTGTCCAATATTCAAAGCTTTCTGGGAGGTTCACAACAATTAAAACCACAAAACACAGCATAAAAGACAATACAAAATTTTAAAGTTTAAAACTACAACATAAAATTAAAACCAGAATAAAACCTAGCAGCAATGCAGAGATTTAAAATACAGTAGCAGATTTAAAACAACAGCATTAAAAGACTAAATTGCCTGGGAAATATATAAAGGTTTTCACCTGGTGTCAGAAAGAGCACAATGTAGGCACCAGGCGAGCCTCTCTGAGAAACACATTCCATAACTGGGGTGCCACAGCAGCAAAGGACCTCTTCTTGGTAGTCACTCACCTCACTACCTTTGGCAGGAACCCTAGAGAAGGATTGCTGAACATTATCTTAGGGGCTTAGCATGAACATATGGGAAAGACAATTCCTCAGGTAACCTGGGCCCAAGAAATTTAGGGCTTTGAAAGTTAATACCAGCACTTTGAACTAGGCCTGGACATGGACTGGCAGCCAATGCAAATGGAAAAGTACTGCCATAATATGAACATGTTGGCCAGTATCTGTTCACAGTCTGGCTGCCCTGTTTTGGACCAGCTGAAGTTTCCAAATCATTTTCAAAGGCAACCCCATGTATAACACATTGCAGTAATCCAGTTGACAGGCTATCAGAGCATGGATTACTGTAGCTAGGATATATCTGTCCAGATAAGGACATAGTTGTATGTCAGCTAAGCTGATAAAGGGTGCTCCATGCCACCAAGCCCACCTGTGCCTGAACATCACTTAGCCAGGCAGATGAACCACCCTCTAACAGTACCTCCATCTCGCCATCATCCAGGCCATTACCATGCCCAGGCACTGATTCAGAACAGCCACTGCCTCGCCTGGATTTGATGAACAAGAGAGATAGAGTTGGGTGTCATCTGCATATTGATGACACCTTAGCCCTCACCTCTGGATAATCACTCACAGTGGTTTCATGTAGATGTTAAACAGTATGGGGGATAAAACAGAGCTTTGTGGAACCCCATAGCATAACAGCTGAGGCACTGAGCAATAGTCTCCCAGCACCACCTTCTGGATTGGCCATACAAGTAGAAGTGGAACCACGGCAGCAAAGTGCCCCTTACTCCCATCCCAGACCATGGTAATTGCTATCAAAAGCCATTGAGAGGTCCAAGAAAATCAACAGGCTTGCATACCCCCTCTCCCTCTCCTGGCAAAGATTATCCCACAGGGCAACCAAGGCAGTTTCTGTTCAAACACCAGTTCTGAAACTTGATTGAAATGGATCTAGATAACAAGTTTCTTTCAGGAGTGCTTGAAGTTGTCCGGCAACCACCAGCTCAAGCACCTTGCCAAGGAATGGGATACCAGCCTATAGTTGCTAACATCATCTGGGTTCACTTTAGGCTTTTTCAAGAGTGGCCTAATTATTTGTCAACTGCCCAAGTAATCTCTGCATTCCACAGTGTAACCTGGGCTTCGACGGTTGCATCAGTCATAGCAGCAGGAAAATCCCCACAGAGTCCCCTGGAATCCATCAGAATGCATTAGTTTCCTGGACAGACCATTTTAATAGGTTCCCCCACCCTTGTGGAGGGGAAAGGTTGGTAAGAGTCTGAACCTCAGTAGGAAGTGATCCGACCAGAACAAGGGGATAGATGTAAATTTCCCCATCCTTCCAAGTTGTGAAAAACAGATCAAGCATGTGCCTCTTGCATGTGTTGAGTTGATAACATGTTGAAACAGCTGCATGGTTGTCCTGGTGGCCATGAAGTCCTGAGCCACCCTGGATATAGCAGCCTTGGCATGGAAGTTGAGATCCTCCAGAACCATCATCCTAGGGGTCCTCAACACCAAATCCAAGAACACCACCATCAGCTCAGGCAGGGAGTCTGATACATAGTGGGGTAGGCAGTACAACAGCAGAATCCCTAATCTGTCCCAAGTGACCAACACAAGGTTATGAACAAGATGCCTAGAGGGGGAGAATTTCTGTAGACCACAACACCTCCTCCCCTTTGCTCAAGTCATTGTTGGTGCTGCACTGAGTGTCCAGGAGGGCCCAATTGGGAGAGACTAACCCCTCCCAGTTCCCCCACTCAGGTCTCAGTAATGCATACCATCTTGGTTTTCATATCCATAATTAAATCATGGATGAGAGATATTTTGGTTTGGACCAACCTGGTATTCAGCAGCAGCATCACCAGACCTGAGAGCAAACTGGTAAGGCAGCCGGGAATCATCTGGTTGGAGAAAGAATGAGAAAAGGGGATAGGTATAAGGTGTCTAGCCCCTATACTCCTGAAATGGCTTTTCAATCCCCCAATGCCATACTTCCCTCTACCTGTGCCACAGGAATAGGGTTACTCCCTTCCCCTCCCATCCAATTAATTTCCCAGGCACATGTTAAAATATACAACTATAATAAAATAATATAAAATAGTAAAAAAATAGAGAGCCCTGGGCCTCAATGCAACTGAAAATCTTTTCTTGATTTCCTCAGAAGGCACACCAGTAACGCCTTTTCATTCTTTCTTTAGTTCTATCACTTACTGGGATTGCCAAGATGCGATTTAAAGTTTGGAATGTGCAGTATTTATTGAATCATTCCGTGAACATATGGAGAAAATGTAATGTTCTTATACAAAAGGATAAGATTATCCATGTGTCCCTCTCTTGGTACTTTAAGTAACACAATATGTTCAGAGTTCAACCTGATGCAATCAACCACAATCATTGCATCAAAGAAAGGAAGATCAATAGGTTTCAAGACAGCTATTCTTTCTCCCAATGAGATGGACGCTCACATTATGTGCTGGAATTTTCTTGGATGCAGCAGTGGCTCTGAAGTATCAACACATCTCTTTTATTTGATGCTAATTACACTTTGTCCAGCTGTACAATAGAAAGCCTATCAGCAGAAGAAGCATTGCTCATGCATGACCAGCTAATTCTTCCTGCATCAGCAGGTAGACTTTGAAATATTCTGGGGTATAAAAGGTTAGGACAGTTGTCACTTCATTAGCTGGTAGATGTCTATGCCACATTTCTTGGGTCATGCTGTGGATCCTACATATGATTATTCATCTAACTCATAAGCATAGATGTGTTGTCTTCATCATATATAACAGGACAATTGTTTGGATGTCAACAGGGTGTTTTCACTGGAAAACTTTTTTTTTTAAAAAAACCAGTGCATGGATCACCAGATATAACTCTTCCGCTTTCTTTCTCTCTCTGTTTTTTTTTTTTTTTGGTAGCTTATTAATAAGTTGTATTATCCATATTTTCTGAATAGCATAAACTTCCAATTACCACTTCATTTCTAATTACTGAATAATGAAACATATTTGATAGCAAGTATCTCAGCTAAACATGTATCCGTTTCCTAACCTTAATTTAAATGAAATATAAATTTCCATCTATTTTTACAATTATGTGATGGAGGATTAAATTTCCCAATTAGCCTTTACAACTAGCCTCAAGCCATGGCATAACTCACACCAACAATTAACTGGTGTGCTGTTGTTAAAACAGCAGGCCTTTATCTAGCTATAAGAAATCTTTCTAACAGGATCATACTAGCTGTTGGGAGTCTTCAAGGGAAATCTTGTGTGTGTGTGTGTGTGTTTTACAATTCTTATCAAAGCTGGTTTAAAGGACAGTCCTGTCCTCAAAAGCTGTCATAATGCAACTCTTAAATTTTGCCTAAGGCACATATAATGTACATATAATATGAAAATGTGTATAACTTATTTAAGTGATTCACAGAAGGAATGTCCTATTGACTGATGTATATAATGTGCATTGTATTACTATTGTTGTATGGTGGGGGGAAAGTTCAGGCTGCTTGTACTAGCAGAATAATAATTTAATTTTTAAAAAATCAGATGATGATGATGATGATGATGATGATGCAAGTCCTGTACAATGCTTTGCCCTGTCTTCTGATGGAGCACTAGGTTATTGTCAGCCTATCACACAAGTGCTCCCTGGAGCTTTTTAAAGCATAATCAAATATGTTTGTTTCAGCCCAGCTATGCACATGGAAGCAGCATGAACATATCCCTAGTTGGATGGGAAATTGTATGAGTAAATGGGTACTGCATACATACCTTGCCAGCTTGATCTGCATGTCTGTCACTCTATAAAATAAATGCAGCAATCAAACCACATATCTGTTCTAAAGAAAGGGCAATGGGCAAGATTTGGTCTTCCCAGACAATCACCTTATAGGCATAATTTAAGCTTGTTTTAGAGAACTGTCTTGGCTGTGCACAGTTGCACCACCAGATCGAGACTATTGCTTTTAACCTCTAGTGAGCCTAATGTATCTAAAAGACTGCTGTCTGCAGATGACTGTAAGCTCTAATATGGAAAAAGAGCATTCACCTGATGTTTGCTTTTTCTCTGGATCAATTCCACCACTCAAGCAGACTAGACATTAATGCTACATGCTGACATTGTTCATTTATTTATATATTTTAGTTAACAATAGATGTTGGGTGCAATCCTATGTTGATAGTTGGCAGCCTCCAAAGTCGGAGGCTGCTGAGTATCCTAACATGGAGCGGCTGGATTTTTGTTAGATGAGTTTCGCTCATCTAGCCATGGCACATCAGAGTGGAAGGGAAGGAGGCTGGGGTGAGCATAGGAAGCTGCATAAGACAGCTTCCCCAGTTTCCTTCCTTCCTTCCCTTCCCCCAAGACCACTCCTTTTTCCACAGCTTCGCAATCAGGTTTCCAAGTGTGGCGAGATAGCTGGAGTGGTTCTCTCCTCACCAGCTATGAGGGAATGGGGACAGGGAGCGTAATTTACTGGCTCTGAGGTCAGAGCCCTGTTTCTCACCTCAGAAGTCAGTAAACTGAACCATTCTATGCTCTCCCCCCACCTACCCCAACACTGTCTAGGGGCCATAGGATTGCTCTCTTATATATTGCTTACCACATTTAAAAATTGAAGGCACTCATTAATACAACACTTCCTTGTCGTTATATGAGATTACTTGTCTGGAAGCTGAAGCTGAGGAATGGCCAGTAGTATTAAGTAACAAATGAGGTTACTTGTCATTCTCCAGCATCTTATTCATGGGAGAAGGTAATTTATATATTTAGGATTATTTTGGGAGTATAGAAAATAATGGGTGGAAAAAGAGAATAGTAAAGCTCTCTATTCAAAAGAATTTGTGGTCTTTCTCCTGTTTTCTGTGTTTTACTTTGTATGGGCCTAAAGCTATTTTCAAAATAAACACCACAGAATATGCAGTATTTAGTTATGAGTACCTTAGGACAAATATTGGATAATTATACCCAACTGTACTTACATCTAAACAAAACTAATTTTATTTTATACTGATCTTCGGAAAGAAATCCTAATTACAGCAGTGCTAATAGTTCTGCTAATTGCTCAAGTGCTGCTATGAACACCACAAAGCTCAAACCAAAAAATAACTCAATTTACAAATGTAATGGTTATACACACTGGACAAAATTTAACTGGAAATTAATGTACAAGCTAAGTAGCACCTTTCTCCGCAATAAGCTAGCCAAGCCTGCATACAACCATAATAAGCACAAAATAATCCAATGATACAAATAAATGTTGTCTAAATATGCTCAGAAAAATGGTAAATTCCAATGTTGCATTCCTATGAGGCTGTAATCCTAAACACGCATATGGAAGATTAAGCCCCCTTGGACACAGTGGGGTTTAGTTCTAAGTATGCATGCACAGGATTGCTCTAGAAGTGCACTTGTTCTATAACAAATAACGTACGCAATATAGGATTATGCTCTCGATAGTAGTTACTTTCAACATCACTTGTTTTAAAAGAAAAGACAATACCACTGATACTGCAATCAGTACCTACTATTCATTTTCAGAAAACAAACCAACAAACATTAGAAGAATAAACAAGCACTTAAATTATCATTATTCTTTTTTGTAGCTAGTGTGGCAGTGAATCTCTACACAAGCCTGGATCAAAAGGCTAATCCCGCAGTGCCCCATCCAGAGAAGAGCAGTGTTCCGCAATGCAAAGTAGAATGGGCTCTCTTCTTTCTAGTTGGTTTAAGCTTCCATGCTGTCCTTATAAATGGAAAGATGCAAGTATATTGTTGTAAAATGTATCACCAGTCCTGCATGATGAGTAGAAGCTACTGGAGTGTCATGATTTTGCAGTTTTTCTTATTTTCTAGTCTATCAATTACATAAAGCATGCCCACTTGCCTGTCTTCACCAAAATGTGTGGGCTGCGGTAGCTTTTGTGTGTACCTCAGATGTGGATGGGCATACACACCATGCTACGCCAGCATGGGGGCAGGGCCAGAAGGCCTATTTGAGGCCACTCTTTTCAGCCATGCCTCATTTTTCATTGGCATCCACTCATCCTTTTTTCAAGACACAGTGACCTGGTTCATACACCATGACATCCCCCTGTAGCCTAATTTAGTTGTGGAGACTGTCATGTCATGCCAGGCACCTGTGGGGACCCTGTTTTCACAGCACCTTCTGGTGCTCTATTTTCCATGGTTTGCTGCATTGAACAACCCCAGCATCATGGGTTGTTTGAAGGCGTAGACAATACTAAAATAACCCTAAAATAAGCTATGGGTTATTTGAGGGTTGTCTACCCCTCAAACAACCCATAATGTCAGGTTTTCATGACATGGAAAGCTACCAATGCACCACCACTTGCATATTCAAAAGGGCAGCCAGCACACTCTACCGAGCCCTATGCAGAATTAACAGCCCCAGTGGCCCAGTGTATAGGTTTCTGGTTGCAAATGGTCTGAGTAGGAACTTTTTGCCCAGTGCTGTGATTCTGGGGTGGGAAACATTTTGTCACTATATTGAATAGGAACAGATAGGACACAATTTGACAGGGCTCTTTGGGATAAATGTATGGATTTGGCGAGCACAAGAAGACACCTTTCAGGTGGTCAAAGACCCCAAGATGTAGCACTCAAGGCAGAACCCCCAGGGGTAGGATATGGGTACCCTATAAAACTCTCCAGTTTCACTTGCCCAGAGCTGTGGGGCATGAACAAGTGAAGCTACTGGGAAAGAAGTAGTGTATGACTGTTCCCAACCAACGGGCTGGATTAGCTTATTTTATCAGTCTCCAGGTGGCTCCAGAGTCAATAACTAAAACTCTGCACATGTTAGATTTGCAGATATTGTTGTAAGTAAATTAATAAACTGTGATTGTGGTTTATTCATACCTCCATGATCTCCTGTCACCTTATCCCAGTGTGTTCATGCAACATTTGTCTTTAGGCTGATGGAGAGCTTTGGAGTATCCCAGTCACTGTCTTTTCTGTAGGGATGCTTTTGAGATTCTCCTCATTTGGATTTCCCCCAGATTTTGGAGTTCTCAAATTTTCTGGTCTTGTTTCATGGAACCATTGCATTAGGAATCCTTGCATTAGGAATCCTTCAGCAAACTGCATTCAGAATGTACCATAGCATTCAGTTCTTTCATGTTTTTCCTTCCCTCTTTTACAGTACAGGCTATGTGTGTATTGATAAACTACTGTAAGAGAGAGAGAGAGAGAGAGAGAGAGAGAGAGGCAACTCTCATACAATTGCATATAGGCACAAAAATGCACAGGAGCACATGTGCACATCAGTAGAACACAGTATAAAAGGAATTTTGATCCTTACAATAAGATTGTTCTTCCCTGTATATGTTTACAAAGTGACACAATTCAAGTGTTAAAGTAGACATGGGGGGGAGAGTGTAAATGAACTGAAAGAGCATTGGCAAACAGCTCATGCTCCAACTACAGAACTAACTTTAGAAAATAGTTAAACTGGAATTCAGAAGGAGTAGAACACAGGGCAGAGTGTACTCATAGAACAATAATGGAAGGGTTTTGGGGAAAATGTGTTTATCTCTGGCTTTCTCCTTACTAACTAAACAAAGAGAACTTACTGCTGCTTGTTCTCAAAGCTCTTCTTTCTGTTCTGCTTTTTTTCTTCTTGTCCTACAGCCCTAGATTATGTCCTTCACATCATCTGCTTTGTACTCAAGTGCCTAAGGACCCACATCCATTGGACATATCCATTGGCTTTGACTTGCATACATGGCAATGAACACTCTGTTACATAGCCTAATGTATGAATGATGCATGTGTGCACGGAAATAGGTTGACAGGGACAGGGACTCCTACCTTAATAGGTAATTCAGAATGATATCAGATACTAGAGACCTATATTTTAATAAGTCATTCTGAATTAGCTATGTACATTAGGTAAGTAAAAATTTAAAGCAATAAAGAACATAAAAGATGGGGACTTGTGAATATTGGTGAATAGACTGTGGCAGCCTATTCTTGCAATAGGTCATCTGTAAGATGAGTTGCCAGATTTGAAAAGGGGTGACTTAGGGCTTCTTTAAATGAGCAATTTATAGCACGCCTGTGGCTGGCCTCTCACAGATGTTCACAGGTCATTTTGATGGCCTTCTGCATGTCTCCTGCTCCATTTCCCATTTTTAGCTTTAAAAAATAAGCCTCAGAAAACCCAACTCTTCTGAAATATGTCAGGATTTGTCAGGATTTCCTGCCGTGTACAAGTGAAGGTGCACTATAAAATGCCCACTAGAAGGTGCTGTCCCACTGAACTCTTCCCTGTGTAATTTCAGCTTGTTTCAAATGCGGAAGAGAAGCAGGAATCACAGCGATGGTAAGGAAACGCGATTTCTCCCTGTCTGAAAGTCCTCTCCACAGTCTCACCCACTACTGAAGGATTTGGTAATCAGTTTCTGAAATCAATTTATTTTATTTTAATATGGTAGATTTTCCCAACTAGAAAAAAATGAGCATGACAATATACAGGAGCACACAATACACATCTGTAATAAATTTTCCAGGACAACTGGAGTTATGGAGCTTATTCAAAGTAGTGGCTGACAATTGCCCAATTTAACTTAGCATTTATTAGATGTCCAGCAATAAGCTAAATCAAAGTGTACAGTAGTGGATTTTAAAAATAAACTATCACAAGCTACCATAGCTTTTAGATGCAACCACAATGAGGTCCATGTAAACTACTCTCAGGTTTCTAGAGATAAAATGGGGGAAAAGCCACCATGTCTTAAATAAGTCATGCTGCCCAGGTTTGGATGACATGACAAGCCACATCCAGGCACAGGTAATGTGGCACAGCGTGCACCAGCGTGCTGGAACTTACCAGTGATTTAAACAAACCACCATGGATAGTTTTGATAATGTGAACCAGGTAATTGTGTTTGAGGAAGGAGACTGAATTCTGGTGAGGATAAAGTATATAAAGATTGAAAGAGCTAATCGCTTGACAAGTCCACATATTCTGGCAAAGTGTGTGAGATGAAGATATATGTGATTTTCTTTTTCTCATTTTCCTAGAAAAGTGCAACCATTTTCACACAGCTGCAGTTTATAATGTGTGTATGTGGGATTTATTAGAGAAGGTGTCCAGGACTAGTCTTATTACATTACCAGCTAATCTGACTCAATTAAAAGTACCAGGGAAAATTACTTCAACTCTTTCTTTTCTAAGCCTTTTCTTTCTGATTTGCTAATGAGTTACTAAAAATTCACATCTGCAGGCATTAAAGTGAAGCTGTCATTTATGCTGTACCTTGCAGTTATGGTGAAATTCCGTGGAATGAATTTATAATCATGTTAATGTTATTTGAAAATTAATGCAAACCGGCCTTTCTCTTCTTGTTTTTCTGCCATCTTGACATATTCTATCAATCTGAACTAAGTGTGGCCATGTTGAAATGGCCACTTAAGTGATTGAACCTATGCCTTAATCTTCAAGCAACTGAACTGAATGGAATAGCTCTTTTGAATTTCCTTAGAGAAGAAACCTGAAAAGAAATGAAAGTGAAGCAGAGCTGCATTATTTGAAGAGCACAACTCCCTCATATAACATATGCCACTTAAAATTACATGTTTGTAGCATACTGCTAGATTAATTGAATTATATTCTTTTAAAACAAAGTGACAGCTGTTTCATGCCCTGATTAAAGTTATTGGCTGAGTTCGGATGACACTTTAGGCAACGGAGGGGGAAATAGAATAGAGACCTTGCGTTATTTTAGTGCCGCGGTGGCGGCACCCACCACACAACATGTTGCCCCTCCCCCATCACCCAGCTAAAAGTCCTGGAGTCCTTCTGGGCTGCTGCATCTCCTCCCTCAGTCCTCCAGCTGTATCCCAGGATGCACCACAAGTTGTGCCAGCTGTATTGGAGCAGCCAGGTTTTTTTTGGCTGCTCTGGCCGGTGAACTCTATGACCAAACGGAATAGTACACAGAGAGAGGGGGGGATCCCTCCACATGACACTTCAAACAACGCGTTGTTTTTCTCAATTATTTAAGTGCCCAAAATAGCGTACTGTCAGTTGTGTGTGCATTGGGTGTTGCTCTCCACATGACACAATAAGCAACACAACTGATGATTGTTCCCCCCCCCTCCATTGATTATCGTGTCATCCAAACCAGGCCATTGAGCTTACAGCATCATATTCTTTGGCTCTGTTGAAGGAAGCATTTCTTTAATTGCTTCCTTAACGCACCCTGCCTGTCACCTTGCAGAATAAATGGTTGTGATTGTCAGGTTTCACTCTATATGTGTTTTAGAGAAATTTATATAATAGTCAATTTTGTATTAAAAGTAATTAGATCACAGGATACAGCTGTCCACAGCTATTACTGCCATCATTTAAAACATGGTATATTAGCAGAATTCCAACACTTACATTTCAAGTAGATTACAGAGAATAAGCTATTATTTCTGCCATCAAAGAAAGAATACTGATACTGAATGTTACTGACATCACAAAAACAAAAACATTTTGCTTCCTTAATGGAGAAAGCTGAATCCAAAAATGCAAACTGTGATTTTATGAAAGCTAGTCATATTCTATTATTAAGTTCACTGGCACTGTTTTGTCTTCTGGCCCCTACTGGAATCCAAATAATGGTTTTTAAAAATATCCCCCTACAAAAAGTCACTACCAGTACACATAACCATTATACACAGCTTTGAAAGATTGCCCTAAAGAAATACTGTATGTTTACATATTGTACAAATAGCTTATACACATACAATTCCTTTATAATTGTTATTGTAGAAATATAAGGCCCTAGATAGTTGGGTGCAAAATGAGTCTTTATTAAATCTGCTGGCTCTAAGTGTCAACACTATACTTTTAAAAAACTTCATACCAACATGGGTAATTTTTTTATTGGTTATGTATCAACTTTCTCCTCAGTCAAGACTCTCTTAAATTTGTGCAAAATCTTATAAATGTAAGTGGCTGTTTTGCAACTGGGACTTCGAGACATATCTTTAAACTTGTAGCATGTTGCATTTGCCTTTAATTATATGGGGCTTCCTAAGCAAAACATTCAGTTCCAGTTGCAGGATTAATACAACAGTACAATAAGTTATTTGTTCACTGAGGAATTCAGGAAATGACTTTAAAATTAGAGAAAGAAAAAGTCCTCACAGTTTTTGAGTTCTATCCTGAACACTGTGAGATTGACCATTAGTAAAATTAGGCTGACCATATGAAAAGGAGGACAGGGCTCATGTAACTTTAACAGTTGCAGAGAAAAGGGAATTTCAACAAGCATCATTTGTATGCAAATAATACCTGGTGAAATCTCCTCTTCATTACAACAATTAAAGTTGCAGGCACGATACTAGAGTGACCAGATACAAAAGAGGGCAGGGCCCCTGCAGCTTTAACTATTGTGATGAAGAGGGAATTTCACCAGATACGAATTGCATGCAAATGACACTGGCTGAAATTCCCTTTTCTCTACAACTGTTAAAGTTACATGAGCCCTGTCCTCCTTTTTATATAGTCAGCCTAGTAAAAAAATATAGCCACGTTTTTTTCCACTGACCCAGTTTTTAAGGCAGTGGTCTTATTTTTAATGCTTCACTTGCAAATGTTTGCTTTTTGGTCTAACACATGGAATGGGAGTGAATTTCACACACACTACTGCCCCCAACATGGACATCTGTGTATTGGTTATGATCAAAGAGAAAGCTAACGCACAAATCAATGTATGACAAACCCAAATATGCAGGGTTCCAAATTGCTTGGAAAGTATGCACATAACTGTATATGGATGTGGGATTCTCCTTTGCAGACATCTCTGATCAACATGCAGGGGATGAGGCCAGCGGGTGTATGACACTGGGGCGAAGACCAGGAGGCACAGAGCCTATCTACACTACTGCTTTAAAATGGTTTATAACAGTTTTAAACTGGTTAATAACCATTATTGCCCATTTTAAAACTGTTATAAACCGTTTTAAAGCAGTAGTGTAGACAGGCTCACAGTTGACCTTCCTGTCCATGCATAGGGCTAACAGGAAGGTCAGCTTGTTAACTGCATTATAAAGCGATTACTTGTATGTATGAAATACCCATCATGGATCAAACACTACTGACATAGATCATCTTACTGCAGAGCTTTGAATTTGGTACATGGAAGAACCAAAGATGTTCTTCATAACTGTACAGGGCTAGCCTAAGACATTTTGCTGTTTGAGGCAAAGAACAAAATAACAGTCCTCCAATTCCATTTACAAAAGCTGACACTGGATTGGCTTTTACACACTGACTGTGGGACAGTGACCCTGTTCAGTAGGCTGACCATATGAAAAGGAGGACAGGGCTCATGTAACTTTAACATAGGCTGACCATATGAAAAGGAGGACAGGGCTCATATAACTTTAACAGTTGTAGAGAAAAGGGAATTTCAGCTGGTGTCATTTGTATGCAATTAGTTCCTGGTGAAATTCCCTCTTCATCACAACAGTTAAAGTTGCAGGCACTATACTAGAGTGACCAGATACAAAAGAGGGCAGGGCCCCTGCAACTTTAACTGTTGTGATGAAGAGGGAATTTCACCAGGAACTAATTGCATACAAATGACACTGGCTGAAATTCCCTTTTCTCTACAACTGTTAAAGTAACATGAGCCCTGTCCTCCTTTTCATATGGTCAGCCTATTTAACAGTTGTAGAGAAAAGGGAATTTCAGCCAGTGTCATTTGTATGCAATTAGTTCCTGGTGATATTCCCTCTTCATCACAACAGTTAAAGGTGCATGCAATATACTAGAATGACAATATATAAAAGAAGCCATGCTAAGCCATGCTATGGCTTAGCATGTTCAGATGACATGCTAAGCCATAGTGGTTAAAAATTTTGAGCTAAACATTATGGCTTAGTGTGTCGTGTAAACTATTCCTAACCATGGTAGCTACATAACCTCAGTTTAAACACGGTCACTAACCATTTGCTTCAAGAGAGTTGGCAGCCTAACCTTGGCTTAGCATGTTGTCTGAGCAGGCCCACTGTCTTCCACTACACCTGAAGTCAGGAAGTTAGCTTTGGGAGTGCAGGGCAGGCTGCATAGCACACAACTCTCTCCTCTAACATCTTGGTGCAGTCTCCCAGCATCTGCCACCTGAGGCAACTGCTTCACTCTTCCATAAAAGTAGGGCTGTCCCTGGAACTGTAGTAAATTGGTTTACTGTTTTAAGACTCCAAACTCATTCCATAAAGCAAAATGCATGCTGGTACTCTGGCTGTGTTCCAGTTCCACAATCCACTTTGCAGTTTTGATTGGATAGAGTGTTTTTAACTTCCTGTGCCAAAAATGCTTGCAGAACGTTGCTTAGTATCGGGAAATGCATGTTGTGCTCCAAGGATGGCTGTCTTTCACTTGCAATTGAAATGACTTTTCTCTCTGTACAGTTTGTAATTAGCTAAAGTGCTCTTAGCTTTGTGGGTGTTATTAAATGTGGTTCTTATGTTCATTTCATGAGTGATTCAACAGAAATAGAAACAGAAATATTTTATCCTTTCATACCAGGTTAATATGTCCCGAACTACTCCACCAGTGGTAGACGAGTGCTTGCAAATGGCTTTGCACTCAAATCCATAATTCCTCTAACTGGCGAAGAATGGCAACACAAATACAGGCATTGTTATTTCACCTCACTTGGAGATGTGCTTATTGCAGTGGCTCTGTGAATGAGCTCAAGGAAACACTTATTCATTGGGGCCAGGGCTTCTTTTTCCAGCCCAGATTTTATTTTGCCCAAGAAGATGTAGCTACATGAGGTTTTCACAGAAACTCGTATTGTCACAGCTACAAAAAACGGGTTGACCACTATGAGGAGACTGAGCATATATATACCATGCAATGGAAAATCAGCACAGTATAATAGGATTTCTGTCCGCTCTCGGTGGCAAAATCAACAGCAAATCAACACTACTTTAAACGTCACAGAACGTAGACACACAGAGCCACCCCCGACAGTCCCCCCCCCATTATCCACACCCCAATCATGGGCATGATTGGTGTGTATCAGCATTATTAACACAGACACTGCATGTGCGTGTGTCTGCCAGTTTTATTGCATTATGGGAAGAATAAAGTGCTATTGTTTTGCCTGAGCACTTAATAATAATAATAATAATAATAATAATTTATTTATTTATTTATAACCTGCCTCTCCCTCCAGATTGAGGCAGGGAACAACAATAAATATAAATACAAGGACCACAAAATAGATAAAATATTAAAACAAATAAAAACTAATACATCATTAAAAACATCTTGACAGCTATGTGACTGGTAGCCTAATAATAATAATAATAATAATAATAATAATAATGCATATTTATGTGCTGCTTTACTACTTACTTTACTCATTTTAGGTGTACAAGACTCTTTGGGGAGAAAATTAAGCTTGCTAAGACGGCTTGTCTTAATTGATAAGTCTCCATGTGTTTTGTTCTATTTTTGTTGTCTGCTCCTGTCTGCTCAGGTCTTCCTAAGGAATGAGTTTGTGTATTCTGTCTAGTCTGCCTTTTCTCTCGGGGTTCTCTTTATTCATTAAATGTGCTATGAAATAGAATTGCATCCAGTGGTTTTCCTGACTGCATGAAAAATACCAAATTGCTCATTTTCATATGCTTTCGAAAAAGTGCCTTTTTCAATCAGCTCAGAAAAAGTCAAAACTCATTCATCCCACACAACTCATAGTTGATTCAGCCACCTAGAGTTCTAATAGATTCCATTTAGAAATGGTATTTGCAGGCATTTTTAAGACAAGGGGACAAGCTTAGGGCCAAACCAGGTTTGGTGTTAATTGCAATCATGCAATTAATGTTATGTCCAGTTTGGCCCTTAGACTGAATGAACCTTTACCCCTGAGCATATATACACACAGATTGAAAAGTAGTAGAAGAAAAACTGTGATGTTCTTACTTGATCGTAATGAACCAATCCAACCCAGAGGGAGAAGGAAACCCCCAATATGTGTGTGTGTGTGTGTGTGTGTGTGTGTGTGTTATACATCTAGGTCCTGGAGGTGTATTGTTTTCACTTGGTTTTGAATACAAAACCAAGGTTTGAATGATCTGATTTTTGAGAATCTTCTTCTGTTTGTTGAGATAGGATAGTACGATTAGCTTTTAAATTCATGAAGCTGCTTTTTGTGAATATCAGCTACCATGCTGTCTCAGAAATGATTACACTTATTTATGTGTTTTCTGCTTTGCCCTGACAGTTTTTCATAAAATTACTGAGGCTGGAAGGTTTGAAAAACATACTGTATCACTGACAATACATGGAGGAGTAGTCGGTGAGAGTGTTTTTTTTTAAAGGATATTACTACAGTCTGGTAGCTGTAGGGGAAGGAATAAAATAGGAATTGGAAACAAAAGAATAGCACAGAGAGGTAGGTGGAAAAGATGCTAGAGGGAACAAAAACTGCTGCAAGCAAGATTTACCATAATCATTGAAGGAGGGCTTACAAAAGGATATTACAGCTACCTGGGAGACCACAGCCTAGGGCCATTTTGGCAAGCCAAGGAGTAAAGAGAGACTGCAATGCAATAATACATTAGTGGAGGATTTGATCACAGAGAAAGATTTAGAGAGTAGAAAATGGGAGGAAATAGCTGAAACTCAATGAATCAACTAAGACCTGTTTGGGCTCCTCCCCTCCAACTGTCACTTGTTTCAGCAGTTTTTGTCTTTCATCAAATGTGCAGGTTGTTTCTATAAGCCTACCTAAAATGACTTTAATAACTTCAGATCACAATTTGTAAATCTTTTCTATGTATTTTATTTTCTCAGTGATATATATTCACATAGAATGAAGTGAAAAGCCCGTCTCTTTCAATTGGAAAAATGCATTCTATCCTGATGCATTCACCACAACCTACACTGAACAGCTGTGTTGCTTCTATCCAACAGGCTGCTTGATGGAAGCATTCCTCCTTTTTTATCATTACTAGTACCAGATCTATTTTCTTTGTTCCAGGTGATACCTCTACTGTTCCATATAAAGACTCCTCAGTCCCACGTATTATTCCCCCCCATCTGTATGTCATCATGACTATTCTAAAAATATATTCTATTTGTCACAACTAGTTGTAGATTCTTTTTAAAGCTACTTCATAACAGTATGTGCATTTGTTATTATGTTATAAATTACCAGAGGTCACTGAAAGCTCACATGGAAATCCAGTATGTGAAAAGGTTTCTTCATTTCTATACTAGGGACAGTTAACACTGAAGTGAAGGGAAAATCCTTGGTCATATGGGAGTTCCACGTGTGCATGCAGCTGCTATAACAGAGTTTATTCCTTTCTGCTCCAGCAAGCACTGACAGAAAAAAATGCAATTGTGTAAGGAGCTCTTTTGAAACATAAATGTGAAATGTGTTCAGTTCACATGTTTATGCGGAATTACCTAATTTTGCACTTTCAAACCACTGTTTGAAAAAAAAGCCCTTCAAAGTTCACACTTCTTCAAATTTTGCCTTGTTGTTTACTTTAGCAGTGGGCTGGCTGCTGTGACCTGGGCTACCAGAGCAGGCTTCAGAACTCATCAGCTGTGGGGAGGGAGAAAAAGGGAAAATACAGGAGCAATCAGTTAATTAGTTGTGGCGAGGGAGTAGCAGAAGAGGCAAAAAGTAACATGACTGGCTAGCTGCAGTGGTGCACAGCATAGGCACTGGAGGTATAGGGGAGCAATGTGCACCTTCACTCGATGTTTGGCAGCACTGAATGGAATAGCACTCTCTCAGTGATGCAAAAAAGATCCATTCCTATCAGGGCCAAATGAACCTGGAAGTTGTTTGGTGACTGATGCCTTTGATGATGTGGAGGAGGATGGAAAGGAGATGCCCCCAAAGGCCTCTAGTGAGTTTAGTGCACACAGTTGCCACTTTATTCTGGAAGGGGTAAGAGAAGAACACCTGCACCCCAGTCTAGGAAAGACTCCCAAATGGTCTCATTGGCAATGCCTGGAGCCAAAGTAGCTCCTGTTTGAAAAATAGTGAAGATCACAGTATTAGGGGCAACATGCACAAAATCATTTATGAATATTCATGTGAATCTTTACAACATTACAACATCCATTTGGGATGGATCAAAATTAGATTAGGAAAAGAGAAACTGAAATTGTTCAGATACACAAATAGAAGATATTTATTTATTTTGTATACCACCTTTTTCACCAAAAATAGTGCTCTGGGTGGCTAACAAATGCACAAACTCTACTGAGTAATCACCCCATCTCTGCATGGTTCCCCCACACAACATATTTCTACACTACTGTGGGTGGTTGGGGCTGGCGTTGAGTGGACTAATAGTCATCCCAGCATTTGACTGACACAGCCCCCGCCCCTCTCCCCACCCTCCCTCCTCCCTCAGTCCTCCCAGTTCTATCCCAGCAGCCTCTGCAAGTTGCACCAGTTGTAGCAGAGTGGCAGCCGCCGCTTTGGTCGCTTTTGCTGCCTGCCTCTATGGGCTTGTGTTTTAACCCACTCACCACTCACCACACACCATTAACCCACTCACCCCTCCACACAACACTTTAAACAACTGGCTTCGAGCGAAACAACTTGCAAGCCAGTTGTTTCTCTCCGTTGCTTATTTGGGCGGAATAGCATACCGTCAGTAGTTTGTGAGCGGCGTGTTACCCTCCACACAACACAATAAGCAACACAACTGATTATTGTTCCCCCCTCAGTTGCTTAATGTGTTGTCCGAATGCAGCCAATGTGTCAGCCACTGAAATGCCCTTGTTGTTTAGAGTTGTGTTAATGAATGAGACAATTAAGACAGATCTCAAAAGCTGATGGAACATAAGAAAGAAGACAGGCCCTAAGGTACATAGGATCAAATCTGTAAGAACATTTTTTAGGTAAAAGCTAGCACCAAGAATTGTACCTAGAACAGAATGTAATAAGGAAGTTGTACAAAGAATAATTAAAGGACATCCTGGAACACTGACATTGTCATCATCGATACTTGAGGTTAAACAGACATAAATAACATTTGCTAAGTCTGAATCTGACTTAGCCTTTTCACCACGTTAAGTTAATGAAAGTTGCTGCTGATCAACCTGGGCTGCTGGGCTCAATGGCAGATCCAGGAGTATCCATTATTCTGTGACCAAAAGTAAACATTACTTTGAAGACATAGCTAGCAACTACTTCTTTGATTCTTAATTATATTAAAGCAGGGATGGGGAAACTCCAGTCTGAGAGGCCTAATCCAATCTGTGGAGATTACCCATCTGTAGGGACAGAATGTGACCTCCAAGCCTCACCCCTTGGAGGAATCCCTCCTGATACTCAGGTTTCTGATTGGAGATAACAATGGGAGTCCCCCCCCCATGTGCCACTTGGGCAAAGATGAATCAGAGATAATAGCAGGGATGTAGGTGCTCCTCCCAGTACCAACTGAATCTATTTGTGCTCACCATCATGAAGATGATACTTGCTATGTGAAGCCAGTGGCTGCCTATATTGCACCTTCCCCCACTGGAGAGGATATGGTACAGTCAAAGAATCCCCAGCCAAAGCATTCCAGACACTGTCTCAGTCAGGGCTGCTGCACCTTGCCCCATTGGAGAGGACATGGTGTGGGTGAAGCAGCACTGCCTGAGGAAGAGCTAGAGTGCTCTTCCAGATGCTATCTCAGTTGGAGTGGCTTTGCTGAGAATGCGCTTCTCCCAGCCAGCACTTCAGCCAGGGACCAAGTGACACAAGGAGCATGACCTGATGGCAGAGGGGCATGGCCATGACCCCTGGCCTCATCTAGCCTACTAATGGCTTGGCCCTCCAATGCCAAAACTGTTCCCCACCCCATTCTAAAGTAAGTGAAGGGGCATGATCCAAATTGGGGCCATAGTATGGAGGGTAGGAGTAATTTAACCCTTTGCCCTTTGCTGTGGTCAGTCTTGATCATCCCCCTCACTGTGCCTATATTTTCCATAGTCAACTGTGATTCATTATGTCTTCAAAGTAAAGTGTAGTAAAACAATAATAGAGGCTAAAATAAGTTCTGGGAACTCCCTGGAAATGAGAATTGTGAGTGACTACTATATGTATCATTCATTATCACCTGTATCAACAGCTAGAGAAATAAGATTAAGGACCCTTCACCTCCACAGTACAGCTTTCAGGGTTGGGGTACAGTGAAATAGAGATGAAAGGTGCAACCTAACCCCCATTTCTTCTTACATGGGTTTAGGCCACAGGAATCTAGGGTAAACATTACGATGGGCCTGGCCTGTCATTCTTCTTAGATACTCAGAGTGTGAGGTGGGAAATGGGGCTAATGTAAGCCTAGTTCCTCATATTGGATGTTAGCATGGGCTAGGCAGATGGTGCAGAAAGATTTTATTGGCTCTGTCAGATGAAACTGCCATTATTGATCTCATGGAACAGACTAGCAACAAAACAATATTTGTTACAGACCCGATTAAACAATAGTTGGCTTAAGCTGCTGGCTTCTTTTTGTGGTGCATTCTTTGGACATGTATTCTTACAGGCAACCATTCATGGAATTCACTGCCACAAGAACTGGTGATGGTTACCAGTTTAGATGGCTTTAAAAGCAGATTAGACTATCCATGGAGAAGTTTTCTATTAATGGCTACTAGCCATGATAGCTATATGCTACCTCCAGGTCAAGGCTAATGATACTGACTACCAGCTTCGCAAAAGCAGCCTCCAAACTCTATTGTGGGCTTCCCAGAGCTATTTAGTTGATCACTATGGGAAACAGTATACTGATTTTGGTCTACTACAGTATGGCTCTTCTTATGCTTTTATGGAAGCTTTGCATAATATGCAGAAATGCCCAAAGAGGAGGAATTATGCAGGTTTCCTTTCCCCTCTTTTGGTTACGCTATAATGGAAACAATAATTGTGATTCATCTATTCATCTTTTGGTTCTTTTTGTTAACTTAAAAAGCTGGTCTGCCTGTAAATCACTGACCTATATGGACTGGGATAACCTGGCTTCATTTGTCTAAGCTCTGGTAACTTCCAAGTTAGATTTATGTAATACACTCTACATGGGGCTACCCTTGAAGATGGTTTTGAATTATTTATTTATTTATTTTATTCCATTTATATACCGCCCCATAGCCGAAGCTCTTTGGGCAGCTTGTGCAAAATGTGGTAGTTAGATTGATAGTGGGGACCAGAAGGTCTGAGCCTAGAACCCTGATTTTGCCCCAGTTGCATTGGCTGCCTGTATGTTTCTGAGCCCACTTCAGGGTGCTGGTATTGATCTATAAAGTCTTAAATGGCTAGGGATTGTAATCCTCGATGGAGTATCAATCTGCAAATGCACTATGATGAACATATGAACCCCTCCTTGAAGTGCCTCCTCTGAGGGAGCTTTGAAGGATGGCAACAAGGAAGAGGACCTTCTCAGTGCTGGTGCCTTGATAGTGCAACACCCTCCCCAGTGAGGCCTGTTTGGTGCCAACATCGTTATATTTTTTGCACCAGCTTTAGATTTTTCTCTACTCTCAGGCAGTTGACAGCATATGATGGGGCGTTTAGTTTTTTTAAAATTAATTCTTGATAGTTTTATTGTTAATTGTTTTAACCTGTTTTAAATTCTTGAATATTAAAAGTTTTATATTACGTTTTCTTGTTTTGTCAACCACCAAGAGTGCTTTGGCTGTTAGGCAGTATAGAAATGTAATAAAGGAATGAATGGAATCTGTGGTATGCATGAATCAAAATAATATTCCTTTCAGAACTGACTAAACATAGTTGGCTGAATCCATTCCCCCCCCCCCCAACTTTCCCCACTTTGTGTGGTGCATTTTTGACATTAATGCTAAATTGACCTTGGTCTTTTCAGATTAAACTGTATTTAATTCTTTCTTTGAACTGCACATTTATTCACTCTAATAGTGCTGCTATCTTAACATTGCAATTAAAAGTTCAAATTGAATAAAACCTTTAGCTAGGTTTTTGTCTAAAACAGCACAAAAGAAAGGGTCATTTGTGTGTGTGTGTCAGAACTTCATCTCTGAAGTTTTTCACAATTGCTAATTCTGAGCCAAGCTGCTGTATTCAGTGTCTACACTAATTAAGTTTCTAGCTTAGCTTCTACCACAGAGTGCTCAAAGATTTATAACACTGAGGATCAGAAGGTTGAATCAAGGATTTAATAAAATGTGTTCGACAAAGAAGAAATTGTATAGCTGCATAGAATAATAAGGGTTCATTAAAGCATTGCTGATGTGGACATAATGATAATTGCTATTCATCTATTGAAATTGATTTAGTGTTTAGCCTTACTTAAACATGTCATTAACTAATTACTTTAACTAAACAGACTTAAAACATTGCTGACAAATCTCTGAGAAACATTCTCAGAGAAACATCTCTGAGAAACATATAAAGAGTATTTCTCTCTCCCCCGAAACAGATTATTACATGTCAACTTAGAAGTTGATTCTATCCTTTCTCAAATGAGGATTGGGCCACTAATAAGTGTCTGTGTCCATACAATTGTTCATGTACCACAGGCATGTTGAATCTCTTTTATCCTCAAGGCCAAATGCCATTTTGGAGAGCTCTTGATGGCTGCATTCCAGCTGTGGATGGGACTTAAGACAAAATGGGCAGGGCCAAGAATACAAAAAAAATGTTTAAAGCAATTATTGTCAGTAACTAAGCCTTAGGGGAGGCATTTCAACCTTTTACAATGGTGGGGGGTGGAAACCAAAGCTGGAAACTACAAAATGAGCGGTAGTTGAGTGAAATTGGGTGGAATATTTGGAAGGGAGTGTAGCCATCTGGAATCTCAGAGGGAACACCAAGTAGGATATAACACTTTGAAAGTGGTTTAAAAATGATATATGGAAAATGTCTGGTCCCCAACAGTTGTCAATACCATTATGAACCATTATAAAGCAACAGTTTAGATCCTACCTAAGTATTTGTAATTCCACTTTCCCCACCAGCAACCCCTTTTGTGGAGAGACATATGGAACTGGGTTTGAACTGTAGAGGGATGGATGAGGGTGAAGAATGTCAGCCCCAAAGTAGATCACAGTGCTTCTAACCCACCAGACTCCAAATTTCTAACGTGGATGTAGGGGAAAACCAGTGGACAACTTAATGGAATAGAAAAAACAACAATTCATTTTAAAAAGGAGAGCTGGAAGGGAAGAAGCAAGTGGAACAACTCAGTTTACTACACCGTTTATGAGGGGATTAAATCCCTTTATTCATTCATTCTGGGCAGTTTACAAAAATTAAAACCATCAAATACAATTCAAGGTATAAAACCAACCACAATATAAAAAACACCATATAAAAGTACAATATAAATGCACAACCAGGATAAAACTGTTAAAATACTGGGAAAATAAAAAAGACTTCACCTGGTGTCGAAAAAAGTATAACATAGGTGCCAGGCAAACAGCTCATTCCACAGCTGTGGTGCCACAGCAGAGAAGGCCTGGTAGCTATCCACAGGCAAGTGATAAGAATATTTCAGACTTATCTCTGGCTACATAGTCCTGGTTTAGGATGAAGTTGTAGGCCTCAGTTTCTGTCACTCTCTGACTGTGGAACTGCTGGTGATCAAATTCGGTGTGAGGGCAGAAAGCTGCTCTTCTCTCTTGAACTGTTGTCTCAGGATGATTTGTTGTATTCACAACCACTGTTTTCTCCATATGGTCTCCAGGATCAAGACCAATAGAATTACTCACCATAATAAAATTCTATTCTTTAATTTATGCAGCTAGCCTTTTTATGCCATAGCCTTATTTTTAAGAACAAAGATGAATTATTCACAGTTCTGATTCTGAGTGGTACTGGAATGTTCTTAAAAAGCATTTCTTCAGTCAGCACACAATTAATCTATGTCATTCACATGTTTGCAAGAGGCTTTGACAAATTCATGGAAGGTAGCTCAATCACTGGCCATGATGGAACCTTCAGGTTTTGAGGGAACCTGAATGCCAGTTGCTGAGGAAAACAATAGAGGAAGGCCAATGTCTTCATGCCTTGATGACAGGTTTTGGAGAAGCTGGCCACTGGCTGGAAAGAGGATGCTTATATTGGTGAACCTTTGGTCTGTTCCATCTAATAAGGCTCTTCTACAAATAGAAGGAATTGTAGATTACTATTAGAAACTAAAATTACTTAAGCAAGACACCATAGTTGGAATAACTTTGTTGTTCAGTTTAATAATAATAAATAATAATAATAATAATAATAATAATGATTTATTTCTTACCCCCCTCTCCGTCTGGATCGAGGCGGGGAACAACAAGATGATAAAATACATAAAACTAATTAAAACATGACAAATATTATTAAAATAATATTATAATTCATCCCTGAGAAAAAGTGAATAGGACACCATCTACATATGGCATGTGTCTTTGTATAACCACATTTATTGCTATGAAACCACTTGAAAAAAAATATTGCATCAATTTAACCAAAACCATATTGGGGTTTTAGTGTGAAATCGTTTTAATAAAGAACAAATAGAAAACAGCATTGTAAAAGGGCAAAGGCAGAATCATAAGTAAATAAATGTAAATTTCTTTTAGATAGCTGCATTACAGGAGAAATAATTACTTGAAATATTGCTGTGTGTGTGCCCTTAAATGTGATATTGATTTTTGTCCCTCTTCCCCCTATTTTTATAATACTAACATTTCTTTATTTTTTTTCTTCTTTCACAAAATGCAATGATAGTTGCAGTGGTTGGATAAATTACCTCTCTATTATCAGAAAAAAAGAACATCGTTTCACATTCAGAGAAGGCTAGTAGAAATGTAGCTTGTATGCCTCACTACAGCCTGTAGCTGGGGTCAATACAGTCATGCTAACATGGATTCAGCTATGTGAAATAGTTCACTTGCTCTGTTTAGATTCCATTTTGATAGAACATCACTGAAGATGATAGCGATAATTGCTACAGTGTACATGGAGAGAAATCTATTCATTTTTCTTCCATTTATACTAGATGAGCTAATCACACACACACACACACACACACAAACGGTGCTCTCTGTGATTAGTTAAAGTTGAATCTAACCTAGGAATGAATGGATTAATCTATTTCTGGTCCATTACACTTACACTCATGAATCTATTTCATCATTCTTCCTCATTAATCTCAAATTTCAAAAAATCTGCAAAAAATTAACATATAAATATGTTTTGAAAATACATGTTGTTGTTGAACATATTTTCTCTCAAAATATGCATTTCAAAATATATTCTATCTCAAAATATTTATTTATTTAAAAAACCATTATATCTTGTCTATTTCCCTAAAAGGGGATGCAAGGTGACAAACAAACCAAGATCAACAGTATGGGGCCTGGTGTATCTCAGTGGAGCATTCCACAAAGTAGGTGCAACCAGAGAGTAGATTCTATATTAGGGGTGGGAGAACCAGGAATGGTTGAACTTGATGAAATTCCCCTAACTTCTCTTCAAAGCTCAGTTTGGCTCACTGTCTTTCTTGCATGCTCCAGCCATCATCTAGTGCCCCAGATGATGGCTGGAGCATGCAAGAAAGAACATATGGAAGAAAGTGGGGAATATGTATATTTTATCTCAGAATATGCATTCCTAAATGTGTTTTCTCTCAAAATATGATTTCTAAATGCTAGGAACTGTGTTGTGCTCACAACATTCAGAAAAGAGCAAAGTCCGATGGATAGTTATGTTCCAATCCATATGTTCATCTGGAAGGTTAAGGATCAGGACAGTTTGTATTGAAATCAGAACTTGTATCACAAGGACCAAATTCCTCAAGCATCCCTAGTCTAATCCATCACAAAGATTTTTTTTAAACAATGGACTGGTCCAAACTCTGAGAAATGCTGAAGAATTAGTCTCATTGCAAAACAAACAGGAGTCACTCGTATTCTCTAAACTAAGATTTGAACTTGCATCACATGTCCAAATCTGATAAAGGAAAAGCTTTAATGGAAGAACAGTTGCATCAACACTCCCTTCCTCAATGGCTGCTAGGGCAGGAAGGGGCATGAGGTCAAATTGGCTGCTGTCTACCCACCGTCCCAACAGAACTGCCATCTTAATTACTAGGTCCCTTGTCTGAAGAGAGAGAAAGAGAGAGAGGAGATTAGCCTGACCTGATTTGGTATACCTTTCAAGCCAATCGTTCCGATCTACATGTTACCTACTGAAAAGCAGAAAAACAAAAGTAGGAGCAGATTTAATGAAAGCAGAAATAAATACAAAAAAACATGGTATATTGATCATAAGGTGTGAAGTAATAAAATCATAGAATAGTAGAGTTGGAAGGGGCCTATAAGGCCATCGAGTCCAACCCCTTGCTGAATGCAGAAATCCACATTAAAGCATACCTGACAGATGGCTGTCCAGCTGCATCTTGAAGGCTTCTAGTGTGGGAAAGCCCACAACCTCCCTAGGTAATTGGTTCCATTGTCGTACTGCTCTAACAGTCCTGATGTACAGCCAGAATCTGGCTTCCTGTAACTAGAGACCATTATTCCATGTCCTGCACTCTGGGATGATCGAGAAGAGATCCTGGCCTTAATCTGTGTGACAACCTTTCAAGTATTTGAAGAGTGCTATCATGTCTCCCCTCAGTCTTCTCTTCTCCAGGCTAAACATGCCCAGTTCTTTCAGTCTCTCCTCATAGGGCTTTGTTTCCAGACCCCTGATCATCCTCGTTGCCCTCCTCTGAACCCCCTCCAGCTTGTCTGCATCCTTCTTGAAGTGTGGTGCCCAGAACTGGATGAGGCCTAACGAGTGCTGAATAGAGGGGAACCAGTACCTTGTGTGATTTGGAAGCTATACTTCTATTAATACAGCCTAAAATAGCATTTGCTTTTTCTGCAGCCACATCACATTGTTGGCTCATATTCAGCTTGTGATCTACAACAATTTCAAGATCCTTCTCGCTTGTAGTATTGCTGAGCCAAGTACCCTCCATCTTGTAACTGTGCATTTGGTTTCTTTTTCCTAGGTGTAAAACTTGGCATTTATCTTTATTGAATTTCATTTTGTTTTTTTCAGCCCAGCGCTCCACCCTATCAAGATCACTTTGAAGTTTGTTTCTGTCTTCCAGGGTATTAGCTATCCCACCCAATTTTGTGCAATCCACAAAATTGATGGGGCTACCAGGCTCAACCTCCTGTATTTCTGTGCGGGGATAAGTATTTTTTAAATATAATGCAACTCCACCTCCCTTTCTATTTCTTCTTTTCTTTTTGAGTTACAGCAGATACATTTTAATTTGCATTTATTGTTTGACCATAAACTGTTCTGAGTCCCTGTGAAAAAAACAGGGTAAACAGTCTTCTTCTTCAATAACAACGAGTTGTGTCATACCCTGGCCTATGTTTTAAGAAGTCATTTTCCCTCCAGTTGTAGATTTTGCTACCATGAATCCATCACTGCTTCATCTTGCCTCACCCTGTCCTATAGGAATGGAAACTGGCAGGTTTGTTCTTTGATCTATGTAACTGTTTCACTCTAGTGAGGGTGCTCCCTTAGAATCAAGCAACAGGCTTCCTTGCTTGCATTGTCATTTCCGATGTCATCCTACATATGAAAATGGGTACTGCACGGGAGGAACAAAACCAGTATTCTATAGTCAAGGGGACAGGGAAGTATATACACACACTTTGGCAATACCAATATTTGTATATCGATAGAGCACATGTTCCAGGAATCTTCTTGTACCCTCCCAACAAATGATCAGCTCAACAAGTGAAAAGTGAACAAATGCCTGCTGCCCATTTGGCTGGAATATTTCTCACGTGCAGGCTATTATTTCACACAAAGAGTTTGGGGCCAATTTTCTTTTTTTAATTTAAAATAATTTACTAAGACACTAGTATTACCAGTAGTGACTAGTGGACTTGGATTCTAGTGGAGTGTGGAGAGGGGTAACGTGTTTTTTTTTTCTCACAAGGTAACACAGCTTTGAAGTGTGCAGGCAAGCCAGGGAGGTGTGACTATTTTCTATTCCTGTGTATCTGCTGCTAAATGAGCTATCTATTCCTACCAGACCTTCAGGAAGATCATTATGGTCTGTATGGAGCACTGTGAACCTAGTATTGACAAATATTGGATTACACTATGCTTATAAACCTCAGGCATCCTGCAATTTTGTCAATTATTTACACATAAGAACTCCAGGGGATTGTACGTTAGGATGATGGGAAAATGCCTTAAAGCATGCAGCCATGAAGTACTTTTATCTTTCAGTGGTGCTCTTAGACTATATTCACTTTGAAGCCACTGTAGTTTAATCCTAAAATGTATGGTAAGTTTGACTTTTGGAAGATAATTATTTGTGTCACATCACAAAGTTTATAATTTACTTAAAATATTCTTTTTGTTTATTGCCCGTTATGCCACACAATCAGTCAATTTTAGAAGATAAGAAAGCTCAAAATCCATCATAAATAATGATAGCTATAAATTAAACCCTTTGAACTAGAGATACACTATTAATATTGCCAATAACAAATCTGAAATATGATCTGATGGCATTTGCTTCTTTTTAAAACCTCAATTTGATGTATGTGCTGAACATAACTTTTTATATATATATAAAAAGATAACAGCCAAGGAATTAAGGAAAATCATATCCGTGACTAACATGAATGGTCCATATGTTCAATTATATTAACGGTGCATAGAATTAATATATACACAAATCCCATTCAGGCGTTATTCAAACCGATTAGATTCACCATGCCGAATAATCCCACCCTATAATGTCATGCCAGAATGTAGCTCTGTCCACAAGCATCCACAATGCCTGCAGCTCTACATGTGTAGGCTTCCATGCAATTTGGAAGCCCATTCATGCAGGGTTCTGAATTGCACGCAAGTCTACACAGCTGTATGCATGAAGCCCTACTCACTGTAGGTGTTTGTGCTATACACATTGATGCATATGGTCACAGCATGACACAACATCACTGTGCACCCCACTCCTGCTTGCACTTTTAATCATGCTTCTTTCACAAGTGATAAATACATTGATGTAATTATGGATATATTTTTTCAACTATTGGAGACTCTAACAATATGTGATAGTGGCAGAGCCATGTATTAACATGTGGATCTACTGCAATCATATATGATGGGGGGGCGGGCTGCCGAAATCACAAGTGAAAGAAAGATGCCTGAGAGAGGAGCTCTGGGCAGATAAGTGATGTATGAGAAGGGTTAGCATCATTCAACACATGCCTTTTGCTTTTTAAATCAGGCCTAACTCCTGCTTTATATATGATTTGGGCAAACCCATTTGAAGATATGAGTCTGCTACTGCCCTAGGGTGACCAGATTTTGAGGATCAAAAACAACCCCCCCAAAACAACCCCCCCACCGTGCGCCTGCGCTGCCCCGCCCTGTGCCGCCCCCCTCAGCCGCATGCCTTGCGCTGCCGCCCGCCACGCCCCCCCACACCCCCCCCGTGCCGCCCGTCCCCGCGCTCCTTACCGGCTGGGGCGTCCGCTTCCCTCCGGTGCTCGGAATCTACTGAGAAACAGACTTCCTGGCCTGTCTCTCAGTAGCGTGCCGGGTGATGTCATCACCCGGCACGCTACTGAGGGACAGGCCGCGAAGCCTGTTTCTCAGTAGATTCCAAGCACCGGAGGGAAGCGGACGCCCTAGCAGGTAAGTGCCTCGCGCCGCTGCCCGCCCTGCGCAGGGAACAAGCTATAATGCAGCATTTGAGGGGGGGAAGGACTGGAAGGGCAGGGAAATCCACTTCTGTCAGCGCGATTGTACACCACGGCTAAATCTGTATCCAACCCAGTAAATTCAGTGTAGAAAACAAAGAGTATTCTCATTTATTTGATACTTGTTTGATATCAGCACTTAAATCCCCTTGATGATATCATTACTGAAGTCTGGATACCTATGAATTTCAACATGTGGACAGAGATGTTAACTCCCTGTAACAGAGAACACAGTTGGTGAGTGCCAACAGGATTGAAGTGAAAATGGGCTCAGGGAAACCCCAAGCTTTGCAGAAGTACAACAAATCTTTAGGGAAACCTTTTTAAGGGGGCATCCACCGTCAAATAAAGAAAACCAAAAAAAATACTCTAGAGGACTGCACATATTCAGTGTCCACAGAAAGGTGAGTGTCTGTTGGGGAGAAAAAACAGAAAACTAGAAAGGGGAAATGGGATGGAGTATCCTGGAAGACAGCATGGATGAAAGACTTTAAAAAAGGAGCATTTCAAACTGCAACATTTTGTTGCAGGTTCCACTTAGCTCTTTGTAATTATGTTCTGATTCTGAACTTATATTATGTTAATATAATATGCAGTATAGTAGAGTTAAGGAACTTCAACAGCATTGAACAGTGGACAGAGAAACTAATTTACAAAGCGATAATATTTCTAAGAACATTTAAAATTCAGAACTCATTATTAATTACTGTATTTCCTCATGAGCACATTCTGCACACATATTCGTGGAGAGGGGGAAATAATGAATACAGATTTTTTTGTCAGTAGTTTTTGTGAATAGGTCAAGAACAGCTTTGTTGGTGTGATATCCCATCCACTAAACCTTGAAATAGCAGCTCATATTTAACTGGACAGACACTAGTTACATATTGCTGCTTATCAAAAGAAGTCATGTTGGCCAGAAATAAAAAAGAAGTGAGAGAGGAGGTCAAGATAGCTGCCTTTTCCAAAAAAAAACCACACACCCTCAAGCAAGAGAGTAATTCATTGGTGATGAAGGCCATTAAAAGGACTGTGCCCACAATTTTCTTAGGCTGACAAGGTTAAGGGGATGGTTCCAGGCTTGTTGGATTCCATAATTACATTCCAGTATTAAGTTTTAAAACCCCACAGGAAACGGTGAGATCAAAACCATCCAATATCTACTTGAATGATTTGACACATAGAGGCTATGGAGATGTATGGCATAATAAATGCCCGGTGAGAACACTGGCAGAATTTAAATATTCAGGCTGCTTTGTGGTAATTCCATGCTGACTGCTAACGTAACTACTTGGACTATTCTGAAGGCTTCTCTAAGTCACTGAAAAAAGAGTGTATCCAAAATTAGGAAAGTTATTGACTGGGATACATACACCTTGTTAACTTAGCCTATTTTATGTTTCAGGGACTGAGTACATAGCTGTTGTCTTTCTAATGAGAAGGGTGACCATTTGAGTAACTTCCTCATGAATCAATTGCTAGCCTTAGGTCAGGTCTTCTTCCCCTGAACATCTTTGTTTTTGTATGCAAGTCTATAGCATAAATCAGACTTTCCTCTAGTTTCTTGGCCAATATATTCTGACAGCAAAAGAACTAAGGCAATAACAAGGGCTTCAGCGACACCTGTGCAGAATGAACGCTAAAGCCATAGCAAATCAGGGCTCATTTACCACACAGCTAAAGCAAAAAGGCAAGATCCATGCAAACATAATGTATGTTCCATCTACTAGCTGTTCAGCAAAAATAAAATAAAAAACCATTAAAAAATCTTGTTCTAACAAGAGAATACCTTTCAACACAGGGAGCTGAGATAACTGGACCTGATGAGAATAGATGGCTTTCACTTACTCTACACCCACATTTTATCTCAAAGGCATTAAGATCAGTAATACTTTTGAAGTATTAATGGAGGCACAGTCATGCCTCCATTGTTAAGAGCCGTCAGTAAAAAACACATTCCGCCATGTTAAAGTGATAATTGGGGGGGGGGGGATCATTCCAACAGCCATATAATCAAAAATGTTTTACCAACCTTTCTGAAATTTACAGGTGCCAGAAAGAAATGTTTGTTTTCCATTACCTGAAAATTTCAAGAAGATTGGTGAAAGATTGAGGGAAGGAGAGCAGTTTAAGGTAGAAAAGGAATACAAACTTCTCTCCCCGCTTTGGTAAATTTACTTCCGGGTTGAGAATTTTTGTGCTCACAATTTGCATAATTTCTAGAGCCTTACTAATTAATCCAGGGGTGGGGTCTTCTTCCTCCTTAACTGTAGTTGGTGGAAAGCTTTTCGTTTTAAAAAATTCCCTTCGGTTGACTTTTAAGGACTATTTTAACCTCTCATTCAAGTCAATGAGGTGGCCATCTTCCCTCATAACGCGACACTGACACATGCTCAGTAGCGTCGCTCTCCCCCCTCCCTCCTGCCTTAGAATGTGGGGTGGGTGGGTGAAATGGCCGCTGCCTCTAGCACAGACCTTTTGAGTGAAGAAGAAGAAGAGTTTCTCTTTTCTCTTCTGGAACATACATTCCTTTGGCTCTGAGAGTATTTTGGGCTATCTTTATAAGGCCAGTTTGCTCTTTTGCTCCCTGGTGAAGCAGGTTGTGGCTCCTCTGGATCCATGGTAACCTGATCTTCAGATCTCTCCTGGGAATTGGTAGCTATACCTTTCTTTTAATTTCCCTCTTTTCTAAGAGTTTGGTCCATATGGCTATAAAGTTGAAAGCTTCAAACACTTCATTTAATTAGTTTAGGCTGGTGTAAGTTTTAAGTACAATGTTGAAACCTTTCAAAGTGCTTCTGGGCCTACAACGTTGGTTTCGGCCTAGTCACCCTGTTTTTTAAATAAGGTTTAGAAACAGTTGAGCTGTCGTTTATTTTGAATAGTGTACACATGGATTTTCTTTCTAATCCTTGCAGTCTACACTGGCTCCCTCCTTGATGTGTTTTTGGAAGCAGACAAACCCTTTTTTGTTCCAGCAGGCCTTTGGCAAATCATCTGGATCTCTGTCTATACCTTTGACTTTTAAATTGTTATGTATTTAAAATGTTTAAAATGCTTTAATATTGAAAAAATATTTAATTATATTTTTAACTTTTGTATATTTAGGCTGACCATATGAAACGGAGGACAGGGCACATGTAACTTTAACAGTTGTAGAGAAAAGGGAATTTCAGCCAGTGTCATTTGTATGCAATTAGTCCCTGGTGAAATTCCCTCTTCATCACAACAGTTAAAGTTGCAGGCACTATACTAGACTGACCATATACAAAAGAAGGCAGGGCCCCTGCAACTTTAACTGGTGTGATGAAGAGGGAATTTCACCAGGAACTAATTGCATACAAATGACACTGGCCGAAATCCCTTTTTCTCTCCAACTGTTAAAGTTACATGAGCCCTGTCCTCCTTTTCATATGGTCAGCCTAGTACTATATTCCTATTTATAGGTTTTAGCTGTATAAGTTTTAGTTTTGTAAGGCTGCCCTGAGGCCCAGCATTGGGAAAAAGGCAGGATACTACTACTACTACTAGTAGTAGTAATGTTTCAGATTTCACATCTGCATCTGATGTTCTTTTGCATTTACGTTTCTTTATAAACCATTCATATCTTAAGACTTCTTGTGTGGCATGTTTTCATTGGTTTAACAAATTAAAAGGGGTATTCACTTTTTTCATGCTTATGTTATAAAATCTATTTTCAACAGGCCTAGTAACTTCAAGAGTAACAGAGTTGGGGAAAATCCTGAATCTCTTTGCTATCAGAGGCACTGAGTAAGGGATCCCTGGAGATAACTTAGACTGACCCCAACCACAAAACACTATTCCCCCTTCTGAAGAGATCTGGACCACAGACTACTAAAGACAAACAAAGTAGCAGGCCATAATAACAGTTCTCATGTGGCCATTTGCCTTATGAGGCAGGTGCTCTGCGGGCTACCAAATGGAGGAACTAACAGGCCATAAAGTTGCCTGGCTGTGTCTGCCAGAAATCCAGCCTCAACACTCCTGGAAGGTCCATCTTCTATAGCACTTGCTGTCAAATGAACCTGAGGAAATCCCACCCTCCACCCCTGGGTTTAATTTACTGGCTTCCCCTGGCTGGACCTTGCAGGAAACTATAGGGACAGACAGAGCAGAGCACACATAGAATGCTGAGACTGGCAAATCTAAAAGCTTTCTGGGGCCACCTTAAAGTCCCCAATTGGAGCGGAGGAGGGGAAAGCATGTCATTCTCACCCCCACCCCACTGCTCCAATCAGGCCCTTTTCTATAATGCCTGGGAATGACACGTTTTTCCCTTTTAAGGCCTTGATTGGAACAGTGGGAGAGAATGACACACCTCCAGAAAGCATGTCATTCCCCCCTGCCACGCTAATGGTGCCCTTAAAAGAGAAAGTGTGTAGTTCCAGGTCATTATAGACTATTGCATAAAATCTCCCCTGACACTGAGGATAGAACAAAAACCAGGAGAAATCTGGGGAAATCCTGACAGTTTTTTATTATTATTGCATTTATATCCCACCTTTTTTCCGCCAAGAAACCCAAGACGGCATACATACTCCTCCTTAGGCTGACCAGATTTAATCCAGGTCAGGGATCATGTAACTTTAACAGTTGTAGAGCAAAGGGAATTTCAGCCAGTGTCATTTGTATGCAATTAGTTCCTGGTGAAATTCCCTCTTCATCACAACAATTAAAGTTGCAGGGGCCCAGCCTTCTTTTGTATATGGTCACTCTAGTATAGCGCCTGCAACTTTAACTGTTGTGATGAAAAGGGAATTTCACCAGGAACTAATTGCATACAAATGACTCTGGCTGAAATTCCCTTTTCTCTACAACTGTTAAAGTTACATGAGCCCTGACCTGGATTTTATCTGGTCACACTAATCCTCCTCCTCTCCATTTTATCCTCACAATAGCAGCCCTGTGAGATGGGTTGGGCTGAGAGTCTGCAACTGGCCCAAAATCACCCAATGGGTTTTCATGGCTAAGTGGGGAGTAGACCCAGATCTCCCAGCTCCCAGTCCAACATTTTAGCCACTAGGCCACACCCTAGTGGTCACCGTAGAATTGAGCCATGCCAAGTTGGAAGCAGATCAGTTCGTGCCTTGATTTTTAGGATATTTTTAAAAAAACGTTTGACTTCAATTTTTTTCTAAAATTCAAGGCATGAACCAATCTGCTTTCAACTTGGCATGGCTAAAGCCTCACTTAAGAGGTACCATGGTGCCAAGTTTCATCTCTTCATCTTTACTTTCTTTCTTTTTTTTAATGTACTGCTCAAGGCCCTAGACCCCAAAGAGGAGTATTGGGTTTGAAGTTTTAAAAATTCCTAAAATTCAAGGCATAAACAGATCTGCTTCCAACTTGGCATGGCTCAATCCCTACTTCAGAGCTACCATGGTGCCAAGTTTCATCTCTTTATCTTTAATTTCATTTTTTAAACTTGTACTGCTCAAGGTCCTGGACCCCAAAGAGATTTCTGTTTGAACTTTAAAATATTCCTAAAAATCAAGGCATGAACGGATCAGCTTCATACTTGGCACAGCTATATCCCTACTTAAGAGCTACCATGATGCCAGGTTTCATCTCCTTATCTTTAAAAATGAGGGAGATGCAAGCATTTTGGTTGATTTATTAATGTTAAAAGTGAGTTCAACATATAACACTAGCTTTGATTTTATATTGGATGTCAAGATGGTATAACATTCTGGCTGATGCTGGCTTGGTTGTCAACTGTATAATATCCAGTCATCCATTACACAAAGCCATGAAATTCATTAAACAAAAAACCTACGGTTTACAAAAACGATGTTAAGTCTCTACAGATTCCAACCAAGCACCAAAAACCAGGGAAATTGGGAGTTAAGGCTCACAAGCCTTAACGCCACATCCTCCCTAAGGAGGCAGAAAGTGCAAGTGAAATTCTCATTCTCCCAAAGCAGATAAACCATGAGGACAGGGTAGAGAATATGATCTGCAGAGGTGACTGTGGGGTTGTGGAAAACTGATCACAAACAACTTAGGGCCACCTACTTCTCTTTTTTTGTTTAGAGCAGCCCTTCCCCAACCTGGTGCCCTCCAAAGGTGTTGGACTACAACTCCCATCATTGCAAGTCAGTATGTCCCATGGTCAGGAATGCTGGGACTTGTCATCTCAAACACCTGGAGGGCAGCAGGATTGGGAATGCTGTTCCATATCCTTACTAAATACAGGGTCTGCCCAATACTTTTCTCTCACAGGCCTCATCTACAAGAATTCGCCTTTACACCTGGTTAGGCGATTCTGCGCATATTCACAGAAGCGCATTTACGCCTAATGCTTCAGTACGAGAGGCGGCGAAGCGCATTACTGGATGACCGAAACGTGATTTAAACTGTTGACATGTGGAGAATCGCTTGTTCACATAGTCAAAATGCGCTTTAACGGCCGGATGAAAATAAAACTCGCTATTTAACGCGCATTTGATCATGTGCATAATCAGAGAGAAAACGCGCCTCTACGCCCGATTTGCACTCCGTTCTTGTAGAGGTAATTTTTTTAATGCACCTTGATAGAGCTTTACATGCCTCTTGTAAAGGCAGCCACACACATCTCGCATATAGCAGCACTCTTGATAACAAAAGGGGCACTATTCATTACAGATCTAGAACCAGAGCATGTGCCAGGCACTTCCAACTTTTGATCAATATCCTGCCTTTTTTTTCTTTAAATGTATTTATAAATACATGGTTTTTTTCTATAAATGTATTTATAAAAAATATACTGCTCACTCCCCATAATCCCTGCACAATACATCATCTCATCAAAGCAACAGTGGAGCAGAAGAGGTTTAGTTTGGCTGTCTTGAACACCTTTCAGATGAGATTAGTTTGCAATCCTATACCTCTTGGGAGTAAGCCCTAGTGAATTCAGTGGCACTGGCTTCTGAGAAGACGTATAGGAGTCAACCTTCTCCAGCCTGGTGCTCTCCAGATGTGTTGCACTGTAACTCCCATGTTATATGTTATGGGGAAGACAAAAATCAGTTCATAGTTAATTTTAAAATAATACTTATGCATGAAAGTATTAGGTGGTAGCTCTGCCTTTGATCTCACACTGCTGAACAAGTAAGAGAAATCCTTTATCTGATATTCAAGAAACAGACATCCTATGCCATGTGTTGAAAACTAATGTTGATGTCTGAAGGGCTATCTGGATTAGGTATTCAAGATTCATTCATTGTTGTTTCATTTGGTTTTGACAGTTTATTTAAAGTGATGCAGCTCTTTTGTAGTTACTTGATTGATCACATATCTTAATGCTGGAAAACATCATCCTTTAGTACAGATGTGGGCAGAAAAAAGATCTATACTGATGATTTGGACATCACCTTGCGGCATTCCAGATAACTGCCCATGCTGATAGGGGCTTTTACAAGTTGAATTCCAAAACATCTGGAGATCTACATTCTGCCTTCCCTTGTTCTTGAACAACATTCCCCAACCTGGTGCCTGTCAGATGTGTTGGGTTGCAACTCTCAACATAAGGAGATGCTCTAAGAAATGAGAAGTAGCTGGTCCTAAGTTGTTCATCATCATTTCCCACAACCCCACAGTAACCTCTGCAGATCAAATTGCATATCTAGATTTTTGAGATGACAAGTCCCAGCATTCCTGACCATGGGACATACTGACTTGCAATGATGGGAGTTGTCGTCCAACACCTTTGGAGGGCACCAGGTTGGGGAAGGGCTGCTCTAAACAAAAAAAGAGAAGTAGGTGGCCCTAAGTTGTTTGTGATCAGTTTTCCACAACCCCACAGTCACCTCTGCATATCATATTCTCTACCCTGTCCTCATGGTTTATCTGCTTTGGGAGAATGAGAATTTCACTTGCACTTTCTGCCTCCTTAGGGAGGATGTGGCGTTAAGGCTTGTGAGCCTTAACTCCCAATTTCCCTGCTTTTTGGTGCTTGGTTGGAATCTGTAGAGCCTTAACATTGCTTTTGAAAACCGTAGGTTTTTTGTTCAATGAATATATTAATGGAACATAGGAAGCTGCCTTATACTGAGACAGACCCTTGGTCTATCTAGCTCAGTATTGTTGACACTGATTGGCAGCGGTTCTCCAGGGTTTCAGGGAGAAATCCTTCCCAGTTGTACCTGGAGATGCCGGGAATTGAACCTGGGTCTTACTACATACAAAGCAGGTATTCTACCTCTCAGCTATGACCCCTCCATTCACAGTCATTTTTGCAGGTTGTAAGGGGAGAAAGAAAGAAAACTCATTGAATTATGGTTCCGGGGGGGGGGGGAGGGGAGAAAAGAAAAACACATACACTGGTGTCTTTGAGCAAAATTCTAGAAACTGAACTTAAGTGGTGACATGCATGTCTTAATTCATTCATATAGAAGAATCCAGAAAACAATCCACCCAGAGTTTGCACTAAGCTGCCTCACCCTAGTCACAATTTATTTTATTCCAGTAACTATTTGTAAAAATGCTTACCCCACTTTTATACCTGCATAGACTGTCATTCCTTTAATCTTTTCACACTGTGGTGTTAGTTATAGTAGTTTAGTCTGTTCTAGTTATGTTGCTAAACTTGTTTGGAATATGAATGTGGTGTGCTCATAAAGTGTGACAGTATTTTGAATCAGGCCATTGTGTCTCTCCTTTACCCCCACCCCCACCCCCACCCCCCACCCCCCACCCCACATAGTTCTTCTCTGGGTTGGATTACAAAAAATATATATAACTTCCGTCCCACTATACCTATGTTATTTAATTTACTTGCCAGGGCTGAAACAATGGTGGGATGAAGGAAGGAAGACCATTGCCCTTCCTTCTCAGGCCAGATCCACACCAGCAGGATATAGCACTATGAAAGTGGTATGAAAGTGATATATAAGAGGCAGGAGGCACACTACTGCTTTATAGTGGAATTGAAGTGCACTGACAACTGTTGGGACCCATGACACAGAGCTCCATCAAACCAGTGGTTTAATGCACTCTCCTCACACCTGGTATCTGGTTTTGCAGCACGGGACTCACCTGACATTGTCCCTGTCCTGTATCCATTTCGCCTCCTTTCCTCTGTTTTAGGCTGACCATATGAAAAGGAGGACAGGGCTCATATAACTTTAACAGTTGTAGAGAAAAGGGAATTTCAGCTGGTGTCATTTGTATGCAATTAGTTCCTGGTGAAATTCCCTCTTCATCACAACAGTTAAAGTTGCAGGCACTATACTAGAGTGACCAGATACAAAAGAGGGCAGGGCCCCTGCAACTTTAACTGTTGTGATGAAGAGGGGATTTCACCAGGAACTAATTGCATACAAATGACACTGGCTGAAATTCCCTTTTCTCTACAACTGTTAAAGTAACATGAGCCCTGTCCTCCTTTTCATATGGTCAGCCTATCTGTTTTGCATATTATTTTGGTGCGGGGAAAGTCTGGATTATTTTCCTGAAGTGACTTCAATGTTCCCTTAAGCCTCCATCTAGTGCTGTTCTCTAGCTTTTTCCTTTGTTGAAGGCATGTGCTTTGAATTGGGTTTTGCTGATGAAAGGGGAAAAGGGAGGATGGGGCGCTTCTTCTCCAGCACTCCTCAGAGTTGAATGTTTGAAAGAATTGACTTTTTACTGCTCCAACCGTACTCTCATTGCCTGCAGCTCCCTCATTTTTAAAGATAAAGAGATGAAACTTGGGATTTTGAGAGATCTTAAGTAGAGCTTTAGGCATGCCAAGTTTGAATCAGATGGGTTTATACGTTGATGTCTAAGATTTTTTAAAATGCAAATTAACCAAAATGCTTATATCTACATAATTTTTATAGGTAAAGAGATGAAACTTCGCATGGTAATAGGGCTCCAGGAGTGATTTTTGTAAGCCAAGTTTGAATCAGATTGGTTCATCCCTTGATTTTAAAAGATTTTTTAAATCCTCCCCCACTTTAAAACCTTTTCCTGATAGTTCACCAGTATGATCTTCCTCCTCTTTGCATTTGTAAGGAATTGCTTTTCCTTTACTTTGATCATGCAAAGCTGTGCATCTTCAGTTCATAAAATAGAGATCTGCTGGTTCCCTTACTCAAGTGTAAATCCCACTGATTTCAACTGCATTTGCATCCAAGTCACACTATTCCAAAGCAGGTTTACCTTTGACTAAACCCCATTGAACAGAGACAGACTTACTTTTGAGTAAAAGGTAGAGAATTGACTTTTAATAGTGTGGTCATCAGAAGCTTTTTTTTAAAGTCTAAAATAGCAAACTGGAAAGAAGTACGCTGCAACCCTATGCTTATTTCTGAGGTCTTACTTCTGTTTACTCAGAAGTAAGTCTCTCTCTGTTCAATTGGGTTTACTCAAAGGTAAGCCTGCACTGGATTTTAGTATGACTTGGATGTAAATGCAGTTGAAATCAATGGGATTTACTCCACCAGGGGAAGAACCTTCAATGTGGTCACCCCCATCCTGTGGAATTCCCTGCCTCTGGAGGTCAGGCAGTCTGCAACTTTGTATTTCTTCTGGCTCCTCCTGAAAATGTCTTTGTTCCAGGGAGCCTTCCCTTAAGGAACTGCCATGGTTTTATTGCACTTTGTTTCTTTTAAAAATGTACTTTTAATGTTTTTTATTTCTGTTTTATTCTTATATGTGATTTGTCCATCACTCCAAAATTCTTGAATGGGGAGTAATATATAGATATTGTAAATAAATACATACATACATACATACTTCTGTCTCTCAATCCTGCCCCTTAGATCAGGGGTAGGCAATCTTTTGGGGCTGTGGGCACATTTGGCAAATTGACTACCATCACCACATCTTAGGTCTTATTTCATAGAAAAACTCTGTTTAAACTAGTGCTGGACTGAACCCTCCCCCTAGTTTTGGGATCTTTCTCTCACTCTGCAAAAGTGCCATTGTTTTTCTGCCTCTTTGGTAGAGGGGAAATTCTGAGAATTTTCTCCTTGAGGAGGGGAACAGGGTTTCCACATGCGATTTTTAAGTGCAGCCGATTGTTGAGAAGCCTTCTTCCTATTTTTTAGTTTTTCAAAACAAAACACCTCCTTCCTCCAGCATTTAGGTGAGCCTGGCAGTTCTTCGTGAATTGGAGATCATGTGACCTCACCCTCTCCAATAAGCATTCAGGAAGAACTCCTTGGCTCCTGAAAATACTGGGGGGTGCTTTTAAAAAATAAAAAGAAGACCAATCAACAGCTGGCTACATTAAAAAAGGTATGTATAAAACCTGTTCCCCTCCCCAAGGAGAAAATTATCCAAAATTCTCACCTCTTCCAGCCTCTTTTGCCTGAGTTTTCATTTCCCCCCTACCCTCCACGAAATGTAGAAAATGGAATGGTTGAAATTTTCTGCACAGCACTTGTTTAAACCCAACAGATGATTCCTGGGTATGTTGTATCAGAAGTTCCTCAATAAATTCTATGTGTATAATGCGTTAAAAGAACATTAATGCAGCATAGTAATTGAAGACTGTGTTAATATTACTTGTGAACCATACCAGGAATATAATTGCAATACACGAAGAACAAAAAGACAAATCTGTTCTTGAAATAATTTTACTACAAAGGAATTAATGCAACAGCCAATTAAAGTGTGCATTTGAGTGTAGTTATTACACTGTTTGTCATGCAGAAATACATCAGCTAAGGTTAAAGGTGTTATTAAAAGCATTAATTTAATTCCTTGTACATAGGATAGATAATTATAATAAAATATTACAAATGATAATGAGAACCACTGTAATGAAGTCTTGGCTTAATTAGAGAGAGTATTGATATAATGGATCTCTAGTAAAACCACACACAATATTTTTTTTTCATAGTGACATATTTCAAATGGTGTATTTAACCATTTCCAGAAAGACATTTGTTGCAATTTAGGGTATTTGGCACATGCAGATGTAACACATGACAACAATGCGTAAGGGAAAAAAAGCTGTGGTCAACCATCAATGACTTGAGGTAGTACAAAACAAAAGGTTATGCTCCTTCAGTACTCATAGTCACTTGAAGAGTCACAGGTGACCCTAGATGTGTATAAGTGTTACATTTGTAACAAAACTAGCATCCAACTAGTTCAGTGAATATCTCACTGTGCATGGGGTTACGTACCTAGGTTTGGTTACCAAAATGTGCATTAGAATTATGCAGAGATTCCTCTCCTCTTACTGGATTGGGGCACCTGTTTGCAACCAAGAAGATACTTTCATACAGAGATGGACAGATCTATCAATCTTGGTCTGGCTGAGATTGTTGGGATTGGAAGGCAAAGCTCGTTTTGCTTTATTTTACATGATTTTTTAAAAAAATCTATGTAAATGAATACACATTTTCGTAATGTATGCATTAATATAAGCATTTTTGTGCATACATTTTGGGATGCATGCACCCATATTGACAAAAGTGTGTTTGTTTGCGCTTTGGAAATGTGCACATTTTTCTTTGCTCATTCTCCAAGTTTGCTCTTGTTGTCAAATGCATTTTTGGGTGTGCACTGCAAGCTCAAAAATGCATGGATTTCTTACTGCAAATTGCATTTGGAGATGCGTTTGCATCTGGGAAGGGCAAGTTGGGCAATTCCATGCGCAGATCTTTGAAGGAGTGAATTTCTCACACATCCCTAACAAGTTTGCTCAAAGTGTTAACAGTAATATGAATGTGTTGTGTGCAACAATGATTTAGGGTGTCCAGATAAAATCCAGGTCATGGCTCATGTAACTTTAACAGTTGTAGAGAAAAGGGAATTTCAGCCAATGTCATTGTATGCAATTAGTTCCTGGTGAAATTCCCTCTTCATCACAACAGTTAAAGTTACAGGGGCCCTGCCTTCTTTTGCATATGGCCACTCTAGTATAGTGCATGCACCTTTAACTGTTGTGATGAAGAGGGAATTTCACCAGGAACTAATTGCATACAAATGACACTGGCTGAAATTCCCTTTTCTCTACAACTGTTAAAGTTACATGAGCCCTGACCTGGATTTTATCTGGTCACCCTACAATGACTATATGAATCAGAAATCTGCTGCACACATTGCTAGCAGTTTAAAAATGGAAATGCCTTACCCAGCATCTGGTCTGGCCACAAGGAGGCTGTTCAGGGGGCAAGGGTGCACAAGAGCTGAGGGCAGGGCGCACAAGACTTTTTAGCTTGTGCGGCCCTCCTTTCCTCTTTGATGCATGCCTCCCTCCCTCCCTGTATTCAGTGTGGATTATGCTGGTCATCCTTTTGGGAGCCAAGTAGGAATGTTTTGGCTCATCGTCTGATTGGTCGGAGCTATAAGCATTTTTGCCTACTTCATACTGTAAGTCGGGCAGGGGAGTCTAATAGGCAAATCTGGCTACGTTTTGGTTTTTAGGTCAATTTGATCACATTTCATTCAGGAAGGCTGGTAGGAGCCGGCACTGTTACTGTGAACAGGGATGGTGAACATTCCAAAGCACCGTTTCTGAGGTTTCTTGCTCAGGGTTTTGTGGCCCCAATGGTGGGGGGCAAGGGAAGGATTATCAATGAGGCCAACTCACCTGACCCACCTGGTGTTTTGCGCTCTTGGAGGCAGTGATGTGGGAAGGCCTCCCTTCCCCAAATGGGGTAGTCCGGAGGAGTGGTGATCTTACGGACTCCACTCAGCAGGCACAGAATGTTTTGTCCAATTAATTACCTGGCTAGTTGCCGGCCTAGACTAGAGGTCCATCTAGGTATTTCCCCTTTGCACATTTTCAATAAATGTGGCCTGAGTTTTTATACCACATACATGGTATAAAATATACATGACAATATACATGGTATATTCCCCCTCCTTTCTCCCGTAATCATGTTTTGTATGCATTGAATACCAAATTCACATATATAAGAAGCAAGTGTAATATGTGAAGCAGCACTAAAAGTCACTGGGCTTCACTGGTGCCTGTTAACAGTTTAGGACACATTCCAACGTGTGCTTAGACAGAAAGAAAGTCCTACAAGTCCCATTATTCCCCAACCAACCATGCTGATGAGGAAATACTGGGACTTGTAGGACATTTTTTTTCTGTCTAAACATGCATAGGATGCATTGAAACAACTAGGCATCTTGAGAAAGATAGGCCTTTGCTGAAAAAGTTAACATATGCTTAATTAATACATTGCCAAATACATTGCTGAATAAGGAACACAGAGTATTGGCATCTTCACTGTATTTTCATTATTAATTCAGATATATTCTGCAAGCTCTTTGATCAGTCACAGATTACAAACTGAATAAAGGCAATTCAATTTTTTCACTCTAGAACAAAGTTAAGTAGGTATTCACAGATATAGTGAAGTTGAATAACTCTCATTCCTGCTCATGAACCGCTGCTCATTTATCTCTCCTTTCATCAAGATACTATACATTGGCAAAGCATTCTATTATTCTCGAAAACTATATAGTTATAATCTATCTGATGATTCATCTAAGATCAGGCTGGGAAACATGTGGGCATCCAGATGTTGTTTGACTGCATTTCCCGTCATCTCTCACCATTGGCTATGCTGGCTAGGGTTGCTGGGAACAGCAGTCAAGATGATCTAGAATCTTTCCAGTATTTTCCAATGCCCTTGGTTTTTGCAGATCACAGCAAGTTAACCATACATCTCACAGTCCTAATTCAATCCTCCCCACCCCAACATTCACAGCAGTAGCCAGATTAGTGTGGTCTCTCAATCACTGCAGAACTGCTCACATTTGAGGAGACCTGCACTCTGGCTTTAGAATATCTTCCAAAAATGGTACACCTGGTGCCTACTTCAAAATTTAATGGTGCCAGGTATTACTCATCCAGGCATTTTAATTAGTATTATCTATCTTGTACTTTTATCTGCTTTTACAATGGTTATGAATATTAGAGTTGTATTGTATTATATCATATTGTATTGAGTTTTAAATAATTGGTTATCTAAATGGTTGTACATGCCCCACTCCCAAATCCAATTTAATGAAGGGTCCTGGAGTAATGATTTAAGTAAATAAACAAATACACCCATGATAAGCGCACATCCTTGAATGCTTACAAATAGGATTAGGGTGAGCACAGTCCCAGGACAAGTTTCTTTTTCTACTTGAATTTTAAAAGTGACTTATAAAAATAACTAATAAGGCAATCCTTGCCCTCAGACTTACAATTTAAAACACATGACACCAAAGGAAAGGGGATTAGAAGTGGGAGGGCAGGGAGAGAAGAAAGCACTAGTTCCTAATTACACAGTTGTTACCAAGACCAGCTGGATTAGAAACAAAACCACATTATTTTAAATTTCATCTAAATCTGCTAAGGACTGATGCTGATGTTGTTACCAGCAGTTAACTGTCATAGAGGTGACTTCAGGCACATAAGCCTGCAGAGTTTGAAAAGGATAGCAGTGGCTTGAGAGTTATGGTGACTGAAAAGTAGTTTAAGGCTTTTTTTATAATCGAGCCTGGTGACACTGGAAGAATGGCTTGGAGAGGCCCTGGTAAAACATGGCCTATCATTGGAAGGTAGACCTGTCAGTTTCTCAATCCCAGTGCCTCCCCCACTCAGCACGTAGAGCAAGAAAAGGAAGCCCCCCCCCCTATTTTTGAAGACAGGCTACCTGGCTTTCCAAAGAAGCCTCATGCAGGGTCCAACTTTGGTTTTGGCCCCTTTAAAGGGAAGCTTGGAAATGGTTCTCAGAAATGGTCCAATTTGGCTTGGGTTTTGGACTTTGGCAAAATCCAATGCACATGCCTAATAATCAGAATTTCATTTTAGAATGGCTATATTCAATATATTTTATGCCTTTCCTCAGCCAAAAAGGCTCCCAGATAGGCTTGCATATAATCAATTAAACTAGACAGTCCCTGTCTAGTTTAATAAGCACAACATAAAAGGAAAAAATAATGGGGAGGGAAGAGGGGATTTTAAAAACATCTTTCAGTAGAGCTGGTGGAATGTCCCTGCTATTCCTTTTGTTTCCCTCTGTATAGTCAGCTGTACAGCTTAGGGAAGAGGCGTCTTCATGAGGGAGGTCTTTCAGCAGGGCTGGTGGAATGACTTCTGTACGTCTGTACGTCTTCTGTACAATTATGTTGTTGTATGCTACACTTTCAGTGCTGAATATACCTCAGGCATCAATATGGCTGCTTGCTAATCAAGAAATGCTGCACTGGAGGGACATAACTGTATATGTTAATGAAGTAGTTCCTATGTTCCTGAAAACAATGTAATTGGTAGGATCTATACTTCTGCTTTATAACGGTATTGAAGTACATTGACAACTGTTGGGGCTCATAACACATTCTATATTCTATTTTCAAACAATTTTCATAGTGTTACTTCCTGCTTGGTTTAGATCTGGCCATTATCCCCCCACCAGAGAACATAGCATATTTTTTTACTCATTTGGGCAGTTCTGTTCTCAAATATCTCTTGATTTTGGCAATCTGACCAATTATCACCTTTAGTCAGATTCAAAGGTGACACACACACAGAAGAGCAAATTGTTTGTCAGCAAGTAACCATTTTCATGGCATATGATGTTAAAATGTAGGTATAAAAGCACGGCAATGACCAGAGAAGAGGTAGATAAACCAATGTTACCTTGCTCAAGAATTATTAATACAAAGCATTTCCACAGGTAATCTGGGAATATAACTTAATTCATTTGACTGGTGACAATGTCAGAAATGAACATTTCAACCTAGGGTATGCAAATATATTTTAAAAAATGGGATATGCATAATGCCTTGAGTTGATGAAGAATGGAAAATTCTTAAATCGTCCTTAGGCTGTTCATGGATGGGATCCCTCATAGCATTTTGAGTTGACTGGATCAGAGATTTATCCTAGATATTTCTGCTTTCTATTTCTTAGACACCGAATGGGTTCAGAAAGGGATGTGCATTCTGCATGTTCATTCCTGCCATATTGTAAAGGGGCTCAATTGCCATCTGTAACTGTAAACCCCTCTGTCATCGTTGATCATGATCTGATTTTTAATACCAAGATTCATCCCTTAACATATATTTGTTGTCTTAACAAACCAACACTGAGGATGTGGTTCTCTTTTGTGTGCTTGGAAGATTTACATCTATAATTTCCCTTACAGCTAATGGGATTTACATGCATTAATATGATACGCTAGTTAGAAAAATGAACCATTATTTGTAAGATGTTAATTTTAAACCTTCATGTAAAATGTAAAGAATGAGTAGTTTCCAATTAGTATTTACTCACTCACTCACTCCATACTTACTTATATTTAGATTTATAGCCTGCTTTTTAAATACATTATCATGGCAGCATATAATAAAATATTAAAAATGCCACAAAAATAACTGATATGTTAAAATAAGCTAAAAACAGCAACTCTAAAAAAGCAGCATGCAAAGAAAGATCAACAAAAGCTAACATGCCTAGGACAATAAACTACAGCAGGAGACTTTTTGTTATAAGAATTTCTGCAGACATTTTATAACCCCTTGAAGAAGGTCTTATCACAAAAGAGGCCAAAACATGTTGGATTTTTTTTTTACTAATAAAACCTTGTCCAACATCTGAGACAATTCTCTCTTTCTTGGGTTCATCTTGGATGCTCACCCATGTTTTGCACACAGTGCCAGAAAGACATCAAAGTGGATGCCCAGTGAGCTTTCCTGAGGAAAGCTTTCCAAGCCAGGCACCATCACTGAAAAGGACCTCTCCCTCATAGCCACCAACCATACCTCAGATGGGGGAACCCAAAGAACGGCCTCTGATGAGGATCTCAGACCATGTGCAGGCAAAAGTGGAGACAGGAAATTTTCCAAGCCATGAAGAGCTTTAAAGGTCAAGACCAGTGCTTTGAATTCAGCCCACAAATGGACCCGGAGACTGTGCAGTTGGTGAAGGTGAAGGAGACCTCTGCCTAAAAGCACAGAGAACTTGGTTTGAAACCTGTTGCCAGTCAGAGCTCTGACAACGCATCTAAACAGATTTACCAGCAGCTACCTAGACAGTTGTTGTGATGCAGTAAAAGGTGAAGCCGTATACCTGTAATCTTGTTCCAAAGGAGCAAGCATCAACGGGTGCAAAAAGATAAATGCAGACCCGGAGTAGTCACAATAAGCCAGCCACACTCCTTGGGCTGGAAAACGTATTATGTGGATGGGAATTTCCCTTTATGTAATGCAAGAAGAGGGAGATACTAGTTTTCTAGCCTTCTCTGACATCTAGGAGCTGCTCAAGACAAAATGGGCATGTGTAGAGGGAGGGATGGGGGAGGATCGCGGACTTACCTGCTTCCGCCATCCTTTCCCAGCATCCAAATGCAACTGTGACTTCCTGGGAGGGAAGAGAGACATCGCAGGCACCATTTTTTTTAATGAAGAGGAGCCGCACAGCCCCGATCCATGGGAAAGGTAAGTAAAAAAACACTCAAACTCATTCCCAACCCCCACCATCCTGGGGATAGTGAAATTGCTTCCTCCCCATAGGCACGGAGCCACCCCGCACGGCTCTGTGCCTGTTCATCTTGGAGAAATTTGAGGGAGAGGAATTTGAGAGATGGAAGACCTTTCCAGCCCTACCTGGAGAGGATGGGAATTGAAACCGGGATAGTCTGCTCAGAATACCACTGAGCCACACCCTTTAAAACAGGTGTGCCAGTAGTGAAGGCGGGCTAGGCTGGGTTGATGTTAACTTGAGCCGGACCCATGATCTCTCTTGTTCAGTTAATTTCCTTATGGGAGGGAAGTGTAACCCCCCAAACTGTATGTGTGTGTATTTCTGACAGGCTGATACAGGGCCAGAGCAGCCAGCAAAGTTTTCTCCCCCAGAGGGAAATCAAACTGCTGACTGCAAAGCTGGGTTTATTTCCCCGCTGTGAAATACTGTCTCTTTGGGAAGAATGTTCAGAGCAGTGTCCCCATCCAGTTACTGCCCAGGCTCAGCCCTGCTTAGCTTTAGCCACCAGGCTGCATTGGAATGCCCTCAAGGCCTTGAACTAGGAACAAAGCCTGAATGAAGTGACACGCTGTGAGAGACCTGCTTGCTTAGTAGAGTCCTACTGACTTAATAGTGACCTGCTTGCTTAGTAGAGGCCTACTTGCTTGGAACCAAAGGAGAGAGGCCTCCCCAAGCCTCTATGACTCACAAGGAGTGGTGTGCAAATGCCAAGGAGGGAGCTGCCTGCCCACCAAGAGCCGAGGCCGGTAAGAGAAGGAGGCATTTGAGTGGCAGTGAAAAGTAGGGCTGAGGAAGGGAAAAGGGACTTAGCAGCACAAGCATTCACTCCCTCTCTTCCAAACTGCTCCATGGTGGGTAGACAAGAAACCTGGTCCCCGCTTAGTAGGGGGCATGGTCTTGGGGCTCTAGCAGGGTTTATCCTTTAAAAGTGGTTGAGAGAGACCTACTGCCTGGCATGGGGAAGAGCCTTTCCCCCTAAAATAGAGCTGCCATATCCGTGTCCTCTCTGAACTAGGGGCTGCGGGTGGCATAAAGACGGATAGGCCTCTGGGGCAGTTCCAACGTGGAGGAAGCCTGGGGGAGAAAAGAGGCTATCTTAGGCCCTTTCTACACCTACTGGTGTAGAGGGAGGGCCTGGGGATGATCCCGGACTTACTTGCTTCCTGGATCACTGCCCACTTTTTACACTGGAGCATGATGTTCTGGAAACAAGCAGGACATCGCGCTCGTTGCGGCCACCATTTTTTTTTTTTTTGGTAAAAGGAGCCAGGAGCGCACTTGCACTCCAACATAAAAGTGAATATTTTTTTAAAAATCCCCCAAAATCGCAGCCCTTACCCACTCCCTGTGAGTTCCAAAAAATCTCCCCTTAGCAGGCAGAGGAGAAAGACTGGGGAATTCAGGCCAGAGGAGGAGGCAAGGAGGCAAGGTCTGAAACTTTCTTTGAAGATTTGAAATGCTCTGCCAATCAATGGGCAGCCAGAGGCTAACCCATACCTTTGGAGGCTGTAGGGAGAAGTCAGGGGGAAATGATGGCTCTGCTATGATGATGGGCAAAGAATGTCACTCTTCTGTACATTGGACAGGAATGGTTTGGTCCTACCCTATTAGGGACACATGAGGTACATTGGAGCACAAAACATGATAGGAACTCAGTCAAGGAGAGGAAAATGGTATGTGACTTATAAGGCACTCTGCCCTTGTCTCAGCTTTTCCTCTTGAACAGCATGGTATTCTTCTCAGCCCTCCCATTACAACAGTAAAAGACTAGCTAGCCACCCTTTGGGGGATTGAGTAGGAATTTATTTTGGTGTTTCCAAGTAGCTGGGGATACACCATTTTTTCTCCTAAACCAGTGTTTCAAAACTTAGGGTGATAGTCTAGTAATTTGAGTGAGTGGCTTGTCATCCTTGGTCACATGTAGCAAGTGGTGTGGTCATCCAAGGAGATGTGTCAGCATACTTTGGTGGGCACACTGAGGCACCTGGAGGGTGTAGGGTCTCTTGCCAAGCCTACCTCTCATTGGTGGCTGGCTTGAGGAGATATGGGAAGGGAGCAGTTCTTGGAAGTTTTATTCCATCAAATGCTGTCCAATGGTGTGTGTGTGTGTGTGTGTGTGTGTGTGTCTGTGTGTAGCAGACCTTTATGTCAGGCAGACAATGAAAGCATAGATCAGCAAGTTATTTGATCTACCACTTTAAGCCAAGTTTTATTGTCCAGGTTGTAGGAGGTTGTTGGAAGCTATCGTGGGCCCTCCTGTATTATAAGCTTGTTGTGGATCTTGATTTTTTTAGCTAATAAAGTTGCAATTCTTAGCCCAGATATTGTCTCATGTTTTCGTTCAGGTGGTGGGGTAAATCATACAAATGTGGTACTTTAACAACAACAACAACTTGTTTCCCTTGAAACCCCAAGAATTCTGAATGGCAGTATTGCAGAGGTGCTAATGTGAATATCCTCAGGATTAAGGTTTCCCACCTTTGTGATTTTTCATATATAAAGGTTATCTCTGTGAACAGTATCTTCAATGCACAATTAGTGATGAACAGAACTTTGTCCCAGTAATTATATCTGAAACATGTAATTTATTTTTGGATGGAAAGAAAATAGGATCCTGACGTCTGTGTTAGGAATTGCATCCTCTAGATAGTAGAACTAGATAAACTGCACAACCTGTTACGTGGTATATAATTAACTTAGCAGCTTGACCCTATCTGAAGCACTAGAAAGCAATTTTCTATAGAAAGGCTGGGGGGAAAAATCCATATTGATCAGTGCTAAGTAGTAAAAATTTATTGCAATGTTGTCGGTTGCCTTATTCCAAATCAATATAAACCTCACCCAAAGCTTCTTAAATGCAATAGGAGTCTGACAAGGCATTTTTGTCACAGATTAGTGTTAAAACAATGAAATGCCCCCCAAGAAAAACTGCCCATCTGACCAGAATGATTTTGTGTGTTTCTGTTCCGTGAGTCCCTCATTTCTGAACCAAACATCTTTATTTGGCAATTTGAAATTGGGAAGAAACGCTCAGAAGTTTTGTCTGTTATCTAATGTAAATGCCCCAGTACTTCAGAGTGTTGGATAAGTCTTTTTTGTTAAGCTAGATAGGGAGCATAAGCAAAGGCATTTAGCTTTACCTGCCCCCCCCCCCAAAATGACCGTTCGCAATCAAGGGGTAAGAAATGAGAAGCATATATATATATATATATATATATATTTCCAGTCTGATGTTGTAATGAATAAAAATATGATCACAAAAACCCTGCGAATATAATTTAAGCAACACAATCCTCTATAACAAATTCTATGTATTTGCTTCACACCAGAATGAGAAAATAATTGTCCTCTTTCTTGAGGCACAGGGAATAGCTTTCAGTAGGCCGTCTGTGCTGTGCACTGCATTCAGAATGATTTCAGCTCAGCTCCAATCTAAATGTAGATTGTACAACATGAAACAGGTACCTAAAGTAGTGGAATCTAATTTGAAGCTGCATCAGGAGCAAAACAGAAGCCCTTAGACCTTTTGAGACAAGGGATGTAACATGAATCTTGATCCTGCCAGAATTTAATAAACTTGGAAGCTCTGACATGCTAGTTTGCATAAGTATGTCCATGGAGGCTTCCTATTCTGATGGTCATTTTAATAGCTTTTTAATTATTAGGGCAACAAATGAAAATATATGTCTTCATAAAAATCATACAAATGAAGGTATGGCAAAGCATTCAGGAAGGTCAAATTTCCCCACCAAGTAGTAATAAAACTGATAAGCGCACAAATTAATTAATCTTATTTTAGGGTCAATGAAATCATTAAGGAGCACAAATCTCCTTAATTATCCATACCAGTTGTAAGATGGAGACACATTAAGTAAACATTCATGATCTTTCTACTTAAAGTGATTAACAACTGAAGCCACTTGTACTTTATCAAAATTGGCTTCTTAAAACATTCAAAATGGGAAGTGTGATATGTATGATAGGAGTAAAAGACAATGTATACTGGGGAAAATTGTTATCCATGCAGTGTTCAAGTACTGATTGAAAAACAATAAAGGAAGTTCTATGTGGATTTCTGATGAGAATCTTCAGTCTTTACTTATTTGATCACATGTATATCCCACCCTTCTTCCAAAGGGTTTCCCATTTTTATCCTCAAAACAATTTTTAGCCTTCCCCTATATAACCAAATAGACCACTGAGAATTTCCAAGGAGGCTTTTTGTTCAATGACCAACAGAGCATTGCAAGACAATGGCACGTAAGCAGGCCTTTGCTGTAGTGGCACCCTCTCTCCAGAACACTGTTCCGTGTATGGTTCAAGAGGTGGAAAGAGATGGGAATTATTTGGTATTGTCGCCTTCAATTAAAAAGGCAGTTAGCAGAAAAAAACAGAAGGTAGACCAGAAGGAGCATTTAATCATCCTACATGCACACAACGCTAAAAAAGATCACACCCTTCTTTAGTGAAGAAAATGAAAAATGGTTTACTCACAATGTTCTTGCATAAAATCACAGGTTCAGCATAAAGTTTCAGACCAGTTTGTTCAGATCATTTCTTTGTATTTTATGACACCAACAGGAGAGAGAGAGCAATGGAGGAGGTCAGATAGAGGGTGGGGGAAGGAAGGGGAGGAGCAGGAAACCACATTGTACGCTATAGAGATCCTAAGGCTAGCTATGTCCAGATTCCTATGAACTAACTCCAACACTGACCCCCTTCATATAACTTGGAGATGAGGTTGCAATATTCTCAAAAGAAACTGTAGTGAGCTTCAAGCGCCTCTTGACAATGCATTTGTTCACTCAGGCATTCCCTGACTTCTAGTGATTACCTCACTGCTTTGTTTTACTACTTTTGTTGTAATGTTTTTTAAGGTATTTATTGTTTTACACTGTTTTATATTGGTTTTTATATTGTATCATTTTTTTAATGTAAACTGCCTGGAAATGCTGGGATGTCAAGCAGTATAGAAGTGGCTTAAATAAAGAAATAAATAAAAGGACCTTGCTGCTGTTCATAGGTTAGGTTTAACCATGAATGGTCAGATACAGACCTGTGTATACATAGCTGATACATCAGCACATGTGCATCTGGATGTGCAGTCCCTTCCTGATGCTCATCCAGGTCCAACTGAGATGTCCGGATGCCCCTTTTGATGCACCTGAAAATATAAGTGTGCTTCTGGATCACTGAGAAGTATACTCTTCTCAGTTAAGACAGCAGCTAAACTTTAGTTTCCTAAACATGTGTTTGGCCTACTGGCTGTGCCTTTTCCCTTGGTCCTCGTAGACATTTATGTTAACACCAGAGATGCTCTTCTTCTGCACTTCCACTAATCTGAAGACGAAGCAGGCTGTCCAAATGCAATTGGGAGTGAATGGTTTTACCACATTATAGATCCCCATAGTGCTAGTGCATTGCTTTTTGAGGCTCAAGGTTCAGTAGAAGATAACACAATCTCACTTCCTTCATTGGATGCTGCTTTATGAAAGAAAAGATTGACACATGGTATTGTTGTCAGCCATTTGTAAGCCCTTCCCATCTCTTTAGACGGTTTAGTTACCTTACACATCTGATGTTAGAAATATCCTTATGTTCTGTGAGGAATAAAAGGAAGATTTGCAGCCTTGGACAAAGGGAGTCATGCAGTCCAATACTAAGCAACATCTGCTGTTTACTTTAATGCTACTTGTACGTTGTAAAACACATCTCAGGGATCCATTAGAAAGAAAAGAGATTTCCAGGTCCAGAATGTAAGAGCAGATAACAGATGTTATGGTCAGATGGTTAAGCTGAAATATGTGTTTTGTAAGGAAGTGTATAAAAGATTTATGGCAAACTTTTTACACTGTACTTGTTTTTGAAGCTTACCTGGAATGCATGCAGCAAACTCATAATTACCTTTCCTGCCAAGAATGCTATTTGATTAAGCTATAAATTAATAATTAATTTTAGTTTGAGCAATCTCAAAGTTTTTCGTACATTTTTTGGGGGGATATATGTCAATATTTGTTTTTAAATAGTAGCACTTTTGAAGCTAGGTTGTTGTAAAAATGTGATTGTGGGCTCTCATACATGTATGGACTGCTGTTTCTGCTCTGTGTCAGTTTCATATGATTCATTCATTAGTCCATGCTGTCCAATTTCCACGTCAAACTTTGATTATTTTTTTAAAAAAATCATGAAAACTTGCAGTATTTTTAATGCTTTTCATTTCACAAAAGATGCATTTATTACATTTTAACCTATATGCATTTTTGCATGCTTTTTAAGCCATGAACTGTGTTGCAAAATTCAGAGAACTACTAAAACCAAAGGATGACTATGTTCCAATCTGCATATTAGTCTGTGAAGTCTGAATAAGATCATCTCACTTAAAAATGTGGATCAAACAAAATCTAGATCTAGGGTTATGCAGCTGGACTGGTGGAAGTTCCCTGCTTTCTCTTCCCCATGGGAGTTCTTCCAGCTCTGTGAAAGTGCTACCGAGATGCTCAGTGGGTGATCTGTGGTGCTGGAGGGGAAGGGGGATCATTGATATCAGGCAGAGACACCTCCCACGCGTGGAGCCCTTCTGTCAATGGAAGGTGCATCCTGGATCAAACCACAGGTAAACAGCCCAGTGCATGAGCGAGGACAATGTTCAAGTTAGACAAAAGAACTAAAGACAAGATTCAGTTTCCAATTGAATATTTTATTCAAAAACCAAGCAGAGAGAAGTTCAAAAATAGTCAGCTGCTTTAAAAATATACATTATATTAGCTTGCTAAAACTTTACTATCAGGAACCTAACATCTTTATCAAGATCCTAAGAATAAGAATACAGCTTGCAGGGTCTATCCACCTAAGGCTTAGTCCTGCCTTAACTCTTTACCAGCCACTCAAAGACTAAAGAATATTTGAAAGAACCGCTGTATTTCTAAGGGGCCTGGGTAACTGCCAGGGGGAGGGGAATTCAAACTGACAAACAATTCCTGGGATGACCTGATCATGTGTCCTCCAGGTGATTCCTACATGCACCTATTTAACTTAAGGCTGAATCAAGGTGGTGGGTGGTGAACGTAGTGGGTGGAGTCAACCTGGGATGTGAAGTAATGAAGATTTTGTGGCCTATAGATATGTGGTCATCAGATCTGGAAGGTTCAAGAAAGAAGGGAAGGTTGGTTTTTCACTACCTTTCCAGGCAGTCCTCCATCCCATGAAACATACAACTCCACTGCTTCAATGGTAAGTAAAAGGATAGGGGGAATTTATTTTAGGTGGGTGGGTGGATAAAATGGGAAGGTTATTGGAGAGACAAAACCTGGCAGGGATGGGGATGAGCTTGCAATTTTTCTCTGGCTTGTGTAGTTATATACAGTAGGTTGGTCTAAACTGGGGCTTTGCATATAAGTTATTAAGAGAGTTTAGAATATTCTTGATTGCAGGTAGATGACAACAGATTATACCCACTAACAATAGATTGCTTCTGAATATCTAGTACAGTGGGGGTGCATGTGAATGCATGGACATTGCTATGTTGATAATTGCAGAGTGGGTCTGAGGGAGATAGTCATTTTAATCATGGGGAGAAGTGAGTGCGATACAATTTAACTAGGTGTAATCTGTGCACCACATATATTTTACTTCATGAGGTTAGATTTTATAGCTTAATGAATTGCTGTTTTCATTCCACTATAGCTTTTCCTTTTAAAAAGTGACTGTTTACTTAATATTGATCCAACCTTTTTTCTTATACATGACATCTATATACAATTAAAAAAAAAATTGAATGTTTCAGGTTTCATACGATGGAGTATGGGGAAAAAGAGATAATGCATTTGTTGAATAAAATAGACAGTATATAAAATATGTTTAGGAATGATTTGAAATTGTTTCAATATTTTTAACAAAATAATTTATGTCTCTATTTTCAATCAAGAACCATTATGGTTAAAAGATTTCTAAAATTCTGTACATTGCAATATTATACAGATTCAGACACACACACATCATGTCCTAGTACCAATACTCTCTCACCTGGTGACAGCACAGTAACTCTGTGTCCATTATAATGCTAACATTACTAAGAACCTCTCACAAATAGATGAAGTATTTTCTCTTTATTAGCTTTCTGATCTCACAGACAAAGTGCAGTCAGTAAAGGTGTCATTCTTGTTCTTTAGAAAGGAGTAGATTAGTCCATTTCCTCGTGGGGGCTTGTGAAGTCCTTCAATAGACGTGACTAGAAGAGGAAGAAGCTGAAGATGGTGGCCTAAGGGAATAAACTGCTGACTTGATAAATCTTTAGGTCTTAAGAGGTCATCTCTTGATGCCTGGAAGAAAGATTGACTTACTAGCAAATATGAACAAGAGCTTCTACTTCTATGTGCATTTAAAGGAGAGAGAGCGAGAGAGAGACAGAGAGAGAGAATGAGAGAGAGAGAGAATGAGAATGTGTGTGTGTGTGTTTAAGAGAGAGAAGGAAGGATATTTATGAGGCTAATAGCAAAAACGTACAAGCAACATCACAAAGAAGAAAATAAGTATTATGGTGTGGCTTAAAGTCAAGTGACAATTCACTGCAAGTTTTCCTGTACCATTCATTTCAATTGGGCTTCCATTGGAAAACTTCCTAATGGGCCATGCCTAAACATTTTGCATTTTAATTGCTTTTTTGTCATTTGCTGGAGCAGTGGAGAGAAAAAACATCTAAACACTTCTGCTGCTTTAAGTTTAAGTCCTCACATGGAGCCAGAGGAGATAATTCGTTTTTGTCAAGTGACTGTTTATTATGATATTTACCATCAAGCCACACTATACACAAAAGCTGCACATTTTTTCTTTGTAAAACAGTCTGATGCTCAGCGTATTGGAAGTTTACTCAGATTATTTTTGCATGCAGGTTCTAAGAACAAGTTCTTCATGCAATGAGATAGAGTGTCATTTATTTCCAAGGTATCTATCTAACAGGTTTTCTTTTCCCACAAGAACCTGCCTGCCAATTAAGATTTTTGCCAGAGGCCTGGATGTCAGGTGAGAAGGCCTGGTGGTGGTGCCTGAAATACGGAACTCCCTTCTAGACATGTTTGCCTGGTGTCTTCCTTGCTATCTTTTAGGTGTGAGGAGAAGTCCTTCCTGTTTTCTTGTGCTTTATTTTAGTATTACTAAAGATACTTTTAATTGCATGTTATATACTGTGTTTTATTTGAACTTTTTTTATTGTTGTTTGCTGTTTTTATTATATATTGTAATCTGACATCTATCAAAAAGTGGGATATAAATGCAATATGTAAAAAATAGCAAACCTCTTTTGTATTGTTTTGCTTCGTGACAAACAAGGTCCAAAATTATGGTAATCTATGCCATATGACATCCATTTACTTGACATCACTCTCCAGAGATTATTTTCTTTTTACAGCTTTCACTGTACAGGTCTTTAACATGAACTTTGCCTCTAAACCTCAGTTCTTCTAGTAAATGTTGGCTTACATCAAAATCTCACCAGCTACAAGATTATTGTCAATAAACCCGAAGATGTAATTTGAGTGATAACGAAAGAACATTTTACTGAAAAGCTCCAGAGGATCTCTGTATAATTGGAAGGGGGCTCAGTGCCCTGTGCACCAATTTCCAAACTTACACTTGCAGCTTTCAAGATGTATATGTTTTAAATCCACCACAAAGAAAATACTAATATAATCAATAAGAATAGGAAGCTAGAAGAATCCAGCCTGGAGTTGTTATAACAGGAATATATAAAAGAAAATAATGTGTGCATTCCTTGGCTTAAGAAGCAATATATGATAAATCTTGAATGTACAGGACCTAACATTTGTGTTTTTCCATTAGGGTTTATGAAGATACAAATGGATGCTTTATCAAAGTAATGTCACATTTATTAACAATTTACCCTTCCTAGGCAACTTGGGCAATTTCAAGGTGTGTGAACATTTGCGAGGTGAATTAATGTATTTATTATATTAATTAGGGTGACCATATGACAGGAAAGACCTGGATTTGTCAGGATATTAGGTAATAAATCCGGGAAGGGGGGAACTTATGAAATTTGACAAATTCCAGATTTTTCCCATTCTTCCCAGCCAAAGGGCAGCTCTACTTTAATGAGAATTGACAAAAATGCTTACAGCTCCGCCATTTTTAATGATAAAGAGATGAAACTTGGCACCATGATAGCTTTAAGGAAGGGCTTTAGCATGCCAAATCTGAAGCAGATTTGTTCATCCGTTGATTTTTAGGAATTCTTTTAAAGTTTGAGGTTTTAATATATATATATATATTAAAAATTGTCATTTTTAAAGGTAAAGGGATGCAATTTGGCACCACAATAGATCTTGGATAGAGCTTTAGCCTTGCCAGGTTTGAAGCAAATCTGTTCATCTGCTTATTTCTAGGGATTTTTTTAAAGTTTGAGGTTTTAAAATATTCTTTTTTTAAAAAAACCTGTCATTTTTAAAGATATAGAAATGAATCCTGGCACCATGATATATTTCAGTTAGGTCTTTATCCTTGCCAAGTTTGAAGCAGATCTGTTCATCCGTTGATTTTTAGGAATTTTGTAAAGTTTGATATTTTAATTTTTTTTAAAAAAAAATCCGCTGCAGCCATATCCTTCAAACTCAGGTTGTCAAACCTCCTCTTTAGGGTATTGTGCCTTGAGAATTTTCAGCCCTTGGCATCAAGGGAATTTCAAGTTTATAGCTAAGAAGTGCTGGGCAAGCAGAGCACCTTTCATGTTGCAGATTTGGTGGGCAGTCGGGCACCTGGAGCACAGCAGAGGTGAAGCATCCACAGATCAAAATGTGGGAAAGGAGAGGTTAGTCAAAGCAGCCCACAGGGCAAAACGGAACAGGCCAGAGGCTTTTTTCTCAGCATTCCACATCATGGGCGATGAAGGGTCATCCTTAGAGAACAACTCTCACGACCAACAGTGAGGTGTCAGTCGAGAGAGAGGTTCTCATTTTTGCGGATGTCCTGTTGGTGCAGATGTTGGAACCTGGCATGTCATTGCTTTGCTTTGCTACACTTTTCCTTCAATTCCACGTTGTTCACTTGTGAGTTAGACACTGTTTACACTGCTGGCATGCAATGCAGGATGTTTGAAGTGTGTGTCGGAGAAAAATAGTTAGATTTGTGGCTTGGGCTGGCTGGCGTATCTCTTAGAAACAGAGTTAGACTGAAGACACAACTCAGAGATACCTGTAGCTGAACCCTGAGACGCTGGCATGCCACACAGAGCCTTTCAAGAGTGTCTTAGAATCAAGTGTTGGTGAAGGTATTGGCTGGTTGGAGGCTTTGGCTGACATCAGTTTCAGACAGAGGCTGCCTCTACAAGAGGCATTTAAAGCTCTTTCAAGGCGCATTAAAAATTTTACCTCTACAAGAATGGAGCGCAAATCGGGCATAGAGGCACTTTAAACATCCGATTATGCGCATTATCGAATACGCGTTAAATAGCGAGTTTTATTTTGCTCCGGCGGTTAAAGCACATTTTGACTATGTGAACAAGCGATTCTCCGCATTAACTACTTGTAAAGCGCATTTGAAACAACCAGTAAGGTCACCCGTTGAGTGCTCAATTACCTCCTGCATACAAACATTCACGATAAAGCGCTTCAGCGATTATGCACATAATCGGCTAACCAGGCGTAAAGCCGAATTCTTGTAGATGAGGCCATAGTTACAACTCAGAGATGGCTGTTGCTTAGCCCTGAGAGGCTGACATGCCACACAGAGCCTGTTAAGAGCATCTCAGAGTCCAGTGTTGGTGCAGACAGAGGTGTCTGGCAGCGGTTTTTTAAAAAATAGAGTCACCAGATGTGACCAAGATATAAGCTGGCACCCTACCCCCAGCCACAGGGTACAAGTGCACAGCCTGGCTGGACTGTTGGGAGACTTTGGCAGAGAGAGGGGGGATTGTTTGAGGCTGGAAGCTGGAGATGTCGGCTGGCTGGCATAAGGCAGAGAGGCTGAAGGCAACCCAGATTCACCTGTAGCTTGGTCCTGATTGGCTGGCTTGCCACCCAGAGTGTTTTAAGAATGTATCAGAGTTGAGCAGGTGTGCAGGAGGAGCGGAGATGGAGCCGGTTGGCGGCAGAATTTTTAAAGTAAGAGTCACCAGACATGACCAAACAATAAGCAATACCCCTGGCCACAAGTGTGCAGCCCGGCTGGACCATCGGGAGACTTTGGCAGAGAGAGAGAGGGGGAGATTGTTTGAGGCTGGAGGCTTTGATTTGGCTGCAATGACTTAGAGAGAGAGACAACAGAGGCTGCTCAGACAACCCAGAAATACCAGTTGTAACTTAGCCCTATGGTGCTGGCAGGCAATGCAGGGTATTAGAAAGAGGGTCTCAGAGTCGCGTGTTTTTGCAGGAGGTAGACAGGAGTTCAAAACTTGTATGTGAGAAGTGGTGTCAGTGTGCAAGCCTTGAGAAGCTAATGAATATATGTGAGAAGTGTGAATGGACAAAGTAATGTTTGCCACCCATAACACCCACCCTAATGTTAAGAGTAGAGAAACTTGTGACAATCATACACAAGGTTGAAAAAAAATAGAAATTTTAAAATAAAAAAGCCAGCCAGCCGGCAGCAAGCCCTGTTAAAAGCAGCAGCAGTTTGCAGTGGAGTGAGGATACAGTCAGAAAAGATATTTGAGGGAAGGGGAGAATGTATCACACAGAGTATAGCAAAAGCTTCAAAGTACAGTAAAAGCTACAAAAGTAGGAGTAAGTGAAGTTAATTTCAGATACATTGTTCTTTATTTCAGTGATTTTAACATTAAGATGTTATGTAGAACAGATTTGTCTTAATTGTGTGCTGTAAAATCAGATATGTGACCAAGGTTATGTTCATGTGGGCACACCCCCTTGGTGCCGGACACGCCCCCTGGGGCCAGACATGTTGGTGGGCATGCCCCCTTGGGAGCCGACCATATTGCCCTCCTTTTTGGTTTCCAAAATATGGTCACCCTATTATATTTTATATTTCTTCAATACCAAAGTGTTTCTTTCCATGTACCAGAACTATGCCAATAGCTGGTTGGTTGCACAATATGGAAGCAGACACACAGATCTGGGCATCTCCCAAGCCCTATTCAGGCGTTCAGTAACTGTATAGGTTTAATGTATGAGGTGAGGGAGCACATCCACCCCGCTTCCTCCATCATCATCGATTACCCTTTACATCTGGAGGGTGACGTTCTAAGGGGGAGAGATTCCTCTAAACATACAGGCAGTCCATGCATTTTGGAATGTTGGAAAATAAATGATCAAATTAATGTGGAGAGTGTCCACAGATATAGCAGGCTCTCTCTTCAGGAAGTCACCCACCACGTATAGAGACTCTCCATGCAGAAACATGAAAGGAGGGGGAAAGGGCTAGCATGCTCTTTCTCAACATGTATTCAACCTATATGGTTCTTGATTGCGGGCGAAGGAAAGGGGGGAAATAAGAAGAGACAATTGTATATGCTATCAAATTTGGGCCACATTTATTAAAGATCTGCAAAGGGAAACTAGGCAAGCCCTAATCTATGCCAGCAACTAACTGGGTGTTATATCGGGTGAAGTATTCTATGCCTGGAAAGTGGCATCTGGGTGATCGCTATCCCCAGGCCTACCCCTTTTGGGGAGGGGAGGCCTTCCCATGTCACTCCCACCCTGGGCTGCAAAAAACTGGGTGGAGTGGGATGAGTCAGTCTTACAGGGAACCCTTATCTCCTCACTGAGGCCTCAAAACCCTCAGCAGAAGGCCTCAGGCATCACCTGTCACCAAACAACAGTGGCACAGAATGATCACCATCCCTATTGTCTAAGCGTGCCCACCCCTACCAGCCTGAACCAAATGTGGCTAAATTAATCTAACGCCAAAACAATACAACTTCCTAAGACCCTCTCTCCCCACTTACAGCGTGAAGTAGGTGAAAAGACACATAGCCCAGGCCAATCGGACTATGTGCCAAAAATTCCTACTCGGTCTTCAATAGGGTGACCAGGTGAAACCCACATTGCATACAGGCAGGGAGCCTCAATTGAAAGAGGCTGGAGGGCTGGGTGCAGCCGCCTTATATAGGCACAGCCCCTCTCCCTCCAGCCAGTGGTGCCAAATGCACCTCAATGGGAAGAAAGCACAACTTTCCTCCCCACGCCTGCAACTGCCTCCCCACAGCCATGTGCCAAGATGCAGTGGAAGGGTGTATTCTTCCTGAAGCATACTGGAAGGAGTAAATCTTCCTAATCTACTCCATCTGCATTCTCCTTTACTTTTTGTTTTATGAATACTGTAACAGTATACATTATCAATAAAATACAATTTTGGAAAAATCTAGATATATAAGAATATATGGTAGGAATTGAGGATAATGAAGTAAAGCTTAAAACCAAAGTCCAAACCAGGAAAATCTCTGAATACAGGTCAATTTATAAACGATCTGAGGCTCCCAAAAATAGTCTTAAAAAAACAAAACAATTCTATGCTCAGTCCATCTGAGAACTCTCTAATTTCAGGTTAACTCTCATCCTCTTTGCCAATGATCTCAAAATGCAGGAAGAAATAAACATGCACGATAGCACCTGCATAGTGATTTGCAGAGATAACAGCTGTAAAGATTGCAGTCAGTGAGCAGAAGCTTGACAACTAATCAATATACACATTTACAGCCAGAAAGGACAAAAAAGGCTCAGAAACAAAACTGAGACAAAGCCGTGAAATTCCTCAACTTGTATAAAAATGCATTAATTTTTATCTTGTCTTCTTAATGATAGATTTAACATATTTATCATTAGCCTAACATAATGCTTTATTTAAAGGACCATGCATTGCAACGATAACTGTAAAAAACACTTCAGGTTATTGGTGCTCCTGCATTTAATAACAGATACCATTTGAGTAGAAGAGCCAAACCCACAGCCTAGTTCGAATCTCACTGCTTCAGTGCTTTGCCACCACTGACAGCCTTTGACATGATTTACAAAGTTATGATCTGCATGTATCTTGCAATTAAAATTTCCCTACAGCAGTAACTTTTTTCTGACTATGACTTCAAACTGTTATCCAACAAGCTGGCTACCCAGCTTTCTTCCATACCTCATTGCATACCACTCACCACAAACCAAACTGTCAAGTTCACTTTCTTTCACATGTTACAACAAAGACTATAGCTGTGGTTTTTATGAAGTGTATGCGGAAGTAAGACACAAGATCTCTCTCTCTCTCTCTCTCTCTCTCTGTGTGTGTGTGTGTTTAGGGCTGGAGTGAATACACACAAACAACAGGGTGCTAACCTTAACCAAAATCCTCAAAACAAAACAGCAGCAAAACCCATGCCATTCCTCCTAAGCCCCTAGCCATGTCCACCTAGTCAGCATAGCTGTGTGTCACATGACCTGTCCTGCACTCACTAAACTAGGCTGCCCTCAGATGTGCTGAACAGTGAAGGATGCTGAACAGTGAAGCACTGTCAGTGTTTTAGCGCCCTCCACACTTTCTCTGATTTCCCTAACCTAGCCTACTCTGTGCCCACTAAGCTAGGCAGCTTTCCTCTGGTTCCTTGGAAGATGATGTTCCATAGCAGGTGTTGAAGTAAGATTGAACTGTCAGTCCCATCAGCATCTGTACATGGAACGAGGGGGGAGCCATCTTATCCATTGCGTAAGCAGCAAAATGTCTTGCACCAGCCAGGTATGCATGTGTGAGAGCTCTGGCAAATGTGTAGGCTGGGCTGTAGAATGTTTCCTGTAAAATGGATCAGATGTTGCCAACTTTTTGACTACCTTAATTATGGCATTTTGGTACACTTAGCAATGCGTTATTTCTAAAACGAATGAGCTCGTTCTCTTTCAATATTGCTTCAAAAACTGGGAAACTCAAGCCAACTATCTGTTCAGCAAAATGGAAATGAGGCAGCACCGTTTCATTGAATGCCTCTCTAGCATTAAGAATCATATCTGCCCACCCCACCCCAATCTCATCATGATTAGTCTAGATTACAGGCAACTCCATAATGGAAATAAAAGTATGGGGGAGTATAATGCTTCATTTCAATTATACCCTACAGTAAGTTTATCATAGATTGGATTCACTGCTGTGAGACCATGACAAAAGTTACTGTGCATTTTGACTAAAATTTTTGGTTGTGTGCGAAAAAGAAAATGGACCAATTTTTTTCCTGAAGTAATCTCTATAGCAAAAGAATCATTCTTACACCAGGAAAAGAACTGGCCCACTGAACTGAAACTACTGCTTTAAAGAGAGATGACTTTTATAAAAAGCTATTTTCCTCTTTGTTGCTTTTGTACTTACATATGCCTGAATAAAGAACATGGACAAGGATCAGCTGCATCGTAATGAAAATATTACGTGAAATAATGTTAAATAACGTTGAAGCTTTCAACCTAAGTGACTAGAAATGCAAAATATATCCTCCTTCTTCCCATATTAGTAAGAAAGCGCAGATACAGAATCTACTGGAAGTTAGATAAAGATGCCAATCGCAAGGCCTCTGTCAAATGCCAAACAGGTCCACACCCTTATCCTTCAGATGAATTTGTCTGATACCTATCATTCTTTATTGTGAACCTGCTACAGTCACAATAATGCACTGAAAAGGATGGGACCTATAATTTCCTTTCCTGTTCTTTAACCACCACTTGATTGCGAGCAGAACATCATTCTTGAAGTGTGCTTAAAGGCAACCAATTGCTCTTACCTCAGTATGTGACAATGTGGATAAATGACATGATCTTGGTAACGCATAAATAAAACAGGAGAAATGAATGCACTGGCACGTCTATATATTTTACAAATTACCGCCTGGCTGCCATATGCCCCACCTCCGATCACTGCATAAATGTAACAAACAGACACATGAGAAATACTTATATTTTTAGATGTGAGCTTCAGTTTCAACTGAATCCCAAATAAAATTAAGCTTACTCGGACAGATTTGAGGCTCCTCTGAAACATACTCAATCTAAATCTGAACATCCTTGAAGATTCAGAGTGTAAAGTGGAGATTTCTGAACTGAAATTTGAATTTGGATCCAAGTCAAATCAGGCAACCTCCGAATTGGTCTGACCCAAACCGGGCTGTTTTCTGAGACCTAATTTACACCAAACAGGATATTGCACTATGAAAGCGTTATGAAAGTGGTATATAAAAGGTAGGAGTCACACTACTGTTTTATAGAGGCATTGAAGTGCACTGACAACTGTTGGGGCCCATTGACACATACCATAGACAGCTTTCATACCACTATATCCTGCTTTGTGTGGCTTCTGCCTTTTCTATACCACTTTTGTACTGCTTTCATAGTGCAACATCCTGCTTGGTGTAGATAAGGCCTGAATCACCAAATCAGAGTCCAAACCGAAACCTATGTTTAGTGTACACCCCTACTAGATTTACACTCTTTCCTTCACATTACAGACAGGTTTGGACTGGAAAATGCTGATCACCTGTAGAACAGGATACGTGTATGCAGGGGCAAGAGAAACTGCATGCTGGGTGAAGGATTTCTCATCCTGCAGCACCTGCTGGAGGAGTGGGGAAAGATAAAGAAGGGTGATCTGTGTTCAAAAACCTGTTTCCACTTCATTGGGTTAGTGTATGGTGCAAGTGGAAGGAGAGGCAGCTACCCTGTAATTGAACACTGGATTGTACAGGTATGCTGAGCATACAGCGCATTAGTTAGGTATGTGACAAGCGTCAAAATCAGTAATGTCTGCTAGTAAGTTACGTTATATCTACAGTTTAACTGAGTATTTATTAATGCACTGCATTTTTATTCCAACATGTTTTTCTGCTTTTCCTATGTAGGATGGAAATTACAGCCATATGAACAGTGTATGGGCCTTGAGAGAACTCTTTCTAATGGCTTTGAATGAGGTTCATAGTCAATACTATTCAAATGTTCACATGATTTTTTTTGTTTGTGTGTGAACATTTCATGGGAATTAAAAATGGAAGATATTCTGAAGGGTTCATTTAGATTGAATAGAATTGCATTTTCTCCCAGTAATTATAAATGCTTAAACATTCGAAACATGTGACTGGCATACATCTTTGAAGTGCTGAAGCATGCTCTATGTCATAGATGTATCCCTGTGAAGTTTTAGCACTGGTTGTATTCTTTTCCTAAATTTGTAGTTTATTAAATTCATTCAAGAAAATCAGAAATGTCAACATTGTTATTCTCTTAATAATCTGTTTATTCTCATACTTATATAAGAATTGTGAAACATTTCTTTCTTTCCTTCTTTTTTTCCAGCCCCAATGACCTATGTTACTCTTACATAGTCCTGAATCGCAAAGAATTCTTAAGGTTTTTGTGAACTTTATAATATATTCATGATAAAATAGTAGAGCTGATTCCTTCAGGAAGCAACACTTTCTACTTCCATTTCAGTCAGGTTTTTAGTCCTTGAAAGAATCAATCCAAACTCTCATGAGGCTCAGAATAATGTATCATAAAACTAAGACCCAAAACAAATGGTTTCCAATACAGTTTATTTCAATTTGGGTTTGAAAGAAGTCAACATTGATCAAGAACTGATGGGATGTGGAAATAAACTGTGGGAACTTCATCTTGAGTTGCTTTTTTTTTTTAACATTTCTGTTGGCTGGTCTTGCACTCACCTCCACAATATTTCACTGATCCTTGTTCCACACTCTTGACTGTCAGTATTGTATCAAGTTAAGATCTCTCTGTTTCTGATATTAATAATCCACACTGCACTTGGATTCCTACTTTCCCCTGGCAGATAACCTTCAACATTTTCTTTCTCAAATTCAAAAGACATCCTCTGAAATAATGATTTAATGAATGAAAAGTCAGCTATTGAAACAACTTAAGACTAGGGCCCAAAATTTATTTACCTCATAATTAGATTTAGTCAAACTCGTTTCAGGTTGTAGAGCTCAACTTCCTGTGTCATAAAATAGTCAAACTGCCTATTTTACATGGAATTAAATCCATATGTGGTTGGACCCATGCCAGTTTACTCTGGTAGTTTATAGAAGTTTGATTTTACTATGCAGAATTGCATAGTGCATAGTTTTTATAACTTTTATAACGTATTTTCTTCTTGCATGTATATTATTTATTTAAAAGATTACATACTTCCCTTCAGTGAAGCTTCCAGAGCAGTTTACAAAAACAAGATAAAATACACAAATAAAACATACATATTAATAAAGAAAAATGCATTAGATATATTTTAAAGCCCGGAAGAATAAAAACATAGCTTTACCTGGTTCCAGGCAGGCCTCTCTGGGGAAGGGATTCCACAGATGGGACACCACCACTGAGGCAAACTGAGAAGGTTCTCTCTTTCACCACCACTGCCATGGAAGAGAGCCTCTGAAGATGACTTCAATAAATGAGCAGATTGGAATGGTGACAGGAATTCTTTCAGGTACGTTCGTCCTAAGGCTTTATAGACCTTTGAAGGTAAGCACCAGCACTTTGAGTTGTCCTTGGAAATGGACTGTAAGCCAGTGGTTATGGCTTCCAGAATGTTCCTACTCAACTGCCCAGTGGCTGTATCTTGAACTAACTGAAATGTTGAACTACTATTATGTTGTTACAGGTATCCTTATGTAATTCCTCTTCAGACAGTTAGTGATGTTTGATGTAAACACTTTAAATTGGTAGCTTCTGCAGAATATCAGTTGATCTTTTAATTTTGCAGGAATTGGTGTTATCACCAGTGTTGTTTAAAACCTATATCAATCTGCTGAAAGAACTAATCTAGATTCTTGAGCTTTGGAGTTGAGTGTGATCAATGTGTCATCACCTCTATATTTCTAAACTGAGCTGACAGAAGATGTTATGAACTAACTTCATCATAATCCGATGCTTCGTGATAAAGGGGAACAGATTAAACAGCATGTCTTAATCCAGGCAATATGGTGTTGATGCTGGTAAATAATGGCCCATGCTCTAGAGAAGCCTTTCTCAACCTGGTGCCTTCCAAATGTTTTGGACTACATCTCCTCAACTATTGCCCATGGTTGGTTGGGGACAATGGGAGTTGTAGTCCAAAACATTTGGAGGGCACCAGACTAGGGAAGGCTGGCCTAGAGAAACTGATCATGCTATAATACATGAGGTCTCTGGTTCAATAACAACAAAACCATGGAAACAACCTTAAGGTACAATTAGACCAAAGCTTGATTCTTGAGGGGTAAGATGCAGTTGTTGTCAAAAGTGATTTTCTTTTACTATTTGTACTTAATACATAGGCTTTCACCCTTTGTGGGACAGGGCTGATCTTGCTATGTTAATCCATCCTTTAGTTACTTCCAGGCTTGAGTGGAATGTGTTCTGTTTGTGGATGCACTTGAAGATGAATCAGAAGCTTGGGCTAGTGAAGAATGTAGTTGCACATATTTTGATGGGAGTGGATAAACCCATGTTTATAAACTTTATTTGTGTTCAACTAAACTGACTCCTTGTCTGCTAATGTGTTATAGTTTTATTTCTAGTTTCTGTTTTGCTGGTTTTATTTTTTGTTACTTTTGTTGAAAAGTTGTTAGTAATAATTAAAAAGGAAGAAATTACTCGAATTTAAAGCATAGTAGGTACATTACAATATCACACCTTACTTTAGGTCAGGATTCATCAAAATGACCAATTGCTGCTTTCTCCTGAAATTACTGGCTAATACTTCCTACCTATTGTTCTCTTTTTCTCAAAAAACGTTCTGTAGCCCCCCCCCCCAAAAAAAAACCACGGAAGTTATTTCTTTACAACATGAAATATTAATCAATGTAAAATACATGGTAGCACACATGTTTCCACAGAACTTTACAGAATTCATTCACCCTTGAGAGATAGAAAGATCAACAAGTATTTTAAAGACAGATCATTAGTTCTCTAAGGCATTTGGGGAACTGAGCAGTCTTTAGAACAGTAGCCTGCCAGAGATTTATTGCAGGCAGGTATCTGTTTATTGTGCACAATCATGCTCCAATGCACATTATTACACTCTCATTTCATGTTTCCCATTTAAGGACATCCTGTTCCACTCCGCTGCATTAATTCCGATCTTTCCCTTAAATTATAGGTTGATCCTAACGTTGTTTACTCAGAAGTTGTTTACTCATTAATTTCAAAGGTCTTACCAAGCAAGTATATTTAAGACTGATGCTTAGATGTAATGCTCTATGCTAAACCCCTTCATTAGGGAAACGAGATGCTGCAGCAGATTGTCCACGCCCTGGTACAAACACAGATTCTCAGGTGAAAAGGAACTGCCAAGCCTATGAGGTGATTTGTTCTGCACAAGCATTTAGAATAATATAATGATAATTCAGTGTTCAATCTGGTGTCAGGATCAGAGATGCAAGGCCTGGCGTGGAAAGGTTGAGACATCCTTATTTTGCATCATAGTACCAGTCTGTAACTGCAGCAAGGCAACCAAGGGAAATTGTACCTGCTCTGTCTGACCGCAACTATGGCAACCTCCCAATCTCCGCAAGCCAGTCTCAATTTATCAGGAATTCTGTTTTGTGGTGAATTTTGCAAAACAAAACAAAACAAAGAAAACAACAACAACGCAGCATGTTGTGCCATGTTCTGGAGAACTGCCAAGGTAAAAGTAACATCTAATGCCAGATTTTAGCACAAGGCTTGTTTGAATGACAGACTGAAGTGTATATAAAAATAGAAAAAACAGGTGGTCTGGGATGTCTGCTATCAGCAGAGCATCTGGTCACTGAAGTGCGATTACATTATACTTTGCATTGGTTATCCAAGATGGTGTTAGCAATGAGTTGCTACTGTTCTCAGTCCTTTCGTTTTGGAATATATTTTGGATATCTATAATGGCACTTGATGGAAAAAATGTTTGTGCATCTCCATAATTTCTTCACATAATGTCTGGAAACCTCAATATCTTTGCATGTGCCAAAATACCTCAACAATATGGCTTCACTTTCATTTGGAAAGTGCTCTATTATCCCCTTAACCTGTTCCATTACAACTGACCAGCTAAGGCAAACTAAATTTATTCCAGCTTAATGTTGTTAAATTACTCTGTATATTGTGCATTTCTTTCTCTCTCTCTTTGTCTCTGTCTCCCTCCCCCCACATCCACACCCTCAAATCTAATTAAATAGCAGCCTGGTAATTACCTATCATGTTTGTTGATAAATCAAATAGCTGTGAAACAGTTCATAGGAAAGGCTAGCCATATTTCTCTGAAAGACATATGCATGACTAGGATGTTTTCATCCTGTGTAGAAACTCAGGGGTTTACTTGCTCAATCAAGAGGAAAGAATGGAAAAATGCTTGGAGCACACATATTCTTTGGAGAAATAAATTTTTTGTACTATACGGCGTTAACATTAACTTTATGTTCACCGAACAATCTGATTCCACATATTACAACTAGTATTAAGTGCAATTATTTAGCACCATTGGTACAAATTACTCCCTGATGGAGATATTGAAATGAACTTCCATGACAAAGAGAAAGCTGGAAGGGGTGGGGAGGGGAAGCGACATGTTTGACTGAAGCATCAGATTGGATTTGATTGGTCAAGACAGCAGTGTCAACTGGTTGAGTAGTTCACTAGGAGGAAACTGCTTGTGTGTGTGTGTGTGTGTGTGTGTGTGTTCCTTCTATTATTTGGTGGTAGATGGTATCTTGGCTACTGAACTAATCAGAGAGACCATCCACACAGCAACTATGGAGTTGCATGGGGCTAGTTGTGGCACACTATAGTTCGATTACCACCTCCCAGTTCATAAAGGTAACAGGTTGGAAGTCTCCTTCTCCTTCTATTGCCATGCTGTGGTAGCCAGAAATTTCACCCAGTGAATTTCCTCATGGGGTGCCACTAGAGATGTACGAATTGTGTAAAATCTGTTCCATGTGTGTTTTGTGGATTGCCTTTTGTTCCATCGTCTGCCCATTAATGGAATTTGATTTTTTTCAGTTTCCAAATTTGCACACATGCGAATTTGTGCAAATTCACAAACTCCCCCTAAATGCAAATTTTTATGCTTTAGGCTATGGGAGAAATGCACATTTTTGGGCATTTTAAAATATCTTTTTGCATATTTTTCTACCATGACATTTGTGCAGAATTCCCAATGGTTAGGAAAATGGTCTGCAAGTCTGCGGACTCCGCCCAGGGGGAAAGCTGTCCTGATGCGGAATCCATGGGTCAGATTCATAAAAATCCAAACTCATTTGGTTCCATTGCGGATTTCTCTGAAATTTTCAGCTGCTACTTAAAGAAAGTCCTGTCCACTATGTACTTACCATGGTGCAATGAAATTCAGTAGGCCTGAAATGGGCCTGAAATACAAACTGGAGTTGTAAAACAGGAATGGGTAACTGTTTCACCCCCAAGGGCTGAAGAAGAAGAAGAGGGAGGAGGGAGGAGGAGGAAAGATAGCTAATTGACGATCCTGATATTGGGAAGGGACCAAGGGATTAAGCCCATGCAAGGATCTGCCTCTCTGATGTAAAAGATGCTGCCTATTAAGCACTTATATTATAGGAAAACAAAATAATCATAGACACCTTTTGAATTTCAAATGTTGTCTTTGCATGCATAAATTGCCATACCTTTTTCATATAAGAGCATCAGATAAAGTTCAATGTCAAGATCATGAAGCAAAATTAGTATAAAATAGTCTCCATTAATATTGCTAGAACAGAAGGAAGAATTAATCCTTACCTACAAATTCTACATCGAGAGTAATAAAAGATTGAACCAGAATCTATTTTAGTTTCTAAATGAGATTTTTATAATAAATGCAAAATTGTAAAGTCATTATAGAAAGGTTACCATCTTTTATTACACAAAGTTAAGAACTTAAATTTTACTAATGGTGCAATTTTCTCCCTAATTCATCTTCAACTTAATAGCACGTAATTGTTTAAATAATGTTTTAGTCCTTATAAAAAGAAGTCATTGTTAGAATAGAAAATCCATGTTGCAGATAATGTGGAAAAAAGGTACAGTAAAAAAAACCCCGGTTCCTTTAAGGTGTCCAGAAATATTGCATTTTATTTACATAAACTCTTATATTTTGATGCTTTGCGGGGTTTTCTTTCCGGTTGACAACTTTAATATTTTCACAAATCTGTTTTTCCCACAGAATAGTAAGTCTGCTTTGACAATTTCTTTAGTAGCATGGATATCTCACAGTGGCCTGGGTATGGGAGGATTATTGCATTTATTTTATATTGTTTATACAGTTGTTTTAAAATGTATTGACTTACAGTGCAATCCTATAGTTGTCTACTGAAAAATAACCCCAATTGAGTTCAATGGGGTTTGCTCATAGGTAGTTGTGTATAGGATTACAGTGTTAAACACTTAAGTTTTGAGAAACTTAAGAACATGTTTTAAACAAACAAATCCTTGCATGGTATGTAAAACACAATGCTAGGGTGACATGTGGATGCCTTTTACATGTACGTGGAATGGCACAGGAGCAATACTGGAACTAATGAAACCAGATTGTATGCAATACTGAACTCCCATTTGTTTTTCGTATATATTTTATAATTTATCATCCACTTATCTGCCCATTAGTACTCCAGGCAGACACACAACTACATAACACTTAAAGAGGTAATAAATCTGTTGAGAATATTGCAACCTCATCTGCAAATTACAGGAAGGGGGCAATGTTGCAGTTAGTTAATGTATAGGAACACTGGGAACAGCTAACCTTTGGCTCGCTATAACCTACAGGGTGGTTTCCTGTTCCTCCCCTTTTCCCACCCCTCTCTGCCCTCCCCCAATGCTGGGAGCACATGTTCTCTCTCTCTCTCTCTCTCTCTCTTTCTCTCTCTCTCTCAAAGAAATGGACCGAACAAATTCTATTTCAAAGTATACACTGTATCTGCATTGTTATTCAAGAATATTGTGAATACACCATTTTACTTTTTCTTCACTAAAGAAGGATATAGTCTTCTTTTTTAGCCTTGTGTGGGTCTCGTAAATGCTCAGTTTGTTCTGTCTTTTGCTTTTTCCTCTGCTAAATTGTCTTTTTGATAGGAGGCAGCAATATCAAAGAATTCCTATCAAATACAACATACTGTGGGATAGCCATGCTAGTCTGTTGCAGCAAAACTATGCAACTTGTAGTACCTTCAAGTTAGGGTGACCATATGGAAAGGAGGACAGGGCTCTGTAACTTTAACAGTTGTATTGAAAAGGGAATTTTAGCAGATGTCATTTGTATGCATGCAGCACCATGTGAAATTCCCTCTTTTGTATCTGATCAACTATTAAAGATACAGGAGCCCTGTCCTCCTTTCCATATGGTCACCCTAATTCAAGTAGGGATATTGTGGGTGCCTGATATGGGGGTGGAGTTTGACTAGGGCGACCATATGAAAAGGAGGACAGGGCTCCTGTATCTTTAACAGTTGCAAAGAACCGGGAATTTCAGCAGGTGTCATTTGTATGCATACAGAATCTGGTAAAATTCCCTCTTCATCAAAACAGTTAAAGCTGCAGGAACCCTGTCCTTGACCATGTACAAAAGAGGGCAGGGCTTCTGCAACTTTAACTTTGTGGTGATGAGGAAATTTCACCAGGTTCTGTATATATACAAATGACACATGCTGAAATTACATTTTCTATGAAACTGTTAAAGATACAGGAGCCCTGTCCTCCTTTTCATATGGTCAGCCTAAGTTTAACGGATTCCCCCTCTGCTTGGCCCCCAGACCACATGGCACTAACTGTACTCATACGTGAGCACTGTGTGGTCCGTGAGCATCTGATAGTCACCCTCTCCTTCCCTGAACTGCCATTTTGCATAGAAATGGTGGCTTGGGTCTTTCTGGAACAGCAATGTTGTGTAGATTGCAGCCATGAAGGGCAGTGTGCCCAACATTACAGGTGTGAATGGGCAACACTACTGTTCCTGAAAGACCTGAGCTGCCATTTCTATGCAAAATGGTGACTCGGGGAAGGTGCAGGCAGCCCTGCAGAGCTTGCCAGTCTCATGCCAAGCCATTGAGAGGCTCACATGGTGTAGCAAGCAAGCACAGGTGGCGATGGATTGGTGAGCGACTGACAACTCCAAATGGAGGTGAGTCCATCCCTTGCTACCTTCAAGCAAACAAAATAATGTCATATATTTTCATATTTTTTTCCATATATTAAGTTAGTCTACAACACGATGTTCACTATCAAGATTTGAAGGCATTAATCCCATTCTATGGATGTTTATAAGACAGGATCTACACTACTGCTTTATAATGGTTTATAATTATTTTGACAACTGTTCGGGCCCAGGACACATTCCATTGACTGTTTTCAAAACGTTTTAAAAGTGTTATATCCTGCTTGGTGTAGATCTGGCCTTTGTTTTCCATATTCCTCATCACCAGTGCTGTTTTACTTGCCTGATATCATGGTGTAACATTTATTTATTTATTTATTTACTACACTTATATACCATCCCATAGCCAAAGCTCTTTGGGGGGGGGGGGTTACAAAAATTTAAAGATTGAACATTAAAAAGTCAATATACAAAATTTTAAACCATAAAACATAAAACAGCTGCTATTTTAAAACATTTTAAACTTTGAAGCCTGGCCACAAAGTCAGTTAAAACCTCAACTTAAGCTGTTAAAATGCCTGGAAGAAAAGTTTTCACCTGGCACTGAAAAGATAACAGTGTTGGCGCCAGGCGGACCTCATTGGGGAGATTATTCCATAATTGGGGGGCCACTACAGAAAAGGCCCTCTCCCTTGTTGCCGTCCTCCGAGCTTCCCTTGGAGTAGGCACCTGGAGGAGGATCTTTGATGTTGAGCACAGTGTACGGGTAGGTTCATGTCAGGAAAGGCGTTCCATCAGGTATTGTGGTCCCAAACCGTGTAAGACTTTATAGGTTAAAACCAGCACCTTGAATCGGGCTTGGAAACATACAGGCAGCCAATGCAAGTGGGCCAGAATCGGTCTTCTATGTTCGAACCTTCTGGTCCCTGTTACCAATCTGGCCACTGCATTTTGCACAAGCTGCAGCTTCCAAACCATCTTCAAAGGCACATAGAGCGCATTGCAGTAATCTAACTTGGAGGTTACCAGAGCATAGACAACTGAAGCCAGGTTATCCCTGTCCAGATAGGGGTGTAGCTGGGTGACCAGCCAAAGTTGGTTGAAGGCACTCCATACCACCGAGGCTACCTGAGCCTCAAGTGACAGAGATGGTTCTAGGAGAACCCCCAAGCTACGAACCTGCTGCTTCAGGGGGAGTGCAATCCCATCAAGAACAGGTTGAACATCCTCCATCCGGTCAGAGGAATCCCCCACTAACAGCATCTCAGTCTTGTCTGGATTGAGTTTCAGTTTATTAGCTCTCATCCAGTCCATTGTCGCAGCCAAGCACCGGTTCAACACATCCACAGCCTCACCTGATGAAGATGAAAAGGGGTAGAAGTGCGTGTCATCAGCGTACTGATGACAACACACTCCAAAACTCCGGATGACCGCACCCAATGGTTTCATGTAGATGTTGAACAGCATGGGGGACAAGATGGACCCCTGCGGAACCCCATACTGGAGAATCCACAGGGCTGAGCAATGTCCCCCAAGCACCACCTTCTGGAGCCGACCTGTCAAGTAGGAGCGGAACTACTGCAATGCAATGCCTCCCACTCCCAACTCAGCCAGTCGTGCCAGATGGATACCATGGTCGATGGTATCGAAAGCCACTGAGAGATCAAGGCGAATCAACAGAGTCACACTCCCCCTGTCCTTCTCCCAACATAGGTCATCATACAGGGCAACCAAGGCTGTTTCCGTGCCCAAACCAGGCCTGAAACCCGACTGAAATGGATCCAGATAATCAATCTCATCCAAGAGAGTCTGGAGCTGGCCAGCAACCACCCGCTCAAGGACGTTTCCCAGGAATGGAACATTTGTCACCGGCTTATAGTTATTAAAATTTTCTGGGTCCGGGAAAGGTTTCTTCAGGAGTGGTCTCACTACTGCCTCTTTCAGACGGTCTGTGACCACTCCCTCTCGTAGATAGGCATTAATCACTTCCCTGACCCAGCCGGCTGTTCCATCCCTGCTAGCTTTTATTAGCCAAGAGGGGCAAGGATTCAATACAGAGATGGTTGCACGAACCCGTCCAAGCACCTTGTCCACGTCATCAAGCTGTGCCAACTGAAAATCATCCAAGAAAACAGGACAAACCTGTGCTCTGGATACCTCACTAGATTTACCTTCTATAACACTGGAGTCTAAGTCCTGGCGGATGCCAAAGATTTTATTCTGGAAGTGCCTACCAAATTCAGTACAGTGGGCCTCAGATGGTTCTACCATGTCCTTGGGGCCAGCATGTAGAAGCCCCCGGACAAAAAAGCTCCGCTGGGCAGCAGATTGATGATTTAATAGTGGGAGCAAAGTATTGGGTTTTTTTTGCTGCCCTCACTGCCCCTGAATACAACTTACCATAGGCACTTATCAGTGTTTAATTGCATCCACCAGGAGTTCGTCTCCATCTGAACTCAAGCTGTCTCCTATTTTGTTTCATCACTCTCAGCTTTGGGGTATACCTCAGAGCCATACAAGCTCTATACAGGAGAGGGCACTCAGGAGCAATTGTGTCAACTGCCTGGGTCATTTCTGCATTCCACAGATCAACCAGGGTTTCAACATGAGAGCCAGCCCTGTCAGCCGGAAACCTCCTCAGAGCCCTCTGGAAACCATCCGGATCCATTAGCCTCCGGAGGCGGACTATCTTAATGGGTCCCCCACCCGTGCAGAGGGGGAAACCTGCTGTAAGTCTAAACCTCAGCAGGTGGTGATCTGACCATGACAGAGGGGTTGATGTAAAGTCTCCATGTCCAGTGGAAAAAAATCAGGTCTAGAGTGTGCCCCGCTACACGCGTTGAGCCAGTGGCATGTTGGGACAGTCCCATGGTTGTCATGGAAACTATGAAATCCTGAGCCGACCCAGATAAAGTGCCCTCGGCATGAATGTTGACATCCTCCAGAACCAACAGTCTGGGGGACCTCAACAGTGCACCCGAGACCACCTCTGTCAGCTCACCTAGGGAGTCTGTTGAGCAGCGGGGTGGGCGGTACACCAACAGAATCCCTAATCTGTCCCGTTGGCCCAACACAAGGTGCAAACACTCCAGACCAGTAGTCACATTGACAGGGAGCCCTCAGAGGGGGATGGAGTTCCTATAGACCACAGCAACCCCCCCTCCCCAGCCCTCAAGTCTACCCTGATGCTGAACCAAGTACCCCGGTGGGCATAACTGGGAGAGACTGACTCCTCCCTGCTCTCCCACCCAGGTCTCAGTAATGCAAGCCAGATCGGCCACCTCATCCACTATTAGATCATGGATGAGGGAGGTCTTAGTTTGCACCGATCTGACATTTAAAAGCTGCATCCAGAGAACCGAGGGCTGACTGATAGGGCGATCATCAAACCTGTGGATGTGAGGGGGACCGGAAGAAGGCACAGCCATTAACTGTCTGGGCCGTGTTCCCCTTTTACCTGGCAAGTCCTCCTCACAACATCATATCTCCCTCTACCCGTCACTACACTATCACTACACTACAGAATTACTAATTGTTGCAACACAATTTGGTATTTCACTGACATAGCTGTGGTTGAGCAGTTTTTTAAGCCTGTCTGTGCAATTCTTGAGGCAAGAAATACTAACAGAGTGAACTTTACTGTCCAAATGTTAGACCTTTACATTATGTTCCTGTAAAGAGCTATAAATATGGTTTATTAGGATGTAGGCTTCAGTGAACTAAGACATACACACATCAACTGTCATTCAGATCTTAAACAGCTCCATACATCAGTGAGCAATATGGTCTGGTGGGGTCTTGCTGTTCCCACACTATGGGCCGTTAAAATCAATGCAGCAGAATTTAAATTAGCTTTGAAAATCTACAATGGGGGTTGTATTTGGTATTGCATTTGCTTTGTCCCTGAAAAGACAGGATGGACTGCAGATTATTCTAGGCTCATGCAGCATTCTGTGTCAATAAGGGCAAGAAGGAAGGTGACTATATTGTTGACATCAAAGATGTTTGAGTCTGTATGTAGAAAATCCCAATGCATATTTAAAGTAATTTGTTAATTGGTGTTTCATGTGTCTTTGTCTTCATACTCTCCATGGTTTCAGGCAGGAATATTTCCCACTACTGCCTGGAGATGCCAGATATTAAACCTGGGATCTTACCTCTGTTTAAGCCTGTGCCTTACCACTGAGCTACAGCCTTTTCTTTAATGTACTGGGGCAAGGTTCACAGCTACTGATTACTTTGCCAGCGCACCACTGTTTTCTTATGTAGCCATCTTTGCAAATGCATACAATGCATGTTCCATGAAAAACTATCTGGCTTCCACATGAAATCTTTTTTGTTTTTTTTGGAAGTGCTATGCTTTGTTCGCTCACTTTTTAAATGGAATCCATACAATGTCATTGTTAAATGATAATAATAAATTTATTTATTACCCGCCTCTCCCTCTGGATCGAGGCGGGGAACAACATCAAGCATAAAATACACAAACTGATTAAAAGCACGTAAAACCAATACATCATTAAAATACCGATAAAACACCAATAAAACACTTAAAATTCATCTGGGTAGGCCTGCCGGAAGAGATCAGTCTTTATAGCTCTTTTAAATTCTTGAAGACTGATGAGTTGGCGGATCTCTCCCGGCAGGTCATAATAATAATGATAGCAATAATAATAATAATAATAATAATAATAATAATAATAATAAATTTATTTTTAACCTGCCTCTCCCTCTGGATCGAGGCGGGGAATAACAATGAATATAAATACAAGGACCATAAAATAGATAAAACATTAAAAACAAATAGAAACTAATACATAATTTAAAACATCTTAAAATTCAACTGGGTAGGCCTGCCGGAAGAGATCACGGCTCTCTTAAATTCAAGAAGACTGCTAATTTGTTGAATCTCCTTCGGCAGGCCATTCCACAGTCTGGGAGCGGCAGAAGGGAAGGTCCTCTGGGTAACACTTGTCAGTCTGGTTCTGGCTGATTGGAGTAAATTCTTCCCAGAGGACCTGAGTGTGCGGGGCGGATTATACAGGAGAAAGTGATCCCAAAAGGTAACCTGGACCCAAACCATGTAGGGCTTTAAAGGTAATAACCAACACTTTATACTTCGCCTGGAAACTTATTGGCAGCCAGTGGAGTGATTTCAGAATTGGTGTAATTGGTGAATCATTGCTTTCCAGTGTTTTCAGTGTTTGCCCTTTCAAGTATTTTCATACCTGATAGGTAGTGATTATTTTGGGCTGTAAAATACAAATATACCACCATTCTTTGCAGATGGTTAAGGAATAGTGGAAATAACAAGACTGACACCAGAGCTTGGGTAAACTAGGGCCTCTTTATTTAACATAGGTAATTCACCATTCCCAGGATCTGCCTGTATAAAGTGTGGGAATATAGCTACATTTCCCCTGCAGGCAACTAGCTTGGCTTGGAGGTGAACCACTCCACCCAAGTTAAAAAGGGTGTATGCTGAGCACACTGAGTGGCCAGAGAGTTGGCAGCCCCTGGCACCCTTCTAAATCCCTGATTGGTCAATGGATTCCATAAGATCCTATTGGCCAGGCATCCATTCACCAGGCCTCTCAATCTTTCCTTTCCTCACATCTTGCTTCCTCATGGGCAGACATGACCTCCACCCATGAAGACTTTTCTGTACCTTTGAGGGAGGAGTGGGCAGCAAGCAGCCATGGGCCCTGCCACTTCCTGGCATGGCCCCCAGTGATCCATGCTGCTACTGCTGCTGTGTCATTGAAATTTGCAGTGACGGCAGCAAAAACAGCAGTGGTGTTTGGGTGGCAAACAGCTGGTGTTTTTGCCACCACCAAATTTGCCAATGTGGTAGCAGGATTGTGGACCGCAGGGTGGTCTGGTGGGGTGGGGGTGGGTTACAAATGGCCACTGGACCTCCCAAAGTTGTCCACTCCTGCTTTAAATGAAGAGTGCTGGGTGCACACAAATCTTTGTAGGGAAGGAGTTGCTTCAAAGTGCCACAAAAAGAAAACTGTGAGTCTAGTTAAAGAGGAAGCTGAAAGTGAATGTCACTGGACAGACTGTAAGTATGGAGGCAGGGAGGAGGGGGCTGGGTGGGGTGCAGTCTGAGCTGAGTGGGACAGTGCTCAATCTGGGAGATTGGAATTATTATTCACCACTTCTAAGCCTTGTAGTCAAGGTATGTGATCTATTTAGCTTTACATAACTAATTATGATTTGGCCAAACACTGGGGCTGTCTATATGGGGAAAGCCCTGAGGTGGCCCTGCAGTGGTGGTAGGTCATTTATATGACATAGCAGCCATTGCAGAGCCATCCCAGGGCTTTCCCCTGAAGCTCCAAATTTAAAAAGTCAAGGACTTACCCCGACTTTCCCTCTGCAGCAATGCGACAATGGCATCTGCCATCTGTCACCTTGCTCCGGCGTTGCATCGGAGGCATGTCCTGGTTCATGGTGACCCCTGATTGGTTGCCATCACCAGACAGGGAGGAGGGGGAAAGAGGGGGTGGGCCAGTAAGCCTGCTCTTGCTGCTGGATCCTGGCTGCAGTGAGTGCAAAGGGAATAGGTGGAGCAGGAGGCAGCGGTGATGCAGTTCTGAGAGAATTGGGTAGCAGGGTTTCTCAAGAGTCAGATGAGAGCTGTAAGCCAAGATGCTGGTGGTGCTTTGGACAACCCTTCCCCATCTCCTTTAATTCCTGTGACGAGACCAATGTGGGGGTCTTCTTGGCAATCATCACCCTTGTTTGCTATGGATGGAGGAGCATAAGGGGTGTGTCAAAGGCACCGCCGCTGATCTAATTCCTCGAAATCACGATTTCCGCCCCTGCCCCCATCTTCGTGCTCACTCCTTGCCATGGGGACAACCCAGCTGGAGCGCAAGTGTGGGATAGTGGGAGCTCGAGGAGCCAATGCAAAACCTTTTATAGACATCTCCACTGTATTGTATGCTCCCTGCCTTTTGTTGAGTTCAGAGGTATCCAAAGAAAACTTTCCCTTCCTTGAACACTTTCTGTGCTACCCCAATTCAGAGTGTAGGCAGTGGCCAGCTAGATAAAACCTGAAAAGGAAAGCTGCAAAGAGGATAAGCCAGAAATTATTGGTAGGGATTTGAGCCAATATGGGATGGTCACTGATCTTGAGTAGAAAAGCTTAGCTCTTTTCCCACCTTCCTCAGTTAAATTGCTGCATTTTCAGTTCTGTCTCCATCCAAGTCATTTTTCTTACGAGGGTGATCAATCAAAAAGAAAAGACACCTTCTTTGGTTTCTTACACTCATAATAATTGTTGCTGGAGGTGCTGCCACTTGGAAGGTTCACTTGTTATTTTAAACTTCCTTTAAGTCTTGCCTCTCTATGTGGCGTGAAAAGTCAATGCAGTAACTTCTTTCATTTATCAGCAACTGTCTGTCACTTTGTCTCTGCCATGTGTTTCTTTATTCCATTCTCTGCTCAGTCACATTGTTGGATGTCTGATTTGCTCAATGTAGACAGACAACTGAAATGGATCAATCCCCCTCTGTAAGTAAAGCAGTTGAGCAAACACATCTACATCTGCAAGTAAAGCAGTTGAGCAAACACATCTACAATCTGCTGAATAAAAGTTCCACTTCTGCAGTGAAGGAGACCATTAAAAGCCCCTATTTCTTTGACTTGATGTGGGGCATCACAAACACAAACTTTGCAAAACCACTGCAATGATGTTTGCTCTGTGATCAGGCATATAGTGGTTACTCCCTAGTGATCTCTTCACCTTCAGTAAGAATCAATGCACCAGGTACTAATTGCATACGTCATTATGTGAAGAGAGTGTCAACAGATATTGAATATGTTATTTTATCACACCTAAAGGCTACAACCCTATAAACACACTTATGTGGGAGTAAGTCCATTGAATCCAATGGGGATTACTTTAGAGTAGACATGTATAGGTTTGCATTGTAATTATGTTTATTGACATCTAAGACACAAATAGCACTTATTGATTTCTTTATTTTTGCATGTATTTACTGCAGTGTTCCCTATGAGATCTCTCCACTACTCTTCTCTAAAAATGTAATATAAAAGATTAAGAAATGTTCAACTTCCTCTTGGAAACATAAAGATGGGCGCTAGACTTGACTTTGCCACAGGATAGTGTTGGACAAAAAGACTATCAATGGCTACTAGACACGATGGCTATATAGTACCTCCAGTTTCAGAGGCAGTATGTCTATGTACACCAGTTGCTGGAGAACATGAGTGGGACAGTGATGTTACACTGACATCCTACTTGTGGGCTTCCAACAGGCAACTGTTTGGCCACTGTCTAAACAGAATGCCAGAACAGATGGACCCCTGGTCTGATCCATCATGGCTCTTGTTATGTTCTATGTGACACATTGTGACTTCTGAATAAATTTGCATAGGTTTGCGCTACATTTTATTGAACTGTTTTGACTCCTCACTCTGTAAAAAAGAAGAAAAAGAAGCTAAATTTTTAAGAGGGGCATCACTTGTTGTTGTTGCCTCTGGCCAAACAGCTTTTGCAAGTTTTTGAAATGATACGAAAACCTAGAAAAGCTATTTGGAAGAGGTTATAAGTGGGATAAGAGCATACTATGCACCACAGTGGTACAGGCATTAGTAATCTCAAGGCTGGATTACTGCAATGCACTCCATGTGGAGCTGCCCTTAAGGCTGCTCTGGCAGCTGGAGCTAGTGAACACAGCAGCTTGGCTGTTGTTGGGAGTTGCCCCTTTGTCAGTATGTAACTCCTTTGCTGAGGGAACTGCACTAGCTGCTTATTCACTACCTGACCAAGTTTAATACTGTACAAAGCCCTAAACAATTTGGGACCAGGATACCTGAGAGAGTGCCTTCTCCCATACCAACATGCCTGGTCACTGAGGTCATCAGAGGGCATGCTCCTGCTGGTTCCAAATGGACCAATGGCCCGATTGGAGTCCACCTGGAGAAGAGCCTTTATTGTCATGGCTCCTTCTCTTTGGAACTCCCTGCCCATGGAGGTCAAGCAGGCACCAACACTGTGCTACTTCTGGTACCTCCTGAAAACAGCTCTTTTCCAGGAAGCATTTCTTAACTGACCAGCCCTGGTTTTTTTGGTATTCTGTTTTAACAAGAACAATTTTAATATGCTGTTTTAATCGTTTTATCTTTTTACTATTTTATTTCTTATATTCACTGCTCTGGAATCTATTTTAGATATGGAGTGGTATATAAATATTGTAAATAAAAATAAATAAATAAATAAATAAGCAATGTCCCTCTTTCACGCTAGCTATGGTCCCCTCTACAAGGATTCGCTTTTGTGCCTGGTTAGGCGATTATGCGCATAATCGCTGAAGCGCATTTACACCTAATACCTCTGCACGAAAGGCGGCGAGAGGCGGCGAAGCGCATTAAGGGATGACCAAAATGCGCTTTACAAGTAGTTAATGCGCATAAGCGCTTGTTCACATAGGCAAAATGTGCTTTAACGGCCAGAGCAAAATAAAACTTGCTGTTTAACGCGCATTCGATAATGCGCATAATCGGAGAGATAACGCGCCTTTACGCCGATTTGTGCTCCGTTCTTGTAGAGGTAATTTTTTTAAAGCACCTTGAAAGAGCATTAAACCTCTCTTGTACAGGCAGCCTATATCTCTCTGAAATAAATATCATCCATTTCCTGTCCCAATGAAGGGCTGAAAAGCAGTTTTGAATTCCTGACTGATAGGAAAGATGACGTTTGACAGGTCCCCTGCTGCAGATGATTATTAAAGAATTTATGCAAATAGGAAATCTTGATCACAAGACAAGAGTAAGAGAAAACATTCCAACAATGTAGTATGATAGTGCATAAGGGCAGGGGATTGGCGTTGGGGCATCTTATGAGTTCAGCTAGATTTAAGTGCCTTTTAATAGTGTGTTGGACGAATTGTAGAGCCATCCTAGCAAGTACAAAATGGGTATGCTTTACAATAGAGGCCGACAATTTTTCACTTTCTGTTTGTTGCTCCACTCCTCGAGTTACTAGATACAAAATCTAAATTAAGCCTGAGAAAGAGGATTAACCTTTCCAATCACATTTGAGGTGAAATTGCTTAACTACAATACACAATGTCATGCTGCAGATAATCCATGTCCTTGATTAATGCTTTTATAATCAATTGCTGTCTGGAAGTGACTTCTTCCCATCACCCTCCTCGCAAAAAGAGCAGATGGTATTTAAAAGGTTATGGCAAGAGGGCATTCCAGAGGTCAAATAGAACATCAATCAAGTGGGCAGAAAAATTGCTTTTTTCCTTCCCTTTCCTCTTATCCTCACAATCCATAGGGGAATGGGGCATATGAATTATAGCTTGATCTATATACTTCAAGCACTAAAATGTTTTCTTGTTTCGAATTTTTCTGTTGTTTTGGGTAATGAACCTGGAAATTGGATTCCCTTTTTGCCAATAAAAAATTGTGCCAATACAAGTCTCTCCAGCAGAATAATTCTTAGACCCTAAGAGGTTTATTTGCTTCTCTCCTCAAAGTGGCCGGAATGGTACAACTTAATACAATTTGTATTACTGTCTATATGTGCCTTATATTAATTTTAGCTATGATGATACCCCTATTTATGAAAAAGTAACATCCCATTTGATTATCTGTTCTACACACCAATAAAAAGGACATTTAGAGAAATATTAAATCTCTGTGCCTTGTATATAGTTGATTACCATTCTGTAATGCAAGTCATGGAGTTATTTCCATATTGTTACTTGTGCACTTTTACAAACCAACAGTATCTCCACTTAGATATAATTCCAAATTAGTTCAGGTGGAAACGCTAATTGGTAAATAAGCTTAGAAGTAAATGCATTTCCAAAGTGGCACAATGGAAGATCTACCTGCAAATTACATGCTGTAATACTGAAAATGCTGCATCATCAGTATTTTTGTTTCAGGCTACAACCCAAGGATCACTTAATTTGGGAGTAATTGGGACTTGCTTCTGAGTAAATATGAATAAGATCAGACTGCACAGGAAAAAGACAATAACTATTGTTACGTACACAATGAAAAGGTTTGAAATACCAAATAATTTCACTACTATCACTTACTACTATTAGCACTCCTCCTCCTCTAATATTTATCTTTACTCTGGTTTTTAAGAGAGAAAGTGTTAGAAAGATCCCTGAGGAGGTATAAACATTGTGGTCGGGTTTATGAGATAACTAAAACTGGGTTATTGACTCACAACCAAGTCATTATGGGGTGTAACTTAATGACAAGGGATAAAATTACAGCCCCTTTTATTGACCATCTTTGGGCAGGATATTTTATGAGCTACGAATTATACATCAGAGTCAAACCTGTCAGTCCTGATTCGTATAAGCTTACTAAACTCACAAGAAGGGTGCTGCTGCGCTCATGTCCTCCTTGTGGGTTTCCCACTGACAGCTGGGTGGCCACTGTGTGAACAGCTTGTTGGACTAGATGGACCCTTGGTCTGACCCATCATGGCTCTTCTTATGTTCTTTTGAAGCTACATGAAGTCTCTTAATGATGAAACACATTAATTTACAAAATTAAAAACCTTTGTTCTACTAGAGCATAGCTGGGGAGCCTCTGGCCATTCAGATGTTTTTGGACTCCAACTCACATAATGTTGCTGGACTCCAACTCACCAGCATGGCCAATGGTCATGGATAATGGGAGTTGTAGTCTAACTAAAAGGTGGCAGGTTCCCCATCCCTGTTCAAGAGTAATTACCAACTCTAGTAGTGTGTTGAAATAGTGAAACATTGAAAATATAAGTGTAGGACAGTTTCATATCTATTAAAGCAGTCTAAATGATCATATTTGAAACATCAACAAAAAAATTGATGAGCTAGGAAGACATTCAAGTTTGGAAAAGCCTCTGCTTTAGTTAATGTTATCTATTAATCTATCATAGAATAATTTTGTCTTTGTCAAGTCTGTATTCAGTGGTTCCCTGTTGCTATGTATGAGTTGAGCAGGTTTGGTTCTATTTTATATGTCCAGTATTGAGAAGGATGACCTGGTTTGGATGGCACGACTATCCTTCATGGGTTAATTAACCCTCAGGTGACCGCTGTGCATGCTGTCAACCATTATGAATATGCAACCCTTGAATGAGGATTGCTGTGCCTTATAATGTCATGCAAATGCAGCTCTGTGTTTCTCCAGGGTTAAGCAACTGTCTGTTCTAGGGTAATGCAAGGGTTGATTAAGGCTGTATCAATTTACATTTTACTAATCCAGCAGTTCCCTACAGCTACATATAAATTGGGCTGGCTTTGAGTGCCTAGCTCTTAAAAGGCTGAATTTGAATTCCTGTGAATTGAAATATATTTCTGGTGCTGAATTAAGGTCACCACCTCTTTATTTTTCTTCTTTTTTATATAAACTCCCCATATTTAGAAGTTACGTGGCAGGTGGATGGAATGTGGTTCTGTCCATGTTGGGAATAGTTGTACCTATGGAATTTTCCTGGTTCTGATAGGTGAAGAATTCCATTTGGGGTGTGTGTGTGTGTGTGTGTGTTAATAAGATCTTACCAACATTTGCAAATTTCTGTATAATGTGGACAGAAAGAACTTGAGGTTAAAAAGTAATGAATGTGGAAGAAAGCAAAACTTACTGATTTGTCCATCCCTAGCTAACATTATTGTCAAGCCTATGACATTTCTTCATACTACTGGACGTGTACATTTTAGTTATTCTTTTTCAGCTTTTGGAAGCCCATATTTGACAGTAACAATCTTAGACAGCCATAACACAGGCAGGGATGAAGCACATAGACAGTCAGTGCTGGTTTGAAAGTTTTTTCCCAAATGGGCAGCCATGTACATAGAGAAATATGTTGTGATTTTGGTAGGTGTTTGGTTGCACCTTTCAAAACAATTTATTTTCCTGCACCTTCCACTCTACTGTAGTTGGGTAGGACTGTGGCTGATATATTTGGTTAACTGCCATGTGAACTCTTTGATGTGTTGCTGTAGGGTTATTCATACATACTGAAATGCTGTTATTGATTATTATATTTGTGCTGCCTTGATTAGGAAAGAAAAGAAAAAGGCATTTCTTTTCTATTTTCTTAAGATTGTGCCATTTATGAGTCTTATTAACCCATGCATTTTGCAGAACTAAAACACAAAAACATCACCATGGATGGTTAAGAGAACATAAACATTGAAACACACTGATAAGTGAGAATCTTCCATTTATCTTTAAACATTTGTAGGCACAATGTACAAAAGCGGGTCGATTTTCTCTCAAATGTTATTTTTTTTTAAAGATAGTTCTCTTGCCTTTCTTAATGCATTAAGTGGAATTCTGAGTCCAAATATACTTCAGATTATCAATGGAAAGTGTAAATAGCCTCTCATAGTGAGGGGAGACATGGCAAAATAAGAGTGCCATTTACCATCAATCAAAAAATGAAGAGCAGAAAACACGGAGAACATTAAAGGAGTCTTCCAACTATCGTTTTGCAGCTGAACCTATTACACTCCAGCACTCTCCCTTCTATCACTTTATCTGCACTCTGTCACTTCCCAAGCCATACTTCATTGTTATCTTTCATTACCTTTCATAACCATTCACAATCAGCCCCACTCTTTTTTTTCTGCCTCACAGCATCGTGCATGCAGACTTTTCACTCCCAACAGCTTAGGTTCCTGTTGTTCTTAGACACTGTATCAATCATAAGCTCTATTGCATATATCTGCCAGGCGATCATTCTTCTACACCCTGAGAGTATTTCCTTGGCCCAATTATAGTCCTGGTTTAGCTGCCTGTCTCTTTCTCAGAAATCTATGACATCCAGTATCCATTGGGGGGAAAAGAACGCCTGAGGCTGCTTGGTTGTTGTTGTATTACAAAGTTTACATTGATACTAGCCTCATAAATGTAACACTAAAATGAATCTATAGCACCAATGTATATATGAGTATTAACAGTCACAATGTTCTGGTGCAATCAATAACTTATAAGGAAACAACATATTATGTACCAGCTATATAGAAACCATTGGCTAATAAAGTACCATATTTGCAAAGCAGTCAGTTGTCACTCAGTAGGTATTCTAATACAAGGGTAGAAGACATACATGAGTAGCTTGTAGAAATGCAATAAAACGTCTACAAATAACATCACTAAGCATACATAAGAGTATTTGCAGGACTAGAAATGCAAATCGTCTGTAAAAGTATGCTGTCACCAATCTAATCTATGTAATTGACCAAAGTGGCCTTAAACTGATTTTGTTGTTGGTGAAAAAAAGCAGTCTGACACAAAGTTAAAGAGTGCAGTCTGAAAGGCATCTAACAGATGCATTAAATAAATAAATAAAATAAATAAACATGTGTCTTGAAATTTCCTTATTTGATTATGGCCAATAATTAGCAATGTCTGAAAGTAGACATATAAGAAGGCATTCCACTTTGTTCAGATTGAATACTCATTTAACCAGAGGAAAATTTTAGTTTAGGATTGCATTAATTGATCCAACAAAAGATATTGGCCTGGTTCACACATAATGCTAACCTGTGGTTTATTGAAATTATGGTTTGTTGACATACCCAGGGTTTGTTTGGCAGACAATCAAACAAACCATGGTTTGTTTTTTCAGTCCTTGAGCTGTTTGTTTTCCTCCTCCACCCAACCCCCCCGTATCCCAACTGCCTTTGCAGCACTGCAGTACTGACATGTAAAGAGGTTGGCTTATGAAACAACCCATGAACAAGCCACAATTCTGGATTTGTATGTAATGACAAACCATGGTTTAAACAACCCACAGTTCACAACCAAACAACAGACCATGGATTTTCTTCATAGGTTCTCTGTGGTTAACAGTCCATAGTTAATCCATAAATCCAGTTTGCATGTAACAGTAGCAAATCATGGGTTAGTTTGGTTATTTAGAACACTTCGTTTGCACAGAGATAAATATAATAGTAGAGAATGGCTGAATTTGGACAACACAATAAGCAACTGGGGGGGGAACAATAGTCAGTTGTATTGACTATCGTGTCGTCCGAATGCTGCCATAGTCAACTCAGCGCTGATCCTAATCCATACCACAGTTTATTATTTATTACCATGTTGTGCGGGGAGTACTCCCTAGATGAACAACTGTAAAGTTGATTATTATCCCATCATTGACTATCGTGTTGTCCGAATTCAGCCATTGTCTATCAATTAATTTTTGTAAACTGACTGGAGAGCTTAGGCTATTGGGCGGTATAGAAATGCAATAAATAAATAAATAAAACCACTGAATGTTCATGATTCTTCTGGTCTTGCTTTGTGGGTTAAGATGAAAATTTGGTTGAGCTAGAGACTGGCCTCTTATCTCCATGGTCAAACAAATAAACAGACAATAAATCAAAGCATATATTCTGGTACTGCTGCATAAACAGAAACAGAAACATTCATCTCCCTTTTGTGTAAAATATTTTACTAAATTGGAGTATAACCCCCATCATCCCTAGTAAGCATGTCCATTGGCACTTCTGGATGGTGATGATAGGACCTGCAATCCAAAACATCTGGAGGGTACCAAGTTGGGGAAGGCTGGACTTATCTGTCCTTCTTAAGAAGAAGTCTCCAACCTTTTGGGGCTGGTGGGTACATTTGGAATTTTGAGGAAGTGTAAGGGTGCCTCTACAAGAGTGATTTAAAGCTCTTTCAAGGCGCATTACCAAATTTACCTCTACAAGAGCGGAGCGCAAATCAGGGGTCCAGGAGCTTTAAATCTCCGATTATTCACATTTTCGAATGCATGTTAAATAGCGAGTTTTAATTTACCACGGGATTAAGAGCGCCTTATGTCCGTGTAAACAATTTTGTGAGGAGGCGCATTAATGATCAGATGGTTTTGTCATGCGTATGTGTGGATAATTAGTGATCTGCTTAGACAACTTGTCCCCTCGCTTCTTTCTGGGTTCCTGAGAGACGGGAAGCAGGGAAGGGGGGGTGGACAGGGGAGGGTGTTTTCATGCTTGCCTGCATGCCTGCCTCCGTCCATAGACACACACACACACACACACAAACACACACAGGATCAATTCGGATGACACATTAGGCAACGGAGGAGGGGGGAACAATCGTCAGTTGTGTTGTGTCGTTTGGAGGGCAACACACAACGCACACAAAACTGACAGTACATTAATCAAGCACTTTAAACAACGGAGCGAAACAATGGGCTTGCACGTAGTTTAGCCCGAAGCCCTGTTGTTTAAAGTGTCGTACGAATTCAGCCCCCCCCTCTCTCCATGGACTATTCCATTTCGGAATAGAGTTTTGCTGCCTAGAGCAGCCAACCCCCCCCTGGCCGCTCTATGCAGCCAGCAGAACTCACGGTGCCTGCTGGGATACTATTGGAGGACACAGGGAGGAGAGGTTGCAACCAAAATGGCCATCGCAAGTTCATAGCAGCCGGTGCGTTTGCCGGTGCCGAGCAGGGCTGGCTGCAGCATGTCGTCTGTGAAGCTCCTCCTGCCTAACGCATGGTCAGTATGTTATTTACCCCACCATTGCCTAATATGTTGTCCAAATTGAGCCACACACTTGCTCCCCTTGCTTGCTTGCTGGGGGTGTGCGTGTGTGTGCGCGTCTGAATGTTTTACATCACCAAAACAACAACGGATGTTTGAGAAGGAGAGAAGGAAAAACAATTGATCTCAATGGGAAAATAAGGAGGAGGAGGAAGGAACGAAGCAGCTTCCCCTGTCTGTTTGGGCGTGTGTTTGTGTGGATCTCTACTCTCTCGCTCGCTTGCTCCTTCTCTTTGGTCTCTCGCTCTCTTCCTCTCTCTCTGGCAAATGGTTGGGGGCAGAGAGAGGCAGCTGAAAATACTTTTTAAAAGGCTGCTGGAGGGGGAAAGTTCTGAGGCACATTTCCATTTACTCCTGAGCAGTTCTGGGAGGGGGGACAAACTTCTGATGGCGTCGAAATTGGAGGGGAGAGAGGTAGCCAAACAGGTTAACCACATAATTCCACAGGTAACCTAGGAAACCAAAGGTAGGAGATTCTGGTAGGCAGGGAGAATAAAGAATGCAAAACCTGTTTGGGTAGTTTCCCAGAACAAAGCGCATTACTTTCAGCAACATTTGCATGCATGTCAACTTTAAAGCGAGTTTCATACAGCCAGTAATGCGTTTCAACACCTCTTGTATATAGGTATTAGGCGTAAAAGCGATTGTGAGGAGATGCGCATAATCGGGCAACCGGGCGTCAAACCAAAATCTTGTAGAGGGGACCTAATAGATGTCATCACAAAATTGCTGCCATCAGTGTCTGTGTGTATGTGTGTGCCCATTTACAAAATGGTTGTCATGGTGGGCATGCCAGCAAACCACCAATTTCCCAACATTCTTAGACCCCTTTGGTAAAGTTTAGAGACAAGTATCTGAGTTCAAAGTAGAAGTAGGGGTCTGAGACCCCAAACACAAAACCATTCCTTTGAACCTATACAGTTCAAAGAGAACACACGCATTTCACTGAAGGAAAACTGATGTGGCTGAAAGATGAGTAATTCGCACATCAAACTGAGTACAAGGCAGAGGTGGGGTCTGTGCCCTAAATATCAATTCTATATTTGACATTACATAATGCAACAAAACACCCTTCAGAGATATTTAACTTGCCCAAGGACCTAAGTACAAGGTAGAGGTGGGATCTGAATGTCAAACCAGTTTTCTGCTTTTATTGAAAACCTGTTTAACACGAGGCAGACACTCTCTCCCCCCTCTCTTTGCCAGGCAACTCTTCCTATATCATTCTCTTTTACTCTCTCATTCCCTGAATCTTCAGCCATATACGCATGCACATCCACACCCTTCTCTCAGGATCACTGCCTCACGCATGTATCCTACACCGCCCCCATCCATCAATTCACATAGAAACACAAGCATATATTCCTTTTACCCATCATGCACACATGCATCGACGCAGAGGCCCTCCTTTCTTCTCTGTCCCAGCCCATCTCTAGCTGTCCCACCTTCCACAGTCACTCTGCTGCTCTCCTTGCCTGCCCATGGTTACTCCCCACACTCTCATCTTTCTCCTCCTCCATTACCCCAGCTTTAGCTTACCAGGTGTGGGTGGGAAGGCTTTCCATTCCATGCCCATATAGAAATCTTCACAGGGTGGCACAATGAGCTGCAAAGTCCAGCACTTTCCAAGGTTTCAACAGGCTGCCCTCTTAATTTCTCCAGAGTGGGCCCAGAGGCACACTGTAGGTTTTTGTGTGGCATTCAAATGCTAGAGGACAGCCCCTCTGGCATCCTTACCAGATTGCCAACCTTAGTCCCAGTTGAAGCCTAGAGATTTATCCATGTGACATGAAGCCCCGTAACCTTGTCCCTCACTGTTCTTCTTTTAGCCACTCCTATTAGGAAGGTCCTATCGAGCTGTTGTGTGCTTGCTTTTACAGCTTTTACTGGTCAAGAATTCACATTTAGCTTCCTGGTATGATGCTGGGAGCATCATACATTCCTTTTCTGTGCCTGAACGCGAAGACATCTAAGTATATTACTCTTATTGGTATTTGAGATATATCATCCTTTTTTCTCACTATTGCTTCCGATTCCTCTCTGCCCTGCCCCCCAACAGCTTTCAGCAATGGCATTTGGTTTTTGATCTAGTTTAAATTAAAAAAAGAAAGAAAGAAATGCAATAACAGCCATGTCAACTGATAGAATATTGGCTTTTGTCACTAGTGCAGTCACATGTAATGCATACAAGAGTTTGGTGCTGTTCTTTCAGAAGAGTTTTTGAATGTCACTGATGTATGTTATCTACACAGCATGCTGCTATTTTGCAATTCAGTTTGAAATTGTCTGTCAGCGCTTTAAAAGGCAGCAAAGGGATGTGTGGAAATAGTGCACTGCCACTGACAAGCTCCCATTTAGCCTTATTAATACTTTATTGAAATGAACCTACAAAAATATCACAGGGATTTCAGTGGCATGTAGCTATTCTTTCCTTTGAGATACCAAAGTCCCATAATGGCAACATATTCTTTACACGAGCCATGGATATTTTGTGTTGAGAACAGTGACGATGGTACCGGAATGAAAATCTGCCAGAAAATCAGCCCAGTTCTTTTGATGTAAAGCACAGTTTCTTGCAAAGAAGTTCTATTGAAGTGACTGCCTGGGCCTTCCAGTCTTCCAAACAAATGCGTTTAGGATGAAGGTGTAAATAGGAGGGCTTGTTCAATTTTCAGTCATCTTGTTGTGGATCTCACACTTTCCTTGCTGTATATAGTGAAACCTCCAAACCCATTCTCATATCATCAGAGCTACTTGATTATCTGGTCACACCTAACTTTCCACATCTGTGTTTGCTACTTCACTGGCTACTCTTTCAATTCACACTCTATTGCCCTAACAGGCCTTTCCTTTCATTAACATTGTAGATTTATTTTGTTATGTAGCCTATGGTATTTTCAACCTGCCACAGTCAGATTGTTTTTTAAAGTTAGATGATGCATATTTGGATTGAAACACTTTGAATTGGTCTCAGGTGTTGCAATAACTGTTGACCCCCCAGGGCTAGTAACATCTTCCTGCTTCACCTTTATTGCTATTCCCACCATAGTATTTTATCAATGCCCATATTGACTGGCCAGTTATATCCCCTAAGGTGCAGAATTACTAGCCCTACCAACCAATAGCATGTAGTCTACACAACATTTTTAATTGGACCTCAGAACCTTATTGCTCCAAAATAAATTCAAACCATAGGTTTTAAAACACATCTCTTGCCCTAGCATGGATTTCTATTGGATATACTTGACATGAAAACATCATTGTAACGAGAAAGGTCATTTTATATCTATATGGTTTACAATGGCATTGCTTTATTCCTTTCTTGTTAAACCTTTTAACGACCTTTTGGTGAGCTTATGTAATTTGCATCATAAATCATCAAAATTAGAGGTTCTGTGGAAACCATAAATATTTTGAGGACATCTAAATTATGTTACATTTTTATAACATAACATATATTTTCCATTGGCTGTAAAATGAGACAAGTTGCTTAGTTCTATGCTCTCAAGAAATGAAATAATATAAGAACACATAGGTGTTGTTAACATATTAGTTAGCTTTTGGTCAAATATCTAAACCCTCTATTTCTAAACTTGCACTTAGAAACTATACCTAGATGGAAATCCAACTGATTTCATGGGAATTATTTTCTGTATTGTAGTTCAGATCAGTATATAAGAATGCAACCTTCATACTTCACTAAAAAGTAAGCTAAATTGAAATCAGTAGGTTTTCTTCAAAGTAAACAAGTCTAAGCTTGCAATGTTGGCTATCTTGATAACAGAAGTTATACCTGAACAGAATTTGAACCTTTGTAAGGCTGTACACACACAGGGCTGTTCATACAACTCCTGCCCCAACATCCCTGTGTGTGAGTCTCACCCTCCCCATTCTTAACTGAAAAGGTCTGAAGAAGGCTTCTACTTCCTGTTGCTTGAATGTGAGTAAAACACTTTGCATGATCAGGAACCCCGATAAAACATTTCCAATTGTGCTGAGGTTTTGACTCACATTCAAAGGAATGTGAGGCACTCTACCTGAAGAAGTGCCTTCTCCCATATGTTCCTGCCTGATTGTTAAGATCATTTTTGGAGGCTCTTCTCTAGATGCCACCACACACAATGGTGTATCCAGGGAAAAAGCCGACTTTGTAGTGGCCTCCTGTCTGTGGAATGCCCTTCCCAGGAAGATCCACCTGGTATCTTCCCTGTATGCATTAAGACCTTCCTCTTTAAGCAGGAATTTCATCTTTAATCTGTTGTTTATTATTTTACTGCTGGTTTTTCAATGTTGTTACTATTTTTAAAATGTTTAATATAATATTATTGTTGTATTTTTGGTGTTGTTGTTGTTTGGTTTTATTATTGCAAACTACCTTGAAGGCATTTGCCAGTTGGGCAGAATACAAATCTAATAAATAATAAATAGAAATGAATAAATAGATAGAAATAATAAATAGAAACGAGTAGATGCCCACTTTAGACCTTGCTGGTTCAACATGGCAAGGGCAGAAATGGGGTGAGCGAAAATATTGGGGGTTGGGGCAGCATGCATGGCCCCCTTGCATGAGGTCTGATTTTCCATTTAAGGATATTGTCTGAACAGAGCTATATTTGAAAGAATTCTGATGCTCCCAATGGGACTTATTTTCAAGCATATGTCCTAAGTTACTCGAAGAACTAGTTCATATGACTTTTATTTTAATTTAATTTCTTTAGGTGTTTTTAAAGAACAAAAAACCAACAACACTATTTCATTTGTCTGAGACATCACATAGTAACCAGTGTTGTGTATAACTTCCTTGTGTTTTAGTTTTATTTAATTTAATTTAGTATAATTTATTTAGTTTTAGTTTAATTTAAAATATTTCATTTAAATCATTTGAAATTTTACATGTTAGAGATGTTATGACACTTTGAAAATGTTTTGAAAACATGTCCTGGGCCCCAACAGTTGGCACTACTGTAATAAACCATTTTAAAGCAGTAGTGTAGATCCTGCCCTGGAACATATATTTTAAAAAAACAAACAACTAAGGTTGTTTTTATACAGTTTATTTCCAGAAAGTTTGTAAAAGTGGAAAACGTGAGTGCCCCCTTTTTGCCATCACAGTTGCCCTGAGGATGTCCTCAGAGCAAAACAGAGGATGGGTGGCTGCTCTGGAGAGCCTCACTGACCACTCTCTCTCTCTCTCTGGAAAGCAGGACTGGCAAGGCTCTTGGGATCAGTCACTAGTATCGCCAAGCAGGTGGCTGCACTGGAGAGCCCCATCAGCCCTCCTCTTCTGCTGCAGTAAATTAGGGTGACCAGATAAAATCCAGGTCAGGGCTCCTGTAACTTTAACAGTTGTAGAGAAAAGGGAATTTCAGCCAGTGTTATTTGTATGCAATTAGTTCCTGGTGATATTCCCTCTTCATCACAACTGTTAAAGTTGCAGGGGCCCTGCCTTCTTTTGTATATGGTCACTCTAGTATAGTGCCTGCACCTTTAACTGTTGTGATGAAGAGGGAATATCATCAGGAACTAATTGCATACAAATGTCACTGGCTGAAATTCCCTTTTCTCTACAACTGTTAAAGTTACAGGAGCCCTGACCTGGATTTTATCTGGTCAGCCTACAGTAAATGCCATATCAGGAGAATGGCCAGCAAGGCTCTCCAGAGCACCCCTAGGAATGATACCAATTGATGGCAGTGTGCAACTCGCTGCTGCTCCTGTTCTGCCACTTGAGCCAGGAGAGTCACCCTGCCTCATGGGCAGTCCAGCCATGGCTGCATTGGCTATCAGTGTATTTCTGAGCAGAATTCAAAGTACCTTAAATGGTTTGGGCCCAAATTACTCGAAGGACTACCTTCTCCTGTACCAGCCTGCCTGCACTTTGAGGTCATCAGCACAGGCCCTTCTCACAAAGGCAGTTAGGCTGGGGAGTACCAGGGATAGGGTGTATTCAGTAGTGGCCCCACAGCTCTGGAGTCAGCTTCTATCAGGGGTTCATCAGCCCCTTCTTTGCAGGTCTTCAGGAAGGCTCTAAAAGGCCCACCTGTTTTTGCTAGCCTTTCCATAATCTTTGGGCTGCAGGTTTCATTGATGCCATCTGTTTTTATAATGTTTCATAGTATCTTATTGTATAATCATTTGCCTATTTGAATACTTCTGTATGGTTTTTTATCCTGTATGCCATCTTGAGGGTTTCCCCCCTTAAAGATGGCCTAAAAATAATGTTAAACAAACAAATAAAATAATGTAAAGTGACTTTATAATGTCATGTTTTACTTATAATGTAATTTTCACATTTTTTTAAACTTCTTGCCTTTTGCTTCATAGTCTTTTACGACATATTGCATATATGTGTGGTTTTGGAATGGTGCTTCTTGATGTTACCATCCACCTTTAACTTTATGCATCAGCATGAAAGAGCCAGTCATAAATTGTGATTAAAATTCACAAGATATTCCTATGAATAAAATGAGTGGTAGCATATGGTCCTAAGCGATCATTTGGACAAGATATATAGCAGAGGTTCCCAAGAGAGCAATGGCTGTAGAGTGTAATAGCATAATACTGATCGGAAATACAAGGCTGGTTGACATCTTTGGACTGATGGCAGAGCCTATTGGTCAAAGCATTAAATTATTACAGATAGGTTCTTTTGTAGTATTATATAACATTGTAGCCCTGCTGTTGAGTTCTGTGTGGTTTTGGTTATCTTGGATTTTATAACCTAGGGTGACCATATGGAAAGGACAGGGATCCTGCATCTTTAACAGTTGCATAGAAAAGGAAATTTCAGCAGGTGCCATTTGTATGCATGCAGCACTTGGTGAAATTCCCTCTTCATCACAACAGTTAAAGCTGCAGGAGCCCTGCCCTCTTGACCAGATGCAAAAGAGGGCAGGGCTCCTGAAGCTTTAACTGTTGTGATGAAGAGGGAGTTTCACCAGGTGCTGCATGCATACAAATGGCACCTGCTGAAATTCCCTTTTCTATACAACTGTTAAAGATGCAGGAGCCCTGCCCTCCTTTCCATATGGTCACCCTATTAACCACATCAAACTAGTTTGCCTACCTTTATTAGGGAAGGATTAGCAATTGGTCCTGTCATGATGAGGTGATGTAAAAGTTGCCATCAAATTTCACCTAATGCAAAACTTGAAGAGAATTTGGAGGGACTTTCTTAGTCAAAAGATAAGTAGGACTTTCAAATGAACGCATTTTGAAGGGAAAATAATAGAAGTTAGCAAAAGTTTCTCAGGGACTTTAATATCTGTGTACTCAGTCAAAACTCAGTATTATCTTAGCTGCAATCCTATACTCATTTACCTGAGAGTAAGCGCCATTCATTCAGGGGACTTAATGGTACTTCGTTCAAAGTAAGGTACAGCATTGTGCTGTCTTTATCTTTGCAATAAAGATTTAAGGAAATTTGTAGGGGTGGGGAAGCAAAGATTCTAATGAAGCTGGAAAAATATGTGCTATATTTGTTTCCTAGACCCCCTCTAGATGGATTCCATTTGACACCTGTTCCTCCGATTATGCGCATCTTCTTGGAAGCGCTTCATCGTAAATGTTTGTATACAGCAGGTAATTGAGCACTCAACAAGTGACCTTACCGGTTGTTTCAAATGCGCTTTACAGGTAGAACTGCTTGTTCACATAGTCAAAATGCGCTTTAACGGCCGTAGCAAAATAAAACTCGCTATTTAACGCGCATTCGATAATGCACATTATCGGAGAGAAAACGCGCCTCTACGCCCAATTTGCACTCCGTTCTTGTAGAGGTAAATTTTTTAACGCGCCTTGAAAGAGCTTTAAATGCCTCTTGTAGAGGCAGCCCTAGATACATTCGTAGTAGATAACATACTGAACTGATAAATTCATTGTTGTAAATAAGCATTGTTACCTTGAATTACTTCATAACATCTGAAAATGTTATTTATTTTTGCTTAAACTATATCTTTATGAATTAAGAATGTGATCCTATGTCCATTGAAGCGGGAGTAAATTCAATAGAAATCAGTGGGACTTCCTTCTCAGTAAGCATGCTTAGGATTGCTCTGCAAGCATATTTTAAATGGGGGAGAAGATGGATATAGGCATTTTTTATTGATTTGTTTGTTTGTTGTTTGAAGTTATGCTTCTCATCTTGTAATTTTGTTGTTGTTATACTGTATGTGGTGTTTTTTAAAAAAATAATGTCATGTGTACCCTGGGATTCTTTGTGATTGAAGGATGGTTTATACATTTTAAAAATAACTAAGTAAAATACAGTCTGTCTAATTCATAGCAGTTGTGGAGTAACTGCAGGCAAATTATATACAATTTCATTTTCCCTCAGTTTTTGTTAATGGGTAATAGACTTTCAAAATAGCTTTACTCAACTAATAAACAATGTATCCATTGTGTGCTCTTCCTACCTGTGCTTCTGATCTCTCCCCACAGCCTGTCCCCCTTCCCCCACACATTCTGAAGATAAGATTGAGCACCCTGCCAGTACTCATTATCAGCCTGCCTATTATGTGCTATAAAACAGAGTTATCTTTCATATTTCCTTGCCTTTAAAATAGAAACAGGTGATGATCAAGAGTGCATAGGCTTGTTTTTTGCCTGCATGCCCACTTCACAGTTTCTTCTAGTACAATGAATTTACTCAGAGAATAGAAGCTCAGAGTAAAAAAGATTGATGCCTTTGCTGGAAGTGCTGGGGCTGTAAAATGCCTGAATTTCTTTCTTATTAGTTCAAGATGTTATCACAGAGTCAGGCACTCATTGTTCTCCATTTCTCACTGTCCTTGGAAAAAGATGGATGGATAACTTATGACCATAATTATGCCCACTCACAAGTCTAATGAAGAAAATTAGAGAAAGTGTACACAAAAGCTGTGCTGGGGAGGATCCATAAGTGGTAACTATTAATCTAATGGTGAGAGGCAGAGCTGGGTGAGATGATTAAGACATGCAACACTTGGCAATCATTTGTGATAAAGATGACATAAATGATGGTGACACTATTGAGCTTGTCTCAGGGGCGACAAGAATATGCAATAGAAAATAAACACATAAAAATTAAAATAAAGTACTGCCTGTAGCAGCATATGAATCTACCTCACCGTTTGAGGTGATAAGTGTCGTGTCAAATTTTCTTTCAGTTACTTTTTCTGCGTGGATGGTGAGGGTAAAAGAAAAGAAAATGTCGCTGACTACTGGGGGGTAAATTTCTGAGAATTTGGGGGTAGGTTGGGTTGAATTATTCTACTTTACAGTTGAAGTGGTCAAAGATTGTTTTATTCCATTACATTAAAAAAAAAAAACATTGTCAGCCATAATAACCAGTCGGTAACCCCTCTGTCTTTCTGCTGCCTCCTGATTTCCTCAAGTGGCATTGTTCTTCCTGTACAAAATCACCTTGCAAATAATCCACACCAAGCAGGATATTGCACTATGAAAGTGGTATGAAAGTGGTGTATAAGAGGCAGGAGCCACACTACTGCTTTATAGCAGCATTGAAGTGCACTGACAACTGTTGGGGCCCATTGACACTACCATATACCATTATATCCTGCTTGGTGTAGCACCTGCCTGTTATATACCACTTTCATAGTGCTATATCCTGCTTGGCGTGGACGAGGTCTCCACCACGTCAACTGTAAAGTAAGGGAAGCTAATTCCCCCCTCCAAATTCTTAGACTGGTCCGAGGATCAATCTCTAATATGCTGTTGATTGGGGCCACAGCATAAGGAAGTTACTAGCTTTGTTGGCTGAAGAGATGTATGAGCTTTCTGCATCCATTTTCTACCAATAATCTGTCGTTCCTTTCAAAAGTCGCCTCCTTTCAATTTGGTAAATCAAAGAATTTTCTTTGACTGGGCCCTAAATAAATCAAGCCTCCAGAATAACTCAGGGTCCACCCAGCCCAGCAGGGCTCACCAGCCCGATGCCTTCCCTGCCTAAATCCCTCCCCTGAGAGATGGATGCCACCTCCATTGATCAGAAGCTCACCACAGCCATACCTGGTAGTGCTAGCACACTTCCTATGTGAATTGAGTGGTTGCTCAGGTTTGGTTGGTGCAAGGCCATCATCCTTCTTGTCTCATAATGGAAGGAGTACCCATCATATAAGAAGCACCAATGGGTAAGGCCATGACCTGTGGTGCTTATTGGTGGCACACTGGCAGTGCCAGGGAGGCACTAGTGACACAATGCTTATGACCAGCTAAAGTCTGATGTGAGCCTGTTCGTACAATTAGAGGATGAGATGGATGGCCTATAGAAACACTTTGATTTAGAAGTATGTACAGTAGTGACAAAGGTAGAAATTGATTGGGAAAATGTTCTGTGTTCTGTTGCCCAGTTTGTCATCCTTTATTCCTCATATTTTTGTTTCATTGCTTTCTTCCCTTTCATAGCACTTTTGCACTAATGCTATCCACTACTTCCAGATCTTACTTGCAATTAAAAAAATCATTAAAAAATCATTTGTACTGTGGAGGGCAGGACGGATAAGAGGGCTCCAAAAGGAATTTAGACAGCAACTTCACCCACAATGGTCAATGCCAATCACAAGAAAGACTGAACACCATAATGAATGGATGGGGAATCAGCCATCACAGCCATTTCCAGCTTTTTGTAGGAACAATTCTTACTGCTGTGAAAATACGGAAAGCCTGATTAACCATCCAATTTCTATTGATTCTCTAAGACTTGTGGAATGCAGATCTGCCGCTTTTCAAGTCTTGCAGTTCACTAGTATCTTCAGAAATGAATTGTGTGTATTATTCAAAACACATTGGTTGCACCTACATTTAGATGGGCCAATGGCTCTTTGGAGCCTAGTTCTTGAAAAATTAATGCAGTCAATGAACAGTCTACATAAGATGAACCTATAAATGCAGCAGGTAGCCACCTGTGATCCAAATCCATAGTTCACAAAGAAATACAGAAGGAGCAGCTCAGTTGAGAGAGGAAACAGAAGTCACCACAAATAAAATGTAGCCAGGAGTAGACAGTCACAGTGTGGGAAACAGGGCAATGTGGGGCACTTCACTGTATTTCCACACTGTGCTGCACCACAATGCCAGCAGACAGAGAATTGTCCCTATGTTGCCTAGACAATCGACTGACTCTTCTGCTCCTCCTTCACTGTGCTGTGTCAAGCCTAGAAAGATAGGGAAGCATCCCTACATTTCTAATGCAGCTGGGTGACTCCCCCAATTTACCAGCACTGTTCTGCAGAACAGTGTGAGATGACATGGAAGCACATCCACATTGCATATGCATGGAATAAAATGATGTATCACTGTGGCTGTGACAAGCTATAGGGAAAAGTTGGGGTGGGTGGGGAAGGTTTCAAACAGAAAGTAAAATTCCAACAGCTAGCCTTACAGAGCTTTGTACAGCTCTTGTAAGTTTCTCCTATAGCAAAATTTGTCCCTCTCCCCAACCCCTGAAAGTGCATAAGAGAGTAGGAATGGCCAGCCCTACCTGTAGGCAGAGTGAGGTTTTGGGTATCATGAAAGAGCAGGAAATTGCTAGTTATATACTTTGCTATTATTGTATTTTTACTGCCAGGGATGGGAGAGGTGTTACACGGCTTCTTCTGCCTCGTGCCAAAATAATATGACTGGGTTATCAGTATTTTGCCTCTTACCTTGGTGGGAAGGAATGTCATTTGTTGCTCTGCCTCTGGCAGAAAAAAATGTGTTGGGCTGGTCCTGACGGTAGGGGGTTTCACCACCAAGGCCCTGCAAATTCAGGCTGATCTGTCTGCATTTTTAAAGTTCATCTGAGCACTATCTAAGGAATTGCGTCTGTAATTTGTAAAATAAGTTATGAACGACTGTCTAGACAGTTAACCTGACTGATCAAATTTGGATTTAGCAGGTCATTAAATCATGTATCAACTGGAGGTCTAGTTTTATAATAGGAACATGCTGATGATCTACTGACCTAGGCTCCCAAGTGTTTAACTATACATTCCCACAACACTGCCTTTTTGTGGCATCTCAGGAAGGAAGCATGTAATTCCAAAGTAATTCTTTTCAGATCGGATAGTGCTATGGTGAAGGCTCAAGCAAAATTAACAGTTCTGTATATTGTTATTATGCAGCATCCTTATCCTAAACTGAGAAGGAATGACAGATAAAAAGACAAACACAATCCCTTAATCATTTCTTCCTTCCCAATGGATTTTGGAACAGAAAGCTTTTCAATCCCATAAAAATACCTGTGCATGTTCCAGAAAGGGATGTGTGACAGCAGTTCTGATGAAGAAAATGCTGTAAAAAAATAAAATAAAAAAATAGTTCCATGAGAAAGAAATTAAGGAATCTGGTATAAGACCTAGGCATCCAGCATTCGTGATTTAATAATGTTAATAATGATGCTAATGCTTTAATGTAATGATCTAATCTCTAGATAACTCTTACCATGTGTTGTAACAGGAATCATGATGAACTCAAAACATTCATATAATCTATCTGGCAATTGTATGGCTTGCTGATGAGTTTGTAACATAAAACCCATGGTAAGAGTGAAATGAGATTGTTTAAGGTTTGTAACTCCGCTACTTAAATGTAGTCGGTTTTCAGGTACATATATACAGTATATATACACAATCTTGTATATCCAATAGCTTGTGTCCTTCAGCTTGCATTTCCTTGGAAAGTCTTCATTGCACAGAAGAAAACAAGAGAGATGAGAAAGTTTGATTTGAATATAGTGTAGACTATGGAGTTAAGACAACTTTTTCTATTATGTTAGACTTAAAAGAGGGGTTTCCCCCCTATTGATTCTAACGTCTGATCTACCATATTCGTCTGAAGTATAATGGGACACACACACACACACACACACACACACACACACTGTATATTTTTAAATATTATACCTGTATCTCTGTATTTCTGATTTATTATATTTATGGTATTTACTGAATTTAAGGCATCTTATATTTTAAAACACAAGATGATGAACAAACTTAAATATGTAGTAAATATCGTAATCATACGGATGTTTGCCTGAAAGTAAGTCTTATTAAATCCAATGGTTACTTCTGTGTAAACATGCCCAAGATCATGCTGTAAATAATCTAATTCCATATTAAGTACTGACAAATACATTATTGCTTAAAATGTATTATATACTTTTTGGAAGATATCAAGACTCTTTTGTCATGGTACTTCCATTTGTTAGGATCTTTATTCCTGCATGTCTTCCACGTACAGGATTAACATGGAAGCTTATATCTTGGATTTAACCCTAGTATTATGCCCCATGCTATCCCTATCCTCATGGCCCATATACTGAGCTCATGCATAGCCATTCCACATGATTGAGACTTGTGGTTGCACAGTGGTCTTGATTACATGGAGTGCCTACATGTCAGCAGCTGCTCATGCACAACCACTTTGCAGATGTACATGCTCAATGTGCACACATCCAAGTTGTAGCTGAAATGGGCACAGCATCAGGGCAGGAATCAACCTTCTCCACCCTTCAGCACAATCTCCAACAGTACTAGTGAAGGTCTGCTGGAACTTTCACTGGTGCCAGCAGTTGCCCATTATGCTTGTACAACAAGTTGCACAATGGGTTGCACAAAAGTTGTGTGTAACTGCTTGCACACGTTGTGCAAACATAATGGAAAGCTTCTTGCGCAACTGTGCTTTAGTTGGATTCTCCTCTTGCTAGCATAACATTATTTGTGCTAATGGAATGACATAGTTGAATGCTGCCCAGAGTTATAGAGTGTGTTTGGGGCTGGTTATAGAGAACATGTGCCTCCCATGTTGCAACAGCTTCACTGGTTACCAACCTGTTTCTGGGTACAAATCAACATGATTTGGGCCAGGTTATCTAAAAGATCATATTCCACTATATGAGTTTACCCCAGGGGTTAAGATCTTCAGAATAGACCCTTCTTCCTGCTCCATCAAAAATCTGAATCACATCTTGGTGGGAACTTAAGAAAGAAAACTCCTTGCTTTCTCTGATGATCTGTCATTTCAGGCAAATATATATTTCATTTAGATTGGCCTTTGGTCTCATAAGATGGTTTGGTAGGCCACTGTAAAAGTTGCAAATTCTTTAACTGGTTCTTTTAACCGTTACCCAGAAGACCTTCTCTTCTGCTGCTCCCAGACTGTGGAATGGCCTGCCGGGAGAGATTATCCAACTTAAGTCTTTCTGACTTTAAGAGAGCCATAAAAACTGATCTCTTCTGGCAGGCCTACCTAGTTGAATTTTTAGATGTTTCATTGTTATTTAAATAATGTATTCGTTTTATACGTTTTTAATAATTCATTAGTTTTATACATTTTTAATCAGTTTTATGTATTTTATGCTGTTTTGTATTTAATGTTGTTCCCCACCTCGATCCAAAGGGAGAGGTGAGTTAATAAATAAAAAAAATTATTATTATTATTGTTATTATTTGTTTGTTTTAATATCTTAGCTGCCTGCATTTTTATTGTTATTTTGTACTTTGTAGTTTACTTCTCTTAGTCAACTTGAGCACCATTTGGCAGCCAAGCAAGATATAAATTTACCAAAGAAGTTATATTTTTAGGTTTTCTGGTCAACAATTCCTCTGATTGCCAGCTAATACTACAGTCCAGTTTAATTGGTTGATGACTTGTGAATGGAAGTTTTAGTCTCATATTGGGAAGTTCACTTTGTTTTCAAATGAGATACCCATCAGAACTTGGAGGAAGTGCCATCCTTCCAGCTAGGAGAGAGACAGAATGTGTGGATGAGAGGAAGTAGCAGTTGGTAATTTGAAAGAAGGAGAGCTAAATCAGTATTACATAAGCAGACTTCCACTTGCACAAAGAGAGATTCCTTTCCCTTGTCCCTGCCCCACCCCACAGCCCCCTAAAAGGACCCCCAGATCTGCTCTGAAGGATCCCTCAATCTTCTGGAGCAGATTTAGGGAGCACACAGGAAACTGCAGGGAGATGGGTGGAGGGAAGCCCATTGGATATAATCCAGAGAGAAGAAGTTCAGAATTTCTAGCTAGAATTAGCTACGGATGGGAGCATTGTCTGGGGAGTTGCCCAAGTTCCTCCCTGGGGGATCTCTTGCATTAAAGGGGTAGCCATTTGCCTGTTCAGACAACACACTAAGCTATGGTTAGGCCACTAACCCTTTTGCAGCAAATGGTTAGTGGGTATGTTTAAACCATGGTTATGTAACCACCATGGCTAGGAAGGGTTCCCACAACACACTAAGCCATGGTTCACACGACACACTAAGCCATAATGTTTTGCTCAAATCACATAAACATCATGGTTTAGTATATTGCCAGCATATTACAAAGTCCTCTTGAGTTTTTAGTGTACTGTAGTGCTGCTACAGGAACTTCTCACAATGTCAGGAAGAGGAAGACATGTAACAAAGAGAACATCTTGATCTAGCATGGCTGCAACCCTAGTTTGGCAACACTGCCCTGTTTCAAAAGATTATCCAACTCTTTTGTTTGTAGTCAATCAGAATTCTTAAAATATTAAAGAATATTTCAGAAGAGAGGAGAGAAACCAGTTAGTTCTTGTTATACTTATGAATGTTTTCCTATAGAGCAGTTCTTATTCATGCCTTCTATACATTGGTGGCCTCCAAATGGGAATTGGGCTGCAATTCCCAGCATTCCTGACCATTCCTGGTCATGCTAACTGGGGCAGATGGGAGTTGAAGTCTGGAGGACACCTGATTGGGGAAGAATGCTACAGAGAGTGATTTGTGATGAGTTTCCTGCATCATTAATATTTAGTGGTTCTCTTTTCCATCTTTAATCATTACTCAGTTATCAACAAGCTGTGTTCTTGACATCAGTGCTACAAGACTCTTATTTGTGTTTAAATTACTTCAAAACGAGTCATGGCTCAGCATGTTTAGGATTCTGCTTCCATTGTTTCTATTTTCATGGCTGTGACTAATGTTGAGAATCGTGTAATCCTTAGAAAGCTCGCCTTTTCATTCAAATTTGCTTTTTTTCACAAAACCTTTTCTCACAAAACTGGTGCTCTGCTTAAAAATGACAATACCCTCTCCTATAGAAAGCCTCATCTGCATATCTTAACTTATAATATACTTCCCTGATTGGCATTCCCATTAATCTTGACATTAGAAAAGACTGCCTGTTAAACAAGGTAAACAGTGCTTAATGTAACTGCTTAATGTAACCCGGGACTGCAGAAAGAATTTTCATTTGGACTCACAGGGTCTACCCAGGGATGGTCCCGGGTAAATAGGCCAGTGTAGAAACAGCCACTGAGTTCAAATAGAAGAACCTCATCCCAACTGTGATGCATAATGGTGGGAATGTAATGACCTGTTTTATTCCCACAGGACCTGGATGGTTTGCCATCATTGACAAAATCATGAATTATTAGAATATTCTAGGGGAGAATGTCAGGCCATTTGTCCTTGAGCTGAAGCTAAATTGAAATAAATTCCATGTTTTAGAATGGCCTAGTCAAAGCCTGGACCTAAACACCATCAAAATGTTATGGCATGACCTGAAGCGAGCTGTTCATGCAAGGAAGCCCTCAAATGTCACTGAGTTAAAACAGCTCTGTAAGGAGGAATGGACCAAAATTCCACAAAACTGATGTGAGATACTGACCAACAGTAGCAAGAAACACTTACTTGAAGTCATTGCTGCTAAAGGAGGTACCACCAATCTAAAGGTTCACATACTTTTTGACACATGGATATTGAATTTTGAATCAGTTGTGTGGTTAAATAAATGTTGAAAAAGCATCGTGTTTGTGTGTCATTTTTAAAATCAGGTTAACTATTGTTCTTTATCTCGGATTATGGGGTTAGATTAAGATCCAATCACATTTCAGGTTGGAAATATGTGACAATCCTAAAGGGTTCATGAACTTTTTCTGGTTACTGTACAACATTGCTAGGGATTTAAAGTAATGATTTAAAGTGAAATCAGTTCAGTACATAGTAAAGATTCAAATTAAGAAATCATATACAGATTTCTTAAAGTGCTTTGATCATTGGTGATTTTAAAATTCTCTTCCACCAAATTTCTCTCCAGATTTTGGATTGGATTTCCAAAATACATTGTCTTGTTTCCAATATGGAGCATCTATTATGAATTCTCTATTGCTTTCCATTCCTTTAATTCATTGGTGTCTGTTCAACCCTCATATACCAATGCATATATGTGCATGGATAGAACACTGCAAACAAAAGCAATCTGGATTTGAGTGAGCATACAGTTATATCAAGTCTTTTTGTGTGATATTTTACCAATGTGCAGTAGCACATTGCTCACCAGTGGAACTCTGCACAAGAAGAATCTTGAGGTAATCATATCTATCAGTTAGGTGTACAGATGTAATCATATGTATCAGTTATGTGTATAGTGAACCTTCCTAACTCACTGTGCCACCAAACTGGGTGGACCTTTTGCAGACCCCCAAAGGGGTATGTGACTTGGAAGAGGGCATAGGGGCTGACACATTTCACAGAGAAAAATTATTTCCTTTTATTAAAGAGTTTAAAAGCCTATTATTATGCTGGTGCTTTTGTTTGGCAAATTCATTTGGTTTGCATTTTAATATAAAAAAAATCAATATCTTGCTTCCTGAACTAATAAGCAAACTGGAAAGCAATTCTCTTTTAGTTTTCACCTTTTTTTATGAAGTTCTCTGATAAAATGATACATGTAAGAATGTATACATTAGGGGAAATTTGTATGAAAATGTGTACAGTCAGGGAAATTGTGTGCAAAAAGGCATATGAACTTACATGAAGACTTTAAAAATGTGTATAAGTGATTTGTTTTTTGTTTTGTTTTTAGAAAAGTATAATATAAGGCAAAACTACTTTTGAAAAAGGCATATATTCAGCAAAAGTACATCAGGGGAAATGTGCATGAACATGCATTCAAATTTTATGTAGATTTTTTAAAAGTCACAAACTGATATGGAAATAAGAGGGAATCAACTGGGGACTGGAAAAATGAGAAACTGACAGAAATTGAAATGGACAGATTCATCCATCCTGAATTTACAGCTACAGAAGATGCTCTGTTCCCATCTTGGGGTTACCAAACTTTCAATACCTTCATACTATTTGCATTGAAATTGTCCAATGGATTCATCCCACATGGATGTGCAGTTCTTTATCCATCTCCCATCTCCATTCATCCCTGCTCCAGGCACAATTGACTTTCCTTGTGAATGACTCTTATAAGCAGGGGATGCAACTTTCAAATGAAAGGAAGAAATTGGATGCCCATGCGTGGGCAATCACCTGCAAGTTAATAAATGAGTCACATATATTTTGTCTGGTGAGTAATTCCGCAGATGGTAAGACAGTGCCAAGTAGCAGGTATATTACAGCACGTTACTTATGACACTGGAGTTCAGGGTCAGCTGTTTCCATTATAAACTCCATTTTTCAGAATTGATAATTTGGCTGCCTTTAAGCTGAAACTGGCATATCAGGGCAGATACAAGAATTTCCTCCTCATTTCATCTAAAAAGTAGCGGCATCGTTTAAGCCTTTTTTCTTGAGTTTTAATGGAGCCAGAAAGACTACTGAGTGATTTACAGTTACTTAAAGGAAAAGAAAGTCATAGATTTAAAGAAGCAATGCCTCAGTATGAGCAAATTGATATTTCTGAGATGGGTTGTACTAAATGCATACCACATTTAAACACATGCACATACACAACAGTCTGGCAGTTTCTCATGATAGATCAATGAACTCATGCAAACAAACACATAATCTTTTCTTCCAAATGTGTAGGGATTTCAGATAATAACATCAACTACTATTGCACATTAAGTCTTGCCTTGCAAGCTGATATTATTTGGAAGTAAATCTCATCAGCTTCATTTAAACTAAGTTCCACATATGCGAGTTCAGGTTTGAGGCCGATGGGTTCAATCTACAAAGTGCAGCTCTTACATTCATATCACTGGGGCTTGCATGGGAACAGCCTTTTACTGATCGTGCCAGTCATCCAATTCAAGGATGTTTGCTTCAATTGGAAATCACTTGATGAGCAGACAGCTTTTACTTATGCAACAGGATAATTTAATTATTTTGCAACTTACGCATCTGATATATATGCATATAGGATTGAGCTTCTTCTTTGTGTTTTGTATTTGATCTGCAGGATCCAAAGCCCTCCAATGTCCTCAGCTGATGGCCAAACAAATAGAAAAAAAGCTGCATCCTACCTGCCACCCTGTTGGCATGAGCTGATAGGCCACTGGCAAAGGCAGTCCCTCTCTTTCCCTTCCCTATAGGATTACACTGTTCATTGTTTTCAGATGATACACACACATGGGTCATAGCAAGTACCATGTTTGAAGAGTCACTTACTCTTGTCTGAGGGAAGGAGGAATACCTTCTAAGTTTATACGTGTCACCATATGATAGTATTTGTATTAGAAATATCAGCCAAAGTATAATCACTCAAACATATGACTGAGTACTAAGACTGCAATCTTATACACAATCTTATACTTTGGAGTAAATGTGTATACACTTTCACCATGGGATTTACTTCTGGGTAGATGTGCCTAGGATTACACTGTAAATGTTGTAGCCCTAAATTCTGTAATACCTAATTGAATGCATATCCAGTGGAACTTCCTTCTGAATAAGCATGATTAAGATTAGACTATTATGTAAAACATGTTTACTATAAACTAGAAGGACTTTCAGTATTTAAAGGACATACAAACAGTCCTAAATAATGAAAAAAATGTATTTATATGGGTATTACAAGCAGTTTATTACTCAAAGGATGTTCTATAGACCACTATTAGAGCTTTACGCTTAAGACTTTAGAACATGACGGACATCCTCAATGTAAATATATTTGGGTCCATTCTGGGCAGCTGGCTGTAATCATGACATGTACAGTATAAGTAAACATAAAAAATCCCTAAGGGAAGGCATCTCTAAAGTCTGTCCTTAATATTGTTTGAATTCATCATATAAGAGCCAAACTTTCTATAATACAGGGCCAGAACCCAAGAGAGCAAAACAGATCACACACATACATGAAGACTAGAGTATAGGGAGGAATGTGAGAGTTTTCTATGTAAAGCTGATTTTCTCATAATATGGCAATATGAAGGCATTAATATCTAAGGAAAATGCAGTGACTTTCATTTTACTTCTCTGATATTGAGGTTATTCAGGTGGGATCAGAATCTGTCAGAAAATTCACGCAACAACAACAACAACCACAACAACCACAACAACATCATTCTATTTACTTACTCCAAGCTGTGCCTACATCTTAATAGAGGTTAAACTTACCCTGCCCATGGTACTAGTCATGCTTTATTTTATTTATTTATTTATTTTATTTATTACATTTGTATACCGCCCCATAGCCGAAGCTCTCTGGGCGGTTTACATAGGATTAAAAACAATTAAAAACAATATACAAAAATTAAAACAGCAAAAACATACAACATACACACAATCTGTACATTTAAAAACCACTTCAACACTTCAAAAAAACTACAAAAACAAAACAAAACAAACCCAGGCTCCTCAGATATTGCCAAATGCCTGAGAGAAGAGGAAAGTCTTGACCTGGCGCCGAAAAGATAACAATGTTGGCGCCAGGCGGGCCTCGTCGGGGAGATCGTTCCACAATTGGGGAGCCACCACAGAGAAGGCCCTCTCTCTTGTTGCCGACCTCCGAGCTTCCCTCGGAGGAGGCACTCGGAGGAGGGCCTTAGATGTTGAACGTAGTGTTCGGGTAGGTTCATGTCGGGAAAGGCGTTCCATCAGGTATTGTGGTCCCAAGCCGTGTAAGGCTTTATAGGTTAAAACCAGCACCTTGAACCGGGCTCGGAAACATACAGGCAGCCAATGCAAGCGGGCCAGAGTAGGTCTTATATGTTCGAACCTACTGGTTCCAGTTATCAATCTGGCCGCTGCATTTTGCACAAGCTGCAGCTTCTGGACCACCTTCAAAGGCAGCCCCACGTAGAGTGCATTGCAGTAATCTAACTTGGAGGTTACCAGAGCATGGACAACTGAAGCCAGGTTATCCCTGTCCAGATAGGGACGTAGCTGGGCCACCAACCGAAGTTGGTAGAAGGCACTCCGTGCTACTGAGGCCACCTGCGCCTCAAGTGACAGAGATGGTTCTAGGAGAACCCCCAAGCTACGAACCCGCTCCTTCAAGGGGAGTGCAACCCCATCCAGAACAGGTTGAACACCCTCCATCCGGTCAGCGGAACCACCCACCTTTAATGCTTTAATCTCCTATGTCTAAGTAAAACCTAGCGATATCTTTCCCCTCATATCTGTTATAGAAGTGAGCATAAGAGGATTAGGAGAGCTACAGTTCAAGTCAAGTTCAATGGACTTTGGGGATCCTGGAATAAGAAGGGAGCACAAGATTTTCAACTCTGTATGCTTATCAGGCATTCCTTTGGGAATATTCTGATGTCCTCCTGTCAGAAACCAGAAAGCACATTTGTCACTCCTTAGATTTGCATTATTTTAGAATGACATTTTTATTGTCTTATTAGCTAACATAATATTTATGTTCTTATTAAATAAGTTATTTGTGTGATTTTTTCTTTCTTTCTTGTAATTTGAAATGTCTGGTTGATTCCAACCAGACATTTCTGAAGCACAATAATTTCTAAATCAACAGGATTCACATTGGAAAAGTGTTGAGTGGGCTCTATGTTTGAATGGACTTTATTGTGGCACCCCGGTTGTGGAATACCCTCCCCTTGGAGGCCCAACTGGTGCTGACACTGCGTTCATTTCAGTGCCATGTTAGAACATGTCTTTTTATCAAAGCCTTTGAGGGCTAATTTCTCCATGGTTACACATAGGCCAAGCAGGATATAGCACTATGAAAGCGGTATGAAAGTGGTATATGGTATGTGTCAATGGGCCACAACAGTAGTCAGTGCACTTCAATACCACTATAAGGCAGTAGTGTGACTTCTGCCTTTTATATACCACGTTCGTACCACTTTCATAGTGCAATATCCTGCTTGGTGTGGATTAGGTCATAGTTTTAATTATTTTTAATTGTTGTTTTTTAAAAATTCTACTGGTTTTAATTTGTTAATGATTTAATACGTTTTTAGCTGTGTATATTATTTATTGTTTTACATTGTTCTGTTTTTATCCGTACGCTACCCTGAGATCCCAGTGATATAGGCAGGATACAAATGTTTTAATAAATAAATAAACATAACATATCCCACTTACACCATTTCTACTGTTTCTTACTCTATCTTCCTCATGGGTCTCTTAATGATTTGAGTTATCACCTCCTCTGGAAATTTAAAACTCAAGTCAAATGTGCGAATGGCAGTGTTTTTGCCACTTGCAACGCTGCCGTAAAGAGACAGTTACATAGATGCATTTATTTTTTTTAGTATGACAGTACAAACCATGAAAAAGAGACTGTAACTGCATGGAAGCCCTTTCATACAGTACAAAAATCTTTCAATGTGGAATTGCCTTCATGTGGTTAAATTTCAAGGGTAAGTGATGGATCACTTTGTCATGGGATAGAAGTCAACAGAAATGGAATGACAGGTGTGAAGATTAAAAGTAGGGCTATTCGCATAAAATGATAGCCCACCATATTTAACCCACAATGAGGCACGTGTGGGGCATTTGTGACCACCATTCTGAATATGCTTGAGGGCTGTTGTGTCACATAAAAGTAGTGAGTGTGGGTTTATGCAGAGGTTAAACAACTCTTGCATAACCCTAGAACAGACCATGGGTTATGCAAGGGTTGTTTATGTGGGGTTTGTTTAATCATCGCCTAACTCATGTTTCCTGGGTTTGCATGAACCTGAGTGGGGACTGCATATGCAATATGGTGCCCAGGGGCATTTTGACTTGTCAGTTATTTAACCCATGATGAGCCATGGCATGTCATCTGAATCAGGTCAGTGTGTCTGGAAGACTTGGCCACAAAAAATGTATAATTAAACAATAAAATTTGGTCCTATTTGCACATGTTCCTATAAGCTGTATATGGGAACACAAACCAAAATGTAACTCCAAATATCCTCACTATGATAATTTAACAACTAGCTAAAAAAACATGAATATATATATATTTGAGTTTTAATTTCTTCCTTAAACTCATTATACATCAGAGATTCGTCTGCAATCATTATATGGGCAAAATATCTATTGTGAACAAGATTGCTCCAACTAAACATAGCCAGTTCATACATAGTAAAATGAATGTCAGATATAATTTGTGTTCGGATGGGAAATTGGGAATATTTTCCTTGCATTTCAGAGCCACATAGATCTAATTGTAAAACTCTACAATTCCAATCTTAATAAAAATATCCCCAGTGGTCATGTTAATTTTTGCTTCACAGAAAGAAAAAGAGAGCGGCAATACTACAAAATTGTAATTTGCTTATAGAGGCTGCCACCAGGCTATTAAAACTGACAAGCAAGCTTATTTGAAGGCTAGAATTTTAGTGATTATTTGTGCAGCCTTCATTAAATCTCAGTGACCAAAAAATTCAGAGATTTCAAATATATTCTATAAACACACTGGACTAGAGAAATGATCTTCTATATAAAACTAAATATCTTCCATTATCTATTTATATATCTGAGACATGAAGCCAAAAAACTCATTCGGGAACATACTAAGTTAAATTAATTGTAGATTTCTTTGGAACAGTAAACTAATTCAGAGATTACCATAAAAGGGATTATATTTAAGGATTATGTCCTAAATTAAAGATTGGAACTATTACCTCTTTTTATATGCTACAAACTTAAGATACATTTGCATATATGATATTGAATAGGACTAGTTTGCTGTAGTGCAGTAAAGTAAGGTACTTTACTTCGTTTTTACTATCTGCACTATCTATCCAGTTTCCTTCCTAAGACCTCCTATAGATGGATTCCGTTTGACGCCTGGTTAGCTGATTATGCGCATCTTCGCGGAAGCGCTTTATCGTAAATGCTTGTATACAGGAGGTAATTGAGCACTCAACTGGTGACCTTACCGGTTGTTTCAAATGCGCTTTACAAGTAGTTAATGCGGAGAATCGCTTGTTCACATAGTCAAATGACTTTAACGTCCGGAGCAAAATATAACTCGCTATTTAATGTGCATTCGATAATGCGCATAATCGGATGTTTAAAGCGCCTCAGCCCCCAATTTGCGCTCCTCTCTTGTAGATGTAAAATTTTTAATCAGCCTTGAAAGAGCTTTAAACCTCTCTTGTAGAGGCAGCCCTAGTGAGCATAGTATAGAGAGTACTTTAAAGCTGAAATGTGGGTCGCGAACAGTGCTGCTGCTACTGCCTCAACTGCTCTTCCTTGATCCGCTGCCACTGCCACCTCCCCAAAAGAGGTGCTTCTACACTGGGTTTGCCTCTCACTTCTCCTCCTGCTGAAAGGAAGGATGACAACCCGGCCCATCGCCCAATTCAACCCGAGCATCGCCGCCGCAGCTGCACCTCGCTCTCACCACGAGGAACCGGCTGCCGAGCACGCCTATGAGGCCACTGAGTTAGTCCGGGCCAGCCGCGCTGCTGCTGAAACGTCGCTGCTTCTTGTTCGGCCACCGCTGCCGGGAGAAAGACGCTGCTCACTGGGCCGAGTCAGGTGGGAGGCCGGAGTGTGGCCAGTGTGGCCGCGCCTCACTCTCCTCGCGAGGAATCGGCTGCTGAGCACGTCGCTGGTGCTCAGAAGCCGCGCTTCAAAGAGGAGGAGGAGGAGGAGGAGGAGGAGGAGGAGGGGGGGGGCGAGAGCCAATATATCGGCTTGGATTCCCCCTCCCCTCTCCGGTGGCCTTGTCTCCCACCCCACTAGCCTCCCCACGACCAGGCTGTGCCGGGCATGGAAGTAAGGCATTTTCATTAGGAGAAAGGGAAATGAGCAATACAGTGTGCCAACACTCTTTTTGCCCTTCTATTTCTGTGGCCTTTTCTGCTGGAACTAGGTGGAAATCCTTTTTTCTAGCTGCCTCCACCAAACCAGCCTTAAAATTCCTCTCTGGGTATCATGCATTTACTTTCGGCAGTGCAAAGGGTTGTCTGTTAGATGTGGAGTGGGTAACCCCAAAGAAAAGAGACCATTGGGTTTCAAACAACAAAGTTCAACCTAACTAGATGGTCCTTCTATTTTATCAAGGTCCCTTATCCAAGCAATATCTTACTGTCATTCATCTAACTCTATCAATAAGTTTTCCACTGCTAGCAATTGGACTCTGGGCTGGCTTCCTTCCTTCCCCTTTTCCTTCCTTCTCTTCTTCTCTGACTCCCTTTCTGCCTCTGCCTCTCTTTCTGCCTCTCTTAAAATTATTTTTCTTGTTCAATTCAAATCAAATCAAATCAGAATGGTAGTTTTTGGTTCATTTCTGCAGACTTCTGTTTCCTGAGTATAAAGTTTTTCACTCTTCATTTGACCTTTTGTGTATTTTTCTGACTTCCTGATCAAAATTTCCTGAAGGTTCTTCTTCATTCAGTGTTTAACTCGTTGGCTGAAATTAAGGATGTCTCCTTTGGGGTTTGTGCCCCTGACTCAGCTTGTATTTGCTAGCTAAACCGTGGGCTTTTCCGGAAATCCAGGAACTTTTCCAGTTTCTTTTTAATTGTGTAAAAGTAAATTGTGTAATTTGTGCAAGTTTTGACTGCAATTTGCATAAATGATATTTACATAATAATAAAAATGATGGAAAATCCACTGGGTGGCCTGACTTGCTGCAGAGTGGACCAAGTTGGAGCCAGCTGGTTGAATTGAAATGTGTTCCCCTTCAATCAGATTCCTCAATCATCCCTAGATGAAACTCTCTCTCTCACACACACACACTACTTAACCCCAAAATATTTTAAAACCATCTAAATACAAAAATGTAGGCAGCTCTGTTAACTTACAGACTGTTAGAGCAAACTATTGCTGTTTGAGAGTATAGGTGCAAATACACCCATAATATTTCTGACATGATCAAATAAACAGTGATACCATTTTACCATTCATGTACATAACAATTTAAAAGAGGGTCTTATGCTGATAAAAAAAAATATCTAGTTACTCTTCAAAAGAAATTGCAAGGTCTATATTTGAACCTAATTAAGTATCAGAGAAATAAGGATGTTGAGATGGGCCTCTTGGGAAACTTGTCTTTTGCATCTATGATAAATACATGATTATAAGGACAAATTATATGAGCAGCAATAATTCCCCAGTAATGTGATCATTAAAAGCCTTTGAAACTGCTATACATCAATATTAATTGGGAACAGATGATCACTTTAGCGACATGTTCAAGTAATTATCCATATTTCACTATGTCATGAATACCTGAATAGTCGTAATGAAGTAATTATTTTTTTCACCATGACTATTTCTGCAGTGATCCTAATACAGTTATTTATTTTAAAAAATAAGACTAGAAAAAGTACCAGTAATAAGATACAAAGATATTCCATGGGTTTAAGACATCTAACCCAAGGGCTAACCTTTAAGTCCTTTTTGATAGTTATCTCCATCTGTCTGACTAACTACATAGCTATGTGACTTGGTTGCAATTAAGAAATTATACAGTACTAATCATGCTCCACAAATTGGTTAAGCTAGAAAACTTACAGTTATGATAAATAAACATCTTATAAATATGTAGTTAGAAGAAAATAGTATTGATTTCAGAGGAACCGCATTCTACACAAAACCTAAGTGCTAAGGAACTGGGACATTTCTGACTTCTCAATCACAACTTATATTATATCAAAATTTTAAAGTGGTCCACTATAAAACATCTGAAAGTTGCAACATTACTTTCCAAATACAAGGTCAAAACTTAATCCCATTGAAACCAGTGCCAGGAGGATATCTAATGATTTTAATACAGCTAGGTATTCATAATTCTAGCTCCATGGGAGATTTATTCCACGTTAGAATAAAGTACTTATGCAGAAGCATCACATTACTATAAGGCAAGTGTGTAAACTGTTGAAAATTAAGTCTGATCAATTATTATTGCAGACATGTACTTTCAAAGCAATTCATCCCTCAGAGTCCTGTGCTGAAGGAAAAGGAATGTACCAGTGTAGTGATATACTTGCTCCTCCAGTGAGAGGCAATCCCCATAGTGACTTTTATGTTGGTGGACAACTGTGAGCATAATGGTAAGATTAAATCAGCAAGGGTTTCCATCTGCCACCTTTTTAACAATAATAACAACAAAAAGAGTCCCACACACTTCAAATTAGGCTTCTAAAACAAAGAAAACTGGTTTGGAGAAGGCTGAACCAGAAATGAATTTTTGTGCAAAACAACCATTAACCATTAAAATGTTTTAAAGTGTTTTAATGATAGCTGTTTTATGTTTATGGTTTTAAATTTTGTATATTGTCTTTTTAATGCTCTATCTTTTTAATTTTTGTAAACCGCCCAGAGAGCTTCGGCTTTGGGGCGGTATATAAATGTAATAATAAATAAATAAATAAATAAATGTGGCCAAGCAGCTGTGAAAATGGAGGAGTAGATCTTATTAGGGACACTGTATGAGTGTCCATTAGTATTTCAGTGTTGGTGCTTACGTCCGTGGCTATTGTTGTACTTCTGACTTTGCTGTCAGGAGTGCATAAGAGCACAACAATGGTATGATGGTATTGGTTCTTTTGAAATAGTGACAACCAGTGTAATGTGTCCATAAGAAAATCCTGATAGATTAGAAAATATTTTCTTTCAACATAATATCCAAACACTAATTAATTTTGTCTACTCCAGGTATATTTGTGTGAAATATGATGTGGGGGACTAGTGCCCCCTCTGCACTGAAAGATGAAAGCACATTCCAGCCAAATCATATATTGCAGATGGAGATAATATTGGATGAACTGAATACAGATGTTATCACCATATAAATTTCACCTGGATGATTTCACTTTGTCATGGCTCCACGTCTGCTACTTCCCAATCTCTAAGGAGGATCGGTGTGAGACGCTCTGAGATTTCTGTTTTCTGTTCTGAGATCTATTCAGAATGAATTCACATGAAAAACTCACAAATAAAATTAATGTATTTTATTTACACCAATAAAATAATGTTAAAAGAAGTGAAGCTTACTAAATCCTAAATACGTATATGGAAATAAGGCATACTGATTTCAGTAGAGCATATGTATCTGTAAGTAAAAGTCTGTAAGATTTCAATACTGGAGAGTGAATCTCTACCAATTAAGCAAGATGACCAGTCATAAGACAGGAAATCAATAAATTCCTTCAGTTTTCATGCTTCAAAAGCCATTCCTTCTCTTTCAATTTCACATTCTTGTTATTAGTCAGTGGTGTAGCATTTGAACTCTCACTAACAAATACTTCCAAAGCGATACCTAATCACTATATTAGTCGTTATAGAAATAATTCATTTGAATTCTTTGCTTAACAGGAAATGTTATTTCAGTTTCACTAAGAGTATGGACAATTCAGAGAACTCCTAGCTCAGTGCTTCCTTGAGGAGACTAATTTCTGTAAAAATTACATTTTGGGGGGTTCTGTTTCATATGCAGAACAACCTTCTCTATTAGGTTCTATACTGGGCCAGTTTCTTGATTGAGATTTTTCTATAGATAACATGGCCTTTGTGTGTGTGTGTGCAAATCATATTGCTTCATATCCTAATTCAAAATGCAAGAAGTGCTACTGTTCCATTTTCCATACCCCAGGGGTTCTTACAGTGAGTTTCCAGCAAGACAAGAGTTGATTCTTACATTTATTTATTCATATAAAGGTGTGGAAGTAACTCTACTCTGAAATCAAGGTTTGTACCTTGTGATTCTCTATAGCAATTTTATTTCAGAAAGCTACTGTATTTTTATTTTAGTATTATTATATTGTATTCTCAGTTCCCTTAATTACAGCACACTGAAGCAATTTTAGTAGATACTTTATATTATACTGGTATGTCAAACTCATTTCATCTTACTGTTCATCATTTCACCATTTGCTTTACAATGTTTTCATTTATTCATAGGCATAATTATTTTATATCCCAGCCTAACCAATGTTCAACATGCAAAGCATAATGAAAGAAGTGTTTGTTTTCAACCCCCTCCCCCAAAGATACACAATTATATAGAGTTCATTAAAATATATCCATTTTGACTTTATCCTCCATTACCAAACGGCACCATAAAAGTTCTTATGACAGCTCAGGACATAAACATGTGTAAATACGTATACTATATCAGTGAGTTACGACAACTCCATCACTGATTTCCTTTCCTAAAATGGGTCTTCTTTTATTCATGCAGTGAGTTAAAAAGGAAAGAACGGGCAACACCCATGAGGAACATCCTTTGTCAAACCCACCATGCTGTACAATTGTATGGGCTGTCTGTTGCCTTTTCAATTACAACCACACTTGTGTAATTGCTTTCCTGACTTAGGATGGTGAAGAATGATATAACCTGGAAATCCATCATCTATAGCCAAGGCATTCCAAAATGTGAATCTACAAACTCATAGGCCAGTTCAAAAAGCAACTCCAGAATCAAGCAGAAATGTTTGTTTTTGGACTGGGACAAGTCAGTGGAACTTCCTTCTACAATCTCCCCTGACCTGCCCCATTCTGGAAATGAGCATATCTCTCATTTTTGGGTTGCTTATAGAATCATAAGCTGTCCGTTGCATTAATGGTGGGTCTTGCTGGCGCTGAGGCAGATTTCGATTCTGCCCTATGCGACTGGACTTTTAAAGTGAGACTGAGAAGCAGCTATTCACCATTTGAGTAAAAACATAGTCTGCTGTGTAGGGTCCCCATAGACCCACATTGCTTGTTACACATACCAGCTATATATGGATGAGAACAAGGACAACTGGCAACAACGTGGAACTATCATGGAGCTCTGCCAAATATACAGAGGGGGCAGTAGGTATGTGATGTTAAGAATGGCACCAGTGAGCACAGACCTCCACTCCTCTGTATAGTCATTGAACATGTGTAGCTGGTGATGTATAATTATATTTTTGCTTGCAAAACATACAAGTATGCCCCAATCAAAGCTCTAAATGTGAGTGTGAGCATGTATCTTCAGAAAACATTCACAAATTGTCAAAACTTGCTTGCTTTCACCTTTTTCCCAATTCTCAATTTTCATTCAAAAAGATCTCTCTCTCTCTCTCTCCCGCTTTAGCCTGTGGAGGAAATTAGCCCAAATTTGGGGGATTTGCACAAGTTTGGCATTTGATCACTGTTAGATTTGCGCAGTTTCCCTGTTTGCGCAAAACAATCAGCGATTGCAAACACAAATGGGAGTCAGGCATGAGACGAGTGGTGAAGCAATGTATGGAGAATCCTGGTGACCTGGATCATCAGTCCTTTGTCCATTCCCATGTGTAACAGAGCTTGTTTGTGTCTGCTTAAAACTGTCATCTCCATATCTAGTAAAGAAGAAAGCATTAACAGATTTTGCTGATAAGTGAATGAAGTTAACCAACTAGCAACTAATTAACAATTCATAATTCTTTGTTTTTCTGCTGTATGATAAGTTCAGCAGACACTATTAAAGCATTGTGCCTTTCTTCAAATGTCATCTTACAAAACATTTGACAACTGCAGGTGGAAGGAACCAGGGTGGAGCTAAATATTGAACTTGTAATATAAAATGGGGTCCTGAGCAAGAAACACAACTTTTATTCAATGATTTGAATCCTCTAGGCAGATATCACATTATTACGTATTTTACATCTTTCTTAAAATTGGTAATGTGGGGTCATGTTGGCTTTTGGACTTCACATGAGGGTGATGGCACACCAATTTTCACTCTTTATTTTTCAATCTGCAAGGCATATATTCTATTTCTGCATGTTTGATAAGTTTCCTGGATCTCTTGCAAATGGTTTGTCAGTAAAGTTGGTCTTCAAACTTCAAATGGAGAATTCAGCTGTAAAGTACAAACCAACTTTCATTCTGAGCTCTCATTCCTCCGAAAACATGCCCCCCTCTCTATATTACAAAATATTACAATATATTTTCTCTATTTCCTCCACCTCTGAGAATAGGTGGATTCAAACTTAAAATGTAGAATCATGTCCTGAATGTACTGACTCATTATGATATCTCAAACTTTAAAGCAAATACTGAGTTATGGTTTATCCATGAAACAGAATTCTGTTCTGAATGCTCAGTGTTCAAGGGCAATATTGTATTGCGTTATGTTTTCATTTTCTTCCTTCCTTGAAAACGGGTGGGAATTAAGCTGTTATTCAAACATAAAATGGAGAACTGTGCCCTGACTGTACCAAATTTAATTTCGTTAGCTCTATGTTCAATGGCATTTTTTAATTAACATACACACACAAAATGTTGATTGGACTAGTTAAATCAAAGCCTCACATAATCCATTCAATCAGTTATTTTAATTTTCATTTGTGAGTGAGAAATTCAAGTTTACAATGAGTCAGAAGGAAATTGGCTAGTTAGAATGAGGACTAAAGAAGACGTCATTCCAGTAATAATAAAGAAGCTGTCAATGGCCAAGTTAAAATGTCTTAGTTTTAAGGCAAATGAGTTGGGCAGAATAGTGAAATGTGTGTCATGTTATCAAGAACAGCTTAGTTAGAACACCTTGTATTCACAACAGATTTGTAAAAAAAAATGGCTTCGTAAGAGGCAGCAGAACAACTCCAGTTGTATAATCTATTCATTTTCCTATGTAAATATAAATACAATGCATGCCTGAAGTGGAGCCTGCCATTATTTCCAGCTCTACTGATGTGCCCTTGGTTGTTTATTTTGAGTTTAACTTAGCAAACACCATTTAGAAATTACTGTGGTATAGAAGTTAATCCATGCTTCTATTCCAGTTTCCATTATCTATGTGCATATTGTTACATACTTCTCATTTCCCTTAAGGATGAGATGTTTCAAGAGGCAATGCATACCTGGTTTGGTTTACTTTGGCAGCAATTTTTTGGAGACTTAGGATACTTGCAGATTAGGCTTTTATTAGTGCTGTGCTGAAAATTTAAATTATTCGATTTTTGGCATTTTGTGGGGGTGGGGAAAAATTCTGGTAAAAGAGGCTGGGGGAGTTGAGAATTTTGGAGAATTTTCTCCTTGGTGGAAGCAGACAGGGTTTCCAAATACTTTTTAAAGTGTAGGTAGTTTTGAGGGGCCTTTTTTCTAGTTTTTATTTTTTTAAAAATACCCCAGCACTTGCAGGAGCCCAAGAGTTCTTCCTGAGGTCACATGGTCACCAATAGGCATTCACTAAGAACTGCCAAGCTCCAAGTGTTTATTTTAAAAGAAAGGAAGACAGACAGACAGACAGACAGACGGAAAGAAAGAAAGAAAGAAAGAAGGGCCCTCATCAACTGGCTACACTTTAAAAAGATATGTGGAAATGCTCTCTCCCTCCGCAAGGAGTAAATTCTCCAAAATGCTCCCCCTCCCTACGAAAGAGGCAGAAAAAACAATTACTTTCAGAGGGAGAGAAAAAATACCGAAAATAGGGGGCAGGATTCGGCACAGCACTAGCTTTTATTGTGCAATTGTCCTGTTTCATTCAGGGAATTTTGCATGGGGGAAGCGATGGTGTCCAGATGACAATGTTTTATACTTGTAATCCTCCAGTCTTTTCTCACCAGCTTTTCTTTTTCCTTTATACACACAAACACGCATTAAGGAAAAAACAGAAGAGTTGTACAGTGTATTTTGATTGCTAGCACTAGGAGTTGTCCATCTCGAAGTATTCTTTTGACCAAGCCAGACCGGCGAGCGCTCAGCATTGTGCACGTCCAAGGCTTCCGGAAAGTGTGTAATTCCCATGTAAGTCCCCCTCCCTCCTCGCAAGTCCCCCTTCCCCACTCACCTTGATCGCTGCTGCCTGGGCCTGGGTAAGCTTGAGTACTGGGAAAGAGGCAGAGATCTCAGGAAATCTTGCGAGATCTGGGCCTCCTTCCAGTACTGAAGCCTGCCCAGGCCCAGGCAGCAGCGATCAAGATGAGTGGGAAGGGGGGACTTGTGAGGGGGGAGGGGGACTTGTGGGGCCCTTCCCTCCCCCTCCCTCCCCCTGCAGCAGCAGCAGGAGGAGAAGGAGGAGATCCAGCTGCAGGCCTTGTCCTCTTGTTTCCTGCCGCTGCCTGGAACAAGGGGGGGGGAGAGAGAGAGAGGCAGGCAGAGCGATGCTTGGGTCTCTCTGCGCTGGGGCGGTGGCGGTGTCAGGCTCCGATGCTTCACAGGCACACGCGTCTTACACGGAGCCCCCCGCCACTGCCGCCGCTGCTCCTGCTCAGAGAGACCCAAGCGTCGCTCTGCCTCCCTCCCTCTCTCTCCCCCCCTTGTTCCACACAGCGGCGGAAAACAAGTGGCAGACGGGGCCTGTGGCTGGAACTCCTCCTCCTGCTGCTGCTATGGCTCCTCAGGTGCCTCCAGGCCATGAGCAGGGCAAGAAGGGTGAGGGGGCTGCGGGGGTCATGCGGCGGCAGCGGAGGACTCGGTAGGTCCGGGCTGGGTTTTGGAAGGGTGGCTTGGTGGTGGGGTTTGTTTCGGGGGGGTGGTATGGTGGGGGGGGTGTTTTAGGGCTGGAGGAGAGCGTAACTGTTTCCCCGGAGGTTTGCCCCCATGGCCGGTTGGCCGAGATCACTGCAGTTTTCCCGGCGATCTGGTCACCCTAGGAGTCATGGGGGGCATGCAAAGCCCTCCCACCTTCTGCAAAAGCGGGAGAAATCCCACAATTCTAAGTCACCATCGATTCTAAGCTGCACCCCATTTTTACAGATGTAAACATGGGAGAAAATGTGCGGCTTAGAATCGAAATACGGTATTGCCATGTAGGGTAGACAAATGCTGAGCTACATAGACCAATGTTCTGACTTACCATAAGATTTCATAAAAGAATATGAGCCAAAATAATAATTGGTATGGACCAAAATTAAATAAGCAATATAAGTAAGTAATGGGGAAAAGCTCCATAACTTTAAAATTTCTTTGAATTGAGCCATTGTATTCCAAATAGATACTAAAAGATTTCTAAGGCAAGAAAATAAAATATGTGTTTTTAAAAAGTTTTTGTTGTTACGTACTTTCGCCCTAAACTGTGGACATGAGAAAACCCTATCTTTTATTAATTTGGTGAGGGATTTGTTTGCTTTTGACAATCATATATTTCCCCACAAATGGTGTACTTTGATAGATGTCATAGTAAAAGATAATACAGATATTCCTTATTGAAAGGATGCCATAAATGTGTCTCCCCTGACCTTATTAACTCAGAAAGAGCTTTTAGAAAGGGAATTAATAAAAGAGTGAGAAGAAGCAAAGTGAGAGAAATTATAGTCATATTTCTTTGTTCTTTGGGGTTTTCTTTTATTTCAGTAGCTTTTAATGTGGTCATGAACTCACTGCTTTAGGTAAGTTAGAAAGCTTTTCTTTACAATAAATCTTTAATGAACTTTTGTAATTGTTTACACTTCTCCTGAGGCATGACTTTTACAATACATAAACATAGCACATAGCTTTTAAGTATACTACAATGAAGGCCAATTAGTTAGAGTATACATGGAGAGTATATAATTAATAAAGTCCAATTGACATCTCATGCCTAAATCTATAATGTGATAATTCCATGAAATTGCTTGAACTTGATTCCAACATTTAAGTACATGTATTTTGGATTGGAGTCATTTCCAACAGACTAGATACACATGGGCTTTTATTGTGTCAGATGCCTAAAATTGTTATGTTTATGAAAGCGGAGCATAATTCATCACAATTAGGAGGCTATAGTCAAAGCCTTGAGAATCTGGTAATAGAAGTAAGAGCAAAACAAGCACTATGTACACATATTCATAATGCTGTCTAATTTAAATATCTCCTGATTCATAAACCACCAAGATTAAGGTCCTGGAAAGCTTAGTAGACACAACAGTCTGGAACCTAATGTCATGGTTCCACTTCCCTCTGGCATTCACACGTGCTGGCAAACTGACACAGGACATCCAATCAATGAGACTTCTTTTATTCAGGGAAATCTCATAGTGAAAAGCTTAATAGTTACACACTTCCAAAACACTTAAAACTGATTCATGGTCAGAAGGTTTTAGGTTTCAAGAAAATGTACAGTCAAAATGCTACACACTACAATAGCAACTCAGTTTCCCAATGCCATCTCAACGGTTCCAAAAATGTGCTCCAAACTTGACCAAGGGATGGGAAATATTCCTGACATGATCCTTCAGGCAATCACGATGGGGAATTCTCGAAAAGCTTAACAAACCATCCCAAGGGAGCTAGTCCAAACGCAGCCACACTTTGGTAACTCAGGGAACATAGCCAAAGCCTAAACAAGATCATGGGGTAGGTAAAAAATATCAGGCACAAGAACTACCCTGCACATACTAGCTCCAGGGAAACTCCCTGTCACCTGAGTCTGGCAGAGGAAAAGTCCAATGGTCAATCCCAGCCTGCTGTATGCTAAGCTGACCACAAACACACAATCCACAGCAAATGCGAGCTCAAGTCTATGAAAAGCCTCGCAGTACTTTTCATGGCACAGGACTTAGAAATCCAAAGTCCAAATAGCAGATAATCGGAGGTTGGCAACAAGGGAGAGGGCCTTCTCTGTGGTGGCCCCCCAATGGTGGAATGATCTCCCTGATGAGGCCTGCCTGGAGCCAACATTGTTATCTTTTCGGCGCCTGGTCAAGACTTTCCTCTTCTCTCAGGCTTTTAGCAATATCTGATGAGCCTGGGTTTGTTTTATTTTTAGGTTTATAGCTTTTTAAAGTTATTACAGTGGTTTTAAATGTATGTGTATATTATGTGTATATTATATATTTTTGCTGTTTTAATTTGTGTATATTGTTTTTAATTGTTTTAATCTTATGTAAACCGCCCAGAGAGCTTTGGCAGAGTGCAGAGTGCTTTCAAAATCCCAAACAGTGATGGATCCAAACAGGGAGGGATTTCAAGCGATGAGTCGAAGGATGTTCCTAGCAAAGGCTCCTAGCCTTTGCTCCAGCTTATAAAGGGAGACATGGGCCTGTTCAAAACCACTTGACAGACAGGGGATCTGGCCTGTATCTCATGCCTGTCCAAACAGGGCAGCACTGCTCAGCCCATGAAGATGACACTACAATCTGAGTGACTTCTTCAATAAGGAGTCCCCACCTTTCTAAAACACTATTAGTTTCCCACAGAAGTCTAACAGCTTCATGGCTGAGTCAGAAAGTGAGTGAGCTCTCCTGAGAAAACTCTTGACAGAGACAAGCTTGCACAGACATTCTAAACTAGTTTGAATTAAATCTACCTACAACCAGCAAGGCCTACGACTTTGCTGAAGACTTATACCTGACACCTAAAGAACTTTATTCTCTCTTTATTAAAGAACAAGACACAGGAAACTCCTGACTCAATCTGTATATAATTAAGTCTAGTGCCCCTTCTTAACTAATCTATCCACAGAATTTGTATAGTAGAGCAAATAATATCTCATTTTAATTATTTCTACCATTGTAACCTTAGTTCTGTTAAAACCTATATTATGTTTTCAAGGAATAGCAATATACAGTACATTGTTCTTTATGTTTTCAAAGAATAGCACAGTACATTGTTCTTGAACAAACAAAAACCTATTCTCTACATGATTCCTTCATTGTTTATTGGAGTTCAAAATTCACATATATGCAACCAGAGGTTAACAGAAATATAAGACATGAAAAAGTCCAAATATCTAAAGATAAGGTCATCAACTTATTAGTATCCTATATAAGAATCGATGCAAATTTGTACAAGTTGGTCTCAAGCAGTTAAACCAATTCCACATAAAAGGAAATAACCCACATAAATGGGCTGCATCCATTTGCAGTGCCTCCTCCCACCCTCTGCGTGGTTTTACAACAACATGACTGTGAGGGGCCAAATATGCCCAAAGGCACTCCGTCCTGATATCACTGTTTTCTCAGAATCTGGGGGAAGCAAGTGTGTAGCCTTTGCCCTTAAGAGGGAGGGAGGGGAGGCACTCTGCACATGCCCAGAAACAGACCTTACAAAGGGGGGAGTTCCCCGCCTAGCTCCGGCCCTTCAGTACAGCTCCTGATGTAGCACTTGGTGGGTGAGAAGCACAGGCCAAGGCAGTCCCAGCAGGATTGGCCAGAGCTGATAGCCGCTTACTTCCCCTCATTAACGATGCTACTCTTTGATGCTCTATCAAGGAGCAGCATCGGCAACGATGATGTCTCAGAGCATACAGGCACCTGCTGGCTGCCAAAGGCATGCTGGGAGGTGTAGTACTGGCATGTAGAGTGGCTGATTTAAAATAAAGTATGGGTGAGCAAACCCTGACCTCTCACTAACTGTCTTTGTTCTCCTTCTACCTGACTTTCTCCAACTGCCACTAACCCTGTCCACCATTCCATTCTAGTCTCAGCTATATCAGTCAATCCTCCATTCACTCTTCTGTTTCAATGGTATAGTCAGACTTTTACATAAAAATCATAAATTTTATTCAGAAATCCACGAGCAGGGTGCCACAACCAAGATGGCCTGTTCTCCTGTTGTTTTCCACCACATCTCAGTGTTCAAAGATTAACATGTTATTCAGGGACCTAGGCTTCTGCCTACAACTCCCAGCATGCCTTGGGCAGGAGGGAAGACTTATCAGGCTTTGGCAGCCATCATCTGGTAGTGGCTCACCCTCCTGGGCCTGAAGGGAGAGCACCTGGGCCAGCTTCCTCAGTTGCTAGGCCCCATCAGGAGCAGGAGGGGAGGAGGCTGCAGTATTGGGCCCATTGCCAATGGCAACCAAGTGAACCATCAGTCAGCAAGCCAGCTCCCTCATGGCCTACCTATGGGCACAGATTGCACAGTGTAGTGTGGACTGGTTCAAGCAGATTTCACTTCCCATGAGCTTCAGCAGCAGGACTCCCATTGGGCAAGTCGGGCACAACAGCAATTGGCATGCTGGGAGTTGTAGTTTTTGTTTTCTGTGGGGATAGCTTCAATGCAGCCCTGGCCATGCATTGAAGGTGAGAGAGGGAAAAGGGGGGAAAGAAACTAATTTAATTTGTTTTAAAGTTACCTCACAAAGCCTAGGACTGGCCTACCTTGAAGGGTTGTCAGAAGGGTGAGAGAGGAAAAAGAAATGAATTTAATTTGTTTAAAGGTTAGTTCATAGGCCTAGCTGGCATGCTACTTTGAGATGATTACCTCACAGACATATATTTTAGGGGGCCTGAGCGACGCTGAGTAAAAATTTGAAATCTGGTACGCTGATAGGTTTGGCTGTACAAATGTACCAGAAAGATCTAAAAACTTGAAATTTTAGATTTTAAGTATTTTTATGTCAGATAAAAGGGCCAAAACCTGTTAAATGTAGATATTATATAGGAAATTATGCCAATAAAGTATTCGTTCTGGCTGCTTTCCTTTTTTCATAATAATAACTTCAGAGCACGTGCATACAACAGTTCCTCACATCCACTGAGATCCACTTCCCTACTATATGTTATTCAGATATCTGGGCAAAGCTGGGCATATTTTGAAAACATATATTTTTTTTGAAAACATATTTTTAGGTTTGTATCTTTTTTAGCTGGTAGAAAGGGTGCTGTGTGTCCTGATTGATTTGAAGTTTAGATGGCTGCTCCGGCCAAGGCATGATGGGAGGTGTAGGCTTTTCTCTTCTCCCAGGCATTTAACAGCATATGTTGAGAGGTTTTTGTTGTTGTTGTTTGACCCAGAATAGTTGTTTTAAATGGATATTGTATTTATAATCTGTTTTTATGCTTTTTAATTTTTGTAAACTGCCCAGAGAGCTTCAGCTATGGGGCGGTATATAAATACTACTACTACTACTACTACTACTAATAATAATAGGCATTTGAGGTAAAACAAAAAATGTGGTTTATCGCGAACCTCTAATTTAAAATACAGTTCTTATTAACACAATTTTCCATTTATTCTAACAAAACAATTTACGAACTCAACCAAACTAAAAAAAAAACAACCAACCTAAAGATGAATAAGTTGCAGAGAAATTTATTATTTATCAAGTAAATGTCATAAACATTATTCACAGGCATATCAGCTAGTCACATATAAGCTGAATGTGACTTTTCTCTGAACTTCTCCCCATCCCCATTTTAACCAGATATATATTTAATTTTTCATTTGTTCGAAACTCAAGTATTGTGATACTGCATTTTATGGCATATCATAGTTATTCTGTTGTATTATTAAGTAGCAACTGAGAGAAAAAAAGAAAATTATGAAAGATAAGATACTGCAATTTTATATACAATTTAATACCACTGACAATAAGTAAAAATGCACTGTTTTAATTAAACAACATTAATGATGGAATAGAGACAGATTATTCTTTTTCTTTAAAATATTAGCGTTGTGATAACATTGTTCTCTACAGGCATCATCAATTTATATCTATGAAGTTCTCTTTATGTTGTAAGACTAATACAAACAGTGATTAAAACAGAGTCCCCTATGCTTTTTGAAGGAGCTAATGGCCCCCTTTGGAGATGCTAATTGGCAAATTCTGTACCTCTTCGCTTTTGAGGTATAGTTGCCATGGAAAATTTGCTTTGAAGTTGCCAGTTGTGAATATTTGACCACAGGTTTTCCTAGTTTTGAGTATGGATGAAAAGCATAGTGTTCTGTCCCACAGGGCAAGAAAAACCCAGAGGATGTCTGCAAACTGATAGCCCATTATAGTGGGCAGAACTGGTGGGTAGAAAAAGCAGGCTATCTAGGCATGTGTAGCTGTAATTTCCTCCCACCTTTGATGTGAATAGTGGTCCTGTACATTAAAAACATGAATAGCATCTGTTTAACCTAAACATCATTGAAAAAACTGCTGTGCCTTATATTTCACTTACTGATGCTCAGTTTAGAGCTGTAATTTAGAGCTCTTGCATGAAATTCCATTACTATGAATTACAAAGATAAACATTTGAAATAATTCTGATAAACTGACAAGGCAGTTCACCAAAAACAATTCACCTATCTTCAAAATTTTGAATGTTAAGCAATATATAAATGTTGTAAATAAATAAATGAATCTATCTAATGAGAAAATTATTTAGAAACAGTGCAAATGAGTTATACTTGACTGTACAATGTTGGGACCAATTTCTTCATTCAAATGATGATGAAAGAGAAGAACAGTGTTAGAAAACAAATACTTTGTAAGGAGGCACTTAACAAGGAACTGTATCTGCATCATTATTAAGTGAGGAAAGTGTATGGAAACAGCAGGAAGAGAGCAAGTTCTTTTTATTGAGTAAGGAATAATAATAATAATAACCCAATAGGATTATTTAATACGATCCGTATGCTAGAGCCATCAAGGCTATCCTTGTTGGAAAGAAAAGGGTTTGCATTGAAAAGCTCTCTGAAAATGAATTCATATTTATTTATTTAAAATATACAAGGATGGTGTTCCGAGTTCATTCAAACAATTAAATTAAACTAAAGAGTCACAATAAAACTAAAAAAAATACCACAGGAGCAATGATGATGATGATGTCTAAGGGCAAAATCCAATGTTGAGCAAATGGATGCCCGCTTGCTCAATGGGACTTTCCCCTCGTCCACTCTCCTCCCAGCCCCCCATGCTTCCCAAATCTCCACTGGAGTCCTCCAACTCCTGGAGTACATTTTGAGGATGCACAGGGGTGTGAAAGGGGGAGAGGAAATCACCCCTCCCCATTTTACTGAAGGAAGTTATATTCAATTAAGCGGAGGGCTTAATTGAATACAACCCTAACAGCTACAGTAGAAATCGTGAGAAGCCAAAAGGAATATAGTTATTCAAATATGAACACTTGCAATTAAAATTAGTTTTATGCCAGATACGTACATCACCTAATGAAGTAGATCAGACCTGACATTTGATCAGAGTGTTCAGGTATCTTGAAGGTTCCAAATATTTGCACATGAAATATGGACTAACATTGAAAAATGACTCCAGGACATACATAGTACATACTGATGTTATGAACACTACCACAACAAAGATTTTGTTGTTGTTGTAGAATAATCATGTTTACTTCTCTTGTTGCTTCAACTGTAATTGAAGGCAAGGCATAATGGGTCAATCTGAAATTAGTGTGCAGGAGGCATAGGGTCTCCCAATAATACAAGCCCTATTGATTTTTTAAAGTGCTATAGCTTTTAAGTGAATTCAACTAAGATGCATACTTACTGAATGGAAGAGGACTCTGTGCTCTTATCAATTTAGTTGAACACTGAAAAGCAGAGGGTGACTGAGAAAAGCAAACAAATAGAGGGACCTCTGGGGTTAATAAAAGTGAAGGTGAATTTCTACAGAATCACTTTGCCAGCAATTGGAAAGGCATTACAACCATTCAGCCTCACTCCAGTGGAGCACCATGTGCTGAGGACATTATCAACTCTCATCATCAAGGGTAACAAAGAGAGGCTAAGATAGCTTGCAGGTAATGTTATGCTCCAATAACCCACAAACACAGAAGATATGGCCAGCTCACCAATCATGCTCATAACCTCGAGATCAGCATCAAACATGTGCATGACAAGAATATCATGCATGGCAGTGTGCTCACAAATACTGTCAAAGAGCTAAATGATCAGTTGCAGCTTTCCATTACTATTGCTGTTCACTTCCTGACAGATTACTGTTTGTGGCATTCGGAATAGCATAAAAAGTCATATATTTCTAAGGCCATCCTCTGAACATCATGGATGGCAGATCCATTAAAGCATCCAAAATGAACTTTTAAGAGGCACAGTGATCTAGCAATGTGTTCTTCTGTTAAAGCGAAAATGTTGTTGAATCAATTCAACTTAAATTTAGAAAATATACAATTCAAATGAGGTGAAGAAGACTTTAGTTGTTTGTAATGTATTTATACTTCTCATATAGCAAGAGCTGACAGTGAGGAAAGTTTCAATTTCAGCAGCTAAAGCTGAAGGACCATGAAACGCTTGGTGCCCTTGCAACAGTTTGTCCTCTTGTCACCTAGAGGGAATTATGCTGATCAATCATTAAAGCTTGGAGACTGGGAACTTGAGTATGTAGTTATCAGACTATATACATGAAGATTAAAGGCCCATAGAAACATTAACCTAGAAAGGCTGCAGTTGGCTAGCCTGTTAAATTATCTTTTATTCATTTAGAAAGGACAAATTTCCCCCCATAGCATGCCCTAATCTATCTATATAAAGTTTCTGCTTTGGTTTAGATTATAAACTTTAGAAAAACTTTCCATAAAGAAACATGCATTTTGTGGAGTTACACGTCTATCAAAGCATTTTTACTTGTATAAATCAGCAGCTCACAAAGGTATAATCAAGAAATTCACAGTGATCACATTGCACTTGAATCCACTATGTATATGTGTTTAAAATGAGGTGGGGGGAGTCACAACAAGATCTCTAAAACTCTAGGATAAAACCTGTGAAGTATTTCTCAAAGTATTTTTCACCACTGCATTTCATATACTGAGAAATAGAGATGTCAAAGGAATCTGTAGTGGATTCAAATGAGTTTGCATTTCTCTGAATCCAACCTGTAGATTCTGCAGTGTCCTGGCTTTTTCCAGTTTGTGTAGATTCCACTGATTTGTGGTCTGTCTTTTTTCTTTTGTAAATTAGCACAAATGTGCCCTTGTACAAGTGCATATTAGCAAAATGTGCATTTGCAAACAGGAATTAAATTCTTATACAGCCCTGAAAAAATCCAAAACTGTGGGTGATGAAAAGAAAGACCCAGACAATCCACAAAATCCATACATCCTTACTGAGGGTTATAAATAAATAAATAAGATTTTGACAAGTTGCCTGAAATGAATGCATAAGAAGCTGCCTTATATACTGTCAATCAATTGGTCCTACTGACTCCATGTTATATGCAGTGTTTGGCAGAAGGTCTCTTTCCAAGCTGTTCCTGGGGATGAGAGAAATTGAAATAGGTTCTTCTCCATGTAAAGCCTGCGTTCTTAACACTGAGCTGTAGCCACATTGTCAGAGAAGACCAATATCTTTCAATAGCCAACAAAAGTCTGTCAATGATTGGCTTGTTAGGGCTACACTTAGGGCAGCACATTTTGTAAGCTAATTGTGCATTGTTTGAAGAACTATTTTCTTTTATCCATTCTGAATCAGCTGCCAATCAATGTCAAGGAGTGATTCCAAGTTCAAGCTTCATGACAAACGGGAAATATTCTCTTTATTCAGTGTTTTTGTATCATGTATTGTTCTATAAATGCTTGTCATTTTCCCCTTAGCTAGCTTTTTCTAAAAAAAAGCACCCCAAATTTTAGCTTGCATTATAGTATGCAGCTACATTTCGTGAGCATTTTGGTTGCCCCCTATATATATATATATATATATATGTATGGAGGCACAGCCGTGCCTCCATTGTTAAGGGCCATCAGTAAAAAACAATTTCGCCAAGTTAAAGTGATAATTGGGGGGGGGGTGTCATTCTAACAGCCATAAAATCGAAAATGTTTCACCAACCTTTTTGAAATTTACAGGTGCCAGAAAGAAATGTTTGTCTGACATTACCTGAAAATTTCAAGAAGATTGGTGAAAGATTGAGGAAAGGAGAGCAGTTTAAGGTAGAAAAGGAATACAAACCTGTCTCCCTGCTTTTGTAAAATTACTTCCGGGTTGCGAGTTTTGTGCTCACAATTTGCATAATTTCTAGAGCCTTATTAATTAATCCAGTGGTGGGGTCTTCTTCCTCCTTGACAGTAGTTGGTGGAAAGCTTTTTGTTATTTTAAAATTCCCTTCGGTTGACTTTTAAGGACTATTTTAACCTCTCATTCAAGTCAATGAGGCAGCCATCTTCTCTCATAGCGCAACACATGCTCAGTAGCGTCGCTTTCCCCCCTCCCTCCTGCCTTAGAATGTGGGGTGGGTGAGTGAAATGGCCGCTGCCTCTAGCAAAGACCTTTTGAGCGAAGAAGAAGAAGAAGAAGAAGAAGAAGAAGAAGAAGAAGAAGAAGAAGAGTTTCTTTTTTCTCTTCTGGAACATGCATTCCTTTGGCTCTGAGAGTATTTTGGGCTATCTTCATAAGGCCAGTTTGCTCTTTTGCTCCCTGGTGAAGCAGGGTGTGGTTCCTCTGGATCCATGGTAACCTGATCTTCAGATGTCTCCTGGGAATAGGTGGCTAAACTTTTCTTTCTATCCCCCCCCCCATACACACTCAGTACCACTTCCCTCTTTTCTAAGAGTTTGGTCCATACTGCTATAAAGTTGAAAGCTTCAAACACTTCATTTAATTAGTTTGGGCCGGTGTTAAGTTTTAAGTACAACGTTGAAACCTTTCAAACTGCTTCTGGGCCTACAACGCTGGTTTCAGCCTAGTCACCCTGTTTTTCTAATAAGGTTTAGAAACAGTTGAGCTATCGTTTATTTTGCATAGTGTACACACATGGATTTTCTTTCTAATCTTTGCAGTCTACACTGGCTCCCTCTTTGGTGTATTTTTGGATGCAGACAAACCCTTTTTTGTTCGAGCAGGCCTTTGGCAAATAATCTGGACCTCTGTCTATACCTTTGACTTTTAAATTGTTATGTATTTAAAATGTTTAAAATGCTTTAATATTGAAAAGTATTTAATTATATTTTTAACTTTTGTATATTTAGGCTGACCATATGAAAAGGAGGACAGGGCACATGTAACTAACAGTTGTAGAGAAAAGGGAATTTCAGCCAGTGTCATTTGTATGCAATTAGTCCCTGGTGAAATTCCCTCACAGCAGTTAAAGTTGCAGGCACTATACTAGAGTGACCATTACAAAAGAAGGCAGGGCCCCTGCAACTTTAATTGTTGTGATGAAGAGGGAATTTCACCAGGAACTAATTGCATACAAATGACACTGGCTGAAATCCCCTTTTCTCTACAACTGTTAAAGTTACATGATCCCTGTCCTCCTCTTCATATAGTCAGCCTAGTATATTCCTATTTATAGGTTTTAGCTGTATATGTTTTAGTTTTGTAAGGCTGCCCTGAGGCCCAGCATTGGGCAAAAGGCAGGATACTACTACTACTACTACTACTAGTAATGTTTCAGATTTCACTTCTGCATCTGATGTTCTTTTGCATTTACGTTTCTTTATAAACCATTCATATCTTAAGACTTCTTGTGTGGCATGTTTTCATTGGTTTAACAAGTTAAAAGGGGTATTCACTGTTTTCATGCTTATGTTATAAAATCTATTTTCAACAGGTCTAGTAACTTCAAGAGTAACAGAGTTGGGGAAAATCCTCAATCTCTTTGCTATCAGAGGCACTGAGTAAGGGACCCCTGGAGATAATTTAGACTGACCCCAACCACAAAACACTATTCCCCCTTCTGAAGAGATCTGGACCACAGACTACTAAAGACAAACAAAGTAGCAGGCCATAATAACAGTTCTCATGTGGCCATTTGCCTTATGAGGCAGGTGCTCTGCGGGCTACCAAATGGAGGAACTAACAGGCCATAAAGTTGCCTGGCTGTGTCTGCCAGAAATCCAGCCTCAACACTCCTGGAAGGTCCATGTTCTATAGCACCTGCTGTCAGAGGAACTTGAGGGAATCCTACCCTCCACCCCTGGGTTTAATTTACTGGCTTCCCCTGGCTGGACCTTGCAGGAAACTATAGGGAAAGACAGAGCAGGCATTCATAGCACACATAGAATGCTGAGACTGGCAAATCTAAAAGCAAGTGTGTTGCTTTTCAAGAACCAAGGAAATTCAATGGGTCTTACTTCTGAGTAAATATCTAGGGATGGATATGCAGCCTGTGCAAGAACTGAGTAGGGTGACCATATTTGGGAAACCAAAAAAGAGGACACCTAGTGGGGGGGCAGGAAAATGGCTTTCTGGGGCCACCTTAAAGTCCCCATTTGGAGCGGAGAAGGGGAAAGCATGTCATTCTCACCCCCACCCCACTGCTCCAATCAGGCCCTTTTCTATAATGCCTGGGAATGACACATTTTTCCCTTTTAAGGCCTTGATTGGAGCAGTGGGAGAGAATGACACACCTCCAGAAAGCATGTCATTCCCCCCTGCCACGCTAATGGTGGCCTTAAAAGGGAAAGTGTGTAATTCCAGGTCATTATAGACTATTGCATAAAATCCCCCCTGACACTGAGGATAGAACAAAAACCAGGAGAAATCTGGGGAAATCCTGACAGTTTTTTATTATTATTATTATTATTGCATTTATATCCCACCTTTTTTCCGCCAAGAAACCCAAGGCGGCATACATAATCCTCCTCTCCATTTTATCCTCACAACAGCAACCTTGTGAGATGGGTTGGGCTGAGATTCTGCAATTGGCCCAAAGTCACCCAATGGGTTTCCATGGCTAAGTGGGGAATAGAACCCAGATCTCCCAGCTCCCAGTCCAACACTTTAACCACTAGGCCTAGAATTGAGCCATGCCAAGTTGGAAGCAGATCGGTTCGTGCCTTGATTTTTAGGATATTTTTTAAAAAAGTTTAACTTCAATTTTTTTTCTGAAATTCAAGGCATGAACCAATCTGCTTTCAACTTGGCATGGCTAAAGCCTTACTTAAGAGGTACCATGGTGCCAAGTTTCATCTCTTCATCTTTACTTTGTTTTTTTTAATGTTGTGCTCAAGGCCCTAGATCCCAAAGAGGAGAATTGGGTTTGAAGTTTTAAAAAATTGTAAAACTCAAGGCATAAAGAGATCTGCTTCCAACTTGGCATGGCTCAATCCCTACTTAAGAGCCGCCATGCTGTAAAGTTTCATCCCTTTATCTTTAAAAATGATGGAATTGTAAGCATTGTAGTTAATTAAAACAATTAAATTGAAGTTTTAAACATTTCTAAAAGTCAAGGGATGAACGGATCTGCTTCCAACTTGGCATGGCTAAATCCCTACTTCAGAGCTACCATGGTGCCAAGTTTCATCTCTTTATCTTTAATTTCATTTTTTAAACTTGTACTGCTCAAGGTCCTGGACCCCAAAGAGATTTCTGTTTGAACTTTAAAAAATTACTAAAAATCAAGGCATGAATGGAGCTGCTTCATACTTGGCATAGCTATATCCCTAATTAAGAGCTACCATGATGCCAGGTTTCATCTCTTTATCTTTAAAAATGAGGGAGATGCAAGCATTTTGGTTGATTTATTAATGTTAAAAGTGAGTTCAACACATAATACTAGCTTTGATTTTATATTGGATGTCAAGATGGTATAACATTCTGGCTGACGCCGGCTTGGTTGTCAACTGTATAATATCAAGTCATCCATTACACAAAGCCATGAAATTCATTAAACAAAAAACCTACGGTTTACAAAAACAATGTTAAGGCTCTACAGATTCCAACCAAGCACCAAAAAGCAGGGAAATTGGGAGTTGTTTAGAGCAGCCCTTCCCCAACCTGGTGCCCTCCAAGGGTGTTGGACCACAACTCCCGTCACTGCAAGTCAGTATGTCCCATGGTCAGGAATGCTGGGACTTGTCATCTCAAACACCTGGAGGGCAGCAGGATGGGGAATGCTGTTCCATACCCTTACCAAATACAGGGTCTGCCCAATACTTTTCTCTCACACACCTCTCACATATGGCAGCACTCTTGATAACAAAAGGGGCACTATTCATTACAGATCTAGAACCAGAGCATGTGCCAGGCACTTCCAACTTTTGGTCAATATCCTGCCTTTCAAAGAACCAATATTTTTTTTAAAAAATGTATTTATAAAATATATACTGTTCACTCCCCACAATCCCTGCACAATACATCATCTCATCAAAGCAACAGTGGAGCAGAAGAGGTTTAGTTTGGCTGTCTTGAACCCCTTTCAGATGAGATTAGTTTGCAATCCTATACCTCTTGGGAGAAATCCCTAGTGAATTCAGTGGCACTGGCTTCTGAGAAGACAAGTATAGGAGTCAACCTTCTCCAGCCTGGTGCTCCCCAGATGTGTTGCACTGTAACTCCCATGTTATGTGTTATGGGGAAGACAAAAATCAATTCATACTTAATTTTAAAATAATACTTACGCATGAAAGTATTAGGTGATATCTCTGTCTTTGATCTCACACTGCTGAACAAGTAAGAGAAATCCTTTATCTGATATTCAAGAAACATACATCCTATGCCATGTGCTGAAAACTAATGTTGATGTCTGAAGGGCTATCTGGATTAGGTATTCAAGATTCATTCATTGTTGTTTCATTTGGTTTTGACAGTTTATTTAAAGTGATGCAGCTCTTTTGTAGTTCCTTGATTGATCACATATCTTAATGCTGGAAAACAGCATACTTTAGTACAGATGTGGGCAGAAAATAGATCTATCCTGATGATTTGGACATCAACTCGTGGCATTCCTGATAACTGCCCATGCTGATAGGGGCTTTTACAAGTTGAATTCCAAAACATCTGGAGATCTACTTTCTGCCTTCCCTTGTTCTTGAACAACATCCCCCAACCTGGTGCCTGTCAGATGTGTTGGGTTGCAACTCTCAACATAAGGAGATGCTCTAAGAAATGAGAAGTAGCTGGTCCTAAGTTGTTCATCATCATTTCCCACAACCCCACAGTCAACTCTGCATATCAAATTGCATATCTAGATTTTTGAGATGACAAGTCCCAGCATTCCTGACCATGGGACATACTGACTTGCAATGATAGGAGTTGTAGTCCAACACCCTTGGAGGGCACCAGGTTGGGGAAGGGCTGCTCTAAACAACAACAAAAAGAGAAATAGGTGACCCTAAGTTGTTCGTGATCTGTTTTCCACAACCCCACAGTCACCTCTGCATATCATATTCTCCACCCTGTCCTCATGGTTTATCTGCTTTGGGAGAATGAGAATTTCACTTGCACTTTCTGCCTCCTTAGGGAGGATGTGGCGTGAAGGCTTGTGAGCCTTAACTCCCAATTTCCCTGCTTTTTGGTGCTTGGTTGGAATCTGTAGAGCCTTAACATTGCTTTTGTAAACCATAGGTTTTTTGTTTAATGAATATTTATATACACACGCACACATACATATACATACAGATACTTTTTCTAGGTCTGTGATATAATTTCTACTTCATCACCATCAGTTCAGATGCCATCAATATATATTCAGTTTTGTGGTTTCAATGTGTATCACTTTTATCTTACTTCTACTGAATCTCATTTGAATCTCAAGACTTTTGAGGCTCTTTGCAGTCTCTGTTGATTTTCACCAGTCTGCACAGAATCTGTATTCTACAGATAAGGATGCTGATAATGGGCAATATCCAATATAAGCCCTACTTAGAGTAGACCCATTGAAATTAATGGGTGACTAACCTATTTATTTCAGTGAGTCTTCTCTCTAGGTAGAACTTACATTAGATTTTACCTAATAATTAATCCCAAGCAAGGATGCCAGTCAGGTTCTTTAGTGTAAAGAATCCAGATACCATCAAACTGGTTCTAGTTTTTTTCTCTGACCTATGAGAGAGAAACTTTGCTTGGCCTGTGTTCTAGTAAAATGATATTTCATCCTTTGGGGATGCTAGATGTAGGTCTATGAAACTATGGAAATCTTGGTGTGTGTGTGTGTGTGTTTACTATATGCTACTAGAATCAGTTCCTTTGTTTAAATGCCACATGGATGATGTTACAAAGTTAGATCATATGCTTATCATCATCTGCATGATGATAAACAGTATACATCTATTGGCATTGCCTCTTATACAGATTACCCTTTTTTTCCTGATGAACATCGCTCATAAAGGAATACAAGAAATGTGGACACTGGCATGACAAATATTAATGGATACAGTAATTCTTAATATTACTATCTATATCTCTCTGTATTTTTAAGTTCATTTTCCCCATATGTTTTGTGTCTGATTGGTGTGTGTATGTGTGTGTGTTTTACATTCCCTTTTCCCTTTTCCTTTGGTCAGTAACGCTTAGCAAAATGTGATACCATTAAAATATGCTAACTAAGCTATATGCAAAAGTGGGGGAAGCAATTTCTTAAAAAAAGAAAAAGAAAGAGAAAGGTTATGATCTGTGATAATGCTTCTTGGCTTTAAGCAGGCTTGACTGAATTAATTGTAGCACTGAAGAACAAAGAGCACTCTGACTCTGAATGTTTTAATGGGAGAATTGTGACCTTTTCAATATGTTAGCTTTTGATTGGCAGATGATGCTATTGGCCTCCCAGAATAGTCATTTTAGGATTGGTGGGTTTTTTTCTATTGGAAAGAGCAGGGCCAAAGAGCTGCACTACAGTAGGGGTGTGTGTGTGTGTGTGTGTGAGAGAGAGAGAGAGAGAGAGAGAGCACATCATCCACACAAAACATTCTTATCTGAATAAAAACATTTTAAAACAAAACAATTTTAAAAAGAATTGAAAATTATAATATATATACCTGGTATTGTTTAAAGCAAATAGACCTTCCAGCCATCTAATTGGCTCCATACAAATGACACTGGTAGTGGTTTGCCACATCACTACACCTGAATAAAACACAATCAGTTTCACTATACCAGTTTGTCTTATATCCAGTTATATTATGAATTCTTCAGCACATGAGACTATTTATTTATCATGGTATTTGTTCCATGTTTTTTCCTCCAAGGAGCTCAAGATGGCATGCGTGAGTTTATCCCATTTTATCAGCATAGCATCACTTGACTGTGTAAGCTTAAGCTGAAAACAGAACTTGCCCAATGCTAACTACTGACCTTCATGTCTGAATAGGTATTTGGAATGAGATTTAACCAGTGTAAGTCTTAAGAGCCAGACCCATCCTTCAAATACACTTGCTTCCAATATCTTTTTCTTAAAAGCTGACGTGTTACATGCCGGCTGAGTTCGGATGACACTTTAGGTAACGGAGGGGGGATGAGGCAACTGTCTGTTGTGTTGATTATTGTGTCATGTGTGTGGGGACACACAACGGACAGCATATTGTTTAACAATGGGGAAAAACAATGGGCTGTTCCGTTGTTTATCGGAGATCCGTTGCTTATCATGAGGCCGGGACTTTCAGCCATGCAACGGGGGGAGGGGCAATGTGTTGTGTGTCAGGCGCTGCAATAATAACAAACCTTCAGTTGCCTCTTCCCCTCTCCGTTGCCTAAAGTGTCATCCGAACTCAGTTGCCTTCTTTTACCAACTCTTGTTAGAGCAGGCTTGTTCTGGAACCCTCACAACCAGCTGTAGCCAGTGAAGTCCTACTCTGGTAGAAATTGCTCACTGCTTCTTCAGTACAATTGAAAGCACCATTTTTGAGTTCCATTTTCTGTTAGAGAGGTGAAGTACAAAATAAATAAATAAAAGAGGGAAATGCATCTTTATTTGCCATCAATTGGTAATTGATGCAGGGGCAATTCATTCTTAACTTTGCAAGTATATATGTCCTGAACGGCTATGGGTGATGCTAGCCAATCAGCAGTTGTGTGATTGCATGGTGGTGACAGAACTGCTCTATGCGTCTGCTGTTACCTCCCAGCAGTTGGCAAGCAATTCTATCAATGAAACATCTTGCCAGCTACAGCTGCTCAAAACTGGAACTTCTTCAACTTCTTTCATTTTTGATTTAGTAATCCATTTGAGATTTAGCTATTTTGCTCAGTAAAAAAGCCAACAAATTTAACATCGTTTCTTGTTCTATTTATAAAATTAGGAAAGTTTTATTTTTGTCAACTAAATGTGATGATTAGCACCTTGACTTCAAATGTTCAGTTACTACTGAGATGTAATGTTTTTCATAAAATGTATCATTTGTTTTTGTTTGGTTTTTCTTCCCCAATATGGATTCCTGAAAGACAATCTTTCAGTGGAACTACACTGTTTAAAAATGAGATGAATTAGCTCTGGGGAGAAATGCATTAACTTAGAAAACATGACAGTGAATATAAATGGGGGGGGTGAAACACCTCTCATATCCTTTCACTATACTATTTTGGTCTGAATTCATATGAATTTTTGTGCTAGTACAAATAAATTGAATCCAAAGCAGCATCAGTTTATGGCTTTGTGAATGTATGAATTTCTGCAGGAAAATATAGGTAGCAAAATGAAAGAGTATGAAATATGAATCATATGGCCTTAAGGCTTCCTTCTTCCCTGAGGATTTTACTTATGTACCTTTATATATTTTCTGATGTAACAAACATTTGAAAAAAATCATTTGATTATCAAAGAGAGGGGGTTAAAACAATTTGAGGATTTAATGTTCGTTCTGATTTAAATAGAAATCTGTGCATTGGCTGATTAATGCCTTTTTATTTTCTGTGCTACACTAAACCAATGTAGTTACGTTATCACTTCATTTTTGTCCATATTGCTTCTCATACATAATACCCCAAGGGGAGTCCCTACTATCCAATGTTCCATTCAGAATGCCAGAGATGTGATTTATTTTCTAAGATTTATTGTAATGTATTTACTTAAGCATAAGAAAATGCTTTTAGTTCCTTAGCTAATAAAACCACTTTAAAATGACATCACAAAAACATGTAACCCAACTGTAATCTGTTCAAAATTACAAAACTATGGCAATCACCAATCACCAGTTACTTTGATAAATGAAATCTTCAGTTCTATACTGCACACCAGAAGTCTAAACATGTTTACTCAGAGACAGGTCTTATGAATTTTGAATGGAACATGTTTTCAAGGAAGAACGTTTCAGACTGCAGTCACAGTGAGATTTAGATTAGGTCTGAAATAATCCCACTGTATTTTTTTGCACTGACCTCCCCTCTGCTCAGTGTTCATACTAGAGATTCAAACAAAACAATGCAATTTTTTCCTCCCTGCTTCATAGGAACTCTTTATCTGCTATTTTTATGGGTATGAACACTTCTATTTGATCCATATAAATTCCATTTTTTTGTTTAATACTGTTCCTGTCCCTTTATGTTGTATCTTATTCTACAGCTACAGACTTTACAGCCACAGGCTGTCAAATCCACAGTGTTCAGCTTTGCCTTGAAGCAAGTTGCCCTGACACAACCATGAAGGTGAGAGGCAAGTCACCAAAGTTATAAAAGTAGTGCAAATAAGTGGAGAAAGGCAGCTGGTTGATAGGAAGACATGATTGATAGCTTGGCAGTGGGAGAATCCAATTGATAGGAAGTGAGGAAAACCCAAGCTCATTAGGAAAGTGGGAAGATACTAGCAGACAAGCAGATTTTATTAACTGGAACCTCATACATTATGTATACTGTGCTTATTAATGCTACAGTGGCTGTTATCAGAGAGCCACCATTCTTGGACGAAGAAACAGCCAAGCAGAGTTCACAACAGTACATGGATGTCGGCTTATTAAATAGATATATTACTGGGAAAGTCAGAATGTTTTTGAGTGCCAACAATTATATGGGAGTAGTGGAATTGCTGACATATTTTGTCCACTGAAAATCTTCACCATCTCTACTGCTCAACTCAGGGGGAAGATCATTTCCCAGACCCTCACTGTAAAAGCAATGCTCTTAAATAATAAATAATAATAATAAAAGAACTGAAGCAATTAAACATAATATAACAAGATGGTTCTGCAAGAAAATGTGGCCTATATACTTTTTGTTGTTAAAGTATCTTGACATTTGTGAAGTATGTTTTTATACTTCAGGGTCTTAGAGAATTTAAAGCTATGTTCTTTTAAGAGAAAAAGGGACAGATTAAATGAAAACTTGCTCTTGGGTGTAATTCAGACTAAGATATAAGACAGATATGAAAGGTATTTCTGTCACAACCAGTCTGTTTCTATAAATCAGCTTTTATACAGTAGAACCTCTAATGAACCTAGTGCTGGGGGGTGCCTTGATGGTGTTGCTTTGCCGCTTGTTCCTTCAAAACCCCACAGCATCGCAGCTGTGGGGTGGGAGCAGCAAATCCCCATGGCAGGAGTGAGTGAGCGAGTGAGCACAGACTTTTCAGGCAATGCTGGGGGCCATTCAGCTCATCAGACCTACTCCCTGCCCGGTCTTTTTGCACATCCCCCAACCTACCATGGGCCTCGAACACCCCCAACCTTGATGCGATGTGAGGTCACCACTGACAGATGAGCAAAGGAGATGGTGACCTCAAAGTAAGTGAAAATGTCATGGTAAGTCAGCGATGTTTTAAGTGTGCAGTTTCAGGGGGAACGCTTGTGGTGGGTGCGAGTTGGTGACTATGCTGTATAAACAATGCAGCACCACTGCACAGCCACCATGGGATATACAGGATGTATAGTCAGCCTCCTGGAGTCTTAACATCCCTGGCTAAGTTGGTACTCGTGATAATTTCATGTCCAATGCCAACCACTATTTATTACTCCGCGATACAGCAATGCATACACATCTGGCCCCATCATATGCCAATCTATTTATGGGACAACTCAAAGAAACCATCTGCAGAACTTCTACCTACAAGCCTAGCATAGGTGACATTTTTGTCATCTGGGGCTACGGAAGGGATAGCTTGTTTAACAACACTGTCCACTGAACAATAAAATGTACCAGTAACACTGTGCTGTTCCACCTCTTCCCAGTAAGAACTCTTATTCTCTAAGGACTTTCTGACCCCAGCAGGAACCATCTTCTCTCACACACATTGGGTTTCATTGCCACCAGGACCTTTAAGGCTCAGGCCCAACCCTTACTCAGTCCTCTGTCTGTGAAGACACATAGATTTTACTCTATAAGCTTGTAGTCAAGAACAAAGGGTGTAGGTGTCACGATTCTCAGACCCCTGCTGAGATGCGAGACAATAATGGGTCCACTGGGTAATCCACAAAGCCTTATTCAATGAGTAAATATCTCTTCACACCTGATGGGAGTGTGAACACTAGGAGCTATTCTCTAAGCTTAATTTGCTTAACAAAGCTAGGCAGCTACCTTTCAACTAACATAGAGAGTTTACCCACTGTCCAACCTACACTTTACCTCAGGGAGGGTCTTTTTGGAGAAGCCTCTAGCAAGTGGCTACCCTAAAGGACCGTCTCCCACCTCTCAACTCCACCTGCTTTACCTGCGGTGGACTTTGGGATCTGTCAACTCTGAATTCCCCTCCCCCTCTGACACAAGCTGAATTCCCAGGGGTGGAAGGATGGTCTCAGAGCCTTTGGTCATCTGTCCGATAAGCTCCTGGGAATAATCATCCTTGACTCCTGAAGAGTCTTGGGCTAGATCTAAACTACTTCTTTATAGCAGTATTGAGGTGCACTGATGGGGCACAATCCACATTCCATGTACCACTTTTATAGTGTTATATCCTGCTTTTTATTCTACATTCATAGTGATTTGATACAAGGTGTAGATCCGGCCTTGGAGAATGTCTTCCCATGCTTTCTGTTTTGGCTGGTACAATTCTGGTCCTTCTTCCTCAGATTCTGAGTCCAATTCAGGCCCTGAAACCCCTTCCCCCACATTAGGGGGAATAGGCCTGATCCTGACAATAAGATTTTATAAACAAAGAAAGCATTATTAATTACAATAATAAGTTGTGGAATAATAAGCAAGTAACACTTAATGGTTCTATCAATATATATTCTCTTTAGATCACACGCTCGAACAATCATCTCACAATTACCAGACCTCTCTCTCTTAATTCGAAAATCCTATCTCACTATCTCAAATCATATTGCAGTTTCATCACAAACCCAAACTCTGATCTTATCCCTCATTCCTAGTCCTTGTCTCTGTCCTTTCTGACTCACACAGCACAGCATACAATTTATATCGTACACACATGTCACCCCCTTCATATACTAAGCCAATCATCATACATATGCAAATCCACCATTCTTCCAGTCACTCATACCTTTCCCAAAATAGAAATATTCACTATAAAAGACATAACTATAGCCACAAGTTCATATTGCTCTGGTAACCTCCAAGTTAGATTACTGCAATGCGCTCTACATGGGGCTGCCTTTGAAGATGGTTGAGAAGATGCAGCTTGTGCAAAATGCAACAGCCAGAGTGATAACAGGGACCAAAAGGTTTGAACATATAAGACCGATTCTTGCCTGCTTGCACTGTCTGCCTCTAGGTTTCCGAGTTAAATTCAAGATGCTGTTTTGAGCTATAAATCCTTACAGGCTTGGGACCATAATACCTGATGGAGCACCTCTCCTGGCATGAACCGACCTGTACACTACACTCAACATCTAAGGCCCTCCTTCTCAGAGGGAAGCTCGGAGGGTGGCAACAAGAGAGAGGGCCTTCTTGGTGGTGGCCCCAGTAATGGAATGATCGGTCCACAAGGCTTTCTTGGTGCCAACTGATGAAGAAAAATCGAATGAAATAGCAGGCCCCCAGTTCTCAAGAGGAAATACACCAAGCACACAAAAGGCATTGACACCTCACAGAGCAGGGCAATAAAAAGAGACACTGGCCAAGAGAGCCAAATTGCTTCGTTCCCCCTCCCCCCTTCTTGCCAGAAGGATAAAGTGACAAGGGAACTCTGGCATTCATAACCCATGCTCTAGATCACAGAGACAGGAAAGTCTCATGCCCCCTCCTTCCTCTAAACATTCACTTTACCCCTGACAAGACAAATTACTGTTTTGTGTACGTATAGAGATTCCGTGATAGCTCTTATCAAAAGATGAGTTTTTCTAGTGACAGATTATTACTGTTATATTGTTTAGGTTAAAAAAAAAAGTTAAGTTGCAACGTTATTGGAATGTAACAAAAAGGGGAAGGAGAGGGGTGAAAAATGAAAGCTTCAAGGAACTTTAACTGTATAAGGGTGGGCAGATGCCTATAGAAGGCAGAGAGCCTGATTTCCTTCATTAGAGACTGTCTCTCTCCTACATACGTAGCTCCTGAATAAAGCCTTTGCATCGGGATTCTTGCCTGCCTGGATTTTATTTCATCTCTGGTTCGGACATTTCCATGACACAACATAGCTATCTTTTCAGCGCCAGGTTAAAACTGCCCTCTTCTCTTGGAGATTTGGCAGCATACAATGATCTTAATTTAGATCTTGGATCCTCTTTGCTGATGGTTTAACAAATTGTTTTTAGATTTGCTGTCTGTGATTTTATGTAAATGCCTTTCTTTTTGTATAATGTGTTTTTAAACTTGGATAAATCTTATATAAACATGAAAGAAAAAGTGCTGAAACTTTTTATCTAATGATGCTTCTCTAAACTAAGATATGGGGGATAGGTGGGGAGGTATTGTATTTGTTTTTTGCTTTGTTCCTGATTGTGTATTTGGGAAGCAATGATCTTCCCAAATTTCAGAGCTGGGCTTAGCAAACCAATCTATTGTCAAACTACAGCTTAGATTTTGCCATTTTCAGTTTGGAACATTAATGTTGAGGCTGCACCAATCATCTGATGTAGATTGATGTCCCAGTCCAGCATTCTCTTTTGGGTGGAAGATCTCCAATGTGCATTGTTTATTTGTTCCATTTATATCCCATAAAAATGCCCAAGGCGGTTAACAGCAAAAAAATCCACAATTACAAAAACAATGCACATAACAAATACATAATATAATAACAGGTTGGATCCAGCTGTCCCATGGTCAGAACTCCACTCATGGGACACTCCAGCTAGAAGAAGGGGAGGACACAGTTTTTATGTATTCTCCCTACAGCCCCCTGTACCTCCCCCAAAATCTGATTTGGGCCTCCTGAACACTGTGGGAAATAGGAATGCTCAAGGAATTTGGTGTGTCTGCATTGAGAAGCAAACTTACCTAATTTAAATCTCCTGGATCTTTTGTGGATTGGATCATGGCCTCTTTGCAATCCACACTCACAACAAATTCTAAACTGTGGTTTGAGGGCTGACTTCAAGTTCATATGGGAGAAAGTGGTCCTTCAATATTTTGGTCCCAACTATCTAGAGACCCCCCAGTCTGTTAACAGGTTGTCCATTCATTTCAACTGAGGACCGGTTTTCTGCCCATGTGGATCAACTCCTTTTGCTGAAGTACATAGGAACCAGACTTCATGCACCACAAAGTACATATAGACATCTGGATAGGTTAATCAGGATTCCAAATGTCAATTCATTTCCCCATCCAAATTAGCAGACATCTATGTGTTCTTTGTGATTATCTCCAATTTTCCTTCTCCAATTTTCAAAGACAAAAGTCTTCCTGACTTTTTAGGGCATCAAAGACTATTTTAAAAATAACTGAATGCTTAACCACACTTCTGTCTCTTCTTGAATTTAGCAACTTCTGAGCAGTGGACCACTCTGAGCACAGTTTTAGTCAAACTGCCAGCCAGTGAAACTGAAGTTAATGTTTCTATATCTGAAAGTCTGGCCTGAGGAAGAGAAATAGCTCTTTATATTCCATGTTCATTTGCAGTTTTATGCATAGTATATTTAAGCATTGAAACCTAAGGAACAAGGCATTTCTGGAGAATTAACAATATTCTGCAAGGTGATGATCACTGGAAAAGGATAATTAAATTCCAAAATGATCTGTGCAGAAATGATTGCACTTAAAATGCCTGAAAATTACTGTATTCTTCTTTACAATTACATTTGGAACAGCACTGATAGATGCTTTTCAGAAACCTACCAGATCCCTTCTAGACCACTCATTCACTGCAATTGGCAGTGTGTGCTGCTTTGTATAATGATAAGAACATTAGAAGATCCATGTTGGATCAGACCAAGTCATATCAATTTCAATGTTCTGTTCCCACAGTGGCCAACCAGATGCCTATGGGAAGCCTGCAAATAAGGACAGAAGTGTAACAGCATCCTCCCATTCATGTTCTCCAGCAACTGGAGGCACACTGCTTCTGATACTTGAGGTAAATATACCCATCATAGTTGGTAGCTATTGATTGAATTTTTCCAGCATCCCTAATGTACAACTCTACCTTATTTTCTAAAAGTTTTCAATAATAAGTTCTTTTCAACTCCCCCCCCCCAAATATTGTCATTAATCCATGATCTCACCTTATCTCTAAACGTTTTGAACACCCAGATACAAAATAGCTGTATGAAAATAGTTAAAAGGTTAGTTTAATGTAAACTACATGTTTACTTGTTTGTTTCCTGCCTTGTTGTTTGATTCTGCAATTGATTCAGCTTAGAAAATTAGTAATTATTTATCATAGCTTCAGAACAAGTGGTGTTCAAGGGCAAATACACTTCAGACAACTTCCATTAGAAAATGGGAAGGACAATAGGCTTTATCATAAGAAGGGAATAAATTGACCTGCTTATTATGAGAAGCATTGCAATGAACTGTGCAACAGTGGAAAAATAAATGCTGGCGACAAAAATGATCAATAAGGTCAAATGCTGGATAACCTTGTGATTTTGCATATCAATTCTCTACTCATCCTTCCTATCTGTTAGGATCTTCTTAAACTGCTGCTGTCTGGTTCAGCTTCCAGAGACTTGCTAAGTATAAAGATGCGGCGGGGGGGGGGGGATGTGCTCACTGCTCAGGGCTAAACTGTCATGATGCATAATTAGGCAATTAAGATATTAAGAGAAAGTAAACAGTCACAGTCCTCATCTCCTGATCAGTGCTCTTCAGGCTGTGATGCTGAGTACAGAGATGAAAAGTTGGCTCCTTGTTTTCTCCCATGTGGGCAATTGTTCAGAGGAAGATGTATGTGTGTTTGTGTGTTTGTGTGTTTGTTGGTGGGGGAGTTCTGGCCTACACACTAACCTTACAACCCAGAGATGTTGTTCAGGTAAAAAAGAGCAAGGAATGAAAAAACGATAAACACAAGATGATACTGTTGGGAACTGAAGTACAGGAAAAACGTTGGCTGCTATAAATAATTTACAAAGAGGTTGCATACTTTTTTGGGGGGTGGCTTGCCATTCTGACAAGTTAGCCAAGGATTCCCTCCCCTTTCATGTTTTCACAGTATTAATACTGCTGCTGCTTAAAGCAGAGGTAGGAGAGCTGAACAACATTCCTGTGATATCCCCCTCTGGACGAATCCTTTTGGGAGGATGACCTGACACAATCACAGAGGAGCAGCCTGTGTCAAGAGACCTTGAGGCAGATCAGGGGGATCCTGGGACCTTGGAGAAATGGAAGTAAGATTCCTCATGAGTAGACTATTCTGCTGATGACACTGATGGCCTGCAGCTGTGCTCTAGGTGTGGCTCTGAAGGTGCAGGCTGAAAAGCCTTTCAGTGCTAGGCCCAGAGTGCTGGAATTTATGTGCACTGACCTTCAGACTTCAGTTTTATGTATTCCCTAATTGCCAGCTCTTTACTGGAACCCCCTGTGTTTGGACCTTTGACATGCCTTCAGACCTTGCTTCTAGTACTGACCCTTGTTAATTCCTAGGTATTTTCCTGTCTTTGCGCTACCAGAGCCAGGACAGTTCTATCTTTAATTTGAATAGAACTCCCAAATGGGAAAAATGCTATGTCAGGATTTTATATTGTAGTTTTACATTGTGTTTTTATACTGTTGTTTGTTTTATACTTTGAATTGTATTTGATGGTTTTCACTTTTGTGAATTGCCCAGAGGGCTTCGTCTATTGGGCCGTATAGAAATGCAATAAATAAATAAAGCCGAGGGGTGTTCTTGGGGGAAAATATGGCTGGGCCCACTGAATAGGTGGTGGAAGAATGTCTTACACAAGCAAATTAATAGATGGACATTTTTGGAGAAGGTGAAGTTGCTCCATTCCCCTCATTGCCTTTGGAAAATTAGCTTTTAACATAATAACTTGTGTTCTACATTTGGACATAGAGAGAAAATTAAGTATCATCTTCCAATCTATATTTGAAATATTATGGACATTAAAGATGATGACTACAGTACAGACTAGGATCCTGTTGAAACTAAATATGTAATATCAGACACAACATATTTATAGTCAAAATTGCTTTTATTCAGCCACATGCAAGGTTATGGCTAGTGGTTCACATATACATGGCTATAAAAATGTCCTAAGAGTAAATTGTAGTCTTAATTTCTATTCATAGTACAAATAGCATATATTTTGCTTAATATATAAAATGCCAAACCATGAAGACATGTTCTAAAGGACATTAGGGAAAGATAAGCAGTTCCAAATCCCTGCATTTTTATGGAGAATCATAAAGAACAATATATGTGTGCATATATTTCTGCATTGGTTATTACTTGCTCAATGGCATTATCTGTACAAGTTTCATATCAGTAAAACTGGAACATAGCTCAAAAGGAAAGCTCCACTGCTTTATTGTTACTAAAAGCTACTGAAAACATAATTTTGTAGTTTATCTCTGACTTATAATTAATTCTGCAAATAAATTGAAATTAAATAGTACATTATACTTGAAGAAAGGTTTTCTTGCAGACTGATAAAAAGGGGTTTCCTGGGGTGGGGTGCTTATGAAGGGCATAAGCATGTGGGAGAATGTCCAGATGAATTCTAATATGCGGATAATTATGGAATGAACCAGGTGGAAAAGGGAACTGGGGTATATTACGGCAATTTCATAAAACTCACTGCTTTGAAAATGCATACATCAAGGAATATGGTCTGACATTTTGCAATTTACAGAATCACTTCATAAGTCTACGTTTTATGTTGAATGCTTCTGATTTCCAACTTTTACTCTTCCAGATATTCATACGTTCACACAGTGCTTCTGCAAAAAAGGGTGATCTGCATGCCGATAAACGCAAGGGGTGCTTTGATGTCCTAGCCTGAACTGTTTATCGTGTGGCATGAACAGTTCAAGAAGGATCATGGATCAGGAATGTGATGTATGGTGCCTGCAAATGAGGAATGTATATGGACACACATTTGTATACAAATATACATCTGGATTTGGGATGTAAGGAATTTGTTATATCTATTCTGTCTGAGTTTTGCAGATTGTCAGGCAACTTTTGTTCTGTTGTCTGCTCACTGATGTAAACCGATTTTATGTACAAGAATTTGGTTCCTGTTTGCAAATGCATACTTTTGCTAATGCACACCTGTGCAAATCTCACCCCTCCAAAACAAAAAATCTGGTCCACAAGTCCATGGAATCCCCATGAATCAGAAACAGCAGTACACCGTGGGATCTGCAGGTCAGATGAATAGAAATTGGAACTCATTTGAATTGTTTTGAGATTTCTCTGACATCTGTAATCTGGATGCAGTGTATATAACGGGATGCAGATATAGAGAGAGCATAGGCTGTATCCTTACCTTCTGTGTGGGGTATTATGTTTTATCCATACACGTGGTTTTTTTTTTCTAGTGAGATGCAACATCTTGCTAGATATAACATGAAACAAAATGAAAATAGAATATGGTCAAAACTATGGATGGGGAAGGAATTTAGCTAATGTTGCACTTTTGAAAGAATGAATTGACTGAAACTCAGGTATTTTCAAAATTCACAATTCTCTGACTATTGCAATGGAATTCTCCAATCAGAAAGTGCACACAAACTGTGTATATTAGGGGAAAGTGCACAAACAAATGCATAGTCCAGAAAAATAATGGTAAAATACATTATATTAGGAAAATTGTTTGCAAAAATTGTACATTAGGCAAAATTATATACAAAAATACATCCGTTAGGAGAAATGCACACAGAAATGCATATGAATTTCCATGTAAACTTAAAAAAATCTTTACATGAACTGAAATTTGGAAAAATTCTCAAAGTTCTGGACAAACTGAACTTAAGAATGGAAAAATATGAAACTGCGAGAAATTGAAATTGGCAGTTTTATACATCCCTAGTCAAAGCCCTATTTTAGTTCAGGACAGAATGTAGCTGAGACCCAGATTTAGGACTATCATACAGGACTACGAGAAAAAAATGATTGACCAGAATGACACAAAACCTCCTACAGGGTTTTCCATATAGCATTTATTTTTGAAACATGATAGCTCATGCTCATTCCGATTATATATACTTTTAACCATGCATTGTACTTTCTTTTTGTTTTGTGTGGAATGGCAAGTAATACTTTTCTTGCCATTCTGTTATACTTCTATTGGGTACCTGGGGCTAACATAGATTAAACATAATATTAGGAATGAGTAAACAAGCGATGTTCGAGCTCACCAAGATTCTCCAAACATCGTCTTGCTGCTTCTCTCTCCTCAATTTGTTTTTACATTTGCAATCATGTTCGTTTTAGGGACATGTTGTATATTTTTGGTTAGAAGATCAGTAATTTCATATTTGAGTTCTTTAAGAACTCTAGGATGGCTTTTGTCTGAGCCTGGTGATTTATTTGCTTTCAGTTTGTCAATAAGATTGAGAACTTTAACTCTTGCCACCACTATTTGCCTCAGTTCCTCAGACTCCCTTACTGAAAACATCAGTTCAGCACAGGTATGCGTCCTATATCTTCTGCACTGAAGACTGGCATGAAGAATTTGTTCAGGTTCTCTGCAATGTCTTTGTATTCCTTTAGTATTCCTTTAACTCCATTGTCACATAACACTCTCTACATGGGGCTGCCCTTGAAAAATTGAGCCCATGGATGTCTTTGCTTTCTTCTTTCTGAACTCCTAAATACTACATTCAACACTGAACAACTACTTCTATGATATGCTGGTGCAATGTTGATCAATAGCTACTGCCCCCAGTGTAGTGGGTGGTTTCTTGCAGCACCACAGAAAGGAAGTGAGATGTCCCATTGGAATGACTCTGGGTGCCGAACAGTGATTTCTGTGATCCACAACTGCTCCAGATGAAGCATAGGATCAGGTTGCAATGGCTTTGTATGCAGTCCAGCGGTGGGTAGGCTTGAAGGCAAAAGGGGGAGTGGCAAAATACCAAACATGCCAATATAGCTTATCTTCAAGCTCTTACTGCCAGTAACTAAGCCTTAGGAGAGGTGTTTCAATCTTTTAGAATGAGAAATATGTGCACAAAACCAGGAAACAATTGGTAGATGCAGGTGGATGGGGAGGGAGTGGGGCCAGAGGAAGGGTGTGTGGCTTTCTGGAAAAACCCGGATGGCTGGATTGGAACCCCCAGGGAAACAGAACTCTCTAGGGGTGGACAACCTTGGCTTCTTCAGATGATGTTGGGCTCTAACTTTCATCTGTCTCAGACAGACTGTCCAACAGTCAGGATGATGGATGCAGTGGACGCTGGTGGCTCTGATGTGAGTGGGGCTATGAATCCGCTCTGGGTTTCAGTCAGAACCAGTCAGAACTCTAAAGGAGCTGTCCAATGTGCTTCCACATCTTGGATAGCTCCTTTAGAGTTCTGACTGGTTCTGACTGAAACCCAGAGTGGGTCTACTGACCCAATGACATCAAAGCCACCAGCCTCCATTGGATGGAAGCTGTAATCTAGTAACATCTGGAGAGCCACAGGTGCACCAGCCCTGTTTTAGAGGCTACAAGACATGCAGTAAAACAAGAGGTAAAATTTTGTAAAGAATTTTTTTTTAAAAAACAAAAAAACCCAGTACAGTTAGGTAGAATTATACCATCAAAATCTGATCTCTGGAAAACCTCAAGGACTTTTCTATTAGCAGTATAAGTGGATAATTCATTGGCATATCAAATGTAGCTATTTCTTCACTTCTTACAGCTATCAATCAATCTTTTACTAGCTAGCATGGATTGATTGGTTTTTGTCACACCAATATCATTCCAAGACACGGCTAAATTGTAAGGCTAACATGACTCTATTGAAGCACTTGAAGAATTGTATCACTTGCCTTTGAGAGTGAAAGTCATGTCCACGGCTGATAAATAGCAGAGGATGGGGAATCGATTAACTAAATTGCCTGGATTTATTTTCAATTTCCCCAGACATAGAGTAAAATATTATGCAATTATGCATTTTAAATAATAATAAAAAATGTACAGCATTATTATTAGTAATAGTAGTGGTAAAAAAAACAGAAACAAAGCAAAACCTTAAATGCAGGGAGAAACTGTGGAACAGGTAATACTCCCTCTGAAGCTCAGTAATGATTCAAATTTGCTGAGTAGGTATGTAATTCTGTCCTGGCAAAATACAATGAGAAAAGATACAAAAAGTATAAATGGCTGCTGGAACTTCACCACCTGCCTGATGCTACTTTTGTCTGCCTCCATGCATACACTTAGGGTTCATTTATACGTACCGGCTTTCCGGGATGAGGGGAAGGATCCCGGGCTTTCCTTCTTCCCAGAAGGAAAGAGGGACGTTCCAGTGCAGCATGTGTTTTTTTTAAGAGAAGACATGTTGCGCTATTGTGCGGGCATAATCCAGCGCAAAGGTAAGTTTTAAAAAAAGTACCCCAACACCCTGAGAGCCATCCAAAGGATGGCAAAAATGCTGCCCCCACCCCTAATGGGCACGGACCCCCCCCCCCCCCGAACAGCTCCGTGTCTGTTTCCTGAGGCCCCGCTACTCTCATGGAGGAGGTGGGACCTGAGAGCAAGTGACACACCGCCCGTGGTCCTCGGGGCTGTCCCGGGACTGCAGGAAAAACCAGGAAAACCATGGTTGTAGTTATCCCAGGGAAAGTGAGAGGTCATCCCCAGTTAACCCCCTGTGTGTCATTTGGATGCACAGGGACAACCTTGAGCTGACCCCAGGGTTAACTGCATGGTGTAGACATGGCCTTAGACAGATTTCCCTTTCTCACCTAAGTTAGATATGTCTTGAATCCTCAGTGAGACTGTCAGGTTTTATGGTGATGCATATCAGCATACCTTCACACCATGACATCCAGTGTAAGGAGAACACGATTCTAAGTAGATCTTGATAAGTTCAGAACTTTTTAAAATTGGTTCACAGAAACAGTGCTGCTACTCACTCAACTTTAACTTGAACCATTGAGGCCTGCTATAGGATCCTTTTGCAGTAGTTTTTTTTTAGTTTATGTTTTTTGTTAATGGTTTTTAACTTAGGCCAGATCTAAACCAAGCAGGATATAGCAATATAAAAGTGGTATGAAAGTGGTATAAAGGCAGGACCTACACTGCTGCTTTATAGTGGTATTGAAGTGCACTGACAAGTATTGGGGCATATTCCATACACCGTTTTCAAACCACTTTCATAGTGTTATATCCTGCTTGGTGTAGATGTGGTGTGGACTGAGCTAAAAACGAATACGATCAAACAAGAATATAACTTCCAAGCTGCACATTAAGAATGTATCAAGCCTTTCTGGGTTGCAACTGAAGTTTCCACAGCTTTCAAAAATGAAAAGAGTATGGGAACCCTTCATTAATCCATCAAATGTATAAAAATCATTTTTTGTATTATTGCCATTCAGTCACAGCCACTGAAAATGTACAGCAGATGGGGTCTGAGAACCCAATGGTTATCACATATTTCCTGTCTGCTGTCCAAAGTGACTGTGAAGATTGATCCAGTTTCTAAGCATAGAATAAAATATGTAAGTGGTAATTAATGAAAGTGCACAACTTCAGTCTTGTTATTGATATTGGCATGATATTTTTTCTGTCTTTCCCCAAAGTAGAGACAAACTTCTTTTTAATGTATAAGATAAACTTATATTTTGCATGTCCACACCAAATTAATATCAGTCCAGTTGCCCATCCAGCCAGTCCTTTATGTAAATTAGACGGTGCGCCTCCCATGAGTGCATTCCTCCATTCACAAAAAGACTGTCAACAGAGGGACTAGACATGCTTTCTGCATATTTAATGAAGATCCTGGGAAGGATCCATTTATGTCCATGTGCTAGTGCTATTGATGTTGTGCTAGCAGAAACAAATACTTGTGCAATGTCAATGGTGCTTACTAGCATAACAGGGTGTTGTAAAAGCATTTGTTTCTGCTAGTGTAGGAGTGGGGAAAGTGTGACCATCACCACTCTGGATGTTGCTGGATTGCAACTCCCATCATCTCTCACCACTGGCTGTGCTCTCTGGGTCTGATGGGAGTGGCAATCTAAAAGCATCTAGAGGGCCACAGATTTTTCCACCAGTGTTAGTGCAATGTCAGAAGTGCTAGCGCATGGGCTCCACTGGGGCCTTCCCACTGCATTTTTATCCTCTCTGTTGCTCTAAAACAGAAGTGGTGGTTAGGTTACATTTCAAATGGGGTATGTAACATTATGCCATGAATGTAGACATCAAATTTCAACATCTTAATGTTGAAAGAAGATACTGTTTTTTCCCCTTTCTAAAAACAGATCACGCTGATTTTTTAAGATATACACCACACCATGGTGTCATATATTGTTCTGACTTACAAATGGTGAAGGAAAATCACGCTTCTGATCATATTTGCACAGTGTAAAACAGATCCAGGTTATATCAGTTAACATCAAAATGACAACCAGGAAGTGACTTCCACAAATATATAAAAAAAATCAATTGAAATTGTAGTTTTCTATGGTTCAGAGAGTATAATTTCCACCCACTAGGCATGTGAACATTTAGTATAGGATAGGAATTAATATTAAAAAATTATCCAAGCTTCTATGTAATTCCCTGTACGCTGCCCAGGACAATTAAGAAATTAATTTCACATGCCCTTTGGCTGTTCTTTCAGTCTAGTGATAGGCAAGCTTCCCTATGCTGTACTTAGAATAAGCTAATCTAAAACGAGCTAATTAACTCACTTTAATCTATGGCCATGCCAAACCTCATTGGCACTGCCAATGGGTACATAACTGTAGAAAAGTGGTGGGGGAGCAGTGGTGTGGCTCTTGGTACTGAGGAAAATTAAGAGCTTAGCCCAAACTCATCTCTGATGGGGTGTGTGGTTTTTCTACCCACTTCCCTGAAATTTTCTTCAGGGTGGAGTTTTACTCCATGCCACCCACTGCAGTGCCTCTCATCTTCTTTCCAGGATACTTATTTTAAATTGTTATAGGTTTGAGAGCAGGCTATTTGCGAGCAGACAAACAAATCAGAAATAAATACATGGACACCAGAGGTTGGGTTAACTAGGGCCTCTTTATTTAACAATGGGTATAGCATCCTTCCTGGATCTGTGCATGAACGTGCGGGAATCAGCACAACTCTACCTTCAGGCAATTAGCCTGCCAAAAATAATAAAGTGCAAGCACTCAGTTGGTCATAGTGGCCGGGTTAAAACCCGCACCTCTTTACAAGTACACTTAAGTGTTTGGGGAGACCAATCTGCATCACCTCCCACGCAGGGCTGCACAGTCCTGTGTAAGTGAGGCAAACAGTCCCCAAAGGCAACCCATATCCTGACTTGGAGCCGCAAAGCCCATCGAGGATCAGGCCCTCCGGGTTGCCCTTCATCATCAACGATGCCAAAAGTGCTCACCAGCCCTATTCTTACCTTTCAAATTTCCGCACCCCCTACCACAAATCATCCTATTTATTCTCCATAGCTAAATTCAAATTTCCAGTATGGAGTAGGCAAAAACCTGCACAGCTCTATCTGCCAGGGAAAATTCTTACTCAGCCCCTCCTCCAAAGGAGACAACTAGCTAATCTCATACTAGAAGGGAGGGAGGGTGGGGGCCAAAAATGAAAGAGGCCGAGTCCTGGGCGAGCCAAGGCTATATAGCCTTAGACTCCACCCCTCCACCTAAGCAATGCTTCCTGTGCACATTCTCATACACATGAGTATTTCTTCCTGCCGTTTCTAACCACCTGCAACCAACGCCTCCCACCCAATCCTTGCCAGCTGGATGGGGAAGCGACTTTCCCTCAGTTTTATTCTCCCCCCACTTGCAAAAACACTCCACTTCATGGCTCAACTGCTCTCACTGGAATCAACAGAGGCTTCCCCTATGTTTTTATCCCACCTCACGAGGAGGCAGAGTGGAATTTGGGGGAAATGGGTGGGAGGACGCTTAAACCTTCCTCTCCTGAAGCACCATGATCCTGATCTGTATTGGGGCTGCATGCACGTACATGAAAGCTACACCAACACGATTAGTAGAACATGTAGTTTGCCTCCCATTCTTTAGCCTTGGTGTAAGATAGCTTCTTTATCAAATTCTACCCTCTTCAAGAACCTGAAGCATCAACACTAATCTCCAGGAATGGAGTACTATAGATTTTGGAAGTCCTATTATATGACAGTACTTTCAGAATGCTATTCCATCAAGCATAACAACTAAGACATTTTCTTGCATGGCAAAAAGCCCATCTAGTGAAAAAGCAAGGAACGGAGGATAGGGCGGCGAAGGTCACCTCTGTTGCTCCTCTGTCCTGCTGGTTTCAGCATTGGAATCACTGCCGATTTACAGAAAAAAATCAGGTATCTGCTACAAAAGAAGAGAATCATTGACTGACATAGTCAGCAAACCTGGCACCATATAGTCTTAAAGCTGGAGGATCGTTTACTCCAGGAATGGGCAACTTGTGATTCTCCTGGTGTTTTGGCCTACAGCTCCCATCAGCCCTAGCCAGCATAGCCAATCATGAGGGATTATGGGAGCTGTAGGCTGAAACATATGGAGGGCCACAAGTTGCCCACCCATGACTGAGTCCAACCTCCTGCTTGATGTAGGAAGTCCGGAATTGCATCTTACCGGTGTTACCTGGAGTTACTTAAAATAAATCTCAGATAGTAAGGAGGAGGGTCCAACTCTATTTTATTAAAGAAAGAATCAGCGCGCTGAGACGGAACCCTGCAGCCTCATGGCTAAAAAACAGAGGAACCGCCCCTAACCAACATAGACAAAGGTTTTTACTCTCTTGGCATGAAAAAGAAACACCCTTCTTGTGACGTACGTGTCTAGAAACTTCTTTCAACTAAGAAATAGGGGAGGGGGAGGAGAAATAATGTTCTTTTTGCAAGCAGTTTACAGAGATGCAAGCAGCAAGGTCATTTCAACATACCAAAGGAGAGATAGCTCAGGGGCCTCTGGCTGGCAACAAGAAGAACAAAGGATTCTTTGACTTGCCAGCTCCTCTCATAAAAATTCTTTGACACCTTAATGTTTCTGCTATCACCGGTGAGATCATCTGCCCTGCAAAGACTCTTCAGGATTTACATAAGATTTGTTTTACAACTTACTTGATCTCAATTTAGGGGTTTCAGGGCACAGAGGCAGACATTAATTAATTCTTTCTTTTCTTTTTAATTTCATGTTACATTCCACATTCCCCTCTTTAAAGAACTAATTTAAAACTTTACATTGGTTCTTTATCTTACTTAAAAAGCATAAAGTTACAGAAAAACAGAAAAATCACTGTTAGGTACATTCATCTTGTCTATAGTCATTCATAGTTCTCTGTGCCTCAAAAATTGCTAACAGGATTTAGAGCATGTGTAGAGTGCAAAACAGGAATTAGATACATTCTTACTTCTTCATGTTTTCTATCTTCTTGCATAGTTAACGATAGATCATGAGAATATATTTTGCATTCTTTTCTAAATGACTTTTTTTTTTTCCAGCTAAGCGTGTAGTGTGGTTTCAATTCTATATAGATGCTACAGGGGATAAAATTCAGTCTGTAATTTTGGGTACACGTTATTTAATTCTTGACACTTGGGACTTTTCTAAATAGTCACATAGTAGCTTCTTGTTCAGACAAAACATTCAGTTTTGTCAGAAGACTCTGCAGTGTTCTTTATCTACTACAGCTAAATATAGCTCGTGTCCTGGGTTACAATTGTCCCTAACCGTTCTTTCTACTGGTTAGGTTTTGCATCAGGAATGTGAATCTGGGGTGGTGTTGGCACTTATGGCTTTCATCTTTGGACAGTGTGCTGTGCAATATTTACTGCACTTCTCCTAGTCTCTATTGTCCCCCTTGTGTTTGACACAATTTTCATCTCATGTAAAAAGTGAATTTATGGATGCCTATGTAATATGTATATGGCTTTCTAAAGGTTACTTCAAATACTTTCTTCTCAGCACAAGTAATGGGCCGCTTGGCAGTATAGTGTTCTGCATCTATATGGGCTCTAAACTCAGCGTTCCCTCTTGAGTTCTTGTGTCTATTGTTTTTATCAACCCTCAGTAAGCTGCCAGCCATATTAGCATTTTTACCGGGGGTTCTATGGAGCAAGCACTATTCCAGGAAATCCTGGTAAGTTAAGGTATCTCAGTGTTTGGCGCGGAATGGAGTGCAATGTAGCTGCACTCTTATGTGCGACATGATGACACTGCACACACACTTGAATCTGTGAACTGTGACTACTGGATACTACGGGTTCTGTTTGGATTTTTTGGTTTGTTTCTTCTTCTCATATATTCTTACTTCTTTGTAACACTGCTTATGGACCTACAAGTTGTACACAAAAACAAAAATCCTTCTGCTGTTCTGGTCTTTGCTTATAAATATACACTGCTTCTGTGGTCTTGGGTCTCTCAATCTCCTATGACAGTGTTATAAGTTTATTTAGATAGTCCAATAGGATAGAAATCTTTTTGTTGGATTCTTCGTCAGAGGAGACTGTCAGCTTCCGGGTGTGACAGCTCCTTTGAGCTGAAGTTCTCTTCTCTCTCTCTCCACAGAGTGTCAGCTCTCGGTAAGGGGGGGTTGCTTGGGTCAGGCAGACGCTTCAAGATTCCTTGGGCTGTACTCTCAGAGTCTCCTTTTCTGGACTTTGGCTCTGCTGTAATGCGTCCAGGATTTTAAACCAAAACATTTAATTGCAGCTGAAGTGACTAGCATAATTTGATATGGGCCTGACCACTTTGGCTTTTAGGGGATCTTTTTTTTTTTTTTTTTCATAACCTAGTCTCCTGGCTCTATATTATGTACTGAATCTGTAAGAGGTAAGGCACCTTCTAGTTTAAATTCTTCCTTACCTCTGCAATGCACTTTGCCTATGGGACTACTGGGAGGGCTACCATTCATGGCCTCAAAAAGGAGGTCAATTTACTCTTTACTTTGGGAGTGTTTGGCATCCTGATCAATATCTATGGCAACAGCAAACTCAAGTTAGTAGGTCTTCAGTAGTTCAGTTCATTTTTCCCAACTTTCTCAGAGCTTTTTCTGTAGATGTAACGCAGCGTACAATCTCTACTCTATGCTTAGAGACCTCGTTGTCTCTTAGACAAAAGCGTGCTTCTTTTGTCTGAGTACAGCTGTAGTGGGAAACCCGTGGGTGTATTTTCATGAAGCATCTCTTCTAGGCTCTCTACTCCTTGCTTATGCAGAAAAGCCTCTCGTCTTGGCTATTCTCGGCTTCTTAATCCCTCTTGTCTCTGGTGTGAGGATTTGCTTCGATTTCTCTCTTCTCTGATGCTTTGATACTTCAAAACTTCTTTGCTGCTCTGTGCCCCAGATAAACATGGTCTGTGTCTTTCCCTTCCGTTGCTTTATAGAGTGGCTGCCCATGTGTAGCATAATCTACGATCCAGAGCCGACAGTAACCCACCATTCCTAAGAAGGCTCCCAGTCCTCGCCTTGTGGCGGGTGGTGCAATATTACAAATTGCTTGCACTTGCTCTGGCAACAGGGCTCGTTTCCCATCTTCTCTCTGGGATTCACACACTCTCTGGAACATCTGTCAATTCAATCATGGGGGGCATAATGGCTATCGGCTGGCCACTTCTTTCCCATAACAGCTTATACTGCTATCCATGTTTGGCATGGATACTGTACAGACATCTCCTTCGTGTGGGACCTCGAACTCGAAACTTCTGTCTCTCTCAAAGGTCAGTCTTGCTTGGAGGTTCTTGAGTTTGCAGGACTGGTGTGTACAGAATTAGCTCTTCCTCTTGGGCTCAGCCTTCTGGTTTTATTTAGCAGTATCAGACAATACATTACTGCTACTTTTCGCGTTTAGGGTCACAGCTTCTGACAGGGCTTGTCCTTTTGGACTTTCTTATCTCATAAGCCCTGGCACTATGACTTCCAAAACTATGCCTTGCAGGCAGTATGTTTATGCTAATTCTGTCAGTCCTCCTTAAATTTCTCTGTATCGTTTCTTCTTATTGCTTTCAATGGGGGGTAAGGTTAAACGCTCTTCTCTGGCAGACTCTGCTCCAGCTCAAGGCTTTAACTCTTTCTGCTCTCTTCTTGCATTCTTGCTTTCTGTTGCTTCATTTTGCCAAGGAGCACACAGATCTAGAAAACCTTTGAGTAATCCCATTACTCCTGGTCCACCTTAAGGAATTCAAGCAAACAGTCTGCATTTCTCACACAAGTGGGGTTTGCAACTTGACTCTATAGCTTTAATCTTGATTTGTTTTTTTTTCTTTTAAAGTCTTAGTTATTAGTTCAACTCTCTCTTTTAGCAAACTGGCTTTTCTAACACTTTGGCATTCCTAGCTTGGGGTTGTAATTTCTCGATAGGCTCAGGATTACAACCAGAGATCTTCTTCACGTCATGATTTTTGTTGCCAGTATAGTTTGCTTCCTTTACTGCGTTCGCTTCTTTCTGAGCTTCAGTGATAAGTTCAGAACATCATCTTTTTCAAGGGAAAGTCCTCATTTTCTAACAGCCTTCCCAGCTGTTTGCCATGTATAGCTTCTCTAGCTGCTCACATATAGGGGCTAAGTTTGGTGCGCTCATCCTGTTGATTAGACCTTTCTCTGTTTAATTAATTTTCCCCTCTTTTTGGTATTTAGAGCCTCTTCTGACCTTCGAGTCTGATGGGGAATAATTTTTGTAGCATCTGGCCCCTGTGCTTCTGAAGTCATGGGCTGTGTCTTTTTCTTTCTTTTCACTTTCATCTCTTGCCACACTGAAGTTTGCTAAACTTCTCGCCTTTTCTCCTATAGCCAAAATCCAATTCCTCTTGGTCTGCATTCATCTCTTGTCTCTCAAGGAGTCGCCGTGGTCTTCGGGAGTTACTACTGTCTTCACAACCAATTTCTGGCACCTGTTGCTCCGGTTTCTCCGTTTGCCGGTTGTGCAGTCTTGTCTCTCTCTACTCTGTGCATGACTTCATTTTTACAGTCTTTTCATTTTCTGACTTTTAAACTGCACGTCTGGGCTTGCTTCTAAAACTCTCTCTCTCATCTGGAGTTCTTTCTGTATGTCTCTGTAGTTTGGCTCACAAAGGACATGTTCACTGTACGTCTGTTGGCAGCCTCATCTGGGTCCACTGGGGAGTATTGTCGATAGGCTTCTTTTAGTCCTTCCATAAAAGACCTTGGGGATTCTTTTGGACCCTGCATCACTTCAGCTACTTCAGACGTATTCATAGCTTTCCTGGCTGCTCTCTGAATCTCTCTTGTGGTCAATTGGCACAACTCTTGCCGCCTCTACTCATGGTTCGCATTATGAGGGTCTCATTGGGGATCCTTCGTGTCTTATCTGCAGCTGCTAGATCTCTCAGTTGTTGCCCCATGGCCTGATGTAGGCGCCCTCTCTCTTCTGTACCATACAGAGGGCTTTCTAAGACTCTTAGGTTCTGCTATGTGAGACTATACGTGTCTATGGCATTTTCTCACAAATCAGCCATTTGTATGGGGTCTTCAGTCTGTGATTTCAGTGACATTTCATCTGGGGTAACTGCATTGAGATCTATGGGAACTGGGTTCCGCCACTCTCGCACCTTCAATGTTGCTTGAAGCACAAGTTTCAACTTTCTTCCCTGTTGCTGAGTGCGTTGGCCGTGAAAACGCTGGGGCGCTAGTTTGAGTAGCTTCTGGTGACTCAGCAACCAGTGGGGCGTCGGGGCAGAATGGAACATTGTTTGAGGGGATGGCAAAATTGGATCTCAGCATCACCTTGCCACTTTCCAAACTACATAGTTATACACACCATGCAGGGCTTCAAAAAGGACGCAGTCATCGGGAAAACTCTTGTCTTCTAGCCCCTGCTCTCGCGTCTGCATACTTTTACTTCTCCTCCGCTGACATCGCTTCAGTTGGAGGAATGCTAATGAGAACAGCTGTTGCCGCTTCCATCAATGCTCTGGTCAGGGGGGGAATTCTCAGCTGCTAACTTTGAACAATCTCGTTTGAGAGTTTATTACTTTGCCATAAAAACACCTCTCACTTTGCAGCTTAGTTTCTGAGCATTGGTCGCGCTGCCTACTTCGCTGGATTCAGCTCAATGGGGGGCATTGACTCTTCACCTCTCTCCTCGGCTCCCGATCTGCTTCCTCTTTGCCAAAGCACTCAATCGGTCTGCCATCCGCGCTGCTTTCACTGCCATACTGGAGTTCTGACATCATCTCTCTTTCTGGGTCCCTGTCCCTGCTTCTTTGCACGCCATCTCGAACCAGGGGAGAAGCCATTGCCCGCTGCAATGCCTCTTCTTCCTTTGTATACATAAACTGCATACATTTACTGAGCCTGCTCTCTCTGCAGGTCTGTCTCCTTTACTCGGGAGACGTTTCCCTGGCTTCCTGCTTCTATTTTTCTCTTCAGCCCGTGGGGCTTGGAGACTCGGCTGGTTAAGCCTTTTTGTAGACTGGCGTGTCTGCACTGGTGAAGCTTGTATATGCACAGGCTTCGGGATACAGGATTGGGACCATCTCTCATGCTGCTCTCTTTGCACACAAATCTGTTAGGACATTGTGCCATTGTATGTCAGGTGGCAGTCTGTTGAGGAGGGTCCTCAACCAGTGGAGTCAATGGTTCTACTCTTGAGTTCACAGCGCGTAGATCATGTACTGGTTTGTACTGGCCTGAGTCTTTATTTTTTAACTGGATACAAGCTGATGGACTTGGTTGGGGTGCTTGCAAAGCTGGCTATATGGTGGCTGTGGCGGTGACAATTCATCTTCCTCATCCTGGGCAAAGGCTCTGGGGAGTTTTAACTCTTTTCTTGACTTGCGTGCCCTCACTTTTCTTCTCTCTGCCTCTAGGGACCTCTTCATCTGGGTGCCCTCTGCCTTTAAGGCTTTTTTTCCTCTTTTAGGCATTCACTGTACTGGCATCACCAAATTGGCTGTGGTGCATGCCTGTTTACAAGGATTTCTTAGCCACGCTGGCCTTTCTTGATAATTAGTGGGCTATTGATACAGGAACTGATCAGGATGTGGAACACTCACAATGATTGGTAGGCTTCCTTAAAATTTTCTTCTATCTAAGTTACACCTCTCTTCTGCCTTCTAAAAATCACTCTGACTTGGCAGATCTATTTGACAAACAACGTCTCAATACATGTGGGTCTAACTCTTCTCTACATTCTCTTGAATCCACTTTCAAGATTAACTACCCCTCTCTTGAATCTATTTCTAGATTTTCTACCATATACTACAATATGGTTTTTTGGGGTTTTCTTTGAGTTTCTCCCACCCATTATGAGTTTCACAGAGACGTCACGCTTTCCATACAAACAAGACACAGAGGGGAAGGAACGGGCTGAGTGGTAAGGGGTCCACTTCAGCTGACACAAAAAGGTATGGACAGACAATCCAGACGTACCCCTCTTTCACGGCCCTGTCTGTCTCCAGAACAGGGAACCTCGTTACCGGAGAGTCCCACTCATTTTTCGGGTCTCTGCTAATCAGATAACCGTCTCAGTCATCAATCCACTCATTCACCATACACACTTCCAACCCTTTTCTCTAGGGCCACGTCGGGGTAATAAGGTTCAAGCCAAAACCTTCCCCCGGCCCAACAGGATGGCTAAATTCCTGTTTCTCTATGGAGGCCTCCCTTTTTCATACGTTACCTGCCGGCCGGCGTCTTGTTCTGGTTAAGAAAGAAAGAAAAAAAAAACCTCGTCCTTTTTCACCCTTTTTATGACTGCTGTTCAGCTGACTTCCAGCAGCCGGTGTCCAGCCCTCTCTCTCCGCAAAGGTGGAGGTGGCGCCGTGAGGTGTGAGCACGAGCAACAGGAAGCCTTGCTTGTCACAGCTAAGCCACTTTGGGCAGGTAATTCACCGGAATGACCATCCGAGTCGCGGCGCCAGGATATGTTACCTGGAGTTACTTAAAATAAATCTCAGATAGTAAGGAGGAGGGTCCAACTCTATTTTATTAAAGAAAGAATCAGCGCGCTGAGACGGAACCCTGCAGCCTCATGGCTAAAAAACAGAGGAACCGCCCCTAACCAACATAGACAAAGGTTTTTACTCTCTTGGCATGAAAAAGAAACACCCTTCTTGTGACGTACGTGTCTAGAAACTTCTTTCAACTAAGAAATAGGGGAGGGGGAGGAGAAATAATGTTCTTTTTGCAAGCAGTTTACAGAGATGCAAGCAGCAAGGTCATTTCAACATACCAAAGGAGAGATAGCTCAGGGGCCTCTGGCTGGCAACAAGAAGAACAAAGGATTCTTTGACTTGCCAGCTCCTCTCATAAAAATTCTTTGACACCTTAATGTTTCTGCTATCACCGGTGAGATCATCTGCCCTGCAAAGACTCTTCAGGATTTACATAAGATTTGTTTTACAACTTACTTGATCTCAATTTAGGGGTTTCAGGGCACAGAGGCAGACATTAATTAATTCTTTCTTTTCTTTTTAATTTCATGTTACATTCCACACCGGCAAGTTGCCAACAGCTGTCTGTTGTGCAACAAAGATCCACCACTCCCTCCTGCAAGTGTTCCATTGTCAAACTGCTGTTTAAGAAGTTTCTCTTAATGTTCAACCACATTCTACACTCCAATAACTGAAGTCCATTAGATTTAGTTCTGTGTCAAGGGCAGCAAATAATGAATTACCTTACCCAAGATATCCATTAGTGACTACTTGCTCTCTTGCATTTCTAGCCTAACAACCATTATTTAGATTTTTTTTAAAGTATTATTATATTGATCAGCATTGGAATAGTTAACAGGGCTGAAATTTAGATTTTAGAGAGACATGAGTGAGATTGTTGACAGACACGCTACATAAGTACTGCTTCACCCTAGCTACTGCCAAAGGTGATGATCAATAGATTTACACTTGGTTCATATTCCCGATTCATTTAATCATAGACACAGGTGAGTTACAAGTAGTCTAACACTGTTCAGATTTTGAAACACCAATTTTTTGGCTACGTTAAACACAGTGGATTTTGCAAATATACATGAAAATGTGTAAACTGTCCTCCCCCCCCCCCCCCATAATAGTTTAGCTCTACTTCTACATGGCATTCCTCTGCGTTTGAGCATGGTAATATCAGTATGACTCTTCAGCTCTCCCATTCCGTTTCTTCTACAGAAGTCACACAAATAGAGCACTTTATCTATGTCAGAACATTCACTTGTTATGCAAAATCCCTAACCCAAATATTTTCCCTAGGTGTCACACAAACTAGGAAATATTTAATTATATTGTTATAATCTTGACATATGTTGGGTTGTGTCCAGACTATGTTAGTTGCACTGAAGTACCATTGAAATCAGGTGAAAAGTTAGTCATTACTTAAAATGAAAAGTTAATAATGATTTGAAGGGGAAGTAAATTAGCCTGGATCCGACCCATTGTTTATATATGTTCTTACTGATTGGTTAATACTGGCCAGTAAAAAATACAACAGCATTGGTTTTATTATTAGCATTGTAGTAAGCTTAAATATATCCCCATTTTATTGAGACTTTGATCTGGTTATTATAAATAGGATGTATATTTTTCCTACACATTCATTTTTACAGAGCTTTAGATCGTAACAATATAACCTTTAATTATGTTTATCACTTTTAATTACATTTAACTGAACACTTTTGCAGACTCAGCAGTAGTGGCATTTCCCCTCCCCAAATACAGCTTTCATTAAGCTGGGATATTTTACATATCTTGTTCCTCCACTCTTGTGATTTGTAGGAATGGGATATGAGGATCCTACCAGCCAAAACAGGTTCTTGAATTCCTAAAGGTAAAGCTAGCTCTCAGCAAAATATATGAAAATGGTTTGTATCAATATTTAAACATGTACACGCACTCACACACACACACACACACACACACACACACGGTTTCAGTGTTCAGTAGTTTGAAGGAGATGGTAAGTTTAGCCTCAAGAATATATGATTAAGAGGCAATATGATAGCCACCTTCAAATATTTGAAGGACTGTCACATTGATAATAGAGCAATTTTGTTTTCAGTTTCTTCAGAGAATAGAACTACAACCAAGGGGTTCAAATTACAAGAAAGGGGATTTTCATGAAATAGTAAGAAGGTATGAACTATTTGACAATGCAGTAGACTGTCTTTCCTTAGTTAGCTGCAGTGGAGCCAGAGGGCAGGTTACCAAGGGTGAGGCCAAGGGGTTACCAGACACTAAGTCAACCAAATTTAATTTTCAGCACAAGCTTATTTGCAAGGTCTAAGTAAGCTTAAGCACTTAAGTATATCTAAACTGAAGAATAGCGTTTTACCTTGAATCAGAAAGTCAGAGTGTTGTTGTCAGAGTTGACCAATGGGGAGTGAGGATAGTCATTGTAGCCAAAGACTTTTATGATAGGCATAGGTGTTCGCAAGGGGTGTGCCGGGTGTGCCCAGGCACACCCTAATGTCTCAAGCAATAAGCACCAAATTGAGGGGGGCATTGAGTAGGGATCCAGAGGGGGATCCAGAAGCAGTGGGAATGGTCCTCCAGCTGCCCAGCAGCAGGAATAAAAAGAAATTATTCTGCTGGGAGCCTCTCTGCCAGGAGCAGCGCTTCAGAGAGGCCTGAAGGAGGAACCCTGATGGCTAATATCACCTTGTAAGCCCGTTCTCCAGCCAGTGTCATCACAAAGCCCCCAAAATCCTGTGGCTTGAGGAGCGTCTCATTCCTCACCCCCTCACCTGCAACAACCCTTCTGCGGTCAGGCAAGTCAGGAGTAGGGATCAGTGTCTTCAGTGTTTAATAAATAAATGAATAAAAATAATGTGCTTTATGACTGAGTATTCAATACATGTTCGCCTTAAAAAAATATCCCCGGATGCACACCCTAATGAAATGAGCTGTGCATACCTATGATGATAGCTGAGTGTTGGAAAGGGGGTATGATGGGAAACTGGAGTTAGGGGAGAGGCAGTGCCAAATTTAGGAATGAGCCAAGTAAGCTAGGTTGGAGATCACCTAGGGGTGATCATGTTACACCAGGCGAAGTATAAAGTGTAGGGGTATGCACATCCGAAATTATCGTATTGAATCATTATCGGAAATCACTTTTTTAAAAAATTTCAGATCGGATTATATGGGAGGTAAATCATATCATATTTCTGATAATTATATTATATGATATATATGATATGATATGATATGATATTTAATTTGCAGCCCCATTGTGCCCTATAGAACTGATTTTTTTTTTTAGAAAAAATGCCTATAACGTCTGTATTTTCAAGGTGTGCATAACTTTTTTATTTGAAATGATAATGACATGAAACTTGGGGAGCCAGGACTAGCAAGATCCAATCTGAAATGTCCAAAAAGTTTCATGTCTCTATCTTTTCAAGTTAAAAAGTTATAGGGGGTCACCCAAAAGCCCCACCCCCTGCTGTAACTTCTTCATTTTTAAAGATAAAAACTTGAAACTTGTGGGACATTGAAGATGGAAACTGGCTGGTCATTTGTGGAAAAAAATCAGAGTAATTGCTCAAACCCTCGATTTTCTATGAATTTTTTTAAAGATCGTGCTCATTCTGAAAGTTGAGGCCCAGTCAACCAGCTTTCAGAAGTTTCATGTCATTATCATTTCAAATAAAAAAGTTATGCACGCATTTCCTCCAATACAAACCTATGGGGAAAAAAGCAGACAACAAGATGACAGCATGGAGGCCTGGACAACCAACTGTCAATAAAGTTGCACGATCTTTAATGAATTTATATAAAATCGAGGGTTGGAGGGATCGATCTCAAATTTCATACACATGTCTAGCACATGTTGCTACACATATGTGCCAAATTTCAGATCAGTCCCTCCACCCCTGTATTTTATATGTTTTTTTAAAAGATCCTGCAACTTTTTGATGGGTCTGAATGAATGCACATGGCGAGCTGTCATTCTGACCTGTCAGAACTTAAACAATCTTTAATAAATTCATATAAAATTGAGGGTTTGAGGGATCAATCTCAAATTTCATACACATACTTAGGCATACCCCATAAGCACTGTGACCAAGTTTCAAGCCCCTGACTTTGAAAATACAGAAGTTTTAGGTTTATTTATATGGCGGTCCGGTAATCCAAGAAAAAAAATCCAATATAATTGGGCTGAAGATTTTCGGATCGGATATTTATCGGAGGTTTTTATATCATATCGTTATCGTTAATTGGATGTCCGATAATGACCTTATCATATCGTTATCAGACATTTTAATGATACGATACACATCCTTAATAAAGTATTGGTTATTACCTTTAAAGTCCTACATGGTTTGGGTCCAAGTTACCTGTGGGATCGCCTTCTCCCGTACGATCCGCCCCACCCACTCAGGTCCTCTGGGAAGAATTTACTACAGCCAGCAAAAACTAGGCTGACAACTGTTACCCAGACGTCCTTCTCTTCTGCAACTCCCAGACTTTGAAATGGCCTTCTGGAAGAGATTCGTCAACTTAACAGTCTCCTGGAATTTAAGAAACCCGTAAAGACTGATCTCTTCCAGCAGGCCTACCCAGTTGAATTTTAAGATGTCTTTTAATAAAGTATTCATTTTATCTGCTTTTAATTAGTTATATATGTATTTATGGTGTTTTATATTTGTTGTTGGACCCCACCTCGATCCAGAGGGAGAGGTGGGTAAGAAATAAATGTTATTATTACTTGCTCTGGCTTAAATATGCTGGAAAGTCTGGTGTGATTTACAACAGAGTTGCTTTATATAGAGAAAGCATGGCAACACAGGATTTAGTATTGGAGGCAATAAACAGAAACTAGAGACTTTATTATTGCTTTTATACCCATCTTCAGAGAAGGCTAACACTAACTGCAAGCCTCCTCTTCTGCTGGGTGGTACATTTTCATTACCTTCCTATTACAATTTTATACACTTTTTTCTTTTTCTTTTTATGGTATGGGGCCTTTGAATCTTGACATGGTTCAGGGCCTCAGCATGTTTTAATCTGGCCCTGGGGAGAGGGGATGGCAAAGGGCGTGTTTGCTCAGCTAAATTTAAGTAATTATACCAAGCTACTGGGAAAATCATAGAGCTATGAACCTGACTGGGAATAATGGTGTAATTTATTATCTTCACTCTAATAGTGTGTGATTAACATAATGGAAAAGGAAGGAGATGTTGCCCCCCATACATGAAAAGAACTGTCCATTGTTAGAACTTTTAAAACAAAGTCTGGATGGCTACCTATCAGGGATGTTAGATTTGCTGCACTGGCAGGGAGTTGAACTAGATATCCTTTCATGTACATTTCAGTTCTATGTTTCTATGTTGTATACATTAAAAACAACAACAACAGCAACAACAGCAGCAACAACAACAACAACAACAACAACCCAGAATCAATGGAGAAATTTCATACCTAACTCATATTTAGGAACTTATATAGATGGGAAAAGAATCCTATACTATGAACTGTTTTGAATTCCAGTCAAAACGTAATTTGGTTTAGAGTTCAGCTTAGATTGTCATCTGCAGTTCATGGTCCAGAAAAAGTAAAAGTCTCTAATGTCCTATAATACTATGATTAATGAGGCTCTTTGTGACTCCAAATTCTTACTGTGTATCTGCACCGTGCAAAGTCTTTTCTTTTGGAATTCTGGGGAAAATGGAAATGACGATGATACATTGACATTTAGTTTTAAGAAAAGACTACGTCCCTTTAAAAATATTTTTTTGGAACAATACAGTTCATGCTGGTAAATGGCACAAAACTGTGCCAATAGCATTCAGAATAGAGGAACATTTATAGTTCGCTGTTATCAGCTTCTCCTGAATCCATGTTTTGCATTTGAGAATTCTAGCGTAGACAGAATTGAATTCCCACCTAAAGGTAAATCATGTCCATCATCATATCATTCTTTCAGGGATATATATATATATATATATGAATAACTACATTCTGTTGAAAATGTCTAATCTTTACTAATAATGCCATTGAGTGACACAGTCTTCCCCTGCACAGCTTCACTGGTGAGGGCAGGTGAACTAGCCATAGAACCCTCTAAGGCTTTCTGGAATCCAGAAGGATCCATCAGCCTTCGAGGGCAGACCACCTTAACAGGTCCGCCACACCTGCAGGGGCAGGTGGTAGCCGTGATACTAAACCTGACCAGAAAATGGTTTGTCCATGACAATGCGGAAGTATTTGTTACCTCCGCCCACAGATCTGTCTGTTTGGAACTGAAAACAGCATCGAGGGTGTGACCTGCTGAATGTGTAGGTCCAGAGACCAACTGGGATAAGCCCATGGTTGTCATGGATGCCATGAACTCCCGAGCTGCACCTGACAAACCGGCCTCGAATGTGATGTTGAAGTCACCCAGGACCAAAAGCCTGGGCAACTCCAACACCAGCTCCAAGACCAGATCTATGAGCTCAGGCTGGGAGTCTGATAGGCAGCGGGGTGGCCGGTACACTAAGAGAATCCCTAGTCTATCCCTGGTCTTCAGACTCCGGTATACACACTCAATGTGATTCAATTCACAAACAGGAAGTCTGGTCAGGTTAAGATTATCCCTATAGTCCACAGCTACTCTGCCCCTGCCCACTTTTCCTCATCTGCTCACTAACACAGTACCCAGCTGGGAGGGCCTGCGCCCATGTTGGGCTACTATCATCTCCCAGCCAGGTCTCTGTGAAGCATGCCAGGTCAGCCTCCTCATCTGAAAGAAGGTCATATATGATATTTGTTTTATTAACTGACCTGGCATTACACAAGAGCAAGGAGAGGTTCTGTGGGTGGCCTGGTTCGTTCTCCAAGTTCTCCGGGTTGACAGAGCAAATGGAAAGTAAGATGGGTGTTATACCGTATTTCATCGATTCTAAGCCACACTTTTTCTCCCATGTTTACATCTGTAAAAATGGGGTGCGGCTTAGAATCGATGGCGACTTAGAATCGCAGGATTTCTCCCACTTTTGCAGAAGGCAGGAGGGCTCTGCATGCCCCCCCATGACTCCTAGGGTGACTAGTCACACTCTCCTCCAGTCCTAAAACACCCCCTGCCACCCCACCCCCGAAACAAACCCCACTACCAAGCCACCCCCCCCCCAAAAAAAACCAGCCCGGACCTACCGGGTCCTCCGCTGCCACCGCCGCCACATGACCCCCACAGCCCCCTCACCCTTCTTGCCCTACTTGTGGCCTAGAGGCGCCTGAGGAGCCACAGCAGCAGCAGGAGGAGGAGATTCAGCCGCAGGCCCCATTCGCCGCTTGTTTCCCGCTGCTGCATGGAACAAGGGGGGAGGGAGAGAGAGAGAGAGAGAGAGAGGCAGGCAGAGCGACACTTGGGTCTCTCTGCGCGGGGGCGGTGGCAGGGGAGGTGGGGGGCTCCAATGCTTCATAGGCACACACGTCTTACACGGAGTCCCCGCCGCCGCTGCCGCCCCCCACCACGCAGAGAGACCCAAGTGTCGCTCTGCCTGCCTGCCTGCCTCTCTCTCTCTCTCCCTCCCCCCTGTTCTACGCAGCGGCGGGAAACAAGCATGACTGTTTGCCCCCGGGGCCCGGTCGGCCTAGATCACCAGTTTTTCCGGTTAGGACCGGGAAACCCTTGGCGATCTGGTCACCCTAGGAGTCACGAGGGGGGCATGCAGAGCCCTCCTGCCTTCTGCAAAAGTGGGAGAAATCCCGCGATTCTAAGTCACCGTCAATTCTATGACACATACGTTTTGTTTCTTCTTCTTAGAATCAAAGTTTTTTTTTCTGTGGGTGGTACAGAAATTAAGGTGCATCTTAGAATCGACGCAAAGCTTTTTCCCTGTTGGTGGCCGTGAAATTAAGGTGCGTCTTAGAATCGATGGCGTCTTAGATTCGAGGAAATACGGTATATTATCTACCTCTCCTTCCGATTTATATTCTGGAGCTCTGACCTACAGGCAAGAAGCTCTTGGACTAGTGACTTTATACCAATCCATGTTATGGAATTATAATACCCCTAACTGAGATCTCAGAGAGCTGGCTATGGAAAAAATATGCAACAACCTTTGCAAATGGCTTTTTGCAAAAGAGAAGGCAATGTCACTATAAACTCTACCCCTGTGGCTACTGATAATAAACAGTGGAGAGGAGAGCTGGTACATGATCAGACCCCAATCAAAAAGAAAAGCCTGTGCTAAGTAGCTCATGTGCACCTGCAATGATAAGGGGTACTGAGGATATCCATACTCAACGCTTGCTAGGTCGGGTATTCATAACAATAACATGAATGACTGAAAAAAGGCATAAATTGTCAAAATGACCGTAAGTTTAAAGAAGAATTATCAGGGGGCAACATGTCACTCAAGATAATATGCCCAGATGGTAGACCTTCAGTAAAGTTTTAGAAAAGTCTCAGAGTAACCCATTAGTGATAATGCCAGAGACATTCCCAAACACATTGGCATAAAATGTGAGATTGTTGGAGGATAGAGACCTCACTTCAGGCTGATGAATGAGTGGCCTCACCACCCATGTATCCCATTTTTAGTTGAAAGATGGTTGTCTCACCACTCAATGGGACCCTCATCGGAACATGTGTATAAAAGCACAGCTAGTGAGAACTCAGCTTCACTTCACTCCAAACTCCCACTGCTTTGCTGCTGATCTTCGTTGGACCACTAGACCCATGGATATAGGTAACATTGGACCTTTTGAGACTCTTACACTCTTAGACTTTACCTTGCAAATAATTGTAACCTTTTTGAAGTTAAAACTAACTAATAAACTGAAGCTCAATCCATACAAGACTGAGATGCTGTTAGTGGGTGGTTCTTCTGTCTGCATAGAGGGTGTTCAACCTGTTCTGGATGGGGTTGCACTGCCCCTGAAGGAGCGGGTTCATAGCTTGGGTTTTTTTCTAGAACCATCTCTGTCACTTGAGGCTCAGGTGGCCTCGGTGGCACGGAGTGCCTTCTCCCAACTTCAGTTGGTGGCCCAGCTACGCTCCTATCTGGACAGGGATAACCTGGCTTCAGTTGTCTATGCTCTGTTAATCTCTAAATTGGATTACTGCAATGCACTCTACATGGGGCTGTCTTTTTTGTTGTTGTTTTGTAATAATTTTTATTAATTTTCAACATATATCACATAAAAAAACCACAATACTTATAAACCCTCGACAACCCCCCGTGCTCCCCTTCCCCTGAGACCTTCTTGCTCTATTATTTTACTCAATTTTCCAAAATTGCATTGATTCTTTTGAAGGTGTACATCCTCTCCCCTTTTCTAAAACATATTCTAAAAATACTCCCCAAATACTTCCAAAATCATTCTTTTTAGTTAATCCCATCTTAACTTTCATTATACATGTTAATCTATCAGTAATTGCAATATCCCACACTCCTTTATAACATTCTTCTATACTATAATTCCCTTGTAATTTCCAACTTTTAGCTACCGGAGAGGTGGCACGGGCGGCAGTCGAGCCCAACCCAGTGGGAGGGACAGGCGCAAGAGAAAAGGGGAGACAGCTGATCTTCTTCAGCCGTCTGTCTGCCTGTGAGCCGCATGCTTTTCGGAAGCAGCAGGAGCCGGGAGAGGAGGCGGATAAGCTTGCCCTTGGTTGCACGATCTCGACAATTTGACATCAGAGCTGCCCCAGCCATCTGTGACTTGAGCTCTCTGTACAGGGAGAGGAGGCGGAGGCGGCAGTGGCGTTAGCAGCAGCAGATAACCCTGCCCTCAGTGGGTTTGTATTACCAGAGCATGCACTGATTTGCTGCCTTGTCTTTAGACCCATCCCAATCATCAGGGTGTGTGGTGCATGGTGTGTGGAGGGGGGGAATCCACTGTCTCTGTAATAAATGATAGAGGATACAATGACTTTGCTCTCTCTGCTGGGTCGGATCATGCGTTACTTCTTGCTGAGACCAGAGACACTCTTCCTGCTATGCATCAGCCTGGCCCTGTGGAGCTACTTCTTCCATACGGATGAAGTGAAAACCATTGTCAAGTCCAGCAGGGATGCTGTGAAGATGGTGAAGGGCAAGGTGGCGGAGATAATGCAGAATGACCGGCTCGGGGGTCTGGATGTGTTGGATGCTGAGTTCTCCAAGACCTGGGAGTTTAAGAACCACAATGTGGCTGTCTACTCCATCCAAGGCCGGAGAGACCACATGGAGGACAGGTTCGAAGTGATCACTGACCTGGTGAACAAGACCCATCCTTCCATATTTGGGATATTCGATGGGCATGGAGGAGAGTCAGCAGCAGAATATGTGAAGACCCGCTTACCTGAAGTCCTAAAACAGCATCTTCAAGACTACGAGAAAGACAAGGAGAATAGTGTATTATCTTATCAGACCATTCTGGAACAACAGATTCTCTCAATTGACCGAGAAATGCTGGAAAAGTTGACTGTGTCCTATGATGAAGCAGAAAAGAATTGAAAGTGTAATTAATCATCCTCCTTTTGTCTGGTGTGAAGATGTTGGTGCTGTGTTGCCATCCATTTTTGTTCAGAGAGTGGTATTACATTCATGAAACAGTGTGCTGAACAGTCCAGAAGATGGAAAGCCTGCTCAAAAGTGGCTTCATTTTTCAGTGATTAACTTTCTGTGCTTTGATACATAAAACTTAATGTCACCCAAAAGATTTGTTAGTTGCCGGCTATTCTTTTGTACCTCACTTGGCGAGGCCAGGGAGAATCTATCCACATTGCTTTATCGAATGTACAAATTCTAAGCTGTTGAAGTACCTCTTGTCAGCACATCAATCCTGTAATCGCAAAACATGCCTAGAATGACCACAGCAGAAGATGAGATGGAAATGTATCCAACGTGCAAAGGGAAAGAAAATATCCCTGCAATCTTCACAAAGCTACCCACATTTAGATAAAGCAGGCAAGCACCCACTTTCTGACTGTTGGACAACACATTTCATAACAACAGTTAAGCCCTAAAAGAACACATGTGTTAATCTAATGCCAGTCTCAGAAGCCACTGTGCTGATTAAACATTTCAAAGGACTGAGGGTCAGGATCCCAGCACCAAAAAAGCACAACTTGTCCTTTCACGCTGGCGCTGGGAGTGGGAGCCTGCCCCAAGAACTGGTATTAGCAATCCCACAACATCCTTTACATGTATGATAAATTATGTTTGACGTGAAATGATAAGATGTTTTTAATGATGTATTAGTTTTTATTTGTTTTAATATTTAATCTGTTTTGTGGTACTTGTGTTTTATATTTGTTGTTGTTCCCCGCTTCGATCCAGAGGGAGAAGCGGGTTATAAATAAATAAATTTATTTTATTTTTTTTATTTTATCATTAGTCTCGCCGATGTCAGGAGATTGTTTATGAATTCTTTTATATTATTATTACCATAATCTTTATCAAATACCCCCAATAAAGCTATATTTGGACTTGCTTCTACCTTCTTACCTAATATCTCACTTATCTCCTTAAACACTCTATCCCAAAAATTTTTAACATATTCACAAGTCCACCACATATGGTAATATGTCCCCACATCCTGACAGCCCCTCCAGCAAAACTTTGATGTTTTCTTGTCTATCTGATGTAATCTTACAGGGGTGAGATACTATCTCCAAATTATTTTATACTGATTTTCTTTTATCCTTATTGAAAGTAACTTTAATGTTCTTGATTTCCATATCTTTCCCCAACTGTCCCCATTAATTTGAATTTTTAAATCTTCTTCCCAGATTTTTTTCAAGCTTTCTTGAGCCACGTCCTCCTCTATTAATATCTTGTATATATCACTCATTAAACCTTTTTTACTTTTACTTTTATTTCCTCTCTCCTTTTCTCTGGCCTCAATTAGCTTTTCAAAACTTGTTTCCTTTCTACACTCCTTATTTTTCTTTTTCCATTTTAGTGTCCACTGTTCCAATTGCAAACTCTTAAACCATAAATTTTCCTGCCCTATTAAATCCTCTTCTATTTGCTTTTGAGTATTCAATCTCTTCACCCAATCTTTCACTTCAATTATTTTTTTCCCCTCAATAACCCTTCCAATTCTCCTCTCAAGTTACCTGGGAAGTTTTCCATCACAACCACTGGGGACAGATGGGAAATTCCTGGCATTAATTTATTTTTGTATCTTTCCCAGATTTCTCTAATGTTCCTTAAGATGGGATTTTCTATACCTTTCAATTGACTCTTATGTATATTACTAAAGAAAACGTTTTGTAGCTTTAGCTCTGTTTCTCTTGTCTGCATCTTTAACCATTCTAAATCCTCTTCCCCTACTATACTATTTATAACATATCTTAGTTGGTTAGCTATATAATACATCTTTATATTCGGAAGACCTAAGCCTCCTTCACTTTGAATCTTGTACCATTTTGTTTTATTAATTCTTGATTTATTATCCCCATTACAATAGTTATTTATCATACTTTGCCAACTTTTTATTTCTACATCTGTTATTTTAATTGGTAACATCCTAAACAAAAAATTAATCTTTGGTAATATCTTCATTTTAATTACCGCTATTCTACCAAACCATGAATGCTTTAACTTCCTATAAGCCTCTAACTTCTCCATTACTTGTGTTTTTAATCTACTAAAAATTATTTTCTCTAAACTTTCTAACTCTTTCGTAATATAAACTCCTAAATAACGTATTATATTTTTAACCTTCAAATCTAATTTTAAACTACACTCATCCCCTTCTACTTTATCGTAATTAAAAAGCATCATATTGGATTTCCCCCAATTTACCTGTAACATCTCCAATTCCCTCAAATGTTGTTTTATTTCTTCTATGCTTCCCCCCGGATTTTCTAATGTCAGTAATGTATCATCCACAAACATATTAATTTTTATTTTTTCCTCTCCTATCCCTTTCAGTCTCTCGTCCTCCCTAATAACATTTGCCAACATTTCGATCACAATCGCAAATAAAATTGGGGAGAGAGGACACCCTTGTCTAGTACCTCGGGCTAGGGTAATTTGTTGTGTTAAACCATCATTTACCATCACCTCAGCCTTGTTGTTTACATATAGCTGATTAATCACTCCCACAAATCTTTCTCCAAAACCGAATGTTTTTATAATAGTTTTTAACACCGGCCATTCCACGCAATCAAAGGCTTTAAAAATATCCAATGCTATCAATCCTGCTTTTAAATTCCTTCTTTTAATAATATTTATTATATTTAATACCCTCCCTATTAAATTTGGGAATAAATCCACATTGATCCTTTTTTATATACTCATTTATAAATGTATTTAGTCTTGTTGCCATAATTGCAGTAAATATCTTAGCATCTTGATTAATTAAAGAAATAGGTCTATATGAAGCTGGATCCGTCAGATCCTTATCCGTTTTCGGTATTAAGATTATCAACGAATGTTCCCACGATGGCGGGGTCTTCTCTCCCTTTATTATATTATTATATAATTTCTCCGTTTTTGGTAAAAAAAAATTCTTTGAATATCTTATAATATTCCGGCCCCAGTCCATCCACTCCTGGAGATTTCCCTCCTTTCAGCTTGTCAATAATCCCCTCTATTTCTTTTTCGGTCACTAATGCTTCCATATAATCCCTTATCCTTATCTTTTAATTTTATCTTCCAATTTTTCTCCACATATTCCTGTATTCTCATTTGTGGACTCGCTTCTGAGGTATACAATTCCTGATAAAATTCCTCAAAATTTTTTAATTTATCCTTCATTAAATTACAATTATTGCCCGTTTTATCTTTAATTGTTCCTACTATATTTTTCTCCTTCTTTGATTGCGTTGACCTCGCCAGCATTTTGGTATTTCTATTACTATACTAAAAAAAAATCCTTTTCAAATATATTAATTCTTTTTGAACTCTTTCTATGTCCTTATCCTCTAGTTCTTTTTTTTTTGCTTGGAGTTGGGCATATATATGCTTATCCTTATTAGTTCTAAATTGTTGCTCTAAATCCTTAATCTCTTCTTCAATCTTTTTACTATGTGCCTCTTGTTGTCTTCTTAATTTACACGATTCTCTAATACAAATACCTCTTACTACTGCTTTCATCGTGTCCCAGACAATCCCCTGCGAATTTATCCCTATTTCATTTATTTCCCATATATTCTTAATTTCCTTTTTCATTTTCTCCACAATATTTTTATAACTTAAAATTTTTGTATCCAATCTCCATCTTTTTGCTTCTCTATAATCCTTCTTAATTTTGATATCCATACTCATTGCTGCATGGTCTGAAACTTTAATTACATCTATTTCACAATCCACAATCCTAGAAAGCAAGTTCTTTGACACAAATATATAATCGATCCTTGAAAAGCTCTTGTATTTTGGCGAATAGAAGGTATATTGTCTTTCTTCCCCTTTTATTAATCTCCAAATATCCTTTAATTCTCTTTGCTCCATTACTCTTGCTAGTCCCATTTCCCCTATACCTTTTATGTTATCTTTATCTTTCATTTTATCCATCACCATGTTAAAATCTCCCGCCATTATAATATTTACATTCTTTACATTCCCAATATTACTAAACACTTTATCATAAAATTCCACTTGCTTTGCATTTGGTGCATATACATTAACCAAAGTATATTTTTCTTCCCCCAGGAGACAATGCATTATAATATATCTTCCCCCAACATCCTTTACCACATTGACAACATTAAATGCACATTTTTTTGAAATTATTATCGCAACACCTCTTGCTTTAGAAGTCCCATATGCTTTCTCATATATGCCCATGTTCCCCATTTTAAGTTCATTTCTTCCATCTTCTTTTTGATGCGTTTCTTGTAAGAATATTATATCAGCTTTCCTTTTATTTAATAACCCTTCAATTCTCTTCCTTTTGATAACACTACCCATCCCGTTTACATTTAAGGTTATTAATCTTATTTTATTTTCCATATCTCCATTTTTAATTTACCCTTTAGGTCTCGTAATGTGTCACATTTAACCCCCCCTCCCCCTTCCCCCACATATTTCCCCCTCTTCCCCCCTTCCAATCCCGGGTTCCCCCGAGCAATGGTTCTTCTTCCCCTCTTTTTAGAACCTTCCGGGGGGGGGGCAGCAAACACCCGACATGGAACCCAAACAGAACCCCTCTCCCTTTCTTTTATTATTATCCCTCTTTAAACCATCTCTCAGTCACAAACTGCTTCCTCCAACTGCCCCGCCTTCTTCTGTATCTTTTTCTTCCTCCAGCAGACCCAGGCTCCTCAGCAACTCCATTCCCTGCTCACATGATGTTATTCTCTGTTGTTTCCCCTTATACATAAATCTCAGGAATACTGGATACCACCAGCTATATACAATTGAGTTCTTGCGTAGAATTGTTGTACACAACTTCACACTCTTCTTCCACTGGATGGTCTGATAACAAAGATCCTGATATATCTGTATTGGTGAAGATTGAAACATCAATTGCCCAGCACTTCTGATAATTTGCATCAATTTCTCTTTTTTGTAAAAGCTGGCAAATCTCACGATTATGTCTCTTGGGACTATCCCACTTCTTTTAGGGCCCACTCTATGGATCCTTTCAACATCCTCTTCAGCCCAAGATCCCTGTATGACTTTTTCTCTTAAATTGTATGACTTTTTCTCTTAAATTCTTTAGATTTTCTCCTTGTTGTTCTTGGAAAGATCTAATGCGTATGTTCATTCTTTTATCTCTATCCTCAATAGAAATTAAACACAAGTCTATATCTTGTATCATCTCTTCATGCTTCTCTAATTTATCTTTATTTTGCCCAATTTGTTGCTCCAGCAATTCATATCTGTCATTAATCTTTTGAAAACTACTTTGTAATTCCAGTTGGGAAGTCTGTATCTTTTTCACCTCTAACATCATCTCCAGCTTCTGCTTATCTAACATGCCTTGAATATTAGCCTGTAACACTTCTAAGGACAATGCCTCCGTTTGTGGTTTCGTTGTCTTAGGAACCGCGCCTGGCTTGGCTCCATCTTTATTATTCCCACTACCGGAAGTCTGTGGTCCTGTTTTTCCATTCGTCATATCTGCAGCTGAATTCTCTGAATTTTTCCTGGACAGGCGAGACCCGTTCCTATCAGAGGGGTGTTTCTTCACTCTCGTCCACTTCTTTGGCAAAGTTCCTTTACTTCCCCCCCTCTATCGGACATCAGACATTCAGCTTGCAGTTACAGCATTACGCCTCTTATTAGCTTATATCAAAGCCTTTGCTAATTAGCTACTTGGCATATATTGTCTCGAAGCCTCCGTAAGTACAGATTCTTCTATATTTATTTCAAAGTGTGTAAACACAGGGAAGCTCCAGTCATTAAAATGCCAAGCAGATGTTTCATGTATCACCTCCCCAACTGTCTTGTCTTTTTCTTTATTAGTTCCCACAATTATCGTAACTCACAGTTTGAAGCTCTCTTAATTAGGATAATTTGCTTTTTCATTCAATTCCCACGGGAGACAGACAATCTCCGTCTGTCTATTCCATGTCCGACGCTCCGCCCCCCATGTGGGGCTGTCTTTGAAGACAGTTCAGAAGCTGCAGCTTGTGCAAAATGCAGCAGCCAGAGTGATAACAGGAACCAGAAGGTTCGAGCATATAAAACCTACTCTGGCCCACTTGCATTGGCTGCCTATACGTTTCCGAGCCCAATTCAAGGTGCTGGTTTTAACCTATAAAGCCTTACACAGCTTGGGACCACAAAGCTGATGGAACGCCTCTCCCGACACAAATCTACCCGTACACTACCATCCACATCAAAGTTCCTCCTCTGGTTGCCTACTCCAAGGGAGGCACAGAGGGTGGCAACAAGGGAGAGGGCCTTTTCAGTGGTGGCCCCCCAATTATGGAATGATCTCCCCGACGAGGCTCGCCTGGCGCCAACATTGTTATCTTTTCGGCACCAGGTCAAGACTTTCCTCTTCTCCCAGGCATTTAACAGCATATGATGAGGGGTTTTGTGGTTTTGTGTTGTTGTTGTGCTTTGACCCAGAAGGATATTGTAATTTTAACTTGTTTTTATGCTTTATGCTTTTAAATTTTGTATATCGGTGTTTTAATTGTTCAATGTTTTTAATTTTTGTAAACCGCCCAGAGAGCTTCGGCTATGGGGCGGTATATAAATGGAATAAAATAAATAAATAAATAAATAAAATAATTAAAAACTAATCCTTAACTTTTGGACTATAATGTATCTTAAATAAAAAACTATTTTTAGATAGACTTTTCCTCAAAAAGCATTTTATTGAAAAAAAACTGATTTAAATAAAAAATCAGATTTAAATAAAAAAATCTGATTTTTAATTTTTTTTTTAAAAAAAATCATTGATTTTTATCTACCCTGCTTTTGAGTCTGTAGTGATATTTACTTGCTTGGACTTGGCTTGGTTACCTACCAAAGAGTCTTGAATCCAATAGGTGTAAGTTCTGAAATTAAACAGGACCAAATTAACAATAGGGTGGTATTCTCTTGATGGTAAAAGTGGGCTGAAGTTCATGATAGTTAAAAATGGTCATCAGAATGGTTATGCTGCAAGCCTTTGTTAGTTGAAATCTGATATAAATGTAACAAAATAGAGGATTATATGTTAGAAACAGTTCTGTGTTCATTTGCCCTGGTTATTTGCTCCTCTACTGATAAGCATTATTGAATATGAAATATAACCAACATCATAATTCAAATGCAGTTTTTAACTATACTTCTACTTATTCTTAATAGAGGTGCTGCTGAAATACAAAATGAGTCAGTTCATAGGTCAACTCTATTAAATTCATAATTTCTGAATGTGTAACAAGTCTGGACTCCAAATCAACAAACTTTAATATTTTATAAACCAAACTAAGATTAATTTATATTTTCTGCATCTGTGCAGTCTGCTTGACTAAGCATGAAGACCACCATTTTCATGCATGCTCAGATGTTAGTTGTAACCTTTACTTTGTGAAAGCAGTGAAAATATTTCAATGCATGTCTACACTGAATATTCTTACATTAACTGTATAGTTACCTCTTTGCTAAAGGAACCAATCAGTTTAAAAGTTTGGATCTGAAACCAATAATATTTGAATAGCCAGCCATGTAGATTTGTATCCATTCCTCATTCAGTATTTTTCTCACTTGTGGCTGGGTATTGAGTTCTGATCCAGATACTTAACTTGTGGCTAACATTTCACATTTATCAGACAGAAAATTTTCTTTCAGTAAATATTTAGACTTGGGTGCTGGGTGGCATTGGAAGGGATATTAGAAAAGCAATGCTTTTTCAGATACATTGTGATACATGGGTTTGGGGGGAAATGCTTTATTGTGCACACCACATTTGCAAGATGTACTTCCATGATGTGTTGTTCAAAAGTTCTTATATACTTCAAAATATCAAAATAATGGAGAATGTGTACCTGGGTCTGAAATGTTCATTCATTACTTGGCAAGCTAATTACAAGTTTTGTTTTTCTGATGGGTAGGTTTTACCCATTACCTATTCTTATCTACCCATCCTCCATAAAACCTTTAAATTACAACTGACAGTGTTGATCCTTATCACTCTGCATTACCTCTTAAGGACTTGTAGAACCTAATTTAGTGATCAGTCCATAGATTTCTCTTGCCGTTAAAAGAAAGGTGGTGGTGGTCCATGGATAAAAAAAATATTAAGTATTAGTGATATTTGCCTCTAATCTTTCTGCTTGAAATGTTTGCATAGCATTTGCATATTCAGCTGGAAATAGGGAAACAATATCAATTCTTTAATATAAAGACAGTAGTATACCATTTCTCTGTCTGCACTTCTGATACAACTGTTTCAGAGTCTCTTATTGACTCATTGGAAGTTAGAATGTGGAGATGAAAGAAAGGGATATTTCTTTTTGCCACATCATGTATTTTTTTCTGGTTGATTTTGAAAAAGAAAAGAGTCATACCTTAAATCATGCAGGATTGTATTTATAAATGCTGAGATATAATGCTGGAAATAGGAATGAAATTCAAAGTGAAATAACAAGATTCACACCAAAGAATGCTCAAGCATTCTGACCTACAATACCTCTGACATTCCACTATTAACTTTCTTTTAATTAAACTGCCACTCATTTCAAATTAGATACTAAAGCTAGACTAACACAGTCTTTCACTTTTGATCGAATTAGAATTTGAATGTGGATGTCCACTGGTGAAACACTAATGCATTAACCCATCTGGGGCCCTGTAACCAGCACTCTGATAAAAAGTCTTCATATCTGCCAGGTTCTCATTGACCTATATAAAATTAGATCTGAGTTATGTATCCGATTCCTAACCTCTATTAACCCATCCTAGGAAAAGATGGACCCCAATACACAGAGAAATGGCTGACATTCATTGATGCTGACAATGTGAAGAAACAACCTATGTTACAGAGATGTTTTCTAAGAGCTTGGACACTTTTATTAGCAATATGCCACCCATCTGTTTCAATAAGCATTGTGTTGGTGGTAACATACATGTGTAACAGGCGGAAATGGTGATGCCATTACAGAATCCATAAAATGCTGAAGTTATATGTCACTTCAAGTCCAATTTAATAGTTTTTAGGAAAAGCAATTACTTGCTGTGAAAATGAAAATTAAGAGAAAGGGCATATTGTAAAAGAAATAATCATGTGCCTTGGCTGATTGGAACATGTGCTTTTGTTGCTATTGATTTTTCCTAACTATGGTAATGTAAAATAACCTCAAGATGTAGGCATTTGGAATCCATCAATGGATCCAAATATTTTTTTCTGGGTGGGATGGGGTGTTGCACACCCCCTAAAAAATAAGGTTTATAGTTTTTGGGGATGCTCTTGGATTCAGCATCGTTGCTGGAGGCACAAGTGGCACAGAGCACCTTTTATTATCTTAGGCTGCTTTCCAGGTAGAGATAGGCTAGCTAGAGTTATCCATACTCTGATAATCTCTCATTTGGATTACTACACTGCTTTTCTAGTGAGCTGACTTTGAAAATGGTTTGAATCGCTCACTTAAAGGTTTTATTAATTAAACAAAAAAACTACAGTTTACCAAAACAATGTTAAGGCTCTAGTTTCCAACCAAGCACCAAAAAGCAGGGAAATTGGGAGTTAAGACTCACTAGCCTTAACGCCACATCCTCCATAAGGAAGCAGAAAGTGCAAGCGAAATTCTCATTCTCCCAAAGCAGATGAACCATGAGGACAGGGTGGAGAATATGATATGCAGAGGTGACTGTGGGGTTGTGGAAAACTGATGCCGAACAACTTAGGGCCACCTACTTCTCTTTTTTTTGTTTAGAGCAGCCCTTCCCCAACCTGGTGCCCTCCAAAGGTGTTGGACTATAACTCTCATCATTGCAAGAGGGTTTTGTTCACTGGAATACACATGCAGCCCCATGGGTCGGTATCCTTGGGCACCTGCCAAGCTCCATGCCCCAGCAGAGGGCTAACCAGTAGCTGGCAGAATTTTCTGGCCTTCCTCGCAGGACACTGCCCACACATCCTTTCCCCTAAGAGAAGTTGACTAAGACAACAGAATGAAATTTAATAGGGAAAAATGCCAAGTTCTAAACCTAAGGAAAAACAAAACAAATGCACAGTTACAAGATGGGGGCTATGTGGCTCAGCAATACTACAAGCGAGAAGGATCTTGGAATGGTCGTAGATCACAAGCTGAATAGGAGCCAACAGTGTGATGTGGCTGCAAAAACAGCAAATGCTATTTTGGGCTGCATTAATAGAAGTATAGCTTCCAAATCACGCAAGGTACTGGTTCCCCTCTATTTGGCACTGGTTAGACCCCATCTTGAGTATTGCATCCAGTTCTGGGCACCACACTTCAAGAAGGATGCAGACAAGCTGGAGCGTATTCAGAAGATGGCAACAAGGATGATCAGGGGTCTGTAAATAAAGCACTATGAGGAGAGACTGAGGTCCCCTCTACAAGGATTCGCTTTTGCGCCCGGTTAGGCGATTATGCGCATCATCGCTGAAGCGCATTTACACCTAATCCCTCTGCATGAGAGGCGGCGAGAGGCGGCGAAGCGCATTAACGGATGACCAAAATGCGCTTTACAAGTAGTTAATGCGCATAAGCGCTTGTTCACATAGGCAAAATGCGCTTTAACGGCCAGAGCAAAATAAAACTCGCGATTTAACGCGCATTCAATAATGCGCATAATCGGAGAAATAATGCGCCTCTACGCCCGACTTGCGCTCCGTTCTTGTAGAGGTAAAAAATTTTAAGCGCCTTGAAAGAGCTTTAAACCTCTCTTGTAGAGGCAGCCAGCAAGAACTGGGCATGTTTAGCCTGGAGAAGAGAAGATTGAGGGGAGACATGATAGTACTCTTCAAGTACTTGAAAGGTTGTCACACAGAGGAGGGCCAGGATCTCTTCTCAATCAACCCAGAATGCAGGGCATGGAATAATGGGCTCAAGTTACAGGAAGCCAGATTCCAGCTGGACATCAGGAAAAACTTCCTGACTGTTAGAGCAATACGACAATGGAACAAATTGCCTAGGGAGGTCATGGGCTCTCCCACACTAGAGGCATTCAAGAGGCAACTGGACAACCATCTGTCAGGGAGGCTTTAAGGTGGATTCCTGCATTGAGCAGGGGGTTGGACTTGATGGCCTTTATAGGCCCCTTCCAACTCTACTATTCTATGGCCCCCTCCACAAGGATGCGCTTTTGCGCCCGGTTCGGGGATTATGCGCATTTTCGCAGAGGCGCATTTACGCCTAATCCCTCTGCACGGGAGGCGGCGAGAGGCGGCGAAGCGCATTAACTGATGTCCAAAAAGCGCTTTAGAAGACGTTAATGCGCATAATCGCTTGTTCACACGGCAAAAATGCGCTTTAACGGCCGGAGCAAAATAAAAGTCGCTATTTAACGCGCATTCGAAAATGCGCATTATCGGGGAGATAACGCGCCTGTACGCCCGTTTTGCGCTCCGCTGGTGTGGAGGTAAAATTTATAATGAGCCTTCAAGGCTCATTAAACGTCTCGTGTGGAGGAGGCCTATGATTCTATAAATTTCCTTAGTTCTTGAAAAACAACATACTTGCTTTTAGATTCACCACTCCCAGCATTTGATGTGTGCTATGTATGCCTGCTCTGTCTGTCCCTAGCCAAGCAAGAGGAGGTCGGTAAATTAAACCCTGGGATGGAAGGTAGGATTCCATCAAGTTCAGCTGAGAGTGGTTGCTGTAGAACATGGACCTACCAAGAGTGGTGAGGCCAGGTTTCTGGCAGACCCAGCTAGGCTACTTTATGGCCTGATAGTCCCTCTGTTTGGTAGCCTTCAGGAGCATCTGCCTCATAAAGCAAATGGGCACATGAAAACTGTTATTATGGTCTGCCATAATAACCTCTTCAGAAGGGGGAATAGTGTTATGTCATAAGGTGACTATGTGGAAAGGAGAGCATGCCATTCAAATTGGTGGCCAGCAGAACATCTTGTGATACTAAATTCTATAGTTCACTATGTGCTGTGTGAAGAATGCCTTTTTACTTGTCCTGAATCTTCCACCAATCAGCTTCATGGGATGAACCAGGGAATCCCTCACCATGCATAATTTTATGCACCACTATCATGTCTCCCCTCACTTGCCTTTTCTGTAACCTAAACAGTCTGAGATTTTATAACCTTTCCTCATAGAGGAGTTGCTCCCACTCTTGGATCATTTTAGTTGCTCTTTTCTACATGTGAAAGCTAAAAAATAATAATAATTCAGGGGGGAAAAGGGAAGTCTTGCTTACCACTCTCCAGTTCTCCCATATTTTCACTGCATACTTCTGTTAATACCATAAAATATATCAAGTAAATCCCAATGAATTGCCCTAGATATTACAACCTAGTAAAGGCAAATTAAGGCTGTGATTTCAAGTAGACTTACAAGAGAGTAAGCATCATTTAATACATTGGGCTAACCAGGCAACAAGGAATCAGGGATCTACTGGAAACAATGAAGTTTTTTTTTATTAACCAGGGGGAGGGGGATTTGGGGACAAAGAAAGGTGAGGAAGGAAGCTTAAACCATTATCTCACAAAAAGCCATGGCCTCTAAATACACAGAGTTTCTGGAGAGAACTTACAACAAAATCCACACACCCCTTCAAGCTAGTGCATGGGAGTGAGACTCATTGCACTAAATGGAACTTATTTCTCAGTAGACATGCCTAGGATTGAAGTGAAAATCAAGCAGCAACAATGATAAAATGAACAATAAAAGAACACACGCACAAAGCAAGCAAGCAAATTGTTAATTGTAAGATGGACAGTTGTGCTGATCAGAAAAAGCTTTTGCTTCAGCCCCACCCCCCCCATTGCATATTGTAAAAAGGCTGCAACCCTCAACACACTTATCTTGGAATAAAACCCACTGCATCCAATGGAATTTACTCCTGGGTAGACACTGATTACATTTTTGCTAGAGGTGGCAGCCATTTTCTCTCTAGCTGATGCAGGAGGGAGGGAGAGAGAGGGATGCTACTGAGCATGCTTGCATTATGGATAACATGGCTACCATCTATCTGTTATTATGGGGTGAAAAATATTAATTAAAAATCAATGGAAGGGAATTTTATAAAAAGGAAAAGCATTCCAACTACAATGAAGGAAGAAGAAGACCCCACCACTGGATTAATTAGTAAGTGTTTAAGCCCTCTGAAAATCGTGGGCACAAATGGTTGCCAATAGGAATTATCAGTACATTTTCAGAGGGAGAATCTTTTTTCCCTTTTCTACTTTAAACTGCCCTCTTTCCCTTTCTTGAAATTTTCAGGTTATGTATAACCCACATTTCTTTCTGGCACGTGTTAATTTCAGGAAGATTGGTGAAACATTTTCAATTTTATGAATGTTAGAATGACCACCCCCAATTACCCCTTTAACATGGTGGAATGTGTTTTTTATTGAGTGACCTTTTTATCATCAAGTGTTTTATCATCTAGTATTTTTTGTAAACTGCCCATAGAGCTTTGGGTATTGGGTGGTATAGACATATAGTAAATAAATAAATTTACTTGATCTAATAGATTAAAATATAAATAATTAAACTGTAACAAAGATACCTACTTGCAATCCTTAGTCAGTGCTTAATTGGTGTTGTCTTCTCATCATCATCATCATCATGCCTGATCCCCACCCAGCCGGAACGTCTTGGGAGGGGTTGGATTTTGCGGGCGGGAAGAAGAAAAGAAAGAAGACTATACACATGCAATGCATGTGTGTAGCCTGGCGCGGAGGCGGAGCCAAGCCTATAAAGGCTCGCCCTGCGTGGACATCTGGTCTCTTCTTTTTTGGCTCTGGCGGAGAGAAGAGGCAACAGTAGAACTGAGAGAAAGTGTGCGGCCACAAGGCGCTTACTCGCGAACGCACGCTTATACTGGCGACGGCAGAAAGACGAAGGTGGAGAGAAGAGACAGTGTGCGGCTGCACACGCATCGAGAGAGCTGGGGCTGGAAGGCTTCCCTGCCCCAACAGTTTGGCATTTTTGAGGGTTGGGTTGGAGGAGAAAGTGGCCTACCTTTCTGTCAGCCCTGTTTAGGCGGCAGTTGGTTGTGGGGCTTTGGGGAGGACTTTCTTTGCACCCCCCTTTTTTCACGGTTTAGCTCTCAGCGCCTGGATTGCTGTTCCCCCACCCTCCCTCAAGTAAGCCATGGAGGGTGCCCACGGGCACCAGCTTGGGGAAGCAGGATCTGGCTGGATCCTTTCTAATTCTTACTCCTCAGCATCCAGTGTGGGGCTGAGAGGTAGAATCTGCTGGAGTGCCAGGGCTCTAGCCAGGCCTCTATTCAGTAGGCTTCCACTTTAGCAGCCCTGGGGATTGGTAGGCCACAGTTAGGCCTCTCCCTGGTGTTTGGGCCTTGTTTTGGTTTAGCAGCCATTTCGTGGACACAAGCTATTTTAACTGGAGCAAAGAGACTTTTGTAGGCAGCAGTCAGTTTAAGGAGGCTTCATTTAGGAACTGGGCGGATGGGCCTTTATAGCGGCCTACTAGACTTAGTGAGCCACAGTCAGGTGCCCAGCCCCTACTGGGCCAACTTTATTTATTTATTTATTTAATTCCATTTATATACCGCCCCATAGCTGAAGCTCCCACTTTAGGATGGGTGGCCATTTTGTGGACCATAGCTGAAGGACATTATAGGCGGCCACTTTGAGGAGCGAATTGCTAGTTAATCTATAAATTATCTCACTCTTTGCATTCTTTTATTGCCTCATAGCTGAAGCATCGGGGTGACATTATTATAAATTTGCATTTATATAGTGATTCATAGCCGAAGTTATATGGCTGGTTGCAGAGTGGCATAAATAAAATTGAAGCTTGAGAAGCTAGAGAGTTATGCCGCCTAAGAAGGATGCGGGTGTGAAGAAGAGCAAGGGTAGGAGGTACCTGATATGGCAATGGTATTAAAGTGCATTATAGCTCTAGAACAAGACAATGCAAGGCTTAAACATAAATTGGTAGGAGCCAAGGGTCCCAGCTCAGGTGTAGGGTGCTCATTTAGGAATGCAGTGGATAAATCTCGGGTTCCCGTTTCAGAAATTATGGCCCCAATTGGGGATTTTGAAATGCACGTGGAGCAAACAATGACTTCAAAGGAACCAATGCCGGAAGCACAAGTCCATGAGCCAGCGGCATCTATGGCTGCCAGCACAATGGTTCAGGGTGAGTACAATGCAGCACACACCTCAGGATGTCCAGGGTGGCCGCCTTATGGGCCTTGGGGCATGCCTACTTGGGGGACAGGACACACGTGGCCTGCACATCTGTTTGGCAGCCATCTATGAGCACTCCAAAGCAGAGCTCAACACAAACTGCATGTAGGTTGGAGGTGAATAACACCCTTCCAATAATTCAAGTATCACAAGAGTTGCAAACAGATGGGGAATTGGTATCGCTGCCCAAAAAAGTTGACCCTTATGCGTCAGCAATGGGGTCCAAGGTGCCTTATGGAGCGGTTTCAACTCCATTGGGCTACCACCTGTTGCCTGTTACCAAGGAGAAGATTTGGAGGGGTGAATACATAAATGTATTCTCTCTGCTATTTCAAGAGGAAGAAAGTAAGGATTAGGATAGGGACCAGGAGAGAAGTAGGTAAAGAAGGTGGACTGCAGGTGGACAAATTGCTTAGCGGGATATATAATCTTTATGGGGGTGGTTCAGCAGAAACACCCAGAGAAAGGAGCCATACTTACAAAATACTTAGATAATATTTCGATGCTACTCTGAATACCTGGGGCCAGCATGGATTGGATATGAAGCATTTAGGCTTAAAGCAGCTTTTAATCCAGAAATACACTGGGACGTTAGGGAGCCGGAATTATGGATGCAATTCATGACTCCAGCTAGGTCAGTTGTAGGGGCAGGGTTCCTAGCCGGGACCGCGCCAGCCTGCGGATTGGCCGGGCAGGCGGTTCAATCCTGCCTACTGTGCTGGGAATTTGGTTACAAAGGCAGTTGTGCTAGGAATCCCTGTGGATTCCAACATGAATGCTCCACATGTGGTGGAGCGCATCCATTTACCAGGTGTCCCAGGTTCAGAGGAGCAAGAGGCTTCCGTGAGCCCATTCAGGGAAGTAAGCCTAATGTTCCAGGCCCTATGCCAAAAGGGCCCCAGTCCAATTAAAATGGACATATTGGCTTCCCTGCTGCATATGTACCCACTCATGGAGGATGCATCATTTTTGTTTGAAGGTTTGTTACTTGGGTTTAGAATCCCCTTTTTTAGGAGTGCGTGAGCATAGCCTTGCATAGCCTTGCTAGGTTTATAGCTTTTTAAAGTTATTACAGTGGTTTTAAATGTGTATATTGCATGTTTTTGCTGTTTTAATTTTTGTATATTGTTTTTAATTGTTTTAATCTTATGTAAACCACCCAGAGAGCTTCGGCTGTGGGGCGGTATACAAATGTAATAAAATAAATAAATAAATAAATAAACAATGGAATTCACTTCCACAAGATATATTGATGGCTACCAATTTGGGTGGCTTTAAAAGGGAATTAGGCAAATTCATTGATGACAAGGCTATCAATAGCTACTAGTCTCAATGACTATATGCTCACTCCATTATCAGAGGCAGTACAGTGGTGAAGATAAATCCTATCCCCAAAAATTGGATATTATTTTATCTATACAGACTAGAAACATACATTAAAAACCAATAGAGAATACAATTCAGTTGTTCAATAATATTTTGCAATACCAAGAATAATCAGTACCAGAAATGACCACACACATTTCGACCTAAGATCTTCTTCAGTGTTTTAATATATAAAAAATGGAAAAATTTATATGAAATATATTTAAAAATAGTAATTTTAACATTTATCATCATCATCATCATCATCATCAACATCTCTCTTTCCTTGCCTGTGGCAGTTTTTCTAGACAGACATGATGGGCTTTGCCAAGTCATGCTGTCTTTTACTGATTCAGGAATTTCTGGACTATTTATTTATTTATTTATTTCATTTATATACTGCCCAATAGCCAAATCTCTCTGAGCATGTTTTAAATATGACTGCTTTCTGGATGTTGGTGTGGACATATTTTGGTAGGCCCAGTTTCTGAAGGTTTTCTGTATAGTTTTTTGATGTGATGACAGTGATTGATGTGACTAACTGAATAATTGTGACCTTTTCCTGTTGCCATAGTTCATCATCATCATCATCTGCTGTTCACCATTCTGAAATCTTGGATGTGGAGTGGTATACAAATATTTTAAATAAATAAATACATAAATAAATAAATAAATATTGCACTAATAGTGCCATTGGTATGTGGGCACTATAGAATATGACCCTAGCTCTAAAACATCAGAATATGAGATACATACTTTAGGTGGCCTGTGAGATTATAATTCCAGGAGCTCAAGCCTCAATACTTCCTTGTTATATGATGACGGGAGCCTTAACTCTAATGATTATGGAAACAAATGAAATAATTTATTTTTTTGAGGTGTGTACGTATAGGACCTCTTAGATTTTTTTTCTTAAGTACTTCAGAAAAGATTATGTGTTATATTTGAGATTAATGTTTGAAATGAAAGTCTTCATAAAATCTCCATAAAGTAATATCAGAAAATAATTTACTTTATGTCTGTACTTGGAAAACTATTCAAACTGGGGTTAGTTCTAACAAACCTGGATCAAACTGTGGTGTAGATTCTAGCTTCTTAACTAACTACAGTTAGAATAAACCACACGTTCTCAAGTTTGGACTTTTACAAATGGAAGCCTGGACAGGAGCAGGGAATGACATGAACCCTAGGCTTATGACAGCTTGTTTTGTAATTTTAAACCATGTTTTACCTTACAAAGCCAGACCCTCATATATATTATTAGCATATTATTATGGGTTCTACTATAGATTTCTGTGAGAAGGACTATCACTGTATGTTGAGGCAGGGTGGGCAATTCACGGCCTTCCAAATGTTTTGACCTACAACTCCCCTCATCACCCACCATTGGCTATGCTGGCTAGGGCTGATGTGAGTTGAAGCCCAAAACATTTGGAAGACTACAAGTTGCCCACCCCTGATTTAAGGCAATACCTGGCCAGAGTTTTGCGATTGACAAAGGAGTGTCAACAGCTTGAGATAAGCAGTTAATGTGCTTCTAATCCTGTGCTGATATTTTCTATCTTTTCATAAAATCATTCTGAGGGTGGGGTTTTGAAAAGAAATCTCATTTGATAATTATGGGGAAGTGGTAAGCATTGTCTGAGAAATTCTTGGGGTGCTGGGACTTTGAAACTTAGGCCCTTTCTACACCTAAGGGCCTCTGGGGAGGAAGGGGGGGACCATCCTGGACTTACCTACTTCTGGGATCTTCCCCCAGCATACAAACGCCAGCGTGATGTCCCAGAATGAACAGAGACATGTGGCCTCCTCCACACGAGACGTTTAATGAGCCTTGAAGGCTCATTAAAAAATTTACCTCCACAAGCACGGAGCGCAAAACGGGCGTACAGGCGCGTTATCTCCCCGATAATGCGCATTTTCGAACGCGCGTTAAATAGCGACTTTTATTTTGCTCCGGCCGTTAAAGCGCATTTTCGCGGTGTGAACAAGCGATTACGCGCATTAACTGCTTGTAAAGCGCTTTTTGGACATGAATTAATGCGCTTCGCCGCCTCTCGCCGCCTCCGGTGCAGAGGGATTAGGAGTAAAAGCGCCTCCGCGATAATGCGCATAATTGCGGAACCGGGCGCAAAAGCGCATCCTTGTGGAGGGGGCCACAGGTGCCATTGTCTTTTTGAAACCACAGGAGCTGGGAGTGCAATTGCGCTCCAACAAAAAGTACGTTGTTGTTTTTAAAAAAGCCCCCACCCCGCTCCCCCTCCCCCAATGTCCCTGGACTTCCCCCAGACCAGCTCCTTCCCTCTTGCTAACACCCACTACTTGTGGAGAGGAGGGAAAACACCAGGACAGGTGCCCACACCACCTTGGGATGGTCCTGGGACCGAGGGGAAAATCAGGATAATTGGGGAACTAGTTCTCCCTTGAAAATTGAGGGGTTGTCCCTGCCTGCTCCCAGGATCCCCTGTGTGTCTTTGGATGCACAGGGATGACCCCGGGGAAAAATTATCATGTAGATATGGCCTTAAAAGGTGTCTATCTTTTACAATCCATGTGTTGTGTGCCTCTTCTATTCCTGCTTCTGTGGGAAGGTGGCTGTTGTCATTTCACTCCTGAAAGGGGAGAATGTTTTGCAAGCTCAGGTTACACCAGCTGAGAGCCCGTGCGTCCTGTGTTTACAAAACCTCTCCTCTCCCCACTCAGGCAGGGAAGTGACTGCTGCCTTTTCCACAGACAGGTGGAGCACTCTGAGCTTGTAAAATTTCACTTTTCTTTCCCTGGCTGTGAAAGGGCACAAACTACAGTTTTATAGGCTCTGTAAGCTAACTGAATCAGGGGTTACAGTGTTGCCTTTGTCTGGAAATGTATGTGGGGTGCTGGATTCAGCTAGGTGTTTTAATTTTTAAGCTTTGTCTCAACCTGTGCTTAAGCCATATATTTGTAAATAAATTCAAATATTAGAAAAACACCATAAGACACCAGTGACGTCTTTCTCAAGGAAAACCAAATCAGAATAAACACTGGAACTTTTCACTGCTTGGGGAAGTTGGGATGAGTATAACTTTAGGCACTTTTACAGATTATAAATGATTTATTTTTCTGGGGAAGATACACTTCCATTTTCAGAGGTTTACCTAATATGTATCTTCTTTGGGAAATAGATGTGTCTATTTCATTTCATCACTGAACTCTTTATAGAAACACTTCATATAATATATTCCTTCCCTGAAGACCTTCTAGTGGAGGAGACAACAGAGGAAGGAAAAGGGACAGAGGAACACATCTATGTTTTCAAAATATAACATTTCAGAGGGATTTCATCTGCATTTTATTTAGTGCTGTATATTGTGATTTGAATACAAAAGGAATTCTGAGCAATCAATACATTCACATGTATTGTGCTTCAAGTAATTCTGGTATAAATGCTCTTTAAAGCTGCAGATAATTCCAGTACATGTATACAGAGAGCAATAAAATAGGCAAGTGAGTAGTGAACATGATACATGGGTTAATGTGATTGTACACACACACACACACACACACACACACACGTCTTCCAGGCCTGAGTGTTTACATATGTTTATGTATTGCTAATAAACTCATTTATTAATACTGTTTATATAATACAAATAAATTAGTTTTCAGCCAAGTCTACTGTCTTAATAATATTTCCAACACTATTTTTTTATCTTGTTCCCAGCTACTAGTTTTGTGTCACATATGTGCATGTCTCATTTTGTACTTGTAAAAGAATCAGAGAACAGAAAGGTTTTACTTCCCTTTGGTGCTGTGAAAACTCAAAGAGTGATAGATTTTCATTTCATTATTACTGAACAACCTTCATATGCCACTGGAGTCTTGAAATGTGAATTTAATACTGGTTGGCTGAGTAGCAGAGCTATCATGAATTTTCATGACTAGTTCTTAAGACTAGTTCCCTGGAGGACAACAGGCTAATGTACTGGTAAAGTATGGAGCAAGGAGTTATGCTAAAAGCTAACTTTGTCCTACAGTATTTTTAGAGCTTGGTTGCCTGCCCCCCCTCCTGCCCCTGGGCTTGAACTGTTTTCTTTGGGTTTCAAAAAGGACCTCTCAACATTATGAGGGCATTTTAACATGAAGAGTCTCCCTTGGATAGAAAAATATACATGCTAGCCATCTCATGTATGTATTCTTACATTTCATACATTTAACTAGCACATTATTAAACCTAGATACAGTACAATTAAGATGAGAAGTTCCAAAGATAAACAGAGGGTTCTGTGAAAAAACAAATACTTAATTTTGTTTATTTCTAATTTGTTCTCTTCTTTTCATTGGGTACTAAATAATGAACACTGTTTGCCTGTTCACTGTGGTTTACGGCAATGCTATTTCTTGATTTTATATATTGCTGCAGAAGAATAGACATTTTTTTTTTAAATGGAATACTGGGTCATACTTACAGGTTGTTATCACTGCCGTGGTGACAATTGGCTCTTGCATTCCAGTCATGCAGAACTCATTCCAAGGCCCATAAAACTGCCTCATGGATTGTATGCAACACATGACACATAACAATTATATTATTTTGTCTAATTTTCGTCATAGAATACTTTTTTGTGGCCTCCTTTGTATACTTTTGGTTCTCATCTATGTGTGTTCTAAAAATGGGATTGCCAGAATTGTACTTGTAATATAGATATATCAAAACAAATCAATTTTTATTTACAGTCAACAGACCATTAGTAGATATAGATATATAGAACAGCCATTTGGATATTACCATTGAAAAACTACTACCATCTCAGAATCAGGCAAGACATTAAAAAGGAGTTTGCTCTCTGATATTTCTGAGCTTTTTAGATATCTTAAGTTCACACATCAAGACTTTGCAAGGTCTAATTTTGATGTTTTTGTGGCTATTTTAGCTTCAAAATATTGTAACATATCTATCATTTGTTGTGTGGTATAACTAATTATACAAAACACAAATATGAAAATACATTGCAGGTAGCCCTCTAGGTCATAGTGGCATTCACGGATGGGGGGGGGGGAATGGATCCCTGAGTAGAGAGTGTGAAATAACAGATTTGTCCTCTATTTTTGGCATTTAGGATATTATGGGGTTAAATTGTATATGTGTGTACTACCCAGTTTCAATCAAAAAGTTAATATTGTAGAGGTCAAGGGTTTATGTAGAATATAGAGATAAGAAAGCAGTAGGTTATAAAGTTCAACAGGTCAGAGGAAGAGTGATTTAAAAAGTTTTACTTCAGGAAACAGAAACTTTATTAGCAGAAATAAATAAGAAAGAACCCTCCTAATTTATTGGAGTTTGGGAAAGAGAGAAGAAGAAAAGGTAAAAGTCTAAGCAGAGAGGCAGAGGAGAAGAGAAAAGATGAGATAGAGAAAATGAAGGAAGGAATACCATTAACCTTAAAGAAAAGAAAAGAATCAGAGCTGCTGAACCTGGAAAAGTAATTGAGAGAGTTGGATCAATGGCATTAAGATATTGCTTGGATAAGGGACTTAGATAAAATATGGATACAGCCTAGTTAGATTAACTGTATGTGTTTATATCTGGCTGGTTTTGTGTTATGTTGTGTGTGTGTGCATGCATTCAGATTTAAAACTTTTTTCTAGTTACATTTCTCTTCAGTAAAAAAAATCAGTCTTGTTGTTTGAAATGTTGTGGTCTCTTTTTCCAGGGGTGGGCGATGTCACCTACCACATGTCTACTAGCCAACCAATATTACTTAAAATACATACTCAAGAACCAGTTTGTGCCTGTTTTGGTGGAAGCAGCCAGGGAAATAAAGACTTCTGGTGGCAGTGAAAAGGACACAGGAAAGAGACTTCCGGTGAGCAATATGGCAAGCTAAATCTCCATTTCTTTAGCGGAGCCACAGGACGGCTCGTAAATCGACTGAGAGGACATACTCAGCCAGTGAAATTTTCCCCAGAAGAAAAGGAAAAGGAGGAGATACTCATGAACAGTTCATTAATCTTCCAAGTGGCCCTGCTGTCAAGATAAGAATCTTGCTGGTAAGGCTGCTGGAGTAATGACAGTTTTTATGGGATAACAACACTCTTGGCCATCCTGGAAGCCTTGTATGAGGCCCAAGGTTCATCAAAGCTCACTTCTTCAAGTGTTATGGAAACAATCTATGGAAATAACCTACTAATTAAAGAAGAGATTTTCACTACAGCAGAAACAAACATCGTTGCAAGAAACTTACGGTGAGATATTTTACTTTCTGGGAAATTTAAGAAAATTGATGAAGGGAATTACAGATGGAATATGTTTGGGCAATGGGCTTGCATAATGATTAAAAGGGCTTTTTAAATCTTCTTTTCTCGTTGAACTTACGGTTGAGAATTTGGAAAGAGTTTCATTCCTGCTCAGAGGGCAACAATAAATCTAGCCGAGAAGGAAGAGTGAAGGCAGATAATGTTGCCATGGGAACAGCGGCTAAGTTGAGAAAGAAAGCTAATGACTCTACCAAAACAGCGACTGTGCATGAGCAGTTACAGAAACTGTGGCAACAAATGAATAAAAAATGGGAGCAACTTGGAAATAAATGGGGTTAGATTGAAAGAAAGTTTGAAAACATGATAGAACTAACTGGAAAAGGAATGAGTAATGAAGAGAAGAACTGAGAAGGAAAAAAGCTGGATATAAAGCAAACAACTAGAAGGAAAGACGGGGAAGAGATGCGTAATGAAGCACCACACAAGAAGAAATTACCTGCGTCACTGACATCAAAATGGAAGCGGAGGAAGATCTCAAACAAGATGTCGTGAGAGGTGAGACTTCTGCTTGCAAAGGAAGGAGACATGAACGGAGTTTGGAGCAAAATTTAAAGAAGAAGAAGAGGAGTTCTCAAATGGATATCCTGGAGAGTGTGATTACAGATATCAAGTGGCGGAGAGGGGAGTGGAGTGTGGTGCAAAAAGCAAGAGGACGGATTGAAAGATTTAAAAAGGACGTCCCCTTTGAAATGGGTTAAAATGCACTAAGAGGTGGTGGGATCCTATTGGTAACGTGACAAAGGAACACTAGATTACTTGGGAGGTTTGTAAAAAATAGATAAAAGATTAAGTCTTTCTGGATGCAAATCTATTCTTTAAAATCAAGAGATATTAAAAAGAATATGTGGATGAAGTGGGATTATATTCTAGGTTTATTGGAGGATTTGATGGAAAAAAGGGTGGGAATTTATCTGTGGGGAGGGGAAATATATACAAAGCGTAAAATGTTATGTTAACAAATAGAGAAAAGATAATACTGATGTTTATACCTTTATAACTGAATGGAAACTTAATGACTTGTCTATCTGTGGTTTCAACCAATAAGAAGAAAGGGTTATGAGAAAAGTAAGAAGGGGATTTTGTTTAGCTTTTTAGCAACTGAAAATATTGTTACTTATTTCTGTGGTGGAGAAAATTGGAAGTCCATTTTATTGTTGTCTGTATGTGTATTTTTCTTTGTTTTTGTTTCTCTTTTTGTACTCCATGTTTTTACTTATGTGGCTTGTGTTCAAAATAACAAAAAAATTGAAACGGGAAAAAGGACACAGAAAGGGAAGGACAAAATGGAGTTTGGACATACAGTTTCCCGTTTTCCCTTCCACTCACGAAAGAGTGTGGGGATGGTTTTTTAAAAAGTTTTTCCCCTTTAATATTATCATGTTCCTTATCCATTCAACAACATCTTTGAACTATCAGACCCCCTCCTCCTAAGATGTCTTGAGAAAAAATAAAATTAGGGATCTCTGTCAGAGAATTCGGCTGGTTAAGATTAAATTGTTCCATGAAGCTTTTACTAGTTAATGCCTCTCTGTTTTTATCATTAATCCCAGATTTGAAAAAAGTTTCAGGATTATTGTTTTTACTGCATTTTAATCTTTGTATTTTTATTATTGTGCATCACCATGAGCACTCACTGAGTGGAGCAGCAATCTAAAAATATTCTAAATAAATACAATTCTCACCACCTTGATAATGCTACAGTTGCGTGGACATTTTGAGAGAAGCCATAATAGGTGTTTGAGGGGAGTGAGGGAAAGATTAAGGTTTGCAGTATAGATTTCCCCACATTGCAAGACAAGAAAAAAACATTTCAGTTCCTTAAGACTGGGCTAACAAATCACACTGAAGTCTGGAGTATTTCCTAGCCTAAGCTGCTGTGCTGAGTGTAATAATCCTGAATCAGTCAGTTCTGTGTGAGCTCTAGACGTCAATCATTGGTCCTGTAATGGCAGGAAATGGGACATGGCACACTCCAGTCACCAGCACACCTCATTTGTCTCCAGCATGCTGGAATTGATCAAACTGTGCACTTCATTTCCACAAGTATATAAAACAGTCTTATATTTTCTTGGACCAGATATCTAGATGCAGAGTTCTGTATCTTCTTGCTGATAAAGAGTATAGAGTATGGATGGCTTCGGGACAAACAAGTTGTTTGTTTGTTCACATCTTAAGCTTTTGTCCCCTGCCTCTCTTCTCTCCATTTCCTTTTTTCTCTCTCCTTTCCCCCCACTCTTTCTCTCTACAAGGATCCTCTAGAGGCAAATGTCTGAAAAGCAAACTAGGAAGGGAGTACTGCTACAATGATACAAGAGGATTCAAGTGATGTGTGAAACAACATGGTGCATACCCACTAAGGAGGCTTTTTTTTAGCAACAGTTTTATGAGAGTTTACTCCTATTGTCTCCTAGCCCCTGAGAATTTTCTCTCTGTTCCCAAAAGCTTCCATTTCCTTAAGTGATAAATTTCTAGAGCCAACAGAAGACAGATAAGCTGAAGACACAAAATCCAATTATTGCAGCAATGTGGCTGTCAAGCTACTAACTTTATTAATGTTACCTTCTTGTCATAACCACATATTCAGTTCTAACCATCACTGAGAAATAAAGACTAGACTTCACGCTTTAAAATTTATTTATTTATTTATTTTATTACATTTGTATACCACCCCATAGCTGAAGATCTATGCGCGGTTCACATAAGATTAAAACAATTAAAAACAATATTCAAAAATTAAAACAGCAAAAATATACAATATACACACACATTTAAAACCACTATAATAACTTTAAAAAGCTATAAACCTAAAAATAAAACAAACCCAGGCTCATCAGATATTGCTAAATGCCTGAGAGAAGAGGAAAGTCTTGACCTGGCACTGAAAAGATAACAATGTTGGCGCCAGGCAGGCCTTGTTGGGGAAATCGTTCCACAATTGGGGGGCTACCACAGTGAAGGCCCTCTCCCTTGTTGCCGACCTCCAAGTTTCCCTTGGAGTAGGCACTTGGAGGAGGACCTCAGTTGTTGATCGTAGTGTACGGGGAGGTTCGTGTCGGGAGAGGTGTTCCATCAGGTATTGTGGCCCCAAGCCATGTAAGGCTTTATAGGTTAAACCCAGCACCTTGAATCGAGCTCGGAAACATACAGGCAGCCAATACAAGTGGGCCAGAGTCAGTCTTATATGCTTGAACCTTCTGGTCCAAGTTATCAATCTGGCCACTGCATTTTGCACAAACTACAGCTTCCGAACCGTCTTCAAAGACAGCCCCACGTAAAGTGCATTGCAGTAATCTAACTTGGAGGTTACCAGAGCATGAACAACTGAAGCCAGGTTATCCCTGTACAGATAGGGGCATAGCAGAGCCACCAACTAAAGTTGGAAGAAGGCACTCCGTGCCATGAGGCCACCTGAGCCTCAAGTGACAGAGATGGTTCTAGGAGAACCCCCAAGCTACGAACCTGCTCCTTCAAGGGGAGTGCAACCCCATCCAGAACTGGTTGAAGACCCTCCATCCGGTCAGCAGAACAACCCACTAACAGTGTCTCAGTCTTGTCTGGATTGAGTTTCAGTTTATTAGCCCTCATCCAGTCCATTGGCGCAGCCAGGCACCAGTTCAGCACATCCACAGCCTCACCTGATGAAGATGAAAAGGAGAACTAGAGCTGCGTGTCATCAGCGTACTGATGACAATGCACTCCAAAACTCTGGATGACTGCACTCAACGGTTTCATGTAGATGTTAAACAGCATGGAGGACAAGACTGACCCCTGCGGAACCCCATACTGGAGAATCCACGGGGCTGAGCAATGTTCCCCAAGCACCACCTTCTGGAGCTGACCCGCCAAGTAGCAAAACCACCGCAATGCAGTGCCTCCCACTCCCAACTCAGCCAGTTGTCCCAGAAGGATACCATAGTTGATGGTATCGAAAGCCGCTGAGAGATCAAGGAGAATCAACAGAGTCACACTCCCTCTATCTTTCTCCCGACCAAGGCTGTTTCCATACCAAAGCCAGGCCTAAAACCCGACTGAAATGGATCCAGATAATCTGTCTCATCCAAGAGTGCCTGGAGCTGGCTCACAACCACCCGCTCAAGGACCTTGCTCAGGAATGGAACATTTGCTACTGTCCTGTAGTTATTAAGATTTTCAGGGTCCAAGGAGGATTTCTTCAGGAGTGGTCTCACTGCTGCCTCTGTCAGGAGGCCTGGGACCACTCCCTCTTGCAAAGAGGCATTAATCACTTCCCTGGCCCAGCCAGTTGTTCCATCCCTGATAGCTTTTATAAGCCAAGAGGGGCAAGGATCCAATATGGAGGTGGTTGCATAAACCTTGTCAACGTCCTTGAGTTGTGTTGGGGAGAGAAAAGAAGCACTCTCCGTGCGCTTAGCAGAGTAAGCGTTAAAGTCCAGAAAAAATGTCCCAGTAGCTGAAGAAATACTCACACTCAGCAGATGGTGTATAATACAAAGTCCTTTACTTGTGTTCCAATAAAATAAATATATACAAGGCAACTTGTTCCTCCAGATAATACAGGTTTTCTCCATATAGCTATAGCATAGCACAGACCTCCATATAAATCTCTCATTCACCAGCCACCGTTCCACATATTTTATTTATTTATTTATTTATTTCATTTCATTTCTAACCCGCCTCTCCATCTAGATCGAGGCGGGGAACAACACCAAATATAAATATAAAACAATAAAATAGATAAACCGTTTAAACAGATAAAAACAAATACATTATTAAAAACATCTTAAAATTAAACTGGATAGGCCTGCCAGAAGAGAACAGTCTTCACGGCTTTCTTAAATTCCAGAAGACTGCTAATTTGTCGAATCTCCTCCGGCAGGCCATTCCACAGCCTGGGAGCGGCAGAAGAGAAGGTCCTCTGGGTAACACTCGTCAGCCTCGTTCTGGCTGACTGGAGTAAATTCTTCCCAGAGGACCTGAGTGTGCGGGGCGGATTATACGGGAGAAGGCGATCCCGCAGGTAACCTGGACCCAAACCATGTAGGGCTTTAAAGGTAATAACCAACACTTTATACGTCGCCCAGAAACTAATGGGCAGCCAGTGGAGTGATTTTAAGATTGGTGTTATGTGGTCACCCCTAGGTGTACCGGTGACCAACCTGGCTGCCATATTTTGAACTAATTGAAGTTTCCGGACTAGGCACAAAGGTAGCCCTATGTACAGCGCATTGCAGAAGTCGAGCCTCGAAGTTACCAGTGAGTGCACTACCATCTTTAGGTCTTCCAACTCTAGGAAGGGGCGCAGCTGGCGTATCAGCCGAAGCTGATAGTAGGCACTCCTGGCCGTCGCATCTATCTGGGCTGTCATTTGGAGCGACGGATCCAGGAGCACCCCAAGCTGTGAACACAGTCTTTCAGGGGGAGTGTAACCCCATCCAGAACCGGTTGACACACCTCCAAACCCAGGTTGCGGCCTTTGACAGCAAGCACCTCCGTCTTGTCTGGATTCAGCTTCAGTTTGTTTTTCCTCATCCAGCCCATTACCGCCTCCAAACATTCATTCAGAGGAGACACACTATCCTTAGCTGACGATGTTGTCGAAGGCACAGAGAAATATATTTGGGTGTCATCAGCGTACTGATAGCACCCCGCCCCATGCCTCCGGATGATCTCTCCCAACGGTTTCATATAAATGTTAAACAGCATTGGGGAAAGGATGGCACCTTGTGGTACACCACATAGCAGCTCCTTCTTTGAAGAGCAGCTATCCCCAAGCATTACCATCTGGAACCTGCCCGAGAGATAGGACCGGAACCACTGAAGCACAGTGCCCCCGATTCCCAATCCCCTCAGGCGTTCCAGAAGAATACCATGGTCGATGGTATCGAAAGCCGCTGAGAGGTCCAGGAGTACCAACAGGGACACACTCCCCCTGTCAATACTCAGGCGTAGATCATCCACTAAGGCGACCATAGCAGTCTCCGTATCCTGCCCTGAAGCCGGTTTGAAATGGGTCTAGAAAATCTGTATCATCCAAAACTGCTTGGAGTTGGGAGGCAACTGCCCTCTCGATGACCTTGCCCAAAAACGGAAGATTTGATACTGGCCTGTAGTTATTAAGGTCCAGAGGGTCCAGGGAGGGCTTCTTTAGAAGCGGCCGTACTACCGCCTCTTTTAAACATGTTGGAAAACTCCCCTCCCTGAGAGATGCATTAATAATACATTGTAGATGTGATCGAACTGCATCTCCACCCTGGACAACAAACCAAGAAGGACAGGGATCGAGAGGGCAAGTCGTCGTCCTCACTTGTCCAAGCAGCTTGTCCACGTCCTCAGTACTCACCAACTGAAACGGATCTAGTGTAATTCCACTCGCGGAGTTACTGGACACTCCATTGTCAGCTTCTGCTATAATGATGGCGTCTAAGTCGGCTCTTATCCGAGAGATTTTATCTGTGAAATGGTCATTAAAGGCATCACAGCGAACTGCCGAAGGCTGTAAAATCGGGTTCGGGGGGGAAGGTGCCTGAGTTAGACCCCTCACCACCCTGAACAGTTCTGCTGGACATAACTCCAGCCTGACTCACCACACGGCCATTTCTATAAGCTGTCCTATATACATGTTTCTGAACCCTGGCTCAGCACAGTCAATTACCTTATCCTAGAGAAAGATTCCCCCTATCTGCATGACCTTTCCAGCAGCATAGAAAAACATGCTCGAACTGATAATTTACTAAAGCTGGCTGTTCAGTCCTTCTGGACACTCAAAACTTTTGTCCAATTAAAACAACTTAAACTTAAATTTTCCCTGACAAGCTGTACCAACTGAAACTCATCCATGAAAACAGGACAAGTTTGTGCTCTGGATACCTCACTAGATTTACCTGCTATAACACTGGAGTCTAAGTCCTGGCGGATGCCAAAGATTTTATCCTGGAAGTGCCTAGCAAATATATTACAGCGGGCCTCAGATGGTTCTACCATGTCCTTGGGGCCAGCATGTAGAAGCCCTCGGACAACTCTGAAGAGCTCTGCTGGGCGGCAGGCTGATGATTTAATAGTGGTGGCAAAGTATTGTTTTTTGCTGCTCTCACTGCCCCTGAATACAGTTTACTATAGGCACTTACCAGTGATTGATTGCATCCATCTGGCGTTCGTCTCCATCTGCCCTCAAGACGTCTCCTGTTTTGTTCCATCACTCTCAGCTCCGGGGTGTACCATGGAGACGTACGAGCTCTACACAGGAGAGGGTGCTCAGGAGCAATTGTGTCAACCGCCCGGGTCATTTCTGCATTCCACAGATCAACCAGGGTTTCGACAGGTGAGCCAGTCCTATCAGCTGGAAAACTCCCCAGAGCCCTCTGGAAACCATCTGGATCCATTAGCCTCTGGGGGCGGACCATCTTAATGGGTCCTCCACCCTTGCAGAGGGGAAAAGCTGTTCTAAGTCTAAACCTCAGCAGGTGGTGATCTGACCATGATGATGGGACTGATGTTAAGTCCCCCACTTTCAGTTCACCAACTCCATGTCCAGTTGAAAAAAACAGGTCCAGAGTATGCCCTGCTACATGTGTTGGGCCGATGGCATGTTGGGACAGTCTCATGGTTGTAATGGAGACCATGAAATCCTGAGCTGCCCCAGATAAAGTGCTCTCTGCATTGATGTTGTCGTCCCCCAGAACCAAGAGTCTGGGGGATCTCAACAGTACCCCTGAGACCACCTCTGTCAGCTCAGCTAGGGAGTCCATGGCAGTGGGGTGGGTGGTACACCAACAGAATTCCTAATCTGTCCCATTGGGCCAACACAAGGTGCAAACACTCTAGACCAGTAGTCACATGGCCAGGGTGACTGCAGAGGGGGATGGAATTCCTATAGACCACAGCAACCCCCCTCCCCTGTCCTCAAGTCTACCCTGATGCTGAACCAAGTAACCAAGATTGACTCTTCCCTGCTCACCCACACAGGTCTCAGTTATACATACCAGATTGGCTGCCTCATCCACAATTAAGTCGTGGATGAGGGAGGTCTTATTATGCACCGATTTGGCATTTAAAAGCAGAACCCAGAGGCCTGAGCGCTGGCTGATAGGGCAACCTGCAAACCTGTGGGTGTGGTGGTGGGGGGACTGGAACAAGGCACATGCATTAACTGTCTGGGCTGTGTTCCCCTTACCTGGTAAGTCCTCCTCTCAACACCATATCTCCCTCTACCCATTACTACACTAATGGGGCACCCCTCAAATCCCCCTACCTGGCCCTGTATCCTCCCTCCTAGACACATAGCTCAAGCCTGGGAAAAACAAACAAACAGGCAGCAGTAGCCAACACCCACACCAACTTCCTCCTCCCTGGGCTGTAGGCCTCCCTCTCCTGCAGGCGATGGCTTTCCCAGGCCTCCTCAGCTAGCCAGCTTAAATATCCCTCCAGGAAGGGAGGGGGACAGGTAGAGTTGTCCACAGCATCTGGCTTAGTACCTGGGGGCCTGGTCCTGCAGGTAGTGGCAGTCTGTTAGGCAACAGTCCACAGGAAAGAGTAGCTGTGTTCGTGGCGGCGGCAGCAGCAGCAGCAGCAGACTGGCAAAGCAGCACTTCCTCCTCCCTGGGCAGCAGGCCTCCCTCTCCTGCAGTTTAGGGACTTCCAAAATCCATTTTACAATGCCTTCTTTCAGAAGGAAAGAAAGTGCTATGTTTATTTGGAATATTATTGAGGTGGAATCAAACATCGGATCAAAATATTGGGGTGAGGAAATCACTTTGATTGTGATGTAAAGAAAATCTTTTTTTTGTATTGGTAAAAAGCTGCAGCAAGCCTCCTGAGATGGATCAAATACCTCAATCTCTTAAGAAAAATATCATTTACAGCAATGAATACCAAATGAGCCCAGGGCAATCATATCCAGAAGAGAAACTACAAATCCATCTCTCAAATTACTGCTACACATTCTACAGTTTCATGGAGTATTATGAGTCCAACTGAGGCTTTGACCAATACTAGGATGTGAAGCAATATTTGCAATTTAGGCTGCAATCCTATACACACATATTTGGATATAAGCCCTTTTGAACTTAGTGAGGCTTATGAATGAGTTGACATGCATAGGATTGTGTTATTAGAAGAGCTACAAAGTTGATCTAACATATATACCTGATGTAACTGTTCTCTGGAAATGACCGTCAGACATTCAAAGAGCCCATTTTCTGTGTTTAATAAACATCCAAGGCTGTAGACCGCCCCAGGATTTGGCAAAAATCTCTGACGTCGCCTGTAGATAGTCAAACCTCATAATGCTGATGCCCACAAGCAGCCATATGATTGATCTTCAGTCCAATCTAGCTTTCTTTTGCCTCTGGGCAGAGCCTGAGGGCCTAGAACTTACATACCAAAGCATAATACACAAATTCTGCATGCGCACAGGCACAACACAAACTACATAATGGATATCATGGGAGGTAGAAGCGTTCGAGCTTACTCACCAGGCCAACTGATAACTTGCTTTAGGTCAGGTTATGCATTTGGCCTTTGGCTGGTACGCCATTCTGAGAAACACATTCTCTCCAATTGAACCTCTGAAGCAAAGAGCCTTGACCCTGTTTAGACGACATGCTAAGCAACAGTGGTTAAGCACTTTGAGCTAAACATTATGGTTTAGCATGTCATGAGATCCATGGCTTAGTGTGTCATGTAAACCATTCCTAACCATGGTGGCTACATAAAGATGGTTTAAACATACTCAATAACCATTTGCTACAAAAGGGTTAGAAGCCTAATCATGGCTTAGCTTATTCTCTGAACAAGCCCAGTGTAACCTTCAATCTCATTTGTGAATGAGGAGGTGCTAAATACATTCTTAAGGTGATGGTAGTTTTTTAAAAACAACAACAAGCTAAACATTTCTCTCTTCTTTGTGATGTTGAAAATCTTTTTTACATACAAAACAAAATTGATTTCTTACCAGCCATTACTATTTATTATTATTATATCGCTTTCTCGCTCATGGCAGTTTTTCTAGACAGACATGACAGGCTTTGCCAAGTCATGCTGTCTTTTACAGATTCAGGAATAATTCTTCTTCTTCTTCTTCTTCTTCTTCTTCTTCTTCTTCTTCTTCTTCTTCTTCATTTCTATACCACCCCATGGCTGAAGCTCACTGGGCAGTCTGCATGAGATTAAAACATTAAAAAATTTAAAAACATAAAAACATACCACAGACAGTATACACAAGATACATCTAAAAACAACAATAAGCTATTAGTCAAACCTAAACAAAGATCTGGGATTGGTTAAGCTCATCATATATTGCTAAATTCCTGGGAAAAGAGAAAATTCTTGACTTGGTACCGAAAGATAGCAATGCTGGTGCCAAGTTGGCCTCATTGGGGAGATCATTCCATCATTGAGGGGCCACCACAGAGAAGATCCTATCCCTTGTTGCTGTCTTCCGAGCCTCCCTCAGAGTAGGCACCTGGAGGTGGACCTTCATTGTTGGTCATAGTGTATGGGTAGCTTCATTTTGGGAAAGGTGTTCCATCAGGTATAAGAGTCCCTAGTTGTGTAAGGCTTTATAGGTTAGAACCAGCACCTTGATTTGAGCTTGGAAACATACAGGCAGCCAATGTTCAAGCTTCTTGGTCTCCATTATCAATCTGGCCTCTGCATTTTGCAGAAGCTACAGTGTCGTGATGCAAGCCCACCCCAGGCTTCTGCTCACGAACTTTAGGCAAACTGACACACTCCAAAAATGGTAAGCCTTCTTTTATTGTGAAATCACATGGAATTCAAGCATAACGGTTTCATTTCTGCATATACACACTTGAAGCTGAAGACGAACCAGATAGCTTTCAGGTACAACGGCTTAATGCGAACAGCAAATCACTCAGGGGGAGACATTTAGAGTTAGCCCCTGTCCCATGCGAACAGTCAGGAGTGGCCACACACACTGACTCATCAGGAACACAAGCAAATTTCAAAGGAGAAACCCCAGCACAGAAGTGCATGAAGTCTGACAGTAGACAAGATCATCTTGTACCAAACCAAACTCAGCCTGCCAGGAACACTGAGCTGATCACGTAAGCAAGATGTCAGGGGACGAACCTCTTTGACCTAGGAAACCTCCCTTGCTTATAGCTTTGGCTCTGAGGAATGCTCTCTCGCTGGTCACACACACACACAATTCCAGAACAGCAACGATCAGCCTCAGAGTTTCCCTGTGCCCATACTTTGGCTCCATTCAGGGAAAACAGGCTATAGAACATGAATCCAGAACAGTAATCTGCAAGTCCAAATCTATGAAAAGCCTCAGAGCACTTTTCATGGCATAGTTCTTAGAAATGTACAGAGTGCATCCAACGTCTCCAAACCAGATAGAATCCCAAACACGAGGAGTTTCATGGCAAGCGTAGAACAGATGAACAGATGATTCCTAGCAAAGGGCCTCCCCTTTGCTCGTTCCACTATATAGGATGGAGGCTGGCTAATTCCAAGCCACTTTGACAGACAGGGCTTCAGGCCTGTAATCCAAACTCATGTGCCAACAGGGCGGCACAGTTCAACCTCCTCTTGATGACGACACTATGTGAGAGACAGCTTGCAAGATAGACCCCACCTTTTGTAAACATACATTCGTTCTCAAGGAAACTCAAGGCCTCAGCTAGCAGCCACAGATAAGCACAGAACAGAGACAGACTTTCTCACAACAATTGCCAAGCTTTCAACTCACAATTCACTAGGCCAGCCTAGTGAATTCTTCATGAAGCACCTGACATCCGACATACAGCTTCTGACCACCTTCAAAGGCAGCCCCACATAGAGCGCATTGCAGTAATCTAACTTGGAGGTTACCAGAGCATAGACAATTGAAACCAGGTTATCCCTGTCCAGATAAGGGGCATAGCTAGGCCATCAACTGAAGATGGTAGAAGGCACTCTGTGCCACCGGGGTCACCTGAGCCTCAAGTGACAGAGATGGTTCTAGGAGAACCCCCAAGTTATGGACTTGCTCCTTCAGGGGGAATGTGACCCCATCCAGAACAGGTTGAACACCCTCCATCCGGTCAGAAGAACCACCCACTAACAGCATCTCAGTCTTGTCTGGATTAAGTTTCAGTTTATTAGTCCATTGTCGCAGCCAGGCACCAGTTCAGCACATCCACAGCCTCACCTGATGACAATGCACTCTGAAGCTCCATATGATCTCACTCAATGGTTTCATGTAGATGTTGAACAGCATGGGGGACAAAACTTACCCCTGTGGAATCCCTTACTGGAGAATCCAGTGCAATGTTCCCCAAGCATCACCTTCTGGAGCTGACCTGCCAAATAGGAATGAAACCAGTGCAATGCAATACTTCCCACTCCCAACTCAGCCAGTCGTCCCAGAAGGATACCATGGTTGATGGTACCGAAAGCTACCAGGGGATCAAGGAGAATCAACAGAGTCACACCCCCCCCCCCCCGTCTTTCTCCTGACATAACTCATCATAAAGGCAACCAAGCCTGTTTCCATGCCAGGCAAAACCTGAAACCCGACTGAAATGAATCCAGTAGATCTGAATGAAGATAAAATAAAGTGTTGGATTCATGTGTGCAACTGGGCTGCTGGAAATAGATTTGTGTGTACCCTCTTACCCATGGCAGGTCTCTTCCCCCGTCCCGTAAAATGCTACAGAGAGGATCAGGGGACCCTGCTGAATGGGGTGAGCAGTGGGGGGAGAGAGGGAGGATCCTAAAAAATCTGGGTGGAACCCTTTCCTTAATGGAAGGCAGGTCCTATATCCAATTCAAACTACATGGCAACTTGTGTCAGCCATGAATAATTAACAAAATTGGTCATGAGCCAGATTTAGTCATGTGCAAAAAATGTATGTTTACTAGAAACTTTATTGTTTTATGAATCTGTTTTACTTTGAGCATTTTAGATCTTGTTTATGGTGTATTTGTCTTATTTTGTCTTAGCTGTTATGTATGTGAATGGCCCATGGCCCAAGCAAGAAAGATAAGAAAAGACGATTAGAAACTTGAAGGGTAAGGCCTTCTCTTCACATAAAATGATGGACATGAATATATGCTGCCTTCCTTTACACCGTTATGTGTGATGTACTAAATAAAGTGAATTCAGCTGGGGGGCTATATCCATAGCCAAATGTGTAGGCCAGCTTCCATATTCGCAGTGAATATACAGGTAGAAGGAAGATGAGACCTACCATTTTTGCCCATGAAGATTTGCGTGTGCACGGAAATTCCTTCTATGTGAGAAAACTACATGGTGGATTATGTTTAATTCTGCATTATTTCTGGTTCTGGCATTAGCCAGGATCTTCTGGCAATCAAGTGAATACATTAATAAAAACTGATTTTTCTATTTGTTGTGTGCTGTCCTTATTAAGTGCTCCACTAAATCATATGCAATCACATGCACCATTTTTTTAAAAAAAAGTTAAGATGGTTAACTGCTTTTGCTATTTTACTACCTTGCTTTTCTCCTCCTCTCTTCAGGATTATGCCTAAGTCTATACTCTGGAGTGCTGACATTTAAATCTCTCTATAGTTCAGCAGATCCTTTCTGCCCGATCATTTCTCAGATTCTCTTGTCCCTCTAGACACTATCTCAGCTTTTTTGTTCTCAATCAGCAGGCCTCTGATGTGCTACTAAAGCTACAATATGATACCAGGGGGATAGCATTTTCTTCTTGATCAACACCTTCCCCCACATCCATTCAATACATTTTTCAGTCTTAATAAGTTCAAATGACTCCCTGCCCTGCATCCCATCAAGTCATATAAAATACACTAAGGACAATCCGTTGGAGCTGTGCTCTCTACCAGATATGCATGACAAAAGTACATCACGAGCAGGATCTACACTACTGCTTTATAATGGTTTTGAAGTGCACTGACAACTGTTGGGGCCCATGACACATTCCATATACCATTTTCGAACCACTGTCAAAGTGTTGTATCCTGCTTGGTGTAGATCTGGCCTAAGAGTAGTTGTAGTGGCTACTTCTTTATTGAACAGTTCTTTTTTCACATAGCGATCCTCAAAGTCCAGGCTTAAGTTGTGACTTCAGTGGCCTTAATGTTAAGCTGTGGACTCCATGGTTAGGGATGGGAAGTGTTGTGTGGTGGTTAGAATATTAGACTTGGATAGTGGGCTTCAAATTCCTATGCAGCCATGAAGCTCACTGGGTGATTTTGGGCCAGTCACTTTCCCTCAACCAAGGCAGTATCTACACTACTGCTTTAAAATGGTTTATAACAGTAGTGACAACTGTTGGGGCCCAGGACATGTTTTCAAAACATTTTCAAAGTGTCATATTCTGCTTGGTTTAGATCTGGCCCAAATGTATCTTACAAGACTGTTGAGAGGATAAAATGTGGTAAATGTGGCCGAAACAGACCGGATGTTATGCCCTAAATCCAAATAAGGCCTGGAAAACTGGGATAAGAGGCAAATCTTGTTCAGGAGAAATTTGAGCCTGGGTTCTCCTTAACCATATAAAACATTTAAAGTACTACACTGCACTGCTGTTGTGATTACAAAACAAGTAAACTGCTATAGAGTAACCTGTCCTGGTTTTTAGGGATAGATGGGCATGAAATCTAGGTAAAATACCTCAAGACTAGTTTTTGCCTCCTAGTTTATTATTTCAGCTCTTCAGTTATTCTGTACAATATGTATTATACTCTCTTTGGGATGTGAGCCAGATTAGCAACATTTGAAATTGATACTGTATCAGCCTTCTGAAGTTTGCTGGCCCAAGCAGTAAGGCACTTAATTTAATTAGAAGAGTCTGCCATAACTGAAACTGCTGAATATACAATTTTTTTCCAGTGGAGCTAAGGTAAATCTAATTTATTAGATCTTTGAAACTGTGTTGTATCAATGTTCTTGTGCTTTCTTTCTCCCAGCAGCTGCATCATTTTGAATGTAAATTCCAAGTTCCACTGAAAACAGTATTTCATCTTTCTGACCTGCATATACTGCTAGTGTGCATGGTATTTCTTCTGCTGCTGCTGAAGTGATGGTGTACATCTCATTATTTTTCTACTGCATCATGATGTGATTTTCCACCTATAGAACCATGCCAGGTTAGAGCTTTATGGCCATTTGTAGTTGCACCATTATGTTATCTCCTGATGGTATGGTTATGTAGGATGCCCAGTTGTCATTATGTAGTTTAGTCACTGGTTGGTTCTGGACTTAGTTATATTTAGATTGAGTTAGGAGTTTTCTTTTCCTGTTTAAGAGGTATAACAAAGTTCATGTCTAGTTTTCTGACTGGTGAGTCAACTAAGCCTTCCACGACAACCGTTTCATCAACAAAATATAAATGGCAATGCTTTATTTTGAGCAGTCTTTTTCAATTTTGGGTCCCAGATGTTATTGGACTACAAATTCCACCATCCTTGACAATTGGCCATGATGGTTGGTGATGATGGGAGCTTCAGCCCAACAATAACTGCGGACCACTGTTTGGAAAGGCTTATAGTGCGTCAGAATTCATAGTAGCTAAAGGCAAAACATCTCCATAAAAAGCTGTGTGCTTTATATCTACTTGCACAATACCAAAGTAAAGGAGCAACTAAAGACTAATATGTGATGCACATATTTGACACACCTATTTTCACAAGGAACTCTGTAGTACTTAGAACTTGAACTTGCTATATATAAAGGACAATCAATGCAAGATAAAATATTCACCATCCCTAGCATTACAACTACCTGGTGCTGGGTGAGTTATGTTTGAAACAGATTGAATGCTATTTGGGAGCATGCAAACACCCAACAATTGAGTTGCTTGATGCATCACTGGGAACAAATCAAGGGGGGAAAGGAGGATGAGGGATCGGATATAGAGGAAAGGCCTTTCCTGTATCCATATCGATTGCACTGATCAAGGGAAGAACTAAGACAAAGACAGTTATAATATGCACCATTCAGAGGTCCTTCAAGGACTGCTCTCACCTACTGTATCAAGCAGCTGAGTGCACGGCATCTTGGGCATATTGGATGCTACTGATTCTAGAAGGAACAATTCCCCTGAATATTTCATTCTACTGCAAATGTACAGACTGTTGTAGAGCAGCCATGCACCACACACAGACAGACCCTGCAGTTCATTGAAACAATCAGACATGGTTCTCTTTCACCTCAAGGAAAGGTATGAGGAGATTCCAGCTGAATGGGTTATCTACATGCTCATGTTTTCTCCAGGGAAGACTGGGAATGAAAGTGGCCACATGAAGGGAAAGAAGGAGGTGGGTAGAAATGAGCAGAGAGGCTATGAATAGGGTTGTGAATGGTCATGGGGAGCTGTGAGTGGTTAAAGGGATAATTGTGACAGTTAGGAGGAGAAAGCTTGTAAGTTATTTAGGAAGGTAGTTAGGGCCGATGGAAATGATAGATGGAAATGAAATGGTTTTGTACAGTAGAGAGCAAAGGGAGGGGAGATTTACAGTTGTTTATGGTGGATGTTCGTTGAAGGAAAGCTATTATGTGGGGCTATAGACAATGAGGAAAAGTGCCTTTTTCCCATTGCCTTAGCAAGCGCTAGTTGCACTGTGAAACTTTGGTTTATGCTAATACAGCATCCTTAGCACCAGTGTTGGGACACAGGTGAATACTTCCCATAGACCGTAAAATGGAAGTCTTGCATTGTTCAAGCTGCAGCTGGAAGGAAGGGGAGATATGGATGCATTATGTCCCCTTTGTGTTTGTCAGAATAGATGTATGTATGTGTGTCAGTAAGCTGGACAGTCAGGGCAACCAAACGACAAAAGCAGAACAATTCACTTTTGAGTACATTATCAGTATTGTAAACTAGAGCTGAAACAAATGTTAAAAATATTCAAATTTCAGCAAAAACTCAGATATCACAAATCAAATTTCAGATGTAAAATGTTGAAACTTACACAGCTCGAGAAGAGTAGTTTACAGATCCTTAATGAGAATAACAACGTTAAGTATTTTAATTATTTTACTTCTCTTTAATCATATTGCAGCTAAGTAACCTTCCAATTAATGGTCAGCGTTTATTTGTTTAACTACTCTGCTATATATGCTAATGAAAGTGCACAGAATGTAATAAATGATATACATAACAATCCAATGGCTGTATTTTATTGTTTATACAGTGAATGTTATTTGGAACTTTTCAGGTTCCACAACAATAGGATTGCATAGGGCATTCAGGGCTGATTTTGTGATATGTAAACTGCATGCAAGACGGATATCAGGTGACATTTATTCAGTAAAAAGCCTGTCTGATTCCACAGACTTTTAGGGACTATGGTCATTCAGGTGTACTGCCAGAAGCTACATAAAGCAAAGCAAGTCTGGGGTATACATTAAAAACATTATTGGATTTTCTGAGACAAAAACAATAGTACATAAGCCAGAAAAAAATTGTGATTTTAAAAAAATCATTTGTTACCCCACTCTTTGATCCAGAAGATTCTCAGAAAGGCTCATGACAGAATTTGAAATCCATAACAATACAACTATTAAAACAATACCAGTTTATTAAAAACAGAGCAAACAATGTAACTAGCAAGGAACAGAATTAAAACCAATACATCTAAAAGAAAATAAAAAGGTTTTGATTTGATGCAAAAAGATATCAACTCAGCAGCAGTTATTATTATTATTATTATTATTATTTACATTTATATACTGCCCAATAGCCAAAGCTGTCTGGGTGGATTACAAAGATTAAAACATTGAATATTAAAAAATGATATACAAAATTTAAAATCATAAAAAGCATAAAAACAGATTACATACCAATTATTCTGGTGTCAGTTAAAAAAAACCCTCAACATATGCTGTTAAATGCCTAGAAGAGAAAAGTCTTGACTTGAAAAGATAACAATGTTGGCGCCAGGTCAGCCTCATCGGGGTGATCGTTCAATAATTTGGGGGCTGCCACTGAAAAGGCCCTCTCCCTTGTTGCCATCCTTTGAGCCCCCCTCAGAGTAGGCATCTGGAGGAAAACTTTAGATGTTGAGTGTAGTGTATGGGTAAGTTCATGTTAGGAGAGGCGATCCATCAGGTATTGTGGTCCCAAGCCATGTAAGGCTTTATAGGATAAAACCAGCACCTTGAACCAGGCTCAGAAATGTACAGATAGCCAAAGCAAGTGGGCCAGAGTCAGTGTTATATGTTCGACCCTTCTGGTTCCTGATATCAATCTGGCCACTGTATTTTGCACAAGCTGCAGCTTCCGAACCATCTTCAAAGGTAGCCCCATGTAGAGTGCATTGCAGTAATCTAACTTGGAGGTTACCAGAGCATGGACAACTGAAGCCAGGTTATCTCTGTCCAGATAGGGGCATAGCTGGGCCACCAACTAAAGTTGGTAGAAGGCACTCTGTGCCACCGAGGCCACGAACCTGCTCCTTCAGGGAGAGTGCAACCCCATCCAGAACAGGTTGAACACCCTTTATGCAGACAGAAGAACCACCCACTAACAGCATCTCAGTCTTGTCTGGATTGAGCTTCAGTTTATTAGCCCTCATCCAGTCCATTGTCGGAGCCAGGGACCAGTTCATCACATCCACAGTCTTATCTGATGAATATGAGAAGGAGAAATAGAGCTGCGTGTCATCAGCTGAACCTCCCTGGGGAAGGAGTTGCAAAACTGAGGTGCCATCACAGAAAAGGCCAAGTCCCTGGTCATCATCTGCCTCCATTCTGAAAGTGGTGGGATCAGGAGTAGGGCTTCCATTATGGCTTTTAATACAAAGGCAGATTCATGTGGGACAGGTTGATCCTAAAGTTTAATACATCCACTTTGAATTGCATGTAAATAAGCAAGTCCTCATGCAAACACATATCAAGCTTTTAAAATAATCTTGATCAGGTTTTCACAGTTCAACTTCCAAAACTTTGAATATACAGCAGCCTAAAGTTGTGCCGTGCTCTGCCATAGGGTCAGCTGGTTTTGTTTAAGCTGCAAGGTATTTGAAATCGTGTTGTTTCTGAAAATGATGTGTGTGTGTGTGTGTGTGTGTGTAAGTGGAACATGAGTATGGTAGTTATAGCTATAGGGTGAAATCCAGCTTTTATTTATTCAGTGGAATTTCTTCCATTAGTTTTAAGATCCTTCTTTGAGTTATACACTGTGACTATTTCAGAAAGTATAATGAATGAAGCTAGTACATGAAGGGATTTAGGTGATACCGTGTTAATCACATGAGGCTACTTGGTTCACACACAATTCTTTCCATAGTATGCTCATCTTCTCCTGCTATTATCTTACAAATATGGCAGGACTTTTTCTATCAGTGGATAAGTGTATTACAGATAATCTTATTTACTTTACTGCCTCTCTGCAGAATAATTCTGTTATGGCTCTCTCAAGGGCTTATCACCTTGAATCCATCATGGCCCATCATTACACAGGTATATGAAAACCTGTAAGTATAGCTCTTCATTCGTATGGAATGGTGTAGTCTAACATTCATTCTTTCATTTCTAAAGATGATTACATAAGGAGACATCAGAAACCCAGATTGATTCCCACTGCATCCACATGCTAAACATTTTTATTAAGAAGGCAGTTCTATTGTTTGAATTTAGTTTATTTTCAGGTAGGTATGTACACTACTTTTTTAATTCATTGCAAATAACAGAGAGGCCTTGAGGGGGGATTATAAAATCATGATGCATGATTTTACCCTGATGCAATTCATTTTTGTGCATATTTTCTCCTAATATTCATGTATATGTGCTCACTTTTCCTTAACGTTTGCATTTGGTGCACATTTTTGAGTTGCAAATTACATCAAAAATTGTGAAAAGTGTGGATTTTGGTGTGCAAATTCACCCTTGTCCATGTATAAGTTTGGGAGGTTTGAACTGGGAAAGTTCATATAAAAATTCAGGCCAAATAAATTTGTCATCCACTTGCAGTGAGCATCCCTGTGCTTACTCCCAGTCTTTAGAATTAGAGATAAGGTGCAGCAGACTCTCATGTACCCCAGGACTTTGCACTCCATTTTGCTGTTATTCAGTGCACAGGCTATGAAGGAGAGAGGGAAGGGATAAAACTCCCTGCCACTTTCCAGGTAAAGAAAGGGAAGGCAGAAGGTGTTTTGGACAGCTGTTGTGGAAGGCGTCCTGTGGATCTATTAGATGAGATTGGGCACAACCAATTAGAAGTATAGATACTCCTCTCTGTCCATTTGTAATGCTGCATGTAAGCAAACAAGAGTTGTTTCGATTGGAAACAAGACGTAATATATTTTTCTCCAAACCCATGTTAATATGACTTCTTCAATACATTCCCAACAGAGGAATCTTTTTTGTGTAACCTTTGGGTCAATATGAACACATTACTTAAGACTCCAATTCCCATTCTTATATGGGGGTGCATTAACTATATTAAAATAGTCTCTTAAGATATTGCTCCATTAAAAAAAAACCTGACAGCAGGAATAAACAAATCCCCAGCACTTCAATTTAATTTAATTGTAACAAAAATGCTGTATTAGCTGCTGATCCACTGAGAAACATAGAACCAGAAGGAAATATGACCAGTCAATAAAAGCCTGGACAGTTTCCCACAAAGTTCTGACAAACAACACATATGCATCAAAGAATCACTAATTTATTAAGCCATTATTTAAAGAAGTAGAAGAGAGTGGCAATGGTTTGCTCTAAAGAGAACACATTTTGTTATGTAATAAATAAAACAACAGTAGGAAATTCAACTCATAAAAATTGGCTCCATACTCCTGCATGCTATATATAACAGAAGATACTTTCTTTATTCCTAGCTTTCTGTAGCCATTAAAAATCAGTACATTTATCACTACTCAAACAATATTATGCACTCTACAAAATATATTTATTTTTCTCGTGACCTAATAACATAAAACCTGTGCACTGCAAAAACAGGTACAATTAGACCTGAATTAAAACTACTCAGTTTTTCATGAATATTTTTTAAAGTGTTGAAAAATGCCTCTCTTTAGACTTTTTTTTTAGCACTCTATGATAACATGCTTAACTATTTATGTGCATTGTCCTTGTTTTCCCTCATTGTCAATTCATTTCATTTCTTCTCAGTGAAGCTATTACATGAGGAAATTTGATTATGGTATCATTTCATTCACTACATGAACCTAGCATGATATGATCACCCACTTTACTAATCCATGAAGTACGTAAGAACATAAGAAGAGCCATGCTGGATCAGACCAAGGGTCCATCTAGTCCAGCACTCTGTTTACACTGAGTATAAACAACTGTTGACCATAAACCCACAAGCAAGGCACAAGTGCAACAGCACCCTTCTGCCCATGTTCCCCAGCAACTGGTGTACATAGGCTTACTACCATTGATGCTGAAGATAGCACAAAGTCATCACAGTACAGTAGTATCCCATGATACCCTTCTCCTCCAATGCCCTCAGTGAGCTAGTCATATAGCCAACTTTGATTGGTGCATAATATTATGACACCATCTCATTAACTACGTGTGCATGAAGTGTCTGGGACTACCAATGTGACTGATTCATATAGGTGAAAGCAGCAGCAGTCACGGGAAAATGCTACCAAAGCAACAGCATCTAGTGGAAAGAAAAGCATCAAACAGAATTTTAGAGCATTTGCGCACAAAAGCTCATCTGTTTCCAATTGTTCTTTTGCAACTTGTAATGTTGGTGCATGCAAGCCAATGGTGTGAAGCCCAGACACCTTATCATTTTGTCTCCTGGGAATTGCAGTTCTCAGCATGAGCCCTGGGAGAAAGCCATTTTGAAATGCCCAAATACTTCTGAGAACAAGAAAGAATTCTCTAGTCTAGACTACAGAAGTGGTCAGAAGATAGACTGTGGTCCACTGCTGGTTTGGGGGTCCTTGGACTAGGAAGATCTGGGTCTAACCTTGCAAGGCACTTATTATGTGCTTTAGCAGTGGATACTCATGATTGTTTAACATGGATGGGTTATATCAACTGCTAGATCCCGAGAGTGTATTCTTGCTTTAAAAATGTAAAATACCTTTGTTGATTACAATCGATATTAAGGAAAATAAATACAAACAGAAGTCAGCTCAACTGTTTTCTATAGGGCCCAAGCAACTTAGGATTTTATCCAATAATAATTTATTCTAATGATAGTAGGACCTGAAAAGGCTATGGGTAAGATCACTTGCGGGGCTGGAGAGTAGGAGAGATAGGAAATCTAGTTATATGTGGACTAAGAAAGCAAAATGTGTGGCCTAGGAATCTTGACCAAAAGTCTTGAATACCTCACTTACTTTGTGGCTATAAAATTTGGATGAAAATTCTTATCTTTCATTTTTTCCATAGGTCAGTTGCTAGCAATTTTGTCACATCTTATGAAATATCTAACTATATTGATTTAAAGTCATGGTTACAGCAGTCACACCCTCAAGAACTAAAAGCTTTTTATTTATTTGGTTTTCCTCAGAGGACAAGTAACAATTATTTTGAAGATTTATATCTTTGGTAAGTAAGAAAACCCAGCCAAGACATAAAAAACCAACACTGTTCTTCATTGCTAAATTGATGTTTACAACCTCTCTACTCTTCTAGCTTGAAAAAGGTATATGAAAACAATAAATAAGTCCAAGATAAAGCTGTGGTACTTTTTCCATGAGAGGGTCATAGATTTCATTTAAATTTGCATTAGTAAACTGTGCAGAGTTTTCTTCTTAATATTGAAGAAACCTGTTTACAATATTACTTATTTGTTAGAGCTTAAATACCAGAGACTTTTATACACATTGGTCTTCAGGATGTGAAAGGAAGGGGAAAAAAAACACTCATTTCCATGACTGTGTGAAATATTTCCTTCTTCTAAATTGTGAGTTCAGTTCATTGCTATTGTTATTTCTATAATATGCATTTGTTATAGAAATGTAGCCCATTTCACTAAATTCTAATCAAAATCAGCTCTCTTCACATTTTGACTGTTTTTGCAAAGTCTGAAATACTTTTGCCTCCTACTACCTGCATTCCAATTTCATTGTTGACTTCCCTGGTTTGAGCAAGCCATAGTTCATGGCTACAATAAAACCAGAAAACTATGGCTTGTACAAATATAATTTGCCTGGGAAACAGAACTTGAAAGTGCTGTTTGAAGTCACACAATATGTTTCATGGATAAGTAGACATTAGACCATAAGTTTCTCAAATCCAAAAACAATGCTCTAGCCCATTGTACTACCTTGATTCTCAGCAATGGAAGACTTCAGCAATGGGATTGGTTGCCTAGAAAAACAAAACAAAACAGAATCTCCTTCCAGATGTCCAAGAAAAGTTGAACATTTATTCAAATGGGACCCCTTAGGCTTAGGGGGCTATATCTCGGGTAGAGAGTTGGTATGCCAACCCTCTACCCAAGATATAGCACCCTAAGCCTTGCCAAGTCTATGATTTTGTGAATTGTGTATTTATGTATTTTGTTATCATATTTGTTTTAGTGCTATGCCGAAAATTTCAACCATTCCATTTTCAGCATTTTGTGGGGCGAAAATGAAAACTCAGCTGAAAGAGGCTGGGAGAGGTGAGACTTTCAGAGAATTTTCTCCTTGGGGAGGGGGGCAGGGTTTCCACATACCTTTTTAAATGTAGGCAGTTGTTGAAGTATTTTCTTTCTTTCTTTTTTTTCTCTCTCTCTACACCCCTGGCATTTTCAGGAGCCCAGGAGTTCTTCCTGAATGCGTACTGGAAAGGGAGAGATCACATGGACTCCAATAGGCATTTACAAGAACTGCTGGGCTCCTCCAAATGTCAAGGAAAGGGGGTGTTTTTTTTGTTTTTTGTTTTTGGAAAAACTAAAAAATAGGAACAAGGCCCCTCAGCAATTGGCTACACTTAAAAAATATATATGGAAACCCTCTCCCTCTCCACACGGAGAAAATTCCCTGCGAAAGAGGCAGAAAAAAAATGCCTAAAGTTCCCAAAATAGGGGGCAAGATTCAGCTCAGGACTATTTATTATTATTATTATTATTATTATTATTATTATTATTACAGCATGTCTTGAAAGAGAGAAGTGAGAGTACACATTATTTCACTTTGCATATAAAGACAGCCTTTTTGAATAATGTGCAACTAGCAGAAATTATTTTATGATTCCTGTCTTGAGATTCACCTTAGAAAAATCTTCAGAATATGGTTGAAGATGATTGATGAGAGAAATGATTTTCTATTATGATACTCTGTTACTAAATCATATGAAATATAGCGGTTACCAGAGCAATTTCACCATCTGTCTGGTGCATATTCATTTGACCTTTCATATTTACAAAATGTATGCACATTTTAGACTTTCATCTTTTCACACTGTACATTTTCATTCTGTTAAAAGTTGCTTTGCTTACATAAATTATTCTTCTTGGGTTGGGTATTAGTTATGATGACTACAAGACACAAGCTATATAATGGAAATCTAATCCTATTTTGTAAGGATATGAAAGGCAGGTATCTGTGAAATCTGCCTGACCTCATTTAATCTGCCTCATATCAAGTTTGACCTAATCAAGCCTTCTTTATACAACTAAGTATTCAACTGCAATGCTTATAGATGCTCACATCATGTGAATATTTAAAGCTGTTGGTTCAGCTGAACTTATCAAAAGCTCTGAACTTTTAAATTTGGAAACTTTAAATGAAGTCATTATATTATTAATTGCATGCATATAAATGGCAAATGCCTGCTTAGCACATGAAAAAGGATAATTTATTGTCAGACTGTGGCCAGTTTTAACTAATGTGAAACCAAGGATCCAGGTAAATAGAAGGAAACCAGTAGGACTGTGCACTGCTATGGCTTCAGATGTGAATCCCAAGCTGAAACAGGTGATTTAGACTGATCCAATCTGAATCCAGGTTGGGTCTGGATCAGCCCAAACTGCCCCTGAAAGTGCACATTTTCGTGTGCTCAGCCGGGCCAGCTCCTGGAACAGGGCTGGCAAAGCTGTGCTTGGAGAACTTGTGGGGTGGGCTCCCTGTGAGTTCTCCATCACCTAGTCAGTGCCCTCAAAGTGTGCCTGCAATTGTTCTGCTACAACCCTCTCCAATACCTTCCCTAAGAAAGTATTACAATGAGTACTTAAGAGGCAGGGTATGTGCAAAAGAAAGTGAATCCCTGCAGTTGTGTGGAAACACATTATTCCATAATCAAAATACTTCTTAGAGGACCTTGGAAAAGCAATTATTATTGCTCATCAGCCTGGGAAGGTTTTCAAAACCATTTCTAAAGATTTGGGTCTCCACCAATCGACTATCAGACAGATAACCTACAGATGGAAAAGGCCACAGTCACTCTACCCAGGAGCAGTTGTCCTATCAAAATCTATGTAAGAACATACTGATGCATCATCCAGGAAGTCAAAAAGAACCCCAAGTAACATCCAGGATCTGCAGGCCACTCTCACCTAGGCTAATGTGAGTGTTCATGGCTCAACAATGAAGAAAAGACTGAATAAGAATGATGTTCATGGGAGGATAGCCAGGAGAAAACCACTGCTCTCTGAAAAGAACATTGCTGCCCACATAAATGATCCCCAAGACTTCTGGAACAATGTTCTCTGGATAGATGAGTCAAAGGTAGAACATTTTGGCCTCAGTGATAAACATTATGTGTGGCAAAAACCAAACACTGAGTTTGAACAGGAGAACCTCATCCCAACTGTCAAGCATGGCAGTGGGAATGTTTTGGTTTGGGCCTGCTTTGCTGCCTCAAGATCTGGATGGCTTGCTATCATGGATACAACCATGAATTCTGAAGTGTATCAGAAGATTCTAGAAGAGAATGTCAGGCCATCCATCTGTGAGCTGAAGCTGAACCAAAAGTGGGTCATGCAACAAGATAGTGATCCTAAACACAGAAGAACTACAAAAGAATGACTGCAGAAGGAGAAATGCTCTGTTTTAGAATGGCCTAGTCAAAGTCTGGACCTAAGCCCCATCAAAATGTTGTGGCAGGACATGAAACGAACTGTTCATGCAGGGAAGTCCTCAAATGTTACTGAGCTGAAGCAGTTCTGTATGGAGGAATGGACCAAAATTCCTCAAAACCAATGTGAGAGACTGACAGGAAATGCTGACTTGAAGTCATTGCTGCTCAAGGGGGTGCCACTGGGTACTGAATTGAAAGGTTCACATACTTTTTGACACATGGCTATTGAATATTGAATCAGTTGTGGATAAATAAATGTTGGAAAAGTATCATGTTTGTTTAATCTGATTACGTATTTTTTTAAATCTAGGATGAGGGGGTTAGATTAAGATCTCATAAAAATTTGGGTCAGAAATATTTATTTATTTATTTATTTATTTATTTATTTATTTATTTCTAACCTGCCTCTCCATCTAGATTGAGGTGGGGAACAACAATAAATATAAATATAAAATCATACGACAATTCTAAGGGGTCCACAAACTTTCTCACCACTGTAGGAATACTAGAAGCAGGAGTGCTAAGGCAGCAGTCTGGGAGTTCATTGGAGAAACAAATAAAAAACCTTGAACACTCAAAGGAATTGATGCATGTAACATAGAAGAAAAACATCAGCAGTAGTAGCAAAAGTATATCAGCATGATGCAATCCTTCTGTTGAACATATAGTCTTCAGTTTATCAGCTTGCATTACTCAGACATTAAGCACTCAATCCCATCTTGAAGTGCTGCAGACCTCTTCTGGACTCAGCCAGAAAAATAGCCTGAAGAAAGTTCCACTTATCTGTATATTTTCCTGAATGCTTAGTACATAGTGTCTGCTATATTCTTACCATCTTTTTCAAGGATGAGGTTAGTCCTGCTTCTGTCCCCAGCTTTCAAATCTATTTCTTAAATTGTAGCCTTATTGTTCTCTCAGTTTAAAAGCCTATAATATCACAATCATGTCACCACTCTCTGTTAAGTCCCTACAGTTGTTCACGGTGCTCCTTTGTGTTAGATCTAATTGTTACATTACACTCACCTCAGCAATGTTCATTGTGCGCTTCTCACAACTCCATAAATAAGTTGGGCTAAGCAAAAGTGATTAGCCCAAGAATGAGCCCCCTAGCTGTGCTGAAATTTGAACCTGTGTCTTCCCATTGAACTTCAACATTTAATTCACTATATAACCACCCAGAAAGCTTTGGCTATTGGGCAGTATAGAAATGCAATCAATCAATATTTCAAAATCCACTTCAGAGTTAAAAACAAAATTCACATCTGCTTTTCTCAGAAGTGAAAATTTAGCAAGCAAATCATATTTTATAGCCTAGAAATAATTATATTCTTAATCTCCCACTGATTTTGGCATCTTACTGTTAGTAAGAAGAATGAAAGTGTGTGTGTGTGTGGGGGGGGAAGAACCTCCATTTGCAGTGAATGGTTTTATTTAAGGCTGACAATGATAAAATGGAAGGGCTCATGCTACAAATTCCATGCCTTCATTTGTCTTTGTTGATAAAACGAGCACTGTCAGAAGCTGGGGAGGTCAAGCTCACAGCAAATTTAATGTGACTGTTTATCTGCGCATTGAATAAGTATGCACACAAATGATAAATGCAGACATCACCATGACTTCCTCTGGTTTAATAAGTTAAGAAGAAGAAAAAATGTCACATCCTAGCATTTCTCAATTGCAGCCCTCCTAATCTGTATGGAAAATCCTTCCCAAACTGTCCTCCCTGCATGACACAGTTTAATCAACTTCTTTTCAGAATTCTGCAATATTGACATCATGCAATGAACACAATGGTGCATAGTGATACCTTTTTGTCTTAATGTTAATAAGTTTGGCTATAATTATAGTTGAAACAAATACGCCTCTGTGGATTCAGTGACTGAAGATCTATTTACTATTTCAATATTTGTTGTGTGATAAGGGCTCACATCTGTTGCAATGAAACCTGGATGGATTTGATGTGGGTGAACAAACTGAAACATAATCCAGCCAAGACAGAAGGACTGTTGGTTGGTGATTCCACTGATTTTGGGATTAAGTATTCATCCTGCTTTAGATAGTGTTGCACTTTCCATCAAAACAGGTTTACAATTTTGAAGTGGGACTGGACCCAGTGTTGCTCCTGTATGTCCAGGAGGGTTTTTCCAGAAACTTCAGTTAGTCCAGAATGCAGCAGCCAAATTAATTGTCTGTACACTGGTGGCCAGTAGGTGCTACATAACAATAGAGGATTCATGCTCTTACCTTTAAATGCTGGAAAGTGGCAAACAAGGTGGGGGCAAATGCCACGTTAGTATCATGTACATTCACAGTCCCAGAATGGATCATTCTCTTAGTATGAGTGCAGACTGCTGACATCTGTGGCAACTACCCATTCAACCACCATGCGCTTTCACAGTATTGGTCCATGGCATCCTCCACTTCCACTGCTGCCTATGAATACAAAAAGCTAAGGCTGAGAATCCCCCTCTCCCTCTATTGCAATGCAGTAGCTGGCAGCAGTTTCTGAACCACGTTCCCAGTGGTTCTACTAACTTCACTGACTTCTAGTTTGTTTCTAGCACAACTCAAAAGCGTATGTCTTAATTTTCAGGGCCCTAAATAGTCTGGGCCAGGATATCTAAAGGACCATCACTTTTTATATGAACCTCCCATGAGCTCTGCATCATTTGAAGTCCCATTGAAGCCCTTCCTACCATCTGAAATATGACAGGACATTTCTACTGTGGTGCCTAAACTGGAGTAAATGTGCCAGAATTGTTCTCTAGTATAAGGACCAGAAATGACCTTTGTGTAGGCTGACCAGATTAAATCCAGGTCAGGGCTCCTGTAACTTTAACAGTTGTAGAGAAAAGGGAATTTCAGCCAGTGTCATTTGCATGCAATTAGTTCCTGGTGAAATTCCCTCTTCATCTCAACAGTTAAAGTTGCAGGCACTATACTAGAGTGACCATATACAAAAGAAGGCAGGGCCCCTGCAACTTTAACTGATGTGATGAAGAGGGAATTTCATCAGGAACTAATTGCATACAAATGACACTGGCTGAAATTCCCTTTTCTCTACAACTGTTAAAGTTACATGAGCCCTGACCTGGATTTAATCTGGTCACCCTACCTTTGTGGATTAATTAAGTCTCCCCTCAAAGGAGAATTATTAGAACTGTCTGAATTCTCTATGGTTCAGATTAATATCTGAGCTGGAGAAGACTTACCAGGTTACCCTTTCCCACTAAAATTGCAGGTGATGAGCAAAGAGTAACCTACCTCTGAAGAGCCATAGGTCAAGAGGGTTTTCAGTGAGTTATTCTTCCCTTATCCACCAGCCTTTTTAAAGGTATGCAACCTTTTTGGTTATTGCTATTGACATCAATGGAAACATCATTTTTATTGATTTCGATAGGGAACATTAAAGTGGCAGCAATCCTGAAAATAAGTGGTGAAGGGGAAAGAGCAATCCATTGCTGAAGGTCCTTGGGGCCTCTTAAGAGGTCTTGCATCATGTCTCCTATGGAGACTGCAACTGATGCTGGGAAAGAATGTGATCAAGGATTAATAACTCACTTCTGTCAGCAGCTGGTAGGGAAACTGGAAGAACCTTTTCTTAGAGTAATGTTTTATTATGGGTTGGATCCAGGATCTGCCTTCTGAATGTAAAGGCTCTGCTCACAGAAAGTGCCTCTGCCTGGCTTTGGGGGATTCCCCCTGTGAAGAAACTGAGTTTTGTGAGGTAAATGTTTAATGTGTTTATATGCATGGCATGTCAAACTAAAGATGAAGATGAAAGGGCTAACAGCACTAGGGGAAATTTACACCTTTTACTCCAGGATTGAGGTGTAGAGAAATACTATATAAATAAACCTTGTGTGCTGGTGGAATGGCTGTTAGTAGCACTTGAATTTTTCTACCTATTTATTTTTGACCATTCATTGGGCAGGGGAGGGCCCAAAACAAACTGCACCCATAAATTGTGTGAAGGGGTGAAAATTTTTCTGGGTACTGGGTTTCAGTGGTTAACTTACTGGAATGAGATTGTAGAGGTGTGTGTGTGCTATTTGATTTACTATTTTTCCCTACTTTGACATCACAGCCTTTCCAGCTGCTTGAGTTTCTTGGAATGCCTGAAAGAGGCATTTGGGTTTTGCTTTGTTGTTATTAAATGTCCTTTAAATACCAACAAGAATAACAACAACAAGAAGAATTACAACTCCTCTTTCAGCTTTTAGGCAGTGAGCAGTCAGCATCCCTGCAAAGCCCCAAGGCTTTCCAAGAAGTTCAAACACCCAGTGAAGTTGCAAGGGATGGGGTGGGTATGGTAAAAGAAAGAGCACATACGAACTCCTCAGCTGCCTCCTTACAGTAAGGTAAGTGCTGAAGCCCTGCACCCAGTGAAACGTCTACAAAAATCTCAACGCCTCAATGACAGAGGCAGAAAAACAACTGCCTCTTTCACAAGGAAACGAACAGTTGGGGAAAGGGCAGGAAGGGTTTCAGCACAGCATTGGCCGTTACCGTTGCCATTAAGAGGATAATGTGAAGCTAGGTTCTGGGTTATATATGGGAAGGTTGGATCCAAAGTGGTACTATCTGATTGGAAGATAGCAAGACATTCTAAAAGCATCTAGTAGTGCTGAGTTTAAACAGAGGCGGTGTGGTAGAATGTTGGCAACACCAAAGCTGATTGTCTGGAGGGTTCTGATCTGTTTGTCTCATGCCTAATGACCAGCTACCTAAAGTACAATTGGTACCTCTACCTATAAAGCAGAAAATATGTCTGCATCACGTATGTCCAGAAATGTCTACACACTTCCACATACGTACTGCCTTAATACTGTTCACCCAGACAGATCTTTGTGTACATGGATCAGAAAAGATAAAAAAACATGATTTTTGGGGGTTTAAATATATTTTTAAAGAATTTAATAAAAACCCAGGTTTATGCCTACAACTCCTAGCATGCCTTGGGTGGAACTCCCAGCATGCCTTGGGCAGGAGGCCAGACTCACTGACCTTTGGTGGCCATTGTGAGTGGCTGCTGCATGTCTTTTACAACTCCAATTCAACCCAATTCCACATAAAAGGAAACAACCCACATAAATGGGCTGCGTCCATTTATGGTGCCTTCTCCCACCTGTGTGGTTTTAAAATATAACTTCGAGGGGCCAAATCTCCTCAGTGGCACTCCGTCCTGATATTGCTGTTTTTTCAGAATATGGGGGAAGTCAGTGTGTAGCCTTTGCCCTTAAGCGGGAGGGAGGAAGGGGAGGCACTTTATTCAGAAATCCACAAGCAGGGTGCCACAACCAAGATGGCCTTCCACCACATCTCAGATGGTGTTCAAAGATTAACACATTATGTAGGCTTATGCCTACAACTCCCAGCATGCCTTGGGCAGGAGGGAAGACTTAGGCTTTGGCAGCCATTATCTGATAGTGGCTTGCCCTCCTGGGTCTGAAGGGAGAGAGCCTGGGGCCAGCTGCCTCAATTGCTAGGCTAGGGTGACCAGATAAAATCCAGGTCAAGGCTCATGTAACTTTAACAGTTGTAGAGAAGAGGGAATTTCAGCCAGTGTCATTTGTATGCAATTAGTTCCTGGTGAAATTCCCTCTTCATCACAACAGTTAAAGTTGCAGGGGCCCTGCCTTCTTTTGTATATGGTCACTCTAGTATAGTGCCTGCAATTTTAACTGTTGTGATGAAGAGGAAATTTCACCAGGGACTAATTGCATACAAATGACACTGGCTGAAATTCCCTTTTCTCTACAACTGTTAAAGTTACATGAACCCTGACCTGGATTTTATCTGGTCACCCTATGCTAGGCCCCATCAGGAGCAGGCCCATTGCCAGTGGCAACCAAGCAAACCATCAGGCAGCCAGCCAGCTCCTTCATGGCCTACCTATGGGCACTGATTGCACAGTGTTGTGTGGACTGGCTCAGCCAGACTTCACTTCCCATGAGCTTCAGCAGCACGATTCTGATTTGGCAAGTCGGGCACCACAGCAAAAGGCATGCCAGGAGTTGTGGGGGCTAGGAAAATTATGGCGACAGCTTCAAGGCAGCCCTGACCATGCATTGAAGGTGAGAGAGAGCGGGGGGGGGGGGAAGAAACTAATTTACTTTGTTTTAAAGTTGCCTCACAGGCCTAGGACTGGCCTACCTTGAAGGGTTGTCATGAGGGTAAGAGAGGGGGAAAAAAGAAATGAATTTAATTTGTTTAAACATTTACTCAGGCCTAGCACTGGCCTGCTACTTTAAGATGATTTCCTCGCAGACATATTTTAGGGGGCCCAAACAATGCTGGGTAGAAACTTGAAAACTGGCATGCTGATACATCTGTTCATACAATGTACCAGAAAAATCTAAAAACATGAAATTTGGGGCTTTAAGTATTTTTATGTCAGATAAAAGGGCCAAGTCACCAGTGGCTTTCGCCATCCTGGCTCTCTGCCAAAATCTGTTACATGTAGATATTATATAGTAAATTATGCCAATAAAGTATTCTGTGTTCTGGCTGCTTTCCTTTTTTCATCATAATAACTTCAGAGCACATGCATACAACAGTTCCAAACATCCATTGAGATTGCTTCCCTACTATATGTTATTCAGATATCTGGGCAATGCTGGGTCTATTTTGAAAACATATTTTTAGGTTGGATCTTTTTTAGCTGGTAGAAAGGTATTGTGTGTCCTGATTGTTTTTGAAGTTTAGATGGCTGCTCTGGCCAAGGCATGATGGGAGGTGTAGGCATTTCAGGTAAAACAAAAAATGTGGTTTATCACGAAGCTCTAATTTAAAATACAGTTCTTAATAACACAATTTCCCATTGATTCTAACAAAACAATTTACGAACTCAACTAAACTAAAAACAAGCAACCAACCTAAAGATGAATAAGTTGCAGAGAAATTTATTATTTATCAAATAAATGTTATAAACATTATTCACAGACCGAAGGTACTCCGGGCATATCAGCTAGTATTAAATAAATGGGTCTACTTTCCTGGTGGCAGTGGAAATGAAGGACGTCCCATCCTCCATGTCCCATCCTCCACTTCCTTTGCTTCCACCAGCTCAACTGGCTCCAATCCTATACATTTTGTAAAAGGTTAATAAACTCCACCTTTTATTTAACAACGCTATTAAATTATTCCTTTGGGGAAGATTCGGTGAAAGGTTTTTACTGAACAGCCAGCCAGCCAGCTTTGGCTATTAAGCGGTAGAGAAAGTAAATAAGACTTTCTTTCTGCAAGCTTTTTACTTTCCATGGATGCAGCATCTTCACTGTATTACTAATAGCTTAGATGTTATTACAAGAATGGTTTTGAGAGTTTTCTCATCACTTCTTAGATGGAAGCAATCTCCTTCTAATGGCAATAAATCAAAATTATTTCACAGACCAAGTCTATCCCACTTTTGATTCTGAAAAAGCTCCTACGATAATATTTTGTGAGCATGCTGAAGAACAAAATCATTTTAAAAACCATGATATTATTTTCAACTGCATTGAGTGTTTGTTCTTGTTGTTCAGTGTTATTCTTTCTAAACAATAATTTTGCTCTATGTTTTTCTTTTAGGAATTTAGGAGTTGGACTTTACACAAATGTAATGAACATTTCTGCCCTACAACTAGATTTAGATCCTTGTTAAAGTAAGCACTTGTGGTCTTTAGCAAGTCCTGATTTGCCCTTGAACAAGATGCTTAGGGGAAAAGGTTTGGTAACCAAGGAACAGAATCCAATGTGACCCCTTCGCCCCTGCTGATCCCTTCTACAAGTGGAGGGTCCTGCTAATTCTATTAGGATCCACTGCTTATGCAAGGGAGATTTAGCACTTCCTTGGGGAAGCTCTGAAAAGAGCGAAAACACTTGTTTCTGGAGTCAGGTCAGTGGAATTCTCTTATGCGAACTCTGTTGACTTAACTCCTTTAAGGAACAAGCATTTCCACTCATTTCAGGTTGCCCCAGAAGTGCTATATTGTGATTGTGCAAGTGGTGGAGCAACTTGTGCAACAAAACTGGTGGGGCAGAAGAGAAACAATGTGATAGCCAAAGTGTAGCCATCTTTGCTTACAAGTACAGAATGCTGGGAACGCTTGCTCAAGGCTGAAGGAAAATTCAAAGTGCATATGCAGCAGATAAGGCCTTGCCACAAGCCTGGTTTCATCTGGTTATAGCATTTGTCTGAAGAGCCTCCTAATGCAAGGTCATCAGCGCACCTTATCAGAAGCTACAGAATTTAACCCAGCAACAATTGAAACATGCACAGTGGCTTTCAACAGTGTGTCAAAGGGCAGTGACTCTCTCATTGGAATGCATTGGGTTTTGCTTGCACTTTATATAGTGACGTAGATCTTATGCTGTATAGTATAAAAGGGGGGGCTTGCGTGCCCCTAGGTGTGACTCTAGTGGGCTGGCAGCTTACTAGAGTGCACCCACTCAGCTGAATGTAATAAAAGTGCGTTGGATCAGATCTTTGGAGTCTGTGCTTCTTAGTGGAAATTGGCATATCTCCTAGGAAAAAGAGCCTGGACTTACTTTTGGGCAACAAACTGGCATCTCCGCCGGGACTATCCTAGTAGCTCCAAAGACCTAACGGCCCCCGTTGAAGGCCAAAAATAACGATGTGCGCACCTGGTGCCTCTTTTGAGGACCTGTCGTTACTTTTGGGGCACAGGAGTGTGCCAACTGACCTGGAGATTCTAGAGAGAGTCCCTTATAGACACAAACGATCTTGATCCATGCCCAGGTGCCAATCAAGCCAGACGTGGCCGCTCCAGAAACAGGGTAAGAGCAATTCTTTTATTTGGGGTTCTTGGAAAAGGAGTAAGGCCATGACGGCTGCTTCTAGTAGAAAACAATCAAAGAAATGCCTCTGTGGTGTGTATTGGCAAAGTCAGCTCTTGGAAAAGAGGCAGCGTCATGAGAGACGGTCTCTCGTAGAAAGCAAAGCTTTCAAAGCTATGGGGATTATGGTTTTAAACAGAGTAAATTCAAAAATGGAGAAATTCAGAAGTCCATTTTAATGTTTGGTGTTGTATGTTGTAGTATTGGTGCTTGTGTTTTGTTATTGTCTGAAAAATAAAAGGCCTTAAATCAGTGAAGTTTTGTAATTGAATGCAGTCGATGGGCATTGGGACCAATTTCCGTATATAGACTTATGGCAAACTGTGGTAACCTCTAAACAACCCCCTCCCCCTGGATGGCTTTTAAAACTTTGGTGGTCAGACACAAAGCGGCGCCTGGGGATGTGTTGTGAGCTCCCCGATCCCGGTTTTGAAACCCACTCCGCTCGATGAGATTTTGGATGCCCACCACCCTCTATCCAGATTTAGAGGCAGAAATGAGAGCGCAGGAAGTAAAATGGCAGTGGAAGGGTTAATAGAACTGCCTTTGCCAGACATGGATAAGAGCCTTGCACCAGTGTCCTCCCCTTGCCAGGGCGGGGCTGCTTTTCAAGCACCTTTAAAGGAAATGCTAAATGCACAAGGCAATAGCCTATGTTTACCAGAACACCCCCCCCCCCCTTTTCCAGTGATCTGGAGAAATTAAAGCTGTGGTTGAGACTTTGGTAGCTACCACTCCACGTGGGCAGACATGCAACCTCACTGTGGATCAAAATGAAGCAGGAGCCTGTGGCGTTTTATAAGAGATTGTGAGGCTTGCCGGAAGTCAGGAGCTGGAAGGAGCGATAGACAAGAATGTGTTTGAGAGAAGGCAAAGAGAAAGTGTAAAATGATGAAGCCTTGGTGGTACGATGGTCCTCAAACCTAGCCCCCCCCCAATATTTAGAGTAAGAAGAAAAGAGAATAAGGGGGGGAAGGAAGGGGGGGTTTCAGGCAAGTTTGCAAAAGAGGACGTAGCAGCAGCAGCAGGGGGCGTGGTCGAAGCCGGAGACAGAGAGAGAGAGAGAGAGAGAGAGAGAGAGAAAGAAAGAGAGAGAGAGAGAGAGCTAGGAGTGAGAGACATACCAAAGTTTTCTTCCATCTTATTGTATTTTAACCCTTTCGTTCCCGTCTTTGAGGCACCTTTGTGGGAAGTGCTGGACGTAAAGGGGCCATAGAGCATACGTTTATGCTCCCTCCCCTAAAGGGATTATATCCCTCCGCCCCGTCTCTTATTTGGAGGAAGCAAGCAAGGGGGGGACAGAAGGTGCAGGCTTGAGCCCCCTTATGAGCGCAGGACAAAGGCTCTTGTTACAAAGGAGGTGGTACCCATCCAACACACCAATTTGCATGCAGCCCAGCGTGTCCGATTGCTCTGCTGGGTTGAGATATTCTCACAAAGTTACAGGCAAAAATCAGCTTTGAAAAAGCCAGATGTTAAAGTGGGAAAGAGAGAGAGAGACGCTGTAATTTTTCAGCTTCTCCCCCTCCTGCTTATACAGACTCAGAGCACAGTTGTAACCTGATCTCTCCCCTTTGTGCACAAGATTACTAAGAGGAATTTAGGGATGATCCCTTCACTCCATGGGACTTTTAACCCTTTTCCACTGCAGGCTTGTTTGAGTTGCAAGCGGCCAGAGCTTTGTGTGCCAAACCTGTACACCTTAAGCTTAAGCCAGGAGGCGCTGCTGTCAAGTAAAGCAATACCCAATGCGTCATGCTACTTGGAATGGGCTTGAGACCGCTCATTGAGAAATTTAAAGCATGTGGATGGTTGAAGGAAGGGACTTCGCCCTTCAACACCCCTTTCGGGGGGGGGTGCCCAAACAGCCCCCCCCCCAAATTTCATCTGGTACAGGATTTGAGATTGGTGAACAGGCTAATTGAGGCTCCCCACCCAGTTGTTCCGAACCCCCATACAATTTTGACCCAGATACCAGCCAGAAGTGAATGGCTTTCAGTTTTGGATCTTAAGGACACTTTCTTTTCCATTCCTCTTCATGAGGAAATGCAGGAGTTGTTTGCCTTTGAGTGGGAGGACCCCGAGACTCACAGAAAGACCCAACTTTTGTGGAGTGTGGTACCACTTGCGCCCCAGAGATATTTGGGAGCCAGTTGCAAAAGGCTTTGGCTGGTTGGAAGGAGAGGCACACCGAGTGTGCAATCCTGCAATACTGTGATGGCCTGATGCTGATGTCAGAGAAGCAGGAAGCCTGTATGGGGACCACTGTGAGTTTGCTCAATCATTTGGCAGACAAGGGCTACAAGGTTTCAGGAAAGAAAGCCCAGGTTGTGCAGAGGTAAGTGACCTTTCTTGGCTATAAGATTTCCAGAGGACAGAGGGGCCTGGGGCCTGAGAGGATAGAGGTGATCTAACACCCCACACTGGGCTGCCCATGGGCACTGCCTTTCTGGGACTAGCTGGCCTTTGCAGACTGTGGGTGCCAAACTATGGAGGGAGAGCCAAACTGCTCTATGAGACACTGAGCAAAGATGGCTTGTTGAATTGGGTATGGACTAAAGACATGGAAAAAGCTTTTCAAGATCTTAAAAGAGCCCTGATGTCACCCCCTGCTCTGATGAGACCCAACCCTGCTAAGCCCTTTCGTCTTTATGTACATGAGTGAAATGGAATTGCTTCAGGTGTTCTGTGCCAGGACTATGGGCCCTCCAAGCAACCAGAGGGATATAATTCAAGGGTCCTCTGCCCATGCCTTCACTCAGCAGTTGTTACAGCCCTCATCGTGCAGGGAGCGGAGAAGCTGACTTTGGGAGCTGACATAGAGGTGATAGTCCCATCTGGAGGAAGCGAAAAATACCTGAATGTCATGGCCCCATCTGAGGAATCATCCTCTTGGACCCTGAATTGGGGATTCTGGACATTGCAATCCTGCGTAGGTTGGAGGGTTTGGCACTCCATGCTTTATTGGGGTTAATTTCTTGGGAATAAACAGTCCGTTTGCTGGCCTTATTCCCGGACTTTCCTAAGATAAAGGGTTTTCTTGGCTGGTTTCCCAGAAGAGGACCAGGCGAAACATTGAACCCAGCTCGTCATTCACGCAAACTGCTTGAACCCTGCAACCCTACTACCTGAACCAGGGCAAGTGCAGCACGAAGCCTAGATGAGGAATTCTTCATGTATGGATCTAGTTATGTGAAAGAAGGAAAGTGAGTCAGTGGAGCAGCCATCGTGATGCCTCGTCAAAGGAGACTTCTGCAGCATTGCCACAGAAGCACTGAAAGAAGGCCAGAGGAAAGAAAGAGGATTCATCACGGCCTCAGGACAATGGATGGCTCACGGACACTTAATAGGAGCCTTACTGGGAGGCTTTAATGTTACCAAAGGCCATTGTCGTGGTGCATGTCCGAGCCTATGGAAGAGCCAAGGAACCAAGTCTCCGGAAGGGAAACCAGGCAGCAGATGAGGCTACAAAAGAGGCTGTGATGACAGGAACAACGTGGATAGGTTTGGCAAAAGAAATGCCATGCCCAAAGCCCCAATATACTAAAGAAGAAGAAGAGGATGCCCTGAAGATCGGAGGGACCAAAGATTCTACAGGATGGTGGATATTGGAACATGGAATCGTCTTTGTACCCAGAGCCCTGCATCTCTTGGAAGACCTGCACTACAAGCAAGGACATATAGGGGCAGGAGCCCTCGTGGACTTTTTAAAGAGAATGGTCTATGGCCTGAACATGCATGCAGAAGCTCAGAGGATTACAGCCAAGTGCATTAGACTTTGCAGAGATGCCCCCTTGCAAAGGCTATAAGTACATGCTAGTTTTTGTTGACCAGTTAACAGGATGGTTGGAGTGCTATCCTACTCAAACCTGTCAGGCTAGGGTGGTCACAAAAGCTTTGCTAACAGATCTGATACCCCGTTTTTCCCTATTAGAAGTCATAGAATCAGATAGAGAGAGTCATTTTGTGTCACAAGTAACTCAACAAGTTGCAAGAGCCCTAGAATACAATGGGACTTACATACCCCTTGGTGTCCACAGAGTTCTGGACAGGTAGAAAGAATAAATAGGACCATAAAAGAGTCATTGGTCAAAACATGTGCAGAGACTCATTTGAAATGGGTAGATGCCCTCCCAATAGTTTTGACAAAAATTAGGAAAACACTTCACAAGGGTCTTCAATTGTCACCTTTTGAATTCCTTTTTGGGTGCTCACCATGTGTCTTACCACCAAGGCTAAGGGAAACTGTAACTTGGGAAACTGTAACTTTAATGTGGGAAATGAAATGTTGTGGAATTATATTACTGGCTTGCAGTCTGTTTTGTTTCAGCTTCATTGATATGCTGCAGGGTATGAACCACTCCCACTTGACCAGGTGGTTCATCCTTTCTGGTCTGGTGACCAGGTGTTGGTGAAGGAAGCGTGATCCATTGACCCAAAAGTGGGAAGGCCCCATTCGGTTGCCTTGGTGAGCCACACAGCTGTAAAACTGTTGGGGTGGGATCGCTGGACCCACCATAACTTGAGAAAAAATACAAGATTCCTAAAAACCTCTGCACCCCTGACTCCGGATGCTCGGGAGGCCACAGGAACCAATCCTTTGTGCTCTCCCACTCCGGAAGCTGAGGGAGCCACAGGAGAAGAAACAGGATCATCGTGGGAGTTCCAGGGCCTGGATGGCCTAAAGGGTTTGTTCTGAAGGAAACACTGAACATTGAATGGGAGGGACAGGTGGGGCCAGAATAACAGAGGGACATACCACTGTTTTCCACAGGCTTAAGCCACTACTACCTCCATTCTTGGCTTATTTGTGTATAAAAGTGTGGCATCAAACTTGGGTTCAGAAGCCAGTAGTTAGTCAAAAGCTGCCTGAGCCCTTATTTGCAGAGCCTCGGGAGTAGAGATACATGATCAACCCTATTGCCCAGCTCCGCTGTGCTATAGGTTTGTACCTCCCTATAGAGCGGGAGATGTAGAGCAACCATTTTGCATCCCTGTACCTGAAAGAGGCTGTTGCTTTTTTTTATTAGACCCTAATTTGGCCTGTTAATATTGGAAAAAAACATACAATTGGTTTGTGGTGGGAAATACTAATCTTTGTCATTCTAGCCCTAGGTATTTGGGTTTGGATTTGTAAAAATACTCCCTGGCTGAGAGGACAAAGAAGAACAGAATATGATGAAATTAATTTGGTGGATTTGGTTGGGATAGAAGTTAAGCCCCCCTGCTCCCTGTGGGAGGCTTTAACAATAAAGAGAAACTAAATATTGGCCACCCCTTTCACAAAGCATATTAGCAACTAGCCACAATTGGCAATCTCAGTTTCTGTTGGATATGTCATCAACTGAGATCCAGAAATAGACTTACAACTTGTCCCAATCCCTGTGCCCTTAGATTTGTGGGTGCAGCCAGGGCAGCTTGGATGGCTTGCCTCACATTTCTATCAGCTGGGAGACACCACAGGGTCAAATAGAAAACCAGGAGGGTGGGTCCGAAACCCCTTGGCAGATAGATTGCCCGAGTTTCAGGCATACCCAAGCGAGGTCAAACACCCCATTTGTTTTGAACATGCAAATGGAACAGGTAAAAACATGGGATGGCTCCCTGAATCCTCTTGTGAAAAAGTGTTGTATTTTGATTCTGAGGATGGAAGAATAGAACCATGGGGAGAAATGTATAATAAGGAAAGTAATGTGACTAACTGTGTTGGCCCATATGGATTCCCTGGTCTACCTCCCTATGAATTAAATAGCCTAACTCTAGAGAATTTGAATTTCACCAATGGTGAATGGAGGAATGAGAGCACAGGACAAGAAAAAGGATGTCCTAGTACTAACACCTCTAGACCCCACATAGTACAAGGGGAAATCTTGAGAAACATACATGCTTCCATATTCTGTGGTTACAAAAATCGTTCTAAATGGAATACCACAATTCAAAATGGACAGAGACTAACATGACAGCCAGATGTGCAGGATTTTATCACACCCATAACTCACAGGATGGATTCAGCTGGCTTGTATCAAATGGAAAGCGCATGAGAGGAAGTTTCTGAATCTAATCTTAAATCAACCTGGTGTATTCTTCCTATGTGGTCAACAATTCTACAAGGTATTACCGCAAGGATGGAAAGAGAGGTGCACCCTAGCTTTAGCAGTTCCCCGGGTTGAAATTCATCAAGACTTGACTGCAAAGCATGTGCTTAATTTGGGAAATTACAGCCATCAAGTACTTCGGGATACCTCAAGAGAGGAAAATCCTTTGGTCAAAAGGAGCAGCGGATTTCATTCTTGGGCCCGCTGGTTTTTGCCCTGGCTAGGAGTGGACCAATTGGAATGGGCAATCAAAAATATATCCCAAGAACTCGAACTTGCATTCAATGCAACTTTGGATGGGCTTACAGGGCTTCAACAAGAGATCAAATCACTAGGTGCGGTAGTAGTTCAAAATAGAATGGTATTGGGGACGAATCAGCCAAGATGTGAATCTGTTAAAATGTTCCATGATATTGGGGTCCCAAAACCATGGAGTTTCTGGGATTGGCTGACTAGTTGGCTCCCTAACTTTGGATGGCTTAAAAATATAGTTGTGCTAATAATAGGAGTGATTCTGATTTTTCTATGGCCAAAGTGTAGCCATCTTTGTTTACAAGTACAGAATGCTGGGAACGCTTGCTCAAGGCTGAAGGAAAATTCAAAGTGCATATGCGGCAGATAAGGCCTTGCCACAAGCCTGGTTTCATCTGGTTATAGCATTTGTCTGAAGAGCCTCCTAATGCAAGGCCATCAGCGCACCTTATCAGAAGCTACAGAATTTAACCCAGCAACAATTGAAACATGCGCAGTGGCTTTCAACAGTGTGTCAAAGGGTAGTGACTCTCTCATTGGAATGCATTGGGTTTTGCTTGCACTTGCACTGTATAAAGTAGTGACATAGATCTTATGCTGTATAGTATAAAAGGGGGGCTTGCGTGCCCCTAGGTGTGACTCTAGTGGGCTGGCAGCTTACTAGAGTGCACCTGCTCAGCTGAACGTAATAAAAGTGCGTCGGATCAGATCTTTGGAGTCTGTGCTTCTTAGTGGAAATTGGCATATATCCTAGGAAAAAGAGCCTGGACTTACTTTTGGGCAACAAGTGGGGGTGAATTAATTGGATTCTGCCCAGGTGTTTAGAGACACCCAGCAAAGCCTTGCCGTGGATGAGGAAAGTCCCTTCTTTTAAGCTTTGTTTTGTATTTAACCTGATGCTAAGGAGCTACTTGCCCCATCTATGTTTTTCAGGGCTTAACAATGGGAGCTCTTTTTTTCTTAGTTTTTGCAGTGACAGTGGGGAGCATATTTTGTTGGAATCATTGTGGGAGAGGAGGGCATGTTTATGTCTGGGTACGATCAAATAGCAGAGCCATAGTGGAAATCCAAAACTCTAGCCACACTTGCTCTCTCCTGAGAGTTACCTTGAAGGAATCACTCACACACGTTGAATTCTTTCCAAACGTTTTTAGTGAAAAAATACACAGCACTTCCATTACAAACTCCTTCATCACCAGCCACACAGACAAATACAAATGTACATATTTATACAGTATTCACATACAGTCTTGCAATAACATTGCATCAGCTAATAATTCAATTAAGGGACAATGAAGATTATCTTCTCTATCCCTTATCTTTGACCTTCTCTATTTATCTGCAACAGCTGCAGATATACAGCGTGGCCCAAAAGTAGGTATACAGCCCTCCCATCAACATTCTAAACAATTGTATACCTACTTTTGAGCCACCCTGCATGATGCCACCAAACCTTTTCAAGGTTTTCAGATTTAATTTTTCCAGTCCTGACAGTTTAATATTGATTTTTTTTTTGAAAAATGAAGAACAAAGATAACTGCCAGCAACCCATTTCATGTAACATGTAGTTAGGCTCTTGGACAGAATATACGGAAGGAGAGTTATACCATCTTATTGGCTGATTCCCACAGCAACATCCTGAATGGTGGGAGATTCAAGACAGATAAATGGAAATGCTTCTTCACATAGTGCATAGTTAAACTATGGAATTCACTACCACAAGATATAGTGTACTTGGATAACTTCAAAGGAGACTAGACAAATTCATGGAGGATAAGACTATCAATTGCCACTAGCAATGATGGCTATATATTATGTCCAGAATCAGAAGCAGTATGCTTCAGAATACCAGTTGCTGGGAACACAAGCAGAAAGATCCTATCGCACTCATGTCCTACTTGTGAATTTCCCACAGGCATTTGGTTGGCCACTGTGTGACTAGAATGCTGGAATATACGGGTCTCACCCAGCATGGCTCTTCTTATGTTCCCCTTCCTTTCTCACCTCCCACAATCCAAAGCATTACTATGCAACCTCTCAGGCTGGTAGCTTTATCCCTTCTCTGGGACAGTTAACTATTAAATTGCCATCTGTTAAACTTTCTCAATAAAAACCCCTTTTCTGGAAAGCTTTGTTCTTGTCTGTCTGTGTTGTTCCCCCAAATACCTTACGAGGTACTTGCCTTACTCTGCTATTCAGATTTCAACTAAAAGTTACTTGTTCTAGACCAGCTGTACAGACTTCCAGCAGTATAGAGCTAAGGTTTCAGTGGAAAATTATTCCCCTAGCATATTTGAGTTAAATTCCTCCCTGGTATTTGTGTTTTCTGGAGGAGCTTATTCCCTGAACACAGAGAAGTAGCTGCAGATATGTATGGAGATGTGTTCTGAGTAAGTGAACAACTTAGGTGCTGAAAGGGTAGCAAGTGTTTTTTGGGTCCAGTAATCTAAGCAGCTCTCTGGTTTAAGTCTGTCTGAAGTCTGGATGAAACTCCCCCCTGCTTCATTGACATATTCTTTTTTTTCCCCCTGCATTAATTTTTATGGCTTAACATCAACCCACTTCCTAGACTTTCCCAGTTTCCCAATGCAAGTCACAGTAATGTTAATTACATTTAGAATGAACATGACATGATATATTTAAAGAGCGCAAAGATTCTGTAGTTTGCTTAGCTTATATCAACTATTACGAACAGTTAAAATGATGAAGTATTCATTGCTATTCCAAACTTCTCCTTTGAAGCATACACAGGATATAAGATCTGTGATTCAGGAAGCGACACACATGTTAATTCCCATACAATTGAAAAATCAATATTAAAATCAGAACTTCACTGCTGCTGAGACTGTGCTGTGGTGATAGCAAAATATTGACTTACCACTCTCAGCCTGGAGCACAAAAAGGCAAGCATTTGAACTTTAATTAATACACGCATAATACAGTTGCAGCTCAACCTGACCGGCTTCCAAAGCATTTCTAAAAGCTTTGCTGAACAGCAACCTTGAGTTGAACTTTGGGGGAATATTAAATTAAGTTGCAAGCTCCTTGTGCCTGAACCTTGTTTTATCTTCTGTCTATATTGCATCATGCCCTTTTACGGCAATATATAAAGAATAATAGTGTAAGCAGAGATGAGTCGGCAGTGCCAGGAACATTATCAAGGGTCTTTAGAGGTGAGAAAGTCTAAAGAGGTTAGATGGCCAAATTAGTGAGATTTGGTAATTTTAGCTTCTGGTCTAAATAGTCTTAAGGGAAGGTCTATTTAGGAAATCATGTGTAATTTCACTTAATTCAAAGCAGGTTAAGCTATTGCTTTGGAGATCCCTCTGTTCTTCTGTGGAGTGGAACCCAAACTGTAGGGTGACTGAGTGATCTACTTTATAGAGGAAAGTTCTCTATTTTGGGGAGCTGGCAGAGGACTATTTGAAGGTGTCCTCTATTTGATGTGCTGTACATTCTAAGGGCTGCATCACACCTATTTTTCCCCTGGTTTGCCTCCATGTTTTTTACCTCTGTTCATAAGCGTGTCAAGGGCTCCATCACACACAGTCCCTTTCATGTAGGCTTTCGCTTGTTTGCTTTTCCACTCTACCACGCCCCTTCTCCTTCCTTCTCCAGTTCATTGGTAGATGGGTGTGGGCTCTTCCCCCCACCCATTGCTCTGGCTTTATCTAGTGATTTACTGATTTAAGGTTTCATCTGGGCTCCATTTCTGCAGGCAATTGGGGGGGGGGGGGTTGGAGCACTAAAATGTCCATTCAACTGACTAACAAGTCCATACGATGACTGATGTGCTGGAGGAGAACTGCCCTGCTCTCTCCTTTTATCAGCAAGACTCCATTAGCACATGCCCCCAACAAAGGAAAAGGCAAGAGGGGATAATAATCCAGACTTTCCCCGCACCAAAATAAAATGCAACAAATGGGGGACGGGGTGAGATGAGTGCAGGACAGGGATGATGTCATGTGAGTACTGCGCTGCAAAACCACATACCAGGCATGGTGAATGTACGATAAATTGCTGGTGTGATGGAGCTCTAAGTCTGGCTTAAAGTCAAAGAACCATGAGGAGAGAGAATAGCAGCCTTGAAGTGGCCATCAACACAGCACCTGGACAGCAGACTAAGCAGGCCCACAGGTCACCCCATTAGTTTTCTCCATTATGGTGAGATGTACTGTATTTATATTTAAATAATATTTATAATTTCTAAATTTACACATAAACATTTGCACATGCAAATGTTATGCAAATTGGTGTCCTCTTTTCTAGTGATGTATTTTCTCTTTCTTGTCAATGTGGAAGTGGCCACCCTAGACTATAATCTCAAAGGCCTACCCTGGTGGCATCTCTCTGATTTACCTCCATTTTTATTTACAACCCTTAATAAAGAATTACAAATGTATCTGCATCCCCCCTTCCATTTCAACAAGGCCCTTTCCCATTGAATCTTTCAGTCAGTACCAATGCTTTTATTACAAGAAGCTGGATAGGGCCTAGTCTTCCTATCTTCGTGAAACCCTCCCATAGCTACTGTATTTAGAAGCCTACGGGAGGCTAAAATTGAGTCTGGGCTTGTGGTTCTCATTAAAGGCATCACTACCCTCCCAATAATCCAAGTAGTTGCTATTGGGATTATCTACACTGGAAACCATGGCAGAGGGCTGTCCCTATAATAAAACAGGGTGAGCCAGACACCAAAAGGAGCAGGTGCTGGGGTGTTGGTATTAGAGAACCACACAGAGCTGTGTGTCCCACATGGCCTAATCTGCACCTCCTAAACTAGCCTGCTTTCTTCAGGTACAGTTGAGGATGCTGCCACTGATAAACTAAGATTCACTTGATAGTCCAATCAGCTTCTTCTCATGATATTGAAAAGGGGGGGGGGACAACCATACTGTCCTTTGCTTCAGGTAGCAAAATAGTCTTGTGTTGCCCCTGGCTTTATTGTCCTAATACAAGATCAACACCTTCTCAACCATTCTTTATAACCAGAATTTCTGGAAAACTGAGATCACAAGCAAGTTTGCAAAGGTTTGGGAGAACCTTGTTTTTTTTAGCTTGCTTGTTTTTTTCTAGTGAGGAGGCAGTAGTGGTGGCAGAAGCAGGGAGGAACACATGGGGGGGGGCACAAATGGCCATGAAGGCAATGTTTTGTCCATATGTGGCCCATGGGCAGAATGTTGCCCAACACTGTTGAACAGCGATAGCGGGAAAAGTTCTCATATAGGTCCATGTGTCATAGCCACAAATGCTAGCTTTCCATAGTCTTGTTGTGTCAAGTGTAAGGTCCATGTCTTCAAACTTAACAGAGTCTTCTTTCATTGGTAAGAGGTAAGGCCCAAACTAACAGAGGAATAAATAGAAAGAATGATGCTTAAGTTGATACAATGTGCAATGTAAGAAGACTTGCTGATGAAATAATTTTTTCCTGATGTGCTGTTAAAGCTACAGTTGCCCTAATCATTACATTTTATTCTGAAAGTTTTCAATATATTTAATTTAATTTCATTTGTATTTTTTAATCCAAATGTGTAGCAGATCTTTTTTTGATGGGCTGAATATTACATAAGAACAGAAGCAAAGCCGTGTATGCTTATTTATTTCATTACTATACTGCCCTATAGCCAGGCAGTTTACAACAATTGATAGAATAAAGCAACACATAGTTTAACAAGTTTCATTTTAATAAAAAATAAACTAGGAAATGTCCTATCACTAAAGAATAGTTCCTCCCCTCCTATTGTTAATACCATTTAAAGGTTCCAAAAATAAAAATAAAAGGAGAAGGCCTAGTAAGTGTTAATAGTGTGGGGAATGGAATGTTTTCCAATTCAGCAGCTGCGAACTGTAGACACTGTACTTCTGGAAAACATTAATGCAGACATTGCATGAAGATGTCTGCTGTCACTACATCAAATGATTGATAAAAATGTTTCAGGATGCAGACAGCCATTGTACAGTGCAAAAAAGTGGGGAAGGGCAAGACCTCTTTTAGATTGACCTTTAACTGATAAATTGATGATGTCCTCATTAACAGCAACCCTGCTGCTTGCCCTCAATAAAAGATAATGTCCTGCTGTTAACACTATTCCCATTTCTGTGATTTAATACTACTATTACAGTACAGATACTATTTAAATGGATTAAGGTTTAAATTAAGATAAAATATTATTGTGGCCAGCAGTGTTTGTCTCCAAAGCCAACGGTATCCTTCCATGGCATGTATTCAGTAATAGCGAAGGTACAGTGACATCCATCAGGTGACAGGGATACTGGAACTCTACAGTAACCGAGCAGTTTCACCCTTGAAAAATAAAATGGAATGAGGTGTTAGGTTTGGGTTACTTACTGAAGCATAAAGTAACTAGTATTATCTTTCTCTCAGTGAAAAAAACAATCCAGTAAATTTAATGATACATCTTGGACCTTCTATGATATTATTACAGGTCACGCAGGCAAAGAAAGGTTAACCTGACTCAGAGCCTATCTACACTACTGCTTTAAAACGGTTTAAAATGGTTTTAAATGGTTTATAACAGTAGTGACAACTGTTGGGGCCCAGGACACACTCCACATACAGTTTTCAAAGCGTTTTCAAAGTGTTGTATTTGGTGTAGATAGGCTCTAAGTTGTATAACTTCTTTCTCGATCTTGCTGTGGGTGTTCAGAAAGAAGAAAGGGTACTGCATAGCAGCAACTCATTGCACAGGAAAGGGAAACGGAGTCAAATTAAATTTGAGATCATGCCGCAGCACAGATGATTGGATAGGGGAGGATCTGCCCTGAAACATACAAAAGCAGTCCTACAGATTCACTGCAGCAGAAACCCATTGCACAGAAAATGAACACTGAGGCCAACCAGTTAACTTTAAGATTATGCCAGTGAAGTAAACAGAAAAACAGGCAAAAGAAGAGGAACATTGAAAAAAAAAAGAAAAGTAAAAGAGCACAGGGCTGGAGGTTCTTGGGACTACCCACATACCTGCCATGATCAATCCCACACCCACATCACACCACTTAAAAAAAAACACAGGAAAAATAGAGAGACAAAATGGAAACCTGAAAGCAAAAAAAGTAAACAAATAATAATAACCACCCTGGATATGTTGCATTACACTCAAGCAGGCCTCTAGGTTAAGAAAAAAGTTTTAAATCTGTTTAAAAAGAATTACAAATTGCAAAAGGCTCTGTGAATCCCCAATTCCAACACACCAGTTTCTACACAAACACACACACTTACTTGATTTATTTAAAGTATTTCTACCCCACTCCTCAGCCAAGAAGGTCCTGCCTGCAGACTTACAATCTAAAAGGGCATGACAGACAAGGGAATGGGAATGGGGAAAGGAACAATTAAGTAGACTTGCCAGCAGGGCTGGGGGAATGAACCTGTTTCCTCTCTCATCTCTTGGGGGAACAAGCAGACCACCTGCAACAGGTCTGGATATTCTCTTCGCCTGCAACTACCTTCCTTGCTCCTACTTTTTCACAGGGCAGTTAATGTCCTGTGGAAGAATGGGGGAGGAGGAGCCAACTAAAGCAGATCCTGCTGTTCCCTTTTTCTGCTCCAGTTTCCAGTATTTAAACTCATAAACAAAGGGGACGTACTAAAAGGAAGGACACCGAATGGCCATTGAAATGCATTGAGTCATTCCGAATGGCCATAGGAAAGCATTGGAGACACCGAATGACCATTGAAAAGCATTGGTTCATTCTGAATGGCCATAGGAAAGCATTGGAGAATCTTAGGGATCATCTACAAATAAAAATACTCAAATGGGATGAACTTTATTTTTCATACAAAACAACACAGAATCAAAATACAGACTAACAGAGTGGTTTTGGGAAACAACTGCTATGACTCCCCAGCATAGTGGTTTCTAGGGATCATCTCCAAATACAAAAGGAAAACAGAATGCAATAAACAGAGGGTAAAGACAGTTTTATACAATGCTTCCTTAGCACCGGTTTTAAAGCACCCACATACGTGGAGGAGGGTTTGCCAAAAACTGCCAAAGGTTATTTCTGTATTTCCATCTGCCCCCGCCCCCTCCAGCACCCAGTCCTTATGATAGGCCTGTATTTCCGAATAGTCATAGCAATACAGGGAAATGTTACTACAAGATCCTCAAGAAACAATGAGAGAAGTAAAAACGATTGTGGGGTCAAAATTAGCACCCCAAGCATCCAAAGAGTCTCTCCTTGATGCATGCTCTGTTGGACAGGCCCCATGCTTGTGCATGGCTACAATATCATGTAAAACTTAGAATGGCTCTAGCAAAGGATTAGGCAGTGACAAGCACCCCCCATAGAAGAGCAGGAACCCCCAAACTTCTCAAAGAGGTTCACATTAGCACCTAAGCATCCTATCAGTGCCTACCTGAGCTATGATCCTTTGGATTGGCCCCCTCTTTGCGCACAGCTACATCACGTATTCTTCCGAATGGCCATAAGAAAGCATTGGGCTATTGCGAAAACCCCACAGAAAAAAGCAGGAGACCCCAAACTGCTCAGGGAGGTTCGAAATACAACCCTAAGCATTCTGTCAGTGTCTACCGGAGGTATGATCCTTCGGTTCGGACCCTTCCCTGCGCATGGCTACATCTGGTATTTTTCAGAATGGCCATAGGAAAGCATAGGGCTATTACAAGCACCCCCCATAGAAGAGCAGGAACCCCCAAACTTCTCAAAGAGGTTCACATTAGCACCTAAGCATCCTATCAGTGCCTACCTGAGCTATGATCCTTCAGATCAGCCTCCTTCCCTGAGCACTGCCACATATCAGGCGTTCTTCCGAATGGCTATAGGAAAGCATTGGGCTGTTACAAGTACGACACAGAAAAGAACAGGGGACACCAAACTGCTCAAGGAGGTTCAAATTAGTACCCTAACCATCCGATCAGTGTCTACCTGAAGTATGATCCTTCAGATTGGCCCCCTCCTCTCGCACGGCCACATGTCAGCCATTCTTTCGAATGACCATAGGAAAACATTGGCCTTTTGCAAATACCCCACAGGAAAGAGCAGGAGACCCCAAACTTCTCAGGGAGGTTCAAATTAGTACTCCAACCATCCGATCAGTGTCTACCTGAAGTATGTTCCTTCGGATTGGCCCCCTCCTCGCGCACGGCCACATATCAGGTGTTCTTCCGAATGGCCAAAGGAAAGCATTGGGCTATCATAAGTACCCCACAGAAAAGAACAGGGGACCCCAAACTGCTCATGGAGGTTCATATTAGTACCCTACTCATCCAATCAGTGTCTACGTGAAGTATGATCCTTCAGATTGACCCCCTCCTCGCGCACAACCACATATCAGGTGTTCTTCCGAATGGCCATAGGAAAGTATTGGGCTATGGCAAATACCCCACAGAAAAGAGCAGGAGACCCCAAACTGCTCAAGGAAGTTCAAATTAGTATCCTAACCATCCGATCAGTGTCTACCTGAAGTATGATCCTTCAGATTGGCCCCCTCCTCTCGCACGGCCACATGTCAGCCATTCTTTCGAATGACCATAGGAAAACATTGGCCTTTTGCAAATACCCCACAGGAAAGAGCAGGAGACCCCAAACTTCTCAGGGAGGTTCAAATGAGTACCCTAACCATCTGATCAGTGTCTACCTGAAGTATGATCCTTCAGATTGGCCCCCTTCTCGCGCACGACCACATATCAGGTGTTCTTCCGAATGGCCAAAGGAAAGCATTGGGCTGTTACAAGTACCCCACAGAAAAAAAAGGGGACCCAAAACTGCTCATGGAGTTTTGTATTAGTACCCTAACCATCTGATCAGTGTCTACCTGAAGTATAATCCTTCGGATTGGCTCCCTCCTCATGCATGGCCACATGTCAGGCATTCTTCCGAATGGCCATAGGAAAGCATTGGGCTTTTGCAAATACCCCACAGGAAAGAACAGGAGACCCTAAACTGCTCATGGAGGTTCAAATTAGTACCGTAGAACTCCTATCAGTGTCTACCAGAGGTATGCTCCTTCGCATCAACCCCCTCCCCTGAGCACTGTCACATATCAGGCGTTGTTCCGAATGGCCATAGGAAAGCATTGGGCTATTACAAGTACCCCACAGAATAGGGCAGCGGATCCCAAACTGCTCATGGAGGTTCAAATTAGTACCCTAACCATCCTGTCAGTGTTTACCTGAAGTATGATGCTTCAGATCGGCCCCCTCCCTGAGCACTGCAACATATATGCCGTTCTTCCGAATGGCCATAGGAAAGCATTGGGCTTTTGCAAATACCCCACAGGAAAGAGCAGGGCTACCCCAAATACCCCACAGAAAAGAGCGGGATCCCTCAAGCTGTTTAGTGAGGTTTACATTAGTACCCTAAGCATCCTGTCAGCCACATGAGTCGGTGTCTTTCTGAATAGCCATAGAAAAAAATTGTGTTGTGCTAGGCAGCCCCTCACAAAACAGCAGTTACCCAGAAAAAGCTCATGGAGGTTTGTGCTAAGACCCTAAGCATCTTATCAGTTTCTTCTAGATGCTTGCTCCATGGAGTGTCCCACACCGTGTGCATGGCCATAAGATTACTTGTCATTCGGAAAGCATTAGGAAAGCACACCCATCACGGAGTTAATAGCCTTAACAGCCCAGGAGTTCCTCCATGGTGCATGCTGCATTGTAGTGGCCGGGCACAAGGAGGAAGCCATTCCGATTTGACTCATGGGCATTAGGATTCTATAGAATTTGTGTTCTTGTGTTCTGGAGGATGCTGTCCTGTCCCCAATACTGAAGTAAGATTCAACTGCCAGCACACTTGGCTTTTGTACATGGAAGTTGAAGGGTTGCTGTCTTGATATTCTCCTCAGGCTGTAAAATGTGTCAAGCCTGCCCTGGGCTTTGACATCCACAAAAGTATTTCTGGAGATCAAACTGCTTTTGTGTGGCGTTCAGTATGATTATTTTGTATGATTGTAGAGGCATTCAAGAGGCAGCTGGACAGGGATGCTTTAAGGTAGATTCCTGCTTTGAGTAGGGGGTTGGATGGCCTTATAGGCCCCTTCCAACTCTACTATTCTATGATTCTATGATTCTATAATAGGTGGTGACATTCAAAGAACATTCAGACTAGAACAATGATCAAAAGGGTTGAAAAACTGATTTTAAGAAATGTAGGATCTGCAGCGGATCGGATCCTATCCACGATCTGAATTCGATCTGTCCAAAAATTGGATAAAAATGATCCGATCTGATCTGAAGGGACCCGATCTGGATCAGGGGAAAATCGGAAAATTGGAGCCATTTTGAATGCTTTTCCCCATAGCCTAGTATTGTGTTACAAAAACACCTATAACCTTTTCATTTTTAAAGATAGAAGGATGAAACCTGGGCACTTTGTAGATGGGTTAGGCATAGTTATCTGTGAGAAAGTTCAGAAAGATTGGTACAGGGATTTTGTGGCAATTAATTTTTTAATAACAAACCAGGAATGCCTATAGCTTTTTCATTTTAAAAGTTCCATGCATGAAACTTTGCCACATTGTAGGTGATATATTGGGACCCATGTGTGCGAAATTTCAGAAACAGAGGTGCTTGCCTTATGTAGCAATTAATTTTAGAAAAATGGGTAGCAGTGGGATAAATACAGTTATGCCTTCAACTTTTTTATTTTTAAAGATACAAACAGGAAACATGGACACATTACAGGTACCACTTTGCTTGATATGTGTGTGAAATTTCATAAAGATAGGTCCAGGCATGTAGTGGCAAGGTATTTTTGAAACAATAAGGAAAGAAACACTTATAACTTTTTTAATTTAAAAGTTAGATGTCTGAAAGTTGCTCACTTTCTGGTTGGGTTAGGGTTAATTATCTATCAGAAATTTCCAAAAGATAGGTCCAGGCATTCAGTTGCTATGATTTTTTTAGATTAAAAGTTACAACAACACAGAGTTTTGACAGATAAAAGAGGGAGGGGGAGGGGGGAGGGGGTGCAATTGACAGCCCAAGCCTCTGTGGAAAAACATTTGTAACTTTTAATCTAAAAAAATCATAATTTGAACCTCCATGAGCAGTTTGGGATCTGCTGCCCTATTCTGTGGGGTACTTGTAATAGCCCTATGCTTTCCTATGGCCATTCGGAAGAACACCTGATATGTGACAGTGCTCAGGGGAGGGGGTTGATGCGAAGGAGCATACCTCTGATAGACACTGATAGGAGTTCTGCGGTACTAATTTGAATAACACCTAATATGTGGCCGTGCGCGAGGAAGCGGCCAATCTGAAGGATCATACTTCAAGTAAACACTGACAGGATGGGTAGGGTACTAATATAAACCTCCATGAGCAGTTTAGGGTCTCCTGTTCTTTCCTGTGGGGTATTTGCAAAAGCCCAATGCTTTCCTATGGTCATTCGGAAGAATGCCTGACATGTGGCCGTGCATGAGGAGGGAGCCAATCCGAAGGATTATACTTCAGGTAGACACTGATCAGATGGTTAGGGTACTAATACAAACCTCCATGAGCAGTTTGGGGTCCCCTGTTCTTTTGTGTGGGGTACTTGTAACAGCCCAATGCTTTCCTATGGCCATTCGGAAGAATGGCTGACATGTGGCCGTGCGAGAGGAGGGGGCCAACCCGAAGGATCATACTTCAGGTAGACATTGATTGGATGGTTAGGGTACTAATTTGAACCTCCATGAGCAGTTTTTGGTCCCCTGTTCTTTTCTGTGGGGTACTTGTGATAACCCAATGCTTTCCTATGGCCATTCAGAAGAACACCTGACATGTGGCCATGCACGAGGAGGAGGCCAATCTGAAGGATCATACTTCAGGTAGACACTGATCGGATGGTTAGGGTACTAATTTGAACCTCCTTGAGCAGTTTGGGGTCCCCTGTTCTTTTCTGTGGGGTACTTGTGATAACCCAATGCTTTCCTATGGCCATTCGGAAGAACACCTGACATGTGGCCGTGCGCGAGGAGGAGGCCAATCTGAAGCATCATACTTCAAATAAACACTGACAGGATGGGTAGGGTACTAATATGAACCTCCATGAGCAGTTTGGATTCTCCTGCTCTTTTCTGTGGGATATTTGTGATAGCCCAATGCTTTCCTATGGCCATTCGGAACAACGCCTGATATGTGGCAGTACTCAGGCGAGGGGGCTGAACCGAAGGAGCATACCTCTGTTAGACACTGATAGGAGTTCTACGGTACTAATATGAACCTCCATGAGCAGTTTGGGATCTCCTGTTCTTACCTGTGGGGTATTTGCAAAAGCCCAATGCTTTCCTATGGTCATTCAGAAGAATGCCTGACATGTGGCCGTGCGTGAGGAGGAGGCCAAACTGAAGGATCATACTTCAGGTAGACACTGATCGGATGGTTAGGGTACTAATCTGAACTTCCATGAGCAGTTTGGTGTCCCCTGTTCTTTTCTGTGGGGTACTTGTGATAGCCCAATGCTTTCCTATGGCCATTCTGAATAACACCTGATATGTGGCAGTGCGCGAGGAGGAGGCCAATCTGAAGAATCATACTTCAGGTAAACACTGACAGGATGGTTAGGGTACTAATTTGAACCTCCGTGAGCAGTTTGGGATGTGCTGCCCCATTCTGTGGGGTACTTGGAATAGCCCTATGCTTTCCTATGGCCATTCGGAAGAACACCTGATATGTGGCCGTGCGCGAGGAGGGGGCCAATCTGAAGGATCATACTTCAGGTAGACACTGATCGGATGGTTAGGGTACTAATATGAACCTCCTTGAGCAGTTTGGGGTCCCCTGTTCTTTTCTGTGGGGTACTTGTAACAGCCCAATGCTTTCCTATGGCCATTCGGAAGAACGCCATATATATGGCAGTGCGCAGGGAGGGGGCCGATCTGAAGCATCATACTTCAGGTAAACACTGACAGGATGGTTAGGATACTAATTTGAACCTCCATGAGCAGTTTGGGATCTGCTGCCCTATGCTGTGGGGTACTTGTAATAGCCGTATGCTTTTCTATGGCCATTCTGAAGAATACCAGATGTAGCCGTGCGCAGGGAGGATCCGATCCGAAGGATCTGACGGGATGCTTAGGGTTGTATTTCGAACCTCCCTGAGCAGTTTGGGGTCTCCTGCTTTTTTTTGTGGGGTTTTCGCAATAGCCCAATGCTTTCTTACGGCCATTCGGAAGAACACGTGATGTAGCTGTGCGCAAAGAGGGGGCCAATCCGAAGGATCATAGCTCAGGTAGGCACTGATAGGATGCTTAGGTGCTAATGTGAACCTCTTTGAGAAGTTTGGGGGTTCCCACTCTTCTATGGGGGGTGCTTGTCACTGCCTAATCCTTCGCTAGAGCCATTCTAAGTTTTACATGATATTGTAGCCATGCACAAGCATGGGGCCTGTCCAACAGAGCATGCATCAAGGAGAGACTCTTTGGATGCTTGGGGTGCTAATTTGAACCCCACAATCATTTTTACTGCTCTCATTGTTTCTTGAGGGTCTTGTAGTAACATTTCCTTGTATTCCTATTGCCATTCGGAAATACAGGCCTATCATAAGGACTGGGTGCTGGTGGGGGTGGGGGTGGGGCAGATGGAAATACGGAAATAACCATTGGCAGTTTTTGGCAAACCCTCCTCCACGTATGTGGGTGCTTTAAAACCGGTGCTAAGGAAGCATTGTATAAAACTGTCTTTACCCTCTGTTTATTGCATTCTGTTTACTTTTTGTATTTGGAGATGATCCCTAGAAACCACTATGTTGGGGAGTCATAGTTGTTTCCCATAACAACTCTGTTAGTTTGTATTTTGATTCTGTGTTGTTTTGTATGAAAAATAAATGTTCATCCCATTTGAGTATTTTTATTTGTAGATGATCCCTAAGATTCTCCAATGCTTTCCTATGGCCATTCGGAATGACCCAATGCATTTCAATGGTCATTCGGTGTCCTTCCTTTTAGTATGTCCCTAAACAAAGCAATCTACCTTCTGGCTGCAGCTGCTTCTGCTCAGCAGACACTGGAAGAATAAAATCAGCAACAACCAAGTATACTGATTGGCTCTGGGGAAACCAATCAGGACCATATTTGGAAATGTGGCAGAGCGCCCAAGACAGCCCATCTGAGAATGAGAATGCTTCAGCCAGCCCAAAAGAAAAAAGAGAGGAAACAGAGTGCTGGTAGGCACACTTAGAAGCACCAGGTGCCCTATCCCCCTGCAGCTGTGATGGAAGTTGGGAGGAGACTGCACAGTAAGTTAATTACTTGCCCTGTAGGGAGTGGTGGCAGGGCAGCACATCCCCTGAACATAATAAGAAATGACCCTTGGTACAGTTTTTGTGCCTTTTCCATGCTGCTACTCCAACCATGCCTTTTTTCCCAGTCAAAACTTGTAGGAATTGTAAGCAGGTGGGAAAGTAAGTTAGGCTGACCAGATGAAATCCAGGTCAGGGCTCATGTAACTTTAACAGTTATAGAGAAAAGGGAATTTCAGCCAGTGTCATTTGTATGCAATTAGTTCCTGCTGAAATTCCCTCTTCATCACAACAGTTAAAGTTGCAGGCACTATACTAGAATCACCATATACAAAAGAAGGCAGGGCCCCTGCACCTTTAACAGTTGTGATGAAGAGGGAATTTCACCAGGAACTAATTGCATACAAATGACACTGGCTGACATTCCCTTTTCTCTACAACTGTTAAAGTTACAGGAGCCCTGACCTGGATTTTATCTGGTCACCCTAAAGTAAGTGATAATACCCAACTGAACACCCCGAGGCACCTGGTGGATGAAGGAATGGTTGCCCAATTTACCCCTCATTGCCAGCCATCTTAAGGGGATTCCAGAAAGGAACTGCCTCTTGCCTTGAATGACTTTTGCCTACTGATTGCAAACAGGCAAAGGTGGGTCTAAGTAGTGATGGCCCCACTTGGCTTACCTTCTGTGTAGCAGACTGTGATAGGTAGATCAGAAACCTGCTGGATCTGGACTTGAACCAGGGTGATTTTGTCTATTTAGAAGGCAAGGGGGGTATACATTTGTCTTGCCAACTTACTGCCTACCCACATCTTGTTTTGAGTCCTTAGCAAACTGCTGCATCATGCTTTACATACTTATGTGATTAATAAAGTTGTGACTCTTAAATCCATAGTTATGTCTCATGATTTCATTCTGATGAGGGTGGGGGAGACTAGACTCCTCACTCTACAGTGGTATCACAAAAGTGTCAAAATCATATTAGAATGAAAATAATCCCTCATTTCACTTTTTTATTTCTAACAATGATATTTATTCTGTGTGCTTGAATGTTTATTTACACTTCGATGACTTCTTTCTATCATGTAACAATAGAAGGCTATTTTTTGTTCCTTTAACTCAGCAGAAGGAAACATGTTTTCTTTCTATTAATAGTATAGTTATTCAATCAAACATATGTTTTAATTCCGTTCTATTCTTTAACTGAAATTAATGATAGAATGGATTTTAAATCCATACTTCTTTGCAACTACCAGCATGCTCTAAATAGAATGATACTGAACTAGTTTTGTAGTTTAAGCTTTTTAGTTGGTCCCTTATCTTAATTATTCAGTTTCCCACATTCAGTCAATACATTCTTGGTTCTTCAGTTTTGCAGAGACAATCCATAGACGCCTGTATGCTTTTGTTGTCCCAGTTTCATGTGACCTTTCACAACTTTCTCTAAATTGTATCTTGAGTATTTTTTCCATCCCTGGTGTGTTTACATTGTTTCTCCTGCAGGTCTGTCTCTATTTCCATTATTTTTTCAGTTTTGTTCAAGCACAATCTAGTGCTTTTGTAGGGAGTCATTGGCAGGAACTACTCAGGGGAGCTGGATGGCTAATCTATGGGAGAGAAAGAACTGTAGAGGGAAATCTGAAGAATTCATCCAGTTGCCTATTAAAATTCTATAGTTATTCCAAATGAATGTTTTCCCAGGAAGGTCATTTGTTGTTTTAAATGTTGGTTAAATCAGTTGGATTGGTAACAAGCTTTGCCACAAATGTTAAGCCACATCAAGTGCATTGCCCTGATTTTCTCTTTGTCCAATATGAAAGTCATTCTTGATTCACAAATGACATATTAGGGTAGACAACTGGGCAGGATCCACCACTGCTTTAAACCAGTTTATAACAGTTTTGACAACTATTGGAGCCCATGACACACTCCATAAACAGTTTTCAAAATGTTTTCGAAGTGTTTTGTCTCGAGTGGTGTAGATCTGGCCTAGTAGAGAAGACAGGGCTCTATTTCATAGAATCATAGAATAGTAGAGTTGGAAGGGGTTTATAAGGACATCAAGTCCAACCCCCTGCTCAATGCAGGAATCCACCTTAAAGCATACCTGAAAGATGGCTCTCCAGCTGCATCTTGAAGGCCTCTAGTGTGGGAGAGCCCACAACCTCCCTAGGTAATTGGTTCCATTGTCTTACAGCTCTAACAGTCAGGAAGTTTTTCCTGATGTCCAGCCAGAATCTAGCTTCCTCTAACTCGAGCCCATTATTCTATGTCCTGCACTTTGGGATCCTGACCCTCCTCTGACAACCTTCAAGTATTTAAAGAGTGCTATCATGTCTCCCCTCTTCTCCAGGCTAAACATGCCCAGTTCTTTCAGTCTCTCCTCATAGGGCTTTGTTTCCAGACCCTTGATCATCCTCATTGCCCTCCTTTGAACCCCCTCCAGCTTGTCTGCATCCTTCTTGACGTGTGGTGCCCAGAACTGGACAAAATACTCAAGATGGGGCCTAACTAGTGCTGAATAGAGGGAAACCAGTGCCTCACATGATTTGGAAGCTATACTTCTATTAATGCAGGCCAAAATAGCATTTGCTTGTGATCTACAACAATTCCAAGATCCTTCTCATTTGTAGTATTGCTGAGCCAAGTATCCCCCATCTTGTAACTGTGCATTTGGTTTTTTTCCCCCTAGGTGTAGAACTTGGCATTTTTCTCTATTCTGTTGTTTTCAGCCCAGCATTGCAGCCTATCAATGAACTTTGAACTTTGTTTCTGTCTTCCAGGAAATTAGCTATCCAATTTTGTGCCATCTGCAAATTTGATAAGCATTCCTTGCAGCTCCTTGTCCAAATCATTAACAAAAATGCTGAAAAGCACTGGGCCTAGGACTGAGCCCTGAGTTACCCTGCCCGTTACCTCCTCCCCAGTTTGAGAACGTACCATTGATAAGCACTCTTTGAATCCGATTCTGTAGCCAACTGTGGATCCACCTAATAGTTGTTCCATCTAGCCCACTTTTAGCTAGTTTGCCATGGGGGCTCAGATGGCAGTCCTTTTGTTAAAGACATCCTCTACATGAAGAGCTGTCCAGTCCAAGTCAAATTTACAGAATCACAAGAAGGGAGAGCAGGGACTTTGAAATTTCACTTCAGCTTTGAAGTTTGCATCTGGACAGCAGACTGAGTAGCCATATATGTCACATAGTTATAATCTCCTCCACTATGGTGAGATGAATTCAAAGTATAGTCATTATTTTAAATGTGCATATAAAAGTTAGCACATGCAGATTTATGCATATCTGTGTGCTCTTTTGAGTGATGGGTTTCTTCTTCTTTGGTGAAACATAAGTGGCCACACTATTATACAAGAATACCAGAAGTATGAGTACATTTGGACCAATTGTGTGGGTCATAACTCATAAGTATTCTTTTGGTTTCTTTAATTATGTAGAAAATCCTGATGTAGAGGTCACAGGTTCATATTTTAATAAAACTGCCTTTAATAATATTAAAAAAATCATACACAATTCACATATACTTGTGAAAATGTCCACACCTTGTCTAAAGAAATCTCCTAAGGGAAACTGTTATTTCACATTGGTCTAATGATAGCTTGCCAGGCTTAAATTAATGACTTCCTTGGGGAAAAAAGTAATAACATTTTCTCTGATTAACCAACTAGCTGGAGGACTCTGCTATAGTTCTGTTCAAATTCATCGGCAAAACCATTTTTTCTTGAATTGGAGATTTTTGAGTCAGAGAGCCAAGGGGGAAGATGGCAATTGCTGGTGTTCTGTAGGCTTCTGTAATTAACTATGATCACAAAATGGATTTGCTCCCTTAAGATTTAGCAAAGACATAAAGTCACTGATAGATATGTTATACATTTTCAAGCTTCAGGATAGTATCTTCACTCTACTAAATAAGTAAGAGTTTAGAACTGAATGCCTTGACTCAGGAGGTTTCTCTCCTAGGTTTCTGCATGAAAATATAATCTCTACACCTTCAACAAAAGAAGTATATATTTCTTTTTCTAGCATAGCAGACTAGTTACAATCCTACTCTCAAAAATTGTTAATGGTGTGCAGTGCTGATAAATCACAAAGGAAGAGGACAAATATGAAACAATGCTATAAATTGTTTATTCATTTAATTTATATGTTCCTTACAGATCAGAAGATATCTCTAAGCAGTAAGAAACATAAATTAACCTTCATAATACAAATTATTTATTTATTTATTTATTTATTACATTTGTATACCGCCCCATAGCCGAAGCTCTCTGGGCGGTTTACATAGGATTAAAAACAATTAAAAACAATATACAAAAATTAAAACAGCAAAAACATACAACATACACACAATCTGTACATTTAAAAACCACTTCAACACTTCAAAAAAACAAAACAAAAAAAAAACAAAAAAAAAACAAAAAAAAACCTACAAAAACAAAACAAAACAGACCCAGGCTCCTCAGATATTGCCAAATGCCTGAGAGAAGAGGAAAGTCTTGACCTGGCGCCGAAAAGATAACAATGTTGGCGCCAGGCGGGCCTCGACAGGGAGATCGTTCCACAATTGGGGAGCCACCACAGAGAAGGCCCTCTCTCTTGTTGCCGACCTCCGAGCTTCCCTCGGAGGAGGCACTCGGAGGAGGGCCTTAGATGTTGAACGTAGTGTTCGGGTAGGTTCATGTCGGGAAAGGCGTTCCATCAGGTATTGTGGTCCCAAGCCGTGTAAGGCTTTATAGGTTAAAACCAGCACCTTGAACCGGGCTCGGAAACATACAGGCAGCCAATGCAAGCGGGCCAGAGTAGGTCTTATATGTTCGAACCTACTGGTTCCAGTTATCAATCTGGCCGCTGCATTTTGCACAAGCTGCAGCTTCCGAACCACCTTCAAAGGCAGCCCCACGTAGAGTGCATTGCAGTAATCTAACTTGGAGGTTACCAGAGCATGGACAACTGAAGCCAGGTTATCCCTGTCCAGATAGGGACGTAGCTGGGCCACCAACCGAAGTTGGTAGAAGGCACTCCGTGCCACTGAGGCCACCTGCGCCTCAAGTGACAGAGATGGTTCTAGGAGAACCCCCAAGCTACGAACCCGCTCCTTCAAGGGGAGTGCAACCCCATCCAGAACAGGTTGAACACCCTCCATCCGGTCAGCGGAACCACCCACCAACAGCGTCTCAGTCTTGTCTGGATTGAGTTTCAGTTTATTAGCCCTCATCCAGTCCATTGTCGCAGCCAGGCACTGGTTCAGCACATCCACAGCCTCGCCTGATGAAGATGAAAAGGAGAAATAGAGCTGCGTGTCATCAGCATACTGATGACAACGCACTCCAAAACTCCGGATGACTGCACTCAACGGTTTCATGTAGATATTGAACAGCATGGGGGACAAAACTGACCCCTGCGGAACCCCATACTGGAGAATCCACGGGGCCGAGCAATGTTCCCCAAGCACCACCTTCTGGAGCCGACCCACCAAGTAGGAGCGGAACCACTGCAATGCAGTGCCTCCCACTCCCAACTCAGCCAGTCGTGCCAGAAGGATACCATGGTCGATGGTATCGAAAGCCGCTGAGAGATCAAGGAGAATCAACAGAGTCACACTCCCCCTGTCTTTCTCCCGACATAGGTCATCATACAGGGCGACCAAGGCTGTTTCCGTACCAAAATTATAAAAAGCACATCAGTTAAAATAAAATGTTTAGCCAAAATTAAAAGCACAATCATTAATAAGCAGACTAACTGGGCAGCACAGCCATTCAGGGAAGTCTTGGAGGAAGAGATGGGTATTTACAAGTGCCTAAAACACGCCACAATCAGCATCTCCTGAATATTGGTGGAAGAGTATCCATAAGTTGGGTGTCACAATGGAGACTGGAAAAAGTACAGAAAAGGACAACTAAAATAATCAAGGAAATGGAGCATCTCCCCTATGAGGGAAGGTTGAAACAGCTGGGATTGTTTTGGGGGAAAAAAGGAGGCTAGGGGGAGACCTGATAAAAGTGTACAAAATTATGCACGGTGTGTAGAATGTGGATAGGGAGACATTTTCCTCCCTTTCTCATAATACTAGAACCTGGGGGTCTTGCCATGAAACTGATTGGTGGGAAATTCAGGACAGATAATAATAATAATAATAATAATAATAATAATAATAATAAGAACTTATTCACACAGCACATAGTGGATTTCACTACTGCAAGATGTGGTGATGGCCACCAATTTGGACAGCTTTAAAAGGGGGTTGGATTAATTCCTGGAGGAGAAGACTATCAATGGCTACAACTCCTGATGGCTATGAGCTACCTCAAGTATCAGAGGCAATATCAAGTATCAGAGGCAATATATACACCAGCTGTTGGGGAACATGGCTGGGAGAGTGCTATATCACCATGTCCTGCTTGTGGGTCCCTGGTCGACAGCCTATTGGCCACTGTGTGAACAGAGTGCTGGACTAGATGAACCCTTGTTCTGATCCAGCATGGCTCTGCTTATGTTCTTATGAGTCACTTTCAGGTTGTCACCAGATGGAAATCTATAGGTTGCAGTACAACCAGCAAGGCATCTTCCATTGATCTTTCTGATTGCACAGATTTATATTTGGGAAGGTGAACTTCCAGGTAACCCTGTACCAAGTTATTTGTTCATTATTATCTATATCACCATAAACCTTTTAAAAGGAACTGAACAAAAAACATATTGAATATTTTCTAGCATATATATTTGATAATGAATAATAATACCAGGGGACATAATTTAGTGTAAATTCAAATATGAAGCTGGAACCTAGATTACCAGTTTTCTACTAAGATAAGGGTGGGTCATGATTTGCTAAGGGAAGTAGTGGGCAGGTACATAGGAACCTTCCTTGTATCAAATCAGACTATGGGTCCATCTAGCCCAGTATTGTGGACACTGAGTGGCAGTGGCTTTCCAGGGTTCCAGGCAGAAGTTTCTGCATTCTTACCTGGACATGACAGGGATTGACTGTGGGACTTTCAGCATGGCAAGTATGGGTTGTACCACTGAACTACAGTCCTATGTAGCTAACCCTACTCTACCTGCCAGTGTTTCCCTGCAACATTGCTCATAGCTAGGAATATATGAGAACTTATGCAATTCGCAATCCTGAATGCAAATGTGAGGAGCATTTTTTTTTGAGAAATGTTCTCAAATTCCTGAATTTGAATCACATTCAGAAAAAAATTCGTATTCCTTAAAAATGGACGTTTAAAATGCATTTTTGTTTTTAAAAAATCCACACTTTCGTTGATGTCTGTGTGTATTTTCAAAAGTGTACACTTTTGAAAAATACACACAGGAATGTGCACTTCCCCTACATCAATCAGCTGAAAAACAGGTAAAAAGCAAAAACAGGAGTAAGCCAAAATGAGCTTTGAAGTGGTTTTCAGAGAATTTAGGCCAGCTCAAAAATTGCTGAATGCCATCTGGCGCCATATGTCTCTTTGGATGGACCCCCAACCCTGCAGAGGCTCTGAGTCCCAGCAAGTCTAAACCCCACCCAGGCAGTGATCTGACCATGACAAGTTCCTCCATCCCCAAACCACCATCAATATATCCTACACAGAAACCCAGATCCAAAGTGTGTCTTGGGCCAGATCTACAACAAGCAGGATATGACACTTTGAAAATAGTTTGAAAACTGTGTATGTAGTGTGTCCTGGACGCCCACAGTTGTCACAGTAGTGTAGGTCCTGCCCTGCTGAATGAGTTGGGCCAGATACTAACTCTAACAGCATCACTAATTATAACACAACTAATACTCATTTCCCCTGTAGTCTTGCTTACAGGATTAGACTAAATGTTTCTTACCCTGTCCCATCCTGTCAAATCAGTGGAAAATGAAGGTTAAGCTTTGCAATCCAGTCATTGCTCCAGTCTTTTCACTTCAGCAATTCAGAAATAATGGCTCAAGATTCATCAGGTTTCATATGCTAGCTTTCAGATCAACACTAAAAGAAAATGCAATGATCACACATACTGGGAATCATCACAAAAACTAGGCATCAATGAACCACTGAAAACATTCCTATAGCTGCAGGGATAGTCAAGCATTTTCCATTGCAATGTAATATGCTCCTCTGAAAGAATGCAAACATGATACTGTACACTGCTATGACATGACTACTACAGTCTGTTAGACATGGTCCTAGTATATAAAATGACGATATCTCTTAAAAATTGTTATGACAATAGGAAAAATGCCCTGGGTTAAAGTAATAGTTTTTAATGCAGAACAAGCATCTTCATATCACACTGCTTAACTATCTCAGAAGTATCATATCAAACAACTCAATCCATTAACAATTGGTCACCATGGCATATAGGCCACAACAACACAAATGAAAACTAATCACAATTTGTCATGAATAGTAATATTTTATGCATAAAAGTTCCTATCAAAATCAGCTTAGAACAAATAATCCAAAAATAAAAGGCCTTTACAAAAAGAAATTATGGAAGAAAATTATGGAAGAAAATTACGTTGGTACACAGCAGCTCCTTATCAGGAGTCGTAGGGCTAAGTTTCCTTGAGATTGTTCTTCCTTCACCCCTTGAATTCCACTGCTCTTATTGCATGGTGCTGAAACTTCTCCTCCCACAGTTTAGTGAAGTTGAAACTTTGAAAACATTTGTGTGTCTATTGATGCAAAGCCAGAGCACACCCACTCACAGCCCTAACTATTATTAACATTTTCAAAGCTGAAAGTGACAGCCAACCTTTAATTGAGCTGGAACAAAACGTCTATGCCTGGATTGATTTCATCGCCTGTATCCTTTCCAGTCCTAAGAGGTGATTAGCACTCTCAGGACTCACAACACTAGCTGTGTCTTGGTTGCCCAAGGCCAGTGAGTTTACTGGGGCTTCCAAGTTCTATATATGTGAACGGAGAAGTGAAATTGTCTAGACCAGATTGTAGCCAACATCGGATCTACACTGCTATTTTAAAGCACTTTAAAGCGCTTTATAACAGTAGTGACAACTGTTGGGGCCCAGGACACACTCCAAAACAGTTGTCACTACTGTTATAAAGCGCTTTAAAACGCTTTAAAATAGCAGTGTAGATCCAGGTCTAGTCAATATATCTCCTTGGGAAAACTTTTTTTTCATCATAATATGGGATTTCAGCATATTATGGATCAGCAATGATCCCTTCATGTACAAAAAAATAATTAAAATACCATGACAAAACTTTTCCAGATATAAGAGGAGAAATATATTCATCATCAAGGGTGCTATCTCCTAAGGTCTAAATCTATGCATATATTTTGTAGCAGTATTAATCATACTTCTGGGGTGCACAAAAGAATGTAAAATGGGTTTGATCAGAGATGAAATTCAAACCTTTGAACTTTTTAGAACTCATTTTAAATTAATGCAGAATTTGAACTCAGCATTTACATAAATAGATAAATGTTATTACGACCATAAAATGTACAATAATTACACACAATGTATATTTACATAAATGAACCCATCTACAATACCATCCAGTTATTCTTTCATTAGAAAGGTTTTTTAAAAATATATTGTTATTACTCCATTGATCCTTTATAATGGAGAGGAGAAGCAGTCACATGAAGAAATGAGCTTATTGAACCATCTTATATGTACTATAATTCTCATGTTTCATAATGATTGCATTCAAGACTGCAAATTTTCATCCATTCAAAATGGCAGGCAGATGTAGAAAAAAAAAACCTGTGACTATTTTCTTTGCTCTTTTAATGAAATCACCATACAAGACCAAATATGGTCTTTTTCATTTCTTCCCCCCCACCCCGAATACACTTTGCCTTCTATTAAACACTTTACTTTATGTGAACCTAGTAGGATTTGTAGAGTGCAAATACAATGGATAAATCACTTCAAGGATTATACCATTTACATAACCTGAAAACAGCACGGTTGGGAGTTATTTCATTCTACCTGCTTAATTTAAAACACTTCATTCTCCTAAACTAATACAAAGGTGAGTTAAAAATATGAAATTGCCATCCTTCTAATGGAATCACCATAGAAATAGGGCTATTTCAGCAGAGAATCATTATGTTGGGAATCCATGCTGAGGGGGAGAGTGAATTACATATTTCTTGATAAATCACCCCCTGAGCTATTATTATACTGGAGTCTCTCTATGCAATAGACCCACCATTTATATCTCCACCATCAATCCAATATCATAATCTTATTCCAGTTCAACTCTATAAAGAGTTCTGTTAGAAGAAGAAGAAGAAGAAGAAGAAGAAGAAGAAGAAGAAGAAGAAATATTTTTGAGTATCCAATTTTGAAAAATCATAAAGGCAGTGCAACCTAATAGCTTGTTTACTCTCACCAATAGACTTTTTGTAAAAACAAAAACAAAAAAATGATTTAAAAAAACCTGTTAGATTTCCCCCTCCATTTTCTTCTAGTGCTAACAGACAACACTCTGATAAAATCTCTTAAGGGCTAAGAGTGAAGAAATGTCCACTTCATGCATGGAAGAACAAGTATTACTGCAAGATGAAGCAATGCAAGAAAGTGAGAATGAAATTTTGGTATCAGATTTTGTTTTCCTTTTAAAACTTCTTCCCTATGAGTGGTACATGTCCATTGCTAGTAGAAAATCTGTGGATCCAACCATATTATACACATAACTCTAATGCACTATATATGGATTACTGCAATGCACTCTATATGGGGCTTCCCATTATTATTATTATTATTATTATTATTATTACTATTTACACTTATATACCGCCGAAGCTCTCTGGGCGGTTTACAAAAATTAAAAGATTTAACACTAAAAGGTCAATGTACAAAATTTAAAACCATAAACATAAAACAGCTGACATTAAAACACTTTAAAACATTTTAACTGTTAAGTCTGGCCACAATGTCAATCAAAACCTCAACTTGAGCTGTTAAAATGCCTGGGAGAAAAGAAAAGTTTTGACCTGGCGCCGAAAAGATAACAGTGTTGGCGCCAGGCGGGCCTTATCGGGGAGATCATTCCAGAATTCAGGGGCCACCACAGAGACGGCCCTCTCCCTTGTTGCCGTCCTCCGGGCTTCCCTCGGAGAAGGCACCCAGAGGAGGACCTTTGATGTTGAGCGTAGTGTACGGGTAGGTATTGTGGTCCCAAACTGTGTAAGGCTTTATAGGTTAAAACCAGCACCTTGAATCGGGCTCGGAAACATAAGGGCAGTCAATGCAAGTGGGCCAGAATTGGTCTTATATGTTCAAACCTTTTGGTCCCTGTTACCAATCTGGCCGCTGCATTCTGCACAAGCTGCAGCTTCCGAACCATCTTCAAAGGCAGCTCCATGTAGAGCGCATTGCAGTAATCTAACTTGGAGGTTACCAGAGCATGGACAACTGAAGCCAGGTTATCCCTGTCCAGATAAGGGGCGTAGCTGGGCCACCAGCCGAAGTTGGTAGAAGGCACTCCGTGCCACCCAGCCCACCTGAGCCTCAAGTGACAGAGATGGTTCTAGGAGAACCCCCAAGTTACGAACCTGCTCCTTCAGGGAGAGTGCAACCCCATCCAGAACAGGTTGAACACCCTCCATCTGGTCAGAGGAACCCCCACTAACAGCATCTCAGTCTTGTCTGGATTGAGTTTCAGTTTATTAGCCCTCATCCAGTCCATTGTCGCAGTTCAACACATCCACAGCCTCACCTGATGAAGATGAAAAGGAGAAGTAGAGTTGCGTGTCATCAGCGTACTGATGACAACGCACTCCAAAACTCCGGATGACCGCACCCAACAGTTTCATGTAGATGTTGAACAGCATGGGGGACAAGACTGACCCCTGCGGAACCCCATACTGGAGGATCCATGGGGCCGAGCAATGTTCCCCAAGTACCACCTTCTGGAGCCGACCTGTCAAGTAGGAGCGGAACCACTGCAATGCAGTGCCTCACACTCCCAACTCAGCCAGTCATCCCAGAAGGATACCATGGTCGATGGTATCGAAAGCCGCTGAGAGATCAAGGAGAATCAACGGAGTCACACTTCAACTGTCCTTCTCCCGACATAGGTCATCGTACAGGGCGACCAAGGCTGTTTCCATGCCAAAACCAGGCCTGAAACCCGACTGAAATGGATCCAGATAATCAATCTCATCCAAGAGTGTCTGGAGCTGGCCAGCAACCACCCGCTCCAGGACCTTGCCCAGGAATGGAACATTTGCCACCGGCCTAAATTTATTAAGATTTTCTGGGTCCAGGGAAGCTTTCTTCAGGAGTGGTCTCACTACTGCCTCTTTCAGACCATCTGCGACCACTCCCTCTTGTAGAGAAGCTTTAATCACTTCCCTGGCCCAGCCTGCTGTTCCATCCCTGCTAGCTTTTATAAGCCAAGAGGGGCAAGGATCCAATACAGAGGTGGCTGCACGAACCTGTCCAAGCACCTTGTCCACGTCATCGAGCTGTACCAACTGAAACTCATCCAAGAAAACAGGACAAATCTGTGCTCTGGATACCTCACTAGATTCACCTGCTATAACACTGGAGCCTAAGTCCTGGCAGATGCGAAAGATTTTATCCTGGAAGTGCCTAGCAAATGTATTACAGTGGGCCTCAGATGGTTCTATCATGTCCTTGGGGCCAGCATGTAGAAGCCTCCGGACAACTCTGAAAAGCTCCGCTGGGCGGCAGATTGATGATTTAATAGTGGCAGCAAAGTAATTGTTTTTTTGCTGCCCTCACTGCCCCTGAATACAGCTTAACATTGGCACTTACCAGTGTTTCATTGCATCCACCAGGAGTTCATCTCCATCTGCCCTCAAGCTGTCTCCTATTTTGTTTCATCACTCTCAGCTCCGGGGTATACCATGGAGCCGTTCAAGCTGTACATAGGAGAGGATGCTCAGGAGCAATCATCAACCACCCGGGTCATTTCTGCATTCCACAGCTGCTCCAGAAGCTGGAGCTAGTGAAGAATGCTGCAGCTCAGCTGTTCTCCAGAGCTGCCCCTTTCCAGCATGTATCTTCTTTGCTGAGGGAACTGTACTGGTTGCCTATTTGCTGCCGGGCCAGGTTTAAAGTTCTTGTACTAGTGTACAAAGCCCTAAACAACTTGGGACCATGATACCCAAGAGAACGCCTTCTTCCCAATCCACCTGCCAAGTCATTGAGGTAATCCAAGGGCATCCTTCTGGTGGTTCCACATAGACCTAACTTCCAATTGGAGTCCACCAGGGGAATAGCCTTCAGTGTGGTGCCCCCCCTATGTAATTTCCTGTGTCTGGAGGTCAGGCAAGTACCAACTTTATATTCCTTCCAGTGTTGTTGTTCCAGGAAGCCTTCCCTTAACGACCAGCCGCAGTTTATTTTGCACTTTGTTTCTTTTAAAAATGTACTTTTAATGTGTTTATATTCTGGTTTTATTCTATTTTATTTTGTCCACCAGTATTTTGAATAGGGAGCGTTATATAATTAATAAATAAATATAAGGACACAAATTTTCTTTAAAAAGAAATCCAACATGATACTAAGTGATACTCAGAAAGTACATCAAGAAATAAAATTAATCAAATACAATGTTTTAAGTAAAATTAATGTTCTTCACTTTTATAATTTTGTTTCATGGTGGATACATATCTTGCTGTATTGTTGTGAGAAAATGAGAAAGTACAGTTTCAGATTAAGATTATATTTTAAAAAGAACAATCATTTCTAGCAGCAGCCCCAGTGACAGTGTTATTAGTTATTGATCATTAGCTCAGCAAAGCAACTAAAGAGGATAAATTTAAGTGCAGAAATTGTAAACGGCTGTATGAGATAAAGGAAAGGAAAGACAGAGAGAAAGGATCAGATTTTAAATATAGGTTTCCTTGGCTCAAAAACAATCAATAAATGTATCTCACAGCATTAAATCTATATGACTATTTGTCTGGATTTTAACCAGTGGACACTGAATCAAAGTTGCAATTAATCTATGTCACTCATGAATATTGTAAGAAATAACAATGATTACATATAGATTCAAACAAGTTTGCTGCTCAAGTCTCAATAGAGTCAGATATACGGTCAATGAGTAGCTAAGGAGTTAATAGCTGTTGGTGAAACTGATCAATTGACTTCATGTTACATAGGGCCAAAGCAAACTTTATGCTAAAGCAGGAATGTATGCAAAATTCATTTCAGTTCATTTTTTACCATAATTTACCCAGTTCACATCTCCCAGGCAAGAACTAAACACGGATCTGAATGCAATCTGCAATGAAAGTCCATACATTTCCAAGCTTGCAACATGATTTCTGGAAGAAAAAAAAGTGTGTTAAAATGTCTACATTTGAAAAATATGCACCAACACATTTTAATCAAAGGGAGGAAAATGTGTTCTGTTCAAAATATGCACAATTGATGTGTATTCTTGGAAAAATGCATACAAAATATGCAGTGATTTTTATGTAAAAAGAAAACACAGGGTTCATCTACACCTAAGTGTGTATCGGGAGGGAGGGGATGGATCATGGGCTTACCTGCTTCTGCAATCCTCCCCCAGCATCTATACAGCTGTGCAACATTCCAGAAAGGAAGAAGGACATCACAGGTGCCTTTTTAAAAAAAGAGAACCCAGGTCACGCGGCCCCGATCTGCCAACCCCCTCCAAACTCCGCTGCCAACGCCCCGCCATTATAGGGATGCCAAAATTGCTGCCCCACCCCACTCCCATGGCCACAGAGCCACCCTGCACAGCTCTGTGCCATTTGAGGACCTGGGAGGCTATGCCACACCAGCCACAGTCCTTGGGGTTGTCCTGGGACCGTGGAAAAACTGGGACATCCCCAGTTTGTTATCCCAGGAAAGTCTGTGGTCGTCCCCAGTTGACCCTGGGATCCCCTGCGTGTCCTTTAGATGCACAGGGTTGACTTTGAGATGACCCTGGGAATAAAGGCTGGTGTAGACATGACCACAAAGCTCACAATCCAATATGGACATGAGTCAGAATGAAGTTCAAGAAGGAATTCAGAGAATTTCTGTGTGCTGATCCACACATCTTTATTTTAATGGCATAGTAAACAGCAGCAACTTTTGTTCTTGTTCTTTTTTTAAAAAAACTCTAGTGTTAGTCCAAGGTGTCCAATAAAGAGAGGGATCCTCCTCCCCACTCCAGCCCCCATTCGAGATTAGGCCTTTGCTCTTGCAACTTACAGTATGTGGCTTACGAGTGGAAAATGATGTTGTCTAAACACTTGGGATATGAGAATAAGCCAATCTAAAACTTGTCAAAATTCCTGAAATTCCACCTTGAAGCTCATTCTGTCTTGTGTCCATATCAGATCACAAACTTTGGATTTTTCCCCCTTTTTGCATGAAGAAACTGCAAGCTTGGAAATGTATGGACTTTAACCACAGATTGCGTTTGTCTTCAGTCCGGGACTAGGTAAATCCTTACAGCAACCTCCACATCAGCCTATCAGAAAGCAGCCTATCAACAGAGGCTTTTCTGCAATGTTCTCACGGATTTGGGTACAGCAACTGGAATTGGGAAAGAGCCTCTTAGTGGTACTGCCCCACCTCTGAAGTAGTGATAGGGGAGAAATTCTTTAAATTCACCTTTTAATGAGGACTTAACCAATTTTGCACTTTTGAACAGAAACTCACTTAGCCTTCACATTTTGCACATCTCCAAAGTTTGCAATGGAATTCTCCATTTTTGTGTGTTTTTTTTTCTTTACATTTATTAGATACCTTCTTCTAAAAATGACTCAAGTTGTCTTACAGCAAGGATTAAAACATTTAACAAAGTTAGAACTATTTAAAATGCCAAGACCCAGTAAAACAGCTAAATTAAGAAGTTCCATCATAAGCTTTCAAATTCCTGGAAGTAGAGAAGACTGTTAATCTGATGCCAGATGGACCTCATTTGGAGAGCATTCTGCAATCAAATAATGCACAAAAATGAGTATAGTAGGGAAAATAAATGTTTTAAAATGCATTACATTAGGATCATTGCTTGCAAACATGTATAGTAGGCAAAGTGTGTACAAATGCATACAAAATGCATTTATTAGGAGACGTGTACAGAAATGCTTATGAATTATGCTGATGAGAGGCATATTAAGCCCTGTGTATCATACTGTTTTTATACAAATCTATGGTGTGATCGCACTCTGAATACTGTGTCTTTCTGCCCCTGCCATGGTATGCACTATTCCACTATCTGTGACTTTGGTGCCAATTGAGCAGCAAACAAAAAAGTTTTAAGCTGTTTTTCATTCATCACAACTCCCTAGCTCCTGCACATATTCTCCTGAAACCCTGCATGTTTCTTAACTAGGAATACCTATATGACATATGCCATTTTTATACAACTCATCCACCCCCCAAAAAAACAAACCATGGAGGATGATAAGGAGAGGTGAATCATATACCCCCCCAATTGAAAATTTGCCTCCACAAAAATGTTGTACCTATCCTTTTGAAATTTTGCAGGTCTCTTAACTAGGGCTATCATTGCATTACATTATTTCATTACAAATTCCCACAAAGAAGGGGGTACGTGCATCCTCCCCCCACATTTTCTTGATTTTGGAAATTCTCAGACTGAAATCGCTGCTCTTGCACAATGCTCCCTGCATCTATTCATCTGAAACCTGTCAGGCTGGATCCACTCAGAAAGAGCAACTCTTCCTGCAAATTTCATCCAATTCTTCCAAGAAATAAAAAGAAGTATTGGCAGTTCCCTTTTTCAAAAATCAAGATTTAAAGTAGAGCTGTGAGCAAGTAGCCTCTCAAAATGCTCCACTCTATTTTTGGATAGAGAAATTGGTGGGGGGGGGGACAATTTCACTGGATTTCTCCAGGGGGAGGGGAAATTCTCCATCCCCATTGGCGAGGGTTGTAGAACAGCTTCTTTCTGTTTTTCCTAAGGTGTTTTTTTTTTGCAATGCCACTGCAAGTGGCAGCAACATCAACTCTGTTGGGAGGCTGGCCCCCATTTTACATCCTCCACAATATACCCAGCATCACTCCAGGGCACTATGAGGATGGAGGTGAGGAATGCAGCCATCACACACACACACACATACACACACACAAATGGTTAAGAAAATACGGAGAAAATTCTGAGAAGTGTCTTTATTTCTAGGGGTTTTAGAAAGAAAAATCTTAGGAATTTCCTGAAAGTTTACTTTCCTCATGAAAGGGGCTTCCATTTTGTGCCTCATTCTCAGGGCATTTTATATTTTATTTTGGATGTGTGTTGGTGATGTTTTTTTACCTTACTTAATCACTGTGAGCTGGCTGGGGGTACGGTCTATATTTTTCTTTCTATTACTCATCGCACCACTACTCTACAGTCTCTCAGGTTGGCTACACTTTCTAATCTGAAATGACCCAATGGGAGGAATACATTTATGCTGTCTTTTCCTGGGTGAGAAGGGTGGGAAGCCAAGGAGGCTACAGGCTGTCAGAGAGAAGACTATATAATGATAGACAGGACACTCACACACTCATCAGCCATCTCATAAGTAAGGTAAGCACAAGTACCCCAAACCAAACCCATCAGAATCTCCAAAATTTATTTTCCTTTGAGTTTCTTTTTGAAAGCATTTTCCCCCTATCAAATTGAATAAGAATGGTCAAAATTTTCTTAGGAGAATATTTTTTGGCGCAGCACTAATTTAAAGTCAAGTAGTACCCCAAACCCTACACCTATTTGCCTGAAATTTGACAGACAGAATCCCCTCAAAAGGGACTATAATGTCTGCAACTTTCATCCAATGCCGACAAATTGGAAAAAAGAAGGTTATAGCCATTTGTTACTTTCCAATGATAGTCAAAGGGAAGCATGATGATTTGAATTTCCAAATCAAGATTTTGATTTGGATCTTGGTTGAAGTGAGCAACCCCTGAATTTGTCCAAGCTGAATTAGGCATCTTCTGAAGCACTAAATCATGACTTGTCAGTGCATAGCCCTAGGAAAGAAAATACTTTGCACCTGCATTTATTCTAGTGATGCCAAAATTTTGGTGTCTCTGCAAAGTCAAATTTCTGTCAATAGCCCCCCTAGGCTAAAATGCTTGGATGCTGCAGTATGAATGTTTTGACTATTTTGTACTAAGTATGTACTAAATATACCAACTATTTGAGGTCTTGTGAAACATCTATCAAAGGTTTAATCAGACTCTTCATCTCTTAATATGTGCATCATAGCATTTGGTGTGAACCATAGCATTTATAAATATTTTGTGTGGGGGAGGGAGTAATTGTTTTTCCCTTAGCAATTACCATATGAACATAGTAGAACAGATGCACAGTGCTTAAATTGTGGAAGAAATGCCCCATATTACTGCACTATGATTCCTTGTTTTATTATTTTAGTTATCTTCCTTCCTTTACCCCTTCAAAAATCCGTGTGTGTGTGTGTGTGTGTGTGTGTGTATAATCACATTTTAGTTATTTTCAGAATAATGAAATTGTCAAAATATAATTCAGGATGCGGTGGGATTGTACCAACAAAAACTAGAGGCTGCAGTTGTTAATAAACCTGCAAACGAGTGCAGGTGGCACACAACTGCTGTAATAATGACTGTATGTCACCAAGTGAGCGACATAGAATATATACTCTCTATGTAAATTGAAACTATAATGTATGCTGTGAGATACACATACAAAGAGCAATAAGATCTTTTACAATAGTAAATTATTTAATCACATACATACTGTTAAATAAATTCTCTGGGTGTATAATGCACACACCAATCTAACACATTCAAGGTCACCTGTTGTAGAGTACACCAATTAAACTGGCAATCACCAAACAAATAAATGCTAACAACTTAACCACCTGTGTGTACAATAAGGATAAATAAGTATGTCCCACTAGGGTTAACACCCCTAATATAACAAATGCATCTATGCTATTATTACATGTCCCAATAGGGTTAACACTAGGGGTGTGCACCAGATCGGGTCTGATCCACGATCCGGACCCGATACGGCCAATATTGGATAAAACTATCTGATCCCGAACCTCGCATCTGGATCGTCCGATCTCATCTGTTCCGATTTGAAAGAAACCGATCTGGATTGGAAGAGATCAGAGGATCAGACCTCCTCCCCCCACTCATGCTCCTTACCTACCGGGGCCGTCCACTGCCATCCACTGGTACCTTCTACTGAGAAACAGGCTTCACGGCCTGCCTCTCAGTAGTGCGCCAGATGATGACGTCACCCAGTGCGCTACTGAGAGGCAGGCTGCGAAGCCTGTTTCTCAGTAGAAGGGGCCAGCGGACAGCAGCGGATGGCCCTGGCAGGTAAGGAGTGTGAGTGGGGGGGAGGGGGCTTACCTGCTGGGGCCATCCACTGCCATCCGCTGCTGCCCGTGGGTGACAGCAGATAGCAGCGGACAGCCCTGGAAGGTAAGGAGCATGAGTGGGGGGAGGGCCCCACTTACCTGCCAGGGTGCCTTTTTCTGTCTGCTGCTGTTCGCTGGTCCCGTCTACTGAGAAACAGGCTTCGCGGCCTTTCTCTCAGTAGCATGCTGGGTGATGACGTCACCCAGCGCGCTACTGAGAGGCAGGCCACGAAGTCTGTTTCTCAGTAGATGGGACCAGCAGACAACAGCGGACGGCAGAGAATGGCCGTGGCAGGTAAGGAGCATGAGTGGGGGGAGGGACAGGGGGGAGTTCGGACCCCACTCTCCCACCCCCATGTTTTCCTCATAGGCTTGCATTGGGGAAAACTTTCTTTCCCCCAATGCAAACCTATGGTGAAAACACCTAAAATGGCATCCGATCCGAAAATCGGACTTGCGATTTTCGGATTGGGATCGGGTCCGATCTGATCTGGAAAGCCTCTGATCTGATCCGACATGGCAATCCCGGTTCCGATCCCGGTTCCGATCTGATCCAGGGGGTCCATGTACATCCCTAGTAAACACCCCTAATATAACAAATGCAACTGTGCTATCATTACAACAGGACTCCTGTTTTGAAACTTTGCTGAAGAAAAAAAAGATTCTAAATAATATGATTGTTTAGTTCATCTCTCAAAAACAGCAGATTCTGAAGTCTTTGCAGTTTCTATCACATGGTTAGCATTTGTATATCATGTCCTGCTCAGCAATTTCCTATTACAGCATACTAGCATCTGTTGAGAAAGATGAAACAATCCATGCAGTTCAGGTGTCCAATCACAGAAGATGAGTATTGAGTACTGAGTGAGTAATTAGTGCAAAGCATTATTGTATGGGGAAAAAACTTTGAAACATTCACAATATTTTTTTTATCAATAAGAATCCTGAAGAAATTGGAATTTCTTTTAAAATTATCTCCTAAACAAAATAAAAAGCTGTTTCCTGGAAGCAAGCAAAAATGTGATCTTCTAGCTATATATATATATATATATATATATATTCACCTGTAGCCTGTTGATAGTTGGAGTCTGCCATCTCAGCAATAGCTTCAGCAGACATGCAGTGAGCAAATAAGAATGAGCAATAATAAATGTTGCTTCTGGATTAGTTTAACAGATTGCTTCCTGATATAAAACTGAATGTTTCAAATATCTCTCCTTCTGGAAGGTGTACATCAAGGAATTACCATCAGCTCAGCATTCCTTCTGAGGCAAGAAATAGTGTCCTTCAAGTTGTAATGGAAAATCTATAACATTTGAACTGTGTTTCTGGTGCAACCTAAATGCTAACTGAAAATATGGTCCTCTTAGAAAAACTGTAGAAAAATATCTGTAGTTAACTTTCCTGAGCTTTGGAAAGGTGGTACTACTAGCCTGAATATGGTTTGGAAGCTGCAGCCAATCATTTTCCAATGTCCTTTAACACCACATAACCCCTCATTTAATCCATACTCCCCAGTTTGCATGACACAACAAGCTGCAGGCAAGCATTGAATATTCAAAATGGCCACCAGCATGTGTTTAAACAATCCACAGTGAGCTGTTTTGATCTAGTGCACTAGGACAGTAAGTGAGTTAGAGACACACCACACACTACTTCTAATGTGTAGCATGTAGCTACATGTCATGTGTAGGTCTTCAATCAAGGCTTGAGGCCTTGACTGAATGTAGGTTGATTCATTAGAAATAGTTCTGTGAGCTTATCTCTGTCAGAGTTTCCCATGGGAGTTGCTTGCTGTACTCCCTGTCTCAACATTGAAGCTGCTAGTTCTCTGGGAACTTGGGAATGTTTTGATATGGAGGGGGTCACTCTTGGAAACTGTAACTCCAATTGTAGCATCATCGTAGTGGGTGGAGCAAACCCATCCCCTTGGCACATGGGTATGGTTTACAGGTCAAAGGACCTGTCTGTCAAGTGGCTTTGAATAGGCCAGGCCTCTGGTCTATAAGAGTGGGGAGCAAAGCCTTGCTAGAGATCATCATTCGATGCAAGGCCTGAAAGCCCTCCTGTTGGATTCCATCTGGTTTGGGATTTTGGAAGCACTCTGCACATGTTCTCTCTCTTGCTATTTGGACTCTGCATTTTTAAGGATTGTGCCATGGAAAGTACTGGGAAGCTTTTCATAGACTTGAACTTGCATTTGCTGTGGATTGTGTGTTTGTGGCCAGACTCAGGTGGTAGGCAGTTACCAGTCCTTAGCAGAAGGATGGGACTCCAGGGCCTGAGGTTTTACCTTTCCTGTGATCACATATACTGTACCAGCTTAGCATTCGGCAGGCTGTGTTTGATGGGGCGTGATCTGTAGTCTCTGCCCAGCTCTGGTAGCTCAGAGTGTTATGCCTCAATAGGGCAAGAAGTTCATTGCCTCAGGGCGCTTCTTTCCAATCAAACACTAGAGACTGGAGAATTCAATTTAACCCTTTTATTGACTCTGCTACAGCAAAGGTGCTGTGGCCATTAGCAAATCAAAAGCTCGCAGAACAAAAGAGTTCCCACGCTTATATAAACTTTGATCCCCAAAAACAACAACTATCTTCATTGGTTAGCATCATTACATTCTAATAATAATTAATATTAAAGGTCAGTGCTCATAAGATTAGGTAATGAGTGCAAAGTTAGGGTATGCATATACTGTATGTCATGAGTCATAGAATACATGACATTTGATTGGTTACAATTTATACAGGTCATACACGACATTTTATTGGTTAAAATTTTTCTCATTGTCCTCTGTGCACATGGCAGCTCCTGTTAATCAGCCCTGACAGGAGGCGGTCTCAACCCTTTCCCTAATATGGAAGTAAACGTAAACAAACAGAGGGAGGGAGGAGACATCTCTTCTGCCAAGCTGAAATTCCTTCTGCACACATCAAGAGCATAAGTGTTCCCCCTCCCTGGGATCTTGTATAGGCTTTGGCCATGTCCCTTGAGGTGCCAGCATATGCAGCATCTGGAGAAGCTCACATCAGATGGTGGCTAACCCCCTCCCCTGAGTGATTGCCAGAAGAATCATGTCAGGAAAGGAGCCTAAAGCTTTCTAACTCTTGTTCAGCTTTAAGTGTGATTTTACCGTGTGATTTCCTCAACAAAAAGAAATCTCACCAATGTGAGTGTCTCATGTCAGTTTGCCAGCATGTGTGAATGCCAGAGGGAATAGGCATGCTCACGACACTACAACTCCATTTTTACTTTAAGTAGCCACAGGCACATTGGGGAGAGGGATCCTTACTGGAACACAGCATACAGGAAGGGGAAGTTTATCCCTTCCCCAGCACAATTGGAACTAAAATCCCTCATACTAGAATACTTAGGGAAATGTTCCAATAGGAACTTTGTTTTTAGGATATATATATATATATATATATATATATATTGCAGCTAGTGGGGGTGGGGAGGCTGAAACCTGCTCTACGTCAAGGAGCCACTTGTCCCAAGGGTCCTTCAAAAATGATGGCTTTTCCTACCTATCTGCCACAATTCAGGGTTGAAATCTTTTTCTTCCTCCTCCTCCTCTTCCTCCTCCTCCTCCTCCTCCTCTTTTTTTTTTTACTCCAACGCATTTCTTTCGGATGAGGAGGCTGACTTGGCATGCTTCACTGAGACCTGGTTGGGAGATGATAGTGGACCGACATGGACGCAGGCCCTCCCAGCTGGGTACTGTGTTAGTGAGCAGGTGAGGGAAAGTGGGCGGGGGGGTGGAGTAGCTGTGGTCTACAGGGATAATCTTAACCTGACCAGACTTCCTGTTCGTGAACTGAATTATATTGAGTGTGTGTACCTGAGTCTGAAGACCAGGGATAGACTAGGGATTCTGTTGGTGTACCGGCCACCCTGCTGCCTATCAGACTCCCTGGCTGAGCTCACGGAACGGGTCTCGGAGCTGGTGTTGGATTCGCCCAGGCTTTTGGTCCTGGGCGATTTCAACATCCCATTCGAGTCTGGTTTGTCAGGTGGAGCTTGGGAGTTCGTGGCATCCATGACAACCATGGGTCTATCCCAATTGGTCTCTGGACCCACACGTTCAGCGGGTCATACCCTCGATACTGTTTTCAGTTCCGAACAGACGGATCTGTGGGCGGAGGTAACGAATACCTCCGTGTTGTCATGGACAGACCATTTTCTGGTTAGGGTTAGTATCACGGCTACCACCTGCCCCTGCAGGGGTGGTGGACCTATTAAGATGGTCCGCCCTCGAAGGCTGATGGATCCTGCTGGATTCCAGAAAGCCTTGGAGGGTTTTATGGCTGGTATCGTCGATGATCCTGTAGAAGCCCTGGTTGATAGATGGAATCAAGACCTAACTAGGGCTATCGACACGATCGCCCCCAAACATCCTCTCCGACCCGCTTCTAACAGGGCGCCCTGGTATACGGAAGACCTCAGGGAGTTGAAGCGGAAAGGACGACGACAGGAGCGCCGATGGCAGAAAACTCGACTTCTATCCGACAAGACACGGCATAGAGAACATCTTCGTTCCTATGGGGTGGCAATACGTGCAGCGAAAAAAGCTTTCTTCTCTGCGCGCATTGTGTCTGCGAATTCGCGTCTAGCGGAACTGTTCAGGGTGGTGAGGGGTCTAACCCGGGCACCTTCCCCCCTGAATCCGATTTTAGAGCCTTCAGCAGTTCGCTGCGATGCCTTTAATGATAATTTCGCAGATAAAATCTCTCGGATAAGAGCCGACTTAGATGCCGTCGTTATAGCAGAGGCTGACGATGGAGTGTCCAGTGACTCCGTGAGTAGAATTATACTGGATCAGTTTCAGTTGGTGAGTACCGAGGACGTGGACAAGCTGCTTGGACGAGTGAGGGGGACGACTTGCCCTCTCGATCCCTGTCCTTCATGGCTGGTCGTCCAGGGAGGAGATGTGGTTAGATCGCAATTACAATATATTATTAATGCATCTCTCAGGCAGGGGAGTTTTCCATCATGTTTAAAAGAAGCGGTAGTACGGCCGCTTCTAAAGAAGCCCTCCCTGGATCCCCTGGACTTTAATAACTACAGACCGGTATCAAACCTTCCATTCTTGGGCAAGGTGATTGAGAGGGCGGTTGCCTTTCAACTCCAGGTAGTCTTGGATGACACTGATTTTCTAGACCCATTTCAAACTGGCTTCAGGGCAGGATACGGAGTTGAGACTGCTTTGGTCGCCTTAGTGGATGATCTACGCCTTAGTATTGACAGGGGGAGTGTGTCCCTGTTGGTTCTTTTGGACCTCTCAGCGGCATTCGATACCATCGACCATGGTATCCTTCTGGAACGCCTGAGGGGATTGGGAATCGGGGGCACTGTGCTTCAGTGGTTCCGGTCCTACCTCTCGGGCAGGTTCCAGACGGTGATGCTTGGGGATAGCTGTTCTGCAAAGAAGGAGCTGCTGTGTGGCGTACCGCAAGGTGCCATCCTTTCCCCAATGCTGTTTAACATTTATATGAAACCGTTGGGAGAGATCATCCGGAGGCATGGGGCGGGGTGCTATCAGTATGCTGATGACACCCAAATGTATTTCTCTATGCCTTTGATAACAGCGTCTGCTAAGGATAGTGTGTCTCCTCTGAATTAATGCTTGGAGGCGGTAATGGGCTGGATGAGGAAAAACAAACTGAAGATGAATCCAGACAAGACGGAGGTGCTTGCTGTCAAAGGCCGCAACCTGGGTTTGGAGGTGTGTCAACCGGTTCTGGATGGGGTTACACTCCCCCTGAAAGACTGTGTTCGCAGCTTGGGGTGCTCCTGGATCCGTCGCTCCAAATGACAGCCCAGATAGATGCGACGGCCAGGAGTGCCTACTATCAGCTTCGGCTGATACGCCAGCTGTGCCCCTTCCTAGAGTTGGAAGACCTAAAGATGGTAGTGCACGCGCTGGTAACTTCGAGGCTCGACTTCTGCAATGCGCTGTACATAGGGCTACCTTTGTGCCTAGTCCGGAAACTTCAACTAGTTCAAAATGTGGCAGCCAGGTTGGTCACCGGTACATCTAGGAGTGACCATATTACGCCAGCTTTAAAATCGCTCCACTGGCTGCCAATTAGTTTCCAGGCGAAGTATAAAGTGTTGGTCACTACCTTTAAAGCCCTACATGGTTTGGGTCCAGGTTACCTGCGGGATCGCCTTCTCCCGTACAATCTGCCCCGCACGCTCAGGTCCTCTGGGAAGAACTTACTGCGGTCGGCCAAGACTACGCTGACAACTGTTACCCAGAGGACCTTCTCTTCTGCCGCTCCCAGACTGTGGAATGACCTGCCGGAGGAGACTCGTCAACTTAACAGTCTTTTAGAATTTAAGAAAGCTATAAAGACTGTTCTCTTCCGGCAGGCATATCCAGTGTAATTTTTAGAATGTTTTTAGGATGTTTTAGGATGTTTTAATGCAGTTTTAATAATATTTGTCATGTTTTTGATTAGTTTTATGTATTTTATCATGTTGTTGTTCCCCGCCTCGATCCAGACGGAGAGGCGGGTAAGAAATAAATCGTTATTATTATTATTATTAAAAATATCTGCACTCCAAAATCAGCTGGTGGTCAAGGCCACTCCACAGCAAGGACACTGTTGCCCCATGCCATTGATAGTCCATATTGTCCTCTGGGTTATCTCAAGAATGCCCAAAATGCTGAAGAATATTTTGATTCATTTATTTAAAAAAATCTAGACTACCCTTCCAATGTAATGTAGAAGGATTTTTAAAATCTACAAGATAATAAAGACAATACATATTCAAGCCATAAAACTGATAGCAATAAAGCAACCACTCATCATCCAACCAAGAAGTGTACAAAAAACATTAAGCTGTAAGGAAATTAAAATACCTAGGCAAATAAAACATTTTAACCTGGCACTTAATAGACTATAGTATTGGTGCCAGTTGAATACCCCTCAGGAGGTCATTACATAATTAGACACCCCACACAGGAAAAACTCCTTTATTTGTTTATGTATTAACACATTTATACCCCGCCTTATATCACAAGGAGCTCAGGGCAGCGTACAGATAAAATAGAACAATAAATATACAATTCTAAAACAAATCAAATCATTAATATGTTAAAACCAATATGAAATTTTTAAACAGTAAAATCCAATTAAAACAAGACAGTTTGCAGGCTGGTGGATTTAGCCATGTTAAAAAGCGATGTCTTAACTTGGCGCCGAAATGAAGCCAGTGCCGGCGCCAGTTGGGCCTCCAGGGGGAGGATATTCCACAGCCGGCGTGCCACAACAGAGAAAGCCCTTTCCCATGTCCCACTATAGCGTATATCTCGCATTGATGGGGCACGGAGAAGGGCTCCTCCAACAGATCTCAGGTCTCGGGCAGGCAGATATCTTCATCATGCATTCCTCTTACAGAAGGCACTAAGAGCAGGGCCTCATTTGTTTACCTTAATACTCAGGCACAAATTGATGAGGAAGGAGGCACTCTGTAAAAATATATCCCTATCTTTTTGCCCAAATGAAAAAGGAGCATTTTTTTTCCAGTCAAGGGCTTTATTACCTCAGTAGAAACCTGTTATGATCTACATTTCAACAGTAGGCATGGTCAGGCATGGCCAAAAGTGGGTGGGGGTGACTGTTACCTTTGTTCAGTATTCAACAACAATAAAAGCAATCATTTGTATCCAGACAGAGCAAATAATATGAAAAACCCAGAGCAGGGCTAATGAATGGTGTGTGGCCTAGATAGAGGAGGGTGTGGCTTGAGGAGAGTCAAGAGGTCCAGACTGAATGCCTGGAGGAATGCATTTGGCTCACATTTGGCTCAACCCTTGATGTAGGGCTTTAATTATTAAACTCTGCACTTTGAATTGCTATGAGAAACAAACTACGGATTATTAAGGCCTCTTAAGATGTGATGGTCTTTACAGGCCCTAATTAATTGTCTGCCTCACATATTCTGAACCAGTTGAAGTTTCTGAATGCTCCTCACAGGTGGTGCATTGCAGTACTGCACTGCAGTAGCAGTCAATTAGGAGCTAGGGTCTCATGTCTGAAACAGCATATTGCATATGGCCACTCATTGAGTTAATGGCTATACTGAGAGTTGAATCAGAGAATCAGTTTAAGGCTTAAGCTGTTAACTACTATAATACATTGGCTGTGTTCACATGTAATACTGAACTATGAGGATGAACTTCAGCAAGCTTCAGGTTTGCATGGCTGTGAGGAGATCAGAAGTTACTGGATCGGTTTTAGATTAACTAAAGTTTAGCATTAGCCAGATCTACCCCAAGCAGGATATAGCAGTATGAAAGTTGTATGAAAGCGGTATATAAAAGGCATGAGCCACACTACTGCTTTATAGTGGTATTGAAGTGCACTGACAACTGTTGGGGCCCATTGACACATACCATATATCGCTATATCCTGCTTGGTGTGGTTCCTGCCTTTTATATACCGCTTTTATACTACCATATCCTGCTTGATGTAGATCTGACTCTAGTGTCTGAACCCTACAATGTGGTTAATTTAATTATAATTTCTTGAAACAAGCCAGCTATAAAACCCAGCTAAGAATAACCATACTTTGTCTGTGTTTGGATGTCACAAAACATTGAGATTAATCTAAAATGGAACTGAAAGTTGATGAAGTCTTCCTCATCATGTCCTTGTTAGATGAAGAGGGGCAGTTTGAGAGCCCCAGGTTCACTCTACCTCATCCTCACAATGCTGAATCATGGTTAGTGTTATGTGTGGATGAGGCCATTAGCTCTTTATGGGAGCTTTGGAAATGGGAAGGAGTACAGTTGGTCTGCTTCCAAAATCTTTGCTACACATGTACAGTGGTACAGATATTGCACTGATTTCTATTATGTTCCTGGTAGTTCGATCAGAGAATGAGACAAACAAGGAATGATCACAAGCCATGTTTCCTGATTCTCAAGCTGCTAGAGTGCACTGGAGCAATGATGTCAAGCCACAACTTTTCCTCTCACCTCTTAGATTGTAAGGTCCACTACTTTATTGTTTTGAGGCTTCCTTCATAAATTCCAGGGCCAGTGGAAGAATTGCCACTATAAAACCTAGTCAAACTATAAATAGGAGCTACCTCTCACCTTAAGTTCAATTGCAAGAACAGCTTGGGGCCAGTAGGTCAAATGGATGATAGCAGAAAAGTCTGGGAGTATATAAAATTGGAACGATTCAAGGACAAGCTCCTATTCGGCTAAAAATATTTATTTGAAACTGAAACAATATGACGTGGATTTTATATTTCCCATGTTCTTTCCCCTGAATCAGTCATTTAACAAGAGGAGGAGAAAGTGTGGAAAGGAATAAGAGAATAGCAACTTCTCCTTTTTTATTTCATATATTTTAAACAAAGAAAAGTTCTGTGGAAGAAACAATCTAATTTAAATGAAATTAGCTCTCCTCATTTATCTAGATTTAGGTGTGAATTCTGCCCAAAGAATTAAGCATGTATCGTATATCTTTCCCAACTCTGTTTCAAATGCAGGTATTTGCCTGCCACAGAAAGGCTTTACCACCTCACAAATAAACATATCTACTGATCCAATTTGTGGCCAATTTTAAATGAACATTGTTTTATGTTCTTCCTTTGCTCCCTTTGGCTATCCAACATCAAGCAAACATTTATCTTTCTTCTTCTTCCTTTTATTGTGACTATTAACAAAACAGAACAAAAAAAATTGTGGAAAAATACATATATGGGAATATCATCATTTTTTCCATCAGGTATACATTCATTTTTTAAAAAAAGTTGGAAAGAGTTAGAAAAGCAGACCATATAGCCACGTATTTATCCGCTCACAAGTTGTGTCTATATAACACCCGTTCAAATGTTGATAACGTTGTTAAGTCCTCAATCCATTACAAGAGGTAAGCGTTTGCCCTTGCAATGTGATAATATAAGTCTTTTAGCTGTCATAAGGGCTCTGAAAATCCATTTGCCCTGACCAAGGCCTAATCCACACCAAGCAGGATATTGCACTATGAAAGTGGTATATAAAATGCAGGAGCCCCACTACTGCCCAGTGAATGTGAAGAAGACATTTCCAGCAATGAGGGAAGCAGAGTGCGGAACTCTATTCTGCCATAGTGATGGGTCCTCCTTAATGGCATACATGTTCTGAGCTGTGAAAGACTGGTTTGTATGTATTTGTCCTGTATACCTTTACTTCGGTAGGCATTTTTCCACTTCAGGGTCATTTCTATGGCAGCTGCCTGGGCTTTGCATTACTCAAAATATGTGCTGAGGGTGGATGGAATCTGAGTCATTCTGTTCATGTGTCTGTCCATTTTGGAAGCATTGGGAATGCAATCATGCTTCTAGTTCTGGTTCTCATGCTTATTTCTTAGACTGCTGGAATTGACGGAAAACAGTGCAAATGTGACACGGTTTTCAAGCAGGTTGGAGGGCTGCACAGTGGGGCTACAGGATTATTGTTTGTCCCACCCAGTGTGCCAATGTCCAGCATGGACAGATGTGGCATGCGGTGGGAGCACCTCCTGCCCACGGTATTCCAGCATGGTCTGGTGCATTGCCACCCACAGGTGGGGGAATGATCTGGTTGGTGCTTTGCTGACAAGGGTGATATGGTGGTCTTGCCTGATTCGAAGAATGATCTGGACAGAAGGCTGGAATCTGCAGACCCAGGATCGGGCCTGCAAGTAGGTAAATAGGCTTTGAGATATTAAAGACAAGGAGGGAGTTTTATTGACAGGATGGTGTTTAATTGACCAATTTGGACAATGACCGATTCCTGTCTGATCTGCAAAGGGGCCTGGAAAAAGTTTTTGCTTGTTGTTCTCCTGTGGCATTAGGGGTGAGCACGCTTAGAGGAAAGGGATGGAGATCATTCTGTGGCACTGTTGTTTAGGAACAGGTGATACCTGAGGCGTTCCACTGAGGGTTCCACGGCCTCAGTGGGGAGATAAGGCCACCTGTTAGGTCAACTCTTGTCACTCCATCTGGTGTTGTGCAGCCTGGGGGGTGAGTGGCATGGGTCGGTCTACCCTCCCCAAAGGGGTATGGCCTGGGTGTGGCAATTGCCTCACGCCACTCTCCAGACATAGAATGCTTCACCCAATATAATGCCTAGCTAGTGGCTGGTGTAGATTAGGGCCTGTCCAGTTTCTCTTTGCAGATCTTTAATAAATGTGGCCTGAATTTTATACCATATACAGTGGTCTCGTCTTGTTAGTTCCCCCTCCTTCACCCATGGGGAGGCTATTGTGGGGGGGGGGGGAGAAGAGACGTGCTCACCACCCATTTGGTGGGTATTTGGAACCAGCAGCTTGGGGGCAGGGCAGCTGTGCCTATATAAGGCAGCTGCATCCAGCTATACAGACTCTTCAAATCGCGGCTCCCTCCCTCCCTGTATGCAGTGTGTGTTTTACCTGGTCAACGTTTTGGGGGCTGAGTAGGAATTTTTTGGCACATAGTCTGATTGTCCTGGGCTATGTGTCTTTTTGCCTACTTCACACTGTAAGTAGGGAGAGAGTGTCTTAGGAATTATAATATTCTGATTCTAGTTAATTTGGTCACATTTCGCTCAGGCTGGTAGGGGTGGGCACACTTAGAGAAAAGGGATGGTGATCATTCGGTGGCACTGTTGTTTGGTGACAGGTGATACCTTAGGCCTTCCGCTGAGGGTTCTGCGGCCCCAGTGGAAGGATACCATATACAGTAGTCTTGTCTCATTATTTCCCCCTCCTTCACCCACAATGGAGGATCTGAAGCTGTAAAAGTGGCTGGACCAAACCTAGATTCCAGCAAGTTTTGCAATTGCAAGTATTGCCATTCAGCTACAGTAGGTAAATTATATTTCGCACATAAATCAGAAAATGAGAAAAACTTGTTGTCTGGACCTATTAATTGATCCAAAGTAAAAATTGCCTCATCCATCCATGTCCTCAACAAAAGCCCTTTCTTTCTAATTCTTAAATCTGGATTTCCCCATAAAGTCAATTTTGCAGGAGAGAATGGATCAAACTATAATTGACATGATACTATATGCCATACCTCTCTAGCAGCCAAGATTGCAGGAGGGGGTATATTTATTCTAATATGTTGAGAACCGAGTGCCATCCATTTGGGAAGAGGTTCTTAACCATAAGGCTTCCAAAACTGACCAGGGTGGCAAATCTAAATGAATTGGAAAAGACCAAGCAAACATTTATCTTAAGAATACCACAAAGCTCTCACAATCCGGTAATATTAATACTAAGATAATTTACAACCTGCTCCAGCCCAAACCCCTTCAATCTGGGGTCGTTAAATTCGTCCAGCAGCAGCTTAGACAGTAAATAAATCACTCTGTTCTTCCCAGCCCAAAGGCTGAGAGGCTTCAACCTTCCACCATTACACCGGAAGTCAGATAATATTAATACTAATTAATGCTTGAAGGCCAATAAAATACTTTAAAACACGGCCAATAAAAAGTACTTGTTTTCAAGTTCCAAACTAAAACAGTTCAGTTTCTGTCCTTGAAGGCCTATTGTCATATTTGTAGATCTCAGAGGTGCTATCCTAAGCATACATACTAGTGGTAGTAAGCCTTATTGAGTTTGACTTTAAGTAAACATGCTAAAAATCACACTGCAAAACTGCAGTCATATAAACAATTATTCAATCATCAAAAAACCTGCCAGTTTCAAAGACCAGAAGATAAGGCTTTCTCACCTTGGTCCAAACTCCACAAAGCCAGGATATTGGATGCTAAGGCTGATGCCTTATTTGACATGTTCTGTGATCAGTCATGATGTAGTGCAATGTCACAAATTGTGCTTGTTTACTATTTACCCTCCATGCACTTTTTCTTGCCCTGATGGCTGGATGGGCTAGTCTGGTGGGCTAATTTAGCACATGGGCTGGAGATTTCCCATCCTTGGCTTACAGTGTCAGAGCTTGACATATCTTCTTCCCAAACACTTCACACCAAGCTTCTGCTTCTTCCCATTACCTACACCTTTGCATCTTTCTCTTCCCTCATGACTCACCAGTGTAGTAGATAGGATCAGGGAAGAGAAATATGGCATCTGGACTGGAGGACTAACAGCCATGGGGATTAAAGCTGCATAAGAAAGTATGCACAGATACTTGTATTCAGGAGAACATGGGCAGAACCTCCCTTTGGGCCTCACCACTAACATGGGAATGTTGGGGATGAGGGAACATTCCACCCATACTTTTAGCCATCACATTGTCTTCTGAATGTTTGCAATTGGCTTTTGTTACATGCACACACACACACACACACACACATCCTGCCTTAGACTAGTGTTTGGTTCAACCAGAAATCTCTACTTGCTTGTGAGCTGTCGAATAACATTCCCTCCCCTATATTATTTCAGGCAGGGAAGGGGTGTCTACTCAGAAGTAAGTTCTATTAGGTTCAGTGGGATTTACTCCCAGGTAGTCTAGCACTGCAGCCTAGGTTTTGGTGGAATAAAGCACTGCTACAGTATCTGGTAAGTTTATATCAAAGCCATGTATCATATTATGTTTGCAAGACTTTCCAAACAGACAGTTTGAATAATAAGAAAAAATGTACTTCAGAAACACTGTCTGTTCTGTAGCCAGTGTAATGAGACTTCAGCTCTCATCATAATTATAAAGTGTATTACTATGCAAAATTAGTTGATGAATCCTGCACCAGTGATCCATAACAATGCAAAGAAGATTTAAATATTTATTCATTCCATGATAAATAAATAATGTTGGTTACCATGCATTTATAAAAGATATATTAAATGAACCAAAACAAATTATTGAAAGATACTGCCAACTTCCAGCTAGGGCACAATTAGCATTTAATTTGTTGGCCATAGAAAGAAATACATAATTATTACATTAAGAATTGCTAGCTGCCAAAGTATATCTCAAAAGTAATTCTAGATTAATTAGTAGCTGATAAAATTGAGATCACCCTCTCTCTAGAGTGTAAAAAATGGCTTTTTATCATTAAATTGTTCTTTTTTTCCCTCAGCTGCGAATTAATTTTAAGCATATTGTGCAGACAACGCAAGGCAGAAAATTATGATCAGTGTGCATGTTTAATCTCTGCAGTACTGCATTTAGTTATTTACATGAAAGAAATGCCAGTGGGGAAAAAATTAAGTGCATTGTTCTTTCCTGTGCTTGCAGCATGTTAATTTTTATTTTCATCTTGGAAGAGAAAATTAACCATATCCATTCATCACAATAAAGTTCTTTTAACTTCATAGTTATTTAAACTTATTTGGACTGCAGAGCCTGTTACTTCAATCCCAAACGCTTTTATTTCAACGTCTCATATTCTATGGAATGCCCAGCCACCAAAATGTACCCCTAAGCAAAGAATAAAACCAATGTGCACAATTTCAAGGGCAGTCAAAATGTTCAATAAGACTAGCAAAATACCTTTGGGTGATTTCACACATTTTTATTCCAGTTTTTTTCTTTTAAAAATCCATTAAAATCTATTTACACATCATTGTAGAGAAGGACAAATTAGTCTATTTCTTGTCTGTGTCTCCGCTGCATGTATATCACCCAGAAATCTATCCCATTAAATGTGTATTTAATTAATATATAGGAAAACATATATTCTCCCAACAAAATACACATTTAAGTGTACTGATATGCTTTTTTTAAAGTTAACATCAGCATCAGAATACTTAGGTAGTGTTGGATAACTATATAATGGACATGTTTGTCTGGAAGAAGCAGATCAGGTCAGAATCTGCAAATAACAGGTTTTTAAACTAATGATCCATTATGGTTTCAACATAGAAGGTGCTTTAAAATTCTCTGTAACAGACAAATGAATGCAGGAATGATTGACAGCCGAGGAGTATGATGTGAGTGACAAGTGGGTAGAGTTTGTTGAGAAAGTCAGAAGACTGAGGTATTAGAGGACATCAGGGAAGAGCAAAATCAGAAAGAGAAAATAGTCCCAGAGCTAGACCAGGATTTATTTACCCAAAGAGTGCAAAAGCTTTGTGGATATTTTTTGTTTATATATGACAGAAGTGTCTCAGAAAAGTGAGTCTTACAAATTTCCAGTGGTGGGGGGGGGGCTGCGTGATGACATCATCAATATGGCTGCCAAACTATTATGTAGTTGCCACATTTAAATATGCATAATGTCTTTATGCTACAGAGATTATTTTTTCTGAAATGTTTCAAATTTAATGACAAATACTTTATGTAATGACACATTTTTGTTAACTCCATTAGTTTTTGAGATAATTTCATTTGAACATATAAAATCAGTGTTCATATTGGTTATGTGTGACGTTTAACCATGATTTACTCAAAAACTATACAATTTTCAAAAGAATACTCAAGAACAAAAAAGTTGCATTTTTAATGAGGATTAAGAAAATGTATAATAACATGGGGTTTACCCCAACTCTCAGGGAATTATGAGTGATATCTCGTTACACGTCCTCTTTCTCAGGATTGTATGATTTTACAATTTATCATATAGGGAGGGTTTTCATGTCAAAAGTATCCACCCTAAATAGCTCTAGATCTGATGCACAGATCATTTTGAACATGTTCAACTGTTCTTTACAAAATTTCAATGCAGGTTTAGATGGAGGCAGCATTGTTGGGTCAATCCCTTTAACTTAGTCTGGATCTTAGGTGTTGTTTTTTTCATAAATAGACTGTATCTTACTTCACTCACAATGCTGCCTCCATCTAAACCTGCATTGATCCAAAAGATTAAAAGAAGCAATTCAGTGTCATGGCTGTGGAAACGAGCAGATTGTAGAAAACCTGATGACGGGCTTGATCCTACTGAACACGGCTGGCACTTGGAAAATGGCAGGTACCACATAAAATGGTACGATGGTCCAACACTCCCAAAAAATCTTGAAACGGCCACAGAAGAGGACAGTGAAAAAGAAGATGAGGAAAATGATTTTGGCAGTGATGATAGCAGTTCCAGCTAAGCACATGGTTAGCATTATGTTGTCCCAACAAGCATGCCTTTCCCCCATTTCTGTCAGCATTAAAAAAAACCACCCTAATCACTTCATAAGCCATTGAACACAAACTGATTGGCATAGAATAGCTTATTCCAAAATAGCAGCAATGCCAGTTTGTTGAAGCAAAAACAGGAGGCTCATGTTCCATATCAAAAAACTGTGAGTTGCAGTGTATTTCAGTTCCTTGCCAATACAATATGACCTAAAATAAAATTTTGGGGTTTTGTGTGTGTGTGTGTGTGTGTATGTATGTGTGTATGTGTGTGTGTGCACATTTTTTGAGCTGATAGGTTCCATCGCAAAATTCAGAGAAGTGCAATATCTGACTGATCAGTGTGTTATGTTCTGTGCAGTGGTTCTATATGTATGAATAATTTTTGTCATGAAATTCTCTAGCATTTTTCTGTTTCTCTGTGTATATAGTATCATGATCTTTCATAAACTACATCCAACTTTATCAGATGGTTCGGAATTGTCTCACTTAAGTTAAGGGAGGTCATTAAAGCCTCATAAATCCTCACCCTCACCCTCCCACCCCCATCCCACCTACAGGTACTATGAGATAATTGAAGGTAACACCTGAAGTCTAAAAGTATATCCTAGTATTCTATGTGATATTTCTGGAGTTATTGGAATAACCTCTCCCTGGGCTTGTGTACTGCATCCACTGACTTAAGACACAGAATATAGCATTAAAGATACACTCCAGCATCCTCTGTCTGCAACCATTCTGCTTGTATGATGAAATGTTCCTTAAGCACTTAGTACAGAAAGTGGAGTACTTGGCAGGAAGCTCCCCTTGACTACCTTATAAGGTACAATCTTGCCACAAAACAGTAAAGGGTAATTGAGCCATTGCCCTAGAACTCAGCTAAAATGATTTTTTGCCATTATCAGAAACTAAAAAAACCAACAAAAGAACTCTTGTATTTTTCAAAGTGGTTCAAGTGCTCCCTTGAAATGGAGATAATGGAGATAATGCTTACACATAGTATATAACAATTACTCTCCCTGAACGTTAGCTTAGTTCAGTTGGAAGCATCCATATTTTAGAGAAACTCCAGGACTCTAAGTTGTCTCCAAAGGCTCAAAAGTGCTCAGGGACCACTCAGTCCCTCTAAGCCTTAAAATTCAGCCTTTGAGAGGTTTTGTGCACTTGTCTCTAAGCTATGACTAATGATTAGGGATTGGGGGTGGGGGGGAACTACACACACACACACTTCTTGCATATGTTGAACAGTTCTGATGTCCAATAACGTATCATGCTGGCTTGGGAATATGGCAGCTGATACATCAACAAATTTGGAGGCCACCAAGTAAGGGAAGGTTGATGTACCATATGTAAAATGATTTCCTTATTTATGCAGAGGAAAGAGAAGGATAAGGATGCAGATATCTCTAATTTGTACCCATCTTTCTGAATATCTATGACCACATTCAGCCATTATATTACACAAAGGCTACTTTGAGATCTGGGTGGAGGGTGGTGGACATTACTCCCCCATCTTGATTCTATCCATACACCATCCTTTTGTTTGAGTTGGTATGTGGTAGGCTAGAAAGTATTCATTTGGAACCAGATTTTTAATTAAAACACAAACCAACCAACCCAAAGTTCTGGCCAAACTGTACTTATGAAAATTTTCAACATTTTGGATGAAAATCTTCAACGTTCGGGGAAGATTCTCAACATACGGAATGAACCATTATTATAATTAGAAAAATGAGAAACTGAAAATGACAAATTCATTCATCCCTAATTTGTACACATCTTCCCTATCTATCTAGCAACATGTATCAGATTTGTGACATAAAGACATTTGCTGGTATTTAACTAGATGGCTAAAAGGGGTAGCACTGAGGATCCCATGTTGAGTTATGTAAATATATTGCCTCTAACTTTCTTACAGCTTGATCCTATGAATATTTACATGGTCGAAATCACCTACCCTGACTCCGATGAGACTTATTCCTCCAAACAAGCGTGCATTGAATTGCAGCCCTAATGCACCGATTTATTGTAATGCTGCTACTCATTAAACAAGAACAGCCATTGCCTTGCAAATCATTTCCCTATTCTATGTCTCTTTCAGACTCCCACTCAGTTGATGCTTTACAGTTTTGTTTACCTCTAAATGGTCAGAGAGATGTTGCATTCATGGGTTTGCTTAAATGTACGTGGGTATTATCTACAGGCCAGGCGATAACACTTGTTGTCATTTTTCTAGGAGCAGGAATTATGCAGCGGGTCAAACATAATAACATGAAAACGTGTTAATATTTTAATCCTTGCTGTCTAAGCACAATGGCATGATGAATTATTTAGGCTCAGCCTGTTGCTTTATTTACATTTCAAAGTCGGTCATTTATTCATGGTGCCATGGATCAGGTCTCCAAGAATTCACAGTATTCATAGAAAATTTGATTTTGTGGTTGAGATTTTAAGAACAGATATTTGAAGTTTAATGAAGAAATACATATGTTACCTTGTACAATTACTTTGTAAAGGAAGACCTCATCCTATACTGATCTTTACCCAGCAATCATCAGAAGGATCTCACATTAGTTCAATCCTAAAGGAACTATATTTACATTTTGCAACCACATTTGAAGAACAAGATGTATATTGATGATTATTGATACAAAATAGAAGAGGTTAGGTTTTATTTTCAATTTAATATTTAAAAAGGAGAAAGTGATGCTTTCTCCAAAGCCAAAAAGACATTTTCCGTGCTCTTAATCTTGTTGTCAAGGATTAATGGGTAATGTTTCCTTAACACAACAACAAAAAACTGACCCCCGCAACTCTCAGTTTGTGATTTGTGAACACAAAGTAATTAGCAACAGCAGTAAAGAGCAATATGCATGAGATAACTATTGAGCTTTTTCTCTTACATATACATAGGACACTCAGATATGGCTTAGAGTACAGAAGCCTCAGTCCACACTTCACAGTACCTGTAATAGCATTGATATAACTAGGCCAGGGTGACCAGATAAAATCCAGGTCAGGGCTCATATAACTTTAACAGTTGTAGAGAAAAGGGAATTTCAGCCAGTGTCATTTGTATGCAATTAGTTCCTGGTGAAATTCCCTCTTCATCACAACAGTTAAAGTTGCAGGGGCCCTGCCTTCTTTTGTATATGGTCACTCTAGTAGAGTGCCTGCACCTTTAACTGTTGTGATGAAGAGGGAATTTCACCAGGAACTAATTGCCTACAAATGACACTGGCTGAAATTCCCTTTTCTCTACAGCTGTTAAAGTTACATGAGCCCTGACCTGGATTTTATCTGGTCACCCTAAACTAGGCCCCAACTACTCCACCTGCACTCTTTTAGATTGGAGCCATTGAGGATTGGGTGTCCTCTATTTTATGGGGTTTCCAGTCTGCAATAGTTAATCAAAACTCTTCATTATATAAACTGTGTTTGCCTCCATATTCTATGGATGTAGTGCTTTTGATAATGGGAGTATTCCCTAGTGCTGTATTCACTGAGGACTAATTTAAACTTGATGCTAAGGATTCATGCCTAGCTTTGTTTTATGTCGACATGTTATAATGTTATACATGCAGTAGGAGGATCCAACAACCTGACTTAGACATGTGGGATTTTGCATGGGTATTTTTTTTTTACACAGGTCAGGCATCCTTTTTAAATCAGACCTCAATGAAGCAGAGCAATCCTACTCAGAGTAAATTTCACTGAGTTCAATGGTGCTTACTCCCTGATAAGTGCCATAGGATTGCAGACCAAATTATTACATTGTGTGTGTTAGACATGCTCATACAATATATGTACATTTTTAATCTCTTTTCAGAAGGTAGCGTTGAAGAGCTGTTCCACTTCTTCAGGAATCACATTCAGCTCTGGGGCCAATTAGGGTTGGATGGATCATTCTATTTCTGGTCCATGTCAGTTCCACACACATTCATTCATAAGCTCCTTCTTTCCCATTTCGGCATTAATTTGTAATTTAAAAAAAAATCAGCATAGAAGTTGGTATATAAATATGTATTTAAATACATTTTTGAATGTATTTTATCACAAAATACCTGTTTCTAAATGTATATTTTCTCCAAGTAAGAAACATAGTGCTTATATTTGACTGCATAGGTTCAACTTGTAAACCCCATTGGACTTTAACAAAGAGCCAATCCACATTGCCCTTAAAATGACTTATATTCTGTTTAAAAACGTGTTTTTAAAGTTGTTTAATTACGTGGTAGGACACACTGAGCAATACTTGCGTTTCATAGTTACTGCTTCCACCATCCTCAAAATGTTCACTGATGTATTACAGGGTTAATTCCTTGACTCTTCTTCTTTTGTTTTTGTTTTGCAGGCTGCTTGACCCACCCACTTCTGTCTCCTTAACTCAAGCAGCCTGCAAAACAAAAACTAAAGAAGAAGAGTCAAGGAATTGACCCTGTAATACACCAGTGAATACTTTGAGGACTGAGGAAGCAGTCACTATGAAACGTAAGTACTGCTCAGTGTGTCCTACCACGTAATGAAACAACTTAAACAACCAAATTTTTAAACAGAATATAAGTCATTTTAAGGGCAATGTGGATAGGTTCAAAGGCTCTTCTTCAGCCACCTAAAATGAAACCTTTAGATTTTAATTAGAAATATCAACTATCTTGCAAAGTAGTGTTTGCATTTATGGTAGCATGGAGTAGGAATTCCATAAAAGAAAAAGAAAGAGGTATCCAGTCTCTGCTTCATTAGTTTGCATATTATCTAACTTCCTCTATGCTAATCTTTCACAAACAATAATGTCTATCAATTACCCTGATGCTCTAGAAGATGACATCATCATTCCTACTCTGAAAAAAGGTGCATTCTCCTGCCATCCCACTCCATTGTACCACTGGTTAAATGTTCATCATTCTCCTTTAATGGCAGCTTCTGAGTCATCTTCAAGAGCATTGCAGAAGTTAAGCCTGGAGATTACAAAAGCATAGATAATTGTGGTTAGATTTTGTTTTTTCTTAAAAGGGCAGAGCAAGTATAATAAAAGACACTCCTGGGCACTGCTGCTTCTTAAAATACTTCTCCCTGAAATGTTATTTGTTCTCAGGCAGCTCAATACAGAACAGAATGGGATGAGAAGAAATTCAGAAAGTCTGATGAGTACAGTAGTGAAAAGAGAAAGGTCTATGCAATTCCATACTTGTGGAAGTGGAGGGTGAGAAATAACGATGCGACACAAGTATATGGATTTAAATATGGGCCACATTTATTAAAGATTCTGCAGAGGGGTAAAATTCCTAAGCGGGCATCTCACACTTGGCCATAAGGCCATCCCTAGGATCGGGCGACCCATTCTTAACCCCTGAAGTGGCGCCTTACAGCTTGCCATCTCATGGGTTCCTGAGTCAGGGTAGGGAAGCCTTCCGGTGTCACCGCCCACGTGCTGCACGGCTCCAAGAGGGTGAGGAGGGTTGGCCTCAAAGGTAAACCTTCCGCCACTGGCTGGTGCCGCAAGACTCCCAGACATGGGCTTCAGGCACTACCCATCACCACCAATGGTGCCTGAGAATGCTCACCAGTATTCCCCTCTCGAGATGCCCACACCTAACCGCCACAAGGGGTGACAAGCATCTGCTTAGTCACTCCCCCCACCTACCTAAATTGCTTCAAGCAAACCCCTCTGCAGATCTAATAGAAATATCATTACCAGCCAACAAATGAAGAGGGCTCTGGGCAGGAGCGCTGCCCTTAAATAGCTGTGCTCCTCCCTGCCCTTGTGGTGCCAAGACGAGGTGGCCAATGGCCTACCTCCATGCTGCGCCATCTTCCCTCCATCCACAATCAGCCTCCCCCCACCCAGGCGTTGCCGGGCGTGGGTCTGAGGCGCTTCTGGTACTCTTATAGTGCAACAAATACACAGTTGTTCCTACTCATTTTTGGCTGCAAACCCAGATGCTTATTCTCAAGGAGTCCTTCTCTTTCAGAGACAGGACATTTTTCAAGCATTATTTTATTGTCAGAAACATGCAATTTTCCTCCCAGTGAAGTACATTAATTGTGACTCTTAATGCTGTGTGGAATGTGACTGTAGGACCATCACAGGTGTCTATTAGTTCATGACTGTGACATTGCAAGTGACCAATGACATGGCCCTTTCCTCACATCTGCATCCTTTAAAAAGTGTTATTATATTTTTCATTTCATTAAAAAAGGAAAGAAAAGAAATTATTTTAAAGACTGAGTGCTTCTTCACTACAGTGGTTAAAGAAAAGAGCATTCATCTAAAGCGTAGGAAAAGAGTAGGAATGCCCTAGAATTTATGAACCCTCAGAGCTGGTGTTGGATTCGCCCAGGCTTTTGGTCCTGGGTGACTTCAACATCCCATTCAAGGCCGGTTTGTCAGGTGGAGCTTGGGAGTTCATGGCATCCATGACAAACATGGGCCTATCCCAATTGGTCTCTGGACCCACACATTCAGCAGGTCACACCCACGATGCTTTTTTCAGTTCCGAACAGACGGATCTGTGGGCGGAGGTACTGAATACCTCCGAATTGTCATGGACAGACCATTTTCTGGTCAGGGTTAGTATCACGGCTACCACCCGTCCCTGCAGGGGTGGCGGACCTGTTAAGATGGTCCGCCCTCGGAGGCTGATGGATCCTTCTGGATTCCAGAAAGCCTTGGAGGGTTCCATGGTTGGTATTGTCGACGATCCTGTAGAAGCCCTGGTCAATAGATGGAATCAAGACCTAACTAGGGCTATCGACACGATTGCCCCCGAACATCCTCTCCGGCCCGCTTCTAATAGGGCACCCTGGTATACTGAAGACCTCAGGGAGCTGAAGCGGAAAGGACAACGACTGGAGCACCGATGGCGGAAAACTCGACTTATATCCGACAAGACATGACATAGAGAACATCTTCGTTCCTATGGGGTGGCAATACGTGCAGCAAAGAAAGCTTTCTTCTCTGCGTGCATTGCGTCTGCGAATTCATGTCCAGCAGAACTGTTCAGGGTGGTGAGTGGTCTAACCCAGGCACCTTCTCCCCTGAATCCAATTTTAGAGCCTTCGGTAGTTTGCTGTGATGCCTTTAATGATCATTTCTCAGATAAAATCTCTCGGATAAGAGCAGACTTAGATGCCATTGTTATAGCAGAGGCTGACAGTGGAGTGTCCAGCGACTCCTCGAGTAGGATTACACTGGCTCAGTTTCAGTTGGTGAGTACCGAGGATGTGGACAAGGTACTTGGATGTGTGAGGAGGACGACTTGCCCTCTTGATCCCTGCCCTTCTTGGCTGGTCGTCCAGGGAGGAGATGCAGTTAGATCACATTCACAACATATCATTAATGCATCTCTCAGTGAGGGGAGTTTTCCATCGTGTTTAAAAGAGGCGGTGGTAAAGCCGCTTCTAAAAAAGCCCTCCCTGGATCCCCTGGACCTTAATAACTACAGGCCAGTATCAAATCTTCCATTTTTGGGCAAGGTGATCGAGAGGGCAGTTGCCTTCCAACTCCAGGCAGTCTTGGATGACACTGATTTTCTAGACCCATTTCAAACTGGCTTCAGGGCAGGATACAGAGTTGAGACTGCTTTGGTCGCCTTAGTGGATGATCTACGCCTTAGTATTGACAGGGGGAGTGTGTCCCTGCTGGTAATCCTTGACCTCTCAGCGGCTTTCGGTACCATTACCATGGTATCCTTCTGGAGCGCCTGGGGGAATTGGGACTCGGGGGCACTGTGCTTCAGTGGTTCCGATCCTGTATCTCGGGCAGGTTCCAGATGGTGATGCTTGGGGATAGCTGCTCTTCAAAAAAGGAGTTGCTATGTGGTGTACCACAAGGTGCCATCCTTTCCCCAATGCTGTTTAACATTTACATGAAACCGCTGGGAGAGATCATCCGGAGGCATGGGGCGGGGTGCTATCAATATGCTGATGACACCCAAATATATTTCTCTATGCCTTCGACAACATTGTCAGCTAAGGATAGTGTGTCTCCTCTGAATGAATGCTTGGAGGCGGTAATGGGCTGGATGAGGAAAAACAAACTGAAGCTGAATCCAGACAAGACGGAGGTGCTTGCTGTCAAAGGCCCCAACCTGGGTCTGGAGGTGTGTCAACCAGTTCTGGATGGGGTTACACCCCCCCTGAAAGATTGCGTTCGCAGCTTGGGGGTACTCCTGGATCCGTCGCTCCAAATGACAGCTCAGATAGATGCGACGGCCAGGAGTGCCTACTATCAGCTTCGGCTGATACGCCAGCTGTGCCCCTTCCTAGAGTTGGAAGACCTAAAGATGGTAGTGCACACGCTGGTAACTTCGAGGCTTGACTTTTGCAATGCGCTATACATAGGGCTACCTTTGTGCCTAGTCCGGAAACTTCAACTTGTTCAAAATATGGCAGCCAGATTGGTCACCAGCCTAGTTCTCAGTAGAGTGCCAGTTAATGATTTCATCACCTGGCGCTCTACTGAGGACTAGGCCGTGAAGCCTAGTTCTCAGTAGATCTGCGGCAGGTGAAGGAACCGGATGCCCCGGCAGGTAAGTGGGGGGCCCTCCCTCCTCCCCCCTCGCATTCCTCCTTACCTGTTGGGCCCATCCGCTTCCATCTGCTGCCTCCCGTGGGTGGCAGCGGATGGAAGTGAACGGCCCCGGCAGGTAATCCCCTCCTCGTGCTCCTCCTTACCTGCCGGGGCAACCGATTCCTTCACCTGCCATAGATCTACTGAGAACTAGGCTTCGCGGCCTAGTCCTCAGTAGAGCGTCAGGTGATGACATCATTAACTGGTGCTCTAGTTCTCAGTAGATCTATAGCAGGTGAAGGAACCAGATGCCCTGGCAGGTAAGTGGGGGGGCCTCCCTCCTCCCCCTCACGCTCCTTACATGCTGGGGCCATCCTCTGTGGATAGCCCCAACAGGTAAGCCCCCTCCCCGCATTTGCGCTCCTTACCTGCCGGGGCCATCCATGGACGGCCCCAGCAGGTGAGGAGCATGAGTAGGGGAAGGGGGTCCAATCCTCCGATCCAAAAGATCTGGATCGGGTCCTTTTCAGATCAGATCATATTGGATCGGCCGATCCAGGTGCTGGGGATCGGATCAGATAATTTTATCTGATCCAGCCCGGATCGGGTCCGGATCGTGGATCGGACCCAATCCAGTGTACACTCCTAGTTATCAGTGCTATAAATGTGTACATTTTCTGCCCTGATGGCAGAAGGATAGTTCATCAGTGGCCGACCTGGGATGAGCAGTTGGAGCTTTTGTCATGCATGTACAAGATGAGGAGTGCCTGTGGGTCAGGCTGTGGCATAAAGTTGAGCCTAAAACTCTTCTGCCTTTCAAGTGGCTCTATTGCTGCCTTCTCCTTAGTTCACTATGTTCCGGAATCACTATGTTCTGGAAAAAGACTCACTATGTTCTGGAAAGATGTTGGAGTGCCACCATCTCATACTCTGGACTTGACATCTGACAGAATTACCAAAAGGATTGTCCGCCAATGGCATGGCATTGTTTGTGTAATTTCAGAACACAATCCCATGACTACACAATCCACACTGTTGGCAAATATATATATATATATATATATATATATATATATATATACACATACACACACACACACACACACTAGTGGAGCAGTGAGTGTAATTATGGAAGTGGCAGCAAGCAGGCTGTTCTGGGCAATGGACCTAAAATAATAGATCAACTATGAAGTTTTGCTATATGTTACAGCTGGATTCAGGGCTGTAGAGCAATCCTAACACAACTAGACCTACTTTATACAAGTATTTTATGTTCTATTTTTACTTTATGTGTATAATTGTTCATAGTATCTACTTCTGCACTGGACAACAGCTTTGCCAAGAAGAGAAACTACTCCTGCCTTCCATCAAATCTGCCAATGGGGAATTCTGCCATTGACCTTAATAAAGCCAACATTTTCTTTCAAATATGGGATAGGTGTGCGAAAAGACTGATGTGCTCATTTAATGCCAAATGAAGGTTTAGCCAGTAGCTTTTATTAAATCAGGCTAATTAATATTTTCAAAGAACAGAAGAGTGAGAGACTTGAAAAGAAAGGTTAGACAGTGACTTAAATAATTCAGCATGAATTCATTCCTTGGGAGGGAATATTTGATAATAAGAATAAGGTACATCTTTTATAGAGCAGGATCACTGCAGATGAAAGCAGAATTCAAGCAAGTTTTCCAGAATGAGATGATTCCTACACACACACAGCAGTGGAGTGATAAGGGAACTTTTGTGTAAACGTTGCTCATTCTTTCATGTATATCTGGCATGCTAGATTCATGAGGCTTCAGTCAAATTAAATTGCAGTGTTCTGGAACCTGTACAAGTAAAAGGAGTGTTTTGCTCCTTTATTCTTCATTGGCAAGTTGCAGATCTATGAATAAACATGGATGCAGAATCATGCAGATATGCTAACACTAAAACATGAATATTTTAAAACCCACCGGTACAAATTATATGGGGCAGCACCTGCCACTGATGGCATAATAGAAGATATCCCCTTCCCCCATCTCTGGAGCTATTAAATCCCCAACTAGGTAAGTACTGTCTGGCAAGCTGTCCCCAAAGAAATCAATTTATATAACTATACAATTTCTGTGAAAGGAACTTGGCTGAAATCCTTAAGCTCACTTTGAAACTCTGGCAGTTGAGTTCTTGAGGTTTTCCTTGAGGTCATTTTAATGCTGTAGGTTAGCTGAGTGCTTAGAAATGCAAGTATGGATTGTGCCTGCAAGACAACTAAAAAAAACCAAAACTGAGCCAGCATCTATTTTTTCTCTCTCTATAGCTCAGCAGACGTTAAAAAGGTAGGAACATAACATCTATTAATTAGAAATGATTAGTTTATGTGTGTCATATAATTGCCTAACATATTTAGAAAAAATGGAGTCAATCCCAAAAATCTTCATGAACAGCATTTTGTGCACACCTGTACAAACCCTACAAACAGATGGTCAGTTTTGATAATGCCAATGCCTTACACCTATTTACCTCCCCATTACCAGCATAATCAGCACTGTCTAATCGAATTGTGCTATTATTATTATTATTATTATTATTATTATTATTATTATTATCCACCATGATATAATAAAAACACTCTCTCTGATAACAGAAACTTATGTACCAAAAATAGCTGGGAGGAGGCATACCTCAGTAGTAGAGCACATGTGTTGCATGCAGAACATCCAAAGTCCAGTCCCTGGTATTTCCAGTTAAGGCAGAAGAAACATCTGTCTGAAACTCTGGAGAGCCATTGACAGTCAGTGACCACAATACTGGGTTAGATGGACCAATAGTTTGACTCAGTACAAGGCAGCTTCCTATATTCCAAGCCTGTCTCCCTAATGTGCAAGTTTTGTAATTTGGGGAAGGTTTTTCCCTCCCAGTTGGGAGAGCATTCAAACATGCAGTTCTTACCAAATGCAGTATGAAGTGCACAACAGGGCTAAACCATGTGATTATTCTGGAAGTGTATATTGGTATTTAGCTATTGTTGAACTCAGTTTACCATAATCATTACAAGATACTTCATTTGAGAAAACGCAGTTTGATTTTGTAGAGAAAGAGACTAATATCTTGGAACTCCTTGGTCCTTTGCCTTGTGGGCAGAACATGGGTAGTCCAGAAGGCTCAGAACCAGTGACTGAGGTAAACTAAGTCTGAAAACTGATAAGACAGAAAAAGGAAGGTCATGAGTCCAGGAAATAGGTTATTTGCTCAATCTGGATGAGGTTGCACATCTTCTGAAAGAACATACATAGTTTGGGGGTACTCCTAGATCCTTCTTTGTCACTGGAAGCTCAGGTTGCTTTGGGGGCTAGGACTACCTTTTGCCAGCTGCAGCTGAAATGCCAGCTATGACTGTTCCTGAATTTAGCTATAGTGGTTGAGGCATTGATAATCTCAAAACTGGATTACTGTAATGCACCCTGGAGCTTGGTCCAGAAACTGCTGGAGGTGTAGAATGCAGTGGCGTAGCTAGTAAGATGGACCTCTTTCCAACAGCATGTTACATATCATGCTGCCTGCCAATAAGCTACCAGACCAAGTTTAAGGTGGTGCTGTTAACATATAAACCCTTAAAAACATGTGACCAGGTTATCATAGGGATTACCTTATCCCTTATGTCCCTGCCAGTCTCTGTGATCTTCAAAGGGAGCACTTCTGATGTTGTTACATGAGTTTCACCTCAGGAGCACTTGCAGCAGAGCATTTAGTGTCTGGTGTGCAGCAGAAGTGGACTTCCCCACCCCCTCCTTCCCATGACAGCTCCTCCAGCCACCTTATCATGTTGTATGACTGTGTGAAGAGAGGGGCACCCCAGCTTCACCCCTCTGTCATCACATTTGTTTTCCTGTATTCATGGAGGCTTTCCACACAATGAGGAACCATAGAAAATCAGACTGGCACCCTCCACAGGTACAGGGAGATGGAGGGGATGATGGGAGTGCTCCTTTCTTCATATGTTCTTACATCATGGTAAATCAAACACCTAAAAATGGCTGTAGTTTGACTAATAAGTGTATTATTTAGTATTTTATCTTTATGGTAAAATGCGTACAAATCTGCACGTGGAACACCTACTTTACTAACAGGACAAGTAATGATATCTAGCTTTTGTTATTGAAGGAACATGTTGGATTTGAGGTGCAACTGAAACCAGAATTGTAACATTTAAATATTTTGGTAAAAACATTCTAAAACCATAAATTCTGATAATTTCTAATATAATCATCAACAATGAACGTACACTAAAATAGTTTATTGTGTCAGTTTTATACTTCCAATTTATTTTAATAAGTAGAACGGATTTTAAAAATGAATCTATATGAAATGGTTGGAAAGAGGAAATGTTGGCTAGCTTTTTAGAAGCTGCAAGCCAGGCATAAACAATTTTGGCAAGGGCACATTCCAAGCAGGAATAAATTAAGATATAACTGATTTCCTTAATTTCTTTAAAAGCAGGTATAAGTTTTTGCCAGTTGGAAGCTTTAAAACAGATGATACGTTCTAATCTGTGCCAATATGAACTATGTCATTTGAAAACCATGTCTGCATAGTGGAAAAATGCTAACTAATATCTATCTATCTATCTATCTGAACATACATGCAAAATTTCTTGATCCTTTGTACTTTTAAAAAAATAAGTGAATAAAGGATGATCAGAGCTGGACATCTAATGTTTGACTTATGTCAAGGTAGTAGACTATGGCCAGATCTACACCTTGTGTCAAATCATTATGAATGTGGAATAAAAAGCAGGAAATAACACTATTATAGCAGTATACGGAATGTGTCCTGTGCCGCAACAGTTACCAGTGCACTTCAATACCTCTATAAAGCATAGTGTTAAACTTGACAACATAGATCTAGCCTATGTTGTCAAGTTTAACAGTTTTGTTTTAAGCTGGGATATTAAGCTCTCATATCGTCACGCAAATGAATGGTATTTGAAAGCACTGAGCACATTGCAGCATCAAGTTCATAATACCAATGCCTTCCAACATGTCATAATAATTTAGAATCACAGAAGTCTTTTCCATACAAGTTCCTTTGAAATTATTTGGCTTTGCGCTGGCAGAACAGTTTAACATCAGTTAGATGTTTAACATCAGTTAGATCTCTGTTTCAAAGACTAAGGTCATGACCCTACATGCAAAGGTATTCCAATGAAAGTGACAGGATGGATTTACATCTGTGTAATAGGCAGGGCCAGGGTAAAACCTCCCACTGCTGCCACTACTATAGGGGAGAAATAATGTGAACAGCCACCTCACACCACTATCGGAGGTGGGGTGTGCAGGACCCAGAACCATTATGTACTGTTTCTGTGGGGGAAGTGAAAGCCACACTGCTAGCTGCTACAACCTGCCTTCCCCTCAATTCCTCACTTGTGTTCTTTTCCAGAGTGTAGCATTAGTGGGGAGGTGGCCCTGAGACTACCCTCTTTGATATACCAGGTCATAATGCTGGCATGTTTTAGGCATTTATTGAAAAGGTATCATTTTACTTGGACTTTCACCCAGCCATGGCCTATCTTTGAATCAATCTCTAAAATGGTACTATATATTGTATTATATTCATTGTATTATTTTGTAAACCACTTCAGGATGTGTGCAAATGAGAAGTCGTGTATATTGCTCATCATCATAATCATCATTGAATTATCATTAGCAGGGGACCCACAAGAATACCCTAATAATTTACCCCTACAAGAACATCCTAAAAATAATGGAAGTTCCTTTAATAATAATAATAATAATAATAATAATAATATATGTATTTATTTCTTACCCGCCTCTCCCACTGGATCGAGGTGGGGAACAATGTCAATACAAACTATATAAAATATATAAAACTGGTTAAAAACATATAAAATAAATACATTATTAAAATCAACCAAGTCTTAAAATTCGACTGGGTAAGCCTGCTGGAAGAGATCAGTCTTTATAGCTCTCTTGAATTCTAGAAGTCTGATAAGTTGGCAGATCTCTCCAGGCAGGTCGTTCCATAGTCTGGGAACAGCAGAAGAGAAATTTCTCTGGGTAACGGATGTCAGCCTAGTCTTGGCCAACTGTAGCAAGTCCTTCCCAGAGGACTTGAGTGTGCGGGGCGGATTGTATGGGAGAAGGAAATCCCGTAGGTAACCTGGACCCAAACCATGTAGGGCTTTGAAAGTAATTACATCTTCCCTGCTTTCAGCCATAGGCACAAACAGCCTAACTATGTCCTACAGCATGAATTAATAAAAGCAGTGCACTTCTAAAATGTAAATGTTAATACTTGAAACATCCGTGGTTATACTTCTACAAACAGTATGTTTCCTATGGAGCATTTTCTATGTAACCCAGTTCACATTTGATATGGTTTGCACAACATGTCAACCCACAATAGGTTGTCAGCCATGCTTATTCCAGGGTGGTTTGTTGTGACATCCAAACCCTGCATGGTTTTATCACTATGTTTTGTTAATCATGCACAAGCCACCTTCAGAACACACAGTTTGTTGTTGGGTTGTTCAGGACAGCTTGTTTTTAGAGTAACTTGTTATGTGCAGACCTAGTATGATGGCTTATGTGTGGCTTCTTTGAAAGGGCTACAGAGCCACATGGCAAGAGCACCACAAAAAAAGCTTGCTCTTTGTGATTTGCTAATGATATCCCCTCTCTATTACATCTGCAAATGACACCAGTCAATTTATTCCTTCACTTCATCGCCTCCCTAGATAGTGATATTTTTTCCCCCATTTCCGGTGAGATTTGTGCAAATTTAACATTAAAAAAATATTCGTGAAGATTTACACATCTTTAACATTAAAAAACTTTTGCAGAGATTTGTGCAAATTCACAGTAACTATTGTGCTCATGCATACTAATTATTACACATAAGCATAGTATTTGGGTGAATTTGTGTAAATCTCCTTGAAAAGTAATTACTATCCTTATAGATTTCAGGGGGGAAATGAGTACTATTATTTAAATTATTGCAATGTCCCTTGCTGATCCATATTATATTTTTTTATTAAGCCCTTTAAACAAAAAAAATCTATATTAGGCTAGCATTCAATTTATTTGTAAATCTATTCATAATCTGTAGTTTTATTTTATTTCTCCTTTCTTACAAAAGAGGCACAAACTACATATATGCATTTTTCAACAGCAGAATTTTTTAAAAAAACTTAAATGAAGCACAACAGTTGAGAGAAATGAACTCATAAGTTAAAATTCACAACCTGCAATGGTGGACATAACTGAAATATTCATACATTTTCCCATGTGACATTCTGTTGTAAACAAAGAATATTAAACACTGTTGTTTATCTTCTGGTAATGAATATATATTATTCTGGGCTCTAATGAATTAATAGAACAAGTTTTTCATTAAATATTTATTAAAGTAATATTTTCTAGGCTTACCAATTATGGGGGACATTATATTAGAAACTTGGAACAGCTCTCTTTTAAAATTCCTGGAAGTTCTAGCAGTGAGTATGCTAAACAATTAAGAAAGGTCTTAGATCAATATACCCTATTGACTCAATATAAATAACAGCAACAAAATGTAGGCCTATAATAAAGCAACATTTGTGATAGAATAAATAACCAGTGGACATACTAATTTGGAGGAGTTATTGTAGCTTTCGTTCTCCCTGTGCGATAATTTTAGTCTTTTCTTAAATATATGCAATGCACACAATGGATTCAATTTATAATATGCCTGGAAAACAATAAATGCATTATTTAAAGACAAAGAAATTTAAGTCCAGCCCATTGGGATGTTCTCCTACATAAGCCCCATTGAAATGAATAGGAATTGTGCCAGTGCATATATGGTTGCTGTGATTCAATAGGGCTTCTGCAGGAAAATATCCTGGTGGACTGTGTCTACAGTAAGGAGAATTCTTGCTTAGAAAAAAAATGTTTTTATTAGGACTTAATTAAAGCATCACCTGTAAAATGTTTCAGGTGAAATATGGTACATTTACTGGTTTGGGTGGTGTTAAGTACCTCCGGGGCCCCTGCCCCATGTACCGTACATTTTCCCCATTTGTTTGTGACTGTTCATATCCATATTCTTTCTGCATCTCATCTGCCACCATTTTATCCTCTCCCTATAGCACAATCCCCGCCAATCAGGGATCAGGCAGTCAGCAAGATGAATCATACTACAACATGGCCAAATACACTATGTAGTGGTGTGAAAAGAGAAGGCGTATCATCCAGTTCTCTAGTGATGCTTCACTTTTTTCCAATGCTGCACTGTGAGGACAAGCAATTAAAGTGCTACAGTGCAGCTTAGGAAGAGAGGGAACACTTTTCTAGTTCCTTCAACAAAGAGGGGGGCATATTCCCTCTCTTCTGGCAGCACACCAAGGTAATTCTATTGTCTGCATAATGCTAGAAGAAAGGCAGTGGCATCCAGTTTCTAATACCTATTCCCTCCCTTCACATATGTACACTTCTTGTTCACTAGCCCCACCAAATATTACCAAAGGATGGACCCTTCTGCAGCCTGTAAAAAGGGCTTTAACGTTATTGGCTCATCCCTAGTATTCATTTTCCAGTTTGGGAGCCCTGAATTCACTCCCCCTCCTCCCAAGGACAGCTCAAATAATATGTTTGGACACTCTAATCCCTTTGTCTCACCCTAATACATGCACTCAATTCATAAATTAGTACTTCTTGATTCAATTTGTATTTTCAAACAGATATTAATTATGTCTCAAACATAACTATTTATTTTTTTTATTATTTAACATTTGTATACCACCTTATTTGCTAAAAAGCCACGAAAGTTGTGCACAACAATTGAAAATAGTAACACCTTAACACAATAAGAAAGAAGAACAATGAAGACAGTAAAACATGAAAACAAGAATTTAAAAGGCTAACTTAAAGAGACGAGTATTCATACCTTTCTAAAAGCCAAAACAGTTGGGGCCAACCGTAATTCTTGAAAGACCAACCTCCATAGTTTGGGAGGGACACAGGACAAAGGGCCTTTCACAGATGCCTGAAAGAGGCCTCCTTAAATAATGGTGGCTTCAAGAGGGCCACTCATGCAGAACTTAATAAATGGATAGGCCAATAACGAGGCAGAAAGGATGGAACTATTGCAAAACAGCAGTCCCAGGGTTTGGGACCACTAGGTGATCCAGAATTAGTGAGGAAGTGGCACTGGAGACTGCCTATGCCACAGCAGCAGGATACCATGGTTGATGGTATCAAAAGCCACCCAAAGGTCCAGAGAACTAATAGGGCCACACTCCACACTCACTTACATCCAATTCTTGCATAACTCATCCACCAAAGTGGCCAAGCAGCCTCAGTCCTTGCCAGAAGCCTGATTGAAATGGGTCCAGATAATCATATCCAGGTGCATCTGACATTTCAATGTTTCCAAGGAAAACCTGGCACTGAAAAGACCACAATATAAACACTAGGCAAAACTCTCTAGGGAGGACATTCCATAGCTGAAAAGGCCCTTTCTCTAATGGTCACCCAGACAAGAAAGAGATACTGATGTTCCATAGCCTAACTAATCTGGAAGTGGAAGCACAGCCTACTCTGGATGGGATGCACTTCCTCTGAGGGATCTGGTACACAGCTAGGGAGTGCTCCTAGATCCAGCATTGCTCCTGGATATCCAGGTAGTGGCTGTGGCTAGGGGTGAATTTGCCCAGCTTTGACTGGTGTTCTAGCCCAGAAGGAGATGGATTGGTAGCAGCAGCACGGTCGTGGAATTTTATCCCTCAAATTATTGACTAGTCTCTTCACTGATAGCTTCAAAGTGGGCAGTCAATCCTTTTTTATTATTATTTTACCAGGCTTTTAATGGATTTTGACTCTATTTTAACTTTGCAGGCTTTTTTTTTACTTTGTTTTTATAGTGTTGTTAATTATTATAAGATTGTGTTTTATTGTTGTGAACCACTTTGAAGCCCCTTATGGAGACCATAAAAGGTGGTATTTAAATAGAGAAATTAAGGCATTTTATAAAATAAGACTAATTACTCAAGAAATTTCTGTTGCTGTGGGACATCCAGATAAAGGTTTTTGCCTTCACACTCTGCTTATGTTTTTCTGAGGCCGTTAGAAATAGAATTGACTTTCTATAACTGATTGGTATTCAAATAATAGGTTTTCATTGTTGTTTCAGATCTTTGGTGCACAAGGAAGATTACAGTATAAAAGATAAGTATTATTTGACAGTGCAGTAATTATATATATATATATATATATATATACACACACACACATATATTTAGAAATGTATGGTTAATATATTTTGATAGCATGGTAATATTAGAAATCACATTTCCCTTAGAAATATACAGGAGGACTATCCAAAATATTCATCTTTGAAATATTTTAAAAGATCTTTTATCACAGGAGTAAAAAAAAGGATTTACTTTTACGTTTTACATAGGAAGTACTTGGCTGTTCTGCATTGTAGGTTACGGGTGCCCTCTGCTGTCTTGTTTGGAAATTGTTGTTCATTTCTATTTGCTTTTTAAAGCCAGTAGCAGCCTTCATTGTGTGTGTGTGCGTGTGTGTGTAGTATTGTTGATTTTAATTCAAAATACAATTGTGATTCCCTTAACAGCTGGAGAACAGAGATGTTCTTTTAATTGTTTGATTTATTCTCATTTAATATGAATTTATGTGGACAGTTTGTATATTTTGGGCATGATTTACACAAGTTGCTGTTTTAGTCCCCACCCCACCCCATATGGAAGAGTTATATGAATTCTCTTTATCCAGGTGTTTTTGGCAGGTTGCACTGATCATGTAAATACTCAAACTCATGATTATTTCACAGCTTATCACATCCTGCTTCAAACCACTTTTTGAAGACACTGCAAGTGGGAACACTGAAAAGACAGTCTGTGTATGCTCAGGATTATTGTTGAAAATGTCAAGTTATATCGGCAAGAACATGTATGTGAGTGAACAAGTGAATTGGGCTTCATTATTTATTTATTGTAATTATTTTAATTTCATACTTTTAGGGCCAGAGCCTCACAAGGCAGGTTACAAATCAAACTGTTAAAAGCAACAAAATAGTGTAAATGACATTGTCAGCTTAAAACCTAAACACAAAACAAAACAAAAAACAACAACATTCTAGCAATAGATTCAAGGAAAGGTTTGATGGAATCTGAAATTTAGTGCTCTCTCCATATATTCATTAAACAAAAAACCGTCGGTTTACAAAAACAATGTTAAGGCTCTACAGTTTCCAACCAAGCACCAAAAAGCAGGGAAATTGGGAGTTAAGGCTCCCAAGCCTTAACACCACATCCTCCCTAAGGAGGCAGAAAGTGCAAGTGAAATTCTCATTCTCCCAAAGCAGATAAACCATGAGGACAGGGTGGATAATATGATATGCAGAGGTGACTGTGGGGTTGTGGAAAACTGATCACGAACAACTTAGGGCCACCTACTTCTCTTTTTTTGTTTAGAGCAGCCCTTCCCCAACCTGGTGCCCTCCAAAGGTGCTGGACTGCACTTTCTCCCTCCTTAGGGAGGATGTGACGTTAAGGCTTGTGAGCCTTAACTCCCAATTTCCCTGCTTTTTGGTGCTTGGTTGGAAACTGTAGAGCCTTAACATTGTTTTTGTAAACCGTAAGTTTTTTGTTTAATGAATTTCATGGCTTTGTGTAATGGATGACTGGATATTATACAGTTGACAACCAAGCCAGCGTCAGCCAGGATGTTATACCATCTTGACATCCAATATAAAATCAAAGCTAGTGTTATGTGTTGAACTCACTTTTAACATTAATAAATCAACCAAAATGCTTGCATCTCCCTCATTTTTAAAGATAAAGAGATGAAACCTGGCATCATGGTAGTTCTTAAGTAGGGATATAGCTATGCCAAGTATGAAGCAGATCCATTCATGCCTTGATTTTTAGGAATGTTTTAAAGTTCAAACAGAAATCTCTTTGGGGTCCAGGACCTTGAGCAGTACAAGTTTTAAAAATGAAATTAAAGATAAAGTGATGAAACTTGGCACCATGGTAGCTCTGAAGTAGGGATTTAGCCATGCCAAATTGGAAGCAGATCCGTTCATCCCTTGATTTTTAGAAATGTTTAAAACTTCAATTTAATTTTTTTAATTAACTAAAATGCTTACAATTCCATCATTTTTAAAGATAAAGGGATGAAACTTGACAGCATGGTAGCTCTTAAGTAGAGATTGAGTGATGCCAAGTTGGAAGCAGATCTGTTTATGCCTTGAGTTTTAGGAATTTTTAAAACTTCAAACCCAATACTCCTCTTTGGGGTCTAGGGCCTTGAGCAGTACATTTTAAAAAAAGAAAGTAAAGATGAAGATATGAAACTTGGCAGCATGGTACCTCTTAAGTAAGGCTTTAGCCATGCCAAGTTGAAAGCAGATTGGTTCATGACTTGAATTTTAGAAAAAAATTGAAGTCAAACTTTTAAAAAAACTATCCTAAAAATTAAGGCACAAACCAATCTGCTTCCAACTTGGCATGGCTCAATTCTAGGGTGACCATTAGGGTGTGGCGTAGTGGCTAAAGTGTTGGACTGGGAGCTGGGAGATCTGGGTTCTACTCCCCACTTAGCCATGGAAACCCATTGGGTGACTTTGGGCCAGTTGCAGACTCTCAGCCCAACCCATCTCACAGGGTTGCTGTTGTGAGGATAAAATGGAGAGGAGGAGGATTATGTATGCCACTTTGGGTTTCTTGGCAGAAAAAAGGTGTGATATAAATGCAATAATAAATTTTAAAAAAAACTGTCATGATTTCCCCAGATTTCTCCTGGTTTTTGTTCTATCCTCAATGTCAGGGGGGATTTTATGCAATAGTCTATAATGACCTGGAATTACACACTTTCCCTTTTAAGGCCACCACTAGTGTGGCAGGGGGGAATGAGATGCTTTCTGGAGGTGTGTCATTCTCTCCCACTGCTCCAATCAAGGCCTTAAAAGGGAAAAAAATGTGTCATTCCCAGACGTTATAGAAAAAGGCCTGATTGGAGCAGTGGGATGGGGGTGAGAATGACATGCTTTCCCCTCCTCCGCTCCAATTGGGGACTTTAAAGTGGCCCCAGAAAGCCATTTTCCTGCCACCCACTAGGTGTCCTCTTTTTTGGTTTCCAAATATGGTCACCCTACTCAGTTCTTGCACAGGCTGCATTTCCATCCCTAGATATTTACTCAAAAGTAAGACCCATTGAATTTCCTTGGTTCTTGAAAAGCAACACACTTGCTTTTAGATTTGCCAGTCTCAGCATTCTATTTGTGATCTGCTCTGTCTGTCCCTATAGTTTCCTGCAAGGTCCAGCCAGGGGAAGCCAGTAAATTAAACCCAGGGGTGGAGGGTGGGATTTCCTCAGGTTCATCTGACAGCAAGTGCTATAGAACATGGACCTTCCAGGAGTGTTGAGGCTGGATTTCTGGCAGACCCAGCCAGGCAACTTTATGGCTTGTTAGTCCCTCCATTTGGTAGCCCGCAGAGTACCTGCCTCATAAGACAAATGGCCACATGAGAACTGTTATTATGGCCTGCTACTTTGTTTGTCTTTAGTAGTATGTGGTCCAGATCTCTTCAGAAGGGGGAATAGTGTTTTGTGGTTGGGGTCAGTCTAAATTATCTCTAGGGATCCCTTACTCAGTGCCTCTGATAGCAAAGAGATTGAGGATTTTCCCCAACTCTGTTACTCTTGAAGTTACTAGGCCTGTTGAAAATAGATTTTATAACATAAGCATGAAAACAGTGAATACCCCTTTTAACTTGTTAAACCAATGAAAACATGCCACACAAGAAGCCTTAAGATATGAATGGTTTATAAAGAAAAGAAAATGCAAAAGAACATCTGATGCAGAAGTGAAATCTGAAACAGTAGTAGTAGTAGTAGTAGTATCCTGCCTTTTGCCCAATGCTGGGCCTCAGGGCAGCCTTACAAAACTAAAACATATACAGCTAAAACCTATAAATAGGAATATACTATATACCATATGAAAAGGAGGACAGGGCTCATGTAACTTTAACAGTTGTAGAGAAAAGGGGATTTCAGCCAGTGTTATTTGTATGCAATTAGTTCCTGGTGAAATTCCCTCTACATCACAACAGTTAAAGTTGCAGGAGCCCTGCCTTCTTTTGTATATGGTCACTCTAGTATAGTGCCTGCAACTTTAACTGTTGTGATGAAGAGGGAATTTCACCAGGGACTAATTGCATACAAATGACACTGGCTGAAATTCCTTTTTCTCTACAACTATTAAAGTTACATGAGCCCTGTCCTCCTTTTCATATGGTCAGCCTAAATATACAAAAGTTAAAAATATAATTAAAACTTTTCAATATTAAAGCATTTAAAATATTTTAAATACATAACAATTTAAAAGTCAAAGGTATAGACAGAGGTCCAGATTATTTGCCAAAGGCCTGCTGGAACAAAAAAGGGTTTGTCTGCATCCAAAAACACATCAAGGAGGGAGCCAGTGTAGACTGCAAGGATTAGAAAGAAAATCCATGTGTGTACACTATGCAAAATAAACGACAGCTCAACTGTTTCTAAACCTTATTAGAAAAACAGGGTGACTAGGCCAAAACCAATGTTGTAGGCCCAGAAGCACTTTGAAAGGTTTCAACGTTGTACTTAAAACTTAACACCGGCCCAAACTAATTAAATTAAGTGTTTGAAGCTTTCAACTTATAGCAGTATGGACCAAACTCTTAGAAAAGAGGGAAGGAGCACTGTGTGTGTATGGGGTGTGGGGGGATAGAAAGAAAGGTATAGCCACCTATTCCCAGGAGAGATCTGAAGATCAGGTTGTCATGGATCCAGAGGAACCACACCCTGCTTCACCAGGGAGCAAAAGAGCAAACTGGCCTTATGAAGATAGCCCAAAATACTCTCGGAGCCAAAGGAATGCATGTTCCAGGAGAGAAAAGAGAAACTCTTCTTCTTCACTCAAAAGGTCTGTGCTATAGAGGCAGCGGCCATTTCACTCACCCCACATTCTAAGGCAGGAGGGAGGGGGAGAGCGACACTACTGAGCGTGTGTCAGTGTCGCGTTATGAGGGAAGATGGCCGCCTCATTGACTTGAATGAGAGGTTAAAATAGTCCTTAAAAGTCAACCGAAGGGAATTTTAAAAAAATGAAAAGCTTTCCATCAACTACAGTCAACGAAGAAGAAGACCCCACCACTGGATGTTAATAAGGCTCTAGAAATTATGCAAATTGAGAGCACATAATGTCTCAACCCGGAAGTAAATTTTACAAAAGCAGGGAGAGAGGTTTGTATTCCTTTTTTACCTTAAACTGCTTTCCTTCCCTCAATCTTTCACCAATCTTCTTGAAATTTTCAGGTAATGTAAAACAAACATTTCTTTCTGGCACCTGTAAATTTCAGAAAGGTTGATGAAACATTTTCGATTTTATGGCTGTTAGAATGACCCCCCCCCAATTATCACTTTAACATGGCGGAATGTGTTTTTTACTGACGGCCCTTAACAATGGAGGCACGTCTGTGCCTCCATTAATAAAGTTGGTGGGAAGATATCAAAGCTAAAATGCACTGATTACCTCCAGAGCCAGGCCAAGGCGCTTTGCTGCCAGAAGTAAAGGACACATCAAAATACTTTACATTACAACAAGGGACAATTTATTGTTGCTGGGAAAATTCATTTCCCTCTAGTTATGGTGAGGATTTCATTTAAGCTCAGAGGAAAGGAACAGGGAATTCTTAAGGAGGTGGCAGATGGTATTACCATCCCTGCTAATAAAAAAGTGCCAGCTTTGCATCCCTCTGAGCACTGGCTCCTCTACACCACTGCTTTTGGACACAATTCTGTTACTGTATTGCTTTGAAGGATTCAGAAAAACCTTTCTTTACTCTGTATTGGGGTAGAAGGGCTAAGGAATGGATGCCACTGGATCTGTTTCCTTCCCTGTCTTTTCCAGGAAAGAGCTATCTTATCCAGGCTTCTCTGAGCCTATCTACACATGCAGGATAAAACACTTTGAAAACATTTTTAAAATTGTATATGGAGTATGTCCTGGGCCCCAACAGTTCTCAAAACTGTTATAAACCGTTTTAAACCGTTTTAAAGCAGTAGTGTAGATAGGCTCTCTCTGCCCAAAACTTTACAAGCGGATTTTGTATCTTTGCCTGATTTGGTCAATAGAAGAGCCCCTAAGTCAACTGTCCCCTACAGTTAGTACAGTTAGTATGCTTCCCTGCTGGGAGCAGAATCTTTATGTAACCTTTTCCTCCTGATAGCTCTCAAAGATATTACAAGAGTGACATAACATTTCAGTACAAACCAATAACTTATATTGTATTGTCGGAATTTAATATCCTTCACAACTTCCAGTTTGTACTACTGGAATTTCTTTCCACCCCATGTTGCAGAAATAGAATTGTAGGGCTGGTGACACACATAGGGAGAATCTGTTATAACACTCCCTTTGGGTTTCCCAGGGGAATACTTCCAGGCCATTTGGAAGCAAGCACAACAGGCAGCAGTACAGGAAACAGAGTATTGAGTTCTAATTCTTCCTCTTCCAGTTTTTTTGGGTGGGAATGGAGTTCAATACAAATTTATTGATATTATACAACCACCTACCTCATATCTGAATGGCACGTTGCCCAACAGGGCAAGATTAGAAGTTTGTAAAATGCTGAAGAATCCCGATCCAGAGAGTTCAGAAGTAATTCTACCCTTAGTTAGATTTCTAAAATATTGAAAAGCCTCTTCTATTCTGAGATAGCAAAGTCTGTTTGTAATACTCCTGGCATTGGAAAGGACCATCCTCATGAGATTGACTTTCCCCATGTTGATGGCAAAGGACACTCCAACAACCCTGAATTCAGGGTTGCCTGCATATTTCAGGCTGCAAACCAAGAATGTGTCCTCAACAGAAGTCCATTTGCATGCTATTTCTTTTTATTTATATTCCTTACTGCCCTGGAGTACATCTCAGCCTGTGTCTTTACATCTGCCTGGAAATGCAGGCTCCTTTTCTCACAATAACAACTGAAAGTGCACATATCCACACCCCAGATTGAAGCAGTGGGACCAAAAAAACAAAGCAAAACAAAAAGTAGGTGTGGGAGAAGGAACTAGGAATGCCAGGCTCTGAAACAAGGCTACTTTAAAGAAAAGGCAAACTTTTAAGACTTGAACTGTTTTGAACTCTCTTCAGTATGGATCAATATCCAGAGAAGGATTCTCAGCTTCCATTTCTCTCTTCTCTCTCCCATCCCTGCCCATCCCTCAATCCTTACACTCCAGGCTTCATAACAAATGTTCTTGTTTTTCCCTTACTTACCTTGCAAATGGAGAGAATGGTGGAGAATGGAAAAAAATGGAAGAACCAAGTGAATGACTCTGAAGAGTCTCTCTATTCCAACAGTTTCCTCTCCTTCTAACTTTAGGAAATAAAGTAAAGAACTGGAACTATGTACATGATTCACTCTAAGCTTTTGGAAGCTTTTAACATAAAGCATTCAACCCTTTCAGAAGGAACAATAGTTTGTATGATAGGTCTGAACAGAAGTCTCACATTGGCTGTTCTTCCTGGCCATTGTCCTACATCTCATACTTAATTATTAGGTTACTGAACCCTACTGTGTACGAATTTATCTTTGCATAATCAAAGCCAGCTACTTCATGATTTTCAACTCTGCCTTAATTCACACCACCACTTTACTTACCATCTCAAACTTCTTTTATCAGAGGTGTCTAATGAAGATCTTACACAAGTTGTAAAAACTTGCTTAAATAACAACAACCAGCAATTCCCAAAACTATCTAGCATATTTTAAGATATACATTTTCAGCTGGCACTCTCATTCTTCATTATGAAACAACATGCCACATTATAGATGCAAATCATAGTGTTATTCATGTAGCAGAATTCAGAACTCCCTTGCTCATTGATCTCCATAGATACCTCAATATCATTAGACTGAAACTATTAGCTTTACCTTTCCTGTGATACCCATTACAACTTTTTTCATTTCATTTATATACAAGCTTTTCACTAAAAGTAGTAATCAAGGCAACTAACAATAAAATTCAAAGCATTATGAAGTTATAATTAAAACATTAATGCTCTTGCATCTTTGAAGGTTTATTGTTCAGTTATAGCCAGTCCAATATTTTGTGCATATGCCAGTGTGGACTCAGACATTCATTACATTAGCTACCATATCATAGTATTGATTTAAAGAGAACAAAGAATACTTACATACAAATATGCATTTTTTCCCTTTGCAAATACTGGTTAGCAGCATGAGGTTCTCCAATGGAATAATAATAATAATAATAATAATAATAATAATAATAATGGTAAACCATAAATTTTCATTTATGCTTGAAAGAAGAAGAAAAGATAAATAGCTGTGTGTGACTTCCTTGCTATTGAACCGTATTGTCCCAATATGTCAAATAAAAGGTATACACCATACCTCTTAATAAGGTACATTACTGAGTGAGGCAAATAAAAGCAGTAATGAAAATAGAGCTATCTTTTGCTATTGATTCTTTCAGACCATTTCACCCTGGCTTTTCATTTACAAGCCACTGCATTTGTTAATGCACTATTTGTTTTCATCACTCAAATATTGAATTCCCCATGACACCCCACCTAAAAGAAGGTTGGTCCCATTTTTTTCTATTTATACAAGTATCTCAAAGCCACTAGTCTTGCTTTGTCTATAATATAAAGTATATTGCAATGCACAGTGTGCCTATTTGGCTTTAAGACACAGAGAAACAAAAATTATGCCATGACTTTTAGACGGAAAGACAACATTTCATAATCTGTTTCCATATGAAGAAGAATAGACTCTGAATGCCACATACATATAATGGATATGGGAGTCATTCTAAATAATAGTCCTTGTCTATCAATGAAACTAATTTACAATTTCTCATATAGCAAAGCGTCTAAGAATCTACTACCTGGAGACACACTGTACAACATTCTCTGAGAGCTCTCTGGAGACAGAATTTGTTTTGGTATGATACATTGCTTTCTATTCTACCTGCAAATCAATATTCAGAACAGGTGTGCAGATTCTATAGTTTCCCTGTTAATTCAAACTGAGAGTTAGCCAGTGCCAAAGGATACCTAGGTATTCCCTCTTTACCCTGTTAGAGCAGGCTTCTTAGTTTGCATAGCTACCAATTGCCCAAAGGCCTATGAGTATGCATTAACCAACCAAAATATCTTCAAAAGGTAAGGTCGATCCAAGTTGGCACTATATTCCCATCATTCCATCTTCGGTATGAGCTTTAATGCCTCCAGTTCCATTTATACTTAATATTTAGGGAGGAAGCCAACGGCACCACTAATACTGGAGATAACATATTTGGTTCAAATATAGCAGCAGGAAGTGTACACTGCATTTGTTTAATGGAAGTTGGGAAAAAATAGAAACAGCTTGAGGCTGTGGGTTCATGCACTAGTTTTGTATCCATCTTTCAGATAATTCTGTGGTGTTTTGCACTGGCATACAAAACTGCTGCTTCCATCTGTAGTGATTGAGTCAAACAACTTGTGTATGCAACTGACAGGTCCACACCCTGAAAGGCACCTGTACTTTTAAGTGTTGGGATATAATCAATTGCAGCTTTCCATTTCAGAGTGTTACTATAACAGATAAAGTTATAGCCCATGGGATTTTCTCATCTGCTCAGACCTTAAATGTACAATCTAGTCTATTTTCAATAATAATAATAATAATAATAATAATAATAATAATAATAATAATATATATTTATTACCCGCCTCTCCCAATGGATCGAGGCGGGGAGCAGCATCAAACATAAAATACAAAAACTGATTAAAACACATAAAACCAATGCATCATTAAAATGCCAATAAAACACCAATAAAACACTTTAAAATTCATCTGGGTAGGCCTGCCTGAAGAGATCAGTCTTTATAGATCTTTTAAATTCCTGAAGACTGGTGAGTTGGCGAATCTCTCCCGGCAGGTCATTCCACAATCTGGGAGTGGCAGAAGAGAAGGTACTCTGGGTAACTGTTGTCAGTCTAATTCTTGTTGACTGTAGTAAATTCTTCCCTGAGGACCTGAGCATGCAGGGCGGATTGTATGGGAGAAGGCGATCCCACAGGTAACCTGGACCCAAACCATGTAGGGCTTTAAAGGTAACCAACACTTTGTACTTCACCCGGAAACTGATTGATTATCTGATTGCAATGGTCCAATTGCAATAGTCTGAGAGAAAGTGGAGGCATCACAAACACGGAGGTTGTGTCCATAGTTATGTCAGAAAATCAGAAATCTATGGGACAGCTACAGATTTGTTTGTACAGATTTGTTTGTATGTATGTGTTCATTAATTTACTTTTTTATTTAAAATCCCCCCCAAAGAGTAAAAAAATGGTTGACAGTTAATAAAAGAAGTAGAACAATATCATACAGATCAAAATATAGAAACAAACTGAGAAGAATAAAACAACACTAAGAAACTTTCCTTAAAATAATTGTGATCAGAGTAAAAACAAGTTACGAGCCAAAAGCCTTCCTGAAAAGTAAGGGTTCCACAGTGTGGTGAAAAAATATTAATGAATGAGGAGACAGGCCAAGCTTTCCTTGGGATGAAGTTCCAGAGCATGGCTTCTCCCTAATGCCATACTTCAGGGCAACCTCTGCTGAAGATAGTCCTGAAGACTGGGAGGAAAGACAAAATGTTCAGGGTAGGCTGAGAGTTCAGGTGGGGCAAGATTATTTTTTACTTATTTTTTAAGGAGGGTCCCTTTTCCTCCTCCTTCCACTTAATAAAGTCAACCCAAAACTGCAGGTGGAAGTTTAGTGTGGAGCTCTGCATTCATGCCTCCACGCTTCCTATGCCAAGGGGGCTGGGTCTGATAGGAATTACAACATCACACAGTGGAGCTACCATGGGGCATAGACCCTGTTTGCATTAGAAGAACAGTGGAATCACAGAGCTTTGCATCAAGCTGTTGCTTGTATGACAGTGTTATTAAGTTTCCACTTGTTATCTCATTAACAAGTAAAAAAATATGTTAAAAGTGATAACATTTACCTGCCTCGATCCAGATGGAGAGGCGGGTAAGAAATAAATTGTTGTTGTTGTTGTTATTATTATTATTATTATTATTACCCCATACCTTAAACTGCGGTCTGCAAAAGTTGCAGAAATTCTCCTGCTAACTTGGTGGGGAGACTTTCAATTCACCATAAATTGATGATCTTAGTAAGTGGGCAGGTTAGCTTAGTTAGGAGTCAGTGAGATGGCCTGAAAGTATTGGAACTGGAACTCCCCCAGAAGATACTGGATCAAGTACTGGATGAAGCAGATGAGATTGCTGAAAAGTTATCTAACTGGAATCATAACCAATCAAAGAAGAGGAGCAGCAGAACCAGTATCCATTCTTAATGCTTGGAGATGCCAGAAGGATAAAGGAGGCACACTGACACACAACTCAGAAGGTATCAATAAGGCTTTTGCTTTATTTTATCAGGAATTGTTTCCCTCTAGTTGTCCCAGTAGATCAGGAATGGGGAAGTAGCTCACCTGGCCTCCCTGGGAAGGTCTCCATACTGGACATGTCCCCTGTCCTCTGCTACATCCCCTTGATCAACCTTTGTCTTTGTCCCCCCCCCCCCCCCCAAACAGCTATCATCAGAACATTATCTCTGCTCCACCAAATAATTCCAGCATGTTTCTATTGTATTTCTTGACCTTCCTGCAGTTCTGCTGGAGATCAAGTGTATGAGGAGTCCAAGGTGGTAATATGTTCCATTACTGTAGATTCTAAGCCCATATTAAGAGACTCACAGTCGTGAGTCTCTTGTTAAGGTCACTCAGTAAAAAACATATTCCATCATGTTAAAGGGGTAATAGGGGTGGTGGTCATTCTAACATTCATAAAACCGAAAATGTTTCACCAATCTTCCTGAGATTTGCATGTGCCAGAAATAAATGTTGGTTTTACATAACCTGAAAATTTCAAGAAGATTAGTGAAAGATTGAGGGAAGGAGGGCAGTTTAAAATAGAAAAGGGGAAAAGTCTGTCTCCCTGAAAATGGACTGATAATTCCCATTGGTGACTACTTGTGCTCATGATTTTTGGAGGGTTTAAACACTTACTAATTAATCCAGTGGTGGGGTCTTCTTCTCCCTTCATTGTAGTTGGTGGAATGCTTTTCCTTTTTAAAAAATTCCCTTACGTTGATTTTTAATTAATATTTTTCACTCCATAATAACAGATACACGGCAGCCATGTTATCCATAATGCAAGCATGGTCAGTAGTGTCCCCCTCCCTCTCCCTCTTTCTTCTCCATCAGCTAGAAAGAAAATGGCCACCACCTCTAGCAAAGACGTAATCGGTGTCTACCCAGGAGTAAGTTCCATTGGATGCAGTGGGTTTTATTCCAAGATAAGTGTGTAGAGGGTTTAAAAAGGATGCAACCAATAGTTCCCCTTTTGTTATCAGTCATGCTGCTATATGCAAGATGTGTGTCAGAGAAAAGTATTGGGCAGACCCTGTATTTGGTAAGGATATGGAACAGCGTTCCCCCATCCCGCTGCCCTCCAGATATTTGAGATTACAAGACGCAGCATTCCTGACCATGGGACATACTGACTTGCAGTGATGGGAGTTGTAGTCCAACACCTTTGGAGGGCATTGGTTGGGGAAGGGCTGCTCCAAACAACAAAAAAAGAGAAGTAGGTGGCCCCAAGTTGTTCGTCTTCAGTTTTCCACAACCCCACAGTCGCTTCTGCATATCATATTCTCCACCCTGTCCTCATGGTTTATCTGCTTTGGGAGAATGAGAATTTCACTTGCACTTTCTACCTCCATAGGGAGGATGTGGCATTAGGGCTTGTGAGCCTTAACTCCCAATTTCCCTGCTTTTTGGTGCTTGGTTGAAAACTAGAGTCTTAACGTTGTTTTTAGAAACCATAGGTTTTTGTTTAATGAATTGTTATATAGTTGTACTAAGCAAGCATGTCCCCTCCTGTTTTATTTTCACTGTCTATATAGAGCCAATTGAAAGGCTTATGAGGAACAACCCTCAGATAATATTTCCTAATATAAATGGTACAAGGCATACTGTAAATTTGTATGTAGATGAGATTGCACTATTCTTGAGAGGCCACTCTTGAACTTTAAAATATCCTAGAAAAATATGGTGAGTTATCTGGTCTAAAGAATAGTTATAACAAATTAGAATGTATGTTCTTGCAGACAGATCTGGAAGAACAAAAATATAGTCCAGAAATATCTGGACTATCATTTAGTGATACTTAAATATTACATAAGTACTGTGGCCTCATCTACACCACGCCAGATATTGCACTATGAAAGTGGTATGAAAATGGTATATAAAAGGCAGGAGCCACACTACTGCTTTATAGTGGTATTGAAGTGCATTGACAACTGTTGAGGCCCATTGACACATACCACATACCACTTTCATACTGCTATAACTTGCTTGGTGTGGCTTCTGACTTTTATATACTGCTTTCATACTACTTCCATAGTGTAATATCCTGTTTAGTGTAGATGAGGCCTATATATCTAGTATCAAGTACATAAGAGTGACTTTTTCACAGTTAATCAGATGTATCTTTCAACCCTTATAGAGAAGTCACTGGACTTTAAAAATGGAAATTTACCTGGATTATCAAAATTAAGGTGGGTGCTGGCAATCAAAATGGTGGCACTATCCAAGCTGAATTTCCTGTTTCAGACATTATTGATAACAATACCTTCTGAAAGATTGAAGAGGTCCTACTGAATAGTGGTCTTTTATTTGGGCCAGAAGACAATTGTGCTCTATTTCAATTAGTTTTGAACTTTCTCTTAATGCGTAGTAGGAACCTGATGGTGAACATGGTAGGAACCTGATGGTGAACATGGTGAACTTGTCCAGTGGTTAATAAATTCTGGGGTGCATTTGTGTGTGTGTATATATGTGTGTGCGTGTAAAATGGCTAAAATTAACAAAATGAAAATTCAGCCTTACCCTAATATGGCTTTATTACTGATTTTCAAAAGTGGAAATAATGACTTCCTTCATAAAGACTTGATTACTTTTTCAGAGGTAACTGTATGGATTGTGGTCTAATTACACTGGAAAAATTGGTGGTTGATTCAGTTGAAGAATGGCATAGAAGATCTTGAGAGTGGCCTTGCTCACAAAGCTGAAACAAAAATTAAAGTTGACATGATATCTGACCAAGCCTGAGAACTATTACACTACATGGCAACCATTCATTAATAAGGAACAGGGCATTCCTAGGCTGTTGTACCTCAGTTCTGGAAAGACATTCTGTATCAAAATTACTGCTTGTTCTGCAATTGATGATTAACAGATAGATGTTACTTGAATCAACTCTAGATGTCTCCCTACCCTTGATGTTGTTTTTCTTATGCTGTTATTGTTGATTACTTTACTTTTTTTCTTGGAAAAAGTTTTCTAAGACCTATGTTTTAAAATAAAATACATTTACAAAAATTAAACACTCTGAAAAATTCAAAAGTATCCCCTTCCCCTGCTCCAATTTATATCATCCTGCTCCAAAAATTGGAAACTTTGATCAGGCACTTCAAAACCTCATAAACCATTGAAGAGTTCAAAATGCCCACTCCAAGTGCCAGATTCTATCCATCAACTACCCTGACCATTTTCCCCAAAGCGGGGTGTGGAACTAGCATTGAGGAAGTGTAGTAGGCAAGGAGGGCTCTCTGAAACACAGAGAAGGCTCCTGTTGGGCATTGCCTTCTTCCCCAACTGAAGTTAGGTGCTACTAGGGATGAACAAATCAGTTTTACTTTCTCCCACATTCATTTTTTTTTAAGATCTCATTTTTTTCTATTTATGTATTTTGGGAACTTCTTACCAAGCTGAAACTAAAGTATCACCCATCCATAGGTGCTACCAGTATAGTGATCCTGGGCGCATGTTTTTGCATTAGGAATCAAAGGGGTTGAACTATAACCCCTATGATCCCCAAGAAAAAATGAGGCTGACCATATCCTTTGCAGTGCAGCAAGTGACATTTTATACAGGCCAAAATGATCTCTTGCCAGCCATCTGGTTCCTACCGGGTAAGGATACAATTGATCTCCCTATGCTGGCATCGTTAGGACAGAAGACAGGGATAGAAGTCATTGTCTTCCAGGAAGCCTTCCAATGCCTGCTACATCTTCCCTCTGCCCAAGGTAAGGTTTTCCTCCAATTTTGGGGAATGATGTAGCTAGTGGCCAATTTCAGCTCACTTTCCACCCTTCAAAGGTGCGTGTGTCAGGGGATCACTCTAGGTAGGCTCTGCTCACCTAGATCCTGTTCACACCCATTCAAGCTGCGCTCATGGAGCATCATTGCTTGAAATGTTCAGTGTATCCTAGGCTGAAACACTTCAGATTACAGGGAGAACTTCATATGACTCTCCCAATTCACATGAAACTGCTGCACATTAAAAAAAAAAGCATGCTGAGAAAGAGCATTCTAATGAGCCTTCCTCCTGAGATGCTAGTTTTCTATATGCAGGACATGTTTTGTATGGAAAAACAGTCAATTATTTTAGCCCTCACCTCTTATCAGAAGTGGTACAGGCAGATATAGGTATACTGCCTCAGTGAGATCTAGGCTTAGGTTATATAGGGATGTCCAGCCCTATTGGGGCGTGTCTGATGTCTACGATGCCCCTTACTTGCATTTGCAAGCCGAGCTGCAAATTTCTTCTTGAAATCTGGAAACTTTTGAGGGGGTTCCCAAATTTTTGTAAAAAGCAATTTGCACAAATTGCAACTATAATTTGCGGCTAAAATCTGCGCACTTCGGCTGTTGCACAAATCTGCAAAGCAGGTGAGTTTGTGGGGAAGCAAGCTGAAGTCTGGAGGAAGAGGGTGGAGCTAAGTAAAGTTTGGCATTCCACACACACACACTGGATAGATTCCTCTGCCACCCCCAAGATAGTTATTGGAATAATATCATGGGGATATTTATTTATTTACAAATAGAATTGCTGGATAGAGGAGAAGCAAAAATATAATAAAAACAAAACACATTCTTTAATTTTTTTAAAAAATATTTCTTCCCGGCATTAACATAGTAGGCTAAACAAGTGGGACCTTCAAATGTTGTCATTTGGAGTTCTCTTCTTCAGGTTTCCAGAATGCTCTTTTCCAGGATATGCCAATCTATTTCCCCTGCCCCTCGGTCTTCTCTGTCCCCCACCCCTCACAGTGGGTGCTCAGCATTCTGTGGTCACTCACCATGCTCAGTTCTTATTTGGTAGGTTGACCAGATAAAATCCAGGTCAGGGCTCATGTAACTTTAACAGTTGTAGAGAAAAGGGAATATCAGCCAGGGTCATTTGTATGCAATTAGTTCCTGGTGATATTCCCTCTTCATCACAACTGTTAAAGTTGCAGGGGCCTGCCTTCTTTTGTATATGGTCACTCGAGTATAGTGCATGCACCTTTAAGTGTTGTGATGAAGAGGGAATTTCACCAGGAACTAATTGCATACAAATGACACTGGCTGAAATTCCCTTTTCTCTACAACTGTTAAAGTTACATGAGCCCTGAACTGGATTTTATCTGGTCACCCTATTATTTGGGCTTATTGCGGGTGGGTTTGGTGAATCCCACCCTTAGGGGTTTTTGCTAAAGGTTTTTGTTGGGGTGGGTTTGTATTTCTGCAAACCTTGGGGTTACTCCAAACACATTGTGCGTCTACGGTGACTTCTTGGCTACATAAGGGCAGGATCTATATGTTGTCCTTGATGTGCCCTCCCTGCGCCACAAGCCGCTTCGGAGAGCTTCACCCTGCCTAGTGTGGCTCAAGCCTCGGAGGCTCTGCCCGCGGCTGCGCCACCGCGATGCCGCCCTTTCATCCAGGCCGGTCCCGGGGAGGGAGGAGGGAGGGGGGAGGGTTGTAAACCAAAGCCAGTGATTGGGAGAAGGATTTCCAATTGCTAGCTTTTGTTTACAACCCTCCCTCCTCCCTCCCTGGGACTGGCTGGGAAGAAAGGTCGGCGGCGGCGTTGAGAGCGCGAGCAGAGCCTCCGAGGCTTGAGCCACGCTAGACGAAGTGCAGCACTCCAAAGCGGCTTGTGGCACAGGGAGGGCGCATCGAGGACGACGTGTAGATCCGGGTTTAAAATAGTCCTTCTGGCCCAGTCGGATCTAGAAATCTTCATAGTTTATCCAAGAAGCATGGGGGAACAAATTAGGATTCAAGGCTTTAGGCTGTTTTGTTTTCCCTCCATGAAGGTCTCCCTCTAAAGATGCCTTTCATTGCCCAGAGCACATGTATGTCAGTAGCTTTATTTAATAAAGCAGAATGTGCTCTCAGCTGGCTTCCTTTCCCCCTCCCATCTCTGCTTTCCATAGTTCTAAATGCGTCTGTTAAGAGGAGGTGACACAGATGGCGTACTGGGTAACAGCAAGCACATCAATTGCAGAGACAGCTGTTTGCCTTGTTCCTAGACAGTGGAAAAGAGTTTAATAGCAGCTGTCAAACAAAGATAAAACAAATGAAAGCCAATAAAAGAAACAAACACAGGGCAGGATTATGCAAACGGCACCTTATCCTCTGTAAATATTCACTTCTTTCCAAAGACTGTAATTGTTTGATCATACAATTTTGGGTTGTAACGAGCAATTTAAGTATGCACTGTTGAAAAGGTAACGTATCTTATTTTTAAAAAATGCTATGGATATGATTCAGCCAAAGGTAAGCATTCTTGTCTCTTGGATTACAACTGGAGAGAGTTAAATACATGTTTATATTTCCCATTGAAAGCGACAGGTCATAAGGGCTAAGGTTTGGCAGGATCTCTCCAACTATTATAGGGATGTTTCATGTTTGAGAGGTTTCATAATAACAGTTTGAGACCTTCTCTAAACTACTGGCAAGGCAACATTTTGGTTTTCTGGGTTTCTTTCTTTCTTTCTTTTCATGCATGGTCCCCAAAGAGCACAGAATGGCTTACACTATGATTATTGCTCTTACATTTCTGAGCCCCTCTCAGCAGCAAATGATAACACACCTGGAATAATGAAAGCAGAAGAACTGCTTTTTAAAAACACCCACAGTTTTAATAGGCAGATAGTAGGGTAACTGGATGAAAAAAGGTAGAATCCCAGTATTCAGAAAATTAACGCCTGACAACCTAGTTACAGTGGTGGAATAGAGAGGAAACACAGGGAGTGTAGCACCAGGACTGTTTGAGAGCAGTCATCTGCTGGAACCAAGTTTTACTTTTGTTTGGGACAGTTTACTGTTTATTTTATTGATTGATTGTAGTGGAGGTGGTCCAATGTCATTGGGGTGGTGAATCCACTCCGGGTTTCACTCAGAACTCTAAAGGAGCTCTTTTAGAGTTCTGACTGAAACCCAGAGTGGATTCACCACCCCAATGACATTGGAGCCACCAGACTGCACTGACTGACTGGTTGATTATATTTCTATACTGTCTCTCAGGGATCAATCAAGGCAGTTGCAAAGAGTTCAAGACGTAAAAATCATAATAAAAAACAGAAAATATTGAAAACAAAACCAGATGATTAAAAACCAGATTAGCATAGGGCAGCTCAGAGAAAATAGTTAAGGAGATGCTGGTTAATTCTTTCCTTTTCGTTAATGGATTCCTACTTTTCTCTAGCAGTTAAATTGTAACACTTCTTTGCAGGATTCTTTACATTTCTGATTAAAAGCTAAAGGTTGGGTTTCAGCTGGTGAACATCTTTTTTTTTCTTTTTTTTTAAAAGCATTATTTTACAAGTTGAACATATGGAGTCAGAAGAAAGCACCACTGTGCAATGGTAACTATACTTAGGTAACTTTGTATTTTGGTCAATATTTTTATTTTAGAGTGTAATTTTAAACTTTTATATTGTATTTTAGCATGTTGTATTTTATAGTTTTAATTGTGATATAAAAATGCAATAAATAATGATTGCATCATTGTGACCTGCAGCCAAACGACCTGCCAAAGGCCTGGGTGCATGTCTGCAAAAGTTGGCAAGTTGCATTGTCTGAACCTTGGATATCTCTTTTAGAGTTCTGGCTGATTCTGACTAAAACCTGGAGTAGCTTCACTGCCCCACCAACATTGGAGCCACCAACCTCCACTGCTGGTGGGAATAGCGCCTTTTATAGTTCTCATTCCTATTTCTTATTCCAATGTCTTACACGGAAACCCGGTCAAATTCCAGATCTTATGAGACTTTGGGTGAATGGTCCCAAAACTATGTGACGCATCTCCAGCTGTCTTTTCCTCATCCCTTAGCAACCTGCCAAGACCCCAAGAACTGCAGGCTTCTCCATGGAAATGAAGGCTCAGTCATACAAAAGGCCTACTTGCATTCTGATGTGGTACAATCCCAGAAGAAGTGCACGGTGTGGGTCATGGATCAGCAATACTCTGTTTCATGAGTGAAAGGAAAATGAGGCAAAACAGTGTGCCCAGACTCCTTTGTGCCCTTTCCTCCCTGTAGTTTTTTCTATTGCCACAGGTGTAATTTTTTCCCCTGGCTCCACCACCAAACTAGCTTCGAAACTCTCTGGATCTCCATATTAAAGGGATGCAGGATTACCCCGTTAGTTAAGGAAAGTCACAAGAAAAAGATTCTGCCATTATATGCCTCAAAATTCTATTGCTTATGAACATGTAAGCTAGTAACAGCCTGTGAGATAGTAACAGGAAACATGGTGTCCATGCTCTACCTGATGAAGTCTACAATTATTGTGGGGGAACAAGGCTGGCAACAAGGCTGGACATGTTGGGTAGGCTGACCAGATAAAATCCAGGTCAGGGCTCATGTAACTTTAACAGTTGTAGAGAAAAGGGGATTTCAGCCAGTGTCATTTGTATGCAATTAGTTCCTGGTGAAATTCCCTCTTCATCACAACAGTTAAAGTTGCAGGCACTATACTAGAGTGACCATATACAAAAGAAAGCAGGTCCCCTGCTACTTTAACAGTTGTGATGAAGAGGGAATTTCACCAGGAACAAATTGCATACAAATGACACTGGCTGAAATTCCCTTTTCTCTACAACTGTTAAAGTTACATGAGCTCCGACCTGGATTTTATCTGGTCACCCTAATGTTGGGGCACCTGCCAACATGTTGGGGCACCCCAGCAAATGCCCATTAACAACAGCCTTTTGGAGTTCCTCTTCCCCACTGAAACCTGCTTATTCACCTGCCTTTCACTTTTGCCCAGCAATGGTGGTGGTGGTGGTGGTGAGAAAAAAGAGCAGTAGCAGCACTCCCCACTAGTTTATTGACTCTCTGCCTGCCAAACAAGAAGATGGTAGCAATCATGAGAAAGAGGATGAGGAGCAATAGTGATGGTGAGAAGGCAGACTCAACCAATAGAGAGGCCCATTCAGGCTCAAGGCCCCTCAAAAACAAGGAGCCAGTGCTGGGTAGAAATCAAACTGAATTTTCAGGGAAACTAATGATGTACATTATTCAGTCTTGTTGAGGAGGGCTGTGTTTCATTTAACTACTTGATTAATAGCTAAATTAATCATAGTTAAAAGCTAAGTCTGTTGGACCCAGACTTACTTTACTTAGAGACTCCCCTGAAATCAATGTGACTTAAGTGAACAATTATTAACTTACATTTCATTGATTTTAATGGGCCTACTCTAAGTAAGATTAAATCTGGATCCATCCCACTGTTTTAATGAGGATTTCTATTCATGATTACTTTTTGCTGGATTTGGGAAGCACTTTTGTGACATGAGAACATGTTGCTCAATCCGAAAATGTCAACCAATATGTGCTATGCAGTGGTGCTTATAGACAGAATGCAGCCAGTTTTAGTATGTTTTGTATTCTAAAAGCTATATTTTAAACAGTCTCTGTTCTTTCATTTATTTAATATTGTAGTATTATATGGTAGGTAACATTTAAGTATCTCATGTATCTGAATATGGTTTTAATTGAAGGTTATCATTCTTCCCATGTTACATCAGGGAAATGATGCTGACAGATTATGAATTACCTAAGGACATAAATGAATATATCTGATTTAGGATTAAGCAGGATAACGTGATTCATTTTGCGATTGTCAGCAGATTTGAGTTTGCAATCCTATGCATACTTACCAGTAAGCCCTACTGTACTCATTGGGGCTTACTTCTGAGTAGACATGGATAGCATTGCATTCAAAGTAAAGTAAACAGTACAAAGTTGAACAATCTAATAATAAATAATGAAGACTTATTTCAGAAATATGCCCTCAGTCCAGCATTTTTCCCATCAAAATATTTACCGGTAATTGTTAAATATATTTTCAGAGTTTAACAACTGAAAATTAGGCACATCTTTCTAAAGATGACTGGCACAGAGAAATGAAGATATGATCTGTGAGACCACCCACCACCTGACACCATTTTAAGGAAAAAGAAAATTGAGGTCAGTATTCATTAGAACTGTAGTGTAACAATAAATTGAAAATATATTACAGGAATATATTTTCTTGTTTGGATCCCATATTAAATACTAAAAAATATAATTTAATCACAATTTTCTAGTTTTCTACATTAGTGATGGAGAGAAGGGAAACATTAAAGGAAGAGGATAGCATGCTTATTGAGAAGAAAATGCAGCTGAATACACATGATAGGCATTTAACCAATAAAATGATAATATGTAAATCTAATTTATTGTGGAAAAACACTTCAGTGTTTGCATCAGGAGCATAATCTAAACAGTTTATTAGAATACATATCTATTTTTTGCACCTTGTCTTATCATGCTTTCTTATAGCCTAGTTAAGTAGGGTGTGCTTAAATCTGCTGTAGCAATTCCCAAGAACAGTGAAGGGAGGAAAGTGCCTCATTAAATGTGTTCAGCAAAAAAAATGCTCATATTATATTAATTAATAAAATCATTCATATTTAACAAACTACAGTCATAAAATCTAACCTGTTTAAAAACTGGTAAATGCTATAAATGGCCCTTATTACAAATCAGTCTTATTGTGTGGTTCATCACTATATTGCTTGATAAAGTGTAGTGTTGTCCTAGCAACAACAGGTAGTAAATGAAAGGTTTGTCATGGAAAAAGTGAAAAACTGTTGTTGTTTTGAAACAACAATATGAAATTGACTGTGCAAAGCTAACCAAAGTCATCAGAAAAGACAAGCAAAATATTATAGTTTCAACAAAGGAAAATGAAATATTTTGCTGTCTTTCCAGATAACTTATACTGGCTTTGTTCATTCAGTCTGCGAGATTTAGTCTGCATAGTCTCTGCTCCTTACATTGAGCTAAGTGTGTAAGGTGTCCTATTGTGTCTTGTGTCTTGGATACAGTCTCAGCTAGTTTGCACTCAGAGTGAAATCAATGGAAGTTAGCCAACAATATGGTAAACTATACACCCTCACACCAACCTTGTAAAATGGAAGGAAGATTTCACTGACCTTGCAAAATGGAAGTGTGTTCCCTTCCCTTCCCCTGCCATGCCCCAATTGGACACACTGGGTAGGATCTAATCTGCAAATGTATGGTCACCTGTAGCATCCATATGCAAGCTAGCATTGGGATAGGTAAAGGAGGCTATAAAAGCCCTTGTTGACTGTGGAGCACTGGACTTTGCCTGCTCTACACTTAACCAACAAAATTGGAAGCTGGTGCCACAGGCTGATTACAATGGATAGGCAGGAAACTAGGTTACCATACATTTGTTGGTGAGCTCCAAAGGGACTTTTATGATGAAATGAGATTCCCATTTTGTCTCTCAGGGCTGTCCTGGAGCACATACCAAACATCTTAGGGCTTTGGGGAGGTAGTGAGTTGGGAGGCCATCCTTTAAAACATGAAGTATGGCTGGCAGGGGCGGGAGCAGGCATTATATTGCTTTTGGCACAGGCAGGGCAGCATTTACCTTAACCAAACTGCTGAGAAGAAGACTATAAGGTGGGCTTGACTTATGTACCTCATAAGAAGTTGTTTTGTTTTTGCTGGAGATCCTGTATGTTAATTGTTTACCCATACCGGTGCCTCTCCTCTTTCCTCTGTATGTATTTTCAAGAAAACACAACAGATGCTACTTGCTGTGTATATCCATTACTGCACAATGGGGACACAATACTGAAACAAAGGAATCCATTCAGCTGACCAAGCTAACTCAGGGTGAGATTTTACTCTGCGTAACTTTGACATATGTATCATTTTCCCAAGTGGAATGGAGAATATTTACCAGCCATAAAAGGGAGATGTGTATCACTAGTAAAACAATTGTCTGTAGCTTACCAAAATGAAGCCACACAATCTCCACATGGAACCACATTTTGAATGAAAGCAATCTCAAAAGTAATTCAATGATGTACATTCTTCTAAAGACTTCTTGCAAATTCTTAAAGACTTCACAATTGTATTAGTATTATTTTCTAAATTTGAGATAATTTAGAGCCTCATTTATCATGTGGGAGTCATATTGCGAAAATCAGCCACAAAGTTCATAAGGTTACCTCTTTAGTTGTGACACAGCTGTGCAACTCTGTGTGCAAACAGGCACAATTATATTCTGTTCCCGTCCGTCATGAGCTGGAGAAGAAAGAAAGGTGAGCCAGTAATTCTAACAACCTAAGGCAATTGCATTTGCCAGGAACATAAAGTTGGAATGAGCTTTTGAGGGTTCATGAGAATACTTTAATGCACTACATAATCTTACAGAGCATATATAAAAAGGCCTGAAAGTATTTTTTGCATATAGCATAACTTCAGAAATGGAGGTAATTTTCTAGACAAAGCAGGTGCAAAATCATCTTATTTAGTACAGAATCATTCTTTATTGAAATAAAAAGCATAATCAAATGCATTGGAGTGTAGCATTAAGAGATGTATTCGCACAGTTGTGTAAATGTGCATCATATGTCAACAGGTTAATAAGCATGTTCTGGAGACAGTTAATTGGCCCAAGCATGCATGCTTGGAAGTTTGCTTGAAATCAATGATCCTTACTTCCAATTAAACTAGTATAGATCAAAATGTACATCTTATTGATTTCAATTGGACATTCTCTAGGTCATATTCTATAGCATTACATAATGTCAAAAAATAAATACTGAAGAATCATGGCATATAATAAATACAATGAAATAGATGCTGAGCACCTGTTTTAGCCAGTTTAAATTCTGATACAATTAGCATGATAGTGGATAGTAGGTAAAAGAGGTCACCCAGGCCACCAATTTGCTACAAGATACCAACAACAGAACAGCCTACTCAATGCAGACTACATCCAGAGGAGAAAGGGTCCAACAGAGCAAATAACACCAGATGGTTCAAGCAACCATTGAACTTACTAAAAGTTGCTCTAAGCAATGTAATTTAAGTTGGTCCTGGGGCTGGAATAATGTCAAGATGACTTTCCTCTGTTCGCATTTTGATGGTGTGGGAGCTGCTGCAGAATGTTGCCTAGGAAGGCACATGGTATCTGAAATTCCTGAGCCACATGGAAGCAGCACAGAAAAAAATGGGAAAAATCATACATATCATCTTGATGTGCTTATTTCTACCTATAGTCTTGAAACAATATGCATAAAGCTAAGGCAAACTGTTACTTATAAATACAAACACGTATTTGAGTTATCATAAATTTAAATGTCAAGATACAGATGTATTGCAGGAATACGGAGTGTGGAAAATAACGAGGCAGACACAATCTTGGGATTTAAACAGGGCCACATTTATTAATAGGTCTGTAGAAATAGTAAACCTAAGCGGGCATCTTCTCTAATCCGGTGTTGTGTCTAATTCCTTTCCCCTTGCTCAGGGCGAAGGAATGTTAGACGTTAATTCAGAATCAGATTCTGAACCTGAACAGACATTCCAGTCCATACCAGAAGGGGAAGATGTCGTTCCCATAGCTTCGCCTTTAGGGGATGTTTCTTCTGATGTAAATAACTCTGCAGCTGATAAGCAGTCTTTGACTTCAGAGGATGAGGGGGGAGTGAGCTCAGAAATCCCATTTTCCGTAGGAGAGAAAAACGAGCACAGATCAAACAGGTCAGGAGGCGGCGCTTGGAAAGATTACTTGCTCAGAAAAGGCTGGATGTGAATTCTTCTCAGAAGTGACTCTTGCTTTCTTGTGAATGGATCAACTGTTTGTTTGCTTAGCTAAATTATGCCTTGGGGCAAAACGCTTTCTAAGTTTTAGCTCCCTTCAAAGGGAGGGAAGGGATCATTTGCTAAATAAAAGATTGATTGCTTTTCTAAGAGGCTTCCTTATTGACTTCAATGAGCACTAGTAGTTACAGAATCATGACAGCTTGATCCATTCACAAGCTCCTTTTTCATTTTTCACTTATTGTTTTGGGGTGCTCTACGCTTGCGAGATGGAACAGGCTCTTGCTAATTTAACCCTTGAAAATCAAACCCTCCGGGATCAGGTAAATCAATTGGTAGGGGCGGTCGGTGCACTACAGGCGGTGGTGGCGGCGGCCCCTCCCCCCCCCCCCCCCGTGCCTCCACATCGAAAATGTCCAGTAAGTCTTCCGGAGAAGTTTGATGGAGACAAGAAGCTTTTTACTGCTATTCGTGCTCAGGCAGAGCTCTACATGCGTTGGAGGGCAGCCGATTTTCAGACCGACCAGATGCGTGTGGGATTTTTAATTACTCTACTTTCCGGAGCGGCAGCAAAATGGTCTTCGGCGCTCCTAATTGCAAACAGCCCCTTATTAACCAATTACCAAAATTTTGTGACTTCTATGGCAAGTTTTTTTGGAGATTCTCTTAGGATGGAGACTGCAACCAGAGAGATCCGCCGTCTACGCCAGGGGAAGGATTCTGTTGCTGTCTACATTACCAACTTCCAATTACTCATACAGGACTTACAGTGGAATGATGCTGCCTATATGGCCCAGTTTTTGGAAGGTCTCAACGAAGATATTTTAGATGAGTTGGCACGATCTGCTCTTCCAGCGACATTAGCAGATCTTACCGCCTCGTGTTTACGCATAGATGCTTGCTTGGAGGGTTGCAGAGATGCATGGCGCGCAGCTGCCTGCCGCCCCATGCCTCCTCCTATACCACCTAGAGCTTTTCCCCCTCCTCAGCGCCCCCTGCTGTTGCAGCCAATGAAGTTCCCATGCAACTAGGGGCCACTCAACCTTTGATTTCTCCAGATGAAAGGGATCACCGGCATGTGGAAGGACTGTGTTTCAAGTGTGGAAAGAAAGGGCATTACATTAAATCTTGCAGATCCCCAGCGTGGAAAAAAAAAAGAGCTGACTCCTATGACAGCTTCTGCCCCCCAGGCATGACTAGACCGACCCCCGAGTCTCATGGGGGTTTCTAGCCAGGAAGGCCCAGCAACGACTGGGGTAAGTCTTTCGCACGCACCTCCCCCACCCCATCTCGTTCTTGCTGTGCAATTGCACACTCCCCATTGGAAAGGCGGCGAATTTTTGGCCTTGCTAGATTCAGGGGCTACTACAAATTTTATGTATGAACAGTTTGCTAGCCGCCACAATGTGACTACCCAGCCCCTGCCCCGTCCGCTCCTGTCAGGAGCAGTTACTCGAATTACTGTTCCCATCACTGTACATTCCCAAGGGCATGAGGAACAACTTCAATTCCATCTTGCTAAGATGCCTCAGTACCCACTTGTACTGGGCATGTCCTGGCTCACCAAACACAACCCCCAAATCTCGTAGGAGCATCACCAAGTACTTTTTACATCTCCCTATTGTCGCCAACATTGTCTTGCTGGAGCCAGCGTCCCAATTGCTCAGACTTTAACTCTTCCACCCCCAGTATTGGCAGCTTCCGGGCAACTCAGCTCCTCCACCCTTAACTCTCTCCCAGATAAATATGCTGCTTTCTGAGATGTCTTTGACAAGACGGAGGCGGATCAGCTACCCCCCCCCCAACTGACCATATGACTGTGCTATAGATCTCATCCTAGGGCCCCCCATCCCTGTGGGGAAGTTGTATCCGATGTCAGGCCCTGAGTTGGAGGCTCTCCGGGAATTCTTGGACACTAATTTACAGCGCGGTTTTATTTGCCCTTCTAGCTCCCCTGCTGGGGCAGCTTCCTTTTTTGTCAAAAAGAATTCTGGAGAACTACATCTGGTCCATGATTACAGATGCATCAATCAATTAACAATCTGCGATAAGTACCTCCTCCCCCTCATCCCGGTAATGTTAGAGCGTTTGGGACAAGCTGCTATTTTTACCAAATTGGATCTGAGGGGAGCCTATAATTTGGTCCATATTCGTGAGGGGGTGAATGGAAAAGTGCCTTTTTGACACGGTATGGTGCGTTTGAATATTTGGTCATGAGTTACGGCCTTGTTAATGCTCCAGCCACGTTTTGCCATCTTATGCATGATATTTTTAGGGATTATCTGGACAAGTTCCTGATTATTTATTTAGATGATCTCCTTATTTTTTCTCGAGATCCCCAAGAACACCAGTTCCACGTAGAAGCCATCCTGCAGTGTCTTCGTGAGAATCATCTCTTTGCTCAGTTGGAAAAGTATATTGTAGGATGCTGATTGTGAGATTGGGCTAAAACCTATTTTAGGTTGCCTCAACAATAAAGGTTCATTAATGATTTGTCTAATTTGGACTTTTTGGGTTATCAAATTTCAACACATGGCATTAAGATGGATCCCACTAAAGTACAGGCAGTCTTGTCCTGGCAAGCCCCAAAATGCAGGAAGGACTTGCAAAGATTCCTGGGATTTGCCAATTTCTATAAAAAAAATTTGCCTAACTATGCTAACCTTACTGCCCCCTTGTCTGATCTGCTCAGGGGCAAATGCGCTACCTGCCAATGGTCTCCCTCTGCTCAAGAGGCTTTTGACAAACTAAAACATTTGTTCAGTTCAGAACCCCTGCTTCAACATCCCAATCCACAAAAAACTTTTGTTGTGCAAACTGATGCTTCCGATGTGGCTTTGGGAGCAATACTTTTACAACCTGGAGGGAAGGAAGGAGAACTGCAGCCCTGTGCTTATCATTCACAAAAATTAACCACTTCAGAAAGAAACTACACAATTTGGGAAAAGGAGCTTCTAGCCATAAAATCTGCATTAGAAGCCTGGAGACACCTTTTAGAGGGGGCCCTCCACTCAGTGGAAATTAGGACAGATCACCGCAATTTGGTTCATCTGCAAACAGCCCGAGCCATGAATCAAAGGCAAGCCCGATGGTCTTGGTTTTTCTCATGCTTTGACTTAAAGATATGCCATGTCCAAGCCTCTGAAAATCAACAGGCGGATGCACTTTCCCGTAAACCTGAATACCTCACTGAGGGAGAGGAGACGCCACTACCTCCTCCAATTCTTCCTCCCCAGACTTTGGCTGTGGTGGGGGAGTTTCAATCCTGGGAGGAAGAACTCCATCACGAACAAGCACAAGATCCCTTTGTACGACGCAAAGTGACTGAGCTCGGATTGAAGGAAGGGACTACCCCATCATCCTTATTTTCGTTACGTGGTGGTCTCCTGCATCACAGGCACCAACTTTATGTCCCCTCGAAGGCTCTGAGGGAAAAGATCCTTCAACATTGCCATGATTCTTGCACAGCTGGACACTTTGGAATTTTCAAAACTTTTGAGGCTGTAACCCGAGACTTTTGGTGGCCTCAAGTGCAGAATAATGTCACCTCCTATGTAGCTTCTTGTGATACCTGTCAACGAGCTAAAGCGGTCCCAGGTAAACCCACAGGCTTACTTCATCCATTACCTGCGCCTGCAGGACCGTGGAAACTGCTTTCCCTGGATTTTATTACTGATTTACCTTCCTCACAAGGCAAAACCATCATCCTGGTGGTAGTGGATTTATTCTCTAAAATGGCTGATTTCATACCTTGCCCTGGTCTGCCCTCAGCCAAGGACACTGCTAAACTGTTTTTAACCCATGTTTTCCATTTACATGGTTGGCCAGAGGGATTGGTCTCAGATCGCGTTCAGTTCACTTCTCATTTTTGGAGGGAATTGTTAACGTTGCTGCACGTAGAACTTTGACTTTCTTCTGCTCATCACCCTCATACGGATGGACAAACTGAATGTACTAATGCAACCTTAGAACAATACCTCTGTTGTTATGTTAACTACCAACAAGACAATTGGGTTGATCTCTTGCCTCTGACTGAATTTGCCTATAACAATCCATGCCACACTTCCACGCGTCAGACCCCCTTCTTTGTCAACTACGGCTATCACCCCATATTCCCTCGGCTCTGCTGCAGTGCCTGCTGCTAATGACTTCTTGGAAGAACTCCACACTTTGCACAACATTCTTCAAGACCAGATTGAACAAGCCAAAGTATCTTAGAAAACAGCAGCAGACCGTCACCGGTTGCCAGGTCCCTCTCTATCTGTGGGAGACTGGGTTTGGTTGTCTACTCGACATTTTCCTTCACAGGTGTTAAGCAAAAAGCTTGCAGCCCAATGGACGGGTCCCTTTCAAGTTATAGCCCAGAAACCCAGTTGCTTTCAAGTTGGCTCTTCCTCCTTCATTGAAGATCCACCCGGTTTTCCACCGTTCCTTACTTTCTCCGCTAATAGCTGGACACCCTCATCGCTCAAACATGGACCCACCCCCTCCGATCTTGGTGGAAGGGGAGGAGGAGTTTGAAATAGCTGACATTCTAGACTCCCATTGTTTCCAGGGGGAAATTCAATACTTAATAGACTGGAAGGGTTATGGACCTGAAGAACGTTCTTAGGAACCATTGGAAAATTTGCATGCCCCTCTATTGGTCCGTAAATTTCATCAACGTTACCCCCACAAACCTGGGCCGGGTTCTAGGCGTATCTCTCCTGGGGGGAGGAGTTATGGGAGTGGAGATGGTGTTGTGTCTAATTCCTTTCCCCTTGCTCAGGGCGAAGGAATGTTAGACGTTAATTCAGAATCAGATTCTGAACCCGAACAGACATTCCAGTCCATACCAGAAGGGGAAGATGTCGTTCCCATAGCTTCGCCTTTAGGGGATGTTTCTTCTGATGTAATAACTCTGCAGCTGATAAGCAGTCTTCGACTTCAGAGGATGAGGGGGGGAGTGAGCTCAGAAATCCCATTTTCCATAGGACAGAAAAACAAGCACAGATCAAACAGGTCAGGAGGCGGCGCTTGGAAAGATTACTTGCTCAGAAAAGGCTGGATGTGAATTCTTCTCAGAAGTGACTCTTGCTTTCTTATGAATGGATCAACTGTTTGTTTGCTTAGCTAAATTATGCCTTGGGGCAAAACGCTTTCTAAGTTTTAGCTCCTTCAAAGAGAGGGAAGGGATCATTTGCTAAATAAAAGATTGATTGCTTTTCTAAGAGGCCTCCTTATTGACTTCAATGAGCACTAGTAGTTACAGAGTCATGACATCCAGCCTCATGTCGTTGTTTTATCGGGTGAGAAGTTCATGGCCTGAGAGTGGCACCTCAACATTCACAATCTCCCAGACTTCCCCTTTTGGGTTAGGGTGACCTTCTGTGTCACCCCCTTTGCGCCGTGGGGCTGTGAGTGGGTGAGGAAGGTTGGCCTCAAAGGTAGCCCTTATCACTAGGGGTGTGCATGGACCCCTCCAATTTTGTTCCGGATCAGATCAGAACAAAATCGGAGGTCCCCCGGATCGGATCAGACCAGATCCCAATCCGAAAAGTGGAGGTGCGATTTTCGGATCGGTCACCATTTTCCTCCATAGACTTGCATTGGGGGAAAGAAAGCTTTCCCCCAATTCAAGTCTATGGGGAAAATGGCAGCAGGGGTGAGTGGGGGCCTAACTCCCCCCTCCCTGTCCCTTCCCCCTCGTGCTTCTCACCTGCAGGGGCCTTCTGCTCCCATTCGCTGGCACCCGTGGGCGCCAATGGTTGGCAGCAGACAACCCTGTAGATAAACCCTCTCCCCTTCATGCTCCTTACTTGCCGGGGCCAGCCACTGCTGTCCACTGGAGCCCACGGATGGTAGCGGACAGCCCCGGCAGGTAAGTGAGAGCCACCTCCTTCCTCCCCCTCATGATCCTCCTTACCTGCCGGGGCCCATCTGCTGCCATCCGCTGCCACCCAGGCAGCAGCAGATGGCAGCAGATGGGCCCCAGCAGGTAAGCCCCCCCGGCGATCCTCCTTACCTGCTGGGCCGTCTGCCACCTTCACCTGCCGTAGATCTACTGAGCACTAGGCTTCGCAGCCTAGTCCTCAGTAGAGAGCCAGGTGATGACATCATCACCTGGTGCTCTACTGAGAACTAGGCCACGAAGCCTAGTGCTCAGCAGATCTATGACAGATGAAGGTGTCGGATGCCCCTGCAGGTAAGTGGGGGGCCCCTCCCTGCTCCCCCCCACAATCCTCCTTACTTGCCGTGCCATCCGCTGCTATCCGCTGGCGCCCGTGGATGGCAGTGGATGGCCCCGGCTGGTAAGCCCCCCTTCACGCTCCTCCTTACCTTCAGGGCCGTCTGCTGCCATCCACTGGCGCTGCCCTGGCAGGTAAGCCCCTCCTCCCCTTTGCACTCCTTACATGCCAGGGCTGTCCACTGAGGACGGCCCCGGCAGGTAAGCCCCCTCCCCGCATTCGCACTCCTCGGCCCCGGCAGGTGAAGGCATGAGTGGGGGGAGGGGGTCTGATCCTCCGATCCAACACGATCCAGATCGGGTCCTTTTCGGATCAGATCGGATTGGATCGGCCGATCCAGGTTCTGGGGATCAGATCAGATAATTTTATCCGATTTCCCCTGGATCGGGTCCGGATCGTGGATCAGACCCGATTCATTGCACACCCCTACTTATCACCAACTGCTGGGCCGAGATACTCGCAGCTGAGGAGCCTCAGGCATTACCGATCACCGCAATGGTGCCTCTGAATGCTCACCAACCCTAACCCGCTCAAGATGCCTACACAAACCTGCCTATCAGCAAATGCCATCAAATTGTTAATCATGCAAACCAACCTAATTATTTTTCCCCGCCTGACTTACAGTGTGAAGTAGGCAAAAACAAAAACAAAATACTCAAAACAAATGATAGATTATGAGCAAAAAATTCCTACTTGGCCTCCAAAGGGATGACCAGCAAACCCACTCTGCTTAGAGGGAGGGAGGGAGGGAGGGAGGGAGGGAGGGAACCGTGCTTCAGAGAGGAGAAGGGGAGGGGTGAGAGCCAATATATGTGCTCTGATTTCCCTTCACCTCTCTGGTGGTGCCACAGGGAGGCCACCTATGGCGTGCCTTCCTGCCTTGTCTCCCACCTCCACCTGCAATAGCCTCCCTATGCCCAGGCTGAGCCGGCCGTGGAAGTAAGGCATTCCTTGAGCTATGACTCTATCTCATGCCAGCAGCATTGTTCCTCCAGGTTCTTGCCATGCAGGCTTCTTCCTTTTGGCCTGGAGCTTTTCACATGACCTTACCAATGCAGGATGGGCTCTGTTGCAGTATGCCAATATAACCCTGCCAACTAGAGATGGGAGAATCAGAAAGTTTTTGAGCTCACCTAAATTCTCTGAAAACCATTTCGAAGCTCATTTAGGCTCACACCCAGTTTTGTGTTCCGTATGTTTTTTGGGATCGTTCAAATGGGAAAAATATGCATTTAGAATGGGGAAGTGTGCATTTCTGTGCATGTTTTTCCATAAGTATGTGCTTTCCCCCCATTGAATAAAGTGTGAAAAGGTATATTTGTTGAAAAATGCACATTTCAACGTGTGATATTATATATATATATATATATATATATATATATATATAATTTCAAATATGATTGCAAATTCAGACATTTGTGAACAGTTCTTTAAAAAAGCGCTCCTGTTTGCATTCAGGATTGTGAATGAGCAGAAGAGGTCACACATTAGTTCAAGTATCTTTGCCATTTGACCATCTATGACACTTGAGGCTCAGGCGGCCTCAGTGGCATGGAGTGCCTTCTACCAACTTCTACCAATGCCCGTATCTGGACAGGGATAACCTGGCTTCAGTTGTCTATGCTCTGGTAACCTCCAAGTTAAATTACTGCAATGTGCTCTACATGGGGCTGCCTTTGAAGATGGTTCGGAAGCTGCACTTCTTTCAAATCTGGCCACTATTAGTTAGAGTAAGGCTGCAACTCAATGAAAGTAAAATCTCTAAGGGCACAATCCTTTGCATGTTTAGACAGGAAATAAAGTCCTACAAGTCCCAGCATGTCCCAGTGAGGAATGCTGGGATTTGTAGGGATTTTTTAAATCTAAACATGCATTGGATTTCGCTGTAAAACTCTTTTCTGTAGACTCTGTCTAGGGAGAAACAGGTTACCAAGACCTAAAAATGTAAATTGAATGGAAAAATGCAAGAGTTTGCACTAGGTAAACATGAGATGACCACCAACATTTAAGGAGACTATGACCAGATCCACACCAAGCAGGATCTAGCAGTATGAAAGTGGTATGAAAGCAGTATATAAAAGGCAGGAGCCACACTACTGCTTTATAGTGGTATTGAAGTGCACTGACAACTGTTGGGGCCCATTGACACATATCATATACCACTTGGTGTGGCTCCTGCCTTTTATATACCACTTTCATACCACTTCCATACAGCTATATCCTGCTTGGTGTAGGTCTGGCCTACATGTGGCATGAATACTTAGGAAACAGTTTAAAATGTGTTTACCCACAGATAAAACTTCACATCAGTTTGCTCATTATATTGCTTCAGATGCTTTTATATTTACTCCCATTTCTTCATGATTATCTAGCAGGGAGGCAAGGTTTCCATGTAGGTTTATTATTTTACCTCTCTCTCTCTCTCTCTCTCTCTCTCTCTCTCTCTCTCTCTCTCTCTTTGAACTGCAATTATGTCCAAACTTCAGCTATGAAGGGAAACATCTAAAATAAGATTAGTAAAACTACTGTACTCTAGTACTAGTTAAAATAGATGGGATTCAAATGTACACCAGAGAAAGTGGCCAGGCTTAACAGTTTAAAATGTTTTAAATGTCAGCTGTTTTATGATTATGGTATTAAATTTTGTATATTGTCTTTTTAGTGTTCAATCTTTTAATTTTTGTAAACTGCCCAGAGAGCTTCGGCTATTGGGTGGTATATAAATGTAATTTAATAATAATAATAATACCCACCATGAAAATTGAAGCCCATATGATAGGAGCCGGTGTCTCTTCCAGCAGTAACAGTGGAAACTATGTACAGAGCAACCCAAAAATAAGCACACTTCCTTATTGTCTTTCAAAGACGAGGAGAACAAAAGTAGCTTTAAATCTGTCAAGCACATCATAGAAGTAACAGCAGCCTAGTATCAGACACACCACAGGGAACCTAACTAGTAAATTGCCCATCAGCAAAGAGTGAGTGGTGGAAGAGAGGATGATAGAGATGAGTAGAATGAACTAAAAGCATTAACATCCAAATAAAAGTAATGTCATTTAATGAGTGACATTAATGATTGCTACTGCTAAATGACATGGATTATTATGACATGTGAGTACGAATGTTCATCACTCTATACTTTTGAAAGACTTGACTGAAAAAATAATATGAATGCTAATGCGTGTGCACACACCTACACAATGTTCTCTTAAATTTATTAATGCTGAGATTTTATCCTAATTATCTTATCAATTTCAAGGAAGTAGGCAGTGCTTTCTCCATATTGCTATTAGAAGTATTTATATTATTCTCTGCTATCCCTATTATGAATACTGAACCATTGTTATGTAGCCCATTCTTGTTTACTTTGACTGGTAGTAGCCCTCTAACTATGGAACCTGTGGCTCTCCAAATGCTGTTAGTCTCCAAGTCTTATCAGCCCCAGCCAGCATGGCCAATGGTCAGGGGTGCTGGGAGTTGTAGTCCAAAACATTTGATGGCCACACGGTGAGGGAAGGTTGTTCTACAGTTCAAGAGAGATCGTATCCTGTCCAGCAAAGGACAGGATTGAAGTCCTGGATTTTTAAAAGGGTTTGGTCTGCCATATTTTGGGGGGTGATTTTATGCATGCATGTTTTGCCGGTGCTTCTAGTTGGCCTTGTTGTATGATGGTGTATGCTCCATTCAACAATGTTATTTCCCATAAGTAAATTGAACCAGATCTCTAGGGGTCAGGTCAAGCTTGTCAGTCTTAGGCATGACTGTCAGGTGTTCCAGGTTGATGCTCTTGGGATGCCCAAGCTCCAAGTGAAATGGGGCACTCCTTTGGGAAAGGGGCACATAGCTCAACTCTAGAACCAATGATTTACAATCATAAGGGCCCTGAGTCTCCAGCAGTAGGGTTGGGAGAGAGCCCTGCCAGCCAAAGCATCATACACTACTTTAAAGCATAACTTATAGAAAGGCATTATTTGGCTATCTCTATTCTGGATCAGGAGTTTGAGGGGAAGGTGCCATTGCTGAGGTCTGCAGGAATGATGTTAGAAGAGCAAACATCAGCTCTCCACAAATGTCTTAGTTTGTAGTTTTAAACTTTTCATAACGGTGATTACACTTTTGAGTCCCAGAACACTAAGAACTGATTATGGCTTTCAAACTCAAAAATGGATTAATGTTGACATTCTGGAAATGAAATGAAAGTGAACATTCTTTAAAAAGTCATTCCTCTTTTATTCAAGCAGTAGCTGTAAAATACCAAACAAAAGCAGCAGGAGGCATATGCACACCAGGAAATAAAGTGTGTATACTTTACTTTGCATATACTTTACTTTGGATAGGAAAGTCTGATTCAGACGTAAATGTCATCCTAACAAATGCTTACAGAAACATTCTAAATTTTCTGAATCTAATACTAATGCTCGTCAGAGTAATGTTTAAGCTCACAAAATCTCTGTGGAAAATGTATACTTGTGTAGGCTGACCATATGAAAAGGAGGACAGGGCTCATGTAACTTTAACAGTTGTAGAGAAAAGGGAATTTCAGCTGGCATCATTTGTATGCAATTCATACCTGGTGAAATTCCCTCTTCATTACAACAGTTAAAGCTGCAGGGCCCCTGCCCTCTTGTGTATCTGGTCACTCTAGTATAGTGCCTGCAACTTTAATTATTGTGATGAAGATGGGATTTCACCAGGTACTAATTGCATACAAATGACATAGGCTGAAATTGCCTTTTCTCTGCACTGTTAAAGTTACATGAGCCCTGTCCTCCTTTTCATATGGTCAGCCTATACTTGTGCAACCAACACAAGCTTGCATCACATACTTGTGATGTAAACAATTGACTACTAGTTGAACACTGTTACATATATCTAAGTGCTATAAAACTGCTTCAGTTTATCAGTGCTGAAATGTGACATTTTGCCAGATGTGGCCTTCCAGATGTTGTTGCACTACAGCAGCTCTAGCCAGCATAGCCAATAGTGAGGGATGATTGGGGTTGCAGTCTAACAACATCTGGAAGGCCACAAGTTGCTCACCCTTGCCATAAAGCATTACAGCTGAAAAAAGCTGCACTGCACAGCACTTGACTTGGGTTTTATAAGGCACAAAAACTGCAGCAGGTCTTCCATTCAATTCAGATTGCAGGCTCATACTTCCAAGTACTTTACAGGATAGCTAGCTGCATAAGAAACTACAATGAGAAAGAAACTAATGTGTCTCTTTGCCTTCAGGTTATTGACCTGAGAAACCAGTAGGAGTTAAATTTCACTGCCCAACATGGCTGATGTTGAATCTGTGATATTTATATATTGATGCCAAGAAATAAGAATCATGGATTTAAAACTGTTGCAGGCTACACATCTACCCTGTTTTCCAGCACAAATAGAAAATACAGCGTTTAAGGCATTTTCTTTTTTCATGAAAGATGTACAAGTTCTTAAAAAGGCAATAGAGGGCACCAGCAGGCTGCTTTCGCTGCAATTCTCCACAGAGAGCAGTTTTCCTGCTGAAATGGCGTTTAACATGGCAGGCTTTTCAGTATTTGACTTTCAAATTTGAGAGGAAAGCAATGGGTGAGGGACAGGTTCCGAGAATGCAATCCATAAAACAGACTTCAGACAGGCTTTAGGAGAAAGAGGCAAGTAAATCTCAGATTTAGTGAGTTCTGTATTATTATATAAATCCAGTTATCTTTCTGGATCATAGTAAACCCTGTATAATTAGATGAGGCCTCATATCATTAGGTCAATTAGATATGAAATAACCACACACACTGTCTTTAATTACCAGTCTCTTGCTGGGCTGTAGAACAAAAACAAATGCAATACACAGACCTAAGTATGATTGGATTCTGTAGGCATGCCATGTATCAAAAGAGAAGGGAAGCAGGAAAAAAAAGACTAATATGAGCTAATGTGTCATTTAAGTGGCACTATATTAGCAATTTTAGAAGAAAATTGAACTGGGGTGGGAGAGAGATGCCTTTTTTTACCTTGAAATATCCCACACTTCTGGATTGTGAAGAATCCTACATTATGGTCTTCAGGGGAGAGTGCCCATACTTATGTAGCTGACACAGCAATGATCATGCAGAAGAAGCAGATATTAACAGACTGGGGGGGGGGGACTGTTTGAAGAAATACAAAAACACCTGTAGAAAAAAACTTAATGGGCCCTCCTCCCCCTCAAAAAAGTCCAATGATGATGAAAAAGGTTAGTGGGCATCGAATGCTGACTACCTGTTGGTGGGGTTGGTGAAGAGAGGAAGGAAGGCTTCCTTATGAACCTCTCTTCTCCCATTCCTCTCTTCTCTCACACTGTGGAAGTAGTACCTGTACCCTCAACCCTTGTCTGTCTATTTTCTTCTCTCCCCTGTGTCTTTGCATGCATCACCTCAAGCTCTGTGCCTTTGCCCTATATTTGAGATTAACCTGTTGCAGTTAGGCTGCCTGGGTGTCTACCTAATTCCCTAGTTCCTTTCCAATTCAGCTTTCAGTACCTCTGTGCTTATAGTACTCCACTTTGCCTAACCCTTGTTTTTATCCTCCTCCTCCTCCTGCGTTTAGGGTGTTAAACAGATGCTTATATAATCAACATCTTTATTCCATGCCAAAGTTGCATCGTTAATCAATCACTCTCTTGTATATAATAAAATCCATATTCTTTAAATTTAAGACTTGGTTCAGTCAATATTTATTATGGTCACAAGACCAGCAGAAAGACTTGGTTCATGTTATATCATAATTTCCCTCTGTTATTTGTGTAAAAGTTAACTTTTCCACTGCACACTGTAAGTGTAGGCCCAAGACCTGTAAAACACTTGCCAGTCAAGTACACATTTGTGCACATGTGATCGAAGACACATGGTCGTTGAGATGCATTCTAAAACTGTTATTTGAAAAAAAGGATTCTTTTCCTTGTGATGCTATACATCTCAAAATAACATGATTCCTACCCAGGAATTTAGTGATACTTTAATCCTATTGAAATCAAAATGGTTTCGGTTAGTCATGGGCCAGATCTATATAAGAGGCAGGAGCCACACTACTGCTTTATAGCAGTATTGAAGCACACTGACAACTGTTGGGTACCATTGGCACATACCATATACCACTATATCCTGCTTGGTGTGGCTCTTGCCTTTTATATACCATTTTCATACCACTATATCCTGCTTGGTGTAGATCTGGCCTTTATTTAACTTGTCCCACTGAAAATTCATTTTCTGGATCCAGCCTCAAACTCAGTGCCAGCTTTAGGTTTTTGAGTGCCCTTTTGCAATACAGCCTCAATGGCCCCATTCCTCAGAGAGTCTACCTTCTCACCTCCATTGCCACCAGCTGTTATTGCTCCTCTTCCCCTTCTCATCATTGCTGCCATTGGCTTGCCTGACAGGCAGAGAGCAAGTGAACACGTTGGCACTGGCCTTTTCTGTTCCTCATTTTTACCATCACTATGATCTGGGCCAGAGTGAAGACAGGGTGCAATGGTGGAGCAAGTCCTTGGGGCTCTTGTCAGTGGGCCTCTGCTCATGACTTGGCCCTTGGCAGGTGCCCGACTATGCCTACCATTGTTGCTGTCCCTGTTCAGGCTTCCGAACAACCAATATGATGTTCTCTTAAAAACATGGGACTAAAAAAAAAAGCATGTGATTTGAAAATCCTTATTCACAACAAGCCCACCTACATGATTTCTATGTGCTGCACATTCTGCACCTGGAATTCTGATGATTGCAGTACCACCATTGTGGGAGTTCTGTGGGAAAGATGGAGAGAACATTCCAATTTTCCACCTGCTAGAAAAATGTCAAAGGCTGGTGCCTTGGCAGTAGAATGGGAAGTGAGAATCAACACTTGTGAGTGCAAAGCAGAGAATATTGGGACAAAAATAATAAATGTGCATATCTACCGATGGGTAGAAATATCAGTCCATTTCTAGACTGTCATTTCTCTATGTGTTCTCTCACAAATCCACTCTGTTCGTTTTTGACACTAACCTGATTTTAAAAGAACAAGATTTTTAAAAAATAATGATATTGTAAAACACTTGTTGATACTTTATGAGCTGAGAACTCTGTCAAAACATCTGGAAAGTGCAAAAGCAAGTGGATAACTTTTAAGTTCTGATCTATACGTTACTCCAAGAGGAGAGGACCAGGTCAATTTGTTTTGGGAAATCACACAGATCGAATTCCTCAAATGTTCATATTGACGAGGAGTAAATTAGCTATAACCTCAAAGGAAAGAGATCTTGAGAACTCATTAAAAATCTCACCTCATTATGTTGCAGGAGGAGCAAAAGCAAAGGCAACGTTAGGAATGATTAGGGACAGGACTCAAAAATGAAATAGGTCAATATCATGATGCCATTATATAAATCTATGATGTTTCTACATTTGGAATACTGTGTGCATGCAGTTCTGTTCTCACAAACCAAAAACATCTATTGCAAAGCAGGCAACAGTGACTAAAGGAATTTGATAAAATAATAATGTTGTGGAGAAATTGAGAAAAAAACTCTGTCACTTGTTAGTACTTGAATACTAGAATCAATTAGCATTGTGTCTGGACAAGCCAAAGTAATAATTTGTTTTTATGTTTGCATAATGTTAGTGAAGGAAAACATGTTTGTCCATAACAAAACAAACAAACTGACAAACAATCAAAAACCATCCACAGTCTGGCAATACCTTTATTAAAAAAACATACAGTCTCATACAATAGAGACCAAGGGCTCATCTACACCTAAGGGTGTAGTGGGAGGGAGGGGGAGGATTGTGGACTTACCTGTTTCTGCAATCCTTCCCCAGAGTCTATATGGCTGTGCAACGTCCCGGAAGGGAAGACTGACATCGCGGGTGCCATTTTTTTTTTTAGAAGAGGAGCACCTTTGCGCAGCAAAAAAACCCCTGCCATCCCAGGGATGGTGAAATTGCTGCCCCCACCCCACCCCAAATTGGCACGGAGCCACCCCATGCAGCTCCATACCCATTTGAGGACCTGGGAGGCTGTGGCACACCAGCCACGGTCCTTGGGGTTGTCCCGGGACTGCAGAAAAACAGGGACATCCCTGGTTTTAGTTATCTCGGGGTCATCTCTAGGTCATCCCCGGTTGATGCACAGGGATAACCTTGAGATGACCCCAGAAAAAAGGCTGATGTAGACATGGCCCAAGTCATTGAGTTCTCCACAACTTTTTTCTGTATCTTCCCTCACCCCACTCCCACCCCACTGGGTGTAGCATCTAGCTTGCAGCCAAGAAATTCCTGCTTCCATTTTAAAGTGTTTCTTAGTAGTGCTTTGACTCCCCAAAACCATCATTTTGTCAGAGAAAGGTGAGCCAGCACAATACTGGACATGTAGGGCTGAATGGGTTGCATCTATTTGTAAGGGCAAGCAAAGTAGCTTCCACACCCCATTCCATAGGCATGGGATATCTGGAATGAGTTAAGTGCCCTATTCTCTATTCAGAACCAAGAACCATATTTCAAAGGTAAAGAGGAAGTACAGGAAGTATTGGGGGGGGGAAACTATAAGAAAACAATAGCATATGTATAGCTTGCCTATTCCCTTATTGGGGGAGGGCATTTCCCCCTGTTCTGCTTCCTATCTGACTTGCATACCATCCCATTTCATATGATCTTCCCTATCTCCTCATAGTTTTAAAGAAATGATTGCCAATTCTGTTGAAATGCTCCCCATGTAGTCATTCTGCCTTTCTGTGTGTGTGTGTGTGTGTGCGTGTGAGTGTGTGTGTGTGTAATAAACCTCTTACTCAAGTACCCTAAATTCTGACATTGTGCCTGTACTCCTTCCCTGTGTGGGTACCCTAGGTCTTGCCATGGCGTACTGTGATGTTTGGTCCCATAACATGGTGTGGGCTGCTCATGTGTATTGTCATACACATGCAGACAAGGATACATCTTAACAAGCCTGATGAAGATTTCTGGAGAATTCGAAAGCATGCATGCTAGTTTGTGACATTTTGGTTGGTCCCAGTAAAGGTATTGCCAGGCTGTGGATTTTACATAGCATTGCAGAATTCTTTTTGTTGAGGCATGTTATTTTATTTATTTAAATGTATATCCCAAACCTTCCTCATAAGGAGCCCAGGGCAACTAACAACCCATAATAAAAACAATACAACACAGTAAATTGCAAATTTAATTACAAATTATAAATTAAATACAATGAAAAATACAAGATAAAATGCAGTAGAACCATCACTGTGACATGATAGCTGTTTGTTTAATCCAATTGGTTTAAAAGGATTAGACATTCATTTATTGATAGGTGGGTTTTTTTAAAAGCTATGATTGGTATGAACAGGTCTATCACAGAGGCACAAGCCTCTGGGGATGAGCTTCTACAGATGGCTATCCAAGCACTATCATGCCTTGTTTGTGAGCCTTCCTTAGGCACCTGGCAAGCCTTTGGTGGAGACCAATGCTGAGCAAGGCTGGACCTTTGGTCTGATACTTATATGTTACAAATATTCATAAACAAGCCTCTCCAGAGAGACTGTGAAGTTCTGCTTATTTATGTTAGAAGCTGACCTAGCTTTTCATTTTGTTGTGAATAAAAGATTCAATCAAATTAATTCTGTATGCAAATTGCCCCCCCCCCCCACACACACACACACAAAGAAGAGCTTCCTGGCTTTGCACATCTGTTTTCTGTTGACAATGTGTGTTTTTTTCAATGAACAGCGTATGCATATCATCTGAACAATGCTTTTGGTGAACTGAGCATAGAGTAGTAATTGTGTCTGCCTCATAAAAAGCCACATTGTAACCTTTCTGCTTTGTGATTAGGTGAACAAATGCTGACAATTTCCAAACAGAAAAAGGAACCCTGCAGTTTGTCTGTGATAAACAAAATTAGACAAAATGGAATAGAGTCTTCTGGACATCCTTTTATTCAGCTTTTATATATAATTTTGCAGTAGTATTTTTCCCTAATTCCTGACAAATGTTCGTGTAAATAACCCCATATATCTTAGTATTCATGAATAACAGAATTAGAGAGATAATAAAAATGGACAGAATAGGCAAGTGTATACAGACATTCCATTTTGCTGGTATCATGGGAAGGTACTGCCTTGGAAAACTCCCAGATTTTGCTACCATGTATATACTATATTTAATATATAATTCCAGTGTCTGAGTTTTGTTCAGACTCTCAAAGATTTACCAAGATTTTTGTATTGTTATCTGTCAGCTTAATGATATTTTTCTGATAAATTGCTTATTGTAGCAATTCTAAATGTGTATCCCAAATCTGAAAATATATGTCATTGTATCATATTTTCCTTAGTCCTCTTTTAAGTTCTCAGGAGAAGGATTACAGTTAAATATCTCCTACAGGAATATAGCATTACAGTTACAGTCCTTAAAGCAGCCATTGGACTAATATTTGTGAGTTGGAATCCCTTTTCCTGGGACTGGATACAATGCGCAGTATCTAACTGTGTTATTCTGTGAGTACAAATGAAATTGCACTAACAGAAACTAGATTCTGAACAATGTGCAAGAGGACAATCCAACTTAAGTACATTTGCTAAAGCATGATTGTGCAATTGGTTGCATTACCTGTTGGTATTATGCTTGCACAACCTGATGTGAAATTAGTTACACATTACAAGCAGTTGTTCAAGTGGTTGTGCAAGTGTAATGTACACAACGGAAAGATTTGGTGGAACTCCGCCAGTGCCATTTAGACTTGTGAAATGACATAATTGGACATTACCTAGGCTGACCATATGAAAAGGAGGTCAGGGCTCATGTAACTTTAACAGTTGTAGAGAAAAGGGAATTTCAGCCAGTGTCATTTGTATGCAATTAGTCCCTGGTGAAATTCCCTCTTCATCACAACTAACAGTTGCATGCACTATACTAGAGTGGCCATATACAAAAGAAGGCAGGGCCCCTGCAACTTTAACTGTTGTGATGAAGAGGGAATTTCACCAGGAACTAATTGCATACAAATGACACTGGCTGAAATTCCCTTTTCTCTACAACTGTTAAAGTTACAGGAGCCCTGTCCTCCTTTTCATATGGTCAGTCTAAAGGAGGGTGATTCCTGACATGATCCCTCAGACAATCAAAGGAGCAAATTCTTGAAAGGCCTAACAAACCACCCAAAGACAGCTAATCCAACCTTGGATCATATGTTGGTAACTCCAGGCAACATGGTCAAGGCTGAAACAAGATCTAGGGAGGGGTAAACCCACAGACACGAGGAGTTCCATGCCACTACTTTCACATGGGCAACTTCTCACTGCATGAGTCCAGACAAGAGGAAAATCTAAGAGTCATAGATCAAACCTAGGCCCTTTCTACACTAGACGTTTCGCCTGGGATGGCCCCTGGCTGGTCCCTGTGAGTTCAAATGATGCACAGGGACTCCCAGGGGCAGAGGGGAGGACATGGGATTTTCCAGGAAGAAGGGATCCCTGGAAAATCCCAAATCTTCCACGGTCCCAGGAAGTTCCCGGGATTGCGGGAGATGTGCCCGCCCATCCCGAGTAAGCGCGGCAGCACAAGTGGGCACGGAGACGTACCATGCGGCTCCGTGCCCATCAGGGGAGGGGGTGGCACAAGTTTCACCAACCCTGGCATGGCAGGGAGGGGGTGGCCCCCCCCCAATTGTGCATGTTTTTTAAAAACTTACTGGAAGCGCTTGCGCATGAGGCCCGTTAAACCAAAATGATGGGTGCGACAAGTGCATTGTGCCCGGGAGGAAGGAGAATTTCCACTTCCTCTGTGATGATTGATCGCCAGCCCTCCATCCTCTACACCAGCCTGCCGGTACACTGAGCTGATAACAAACAAAGACACACAATCAACAGCAAGTGAGAATTCAAGTCAACAGTACTTTTCATGGCAAGTTCTTAGTAATCCAAAATTCCAATCAGGAGGGATGATGTTCAGAGTGCTTTCAGAAGCCCATATGATGATGGATCCAAACAGGGAGGGGTTTCGGGCATTGCAGATGAGATGCTCCTAGCAAAGTCTCCTTACCTTTGCATCAGCTTAAAAAGGGAGGCATAGGCCGCTTCCAGACTACTTGACAGATAGGTACTTTTGGCTTTTCAGTGATGCCTCTGTCCAAATAGGGCAGCACGGCTCAGCCCACCAGGATGATGCTTCAATCTGGGTGTTCCTTCTGCAAACCACCACCCTTTCTTTATTGGGTTCTCACAGAGAGCTTCTTCTTTCCAAGGCAAAAGCCAGCAGGTGGATGGGGAGTAGGGCAACCCCCCCTGGCTCTGCTCTGTGAACACCAATAGACATCACACTAACATTTCAGAGGCCGAATAGGCCCAAACCCTTCCAGGCTACTTCTAATTAAATTTTAGCTAAAAACTACAAGATCCCATGGCAGTGCCAAAACTATCCCTGACAGTGTTAAAAATGGTATTGGATTCAGTGTGGTATTCATGAGACAGTCTCTGAATCCCTGTTCAGCCAATGTAATGGGTAAATCTGTCTGTTTCACTTTCTACCATGTTTGCATTTTTCCAAGCATGTTAATTCCGTCCCATTTCCACATCAGCTGCAATGTTTTTTTTAAAGTTTTCATAAAAATTCATATGCATTTTATGTACATAATTTTCCTAATGTATGCATTCTTGTACACATTTTTTTAAAATCAGGCAACTGCATCACAAAATTCAGAGAAAAATGAAAGTTAATTGCATTTTAGATCACATGTTAGTTCAGTACAGGAAGTGTGATGACCTTAGAACAAGGCCTTTTTAAGTGGGGGCACATAGGTGGAAGGGTCACACATGGTGGGGGCACATCGACATTGCATTGTGGCATTGTTGCAAACTCTTTTGTTTCAGAATCTTATTGAGCTCCATAAACCTAATGGGGAGAAAAAAAATCACAAAACAAACTCAACTGGTAGTGTCCTTTTGTCATGATAGCATGAGCAAAATGATTGCAGCCTGCCCATGATGGAGTCTTCAACACAGTACCTACCAGTACCAGTGTGCTTATAAAGACCTACTAGAGTAGTCTTCCAAGCACTTTGTTCTTTACTATGCAACTATAAATTATAATTCCACCAGTTTCTCTTAACTCTCACCAACATAGTTTTCTGAGGCCCTCTACTGTTCTGATTGGCCAGCAGAATCAGAAAAAAAGTTCTAATTGGTCTCTCTCTTCTCCAATGAGAACACTAATTAGACATGAGAGAACAGTTCTAATTAGACAGGACAAGTAGAGAGAAGAGAGAACAGTTCTAATTGGACACTATCAGCAGGATATCATATGGGTTCCAAGAAGAGGAGATAACAAGTGAACAGCTGTACCTGTACCTCAGTGGAAAAAGGCAAGATAGGTACTCTGGGGAAGACATAAAAATGGAGGATCTAGGGCTTGGGTAGGAGGGAAAGGGTGTGCATGTGGATATGGATGGTGTATTTTATTTAGAGGTGTTTTGGAGAAATTACTTGCCTCATTATGTTGTACTCAGAGGGGGTTAAAAAGGGTGGCTTTATGTTTTGGGTCTCATATATGCCACCTCTGGTTTTTACTAAAGCTCTTAGGCAACTTACTAGTCTTTTAGCATTATCTGAAATGAGTAATAAATATTGGGATGGCAGCCCATGACAGCCATTTTATGACAGGAGTCTGGCGAATAGAGCATCCCTAATTATATCATCTAAATTAACTTCATAAAAATCAATACAGCTTATTTCAGAGAAAATATGTTTAGGGTTGGGCATGGGAGCTTTCATGTGAAACTTTCTGTTATTTCCCCTTCAGAAGTCTAATGTGGGACACAGCTTGTCTACACTTTGTCCTTTCTGTGCCACCCTCAGAAAATGTGTCTGGTGTTGTCACTGAGTCCCCCACCATGTCTTTATGATATTTAGAAAGTGTTGCTGCCAAAAGAAAGGGAAAGAGGCTTAATGAAGTAAAGATGAAACACCCAAAACGTATTCATTTTTTCCCAGTGTCTCCTGTCTCAGGAAACATATCAGCAGGCTTTGGAGAAGACCCTATACCTCCTCAGAGATCCTCCTCATCCTCCTCCCCTCAAAACTAGTTATGTGCTGGTGGCTCAGAACTCACAAATTCCAACACCGATGAAAAGAGTATCACTGAGTCTAATATGACAACAGAATATCTAATTCCTGTTACCTTTCCTTATGTTGACCAAGTTCCTGCTAAATGGCCTGCAGAAATTACTGAAGAAATACAACATTTCTGCATTAGCAGAGGGTCTGAATATTTTCAGAACACTGATGGAAAATTTGAAGCTTCAGCACAAGTATATTCAAAATCAATAGGCTATCTGTCATCCTCCACATTTGTGCAAGTATTAGAAAAAGGGGAAAAACATTGTCAGAAGTGGCTGTAACATGCTGCATCAACAGGAAACATTTTTTGTTTTGCCTGCAAACTTTTTCAATCATCTAGAGTGATGAAAACTGCCTTTGCTGAAGTAGGTTTCTCAAATTGGAAAAAAATATGAAGAAAAAATCAAGGAACATGAAAACAGTATTTCACACCAAAACTGTATTATGGGCTGTATTTTAAGGAAGTACAAAACAAGCATAGTGGAGTAACATTTTCAAAGCCAGATATGCAAAGAAATCAAATACTGTAAAGAAATACTGAAGAGCGTTGTTGCTACAATTATCTTTCCTGCAGAAAAGGGACTTCTATTCTACAGTGTCAACCAGACTTTGGGATCACCCTACAATGGAAATTATCGGAGTTCCTGCTCATCGTGAGTTTTAAGGCTCCCATGTCAGGATATGGTATGCCTTTGGAGATCATCCTGCCTCATCTACTCAGAGTTCTACGGCTTTGTGTGGGGATGATGTGGGGTGGTCTCCCCACACTCCTAAGTATTGTATAAGAGAGGGGCCAGGTTTACCTGACTCCTGACTTATGAGAGTAGCTCGCCCATAATGCCAGGCTAGTTGACTAAGATAGGGACATATAGATTCCCGCACTTTTCACATGCGGATCCAGGAGGGGTTGAATATCCCTTATTGTTAAATAAAGTGGCCCTAGTTTATCTCAAACTCTGGTGTCCATGTCTTTCTTCCTTTCTTCCTTCTCTCACTTGCTTGAGCTAATGGAGAATGAAGTTCATATGAAATATCATTCAGGAGATTAAAGAAGCAAAGTACTTTTCTCTTATTGTTGACTCTACACCAGATCAGCTATGCATTGGGGAGGGGGGGGGTACTGCTTGAATGGAGAAGTGAAGGAGCAATTTTTGTACTTTCTGCCAGTTAAAAACCACACTGGAGAAAATTTATGTGAAACTGTCATCAGCATTCTTCAGAAGGAAGATACTGAGATCAAAAATTGTAGGGGGCACACGTATGATAATGCAAGGAGTACGAGTGGTCAATACCAGGCTCTGCAACTCACATAAAAAAGTATGAACAGAACAACCATGCTGTGTTTGTGCCTTGTGTAGGTCATTCCATGAACTTAGTTGGACAAGTTAATAACTTTTTCTTTTGGAAGCCATAATATAGATTGCCAATGATTCCAAAGAGAAGCAAACTCTTTAGTAAACAAACAAACAAAACAAAACCCTGAAAACATTTGAAATATTTATTACAGTATCTTGGCATACAATCCTTCAAAGATTTGACTGGGCCAACAAAATCCTACAAAAACCAGGACTTGATGCTGTGTCAGAGGAAAATGCTCTCTTCCCTCATCATCTTGATCCATATCATACATAACGACTTTGAAAAAATTGAAGAGGCAAAGAAATGGAGTAATCAAGTGGAATCCACATATTCAGATGAAATGTTGACAGCTCAGAGACACAAATAAATTTTCCCAAACTGGGAGGGGGGTGTATTTATTTATTTACTTACTGCATTTCTAATCTCTCCAGGCGGTTCACAAAAAGTGACTGCAAACTAAATGGCAGAGACAGATTCCAAGTGGAAACATCCTACAGCATCTCAGATAAACTTCAAATGGAATTGTGGAAGCGCTCCTGTGCTTATACAGAATCTATTTGGATTTCTGGGTACACTGGAAATCATGGTACACTGGAAAGGGATGCTGAAGCTTTCGTAAGAACTAGAGATATTGGAGAAATCCACAATGGAACCAAATAAGTTTGTATTTTTATGTATCTGACCTGTGGATTCTGTAGCGGACTGGCTTTCCCCTGTTTGGTTTGTTAGAAACAAACAAAAATGAATTGTCAAGTAACAATAACACAAAACAATGACCTGGGTAAAGTCTAAAGAGGCTCTCAGCAAAATGTTCTCTTTTCTGGGTTCCTTCCTTTGTAACTGGACTACATGTCACAGGTTTAGCAGGCAGTAGTGGCAGGTGGCTAAGAGACACCATTTACATTTCCCATGATGGCTTGGAGCAATGTTACATTCAGGGTATTGTCAGAAATTTAAAATGATGGCTTCTAGACTGAGCATGGGCATCAGCTCTTAGAAGCCATACCTAGATGTTGGGAACCTGACACATGACTAGTGATGTCAAGGGCAACATTTCCACACTAGTTTAAAAAGGTCTGAGAAAGCAGTGTTCACTTGCATTTCTTTCTGGGACATTGATTCTGTTAAATTGGCCAGGCAGACCTTCCTAAGCAGCAAATGCCAAGGCTCCAGTGCTACCACTCAAGAAAGTCCTGCTGCAGGCTCCACATTCTCAATTCACACAGGGAAGGAATCCAGAACAAGAGCTCCCCTCATGATGCCAAAGATTGGGGTGCTCCATATGAGAGATTTTAAATGCTACATTAGTGTTTGTGTAGTTCCTTAGACAAAAAGGCCAGTTATTTACCAAGGGGCAGTACCAGAAAACATGGTCAGTTTGGAATCCATGTATCACACTGTCACGGCCCAATGGAAGCATCAGAATCAATTCCTGGTCCTTCTGAAGTGGGACAAACTGCCTCAGACCCCATGTCTTGTCCACACAACCCCCACCCCCACCCCTCAGGAGGTACAACTACCTTCTCACTCTGAGCAGTGAACTTCAGACTCCTCTAGTAAACACAGAGACCCTGGTGGGCAGTTCCTAACTGGCTCCTCCTCTTCTCCAGCCTTTATTCCCTAGGAGAAGTCAATGTCTGCAGGAAAAGGCTGCTGGCCATTTAACAGCCAGTTGCAGCATCTGAAGGGGTGGAGTTTCCAGGGAGACTCTCCTGGCCTGAATATAAAAGCCTGCCAGTTGCTCCCAGACTCTGCTGGTGTAACTTGTTAGTTTTCTAGCTTCAGGATTACTGGCCAAGGTCCTGAAACAGGCCTGTCATTCTGACAGAACTTGACCACAATAAAATTCCTTACTTGAGCAATTGCCCAGGATGGATGATGGATTTTCTGATGGAGCATGACAAACATCAGAGACCAGAAACCTCCTTCTGGTTTTCAGAATATAGAGTTCTTAGACAAAACATCCCATAGCCTGCTATAATGCTCTAAGATGTGCTGCATCCTTATAATCTAGGAAACTTGCTGAGGGAAGTTACTGGATTATTTCTTTCCACTACCCACCCAGCTACCCAGTACATGGCTCTAGATACTTGTTGCCTCCCTAGTTTGAGCTAAAAGAAAGTACCAAAAGAAAATATCATAAGATACTTATTAGTAGGGAAATACCTCTCAAGATGCAATTAGTAGTTAGCATCAGATAAGAAATACCAGGGATGTTCTGTATGCTTGTCCTCCTATTACTCATCCCCATCTATGTCTTGGCTAAAATGATGAACACCCAATTCATGGATGACACAAAACTTTGAAGGACTGCACTCCCTTCAGAACACTGCTAAAAATGTTGAGGGACTTTTTGCTCCAAGTAGTGCCACTTCCTTGTAGCATATGCCTCTTTATTCTATTATTCATGCCATACAGGACAGCATCATTTTAATTTCATCACTGTTGGCATTTTGGACACTGTTTCATTGATATATATATATATATATATATAGTATAATATTACAGAAGGAACAGCTTCACTCTCCTAGGATCATGATAGTTAAGCCGTCAATCACTTAGAAACATTCTCTAGATACTTACAAAAAGCAAAATAAGAGGGAGAATAAGTTTGGGTGTGTTTGGGTTTTGGAGATAATTCACACCTGCAACAAATCACTCAATAATACACATATTCAAAGATGTATCACTCGGGGACAATTCCAATGATACATCAGAGGCAGACTTGAATGAAACCCCAACTCATGTGAGTGAGCTACTCATGTAAGCACAGTAAAGTGGGACTAGCAAACTTATGAGAGTCCATCTTCTCCCTGAAATGGAAACTTGCAATATGGAAAGGAACTTGCCAAAACCAACTGTCAAGAAGTCACATCTGAATGAGTGTTAGGTGATGTTTGATTAAAACACACACAACAACCCTCTGTTGCAGTGCTTGAAACGTGATGGATCTTCCACAAATGCATGCCATTGTTTGTCACTGCAGTCACTGAGGGCTCAACAATATGTGCAGCCCTCTCTTCCTATATAACACATATCAGTGGTTAATGAACACCACACCCTGCCCCATGTATTTAATCATTTCAGCACAAACATACACATACACACACACACACACACATTTTTGTATTTCATTTATTTTATCCACCCTGTTTTCCCTTATTCATTCAAGATTAGAAAACAACAACTGTGTCTATTTCAAGCATGGAAAAGGCTGGCACTCTCTCCCCTGCAGTGATGTAGAAGTAAATGACCTTCTACGCCTATGGTGAAATATATAATTCATTTAAACTGTGATAAATCAGATATTTGTGTTTTTGTAAAAAAGAAAAAGAAAAAAGCTTAAATTGTTAATTTAATCAGTCAAACACAAACTGTGAACTGGAGTGCTAAAAGTACCACAACAGTGGGAGGTCAAAGCAATAAAGAAGAGTAACCTTTTTATACACCTCAGTTAATAGCTTTCCCTTCCTATCTGTTTCAGTATGAGACATTGCTGCTCTAAGCTGGCTAGGTTTTTTTTTTTTTTGCCAAGTCCTACAGCTCCCTATGTCAGGCAGTAAGTCCAAGAGATAAAATTTGAGGATTCATTCATTAAGCCCTTTCCTCCAAGGGATATAAGCAATTTTTATAATCTCCCAGGGGAGTTCAGTGATGATATTTTGTCAAACTGTGATAAGGGAGGGTTAAACTGCTTTCCTCTTCAGACTGTATTCATTTATAGCACACAGCAATAGCTAAAGGGTTATTACTCAAACGTGGAAGAAATAGGGCCAAGAGGATATCCATCATTCCGAGACCCAAGGGCAAAAAAGCACAGGAAAAAATAAATCCTTATATTTTTTAAAAAAAATTGCAAGGAAAAGCCACAAACAATTGAGTTAAAGAGCTTCTTAATTGCCAAACAAAATACAGATAGAGAAAAAATAGCAAAAAAAAATAATTAAAAAAACCTCATATGGATTTTGAGGGAGAAGACGAAGCCTTGAATATACCTTTTGTTGATTCAAATAGAGAGAAAAGTAATGGAAAGTCTAATATATAATACCACTTGGAAAGAAGCAATACCTTCATCACCACAATCCCTTTTCTAACTGAAAACCACCCTAGAAAGGGTTGTCAAAAGGCATTGCTTTTTACTATTTTCCATATTTTAATGAAGTTATTTATCACTTCCCATGTTCTAACATGCTTATATACTAGTAAAGCACAATGTTTGATAGGTTTACTTGATAGCTATGACACTACAATAATTTTACATTCTTACTACTGTTCAGATGTAAGCATGAATTGTTTTGAGAAAGCAGTTACATAGATTTTCACTGATTCTATCATTCATTTAAATGTATAGCTATTTTGTGTTGATAACATGTGTGTGTGTGTGTGCGCGCGCGCCAGTGTATCTGTCTTTGTGCAATGTCTGTCCTGACTAAATTAAAGTGAACCCAAGATCAGTTAAATTACATTAACTAAAAACAAAAGAGAACCGAAAATTTTCTGCCTTTTATACACAGCCCTGTAAAATATTCTGTACCTTCATATGTGTTATCTATGTACAGTTCTCTATTAAAAAAAAACAAATGTGGCAACTGTCTCTTTTCACAATTTGTTTTTAATATTTATATAGAGATGACAAATTGTATCCAATGGTATTGTTCCTGTGGGAGACAGTTGGCAGAATGGATTTCTCCTCCTCCCTACATACTCCAAATCTGTTCTGTAGGATTAGGGGACCCCCTGGAGCAGATTTTTGGGGCACTGTAGGGGGAGGAGAGGATGGGAGTATTAAAAGTGTTAAAGCCAATTGGCATGGAGTAAAAATTGATACATGTATCAATCCATGTTTTTTTAAAAAAACTTAGCCACTGTCTTTTTTGAAAAAAGGCAATGGCTAAGAGATTTATATTATTATTATTATTATTATTATTATTATTATTATTATTGATTGAGTTGGAATATTTGCTGAACAATATAGCCATGGAATTCTTATATAGGGGAACCAGGGATGTGGATATTTGTGGTCCATCGCATCTGATAGATAATTGATTAACTATATTGTTAATTGGCCCAATAAGAAATGTTCCCTGGGTGCATTACAAACACTTAAAAGACTAAAATGCAACCAAAACAGTTAAAAATATAAACAGAATATTTTAAAACACACATAATACAAACAACAAACTGCAGCACAGGAAAAACAGCCATTAAAATCTACACCTAGGTCTCTAAAACGTCCAGAAAAAATGAAAGGTTTTTGCCTGGTGCCAGAAAGATAACAATGTAGGCACTGTATCACATTATCATATTGGCCAGTTCCAGTTAGGAAACCAGCATCTCTTTTTTTGAATTAACAGAAGTTTCAAAACTGTTTTCAAAGTTAGCCCCATATACAACTCATTGCAGTGATCCATCTGGGAGGTGCTGAATTCAAAGTGCTGATTTACAGGTGCTGAATCCAAATTTCAATGTTACTTAATCATGCAAGAATGCATTTTGTTCACAATAGCAGTGTTGTTTGTCCTGAGCAATTGGTATATAGAATTTTTCATGCCACCATCCTACCCACACTTCTATGAGGTATAACACCACTGCCATTATGTTTGATCAATGCTTTTATTTTCACTAACAAAATCACTTTAATAACAACTTTTCAAAATCATCAGTGTCGTTTACATGGTGAACAGTTTTGCTGATGAAGAAAGTGGTCAAAGCTAAATTGTAGACTCTTTTGATATGGAGGGATAGTAAACAAATCAATTGTTCCTTTATCGAGTTGAAAATGTACCAAAGAAATTTATCCTTGCTGCATTCATTATTTTCTTTTTGCATGAAAATCTGTCTGTATTTTATACATATTTTTTCCAGATATATGCATCAATTGCATGCATCTTTGAAATGTATGCATTCTTCTCCCATTGATTAATTGTATTTGTATTTTCAAAAAGTACCTATTTCTTAATTTTAAAATGTATGCATGCTGTCCAACACATTTGCAAACTTGAAAAGGTATGGACTTTACTGCAGCTTGTGTCGGAGTCTGTATTCAGTCTGGAACATGCAAACTGGGTAAATCCTGCTCAAAAAATGAACTGAAATGAATTTCTCATTCTCTCCTAGTGCACACCAACTTCTACAACTATATTTTCTTGGTACAAACAATTCCTTTAGCTACCATGAGAGTTAAATCTTTAGAACATGATGATACTAGCTATTCATGTTGTTTACTGCTATTATGGCCAAGAGCATGATCATAAAATTGTCAAACCACACCGTGAGATAACTTAGATTACCTGGCAAGCAGTCTGGTGTTAGAGGGCATGGGAAAGGTGTAGAATCCTTCAACAACTGCAGAACATCCTTCCCCAAGATGAGAGCAGCTTGCTTAACACATTTTGAAATGTGACATGCCAATGTGTTCTAATACAGACTGGCTCATTACCACCTGTGGTTTATTTTGCTCAACAGTTACAAACAAAAGTTTATCGCCATATGTTTGGACCAGATGATGTTTGAGCTTAAATTTGTATCTCTTTTCTCCCAAGCCTAAACCATATGTTGAATTCAATACACACAATGTTACCACTTGTCCTTGAGAGATGATCTTTCTTCTATTACTGCACAAACATTTTGATAATTAACATTACTAACTTGTATTTCATCACTGGTTTTTAATTCTAGACTAACAGTAACACTTCCACCATAACCATGTGTTATTTTTTGATGCTATTTGTGCTTTCTGAAACTCCTTCATTATCTTATCTCCGAATTTCAGTTAACATTTTTGGCATCATTTGTAATTGACTTTGCGGGTGCTTTTGCAGCTGTTTCAGAGATAATTGCATTTGGTTTCAGTTTTCCCCATCTCCATTAATACTCCACAAATGTAACAACAAAAGGGATAGATACTGGGATCTGTATCTAGGCCCAGTGTCACCACCTGGTATCTTTGGGCAGCTGCTGGGACCCACTGCTCATGAAAACAGTTGCCAGGAATCCAGCACCTCTGCTCCAGGCCATGCTTTTGTGGTAGCTGTCATGTTGTTGTTGTTGTTTGTTTGTCTGTTTGTTTTTTAAAAATCCACAATGCCATTGAACTACAAAAATTCCAGGGCAGTGTATTTCTAAAAACCTAAGATGTTGACCTCAACCCCTGGGAGCCCATTGCATGGTGCCCTGCTGAGGGTCTTCCTCAACATAAGAACTGACACTATCTACTAGGGGTGTGCACAGACCCCCCGGATCGGATCGGGACCCAGATCAGGACCTCCAATTTTGTCCCAGATCGGATGGGACAAAATCGGAGCCCCCCCGGACTGGATCGGGTCTGATCCCAATCCAAAAATCGAGCGCCAGCGGATGGAAGCGGACGGCCCTGGGGGGGTAAGCCCCCTCCCCCTCCCCCACCCCCTGCTTACCTTCCGTGGCCGTCCGCTCCCATCTGCCGCTGGCCGCTACTGCGAGCAGGCTTCGCGGCCTGCCCCTAGGAAGCGCGCCAGGTGATGATCACCTGATCATCATCAGGTGATGATCACCTGGCATGCTACCTATGGGCAGGCTGCGATGCCTGCTCGCAGTAGCGGCCAGCGGTGGATGGGAGCAGACATCCCCCGAAGGTAAGCAGCGCGCGTGCGTGGGGCCCCTTCCCCCCTCCCCCCTGCTTACCTTCGGGGGACGTCCGCTCCCGTCCGCCACTGGCCGCTACTGTGAGTGGACTTCGTGGCTTGCTCCTGAGTAGCGCGCCAGGTGATGTTATCACCTGGCGTGCTACCTAAGAGCAGGCCGCGAAGCCCGCTCGCAGTAGCGGCCAGCAGCGGACGGGAGCAGATGGCCAGGAAAGGTAAGCGCGCCGCCAACATTTGCAGATCAGAACAAACCAAAGCTCAGATGGCAAGAAATGTGTGGCGAAGTTTCTCCTATTCAAACTTGAACTAGCCTTCAATTTGGGTAGGAGAATTTGCAGCAACAATTGTGAATTTAATGTCTGAAAGGCCCATTTATGTAACTTCCATTTCTAGATGCTTTATCTATAGTCAGAATGGAGGATGGGGCTTTTTCAATAATAATCAGATATTATTGGAAGTAACAATGCCATGGTATTATTTTATGTGTAACCCTGTTAAGTGTAGCTCCTTGCAATATGCCTTGAGCAGCCTTTATTTTCCCTTTAGGTGTGTGTAGGTAACTGAAAGGTTCAATCTGATTGAAGGGAACCAGTGTCAAATTCCATGGTACTTTTTCTTACTTAAAACTAAGTTCAGGGTGACCTGATATAGATCAGGACCATAGGTTGCGGTGATGATGGTTTGAAGCCTTTGCCCTCTTCTGTGGCCCCAATCTGGAGCAGAGGTCCCATGTCTGCAATTTGCATAGCCAAAAAGAAGAAGAAGAAGAAGAAGAAGAAGAAGAAGAAGAAGAAGAAGAAGAAGAAGAAGAAGAAGAAGAAGAAGATGATTCCAGGCCTCTCACTAAATTTTCAGGAAGCATTTTTATATATATATATAAAAAAGAGAGTACATCTCTAGTCCCTTTAATGTTTCAATCTCACACCTACATATTGGGAAGAAAGGGGCACTGTAGGATTTTTCTGCTAGTTGTGGAGATATAATAAAAAGCATGTGAGAAGTATTCTGCTTAATTGTTCACTATGAAGTAAGCTTGCTCCCACCTTTTATTATCCCAGCCAGCAAGAACAAAGACAGTGGAATAACTGACAAGCTCTCTATTCTTAGTTTTAATGTTATAAAATTTAAATTTTATTGTATTAATCTTTAATACAATTAAATAACTTTAAATACATTAGTCTACCTATGTTTATGATCTGGGTATTCTGGATTAATTTCCTTCTCCCTTTGCCTTCTTCACCACAAATTTTGGCTAGAAATGGGCAGAAGTGACTTCTCTATTTACTAGTTAAAGCAGGGATGTCAAAACTATTTAGGTCAGTGAATACATTTGGAATTTTGCCACGGGGAGGGGATGTTATCCATTCATAAAATGGATGTGCGTAAAATGGGAAGAGCTGTTTGCAAAATACACATTTCCCAGAAAGCAAACTGGTGAGAGTAAAAGAAAAGTACCTTACCCAAGGCCTACGTACAAGGCAGAGATGAAGTCTCAGCTCTAAAACACATAACCACCACTCTTTTTAGCCCAAATAAAGATGGAGCTGGAGAGCAACACTTCGCCTTGCACCAGGCCAGCCTTCCACATATATTTGGGGGATGAATGACTAAACAATAGGCTTGCCATCCTCCTGTGGCTGGTGGAGTGGTCATGATCAGGGATTTCAAGGATAGTATGCATTCTGTGGCACCGTGACAGTGACAGGTGGTCCCTGAGGGCCTCCTGCTGAGGATTTTATGGACCCAGCGGGGGAATAAGGATTACCTGTGAGAGCAACTCATGTCACTCACCCAGTTTTTATGACCCAGGAGGGGGTGACATGGGAAGGCCTCCCCTTCCTAAAAGGGGAAGTTCTGTTGGTGGCGACTGGCTGATGCCACTTGATAGGAATGGAATGTTTTCGCCTAATAACAGCCAAGCTAGTTGCTGGCTGAGTTAGTTGCCCACCCAGTTAGTCCTTTGCAGATTTAATTTGAATAAATGTGGTCCTATTTTACATCTTATTTAGATGTCTCGTCTCTTTATTTCCTCTCATCCACTCACAACCACCACCCTTTTGAACCCAAATAAAGATGGAGCTGGAGGGCAACACTTCACCTTGCACCAGGCCAGCCTTCCATATATAGATATAGATGTAGATGTAGATATAGATATCTTAAGCAATTACATAAAAACCAGGAAAGACAGGTGGCCCGGCAGGTGCCAAAAGAGTTGTCTGTGGGCACATTGGTGCCCACAAGCACCATTTTGGAGTCTCCATAGTTAAGGGTACAAGGCCAGGTGCCAAATATCTAGGCCTGGCCAATCAGCCTGCCAGTCACAGAACCTGATATTTCATTGTAGCATTTCCTTGTAGGGAAAGTGCTCGAGCCCCCGGGTAATTTTGGTTGTCTCTTCTGCACATTTTCCTGCTCAACAAGATACTTTTTTTAGATTGAACGATGGTAGCTCACTCAGTAGTGACAATGGTAGCTCACTTTTTTGAGTACTCCATGGTAGCTCACTCAGTGACATCCAAGCTTCTTTGCATGTGTTCCTGGTCCATGGTCCAGAATCCAATTGGCAAATTACTTCACAGAGCAAACCAGCTTTCCTTCTACCCTCAGTTAAGACTTCTGGTTTCATGTGTGAACTTTCTATCTCCAAGTAGTAGCCCATTTCTATCCATGTACTAGCAGGTGCTTGGGTACATTATAAAAAAAACCCACCCTATTCATGTCACAGCAGTTAGATTTACAATCTAATTGAAGGGTTAGATGAGAGCCTTTACTCTCCTACATAGCTGAGCAAATGGTGCAACAATCTAGCACATGTCTTTTATATGCTGTCTCAGTATGTTTATATTTTATTGATTTTGGTATCCAGATATCCACTCTTATCCTCAAATCATTTTTTTAAAAAAAAAATGTGAGGCAGTTTTAACACTCTCCCAATAAGTTAAAATAGTACTGAAATTGTGATTGCATTATTATGTTGGGGAAATAGTTTTGCTGGCTGTTAATGCTATACAGACTCCCAGCATTATTTCCTTGCTTCTGTTCTGCTTCAAGAAAATGAACTCAGTACCTATTCTTCAGAAAGTGCCTCTGGAGGGAGACACAGCCCCAAAAGTGGCTGGTATCTAACACAAAAAGAGTCTCACATTTCCACCAGTGCTTCAAAGATTATTTTAACGCAGAGCTGAAATATGCACACAATAGTCTAGCCTAGTCAGAACATGCTGTGAACCTCTTCCTGTAACCCTTCATTTACTCTCCTTTTCAGTGCTTGCGAGTCTTCATGATTATAAATGGAAGGAAATACATATTTCTTTAAACATCCCTGCACTTTTGAAACAGCTACTGTAGTTGGCACTTCAGCTCCTCAGATAAACTGAGCGATTCATACTGAGCATGGTCTCCCTCATAAATACTGTGAACACCATTCCCTTTCAGAGACTGCTGTAGAATTTAGAAAGGTTCATGTGAGTGTCAAATCACTGAGGGGTAACCTAGAATTACCAAATACATTTTTAATGACATTACTCTAGCCTTAAGTTGCTGTCGCTTAAGCCGTGTCATCATATACCATTCCATTACAGGGGAGGGATTTTGATAAGAAAAGAACTAGATTTCTTTTCATTTTTTCAAACGCCATGTTTCAACCTGTTCTGAATCACAATAAGCTACAGCAAGGCTAAATCCTTTGTTACAAATTCCCCAAATTCATCTCAACAGTGCATTGTTTCATTGCAAATGTAGAACTCCGATCTCATTTGTGCAGAGTTCAGTACATGTGATCTTGCCATGGACTGCATTTAAAGTCAGTTTGGACCTCAATCAAATATTAAATGTTTGCATAGCTGCACAAAAATCTCCTGTAACATTATAAATTTTATTTTATTTTTCCAGTTGAAAGGCATCAAATTCATAATCCTCACTATCCACTGCTTTGCTATTTTCTTGCTGATTGTAAAAATATATAAAAATCCTGTGATTGAACTTTTGTGCTCTTTTCTGATTGAGCAAGCATTATGGGTGCTTGTTTGGCTTTCCATAGAAGCATAACATAAGTTGGAATTCAGACATAGAACCGTTTGTGTCAGACAAGTTGCTCTTGTGATCAGAATGGGATCTAGAAAATATTGTTACTTCTGATTTGTCATAGAGAGGTTAATCAGATGGGGGGAATTGTGTTTCCTTATGGTCGCTTTTCCCCAGCTTCTGTCCCACAATACTTCCGCCTAATTTACATGGGGAAGAAAGAGGAAGTAAACAGCGACCACATGGTCCATTCAGTGGGCATTTTTATCCCACTGGTCTCCTGCACACAGCAGGAATGTTGGGATATTTCACTACAGCTGGAAAAGTTGGATTTTCCAGGTCTTTTCTTGCAATGGGAAAATGAGCAGAAGGGGTGGGAGATGCACAGGAGGCAGATGTCATCATCAAAAGGACCCGCAAAAAACCATGAGTGCCCAGTAACAAGTGTGTGATAAAATGCTCATCTGATGACATGCAGATACACAATATTTGCCTGAATCTTTTGCAAGCACTTAAACCTGCTAAAGTATCAGATTGAATCATTGGCTATTCCTGGGAAGGCCTATTAATTTCAGGTTAAAGAATTTCTCACTAACAGGTTTTAAAGAATTAATAAATGGAGATAGTAAAAAAATATTGTCACTTACAAATGATAGTTTATAATACTTAATATAGGAAGTATTTACTCAGGAAGAAAATAAGAAAACCCAGGAAGAACAAAACAAATAGGATTTAAGTAGAATTAAAACACACAAACAATATGGCACTTTTTTTATTTAAGAAAGAATCACCCTTCTCCATAGCACTGAATCACAGAGAATATTGTTACAAAATGGCATCTATGTGTGCAATGTGACACAATGGAAATTACGCAAGTGGTGGTGATACAAGCATTGTCAATCATTCAAAGAAGACTTTTATTGTATGTGTGGTGTGGCTTAAGAAAGTGATCACAGTTTAGAGAATGGATATTAATGTTATTAACAAGATGTTTCATTCACAGTTATTATTAATGCAGATCTACACTACTACTTTATAATGGTATTGAAGTGAACTGACAACTGTTGGGGCCCATGATACATTCCACATACCATTTTCAAACCGCTTTCAAAATGTTATATCCTGCTTGGTGTAGATATGGCCTAGGTCCTGTACTGTCCTTTCTCAATCATGTTAAAACTATTACCCTCTAAGAAATATTTGGATATTTACTGGCAATATGAAAGGTCAAATTCAAAGGAAAGCAGAGTGGTTTAGTGATATTTTGGATCATCTGACTTGACAGTTCCCCAAGCTTGGGATGGGTGGTTGCCCTAATCCTTGCCCTTGAAAAGGCTTTGAGTGTTCCAACTGATCAGTTGAAAACCCTTTAGGACAAGGGTGGGCAGAAAGTAGATCTGTAGATGTTTTGATCTTTAGTTCACAGAATCTTTGATCATTGACCTTCCTGGCAGGGATTGCTGGGTGTTGAAGTTCCAAACATCTGGAGATCTACTTTCTACTCACCCCTCCTTTAGGAGTTTTTTGAGTGTGCAAACACATGAAAAAGCTCCAGTGCACCCAGCCACCCACCTCCTCCTTTGCCATTTCTGGTTGTCACAAGTCCCAGAAATAAGCATTTTGTATGCAACTTTCCTTTATAAGTGCTGAGAACCACATAACAAAATTCAGAGACATGTGCAATGCAAAGGATAACTGATTTCCGATTGGGCATATTTGTCTGGAAAGTGCAAATGAGGTTTGTTCTCTTAAAAATGTGGACCAAATGAAATTCTCTCCCCTCTGTACTCAGGAGAATTGTCTTTTTTCAAATTTCACACTGGCAGGATCTACACGTCGTTGTGATATCGCCTCATTTCGCTGGATGTGCGTTCCGAACCCTGTCGATTCACATGACGTTTGTGTTAAAGCGTTATGTTGTGCATTTTATTGGCTCCTTTTTTTTCTCCCAAAAGAATCCTTTAATCCGTTTTAAATCGCTCTGAATGTCTTAGTGTGCCTCGTTCTAGCGTTATTTCCTGCTACTCCTTCTTCCCTTCTTTGTGATAACTTCCGTTTCTGGTCTCCCTTCTTTTCCCTCTTAGCCAATCATTTTGAAAGTTCATTTTAGGCGCGCAGAGCAACCCTCTCTGTGCTTCCCAAGCCTCCCTGCGAGCGCTGCTCCCCGCTCAGTGTGGACCAAGCTCTGCTTGCCCCCTCGCTGCAGCCGCAGCCCTTTAATCCCGGCGGTCCTGGGGAGGGAGGAGGGAGGGGTATAAACAAAAGCCAGCGATCTGGAGAGGGATTTCCCAATCGCTGGGTTTTGTTTACAGCTCTCCCCCCTCCCCCTCCCCCCGGGACCAGCCAGGATTAAAGGGCTGCGGCGAGGGCGAGGGCGCGAACAGAGCCTCCGAGGTTTGGTATGCATCACTGATACGCAAAGTACCGCACAAAACACTTAGAAGAAACGAACGGGAAACAACAGTGTGGCGCGTGACGTAATACTGCGGGGGGGAAAAAATCGAGAGAACACGCATCCACAACGACGTGTAGTTAGGCCCACTGATTGATGCTGTCCCTTTTCTCATCTGCTAAGTTAGTGAGCAAATTGCCAGGATGTTGTATGTGAGTAGATGGTGAAACATGCTTCAACAATGTATGCATTTGTTCTTGCCTTGTGAATTCAAAAAGCCCAATCCTGTTTCCTCTTTCTAATGCATGTGATTCTCTTGTCTTCTCTATGCCCTCGTCTGGATCCCAGAATGCTCTTTCATTAAATCTCACCACATGGAACAAAATTCACCAGTGTGGAAGGGAAGCAGCTGCTTTTCAGGGCTACATCATCACTACTGATCCAACAGTTTCACACCATTTCACACACCAAGCTGAGACTCTCCCTGATGTCCTAAAGAGAAGAGACAGAGGAGAAATGCAAAAAGCCTTCCCTCCCCTGACAATCTGTGCTATCCAGTGGTAATGGCTAATTGAAATCTGCAGGAACATGTAACACTGCTACTGTTTCTCAAGATGTTCAGTTTGTTGGCAGAAAAATGCATATAGACACAGGGCAGTAACTCCTTCCTTCCCAAAAGCGAAAGGAAGCTCCATAGCTAAAAAGAACCAACCAACCAGCTAACAAACAAACAACAAATAGATAAAGGAGGGAGAGTAGTTTGTTTTGAAGAAATTATTGAAGCAATCAGAAACATAGAGAAGGATTACCAGATGGCAGTCCAGATATCTGCTCTGTACTTTTAAGTCTCCCAAACTATCAGGAGACAGAACATTGATGGCTTTCCCCACACATTCCTCCCCCATCCTGTTGCTCACCCAGATTACAACAAAATCAGGGATAGATAGGACAAGCACCTTGTGCCTCATTTTTCAGTAGTATTAAATCAAATGATGCCTTACAACAAGATCTTATACCTGGCTACTCAGGAATAATTTAATTGATTATAGGTAATAGCTATATAGAACTTCCTATGGAGATGTAAACCTGGGGAAGGGTAGTTGACTCTACTCCAGGAATATGGGATTATAATGACCCTGTAACTTTTAATATAAAATAATAAAACTGATTCTTACTTTTACAAGAAACATGATTTATGGTCACACCAATCAAAATAATATATTTTAAATTCAGGGGAAGGGGTGTCATTGTATCACTCAATGGGATAAAATTACTGTATTTGTCTTACTAATGAAGACATTATGTACAACTTCAGGTTCAATTACATTTGGTCATTAAGAATCCTACAGTACTATTCATGGACATCAGAATTATAGCCTCCCTACTCTTGACAAATTTCAGCTCAAGTGATTGGTAAATGCCACCTATTAGCATAAATCCTGCAGTTCAGGATGTAATATCCACAACTGGTGCTGGTGCTTTTGTACCCTGTTTACAGCACGCTTCAGTTGTGGGTGGTTTTCCCCCACCTGCCCCTAATGCAGTGATTAGGTTTAGACAACATCGGCTGGAGAGGGGGAGAGAAAGAGCTGCACGTAGGGACTCCCTGCGTCTCCTCCGGCGCAGCCCCAGCCCACCTGCGGAGAGGCGGAGAGGCAAGAACATCTGCTGGAGAGGGGGAGAGAAAGAGCTGCGAGTAGGGACTCCCGGCGTCTCCTCCAGCGCAGCCCCAGCCCACCTGCGGAGAGGTGGAGAGGGAGAACATCAGCTGGAGAGGGGGAGAGAAAGAGCTGCACGTAGGGACTCCCGGCGTCTCCTCCAGCGCAGCCCCAGCCCACCTGCGGAGAGGCGGAGAGGCGAGAACATCGGCTGGAGAGGGGGAGAGAAAGAGCTGCGCGTGGGGACTCCCTGCGTCTCCTCCAGCGCAGCCCCAGCCCACCTGCAGAGAGGCGGAGAGGCAAGAACATCGGCTGGAGAGGGGGAGAGAGAGAGCTACGCGTAGGGACTCCCTGCGTCTCCTCCAGCGCAACCCCAGCCCACCTGCGGAGAGGCGGAGAGGCGAGAACATCGGCTGGAGAGGGGGAGAGAAAGAGCTGCGCGTAGGGACTCCCTGCGTCTCCTCCAGCGCAGCCCCGGCCCACCTGCGGAGAGGCGGAGAGGGAGAACGTCGGCTGGAGAGGGAGAGAGAGAGAGCTTCGCGTGGGGGCTCCCTGCGTCTCCTCCAGCGCAGCCCCAGCCCACCTGCGGAGAGGCGGAGAACACTGGTCTAGTCCACCCCTCTGACACGCTTGAGGTGGCTGGGAGTGCAGTTGAATTGAAATGTGTCTGGGAGTGGCAATATCTGTTGTGCAGGGCAAGGGGAGATATGGCGATAGCAGGGCGATGTGCCATTATAGGGGAAGGAGAGATAGATATTTAACACCCATCTTACCTTCCAGTCGCCCTGCTATCCCAGGGATCTTGGAGAATGAACCAGGCCACCCACAGAACCTCTCCTTGCTCCTATGCAATGCCAGGTCGGTTAAAAGTAAAACAAATATCATCTATGACCTCCTTATAGATGAGGAGGCCGACCTGGCATGCATCACAGAAACCTGGCTGGGAGATGATAGTGGGCCGACATGGGCTCAGGCTCTCCCAGCTGGGTACTGTGTTAGTGAGCAGGTGAGGGAAAGTGGGCGGGGGGGCGGAGTAGCTGTGGTCTACAAAGACAATCTTAACCTGACCAGACTTCCTGTCTGGCAATTGAAGCACATCGAGTGTGTGTACCTGAGTCTGAAGGCCAGGGATAGACTAGGGATTCTGTTAGTGTACCGGCCACCCCGCTGCCTATCGGACTCCCTGGCCGAGCTCACGGAACTGGTCTCGGAGTTGGTGTTGGATTCGCCCAGGCTTTTGGTCCTGGGCGATTTCAACATCCCATTCGAGGCTGGTTTGTCAGGTGCAGCTCGGGAGTTCATGGCATCCATGACAACCATGGGCCTATCCCAATTGGTCTCTGGACCTACACATTCAGCAGGTCACACCCTCGATGCTGTCTTCAGCTCCGAACAGACAGATCTGTGGGCAGAGGTAACAAATACCTCTGCATTGTCATGGACAGACCACTTTCTGGTCAGGGTTAGTATCACAGCTACCACCCGCCCCTGCAGGGGTGGCGGACCTATTAAGATGGTCCGCCCTCGAAGGCTGATGGATCCTGCTGGATTCCAGAAGGCCTTAGTGGGATCTATGGCTGGTATCATCGACGATCCTGTAGAAGCCCTGGTCAATAGATGGAATCAAGACCTAACTAGGGCTATCGACACGATCGCCCCCAAACGTCCTCTCCGACCCGCTTCTAATCGGGCGCCCTGGTATACAGAAGATCTCAGGGAGTTGAAGTGGAAAGGACAACGACTGGAGCGCCGATGGCGGAAAACTCGACTTATATCCGACAAGACACGACATAGAGAACATCTTCGTTCCTATGGGGTGGCAATACGTGCAGCGAAGAAAGCTTACTTCTCTGCACGCATTGCGTCTGCGAATTCGCGTCCAGCAGAACTGTTCAGGGTGGTGAGGGGTCTAACTCGGGCACCCTCCCCCCGAACCCAATGTTAGAGCCTTCGGTAGTTCGCTGTGATGCCTTTAACAATCATTTCACAGATAAAATCTCTCGGATAAGAGCCGACTTAGATGCTGTCGTTATAGCAGAGGCTGATAATGGAGTGTCCAGCGACTCCGCGAGTAGAATTACACTGGATCAGTTTCAGTTGGTGAGTACCGAGGACGTGGACAAGCTGCTTGGTCGAGTGAGGAGGACGACTTGCCCTCTCGATCCCTGTCCTTCTTGGCTGGTCGCCCAGGGAGGAGATGCAGTTAGATCACAACTACAATATATTATTAATGCATCTCTCAGGGAGGGGAGTTTTCCATCATGTTTAAAAGAAGCGGTAGTACGGCCGCTTCTAAAAAAGCCCTCCCTGGATCCCCTGGACTTTAATAACTATAGGCCAGTATCAAATCTTCCATTTTTGGGCAAGGTGATCGAGAGGGCGGTTGCCTTCCAACTGCAAGCAGTTTTGGATGATACAGATTTTCTAGACCCATTTCAAACTGGCTTCAGAGCAGGATACGGAGTTGAGACTGCTATGGTCGCCTTAGAGGATGATCTACGCCTGAGTATTGACAGGGGTGTGTGTCCCTGTTGGTACTCCTGGACCCCTCAGCGGCTTTCGATACCATCGACCATGGTATCCTTCTGGATCGCCTGAGGGAATTGGGACTCGGGGGCACTGTGCTTCAGTGGTTCTGGTCCTACCTCTCGGGCAGGTTCCAGATGGTGATGCTTGGGGATAGCTGCTCTTCAAAAAAAGAGTTGCTATGTGGTGTACCACAAGGTGCCATCCTTTCCCCAATGCTGTTTAACATTTACATGAAACCGCTGGGAGAGATCATCCGGAGGCATGGGGCGGGGTGCTGATGACACCCAAATATATTTCTCTATGCCTTCGACAACAGCATCAGCTAAGGATAGTGTGTCTCCTCTGAATGAATGCTTGGAGGCGGTAATGGGCTGGATGAGGAAAAACAAACTGAAGCTGAATCCAGACAAGACGGAGGTGCTTACTGTCAAGGGCCACAACCTGGGGTTGGAGGTATGTCAACCAGTTCTGGATGGGGTTACACTCCCCCTGAAAGACTGTGTTCGCAGCTTGGGGGTGCTCCTGGATCCATCGCTCCAAATGACAGCTCAGATAGATGCGACTGCCAGGAGTGCCTACTATCAGCTTCGGCTGATACGCCAGCTGCGCCCCTTCCTAGAGTTGGAAGACCTAAAATCAGTAGTGCACGCACTGGTAACTTCAAGGCTCGACTTCTGCAATGCGCTGTACATAGGGCTACCTCTGTGCCTAGTCCGGAAACTTCAATTAGTTCAAAATATGGCAGCCAGGTTGGTCACCGGTACATCTAGGGGTGACCACATTACACCAGTTTTAAAATCTCTTCACTGGCTGCCAATCAGTTTCCGGGCGAAGTACAAAGTGTTGGTTATTACCTTTAAAGCCCTACATGGTTTGGGTCCAGGTTACCTACGGGATCGCCTTCTCCCATACAATCCGCCCCGCACGCTCAGGTCCTCTGGGAAGAATTTATTACAGTCAACAAGAACTAGACTGACAACCATTACCCAGAGGACCTTCTCTTCTGCCGCTCCCAGATTATGGAATGACCTGCCGGGAGAGATTCGCCAACTCACTAGTCTTCTGGAATTTAAAAGATCTATAAAGACTTATCTCTTCCGGCAAGCCTACCCAGATGAATTTTAAAGTGTTTTATTGGTGTTTTATTGGTGTTTTAATGATGTACTGGTTTTATCTGCTTTTAATCAGTTTTTGTATTTTGTGTTTGGTGTTGTTCCCCGCCTCGATCCGTTGGGAGAGGCGGGTGATAAATAAATATATTATTATTATTATTATGTACATTTATCACATTATTGTGTGCCTATTTAAATATGTCAAATCATGGGGTTGTATCCAATGCTGTTCTTCCATTCATGGAAGTCTCTTTCATCCACCTGTGGAAGAATGGCACTTTTTAGTAATTCTCCCTAACTCCTGCAGCCACCTGCACTATCTCTTATGCTGTTCCAGAGCCATGTGGAACAGATTTTGGGAGGTGCGGGGAAAGGAAAGGAAAGGAAGAACTGGTGAAAATTGCCTCCCCTGGCCCCATTGACATAGAACCCTCAACCAGATCTAGGTGCCTTCCTTGACTAGAAGGTAGCTTGGATACAACCCATTTTGCAAGATGATCTTTTCCACTCAATATCAATAGCTCTCAAGGGAAAGAAAGCTTTAATGTAATTAGATTAACACAATGCAAATGAGTGGTTAATCCTAGAATCCTATAAACCCTGTTCAGGCATGCTTCTTATCACATAGAAGCACTGTATGAGAAGGAGAGCAACAGGTCACACATCTCCACCATCACATCCATCACCCGATAGTCATGGAGTGTAACGCTCCAAAGAGGAGAGCCTCTTGTGTCCGTGGAGACTCTCCATGAAAAATCAACATTCTTTAATCGGGTGGAAATTCTCCACCAAGACAGGAAGCTCTCATCTTCAGACTGTTCCACTCCATGAATAGTGGGGGACCAATATGACAAGAGAGATGTGCAGGGCTCTTTCTCTTCACACATTTGCCCTACTTAGGTTCAAAACACCTCAAAAGCGTTAAATGCTAACTGCCAACTCATTAACTGAAACTGGATCCAAAGGTTTTCCAGAAGTACAAATAATATTTTGGAGGGGAGCGGGAAATCTAAAAGCAAACGGGGAACCCCAAAAACAGTCCAATGAGGATGGAGCAGGCTCAGTGGCCACGGAATGCTGGCTGATTATTGAAAGGAGGGGAAAGGAGAACCAGACGGGGAAAGGAACGGAATGGAATACTCTGGAAGAAGGCAGGATTGTCTGGCTGAAACCCTGAAAAGGAGCACTCTACACTGCAGCATTTCTTCACAAGTCATTTGTTTTAAGTATTTGTATTAATCTTTGGACTTAAGTGTAATTGCAAACATTATTGCCTAGTGGGATAATTGTAGTGTAAAAATTACAAAGCAGAAAAAACTATTGCATAGTGGAACAAACTAGTAGTCTGAGATGAAAGAAAGTCAGATTATACAACCTATTAAAAAGTGATAACTGAAATTTTCAGGGGTAGGCAGAAAAAAGCCATACCTCTGCCTCTGTCCTCCTTTACTGCTGAGAGAACACCATCTCCTTGTATGCTTTCCCTCTCACTCAAAGCAACTTTCCAGTTTCCTCACAGAAGCTGCAATATTTGCTCACATCCTTTGGCAGGGATAGCTAAAAGATCCAGCTGCAGGGGCTGGATTGTTTTCCAAAACACTCCTGAGGGCTGGATGATATGGGGGACACCCTTCCCTCCCAAAGCAACGGCCCTTCCCCCTGTACTCTGACATCATTAGAGTTGCTTTTTGCATGCACTGAAAGGTAGAGTGAGGATGGGAGGCAAGAATGGGGTTTCCATTGTCAGCACAAGGGAAAAGCAGCCTCTCTTGAAACTGACCATTGGGCACTATTGGGAGAATCTGTTGAGAGGGGGTGGGACTTGGGGGAATCTGCCCTGCAGTCCAGAAATCCTACAGACTGCATTTTTTTTACCTTCTGCAGCTCATTTTTGTTTTTTTGAATGTCCCTAGCTTAGTTCTCACCTGGACATTATACCTTCAGGTTTCATGTGTGTGATTCAAGATGGATTTCCCCACACACAAAGGAGATGGGGCGATCCTACATACTGAAGTCTGTTGCTAGGCTAGGCAAGAGCCCTTGCTTTGACCCTGGTATCTAGTTTCCTACATGCATTGTATGGAGAAGCATTCAGTCATATTGGTTCAAATGGTCTAATCCAGATACAGGTCTACGACCTTGGTGAGAACTAAGACAAAGGGGTAATATTTTAGGTATATTATGCCTAGAGAAAGGGTTTTACATGCAGTGGAGGCTGGTGGCTCTGATGTCAGTATGGTAGTGAATCTGCTACGGGTTTCACTCAGAACTCTAAAGGGGCTATCCAGAGCACCTTGGATAGCCCCTTTAGAGTTCTGAGTGGTTCTGACTGAAACCTGGAGCATATTTACTGACCCATTGACATTGGAGCCACCAACTTCCACTGTTTGTATGTCACGACTAGAATTTTAAGGACAAAATTATGACAAATGTTACTTTTACGTACCCACAAATAAACCTATAGCTGTAATCAGTAATGCTGTCTTTACTGGCTTATATGTAGTGCTAGAGCAGGGTTTGGCAACTTGTGGCCCTCCAGATGTTTTGGCTTAGAACTTCCATGAACTTCAGCAGTGAAGCCAAAAGTGAGGGATCATTGGCCAAAGTTGTAGGCCAAAATATCTGAGGCCTACGAGTTGGGCCCCCCTGTGTTAGAGCTAGCTAATATTTAACCCATTTGTGGTGTAATTCAGCACTAAAGCAAGGCTACAGAAAGAGTGATCACTCTTACATATTTCATAGAAAGTGACTGCAAAGTCATAACTCCAAAGGGATAACTGTCAATATTTTTTTTCATGGCACCATTCCACATTTGCAATGGTTCCAGTTTGCCAATTATTTTTTCACCTTGTTTACACTGCAAGTATAACTGCCTGAACTATGTGGCTTAATTAAGATTAAACTAATGATCACTTACAGATACTATTTTCATAGATCTGTGGAGCTGAGATAAATTCTTAGTGTCAGGGTGTGGAAGATCAATAGCATAAATAAATACCTTTCCTTGCTTCATTTACAAGCCATACACGTTGCTGATCAAAGTAAAAAAGATTAACTTTGACAAAACAAATTAGTTTAAAAATAAGAAAGAAAGAAAGAAAGAGAAAAAAAACTTTCAAGGACAAGAAAGGCCATTTCTCAGTCATGCGACAGTTCCCATATAGACAATACATACTTTTGAGAGATAGATATTAATACTTCATGTTTACTTGAACAAATGTTGGTCATTCATTTCAGTAGATGAGTTCTTTGTTTTTCTTTAGTGCCATGGGTGATACTCATGTAATAGTCAACCAAAGTACAAAGGGACAGTACAATCACATGCTTAACTCCATGCCTGAGGGATAACCTGTGCAGATAACCTTTACTATCCATGTAAGCTCCCTACATGGTTTAGAACTAAACTGAAATACTTCATGATCTTAGAACATAGCTACTTCACCATTTCTTCTTAAGGTTCTCACCTGCTTTGGTGCTACACTGTCCCAAAAGGCATGTTCTGAGCAATTGGGCTCTAGCCTTATGAGCTGATGGGCAGAGGCCTCTCTATTCAAAGAAGTGGGAAGTAAAGAATACAATTCAGCATTCATGAAGGAATGGAGAGGAGCCTGTATAGCAGGGATGGGGAATGTGTGGCCCTCTAGATGTTGTTGGACTGCAACTCCCATCACCCCATGCTGTTGCTATGCTGACTAGGGTTTGAGAGTTGCAACTCTGGAGGACTACACATTCTCCTCACCTGCTGTAGAGTAAATCACTTGATGTTTCGGGGCTTCACCATCTCATTTGGAAAAACAGCCAAGCATACAGTCAGCAGCACTGCAAAGGCCAACAGAAGGTCAAAGGCCAATAGGAAGATTTAATTCAAGCTGCAACACTTGGCCTGGGAAGAAACAGACCCATTACCATGGGATTTGTCTGTCACATGCCTATGGTTGTCAACTTATTGGTCATCTTAACAGCTTGGTGGTATGGAAATATATCAGATGATATAATGCAAATCTTCATATTGTGAAAAGCCTCATTTGCTGATTCCTGTATGGCAAGCTGATGACAAAGTCACAGGAGGAAGTCAGGCTGTTATTATTTTTTCCTGGTCAGTTGGCAACCCTATATATGGTGGCTCATTCTTTTCTTTTTGCTTGATTTGGAACTGCATATTAGGGTTTATCTCAGTATGCCTGTGGTTTTGGACTTTGCTCCCTGCCCAATTCCCATCCACTGCTGCCTGGATGAAATATATTAGGAGCATTTTCCTAAGTGTGAGTACTCCTGTGATTCAGTGCACTATGTTACTTAAACAGCTATCTAAGTGCCAAACCAGATATGTTGATAATAGTAGTTGTATGCAGTGGTAGTTGTATTCTTATTTTTTGTTAAGTAAATAACATCCATTGGGGAAGAGGTCAGGATTGGGGTTATAAGGGGATTTAACCCTTTGCCACTGCCACAACCCTGATCCTGATGAAGATCCCTGTGGATTCTATTTGCATCAAGAGGAAAACTCCCATAATATGTCATATATTTTATATTATAAATTTTAAAGCAAACTAGAGTGTACTTTTCATATCACATGTGCCTTCAATGGAACCCCTAAAATATTGATGCTCCAAAACAACTGATTGTTCTTCAGTCATGCTAGCCTTGCTTACTACTTCAGCTTTTGTGTAATCACATTAATTTGGTATTATTTTAGAAAAATACATTTGGGAAAAAACACAGCCACAATTCTGGGTGGAGATGCATGAAAATAATGCATCAAATGTACAAAAAATGCACCAAGCTAAGTGCTGAGACAATTTGGGACAATATTGAAGTTAGATTAAAATAAATGTGGTAATGGTGCTTGTCAGGCTCCACCTATGGACAATAAGTAGGCTATTCTTAATATATATCGTCATGGCGATATACTTGAGCTATTAAAGTGTGTGTGTGTGAGAGAGAGAGAAAGAGAGAGAGTGCATCTAATCAAACTGTATCATCAAAAGGACTACATCAAACACACAGCAGTAAAGATCATTGTCCTGAATATTTCATATATAGGGCAACTACTAAATGTTCTGTTCCACTTAATAGTGGCTGAGAAGTCAAGCTTGGCTTGGCACAGTATGATACAGAAAGATTTTGCAAATGTGATCGAGGAAACTTATTCTGAGGGAAAATTATGGGCTACTGCTATAACTCTATTCTATATAAGTGATTGATTGTAAAGCAACCAGAAGTACAAGAAAGAAAATTGTTTTCTCAGTTTTTATTAATACTCAAAAAGCTTCTTCTTCTTTTCTTTTTTTTCTTTTCTATTTTTAAAAAAAGATGAAATCTCAAAATCCCTGCTAATAACTGTGATGGGAAATTGGCTTACATCAATAAGTGCTTTAGCAGCTCTTGCAAGAAATATGTCATGGACTAAATGATTAGAGGCATTTCATGTATTATACTTATCCTTGTTTGACAAAAATGTACTGAGTATCAAGTTCAACATCAACACAAATTATGATCTAGGTTAAACCTACAACCAAATCAAAGACATTAAAAAATGTAGGATGCAATCCTATGCAAGTTTAGAAAAATGAAGAAGTCCTACTACTTACAGCATCCTCCAGCCAGCATGGCTGGCTGGGGAATGCTGGAAGTTGTAGGATTTTTTTCTGTCTAAAACTGCATAGGATTGCACTCTCAGTATATTATAGCTATGGAGTTGATGAAATATCAGAAAAGATAATAGCATTACTTGAAGAATATTGGCTTCATATTTTTTCTCACAATGCTTCAATGCGATTTTTATAATAAGCTTCTTAATGGAGGCCAGAAAAAAATCCCAAAGAACGTATTTTAGAAAAAAAATCCAATTTTAAAATACTTTTTTTTATAAGTCTGTGAGTATTTGTACTGTGAGGAGACAACATTTTCTCAGGAGCTTTATGAAGTCCCCAGGTTAATAACAAGTATATTATTGTATACAAATTGCAAACTTCTGGATCTTTTATTCACAAGCCTGGGGGCAGACGGATTCGCTGGAGCTACTTTAAACAGTCAACTTTATTAATACAGCTGGTAAATATGTGTTGCGCCATACCCAGAATAAAGAAGGGGGCATTTGTTGTTGGGTTGTCCAGGGCCGCAACTTTATTAAAACTAGGCTGACCATATGAAAAGGAGGACAGGGCTCATGTAAATTTAATAGTTGTAGAGAAAAGGGAATTTCAGCCAGTGTCATTTGTATGCAATTAGTTCCTGGTGAAATTCCCTCTTCATCACAACAGTTAAAGTTGCAGGGGCCCTGCCTTCTTTTCTATATGGTCACTCTAGTATAGTGCCTGCAACTTTAACTGTTGTGATGAAGAGGGAATTTCACCAGGGACTAATTGCATACAAATGACACTGGCTGAAATTCCCTTTTCTCTATAACTGTTAAAGTTACATGAGCCCTGTCCTCCTTTTCATATGGTCAGCCTATTAAAACTGTACTTAACATTACAAGAGATCTGCAATGATTAATACAAAATCAACACTGTCTAAAGCAGCAGCAACTTCCATTGTCAAAGACTCTGATCTGTCCCTGATTTGGAAGCAGTGTGTGCTTCTGCCTCATCTGGCCACACCTCTTCCAGTGCAGGTAGAAGTCCCACCTGTTTCCAAGCCCTCAAGCCCCAAAAGGCTGGGTGTGTGAAGCAGGCCGGGCCCCAACAGTCCCAAAGCCCTAAGAACAGGGCAGGCTTAGCGAATCCCCAGTCACCATTTTGATACCTCTATCTATGTGCTCATTAATTGCTAATAAGTTACATTGCTGTACTGTTCTGCTACTACAAGGAACAATCCTCTCCTTAGTCCTCACCTTCTGTATATATGCTCCCACAGGTCTTGTCCCAGAAAAATAATAATCTACATCTGGGTTTGGAATTGGTCAGAATGACCTTTCAGGAGTCCCTTTCAGCCCAGTGCTAATGATTTCAAAGAGATTCAGGATCTCTTCAGGATACATTTGCTTTAACAGATTACTATCTGACAATATAAAAGGAAAAAAGTCAAAATTGCTAGCTATATTTTCAAAGTAACATGTGCACTGGGTTTTAGTTAGTTCTACACTACTGTTTTATGGCATTATTAAAGTGCACTGGTAACTGTTGGGGCACACCACACATTCCATATACCCCTTTCATAGTGTTATTTCCTGCTTTTTCCACATTATCCAAAATACTGCAATGATTGTCATTGGGTGTTCTGTGAGGTATGAATGCACAAGACAGATATAGCGTTACCATGATGGGATTGTAATGGACTGACACAAGGTGTAGCTCTGGCCTTAAGTCTATGCTGGAACTGAGACTGCAAAAGACAGAAGGCTGACTTTGCTCTCTGCAGGAAACCCTTGGTTTATGGGGTCCTGCTTTTAAATGCCAGATCGGTGCATAATAAGATCTCCCTCATCCATGACTTAATTGTGGATGAGGCAGCCGATCTGGCATGTATAACTGAGACCTGGGTGGGAGAGCAGGGAGGAGTTAGTCTCTCCCAGCTGTGCCCACCGGGGTACTTGGTTCAGCATCAGGGTAGACCTGAGGGCTGGGGAGTGGGGGTTGCAGTGGTCTATAGGAACTCCATCCCCCTCTGCAGGCTCCCTGTCCATATGACTACTGGTCTAGAGTGTTTGCACCTTGTGTTGGGCCAATGGGACAGATCAGGAATTCTGTTGGTGTACCGCCCACCCCGCTGCTCAAAGGACTCCCTAGCTGAGCTGACAGAGGTGGTCTTGGGTGTAATGTTGAGGTCTCCCAGACTCCTGGTTCTGGGGGATGTCAACATTCACGCCGAGGGCACTTTATCTGGAGCAGCTCAGGATTTCATGGTCTCCATGACAACCATGGGACTGTCCCAACATGCCATCGGCCCAATGCACATAGCAGGGCAGACTCTAGACTTTGGTTTTTCAACTGGACATGGAGATGGTGATCTGAAAGTGGGGGATTTTACATCAACCCCTGTGTCATGGTCAGATCATCACCTGCTGAGGTTCAGACTTACAGCAGCTTTTCCCCTCTGCAAGGGTGAGGGACCCATTAAGATGGTTTGCCCCCAGAGGCTAATGGATCCAGATGGTTTCCAGAGGGCTCTGGGGAGTTTTCCGGCTGACAGGGCTGGCTCTTCTGTCGAAACCCTGGTTGATCTGTGGAATACAGAAATGACCTGGGCGGTTGACACAATTGCTCCTGAGCGCCCTCTCCTGTGTAGAGCTTGTATGGCTCCATGGTATACCCCGGAGCTGAGAGTGATGAAACAAAATAGGAGATGGCTTGAGGGCAGATGGAGACGAACTCCTGAAGGATGCAATCAAACACTGGTAAGTGCCTATGGTAAGCTGTGTTCAGGGGCAGTGAGGGCAGTAAAAAAACAATACTTTGCTGCCACTATTCAATCATCAACCTGCCGCCCAGCGGAGCTTTTCAGAATTGTCCGAGGGCTTTTACATGCCGGCCCCAAGGACATGGTAGAACCATCTGAGGCCCGCTGTAATACATTTGCTAGGCACTTCCAGAATAAAATCTTTGGCATCCGTCAGGACTTAGACTCCAGTGTTATAGCTGGTGAATCTAGTGAGGTATCCAGAGCACAGGCTTGTCCTGTTTTCTTGGATGAGTTTCAGCTGGTACAGCTCGAGGACGTGGACAAGGTGCTTGGACAGGTTCATGCAACCACTTCCATATTGGATCCTTGCCCCTCTTGACCAATAAAAGCTAGCAGGGATGGAACAACTGGCTGGGTCAGGGAAGTGATTAATGCCTCTTTGCAAGAGGGAGTGGTCCCAGGCGTCCTGAAGAGGCAGCAGTGAGACCACTCCTAAAGAAATCTTCCTTGGACCCTGAAAATCTTAATGACTACAGGCCAGTAGCAAATGTTCCATTCCTGGGCAAGGTCCTGGAGCGGGTGGTTGCGAGCCAGCTCCAGGCACTCTTGGATGAGACAGATTATCTGGATCCATTTCAGTCGGGTTTTAGGCCTGGCTTTGGTATGGAAACAGCCTTGGTCGGGAAAAAGATAGAGGGAGTGTGACTCTGTTGATTCTCCTTGATCTCTCAGCAGCTTTCGATACCATCGACCATGGTATCCTTCTGGGACGAGTGGCTGAGTTGGAAGTGGGAGGCACTGCATTGCAGTGGTTCCGCTCCTACTTGGCAGGTCAGCTTCAGAAGGTGGTGCTTGGGGAACATTGCTCGGCCCCGTGGATTCTCCAGTATGGGGTTCCACAGGGGTCAGTCTTGTCCCCCATGCCGTTCAACATGTACATGAAACCATTGAGTGCAGTCATCTGGAGTTTTGGAGTGCGTTGTCATCAGTATGTTGATGACACGCAGCTCTATTTCTCCTTTTCATCTTCATCAGGTGAGGCTGTGGATGTGCTGAACCAGCGCCTGGCTGCAACAATGGACTGGATGAGGGCTAATAAACTGAAACTCAATCCAAACAAGACTGAGACGCTGTTAGTGGGTGGTTCTGCTGACCGGATGGAGGGTCTTCAACCTGTTCTGGATGGGGTTGCACTCCCCTTGAAGGAGTGAGTTCGTAGCTTGGGGGTTCTCCTAGAACCATCTCTGTCACTTGAGGCTCAGGTGGCTTCGGTGGCACAGAGTGCCTTCTACCAACTTCAATTGGTGGCCCAGCTATGTCCCTATCTGGACAAGGATAACCTGGCTTCAGCTGTCCATGCTCTGGTAACCTCCAAGTTAGATTACTGCAATGCACTCTATGTGAGGCTGCCTTTGAAGATGGTTCGGAAACTGCAGCTTGTGCAAAATGCAGCGGCCAGATTGATAACTGGAACCAGAAGGTTTGAGCATATAAGACCTACTCTGGCCCGCTTGCATTGGCTGCCTGTATGTTTTCGAGCCCAATTCAAAGTGCTGGTTTTAACCTATAAAGACTTACACGGCTTGGGACCACAATACCTGATGGAACGCCTTTCCTGTCATGAACCTACCTGAACACTACGTTCAACATCTAAGGCCCTCCTCCAAATGCCTACTCTGAGGGAAGCTCGGAGGTCGGCAACAAGGGAGAGGGCCTTCTCTGTGGTGGCCCCCCAATTGTGGAACGATCTCCCTGACGAGGCCTGCCTGGCGCCAACATTGTTATCCTTTCGGCACCAGGTCAAGACTTTCCTCTTCTCTCAGGCATTTGGTAATATCTGAGGAGCCTGGATTTTTGTTTGTTTGTTTGTTTTTTGTAGCTTTTTTGTGCTGTTGTAGCAGTTTTAAATGTATGCGTGTATTGTGTGTATGTTGTATGTTTTTGCTGTTTTAATTTTTGTATATTGTATTTAATTGTTTTAATCCTTTGTAAACTGCCCAGAGAACTTTGGCTATGGGGCGGTATACAAATGTAAGAAATAAATAAATATAAATAAATAGGGAACAGAAATCTGCTGGAATGTTAATGTAACACACACACACACGCACACACATACACACACTAAATTATGCTCAGCCTGTGTGTGTGTGTGTGTGTGTGTGTGTGTGTGTGTAAATAAACCTTTTATCACAGAAATGCCATAAGCCTTCTTTGACTTTTTTCTAAGGAAACTGAACTCCGGATGAGCACTGGAAGTCTGAAACTTGTCACCACTCCAAAGTGGGGTATACATGTGTAACAAATCATTTTCTACATCTGATGGGTGTATCCCATGTAAAACTCCTGTTGGTCTTGTAATTGCTACGATTGCCTGGCTCTCACAAAGAAGAAAAAATCTGAATTATGAGCTATGAGAGCAGAAACTGTCCACTTCCACAAGGCCCACTGCTGAACCTCTTGAAGGCTGTACATGCCAGTGAGTATCCAACATAAAATGCTCAGTCCACATAATACTACTCCACAAAGCAGACACCCAGAAGGTCAGTGTTACCAGGGTACACCAAGAAAAGGCGGAACTGCAAACTTAACATCTGATTTTTCCATTTGCATTCTCTGGCCACAGTAATGCACCATCTGTATTACATTGTCAAAGGAAGTGTAATGCATTAAGCACAAATGCACCAGGATTGAATTATTAACTGACTCGCCTCTGCAGTTGTCTGGGTAATAGCAAAATTCTATAATTGACAGTTCATTTGTGTAGAAATACATTATTAAAGCTTTAAACAGTCAGCACACTTTCCATCTGTAAGGTGCAAGAAGCCATGCTTGGTGGATTATACCCTTAACTAGGGAAATAATTACTTTAAAAAAAAAAACTGCCAGAGATATAATAACAGCCTTAAACTCTTTACCAAATATGTTTTCTAGGGATTTAAGTTTGTGTTCATGAGATCTATGTGAATTGATTAAAGCAAATTCTTTGTCAGCTTAATGCTTGACTGACTAGAAGGCAATGTCTTTGTTACATTGTTTTCAAGGAAAATTCTGTTTTTACAATACTTTCCCTTAAAAAAAACTTAGCTAAAATACCCTTTAGTTTCTGGGCAGCATAAATGAGCATACTCTGTGACAGACAATAACAGCAATTCTCTTCACCTGCTCCTTCCAACTCCAGTCCCATTTCCCAGAGAATCCCAGCAGGGCTTTTTCGAATCTCATAATCTCCTCACCCCCATCATCTCCTTAGCAACTTCTGTTATAGCCTTGTTCAGATGTATATTGGATGATGACAGGCATCATGTGGTGGAAGGTCAGTGAGGATCCACCTTATCATACCACTAAATTAATTCATCAAGGGATGCTTCCATATGTGTGGCTGCTTGATTTCTCTGAAGCTTCCTCTCAAAAAAATACAATTCACCATGAGAATCAGGTGCACAAATCTTCTATATGCTATTTTAGATGAGTACTGAAGAGGAGGGCACCCATGCCATTCCTCCACCATGTGATACCTATTACTCTCCAGTTGCATCTGAAATGGGCCCATTGCAGAATGTCAGTGTAAATGGGTTCTTATTTATGCCAGAACAGATTTGCACTTATTGCTGTGGTATATAATGTAAGATACAGCACTGGCACAAGCTTTTCGGCCACCTGACATGGGATAGCACATGTGCCCTTGCCATGTCTGCTAACACAACTTTCCAGGGAGCCCTCCCTCTGGATTACACCAAGACCCTGTTCAGACTAGGGCTGTGTACGCCCCCCCGATCCGATCTGGATCTGGATCTGTCAGGTCTGAATAGGGCACAATTTGCTTCAGATTAATTTATACCTCCCCTGATCTGATTCAGATCTAGATCCAAAGTGAGATTCGGATCTCCAAATCGAGATTTGGATGCCCCATTTTCCCCATAGACTTGCATTGGGGGAAAGAAAGGGCTAGAACTTCTTCATTTTTAAAGATACACACATGAAACTTGGGCACATTGCAGATGGCATGTAGATACTCATGTGTGCCAAATTTCAGAAACATAGGTGCAGGCGTTTACTCAGAAGGAATTTTTTAAAATGCAATTTTCCAGGCAATCCAGAAGTGCTTTAGATTTCTCATTTTTAAAGATAGAAACATGAAATTTAGGCACATTGCAGATGGCATGTAGGTACTCATGTGTGCCAATTTACAGACACAGAGGTGCTGGCATTTGATGGCTATGAATTTTTGGAAAATGATCACTTTGGCCTGTGTTTTTCCCCATAGGGTTGCATTGAGGGAAAGAAGAAATGCCTATAACTTTTTTATTTTTCAAGATAGAAACATGAAACTTAGGTACTTTGCATGGGCTGGATTGCCTGGAAAATTGCATTTTAAAAAATTCCTTGCGAGTAAACGTATGCACATCTGTGTCTCTAATTTGGCACACATGAGTACCTACATGCAATCTTCAATGTGCCCAAATTTCATGTCTCTATCTTTAAAAATAAAAAAGTTATAGGTGTTTCTTCTTTCCCCCAATGCAACCCTATGGGGAAAAACACAGGCCAAAGTGATCACTATTCAAAATTTCATAGCCACTGAACGTCTGCACCTCTGTGTCTGATATTTGGCACACATGAGCACCTACATGCCATCTGCAATGTGCCCAAGTTTCATGTGTGTATCTTGAAAAATGAGAAAGTTAAAACACTTCTGGATTGCATGGAAAATTGCATTTTTAAAACTCCTTGCAAGTAAATGCCTGCACCTATGTTTCTGAAATTTGGCACACATGAGTACCCCATGCCATATACAATGTGCCCATGTTTTATGTGTGTGTCTTGAAAAATAAAGAAGTTATAGATGTTTTCAAAAATTCATAGTTACTACACGCTTATACCTATGTTTCTGAAATTTTGCACACATGAGTACGTGCCCAAGTTTCATTTTTATATTTTTTAAAATGAAGAAGTTATAGCCCTTTGTTTCCCCTATGCAAGTCTATGGGGAAAAACTCTTAAAATGGTGTCTGAATCTCCGGCTCAATCCGGCTCGATTTGGACTGAACCGATCCAATCCGGATCAATTTGGACCTCCCCGATCCAATTCGGATCCAGTTTTTGGAGGTCCAAATCACCCTGATCCGCTTTGGTTTCGGGATCTGGATCTGGATCTGTGTACAGCCCTAGTTCAGATGATACACTAAGCCACAGTGGTTAAGCATGTTGAGTGAAATATTATTGTTCAGTGTGTCATGTGAACCATGACTTAGTGTGTCATGTGACCCATTCCTAACCAAGGTGGCTACATAACCGTAGTTTAAACAAACCCATTAACCATTTGCTGCAAAAGGGATAATGGCCTAATCATGGCTTAGTGTGTTGTCTGAACAGACTCTGAGACTATTCTCAATGAGAGCCAGAGTGTGGACAACTGCTCTGGAGAGTCCAAGTGATGCTGTCCTCTTACTCTGATAAATGCCATTTGTCTTGAATTTAATATTCTTGTGACACCACTCTACCTAATCAATCACACAGATATGTCACCTGGAACCTATTCTATGAGTGTAAATAACAATAATAACTGTACATTTTATTATTGCCAATTTAATTAATTCAGAAAACAAACATCACCGTAGAAAACCAATGAAGGCATTATGAGTAATAAACCTTGCAAATATGGTAATGTTATTAACATTGCAAAAGAAAGGTTTTTTTATCCCATCGAGGACTAAATTAGAGAGGATTATATTCAGAATGAAATTAAATAGATTTTCCCCCTTTAGCTCATCTAGACATAGATTTATTTAGACCAAGTCGTATAAATAATGAATATGTGACCACTGACATCTTGCAGAATCTGTGCATGTTTCCTCAGATGACAGCTCCATTAAAATCAACTGGTCTTATGTCCAAGAAAATGTGCATAGGATTATAGCCATTTTTACTTTTTGTTATTGTCTAAAAAAGCAGAAAATTACTAAGAGTGTAGTACTACAAAGAGCTCCATCACACTTACTTTTCCCCCCTGATATGCACCTGTGATTTTAACTTCTGTTTCATTAGTGCAGTAAGCACTGGTCACTTTCACGTGGATGCATTGTTGCACTGTTACATCTCGTGGCTTATTCTCTCTTCCACCCCACCCCACCCCACCCGCCCCTTCTCCTTCCCCTTCCAGTTCATTGGTTCTTGTCCTTGATAGATGTTGTGATGGATGTGGCATGGCTGCCTACATTCTGCTTTTGGATAACCGCTTCATTATAACCTATTGGAATTAACCAAAATGCTTACATCGCCCTCATTTTTAAAGACAAAATGATTAAACTTGCCAGCATAATAGCTTTTAAGTAGGCCTTTAGGCATGCCAAGTTTGAAGTCGATCCCTTCATTGGTTGATTTTTTAAGAGCTACCATGGTGCCAAGTTTCATCTCTTTATCTTTAAAAGTGAGGGAGCTGTAAGCATTTTGGAGCAGTGAAAGTCTGTTCAACTGACTCAGCACATGCCCATTTGTTCAACAGGGCATGTTGGAGAAGGAGAACCAACAGGCCCTCCTCTTTCATCAGCAAGCACATGCCCCCAACAAAGGACATGGCATGAGAATGGCAATACAAGGGGTAGAAGGGCGCTTTAATCCCACTTGGAGGAAACAAACTGGACTTTCCCCACTCTAGGAAAACATGAAAATGGAGAAGAGGCAGGGTGACTGCTGGACAGGCATGGCATCATGTGAGTACCAGGCTTCAAAACCACAAACCAGGCATGACAAGAGTGCAATACAACTCTGGTGTGATGGAGCCCAAAGTTATCAGCTAAATTCATTATGCAAATCATTATTGCCCACCGTCATAAGTGCCACACCCTGCATTTGGCTTGCCTACCCATGGGGGGCTCAATTGCAATGGGGACATGAGCAAGACACATAGCTCACTCCATTGGTGGGGATATGTGGTCCCACAGGCTGAGGGAGGAGTCTTCGGGGCTTGTTCTGTTGGCTCCTACCCTCAGCCTCTTCAGATCGCGGCTCCCTCCCTCCCTTCCTGGATGCAGTATGGGCTTCTGCTGGTCGTCCTTTTGGGAACCGAGTAGGAATTTTTGGCTCTTAGTTGTATTGCCTAACTAGGAGTCTTTTTGCTTACTTCACACTATAAGTGGGATGGGAGTGTCTTAGGCTAACTGAGTGGTTAATTGGATTGTTAGGTCAATTGGTCACAATTTTCACTTAGGCCGGTGAGGGCGGGCACAATCAGGGAATTCAGGTGTGCATTCTGTGGCACCATGACAGTGACAGGTGATTCCTGAGGACCTCCTGCTGAGGGTTTTACAGCCCCAGTGGGGGGAATAAGGGTTACATGTGAGACCAACTCACCTCACCCACCTGATGTTTTATGACCTAGGAGGAGGTGACATGGGAAGGCTTCCCTTCCCCAAAAGGGGCAGTCCTGTCTGTGGCGATCGGCTGACACCACTCAATAGGAATGGAATGTTTTCTCCCAATAACAGCCAAGGTAGTTGTTCGCTGAGTTAGCTCCCCACCCAGTTAGTCCTTTGCAGATTTAATTTGAATAAATGTGGCCCAATTTTACTTCATACTTGTGTCTCATCTCTTTATTTTCCCTCATGCAATCGCAAAAGCCATTCCTAATAATGATTTGTAAATGGTGATATATTTCCTTGAGTGGGACCTAGTCATGAAGGTAATTATTCATGTAGGCCCCAATTCACGTTCTATGTTCTACATATAGTAGGGAAACACCCTAACCCCCCCCCCCACACAAGCCCAAGGCACATAATATACCATTTTTTATGTGTGCACTGCCCCTTAATGTTATTGTATGTTGAGCAATACATGTTGATCTTCTAATGATCAAATTTTGTGGATTTCATTGTCTGGAGCCCTCCAACATTTGCAAGATGTTGTTAAGTATGTCCCCAAAGTATATAAACTCTACCTTATTTGCGAGTAGCCTGTTTCATTGTCAAATTGATAGAACATAATGTTTGGTTTGAGAAGAATGTTCCTTACTAAGCTATTTCCACGTGTATATTTTTATTCTATTGAGTGGCTCCCATATAAATTAAGATTCATTAAATAGGGAATAAGCTTACTTGAACCCCTAACAGCAAAAGATGCTACAAGATTGCTGTTGCTAACAACACAGCAGGAGCTGGGGAGATATACCACAATATTTCATTGCAGGTCCTCAGTTCTGAGTATAATACACTGCATGTTTCAGTTCAAATAGCAACTAGTACCCAAAGTGATTAAAAAAGGTTCTGTACTCATACACCAATATGAGATGGTTCTGTTTAATAACCAAGTATTCTTAACATCAACATCTTAAATTTTATTTGGTGTCAATGGTGACATCTTGTAGCATTTATTTCAAAGATGAACTGAGAGAATATCTTACTCATTGTCAATCATATTAGATAAATGACAAAACACTCCTTTCTCAAATTTGTTCCTTTGCTTCCCTATTCAGATCAGCTTGCTAAATGGAATGAAGTAATACCACATAGATCAAAAACAGCCATGCCTAATAATCTGCTGTTGAACAATTCTAATGTTACTCTCACACATGTACATTGCGTTTGACTCCTGTATTATTATTATTATTATTATTAATAATAATAATAATATTTACTGCATTTATATACAGCCCCATAGCCGAAGATTATAAATACAACATCCATTTAAAACAACTATTCTTGGTCAAAGAACAACAACAAAACCCTCAACATATGCTGTTAAATGCCTGGGAGAAGAGAAAAGTCTTGACCTGGCACCGAAAAGATAACAATGTTGGTGCCAGTCGAGCCTCGTCAGGGAGATCATTTCAGAATTGGGGGGGCTACCACTGAAAAGGCCCTCTCCCTTGTTCCCATCCTTTGGGCTTCCCTCGGAGTAGGCACCCAGAGGAAGTCCTTAGATGTTGATCATAGTGTACGGGTAGGTTCGTGTCAGGAGAGGCGTTCCATCAGGTATTGTGGTCCCAACTCGTATAAGGCTTTATAGGTTAAAACCAGCACCTTGCATTGGGCTCGGAAACATACAGGCAACCAATGCAAGTGGGCCAGAGTCGGTCTTATATGTTCGAACCTTCTGGTTCCTGTTATCAATCTGGCCGCTGCATTTTGCACAAGCTGCAGCTTCGGAACCATCTTCAAAGGCAGCCTCACATAGAGCACAATGCAGTAATCCAACTTGGAAATTACCAGAGCATAGACAACTGAAGTCAGGTTATCCCTGTCCAGATAGGGGCATAGCTGGGCCACCAACCGAAGTTGGTAGAAGGCACTCCGTGCCACCAAGGCCACCTGAGCCTCAAGTGAAAGAGATGGTTCTAGGAGAACCCCCAAGCTACAAACCCATTCCTTCAGGGGGAGTGCAATCCCACCCAGAACACGTTGAACACCCTCCATCCATTTAAGTTTTGAAAGAACTAAATAATTTTTCTAGTATGATTTGGAGGAGTTGTACAATCATGACTCAGACATTAGCCCTATGCAGCTATTTGCCTGCACACAGGTAGGAGTAAAGTGAGGAAGGGAATATGGGGGCACATGTAAAACCTGTCCTACAACATCCGCACATGCCTGGCTGCCATTGAGATCTTCTCATGAGCAGAAAGGTTTGATGAGGGCTTTGTAAGCACATTCAGCTAAACACACTTACAAAAATCCCATGATCAGGAACCCCCCTTATCAAAGTTTCCAATCAGGGGAGGTTATAAGTGTGTTCAGCCAAATGCACTTACAAAATTCTCTTCAGACCCTGAAACTCAACATGTGAAGACAGCGGAAGTCTAGGACAGAGGCTTGCATGCTACAGACAGCACCCCCAGCCTTACCTGATTGGCCCCCAGCCCCCCAGCATCTGACACCACCAGATAAATCTATAGTGGCACTTTGGCTGCCTCTACAAGAGAGGTTTAAAGCTCTTTCAAGGCGCTTTTAAAATGTTACCTCTACAAGAACGGAGCGCAAATCGGGCGTAGAGGCGCGTTATCTCTCCGATTCTGGGCATTATCGAATGCGCGTTAAATCGCGAGTTTTATTTTGCTCCGGCCGTTAAAGCGCATTTTGACTATGTGAACAAGCGCTTATGCGCATTAACTACTTGTAAAGTGCATTTTGGTCATCCGTTAATGCGCTTCGCCGCCTCTCGCCGCCTCTCGTGCAGAGGGATTAGTCGTAAATGCGCTTCAGCGATTATGCGCATAATCGCCTAACCGGGCGCAAAAGCGAATCCTTGTAGAGGGGACCTTTGAAAGGGGAGGGAAAACACTCTAGGAATGGGCTGTCTGGTTCCTGATATTGAAACCTCATTCCTAGGGCATTCCAGAGCATCCTAGGAAGCAGTGCTCAAAGGCTCCTTTGTGCTTCCTAAGATGCTCTGGGGATACACTAGGAACGAGGCTTCTATGTCAGGAATGGTAGAACCTGTTAGTAGAGCCTTGAGCTGTTTCCTGCCTCAAGGATCCCAAGAAATAAATAGCATTTCTCACTTGATGCAGGGATCTGTAAAGCAGTAATTGGGTCGGGTGGGGAGGAAGGTGGAGCCTCCCTCAAAGCCCAGCAGTTGCCACAGAGCACGTCCCATGTGTCAGTGAGTGAGAGATATGAGTTAGCAGTGTGTGAGTAGTGTATGTGTGTACATGAGAAACAAAGAAAGAGAGAGAGAGAGAGAGAGAGAGAGAGGTGAATGAGCGGTGTGAGTGGGTATGATGTATGTGAATTTGTGTGCATGTATGCGCGTGCACACATGTGGATGTAGGTTTGCATATGCACATCTGCAGCCCCCAAAATCCCAGCAGACACCCAGTACACCCATTTTACAATAGTAGAGAGTACATAAACTATTCTAATGATTACACAGTAAGTGTATTCTTAACTATCATTTGACAAAGGATTACATTTTCCTAATTCTTTTAGTCCTTTGAGTATTTGAAGATTGGTGGGATGGGGGTATCCAAAGCTTAAGACCTAATGACTTGAAATAGTAAAGATTTAGAGAGGATTTTAGATTAGAGCTCCAGTTTTTAAAGCTGCTTTCTGAATACAATAAGCAGTTGCCAATAAAATTAATTCAGGAAGTGAAATATGCCAAGTTACCACATGCCACGATGTTTTATTAAGCTAATGACAGTGCCTGCAAACTCTCATGATGCTTCAAAACAGTCTTTTCTACTGTCTAGCACATGAGGGAGGGCAGCCCATTTTGGTTTAGGGGCTGGATTGCCCCTGTCCCCAAACCCTCCTTCCCATAACATCACTGCAGGTTCCCCCACTCATTTTTTCTGTGCAGAGAAGCACAAAGCTCCCTGCATGGAAAAAAAGACTCACAGGGCACTTGCAGGCACTGGCTTCATGCTTCCAGTCACTAGGGGGAGATAGAGAATGTCCTGTAACTTGATTTGTTCCTATTTCCTGCTCTCTCTCCCCTTCCTCCTTCTTCCCGTATTACTGAAGAAGTGCCATGCAGTCTCTCTCTGAAGGAAACAACCACATCTAATGCCTTTGCATACATAGGACTCCCGGGGAGTCTGTAATTTATTCACTAACCAGACCCAGACCTGTGTTATTCAATTGTAAAAGTGCAAAGCCCTCATTTGGGACCACATGTCATGAACTTGCCCAACCCCAGGCTTTTGCACAGGAACTTAGGCAAACTGACAAGACACTCCAGATGGTGAGACTCCTTTATTTGTGAAGTCACATGGAATTCAAGCATAATGGTTTCATATTCGCATACATCCACGTAAAGCTGGAGACGTCCAGACAGCTTTAGGCTCAAAAGGCTTGAAGCGAAGCAGAACAGCAATCACTCGGGGGGGAGAAGTGCTGGGATAGACCACGTCCTATCTGAGCAATTACCAGACGTGAAACACGCTGACCCATTAGGAACAGGCCCACAACCCCAGGGAAAGCTTCAGTACAAGGGTGCCTGAAGACCGGCAGAGACAGTGTACATCTTACACAAACCACACCCAGTCTGCCAGTAAGCACTAGGTTGATCCAAGTAAGCAAGATGCCAGGGAAACAAATTTCGACCCAGGAACCCCTCTGCCTGTAGCAAAGGCTCTGAGAGGAGGCTCTCTCTCAGGTCACACACAACACACAATCCAAAGCAGCAACGGTTGACCTAGGAAACTTCCCCTGTGCCCGTACTTTGGCTCCATGTAGGGAAAGCTCTCTTTCAGGCTATAGAACACGATCCAGAACAGTAACTGCAAGTCCAAGTCTATGAAAAGCCTCAGAGCACTTTCCATGGCACAGTCCTTAGAAATTCCAAGTCCAAATAGCAACAGAGCATGTACAGAGTGCATCCAACATCTCCAAATAGATAGAATCCCAAACACGAGGAGTTTCATGGCAAGCGTAGAACTGATGATCCCCAGCAAAGGTCCTCCCCTTTGGTCATTCCTCTTATAGTCTGGAGGCTGGCTATTCCAAGCCACTTGACAGACAGGCCCTTAGACCTATAAGCCAAACTCATGTGCCCACAGGGCGGCACAGTTCAACCTCCTCTTGATGATGACACCATGTGAGAGACAACTTGCAAGATTGCCCCCACCTTTTCCAAACATTTTTTTGTTCTCAAGGAAACTCACCAGCTTAAGGCCTGGGCTAGCAAACCTCCCGTGAGAAACAGCAACAGAGGATAAGCTTACAAAGACACAGACTTTCTCACAACAATTCCTAATCTTTCAACTCACAATTCACAAGGCCTCCCAGCCTTGTGAATTGTCTATGATACACTTGACATCCGACACCACCACACTTCAGGAGGGGGGAGGGATTAAACCTTCCCTCTATTCCCCCCCAAATCCTCCTATAAGAAGGGGGCATTAAAAAAAAGAACAAAAACACCTCTGTTGATTCCTGTGGATACTCCCCCTCTATCCCCCCAATAGGTGAGAAGGGGAAGATTTCAGGAAAAATGAGACTATAGCTCTTAGGGTGACCATATGAAAAGGAGGACAAGGCTCCTGTAATTCAGCAGGTGTCATTTTTCTGCATGCAGCACCTGGTGAAATTCCCTCTTCATCATAACAGTTAAAGCTGCAGGAGCCCTGTCCTCTTTTGTATCTGGTCAAGAGAGCAGGGTTCTTGCAGCTTTAACTGTTGTGATAAAGAAGGAATGTCACCAGCTGCTGCATGCATAAAAATGACACCTGCTGAAATTCCCTTTTCAATATAACTGTTAAAGATACAGGAGCCCTGTCCTCCTTTTCATATGGTCACCCTAATAGCCCTGGGTTTGCAAATTTATATGGGATTCATAGATTGGCATAGTTATTTTCTTTCCTCCCTTAACCCCTCATTTCTGAAACAGTGGTGATCTCTTCCCATGAGAGCCTCCAACGACCAATAACCACAGATGGAGCTGCATCTGCTTCTGGGATGAATAGTTTCTGTGTGGGAAACTGAGCTACTGGATGGGCTCAGCGGAGAAGGGGCAACCAGGAGTGGTAATAAATTGCCTATCTCATAGCCTTATCTGCTGCCCTTGCGCTATGATTTCTTGGCCTCCATGACAAAGCATGAAATAAGATCCTGGCTACATAAAGGGATTTATGCCCAGTAACAGCATTAATATTTCAAATTGGGAGAGGGGAGCATTTCACTGAAGGCGTACAGATACTATCCCCCATCAGATTAAGATCAAATGTGACCCATTGCTGACTGTTGCAGACAGGGACACACAAGTTTATTAATCATGGATACATAATGCAAAACAGCCCATTTAAAATAAGATTGAGTATGTCTGAAGTAATAACATGGAGCTGATAATGGTAAGGGGACTAAACTAGGGGTGTGCATGGACCCCCCGGATCGGATCGGGACCCGGATCGGGACCTCCAATTTTGTCACGGACCAGTTCGGACAAAATCAGAGGCCCCCCGGACCGGATCGAGTCCGATCCCGACCCAAAAATCGTAAATTTTTGGATCGGCCGCCATTTTTTCCCCCATAGACTTGCATTGCAATGCAAGTCTATGAGGAAAAAATGGCGGCGGGTGGGTGAGGGGGGGCCTAACTCCCTCCCCCCCCGGGGCCGTCCGCTGTGGACGGCCCCGGCAGGTAAGCCCCCTCCCCCGCGCTCCCTACCCCCCCTGGGGCCGTCCGCTTCCATTCGCTGGCGCCCGCGGGCGCCAGCGGATAGAAGCGGACGGCTCCGGGGGGGGTAAGCCCCCTTCCCCGCCACTGCTTACCTTCTCGGCCCGTCCGCTCCCGTCCGGCGCCGGCGGCTACTACCAGCAGGCTCCGCGGCCTGCTCTAGAGTAGCGCGCCGGGTGATGACATCACCCGGCGCGCCACCCTAGAGCAGGCCGCGGAGCCTGCTGGTAGTTGTAGTCGCCGGCGCCGGACGGGAGCGGCCGGGCCGGGAAGGTAAGGGCCCCCCTCCCCCCTCCGCGCGCCCCCTCCTCCCCTCCACGCACCCCCTGCTTACCTTCTCGGCCCGTCCGCTCCCGTCCGGGGCCGGCGGCTACTACCAGCAGGCTCCGCGGCCTGCTCTAGAGTAGCGCGCCGGGTGATGACATCACCCGGCGCGCCACCCTAGAGCAGGCCGCGGAGCCTGCTGGTAGTAGTAGTCGCCGGCGCCGGACGGGAGCGGCCGGGCCGGGAAGGTAAGGGCCCCCCTCCCCCCTCCGCGCGCCCCCTCCTCCCCTCCACGCACCCCCTGCTTACCTTCTCGGCCCGTCCGCTCCCGTCCGGGGCCGGCGGCTACTACCAGCAGGCTCCGCGGCCTGCTCTAGAGTAGCGCGCCGGGTGATGACATCACCCGGCGCGCCACCCTAGAGCAGGCCGCGGAGCCTGCTGGTAGTAGTAGTCGCCGGCGCCGGACGGGAGCGGCCGGGCCGGGAAGTTAAGGGCCCCCCTCCCCCCTCCGCGCGCCCCCTCCTCCCCTCCACGCACCCCCTGCTTACCTTCTCGGCCTGTCCGCTCCCGTCCGGGGCCGGCGGCTACTACCAGCAGGCTCCGCGGCCTGCTCTAGAGTAGCGCGCCGGGTGATGACATCACCCGGCGCGCCACCCTGGAGCAGGCCGCGGAGCCCGCTGGTAGTAGCTGCTAGTGCCGGACGGGAGCGGACGGGCCGAAAAGGTAAGCGCCCCCCTCCTCCCCCCCCCGCTGTCCACTTTCATCGGCGGGCGCCCACTGGCACCCGCCAATGGAAGCGGCGGTGGGCGCCAGTGGGCGCCCGCCGATCCGCCGATCCGCTGAACCGGTTCGGAGCCTTTTCGGACCGGTTCGGATTGGATCGGCCGATCCAGCTGCGGGATCGGAAATCGGATAATTTATCCGATTTCCCACTGGACCGGACTCGGATCGTGGATCGGGTCCGATCCAGTGCACATCCCTAGACTAAACCACAAACCATGCAGCAGGTATAAGATGTTTTGTTTGTCACAGAGCCTAGCAAATAGCAGATTTTGTACTATTACTGTGATGTTACTGAGGGGCAGGCACACTTTAGTTTTGCCGAATCTGCTTTGTTTTCTACTACTACTAGAACCTTGAGGTTCACCGGCTGGAACCAGGTGAAAACTTATGGCTCAGGGAAGGGGATACAGAATTGAGGAGCATGTTCTCTTAGCACAAACTTGGACCAGAAATTCATTTTCAGTACTGAAACTTGAGTTTGCACACAAATCCTTTTGCACACACATCTGCTCCAGGTTTTCTTGATTTCAGCAGCGTAATTTAGAAGTGGGTAAAAAATACCTTTTCATTATTGCTTTTGTTCAGCCATTGAGTCACTCAGCCCCCCTTGCTGCTCTACTGCAATTTCTCTGGAGATCTACCAGTAGTTCCCGATCTACCTTTTGTCCATCCCTGCTTTAACTTATAAAAAGAGCTACCTTTTTGCTTTGCTTTAGCACAGAACATAAGAGGGAGGAGAGGAGTCTACAAAATGTGATAGATGAAAACAATAAAAGGACATGTTTTAAATAAAAGGGGGGAAAACACATAGCAGCGAAAAATCAAAGAGAGAGATTTAATGAGACAGAACTGACAAGGTAGTTAATTATTTATTTGATGGTCCACTCAGACACGCCTTGCTTCATTATCCCTCATTAGGCCTTGTACAGTGCTACGATCAGGCCTGTTGCTCTGTATATTCCCACACCTCCGTCTCTATACTGCAGTGTCTCATGACCAAATAGGTGACAAGCTAATTAAAAGGAACTGGCTTTTTTCCCCTCCTCTCCTTATTTTATGCTTATTGGTATTTTGCTGCCTTTTCAACTCCACTCAGATATCAAGTTGGTTTTGTTTGCTTTCTACCACAGCTCAGCTCTTCAGCCGCAGCCATCACTTTCACCACTGCAGCTCTAGTTGATACATAACATTGGAGCATAAGAATATTAAATACTTATTTTTTCCAATGGCAATAGAACTGTACAAATATATTGGTTACTCACGTGGACCTCAAATTCAAGGTCTTTCAGAATCCGAGAGGTAGTCCCCTGAATAGTAGAAAAATATTTATTTTTATGTTAGAACGAAGCATGTGTCACTGTAGATTTTTCATGAAAGAATCATTAATCTTTTTGGTTGAATTCTATTATTTAGACTGGACTAAAATAGTGTAGTGTCAAACAGCTCACTCCTGTGCACACGTAAACAAAAAATAAGTCCCACTGTATTCATTGGGATTTGTTGTCATGTAAGTGTACATAGGGCATGATTGTACATCTATTCAGAAGTAAGTCTTACAGTGTTCAGTGGGACTTACTCCCAGGTAGGTGTTTATAGGATTGCAGTGTCATTGTTAAAATCAATTCCCCAACGTGGTGCCCTTCAGATGTTTTGGACTGTAGCTCACAGAATTCGTGACCACTGGCCATGCTGCGTGGGACTGATGAGACTTGGAGTCCAAAATATCTAGAGGTCGCAAAGTTGGGAGAGGCTGGGTAAACCTTGAAAATCTCACCTCACCCATGAACACCACTATAAAGGTCAACATGGGGATGATGATGATAATACTGCACACATTTTAGCACCTACACTTACCCTAAGGAAAGCTCCATGAGGACATTTAGCCTGCACATGGGAGGATTTAAACGGTGGTGGGATGATGGTGTGCATGCAGGGCAAATGTGCACTTCTGAAGCGTTAAGGTATGCCTTATCAAGGTCAATTACAGGGAATTTAGAAGTGTGTTTAGCTGAATGTGCTTGCAACCCCATGCAGACCTTCACATTCAATCCATATGCAGAAAAGGGCTACTAAAATGATCAGGACACTGGAGCAGCTCCCCTATGTGGGAAGATTACAACAGATGGGATTGTTTAGCCTGGAAAAAAGGCAAGTAAGGGGAGACATGATAGAGGTGTACAGAATTATGCATAGTATGGAAAAAATGGACAGGGGAAACATCTCTCTGTCTCTGTCTGTCTGTCTGTCTGTCTCTCTCTCTCTCTCTCTCTCTCATACTACTAGCATCCAGGATCATCCCATGAAGCTGATTAGTGGGAGAATCAGGACAAATAAAAGGAATTACTTCATACAGCTCATAGTTAAACTATGGAATTCACTACCACAAGATGTAGTGATGCCCACCAATTTAGCTGGCTTTAAAAGGGGATGGATAAATTCCTGGAGGAGAAGATTATGAATGGCTACTGGTCCTGATGGCTATGTGCTACCTCTAGTGTTAGAGGCAATATGCCCATGTATACCAATTGTGAGGAACATGGACTGTTGCTCTCATGTCCTGCTTGTGGGTTTCCCACGGGCATTGTGTGAACAGAATGCTGGACTAGATGGACCCTTAGGGTCTATACATGAGGAAAGCCCTAGGATGACTACACAGTGGCACTGTGATGCAGTAGCTGTGAAGCTGTGAAGCTACTGTGGTGCTTTTCCCCAATATTACAAAATAAAAAAGTCAGAAAAAAGACTTTTTTCTGTGGAGCAAGGCAACGACAGTGCATCTCAGTCTGTTGCCTTGCTCCAGACTTGCAGCGTGGCCAGTCCGATGGCAACCCCTGATTGGTTGCCATCGGCCTGGATAGGGGAGTGGGGGCGGGCCAGTGAACCAAATGGCCATTGGAATGCTGCTGTGTGTTCTCTGGCATCAGGAGAAACAAACAGCGTCAGGGAACGCTCCAAGTGGGGGGAAATGGGGGGAGGGATACATGGATGGGGGAGCAGCGCTCATGTGGCACTGCAGCAGAGAATGGAACAGTACACATGGGGCTGCGGGGGCTCCTCTTCCTCCTCTGTTGCAAACCCCACTCTTGTTCCTTGCAGTGTGGACAACCCTGCATGAGTGCAAGTGTGGGGGTTTGGGGCTTACTGCGCCAATGCGCTGTCATATAGACTGCCCCATGGTTTGATCCAGCATGACTCTTCTTGTGTCCTTATACACAATCATCTACAGAGGATCCAGGCATGTGGAGATGCTGAGGGCAGGGCTTGCATGTGCACCCTGGCTTCCACCCATTTTAAACCTTCACAGGTGCAGGCTGAATGCCTGCAGAAACAGGGCTGATGACAACCAGATAATATTGTAATAGCAATGAATCCTCCCCCCCCTCAGCATTTGGCTAACCTTAATTCATTAACTGTTGTTCCTTTTTAGTGTGACTATAGCCCTCAAGTCACTCTGGTTTCCCCACAGCTCGAAATGTTCCTTTTAGGTTATCAGACTTTCACCTGCTCAGTTCCAGTCCTTCAACAACAAAGTTGATCTCTTGTGATCTTCTCCGCAGTTTTCTGTTTTAAATCCTGAATATCTACCTGTACCTGCAGACTGCAATCAAGGATATAGCAGGGAACATGATGACTGTGAAGCCTTTTCGCACAGCTAATAATGGTCCAATTAACACCCTATCTGAAAAATAATATCAAATGCAACTAAATGGGCACCATTAAACCCTTCAAACAAACGCGGTTTTTAAAAACACGGTTTACATAGTAATAAAGAAGCTGCTGAGTGTTTAATTTTCTATTGTTTCTCTGAGACATTCAAAGAAGTTGTTAAATTCCATTATTTATTGAAGACCAGTAAAAGTCTATGTGGTGGAACAAAATACATGGTTTTTTAATCTATGGTTGCTCCTGAGGCTGGATGCCACCACCAGCAATGCCCATGCCATCCAATGCCCTAATTGCTGCTCATATTACAGTCAATTTGCAAGTTTTTTTTATAAATGGCACAATTTATATTTGAGAATTTGCTCAAACTCTTTATGCATACAGCTTACCACTCATTTTTCTCTCAGCCAGAGAAGCAGCATTACATTGCTTTACTGGTTATCCATAACATCAGTGATGCTTTAAGATAGGCTGACCATCTGAAAAGGAGGACAGGGCTCATGTAACTTTAACAGTTGTAGAGAAAAGGGAATTTCAGCAGGTGTCATTTGTATTCAGTTAGTTCCTGGTGAAATTCCCTCTTCATCACAACAGTTAAAGTTGCAGGGGCCCTGCCTTCTTTTGTATATGGTTACTCTAGTATAGTGCCTGCACCTTTAACTGTTGTGATGAAGAGGGAATTTCACCAGGAACTAATTGCATACAAATGACACTGGCTGAAATTCCCTTTTTTCTTCAACGGTTAAAGTTACATGAGCCCTGTTCTCCTTTTCAGATGGTCAGCCTATTTAAGAGGGCCCAGTCGTGTTTCCTGCAGTTACTAGGTTAGCTTTGAAAATGGATTGCTGTGAAGGGTGTTTTGTTCAGAATTGCCTGTGGTTATATACTCTTTTTTCACTATATAGATGACAAACCTTCCCCTTATGCAGATCCTTTGTATCTGAGCCCTCAAAGAAATTACTTTTTCGGTGCCTTCTTTCTAGCAGATGATTTGTTTCCATTTTGCACGATTCTTCCCATTCTCCTGCAAGACTTGCACAATCATTTTTCACCAAATGTCTGTTTTCCGGAAGACATGAGATTCCAAATTACAAAACTCACACATTACTCTCTGGTTTAAAAGCCTTCCGTACAGGAATAGGTAAACAACGATCACTGAGCCCTCAAGGCACTTCTGTCGGTCCCAAGCCAAAGGGAGCACAAGCAGCACTACGAAGCACAGTACTTAAGAGTTCCAGAGGAGCATGAAAAGGCCATTCATGTTTGCCTTGCCATAGAACTTTACACACAAAATCATATCAGTATTCTAGAAGTCGGTTGTTGTTGTTGTTATTATTATTATTATTGCATTTATATCCTGTCTTTTTTCCTCCAAGCAACCCAAGGCAGCATACATAATCTTCATCCTCTCCATTTTATCCTCACAACAACAACCCTGTGAGGTAGCTTGGGCTGAGAGTCTGTGACTGGCCCAAAGTCATCCAGTTAGTTTCCATGGCCGAGTGAGGATTGTGCCTGGAGAAGCACAGCATCAGCAACTCAGTTTCAATAACTTATGCAGGTTTTTGATTCCGGACAAACTTTGGTTAGCAAGCAGTAGACACCCCGGCTCTTGACTATCTATGTGATCTTGCAATTCCATCACACCTACTTTGTAACCAGAGGCTTTTCTTGGTTACTCTGTGTGCTGCTGCCAGCAGAATTATAGTTAGCTGGGATGCGGAAAAGGGCCTTCTTGGTTGCGGCATCCCAATTCTGGAACTCCCTCCCATGATAGGTCTGGGTAGCTGATGACTTTTAGGTGGGTGGTTAAAACTTTTTTTAAAATTTATTTCACCAGGTCATTGGCCCATTTTAAATTCTTGCCTCTATTTGTTCTATGGCCTTGCTTTAATGCTTTCTGTTTTTAGTTTTTGCATTATTTGATTTTAATGTTGGAATCCATCTCAAGGGTCCTTTAGGAGGACTGTGCACAGCCCCCCCAACTCACCTTAGAGGCTGTTTCGGGGTCTCTGAAATGGCCCTGATTTGAGTCGGGGAGCTTCGGAGGGTGCTGCCTTGCCTCAGTGCCAAAGCGAGATTCACCCCCCCCCCCGAAGTTCTTCGGCCAGGCACAAGGCTGACTGGGAGTCCATGGGACTTCTGACATCCCCTTCCCTTTTCCATGCTCTCAGCCCCCTTCCCCCCTCACCACAACCTGGAGCTGCTGCCACCGGGACTTACCTGTAAATTGTGTCCTCCTCCCAGAGAGCAAAGCTGCAATTTAAAGTTAAGATTATGGTGGCTCTCTATTTTTACAATATATATGGCTGCACACTAGGGTGGCCTTTTCAGGGGTTGTCAAAAGTTAAGAAAAAATGCTATGGGCACAGACTACCCTCAGATTGCTCAGCTTTGAGCACCAAGTTTTCAAGAGACAGAAGAATGGCATCTATCTCTATCTATCATCTATCTATCTATCATCTATCTATCTATCTATCTATCTATCTATCTATCTATCTATCTATCTATCTATCATCTATCTTTTAATCACCAGGTACTTGCAGTAAGGATAGGGAGATCAAACAGGGGCTAAGCTCTTATTAGAGATCTTGGAAATACCACCATCTGATTAAAAATAGATTTAGATATCCTTGCCAATCTGGCTTCTTCTTAGAGTTCCCCATTGAAGTCAAAGATTATGCATTTTGTTAAAGACTCTTTGGTAGCTGCTCCTAATATCTAAAGCTTACTTCTTGACCACCTCCCTTGAATTCAAACCTACAAACTCACACAGAGGTTGCAGAGTACCTGTGTTGCATCACAGGTCAAACTGCATCCCGGTATGTATGGAACCAAGCTTTGGGGCTTATGGGCACTTTTCCAGAGTTTGGGAATGATATTAAAGACAACAGACCCAATGTTATTCACATGTGTCAGAGAGCCAGTATGTCTAAAGCTCCTCTGTAACAGTATGAAGGGACTAATTCTAACATTACTTTCTATCAGTATAGCCATGCTAGGTAGGTATGATGTTAGTTGTAGCCCCACACAGCTGGAGGGGTTGGGAAAGACTGACACATATTCACTATCTGATCGTCCATTATTTACCTCAGTTTTGATTAACTGAAAAGAGCTGATTAGTTTCCAGACAAAGTAACAAGACACATGGTAGACAGTTTGTTAAAGACTATGAAGGTGATGGAATAGCCCAATCCAACTAGGATTCTTCAAGGTAATATTTTGAAAGGAAATACCTCTACTGTGAGATTTATTATTATTATTTTTATTTATTATACATATTCCGTCCCATAGCTGAAGCTCTCTGGGCGGTTTACAAAAATTAAAAAGATTGAGCATTAAAAAGACAATATACAAAATTTAAAACTATAAACATAAAACAGCTGTCATTAAAATACTTTAAAACATTTTAACTGTTAAGCCTGGCCACAATGTCAATCAAAACCTCAACTTGAGCTGTTACAATGCCTGAGAGAAAAGAAAAGTTTTGACCTGGCGCCGAAAAGATAACTGTGTTGGCTCCAGGCGGGCCTCATCGGGGAGATCATTCCTTAATTGAAGGGCCACCACAGAGAAGGCCCTTTCCCTTGTTGCCATCCTCTGAGCTTCCCTCGGAGTAGGCACCCGGAGGAGGACCTTTGATGTTGAGCGTAGTGTACGGGTACGTTCATGTCGGGAAAGATGTTCCATCAGGTATTGTGGTCCTAAACCATGCAAGGCTTTATAGGTTAAAACCAGCACCTTGAATCGGGCTCGGAAACATACAGGCAGCCAATGCAAGCAGGCCAGAATCGGTCTTATATGTTCAAACCTTCTGGTCTATGTTACCAATCTGGCCACTGCATTCTGCACAAGCTGCAGCTTCCGAACCGTCTTCAAAGGCAGCCCCATGTAGAGCGCATTGCAGTAATCTAACTTGGAGGTTACCAGAGCATAGACAAGTGAATCCAGGTTATCCCAGCCCAGATAGGGGCGTAGCTGGTATTGCTAGGTCTAAGATTTTTTTTGTTGCTTAAAATGAGGTTCAAATTCAGTACAAAATATTTTCCCAAGTCTTAAAAGCTGTATTCTTTAGTATTCTATAAACCAACTATAAATCAATTACTTATTCTGGAAATAAAGTATCTATAGTCTAAATAATTTAAAATACAAGTAACATGTTACACCATGCTTTCTAGCAGCAGCAAGATTGATTTCACCTGGTAGTATCTCTGCTCTCCAAAAATGGCCTCTTTAGTTAAGTTTTCCAAAGTTATCACAATACAGCATGGGTCTGTATTGTGCAAAACTGGTAACATCTGTAATTCTTCCATTTTTACTTTGACTAATGAGTTGAGTCCGGAAACTTCAATTAGTTCAAAATATGGCAGCCAGGTTGGTCACCAGTACACCTAGGGATGACCACATAACACCAATCTTAAAATCACTCCACTGGCTGCCAATTAGTTTTCGGGCAAAGTATAAAGTGTTGGTTATTACCTTTAAAGCCCTACATGGTTTGGGTCCAGGTTACCTGCGGGATTGCCTTCTCCCGTATAATCCACCCCGCACACTCAGGTCCTCTGGGAAGAATTTACTCCATTCAGCCAGAACTAGGCTGGCGAGTGTTACCCAGAGGACCTTCTCTTCTGCCACTCCCAGACTGTGGAATGGCCTGCTGGAGGAGTCTTCTTGAATTTAAGAGAGCCATAAAGACTGCTCTCTTCCGGCAGGCCTACCCAGTTGAATTTTAAGACGTTTTTAATAATGTATTTGTTTTTATCTGTTTTAATGGTTTATCTATTTTATGATTTTTATATTTATATTTATTGTTGTTCCCCACCTCAATCTGGATGGAGAGGTGGGTTATAAATAAAATAAATAAATAAATAAATAAAATACTCAACACGTTAGTCAAAGTAAAAATGGAAAACCATTATTAGGTTGCTTCAGATTTTCTTCTTCTCAAAACAATCCATGAACAAGTTTTACAGAAGCCTTTTGAAAATACAAAACATCAACACAGATGCTTCTGTCTGAAGGAGGAAATATAAGTTTTATTTTTGTTTTTGTTTTAAACTGCTTTTAGATGTGAGGAAAAACATGGAGTAAAATGAACATTAAGGTTATTGACATCACCTTCAAATACTTATCCCAAGCTGCAGGGACAATGTTAAGAAGTACTTGATGAATATAACCATTTGTATCCATTCTGACTTGATGAGGCTGTGTAGGCCAGAGTCTATAGCAGAGTCACCCAGAGCTGGACATATGAAGCTTTAGATAGAGGACATGCAGCTGAATCTGTACAGTCTGGCTCAGTTCAGATGACACAATAATCAACGGAGGGGAGAGGCAACCATCAGTTGTGTTACTTATTGTGTCATGTGGCAGGCAATACACAATGCACACACAACTGACAGTATGCTATTTTGGGCAATTAAACAACTGAGAAAAACAACGGGCTGCTCAATTGTTTATCTTGAAATCCGTTGCTTAAAGTGTCCTGTGTTGAGAACCCCCCTCTCTCCGTGTACTATTCCACTCGGTCATAGAGTTTGCCGGCAGGAGCAGCTGAAAAAACCCCGGCAGAACTTGCAATGCATGATGGGATATGACAGGAGGACTGAGGGAGGGGGAGGGAGGAGATGCAGCAGCTCAGAAAGACTCCAGGACTTTCAGCCGCGCGACGGGGGAGGGGCAACATGTCCTGTGGTGCGCACCGGCAAAATAACACATGGTGAGTGTGTTATTAACCCTTCCGTTGTCTAAAGTGTCATCCGAACACACCCTCTCTCTCCATCTTTGCTAGGGAAAAAAAAGCTGTAGTGGGTGACACGCTATTAACTGAATTCAGGAAATTATTGTTGTCTTTCCAAAAGGTGTACTAAGTTATGCATGGCTTGAAGAGAATAGATAGGGAGAAGTTTTTCTCAGTATTCCAAAACATTGCTCGGTTTTATCCTGGTTGTGCTTTTATCCTGTATTTTATATAATGTTTTCATACTGTTGTTGTCTTATATTTAAATGTTTTTTATGGTTTAAATTTTTGTAAACACGGAGAGAGCTTCAGCTATTGGGCGGTATAAAAATGTAGTAAATAAATAAATAAATCTAGCTAGAACCTGGGGTCATCCCATACAGCTGAATGGTGGAAGATTCAGGACTAATAAAAGGAAGTACTGCTTTACACAGCATGTAAAACTATTGGAATTTTCTATAAGAAAATGTGGTGATGGCCACCACCTTGGATAAATTTAACAGGTGATTAGGCAAATTCATGGAGAATAAGACTATCAGTGGCTATTAGTCATGGTAGCTATATATTAACTCCAGTATTGGAGGCATTGTACTGATATTTCCCAGTTGCAGGGAAATACAAACAGGACGAGGGTGCTATTGCACTCATGTCCTAATTGTAGGATTCCCATAGACAGCTAGTTGGCCACTGTGTGAATAGAATGCTGAACTACATAGCTCTTTGGTCTGATTTAGCATAGTTCTTCTTATGTTCCTAAAACACTGCCTTTCCTTCAAAGATCACAAGAAAACATACATAGGAGTTATTCCACTTTTGTGTTCACAGTAACCCTATGTGGTAGGTTAGGCTGAAAGAGAGACTGACTAGTTTAAGGTCATTCAGTTGCTTCAAGAATGAATAAGAAATCAAACATCCTCTCCCATCTAGGTCCTATGCTCCATAGATGACACTACTCTAGCTTCAAAGCCACATGCCTCTCCTAATTATATTCCTTTCATTAGTAGTTAATGCCAGGAAAAAGAAATTCCCACTCACTCATCTTACTAGGGCAAGGGCTGCTTTGGAAGATTGAAGCTGTAATGCTATGTCCCAGTCGGAGACAGCCCTTATAAAAACTTAATCCCTCTGTTGGTAATTGCAGGCGGCATCTCGTACTTTTCTTAGTGACTAGTTTGTATTTCTATTGATATTTATACAATTGTCATTATGATAATTAGTTAATTAACAGTACACACATACTAATACATGGATGTAATTATTAGTAGTAATTATCATTAGTAGTAAGTGAATGGAATGTTTTTGAATGCATTAGGTTGTATCATATGATGTAGAGGTGGTATTTTACCAAAGAAACGCCAAAATGGTGAATGTATAATTGTTTTGAAATCACAGTATTTTGCATAGCAGTGATTATTATTTATTATTTATTTATTACATTTATATACTGCCCCATAGCTGAAACTCTTTGGGCAGTTTACAAAAATTAAAAGATTGAACATTAAAACGTCAATATACAAAATTTAAAACTATAAAAACATAAAACATTTTAAACTTTTAAGCCTGGCCACAAAACCTCAACTTAAGCTGTTAAAATGCCTGGGAGAAAAGAAAAGTTTTGACCTGGTGCCAAAAAGATAACAGTGTGGCGCCAGGCGGGCCTCATCGGCGAGATCATTCCATAATTGGGGGGCCACCACAGAGAAGGCCCTTTCCCTTGTTGCCGTCCTCCGAGCTTCCTTCGGAGTAGACACCCGGAGGAGGACCTGAGATGATGAGCATAGTGTTCATGTCGGGAAAGGCGTTCCATCAGGTATTGTGGTCCCAAACCATGTAAGGCTTTATAGGTTAAAACCAGCACCTTGAATCAGATGGGAAAAGTGGACAAGATCCTCTTATGGATTAATAACTGGTTAAATAAAAGGATGCCAAAGGTAATAATAATTTGACAGTTCACAATACCATCAGGTATTGTGGTCCCAAACCATGTAAGGCTTTATAGGTTAAAGCTTAAATGCACTATTTCAGTCTTTTTAAATAATCCTAGAAGTGAGTCCTATAAATATTACAAATTTGGCACAAATGCCCTCCAACAGCTACATTTATATTATTGGTTGCTGCTGAGAAATTGATCAAAAATTGCAGAGTATAAATCACTTAGAACATTTGTACCTTTATTTTCCTATTCTGAAGCCCCATGCCACAACCTCCATGCTCACTGCTTGAGGCGCAAAATAAAAGATTTTGTTTGCTGCTTTGTTCATAAATCAATAGCTACTTTTAATACAAGAAGGATCACTTTAACTAAGTAAACTTATCTTGAGTAGAACTGTTCACTTTCAGGGCCTATTTGATGATTAGCACCATTTACTTCTCCCGATATTGTGTTGTGGCAAATCACAACTCTGTGATGGAAAAGCAGCAGTCATGTAGATTCCTAGGTAACATGGGGATATTTTCCCAGTGCAGCAGAATACCAGAAAGCAGGGGTGTGACTCTTTCTATAATCTTATGCTGAAGGAATTATTTCCACATTGCCAATGGAAGGGGCATCTCTCAGCCTTGTACAATGGATGAACTTTGTTCATCTTTGTAGCCATCCCCTCCCTTGAACTTCATTAAAGGAGATTTTATCTTTGCAGCCTACAAAAACTCTGCAAAATCAGGTGGTTGGATTTATTTCAGCTCCACCATATATTCTACATATAGTTCTTCCACCATTGTATACATAGCTTGGTGCTAAGAAGGCACCAGTGTCTGGATTCTGACTGGTGCATAGAAGTACTCTACATTTCATGTAAGTCCAGGAGTATAGTAGAGTATAGAAGACTTCACCCTCCCTATCAATTTAAAGAACAAATTGATAAGGCATCTGTACCCAAGTAGTCCATGAACAGTCTGTCCTCTGGGTGCACCCACTTAAGGAACTTAGGCAGATAGCCACAAGAGACAGGGCCTTCTCAGTTGAGGTACCCTGATAATGGAATGCTCTCTCCAAGGAGGCTTACCTGGCACCTTCACTGTTATCATTTTGGCACATACAAAGATCTTTCTTTTCTCCTGAGCATTTTAGTGATTTCATTTTTAGTTTTTTGTGGCTGTTCTTATATCTTTATATGTATCTATTCTTGTGCTGTTTGTCATTTTGTATTGCATTATTCTTTTAAATATTTGTGCTATATTTTATTCTTTTAAGTGTTTGTTATCTGCTTAGAGAACTCTTTATTGGGCAGATTAAAAATATAATAAAATAATTAATAAAATAGCATGGTAAGACTGAAATGGGGGTTAGAGCATGAGCTTTTCTACATAAGGCATTGCACTCATCATTTTCTATGCATGTTCATGGAGACCTTTTTAGATGATGTCATGGCTTTCCAGGACAGCTGAGAGAGTTTTTGTTCTTCTTTTTGTTGTCTTTTAATAACAACAAAGCAAAACCAAAATGCCTCTCTCAGGTGCTGGGCAGGCAGAACTGAATCCTGCATCCTGAGAAATTTCTTGGAAATTCTTACCTCTTCCACAATTTTGGGGTGCAGTTTCTTTTTGTCCCTTTCCCCCATGAATGGTCAAAAATAAATAGGTTGAAAAATTCAGCACAGTGATAATATAGTGCTAAAGTATGAGGAAGGCCTCTGCATATGGGTTTTATGTGCATATCTGGGCCAATGCTACCATGAACAATGCTGTGTGGGAGTGGTGGTACAGATAAGGTATTATCTATATGGGCCATGGAGCCTGCATTGGGCAGTATCCAACTGTGATGTTCCGTTACTGCAACTGACATTTTCATTGCAGTGGAAACAAAGGAGAATCAAACTAAAGTTACATTTTTGCAAGTGCAGTTGTGCAAGCATATTGCACAAGCATTTGCACAATACAAAAATTTGACAGAGCTCTGCTAGCAATATTTGAGTTAGCAGAAGGCCCCCTAAGCTAGCCTGCTTCCCTCAGGAAGACTCTGTGCTGTCACTAGAGTCAAAATACATTCAACCACTGCTAGTCTGCAGATGGAATGGGAGGAGATGCCATTTTGTCCTTTGCCTCAGGCACCAAAATATCTCGGGCCAGCTGTGGTGCATATTGATTCAATAGCTGCATAAAGATGAGTAACTACTATGCCAGTGAACTGCATGACTATCTAAAAGAAATTGAATGGTGACGAACATTTTGGAGAAATTCTGATGGTTTTGGTTTGGTTTTCTTTAGGGCTGTGACCGGATCCGGATCCTGAATCCGGAGCAGATCCGTCCGATCCGGCCCGATTCGGGCCCAATCCAAACTGGATTGCTTAGGGCTCAGATCAGGCCAGATTGGATCAGTGAACCGGATCCACTCTAGGTCCGTGCAGAGCCCTCCCTCCCGCTCTCTCTGCTCCTCCCTCCCCCAATCGCCCTGCTTACCTGCAGCCTCCTCCGCGTCGTTCTGCATCATCCTGCCTCCTCGTTGTGGGCTGCCACATTTCCTGGTCATGGCGGGTGATGATGTCACCCGCCGCGACCAGGAAATGTGGCGGCCCACAGCGAGCACGCAGGATGACAGCAGGACGATGGCGGAGGAGGCTGCAAGTAAGCAGGGTGATTGGGGGGAGGGAGGGAGTGGAGAGAGCAGGAGGGAGGGCTCTGCACAGACCCAGAGCAGATCCGGAACCAGATCCAGATCCGAGGTGGATCAGATCGGGCCCGATCCGACATGGGTTGGATCGGGCTTGATCTGGACCTCCCAGGTCAGGTTCCAGCTCAGATCAGGGGGTCCGTGCACAGCCCTAGTTTTCTTATGCTTGCCTTGTTTAAGAGGTGACTGAGAAGTGTCTACAATTATCCTGTCTTTCATTGTACAATCATCTTCCCACAGCCTGTAGCCTCCTTGGCTTCCCACCTTTCAATTAATGCCCAGGGAAACACATCATGAGGTAATTCCTTCTGTAGGGCTTTTTCAGATCAGGAAGAATAGGCAGGTTGGGAGATGATTGCAGAACCATGGAGGAATGTATAATAGAAAGAAAACACATAGCACCCTTGATAAGCTCAAGGTTTGTCCTGTTTTCTTGAATGAGTTTCAGTTGATACAGCTCAAGGATGTTGACAAGGTGCTTGGACAGGTTTGTGCAACCACCTTTGTATTGGATCCTTGCCCCTCTTGGCTAATAAAAGCTAGCAGGGATGGAACAGCTGGCTGGGCCAGGGAAGTGATTATGATTAATGCCTCTCTGAGAGAAGGAGTGGTCCCAGGCCATCTGAAAGAGGCGGTAGCGAGACCAATCCTGAAGAAATCTTCCCTGGATCCAGGAAATCTTAATTATAGGCCGGTAGCAAATTTTCCATTCCTGGGCAAGGTCCTTGAGCGAATGGTTGCGGGCCAGCTCCAGACACTCTTGGATGAGATTGATTATCTGGATCCATTTCAGTCCAGTTTCAGGCCTGGCTTTGGCATGGAAACAGCCTTGGTCGCCCTGTATGATGGCCTATATTGGGAGAAAGACAGGGGGAGTGTGACTCTGTTGATTCTGCTTGATCTCTCAGCGGCTTTTGATACCATCGACCATGGTATCCATCTGGGACAACTGGCTGAGTTAGGAGTGGGAGGTATTGCACTGCACTGGTTCTGTTCCTACCTGGCGCGGTGGCTCCAGAAGGTGGTGCTTGGGGAACATTGCTTGGCCCCGTGGACTCTCCAGTATGGGGTCCCACAGGGGTCAGTCTTATTCACCCATGCTGTTTATCATTTATATGAAACCATTGGGTGCAGTCATCCGGAGTTTTGGAGTGTGTTGTCATCAGTACGCTGATGACACACAACTCTAGTTCTCCTTTTCATCTTCATCAAGTGAGGCTGCCGATGTGCTGAACCAGTGCTTGGCTGCGACAATGGACTGGATGAGGGCTAATAAACTGAAACTCAATCCAGGCAAGACTGAGATGCTGTTAGTGGGTAGTTCTGCTGACCGGATGGAGGGTCTTTAACCAGTTCTGGATGGGGTTGCACTCCCCTTGCAGGAGCAGGCTCGTAGCTTGGGGGTTCTCCTAGAACCATCTCTGTCACTTATTTATTTATTTATTTATTTATTGCATTTTTATACCGCCCCATAGCCGAAGCTCTCTGGGCGGTTCACAAAAATTAAAACCATGAAATCATTTTAAAATATATAAAACAAGGCACAATCTAAAAACACAGAATAACATACAATATAAAAAACACAACCAGAATAAAACCAAGCAGCAGGAATTAATACAGATTAAAATACAAATTTAAAACAGCAAGGATTAAAATTGAGTTAATTTAACTGTTAAAATACTGGGAGAATAAAAAGGTCTTCACCTGGCGACGAAAAGAGTACAAAGTAGGCGCCAGGCGAACCTCTCTGGGGAGCTCATTCCACAGCCGGGGTGCCACAGCAGAGAAAGCCCTCCTCCTAGTGGCCACCTGCCTCACTTCCTTTGGCAGGGGCTCATGGAGAAGGACCCCTGTAGATGATCTTAGGGTCCGGGGAGGTACATATGGAAGGAGGCGTTCCTTTAGATATCCTGGCCCCAAGCCGTTTAGGGCTTTAAATGTTAGTACCAGCACTTTGAATTGGGCCCGGACCTGGATCGGCAGCCAGTGAAGTTGGAAAAGGACTGGCGTAATATGGTCTCATTGACCAGTCCCCGTTAACAATCTGGCTGCCCTGTTTTGTACCAACTGAAGTTTCCGGACCATTTTCAAAGGCAGCCCCACGTATAATGTATTGCAGTAATCCAAACGAGAGGTTATGAGAGCATGGATAACTGTAGCTAGGCTATCTCTGTCCAGATAAGGGCGCAGTTGGTATATCAGCCTAAGCTGGTAAAAGGTGCTCTTTGCCACCGAGTTCACCTGTGCCTCAAGCGACAGTTCTGGATCCAAGAGCACCCCCAAACTACGGACCCGATCCTTTAGGGGGAGTGCAATCCCCTCCAGAACAGGTAGCTTCGGTGGCACAGAGTGCCTTCTACCAACTTCGGTTGGTGGCCCAGCTGCACCCCTATCTGGACAGAGATAACCTGGCTTCAGTTGTCTATGCTCTGGTAATTTCCAAGTTGGATTACTGCATTGCACTCTACGTGGGGCTATCTTTGAAGAAGGTTCAGAAGCTGCAGCTTGTGCAAAATGCAGCGGCCAGATTGATAACTGGAACCAGAAGTTTGAACATAGAAGACCAACTCTGGCCCACTTGTATTGCCTACCTGTACATTTCTGAGCCCAATTCAAGGTGCTGGTTTTAACCTATAAAGCCTTACACAGGTTGGGACGTCAAAACCTGATGGAACGCCTCTCCCGACATGAACCTACCCATACACTACAATCAACATCTAAAGTTCTCTTCCGGGTGCCTACTCTGCAACAAGGGAGAGGGCCTTCTCAGTGGTAGCCCACAATTCTGGAATGATCTCCCTGACGAGGCTCGCCTGGTACCAACATTGTTATCTTTTCGGTGCCAGGTCAAGACTTTTCTCTACTCCCAGGCATTTAACACCGTATGATGAGGGTTTTGTTGTTGCTGTTTTACCTAGAATAGTTGTTTTAAATGGATGTTGCATTTATAATCTGTTTTATGCTTTTTAATTTTGTATATCAGTTTTTTAATGTTCAATGTTTAAAATTTTTGTAAACTGCCCAGAGAGCTTCAGTTATGTGGCGGTATATAAATGCAATAAATAATAATAATAATAATAATAATAATAATAATACCTCAAAAATAAATTTCAAAACATTCTGAGAATGAGACAAAACAACAGAAGACTCTTTCTAGGGTGAAGAAGACTTTCAAGAAATCAGAGGACAGATTTTGGTTCACCACAAGTTCCACCTCTTCCCTGGAACTGGATTGCCCCTGACATCAGCACTGTGGTGGATGCAAAATAGGGGCCAGGTTTCCAACACATTTGATGCTGTTGTCACTTGCAGTGACAGTGCAAATAAACACAAAAAACACACACCCAACAACCCCAAAACCTTTAGGCAAAAAAGAAAGAAGCTGTTCCACAAACCTTGCCTACCTGTGAGAAATTCTCCTCCCCCTGGAGAAATTTGGTGAAATTGTTCCCCCAATTTATCTGCTCACAAATAGGGTGGAGAATTTCAAGAGCTTTATTATTTATAAATGCATACATGTATGTGTGTACACACACACACACACACACACAAAACACTATTTATTTACATTTAGCCGAACTTCATAAAACAAATTTCATTCAAATATTAAAAATAAGGGTGCAATCCTATGCATGTTTAGACAGCCGCACAACTCTTAGCATTCCACAGCCAGGCAGCCAGGCTGGTTGGACACATCGGGAGTTGTAGGACTTTTTCTGTCTAAACATGCATAGGATTGTGTTCTAAGTATCAACACAACTCATATTATTAAATAGTAAACACAAGCAATGGGTGCTGTGTGTGAATGATTTGTTTTATTGGTGTTTTATTGGTATTTTAATGATATATTGGTTTTATGTATTTTTAATCCATTTTGTGTGTTTTATGATGATGCTGTTCCCCGCCTCGATCCGGAGGGAGAGGTGGGTAATAAATAAATATATTATTATTATTATTATTATTATTATTATTATTATTATTTGTGAGTGGAGAAGAAAGCACAAGAAATAATACACGGACACCAGAGCTTGGGTTAAACTAGGACCTCTTTATTTAACATGAAGATTCTCTCCTCCATGGATCTGAGCATGAACGTGCAGGAATCTAGGTCTTTCATCTCAGGCGACTAGCCTGCTAATCAGGGCGAGCCACTCATTGAACACAGGGGTCGGGAAACCCAGCCCCTCCATTCCAACAACACTTGAGTGTTTGGTGAGACCTACCTGCGTCATCCCCACTCAGGGCTGCACAGCTCTGGGTAGATGAGATAAGCAGGTTCCCAAAGGCAAGCCATATCCTCACACGGAAGCTGCAAAGCCCCCAAGGAGCAGGACCTCTAACTTGCCAATCACCATAAAGGTGCCAGAGTGCTCACTGTCCCTATTCTCATCCCGCAAAATTCCCTCACCATCGTATCACTATTTATCCTCCACTTTAAAGATTAAATCCAGTATGGAGTAGGCGAAACCTTTGCATATTAATGTCAGGTAAAATTCCTACTCAATCTCCTCTACAAAGAGGACGACTGGCTATTCCCATACTAGTTGATAGGGAGGGAAGGTGGGGCCAGAACAAAAGAGGTCGAGGGGCCGTGCGGGGCAAGCCTTTAGAGGCTTGGCTCCGCCCCCTCACGAGGCTGTATATGTGCCATGCATGGGTACCAGTCTCTTTTCTTCTCTCCTTCCCCCTCGCAAAAACCGACCCCCTCCCAAGCCATTCCAGCTGGAAGAGGATCGGGCTTGTGTGAAAGCCAGGTCTATCCTCTCTGCAGAGCTACATGTTTGTGGATTATTCGTATGGTGGCAGTTGGGAGAGAAAGTGGCTACCTTAACTGGAACATCAGAAACTAAATAGTGAGCAGCTCACCAGGCTACACTGTCCTTTTCTCTGATTTCCCCTCAGTGCATGATGAGTAGCCCTGTGGTGGCACTTGGGGGAGGTTAAGACCACCTGAGTTGGAAAACTGGGAACTGGATGACAGATAGCTCACTAGGCTGGCTACTCAGCTCTCATTTTCTCAGGGCAAGATGGTTTTTGAGTAGCCCTGTGATGGCAACATGGAATTTGTAGTTGCGTGGATGGCACCCTTCTTGAGAGGAATATACAATGTTTGTTTAGAAAAGGTTTTAGCATTTAAGCATTAACTCAATCAGTATGTAATTGCATCTAATTACTATTATATAAATGTATGTTGTATCTTTGTATGTGCACATGTAAGACTTAATATATCAATTATTATATCTATTCTCTCACACACAGTTTATAGTATTCCCATATAGCAAAAATCTGTATAAGTCTATAAATGTAATGAACTATAATGATCATATTAATACAATTAAAATTCATTTTTAAATAGGAATGCATATAACTTTTGAGACAATAAACTCCTGCAGACTGCTGCTTCTGCTGGTCATCCTTCAGTTCTTTACTTAAACATCCAAGGCAAAGGATGTGAGTCATTGCACAGATGAATAATGACTATTCATCACAACCATTTCCCCTTAAAAACAAGTCATCTTCACTGGACAAGCCATAAATATTAATAAAAGGCTTTGTTGCAGGAAATAGTAGCAAGATCAGAGAAGTATGCAGTATCCAGAACTTCTACAGCAGGACTTGCCTAAGGGGACAAGATAGTTGCCAGCCCAAGATGAATTAGTAAGGTGGAGATGATACATCTTGGAAAAATAAAGAAATAGTTTACAAAGAAAAGTGGTATTCTTAGTTTATTCAGGAAAGTCCTGTCATTTAACGATTTTCCAAAACCACAAAACAGAATTTTAAATAAACTCATTATTAAAGCAGCACCTCAAAAGAGGTGTCCAAATAATATTTTATATATCATTTATTTTAAAATCTTATATCCTGCTATAAGTCCCAAAGAGAAACTCAAATTGGCTAGCAATATTTAAAAATAATGCAATAGTTACAAATACTTGTCCCACCACTTTTCCTAAAAAGAGCAACTAATAATGTACATGGTGCACTAATATTCTTATACCAATATTGCCCCTTGATCAGCTCGGAATATTGAAGAATCACTCCAGGAATAGTTCAGCATTATTTGTTTATCTAAAACTGTCATAGAAAGGTAGTTTTGATTGGGTTCTTAGAAGTGCTTTATAATGCCTATTGTGTTAATTCGTAGCACAAGTCTAAAGTGTATAGTGTTGTTATTTCCGGTTTACAGGAACGGGATTGAGAGTAAATCAGGTTAATGCATGTTATATGTTATATTTGTTATGTTATCCTCTACAGCGGCTCTATGGTTTTCAGTAGAATTATGCAGGAAGGAATGTGCCTATTTTTTGATGGGAGATAAGGGTTCTGCAAGTCACAACCAGTTTCAGAAGACATATTACACAAAGTGTTAGGAAAAAATATTTTATTTATACTGTTTTTATCCCACCTTTTTATCCCAGTTGGAGCCTATCTATACTACTGCTTTAAAACAGTTTATAACAGTTTTAAACCGGTTAGTAACCGCTATTAACTGGTTTAAAACTGTTATAAACTATTTTAAAGCAGTAGTGAGATAGGCTCTTGGTATACATGGGAAGAAATTCCTGGAAAACCTGTTGCACTGGTAAACACAAGGGTTTTCACTAGCACAACATCAATAGTTGTAGTGCACCATTGGATCATCCCCATGGTCCCCACATTTTATACTCAAAACAGCTCTGTGAGGTAGGTAACCTTGAAAGATTATAATTGGCCAAAGGGCAATGATCTTTTAACCTGAGCCTCCCTAGTCCTACCTTATACTCTAACCCAGCCCTCCACAATCTGGTGCCCTCCAGATGTGTTGGACTGCAACTCATACTCCTAGCTATCATGATGGAAATAATGAGAGTTGTAGGCCAACCTAGTGATGGATGGACTCATCTCCATTTTGTTGGTGTGGGTGCCTGTTGAGCAGTCCTTGTTGTCTATCCGCAGCTGCATGAGCCAGCCTGATGAGTGCCTGGGAATTGCGTCGGGCTGTCCATCCCCTAATGGAGCTGTGAATTTTGTACATGTTGGCGGTTGGCTTAGGGGATGGGGCAGCCACCAGGGGAAGTTCCTCTCATCCTCCTCCTGCCCTGCCTGTGCCACAGTAGCCAGGATGGGAAGAGGAGAAGGGGCAGTCCCTGGCTACCATGGTAGCAGAAGTGGGACAGGGAAGCCCCTCTCCTTCTCTTGCTCTGCTGTGCCACTGCTGCTGTGGCAGTCAGGATGGGAAAATGAGAGAGACGGAAGCCTGAATTTGCAAGCATTAAGGGCAATGGCTCACTGGCAGGCAAATATTTTTGTTCTTAAATTTTTTAAGAGTGATGAAGTAGGTTCAAAGTGGGGTGTGTGTGTTTATTTCTTAATTTTATTGATTTTTTTATTGATTTGTTCTTACATTTTAATTACAATTCTGTATTTTATGTTGGGTGTTGTTGTTGTTGTTGTTGTTGTTCTTTGCCACCTTGAGAATTATTTGTAGTGGGAAAACAGGATAGAAAATTAATAAATACATAAATACATTCTAGAGCTGGACTGAGATTTTTCATCCAAGCTACTATTGACCAACTGCAGTGGGGACACCCCTAGAATTGAGACAGGGTGAGAGAAAACGTATGAGTATTTAGGGCTGGGACTTGCCTTAACTTACTTTATAGATGACATAGTTGAAGGTAGGGTTTTCCCCATGTTATTTTATTTTTTACACTTTTTTAAAAAAAGCACCACCAGCTGCAATCAGTAGGCAGTGTTCCTTTATGGCCCATTCCACACCAGGCTTTTCGCCTGGGATGGACCCCGGCTGCTCCCTGTGAGTCCGCATGATGTACAGAGAGTACCAGGGGTGGGGTGGGGTGGGCATGGGATTTTCCTGGGAAAATAGAAAACAGAAAAATCTTAATTCTTCCGTGGTCCCGGGAAGTTGCCGGGACTGCAGAAGAATGTGTGCCCACCCATCCTGGGCGCAGCTGCACTTACTCACAAGTAAGTGTGGCTGCAAACTGGGCATGGGGCAGATTGTGTGGCTCCGTGCCCAGCAGGGGAGGGGGTGGCACCACTTTTGCCACCCCCGGGAGGGCAGGAAGGAGGTTGGGGGGCTGATCGCTCACGTTTTTTATTTTCAGACTTGCATTTTGTGGAAGAGCGCTCCTGCACTCTTCCCAGACCAGCCCCCTAAAATGGCTGCCCCAATGGCACAACAGCCCAGGAGCAGCCTGGGTTGTCACATTTCGCATGTGTATTGGGGCAATGAACCCGGAAGTGGCTCCTTCTGGGTCCGCCACCCCTCCGGCCCGCTACACCCATAGGTGTAGGAAGTGCCTATGTATCCACAACCTCCTGATTTCCTTCTGGGTGTGTACCTCTTCCTGGGCCAGAACACCATGGACATGCTTTCATCACTTCTTCTAGGGTGACCATATGGAAAGGAGGACAGGACTTCTGTATCTTTAACAGTTGTCTAGAAAAGGGAATTTCAGCAGGTGTCATTTGTATCATGCAGCACCTGGTGAAATTCCCTCTTCATCATAACAGTTAAAGCTGCAGTAGCCCTGCCCTCTTTGGTATCCATCTTTTCTCATATTGTCCTTTGAAATTGTGCCTTATGGCATGCCTCTTGCTGAAAAGCATTTCCAGCCCTCTCCCTCAATTTAAGTATGCATACCGAACACACAACTGTGGAAAAGAAAGAAAGAAATGTAGGAATGTTAGAACAAAAGTGGGAAATCTTCCACCTGAATTTGTAAACTCAATGTATTACAAAACACATATTTCTGGCAACCAGACCAGAACACACACATACAACAAACAATAACTGGTTTGCAATGACAACTGCAGAGAAAATGGTTACACATCCTGCTGCTAGGAAGAAAGCACATATTTGCTGGTGCATATATGGTCATAGATTTGCCCGCTAACCTGGAGTTTGTATAGATAACCCCTTTTCAATGTAAACACCAATAATGGTGGGCTTTGTGGTATGAAAACAATTTGGTGTTCCTACTGAGGCACCTTTGAGGTTCTGAAGTAAAGCATTTATGAAAGCCTATTTGAAACAATCCTCATAAAACAGTTCATTTGAATATGAATTGACGGGTATTTCAAAAGCTTTCAACCTTACCTTGTTTCTGATCTGTGCCTTTCTTCTCCCCAAGTTTCCATTAATTTCATGTCTATTATTAAACTGGTCTCTCGCTCCAGAATGCTGTGCATTCAACTGGATAATTGCAAGGAACATCTGGTATCAATCAGAGCTCTTCAGTGTTAAATTCCAATAATGACAATGTCAGCAGTATGAACTTATTAGAAAATGTATGATACTTGCAGTTTTGTTGATGAGAAGGCCTCTCTGCAGGGTAATCCCCTCATCCCAAATTCTGTTCTGAAAATCCTATAAATTCCTTCAGGCACTTGGCATTTATTTTATTTTTTTGATTAACTGGCAATTATTGTTTTATTAGGATTGTAATGTTGCCATATAAAAGAGTGTGATATATAGGGGAACATAAATTATGGGGCACTTTAGAGGGCAAAACATAGAAAGGACTATAATTTACAACACTGAAAATAAAGAAACCTTTTTCATAAGAAAACCACACAGTCTTGTGATATCTAGGAGGTAATGGGATTCAGCAGCTTGATAGTACTTAAAGAGAACCTCTAAGATGTGAAGAGATGTGTGCCCTATAATAACAGATGCCTGTAATGTAGCTAGCAATATAAAATTACATATATAGAAATAACTCAATAAAGTATTATTAGGGTCATGATTTATTCATATCTGCTTTCCAAATAGACAAAATGTTTTAATTTTCATTTTACAGCCACCGGAGTCCACTTTTATTCAGGAATGTGATACCATGAAAACCTCTCACATAAGCAAAGATCCAATAAGGGCTCCCTTGTGATTAAAGTGTTATTTCTTCACAGTACAACAAATACAGTTGTAATAATAATAGTAATATCCAAGATGCTCACAGAAGAGGGAAAGAGAACACAGAGAAATTAAATAGGACACATAAAGGATATTACGGCAGTTTTGGTTCAGGGGATGAGAAAATGAGGTTCCTTTGACATTCCCAAGGAGTCCTGACTTGCAGAGCACTTAAGCCTATGCTTAACTTTATCGCATTGTTCTAAAGCCTCACGCCTTCCTTTTTTTAACAGGAAGTCATATCTGCTCTCTAGATAGTGAGAAATGGAGTAGTAATAGTTTTACAATCACAGAAGCTATACAATAGGGTGACCAGATAAAATCCAGGTCAGGGCTCATGTAACTTTAACAGTTGTAGAGAAAAGGGAATTTCAGCCAGTGTCATTTTCTGGCTGCCAATTTGTTTCCGGGCGAAGTATAAAGTGTTGGTTATTACCTTTAAAGCCCTACATGGTTTGGGTCCAGGTTACCTGCGGGATCACCTTCTCCCATACAATCTGCCCCGCACGCTCAGGTCCTCTGGGAAGAACTTACTGCAGTCGGCCAAGACTAGGCTGACAACCGTTACCCAGAGGACCTTCTCTTCTGCTGCTCCCAGACTGTGGAATGACCTGCCGGAGGAGACTCGTCAACTTAACAGTCTTTTAGAATTTAAGAAAGCCATAAAGACTGTCCTCTTCCGGCAGGCATATCAAGTGGAATTTTAGAATGTTTTAAGGCTGTTTTTAGGATGTTTTAGGATTTTTATGCAGTTTTAATAATATGTGTTATGTTTTTATCAGTTTTATGTATTTTATCATGTTGTTGTTCCTCGCCTCGATCCAGACGGAGAGGCGGGTAAGAAATAAATTATTATTATTATTATTATTATTATTATTATTATGCAATTAGTTCCTGGTGAAATTCCCTCTTCACCACAACAGTTAAAGTTGCAGGGGCCCTGCCTTCTTTTGTATATGGTCACTCTAGTATAGTGCCTGCAACTTTAACTGTTGTGATGAAGAGGGAATTTCACCAGGAACTAATTGCATACAAATGACACTGTCTGAAATTCCCTTTTCTCTACAACTGTTAAAGTTACATGAGCCCTGACCTGGATTTTATCTGGTCAGCCTACTATACAAGAAGGTGGGGCACGGAATGGAAACTTGACAAAGGTTCTCCCCTACATAGCCATTTTGCTGCCTGAGGAGGACGAGGAAATGTTTCCCATTTCTCCATGGATAATCTGGGCTAGTCACTATATCTTAGCCTACCTACCTCTCAGGATTGTTGTGAGGCTAGAAATGGGGAGAAAACTAGAAAAACGTAATTGTCTCACACTATGTTTATAAGTCTCCCAGTTCCTAGCATGTAAAATGGACATTGATTTGTGTGCTTTGCTTCCACTGATTTCCATCTATGCAGCTTGTACACTTGGAAATTCATCTTACAGAGACCCTGGGGAGGGGGCCCAAAGCCTGACATCAACTCTTATAACTTACAGTAAACATTCAAACTTTGGGGCGGGGGAATCCTCTTGTTCCTCATATGCTTCACTGCTATACCTCATAGGAACATGGGAAGCTGCCTTCTACTGAGTCAGACCATTGATCTAACTTTCCAGTATCTGGCAGCATCTCTCTGGGGCTTCAGGCAGGAGTACCTTTCCTAGTCTTACCTGGAGATGCTGGGGGTCAAATCTGAGACCTTCTGCATAGGCCCATAGTAAGCCTAAAAGTTTTTTTTGGGGGGGGGAGTAGGGTGGCAGTTCATCTAGTTTGCAAGTTTTTTAAAAACAAAATTATTTATTTGTAAATAAAATAAACAGAGACAAATTAGGAGGGGACCCCCCCAGCCCAGCCCAGCCCAGCCCTGTCTACAGGCCAGCCATGCAAAACATGTGGTCTATCACTGAGCAAAGGTGCCTCCCATTTTCTGCCTCCATCTTTTGCATGAGCATCAACTCAAAGAAACTTTATTAACAGTAAAATAATGCAGTCTTGTTGAACTTTAAAACTAACAGATATATTCTGGGATAAGCTTGCATGGACTATAGCCCACTTCATCAGAAGCATGGAGTATTATGGTTTTTTCAGGTTTATATATAGTACATATGGTGGTAGTTGTGGGATTGTTAACAGTGAGGTCAATAAGGAAATTACATACAGAAAGTATTTAATGAAGAAAAATCTTCTGATCTCAGTGTTTACAATCCTCCTACTCCTACCCACAATATGCTCTGTATAGATACACTTGGAATTCCCCTTAATACTACATGTTTCTGATGAAGTGGGCTATATAATCCACAAAACATATACTGGAATTAATGTGTTTTTCTTTAAGCTACCACAAGACTCTTTGTTATTTTGGGTGCTGCCCTCTGAAGTTTATTAACAGCACAACTGTTTACATGTCTACTCAGAAGCAAGTACCACTGGGGTTTACTCCTAGGTAAGTATGTATACAATTGCAGCCTATACATGTTTAGACAGAAATAGACCTGCACTGATATCGAGAGGATCCACAGAGTGGGTTATAAGAAGAAGGAGATGCTCCCAAGGGACATAATTGTTAAATTTGCCAATTATTACAAGAAAGAAAAGTTGATGCAAGCAATTAGACATCAAGCCCAGCTGAAGCTACAAGCAACATCAATCGAGGTTTAATAGGACTTATGCCCTCAAACAGTGCAGTGGCGGAAGAGTGTTAGACTGTGTACAGTGGCTTTACGGAAAAGATCGATAACATATAGTTGGGGATATCCAGTCTTTCTGAGGTTTATGTGGAAAGGGAGCAAGGGATGGATCTTTTGTAGAAGCTGGGCTTAGTTGATCCCACGGATGTGGGAGAAACAAAGCAGGATGAAGGCGCTGTAAGTGAAGTCGGTCCTGATTGTCTATGGGATGAAGATGCTGCAGGAGGAAGCAGTCAATGAAGAAATATTATTGTAAAAGGGATAAGAAAATATTATAAGGGAGGGGAGGGGAGGATCTCTGCTCCGGGAATGTTGGGTTGCTTCTCCCCCCCCTGAAGAGTTCTAAGAATAATTGGGGCCATTGCCCAGAAAGGTCTGGTGAGGAGGGGAGTGAAGATGGGGGGTAAATGTGGGTGGGTGGGTGAGGGAGGGGGGTATATGTACCACAGAGGGAGACCAATATAGAGATGTGGGTGAAAGAGAGAGATGGAAAATAAATTAAGGGTTGCAACTTTAAATGTTAAAGGGCTAGGAACTGTTATAAAAGAGAATAGAAATGTTATTAAAAAAAGAGAAAGCAGATGTAATTTTTTTGCAGGAAACTCATCAAACAAAGGAGGGCGTAAATAAGCTTCGGAAGAGGGAAGTGGGCGTTTATGAAAAGTCTTATGGCACTTCTAAAGGGAGAGGTGTAGCGATAATAATTTCAAAAAATGTGGTATTACTATACAAAGGGTGAAGAAGGATGAAGCGGGAAGATTTCTGATAATCTCTTGCATGGTAGGGGAGGAGGAATATGTATTGATTAATGTATATGCTCCAAATGGGAAACAAATGGAATTTTTTCGATGAAGTTTTTAATGCGGTGGGAGAAGTGGGTAAAAAGAATATTGTGATGGCAGGTGACTTCAATATGGTATTAGACAAAGAGAAAGACAGGGATAATATATTAAGAGTTCTTAAGAGTGGTGGGAGGACGGGGTTAAGCAAATTAATGGAGAGAAAATGGATGTTTGGAGAGTATTAAAAGGGGAAGAAAGGAAATATACTTTCTACTCACCAAGGTTTAAGAGTTATTCCAGGATTGATTATATTTTTGTGTCAAAGAATATGATGTCTAAACTTATAGATTGTGCTATAGGGGTAATTAAAGTCACCGACCACGCATTATTGATGATGGATATTAAAATGAAGAAGGATTATAAACAAGCTAAGAGATGGAGAATGGATACAAGGCTATTAAATAATAAAAAAATATAGTGGGGAAAATAAAAAAAGAAATGCAGGAAATATGGGAAATTAATGAAAAGGACTCAAACTCGCAGGGCTTAATATGGGACACTATGAAAGCTGTAGTAAGAGGGATTTGTATCAGGGAAATGTGTACCCTAAGAAAATAACAAGAAGCACAAAATAAAAAGATTGAAAAGGAGGTAAGGGACTTAGAGGAGAAGCTAAGAGAGACAAAAGATAAACACCTATTTGCTCAAATCCAAGCTAAGAAAAAGGAATTAGAGAGAGAAGAGTTAGAACAAGTCCAAAAGGATTTGCTATATTTAAGGAGGAATTTTTTTGAATATAGTAATAAAAACTCGAAGATGCTGGCTAGGTCCACTCAGTCAAAAAAGGCTAAGAATATGATAGGGACAATTAGAGATAAGACAGGGAAAAGTTGTAATTTAATGAAGGATAAATTAAATATATTTCAGGAATTTTATAGAGAATTGTATACATCAGATACGGGGTCACAGGTTAAGGTATTGGAATATGTAGAGAGGAATTGGAAAATAAGATTACAGGGGCAAGATAGGGATTATATGGAAGGATTAATTACTGAGAAAGAAATAGAAGGAATTATTGCTAAATTAAAAGGAGGGAAATCTCCGGGATTGGATGGTTTGGGGCCGGAATATTATAAGTTTTTTAGAGGAATTTTAATACCAAGATTGAAAAAATTATTTAATAGTATAATAGAAGGAGGAAAGACCCCCCCCCCCCATCATGGGATCATTCCTTGATTATATTAATCCCGAAACCAGGAAATGATCTGACGGATCCAGCATCTTATAGACCAATATCCTTAATAAATCAAGACTCAAAAATTTTTACAGCAATAATGGCAAAAAGGATGGGTACGTTTATACATAAATACATTAGAAAAGATCAATGTGGATTTATCTCAGGAAGGCAAATGCCTAATTTAATTGGAAGAGTCTTAAATATAATCAATATTATTTAAAAAAAGGAATTTAAAAGCAGGCTTGTTAGCATTGGATATATTCAAAGCCTTTGATTGCGTGGAATGGCCAGCACGTAAAACAATTTTGAAAACATTTGGGCTTGGAGTTAAATTTATGGGAGTGATGGATCAATTGTATAAAAATAATAAAGCAGAAATAATGGTTAATGATGGCTTAACGCAACAGATTACACTAGCTTGAGGAACAAGACAAGGCTGCCCACTTTCACCGATCTTATTTGCGATAGTGATAGAAATTTTGGCAAATGTTATAAGGGAGGATTTAAGATTGAAGGGGATAGGAGGAAAGGAGAAGATTAAAATGAATACGTTTGCGGATGACAAATTACTGACATTAGAAGATCCCCTGAAGACTGGGGAGTTGATTAAGGAGCATTTGAGAGAATTTGGGGAGATTACTGGTTTACAAGTTAATTGGGGGAAGTCAGAAATGATGTTATTTAATTATAACAATGAAGAGATGGAGGAAGGTAAAGTTAAGTTAGGTCTTAGGCTTAAAAATGTAGTACGTTATTTAGGAGTTAATATTGCAAAAGATTTAGATAGGTTAGAGGAAATTAATTTTGCAAGTTTGAAAAAACAGGTAGGGGAAAAGTTAGAGGTATATAGAAAATTAAAACATTCTTGGTTTGGTAGAATAGCAGTTATTAAAATGAAGATATTACCTAAGATTAATTTTTTGTTTAGAATGCTGCCGATTAAAATATCGGATGTAGAGTTAAAGAGCTGGCAAAATATGATTAATGCTTATTGCAATGGAGATAAGAGAGCTAGGATTAACAAAGGGTTATGGTATAAGACTCAAAAGAAAGGAGGTTTGGGACTTCCAAATATAAAGAATTACTATATTGTAGGGGTGTGCACGGACCCCCCGGATCGGATCGGGACCCGGATCGGGACCTCCAATTTTGTCCCGGACCGGTTCGGACAAAATCGGAGGCCCCCCGGACCGGATCGAGTCCGATCCCGATCCAAAAATCGGAAATTTTTGGATCGGCCGCCATTTTTTTCCCCATAGACTTGCATTGCAATGCAAGTCTATGAGGAAAAAATGGCGGCGGGTGGGTAAGGGGGGGCCTAACTCCCTCCCCCCCCCGGGGCCGTCCGCTGTGGACGGCCCCGGCAGGTAAACCCCCTCCCCCGCACTCCCTACCCCCCCTGGGGCCGCCTGCTTCCATCCGCTGGCGCCCGCGGGCGCCAGCGGATAGAAGCGGACGGCTCCGGGGGGGGGGTAAGCCCCCTTCCCCGCCACTTACCTTCTCGGCACGTCCGGCGCCGGCGGCTACTACCAGCGGGCTCCGCGGCCTACTCTCGAGTAGCGCGCCGGGTGATGACATCACCCGGCGCGCCACCCTGGAGCAGGCCGCGGAGCCTGCTGGTAGTAGTAGGCGCCGGCGCCGGACGGGAGCCGCCGGGCCGGGCAGGTAAGGGCCCCCCTCCCCCCTCCCCCCTCCGCGCGCCCCCTCCTCCCCCCTCCCCCCTCCGCGCGCCCCCTCCTCCCCTCCACGCACCCCCTCCTTACCTTTCCGGCCCGGCGGCTCCCGTCCGGCGCCGGCGCCTACTACTTCCAGCAGGCTCCGCGGCCTGCTCTAGAGTAGTGCGCCGGGTGATGACATCACCCGGCGCGCCATCCTAGAGCAGGCCGCGGAGCCTGCTGGGAATAGTAGGCGCCGGCGCCGGACGGGAGCCGCCGGGCCGGAAAGGTAAGGGCCCCCCTCCCCCCTCCGCGCGCCCCCTCCTCCCCTCCACGCACCCCCTCCTTACCTTTCCGGCCCGGCGGCTCCCGTCCGGCGCCGGCGCCTACTACTTCCAGCAGGCTCCGCGGCCTGCTCTAGAGTAGCGCGCCGGGTGATGACATCACCCGGCGCGCCATCCTAGAGCAGGCCGCGGAGCCTGCTGGGAATAGTAGGCGCCGGCGCCGGACGGGAGCCGCCGGGCCGGAAAGGTAAGGGCCCCCCTCCCCCCTCCGCGCGCCCCCTCCTCCCCTCCACGCACCCCCTCCTTACCTTTCCGGCCCGGCGGCTCCCGTCCGGCGCCGGCGCCTACTACTTCCAGCAGGCTCCGCGGCCTGCTCTAGAGTAGCGCGCCGGGTGATGACATCACCCGGCGCGCCATCCTAGAGCAGGCCGCGGAGCCTGCTGGGAATAGTAGGCGCCGGCGCCGGACGGGAGCCGCCGGGCCGGAAAGGTAAGGGCCCCCCTCCCCCCTCCGCGCGCCCCCTCCTCCCCTCCACGCACCCCCTCCTTACCTTTCCGGCCCGGCGGCTCCCGTCCGGCGCCGGCGCCTACTACTTCCAGCAGGCTCCGCGGCCTGCTCTAGAGTAGCGCGCCGGGTGATGACATCACCCGGCGCGCCATCCTAGAGCAGGCCGCGGAGCCTGCTGGGAATAGTAGGCGCCGGCGCCGGACGGGAGCCGCCGGGCCGGAAAGGTAAGGGCCCCCCTCCCCCCTCCGCGCGCCCCCTCCTCCCCTCCACGCACCCCCTCCTTACCTTTCCGGCCCGGCGGCTCCCGTCCGGCGCCGGCGCCTACTACTACCAGCAGGCTCCGCGGCCTGCTCTAGAGTAGCGCGCCGGGTGATGACATCACCCGGCGCGCCACGCTAGAGCAGGCCGCGGAGCCTGCTGGGAATAGTAGGCGCCGGCGCCGGACGGGAGCCGCCGGGCCGGAAAGGTAAGGGCCCCCCTCCCCCCTCCGCGCGCCCCCTCCTCCCCTCCACGCACCCCCTCCTTACCTTCCCGGCCCGGTGGCTCCCGTCCGGCGCCGGCGCCTACTACTACCAGCAGGCTCCGCGGCCTGCTCTAGAGTAGCGCGCCGGGTGATGACATCACCCGGCGCGCCACCCTAGAGCAGGCCGCGGAGCCTGCTAGTAGTAGTAGGCGCCGGCGCCGGACGGGAGCCACCGGGCCGAGAAGGTAAGTGCCCCCCTCCTCCCCCCCCCCGCTGTCCACTTTCATCGGCGGGCGCCCGCTGGCGCCCGCCAATGGAAGCGGCGGTGGGCGCCAGTGGGCGCCCGCCGATCCGCCGATCCGCCGAACCGGTTCGGAGCTTTTTCGGACCGGTTCGGATTGGATCGGCCGATCCAGCTGCGGGATCGGAAATCGGATAATTTATCCGATTTCCCACTGGACCGGACTCGGATCGTGGATCGGGTCCGATCCAGTGCACATCCCTACTATATTGCTAATCAGTTAAGATATGTTATAAATAGTATATTAGGGGAGGAAGACTTAGAATGGCTAGAAACGCAAACAGGGGAACTAGATTTTAAATTGCAAAATATTTTTTTTATTAAAATTCAAAAGAAAGATCTGAGGGGACTGGACAACCCGTTGCTGAAAAATCTGGGAGAAGGTTAAAGGAAAGTTAATACCAGGAGACTCTCCACTCGCCCCAGTGATAGTAATGGGAAACTTCCCAAGGAATTTAAAAGTAGAGTTGGAAGGGAGTCTGAAGGATCAGGAAATTATTAAGTTAAGGAACTGGATGGAAAGAATGATAGATAAGGTGCAAATTAGAGAGTTGTTAAAAGGACAAAAGATAGCTTGGTTCAAATGCTTACAATTGGAAAAATGGACATAGGAATGGAAAAAGATAAATAAGAAATGTAGGAATAATACAAGATTTGAAGATTTAATTGAATCAAGAGGAAAGAAGGAAGTAATTAAAACTAGAAAAGGTCTGATTAGCGAAATATATAGAATCCTGACAGAGGAGGATGAATATCGAGACTCTCTTAAAATGATTTGGGAAGATGATTTAAAGGATCAAATTAATGAACATGACTGGGGGAGGATGTGGGATGCAAGAATGTTAAAGCTTTTGTCGATTAAAATTAAGGAGAATTATTATAAGACAGTATGGAGATGGTATTTAACGCCGGTAAGATTTCATCAGATAGATAAAAAAGTGTCCAAGAATTGTTGGAGGGGATGTCAGGAGGTTGGAACTTATTTCCATATGTGGTGGAGCTGTGAACACGTACAAAAAATTTGGGAAAGGGTGTTCAAAGAAATAAGTGAAATAATTGGAAGTAAACTGGAATTAAGCCCAAAACTGGCTCTACTAGCAATATGGGATAAAGGAAATGAGAATATAAATAAGAGAGAATTAATAAACAACCTCCTGGCTCCCGTCAGAATAATGATTGCTAAAAACTGGAAATGGCAAGGGATATATACTATAGAAGAATGGTATAAAGAAATATGGGCTATGGCACTTAATGATAAGCTAACGTGTAAAACGAAACTAAAGAGGGGAATGTCCAGTAAGAATGATTTTGGAGATATATGGAGCCTATTTTTGGAATATGTATTAAGAACGGGGAAGGGGCAAATACCTTCAAAAGAGTCTTTGCACTTTTGGAAAGAAGAATAATGTATAAATGAAGGTCTCTTGGGGGAAGGGGAGCACGCGGGGTATGTGGTTATGTATTGTATTTTATGTTATTATTATTATTATTATTTATTTCATTTCTAGCCCGCCTCTCCATCCAGATCGAGGCGGGGAACAACACCAAATATAAATATAAAATATATGTTGTATTATGTTGAAAATAAAAAAAAAATATTTTTTTTAAAAAAAGAAATAGACCTGCACTGAAATAGATATAGGATTGCAGCTTTAGGCATTTTTATGGAAAGGCAGAATGCAAATTTAACAAAAACAAACCAACAAACAACTAAATACTTAGTTCTGCAGAATATTAATGTCAAAGATCTTCACCAGGTTTTTTTGTGTGTGATCCTTACAGCAGTTCTGTCAGACATTTTTAATTCTGTTTTATAGATTGGGGTATTACTTTGTAAGAGATGCTGCCTGAGCTCTCTCAAGCTGCTTAGTAAACCTACGGCTAATCTAGGGCTGTAACTGTAGAATTATTAGTGTCAATATCCTCTTCTGGACAATGCAAGTTATTTCAGAGTAGTAGAGGGCACATTGTACAGAAAAGAAAAGGAGGGTGGGAATATGGGAAGCACACACGGGTCCCATAATGCCATGGTACACTGCCTGTACTCATGCTTGTATGCACAGAGTGAGCCTATTCAGACGACACACCAAGCCATGGTTAGACCGCTAACCCTTTTGCATAAAATGGTTAGTAAGCGTGTTTAAACTTGTGTAGCAGCCATAGTTAGGAATGGATCACACAACATATTAAGTCATGGTTCACACGACACACTAAGTCATAATGTTTCTCTCAAAATGCTTAGCCACCATGCCTTAGCGTGTCATCTGAACAGGTTCAATGATAGTTAAGGGAACAACGGGCTCTCCTGTACCCTATGGAGATCCTCTGGGCATGGGCATTGCACCTCTACTGGGACTGAATCAAGCCCTTGGTTTTTACCTTATATTTTTAGAGATCCAGGCAACTACAATCTGTGAGTTTTCCCACCCTAACAATGTACTGTGCGGCCACACTAAAACATTGAGTCAGAATGTTTTCCAGAAAGAGTATGGCCACTATGGAATAGAAGTAAATAAGCAAAGGGCTACTAATGCTTGCTGTCTGAAGTAGGGCTCATCATCTTGCAAGCTCTTCATTATATTTCCTTCTACATATAGTCTGGAAGATGTCATGTTATTTATTTACTCAAATGCTCATATAAATGGATTATGTTTGATTATTAGAGGTTGCACTTCCTGCTCTCATCAGCATTCTGTACCTTATACTGAAAGGAACTGAAGAGAAAACCTGGGGGGGGGGGGGTGGAGAGAGAGAGAGAGAGAAGAGAATGAGAATAAAAGCAAATGCTGAGCAGAGCGGAAACATGTTGCCCTCAAAGGACTCTCATCCCACCTTTAGCAAAGCATCTTTCAAGCTAATTTAAAAAATATAGAGTTATATTCATTGGTCTCAAAATACCTGATGAGTTGGGATATGCACTGGTTAGCAAGCAGTTCAATCATTTCACTGTGTTGCTTTCTGAAGTCTGACCTAAAAAATGGATACGGGAAAGATACAGCCAATTTTACCTAATATCTCTGTGTTTCAAACCAATACAGAAGTCTGCAAGTCAAGATATGGGTCCCCCCAACCCAGACCAGAACAAAATGTTTCCATATGTATTCCATTCAATACATATGCCCTATTCTTATGTACTTCCTTGAAAGAAACCTCAAGTTGGTGGAGGAGAACGAAAGGATATGGCCCATCATGCAGGAGACATGAATAGGTTTTCTTAAATATAATTCAGGTGTAGCAGCAATGTTTTGGTCTCATTTTTCTTGGCGTTTCAGTCCTGTATATATTCCATTCTTGAACTAAATGATTTTTCAGCACAGTGACATTTCAGCTCATGCCAAAAATGATGGGACAGAATAAATTTAAATATGCTTCAATTCAGATGATTTATTGCCACCCTATTTACACAACAAAAGATGTGTACATAAATTGCCATATGCAAACGCACTGCCTGGACTGTGTCCCTGCACTTTGTCAAAGGTGTGTGTATCACAAATAATGTTTTGCAGTTTTGATGTACTGATGGGCATATAGATGAATCATCTTGGTGCCTTTTTGTAAATACATTATATGAGATTGCTAGTAATGGAGTTGCAGTGGAAGATGAACTAGCCTGTTTGTTCATCTAAAAAGTAGAATTTGGGGCAGCATGGTCACACTACCCTATCTATTCAGTAGAATAAAACTTGAGCCTAATCGTAGGGTGGCCAGTTAGCAGTCTGTAGACGAAATCCACCCCCAGGCATTGAGAGTCAGTGTGGCAGCATGGTTAGCATGTTGTATTATAGTAGGGTTCAAACCCCACTCAGACATGAATCAGCCACTGTCCCAGTCCAAACTATTTTACAGGATTGTTTAGAAAATAAAATGGGAAGGGCAAAAGAGGATTGCTGCTTGGGGTGGGTGGCACATAAATGTAATTAATACATAGTACTTTTTATTTATTTTTATTATTATTATTTAATAAAAAAAACACTGAGCCTGCCAAATCAACCACAGCCAGCATCAAAGTTTGGCAAGGTGGGGCATTTGCCCAAAACCAGTGTCTGGCCAGAGTTCACCACTGTCTCAAGATGTTGGCCCAATCTCCCATTTCTCAATTCAGAAGATACAGACTGCAAGAGTTACACTTCTCTGCCTCCACCAGATATCACATCCAAAGGATGCTTTCTCCAGAGCCTTCTGAACTCTGCATTGATCTCAGGGGCAAATTCTTTGCAGCCAATGAAGGATGCACCTAAAGGCTGAAAAATAGCAACTGTCTTGTGATGTGTTTCCTCTTCCTGCCCCCATCAGTTAGAGCCCTGATGGAGACAGGGAAAAGGACAGAATGGGTGTGCGTGGGTCCTCTACCCCCCCTCTCACTGTGTGCGCAGAGGACATGGGACTCACACACACTTTAAGCTCAAGGGATTTAAAAAATCGGGGGGGGGGGATGGTCCTGAAACCAGGCTCTTGTGACACTTAAAATTAAAAAGTCTATAAAATACAATAACACTATTACAATAAATTATTAATATAAAACCTCACACACGTGATGCTGAGTCCTGGCAGGTTTTAGTCACAACATGGCAAAGTGTTTTCTGACAGTTTCACTTTTAACAGGGGTTGGGTGCATGATGATTTTAAGTTTTAAGATTGTAAGGTAAGAGTGTGGTGGCATTTAAGGACAAGGATGGCATGTCTATAAATGCAGAGGTAGTTGATTTTTTTAATGCTTGAAACATGGGAGGATGATAATTTGAAGTTATGCATCACTTATGTCTTCTCATCAGGACAGTGGAGTCGTATATTTACTTTATGAAATACAATCTTTGGCTTGTGGATATAAATAACACTGTGAACATTAATTTATTTAGTATGGGCTCATGACATTAAAAGTAAAAAATAAAAATAGAGGCCATGTAAACTGCTCTGGAATAATTTCTTCTTTTCTCCAAACTGCATGTAAATCCACACAAGGAAACCATAGCCTGCCAGGATGGCTACTGCTGAAACATTCTATATGTGGTGCTTCAAGGAGAATTCTAGCTTGCCTGTGTGAAACAATTACTGAGACTAAATTGAAACACATGCAGAGAACTTGAAGTGACAACAGCTGGTTTTAGACAAGGTGCATATTCTTCATTTGATTTGTAGTGTTGGATACTTTGATATGTGGTTACGGGAAGAGCTGTAGGTCCGTGGTACTGTATATTATGAATCCACAGGCATCATCTCTTATTTTTTAATTTAGTTTAATTCAAATCCACCTTTCCACCAAAGCAACATTCCTCAAGGTGGCTAACAATACAATACATGATTAAAAACAAAATGTAAGATAAAAACAAGAAACTAAAATCACAATTAAAAACAATTAAAAACAATTAAAAGAAATTAGGGCACGCCTACTCAGCAGAGATCTGCCTGCCTGGTTTGGCAATGTTTTATGTACTACTAGAAATACTGGAGATATTACTAGATCTCAGAATATGCTACTGTTTCTCTTAGGACAGCCCTACACTCAAGGCCACTTTATGTAGGAGCTGTGTCCAGTGCTATAGCTTTTCCTAAATGTTTCTACAGGTGTTTAAACACCACTCTTCACATTTTCACTAAATAAATGTGGGTGGGTGGGGGATGGGTTGCGCCAGTTGGCCACACCACTAAAAGCCAATGCACCTGCTGGCTACACCCACCAGCTGATTAAACATACATTACACACAGAGGCTGAATTTGGACAACATGATAGTCAATGGTGGGATAATAATCAGCTTTACAGTTGTTCATCTAGGGGGTACTCCCCACACAACATGGTAATAAATAATCAACTGTGGTGTGGATTAGGATCAGCGCTGAGTTGACTATGGCAACATTCGGATGACACGATAGTCAATACAACTGACGATTGTTTCCCCCCACCAGTTGCTTATTGTGTTGTCCGAATTCAGCCATCGAGAGATTAAAGGGGCACAGGAGTGTTCTGTTAGATAAAGTGATTTGCAAAAACAACAACAACAACTTTTTTTACTGTTATAAGGCTCCAAATTCTATTGCTTAAAAAATGACACCTGTCAAGCAAATCATTTGAACCCTAGCACCCATAACCTACCTGATGAAGTGTATAATTGTGCAAAATGTAAAACTGGTCTGATACACATTTCCACTGGTACATAGTCCTGAAAATTGACACATCTGGACATTTCACTTGGTATATCATATATTTCTTTCAAATTCTGGGGGAAACTGCTGGTGTATTTTATTCAGGCTTGTCGGGAAGTCATACCTTTCATTGGTTTGGTGCAATTCTGAGCAACAGTTTAAAGGTGATCATGATAGCTTGTGGCAGCAATCGTTGACAATGTTACACTGGGCATGCTCAGTTTCACTCTGAAGCTAAAATGCTGTTAGAACTTCAGTATTTTGAAAGGGATTCCAATGTTCCTGTCAGCATTCTGATAGTGGAGGGGGAGGAGTAACAAGAAACTCAACAGAGATAGGAGTGAGGTAATTTTGAAAACTGATGGCATCACTCTTAACTGTTTGACAGATCGCTGATAAAGAGAGAGAGGAAACAGAAAAGGCTATGATAATCCTATGCAGGCTTACTCAGAGGGACATCTCTATTAATTTGTACACATTTATTTAATGACTTGTTTTGCTTTATTTTTAAGTGTTTGTGTTGTTGTTTTCAGAATACTGTAATACATTTCCTTTTTAAAAACTGGGGAAATTCAATGACAAAAATACCTGCTGGTTAAAGACCAGAGTTAAGGCTATTTCATATTGGCTCAAGATCCACAAAGCCAGAAAATTGGAAGCTATGGCTGATGCCTTAATTGACATGCAACATCACAAATTGTGCTTACTTACAAGCAGCAAACAGGCATGGCTCAACTTACAGGACTACTCCTCTAGCAATACAGTAAAGTTCAGATGCTTAATAAGCCCAGAACAATGTTGGGCATCTTTGCTGGCCCTAAGCACTCCATCTTACCCATCTGGATATGAGCTTGAAAGAACAAGGAAAAGTGTGGGTGAATGGAGGCTAAGTTAAAAGCAAGAACAATTTCTGACATTGTACAACATCATTATACAAAATCATCGCTGATAGAGACATCCATCGCGGGTAAACCCTTCCCTTTTTGGGCCTGATAGATTCCCATACTGCCCCACGGCTTGGCTTTGCACAAATTACTAGGTTGTTTTACGGGAAAAAATGTGAAACACAAAACAGTTCTCACCCTGCCACCATCACCTATCACTACGTGGCATAAAAAAGGGGATGAGGAAAATCAGTGTTCTGGCCCAACTTAATGCGATCAAATCGGGCAAGCTTTCTGGGAGACAAGATGGAGTCCAAGGGAGTGGGTGAGCTACTGAAAACCTAGTGAACTCCATCCCCAGATGGATTCCTCCAACATCCCTAATCATTGCTCATGAGGCACATATGTTAAGGCATCAGTGTTAACTTATAATTTTCTCACTTTATGGAGCTTGAACCAAAATGAGCTTGCCTTAACTCTGGTCTTAAACCAGCAGGTGTTTATCATTGAATTTGTATGACTGTAGACACAAAGCCACCATGGTATGGACCACCCTCACATGATCATTGATTGCATGGAATCTTCTGAAGACACCTCCTGGCCTAAAGAAAGGTGCTTAAAAGCTCTCCGGCAGCAGAAATGGGATGCTCCTAACAGGCTGTATGCAAGACTCTTCTCACCCTTCCTCCACGTGTTTACTTCACACATTCCAAATCTGTATATTGTCCTTTTGTTTTTCACAAAACTGGTCATTTTGCTAGTGGAGTTTGGGGGCATTTAGAAAAACAGCTCCATACATCCTTCACATCAATTGTTCGCTGAATACAAATCACTTGCTGCTGTTTTGCTTTCTAGTGAGTTCATTTTGTTCTATTTTTAGCTCAAAAGAAAATGAAAACAAAAGAAATGTTGCCTATTGCAGGGAACACTTCACTGTAATTCTGTAAAGAGCTTTAAATTAAATTGAGCTTACTGATTGCTCTAAAATTGTGCAATTCCCTTGGTTGTAATCATCAATGCATGCATGCACCAGATTATTATTAGTTAATCCCATTTCTAGCTGGCCTAGGGCAATTCTGTGAAGTGTTTCACTGGCCTAGTGAGTGGAGCCCTGCAGCTTGCTGATATTTCACAGAAGTCATTTTGAGAGAGCAAATAATTTAACATATATTTCCTCATTAAAGTGTTGACTAATTTCTAAACATATTTGAACAGAGGTATACTGGGGGTCATGCCTGCCTTGTAGTCATACCATCTGACTGAAAAAATTCCCAATGAGCAATTTTCCAATAAGGGAATTCTTGTTCAGAGAAGATTAGTGCATGTCTTGGTGTCATGGTGTCAGCACAGAGCAGACTTTTTGCACTGAGGCAAACATGCAGTAACAGCCCAATCCTACGCATGTTTATTCAGAAGTATGTCCCATCCCATTCAATGGGGCTTATTCCCATGAGTGGGGAATAGGACTGAAGTCTCTATTAACATGCGATGGGTTTACATATCAACTTCATAAATACAGTGAAGTCCCAAGAAGTGGAAGCTGGTGGCTGTGATGTCAGTAGGACAGTGAATCTGCTCCGATCACAACCAGTCAGAACTCTAACGGAGCTATCCAAGGTATGAAGCAGGATTCATACCCCCACTGACATTGGAGCCACCAGCCTCCACTGGTCCCAAGCATGACAAGCTAAATCCCCTGAGAGGTTTGTGACTGCCAGTGGTGAGGGAAGGCCACTGCTAATTTCATATATACACAATATAGTCATCTGAATCAATCCTGAGGGACTGGAGAGGAGCTGTCATAATGGAATATGTGCTCACAAAATGCTGTCACAAATAATCCAGAGTATAAATATCTATCCATCTATGGGATTTAGACAGGAGATTGTTAATGGAGAGTGCTTAAAGTTGTATCTAGTATTTTGCCTTGGTCTGCCTATTCCTTTCTTTTGTTAGGGAAGCTACTGGCTAAATGGCCTGTGGATCACTTCTGAATGAAATACCTAGAAGGTCCTGAAAGGGGGCATTGCCTACTCCATCACACTCCAGCTAAGGATGATGTTATCTAGATGTATGTGTGTGCGCACACGCACATGTGTATGTGCAAAAGGGAACAAAAGAATCAGACTGCAGTTTTTGAGAGAAAGATGGGCGGACCAGATTTCAGCTCTCTATCCATGGATGGGCAAACTTCAGGTTTGCAGGATCTCCTTTGGGTTTGTTTTTTTACCAGAACACAAAGATCCATCCACCAGACCCAAATGGAAAATACTGGCTTATGGACTAAGCTTGCACTTCGAATGCCTGGCCCCTTGGACTCAAACAGCACAGTTATTTCATAAATAGATATACATTTACTTATGTTGTGTTTTGGAACATTAACAAAAAGTAAATATTTTCAAAACAATTATAGTGAGACAATGGTATTGTGGTACTAATTAACAAAGTTCAGAACAGGAAGAAAAGGTAAGGCATACTTAAGCAGTTACAACTTTCTGCTAGCAGAGGCAACACTCTGGTCCCTGCCAGGAGTGACTGCACCCAGTATTTTTCTTTTTCTTTTATAGTTCTGAACATGATATGAGATGTGACTGATTACAATATTCATTTACTGCCACCTCTTTATATTTATTCATACCTCCCCTTCATATCATTTGTTATCACCCCTTTGTCCACTGAAAGACTCCAAAATGCCCCCACAAAAAGACTTGCACTCTGGTTATATTCAAGTATTCCAGTTTTAATCACAAGATTATACATTTTTTGTACTGTTTGGCATAGCCTGCTCAGAAAGCACAATCCTTCCTAATTCCTTGCTGTTTACTGACTTCAGATACCTTTGTGCTAGATGATAGTTCACCTTTTCTGTATCATTTTCTGTTTCTTGTCTTCAGAGATACTGCTATACTTTTTAAAATTAGATCATTTTTACTTAAAGCTTTTCATCTACAAAGGCTCCTAACTGTAGTCAAGCCAAACTTTGGAAAACTTTATAGATAAAGATCTATTACTTACTTTGTAACAGATCAGCATTAAGAAATGTAGGGTTGGCTCTAGAGAGCTGATGTTGATCAGGAGATTTGGCTGTTTGTTGTGCACTCATCCAGAAGAGAGAACAGTTATTGGGTGAACTAGGACCACTACTTAAGTTCACTTATTGCAACAAGTTAACGAAACTACTAATGTTTCCCTAGAAAGTCCTGAAACTTTTGCCTGAATAGGAGGCTCCAAATTTTCTTTGAAATTTGAGCAAGCCCGATCCCCACCCAGCCAGAATGGCTTGGGAGGGGTCGGATTTTGCGGGCGGGAGGAAGAGACGAAAGAAGACTATACGCATGCTTGCCATGCGTATAGCCTAGCGTGGGGGCGGAGCAAAGCCTATATAGCCTTGCCCTGTGCAGCCATCCGGCCTCTTTTTCTTCTGGCCCCTCCCTCCCTCCCTATCAACTAGTATGGGATTAGCCAGTCGTCCTCTTTGGGGAGGAGGCTGAGTAGGAATTTTCCCTGGCATCAGTATGCAAAGGTTTCGCCTACTCCATACTGGATTTAATCTTTAGATGGAGGATAAATAGGTGAATTTAAATGATAGGTGGATGGTGCGGGAATTTTGGGGGGATGAGGATAGGAATGGTGAGCACTCAGGCACCTTTAAGGTGATTGGCAAGTCAGAGGCCCTGCTCCTCGGGGGCTGTGCAGCTCCCATGTCAGGATATGGCTTGCCTTTGGGGACCGGCTTGTCTCATCTACCCGAGCTGTGCAGCCCGGGCTGTGGATGACGCAGATGGTCTCACCAAACACTCAAGTGTTGTTTGAATAGGGGGCCGGGTATACCCGACCCCTGGGTTCAATGGAGTGGCTCGCCCTGATTGGCAGGCTAGTTGCCTGAGATTAATAAGCGAGATTCCCGCACGTTCATGCTCAGATCCATGGAGGGGAGAATCTCCATGTTAAATAAAGAGGCCCTAGTTTATCCCAAGCTCTGGTGTCTGTGTCTTATTTCGTGTGATTTCTTCTCCACTCGCAAAATGTCAGTGTCAAGTCTTGCGGATGTATTTGTAGCTCTCTTCCCTGCAACATATTGTGCATATATTATTGAAAATCTCTTTGCTTCCATCAAAATTCTTTGGATATTTTTCTTGAATAAGAATAAGCAAATTGGTCTCCAAATATCACTTTAGGCAAAACTGAATTGTGACTCTAGTCCTGGTATAAATCACTCTACAAGAGTGATTTAAAGCTCTTTCAAGGCGCATTACAGATATTACCTCTACAAGAACAGAGCGCAAATCGGAGGTTGAGGCGCTTTTTACGTCCGATTATTCACATTATTGAATGCGCGTTAAATAGCAACTTAAAATTTACCATGGGAGTTAAAGCGCCTTATGGCCATGTAAACATGCGATTCTCCACATGTAAACAACTTTAAAGCGCGTTTCATACAGCCTGTAATGCGCTTCACCTCCTCTTGGGGTCCCCTCTACAAGATTTCGCTGTGATGCCCGGTTGCCCGATGATGCGCATATATGGATAAGTGCATTTACTCCTAATACCTATTCACGAGAGGCGGTGATAATGCGAATAATCGGAGGTAAAAAGCACCTCAACCCCTGATTTGCGCTCCGCTTTTGTAGAGGTAAAATTTGTAATGCGCCTTGAAAGAGCTTTAAATCGCTCTTGTAGAGGCACCCTAGGTATTAGGAGTAAATGCGCTTTTCCGTATATGCGCATAATCCGGCAACCGGGCGTCAAAGCGAAATCTTGTAGAGGGAATGTAGATTTATGGTTGTTTGATCACAGGCTACTGGGAACAGCAGAATCTCAACCAACTAAGAAGACCCCAAACAACTTGGTGCTCTTCAAATTATGCATAGATCTGTATCTGTAAATAACGGAGGACTTACTATCAGATTCCTGGAAGACTGCTCAATTCTAAGTCTCAAGTAGTTGAAAAAAATGGTATTAGGATAATCTTACTCAGCATTTCTTCCAGTGTATTTTTCTGTTGTAGCAATGGCTTATTGACACAGCTGTAGGCTTCATTTATTTTTAACCCTTGTCCTGGTGTTTGTGTTTGTGTGTGTGTGTGTGTGTGTGTGTGTGTGTCGATAGCTTATGCCAGATCTTATTTTGCGAAGTATTTCCTACTCTATTTTATGCATAAAACAATTATGCATTTTTCTTCCTAGAAGATCACAGATCTGGATAAGTTACAGGATGATTTATACATTTTATATCTTTGAGCTGCATAAGGTCACAAATCAGTTACTAAATGAAAAAAGAGGAAACCTAACAACTTAGATCAACATCCGCAGAGGGTTTCCCGGAATGAATAATAATTTTATATATAATGTGATTTTCATTCCACTAGTTTTCAGTGAACCACCACTCTTTTGTCTCAGCACCACCATCACCAGTAGAAACTGGGCATTGCCCTATAACATTTCTTAGTGGCTCATTGAAGTCAACAGGACTATGGTAATTTTAATAACTTTTCTGGAAGATAGATTCCAATATAGGATTTATTGCAATTCTGGAACCACTGCCTTGAAAAAAAGAGAGTCTAAATTCAATATAAACCAATTTCCCTTCAGTAGTTGCTAGGCAGGCTCCAATGCTTACAGCCAAAAAGAAAAACAAGAAATGTTTTTTTTTCAGTACTACTTTCTTTGGGGGGTGGGGGAATGCTAGAAATATGCTAACCATTGTAGACCCAATTAAGAGTCGAGGTTCTAATGGGAGCCATAGTATTGTCTTTATGCAATTTGAAATATCATATCTGAGTTACCTGATATCACTTGCAAACTGTACCCTCGGAATTTCCCATTCATGGTGATTAAGGGTCAAAGCCAAATTCATTTGGACTGCAATAAACCCATTCTAACACTGTGCAATTAAAGCAACAATTTTCTCGGCCAACTGCCTGACTCACACAGTATGCATAATATGTATAATCTATCTAGACTGAGTCCCTTATCTGATGACTTTACAGATTTAATAGATTACTAAGTAATGTTCTCTGAAATTTAAATTGAAGTTCTTATTCTTCTGTCAGATGAATTGCACTATTAGGGAGGCAAATTTTAGCAACTATACTACACACAGACTGAACATCCCTTAAAGCACTGAAAAATGAATTTCTGATAAACGTTGCTCAAAAGTCAAGGTTCAAACTTTACGGATCTATACGATGCCATTCAGATTTCTAGTTGCCAAAATTGAACGGAAGCATTTTCATCTATGTTTTTTCTAAGCATCATTAAGTGGGCTAACTCCCAGGTAAGGGTGTATAGTATTGCAACCTAAAAGCTGTTCTTGTCCTGCTTTTCTTTTCATGATTTGCATTGTACTAAACTGTCATTAAAACTACCATTTTGTCTTTGTAGACTTATTGCTATTCAAGCCTTTATAGCATGGATGGGCAAATTGTGGCCCTCCCGATGTTGTTGAACTGCAACTCCCAGAATCCCTCACCATTGGCTATCCTGGCTAGCACTGATTGCAGTTGAAGTCAAATATCATCTGGAAGGCCACAATTTGCTTATCACTGCTTTATATAGACAGATATACTAGGAGGAGGGCCTTCTCTGCTGTGGCAACCCGGCTGTGGAATGAGCTCCCCAGAGAGGTTCGCCTGGCATCTACATTATACTCCTTTAGACACCAGGTGAAGACCTTTTTATTTTCAGTGCTTTAACAGTTCTTCAGTTTGTTTTTTTAACCTTGCTGTTTACATTTGTATTTTAAATCCCTATAAATTTCTGCATGGCTGCTCAGTTTTTTATCCTGATTGTGTTTTTATACTGTATTTTAAATTATGTTTTTATACTGTCATTGTTTTATATTTTGAATGGTTTTTAATGGTTTTAATTTTTGTAAACCGCCCAGAAAGCTTTGGCTATTGGTCGGTATATAAATGTAGTAAATAAATAAATAAATAAATTCAATATCAGTTTACAGGACTTGGCTAGAAATCTCTCTACTGCTGCTTCTGGTCAATTCATTAAAATACTTTCTCAGCCAATCTAATAATTCTTTCACACCTTTTCCAGTCTTACCTTCTATTAATTTTTATTCATGGTGTATGCACTCTTAATGGAAATAGCTGATTGTTCTGTGTTTTGGTTTCACCTATGGAAAGAAGGCTAAATCTACACTACTGCTTTATAGCAATATTGAAGTGCATTGATAACTGTTGGAGCAAAATCCACATTCCATATACTGCTTTCATAGTATTACTTCTTGATTTTTATTCCACATTCATAATGATTTGCCACAAAGTGTAGATCTGGCCAAAATCTTCCATTTTTATTAATGTCATCAATAAGTTAAGAAGAAATATAACTATTCCATGATAGTATTTCACCATATGAATCTTCTTTCCAGAAAAATATTTTGCTGACATTCCTTTGAAGAGGAGGCCCCATTCAGTTGAGGGATCAGATGTTGATGGATCAGATGTTTCAGTGAACTGGATCTCCAAACTTATTTATTTATTTATTTTATTACATTTGTATACCGCCCCATAGCCGAAGCTCTCTGGGCGGTTCACATAAGATTAAAACAATTAAAAACAATATACAAAAATCAAAACAGCAAAAACATACAATACACACACACACATTTAAAACCACTATAATAACTTTAAAAAGCTATAAGCCTAAAAACAAAACAAAACCAGGCTCATCAGATATTGCTAAATGCCTGAGAGAAGAGGAAAGTCTTGACCTGGCACCGAAAAGATAATAATGCTGGCGCCAGGCAGGCCATGTCAGGGAGATCATTCCACAATTGGGGGGCTATCACAGAGAAGGCCCGCTCCCTTGTTGCCGACCTCTGAGCACTCGGAGGAGGATTTTAGATGTTGATAGTAGTGTACGGGTAAGTTCCATCAGATATTGTGGTCCCAAGCCATATAAGGCTTTATAGGTTAACACCAGCACCTTGAATCGGGCTCGGAAACATACAGGCAGCCAATGCAAGCGGGCCAGAGTAGGTCTTATATGTTCGAACCTAGTGGTCCCAGTTATCAATCTGGCCGCTGCATTTTGCACAAGCTGCAGCTTCTGAACCATCTTCAAAGGCAGCCCCACGTAGAGTGCATTGCAGTAATCTAACTTGGAGGTTACCAGAGCATGGACAACTGAAGCCAGGTTATCCCTGTCCAGATAGGGGCGTGCTGGGCCACCAACCAAAGTTGGTAGAAGGCACACCATCCTCTTTTCTTGCCTGCTGTGCAACCCACAAACAAGAAAAAGGGGGAGCAGAATTATCTTCTTTCCTAACAGATCTTTCCATAATTCATAGTCCATCAGGTTGACAATAATAATAATAATAATAATTAATAATAATAATAATAATAATTTTATTTCTAACCCTCCTCTCCCTCCGGATTGAGGTGGGGAACAACAATAAATATAAATACAAAGACCATAAAATAGATAAAACATTAAAGACAAATAATACTAATACATTATTTAAACATCTTAAAATTCAACTAGGTAGGCCTGCCAGAAGAGATCAGTCTTCATGGCTCTCTTAAATTCAAGAAGACTGCTGAGTTGTCGAATCTCTCCTGGCAGGCCATTCCACAGTCTGAGAGTGACAGAAGAGAAGGTCCTCTGGGTAACACTTATCAAGCTAGTTCTGGCTGGTTGAAGTAAATTATTCCCAGAGGACCTGAGTGTGTGGGGAGGATTATGTAGGCTCTAGGCTCTAACTACTATACTGTTTAAAATGTATACTGTATATGTTGTCTGCTTTTATGCTTTTAAATTTTGTACATCAATTTGTAATGTCCAAAGTTTTAATTCTTGTAAACCGCCCAGAGAGCTTCGGCTATGGGGCGGTATATAAATGTAATAAATAATAATAATAATAATCCTAGAGGAGCAAAAGGATTTTTCTCTTTTCATAACTTTTAGGTGAATTACCTTTCTCACCTCATTATTTTGGTTCATCAGGATGTTTATGGGTTCATCTTGATAAATCTACTAGCTAGAATCTGTCACAGAGAGTTGAAAGGCAGCAGGTTAAATGACAGAAGTTGTAGATTACCTGTATATCTGTATCTGACCGTTATTTCCCCTAGACTCCAAATTGCCTTCCTTCCTGAGGAGCAAAAGTATATTTTGCTGGACTTTTGTTGCAGCCTGCTTAAGATCCTAAATCAGGTCAGACTGTTTCATCAATTTCATAGGTAAGCCCCTAAAAGCAACCTAATCTTGAGTAGTCAGTAGTCAGCTATGCTCCTTGAAGCCTGTCTTCTGCCAGGAGGGAAGAATCCAAGACTTGAGTATAGTTTCTTACATTGGATTCTCTGCAGTAAGCAACGTACAACCTACCCATCTATTATTTCAATAGGCAAGTGTTATACTGTTAACTCAGTTAGTGATTCATTGGCATATTTGAGAATGAATTTAATCCCAGTTTTGAAGCTGGTATAGGGATGTTGGAAACATCTGCAATTGAATCAAATAGTTTGGATTTCTATGAATCCAACCCACAGATTCTGCAGTGGCAGTTCCCAAGTTGCATGAATTCCATGAATTTGTGGTGTGTTTTTCTTTTTTTACTTTCTGGAATTTTATGCAAATTTAATCATAGAAAAAGACATAAAATACATGAAATCACATTTTGGGGAGATTTCTGCATTTTGGGGATCTGCATATTTTTGCAAGTGCAAATTTGTCCAAATATGAATTTGTGTAAATTCATGAAGTTGGAAACCCCCCGATTCCATCAATGAGCAGACGATGGAATGAAAGGCACCTGATCTGTGAAATGCAGATGGAACAGATTTTACAAAACCCATATATCTCTAAGCTGGTACAACTAGGCATCCATTTAATTTGGCTTACCCAGCCACACCTAGGGGTACCAGGGCAAGAAGATGGGTAAGAAGTCTCTGAAACAGTGAAGATATTGAGATGATCTTTTATAGGCAAAGCAATGTGTGCTGTCTTCTTTTCAACACAGTGTGGCATACATTGCCCCCAAACAGGAAATGCATCAATAGGGGGAAAGAGAATATGAATTTGTATGTACTAATATGTGCAGATGCAAATTTACTATAATTTAAATACAACTCACCATAGTGGGACAACTGTGACCAGGTGATCTGTGTGCCTGCTCAGTCAGCTGTCCAGACACTAACTCTTAATGGACAACATGAAGGCTCCTCCTTCTTGAGGTTCTTTACCTTTAAACTAGACTTGAAGTGGGCAGGCATTCAAATATAGGCAGACATCAAATAGAGGATTGTCCCTTGATTGCCCTTAGAGTAGAAGGCTATCATAAGTAAAGTAGGACACATGGCCTACTTCATGCAAAATGCAAGGTCAGGATATATGAGTGTTGATGGCTAGCTTAATACTTGTGAATATGTGTTATCTGAAGTGGAACTGACAGTGGAAGTGATAGATAAGGTCTTTATTTTCCAACTAATAGCTGTGCAATTAAAGGTTATTTAAAGAAAGGATCCTACAATGTGCGCGCATGAATGGCCCTGTGTTTCCAATGTTGACAGCATCTCTGTTGGAAGATACAGCTTAGTATGAGCGAATGATCTATGCAGGAAAGGCTAAACAAGGAATTAGGAATGTCACAGGCACCCGACTGGGTCTGGCAGTCCATTGGACTCACCCACGCTGCCCCCCCAGGCCCAGTTCACTGAGCCGTGGTGCATTTGCCGACCCACTCTTTGAATGCCTGTGGGTCAGCGACTGCCTGGCAGCCACCTGCCCTCATCAGGAGCTACCATCATGAATGTCTTCCTAATACATGTTTGCATGTTTGTTTAATCTACAGTTTTTGCCAGCCATTTTGCTAATATAATGCATTTTACAGTATTCTCCCTAATATGCACATCTTTGTATGCATTTTGTGATTGGAGAACTCCATTGAAAAATTCAGAGAAGTGCAAAGTTTGAAGGAGAATTTACTTTTGGTTCTCTTAGTAGTTTGAAAATATGAAATTAGGTGAGTTCACATTAAAATTCAAACTGATCACATTTCTCCCTCATTCCTATGGCAGACCCAGCTAACTCTGTGCCACTACACCAAAATGGTAAGTTCTCAAGCACAGGACTGCAGAAGAATGCACAAAAAGAACATTGACATATAGCAGGTAATGCTCATAACCTATTTAGCTCTGCCTGGGTTTGGGGCAAGTTTGGGACTGTAGCAAATAAAACACTAACTGTTCATAGGAAAGCAGACATGTTGATGTTAAGGAAGAGGATGGTATAAACAATTTGGGATCATCTGCAATGCATTCCACTTATTCATCCACTATTGGAAGACAAGCTTGTTGCAGACATCTCTTTCCAAAGTAATTTTATTATAACGTTGCCTAATAAATGCCACTGGAACAACATACTTGGGGGTCAATCACAGTAATCTTGGAGTGTGTATGTGTGTTTCTACGCAGTTCATTGCTCCAATCTCTCTAAATCTTTAAGCACCCACCAAAAATAAAAATAGAAATCATGGTATGGCATCCTGCTGCCACAATATACAATGAAGCTGAGAGTACTTGGGGACCAGGATCAATATATGCGGTAATAAGCAGACAACGATATACCAACAATAATAAAATGTCAGGTAAGCAGAGAGGCTTGGAAAATAAACCCTGTGAAACCTACTGCTGAAATTAAGCCAAGATCATCTTGAATCATCAAGTTGTTTAAAAGGACAAAGACAAGGAAATCAATAATGTGCTCATTTAGTGCACTGATGGTTACCAGTACATTCTTCCTATTATTCAATTTTATTTTGTAATGTTTCTACATTACAAGGGAACTAGCTTACAAATATAGCCTGGCAAATTATCATGTCTAATGCTTCATAACTATTAGGGGATAAATGGGCTTCTTTGTCTTGATCATATTTGTGAATGGAAGAATGACCCATATTAGCTAGATAGTGTATAGCCGTTTGAAGTATTAATTTATGAATTTCTCAAAACCTGTAATCCTCACTTGATAGGGATATTTTTTCTTTTAGTAGTTGATAACATCATCCTCAAAGAAAAATAGATGATGACATTTTTAAAACAGAAGGGCAAATGAACATGTGCCCTTTCATCCTTCAAAACCTGTCTGAATGCAAGTTCAGTATAAATCTGCATAAATAGGGTTGAAGACAAAGCTGTTCCTGCTTAACGTATATCTTTCATTACCACTTTTATTTCAGCCAGAATTTCATTTCAAAAGCTTTATTCTACCCCCACACCAGATTTTTGAATTGTCAGCCTGGATCTTACCACCATACCATACCATACCATACCATACCATATTGCTTTCTGAACTTCTCTGCCACCACTCTGGTCACTTCTTTCTCCTCCTCCCATAAGCTTATCAGATAGTGATGGGAATGAGTCCCTTCCTTCCTTCCTTCCTTCCTTTCCTTCTTTTTTGAAAATACATTTACAGGGCAGGTGGGCACCTCTGCTAAGGCCTGTGTCATTTTAAGGCAGGGATGCTGAACCACTTTAACCTGAAAGCTGAAGTTCCTGGGAGTGACAATTTAGTGGTGGGCAGAGCTGAAATCAAAATGGGCCCGAATACCAGACATACAGCAGCTTCCTCCTTTGCCTGTGGATGAGCATCTTCTATCTTTGTGAGGGCAGCCCTACCTACTCCCTCAGACTGTTTGTCCAAATCAAACTCTCTGTCCAGGCCTATGTTGTCTTTGAGTGATGCTTTTTTCAAGGCATGCGCTGAGAGGATTGCCTCTTTATCCACATGGCCAGCTGTGTGGCTACTCTCAGTTTGGCACAGGTGCTTTGCCTCCATATTCAACAGGACCACTGGGATATTCATGCTCTCCCCTCCATCAGGCACTATTTCCAAAACAATTGGGCCACCAAGGAGCTCCTCAGCAAGGGGCTGGCTCTCAGGACTCAGGCACATAGTGACAGTGGACTGGCAATAAGGGTGCATTGACTTCACCAGCTTACTGAGAGAGATACCCTCTCAGACAATGATATAGGGGATGCCAATTTCACCAAGGTTTCTCTCAGCCTCTTTTGATGATGATGATGATGCTGGGATCTCCTTCACACATGGTATAAAACCCTGCCTGCAGCCTGTTGCTGCCTCCTAATCCTCCTCTTCCTCCCCATTATTGCATTGCAGCACTGGTGGCTCTTGTTTCCTATGCCAGAGGAGCCTCTGTTTGCCCTGAGGTGCTTTGTTATTGGGTTTCTTTGAAGCAGCTGATCCCTTGGGACCACTAGGAGGCATTGCCAGGGACAGTGCTGGCAGTGCTGACTTCACACTTTTCTATCATGAGGGTGCAAAGTCTAGGCACCTGGAAATCCTCTGTGGTGTGTAAGTCTTGCTCAGGGAGCATCACAGACAAGTTGAGAAACCTTTGAAATGAAGAATTATCATGATCCCTGGGTGATGCCTGCAATTCAGAGTCAGGAATAGTGTCAAAAGTGGACAGGAACCCATAACCTGTGCTGTCCAGAATATCTGTGATTGCAGTCGCCAGGGAAAGCTCATTCTCTGCATCCATACGGCCTTTTGTCTCCATCAGGCTGCTGACATCCTCAATGATGGAGAGGACAGAAGAGTCTAATAGCCTTGCATTGTTTCTGGTAACTCTTCAAGGATGATTTCTACTTCCACTGATGCCAAGTGCAAATCATCTGCCAGTAAATCCTGCATAGAAGAAAAGCCATTGCCTACCACAGACTCAGAGCCACCTCACAGAAGACGGTTCCCCCACCATGGCAGGTTCCCAAGCTGCCACCCCACAGCATTGCGTTCTTGGCACCTCCTTGCAAATAGCCTCAATATATCAGCATATTTTAACTGAAAGCTCTTACTTCCTGTAACTAAGCTCTAGGAGAAGCATTTCAACTTTTAAGAATTGGAAAAAGACACAAAAGCCAGGAAACTACTAAACAATCAGCAGTCATGGGAAATGGGGTGTGGCCAAGAGAAGTGGATATGGCCATCTGGAGAACTCTGGAAGGCTGTCTTGGGACTCCAGATTTGGCCCATGGGCTTGAAGTTTATATCCCTGTTCTAAAGATATTGGGAGGCTGGAGCCTCAGCTGGCACTCCACTTTGTAGCGCATTCAGCCAACCTGTAAAAAAAGGTCATTTATATATATAAAAAAGAAAAGCGCGCTCAGATCTGCAAAGTGGGGAGATGAATGGGCAGGGAGTGGAAGGTCATGGAGAGCTTCTTGTCCACCATGTCAAGTCTAGAAAGTTGATGCTTTGGGAGGTTGGTGATGTAATTGCTTGACCTAACCAGTGTATATATCTGTGTATAAGAAAAATATTTTAAAATGTACATAAGGGCTAAAATTCAGCTAAGCTTTAAACCTATCAAGGATTCCACACAGTGTGGAGATTTTCAAATGTGTCTAAAGATTTTTTTTGAGGGGTGGGGAATCTCCCTGAGATTCCATATAATTTGTGCTCTTAAACCCCTTATGTCCTTTTTCAAATTTCTCTTCTATTTCCAAGGCACAGAAATGAAAGCAATGACACATGGGGAAAAAAACATAACCCAAATCCTAGCTGCGCCTTCTTTAATCCACAATCCAGCCAAACCCATTCAGCAGAAGAGAAACTAACAAGGCTCAAGTTAACTCGATGAAAGAGCAGGCAAACAATTAATACAACTTGTCAAACTGGGTGCCTGTGGAGACTTCCTACGAATGGGGAAAGAGAAGGAAACAATTTACTGTTCATTAAAAGTCTAGCCAATTAAGCCTGTGGAAATTAGAGACAATTTAGAGAAATAGCAAGAAGACCACTCAAGATGAATTACACTGTTTCATTCTGGAAGACACTAACATGTTTGTGTACTGACAGGAATGGCTAGTGCTGTGGTAAAATGATCATTATGCAAGGAATATTTTTAATTAATGGTCTGAAGCTGAAATTACAGATATATACAGGTGATATATACAGGTGATTAGATAGATGATAGATAGATAGATAGATAGATAGATAGATAGATAGATAGATAGATATTGAAACAGCATTACTTTAGCACAAATAACCAGGAAATAGCAGAACACGAAAAGACCATAAATGTGAACTTTCTTTATAAGATTCCAGATCAAATTCGAATACTCAGTTTCATTAAGTGTTTTATTTTATTACAGGATGTGAGTTTTAACTGAACATTTTATACCTCCTCATAATTCATATGGAGTAATCACTCCTTTGAAAGTACCTTCACATCAAAATACTGCATTTGGAAATCTAGCACAAGGTTAATGAGAAGGCTAGCCTTCTTGCTATGTGCTAAGTTTTTATTACGCAGGGAAATCTTGACATGGAGCACTGTCACAAGCATAGCATTCTGTGCAGGCAGAGCCGCACATATGGATTGTATCATACAATAAACATTGTTTGAATAGGAAGTTACATTCCTGTTACTAGTTAATCATAGAGTAACAGCTCTGTAGGACTGTAAGAAACTTGAATCTTAGGGGTGCCTCTACAAAAGCGATTTAAAGCTCTTTCAAAGTGCATTAAATTTTTTACCTCCACATGAATGGAGCACAAATCGGGGGTTGAGGCGCGTTTTCTCTCCAATTATGTGCATCTTCGCATGCACGTTAAATAGCGAGTTTTAATTTACCGCGGCAGTTAAAGCGCATTATGACCATGTAAACAAGTGATTCTCCACCTCTCAACATCTTTAAAGTGCGTTTCATACAGCCGGTAATGCGCTTCACCGCCTGTCATTTATTGGAATTAGGTGTAACAGCGATTGTGAGAAGATGCGCATAATCGGGCAATTGGGCGTCAAGCCAAATTCTTGTAGAGGGGGCTTTATTCAACCAGGCATTATGGACTGATAGTTATTGAAATTATTTTTTGCTGCTTAAATTGGTTTTAAATTTTGTATGTTTACATTTCTACGCTGTATTTTATCTTGTGAAATGTTGTGAACCACCCAGAGAACTTGGGCTATTGGGCGCTGTAGAAATTAAATAAATAAATAAATAAATAAAATAGATCAACTTTAAAAACAAAGTACTAAGCCTTATAACACAACATATATTTTCCCCATGGGAAAATGGTGGAGGAGGGGGCTGTACAATGCCTAGAAATCCTGTATGGCAGGGAGTCCCCGCTGGCTGTAGCTCAGTGTAGAGCTCTGCATGCCAAAGGGCCCAGGTACAATCCCTGCCCTCTTTTGTATCTGGTCACTCTAGCTATACTCCTGTAGCTTTAACTGTTGTGATGAAGAGGGAATTTCACCAGGTGCTGCATGCATAAAAATGACACCTGCTGAAATTCCCTGTTCTATACAACTGTTAAAGATACAGGAACCCTGTCCTCCTTTCCATATGGTCACCCTAAATAGGGCTGAAAGCAGGGGTGGGGAACCAGTTTCAGGTGGGGGCTGGATGTCCTCCACCCAATCCTCCATAAACTGAATAATTATCAGGGGTATGACCACAACAGCAGGGGGTAGGGGTGTGGACCTGATATTATTTGGTCCCTGGCTGATGCACCGGGTTGATCATCCACCTAGCTCTTCAGCCGGGAGCCCATGAGTAGGTTTCCTCTCATTGGGGAGTGCCCATCTGCAGCAAAGGTGCCCCAGCTAAAATGCTGAATCATCCACCCGGCCCATTGGTCAGGGTAGCATTGCCTGACCCACATATTGTCCTCCTTCATGTACTGTTCACCATCCCAAATGGAGTGGTGAGCAGTGCGTGAAGGGAAGGGACTTGGAGGTCTTGCAAGTGCCATCCAAAACACACCCAGCATTCACCTCCACCATGCTGGGAAGGCCAAGGACAAGTGAAACAAACTCAGCTGGTGCTCCACCTTCAAACTGGATTCCTGCTATCTCCAATCTTTTATCAGAGATAACAAGGGTATTCCTCTCCCTGCCTCCTACCCAAGCCCCTGGTAGTCTCTAGGCCATACAATGTTACTCAGAGAAGGATGTAGCTTTAGGAAGGGCCCACAGAGGGAGCCCAGGTCTCCATGGGCCATATGAGAAACTTCCATGGAACAGATTAGTCCTATGGGCTGGGGGGGGGGAGCTTCTGTCTCAGTCCTTGAAGATCCAATGCCAGTGTGTCCTGTCCTAGCTCAGGAGCGGGTGCCCAGGGGAGACTGAGTTGGAGCACTGGTACCACCTGGAAGGGCTGGATCACATTTGGTAAAGCAAGATCATATCAAATGAGACAAGTTCATGACCAGTATTCAAATGAGATAAGTTCATATCCAGTAATCTGATTCTCACCAAGCCAGGATCCTGCACAGATCACTGGTTGGAATACAGCTACAAAGAGCAGTTGTCTCATCAACATACAAAGCCCTTCTGAAGTCTTCTAAAGGCTGGCTCATCTGGACCTGCTTTTAACCTCAACCCCTGTCAGGAACTTTCCTAAAGGTCCATTGCCTGATGCTGCTGGCTCCTATGACATGAGGGCAGTGAAGACTGCATTGAGGGGTCCTCTGAGTCTGGTAAAGTTACAGCCTCTGGCCTGGAATGTCCTGGGGCAGCAGACAATGGTTCACTGGATAAAGTCTTCTCCTCCTCCTCTGAGTGCTCTTCTGAGCATGAGGAGGGAATAAGGCCAGAAAACATAACACATTGACCCTGTTCAGGCAACATGCTAAACCACGGAGGTTAAGCATTTTGAGCTAATTTTATGACTTTGTGTGTTGTGTGAGCCATTCCTAACCATGTTGGCTACATAACCACACCTTAAACATGCTCACTAATCTTTTGCTGCAAAGGAGTTAGTGGCCTAACTGTGGCTAGTGTGCCATCTGAACAGGCCCTCACCTAAATGGCCCAAAGGTCTAATTCAGTATAAGGAAAACACCTTCCTACATCCCCAAAGTGCAGTATGAACTAGAATTTTCCATACTAGGAAAAAGAGCTCCAAAAAGAAACTTTTGATCCCTGCCAATCTATTTCAGTTATAGCTTTCTCATGTAGTTATGTGGCTGCAGTGCTGTGTCTTTCTCTCAAAGAAAATAAATGCTCTGTGTGAACAATAGCCCTGTTTGTGTATCCACTATGTCTATGTATCTTAAAAGCCATACAGTTGCCAGAAATGCTGTTTTGCGTACATCATTCTCTGGTAGGCTGACCAGACCCCCCGGGGTTTCCCGGTCCTAAACAGGAAAAATGGGCCAAACCGGGCCGACCGGGCCCCAGGGGGCAACCTCCGGGAAACAGCTTGTTCTCCTCCCGCGAGGAGGGGCAGGCGGCCTGCGTGGGGCGGGCGGCGACGTGAGGCACTTACCTGCTGGGGCGTCTGCTTCCCTCTGGTGCTCGGAATCTACTGAGAAACAGGCTTCGCAGCCTGTCCCTCAGTAGTGCGCCGGGTGATGACGTCATCACCCGGCGCGGTACTGAGAGACAGGCCAGGAAGCCTGTTTCTCAGTAGATTCCGAGCACCAGAGGGAAGCAGACGCCCCAGCCGGTAAGGAGTGCGGGGCGGGCGGCGCGGGGCGGGCGGCGCGGGGTGGGTGTGCGGGCAGCGCGGGGCGCGGGGGCGGTGCGGGGGGGCTGCGCAGGGGGGGGTTGTTTTGGGTGGGTGGGGTGGCAGGGGGGGGGTCCGGGATTTTGATCCTCAAAATCTGGTCACCCTATTCTCTGGGATCAATACAGAAAAACCTTTATATATAAATCAAAGTATGGAGAAGGCTTTCTAGGCTATTTAATCCAACCCATTTCTCTATTTCAGAAATCCAGAGCAATAGTATCTCCAACAGATGGTTATGCAGCTCTGCTTGAAGACATCAAGTGAAGAAGAGGCCATCACCCCTCTGTATAATTGGTTCCATTGTCAAACTGTTCTTACCTTTAAGAGGTTTCTCCTAATATTCAATGAAATCTATCTTCTGTTAATGTAAGTCCATTAAATCTATTCCTGCCCTCTGGGACATCAGAGAACAAGTTTTTGCCTTCTTCTGTGTGACAGCTCTTCAAGTACATGAAGAATGCTGTCATGTACAACTGCCAAGGCAGCTATTTCCCATCCTATACCTCAGTATTTGATGCTTATGTCTTTTCCCCCTAAGTGAAGAACATTGCCTTTGCTCTGATGAAATTCAAATTATCACTTTCAGACACATATTTCATTCTATCTACATCACTTTTAATGTTATTTATTCCTGAGTTCTGAGGTTACTCTGGACAGATTTATTTTTTGACATATCCATGCTGGCTCCTACTAATCAAAATGGACTCCTCTACAATCTGTTCTAATATTATCCCTAGTATCAAAGTTAGACTGATTAATCAGTAGTTTCTCAGATCTTCCCCCCTCCCTGAAACTGATTGATCTGTAGTTTTTCAGAACTCCCACCCCCTTCCCTGAAACTGATTACTCTGTAGTTTCTCAGATCTTCCTCACCCCACCCCAACCAGCCACATAAAAGATCAGGACATTTTCCTGCCTTGGGTGTTGGGGCACCTCGCCTGTTCTCCAGGATTTCTCAAAGATGGTAGACAGTTATTCTGAGGGTTCATCAGCAAGTTCTTTTAGTACTCTAGGATGCAATTCACCTAGCCCTGAAGACTATTCTATTATTAGCAGACATGCAAATCTTTTTTGCAAAACATAGGTTCCCCAGCAGAATTTTCTAGGACTAGATAAGAGGAGACACCTTCTTCCTCACCTCTACAGATGTCAGTTTCCAGATCCAATGTTAAGAGACACCAGGGATTGCTGGCCCTGTGTTTTTGACCCAGGATTTTTGAACCCCAGATTAATTTAATTTACCTTTATTATTGGGTGGCTTTTTTATTGTCTTGGTTTTTTATGTTTGTAAACTCCTCCAAGGTTTACAAACCTTGTGCCAGTTGTACAGAATTAAATATAATAACTATAATAAATAAATAAATACCTGCAATTTGTACTCTTTTTTCCCCAAATGCTAATAATAGAATAGTCTTCAGGGCTAGGAGATCCTTTTTTTTGTGGCAGAGTTGTGCAGATGTATACATTTCCCCCCATTGACTAAAGCATGTGCATTTTAAAGAATATATACATTTTATATACTTGGGAGGTGTAGATGTAGAATGAATCACAAATATCAGAAATATGTGGATTTCTCTGACAAACTGTATTCCAGCTTGTGTTTGGTTCAGGAAGTGCGAGTTAGCAATTTGTTATGACCAACCCAGAGAGCTTTGGCTATTGGGCAGAATAGAAATGTAATAAACAAATAAAATTAATTAATGAAATAATTGGAACCAAAGAATTTCTCATCCATTCCTAATTAGAGCTCATGTGGATCTGAAGGATTTCTATTGAGGTTTCCATCATCTAAGGCCTTATCTACAAGAATTCGCCTTTACGCCTGGTTAGGTGATTATGCGCATATTCACAGAAGCGCATTTACGCCTAATACCTCTGTACGAGAGGCGACGAAGCGCATTACTGGACGACCGAAACGCGATTTAAACTGTTGACATGCAGAGAATCGCTTGTTCACATAGTCAAAATGCGCTTTAATGGCCGGAGCAAAATAAAACTCGCTATTTAACACGCATTTGATAATGCGCATAATCAGAGAGAAAATGCGCCTCTACGCCCAATTTACGCTCCATTCTTGTACAGGTAATTTTTTTAATGCGCCTTGAAATAGCTTTAAATGCCTCTTGTAGAGGCAGCCTTAAATGGAATTCTATGAATATTGGGCTATTTTGGTAGAACTCTTACTCACTCTAACATGGGAGTAAGCACCATTGAACTCAATGGGTCTTATTTCTGAGTAGACATATAAAGGATTGTGCTGTTAAATATAGATATTTTAGGAATCATAATCAGTTATAAAGAGCAAAATGTAGGGATATTTTGCCATTGACTTAAGAACAGAATAACCCTAATGAATCTTCAAGGCCATGCAATTCTTTTATGAACGGAAGCGCTGACATAAAGTGTGATATGAGGAAGATTAGCTGTGTCTCAGGTTCCCCTGGCAGGACTTTATGTTCATGTCATGTCCCTGAATTTCATTTACAGATAAGCACTGTGAGTAATTGTAACATCTCAAAATTGTAATCTACTTTTGATACATGGAAACAGAGGAAATTAGATTGAGAGCATCTTTCAAGTGACTTTGTATGTTGTTTGACTTTATAGTCTGGAAAATAAGAGTTGTTGTCTAAATCTTATATAATTAGCTTCATATGATTTCAACATATAATTCTCATCTTCTTACAGCTTGGTGGTAGGCTGTAGGCTGAGAAACCATAGGTAAGAGGACCATGCTCTATTAAATGACTTCTGACATTTTCCTTTCATGCAAAGCAAATTAATCTAAATTATCTGATATGCCTGAAGAGCATTAATATGTATATGTTATCCAATAAACATGAAGATCACCAATACTTCCCAATATGTTTCTGCAATTACATCTTAACTGACAATGACCCCAGAAGGAACAGCCCATTCTTTCTTTCCATGAATGCATCTTCTTTCCATTTCTATGAGCAAATTGGATTCTTCATGAGTTTTTAGAGTAAGGCTGAAGCATTCAATCCAAATGGAACTCAAAACTTCGTTTGCTATTTTACCATCTATAAGTTGTGGAAATAATGATTGACAATATGCAGATCTTCCTGATGTGTTATGCGCGCGCGCACACACACACACACACAGGTTTAGGAAACATCTCTTAAAAGTTTGAGAAAGTCTGAGTGGTGAGGAGATCCCTGAGATATGGGTAAAGACAGATGTAAAATGAAAAGACAACCCATTATAGTTTCTAGCCTCAGCTGTGCAAACATACTCCTGGCAGCTGCTGAAACCTAAGCATCCAGATTAAGGTCTGAATCCAGGAGGAAACCCAAACTGTGAGCCTGAATGATATTCAAGGGGAATGTAACTCCATCCAACACAGGTTGAATTCTTATGCCCTGATCTTTGCTTCAACTAACCAGGAGCATCTCTGTCTTCTCTGGATTTTTGCCCTTAACCAGTCCATTGTTTGTTTGCCCTTAAACAGTCCATTGTCAACTTTAAATGTTGATTTAGAACTTGAACAGCTTCCATGGATTTAGATGGAAAGGAGACAGAGTTGGGTGTTGTTGGCATATTTATTTATTTATTTACTGCATTTCTATATCGCCCAATAGCCGAAGCTCTCTGGGTGGTTTACAAAAATTATTGATGGCACCAATCCCCAAAACTCCAAATAACTTCTCCCAGTGGTTTCATATATATGTTAAATAGCTTGGGGGACAAGATTGAACCCTGAGAGACACCACAGGCCAATGGCCATGGCAGCAGTCAGGAAAACCTGAGCATCACCATCTGAAATCACCTCTCCTAAAAGGATTGGAATCACTGTATAACAATGTCTCCCAGTCTCATCACAGACAGATGCCTCAGAAAGATACTGTGATATTGAAAGCTGCCAGGAGGTCCAGCAGAACCAATAAGCACGCACATTGTCTGTTAAGTTCCTAGCATAGATCATCCGCCAAGGCAACCAAAGCAGTACCTGGCCCAGAACCAGACCTGAAACTAGATTGAAATGGATCTAGTTGATCTGACTCATCCAAAAATCCCTGAAAACCCACCTATCTCCTGGTTGTACAAGATGAAAGAGTTTCCCCGTGTCATATAACAATTGATAGAAGATATAATGGAAACAATTTTCTACCACAAGATGTAATAAGTATAATGGCCACTTAGATGGGTTTAAAAGGGCACTAGAAACAAATCATGGAGGATATGCTGAATGCTGGGCAAGATAGGCTTTTGCTCTGATCCAGCATAGCTCTTCTTCTTTAAACAAAGCCTCTCTTCAGTTTTTGCCTCAGACCTGATTGAAGGTTATCTGCTTAATTAAAACCACAAGAGCCCCCCAAAACACCCACAACAACAACAACAAAAACACCCCAAGATCTTATATTTCAGCCAATAAGGTCATCAACAAACTCCCCTAAAATCTAAACTAAAAACAACCCATCACATAGGCACTGAGGCTCCACCTTGTTCTATAGAGTTGTCTAAATAAAAGCAAGATGATATTTCAAGTAATGTTTGGGGTGATATTTCAAATAGTCACAGCAAACACAATAGGCAAATGCCACATTGCAGAACACACATCTAAGCAAATGTTATGGGCCATTGACAAGCCTATGACAATTTATTTGGACACCATTGTGTATCCTAATCCATAACCAGTCAGACAGAGAGGACAAAAACATTAATCCAAACTTCCATCAGACGATCACTAGTGGTCAGTCAGGAGAAATAAAGCAGACCTGATGAACAGCCTTAAGGATTATCCTCTGAGCTACTGTTTAGAAAATACTTAAATAAAAATTCATAACAAAGAGTGGAAATACCATGGCATTTCACAAGCCCGGATAGCCAATTTAAGTTCATAGTTTCCTAAATTGGGGAAGAAGGTGCTCAAACTTCATTGGTTTTTACAGTATACTTTAAAATGTACTCATTGATAAAATAAATCTACTAATGTTAATCTCAAATTACATTATATTCCATTGATTATCAGGTGTAAAACTCCAACCAAAACATAGATTACATTTAAAAGAAATATATTTAATTGAAATTATTTAAGAATCTTCCACCTTAAGTATATTAATCACCAGCAATCGTATAAAATTGTGTTATTCTGCATTTGAGATTTGGAAAGATACAGAAACACAGGCAGTTTATATATAAATTCATTAAACAAAAAACCTACGGTTTACAAAAACAATGTTAAGGCTCTACAGATTCCAACCAAGCACCAAAAAGCAGGGAAATTGGGAGTTAAGGCTCACAAGCCTTAACGCCACATCCTCCCTAAGGAGGCAGAAAGTGCAAGTGAAATTCTCATTCTCCCAAAGCAGATAAACCATGAGGACAGGGTGGAGAATATGATATGCAGAGGTGACTGTGGGGTTGTGGAAAACTGATCACAAACAACTTAGGGCCATTTACTTCTCTTTTTTTGTTTAGAGCAGCCCTTCCCCAACCTGGTGCCCTCCAAAGGTGTTGGACTACAACTCCCATCATTGCAAGTCAGTATGTCCCATGGTCAGGAATGCTGGGACTTGTCATCTCAAAAATCTAGATATGCAATTTGATCTGCAGAGGTGACTGTGGGGTTGTGGGAAATGATGATGAACAACTTAGGACCAGCTACTTCTCATTTCTTAGAGCATCTCCTTATGTTGAGAGTTGCAACCCAACACATCTGACAGGCACCAGGTTGGGGAATGTTGTTCAAGAACAAGAGAAGGCAGAATGTAGATCTCCAGATGTTTTGGAATTCAACTTGTAAAAGCCCCTATCAGCATGGGCAGTTATCAGGAATGCCGCGAGTTGATGTCCAAATCATCAGGATAGATCTATTTTGTGCCCACATCTGTACTAAAGTATGATATTTTCAAGCATTAAGATATGTGATCAATCAAGGAACTACAAAAGTGCTGCATCACTTTAAATAAACTGTCAAAACCAAATGAAACAACAATGAATGAATCTTGAATACCTAATCCAGATAGCCCTTCAGACATCAACATTAGTTTTCAACACATGGCATAGGATGTCTGTTTCTTGAATATCAGATAAAGGATTTCTCTTACTTGTTCAGCAGTGTGAGATAAAAGACAGAGCTACCACCTAATACTTTCATGCGTAAGTATTATTTTAAAATTAAGTATGAATTGATTTTTGTCTTCCCCATAACACATAACATGGGAGTTACAGTGCAATGCATCTGGAGACCACCAAGCTGGAGAAGGTTGACTCCTATACATGTCTTCTCAGAAGCCAGTGCCACTGAATTCACTAGAGCTTTCTCCCAAGAGGTATAGGATTGCAAACTAATCCCATCTGAAAGGTGTTCAAGACAGCCAAACTAAACCTCTTCTGCTCCACTGTTGCTTTGATGAGATGATGTATTGTGCAGGGATTGTGGGGAGTGAACAGTATATTTTTTATAAATACATTTAAAGAAAAAAACATGTATTTATAAATACATTTAAAGAAAAAAAAGGCAGGTTATTGACCAAAAGTCGGAAGTGCCTGGCACATGCTCTGGTTCTAGATCTGTAATGAATAGTGCCCTTTTTGTTATCAAGAGTGCTGCTATATGCGAGATGTGTGTGAGAGAAAAGTATTGGGCAGACCCTGTATTTGGTAAGGGTATGGAACAGCATTCCCCATCCTGCTGCCCTTCAGGTGTTTGAGATGACAATTCCCAGCATTCCTGACCATGGGACATACTGACTTGCAATGATGGGAGTTGTAGTCCAACACCTTTGGAGAGCACCAAGTTGGGGAAGGGCTGCTCTAAACAAAAAAAGAGAAGTAAGTGGCCCTAAGTTGTTCGTGATCAGTTTTCCACAACCCCACAGTCACCTCTGCATATCATATTCTCCACCCTGTCCTCATGGTTTATCTGCTTTGGGAGAATGAGAATTTCACTTGCACTTTCTGCCTCCTTAGGGAGAATGTGGCGTGAAGGCTTGGGAGCCTTAACTCCCAATTTCCCTGCTTTTTGGTGCTTGGTTGGAATCTGTAGAGCCTTAACATTGCTTTTGTAAACTGTAGGTTTTTTGTTTAATGAAGTTCATGGCTTTGTGTAACGGATGACTGGATATTATACAGTTGACAACCAAGCTGGCATCAGCCAGAATGTTATACCATCTTGACATCCAATACAAAATCAAAGCTAGTGTTATGTGTTGAACTCACTTTTAACATTAATAAATCAACCAAAATGCTTGCATCTCCCTCATTTTTAAAGATAAAGAGATGAAACCTGGCATCATGGTAGCTCTTAAGTAGAGATATAGCTATGCCAAGTATGAAGCAGATGTGTTCATGCCTTGATTTTTAGGATTTTTTTAAAGTTCAAACAGAAATCTCTTTGGGGTCCAGGACCTTGAGCAGTGCAAGTTTAAAAAATGAAATTAAAGATAAAGAGATGAAACTTGGCACCATGGTAGCTCTGGAGTAGGGATTTAGCCATGCCAAGTTGGAAGCAGATCCGTTCATCCCTTGATTTTTAGAAATGTTTAAAACTTCAATTTAAAGTTTTAAATTAACTAAAATCCTTACAATTCCATCATTTTTAAAGATAAAGGAATGAAACTTGACAGCATGGTAGCTCTTAAGTAGGGATTGAGCCAAGCCAAGTTGGAAGCAGATCTGCTTATGCCTTGAGTTTTAGGAATTTTTAAAACTTCAAACCCAATACTCCTCTTTGGGATCTAGGGCCTTGAGCAGTACATTAAAAAAAAAGAAAGAAAGTAAAGAAGTACCTCTTAAGTAAGGCTTTAGCCATGCCAAGTTGAAAGCAGATTGGTTCATGCCTTGAATTTTAGAAAAAAAATTGAAGTCAAACTTTTTAAAAAAATATCCTAAAAATCAAGGCACGAACCGATCTGCTTCCAACTTGGCATGGCTCAATTCTAGGGTGACCACTAGGGTGTGGCGTAGTGGCTAAAGTGTTGGACTGGGAGCTGAGAGATCTGGGTTCTACTCCCCACTTAGCCATGAAAACCCATTGGGTGACTTTGGGCCAGTTGCAGACTCTTAGCCCAACCCATCTCACAGGGTTGCTATTGTGAGGATAAAATGGAGAGGAGGAGGATTATGTATGCCGCCTTGGGTTTCTTGGCGGAAAAAAGGTGGGATATAAATGCAATAATAAATAATAAAAAACTGTCAGGATTTCCCCAGATTTCTCCTGGTTTTTGTTCTATCCTCAGTGTCAGGGGGGATTTTATGCAATAGTCTATAATGACCTGGAATTACACACTTTCCCTTTTAAGGCCACCATTAGCGTGGCAGGGGGGAATGGCATGCTTTCTGGAGGTGTGTCATTCTTTCCCACTGCTCCAATCAAGGCCTTAAAAGGGAAAAACGTGTCATTCCCAGGCATTATAGAAAAGGGCCTGATTGGAGCGGTGGGGTGGGGTGAGAATGACATGCTTTCCCCTTATCTGCTCCAATTGGGGACTTCAAGGTGGCCCCAGAAAGCCATTTTCCTGCCCCCCCCAACTAGGTGTCCTCTTTTTTGGTTTCCCAAATATGGTCACCCTACTCAGTTCTTGCACAGGCTGCATATCCATCCCTAGATATTTACTCAACAGTAAGACCCATTGAATTTCCTTGGTTCTTGAAAAGCAACACACTTGCTTTTAGATTTGCCAGTCTCAGCATTCTATGTGTGCTATGAATGCCTGCTCTGTCTGTCCCTATAGTTTCCTGCAAGGTCCAGCCAGGGGAAGCCAGTAAATTAAACCCAGGGGTGGAGGGTGGGATTCCCTCAGGTTCATCTGACAACAGGTGCTATAGAACATGGACCTTCCAGGAGTGTTGAGGCTGGATTTCTGGCAGACCCAGTCAGGCAACTTTATGGCCTGTTAGTCCCTCCATTTGGGAGCCCGCAGAGCACCTGCCTCATAAGGCAAATGGCCACATGAGAACTATTATTATGGCCTGCTACTTTGTTTGTCTTTAGTAGTCTGTGGTCCAGATCTCTTCAGAAGGGGGAATAGTGTTTTGTGGTTGGGGTCAGTCTAAATTATCTCCAGGGGTCCCTTACTCAGTGCCTCTGATAGCAAAGAGATTGAGGATTTTCCCCAACTCTGTTACTCTTGAAGTCACTAGGCCTGTTGAAAATAGATTTTATAACATAAGCATGAAAACAGTGAATACCCCTTTTAACTTGTTAAACCAATGAAAACATGCCACACAAGAAGTCTTAAGATATGAATGGTTTATAAAGAAAAGTAAATGCAAAAGAACATCAGATGCAGAAGTGAAATCTGAAACATTACTACTACTACTAGTAGTAGTAGTAGTAGTATCCTGCCTTTTGCCCAATGCTGGGCCTCAGGGCAGCCTTACAAAACTAAAACATATACAGCTAAAACCTATAAATAGGAATATACTAGGCTGACCATATGAAAAGGAGGACAGGGCTCATGTAACTTTAACAGTTGTAGAGAAAAGGAGATTTCAGCCAGTGTCATTTGTATGCAATTAGTTCCTGGTGAAATTTCCTCTTCATCACACCAGTTAAAGTTGCAGGGGCCCTGCCTTCTTTTGTATATGGTCCCTCTAGTATAGTGCCTGCAACTTTAACTGTTGTGATGAAGAGGGAATTTCACCAGGGACTAATTGCATACAAATGAAAAACAGGGTGACTAGGCCGTAACCAATGTTGTAGGCCCAGAAGCACTTTGAAAGGTTTCAATATTGTACTTAAAACTTAACACCGGCCCAAACTAATTAAATGAAGTGTTTGAAGCTTTCAACTTATAGCAGTATGGACCAAACTCTTAGAAAAGAGGGAAGGAGCACTGTGTGTGAGTGGGGTGGGGGGAAATTAAAAGAAAGGTATAGCTACCTATTCCCAGGACAGATCTGAAGATCAAGTTACCATGGATCCAGAGGAACCACACCCTGCTTCACCAGGGAGCAAAAGAGCAAACTGGCCTTATGAAGATAGCCCAAAATACTCTCAGAGCCAAAGGAATGCATGTTCCAGAAGAGAAAAGAGAAACTCTTCTTCTTCACTCAAAAGGTCTGTGCTAGAGGCAGTGGCCATTTCACTCACCCACCCCACATTCTAAGGCAGGAGGGAGGGAGGAGAGCGACGCTACTGAGCATGTGTCAGTGTCGCGTTATGAGGGAAGATGGCCGCCTCATTGACTTGAATGAGAGGTTAAAATAGTCCTTAAAAGTCAACCAAAGGGAATTTTATAAAAACGAAAAGCTTTCCATCAACTACAGTCAAGCAGGAAGAAGACCCAACCACTGGATTAATTAATAAGGCTCTAGAAATTATACAAATGGAGAGCACAAAAAGTAGCAACCTGGAAGTAAATTTTACAAAAGCAGGGAGACAGGTTTGTATTCCTTTTCTAACTTAAACTGCTCTCCTTCCGTCAATCTTTCACCAATCTTCTTGAAATTTTCAGGTAATGTAAAACAAACATTTCTTTCTGGCACCTGTAAATTTCAGAAAGGTTCATGAAACATTTTCGATTTTATGGCTATTAGAATGACCGCCCCCCCCCCAATTATCACTTTAACATGGCGGAATGTGTTTTTTACTGACGGCCCTTAACAATGGAGGCACGGCTGTGCCTCCATTAATATAGTTTATATATTTATCTCCAAGGAATTTTGTGATTGGCAGTTCTAGTTTCCAATCACAGTGAATGGTTTTATTGGGGCTCTCCAATCCCAGGGCTTTGGGGCAGCACAGCTCTACTGATCAGTGTTCTTTGCTACTTATTTCTCTCAGGAACAGGAATGTCAAAAGAGGTTTGGTGGAATCTGTAGGATCGGAGAAGTTGTAGCTTTGGGTGTTTGCTTGAACAAAATGCTAGATGTTCAACTCCTTCTGCTTTTGCCACTGTATGCTCCACATCCATCATCCAGCCCTGCCCTACTGCACTTTTGGTGATTTTGCTGCCAACTGAACAGGGAACAAATGAACAGACTTGAACTGTTTTTCATTAATTTTAATTCTCTAGGCCCTGCACCTAGTCTGAAATTTTGCCTTTGTATGGCATACCATTTTCATTTAAATTGGCAAAAAATAAAATAAAATCATGGTGTTGGTTATGGGTAAGCAAATCACCCCCAAAAAACCGAACACTGTTGGTGGATTAAAACATTAAAACAGAAAAGAAGAGGAGCAAGTAGGATGGATGGGAGGAATGCAAACAGATAAGTGTCAGCAGGAAGGGACTCTGTGTATTCACATGCATGTGTATGTTTGTGAGTGAGTGTGAATGTAGATCCCGATCTTCAAGCCCAAATCACATGGGGCCCTTGGGGCCAAATGTCTGTCCATTCCTGTGCTAGGGAGACCATTCCCCATGGTGATTCTGGATCTATTCTGCCAGAAGACAGGCTACTGTCTTTCCAGTAGAGATAACCCAGAAACCAGCATATTTTCCAAATACAAAAGGGTACAGCATGAGTAACTTTGGTTCATTAATTTAGGTAGTGGAATACCCTCATAAGGCAGTCAGAGAGCAATAAAGATGAGATCAGAGCTATTCTAGGAATTGAGAAAGTATAATGAGATACCACTTTAATAGTACAGGAGAGCCAGCGTGGGGTCGAGATTAGAGTATTGGACTGGGAGTCAAGAGATCCAGGTTCTAGTCTCTGCTTAGGCATGAAACTCACTGGATGACTTTGTGCCAGTCACTGACTCTCAGCTTAACTTACTTCACAGTGTTGTCGTAATTATAAAATGGAGAGGAGGAAGAGCAAGAGGAAAAATGCAGGATATCAATGTAATAATAATACATAACTATTAAAGTGGAGAGACGTAAGAAAGCTGTCAGCTAAGGAGGCTGCATGGTAGATAACATTCATTTCTGAGAAAGGGACCATAGAAGCAATTGCAATTGGACTTGAAAACCTGGCAAGAGAGAAAGAGAACAAAAGTGAGAGAGCTTTATTTTTCCTTTCATATGCTCTGCCTAAACACTGGAGGCAAATCCTTTTCAACAGGGTAAGTCCAAAAAAAAAGAAGAAGGTAAAAGGGAGATCTGTCTTAAACTGGTGTTCAAGGTTTTAGAGCTGCTAGTGTGGTCAGCCAGCCAGAAGCTTGAAGTCCTAGGGAGAGTATCTTCCAGCAACACTGCTTCTGAAGTCACAAAAAACTAGGCTGGTTGGAAGGGTGATTTTCAGATTTCCAAAAGAAATGAAATTGTTCCTGCTTAACAAAACAGGTGGTCTTAGGTGGAGCTTAAAGTACCTCTTTTAAAGGTCATTCAGACTCTCAGGTCTCTCCACAGTCAACCAATAGGTGATAAAGTGCTGCTTCAATTAGATTAGGAACCAGAAGAAGGTTGGGCATTGACGATTTCAGAAGATCTCACACTTGTGCTTATAATGATTGTGGAGAGTCCCTTGTATATTTTACTAGAGGTTTTGGTAGGAAACATATGTCCTGGAAACATTTCAGATTCACAGGCCTTTGCAGATAAAATGTTGCCTTTCAACCAACATGCTTATGAAGGAGCACACAAAATGGCTGTGGAATAGCATTCTCCAATAACAAATAGAATCACTGAAAGAGCTATGAAGAGGTGAGGTTGCACACAGGGGAACAATACTGATGGTGTGTGTCTGGGGATGCTGAAGATGTCAACTCTTACAGTGAACTGACATATCCAGTTCAATGGGTCCAACATGATGGAGTGTTCTTCAGTCTTCTAAAGTATTAATTTCTTTCTCAGTACGGTCAACAAATGATGAAAGCATTCAGCACTATACTAGGCAAGGCTGTTGTAAGGAACTTTCCCAATTGTTAAAAAGATTTAAATCCAACTGGTTCTGTAACCATTGTGAAATAGATAACAATTTGAAATGAATCCTTAGTGACATTTCAGACGATGCTATCTGGCATGTAGCTGAAATTTGAAAGTTCAAATTGCATAACAAATAGTACTATCAATTTTGTTGGACCAAAACAGCAAGGAAATCTCAGAGATACTATATTTATGTAATGTTGTACAACAGTCCAGGAATGACTAGACAATTCCTTTACACCTTTTTAAATAGTTGGACTGCTGATCCCCCAAATTATGTTTCTGCTGATAATGAAAGGTGTCCCGCTCCCAGCATTTTCTTAGAAATAATGACACACTTTGCTACCTCTAAGTGCTGACTGAGTGCTTCTGCCTTTTCTTCCCAAGGTGACTGTAACACAGATTGATGAAAGATTCGGCAGACCTGCAAAGGTTAAAGAAGCAGGGCCCAGAGCAAAGTAGGCAGCAGTGACACTGATGGAATACAGTACAATGAGAGTGCCCACATTATTGGCCTCTCCTCTGATAACGGATGTAATATAAAAACTGACTACAGAAGAAAAGAACAAATTAAATCCATTAATCAAACATATCTGTGCTAAACAGTTGTTGTAAAGAGATGAACAAATGAAAAATTTACTGTTTGTTTTCACGCTAGCCAGGATTGGAAGAAAATTAATTATAAGGCTGCAGCTACACTATTAGTTAAATTTTTCTTGAGGAAACTATTTATTGCTTTGTCAAAGAACAAATGAACCTCATTAGTGAGATTAGTTTCCGTCAGTAGTTTTGCATTAGGAGAGACTAATAATATATACTTCAAAAGATACATTGAGGAAAATAACTTCAAAGAATCCTAAGTCCATTTGTTACTTCTTAATTTATTAGGCTGTTGTTGTTGTTGTTGTTGTTGTTGTTTTAAAATACACCAGTGTATGGATTATCAACCAGCTAAAAAAAGTAATCTGCATATATAATATCTCACTACTTGGCATTAGGAAAATAAGCCTGGACTTCACTTTTAGAACTTTTGCCAAATACAAGTTTAATGATCCATTTATAACCTCTGATGTTTAGCCATTCAAACGGAGCTCAGGTTTTATCTTTCTTATAACATACAGTAGTTGGGAAGGTACATGTATAATAATAAATAACCATGGAAAAATAACAGGTTTTTCTCATCAAATGGTGATATTTTCCTGTTTTAAAAAGGATCTGGTCAGACAAATGTTCTTAACTTTAATCAATATAGGCATAATCGATAGAACTGTAATTGTTATAGAACTCTAATCAACAGAGGCATAATCAATGCCTCATTTTTATACTCTACTTATTAATTTATTGAATTACCACTGCAGTTCTCTACTAGAATATTTTGATTGACATGGTCATTAAAAAAAAAGTTTAAACGTATTGATTCCCCCCTCCATTACTAGTGGCACTGATGAGACACCGAAGTATAAAATTTACCTACTTTACCTTTATTAAAGTTATGAATTGGATTGCATTTTTAAGCGATGTTTAGGAATCATGTTGCTAGTTTTTAAAGTTCAATGCATTTTTGTAGCAACAGAACATTTAAAAAGAAAGAGAAACTGCATGAAAACAGTTACATCCTTTCAACGTACTCATCTTCATAATGTACATAGAGTTCATTATGCTCAGTTTAAACTCAGCTCAAGCAACACGGTGCCTCCATCTAACATTATTTTGAGGCCATTAGTTTCAGTACTGACTCTCAGATAAATTGTCAGTTGAGTTAATCATTACTCCTTTCTAAAATGTCCTCAGGCTCCCAAGTATTATCCCAGTCATTTTACATTCTAAAAGACATCTTATCTCTCTGTGCCTCCCTTTAACACAGGTATAAAGAACCTGAAACCCTTTTGATACTCCAAATCCCATCATCCCCAACCAACATGAGCAATAGTCAGGGATGTTGGGAGCTGTAGCCCAAACAACGTTCGGAGGGCCACAGCTTTTCCACCCCTGCATTAAGAGCTATTTGACATTGAAAAATATATCTCCTTGAGCACACTATGGGTTGGATCCAGACTTAGTTACATTTAGAGTAGACTCATCTAAATCAGTGGCACTAAATGTCATCATAAGTAACTTGTCCCATTGAGTACAATTGATCTACTCTAAGCATGACTCCATCCAATCCCATGTCCATATTCCTACCTGCTTGTATAGTGAAATCACGATCTCTAACAGAGCTACATCCATCAGCATAGCAAAGGCAATGAAAAGAGTAATTGCTCTTGCAAGAAGGGACCAATAATACTTGACAAAGAATTCTACAGAGAAATCAAGGGAAATGAAGTACATTATGGTACTTTTCAAATAGGTAAAAGATATTCAAGGTTCTCCAAGATTCAACAGGAATTTAGGCCTGGTCTAACTATCCTGTAGAATGATTTACAAATGAGATGGTAGAATTCTGAGACAGCAGGATGGACAGTGTCATTTCATCTGAACACTGTGATAATTTCAGATACGGCTGACATTAATCTACAAAAAATATTTAGAGTTTTGTGGTTTCTCCTGACCTTATAACCAGTGGCAGTTGGTGTTGGTTGAGGCTGATGGAACTATGAGTAGAGTCAGCAGAGGTCAAGGTGGAAAGGAATCACCAGTGGTGGAATACTCCTTTGAATTCCCAGCAGCACATGCCACAGAAAGGGAAAATTGAGACACATGAACTCTAAGATTATAAGTTGATGTCGGGGGTGTTTCCACAAAAACGACTCCTTTTTGTAGTTTTATGTATTTCTGCTAAGGTTGAGCCTACAACTGGTTTCTACTAATGCTAAGCCTGCAGAGTAGAATCATTTGCTTTATCCATTCATGTGCTCATTTGCAACTGAAAAAGAAATGACCTCAGGAGTGGCCACTCTCTAATCTTCTGACACTCCACTCAAATATCTGCTAACCGAAATGATATCAGGGGAAGCCAACCCTGAAACATTTGCTTTATGCAGCATTGGATGCAGGTTAACAGTACTGTAGAAAGTACCTACTCCAGAATTTATTTATTTTTTTATTTGCACATGTGCCCAGATGCATGAAGCAAATTGTTTTAAAACAGGAATTTTGACATTTTCTATTCACTCACACATTCTGTGGGACAACTTCCTCTGGACCCCTTTGCTAAGAGAGGGGGTATTCTTTGCCTCAGTGACATTATCATGAAACCAGATCTTATTGGCTCCTTGACAATGTTGCTTTTTCCAAGGAAGAATATGCCTCTTTGGTTTTTAAGCCTCAGAAACTTTAGTAACTGCTAACAATAAATCATGCTACAACTATGCAGCATTTCAAACCATATTGAAATATCCCCACAATTATACAGGGGATTATCTAAAACTCATACACAAATGGAACTCCGATCTCTCAAGCTTTGCCCACAGACATTCAATTAACAGATCTGTTTCCTCAGCTTATCGAGAGGTGATGATGAAATTTCATAAAAATAAATCATGCACTGGTTAGCATTATGGAATATCTGGTCAAAAATTAAGCAAGAATAACATAGTTTTTGTTATTAATTGCATTTTTATTTTCATACAGATTGCCTGAAATCTGAAATAGGAAAGCAGAAAATGCAGAAAGCATAATCTTATGCATGTTTATGCAGACCTAAATTCTACTGTGTTCAATGGAGCTTAGTTCTTGGTAAGTATGCATAGGATTTTAGCCCATTTGCCTTTCTGCAATGTGACCATGGAAAATGATGGTATACTAGAGCAGGAATAGCCAATCTTTTTGGGCCATAGGCACATTTGGCAATCTGAGAAATTGTTCTGGGCATTACCACAAAATGGCTGCCAAGAAAAACATGGAAAAGGACAAGTACCCTGCCCAAAAGATTGAGTACAATTCAGAGGGGGTATCTGAGCTGAAACGCACTAAACAAGTCCTTTGAACCCGCAGGTTTCAACACTAATATAAGGCTATTCCAGAGCAATCCCAGCTGCTTGTAAGAAAATGTATTAATTTTTTTTAAAGTGGCACTGGTAGGGTACCTTTCTGGACTCCAGGGAAGGTGTCTGGGGATGAACTGGTGCCTATGGATGCTACATTGCCTAGCCCTGTACTAGATGAAGCTCCAGATGGATCCAGCAGAGCTCATCTTAAGTTATTTTGTATTTTCTCCCCATCTTCTCTAACATGCCAAGTTCCCCTCTTAATGGGGAACTGTAATTTGTGAAGATGTACAGGCCAGAGAAAGGGAGAAAGGCTGGTGAGGAGCAGTTGCACAATTTCAGCAGCAACATCTCCTGGCCAGGGGGTACTGATGAGCCAATCTGTGCTTTGATGGGGTGGGGCCAAAGAAGCAGAGAAAGCAGAGTGAGATCTCTCCTTTGTTCTCACTCCAGTTCAGCAAGAGGCTCCTGAAGGCAGACCTCCCATGTGGCTGCAGAATTGCAGTTCCTGACTTCCCCATCCACCCTCTCCGGATAGCAATATGTCTTGCAGTGGCAGAAGAAGTTGCCAGTATGCAGAAAACTTGCCTTGAGTGAGATCTCTGAAGCACAAAATATCTCATTATGGGTGATAAGTGTGAGTTTCAGGTTTGTGTCTTATAGAATTGGATGAAACAGATGTCCAGTTCAGGCATTCTCCTCACATGTAAACGCGACACATGAGATGGGGAGTAGAGATGAGCATGCTCTTTTGATTCCCTCTCTAACCATTCCTGTTGCCCTGTACATGTGGAGGGCAATGTCTGCAGAGAACTCCTTTATTGGGGTGTTGTTGTTCTTTCTGAGATAGTAAATCTAAAATCTTGGGAAGAATTTCCAGGTAAGGAGGAAGATTTCCTCTGTAGTTTGTCACTCTTCATTAAGGAAGTTCACCAAGCCCTGCTTGTCTGGCCCTGTCTGAGGAGCTCGGGAGGCTGTGCGAGCCTTCCAAGCCCTCGGCAAAGCACACTTTCTGGGGCCCCAAAAGGCGTGCTTCCCTCCATGCCAATTGGGGCCTTAAAGACCCTTTTAATGCAAGTTAAGAGGGCTTTTAAGGTCTCCCAATTGGCGCAAATGGGTGAATGCAATTTTTTCAGCCTTAGGGAAATTGCGTATTTTCCCCTGCTGCATTAATAGTGGCTGCCATTAATGCTGGGGTAGGGGGAAGACAAAGGGGGTACAGGTCAGGGAGAAATTGCATCCGACTGCTCTCAAAAGCTTGAGAGCAGTTGGGTGCGGGCCTGTCCTGGTGCTGGGCCCATCCTTCTGGACCCATGAGGACCAGACGTGGAGGCATCTGCTGCCCTTACTGGCCCAGGCAGATTTTCACCCCAATGCTACTCTTCATGTGTAGAGGGTGACAAGAATGTTGAGGGAGAGTGCAGACTAGTGCACTACTCTTGTGTAGAGCTTATATATGAGGAGAATTCTGAATAGACCTAGAAGGTCGAAATACTAGTGCTTCTGCTTGCCTCAGTTTTCCATATATATTATATGAATCATCTCCCTACTTTTTCCAATGTAATATGAATCCCTTAAAAAAAACAAATTTAGAATTGCTATTGTTGAAAACACAAGAGGAAAACATAGCAAAAGAAAGACTAATTCTGCAAGGCCTCTGCTTCTGGACAGAGTTATTGCACTGTGATTGAAGTAAAGCCCATCCCTTAGATTAGGCTAGGCTGACCAGATAAAATCCAGGTCAGGGCTCATGTAACTTTAACAGTTGTAGAGAAAAGGGAATTCAAGCCAGTGTCATTTGTATGCAATTAGTTCCTGGTGAAATTCCCTCTTCATCACAACAGTTAAAGGTGCAGGCACTATACTAGAGTGACCATATACAAAAGAAGGCAGGGCCCCTGCAACTTTAACAGTTCTGATGAAGAGGGAATTTCACCAGGAACTAATTGCACACAAATGACACTGGCTGAAATTCCCTTTTCTCTACAACTGTTAAAGTTACATGAACCCTGACCTGGATTTTATCTGGTCACCCTAGATTAGGCCCTATGACTGAAACCATGGTCTAAATGAAAGAAGGGCAGGAACATAAAGACAGAGAGCCTATCTACACAGTACCTTGGAACGTTTTAAATAGTATTTTAAAACGTTCCAAATAGGTGTGTTCCAAAACGTCTTAGCCACATTAAGGAGTATTCACGTTACAGGAGAAAAATTCTTCAGTCTTCAAAGCGGTGTGTGTGGTCTCATACCCTTCTGTCCATCTCTTTCTGTTTTGTTTTTACAATGAGTTTAGGGCAAGGCATTGTGGGTGCTGTAGTTCACTCGCCCACTTCCTCCTTAGTTCTCCTTTCATTCCCTAGCTTTCAGTGAGTATAGGCCTAAGCATTGTGGGTGTTGTAGTTCACTCGCCCACTTCCTCCTTAGCCCTTCTTTCTTCCCCACCAATTAACAGCTAAGCATTTGGGCACCGGTAAACGAAGCACTGCCCCCATGAATCACAAATGGTAAGGAAGGACACATTATTTTACTTAAAATGATTTATTAAAAGTAAAAACCATTGTATATAGCTGAAGTGAGTTTTTAAAAACCTTGGGTATACAACGTTCAAGGGAGTGCGTCAGGTGGCCCAAAGAGTTTTCATAACCCTTATAAAACGTTACAAAGCTAGAGTGTAGATCGGCTCATATTCAATTTCACCTATTTCAATTTCAGCCTCAACTACGTGTCTCATATCAAAACCTATAGAATTTTAAAATAGTTTTTTCCCCCAGACAAATCTGGATAGACTCAGAGATTTATGTTAAAGCATTCAAGTAACAACCATTACTAATTACTAGGGATGTGCACTGACCCCACGGATCGGGATCGGACCTGGTGGACCAGATCGGATTGAATTGGATTGGAGGTTGGGCGGATCGGATCCAATCCGATTCTGATCTGAAAATCGGATGTCCGATTTTCGGATCGGATGCCATTTTGAATGCATTTCCCCATAGACTAGTATTGTGTTACAAAAATGTGTATTACTTCTTCATTTTTAAAGATAGAAGGATGAAACTTGGGCACTTTGTAGATGGGTTAGGGGTAGTTATCTGTAAGAAATTCCAGAAAGATTGGTGCAGGCATTTTGTGGTAATTAATTTTTTAATAAAGAACCAGGAATGCCTATAACGTTTTCATTTTTAATGTTCCACACATGAAACTTTGCCATGTTGCAGTTGGTATGTTGGGACTCATGTCTGTGAAATTTCAGAAACATAGGTGCTTGCCTTGTGTGGCAATTAATCTTAGAAAAATGGGTAGTAGTGGAGTAAATTCAGTTATGTCTTCAACTTTTTTATTTTTAAAGATACAAACAGGAAACATGGGCACATTACAGGTGCCACTTTGCTTGATATGTGTGTGAAATTTCAGAAAGATAGGTCCAGGCATGTAGTGGCAAGTTTTTTTTTTAAAACAATGAGGAAAGAAACGCCTATAACTTTTTTATTTTAAAAGTTAGGAGTCTGAAAGTTGCTCACTTTGTAGATGGGTTAGGGGTAGTTATCTGTCAGAAATTTCAGAATGATAGGTCCAGGCATTTGATGGCTATGGATTTTTTAGATTAAAAGTTACAAAAGTTTTTCCACAGAGGCTTGGGCTGTCAATTGCACCCCCTCCCTCTCCCCCACTTCCCCTCCCTCTTTTATCTGTCAAAACTCCATGTTGTTGTAACTTTTAATCTGAAAAATTCATAGCCACCAAATGCCTGGACCTATCTTTATGAAATTTCTGACAGATAACTACCCCTAATCCATCTACAAAGTGAGCAACTTTCAGACTTCTAACTTTTAAAATAAAAAAGTTATAGGAGTTCCCTTCCTCATTTTTCAAAAATACCTTGCCACCTCATGCTTGAAGCTATGCTTCTGAAATTTATCACACATGTGAACCAAAGTGGTATGTATAATATGGAGAAATTTCAGAAGCATAGCTTCAAGCGTGTAGTTTGTATCTTTAAAAATAAAAAAGTTGAAGGCATAACTGTATTTACCCCACTGCTACCCATTTTTCTAAAATTAATTGCCACATAAAGCAAGCACTTATGTTTCTGAAATTTGCACACATGGGTCCCAATGTACCACCTACAATGTGGCAAAGTTTCATGTGTGGAACTTTAAAAATGAAAAAGTTATAGGCATTCCTGGTTCTTTATTAAAAAATTAATTGCCACAAAATGCCTGCACCAATCTTTCTGAAATTTCTCACAGATAACTACCCCTAACCCATCTACAAAGTGCCCAAGTTTCATCCTTCTATGTTTTAAAATGAAAAAGTTATAGGCATTTTTGTAACACAATACTAGGCTATGGGGAAAAGCATTCAAAATGGCGTCCGATTTTCCGATATTTTCTGATCCGGATCGGGTCCCTTCAGATTGGATCAGATCAGATCAGATGGTTGGCGGATCAGATTGGATCGGATCGTTTTTATCCAATTTTTGGGCGGATCGGATTCGGATCGTGGATCGGATTCGATTCGCGGCAAATCCCTACTAATTACTAATGCCCAACATACTTGACAAACTGACCCTTTACTTACATTCTTCCGTGATCCCTCAGGTGAGCTTGCCAAATGACTTGGGGGTGGGGTAATGACATGCCTTGTTCTTGTGCCATTCAGAGTAGCTTGATCTACAGAAATTGGCAGGTGAAGCTTTTGCTCAAGGGAGCACAACCTGTGGCCCACAGGCGGCAGGCAGCCCCTTCCCTGAGGAAACCAGAGGTGACCTAACACACACACACACACACACACATTCCTCCAGCATGAACTTGATATAGATCTCTCTTTGCTGGTGATGTTTAGTTGGCTAATTCTTCAGGTCAAACTGTTATTAATGGCAAAAACTGTAGGGGAAGGTTCAAAAGTTGGCAGTGCTACTCCCCGCATCATCAGAACGCCATATTCTAAATGCCTAGTTCAGAGAGCCATGAGGCATTTTCAGTGTCTAATAGCTCTTCCTGTAGAACAGGGGTGGGCAACACACAAGTCCCCCACCACCACTGCCAAATCTGGTGGGAGTGAAAAATTGCACTTTTGGTGCTTCATAGTACTAAAAGGATCAAATATAACTTGTCCTGAGGCCAAATTAGATATTTTCAGCACTCTGTAGCTGCTGTGGCATGCTAAGAGAGGAACATATAGTTAAACAACATGCTAAATCTAACCCTTTTAGTACTGCAGAGCAGCATGGAGTGCTTTGCCATCAAATTTTGGCAGCAAATCACATGTTTTCTTTTGGAGGGCCCCACAGACCCCACAGTACTTTGTGGCATGCAGGGGGTGGACAGGGCAGGTTGTGAGTGTGTCAATGGTTCCTGGATCATCCACAATTGCCTACCCCAGCTCTAGAGATACAACAAAGACCATTGATGTGGTTATCATAATTTTGATTCGATGCACCATATTTATTGGTGTGGGAACAAGTTGTGGTCAAGCACACTCCATCCCCATGCAAAACTAGATCCTGGATTCATATTCAGGTTTCAATGGAGCCCTTAAAACACATTTTCCCCGTTCAGATGTCATGGGATACTGCGGGTTAAGAAACCAGGGCAGCATTGCTGAAGCTGGTGATTCGAGGAGAGGAAGGAAGAGGAAAAGCCAAGAGCAGTAGCTTTTGGTGGCTGCAATAAAGTTTTAAAATAGTTTTAAGATTTTAGTGTATGTTCTTATTTATTTATTTTCTCTGCCCAGTCCCCCCCCCTCACTTTTTGGGGGAAGTGGATTACAAAAGCTAAAAGAATACATAACCATATAATACAAAACAACAACAACAACAACACATTGTCTTTGTCATTTTAAAATGCAAATAAATGAATTATTTGTTAATATAGCAAATAATTCATTCCCTGAAATGATACTAGATACTAGACACTCGTATGATGCAAGACCTGAATGAACAATTGTATAGGGTTCTGTATTTAACAGAAATTGGAAAACAAATATCCACTATCAGTTTTTTAAGAGAGTGTAAGTTGATAATTTTTTAACATTAACAGAGGGCACTACATTTCTGAAACAATGATTTCCAAAATGTACAAATATCTCCTTATATATTTTTATCTCTTTTATAAATAAGGTATGAAACAAAATGCATTTTATGGGCTGCACTGGTTGTAGGTTATATTTGAAAATGTTCAATTTCAAAGAATCAAGTTAAGCCATTTTATATACCATGTGCTTCTTTCCCAGTGTGATCACAACACTTTAGCTGCAGCAGCAGCAGCAGGGCAAACATTGAGCCAGAAATAAAAGAACGGGGTGGCAGCTGAGACAGCAGCCAATATCCCCCTCCATTTCCAAATATACCCCTTTTTCTAATCTCAGTGAATAAAATCTCTGAATTTCAGCATGTAGTCCTAAAGCCTCAGGCGACTCAGCGGGAATCCAAAGAGCCCTAAGGCTTTATTCACACCCACTGATTTCGTGTTCATTCACATGCTAGACAGACAGCAAGGAAGTTTACCGTAGAAATCAAAAAGTTGTCCTGAATTTTTAGGAGTGCACTCCCCGTTCTTTTCTGCTATAAAGAGAAGCGAGAAAAATCAATTGAAAACCTCACAACAGCTAACATAGGTGGGAAAGTCTCAAAATGTGTAAGATTAATTGCTTACTTCCAAAGCAATATGAAAAAAAGAGTAGATAAATATAGATCTATATCTGTATTTAGTCACACATACAAATTATGGGTGGGTTCTAATGGTAATGTATGAAGAAGTGTGTGACGATATACACTATTCTTCATTTCTACTGTTGTTCGACACATTACCACTTTTTTGGGGAATCATAATATGTATATTATGTCTGTTACCGACTGCCCTGCTCTCTGCAGGCATTGTTTGCATCATCACACAGGGTTGTGCGAAGAGAGTCACTTTCACTGTAGTACGACTAGTAGCCCATGGCACTGCACAACTACGCAGCCATGTTATCATGCAGCAAGTTGGAAATAATTCCAGGTCGCTGGTTGTTCCTGACAATGAAGGAGGGAGTGTACACTCTCTGGTCAGCTCTTGGCTTATAAAAATATGCACCCTGTTTAATATGCCCGCCTTGACCACCCATGTTTTGACATTCCTTTGCTATGGGTGGAAGTTAACCACTGGTTAACGGGGCTTGGAAGGAAATTTATCTACCTGCGTGTTTGGACCAAGTGCAGTGGCAGTTTTGCCTTCCTCATTGCAATGTTGTTGGTTGCAGTGTTTACATCCATGTTGCTTTATAAGTCCATCTGGTGGAAATAATAAGCCCAATACATTTCAGGTGTAAATAGGAGTGGTGGCACCTACTCCCTAAAATGGGGGGGGGTCCCTATAGAACAAAGGTGGGCCACTTTGGAGTGTCCATGGGCCACTTTTTGCCCCCAGTGGCTGCACTCACTCACACACCCTACTGCTTAAATGGTCACTGTGGCATTGATTTTGAATGGACGGCAGCAGCGTTGACAAGGAAGCCACATTTTCTCATTGTGCTCATGGAAGACTTGGACAAGAATGCTTTGCCATTCAAGCAAAATGCATATGCTCACTGCACATATTTTAAAAGGGAGAATCACATCTTTTTGCCCCCACTGTGCTGCTGAAATTTGTTAATGAGGCAGCAGCATATGGGTGGGGGGAGGAAGCCACAAAACAGGCCAGATAAGCACCTCTCTCTCTCTCTCTCTCTCTCTCTCTCTCTCTCTCTCTCTCTGTCTAAATCCTAGAACCCAATGGGGTCATCCCATGAAGCTGATGTTGGGAGAATCAGGACAGATAAAATGAAGCACTTCTTTACACAGTACCACAAGCCAGCAGTTTGGATGGCTTTAAAAAGGGGGTTAGATAAATTCCTGGAGGAGACAGCTATCAATGGCTGAGAGTCCTGATGGCTATGTGCTACCTCCAGTAGCAGAGGCAGTAAGACAATGTACTCCAGTTGCTGGGGAACATGGGTGGGAAGGTGCTGTTGCACTCGTGTCCTGCTTGTGTGTTCCTGGAATGCTAGACTAGATGGACCTTTCATATGGCCCAGCATGGCTCTTTTTATGTTCTTACATGGGCCATATGTTGCCCATCCTTGCCTTAGGGGAGCTGTAACGTACATGCCCAGTTCAGGGTCTGGTATGCAAGCCACACACCTAGGAAGGGCCTATTTTAGTGTCCATGCCATGGTGGGTCCAAGTCACCTTCCGCTCCCAATGTTTCCCCAGTTCTGCTGTGGAGAATCGGCCAGAAGGTGAGCTAACCTGACTGCATTTGGTTACTGCCACCTCTGTCCAGCTCCCCAGTTGATGCTGCTTGTACAAGTATTGTTGAAAGCCTGTTCTCTCTGTGTGTATGGTTTTACCATTAATAAATAGCTACTTTTTAATTTTAATTGTTTACTCATTCAGATTGCCTGAAGCAGGATATCCTGGAACCGCAGACATTTGACTAAATTACTTCCCAGTGTGAAATTTGGAGCCAATACTCTTAAAGTAAACACACACACACAAAACACACACACACACACACAGAGGCCTTTTGTTTGCATGTTACAAAGAATTCCTTTTCTTCCTCAACGAACGGGAAAAATGTTGTTTTCAATTTAATGCTACTGCTGCTGGTGCATTAGTGCTAGTGTCAGGGATTGGCATAGTTGGGCATCTGCCAAAGCTCACACCCAGCAGAGGACCCATTGCTAATCCCTGCAGCCTTCTTGTCTTGTTCCTCCTCCTTACTGCCTGTTCATCTCCCCTCTTTGGGTGTACAAGCAGTTCTTAGAGTAAGGAGATAGTGCTGTGTTCTCCATTCACATTGCTGTCAACCTTGTGTTTTGGTGTGGATTGGACCCAAGGGACAGCTCTAGGATAAATAGCACCCTGGGTGAGGAGTGCCTTTGGCGCCCCCACCCTATAGTTAGTTTTTGAAGGGCTACCCAGAGGATTTATGGGGCCTGGTGCAGGTATGATGTACATTGAGAATGACATTGTTCAAAACCATGATGTCTCAGCTACTATGCTATAGTTTGCACAAGCCAAATTTCGAAAAGCCACACTGAGAGCTGGCTGCACACTATGCAATTATCACAGGTTTTACTTATAGTAATGTTTGGTTTTGTAGCTTGATTAGCATTCTTTATTTTTGAATATCCATTATTTCTATCTATAAAAAAATAAATAAAAAATATAAATAAAAAACATATCCAACTGACCTCTTTCTGTATATGACTTTATTTTATTATTCTTGTTATAGTGTTTATAATGTTAACAGTATTTGAAGTCCTAAGTGCTTGGCAATGTTGCCTCAAAGTAAAACTGTATTTCACTGATTTTTACCTAGTCCAAATGATATCAAAGTGGAAATTGAAAAAGAAACATACTTTAAAGCTTATTGGAGAAAGGTCATTTTTACAGTTAGTACCCAAACAACCTGTAAAATCTTGAAAGAAAGGTTACAGACACTTGCTTCTTGTTATCCTAGCTAACTGCATTAAAAAACCCAGTACATTAAAAAAAAACCAGAGCTACTGAGCTCAGCTTGGCACCCTTCTCAGCTTGGTGCCCTGGGTGTGTTTTTGAGAAAATAAATTGTGTATTTTTAAATTGCAAATTAGTGTGCCAGAGTTGGGATAGAATGGGCCTGTTCACACAACACACTAAGCCATGGTTAGGCCACTAACCCTTTTGCAGCAAATGGTTAGTGAGCATGTTTGAACCATGGTTATGTAACCGCCACGGTTAGGAATGGTTCACACAACAGGCTAAGTCATATTTCACATGACACACTAATCCATAATGTTTAGCTTAAAATGCTTAACCAATGTGGCTTAGTGTGTCATCTGAAAAGGGTCACTAGGCCTTTGTTCACATAATAGAAATAATTCCTCTTCTGTCTTAACTAACCGGGAAAATGTGAGTTTCAATTTAGTGCTATTGCTAATGGTGCATTAATGCTGGTATCAGAAGTTAGCATAGCTGGGTATCTGCCAAAGCTTACACCCCAGTCCTGGAGCCTCCTGGCCTTGTTCCTACTCACTACCCGTTCATCTCCCCTTCTTGAGGGGAGATTAATACATGTGAAAGTGATATGGAGCATAAATAAATTGGTTCACACATCCCTAAATTATTGCCCTATGACTTCCCCAAAACTAGAAACTTCTCTCCTATTTCCATCTAATAACATACAGTTGTTCTGTGTCCCATTCTTTACTCCTGGGGTGCCAAACATGAAATTATGTGCCCGTGGACACCACTCTTAGCACCTGCCAGATTACCTGCCTCTCCTGATTTTTTATGTTATTTCTTACGATTTTAAAAATCGATATAATAATTAATAATAATAATAATAATAATAATAATAATAATAATAATAATAATAATAATGTGAGGCTGGCATGTTGCAAAGTGAAGTGCTGCCCTTCACCCCATCTTTATTTGGGTTCAAAATAATATTTTTGTGTTTTGGAGCTTAAACACTAGCTCTGCCTTGTACTTTTTTAATCTCACCAGTTTGCCTTCTGGAAAATATATATTTTCTGAATGACCATGCCCACCATAACAACCATGTTATGAATGGGCAACCCCCCATGGCAACCATTTCGTGAGAGTGCCACAACATTCTCTCAAAATTCCAAATGTGCCCACCAACCCAAAATGGTTGGGAACCCCTGCTCTACTCCATTTCACTTTGTACTTCCAAGTCATTGGGCTGCAGGGCGTAAGCAAAGCTTTGAGCCTAAGCAAGCCAAATGGTAAAAAATAGCATTCTTATCAGGGCCTATTGACAACTGAAGCCTAGCCCCACTGATGTTTGTCTTCTAGCCAGCCCCTAATGGATCAATTCCCTAAAATCCTCTAGAATTTCTAGACTGGAAATTGGAAGTGGGAGTACAGAAAATGAGGCACTTGAAGCTGGAACTCCAGTCTAGTCAGACAGAGTTTTTTTCCCAGAAAGACCTCTTTTGGACTCACCTGGAGATGAAGGATTTAGAGGTGCATGTGGGGGCCCTCTGCCAGTAGTTCAAAGCCCTAGGCAGAGGGTCTTCCAGCAAGACTGCTTCTGAATCACTTAGAAAAAGAACTCACTGAGTCCAGGGATACTGCAACAGTTATAACCTTTGATAGCAAAGACTCACAAAAGAGTAGCATCATCCTGGAAGGACAATTCTCAAACACACAAAAGAAAGACAAATGTTCCTGCTTTAAAAAAACAGGGGTGGTGGTCTAGGATTTCGGTGGAGCATAAATTACTTATTGTAAAGAATATACAAAATATCAGTTCTCTCCATAGACAATAGGTGATACAGTTTTCATTTGATTAGATTAGGAATGGAGGAAGACTGTACATGAACAAATTCAGAAAGTCACACACCCATGTAGTCATAGCACCATGGCTTCAATGAGAACTTTCAAATGCATTTATCCTACTTTTTTAGATTTTTTTCCCCAGACAAAATAGAATCCCTAAACCAGGGCTAAGCAACATTATTGTCGGATGCCAGGTGCTTCATGAACAATTCATTAGGCTGGCCTAGTGAAATGTGAGTTGAAAGCTTGGCAATTGTTGTGAGAAAATCTGTCTCTGTTCTGTGCTTATCTGTGGCTGCTAGCCGAGGCCTTGAGTTACTTGAGAATGAATGTTTGTTTACAAAAGGTGAGGGTGATCTTGCAAACTGTCTCTCACATAGTGTTGTCATCAAGAGGAGGTTGAACTGTGCCGCCCTGTTGGCACATGAGTTTGGATTACAGGCTTGAAGTCTTGTCTGTCAAAGTGGCTTGGAATTAGCCAGCCTCTATCCTATATAGTGGAACGAGCAAAGGGGAGGCCCTTTGCTAGGAATTCATCTGTTCAACTGTTCTACGGTTACTATCTGTTCTATGCTTGCCATGAAACTCTTCATGTTTGGGATTCTATCTGGTTTGGAGATGTTGGATGCACTCTGTACATGTTCTGTTGCTATTTGGACTTGGAATTTCTAAGAACTATGCCATGAAAAGTGCTCTGAAGCTTTTCATAGATTTGGACTTGCAGATTACTGTTCCGAATTCGTGTTCTATAGCCTGTTTTCCCTGCATGGAGCCAAAGTACGGGCACAGAGAAAGTTTCCGAGGCTGATCGTTGCTGTTCTGGAATTGTGTGTGTGTGTGTGACCTGCGAGAGAGCCTTCCTCAGAGCTAAAGTTATGAGCAAGGGAGGTTTCCTAGGTCGAAGAGGTTTGTCCCCTGACATCTTGCTTACGTGATCAGCTCAGTGTTCTTGGCAAGCCGAGTCTGGTTTGGTACAAGATGGATCTGTGTATTGTCAGACTTCATGCACTTCTGTGCTGGGGTTTCTCTTTTGAGTTTTGCTCGTGTTCTTGATGAGTCAGTGTGTGTGGCTGCTGCTGACCGCATGGGACAGGGGCCAACGCTAAAAGTCTCCCCCTGAGTGATTGCTGTTCGCATTAAGCCATTGTACCTGTAAGCTAGCTGGTCCGTCTTCAGCTTCAAGTGTGTGTGTATGCAGAAATGAAACCATTATGCTTGAATTCCGTGTGATTTCACAATAAAAGAGGTCTCACCGTTTTGGAGTGTATCAGTTTGCCTAAAGTTCGTGAGCAGAAGCCTGGGGTGGGCTTGCGTCATGACAATTATACCCATGGGCACCAGTGTGCCTATGTATACCTTTTCCCGAGGTGTCTTACCCTCCCACGTAAAAAAGGAAAGAAAAAGAGATTAACATATTTTCTTACCGTCTCTGTGTTCAGAGGACTGGTTTAGTGTCCTTTGACCCCATTTCTGCCTTGCAGTCAGTCTTTTTGGGCAGATAACCCATCCTTTCTGACTAGCCATGTCTCCCATGGCAACCATTTTGTGGTGGTGCTCAGGACTGTTTATCAAGTTGCCAAATATGCCCCCAGGTCTAAAATTTCCGCTTCACCTCTAGACATGACACAAAACAGGTGAAACAGTGCTCACTGCCAATATCATGTAGATGGAAATATTAAACAATAAAAACAATCTAATTCCAACCTGCGGATATACTAGTTTTGTCCTTTCATCCCTTTGATAGATACTAGTTCTAGAATACTCATCCCTTCCATCACTAGCAAGAGAGAAACCTACAATTTGTTACCCAACCCCCATTTCTTCCCTCTCCCTGCTCCCCATGGCCCACTCAGTCTGTAAACAGGACATTCTTAACTCTCTCTCGTAGAACATGAAGGGCCAACTCATTACCAAAGCAGTGTAGGAGAAGTTACTTCCCCACACAATTCTTATTTTATTTATTTATTTATTTCATTTCTAACCCGTCTCTCCATCTAGATCGAGGCGGGGAACAACACTAAATATAAATATAAAAACAATAAAATAGATAAACCATTAAAACAGATAAAACCAAATACATTATTAAAAACATCTTAAAATTAAACTGGATAGGCCTGCCGGAAGAGAGCAATCTTCATGGCTTTCTTAAATTCCAGAAGACTGCTAATTTGTCGAATGTCCTCCGGCAGGCCATTCCACAGCCTGGGAACGGCAGAAGAGAAGGTCCTCTGGGTAACACTCATCAGCCTAGTTCTGGCTGACTGGAGTAAATTCTTCCCAGAGGACCTGAGTGTGCGGGGCGGATTATACTGGAGAAGGCGATCCTGCAGGTAACCTGGACCCAAACCATGTAGGGCTTTAAAGGTAATAACCAACACTTTATACATCGCCCGGAAACTAATGGGCAGCCAGTGGAGTGATTTTAAGATTGGTGTTATGTGGTCACCCCTAGGTGTACCGGTGACCAACCTGGCTGCCATATTTTGAACTAATTGAAGTTTCCGGACTAGGCACAAAGGTAGCCCTATGTACAGCGCATTGCAGAAGTCGAGCCTCGAAGTTACCAGTGCGTGCACCACCATCTTTAGGTCTTCCAACTCTAGGAAGGGGCGCAGCTGGCGTATCAGCCGAAGCTGATAGTAGGCATTCCTGGCCATCGCATCTATCTGGGCTGTCATTTGGAGCGATGGATCCAGGAGCACCCCCAAGCTGCGAACACAGTCTTTCAGGGGGGGTGTAACCCCATCCAGAACTGGTTGACACACCTCCAAACCCAGGTTGGGGCCTTTGACAGCAAGCACCTCCATCTTGTCTGGATTCACCTTCAGTTTGTTTTTCCTCATCCAGCCCATTACTGCCTCCAAACATTCATTCAGAGGAGACACACTATCCTTAGCTGATGATGTTGTCGAAGGCACAGAGAAATATATTTGGGTGTCATCAGCGTACTGATAGCACCCCGCCCCATGCCTCCGGATGATCTCTCCCAGCAGTTTCATGACAATTCTTGACAAGAATAGAAATATGACACTTTCTCATAAAAAGCTTTTTGAGCCAAACAGACCTCCAATTCTCTTTAACATGTTTGAGAAATATCACTCATAAAAGGGATAATAAGATTCACTTCTTAATATCACAATATGAAAATACATTTTCCCCCTTTCCTTTTTCTCCTAGGCCAGATCTACACAAAGCAGGATATGACACTTTGAAAACAGTTTGAAAACTGTATATGGAGTGTATCCTGGGCCCCAGTAGTTGTCACCACTATTATACACCGTTATAAAGCAGTAGTGTAGATCCTGCCCTAATCTGGATCCTACAACAGAAAATCAGAAAGCTGTGAATTGAGCTTCGAGAAGTCAAGTTAGCTGCTGAATCTGGAGGGCAAAGATTCCCACAGTTTATACCAGCACTGATAGCTTAAATTCCTACCTTGCAGGTTTGTACTAAGTATAATCCTCCCAGGGAAAGCTACTTTGACTAATGGGCTCGTATAAGCCATTCTCATGCTGGAAAGCCAAACTTTAAATCCATTAAGAAAAAGCTAGCAAAACTACTTTATAGGAGTCGAACCATTACCACAGTACACTATTATTTCATTTTTAAAAGACAGACACTAAACCAAGGACAGAAGTACTAGAGGGAAGGAAGAAATAATGTGAATTGCTGTTAAGTATGGTGGGCGGGGAGGAATAGTGGAGAAAAGCTTATCTAAAAAACAAGCATGGATTATGAGTAAACCATGTTACAAGAAACATATTGATAGCAATGTCAATATTTATTTGCTCATTCACAGAACAAACTAAAGAACATTCTACAAATGCAGAGCCCCTGGCCTTGGCTGCTTCTGTGATGACTCAGACAGCACTGTTTTGAAAAGAAAAAGAATTCATTTGCAAATCTTGCAGAAGCACTTCACCTCTTGGAGGTGTATTATTAACAACATCATAAAGCTCAGTGGCACCTGATATTCCTGGATTGGGGGCAGTGGGGAATAAACATATTGTTTTCTGGAATAGAAAACTGTATTCTGAAAAAAAAAAAGGAAGGGAAAGGAAACGAAAGGAAACGAAAGGAAGCAGCACACATTTTAAGAAATAAAAGTAATTTTTGATCATCAGTATCTGCAACCAGTCTAGTTTTATGTCATATATCTATCGGCTTGTCATTTGAATCAACTGCATCTGGATGTGAAAAGTGATACAATGACAGAGATTAGGGGGAAGTTATTTGGTCTCCACTTACATTTGTCACAAAGATGAGTCTCCAAAACTACAGTGAACTGATGGTTATGCATGCACACTTCCCATTTCATTTCTGTTCATTTTTAATAAGAACTTAACCAAAACTTGCAAATTTCTCCATAAACAAGATGGAAAGAACTTGAGATTTAAAAGAATTTGAATGTGGGAGAAACTGAAACTATCAGATCCATCTATTGCAGTCCTGACCTTGATTGCTTAGCTCTTAAGTCGGATTTGAATCCCTTTGTATTCAACCCTATTTGTTGTGCTAAATTGGGGGTGCCATTTATTTTTCTTTACAGGCTCTTCATCTTTAATAGCCATATGGGAAGCAGGTACAACATGGTCTTCTCCATCTTGGAAAGCACTGTACCTATTGACTTGGGATGGTGCAGAAGGCTAAGTTTTGATCAGAATTTACCAACATGGTCAGGATAGAAAGATTGATAAAAAGATTTTTATATCATTTTGGAAAAAAGCCAAAATGATAAATTCATCCATCCCTACTTCCCATGCTGCTGGAGAGTAGCTCTAGCAGCTGACAGCAGTGAGCACATATATTCTGACATGTCACAGATGTCATTCACTAATATGTGAATCAAAATTCAGTTGTCCTTCAAAATTCACAACAGAGTTCTTCAATAAAAAAGTATAATGAAATATGTGTCGTATGAGAAATTACACAGAAAAATGCATGAAAAAATCATATTAAAATGTTAGTGAAAGTAACAATATTAGTGGGAAAAAACATTAAAATATGTTAGGTTAGGAACATTGCTTGCAAAAATGTGTATATTGGGCAAAATTACATAGGAATTGAATGTATTAGGAGAAATCTGCACAAAAACATTACTGAACCAAACTTTGGAAAAGTTGAAAAAATGAGAAACTGAAACACCTTCCTTCCCTTTCAAGGCCCAGTTCCTAGTAAAGGGTAAGTCTCTCTTCAATTGCTGTAGCTGCCACTGTAATCACCACCATCCCACAGTGATCAAAGGTGGATCGGTCCAGACACTGTGAGTGACCTCTACCACCAGTGCCAACAGCACAACCAGGTAAAAGAGAGACTTGGGCAGGATCCACACTACTGCTTTATAATGGTATTAAAGTGCACTGACTACTGTTGGGGCCCATTGACACATTCCATGTGCCATTTTCAAACTGCTTTCATAGTGTTTTATCCTGCTTGGTGTAGATCTGGTCCAGGACCAGGCAGCCAGAGGAACCCCAGGTCAGGTTCTTTTTCCTTGGCATTGCTGCACACTGAGCAGGTGCAACTGGTGAGTATGGCTGTAGTACCGAGCCTCAAGGAAAGTGTGGCCAGGCAATCTGAAATCCAGGCACTGTGACTGAGGAAGCAGTTGGCAGCAAAGAAGAGGAGGAGAAAAACCTTCAATATTCAGGGCTCTCATAATCTACGGTCCACCTACTAATGGGTGGGCCTCAGTAGAAGCCTGTCTATGCCAACTGTTGATGCCAGGTGGCAGAAGGGGTGAGTTGGGGACTAGGGATGGTAGGACAGGGTAATCAAAAGGGAGAGAAGAAAAATAGGGAGCCTGAAAAGGATGGGGAAGGGAGTGAATAGGAATCAGGGATAGTGGTTGAGTAAGCAAGAAAAGGGGAACAGGGGGAAAGGAAGAGCTGGAGACAGCAGTAGAAGACAACATAGGGTATAAAGACAGTAAATGCATTCAAACCTTACTTTGTTTTGCTCCCTTCTCCATAATGCCCCATGAGTCCCCTATTATTGCATCATTTTTTGGTAGCATATACTTGGGAAATCTAGATACAAATCCATGCTCAGCCATGAAGTTAGCTGGGTGACTGTGGGCAAGTCACTGTCTTCCTCATTGGATTGTTGATGGCTGAACAGTGAGTGCAGTCTGAGATCCTCGGAGGCCCCAAGATGTGCTCCAAGGGATAGGAATGTGCCTACAAGAGGAGTTCTATCTTGAAGATGGTGTAAGCCAGGCATGTTGGGGTTCTAGAGAAAACCCCACAAGTCTAAGATCAAGTACAGCCTCTGCTACTTTATTACAGAAATGAAGAGAGATGTGTGTCTAAATTTCCTCATTTTGCCACCCTGCAGTATAGCTCAAGAAAGAGACAAAGAAGGGTTTCCTACATCCCGTGCCTCCTACACCACAGTTCCTTCCCAGGGTCAGTGGACAAGGGTTAGCAGCCTGAGTTGATACTGCTACTGCTTTTGTGGTTGCTACAGGTGGATGACTCCCAGTTCCTTGCTGCCCATTAACTGCTTGCTTTTCAACTTCTCCTGAAAGCAGAAGGGAGATTTCATATCTATTGGGCAGAATTCCCATCTCTTACTTCCCCAGGTCTGCCCCCATTTGCTATGCCTTGTTCCAGCTGCAGCAATGAGCCCTGTATTGTTTGGAAGGCCCAGCAGATTTTGTGGAGGCAATGTGAGTATGTGTATGTGGCGGGGGTTGGAAATGGATGGCAGGGAGCCAGGTCTTCTTGACTCTGGGTCATTGGCCAGATAGAAGGTTTGCTCATGCCCTTTTGGACCTTCAGGGTAAAATTTGCCACTGGTAGACTACAAAGAGTGAGAAACAAATAACAAACCAGCATGCTGACTTACTGCATATGGTTATGTTGATTCCACATTTGTGGAATGCAAAATAACGAGATAAGATAATAGTGAATTAATGTCAGCTGCCAGGCTTATAGCTTCTCCAGTTTCATTGTTTATTTAGTCCATCAAATCACTATGTCTGCGTATGATGATGATGATGATGATTAATTGCATTTATATACCGCCCCATAGCTGAAGCTCTCTGGGCAGATTACAAAAATTAAAAACATTGAACATTAAAAACCGATATACAAAATGTAAAAAGCATAAAAAGCATAAAAACAGATTATAAATACAATATCCAATTAAAATGACTATTCTGGGTCAAACAACAACAACAACAAGAACAAACCAAAAAAACAAACAACCCTGTTCAACATATGCTGTTAAATGCCTGGGAGAAGAGAAAAACTTCAGTCTGTATAGTACTCTTAGGTAGTGGTTCAGACAAGGTGATGAAAATCTAAAACTGGTGTTGCAAAGATATCTCACTGGGCAGTTCTGATTCTGTAGAATTTACACACCAGCATCAGTTGCCACTAGGAATGTCTGACACTTAGAGCCTATCTACACACGCAGGATAAAACACTTTGAAAACATTTTGAAAACTGTATATGGAGTGTGTCCTGGGCCCCAACAATTCTCAAAACTGTCAGCCTATCTACACTACTGCTTTAAAATGGTTTAAAATGATTTAAAACAGTTCATAACAGTTTTGAGAACTATTGGGGCCCAGGACACACTCCATATACAGTTTTTAAAACATTTTCAAAGTGTTTTATCCTGCGTGTGTAGATAGGCTCTTAGATGAAAACTTTGTTTGAAATGGACAACTGCCCTGGGGATAGGCAGAAAGTAGATTTTCAGATGTTTTGGACAGTTCCCAGTAATCCTGGCCATTGACCATTCTGGCATGGGCTTATGGAGCATAAATCCAACACATCTGGAGGTCTATCTTCGGTTCACCCTGGAACTGCACAATGAACTGGGCTGGACATTTACAACAGTGGTAGAAATAGCACATCAGAGGGGTGTTGTTCAAAGCAGTCCTTGGTTCCCAAGTACCAGTTTCAGAAATCTTGACTTTATTTTTAATAGTTAAGGTAGGTAATTATTTTGTCAGACACTATAGAAAACACTAAGGACCTGGTTTCAAAGTCTAAGAAACTCCTATGACACTAATCAACATTTATCCCACTCAGTTCACATGACTACATAATTACCATCAGTTTATCATGTGTTGGCTTTTTCTATCACCATATAGGAGCCTATTTCTCAAAAGACTGCCACTGAGTATGAAAAGCTTTCAGAAGACACCATTCTTTGAGATAAGTGGTACAATTCTAACTGCTGTTTTTACAATAAGTCAGTCCAAAAGCTTGTCCGATCACCACAAAAGTGTTTAGGAAACAATATACTAACAGCTAAATATCACAAAATATAACCCTAATGTTGATATTGCCTAATACCAGGAAGGGATCCGTTCATGGAAGGCGCCTCCACTCAATTTTCATGGACCCCACCTCCCTCCCTTACACCCACCCACACACTAATTCATCCTATTCAGCGAGTCTCCCAACTCTCTGTGTAGCATTTTCATGCAGCTGGAGGTATGTTTGGTGGGAAGAAGGAGCAAGGAAATCTGCTTCCACCAGGCCATTGCACAAACCTAAATCTGGATACAAACTGGTTTCATAGAATCATATAATAATAGAGTTATTATTATTAATGGGCATATAAGGCCATTGAGTCTAACCCCCTGGTCAATGCAGGAATCCACCTTAAAGCACACCTGACAGATGGCTGTCCAGCTGCCTCTTGAATGCCTCTAGTGTGGGAGACCCCACAACCTCCCTAGGTCATTGGTTCCATTGTCGTACTGCTCTAACAGTCAGGAAGTTTTTCCTGATGTCCAGCAGGAATCTGGCTTCCTCTAACTTGAGCCCATTATTCTGTGTTCTGTACTCTGGGATGATCAAGCAGAGATCCTGGCCCTCCTCTGTGTGACAACCTTTCAAGTATTTGAAGAGTGCTATCGTCTCCCTTAAGTCTTCTCTTCTTAAGGCTAAACATACAGAGTTCTGTCAGTCTTTCCTCATAGAGCTTTGTTTATAGGCCCTTGATTATCCTTATTGCCTGTTTTAAAATAAACAATAGACAGCTCCAGATTTTTTAGGATTGGTGTGTTAAATGGAGAAGCATTTAATTGTACAAAGAAAAGTAGAGAAATGCAATTTGGGGGGTAATCTATAATTTGCATTTCCTTCGGTATGATGTTAAAATTACTGGTAATTGACACACAAAACAGGCAGTAGCAGCTATACAATATATCAAATGTCACATCTAGTTACAAGTTGTCCTTAAGTTGGTGCTACATTAAAAACTATAGTTCTGGGAGGGTTTAATACCAAGCAATACTGCAAAATAATAATAATAATAATAATAATAATTATTATTATTATTATTATTATTATTATTTATAACCCTCCGCTCCCTGTTTGCCTTGAAAAACGTTTATGTGCAGGGAGATGTTTGTTTTGTTTGTTTCTGTTTATGCCAGATACGGTTGTACATGTCTGCAGGCTTGGAGATGACAAGGTTTAAATGAGCTGGATTTTTTTTTTAAGGTCCTTGTGAAACCAAAGGCCAGGCTTAGAAACAATGGGTTCATAAAATGGGCCAGAAGCAAGATGAAACTTCAGCTCTGACTTTCAAGCACTGAATCAACCACTTATTCCCAACATATAATTAGAACGTATATATTTTGTGGGAGAATTATTTCATTTGAAAACAGTGCTTTAAAATAGAATTGACTTATCCAGACAATGAAACTTTTTTTATATATATGGGGGGCGGGTGTCACTGATTCTCAGTCTCACCTACGTCACAGGGTTGTTTTGAGGGCAAAATGGAAGGAGGAGCATTATGCTTACCACATTATGCTCCTTGGAAGAAAGGTGAGGTATAAGTGTAATAAATAAATAAATAAATACTGGATAGCTTATCAGCATTGGAATACCTGATCGCTTTCATCCCCACCTGTTGCCAATCAAGTGCAGCATAATCTCATCACGTCAAAACTGAACAATGTCTTCAGATTTTCCTTTGAGATCATAACATATATCAGACTACAAGAAAGTAGAGGCTGAACTAGGGATTGAACTAGAAAAATGTACTTGGTTCACATTTAAATGCAAAACTGGCCCAATTCTGCACTTTTGAAACAATATTTGAGCTGAACTTCATTATCCTTCAAATTAGCACTGCTCCGAACTTTGCAGCTGAGTTTTCCAATCAGGAAATGCATGCAACAATATGTATTTTAGGGAAACCTGCACACAAAAGTGTGCCTTTAGTGAAAATAATATTCAAAATTATATTTTATTAGGAAAATTAGTTTGTACATTAGGCAAACATTGCCTAGGAAATGCATGTATTCAGAGAAATGCACATAGACACATGAATGGTCACTCAAACTTTAAAAACAAATTCTCAAAAGTCCAGTTTGAATGGAATTTAAGATCGGAAAAATTAGAAACTAAGAGAATCTCAGATTGACAGATTCGTTGAGCCCTAGATTAAACAGAAGAAAGTGATGTGACATCTAGGGGGGGAAAAGTAATATGACATCTTGGACGATAAGTTGAATTCATTTATTTGCTGGCTATATTTTTCATCCAACTTTTCAACGATAAATTCCCTGAAGAAACATTTAAATCTGCAATGCTTTGAGGTACAGCAGTCCTATTTAACAGTTTCCTAACAACTGGGGTCCTTTTGTCTTTCATTTTCTTTTTAGAAATGTTGAATTCTCTTTGTTATCTGAAGCTATGAGGTCTACTACTTGATTGTAGCAGGAGAGAATCAGTTTTCTGAATCCACTCTGATGTTCTAATATGCTTTCTTGGACAAAGAATGCCTTACATCTTTTGCTGCTTCTTTTCTTGGTTACAGAACCAAATGTCTTGACTCTCATTTCAAATTTCATGGTCAATAATCACTGGAGTATCAGATAATATTTTAAAGGAACAACCATACCAATAACTTATTAAACATTCTCAGTCCCCATCTTAAGAAGCAGAATGAAGTTTACATCGAAATATACACTTACCTTTCTTGACTTTAAATTTACCTCTTTACACCCTTCCCCCGCGACCCGGCACGTGGGCAAGGGGAGGCAGTTGCGGGAGGGGGGGGGATGAGAAGAGACATGCCAGTCACCCATTAGCTAGCTAGCCGGTGGCACCATTGATCGGGGTGGGGTGGAGGAGCCTATTTAAGGCCACCACACCCATTTTCCTGCCTCTTCTTGTTGGTGGCTGTGGCGAGAAGGAGACGCTTGCTCAGAAGAGCAAACACTGGGCCCGACTGCTCACAATGACAGGGGAGAGGCAAAGAACAGTGTGGGAAGGAGCGAGGGCCAGCGGAGAGCTCGCAGTGAGGAGCCCAGCTACCCAGTGGGGTGGCGCGAGGTGCGCAGAGTTCCCCACAAAAAGGATTGAAGGGCTTTTAAGCCCTGAGGTTTGATAGGGAGGGGGGTCTGTGGGGAGGCAGGATACCCACCAGAGAGGCGTCACCCCCCTTTGTAAGAAGGCAGGGGGAGGCGGCAGGGGCACTCCAAAGCCCCCCTTTTTTGTTTGTCTGACTACAGGTTGAGGCAAAAGTTTTGGCTGAATTGGGGAGTGCTTGGTGGAATTTAGCTGGAAGTGTAAGCAGGATTGCTATTATTACTGTTAATTTGACAGTGTGTTACATACTTGGCAAAAGGGTGTAGCTTCTGCAAAAACTTACAATTCAGTAAAAGTTTTATTTCACTTGCTTGGGGAGATTTGCTGTGAGGATGCCTCCAAAAAAGGGCCGGGGGGGGGGGGGGGAGAGAAAGGTAAGGGAAAAGCAACCTGCCCTCCCATCAAAAGGCCAGTATCCCAAGTTGACTCCTCATTGAAGGAGGAAGGGGAGCACAGCATATCAGAATTATTGGCCCGTATTGAAGCTATGGAGAAGAGTAAAGGAATGCAAGTTACATCCAAGGCTCTCAGTGTACCTAATCCTTATGCACAATCCAGAGTCACAAGACGAAGGGCACAAAATGAACTTTTGAAATGCCCAGTTGGGGACAGTTGCAGCTGGTGAGGCAGAAGCTTAGGCGAGTGTACTGGATAACACTTCAGTCCAACAAGCTGGGTTCACGGTTCCCTCGGTGGAGGAAATGCAATGTGCTGTATCACTAGATCAAGGTGAGTTGGGACAGGGGCCTGCTTCCCCTGCACAGAATTGGGGCCTTCTCAGACCTTGGGGTTTGTTACCTCTGCTTTCAAATTTCAAATGGCAGTGGGCTCCTCCGCAAGGCTATGAGTACGACTCCCCAAGCTAATTTAGCAATAGAAGATAGGGAGAGTTCATTGCAGGAGGGAAGACAGCAGGTACTTATGGCCATATCCGTGCAGGTGCAGACAGAGAGCCCTGAATAGGTGGTTGAGAGGGGAGGGGATAATGCAGGTAACATCACTGGAACAGTAAGTAAGGAAACAACGGCTCCCTCCCGAGTATCTACAGGTTCCGGACCAGATTTAGTTGATAAGCAGGGGTCAGCTGTCCCCGCTGCATGTGCATCGGTCTGGCGTGGTCAGGCCGAAACAGTCATGTCTGTGTCCATGCTGGCGAACGCTACATCAAAAGATCCATATGCCAATGCTGGTGAAAGTGGTATTCCCACGGGCGTGACCTCTACCCCACTGGGTTATCATCTTTTGCCTGCAACTAGGGAGAGGATATTGTGTGGAGAATTTATAGACATATTTACAGTCTTGTTTAGAGAATCAGAGACAAAAGACAAAGAAAAACACTCAGTCAAGGATCAGGACAGGGTGAGGCGAAAGAAAGTTGCCTGAACCTGGGCTAATTGGCTACCAGGTTTCCTGATATATATGGGGGTGGTCCAATTAAAGTTCTCTGAACGGGGATGGATTTTGACCAAATAGATATCATTTACAGGGCATATACCGAATATGAAGGTGGGGCGTGGTTAGCCTATGATGAGGCTTTCCATATGAGGGCAGCATTTGACCCCGCCCTCAGATGGGATGTGAAGGAACAGGACCTCTGGCTGCAGTTCATGATGCCAGCCACGCCTGGATTTGGGGAAAGATCAGATAGTGGACACATCTTGGCTAAGCTGGCCCCCGCTGCGGCTCCCAGGCTGGCAGGGGGGCAGGCAGTTCAACTCCACCCCCCATGTTGGGAGTACTACTCCAGGGGTTCATGCTCCAAGGCTTCCTGCAGATTCCGACATGGATGCTCCATATGTTTGGGTCTGCATGCATGCACCAATTGCCTCAGGATCAGATCCTGGAAGGGTCCAGCTAGGGACGGACAAGGAGGCCGGAAGCCAGGAGCAGGACAGCAGCCTCCTGCAAAAGGGCCCCAGCCCAGTTAAATTGAAACCGCTGTGCTGTTTATTGGCAAGGTATCTGAACAACGAAGACACTGCATATTTGAAATTGGGTTTTGCTGTAGGTTTTCGAATTCCTTTTCAGGGACAGCGATCAGCACAATTTGCTAATAATCAAAAATCATTTAAAAATTAGTTAAAATTAAAATAGATAAAGAAGTGGCAGCAGGAAGAGTAGTGGGCCCATTTCTACATCCACCTATACTGAATTTGAGGGTGTCCTGGGGGAGCACAGGTTAATACATAACCTACCTTTCCCCAAAGGACAGATCAGTTAACGATGCTATACCAGAACAATTGTATTTGGTCCGCTATGAGGCTTTTGACACAGCAGTGGCAATGGTAAGGAGCTGTGGTGTAAACACACTGATGGGGAAGTGTGATATAAAATCAGCCTTTCGCATCATGCCAATTCACCCGGACGACTTTGATTTATTAGGTTTTCATTTATATGAACAGTATTATATTGATAGGGCCTTACCTATGGGCTGTTCCATCTCTTGTGCAACATTCGAGAGGTTTAGTACATTTCTTGAATGGGCATCAAGAGATCGCACAGGAGAGCCTAGTGTGATTCACTATTTAGATAACTTCCTATGCGTGGGTCCCAAGGAGTCTCTGCAATGCGCTACGCTAATGGAACTTTTCGAACAGTTAACATTTGAAGTAGGGGTACCTTTGGCCCATGAGAAGACTGAAGGCCCTTCTTCAGTACTTACATTTCTGGGAATTGAGTTAGATACAATTAGTCAGTGTTCAAGATTGCCCAAGGAGAAGCTGTCAATAATTTCTGACAAGATCACTACAATGGTTCAAGCCAGGAAGGTGATGTTACACTCCTTGCAGGAGATCGTTGGTTCCCTAAATTTTGCTTGCAGGGTAGTCGCCCCTGGCAGGGCATTTTTAAGGAGATTGTGCTCAGCAAAGTCTGAGCTGAGATTGCCACACCACAGGGTGCGGGTTTCCAGGGACATGAGAGCAGACCTGTATGTCTGGCTCCAGTTTATCCAGGAATTCAATGGCATGTCCTTCTGGAGGAAGGAGTTGCTCTTGGAAGCGGAGATGCAAGTTTGCTCCGATGCTACTGGAAACATAGGTTTTGGGGTGTTTATGGGAGATAGATGGTGCGTAGAACAGTGGCCAGAGAAATGGCTGGCAGCTGGCCTAGGAAGGAATCTTACATATTTAGACATTTTCCCCATATCTGTAGCAGTACATCTATGGGTTGAACACATGGCTAACACAGTGGTATTATTTTGGTGTGATAACCAAGCCATGGTGAGAGTAATCAACACCATATCCTCTAGGAATCCTAGAGTTATGAACCTTATTAGGGCATTCACATTAAACATAACATTTGGTTTAAGGCTAGGCACGTACCTGGTTTAGAAAATTCCATAGCAGACACTTTATCGTGCAACCAGGTGGACAGGTTCTGTGAATTGGTGCCTTGGGCTCGGACACTGCTGGAAGCCATGCCAGTCGAGTTTGGGGAGATTGGCGATCTGAAGCTGAACAGGCAATGATACATTCAATTGCCCCCAGTACCAGGTTGGCTTACGGCAAGGCAGGTAGGGAGTTTTTCTCCTCAGAGCGAGTGTTCAACTCCAACAGCTCTGGCCTATACCTTTAGAGCATTTGCTCCAATTCTGTGTTTATTTACACCGAAAGGGGTTATCTGCAAGGACAATAGGAGGCAAGGTGTCTGCCCTAGCTTTCTGGTCTAAATTAAAGGGTGTAAACGACAACACTCAAAACTTCAGGGTATGATGGACCCTGCAAGGCTGGACAAGGGAATCACCCAATGTTAAGGACGGGAGACAGCCAATGTCCCCGGGGTTATTAGTGGGTTTACGAGGAACATGGACAACAGTGTGTAGTTCTCAGTTTGAAGCAACACTATTCCATGCAGAGGCACTCACTGCATTTTTGGGGGCACTTAGGATCTCTGAACTGGTCCCGTCATCTAAAAATGACATGTCAGGTAGTGCTTTACAATTTCAGGATGTCCAATTTTCTGCAGGAGATGTGATCCTAAAAATTAGAAGGTCAAAGACGGATCAAGGGGGTCGAGGTTCATGCTCCATGCTACACAGTTAGAAGAGTTATGTCCAGTTAAGGCCCTTTGGTTTTTTTGTGAAGTTTTTTGTGACCAAGGTATGCTATTTTGCCATGAAAACGGTGTCCCATTGACAAAGTATCAATTTTGGGCCGTCACCAAAATTGGCCTTGCGTGCCCTGGGCATAGGGGAGTACCATTTCTGCACACACTCTTTTAGGATTGGAGCAGCCTCCACTGCTGTGGCTTTGGGATTTTCATCCCAAGAAGTAAAGTCGATGGGCAGGTGGCGTTTGAAGGCTTTCCAATCATATGTTCGCCTTTTACTGGACAACGGTTTAAGTAGTGTAGTACAGATATTTTTCTTCTAGATCTTTGGAATGTTGTGGAGCCAGTGTGGGTGCTCATTGTGGGCCACTGCATTGTTTTTTGGGCCGAATGGAGGGCTTCCTTGTCAAGCTGCGGAACACAGCTCGGGCTCAGCTGATGTGCCAGCGTCCTGTGGCTGGGCAGACGCGGCATGAGGTGGGAGCGCCTCCTGCCCATGTTATTTCAGCAAGGTCTAGTAACAAACCCTCCACAGATGCTGGTGGTCCATCTGGGGTAGGCCTCCTCGTGTCAATCCCCTCCCGGGCCACCCTCCCCGCGAGGGGTATGGCCTGGGGGTGGCGATTGAAAGACGCCACTCATCAGACATAGAATATTTTTGCCCTTATACAAACCCTGGCTTAGTAGCTGGGCTAGATCAGGGCCCGCCCAGTTTTTCTTTGCAGATCATTAATAAATGTGGGCCATAATTTATACCATACATATGTGTCTCGTCTCTTTATTTAAAGCCCTACATGGTTTGGGTCCAGGTTACCTGCGGGATCACCTTCTCCCGTACAATCCGCCCCGCACGCTCAGGTCCTCTGGGAAGAACTTACTGCGGTCGGCCAAGACTAGGCTGACAACTGTTACCCAGAGGACCTTCTCTTCTGCCGCTCCCAGACTGTGGAATGACCTGCCGGAGGAGACTCGTCAACTTAACAGTCTTTTAGAATTTAAGAAAGCTATAAAGACTGTTCTCTTCCGGCAGGCATATCCAGTGTAATTTTTAGAATGTTTTTAGGATGTTTTAGGATGTTTTAATGCAGTTTTAATAATATTTGTCATGTTTTAATTAGTTTTATGTATTTTATCATGTTGTTGTTCCCCGCCTCAATCTAGATGGAGAGGCGGGTAAGAAATAAATCGTTATTATTATTATTATTATTATTATTATTATTTATTTCCCCCTTCCCCCCCGCAAACGCCCTTCCCCCGCGACCTGGCACATGGGCAAGGGGAGGCAGTTGTGGGAGGGGGGGATGAGAAGAGACATGCCACTCACCCATTGGCTAGCTAGTCTAGCCAGTGGCACCATCAGTCGGAGTGGGGCGGAGGAGCCTATTTAAGGCCACCACACCCATTTTCCCGCCTCTTCTTGTTGGCGGCTCCCTCCCTCCCAGTATGCAGTGTGGGTTTATCTGGTCGCCCATTTAGGGGCCAAGTCAGAATTTTTGGCCCATAGTCTAATTGGCATTGCCTATGGGTTGTTTTGCTTACTTCACACTGTAAGTCTGGAGAAAATGTCTTAGGTTAATTTCACAAGTTACTAATTCGGTCACAATCTTCAGGCAGGTAGGGGCGGGCACTCGTAGCTAAGGGATGGTGAGCATTCTGTGGCACTGTTAAAGTGACAGGTTATGCCTGAGGCCTTCCACTAAGGGTTGTGCAGCCTCAGTGGGGGGATAGGGCTGACCTGTGAGGCCAACTCAACTCGCTCCACCCGGTGTTGGGCGGCCCGGGGTGGGGAGCAACGCGAGGAGACCTACCCTCCCTGCAAGGGGTATGGCCTGGGGGTGGTGATCGAAAGATGCCACTCATCAGACATAGAATGTTTTCGCCCTTATACAAACCCTGGCTTAGTAGCCAGGGCCTGCCCAGTCTTTCTTTGCAGATCATTAATACATGTGGCCCATAATTTATACCATACATATGTGTCATCTCTTTATTTCCCCCTGTTTTCCCCCAGAAACGATCTCCATCATTAATTCTAATTTTAACTTCTCTTTTGTTAGGAAATCAAAGAGTTCTAATGAGTTTCCAAAGCCAACAAGTAGAAGCTGAGATTCTGAGATAAAAATGAAATTCCTATGACTTTTTAATGGCAAAAAGTGGTTTGTTTGTTTGTTTGTTTGTTTGTTTTAAAAGCATTCAGTCCAAATGATTCTACGATCTGCAGCAAAAAATTAAAATTAAAAGCTGAAGAACAGATTAGTAACTGGAAAAGTTATCATTTTAACGCCCCTCATTTGTTTTGAAAGGTGGCCATCATTAAAAAGAAATTTAAGCAAAATAGTTTAGTTACTTGAATCTATGTTGGATGGTGACCAAGTGGGACAAGATGACTAAAATATAGATAAACGCAGGTTGCTTACCTGTAACCATAGTTCTTCGAGTGGTCATCTGTGCATTCACACATATGGGCTCTGCGCCTGTGTGGAGCCTATCTCGGAAACTTCTATAGCTAAGGCAAGTGTTTTTGGCGGGAACCCCTCCCCCACTGTCTACTGACTCCGTGTTCCCACTTTTCTCCTCAGTTCCAAGAGACCGACTTGCTGGCCCCATAACTAGGAGAGAAACCGCTCGGTATTGACAGTACATTTACATTGACACCAAAGCGGGGACGGTGGGTGGGTTGTGGAAATGCACAGATGACCACTTGCACAGATGACCACTTGAAGAACTACGGTTACAGGTAAGCAACCTGCATTTCTTCTTCGTGGTCTCTGTGCATCACACATATGGGCGATCAACAAGCTAAATTCCTGGTGGAGGGTAGGTGTAGATCAATGTTTCCTCACAAGACAATGAAATTGCTTGCCCCAAATTGCAGTTTGTCCTGGTACAAACAATCAAGTGGTAGCATGTAATGAAGTTAAAGGACTTATACCAAATAGCTGCCTTACATAAGTCTGGGATCGACAATCCCCTGCTAAAGATACAGACTTCGATGCACTGTGCATCGACTTAGCTGTTACCAGACCAACGAGTTGCAAGCCCTCAACTCGTATGGCAGTTTAATAGCATGTACAATCCACTCCGCGAGTCATTGCAACTCTTGCGTCTTATGAAATTTGTCAGTTCTAGCCCTGTGTGGAAGCCCAGGTAGGGTGCATCAATACTGAGGCAGCTAATTCACCCGATCTGTGTAGTGTTGATATAGCCATCAGAAAACAACTTTCTAAGAAAATTAATGTGATATCTGAAGGTGCCATTGGTTTAACTGGTTTCAATGTCAGAGATTGTAGCATGACAGAGAAACTCCATGCCAGAATGAAACTCCTATTTAGAGGAGCCAGATTCGTAATGCCCAGAGGAACCCCCTAACAATGGGATTGGTGCAAAAACAGGTAAAGCAGTCAAATACCCGCATATCGACAACTATTTTAGCCCTATAGTGTATAGGGGGTGTAAAGTGTAAGGACATCGTTAAGGAGGCTGAATGGGACTTGAGGCCCTGAAGATCCATGTATTTAGAAAAAAATCTCATTGTGCAGTATATGACTTTTTCGTTGCCAGGCTACAGGCTGGATGAAAAAATGGAATCGACCTCATGTCGAAAATAGTTACGGTATTGGGATAACCCATGCCATGGGTCTGAGCATATGCAGGGGCGTATATTACCGGGGGGGAGGTGGGGGGCAATGCCCCCACCAGGATTTCCCAAAGGAGGCAATGCCCAACCAAGTAACATCAGTAAGCTCACAGCTTGACTGACAGATTCCTCAGTCAGTCTCCAGTTGTCTGTATTCTTATGTGTTTGGAGGCAGTCTAAATTACATCCAAGCACATCCTGCTTCCTTATCAGCTGCCCAGCAGATCTCCTTGCAAGACAAAAGCCACTCTCCTGTTGTGTCAGGGTCAGGCTTTCCCAGATTCATTTTCTTCTACTCACTCAGGTGCTGTAAGACAAAAGATTGCCCGTTTAGGAATTACAGTCTGGGTACATCTTGACGAGAGTTTTGCCCCTGGTCGGGGTGTATCCGGAGTGGCAGCAGGTCATCTATATGATGCAGCTGGCATCCCTAAGCCATCCAGGAGCAAATCCCTGAAGCTCTGGTTTTAAAAACTCGGGTACTTACCATGACTTTTTTATCTTCGGAGATGCAGTGGAGCTGATGGTAACCCGATTGGTCGCCATTGGCTGATATCTTCAGAAGTAGAGTGAGCCACACCTGTCTCGGCCACCAAGGGGTGACTATGATGGAGACTGTGTGGACTACACAATATTAATATTATCATACCACAGTACTCATGGAATGAGAGGAAAAATGAGGGCTGCAAAGACATTCCCAGTTGAACAGGAAAGTGTTTGTATGAGGACTTGAGATGGGGAAGGAAGTGGGAAAACGCATGCCTAGTAGCAAATAGTCTGTGCAAGTACACCGATGTAGGGTTGTTAGATCCAGGGTGAGTCTGGATTCTGTGTTCACTATGAAGCCCAAAGAGCTCAATAAATTGAGTAGTCACCCTGCCTTCGATAGCATTTCCTTCGAGGATCCCACCAGAAGCCAATTGTCTAAATATGGGTAGATTTCTACCCCTTGAAGGCAAATGAACAGAAGGACCAGTGCCATACATTTTGTAAATACTCTGGGGCAGGGCTTTATGTGTCATCAGAAATTTGTGGTTCTGATGTACGTATGGAGTCATCTCAAATCCAGAACAGGTTTAAGAGATCTGTAGAGGAGTGGACCAAATATTAAATCAGAGAATGATATAGGTCTTCCAAAGGAGGCTCCACTCTGTACAGCTACCCATCAACAGGCGATGCAGAACAGAGCAATGTTGAGTCCGACCGAGAGCTCTCTAAGGATTGAGGGGAATCAGGTTTAGTTCTATGATTAAACCCATCAAGCTGAACTTTTTGACACCCCACAGAGTGGGGCTGGGAAGGAGAAGAGCAAGGTGGACGTACTGAAGCATTCACGACGGTATCATGAGTCAATGGGTGAGCCCTGTGGACAGGTCACAATGACAGTGATCTCGGTAGAGCTAGAGGGAGTTGCGAGAAAACTTCCTCCAGTGGCAATTGCGATACCGATGGAGCTGCTCAGTATCGAGAAAGGCATATGTACCAATATAGAAGTTGGTATCGATGCCTGGTATGGGAGTTACGGGTCCATTGCAAGAGGTGTCCCTCTCATAACTGATGCCAATCTCTGTACTGGTATGGCATCCTCGGGGGAGGCAACCCAGTTGAAGTTCTGTCCCTCTTTTTTTTTTTTTTTTACAGGGACCCGAGAATGATGCCCCTAGACATCACAGGCATAAAAACTCTCTCTGTTGAAATCATAGCACTCCAATTGTAGCAGCTCTAGGGAGCAGCCCTGTAATTGGCAGCTAGCCTGTAATGGCTGTGCTAATTAACTTGGTGGAGAGATGTCTACTTCAAGCTGCATGTTAGACGTCTCTTCTTGGTACCAAGAGATTGGTACCAAAAGAGGCAGTTGAGTCTCACCCTTTGATGTCAATTCTGCCTGCTAGACATCTCATCTGGACGTTAAAGCTGCATGTTAGACATCTCATTTTGATACCAAAAGCTCTGCACCGAGGAGCTTGGCACCATGGAGCTCGGTACCATGAAGCTCGGCACCATGGAGCTCGGCACCATGGCGCTCGGCACCAAGGAGCTCGGCACCAAAGGAGGCAGTTGAGTCTCACCCTGTGATGTTGATTCTGCCTGCTAGATGTCTCATCTTGACATCGAAGATGCATGTTAGAAGCTCCAGTATCGAGAGCTTAGACCTCGGTACCGAAGGAGCCAGTTAAGTCATTGCTGCCAAAGGGGCCACCCTCGGTATCGGGGGGGGGGGGCTAACAGCTGCAGAGGAGTTGAAACCTGGTCTCTCTCTAGCTGTAGAAACACAAGTAGAGAGTATCCAGATGTTGGAAGATCAGAATGACCTATGGTTAGGGTGGGGGTCCGAAGACACTGAGGGGCTCTCATCCATAGAATCGCTCCAAGCGATCAGTCCCCAGAAGTCCTATGTAACCTGGCCTTCTTAGATATCCCTTTCACTGTAGAGACAGCTAGGGAGCGTCCAAACATTGGACGATCGGAATGACCCATGGTCAGAGTCAGGGTCCGAGGACGCAGAGGGGCTCTCCTCCGTAGAATCGCTCCATGCGATCAGCCCCAGAAGGCTCCTGCCTCCTTAGATATCCCTCTTACTGTAGATACAGCCTGGGGAGCATCCAAATGTTGGAAGATCGGAATGACCCTTCATCAGAGTCAGGGTCCGAGGACGCAAAGGGGCTCTCCTCCGTAGAATCGCTCCATGTGATCAGCCCTAGAAGGCTCCTGCCTTCTTAGATATCCCTCTTACTGTAGATACAGCCTGGGGAGCGTCCAAATGTTGGAAAATCGGAATGACCCTTCATAATAGAGTCAGGGTCTGAGGACGCAGAGGGGCTGTCCTCCGTAGAATCGCTCCATGCAATCAGCCCCAGAAGGCTCCTGCCTTCTTAGATATCCGTCTTGCTGTAGCTACAGCCTGGGGAGCGTCCAAATGTTGGAAGATCGGAATGACCCTTGGTCAGAGTCAGGGTCCGAGGATGCAGAGGGGCTGTCCTCCATAGAATCACTCCATGCGATCAGCCCCAGAAGACTCCAGCCTTCTTAGATATCCCTCTTGCTGTAGATACAGCTAGGGAGTGTGCAAATGTTGGAAGATCAGATGAGGCATGAAGCGGCCATGTCTCCAGTAGATCGAGGAGCCTGTGCCATAAGTGTAACGATTGTCTGGAAGAAACCATGGCTTCTAGAGCTTTTATCCACAGACCTGGCACCAACATGGTTATCTTTTCAGCGCCAGGTCAAAACTTTTCTCCCAGGCATTTCAACAGTTTAAGCTGAGGTTTTAACTGAATTTGTAGCCAGGCTTAACAGTTTAAAACGTTTTAAATGTCAGCTGTCTTACATTTATGGTTCTAAATTTTGTAAACCACCCAGAGAGCTTCAGCTATGGGGTGGTATATAAATGTTAATAATAATAATAATAATAATACAGTAGCGACAGGTTTCGATGACCTGAGCCTCTTCCAAAACAAATTAAACAGAGAAAAGTCTGTCTGCTGGGGAAGCTTGCTGATGCACTTAACACATTTTGAAAAGGGGCCTTAATGGCTGTGTGATCCCCCTCAACGCAATCCAAGATCGCTGGAGAATAAAATATCTAAGAACATAATAACAATAAATTATATTGTTTTAAATGTATGTGTGTACGTTGTATGTTTTTGCTACTTTAATTTTTGTATATTGTTTTTAATTGTTTTAATCGCATGTAAACCGCCCAGAGAGCTTCGACTATGGGGCGGTATACTATTGTAATAAATAAATAAATAAACAAAGACTAAAAATGAACTAAAAACAAAGTAAAATAACTAAAAACCTTAGCACTCTAAAGCTTTCTCCTCAAGAGAAAGACAGAAGTTCCCAACAAGACATCCTTTCAGCAAGGCGGTCGAAAAAGCACTGAGGAGAAAGGTGGGAACACGGAGTCAGTAGACAGTGGGGGAGGGGCTCCCACCAAAAACACTTGCCTTAGCTATAGAAGTTTCTGAGACAGGCTCCACACAGGTGCAGAGCCCATATGTGTGATGCACAGAGACCACGAAGAAGAACTATAGATACACATGCACACAAACTTCCTATCATGCTGTTCAATTGAGCTATGAAACTGAGTGAGCAATTGGTACAAAAGAAAAGCAAAAATGTTGGGAGAAGCGGAATGCTAAGTAGGCTTTGCCACTTGAGGTAATGAGAACATAAGAAAAGTCATGCTGGATAAGACCAAGGACAATCTAGGCAGCTGTTCACACAGTGGCCAACCAGCTGCCTGTGGGAAACCCACAAGTAAGACATGAGTGCAATAATACCATCCCACTAGTGTTCCCAAAAGCTGGTATGCAGAGGCATATTGCCTCAGATACTGGAGGTAGCAAATAGCCACAATGACTAGTAGCCACTGATACCTTTAACTGACCAATTTCACTTTAAAGCAATCCAAGTACTTTACCCATGGTGAGTTCGCACTTTATAAATTTCACAGTGTGGTAAGTATTATGTCTGCTGCTTATGTTTGCGTATTCTCTCCTCACCCATCCCTTTCTCTCGTTCACAAGTACTGCTACTATGTGATCCATCTGGACAGAGTTCAACATTGCTACCAGGATGTGATTGATGGGCTCAGGTTAAGGAAGTTAATAACAGAGGCATGAGAGAGACTGAGGTTTATTCACTGCACACTAGCATGCACAAATGAGCATTTGCAGCAAATATTGGCAGAAGATAAGCACATTCTAGTTTTCCACATTTTCCATTATCAGATGCTCTTTCCTTCTCCTCAGTGCCCAGACTTCAGGTGGGACTGGAACAGTATGCAGGGCATCAAAATGTTAAATTATGTCCTCGTCAGCATGCGATGTGCTGCTTATTATTTTAGTATCCCTGCTCTAATAAACATTGAAATCCAAGTCTTCTGCTTATTTTTAAGGAGCCAAGTAATTGCCCCTTTAAGGCACACCTTCTGCTTTGATGGTTAGTGCTTACCTGATACTATTCTGAAACCAAAAAGTAGGGTGTCATCAAAACACTTCCCCAAGTTAAGACACACCATTTTGAAAAAATGTTGAAACCTACTTTGCTGATTAAGTGGTTTAAAAAAATGCATGTTGAGCTTTTTTAGAAAAAGAATCAACCTTGAATATAATATTGAAAAATTCTGAGCAATATTAGGTCCTTTAATAAAACTTAGGATATAATAGATAATCACAACCATTTGCAGGTTAGGAGGTACTAGCAAATGACTTCACCTGCTCACCCCTATATATGCATTGACTGTGAGTAATATTGATTGAACCTTGTGAGTAGAAATAATTTGCATGTAGACATGTTCAGAATAAACATCACTTCTACATTCTTAAGTGTTTTGACTTGAAACAAGCTAATTTGATTGCTAATCAATGGCTGAACTTTGGGAGAGACCAGGTGTTCTATCAGATTATGGAAAACATCCTAGTTTTAACAGATGCAAAACTAGAATATTAAAGGGACCAAAACAGACAGAATTCCAATTAGGGCTGTGCAATCATAGGTCACATTTTAAGTTCAAGTTGAATATGAGACCTAGAAATTTGGGCATAGTGGTGGGAGGCAAGACGTGACAGCTATCTCATGTACCTGCCTGCTGCCACTCAATCAGAGCACATTAAGATGGCTGATAAGATTCATGTTAATTGCCAGTAACTGTGAGGTGCCAAGGGGAGACTCAAAACAGTCACCAGCCTCAACCACATTACCACCAGTACTCTGTTCTTTACAAGGCCAGGCAGGCTATGCCTTACATTAGGGATGGGGAACATTTTGCTCTCCAGATGTTGTTGGACTGTAATTACCAATAGGCTTAGCCAGCACAGCTAATGGCTATGATTAACCATTAACTCTTCCTGCTCTGTAGCTAAATTCCTGTTGTCTCACCACCGCCACTTAGGCCATCGCTCTGGCTGCTCTATCCATTGCTATATAACGGCGACCATAGAGTCCAGCAGAGCTGCCTAGAACATTGCCAGATGTTCCAGATGCTGTAGATGTCCATCCTTGTGGTCAGGGGTTTTTATCCCCACAGAGTGGTCAGGTTAAATGATGATGCACCCATCACACAACATGATAAGCCACCCCAGGGGCTCTTACTCCCACTGCAGAGGGTGGATACCCAAGGTGGGTACTTTAGGAATCATGAGCAGGGATTTCACACATGAACACAGTAAGCCATTGTGGATCATTCTCAAATGCAACCCACAGTGGTTTAGCATTACATCTGAACACAACCGATAAGAGCAACACCAGGCCTTATAAAACCTTTGGATCCTGAAAGCTCATGAGTCCTTATGAATAGCAGCAGCAGGCTTCTGGTGCCTTGCCTCCTCAATTTTACTTTACTCAAGCCTGTCTTTGGCAATGTTTATTGATCCTGACCCTTCTGATCCTCATCCATCTGCACCCAAAACAGACCCCAGCTGGATCCCACCTCAGAGCCAGGCCAAGGCCTGCCAGAAACTGGATTTCTCTTTAAACTGCTTTCTTTCACTGTCTTTTACAGCAGCTCCATATTTTACAGCACTTTCTAAGCAAGGCAGTATCTGAATACAGATTGCTGGTGGGCTGAGTTCGGTAATTTTAAATATGCAGACAGTGTGATTCTAATCTCTGCTCTACCAAGGGGTCTGCATTGCCTCACAGAAAGATTAATTACAGCTCACATCAATTTTGGCCTCTAGATGCCATGTAAAGAACATAACATAGACAAGGAAGCTGAGGAATTTTGATTTTGTTCATCAGCAAAGAGAGTGAAAGGGAGGGAGTGGAATTTTAAAAGGGTTAGTTTTAATAAGTTGAGTACTTAAAGCAAAATACAGATACAGAGGAGAATAAAAATGGGTTCTCATCAAATGGGCAATCATTTCTATAGGTCATTTTATAAGATAAGAGAACATGCATAGAGAACTAATCTGTTCTCCATGACTGGCCTTCAGCATTACAAATGATATCAATCAGAAAATAATACTGAAATTTGTAACAGCAAATATGTTTGCATATTTGTCCATTTTTGAAACTATTTTATTCTGCGCTGGTAAACATTTTCCTCAACCACCCTTTTCTAATTATGTTTTACTATTTGCCACATATTTGCCCATTCGTGCTCTATCAAATCCTGGACCCAAAAAGTTCTTTCAACTCATTGCTGATTTTCGTTATAACATTTTTTGCAATATTCATGCACCAAAGTGGTGAGAATGTGTCTTGAAAATATGGACCATAAAAATGGAGTATTATCCATACCAGGCCTTTGCCCACAGCAGACGCATCATCCACAGCTGAGACTTCTGGGCAAGTCCTTAAACTGTTATAGTCCTTCCCAGATCAGTGGGAGAGGCAAATGCGCTGCCTGGGTGGGTGAAGTTACCCCAGAGTCTAAGAACATATCATAGCAAGGAAACCCTTTCATAGACATCCATACTAGCTCACTATATAGAGGTATAAATCTAAGAGCTTCATCTTCTTGGCTCATGAGAGCTATAGCTAAATAGTTTGGTGAGTATCAATGTCCCTTCCATTTTAAACTTTGTTCTGTCTTTCTGTCCTTCTACTCTGATTTCTTTTTTCTAAGAACCCCTCCTCCCTTTGTCCCTCCTTTCCTAGGTTTCCTTGCCTGTATTTCTGCACCTGACAAGATTCTCTATTTTGAAGGACTTCAGATTAGGGCTGTGACCGGATCTGGATCCAGATCCCGAATCCGAGTTGGATCGGGGCTGGATTGGGCCGGATTGGATCCTTGATGTGGTTTCTATCTTGATCAGATCACAGCACTCCCTCCCGCTCCCCCTGCTCTCTCCCTCCCTCCCACTCTCCCTGCCTACCTGCTGCCTCCTTCCGCATTTCCTGGTTGGGGCGGGTGATGACATCACCTGCCGCTACTGGTAAATGCGGTGATTTAATTGGTTAGAACACCACATTTGCCGGTCATGGCAGGTGATGTCATCACCCACTGCGACCAGGAAATGCGGTGGCCCACAGCAAGGATGGAAGATGACGGCAGGGCAATGGCAGAGGAGACAGCAGGGAGAGTGGGGGAGGGAGGGAGAGAGAGAGAGAGAGAGAGAGAGAGCAGGAGGGAGTGCTGTGGACGGATCCGGATCAGATCCGGATCTGAGTTGGATTGGATCAGGCCCGATCTGATATGGATTGGGCCCAATACAGATCTGACAGATCGGGATCCAGATCGGATTGGGGGGTCTGTTCATAGCCCTACTTCAGATAACTCTAAAATGTCTGATATCTGCATTATAATTTGGGGTGATTCTTGCTCTGATAGTATAAACAGTGTTCTAAAAATGCATATATATATATATATATATATATATATATATAGTTTTTTTTAAACCTGAGAGCACAGTTTAATTTCAATACAAACTGAATCATAAATGTAATTCTGAAACTTTGGTTATCATTTAATCAAATTAAAATAGATTTTGGACATACATGATGCTTTTTACTCAGTTTAATCATCAGTTAACTTGATACCCCATTTAATTTGATAAAGACCTAAGGAATCAAATCTGTTATATTAAAACAGCAAAACTTTTACCCATTATTTTGATTAACTTTTATCACCTTAGGCAGGTAATATTGGATAATTCAATCACTGGTTATAAAATTTGCCATTTTAATTAATTATGAAGATGAAAATTTTGAATTATGTGAGAAAGAGAAAACATAAGATTGAAAATCTATTTGATAATAGGGGGATGATTGCAATTTAATATATTTTTAAGACAATTTGTAATAACATTAGTGAAATTTATGTTTCCAATACAATGGTCAACCCTTTTAAACAATCATGCCTTTTTCAGTCTGGAAGCATTAATGTTATACATTCTTGTCCCTGCACAATAGATCGTAAATCAAAGGAAGTTCCTATATGTCATGGTGGTTCTTATTCTATAGTTTTCAGCATTCCCTATCAGCCTTCTCTCAGTTATTGGGAAACTTTACGCCAGGTATTTAAAATGTAAGCTTCTAACTTGGATGGAGGATAATAATATAATAGGTGAGGAACAGATTGGGTTTAAAGCTGGCCGCTCAACCTTAGATCATGGTTGTGTGTTAGCTCACCTGGCAGAGAAATATACCTCATTTCCTGGTGGTAAGCTTTTTACTGCCTTTATTGATCTAAAGTCTGCCTTTGACTTAGTCTTGAGGGAACTGCTATGGTCCAATTTACACAAAAGTTCAATGGACAAACACCTACTGTTTCTCATTAGATGTGGAAAGCAGGGACAAGTTTCCAACTCAATCTTGGCTACAAGATGTGTAAGACGGGTATATTTTAGCCCCTTTTCTTTTTAATTTATTTTTAAATGATCCGGCTTCTTATCTTCGTAGTGTCAATTCCCATGCTCCCAAATTGTTCAGTACCAAGATACCTTTATTTTTGTATGCTGATGATGCTGTACTGTTATTACTCTCTAGAATTGGGTTAAACCGATTACTCTCTGCATTTTGGACCTATTGCTCTGAGAATAGTCTGACTGTCAATTATAGTAAGTCAAAAGTCCTGGTGTTCTCTAAAGCTCAGAAGAAATACAAATGGACTTTAAATGGTAATATCATTAAGCAAGTTGCCCATATAAAATATCTAGGCATACAAATGCAGAGCACTGGAGCTTTGTCTGAACAAAGAAGGCAGGCAATTGATTCAGCAAATTCTAGTCAGCAGCTGATCCTAAGATATATATATATATATTTAATGCCAGGTGGTCAATTCATCCCTACTGCAATCCAAATTTACAAAGCTAAGACTCTGGCCCCACTTACCTATGGTATTCCTATTTGGATATTGGGATTTATTGCCCAAATTGAAAGAATCAGTCTGTATTTATTAGGAAATTACTGGGCTTTCCTTTCTGTGCGGGGAACACAGCTATTTACCTAGAAGTGGGTATTTGATCAGTTAAATGCAAGGCATGGATCAATGCCTTTAAATGGTGACTACGGTTACATTTTCTGGCAGTACCTGGTAGTTATCTCTTCTTACTGCTCTCAGATTCCAGTGTCACTCGTTGGATGAGAGAGATGGAGAAGAAGTTACTTAGGTTGGGCTTCTCTGTGGAAGCTGTGGGTAACTATGGGCTTCAGAAGGCACAATCTCTTGTTGTTCAAAATTAATAGACCTAGATCTACAGCATTTAAGAACTGCTGCTAACAAATCTTGTTCTCCATTACTTTATTATAACTTTAATAACTACAGACTCACTGCAGCTTCATATCTACTTACGTTAACCATCGCAAAGTACAGAAGAGCATTTACCCTTGCTCGCTTTAATGTGTTGCCATCAGCATTACTAGAAGGACAGTTTAGTAAAATCCCAGTTAATGAACGGATATGTCCCTGTGGCATCTGTTGAACATGTCCTTTTGCATTGTAACATGTATAAGTAATGCAGAAAAAAACCTAATCTTTCCATTATTAACAGCCTTTTCTGGAAGTAACCCCACAACTTTGGTATTATTTGTTTAAGAGATGTGTCCTCCTGTATTACTTAAAGCATCTCTAAGTTTTTTATGACATCAATGCAAATTAGGGGGAAAATATTGCAATCCTCCTGAGAGAAGGAAGTCTACAAAGCTGTATCTTATTTTCATGTCACTTTTAAAGTATCTTTTGTATGTTTTATATTGATTTTATTGGTCTGTGACCTAAATAAATAATTGATTGATTGATTGATTGATTGAGCATTCTATTAGGCCTTAATAGATGTTAAGCTTGGTGAAGTTAAGTTTAACCTGTGAGGTTTCAAAATAGAATATTTTGCTTTTGAAGCAAAGTGGAAGGTGTTCTCTCTATCCTACAGGTTAATTCTCTGAGATCTCGCTGTATACTAGCCAGTGTGGCTATACGTAAACAAGACCTTAATGTACAAGTTTGGAACAAACATTAAATATTTTCTACTTGGATTATCAGGTTGACAGATAAAGTTTTTTCATATCCCTCCACACCCCCGTGTATCTGGCTGTCGTATGTCTGATACATCAAGATCTATGTGCAAAAATCTTTTACAATGGCTAGTTTGTCGCTTTACATGTGTCTTATGCACTCAGCAACTCAGTTAATGTATTGCCAGCTGCTCCTCATATCAACACAAAGTGTAACTAAGCAGAAAGGCCACTTTGGAGCATGCCTTCCACATAAAGATTAACTTTCATAAGCCACAACATACCACAAGTCAAGACCAGGAATGGAGAAGTATCCTGCATCTTCTCTTTTATTCTAGTAGTAGTAGTAGTAGTAGTATATTTGTATCCCACCTTTTCCTCAATACTTGGACTCAAGGCAGCTTTACAAAATTGAAACATATACAATTAATACATATAAGTAGAAATATACAAATGTTAAAAAAAAAATTAAGCCAGCTGTAATATTAAGACTTTTTTTTAACCTGGACCCGAGCCATGTAGGGCTTTATAGGTCATAACCAGCACTTTGAATTGTGCCTGGAAACAGACCGGAACCCAGTATTGTATGTATCGAGTTGGATCCAGACTTAGACATGCTTATAATAGACTCACTGAAATCAATGGAACTTTAGTCCTAATCCAGATCAAACCCACTCACCCTGGCTACTATTTCTAAAAGAATAACAAGACCAGGAAAGACAACAAATGACAAACATATAATCTAGAACCAGTCCTAGAAGTATTAGAAAGGGAATATTGTTTAAGAGGAGACGGTATGACACTGTGTGATGGGGGAGAAATAAAAGGTTTCCTCATTTGAATAACTAATTACTATATTTTATTAGATATGTTTATTTATTTATTTTACTAACCTTTATTGGCAGCCTGAAGCCCTCTTCAGGACTCCAGTTTGAAAGCATGAAGGGATCTGCAATGGTAACATGCTGTTGGCTCTGTCCCCAACATGCCTGTCTTAGCCATCTCCATCTTTGACCTTTTCATATTGAGTTAAAGGTCTGAAGGGGGGAATCTTTGCATGTTTCCCATTCAACCTGCAAAATTTGGAGGCTGAGACAGTGGAAGTGAGAATGTTTGTGGTGGGACCAGCACATGTAGTCCCTCTATTACTCCAGCCTTCTTTCAACATGTGGGTGAGTAATTTCCAAGAGGGGCTAGAGGCAGAGGGTAAACATTTCCGCTATGCATTGCATTCATTTCAAGAGCATGTCTTTTCAAAGTGTTAATGGCACACTTAGTGGGTTGCGGTCCTAAGCCTCAACCCTAAATGCACTTACATGTATAGAAGTTCTAGTGAAGTCAGATGAACAGCACTGAAATCAATAGGACTTAACAGGAAAGAGATTGTCTTTAGAAATGGAGCCTTAAGATCTTTTCTTGCTTGTAATGAAATCAGAGCTTTAATGACTCATTGATCCTAATAAGTCAGGAAGCCCATGTATTCAGTAAACACCAAAATATTTTCAAGACTGTTATTTCTAACATTTAGAGTTAAAAAAAATTGATGATTAAAACTGGTTGCCTGGAAACTATTTCAGTTTTTTTTGCTTAGAAGCTATTTTTAAGAGCTGAAAATGCCACCAACATATAATTTACGCCTTCCGAAATATATCTTTATTGCATTCAAATCTAATTATTTAAGAACACCATCACTATATTAAACATAATTACCTTCTAGGCTCTTGGATTTCATGGCAAAGGTTCGTAAAAAAAAAGAATGCTCAATATTCATGTAACATTCTACCTCCCCTCTAATATTGCCATATTTCTGGACAGAAATTGTAATCCGCTTTCCTGGTTTAGGTTAATTCCAATAAAATATTAAATCCATTTTCTGATCTAAATGAGTTCATTAGGAGAGGCCTGGTATGGAGAATACCATACTCTCTACAGAGTTCAGCTTCATTACGTTTCAGCACTGTGCATCTCCAGAGCTGTTGTACTACATTTATGAGGATTTATCTGTACTGTTCCAAAAACATTCATCCTAATTCTGCTCCTTCTGTGTATGCTAATCATGAATATGTTAAGTGGAAACACTAAGCTTGCAGCCAGTCTCGTCCCCAGATGGGTTCAAGGTATGATTACAGAAGCAAAATTGCCATAAGCACTCTTAAAGCAGTGCCGGTGAAGAGGAAATGAAGGTTTGAAGCAACACTAAAGCAAATCCTCACAATACAGCACAGGATTGTATAGCAGAGAGGAATGTCATGTGATGCTGGAAGCTTTAGTTTGCTTTGAAACATTTATCTTCTATGAAGAGCCAAGAACAACATAGTTGCACATATAGCTACAATCTAGAGAAATAAAGTAAACACATATCAAAGCCTAGGGTGCTTTCAGACATTCACTGAAAGCATTCAGAGCATGGGACCAGCTGACTTGGGTTGCAACCCAAAGAGGACATTTATTTATGTTTATGTATTATTACATATATACCACACCTTTTGTTCCATCATGGAGCTCAAGGTGGCTACATATGGTTCCAAGGTGGTCTCCCCTCCAAGCAGTGGTGGTGTCAAGGGGGGCAAGGAGGGGCAAGTGCCCCCCCAAACAAGGATCTTGCAACCCCAGTTGCTACCCAGTTGCTGGACTCCTGTAATTATTTGAAGGAAAAGCTCTTTCTCATACATACCTATAGCACTTCAACAGTTCCGCTGCAGACCTCGACTGAACCAACAAAGGCTATGCATTTTGCATCACTGACATTCTCTTAAAGATGCCAATAGACCAGTGGCAATACACTGAGGGGAAAGGGGAAGCATCTGACATGCACGACAGAGAAGTAATTGAGGAGATGTGGGCATGCAATCATAGATCCTCCTTCAATCACCTGGCTGAAAGGGTAGGATAAATCCTTTAATCCCCACCTCCAAGCCAAACTATACATTCTTACTCTCTTTGACTTTCACGTCTGCACATAACATTCCCAGATTCCCTCCATTCCAGAACTCTCTTGTAGTAGCCATGAGGAGCCAGACAGCAAGCCAAGCCTTAGCAGCAGGCAGCAGCACTCTCACCTTTTAACTTATTTTATGTGTGAGTGAGAGAGAGGTGGTGAGAGGTAGCCAGATAATTCATGCAGCAAGCACAAACTTCCCCGTGGTTCTCTGGTGGGCCTTTGGGGTACTAAGGTGGCGTGTGAGAGAAAGGGGATGCCTGCTTGCATGGGGGAAGCATTTCTTCATGCCCTTGCCTGTCTTAAGGCCTGTGTAAGGAGAAGAGGCTGGGGGCTGGAGGAAATGTGGAGAAAGATGGCAGCCTTTCTCTTGCTAGGGTGGAGCAAGAGAAATGGAGGATCTCCTCAGCTCTTGGCCTGGGCCTACAATTTCCCCCCAATTGTGGGGGAATACAATTCTCTGGAAGTTCATAATAATAATAATAATAATAATAATAATAATAATAATAAGTATTTTTAACCCGCCTCTCCCTCCGGATCAAGGCGGGGAACAACAACAATATAAAACACAAAAATCTCAACAGTTAAAATTTTTTAAAAAACAAGACAAAAATACATCATTAAAAACACCTTAAAATTCATCTGGATAGGCCTGTCGGAAGAGAGCAGTCTTCATGACTGTCTTAAATTCATGAAGACTGCTAATTTGTTTAACCTCCTCCGGCAGACCATTCCATAGTCTGGGAGCGATGGAAGAGAAGGTCCTCTGGGTAACACTCGTCAGCCTAGTTCTGGCTGACTTGAGTAAGTTCTTCCCAGAGGACCTAACTGTGCAGGGCGGATTGTACGGGAGAAGGCGATCCCGCAGGTAACCTGGACCCAAACCATGTAGGGCTTTAAAGGTAAAATTATTAAAGGTAATAACCAACACTTTATACTTCGCCTGGAAACTGATTGGCAACCAATGAAGCGATTTTAAAACTGGTGTGATGTGATCACCCCTAGGTGTACCGGTGACCAACCTGGCTGCCATATTTTGAACAAGTTGAAGTTTCCGGACCAGGCACAAAGGTAGCCCTATGTACAGCACATTTCAGAAGTCAAGCCTCGAAGTTACCAGCGCGTGCACTACCGTCTTTAGGTCTTCCAACTCTAGGAAGGGGCGCAGCTGGCATATCAGCCGAAGCTGATAGTAGGCACTCCTGGCCGTCGCATCAATCTGAGCTGTCATTTGGAGCGACGGATCCAGGAGTACCCCCAAGCTGCGAACACAGTCTTTCAGGGGGGGGGTGTAACCCCATCCACATGCTGAATTGTGAGAGGGAATGCAATGCCTGGAGAAGGATGATTCATATATGATGACTCCAGTGTTATAGCAGGTAAATCTAGCGAGATATCCAGAGCACAGGCTTCTTGGATGAGTTTCAGTTGATACAGCTCAAGGATGTTGACAAGGTGCTTGGACAGGCTCGTGCAACCACCTCTATATTGGATCCTTGCCCCTCTTGACTGATAAAAGCTAACAGGGATGGAACAGCCGGCTGGGCCAGGGAAGTGATTAATGCCTCTCTGCGAGAGGGAGTGGTCCCAGACTGTCTGAAAGAGGCAGTTGTGAGACCACTCCTGAAGAAAGCTTCCCTGGAACCAAAAAATCTTAATAACTATAGGCTGGTGGCAAATGTTCCATTCCTGGGAAAGGTCCTTGAGCAGGTGGTTGTGGGCCAGCTCCAGACACTCTTGGATGAGACCGATTATCTGGATACATTTCAGTCGGGTTTCAGACCTGGTTTTGGCACAGAAACAGCCTTGGTCGCCCTGTATGATGACCTATGTTGAGAGAAAGACAGGGGGAGTGTGACTCTTTTGATTCTTCTTCATTTCTCAGGGGCTTTCGACACCATCGACTGTGGTATCCTTCTGAGGTGAATGTCTGAGTTGGGAGTGGGAGGCACTGCATTGCAGTGGTTCCACTCCTACTTGGCAGGTCGGCTCCAGAAGGTGGTGCTTGGTGAAAATTGCAAAACCCCGTGGATTCTCCAGTATGGGGTTCTGCTGGGGTCAGTCTTGTCCCCCATGCTGTTCAACATCTACATGAAACCATTGGGAGCGGTCATACGGAGTTTTGGAGTGTGTTGTCCTCAGTACGCTGATGACATGCAGCTCTGCTTCTCCTACTCATCTTCATCAGGTGAGGCTGTGGATGTGCTGAACTGGTGCCTGGCTATGACAATGGACTGCATGAGGGCTAATAAACTGAAACTCAATCCAGACAAGACTGAGATGCTATTAGTGGGTGGTTCTGCTGACCGGATGGAGGGTCTTCAACCTGTTCTGAATGGGGTTGCACTCTCCCTGAAGGAGCAAATTCATAACTTGGGGGTTCTCCTAGAACCATTTCTGTAACTTGAGGCTCAGGTGGCCTCAGTGGCACGGAGTGCCTTCTACCAACTTCGGTTGGTGGCCCAGCTACACCCCTATCTGGACAGGGATAACTTGGCTTCAGTTGTCTATGCTATGGTAACCTCCAAGCTAGATTACTGCAATGTGCTCTATGTGGGGCTGCCTTTGAAGACAGTTCAGAAGCTGCAGCTTGTGCAAAATGCAGCAGTCAGATTGATAACAGGAACCAGGAGGTTTGAACATATAAGACTGACTCTGGCCCACTTGCATTGGCTGCCTGTACGTTATCGAGCCGATTCAAGGTGCTCGTTTTAACCTATAAAGCCTTACACGGTTTGGAACCACAATACCTGACAGAATGCTTCTCCTGACATGAACCTACCCATACACTACATTCAATATCTAAGGGAAGCTCGGAGTAGGCACCCGGAGTAGGCACCCGGAGTAGGTACCCAGGGGGAGGGCATTCTCAGTGATGGCCCCCCAACTATGGAATGAATTCCCGGACAAGGCTCACCTGGCGCCAACATTGTTATATTTTAGGTGCCAGGTCAAGACTTTCCTCTTCTCCCAGGCATTTAACAGCATATACTGAGTTTTTAATTGATCCCATAATTATATTTAGGCCTGGCTGAGAGTTCACAGCTGTTTTAAATGTACACTGTTTTTATATGTTGTCTATTTTTATGTTTTTAAATTTTGTATATAGTTTTTTAATGTCCAACATTTTAATTTTTTAAACCGTCAAGAGAGCTTCAGCTATGGGGTGGTTAATAATAATAATAAATCTTGAATGTGTGAAGTGGGCTGGGATTCTAAAAGTGTATGCTGAACTATTGTGAGAAGGAATGCCTGGAGAAGGAGATGGTGGTTTTTGCTTGATTGTGTAGGGTGGGGAGATTCTAAAAGCTTATGTTGAATTGTCAGAAGGAATGCATGGAGGTGATTTTTTTTTAAAAAAAAATATTTCTCCTCTATCCAAGCTCTGCTGGCCTCACTTGGAAAGCAGGAAGAATTAATCTTTTTTTCCTCTGGACGGTAGGCCAGGAAAAAATGAGGGAGGGAGGAAAGAATTAATCTTTACCTTCTCCGGTCTTCCTTTTTTCTCTTCAGAGAATTAGGACAGGAATTGGGGGGGGGGGGATTTATTCACAGTGCAAGCCAAGAATGTTTACTCATCAATTAATCCCACCATATTCAATATATGACTTATTTCAGAATATATGGTTAGGATGGCAGCTTTAGTGTGAGATATACTGTTATTTTTCTTTCAGACATCCTAAATTGTGGGACACAGCCTGCCCATGTAAAAATTAGGGATGTGCACGGACCCCAAAAATCGAATCAGTATTAGAATTGGAACTTCTGATTTTAACAGTACAACACTTTACAAAATCTGATGTCCGTGTTATTGGATTGGATCTGATAACGATACAAAATTGGAAGTTCCAATTTCGATATCAGACCGCCATTTTAGGTGTTTTCCCCATAGGTTTGCATTGGGGGAAAGAAAGTTTTCCCCCAATGCAAGTCTATGGGGAAAACACCTAAAATGGCATCCCTCCCCCTCCCTCCCCCCACTTGTGCTCCTTACCAGCCAACGTACTTCTCTGCCATCCACTTCTGTCTACTGAGGTATCATGCCCGAATCAGGCAGGATTCGGGAATGTTGCATACTTTCCATCTCAGTTAGAAGCACATCCAGTTGGTGAAATATGTGCACATTAATACTAATATGGCAGCACTGATGTGCCCCAGTATATGAGATGGGTGCTGCAGACAGAGTAATAATCTTTTAGACATTACTCTCATTGTGTGCTGAAGTAATGTTAGCATGAATTTTTCTGATGTCTGCATGTGGAATATAGGAAGCTGCCTTACACTGAGTTGATCACTGTTCCATCTAGCCCAATATTGTTGACATTGATTGGTTGTGGCTATCCAGAGTTTTACGCAGAACTTTTTTCAGCCCTACCTGGAGATGCTGGGGATTGAGCTACTGCATACAAGCAAAGCATGTGCTCTCCCACTGATGTTTACATATTATATTATACTTACAATTAGATTTCACATGCAATGACATTCCAAAGGTCTAATGACTGGCTTGATTAATTACATGATTAGCAACGATGATGTCAGTTTTAAAGAATTAAATGCCAGATGAGTGGGAATGCTTTTTTTCCACATGGGGGAGGAGAGTTCCACCAAGGCGTCAACTGGAGAGGGAAGGCTTAAACTTCCCCTTTATACATGCTGCAATTCCACCCATATTATCCCCTTCCAAGCTTGGTGCTTAATCTTTTCAAAACTGACAATGAAATTGCTGATCACATCACTACATCACATATAGTTTGGCCTAGGGATGGACTAGAGAAATTTGCAACAGATTAAAATGAGTTCAGATGTCTATGAATCAAATCTGCAGATTTCCCAAGTTTTGTGGATTTCATGGACCTGCAGACAGTTAGATCTGCAGGAGCCCAGCCATCTTATGTATCAGGTCACTCTAGTATAGCTAGAGAGGGCAGGGCTCCTGCAGCTTTAACTGTTGTGATGAAGAAGGAATTTCACCAGGTGTTGCATGCATACAAATGACACCTGCTGAAATTCCCTTTTCTATACAACTGTTAAAGATACAGGAGCCCTATCCTCCTTTCCACATGGTCACTTAATGCAAATCCCTAGATAGGCCTGGAGCATGTTTATTCAGAAGTGAGTTCTACTGAGTTAGTTCTGAGTAAGAATGCTTAGAATTGTAGTAAAAAAAATCACTCTAATTAGGCCTTCTGGTGAGTTCAGGTACCAATTGCCTATAGCAATTTATATAGGGCACAAAGGCATATAATCCTTTAAGAGTTCTCTCTCTCTCTCTCTCTCTCTTTCTCTCTCTTTCTCTCTCTCTCTCTCTCTCTCTCTCTTTCTCTCTCTAATATACTGTGACCCTTTTGAATTTAAGACAATAAATAGTTAAGGCATACTAATGCAGCTATGGAAGTCATTTGAAAGCACATGTATGTTCTACTTCATGTATGACCTATCATGTTCAATTGAGATCAAAAGACCTTCTCTGTGCAGAGACTAATTTATCAGGTATGGGGAATATTGGCCACTGGTTGTCACTGTTGTTCCATAAAAAATATGACTATATAGGTGTACTGTCAAAAGTGGTCTCCATAAAACATAATAGATGTGAATAAACTTACTTAATACTTTCTGGCATGGTAAAATAATTACCAGTTTTCAGGTAGTTTGTTTAGAATATATGGGACAGGTACTTTAAGGTAATATATCCTCATGGGGGTGTTTTTTTTTTTTTTTTAGTGTGACTGGTTAAATCTGCTGAGAACTGAAAATGTTATTGTTCAGTTTTGTTCAGTGCAGTTCTGTTAAGTTATCAATACTATGGAGGAATTATGCTCATGTTGTAGATTAGAGAGTCAGTGTAGTGTATAGTAGGTAGATTGTTGGACTGGGAGTTGGGAGATCCGGGTTCTAACCCCACTTGGCTATGGAAGCTCACTGAGTGCCTTGGGACCAGTCACAGTCTCGCAGCCCAACCTACCTTGCAGAGTTGTTGTGAGGAGATTTGTGTATGCCGCCTTGGGTTCCTTGGAGGAAAAAAGGCAGGATATAAATCAAATAAATAAATAAATAAAAAAAATAGATAATGTTGCTATTGTTGCATATGAAGGAAGGAAAACCGGGGTCCTATACCATGTTGCTTTTGCCTTATTAGCTATATTTATTTCTCTATAAACACAACAGTTTAAAAGGACATGCAGAAATAATATCCTTTTAGTCAATTCTGTGCAAAGTACACTCCTGCTGAAATGAAAGGTTTACTGCGGAATAAATGTTGGCGATTAATTAATGAGTAAGTGGCACAACAAATCAATTTAATTGGCAGCTCTAATATCGTCCAGTGGTGCTGCTCACTGAGCTTGTTGCTGAGTAGTGATTATTTTAGATTGGGCTCTCCCACTCCCCCACCTCTCTTGTGTCTACTAAACTTTTTCTGTTTTGAGGTAGTGGTTTTTAAACAGTTTATTCCTTTGTACAATGTTTATTTTTCAAAAAGCAATTTCAACAATAAAGGGGGAAATGTGCACCTACATTGTATTTCTATGAGCCCAGAGGATCACTTGATTGACACCATTATTTCTGCTTCTATTGAAAAGTGCCAATTAGCCAGATTCCTCAGCTGAGAAATTCTCATTCTGAAGACACTGGAGCATCTTTTCTATGAGCCCACAGGTCACAGAGGTAAGAAATAAATTTGGAAATAAAAAACCCAAACCAAAATAAATACAGCAGGTCTAACAAGATGTTTGGGTCCTGCAAATGACTGGGGACCAGAAGAAAACAAGCATTCCATTCCATCAAACCAAGTTCTGCCCTAAGGCAAAATGTCAACAACAGATTATCACAGGGATATAGTTCCCCCCAGTATCCAGGCTGAGTAGAGGGAATGGGAGTTAATGCTTGTTAGAAAGCAATGCTTTCTAACATATCCTGTAGGAAATGTTCATACTCATGAGAGGAAACTCATAATTAGAGCTGTTATCAAAGCATCCCAAAGAATTTTACTCCTGATCAGACTCCAATTTTTGAGTAGGGTTTCATAATGTATGCGAAGTTTTCATGAAACTGGAAACTTGGAAGGCAACAATAAGATCCCATCAATTCCCATTGATTGGCCTGAGGAAGATGGGCAATGTGGCAAAGCCACAACCTGCCTCCTGATCTCTCTAGCCCACTAGTTGTACTCAAGAACACCAACCCTTATCTACTGTGTTGTGGGTTGAGGGGAAAAGAGAGGAATCATCAGTTTACTTTCCTCACATAGTAACTGAGCTGCCCCTCTTGAAAATACTGTTGTACCAATCTGAGAATAAGAAACTGCAAAACTAAATTGTGATTTTTAAAAAAATTCTATACCACCTCTCTGCGCAAGGCAAACCACAAAATTAAATTAGATGAAACCACAATTAAAACAAAGTGATTAACTAAAATAAGAAAAAGGAAGGAAAAACTTGAAGCAGTGGCAGCAGACTATGCAGTAAAGGCTAAGAACTTGAACACGTAATTTTCACCAAGAGCAGACAGGAACAAAACAGCCTTCACTTGGCATTTAAAATATATTAATGTAGGTGGTAGACATATGTGTCCAGAGGAAATTCCATAATTGATGTTACAGTGGAAACAGCTTGCCTCTGTTGGCAACCTAACCTCTCTAGGTGAAAGCACTTAGAACAGGGAGTTCAGAAACAAGTTTATATGGCAGAAGGAAGCCCTTCAGGTTCCAGGCCATTGGGACCTTACAGGTCAAAACCATCACTCTGAATTAAGCCTGGCAACAACTGGAAGCCAACTGTGTTCTTCAAACAAAAAGCAAGAAAAACAGGTGACTCACGTATCCCCCACCCTCTCTCCCACCTCAGTCCTCCCGCTAGTATCCCATCAGCCATTGCTGCTGAAAATCTATCCTGCTGGCTGGAGTAGAGCAGCAGCCATCACTTTGACAGCTCTTGCCTTGCGATTCTGTGGCTGATGAAATAACCAGTGGTGACCAAGGAAATAACCAATGATATCATCCACCCAACGCAATAACCAATGGTGGTTCAAATACCCAACTCTGCACAGTGTTGGTTATTTGAGTTGGTTATTTTGGCCAAATAACCAACCGTTGGTTAAAAACTCCCATCACACAGCACAATAACCCACAGGGGGTTAAATAATTAACTGTCTACTATTTAAACCACCATTGGTTATTATTTTCTCTGAACCCAGTCCTTGTGTTATATCCTGGTTGGTGTAGATCTGGCCCAGAACAAATGTGTACAGAGCTGGTTGAGTAGCTAACAATACAACCTTATACACAACCACTCAGAAGTAAATCCTACTGAGTTCAATGGGGCTTATTGTAAGTAGGTATAGGATTCCAGACTAAACTTCCCAGAGTGTGCAAAAGCTTAAAGGAAGGGAAGGAAAACAACATGAAAATGAACTTTTAGCAAAACATATAGCCATGCTGCTTATCTAGATAAAATCAAGCCCACCCAAAACTTTAAAATCTTGATTATGGAATTGTTTCCACTCTAGAAACAGTTTGCTGTAGTTTAGAATGTTTTGACCTAATTGAGTCTACAGAATGGTACCTAACTGGAGTGCTGCCAGGTCAGGTGCAAAATGTGAAAGGTCCATTGCAGGTTAACAGGACAGACAGTGGAAATTGAACTGCTGCACACTAAAGCCCATGCTTCATCATTGCAGCAATGATTTTCTAAATAGAACCAGTCAGTCTTGCTTTCAATTAAGGGAGACACTAATTTACAGTGCTTAAGAATGAAATCCTGAAGGATTCTTGATGGGGATGGGGCTTGATTAGTTGTAAAACAAAGATTCATTAGATAGAAATGCAGGGCATTGCTGGGTTTGTTTGTTTGTTTGCATATTGTTTAAGTTTCTCCCTCCTTCCCCCCACCCCACATCAGCTCTATTGTGGTTGTTAAGGAAAGTCCGAAATGGCTTTAGATCGGGTTTTAGATACACAAAACAATGAGCTAATTGGTAAAGGAAGACCTATATCTAGCAATACTTTGAAAGGACTGTTCAGGCTAAAGCTGTGCACAGGTGTCCTCTCAAAATTCTCCACCCTATATATGGCCAGAGAAATTTCACCAAAATTTCTTCAGGGGGAAGAGAAATTCTCCAATAATTTCTCATTGGTAGGCATCACCATTGGCAAGGGTTGACAACAGCTTATTTCTTTGTTGCCTATAGGGTATTTGGGTTTGTTTGTTTGTTTTTGCACTGCCACTGCAAATGGCAACAGCATCAACTGTGTTGGGCCCCCTCCACAAGGATGCGCTTTTGTGCCCGGTTCCGGGATTATGCGCATTATCGCGGAGGCGCATTTACGCCTAATCCCTCTGCACGGGAGGCAGCGAGAGGCGGCGAAGCGCATTAATTCATGTCCAAAAAGCGCTTTAGAAGACGTTAACGCGCATAATCGCTTGTTCACACTGCGATAATGCGCTTTAACGGCCGGAGAAAAATAAAAGTCGCTATTTAACGCGCATTCGAAAATGCGCATTATCGGGGAAATAACGCGCCTGTACGCCCGTTTTGCGCTCCGCTGGTGTGGAGGTAAAATTTATAATGAGCCTCTAAGGCTCATTAAACGTCTCGTGTGGAGGAGGCCTTGGAAGCCTGCCCCCCCCATTTGCATCTTCCACAATACCCTGTATAACTAGCATCATTCCAAGGCATGGCAGAGAGTGGGGAAGGGAATGGAGCCACCATGAAAAATAATGGTGAAGAAATTTTGGAAGAAATTCTGCAAAGTGTCCTTTTATTTCTACAGGTTAAGAAAAGAAACATCTCAGGACTTTTCTGAGGAACATGTATTCTGAGAAATGTTGACTCAGCTCAAGTTGTCATTCTTCAGGGTTCAGCACCTTCCCTAGGGTTATCCAAATGTTACATTTTCTGTGGGGTGATTTGTATGTGATATATATATATATATATATATATATAGTATCTAATGCAAGTGCTGCCAACACCACTCCTTCTCCGAAAGCCCTGTCATAGGTGTGAATTGTGGGGAGGCAGTGTTGCATCCAGTTCCAGGAAAAGGGTGGAGCTAATGCTGTTCCAAAATCCATCCTCCAATTTCCTAAAAGTTTTCTTCCTCCATGAAAGAGGTCTCCATTTCTCTGTCTCATTCTTAGGGCATTTTATAATTCATTAGCTGATATGCCCGGAGTTGCTAGGGTCCATGAATAATATTTATGACATTTATTTGATAAATAATAAATTTCTCTGCAACTTGTTCATCTTTAGGTTGGTTGGTTGTTTTTAGTTTGGTTAAGTTCATAAATTGTTTTGTTAGAATAAAAGGAAAATTATGTTAATAAGAACTGTATTTTAAATTAGAGCTTCATGATAAACCACATTTTTTGTTTTACCTGAAATGCCTACACCTCCCATCATGCCTTGGCCAGAGCAGCCATCTAAACTTCAAAAACAATCAGGACACACAACACCTTTCTACCAGCTAAAAAAGATCCAAATCTAAAAATGTTTTTTTCAAAATAGACCCGGCATTGCCCAGATAGCTGAATAATATGTAGGAGGGAAGCGATCTCAATAGATGTTTGGAACTGTTGTATGCATGTGCTCTGAAGTTATTATGATGAAAAAAAAGAAAGCAGACAGAACACAGAATACATTATTGGCATAATTTACTATATAATATCTCCATTTAACAGGTTTTGGCAGAGAGCCAGGATGGTGAAAGCCACTGGTGACTTGGCCCTTTTATCTAACATAAAAATACTTAAAACCCCAAATTTCATGTTTTTAGATTTTTCTGGTACATTGTACGGCCAGACGTATCAGCATGCCAGATTTCAAGTTTGTACCCAGTGTTGCTTGGGCCCCCTAAAATATATGTCTGAGAGGTAATCATCTTAAAGTAGCAGGCCGGTGCTATGCCTGAGTAAATGTTTAAACAAATTAAATTCTTTTCTTTTTCCTCCCCTCTCTTACCCTCATGACAACCCTCCAAGGTAGGCCAGTCCTAGGCCTGTGAGGCAACTTTAAAACAAAGTAAATTAGTTTCTCTCCCCCCCCCCCCCCCCGCTCTCTCTCACCTTCAATGCATGGTCAGGGCTGTCTTGAAGCTGTCGCCATAACTTACCTTGTCCTTTTCCTTTGCTGTGTCCCCTTCTTGCTGAATGGGAGTCCTGCTGCTGAAGCTCATGGGAAGTGAAATTTGGCTGAGCCAGTCCACACAACACTGTGCAATTGGTACCCATAGGTAGGCTGTGAAGGAGCTGGCTGGCTGGTTGACGGTTCACTTGGTTGCTGTTGGCAATGGGCCTGCTCCTGATGGGGCCTAGCAACTGAGGCAGCTGGCCCCAGGCACTCTCTCTTCAGGCCCAGAAGGGTGAGCCACTACCAGATAATGGCTACCAAATCCTGATAAGTCTTCCCTCCTGTCCAAGGCATGCTGGGAGTTGTAAGCATAAGCCTAGGTCCCTGAACAACATGTTAATCTTTGAACACCATCTGAGATGTGGTGGAAGACAACTGGAAAACAGGCCATCTGGGTTGTGGCATCCTGCTTGTGGATTTCTGAATAAAGTTTATGATTCTTATGTAAAAGCCTGACTATATACCATTGAGACTGAAGAGTGAATGGAGGATTGACTGATATAGCTGAGGCTAGAATGGAATGGTGGGCAGGGTTAGTGGCAGTTGGAAAACAAAGACAGTTAGTGAGAGGTCAGGGTTTGCTCACCCATACTTTATTTTAAATCAGCCACTCTACATGCCAGTACTACAACTCCCAGCATGCCTTTGGCAGCCTCTTGTTGTCGATGCTGCTCCTCAACAGAGCATTGAGGAGTAGCATCACCAATGAGTGGAGGTAAGCAGCTATTATTGGATGCACCCAGGTCCGACCAATCCTGCTGGGACTGCCTTGGCCTGTGCTTCTCACCCATCAAGCTCTACATCAGAGCCTGTACTGAAGGGCCAAGGCTGGGCCAGGCACCTCCCCCCTTTGTCTGGTCTGTTACTGGGCATGCACAGAGTGTCTCCCCTTCCTCCTTCCCTCCCTCCCTCCCTCTAAAGGGCAAAGGATACACACTTGCTTCCCCCAGATTCTGAGAAAACAGTGATATCAGGACGGAGTGCCTTTGAGCATGTTTGGCCTCTCAAAGTCATGCTGTTATATCTAGTTATATTTTAAAACAACACAAAGGGTGGGAGGAGGCACCGCAAATGGATGCAGCCCATTTATGTGGGTTGTTTCCTTTTATTTGGAATTAGGTTGACTGCTCGAGACCAGCCTTAGGACTCAGGGTTGTAAAAGACACATAGCAGCCACCAACCTGTGCACTTACAATGGCCGCCAAAGGCCAGTAAGTCTGGCCTCCTGCTCAAAGCATTCTGGGAATTCCACCCAAGGCATACTGGGAGTTGTAGGCATAAACCTGGGTTTTTATTAAATTCTTTAAAAATACTTAAACCCCCAAAATTAATGTATTTAGATTTTTCTGTTACATTGTGCAGCCAGACCTATCACTGTGTCACTGTGTCAAGTTTCTAACTCATCTGGAAGTGGGTAAATATTTCCAGACATACGTGACACACACATACTTTCCGCTCTATAGGTAGAGATTTTGGATGTGTGTTGGTGGTGTTTTTGATTTTACTTAATCACTGTAAGGTGGCTGAGGGTACCATCTGTATTTTTCTTTCTATTATACATCTCACCATTGCTCTACAGTCTCCCAGGCTGCCTGCACTTCCTGATCTGAGAAAGCCCTATGGGAGGAATAAATTCATGATATATTACCCTGAGTGGGAAGTGTGGGAAGCCAAGGAGGCTACAGGCTGTCAGAAAGATGATTGTACAATGAAAGAATGGGCACTCACACACACACCCTCAGCCATCTCATAAGGTAAGCAAAAGAAACCTGAACCAAGCCTATGAGAATTTCTCAGAATTCTCTTCTGCTTTGAATTTCTTTTTGAAAGCAATTTTGTTTCTCTCAATTTGAATGAGAATAGTCAAATTTTTCATGGGAGAAATTTTCGGCACAGCATTAGTTCAAACACTGTCAGAAGTGTATTTTTTATCATGTAGTTTCTTTTTCAAGTGAATGCTAATTTACATCTGCATTTCCCCCCTTAATAGACAATTATTCACTTTGTGCCCAAAATCTATCAAATTCTCACTTCATTGTGCATAAAGCAGCAAAATACAAGTTGGTATATCTCTAATGTTCAAGTAGAATGGTGAGCATCAAGATATACATGTTCATCTATACAGATGTGAAATATTTCTGCATTTCTTATCAATCTTTCTTTTTCCTTTTTCTTTTTTGAGAATTTCAGTGCCCCACCCCCCAAGAAAATTCAACGAAATAGCTTCCCATATTTTGCCACTGACATGTAGGGTGGGGAACTTTGGATGCAAATTCTGTGTGGATCCAGTTTTATATTGCTGTTTAATATTCTTTTAATATTGTTGAAGGAAGCCATGGGCTTGGCCCCCACTTTTACCACTTCTTTTCTCTTAGCTTGTTGCTTCCTTCATCCACTAATATGAATTGACAATTGAGTTTTGTACCATATTAACTGAGCCAAAATTTCTCAGAAGAGAATTTCCTAAGAAATTTTCTTTTTCATCTCCCGCCCACATCCCTCCCTGAGGATATTCAGTAAAAGCCTCCCTCCAGGCAATGTGGCCATGCTCCTTAAAGAACATTGTGACCTTTATATCCCCAGTGCTAATGCTGATCTCCTCCTTGTCTATGCCACTGAGATTGCTATATCATGGTGATGAAAAGGGAAGATTTCCATTTTCCCTTGCAGACCTCTTCGAAGTGAGCATAAGCCCCGGCTGGAATTCAGGAAGCCTTCTTTACTGATCGGTAATTGAATACGTAGAATTCCTAAAGTTAACCCTGCAGCGATGTTGCTTTTAATAACCATTATGTGCTAGGGCCAAGATGGACTAAAATGGAGATGTTCCTTGTTTCCATTCAGAAACAAAATTTTAAAAAACCAGAAGCCAACCTTTGTGGGAAGCTTCAGGAAACTCGCATAGCTCTGATAAGAAAAGACATCTCATAAATATTCATTAAAAATTACCTTTTCTGGATCATGAATTTTTCAAACAGACACTGATTTGACCTCTGCGGGGAACAAAATCCAGACTATAATGTCCTGTTTCAACTTTCTGATACATGCAAAAACTCCCTAAATCTTGCTAGTCTAGTTAAGCATCTATTCATATACTGTGTGAAAACTTAGGTCTCTTCAGTTCTGTGATCCGATGATTTAGCATTCATTTTAATTCAAACTGCAATTTTACATTCTCAAGGCATTGCCTACTGTGGCTTGTTTGGAAGAGGAGAACAAATAATCACTATGGTTTGCATTTTAAATAGTTCAATTAACCACCATACTTGGCCTTCAATGTTGTAGCCATTCTACAGCATCTATAAAATATTGATTTTAATTTTGCATGTCTGATGGCAACAAGGTTCCTAATTTTGAAAGATATGCAATTGCTTATTTAATGTTTTAAAATATAATTCATTTGAATTGTGATCAGGTTGAGACATGGTGGTGGCAGTGGTGATGGGAAACTAAACAAGTTGCAGAAGATAATTCACAGGCTTTCTTTCACTTTGATATGTAGTTCTATTGAAAACTGATAAAATAGAGCCCTGGTCAGAATAGTCCCTTCCATGCAGAAGGGGGAAGTAGCTACAGGCTTTATCCCAGACATTCATGTGCCTCCCAGACTGCTCCCCAATGCCTGTGTGCAATGTTTTAACCACTGTTTGTGTTCAGGCTTTCAGATATTGTGATGAACATATGTGGCCTTTGGCAGCAGGGCCAGAAGACACATGGATGTTGGGTGGTTAAAGATGCATTGCTGCCCCTATATACATTGGATATACTCCTGGATAGAGCTTTTTAGAGCTCCATGCTTACATTTAATTCTATAATTTGCTATTATGGCCAAACCACATAAATGACAATTATTGGATGAATTAAATTGATATACATTTTCTGTGAAATATCCTGAACTGTCATTCAACTGTCATTAGCCTCCAGAGACAACCCAAGCCATTTTGCTGCCTGAGGTGAAAGACAAGATGGTGCCCCCCCTGTTCTGCCCATGGATGCCAACCAGACTGTCAGTTGGCTCTTGTATCAACACTGGTGATGGAACAGCATCCTCCACAGCACCAGAATCAGCAGGCTAGCTTAGGAGGTGAATGGCTATCTGCCTGGAACACATACCTCTATCTTCCAACAGAGGGGAATAGCCAGGGGGTTGCTGTTGCTGTTCCTTCCTCAACACCCAGCACCTGCGGTCTAAGACAACTGTTTCACTCTGCCCAATCGTAGGGCCAGCAACATCCCTACTCTAGCCCATGGATATAGCTCGAACTAGGTGTTGTTGTCCCCAGTATAAATTTCATAGAATCACAGAATAGTAGATTTGGAAGGGGCCTATAAGGCCATCAAGTCCAATCCCCTGCTCAATGCAGGAATCCACCTTAAAGCATACCTGACAGATGGCTGTCCAGCTGCCTCTTGAAGGCTTCTGGTATGGGAGAGCCCACGACCGCTTTAGGTAATTGGTTCCATTGTCGTACTGCTCTAACAGTCAGGAAGTCCCGCCTGCACTTCTAGAGGTGGATTACAGCCTCTGTGTCATAAGTGGAAAGGCACTTTTGCTCATTTGAGGTGCTTCAAAATTCCATTGAATCCCTACTTCTGCTATGCCCAATCCCAAGATGTTTCACAGGGTCACCATAAGAACATAAGAAGAGTCATGCTGGATCAGACCAAGGGTCATCTAGTCCAGCATTCTGTTCACATAGTTGCCAACCAGCTGTCAATTGGAGACCCACAAACAACAACAACAACAACAACAACAACAATGAATTTATTTCTTACCCGCCTCTCCCTCTGGATCGAGGTGGGGTACAACAGCAAATACAAAACACTAATATATATATATATATATATATATATATATATAATATAAAATGAATACATTATTAAAAGACATCTTAAAATTCAACTGGGTAGGCCTGCTGAAAGAGATCAGTCTTTACGGCTTTCTTAAATTCCAGGAGACTGTTAAGTTGGCGATTCTCTTCTGGCAGGCCATTCCACAGTCTGGGAGTGGCAGAAGAGAAGGTCCTCTGGGTAACAGTTGTCAGCCTAGTTTTTGCTGACTGTAGTAAATTCTTCCCAGAGGACCTGAGTGTGTGGGGCAGATTGTAGGGGCGAAGGCGATCCCGCAGGTAACTTGGACCCAAACCATGTAGGGCTTTAAAGGTAATAACCAACACTTTATACTTTTCCTGGAAACTAATTGGCAGCCAGTGGAGTGATTTTAAACCTGATGTAATAGGGTTACCCCTAGGTGTACCGGTGACCAAGGCAGGAGCTACACTACTGCATTAAAATGGTTTAAATGGATTATAACAGTAGTGACAACTGTTGGGGCCAAGGTCACACTCCATGTACAGTTTTCAAAACATTTTCAAAGTGTTGTATCCTGCATGGTGTAGATCGGTCCCAAAAAGACATGAGTGCCCCAACCACCAGGAGTAGATTTTCAGGGCACAAGGCAGGAGGGCTTTGAAAAGTCATATTGCATGAACAGAATTCTGCTTGCACTTCTCTGGTTCCAGATCAGTGTCCATTAGTGCCCAATTCCTCTAGCTGTCTTTGGTTTTCTTTGAAAACTGCCTTCTACAGTGTTTCCAGTTGCCACTCATTTTGCTGTGTTTTGCTTAAGACAACTCCTCACGGAAAATGCATTAATCAAAAACCTGAGAACATCACTTTAAAAAGGAATACCTAGTTTGATTCCAGCTGCTGTCTTTTATAAATTGATTTTGAAATATGAAGAGACTGTGGCTAGGAGGGAAAAAATCGAATTTGGAATCAAGTTTATTTTTTTTTTAATGCATAACACTCAGTTGACCAGAGTGATTTTCAAACCTGATAATTCACTTAAGCAGCTCTATGATTTGTTGGTCAAGATGAACATTAAACCCTTCTAGTGTGGAAACATAAAAAGAAACCTTAGCATGATTTAAACCGAGGCAGAGAGACATCTTTAGCATCAGGAATTGCTTTAGAAAGCAGTTACCTTAGTCTGCAGATTGTACCCTTGCTAGAATGCCAGGACAGGACTGGGGCTGCAGCAGTCTGCAATAATAGCTATATTTAATCAAAAGCTAAGGCCAAATTATAAATATTAAATGCGTACTTTAAAAATGTTAATCTTCCTTTTAGGCTTTGTTTTTACATGACATTCTAAATTACCTTCTGACAGATAAATTCTATATGCCCCAGATGCTGAAGCAAGCCCATTGTTTGGTATAGGAGGCAGAAACGTGACAGTGACTTTTATTATGTTTTACATTTTAATGCACACATCCAGCATTGAACTGAAGCAAGCTGTTTCCCAGAGATTTGAGATGTGGCATATAGAGTGCCCTACCCCCAAAAGCAAGGTATCTGCACACATATGAACCATTCTTTATGAACAACATGATTGCTATTTGCCTATTTCAAATAGAGTCCAAACGTGCCAAGCACAGCAAGAATATTGAGAGCAAAGAATGCTTAATATTCCAGCCCAGTTCACCAAAGAAGGGGGGAAAATGAAGCATTGAAGTGACAGAACAGTGTTCTGTAGAGCAACATGATGTGCCTGCTTTAAATGGAGAATAATGGATTTAAGTTTAGTGCAGAACTAAAGGGCTCAATTACTATTCATGAATTCTGAAAGGTTCTACTTCAGAAACTCCTTTTGCATGAAATGTTCATCAGAATCAATGTGTGAAACTACAAGAAAGTAAACCTTTTTTTCTCTTTTCACACAATACAGTTCTTAACTAGACCAGTACATTTACAAAAGAGCATTTCAGCAGAATTCCTGAGTCGGTGAAACTAGCCACCTAAAATAAATACGGCGGACTGTGATGGCTGTCATAGGCAAAGAACCCCTGCTAGCTCCATTTGGAACATGTGCTTTTCCTGTGACTAAATGGACTACCATTTGTCTTGAGGCTTCCATACTTTGGAGGAGTCGTTGCCATGGGGACAGAAGGTAATCTTTTTGTTAGCAGAGACATTAATTTGTCACTCTTTAAAGGCATCTGTATAACAGAACCGCATCAGCAGTAATGATTTTTACCACTGAAGGAGCCCCAGAGATATTTTGTTTCATGTTCCGGGAACATTATTCACCATGAAGCCAACAGTGACACTCATCTTCCCACACTTCTGCATTTCATTTGGACTACACAGTATAATCCTGTAGCTCTGAAGTACCAGAGAAAGCTATCAGAGTTTTGCATGACTAAGGTAGCAATCTGAAACACACTTCTTTACTTGGAATACGTTCCATCGATATCAACTGGACTTATGTCATTTAAATGCAATTGGGGTGCTCAAATACTGTGCATTTATATTTTAAAAACATTCAGATGTGAATACTGGAGCACATGCATGCATAGAACAAACATAAAATTACACACCGGAATCATTATTAAAAAATTAAAATGTATGCTACTTAAAAGAATTAGATGGTCTCATTTATTTACATATTTTTAAGGCACATCTATCATTATATTTGTGTTTTGTGCTGTGCATTATTTTGTTCCAGTTTAGAGAACTGCTTTGGCCACATTGAAATTTTCCTACATTCAAAAGCAGTTTTCCATGTGGCATGGAGGTTAGAACATGATTAGGCATTGCAGAGAATGTCTCTCATATGTCTTGCTTAGAGCCACTGTCCAGGATCTAAAGGAGAGAGTTCTATGTGTAGGAGAGTGTCACACATATTCTAGAATTTTGCTTGACACAATAATTCCCACAGCCAAAAATGTGTCACCTTTTATAGTGCAAGAGGTTTATGCCAAGTAGAAGAAAATATTTCACTTCCAGCTGCAAATTTCAGGTGGAAGATGTATGCTTATGAAAGTTTTCAAATCATCTGGAAGACAAGTTCTCACATGTTTGGTGTGTTGTGGCTGCATCCCCATCTCTGTTGTGTACACAGTCATTTGGGCTTGTTCCTTGTCTCACCTCACCTTCAAAATCAGCCATTTTGTGGTGATGCCCAGGACAGTTTCTCAAAATGCCAAACGTTCCCACAGCTTCAAAAAAGGTGGTCTAGTCCTGGGCCAGACAGATTCCCTGTTTAGTGGCAACTAATTGTATTTCTGTCAGAGCTCTGTGAGGCTAGGTTGTGCTGTATTTGAATGGGATGCCAGGTGAAAATGACCCCATTGCTTATGGGAATTAGTCATGGAGCAGAAATTATTTCAAAAACTGTATCTAACAGCTAACACAAGTTTGATGCAACTATGCAAATTTACTCATGAGTAATGCAATGGACTTAAATAGGACTTACCTGCTCCAGCTGAGATGTTTGAGAGTGTCTCTCCTATGTCATCCCACTGGTTGGCTACTGTGCAAAATAGGACGTTTGACTGCATGGACCTTTGGTCAAATCCAGCACATCTCTTCTGTGCCACAAATAGAACCCCAAACATATCATTCCATAGACTAATTTTGATGCTCATTTACAGCACAAAACCATATAAAAACAATTGACAGCCCAACTGCAAATATGTTATGACATTATTTCCACACGATCGTACAATTTCTTACTATAACATTCCACTTCTCTCTCACCAAGCCTAACTTCTATAACTTTTCCTTTTAGTGGCTTACTATTCGATATTTGGAGAAAAACAAGGAGCTTCTACTTTCACTTCAACTGAGGAGCCACAGAGCTGTGTACTGGACTTACATAGACACTTGAAGCTGCCTTATACTGAGTCAGATCACTGTTTGGTTTAGCCTAGTACTGCCTACTTTGACTGGCAGCAGCTGTCCAGGACTTCAAGGATGGGTCTCCATCACCTGTTTCATAGCAATTTCACTTGAGATGGAGGGGATTGAACTTGGGCCTGCTACGTGTGAAACATGTGTTCTGTGACAGAACTGCAGCTCTTCCCTTACCATTGAATCAGCAGAACCAGGGGCAGTACAGCTCATCAACCTGACACATATGCTTTGCTGTGTTTTCAGAAAAGAAAAGCAGATCAGGTGTAGTGGTGTGTGTGTGTGTGTGTGTGAGAGAGAGAGAGAGAGAGAGAGAGAGCACTGTCATGGTCAAATGGTCAGGTAAGAATGTCTTTTCCTTGTGCCTTTCTCAAATTTTCTGGTACTTGCCAGGAAAAGTTAAAAAAACAACTGGCATGAAATATGCATATTAATATGTTTGATAATTTTAATTAGCAGACACATTTGCATAATGTGCAAATGAGGTTGCCTGGATTTGGGGAATTGGGATATAATAACCTTATTTGGGAAACTTTTATTTTGGATTTTCACATGTTTGCATAATATGCTAATCATTTGAACTTTTTCAATTTCCTAGATTTCATGCTTGGGGTTGTATTTAAAGTAGTAAACCAGATGGTTTTACAGAATCAAAACTGGCCAACCTCTTTTCCTTTTTTTGAAGTTCACAGGTAACAGATAAATTTGTGAAGGCAATTTCTAAGGCCTTCGAAAACAAGGTTCTTTTATTTGCATAGTCAATCCCTCAAAATAGCATATGCATAATATTATCATCTCTGTGTGCCATCTGGAGTGTACTGGCTGAACTACAGTTTCAAAATGAGGTGGAAGGGATAATTTCATTTCATGCCTTTCAAGCAAGAACTCAAACTGATATTAGGCTTATTTGAAGAGAGGACAATCATCTTGAAAAATGCAGCCATTATTCCACACAGACCAGAAAGGGAAAAAAGACTTCTAAGACTTTAGTGTTATCTGTTTTCAAAGAGTTTATTTACTTTAGTCAACAGTTACCTCATTTAAATAGATTAAAATAAAAATCATAAAGGAGGTCCTAGGAGATGTGCACTGCTACCATACAGAGTTTTATCGACAAGAGTTCATTTTGCTGTTCTTCTCAGGCCATTTAATTCAGAAGGGGAGGAACAATAACAAAGAGACTTCAATCAATAGAGTGCCTTCTATCAGCTTTGGTTGCTGGCCCAGGTATGAGCTTATCTGGACAGGGATAACTTGGCTTCCATGGTCTCCATGTTAGATTACTTCAATGCCCTCTAGAAAGATACCATAAGACTTCACAAAACTTCCTGCACTAATAAAGTGGCCATGTGTCCTACTTTACAGATGACAGTCCTGTATTTGAAGAGCTGTCAGAGGACAGTCCTCACTTTGAAGACATCCTTTATTGGAAGAGCTTCCCAGTTCACATCCAGTTTAAAGGGGAAAACATATTTACGAAGATGAATAGGGGTATAGGAGTTGCCCATCAATCTGGACAATGGGCTGAGCAGGCATACCAGTCATGGTCTTCTCCACTGTGGTGAAACATTGTAAGTCTATGTAAACAATAGTAATTATTTTTAATTTTGCACCTACACCTATGCATTAGCATACAAAATGTTATGCAAATTACTACTTTTTCCTCTCTTTTGGGGTGGTGGTGATGCCTAAGGGATGACTCTATGCAGTAGATTTGCTGGAAGGATGGCAAAACCATGGCAGACTTACGGTTTTTGAAACAAGGAACAACAATAAAGATACCTTATTATAGAGAGAAGTGAGAGGCTTTCAACAGCTGTTGTCTATCATGCCTTCCTCCTAGGTTTGAGCAGAATTGCTGCATATTTTTGAGAAAGATGTGATTTAACCATAACTAACAGAGGGTCTGTGCAAGGCGTGGTGCAGTGCTAAAAGTGCCATGTAGTAGTTGTTCCCATGTGGTGAATTATTCACATGCAGAAGCTTCTCATGCTCAGTGGAATTTTTCTCCTTATCATCACAGCTTTTTTCAGAGATTTGTGGTAGTACTGCAAAGAAAACAAGCACTGCAACATGAGGAGGCAGCTGCAATTGTTTCACGAGGGTAATCTAACAGTGGCATGTTTCAACAATTTGAACCTGTTATTAGGACAATTGCATCAACTTGTAGCTGCTTATGATGGCTTCCCAATGTGATCTTGTACCAAAGTTCAATAAGGTCTTAGAACACTTCTCCTATAAGGGAAGGCATATGGACAAGGGATGCTATGGTAATCTAGTCAATTCAATTGTAGATTACTCTATCGATCATTGTCTAGCACTCTTCTTATATCTGACTCTAGCCTATTTAATTCCCATCATCAACGACAACAAACATCAGCAGCTGGATGACAAAATTCTCATGCACGTTAATGAGAAGCAGTGTCCGAGTGTAGAAAAACTTGGAGAAACAGAATGAAAGCTAAAGAATAATTAAGGAATGGACATTGGGCAGCCTTTGAAAGCAATGGAATAGAAAACCAGGCAGGATCTACACTACTGCTTTAAAAGTAGTGACAACTGTTGGGGCCCAAGACACACTCCATTTAGAAGTTTTCAAACTGTTTTCAAAGTGTCATATCCTGCTTGGTGTAGATCTGACCCCAGTCTCTGCATCTGAATGCTCATATCCCACTGAAACGATTGAGTAGCTAGATGGCATTCTTATGTCCATCTATTTATCCCCATAGTTTCTCTACAGTACGGATACCTGAAACTTTCTGAACCTCCATGACAATGTAGCTAAAAAGTGGAACACTCTGCAGGAATAAGCAAACAGGTTTTGCATGGCCCTGTTCTGAGGATTTATTGTTTAGGGCATGCGGGGGGGGGGGGGGAATAAGACTAAGGGGCCACATAGAGCAGTTTACAAAATAGTAGGGCTGTGCAGCTCCCCCCCCCCGAACCGGATCTGGATCCAGGAGATCCAGATTGGGCCGTTCCGCTCCGGCCCGATCTGAACCTTCGCTGATCCGGTTCGGAACTGGATCCGGAACCAGATTCAGGTCTCCGGATCGAGATCCAGAGACCCTCCTTTTCCCCATAGACTTGCAAGTCTATGGGGAAAAGGACTCACCGCCCCCTCCCCCTTCGCCATCCATGTGTTGTGTCTATGTCCAACTCCCTGCTTCAAAGGGATGAAATCTCAGACAGCGATTCGGATCCTGGGGTAGGAATGCAAGAGCCGGGGGAGTTGCTGCGAGAAGAAGAAGAAGAGCCCTTTCCCACAGCAGGGGAGGAAGTTAATCCCCAAGGGGACGACCTTAACCAGAGAGAGAGTACTTTCTCTTCTGGGACAAAGGGTTTGGAGAAGGCAGTGGCGAGGCGAAAAGCAAAGAGAAGAGACTTCAAACTCAGGACCGCCCGCCGCTCAGAGAGACTAGCCAACAAAGCCCTACAGGCTAATTTGTCTTAATTATATGACTCTGTTCTCTTTTCTCTCTAAGTTAGCTCAACTGAATGCCTAGGGACTAAAGAACCTTTTGATAACCTTGTTTCCCTTTGTCTTGCTGGAGGAGGGAGAACGATCGTTTTTTGTGTATAATAAAGGATTTGTATTTTCCCTTCAAGAGGTCTGTTTGTTGTCCTCACCCTTTTCGTTAGAACTTACAGAGTCATGACACCATGCTGCTATCCGCCACTGGGGAGAGGGGGGAGAGGGATGGGGTCCTCACTCACCCACCGCAGTCCGTGCTGCCTTCCGCTGCTGCCCTCTGCCATCCACTGTACTGAGAAGCAGACCTTGTGGCCTGGTTTCCCAGTAGAACACTGGCGTGCCAGGTGATGTCATCACCCGGCATGCCGGCGTTCTACTGAGAAACCAGGCTGCAAGGCCTGCTTCTCAGTACAGCGGATGGCAGAGGACAGCAGCTGAAGGCAGCACGGATCGCGGTGGGTGAGGGGGAGGGGGGGAGAGGGAGGGGGTCCCCACTCACCTGCCATGGTCTGCGCTACCATCTGTCACTGTCCTCTGGCATCCACTGTATTGAGAAGAAGGCCTTGTAGCCTGGTTTCTCAGTAGAGCGATGGCGTGCCGGGTGATGACATCACCTGGCGTGCCATTGCTTTGCTGGGAAACCAGGCCATGAGGCCTTCTTCTCAGTACAGCAGATGGCAGACAACAGCGGTGGAAGGCAGCACGGACCACGGGGGGTGAGTGGGGAGAGGAGGGAGAGTGGGGGGAGGGCGGTGCGTCCAATGAGCTCACCACTGGCCTTCCAGGTCCCTGGGTGCTGGCTGTGCAGCTGGCACCCAGGGACCTGGAAGACCAATGGGCCTGGATCTCTGGATCGATCCCGAATGGGCCCAATCCTGTCCAGAACGATCTGGATCTCCCCTGATCTGGTTTGGTACTGGAATTGGGAGGTCCAGATCGGCCTTATCCGCTCCGGATTCTGGCTCTGGATCCAGATCTGTGCACAGCCCTACAAAATAGTGTGGAGTGAGAAAAGTTTTCCTCTCTTTATAATACTAGAAATTACAATTACTCAATGAAATTGATTGACTGTGGAGCCAGAACAGTCAAAAGAAAGTGCTCCCACACTCAATGCGTAATTCACTTCAAGAATTCACTATGCAACTTATGGTGATGGTTATTAGCGCATATAGCTTTTAAAAGGAATTACAGTGTTAATCCCAAATGTGGCTGTGGGAGGTACAGAGTAGAAGATCATCCCCTAATTCTGAAGACCTGGATCTACACTACTGCATTATAACAGTATTGAAGTGCACTGACAACTGTTGGGGTCCATGACATATATTCCATGTACTGTTTCAAACCGCTTTCAAAATGTTATATCCTGCTTGGTGTAGATCTGGCCCTGCTGGCTCATGACAGCCAGAGAGGTGGGGGGGGGGAGAAGGCGAGGGTGTGCAGACTTAACTTGTCTTCTGCTGTGTGGGTCTTTGTCTTTATTCATTCTAATCCCCAACCCTGGGTTCCAGGGAGGATTAGAAGATGGGTTGCTGATCTGGTGCCTCTCCACATGTGAAGGTGCTTTAGATCTAGAAGATCCAAGGCTGCCTCCATCCAATCCCCACCTCATCCCCATAATTTCTAATTTCAACTCCTGGTGGGAACATCATGGTGGTACAGTTATAGTGGCTTCTTGCATGGACTCCCCTGTTCCCAGCAGAGCTCCTTTCTGCTGGCAAAGAGGCACCTCTGCACCATTCAGATCCCCCAGGCAGCTATTTAAGGTGGACTGGAATGTTCTTTCCAACAGCCTCATGAAGGATATGTCTATCAACAGCTAATAGGGAAGGATATGGGCATCCTGGAGGCATCTGGCTAGCCAGTCTTGGACCCAGAATGTTGAACTAAATTGTCTTTGGTCTCCTCAAGCATAGCTATTCTAAATATTGCTTTGTAATTTATAGCAAATATAATCTATAGAATCATGTATGTATTATATGCAATTGTTTCAAACCAGGGTTCTGCCAAACTTCAGCAAAGGATAATTTTAAAAACATAATCTTTTTTATCCTGTTCTTTCTGAAATATTTTGACAAATTATTATTCTCATATGTTATTCATATATGTGTATATATATATATATATATATATATTCCTTAGAATAAGAAGTAAAACATCATTATTTTCGAAGATACAAGCTGCTTTCATTAATGTGCTTCACAGTATGACCAGCAAACTCTAAGAACAATGAAAATACATTTTCCATTTTTTTCTTAAAAACAAACAAATGTAAACAGCACATTTTATGACAGCGACTTTGTCCTTGAAAATCCCATGCTAAATAGGGATGTGTATTGTATCGTTAAAATCACTGATAACGATACGATATGCTCTCTATCTTGTCTCTGTTTAACGATAACGATACGATAGGAAACCATAAGGAATACAATGATAATGATCGGAAACGATAGAAATTCCAACGATAAGTATCGTATTTTATCGTGTTATCGGAAGGCACTTTCTCTTTTGCTGCCACATGGATGGAGCTAGAAGGTGGGGTGTGCTTGATGAGACTGACAGTTTCAGTGACCAATCATGCAGCAAGGATTCCAGCAGGAGCCAATCACAATGTTGGAGGAGGGCGGATATCCCCGCATAAAACCCCCACACTTGGTGTTCCAGGCTCTGTTGGGAGTTAGGTGTTGAAGGGAGAAGGGTGAATTTGTTGGAGCTCTGTCCTGGCTCCTGGGTCTTGGTGGCGAATTGTTGGAGATTCATTGTAATCTTTTGCATCTTTGTGTCTCAGATTCGTTTGGCTGTGCATTGCTGCCTGTGTGTTTGAGACTTTGAGTTATAATTTTTATTTTTATAGTACGTTTTCTGGTTGGGGTTAGATACTTAGCATGAGTGGGGGGTACTGTGACTGAGGGGGAATGTGTTTGTCCTCTGCCCTGTTGAACTTTCTTTAAAAAAAAAGAAATATATTATATTTTTTAAAATTATATTTATCTCCCTCTCTCTCTCTGGGTGTGTGTGTTTGCTTGATTGATTGTGGGTGTGCTGCTGCTGTGTCTAGCCTGCTACACAGGATCTGTGTGGTCAAAGCAGCACATGAAGTCACAAACTGTGGGCAAAGCATACTTTTTTGTTGCAATTGACGCACCTTGGGTGAGGTGGCTCTGGGTCTAGGAGAGATGCTGTTGCTGCTGGGGGCAGTTTTGGGGTGCCTGTCTCTCCCTCTCATACATTTTTTATTCCTTTTTGAAAGATACTGCTCCAGCCAATGGTTCCAGTCTGGACTGGAGGGACTGCTTTAGGGAGCTTGAGAGAGATTCCTGTATTTTTATTTTTCATCACTACGTTCCCTGGGTCTGCTTCTTGTGGCGTCCATTAGTGAGGGACTGCAGAAGCATCCCCCTCATGCATTTGTGGGGGGGGGGGTTAAGAATTTGGTCAGGCAATGTGCCTGCCTATGCCTGCCCAGAAGGGGCTCTTAATTTGCAAATGTGCCTGCCGGGGACTCACATATTATCAATTGGCCAATGTGCCCACCCAGAAGGGGACTCTTATCCATTGGCTAATGTTCCTACCCAGAAGGGGACTCTTATCCATTGGCCATTGTGCCCACCCAGAAGGGGACTCTTATCAATTGGCCAATGTGCCTACCCAGAAGGGGACTTCTATGAACTGGGCAATGTGCCTACCTGTAGTGCCCCATCTTCTATGAACTGGACAATATGCCTACCCAGAACTGGGCAATGTGCCTACATGACTTCTCTGAACTGGGCAATGTGCCTACCTCTATTCCAAACGTGACTTTTATTTGCCTCTGCTCCAGCCAATGTGCGCAGCTCTGGCATGAAGAAATGCCAACCTGCCTGCATGGGGATGGCGGGCAGACTGGGTCATTTTTTAAGCACGATGATGAGGATCCTGCAGGTTGGCATGCTTCTGGAGTATCTCCTGGCCCAATGAGGCCCTGCCTGCTAAGGCTGGCTCTAAAATAATAACTGTTATGCCTGTGCTATTCCCCTACCCACCAATCCTTTTAATTTATGAACATGCGTGGATGAGACAAGGCATTTTACTTTTATGACTGCATATGGAAGGCACTGCTGCCTAGGTTTATCCACAGGTTTTGAATGTTCACTGTATTCATAAAAATATACCTAACTCACGTGACTTTAATTTGCCAAAGTGCCTACCCCGAACGTGAGGTTTTTTTTATTTGCCAAAGTGCCTACCCCAAATATGAGTTTTCTTTTATTTAGCAAAGTGCCTACCTCAACCCCAACGGGGACTTTTCTTTTATTTGCCACTGCTCCAGCCGATGTGTGCAGCTCTGTCATGAAGAAATGCCCACCACCACCACTGCCTGCATGGGGATGGCGGGCAGACTGGATCGTTTTGCTACTGCGGTGGAATGCGGCCATCCACTCACTGTGCCTGGCGTAGGCGCTAGTGGGATCTTCCAGGTTTCTTCGCTTCCTTCTGCTGGGTATCTCCTCTCCTGGCCCAATGAGGCCCTGCCTGCTACGGCTATACATGTTATGCCCGTGCTATTCCCCTACCCCCCAATCCATATGACTGCATATGGAAGGTACTGACAGGTTTATCCACAGGTTTGGAAAGTTCATTGTATTCCATCCAGGAATGCATCCACTCACTCTCACTGTGCCACGCACACACGCATAGGCGCATTCCCTCCGCTCCAGCCAAAGAGCCAACTTCTATCCTGAACGTGACTTTTCTGTTATTTGCCAAAGTGCCTAACTCAACCCAGAAGGGGACTTTTCATTTATTTGCCAAAGAGCCAACCCCAACCCAGAAGGGGACTTTTCTTTTATTCGCCAAAGTGCCTTCCTCAACCCAGAAGGGGACTTTTCTTTTATTTGCCAAAGTGCCTAACTTGACGCAGAAGGGGACCTCTATCCTGAACGTGACTTTTCATTTATTTGCCAAAGAGCCAACCTCAACCCAGAAGGGGACCTGAAAATGGCTTTTTATTTGCCTCTGCTCCAGCCAATGTTGTGCGCAGCTCTGGCATGAAGAAATGCCAACCTGCCTGCACGGGGATGGCGGGCATACTGGGTCATTTGAAGAACGATGAGGTCAAGGCTGTGTGTGATGGTTGTTTTGATGGCATTCTCACAGTTGTAAAAGCAGCACATGATATGCTTCTGCTGGGATCCTCCAGGTTGCCCACTGCAGGGGTATCTCTCCTGGCCCAATGAGGCCCTGCCAGGCTTCGGCTGGTTAAAATAACTGTAACACCCATGCTATTTCCCTACCTCCCCCCCCCCGCCCCAATCCTTTCATTATTTCATTTGACATGCGTGGCCTAATCAATGAGACAAGGTAGCAGCAGATAACCATCTTCTGATTAACACATTTTACTTTTATGACTGCATATGGAAGGCACTGCCTGCCTACTAGGTTTGGAAAGTTCATTCATTGTATGTATTATTCATATAATACCTATAAGTCTCAGCAGCAGCAGCATGTACATGTAGTGCATTACTAGAAACAGTGCATGTTGTTGAGAGCTTACTTCCGAGTAATGCCTGCAGCTGTGCATCTGAAATTGGGCACAGATGAGTCTCCTCAAGGCCATCTGTGAGATGGCCATGAGTACTGGACGACGTCTCTTGAAAAAGGACCACATTTCAGCCACCTGAAACAGTGTATTTGAAAGCTTACTTCCGAGTAACGCTTGCACCTATTGTTCTTAAATTTGGCACACATGACTAGCAACACTCAGTCTGCACTGTGACGAAGTTTCAAATGTGTAACTTGGAAAATTAAGAAGTTTTAGGCCTTTCAGACTCAAAAGCAACTCTCTCTAGGGCAAAACGTAGAAGCGATATAATATCGTCTTTCCGATATTTAACAGAAATCCGATACAATACGATACGGACCACCTACAATATTATCAGAGACAATAATTTTTTTGGTCCAAAAACCTGATAACGATAACGATATGATACGATAATTTCAGATGTGCACATCCCTAATGCTAAATAAGAGACAATGTATATTCTGTGTTACGGAAAATACAGAGTAAGAATGTAACATATGTAAAGTATTAAACACACACACACACACACACACACACACAAACACACACACACACACTTCCCAGTTACTCTGTTCAGATGACACACTAAGCCACGGTTGTTAAGCATTTTGAGCTAAACATTATGGCTTAGAGTATCATGTGAGCCATGACTTAGCATATTGTATGAACCATTCCTAACCATGGTGGCTACATAAACATTGTTTAAACTCACTAACCATTTGCCGCAAAAGGGTAGGCGGGCTATCCATGGTTTAGTGTGTTGTCTGCACAGCCCCAGTATCAATCCTTTTTTTTTTTTTTTGCTATGCTGGAGGTATTTATGTATTACAGCCTTCTCCAATCTGGTTCACTCCATAGGTTTTGGACTACAGCTCTCATAATACCTGATCATTGGTGAGGCCAACTGGGGCTGATGGGAGTTGTGGTATGACACATCTGGAGACCTCAGTTTGAGGAATGGTGTGGTATTGTATGCCCATTATACTCTAAAGGTGCCCTAGTGTAGATAGTTAAAAGAGACATGGAGGAAAGGTTTGCTCACACAATGGTTGCCAGTCACAATGGCTATATTCAACCTCTAGTTTCAAAGGCAGTATGTCTCTCAGTACCACTTGCATGGACTAACAGTGGAAGTAGGCTATTGCCCTCAAGTCCTGCTTGTGGGTTTCCTATAAGCATTTAATTGGCCATTGTAGGAAACAGGATGCTAGCTCAAGATGGACCAACTGGTCACATCCAACAGGTGATTCATATATGCCTATACAATCCATATGTTCTATGAAAGAATCAGAGTAGATATGGGGCTGCACTATACTTCCAAAGTTGATGATCAAGAGAGCAGCAGATGTCAAGATTGCTGTTCTGATTGTACATGCATACATCATGCACGCATACACTATGCAATGCACGCACAAACACACAATTTTGAGATTTCCCCCTTTCCCCCAGCTGCAATCTACAGGAAAAAAAATAGTGTTCTTTGCAGTTCCTTGAATGGCTTGCTGGGCAGCAAAAGACTCCTATTTCTAGAAGGAGGTGACTCAGAAGTCCTGTTGCACACTCAGGTCTTCTGTGACAGATTTTGAATCAAGCCACAGGGCTTTACATGTTACTAGTAACATATGCTACTACTGCTAACATATACATGCTGGCTGGGAAATCCTGGGAGTTGTAGGACTTTTTTCTGTCTAAAAATGCATAGGATTGCACTCTAAATGGCATTGCCAGCATATTTGGGTTAGATTGCCATATAATTTTTCCCAAAATTTGAATGTTAATCTGAGGTCCTATTGCATGTCCCACCACCTAGAGAGGTAAGGTTGGTAGGTATTTGTAACAGGGCCTTTTGTGTAACAGCACCCCAGTTGTAGAATTCTTCCTGAGGGAGGTTACACTAGCTTCCTCCTTAGCATCCTTTAGATGGCTGGTGTAGATAATATATTAACTGAGCTTTTGAAAAGTTAAAGCCTCTCTCTGTTTATCATTAATACCTGGTTTTAAAATGGATTAGGTTATTTGATTTCTATGTATTTTAATCTTTACATTTTTATTTTACATCGCCTTGGGTGTTCATTGAATGGAGGGCTCAAGAAAGATGCAGACAAGCTGGAGCATATTCAGAGGAGGGCTATGAGGATGATCAGGGGTCTGGAAGCAAAGCCCTATCAGGAGAGATTGAAAGAACTGGCCATGTTTAGCCTGGAGAAGAGAAGATTGAGGGGAATCATGATAGCACTCTTTAAATACTTGAAAGGTTGTCACACAGAGGAGGGGCAAGATCATTTGTCGATCATCCCAGAGTACAGGACATGGAATAATGGGCTCAACTTACAGGAAGTCTGGTCCCCTCTTGATGCCATCGGTTATATGTTGTGCCAGTGGTGGCAGCCAGCTCGAGGCGCGTTTGCACTCCCAGACACCCCTCTACATGTGAGGAGTGCCACGCTGGCTTTTCTTCGAGCCACTGGTGCTGCCATCCAGGCGACAGCCCGCCGGCAGCTGAAGGGGTGGCTGGAAGCATCAGCTTCTCACCAGTAAGGTAAGGTTTTTGTTTGTTTGTTTTTTATCAAAATGGGGGGGAGGACAGCGGAGGCGGTGCAGCAAGCTTATGGCTCGTTGCCCCACTCCCTTTCCCTGGACTGCCTGCTCCGCTCCAAAAAAGTCACACTAAATGGCCAACTTTTTAAACTCGGAGCATCTCGGAGCCCCTAGATGTCTTCGCATTGGCATCTCTGTCATGTAACCAAAATGCTGCCAGTGTGAAGCCGTATCGACTGAAACAGTCCATCTAGAGGTACCCCCAGATTCTGCCTGGACATCAGGAAAAAAATTATGACTGTTAGAGCAATACGACAATGGAACTAATTACCTAGGGAGGTTGAGGGCTCTCTCATATTAGAGGCATTCAAGAGGCAGCTGGACAACCATCTGTCAAGGATGCTTTAAGGTGGATTCCTGCATTGAGCAGGGGTTGGACTCGATGGCCTTATAGGCCCATTTCAAATCTACTATTCTATGTTTCTATGATAAAAAATATTCTGAATGAATAAATGATATAGTACTAGTATTTGGAAGAAAACCATCTTCCTTATGGAAAAATGTGATTAAAGAATATTCCCTAAGGAACCATAGTGAATATTAATATTCCCTGTTAAAAATATTGAAAGGACATCTCTTAGAATGTTGGGAAAATTTGAGAAAAGTCTTAAAATACGTGACGTCATGCCTAGCCCAGATCAGTAAAATAATGTTTGTTTGTTTGTTTGTTTGTTTTAAGAGTCAAGAACTGGTTTTTAAGTCAAACAGGTATACTGATTAAAATGCATATACAATTATTTCTTATAATAATTTTATTAATTTTCAACATATATCACATACAATAAACACAATACTTATAAACCCTCGAAAACCCCCCGTGCTCCCCTTCCCCTGAGACCTTCTTACTCTATTATTTTATACAATTTTCCAAAATTGCATTGATTCTTTTGAAGGTGTACATCCTCTCCCCTTTTCTAAAACATGTTCTAAAAATACTCCCCAAATACTTCCAAACTCATTCTTTTTAGTTAATCCCATCTTAACTTTCATTATACATGTTAATCTATCATTAATTGCAATATCCCACACTCCTTTATACCATTCTTCTATACTATAATTCCCTTGTAATTTCCAACTTTTAGCTATCATTAGTCTCGCCGATGTCAGGAGATTGTTTATCAATTCTTTTATATTATTATTACCATAATCTTTATCAAATACCCCCAATAAAGCTATATTTGGACTTGCTTCTGCCTTCTTACCTAATATCTCACTTATCTCCTTAAACACTCTATCCCAAATTTTAAAAACATATTCACAAGTCCACCACATATGGTAATATGTCCCCACATCCTGACATCCCCTCCAGCAAAACTTTGATATTTTCTTGTCTATCTGATGTAATCTTACAGGGGTGAGATACCATCTCCAAATTATTGTATACTGGTTTTCTTTTATCCTTATTGAAAGTAACTTTAATGTTCTTGATTTCCATATCTTTCCCCAACTGTCCCCATTAATGTGAATTTTTAAATCTTCTTCCCAGATTGTTTTCAAACTTTCTTGAGCCACGTCCTCCTCTATTAATATCTTATATATATCACTCATTAAACCTTTTTTACTTTTACTTTTATTTCCTCCCTCCTTTTCTCTAGCCTCAATTAGCTTTTGAAAACTTGTTTCCTTTCTACACTCCTTATTTTTCTTTTTCCATTTTAGTGTCCACTGTTCCAATTGCAAACTCTTAAACCATAAATTTTCCTGCCCTATTAAAACCTCTTCTATTTGCTTTTTAGTATTCAATTTCCTTACCCAATCTTTCACTTTAATTATTTTTTCCCCCTCAATAACCCTTCCAATTCTCCTCTCAAGTTACCTGGAAAGTTTTCCATCAAAACCACTGGGGACAGAAGGGAAATTCCTGGCATTAATTTATTCTTATATCTTTCCCAAATTTCTCTAATGTTCCTTAAGATGGGATTTTCTATACCTTTCAATTGACTCTTTTGTATATTACTAAAGAAAACATTTTGTAGCTTTAGCTCTATTTCTCTTGTCTGCGACTTTAACCATTCTAAATCCTCTTCCCCTACTATACTATTTATAACATATCTTAGTTGGTTAGCTATATAATACATCTTTATATTCGGAAGACCTAAGACTTCTTCCCTTTGAATCTTATACCATTTTGTTTTATTAATTCTTGATTTCTTATCCCCATTACAATAGTTATTTATCATACTTTGGCAACTCTTTATTTCTACATCTGTTATTTTAATTGGTAACATCCTAAACAAAAAATTAATCTTTGGTAATATCTTCATTTTAATTACTGCTATTCTACCAAACCATGAATGCTTTAACTTCCTATAAGCCTCTAACTTCTCCATTACTTGTGTTTTTAATCTACTAAAATTTATTTTCTCTAAACTTTCTAACTCTTTCGTAATATAAACTCCTAAATAATGTATTATATTTTTAACCTTCAAATCTAATTTTAAACTACGCTCATCCCCTTCTACTTTATCATAATTAAAAAGCATCGTATTGGATTTCCCCCAATTTACCTGTAACCCTGTAACATCTCCAAATTCCCTCAAATGTTGTTTTATTTCTTCTATGCTTCCCCCCGGATTTTCTAATGTCAATAAAGTATCATCCGCAAACATATTAATTTTTATTTTTTCCTCTCCTCCTATCCCTTTCAATCTCTTGTCCTCCCTAATAACATTTGCCAACATTTTGATCACAATTGCAAATAATATTGGGGAGAGAGGACACCCTTGTCTAGTACCTCGGGCTAGGGTAATTTGTTGTGTTAAACCATCATTTACCATCACCTCGGCCTTGTTATTTGCATATAGCTGATTAATCACTCCCACAAATCTTTCTCCAAAACCGAATATTTTTATAATAATTTTTAACGCCGGCCATTCCACACAATCAAAGGCTTTAAAAATATCCAATGCTATCAATCCTGCTTTTAAATTCCTTCTTTTAATAATATTTATTATATTTAATACCCTCCCTATTAAATTTGGCATTTGCCTTCCTGGAATAAATCCACATTGATCCTGTTTTATATACTCATTTATACATGTATTTAGTCTTGTTGCCATAATTGCAGTAAATATCTTAGCATCTTGATTAATTAAAGAAATAGGTCTATATGAAGCTGGATTCGTCAAATCTTTATCAGCTTTCGGTATTAAGATTATCAACGAATGTTCCCACGATGGCGGGGTCTTCTCTCCCTTTATTATATTATTATATAATTTCTCCATTTTTGGTAATAAAATTTCTTTAAATATCTTATAATATTCCGGCCCCAATCCATCCACTCCTGGAGATTTCCCTCCTTTCAGCTTGTCAATAATCCCCTCTATTTCTTTTTCCGTCACTAATGCTTCCATATAATCCCTATCCTTATCTTTTAATTTTATCTTCCAATTTTTCTCTACATATTCCTGTATTCTCATTTGTGGACTCGCTTCTGAGGTATACAATTCCTGATAAAATTCCTCGAAAATTTTTAATTTATCCTTCATTAAATTATATTTATTCCCCATTTTATCTTTAATTGTCCCTACTATATTTTTCTCCTTCTTTGATTGCGTTGACCTCGCCAGCATTTTAGAATTTCTATTACTGTACTCAAAAAAATTCCTTTTCAAATATATTAATTCTTTTTGAACTCTTTCTATATCCTTACCCTCTAGTTCTTTTTTCTTTACTTGGAGTTGGACATATATATGCTTATCCTTATTAGTTCTAAATTGTTGCTCTAAATCCTTAATCTCTTCTTCGATCTTTTTACTATGTGCCTCTTGTTGTCTTCTTAATTTACACGATTCTCTAATACAAACACCTCTTACTACTGCTTTCATCGTGTCCCAGACAATCCCCTGCGAATTTATCCCTATTTCATTTATTTCCCATATATTCTTAATTTCCTTTTTCATTTTCTCCACAATATTTTTATAATTTAAAATTTTTGTATCCAATCTCCATCTTTTTGCTTCTCTATAATCCTTCTTAATTTTGATATCCATACTCATTGCTGCATGGTCTGAAACCTTAATTACATCTATTTCACAATCCACAATCCTAGAAAGCAAGTTCTTTGAAACAAATATATAATCGATCCTGGAAAAGCTCTTGTATTTTGGCAAATAAAAGGTATATTTTCTTTCTTCCCCTTTTATTAATCTCCAAATATCCTTTAATTATTTTTGCTCCATTACTCTTGCTAATCCCGTTTGCCCTATACCTTTTATGTTATCTTTATCTTTCATTTTATCCATCACCATATTGAAATCTCCCACCATTATAATATTTGCATTCTTTACATTCCCAATATTACTAAACACTTTATCATAAAATTCCACTTGCTTTACATTTGGCGCATATACATTAACCAAAGTATATTTTTCTTCCCCCAGGAGACAATGCATTATAATATATCTTCCCCCCACATCCTTTACCACATTAACAACATTGAATACACATTTTTTGAGATTATTATCACAACACCTCTTGCTTTAGAAGTCCCATATACAATTATTTCTGATGTGTTATATTCTGACGTCTGAGCTTTCCCATAAAGTCATGTATTGTTTTCAGAAGAGGCAATGATCAAATGGATGTGTTAATTTATATACTGTCATATAAACATGATTATTTGAAGGGAACTATGCATTAATCCAAAAGCTTTTCTGCATGGCAGAAAACTTGTGTGTTATTAATTTCCAGAATTTCTCCAGTCTTTGAATTTGAACTACAAAGGTTATAGCTGCTGCTAAATTATGGGGTGGAAAGGAAACACTGTGGGCAATAGGCTAATCCACATCAAGAATATTCCACCAAGGGTTTTCTAAGTGTTTTTTTTAACAAAACACCACAAAATGCTTATAATACAGTTCACACAAACTATAGGATTATTGGGTTGGATTCAGAGATGCATTTTCATCAGGGCCAGATCTTCACCAAGCAGGATATAACACTTTGAAAATGGGTTGAAAATGGTATATGAAATGTGTCCTGAACTCCAACAGTTGTCAATACAATTATAAACCATTTTAAAGCAGTAGTGTAGATCCTGCCCATACTTCCAATTTAGTGCAAGATCCTTGTGCAGGAAAATTGAAATGAAATACAGCAGTGTGCCTCTTCCACAAAGTCTTCTGCAACTTCTCAAGAGATATGCCTTAAATCTGTGTTGTGAGAAGTCTTCTGCTAGCTCTTGTGCACAAGTGTGTGGAATTTCAGAATTTATTGTGACTGTTGATCTCTAGATCCACATGAGTATATGATCCTATTGTGTGCCAGGAAACACAGATCAAAGGAAAGGGAAAGGTCAAGGGAGAGCTTAAGAATAGAGAAATTCAACCAAAGCACATCATGTTTCTAGTTTAAAAAATGTATTCACAAACAGGGCTGTGATGATAAATTAAAAGGTGTTTATTCATTCCAAAACACAACGTGTTAGGAGTGAAATAAGAACTGCAACATTACACAAAAGCAGCACTGCATTTTGGGATAGTTTACACATGAAAAGTTAATAAACTGTTAAATTCCTTGCTAACATACTGACTTATACTTGCAAAGTATTTTTAAAAGGTGTCATAAAATAAATGCCATAAAATCCATAATGCCACGGAAAAACCTAAATCCACAGTTTGTCTCCTTAGAATTTTTTAGGCATTAATGATGAAGAAGAAAATCATAGGGATTGGCCTGTGATATACAAGTCAAGTGAATGGAAAACTCCTTCAACCATGGCTTTCTGAAATGGGAGTGGGATCTTGTTCAACCATGAGGTATCATGAGGATTATTGCTTTTAATACTGTAGATTCCACACACCCCTCCAAGGTTCCAGTGCAGTTTGTCATATTTTTCTTGTAAACAATAGGAAGATGTCAGCTATTCTGATATTGGTTTTGTTTTAATCCAAAGAATTGTCCTTGATTTCTTTAAAAGATATACTGCAAAGTATATATTACAAAAGTGGTATGAAAATAGGTGAAATGGAAAAATTATTCATTCATTTATCAAAGTATTTGTTTTATTTACTTAGGCTCTAATCCTATACATGCTTACTTGGGAGTAAGTCCTGTTGAACTCAGTGGTGTACTTCTGAGTAGATCTGTATATGATTGCACTGATGCCACTTACAAAAAATATGTAAATGTATTCTTAGCTCTTAATAGTTGTTCTCAAGCTAATTTCCCCCATATGACACCTTGTGATACAGTGCATGATCTGCTGTTAGTATATCATATCTCTTTCATCCATGTTCATTGTGACATGTGTACACATACAAATACACAATGCACATGTAGGAGAGGACATGCAGTTACGGAATCTATAGTTAAAATATACACTTCCAGGGACATCCATATCGATACAATAATTCCTAAACACATGTATTTCAGCAATATTGTCATACAGAAGAGGGCTTTAATGTTGACTGTTTAATCAAATGATTGCTTAATATGACTGTTTAATCATATAATCTGCCCAATCAGAACATTGTGGAATTGTGAGACAATGAAAGAAATCTTGAATATATTAGATGTACAGATTATGATTGTTGATTTAAAATACTATTTATTGTGTGGAAGATACACTGGAATTTTATTTATTCATGCAATGCAATTCTTTGGTGTGTGTCCACAATATATTACATTACATAGGCAGTATTAATTTGACCATAAATTATAAGATTAGAGGATTCATATATGCATATGCTAACAGATAATGAAGTCATGCAAGAATCACATTTGAAGAAGGAACTTGCCAATTTTACGCTTAAAATAATAGAAGGGTTTTTTATGTAACTCCCTTTCCCACTATTCCCATTAATATCATATGCTAGAATTTATTATAATAGGAGTCTTACAGGCAAGGTGGAAAGGTTTGTGCCTCCAGGGAACTGAAGCTTATTTAAAGAGGGGGCTCATACCAAAATCATGGAGCAGTAATTGGAATCTCCTCTGATGGCCTCAAAATCAGACAGTAGGAGCCATGATCCGACTGCACTCTGATATTTCTTCTTGTAACTGGCACCAACAAAGTTTGCTTATTAGAAGATAATGTTGAGAGAATAATAATGAGACTTTAAGAAGGCTAAGAAGTCTTTGGAAAGATAAAAGCTTACATTTGATGAGGTAGGAAGGACTGAGAAGGGAAACAGGATGGTAAACCCATCGGAACAATTTTCAATATTCTCATTCCTTGCATACAAACACAGTTAATATTTCATAAGTGTTGTGAATTGTGATTTACATCATTGTTTCTCCTCCTAATTTCAGAAATTGTATGTCACCTATTTTACAGTTGTTTCTATATTTATCTAGAAAATGTACTGAAATTCTTCCCCCCAAAAGAAAGGTAAAGACTACCTTAAAGAAACAGCATCCTTTTTTATGGAAGGGTATATGGTTTTTGCATAATAATTTTTATTTTTGTATGACTCGGTTTCAAAATTTCTAAGCATGAGAATGCATGCTTGCATCAATTTGTTAGCAACATTAGTCAGAATCGCTTAGCCTTCCATTTGATCTTACAAATTCCTTAGTATCCATATCCAAGTAGCAAGAAAACATTTAAGAACATGTTTCCACTATCAGTGCATCTTACAAGTCAAACCTTTGGCACCTGTCCAAATGATACAACAGATCTTATAATTGTGGGTTTGACTCTCATTCTATTTTTTATTATTTTAAAGGGGATCTTGCAGCTGAACCATAATTTAGGAAGGAACCAATTTAAATATACTCTTTATACAGTTTGATTATGAACATTTCATATCAGAGCTAGTTCACAGTCATAACCATAGTATATACAAGTGTCTGAAGGCCTTATTTTGGAGTGAGAATATGAAATATGTTAATAACAAGTAAATGAGTCCTATTAGCAACTGAGAAAAGACCAGAAATTGGACAGGGAAACAGTGCTTAGTGGGAAGTTTATAAAATGGAGATGAACAGCAACACACATGAAAACTTTTGTCTATTTTGTTGTCATTGGCAAAGGTCACACGTCTGAACCTAACAAAGGGATAATCACAAGGTTGGCTGCAAAGAATTGGTGCACTGGATTCAGCCAAAGTCCAAGTCAAAAGCCCCCTTCGGACCATTTCTGGGGCTTGCTGAGGTGAAGCAGGCTTCCTTCCAAAGTGACTAGAACTGAAGCTGCTCCCCCTCCATGAGGCTTTGTTCTCAATCCAGCTTGGGGAAAGCAGACAGCATGTCTCCAAAACTATCATCTTTTACTTTTGTTTCTATAAATGCAGATGTGGAGGGAGAAGGGAGGAAGGATGAGTGACTGCAAGTCTACCTTCTAATGATATGACTTTTTTTTTAACCAGGGGCTGACCATTAACTCTGCTTTGGCAGAAAAGGGCAACTAAAATGACCAGGGTACCTCTAGACAGGAGCTTTTCCCCGCGGTGGCTTCAAAGTGGTGGCAGGTGATGCACATGATGCTGCCACCACTCCAAAGCCATCCAGGGCCCAAACCCCTAAACTCCACTTACCCCGACTTTTTTTTCCTGCAGAGCTTGCAGAGCCAATGGCGACAGTTGATTGGTCGCCAATGGCTGTAGGAGGGCCGTTTTGGGTGCCGTGCATCCTTCTCTTCCTCCCCCTCTGGCTGCTCTGTTCATTCCTCCAGTATTTTATAGAAATGGGGGAAGGAACGGGGCAGCCGGAGGGGGAGGAGGAAAGACACATGGCACCCAAACCAGCTCACCTCCCTCTGACCTCCCTCTCGTTGCCCCATTTCTCCCAAGGGCGGAGTTGCCTCCGCCACCGCACCGAGCACCAGAGAGGGGAAAGAAACGAGGCAGCCAGAGGGATGTGAGCCGGTTCGCATCCCTCCCTTCCTCCCCCTCTGGCTGCCCCATTCTTCTTCCCTCCCTGGTGCTCAGCACGGCAGCAGTGGCAACTCTGCACTTGCACTCCTTCCCATGCAGATGCCGGGAAGGAGTGCGAGTGCGAGGGCCCAAGCCATCCTGGCACCAAGGTGCCTCCGTCAAGATGGGGCCCAAGGAGCTGGAGCATCTCCCCTATGAGGAAAGGTTGTTTAGCTTAGAAAAAAGGAGGCTATGGGAGACATGCTAGAGGTGTACAAAATTATCCATGGAGTAGACAATGTAAATAGGGAGACATTTCTCTCCCTCTGCCATAATACTAGAACCTGGGGGTCATCCCATGAAGCTGATTAGTGGGAGATTCAGGATAGATAAAAGGAAGTATGTCTTCACACAGCACATAGTTAAATTATGGAATTCACTACCAAAAGATGTAGTGATGGCCACCAATGTGGATGGCTTTGAAAGGGGGTTGGATAAATTCCTGGAGGAGAAAACTATCAATGTCTACCAGTCCTGACGGCTATGTTCTATGTTCTAAGCCTGTATACACTAGTTGCTGGGAAACATGGATGGGAGGGTGTTGTTGCACCATGTCCTCTTGTAGGTCGACAGCTGGTTGGCCACAGTGTGAATAGAGTGCTGGACTAGATGGACCCTGGGCATGATCCAGCATGGCTCCTCATATGTTCTTATTTATTTTACTTAGGGTATTTTACTTGCAAAGCAATCAAGGTGGCTTACAAAGCAATCATCATATAAACATTGAACTGTGCTGCAGGAAAGGTTGTCACACAGAAGAGGGCCAGGATCTCTTCTTGATCAATCCAGAATGCAGGACATGGAATAATGGGCTCAAGTTACAGGAAGCCAAATTCCAGCTGGACATCAGGAAAAACTTGCTGACTGTTAGAACAATATGATAATGGAACCAATTACCTAGGGAGGTGGTGAGCTCTCCCACACTAGAGGCATTCAAGAGCCAGCTGGACAACCATCTGTCAGGTATTCTTTAAGGTGGATTCCTGCATTGAGCAGGGGGTTGGACTCAATGGCCTTATAGGCCCCTTTCAACTCTACTATTCTATGATCCTATAAGGGCCTCTGTTCTCTTCTCTTTGCCTCCAAGGCCAATGGAGGGTGTGTGTTCTATTTTGCCTAACTTTCTGATGTAGCCAGAGGAAAGGGCTGCAGATGGGAAGGGACTTTACCCAATTTTCCTATTTTAGGGTTTGCCTCAGTGGCACTGACAAAATTTCCAAATGGAGTTTTAAACCTACAAAGTTTCAAAGTATTTTGTAGGTTTGCCAGGAGACCTAACTAAAGAAACTCATAGGGGGAGATGGTCCATTGGAATCAGCTGCTAATTTTGCTTTTCATGAAAACCCATCCCTCAACTGCTTTTTCAAACATTGTAGCAGATTAAATGGAATCCACTGATGGGAAAGAAAACAATGGGAGATATAATTTAATGGGCAATTGTATTATTCATATAATCTAATTCTGATATTCAGGTAGCAGTTTTGGTTGCTTATATGTTTTATATATAGGATTCTTGGTAAACAATATTATCAGATGTTTTGATATAATTGTGGTGAATCTACTGGTATATAAAAGGTGTACATTCAGTTAAAGTTATATGAAAGCAACATTTTAATCACATTAGTGAAGAAATTTAGCAAGTAAAATTGCAACCAGGACAAAAAATTGAAATTTGTGAATGCATTATTATCCTATTAAATCACATCCATCTTTGTTTTCTGGAATTCTGTTTTGTTGGTGCACTCACTGAAGTTTTCATCAATCTAAGTGAAATTCAGAGAGGTTTGCCTATTTGTTTGTCTGTCGCTTTTATTCTTCCATGTTATCCTCACATCTAACCCTGTATCTCTGAATATAATCAATCAACCTAGTCATAGGAAGGCTGATGCTGCAAAGACTCTCCTCAAGATGGCAGCAACATTCTACAACCAGTATAAAGGATTATATAACCAAGGATACATGCTGTCTTTTTTTCCTCCTGTGAGCTTGATGTCTCACCTCATTGGCATGCCCAGCCTTTGGTTGATTACAGAATTACACCAACATCTGGAATATGGCAACTTATTCATATACTGGGCCAAGAAGTTGTCCCATCTGATCACCACCTTCAAAATGCCATCTATAACAAAGCTTAAATAAAATATCCCAGCTGCATCACTTTGTACCCTGATGACTTAATTAATATGAATGGTGTATTCAAGGTGATAAAAAAAAATACCCGGAAAAGAGCTCACTGCCAAAAGCTACACAAATAAATGAGAATTCTGCAATCCTTGCAGATGCGCGTAACAATGGGAATAAACAAAAATAAATTATATACTTACAAATTATACTCACAGTCTTGCTGACTCAAGTGATTCAGTAGTACTACTAGGACATAACTCTGCAAAATCAATCCAGACAAGAAGAATGTAAAATAATAATAATATAATAATAATAATAATATATTTATTTATTTCTTACCTGCCTCTCACTCTGGATCGAGGCGGGGAACAACATCAGTAAAAATCAATGTAAAATACATATAAAATACATAAAACTGAATAAAAGCATATAAAGTTAATACATTATTAAATTAACAAAATCTTAGAATTTGACTGGGTAAGCCTGCCAGAAGAGATCAGTCTTTATCGCTCTCTTAAATTCTAGAAGACTGGTAAGTTGGCGGATCTCTTCTTGCAAGTCGTTCCACAATCTGGGAGCAGCAGAAGAGAATGTCCTCTGGGTAATGGATGTCAGCCTAGTCTTGGCCAACTGTAATAAGTTCTTCCCAGAGGACCTGAGTGTGAAGGGTGAATTGTATGGGAGAAGGCGATCCCACAGGTAACCTGGACCCAAACCATGTAGGGCTTTAAAGGTAATGACCAACACTTTGTACTTCGCCTGAAAACTAATTGGCAGCCAGTGAAGTGACTTTAAAGCTGGTGTAATATGGTCACCTCTAGGTGTACCGGTGACCAACCTGGCTGCTATATTTTGAACTAGAAGTTTCTAGACTAGGCACAGAGGTAGTCCTATGTACAACACATTGCAGAAGTCAAGCCTCGAAGTTACCAGCTCATTTACTACCATCTTCATGTCTTCCAACTCTAGGAAGGGGCACAACTGGCATATCAGCCAAAGCTGATAGCAGGCACTCCTGGCCGTCGCATATATCTGAGCTTCATTTGTAGCGACAGATCCAGAAGCAACCCCAAGCTACAAACACAGCCTTTCAGGGGGAGTGTATCCCCATCCAGAACTGGTTGACACACCTCCAAACTCTAGTTGGGGCCTTTGACAGCAAACACCTCCTTCTTGTCTGGATTCAGCTTCAGTTTGTTTTTTCTCATCCAGTTCATTACCGCCTCCAGGCATTCATTCAGAGAAAACACACTATCCTTAGCTGACACTGTTGTCAAAGGCATAGAGAAATATATTTGAGTGTCATCAGCATACTGATAGCACCCTGCCCCATGCCTCCAGATGATCTCTCCCATTGGTTTCATGTAGATGTTAAACAGCATTGGGGATAGGATGGCACCTTAAGATACGCCACACAACAGCTCCTTCTTTGAGGAGCAACTATCCCCAAGTATCACCATCTGTAACTTGCCAGAGAGGTAGGACTGGAACCACTGAAGCACAGTGCCCCCGATTCCCAATCCCCTCAGGCGTTCCAGAAGGATACCATGGTCGATGGTATCGAAAGCTGCTGAGAGGTCCAGAAGTACCAACAGGGACACACTTCCCCAGTCAATACTCAAGCGTAGATCATCCACTGAGGCGACCATAGCAGTCTCAACTCCATATCCTGCCCTAAAGCCAGTTTGAAATGGGTCTAGAAAATCTGTATCATCCAAGACTGCTTGGAGTTGAAGAGCAACTGCCCTCTCAATTACCTTGCTCAAGAACGGAAGATTTGATACTGGTCTATAATTATTAAGATTCCAGGGAGGGCTTCTTCAGAAGCGGCCATACCACTGCTTCTTTTAAACAGGATGGAAAACTCCCCTCCCTGAGAGATGCACAACCAGAGAGAGGGACAGCCCATTATATAGTAATATAAGTTAATACTGTTGTTGTTGCAGATACAAGGAAGTACTTTGGTATACAAATACTGTAGTCAAACTAACAAACTACTAAGTATGTATCCATGAAATATAACATTATAGAGCAGCAGATCATACACCCTAATTATAGACTTTAAGACTGTAGTCCAAGTTTTGCATTCTACTTTGTCTATATCACAAAGAACTAATAATATGTCAAGTCAGAGAGTGGTATACAGAAACCCATTGAATATGTGCCTTATCTTAATTTTATAAATATATCATAGCGTAGGAACAAATGACAAAAACCACTGTCAAAAATACTTTCTACATGTCCAGAATTATTCCATATATCATCAAAGGGGGGAAACTGTTCAGTTGATTTGAGGTGGAAAATATATTGTCTTAATGCACAATTCTTCACATAATCCTTGGTGGCCCAGATCACAGTGTCTACATGAGTGTACTTCTCACACTTACATGAACAATGAGCACCACTGGGTGAGTTATCCACTCATCCAACACAATCAGAAAGGCAGGCTCATGTGAGTCTATATCAACATACTCACAGCGGTTATTCTGCAAGCAATATTCTAGTTTTCGACAAGTGAGACAAAAAAATATGTGCCCAAGGGATAAAACAAACAAAGAAGCATGCAAGAAACCAGATCTTGTTTGACCCCACTATTTTTAAAAGCATAGCTAGTAGCTATGTCTTTTTTCCTTAGTGAAAATTAAGCATAGGGGACACAATCTGGTCTGTGGGGGGGAGGGGGAGGCATGCCCCCTGTGTGGCCTCACAATATGAACAGAGTACTTGGATCTATTCCTCTGTGCTCTTAAACCCACCATTCTGGGCTGATTAGAGCAAGTAGATCTGACCTGAGGACTTGGATCCAAGAAGTTATCAAAGCTTCTTTGAGAGTTGGCAGAGTACTGATCTGTTTAAAAGAGATGGTGGTTCAGCTTCTTCTGAAGAAGCTGGGGCTGTATCCAGAGGACCTTAATACTTTTATAATAATAAGTGGTCAATCTCCCATTTTTGGGCAAGGTGATTGACTGGGTGGTTGCTCACAAGTTCAAGCACTTCAGGATGATACTGATTAACTGGATCCATTTGAGTTGGGTTCTAGGCCTGGTTTTGGGGTCAGTCTGCCTTGGTCAGCCTGTAGGAAGACTTTTGCCAGGAGAAAAACAGAGGTGTCTGCCCTGTTGGTTCTCCTAGATCTTTTGATACCATCAAATATGGTATCCTTCATGGGAAGCTGTCTGAACTGGGAGTTCACAATGGTTCCATTCGTCCTTGGATGGACAGTTTCAGAAGGTGGTGCTGGGTGACTATAGTTCTGCCTTGGAGAGACACTGTTGTGTCATCCCTCAGGGCTTTATTTTGTCCCTGATGCATTTTAACATCTACATGAAACTGTTGTGAGAGATTGCCTGGAAGGAAGGCAAAATGGGAGCCTGACACCACAAGCATTATCCTGCTATGAGAGGATACAGAAAAAACACCTGCCCAGATAGACTGCTAGTAAGCTTTACCATCATGCTTCCTGTTTGCTGCTTCTGGCTGCTCCAGAGAGAGAGTGCCAGAGAACAACCAGAGCCAGAGAACAATTGTCTCTTTGCAAGACCAGACCCCTGATCCTGTACTCTCTGTGGGATATTTTCTGTCACCTTGCAAAAGACTGCATCAGCTTCCTGCAGCTGGTCATAAAAGGTGGGCAGCCTGGGACAGCCTACAAGCCAAATTCGACATATACAGCTATGCCCAGCTTAGAGACAGCTATAAGAACATAAGAGCCATGCTGGTTCAGACATCTAGTCCAGCATTCTGTTAACACATTGGCCAACCAGCTATCAACCAGGGACCCACAAGCAGGACACTGTGCAACAGCACCCTACCACCCATGTCCTCCAGCAACTGGTGTATGAAGGCTTACTGCCTCCGATACTGGAGGTAGTAGCACATAGCCATCAGGACTAGTAGCCAGAAATTTCTCCAGCCCCCTTTTAAAGCCATCCCAATTAAAGCCATGTTCTATCTTTCCACCATAGAGCTTTTAAAGTTGAGGAGTTTGTCAGTAGGGAAGTATGATAAATTCATTTGTTATTTTTTTATCAGGATTTACCCCTTCCCTCCTTCAGACTGACTTAAACACAATCTGTGGGCAGTCTGTACATTTCCAAGCTTGCAATCTGATTTGTGGGCCCAAACATGTGATAGCATGCCCTTGGAAAATGTGCATGAAAATAAAGTGTGCTTTTCAAAAATACACACAAACACACTTCAATAAATGAGAGAATGATGTGTTTTTTCAAAGATGCACACAAGTGGTACATACATTCAATTTTCTTGCAAAAAGGAAAAAAAAGATTGCAATCTGATATGGACACAAGATAGAACAAGCTCCAACGTGGAATTTGAGAACTCTGATGAGCTCATGTATGCATGGCCCTACCTGTCAGAAAAAAGAGTCGCAACTCCAAACGCTAACATGTTTGAATACACATTGAGAAGAAAGCATTTCTTTTTGCCCTGAATACAAATAACTTTGTGAATATTGGTGACTTCTTATCAAAACCAAACTGAAAGAAAATTGTCACCCACGCCTTTTCTTGCTTTTCTTGAATATTTTCTTACACAAGGATAGGAAAATGACGATCAGTTCCCAAATGAGTTCAGTTTTTGTTCTGTAACCATTTACACAGATGAAGGCCTAATCTACACCAAGCGGGATATTGTGCTATGAAAGCGGTATGAAAGCAGTATATAAGAGGCAGGAGCCACACTACTGCTTTATAGCGGTATTGAAATGCACTGACAACTGATGGGGCCCATAGATACATACCATATATTGCTTTCATACCGCTTTCATAGTGCTATATCCTGCTTGGTGTAGATCTGTTCTAAGATATTTTCCTATTGTAGGTTGATCTTTTTTGCAGTCTGTGAGCTGTCAAAATTTAAAGAGATTGGAGCGGGGGGGGGGGAATCCATTATGGGAGGAAAAAACTGACCCCCACAAAACAGCTGTAAGGCATTATCTGTGATGGATACACAAAATCCCTTGATTCTGAACTCAAATCCCCAATTCTTCCTCCTCTTTTTTATCTGCTTACCTCCCATTTGTCATACCCTCTGTTCTCCCATCTGGTGGCAGTTGTGTAGATCTGACAAATGCTCAAAAACTTTCAACTCGGCATTCTGCTTTGCTTTCTGAATGCATTTGCTCTTAACTTCTTAAAAGCCTTTTCCCCAAAGCAGTCACTTTAGGTGACATGTTTTCAGATTTCCCTGATGCTAAGGAAGTGATGTTGCAACTATTTATCTTCCTTGCCCTCTTATAATGCATATCTTTATTGCTTCCAGATTACACTGATAGGCAGACACTTTATACAATAATATTCATAAATGACCCCTTTGTTCAGCATGTTGCATCCCATGCATTTACTCAAAGTAATAAATTCAATCATATTACTCTAGCTATGGCAGATTTACACCAGATTCCTATCAGTCAATGCATTGACTTTTAAATTTTGCCCAGAGTTTTTCATTACCTATCTGAAACTTCCCTTTCACACCTATCAGAATTGGTCTCCATTTATATATGCCCTCAGTTCTTACTTTCTAATAATAAATCTCAAATTCATCAACCCCCTTGTCAGGTCTCTCATCCATGGGCAACAGAGCATTCACCTGCTATGCCCCTGAGCTGTGGAATTCCCTGAACTGAACTCTCATCTCTAAATCCCCTGAGCTTTTTAAATCCTTCTTTGATTCACACTTATTAAAATTTGCTTTTAATATTTGATCCACTGCTGACATATGCTGGAGGCTTGACTGGTATAAAATATTATTATTATTATTATTATTATTATTATTATTATTATTATTATTTCTACTGTATAGTCAGTACGATGAAATTTGCCAGTGTAAAGAGGAGTGAGTAGTATTATTGGTTTTTTAAAATATGTAATCTATATAGCATATATAATAGAAAGGCCCTTTTGCCTTGGTGCAATCAAGCTATCCTCAGACTGAGCTCTGATGTAATGATTTGCTTAGCTTCCATTGCAAAGATTGCTTCTGGAATAATTCTATGTAGCCATAATATGAACATATTATGTCAGAATGAGATGTCCATGCAAGTTGTTAAAATTTGATCACATAAATTAATGCTGGTACAATAGATCCAGCTTACTGAAGAAGCGGAATGATTGTTTTCCATAGAACAAAGGCTAGCCAATTGGTTCAAAATGTTATGTGAGAAATAATCCTCAGGACTTTAAGCCAATCATACAACTAGTTAGGATTCCCCGCTGTTGTCTAATCCAGACATTTGACCCTGCAGTTTTCATTCAGAGTGATGTCTACACTTAGGGATATATGGGTTTTGCAAACACCATTCCATCTCTGTTTTGTGGATTGCCTGGCGTCTTCCATTCTGTCATCTGCTCATTGATGGAACTGGGATTTATTTTAAGGGATGTTCAAGAATTTTGTTCCAATAATGCATATTATTGAAAATGTGGATTAGCGCAAATCTTCCCTCTCAAAGTAAGCAAAATAGGTCTAAAAGTCCGTGAATCTGCACAGCTGTCATGTTTTCCTGCCCTCCCACTGAAGTTTGAGACAATAAATAAGTCTGCTAAGTAATCTACAAAGCTTTATTCAGTAAATAAACATCTCATTGCACTTCAAGAGAGTTTAGAGTTTAGGAACTTTCCGCTAGACTAATACTTGGCTAAACTAAGTGAGACAATTGTTCTTTCAAGAAAAGGGAAGAAGGTATTTTTTCTGAGGCCCTGTCACTTCAAGGAGGATTTCTTGGAAGAAGCTTTTGGTGAGAGGCTAGTGGAGCTGACCGCCTCTCACTTACCTTTAGCTCCTCCCATCTGAACCTATGGAGGACCCTAGGATCGGCCAGCTCTGAAGTCTCCTCCCTGTCGGAGGATCCCTAAGTTCCCACAGACTGCGAGTTGCTAATGTTTTCACTGATAAGATCTGGTGAAGTTTCCTCCCTGGCAGGTGAAGAGCCTGGGAGAATCACCTCCCCCACTTCCTGTGTAAACTGGGACGTTTGTAGTCCTGTTTCTTCAGCTTCAGAATCTGATTCTGATTGATAGCTTGAAACTCCTACCCCCACACCTAGGGAAAGAGGCTTGTGGTCATGACAGCAGCTCTGCCCTATTCCAAATGTATGAGAGTGGCATTCCTTACCCATAATCTTCAAAGTAACAGTAATACATCTGTTTCCCCCACTGTATGGTCAAGTACTGTTTCTTCAATATTAGACCTCATAAGTGCTTCAGTAATTGATCTAATAAGGAACAAACCTATTAATTTCCCACCCATTTTTAATTAGGGATGGGTAAAATTTCACTTCAATTTGGTTTTGATAAGAATTTACCAACATTCACAAAGTTCTCCAAACTTGGGACAAAAACTACTTGAGATATTTTAAAAATCAGAATGTGGGAGAAATAGAACAAGCAGATTTCTCCATCCATGCTCAGGGCTTTGGGTGCTTTTTTAAAAATGATATTTATACACAAAAAATATTGGAGTCAATCAAATAACTTTAACAAGAAAATGAGTGTGTGGGGGGGAAGGGTCATGGAAGCTATAAACCAACACAATACAATAACATCTGATCCTATTCTGAAAATACTGGGAAATGCTGAGAGTTGTAGGTCTTTTTTTCTGTCTAAACATGCATAGAATTGTGTCCTAAGTTGCTTTACACAGGAATCCTATTTCAAAACTTGATAAATGGGTTCTATTTTAAGAAAAACATTTGAAACCTTAGCCCATTTCTTTTATGAACCATTTCTGTTAATTTGTCCACATAAGCCAAATTTAGTTCTTTAAATATTAGTTCACTGATACTTGGTATAGTTTCTGAATTTGAATATTTTACCAACACAATCTTTGCGGCCACCAAAGGATTAGCAATCAGATACACCTGATTAACTCTTGAGATATCAGTTATATAGTTAAACATTATTAATAAAACATTCACAGTCAAATCTAATCTCATCATTTGACCTATATCACAAAATACTTTTCTCCAGTATAAAATGCAACAAACCAACATCCAACTCACCACATTTCCAACAACCAAATGTACTGGTGAGATATGTTATTATTATTATTATTATTATTATTATTATTGTTATTATTATTATTATTATTATGGGTGCCCATCTGCCCGGATTTGTCCAGACATGCCCGGAAAAAGGCGGGCAAATCCAAATCCGGGGGGGGGAAACCCATTTTGGGGGGCTAAATCCAGAAATCTAGCCCCCCCCAAAAGCCTGTTTTGGGTATTTACAGTTATGGTCTTCTGAGGCCTGCCGAAGCCATTTCTGGGTTCCTAGAGGGCTGTTGCTATGGCAATGGCCCTCTAGGAATCCGGAGATGGCTTCAGCAGGCCTCTGCAGGCCCGTTTTTAGGACTTCCGGTTTCGGCCTTCTGAGGCCTTCCGAAGCCATTTCCGGGTTCCTAGAGGGGCCGTCACCTCTAGGAATCTGGAAATGGCTTCAGCAGGCCTGGGCAGGCCCATTTGGAGCACCTCCGAGGCCTGCCCCTGGTGGGTCATCCACACTTACCAAAACTCAGTCTACAAACCCTTTCCGGCTCCCGCTCGACGATCCTGGGCCTCTTCTTGGACGGTTCAGGCAGAGGACAAAAAGCAGGCAGAGCAGCATGTAGGACAGTTTTATCCTGGGAATTACAAGGTTCTGAGAATTTTTCCAAAACTGCCCTCCACCTGTTAGGATCTCTCCTCTCCCAGGTCTCATCCTGTACTTTTCTAATCCCCTTCTCTGCAACCCCTTGCTGCTGCTAAGAATATTTTCAAGGTGAATGTAAAAATCCCCATAATTTGCTCAGAGAAATGGGGGAGGGGGAGGGGGAGGGGGAGGGAAGCAAGCATAGGAGCAGCCTTGGGAGAGGTATGTTTGTGTGAGTGTATTTATGTGATGGGTGCATGGGGTGCATGTTCATTTGTCTATGAATAGGCTGACCAGATGAAAAGGAGGACAGGGCTCCTGTAACTTTAACAGTTGTAGAGCAAAGGGAATTTCAGCCGGCATCATTTGTATGCAATTTGTACCTGGTGAAATTCCCTCTTCATTACAACAGTTAAAGCTGCAGGGGCCCTGCCCTCTTGTGTATCTGGTCACACTAGTATAGTGCCTGCAACTTTAATTGTTGTGATGAAGAGAGGATTTCACCAGGTACTAATTGCATACAAATGACGCCTGCTGAAATTCCCTTTTCTCTGCAACTGTTAAAGATACAGGAGCCCTGTCCTCCTTTTCATATGGTCAGCCTATCTATGAATGAATGTGTGTGTGTAGTGCGTATGCAGCTGAAAAGGCCTAGCCACAAGCCCGGTTTCATCTGGTTGTAGCAATTGTCCTAATGCAAGGCCGTCAGCGCACCTTATCAGAAGCTACAGAATGTACCCCAGTAACAACTGAAACATGCGCAGTAACTTTCAACAGTGTGTCAAAGGGCAGTGACTTTCTCGTAGGAATGCAGGGGTTTTGCTTGCGCTTGCGCTGTATAAAACAATGACGTAGATCTTATGCTGTATAGTATAAAAGAGGGGGCTTGCATGCCCCTGGGGTGGCTCTGGTAGGCTGGCAGCTTGCTAGAGTGCACCCGCTCAGCTGAACGTAATAAAAATGCGTTGGACCAGATATTTGGAGTCTGTGCTTCTTAGGGAGAATTGGCATATCTCCTAGGAAAACGAACCTGTCACTTTTATGCAACATGCGTGTGTTTTGGGGTGGGTGATCCTGAGAGAGTTTACTTGTTTGCAGTGTGTGAGTGTATTTATCTGATGGGTGCATGTTCATTTGTCTATGAATGGATGTGTGCATGTGTGTTTTGTGGTGGGTGATTCTGAGAGAGTTTGGTGTTTGTGTGCATGTTGAGAGTGTGTGGGGAGCTATAGTTTTGTATGTGAGAGTTGGGGTAATGATATGGAGTTGATATTCCTATTTATGGGAAATAAATTTGAATGAATTTCCTAAGAATTCATTTAGAGATGGTTTGAGCAAATTGGTTTAGCTGTCTGGAAAACAGGTGTGCTGGAACAGAAAACTGGCTTCAAAGCAGTACCTTTATCTGGTTACCTCACCCGTTTGCTTTTCTTTGATTGTTTTGTTGGAAGAGAACATTGAAATATATTGATGTATGAATTGACTTATTAGCAATATTTATTTACTGCTTCTTATTTGAATAAATCATGAAACAGTTTAAAAAAAAGAATATAAAAATGTGCAATGGTGTTGCCCAAAAGTAACAGGCTCTTTTTCCTAGGAGATATGCCAATTCCCACTAAGAAGCACAGACTCCAAAGCTCCGATCCAACGCACTTTTATTACGTTCAGCTGAGCGGGTGCACTCTAGTAAGCTGCCAGCTCACCAGAGTCACACCTAGGGGCATGCAAGCCCCCCCCCCTTTTATACTATATAGCATAAGATCTACGTCACTATTTTATGCAGCACAAGCGCAAGCAAAACCCAATGCATTCCAATGAGAGAGTCACTGTCCTTGACACACTGTTGAAAGCCACTGTGCATGTTTCAATTGTTGCTGGGTTAGATTCTGTAGCTTCTGATAAGGTGCGCTGATGGCCTTGCATTAGGACAAATGCTATAACCAGATGAAACCAGGCTTGTGGCAAGGCCTTCCGCATACGCACTTTGAATTTTCCTTCAGCCTTGAGCAAGCGTTCCCAGCATTCTGTACTTGTAAGCAAAGATGGCTACACTTTGGCTATCAATGGTATCATATTATAAGTTCATTTGAACATACAGTAGCTCATGGCTGTGTGAAAGGCAAAGTAAATGGATGCAATTTCAATGGGCTTTTTAAACATCATGAATACATAATTTATGATCGATCTCTATTGGAGGATGATTGTTACTGGCCATGGTGTTTTTACTTCATCTATGTGATATTTGCTGGTGCTAGCATTTGGTTTATCCTTTTAGTAACTGTACAAAAACAGACAATTCTTGTTAAATACAGTATCCTCCTCCAAGCTGGTTCTTTCCAGATGTGTTGGATAAAACTCCCAACGCCCAGTCAGCATGACCAGATAGGAGTCACAGTCAAAGACATTTGGAGAGGATTGGGTTGGGGAAGGCTGAAATACATAGAGTTCTAAGTTTTTTTTTTAAAAAAAGTCATATTCCTCCTCAGTTTATTAATCTTCACAAGCTCATATCTAGCTGAGCTGGAGTCTAGATCCACGTTGCATATTGTATCTTCTATATATTTTCTCAATTAATTCTCAAAACCCGTATCAGACTGTTAATGAATTTTCTATTTAATTCACTAATCTTTTGGATCTAACTATTAGCTCTTGCGCCAATGTGCATGGTGGGTGGGTGGGGTGGGTGGAGAAGGGTTTTTCACTTCTCCTGTAATTGCTAGTTATTTTATATCATCCACCTGAAGTTTCTGAAGTCTGAAAGCCCAAAGTAAAATTGTTAAAAGTCCTAAAGACATTTCCATCAAAGTCCATTGGAGTTCTACTGATGAAAATTCTGACCAGCAAAATATCCCAACCTATGCCAATATGAGTAAGATTTCCTAAAACCTTTGCTGGGTCTCTCTTTTCCTCTTCCTTTTCTGCAACGTTTTTGTCATTAGGTATTGCTATGTCCATGAGGTAGTTGTGTTTTTCTTTTATATGTATGACTGTTGTGTCTGATTGCTTGCAAAGTATTGTCTTGTCCCAGAATTGTTCTGTCCCAACATAGCATGGCTTGGCTTGACTTGTTTGAGCGTGCCTGGATCTCCTAGGCTCTGAAAGCATCTTTCTGGAAAGCACCTGCTGGTTGCATGATCGAGGAGGCCAGGTTCTGTGAGTGCATAGTTGTCCTTGACAGGAGGGACTTGCACTTGCTAGAGTAAGATGAATAGATGTGAAGAGGCTGCAATCCTACATTCATTTATCTGGGAGTAAGCTTCATTGAAATCAACAAGAGTTATTTCTAAAGTTTCTTTAGGCAGTTTTCTTTGGGTCCCTGACTGGGATTTCTATTCTCTACACACTGAGGCAGTATAAATTCAGGATATACTTGGATAAAAGGAGGGAAAGGTCCTTGTCTAGCATTGTGATAATGGGCATCTGTTCTGGCCTTTCTTTGTATTGCTACTGACCATGGTTTTGTTTACATGACTAATGAACCAGAGATATAATGACACATTTTTAGATTAGTTTCTCACTAATAAACCAGTAGTTGAAACAAGCTAAGAGGTGAGAAGTGACTACAACAAGCCTTTAGTCCATTTTGTTCCATGGCTAATGTTTGCAGGGTAATCGTATTTTATACTCTTCCTGCAATGCTAGGTTGCTAGTTTGTTGTACTAGATTTTTCTGCACTTGTCAACTGCTTCATTTGTTCAGTGGTAGCAATGCTGAATCTGTGAGTATGGATAAGAGAAATGTTATGGGGAAAGAGTGTTAAATGTTAGGAAAGTTGGGACTACAGTCATCCAGTGAAGGATTTGCAGTCAGAAAACATATTTGAGGGAAGGGGAAACTATCACTCAGAGCATAGCAAAAGTTTCAAAGTACAGCAAAAGCTACAAAAGTAGGAGTGAGTAAAGTTAATTTCAGATACATTGAATGTCTCACTTGTTCTTTATTTTAGTGATTTTAACATGAAGATATTGTGTAGAACAGGTTTGTCTTAATTGTATGCTGTGAAATCAGACATGTGACCAAGGCCATGTTTGGGTGGGCACGCCCCCTTGGGGGCTGGACATGTTGGTGGGCACGCCCCCTTGGGGCAGCTATGTTGTCCTCCTTTTTGGTTTCCAAAATATGGTCACCCTATTATTATTATTATTATTGTTGTTATTAATTACACTTATATACCGCCCCACAGCCGAAGCTCTCTGGTACATGACTCTCTGGGGTCATGTACCAATGAAAAATAACTTTTAACTGGACCTCTTTCAATTTCATATGGACTGGGTTGTTTCATTTATATCAAAGACCTTCAGCCAAACTTCATATCATTTATGGTATAATGTTTTGTAATGTTTACTTTGTGTGGCCTCTGAGAGACTACAATATATCAGAGTAGGCCTAAGGCTTTGCTTTGTTACTGTACAAGACCTGTGTAGTAGTTCCTTGGTGATGTTCTGAAGGGGGAGACAGAGATGATCACTTTGAATATTGATGGGGCCTGGATCAGGTAAATTCAATTTTGATTAGCTGATTATTCTAGCTAGGAGGAAAGCAGCAAATGGGAAATGAAAACTGACAGTTAAGGAATCAACAGTTAGGGGTTCGGAGAGTCTGTGGGTAGTCAGATAGGGAGGTCAGCTGGTAGGTGGGTGGTGTTATGGAAAGATTGGGAGAAAGCTGAGGATAAAATAGCTAAGGCCTGAATATTAAGCTATTCCCTATCTGTGGATAACCTTACAAGGATGGTAAAGATTGGGATTAGGGGGCAGGTGGCTGTGCTATGCCAGGAGGCTGTCCTCAGATCTTGCCAGGAGGTTATATAACAGACAGTAAAAACGCAATTTGGGAGTCAGAGAAAAACTGTATCCAAGACCTGGACCTGACTGGGATGGAGTGCATTTTGTTGGGATAGAGGTTTAGGAAATTTGGCCTGAGGCAAAAAGAAGTCATTAAGAGGTTTCTAATAGCAACAGTGTTAATTGAGTCCTTAAGAAGTGTCAGCAAGCATTCTTTTCAAAACCCCAAAGTAAATATTAGTATTCCTTATGTACAAAATTGCCCTTTAATAAACCAACTTGTTTAATAGTTCATCTTGTTTCCAGTGATGGTGCCCATCTCATAACTAAGCCTCTTATACCAAGCTACTAGGAGGTTGTAAAGCATTCTGAGAGAGTTGGTGGTAGTGGAAAAGGGTCAGCTTGTGGAATTCTTAGTTAAAATGGCAGAGAGTTCCTTAAGCCTGGAAATATAAGCATTTCTTAAAAATAAGAAACCTAATAGATGGGATTGCCCAGTGAATGAGCAGTTTCCTCATAGTTGACAGAAGCATGGGAGATAAAATTCCCACACCATACTTAAATTCTTTGCCAAAGTCAATTTATATGTTTCTTTTAATTTCTGAAATAATTTAATAAAGAATACAACTTAGAATGCATGTTTTTGTCCTGTAATGTTGTCAAAATCTCCTCAAATGAAGTCAGGGGGAGTGCGACCCTATTGATTCTCTTGGACCTCTCAGCTGCTTTTGATACCATTAACCATGGTATATTTTTAGGTAGGTTGTCTGGGCTGGGAATTGGAGGCACTGCTCCTATTTGGATGGCCGATTCCAGAAGGTGGTGCTCGGGGATTGTTGCTCTGTGCCATGGCACCTTTGGCCATGGGGTTCCACAGGGTTCTATTTTATCCCCTATGCTGTTCAACATTTATATGAAACAGCTGGGAGAGGTTATCCAGAGATGTGGGCTGAGGTATCATCAATATGTGGATGACACTCCTTTTCATCAAACCTAGGTGAGGCAGTGGCTGTTCTGAATCAGTGCCTGGGCATGTTAATGGACTGGATGAGGACCAATAAACTGAGACTCAATCCAGACAAGATGGAGGTACTGTTTGTGGGTGATCCATCTGCCCTGCTAAGTGATGTTCACCCTGTTCTGGAAGGGGTTGCACTCCCCCTAAAGGATCGGGTCCATAGTTTGGGGGTGCTCCTGGATCCAGAACTGTCACTTGAGGCAGTGGCAAGGAGCATGTTTTATCAGCTTAGGCTGATATGCTAACTGTGCCCTTATCTGGACAGAGATAGCCTAGCTACAGTTATCCACACTCTGATAACCTCTCGTTTGGATTACTGCAATGCATTATACGTGGGGCTGTCTTTGAAAATGGTCCGGAAACTTCAGCTGGTACAAAACAGGGCAGCCAGACTGTTAATGGGGACTGTTCAATGAGACCACATTACACCAGTCCTTTTCCAGCTTCACTGGCTGCCGGTCCAGATCCGGGCCCGCTCCAAAGTGCTGGTATTAACATTCAAAGCCCTAAATGGCTTGTGGCCAGAGTATCTGAAGGAACGCCTCCTCCCATATGTACCTGCCTGGACCCTAAGATCATCCTCGGGGGTTCTTCTCCGTGAGCCCCTGCCAAAGGAAGTGAGACAGGTGGCTACTAGGAAGAGGGCCTTCTCTGCTGTGGCACCCCGGCTGTGGAATGAGCTCCCCACAATAACACATTGTTCCTACTAATATTTTTAAGGTGTGAAAATAATGATCATAAGTAACTGTATGGAAATTTCATGGTTTTAACCATTTTGATTTTACATAGGCCATCAGGTCATTGAATTCCCACCAAAAAACCCACCTTGTTTTATTTGAATCTTCTAAACTAAGACACATACACTATTGCAAAGCCTAGTCAAAAACTAATTGTGATGACCATGTTTTCCTTCAATGAACTATGATATACAAGGAATATTTTCTTGAAATTACTGATCCAGTGAGTTGTTAAAGAGTAATATGAAGATCAGAAGTCAGCTAGGAAAAAAAGAAACAAAACCAGCTCCTTGTGTTTTACTCAATAAATTTCTGCATGGCTAATTCCACTACATAATTCCTGCCCCCACCTTTTTTTAAAGAAACTGTATGAGCTGCATTCTGGACATAATAGGGAAGTGCCTAACCTTTAGTAGACCAACTGCAGTTTGAGGCCCAAGGTTAATATCAGAGTACAGTATTCTATAAAATTTGAACAGCAGGTGGAGCACAGTGGAATGTATTTGTAGATAGCAGTGGGTTTTCCCCCTCACCTTTGGTTGGTTAGCTGCTTTTAAAGATAATCCTAAAGAATGACTGGTAATTGAAAGTAAGATGTTGAATCATGAAACCTAGTAACACATAAATTATTTTATAAAATTATTTGCCATATGAAAGTTCCTAAATATCTAGGTAAAATTCAAGCTCTTTGGCAAATTCTTAAGATTATCTCCATTTGCAATGTAAAAGACGCAAGATATTTCAAGATGATTAATGAAAAGAAAAGCCTACTAGTAAAATAAAGGCATCACTGGATGGGCAAAGTGTGTATTAAAAATAGAACTATACTGTACTGATGCTTATGCTTCCTGATAATGATTTGGTTATGGTCCAGTTGTGAACAAAATAACAGGATAATCCACATCTTTCATTGTAACACAGAGGGAGAAAACACAGGCTTTGGCTATCCAAATTTGTTTTGTCTCTTGAGGGACAACTTTTACATTTTAAATCTGAAGAGGCAAGGCCCTTGTGTGTTGACTTGAGCATCTCACTTTCACATCGGAGTTCTTTTAACTTGTTTAAAAATAATTATGGATGGAGGAACCCATGGAGTTGAATTTTCCTGATTTCCCCTCTCCAAAATCTGGGGAAACAAGGAATGTTGCCCATGCCAAACCAATCATTCAAGTGTTTTTACACTATTCTGTCCACTTCTCTCCATTGCTCTACAGTCTCCCAGGATGCCTGCACTTCCTCATCAGAAAATGACCTATGGGAGGAATAAATCTATGATGTCTTCCCCTGGGAGGAAAGTGCAGGAAACCAAGGAGGCTACAGGCTGAGATGATTGTACAATGTAAGGCAGAAAAATCATGGTCACTCCTTAGCCATGAATTACAAGAATCCTGTACCAAACCCATGAGAGTTTCTTTGAATTTCTTCTCCGTTGAATTTCTTTTCCCTCATCCACTGCACAGTGATTAGTTAAGGTCAAAAACACCACCAACACACATTCAAAATAAATTATAAAATGCCCTGAAAATGAGACAGAAAAATGGAAGCCCCTTTCATGGAGAAAGAAAAATATTAGGAAATTCCTGAGGTTTTTCTTTTCTTACCTCCTAGAAATAAAAGGACACTTTTCAGAATTTTCTCCAAATTTTCATCCCTATTTTTTGTGGTGGCTGCATTTCCCCCTCTCAATGCCCTGAAAGCATTGTGGAGGATGCAAAATGGGGGCCAGGCTGCCAACACAGTTGATGCTGTTGCCACTTGCAGTGGCAGTGCAAAGAAACCAAAACTCCTTAGGGGAAAAAAAGAGCAAAGAAGCTGTTCTACAACCCTTGCCAATGGTGACACCTACCTGTGAGAAATTGTTGGAGAATGAGAAATTGTTGGAGAATTTCTCCTCCCCCTGGAGAAATTCGTTGAAATTCTCCCCCCAATTTCTCTACCCACAAATAGGATGGAGACTTTTGAGAGGCCACTTGTGCACAGCTCTATTCAATTCCAAGCCTACTCAGAGCTTTTGCTGCCTGAGGCAAAGGGCAAGATTGGCTCCTCTTCCCATTTCATGTGCCAGATCAATTGAATCTTAGTGGCAGTTGAATCTTACTCCTCCACTGCACCTGATTGCACTCAGAGCAATGTCCTTTAACAGTTCACCACCAGCACCTGGTCCTCAGTATCTGCCACCCAAAGTAGTTGTCTCAGAGCCTATCTACACACGCAGGATAAAACACTTTGAAAACGTTTGGAAAACTGTATATGGAGTGTGTCCTGGGCCCCAACAGTTCTCAAAACTGTTATAAACAATTTTAAACCATTTTAAACCATTTTAAAGCAGTAGTGTAGATAGGCTGTCACTCTTCCTACTAGTAGTTGCTCAGATGTCAAATCTGAATAATCAAAGGGAATTTCTACATGAAGCCTTTATCCTGTACCTTTACTGAGGGTTTTACTTCTGGATATTTGTGGGATGAAGATCAGTTCCTTTACACATGATTTTGTCAGGTTGTTTCTTTCTCTGCCTTTCTATATATTTCATTATACAACCACCAAATGGCACTGCGGTATAGCAAAATTGTGCAATTACACGAGTTTCCGATAGCACCACTGAGAAAAATACCAGACTATCCATCCCTAACCATGAGTCACAGCAAAAGGAAATTCCTTTAGGGATCAGAGGCAACTAACCAGATGTATCAGTCTCCAGTGAATGACCATTCTAGTAGGCACCCTACCTTTACAGAGATTATGAGTTTCACAGAGCCCCACCTCACCAAGTAATGACCTGCCCATGGCAATGAAACTAGATCAAGCTCCTCCACAAGCAATGTCTTACCTCACATATATAGTACCATACCTACACCATTTGGAGAAAAAATGTGAATTACTGTATTTTTTTTTAACCAGCATTAAACCATGGCATTTTAGAAGTATGACAGTATTTTCTTTCTTTCTTTTTAACTTTACTTGCATTTTAAAGCCTTTCCCGAACCCCCTCATCATATTTTCCAGTTTCTGGTTGGATTTCTAAGGGCACATTGGAGGAGCAGGGAGATGTGCAGCCAGGATCTATGCTGCAAACAGTTCCATAAGGCCCCATTGCTTCTGTTCAGGTGTCCCAAAATCTCTCACTGCCTGTGCCATTTGTAGCACATGAGCCTCATGATTTTTGCCCATGAGTCTTAGGGCCAAACTAGATGTGACACAGGAGACATGTAATCAAGATCTCTAGTGGGTTCTGTTTGGGTTTTTACATTTCAAAAGCCCCATAAAGTAAATTGTGTGAGGCTGATAATTGATTAGGGCTGTGGTACTTGCCAAAACAGGTTATTTCACACTTTCCACTTGTGCCATTTCCTGAATCAACCTTTGTCCCTCTCCAAAGCATCTGAAATTCTCACCGGGGTGGGGGGAAGACAGATTAGTTGTACCTGTCTTCACACACACACACACTGCACAAAACTAATAGCAGTTTCAGAGGCAAGTTAGAATGGGGAAATTGTGTCGCAGGAAAGGCTTAAACATCACCAACCAATGCTGCTTGCCTAATTAAAATGTTATGTACCTGCTTGGAAGTAAAAACACATGGAATATAACTAGGTGAATTCTTGATCAATATATAGCAGAGTGTTTATTTTGGACTTTAGGATACCCTGACACCACTCAGAAACCCGAACTGCCTATTGGCTACCGGGCCAGATTTAAGGTTTTGGTACTAGTGTACACAGCCCTAAATAACTTGGGACCAGGATACCTGAGAGAGTGCCTTCTCTCTTACCAAGCTGCCCGGACACTGAGGTCATTGTAGGACATGCTCCTGGTGGTTCCACATGGCCCTATGGCCCAGTTGGAATCCACCAGGAGAAGAGCCTTTAGTGTGGTGGCCCCTTCTCTTTGGAACCCCCTGCCCCTGGAGGTCAGGCAGGCACCAACACTAGTCTGCTTCCAGCATCTCCTGAAAACAACTCTATATCAAAAAACTTTCCTCAACTGACTAGCCACTGTTTTTACTGGTCCTTTGTTTTAACTTGAACAATTTTAATTTACTTTTTAAATCTTCTATCTTTTTACTGTTTATACCTATATGCATTGCTCCAGAATCTATTTTAGATATGGAGCAGTCTATACATATTGTTTAATAATTATTATTAATAATAATAATAATAATAATAACTGAGGAAGAGCTCCTGTCTTAATCCAGATGGATCTGAATATGGGTTCGTCTAATTCTTGCAAGAGAGAAAAAAATCCTCTGAGCTTCAAATAGGATAGAATATATGAGGCTACGAGCAGAACAAATCAACCAACAGTCAAATAAATGTCTTTAAAAAATCTTTCGGCAGTAGAGTGTTGGAAGAATACAAATATTTTACAGGACAGCTTTCTTATCACATGCCAGCCATAAAAATGTAGCTTCCTACTGACTTTAGTCTAGACTTCAACAGCACAAGGAACAGTCTCCTAAATTGCTGTGACATGTTTCTGCATTCATTTGGCTAAACTGCCTACCTGCTGTGGAGGTTTCAGAGTGATTGCACCTTCCTTTATACCAGCCATGTTTGGATTAAGCAAAGAATCCTAGAGCCGCAAATAATCTTTAAGAAAAAGAGGAGGTTGCACAGCTTTTAGTCAAAAGCATTTTATGAGTATTTAGAGCACTCTTGTTTAAACAAACAAACAAACAAAACACTATTGAAAATAAACTGTGTCTCCATAAAACACTGACTGACAAATAAACAGACCAACACATATTTAGCTCTGCTCCACTTACACTATCCATTTTAAACAGTGCAAAAAAAAAATGCAGGCAATTTTTAACAGAACCATATTTTTCTTGTCATGGATAACAATTCTATAATAATTTTTGGGTGGGGGTAAGGATATTTCTCTAGGAGGGAAATACCAGAGCATAAGAGTGAAAGAGGGATGGGTGATGCAATAGAATTAATGAGAGATGTGGACGTTGGGAAGTAGAGTAAGTGACCCACCTCTGCAACTACAATGGAGCGGAATGTTCTCCAGGGAGAAACTTCTCAGAAGGCCTAGGGACAGAAACAGGATTGCAGGTGAGAAGAGATGCAGAGAGGCATGACTGTCTCTTTGCTATAGAAGAGATTCTAAATATTTAGGTCACTGTTATCTATCTTGATCCTCTACATTTCCCCAGAGCTTCATGCAGAAATTTTGCCGGGCCCTGCAACTGGAAAACCTTGAACATGAGATGCCAGACACTGCATCTAGGGATTTGTACATGCTTTAGCATAGTGGTTCTGTGGAGCTATCATAGAGGAGAAATAAAATCCTTCTCTGTATATTGCATGCTGACAACAACATTTACGCGAACATTCTTGAGTTTTTGGTGGCATCTCCAGGATAGTAATCTGTGATGTAATTTCAATTAATGTAATTTATTCCAGGTAAATTAGGAGATCTTCAATATTACCTTAATATCAACCCATCAATACTTTTTTTAATTGTTCCAGCCAAAGGCCATGACAAATACATAGTGAAACAAATCAATACAATAATACAAGATTACAATTTCAAACCTGGCAATGTAGCAAGGTGGAATACAAGGAAACAAAAAGAGCAAACTTGGGTTTAAATTAGATCTCTTCAGCTATTTGCAGCAACTTTTTCTTTTTCATCTTTTTATTGCAGCAATGTTATCTTTCTCATCCTTTTTAAGATCAAGGCAAAAAGAGCTATCATAATTTCAATAATATTAGGAGTGTACACGAACAGTGAGATTCGGTTCAGAAGAACCACCTTGAGTGCTTTGGATTTGGTTTGGATGATTCAGATCAGAAACAGAATCTTGCTTTGGAAATCTGCAAGTTATATTTGAGAAATCAACAAATGGATATAATATTTTTGCTCTTTGACAGAATTAGATGCAATTTGTAGTCATAAGAGATTCTTCTAAATGGGTGAAGCTTGACAAACATCAGAGAGATAGGTGGGAGTGGAGTTGTTCAGGGAGAGTCTTTTAGATTTGGGTTTTTTTTAAGGGATTTGTTTACCTCTCCCCTGTGTTCACCCCATGCAATTTGCATGAAAGTGATCCACATTGTAGAGGTCCTGCTAGTTATATGATTATGTTGAATGGTCACACGGCTATTTCCAGAAGTATCAGGTTGATAGTCTCTGGATGAAGAGCCCCATGTCACTGTGAGTACATGCAAGGATTTTAATATTAAAAAAGAAGCAAAAGACATTTCAGCCAATTTGTAACACATCATAACGTAATCCCTCCCCCTACCCCAATAAGAAATATCTTTGAAGTTCTCCTCTTCCCCAGGCTCTTTCACATGCCTTTTTGTTTTGTCTCTATTCACCCCCCCCCCAATGAATTGCCAAAAAAAAAACCACCCAAGAGAAATGTTCAGAACATCATTATACCTCATAGAAGTGTGCCTACATAAGAAATGTGCACATACTTTACATGCTTCATCCTTGATGGAATGGTAGATGACAATTTATTGAAAAAAAATGTATGAAAGTGTACACTGCAGGACTTGTGCACAGTGTATAGTTCAAGGGTAGCCTTTAAATTATAATCTTGGAATAAACAACATCCATTAGTTCATTTCAAACCCACTATATGGAGGAGGAAATATCGGGTTAAAAAACTATTAAATAGTTCATGTATATAGCTGGGGTGCTGGTTTTGGTTGAACATTTGCAATAAACAATAGAGCAAAAATAGCCCTTAACAATATGTGTTGTTCACAAAAGCCAAAGTTAAGGAAAAGGATGTACCCCCAAACAAAACTGTTTAATCCAATTGGCTTTTGAAGAAGTGTGACTTTTGAAGGAGACCCAGGTAACGACATAATGTTTTTACAAGAACCAGGAGATGAAGGATGCAGATAGAATCACAGAGGAAGATGAACCACTGAATAAGCAGTTAGAATCACCATACAAGCCAACTGAAATGCAGGAATCAGTGCAATCACCTGGCAGATGTTGAGACCAGACAGTCAACCAGGGAAAATGAAGGCAAACCTCCAGTCTGTCTATTCTACAAATCTACCGCTAACAAGCCATTCAAACCATTGTCTTGGGAGGATGCCTTGAACATGCCAGAAGAGAAAGCCAATCAAAACGTTATCTGGATGCAGCAGTTACTAATGGATTTAGGCCAAGAACTGAATGCAGACCCACACAACTCTTGGAGGATAATCAGGGATGTATTGTGCTCACAGAAGTTATGATAACCCAGAGCCAAGCATATTGATGTGGTATCACTTTTTAAGAGATCCACAGGAACAGGGGGTTTATAGATCTGCAGTACTCCCCCACAGAAGATATGATAGCAGATGTTCTAACAAATCCATTTCCAGGGGAACACCACCATAAGCTATTGAGTAAAATGGGATGTCAGAGAAGGGGTGTTGGAATAAGCAATAGCCGTTAGTTCAAACCCACTGCATGGAGAAGGAAATAACTGGTTCAAAAGCCACTGAAAAGTAAATGCACATACAGAGTCCAGGTGCTGACTTTTGAGTTCACTTTTGCCTGCTTACTTTGCCTGATTTAGTTATAACAAGAAGATACCTGCTAATATTAAATAAAGGTCCTGTTTAAAGCTTGTAGTTTCCCATTTCTGTGATCACTGCTCACAGGGCACATGCCAGGGAATTTTCTGGCAAGTAAAGGAGAGCTGTTGCGGGAGGACATGTGCTCCGTGTCAGCGGTTCCGATGAGTATGGACAGAAGTGGGCAGAACCAGACAGTTGGGTATAGAGCACGATTTGTTTGTTTGTTTTTAATAACTCCTCTGGGATGAGCACAAGTGCAAAGACACAGCAACACAGGGGGGATAGGTATTTTGTTAAAATTGTGCTATTGCGCATCTATATGTTTGTTTATTTTTTTAAAAAAGAGACAGTTGGTGATGAAACACGGCGATGCCCATGCACACTCCCCTGACAGCGGGTTGCCTATTCTCTGAGCCAGGAACTCAAGAAGGGAGGGGCACACCAGTCGGGTATTTCAGGATTGTAGCAAGAGATGGGGAAAAGCCAAAACCAAACCAGTCAGTGGTATTCCAGAAAAACTGAGCAGTCATCCCGAGATCACCATGGGAGTAGGTGAACATCATGAGGCCCAGTAGGGATGACCTCAGTATTATTCCAGAATAAATGGCTGGTGTAGGTGGCCCCACAGTTACAACATGCAGTGAATTCACAGGTATAGTGTCTGAAAAATTCCATCTATATCCCTCTGAAAAGCATTGTGATTGGAGGTGACAGTAAGAACCATGGTAAAATCATACCCTGGTTGAAAGAGGAGCTGTCAGTCATAAAATTATGCCCCTGCTTCTTCCTCCCCCTTTCCCACCCTTGCGTTGTTATTGTTGTTGTTGTTATTTTCATTTCTATACCTCCAATAACTGAAGCGTTCTGGGCGGTTTATAACAATTCATAAGACAATAAAATACAGCATTAAAATACAGCATAAAACACAGCATAAAAAATAAATTTCCAGAATTTAAAACAATTGAGACAGCTAAAAACAGTTTCAATAAAATACTAGACCTGTTTAGATGATTGGCATAAATGCCCCATCATATGCTATGAAATTCTGGGAGTAAAGAGGAGTCTTAACCTGGTGCCAAAAGGATGACAATGTTGGCATCAGGCAGGCCTCAGTGGGGAACTCATTCCATGGTCAGGGATCCACCACTAAAAGCCATCTCCCTTGTCACTATCCTCTGAGCCTCCCTCAGAAAAGGCTCTTGGAGGAAGGCCCCAGGTGCTGATTATAGTGTCCAAGCAGGTTCAGGTCAGGAGAGGCATTCCATCAGGCATTGCAGTCCTGTGTAAGGCTTTATAGATTAAAATCAGCATCTTGAGTTGGTCTTAGAAACATACAGATAGCCAATGCAAATAGGCAGAATTGGTCTTATGTGCTCAGACCTTCTGGTCCCCATCTCTCTCCTGACATAGGTCATCATACCAGGTGACCAAGGCTGTTTCTGTGCCAAAACCTAGCCTGAACTCCAATTGATATGGATCCAGATAATCAGTCTCAACCAGAGTGTCTGGAGCTGGTTGGCCACCACCCATTCAAGGACCATGCCCAGGAAAGGAACGTTTGTCACTGGCCTAAAGTTGATAAGATATTCTGCGTCCAGAGAGTATTTCTTTGGGAATATTTTCCTTATATTGGCAGCATGTCGCAAAATATATGTTTTGAAGACACGTAGCCTGTGAGTCTGTGTCCTTCCTAAAGCATAGAAGGAAAGTTACCCTAAAAGGTCGAAGAACATAAGAGGAGACCCCCGGGACAGATTAAAGGTCTATCTGGGCCTGCATTCTGTTCATCCAGGGCCAATCAGATGCCAATGGGAAGCCCACAAGCAGGACATGAGTGCAATGGCACCTTCCCATTAGAGCTCCCCAGCCACCAGTATTAAAAGGCATACTGCTTCCAATACTGGTGGTAATATATAGCCATCAAGATTAGTAGACATTGATAGCCTCATCCTCCATGAATTTGTCTAACCCTCTTTTAAAACTGTCCAAGTGATACTTGTTATTACACCTTGCTAAAGGGAATCTCAAAGTTAACCTATGAGCCATGTAAAGAATTAGTTTTTGTCTCTCCTTAATCTCCAGCCATTTAACTTTGTTGGGTGACCCCAGGTTCTAGAATTATGAAAGAGAGGGGGGAAACTTCTCTTTCTCCACTGTCTCCACACCATTCATACTACATCAGAATGCTTTATGCAACTTTTTGTTAAGATAAGAAGTTCTAAGCGTTACAACCTCTCCTCATAGGGAAATTGCTCCAACACTTTGATAATTTTGTTTGCTGTCTCTGCACATTTTCCAACTCTACAATATCCCTTTTGAGGCACAGTGACCAGAACTATACACAGAATTCCAACTGTGGTTGCACCACAGATATGGTGCAGGCATGATATTGGCAGTTTTATTTTCAATTCCTTACCTAATGATCCTCCACATGGAATTTGCCTTTTTCAAATCAGCCACACACTGGGTCAATGTTTAAAAGCTGGTTGGAAGTTCATATAGCAATGGTTTATGTTTAGACTGCATACATTCCCTTACTAGTCTGGGGCAGGATCTACACTACTGCTTTATAATGATTTATAACAGTTTTGACAACTGTTCAGGCCCAGGACACATTACATATACTGTTTTCAAATTGATTTCAAACCATTTTCAAAGTGTTACATCCTGCTTGGTGTAAATCTGGCCAAGGTTTGACTTTAAAGTAAACTTTTGTTTCTGTATATAGATTATATCCATGTCATAAATATATCTGAAGCATGTGATTTAATTAACCTTCAGTGATAAGGCATAGTTATTTAAAATTAAAAATGAAATATTAGTCACATTTTAAGACTCTAATTATTTTATTTATTTATTATATTTATTAGTGACTTTATAAAATACACTTATCCAAGTGACATATAAGACCAACTATAAAACAAAATCAAAACAATTAAAAAGTACAACTATTAACTATAAAACCCAAGTCCAGCAGAAAAAGATGAATTAAAAGATTAACTTTATATTTTATGTGATTAAGTTAATCACATAGAAGTAAAACCAATTCTTTAAAAGTAAGAACTGCAACAACAGCCAATCACAATCCTCAGCTGAAAATGATAATAAAATGACATCAACATGGTGTTAAAAAATTATATATCTGCCCTGATGTTTAGGGGCTTTCCAGGCATTTTAATTCCCCCCTTTTTTTCCCCAAACATGGATTTGATAGAGTTCAACATTTGCTGACCTCAACTGAGCAACAGATGCACAGTATTCTGGCTTGATATAATAACTAGATTACATCACAATGGTTAGATTAGATCCTGCTGCAGCATTGAAGGGAGGCATCCATACTGTTGTTTGAGTGGGTTGCTGCACAGCATGACAGAATCCGTTCAGCAAGGAAATAAAAATGAAATCTATTTAAAGGTTTCCTTCAAATATTGAGCTAGAGGAAACGCCAATAGCATCCCTACTTTTCCATTTTTGTTGAAAGGTAGCGGCAGGCGAGAGCTCTAGTGCTGGGCTAGCAAAACATAGGAGGACACAGGCTCCAAGGATTCCTCTTCAGTAATGATTCTACAGCCATGATCCAATAGTTGGTGCCGAAGGGATCTGTGCAATGGCCTTGCTTGTTGGAGAAGAATCATGTTTTCCCAGAAACCACATATTGTGCTTTGAGTGCAGGGACTATGTAACTTTCTCAGAAAAGAAGGGCCTATCAAGAAAGAAGTCTCAGTTCTCACAGAACTAACAGGAATAACAACTGCATATTTGTTGTGCCCTGAACTGATGACCGAAAAGGTCCCTGAGGTTGCAATCCTATACCTCCTCGCCTGCAAGTAAGCCTCACGGAAATCACATGGAACCTACTTCTGAGAAGACACATATAGAATTGTGCCGATAAAGGCCTTTTCAGTGGTATGTTTTAAAACCTTGGTGAGATTTAGTTTTTCCAACTTCCATGAGTACTTTTTAAAAATCTGTACTGGTTAAACTTGTTAGCTCTGTGCCAGCTGATACGCTTAGTCATTACTTTCCCTTACATTTATTTTGTGTGTGCTTGCAATCACTCTGCAATACACACTCCTGAATGAGGCCATATTCCATACATTTAAAAAAAAACAAACTGAAACCAAACTCTAAGAGTGTGAGCTTCAGTGTCAAGCTGTGAATCTAAACTTTTTAAAAGTAGAAACAATTAGGAGACTCAATTTTAGCCGCCTGGAGGTGATTAGGGAGAGAAAAAGCAACTAGAGCAAATAGAAAGAAAATCACCATGAACTCCATTAGGGCAGATTAAAACACTTTCGTATTACGCTTTCTGTCGCTCTGTGCCTTTTGCCATATTAACCATGAGAGACCCAACTGTGTCCAACACTCCTTCAAAATCAATGTGTTGCAGCAAGACCCTCCTAGCACGATGTGTTTGCAAAGATGAAGGTGGGGTGGGGGAAGAATAACTTATCATGAGCACCAGGCACTTCTTTAGAACTTACATTTTAAAGATACTTGGCCCTCTATAGTTACATTTAGGTGATACCAAAATGAACTCTAATTGTATAATTAACCTTAATGAGGACTGTTTTCTTACTATGGTTTCCCTGCACACTCGCTAGTGATATAATTGGAAGAGCATCTCTACATTTTGGGTATGTGTGTTTTCTTACACTCAAGTGTAAAACTCAAACCCAGCAAAAGAGCCTTTTCCAAAAAAAGAAAAGAAAAGAAAGACTATTAAATACAATTTTCATTCTGAGAGACTAGAAAACTACAAGTCAGCGTACAAGGCTGGCCAGATGGACAAACAGCCTGGTGTTATATAAGGCAGTTTCCAATGTTCAAACGATGCTTCCTAATGAGGCTTTCATTGGGCAATCACCCTGCCTCATTTATGAAATTTAATAGGAAGCCCAGGCAACATTGTCTTACATTTATAACGCTCCCATGTTTTCCAACCACTTCTTCTGTCTTTTTTCTTACCAGGAAAAACCATTAGGGAGGAATAGATGGAATAGCTGTATAATGTCTTTGAAATGACAGAGGCAGGAGCCTCTATCTGGAAGCACCCAAAAATGTATCATAAACCTCAACATTGCTATATAGAGCTCCTCCACACAAGTAAATTATTGCACATGCTTGATTGGTCACTCACGGAAGTTTGTGGTACTTTTCATGGCAACGTCAACCTCCGATGCCTCTTCCATCATTCTGTAATAAATTGCTATAATAAATTGTAAAATGCTGTAATAAATTGAAATCACGCAACAAAATAATGCTATCTGCTGGTGGTATAATTGAAAGATATGGAAAAGAACTGACAAAAATGGGGAGGAGCATGTGTGTTGTGCTGATCATTAAACCCGCAAAGACTCCGATAGATAAGGCCGCTGTAAGGCTGTGGGATATTTGCTAAATGTGAAGAAGCTAATAGATTTTTAATATATAAAATAATTCTTCACCAATGGCATTGGATGATTCTTTTTTGTTGTTTTTGGTCTGATTAATTTGAAAAGTATACAATTTATTCTATATTACATAGCAGTAGAGAGCCTCATGTTAGGAAGACTGGGGCACTGCCTATACAGATGCACTTTTGCTGCATCGGGGTGGCGGCAGCTACTCCCGCCATATGCGAAAACACGGGGTTTCCAGTGGCCGGGCCCACCTCCTGCCCTCTGCCCAGGCTGACGGTGACCAATCAGGGATCTCCATCTGCCTGGCCATGCTTCCACATCAAGGATGGAGTAGGGTTAGAAGGCGGAATGTCTGTGTTCGCTTCACTCCATCCTGAAAAGTCAGGTAAGTCTCTAACTTTTACAATGTGGCGCGTCTCTGGAAAGCCCTGCAATGTAGCACCACTGCAGAGTCACCTCGGGGCTTCCAGAATGTATAAACAGCCCCTGTGACAAGAACTTGATTACCAACAGCTGATTGGGATGAAAAGGAATTAGCAATTGATTGCATTTTCTAAGCAATTCTTGCTTTCTTGTCTGTCTCATCACTAACATTTTAGTCATATAGCTCATTAGTTTAATTTGTTTTCTGGTTACAATGCTATGGATTAGATATACATATCACACGTTGGAAATGTACATTCTACTTTGTTTCTGAGAGCTTGTGTCAAGTTTTGGAATGTGATATATGTGGCCAAATATTCTCTGGTGAATCACAACAAGTGAAAAATTACAGCTGTGAAACTGAATCCAAAACTTGTTTACTCTGAAGTAGCTCTCATTGTGTCTAATGGGGGTTAATTCCTAGCAAGTATGTGTAGGATTTCATTATTAGGCTGCAGTGCTATACACACTTATTTGACAGTAATCCCCAGTGAACTCAGTGGGACTTGTTTCTAAGTAAATATGCTTAAGATTATACTTTGACAGTGCTGCCCTATGCATGTCTCCTGGAGAATAATCCCATGGAGTTCAATGGGACTTACTCCCAGATGAATATGTATAGGATTGCAGGCTAAGGGAGCAATCCTATACATATTTGAGAAAGAAAAAAGTACTACAATTCCCAGCATGCATCAACCAGTACGGTTGGCTGGAAAAATGTTGGGGTTTGTAGGACTTTTTTCTGCCTAAACATGCATAAGATTGCATCCTCAATATGAATTCATATGTGAACTGTATTGCATCAACCGAACAAAATTAGAAATAGTGTGAGCCACCTTGTTTTGGTCATTTTCAAATAGGATTCTTCAACAAAGCTCTTCATCTCTATGATTCTTAAGCTCTATGATTCTTAAGCACAACAGCCATTCTGAAAAGGTTTCTTCTAGGGAGTATAACTTAAAAAATAGAAAGCTATTTCAGCTTGGAACCATCCTTACCAAGGCTAGATCTACACTCAGCGCTCTTTATTGGTATTGAAGTGCACTGATAACTGTTGGGGCACATTACACATTCCTTATACCATTTTTGTAGCATTGTTTCCTGCTTTTTATTCCAGATTATCCAAACTATCCCAACAAATGTCATTATGCATGTGACAAGGTATAGATGCGCAAGAAGGATATAGCATCATCATGATGGGATCATAGCAATATGACATGAGGTGTAGATCCATTTGTTCAACTCTCCCCATCCATTAAAATTGAAGACATGCAGTTGTGGTTTTCTCCCAGCATGGAAAAATACACCCTATGTGATACCAGCTATTTCTTGCTCTAAAAGATCCAAAACAGAGACCATTGTATTGCTGTGTTGTATTCATGCATTCTCTCCCTCTCTCTCCTAGCTCTTTATTTATTAATTTATTAATCACACTTACATACTACTTAATATAATAAATCTCAAAGTGCTTGACAGACAAAAATATTAAATATCGCTGTTAAAATACATTCTTATTAAACTATTACAATTGCAACAACAAAGATAAATATACAAAAGAAATAATAAAATGGAGCAGCACCAGAGTGACCATTTACAATCTAGGGAAAACTAGCATGTTTTCAGGACGCATTTTGAAAACACCACATGTTCTACCTCCCAAACTGAACGTTCCAGTGGATGGGGGTCACTGTAAGGCTGGCTTGAGGGAAATTGGCTATCTCCCCCCTCATTCCGCTACCACCACCTTTCCAGAAGCTCCCCCAATGCCTTGGAGCCTCGGGAAGGGCACCAGAAATCTGGTCCACCAAACCCCTGGATTTAGCACTGAACCTAATGGCAAGAAAATAGCATCATAGATATCTGAGGTAGAAAGAGTTTATTAACTAAGAAGGGTAAGGTCTAGTGAGAAGAACATGAAATAAAACTTACATTCAGGCATGCATAGCATAGAAACCCAGTAAGCTTAAAACATAATAAAACCTAGCTGTACTACTTACTTCAAAGTAGGGCCTTGCTGCCACCACCTCCATGAACACCTCCACACGCACAATGAGAAGGGGCAAGACAAAGACTAGGGAGAGGCCCCTTGACTTTATACCCTCAACTCGCTATTCCATTCCCAGGAACCCCCCTTCTCTCCTGGCACTCCCCAGGGCCTGGTTTCACACCTCCCCAGCTGCAGATCCTCCCTTCTGCCAGCCTTGATGGCTTACGGCCTTGGGAACTGATAAGGCCGCTCTTCCCTGGCGCCAAGGTCTCCCAATCTCATATCTCCAGGTGCCCTGCTGTAAATCGGCAGCCCGATGCCCTTCTTGCTAAAACCCCATGCATTAAAAGTGTTGTGCTAAAACCTATCCCAAACTACTTAACCCTTAATACACAATGATCAAGTGCAGTCTATCTGACTTCCTCCTTCACAGTCACTACTAAGAAGACTCACTTTTTAGATGTAATGTGGTGACATTTTGGTTGCAGAATGGTAAGCAAGGCCTTTTCTGAAGACCTCAAAGGTCACTTGGTGTTTATAGGAGGAGGTAGTCTGCTAGGTATCCTGGTCCCAAATTATTTAAGGTCAACAATAGATCCTTGAACATGGCTTGAAAACTATTAGGCAGCTGGTACAGTTCCTTTAGCACAGGTCTAATGTGTACATGGCTGGGTGCCCCACTGAGCAACTTAAATGCTGCATTCTGCACTAGCTTCAGCTTCCAAACTAGTTTCACGGGCAGCCACATAGAGTGAATTGGAGTAATCTACTCCTGAGGCTACCAGTGTATGGCTCTTTCTACACCTCCTGCCATTCCAGGAGGGAGGGGGAGGTTCTCGTGATATCCTGATTGCAAGAGCCTCCCCCAGTGTGCACACGTGGTGTGTGATGTCCCAGTAAGAAGCAGGGATGTCACTGGCACCATTTTTTTTAAAGCAGCAGGGCCAGTCATGCAAGACCGAGGCCCTGCATCATCAAACATGTATGTTTCTTTTTTTAAAAAAATCCCCCCGAAACCGTGGCCCTTACTCCCCCTGCCATCCCATGGATGGTGAAAATTCAGCCCCCCTCTCCCCTGATGGGCATGGAGCCTCTGGTGCTACGCTTACTCACAACTGGACATGGAGTTGGTGATCTGAAAGTGGGGGACTTTACATCAATCCCTCTGTCATAGTCAGATCACCACCTGCTGAGGTTCAGACTTACAGCAGTTTTTCCCCTTTGCAAGGGTGGGGGACCCATTAAGATGGTCCACCCCTGGAGGCTAATGGATCCACATGGTTTCCAGAGGGCTCTGGGGAGTTTTCTGGCTGATAGGGCTGGCTTTCCTGTCAAAGCCTTGGTTGATCTGTGGAATGCAGAAATGACCCAGGTGGCTGACACAATTGCTCCTGAGCACCCTCTCCTGTGTAGAGCTCGTACGGCTCTGTGGTATACCCAGGAGCTGAGAGTGATGAAACAGAACAGGAGACGAACTCCTAGTGGATGCAATCAAACACTGGTAAGTGCCTATGATAGGCAGTTTTCAGTGGTAAGTGCCTATGGTAGGCAGTGCGGGCAACAAAAAACAATACTTTGCTGCCACTATTAAATCATCAACCTGCCACCCAGCGTAGCTTTTCAGAGTTGTCATGAGGCTTTTACATGCCAGCCCCAAGAGCATGGTAAAACCATCTGATGCCCGCTGTAATACATTTGCTGGGCACTTCCAGAATAAAATCTTTGGCATCCATCAGGACTTAGAATCCAGTGTTATAGTAGGTGACTCAAATGAGGTATCCAGAGCACAGCCTTGTCCTGTTTTCTTGGATGAGTTTCTGTTGGTACAGCCTGAGGATGTTGACAAGGTGCTTGGACAGGTTCATGCAACTACCTACATATTGGATCCTTGCACCTCTTGGCTAATAAAAACTAGCAAGGATGGAACAATTGGCTGGGCCAGGGAAGTGATTAATGCCTCTTTGCAAGAGGGTGGTCCCAGACCACCTGAAAGAGGCAGTAGTGAGACCACTCCTAAAGAAATCTTCCTTGGACCCTGAAAATCTTAATAACTACAGGCCAGTAGCAAATGTTCCATTCCTGGGCAAGGTCTTTGAGCGAGTGGTTGCGAGCCAGCTTCAGGCAGTCTTGGATGAGACCAATTATCTGGATCCATTTCAGTTGGGTTTCAGGCCTGGCTTTGGTATGGAAACAGCCTTGGTCACCCTGTAAGATTACCTATGTTGAGAGAAAGACAGGGGGAGTGTGATTCTGTTGATTCTCCTCGATCTCTCAGCGGCTTTCGATACCATCGACCATGGTATCCTTCTGGGATAACTGGCTGAGTTGGGAGTGGGAGGCACTGCATTGCAGTGGTTCCGCTCCTACTTGGCGGGTTGGCTCCAGAAGCTGGTGCTTGGGGAACATTGCTCGGCCTCGTGGATTCTCCAGTATGGGGTTCCGCAGGGGTCAGTCTTGTCCTCCATGCTGTTCAACATCTACATGGAACCGTTGGGTGCAGTCATCCAGAGTTTTGGAGTGTGTTGTCATCAGTATGCTGATGACACGCAGCTCTATTTCTCCTTTTCATCTTCAGAAAGTGAAGCTGTGGATGTACTGAACTGGTGCCTGGCTGTGACAATGGACTGGATGAGGGCTAACAAACTGAAACTCAATCCAGACAAGACTGAGATGCTGTTAGTGGGTGGTTCTGCTGACCAGATGGTGGGTCTTCAACCTGTTCTGGATGGGGTTGCACTCCCCTTGAAGGAGCAGGTTCATAGCTTGGGGGTTCTCCTAGAACCATCGCTGTCATTGAGGTTCAGGTGGCCTCAGTGGCACAGAGTGCCTTCTACCAACTTCGGTTGGTGGCCCAGCTACGCCCCTATGGACAGGGATAACCTGGCTTCAGTTGTCCATGCTCTGGTAACATCCAAGTTAGATTACTGCAATGCACTCTACGTGAGGCTGCCTTTGAATGCGGTTCTGAAGCTGCAGCTCGTGCAAAATGCAGCGGCCAGATTGATAACTGGGACCAGAAGGTTTGAGCATATAAGACCTACTCTGGCCCACTTGCATTGGCTGCCTGTATGTTTTCAAGCCCAATTCAAGGTGCTGGTTTTAACTGATAAAGCCTTACATGGCTTGGGACCACAATACCTAACAGAACACCTTTCCCGACATGAACCTACCCGAACACTACGTTCAACATCTAAGGCACTCTTCTGAGTGCCTACTCCGAGGGAAGCTCTGAGGTCGGTAACAAGGGAGAGGGCCTTCTCTGTGGTGCCCCCCCATTGTGGAACAATCTCCCTGACGAGGCCTGCCTGGCGCCAACATTGTTATCTTTTTGGCACCAGGGAAAGACTTTCCTCTTTTCTCAGGCATTTAGCATATCTGATGAGCCTGGGTTTGTTGTATTTTTAGGCTTATAGCTTTTTAAAGTTATTATAGTGGTTCTAAATATATGTGTATATTATGTGTATATTGTATGTTTTTGCTGTTTTAATTTTTGTATATTGTTTTAAATTGTTTTAATCTTATGTAAACCGCCCAGAGAGCTTCGGCTATGGGGCGGTATACAAATGTAATAAAGTAAATAAAATAAATAAATAAAGTACGCACCAGGCAGGATGGATGCCCACACCTCCCATGGTCTCAGGACAGTCCCAGGACCACTGGAAGAATCAGGTTTTCCCAGGGTTACTTTATCCCTGGGAAAACCTGTGCCAGTCCTCCCTGCCCCCGGGAGTCCCTGTGTGTCATTTGGAGCACCCAGGGACATGCCTGGAAAAAATGGCCAGTGTAGAAACAGCCTATGTTAAGGTTACATATACCTGATTTGCTTGCATGAACTGGTCTAACAACCAAGACACCCTAGTTACTTATATGTATAGTAAGCTTGAGAAAATATTTCAGTTTGAGAAAAATATAGCCAGGGAACTAGATTCACTGTTCATTCATTCATTTAAGGAAAGGAGTTACCTGGGCATTTTTTTCTTCAAGACCCAAAATTTTCTCAAGCTAATCAGTCAGATGGGAAGCATAGCAAAGCATACTAAAAATAGGATGTTACTGGGGAACTTTGGGTTAGGATGTTTAATAAATGTAATAATAACTGCTATTTTAGTGTTGGTATCAGCAGATAACATGATAATATCACTTCCATAAAGTATCTCATTGATGAAAATAAGCAGTGTGGAAAGGTTTCCTGTACCTTGAACAGGTATTTAGAAAAAGGTATTTTGACAGGTGAAGCTTGTCATGCAGGTGAAAGAAAAGCTGCTGTCCCAAAATTTACTTTTTAATATAGCTATTAAGGACAAATTATATCTTGTCCGACTGTGCTTCTGTAATGCCAATACCAATGGGCTGGCTGGGAACTGAAGCATTCCCCATGAAATCCAAATCACCTTTTTTTGTACAAAATCCACTTTTATTGGGTTTGTTGTTCCAGGTTTGTTAATGCATGTGAAAATAATGAGTTGATAGCTATGTCTTGTTCCAGTTGCTTTTCAGAAGCTTGGTGAATTCGTAATGTGTCAGGGCCTCTGTTGAATAGTTTAATGTGTCAAATACAATATATCTATTGTATGTTAGCAGTCATATATAATTTCATTAAGACCATGTAGCAAACTCAAGGAAATGTCATGTACAAACTGATCATCTCCCATAAATAACTTGCAACAGGTTAATGCATGGATATTAAGGATCTCGACATCTGATACCATTAATTACCAGACTTTAAAGTCAAGAAGCATTACTTACTGGAGAAATACCTTTTTAAAAACAAAGAATAAAATGCATGCCTCTGAAGTTCTTTCTGTTCCAAAAGAGCTCTGTAAATATTATTCATTCTTAAGAATAATTACAAAAGCCACAACTGAAGTTCACATTTAACAAAATAAATTATATGGGATGAAGAGAAACTTAAAACGATTAAGAGGCAGGGAAACCCAGCCAAAATTCAACTGGAAAACTTTCATTATTGCCACAAATAATTAGCATGCAAAAAACTGGACAAGGTTAAAAGTAGAAGAAAAGCTATTCATTTAGTAAACCAGAGTGGATGGTAAAATGTAATGATCAAAACAGCAAACTTTACTAAGGGGATAACTGTCAGAACTGCTACAGTAAAAGGTCTCTGCAATTTTAATCCAACAGGCCAAGAGTTCCCTGGAGAAAACCCAGCTTAATAAAACCACAAATGTAAGAGTTCTTTTCAGCCTCTGTTCCCTGCTGTGCCCTCCTGTAACGGGCTTATAAAACAAATTAAATCAGCTTGTTTGCCATACTGACCATGTGTAAAAAAATGAACAATGGCTTTGGTTGGGTATTATTTTACTAAATAATTAGATCATAGGATTTTAGAAAATAAATTATGCTTGGCTTATAGGGTGAACCTCTAAAACAGATTTTATTGGCCTTTTTTTGTGTTCTTTGAACATGATAATAATGATTCTAAGCCTTCTTTCAAATTAAAAAAATGGTGTGGGTGATGACTGAGAATAATAACAATTCAGTTCTTTGCGTAATCATCAGCTCTCTATCCGTGATTTATCTACAATGTCCACAGCATCAGCATCAGAATCATAAACAATCTTAAATCAGAAGTTGTAATTCATTGTGGCAGCAAATTCCAGGTTTGGGAAACAAACCTCCTCCACTTTGGAATTCCTGAGCTGACACCAAAAGCCCTTTGAAGTTTGAGGTCAGTTCATAATGTGAGAAAAGCCAAAAACAAAGGGGTACCCCTTTGCTTTTGGCTTTTCTGTCATTCCCCATGGGATTCCCTTTTTTGGCTTTGCAGTTCATAAAGTGGCTCTTTCCATCCCTAATCATTGTTGTGGTAGACTCTCCTCCTTCCGCCCCACATTTATCTGGCCATGATTGAAGCAGCAAAAGGAGTGCTGGCCTTACAGCTTCTCCTACGCCTGGAACACTGCTGCTTTTGCTGCATCCCAGGGAGCTGCCTAGATGGTCTGAAAGCCCCGCAGTGGCTGCAAGGTGGCGCTATGTTGATTATACAATGCAGCAGCCACATTGCAGCCATCACGGGGCTTTCCCACAAAGCTGTAGCTTTAAAAATCCATGTACTTACCCTGACTATTTCCCCTGGAGCAAGGCGAGTACAGTGCATTTGCCATCTACAGTTGGGCGGATGGCAACCCCTGACTAGTTGCCATCCACCCAGTCAGAGGGCTGGGGGCAGGCTTGGTGGGCCAATGGCTGCCAGAAACCCTGCACCCTTTCTTTGCATTGGGATTAGGGCCCTTTCCACACAAGATGTTTTACCTGGGATGGCCCCCGGCTGGTCCCTATGTGCAGATGGTGTGTGTTTCCAGGATTGCCCTCCTTCCCTCCTTGTGCACCGATGGTGTGTATTAAGTATTTCCAGGATCACCCTCCCTCCCTCCCTCCCTCCCTCCCTCTAAACCCCTATGGTGTAGAAAGGGCTTAGCTGTCCCCACCCCACTGCAGAGAAAGTGCAGGGTTTTTCTTAAGGTGATGGCAACCCGGTGCCATATAGGTAGCCTTGCCAAGCTCCTTGGAAAATATACTTTTCCTTACTAAAAGGTCCTGAGTCCTTACTAAAGATTTTCAAGCAGTAGGAAATATATTTTCCATGTATCCTGCTGCCTGGGATGTTCCCAAGCAGCCACACAATAGCTTAATGGAGTCCTGGCACCAGACCTTCTAATCATGAGGCAACCTCCATTGCTCCCATCTTTCCCACATATGTTTTAGACAAAGGGAAGGAGGCAGCAGGAGGAATGGGAATGTGGCATTCAACCTCAAATGCAATCCCAGATTCTAGAAGGAAGTCTAGAAGGGATACTTAGGTGAGGGGCACGGCATGGGGAAATATCAAAACAACTTCAATTAAACATTTCGTCCAGGGAGATCAACGGTCCTTTCAAAAGTTGCTAATTTAGGCTTTAGTTTTATTTTTGTTTTGTTTTTATGAATTTCCATTTTCATACAGAAATTTACATTTCAGTAGAAATGCAAATTTGTTGTCAAAGGGCTAGGCAAAATATACGCAATTCAAAAGCCAAGAGCCATATCATCCATCCCTCCTTCCCCTCAGGCAATTAACAATCACATGAGCAGGAAAGTGGGGCTGTGCCTGCTGGCCACATCACATCTCCACTGGTCCCAGATACCAGTGTCCACACCTCGAGGAGTACATCTGTTGTGGGGAGCCTGTTCTATGTGCATGGGCTCCCACTGTGATGTGGAACCCTACACAGAATGTATGTACCCTGCTGCTGCATGTGAGGATCTGTGGACTGAAGCTTTAAACTAAATAACACTGAAATTAGATGGGGAATTGAATAGGCAATCCCAGGTACACGCAGCCTGCTAAAACTAGACACAGAGAAAATAAATATTAGAATAGAGCAGCAGCTCTTCCTGAATAGCCTTTCTTCCTAAATAAGTTTGAGATGGGTATGCGAATACAATCTGGAATAATGAGGGTCCTCTAGCAGGGAGCATTCAGCCCCCACAACCCCAACTCCTAACCCCCAACACACACACACGGGCATGTCCCACATTTTGATTTGGAACAGAACACTATGCACCTAAACTCCTCTTCGTTTATAAGAGCTAGGTAAAGTATAAAAATGCTATGGTCCATCCCTAGAGTTTACAATGCATCCCGATGGCAGTAACGATAAATAGCAGAGAAGATCCAAGATGAGTCGTCTCCAGAGACACACCGGATTTTTCTCAACTTTTCTGATCTGAGATTTCACATCAGAGCAAGATTTTTAAGAAAGGAAAGGCAGCTAAAAGCTGCTGCTGCTTATCCCACAGGGGAGCCACTTTACAAATCACTGCATTGCATGTGAAATGCTGTCCTGCTTCATAACAGGCCAAAAGGTCTTTTGACAAGCACTCATAATTCAGTTTCATCTGCTTAAGCTGTCCTCCTCTGAAGCAAGCACTTCTAAAGCTCCGAACACCACCATTTCTATATCGAACACTCATGGTCTCTCAAGATCAGAGTTTCTTTGAGCTGGAGAATCAGTGATGTTACCTAGGTGGCTTATTTAAAGGCAATTTTGTTGCTGGCATGTTATCTTAGTTCTGTGCAACTACTGTGTGATAGGGAACTCCTCTGATCTTGCCACTGCCCATTTTGTACCCAGTTCTTAATTCCAGCCAACCTCAAGGGAACTAAAGGTTTGGATACAATGGCAGGAGCATCTCCCTCTTTACTGTGTTTTATCAGCACCCATTTTCTGTGAGGCCCTACATAAAAGGAAAGTTTCTGTTCAATTGAGAATGGCAATAGTTTTAGAATCAGATATATGAGAAATCCACGTCCATCAGCACAGTTTATCCAGTTTAAATCTGGATCCAAGTCATGGTATGGAAATGGATCTTAGTAGTTTTCATTTCTCTGTACATTTAATGGGGTTTATATAAATTGTTATGTTATGAGGAACTTTAAGTTTATTTTTTATTAAAGAAAAGCAAGATATCAATTCTAGATCAACAAATCAATGAAAAGAAAGGAATTTAAAAAGTGAATAATGGAACAAATGAAAATTGAATGAATGGGTAATGAAATGAATTAGTCGTTTTCAAACAAAAACCAATGGTGTAACAAAACTTATATTTTTCTTACACATGCCTAAAATACATTGCTTTGTATTTTCCACTTCCCTAAGATAGGGGTGCTTTAGATGAGGTTTTTATGGCACCATCATCCTGCTTCATTCACAGGGGGAAATCCAGACATCACTTTCTTCTATTCGTGTTTTTTTACTGCTTCTTCTGTTCCCCCCCCCCCTTAATGCAGAAAATCTGTTAAGAAGAAAAAGACTGAACAACTGCACAATGTTCTGATTATTAGCACTAGAAGCCCTCCATCTGGAAGCACCCAGGCTACATTTCCTTGAAAGGAAAATGTACTATTGACTTTTCTAATATCTGTTTGCCCAGAAATATATATTGAGTATGATATTGCAGTGCCAGTCTATAACAAAAACCTTAATTCATGAAGGAGGAGGAGGAGGAGGAGGAGGAGTTTCTAAAGTGTTGGACTGGGAGTTGGGAGATCCAGGTTCTAGTCCCCACATGGACATGGAAATCCACTGGGTGACTTTGGACCAATCACAGACTCTCAGCTCAACCTACCTCACAGGGTTGTTGTTGTGAGGATAAATGGAGAGGAGGAGGATTATGTATTCTGCCTTTGGTTCCTTGGATGAAAAAAGGCAGGATATAAATGTAATCATTAAACAAAAAACCTACGGTTTACAAAAACAATGTTAAGGCTCTACAGTTTCCAACCAAGCACCAAAAAGCAGGGAAATTGGGAGAAGGCTCACGAGCCTTAACGCCACATCCTCCCTAAGGAGGCAGAAAGTGCAAATGAAATTCTCATTCTCCCAAAGCAGATAAACCATGAGGACAGGGTGGAGAATATGATATGCAGAGGTGACTGTGGGGTTGTGGAAAACTGATCACGAACAACTTAGGGCCACCTACTTCTCTTTTTTTTTGTTTAGAGCAGCCCTTCCCCAACCAATGCCCTCCAAAGGTGTTGGACTACAACTCCCATCACTGCAAGTCAGTATGTCCCATGGTCAGGAATGCTGCGTCTTGTAATCTCAAACATCTGGAGGGCAGCGGGATGGGGGAACGCTGTTCCATATTAGGGTGCGGCCTAGTGGCTAAAGTGTTGGACTGGGAGCTGGGAGATCTGGGTTCTACTCCCCACATAGCCATGGAAACCCATTGGGTGACTTTGGGCCAGTTGCAGACTCTCAGTCCAACCCACCTCACAGGGTTGCTGTTGTGAGGATAAAATGGAGAGGAGGAGGATTATGTATGCCGCCTTGGGTTTCTTGGCGTAAAAAAGGTGTGATATAAATGCAATAATAAATAATAATAATAAACTGTCAGGATTTCCCCAGATTTCTCCTGTTTTTTGTTCTATCCTCGGTGTCAGGGGGGATTTAATGACCTGGAATTAATCACTTTCCCTTTTAAGGCCACCATTAGCGTGGCAGGGGGGAATGACATGCTTTCTGGAGGTGTGTTATTCTCTCCCACTGCTCCAATCAAGCCCCTAAAAGGGAAAAACGTGTCATTCCCAGGCATTATAGAAAAGGGCCTGATTGGAGCAGTGGGGTGGGGGTGAGAATGACATGCTTTCCCCTCCTCCGCTCCAATTGGGGACTTTAAGGTGGCCCCAGAAAGCCATTTTCCTGCCACCAACTAGGTGTCCTCTTTTTTGGTTTCCCAAATATGGTCACCCTACTCAGTTCTTGCACAGGCTGCATTTCCATCCCTAGATATTTACTCAAAAGTAAGTCCCATTGAATTTCCTTGGTTCTTGAAAAGCAACACACTTGCTTTTAGATTTGCCAGTCTCAGCACTCTATGTGTGTTATGAATGCCTGCTCTGTCTGTCCCTATAGTTTCCTGCAAGGTCCAGCCAGGGGAAGCCAGTAAATTAAACCCAGGGGTGGAGGGTGGGATTCCCTCAAGTTCATCTGACAGCAGGTGCTATAGAACATGGACCTTCCAGGAGTGTTGAGGCTGGATTTCTGGCAGACCCAGCCAGGCAACTTTATGGCCTGTTAGTCCCTCCATCTGGTAGCCCGCAGAGCACCTGCCTCATAAGGCAAATGGCCACATGAGAACTGTTATTATGGCTCGCTACTTTGTTTGTCTTTAGTAGTCTGTGGTCCAGATCAGAAGGGGGAATAGTGTTTTGTGGTTGGGGTCAGTCTAAATTATCTCCAGGGTCCCTTACTCAGTGCCTCTGATAGCAAAGAGATTGAGGATTTTTTCCAACTCTGTTACTCTTGAAGTTACTAGGCCTGTTGAAAATAGATTTTATAACATAAGCATGAAAACAGTGAATACCCCTTTTAACTTGTTAAACTTGTTAAACCAATGAAAACATGCCACACAAGAAGTCTTAAGATATGAATGGAAACAAAAGATTTCTAACATCATTTCTAACATCATCTCTAGGATGGGTTTCTCTACGCCCGTTCTAACATCTATGGGTTATGATAGAGCCAAGCAAGTTTTGATAGAGTGTCTTAAAGATATAGAACTGCAATCTCAACTGGCCGAAATTACAAGTTGTGCATCAAATAAGTTGTATATGCATTTAGCCATTCCCCCTTTCTCCCTCTCAAAATATCTGATAGATTTACCCTCAAGAAGGTTGAGAGTGGCGTTTTCTTGGGCACGGTTAAATGTTCTTCCGGTGGCAGATCACATGTGTCGCCTTCAAGGTATCCCAAAGGACGTTAGAGGTTGTCATTGCAATCACCTGATACTGGAGGACGCTGCCCATTTTATTTTAACTTGTGAAAGTTACTCAGATATTAGGAAAATTTATATTCTCCCGTTGTTGACACAACTGACTGGAAGAACAATTGCTGAAAAGTTGTGTTTTTTATTGCGTGATTTTAGTAAATATGTAACTTTTAGAACAGCGAAATTTCTGGTTTTGGCCATGCATGTGAGAGTAAATAGTGTTGACTCTAGGGATGTAATTTCATGTATATGAGAAGTGTATAAATGGCTGGTGGCTATATACAATAAAATTTACTTACTGACTGACTGACTGAATGATTTATAAAGAAAAGTAAATGCAAAAGAACATCAAATGCAGAAGTGAAATCTGAAACATTACTATTAGTAGTAGTAGCAGTAGTATCCTGCCTTTTGCCCAATGCTGGGCCTCAGGGCAGCCTTACAAAACTAAAACATATACAGCTAAAACCTATAAATAGGAATATACAGAAGTTAAAAATATAATGAAATACTTTTCAAAATTAAAGCGTTTAAAACATTTAAAATACATAACTATTTAAAAGTCAAAGGTACAGACAGAGGTCCAGATTATTTGCCAAAGGCCTGCTGGAACAAAAAAGGGGTTGTCTGCCTCCAAAAACACATCAAGGAGGAAGCCAGTGTAGACTGGAAGGAAATCCATGTGTGTACACTATGCAAAATAAACGACAGCTCAACTGTTTCTAAACCTTATTAAAAAAGCAGGGTGACTAGGCCGAAACCAATGTTGTAGGCCCAGAAGCACTTTGAAAGGTTTCAACATTGTACTTAAAACTTAACACTGGCCCAAACTAATTATATTAAGTGTTTGAAGCTTTCAACTTTATAGCAGCATGGCCCAAACTCTTAGAAAAGAGGGAAGGAGCACACTGTGTGTGTTTGGGGCGGGGATGGATAGAAAGGGATGTATAGCCACCTATTCCCAGGAGAGATCTGAAGATCAGGTTACCATGGATCCAGAGGAACCACACCCTGCTTCACCAGGGAGCAAAAGAGCAAACTGGCCTTATGAAGATAGCCCAAAATACTCTCAGAGCCAAAGGAATGCATGTTCCAGAAGAGAAAAAAGAAACTCTTCTTCTTCACTCAAAAAATCTGTGCTAGAGGCAGCAGCCATTTCACCCACCCACCCCACATGCTAAGGCAGGAGGGGGGGAGAGCGACGCTACTGAGCGTGCCTCGCGCTATGAGGGTTGCATTGACTTGAATGAGAGGTTAAAATATTCCTTAAAAATCAACCGAAGGGAATTAAAAAAAACGAAAAGCTTTCCACCAACTACAGTGAAGGAGGAAGAAGACCCCACCACTGGATTAATTAATAAGTCTCTAGACATTATGCAAATAGTGAGCACAAAACTCGGAAACCGAAAGTCATTTGACAAAAGCAGGGAGACAGGTTTGTGTTCCTTTTCTACCTTAAACTGCTCTCCTTCCCTCAATCTTTCACCAATCTTCTTGAAATTTTCAGGTAATGTAAAACAAACTTTTCTTTCTGGCACCTGTAAATTTCAGAAAGGTTGGTGAAACATTTTCGATTTTATGGCTGTTAGAATGACCCCCCCCCCATTATCACTTTAACATAGCGGAATGTGTTTTTTACTGACGGCCGTTAACGATGGAGGTACGACTGTGCCTCCATTAATAAAGAAAGAAAGAAAGAAGATCTGTCTCCATTGCAAGTTACATTCCAACTGTCCCAAGCCATTTCTGCCAAGACACTTACCATGATTTCTGCAGATATTATTCACCAGTCTTCACTAGCCATTTGATATATCATCATCATCATCATCATCATCATCAATTTTTTTCTAGGCCACCTTTCATTGAGAGAACAGCTTTAAACTATTAAATATGTCCCATCTGGATACATTAGCTGAACAAAAAGTTAGAGTTCCAGACTTGACAGCAGTCACAAGATGAAATGGCTGCATAGCTCCGTCTTCTGTTTATCATGAAACAGTCCAGAGCAGCTCTTGGGGTGAATCCTTGCACAAGTATTTGTACTGCATCAATTTTGAAAGGCACCTACATGTGCCATTTACCACTTGTCCCTTTAAAATCAGCGACACGAGGACTCTGATGTTTTCCCTATTACCACTTCCATGCATTATAAAAGCACACACACTAAACCATATGCCTCAGGCAATTGATACCATGAGTAGTTATATACTGAAGAACAAATGGTTGCATAAGAAATCCCTTGACTTAACCATAGCTAATTTGAGCAAATTTGTGATGATTAAGGAGTGTTTATACTTTTACATCATAGAATCACAGGATCATAGAATAGTAGAGTTGGAAGGGGCCCATAAGGCCATCAAGTCCAACCCCCTGCTCAATGCAGGAATCCACCTTAAAGCACACCTGACAGATGGGTAGCATCTTTGGTTAGCAGATATCTCCTTGTCTATATTTAACTATATGGGTTAATTCACTGTCATTTCATCCTTTACAGGTATTGGGTACACTGATTTTTTATAAAACTAGATTAGCTTTAACTGTGTTCTCTGCAATCCACTTATCAATCCACTGAATATCACTGTTGGCATGGATTTCCCACAAGTAGAATCCTTAGGATCATGCCCAGAGGAAAGGAACCATTAGTTTTCTAACAAAAACACCCAAAGGGTTTTTTTTCAGTGGTCCGTGGGCAAAAGATGCATGAATAATTGATAGTTCTTGGAGTTTATTTCAGAAGAGCTTTAAAAAGCAAACACACATAGACAGAGCTTTTGTGCTGGGGTCCATTAAACATCCCTGCTGATTCCCATAGGATCCTACATTTTTATAAACCTTTTTGCCATGAGAATTATCATTTTGGAGTTGTGATTTATCTCCAGCTTCTGCAACTTGTTTATGTGTTGAGGCATTCCCTTCTCATGCTGAGCTCATCCACTATTTTGTTCTTAAGAATTTATTTCCAACAGGCAGGGACGCACACTGTGAAATCGCTCATGGAGACTTCACATTTGTTCTCCCTTGTTTTGTTGCTCTCGATTTTAAAAAAGTGCAGCTATTCAGACTGGCTGGCTGCTTGCTCTGTGTGCATGCACAAAAGCAGCCTGGTGGATTCTCCACTTCCCTCTGAGCTTTCACCTTCTCAGCCACCTCCCAGCTACTGTTGTGCATGATGCTTTGCAGTGATACAGTCTATGTTTCTAGTAACCATAGCCACACTCAGCAGGAAGGAACTGCAGGTTCCTTCCTTCTCAGTTGCTTATGCTGCATAATGCTCATGTCCAACAGAGGTGATGGGATGTATTACCTCTAGCAATTGTGAAGAGCAATAGGCTGTACTCCCTGAATATCTGTGTAGCACTTAGTATCTGATACACAGATTTTAGGGTGACTTTCCTACAAGGGAATGATGAGAAAGTGCCTCTTTTTTTAAAAAAAATATTTTTTATTTTTCAACATAATACAACATAAAACAACATAAAATACAATACATACCGCATTCCCCCGTGCTCCCCTCCCCCCAGGAGACCTTCAATTATACATTATTTTTCTTTCCAAAAATGTAAAGACTCTTTTGAAGGTATTTGCCCCTTCCCCGTTCTTAATACATATTCCAAAAATAGGCTCCATATATCTCCAAAATCATTCTTACTGGACATTCCCCTCTTTATTTTAATTTTACATGTTAGCTTATCATTAAGTGCCATATCCCATATTTCTTTATACCATTCTTCTATAGTATATATCCCTTGCCTTTTCAGTTTTTAGCAATCATTATTCTGACGGGAGCCAGGAGGTTGTTTATTAATTCTCTCTTATTTATATTCTCATTCCCTTTATCCCATATTGCTATTAGAGCCAGCTTTGGCCTTAATTCCAATTTACTTCCAATTATTTCACTTATTTCTTTGAACACCCTTTCCCAAAATTTTTGTACATGTTTACAGCTCCACCACATATGGAAATAAGTTCCAACCTCCTGACATCCCCTCCAACAATTCTTGGACACTTTTTTATCTATCTGATGAAATCTAACCGGCGTTAAATACCATCTCCATACTGTCTTATAATAATTCTCCTTAATTCTAATCGACAAAAGCTTTAACATTCTTGCATCCCACATCCTCCCCCAGTCATATTCATTAATTTGTTCCTTTAAATCATCTTCCCAAATCATTTTAAGAGAGTCTCGATATTCATCCTCCTCTGTCAGGATTCTATATATTTCGCTAGTCAGACCTTTTCTAGTTTTAATTACTTCCTTCTTTCCTCTTGATTCAATTAAATCTTCAAATCTTTATTATTTCTACACTTCAGAAAGTGCCTCTTGAGATACTTTTCTGTTTGCCTCCAAACCTGAAGGGAAAAGCCGTTCAGAATTTAACTGGATTGTGTACATTATGCAGCTACATAAATTTGGGCAGACCTGCCCTACTTTTAAGCTACTGCCAGCCACCTTTTAAGCCCTACCAAGTGTTGGGGGGTTTTTTACTCCACATTTTTGTAGTCTGAGGTAAGTAAGCAAAATACAGAGTTTTATCAAAGCTCTGGTGGGACCCCATACACAGCTGGTGGAATGTGGTTTATTTGTTGATGCCCCCACTTACCTGCATTTTTCATATTAGTGGCTTTGGGAGGGTAACAACCCCCTTGTTCCCAACAGCAGGTAATTGTGTTTTGAGAGAAATTGGTGACAACATTACTATTCCTCCTGCTTCAAAGGCAAATTGATACTAATTGTTGCCATGTAATTGCTTCCCAGATAGATAGCTCCATTTCTTAGGCCTAAAACCAGATACTTGACTGTCCTGCCTCCTGTTTTTGATGGTTGGCTAGAATAGCTACTCCAGTTTGCCAGACCTTTGTACTTCAGACATGGGAGCGGACAATACATGTCTTTGAAAAGGGAAGTGGCATGATAAGAAATACCTGCACGACATGGGACTTGGGTTACTCACTTTGTGACCTTTTACAGTCCAAGGAGAAGCAGTAGCAAGTGGCTGCAGAATGCTGCATAGAATGGGAAGAATGATGACCTCCCCCTCCAAAGAGTCTGTCGCTGCTTGTTCCTGCCGGCTGCCTGCATGGCAATGCAGGCAGCCAGCAGGAACAAGAAGCAGTAACCGCTCACTTTCCACTTGCCTCACCGTATGCTGCTTTGTTGCCCCCTCCTCTCCCTGCCTCACCTCGCCCCCACCCCCATTGGCCAGCCAGCTTACTTTCCCTGGTGCAGGCCCGCGCACTGCCTGTTAGGCCTTTCTGCCATCAGGGGCCGTGCAGTGCCTGTGTGAGGTTGGGCAATTATGAAAAGTCCCGGAAGTTCCAAGATCTCTCACAATACTTTGCCAAACGCACAGGCACCATGCAGCTCCTGAAGGCAGAAAGGCCTTAGGCAGCATGTGGGCTTGACTGACAACTGTTGGGGCCCAGGATACACTCCAAAACAGTTGTCACTAGTGTTATAAAGCACTTTAAAGAGCTTTAAAACAGCAGTGTCAATCCTGCCCAGGACATAGAGGCTTTTTTCCTAGTATTAATCTTCCATGTTTGGAATCACTACAACGGCAGTTTCTTCTAACCCCTTTATGCTTGGCAGAAATTATGAATGCAGTAATGATTATGAATACTGGGAAATCACCTGGACCAGATGGGTTTCCAGTCGAGTGGTATAAAACATTCTCTAGCTTTCTAGCTCCAAAGCTCTATAGTCTTTATAATCACATTTTTGAATCAGGCTTTCTTTCTTCATTGTTAAATGATGCTTATATTACTGTGATTCCTAAGCCCGGCAAGGACCATAACAATTGTGCTAACTATCGACCTATATCATTAATTAATGTGGATATCAAAATATTGACTGCAATGTTGGCCGATAGATCGCAATAAGTTATTGCTGCATTGGTTCAACTAGACCAGGTGGGATTTATTAAAAATAGATAGGGAGTAGATAATTTTAGGTTAGTTGTCAATCTGGTCGCTTTAAATTCTGAAAGAACTGATCAGCCAGCAATTATTTCTTTAGACACAGAAAAGGCCTTTAACAAAATTCACTGGAAATATATTTTTATTACTTTGATCAATTTCGGCTTCCCAACTGAATTTTTGAAATGGGTAAAAAAAAATTGTATGTGACCCCAAGAGTTAAAGTAAGCACTAACAGATTATTTTCTGCTTTTTTTCTACTTGGTCGGGGTACTAGACAGGGATGTCCACTATCCCCATTGATATTTGATTTATGCTTGGAACTCCTGGCATGTGCCATTAGGCAAAGCAGCAGTATTCATGGTTTTGTACATGCTGACTTAGAATTTAAAATTATTCTATATGTAGATGATATTTTACTATTTATTTCAAAACTCCAGTTGTTGGTTCAGGCATCAATGAAATTGATTAATATTTTTGGTGATCTGTCTGGATATTCAATTAATTGGTCAAAGTCGGAAATAATGCCGATTGGAGATAATATACATTCCAGTGTATTAGCCAATTGGCAATTTCATTGGAGCCCTGATTCCATCAGTTATTTGGGAATAATTATTCCCAGAAACATATGTCAATTGACTAAGTTAAATTTAAATAAGTTGATTAATGATATTTCACAAGATATTGATAGATGAGCATCATTAAAGTTAAGTTTATGGAGCAAGGTTTATACACTTAAGATGAATACTATACCTCAAATTGTTTACGTTTTACATGGAATCCCCCTACTTATACCTAGCAAGTATTTTCTAAAACTTAATACTTTGTTCCATAAATTCTTTTGGGGTTCCACTCCACCAAGAATATACCTGAAAAGGTTGCAACTTTCCATTAAAGAGGGTGGGTTTGGTTTTCCAGACCTTGCTGCATACCATCGGGCTTACTTGCTCACCTGCACTAAATTTTGGTCTTTTCCACTTAGATTCGATTTTCCACCATGGTCAGTTTTGGAATCATCCTATCTGGAGCCTCTTTCCAAATGGATGGCATTAGGTTCTCAGCACATTAAAGTGGAAAGAGCCCCACCCACAATCTTAGCAGTTAGAGATGTGTGGCATATAATGTCATGGCAATTACAGTTTGATCCATTTTCTCATGCCAAACTGACCATATGGGGAAATCCAGATCTAAAAATAGGAAAGAAAATGTTTTTAGGGCGGACTTGGACAGATAGAATGGTTTTTACCCTGGACCGATTGGTGGGTGCAGATGATGACTTCTTGTTATTCTCAGCTTTGTGTGATAAATTTAAATTACCCGCCACAGCTGAATGGCAGTATTTGCAACTGCAATATTTGTTAGAATCTATATTTGGCCCAGCAGAGTTCACTGCTTCAGGATCTCCTTCGCTATTGGAATCACTTATTGAGGCTGACTGGGTAAATCGGCCCACAATTCATGTTTATAAATTCTTATTATCAGTGAATAAGTATATGATACAATGGGGCTTCAGCAGGAATGAAATAGGGAATTGGAGTGTTCTATCTTATTGAAACAATGGAGCATTGTGTTGGCATCCCTATCAGATACGTCACTGGATCTCCACTTACGTCTTATTCAGCAAGCATTACTGTTTAGGGTATCCTGGACACCACAGTGTCTGTTTAATAAAGGTTTGTCTAAATTGACTAATTGTTGGAAGGGTCACATAGCTAATGCTTCTTTTGTTCATATGTTCTGGAATTGTCCAATAGTTGCCATGAGACTAGTATGTCATCTTAAATTACATACTAGTCTCATGGAAACTAACACATGGTCAATGGAAATGGATTTTTCGCACCCTTTTGACTGCCAAAAGAATTATTTTACAACACTGGAAGGATAAAATCACACTCTCTATAATGTAATTGATTGAAAACTTAACAACATTAGCGACATTTGAAAGAGTGGAATACAGGCGACATTTACGAATGGACTTTTACTTAGACATTTGGTCTGCCTTTACGGACATTTATGTGTAATTTCTCTTTTTTACTTATTCAGAAATTGTGATAGTTGAAACTGAGGTTTTTGAAGTATGTAGCTGTATATGTTTATTTTTTTATTTAATTTAATTTAATTTTCTTTATTTTTTTTGCTTTGTTTACAAATTCACAATAAAAAATTGACTATATATATATATATATAGGCAGAGACCTGCCTTGTGCTGGACATGCAAGGAGGCAGAAAAAAATGGGTGTTTATGTGTTTTCAATATTACATTATGGAGTAGAGGCGTGAACACTTTAAAAGAACAATTGGAGGAAAATTGAACCTTTCAATATTCATGCATGTTGAAGATACTGTGGACTGACTGAGTAACAAATTAGGATGTACTACATAGGGTAAACAAGCAAACAGAATTAATAAATACCATCAAAAGAAGAAAACTACAATAACTTGATCATATTATCCGAGCAGAAAAATACACCATATTCCAACTTCTTATACAAGGGAAAATTGAAGGAAAAGTATCACTGGGAAGAAGACAAATATCATGGTTCAAGAACTTGAGGGAATGGTATAGCTCTACATCTATACAATTGTTTAGAGCAGTGGCGTCAAAAACTAAAATAGTGGTAATGATAGCTAGCCTCCTATAGGAGAAGGCACCTTAAGAAGAAGCAAACTCTTCTAGGCCATTGTACATGACCGGTGGGCTGCATTTGACTTGGTGTTCAAGTTATTAAAAATGGGATAGGCACAGAGGAGAATCTGAAAGCCTCTAAAATGTATATAAAGGAAATCAAATAGCATTGCACAAAACCATCTTAGGTCTAACTGGAAGATTGCTCATGGATGGAATTTTTTAAAAAAGAAAAAAATGGGGGACAATTGGAACAGAGAGATCTCACTGTACGATTGTCAACCAACTCAGTGGGGGAGGCTATGTGATGACACAAGTTAAGCAATTCCTGTCCAACATTAGTTGAATATTTTTGTTAATCTGCTCTGCTGGATTCTCTCGACACACACTCTTTTGGAATAGGTAACAATATAGGGTTCTAACACCTCTAGACTGATTACATCTAAGCACAAGCCATAAGAAAGGAACTCAGTTAAATGTTAATTAAAAGTGCTACATCTGAACTTTATCTTAAAGGACAAAGCATACTATGAAGCCACTTCTACAATGGCCTTACATAGTTGTGGTTGGAGAAGGGGTTTGAAACCCTGACAGATTCTCAGGTATTTCAGGGTGGGGTAGTGGGATGGATGAGTAAATTATATTGCTGTAGAAAAATGCTCAGGATGACTCAAACTCTCCAGCAAAACTTTCATGGGGATTTTGATCTGACAAGCTTAGAGCACAAACATCACAACTGAATAATCCATGGATTTGAAAGATTGTTCATATTCATAGATATGCTGCTCTGTTCTGACACACTCTGTTAGGTCAGAAAAGCAGCTTTTGAACCAAGTATTTCAATATAGATTTGCACAACTGATCCAAATAAGATAGTCAATTGGATCACAACATACATTCACAAAAGAATAAACACATTAAGAGGTTTTTCCACATGACTGTTTCTTCCCAGAACTGTACCGCTGTTTCTGCTCCCTCTTTCAGTCACGGGCCCTTTACACAAGCTGCTTTTATCCTGGAACTTTCAGTTTCTTTTCTTTTCATGGAGAGGCAGGACGAATCCTGAGCATTGTTGCAAGTCAAGCCTTTATACAAGTGTTTGACTCTCACATCTACCTCTCAGGTTTATGCCCATTTCCCTCATCCTAGCTGGTTATTGGTCACCCTGTTGTGATTGACACAGCTTTCCAGTATGAGTGACCAGCAGCCCAGCATCGCTGTAAAAAAAACTACAGGTTTCTACAGACATGAGGGAAATCTCATGCTCCCAGAGGTAAAGCAAGTGAAAGAAAAATGGCAAATTCCAAAGACTTGCAATACAGTCGCAAGCCTTGTATTCATGATCTAAGAGATGTTGGGTGGGGGGGTGGAGACTTCAAAGGGATAAGATGGAAGAGGGCTAGTGATTAAATCTGTACACAAGCATTTTTTTACTTGTGAGAGCAGCCCTCTAGCCCCTGTGTCACCTTCTCACTGAGCATGGGTTGTAGCAGGACCTCTGGAGGGTACCTCAATGGGCATGTGGAATGTATCTTCCTCAGTGGAGGAGGCAGCCTGAGCACTCCTTGCTACCTTCCAAGGAGCCACTAAATGCATTAGCAGAGTGTTCATGTTCAGGCCCTGGCTGCCAGTGGGAACTTTCTTCCCGAGTTGTGCTGGTGCATTGTCCTGTCAGCATCCCCTGTTGCTGCAAGTGGCAAGCTGTCCTGCTAGCCTGCCAACCTGCCAAAGCAACTGCAAATGGCAGAGGTGGAATTGTCTGGAATAGGGAGGCAGATACACTGCCCCTGTCGCAGCCTCGTCATCATAACTGCACTGCTCAGTCCCACCTACATAAAGTGAGATGGAAAAAATACACTGCTGGCAATGTTGGTTTGATGGCGTGAGCAAGAAAAATACTACAGTTTCCCTTGCTTGAAATAACATGAGTTAGGCAAGGGGAAATAGCGAGAAAGAAACTGTTGAATGACAGCATCATGTAAAACACCCAGAAAATGCCATGCTTGAGGAATGTCGATTGCACCAGAAAACCTTCATATAGAGACACCCTCTGAGTCTTTGCATCTATTGTTGTGAATCATCTAGAGATCTTTGGCTTTGGGCAGTATAGAAATGTAATAAATAAATAAATAAATAAATAAATAAATAAATAAATAAATAAATAAAATGAGGTTCTGAGCCTTTGCATCTATCTATCATCTATCTATCTATCTATCTATCTATCTATCTATCTATCATCTATCTCTATCTATCTATCTATCATCTATCTATCTATCTATTAGGGATGTGTATCGTATCGTTCCGATGTCCGATAACGATCCGATAATGGTGTTATTGGACATCCGATTAACGATAACGATATGATAGAAATACCTCCGATAATTACCGGATCTGAAAATTTTCAGTCCAATTGTATCAGATTTTTTCAGATTATCGGACTGCCATATAAATAAACCTATAACTTCTGTATTTTAAAAGTTAGAGACTTGAAACTTGGTCACAGTGCTTATGGGGTATGTCTAAGTATGTGTATGCAATTTCAGAACAATCCCTCCACCCCCGTATTTTATATGAATTTGTGAACGATCATGCAACTTTTGACAGCTCTGAATGGCAGCTAAAGCCACATGCATTCAGAGCTGTCAAAAAGTTGCACAATCTTTCAAAACTTCATATAAAATACAGGGGTGGAGGGATTGTTCTGAAATTTCATACAGATACTTAGGGATATCACATAAGCACTGTGGGCCACTTTCAAGTCTCTAACTTCAAAAATAGAAAAGTTATATTAAAAAAGTATTAGAAAATAGACACATACGTTTCCTTAATAAACTTAAATGGGTGCAACTTTTTTATTTTAAAAGATAGACACATGAAACTTGTTGGACTTTGCAGATAGGATGTTGCTAGTCCTGGCTCTCCAAGTTGCATGACTCTATCTTTAAAAATAAAAAAGTTATAGGGGGTCCCTCAACCCCCCCATAACTTCATTATTTTAAAAGTTTGAAACTTGAATTTTTTTCCCTAGTGCAGCTTGTCTATTGCTAGTCATTTGTGAAAAGAATTCAGAGCAATTGCTCAAACCCTCAATTTTATATCAAGTTTTTAAAGATCGTTATAGTTGGCAGCTGGTTGACCGGGCCTCCCAATTGTTTTCAAAGTACCACTATCATTAAAAAAAATCATATAAAATACAGGTTTGGAGGGATTGATCTGAATTTGGCACACATGTCTAGCACATGTTGCAACTTTTTGACAGCTCTGAATGCACGTGGCTTTAGCTGTCATTCAGAGCTGTCAAAAGTTGCACGATCTTTCAAAAATTCATATAAAATATAGGGGTGGAGGGATTGTTCTGAAATGTCATGCACATACTTAGGCTTATTCCATAAGCACTGTGACCAAGTTTCAAGTCTCTAACTTTTAAAACACAGACGTTAGAGTTAAAATACAGAAGCTTTTTGAGACATTTCTGTCTTAAAAAGCAACTCTATAGGGCAAAATACTCCAAATTAAATATTGGAAATCTGATAATTATCGGATATCCAATCCGATTTGATACAGAATACCTATGATATTTTCGGATCCAGAATTTTTTTCTACCGGAATTTCCGATAGCGATACGATATGATAATTTCAGCCGTGCACATCCCTACTATCATCTATCTATCGATCGATCTATCGATCTATCGATCTATCGATCTAATCATCTAATCATCTATCTTACTGACTGATTCAAAGTTTTCAGCAATAAAATATGCTTACAAGATTAAAAATGTCCAAAAAGACAGGCTTCACAGAACAAAAAGACAGGCACTTTTAGAACTGCGACTTGCTTTGTGTGTTCTCTTGCCATGGTCTAACTGTTTTATTCCCTTCTATGTGATGCTTCTCACTACTCAGGGAGGCACTCATGCAAACCAGGCAACTACATGTCACTAGAGTAATACATGGCACATACTGAATGCTGCACCATCAAAAAGCACCCTGCTTCCTCTGTGTTACTGTGGTAACATGCTTTGAACCTGATCAAATTTCAACCAAGTACATTTTCCTATGTACATGCTATGCAACCTGGGTTTTCATTTCTCATATGTTACTGAGCTTCTACTTAGGCTATTCTACTCTGGCTGTTTCTCAAGCATATAAATTATAGACTAAGAATTATAATTAGTGAGTTTCTTTATATTTTTTGTGATCTTGTTATATTATTCTGCATATTCTTTTTTGTTGCCTTTATTTATTTATTTTTACTCTGTTTCAAAATAAAACTTCATGAACCCATTTTATTGGAATGTCAAAACAGAAAAGAAAAATGAAATAAAAACTGTAAGGGAATGTACGAAAGTACCCTGAGTTATAAACATCCTCCGGTTATATGGAATATAGAAAACTGCTTATATTGAATCAAGCAATTGCTCTATGTAGCTCAGGATTAACTATATTAACTAGAAAAAACTTTCCATAACTTCACACAGAAGTCATTCTCTACCTGTAGATGCCATGGACTGAATCTGGGATCTTGAATCCCATTTGGTGGAAAGGTTATTTTGATTATTCATTTAATCAGAACATGAATTTTTTTTAAAAAAAATCATGCAAAGAATGCCCTCTACAACTGATCTACAACCCTTTCTCAAAGTAGGGAAGTGGCGTTCTCTTTGGGGCACTACCCAGATGGCAGTGGTGCTACATGGTCTAAGGAAGTTTGAGAACTTCCTTAGACCATTGTGTTTACAACCTGGAAGGCAGAAGTAAGACACATATTTGGGTGGACTAGGGCGCAATTTTATTTAATTTACGTTGAAAATGCAGCAAATCCTAACAACCATGCAGGACTCAGTCAAGGTTTGACACTAACTCCTCACTGAATATTTTACTCAGCTCATTCCTGCCCTGGGCCACATCTACACCTAGCAGGATATAGCGGTATGAAAGCGGTATATAAAAGGCAGGAGCCACACCAAGCAGGAAATAGTGGTATATGGTATGTGTCAACGGGCCCCAACAGTTGTCAGTGCACTTCAATACCACTATAAAGCGGTAATGTGGCCCCTGCCTTTTATATACCGCTTTCATACCGCTATATCCTGCTTGGTATAGTTCTGTCCCTGGGCACAAGCAGAATTTGATGCTTCTGCTTGGCTGGCCACAGTCAAGTTGAGGGAAGCCCTTCTAAATCACCAATCCTTCAAGGCCCAAGACTTGAGGGAGGGTGTCCTGGGCAAGTCTTAAATGCATTCCCTTCCTCAGACTCCAGGTTCCTAAAAGTAAGTCTATAAAATCTCTTTCACCATAAAGATGCCTCAGGGTGCTCATTAATATTGTCTTGTTAGTCTTATTGCCATACTGCCACCAAATTTTGACAAGCCAGTTTAATTTGGCATTGCCCAACCAATTTCTCCCTGTTTGATCAGTACAGGGTAGGCTAAAAATCCTTCCACCTTGGCCAGTCAAGTGAGTACGTAACAAGTTCTATTTGCCCCCAATAGGTGACCGATAATACCTATTCTGAATCCCTTAGGATGAGAGGATGGGTGCTGCCAAAACTGGAAGAGGACCCAAGCAGGAGTGGGCTGGCTCCTCCTTTTGGATGCTACATGTATCCACACATCTATCAGGTATGCCCCCACCCTTCTGGGAGTGGCCATAATGCCTCCCACCACCGCCTTATAGGCCAGAGGGAAGCCAGAGAAATCTTATGAAGTATCTTTTCCCATGGACTGAAAATATGTCATAACAGCAATCAGTCCGCATGACCCAGCTGCTCTCATATACAATATAAACAAAAAAGGTACCAGCATAGGCTGAAGTTGTGAGACCTGTGGTTTTGATGTTCATTGGATATACATCTGTTTCTCTTCAAAACCACTAATCAAATATGCCCTTGAAAACTAGGCAGATATAGAATGAAATGGACTTAATCATCTCAAACTGTTTCACCAAAAAGAAGCTTGCTTCAAAGTTACAGACAAAGAAAAGGTTAGTAAAATATGATTGCATAGAACAAACACAAAACGGGCATTAAAAGAATAGAAGAATTAGAGTATCTGTCACTGAACTAAGTGCACAGAGCAACAAATAAATTGTCTTTAAATAAACCACCCAGGTAATACCATTGATCCCTCAGTTCAAAGAAATTCCTGTCCGTAGGGACTACCTATAAATACTGGTGTTCAAAGCATCAAAAGTGTTTGCTTCAAAGGGGATAGCTTAAACAGATGAAACAATGCAGAGTCCTTGTCAAAAGACCTTTTGGCCTCTTAAAAAGTAAGATGGAATTTGATATGCAATGCAGGGATTTGTAAAGTCCCTTAAGAGGCACAGACGGAAGCTCTTGGCTCATTCAAGCTTAGCAGTTCTGGGTTTTGTGCTGAGGATGGGGCTCAGTAAGTCAGTTTTCAGCAAAGAAGATACTTTCGCTCCCAACACAGATGTAGACAGGGACTAGAATTAGAAATGGCTAATTGTAGTACATGTGGCTTTGGAGAAAGGGAGAGCGGACATCAGAGACTTACAGTGGGGGAAGTTGTACATGCACTCAGTCTATTCCAGGGTTCAATCATATGTGCAGATCAGACACAGCCATAGGTGTATGCTGACATTGGAGGGGGGCATAGAGTGACCATATGACAACCATATGACAAGGAGGGCAGGGCTCCTGCAGCTTTAACTGTTGTGATGAAGAGGAAATTTCACCAGGTGCTGCATGCATACAAATGACACATGCTGAATTTCCCTTTTCTATGCAATTGTGAAAGATACAGGAGCCCTGTCCTCCTTTTCATATTATCACCCTAGCATAGATTGGCAGTGCAGCTCTGCTCCTCATTTCCCAATAAATTTGTGAATGGTCATGTCTGAGGATGGTTTTAGTTAGAATCCTGTCCTTCATTAGCATTGGGAGAGGCAGAAAGAAAGTTGATGGGGAACAGCCATTTGGGTCCTCCCTTGAGTGAGGTATATTGACTTATCCTGCTTCGTTTGTGGACATCAGAGGTGGGACCAACTGGGTTGCAGAACAGTTCCTTCAGTATAGAAGTTCCAATAGATCCATTTCCCCCCTGCTTAGCATACAGTTAGTCCTGCAAACACCTCTCTCTTCAGTTTTTTCTTGGTATTGGAAACTTCATATTACTCCTTCAAAACAAGAATGCCTAAAAGACAAAAAGACAAAAAGTGATGGAAAAACTCTTCTTAGTTAACTTGATAGCCAATTGTAAATCTTTGGATGTATTTCTTGTTGGGAATAAAAGATGGGGTCCTGAGATCTCTTCTTCATTTTTATTTTGCATGGTTCAACTCCTTTGTGCAGGGGTGGTCAACTGGGAGATCCAGGGGATAATTTTGCCCCTCAGACAGCCTCTCCATAGGCCACATGCTGCTGAACATCACACAGTCCATGGGTCACCCCAAAAGAAGTTTTACAATGGGAAAAATCCACCAGTTTGCCATCATCATTTGGGGACAAACTACTTGGTAGCATTGCAGGACGCTCCAAGGGTTAAATTTAGCTTCCTTCCAACCTAAACTGAATTCTTTTGGTGCTCCCTAGTCATTAGGGATGCCATTTTTTGGTTAATTTTTTTTCAATTTTGGAGTGGTGGGGAGAGGGGAGGCCACATGTGTCTGATGGCTGACATGTTGTCCACCCCTACTTTTGAGAGTTGGAGCCAGATATTTGTGGGTAATGGAGGGTGGAGAAATAACGAGGCGACACACAGAAGCGGATTTTAAACAGGGCCACTTTATTAAAGATCCATAGAGTGGGTTAACCTATCTGAGCATCCTAAATATTTCAGGGTGAGACATTCACTGTCTGTGAAGTGGCACTTCCCAGTTCGCCACAACCCAGACTGCCCCTTATGGGGTAGCAAGGCCTTCTTATGTCAACTTCCCCTCGTGCCATACAGCTAGGAGTAGCTGAGGAAGGTTGGCCTTAAAGGTAACCCTTATCCCGCCAGCTGAGGCCGTAAAACTCACAGTTGGGGTCCCTCAGGCATTACCAATCACCGAAACAGTGCCTGTGAATGCTCACCAACCCTATGACGCTCCCGATGCCCGCACCTACCTGCCAAACGTAAAAGTGACCGAAACATTAATGAACATCACCTAGGCTGACCATATGAAAAGGAGGACAGGGCTCATGTAACTTTAACAGTTGTAGAGAAAAGGGAATTTCAGCCAGTGTCATTTGTATGCAATTAGTTCTTGGTGAAATTCTCTCTTCATCACAACAGTTAAAGTAGCAGAGGCCCTGCCTTCTTTTGTATATGGTCACTCTAGTACAGTGCCTGCAACTTTAACAGTTGTGATAAAGAGCGAATTTCACCAGGAACTAATTGTATATAAATGACACTGGCTGAAATTCCCTTTTCTCTACAACTGTTAAACTTACATGAGCCCTATCCTCCTTTTCATATGGTCAGCCTAACGTCACCTATTTAATACTCCCTGGCTGTCTTGCAGTGTGAAGTAGGCAAAAAAACTCATAACCGAAAGTGATTATGAGCCAAAAATTCCTACTTGGCCTTCAACAGAGCAACCCGCGAACCCACACTACCTACAGATTGGGAGGGAGGGAGCTGCAAAAAAAGACAAGGCAGCAGGGAGGGGTGAGCCCACCTTTAAACTCGCTCAGTCACCTCCCTACCCCAAGGCACCACGTGAGCAGCCACTGGCTGCCACCCATGCCACCTCATCACCCCATCCCCACCCACAATGGCCTCCACATGCCCAGGCACGCCGGGCACGTTGTGAAGGCATAAGCATGCATAATGGATGTGACACAAACTGATTACCCCCTTCCAAAATGTTTCATTAAGGTTCAGGGGACCTGCTGAACTGGGGGGTGGGGACTGTGGCATGGGATAATGCTCAGGGGGAAGGGGGCCTCTCAAACTTGAGTGCGATCAGTGCCAGCTGGGGAAAGTGGTACCACATGTGTAATGCCAGAAGCAACAACAATTTTAAAACAGGTGCATATTACCATGATCTAAGTGGTTGAGAGAGAGAGAGAAAATATTTCATTCCACTAGGAAATTGAAGCTGGATAATATTAGATGCAGCTCTAGTTAAAAATTCACCAATCACAGTTACAGTGTGTAGACAGTGGCTAATACTGTTGGAATCCACTTCTTTTCATACCTTTCCATTTACAGGTGGATGTTAATAGAAAAAAGATCTTATTAAACCATATTGTACTCAATAAACATTAGTTCTTAGTCTAACAAAATAGATGTGGTTTAAACCTGAGAAACTGGCTTTGTGTGGTTTAAATATTTGTATGTATCAATTGTTTGGGAGAGAGATAGGGAAGGCTGAATCCCAATGGAAAGATCTGAGCAGGGGGGATAAGCAGAATATTAAGTAGCATCATTCCCACATCTCATCAGTGTGTATATGATCTCTAATTATCGCTGTACATATACAGAGCAAAGCTAGTAAAGCCAGGTTTCATAATCATGATGTTCTTTTGACTATAAAAAGAGATTTTCTTCGATATATATTTCTATTGATATTTTGATTTATAGAAAAACATTTTCCAGACAACACTTAGGACAAACATTATTCACATAAGAGCCATTAGCAGGGTATGCAATTTTTTCCTTAAGCTTAGTCCTTCAGAGAGAGAGGAGGGGGGAAATGACCCTTTTCTGTCTAAAAGCAAAGCCTTCAATTGAAACAGCAATGTTCTCTGACAGACATGACTTCTGAATACTAATTCTCAGATACCATTCAGAGCTCATTAGCGTGGGGCTGCATTTTCTAAACAGCAACGTATGCTTTAAAAGTCTACTACCTTGCACTAAAAGTCATGGAAATTGCACAGTTTCAAATGCCAGTGTTTTAAAAGAGGAAAAAAAGAAGAAAGAAAGGGGGAGAAGGGAGGGGGAGAAACCCTGGAGTGACATACATAGAATTCTGCCTTTCGAAAGTGTTGCTATGACAAGACTTATAATTATACAGTATCTGAAAACTCCTCTGGGTGCAGATTCTATTATATTTTATTGCTCCTGAGTTCAGTGAAACTCTTTAACAGGAGCATTTTACTAATCAAGCTAACGGCAATTCTGGAAACCTCATATTAATTTGTATTGTTTATTAAGTATATAGATGCTGACTAAACAAATGACTACTGCTTACTTCCTCAAGATACCAACCTAGGCAGTATTGGCTTTCATGTTTCTTTATTTTACGCAGCAAGGAAAGGTAAGAGTTCATGACAATGAACTACATTTCCGTGTAAAAACCAAAGCTTAATTGCATACCATCCACCCCCTGATGGCACCTGTAAAACGCTTGTAAACTTCCTACCATTATTAACAAGGGTATATATTTAAATCCATTAAGATCCATTTCATTGCTTCTGCCAAGTGCAACTGGCTTTCAACCTTTTTTTTTTTTTTACATAGGAGATTTATTCATTTTAAAGAATAATAATCCCCTTCCAGTATGCTATGGATGGTACATATTTTATACCATAGGAATATTATATTATAATAGTACCGTCATACTCTTATAAATAGAAATTGTTTTCAAAGTACAGTGTTTTCTAGGTTTTCAGTGACCATGAGTCAATTAACTTGATTTATTCCTGTCAATAGTTCTCAGAGGCCCTTTCCCAGGTGCCCTCTTAATTGATTGATTAGTTGGTTGAATGCATTTTTATACCACCTTTCTGAAGCCAACCAAGATTTATAGAAAATTCATAAAATAAAGCTGCAGAAAATAAAAAAATCAAATAAAAATGTAGTGAAACATTAAAAATAACCTTAAAAGACCGTAACAACAACTTTAAAAGCCAAGTTAAATATTTTGCTTACACCCCCACTTTCCTGATGCAGACAGAATGAGGACCAGTTGCAATTCTAAAGGGAGTTTGGGAGCAACTCAGGAGAAAGCAGTTTCCCTCACATCCAACAAGTGGGTTTTTACGAGTGAGGGTATTTTCAAAAGGGCCTCTCATGCTTATCTTAATATCTGAGCAGGTTCATACTAAAATTGGCAGTCCCTCAGAGAGCCAGGCTCTATGCTATTTAGAGTAGGGGTGTTGAATCTCAGGCCTGGGGGGCCTCACAGCTTTCATTGAGTTTAATTTAAGAATGTACAAATCAGCAAAACTTGAACTTGTCAAAGTTCTCCGAATTCCAACTCGGACTGCCTTCCAACTTGAGTCCATATCAGGTTAAAGCCTTGCCCCCTTTTTTTTCACTTCCTTCCTTCCTTCCTTCCTTCCTTTTTTCCTTTCTTTCTTTCTTTCTTTCTTTTTTCTTTCTTTTTTTTTGGGGGGGGGGGGCGGGGGCATGAAAATCCATGTATATTTTAGTAAGGATTTTTCCAAAAGTTCACATCAATTGTGCACTTTTTTGTAATTTGCACATTCTTTTCCCAGCACACATTTTTTTTTCATGTGCATTTTTCAAATGCATGCTGTTGAATGCAATTGTTTTGGTCCATGAATCATGTTGCAAGCTGAGAAATGTACAGACTTTGACCACAGATTGACCACAATGCTTCAGGAGTTCCCATTTGTCCCATGTGAAAGTCGTTATCTCAAGGGGTTCTGCCACCCTGCAATATTTTTCTAATTGCAAAATACTTGTAAAGGAAGCTGAAGAAGCTACCAAATCACATACAGAACTAAAATGACTATATTTAAGAAGCACAGAGATATTTCACAATGTGCTGAAAGTCCTTATTTGATGTCTTGATGTGACATTTAGGTGAATATTCAGCTGGGAGGACATAATTTGGATCGATAGATATTGTGCTTGAAATTTAATTATGACTCTCCATTGCATTGTTAAGTATTAATAACCCTTTATGGAATTCAGAAAGTCAGGCCTTTCAAAACCTCCTTTATAAAATGGTGATATAATTGTACAGGAGGAGAGACTACTATGTTTTACAAAGCAATGCTTGATGCTTCTCCCTCCATTTCAAATTAATAAACTTGGCACAGCAGAGACATTATGAAGATCATACATTTCCAACTAGAAGCCTGGGGACAGGTGCAATAAGAAGCTAATGCCTGTTGTTGACTAGAGGTCAGAGAAATAGAAGAGGGAAAGATGGAGTGATCATTCATTTAAAGGCAATTTGTTGGGCAAAGAGACCTCAGAAACAACATTCCTATTGCTGTTCTGTGTCTCTCTGAATTTGGGCCACAACAGTTTCAGTTTACCACTGAACCTTTAAACTGTTTTAGAAAACACTTGAAGCTGTTTTCACTTTAAGTGGTGGAATATAACGCTCTAAGAAAAAATCATGGAGCATTACTGAAAGTGATCAAAACATACCAAAATGCTCAATCAGTGGTCAATCTGTGAGAAGGTTTTATATGAAAAAGACAGTACAAACACTCTAGTACTGTTACATACAGGACTGCTCACCCACCAATGTGATTAGAGCCTGAATGTGTGAAGGAGACATAGGGCCAGGCATACTGCTAAATCCCCAAGATCCCAGTAACCACCAGCAGCATTCCCAACTGGGAAGGTCTGGAGGGGAGTTTCTAAGTGTTTTATTCCCTGCTCAGTGTAGGAAGGTTGGAGAGGGAGAGAGCAGGACCAGCACTCCAGAGGTGGGGCTGTGCAAATCAGCAAAAACCTGAGCCTGCCTAAGTTCACCGAATTCCATCTTGAAGCTCATTCTAACTTGAGTCTATATCAGATCGCAAGCTGTGTTTGGTTTTTTTTTAATGAAAATCTGTGCCTATCTTCATGTGTGTTTTCCCAAATGTATGCATCAGTTATGTGTATCTTTGTATATATTCTTTACCCATTGATTAAGGCATATTTGTGCACATTTTTCAAAAGAACAATTTTTTTTCAGACACATTTTTCAAATGTACACTGATAGGGGTGGGCGATCTCACCTGCGCTGGACTTAGCATGCGCATGCCCTGCCACTGCTACTGCCCATGCAAGTCTCAGAAGAGGCTCGCAAGGCTCTGGTGAGAGCTCGGCAGCCACATGCCCACACATTGAAATCATGCACTTCACCTTCCCGCAACAATGGTTGCCACCATTAATGCAAAGGGGGAATTGCACAGTTTCTGGATCTTCCATAAATTGTGCATTTAAGGGGCCCATTGACAAAAGGGTAAAGGCATGAATGCTCCATTGGCCCCTTTGTCCTTGCATCAATGAGAACTTTAAGGCTGCCATTGGCATGGGGAGGAAGTTCACAATTTATGGCGGTTCCAGACATTGTGCAGTCCCCCCGTTGCACCAATGGTGGCCGCCATTGATGCAGGGAGGGAAAATGCATGATTTTGGCATGCAGATTGGCGCTTGCCGAGTGCTCGCCAGGACCTTGCAAGTGGCTCAAGTGTAGGTCTGTACTCATATTGTGAGCATCCAATTGGGTGTGGGGGCCAGACGCAGGAGGGATCTGCAGGACTCCTAGACCCAGTCAGGCACTCACAGCATCCCTACGTACATATGCCACTGAGTCCATTTGGGGGGGGGGGGGGGTCTGTGAATCACATCATGAGTTCAGAAATGTACACAGTTCGACTGCAGTTTGTGTCTGTGTGTTTCATCTAGAAGGTGTGAACTGGGTAAATCCTAATCAAAACTAACTGAAACGAATTTCTCTTACATCTCTATGTGTTGCTGTTTCCTGTTTAGACAAAACACCTAAACAGGGCTTAGTTACATGTGAAAATGCAGGGTTGTGGGGAACATATCCAAAGTCCTCTCAACACCCATCATGGGTCAAGGGGCCACTGGGGCATTCATGTTGAATTTAGGCTCTTTGTAGTCTCACCTTGCAGAGGTGGCAGTAGAGTTTTGCCCAGTCCTGAAGCAGAGCATGAACTCTGCTGACAGAAGTTTATTCTAACAAGGGTTTGGGAGATACAGCAAAAGTACTGCTGCTTGTTAGTCCGAAGAACATTAGGGGAAAGCCAAGGACAAAAGCAGCAGTAGGGGAGGCTGGCTCATCTTCAGCCTGGGGCCTGGTGTGGAATATTAAACAACTAAGAACAGCATTGTCAAGAATGTATATTACTCCAAATATACCACTGTTGTGTGAAACTAATTCCATTGTTTTTACTTCCATTGTTTGCACAAATTTTGGAACCACTTACACACAAGGAAAGTAGAATTTCTCTCTGACCAACTTGCTGTTTGTAGAAATTTGCTGTAGAAATTAACACAAGTTTAACCCTAGAAAATCAGTAGATGAAATTGGAAATCATGGTAGATGCTAGGTGTGTGCTCTCCACCTCCGAATTATCTGGTAACCGCGAACTTCCGCGGAGCATTCAATATTCCAGAGCGGAGATTGGCCACTTCCAAACCCATCGATTAATATCAGAGCAGAGATGTGCCCACTCGGAGCTTCTAAAGTCTCTGAAATTATCCAACTGTTTTTCAGGCATCAATGCTGTGTGTGTGTGTGTGTGTCAGTCTCCATATTTGGAAGACACCAAGTCGGGTGAGGGATAGCTTTGATATTGACATCTGTGGCTAACCAATTAGCAATTGCCACAGCGCTGTCCGTGACCGTGTTCTCCTCCAATCGCAGTGTTCGGGGGAGTAGGAAACACAAATTGGATGCTGGTTTTGGCCATTGTGGGGGGGGGGAGGGAGAAGGAGCACATTTCTGATCGGATTCATAGAAGTCAATCATCCACCGTGTGAAAGTGCTGCTAGGCTGGCTGGCATCATGAGTAAGCTTCTACACCTGAGTCAGGCAAGCTCTTTATTTCAGTTAAACTATTAGTCCTATTGGCTTGCTGGGTTTCCAGTGCGTGGGGGGAGGAGGTCCGTCCAATAGATCTGGAGGGCACCAGGTTGGAGAAGACTGGAGTAGAAACTTCTGCCAGCATCAGTGGAGCTCAACATCAGTAAAGTAAAGGATAAAAGCTCCCTCCATGAATGTGCAGGGGTGGATTAACACGTGCATGTGTGTGTGTGTGATTAAGGGGGATAATGGTTTGAGGGGGGGAATTTAAACATTCCTAAAAAAATCAAGGCATGAATCTGCTACAAACATGGCATTCCTAAAGCCCTACTTAAGAGCTATCATCATGCCAAGGTTCATCCCTTTATATTTAAAAAATTATAGCGTTTTTTAAAATAATTAATTTTAAAACCACAAACTTTAAAAAAATCCTAAAACTTCATGGCATGAAGGGATCTGCGCCAAATTTGGCATAGCTAAGACCTCCTTAAGTGCTATCACCATGCCAGGTTTTATCTCTTTATCTTTAAACATGAGGGAGCTGTAAGCATTTGATTAATTTCCTTTGACTTGAGTGGTTATCCAAAAACGGGCAGTTCTCTGATGGGTAATCCGACGAGGCAGAGTACGGAGCTGCTCCAAAATTGGGGCAGAGAATCGTTTCAGTGGAGCTCTGGCTCACATTTTGAGGTGGAGAAGACCTACTTTGCACACCTCTAGTAAACACCAGATGCAGTTCATTCATTGTGCTCTTCCACTTGTGCCTTTTGTTACATGTGAAACAACCCAGTCACCTACAACCAAATCAGAAGCTCAATCTCTCTTTCTGCTGCCCACTAACACTAATATTCTGCCATTGGAAAATGGCACTAAGTTTAATTTCTAGTCTCAAGAATTTAATTCATCTACTCTTTGACAATATTCATTCCCCCCCCCCCCCACACACACACAAAAGTCAGGACATATTATTGTAGCCTTTTGCCTAATTTCTCAACTGAAAATCTTCCCTGACATTATACGGTATGCGACCCAAATAAGCTAAGTGCTTTGCGAAGCACATTTTCCAGCACTGACAGATATATCAGTGACTTGTGTAGATGCTTAAAAACAGAGGACAGACATTGGGAAAAGCCATGTGCAAGCAAAGAGCGAGTTGAAAGAGGAAATTGCTAGAAAAGTCTACCTCATTTTTGAGATGTCACATAAAAGCCACATTCACTGAGAATCAGACATTTCCAGGAGTCCCCACATATATCCCCACTGGCTTTGTTACAAAGTTGAGAAATCCTGGCAGCACTGCAATGTCTGTCAACAATTTAATACGATTAGTCAATGAGATATGCCTGTTTTCCTCAACTCAGCGTAGAGTGCTAATGTAGATAGCTGGGGCATTGTCATTAACTACGCCATCTCTGCTCCAGGCCATATCTAGACATAAAACCTTCAAAGAACTCTTCAAGTCATTCTGATGTTGTCAAAACTAGCCAAATAATTTTGTCATCTTTTTCTTCTCAGGTGTCAGAATAATTGGGTTTGACCAAGAGGTAACTGGGTCACTTGGGCATGCCATATACCTGTAGCTTTCACCCCCTTCTTTTGCCTAAGGGCTTGTTCGATTTTACTGTGCTGCCATGTTCTATTTAATGTGGGTCCCTAGAGTTCAATACACATTGAATAGCTTAGAATATGTTCGAAGACATGCTAATTTCACATTATTTATCTGTTTGTAAAGAAAAAAAGAAAAAAATCCCAAATGGAATATAGTCTCAATTGCAAAAATGTTTGACTCTCAACTGTTTAATTACATTAATAATTTTTTTAACACGTGTGTGTGTGTGTGTGGGGGGGGTGTTATTCCTACAAAATACCATGATATCCTGTAGGACACCTACCCCTTTGCCTTGCCCCTTCCAAATAATAATAATAAAAAAGTAAAAACCAATTGCAATTTGATTACCATGCAAATATTAATAAAACAAATGCATCATGAACATATACCCTGCCTGTTTTGCTACAGCACACACAAATAAAGACTGATTTTGAGCAAATAGTTATTTTCCAAGACCTTTTGGTCAGGATTCTAAGAGCTACTTTGCTTATACCAAAGGGTTTGCCCATGTCCTCTGGATATTGTGACTTATTTTTCTTTAAATATCAAAGAAATATACTGTATCGCAAACCATTTTTAAAAATAGTTAGTCCTGTGATGTGGATAGATGACAGGTTACTTCAGCTTATGGAATACTGCACAGTCCTTGGCATCATGGCATCCATAAGTAAAGTAACATGATTATCATAATGAAAATAGTGAAGCACCAACATTAATTCTCATATGGTACAAGTGAAGAGTGGTTATTTATTTATATATTACATGCATACATACATTTATAACACTCCATTAATGTACCTTGTACCTTACAGAATTACATCGGGCAATATAGACAGGGCCCTGCTCCCAAGGAATTCATACTCTAAAATTATGGGGGAAATGACATAGGAAAGGAGAAACAAAAATGTAATGGAGGAAAGACTATGGAAACAGTTACCTAAATCTTGGTTACAGCTGGGAATGAAGATGAAGAGAATAAATGAAAAAAGCATGGAAAAGGGAAACATGGAAGGGAAAGAAGAATGAAGGTGTGGCTTTCAGTTCAATAAATTCATAAGACATGTTCTGGAAATATACGTCAAAGAGACCAATGTTAAACTACTGTAGTTTGTTTTTGCCTTGATTTTTTCATCCTCTTTAGATACTGACCCTAGAAATTGACCCTAGAATGAACTTGAAATTCATTAACACAGATTTTAATTCATTGTTAATGAATCAGCACTTCGTTGTTTCTTTAAAAACCAATATATAAAAATGCATTATATCAACCTGCAGTAAATACATCCTCCAATAGGACAGGCACAGCAATAACATCTACCTTGCCTCCTTTGGCAATTTAGCAGCATTGCCTGTGAAAGGGCCAGCAGGAGGTACAGTGACGTTGCCTAGCTCCTTGTCTTGAGTAGGGATAGGCAAGAAATTCATTTCATTTGCATACCTAATTTTGCACTTTTGAATCAATATGTGAAATGAAACTCAGTTATATTTTGAAATTTGCACTTCTCCAAATTTTGCAGTGGTGTTCACCAATGAATGAATCTATTAGGAGAAAGTGAACACAAAATGCAAATATTACTGAAAATAACATTAAAATACATACTTTTACAGAAATTGCTTGCAAAAATGTGTATATTAGGCAAAATTGTGTTTAAAAATGCATGTGTTAGGGAAAATGCATGCCAAAATACAGACAAATTGCAAACTTCTGATTTGCCCCTGAAAGTGCTAAATCTCCTTTGCGCATGCAGTTGGATCTGCTCCAGGCTTTTGAGAGCACTTGGGCAAGACACTCTCAATAGGATCTCTCCCTTAGTGAGTCGATCCCCTTCTCACCTCCATTGTAAGAAAAGCAGGATTTTTTAAAAAATAAAGAAATAAATAAATACAATAATTAGATACATTTACCTTCAGAGAGATGATCACATGGTATAATCTGGTTGACTGCATCATGTTCTCCTTATTTGTGACATTAGTTGCTATACTTAACGAACAATAATCGTAGACATAGATTGAAATCCAGTGGTGTCTGTATGCCAGTGACATGGACATAGCTGATAGAATTCCCCCTCCTCCTCCCCCTGTGGTCCCCTGCATGCCCTCCAAATCTATTCTAGAAGGTTTGGTGAAACTCCAGAGCAGATCTGGAGGCTGCATAGCAGTGAAAGGACAACAAGAATGATGGGAAGTCTTGTGGCACAAGCAGAAGTCCATTCATGCAATGTTGAATGTCACCCATATATAATCAGCAGCTGTTCCAAACAAACAGAATTAAGATGATTAAGGGGTGTTGGAAAACCTTTCCCAATCAGCACCCAAAATGTCTCTGTTGCACTGTACATGTTTAGAGTTTAAAGTTTACCTTGGTTTAGAGGCACCAAATGATGCACCAAATTAGTAATGAATGGCTAGTAGCTGCCTGTACTTTTATTCATAACTTACATTAATAACAAGCCCCAGAGTCTGTTTTCAGTACCAGGACTCAGTCCTAGAAAATGTGATGTGTCTGTATAAGAACATTCCTTATGAATCAAGGATAATCCCACATCCCTTACTTACTGTGATGTGGCTGCAAAAAAAAAAAAAAAGCAAATGCTATTTTGGGCTGCATTAATAGAAGTATAGCTTCCAAATCGCTTGAGGTACTGGTTCCCCTCTATTCAGCACTGGTTAGGTGTCATCTTGAGTATTCTGTCCAGTTCTGGGCACCATATTTCAAGAAGGATGCAGGCAAGCTGGAGGGGGTTCAGAGGAGGGCAACAAGGATGATCAAGGGTCTGGAAACAAAGCCCTATGAGGAGAGACTGAAAGAACTGGGCATGTTTAGCCTGGAGAAGAGAAGACTGAGGGGAGACATGATAGAACTCTTCAAATACTTGAAAGGTTGTCACGCAGAGGAGGGCCAGGATCTCTTCTCAATCAACCCAGAATGCAGGACACGGAATAATGGGCTCAAGTTACAGGAAGCCAGATTCCCATTGGACATCAGGAAAAACTTCCTGACTGTTAGAGCAGTATGACAATGGAACCAATGACCTAAGGAGGTCATGGGTTCTCCTACACAAGAGACATTCAAGAGGCAGCTAGACAGCCATCTGTCAGGTATGCTTTAAGGTGGATTCCTGCATTGAGCAGGGGGTTGGATAGATGGCCTTATGGGCCCCTTCCAACTCTGCTATTCTATGATTCTATGAGACTAGCACCATTTGTTAGCATTTCTTTAATTAAAGTGAATCACGTGTGTTGCTTTTTTAAAAGATCCACTATTATAGGGCTCAAAGTTATAAGCAATAGCGTATAAAAATTACAGCTGTTGAGTTAATAACTTGAAAATTGGCAACCCTGATCTACCTAATAAAGCCTATGTTTGTGCAAAATCTGAACTGATCCAGTAAAGATCACCACGAGTACAGCAAGTTAAAAAGGACTGAAAATTGGTGGCATGGCGTATCATAAAATTATTTCAAATTACTGATATATTTTATTCAGGCTTATCAAGGAGGTGTCGTAAATTGCAAATAAGCCCAAGAAATCATGCTTGCTTACATCTTACCCTCCATGTGCCCACATTTTCCTTGGTCTTTCAGGTCCTAATCCAGATGGGGAGGATGGAACCAGTAAAGATGAACCACTAGTACTATATTGTGTTATGAATTATCTGGACTTTGCTGTATTGCTAGAGGAATCCTCCTGTGAATTGATTCGTGCATGTTTGTTGCTTATAAGAAAGCACAAGGTGTGACATGTCACATGTTGTACATGTTTTTCTTATCAACCTTGTTCGAACTTAACTTTTGGCTCAATGGCTTAACAAATCATTTCTATTAGCTGAAATTGTCTTTCTCTACACAGGTTTGTTGGTGACGAGAGTATATTTGAACGTATGGAAAATGTCTTTCCTTTACAACAACAGCCAGTACATACATACCTGGCACTGGTGGTAGAACCTAAGGTCAGAGGAGATGATGTTTTAGGTCATTGCAAGTCCCAAATTCTCCTTTGCAAATTAAGCATTGGTAAATGCCAACTGATAAATTAGGGAAATATTATGATCTTCCAAATATCATCATGTGTTTTCAATAGTACTGTTGAATGAAAAGCAACTGTCTTATATTCGTAAATGTGCAATGTTTGTTGTTCAGTCACATTCCCAAATCAGGGCTATTTTCTTTATTACATTAACTCGGAAGAAGATGCAGGTATGAAGGTATTTCAGAAATAGCTCAGTCGTATGATTTAGGGCTTCCTCAGAGGCAGAGGCATGGCTTAGCTTGAGTTTTAGAAGGCCCTTAGGAATGGGACTGATATGCGGGAGCACTTCATATCACATAAACACAATATGGCAAGCATCCCTCAGAGCAATAAGCCTTCCTTCCCCATAGATTATCCTGCAGTGGAATATCATTTGGGGTTCTCGTTCCTTTCAGTACCTCCACCTTCCAGTGCTGGGATTGTTGCCAAAGAGATTCTGCTCTTCTGCACTTTGTTGTTAAGAGCTGCTTGTAAAACAGCAGAAGCATGGAAACTTTTTTTTAACAAGCTCCCAAAACAACATATTTTAATCTGTTTCCAGAAAGCAGGTAAACTATAAAAATTACATTTTTGAGCACCAACTCTTTGCATATTTCTATCAACTATTTACAGTTATTGACAGACAAGTAACTTCTATAACATTCTGTATGAGGAAAGTCTTTGACACTTTAGTTTTTTTCAAGAAGAAGTAGAAGAGGAAAATAATAGATCCAAAACACGGAAGACAAGAAAAAGAAATAGAGTTGTCTATGTGAAACACGAATTCATTGAAATCTGCTGAGCAAACTTTAATGATTTAATAGCTGGGCAAGACCTATCGGCCTCTTTTTTAGCTGCTGGTTCCAGTTTCCCATACTATATATCTTCTTGGCACAATAGAAAAAGAAGAGGCAAACCCCGTAGCAGGAAAAAGTAGCAAAGGAGGCCAGATTAAATAAGGGACGGAAGTAGGGGTGTGCACGGACCCCCCGGATCGGATCGGGACCCGGATCGGGACCTCCAATTTTGTCCCGGACCGGTTCGGACAAAATCGGAGGCCCCCCGGACCGGATCGAGTCCGATCCCGACCCAAAAATCGTACATTTTTGGATCGGCCGCCATTTTTTTCCCCATAGACTTGCATTGCAATGCAAGTCTATGAGGAAAAAATGGCGGCGGGTGGGTAAGGGGGGGCCTAACTCCCTCCCCCCCCCCGGGGCCGTCCGCTGTGGACGGCCCCGGCAGGTAAACCCCCTCCCCCGCGCTCCCTACCCCCCCTGGGGCCGCCCGCTTCCATCCGCTGGCGCCCGCGGGCGCCAGCAGATAGAAGCGGACGGCTCCGGGGGGGGTAAGCCCCCTTCCCCGCCACTGCTTACCTTCTCGGCCCGTCCGGCGCCGGCGGCTACTACCAGCGGGCTCCGCGGCCTACTCTCGAGTAGCGCGCCGGGTGATGACATCACCCGGCGCGCCACCCTGGAGCAGGCCGCGGAGCCTGCTGGTAGTAGTAGGCGCCGGCGCCGGACGGGTGCCGCCGGGCCGGGCAGGTAAGGGCCCCCCTCCCCCCTCCGCGCGCCCCCTCCTCCCCTCCACGCACCCCCTCCTTACCTTCCCGGCCCGGTGGCTCCCGTCCGGCGCCGGCGCCTACTACTTCCAGCAGGCTCCGCGGCCTGCTCTAGAGTAGCGCGCCGGGTGATGACATCACCCGGCGCGCCATCCTAGAGCAGGCCGCGGAGCCTGCTGGGAGTAGTAGGCGCTGGCGCCGGACGGGAGCCGCCGGGCCGGAAAGGTAAGGGCCCCCCTCCCCCCTCCCCCCTCCGCGCGCCCCCTCCTCCCCTCCACGCACCCCCTCCTTACCTTTCCGGCCCGGCGGCTCCCGTCCGGCGCCGGCGCCTACTACTTCCAGCAGGCTCCGCGGCCTGCTCTAGAGTAGCGCGCCGGGTGATGACATCACCCGGCGCGCCATCCTAGAGCAGGCCGCGGAGCCTGCTGGGAGTAGTAGGCGCCGGCGCCAAACGGGAGCCGCCGGGCCGGAAAGGTAAGGGCCCCCCTCCCCCCTCCGCGCGCCCCCTCCTCCCCTCCACGCACCCCCTCCTTACCTTTCCGGCCCGGCGGCTCCCGTCCGGCGCCGGCGCCTACTACTTCCAGCAGGCTCCGCGGCCTGCTCTAGAGTAGCGCGCCGGGTGATGACATCACCCGGCGCGCCACCCTAGAGCAGGCCGCGGAGCCTGCTAGTAGTAGTAGGCGCCGGCGCCGGACGGGAGCCACCGGGCCGGAAAGGTAAGGGCCCCCCTCCCCCCTCCGCTCGCCCCCTCCTCCCCTCCACACACCCCCTCCTTACCTTTCCGGCCCGGCGGCTCCCGTCCGGCGCCGGCGCCTACTACTTCCAGCAGGCTCCGCGGCCTGCTCTAGAGTAGCGCGCCGGGTGATGACATCACCCGGCGCGCCACCCTAGAGCAGGCCGCGGAGCCTGCTAGTAGTAGTAGGCGCCGGCGCCGGACGGGAGCCACCGGGCCGAGAAGGTAAGTGCCCCCCTCCTCCCCCCCCCGCTGTCCACTTTCATCGGCGGGCGCCCGCTGGCGCCCGCCAATGGAAGCGGCGGTGGGCGCCAGTGGGCACCCGCCGATCCGCCGATCCGCCGAACCGGTTCGGAGCTTTTTCGGACCGGTTCGGATTGGATCGGCCGATCCAGCTGCGGGATCGGAAATCGGATAATTTATCCGATTTCCCACTGGACCGGACTCGGATCGTGGATCGGGTCCGATCCAGTGCACATCCCTAGACGGAAGTGCTACTTTGAAAGATTGAATATGGTTTAACATAACAGAAGCATTAACTTGGATCCCGTGGTTCAATCACCTGATCTCAGTCTTGCATTTTCTATAATGTGGTGAGCCATAACCCCACTTCATTAATTAATTGCATGAAGGGGCATCATGTGTAGAACATCTAATATTCTACACCAGTGGTATGGAATCTCTTTCAGCCTGAGGGCTGAAATCAATTTTGGATAAGTTCTCAGGGTCATAAATGTGGATTATGAACTTCAAATGAGATAAAGCAGGTCCAGACATTTATCAGCACAAGAACTGAATTTGCCAAGAGACAATGGGCTAGCTCACATTTAAGAACAACTCACGTTGTTGTTGTTGTTGTTGCTTTGGGTTTTCATGAACAAGGCAGCAAGCTGGTGCATACTGCCTGATCACTCCTACTGCAAGCAGATGTAGCTAAAAAACAGATGGACTATCCCTATGTGGTTGGTTTAGCATCATGTATGAACCAGGCTTGTCTCTCCCCCAATAAGCCAGAGAAAAAAACCAAGAACAAACCATGCAAACATTTACCATGCAAGCTAGCCCATTATCACCTGACTGGATAATTATAACACCTTTATGAAGTATTTTCTCCTTTCCCCATGCTTTTCCTTTTCTTAGGCTTCCATGTGTGATGTTACCAGGCTGTTTGCCTGGGATGGCCCCTGGCTGGTCCCTGTGTGCCGATGGTGTGTATTAGGTAGATCACCCTATGGTGTAGAAAGGGCCCAGACAGCCAACATTTCCCACAAAATAGAGTTTTATAATATGATTCATTTTCTTTATTGATTTAAAGCAATAGGAATTGTATTTTATAAATCCTGTCACAACACCCTTCTCTCTCTCTCTCCCTCCCCACCATGTTCACGTATTTTTCTCTTGACAGAAGGAGTTTATTTATAGCATTTTTGGTACCATTGATTGTCTCAAAGAGCAACACGATTGCTCTGATGGTTGGCTTCTTCCAAATGTGTTTTCCACCCCGCCCCTCCCCTTTCCTCTATACAGCTTTTTAAATGCTATACTACCCATTTTCTACTTGAACAGTTTTGGCAGCCAAACAGTGATGCAAATAATCATCCTTGTTATTCTCGCTTCAGGGACCTGGATACACAGAAAGATTTGCTGCTCTTTTTTCAGGAACATGTCCCAAAAATGGGACACAGAAATATATATATATATATATATATATATATATATATGTATATATGAGAGTTACAATAAACTATAAAAGTCAGACTTGTAAAGATGTTAGCTATAGTTTACTAGCAGTTATGTTTTGTCTCACTCATTGTCTAAAGAGAAGGCAAAGGAGAGAAAGATGAACAACATGTGTGTGTTTTCCAGATAAAACTAAAAATGGAAAGATCTTCCACCATTCAAGGACACTCCCCCAGAACCAACCCAGGCTATTTGTGTCCCTTGTCCTAGAAACACTTCTTGTTTAATAGGCCAATAGACACACAGTGTGTGTGTGTGTGAGAGAGAGCAGTTGTATGTGTGTAGCTGTGTTATGTTAATACATATATTCATTTCTGTTCCTGCTTCAATTAACTGAATATCCCCCTCCCCCACTCTTCTTTATCTGCCAATACAATTATGAACTACTCACAACAGACAAAATCAGCAATCACAAAAACAACAAACAGCAAGGCCAAGTCACTCTTGACGAAAACCAAGTCCCTGCTGTTGCCGTCCGAGACTGTTAGAATGGATAGGATGAGTGTATCCTATAAATCCAGTTGCCTTGCCAGTTGGCAGGTGAGTCATAAATGCCCTTCTGACCTTCAGTACATGTCTTTATTGGGTGAATATATAGCTTATGCTCACACAAAGCAGTGCAATCCATACATCTTCATACTCTACCCTGAGATCAACATCACTCTGCACCAATAAGAAAAATATATTTCTTACAAGCGTTTTGTTGTTGTTGTTGTTGTTGATGATGGGCTCTGCACGACCCTTCCCAGACTAATGTGAACTACCTGACTGTGGTATCTAGACTGTGGATATAAGAGGCTATCAGATGAACACTCTTTATTACTCTTGGACAGGATCTACACTACTGCTTTAGAACGGTTTATAACAATAGTGACAACTGTTGGGGCCTAGGACACACTCCATATACAGTTTTCAAACCGTTTTCAAAATGTCATATCCTGCTTAGTGTAGATCTGGCCTTGGATAGCTTTAATCAAAGAGTTTTAACCTTGATTTATAGAGCCTCACTATGATAGAGTTTGTGAACTCAAGAGCTACATAAATTGTATTTATTAATGGAAATAAAAATGGGATGAGGGAGAAACAAGTCACTATAGTGCTTCTTTTAATTGTAATTTTTTTACAACTTGTAAAACTTGCATAACCTGATTGCTTTCGTGCATTGTTGAAATAATTATCCATTGTCATGGGTTTTTCCATGTAGATATTGGGCTTTGTTATGCTACCAAAGCACTTAATTTGCCTTGTTTGTCTGAAAGTGGTGAATGGTGAGATTACTGCAACAGATATTGTTGGATTGCTAATCAAATCAGACAAGTTCATTATTTCTCATATGAATCCCACCCACTCAGAGGCATGCAAAATATTACTTTGTATTAAGAAAATTAAATTTATCTCAATAATGTCATAAGCTAAACAAAAAAAATTGAAGCTGGCAAAGTGTTTGATATTGCTTGCTGTGAAAAGCATTGTCCACTCAGGAACACATTAGTAGATCAAGATAGTTATTTTAGAGTTTGATACATGATATTAAGATGAATAGTGGTAGGCAGAGAGATTATGTCTCCCAAAAGAGAACTACTGCCTGGCAGCTAGTGTAGTCTATATCCAGAGTTAGAAACGGTGTATATGTATGTGTATATATAATTTCTTTAAAACATTGGGTCCCACTTTTCCACCTCAAGGTCTGCAAGGTGATTGACAAAGCTAAATAACATGATCTGTATAAAAACACAACCCAAAAGCAATTAATCTAAAAATACACAAATAAAGCAAGCTGTGAAAACCGTCAGCATAGAAAAATACAGGAACTCATGATATCACTTATGAAAGTATCTGCAAACAAAGTAGTCTTTATTGGTACACAAATGATGAAAGTGTGGAACCCAAATGAATATTTCTGGACAGTGTGTGTTCCTGATTGCCACCCATTTAATCTCCAAAGGTGGAAGAAGCATCTGGAGCAGGGTTATGATCTCAATGAATGGGCAGATTTCTATAGGAGAAGGAGGTCTTTCACATAACCTGGTGTGGAGAATGTGGATAAGGAAACATTTTTCTCCCTCTCTCATAATACTAGAACCTAGTGTGGTTATCTCATGAAGCTCATTGGTGGGAGATTCAGGATAGGTAAAAGGAAGTACTTCTTCACACGGTCCAAACTATGGAATTTGCTTCTACAAGATGTGGTGATGGCCACTAATTTGGATGGCTTTAAAAGAGCATTAGACAAATTCCTGGAGGAGAAGGCTATCAGTGGCTACTTGTCCTGATTGCTATATGCTACCTCTAGTATCAGATGCTGTTTGCCTTTGTAAACTAGCTGCTGGGGAACGTGGGTGGAAGGGTGCTGTTGCACTCATGCCCTGCTTGTGGATTTCCCATGGGCAGCTGGTTGGCTACTGTGTGAACAGAATGCTGGACTAGACAGTTTTTTGGTCTTGTCCAGCACGGCTCTTATGTCCCAGGCTCTTTAGAGCTTGGGTGGGCAGAAAGTACATCTCCAGATGCTTTGGTCTTCAATTCCAGTATTGCTGCTGACCATTGGCTTCTACAATTTGAAGTCCAACATTTTGGGAGATCTACCTGCATCATAGCTCTGATTTAGAATATATAGGTGAAAAATAACTATGAAACATTTTTTTTTTTTAAAGTAAAATAATACCAAAAAATCATATTAAGGCTATTTCTGTTTTTGATTGGGTCAGCTTATACAGACACTCATGCCAACTTAACATCTTTAGGCCTAGGTCTAGATCTGAGAGGACCATAAATAAGGTGCTCTCTGTGGGATACCCATGTCCATGGGCCCATCTGTCTCAGCAGGCTTACTGGGCACTGATGGGGAATGGAGGAGCAGAAGCCATTGCCTGTGCTTCTGCATGTCATTGACAACAGAGAAGAAGCACCACAGTCTGTGCTACTCTGGGGTTCTAGAGCATCTTTGTTTTTCCCCTTCTTTCCTAGTGTATCACTGAAAGACTTTGAACATGGCTACATCAGGGACACTGAGGGAATTAAAATGCTGATGTTTAGTGTTCCTTTGAGGATTAAGGTGGGGTGGGATTAAAGCTCTGAATCTCAGACTATTGGAGTCTACTCCACCAGGCCTTTGGTCCCGAGAGTTTCCATGGCAATGCCTAGTGCTGAAGCCACACCTAGGTGTCTTCATTGTCCTCATTCCCAAATTTCACCAATGACCAGATGTAAACTGTTGAACAGCCTTTATGAACACCACTTTTGGGCTATCCTTGAACCATACTTGAGTGCCATATATTTGTATACCATCTGTAATGCTTCTAAACCAATGGAGGTAATTTCAGGTTGGGAATTCTGGGTACTATGATTTAACTTCCATAACCATATTATGAATGCACATACATCAAGCAGATAAAATTCTTCTAATGTAGTGACTTTGTCCTGTTCTTTTTATTTCTGTTTGTTTCTCCCAAGAGAGTATATTCACTTTATTCCTCTGCTTAGATGCACAATGGTAGTTACTGATCAAGCCTTTCTACTACCCAAACAGAATTCGTTGTAATCAATGTGACTTACCTGATAATCAGCACCTAATCATAAAAGTGTGCCATAGATAGTCAGGTGTTTTTTCCAAGCTGGAATGCACACTGCACATAAGCTACCTAAGTAAAAATGAACACAGTCACAATTTTGCTTAATCATGAAAGTTACATTTTATCTTTCAATATTGGTCCTTTAATGTTTTTACAGCTTTGCTATGCATTGGTTGATTATAAATGCAAGCCCCAGACACACACATACAAAAAAGAAGCATGCTAAAGATAAAAGGAGGTGAATGCATTGTTGAAGTGAGATTTTGTTCTTTCTTTTTTAAGTAAAAAAAAGAGAGTTATCTGATAGCTAAAAGTAAAAACAAATTTGCTGTCTATTAAAATAGTATACTGGCAGGTAAAACTCTTTAGTGATGTGGTATGATGTGATAAAGGTAAAATGAATTCTAAGAAACCTTTGGTTTGAAGATGTTATCCTTTGAGCTAGAGAACACAGACTACTCACTAAGAAACTTAAAATATAATGTAGAAGCAATGCCATTTATACCATTGGGAAATTCAAAATAGTTCCACAGCAGAATTTTATTTTGCCAAAAATTACTTTTTCAGAGATTTAAGCAGGGGAGGATAAGTTGTTCTTTACCCCATGATCAGAAATTAATCAGAAAAGCTGTTTCAAATTACAACCTAAGTCACCATCATTTATACACTGAGATTAAAATGCATCTTGACAGTTTTACCTTCCCTATTAGTCCATTCACATGTCAGCTTCACTTACATGCGATCACCTGTAGTCTCTTCTTGGCCATATATGCACCAGTGATCATGTAAGGAAACAGACCTATATTGATTCAATCACATATATTTTCCTGATTGCATCTCCTGGAAAAAGTATATTTACAATCATGAACATGGATGTTGAATGAATTCATTGTGTGTAACCTAATTCAGTCTATCATCTTCCCAGTAGAACTACTCTTAAGTATAGATTCTGTGAAGCAAAACCAGGTTCATGCACCACTGTAAATGTATGTAGTGTCAATTCATCAGTATATCAGTATTTATTTATTTATACCTATATTTATTATATAGGTAGAATGGACAAGTTACCTTTTGTAGGTTTTCTTAAAGGGTATCTAATCACATCAGTTTAAATCAGTATGTATATGCATAGGTTCCATGGTGAGGAAACACCGTACTATGCTGTCAATGGGCAGCAACCAGAAAAAGATACTTTTACTGTTGTTAAGGTCTTTTTCTTTGTTTATACTTTCAAAAGAGTTAAAGGGGTCCATCACACCTACTTTTTTTTCCAGGTACGATCCCTGGCTTCCACCTCTGTTTCATTAGTGCGTCAAGTGCTGGTCCTTTTCACATGCCTTCCTGGTATTGCCATTGTATCAACAAAATCTCTTTTCACTTGTTCACTCTTCCACTATGACGCCCACCCCACCCCATCCCCTTCTCCTTCCCTCTCCAGTTCATAGGTTCTTGTGGTTGATGGATATTGTGATGGATGTGGGCAGCTTCACCCCTTCTGGTTTTATTGTCAAGCATTTTAGTGATTTAGCGTTTCATCAGCTGGGTGCCGTTTCTGCCTTTACAGGTAGGCTGACCATATGAAAAGGAGGACAGGGCTCCTGTAACTTTAACAGTTGTAGAGAAAAGGGAATTTCAGCCAGTGTCATTTGTATGTAATTAGTTCCTGGTGAAATTCTCTTTTCATCACAACAGTTAAAGGTGCATGCACTATACTAGAGCGACCATATACAAAAGAAGGCAGGGCCCCTGCAACTTTAACTGTTGTGATGAAGAGGGAATTTCACCAGGAACTAATTGCATACAAATGACACTGGCTGAAATTCCCTTTTCTCTACAACTGTTAAAGTTACAGGAGCCCTGTCCTCCTTTTCATATGGTCAGCCTATTTACAGGTGAGATTATATTACCTTCTGCATGAGATCTTCATGCGTCCTCTGTCCCTTCCTCCCCCTTCCCAGTTGAGCAGTTCCACGGACTGGAGGAGAACCACCTCCACCCTCCTCTTTCATCAGCCAGACCATCCTTCAACACACATGCTCCCCAAGAAGGGATAGCAATACACGGGGACGGAAGGGTAAACAAATTGAAGCTTAATCCAGACAAGACAGAGGTGCTCCTGGTCAGTTGAAAGGTAGATCAGGGAATAGGGATTCAGCTTGTGCTGGATGGGGTTACATTTCCCCCAAAGACACAGGTCTGCAGCTTGGGTGTACCTCTGGATTCAGCCCTGAGCCTGGATGCCCAGGTTTCAGCAGTGGCCAGAATGCATTTGCCCAGTTAAAGCTAGTGCGCCAGCTGCACCCATTCCTGGAGATGTCTGACCTGGCCACGGTGACACCTGCTTTAGTTACATCCTGATTGGATTACTGTAACATGCTCTATGTGGGGCTGCCTTTAAAGAGTGTTCAGAAATTTCAGCTGGTTCAAAGAGCTGCAGCCGGAGTGTTGACCAGCGCTGGTTACATGGAGCATACAATTTCCCTGTTAAAACAGCTCCACTAGCTTCCAGTCTGTTTCCGGGCACAATTCGAAGTGCTGGTTATGACCTATAAGGCCCTAGCTCTGGTCTTGGTTATCCGAAAGACCATATTCTCCCTTACAAGCCTGCTTGTGCTTTGAGATCTTCAGGGGAAGCCCTTCTCTTGGTCCCAACACCATCACAGACATGCCTGGTGGGAACACGGGAGTGGGCCTTCTCAGTGGCTGCTCCAGGGCTCTGGAACTCCATTCCCAGGGAAACTAGACTGGTTCCCTCCTTGATGTGCTTTCAGAGGCAGGCAAAACCCTTTTTGTTCCGGCATACCTTTGGCAAATAGTCTGAACCTCCGTCTATGCCTAGGACTCTTAGAATTGTTATGAATTTTAAATGTTTTAATATTGAAGCCTATTTCATTATATTTTAACTTTTGTATATTTCTATTCATAGGTATTAACTGTATACGTTATAATTTTGTAAAGCCGCCTTGAGACCCACCATTGGGCAAAAGGCGGGATACTACTATTACTACTAATAATAGAGCTATTTAACCTACAACAACAGGCAATTTGGGTACAAATGTCCATTGTCTCAGTTCCCTTGTAATCAAGTACCCACTTGGCATTTCAGTGCCAAGAGAATCCATACATGGGACACAAACTTTACTAATAGGGGGAATAATCCTGGGGGGGGGGGGGAATAGGCATTTTCCTAAATATTTTTTTCATAATAGAAAAGTAAGAAATCAGAATAGTTAGTAGCTTGCTAATCCAAATCAAGAGATTAGTGCTACGTGTAGACATGGCTAATGAAACTACACTACTTCTCAGAACAGGTAAGGGTCTACAAAGTTCTGGAACAGATTGCATGAAGTGCTGTGGATATATATTATAATATTTCGTATATTTTCTTTAGATTCTACCAGGAGGCTTGTTTGTCCCTTATCAAAAAAATGATGGCAATTGTTCCTGAATTAAAGTGGGGAGTTTGTTTTTTGTAAGAATTAATATAAGTGACTAATGCTGCAACTGGTGACTGCTTAAATGTCGTTTATCATGTTTTAATTTCAGCATATTCTGACGAAGACCTTCGAAACAGGGGAATACCGGAGTCCTGTTAAAGATATCATATGCTGATTATTATGTCAAAAGACATTATAGGTTCATTGTGAAGTTAGAAAATATTATGCCCACTAAAGCAATACTGAATGGAAAGTATTTACAAGTGTTGTTTGTATGTAGACTTGTATTCTTGGAAAAGAAATGGATGTATTCATATTCAGTAAGGACCTAATAGTATGTATGCAAGAATATTAACATTGGGAATATATGAATTTCTGTATGTAATTAATGCTAAGTTTATATATTGTGTTATAGAAAGTTTTGAACTCCTGTAAATAGATTAGAAACACGTATGTGAATGATATTATATGATTACAGTTGCTACTAAGAAATATATACATAATACAATGGTTTAAACATTGTTTGAGTCCTTGATATATTTAGGTGGTTGGGTGCCAGTCACCTTGATTTGATTTTGTAATACAACCACTGCCTCCTTTTTGTGGAAGTGGTAATGAAGAAATATATCACTACTAATAAATTGTTCATCAATTTCTCCTTTTAAACAATTCTACTGATATGTGAGATAATGGCTCAATTCGGACGACATATTAGGTAACTTAGGGGTAAATAGCGTACTGACTGTGCATTAGGCAGGTGGAGCTCTACAGACGACATGCTGCAGCCGGCGCTGCTCGGCACCAGCAAACGCCCAGGTTGCTACAAATGTGTGGCGGCCATTTTGGTTGCAGCTTCTCCTACCTCCCCCTCCCTCAGTCCCCTAGCCATATCCCAGCATGCACTGTGAGTTCTGCTGACTGTATAGAGTGGCCGGGGGGTTTCGGCTGATCTAGCCAGCAGAACTCTATTCCCAAACGGAATAGTCCACAGAGAGAGGGGGGGCTGAATTCGGATGACACTTTAAGCAACGGTGCTTGGGGCTAAACAACGTGCAAGCCTGTTGTTTCCCTCCGTCGTTTAAATTGCCTGATTAGCATACTGTCAGTTGTGTGTGCGTTGTGTGTTACTCCCCACAAGACACAATAAGCAACACAACTGATGATTGTTCCCCACTCCTCCGTTGCTTGATATGTCGTCCGAATTGAGCCATATATTCAATTCAAAATTGTGTATGAGGTGGTAGCAAAAGAAATGCCACAATTTTGTGAAGTAATTAAAGCATTACTAAATGAATGGTCAGCTAAACAAGAAGTAATCTAATTCAATAGATAGTTGGTGCTGGGTAAAGTTCTAGGCTTAGATGCATTATTAGCAGAACTTTAATTAAAAATGGTAAGCTGAGTGAACCTTTAGCAGTCTTAGGACACAATCCTATGGACATTTGCAAAGAAAAAGTCCTGCAACTCCCAGCATGCCCCAGCCAGGATTGTACCATTATCTTGCTGTGATGCATTATTTTGTCACTTGCCCAACTGGTCTGGAAAGAAGAGCAGTCCTGGGTAATGTGGGTCATCTTTCCTTGCTATGTGGTTGGACCTGATGGCCATTTAATTCCTTCTAACTCTATGGTTCCATGATCACATGTGTCTAATATACCACACGTAATGTTGATGGAATGCAGTTAACCTGGAAATGAATTATACTAAATGTTATGTGCAGGGACATAAAAAGGACTGTAGAAAATACTAGTTATGATACATAACAACGAGAACACAGTTTATGCGGAGGTTCTTCAACAGATATTGCCACAAACAGATGCCAAAACATAGTTGCTTCAAGGCTCCCTGCTGATAATGTCCTTATCTGAAACTATGCCAACAATTGCTCCACCCTTATCGGCAGGATTTATTAAATCAAATGCTGATCTGTGCTTAGAGATTCATGGGCCTGCCATTCATTTTTTGGAAAGCTTAGAAAAATGCTCATCTCTTTACAAAGATGAGAGATTTCCCTGGCTGCTAATCTGTGAACAATGCCTATGAATTAATGCAAGCTTGATGAAGCACACAACTTTGTTTCTTCAGAGTTGTTTGTACAGTTTTGTTGGATTTAGTGAGCAGCAGCTGCCAGCGAGGTAAAACCCAGAGGCAAAGGAAGCACATTTCTTTCCCATGATAGAAGAGGACAAGGGAATATCAAACACGTCCACTCCAAGTACAGCTGTTGATGTTTCAATGAAATTCTCATTCTGAGAGTCTGAATCTCGTACGGCATTTATTCCATAGCATCTGTTCTCTTCTAATATAATAGGATTTTTATATCTAAGAATGTTCTGAACATGGCAATGCTTGATGTGGGCACCTGACAGAGAGGCTCATGGCTGGAAGCCACTGATGAACACAGCCAGTTTATCCAGGTGCATTTTAAAAGCAACCAGGATCTATTCATCCCAAGTGCTTTATCCCTGTGGGTCTCTAGCATTTTATCCCCTGTGCGTCCTACTTAAATATAGAAACATGAGTCTACAAGTAATAGAAAAAGTAAAGAAAACCAGAATCCAGAGCATGTACCCATACATGATCCTCCCATGTCCTGGTTTCATACTTTTGCATTCCACTTGATGTGTCACTAAAAATGAAAACACATTCTGTTTTGCATCCCTTTCATTTACAGATGGTGTCAGTTTCACAGATGCTGAAAATTTCCCACAAATCCCCTTGTATTCTGTATGATTTACAACCAGGGGTGTGGGGATCAGAATGGAGTGTGCATGTGCCATGTATAGGCTAGCTTGCAAAAATGCATGCACAAAATCAGTATCTTAGAGCCCCAGAGAAATTCTAGTGTGATCTTTGAGCAGAGCTGTAAATGTGCTGGCTCTGTGGTATAGTGTGTGCAAATTTAATTGAAAATTCCGTGACACTTTGACTTATAGGCCTTCTGGAACAAAGTGCATGTAAAAGCTCAGTATCTGCTGCAGAGGGAAATGAGCCCTAGAATATGTGTGCTTCCACCTTGATTAAATTAACAGGCCAATCCACAAGGGTACTTTGGAAATGACCAATCAAAAGCCAGGGAAAGGGAAATGATTCCATCTTGAAATGCTCTTACCTAGCCAGGTCAAGCATTACCTTGGTACCCCTAATGACACCCTTTTGCTTTGAAGATTGGGTTATGCTACTCTTTATAGCTGGCAAAAAGAAAACCAAGAGGCAAGGGACCTCCTTGTGCCTTCTATTCAGTGGCCAGCACCAAACAATTGTTTCCTTTTTTTAACCCAGGGATCACCAACCTTTTTGAACCCATGGGCACATTTGGGAATATGAGAAACTACAGTGGTAGGCTGACCATATGAAAAGGAGGACAGGGCTCATGTAACTTTAACAGTTGTAGAGAAAAGGGAATTTCAGCCAGTGTCATTTGTATGCAATTAGTTCCTGGTGAAATTCCCTCTTCATCACAACAGTTAAAGTTGCAGGGGCCCTGCCTTCTTTTGTATATGGTCACACTAATATAGTGCCTGCAACTTTAACTGTTGTGATGAAGAGGGAATTTCACCAGGAACTAATTGCATAGTGGCTGCCATGGTGGGCTGGCTAGTCAAAAGTGAGCTAAAGAGAGGCAGGGGAGAGAAATAATGAACCTGGGAGGGGAAAATAGCAAGGGAAATAGAGGGTTAGAGAAAGAGCAAGGCTAGAGGCTGGGAGCAGGGAGAAACAGCCAAATAAAGAGGTGGGGGAACAAAATAATGATGATAGGAGCTCTGGGAAGGAGGAGGAAACAGCAAGGCAAAGGGAGAGAACAAGGCTAGAGGTAGGAGGGGGGAACAGCAAGGCTGGAGGCTGGGAGGGAGGAAGAAACAGAAAGGAAAGGGGTAGAGAAGAGAGCAAGAGTAGAGGATAGAAAGGGAGAGAAAGAAGATTGTCCTAGAATGTTCCACGGTTTTTCTTACCACAATTTTTTTTGAAGGGGGCAGGCAGGGGAGAGTTTCATGGGTGCCATTGGAGGTCCCAGTGGCTGCTGTGATGCCCACAGTGCCACATTGGAGACTAAGGGTGTGCACGCCCGAAATTATCATATCATATCGTTATCAGAAATCATTTTTTAAAAAAAATCAGATCCTATTATATCGGAGGTTTATCGTATCGAATCACATCGGATATCCGATATTTAATTCGGAGCCCTATTTTGCCCTATAGAGTTGATTTTTGAGACAGGAAGGCCTAAAGGTTCAGTATTTAAAAAGTTACAGACTTGAAACTTGGTCACAGTGCTTATGGGGTATGCCTAAGTATGTGTATTAAATTTCAGAAGAAGCCCTCCAACTGTGAATTTTATATGAATTTTTAAAATATTGTTTAACTTCTGACAGCTCAGAATGACAGCTTGCCACGTGCATTCAGAGATCTGTCAAAAAAGGTGCATGATGTTTAAAAAATTCATATAAAATACAGGGGTGGAGGGATTGTTCTGAAATTTGGCACATATGTGTAGCAACATGTGCTAGACATGTGTATTTTTTAAAAACATTGTGCAACTTTATTGACAGCTGGTTGACCGGACCGCCGTGCTGTCAAAATACTTCTTGTCTTTTTTCCCCCCATAGGCTTGCATTGGGGAAAACACATGCATAACTTTTTTATTTAAAATGATAATGACATGAAACTTGGAGATCCAGGACTAGCAAGATCCAATCTGCAATGTTCAAAAAGTTTCATGTCTCTATCTTTTCAAGTTATAGGGGGTCCCCCAAAAGCCCCGCCCCCACTGTAACTTCTTTATTTTCAAAGATAAAAACTTGAAACTTGTGGGACATTGAAGATGGGCTCTGGCTAGTCATGTGTGAAAAAAAATTCAGAGCAATTGCTCAAACCTTCAATTTTATATGAATTTCTTAAATATTGTGGTACGAAAGCAACAGGGAGGGCCGGTCAACCAGATGTCAGAACTATTTCTGATTTGTTTCTCTCCTACCCATTTTGCCAGCCTTCAGAATGGTTTAGTTTTCAGGCTGCTCTTGCTGGGTGCCTCTCTTTCAGGGTAGACAGGAGCACAAAGAAACCAGGGATAAACTAGAGTGCTGAGTTCAGACATCACTGCGAGCCATGGTTTAAACAAATCAGACTTTTTATCCCAGGAACAAACTACTGTTGGTTTGTAGTTGATTAACAAATCATAGTTTGTTTGCAAGGATGGGTTCAGACAAGCCTGCGTTCACAGAGCACACTAAACCATGATGGTTTATTTTCTGGCAGAACCCATTATGAGTTCGTGTGTCATCTGTAGGACCTTTCTGCCACCCACAATGGGTTAATCTGTTCAAACACCCCAATCTGAGAACTCACACTCTACAGATATTATGTTATCATAATCTATGCTGTTATCATAATCTATGCAACCCATTATGGCTTAGCATTATGTGAGAACCCAGCCACAATTATAAGTCAGGTTTCAACAATCCACATCATGGCTTAGCATTATGCATGAACCAGGCTAGGTATGTGTCCATGTGAATAAGGAGGTGCAGAAACGGTGAGTATGCATTAGATAGCAGTACATCCATCACTGTGATAGCAATGATCAATCAAGCTCAAATTATTGTAGTTCAACACTATTTCACACATGCATGTTAATCACTCCATAACTGGAATATTGGTGACTGATTGTGTAAATGAGCCCTCACAGATCAACTATACAGATGGAAACACTAGCTGCAAACTATTCTGGAGTAGTCCACAACCTACAATAGGCTAATATTTTTCAAAGGTACATATGATGCATAATATAACTGTCTAGGCTAGAAGAGACCCATGCACAACTGTAGGAAAGTGATTTGACTTTTATAAAAGTGGAGTCTTCTGAAAGGGTTTAAGTGCTTTTTAAAATAGAACCATGTGTATAATATGGCTTGGACAATATCTGATACATAAAAGGATATTGAATATCACTAGTGGTTGCTATATATTTTTCTGCGTATCAGGTCAATGTGAAAAATGCTAGGTTCACATTTCCTCTTATATCACTATCACCATCTGATACCATGTTTAGCTAGAAAATGAAGAGTTTAAGCTTATTACTCCTTAGCTTGCTTTATCCACTGTACTGTTCTCATATAAACAAAAATTAAAAGGTGAATGACAAGACTTTAAAAATAGGGGCCCTACCCCACTCCCAGCACAGCTTGGGGGTGGTGGGGCAGTTGCGGCGGGCGCAGGGGAACGAGGCGTGGAGGCGCGCCATTGGCGGCCTCCAGAAAGTGGCGCCAAAAGGAGGGGAGGAGGAGGGGGAGCCTATATAAGGCTGGAACTCCTCCCCTCCTTCGTCTTGGTTGCGCGGCTGGCTGGAGAGAGGCTGGCTTGCATAGCAGCAGCCTCGGCAGCAGCCCGTTGACGGAGGGCGCAGGTTGGGGAAGAACGGAGGCGGAGGCCCCGTTCTTTGAGCAAGCGGCTCGTCGAGGCTGGCTGAAGAGAGGCTGGCTTGGAAGAAGAAGAGGAAGAGCCGGGACCGGCTGAGGCAGTGTATTTTGGCTCGCCGGACGGCGAGAGCGTGAGGGGCGCTTTGCGCTTTGCGCTCGGGCGGACGGGAATAGGCCGGCTGGCCTTTCCCTCTCCCCCCCCCGCTTTAATCAAGGAGCCTGGCCTTTACCTCCCCCCCCCCCCCCGCTTCAATCGACGAGCCGAGCGGCTGGGGCCGCATTGGAGCATCGCGGACGGGGCTAGGCCGGTTGGCCTTTCCCTCTCCCCCCCCCCCGCTTCAATCAAGGAGGATGCCGGACGGCGTGAGCTTTGGGGGGCGCTTCGCCCTGTGGACGGGTCTGGGCCGGCTGGCCTTCACCCCCCCAATTTTTCTAGGTTTCCGTGGACGGAGGGCGCCGGTTGCAGGAGGAGAGAGGAGAGCAGCCGGTCTACGCCAGCGTTTGGAGCGTGGCGGTTTGGCCTTGAGGCCACAGGTTTGGTGGAAGGGCCGGTGGGTCCTTCCCTGAGGAGGGGGCGGCGACGGTGCCCGGGGCTAACAGGGGGGCCTTGTGTGGGGGCTTTGAGGAGCTGGGGGCGCTGGGCTGCTGGCTACGGGAACTGTAGAGGTGTGCCCTCCCCAATCCCTAGTTCAGCAGGGGTAGGGTGCAGCGTAAAGACGGATTGAGTGCCCCCCCTTTTTTCCCTCTCAGTTTTTGAAAGGGGTAGTTTGGGTATTCTTGCCAGTTGGGGGAGGGTGCACGTTCAGGTGATTGGTGGCTATTGCCCCTCCCTCCCTGAATTTAACTGCCTTTCAGGGGTGCCCTGCTGGTGGCTATTGGGAAGTGCCAAGGGCGGTTGTGGTAGCTCTGCCTCTTGATTTGAATCACACGCAGCTCTTGATTTGGTAGCGGTTGGTGACTGGCGGTCGGAGATAGGGGCGTGGCCTTGCCATTGGTGGAGTCAGTGAGTTGGAACACTCTGAGAAATGGCCCCCCCTAGAGGGAGTGGAGGCAGGAAAGGCAAGGGGAAGGCGCCAAAGCCTTTGTTTAAGCGTCCTAGGGCGCGCAGGGAGTCTTCATCGGATGAGGAAGAGAGCCCTGAGGTTGTGGCTATATTAGCCAGGTTGCAGGCAGTGGAACGTGAGCGGGGTTTAGCCCCACTCGCGCCTGCTAGTGTGCCGGGGGGCCCTGGTGGTGGGACAGGGCGTCATTTAACCAGGAAACAGAGGCAGGATCAATTGTGGGCTTCTGTTTCAGCTCGTCTACAGGTTATCGAAATCGGTGAAGTGGTGTCTGCAGGCGGAGAAGCGGTCCAGCAGTCCCAGCAGCCGAGTTTGCAGGAGGCACAGCCAGTAGCACTGAGTGGGTCGTTCCAAGGGGCCTCAGCGAGTGGCTCTGCCGTGGTCGAGATGCAGCCGCCAAGCATGGGCGGAGTGCCGATGGCGGGAAATGCTGCCGGCGTGCGTAATCCAGGTGAGGCACCCACCACATCCTACACGGGACCACTCCCACCGTGGGGTTCGCCCTCGCCGTGGAATTGGTGCCCATGGGCCCCGGGTTGGGGTTGGCCGGCTGCATTTCAGGGGGTGGGCGCACCTCAGGTTGGGGGTGTGGGGACAATACAGTCCACTACACATGCGCACACGACCCAGAATCTGGGACAGACGGGGACCTCAGCAGTTGCAGCGGCTGGAGCCCCGCAGGCAGCTTCCAACGTGGAAGTCGGCACGTCGGTGATGGTAGGTCAAGAGGGTCCTACGGTAAGTCACACGGCGGCAACACAGACACAATCAGAGTCCCAGGTGAATGAGTCGGTTTTGGCAGTGTGGCAGGGGCCGGCTGGTGCTTCCTCTCAGTTGATGGCGGCGGGAGGTGTAGTGCGCGACCCATATGTGGGGGTTGAGCCGACGGCCATCCCAACGGGCAGCACTGCTGCCCCACTGGGATACCATTTGCTCCCGGCCACACGCGAGAAAATCTGGAAGGGGGAGTTTGTAGATGTCTTTTCGCTACTCTTCCGTGAGACAGAGACGAAAGACAAGGATAGGGCCACAGATAAGGAATTAGAGCGGCTGCGAAGGAAGAAGGTAGCCCGGACGTGGGCAAATTGGCTTCCGGGCTACCTTATCTATATGGGGGTGATTCAACAGAAGTTCCCCGAGAAAGGTTGTATTTTGACAAAATATCTGGATATGCTCTATAGAGCATATACAGAGTATGAGGGGGGGCGTGGCTTGCTTACGATGAATCATTTCGTATGCGGGCCGCGTTTGACCACTCTCTCCGCTGGGACTTGAAAGACAATGATCTGTGGCTACAGTTCATGACCCCGGCAAGGTCAGGGGTCGGAGAACGGGCTGATAGTGGTCATCTTCTTGCTAAGCAGCAGCTTACCGCATCTCCCCGCGTGACGGCGGGGCAGGGGGTTCAATCCCGCCTGCTTTGCTGGGAATATAGTTCCCGGGGGGCCTGCACGCGCCCTGTGTGTAGGTTTCGACATGAATGCCCAATTTGCAGGGGACCTCACTCTGGGGCTAATTGCCCAAGGTCCAAAAGGGGACGGGGAACAGGGGGGGAGGCCCCAGGAGGCCGTAAGCCAGGGGGTCAACACCCTCCTCCCAAAGGGCCCCAGTCCGGTCAGGCTTGAACCGTTAGTGCGCCTTTTGGCTGGATATCCGGAACCGGATGCCAGCTATTTAGAAGCTGGGTTTAGGGATGGATTTCGCATCCCTTTTGTGGGTCCTAGGATATCTGCTTTTGCAAGGAACCAAAAGTCAGTTAAGGTGATGGAACAGTTGGTTCAGGATAAGATAGATAAGGAAGTTGCTGCGGGTAGGGTGTTGGGGCCTTTTAGTTGTCCCCCTATACCCAATTTGAGGGTTTCCCCCTTGGGCATCGTTCCCAAGAAGGCTCCCGGGGAGTACAGGTTGATACACAACCTGTCTGCGCCGAGGGGGCAATCGGTTAATGATGCTATTCCGGAGCAGTTATGTTCGGTACATTATGCGTCTTTTGACTCGGCGGTAGCCATGGTTAGGAGACATGGGCAAGGGGCTTTAATGGGCAAATGCGACATTAAGTCAGCGTTTCGCATACTGCCCATCCACCCTTTGGATTTCGATCTTCTGGGTTTTTATTTCCGTGGTTGTTATTATATAGATAGGGCCTTACCCATGGGGTGTTCGATTTCCTGTTCCATGTTTGAACGCTTCAGTTCCTTTTTGGAATGGGCTGTTCGGGAACGCACGGGATTGGCTGATTGTACTCATTACCTGGATGATTTTTTCTTCTGTGGTGGAAAGGATTCTGGGCAATGTAGTTATTTGATGGCGGAATTTGCTGCGCTGGCGGACGAGTTAGGTGTCCCCTTAGCTCACGAGAAGACGGAGGGCCCAGCAAATGTGTTAATGTACCTGGGGGTGGAAGTTGATTCGGTTCAACGGTGTTGTAGGCTGCCTTTGGACAAGGTACAGGCCTTGGTGGCACGGATTTCGTTTCTCCGGTCACAAAGAAAGGTGACTTTGAAGCAGTTGCAGGAGCTGGTTGGGCATTTGAATTTTGCCTGCAGGGTGGTGGCGCCGGGTCGAGCCTTTTTGCGTCGGCTCTGCAACGCCATGAAAGGCCTCATCAGGCCTCATCACCGCGTTAGGGTGACGAAAGGGATGCGAGAGGACTTAGCTGTTTGGCTATCCTTTTTGGAAGGCTTTAACGGGGTGTCCTTTTGGAGGAGGGAGTTATTGTTGGAGGCAGATATGCAGATACATTCCGATGCCTCTGGGGCATTAGGTTTTGGGGTGATATGGGGCGATAGGTGGTGCGCCGGACGGTGGCCTGATGGTTGGCAGGATTCTGGCACGTGTAGGGATTTAACTTTTTTGGAGTTTTTCCCTATTTACGTGGCAGCGCATATTTGGGCGCAGGAATTGAAGAATTGCGTGGTGCACTTTTGGTGCGATAACCAGGCCACAGTTCAGGTTATCAACACGCTGTCCTCCAAGAACAATAGGGTCATGACATTAGTTAGGGCGTTTACGTTGCACTGCCTTCAAAATAACATTCTTTTCCGAGCACGTCATGTTCCGGGATTGGATAATGCAATAGCTGATGCCTTATCGCGCCAGCAGGTAGAGAAATTCCGGGATCTCGCACCTTGGGCCAGGGCAGTGCCGGAGGAGGTACCGGCTGCCCTGTGGGAGATTGGCAGGATGAAGTAGATCGTGCGGTCTGGCAGTCCCTCGCCCCGAGCACTCGAGCGGCATATAGGAAGGCAGGTAGGGAATTCCAGGAGTTCAGGTCGTGCGCGAAGCTGGGGATGGAGTGGCCCATCCCGGTGGACCATCTATTGCAGTTTTGTGTGGTAGAGAGGAGGAAGGGCAAGGCGGTGCGCACCATCTCCGGTAAGCTGGCGGCCTTGGCCTTTTGCGCAAAGAGCCGGGGTGTACAGGATAATACAGCGGATTTCAGGATTAGGCGCGCCCTGAGCGGCTGGTCGCGTGAACAACCAGTCAAGCCAGACGCACGGTCCCCATTATCGCCGGACATTCTGGTTGGTCTGCAAGCGCGTTGGAACTTGCTCTGTGCGTCCCCTTTTGAGGCCGCTATATATCATGCGGCGGCTTTGACAGCCTTCTTTGGGGCATTGAGAATATCGGAGCTGTTAGCTGCTGCTAAAGGGGATAGGTCGGGCAGGGCTCTGCAATTTGCGGATGTCCAAATCAGCGGTGAACAGGTCTCCATCCGGCTGAGGCGTTCCAAAACCGATCAACTGGGGAAAGGGCAGACAATATTCCTACATGCTGCCCCACAGGAGGAGTTATGCCCTGTTAGGGCTTTAACGGCCTTCCGGGAGTTGAGAGGTATGGCGCCTGGATTCCTCTTTTGTCATGCGGATAGTGCGCCGCTGACGAAGTTTCAGTTTGCAGCCATCGCAAGGAGGGCGCTGGACAGTATGCAGCTGGCTGGTTTTAAATTTGGTACCCATTCATTTCGGATTGGGGCGGCCTCTACGGCTGCGGCTTTGGGTCTACCGCCAGTGCAGATACAGGCGATTGGCAGATGGCGATCGCATGCGTATCGGTCCTATATTCGGCCCCTCCCTACGGGGGGAAATGATGCATTCTCCCTTGGGGGGGGAATGGGACGGTTGGCTGACCATAATCTGTTTGTTTTTAGATGGCCGGCCGGCGGAAGCCCCAGTTCGGGTTCTCATCTGTGGACACAGCTACGTGTTCTGGGCCAGACGGAGGGCAGCCTGTACTGCAGTTGGCACACAGTTGGGACTGAGCGGCGTGGCCAACATACAGTGGGCTGGCAGGCGGGGGATGAGATGGGACCAGCTCATCCCGATGTTAATGCAGCGGCGTGCGGCCCAACCCCCACCGCAGGTGTTGTTGCTCCATTTGGGGGGTAACGACTTGGGGATGCTGAAGGGCAAGGCCTTGGTGCTGCAGGCGATCGCTGATTTTCAGCAGATTCGCAGTTGGTGGCCTGGGGTAGTGATTGTGTGGTCCGCAATTCTGCCTCGGTGCCAGTGGAGGGCACCGTGTGATCCCAGAGCCTTGAATCGGGCCGGTAGGAAGGCAAATGGCGAGATTTTTCGCAGCCTACGGGTATGGGGTGATGGGTATGTTAATCATCCCACTATTTACCCAGCGCGGAGGGAGCTTTATAGGCCTGACGGGGTACATCTATCGGACCTCGGGAATGACAGATTTTTGATGGATTTGCAGAGGGGTCTGCGGGATCTGATCCTGCGCAGATGGGGGGTTGGCGACAAAGCATAAGGCTTGTCGCACCCTGTGGCAGTTAGGCGCGGGCATCTTCACCTGGCAAGGGATAGGTGAGCATTCACAGGCACCGAGCGGTGACTGGTAATGCCTGAGGCTCAGCACCTGAGTGGTCTCAAGGCCCTGGTGGTGAGATAAGGGTTACCTTTGGGGCGGACCTTCCTCACCCGCTCGGAAGTCTTGTGGCACGGGCTGGGGGCGACACGGAAAGCCTCCCTACCCAAAAGGGGGGGCCAGGGGGTGGCGTGACCTGCACGCCATACAATGGCCTCGATTTGACTCGCCCTACCCTTAGGATGGCTTGGGCCATCAAGTATTGAGGATGCCCGCTAGTTTCCCCTTCTGCGAATTCATCAATAAAGTGTGGCCCATTTTAAACCCAATTTATTGTGTCGTCTCGTTATTTACTGCGCTCCGATTCCGCAAGAGAAATAGTAATCTGGTTTGTTATTAGTGAATGCATCTTTGGGAAGGGGGTTTGGTTTCTTGCATTTGCAAACTGGAGAAAAGTTGAAGTTGAGATATATGTATTTAGACCGGGGTGGAAAAGTCCAAATGTTGTAATGCAGCTCCCATGAGCCTTAGCCAACATAGCCAGTGGTGAAGGATGATGGGAGTTTTAGTCCAACAACATCTGAAGGGCCACAGGTTGCCCAACCCTTGGGGCTAGACATTACTAATCATGGAGAGAGAGTAAAACTGTATCCAAACAACAAAGGGTTCTATACCTGTCATGTGGTCTTACAATATTTTAGGTCAGTCTTCAAACTCCTAACATAAGGTGTTGCAGCAGGCAACAATAAATAATTTCATTTATTGTGTAACTTCCTTTCTACCCACACAAAAGAAAGGTAGAACCTGTAATTAAGTGATCTGATGTCAGAAAATGTTCACAAGGTTGCCATTCCAAATGGGGAGATAGGGTTTCATAGTCTTCAAACTCAGATTGTAACATAATAGTGCAATAGAGATAGTTGTGTGTGTGTTCAGATAGATAGAGAGATAGAGAGATAAATAGATAAATAGATAGATGAGAGAGAGAGAGAGAGAGAGATTTGCTCTCTCTCTTTCTTTCTCTCTCTCTCTCTCTCTCTCTCTCACACATACACACACACTATGAGCAGAACATGCTCATGGGAAGAATAAATATTAAATGTATTTTTCAGAACCTTAGCCAATTTTACATTATACAAATACACTGTTTGTTTCTTTTTGTTATCCCTTCTCCTTTTTTAATCTCCCTAGTATCAGCTTTTTGGAATATATTTGACCATACCAAAGATGATATACACAGCAATTTATATGTAGATTCCATATCATTGAAAACCAGGTCAAGATACTAAACTCTGAGATACAAAGTAAGTCCTCAGAATACAATTATAAACTGAATTGGAAAATACCTACAACTTCTGCCAGTCTATTTGGCTCTATTATTATTGGGGGAAAATATTAAGGTCGATCAAAAGTGTTGTGTGAGAGATACTCTAGGGGATATTTCCTTCTCTCTTTTTTCCCCTATCAGAAGGATTTTTTTCTATCAGATTATATATTACACACACACACACACACACACACACCAGTTGTAGGCCCTGTTTTATGGAGGATGAATGTCAAAGTATGTTCTGGAGGAATGAAATACCAACTTAAATGTGGGGGTGGGAAGAAAGTTTAAAGCCTTGCTAGGTCTCATTGATACTCAATGCACATTCTAACCAGAATGATCTCAAATAGACTGTATGGGAAGGGGGAAGCAGACATAATACGTTTCCAGCAGGGTTATGTGAAATTGGGAAACAATCACCTTGCATAGCAGCTCAGTTTATTTTTAAAAGTTAGCCAAGGACACAAGCCTAAGGAAATCTTAATTAAAGTTGCTGGGGAATGTAGAAGCAACAGTGGGAAAAGGCAGTGGAGAGGGGAGGAATATATATAATATAATATTATATATATATATATATATATATATATATATATATAATATTATATAATATTAGATTAGTCTGAGGCCACCGAGGTTTGACACCATCAGATTCAGAAATGGGTTAAATGAGAACCAGTTCATTTCAAAATTGCAAAATCCTGCTGGAGCTGCATGTCTTTGAGAATAAGAGCCTGGCACTTTCTAAAATTAGAGGATAACTAGAGGTAAGGTGTACTTTACAGAGGATAATCCTATGTTTGAAGAACTGTGAGAGGGCAGTCCTCTATTTGAAGGCATACATTTGATGGGCCTGCTGCAACACCTTCTTTTACCACTCCAAGACCAGGTAAGGAGGAGGAGGAGGAGCTGCCGCCACCACTACTATTGCCGCCCCCAGGTTACAATAAAAAAGGAGAATGGTGCTGGCTGCCTGAAGCAATGGTGGGGTGCAGGCTGGCTGTGGTGGCAACCTATCTTGGAGGGGGGGATTCAAAGGTAGCTGCTGTCTGGCCTCATCCTCTCTCTTCAACAGTGATAGCAGCTGGGGCTTTCCAAAGCTGAAATTTTCAATGTTGTTGTGGGAGGAAACCCAAGCAAAGACCCAGACCACCACTGCTGCACATGCCTCTATCCAAAGGTTCACCATTGTGGGAGCTTGTCAGGGTAGGAAGTAGGCACAGCAGGCGGCAGGGGATGGGAAGAGCAATGTTCTCCCTCTTCAAAGGGTCTGCCACTGCTTGGTCCTGCTGGCTGCCTGCATGGCCAAGCCATGCAGGCAGCCAGCAGGACCAAGAAGCAACAGCTGCATGCTCACATGCTCGCCCCCCCACCTCGCCACATGCCACCTAGCTGCACACTGCCTTGCCATGCCGTGCTTCCCAACAATGCCAGCTTACTTTCTCTAGCACCTTGCCTGTTAGGTCTTTCTGACTTCAGGAGCCGTGTGGCGCCTGCACGTCTGACAAGGAATCACGAGAGATCACAAGATTATGTCTTTTCAGGTGTGCAGGCGCTGCATGGCTCCTGAAGTCAGAAAGACCTTACAGGCAGCGTGCAAACTGCACTAGGGAAAGTAAGCTGGCAGGGAAGGGAGGCATGGGGCAGCAGGGGGAGGAAGCCATGGAGGGGGAGGAGGCAGCACAGCCGATCCTGCTTCAGACAGCAACCTGCCTTGAGCCAGGATTTGGGTGTGCCACCTTCTTTCAAATCAGTTTGACCCTGTTCAAACTGCCACAGTGGTTAAGCATTTTGAACGAAACATTATGGTGGTGTGTGTCATGTGAACCATGATTTAGTGTGTCGTGTGAACCATTCTTAACCATGGTGGCCACATAGCCACAGTTTAAACATCCTCACTAGCTATTTGCTGCAAAAGGGTTAGCAGCCTAACCATGGCTTAGTGTGTTGTCTGAACTGGCCCATTGTGAAATTTAGCTCCCCCAGCTCTTGGATTTTGATAACCTTCTCAGGATTTCTAGTTCCATAGATTAGGATCTTAGTACTAAGGTGCAACTTCATATTCTTGTTTTTATTTAATTATAAAAGAACCAATCAAGATACAACTAAACAATAAAATATCATTATTTAAAAGAAGGAACAGGGCCGAAGATATGGCAATGGCTCCAGGTTTTTGTGGCATTTATGGAAAACACCCTCAGTGCTCCGTCTCTCAGTAAGTCTACCTTTTCACCAGCACTATCGCCAGCTTCTATTTCTCCTCACCCTCTTTTTCATAATTGCTACCACTTGCTTGCTTGACAAGTAGAGAGCTAGTGAGCAAGTAGGCAGGGGCATCTTCCTTCTCACCACCACTGTTGTCAGGCCACACTGAGAGGCAGGTGAGGAAACAGATTGCATGAAGAGGAAGAGCAATTCCGGTGGGGCCCTGCTGGGGTGTGAACCCTTGGCAGGTGTCCAACCATGCCTATCCTTGATGCTGGCCGTGTGCAAAAATGAGAAATATAAAAGCATAAGAATAGCAGAAAAACCCCTTCAACCAATATTTCCTAACAACCAAAGGTACCTTTAAAATGGAAGGTCTTCAACAGTGGTAGAAGACCATCATGGAAGGGGCAAGGTAGACCTCCCTAGGCAAAAAATTCCAAAGTCTGAATGCAGCCACTGAAAAGCACATATTAAGTGCTACTGGGTTGTGGAAAGAAATAAAGGAACCTTAATGTGTTTATGTTCAGTAACAATACATATTTATGCTCAGAGGAACATAGCTGAAAAACATTTGCTATAGGATGTCACCCCAAAAGGGTTACATGTTTTTGCCACATGACAGCTCCATCAGCAGTGAGTATCCTGATCCACAGATATGGCAGCAGCATCTGGCATCCTCCTTAGGAAGGGCTATAGATTAGTGGTTGAGCATATGTGTTGCATGAAGAAGGTCCCCGATTCAATCCCTCATGTTTCCAGTTTTTTAAAAAAATGATAATGACTAATAGGAGAAAACATCTGGCTTTTAACCGGCCACTTTACTGAGGTTTCTGGTTCCAGATTCTTTGTGGGATTAAGATTGAATCCTTTACACATTTTTCCCCTAGGGTTTTTCTTTCACAGCCTTTCCATTACACAACCACTGGGTGGCATTGTGATATAGTGGAATTACAGAAATACACAAGGGTCTCATGGCACCATTCAGAATATACCAGACTTTTCACCTTGGGGGTGGGGGACAGCTAAAATGGTTGCAAAACACAGGAAAGGCTCAGGATGTAGAGCACCTACTAACTACCATGAGTGAGGAATCATGTAGGAAGGCTCTGAGACCCCATAAAGCTGTTTCAATCTGAGACAACAACAATACTGGGCCGCATGTCCAAACAGTCCAACCTAATACCCTTGGAATTCATTGCTAAACTATTTATATTTATTTAAAGTATTTTTATCCTGTATGTCAGCCAAAACAGGTTTCCAGAGTGGCTTACAATCAACCAGTAAAACAGTCCTTGCTCACTGTCTTTTATAGTCTAAAATACATGACACATAAGGAAAAGGGGATTGGGAGGGAAGAGGAAAAATGAAGTACTTTTCAGCAAGGCTGGTGAAATAGCCCTGCATTACACCTCATTTCCTGGGGTCAAATAACAGTCCACCTGGAGCAGGCCCTGGTTCTCTCTGCCTACTCCTGTCTCCCTCATTCCTTCTTCATTCCCACATGGCAACTGATGTTAGTTAGCTGTGTGTTTGTGTGTGTGTGTGTGTGTGAGAGAGAGAGAGAGAGAGAGAGAGAGAGAGAAATCCAACTGGCGCAGGACCATTTCCTAAATGAGTTTAGAAATTGGGGCTTTTCTGCCAAGAGCAGTGTAATATTGCCATTCTTATAATCCTCCGCTGTCAAGTTTGGAGAGCTTTCATATCAAAGTATAATGTGAAAATTTGCCATTGGGTACTGGCCTTGATAAAGTGCATGAGAGAAAATGCTTCTACTTCTTCTTCTTTTCTTTTTTGTACTTAGTCAAAGTGACAGCTTCTGTGTAATTTCAGAATATCTGGAGATGCAAGCCACAGTTTGATTCTAAAAGTCAGAGATTAATTGTTTTTGGAATAAAGCCCAGTGATCTATGCTACGATGTAGTCAAGAGTTTGTCCTATTAAATCTAAAATATTGGTTTGGCTACCATTCAGTTAATGTTAAACTCACAATAGAAGAGTCACTTTGGCTCATTGAAACATTTATCTATTCATCCTGGAACTTGGACCTTTTTCTGAAGGAACTACACTGTGTAAAACATGCCCAAATCATCACCGCTCTTCTGCTTCTGGGTAGCTAAGCCCTTTAGTGTCAGGCCCACAACCTCAACAAAGAAGTTTATTAATCTTATTTCGATTTCCACAGCCAAGTTAAGACATGAGACTTTTTGTTGATAGGTAAACAAAGGACTCCACAAAGTTTTTAGTCTTTTGTTTTTAACCATATTGCAGAATGCACTAAAAAAAATCTGAATTAAAATAGCACTTTTTCTGTTCTCGCTTTGTGTCTTACTCCCCCAATTATTTATTAATCCAGAAATTCTTACTCAGGCTTTGGGCCCACACAGGCCACCAAAGCACCTTACAATGTTGTAATCCAGTGCAGTATAGCTGTTACAGCAGCTTTCCCTAGCCAGATGCTCTCCAGATGTGTTAGACTGCAACTCCCATCATGCCTAGGCATAGAATGCAGGTTAGCCTGAGGCGAAGGCAAGACTGATCCCCTGCCCCCAGTTCGATATACAGAAGCCAAGAATTGAATCTTATTGCAACACTGGCAATGGGACAGCATCCTCCACTACAGCTTAGAAGGTGCAGAGCAGACCGAGTGGCACACACTGCTCTGTCCTCGGACATTTTGCCAACCCTCAGCATCTACTGCCTGAGGCTGTTGCCTCACTCTGCTTAATGGTAGGGTCTGCCTTTGCCTTTTTTGGGCTTCCCTTCTTGTCTGGAGGGCACCAGGTTGGGGAAGGCTGTGCCAGACTCAGGTTCTGATCACCACTTAGCCCTGAAGTTCACTGTGTGAACTTGAACCAGTGACAGCCTAACCTACTTCACATCATTGTTGAGTGAATAAAATGGAGGGATGCATATGAAAAAGAATACAAAGCCATCTAAGATATGAGATCAACATAATAATACATACAAGTGAAGGAGGTTATGAGAAACTGTACTCCCAAACTGTATTCACACCAGTCTTGTCTCTAGACAGGATATAGAAGTAAGGTCATTCATGATGGTCTCCTGTGATGTTATGTAACTTTGAGTAAAGAAATGCACAAGATCGTCCATTGCACGACTATCTACTGCTCTGCTCACAATCAAGTAAGTTCACCAACTGTACAGCCAGATAGGATTAGCAAGGGAAAACAGAGAGGTATTTTCAGTGACTGCTGGCACTCAGCGGAAGAGCTCTCTTAATATTGAAGACTCACCCAAACCAGTGTCTCAGAGCTACTTGGGTTTCAATTGTGTACCCACTCACCTAGGAGACAGCCCTATTTAACTCAATGGACTTGCTTCTGCATAGGATTGTGCTGTTCACCATATTACATGAATGGTTTGTTAGAAATTCACTTCCAAATGAAAAGGGAACTTCAAGTGTGGGTCATCTCCTGGATGTCCTATCAAAAGTGAAGTCTCCGTGCCAGAGAAAGCCAATCCATGTTGTGAGTGATAGAAATGCAAAATGATGCTACACGTGGCATTTCCCACATGGAAATAGACTGCAGCGGCAATCATGCGTCTTGTGTATATATGATGCAGGTCTCCACATATTCTGGGATTCTAGAAGTGCTGTAAGACCTGTTTATATGAAGGGTCTTCTGGTGTCTGATTTTAACCTAGTTTGGGGTGGAATTTCAATATTTGTTAGGTTTTATTATATTTAATTTAAGCTTGGAGAGGAAATACATCCCTCATGTAAACAGCTTAGTCCTGCTCTTCTTTAAAGGCCACAAAGGAAACTAGTCCCTGAAGCCTAAGCCCAGTTTTTTGCTTTTAATGAGGAGAAAATTAGAATGAAAGCTTTGTGCATTTTAAGCTACAGTACACCAAGCTCTCAAAAACAATAGACTTCTAAATTCCTAATCTTCACCCACCATAATGCAAACAGTGCAATTACATTATTGTACTAAATTGGTGAGAACGCAGGGAAATTAGTGCTGAAAAATCTACTGATTAAGCATTCTGGTAAACCATCTCATTTTCATTTTTTAAAAAAAATAAAAAACATATTAAACTATTAAATAGAGGTGTGAAAAATTCTAATAATGCTTTGCTTCATTCTGTCTTTTGCAATAACATTAGTCTGGTAAAGTAAAAGAATTGATAAGATCACAAATAAGAGATATGAAAAGAACTGTGCTAGATTAGATTTAAAATTTTAGTTGTAATACCAAAGAGCAAGGAAATGAGATTTTATAACTATAGATAGTGTGTGTGTGTGTGTGTGTGTGAGAGAGAGAGAGAGAGAGAGAGACTAAGGGTGCAATCCTATGCATGTTTAGACAAAATGTCCTACAATTCCCAGCATTCCTAGGGAATGTTGAGAGTTGTAGGACTTTTTTCTAAATGTGCATAGAATTGTGTCCTAACAGAGTGATTCTATATCTGAGTTGTGCTGGCTGAGGGGCCACTATGTGTAGGGTAACCATATGGAAAGGAGGGCAAGAGGGCAAGCCTCCTGCAACTTTAACAGTTGTGATGAAGAGGAATTTCACCTGGTGCTGTATGCATACAAATTATACCTGCTGAAATTCCCTTTTCTACACAACTGTTAAAGATACAGGAGCCATGTCCTCCTTTCCATATGGTCACCCTAACTATGCGGGCAGAATTAGACATATGATCACCCCATGACAGATACGTTGGTAGAACATCTCAGACCATGCTTCAGTATAGGAAGCCCTCCCTGCCTTTGTCTCCTGATTCAGACCCATGACCTCCTGCAAGCTCTATGCTCCTCTCATCTATGATTGACTGTTGGGGAAAGACAAAAGCTCCACGATGGTGGGACTGAGTGGTCAGAAATTGCTCTGAGCTGATCACGGTGTGGAGTCCCAGGAGCTCATCCTTGCTCTCTTTTGCCTCTGACATGACTGGGGTCTCCTCTACAAGCAGTCGCTTTGACGCCTGATTCCCCGATTATGTGAATTACCTTGCACGCGCGTTTACGCCTAATACCTACACACAGGGGCGGATGTTGCAGTGTGCGAAGCCAGCGAGCACGGCAGCGTCGGCGTCGGCGTTGGCAGCTGAGCGTGGCCTTCCTTCCCTCTTCCCTTCTCCCTCCTCCTCCTCCTCAGGCTCTGCCTCTCCTCTTGCCCATGTGCGGCCGCGGAGCAGATGTCATCGGCACGCCAGATCCAAACTCCCCCTCTCTCTCATGACAGGGAAACAGGACCGGCTAATCCCCCAGTTGAACAAGCAAAAAGCAGGAGAGGACGGCAAGGGAGGGAAGGAAGTTGGTGGAAGAGACTCTTTAGGTCGGTGTGTGTGTGTGTGTGTGTGTGTTTAACTGAGCCTTTCCTAGGCAGCAAAAGAAAAGAAAATCATCTTCTTTTCAACGCCACTCTACTCTCCCTGCTTTCCTTGCCTCCCTCCCCCCCTTCCCCGCCCGTAGGATAACGCGGTGTAACTCCGGAGGAAAAAAAACCTCGCTATTTAATGCGAATGTGAAAATGCGAATAAAAGGAGCTAAAACCCGCCTGTACTCCTGATTTGCGCTCCTCTCTTGTAGAGGTAATTTTTTAATGAGACTTGAAAGAGCTTTAAATCGCTCTTGTTGTAGAGGTAATATTTTAAATGCGCCTTGAAAGAGCTTTAAATCGCTCTTGTAGAGGCAGCCTGGGTTTTGGGGTTGCCAGGCATGGGAAAGGTGATTAGAGAGATATTCTCTCAGTCCCCTTGGTGGGGCTTGAATTTTTTTCTCCTGTTTACCAAACTCATGTCCTAAGCAGTGAGACACTGGAGGTTGCTATTAAGCTTTTCTACGTGAGGCTGTTTTTTACGGCTGTTTGTAATTTCAGTTTCATCAAAGAACTGAAAACTGAGCTTTACACAAATAACTTTTCCTTTCTACTTTTCCGCTACATAACCCCTAGGTGGCACTGTGCTTCAGTGGAATAATGCAATTACATAATTGGGAAAATACATTTTCTTTTATTTCCAGAAATAATGTTCCATTTCTCCCACTCTAAAAAGTGCTCTTAAAAAACAGAAATGAAACTTGAGGATCATGGCATCATCTAAAGAAACTTTAAACAACCACGAGTAAGGACACATGAGTGTACAGTAAATGCCTCATGCAGAAAAGCTCACTGTCAGTGTGTGTCTGTGGCTTATCTTGTTGTGTTCCTGGCCCATCCAGTTGGCTGCTTGGCAACTGAGGCTTTCCCTCCCTGGGTGGGTCATGAGGTCTTGTTCCAGGAAAGCTGTGTGTTTCCCTGCAGGTCTCCTGCATGGGGCTATGTGGGTACTGTGTTGTGTGACCTCACTTTCCTTACCTTTGTGTGTTGTCCTCAACAGTGCTTGTGAGTTGTACAAGAAGAGGCAATCCCTGCCTGGACTCTGACAACAGTGGGGTCATTGCTGTCTGTGCCACTGTGGCTCCGTGGCATGTAGTTATGCAGGGCTGTCCTCACCATCATGATTTCTTTGGTTCCTCCACATGTGGATGGCATGTGAGTGTCGGTGGCAGCTCAGTCCTTGATTGGTGGGCTTTGGTAATGTTTCTATGATATGGGAGGCATGTCTGCCATTTTACTGCTGTTTTGGGATTTTCTGAATGGTGTGTTTTCCTTGGTGAAAATAGGACATGGTGGCCAGTCCCCCAATGTAGTAGCTATAGAAACTCCCCTACTACACACAGAGACATACTTGAACAACAGGATCTCTTGGCACAAGGACGGTATTAGAATTATATGAACAATATTAAGAATATGCCATGGCTTATGATTTAATAAAGTGCTGTTCTTAAATATCAGGTTCACAGATTGAGTGTCTTATAGTATTAAATATATGCTAAAATATATGCTAAAATATATGCTAAAAAATATATGCTAAAACACCTCACCCCTTTTCACAATATTGTTTCCAAGTCTAATTGCTACTTGATATTGTAAATTCTTTACGATACCTTTTTAGCATTAATCATCGCTACATCTTATGCCAGTGTGTACAAACAAAACCCCATTTGACATAACTGTGGCTGGTCTGTACTACTTGAGACTGCAGATGAGGAATCCAGTCTTTGAATGCTTCCCTGGGTTTAAATCTATACAGCTCAAACCCTCTGAATATGTTTAATTCAGGCATAAAGAATTAATTATGCACTATCACCTGAAGTACAACTCAGCCTCCAGATTCCCCTCTCCCCCTCTGTTTTCCCTTAAACTAGGATACATCCTCATGCACATCCAAAACTGTAATGTCAGGGAGAAGGTTCTAACCTGAACTTCTTCCTATGAAGCTGACAATCACATGTGCAGTGAGTGTTTTTTTTTTTAGTTCTATAGGACTCAGATATGTGTCCTTGCTAGCAAATCGGCCAGGGCCGGCATCAAAAGTCAGCAGAGGGACCATTGAAAGAGGTGCCAGGACTGTTCCTCCTCTTCACTATTGCAACCTGCTTGTTTACTCACTTCTCATTCTGGCCTAGGCAATGGTGGTGGTGTAAGAGGGGAACAGGAGGTGCCACAGCCTGCATATTTATTGGCTCTTTGTCTGGTGATAACACTGATGAAGAAAGGGAGAAGCAGGAGCAGGAGCAATGCTAGTGAGAAGGTAGACTCATGGAGGTTCTCCAAAATGTGGAGCTGGCATTGGAATTAGTGACAGATGCATTATATGGGTGTGCTGAGCATGTATTATCTCCAATGAAATGGAAATAGACAGGCCTATTAAATTAAATAATAGCAATGGCACACACAACAGAATTTCCACCTCTCTCTCTCTCTCTCTCTCTCATTTATGTACATAACTGGAGCTCTGCATTGTTGGCTATCTTAATTATATCTTCCTCCTCCTCAGAAAGCTCCTAGGAATCTACCATCCAGGCATTGATCAGGATACTACCACAGCAAAAAGTGTTCCCAGACCATTTCCTGAGCTCAGTAGTTGTAGTCAGGCTACAATGAATATTCCTAGTCAAATGTGGCCAACCCAACTGTTACATTGAAATGACAGCCTACCTTGTCACCCAAACACATCATTGGGAGTACGACAGGGATGGAATTTGGAGTGGGCTTATAAAAAAACCTTGAAGTATTTTCAGATTTCGGGGGAAATAGCTTAGTTTGTCAAGCCCAACCTCAGCAGTTACAACAGCACATAAGCATGAGGCACAGTCATCCTCAGCTTGCCAAGCACTTCTTTCCTCACAAATGGAGTCTTGTGTGGTCAACGCATTAGTTCTTCAAGTCTTGTTGATTGCTTGATCCATTAATTGCAAGTTTGCAACTTCATCCAGGGATAACACTGATCAAAAAGACACAGCTGGATTCTAAGTAATGGGGGGCAGTCTTCTCCCCCCACCGGTCTCTCTGTCTCTCTCATGGGCAAGATACTAACAGGAGTGGTGACCACTTAGCTTCAGTCATTCTTGGAATAAATCAATGAGTCAATATTTGCTAGTACCAATTGTGTTGCAATGATTCAATGATATTTCCAGTTTAAAATTATGGATATTTAATTTTATTCTGTTAGCAATTCCTTATTTTTGCACCTGCAGTTTGAAAAGAGATCTCCAGGATAGGTTGGTGTACTCAGAGATTCAGGCTTATATAATAAATATTCAGCATTGAAGTACTCTCATATGCAAAAACAATGGGCTCGTCTACACCTAAGGGTGTAGCAGGAGGGAGGTGGGAGGACTATGGACTTACCTGCTTTTGTGATCCTTCCCCAGCTTCTATACGGCCACGAGCCATCCTGGAAGGGAAGAGGGATGTCGTGGGCACCATATTTTTTTGAAGCGGAGCCGGTCATGTGGCCCCAATCCAGGGGAAAAGATAAGTTTTTTTTTTAAAAAAACCCCTCAGTGGCCAACCCCACCATCACCCTCGGGATGGTGAAATTGCTGCCCCCCCCCTTGAAGGGCATGGAGTCCCCCCAAACAGCTCAGTTCCCATTTTGAAAGCTGGAGGAGGCAGGAAGAAGCTGGGTCGGGTTTCCACACCCCTGCAGAGCTTGGGATCTTCCCGAGACTGCGAGAAGAATCCAGATAACCGAGGTCTCAGTTATCCCAGGGAAAGTCTCTGCCCATCCCTGGTTGTCCCTGGGATTCCATGAGCTGATCTCGGGATAACGGTTTAGTGTAGATATGGCCAATGGCTATGTGAAGAATGATTCACTGTATTTGTTGAAGAAAGAGAACAGCAAGTTCTGCCTTTTTATCTGAAGCAAATTTAAAAGAGCCATTCGATTATTTAATTAAGAAACTAGTTTAGGGGATACTGATTTTCCCCTAAAAATGCAGGTTTCCGAAGTGATTTTTATGTATAAATTCATCTCTGTATGAATCAAGTTTACCATCGCATGATTCTAATAAAAACAAGCGTTGAGGTAGTTTTTGGCATAAATTACATGCCTTTTTGTTTCCTCTGTCTTTTGTAGAGTCCTTTAGGTTTCTTTAATTGCTTATCCTCTACTCTTTAATTTTTATATTGCCTGTATACACTTTTAGCTGCTTGAGAAGTGTTTTGTTGTTTATCTGGAATCACATCATTGTGCAGATTAAGGTAGACATTTGATTACACTGGTGAACCTGTTGTAAGACTCAGGTCTTAAGCATCAACTTTTTAATCAATTTTGCAGAAAGAAAGCAACAAAGACTTTGAAAAGAAAGTTCATGCTGGAGCACTTAAGCCTCTCCCTATAGATCTCTCCAAACCTTTAGTCAAACAATTAAAGAATATTATCTGGCCAAACAGTTCTTCTCTTACACTTGGTGATTGATTATAGCATAAATTAATGTGACCATAATACCATGTTAAGGAAGATGCTTAGTAGTTTACAAGACTCCATAATTAGTGACTATTCTTATCAGTGAAAATATAGACTACTTCTTTCCATCTAGCTGGAACTTCACATAAGCCTGTATAAGCCTCCAGACTGCATAACTGGTGCATTAGAGCTGAAAATGAGATGGAGGATATATAATACAGCTCAGGTAATCCTGCCTAGAGCTGAAATGGCAGTGGAAGCTTCTAGCATCTTGAAAGGTTATTACCTTCAATTTTTTTAAAAAAACAACCCAGCTACTGGATGTTTTTGATAAAATTACATTTCTCTGTCCTCAACAATTTTACATATTAAGAAAATAAATGTATACCTGGGCATTTCAAACAATTTAGCAAAACTCAGTTTGTGCAAGAGCTTCCCCAACCTTTTACCCAGATGTTTTGGACTACAATTCTCATAATCCCTGACTATTGGCCATGCTGGTTGGAGATAATGCCAGATGTAGGCCAACAACATCTGGTGATGCAGCATTAGTAAATGGCTAGTTTAGATGGCCCTGCTTTCATGTCAGCCTTAACTTGAATAATCTCGGCTGCAATTCACAATTCAATCAGAATTGAGATTAGGCATGTATTCTGATATTATCCTTATCCAAATTTATTTTTAGGTACTTTCTTTTGTTTCGAAAGTGGAACAGATGCATTAGGAATTCTCCATTTTTGTTTCCACACACACACACACACACACAATTTTTGTACATAAGGCCACGTATGCAGCTTGCCACAGTTTCCCCTGCTTTCAGTTCATCTATTTCATTTCCCCCTCTCATTACCAATGCAACTGTGTACTGTACAGTGATAAAACATTGGGGAAAAGCCATCTTGACATAATTCTATGTATGGTTTCACCAGATTCTGTTTGCATGGTGCAACACTGTTTACCAGTGCAACACTGTTTACCAGTGCAACACTGTATCAGTAAATCATCTCGCTGGCTGTTTGCTTGATCAGGACACTTTTCCAGCGGTTCTCTCTACGGCATATTGGGAGATGATTAGGTAAGATAAATAGCCAGAACAGCCAGTTTCACGGAAGCATCACTGCTGGTGGGGCACCAGATCAGAAGGATGGGAGCAGCAAGGGACTGCAGGGAACAGCCAGGGCGGCCACCACTGCCTTCCCCATTGTCTGCTACCTGAGGTGGACACCTTGCTCTCCCTAATGGTAGGGCCAGCCTTGAGTTTTCTCAATGTAGATCACATCAGAGTCACTTCAAAGTTATTTTGTGCTTCTGTGTTTCCAGTTTCTTTTGAAATAGGGGTATGCATTCATGTCAAGATGGATGTGAAAATGGAAAGAACAGGGCCCCTTTGTTGTTTTTTCCCCCTGCATGTAACATTCAGCCAGTTCTTAGAAATAAACCTGAATTACATTGACTGGGCTTTTGCCAAAGGTGTGAAAGTACTTTGGTCATATGATTTTTGTTTTGTTTTGTTTTTTAGCCACAAGAGCTAAATTTTCTTTTCATGAAGTCATGGCATTTTCTTAAGGCAATATGCTGCTGAACAATAATGGAAGTTATTGACATTAAAAAAATATCTAAGGTTAAACAAATTCATTTCCCTTGGTTGTCTGGTGGGTGGCTAGAGATCAAATTCTCTTTAGTCATAATGGGCTTAAAAAGGCTTATGGAATAGGTGAGGAAATGGAAAAGCTTTAAGCAGTGATGACTCTAAGATCAAGAGATAAATTGAGAGCTTGTTGGACAGTGATAGAGGTAATATATTATTTGGGGATTTGTGCTTTAGCATATATACCTCAGAAATAATAAAAAAGAAGAAAATGTGATATAGCACCTGCTGTGCACAAATCTATGCTTCACATTGTCACAAAATGCCAGTGCAGTCAGGTATAGCTAATCTGTACAAGCAAACACAACAGAAGACTTGTACAAATTGGATTATTTCATCTCTAAGATAAGTTTCAAGGTTTCTGATAAAGGATCTTTCCAAACTGTTTTGTTCCACAGGTCATAATGAAGTTAGACTTGCCCATTTGGAGGAGTGGATGTCCTTCTGCCAACAAGTGTGTCTGTGGCACAGAATGGTCTTTCAACCTGCTGTTCATCTTGCTCTTTGTCAGCTGCAGAGGAATAATGAAGGCTTCCAGTTCTCCCCCATCCAATCCAACACTCCTCCAGCTTAGTAAGAAATAAAACATATTTCTCTATGCCTTTGACAACAGCGTCAGCTAAGGACAGGGTGTCTCCTCTGAATGAATGCCTAGAGGCAGTAATGGGCTGGATGAGGAAAAACAAACTGAAGCTGAATCCAGACAAGACAGAGGTGCTTACTGTCAAAGATCCCAACCTGGGTTTGGAGGTGTGTCAGCCAGTTCTGGGTGGGGTTACACTCCCCCTGAAAGGCTGTGTTCACAGCTTGGGGGTACTCCTGGATTCATCGCTCCAAATGACAGCTCAGATAGACGTGATGGCCAGGAGTGCCTACTATCAGCTTTGGCTGATACACCAGCTCCGCCCCTTTCAAGAGTAGGAAGACCTAAAAACAGTAGTGCACGCGCTGGTAACTTTGAGGCTTGGTTTCTGCAATGCGCTGTACATAGGACTTCCTCTGTTCCTAGTCCGGAAACTTCAACTAGTTCAAAATATGGCGGCCAGGTTGGTCACTGGTACACCTAGAGGTGACCATATCACACCAGTTTTAAAATCACTCCACTGGCTGCCAATTAGTTTCTGGGTGAAGTACAAAGTGTTGGTTTAAAGCCCTTTATGGTTTGGGTCCTGGTTACCTGCAGGATTGCCTTCTCCCATACAATCCGCCCCGCACACTCAGGTCCTCTGGGAAGAATCTACTACAGTCTGCCAAGACTAGGCTGACAACCGTTACCCAGAGGACCTTCTCTTCTGCTGCTCCCAGACTGTGGAACGACTTGCTAGGAGAGATCTGCCAACTTACCAGACTTCTAGAATTCAAGAGAGCTATAAAGACGGATCTCTTCCGGCAGGCCTACCCAGTCAAATTTTAAAACTTGGTTGATTTTAATAATGTATTAATTTTATATGCTTTTAATAATTTATGTATTTTATATTGTCTGTTTTGATGTTGTTCTCCACCTCGATCCGGAGGGAGAGGCGGGTAATAAATATATTATTATTATTATTATTATTATTATTATTATTATTATTATTATTATTATAAAATAAGAAGAGCCATGCTGTATCAAACCAAGGGTCCACTTAGTCCAGCATTCTGTTCTCCCAGTGGTCAACCAGCTGCCCACAAACAGGATCTGAGTCCAATAACATTTTTCCACCCATCATCCTCAGCAACTCATGTACGTAGGCTTACTGCCTCTGATGCTGGAGGTAGCATAGTAGAAAAGAATATGGCTGGGGAAGAATCACTCATCACCCCTGCTCAAGCATCAGGAGCTCTCAGCTCCTAAATAGTTGCTGATCCCTGTTACCTACAGGATCATTGTGATCTACTCTGGATTCTTCTCCAAACTACTCTCTGGCAGGATCTACACTACTGCTTTAAAATAGTTTATAACAGTAGTGGCAACTGTTGGGGCCCAGGGCACACTCCATATACAGTTTTCAAATTGTTTTCAAAGTGTCATATCTTGTTTGGTGTAGATCTGGCCTCTATCTTCAATTCACCTCCAAGAGTGAAAAATGTCCAAGACCTGCCTCATGACTGAATAGAAGAAATGGAAAAGACTTCACTTCTGGCAGCCTGCATTTTCAGATGCTATAATCATCATGAGCCCTATTCAGGCATTTTAAAAGAGTCAAAATGAATGTGTAAGGACAAGGAGCGCTCTAGTCCCACTCCTCTCCTTCAGTCTCCTGTATCCTTGGGGGCTCTCCATGAGATCCAGAATCCTGATTTTACAGTGTTCTCAATCGCATTGAGAACCGCTACCGGTAGAAGAGCGTCTCCTCTTCAGACAATCGTCCTCCATCCTGTCCATCCAAGAGAATCATTTGCCTGTGTTACCTTTGGTTCTTTTTAATGGAAGAGTGTAATCCAGAGTACAATATTTATGTAAATACTACATACATGTAATTACACACATAGTGCATATGTGCATGTAATGGTATATAATTTACTAATGTAGATTTCATATGGTCTACAATGGCCCAGGATGGAGTGCGGTGGGAAGGTGGAGAAAAATTGGGCCCTGGGCTTACCTTACCAAACAAGTGGGGAGGAGATCTGTGCTCCTTCCAGCCCCAGCCCCATTATTATCTGCAGATGGGCTATATGTGCACAGCAGTAGCCGGCCTCCACACAAGCTGGAACCCTGATAGTGTGGGATTCTGGATGGAGATTAAACCTGGTACCTTTTGCCTGCAAGGTATGTATTCTACCACTGAGCTACAGCTCTTTCCAGCACACACGAATACACATGTCGGGTATAAATACTTATAAAAAATGCATTCACATGTGAAGCCAGAGTTGAGTGGTTTTTGCCAAAATCTTGAATTCGAAGAAATCAAAAAGATTTAGTTAATATTTAAGAAACAAATTTCAGACTAGTGCCCTGTAGGGTGGGCATGTGCCCTCCCTCTAATTGAAAGGTTATCAGAGACAGTCCTCTGATCAAAGATGTCCTCTATTTGAAAAGCTGACCTCCTATCCAAGTCCAGTTTCAAGGTAAAGAACTATAACAATGGAGAGCAGGGAAGCAGAAGCTTCCCAGCAATAGTTAGCATCTGAGCAGCAGACTGAGCAGGCACACCTGATCAGGTCACCTGATCAGCCTTCCCTGCTTCGGTGATACATATTGTATTTCTATTTAAAGTATCATAATTGTTTCTGAATCTCTATCTATACATATAAATTAGCATATGCAAAGTTTATGCAAATCAGTGTCCTCCTTTGCCCTCTTTTTTGTTACTGCATAAGTGGCTGCCATAGTTCCCTGTTCAATTAAGTGTCAGACTAGACATAACAGCAGGGAAACTCATCCATCCCTTCTCCCACATTTTGCCTCCTGCAGTCCCTATTCCCAGGCCTATTCCCTAGCTAGCTCTCTGATGCCAGATCCCAGTTGAAAGAAAAGTGCCTGTGCAGTGCACATTAAGTTCTAACATGGCAGGAGATTCACATCCATTTTCTCCTTTTGTTTTTAAAATGGGACAGCTACTTTCGGCTTTCTAATGACTATGGTAGTTTCATATTTAAACACATGGAAGGAAGACAGTGGCTTCTAGGAAGAGGGCCTTTTCTGCTGTGGCATGCCAGCTGTGGAATGAGCTCTCTAGAGAGGTTCACCTGGCACCTACATTGTACTCCTTTCTGTGGCAGATAAAGACCTTTTTTATTTTCCCAGCATTTTAGCATTCTAATCCTTTAGCTCTGCTGTTTGAAATATGTATTTTAAATCTCAGCATTGCTGGTTGTACTTTTATGTTGTGGTTTTTATAAGCTTTCATATTGTTTTACGCGGTACTTCAATTTTTTAATTTTTGTGAACCACCCAGAGAGCTTGTAGTGTAATAAATGAACAAATAAATAAATTGCCTGCCAACATCATGTTTAGTTTGGGCCTTGCAGTTTAATGCAACTGAAAAGCTTTTTAAAATCTAGTGCAATAAGTAAGCCTTCCACAAGCCTGTTGCTAAGAGTTGTAGGACACCAGGTTGAGGAAAGCTGTGATAAGTTATATCATCTACCTGTTTTGTATCTTTTATCATCACTTTAAACTAACATGGCAATGGGTTTCCATAACTTACTCAGAAAGGTATAGCCATTCTCCATATTACCAAGGTGATAGGCCCTTAAGATGGAATTGTGTCAGGGGGTGGGGGGAAACCCTACTATCTAACATTATAATACAACAAAAAATGCAATTGAGTAACATTATTGGATATGAGTAGGAGAGTGTAACTTTTTGTTGTTGTTGTTGTTTGAAAGGAAGACCAAAATCAGCATTTATTTGTGGAAAGTTGTTTTTTAAAAAAAGTCTAAAATTTAATAGCAATAACTAACTCCACAAGAAGTCCCATAACCAATTTCTGACATGATTAAACTCACATTGTTGCAAAATGAAACAATCTAATCAACATTGTGTTCTAATTATGTCTACCTGATCTTAGAGTATTTCAGAGTTTGTTTATATCCCCAGGCCTTTTTATCTTGACGTACTGTAAAATCATTTCTAAAATGAGTCAGGTAATGTATTTCTCTTACTTTGGCAGGTACAGCATTGTGAGAACAGCAAAGTTCAGAGACCACTGCTAGGAAATGATGATTGAAAAATCTCAAGCAAGTGGGGGGAAATGGAAGTGCTCAAGGGGAAGAAACATACTTAGTGCTGGATACATCAGGAGGGAGAAATCGCTGTATATAAACCTGGATCCAGGAGACCAGCAGGGTGAGAACCAAATGAAGGCTGCAGGAAAAGAAATGAAAAGTTGAACAAATAATCTATCCAGAGGCATTTAAAAGGCAGAATGCCGGTTGCAGAGGAATTACTGAAGGATTAGGAGTGGTAGGTTGCTGTTCCCCACTCTCTTCCTTTGCATAACCCCTAAAGGCTGAGCTCTGCCAATAATACTTTGTAGGATTCTTCTCAATAATTTGACAGAATTTGAGAGGTCTATAGGGCAGTATAGAGATGTGCATGCCTTGTGCCAATTGAAAAGAGACTGGCAAAGTGTGTGTGTGTGTGTGTGTGTGTGTGTGTGTGTGTAAGGTGGATGTAAGTGTGCATACAACATGTCTGAAGTCAGTCGGTAGGGAAAGAGAGAGAGGGAGAGAGAGAGAGGAAGAAAGTCTGATAATGTCCACAGAAGAGCCTTAAATATTGTTATGCATGCTCTCTGTGTGGTGAGAATTTTCAGAGGTACAGTGCTTATCTGGTTTTGGTCTCCTTGGAATAAGGTCATTGGAGGCTTATTCAAATTTTGTAATATTTGCATAGGTGGAGGTACACCATTAGACACTTCAGCAGAAACTCAAAATCCATTGCTTCCACATCAGGTCTTCAGGGTGATCAGGCAGCACCCCTAAGATGATTCAGAGGTCCAAACTTGAGCTCTCAGTATGTTGTTCCCTCCCTTTTGTTAGGATCACAAAATCTGGAATTTCATGGCTGTTTTGTCTAATGTGTTTTGCCCAGTTTTGCATTCTACAACAGTTCTTTGGTACATATGACAACCAGTTCAAAATACCCCAGTTGCTCATTCAACCATGTGAACCAGAATGTTGTTCTATCCACATGCTGAGAATCCACCCCCCCACCCACAAAAGTCAACATTTTGTTGTTTTTCAGTGATCCTAATTCAGTGGTTGAATATCATCAACAATCCACAGACATGCGCAATATTTTATTACATCCTCAAAGAATGTCTCAGCTACTTGTTTGATAAACTATTATATCTACAATTCTGGCCTTCTAATACTGTCACAGGCTCAAGGGCTTTAATCAGGAAACTCCAGAGCGTCCTACATCTCTATGTGCTAAAACCCTTCTTATGAAACAGAAGAAAATTGTAGTGTACAATATTAGATGCTGTGATTGGCAGGCAGTATGAAGTTTTTGAACAGGACTGGTTTGGTATAATAAGACGGGAGCACATCTCCTTCTACAGCTCTACCTGAGATATCCTAGTCCTGCTCAAGTCCTCCACTCCAGCTTCTGTCACTGTGCTCAGGAACCCTATTTCAGATGTTGATTCAAGAACAACCACCCATTACCTAGACTCAGCTCTGACAATCTTCAGTATTAGTGTCCTACTTGTTAGCAATGACACATAGATCATAACTTCTTTTGCCTCCTTGCACATCAGTCTCACTTTGATGGGAATTAACATGCTTTTTATGTGTGCCATCTGCCTGACTCAGAAACATGTCTAGCTGTTGGAAGGGAACATTTCAAGAGTTCAATATCCAAAGAGAAATAAGAAACCAGATTATGACTTTAAAAAGAAACAAATTTAGAAAAGTTTTTTTTTTAGGAGGAAGACACAGATGATGGTATTTTTGAACTTTTAAGCTGGTCAACCTTGAATCAATTTTGATCCTCTTCCCTCCATAGGACTAATCTTTCCTTCATTCAGAAAGATTTTTGAGGTATAGAATTTAATTCCCAATATGCTTGTGTGCATAGCAAGCGAATAAGGTAATGTGATTTCCCCCCTCCCTCCTGCACCAATTTTCAGAAAACTAACCCCCTCTCCATCAAAGGCTATTTCCTGAACAATTTGGAAATAGTTTGCTTATTCTGTAAGAGATAGCACACATGGCCAGTTTGTAAGGTATTACATCATCTCAGCTTTAAAAAAAAACCCAGTAGTACTGTGTATTCAATGAGGTTTATTCTCTTTTTTAATTCAACAAAATGAAGACCTGAAATGACTTCCCCCTGCTTACACTAAGGTATTGTTCTGTAAGGAGGGGCATATGGGCAGTTTGCTAAGCTCCTGGCAAAATGCCTCATTAGTACTTTATTAATGCATATGCTACTCAGCAGTAACTGCAAAATCACTGTGAAGGTGCTGTGCAATAGCAGCATCCCTAGGATCTGCCGCTCAGTCATAGTGTGTGTTAATGATGTGCTAATGAGTGACTTTTCTAGGAACGCCTGTGGACATGGCTTTGCTTGGGTGCACTACAGGGGCAATATATTCCCCATTAGCGCCAAATCTCTCCAGGGGAAAGGGCTATCTGTGGATTGTTAGTGAATTATATTATTCTATCTGGTAATGGAAGTAAATGGCGAGTTCACAACCATATTTTTGCAGATTCCTTAGTTACTTACCTAGTTCTAACAGGAACAGATCAAAAGTGGACAGAGAAGAGTTTGTACTGAGATACCAAAGTGAAGAGGGAAGATGGGGGTGTCTTTCACAAATGTATGGAGAGAAGTAGCAACAGTGTTGCGACACTTCCTCAGTCACATACAAACACAACATTGGATGTGGGAATAAAGGGAACCTTGCCCAAGGTGTGGCATGCACACATCCAATTTATGCACTGTGGTTTAACAGAATGAAAAATAATATCTATTTCTAAAGTGGAGAAAAAGTCCAAAGTTATAGACTTTGGGTGGGATCTACACTAATGCTTTTTATCGGTATTGAAGTGCACTGTTAACTGTTGGGGCACATAACACATTCCATATACCACTTTTCTACTGTTATTATCTGCTAGTTATTCTGTATTATCCAAAATATGGCAGATATCATTGTGCGTGCATGAGATCTAAATGCACACCTTGATGGGATTCTATTGCTCTGACATAACATGTCAATCTGGCCAAATCCATGTGCAACTGGGCTGCCAGAACTGGATTTCCCTGTCCCTTCCTCCCCTCAGCAGCAACCCTTCAATTCCTCTGAAAATGCTACACAGAGAGTGAGGGGATCCAGTTGAATGGTGTGAGCTGCAGTGGGGGGATGGGGGGATCGCCCCAAATCAGGCAAAGGCACCTTCTATGAGAGGATAATTTATGTCAATAGAAGGAATATCCTGGATCCAAGCCTTTCTTTTGAACATATACACCTATACATATACATATTACAAAAAGAAGGAGGAGGAGGAGGAGGAGGAGGAGGAGGAGGAGGAGGAGGCAGCTTATTTGGTATACCAGGCCCATTAGACATGGACCAGTGCATTAGTTCTACTGGCCTAAAAGAGATAGAAAAGATGGAGAATGGGGAAGGTAGTGTTTGCCCAATAAGAAGTGGAAGAAAACACTACTGAAATTGCAAGACAGGGAATGAGAGGCTATGGGTCCAGAAAGAGCTCCAGTGATGGTGAATTGCAGGAGCGAAATGGATGGATTTCAAGGAGGAAAATAAAAGAAACAGCATTAACAGTAAAATTACCTGGTTTAGAGTATGTTAAAAAAAAAGTAAAAAAAACATTGATAAACAATAAAAGCAGCAACAATTTGTAAAAGCAACAGCTAACCATCAGAGCCTAAACTAACATCCATCCAAGGACTATTAAAACATTTAACCCATGCCTTCTTAAAGAGTCATTTTTAATGTTTTTCTACATACTACCTAAAACGCTACGGTGTCAAGGCTTGACAGATCTCTGTTGGCAGCGCATTCTGGTACCTCCGTTTTTACTGAAAGCATCCATTTTCAAAGAGGAGTTTTAGTTTATTTAACATGCTCAACTTTGCTTCCCCTCTAGTGAAACATAAGAACAAAGGGAATACGAATCACCCTCAGGTTTTCATTCTGAACTCTTTGGCCAATTTTAATCACCTATATTAAGCTGAAAATGTTTACCTACGACTTTGGAGTCATTTAATTTCACCACTATGAAGATAGCACAAAAATGTATTATATGCTGTACCTGAAGTGTCTCCTTATGTGTCGTGCCAAAAAGATTAGGCAAAGAGAAACTGAAAGCCAGGTCTTAAATCGAAGATTAAAGTCTAAGATAAAAGACAACAGTTCAATATGAAGCAGCTTTCTCAGCTTAAGAAATGAGCATAACCTCCTCTCTCTCTCTCTCTCTCTCTCTCACACACACACACACACACACTCTCCTGTGCGTCCCCTGTTCCATCTGTAAAAGGAAAACCATAACCAGATGTAATTCACATAGTCTGTAAGGCTCTAGAGTCTTTGGCTGAAGTGAAAAGATATTTCTAAAGTGTGGAAGACCTGTAGGTGGCATACTTTAGTAAATGTTTATGACATTTTGTGATATTTTGGAATCCATCCCCATTTAGCTCCAATATTGCCAATGTTGTTTAATTCACCTACAATAATGACTGCCTGTTTAATGAGTTATTAAATGACATTCATGCCTTTCCTGCACGCAGTGTAAGGAGAATAAAGTAAAAAAAAAAAAAAGACTGCATATCACAATTCTTTCTGGAATGAAATATATCTTCTTTCTGTTAACTGCATTGCAGATTTCTGTGAGAGAATAGAGGCAACAATATTATTTAATCTATAAGGCTTTCTGGGAAAGGGCACTTAATGGGGAACTATGAAGGTGACATAATTAGTGTGAGATGTGTGTTAGGAACTCCTAACTTTTTCTTTTTGTTTAAAAGTGGCTGAGGGGGGGACCAACAGAATTGGATCAGGGCCATGGCAATGGAGGGGAGTAGTTAACTCTTTCCCCTGTGCCACTTCCCCAGTATAAATCCCCTTTTGAAAATATGATTAGGGGGCTGCCTATGCAGCAACGGGTTGCCACCTTCTTAAGCAAAACCCCACACTTTCTCTGCAGCAGGGTGGCGGCAGCTAATCCCATTACAGGGGTAAGGTGTGGGGTTTCCAGTGGCCATTTGCCCACAAAGCCTGCCCCAAGCCCTCTGCCCGGGTGGACAACGACCAATCAAGGGTCACCATCTGCCCAGGAACACCTCCGCTGTGGCTCTGGAGCAAGGATAGATGGTGGATGACTGTACTTGACTCACACCAGGGAAAAAAGTCAGGATAAGTCCCTGATTTTTGAAGTTGAGGCTTTGTGGGAAAGTTCTGTGATGGCTGCAAGGTGGCTGCTGTGTTGTGTAACCGACACAGTGCCGCTGCGCAGCCACTGCAGGGCTTTCAGAGCTTCTAGGCAGCTCCTAGCTATAGTTGCAGGTAGGGGAGGGAGAGAAGTACGGTACAGGTACTGGTCTTTTCCCCCTCTATAAATAATAGCAGATTCAGAATTGATTTAAATTAGAGAAATTACAGCAGGTCAGACTACTGTTCCGTTTACTGCAATATCCCTTACTGAAGACCTGCACACTCCTTCTTTCTGGGATGGTTGTCCTCTTCCACTGAGCACATGGCTCTGGGAGACATGCACATGGAGTGCTGAAGTAGGGAGGGAACATCCACATAGGCAACCAGATTGGCCAAATTGACCCTGGGGAATGTCACAGCCAGATCATCCTAACATCCAAACTGGCATGATCTCAGTAAGCTGCTGACATTGTTTCTTGTACACAACTATTAAAGGGCTGGAAACTCTGTCCTTTTCTGCATTGTCTCACATAAAATCACAAGTGAAGATGCTAGTTACCCCGGAATGTGCTATTTGCAAATTGCACCTTCTGGGCGTATAATGTCAGGAGGTGATTTTGGGTGGAAAAGTGGTGCAAGGGAAAGGGTTAAATCCTTCTCTCAAAGCTGTTCTTCTGATCTAGACTGGGGTGTGGCTAGGTTTCCCTCACCCCCTTGCCAAGGCAAGAAACATGCCCAGTTCTAATCATCTTAGTTTAAGATGCTTTTATATGACCTCTGTCCCCTGTAAAGCATATTATGATATGAAGATTCATGCTAGCAAAACAAAAGGATCCCACCCCCCCAATAGAGAATTAAGAAGAAAGTCCAAGGTTTTCAAGGCTTGGAATATTATTACATAGCTGCATCTGCAAGTCAGCAGAACTGTTTCATTGTGCTACGAAAGCAATGGCCCCCTCCACAAGAATGCGCCTTTGCGCCTGGTTCCGCGATTATGCGCATTATCGCGGAGGCGCATTTACTCACAATCCCTCTGCACGGGAGGCGGCGAGAAGCGGCGAAGCGCATTAAAAGATGCCCAAAAAGCGCTTTCCAGGTAGTTAATGCGCATAATCGCTTGTTCACACAGCGAAAATGCGCTTTAACGGCCGGAGCAAAATAAAAGTCGCTATTTAACGCGCGTTCGAAAATGCGCATTATCGGGGAGATAACGCGCCTGTACGCCCGTTTTGCGCTCCGCTCGTGTGTAGGTAAAATTTATAATGAGCCTTCAAGGCTCATTAAACGCCCCGTGTGGAGGAGGCCAATGCCGGAATTATATATGTTTCCTTGGCACTTCATTGTACACAGTGATATTACAATTTGACAAAAGGGGTCTGTGGGTGATGCAGACTGTGATGCTAATTAAGTGGTTTCAGAAAAGCACTTTTGAATCCTACTAGCAATATGGATTCAGGAGTTGTATGAGAGCTACATTTCCCCCACTCATCAACAAATCAATTTGTGTTCCCTTTATTCAATTGATCTGATTCTATACTGGATTTTATGCAATTTTAATAGCTGGAATGTTCCAAATCAGGGAGCAGGCCATTGACGGGGGACAGCAGGAGATCTTTAAGTATTCCATTTAAGACCAAAACTCTATGTAGCCTTAATTATGGAGCTGCTGCCGCTGCTGCTGCTACATAACTATAATTACTCCTTATTATCCTCCAGCTTTATTAAAACATTTTATAATAGAAAAGCAGGTTGAATGTCAGTGGAGCAGTGTGCCAGTTGTAACACACTGAATTGCTAGGGCAGAGGAAAAAGGAGAGACCCTTCCGGCAAAAAGCATTCCCTGCTTCATATGGAAAACAGCCATTGGATAATAGCCATATGTTTCTCCCAATGGGTTTGCCAAGTTTTAGCTCCCTATATTGCTAATGCACAGAAGCAACCACTGCTGTCTCGCACTCTTATCTTGAAGTGTTCGTTACTTCATGATGCATCCACCTTAAGCATGGGCACAGTTTTACATCCGCTACCTGTTCACAGGGATTGGATCATCTCTTCAGTCTATCACTTTGTGGATTCACAAGATTGGATGGATGGAAGCAAGGACAGGCTTAACGAACCACCCAAATCGATTTTACAATATTTGTCAATGTATTATTTAGTACTGTTGTTGTTGAGACTTCTTCATGCTTCACATTTATTTATCTCTACTAGTAATGCACTAGTCACTTTGATAGGCTGTGGATCAAACTAGATGGGATGCTTTAAAAAAGAAAAGAAAAGAAAGAAAAAGCAATTTATGTAACACTACCTCATAAAAATGAAAGTTAAAAAAGTCAACCACTCAGCCCTGAATGAATGAACTGGCTGCCTGAAAACCCTCTCAGTAGCTGGCTGAGATATAGCTGTGGGCCCACCCAGGCTATTCCTGACACATGGCCCTGCTGAGGCAGCACAGATTGAATTACATAGTTACCTTCCCAAAGCATCTTGATCTCAGGGGAAACTCTGGGACCCCACACTGTTGTGGGGCTGTGAAGACATCCCTCTCTGAAGGCCTCTGCACCAGCCCTGACAGGTGGGTCAGCCTCCTTCCTTCTTAGGTGGGGCAGCCACATTTCTAGGTGGGGCATTTGGGGGGTGTTGTATAGCGCCAGCCAATCCCACCCTCCACTCACTGCTTCCCTCACTGTTCCTCCATGCAAAGAGTGTGTTGTTTGAGAATGGGCTATGTTAACAGAAAATTTAATATGAACACCAGAAATTAAATGACTGACATATTTTGTGTTTCATAAGAAAATAGCATGTCAAGGATACAGTGACTAAGGGGATACTCAAAGGTGTGAAACAAACAAAATTGTTTATGCTATAACTAAGAAGTTAAAAACTAGTGGAGTTTCTTTTCTCAAAAAAACAGCACCAAAAAAAAGGGGGAAACCTGTTTTAGAAACAGAAGTAAAAGCACACTACAATGCAACCATAGTCAAACATTTAGGGAGAGTGGTGCTGAGAACAATGTGCATTACATTAGTGTTGAAGTCAATGAGTCTGAGTCCTTAACTTCGTAAAATATTTACTGCGTAATAGTGTTCCTTTCGTAAAATGCTTGATAAACATGTGAGAAACCATATTTTAGTCCAGGAAGTGTGAATAAGGATGGTTGCTTAAAAACAAGCACCAAATAAAATTCTGACCCATCCCACCCAATCTAGAAGGAAAATTGTCAAGATCAGTGATACAGATCCATGAATGTTGAATCTCCTTAGGCTCTGCTAGCCCTTGCCCACACTCCTTGCCCACCTGATAAGGCCTAGTCAGGAGCACAATTCCTCTATCTCTCAGTTTCACTGCCAATAATATAAAGAGGTCGGGACAGAACAGGCCTCTCCTGTGTCAACATGGCATGTGTCTGCATACAGACATTGAATGTATGCTGCCTCTTTCTGGATTTGATGCAACTCTATCCTACTCATAGCCCATCAGCTTGTGTGTCGGAATGGCTTCTTCCATACCAAGACAATAGTGCATCATGTGCCCATGTATTTGGTGGCCAATACAAGGCATGGCTTCAATATTCAAAGGCACGCCATGTATTTGTCTCCATATTGAAGACTGCATCCAGTACTAAACTCTGGCTCAGAGAAGCCCTGAAAGGAGTTCCAGATTGTGCTTTACAATTTAAATTCAGTGCTAAGAGTTTTGAGATGTCTTTAGAGATGACTTTGACATCATTGTACAATTAAAACTGCTCACTTCTTTGTCCTCTGTAAATCATACAAGAACACCTACACTTTTACCTACCACAGTCTGATTAGATACCATAGTATGAGAGAAACAGAGAGAGAGAGATCAAGTCTGAAAACTATGAGGATTCAAACCTCTTGAGATATAGAATGGCTCAGGAAAACTAATTAGTGCAGAACATGAACCATTTAAAAGGATTATGGAAGTCTAGGGGGATGACACTGGGTATATTAATGACAAAGCACTAAAACACAGGATATTTTTTTCTTGTTTCTTGAGGCCATCTCTAGGGAATCTCATAAAGATCTAATTTTAAGAGGTTAAAAGATGTATGCATTTAACTGTAACAAATGGTCAACAAGACTGAATAGGCCAACTTGTAAAAAAAAAGATGGAAGAAAAAGAAACTCTGGAGAAATCTGTATCTGGCATTATGCCTGCTGACATCATTTGTAGCTACAAATGAAGTCATCCGTACAAATAGATTATGTTGAGCATTTGGGACAGGAGCACAATTAGACTTCAATCCTATACAATGTTACCTGGAATAGGCTGACCAGATAAAATCCAGGTCAGGGCTCTTTTTACTTTAACAGTTGTAGAGAAAAGGGAATTTCAGCCAGTGTCATTTGTATGCAATTAGTTCCTGGTGAAATTCCCTCTTCATCACAACAGTTAAAGGTGCAGGCGCTATACTAGAGTGACCATATACAAAAGAAGGCAGGGCCCCTGCAACTTTAACTGTTGTGATGAAGAGGGAATTTCACCAGGAACTAATTGCATACAAATGACACTGGCTGACATTCCCTTTTCTCTACAACTGTTAAAGTTACATGAGCCCTGACCTGGATTTTATCTGGTCACCCTAACCTGGAAGTAAGTCCCAGTGTGAACTCAGTGTGATGTATTTCTGAGTAGATGTGCATAGGATTGTGCTGTTAAGGCCTACCCAATTCAATTTTAAGATGTTTTTAATAATGTATTTGTTTTTCTCTGTTTTAATGGTTTATCTATTTTATTGTTTTTATGTTTATATTTATTGTTGTTCCCTGCCTCGATCTGGATGGAGAGGCGGGTTAGAAATGAAATAAATAAATAAATTTTCATTACACTGCAGGGGGAATCTGCTGGGGCTGCCCAAAGATCAACATATGGATATCTCAAAGCAAGAACTTCTAGACAACACTATTATCATTATCATTATCATTATCATTATCATTATTATTATTTCTTATCCGCCTGCCCCTCTGGATTGAGGCGGGGAACAACATTAAATACAAAAATACTATAAAATACATAAAACTGATTAACATATAAAACGAATACATTATTAAAATAACAGTCAGATATCTTAAAATTAAACTGGGTAGGGCTGCCAGAAGAGATCAGTCTTTATGGCTTTCTTAAATTCGGAAAGACTGTTAAGTTGATGAATCTCTCCTGGCAGGCCATTCCACAGTCTGGGAGTGGTAAAAGAGAAGGTTCTCTAGGTACCCAAAGTCATGGCTTAAGGGCTTCTCTAGATGGGGTTTTTGTAGTGTGATTGTCATTCTGCAGGCACAGTACTTTCTGGGTGCTTTCCACAAAGCCGTTCTCCTGTGATTTCATCCCATTGCTTTTTTATATGCTTTTCTCTGAACTAGGAAAATGTGGTATTTTCTGCAGTTCCAAAAGGACACTGTGACTTCCTGGCTGTGTGCTTCTGCCATTGCATTTAAATCTGCTATGTATGGGTGTGATGTCAGCATTGATATACCAGTGGGAGTCTTCCCTGTCACCACCTCCTACCTCATTTTTCACTTCAGCTGCAGCTCCTCCTTCTCCTCCTCCTCTCTCCTCCTCCTCCTCCTCCTCCTCCCTCCTCCTCCTCCTCCTTTCAGCCCTTCTGCTCTGCAGTTGCTGCCCAGAAAAGTTTAACCCCTTTCTACTCAATCCCCATTGTACTCACAATGAGAAAAGTGTAACTACTTGCTTTGTGAGGTGGGGGGGGGGCGGTTGAAGAGCACCCTTCCAAAATTGCAGAAGTACTGCCTATTATATATAAAAGAGGCCAAGGTAGGGATCGGAGGCAGCGGAATTGAAAAGAGGAGGCAATGAAGTTGAAATGGGAAAGTTCTGCAGCTCCAGTTCTGCACAGAGGTTCATGCCAAGAGGAAGGAGAAGCTATCCCAGAGGGGCTGGACAGTGGGGGTACAATGCTGCTGACATCCAATTACATCCCACCCACCAGTGTAAGTGGCAGGTAGCATTAGGCAGTAAAAGAAAAGCTGGCTGTGTAAAGAAACGATCCTAATCCCACAAATAATCTGGAATCAGAAGGTGCGGTAAAGGTGCGGGATAAAGTCTCACGTGGAGATGCCCTTAGCCATAGCAAATTTAACAGGATATTGACATGAGCAACCCTGCCACACAGCAGGTGAAGCAACACTATTTGGATCTGCTTCAGCTCTGGGTGTTGAGAATCAACATGTTAATATACCTGACCATATTCTAAGTAAAATCTCTTGTTGGTAAAGTTTGGAGAAAGACACTGCAGCTTTGATTTAACCATTCTTTTTACGTTCTTCATTGGGAATAGTTGTTCTTTCTAATTAAAAAACAACAACCCTACTTGACTTTACTGTTAATCACAATAGAAAAGATGTATTTGTTTTACAACATGAATATTTCTATGATGTAGAATGTAATTTGTTTTCTACCATTCTAGCTTTAATTATTGCCAGCCTCATGGTCATTAAGAGGAAGTAACATACTGATGGGATAACCATTTAAAATGATGAGACAGAATAATTATTAATCAGAAACTTTAACATCCTTAGAAATAGTTGTTTTTTTGGCATAAATTCTGGCTGACTTCAAAGCTGAGGCAAGCTGGTTTTATGGATTACTTAAATTAAATTAGAAGTACTCTGCAGAACCCTTTGCTAGGAAACCTATCTAAGGGGTGGGAGAAGAGAGGAAAGGAGGGAGGGAGTCTAAGTAGATGGGATGAAAAAGATTTGAATATAAACTCTTGAATGTTGCTAGTTCACTTAGAGAGCAATACAATGGCCCCTAGAGAGCATTGGGGGCATAGGCTAGTTCAGATTCCTGGATCAAAGATCAAAGACAGCACTCTGACCTCAGATCTAGGAGTCCAAGCTCACCTCCCCCTCCCTCTCCCAGGCAGTATAAAGAGAACCATACTGGCTGCCTCTCCAAGCTTTGGAGAGGATGGAAAGGGGGAGGTTCTATGGGTGGGGAGAGGAGAGGACTAGGGCCTCCTCCACACGAGACGTTTAATGAGCCTTGAAGGCTCATTAAAAAATTTACCTCCACAAGCACGGAGCGCAAAACGGGCGTACAGGCGCGTTATCTCCCCGATAATGCGCATTTTCGAACGCGCGTTAAATAGCGACTTTTATTTTGCTCCGGCCGTTAAAGCGCATTTTCGCGGTGTGAACAAGCGATTACGCGCATTAACTGCTTGTAAAGCGCTTTTTGGACATGAATTAATGCGCTTCGCCGCCTCTCGCCGCCTCCGGTGCAGAGGGATTAGGAGTAAAAGCGCCTCCGCAATAATGCGCATAATCGCGGAACCGGGCGCAAAAGCGCATCCTTGTGGAGGGGGCCTAGGAAAATGGGGATACAAGCTCTCCCTAGCTTCCTTCACTCCCTCTCTACAGAGTCCTAACTAATGGGCAAAACCAACCGCCTAGCAAAAATGCAGAGCGTGAGGAGTGTGGAGATGACAATCGCCTCCATACTCCACTCGCTCTGCATAGGATGCCCATCAGCCTCCAAATTCAGATAGGATTATGCCCTTAGGCTGGAATCCAATACACCAGGGCTGCAGAATCTCAGGCCCATACCTGACCCTCCTGGCGATGCCAAACCAGCCCTCCTGGCCACCAGTTATCAGGGCCTCATCATGACAAACACACTGTTCTTATTCTTTGCAGTATGATGAAATTGGCTTTGCTCCATCAATGTTACATGGCAGATCCAGCCATCCCTAAAAGCCATTTTTTCAGTGAAAACATACCTCTTGGTTGGGGGGGGGGTTAGAACCAACAACATTTATGAGAGAGGCTTGTCACCCACCCCTCTCCAGGCTTCCCCTGCTACTGATATTATGAATGGCACTGAGAAAGAATTAGGGATGTGCACAGTAAAAAAATCAGATCGGAATCAGAATTGGAATCAATGCTTCGGATTGGATTGGATCGGAGGCTTATTGGATCAGATCCAATTCCGATCCGAAACTCGGATGCCATTTTAGGTGTTTTCGCCATAGGCTTGCATTGGGGGAAAGAAAGCTTTCCCCCAATGCAAGCCTATGCGGAAAACATGGGAGTGGTTGAGTGGGGACCTAACTCCCCCCCCGTCCCTCCCCCCACTCGCGCTCCTTACCTGCTGAAGCCATCCGCTCCCGTCCGCTGCCACCTGCTGGTCCCTTCTACTGAGAATCAGGCTTCACGGCCTGCCTCTCAGTAGAGCGCCGGGTGAAGACATTGGAATTTTTCCTTGTTCATGGAACAATGGGCCTAATGGGGGGAAGGGGTAGAGCGATTATTCCCTGAATGTTTGCTGAAATGGGGAAAAATTAGAGTGGTGGGGGTGTTCTCATCCCTGCCAAGGATCATTGACAATTTTTGCTTCATCAAGGAAAATTGTGTCATTTTCCCCCCTATCAGTCATTGTCTCTATCTATCTCCCCCCTTTGGAACATTTAAACATATCCAAAAGTGTACATGTCTGGAGTTGCAAACAGGTAAGTGTAAGTGGGGACCTCCCTCTCCCCCTCACTCATGCTCCTTACCTGCCGGGGCCATCCGCTGCTGCCTGCTGCCACCTGTTGGTCCCTTCTACTGAGAAACAGGCTTTGTGGCCTGCCTCTCAGTAGAGCACCGGGTGATGATGTCACCTGGTGCTCTACTGAGAGGCAGACCGCTAAACCTGTTTCTCAGTAGAAGGGACCAGCGGGCAGCAGCGGATGAAAGCGGACGGCCCTGGCAGGTAAGTGGGGACCTCCCTCTCCCTCCCCCTCTCCCATACTTGCACACCTTACCTGCCAGCATCCTGCAATGCCGTCCGCTGCTTCCGTACTACTGATAAGCAGGCCTTGCAGCCTGTTTACCAGTAGTATGGAAGCAGTGGATGGCTGTGCGGGATGCCAGCAGGTAACGGGGGACCTCCCCCTACCTCTCCCCCTCCCCCTCCCCCACTCATACTCCTTACCTGCTGCCTCCTCGCTGCCATCCACTGCCACCCGCTGCTTCAGTACTACTGAAAAACAGGCCTTGCGGCCTGTTCCACAGTAGAGCGAGGGCATACCGAGTGATGACATCACCCAGCGTGACGGCGCTCTATTGTGGTACACGCTGCAAGGCCTGTTTCAAAGTAGTACGGAAGCAGTGGGCGGCAGTTGATGGCAGCGAGGAGGCAGCAGATAAGGAGCACGAGTGGGGGAGGGGGAGGAGGTCCGATCCTCTGATTTTTTCTGATCCGGATCGGGTCCTTTCGGATCGGATCAGATCAGATTGGACAGTCCAGATGATCGGGATCGGATAATTTCCTCCTATTTTGCCTGGATCGGGCCTGGATCGTGGATTGGACCTGATCTGCTGCACATCCCTAGAAAGAATGCATCAGTTCTGTATTTTGCTAAACTGGAGATGTGCAGCTGTGCAATAGCGGAGGAAAGTATAAAAGCTCCCTGTTTGGAACTCCAGAAATGTACACTTTTGGATATGTTTAAATGTTCCAAAGGGGGGGGGGATAGATAGACACAATGACTGAATAGGGGAAAATGGGGTGATGGGGGGAAATGACACAATTTTCCTTGAGGAAGCAAAAATCCCCAATGATCCTTGCCCCATTTCAGCAAACTATCAGGGAGTAATTGCTCCACCCCTTCCCCCCCCAATTAGGCCCATTGTTCCATGAACAAGGAAAAATCTCAACTTTTCCAGGGGAGGATCTACACTACTGCTTTATAATGGTTTATAGCAATATTGACAACTGTTGGGGCCCAGGACACATTCCATATACTGTTTTCAAACTGCTTTCAAAGTGTTATAGCCTGCTTGATGTAGATCTGGCCCAGGGCAGTATCTGAAGGATTGTTGCCCACTCCCTGCTACATTGTATGAATGGGAATGGGAATGGAATTGGGAATGGGAAGGAATTAATGCAACAGATTTATATTTTTATAAACCGGAGATATGCAGCTCCCTCCAGAAATGCGCAGTTTCAGATATCGATTGGGGTGAACTAATGCAGCATCAGAAAAGCTAATTAATACAACATCAGAGAAGTGAAGTAAGGCAGCAATAAGGAAATGCCTAATTGTGGCTCTCAATGAAATGGAAAAAGGAGTGACTGGGGGAGGGGCAGCCTGACCCCTTCACCACATCACAGGCATGCCCAGGATTTAATGCAGAGGAATAGCAGCACATTGCAGGGCAAGCATACGGGAGCCACATCAACTAAAAAGAACACTGTAAAACGACTCTGCAATACTGGCTGGTTAAATGTATGCAGGCCACAACATCATCTGTTGCAAAGGACCAAACAGCACAGCCAGGCCACAGTGAAAACCTCATGAAGACAGCCCCCAGGTGTTTTTCTCGCTTTTGTGTGGTTTCCCACCATTTTTAAACATTCTAAGACTTAATTACCAGCAGAAAGAGCTTTAAGCTAAAATACATAGTGTTGCGCCAAAAATGTCTACCACATTATTTTCGACCATTCTTCTTCAATTTGATAGGGAAAAATACTTTTGAAAAGAAATTGAAAATAGAAGAAATTTTGGAGAAATTCTCATGGGTGGGGTTCCGGGTTCTTGTGCTTACCTTACATATGAGGTCAACTTTATAAACTAGAGAGATCCTGCAATATCCCAGTGATAACCTTAAATACTACATTATCTCCACTTTTTTAAAATGAGATTTATGGGGGGAATAACACGGGAGACATCCTGGATGTTGACAATACTGTATAGTAGACCCACAAAACATCCATGAGTGGCTAACCATGAACATGCAATAAATCACTCATTTACAGAAGCTCACAGATACATTACAGTAGCCTACCTGGTGCCCTCCAGATGTTTTGAACTATAACTCCCATCATCCATGACTATTAACCATTCTGGCTAGGGGTGCTGGGAGCTGAAGTACAAAACATCTGGAATGCATCAGGTTGGGGAACATTGCACTATGGGCAGCCTGATATATTCTTAGGGTTGTGACACAACCAACTATAGGAGCATGTACATGGTGCTTCCTTTGGGGACTGGATGTACTTCTTATGCTTCACCTCTTATATGAAACCTTCTATGCACATAGAAAGCTAGCATATCAGAGGAAAGAGGTCTAGTCTAGCTTTTTTCCTGGCAGTTTTCAGCTAGTTTTCTATATGCAGGATTTTTGTATGCAATAGCATTCAAGTATGTGAGCCCTCAACTGCTGTATGAAATGGTATCACCCAGATATAGATTTAGGGCACAATCCCATGCACGTTTAGACAGAAATAATAACTTTACAACCCCCAGCACCCCCCAGCTAGCCATGCTGTCTGGGGGATGCTGGGAGTTGTAGGATTTATTTTTGTCTAAACATGCATAGAATTATACCCTTACCATCTCAGTGAAAACAGGGCTTAAGTTCCTTTCGGGTCTTAAAATAATCCATAATCGCAAACAATTCTTTGCGTTGTTGTTGTTGTTTGTTGTTGTTGTTGTTGTTGTTGTTGTTATTTCTGTCAAAAAAGGAGTTATCCACAATGCCATAAGGCCTTTTCTCCCCTTCTTATTTTTAATAAGTGATCTGCTCTCACGCTGGGAGACAGCACCGCTTGTCTTAGAATGCACAACATTTTCCTTCTGAGAGCATTTCATGAAGATTCTTAGCAATTTGCTATTTTTGGGAGCTGAGCCCCCTTCTGCCATTTCAGGAGTTTGTCATTAGAAAAAGGAAGAAATTGCACCATAGGTAGCTTTGTTTTATGTCAGAGTTCTGTACCACAGTTTCTAATTGCTTGGCTTAATTGAGTCTTGAGTATGCACATTGGGAAACAATTTATTAGCCTCACTAAGATTGCTGCATAATTCTCAGCAGCAATCTTAGCATAATTGCTCAGCATAATTCTCAGATAAATGGCCCTTTTGCCAGTTAACTTTCTCATATAGCATTTCAAGTACCATCAGCCAAAGTTCATAATGAATATGAGAAGCAGATAAACAGAAGTAGGCGGAAAGGTATCAGAGCATGCCTCCAAGGCCTAGAATTGCTGTTCTATTAACCTCTCCTATTCCTGGTGGATTGCATTTTCTTTGTGCTTTGATAGATTGTTTGCCTATGGCAGGGACCTACTTTCAATTGACTGTACAGCACCTTGCATATCTTTGGACAGAACCACATGTTACTTTTTAGTTAAGGTTTCTGATTAATCATTATTCTGTCTCATCATTTCAAGTGGTTATCCCATCAATATATTACTTCCACTGAATGACTGTGAGGCCAGCCACAATTAAGCTAGAATGGTCAAAACCAAAGTCCCACCTTCCTTTCAGTGCATCCAGGGAAAGCACAGACATTGGTGTTCACCGTCATGGACTTTAGAATGGCATTTTAAAGGACATCCTAATGATGAGGCTAATGGAGAAAAGTACCACAGCATCCTGAGGATGAGAGGAGGATTTATGTAACTGCATAAATTGATATAATTCTGCATAAACCCTGCTTTTATGAAGTGTGAAAACTAATTGAGCCAATACAGGCCTTTTCCTGATTGCTTTCTCACCTGGTGCTTACTTAAATCTTTCATTTGCGAGTATTCCAGTGCATTCAAAGGACACACATTGATGTGCTGTTGCTGGGTTATTTCATTGCCTGGTTTTAAGAACACCATTGATCTCTTTCTCTTCCCCTCCCCCACCCCAGAAATCTAAATCAGTACATCTGAAGCTTTGGAAAATAATGCTATCTGAAGCACAGTTATGCCATATGGAAAGGGTTGGTTAATGACACAACAGTGGCTAGTAAACACACTAATACGATTGGCCAGTTTTAAATAATTTGTTCAGGGACATCATTAAGAACAGTGCGAACAAAATAGCATTAACATTTTTTGGGGAAAAAAAATGGCAAGATTTTTCACACCTGCACAGACCTCACACAATATTTCCTCTCTCCCAACAGGGATAATCTGTACCCAAATAATGAACATATGATTGCCTTTTTCCTTCTCACTGGTCCTTTTTGAATTTAATTTATACAGTCCTCCACTAAGATGTTTAGCTCATTCTAGCTCTTAAACATCTTCTTTAAGCAACTAAAAGAGCCTCTGCTTGTCCCTGGCCTCAGAAGTTTTGCCTGTGTTAAAAAGATCTTGCATCAACGTAGAACAATGGTCAGGTCTTTTCAGAGTTCAAATTTCAAGTAACGGTGGGAGAAAAAGAGTGTCACACAAAACATAGTGACCAAAAAGGAGAGAAGCAGAGTGGATAGGCAAAGAGAGCAGGGCAGGATCTACACTACTGCTTTATAATGGTATTGAAGAGCACTGACCATTGTTGGGGCTCATGACACATTCCATATATTGTTTTCAAACTGCTTTCTAAATCCTGCTTGGTGTAGATCTGGCCCAGGACACACAGAAAACTTGCTGGCCAGTGGGCCAATGGCATGGTGCATGCACTTGAATATTCACATTATTGAATGAAAAGAATCAGAATATTGGCTTCGTACAATCGTTGGGTCAGTGGGGGATCGGGCTGAGTATCTTTTCAGTCATGGGCTTGTGCCATCCTCAGATTAGCATCCTTGAAAAGATTCAGCCAAGGCAAACAACAGCAGCTTGCTTGATAATCGGAGCTTTACTGCTTCAGGCAAGACAGCAGAACTTGATAGGTTTCCAGCTGAAAAGTACAGGTGTGGGGTTGACCTTAGTACAAAGCCGTTGGTGGCCTGACCTGCATATCTGAGAGACCACCTTCGTCCCTTGTGCAATCAGTGGAGCCACTCAAGCAAAAACAACTCACTTTGTCAGAGAACGAATTGCTGGCAGTGTGTTCTCCGTGAATGGCCCTGAACCTCTGGGTTTTACTGTCCCGTCTTTGTGTCTGAAATTGGTGAAATGTGAAAGTCACCAAGGCACACTTTAAAATGCATCTCTTTGTCCAGGTTTTGGGCTCTGAAGGCTGGAATCAGAGAACAGAATGGGTTCCCCCCCCCTTTGTTTAAATTATACTTCTTTTCACACTTGGTAAAAGTGCTTTAGATCCTACCTAGATTTCAATATTTTGCATGCATTTAGAAACAGGGTTATTTGGGGAGGGGGAATAGGAGAACAATAAAATTGGTTTGCAAAAAAGGGGAAAGCATTAAATAAAATTGTTAAATGAAGAGAGATAAAAAGGAATCTGTATTGCTGGGATGAACAGTGACTGAAGAGGTGTGGTGGAGGGTGATGATGTGGATGAACTGATATTAACATCTTCACAATGTTTGGGGGTGTGAAGTGGAAAAGAAAAGATAATTTATTTAAGGTAGTCCACAGAGTTTAAAGTATGAGAAAGAGAATGAAAAAAAATCAAGGAAATTTCTTGACAGAAATTATTTTGAGCTGGGGCAGCCCCACTATGTGTAGCAGGATGAAACTACCTGTTCAAGCAGCACCAAAAATATGAAGGCAGAAATTAAGTGTGTTAATGCTGTAGGAAAACTTAAGGCTCAATCCTATACATGTTTAGACTAAAAAAAGTCCTACAGCTCCCAGCATTTCCCAGCCAGCATGGCTAGCTAGAGAATGCTGCAAACATGCATAAGATTGCATCCTTAAAGTATTGGCCCTAGCAGGGAAAGTGGGGGTGAAATTTGGGCTGACAGTGAAGACAAGGGAACCACTGGAAGCAAGTGTTGGGATTCTTAAATTAATTGCAGAGAGACAGTGTAAACAAGGGGCATATCCACACCAGTCAGTTATCCCAGGGTCAGCTTGAGGTTGTCCATGTGTGTCCAAATGACACACAGGGGATCCCAGGGCCAACCACTCACTTTCCATGGGATAACTGCAACCACAGTCCTGGGACTGTGGTTTTTCCCACAGTCCCAGGACAACCTTGAGGACTGTGGGTGGTGCGGCACTGGCTTCCGGGTCCTTCCTCCTGCCCGCAAGTAGTGGGGCTTTGCAAATGGGCATGGAGCTGCATGGGGGGCTCCGTGCCCATTGGGGTAGGGGGCAGCAGTTTTGCCATCCCCAGGATGGCTGCCAACATTTTTCAGCACCAATTTTTTGGGATCTTTTCTTTTACTTACTTTTTTTGCAGAGGATCGGGGCCATGCAGTTGTGCAACCTGCTCCTCCTTCCCAAAAACCCTTCACTCTACGCTGGATGTCCCTCGTTCTTTCCCGGACATCACACTGATGTTTGGATGCTGGGGAAGTATCCCGGAAGCATAGATGTAGATGAGCCCAAGGAATCTTGGGGCATCTGAAGGTCTCCCTAATTTATTGTGGCATAAGCTATCATGGTGTCCAGATTCCATTTAATTATGCATGAAGTAAATTCTCAGTTGCAGGTGTGTGTTCATGTGTATGTGTTCATAGGGGGAAACAATGGGACTAAAGGAGCATGAAGTGCAAAGGTCTACCATGCTATTTTTAATTATCACTGCTATTTTGAATGATTACTAATATGTTTGATGTGTGCATAGAATGTCACAGACTGTGTGAGAGTTCAGACAATCTTGGCTTAATAAACCAAGACTGAACAACATTTTTTCCGCCTTCACACAAGCTGGCAAATAAACCAAGAAGTCTTCAATTAGCCATAGCTCCCCATTTCATCAGAACCAGGAAATTATGGTTAACAGTTTTGGCACAAGCTAAGATAATAAGCCAACTTCATATTATGTTTTAATATCCTAGTTTGTTCCAAAGCTGTTATCCAGAGTTTCCCAGTTCAGATGAATCAGGAAACTACTTCCTGGTTTGTCTGCTAGCTTGAGTGAAGAAAGGAGCAGAGGGGCTGCCTGCACAGCCAAAAGGCTCATTCATATCTACGGCCAGATCTACACCAAGCAGGATATGGCACTTTGAAAGCCGTTTGAAAACTGTATATGAAGTGTGTCCTTGGTCCCAACAGTTGTCACTACTGTTATAAACTGTTTTAAAGCAGTAATGTAGATCCTGCCTTAGTTGGGGATATGATCATCCTTAGACAATCTGTATCACTTTCATTTCATGGCCTTTTGGCTCCAGTGTCTGCCATGTCTATTTTCACTACATATGTGTGTGCATGTATCCTAACTGTAGATACACTTCATGTATCTAATTAAGTAGTTTCTAGGTATATGCTACAATAAATCTGCGAGTCTTTAAGGTGCCAAAAAATCCCTCAATTTTGCTATCTCTCTGAAATTAGTTAACTGAGCAATTTTGTTGCATATCTGCCATTCATATACACTCACCATTCTGGAAATTCTGTATGTGCAGAGGTGTTTCAGCAGTGTGTGAACCACGTAAGATGTGTTGTAGGACTGCACCCACATATACTGACACAATAATATTCCCAGTCATGCTTTTTCTTTCAGTGAACATAATAGCATCTCTTATAGAAATGCACTGTAAGTTGAGATTTTTTGTTACTGAAAAAACAACCCAAACCATTTAGCATCTGGATTATCCTCTTTGAAGCATAGGCACTTCTGCAATAAAAGAGAGCAGATAATGGCATTTCTGAGACAGAAATATTAACATTTGAACATGCATAATGCAGGCCATTGTGACTCTATCATGCAGAGTGAAATACAAAACAACTGAACTGTCTCTTAAGAAAGCAGGCTAAGGGAATGTCACTGAAAAGAAATAGAGATGTTTCTTTTTTAATGGCTTATCCAAGATCAGTTGTAAAAATATCTGTTCATATTATTAAAGAACCACCATTAGCATTAGTCAATGTATGCTAAACAGATGTACAAGCTGATGTTATGGAGAGTTCAGGGCATTCAAGCCCATTGATTTCATGCTAAACTCTCATAGATTTTGGTTGTCTTCATTTTCTTGCATGCTGTAGCAACCCCACACCCAGAAATAAAGAAATCCTGAACTCACTTGTGGTCAACAGGCAAGCCAGTTTTAAAAATGCTTTAAATTAGATGCTTAAAATATTGTGGACTGCCTGTATAAATGTAGGGAGATTTTGTTTGTTTATTTATTACATTTCTATACCACTCAATAGCTGAGGCTCTCCATTATCCAGACAGTGCAGCTGGTTTTTGTTGGTTTCTCAAATGTTCCACTGCTACATGTTTGTCCTGATTCTAATGTATGCTCTAATGTACACATCTATCTCTTTCTCACACAGGTTAGGGTGGCCGTGTGTCCTCTATTTGAAGGGCTATCAGTGTTTGAAGGTGTCCTCTATTTGAAGCGCTATCCAGTCAAAGTCTAGTTATAAGAACCGTGAAGAGGGACAGCAGCAGGAATTTTGAAGTTGCCCATCAATTGTTAGCATTTGGTTGGTAGACTGAGCGGGTATCCAGGTAACCTAGTCACAGTCTTCCACACTATGGTGATGTGTATTGCATTTCTATTCCAGTTATAGTAGCTATTTGTAAATTTGCATTTACAGATATAAATTAGCATATGCAATTTTTTTGGAAATCTGTGTCGTTATCCATCTCCCCTTTCCTTTCTTTGCTGTTTCCTTCATTCTAGTAGAAGTAACAAGGACATGTTAATCTGCTAACTGAACTGAATGCAGCCATCCTTGTAACCAGGCCAGTTCCATGTGGGAATCATAGCTTCGGTGCTTGTAAGCAACATATAGCAAGTGATAGTGCACAATCTGCCGGAAAGGGATACATTGTAAAGAGAAAGGAAAGGTGGATGCTTAATATTCATGTCATACTTCCTTAGGGATTGTGGTTTAGTGATGGTGATGGAAGCTCAGCATTTGATCCCTTTAAAAAATACATAAAGCAAAGCAATGGAACATATTCTCTGGGGAACCATATTGCCCTGCTGTAGCCATGGAGTAAGTGAACTTATAAATCAATTTCTAACTTGGTGGATGTGATCAAAATTACTGGAAAGTTGGAATTCCAATTTGTCAAGGGGAAGATGAATTGCTTGATGGCTCAAGTATTTAAGCTCTTACCCTCCTAGGTCAGAAGAATTAAAATATGCAGTTCATCAGATCTCTCCATTATTGAGGCCAGAAAACCTTAAGAGGAAGCAAAAATTAATTATATATAACAAAGTAATGTGGGGAGATGAGATAAATTAAGTACAGAAGGCAAGCAAAGTATTAAAATGTTTTATTGAATACATTGGGTGGGGTTTTTTTTTGAGGGGAAACCATTAATGTTATTTTTTTTTTTGCACCATTTCTTGAATTATAACAGGAAAGACAATCGTTCGGAGGTAAAGCAGAATCTTTACATACATAAGGTCCCAGGTTCAATCCCTGGGATCACCAGGTAAGGTGAGAAAAGATTCCTGTCTCAAATCCTGGAGAGCTGCTGCCAGTCAGTGTAGACCAACCTTTCCCAACCTGGGCCATAAGAATATCAGAGGCATGCTAGAACAGGCCAATGGCATATCTAGCATCCTGTTCTCATAGTCACCAATCAGCTGGCTGTGGGAACATACAGAACACGAGCCTATATTACTAGGGGTACTATATAACCATTAGGGATGTGCACTGACTCCCCGGATCGGATCGGATAGCGGATCGGAATCGGACCTGGGGGGTCGGATCGGATCGGATCGGAGGATGGTCGGATCGGATCGGACCGGATGTCCGATCCGGATCGGACGCCATTTTGAATGCTTTTTCCCATAGCCAAGTATTGTTTTACAAAAACGCCTATAACTTTTTCATTTTAAAAGATAGAAGGATGAAACTTGGGCACATTGTAGACTGGTTAGGGATAGTTATCTGTGAGAAATTTCAGAAAGATTGGTGCATGCGTTTTGTGGCAATTAATTTTTTAATAAATACCCAGGAATGCCTATAACTTTGTCATTTTTAAAGTTACACACATGAAACTTTGCCACATTGTAGGTGGTACCTTGGGACCTATGTGTGTCATAGGTGTCATATCAAGCGAAGTGTTCCCTGTAATGTGCCCATGTTTCCTGTTTGTATCTTTAAAAATAAAAAATGGGAGGCGTAACTGTATTTACCCCACTACTACCCATTTTTCTAAAATTAATTGCCATACAAGGCAAGCACCTACGTTTTTGAAATTTCACACACATAGGTCCCAAGGTACCACCTACAATGTGGCAAAGTTTCATGTGTGTAACTTTAAAAATGACAACGTTATAGGCATTCCTGGGTATTTATTAAAAAATTAATTGCCACAAAACGCATGCACCAATCTTTCTGAAATTTCTCACAGATAACTATCCCTAACCAGTCTACAATGTGCCCAAGTTTCATCCTTCTATCTTTAAAAATGAAAAAGTTATAGGCGTTTTTGTAAAACAATACTTGGCTATGGGAAAAAGCATTCAAAATGGCGTCCGATCCGGATCGGACCTCGGCGGATCGGATCGGATCGGAGGTTGATCGGATCGGATCAGATCAGATTTTCCCAATTTTGGGGCGGATCGGATTCGGATCGTGGATCGGATCCGATCCGATGCACACCCCTAATAACCATAATGATGAGTAGTGATTGATAGATTCATCCTCTATGAATTTGTCAAATCCCCTTATCCTTGTTCTTAGTCATCTCTACATTTTGTGGTGCGCTATCCAAAGATGTACTTCTTTTTATTGTTTAGTACATTTATTTGTTTATTTAGTACATTTCTAATCTTACGAAGAACTAATGTGCTCTGGGCGAATAACAACCAGTTACAATACTAAAAAGCCATTTTAAAACCCAGTTAAAAGTGTAAAATGCAATACAAATATTTTAAAGAATAAAATGCAATGGAATGCAAAACAATAAACATCACATGATTTTATTGTGATGTTTTCCTCACTGCCTACAACTTCCATCCCCCCTGATCAGTGACCACGGTGGCTGGGGATGCTGAGAACTTAAGACAATCATGTCCGTAGGATTTGAGGGTGGGGAAAACTGATGTAGCCAATACCGAGTTAGATTCACTGATTCAGTAAACTGCAGCTTTCTATGTTGCACTATGTTCCTAATAGCCTTCTTATAACAGCACAATATTATACATGTGTTCTCATAACAGCAATATTAAAATTTATTGCTATAATTGTTATTTATATAGCACCATCAGCATATATGATCGTTACGTATTTCATAAGTAAAACATTGACAGGGTCCAACTCCCAAGGAACATACAGTCCTAAAACCTATCTGGGAACACTGAGGAAGAGACAAGACTAGCAAGGGATAGATGTGAGCAAATGCATTTATGTCTATTGAAGCTGAGAACATGATTAAGAGAATAAATCAAAACATTACAATAAGCAAATGTAGACTGGTTGAATGCTGCTTTTATTGCTGCTATCTTTATTGATCGCAATGGGCCTAGCAGTAAAGTTGACTGACTGACTGTACTTTTAAACCACCCAATAACCCAAGTTCTGTGGGTGGTGTACAAAACATTAAAAGCAAAAATTACAGGCAATAAAACAATGAATAAATACAGCACATAATAAAACCCAGCAGCAAAGACATAAAACCAAAGTAAATCCAGCAGCAAATGACAAGTGCAATTATCTAAAAGAACTAAAAACACTTTTTAAAATGCCTGGGGGAATGAAAAGGTCTCCACCTGGCACCTAAATGATAACATGGGTGCCAGGTGAGCCTCTCTGTGTAGGGCATTCCACACATGAGGTGTCACCACTGAAAAAGCCCTCTTCTTAGTAGCCACCCACCTCACCTCATTTGGTGGGAGCACCTGAACGGTCTGGGTAGGACTTAAAACTGAGAAATCCTCAAAAGCTGGAATTTCATTGGGCTCTACTTACTTAAAGAATGCTTATATAAAACTTCTTAAGAATTATTTTGCACACACACACTACTTCTTTTAAATGAACCTGATTGCTGTAGTAAATAGAAAACCAAACAATTTGTAGTTTGAAGGAAAGAAAATGTTAAATGCAACTTTACAAAGTCATTGCATTAGTCGGAGGTGGAAGCAAACACAAATAAAAAACTAAAAATATCCACATTTTACCCAGATATTGCAAACCAACTGACAGTACAGTCCAATACATGTCTACCGAGAAGAAAATCCTATTAAGTCAATAGAACTTACTTCCAGTTATGTCTGTATAGGATTACAACCTAAGTTCATTTTTTTGTCAGGGCTCAGTTATGGGCAGCAGTTTGAGGGGAGCTGGGAACTAGGAGTAACAGAACATACCAGTAGCCAGAACTAAAGAACAAATCAGGAGGCAGGGTCAAGGAGCAAACCAACAGGAAGACCAGCCTGGGTGGGCGGAGTCAGTCCAGTCTCTGAGGGTACTTCACATAGAAACTGCTACCTCTAGTTTGGTGGCTCACCACATCAGTCAGCTGTCCATAGATCCCAGCAGCTCCTAAAATTTAACAGAGACATGGCTCTGTAGGCATCTCCCTAGACATTGCTTACATACTGTTCCATTGATAATATTTAAAATGTGTTCATACCTAAACTGATGTTAAATATCCTACTCATGGAGTTCTTGCATATATTAGATTATAATTTATTGAGCCTTAGAATAGAAATAGGATAGAAGGTGAAAGAACTGGAGAATTTATCCCTACCTCCACCCCCACTGTTCATTAATCACAGAAACAGGACTCCATTCCCACGAGAAGCCCCAGTCCTCTGCACATAGGCAACATTAGGCCTTGACCTACAGATGCCAAGCAGTCCTTTCACTGGAACGAAGGCCTTCCTACATCTCTGAAAGAATACTCTGTTGATGCATCCCACATTGCCACTTTCTATGTTTACCAGGACCAGCCACCTCCAGTAGGCCTGATTCTGTTGGGACACTCAACATTACAAAACCTCTATTGAAATTAATGGGGTAACCAATGCATGCAAGGCCTCACATTGCTCCTGGGAATTCCCAGAACCAAATCTGCATTTCCCTTGCTCCTCAGCATAGCTCCCCTCCTACAATGCAAGAGGTCCAGTTCCTCTCTCTTGTCCCCTCACTCCTCCATCCCATAAAAGTCTGCTACCTGCAGGGCATCCCCACACAGAGAAAAGAGAATGAAGAGGAGACGATGGAGTAGAAGGAGGAAGCAGCTTCAAGATTAGGGGAGGGGAGGAAAGAGGGGGCAACAGTGAGCCCCTTGGCAACTGCTTTCATATGCCAGTTGGTGCTGCCAGGCCTGGTAGTTCACCTGGAGCTCACAAATGAATAATGTATGAATAGCAGGGCTGGCTTGGCCTTACTTTTGTGCAGAAAGAGGTGGTTGCTTCAGGCAACAGATGCTGGGTGTGTGGAGTGGGAAGCAGTTCCCTGGCCATCTCCCTCTATTGGAGTATGAGCTGTGTGTTCCAAGCAGTATGTCCTGCACCCTCTAAGTGAGCCTGGTGCCTTCAAGTGTGATGGAGAATGCTTTCCTATCAGCAGTGATGAAGTAAGATTCAACTGCCAGTCTAGTTGGCTTCTGTAGGGGTGTGTGTGCCATCTTGTCCTTTGCCTCAGGCAGCAAAGTGTTCATGGCCTTGATGAACAAACAATATAATACCTTTAAACTTCCTAGCCATGCCTGGGTATCTGACAGCCCTGCTTGTCTTTTTATGGAAGGAATACACTATAGGAGGATTGCCTTTTGCACAGCTGCTTGGCAGTCTTCTCAAGAGAGAAATGCTGCCTGTCTGTTAGGAGAAATTTTCTCAGTCTTCCTCAGTAACAGAACTGACAGCTGGGCAAAGTATACACTCACAGGCACAGCATGTTCTCAGTAGCTTGAAGTACAACATGCTAAATACATTTTTTTCCTGTGGTCATATCTTATCCAAATCTCTCGGTGTCTGGTTGTCTGAAGAACAGTTGAGAAACATCAAAAATACTTTTGAGAACTGAATTCCTGTGACACAGCAAATATAGTCTCAGTTCTATTTATTTATTTTAAAAAAATATCCCTTCACAATGAACATACCAGCAGATAGGCATAGATAAAAAGGAAAACAAAACATCAACAGGGAATAAAACCACCAGATCAATTTAGCTCAGCTTTTCCCAACCTGGTTCCCTCCAGTTGTTTTGGACTTTAACTACCATCAGATGATAGTTGAAATCCCAAACATCTGGAGGGCACCAAGTTGGGGAAGGCTGTATTAGCTATTGCCCAAGTCAAATCACTTGTTAAAGCAACAGTAGTTTGAGCTGGTACTTAAAGGCAAACAAGAAAAGAACTAGGTAAGTCTCCCAAGGCAACAAATCCCAGATCCTTAACAGCCACTACTACTAAAAAAAAACAAAAAAAAAAACCAACCCATTGTTGTGCATCCACCTAATGTGCTTCAATGGTTGCTGGGCATGGAGTGAGGCCTCTCCTGAGTATCTCACAAAACAAATAGGTTCAAATGGGAAGAGACGATCCTTCAGATATCCTGGTCATCAGATATCCTGCAGAAAAGAGCATTCAGAATTATCAGGAGACTACAGCACCTTCTCCAGGGGACAGATTAAGGCCATGTCTACACCAGGGATGTATCCCAGGGTTATCCCTAGGTCATCCCTGTGTGTCCACATGAGGCATAAGGGATCCTGGGGGCAACCGGGGACGACCTAGGGACAACTCTGGGATAACGGAAACCGGGGATAGCCCGGTTTTTCCGCTGCCCCGGGTTGTAAAATAGGCACGGAGCCACGCAGGGTGGCTCCATGCCAATGGGGGTGGGGGTGGAAAACAATTTCACCATCCACAGGATGGCAGGGGGTGTTGGGAGCGGGGTTTTTTTAACCTTCCCTTTTCAGATGGATCGGGCCCACGTGGCTCCTCATCCTTGAAAAAACAATGGCACCTGTGGTGCCCACGACAGCCCTCTTTCCTTCTGGGACATTGCGCAGCGGTGTAGACGTCTGGGAAGGATCACGGAAGCAGGTAAATCCACAATACTCCCCCTCCCTCCCTCTACACCCTTAGGTGTAGACATGCCCTAAGAGGCTCATCAGACAGGGGGGAAATCATGGAAAATCACGTTTCCTTACCATGGGCTCTCTTGCTGCTTCTCTTCAGCTTTTGAAACAAAGACTTTTCACAAAGAGACCAGTAACCATGTGGCCTGTAGATTTCAATGGGGACAGCGTCCTGTAGTGGGCATTTTATAGTGCAACCTCAGAAGAATCGGATTAAAACTGGTTTCTTTTGTGATCTTAAAACTGACAAAAGAAGCTGGAGATGCGCAGGAGGTGGACATCATCATCAGAAGGACTTGCTAACATATGTGAGTGGCCAGTAACAAGTGTGCTGTAAAACGCTCAGTTGATGAGGCTCTAAAACATTTGGGTTATTCTTGGTTCAGAAAAAGGATGAACAAAGGTGGAGCAGGGAGAACTACATTAGAAGTTTCAATGTTGGGCATCTGTGAATACAGTGGCCAGGGAGACACATTTTTCTCCCTCAATGAAATCGCCTGGCAGTCAATTCAGGATAGGTCAAAGAAAATATTTCTTCAGCCTGAATAATTCATTTTCACTGCCACAAAGTATGGTGATGTCAATAACTGATGCGGCTTTACAGAGGAATCAGGCTAATTCATATAAGTCCTTAACGAATTAGCCTAATACCCAAGTTACAGGATAAAACGTAATACAGTGCAATCCTATACATGTCTACTCAGACATAAGTGCCATTGAGAACGACAGGATTTGCTCCCAGATAAGTAGGTACAGGATTGCAGCACCATTGATGGCTCTATGGAGTCTTCTACTTCGGAGCAACTGTGCCAGTGACTACCAGTTGCAGGGAAGCAAGACTGGGGGTCTGTCTACATGTGGGGAAATCCTCGCAGTGGCTGTGGATCTGTGTCCCATCAGTTAGATGATGCAAGCTCAAGTTCGCAGCCACCGTGGGGCTTCCCCAAGATGCTGTGATTTGAAAAAGTTGGGGATTTACACCAACTTTTTCAAAGGAAGTGATGACAACATGGCACTTCCGCAGTTTAACATCACTTCATGGCTAATCCGGGGCCAACCCGGGATGGAGCCTGGTGGAAGGCGACCAGTGATTGATCACTTTCTACCTAGACAGAGGGCAGGGGTGGCTCTGGGGCCGGGATGACCGACCAGGAAAGCCATGCTCCCTCCTTGGCATTGGGATTAGCTGATGCCACCCTGGGAGAGGCAAAGCACAGGCTTGAGAAGGGAGGCAGCACCAACCTGGCACCATAAAGACAGCCCCTGGAAGAGGGTATCATTTTTCAAGTTCTGCTTGCAGGCTTCACAGAGGCATTTCTTTATTTATTACATTTCTAGACTGTCCAATAGCCAAAGCTTTCAGTGGTTCACCACTATGGGGACAGAACATTGGACAAAATAGATTTTTGTTCTGAGGTAGCAAGGCTCCTCTTATGTCGTTGTTGTGCCAAATTAATAGATAACCGACTATTTGTAGGTTCCCAATGCCGTGAACTCCTATCTGGCAGAGTAGTGTGTCACACCAGCATGCTGGGAGGGTCTGTGTCAAGAAGGGAGGGGTGGGACAGGAAGGCAGTCTTGAATTTGTCTAGAGAGAAAAAATCAGAAAAAAAATGTGTTTTCTCAGAGCTAGCTGGTAAGAAGCACCCTTGGGGGCTTTAACACTATGCTAACACTGCCTGTTTTTGTCCTGCTTTGCTTCCAAGCTGCTCATAATAGCATCAAACAACAAAGAGTCTTATAGCACCTTCAAAGCTAACACATTTATTATGGCACACACTTTTTGATGAAGTGAAACCTAGTCCATAAAAGCTTATGCCATAGTAAATTAGTTAGTCTATAAGATGCTAAAATACTTCGCTGCTTTGGCTGCAACAAACAAACATGGCTATCCCTCCAGAAATAATAACACATATAAGATAAATATAATAATAACCAGCCAGATCATAATATGACATACAATTTTAAAGTACATCACATTATTATGAACTTGATATTATGTTGTTTCTATCTGTATCATATGAGATTGCTATTTAACTGTTTTGATATGGTGTTTTGATATTGGGATGTTTATAATTCCTGCTCTCTATTCTTATGAATTATAAGCTTCTTTGGATAAAATTTCTCATGGAGAAGTGGCATACAAATAAACTGATGGTGATGATGAACGGTGATGATATTTATAAAGAAACAGATATCAAAATACCATACATCAGGACACAATTTGCAAAGGAAACTGACTCTAGAAATGGTTGCTCTTGAATTTCCTGCTGCTTCAGGGTAGAAAAATACAAAACACCAAACTGAAATCGCTGTACCCATTTTTTTCCATAGAACCCTGGACAGGACAGATTAATGTCACTGACAGTGCTTCATATTAGACAGTAAGTGTTAAATCTAGCTTCCACTACAAAATTAATCCAAAAGTGTGTGTGTGTGTGTGTGTGTGTGTGTGAGAGAGAGAGAGAGAAGAGAGAAGAAAATGGCAATTTGTTTTTGCAGTCTTTCCAATGCTTTAAAAAATCATTATAGGATTAAATTTATAGATACAGTTTCTTTCATTCTTTTATTAGCTCCATTGCCCAAGGGAAAATCAGTACAGCAGGCATCATGTGTCTTTAATAATGAAGCAAACTCCTGTAGTGCTTGAATATGGGGAAGAATCCCAATTATGTGTACACAAAATGCCAAATGCAGATCTGCAAATCTGTGGCATTCACAGGTCAGCTCCTATTGAAATGAGAAGGGGAAAGCGCTGACCAAAGCAATTTCAACAAAAAAAGAAAATCCAATTTTAAGTATTTAGGAAGAAAGACTGTCCCATGTTTTCCACAAAACATGGGTTGCACTGATCCAGTAAGAGAAGAGCAATGCGGACTAGATGCATATATTTACCTTCTGTGCTTCTGCAATACCATACACATTCAGACGAGAGTCACTCCATATACCCTTTATTTGCATTAAATAGTATGAATGAGGCTGCACACAAGAACTTAGCCCACAAGAAACTAAAAATAACTTCCTATCCAAGATCTTATGGGTAATGGTTACATCTATGCCTCTAACTTGCAAAAGCTGCATTTCATATGAAAAAGTGCAAAATTAGACTTAGCAAATTAGATATTATAAATTTTGCTTCTGTCTGCAATTTCGATCACATTAGACAAGCACATTATTTGCCTTAGCAAGCAAAAGAGCAGTGAGTAAGCACAGCTATTAAAACAGAACGCCATTAAGGACACTGTAAAAATAAGTGTAGATTCACATCAAGTTTATCTAAACATTTTAAGCATAATTGCTATGGATTCCAATGCCATATCTCAAAGAAAAATACAAAAGCTGAAACTTAGTTTTAGTCTAGGAACACAAGTGATATTGGAAAGAAAAGTTACACTGCAATCCTATGCATGTCTACTCAGAGGGAAGTCCTATTGCAGTCAATGGTACTTACTTCCAGGTAAGCATGTATAGCAGAGGTCTCAATGCAGCACACGCAGAGACATCCAATGGCACCCCTAAAGCTCCCTATTTCCTGCCTGCTTCATAAAAATATTTTTAATTTAAAAAATTGAAAATGTTAGGGTGGCAGGTTCTCTTTCTTTTTCTGAACTTGCTGAAAGGGAAGAAAAGAGTTCTTACTGGCCCCACGAAATCTTCTGTCCACACCAACTTTTCCCCTTTGCTCTCTCTCCCCACCACCCACTACCATCCTCTAGCCTTGCTATTTCCCACCACCAACAGCTTTCCTCGCTATTTCTCTCTTCTTCTAGGCTTCTTTCTCTCCCTTACTAGCCCCTAGCTTTGCTCTTTCTTTCACATTCACCCTTTTCTCTTGATGTTTCTCTCCATTACCAGCCTCTAGCCTCACTATTTATCTCCCCACCTCTTTACCTCACTACATCTCCCTCTCCTAGCCTCTAGCTTCCCTCTTTGTATTCCCTATACCTCTTTGCCTTACTATTTACCGCTACCTCTCATGCTCTAGCCTTGCTGTTTTTTCTATCCTCACTTCTTTTGACTAGCCAGGGCCTAAGAGCAGCCATTATGTGACTAGCCACATCCTCCATGGATGCCATTTTGTGGTGGTGCCCGCAGCATTTTCTCAAATTCCCAACTGTGCCCATAGGTCCAAAAATATTGGGGTCTCCTGGTATATAAGATTGCAGCCTTAGTTTAATAGTAAATAGTATAAGTAGTAAACAGTATGAATAGTAAAAGCAGATCCTATAACCAAGATCTTCTGTTCATCAGAAGGTGTTGCACTGGAGGGCTTAATTTGAGCCAGCGCATGGTGGGGGTGTTAAACCTGTTTAAAAGGCAACAGAGGAGGGAAATGCAAAAACACAGATAAGCAAAGAGAGGGAGAGAGAATAAGAAAAGGCCTTGGACAAGTGTGGAGATGTATAGCACTTTAATTACGGGACTCACAGTTGTGAGTCCCTTGTTAAGGTCATACAGTAAAAAACACATTCCACCATGTTAAAGGAATAATTGGGTGGGGTTCATCCTAACATTCGTAAAATCGAAAATGTTTCACCAATCTTCCTGAAATTTACATGTGCCAGAAAGAAATGTTGGTTTTATATAACCTGAAAATTTCAAGACGATTGGTGGAAAATTGAGGGAAGGATGGCAATTTAAAGTAGGGAAAAAACCCTCTCTGAATGAGAATGATTCTGATAATTATGACTGGTGATTATATATGTCATGGATTTTTTAAAAGAATAAGCCCTTACTAAGTAATCCAGTGGTGGTGTCTTCTTCCTCCTTCCTTGCAGTTTGTGGTGGTGTCTTCTTCCTCCTTCCTCGCAGTTTGTGGAATAGCTTTTCTTTTTAAAAAAATTCCCTTCGGTTTGTTGGACAAAAATTAAGTCCAGATTCGTTCTCCTAGGATAAGGCCATTTTCCTACTAAGAGGCACAGAGTCCATTATCTTGATCCAACGCACTTTATTAAAGCAGTCAGCTGAATGGGTGACCTCCAGGACTCTTGCCACCAGAGGCCACGCCTCAGGGCATACAAGCACCCACTTTTATAACATACAGTAATCATCATGTCATAGCTACAGACAGTGCATGCGCAAGCATAACTCAATGCATCTCAATGTGAGCCACTGCCTTTTGGGCTAATGCCAAAGACCACCTTGTTTCTCATCATTAGCTCCTTATTGCACCCGGGAACAAAAGTGGGCAGTTACAGCTAGGACAAGATATCTGTTACTTTTGAGGAATGTTGCAGCTCTGACCAAGGCCGAGTTATGATTGTTCCTTGTTTCTATCTGCTACATACATAAGCTTGTTCTTGGCTTTAAACAAGCGTTCCCAGCAAGCAATCCCAGCATTCTGTGCGAGTGAACGAAAGATGGCTTCACTTTGGCTAGCAATCTCTAACAGGTTGATTTTTAATGAGTATTTTTTCATCTCATTCAAGTCAATGCAGAGGCCTTCTCTTCAGGCATAGTGCAAAACACGCTCAGTAGCGTCGCTCTCCCCCTCCCTCCTGCCTCAGCCAGATTAGAATGTTGAAAATAAAATGGCCGCCTGCCTCCTCTAGCCTTAGTGGAATTCTCTTAGTTATTATTCCTTATGAGTAGGGATCATAAGGGGGCGTGCCCACCAACATGTCCGGCCCCCATGTCTGATTTCACAGCACACAATTAAGACAAACATGTGCTACCTTAATATTAAAATCACAGAAATAAAGGACAAGTGAGACACTCAATGTATCTGAAATTAACATTTTACTTTACTTTCTGTACAAACATAACACCTTCATATTAAAATCACAGAAATACAGAACAAGTGATTCACCGCTCTTGGAGCCACCAGCCTCCACTGACTGAGCTAGATAATAAAACAATGGCCTGACTTGGTAGAAGGTGTTACGCTCTGCTCCAAGTGCTCTCTTTCCAGGAGTTTGCCACCAGTTTCAGGACAACTGGTGGCAAATTCAGGAAGTACTTCTTCACACAGTGCATAGTTAAACTGTGGAATTCATTAGCACAAGACTTACTGATAGCCACCAATTTGGATGGCTTTAAAAGGGGATTAAACAATTTTTTGGAGGAGAAGGCTATCAATGGCTACTATTCCTGATGGCTATGTGTAGGCTGACCATCTGAAAAGGAGGACAGTGCTCATATAACTTTAACAGTTTAGAGAAAAGGGAATTTCAATCGGTGTCATTTGTATGCAGTTAGTTCCTGGTGATATTCCCTCTTCATCACACCAGTTAAAGTTGCAGAGCCCTGCCTTCTTTTGTATATGGTCACTCTAGTATAGTGCCTGCACCTTTAACAGTTGTGATGAAGAGGGAATTTCACCAGGAACTAATTGCATACAAATGACACCTGCTGAAATTCCCTTTTCTCTACAACTGTTAAAGTTATATGAGCCCTGTCCTCCTTTTCAGCTGGTCAGCCTAGCTATGTGCTACCTCTAGTAACTGAGGCAGTAAACCTGTGTGTGCACCACTTGCTGGGGTACAGGAGTGGAAGGGTGCTGTGTGTTGCACCGTGTCCTGCTTGTGATTTTCATGATTAAAAAGCGAACAATCCATTGCTGCCTATAAGCAGAAAGTTTGTTGTCCTCTTTGTTGTCCCCTAACCCTACCCCCCCATGAAAACATAAAATAAAATAATTTTAAAAAGTCCAGCCAGCCACTATGTGCGGCTTCTCCTGGCTGGGGAAAGGCTGGCTGCGTGAAGCATCCCACCAAAGCAGACCTCCCAAAAAACATAAAATAAAAAAAGGCCACCCATAGGGTTGCCATATTCCAGATCCACAAAACCAGGACCATTTGGGGGGGGGGGGGGAGAGGGGCTAGGATTTTTTTAAAAATGAGCAATATGTAAAGGTCTAGGGAAAGGAAGAAAGCTATCTATGCTTTAGTTATCTAACAGCACAATCCTATGCGTGTCTACTCAGAAATAAATTCTATTGAATTAAATAGGACTTATTCTCAGGTAAGTATGTATAGGATTGCATTGCAGCCTAAAGTACTTAAGCATCTGCAAATAAATAATAGGCAAAGAACAATTTAAGCAATCAAACAGAAAAATGACACTAAATTACATTTCTCCACTAGTTCTCAAAAGCTAGAGGAGAATTCAATACGGAAACTTGCCCCCACCCCAATTGCCCAAGTAGCTACCATAGAATATTAATATTAAAAGATATCGTTTAACCCCAAAGTAGCCATCTACTTCGTGTTCAAGTGGTGGCTCTAACAGAATATGGACTGTTCATATTGGGTGCCACTAGCTGACAAGATCAAAATGAATTATAAATAACAACAACAATGATAATAATGTCGATTTTCTTAGACATATTTAAAAGGCAACACCCCCCTCCCACACACACAGCCCAAATTAAAGGCATGATCCAATGGAAGTTAAGTACTTTTAAGGTTGCAATTCCATGCATGCCTACTTGGGAGTAAGACTCATTGAACACAGTGGGACTTATGTCTGAGCAAACATGCATAGGGTTCTACAAACTCATTGGTTTCAATGGGAGAACATTAAATGCCTGCTTTTCCCTGCACATTTACCTAGGAGCAAGCCCCACTGCAGACAATGGGACTTCCTGCATGTCTACTCAGAAGTAAGTTCCAGTGAGTTCTATGGAAATTATTTCTAATTAGACATGCATAAGTTCAGGTAGCTAAAAGTGTTTATAGTAACTGGATTGTGCCCTTACATGTATATTTTTTGTTTTTGTTTTTAAAATCCAAATGAAAATCTCCTTTACTGTATTTTATTCAGTTAAAATGAAAGTTTGCTTTTGTGCTTTGTTGCAAAGTAATGTTTTTGTAGTTTTCTTTCTTTTTAATTGAGAAATATTTTTCTACACACATAACACAACTGTATACAAGGAAAGCTACTTCACGTTTTTGCAAAGTGAAATTTTAAATTAAAACATCCACAACTGTAAATCCAGACATCCTAAATTCCCTGCAATTTACTTCCAAGTAACAGATTTGAGGCTTGCGACCCAAATCCAAGGAAATGGATATTAGAAGGATGATTTTTTGGGGAAGGACTTTTCTTTCACCCCTCCCGCCTTTCCTTTCCTTTCCTTTCCCCTCCCCCCTTACAAAACTCTCTTTCTTCCCCCACAAACAACCTAGGGGCTCCAGCGCTTACCCCAAAGCTCTGGCCACAAAGTCCTTCGCAGTGCATGGGACTCTCATGCAGCCTGAGAAGAGCAGATATCCTTTTCCCTGCTGCCCTGCTGCTGTTGTTCGTTAACTACACAGTCTCAGCAGGCACAAGAAGAGTGAGTCATGGTGAGTGACTCATCTCAGTCGGTGGCGCAGCAGCGGCGCTCTGGAAAAGGTGGCAGATGGATCCATGTTTTTCTCTGCTGCTGCTGCTGCTCCTCTGAGCAGGTTCAAGGCACCATTTTGGGAGTCTGAATTTCTCAGACTCCGAATCCGGGATTTATGACCAACCGGCCAGGACATTTTAGAATTGTTTGGAATCCAGGACAATCCCCCCCCCCCCGGGTCCTGGTCGGCCTGGATTGCCCCAGTTTTCCCAGTTAGGACTGGGAAACCCCGGGCGATCTGGTCACCATACTTATGATAGTTGGGTTTTAGTTTAACCACTAAGCAGCCTGGTTTCAGACCCTACCACAAGGAAGCTATGGAATTGAATGGGACTGAAACTTTAGTTCACAAGCAGTCCTGGCTTTCTGAGAAGCAGACTCAGCCTGCTTCTTTCCTCCCTTTTGGGAGAAGAAGAGTTCTCTTTTCTCTTTTGGAACATGCTTTCCTTTGGCTTTGAGAGTATTTTGTGCTATCTTTTTCTCTGGATCCATGATAACCTACCTGGTCTTCAGATCTCCCCTTTTAACACCCCCCTGTCCCCAACACACTAGGGTGGCCATATGAAAAGGAGGACAGGGCTCATGTAACTTTAACAGTTGTAGAGAAAAGGGAATTTCAGCCAGTGTCATTTGTATGCAGTTAGTCCCTGGTGAAATTCCCTCTTCATCACAACAGTTAAAGGTGAATGCACTATACTAGAGTGACCAGATACAAAAGAAGGCAGGGCCCCTGCAACTTTAACTGTTGTGATGAAGAGGGAATTTCACCAGGAACCAAATGCATACAAATGACACCGGCTGAAATTCCCTTTTCTCTACAACTGTTAAAGTTACATGAGCCTTGACCTGGATTTTATCTGGTCAGCCTATTCTGAAGAGATCTGGACCACAGACTACTAAAGACAAACAAAGTAGCAGACCATAATAACAGTTCTCATGTGGCCATTTGCCTCATGAGGCAGGTGCTCCTGCAGGCTACCAAATGGAGGGGCTAACAGGCCATCAAGTTGCCTGGCTGGGTCTACCAGAAATCCAGCCTCAACACTCCTGGAAGATCCATGTTCTATAACATCTGTTCTCAGATGAACTTGAGGGAATCCCACCCTCCACCCCTGGGTTTGATTTACTGGCCTCCCTTGGCTGGGCCTTGCAGGAAACTATAGGGACAGACAGAGCAGGCATTCATAGTACACATAGAATGCTGAGACTGGCAAATCTAAAAGCAAGTGTGTTGCTTTTCAAGACCTAAGGAAATTCAATGGGACTTACTTTTGAGTAAATATCGAAGGATGGAAATGCAGCCTATGCAAGAATTGAGTAGGGTGGCCATATTTGGGACACCAAAAAAGAGGACACCTAGTGGGTGGCAGGAAAATGGCTTTCTGGGGCCACCTTAAAGTCCCCAATTGGAGCGGAGGAAGGGAAGACATGTCATTCTCACCCCCACCCCACTGCTCCAGTCAGGCCCTTTTCTATAACGTCTGGGAATGACACGCTTTCCTCTTTAAGGCCTTGATTTAAGACCAGGTTATCTGAAGATACGCCTCCTCCCATATATATTTGCCCAGACCCTAAGATTATCTACAGGGGTCCTTCTCCATGAGCCCCTGCCAAAGGAAGTGAGGCATGTGGCCACTAGGAGGAGGGCTTTTTCTGCTGTGGCACCCCAGTTGTGGAATGATCTCCCCACAGAGGTTTACCTGGCATCTACTTTGCACTCCTTTCGTCGCCAGATGAAACCTTTTTATTCTCCCAGCATTTTAACAGCTAAATTAACTCAAATTTAACCCTTGCTGTTTTAATTTGTATTTTAATCCATATTAATCTCTGCTGTTTGGTTTTATCCTGGTTGTGTTCTTATATTGTATGTTATTTTGTGGTTTTAGATTGTTGTTTGTTTTATATTTCTTAAAATGATTTCATGGTTTTAATTTTTGTGAACCGCCCAGAGAACTTCAGCTATATGGCTGTATAAAAATGCAATAAACAAACAAATAAATAAATTGACTGGAGCAGTGGGGGAGAATGACACACCTCCAGAAACCACGTAATTCCCCCCTGCCACACGAATGGTGGCCTTAAAGAGGAAAGTGTGTAATTCCAAGGCATTATAGACAATTGCAGAAAATCCCCTGACACCCAGGATCAAACAAAAACCAGAACAAATCCCGGAAAATCCTGACAGCTGGTCACCCTAGAATTGAGCCATGCCAAGTTGGAAGCAGATCAGTTCATACCTTGACTTTTAGGATTTTTTTTTAAAAATTGACTTTTTAAAAAATCCTAAAATTTAAGGCATGAACCGATCTGCTTCCAACTTGGCATGGATAAAGCCCTACTTTAGAGATACCATAGTGCCAAGATTCATCTCTTCATCTTTAATTTCTTTTTCTTTTTTTGCTCAAGATCCTAGACCCCAAAGAGATTTCTGTTTGAACTTTAAAAAATTCCTAAAACTCAAGGGATGATCCGATCTGCTTCCAACTTGGCATGGCTCAATCCCTATTTAAGAGCTACCATGCTACCAAATTTCATCCCCTTATCTTTAAAAATGACGGAATAGTAAGCATTTTAGTTAATTTCCATAGGCTACAATGAGCAGTTTATTCCAAATTTTAAAAAATTCTAAAAATCAAGGGATAAACAGATCTGCTTTCAACTTGGCATGGCTAAATCTCTATTTCACAGCTATCATGGTGCGAAGTTTCATCTCTTTATCTGTAAAAATGAGGGAAAGGTAAGCATGTTTGGTTAATTTATTAATTTTAAAAGTGAGTTCAGCACATACCACTAACTTTGATTTTATATTGGATGTCAAGATGGTGTAACATCCTGGCTGATGCTGGCTTGGTTGTCAACTGTAGAATATCCAGTCATCCATTACACAAAGCAATGAAATTCATTAAACAAAAAACCTATGGTTTACAAAAACAACGTTAAGGCTGTAAAAGCACCAAAAAGCAGGGAAATCAGGAGTTAAGGCTCACAAGCCTTAACACCACATCCTCCCTAAGGAGGCAGAAAGTGCAAATGAAATTCTCATTGTCATTGTCATCTTAAACACCTGGAGGGCAGCAGGATGGGGAATACTGTTCTATATCCTTACCAAATACAGGGTCTGCCCAATACTTTGATCTCAGACACATTTCACACATAGCAGCACGCTTGATAACAAAAGGGGTAGTATTTATTACAGATCTAGAACCAGAGCATGTGCCAGGCACTTCCAACTTTTGGTCAATATCCTGCTCTTCAAAGAACCATTTTTTTTCTTAAAATGTATTTAGAAAAAATATACTGTTCACTCCCCACAATCCCTCCACAATACATAATCTCATCTAAGTGACAAAGGAGCAGAAGAGGTTTAGTTTGGCTGCCTTGAACTCCTTTCAGATGAGATTTGTTTGCAATCCTATACCACTTAGTGAATTCAGAGGCACTGGCTTCTGAGAAGACATGTATAGGAATTAACCTTCTCCAGCCTGGTGCTCTCCAGATGTGTTGCACTGTAACTCCCATGTTATGTGTTACGGGGAAGACAAAAATCATTTCATACTTAATTTTGAAATAATTCTTACACATGAAAGTATTAGGTGGTAGCTCTGCCTTTGATCTCACACTGCTGAACAAGTAAGAGAAATCCTATATCTGATATAGTGCTATCAGGATTAGGTATTCAAGAGTCATTCACTGTCGCTTCATTTGGTTTAGACAGTTTATTTAAAGTGATGCAGCTCTTTTGTACTTTCTTGATTGATCACATATCTTAATGCTGGAAAACATCATACTTTAGAACAGATGTGGGCAGAAAATAGATCTATCCTGATGTTTTGGACATCAACGTGCAGCATTCCTGATCACTGCCCATACTGATAGGGGCTTTTACAAGTTGAATTCCAAAACTTCTGGAGATCTACATTCTGCCTGCCCTTGTTCTAGAACAGCTTTCCCCAACTTGGTGCCCATCGGATGTGTTGGGTTGCAACTCTCAACGTGAGGAGATGCTCTAAAAATGAGAAGTAGGTGGTTCTAAGTTCATCATTTTCCACAACCCCACAGTTACCTCTGCATATCATATTGCATATCCAGATGTTTGAGATGACAAGTCGCAGCATTCCTGACCATGGGACATGCTGACTTGCAATGAGGGGAGTTGTAGTCCAACACCTTTGGAGGACACCAGGTTGGGGAAGGGATGCTCTAAAGAAAAAAAGAGAAGTAGGTGGCCCTAAGTTGTTCGTGATCAGTTTTCCACAACCCCACAGTCACCTCTGCATATCATATTCTCCACCCTGTCCTCATGGTTTATCTGCTTTGAGAGAATGAGAATTTCACTCACACTTTCTGCCTCCTTAGGGAGGATGTGGCATTAAGGCTTGTGAGCCTTAATTCCCAATTTTGGTGCTTGGTTGGAAACTGTAGAGCCTCAACGTTGTTTTTGTAAACCGTAGGTTTTTGTTTAATGAATTAAATATATGAACTGACCGTAAAACAAAATATTTGTCTAAATATTTTATGTATCCCAGGGCCCTTTTGGATGTCACCATCTCTCTCTCTCTCTCTTTCTCTCTCTCTCTCTCTCTCTGTGTGTGTGTGTGTGTAAATTGTCTCTTTAAAATTCTAGGGGATACATGGAAGTATATGAAATACATTGAGCATGTGCAAAGTACCACTCACCACTATTCATGTTAAATATTTTTATCCCACTTTCCAACAGGGGCTTGAGATGTCAGGCTCCTGGTCCTGCTGCTCTTCCTTCTGGCTTCTTTTCACCTGCCCTCTTCAAGCAGTGGGAAGAGTAAATATCTCCTGGTGGGACAGACTGAGCCCAGAGTCCAGAGTCAGAGGCAAGTGAATTGCAATCGCAAGAGAGGCAAAGTTGAAAAGGAGGGCTTACATAAGAACAAAAGAAGAGCTATGCTGGATCAGACCAAGGGCCCATCTAGTCCAGGAACCTGGTGCACTTGGTATAGCAATGCATATACTCCCCCCAAATTGGCCCCAGTCAATTCTTGCTGCTGCATTCTGCACCAGATGAAATTTCCAGGCATTCTTTCAAGACCCACATCTGGGATTAGGGGCAGGGCTTTCCAGGTAGAAGGTGAAGTTTCCACGGAGACAGAACGTAGGATCTTGCATTTTTAGAAATAATAGTGCAAGCCTGTGCATGTCTACTTAGAAGTAAATCCCCTTGAGTTAAATGGGGCTTACTTTCAGGTAATGGCATATAAGATTGCAACCTTACTCAGTGGCTGCATTTATTCCACGTATCTTGGTTTAGCAATGCAGATATCCTGCCTTAATAGCTTTGAAAAACAAAATATGAAACCTGTACACAAAGGGGCCTGAAAAACTATCAGGAAGCTTTAAATGCTTCCTAGACTGCCTTTTAAACTCTCATTTCAGATATTGTGCTCTCTCTCTCTCTCTCTCCATGAAATCTGCAGGAGATAATAATGCTGGTAACCTTGTTCATGGAACAACCACACGGGGGTGTCGATAGAACACATGTAAATGATAATGGCACACTGATTTTGTATGCAGACAGCATACGTTAAGGATTTCAAATGCTGCCTTGTTACAAAACCAGGCTTTCCAGAGAGGAGTATGAAAGCAAAATACACCCAGATCTCCTACTCTGACAGGCAAGGCTTGAGTGCTCAAGCCTTCTCCCTTTATGTTCCTATCCATCAGTTTTCACTGTGCTATCAGTATTGACTATGTGATGCAAATGTTAGCGTTACATCCTAGGGATGCTAGGAAATTTCTCCAGCTATGCCAAGGTGAATTCAGTTGTGTTGCTGAATTCACTTTGTGGCTCCAGTCCAGATACAGGTTGGCACATAATGAGGCTAGTGTGATTTCTCCTGTCAAGGTTACAGTGCTCCTATTCATGGGAAAGAAAGGGTCCTGCCAGGCTGGGACAAGGAATATCCTTGCTCATTGCTCTCTCGCTCTTTCAGGGACAAGAACAGACCTTTTAAAAATTGAACTAATTAATCCTGAATAACAACTTTTCCTTTTGTTCCTTACTAGTCAAAAAGAGCCAGTGCAAAAAGCATGCAGTATAGTCATCATGGGACTGTATTCATTCAGCATGCACAGTCACCTGAGTGTTACAACAAAGAAAAATATATCCAAACAAAAAGAAGTTAATGGATAATTGATTTGTGTTATTTATTCATTAGAAGATTTATAATCCAGCTTTCAATATCAAAGCTTCCTAAAGTGGGCACCGACAATGTAAGACAATACTTATCAAATCAATAAAATCAACTAAAAGAAAAGGTGAATGGAAGAATACATCACGAAAAAACTATATAGCAGCCAAACTAAATCAAAGAAGTAGATTTTCTGCAGTCAGCTTGCTCATCAAGACTGTATATCTTGTTAATTGGACCAAGATCATGAGACTTCTGAACTTCAGCAGTTAACTCATTCCAAACAATTGTGGGTCATTCACATAACAGTCCTGTTCTAAAGTGGCTACTAGACTAATAGAGAGTGGAATCATTCACAGATTTTCTGTACTGGATCTTAAAGAGTAGATAGGTATGTATGGGAGAAGATGTTTCCTCAACTACCCACGCTCAAATCGCCAAGGGTTTTTAAAGATAAGCATCAGTTAAGATTAATCCAGAAGCAAGTAGGCAGCTAATGATTATCATACAATTTTGATGATATATGTGTTTTAAAATTAGCACCAGAAATCAATCTGGCTAATGCATTCTGACTTAGCTTCTGAACAACCTCCATGGTTAATCCCACCTACAACATGTGACAATGGTCTAGTTACAGTAGAGTATGCATCACAGTGATCAAGGAACTTGATCTAAATGTGATTTAAATAACATTTGTGAATCCAGAATAATGTCCATTTTAGATTTAAACCTGCCCCAAACCCCAAATGTGTCTGATAAGGAGAGGTAATAGGGAGCTTTCAGAAAAAGGAAGATGAATAATTTGGCCTCGATAATGTCTCAATCCATGAGGGCTGGGCCACTCCACTAAATCAGGTGACCATATTTGGGAAACCAAAAAGAGGACACCCCAATGTGTGTGTGTGAAGTGCGCTTTCCAGGACCTCCGGAAAGTGAATGATTCCCCCTCGCCATGCTCCAATAGGGCCTTAAAAGAGGAGAAAGTATGTCATTCCCTCACCCCCCACACTGCCCCAATTGGGGCCATTTCTATAGTGTCCTGGAATGACACACTTTCCCCTTTAAGGCCCTAATTGGAGCAGTGGGGGGATGACGCACTTCCAGAAAGCACGTCATTCCCCCACCACACGAATGGCTGCCTTAAAGGGGAAAGTGTGTCATTCCAGGACATTATAGAAAATTACAGAAAATCCCCCGACACCCAGGATGGAACAAAAACCTGGACAAATCTGGGGAAATCCTGACAGTTGGTCACCCTACATTAGAGGTATAGATGGGATAGGGGAATGAATGGTAGTCATACACTTATAAAGGAGAACATAAAAGAATGCACTTGCATATTCTATTGCATTGGAAGCTAATCGTGTGTGACTCAAGGAGAACCAAGGGTAAGAGGCAGGTGATCAAGCAGGTTGCAATAGCAAAGAGGAGAAGAACTCCAAGGGAGCTCTTTTTAGTAGGCCCCTGCTAGGGTGTTGGCCTTCAGCAAAGGCCCAATGATGGCTACTATTGATGCTGACCCTGCCTGACCTGATAGGATTCCTGTGTTCTTCCTATATCCAACCTGGCTCATAAATAATAAAGTCCTCCTCCAGGAGCCTACTCCAAGGGAAGCTCAGAGAATGGCACCAAGGGAGAGGGCCTTTTCAGTGGTGGCCCCCAATTATGGAATGATCTCCCTGACAAGGTCCGTCTGGCACCAACATTATTATCTTTACAGTGCCAGGTAAAGACTTCTCTCTTCTCCCAGGTATTTTAACAGCATATGTTGAGTTTTTTCAATCTGTTTTTATGGGTTTAAATTTTGTATATCAGTTTTTAATGTTCAGTGTTTTAATTCTTGTAAGCCACCCAGAGTGCTTCAACTATGGGGTGGTATATAAATGTAAATATTATTATTATTATTATTATTATTAATAATAATAATAATAATAATAAGGCAGATGTAATTATAAATGTTCTATGCAGTACACCACCAGAAAATTACCACCAGGCTACACTAATTTCTGAACAGCTGTTATGAAAAGTAATGCTTGATATGATGTAAGCATAATTTTTTTAAGTACTCTTAAGTTCTCTTTGTCAACATGAAAATTGCCCCTTGGTTGTTGCTTGCTGTTTGTTTGTTTGTTTGTGTGTATGAGACAATAGTCCAGTTTACAGCACTTGTTCAAAGTTTCAGTGGTAACTCATAGCTTCCATATCTGCTTCAAAAGTGTAGAAAACACAATGGACATTATCTGATCCTTTGTTATCACAACTCACCAGCCCTTCCCAATTGGGCATAGCATGCTTAACTTGTTTTAAAGTCCTTAATTTATATTAACGAATGTTTCCTCTGGGATTATTAAAAAACAGAAGCCTAGACTTACATGTTGATTAGTTCAAAGGGTCGCTGTACATTACTGCTCTCATCAATCCATGGCAGAATTTTAAGAAGTCCTGGAGGATTTTGGGGGAAATTAATGTGTACATGCAGTTTTAGAAGTGTTAGCAGAAAATTAATTTTTAATGATAAAATTGCACTCAGTAGAGAGTATTTATTTGTAAAGACTACCAAAGAATTACAAAGGAGTTAAACTGTGCTAGTCTAATTAAAATTAATGGGAGTCCATACAGATAAAACTCCATACTCTGTCTTGCATATTTAAGTGGAAGCAATCTAGAAGATTACATCATTCAAGTCCACGCTTCACAAATCTACACTGTACTCAGATAGCTGAATGTCCCTCCTGCTCCGTGAGGGACTAGATTGTGTTGACCCCATCAGTGATCTGTGTTTGTGGACTACTCAATATGGTACCCCTTTCTCACCCCGCCCACCAAATGAAAATAAGTTGTGTGTACGATTGTCATTAGATTTTGGCAATGTGTGAAGCAGAATAATGTGCATTCAAAGGCACATTCTTTTCTGAATTTGGCTATTGGGTGCTACTGCAGTGTATAGGACAGCCTCTGGGCTCCACTTGTGTATTTAGCAGGAGGAAAAATGAAGTGAATCCATGCTTTATTGTTTCTGTTGTAAAGCCATTCCCATGAAACCATTTGCTTGAAGTGGAACCAGCAGCGCTGATGATTTTAAGTCATTTTGTATTCATGCAAGTCATTTCCATATGTTTATATACAGTCTTCTGTTTGTAAAGGGATGGGGATGCTGTACTGTTGCTGTATGCTTGGCATTCCTATGCCTTTCTGACATGTGGATACATGTTTCCATTTATAAATCCTTCCCACATTAAGATTTTATGAATTATATTGCAAATTGCGCAGCTTCTCTCACTAATAAAGTATTATTAATATAAGAAGGCTACTAGATTCAGGGTCAAAGGCATCCTGTAAGCGAATTGTACTTTTAAGGACAGTGAGTACAAGTGATTTGGTGATCATTTGTGGCCAATGTTCTTCTCAGAACAGATAGAGTTGCGGGGTAGGGGGCAATGCCAAGTTGGGAGATTAAATAATAATACATGGCATTGTTCTAATGGGTCTGTGACTGTGCAATAGATTGATGATGACGATGATGATTCATGGCATTTATATAGCATTCAGAAGTGAACAAAGTGCTCCTCATGCATTATCCTGGGAGGTGTAAAAATGTTGATGGGAGGTATAAAAATTAGGGGTGTGCACGGACCCCCCGGATCGGATCGGGACCCGGATCGGGACCTCCAATTTTGTCACGGATCGGATCGGACAAAATCGGAGGCCCCCCGGACCGGATCGAGTCCGATCCCGATCCAAAAATCGGAAATTTTTGGATCGGCCACCATTTTTTTCCCCATAGACTTGCATTGCAATGCAAGTCTATGAGGAAAAAATGGCGGCGGGTGGGTGAGGGGGGGCCTAACTCTCTCCCCCCCGGGGCCGTCCGCTGTGGACAGCCCCGGCAGGTAAGCCCCCTCCCCCGCGCTCCCTATCCCCCCTGGGGCCGTCCGCTTCCATCCGCTGGCGCCCGCGGGTGCCCGCGGATAGAAGCGGATGGCTCCGGGGGGGGTAAGCCCCCTTCCCCGCCACTGCTTACCTTTTAGGGACGCCCGCTCCCGTCCGGCGCCGGCGGCTACCGCCAGCGGGCTTTGCGGCCTGCTCTAGAGTAGTGCGCCGGGTGATCACCCGGCGCGCCACCCTGGAGCAGGCCGCGGAGCCCGCTGGTAGTAGCCGCCGGTGCCGGACGGGCGTCCCTAAAAGGTAAGCGCCCCCCTCCTCCCCTCTGCGTGCCCCCTCCTCACCTTTCCGGGACGTTCGCTCCCGTCCGGCGCCGGCGGCTACCGCCAGCGGGCTTTGCGGCCTGCTCTAGAGTAGCGCGCCGGGTGATCACCCGGCACGCCACCCTGGAGCAGGCCGTGGAACCTGCTGGTAGTAGCTGCCGGTGCCGGACGGGAGCGGACGGCCCGGAAAGGTAAGGGCCCCCCTCCTCCCCTCCGCGCGCCCCCTCCTCCCCTCCGCGCGCCCCCTCCTCCCCTCCACACGCCCCCTGCTTACCTTTCCGGGCCGTCCGCTCCCATCCGGCGCCGGCGGCTACTACCAGCAGGCTCCGCGGCCTGCTCTAGAGTAGTGCGCCGGGTGATGTCTTCACCCGGTGCGCCACCCTGGAGCAGGCCGTGGAGCCCGCTGGTAGTAGCCGCCGGCGCCGGACGGGAGCAGATGTCCCTCAAAGGTAAGCGCCCTCCGCCCCCCCCCCCCCGCTGGCCACTTTCATCGGCGGGTGTCCGCTGGCGCACGCCAATGGAAGCGGCGGTGGGCGCCAGCGGGTGCCCGCCGATCCGCCGAACCGGTTCGGAGCCTTTTCGGATCGGTTCGGACTGGATCGGCCGATCCAGCTGTTGGATCGGAAATCGGATAATTTATCCGATTTCCCACTGGACCGGACTCGGATCGTGGATCGGGTCCGATCCAGTGCACATCCCTAATAAAAATACTGTATATAATAATAATAATAATAATAATAATAATAAATTTATTTATTTATTTATTACATGCCTCTTCCTCCAGATCGAGGTTGGGAATAACATCAAACACAAAATACACAAAACTAATTAAAAGCACATAAAACCAATACATCATTAAAATACCAATAAAATACCAATAAAAACACTTAAAATTAATCTGGGTAGGCCTGATGGAAGAGATCAGTCTTTATAGCTCTTTTAAATTCTTGAAGACTGGTGAGTTGGTGGATCTCTATCGGCAGGTCATTCCACAATCTGGGAGTGGCAGAAGAAAAGGTCCTCTGGGTAACGGTTGTCAGCCTAGTTTTCGTTGACTGAGTAAATTCTTCCCAGAGGACCTAAGCGTTGCAGGGCAGATTGTATGGGAGAAGACGATCCCGCAGGTAACCTGGACCCAAACCATATAGGGCTTTAAAGGTAATGACCAACACTTTGTACTTCGCCCGGAAACTAATTGGCAGCCAGTGGAGAGATTTTAAAGAAGTAAATAAATAGTTGTAATCCTTACAAACAACCTCGTAAGACAGGTACCTACTACCCATATTACAGCTGCGGGTTGAGACTAAGACAGCCCAGCCTGCTCCAGGTTTGAGTGGGTCCCTGTCTGACTATGTTCAAGAAATTAAAATGATGGCCAATCCTAGACTCAACCATCTGGCACTCACCAGGACAAAGCAAACATTATTTTAAAGCAGGGGCACAGAACCACTTTCAGGGCCAAATTCCGTTTTTTGGGAGCCCACTTTCCTGTGGGGACAGGCCCAAAGGTAAAAGGGGGCAGCCCCCTCCAACAATACCAGGATAGTTTAGCTTAAAGTTCTTACTACGTTACTAAGCCTTAGGAAAGGCACAACCTTTGAGAAGGGGAGGGGCTGCGCAAACACTGGGAAATCACCAAAGCATTGGTCATTGGGGCAAAGGGGAATCCTAGAGACACTGATTTGGCCCCCCATGCCTTAGGCTCTGCACCTGCTTTAAATGCAGGTGTCAATAGTGGGTCTTGTCAAAATGCTGGGATCTTGGCAGCCACTTGAGGATATGGTGTGGTGCTACCAGCTTGCTAATTAACCTTTTGTAGAGTTGAGATTCAAATTGAGGACTTCTTGATTCATAGTGCATTCTTTTAGGGTCAAACTACACATTGGGCCGATTCACACAATAATCACAGGCTAAAACAAGCCATGGTGGCTTATTTAAGCCACAGTGAATACCAGGTGCAATTTGCATAGTGACCCACGAGGGCGGGGCTTGTTGTGTTGTCCAAACCCAGGCAGTATGGCTTGTTTGAGACAGGAAACAATCCTCAAATAACCCAACAACAGTCCATGGATTATTTGAGGGTTGTTTTCCCTTCTAACAAGCCATGCCCTCTGGGTTCAGACAACACGACAAGCCGTTCCTGGGTGGGTGATTGTTCAAATTGCACCTGGCATGCGCTGTGGCTTAAACAAGCCACCATGGCTTATTTAGCATACAATGATCATCTGAACCAGGTCAGTATGTTACAGTGTGTATCTCCATATGTGTTTTTTGGGCATGTGAACCAGATCTGTACTGCCATGCAGAGGGAGGGGAAGCTTAATTCTTTCCTCCCTCCTGCAACTTTACACTGATTAGAATTAGAAAAAAAAGCTCCTATTTGTGCAAATGGGAACTTTCCCCCTAACCCATACTGGGGCATGCATGTGTGCGTGTCAGGTGGGAGGGGAATCTTTGACACAATCGTGGTGGGAAAGGATTCATCATCCTCAACCCGTAGTCATTATCCTTTGCCAGCTCTCAACCAGGCATATTTTTATACCAATGAACCGGGGGTTGTTGTCTAAAATAGTCTCAGAAAGCAGAAGTTATGAATATGCATAGATGCCTGAATATAAGCACGGGGGACATGGCACTTCAGGAGTGCTGTGAAGGAGCCTGCTCCCTCTCTCTCTCTCTCTTTCTCTCTCTTAACGGTGGTTGGCAGAAATAAAGGTTTCCATATAATGTTTTCAAGTAAGCCCGGCTGCCCCAAAGCCAGGCTCACATCCAAAAGAAATGAGCTCTGTAATTAACTTGGCAATCTGCTCGGCTGAAAATCATGTTAGTAAGTCATAGCCAAACAAGGCAAACACTTTAATTCACATAAGCCCAGGAAGAAAAAAAAAGGCGGAGGAAAGTCTTAAAATACCTATTGTCTTTGTCACAGCTGGTGATAATGTACTGTGGGGAGCAAATCCCCCCCCCCCATCAATAGTAAACAAAGAAAGGACGAGTCAGTTCTGACTCAATTACCTTGTTTTGCAAACCAATGGACTATAACCCCACCCTCAAACCCATGGTTTGCACTATACAAGTCTAAGGCCCTCTTTACACTGAGCTCAATTTTAGTGGGAGTCACTTGTTTCACATGCAGATTCTGGGTCTGACAAATGCAACCACATTGGCATGGCTGATCATATAGGTCTTTGCCATATCTTGGTTCCGCCCATGTGGTTGCATCACACAGCCTGCATGTGGATGGGATTATAGCACTGTTCGGGCATTCACATGTAGAACCTCTTAGACATCTTCATAGGATAAGACTATGCTTGAGCAACTCCTCACAGTTGGGCTTCCACATGACTGGAACTCCCATGAAGAAGTCACATACCAATATTTACACCAAAGGGAACATGGCAATAACATGCAGCACGTCAACGGCTAGGCCAGCAGTACGATCTCACTACCCCTTCTATGTCATCATCATCATCATCACCATCATCATCATCTAATAAATTTATATACCACTTAACCATATTTTAAAAATATCTCTAAGATGTTTTCAAAGAAAATAATTACAATAAAACATTCATAAAAACATTTAAACCAAGTCCTAACAGTACCATAATTGACACATAGACTGGCAGCACAATCAATCAGGGAAGGCCTGGGTAAAGAGACTCCTCCAGCATACCAGTCGGAAGGGCGTTCCATAAGGTGGGTGCCACCACAGAGAAGGCCCACTTCCGGGTTGTCATAAGCTGGCAGTCTGCAGGCCAGCAAAGCCAATGATCTTAATGATCACATAGCTGTCTATCAGGGAAGGCAGTCTGCTTGGTAACCTGGTCCCGACCTATATGGGTAAGTTCTATGTGTGGAAGAGGCCTAAACAGGACCTATGTCTAAAGAGCACCAACACTGAATATGTATCAATTTTCTTTTTGTTTTGTTCATAAAAATTGATTCCAGATGTGCAAATAGGAGCAATGTCTCTGGTTCAAATCTTCCCTCTGCCATGAACTCACTTGGTGACCTAAGGAAAGCCACACCCTCTCAGTCTCAGTTGCTCCATCTGCAATATGGGGGATAATATAGGCTGACCATATGAAAAGGAGGACACAGCTCATGTAACTTTAACGGTTGTAGAGAAAAGGGAATTTCAGCCAGTGTCATTTGCATGCAATTAGTTCTTGGTGAAATTCCCTCTTCATTACAACAGTTAAAGTTGCAGGCACTATACTAGAGTGACCATATACAAAAGAAGGCAGGGCCCCTGCAACTTTAACTGTTGTGATGAAGAGGGGATTTCACCAGGAACTAATTGCATACAAATGACCCTGGCTGAAATTCCCTTTTCTCTACAACTGTTAAAGTTACATGAGCCCTGTCCTCCTTTTCATATGGTCATCCTAGGATAATAATACTAACTTACCTTATACTGCATCCCACAACCTGGTGCCCTCCAGATGTTTGGACAATTCCCAGGCAGCAAGGCTATTGGACATGTTTGATGGGGATAATGTGTGTGTGTGTGTGTGTGTGTAATCCAACACATATGAAGGGCACCAGGCTGGGGTAGACTACTGCATAGGATTGTTCTGTAGCTAGATAATTCCCATGGAGCACTTTGAGCACTTTAACATGAAATACTATTGTTGCGCAACAATCCTTTGAGGTAGATTAGGTTAAGAATTTGGAACAGGTTGAAGTTAACTGATGAGCTTCATGGCTAAGTAGAGAATTGACCTTGGGTCTCCCTGATCCTGGTCTAAACCTGGGCTAGGCAACCATGGATGAGTATGGCTAATCACAAAGGATAAGTAGCCTGGGAATTTAATTTAAATTAATGGGAATTTAAGATGGCAGCAGGTAGAGGCTCCTACTACACTTCGAAGCAATTCCAGCTGCCAGTAAGAAACAGAAAAAAATAAAATAAAATAAAAATTGGTGGAAGTACAGTATCTCAGTGGGTACCAAGGAAGATGTCTGGGGAAACATTGGTGCCATGTTGCCTACCACTTCCCTAGCCACTACACCACATTGAATCTTGTGTGTGTATGTGTGTTGCAATGTGAGCTCTCATGCTATATATATATATATATATATATATATACCTGATTCAGGATTGAAAGCTGATTGTCCCCTTTCCTCCATACTTCACATAGGCTGTCCGTATTGGTTTTTGGTTTTTCTTTATATTTCAAAGTTAACTGGCCAAACGTTTGCACTTTAGAGGGTTTTTTATGTCTTTCCTTTTACAGTTAAACTAGTGGGAGGGGGCATGAAATATTGGTTTTATGGCTGACCTAAGGGCTAGCCAATCAGTGTTCTGCACAACTGAGTCCCAGGAAGGTGGGAGATGTTGCTTCATGACTAGTATAAGGGCTAGCCAATCAGTACTGTGCAAATCAACTCTCCCTTCCCAACAACAAGTTTTTTCTATGCCGAACTTTGAACTCCATGTCAGTGACAAGGAGAGTTCTCATTTCCCTTGTGAGTGTCTTTAGGGATCCAGAATCTGTCGGGTCACTTTTGGGTCAGTACTCTGAGGTGAGCTTTGGGATCTAGTCTGCCTCCTCTCTGAACTGTGTGTGCACTTCACATATGGGAGAGGAGCTGGCTGAAGGGTGTGTTTGGTCATCTGCTTTCACCTGGGAGCCCTAATTCAGGCTGTTCCATTTCCCTCCCATCCCAGTACTATATAAAGCCTGGACAAAGACATGAGCCAAAGGGCAAGAGCACATGGGCTGTTGCATCCTTAAGTTTGTTCAGCGGTATTTAAATCGAATAAATAAATAAATAAATAAATACTTTGTTTTAAAATATGTAAATACTGGACCTCGGGCAATACAATTACTGTGTTAACAGGAAGAAACCCATTCATTCGTTGATTCACTGTCATTTATTCCTAGACATCAACTGAAAAGAAAAATAAAGAGAGAATTTTAAATCTGATCACTTTTTACATTACAAGCGAGAGAGTTTAATGAATTTCTTGGGAGCAAGGCCTGCAGCAAATAGACTGCCACAACTCTGAATTAATTTCAAAGGAAACCCAGACTACAGAGCACAGCGGCAATCTATCCTGAACACGATAGTGTCGTGCAATCCAGTGTGAAGATTTTGGTCGCGTGCAACCTTATCTTAACAAGTATAATCACTCTCATTTGGAGGAAGGAGTTTTCCGACTACCTGCATGACTTAAAATTGGCTGTGGCTCTACTGCTGGAGATGAGTCCTACCTTTGGTACCATTACACACACAGCAATTTCTAGCTTTCTAGCTGTAATATTTCCTGCAAATTTCCTCATCAAAGAGATTAGGTCCCTGCCATGCCTGCAATAGCAAGACTCATGTGACTACTTGAGCATGCCTAGCTGACCAAAAGATGTACTCTCAACTGTTTGGAAGAAGACAGAACTTGAATCCATGCTTTTTCCTTGTAGAGGGTAAACTAAAAGCCTAAAATTCCAGGGTCCCAGGTATTAATTACTCAGGCACACTCATCTCAAATCACCTCACTTTGGCCCAATTGTCTTACATTCAGGTGTTCTTGAAGATTCACTTAGAACTTAAAACATGTACTCAATATTTAAAATTTAATGCATTCTATTAAAGAAAAGACACCAACCATTCACCCACACAAAGCAAAACAACACACTCACAAATTTTGTAGATGTATACTCACAAATTCTGCACCATTTATAATGACTCTGCAAAGGAGCTCTTTCTCTTCAAAGGGACTTCCATCTCTCTCAGGCAAAACTAAGGAATCACTGAGGCTACATACTAGGCTCAAAGCAACATCCTGGATCTCATGTTTAAGGGAACGACATCTTCCTCCTGTGTTCAGACTTAAAAACCCTTCTCTAAGTCAGGGACCTCCTTCCTAATACATAATAATTTATTTTAAAATATCCAAGTTCATTAGCCCATGTTATCAGTTTAGACTGGACATCACTTCTGCTTTTCATGTGGTCATCTGCCTGGTTTACTTCTTTTTTCTTCTAGACACAAAGATTTTTTAAACCACAGCTTTACCTTTTGCTAACTCTTGACCAGTCACCTAATTCTTTTATAAGAAATACATATTGCTGGAACAAGTGCATGGCAATTATGACTAATGCAGAAAATCATATCAAATTATATTTCCCCTACCCAAAGTAATAAGCTTCTGTACCTTAAAGCTTCTAACCCGATGTAATGTTTGTACTCCTAATTGCCACCTTCTTTCTTATATTATACTAATAAACCCTTGTTAGCCCCCCTTACATACTGTATATTCAATAAAATTGCAAGACCCAAGAAAAACATTCCTTCACCCTCAATGATAAGCATATGTTAACGATACAACATTGTGAAGAAATGGTTGCCAACAGGGCATTGCGCTGATCTTGAACCTGGGTTGAAATCCCTACTTCACAAACATGACTGATACCTATTCCTATTCTAGTATTTGTTAGAAAGTCTAAGTCTGTTCTTAGTTCTTTGGCACAAATACACAATTGCTGCATCAGATGCTTGTAGGTTTCATTTTTTCATTTGCCTTTCAAAAACATGCAAGTAGGAAAGAACTAGACCACCACTTGTGAACATTCTGGAAGGGAAAGGTTTGAACCGCACATGAGCCCTTGATACCTGACGTGATGGGTGACGATTTATAATCTGAGCATCTATAGGTTACACAGGAAGCTGCTTTATGCCGATCAGACAATTTCTTCATCCCAATATTGAGTGCAATGCCTTTCCAGATTCCCAAGGGAAAGTTTTTGCCACATCACCTGCTTTCTGGATTGTTTAACTGGAAATGTCAGGGTTTGAACTTGAGATTGTCTACATGTATGGATGTGTTTTACCACTGAGACATATAGGCCTAGCAGTATCATCTAACATGGTGGGTTGAATGCTGGGTTCTGTGGGCTTTGGAGGGCCCACAATAGCTAATGTTTGCATTAAAAAAAAATTGGCACTGAAAGGAGAAATGTTGGGCCCCCCACCACTTAGTAAACTTGCTGGGAACGGCACCTGGATGGTGCTTTCACAGGAGAGGGGGCAGAAGGAATCTTGTCCATGACACCATCAAACCTGGCACCCCACTGTGCCCTGGTACAAAATGTCTCATGAGAACAGACTTTACACTGTTGCTGTTATTGCAGCTGACAAATCCATGAAAATAACTATGCCCACAAACAGTCCACTCTTGTGAGAGCAGGAGGAATTTGAAGAGGAAGGTCACAATTCTTCATCTATTATTAGACTATTCACACACAATATTGCACTTGCATGAAACGTTCTGAGAGCAGATAAGCCAGCTGCAGTAATGTCTATGGTAGCTCCCAGTTGCAGTCCAAGAGGCCTGGCTTTTCTGAATGTATAGATTTTTGTTATGAGCATCCCTGCTTTTAAAAAAACTGGCGGGGGGTGGGGGTGGATAGACAGCAGAAGGAATTAACACAGTGCTCCAAGCCCTGTTGATGATTTCCAGTGTTTGTCAGTCCATAGCTGATGCTATAACTAGAAGCTAATGCAAAAATATACTCTCTGGCTAGCACTCGCCATGTTTACATAGCAGGAAGCAAGTCCCACTTTGTTTAATAGGACTCACTACGCTTAGGAGCGCATCCTTAATGTACACTATCTACATCAAAATGCACATTTGAACACGAAATATGTATTTAGGACACCAAGCATAGTAATGTAAGCTCTGCTTGCAAATATTTTTCCATTTTAGGGTGCCCAGCAGTTGCTTTCTAAGCATCTGTATATGAGCTGACACATACTTTGAAAATCTCGATCTCAGCAATATAGCAACTTGACATTAAGTAAAGCTAGAATTGAGATCTGTCAACCTTGTAAAACCGATGGAAGCATTCTGGATTATTTCATTTGTGCTGTGTTTCTGAGCATAAAATATTATAATTATTCAACAATCCTAAATTTCTTCTGCTGATTTTAAGGGTTTTGTTTTGCTTAAATCTTCTGATATGCATCAGTAATATCTAGAGTTAAATATCAAAACACCACAAGCAATATTTTTACATCTCTCTGTTTATTTGCATATAATTTTGTAGCTTCTAATCACATTACATCTTTATTGCTTTTCTTGCACAGAAGTTTGACATGGACAATATCCTCTCATTGCATTTAGATGCCGAGACATAAGGGCCAGTAAAATTTTCATTATATAGTAATAAATTCATTTCACAAAAGTATATCACGTTTATAGAGCTGTTTATCTCACCTTGAATTTTAAAGTCTGTAAAACAATTACTAATTTACTGTGGTTTTAAATGTGGGAACAGTAACCTTAGCTCTCATTTAACAAAGTGGCAATTGAAAAAACAGGTAGGATGTTAATTAGAACTATAGTATATATTATTTCTCAGGTGACACAACAAACTAAGTACAACGGAAGCTACATTTACAAATACCTCAGTGAGCTAAAGAGATTGTGATCAGAATTGTTTGTGTTTTCATGGAAGGTATTTTGTTTTCATAGACCTGGTTTGGGAAACACATTCCTATAATATCTTTCCACATACACTTCTCTGTTAATATTTGTTTGTCAGAATTATGCAGGCAGGATGAAATGAAGTAGCTCCTTCCCAATGAACATTATCTAATCCTCAAGGATGAAATGAGTGTGGGATGGAACCATGCAATTGGTCCCACTAATTTAGTTCCAATAAAGAAGCAATATTGGAGATACATGAGGCAAAGCCAACCTTACTCTAGAATAATCATCATAGTGAACTTTTAGCAAGGTACTCTGAATACTGGCACAAGTACTTTGGTGTTTACAAAGTGGGACAAAGATGATTAATTCAAATAACAATCAAGTGGAATTCTCTTTGCAAACATTTCTCTGATGAATGTTTTTGATGGTCATGAAGAAAAATGAAAAAAAATTGCATCCTATACAAAAGTGCAACTTGGTAAAATTTTATCTTTAACTCCATAATTCAGAAATTATCTCCCATTTTTCTAAGTACTAAATTTGACAAAACATAACTTCCGTAATGAAGGATCAATTATTTTATACTTCCATTTCAAAAGATTACCAAGCTTGCTTGAAATAATTTTCTATCACTGTTCATTCATGGCTAACAAACAGATATTTTGTAGTCAAGCTGGATGTGTGTGGTGTCATTTGTGCCACTGACTATGGTATGTTTTTTAATACAAGTAAACTTAACTGAAAGTATAGACATTCTCAACTGACTTCATCCTTCAGAACTCTGCCTATAGTGCAAGCTTCATAAGAGATAATCTTCAAAGAACTTTCGTTCAGGTATGGTCTCACTTGCTTTCAAAGATCTACCTTTGAACCCTTGACTCTCAAAACCAGCTTTCATCAAGCTGGTGTTCCAGGGATATTTTGGGCTTCAACTCCCATCAGCCCCAATCAACACAGCCAAAAGTGAGGAATTGTACTCCAAAAATCTGGAGGGCACCAAGTTTGGGGAGGCTGCTACAGACATTATATCTCTCTGTTTTATAAAGTTACTATTTTAATTTGTAACAATATATATATATATATATAAATACTTAGGCACAAATGAGTTCACCATTGCCATAGAGACCCATAGTAGTAAATCAATGAGACTCAAGCCTTATTGCCAAAGAAGATGATTGTTGGTGCCCTTGGACCAACCATCCCCCAAGTCTTATGATTCCCCAGAAACACTTTCTTGCAATAATGTACATGAAGTCTAACAAATCTCCCCTGCCCAACCCCAGTGGTTTAACCATAAGAAAACACAAAAACCTTTATAACTTGGAATACAGTGTCAAAGAAGCACATATGGCTGCCTTTTATGGCAAATAATCATCATTCATTATATTTCTAACATATAGTTTAATGAGAAAAATGCTTTCGACACCAAATTATGAATGGGTTGGAAGCAAATAGTTGAAAACAGAGCATGCACTTTTTGAAACAGACCACAAGTATTCTTGATAAAACACTGGAAACATTACTTCGAGGATGTCAGATGTTCTAGACTCTAATTATGCAACAGTGAGTTGTTAATGCATTTTTATTTTTTTCTGCTTTTCTGCTTTTTTTGAATAAGCATTTCGCAATTGGAAAACTGTAATTAGATTCTTTCATGTAGAAATGTTTTCAAACAATAAATCCTGGATATTACTAGCATCAAAATACTGGTTGGCCTTTGCAGTAATGGATGTAGTTGTGGGCTGGAAGACTTCAGTTCTGGAGATCCATATTTTGGAGCACTATGGCCACTCTGCTTGGAATGTATACCTAAAAGAAGGATAAACACTAACTTATGGATTGTTCATAATAAGCCTTTGGGATGGGGCAAGCTATAAATCTAAATATAAGTAAAATAAGCTACTTACCATTGGTACATGAAATATGCATTTAGGAGCCAACATTTTTGTAGTGTGCCATCAATATTAATTAAATGCAGAGCGCAAATGTGGGCTTGGCCATTCTGTCCCAAGGCCCACAAGGTAATTGAAATGATGCATTTCCTTTACCTCTACCACATCCTAAAGCTAAATCTGGTGAAAGGTTTAAATGCAATTACCACTAGAGGGCTCCAAGTGATTTACAATCACCAATTTTAGACATTGAGGACATCTAGGTCGATACACAGTACAGTGATAAATGACAAACTCTTACTATTGTGTTTGAGCTCTATTGTGTTCTGAATTAAAGTTGCTCTGGGTCTGTGATGTCATTTTACACTGGTAAATACACAGGTATGACACAACATGGCATTTGAGAATCTACAGGCCCATAGTAGTGGAATTGGGCTTGGACAGAAAAATGCATTCATTTGCCTTTACAAATTGTGATTTAACTTCTTTCACTTCCATTCTCACGTGCAAACTTTAAATCTGATTGATCTCCAGATTTTGTGTTGTTCTTCAAAAGTCTTTTTTCTTAACAAGAGAAAAATGAAATCTGTGACAGCATATTCTACACAATGCTCTTTCCAAGCACAGATTAGGCTCACAAGTCTGTTTACCAATTACCTTGATATGTGGTAGTTTACAGATTGTTGAATGCAATTGATCACGTAAACTGAACTCAATAACAATGCAATTAGAAAAGAGTCAGCAGATGAGTGAAGATTGCAGGCTTCCTTTTTGACAATGCCAGTGTTTTAAGACTCTCCTCCTTCTCCTCCTCCCTCCCTCGTGGCATTCCTAATATAATGCTATTTTCAGCCATGTTATCTCCAAGCGAGAGCCTGACTGACGGCATGAAAAGCTTTTATAGTCGGCAACTGGAATGAAAGGTGTAAAGCAAACAGCTTTAGGAAAAAAGGAAAAGAACAGCTGATCTTCATTGAACCAGACTGTAGCATGTCCAATGCATCTCAGCTCTCGCCAGTGAACAGTGTTTCCCCCCTAAGGTTTCTGTGATAAATAACTCCTACAAATCTGCTCAGTAGGGAAGGAAACACGACATACACTTGGGTTAGAGTCATGTGCTTCCAAATTTATGGGTAAAGGAAAAAAAAAGATAGCTGTGTGTATGTGTGTGGGGGGGGGGTTGTATTTATTACTGCAGACATAAGTGCAAAAGGATTTATTTCCAAATCTTTTTAGAGAAACAACTTGGACAGATCTTTGCAGTTGGCAGATTGGAACAAAGAAATCAGCACAATGTTGAAAAACTGCTGTATTCAAAACAATCTTTTCAGGCATGACAAATATGAATGAGATCTATTGGTGGAAACTAGATGGCCGATAAAGTAATGTTTTAAAGCAGGGTTAGGGAAATTCTGGTCGCCCACATGGTGTTGGACTCCAGCTCCTATGAGCCTGAGCCAGCATGGCCAATCAGCAAGGATAATAGGTATTTTGGTCCAACAACTTCTGGAAGGACACAGGTTCCCCAATCCTACTCTATAGGAAAATTATGTTCCTGTGTGCCATGCATATCACTTGCAAATAACTTGGTTACCAGAGCAATCTGGATTCACATAATTGTGTTACAACTAACTCTCCATAGATGGATGAGTGCATATATTAAACACCTCTAATTGTGTGTTTTTCAAAACCAACAACAGCAACCAAGAACAACCTGATATAAATTATATCAAACATGTTAAAGTTAGCTGCAAATGCTGCTTCAGTCTGTACAAGACTAAACTTAGACTAAAAGACTGTAAACTCTCTGCCCAGGTCAACGAGTCTAAATATTAGGGGTGTGCACGGACCCCCCGGATCGGATCGGGACCCGGATCGGGACCTCCAATTTTGTCCCGGACCGGTTCGGACAAAATCGGAGGCCCCCCGGACCGGATCGAGTCCGATCCCGACCCAAAAATCGTACATTTTTGGATCGGCCGCCATTTTTTTCCCCATAGACTTGCATTGCAATGCAAGTCTATGAGGAAAAAATGGCGGCGGGTGGGTAAGGGGGGGCCTAACTCCCTCCCCCCCCGGGGCCGTCCGCTGTGGACGGCCCCGGCAGGTAAACCCCCTCCCCCGCGCTCCCTACCCCCCCTGGGGCCGCCCGCTTCCATCCGCTGGCGCCCGCGGGCGCCAGCGGATAGAAGCGGACGGCTCCGGGGGGGGGGGGTAAGCCCCCTTCCCCGCCACTGCTTACCTTCTCGGCCCGTCCGGCGCCGGCGGCTACTACCAGCGGGCTCCGCGGCCTACTCTCGAGTAGCGCGCCGGGTGATAACATCACCCGGCGCGCCACCCTGGAGCAGGCCGCGGAGCCTGCTGGTAGTAGTAGGCGCCGGCGCCGGACGGGAGCCGCCGGGCCGGGCAGGTAAGGGCCCCCCTCCCCCCTCCGCGCGCCCCCTCCTCCCCTCCACGCACCCCCTCCTTACCTTCCCGGCCCGGCGGCTCCCGTCCGGCGCCGGCGCCTACTACTTCCAGCAGGCTCCGCGGCCTGCTCTAGAGTAGCGCGCCGGGTGATGACATCACCCGGCGCGCCACCCTAGAGCAGGCCGCGGAGCCTGCTGGGAGTAGTAGGCGCCGGCGCCGGACGGGAGCCGCCGGGCCGGGCAGGTAAGGGCCCCCCTCCCCCCTCCGCGCGCCCCCTCCTCCCCTCCACGCACCCCCTCCTTACCTTCCCGGCCCGGCGGCTCCCGTCCGGCGCCGGCGCCTACTACTTCCAGCAGGCTCCGCGGCCTGCTCTAGAGTAGCGCGCCGGGTGATGACATCACCCGGCGCGCCACCCTAGAGCAGGCCGCGGAGCCTGCTGGGAGTAGTAGGCGCCGGCGCCGGACGGGAGCCGCCGGGCCGGGCAGGTAAGGGCCCCCCTCCCCCCTCCGCGCGCCCCTTCCTCCCCTCCACGCACCCCCTCCTTACCTTCCCGGCCCGGTGGCTCCCGTCCGGCGCCGGCGCCTACTACTACCAGCAGGCTCCGCGGCCTGCTCTAGAGTAGCGCGCCGGGTGATAACATCACCCGGCGCGCCACCCTAGAGCAGGCCGCGGAGCCTGCTAGTAGTAGTAGGCGCCGGCGCCGGACGGGAGCCACCGGGCCGAGAAGGTAAGTGCCCCCCTCCTCCCCCCCCCGCTGTCCACTTTCATCGGCGGGCGCCCGCTGGCGCCCGCCAATGGAAGCGGCGGTGGGCGCCAGTGGCCGCCCGCCGATCCGCCGATCCGCCGAACCGGTTCGGAGCTTTTTCGGACCGGTTCGGATTGGATCGGCCGATCCAGCTGCGGGATCGGAAATCGGATAATTTATCCGATTTCCCACTGGACCGGACTCGGATCGTGGATCGGGTCCGATCCAGTGCACATCCCTACTAAATATGAAACAATGGGGGCATGTATTATATTATATTATGTACAATATTTGTAAACCACTCTCTATCTAAAATAGATTATGGCAAATTCTGAATACTTAAGACAATGTCAGTGCAGAAATTTACTTTCCATCTCTGTTCTGGATGGGGTTGCACTCCCCCTAAAGGATCGGGTTCATAGTTTGGGGGTGCTCCTGGATCCGGAACTGTCATTTGAGGCACAGGTGAACTCAGTGGCAAGGAGCACCTTTTATCAGCTTAGGCTGATATACCAACTGCGCCCTTACTGGACAGAGATAGCCTAGCTACAGTTATCCATGCTCTGCTAACCCCTCATCTGGATTACTGCAATGCGTTATATGTGGGGCTGCCTTTGAAAACGGTCCGGAAACTTCAACTGGTACAAAACAGGGCAGCCAGACTGTTAACAGGGTCTGGCCAACAAGACCATATTATGCTAGTCCTTTTCCAGCTTCACTGGCTGCCGGTCCAGGTCCAGGCCTGATACAAAGTGCTAGTATTAACATTCAAAGTCCTAAGTGGCTGGGGCCAGATTATCCGAAGGAATGCCTCCTCCCATATGTACCTGCCTGGACCCTAAGATCATCTTCAGGGGTCCTTCTCTGTGAGCCGCTGCTAAAGGAAGTGAGGCAGGTGACTACCAGGAGGAAGGCCTTCTCTGCTGTGGCACCCCAGCTGCGGCATGAGCTCCCTAGAGAGGTTCACCTGGCACCTACATTATACTCTTTCAGACGCCAGGTGAAGACCTTTTTATTTTCTCAGTATTTTAACAGCTTATTAGTCTAATTTTTAACTTTGCTGTTTTAAATTTGTATTTTAAATCTATATTGCTGCTTGGTTTTATCCTGCTTGTGTTCTTATATACGATGTTTTTATACTGTTTTTTTTATATATATATTTTGAATAATTGTTATGGCTTTAATTTTTGTGAACCGCCGAGGGAGCTTAGGCTATTGTGCGGTATAAAAATGCAATAAATAGATTAAATAAATAAATTTGATTAAATAAATAAATAAATAAATAAATTAAATAAATAAATAAATGGAGAACACTGTTCCGTAAGGTAACAACTAGCCCTTGCTTCTAGAATGTTCTGGATACTTAAGCCAGAATCCAAAGAGCTGCATAGGCTCATAAACAGGGCATATGCTTGCCCAGGGGAATTTTTGATGTTTTTCTTTTTCTTTGAACAGTTGACATAACATATAACAAAATTGTTTGAAACTCCACTACATTTCAAAAACAAGTTGTCATGGATTCTGTCATTAGTTAAGGTGACCATATGAAAAGGAGTACAGGGCTCCTGTATCTTTAACAGTTGTTCTGAAAAGGGGATTTCAGCAGGTGTCTTTTGTATGCATGAAGCACCTGGTGAAATTCCCTCTTCATCTCAACAGTTAAAGCTGCAGATGCTATTCTAGAGTGACCAGATACAAAAGAGGGCACCTTGAGAGCATTCAACAATCTATTGGATTCTGTTGACCTCTGACAGCAGACCATTGCAGTAGATACATCACGCCATCTATTAGGAAGTGGTCTGATGACAAGGTAAGCAAGGTAGTGAACTTCCCCTGCCTGGTTGAAAACACCAAATCCAAAGTGTGAACTGCCACATCTATCTAATGGAATATGCATTCCATTGGGTATTTAACTGCATGTCAAAATAACTACATTTGCCAGCATTTGTTCTGGAAATGAGCTATTTGAATTTTAACATGACTGAATGTCCACATTAATTTATGTATTACAACTGAAACACACATATTTTCTAGACAAATGTCAATTACTGCATAACAGCTGATAAAATGACAGCTAACTGAGAATATGTTAGTCTCTCATTCACACTGTGTCGAAGCAAACCACAATCAATGCTTGCCATAATCCATGGAAAAGATGGCTATAGAAAATGGTCAGCACGAGCTTCCTCACCTGTCTGAAAAGTGTGTATATACATGGTTCTTTCTCCAACCCCCCAGTGTGGCTTATATATAGCTCAAAAATGATTTCCTGTACAGGCAGCTTACACATCTAGGGCTGCAATCCGATATACACTTACCTAGGGATCAAGTCCCATTGCCCCATTGGGACTTACTGCTGAGTAGACATGTAAAGGATTGGACTGTAGATCTGTTTAGCTTCAACAGTAGAACTGTATTATGTGACTTCAATACCATACTCTGGGCCAATCCTCAACATCTGGTGACTTGGACTAGAAATGAATAGCATTCCAGCCATGACTTCCTTCCCCCTTCTCTTCTGTTTTCTAGCATAAAGACCAGCTTTTCTCAGTACTTGCTGACTTGTTTTTATGCATAAATCCCCTAATGTTGGCTCCAAAGGCTCTCTTCTTCAGTTGAAAAGAGACTCCTTCTATCAGAGGAAAGGAGCCTCCTTTTGGTCCAACCCCTTCTGCCAGACTCTGCGTAAATTTGAAAAACAAAAAACAAGCCCTTGCCGGTAATATTGGAATCTAACAAAACTTGACATTTTGCCTGTAGCTCTTCTCTGCAGTTTCCCCAACTTGTTAACAGAGTTCTTGGAATGAACATGGTACCCAAAATGAGTACAGACGCCACATTAGATCTTAGTGATGCACAGGAACTGGCAGCACACAACAAGCTATCAGCAACACCATCATCCATTTATATAAGTGACAAAAGTGGATGAAAATCAAATTTCTCTTGGATTATGAAATCAGCAACTAGATAACTTCAATCCAAAGACAGTTAGCAAACAAGTACCATTTGGTGGTAAGTACTGAAGTAATGATGAGTGACCTTGAAAGGGAAAAGCTAGGAAGGAAGCAAAGCTAGCAAGGGAAATATTATTTAGATTAGTGATGAGAGGAGAGATGAGGTGTTTGAATAATTAACATGTATCTGGGTTCCAGCTAGCCTTGTTGGATTTTAAAACTGTTAACAGCTTTAAAACCTGTTCCTATATAACACAGAATACATACGGTCCTGCATGCCATTATCATAACTACAGTAAACAACTTCTCGGTGTAATGGACCTTACAACTTCAATTTATCACTCTCATTTTCTCACATGGTATTTCATAATACACTATCTTCTCATTTTTTGTGTTCTTTTTTTGTCTCAGACACATTGAAGCCATTTTGTTCAGCTGGACACCCTATCTGCTTCACATGTATACATGCTTGTGATTCCCCCCCCCCTTTAATTTTATGTGGGTTTTGCTTTTGTTCCGGTGTGTGGAAATGCATAAATGCTTCAAACAGATGGTCTTCAAGCTAAAGTGCTGAAAGTGCAGAGCAATTATAAAATTATTTCCTACAGCATTAGATAAGTTTATGAAGGATTCTGTACTGTTCTTCCATCTGCCAGCGCATCAGGAGCGGCCTTAAATAGAGTCAGAACATGCCTGCTCACAATATGAATGATATCCAATATAATTTTCTTTAGGATGGAGTTTCTCACGTTTTTTTTTCTCATGATCAGACATTGCTGAATGTGTAATGTGTAATGGTCACACTGGCTAGAAACCTTCTGCCATGCAATTTCTCTCTGCTGGTGCCATCTCCTATAGTCTGGATTGTTTAGGTCATTCCAGAAGATGGATATCTGCCTTTGTGTAGGAACTAGAGACTAGCAATCTCCTCTCCTCCTTTTTTATGATCCATAGAAACATTTTTTTATGATTCTATACTGTGATATACTAGTAATGTAAATTAATTTCAGGATCCCAAATTTTGCCTGTTTCGCGCATTCACAGAAATCAATCGTGTAGAGCTGTGGGACCCTTTTTAGTTGCTGCTATGCTGCCCCATCTGTCAAGTTTTAGAAATAAAGGTCAACATGCAGCTTCCAGAGAGCCAGTTATGGAGTTCTGCTCCTGCAGTGAGGGTCCTCAATGTTACAGCCCCTTCTCCCTACCCTCCCACAAACTGCTCCTGCAGGCCAGGGAAATCTCCCTTGCACAAGCATAAGTGCCTCCTGCTAGCATCCGGGGATCTTTAGATTCTGCTTACATGCTTATTGTTGATCAGAGATCCTTCAGTTCACAGCCATGGGGCAAACTCGCTTGTTTTTAGCATCCCAGCCTACAGTCCAACATGTGCAGAAATCTCAACATTAATTTCTGTAAATTCATTTGTGTAATGTATTGTCAGCTGTGATTTTTTTTACACTTAAACATGGACTCCAGGCAGCAGAGAGCAGGATCCTGTGTATTTATCAAGTGCTACTGTTTTGCTTTTCACTCTTTTGTCTGCCACTTTACCTCCAGGTAGTTTGTGAGCTGTCTTCGGGGCTGGCCATCACTTTCACTCAGTGAATTGGGTTGCTGGGGGATATATAAAGGAGAAGTGTGACCCACACTCTTGGGTTTAGTAATTAAAATAGTAGTGCAGTCACCATGCCATAGCTTGTAGCTATTTCAAAACTATATTAGTTGCTCAAATACTTGGCTTTTTTCATGCTTTCTTTCACGTGCACTTGTCAAGATCCTTCTTCACAGCTGTTTCAACCTCTGGACATGTTTATTTTCTACTTCGTATCTGCAATACTCATGTCATGTTAATAACATGTTATTAATAAGGCACACAATTATTATCTTAGCTATGTGTTAATGCTCAGTGTTAGTGTTGTGAAGGAAAAAATGGGAAACCAGTATTCAGAATGATTGTTTCCCAGTATTCACCTTGCTGTATGACCAAAAACAGAGTTATTTCATCACCTTGGCTTCTACTGTGTGTAAAAATTAGATACTTACTTTCCCATGGAATAAACAATATAGCAATTGTATAAATATTGAGCAATTCTTCCAGAAATGGATAGAAAAGCTGTCCACAAAGCTGTTATGGTTTTAATGCAACCAAAATAGGTTTTTTGTTGGTGTTGGTAGAATTCCCTGAAAATACACATAATTTATGGCCCATTGCTGAAGGAAGTTTAGCATCACTCACCCCAACATACACATGAAATTAAGCATGAGTGGTACCATTCACTTCAATTGGGATGTGTATGCAGAGCTTTCCTTGCCATTGCAATGAATGAATTAGCCTCTATTCACACACAGTTCTGGTGTGCTTGAATCCCATGGAGTGACTGATTGCATCTAGGTGGGTATAATGTGACTATAATACCATGGTTTGGTTTCTGCTGCGATGTAAATTATGCAGGACAAGCAGCACAAAGTTCAGGAGGACCAATTCTCGTGGACATTCAAGACACCGAATGCATCTGGGATGATCTGAGATTGCGATGAAGGGAAGAAGTTTGTGTGCAATTTATGCACTGTGTTCAACTCAATCCACACTAACATGCCTTTCCCAGCTTCCTTTTATTGTCGTCTGCATAGGCTTGGTAAAACATAGTTTCAACCATGAGCTGGAATGGTTCAAATGCCCCAAAGACAGCAGACAGAATTATGACTGGTTCATATTGATAGAGCCCTTTTACACCAATTCTTCAGAAATTACACTGGCTCCCTATTCACTACCAAGCCCAATTTGAATGGTTGGTTGTCAGCTTTAAAGCCCTAAACAGTTTGGGGCCCAAATATCTGAAGGTGCCTCCTCCCTTATCTTACCTGTGCATTAACATCTTCAGAGGAGGCCCTTCTCTTAAGCACCATTTCTCAGTGGGGGAAATACACTATGCATTTACAAAGGAGAAAGCCTTGTATGAGGTGGCCCCCAAATTTCGAATGCTCTCCAAAAAGAGATATAACTGGTTTTCTTTTTAACATCAAATTAAAAGATATGATTAGTTTTCTTTTTGAGACCAAATTAAAACATTCCTTTTTTCCCAGACATTTTAGCATTTTAAAATGTATTTTTTTAAAAAAAACTTGATTGTTGTGGGGGTTTTTTTTCCTGCTGGTTGAAGGGTTGATGTTGCCTTTTTTGTCCTTTTAATTTGTCATTATATGGTTTTCATATTGTATTATTTTATTGCTGTGTACACCACCCTGGGATCTCTAGTAGATGAAGAGTGGTTTATAAATGTTAAAAATAATGTAAAAATATGATCTAAACAGTCACGTCACTGTAAGTCCATGTCGGTCTCGAATGGATACAGTCAACCCATATTGTAGTAATGTGTATGAACGGGTCTTCAGATTTGTTATTGATTTAACTATTCATTTGAGTGAATTGCTAAGAACCAGACAAACAGTAAAACATGAATATCATATGAATCTATGATATATAAGTACATTTAAAGATCACTTTGAGTGAATTGGTGGAAGACTTTCTGCAAGGGATATTTCTTGTGTACATGAACCATTCACATGCTTCTTTGCACTACCGTCCTAAAGTATATTGAGTATTAGACCCCCTCTAGAAGGATTCGCTTTGGCACCTGGCTGCCCGATTATGCGCATATTCGCAGAAGCGCATTTACTCCTAATACCTCTGTACGAGAGGCGGAGAAGCGCATTATGGGACGACTGAAACGCGCTTTAAACTTGTTGACATGCGGAGAATCGCATGTTTACACGGCGGTAAGGCACTTTTAACTGCTGCCGCAAATTAAAACTTGCGGTTTAACGCGCATTCGATAATGCGCATAATCGGAAGTTTAAGCGCCTCAGCCCCCAATTTGCGCTCCTCTCTTGTAGAGGTAAAAATTTTAATCAGCCTTGAAAGAGCTTTAAACCTCTCTTGTAGAGGCACCCTAACATTTAGTGAACTTTCTTGGAATAGCAGGGTATTGGCACATGATTATAAATACAAAATGTACTTATTACATGTACTTAACAACAACAAACAAACACCCAGTGCATCTAAGGAAAAAAAAATCTTCCTTCATTCAATCTTTGTTTTTAAAATAAGTCCCCATAAACAAAAATGGTTTGGTTTAAACTGTGCTAAAGAGAATAAGGGCACAATCCTATGCATGTTTAGACAGGAAAAAGGCTCACAACTCCCAGCATGCCCCATGGCTGGCTGGGGAATTCTGGGAGTTGTAGGCCTTTTTCTGTCTAAATATGCATAGGATTACACACTAAGTCACTAACACAAAAGTTAGGATGTTCATTCTTACATGCAAAATAAACCACGGAAACATGCAAGTTATTGAGACATGAAAAATGTAACAATTCAGAATGAAACATAACGACAAAAAATTCTAATTAAAATGGTTTCATGCTTAATTATTTCATAGAATTCTTGTATGCAGTTCAGTAATATTTGAATTTAAAAAGTAAAAAATATTTAGAAATATTATTGTCTAACTATCACTTTACCTAAATCATATCACATCCACAGTTGACCTTTGGTTTAATTTTAGATTTTAATGGAAACACTGAACACCGTATTTTGGTGGGGAGAGGGGAGGCAAAATGCAGATGTTTAATCGAAGATTGAAAATGTTAAACTATCACTGCAGACATACTTTGCAGAAGTAGCAAAAAAATAACAGTACTTACCAAAAGAGAATGAGGTTGATGGTTGTGTGAAAATTGCTGAGAGAAGAATTCTGTGTTATGGTCGAGTCTACTATGTCCTCCATACTCTGGAGCATCAGAATCCAGTGCAATTTTATACTTAAAGCAACAGTTAAGGACTTTTATATCAAATGCAATCAATATAACTTGACAACATTAAATAATGAATGGAATTAAATCAAGCTATCTACAGAAATGAACTTTCCATGTAATTTCACACCAAGAGATCCCAACTGCATTTGCCACATTTCTGAAAATTACTGTAAAATAATGCTATCTTTTCCCCAATCTACAGGCAAGAAGTTAAGAGTATATGCTTGACTGTATGATTGAAGATAACCACATTAGTCTATTTCAATATAGTTTGAAATCAAGATTTAGCCTGCAGTGCTATACAAAGTTTCTTGGGTATAAGCCCCGTTGAAGTCAATGAGGTGTACTTTTCAGTAGACATACATAGGAGGCGCTGCTGGTAAATCTTATATCTTCATCTGAATTATGTAGGAAATAGAGTTATATAATATAGTAAGCATAAGACTATATAGGCTTGGGTCCAGACTAAGTCAGTCATGCTTTAGTTCCATAGAGGTGGAATATCATTCAGGCAGGTGTACTGGACTTACTGTCTTCCAGGCCCTGCCCCAGACTGCTTTTTGGGCAATTTGTTATTGCTTTCTCTGTGAGGGAGGCCAGCAGCAGCAGTGCCAATGAATAACAGAAAGCCTCCCAGGCTGATTGTCAAACTGAACCAGTTGTATCTGCTCTCTTGGCAGGGCTCTTATCAGCCAGTGAAAATGAAGATGACAAAGGTTATCATCCCTCTGTGGGGAGCTGCTTTGGGGGGGGGAATGCAAGGACAGGGGCCACCCCTCGGGTGTGATGCTGAGATCCCCCAGACCTCAGATGGTCTACCGTGTCGTTGGGTCTGGCATTTAATAGCCCCTGGACAACTCTGAAATGCTCCATGGGCGGCGGATAAATGATTCAATAGAGTCAGCAAGGTACTGTTTTTTTGCCACTCTCATGCCCCTGAATATAACTTAGCTTCCCATAGGCACACACCCGTGTTTGATTGTATCCATTAGTTCTTCTCCATTTGCATCCAAGTCGTCTCTTATTTTGTTTCTTAGCTCTCAGCTCCAGAATAATACAAGCTCTATTCAGGAGATGGTACTCAGGAGCAGTTGTATCAACTGCATGGATCATTTCTGCTTTCCACATATCAACCAGAGTTTTGACAGGAGAGTCTGCCATATCAAACAGAAATCTCTGCAGAGCTCTCTGGAAACCATCTGGGTCCATTATCCAGGGGCAGACCTTCTTAATAGGTTCCCCCCACCCTAAACCTCAGCAGGTGGTGTTCTGACTATGGCAAAGGGACTGATGCAAAGTCCCCCACCTTCAGATCACCATCTCCATGCCCAGTTGATAAAACCAGGTCTGGAGCAAGCCCCACTACATGCGTTGGGCTGCTGGCATGGGTTTAGTCCAATGGTTGTCATGGAGGCCATGAAATCCTGAGCCGCCACGGACAAGGTGCCCTCAGCATGACTGTTGACATCTCCCAGAACCATCTCAGCAGCACACCTGAGACCACTTCTGTCAGCTTAGCTAGGGAGTCTGTTGAGCAATGAAGTGGGAAATACACAATCACAATCCCTAATCTGTTCTACTGACCCAACACAAGGTGCAACACTCCAGAGCAGGTCAGATGGACAGAGTGCCTGCAGAGTGGATGGAATTCATATTGACCACAGCAATCTACCCTGATGCTGAACCAACTGGACATAGCTGGCATTGACTCCTCCCTGCTCACCCATCTAGTTCTCAATTATACATGCCAGATCTGTCACCTCATCCACTATTAAGTCGTGAATGGGGGAAGTCTTATTTTGAATTGACCTGGCATTTAAGAGCAGCATCGAGCAACTCAAGTAGGAGCAAAACCACTGCATTTGGCAGAATATTATGGGTTTTAATTGATCCTGGATTTGTCTTATGGTTTGGCTAATTGCTCAAAGTTGTTTTTAGATATATGTTTTCTCTGTCTGTTTGAACGTTTTTTGTTTTTAAATTTTGTGTATTGTATTTTTAATGTATTTGATCTTTGTAAACCAAAATATTTGATCTTTTGTAAACCAAAATATTTGTTTTTCACAGCCAAGGGCTCGAGATGTGCTCTTTGCATTCCTGTTATCTTTAGTTCTCACTTTAACTTTTTTTGTTTGTTTCTACTGTATCTCAACCAATATATATGTATATATATAAAACACAAACTCACGCCACTTTTTCACTGTGAAATGAAGTAGGTTCTTGTCTGGGAAAACCCATATTGCATAAGCCAATGAGTCTCCAAAATACCCCTGCGCTCGTTCTTTCTCTGAAAGACAACATACGTCAGTCCAAACTGTACAAAACTCCAGTACACAATACAGAGCTTCATATGAACTGAGGCTTCCCCAAGAAGTTCAGATTGGTTATGTATGAAAAAAATCATTCTCGGATATTGAAGTGAACAGGGAAACTGCAGCTCCTGTAAAACTCCATGTGTGGATCAAAGCCTCTGTGAGAATACTGGAGACACTGGACTAATGCAGGCTACAAAAGACAGTATGTATTTTTTTTTCTACAAGAGCTAATATGAATAGGGTCACAGACAGTTTTAGGCTATAGTTAAGTCTTACGAAAAGTTTTTAAAAGACTGGCTGTATTGCTTTTGATACACCATCAAGCTCCCCAAAGCCTGAGCACTATCTATTGTATAAATATGCTTAAACGGCCCCTTGTTTTATCGGCATAAACCTCACAGAGGCCTATAAAGAACAACTTTAGTTGCTCTCTTTGGTGCCTTTTTAAACTTAACACTAGCAAATGCATCTACAATGTCATTGTAGTTTATGAATGGGGGAGTAATGCCTCCCACTGGCATTTTTGGCTTAGCTTTTGTGAACTACAGTATATGATACATTCAGTAATTTATCATTGTTGCTGAAAGCTCTGACATCTTTAATGGTTGTTTTAAATTTATATACCAGCAAATGAAAATGTTTATAGCTTTGTTAATTTTAAGAAGGGAAAAAATGATTACATCTCCCTAACTACGGACATGAAAACAATTCTTCGATATAAACTAAACACAGTTATCTCCCATACTGCCCCACTTTACACATTACTTCATTTGCTGTAACAAATTTATTCATGAGTTTGTTAAGAGAATTTTTACAAACGGAAGTTTTGTAAAGAAAAAAAGAGGTAATTTTCATATATTGGAAGAGACCAAAATTGTTACAAAATATGCTGATATCTGGGCCAAATTTATTGGCATTTGAACCCATCTAAAATAATTTGGTAGTGGAATTGAGCCAATTGTCATATCTCTCTCTGGAAAAGCTTCTGCCTAGCCGTGTTTTATGTTAGTGGCACCTGATACCAGGAGAAGGTGGCACCGAGATGGAAATGCTTCAAGTGACGGGGCAGCCACAGGATGTATATGTCTTGCATACTACAGATAACAAATGGAACTATTGCCACACACAATTATTTCCAGCAAATTCCAGATTGGAGGGGGTATATTATGAGAATTGGAAAGATACATAATCTTGGAAATATTTTTTTTAATGTACACCCAAATTTTGTTCTGTTGTACCTTCAATCAGCTTCCAGAAGCATGCAGCAGAGAGAGATGGGGAAACAGAAGGAAATTTGGGTACACAGGTTGAGATTCAGCCAGAGACTAACCACTGCTAGTCCTAGTGTAGATGGATAAGGAACATATCAAGCACTGCACTGGTATATCTTCATAGGCAATTATGTTATGCCAGGTGAGTAAGCATGTTACACTGTATAGCACAAATATATACTTTGTTTCCTAAGTGATTAAAGCAGATTTCACCCAACCTGGGTCCCTCCAGATGTTTTGAATGACAACTCCTGCCACTGCTGACCAATGGCCATACTGGTTTGGGCTGATGGGAGTTGTAATCCAAAATATTTGGAGGGACTCAGGTTGGGAAAGGCTGGATTAAAGTATAAAATATTTTAAAAGACAAGGTTATATTCATGGATTTTCATTAGTGATGCTAAAGTAGTGTATTTCATTTCTCCTAACTAAACAGAATTCTAATTCCTAATGTTCAGAGAGATGCATTGCTACCAATTACAAGAAAATGAGAGGGCTTTGGTCAGGTGGGTTGAGGCTTGATGGCTGAAATGTTTTTCAACATTTTACAGGGCATTTTTTAATATTTTTATGGGACCATTTTTATATTATTTATATTTTATACATACAATATATGGCTGGATACAGATTTACACATGTGCAACTGGGTTGGCAGAAGTGGTCTTTACCATCCCTTCCTTCTCAGAGCACCCCATGCAGCCCCCTGAAAATGGTACACTGAGGGTCAGAGACCTTGTTGGATAGTATGAGCTCTTGTGAGAGAGAAGGGGTTCCTGAGAAATGGGCAGAACCATTTTCTGTGAGTAAAACACTTCCATTCATAGAAGGCAGATCCTGGATCCAACCTATATTATATAATTTTAAAGATATGTATGTAGGAACTGCAATAACCTTTGTTCCCAATACTGAATGCATTTCCTAAACCAATTCATTCATTTTCATTCCAATTATACCTCAGAACTGGGCAAGTTACTTTTATGAATGTTTCCTCATTAAAACTTGAAATGCGAGCTAAGTATTTCCATTACTTGTATAACACAATTATTTTAATCTCTTGCTCTAACTCAAGTGTGGCAAGAGATACTAATGGTGATCCAATCGAAAACAAAGAAAAATGTGTTATTCTTACTGTTTGTTACCTCCAAAAGAACAGACCCAATGAACCCCTGCATAAAGTGAACTTAAAACAGGACTCCTGACATTATCTATCATATTACTTACGTAATTACTATGCTTTTATGGTTTTTTTTTTTTTTAAAAAAAACCACAACAAATTCATGAAGTGAAGCATTCATTTTTTATCTTAGGCAGGCTTAATGACACATGAAGCGTCATTAGGTAAATTCAGACCAGAAAGAAAGAGCAAAATTAGTATTTTATAATCAACTTCTCTCACAGCAGAAATTGTAATTGTTATTTATGAAGATTATGATATGCCATAATTAAGACCTTTTGTTTAGGAAAGGCTGATGAGGATTTATGCCCAGCTCCTGGAAAATGCTGCAAGCCCATATTTATCAAAGATACATGGAGGAACTATTAGTTTCCAAACCTTCGGGTTTCATTTATATAGACATTCATCAGAGCCTTTAAAAAGAAAGTGTTCTTGTCTGTCACAGATAAAACAGTATTCTAGGAAAAGTATATTAATGGCATGGTGCCTATGGAAAGCAGATGAGGCATTCAAATCTTGGATCTTCCAGGAGTTTCCAGTGGCTCAATATGTATGTGCAATCTCATACCTGGGGCTGTACAGAAGCCATGACAAGCTAATAGATACCATATCACGTCACTACTAGAGGAACACATATTGCTGAAAATCTGTTTCATTCTAAAACTCTTTTGTTTAAGAAGTGAATTTCAATAGTAGGTAAAAATATTCTCAGCTGCTGATATTAACCTGAACAGATGAAGCACCTTGATGGAACTTGGCATTTGGCTGATCCTAAATTATTTTTTTTTGTCTACATTTTATATAAAGCTTGAATTCTAATAACCAGGGACAGTTACATAACTGTAACTGCAGCGAACAAACCAAGCAGCTACAAAGAAACATCTTTGCCTTGGGCAATCACACTCCAGTGACTCATTCAAGTGACCTTATTTGCTCATTAGAAGCTCTAGGTGCAGGTTGCAAATGTCAGGGAGCTTTAATTTACATGTTTAAGAAGTGCAGCTACCTACATTTTAGTGCTAATCTTCTCAAGATTTCAGGCCATATCTAACATTATTTACTTAGCGATCCAGCTGAAATACTTCTCCATCCCTGGTATGAATCTGCATTATTACACCTTTACTATAGGTATTAAAGTGTTGATGCATTGTGTAGTCTGCAAAACTAGAAGGCTTGTAAGTGAATTAACTATTCCTCCCTGAACATTTACATAAATAAAAATAAAAATATCAACCTAAGTTTCAGGCATGAACAATTGCAGTAACATCATGCTCACTGAAGGTCAAAAAGAAAAAAGAAAAAGAAAGAAAAAGAATCTTCCTCCAATTCTTTTATTAGGGGAATAATAATTTCTTATGCACGAACTCTCCATTCCAGAAAGCAACTCCAAGTATGTGTGGCGTGTCAGAGACTTCCTGCAATCTGTGCCCCTCCCTGCCTGGCTTGGATCTCTTATTTGCTTCTCAGTTTTCCAGAAAGAATGCAAAGTGTGTAGAGGGGCAGGGAAAGACAGTGAGGAGAGTTCCATCTGAACAGGAGAACCACTGTTCTATAAAGGATTCTAAATGTCCTGATAACAACGGGGCCTAGAAGCTTCACTGATTCAGAAATCATCTCTCTGTTTTTATTAAAGACCCTGTTCAGATGGCGCACTACACCATGGTGGTTAAGCATTTTGAACTAAACGTTACGGCTTACTGTGTCATGTAAACCATTTCTAACTGTGGTGGCTACATAACCACAATCTAACCACATTCACTAACCATTTGAAGTAAAAGGGTTAGCGGCCTAACCATGGCTTAGTGTGTTGTCTGAACAGCCCCCCAAAAAGAATATCCTCTTAACTGATTTTTAAAAAAAGGTTCATGGTCTACCTATCTCTATTTCCCATTCTTAGAATTACTGGGATTCTTCTAGGGAATTTCCTTTTCCTGTAGTTCAGCAGAGTACGTTGTTGTCCAGGACATACAAGGACAGTTCCATTATCTAATGTGGGGATTCTTTGCAAATATTTCAACATATTCTGAATCCTTCACTTGTGCTCAGATTCTACTGACACTTGAAGGCCGATGATGTCATCAGCCAGCGAATGGGTTATTCCTAAAAACATGAACAGTGCAATGCTGATGGATTTTTCCCAGTGTCTCTCTCTCATACTACTTCCGTAGAAATGGATTGACATATGCCATAGCCTGTGCAGATGCTCCCCTGAATGCACTTTTTATTCACAGTTTTGTTACATCGTAGGGATCACAGAACTACTGTTCCCATAATACAACAAAACTATATGAATTGCTCATGGATCAGAGCATCTACAGCCTCTCCACAGGTTGGATCCTGTGACACGTGGAACAGGTGTTCCCTGCTTTAACACATTTTCACAGGAGAGACTGTCACACAGAAAACCAAAACATTGCTTGCTGTTTTCATGGTAGGGTTTCACAATCTTGGAGGTACAAACCCTTGTGCCATTTAAAAAGATGCTTGTCTCTAGCAATGGGAAGTACTGTGGCAAAAACATCAACAAAGCTCAGTTTATGCATAGCTCTTTTACACATGTGGATTCCCCTTCTATTGTGCACTGGTTTCTCCATTAGATCTATTTTTGTCCTCTTTTGCTGTAAAAAGAAAAGCCATCTTGCATTTTTTTGGTAAGCAATTATTTGTGTTGAGCATGCCTGATGTATTTTCACTTCATTAAATCCAAATCTGATTTCCACTGAGTCAAAATAAATGTGGAGAGCACATAAGAAGCAACAGAAATGCTACCACTGGGTGCATCTCTCAAAAAAATTTCCCAGTAACATTTGCTTGGATAAGAATTCAATTTTGCTTTGACTAAGCTTATGTTCAGTTCACAGTGCCGAGACTGCAAGGATGCCCTGGACGAACTAGCAATGGACCAAATTTATTGAAAACCACTGGGACCTTTAACTTGCAAATAATAATAATAAAAAATGGAAATGGAAGCTATGGAATTTGCCTCTGAAATTGTATGTTATCCAGCATTTACTAAAATTCAATATGAAAACTAATTCACACTGGATTCTACTGGTATTTATTAATCTCATACACATAAAGGGAAAATAGGATGCATACTAAAATATAGATAACACTGGCATATTTTGGATATCCTATATAGGTTAAAAACTGGATTTTACCTGCAAGCCCTTCTAGATAATGCCAGTACATGAAATGGATGTCATGGAATGTACATGAACATCCTATCTACTGACATGAGAAGGGTCAGTCCAAAAATGATAACAGTGCAGCAGTTAAATAAAGTTTAGCTGGGACAGAAACAGGAACAAGAACAACCACTATAGGAAGAAACAGAATAACTGAAGTTTATCATTTGTGCAGGAATTTTAATAGAATATAAGACCAGCCATGCTTCATCAAAAGCCTAGTTTGATAAAAGAACAACAGTGTGTTAAGAATAAGGAGCTTGATAAAAGGATGATAGGGAAAGACAGAGACCTGAGGAGTGGAGAATGTATAGATTTTACAAATGGGGACTGTAAGCATAAGAAGGAGGTTGTATACAATGCACACACACACTCAAACCTGTATTCATCAAAATGATAGGCTACACACACACTTTAAGGGAGCTGTGGACAGCCATTATAAAATACTTGGTGTTGCCTTTTGCCCACTTTGGAAATACAAGTGATATCAACATGGAGAGGTAAAGGCAGTGTTAGAGATCAGCTTATTCCCCAAATGGACTTTTGCAACTGAACATTATGGACTATAAGAACCAAAATCAAATCCATCAAAAACTGGAAGGTTCTAATTTTCAAACTAAATGGCATAATAGCCTTAAGAAAACAAAATTATGCAAAAGTTTGATAAAAGTGGATAGAGTATAATGATTTCACAATGAAACAATGCTAGGAAACAATGTGATGTTGATATTATCATAATAAAGAAATGGTTTAAGGCTCTGAAGCTAGGTTGCTACCAGAATCCCACCTTCCCCTTGATTTCTGGATTTGTGGAAGGCTGTGGGGAGCAAACTGGCTTCTTCTAGTTTGCCGTAGTGTGATTCATCCCAACTAAAGTCTGGGCTTTTAAAAGTCTGTGGGAGGAACAAATTCTGAAACTAAGTTCCATGAGACTAAGGAGTTTTCATTATTTAAACAGGGATCAGCTTAGATGCTTTACCTTGCATGTGAAGCCTTTGCATAAAGCCTCAATAAAATCTAACAGAATGATCCTATGCATATTTACTCAAAAGAAAGGTCCACTGTGCACTATAGAGCTTCTCCCAGGTAAATGTGTGTACGATTGCAGCCAAAATATAGCCCTCTTTGTACATTTTCCCAAACGTAAGAGGACTAAAATAGGGATGAGCCACACATGCTGGCCCTGCCCACAATATCCATGTATGCAATGATTGCGAGTAGAACTCCCCTACAGATCTTGCTGCTTTACACAAGGCGGACATTGGTTGGGGACCTGAAGGGGTGGTACACAGGGACACTGTGGGCAGGGCCAGCAGGCAAGAGCCTGATCCCAGTTTTAGCCTTCATGTGTTTGCATGAAGAGCAAACACATGAAGGTATATAGTCTCATACACCTTTGTTTGTTACCCATGCCTCTCTCATTACCTCCGTCTCTATCCACTGCCTGTTGTCAAACTTTTAAGCTTCTTTGGACAGGAATTTATCTGTATTTTGCTTATGGACCAAGCAAGATACACACTGATGGTGCAGTATATATAATACCACAGGAGATATGTGAACCACAGCGCTGTGAGAACATTTCTATAACCAGCAATAATACACTGTAATTTAATAAACTGTAAAAAAAAAAAACCCAGAAAATAAAACTGTACTTCCCCTTTTCATTAAAGTTTGAAGTCAAACTTAAAAAACAGCAACAATGACATTCAACAGATAAATGTTGAATTCTGGACATAATAGGCCCATTCTGGGCATAATAATAGACCAGAGTTTGATTTATTGAGACAAGCGAGGATCTTTCATTTAAACTAACCACAATTTGCCCTTTCTGGATAGAACAATAAGCTGCAGTTAGTGCTAAATAGAAAGTGGATTTTCCAATATCATCCTAGCGGCTGTGCTAAAGGAGGAAAAACAAGAGCATAAGAACACAATAAGAGCGATGCTGGATCAGACCGAGGGACCACTGTTCACACAGTGGCCGACCAGCTGTTGACCTGGGACCCAGAAGCAGGACAAGCTTGCGAGCTTGTGGCTTATTCACACAGTGTTACATTAATGTTACATTTGAAATTGACCATAGCAAAGAAAAGGATATTTTCCTGGTTTTTCTATGCCCATTCTGTAATCTGTAAAGCTTTTAGATGGGTGGAAATTAAATATAAATAGGAGATTTGCCCTCTCAAAAGCAATAACTTTGTTTGATTCATGTTTTTCACACACATAAGCCTAAAAAAGAGTAAATAAAAAAAGTTCAATTATATACTTCTTAAATGATTTTACATATTTACTACCACATGGAATTTAACCAAGACACTGGGGTGGGGGGACTGGGGTGAAGACAAAGGTAGTTAAAATGAAAACAGCACCTTGTCTGTAAGTAACTTTATCTAAGAATTCAGATGATAAAACTATAGTTTCAATCTTTAAAGAGTTGAGTAAGCTATAAAAGAAAAAAACGGAATAATAAATCAGCTACACATTTCACTTTAGCTATTAAAGAATCTCTCTCTCTCTCTCTCTCTCTCTCTCTGTGTGTGTGTGTGTGTGTAGAAACTCTGCCACAATGACATTTGAGGGGAAAATTATTTCAAGGTTCAGCCCTTTACTTCACAATTCTTATTCAAGAAGCATGCTGGCTGAAGATGTATCTCTTAGGGTGACTATATGAAAAGGTGGTCAGGGCTCTTGTATCTTTAACAGATATTGAAAAGAGCGTTTCAGCCGGTGTCATTTGTATTCCCTCTTCATCAAAACAGTTAAAGCTGCAGCAGCCCTGCCCTCTTTTGTATCTGGTCACTCTAGTATATAGCTCCTGCAGCTTTAACTGTTGTGATGAAGAGGGAATTTCACCAGGGGCTGCATGCATAACAATGTCACCTGCTGAAATTCCCTTTTCAATACCACTGTTAAAGATATAGGAGCCCTATCCTTCTTTTCATTTGGTCACCCTATATCTCTTTGCTTAACAACAACAACAAAACAAGGGGGGCATTGGATGGAATCCTTCAAAGCTGTACAATATATTTTCAACATGTCTCTATGCACACCAGAAATAAGTTCTATTTCATAAAATAGTGTTCACTAGAATACTATTTTATATAATATTTTCCTGGAACAATACAAGTGCTTCAGAGGGCCATTTTCAAGATGGGGGAAATGCATTTATATGCCATTGGAAGACAAGCACCAAGCATTCAAGTTGGACTAAGGCTGTTATTTTTAAGTAATATTTCTAAACAATAATCTAAAACAGAAGAAACTAAATAGAAACTAAACACAGCTAGGAATCAGGAGTAGATGCAGGCAGGCCTTAGATTTATTAAGGCTGTAATCCTGTGGACATTAACTTTGGCTAAATCCTACTGATTCAGTGGGACTTATGATAAACATGCAGAGTAGTAGTAGTGAGGAATCAGTGAGCAGGGGGTATAGTTCAAGCTCTATTTCTTCTTTCACATGAAAAAGCCTGACTCTCCCTCAGCTGTAGGTTAACAGAGTAGCTTTAGGAATTACACAATATACTTGGGTACACATTAGCTTATTGGTGATTTTTTTCTTCCCAAGCTCAGAAATGAGGTATCCAATCTTCATCTCTTAGAACTAGAATGATTTTGGATTCATAGTCATTTGATTTTTCAGTAAGATTAGCAAATCTTTAGGAACCAATATGTCTTAAAACACTTGATTGGTTTGGATAGCTCTTGAACACACCATTCAATGGGGGTGGATGGAAGGGTTCTATCAGGTAGGCTTATGAGGGATTTCTGATTGAGACTTCACTGACCTCTTCTGTATCAATCAAGAGAAAAACACTTTCATTATAAAGTAATTAAACTCATAATATTGTGCTATATTGGCTTTCAAAATCTACCAAATAATCCTGTTCTGACAATGTGCATATTTTGATGGGAACAGGTTGTGTTTATTGCAAGAGAATGACAGAATAGCAATTGGTAGAGGCTGCAGCAATTGGTAGAGGTTGCAGGGCTATTTCATATTAGTGAGTGGACAGAATATATTATTTTTAATTATCTAAGCTAGTTATATACTGCTTGATATCATACATCCTCTAAGTAGTTTGTATAATAAATATATAAAAAAAGAGAGTATCTATGTATATATTTTATTTTCACCTCAACATAAATGATTCTAATAGAATGCATATCTGCTTTGCATATTAAATATGAATAAAAGGATCAGGCTCTAAGAAAGGAATTTACCATTTAGCTGCATCAGAAAAGCAACAAACTGTGCTATGGCAGCTTAGACTAATTACTTTCCAATGAAATACAATTTCTACAGACAACTCATTCTGTAAAATTCTGTGGTCATTCTAGGCTATACTGTTGTCTCCTCTACCAAGTTATATAGTTGCAAAGATTTCCCCAAAAACCTCCTGCGGAAGCAGTTGTATTAATTAAACACTGCAATCCTGTCTATTGTTAACACAAGTGCTGACACACTCTGGGAAACTTGCATGAAGCAGCCTGCTAGCAGAGTAGTGAATGTATACAGTGGCTCAATTCGGACGACACGATAGTCAATGGTGGGGTAATAATCAACTTTACAGTTGTTCAACTAGGGGGTACTCCCCACACAACATGGTAATAAATAATCAACTGTGGTGTGGATTAGGATCAGCGCTGAGTTGACTATGGCAGCATTCAGATGACACAATAGTCAAAACAACTGACGATTGTTTCCCCCACACCAGTTGTTTATTGTGTCGTCCGAATTGAGCTACTGTGTCAGCATTTCTTATACACTACAGTAGACGGTATTTGTACGCTTTGAAAAAAGTTTGATTTTTCAACCCAGTTTTCCCTATGAAATTTCATATGCTCATATTCACAGGATGGGAAAGGGAACAGAATAGGGTGCTACTCCATGGGCTTTAATAGCCATAATTTCCTGGCTTTTTGAATCGTGAGTGAACTTGAAAAGCCTTTCACACATCGGCCTGGTTCACACAACAAAAAGGTGGTTAATAAGGCATGGTGCCTTGTTAGCCAATGCCACACATGCCAATTGCATGCTGGCTCATTACCCTAATTACCCTTGTCGGGCACAGCTTGTTGTTATGTGCGAACCCGGCAAGAGTAGGTGTCTTGGGTAGTCAACAAACTCCCTACAACAGAATGTAAGATGTAGGTGATTTGTTAACCACCCCAGCCAAGTTCAAACGTAACAGCAAGCAACACCCAGCAAGGGTGATTAGAGAAACCAGGCAGCAGACACAGGGGTGGTTAATAAGCCACAGTGTGAATCTGGTCAACCTATTCAACCAATTTTTTTTGTTTATTGAATATACTCCTAGCCTATGCATTCTACTAAAGACTCATCATATACAAATAGTCAAAGTGTTCCTTGTTCAAGCAAATTACTGGAGCACATGAAACTTGGAAATCAGATCTAAGAGTAAAATGGCAAGAATTGTAACACAATCAAACATAACTGAACTTGGTATAAGGTCTATTTGTAGTCTTGTTTTAATGGTAAATAGAATCTTGATCATCAGGAGGCAAAAATGTAACTAATTATCCAAAAGTAAAAGCATTTTTTCTAAGGATAAGCACAGCAATTTATACCAAACACAGTTGTCAAAATAATGAAAACATTTAAAAAGATATCACTGTATCAGATCTAGACAGCTTTTTTTTAAAAGTCAAATGGAGGGGAAGGGGGAAAAAATCCTACCATGGTAAACAAGATACTGCTTCAGAATTTTAGCAATACAAGCTATCTCTGAATTGTTTTGAAAATATGTTAAGGGGATAAAACAGTACATAAGAAATATCTGTCTCATTTCTTTTAATGAAGTTTATTATTTAAATTCTGAACACGCACAATGCTGGTGATTAATGGACAACACTTTTAGTGTATATACTTTACCGGGGGTGATGCAAGCCAGCCAAATCTTTCTTCCAATTTGTTCATATCTCTGTCAAATGCATTTAGGAATCTATAGCGAAGATGCTGATCATCAGCTAAATGAAACTGTCTCCTAGCATAATGGTAACTTTCATTATTGCCTTTTCTGGGAAAGTCTAACCATTCTGGATGCCCAAACTCATTACCTATTTAGAAAAAAAGAAAGCCATGCAATAGGAGTCTGCATTAGTTAACACCCGTCCAAAGCACATTTAAATGCATAGTTCCAACCCCCCACAAAGTATTTTAATTTAATATTTTCATTGTATACATTTTTATGTCTTTAAACTGTCTGTGGCATATCTGTTGGATTACAGGTATCTGAACTGTTAAATACTTAGCACATGGTTAATACTTAGTCTTCACTCCCCCCCCCCCCCCCAAATAATAAAAATAAAAATAGCAGGCTGGAAAATGTGACAACATTGCCACTAACAAGGAAAGCATCAGAAACAAATAATTAAAATACCTTAATTATAGGTCCAACCCAGTTAATAGTAGATGCCATCTTCTAATAAATACATTGCGGAAGTTCTTCCAAGGATCACAAGAGATGCAGGCAAACATTTTTAACTTTCAGAGGACTCTAATTCAAAAACATTTCCATATAATTTGCTGTGCAATTAAGGCAAGGCAGAAATATATAAATGCACAACTTGTGCTCCACCAAGCTAACCATGTATGGTGTTCAACCAGAGGCTGAACTGAAGGGTTTTTTCTTGGCTTGCAATTTTATTAAATATGTGTAAGGGTGGGTTTATAAGGGCTTGTTAGCATAATTGGGGGGGCACCACTGAGAAGTCCCTCTCTCTTGTAGAAACCTGCTACTTGGGGTGGAGAAAGTATGATTTGCTTTATTAGTCATAATTATCCTGCACTTGTTTCAACTGTATGTATTGTGTTTAAGGCAATTTGATGAATGGTCAAAGAGTTACTGAAAGGTAGAATTGTGGTTTAGAAAATCCCTGTGTCTAGAAGAAAAGAGAAGTAATACAGACAGTTGACCAGATGAAAAACAAAAGTAATGTCCAGTTTAGGGATAAACAAATACGTCAGAAAGGATGAAACATTTTGGGAAGAGGGTAGCCTAAACTGATGATGTGGACCAATAGACTTAGATATTTTAAAACAAATTAATATGTATTAGGAGGAAGTTAACTGTCTTTTAGAGAGCCAGCATGGTATAGTGGCTAGAGTGTTAGACTGGGAGTCGGGAAATCCTGGTTCAAGTCCCCACTCAGCCATGGAAACCCACTTTGTGACTTTGGCCAGTCACAGACTCTCACAGGGTTGTTGTGAGGATAAAATGGAGAGGAGGAGGAGGAGGAGGATTATGTACGCCACCTTGGGTTCCTGGGAAAAAGAGGCAGGATATAAATACAATGAGTAAATAAAATAATAAATTTTGGAAGGGTTTTTAAGTCTGAACATAGAGGAAAATGTCTTTCCTTTCCTTCAGGCATGAGATCCAGGATGCTGCTCTGAGCTTAGTATGTAGACCTCAGTGACTACTTGGTTTTGCCTGAGATATATGGAAGTCCCTTTGAAGAGAAAAAATCCCTTCGCAGAGTCAGTATGAGTGATGTAGAATTTGTGAGTATACATCTACAAGATTTGTGTGTCATTTTGCTTTGCTTGGGTGAAAGATTTGTGACAGTGTTAAACTTTGTCTTTTCTTTCGTTCTTAATTTATTGCATTTTTTTTACCACCCAATAGCTGAAGCTCCCTGGGCGGTTCACAAAAATTAAAATATATTTAATTTTAAAGTTTGAACAAATGGTTTAAGTTCTAATCTGTAATCTGTATGAATGCAAACGTTTTATCTTGAATCCTCAAACGTGCCTGCACCTCCAAAGTTAGGTTAAAAACAAGGCTATTTTAGTGGGTGTACCTGAGTATTTAATATTGGAGACCCTAACATTTTAGTCTTAAGTTTTCCCCCCTACAGAACAATCTACCTGTTCTGTTGACACTGCTGACTCTAATCAGTAGAGGGTCCTGAAATCAGCAGAAGATTCACTGAGGAAGTCACAGGCTGGGCAAAATTTTCCAGAGGGGTTAAATTTTTCCCATTCAACATAGTTATGGAGATTGAAAACACTGTCCTTCTTGCCGTCTTTTAGCATAATGGACAAACTGTTGGAAGGTAGAAAAATGGCTTGCAGCCAATTTTGTGCATGGAATCTAGGGCATTTTCCCAAATTCCATGTTCCACCTCTTCTGCCCCATGCTGGTTAAGAGGGACCACATTGATGGACTCTTCCCCGATACCTTGAAGTTGGTCCTGGTTGTCAAACACTTTTCAGACACAATACATGGCTAGTTGGTTGAGTACAAGTTACACAGGTTGTAGGACTACGTTCGAGATCTCCATATCCATTACTCCCTCCTTATACTTAAAAACCCATACAAATTCCTTATTCTATAGATTTTTGGGAAGGGGATCTTCTTTCCCTTCCTATGGTTGTGATTTTTTACAATTATTTTTTTAAAATGAAATGCTTTTTAACTTTTGTGTGTATTTTACAATCTTTCTAACAGTATTTTTCTATAAATGAACTCAGTGTATATGTGTGGGAAGGTACGCTAAATAACACAAATATAATGATCTATAACACAAATATTATGAATTAGATTAGCATATGGCCAACACTGCATCTCAGTGCTTTGTTTTCCGGAATGCAATCAATGGTTTATCGTCTTGCTCAGACGCTGACACTCTTACATTGGACAAATCTCATTGGTTAGACCAATCACATCTACTAAATAAATATACAGAATTTGTTTCGTTAGCAATCTTCAGATGATTGCTAAGTACATAAATAGATCCAGCATTTGATGCCTTCCATGTAGTTTTGGTAACTGAAGTTTACTAAGGAAAGATGCCAAAGTTGCTGAGAGAATTATGCTTACAAAATGAAATTTCTAAATACTTTTTATACTTGGAACTCAAAGAATATTAACTAGGGTATAAAAAAAACAATAAAGAGAAAATAAAATAAAGTACACACGAGTAAATTAAAATAAAACACATAAATAAAATAATACACCCATTAAGTTCCAAAATTCAGAAGAAGAAGAAGAAGAAGAAGAAGAAGTCTGGAGTAAGTGCACCAGAATCATTGGAAAACACTGAAAGTGACCTTTGGCTAATACTGGACTGAAAATATGATGAAAAAATTGTAAGGTTCAATACTGAAATTGGAATTGAATCACAAACAAGAATATTCATTATACAAAAATTATGATTTTCCATTCTGGGAGCCAGTTTCAAAGGGCTAGAGTTGTCAATAGTTTTGTTCCTGCCTTCACAATATATACACACTCATAGAATCATGTGTGAGATAAGGCTGAAAAAGTCTGAGTGGAGGGAATGACACATCGGCTCAGTTCGGACAACACATTAGGCAACGGAGGAGGGGGGAACAATCATCAGAGGGCAGCACACAACACACACACAACTGACAGTACGTTAATCAGGCACTTTAAACAACGGAGCGAAACAACAGTCTTGCACGTTGTTTAGCCCGAAGCCCCGTTGTTTAAAGTGTCGTCCGAATTCAGCCCCCCCTCTCTCCGTGGACTATTCCGTTTCGGAATAGAGTTCTGCTGCCTAGAGCAGACAAAAAAAACCAGCTTCTCTATGCAGCCGGCAGAACTCACGGTGCATGCTGGGATATGGCTGGGGGACACACGGAGGAGAAGCTGCAACCAAAATGGCCACCGCAAGTTCCTAGCAGCCGGGGTGTTTGCCGGTTCCGAGCAGCGCTGGTTGCAGTGTGTCGTCTGTGGAGCTCCTCCTGCCTAATGCACGGTCAGTACGTTATTTACCCCTCCGTTGCTTAATATGTGGTCTGAACTGAGCCATCACATGCATTTGGAGATAGGTTAAAAACATGTCAAGATAAAACTAGATTATAGGATTTATTTCTTTTTCTTTTAAAATGTCTTATAGCATTCCAGATGAATGTAGCATTTCAGCATTAAAAAGGAAACACAACTCTCCATGTTTAAGCTTTGAAAAGAAGCTGAAGTGTTAATGGCTATACTTTTTCACAAAAACAAAGAAACAAACACACAGATCATTTAGAGTAGGATGTTGGGAGATAAGGTCATTTTCTAGCCTACATTAGGAGGTCAAGAGAAATCTGCAGACATTTTTCTCTTGGGAGAGGCTGTGCTTTGCATGCTGAAGGTCTTAGGCTCGATCCTTGGCATCTCCAGGTAGGACTGGAAAAACTCCTACATGAAACCCTGGAGAGCTGCTGCCAGACAAAGTCAATGATATTGGGCTAGATGGACCCATGGTCTGATTCAATATAGGGCAGCTTCCTATGTTCCTAAGTAGTAGAACACATCTCTGTGTCAGGACCGGCAAAGATTCCTGTCTGAAACCTGGTGAGATGCTGCCAGTTCTTACAGAGCAGAGGGCTGGGAAGACTTTAGGCCTGTGTGATCTACATTGTTTTCCACTAGAATGCTGAAAGCCACCAACCAGAGTCAGGTGCAAAATAGTGTTTCAGGAAAGCAGACACCATTGCGGGAAAGATGCCTCTGAGCAAAATTTGGTCCAGGGATGTACTGTTTAGTATCAGAACTAGAACTCACACAAAAACCCTTTCACACATAAATCTACTGCTGTTTTCCCCAAGTGTCCTTGATTTCAGCAGCCTAATTTAGGCTGTCAGGGGAACCTTTTATTGGTGCTACTGTTAAACCAAAGGGAGCTGGAAAACCTTGTTGATCTACTGCATATCACTTGGAGATCTATCAGTAGTTCCCAATCTACCTTCTCTTTGCCCCAGAAGCAGGGAGTCCTGAGCTAGATGTACGAATGTCAAAGAAACAAGACAGCTTGTTTCTTTGACAACCTAACTAAGGAGAGAAGAGAGCAAGGAGTGCATGCTGCATTCAAAATACAATTCTTACTCCTTTTCTCACCTCACTGGTTGGAGAGAGACAAAGGGGCTTGACTTGCTCTGTTCGTATGTAATGTAATGACTGGGGATGCTGTGAAACCTATTCATTCAAGAGGCAAAGGAGGAAGCAAAGCTACTACACATTCTAGATATATACAAAATATGTCTTCCTTCCAGTGCAGGCAAAGCCAGTGTGGTGTAATGGCTAGAGTGACGGACTGAGAATCTGGGAACTGGGTTGTAGTCACCACTCAGCCATGGAAGCTCACTGGTTGACTTTGGGCCAATCACAGACTCTTAGCCCATCCTACCTTACAGGGTTGTTGTAGTGAGGATAAAATGGAGAGGAGGAGGATTATGTACGCCACCTTGGGTTTTTTGGAGGAAAAAAGATGGGATATAAATAAATAAAATAGCTATGGAATACAGACAGACATTATTGTGCTGCAGGACAACTGGGTATTGAAATTGAGGGTAGTGTTCAAAATACCAGCTCAATTTACATGTAAGGACTATCTATGGGTTAGTTGGGGCTGTGCAACAGAGAGTGAGTGTGCTACCTCCTACCTGCTCACCACTTCTACTTTGCATACAATAGGAATGCCCCATTCAAGAGTTGTTTGATGCAACATGAGAACCCAGAAATCTGTGTTGTTTAGGAACAAACACAGAGCTTTAACCTATGTTTTATTGTTGGCATGTTTGCATGCTGCTGTGCAGCCCCGACTAACTAGAGATTGTTGAGCCCATAGATAGTTTTTACATATGAACTGAGCTGCTGTTTTGATATTTTCCTCAATTGCAAAATCCAGAGGCACTCTGGTACAGCCTCACAAATTCATGGGTGAAAGAATTCATGAACTGGTATTTCACACAAATCACGTCAACTTGTGGTTGGGCATTGGGGAGGGGATCTGCTGCTTAAAGGGAAGGGGCAACTGCCAAAAAAATCACTAGGGATGGCCAAGTTCTGCCTTTAAAGTTGTCGTCCGAATTCCAACCCAAGATGGTACTGGTCAAAGGAATGAAATGGGGAAGTAACAAGGCTTCAGATATTGCTCAAGTGATAAAGTGATCATTATTTAAACACTTTAGGAAGCAATCTTATTTCTAGACATTGTCTGAGCAGCCATGGATACTGTGATTCCCTCTTCTAAGATCGGAGACAGTGCTCCGCCTGCGGAAAAGGGAGTTGGAGATCTGCACCCTTTCCTTCAGCCTCTTCTCTTCTAGTGTGGCTATGAAAAGATCAGGTAGATATGCAGTTATATCTGAACCATAACTTTGGTTAATCTTAATTGTGATGAATAGAAACAAGCCAAGACTACCCCCGGTTGTCTGTGTTTGGACAAAGATAAAGTGAGGTTAGTTAAAAATGGAAGTAAAAGCTCTGGATCTCCTCCTTGTGGATGAACCAGCAGAGAGGGGAGTTAACAAGCCCAAGATTCATTCATGTAACATTATCTCTGAACAAGGCATTTATGTTGCATTAGCTTCCACACAAGTCAATTTAGTACACTAATGAAAAACTAGACAACCTGTTAGAGGAGCAAAGCTGGCTGAAAACATAACACGGTATTGCTGTCACCAATTCCTCCTCTTCCTCCTCCAAACAACCCTCTTTTGCTTAGAAGAAGCCTATGCTGCAACAACTGTTGCAGCCACAGGGACTAGGTTCAATCCCTAGCCCCTGTGGCTGCAACCGATGTTATGGCATGGAGAATCAGGATGCAAGTGCTGAGAAAAATCTGTCTCAGACCTTGGCGACTTGCTGCAAGGCAGAGTAGACAATATTGGGCTGGATGGACTGATATAAGGCAGTTTCCGACATCCTACACATATGGTTGATATTTAAAAATGGTGGTATGCAGTAAAATATGTGCAACATCCTCCTTTCCCCTTTTCATTTCTTGCACAACCATCAGTTTTAACATGTGGATAACTAAAGACTTCTGAGTACTAAAGTACTATCGGGATTTCTTTCCCTGAAATTCATATCCCCACACACGTATACATATATGTAATGGCCCAAGCTATAAATTGACAAAGAAACAGCTGGTACAAAAGATGCAATGCGAGGCAACAATACTAATTGGGGGCAGGGCAGAAAAAAATCATTTGTTAAAGATTTTGATTAGTGGATGTTTTTATTTCACAAAACGGTAATAATGCATACTGATTCTACCTAGGAATTCATTGAATGCACAGTCTACATGTGCATTCACAAATGTGAATTTGTGAATTATAAATTTCTACACGAACACCAATGAATAAATTGATAGATTAAAAACAACAGCAACCCTGATGCACAATCGTAAGGGAACCTGTGTATTAATATCCCATTCATTGTGCTGGCAGTTAACCAGTCATGAATTTAGATGGTATAATATAAATACATTTAAAGCTCTTGCATAAAATCACTCTACAGTCTTTAGTTAGTGCTCAGTGGAAGCCCTTAGGGCTGTTGAAATTGTGTTGATCTTTCTCCTTTTCAGACAATTCTGATAGCGGTTCTATACACCAGGGTTCTTCCAAATAGTGAGGCTAAACTGCTGAAACAAAAGGTCAATAGAGTTGTATAGCAGCAGAAGCAATATTATATAAAGTTATTTATGTATCAAGAAAAATGGTTTGCTATTATTCAAGAATTAAAGGAAAAGAAAATACCTACAAAATTGTAGACGCTGTATTTCAGGCCTGGTGCAAGATTAAATTGTCAAACGGTTTTTTTAAAAGAATGAATGTTTACCAAAATGATAATTAAACACAATACTAACGTATATCTTGGCTGAATTCATTAGTCTTCAGCTAGTGAGTTGTGAGTCTCAACTCAGTCATGTCCTACCTTAAAGTGGATAATACTACGACATCATCATCATTTCCCATTTCTTGGGGAGAAGAGGAGGTTTTGTTTTAGCATAGGCCATAATGTAGATGACATAGAGTGTATATAACAAAATGACATCAATACTAAATGAATAGGCACCAAACTGCATATCATGCTGAAAAAACTTGGGAGGATCTGATTGGATAGCTAATGCTCTTGAGTTCCCTGCTGATGGCCACTTTCCCTTGATCTAAGGTGTGTGTATGTGTGTGTGATATATATAGGCACACTCTTCTGAATTCTTGACATTTTTCATTTTGGGATATCCCAGGAACATGTCTATAAGGACTGCACAATCTAGTATAAAATTAGCAAAGGTAAGGCAGAACCAAACTATCACCCAACCTTTGGGTAAATATCCAGGTCAACATGGCACTGAAACAAAGCCAACAATGTCACCAGGCAGGCCTTCAGGATGGAGAGGACATTCCATAACCAGGCCACTATAGCTGGGAAGGCACTTTCTCTTGTCTACTCATAATGTACTGCTCCCAATAGTGGGACCCGTTGGCAGATCTTAATACTTGGGCAGTTGTATACAAGAAGAGCCAAATTCTCAACTTTTCTGCTCTAGGGTTTTGAGCCTAGGCAGACAAGTTGCTACATACATATTCCTCTAAAGTATCAGCATCACAATCAACTGGTGATCAATCTGTGGACTGAGATTAGCTCAAATAGTAGGACCTAGAATTGAGTCTACCTGGTGTTGAACTGAAGGCATTGGCACCGATGGGGAACTAGGAGGATGGGAATACAAAGTCTCAATCATTTTCATTTGGAATATAAACATACCTCTTCAGGAACATGCTCAAGAACTTTATATCCAAAATGGTTCACTAGCTCTGTTTTCCTAGGGTTGAATATGTTTGACAAAGGCTGTATATTTAAAGCAGGATGAGGATGACTCAGTCCACAACACCTTTACATCTAAATATATCCTTGGAAAATCAATAATGCTTACTCCTGAGCTTTATAAATAATGAGTGTTTATTCAATCCACATATCAAATGGTTTTGCATTGTTCTTTGTTATTATAGTCATATAGTTCTTCAAATACATAGTAAACACACACACACACACACAAGTTAGCATTGACCTGAGAGAGCAATTCATCTAGAAATGCCATCAGCATGTCTACATAGCTTGGGGATCCACCAGATACTTAATTATACTACAAAGACGACTGAAATAGGTGTCAAAATTGACAAGTAACAAAGCTATCTGGGAGCTTCACAACTTGGTGAAAAAATGTGCAAAACAACCATGTCAAGATATTCTTGCAAACTCCCCCAGACTAGTTTGCTCTAAAAAGAGTCATTAAAATTTGTCATTTTTTAAATAAAAAAAATGAAAAATTTTGAACATCCCAAGTGACAGATGTCAAGCTTCATGAATGCATTAATATTCATGGAACAACAGACATTCAAAATTCTGAACCAGGATAATTTATATCTGTATTCTTTCTTATGCTGTTACAAAAAAAAAATTCCAACAAAACCTGCAGACATGAAGTGACTACTGAATTCCAGCATTTTATATAGCACAATACTTCATACTTATTTCAAAACTGACAACAAGGAGAGACATGCTTTTTTGATAAACAGAGTTTACCAATGCTTAAAAAGTCTATGATGGCAGAAAATATGCTAGGGAGAAGATCCAAGAAATATATCATGCGTAGTATATTGGAAATATAGTATTTCCCACACTGGGAGAATTCACTTCCAGTAGCGTCTTTCAAGGAAACTGGTTTATTGCATGAGGAATAAATAGACTTCCTGGAGAATTCTAACCCCTTTGGAGTAGCATGTAAATTGTGGGGGAAATCTTATCTGGACAGCTCACAATCTGCAACTTGATAATGGAAACACATGATTTCCACCCCAGCTAGTGCAATCTGTGTTGCTTTTTGGATCCTGGCTCTGCAAGGGTCAAGGGCATGTTTTGGGTTGATTCCTGATATCTTTAGGGACCAGATACCCTTTCACTCCACCACCAGGCAGCATCTGCATCATTTAAAACCTCTAAAAGCCTTTTCTTTTATTTATCTTACTTGCTAGAGGATAAACTCTCTTTAGCCCACCGCTATACCAGGGGCACTCATGTAGACTTTAAGATGTAAAACAAAGGGCAGAATCCAACTGGGCGCTATGCCTTTTTAGATTCTCTTGTCTTCTGCCAATTCCCATCTGCAAGCAGCAGCCACCATTTCTGGAGGCAACTGGAAATGAACTAAAACATTTAGCTCCTGGAATGGGGCAGATCAGCTGAGTTCTAATAAGGGAACTCCACCGACCTGTCCCAATAGAGAAATGAGTCTTCCAGCTTGATTCAGGGTTCCTCTGGGAAGTGCTAAATCTCTGTGGTGCAAGCGGTGGATTCTGCTCATACAATGGAATCAGCAGGATCCTTCACTTACACAACAGAATATGTGGGGCCCAAGGTCCAAACATTACATTTACAAAGCTAACTTCTCTTACTTTCAATAGAGTTGCATACCAATCCTGCCAGTTCCAGATATACTTTGCTTATGATCCCAACCTCATTAATAACCGCATGGACAGTTTCTTAATAAGTAAGGCTTGTGGTTGAATAGCTTCTAGACTGTGTGACCATTAATCTTTATAACTCAATAAAAATATAATAGTAGGGCTCCACTTCAATAGCCCAATACTTAGTGAAAACGTGCTATTCAAAGGTGATCACTATTCAGACAAACTTATACTGTAATTACACTTTACAGGTGTTTGGAGGAAGCCATCCAAATTCATGACCATCACTACATCTTGTGGTAGCAAATTCCATAGTTTAATTATGCGCGGTGTGAAGAAGTCCTTCCTTTGATTTGTCCTGAATCTTCCAACAATCAGCTTCATGGGATGGCTCCATTGTGTTCTAGTACTATGGGAGAGGGAGAAAAATGTCTCCCTATGTACATTCTCCACACCATGCATAATCTTGTACACTTATATCATGTCTCTCCTTACTTTCCCTTTTTCAAGCTAAACAATCCCAGCTGTTGTAACCTTCCCTCATAGGGAAGATGCTCCAGTCCCTTGATCATTTTAGTTGCCCCTTTTCTGCACTTACTTTTTCCAGCTCTACAATATATATTTTTAGGTGCGGTGACCAGAACTGTTCACAGCATTCTAAGTGTGATCACACCATAGATTTGTATAAAGGCAGTATGATACTGGCAGTTTTATTCTCAATTCCTTTTCTAATGCCTAATGGAGTTTGCCTTCTTTACAGCGGCTGCACACTGGGTTGACATTTTTATCGAGCTATCCACCACAACCCCAAGATCTCTTTCTTGATTGGTCACCAGCTCAGATCCCATCAGGTTATACCTGAAGTTGGGGTTTTTTCATGGTTCAATACGATACACAAAGCCATAATGTTTAGCTCAAAATGCTTAACCACCATGGCTTAGCATGTCATCTGAATCTCCCAGGTTTCAGGCAGAGGTCTTCTACATCAAGGTATCTTTTTAGCTGGGGATGTTAGGAAATGAAGCTGGGATCCTCTGTAAAGAATGCAAGCCCTCTACAACTGAACTGTGATCTTTCCTCAAGGACCATAGCTTTGATGCATTCAAGCAGCACTTCTGGCAAAGCAATCCACACAGCGATGGGCTCCTCCATTTATGTCAATGGTGAAAATCACTTACTCAGGAACTTTAGCTACAGATTATAACACACAGCAGGCTTTGGACTGGATGCTATGCCTTTTAGAATGAAAAGGGGGACATTCTTTTTCCATTTTGCTACAGAATTCTTCCAAGAGAATTCATTTGAGGACCACATTTATCTTACTGAGCAAATGAAAATTGTCCAAATGCAGCTCCCCTACCTTTCAGCAGGAGATGTATTCTTTTTCTAGAACTACATCAATTTCAGCCCTTAGGAAAAAGGCATTTAAATTTTTATTGTATTCTTACCTCCCAGCAAAAGAATTTATAAGTCAGACACTAAATAATTATTCATGGATATTCAAAGTTAGATGACATATGTGTATAGTATAGAGTCGCACAGATAAAAAATAAATGCTTACTATTGACACTAAAGGAAGATGCTTGGTCAAATCATTCCTACTGCTTTAGGATGAATATTGTACTATGGAAGGGCTATTAACCATCTGTAAAATGAGACTATGGGAAATGTACAAAGAAATAAATCCATATTTTGAGTGCATCTTAATTTTATCAAATACAAAGTTCAAAACTACTGCAGAGACAGAAAATTGTCTATATGCAATTACGCTCCACAGGTATTACTCCATCTAAAAAGACAATAAAAGGAGACTATAATGAGATTTCTAAATACAAATTCAAGAATATATATATATATATATATATATGCCCCATGTTGTATGGATATCAGATGAAGCTGGACATCCTATTCTGTCCCTTTCAGTGCTCATCAAAAAAATCTTTCAGGAAGGAAAACTCAAGCATGCTGTGAAAATGTATAATACTGTATATCTGTTTTCAGGAATTTACAGGGCTCAGCAATATATATACAAACCACAGGAGAAGTTGCAGTATATTTACTTTGCCATTTATTTATTTTAAAGCAACACTTCTGACTTTGAGGCAGAGCTGTTCTAAAATAATACAATATGGCATGGGCTACATCTGAAAGTCATTGAGCAAATACATGTTTTAGAGCAGAGGTTCTTAAACTGTGGTCCATTGACCACTGGTGATCTGTGAACTTTGTTCAGATGCTCTACAGGAAGGCTGCAGAACAATTGAGAATATTGATTCTTTGTATAGATACTTTGAGAATATCTATACCACTGAGAATATCTATACTCCCCCCCACCGCCTGATGACAGAGATCAATACCATTTTGACCAGGGGCAGATTATCGAACAGACTTAAATGACCCTGGCCTATGGTTCTTGATTTTCATAATAGACACTGGTTTGAATGATGAATCTGATCCGGAAGAAAAAAATTGTTATTAAACACGCGTTCACATCCTCAGCAATTTTTAAGTAATGAGTCAAAGAAAAATGGTTTGAGAATTGCCGCTTTGGAACACCTGCAGGCCTACTTAATTTTTTAAATGCACATTCCTACCTCGTTTGGTTCAGCGGCTTTAAGACAGATTTAGCACAACTTTGCTAAAAAGGCCAATAGGCCCTATGCCATGGGAAAGGATATTTTGATAAGATACTTACGACATTACATATTTATTTATTTTTTTAAAAAAGACAATATAAGCAATCCATCGAATTAGTATCAGAATTAATCAGCTGAAAACCACATAACAAGGTTCCTGCACCCAAGGGGGCATTGGAGTCTACAGATTATGACAGAATATGAGGGAGTCAGATATTCCAGGACAAAAAGAGAAAAATCTCATTAAGCATACACATTCCTTTAGACATGTCTAAAGGAACTATTTGGATCCTAGCCTATAAAAGCTTCCAAAACAATAGACACATGCTATTAACTTGGCCGTATTTTTTAAAACAACACCTATGAAGCACTGTATTTTAAGCAGGAAAAAAATTATGTATCCAGCTGTTTCTTACAATGCACAGCCATTTAGGGAGAGCTGAGAGGGAAGATAAACTATGAAGCCAGTTTGAAGCGGGAAAATAAAAAGGGTAAAAGGAGTGGGGAAAGCACCAGTGAAGAGGTGAATTGGAAGGTAAACTCATACACTGACAACCAACGATACTGAGATACTGTATCAACTACTTTACATAAGGACTAACAGAACGTTATCACATTGAGTCTCTTGAGGCAATTCTAGTATTGTGAATACTTTTTGCATGATGCAAACCCTTTAATCTTATTTCTTCTATATCTTTGACAAGAAAAATACTTTGAAGAACGAGCATTCAAGGGTTTTGACGTCACAAGATGCAATACTGTTAAGTGACATTAGTCCATTCTCCACTTTTCATGTAATCAGGTTCACTTTAGGAAGACTAAAGGTAGACTGAGGCCATTTGTCTTCCAAACACCACATTTGAAGCTATTTTCAGTGTCATTAACCAAAGCGTGGGCCAATTTTATACTCTATCCACATATTTTGGAACACAGTTTTGTGCCTACTGTGCTATTGTCACAATAATAACAAAACAACTTGATGTCCAGGATTGACCCTAAAAGTTTATGCCAGTGTGGTGTGTGGTGGTTAGTGTGTCAGACTGTGGAGACCCAGGTTCAACTTTCAACTCAGCTTTGAAGGTCCCTGGATGCTCCTGGGCAGGTCACTCATCTCTCAGTCTAACATACTTCACAGGGTTGTTGCAAGGATAAAATGAGGAGGGGAGAAATCATGTATATGATCTTGATCTCCTTGGAGTAGAAGAGAAATAGCTATTAAATAAATAGTCTATGTTCCACTTTTCATTGAAGTTAGGTTCCCAAACCAGCCTACAATTAAAATGCAAATTTCTCATGGGGTGCTGTCAGGTTTTAAATTTGAACATGAAAGGGGATTGAGGTAGCACATAGCACTCGCCCCAGCCACTTGATATCACTATGTGTGCCTGTCACTGCACTCCGGCTGACATGCGATCAGCTGAGTTTGACGGTCACCGCTAGTTTGCCAGGGTTCCTATCCCCATGGAGGAAAAGGTCCCCTTAAGAGTCATGTGTTGACACTGCTGATACATGTACCATTATGAACAATAAGGAGTATCCCCTTATGTTCCTGCAGGCCCTTTCTTGTGTATGGTACACATGGTTTCAAATCCCTGAATAAGATGAGGTGCTACATAAATGTTTCTAGGATGACTATGCTATTTGGGCCATGCTTCTGACAGGCTGCCCTTTAGATACACTTCACCATGCCTGGCAACTGCTGGAAGCTAGCAAGAGTCTTTATATACTGGGTGAGATGTTCAAACTGGTAAGCTCCAGATAATAACCTGACTACTCTATTATGAAATTGAAGCTTCTGAATGTGATTTCTGCTTTCAAAGTGACTTTGGATGGCAGTGACCTGTTGCAGCCAGCCCTAAGCATGGTCCCTTGCACACTGGGTTGGCAGCACAAGATTATGTCTCAAGGGAGCAAATGAACAAGCAAGATGGGTAGACACAGCCCTGCTCAACGCTTCTTTGCAAATTTCAGTTCAGCTGTAATGCTGCATTGACAGTTGAACACCAAAATGATTACATGGAAGTTGCACTTCATAAGTCACCCTCAAAATCTCTAATACATAAACAAAGAAATTATTAAAAGTATTGAATGGAAGGTAAGTGCTTTGAGAATAAACACACACACACTTTTAAAAGACTTTAGAATTCCATGATTGAATCACAACCATCTACTCCAGCTCTCTGTTTCAATTATCTTTCCCCTTTGGCTCCCTATCAGCCAGTCCTACAGTTCTGTTCTTTCCTTATATATTTATGTATTTTTCAAGTGGGTCAAAATCACAGTGACCTAAAGTTCATTATGATAATACATTAAGCATTGGGATGGGCTTTCATATTTTCCATTTCCCATGCAAATATACTTATTGCTGTATATTAATATACTACTACCACTCTTTTCTTCATTAAGAAAACAAAACAGAATATACAAAGGCCAATCTGTTGCCCTAGAAATCAGAAATAAAATGAGGGTGGGTGGAAATTGGAAGTAATAATGACTTAGTTTTCCTCTGATCGGAATCTCTGCTGTGGGTAAAATTAGCCTTTTTTGTGAGTTCAAATGACAATATTCCCTCTTGAAGTAGGAGGAAAAAGAACCAATTTCATGAAAAGAAACTGCTATAAAAAGTTATAGCAATAAGCATGGCAACAGGCCCAATCATAAAGTTTTGCCAATGCAGCAGATGGCCCACGTATAAAATAAGTTTTGTCCCATTAAATACAGATTCTATTTAATTTTCTTTTTGGTTGTAGTGATTCCTGTGATTGCCCCCCCCCCCCCTTGCCATCCCCAGTTTGTCTTCCAAAATTAAAAGCAACGCATGCACAGGTCCATGTCTCATCAACTATCACACTCCTTCTAAAAATACAACACAGTGACCAACACTGGGCAATCACATTGCTGTGAAAACTAGCTTTCTTTAAAAAGGTACACTCAGCTGGTAAGGAACAATCCCTAAATGTCAAATAGAATGCAGTTTTGAGGAAGAAGACTAACCAAGTACAAAATTGCTGACTCCTGCTTGGGTGACTGTAACAATAAAGCAAAGCTTGATGTAACTGGACAAAGGCATAAAAGCCATTTTTCATTCCTGCTTCAGCCTCCCTAAATTAGTCTTTACAATAAAGCCTAATTTTAAACTCTGACCACTTCTTCACTACGCATTTGTTTCATTTTTCAAGTCTATCTAGCTCTTTGTTTTGTGGCGTCATGCTGGATAAATAGGAAAAGGAACAGAACCTTTAGCTTGGACTTCAGTCAGCAGCCTGCTAATTGTTTTGTTTGTTATAAGAATACATAGAAGTGATTCTGTAGAGAAGACTGCCATGTGATGTTGGACTGCAGCCTATTGCGAATTTCAGGTGGTTAAGAAGAAAAGCTTAAGATCTATCAGCATATGAATTTGGTCTATAGGAGAAGCCAATAATGAGGGCACTTTTTATTTATTTATTTAACATTTGTGAATCTGTACATTAAAATAAATCTCCAAGTGATGTACAAAACAATACAGTATAAAATAATAATTAAATACTCTATATTCTTATTCTATAGAGTATAGAATGCTTGGAATGCTTGTTGGAAAAGGTATGTTGTCAGTAGACCGCAAAAACCCAGAAGGGTTGACACCTAATTTGAAGTGGTAGGGAGTTCCAGAGAGTGGGAGCTACAATAGCAAAGGACCTAGGCTTAGGTGTCTTGGACCACACCACCAAGATGGTATCTCTTGATGAGTGCAGCATCCCAGCAGCAGGACAGGTAATCTCTTAAATATCCTACCCCTGAGTTATTTAGGGCTTTGCAAGCAAGTACCAAAACCTTAAACCTGATCCGCTAGCACACAGGCAGCCAGTGCAGTTCCCTTAGCATAGGTGTAATGTGCTAACAAATAAGCTGCTCCTGTTACTCACCTGGCTGCTTATCTTGACATAGCTGCCTCATCTGCTATGCCCTCAGTGGATGCTGTCAAACAAACAATGCTCCAAGCAGCTGATTATGTAAAAGTTCCTTAGGGATTTATAGGTCTTTAAGAATAAAGGGCAAGGGAGACACTGGTAATTATAGCATCCTGCCTGAAGTCATTTGTGATGACTTCAGGCAGAATGACTTTTCCTCAAGGCAGGAAAAAACAATTTACTTTTGCGCTTCTTTAGGAAGAATTTCATGGGGGAATATTCTCCCACGAAAAAATAACATGTTGAGTGGAGATCTTTCGGCAGCAGCACTAAGCATATTTAGTAGGGTATAAGTACCATTTAACTCAAGGGAGTTTACTTCTAAAAATATAAGAACATAAGAAAAGCCATGCAGGATCAACCAAGGGTCCATCTCATCCAGCGTTCTGTTCATATAATGGCCAACCAGCTATCTGCGGGAAACCCAAAAATACAACAAAAGTGTCATGGCACCCTCCCAGGAGTGTTCCCCAACAACTGGTGTACATAGGCATACTGCCTCTGATACTGGAGGTAGCATCCACTCATCATGACTAGTAGCCATTGATATCCTTACCCTCCACGAATTATCATCTAAAGCCATCCAAATGGGTTGCCATCACTACATCTTTCAGTAGCAAATGCCACAGTTTAAATATGCACTGTGTGAAGAAGTACTTCCTTTTATCACCCACAATACAACTTCATGGGCAGAGCCTGGGTTCCAGTATAATGGCAGAGGGGAAAAAACAGATCTCTATTCATTTTCTTCACACCGTGCATAAATTTGTACTCCTCTATCATATGTCCCTTACTCACCATTTTCCCACAATAGATTTGTATAAAGGCAAGTTAGATTACTGCAATGCATTCTACATAGAGCTTCCCTTGAAGACTGTTCAGAAACTGCAGCTTGTGCAAACTGCAGCTGCCAGATTACTAATTGAACATATAAGACCAATTCTGGTCCACTTCCATTGGCAGTTAAGGTGCTGGTCTTAACCTATAAAACCTTACATAGTTCGGGACCACACTATCTGATGGAACACCTCTCACCACCTGAACACACCTGGACACAACGATCAACATCTGCCCTCCCCCCGAGCACCACCTCCAAGGGAAGTTTGGAAGGTGGCAACAAGGGCTGGCCTTCTTAGTGATGGCCACTCGACTACCAAATGTGCTCCTTACTGAGGCCTGTCTGGCACCAAAACTGTCATCTTTTCAGCGGCAGGTAAACACCTTTCTCTGCTAACAGGCATTTAATGCTACATGATGAGGCATCTATGTCTGCTGTTTTAGAACAGGTCTACATTGGGGGGGGGATTATTTATTTTAATTATTTTTCACTCTTTACATTGTTTTAATTTTTTATGTTAACATTTTAGACTGTCTTTATTATGTTGCATTTGTACAAATTGTTGTAAAACTTCCAGAGAGCTTTGGCTCTGGGGTGGCATAGAAATGAAATAAATAATGCCTAAATATTATACTGTCAATCTCATATCAGTCGGCATATGCAAGTGACTGATACATCATCTTTCTATTGTAAGTAAGTGACTGATGCATTATTCCTTCCCAAATATGAATTTTTGGCATAGAAGGGAAGAGATGCATTGCCACTGGACTAAATAATCTGTGATCACTGCTACCTGTTCCAAAGCCTTCCTTTATGACTCTCACTGGGAACAGTACTATCTTTGCTTGATTTGGACATATGTACAGTATCCTCTATCCTAGAATCTCAAGAGATTAGTAAAAGCACTCACAATTGAAATGAAAAGTTAGGCATCTGGAAAATACCGCTTCTGAAGAAAAAATAATCTGTGATGGGATCAAAACCTAGGCTGGAAACCTTCCTTGGAAAGTGCTTTGTGCTTGAAATACAGGAAATAAATTGCTTTCCCCCCTTCAGCGTCCATTATGAGCAAAGTCAGTAATGCATACAAAACCATTTTATAAACTTGTTATAAAGACTCACTTCAGAGGCTCAAAAAGAAAATGCTTATACATAATAAAATGTGTTTCATTGCAATCTGCTTTTCCCCCTTATGAGATGCTTTAGAATAGCTGATTTATAAAACATAGCTTTTAAAGTACACCATAATTACATAAACTGATAATATTTTGAATAAATTTATAGCAATCAAGTTAACTACAGTAAGAGTGCTTTTATTACATATTCTAGATTGTTACATATTTAATGGCTCATTGAACAAAGAAACAATCATTGTTTCTTTTTTATTTTCTTAATACAAACAGTAACTTCAAGCAATAAAAAGAGGAAGAAATGATTAAATGATGAACTATCATCTGTACAGTATTAAGTAACTCACAAAATGTACCCCGTTAAAATCTAGATGTCTCTTAAATTGTCCCCAGGCTTAATTTTTTTAAAAGAAGGAAGAACAGAAATGTTAATTAATAGGAAGCATTAAGAAGTGAGACACAGGACTCCTCTAAACGAGCAATTTATTGCATGCTCATGACTGGCCACTCAGGGAAGTTTTTGGGTCGATTTCATATTGTCAACAACCAGGAAGTCTCCTGTAGAATCCTCTGGAAATCCTGGGACAAACAGAACCACTTTTAAAGTGTTAACAGCCAAGAAACAACAGGATCCTTCGCCACTAGATGGCGCTGTCTCAAAAGAACTCAATGGAACTGAATGGAGGGGAGGTATTCAATTCAACTCCATTGTTGCCCCTCTCCTCCTATGTAATGCAGCAGATAACAATCACGCCAAAGAATAAGGATGAACAAAAACCCTGAGTAAACAACACAATTTTCCTTAATGTAGAGACACTCCAAGACAGTGCTGAAGGAAACTGGAGAGAAAGAACTTGTCTTAGTTTACCTCCAGTTCTCTTACCTCCACTTTACCTCTGTCCCCCAACTGCGCCTACTACAGATTTTCACTCGACATAGCTGCATTGTTGCTAGAGGTGTTCTGATGACACTTGGAGATATTTCAGTGTCAGAGCAAACTTCCCTTTTCACTTTCTTCAGGTTCTATCCAAGGCTGGGGTAGCTATTGCATATACAATACAAAAGCCTTTGGAACTTGGAATGAGATTCTGCTGCAGCGAAAGAGTCATTTCATAATTGGCTACTGTTACAGAACTAGGTCTTTTTTTAAAAAAGATATACACCCACCCAATAAAAGTTTACAGATGCTATCAAGTAGCTGTTGGTTATACTCAGTACCATGTCAAAGTTTACCTGTGGGGGCATAACAATAATGAATTATGAATCCAATCTTTTGCTTTAGCAAGGTATCATTGCAAGTTCAAAGGGTAAATGTGTCATTTTAAAGCACTGTTTAATTTACTGTACGTATGGTCATTTTCATGGCTCGGTTTCAAATATGGCACATACAGAAACCTCATCAAGTAGTTCATGGATGCCCAGTTTCAGGTTATCTGCTCAAAATGTATCATTTTTGTAAGCAATAGAATTTTGAGACTTCTAAAGGCAGATTTTGTTGTTGTTGCTACTTGCCTTACCTAAAGGAGCCCCCGTGTCCCTTTAATGCTTGGAGGAGCATGGCATTTCATGGCACTGGAAGTGCATGACATTGCAGGCATTTAAAAGCTTGGAAGAGCACAGCGCTGCAGGCACTGGAAATAACATGGAAAAGGGACCTTAAAAGATCACAACTGATAAGTCAGATTCATAAGAGACCAGACTTTTCCATTTAGTACTTTAAATGTAAAAACAGTGCTTTGAATTGTGACTGGAAACTAACTAGAAGTCAGTGAAGATTTTTAAGAACTGGAGAATTACGTTCATCGTGGAGAGTCCCTTTGTTTGCTTTAAAATAAAATAGTAATGTATACTGCTTCTGTAGCAGTAACCCTTGCATAGATCAAATTCCCATTCTCAGTAGAGAAAAATCAAACAATCCTATACACACTTATGTGGGAGTAAGTCCTACTGAATTTAATAGGACTTACCTCTGAATAAAGTTGTATAGGATTGTGCTGTAAGAGTCCTGGAAGATATTAAAAAATACCAAATAGGAAAGGAAACTATCAGTAAATAAGGTACATGGGAAAAGAAGACTAACATGTAAGTAATGAGTTAGGATATAAAACAATTATATAATTCTCTCTGCCCACTGTTATTTGATACGTGTCCAAATCATGATTTAAAATCTCTCTAAAATATTTATTTATTTTATTTTATTTATTACCTTTGTATACTGCCCCATAGCCGAAGCTCTCTGGGCGGTTTACATAGGATTAAAAACAATTAAAAACAATATACAAAAATTAAAACAGCAAAAACATATAACATACACACAATTTGTACATTTAAAACCACTACAACACTTCAAAAAGCTACAAAAAAAGGCACTGAAATTAGTGGGTGGAAAACACATATGCAAGAGATTTTAGTTAACAACTTTAGCAAATAACTTCCTACTTAGCAAATCCTTATAGTACACACCTGAGACTTTTGCTTTCTCTAAAGGGGATTCTTCTGTTATGACAACTGGGCTAACCAAACTCATTCATGTGAAATCGGAATATATTTAGTAACTTTTGCTAAATGACTGTCCTGACAAATGTTACCTCAGCAAGGAAGTCTTGCTATGCAGTCTATTGTCTTTGTTCTGTCAGTGACAGTGTCTTATTTACTGGTAGAACAAGCAGTTTTTGAAACCATATAGTTCATAAACTGGAATGGAAGAATTACCTTGACATGTGTACACTATGGGTTAGATTCAAGCTCGCTTAGATGCACTTAGGCCAGCCTCCCTTAACCTGGTGCCTTGCAGATGTGTTGGGCTACAATTCCCAACAGCTCCCAGCTAGACCTGCTGGCTAGGGGATGCTGGGAGTGTAGTCCAACACATCTGGAAGGTGTCATTACTATTCTGATTGATTTCAGTGGAAACTATCTGCAACTCACTTACAGTGCAATCCTATTCATGTTTACTCAGAAATGAGTCTCACAGAGTTCAATGGGGCTTACTCCACTAAGTGGATTGCAGCCTTAATCTGGATCCAAGCCAATGTACTTGCATAGTTATCACAGGTGATATATATGAGCTCCATTGGTGGAAACCTAGTGTAATCAATTTAAAATGACAACAAGGAAAAAGATAGGGGAAATAACATACTGTGTTCAACTGTGATATAAAATGTTAGATGGTTAGTAGTTATAATTAGGGATGTGCACTGGATCGGACCCGATCCACGATCCGAGTCCGGTCCAGTGGGAAATCGGATAAATTATCCGATTTCCGATACGACAGCTGGATCGGCCGATCCAATCCGAACTGGTCCGAAAAGGCTCCGAACCGGTTCGGCGGATCGGCGGGCGCCCACCACCGCTTTCATTGGTGGGCGCCAGCGGGCGCCCGCCGATGAAAGTGGACAGCGGGGGGGGGGAGGAGGGGGCGGGAGGAGGGGGGCCCTTACCTTTCCGGCCCGTCCGCTCCCGTCCGGCGCCGGCGGCTACTACCAGCGGGCTCCGCGGCCTGCTCCAGGGTGGCGCGCTGGGTGATGTCATCACCCGGCACACTACTCTAGAGCAGGCCGCAGAGCCCGCTGGTAGTAGCCGCCGGCGCCGGACGGGAGCGGACGGGCCGGGAAGGTAAGCAGGGGGCGCGCAGAGGGGAGGAGGGGGGGCCCTTACCTTCCCGGCCCGGCGGCTACTACCAGCGGGCTCCGCGGCCTGCTCCAGGGTGGCGCGCCGGGTGATGTCATCACCCGGCGCGCTACTCTAGAGCAGGCCGCAGAGCCCGCTGGTAGTAGCCGCCGGCACCGGACGGGAGCGGACGGGCCGGGAAGGTAAGCAGTGGCGGGGAAGGGGGCTTACCCCCCCCCCCGGAGCTGTCCGCTTCTATCCGCGGGCGCCCGCGGGTGCCTGCGGATGGAAGCGGACAGCCCCGGGGGGGGAGGGAGCGCGGGGGAGGGGGCTTACCTGCCGGGGCCGTCCACAGCGAACGGCCCCGGGGGGGAGGGAGTTAGGCCCCCCCTCACCCACCCGCCGCCATTTTTTCCTCATAGACTTGCATTGCAATGCAAGTCTATGGGGGAAAAAATGGCGGCCGATCCAAAAATTTCCGATTTTTGGATTGGGATCGGACTTGATCCGGTCCGGGGGGCCTCCGATTTTGTCCGAACCGATCCATGACAAAATTGGAGGTCCCGATCCGGGTCCCGATCCGATCCAGGGGGTCCGTGCACACCCCTAGTTATAATGGAAAGTATTGCCCACACTTAACAAAATATAGCACAGTATAGCTAGACAGTAGTCTCATTTTTCTGGCTGTGCAATCCTCAGCACATTTACCAAGGAGTAAGGCCCATGAAACTAAGTGGGACTCATTTCCAAGTAAACATGCATAGGATTGCATGGTCACCCAGCACTGGTTAAGCATTTTTGACATATTACAGAACAGTTAATATAAAGACATTAGAAGAAAGATACTCGTATTTGTAACTATAACCATGTAGCACGCTATGTTTTACTTCTAGCATGAAAATCAACATGCTCAAAGTAAACTATATACCAAGTTGAGCTTTATCTTTGAGAATAAGGTATTTGGCAGCTTATGCTGAGATTTTAACAGTCCTGGATCTGTCCTATGGTAGAGTTGACTGTTAAAAGTTGTTTTATGTTGTCTTCATGTATGTTGTTTGTGTGTTTTATGTAAATGGTTTTTAAACTTTGTATATTGTATCTTAATGTTTTAATCTTTGTAAACCACTGAGAGAGTCTCAGCTATGGGGCATTATAGAAATAATAATAATAATAATAATAATAATAATAATTGATTTTTAAAATATAGTTTTAAAAATATCAGTTGACATATTAGTTCAGCAATTTGGCCTACAATAATTAATGGCCGTCAGTAAAAAACACATTCCGCCATGTTAAAGTGATAAGGGGGGGGGGGAGGTCATTCTAACAGCCATAAAATCGAAAATGTTTCACCAACCTTTCTGAAATTTACAGGTGCCAGAAAGAAATGTTTGTTTTACATTACCTGAAAATTTCAAGAAGATTGGTGAAAGATTGAGGGAAGGAGAGCAGTTTAAGGTAGAAAAGGAATACAAACCTGTCTCTCTGCTTTTGTAAAATTACTTCTGGGTTGCAAGTTTTGTGCTCACAATTTGCATACTTTCTAGAGCCTTATTAATTAATCCAGTGGTGGGGTCTTCTTCCTCCTTGACTGTAGTAGGTGGAAAGCTTTTCATTTTTTAAAAATTCCCTTCGGTTGACTTTTAAGGACTATTTTAACCTCTCATTCAGGTCAATGAGGCGGCCATCTTCCCTCATAGCATGACACATGGTCAGTAGCGTCCCTCTCTCCCCTCCCTCCTGCCTTAGAATGTGGGGTGGGTGAGTGAAACGGCTGCTGCCTCTAGCACAGACCTTTTGAGTGAAGAAGAAGAGTTTCTCTTTTCTCTTCTGGAACATGCATTCCTTTGGCTCTGAGAGTATTTTAGGCTATCTTCATTAGGCTCCCTAGTGAACAGGGTGTGGTTCCTCTGGATCCATGATAACCTGATCTTCAGATCTCTCCTGGGAATAGGTGGCTATACCTTTCTTTCTATCCCCCCTACCCCATACACACACAGTGCTCCTTCCCTCTTTTCTAAGAGTTTGGTCCATACTGCTATAAAGTTGAAAGCTTCAAACACTTCATTTAATTAGTTTGGGTCGGTGTTAAGTTTTAAGTACAATGTTGAAACCTTTCAAAGTGCTTCTGGGCCTACAACGTTGGTTTTAGCCTAGTCGCCCTGTTTTTCTAATAAGGTTTAGAAACAGTTGAGCTGTCATTTATTTTGCATAGTGTACACACATGGATTTTCTTTCTACTCCTTGCAGTCTACACTGGCTCCCTCCTTGATGTGTTTTTGGATGCAGACAAACCTTTTTTTGTTCCAGCAGGCCTTTGGCAAATAACCTGGACCTCTGTCTATACCTTTGACTTTTAAATTGTTTTGTATTTAAAATGTTTAAAATGCTTTAATATTGAAAAGTGTTTAATTATATTTTTAACTTTTGTATATTTAGGCTGACCATATGAAAAGGAGGACAGGGCTCATGTAACTTTAACAGTTGTAGAAAAAAGGGAATTTCACCCAGTGTCATTTGTATGCAATTAGTCCCTGGTGAAATTCCCTCTTCATCACAACAGTTAAAGTTGCAGGCACTATACTAGAGTGACCATATACAAAAGAAAGCAGGGCCCCTACCTGGCTGGACCTTGCAGGAAACTATAGGGACAGACAGAGCAGGCATTCATAGCACACACAGAATGCTGAGACTGGCAAATCTAAAAGCAAGTGTGTTGCTTTTCAAGAACCAAGGAAATTCAATGGGTCTTACTTTTGAGTAAATATATAGGGATCGAAATGCAGCCTGTGCAAGAACTGAGTAGGGTGACCATATTTGGAAAACCAAAAAAGAGGACACCTGGGGGGGCAGGAAAATGGCTTTCTGGGGCCACCTTAAAGTCCCCAATTGGAGCGGAGGAGGGGAAAGCATGTCATTCTCACCCCACCCCACCGCTCCAATCAGGCCCTTTTCTATAATGCCTAGGAATGACACGTTTTTCCCTTTTAAGGCCTTGATTGGAGCAGTGGGAGAGAATGACACACCTCCAGAAAGCATGTCATTCCCCCCTGCCATGCTAATGGTGGCCTTAAAAGGGAAAGTGTGTAATTCCAGGTCATTATAGACTATTGCATAAAATCCCCCCTGACACTGAGGATAGAACAAAAACCAGGAGAAATCTGGGGAAATCCTGACAGTTTTTTATTATTTATTATTGCATTTATATCCCACCTTTTTTCCGCCAAGAAACCCAAGGCGGCATACATAATCCTCCTCCTCTCCATTTTATCCTCACAACAGCAACCCTGTGAGATGGGTTGGGCTGAGAGTCTGCAACTGGCCCAAAGTCACCCAATGGGTTTCCATGGCTAAGTGGGAAGAAGAACCCAGATCTCCCAGCTCCCAGTCCAACACTTTAGCCACTAGGCCACACCCTAGTGGCCACCCTAGAATTGAGCCATGCCAAGTTGGAAGCAGATTGGTTCGTGCCTTGATTTTTAGGATATTTTTTAAAAAAGTTTGACTTCAATTTTTTTCTAAAATTCAAGGCATGAACCAATCTGCTTTCAACTTGGCATGGCTAAAGCCTTATTTAAGAGGTACCATGGTGCCAAGTTTCATCTCTTCATCTTTACTTTCTTTCTTTTTTTTAATGTACTGCTCAAGGCCCTAGACCCCAAAGAGGAGTATTGGGTTTGAAGTTTTAAAAATTCCTAAAACTCAAGGCTTAAACTGATCTGCTTCCAACTTGGCATGGCTCAATCCCTACTTAAGAGCTACCATGTTGTCAAGTTTCATCCCTTTATCTTTAAAAATGATGGAATTGTAAGCATTTTAGTTAATTTAAAAAATTAAATTGAAGTTTTAAACATTTCTAAAAATCAAGGGATGAACGGATCTGCTTCCAACTTGGCATGGCTAAATCCCTACTTCATAGCTACCATGGTGCCAAGTTTCATCTCTTTATCTTTAATTTCATTTTTAAAACTTGTACTGTTCAAGGTCCTGGACCCCAAAGAGATTTCTGTTTGAACTTTAAAAAATTCCTAAAAATCAAGACATGAACGGATCTGCTTCATACTTGGCATAGCTATATCCCTACTTAAGAGCTACCATGATGCCAGGTTTCATCTCTTTATCTTTAAAAATGAGGGAGATGCAAGCATTTTGGTTGATTTATTAACGTTAAAAGTGAGTTCAACACATAACACTAGCTTTGATTTTATATTGGATGTCAAGATGGTATAACATTCTGGCTGACGCTGGCTTGGTTGTCAACTGTATAATATCCAGTCATCTGTTACACAAAGCCATGAAATTCATTAAACAAAAAACCTACGGTTTACAAACACAATGTTAAGGCTCTACAGATGCCAACCAAGCACCAAAAAGCAGGGAAATTGGAGTTAAGGCTCACAAGCCTTAACACCACATCCTCCCTAAGGAAGCAGAAAATGCAAGTGAAATTCTCATTCTCCCAAAGCAGATAAACCATGAGTACAGGGTGGAGAATATGATATGCAGAGGTGACTGTGGGGTTGTGGAAAACTGATCACGAACAACTTAGGGCCACCTACTTCTCTTTTTTTGTTTAGAGCAGTCCTTCCCCAACCTGGTGCCTTCCAAAGGTGTTGGACTACAACTCCCATCATTGCAAGTCAGTATGGCCCATGGTCAGGAATGCTGGGACTTGTCATCTCAAACACCTGGAGGGCAGCAGGATGGGGAATGCTGTTCCATACCCTTACCAAATACAGGGTCTGCCCAATACTTTTCTCTCACACACATCTCGCATATAGCAGCACTCTTGATAACAAAAGGGACACTATTCATTACAGATCTAGAACCAGAGCATGTGCCAGGCACTCCCAACTTTTGGTCAATATCCTGCCTTTCAAAGAACCAATGTTTTTTTTCTTAAAATGTATTTATAAAAAATATACTGTTCACTTCCCACAATCCCTGCACAATACATCATCTCATCAAAGCAACAGTGGAGCAGAAGAGGTTTAGTTTGGCTGTCTTGAACACCTTTCAGATGAGATTAGTTTGCAATCCTATACCTCTTGGGAGAACGCCTAGTGAATTCAGTGGCACTGGCTTCTGAGAAGACATGTATAGGAGTCAACCTTCTCCAGCCTGGTGTTCTCCAGATGTGTTGCACTGTAACTCCCATGTTATGTGTTATGGGGAAGACAAAAATCAATTCATACTTGATTTTAAAATAATACTTATACATGAAAGTATTAGGTGGTAGCTCTGTCTTTGATCTCACACTGCTGAACAAGTAAGAGAAATATTTTATCTGATATTCAAGAAACAGACTTCCTATGCCATGTGTTGAAAACTAATGCTGATGTCTGAAGGGCTATCTGGATTAGGTATTCAAGATTCATTCATTGTTGTTTCATTTGGTTTAGACAGTTTATTTAAAGTGATGCAGCTCTTTTGTAGTTCCTTGATTGATCACATATCTTAATGCTGGAAAACAGCATACTTTAGTACAGATGTGGGCAGAAAATAGATCTATCCTGATGATTTGGACATCAACTCGCAGCATTCCTGATAACTGCTCATACTGATAGGGGCTTTTACAAGTTGAATTCTAAAACATCTGGAGATCTACATTCTGCCTTCCCTTGTTCTTGAACAACATTCTCCAACCTGGTGCCTGTCAGATGTGTTGGGTTGCAACTCTCAACATAAGGAGATGCTCTAAGAAATGAGAAGTAGCTGGTCCTAAGTTGTTCATCATCATTTCCCACAACCCCACAGTCACCTCTGCAGATCAAATTGCATATCTAGATTTTTGAGATGACAAGTCCCAGCATTCCTGACCATGGGACATACTGACTTGCAATGATGGGAGTTGTAGTCCAACACCTTTGGAGGGCACCAGGTTGGGGAAGGGCTGCTCTAAACAAAAAAAGAGAAGTAGGTGGCCCTAAGTTGTTCGTGATCAGTTTTCCACAACCCCACAGTCACCTCTGCATATCATATTCTCCACCCTGTCCTCATGGTTTATCTGCTTTGGGAGAATGAGAACTTCACTTGCACTTTCTGCCTCCTTAGGGAGGATGTGGTGTTAAGGCTTGCGAGCCTTAACTCCCAATTTCCCTGCTTTCTGGTGCTTGGTTGGAAACTGTAGAGCCTTAACATTGTTTTGTAAACCATAGTTTTTTTGTTGAATGAATAAATATATATATTTAAAAGTGTGAATGCAATATTATAACCATCTTAACATTGACCCTATCCTGGCAGAACACTCCTTCTCTCAATGCCTTGTTCTCCAATGTAACCCAAGTTGAGAAGAATGAAGACAATCTATCCATAATACTTGACATGAATCAGAAACCTCTCCCTAGCTTTAACATTTTCTTATTTTGATTTGAAATCCTAAATATATTTGGGCAATGTGCCATTTCTAGATATTGCCTCACAATTGCCCCACATTTTGACCAAGGCCATTTGCATTCTTTATGGGTTATCGCTTAGTCCTTGAATTGAGTTTGCTATGCAACAGGGAGTCTTCATGCTTTATTTCTATAATGACCTTTTAACTTCTATAAATGCCTTTATGAAGTTCAATGCTTAAGAGATAGAGAAAGCATGGCTTGTGTACTCTCTGAACAATGCAACCAATGTGTCATTTCACATAATACAGTACTCTTTCTCTCTCTCTCTCTCTCTCTCACACACACACACACACACACACCACACGAAGCACAATTTCACTAACTGTCCAAGAGCACTTTTTGCCTTAACTTTTTTTTAAGACTCTTGTGTTTACGTCCCCTTTCTAGTGAGTAGTGTAAATATATAATCAGTGTAGTATCTATTCTCTACTTTTTCACCCATAAAAAAATATGTTGGGGAAGGCTCTTTATTCTACAGGGTGTTTTTTTAAAAAACAGATCCTTAATAATCTGTCCAGGCGGCAAAATCCTAGCCCTGTTTATTTTAAATGTGCCTTGACTATAAATCTATCGATTTCAAGGGAAACCAGTCCCAGCATGAATCTGTTGCATTTTCTGCTATTGCAAGGTATGGAGAGAATGAAATTATTCATTAGGACTCCTATTGCTAAACATTTCTTCCTATAGATCTGTTACACTGCAAAATATACAATTTATCATATAATTTTAACATTGCACATGTAATAGTAATCCGTCACAAGTTAATAGATTTCTCTATAGAGAAACAATAGATAAAATTATCTAGATTCCAGCATTAGAAGCTCAACAGGGCTGGTAATATGTATTTTGGGGCTTTATATATATATGTTTAAGAACATAAGAAGAGCCATGCTGGATCAGACGAAGGGTCCATCTAATCCAGCACTGTGTTCAAACAGTGGCCCATCAGCTGTCGACATGGAACCCACTAGCAGGACACAGGTGGAACAACACCCTCCCACCCATGTTCCCCAGCAACTGCTGTATCTGGGATTACTGCCTCTGATACTGGAGGTAGTACATAGTCATCAGGACTAGTAGCCATTGATAGCCTTCTCTGCCAGGATTTATTCAATCCCCTTTTAAAGCCATCCAAATAGGTGGCCATCAGCACATCTTGTGGCAGTGAATTGCATAGTTTAACTATACACTGGTTCAGTTCGGATGACATATTAAGCAACGGAGGGGTAAATAACGTACTGACCGTGCGTTAGGCAGGAAGAGCTCCACAGATGATACACTGCAGCCGGCGCTGCTTGGAACCGGCAAACGCCCTGGCTGCAAGGAACTTGCGGTGGCCATTTTGGTTGTAGCTTCTCCTCCGTGTGTCCCCCAGCCGTATCCCAGCATGCACCATGAGTTCTGCCGGCTGCATAGAGCAGCTGGGGTTTTTTGTCTGCTCTAGGCAGCAGAACTCTATTCTGAAACAGAATAGTCCACGGAGAGAGGGGGGGCTGAATTCGGACAACACTTTAAACAACAGGGCTTCGGGCTAAACAACGTGCAAGCCTGTTGTTTCGCTCCGTTGTTTAAAGTGCCTGATTCATGTACTGTTAGTTGTGTGTGCGTTGTGTGCTGCCCTCCAGACTACACAATAAGCAACACAACTGACGATTGATTCCCCCCCCCCCCGTTGCCTAATGTGTCATCCGAATTGAGCCACTGTGTATAGTTATCTGTTATATCTGTTATCTGTTCTGAATCTCCCACCAATCAGCTTCATGGGATGACTCTGGGTTTGAGTATTTTGAGGGAGACAAATGTCTCCCTATCCACATTCTCCACACTATGCGTGTTTTTTACACCTCTAGCATGTCTCCCCTTACCATCCCTTCCCCCCCAAATGTTTACTTAAGAAGTAGAAGGCCTCACTAAAACTCACTGTTAACCCTGCCTAGATTGCCTGATCTTCAGAGCTATACCATTCTTCTGTGTTGGGCAAGCGTTTCCGAATTGATTAGTACTTTCCAGCTATCTGTTTGAGCAACCCTCCTCCATTACTCACAGAGGCAAATACAGTAGACATTCCCTTGGAGATCTACATTTTCTGGATCTCAGGTAAATAATGGAAGCCTTTTCACTGGGATGGAGGAGGCCTATAAGGAGAATGTGATATTAGTCCTCCCCCAGAATGAATTGTAATTACGTCTTCCATGTTTCTTTTTTAAATGAAAAGAGACAGTGAAAGGGTTATCAGGTCACAGTCATGCTACAAACTGTAACCAACTTTAAGGGCCTGTTCATATGTTGCTTATCAAGGAGAAATGTCATCATAGCAAAAGTCTCAAGTGTATTTACCTCGTCACGGGAATGAGGACATTTAGTTCAGACTACTGAGTTTCTTTGAGACACTGGCTGAATTCGGATGACACAATAAACAACTGGGGGTGGGGGGAATAATCGTCAGTTGTATTGACTACCGTGTTGTCCGAATGCTGCCATAGTCAACTCAGCGCTGATCCTAATCCACACCACAGTTGATTATTTTTTTACCATGTTGTGTGGGGAGTACCCCCTAGATGAACAACTGTAAAGCTGATTTTTACCCCACCATTGACTATCGTGTTGTCCAAATTCAGCCACTGTTTGGCATGTTGTAAGAACTGAAACAGGAATAATACAACAACAACAAAAATATATATATATCAAAATTACTCTGGCTATATAAACTAGGTAACATATCTATACATACTGATCTTGGACAATGGTAGAATCAAACATGTTACACGAGCAAACTTGCTACATGTGGCATCCTGTAGAGCTACCGACTTGACTGCAAAAGTCTGGTGCATGCATCCAACAGGGGTGGGGATGGAGTTGTGGGAAAGCTACCATACCTGTTCTCTTTCTGCCTTATCTGCATGCACGATACACTTGTCTGCATGATGTGTGCACACAGATGCTTCACTTGTCCTATAGCTAGATCTGATACATTGATTTATATTTGTTTTTCATTAAGAGAAATCAGTTAGCCTCATCTGGCAGGGGAAGGGGGGCAGTGGGACGGAAGGGAGGAACAGGAATATATCAAATCTAGACAGTGGTCGTATGATCACCATCTTAATACTATTTCCAAGCCTAATTGACAGAGCTCTGGAAGTAAAAGATTCCATTTTGTTTCCTGTGGCAAAAAAAATGAAGAGCAGGCAGTTAAATTTAAGGAGTGCCTTATAATCATATCCAAATTTTCAGTATGGCATGTGTTCCCAGGATCTTCTCTTGAGTTTGCTCAGCAGTAGCTCAGCCGGAATTACTTTACTTTGCTTTCTGTCTACCTACTGCATACAAATTTATTATCTGTATTTTTCTACAGGGGGAAAACATATGTATTTTATTGTCAAACAATATTGTTTTAATATAATTCCATCATTTATTTGTCAAAGTTCTAGTGGTAGCAGTAGTGCATGACTATAAATAAAAAGATCTCCAAGCTATTCATCAACATAATTATGCATACAAGATAACATCTAGCCCAAGCATTTAATATATTAATATTTTTACAGGTTTTTCAAATGCAACACTACACAGTCCCATCTTTCCCAAGGCTTTTTTTGTGATTCTTATCACCACAAAATCTATTGATATGGATAAACATTGTAAAAATATTTACAATTATACTTGTAACACAGTGGTAAACAGGTGCTAATAGCAAAATACTGTCAGTATTACTGTATTGTCAAAATAATATATAACAGGAAAAAGAACAGAACTATGTTTGTCCATAATTCAGGAACCAACTGAATATTTGTTAATATAACTGTATTCACTGTTATATATTTACAGATGTTCACAGTGGCAAAAATAAAATTACTGGAAATAATTCCTCTCCATTCACACTTCCTGTAGCTGAAAATGTGTGTGTGTGTGTGTGTGTGTGTGGTGGGTTGTTGCTGTCGAACCTGGCCTTGTCCAATGCCAGCCAATATTGGGAGAAGAAAGCACATATTATATAAACCTTGTTCGTTTGGTGCAATTCTTAGTTTTCTCCAGTAGCAAGAGGTCAATGCCACGACATTTCAGAGCCAGAAGGATGAGGAGTTATGGGTCACAGAGGAATGGCGAAGATAAGAACACAAGAAGAGCCATGCTGGATCAGACCGAGGGTCCATCTAGTCCAGCACTCTGTTCACACAGTGGCCAACCAGCTGTTGACCAGGGACCAACAAAGCAGGACATTGTGCAACAGCACCCTCCCACCCATGTTACCCAGCAACTTGTGCACACAGGCTTACTGCCTTGAATACTGGAGGTAGCACATAACCATCAAGGCTAGTAGCCATTGATAGCCTTCTCCTTCAGGAATTTATTCAACCCCTTTTTAAAGCCATCCAAACTGGTGGCCATCACCACATGTTGTGGTAGTGAATTCCATAATTTAACTAAGATGATGCAGGGACTATGGTAGTAGAAGCATACAGTGGCCAAGCGATGCCAGCAAGCAGCAGCCTGGCCGAGCAGCAGTATAGTTGCAGGGAGTTGGCAAATAAACCAGGGAGGCAGTAGTTTAGGATTAGGGGGCATCTACAGCTGCAGCTATGGGATGGAAAGAAGGCAAACTTGTGTCGTAATCTGATGGCAATTTAGAGCCTTCTGGATGTATATTAGACTGTTCAAATAGCCAATAGGATGGGAGGTTGTGCATGAACCAAAACGACAGAACGATGAGCCCTTGGATTTGATTAAGAAGTCTTGTCACTGCAACACTGATAAGAAAGGAAGAGAAATGCGGGTTCTAATAAGTGTACATAGCATGGCGTTCTGGGCTGGTTGCTGAGCAAAGAGGTCTAACTAATGGTTCACAGCTTGGCGTTAGCGAGATTGCCAATGCTGATTAGGTCAGTATCCTGCAGCATCAGATGCGAGGTATAAGGACTCTGCAATTATTTTGTTGAATCTTTGGGGCAACCATTTGGGATTTCTGATCCTCCAGACCATAATTGGCTTTGACCACCTGAGAGAACAATGGTCCAGTTACTACACATTTTAGTCTAAGTTACTATTTAATTGTGGAATGCAACCCCAGGCGCCCACAAAAAAAAAAGGACAACAGTATTTTTTCTAGCTGATCTGCAACAAAGCCTGTAGGACCTTATCCTCAACAGGTAGTGGAGGGGGAAATTTATCCAAGAACCTTTCATTTTATGAGGCATTTAATAAAAATAATAATAAGCTAAGCAGAGACTTGTTCGCAACTCACGGCTGAACAATGTGGGAAAAGAGAATAGATGGGGTTTTCTCTGTGAATACCATGAGGCATGAAAAGAGAATTCCTTCAATCTATAACTCAAGGCTGTCAGAGTTGGGGAGTGGAACTCCTTTATGGTTTGTAGGCACTGCACAACCCGAGCTTTGGGACTCTGGTGGTGGTTGTGTGGGCAAGCGGGCCTCAGCACAGGCTCTTAAGCATGGTTGGAAATTGCAGCCAAGTACAACTGTCTAGATTTCAGGCTAGCAGAAGCTCGCCCAAATGCAGGTGTTGGCAAGAGATTGCTAGACTACTCCTGCTTCAGCCTTGGAGTAAGCCCACACTGTAGTTTATAATTGCAGATATATTAAAGCGCAAGTTAATGAAGCTGTAGGTTGAGTTTAACCCAACAACACCCATATTGGGCACACTAACCCAATAACAGCCATATTGGGCAAACTTAATTTTTGTCCAATCATAAAATGGAAAATTTTGTGATCTCCGACACCAAGAGTGGGCAACTTCTGTCTCTCCGGATGTTTTGGCCTATAACTTCCATCATCCCTGACCAGCATGGCCAAGTTGCCCACACCTGCCTTACACAATGGAATAGGTGAGATGGATATGGAACAGAATGGATAAAGTGGATAAAGTGCATTTAAGTGTATGTAGTCTGAAATGTTTTTACAGTGAATTTTGTCTCATAGTTACAGGAAACAGCAAATCAATCTTGCTGATCAACAGTGAATGATCAACAGCATCGCTCCAAGGCTAACTATTACCATAATGATAAATCCCAAGGGTTAGATCTCAATTTAGTCTTACCAATCCTATACCCACTTATCTGGGAGTAAGCACCGTTGAAATCAATGGAACGTACTTCTGAATATACACTATAGGATTGCACAGTAAGTCATACTTTAGTCTCTTTGAAATTGACAGAACTTAAGTTAGTCCTGACAAACTTGTTCCATTGATTTGAACAAGGCTAGAACACAACTAGTGTCCTATGGATCCATGTTCAGTTTCATCACAAATTTTACCGTACAGAACAAAATCAAAGGTTGATATCCAGAATGACTTACCCATGAAGTTGAGATAGCCCTCTCCTCCAAGTGCATGAGTAATGAGGCGGATCATTTTATGAAGCTGCATGCCTCGATCAATAATTGAAGTAAGAGGTGAAATAACACTCATATAATTATACATCTCTGCATCCATCAGCCGAAATGCCAAGGTCTTATCACCAACAAGGGCCTGTGTTGATAAATACATGAAGGGTGGAAAGAAATCTGCTGTGGGTTATTGCACCTTAGGATACAAATAAAGGACATGTTAGAGTCTGAATACGGAGCATATTCTCTAGTAACGTTAATATGCAAGGATATAAAATATGGTACCAACTTTAAATATTTCAGAGTATATAGTGTAAAAATACTAGGGATGTGCACGCCCGAAAATATCGTATCATATCGTTATCGGAATTTTGGACCAAAAAATTTATTGTCTTCGATTATATCTTAGGTGAACCATATCGTATCGATTATCGGAAATCCAATATTATATCGTTTCTCCATTTTGCCCTAGAGACTCTAGAGTTGCTTTTTTAATCAGAAAGGCCTAAAACTTCTTAATTTTCCAAGTTACAGGTTTGAAACTTGGTCATAGTGCAGAATGAGTGTTGCTAGTCTTGTGTGCCAAACTTAAGAACAATCGGTGCAAGCGGTACTCGGAAGTAAGCTTTCAAATACACTGTTTCAGGTGGCTGAAATGTGGTCCTTTTTCAAGAGACATCGTCCAGTACTCACGGGCATCTCACAGATGGCCTTGAGGGGACTCATCTGTACCCAATTTCAGATGCGCAGCTGCAGGCGTTACTCGGAAGTAAGCTCTCAACAACATGCACTGTTTCCGATAATGCATTCCATGCTGCTGCTGCTGAGACTTATAGGTATATTTTTATGAATACAATGAACTTTCAAAACCTGTGGATAAACCTAGGCAGTGCCTTTCATATGCAGTCATAAACGTAAAATGTGTTACTCAGAAGATGGTGAACTGCTGCTGCCTTGTCTCATTGATTAGGCCACGCATGTCTACAAATTAAAAAGATTGGAGGGTAGGGGAATAGCGAATAGCACGGGTGTTACATTTATTTTAGAGCCAGCCTTAGCAGGCAGGCCTCATTGGGCCAAGAGATACCCTGGAAGCACGGAAACCTGGAGGATCCCACTAGCCCCTATGCGTGGCACAGTGTGTGGACGCATTCCACCGCAGTAGCAGAACTGCTGCTGCCTTGTTTCAACAGATTAGGCCACACATGTCTAAGTATGAATTAAAAGGATTGGGGGGGGGGTAGGGGAATAGCACGGGTGTTACAGTTATTTTAGCCAGCCTTAGCAGGCAGGACCTCATTGGGCCAGGAGATACCCCAAGTAGCGAGGAAACCTGGAAGATCCCATAAAAACTCTCACGCACTGCCTTGACTGCATCGTGCTTGAAAAATGACCCAGTCTGCCTGTCATCCCCATGCAGGCAGGTAGGCAGTTCTTCATGCCAGAGCTGCACACATTGGCTGGAGCAGTGGCAAATAAAAGTCATGTTCTGGGTAGGCACTTTGGCAAATTAATATAATTCACATTCTTGGTAGAGGTGGGCACATTGGCTGGAGCAGAGGGAATAGTCACGTTCAGGGTAGAGGTAGGCACATTGCCAAATAAAAAGTCACATTTGGGGTAGAATTAGGCACACTGCCTGGACCAGAGTCTCAATAAAGGGGGAAAAAAGCATGAGGGGGATGCTTCTGCAGTCCCTCAGTAACGGACTCCACGAGGAGCAGACCCAGGGATGAAGTGACGAAAAATAATAATACAGGAATCTCTCAAGACTCACTAAAGCAGTCCCTCCAGACTGAAACATTGGATGGAGCAGTGTCTTAAAAAAAATATGTGTGAGAAGGAGAGACAGCCACCCCAGAACTGCCCCCAGCAGCAACAGCATATCTCCTAGACCCAGAGCCACCTCTCCCAAGGCGCGCCTTAGAGCCGCGTTTCATACTGCTACAAAGTGATTGAAAATGAAATTATTTATATTAATAACAATCCTTTGCAAACAGTTTGTGTGCTGCTTTGACCACAGATTGTGTAGTGTTATCCTGTGTAGCAGGCTACAGGACACACCAGCACACTCACAGTCAATCAAGTAAACACACACACCCAGAGAGAGATGGGGAGAGAAATATATTTTTTTTTATTTTTTTTTAAGAAAGTTAAACAAGGGAGAGGACAAAACACACTCACTCAGTCACAGTACCCTCACTCATGCTAACCTAACCCTTCAATCAAACCAACCAGAAAACGTATAAAAACTATAACTCAAACACACAAGCGACGAACAGCCAAATGAACCTGAAACACAAAGATGTAAGATACAATGAATCTCCAACAATTCGCCACCAAGTAACTATAAGACCCAGGAGCCAGGACAGAGCTCCAACAAAATCCACCCTTCTCCCCTCAATACCTAACTCCCAACAGAGCTGGAACACCAAGTGTGGAGGTTTTATGCGGGGATATCGTTAGCCCTCCTCCAACATTGTGACTGGAGCCTGCTGGAATCCTTGCTGCACGATTGGTCACTGTCTCAGTAAGCATACCCCACCTTCTAGCTCCATCCATGTGGCGGCAAAACAGAAAGAGCCTTCCGATAAAACAATAACATACGATAATTATCGTAGGATTTTTTATTGTCTCTGATAATTATCGTAGGATTTCCTATCGTATCATTATCGTTAAACGCATGCACGATAAAGAGCATATCGTATCGTTATCATACATTTTAACGATACGATACACATCCCTAAAAAATACATCCCAAAGAAATCTTTTTTTAAAGTGCTTGAGTTGAAAAAATGTAGCTTTCATTTACGAGAAATCAGCAATTGCTGTAAAGGTATCATTTCTGTATTATTGTGTCAGATTCAGTCATCCCCCTAAGCGTAGCATAAGCATAACCTACATATTTGGAAGCCAATTTTTCAAGTAGTTTCTCCTTTGATTTAGATGGCCTATGATTATTTGAATTTAAGGTTTATTTATTTATTTATTACATTTCTATACCGCCCAAACACCAAAGCTCTCTCAGTGCTCCACAACAATTAAAACCATAAAATGCAACATGATAAAATACAATAATTTAAAAAAATAATAATAATAAACTACAGTAGAAAATGAAAATAATACCCCCCCCCCCCCAAAGCAGGAGTAACAGACATAAAACAACAGAAACTGAAAGGCTGCAATGCCTGGGGAAATAAGAATGCTTCCACTTGGTGCTGAAAAGAGCACAATAGAGGCACGAGGTGAACCTCTATGGGAAGCTCATTCCACAATTGGGTTGCCACAACAAAAAAACTCTTCTTAGTAGCCACCCACCTCACTTCCTTTGCAAGAGGCTCCCAAGGACTATTAATTTGCAGCCCTTTTCTGTGGCCAATAGCACTGAAATGAGTACTTAAGCCATCTAAAGAAACATTCATACATGTTTCTTAAGTGAATACAATAATTGTATTGACTCTGTTTATATTTATAGTTGAACACATACCAAAGGAAAGCCAGTGTAGTGTAGGAGCTAGAGTGTCAGGCTAGGACTGGAGAGACATAAACCCTCCAGAGCAAATGGGGGGGGGGAATGGCAAGAGGAAGGGGGTATCCGGTCGGCTGGCAGATGCCGTTCCATTAGTGGACAGATGCAACTGGATTTCACCCTACGAATTTTTGTTGCTGATGACCTTTCCAAGATAGTAACACAATGATTTGGATCCAGACTTAGACATACAGTGTGTTTGTTCAAAACTTAGGTCCTTTGAAATCCATGATTAACTTAAGTCCCGTTGATTTTAATGGGCCTACTCAAATTATGACTACGTCTGGATCCAATCCAATGAATTGTTCATAAGTTATATTCAAACTTTGCAATAGCTCTTTCGACAATATTTCAGAATTTCAATTGTCCTGTCAATGTTTGTTACAATACCTGGTCATGACTCTCTGCATATGTAATATATTTCTCTCCATATCGCCTGTTCGTTAGTGTGAACACTATATTTCCCATATCCCAGTCTTCATCCTTAAGCTCCTTAATTATCTGTAAAATGAAAACGAATTATTCAAAAATTGCTTATGTTTCTATTACACTTATCAACTCCCCCCCCAAGCTTTTCTCTCTCAATTGTAAAACTAAACATTCACATTCTGAGTATTTCAGAAGATCTGAAATGGTAAAAGTATATTTTTTGATGTCCCAAGTGGGATTCTTGTCTCAACTCCAGAATACACCACAACATTTTAAAGCCCATATTTTATTTTTCTGCCAAAACAGCTGCCAATGTCTGATTAATAACTATGCATGTCAGGGTTATTTAAATTGATTTTTCGCTATACTTTGTAAAACAGTGAGGGCTACTTGCCATCATTTTAATGGTTGACTAAATGTAACAATTTCACTACTAAACCTTCCTGTTCCTTGTTATGCAATACTGCATAAGCCTCTGATGATTGTATTGGCTCTAATTGAACCTTAAAAGAAGAGGAGTTATTTCTGCAGTGTTTCATTGAGTATTTTACTGTCTGGCATGCAGTATAGGAAATGCTTGGAGCAAGTTAAAATTAATTAATATCAAAACAGGCTAATCTGCTATTAGACTGCGTGAAAATGAAAAGACAGAAATCCTTTACTTTCATGTCGCTAATCTATGTGGAAAAATAGGCTACATGCAGCAAACTTTATTCGGTTAATCTTAAGTGCCATGAATACAACCAAATCTAATTTTGGACAGAATTCCATGTAGACAACTGGATCTCATTTTGGTTAGAAGTGTGATAAAGCAGATTCCTGCTTAATCACAAAAAAGTTTTGCTGATAACTTTAAAATCAATTAAGGAATGTAAATAGAGTTTTATATATAGGACAGAGTTTAAAAGACACACATGTGCATAACTGTCAGCAGCATGGATTAAATTCATAATTAGTGTTTCATTCTTGACAGTCCACCTAAAGGGCTGGCAAAAAGGCACCATGAAGTGGCACCTAACAATATTCCTGCACCACAAGGACTCTCACTTTTCATGCTCCTCTAGAGGTCTTCTATCACTCTCATTCCCACTCTGTCCAAGCTGGATTTACACACAATAACAATAGAAGGAATATAGCTTTGGAAGGGGAAAAAGGCTTATGCATTGACTAGGCATGATTCTAATTCCAGGAACTTCAGGGCTGCATTCTATGTTTAAATAAATAAATAAATAAATATGTAAAGCTCACAGAAAAGGTACAAGTGTCTAAGCTGTCGTGAAAGCTCTAGCTTCTAGATTCTAGTAGAACAACTAGTGTAAGCAATAACGAAGTCGTATTAAGTTGTCTATATATCTGCACAACGGCTTGTGCAAGTGGAAACAAAGGATAGGATTAGACACTTGTGCGAGAATGAAAACCGAATGACATCATTGGATGAAACCCTCAGAATGCTCATAAAAATTAGCTAAGGAAGAAAAAATGCCTTAAAAATAACATTAATGGAGACTGTCTTTCAGGAAGCAAGGTCAAACTAATTACAAAATGTTAAATATGTTGTATCAATTCTTTGGGGTCTGGAAGAATAAATTGTGCTCTGGAACAATGGGCATCTCTCATAGTCCAAAAAAGGTGCCCTTACTGACTTTGTATTTGGGAAATGTTTAAGGCTGTAAATAAGAAAAGGAACATATGAGCTATTCCACTTATTATTGTCAGTTTACACTGGCCTTATTTGGGATGTATTTGCAGTTATATGTCCAACTGGTAGATCAGCTCGTAGACATATCTGCTGAAATAATTTCCCCATGTTCATATTCTTTTCTATGTGTAGAAAAACATTTAAATCTTTACAGAAGGTCTTAAAGTAATTTAGCATACCATAATTCTCCAAAAAAAGCACATACAAATGTTTAGTTTTATTTTTGATCACTAGAGTGCGACACTGGCAAGCTTACATGCAAGTAAGCCTAGCTGTCTTTAAGTCAGAAGACTTATAAATATGCAATTAATGTGTCATGAAATCCTTGTCCTACTTCATGTGCATAACAGATACATTTTTAATCTCCATTTTGTTAGGAGTTAAGCTTTCTGGAAGGATTATAAAAATTCAGCTCACAAAACCATGATAATAAAAGCTAAGCGATCAAATATTATTGCAAAATAATTAGTCATATGTTGCACTGAGCTTTGATGAAACAAAGCAAAACATGACATGCAAGTGCAATAGGAAACACCTACTCCTCTTTTCTCCAGTATGCACAGGGAATCAGTGGGAGGGGAAGGGTCAATAGTGACCATAAAAGTTTGACTGTCTAGTAAGCCAAGGCAAAATGTGTAAACCCTTGATTACTGAGATATTAGCAATACAGTGCCTTGCATAGGCATTCACCCTGCCCCCTTTGAATTGTCCACATTTTGTTGTATTACAGCCTGGAATCAAAATGGAGTTAATTAGGATTTCTATTCACTGATTTACACAAAATAGTTCATAATGTCAAAGTGCAGAAAGAATATACATGTTGTTGTGACGCAAGCTCACCCCAGGCTTCTGCTCACGAACTTTAGGCAAACTGACACACTCCAAAACAGTGAGACTTCTTTTATTGTAAATCACACGGAATTCAAGGCATAATGGTTTCATTTCTGCATACACACACTTGAAGCTGAAGACGGACCAGATAGCTTTCAGGTACAATGGCTTAATGCGAACAGCAAATCATTCAGGGGGAGACATTTAGAGTTAGCCCCAGTCCCATGTGAACAGGAGTGGCCACACACACTGACTCATCAGGAACACGGGCAAAACTCCAAAGAAGAAACCCCAGCAGGAGTGCATGAGGTCTGACAGTAGACAAGATCATCTTGCACCAAACCAAACTCAGCCTGTCAGGGAACACTGAGCTGATCACGTAAGCAAGATGTCAGGGGACGAACCTCTTCGACCTAGGAAGCCTTCCCTGCTCGTAGCTTTGGCTCTGAGGAAGGTTCTCTCGCAGGTCACACACACACACAATTCCAGAACAGCAACGATCAGTCTCTGAGTTCCCCTGTGCCCGTACTTTGGCTCCATGCAGGGAAAAACAGGCTATAGAACATGAATCCAGAACAGTAATCTGCAAGTCCAAATCTATGAAAAGCCACAGAGCACTTTTCATGGCATAGTTCTTAGAAATTCCAAGACCAAATAGCAACAGAACATGTACAGAGTGCATCCAACATCTCCAGACCAGACAGAATCCCAAACACGAGTTTCTTGGCAAGCGTAGAATAGATGAACAGCAAACAGCGAGCAGATGATTCCTAACAAAGAGCCTCCCCCTTTTGCTCGTAGCTATATAGGATGGAGGCTGGCTAATTCCAAGCTACTTTGACAGACAGGGCTTCAGGCCTGTAATCCAAACTCATGTGCCAACAGGGCGGCACAGTTCAACCTCCTCTTGATGACGACACTATGTGAGAGACATCTTGCAAGATAACCCCCCACCTTTTCAAAACAGACTCTCTTGTTCTCAAGGAAACTCAAGGCCTCGGCCAGCAACTACAGATAAGGACACAACAGAGACAGACTTTCTCATAACAATTGCCAAGCCTTCAACTCACAATTCACTAGGCCAACCTAGTGAATTGTTTATGAAGCACCTGACATCCAACACATGGTTCACAAAATGATTTATAATTCAAAATGGAGAGGACTTTATTGCATAAGTATTCATTCCCTGTGTTGTGACAACAAAGGTTCCAGAGTTTGTTGGTGAGCATATCTAAACAAACAGCATCATGAAGACCAAGGTACTATCAAAACAAGTCTGGGATAAAGTTCTGGAGAAACACCAATTGGGGTTGGGTTGTAAAAAATAACAATCTCAAATTATGAACATTCCCCAGAGTATCGTTAAATCCATTATTACAAAATGGAAAGAATATGGCACAACTGCAACTCTGCCTAGAGAAGGTCATCCACCAAAGTTCAGTGACTGGGTAAGGAGGACATTAGTCAGAGAAGCAACCAAGACATCAATGGTAACTCTGAACGAGCTGGAGAGATCCACAGCAGAGATGGGAGAAACTTCCACAAAGCTGGGTTTTATGGAAGAGTCATGAGAAGAAAGCCATTGCTTGGGGTAAAAAATAAATAAATCAAATCCTGTTTGGATTTTGCTAAAAGGCATGAGGGACACATAGGAAGCATGTGAAAAAAGGGTTCTCTAATCTGATGAGGCACAAAACGCTATGTGTGTCACAAAGCCAACAATGCTCATCACACTGACAACAACATCCCCACGTTGAATCATATTGTGGGGATGCTTTAATAGGCAGGGCCTGGGAAGCAGGTCAGGATTGAGGGCAAGATGGATGGAGCCAAATACCAGGCAATTCTAAAGGAAAATCTGCTTCAGTCTGCAAGGGCCCTGGGACTCTGGCAGTGGTTCACTTTCCAGCAGAACAATGACCTTAACCACACAGCCAAAGTTATACTGGAGTGGTTTAAAAACAAAAATCTAAATGTCTTAGAATGGCCCAGTCAAAGCCCAGACCAAAATCTGATTGAGAATCTGTGGCAAGACTTAAAAATTGCTGTACACCGACAGTCCCCATCCAACCTGACAGAACTTGAGCAATTTTGCCAAGAAGAATGGGCAAATATTGCTGGTTCCAGACACGCAAAGCTGGTAGAGACATATCCAAGGAGACTCAAAGCTGTAATTGCTGCCAAAGATGTTTCTACAAGTATTGATTCAGGAGGGATGAATACCTATGTAACCAACAAATGCCATTTTGTTTAATTAACTTTTGTGCCACAATAAAAATCCTTTGCACCTTCAAAGTGTTGTGTAATTCAAATGGTAGAAATACCAATTAACTCCATTTTATTTCTAGGTTGTAATGGAACAAAATGTTGACAAGTCAAAGAGATGAATACTTATGCAAGGTACTATGTTCTAAATATTTAAGTATATGAATGGAAACACACGAGAAAAAAAAAGGATCATGTTCTGACCTGAATCCATTTGTCAGGAATTGCCATGGCCAACCGATAATCAAATCCACTTCCTCCTTCTGTTACTGGACAGCAAAGGGCTGGCATTCCAGACACATCCTTGAATAAGAATTATTTTCCAAAGAACAACACTTTACTATGAAAGGAAGAGTGGTTTCGCAGGAAGGGGAGATGAGGAGAAGGAACTACACAAATACATACCCAACCATAAATGTAAAACTTTGAAGCCCCGCTAGTATTAAGAACTGGAATACACCAAACTGGACTTTCAAGGAAAGGGTTACCAAGAAAGCAAATGTGAGTTTCCTACTATTCCTATTGTGTCTGCATGTGTTTGCATTGGGGGAGGGGGGAACAGAAGTGGTCAAGGAGTCTGAAACAAAAATAGACATTAAGTTTCAGATTTGCAAAATGCAATGTTCATGAGCCTGTACATAACATGGACTTGAGTTGCAAGTACTAATAAGACACGCAATTCTGCTATTTCCCTTTCCCACTATTAATGTCTATTAAGGGTATGTTCCTGTGCATGTTTTGATAAAAAGTCCTACAACTCCCAGCATTCCCCAGCCAGTCATGTTTTATATCACGCTGTCTGGGGAATGCTCTGAATTGTAGTTTGTTCGTTTTCTCCTGTAAACATGCATAGGATTGTGCCCTAATTACACTTTAGTATAAGAGGATTAGACCACGGGCAACAAGGAGAGAGGCATTACTTCTCTGATATGTTTTTCTCTCCTGTGGGGGTAGGGAAAGGGATGGAAGAACACGTCTTCAGTTGGAGAATATTCAGAATATTTTAAAAGTATATTCTGTTACTTAATTTTATCAGACAGGCCCTTACGGAACAGGACTACAAATCGATCCTGCTCTAGACAATAGTGTGCTCCTCTCATGTGACGCCACTCATTCCACTATCATCACATGCAAGCTCAAATTCATGCTAGCCACTTGTAATTTAGAATATCAATAGTTCCTCCCTCCCAATTTCTTTCCACCATGAGCATGTGGATCAATTCCACATTTTGTACAGCGGCTCCCACTAGACAGAAAAATGATGTATTGAAGTTGAAGTAGTTTTCAATTTAAGCAGAATAAATTGAAGGCACATCTTGTTAAAAAAAAATCTTAAATGAGATAATGCAAACAGGCTCAACCTTGTTTCATTGGTAGGAATACTGATAACCATATTGTGGCTCATTGGATGATGCGGTAATTTTACTTGAAGTGAACCCCAAGATCAATAAGACAATTTTAAGTTTAATACATCCCATAATTGTTTCATTTCATCAGTTTCTGTTTTAAATACTTGATGTCACTGACATCTTATAAATACGTGGTGTTGCGTTTTTTTTTTAAAAAAAACTAAAACAAAAAACAAGTAGATCACTTCAACTTACTATATGCAACAAGGCAAGTTTCCATTCTCTTATTTCTGGATATGAAATTTTTACATCCTGTACTTGCATGGTGGCATAGTTTTCTGGTTTTTAAAGTTATATTAAAGTAGTTTGTTATAAACCCCACCCTGAGTGCTTAACTGCTGACATGCCAGGACTTAAGAATGCTTGTAAATTTTTTTCTGCCGACCCACCACCAATATATTTATCTAAGTTGCATATAAAATAGTTATATAATGCTAATTAATGCAGACATAATTCTTTGCTTGAAATCACATGCACACAGAACTAAATATTCCAAAGAATGTTCATGATAAATTTGAAGTAGGACAAACATTTAACACTCTTAATTTAACACAGATTGGAATTTTCAGTGATGCATGTACTCGTACACAGTTGCTTTGGCAATATTAATTGTAAGCTTTCAACACTTTGACTTACTAGAGAAAATTTGCAAATCATAAACAAGCTCACTTATTAAACAGGATAAGATCCTCAAAATATTTCCAATAATCATATTGCACTTTAAGTTCCATTATGTTCTTAATTTAATCTCTCACTTGCCTCTCACTGCTAAATTATAATACTTGCTAAAACTAGTTTCTCTGTAAAATAATTAGCATCCTAAAAGAAAAAAAAAAGGAATTCGGATGATGTATGTTAAAAGCTACTAACAGCACAATTCTACATATGCCTGCCCAAAACTAAGCTCCATTGAGTTTAATGGGGCTTACGCCCAGGTAAGTAGGTGCTCACAAGAAGCCCAATGCGGCCCCAGCTGAGTGTATTTATGTCCAAGCGATTTAAATAGGAGAGATTTAAGCACATATTTAACTCTCCAATTGAAATCAATGGGATTTAAAATTAAGTGCTTTACAAGAGATGGATCACGTCTAAGGATAAGTAAGTGGAAGTTAATGTGATTGTAATTGATTATTTATTCAGTAAAAACATCTTTGCAAATAATAAAATAGTTGAAATAACACATATTCTAAGATTACCTCTGCTATAGTTATACATTCTGGATGCAAGAAATGTATCATGTAGTTTGCCATCATTATGTATGCCAGAGCGTCCTCATCAACATGCATACCAAAATATTCATTGTAATCCCCACAGAAGCCTTCACCTAATAAAAACAAAATCATACAACTCTCAGGCATAGGAAGTCAAAGTTGTAAGTCCACGATTTCCAAAAGAAATGATTAACAAATTCCTGATGGAATTGTATTATACTATGAAAGTTTATGTTGGGCTGAGAGCTCAAAGTTATTTTAAATAGATATTTATTTATTTATTACATTTGTATACCGCCCCACAGCCGAAGCTCTCTGGGCGGTTTACATAGGATTAAAAACAATTAAAAACAATATACAAAAATTAAAACAGCAAAAACATACAACATACACACAATCTGTACATTTAAAACCACTTCAAAAAGCTACAAGATAGTAAACTGTTCAGACAGCTTTGGCTGTGGGGTGGTATAGAAATGTAAATAATAATAATAATAATAATAATAATAATAAATAGTATATAGACAGAACTTACCAATACCATGATGGTGGTATAGCATAGATGATACACCATCAAATCGAAAGCCATCAAAGGCATACTCTTCTATCCACCATCTTAGATTGGAGAGAAGAAACCGCAAGACTTCCCAGCTGAAATATTAATAATATTTCCTAAATATTAAGATATACAGTTGGTGAAGTCTCCTAACACTTGTACGCTCTCTATTTTACTTTCTCATGGAAGAAAATGAACACTATTCCCAGGTTTTCCTCATTTATTTATTCATTACATTTATATCCTGCTCCCTCATTTTATCCTCACATCGACCCTGAGAGGTAGATTAGACTGAGAGGCAATGATTAGTCTAAGATTCACCAGTGAGCATCACGATTGAGCAGAAACTTAGCCATGGATCCCTCCCAGTCTAAGTCCAATATTGTTACCACTCCTCCAATCATTTCCAGTTCGATTAAGCCATAAAAGAAGAAACACCCCAAAGACTTAAAACATTTTAACACCACTAAAATCAATGGACATAAATGTTTTTAATTCTGAATTGGATGGTACTTTGAGCCTTCTACAATTTCACAGCAACACTATTTTTAAAATTACAACTTTAAAACCATTTCTATATTTGGTATATACAAAACATCCCAAATGTAATGCAGTTCTTTTCTTAATATAGATATTAAACTCAAAAACAACAATACTTTGGCTGAAATCCAGAAAGTCTCTTTATAGGTTTATTTTAAAATGTGTACTCTTTTTCAGCTTGCTGAGGGGTCTCAAAACATCTCTAATCACAAAATAACATAAAAGCACTATAAAAATAATTTAGAGTTTCCACTAAAATATTACCAACAAAAAATATTAAAGAGTAAGATCACAAATGCATAAGCTTCTGTCATCTTTAGAACATACTGATTACTCCAATAAAACCAAGTGTGAAATAGAATTTGGTCTAAACTCATCAAACAAGCATTGGTCAAGTATGGGTGCTGGCACAGTAGAGACTGTAATAATATATTACACTCCTTCAAAATGCATATCGAAATGCTGATTTCAAGTATATCTGATGTGCTCAAATACGTTTTGGGGGGAAATATTGGAGCACCCCCCCCGCAAAAAACGGCTTTACAGGGTAGAAAGTTTGTTGGACTGTGAACTATTGTTGCTTGTATATTTTATCTGCGACTGGAGGAACAGTATGAAAAAGTATGTAAAGGTACTGCAGTTTGGCAAACAACCTGATAACCACTCCAAGGACTGTGGATGGGAAATAGATTTTGCTACCTCTGACAGCATTCTCTCAGCCAATTTCCACTCAAGACGTTCCCACCAGTGAAAAGGAGGGATGTAATTTTTACTAATTTCCCCTTCCTTTGTAGCCTCCAGTGCTACCTCCCACACTGTCCAGAAGGTCTGCCAACAATTCAGAACAGATTTTCAGAGAGTGCATAGGGAACTGGGGGAAGGAGGGATCAACAAAAACGGCTTCCTTTCCAATTCCACCAGTGGGATTCCTCTGCTGAGACAAAAGAAAGTCTCCCATTTGTGGGAGGCAAAGTCGGTATCCACCCTACTGACTGCCCAATATTAAGTGTTGTAGAGGGAGGAGAAACAAGGCTATCAACTTGTTAGGCAGCCATTAATATTGGATATTGTATTTATAACCTGTTTTTATGCTCTTTATGGTTTTAAATTTTGTATATCTTTTTTATGTTCAATGTTTTTAATTTTTGTAAACTGCCCAGAGAGCTTTGGCTATGGGGGATACATTGTTTTGGGGGATACATTTCTACATTTTAGTTTTCCTTTTCTACTTGCCTTTGGATTTCTTCTTTTTCCTCATTTGAGTAAGGTTTTTCTTAAACTCTCTTAAGAATCTCAGCAGTGGCTTCCTGATTGGAATGGATTGCTGTCATGAGAGAAGGGATTTCAAAGCCCTACTGAGACACTTTGAATCAGACATTAACAAAAGAAGGTGATAAAATTGTGCTTTTCCAGGTAACCATTCTTTTTCCAATTTGAAACCTTTACTATTTGGGTGTTTGGTTCCAAATGCATATGGGTCAGAAAGCCACTTCAGCAGTATGTGATAATGCACCCAAGTCTTACCTCCTCCATAAGACCTCCTGGAGGAATAGAGATAAGATCATTTTGTGATTTCTAATATAATCACTTTGAATCTAGTCCTGTTGCTAAAGCTTGTGGTGCCATTTGTGAAATAGCTTTTAGTACAAAGTAAACACATGTTCTGATGCACAAGTATCCAGACATCCACAACACATTTAACTCAAAGGAAATGTTTCATTGATTTTAATGGAACTAGACTGCATCTAACAGACCTTTTAAGAACCACCGTTTAAAACAAAACAGGCAAGTCAATGCTAGCCTACAGTGCCTTATCCCCTTATCCAACACTCTGAATTGACACTCAAAATAGGTTCTGGAACATATCCCTGGTCTCCCTGTACAAATAAGCCCTACAATTCCCCAGTGTACTGTAAACCAGGCAGTTACAAATTGGAAAATGTCGAATGGAAGACCCCAATACAAAAAAAATAAAGTACTAAGTAGAAAAGACCCTAAAATTTGTCAGCAGTTAGGGATGTGTGAAAAATTCGCCGACAAGCCACCATGGCTTGTCTTGATCATGTGAACTGGGTCAATTTGTGGTTGAAAGTCCATATGTTTCCAAGATTTTCATGTATTCTGCATACATTTCCAAAATGTGCGCAAACATGCTTTTGTCAATAGATACATGCATCCAAAAATGTTTACAAAGAATGCAAGGATTTTTTTAAAGGGAAACGACCATCTCAAGCTAAAGGAGAAACAGGATGGAATAAGCTTGAGCAAAAAAACCCAACAATCTTGGCAAGACTGAAATTGACACATTCCTCCATCTCTTATTTGTTTGTAAAAGAAAAAGGATCCTGATGCAACTGGGATATGGAATCCCTTGGGGGGGGGGGGGAGAAGGAAAAGCAGTGGGAAATAGCAGATGAATCAAGAACTCTGCCCACCTACTACTTATTCTTCAAAATGTTCTCCTACCAACACTTTGTGGAGGAGAAGTGGTGTCAGGGATTTTAAGATATAAAACTGAATCAGAAAATGTAGGAGTTACTTCAGTACTGTCCAATACTCAATTCTTGGGCAAAGTGTGGCATCTCAACTCTAGGTGCTCCTGGATGGGGTGGATTTCTAGATCCATTTCAATCTAGCTTTAGGTCTGGTTATGGGGCAAGCAGCTTTGGTTACCCTACTGGACAATCTACGGCAGAAAGTAGACAGAACTGCCCGGTTGGATTGGGATTTGAGGCACAGTTTTAGGGTGACTTCAGTCCTTCTTGGAGGGGCAATTTCAGAAGGTGGCACTGGGGTATGTCTGTTTGATGCTCTGGCCATTGGCCAATGATGTCCTGCAAGGTTTTTTCTCGTCCACATGGTATTTAACATTAATCTGCTGGGAGAGGATGTCGAGATTTTTCAGGTTTGGTGTCACAGGTATGCTTATGATGCCTCCCTATTGCTCCTTTCCTTCTAAATCTAAGGAAGCTGTTAAAGTCCTAATTCAGTGTGTGATATTAGTAATGTACAGAATTGAGTGCATACAAACTGAAGTTTCATCCAGACAAGATAGAAATGTCCCCGATCAGTCAAAAGACAGATGAGAGAATAGGGATTAAACCTGTGCTTACACTCTCAATGAAGATTCAGGTTCCTCCTTTGGGCATACTGGATTTGGTGATAGATGCCTTAATTTAATCCCATTTGAATTACTGTAACACACTCTACATAGGATTGCAGTTGGTTCAGAATGCTATGGACAGATTGTTGATTGGGGCAGAAGAGGAGAAGAGGGGTGAGAGCCGATAAATGGGCTCAGATTCCCCCTCCCCTCTCAGATGGAGCCACGGGGAGGCCTCCAATGGCATGCCTCCAAGCCTCATCTCCCACCCCCATGCACAATAACCTCTCCAAGCCCAGGCTGCACTGGTGTGGAAGTAAGGCATTTATAGGGAGCATGCAACTCCCTCTTTACAGCAGATTAACAGTTGCTGGCCTGTTTCTGAGTTCAATACAAAGTGCTGGTAATGACTTTTAAAGCCCTACACATTTCTGGACCAGGCTATTTGAAAGACCACATTCTCCCTTATAAGTCTGCCTGGGTTTTAAGATCCTCAGGATAGGCTTTCTATCCTGCCACCATCAGAGGCACATTTGGCTGCTCCCAGTCTTTGGAACTCCTTGCAATGGAGGCTCCATCTTTATTGTCCTTCTGCAAGCAGGTGAAGACATTTTTATTCAGGCAAGCTTATGGAGGATATGGCTATCGCTGGCAAATAGTCATGGTTAGGCTGACCAGATAAAATCCAGGTCAGGGCTCATGTAACTTTAACAGTTGTAGAGAAATGGGAATTTCAGCCAGTGTCATTTGTATGCAATTAGTTCCTGGTGAAATTCCCTCTTCATCACAACAGTTAAAGGTGCAGGCACTATACTAGAGTGACCATATACAAAAGAAGGTAGGGCCCCTGCAACTTTAACTGTTGTGATGAAGAGGGAATTTCATCAGGAACTAACTGCATACAAATGACACTGGCTGAAATTCCCTTTTCTCTACAACTATTAAAGTTACATGAGCCCTGACCTGGATTTTATCTGGTCACCCTAGTCATGGTGGCCCTATATTACCTTGAATACCTGGGGCAGGATGCCTCTGTAATGCCAGTTACTGGAAATGCAAGTGTAAGAACGTTGTTGAACTCATGTCCTGCTTGTAGGCTTCCCATAGGCATTTGGTTGGCCATTCTGGGAACAGAATGATGAAGTAAACCATGCCTGTAGTCTCTTATTGTATTCTTACAGATGTTTGGCTAGGATTTCTTTTCTTTTTTTTAAAACTAGGTTTTAACTGGTGAGTGCTGATTGTTTCTTATTTCTTTTTAATTGATGTGTTTAACTGAAGTGTTTTAATTGATATGATTATCGTTTAATTAAATTTCATTTTATCTGTATTTTATTATGGTAGCAGCCTTGGGCATTGCTTGGGCATTACTTTTAGCTGAAAAGTGCGATATAAATTCATTAATTAAATAATAATAAATAAATGTCAGCATTCTTTTCAGCAGTAGCAATATTATGTCCTCAAAACTGTTCCTTTATAATTTGCAATACAGTTGTTAGTGCTTGTTGCTGTTGTTTTAAAAATTGAAACACACCCAATTCCCTTGTGACATAAATTACACGTGTATATTAAAATATAAGCAGCAACAAGAATGTAACAATGCACAGGTGAAAAAGGCTTATACCATATGAACTAGATTGATTTTTTAAACATGGGACAGTCATTAGGGATTTTAGTACCTCAGCTGCTGGCACTTAAAAAAACCTCACAACTTCTTTATACATGTATATTTCAGAACTAACCTCTAAAACAAACAATGTTTTTGCAATGAACAATTCACAGTTTTTAAATACAGAGATTAAAGCTCCAACTATCTCCAACACAAAATGGTATCTATATGCTCACAGTTTAGTGACAAAGCAGGAGGCTTATATTTGAAATGAATAGTCAATGCATTAGCATTATTTCATTATTAAAGTACTTAAATTAGAGAGAGCCATAATTAATCTTAGCCAGGGCAGATAAGAGCATCATAAGAAATGTTGAGTTAGAGAGGAGAGTGAAGCTCTGGGAATACTAATTTGAGGTCAGTGAACATATTGACTCCCTCTCCCCCTTTCCACACAGAGACTAGCGAGGGGGGAAAACCCAAGGGACTGAATGCTAACTAAGGCAACAGAAAATCTCTTATGATGCAACTTTGAGTTGCAGTATGGTGTTAAAAGAGGAAAGCTCTTGCTATTATTGTTAATTTATATAACACTGGCAGAGTACAAAATGCTTTACAGAAAAATGTAAGCAATAGTGCCCTCAAGGGCTTTGTGATCTAAATTTATAGTCGGGGAGGAAGGAAGAGAGGGAAGCAGGGTGATGAATACAAGCACAAACAGTTACACATCTTAGCCTTTGTGTCATTTGGGGATGAGGAAGAGTACATTGGACAGGCAGGTTTGTAATTGGTATGTGAAGGGAGACTGGTAATACTTTCAGGTTTCCTTCAAGTTGTAGGAACAAGAGGCAGTAAAAGAGAATCAGTAGAGGATAGAAAGAACAGCAGAATGTAGTTGGTGAAGCAAAGACCATTTGCACTTAATTCATCTAACATGAGAGAGTTTTGGCTATTGGGTGGTACAGAAATATAATAAATAAATAAACAATTGACTTTAATATGGGGCCATTCAGGCATTATTGGAATGTTATTCCAGTAATGTCTGGGCCAAGCTATACATTCTTCTAATCACACATACTATAGCTATGAATGACTGAGTTATTTATCTCAGTGTAAGCATGTATTTGAATCAGAAGAAGGGGGATTTAAGTCCCCCCCCCCCCGCATTTTGATTTTGAAATTCCATCCACCTATCTGGGGGGAATTGGGAAAAAAAGTCTTCATTGATTCCTAAGGAAACATTTTCTTTTTCTTTTCTAGCACTGCCTCCCTTTGTGTGTAATTGTATGTGTGTGTTTGGGTGACAAAGTGTGTGTGTGTGTGGGAACATTCCTTTCCAGAAGCACCACAGTCCTGATTCAGATCGGGGCCACACATGCTTACATTGAAGTAAATAAGCCAATCATATGCATGACTAGAAGAACATGTTATTTGACCCTCATTATATAGGAAATCATGCTTCTGGTACATTCCATGTGGTTACTGCCCACATCAGTGTTAACCCTAGCCCTGTAGGGGAACTGGATTCAAAGCATTCAACAGACACTCAACTGAATGGGGAAGAAGCTGCCAGAGTGGTGCTAGGGGTGGTAGCATTTGTTTCCCCAATCACTTTCATAGTAGCTTAAATAAAAAAATAATAAAACATTTTCAATGACTTTATTTTTCAAAATCCTGGGAGCTCAGAATTTTTTTAAAGTGACGGGGTCTATTACACCTGCTAGTGTTCTATTTATTTTCTTATCCAATAATTAAAAGGATAAAACATCCAATGAAAAGAGAGATGTGAAAAAAGATATACAGGTTCCCTTGCACAGATTTGAAACTGACTACAGTTCACTTCTTCCACCTCAACTGAGGAGAGGACAAGTAGTGACAGTAAACTCTGTGCAACGTATATTCTGAACAGTATTCTGAACAGTTGAGGAATTAGAATACAAAAGGTTATTTGAAATAACTTCTTTCAAATTGCAAGACAGTCAAAAGAAAAAGAAAAAAAAACAAAGCCTTTAAAAAATCATTAATTCCAAGTTAGATTCCTAATTTATTAAATGTTCTCTTCCCCAAAATTGGAAATCTCCAGATACTAATTTGGATTCAGACACTGTGGCTCAGGCACTCTTCAAATATAAATGAAGGGCTCTGCTTTTCAAGTAAGGTTTTGTTCTTTTGTGGATATTAAAAATGAAATACATTTAGTGGAAGTTAAAAAGATCTATTGACTTGAGAGACAGACTTTTGAACAGCTTGGTGAGATGGTATATCTTAATAATGATTTAAGATTGATTCAGCGATACAGAGGAAGGTGAACAGAATAAGAAAGTAGCCTTGCCAAAAGGTTTCCCTTTTGTAGAAGGGAGGATTCCCCCCACCCCACCATTTGAAGCTCAAGTCAGAATTGGCTCAAGCATTAGGCATTGTTAACAAACACAAAGTGATCGTCGTTTGTGCCACGTTTGCTGCAATAAAACTAAACAAACCTCCTGCTGAGCAAAATCAGCTATTCCGATTTATGTGTTTTGCTCTGATGAATGCATTCTGCCTATAGATAACTATTAGCACCAAATAAGATTCATTTATAAAGAGTGAGCGCTGGATTGTGCCTATTAATTCACACAGAATGTTGACATGTTGGAATGGAAGATCAACAAATGTTGCTACTGCTGATTAACTAACTGCTCAGAAACAATATGGCCATGGACAAGCCTAGATATTTTTTTTTTAGCTCCTGAAATTCCTTAAATTTGGAAACACACAATTGCAATTGGTAGCAGTAAGACACTGAGGTCTTGAAAATTCTTGTCTGAAACTTAAAAAGCAACTGACTACACTAGGTTTGCAGAGCAGTTTTTCATGTATTCTCTGCAAATCACCTCAGTGATAATGGGTCACAGTTTCCTGTTATGTCAAGTAGTCATATGGTACAGCCCTCATGCAGGGGCTGGAATGTTTCTAGGCATCTTATCATATTTCTCCCTAGAGACTAGATCTAGTGAAATTTGACAGGAGATGTGTTGTTTTCTATATGAAGAAGCAAGACTTATTGGTTCTTTATAGAAATAGCTGTATTAATGAACAAGCAACAAGTTCAGTTACTATCCTGCATGGAGTTCTCTCCTTCTCTGGAACTGGCCTTGCCTTCTAACTAGTCTAAACCAGTTCCTTATTAACATTACTAGATACATAACAAGTCTTAAAGAAACAGTGCACTATCTCCACATGTGGGAAAGATAGCAAAGGAGATTGTGATAGGGAGCATTCGGATGACATATTATGCAATAGAGGGGGTAACAACACACTCACAGTGCATTATTTTCCTGGTGCCAACAGATGACACCCTTCTCGGTGGCTACTGTTCCTCCCTCCCTCCTCCCTCAGTCCTCCCGGCCCTATCCCATCATGCACCTCAAGGTCTGCCATCTGTATATGAGCGGCTAGGGTTTTTTCGGCCGCTCCTGCTGGGGAACTCTATGACCGACTGGAATAGTACACGGAAAGAGGGCAGATCCTGACATGACACTTCAATCAACAAATTTCGGGATAAAAACAGAGCAGCCCGTTGTTTTTCCCCGTTGTTTAATTGACCAAAATAGCGAACTGTCCGTTGTGTGTGCGTTGTGTGTTGCCCGACACCCGACACAATAATCAACACAACTGATGGTTGATTTCCCCCCTCCGTTGATTATTGTGTCGTCCAAATGCTACCATAGTCTAGAACGAATCTGGAACTAAATTGTTACGCTCAAGACGTGGCTATTGCCAAAATGCCAACCCAATTCCTCCTTGTCTTTTCTTCCCCAATAACGTTTAGTAATGCAAAATGCGTAACACAACGTTTTGGCATTGGAAGTTTTGCCACTCCACACTAGCGGGAATGGAGCAACTCCCTGCATTTTGCATTAATAAATATTACTAGGCCAGCCAAGAAAAAGATGGAGAATTGCTGCTTTCATGAATCATTGATAATTAAAAGAGCATTACATTTGGTGTCAAAAAAACAGTAAGGAAATGCAAACACCTCAAATAAAATAAAAATTCTTCCAATGAGGTATGCACTATGCACATATTTCTCTAAATTACTGAACAACAGAACAAGCAGCAGTAAGTCTGCCTGGGATTATTTCTTCCCAAACAATCTCCTATGTAGATTTTCCTTCCTATACAGATCTTCTGGGATTTAATTAAAAGAAAGAAATACATTCTTCTAAAACCGTAGTCCAGAGATTTGAGAGTTATAGATACTTCAAGACTGCTTTGAAATTTCAGATGTTGCTTTTACTTATGAGAATTAAATTATACTGTAGATGCTGGAAAACATCACATTTTAAAATTCGAGACATCTTATTCTACTTTTTATTTAGAAAACTACCACTTCTCTCAGAGGGGGAGTAAATTAAAGTTAGTAAATATGGTCAACCTTAAAAAAATGTATCTTGAATATTTATAAAGTCCCATTGTCTTACAAACATTTTGTCACATTGTCTTGCACAGCGTATCTTGCATACTATACACTAAAGCTGGGGGGGGGGAATACAAATACTACATTGAAGAGTTGGACATTTCTAATTTATAGATAACCACTTACCACCCCTCCCCACGAGTGGTTTTAGAATCCTATTGGTATCAATATAAACATGCAAACATCGGTATCAATATAAACCTTGCATTAACTTGTGCTGCAGACATGGTAGGTCAGAGTAAGCTTAAACTTAATTAGACAGTGCCAGGAGCAAGTAGCATAGATCAGTTTCAGCCCCAGTGGATGGCAGTAATATTCTTTCATTTGCGTCTGGTGGGGGTGGACAAAGACATGACTTTAAATCTGTGTCTATCAGCTACATTTGTGTCGAGTAGCCCCCATTTTTACTCTGGAATAGACACACAGCCCCCAATCCAGATCAGGACTATAGTGTAAGGGGTAGGGGGGCTAAGATCTGTAGTAGGGCCACTGTGCCTACTCTAGACTAAAAATATAAGGGGGAGGAGATGTAGTTCTAGACACAGATTTAAAGGCATGGCTATTTGGGTGTGTGGGTGTGTGTGTGTGTGTGAGAGAGAGAGAGAGAGAGAGAGAGAATGAATGAATGGTATGCCAGTTAGGACTGAAGCCTTAGTTTTCGCTTTGCCATTAGGGTGACCAGGGCTCCTGTATCTTTAACAGTTGTATAGAAAAGGGGATTTCAGCAGGTGTAATTTGTATGCATGCAGCACCTGGTGAAATTCCCTCTTCATCATAACACTTAAAGTTGCAGGAGCCCTGCCCTCTTGACCAGATACAAAAGTGCTTAACTGCTGCTTTAACTGTTGTGATGAAGAAGGGAATTCACCAGATGCTGCATGCATACAAATGACACCTGCTGAAATTCCCTTTTCTATACAACTGTAAAAGATGAAGGAGCCCTGTCCTCCTTTTCATATGGTCACCCTACCCTTGATATTTCTTTATTTATGGATGTAAACTTGGAAGAGGAAGATAAATAGATTCTTTTATGTTCATCATTCAGTCCCAGTATTCACCATGAGTAAATAAGCAATAGCCTTCCATGGAACTGCAATGGATTCATCAATGTAATTGGGCGTAGTGTCTGTTTAGTGTCACCCAGCTGTAAAATGGGTAAATATTTTCTAGATTGTTTCTAAAAGAGTAATTCTTTACTACAATACAGCTAGAGTTATTAGCTCCGAAGTTTTAATTCTTGCATTGGGCATATGGCATATTTGTATGCACATGCAAATATATGTACCAATGAGCACTGTGAGGCTGCTAGGCTCTAACCCTTACTCACCAGCTCCACTCCCCAATCTGCCATTTTGTGTCTGGTTCAGCTGGCAGAACTTGAGCTCCCTTATTCATTTATTTAAAATAACCTTTGGCTGCTTTCAGGGCAGGATCCCTCCCAAGGCGATTTACAACAATAAAACACATAACAGAAACTGATGTGGTATTAAAAATGATAAAAACACAGTAAAAACACAATAAAAATGGCAGTAAGAACACCTGTCTCAAAAAACAAACCCTCATGCAGGTCAGAACTGTGCCCACATCTGTATTAATGATGTATAATGTGGTAAATGGGTGGATGAAGTAAACAGAGAAAGATTATTTTCTCCCCCTCTCTCAATCCTTTACTGGGGACAGAATACAGGTCTAGATGCACCTTGCTGGATCAAACTAAAATGTAATTCTTCTGTTGTTTTAAGTGACCACTTAATGTGTTTTATATTTATACCAATAAAATTGTATGAAAACGAACAATTACTTTCAGTGTCCCTCATAAATCTCACTACATAGCTTAATTACCATACAATCTTAGAGTTGTTGTTTTTTCTTAGCTACATTTTAAAGATTTTGCACACAGCTGTGTTTGATTGTAGATAATAAAGAAAACCGGTTCCTTCAAGGGAAATTATATGTTATTGCAAACTCTCCTAACTAAAGGAGCATCTGTGGCTTAAAGTCTCCTATTCTGTCATATCAATTTCAACTTGAAAGCAAGGGAGAAAAGTTTCATCCACCAAGAATGTTTATTAAAAATTAAAGTAATTCTTCTGTAGTGTAATTCGTTTGCATATATTATAACGCATATGTGCAGGGCTAGCTGTGTGTGTGGGGGGGTATATTCAAGATGACAGTACACCATGTTTCTAAAAATACCCTTTCCTCTTCGGAATACCAACATAAACCATCATCTTTTCTACAATCAAAATTGCTTTATGTGAGGTACAAGTAAAAACAAACATATCAACCACAGTTTGAGAGACGGAGATATATGGATGAATGTGTCCATAATGATGTTCTTCTTATGTATCTTGCTGCAAATGAATAAAAATACAAAAATGGCCACTGAACCTGCAAGTGAGTTAAAAAGATATCCAAACAATGCATCAGAATTTTGAGTGTGTTTTATAAAAAAACCCACCTTTAAGCCTGATCTGGGTTACCACAGGCGGGAGAGTCCCTCAGGGCTCACTAGCATCCCATTTTTCCCTGCCTTCTCCTGTCTGTCCCTGTGAGGATTCTGATACACATATCATGTAAGAGTATTGCAGAGAATGGGAGGTCCCCAAAACCGCTTCCTCTCATGCCATGCACGTTACATATGTAACAGCTGATGTTGTAATTACATAATAATCAAAACTGTACAACCATTAAAATCTTCTGTCATATTGAATTCAAATATTTTATGGCTTACAGACCCACCCACCCAACAAAATTTTCGTTATACTAGAAATATACATAGATCTGTTGCATTTATCGTTTTGGTGATAATGTGGCTATCTGACACGTTCTAATTGTAAAATAGCTAAATTTAATTGTAAAATAACTTGATTTAATAAGACAGTAATAAATGGCTACTATATCTCCAGATAAAACCCACCCTTGATCAATTTTAATTGACACAGGATATCATTCCTACCACATGAACGCAGGTTTTGAAAATCATAACTATTTGGCTGAAAAATTCAACAAAGAAGCATGAATAATTTGAAATCACTGATAAGTGCCACAACCAATCATTCAAGTTCACTCTCACTGATCTAATAAGCCGGGAAGGCAAAGGTCCTATCTTCTCCAAGTATCCTGTCCATGTGCTTCAATGATTTAAAAGCATTAAGGCAAACATGACAAAGGGAAGCCACAAACATATCCAGTATTGACACTGAACCCACAGAAACTAAGCTAGAGCTGGTATCTGTAAAATGATTATAAACAGATACAATTGTGGTGGGAAAGTAGAATGTCTTTGCCACCATCAACAATACATAGCAGATGTTTAGAAACTTCAGCTGGTGCAAAATGAGGTGGCATATTGGTTTCTAGAAGTCATGTTACTGATCATATTACTCCAGTTTGTTCCACCTGCACTAGCTTCCAGTTCATTTCCGGGTGCAATTCAAAGTGCTCTTCTACTCTATAAATCTCTAAATGGCTTGGAACCAGGCTATCCGAAGGACCACATCCTCCCATATGTTCCTGTCCACCCACAGGAAGCCCTGCTACAAGTCCCACCACTTCCAGAAACACGGTTGGCTGGGTCATGAGGCAGAACCTTTTTTAGTGTGGCACCAAGATGATGGAACAATTCATTTGACTTCTCTTTTAAACTCCAGGCCTGCTTCTAAAACACTTTTTTATTCCACCAAGTTTATAATATGTTTTAATCTCTTTGCATTTAAATTTATTTGAACTTGCTCTTATTATGTGATAGTGATAACGTAGTTTAGTAATATTGTAAGTTACTTTGAATTTATTTCATTCCACTTTTTTATAAAGGTGTGTTAGAAATGTCTAAACAAATATGTTTTCAATAGACCCAGGCAATCATGTAAGATATGTATTAGATTGGAATTCAGAAAAAAAGCATATTCTGAAGAATATGAAACACTCGTAGCTTTTCAAGAGCCACAGAAATGAAATCAGCAGCAAACACACATACAGCTATTTTAATTGTAATTGTTTGTTAAGGCATACATATTCCGTACAAAAAAATGGTAACTCTCACAAGTTATTTATACCTACTTTGCGTAGTCAAAAAGTCTACTATCCCAAAGAGCATGGGTTCCTCTAGGACCAGAGTGGAAAAATGCAGAATCTGTACCATCAAATTTGTTCAGACCATCTTCAGAATTCTTTGATGCATGACTATGTACAACATCTAGCAGGACAGTAATCCCCATTGAGTGGGCAACATCAATCAGTTCCTTCAAGTCATCTGGAGGTCCATAGCGGCTAAAATGTATGAACATTGAAATTATTGTTTCATGGAATTCACCTCTTGATTTCTTACCTTATACCCCACTAGAATTGTATATATTTGTTTAGTGGTAGCAGATATACTTTGTGTGTATACAATTTTTGACATTTCCAGTTAAAGTAATCTCAAATAAAAAGGCTGGGTTAAAACCTTAAAAAGATGCTGCGAATAAAAACAAGTTAAAATTCTGGACTAGACAAATCATACTGAGAATACACTACCTTATACACCCTTTATTAATACATCAGCATCTTGTACATGTATGAATCTGAGAAAGAATGGGAAAGACAAATTCACTGAGAGACCTTTAGCAAATCACTACCTTTTGCCTCAGGTGTACAAAAAATGAAAGTCAATGTATCTCACATGGATGCTGTGAGCATGCATGAGATAAAGACTGTAAAGCACTTCACACAGTAGAAGTACCTTAGAAATGAAAGACCAACATTTTTAATTTGCATCACTTCTCAGTCATTTCAAAAGGAAATTAAATCCTGATTCACATTCAAAATGACTTTCAGAAGGGTTCGTTTTTAGTCCCTTCCATTTCAGCAGCATAAGATTCTTAATTGCATTGAACATTTAATAAATCTAGAATTGGAACTGTGATGCAAAAAACTGTCTACAGCAGTAGACAGTTTGACCCTACCATTAATGCACTCTTGTGATAGAACAAGATGCTCTTGGTCGTCAATACTAAACATATGAGATGTTTGGTAATCTATTATGATCCACAAGCAATCCTCAAGATTATGAAATACTGGAAAACAGAATCATGGTGACCAATTGCCTTCACATAATGTAAAAGCTGCTAAAATGTTTGAATGGAGCAATCCTATGTGCCCTAGACAGTGTTTGACCTCGGAGTCCAGAAACCACACTTCCTGCACTGGCCGCTCATAGCTAGTGCGGTTCTCTTAGGTATGGAATGCAGAGATGGGGAAAGAGGGTAGGGAGGTGAGATGACTGCAGAAGCTGTGTTATGCACCTTTCTATGAACCATGCAGCCCCCCTCCAAGTTCCAAAGCTCCCTAGCTAGATGGATGAAATTGCCTGCCTAGCCAAAATGCAGGGTGGCTGGAGCATGTAGGTGAGGATTGCCTCTATGGCCCAACCACCCTGCATTGGATAGCTGTCAGCCTCCGGGTTCGGAGGCAGATGACTATAGGATCGCACCCTAAATGTTTTTTTCCAAACTCTTCAACAAGTTCTGAACCTACTTTATGCTTTTTCACCAACATCCAGTTTGCCACATTGATTAGAGCTTACTCCAGTTAAAAGCAGATTTCTCAGTTTTCATACAATTTACAGAAATTGTTCAAACCAACAATTTTAGGCTCATGACAAATTGTTACAGTTTGAATATTTTCATCCTATATGTGCGCATTAATTCATTCATTTTGTATCCCACCTTTCTGCCAAGAAAAATAACACTCAAGATGGCTTATGATCATAAATAAATGCCACTGATAGCCACGAATCTGTCTAATCCTCTTTTACAGCCATCTAAATAGGTGGCCATCAGTACATCCTGTGGTATGAAATTCCATAGTTCTATGTACTGTGTAAAGAAATGCAATATACTATTACAGATTTATTCTATTCTTAGAGTCCAGTCTTCCCCACCCTGGTGTCATCCAGAAGTTTTGTACTACAATTCCCAGCATTCCTGGCCGCACTGGCTGGGGATGATGGGAGTTTAAGTCCAAAGTATCTGGAGGCCACCAGGATGCTAAAAGCTACCATAGACTCTGTAATACAGCACTTGTAGAGTCTTGTTATTCCGTCTCTTCTCTGCAAAAAAAAACCCCGCTTGGGAGCATTTTACAACATAAATTTCAAGCCCCTAAAGTTTATTTCATTTATCAGAATAAGAACTTTTCACATAGCTTGTTGCTCAACTTACACTGCTTGAGTTGCATACAACATAGTGTCACAGATGGAACCTTAGAAGAGCCGATGTACATACTCTGAATGGTGACTTTTTCAAGCATGCAATATATTGAAGACAAGGATAGGAATCACCAATTATAAAAAGCTAAGCCCCTATGCTACCCTTTAAATCAGGGGTAAGAAACTCCCATCAGTCCTAGCCAGTGTTGCCAAAGGTGAGACATCATGGAAGTTCTAGGCCAAAACATTTGGAGGGCCACTAGTTGCCCACACCTGTATTTAAATGGTTCCACAGCACCATGAAAGCTGATTTTCCTTGCATTCATCCCCTAGCTCTGTTGTAACATTTAAAAGGTCAAATGAGTCCTTACCACAACATTGATTAAAGGATAACTATAAGTAATGTAATTGCCAGATCTCTAACCTATATGTGGTCAATCAAGTAATTAGAGCAGATTCCAACTATGTGAAATGATTAAGAAATACAGCCCTCTCCGGTCTACGCCAATGCACAAAGGGAATTTCACGAGTGAATACAATTATTGAACAGATGAAAGGGAAATTGTAAGACATAAAAATACTCTAACTTACCTTGACGCTGCAAAAAAGCTTGTGACCTGATAACCAAAACTGGCATAGTAGGCATGTTCCATCACAGCCATCAACTGAATACAATTATATCCTGTTTTTAAAAGAAGAGGTAGTATCAGGAAACAAAGTTCCACGCTTGGTGGCGGCAGTGTTTTGTTTTTAAAGCCATCTGAACTGCTACATACTAATTTTAGCTAAAAGACACTACATTATTAAAAGTCATAATTTAGACAATCTATTATTAGCAAATCTACCAAAATAAAGCCTAAGGGAGATAGGACATCCCTATCACAAACTGGGAAGGTCAATTTCTCAAGTGATCCCCTCTGTGCTGAAATACTGGCATTTTAGAAAGAAATACATAGTATGAAAATGTAATCATAATTTGACTTTTGAATATTAATGATGCCAATCTGCATGTCCTGAACTTCATCTGCACTTTTGATATTTACATTATTGATCATAAAAGGAAAAAGAGTAACTTGACTACACTCATATTAAACCTTGTGCTTTCCCTAATGTTTCAAACATATTCCATTTCTATCTAATTGTTAACATATTTTTCTCCAAATTCATTTCCCTCAAGGAATCTTTCTCTAAAAGAGAACAAACATTAAAGCAATGGAATTTTGCTTTGAAGCTTACTGAGGGAGTTGAGGACCAAAGGAGAAGAAAAACCTTTCTTTTTGTCCCTTATCCAACCTAAAATGTTTTTCTGTGATATTAAATGAAGGAAATCTGAAGGGAAAAGTACAGTTTAATGATGAAACCGCTAGCACTTAAAACAAATCTTTTACTAAGCTAACTTTTATGTCAGCAAATAAATGCCCCCTTCAGCCACCAACCAAGGATTATAGGCAAAGTATAACCTTCAGATCTGTTCTGAAAGTCTGCAGAGGCCACAGTTTGTCTCGATTCAGAGTTTTAACACATTTTTTTATCCGTGCCATTTAACCTGTTCTTCCACAGTCTTTATCAGTGTTTACTTAAATAAGCTGTGATATCATTATTTTTCTTTTGCCCTCAAATTAAGGAAGAGCTTTAAAATGGATAGCATCAATTTGGGTTGCTATACCAAACATGCTTGCTATTGAGTAGTCCCATTGAATGTAATGGGACTTTCCTCAGATAACCATGCTTAGGACTGCGCTTCACGATCTGATTATAGGTATATTTATAATTCACTATAATTGCTTCCTATATAACTTTTATATATTTTGACATTTTGGTTAGCAGTGATAAATCGATTTTTAATACAAGTTTTCGCTATTCCTAACACGTTTTTTGTTTGACATGCTATTTTGTGCTATTGCAAATTCAACATGTAAAATTGGGTTTGTATTAGCACTGAAAAACTCTTTAAAAACTGCCTCCAAAGGAATTATTTTAAACACTTTTTGCAGTTCAGTAGGTCTGAATACAGAGTTACATGAACCTTTTCTGTACTGTATTAGTCTGTGCATGGCTATTTTCATTTCATTTTATTTTTTCTTGGCAACTAATCCATCCACTCCTCTATAAAAATAGATTTACGAATACATGTTTAAAATGTCCCTATTATTTTTTTAAAGAGTGTTTTGTACTCTCTAGAAGTACTAAGGAAAGATTAGCTACTTTGCTTTGCAACAGTGTGGTGACCCAAGGATGTAAGCAAATACATGCAACCAGATCAATAATTTGAAAATAGTTTCATTTCTGGATGCTGCACTCTTCAAATAAATGAACTAAATACTCTACAAAGCACTCATCCACATGGTGAATTTCAGTCCAGATTTTCAATAGAAAACTGTTACTTCAGTACATGTTCTGTACACTAAAGTACATTGCTATGATGCATTAAATATCAACACAGAGACAATCCACAGACTCTCGAAATGAGCTTTTCTAATAAAAGCACAGGGCTCATTAAAAATTTATCTCAGAAGAAGCCTCAGATATTACTTACCAAGATCCTTGACTTTCGGAAGTACATTGTGTGTGAAGTTTTTATATGAAGCTATTTTCCCTTCAGGGGAAGCAATTCCCACGTGAGATTCATAGATCCTTAAGCTATTAGGCTTCTTAGGAACAGGATATCTCTGCTGCACAATGTAAAAAATGGTTTGGGAATAAAAATATGAGAAGCTGTCAGTTATATTAGACAAGAACTGGTGAGCTGTGTTAAAATCTAAACCAGCACATTCAGTTTAAGATAAACGCAACTGTTATATAACAAATTGCATACATTTGTGGGGTTTGGGGAATCCTACTCCAATCTTGAGAGAGCCTGTACAATTTCCCTTCACAAATTTTCCATTTGGACATGACAGCCCTGTGCATCCAGCCACATGCAGCAATGGCCCGGTATTCAGCTGGGTTGCTTATGTTCATCATGTCCAAAGCCTCGCTCAAAAAAGGTCACCATTTGGAAGGAATGTTTCATTGTAATTCACCTGCTGTTAAATTAAGCCAGTGAGCTTCAAAATTCCTCCTGTCAGAAAACTGTATCCTTGTTGATTTGTCTGACATGAAAACCCTGTGTGTTGTACAGTACTCGGTGGTGCAAGCAAACATGAAATCTCAGTTGATGCAGGGGACTAGACAATCCCATTGCAACTCATTATTGACCTGTAAGACATGAACATCCTCCCCTACACACTGACCAGGTTCGCATGATCACCACAGTTCCTCGTGGTTTATTTAAGCTATGATGAACCATGGCACCTGTGGGTGCCATCTTAAATATTCAAGCTGTGGTTGTGGCTTATCGTGTCGTCCAAACCCATAACCTGTTTTGGGGTTATGTAAGGGATGTTTAACCTTCGTTAGTTAACTCACTGTCCCAGAGTTCAGATGACATGACAGCCATGGTCACAGATTCACTATTCAAAATGGCTGCTGGCACGCACTGCAACCCACCGTGGCCACTGCAGGGAAAGAAGAGTCGTGGCACTGTCTGCCACAACCACATATTTCACGAAGGAACCACTGATTTGCTTCCAGGGAAATCCCAGGTCCATAGGAAGTCTATTTGAAAACCAGTGCATGTTTTAAAACATGCAGATCAAAATGTATCAATTTCTTTACTATTGTCTGCAGTGAACATTACCCACTGAAACTGTACTCTCCCTCCATCCCACAAACCATCTCATCTGTGTTACTTTGCTATCATTAAATCCAAAGGTTATTTTACTGAGCTTATTAGAAGGAATAGTACAGAAAGTACAGAAAGAACATCATGAATTAATAACTAATCTCCTGACTGCTGAAAAAAATGTAATTGCAAGGAATCTGCGTAATGCAGTAATGCCAACCATATAGGAGCGGATTACTAACATGTGGAATGTTGCCGAGATGTCAAAGCTCATAGAGTTTGTAAGATTACAGGATGACAGACAGAGCACAGAAAGTTTTACAAGGACTTTTTATGTAGTCTTGGAAGGATAAACACAAATAGGTATGGATGCTTTGCAAGACAGTAAGCAATTTATATTTTGTAAACAGTTTTCTCCTTGTTGATCTACATCAGATGTATTTATAGTTAATGTCAAACTTGGAGAAGAGAAGATGAAGGGGAGACATGATAGCGGTCTTCAGATATCTATGCAGAAGATGGAGCAGATTTGATCTCTGTTGCTGCAGAAGGCAGGACTAAAACAAATGGGTGAAAATTGCAGGGAAGCAGATTTTGACTCAACTTTAAGAGAAACTTCTTAACAGTGAGGCCTGTTCAGCAGTGGAACAGATTGCCTTGGGAAGTGGAGGGTTACCCTTCCCTGCTCTGCACCTTGGATAGCTGCTTTAGAGTTCTGACTGGTTCTGACTGAAATACCAGAGCAGATTCACTGTCCCCCTGACATCGGAGCCACCAGCCTCCACTGATTTAAGTAGCGTCTGGATGGTCATCTGTCAGGGATGCTGTAACTACACCCTGCAGTGCAGAGGCTGCATTGAGCAGAGGGTTGGAGTAGATGAGCTATGATTTTATATATCATATGCACATTGAACAAAAAGTATATAAAATAATTTGAATGTACTTTTCCTTGAAACCTAGATCCTTCAGAATAAACACAGTCGTTCATCATAGAATCATAGAGTTGGAAGCGATCTTGAACATCATCTAGTCCAACCACCTGGCCAGTGCAGGCTCTGCCCTGCAGGGTGCAGTTGCAGCTTCCTTAACAGATAGCCATCCAGCTTCAGCTGAAATACCTCCTTGCTTCAATGTTCCCAATAAGTCCTTCAACTGTCTGAGGAATATAGTGTGTGACCTTTTGAAAAAGAAAAGAAAAGTGATGCCAACTCAAAATACAAAGACATGAAAGGATTCTCCTGAGATACCTTATGCCTTCAGCTTGACTTTTTATATAGGAACAGATTCCAAATATGGTGGGAAAGCAGTATGTTTCTATTTCATTTCAACTGAAGTATTGTAAACAAACATCAGCCATTTTTTCAGCAGACGTCTTCCACTAGCTTCTACCTTTATGAAAGTGCTCAGCCGCTTAAATAAATCAAATACATCTTCAGGTGGATGTACTTTTTTATATCTTTGCTGCACATTAAAAGACAAATAGCTTACTTTATATGGAGTTGGTGGTTCCCAGTGTATCCAGTCATAGTTTACATTTGCACCTTCACGAACAACATATCTTGCCCATGGAGAAATACGATAGAGGATTTCTCCGCTTTGGCTTCGTATCACCACCTACAAAAATAAATAAATAAAGAGAGAGAGAACAGAAGATTTAAAGTAAAGTCAAAACTAGCTTATGTGGCTGCCACTGAAAGCATCAGCCCCACATTCCCCCTGCCCCTTCCCAGTAAAATTTTACAATTCAATGCAAGTGACATGACATCACCATCTTGCAAGTTTACCCCAGCCCACATAAGTAGCAGTGAATGAAGTGGGCTAAGGAGACCCACAACACAATGTCCTTCATGTGTTTTACATTATTAACGGTTGCTCGGAGAATGAAGCTGATTTCAACTGGAGTAAGCGCAATGGCAGAGATCCATATGATAAGTGGTTCTGTCAATTACAGGTAGGCTAATGCTCACTCACCATGGGGAAGCCAGTTTTTGGTAGCATACATCCAATGGTGACATCACGTAACATCACATTCTAAAGCAGGGCTTGGCAACATGATGCCTGCCTGACAGCACCTGCCAAGATCACTTCCCCATTCCCTTGCTCCCTTCCTCACAATCAACCCCCTGCTTTTGCCACTGCCACTACATCTCCCTACTTCCACGCTCAACCAGGAAGCATGGAGGCAGGGGCAGGGAAAAGGGAAAGAAGGATGTGGTGGAAGTGGTGGGGTGGGCACGCCGGTGGATGGGAAGAGACAGTGGGCAGCAGAAGTGACTGCTGCTACAACTGGCGGGGAGGAATTGGCAGCACAAGCTGCCATGGCATGCCAACAGATGGGAAGAGGGCAGGTGGCAGAAGTAGGATGAGGCGAATAGGCTATGGCAGATGACCAATGGCTGAGCAAGTGGGCAAGTAGATGAGTGGAAGGAGGAGCAGGAGGCAGAAGAGGCAGGGAGGAAGGGGGAAGGATGGCAGCGGCAAGAGAAAGAATACAGGAGGAGAAGGAGGAGGAGGAGGAAAAGGAGGAGGAAGGAGGACAAGAAGAGAGAGAATTCTGCTGGGGGGGAGAAGAAAGAGAATCCTGGGAGGTCGGTCAAGTAGCGAAACCCAAGGGGTCAAGAAGAATGGCAGCCAGGGGAGGGGCCTCTAAATGACCACAGATCAAATGTGTCCTCAGTGACAAAACACTTTGCCCACTGGTCCCAAAAGCTTGCCTACTTCTGTTCTAAAGCCCAGAACAGCAGATAAAAATGCCCATACTTAAAATAGACATAAAACTAGTCTCTTAATCAGGCGCCACATGTGACAACCATAAACAATAAAACTACACAAACCAACATCTTTATCCTTGGAGCACTCTTTCTCTACAGCTTTACTAAAGCCAAAGGAGGAGTCTCTTTTCCAGACACGTTTCTATTTATTTAATCCACCGGGATGGAGGTGTCTCACAGAGAACATGAACTTAGCTTCCTCCAGGGATATGAAATACTTTCCATCAGCTATTTACTTAATCGCTACTGTGCAACAATCTATAACAGGCTAATTTCAGAAGCATATTATAATAAGTTTGCGGGTGGGTGTATGTGTTTGTGTGAGTGTGTATAGGTAGAAGGGTCCAAATATAGTTGTCAAAACATTTCTGCCCTGGAGAGGGTAGAGAGTGAAGCTGTTAGGTCAGCAGGGGTTCAGGCAGAGATCCATGCAGCGCACCGAGTGACAAATTGCTCAGACTGAGGAGCCAGGCCAGAGTCAGCAGTTATATCGGACCACATAGAACCCTATTGGCTCTTTGGTTCACCTGATCTCCTGCTGGGATTAAAACTGTAATCATTTCATTTTGCGTGTACACATTAAAAAAACAATTGTATCATGCTAAGAAAATTTATGAGCAACCATTTAGGTTGTAACTACACCTGCAGTACAGGCAAGTGAGTAACTGGTTCATAGTAGGTCATCTGAGATAATTACACCAGCCAGCACTAAAATATGAGGTGAACGTTCTCCCATGGATTTTAAGAACCATGACTACTTATTTCATACACTCAGTGGTCCAAAAGTAGGTATACAGTTGTTTAGAATGTTGATGGGAGGGGAGAGAATGTGTGAGTAGAAGATGTGTGGGTGGAGTCAGAATGACAGTTGGGAAGAGTGACAGGTGGTGACAGGTGTGGAGAATGAGGGGAGTGAGGCCCAAAAGAAGGTACAGTTGTTTAGTTGTTTAGTTGTTTAGTTGTTTTTTTTTCTGATATTGTGAATGATGGCACCGAACTTGAGGCAAGAACAAAGAAAGTGGATTCTAAAGCAGTACTGGAAGACTGAAAATGCCGAGCAGGTGCGCACATCGTGGCAAGAAGCATCTGGCACTCCTCCACCAACACGTCTGACAATTTATTGCCTTGGAGATAAATTTGAAGCAACAGGTGCAGTGGCTAATGCACCAAAATCTGGATGTCCTAGGACGTCTATGACTGAGGAAAATGAGATGAGAGTAGCTCTGACATTTGTGAACAGTCCGAAAAAGTCCAAATGACGTGCGTCTAAGCAGTTATCCATACCTAGAACGTCCTTGCAACACTTAATGCGTAAATTGAAATTGAAGCCATACCGTCCAAGACTGTTACATGGTCTTCCGGAGGACGACCCAGACCGTCGGTTACAATTCTGTGAGTTGATACGTAACCAAATCTCTAACGAACCAGACCTTCTTGATAAGATCATCTGGTCAGATGAGGCTTCTTTCAAGTTGTCAGGCCACATGAACAGGCATAACTGTGTGAATTGGGCAGATGAAAATCCTCATTTGACTATCACATCTCAACTGAACCAGCCAGGCGTCACAGTGTGGGGTGCACTGTCCAGCAAAGGTGTTGTAGGACCATTTTTCTTCTATACAACTGTGGATAGTAACAATTACCTAAACACATTACGCGACATGGTAGTGCCACAACTCAGAACTGGGGCTAACTTCGCAGAACTGCTCTTCCAACAAGATGGGGCACCTCCTCATTATGCTTCTGCAGTAAGGGACTATCTTGACAACACCTTCCCACAGCATTGGATTGGACGATGTGGCAGCATTGAATGGCTGCCACGTTCACCCGACTTAACACTAATGGACTTCTTTTTTGGGGGCATAGTAAAAAATAAGGTTTTTGAGAGGAATCCCCAGACAGTGAACGAATTAAAAGAGTTCATCTTGAAAGCATTTATGGACATTGATGCAGACCTGAATTTGTGTCGTACTGTGTGTCACAGTGTTCTAAACAGGTTCGAGGAATGTTGCAACGTTGATGGAATACATTTTGAGCACTTACAAGATTTATTAAATGTAATAAACAATGTAATAAAATGCAAATAAACTATACTGTATACCTAATGTAATAAAATGCAAATAAACTATACTGTATACCTACTTTTGGGCCACTTGGTATGAATACAGACCTCCAGGGAATGGCCTGAGGATTCGCACACTTAAATACGATCAGGAACATGACTCTAATATATATATATATATATATATATATATATTATAGAAAATGGAAATTTCATTAGAACTTTTTGTTCTCTTCATATTCAATAGCCAACAATATATTATGGGGGATACATTCGTTAGGGAAAAAGCTGGAAAAGCTGGAAAAAAAGAATGAGACTGAAATAGTATGTTCTAATAAGAGGCCACAGAGACAAACTGTTTAATCTATTATATTTTTAATTATTTATTTTGCAGAAAACTAGTTTTTTAAAAAAAAAATGTATCCTAATTCTAAGTGACTGTGGAGGAAATACTGGTATCTACCTTAAGATGGCTATTCTTTTTGAAGCAGCTGTAATGAGCAGCTCCTCAAACTGTTCATTCAGAATGGGAGAAAACTGCAAAGTAACACAGTAGAATTGAACACTTAATAGTTTAACTTTTTTTCAATCTGGGAAGATACCTCTACTGAAAACCAGTTCAGGGATAAATTTTAATGTGTTAAAATAAAGAGATCTCAAACGGCCCAATTTAACAACCTCTGGTGAAATAGCTAGGATCTGGAAATAGGAATGACTTGGGAAAGAGTGCCTCTATTATAACACTGTTGTTTTCTCAATTGTTTTCTTTTCAAGAGTTACAGCTTAAGTAACGCCAAGGAGTAAAGCTCAGTCCTTAATTCAAATATAATGCTTATATAAACTGTCTTTTAAAGTGCTGTAAAGCTAAGAATAAAAGGGCTCAACAGCTTGATCTAACACATTTATACAGAAGTTTCACTGATTTTCTCCTAAGTATGTATGCGCTGCAGAATTTTCAGCCAATTTTCAGAGTTTTCAGCCAAGTCTGAAATGAAGAACTTGCTATTCTAGGAAAGAAAGAAAGAAAGAAAGAAAGAAAGAGCCTGTACATGAACCTTCCTGTTAGATGGTTTGCTAGTGTTGTCAAGCAACTCAGAAAATCCTGAAGCTAAAGCTAAAAAGTCTTCTTTTTTTAATCTAATGACCCAATTTTTCTAGGATAGTCTGAACAGGTCATTTGCATGCAACAATTTCCTAGAACAGGTACTAAAAATAACATACAACTAGTTCTTGAAGGATGGAGATCCAAACCACTAGGCTACATCAACAGAGTGTACTATCTTTTCCTTCTCAGAGAAAATGCCATTTATAACAGCATTTAAATCTAGTTTGCTGGAAGTGTGGATGGATCTCTTTAAAACAAAACAAAAAACACTAATCCATGTGGATACACAGTAAGTGTACAGCCAGAGCACAGTGAGAAAAGAAATCTAAAAACCTGAATCTACTATAAGAAAGAAGAAGCAAGTGAATAATAACATAGCAATGATTATTCGGGGAACAAGGTTTTTATGTCGAGGAAGCACATTTTGTCATTTGGAGGTAATTTGAAAAGGGCAATGTCTTTCTTTGAATGTTAGTGAGAAGGAGCAGGACTTGATGGCCAGAGGCATTCTAAAACTTCTGCAATGTGTAATGCAACTTACTATTCCCAGGCTTAATATCACCTATAATGTAACACCTGGACAGATAAAGGCACATGAATGACTGAACTATATTCCGCATATTCTGAATTATTAGAGCATATATTTCAGTGCAATTTAAATTGCATGCCATCCATCAGTCAGGAAGAATAGCTTAAGAAGGAATTGTTTCACATCTTCCAGGTCTTTAATGGTATTGGAAATCACAAGAGATCATAGGCACAATCCAGTACCTTATGTAAGTCCTATTAAAAAGAATGTATTTTCTCATGTGGTCTTTTTACAGCACTATTAATCTTTTAAAGGTATGATGTATTGAACATAAACAAGAAATTACTCATTATTATTATTATTTTCACCTATGCTTTTATTTGAAGTCAGTTTATCTTCCAACAAGATTATGCAAAGATATATTAGAGGTCTTAGCAAAAACAGAAAGAACACATGAGTCAAGTGTAAAAGACACCTGTGTTTGCTAATGCTGTGAGGTATTCTCTCTGTAAAAAGGGTAGGTTTTTCAATACAGTCTAAAGCAAAATGCAAACTGGTCTGTTTTTTTTTTTTTTTTTTTTTTTTTTTTTTTTTTGTAGTTGCTATTACTTTTTTTTTTTTAGTATAGTTTTTATTCATTTTTCAACAAAACAAACAAACATACACATAATACATAATATAAAACAAACTAACTCCCTCGACTACCCCCGTGCACCCCCCCCGAGACCTACTCCCATTCATTCATCTTCCTTCCAGAATTTTAATGACTCTTTTGAAGGCGACTGTCCCTTTCCCGATCTTAAAACATATTCCAAAAAGGGATTCCATATATCTCCAAAATCACTCTTACTGGACATTCCCCTCATTATTTTCATTTTACATGTCAACATATCATTCAATGCTATATCCCAAATTTCTTTATACCAATCTTCTATTTTATAACTTCGTTGCCCTTTCCAATTTTTAGCAATCATTATTCTAACGGGTGCCAGGAGGTTGTTTACCAATTCTCTATTAATTATATGCTTATTCCTGCTATCCCATATTGCTAGTAGAGCTAGCTTCGGGTTTAATTCCAATTTACTTCCAATTATATCACTTATTTCTTTAAATACCTTTTCCCAGAATTTTTGTATTTGTTCACAGCTCCACCACATGTGAAAATAGGTCCCAACCTCCTGACATCCCCTCCAACAATTCTTAGACACTTTTTTATCGATCTGATGAAATCTTACAGGTGTTAGATACCATCTCCAAACTGTCTTATAATAGTTCTCCTTTATTCTAATCGACAATAATTTCAACATTCTTACATTCCACATCCTTCCCCAATTATCTTCATTAATTTTTTCCCTAATATCTTCTTCCCATACCTCTTTTATAATCTTAAGTGAGTCCTGACTTTCCCCCTCTAATAAAATTTTATATATCTCGCTAGTGAGTCCTTTTTTAGCTCTGGCTTCCTCTTTTTTTTCTATTTGTTCAATTAAATCTTCAAATCTGGTATTATTTCTACATTTCTTATTTTTTTTCCTCCATTCCTCTGTCCATTTTACCAGTTGCAGAGACTTAAACCACGCTATCTTCTGTCCTTTAAACAAATCTTTAATAGACTCACTATCTTTCATCTTTCCCATCCAATTCCTTAGCTTAAAAATATCTTGTTCTTTCAGTCTCACTTCCATCTCTGATTTTAATGCTCTTGGGAAGTTTCCCACTACTACAACTGGGGCTAGCGGAGAATCTCCTGGTATCAACTTCCCCCTATACTTCTCCCATATCGACATTATATTTTCCAATAATGGGTTGTCCAGTACCTTCCATTCTTTCTTCTGCATTTTGGTAAAAAATATATTTCGCAGTTTACATTCTATCTCTACTGTTTGCGATTCCAACCATTCCAAATCTTGCTCCCCTAAAATAGCATGAATAACATATCTTAACTGATTAGCAATATAATAATTCTTAATGTTAGGAAGTCCTAAACCTCCTTTCTTTTGAGTCTTATACCATAACCCCTTATTTATCCTAGCTCTTTTATCCCCGTTACAATATGCATTAATCATATTTTGCCAATTTTTAAGCTCAGCTGCTGAAATTCTAATAGGTAGCATTCTAAACAAAAAATTAACCTTAGGTAATATCTTCATTTTAATAACCGCTATTCTACCAAACCAAGAATGTTTTAATTTTCTATAAATCTGTAATTTCTCCCCTACCTCTTTTCTTAAGCTTACAAAATTAAGTTCCTCTATTCTTTCTAATTCTTTATCTATATTAACTCCTAAATATCTTATTATATTTTTATGTCTTAATCCTAACTTAACTTTACATTTCTCCATCTCTTCCTTGTTATAGTTATACAACATCATTTCTGACTTCCCCCAATTAACTTGTAATCCTGTAATTTCCCCAAATTCTCTCAAATGTTTCTGAATCATCTCCCCAGCAAACTGGTCTGTTGATGACAGATGATAACTGAAGAAGAGTCACAACAGAGCCCAAATAATGCAGAAGATGTACTAAGTCCAGGATTCTGAACTTAGAACTGTAAGCCCTGGGTTCAAAACTCTGAGAGAAAACTGCACAATATTTCCAGGGCTGATATTCTAATTCAAATCTAGCTCTGATGTATAATACTTCCAAACTGCACTTCCATGACAATGGTTCATTACTGGCTGTCCCAAAAGTCTTAGCTGCTACTGAGAATTTATATTTAAGAGACAATATTAAATGGTTCACCTTGCCTGAAGGTTTTAGGTTCAGATAAAGCAAGAGCTACTCACCCTTCACTACTTCAAAATAAAAGCCATAAACACACTTTTGCAGAGGAAGCTCACTGAAGCAATAACTTTCTTTTATTAAGTTTATTGGTCGAAATCAATGAATACACATCTCATCTTTCTAATCTATTTACTAAACGTGGAGCATTTGCTTTAAGTGGCTAACGTAATAAAAAAAGCAATTGACAGGGTAAATAAAATAAGACCAAATTACTGATCAGGTAATCTGAATTTTATAGTTGTTTTTGTAAATGTTAATTAAGCAAATAATCTTGTAAAAACAGCATCCTGAAATCATATGCTCATAGAATAAGGAAGTTTATGGGGCCAACCTAAGAGCCACTGCTGCACTGAGACAAGAGCTAATAGATTTAGGTCAGGCAGTAGAAGTTTCGGAATCTGTGAAAGCTCATAACCAGTCTCCTATATTGCAGAACAGAGAGAAAAACAAACATATTAATTCTGCTTCCATCACACACCTGCCTCTTAAGAGAACCCTTGTTCAAAACCTGTTTTCCAGTTATTTTCCTGTATCTCACATGAAATCAATCAGATGATCCTTGCATTTTTTATCTTCCATCTAGGACCTAGATTCTAGGCCAATAGATGGTTGGCAACCAGAACACAAATCAGAAAGTATACCTGTCTATGAACTTGTGTATTAGATTTCTTTGCACTGGAATATAATTTCTACTAATAGGAGGAAAGAAAACATGGGATTGAATTAAATGTATAGGGGAGATGGGTAAGGTTCAGCATATGTGTGGTGTTGCCCAAGTTCAATCTTCTGTCACTAAGACCACTTAAGTGTCAAATGGACCCCTTTCTGTCAAAAGGATCCTTTGGTAAGGACTGATGTTTAACCCCTACGCACCATTTTGCCCCTTCGACTTAAGGCCTCAGAGTTTAATTCCCCATTCCACTTTACCCCACCAGACCAAGGGTCCATCTAGTTCAGCATTCTGTTCACACAGTGGCCAACCAGCTGTTGACCAGGAATCCACAAGCAGGAGACAAGTGCAACAGCATCCTCCCACTCATGTTCCCCAGTAACTGGTGTACATAGGCTTACTGCTTCAACTACTGAAGATGGAACATAGCTATCAGGACAAGTAGCCATTGATAGCCTTCTCCTCCAGGAATTTATCTAACTCCTTTTAAAGCCATTCAATTTGGTGGCCATCACTACATCTTGTGGTGGTGAATTCCATAGTTTAACTATGGGCTGTTTGAAGAAATGCTTCCTTTTATCCGTCCTTAATCTCCCACCAATCAGCTTCACAAAAAGACCTGGGTTCTATTATTTTGAGAGAGGGGAAAAATGTCTCTCTATCCACTTTCTCCACAGTATGCATAATTTTGTACACCTCTATCATTTTTCCTCTTATCCTCCTTTTTTCCAAAGTAACCAACCCCAGCTGTTGTAACCTTGCCTTCTAGGGGAGATGCTCCAGCCCCTTGATCGTTTTAGTTGCTCATTTCTGCACTTTCCCCAGCTCTACAGTATCTTTTTCAAAGTATGGTGAACAGAACTGTACACAATATTCCAAGTGTGGTTGCACCATAGATTTATATAAAGGCAGTATGAAAACTTCTCCCCTTTCTTTTTCCTGACAGTACAGTTCTCAATTCTTCTTAAGAAGCACCACAATACCTTAAGTACTTCTGTAAAGTCTGGCGTACGACATATTTGCTTTCAACTAACAGACAAGATGCAATTCTAATTTAAACCCTTGTTATGTGTCCTACTGAACATCACCATTTCTGGTACTTTATATTACATGCTTGTTTTTGTAAACTACACTTTCAAATACATTAATTAAAAATATAAAGCTTAGGTTACATACCAGCACTACCTTTAATTATTTGTCTGTCTGTCTGTTTATTATTTCAAAGATTTTATAAGCTGCTCTCACCAAGAAATAATACAGATACAATGGATACATCGGCACATCAGAAGGTTGTATATTACTAATGAAAGCTGTTCTGGCTAAGTAATTTACAGCCTTAGTTAAAAGGTAGAGGTAAAAAGAGAGGACTAACTTAAACACGTGTACTGAAGGGAGTTCCATAGCTCTGGGACCCCACCAAGAAAGCCCCATTTCTTGTGCTCATCATCCCAGCCAAACATACTAGTGGGCACATAAGCAGGTCCTCCATTAGATAACCTGGTCCAATACAGTTTAGGGCATTTAAAGGCTAATACCAGCACTTTTGAATTAAGTCCAAAAATGTACTGGCAATTGATGCAACTGGTGCAAAATCAGTGTTATGTGTTCAGATTTTCAGGCCTTTACACTAGCATCTGGGACACCACATTTTGTATCATTTGATGTTTCTGAACTGTCTTCAAAGGCAGCCCTGTGTAAGCACATTACAGTAGTCCAGTTTGGAGATAACTAATTTACAGATAACTGAGGTCAAGACTGGCTTCTCTTGATAGGGTCACATCTGGCAAACCACCCTGAGTGGAAGGCATTTCTGACCACTGCCACTACTTATGCTTCTCTAGTTAAAGACTGTGAGCCTGTTCCTTAAAGGGGCATATAACCCTGTCAAAGACTGGTTTCACACAACTATCTTGACCAGCCAATTTCCCAATTCACAGAGCCTTCGTATTATCCAGATCAAGCTTCAGGGTAATTACATTAATTTTGAAATGGAAGCAAACTATTGTTACCCACAGCAATAATCAATTTCAGATGATCTGGATATGACAAGTAAACCAAAAGGCTTATTTTCTCTAATTATATTTCACTGTAGAAATAATAATAATAATAATAATAATAATAATAATAATAATAATTTATTTCTTACCCGCCTCTCCATCTGGATCGAGGCGGGGAACAACAACATGATAAAATACATAAAACTGATTAAAACATGACACATATTATTAAAACTGCATAAAAATCCTAAAACATCCTAAAAACATCCTTAAAACATTCTAAAATTCCACTGGATATGCCTGCCGGAAGAGAACAGTCTTTATGGCTTTCTTAAATTCTAAAAGACTGTTAAGTTGACGAGTCTCCTCCAGCAGGTCATTCCACAGTCTGGGAGCGGCAGAAGAGAAGGTCTATTATCTATTTAATAATGATACGGATCTGTAGCGTTTTAGTATCTAGGGGAAAAAACGGGTGAGGATTATTCAAGAGCAGAGATATTTAAGTACCCCAGGGTTAGTTTCAGATTAACATAAGGAAGGTATGAGACTAGTACTAACTTCATAGTTTGGGGGAGAATTTAGAATGAAGACTGAGTTGCTTTCCTGCAAGGAGACATGCACAGGTTTCAGCATATGCTTAAGACTGAAAAGCAGGTAAATAAATATGGCTGATTGTCAACAGTAGTACAACAATGCTGGACTGGAAACAAAGTGAAAAGGTGAGCTTGTACTGTATTGTAATTATCTGTGGATTATTCTAGCATTCACAAGTCTGAATCCTATTTAGGAATCTAGATATACCTGTAGGAAATCTGTGTTGTTTCTACAGAAAAGAGAACTTTGAATAGTTTGGCAGTTTTACATTACTGTGGGCAGACTATTGCATATTAATAAATTAGAAGCATTGTACCAAACTATATGTTTCAGAGGTTTAGTTTTAGGAACATAGGAAGCTGTCTTATACTGAATCAGACCATTGTTATCGACACTGACTGGCAGTAGCTCTTTAGGGGTTCAGGGAGGATTCTTTACTTGCGCAATCTGGAGAAGCCAGGGATTGAATCTGAGATCTTCTGCATGCCAAGAAGGTGTTTATCACACTGAGCTATGGCCCTTCCTCTTTATAGCTTCCTATAAAGAAACCACTCTTCCAACTACATCTGCATTAACTGGACAGTCCTTATTTGAACGTGCCACCTTTGCAATAGTTTTAAACTGATTATAAAGTGACACGTTTGAGTTGCCTCGGCATTTTGGCCTCAATTATTGTTTTAATATTAATTGACACTATTGGAATGAGATTATCCAATATTACTTCTTCATTTTAAACCCTGGTGATCCATACCTTTTTTAAAGAACCTTTTCTACTACAAGCTAAGTTCCAATGCCACTTGGGGTAGTAAAATATCCCCAACCCAAAGCAAAGGAGTGGTGTTATAAAAGGTCTGCTACCCTCCAGTGGTTTGGTTTGAAAGTCATCATGAGCCATTTTTTATTCCAATACGTTGACACTGGCTGGGAAAATAAAGCACCCCAGGTGCTTTTTGTGTACAGAAAGAAAACTGTAAATAGGAAGAGTGGCAGATGTCAATATCCTACATGGTAGGTCTACTTCTGCACATATTCTGCAATGAAAAAGTGCACCTGGGATGCCAGTTTACCCCAAAGATCTGAATCACGGTTTTAATCATTTCAGGTGGAACTATTTGTTATATGAATCATGCTACGCCTACAAAAAATAAATAAATAGTAATCATTTCTCAAGTCCCTTGCCTCATGTCCTGATGTCACAGAACCTGATATGAGGCAGCCATTTCCAGTGCTGAAATATTGAACACAATGGCTTGGATCCACAACTTCTCTGTGAGAAGCCTCACTTCCACCTCCATCTGAAGCCCTACTCCAGATGGTCACAGGGTTGGATCTTTTGGATTCAAACCTGTTTGATAAAAAAGAAGGGGGGTTTTCTGTGCTGGATCAACTGATTTGGTTGGCAGGTCAGAGTTATTTTGAACATAAGTAACATTTTGGTGTTGTCTCTCTGAGCAGAAGGACTGTTGTTCCAAAACTGAAAAAAGATGCCCACTACACAAAGCAAAAGAGGAGAGTGAACGCATTATGAATTCAGTCAACTTTCAGCTTGCAAGAAGCTATTTACACATTTGTGTACCATGAAAATTCTCAGTCCTGCAAAGAAACTGGCATCAACACACCCAGCATCCATAAATTTGTAAATAAATCTCACATGGCCACTGCATTCAGACAGTGATAGAGAGATAGAACTGATCAAAGGAACTTTTTGAAGGCTGCTGCCAGATTACTGCATAGAAAATTCCTCATATACAGGTTGATATAGTGTTGTGTGCAAACACTGGAGTCTATGGAAAGTCTGTATTTATTATCTTCAAAGGGAAAAATGTAGGACCCTAGATCTAGAAATTCCATTCAGATTCCTGTAAAGGGAATGCTAAACATGACAAGGCAACTTTGAATCTTCATTCCACCTTCTTATAGCCGTGATGATATGGAGAGTATTGTATCTGCACTCTTAAACATATGCTGTCACAATACCCCAGACAATTCAGGCAAGTCACTAACCAAGCATTTTGTGTTCTTCCAACCAGTGAAGCGTGTGCCATTCTGTTCTGTCAGTCAGGGAACTAATGATATAGACACTGTTTTCCAGCTATTCTTTGAAATTTGTAGACATCTTTGCTTCACACAGAATGAAGTTCTAAGATGCGTTAAGCCAATATGCTTTCCCCCTTCTTCTTTTCAGAACATCTCCTTAAAGGACTATCTGAATTTCAGCCAGTGTTTTGCATTTTACGTCTTATACATTCCAATGCTGAGCTATAATAACGAGGAGGAGGAAACCCGTGAAACTTCATGAGATGGTTTTGTTTCACTAGTCAAAACGGAGTGCAAATGCATCAATGTGCGATATGGGGTCATTTATACCAAGCAACACAGATCTTCCACAAGGATATTCATGCCTTCATGGTTGGCATATATAAGGAAAACGAAAGAATATTCAAGAGAACCTGATGGATGCTGAGCAGTTTGGAAGGGCTCTGGAACATATATTCCATATGCTCTTGAATAGAAGCCACAGAATAATGGTCAGCTACTGAGATTGCATCCAAGCAAATGTACTCAGCAAATGCTAAGGCCTACTGCAGCTGATGCCAGTCTCTCTATAAAGAGAAGCACTGGCTCAGGTGGCTGCAGCCACCACTATATTCTCCATCCCCAATGTCTCTGGGCGCTACTACCAACATACATGTCAGAGATGGGATCCAAAGGGGATAAGGAAGATGGGTGGTGGCAGTGGCTGTGGCTACAGCTCCCTTTCCCAGAGTTTCTCTTGGAACACTTGGGTGGAGAATATCAGGTGGTTGGAGCTGTGCTGATTTCAATGCTGCCGCCCATAGCCTCTGCTGTTTGCCATCACCACCCCCCACCCCATAAGCCCCCTTAGTAAGCTTAAGGATGACCCCCAAGCAAGTGCTGGGGGGCACCAGAGGGTACCTTATCCTGGGCCCCATCAAATCTGGCAACAAACCTGATTTTCTACCCCATTGTGGAGTTTCTATGACATTTTGGGACAGTAGTATTTCTCTGCATTCATATCCAGCACTTTCGTTTCAGAACTCAATAGTTCCTATTCAACCCCGGTAAATGTCCTAAAACAAGGCATCTGCAGCGAAACCAGAGTTTTTTTGTATAACGGTATATAACATAATACCACAACCCCTAGAAATGGAGGAACGGGGTTCCTTTCATTCAAAAGAAAGTTGGGAGCCACCAATCCTCCTTGCAAGGTAAGTTAGCTGGAGAGATAGCGGCATGCCCAAGCCTACCCAGTAACTTTTATAGCTCAGTGAGGATTTGAATCTGAGTTACCCACATCCAGCCTCTAGCACTATTATATACTTAAAATTAAATGATTAAAAGTGTACCAAAGTTTTTTTAAAAATTCTGACAAGACTGAGCTGATACAGCTTAAGCTGTAAGATATACACAAATAAATAAATAAATAAATAAATACTTCATAAACGGAACAAGTGGGACCGTATTCTAATTGCAGTTTGGCTAGCCATAGAATGCACCACAGTACAATTGTGGGGTGGGAAGGAGAGAGTGAATTAACAATATGCCATTTTTTGAAGTCTACCATTTATCAGTTGGGAGGGAGGAGATATAAAGTAAATGAATTCACTACCCTACCAATCACTTTTTAAACATTCTTAGCATGAAACCACTTGAAAATCTCTGTTGGCAAATGTGACTTATGAGAAAGTGACTAAAATATAACGACATCAGAGATGATCATCACACTAAATACCGTTTGAGTGGAACAGCTTTAATATAAATATGCAAATGTCAGGGACTGGTTATTTACAAGGACAGTATATAAGAAGCTATTATCTCTATCCTCTGCAATTTATAGTATTCCATTAGCCTGACATTTGTGTGAGACACAAGTTTTTATGAATACACAATGCAGAGAAAGTGAGCTAAGCATTCAGGAAACACATGCCATCTTTGAAGCCAGATAATGGAGCTAAAATGCCAGGCTTTCACCAATTCCAGAGGCTTGATAGGCTGTGTTTTCTTGTTGGTTGGCAACCATAATTCATACCTTTCAATCTCTGTATGTTGTGACCCTTTCAAAAGAATGAGGTGGCTTACCCATGGGATGATGCACAAGCCATTTTCATTCATTGGGGCTCTTCTCTAGTTCTACAGTAACACATGGATGATGCAAACTCCAAGGCATAGATTTGGAATCGTTAGGTTTGCTTAGCAGTTTTTTGCTGAAATCAGTGGCAACCTGACAATACGTTTTCCTTCAACATTGTGAATTTTGGCAGCTCTGTGGGGGCCGCACCAGGGAGCAGTAGAGGCTATGTGTTGCCCACCTTTGCCCTCTGCATTGAAAAGCATACCAAGCATACACATGTTGATAGGCTCCACATGGTCATCACTTTTGCTTTTCAGGATTCCTGATTACATGGTGCCCTGCATAGGCTTACATACATCATACAGATATGTGCTTTAATGTACTGATAGAGGGGGCAGAGCATGCCACTGTCCCTAATGAGTAAAAGAGGCTGCAGTCTGCTTCTAGACAGACCCAAATCCCATAGTCACAGTGGTCCCAGACACAGCAAGTGACTGGGTTTGGTTAAGCTGATGGACGTGAACCAATCAGGACTGAGTTTGCCTATTTGTATAATCTCTATAGAGAAAAAAAGAACTATGCACCTTGAGAATGAGCTATGGAGTGGTTGCATGTCTGTTTCATCAAGTCCTTGCAGCAAAACAACCCGTCTATTTCACATCACTAGTATGATCAGGATGGTATATATTCTACTTTGAAAATTAATGAAATGTCCCAGTTGTCCATAAAGAAAAGTAAATTATATATATATATATATATATATATATTTCACAAATTGAGCATAGTTACATATTTTTTCTTATTTTGCATAATTTAGCCTGTGATTGTTACTGTTATGCACAATTTGTTATTGTTTGGAAAATTATGGGGCATGACAAAGCATTCTGCAAGATACCCTTCCCGGAATCTTATTCAGCCACACTTTTCAGTTTTGAGATTTCAAGCAGACATTTCACACACAAACTTTCAAAGACATTTTCACAAAAGGCCTTTTAAAAACAGAAATAAATGAAAGCTGAATTTCTTAGGATGCTGAATTCTGAATAGTGAAATATACCCTTCTTTGTCCATCTGTAACTAGCTGCAAAATGGACATGCTATTCAAAATATTTGTTGCAGCAGAAGCTAGAGGAAATATAGCTGGTACAGAATAGAAAGGCTCATTTTCTTGCTTCCTCAAGAAACAAGACTACTATTAATAGAGGACAACACCTATAATTACAAAGGATTCAAAATTCGTAACCCTTAATTGAGTTCTGGTGTCCAGTCCTCTTTTTGCTCCTTTGGATAATAAGCTGGTAGTACTTCTAGCCTATTTTTACAGGTGGCAGCTTTCCTGGATGCATGGCTTCATAGTCTTAGTATTGAGTAAGAACATAAAAAAGAGCTTTGTTGAATCAGACCAAACGTCGATCTAGTCCAGCATCCAGCTTCCACAATGCTCAACCAGATGCCTATGAGAAGGCCAGAAGCAAGGCTTGTAGGCAATGGCCTGCCATTCACTACAATACTGCTTCCAGTTCTGGAGTTTTTATATAGCCACCACTACAAATAGACTTATTTTCCATGAATTTTTCCAATCCCCTTTCAAAATCACCCAAACTCGTAGCCATCACCATTACCTGTATCTATGGACAGACAAGATGGGATCCAGCTGTCTTTGAAAGCCACTGGATATTCTGGTACCACATTTGCTTGTTTACCTCTTCCTTAGCAGGAATTGCAGAAAATGCCTGCCTGCCTGCCTCCTGGCCTCGCTGCTGCCACCACCACCACCAGCCTCTAGAGGATTTCAGCCTGGCAGACTGCCACTCCTTGCAGGACCAGGCTCCCAGGTACTGAGCCAGCTGCTGTGGACAATTACATCAGTCCCCCTCCCTTCCTGGGAGGGATATTTAAGCTGCTGGCTGAGGGGGCCTGGGAAAGCCATCAACCTGCAGGAGAGGGAGGCCTGCTGCCAGAGGAGGAGGAGGAGAGGAGTGTGCCTGCCTGCCTGCCTGCCTGCCTGCCTGCCTGCCTGCCTGCCTGCCTGCCTGCCTCCTGGCCTCGCTGCTGCCACCACCACCACCAGCCTCTAGAGGATTTCAGCCTGGCAGACTGCCACTCCTTGCAGGACCAGGCTCCCAGGTACTGAGCCAGCTGCTGTGGACAATTACATCAGTCCCCCTCCCTTCCTGGGAGGGATATTTAAGCTGCTGGCTGAGGGGGCCTGGGAAAGCCATCAACCTGCAGGAGAGGGAGGCTTGCCGCCAGAGGAGGAGGAGGAGGAGAGGAGGAGGAGTGTGCCTGCCTGCCGGCTTTCTGTTTTTGTCTTTGGTTGTTTTTTGTTTTTTGTTTTTTTGTTTTTTCCTCTTTCCCCAGGCTTGAGCTATGTGCCTGGGAGGGAGGATACAGGGCCAGGTGAGGGGATCTGAGGGGAGCACAATCAGGGTAGTGACGGGTAGAGGGAGATATGGCGTTGTGAGGAGGACTTGCCAGGTTAGGGAAACAAGGCCCAGACAGTTAATGGCTGTGCCTTGTTCCGGTCCCCCTCACACCCACAGGCTTGTTGGTTGCCTTATCAGCCAGCCCTCAGGCCTCCGGGTGCTGCTTTTAAATGCCAGATCAGTGCATAATAAGATCTCCCTCATCCACGATTTAATTGTGGATGAGGCAGCCGATCTGGTATGTATAACCGAGACCTGGGTGGGAGAGCAGGGAGGAGTTAGTCTCTCCCAGTTATGCCCACCGGGGTACTTGGTTCAGCATCAGGGTAGACTTGAGGGCCGGGGAGGGGGGGTTGCTGTGGTCTATAGGAATTCCATCCCCCTCTGCAGGCTCCCTGTCCATGCGACTACTGGTCTGGAGTGTTTGCACCTTGTGTTGGGCCAACGGGACAGATTAGGGATTCTGTTGGTGTACCGCCCACCCCGCTGCTCAACAGACTCCCTAGCTGAGCTGACAGAGGTGGTCTCTGGTGTACTGTTGAGGTCCCCCAGACTCTTGGTTCTGGGGGATGTCAACATTCATGCCGAGGGCACTTTATCTGGGGCAGCTCAGGATTTCATGGTTTCCATGACAACCATGGGACTGTCCCAACATACCATCGGCCCAACACATGTAGCAGGGCATACTCTAGACCTGGTTTTTTCAACTGGACATGGAGATGGGGATCTGAAAGTGGGGAACTTTACATCAACCCCTCTGTCATGGTCAGATCACCACCTGCTGAGGTTTAGACTTACAGCGGCTTTTCCCCTCTGCAAGGGTGGGGGACCCATTAAGATGGTCCGCCCCCGGAGGCTAATGGATCCAGATGGTTTCCAGAGGGCTCTGGGGAGTTTTCCGGCTGATAGGGCTGGCTCTCCTGTCGAAACCCTGGTTGATCTGTGGAATGCAGAAATGACCCGGGCAGTTGACACGATTGCTCCTGAGCGCCCTCTCCTGTGTAGAGCTCGAACGGCTCCGTGGTATACCCCAGAGCTGAGAGTGATGAAACAAAACAGGAGACGGCTTGAGGGCAGATGGAGACGAACTCCTGATGGATGCAATCAAACACTGGTAAGTGCTTATGGTAAGCTGTATTCAGGGGCAGTGAGGGCAGCAAAAAAACAATACTTTGCTGCCACTATTCAATCATCAACCTGCCACCCAGCGGAGCTTTTCAGAGTTGTCCGGGGGCTTTTACATGCTGGCCCCAAGGACATGGTAGAACCATCTGAGGCCCGCTGTAATACATTTGCTGGGCACTTCCAGAATAAAATCTCTGGCATCCGTCAGGACTTAGACTCCAGTGTTATAGCAGATGAATCTAGTGAGGTATCCAGAGCACAGGCTTGTCCTGTTTTCTTGGATGAGTTTCAGTTGGTGCAGCTCGAGGATGTTGACAAGGTGCTTGGACAGGTTCGTGCAACCACTTCCATATTGGATCCTTGCCCCTCTTGGCTAATAAAAGCTAGCAGGGATGGAACAACTGGCTGGGCCAGGGAAGTGATTAATGCCTCTTTGCAAGAGGGAGTGGTCCCAGGCCTCCTGAAAGAGGCGGCAGTGAGACCACTCCTAAAGAAATCTTCCCTGGACCCTGAAAATCTGAATAACTACAGGCCAGTAGCAAATGTTCCATTCCTGGGCAAGGTCCTGGAGCGGGTGGTTGCGAGCCAGCTCCAGGCACTCTTGGATGAGACTGATTATCTGGATCCATTTCAGTCGGGTTTCAGGCCTGGTTTTGGTACGGAAACAGCCTTGGTCGCCCTGTATGATGACCTATGTCGGGAGAAAGACAGGGGGAGTGTGACTCTGTTGATTCTCCTTGATCTCTCAGCGGCTTTCGATACCATCGACCATGGTATCCTTCTGGCACGACTGGCTGAGTTGGGAGTGGGAGGCACTGCATTGCAGTGGTTCCGCTCCTACTTGGTGGGTCGGCTCCAGAAGGTGGTGCTTGCGGAACATTGCTCGGCCCCGTGGATTCTCCAGTATGGGGTTCCGCAGGGGTCAGTTTTGTCCCCCATGCTGTTCAATATCTACATGAAACCGTTGAGTGCAGTCATCCGGAGTTTTGGAGTGCGTTGTCATCAGTATGCTGATGACACGCAGCTCTATTTCTCCTTTTCATCTTCATCAGGCGAGGCTGTGGATGTGCTGAACCAGTGCCTGGCTGCGACAATGGACTGGATGAGGGCTAATAAACTGAAACTCAATCCAGACAAGACTGAGACGCTGTTGGTGGGTGGTTCCGCTGACCGGATGGAGGGTGTTCAACCTGTTCTGGATGGGGTTGCACTCCCCTTGAAGGAGCGGGTTCGTAGCTTGGGGGTTCTCCTAGAACCATCTCTGTCACTTGAGGCGCAGGTGGCCTCAGTGGCACGGAGTGCCTTCTACCAACTTCGGTTGGTGGCCCAGCTACGTCCCTATCTGGACAGGGATAACCTGGCTTCAGTTGTCCATGCTCTGGTAACCTCCAAGTTAGATTACTGCAATGCACTCTACGTGGGGCTGCCTTTGAAGGTGGTTCGGAAGCTGCAGCTTGTGCAAAATGCAGCGGCCAGATTGATAACTGGAACCAGTAGGTTCGAACATATAAGACCTACTCTGGCCCGCTTGCATTGGCTGCCTGTATGTTTCCGAGCCCGGTTCAAGGTGCTGGTTTTAACCTATAAAGCCTTACACGGCTTGGGACCACAATACCTGATGGAACGCCTTTCCCGACATGAACCTACCCGAACACTACGTTCAACATCTAAGGCCCTCCTCCGAGTGCCTCCTCCGAGGGAAGCTCGGAGGTCGGCAACAAGAGAGAGGGCCTTCTCTGTGGTGGCTCCCCAATTGTGGAACGATCTCCCTGTCGAGGCCCGCCTGGCGCCAACATTGTTATCTTTTCGGCGCCAGGTCAAGACTTTCCTCTTCTCTCAGGCATTTGGCAATATCTGAGGAGCCTGGGTCTGTTTTGTTTTGTTTTTGTAGTTTTTTTTTTTTTTTTTTTTTTTTTTTGAAGTGTTGAAGTGGTTTTTAAATGTACAGATTGTGTGTATGTTGTATGTTTTTGCTGTTTTAATTTTTGTATATTGTTTTTAATTGTTTTTAATCCTATGTAAACCGCCCAGAGAGCTTCGGCTATGGGGCGGTATACAAATGTAATAAATAAATAAATAAATAAATAAATGCTCCTTCCATAATTCTAGTATAGCTTATAGAAGACTTACTGAAATTCTGATAATTTCACCAGCTCAATCCTCTACTGGGGAAAGATAGTCTGACAATCTTTGTTTATGTACTGGTAATTTCTTGGACTCCTTGTATTCTACTTGGGGAAGTCCTTAAAGAACATTCAGAATCTGTAACTGGTCCAAACTGGACAATCTGTTTGCTGAATGGAAATCGTTACTAGGGTGAAATTACTTCAGTATTCAGAGAACTCCATTGGTTGTCAGATAAGTTTTTGGGTGCAATTAAAGATACAGATTCTTGGTCTGGGACCATGTTATATCAAGAACTGCCTTCTCTCATAAGAGCTTCCACCACTTATGCTTAATAATCTTATGAAACCCTACTCTGAGTGCCAAAACCATGCTAAACTAGGCTGGTGGTTATAAACAGCACACCTTTTTCAGTGATGGCACCAGTTCTTTTAAAATCCCAATGGATGTTGCCCATGTCCTTTAAAGCTGGCATTCAAGTGCATAATCGAAATATATTTGTCTTTTAAGACAGACAGGTTTTTAAGGCTGTTGACATTTTAACATTTAGTTGGTGCCGCTTGAATGTTGTTACTGAATAATGCTAATGATGTTAGCTAGTAATGTCCACAAACAATTACTTATGGATTTAAAACAGAAAGAAAACCACATGGTAAGAGCAAGATGTGGAAGGAAATTATAAGAACAAATTTAAGCTGGGGGAGGGGGGCAAAAATGCTCATATATGATACTATTCAGGCACTTTTGATTTTCTATAAAAAGATGCCTGCATTTCCATATGTCCGCTGATATTTTAGATTTAGCTATCCATTTGCATTTGGACTTGTATCAAATATTTAATACAAATGTCAATGGTTGGAAAACAAATTAGGCATACTTATCTCTTTCTATGTTCAAAAAGTCTATCTGCCCACTTGTATAAAGAGAAAGAAAAAAAGGAGAAAGAGAGAGATGAAATCAAGTAGCTAAGCCTTATCTCTAAAATAGGCCATGCCTTGATTTTCCAAAAGAGGGAGGTATAACTCCATTCGTAAAAATGTACTGATGCTTTCCATTTCAATAAAGCAACTAAAATATATTCTAGTGAATTATTAAAAACCAGTAACTTCTCTCATTTTACTTTTGTATTAAATGTCACCTTATGTGTCATTACTGGTCTATTCATTAAAAACATAAATCCAGCCCTATATTTGCATCTAGGCTACGTTAACCAAAATGAAAACTCTAATCACCACTGCAAAAAGCAACACACATATGAATACACAGGACTAAGTAACTGAGCTTTCTATCAATCATTGCAGCAATAATTATCGGTGATACTAGAAATTCCACTGGTATTGGTATATCCACTACCTCGATTCCTGTCTGCTAAAGGCAGCTGCCATGGGCAAGCCTTCCACCATCACCCCAAGGTCACATCATTGAGTTTTCCCAAGATGCCTCAGAATTTTTTCAGAACACAGGCTGGTCTTTCCCAATCCCTTCTACATAATCCACTAGGAAAAGCTTGCATTCAGCCCTTCACACTAGTTCTCCCGATCAGACTAGGAGGAAAGGGAATGAACAAACGCCATGCATATAAACAACAACAAAAAATGACACTCCTGAGACTCTCAAAAGCATTCAGGCCTATAATGCTTCTTCAATCTGCAGCTATCCCTTCCAATAGCAGTTCAACTTCACCCTACCCCACCCCATACACCAAGGGTAAGTTTGCTTGAAAAAGAGAGGAATTCTCCTCACCACCACTATACACACACACACACACACACACACACACACAATCACCAGACTACCTTACCATAGACTGAGATGGATTCCTAGGTACAGGTCTACTACTACTTACACTGAACATTGAGGAGTCTAGGGCAACTGTTAAGTGGGGGCTATGAGTTAATGCACCATTTCCCAACCTGGCGCCCTCCAGGTATTTTAGACTTTAATTCCCATCAGTCCCAGCCAGCATAGCCAATGGTCAGGAATGTTGGAAGTGGTAGCCCAGGATTTCTGGAGGGCACTAGGTTGGAAAGGCTGGGTTATATAATAAATTTCTGTATGCGTATGGCCTGATTGGCAAATAAGCAATAAACTGTTGTTGTATAAATAAATTTGAAAACATTAAAAAAGCAAAGGAAAGGAGAACACAATTTTGCTTGCAACATGGTTCTCCCAGGATTGGCTTTTTTTTTTCTGGCCTCAATGCAATGAAGGGAGACAGAACTGAGAATCATCACGTTGGGTTTATCAGATAGATAGGAGCTGTTCTGGTTTCTCGTTGGGATTTCCTTTTTCCAACCTACTGGTGTGTCTTTTGAAAGGGAATTCTGGTTGATGGTGAGCTCTGCATACACTCCAGGGTCAGAGCATCAGAGTCGGAGACAATTTTGGGGACTGGCTACAGGAATGGAAACAAACTGGAGTGACAAGAGTCCTTAAATTCTTGGAATTCTTCCCAGTAAGTAGTGAGCATCCGCATCTGTACAGATTATTTGGGACAGTTCGATTGCAAATTTCTAGTGTGATTATAACACCACAATGTAAGTCCTTGAAAGTTACAAGACTGGTAAGACAGTTTGTTCTTGATAAAGATTTTTGATCTAGGCATTGATATAAAATCAAAACCTGAAACTCTGGTTTCCCCCAAGTCTTGAAGAAACATTTTAAGGTGTAGTAGAGACATTTTACGCTGCACCAGGTTAAAGTTCACACCTCACATTCTAGCATTTCAGAGGAAAAACACAGAACACGATAACCCAAAACATCCTTCCTCTGAATAGACTGTAAATTAGACATGACTCAATAGCCCTCAAGACAATCTCACAGACAAGATGGCACCTACAATGTAAACATTTTCAGTTCTTCCTAAGGAAAAATACTGGCCATTAGAGTAAACCAAATACCACCGAGTATCAGTGATCGAAGCTTATCAGGAAACAATAAATTTAATTGAGGCGTCAAATGCCCCGGATATTGTTTTATTATGGTTTAAGAAATTGTTTAGTTGAAACATTTATTGGCATGTATCCATCACAGGAGGGAGGGGTGAGTGGTATGTGACGTCAAAGCCTGTAACAGAGAGAAATGAAACAGTTTTGTCTTTGTGATTCAGAGAGTTTTGGTACTACCCATGTGCCACGTCTCTCTCCTTCGTACGTTGTTTTGAATAAACCTGTTAGACTGAACTTTGCCTGTTCCTGGTGATTCTTCAATTTGAGAGTTAGGGAACATTTCCTTAACAGTTTGCAGCACTTGAACTTTGATATTTTGTTCATTAGATAATGATTTTACCGACAACCTGCCATGTTTTCTGCTACCGCTATTCAGTGCTCTGTCAATCACAGCAATGGAGGAGCCAGCTAGGAGGTGAGGAAACCAATAAAACCTTGGCTTAGAGAAATAACCAGAGCTGTCCATGCATCATCAGCTCCCAGCACAAGAGCAGCCTATACAAGGACCATCATGGAATTTAGCAATTTTGTACTAGGGAAAGGTTGAGTGAGTTGTACCCTTCGAGTGTACAGCAACTGCAACTTTTTTTGAATGGGGTTGCTTTAAGGCTAAAGGCCTGGTTGCTAGGATAACCGTAGTAGCCATTAGTGTTCCACTTAAGGCCAGGCTTACACTGTTTCTGAACTTTTACATGTTGGAATAAAAGCTTGTGTTGTTTTGTGGTTGAGGGGTTGATAGCATGGTCCAAATCAGACCACTCAAAGAATGTTATAGTGGCAGCATATTAATCTTTTAGAGGAAGGAATTTACTGTAAGGACTGGAATGTCTATACCGGATTCAGAGGCAACAGATCAAGAGGTGCACCTGCACTGGACATATCTGGGTTCTGCAAGATTCACAGCACCAGACTGATGGTGCTGATCCATTTAGGGGTGTGAGCTGTGATTAGACAAGGGCAGGATTAATTACTGTATTAGGTTCATAGCGAGGTTGGATTATAGAAATTGAGAACCAGCAGGAGGCACACCTAATAGGTATTGGGCATGCTTGCTAGGAAAGGAGTTGGGTAGGTTATGAAGACATTTGCTGAAAATGTGATCTTATTTATTCCAAGCTATGACTCGTGAGTCCTCATTTCTGGGTTCAGGGACAAAAACAAAATATCTATATAATATATATAAAATATAAGAACAAGATTGCAAAGTAATTGATATATAAATACAAAATAAACCAGAAATAAGACTTTCTAACTATCATTAGTTTTCTTGTTTCCAGAATCTTCAAGATTATAATCCAAATTTTATTATCATAATTAGCACTATTTTTATAGCATGATCCAAAACGTAACTAGTTTTGCTCCCATTTAAATCCACTTACTTCAAATGGGACGAAATTGGTTAGATTGCAAGCACCTTGTGATTCAGCCTATCAGTGTGAAACAAGTATTCAAATGCTGTACCATTCATTTTCATAACAACCCCCTAAGAGGTCAGACATTATTATCAGCCTCACAGTAAATACCTTTGATAGTATTTTTGTGATAGCTGTTCAAGCAAGCAAAAGGCATTATCTAGATCCATTTAGTAAATTATGTCATAGTTGCCACAATGACAACTACCTATTACTGACAGTCTTCCTTTCTGGGACTTTTGGCAAAAGTCCCACCTGTTGTCCCAGTGTTGAGAGGTTAAAGTTATTGAAAGGTGTAAGCAAGCACAATTCTGGAAAGAGAAAGCTAATGTGAGCTGGCAAGGCTTAAAATATATAGGCATAGGGCCTATTATAAACTACACTTGCCTGGGAGTAAGCCCTATTGAACACAGCAAGACGTACTTCTGAATAAACTTGCATATGACTATGTTGCATTACATCAAGTCTCATCTGAAGAATAGTCTAAAGAACCCTTCCCCAACCTGATGCCTTCCAGATGTTTTGGACTACAACTCCCAGGATTCCTGATCATTAGTCACATTGGCTGGGCTGATGGGAGCTGTAGTCCAGGTTGAGAAGAAACTGGTCTAGAGGTATCTTAACACCACTAACCTATTATATACAAAGCCTGTGCAATAGTAGTCCATGTATTGTTAAAAATAAGGGGGAAATGTGTTGACATTGCTGAAGAGACTTTAATAAAGGCAGTTCCACACAACCATATTGTGACAGAGAACCCTGAATGTTGGAAAGTCTCATGACATCTCTCCACATGACACAGCAATAACAATCAGTGAAAGGAAAGCTGGCAGATGAGATTTTCTACCACAGTGACAGCAAATATTTAGGAATGATATAGGAATGAACACTGGTTTTTGAATATATGATTACCACACACTAACAGAATGTACACCATTATCATAGTTGGGGTGCATATAGAGAAAGACCTGGTGTATTTTAAGGCTGGGGGGACTGGGTGCAAGGCCCTTCATCTCAGTGAATTGGACCATAGGGAAAACGTTTTACTTTTTCCCTACAGAATTGGGAACTGGAATATAAAAGACACAGAGTGATAGAGGAAAGAGTGGTAGCCAAGATTAAAATAAAGAAAGAGGTAGCGATATTCTTGTTGATATTTGTAGCTGACCATGGCAGAGAAAAACCTAGGCTGCATATCCTTTGGGTTCCCCGATCCCTCATGACAGACAAATTAGGAAAGCTTCTGCAGTGTCAGTTAAACAAAGCTGAAATTAATGATAAAATTCACTTTCCTTTCTGTTTGATTTTCATCAGAACTTAATTATAAAACAGGCTATCAAAAGGAAGCTCCCATTACTAGTTTATTCATGATAACTTCAGAAGACAATTCAGAAGCCACGGTTGATATTTAACAGGCAACCTTAGTCACTACAGGTTTTGGGTGAAATTATTTCTAATCAATAACTATCATAATTAAAAACAGCACTAACTGTTTGATGTATGCATACAATGTCAGGAACAAGTTTCATAATGGCTCATGTATGAAGGGAGGGGAGTCTCCAAGTTAGCAGCTTGAAGGGGGGATTATGAAGAAAAAGGTGGTAATGGATAACATTTAAATGATCCCAGAAAACATCATGTAATATCTACTGACCCCCTCTCAAAGCACATACATACAAAAAGCCCAATTACTAAAAGCCCAATACTTCAGCTGAAATACGTTATGCATACCAGTCTATTAACATAGGGTACAACTTGAGTGTTAAAAACAGTCCTAATTTGGGTATACCGAGTAATCCTACTGTAACATTAGGTACGGGAGCCTTCTGCAATTTAGTGCCCTCTATATGTTTTGGACATCAACTTCCATCAGCCCCAGCAATATGGCCTATGGTCAACTGGGGGACACCAGCTTAAGGCAGAGGTAGAAGCAAGTAAAAGTCACTAGTGCTTCTGATTATTTCATTTTATTTTTCTATCTCATACAAGTGTAAGCATGTCTGCACTAAGATACACACACACACCTAGATCAACACAGAGAGGTATTTCAATTAGCACACTTTCCCCATTTTTCTGCAGTCAGCTTAAACAATCTAGAAGAACAACCTAACCTTTGTTGTTAGCTTGTTTAACAATTGATTGGATTTTTGTTTTAACCCACAATACTTGGTTTCACACATAAGAAAACCAGAATCAGGGAAAGTGAACTACCATCAGGAATAGTTCATACGCATAACTGGAAGGTAGAAAACCCTAAATCCAATATTTAATAGCTATCTAAAATGTATAGTAACAATAACTGCAAAATTTACATTTTGGAAATAGATTAACATCCAACGTATGTCTACTGAGAAGCAAGCCCCACTGAGTTCAATAGGGATGATTCCCGGGTAACTGTATAGGATTGCAGCCTAAATTGGAAAAAGTTGCATTTTATAGAAAGTTAAAAGACAGTGTCCTTAAATTTTTAAGTAGCAAATGTGGTGACACAGATTCTAATGACTTAAGTTTTAAGATAATCATAGTGACGTATATGAACTCCAGTCACAACAAGTAATACTTATAACAAAACATTGCTGAAGTCCTAACTAAACTATATGGAGGTCATCTCCACCATTAGGGTTATTTTTCTCCCCTGAGGATCGTGTACTCTACAAACCGTAGGGTTTCTCCAAGGCTGCTAACACCTCTCCTCTTGTACATGGATGATATCATGTTGGCTGGGGTTGTCACTCGGAGAACTGAGTTTACTGTTAGTATATATGATTAAAATATTGTTTTGTTCAAACCAAAGTGAGATCTATTTTCAATTATCCACTAATCCAGATACACATCTTGTGACAGAAACATGTCACCCTCAGCAACTGACAAACTAATTCTGAAAAACGGCTAACAGTCTAAAGGAAATAAACCTCAGCTGATTTATAAAGGTTAATCCCACTGGACAGAAATATCAGATGCATCTTCAACAAGGTTTTAACAGCCTATTTTTTCTAGCCATTAAGCTTAAAAATGGGATGACTATACCGAGAACTTGAAATACGCAGAGGCACTACTTTTAATAAACTAACTTTGTGTTTGTGACCTCTGTTCCTCATTTATTTTCATGTGGGAAATGTTGTGACCAGTGCCCTATTCTAAATTAAAGGTCCTCACTACTATTCTAGCTTCCTATTCTAGCACAAGCTATTTGCTTTATTTCAGTTCTTAAACATAAATTAATATATTTCAAGTATTCCTAATATCAATGTTTGGCAATGCACCCTTTGATAATTAACCCTATGACTGAATACATTTCAATATTATTAAATATTAGACTGTGCACAATTTGAAAGTTAGTAAAAAAAAAAAGCTTATAGTTCATTTAAGAAAACTTGCATTTTCTCAGCTCACAGTAAATAGAAAGACACCCAGAATATTGCTACCATTTACCCTCAGGCCTATAATGAAATCCAAGAATTAGTTGGGCTACTGTCATGACACTGGACTGCAACAACCATCACTATTCTAAATAGCTCACATTAGTGTTGGATACATTTCTTGAGAAGTAAGAACATACTAACTTTCCCCAAATTAGGCCACATTGTTTCTTAGGGGCTCATGATTACATCTCCTCCATCAACAAATATTAACTATAGTAATATGAATTTGGAACAATTTTATATATATTTTTTAAAATCTGTAAATTCATGGTTCTCTTGCAGGAGTGAAAGGCACTTTCTGCATAAACTGAACCAGGGCATGATTTTCACCAGTTTCCTCTTCCTGCTGTAGTATCCTGTGCAGTATACCATCCAGTGGTGGAGAATTACCAAACTCACTGAAAACAACCTTTGAGAAGGACATAGGACTTTGTTCAGGAAAAGGAGAGACAGAAAATCGTGCTTGGAATGGATGTTTGGATCCAAGGCTGCACATTCTGGCTATTTGAGGGTTAATTGCCCCTAATAGTGTCTGGGAATTTGCTGGAATTATTCTTAGATAAGTCAGAGCTTCTGGATGGAGATATACACAAGAATAAACAAAACCACAGCTCTAGCTCTGTGTGCCTGGCTGATGTCTTCCCTGGGATGTCACAGCAACTTTGACCTACTGTGAAATGTTATTTCTACATTACTTTCACAGTTCGTAGCAATTAAAACCCTCCCCAGAAATGAATGCCACTAATATCCAGATTAATATGTTTCAGGTTGGGATGGCAATAACTTTGAATTAATCCATTGCATCGCTGAACAAAAAAATAACTTGCGGAGCACAAAACCCATCATAATTGCATAGGTTCTAGTATAGTTGGTGGTGAGTCTCTCTAAAAGAAAATGGCATTCAAACCAGTCCAGGAATAGTTAAGGAATTCACACAGGGATAAGAAGAGGATGGAAAATGGGGAGAAGTTACAGTTAAGGCTGTATAAACTGGCAGAAAGATGTCCTAAAAAGAGGTTTCTCCTTATCCTGACAAGAGTTTACCCCTCCCCACCAAAGATTAAACTTGATTCATATCCACATATTTGAAAAAAAAAGATAAGGGGTGTGTGATGTTCTACTGTTTAGAAATGTGAAGAATGTGTTACAAAAGTTATTATTTGGAGTTGCAAGTCTGGGTGAGTATAGAACGAGTGGTAAGTGAGTACTGATTGGTTAGTTGTTTGGAGTGCCTGTTAGAGAGCAAGCACAGTGTTCTGTGACACCCAGTTAATGAACAACTGGTGTGAGAAGATGGCTTATGTGATCAAATATGGGTACCTAAGAACTCCCAGTCCCCCTAAAGTACAAAGACAGTATAGTAAAAAGAGAACCTGACAATACATGCTCTGAGCACTTAGGCCAAAGAAAAGCTAAGAGAAAGCTAACTGCTCATGACCAGTGGCCTAGCATGTCACAGAAGGCCTAGTTAAAGATCCCCAGGAGACTTGAACGCCCTCGGGAGCTCGTAACAGTACAGCAACTGATGAACTCTGTGCTCTCTGGCATGTCAACCTTTGCAATAGCTTACATTGATGACGTAGCCATATTCATTAAAACAATATTCCAGCACTTGAAACACCTAGACAAGGTCCTCAGTGCAATAGAACAGGCAGGGTTGACCATCAAGGCTAGCAAATGTCAATTTGGGCTATCAGAAGTCACCTACCTAGACTATAAGGTAGGCAGTGGGAAGATCGCACCACTGTGGGACAAAGTGGAAGCAATCAAAAATTGGCCTGTCCTTAAGACTAAAAAGCAAGTCAGAGCCTTCCTTGGGATAATTGGTTATTATCGAAGATTTCTGGAGAGGTGTGGAGATATAGCCGCACCATTGCATGAACTGACAAGCAAATACGAGCCAGATGCTGTGAAGTAGAGTAGTTCTTGTCAAAAAGCATTTGAGCAACTCAAAGAGGCTTTGTGCAATAGCCCCATCCTAATAGCCCCTGATTTTGATCAGACATTCATCGTGGCTACGGATGCGTCAGAGATTGGGCTGGGAGCAGCATTACTGCAGGAGAGGAATGAAATCAAGCACCCAATCGCCTTCCTAAGCAGGAAGCTGTTTCTCAGTGAAAAGAACTACTCAACAGTGCCTCGCAATTGTGTGGGCATTAAACAAATTAAGACCCTACGTGTGGGTCAGAAGTCCGTCGTAATGACTGATCACCGAGTTTTGATCTGGTTAGAGACCATGTGCAACCACAACACCATGTTGCAGAGGTGGTTGTGGATTCTACAAGAGTTCCAGGTCAAGTACCAGTACGTGAGAGGCAAAGATCACGTAATTGCGGATAGAACTTCCAGGTGCGGCAGGGACGAGATCAGCAACACCGACACGCCTGGGTGAGAAGAAGAAGGAAAGCTTTCCAGAGTGTTCCAGTGAGGCAAGGACTTTGTGGGTGCCCAGGAACACAACCCATCGAATTTTGAATTTTGTGCGTGCCCCAGAGCACAGACTTTGGAACATTGAACTTTGCACATGTTCAAAGACAGATTCCCATAGACTTTAGATGCTGTGTATGCCTCTTAGGGCCAAAGAGGCATACAACACTCCAATTTAAGGGGGGGGGGAAATGTGATGTTCTACTGTTTAGAAATGTGAAGAATGTGTTACAAAAGTTATTATTTGGAGTTGCAAGTCTGGGTGAGTATAGAATAAGTGGTGAGTGCTGATTGGTTAGTTGTTTGGAGTGCCTGGATTGGTGGAATGTGGGAGAGTGGGAGGAGCTGGGGAGCGAATGGAATGTATATATGTCAGATAGAGGGAGAGCTGACAGGGGGGTTGTTTTGGGATGAATTGAGGAGGGGGGTTGATTGTGGGTTGAGCAGAGAGAGAGAGAGAGAGAGAGAGAGAGAGAGAGAGAGAGAGAGTATCTAGTGAGGTGTTCTGATTGATTGATATTGAGAGGAAACAATTTAGCTTAAGAAATGCTGGCTGAATTCGGACAACACAATAGTCAATGGTGGGATAATAATCAACTTTACAGTTGTTCATCTAGGGGGTACTCCCCACACAACATGATAATAAATAATCAACTATGGTGTGGATTAGGATCAGCACTGAGTTGACTATGGCAGCATTCGGACAACATGATAGTCAATACAACTGACGATTGTTTCCCCTCCCCCAGTTGCTTAATGTGTCATCAGAATTCAGCCATTTTGAAACATAGAAGCATTATACTTGAAACCAATAAGCTTACTGTGCACGCAATATACTTTGCGTTAATAAAACTTGTTAATTTCACCCAACTGGTGTGGTCCTTTACGGTGTACCTGAAGAAGGTACTAGTGGCAGCGAGAACATAGATGCTTGTCTGAGCCCAGATTGCTGGGCTGTAGAGCTGTGGGTCTAATAGTAAAGGAGGGACAGGAGCAGCAGCGACAAGGGGCTAGGATAAGGCATCACAGGGGGAAACAATGATGAAGGAAGAGCCAATGAGAAGCATCCAAAGAAGTAACCAAATTTCTGCATGCAAGATATACATGTACAGCAATTAGGCCTAAAAAAAAGCCTCCCATTGGATCCAAATGGAAGATTTTCTTTTCAAATCTTTTTGCTGGGATAGAAGCCACACTACAAATGAAAAAACTTCCATTGGAGCTAAATGCAAAGAAGCCTCCATTGGAGCAAAATGGAAGAAAAAATGGAGGGAAAAATGCCTCCCACTGGATCCAAATGGAAGTTGTTCTTTTCAAACCGAATTGCTGGGGAAGGAGCCATTCTTCATGGAGATCACACTACTAGTGACTACCATTCTCAGTTCCTTGACAAGTTGCATGTTTCACCAGCAAATGCACATTTCCTGTTTCCCTTCACTCCTACTTACTTGCAAACTACTCAGCTGGGAATCTTGCAGAGTAGTTTGCAATATTTGCTTAATTTGTTTAAGGTGAAAACTAGTAGGCATGGCTACTGCACAGCCTCCTAGTATTCAGGGGGTTGTGCAGCATTCAGCAATATAGCTGGAAGATTCTGCCATGGTATATCCTCCACAAGTTCTGCTTATATTTCCTTTACCAGTCTCCAAGCTTCAGTAATTCTGGATGCATAAACCTCTTCACTATGCTGTAATATTATATATCTAGTTGCCTGTCTTTGATGCCTGCTGTGGAAGGTAAGGTGGAACTCTTAAAAATAATGGGATGCAAAAGGTACCCTTCATCATGCAGAAGATGTCTTCTGCTCAAATAATGGCAAAAGTATTCCACAAGTAAAACTATATCCAACTATGTTCTTCTACTCATGCATCCTCTTGAAAAAAGACAGAAGTATGAACATGGCAATAGAATATACTATGCTAGTGCATGACTTTGCCTCTAATGTCTTGAAGAACAGATCAGGTAGCTGTTTTCCTTCTACTCATCGTACTTTAGATCAAACAATCCAACTTATTTGGCATGAAAAGGAAGAAAAGGAGGAATTTCCCAGCTGTAAACTTCCTTCCACTCAAAGTTCCCAGGATCCATTCAGATCCCTATGTATTTATTATTGAATTTACATATATTTCCTTTAGGCACATAACTTGGACAAAGTCCACTTCTCCTCCCTAGTCTTCATCTCCCTAATTCATAAACCATACAACTCTATCCCTGGGTTTCTCTTAACATTTATTAAACCCTTATTTATATTCATTCATTTTAGGTTTGCTGTAAAGTCACGTTCCTTATTCATCGTAATCCCTTTTGTTCCTTGCATTGTCATGATACCTTTGTTTTATATTATTTTGACAGAAAGCCATGTAGGTGAAGGGAAAGATCTGCAAGTCTCCTTTGAACTTTAAAATATAAATTGGCACATCACAGAACACCAGGAAAACTTCAATATCAGCTTTGAGAATGATTGAATAGAGCAAAAGTACAATTTTGAAGCTAGCACCTTCAGTTTTGATCCATGAGACACAGGTTTAAATCCATCTGGTCCAGGTGGGATGAACAACTCCCATTTCCCAAAATCCGTTTTCTTATATGGATGGGAAAATGGATCCCAGTTATCTGCAATAAAAGAAAAATATTAAATATAAAGCATGCATTAAAATGCACAGCTCATATATTTGAACACCAACCTTCATTCTGTACAACAAATCTTATTGATTTGGGATTTTAAGTGTATTTGGGGGATTATTTTAATATTAGCAGTAAAATTCCACAGACTTATAACAGTTCAAATTCCCCCTTGAACTTAATATTATGGATGAAATGTACAAATATGTTCTACTTAGTCCTTCTTAATTGTTACCTGGAAGATAAAATAATTTTTTGATGCTAAAATTCCTTCTTCCTTTCACATCCTTCTGTTTGCTCACTTCTTCACTGACAAAATTTCAGATTTCGTATGCCCTCATTTCTTTTAACCCTTTCTTTTCCTTTCTTTTTTCTTTTAGCGATCGCTCCAGTGTTTCAAGTACTTATCTACTCATTCTTTTTAAAATAACAACAGCAACAATTTTATTATTTATATCCCACTTTATATCCCATAGCCAGAGCAGTAAAGAGCATAAAGACAAAACCATACCTTCCTTGCTCTATCGGCAAACTTATGCAACCCATGCTTTTAGGGTTGCACTCCCATACGTGGGAGTAAGCCCTGTATGTTAATACGTGAAAGTAAGCCCCACTGAACTCAGCAGGACTTACTTATGAGTAGACATGCATGATAGGTCTGTGATAAGGGTGAGTCAGACAAATTGTATTCTGCCATTATAACCAGAAATTGGGGGGGGGGGGGGCAGGAGATTCTAAGGCTTATACTCATAAAATAGCTGAGAGGTTTGATCTGAAACTTGGCATGGACCATCCTCAAACTGATTTCTCATGCTCTACAGATTTTGATGTAGAAAGGGAAAGAAATGGTTTATAGTTTAAAGTTTGATAGTTTGACAGGTAATGTCAGTTTTACAGGCAATGTCAACTTTCTCCCCCTCCCTTCAATTTGCTGGGGTTAAACGAATTGGGTGATTTCTCCATTTGTATTGAGTATTTTGAGTAACTGTTTGCATCAGATCGGGGGAAGGCTCCTAAATAACCAGCCATGATATTATTGGCACAGTGCGATTTTAAAGGTTTTACTGTTGTATTTGATGAGGAGGGTTCTCCTTTTTATTGTTCACCACTCTGATATTTTATTGGATGTAGAGTGGTATATAAACTTGTAAATAAATAAGGTCTTTTTCACATGTGCCCAGTTTCTGTTAGCTGGGGATTGGGGGGGGGGGCAGTAGTGATTATTGTTGATTAACAGGGAGATGGAAGAGAATATGTAGAATAGTAGGTCCAATCTATCTACTCTACCCAAGACAGAAGATTTCAGAAGAAAACTGAAATCAACCCTGCTGTCCAAAGAAAGAGAAATTCTGTGAAATTAAAGGTCAAATGTAAAGTAAGGGCAGGTTCTATTGCTCCTGGTCTACTTAGTAAAGCCTTGGCAGTGGGCACAGGAGCCCACCCTGTGTGCCTCTCCAAGGCAGAGAAGGCAGTTGGAGTGTCCACCAGTCAGCAGTATCTTCCTGCCACAGCAGGTACAATTTTTGAAGAAGGCCTTGTGCCCCAAAGCGGCAATGAGCTAAAGGGAGGGGGGAATTCAGAGAAAATAGGGAAGGAAGAGAACTTAGAGGGAAAGAAAAAAGGAGAACTCTGCTCAACATCACAGGAGGGGACATTACAATTGTTAGAGATTTCTGCTGTGAGGCAAGAAAACATTCCAAATGCTGGTAGTTGCAGCAGCAGATGAAAAGTAACTGAGAGACAGATGAGAGCCAGGTAGAATTTTTGAAGAAGGCCTTGAAGCCCATGTGCCTTGAAGGGGCAATGAGTTAAAGAGGAAGAAAAAACTCAGAGAAAATAGGGAAGGAAGAGGAAGTAGAGGAAAAGAAGTAGAACTCTGTGGCTGGGTGGAGGTGGGTAAGACTCCTGCCTAAAAATTTGTTTAGTTTTAGAATGTTCTGAATGACTATTCTGCGCAGGTGCATAACACCCCCAGAAGTGTGAATCAGAGAGACCACGAAGAAGAAACCCTATTCCCATTCTTCAGAAAAGTCCAGAAGAGCACTGGTTTTCAGATAGAACTTATGTTATAGTAGGGTTTGAACATCATAACATGTCCAGAGCCAATGCCTGTACTTAACTTGAGGAACACTGAATTATGAATCTCTGCCACAAGAAAATCAAACTGGGTTTCTGTAATGTGGAATAGTAGCTACAGTTGCATGATAACATCAGCTGCAGACGCTATAGTCAATGGTGGGCTAATAGTGAACTCCGTGGTTGATTATCAAGAAGGGGGTACTCCCCATACAACATGGTTATGATCAAACCGTGGTATCGATTAAAGCCAGCGTCAAGTTGACTATTAGTCAATGGTATGTTTGACTGACACATCCCCAGTCTCTCTTCCCACCTAAGTCCTCCCACTGGTATCCCATCAGCTATTGGGAGTTCTGCCTGCTGGACTAGAGTGCCAGGGCACTCTGTAGTCACTGGAAATAACCAACTGTGTGCAACAAAATAGTCAACGGCACCTAACACACAACACAATAACCAACGGTTGTTCAAATAATCAGCTCTGCACAGCACTGATTATTTGCATTGGTTTTTTCAATCAAATAACCAAAAATGGTGAGGAAAAGTCTCAATAGATGACACAATAACCAACCATTGACTATTTAACTCACCATTGACTATTTAACCCACCATTGGTTATTATGTCATTTGAACCGCATCATTGAGTCTATTCCAGTGAACAAAGACATCTGGGATTTAGGTCCACCGCTCTGTCGCTGACAGGCATCCAGACCCAAGGCAGTGGTGAAGCTGGAATAAACTACAGCATAGAATACCAGACCATATACATATTCCCTAAATAATGTGTCTGTTAAGGGTGTGAGCCTTAACACCAGCAGTTTCCCAGCAGTTTGGAGCTTGAGTGAATATAGAACACAACATGTTAAACTGATTGTTTTTCCTTTATTGGTAGGACTACAATGTAACTCTATTGTTCCTGCAATAGGCCTATTAGTACTTCATTTTGGCATTTACTATTTCCTGGCTGTTCCTGAGGATAGCGTGTGCTTCTGCTCTTGCCCCCTTATATCAATAAGAAGCTTTTCTTGATCCCTTCTAGCTGCCCTTCCTGCCCAAACCTAGAATGTGTCACTTTTTCTGTGTCTTGATTTCCTACTTGTCAATTCCCTATTGGAATCCTTTCAATCTAGATATGACTAGATATTTGCTCCCAAAACTGGAGGATGGCTACTAGTCCTGATGGGTATATGCTACTTCAGGTATCAGAAAGCATTTCTACACGAGTGATTTATTACATGCTTGTGATTGGCCACTCATGGAAGTTTGTGGGTGCTTTAGATAATATTGTCAATCTCCGGGAAGTCTCCTGTGTTTTCCCCGCCCCTTATCCTGCTTTTAAAAAAGATATTTAGCTATTTTTTAAAAATCGTAAAATCAGCCCCATGTAAAGTTGATGTTGCACTACAATTATGCCACTAGATGGTACTGTTTTATGGAAGTGAATGGAACACACAGCGAAAGGAAGTATTAAATTCAAACCATACCTGCCTCCCCCCCACCCCCGCCCTGTGTAATGACACTGATTGTAATCCCAGAAAGAAAGCCCCAGCAAGCCACTGGGATTTAAAAAAAAATGTGGAGAAGCTCAGAGGCAGTATGCTTATGTGCACTAGTTACTTGGGAACATTACCCTACTTGTGAGGTTCTCACAGGCATCTAGTTGGCCATTGTGTGAACAGAATGCTTGAATAGATGGACCTTGGTCTGATCCAGCATGGCTCTTCTTACGTTCTTATCTGCCTTCCTATCTATCTCTGACAACCAATTTTCTGCTGACAGCTTTTCTCTGTACTTCTCTTAAGAGGTTTCTTCTGGTATTGATACAGCAGATCACACTATTCCTCTTTATTGCACCCTATGTTTCTAGGACACTGTCCTACCCAATTGCAAACTTCTCTGTGTGTAATTTCTTAATATTTATTTAAGTAGTTTCTTTGCTTCTTTTTCTTTATCTGTGAACATGTTAGGACTCTTCCCATATAACTCCACTATTGATTAATTAGAACCCAGCTGCCATGACAACACAGACAATTTGCAGCGTTACTTTTCTGTTCCTGACCTTTCTCCCTATTCTTCTGCCAACATTTCTGCCAGCTGCGAGGGGTTAGCAGAGAACATGGGAGGTTGATTTATACCCAATTCCCTTGATGAAGATATATTTTCACCAATATAAAATCTATTGGGAACTAGGTAGGTTAGGTTTTACATTGCTTGGAGGAATTATAGCATTTGGAAAGAACACAATGTGGTTTTAAAAAGAGAAAAGAATACATACAACATAGTATTACATAGAATTGTGAATGCCTAGGGCTCAGGGAGGAAACTTTGGGGAAACTCTGAGGTTCCACCGCCCCAGCTATGATCCCATCAATAAATGAAAACAGATCTGCAAATTTCATAAATTTGCCAAATAGGACAAGTTACAAATATGTATGGTAATTTATATATAATGCATTCATAACTGCTATTAAAGCACAAAACTACATTTATGTTTGATAATAAAATATTATTTTATTTTATTTCCCTAAATTTAAATTATTTCCTGGGGGAGGGATTTTTTCCATGACTTCAATATTTCCATAATTTTTACCTCTCTAGTTTTACATTAACCCTATGTAGATATTTACCTTCAACATGAGTCCGGCTAAAGTGGGGATAGAACATGCACAGACCCAACACCCCAAAGCGGCACCAGATATGTCACGGATCTTTGTTTATTCAGTGTGATGTTCAGAAAAGGGGCTTGTATGCACATTTGGCCTCTTTTCAGAACTTTACACTGAATGCACGGAGATGTACGATGCAAGCAGGGTGAAGGAGTTGCTTGGGTGTGGGGCTTGCATGCTCACACACATCCTATTCATGTTGCTAGTGAATGCCTGCACAACCCTCTAGATTTTGATGTGTGTGTGTGTGTTTGCTTGCTGCCCACTAGGTGGTTTGGCCAATCCTGTCAAGCTTTCTCCATGCCGATGCTGTATGTTCCTGACAGTAGCAGAAGACACTTCATGCTTATGGACCAAAATATATTGAAAGTGACACTCAACCATTATGGCTTCTCCTGTACAATGCCGCCATGCAGAAACATTATTCAAAAGCTTCCACATTAAAAACTCTATCAACTTTTATCAAAGCTGTTATTGCAAAGTGGAAAATTCCAAGACGCTGGTATTTTGCTTGCAGTCCCTTAGTTACTAAGCAATAATGTATGTAAATATAATATTCAGTGTCATTTACCAGAAGCTTTTCAGGAAACGATAATGTCAATACTGCCTCTCCTATCACTATTTCAGCTTACTAATTGCCTCATAGACATGATTTACTCAGCTTTTATAACAACTAATTGACAAATCGTAGCATTTTGAACATTCATTTAACAGTTTGAGTATCTTTGGGGTTAGCAAAGCGATGCCCAAAAGATAAAAATGCCCAAACTAAAAATCAAGGGAAGGCTGTGGGTGCTTTCCTCCCATCCTGTTGTGCCATGAGGAGATGGAAGCGAAAAACTTTGAATCGAAAAAAGAGCAAAACAAAAACAGTGTCTACAAGAGTATGGAAACTTTCGTCTTCCTCCTCTTCTGAGAGAGAGAGAGTGAGAGAGAGAGAGAGAGGCTTTAGTGCCAGTCCTACTGTGTCTTATGCTAAACCCTGATTTCCTTCTGCTGTGACCTAGCAAGATGAAAGTTAACCATAAAATTTCATTTCTTCCCTCCCTGTAATGTTTGGGGAGGGAAGAGGCATGGGAATCTCAAAACAGGTCTATATGCTTGGGACTGCTTCCTAGAACACCTGTGTGATGCCACCTGAAATTCTCTTCAAAATTCACCTTTTCCATGAATGATTTGGCCCAATCCCCTATTGCTTTGACTGGTACTACTTACTAAGCCCATACTAAACATAGGAACATGTAAGTGAAATAGCCACATATTCTTTCACCATCAATCCCTACTTCCACTATGTATTCTTCTGCCATTTCTCCAGTTTCAAATTTTAGATTGTAAGCTCCTTGGGACAGGGTCCTATTCTTTTGTACTCTTTAAAGTGCTATGCACAGCGATGGTGGAATAACAACAAAAACAGCAGCAGCAGCTGCGGACATGTTACATTAAGTCCACCAGCTTCACAGACCTTATCTGGAAAACAAAAAGGCAGTTATTTGTCTAGGAAATCGAGGAATACACAATAGAGGTTAGGTCTGAGCCCCAAATGCCAAACCACATATCTGACCCAACATAATACAACAAAATACCAAAATACAAGGAAAACTGGTGATACTCAGAGAACACCCCCCCCTTACAAAAATGGGCAAAGATCTCCCACAACACAAACACGCATGATATGAAATAGCACTTCCCCACAGAACTCTCCCACAAAATCATACGCTCAAGTGGCAACCCTCACTGACAAAAATACATCCAGGCAACAACCCATCCCCACAAAACCTCTACAAAATTGCCCATGCAACACATATCCAACTTCCCTTTTGAAAAAATACAGGCAAAACACACCCACCCAAAAAAGTTAAAGACACCCTGCCTGGATTCTCCCCATTACTTTCCCAGCCCCTCACCCTAGGATGGTCCCTAGTGCTCTTTCCAGCTCTCTTCCAGCTTACCAAGAAGTAGTGGCATCCTTTTTTTTTATTCCTTGTTTGTTTGTTTGTTTGTTTAAATGAAGAAAACAGTTTGGTTGGGCATACTGGAAAGCAAAGCACTGGTTCCAGTTCCCCTTCCCTTTCCGTTTCCTTTTCTAACAATGCCTCTGAGCTCATGTGGGGCCTAGAGGCATTCTGGGGAAAAGAAAGATGGCTGGACCATTGAAAACTGGCTCCAACTTGGATGGCTTCAAAAGAGAGTGAGATAAATTCAGAGGATTAGGCTATCAGTGGCTACTAGTCATGATGGCTATATATTGCCTCCAGCATCAGAGGCAGTATGCCTCTCAATGCCAGTTGCTGTGGAACATGAGCATCAGGGTACCAATGCATCCATCTCCTGAGTGGGTGGGACTTCAGTACGATCCAGCAAAGGTCTTCTTATGTTCCTATGTGCACAGACGCGAGTCCCACTTGGTTGTCCTAACCTTGCTCCAGATAACATATGACTATATGCTTTCTGTCTCAATCTTGAAGAAAGTGATTTCACAAACGTGATTTTTCATAAACAACTGCAAGAATCACTCCACACTAATTTCCCTGCCCTTCTCAAAGTGTCATGGCATGGCCACTCATGATAAGATAGGTTTAAAGGAATTTGGCACAGAAGTCTCAGTTAGACCCTAAACTTTAATATGAATTGTAAAGCAGCTCCCAAGTTAATAATAAAGTACATATTTCATTTGATTTTTTCTAAAGTCTCTACTATCAACCATGGACTATACAAAATATAAAAATAGACTATCTAAATTTGAGGTATTGCCCCTAAAGGAAGGTGAAAATAATTTAATGTTAAAACACATCAATTGCAATCTGATTTGACGTTTTAAGGGTTTTGCAGCCAAAATCCCCATGGGAATATTACTAATACCCATCTGCATTCAATGACAACGTGCCATTCTTTAGGCCTTTTGATTCCATTAACTGTCCCCATGGGAATGAATCTTCTATTTTGACTGATGATGAATAAGATGTATTGGGCCACTGACACACTTTTTCATTTAAAGGCAAAAAGAAGATTCACTCTAGACACCGTGCTGATTAATTTTATTAGAATCTGAAAATAGCTATTTTCACTTTCTAAAGAAATACATTCCAGGTTTTTACAAAGAAGATGGGAGGTTTTCGCCTGACAAGCAGAATCTGACAAAATGTCCTTTTTTATACAGCTATTCTAAGATACAGGAGCTGCATGCTTTGCCTCTGGTCACCCTAGGAGGAGAAGGAAGAAGACTGACATACATAATAAAATCGTAAATGAATGCAGTACTACAGGCTAGGATTAGGATCCAAGCCACCTCAGATCAGATCTTATCTTCAAATCAGCATGGCCAAAGTAGTTCTGCTTCTCTTGAAAATGACAAGTGGTGAAAATCCTCCAGTTCTAGTTGCCTCGCCACCCCCTATCCTGCCATGTATATTACCAACAGCAGGTCCACACCTCGCAGTTTAAATGCAGCTAGCACTTCACTCAACATCTGTTCAGTGAACATCAGCATGACTGCACGCAACCAATAGGGTTTGTCACTTTAAATCATAAACAGACACAGCAGTGAGTTCCATCTGAAAGGCATTTGCTGGCACTAGGACATTTTTTTTGAAAACACGATGCTCTTTTTTGCAACTCAGATCAATTAAGATGCTAAATACAATCCCCTAAATTAGAATATGTCAGCCAGCTATTGAATGAAAATAAGCACATCAGGCTCTTATACTAATTGATAAATGTGCCATCTGTAAAAGAAGTACATCCAATTTATGCGATCAACATTTTAACTTCACTTTTGTCTGGCTAGGCTTTACATGTCGACCCCTCATGATCAGATTTGCTTCCTTCTGCAAGTCTGGCTTCCTCTCAGTGTGTCTGCCTTTCTCTCCTTGAGCCTTCTATATTTTTAGTAGTTTGTTAAAACTAAAAATTCTGAAATCACATCTTTACCCTATATCAAATCTGGCTTTTGGCCTCTTCACTTTACAAATATCAGTAAGAGCTTTTTCATGAATTACCTTCTCTTAACAAAGAATGGCCTTATTCTGTGTACACTGATAGTTATAAATATAGATGCTGTTTTTGTTTCCCTTCTGTGCATTTATCCTTTTAGCCCCTTTTTGAAGTTTTCAATTGGGTTTGTTTTATATTTGCTTGTCCTTTTAGCATTTGCTGGTGGTTTTCTTTTTCATTTAGTCTGTGAGGGATCCTCACATACATTGATTTGGTCCATTTCTTTTTGCATGCTACAAATTCATCCACTCTTTTAGCTTCCAATATAGTTTAATTTTGATGATGACACTTCTCAACATTACTTTTTACACTCATCATTTCCTCATGCTAATCATTACTGCATTACCAAGTGCCCTTTAACTACTTCTGTCTTGATATCTCAATGTTACCTGAAGTTCAATATGGACTGGACTGCTGATGATTTAGGAGCAAAAAATATTTTTTCTATTTCTCTTATTCTGTGTTGAAAATTATGCTGCACTCTCTGGAATGCATGTAATGTCTCAGTACCATCCCTGACTTTCTCTTCCCACCAGATTGATTCTGTTGTCAAATCTTGTCATTTTATCTTCAGCAGTGTTACTGAAGTTCATACTTTTCTTTCTTCATTTCTACTACAAAAATGTGTGTTTGGCCTTTAATATTTCCCATCTTGATTATTGTAATGCTTTGTGTACTGGACTGTCTAAAACTCTGTTGCCCACATTATGTCTCTTGCTTACTTTTGTAGTCATGGTATTCCTTTCTAATGCTGTCTTCAATTGTTCTGGAGTTATCTCATTCAGTTTAAACTTTTGATCCATAGTTTGACCAGGGTTTTTTTGTTCCTGTTATTAATATTTTTATTGAATTTCTTCATTGTCAACAAAAATTACATACAGGCATTATTAGGGTGACCATATTTTGGAAACCAAAAAGGAGGACAACATGGCCGCCCCAAGGGGGCATGCCCACCAACATGGCCGTCCCCCAAGGGGGTGTGCCCACCAACATGTCCAGCCCCCAAGGGGGCGTGCCCACCCAAACATGGCCTTGGTCACATGTCTGATTTCACAGCATACAATTAAGACAAACCTGTTCTACACAATATCTTCATGTTAAAATCACTAAAATAAAGAATAAGTGAGACATTCAATGTATCTGAAATTAACTTTACTCACTCCTACTTTTGTAGCTTTTGCTGTACTTTGAAACTTTTGCTATGCTCTGTGTGATAGTTTCCCCTTCCCTCAAATATGTTTTCTGACTGCAAATCCTTCACTGGATGACCGTAGTCCCAACTTTCCTAACATTTAACACTCTTTTCCCATAACATTTCTCTTATCCATACTCACAGATTCAGCATTGCTACCACTGAACAAATGAAGCAGTTGACAAGTGCAGAAAAATCTAGTACAACAAACTAGCAACCTAGCATTGCAGGAAGGGTATAAAATACAATTACCCTGCAAACATTAGCCATGGAACAAAATGGACTAAAGGCTTGTTGTAGTCACTTCTTACCTCTTAGCTTGTTTCAATTTCTGGTTTATTAGTGAGAAACTAATCTAAACATGTGTCATTATATCTCTGCTTCATTAGCCATGTAAACAAAACCATGGTCAGTAGCAATACAAAGAAAGGCCAGAACAGATGCCCATTATCACAATGCTAGACAAGGACCTTTCCCTCCTTTTATCCAAGTATATCCTGAATTTACACTGCCTCAGTGTGTAGAGAATAGAAATCCCAGTCAGGGACCCAAAGAAAACTGGCCAAAGAAACTTTAGAAATAACTCTTGTTGATTTCAATGAAGCTTACTCCCAGATAAATGAATGTAGGATTGCAGCCTCTTCACATCTATTCACCTTACTCTAGCAAGTGCAAGGCCCTCCTGTCAAGGACAACTATGCACTCACAGAACCTGGCCTCCTCGATCATGCAACCAGCAGGTGCTTTCCAGAAAGATGCTTTCAGAGCCTAGGAGATCCAAACATGCTCAAACAAGTCAAGCCAAGCCATGCTATGCTGGGACAGAACAATTCTGGGACAAGACAATACTTTGCAAGCGATCAGACACAACAGTCATATATATAAAAGAAAAACACAACTACCTCATTGACATAGCAATACCTAATGACAAAAACGTTGCAGAAAAGGAAGAGGAAAAGAGAGACCCAGCAAAGGTTTTAGGAAATCTTACTCATATTGGCACAGGTTGAGATATTTTGCTGGTCAGAATTTTCATCAGTAGAACTCCAATGGACTTTGATGGAAATGTCTTTAGGACTTTTAACAATTTTACTTTGGGCTTTCAGACTTCAGAAACTTCAGGTGGACGATATAAAATAACTAGCAATTACAGGAGAAGTGAAAAACCCTTCTCCACCCACCCCACCCACCATGCACATTGGCGCAAGAGCTAATAGTTAGATCCAAAAGATTAGTGAATTAAATGGAAAATTCATTAACAGTCTGACACGGGTGTTGAGAATTAATTGAAAAAATATATAGAAGATACAATATACAATGTGGATCTAGACTCCAGCTCAGCTAGATATGATCTTGTGAAGATTAATAAACTGAGGAGGAATATGACTTTTTAAAAAAAATCTTAGAACTCTATGTATTTCAGTCTTCCCCAACCCGATCCTCTCCAAATGTCTTTGACTGTGACTCCTATCTGGTCATGCTGACTGGGCGTTGGGAGTTTTATCCAACACATCTGGAGAGAACCAGCTTGGAGGAGGATACTGTATTTAACAAGAATCATCTGTTTTTGTACAGTTACTAAAAGGATAAAACAAATGCTAGCACCAGCAAATATCACATGGATGAAGAAAAAACACCATGGCCAGTAACAATCATCCTCCAATAGAGATGGATAATAAATTATGTATTCATGATGTTTAAAAAGCTCACTGAAATTGCATCCATTTACTTTGCCTTTCACACAGCCATGAGCTACTGTATGTTCAAATGAACTTCTAATATGATACCATTGCACATTTTTATATTCTTTTTTTAAACTGTTTCATTATTTAGTCAAATAAGAAGCAGTAAATAAATATTGCTAATAAGTCAATTCATACATCAATATATTTCAATGTTCTCCTCCAACAAAACAATAAAAAAAGCAAACGGGTGAGGTAACCAGATAAAGGTACTGCTTTGAAGCCATTTTCTGTTCCAGCACAACATCTTTTTTCCAGACAGCTAAACCAATTTGCTCAAACCATCTCTAAATGAATTCTTAGAAAATTCATTCAAATTTATTTCCCATAAATAGGAATATCAACTCCATATCATTCCTCCAACTCTCACATACAAAACTATAGCTCCCCACACACTCTCAACATGCACACAAACACCAAACTCTCTCAGAATCACCCACCACAAAACACACACGCACACATCCATTCATAGACAAATGAACATGCACCCCATGCACCTATCACATAAATACACTCACACAAACATACCTCTCCCAAGGCTGCGCCTATGCTTGCTTCCCTCCCCCTCCGCCTCCCCCATTTCTCTGGGCAAATTATGGGGATATTTACATTCACCTTGAAAATATTCTTAGCAGCAGCAAGGGGTTGCAGAGAAGGGGATTAGAAAAGTACAGGATGAGACCTGGGAGAGGAGAGATCCTAACAGGTGGAGGGCAGTTTTGGAAAAATTCTCAGAACCTTGTAACTCCCAGGGTAAAACTGTCCTACCTGCTGCTCCGCCTGCTTTTTGTCCTCTGCCTGAACCGTCCAAGAAGAGGCCCAGGATCGTCGAGCGGGAGCCGGAAGGGGTTTGCAGACTGAGTTTTGGTAAGTGTGGATGACCCACCAGGGGCAGGCCTCGGAGGTGCCCCAAATGAGGTGCTCCAAATGGGCCTGCCGAGGCCTGCTGAAGCCATTTCCAGATTCCTAGAGGTGACGGCCCCTCTAGGAACCCGGAAATGGCTTCGGAAGGCCGAAACCGGAAGTCCTAAAAACGGGCCTGCAGAGGCCTGCTGAAGCCATCTCCGGATTCCTAGAAGGGCCATCACCATAGCAACGGCCCTCTAGGAACCCGGAAATGGCTTTGGAAGGCCTCAGAAGGCCAAAACTGGAAGTGCTTGAAATGGGCCTGCAGAGGCCTGCTGAAGCCATCTCCGGATTCCTAGACAGTCATCGCCATAGCGCCGGCCCTCTAGGAACCCGGAAATGGCTTCGGAAGGCCTCAGAAGGCCGAAACCGGAAGTGCTTGAAATGGGCCTGCAGAGGCCTGCTGAAGCCATCTCCGGATTCCTAGAGGGCCGTCGCCATAGCAACGTCCCTCTAGGAACCCAGAAATGGCTTCGGCAGGCCTCGGAAGACCAAAACCGTAAGTACCCGAAACAGGCTTTGAGGGGGCTAAATTTCCAGATTTGGCCCCCCAAAATGGGTTTTCCCCCCGGATTTGGGTTTGCCTGCCATTTTCCGGGCATGTCTGGACAAATCCGGACGGATGGGCACCCTAGGCATTATGTTACAATAAAAATGCACACACAGAGTAAAATAACAATATAAAAGATAAAGACACTCCAAAATACCAATACAAATAATACTAAAAAAACAACTGCCAGATACTACAATTATATTACACATCTTAAACTAATAATAACAGCAGTCTTAGTTCTGCTTAATCATACAGGCTGAAGCATGCTCACGCCATGTCAGAGCAAAGCTGACAACTTTTTATTTTCAAAAGCAGTGAGGGCTGTAAGATCTGCAGTCCACTGTAAAATGGAAGGAGGAGGCTAATCTTTCCAAGACTGAAGTATTAATCTTTGGGAAATCATAAGGTCTTATAAAATCCATAATCGATGGCCATTGGACTGTTTCCAGATGATGGGGATGTAATACAAGACTGCATGCACGTCTTTGATAGTCAATATGGCATCCAAAACTATACTGATATGCACAATGACCACCACCCAGAAGGAGCCACCACAACACTTCCCCACATAATGGGTAGTATCCAAAGGAACCCAAGCAGCCCAAGCCCACTGGCACCAGTGAACATGAGGCAGGCCCCACTGGAGTGTGCACAGCCCCTACCACTAGTAGCCATGATGTACCACTTCCAGGGGGAAACGCCGCATTGAGTAGAAGCAGTCATTTCTGTAAGGGGCAGGTCTGGAAGGGGCCAGGGCTCCATTGGATACTCCATGTGACTCAACAAAGCATCACCAACAGTGCCGTGCCAGCATCAATTTGACAATGATACGTTTTTCCTGAAGAAGCACTCTGTTGACCAGTATAATCAAAACACCAATTTCTGCTGGATTAAAAAATACTTTAAGATCAGAAGAAATTATGCGGATGAAAGCCACAACCATTTTTCACTAACGCAGTTGGATGTGGCAGTCCAGTTCCACTCCTCTCAAACTTGGATATCCAGCTCCTGGCTATCCAATAGATTTTTATATATGGTAATTGTTGGCTTGGGTATCTGCTTAGATTAAGATCTGCTAATACCATTAGTGAGTCTGAAAACTTTATTTCAGACAGACCATACAGAATAACCAATACTTACCTTATTTAGGATATTACCATTTTGCAGTATCGAGTAACTGTTCAGGGCAATGAACAAAAAAAACATGCTATCTTTTCCTGAAAGGTGATCTAGGGTGAAAATACCTTTCATATATAACATTTCCTCCACAGAAAAAGGTGCCCAGCAATTTTCAGTTCAAGGTTACACCATATCGTCAACATGGCGTGTGAGAAGGGGTCAAAGTGAAATTGGTGGGCCATCACTTGCCCTACTTTTCTGGCTGCTAAAATTGTAGATGGAATGGTCCCTTTTTCTTTGGATGTGTAGAATCGGGTTACAGATGAGCATACTCAAACACTACCCAAAGGGGGGGGGCAATGAGGAGGAGGTAGATTGACATTTATGAGTGCATAAGATGAGGTATGCTCTATGGTACAAATTTAGATCTGAAAAATTGAAGCCTCCCTTATCCATGAGCAATTTCAGTTTCTTGAGAGCATCTCAGAGGGGACATTCCCTAAATGAATTTTCTAAATAGTGCATTAATTTTTTGAAAATAGGATTTGGGGATAAATAAAGGGATATCTCAGAAGACATATATCATCTGATGTAAAACATTCACTTAAGATATTGATCTTTCTCCAAACACCAAGGATGAGCAAAGCCCACCAGTCCAGGTCTAGCATTATTTTAGTTAACAGGGAAGATAAATTCTTCTTAATCAACAGTGAAATATCTGTGGGAACTTTATTCCCATAGAGTTATTAAAAAGTATGAGCTTTCTTCTGACTGATCTGATAAGTCAAGTTTTCCCCATTTACTTGATGCTGGAGCTGCCCTGGGGAAACGAGGAGGAAAGTTGCAATTTCAACGGAATTATGCAGGAAGGTGTGGCCTGTGCTGGCAGGATACTCTGTAACTTACACTTCACCCACTGAATATAATAGAATCTCTCAGCAGTTCACAACATTGAAACACAACATTAAAGTATTTCCAACTATAATAAAGGAGCAGTAAAATGGAGCGAACTAATTAATTTACTTACGGCCCAGGGAAAGCCTTGGGGAGCAAGTGAGGAAGTGTTTAAAAGATGCCACATTTTCTGCCTCCCGAACTACATGAGGGAGGTTTTTCCAAATTGTAGGTGCCGCTACAGAGAAGGCCTGCTGCCTACTTTATGGCAACATTCCGCTTTTTTCGGAATGACCAGCAAGACCTCCTCTGCTGATCTTAAAGGTCACCTGGGTATGTATAAGGAAAGGCATTCTGCTAGGTATCCTGGTTCCAAGTTGTTTAGGGCTTTACATGATAGTAACATAACCATATACATGGTTCGGTAGCTAATAGCCAGCCAGTGCAGTTCTTTTAACACAGGTGTTACGTGAGCATAGCTGGGTGTCCCAGTGAGCATTCCTATAGCCCTATCCAGGCATAGAAAGGTGTGTAGATTAAACACACAAGAAGCATGACCCTACTAATACATTTTCCAACATTCGCAATCACATTGAGTGTCTCCAGAAAGTCACCTCCACATGTAGAGGGCGATGAAAACAGTGACAGAGGGTGGGATGAATCTAGTGCACTCCACCTCCTCGTGTGTTTTTTAGAGAAGTAACCTAACTGCAGGAACAGTTTTTTACAGTGGGGTGAATTGCTTACATCAGTGGTACTTTCACAGTTCAATCCTATACATGTCTACTCAGAAGTAAGCCCAACTAGGTTCAATTATACATACTCCCAGGTAAATGTGTGTAGGATTGCAGCTGTACTAGACTTAATAGGTTTGAACTTTGCTTATCTTTCCTCCTTGATTTGTCATCATATTCCAGTCTGGACATTTTGTTCACTCTTCTTCTTGTTAATCCTAAAATCTCCGGTTCCATCAGATTTCTCTATTCTCTCCCCCTTGAAGGCGTGCAATGTTCTTTCAGCATATATTCACTATTGCTTTTTCTCTGTCTGCTTTTTAAAGTTCTCAAAAGTTATTTTACCCATATGCTTTTCTTTCTTAAATCTAGTCTCTTCGGTTGCCTGATTTATAAACCTCACTAACACAATTATTTAAACCTCACTAATGAAAAATGCATTACATAACCTTAAGTATGTGTTTTGACACCTTAAGTCTGCAGATATGATTATCTGGTCTTTATGTCCTTCACTTTCTAGTAACCCTTTTTTTTTTTACTGTTCTAATATTTCAAGCCACTTTGGTCAAGAGGAACATAAATATTTAACAACAACCACCACAAAAAAGACAAGTCCAAATCCAACTCAAGTTAGCCATGACCATGCGCCCCTCTACAAGATTTTGGTTTGACGCCTGGTTGGCTGATTATGCGCATCTTCTCGGAAGCACTTTTACGCCTAATCCCTATACATGGGAGGCACTGAATCACATTACCAGCTGTATGAAAGGCATTTTAAAGTTTTTGACATGCTGATAATTGCATGCAAATGTTGCTGAAAGTAATGCGCTTTGTCCCAGAGAAACTCCCCAAACCGGTTCCCTCCCTTTATTCTCCCCGCCCACCAGAATCTCCCGCCTTTGGTTTCCTAGGTTACCTGAAAGGAATGAGCTGATTAACATGTTCAGCTACCTTCCCCCCTCCTTCCCGATTGCCATTTGAGAAGTAAATGGGAATGTGCCGCGTGCGCGCACACACACACACACACACGCCAAAACAGACAGGGGGATGCTGCTTCGTTCCTTCCCCCTCCTCTTCCCAGCGAGCTCAACAATTGTAAAACACACACACACACACACACACACACACACACAAAACTCAGCTCAGGAACCCAGCAAGAAGCAAGGGGAAGTTATGTCTGCTGATGGTTAATTATGCGCCCATCCGCCCATCCTTCCTACCCCCTTTACTTCTCATAAAACCACCTCCATCTGGCCCCGTGTCTCCATGTAAAAATATTTCTTCAGGGTACTTCAAAGAAACTTTATTTTTGGTTCACGCTGGGTCACCTCTTTTTGGAGCTTCCATCCAGAGAGACGGAGTACAAGGAGGAAGTTGCCAGGAGGAGAGAGGAAATAAAACTAAACCAAAAAGTGGGAGGTTTTCTCAGCGAAGGGGCAGTTCTATGTGTGACATCACGACCACAGTCCAACCCCCTGATCATTAATGGGCCTCCTCAGAAAGTTGTGTACACGGACATAAGGCGCTCTTACTCCTGCAGTAAATTAAAACTCGCTAATTAACGCGCATTCAATAATGCGCATAATCAGATAGATAACGCGCCTCAACTCCCGATTTGCGCTCCGCTCTTGTAGAGGTAAACATTTTAATGAGACTTCAAAGAGCTTTAAACGTCTTGTGTAGAGGCAGCGCATGAAACAACTAACTTGTCCCACTGCTGTCAATGAGACTCAATCATGACTAAGCTTAGTTGGTTTCAGGCCATAGTGCATTTTAAGTACTACACAGCTAAGAATGGGAGTTACCATAATCATTTAGAGACCTATTAAATCATTATACAAGGTACACATTAGAACATGCTGTTTTCCCCATTTTTTAACCATAAATCAAAACTGCGCCAGCCCTTTGTTTGTTTAAATTCTCATTCTCTCACTCAAACTAACCCCTTTTGCCCTGGGGACCCCAGAGGAACTCTTCTCCTCTGTCTAGATCCAACAGGAACATTTCCAAAAAAGGTACAGAGTTTCTTGCACTTGCTTCCATTTGGTGCTTACTAGGGCTGTGCACAGACTTCCCTACCTGCTTCAGAGGCTGATTCCGAGCTTCCGAATCAGCCAGGATCTGACCCGCTTTGGAGCTGGAGCTGGAGCTGGCTCAAAATTCAGATCTAAAGTCGAAGAGGTGAACAGCCCTAGTGCTTATTGCTACCATTGCAAAAAGGACCTACTAGACAGCTACAAAAAGACCTACTAGTCAGCTGGGCTCTGTTTTCATTTCTCCAATTTAGGGAAAAACAGGATAAAACAGGTTTGGCCAGAGAGCATGCATAGTCACTAAAAGCACTGTACTATGCCTACTCAGAAATAAGTCCCACTGATCAGGTTCAATGGGGCTTACGCTTTCTTGCAGCCAGCTGCTGAGAAGCGGGATGAAGCCCACCAAGGACTATCATGGAGATTCCATTAAAAATGGTGGGGGGGAGGTGGAGAGAGTTTCCATTACAGACTTGATAAAGAAATTGTGAGCCTTTGAATTTTTTTAAGTAGTCTCACCACAGTAATCTTGTAGGAGAAGGACAATTGGGGGTGATGATATAATTCAGAAGAAAAGAGAGCCCTGTAATTTTATCCCCTCATCTTTTACAAATAGCCACATGAAGATAAAAACGTTGTGTTCTCTCAATTCGAAAATGAACTTCAAAGTAAATGTGCCTAGATTTATTAAATGTATTACTGTTATATCCTGTCTTTTCTGAGAATCTGAAGGTGGCAAACATGGCTCTCCACACCCTCCCACCCTGATTTCATCCTCACAATGCCCTTGGTTTTATCCTACCTGTGAGGTGGGCTAAGCTGAAAGATCATGACTGGACAGGCTCACACAGTGAAATTCACGGTGGTTTAGATTTGAACCACAGTCCAACATTCTAACTACCCAACCACACTAGATTTAACCTTTCAACAATCAAGATCTAGGCTACATACAAACATACAAGTATACTTTGTATATCATGGCAACATTAAAAGGTGTTTTTTACTTAAGCTTTCCCTGTCAACACAGACCTGCATTTTCCAACATACGTTTAAGATATTAGCAATACCCCAGCAACCTGGAACTTTGCATTTAGCTCTGAACCTGACAATCCTTTATTTAAAAGAACATGCATAAAACAGAGCCATGGAAATAGAATTAAGTTTTAGATGCATCACAAGAGTAAGATATAATGCACATGCTTGAAAATACGTACTGAAGTCACCGGTAAGAAACACTGCTTCTGCTCCCGGAGCCCATTCTTTACAGTAGAGCCCTCCGTCTACAAATCTGTGGACTCCAAATGTTTGGTAACTTCTTGTGAATTTGTCAAGGCCACCTTCATTTTCTTCAATGTTCTTCAAGATGTGATGAAAGACACCATACCTTTCAATAGAAGAATGTTAGGAAAGCGTTACTAAGTAAATATATACAAAATCTCCAGTGATAGCCACATTTTAATCCTTCTTCAATCAAGTCTATTATATTCTAGTCACCCTAGTTAAACTTTAAATATTATCATTGTAAGAGTTTACCAACACGTTTAGATTTTTTTTAGGAGTTAGTTGTTTTTTACACTTTCCATCAATAGGGTGCTATATATTCTGTATCTGGAAGCCTAAAATCCATGGAGTGAATTGTTCTTCACTTTGTCTGCTATGTGACATTCCATTGAATCCAACTATTTGAAGACTAATTTTTCAAAATACGAGAATTACTATGCTAAAGCCAACAGCAGCGAAAACATCCTACACTTTCATTGAGGAACAGTTTTTCTCCATAAAACAAAAGCTAGAGCATGGCACCTCTATTGTAAGATACTCAGTTTTATCTAGTTTAAAAGGGTCATTTGTTCAAAGGAAACATCAATCATAGTGACAACTAAGATATTACACCTTGGGGGAAAATGCCACTGCTGGGAAACAGTCTCAGGTTTATTTAAAGCTGTGGTAAAGAAAGAGTCACTTTAGAGACATCATATTAAGAGGCTCCTTAGGTCTCATTTATTGGTTATTCCAGTTGATTATATTAACTTTTTACTCGCAAGGTTAAGCCTTCCCAACAGCTTTTGTTCAAGAGACAGATATTTACCTCACAGCCAATAAAAATTTCAGAAGAAGTACAGCTTGAGGATAGTGGGCATTTTCATATAATCCTCTTGTTCCACACAGAGAAGCCCCAACATTACATCTGGGAAATTTGCTCATGGGTATCATGCATCAAAACTGTGTAATGATTTCTGTAACCTCCATAGTCACTTTGCTTATTATTCAGTGCACAGCAGACTCTCTCTCTCTTACAAGAGCCTCTAAATATAAAGTTGCCTTCTCAACAAACATGTGTGACAGGTGATGGAATTTTAAAGCTTGTTGCAATTTAATTTGAATGCATAAAATATAAGTCAAACAGAAAAGGTAGGAAAAGACGATTTATACATTTTTGGAGGGGAAAAGGTCAAAACACAGCAAGAGAACAAGTCACTGCAATACACAGCCACCTGGTCTCTCTCAAAAGGGAAAGTGTTCAGGCTTTTGTAGGAAAAAACAATTCCTGCTCTCTCACCACCACTTACCTTCCCAATTATAGCAGCAATCCTGGCTAGACAATGTTGGGAGTTCTAGGCCTTTTTTCTATCTAAATATGCATAGGATTGCAGCTTTAGTTAATTATTCATCTGCATTTCCCTCCTCACGCCAAAAAAAAAAAGTTATAGTACTTGCATTGTATTTAAAGTGTCAGTAAAAACACATTGTGAAGCAGAAAACGCTGCAATGCAAACACACTCCAGTCTCTTTGGTTCTCTCATTTAGCTAGAATCAGCTATGAACAACAGCTACTATCAAGCATGACCCCAAAAAGAGCAACTATTGTCCAAATAGATCTACAGATGAGCAACCTAATATCAGAGATATTAAGATCAATTTCCTTGTGAATTTGAATGTGGTTTCAGGGTATGAATACATGTCTATATGAATACAAATATGAATACAGAACTGAAGTTATCAGGACTCCCTTGCAGGAAGCTTGAATATTATGTTAACTATTGAAGACAATGTTTCCCCCGGTCTACATTCACACCTCAACTCTTCCTATAATCTTTCTCATGCAAGTCATTACAATATATTTTTATACTGAGACCTTTATCACACGGGCAATTTTAAGCACACCCTCCACGACTTTGATCCAGTTCATCAGCACCGGACTCGCATGACATCGACCCCCTCACGCTGTTCTCACGCCCTGAGTGCTCCATTTTTCTTTCTGTTTCAATTTAACCCTGAACAGGAAAAGCCCGTTTCAGGCAAGTTCAACAGCCAAGCTGAGGTATCACAGCAATCCCTACCACATGTGATTCAAAACACTAGATTCGCATAGAAAACAGAGGAGGAACCCGCAGAAGCAATCTGGGTGGAAAATGGTAGGTGTGATAAAGGCCTGAGATGTGGAAGAGGAAACAACTAAGAGCTAGAGCCAAGGCCAGATGCCTTACACATGAGGACTTATTTGGTAGATCATTTTGTATATATATCTTTTGCCCAGCAGCTGGAGGGCTCAGTCAAACTCTTCTCAACCAGAAAAAAACTAGGTGCCTCCCACAAGGAGTGCTTAGTCATCACCACTGAAGGTTGGGAGGGGGGCATCTGTACACAGTAGCAATTGCAATGTTATCCCGGGATGGGAAGTTGGGAGAAAAAGCAGTTCAACAATAATTTATGGGCATATTAAGTAATGCACAGTTCAGAATGTCTCTACTTCCACCTAGGATATCAATCTTCATAGGCTTCTTACAAAAAAAATCTATATTAAAATTCCGCTCTTCAACACTAGAGCGGAACAGGACCTACAAAGAACACTGGTCCCAATATGGCTAAAGGGGTGAAATGAACAGTGCTGATCCTTTTGATGAAGGATACCTAGATTCAACCCTGGTCAGCCACACAGCTCACTGAGTGGCCTTGGGCCAGTCACTCTCTCACCGCCTGACTTCACAGGCTTGTTGTGAAGATAAGGAAGGCACAATCCCATACCCATCTCCTGGAGCTGTTAGAAAGAAGGGTAGGAGACACGCAATTAGAATGCTGTAAAAAAAATGCTGAGGCAGCAACTCTAGTCAACTGAAAATGCTTATTTTGCTCTTGAAAAGGTTGGGTGGGAGGGAGGAGGCACACATTTCTGACATGAATTGCCCAGTGAAATGATTGCAGGAGGCTAGCTCGGTTTCCCTGCTAAAAGAGCAAACAGACTTGAAAGCAACTTCTTACTTGACACAAGAAAGATTCTTTGTAGCTAGCATTACATATTGTAATCCCTTGTGGCTTACTGGACTTTTAACATTAGATTTGGCTTTCCCCATCACAGTTTATGCACAGGACCAAATTAGAACTACAGAGGACAATCAGTCAATAAGGGGGCCATGCGATGTGTGTGCAGTTCAATTACTATAATACCATTTATCCTAAATAATTGCTGGATTGAAAAGGGAGTAAATATCAACACAAATCTATTTACTTTCAGATTCTGGTTGACTTTTGTTGTCTCAACTGTTCACTTAAATTTTCATTTTTGATTACTTATAAAGCACATAGCGCCTTGCGAGCTGCTCACATAAATTCATTTTAATAATAAGTAAACAGCAGAGGATTGAATGAAATAAACTGAACTGAATTTTAGTTGTAAGTGTTAAATAAATCCTCCTACTGTAGGTTAGAAGCCTGAAGCCAAGGAATTGATTGATTGACTTAATCAGTGACCTGATTCACACTTCATGATAAGCCATCATGGATTAATTCACCCGTGAGGTTCCAAGATGCGTGCTGACCATCATTTTGAATATGCAAGCTGCAGTCAGGGCATGCCGCGGCTTGTGTCCTGCAAATCTAGGTGTTGTGGGTTATTTGAGGGTTAAACAACCCTCGGATAACCCTATATCAATTGATATAACCCACAATACCCAGGTTCACATGACACGACAAGCAGTGATATGCCCCCGCTGTGGCTCACATATCCAGAATGGTGGTTGGAGCCCATCTCTGAACCCCATTGAATGAATTATCCCATGGTGATTAATTGTGACTTGCGAACTGCCAGTATTTTAAATCCTACTTCCCACCTGAAGCTGAACAGCTTCCTGACTTTTGTTACTTTGCATTGTGAACTGGTAAACCTAAGAAACCAGGAAGAAGGAGGAGGCACAGTTCTGTCAAGAGTTTAGTTCGTAGACTTATAGTGTCCTGTCCCACGGTTAACATAAGAACATAAGAAGTGCCATGCTGGATCAGACGAAGGGTCTATCTAGTCCAGCACTCTGTTCACACAGTGGCCAACCAACCGTAGGTCAGCGACCAATAAAACAGGATGTGGAGCAATAGCACCCTCCCACCCATGTTCCCCAGCAACTGGTACACACAGGCTTACTGCCTCGAATACTGGAGATAGCACACAACCATCAGGGCTGGTAGCAACTGATAGCCTTCACCTCCAGGAATTTATCCAACCCCCTTTTAACGTCATCCAAATTGGTGGCCATCACTACATCCTGTGGTAGTAAGTGACATAATTCAACTATGTGCTGTGTGAAGAAGTACTTCCTTTTATTTGTCCTGAATCTCCCACCAATCAGCTTCATGGGATGACCCCGGGTTCTAGTATTTTGAGAGAGGAAGAAAAATGTCTCCCTATCCACATTCTCCACACCATGCATAATTTTGTGCACCTCTATCATGTCTCCCCTCAGCCTCCTTTTTTCCAAGCTAAACAATCCCAATTGTTGTAACCTTCCCTCATAGGCTCCAGCCCCTTAATCATTTTAGTTGCCCTTTTCTGTACTTTTTCCAGCTCTCTAATATCCTTTTTTAGGTGTGATGACCAGAACCGTACACAGTATTCTAAGTGTGGTCACGCTATAGATTTGCTAGTATGATACTAGCAGTTTTATTCTCAAATCCTTTTCTTATAGTGCCTCACATGGAGTTTTCCTTCTTTACAGCGGCCGCACATTGGGTTGACATTTTCATCGAGCGGTCCACCACAGTCCCAAGATCTCTTTCTTGTTTGGTCACCGCCAGCTCAGATCCCAGTAGGTTATACTGAAATTGGTTTTTTTTGACCCAATGTGCATCCAGTCCTTCCTTTCCTTTCCACTTCCCTCCTACAAATAAACTTTGCCTCATTCCTACTTTTCTCCTTGACCTTTTTCTTCAACCACCCATGGTTTCCTTAGAATTCTGTTTTTCATCCCACTGGCTACTTTGTCCTTCTTCCTTGATCCTTCTTTGTCTCTTGGGCCATTTCTACACCAGGCGTTTTGCCTGGGATTTCCCCTGGGTGGTCCCTGTGCGTTCACATCACACACAGGTATTCCTGGGGGTGGGGGGGATGGCCATGGGATTTGCCAGAGATAAGGGATCCCTGGAAAGTCCCAAATCTTCCCGCAGTCCCGGTAAGCGTGAGTAAGCTCGGCAACAGAAATGGGCACAGAGCCACACTGTGTGGCTATGTGCAGATCAGGAGAGGGGGTGGCACCAGTTTCACCGCCCCCAGGAGGGCAGGGAGGGGGGAGGGGGGCTGATCGCACGCTTTTTTTTTTTACTTTACCTGTGTGCTCTTCTCGGGCCCCCAGAAAACCAAAATGGTGGGAGTGACGAGTGTGCCATGCCTTGGAGGAAACGGAACTTCCGCTTCCTCCATGAAGATTGAAGATGATGATCCCGGAAGCAGGTTACTTCTGGGATTGCCCTCCCTCCCTCCTTCCCTCTATAGCCTGTGGTAGAGAAAGGGCCTTGGTCATAGTACATAGAACCTGTTTCTCTCTTCTATTTTCATGGGATAAACTCTTCGTGCCTCCGGTTTTCTGACGGCTTTATTTCCTGGAGCATTTGGAATGTTTAGGAGTTGCTATGTTCAGGCCAACTCACTCAACTAGTGTCAGAGACTTCAGTGCCACTGGAAGAATGCATTTATAGATCGTTTAACTCTTACACAACCCCCACCACCCAGGTTCACACAACATGGCAAATTGCTGCAAATTGAATATTTGTATCGGCTGCCGACACAATCTGTTAAGCCACAGTGGACAGTTCAGTTATGCAGACCAGACCAGGGAGTGCTCCCACTAGTGGTAAGAAATACTGAGTTCAAGCCAGTGGCTAGAACCAAAGAATCCTGTACATGAGCAAAAGGCTTTTTCATGTGTGCACATGCAACTGATTCCATCTCAGCTACATCACACTCTATTCCAGAAGGTACCTATTTTCAGAACTAGAAGGCACTCCAGTAGCAAAGAGCCACAAAGGTGCTGTACATGCAGTGTTCCATGTATGTTTGAATCCCAGCTGTTACTGGCAAGTCACCATATAAAACATGTTCCGATCCACAGCCAAAAACAGTGAGACACAAGAATATTTGAAAAGATTAAATGGCAATAATGAAGTATTTCCTTGACATTTCCAGTCAGCAGCTGTTAATTCTGGTAGAGATGTAAATACTAATAAGTAATTAAAATTTAGTAAGTGAGCAGCATATTAATTTTTCTTCAAATCAAGAAACCTATTTGGTAGCCTTAAAAAGCCAGTAAATATTTTCTTAAAATTACATGCAGCCAAAGGCATTTCCATTTCCATATGTATTTCTAAAGATCAGTGATAACGTTTGGTTAATTTCATTTAAGATGAAGTGAAATAGCCATTGGAATTTATAGCATACTCATAGGCTGAATTCGCACGACATATTAAGCAACTGAAGAGGGGGAATCAATCGTCAGTTGTATTGACTATCATGTCGTCTGAATGTTGCCATAGTCAACTCAGTGCTGATCCTAATCCACACCATGGTTGATTATTTATTACCATGTTGTGTGGGGAGTACCCCCTAGATGAACAACTGTAAAGTTGATTATTACCCCACCATTAACTATCATGTTGTCCGAATTCAGCCATACTGTGATTAACAGATAGCATAATTTGTTTTCAATGTGTCAGCACCTACTGTGCATGTGGGACTAGGCTTGCCATTCATTTCCCCTGGCAGGGCACCTTTGCCTTGAATTAATACATGACAGGTAAGAAATTTAGTAGATGATCCTTTCCTAAAATGGCACCAGCATATTAGGCAAAGCTGTACCTATAGATACCTGCCTTGACAGCAATATGACAGAAGTAAAAAATTGCAAGTAAAAGTTTCCAGAACTGTAACACACACTACTTTGCAGCCTATGCACAACCACATTTCACAACTGCATGAGTAAGACAGACAAAAGTTACATGAAGCACATCATTGCGTTTACTGAAGAGATGCCACCTCCCCATTCTTTTGAAGTCAGCAGTGGCAGGGCCTACCAGTTTTGAAGCTGCCTCTCTCAGTGTCCCAGGAAAGCTGGCTATGTCCTAGGGTTTGATAAACTCTAGATCTAGGTCTACTAAGGTGGGGATTCTTTGAGACCTTTCCACCATTGTTAGTTGTTCAGCCTCCAAACAACACAGGCTATAAGCATTTGAGCAGACAATGTCCACTATATTGAAACGGACGGACACACACACCATTGGCTACCATTTGTTTTGATATTTACTGTAAGCAGCTCAGAGAACTTTGTTATGGACAAGCTGATCAACAGCGGAACAGATCGCTTTGGATGGCGGAATCTCCTTCATTAGAGGTTTTTAAGCAAAGGCTGGACAATCACCTATCAGTGATGCTGTAGTAGTGGACTTCCTGCAGTGTGCAATGTAGCTGGGAAGGAATCAGTGATATATGTCGGTAAAATCCATGAGACTTTCATAAGTCATACTAGGTCTATGTATGTATTAGATTTGTATAATGGCCAACAGGCAAATGCCCTTGGGGTCGTTTACAAACATAAAACCAAACAACAACAAAATAACAAAAATAGAAGGATAAAAGTATCAAAATAATATATTAAAATTAGAAACATTAAAAGATATTTAAAAGAAGCCATCGGTAAAATTAATAAGCAATAGATTAAAGATTAAATACCTGCTTTTAGAGGACGGTCTTAACCTGGCATTTCAATATATACCATAAAGTAATTAGAAACAACCTGCCATTAGCCCATCTCCTATACATGTTGTACCATACAAGTGCACCCAAAGTAGTTCCCAACATGATGGTTCAGATGACAGTGTCAGTGAAAAGACGAGGTCCAGATGAATGGAACTTCATATATAGCAATATGGCATTTGATTCAGAAATTTATTCCATTCAGATTTTTGGCCTCAATTCCTTCCCATCCCATCACCAATCTCTTAACTGCAACACTGGGAAGCACAAATTTGGAAGATCATTGAGGATTTCTTGGAGTAAAGCTCTCCAGCAGGAGAGGCAAGAGTTCATGCAGCAAATTTTAAGATTACTTTTGCCAGTTATTTTTATGCTGGTAGAATGTTGTGTTTCAGAGACTAGAGGAAGAATTACACCCCTTTTCCTCTCCCCCTTGTGAGAATGGCTGGCTGATCATGTTCTAGGAAAGAGGTAAGGAATAAAGAAGAAGAAAAAGAGAAAGGTGTGTGTGTGTGTGTGTATATATATATATATATATATAGGAGAAAAAGAAATGAGAGGGGGGGAATGAAAAGAAGGTTAAAGCTAAAGGGACCCTTAGTATGCCTCTGAACATCAGCTACCAGGGGACAAGAAGCAGGGGAAAGTATTTAATTTGATGCCATGCTCGCAGGATTCTCAGATCTGGCTGCGCATGTCAGAAATAGAATGCTATTCTAGCTGGATGTTTGGTCTGTTCCATCAAGGGCTCTTCTTCTGAACACTAATATTACAGTTGGATTCTGTAAAGAGTTTTAGGGTGCAATCCTGTGTATGTTTAGACAGAAATCTGTCTGGGCATACTGGGAGTGGTAGGGCATTTTTTCTGTCTAAAATGCATAGGATTGCACCCTTGACCTTTTTTTAAAAAAAACTTTGTTATATAAGACACTAGTGATTTTGCAATCTTTCTTAGAGCCCATGGGACCAAAATCAAAATAAGTATGACTGATACTCTGACAAAGAAATCTAGGAAAATGAAAATCACACTTTTTTCCAGGCATTCATTCTAAACAGCCCATCAACTCCACTGTGCTGTGTATGGTAATTACAAGACTAACCTTTTTTAAAAAAAAATTAAGTAATTTGAAAGCTATTGCCACCTTCTTGGTAAAAAGGCTTCATATACAATAATGTGTCATGAAATCTAAAAGAGTCAGTATTTCATTCAGTAATTCAGTTCATTTAACCGTGTCGGTCGGTATAGCAGGTGAGTCGTCTCCCTGTTGTCACCACAGGCACACTTGTTTAGAGGAGCCAGGATTCTCTTTCCTGCTTGGCATGTCAAATAATACCCGTGCAGGAGAGTGTTTTATTTTCTTATTTTAAATTAATGCGGATGGGGGGGAACCTTAATTTGAGAAGAAAGCTGTTGAAATACAAAGAGACAGATTTCTTTCTAGAAATCAGTAGACTAAGACTTTGTTAGCTCATGTTTCGTATTACACAAGAGAAAATAAACTGAAAGGTCATTCAAACAGTTACAGCATTGCCCTTTTCCAAGGTAATCAGCGGAGCATGTAGCAAAGACGTGAACACAAGCGTGACTGGAAAGACAGTAGCTGATAAAGAGGCTCACTGCCAAAACTACATGGGACAAAATACAATATTCCCAATGCCAGCTGAAGAGTGTGGCATGCTACAGGACTTACTTGAGTAATTCTGATTTATTAGTTTAATTTGAAATTGTGTTCTTGTTAAACATTCAGGTTTTCATACTGCCAAAAGATACCAGAATCTTTAACGCTGACCATTAATCACATCCATAGGTGAACCACGAGAGAAGCAGTATAGCTTATTAATTTGTTTGCAACGATGAAAACAAGGCATTCATTACAATTAATTCGGCTGCTTGACTAATGTGCATGGTAAAATAAACACGCAGTCTCCTTGTGTATTTCAATAGCATTTTAAACTAAGGACTGCATCATAAGACCCTTTCCATATTAAAATAAGCTGCTTAGTTATCTGTCCGTATTGCTAGCATCTTCCACGCAGACTTTACTAATCACATTAAAGAGTGTTTCTGGGTTTTTTAAGAGTGAGAGAAAAATAAAAGTTGGAGACATTCCTCTTAAGTGTTTTGTTTACTGGAAGTTATTTTAAAATGGATGTGTTAGTAACAGCATGTCAATTCCCATTTGATACCACTGTCAGCTATTTTGTATATCAAGGTCAAGTGTGGAAAAATAGAGACTCAATGAGTCCCATAGCAGCTGTGCTGACAGCTATGGAGTCTGGCTCAAAAATCAGACTGATATACTTGAATTTATAGACAGTGCAGGTTTTATCCTTACGTTTCAAGCCTTTTATGCTTAAGTATCACTAATGAAAATGATGGTAATTTTATAAAGTTAAGAGATGAAAAGGCTTCTCTACTGCTAATTCAGATTATTCTATTATATTTTCCCACTTGTGATCGATCTGCCGGACACTGTATCCAAATGCCAAAGATGTGGATGGCATCTGGGTAGAGAATGGTGAGGCTTTAGCGAGTTCCTCCTTCACATGGTGTTGGAGAAAGAGCCAAATTGTAAGTTAATAAACAATACATATGTGTATATATCTATACTGCTTAAATACTGAAGTTTTAAAAGCCTGCCTGATCAAAGTTGTATTCACCTGGAGCAAGCAGCTAAAGAAAGTGGAGGTGAAATGAACTTCTCTCAGGAAGAATTCCACAACTGGGTACAGTCACAGAAAAGGTTCTCTCATGGATGCTGAGACATGATTGGTGGGACTAGGACACATCAAAACACCCATTCTTCATCTCGTCTATCAATAAAGTAGCCACATTCAAATAAAGAATTCAAAAATAAACTTATATTCAGCTTCTCAATCCTGTTACTTCATAGATGTGTGTGTGCATGCATGCGCCAGATTTAAATAACACTTCTCTTGAGCTCTAACTTTACTGGCCACCTACTTTTCTGTCCTGGGACGTCAGCAGGTGTCCTGGTACACCACTTGTGAATGTAATGGCTGCTGGAGTCCACCCCAAGGCTAAGACAGTTTTTCATTGTCTGCAGAGACTGATCAATCTGATTGGATCCCTCTCTCAAGTGACAATAAAAAGGGCTTCCCCATCAGATGTTAGGGCACAGGCAGGATGATATAGGATAAGGCAGTCCTTCAGGTACCATGGGCCCAAGCCATTAAGGGCTTTATAGGCAACAAGCATCCCTTTAAATTGTGCCCTGCAGCATACTGGTAACCAGTGCAGATGTTCTAATAATATGCTCACACAGCCATGTTCCTATGAGTAGTTGCATTATGGACCAACTGAAGTTTCCAAAAACTCATCAAATGCAGCTCCATATAAAGTGCATTATAGGAATCTAGTCCTGATGTAACCAAAGCATGTGCCTTTGTGGCTAAGTCCAACCTCCCCAGAAATAGATGCAATTGGTGTATCAGCCTGAGATGGGCAAGGACCCCACTGGCCACTCACACAAACACTCAAGCTATAACTCTGTTAGTTGAATTGCAACCTGAGCCATAGAAACTATTGCATCCAATTTCTTTTAAATGAGGATAGGAGATGGGGAACTGGTGGCTAGGAAAGAAGAGTAATTATTTAAATCCAGCATTGCCTCCATCCCCAATTCAATAGACTACAAACTGCAAACATAGGCATTATGCACATTGTTAATAAAGTTATGTCAAGGAACTTTCCACTGAGTGTTTGTTATTAAGGCAAAATGACCACTGTATATATTTTCATGGAAATCTTATCCTACAGTTTCATTCAAATCTTATCCTGTTACTACCTCCAAAATAAATCTCTACCACAATTAGCAGATTTAATACCACGTTACTCCGATGGAATAACTAGTTATCTGTTCCCTGTTTGTTGGAGACAACTGATATAGTCATATGTTTTTCTCTAACATTCTTCTCTATGCTAAAAGTGAAGAATTGTTGTGGAATAAGCCAGCACCTGGCATTCCTTGCCTAAGCAGACTAGGTTTGTGATTAACACTTATTACCATGTCACCACAATAACTAGTGTTAGCATTAAATAGAGGGATGGCAGTTGCAACCTGTAATATTTCAAACCATGTTGTTACCATCTTAATTGTTCTTGCAAAAATTCCACTTCACTGCCAACACGACCACTAAAATCAAGCAAACTGCCTCCAGCAAGAGGATATGTTTCTTATACCCATCTTCTACCAAGTCACTCTGAAATTTACAGGCTGGATTCTATGGCAAAGTAGTTTGGGATGTTTTCCTCCCTTTATTTAAAAAGCACGGGGGCTGAAGAAGCCGAAGTAGAATTTCCTGGTCTCTTGATACAGACCCATAGGAAGATACGGGCCTTATTGCCTCAATAGGCTGTATTTATATCTAAGCAGACAGACCTATTGCATCAGAAATGCATGTGACAACTTGTGGTACTGAGCTTTCTATAGGTTTCTGATTCCATGCACAGGTGCACAAAAACCTACCAAATGAGAGAGGAAGGAAGGAAGGAAGGAAGGAAGGAAGGAAGGAAAAAAGGAAGGAAAGAAAGATTACATCCAGCACTGGCATAACATATGTGGAACCCATAGGAATACTCATGTGCCTTTAAAATTATATACCAGGTACTTTTACCGCATAGGCACATCAGCATGCCTAGGTAGACTTCTGCTGTTCCCAAAAATCAAGTCCTATATTGCCAAAATTCATCATGCCCACTTAATATTTCTAAAGCCAAGACCCAGAAGTATAGTAATCTATTGCATTATGGTAGCTTGTGGTTTCAAACTGTTCTGTCCTTAGGAAGGGCTTGTCAGAGTGACTATCTCTAGAGTTCTATAAAAAGCTAACGGAAACATTGATTTTAGATTTATATCCTAAGTTGCCAGGTATGTCAAGGAGAGATCTATTAAGCATCACTTAAATCACCATGTGCATTAGAATAAGGTCACATCAATGTCAGGCACAATCTTCTTTTTTACAACAACTTTTGAATTTAAGCCAGTTTTTATTAGTTTTCAGCCAATGAAATTAATATTTTCACCTTTTAAATGTTTACACTACATCTGCAACCGAAAAGTACAATATATTATTTTAATCCTCTTATTTAATCATCCCTGCAATGCTGCCTGCATATTTCATCCATTCCCTCGCCAGTCTCATCAGACCAACTTATGCCTATACTATATAGAATCTGGATGGTCAGGGGGGGAAATGATTAGGAAGAGGGGCACTGGGTTTGGTTTCTAAAATTAAGTACATCTATTATGTCCAACTTGGATAATCTAGAACATGGTGGAAAATTCCTTATCATTCCCCGAGGAAGCAGTGCCCACATGTTTATCACGCAGAAGCTTTAATTAGGATTATGACTTGCAAAGTACAGGATGGGCCTCAAAAGAGGGGTATTAGACTATTGCTAAGGGAGTCAGAGGCAAACATGCACATACTGACTTCAATTTATACCCTACATTTGTATGGAACCTGGGCTCATTCCAAGGACTCAATAAACTTTCCTCAGAGGAGCCATAGAAGCAAAGGTCTACATCCCACATCATGTTTAATTACACTGTCAAGAACTAACTTTTAAAAATGGGAAGCAATCATGACAAATCAAAAACAGATTTCTCTTAATGCTGCACACTGTCCTACCTGCAATTTGATTTTGCTAATGGAACAGACAAAATGTTGTCTTACAAATTGATCCAAGTCTCACAAAGATTCATTACTATGCATTCCCGCTCCTCCAATGTATAAATCAGAGCAAGTGTAGCACAGTAGACTCTCCCAGTGTCTTTAAAAAGCCTTCCTAATAATACTCCAGAAGCCAAATGAACAAAAGCTTAAGTCATCATTAGGAGTGTGAAAGAAAATTTACAGTAAGAAGTCGGTGGATATATTAATCATCCCCAGTGCACAAGATAATTTGTCAGTGAAGATTCAGACACATCAGCATCTAATAGAACACTTCTGCAAATGGTTAATTCAGGTTGTCAGCCTTCCAAGAACACTTAGATATATTTGTGAGGCAGTTGCACCTTGTCCAGCTGTGAAGCTTTCTGTAATTGCCACTTAAATGGCCTTGTTAAGGTACCTAGTAACACTAGTATCAATTTGATGCTAACTTTCCATGACAAAGAGGTGATCATGACACCAATAAAAGTACTTGCCATTGGGAGGGGTAGACATCAGGGAGGGAAATGGGATGTAACGCAATAGCAGAACACATACTTAGCATGCAGAAACTGTCAGGTTCAATTCCTGGCATCACCAACTAGAAGGGTGTTAGATACCACAGTGAGGAAGACCCCAACTTGAAACTTTGGATGACCCAACCAATGCCAGATGGGGTAAATGGACCAATAGTCTGAACCTGTATAAGGAGTTTTCATATAACAGTGTTAATTCAATGATCTGAACATGGGAGTTCAATGGGTGTGAAGTAACTTCATCATAGTGATGAAATATTTTGTAAAAGCAAACAGATTTCTTTTCAGTGCTTCTAAAATAGATCAGATTGAGTGATTTGGCTATTCCTAATTGATTTGATTCTTCCATAATGGGCCTACCAACTGTAGTACACAGTTTATGCTAAGAACTTCCCTCTATGCACCCTACAGAGTAAAAGGAGAAGACAGTAACAGTGGGCCAAAAAAACACTGGGAGAGAGAGACACCCTGTAACAAATTCCTATATTCCAAACAGAGCAATGTCCTCCATAGTATCTGCAATTCCACACTCGCCCAGATCATATTTCCTGCAAGAAACTCTGCATGTGCTCTGAAACCCAAGATTCTAATCCAACAGGTAATATGCTACTAGCCAAGTTAGATTGACTTTATTGATTTATTTGCAAACCTGTGTGGGATTGTGTTACCTCCCCCTTTTGCCAAATGAATTCCTCTATACACATGGCAATTTGGCTTCCTAAGATTGGTTTTTTAAAATAAGTTCTTTCTAAGAAGTTAACAGGATCCAAACCACAATAATTCCTTTAAAAAACATGTAGTCAATAAATCAAACAAATGCTTTAAGTCTAAGTGACATCCATTTATATTGCATTGCACCTAAGCAACTTTAAGGTACCCTTTTAAGGGATTAGTTATGTTATGAATACATCGTATGAAAATAAAATTTATATTGTTATAGTTTACAAATTTTGACCATTTGTTGAAATTAGCCTTTTGGAACACTCTTCACCCTGGATGCAAAAATAATATTCTTGATCTAGACAGTATCTCAAGCCTTTCATAAATTTCTTGACACAGAATTTCCAATGTCACATTAACATGATCTTTGCTGTATTTAAGAGATTAGCTATATTAAAACCCTAAGAGCTAGTGTGACAGAAGTTCAAAATGTTCATATTAGTGCATTCATCGATATACTTTAATAGATCTAAATTCACTGACATGCTTTCAAGCAACAGAGCATCATCAATGGGAGGGTTTGTGCGTACTGATTTGAAAATGTAGGCTCCCTATGGATTTATATTATAGGATTAAAGTATAAAGACTCACGTTTTTTAAAAGTCAATTTATCACTTCTGTACAAGAATGGAATAAAATGAAATGAAACCCAGTTCATTGGAGCCACACGACTACAACATAGGAGGGCTGGGGTGTTAAGTTACAGTAGCCCTAAATACATATATTTTAAACACACACACAAGTAGCATTCCTGACATCATACTGCTCTTAAGTCACCAACTAGTTCTCAGTATATTTGCTTATGTTACTAAGAAATGTAAGACAATGGAACCATAGTTCTAACTATAGGTGCCGTGGGCTTGTACGTTCCCTCCTTCTTCATCCTCTTCTCCAAGACATGAATTCCCATGTTCCTTCCACAAATCACTAACAATTATTTAATGTTAAGCCATGAAGACTGATCTCTTCCGGCAGGCCTACCCAGCTGAATTTTAAGATGTTTTTAATGATGTATTTGGTTTTTATTTGTTTTTAATATTTCATCTATTTTGTGGTCTTTGTGTTTTATATTTATTGTTGTTCCCCGCCTTGATTTGGAGGGAGAGGTGGGTTATAAATAAATATATTACTATCATTATTATTATTCAGCATACATCACCACTAAACATGGTTGAAACAAACCAGGACTGCTGTCATAACCATAGAATGGACAGGATCCAATTGGCCCTTCCATGTGCTGCAAACCATTCCAGTCCACACGCTGCCAGCCATGCCAGTCCCAGTTCACAAGTGGCCCCTATTACTTGTGTGACGTGATATAGCATTTCCGGGGGCAAGCCCAAAACAAGCATTAATGCTTGTTTCTGGAAGGGACAAGGTTCCAGAGACCTCCCTCTTTCTAGAAATGAGCATTTCTGCTTGTTTCAGGGATTTTCCCCAGAAAAACTGTGTCTCATTGCACAAGCAGTAATGACTGCTTGCGGGCCCAGACCAGGGCGGCTGGACACATATGGAACAACCTGATTGGATACTGCCCATTGAAACCAAGTGTGGTTTCAATAATATCTTAGAGAATTATCTTAGTCATACAAAATGTCCCCCATTCTGACACTACTAAACACTCCAGTGGAATCTAACACAGGAAGACTCTTTCTAATCATTGGTGGGAAGGGTCTCTGCCATATCTTGTGCAACATAATTCATAAAACAAGTCATTTTTTTTAACCGTCCCTGATCTACAACCTCTCCCCAACAATTGTGATCATCTGTAAAGACACAGGGCAGAATCTATCTGTGCCATTCCATTCGCAGAAACAATGTTGGGTAGCAAAAACTTGGTTCTGAACTATGTGCAAGAGGAGAATTCAACGAAAGTTATTTTTGTGCAAACACGGTTGTACAAGTAATTGTGCATTGCGCTTGTACAACCACTAGCACTATCTGTTGGATACTGCCCATAGCAATCAGATTTTTTTTAAAAAAATTGAAAATCTTTTAGGCTGTTTATTGGTATAAGTCTGGTTCCAGCCCTACTCACATTGCCTTATAATTGATGCCATCTTGTCACTTTGTGTAGGATTACAAGCAAAAAAGGGGATGGCAAAGATGAATAGACAATGTACAGAACAATTTTTTCATACCATGGTGCATATGTATTGATTTCACTAGAGAGAACAAGTGGCATTATGTGTTAAGCACAGCTATAACATACCTTAACTGAGAAGTGTTGCCCAATAGTGTTAACTTAATGATTCCATATTGAAAGGGCTGGTTAATCTAGGTGAACCCACATCACACCATTTCTGAAGAAATTGTATTGGCTCCTGTGGCGATACCCCACAGTTCTGTCTCCTTTGGTATGTCTGGGTCAGTATGTTTAGAGAGTGCGGAATGTTGGACTGAGTGGGTCCTTCCCTCAAGTTTTTAAGTGGTGGTGCTTAGCCTGAGAGGGGTGTGCTCGTCTAGGCCTAGTGTTCGAAGCTGTGGCGGCACATATTTGGTGGCAGCATTGGTGGGATTCGAAGTAGATTTTCTAGTCAGTTACTGTGGTCAGAAATTACAAGGAATCTCTTTTTGAAAAGAAGGCTCTGTAAGATACGGTTACTGTGTCAAGTACTGTGTTTAGCTGTTAAAGCTGCATTATATTCAGGTCAGAAGTTGATTTGATACAACTGTCTGACAGGATATTTTCTCTGTGGTGGTATATAAGTGTTGCCATTTCAAGATTAAAACGCCTGACTGCATTTTAATAAATCCTAGTCCCATTTTATTTATTAAAGATAGATCTATCTGTCTGAAAAAACATGGAGTTTCTGGGAATGAAGAGAGAAGCTCTGACAGAAAAATGTAGGAGGTTGGGTTTACCAGTTGAGGGTAAATCTGTAGATGAGCTAAAGTGGGTGCTCAGTGAATATTCCAGAGTTAGTGGGGCTGGAAAAGCTGAGGTAAATCCTGTAAGGTCCTTACCTATGGAAATGTCTCCTCAGTATGTGGAACTGGAAAGGAAGAAATTAAAACGATAAGAGAGAATTGAATTAGAGAAAATAAGACAAAGAGATATTGAATTAAAACAACAAAGAGAAATTGAATTAAGAAAGATAAAACAACAGGAGGCTGAAGGAGAGTTGAAGAGAGCCGAGTTGCAGCTGAGAGAAAAAGATCAGGAGGTGAAATTGGAATGCCTTGCGTTAGAGAAAAAGAAAATTGAGTGGGAAGATAAATTGAGAACTGAGGAAGGGGCCAAACCTCCTAAATTATCTCCAAAGGATTTCACTGCTTACATAGAAGGACAAGACCCCCAAATTTTCTTTAATACATTTGAGAAAGCAGCCATGATGTGGGAAGTAAATCCACAGGATTATATGAAGTTTATCCCAAATCTGATAAGGGGAGATTTAGCTGAAATCTATAATAGTTTTCCTGTGGGGGAAGTGATTGAGTTTGAGACATTTAAAACATCAGTGTACAAAAGATTTAGGTATGGCCCTGAATATTTCAGAAAAAAATTCATGAGTGCTAATGCTGCTTCCTCAAAATCATTTGCAGAATTAGGCCACAAGTTGGCTGACCATTTTAACAAGTAGATTACCTGTGCTGAGGTAAAAAGGCAAGCTGATTTGGTTGATCTTATGATCAGAGATCAACTAATCTTCCAGATACCACAGGACATTCATTTATTGGTTAGAGTTCGTAGCCCTAAAACTTATCAAGATGCAGCTTTGTTGGCAGACCAGTTGTCCTTGAACAGAGGTTATAATATGGCAAGCAAGTATAAGAAAGAGACTGACATGAAGCCTATACATAAACCGGGAGAGTTCAAGAGAGAAGCTGAGGGAGCCAAAAGCCAGATAACAGTAGAAAAGGCAGGAAACACCACCAGACCTTTATTTGGCAAAACAGAACTCACTTGCCATCATTGTGGACTTGTAGGGCATATAAGATCTCAATGTCCCAGGCTTAAAGATGAGAAAGAAAAAAGTACCTCCATTAGGAGAGTGTACGTGAATAAAAATACTGAGAGTGACATGAGTCCACAATGTTACCAATTGCAGTGGGGTGACATGCAGGATTCAGATCAGTCCTTATGAGAAGAAGTAATTGTGAATAGCAGAAGATATAAGGCGGTACTTGATACCGGAGCACTTATTTCTCTTATTACAGCCGATTTAGTGAAACCTGAAGAAATTGTTCCTTACAGGTCAGTTACTATAAAACCTGTGCGAGGGCCTACTTTTGAGATACCAATGGCAGAAGTAGATGTTACTTGGAGAGGTTTCAAAGAGAATTTTTTTGTGGGCGTAAATTCCTGTCAGGAAGTACCTTTGATTCTAAGAAAAGACTTGATAGAATCAAATAGCAAGAAAGTGTATATTATAACATGATCTCAGGCAGCTGCAGAAGATTGTAGCAAAGCAGGGAGAGCTGAGAGCTCACCTCCAGCGTTGCTTAGAAACCTGGCTGAGGACAACTTTGTTGCTCCTGAGTTTTCGCAAGCAAATCAAGATTTTAAATTGGCTACTGTAGCTGATTTAGGCTTGGCCATTGTAAAGTCACAAGCAGAGGATATAGAAATGACTCCTACTGACAAACCAAAAGAGAAATTTGGGGGTTGAAAAACAGTTGGTGGTGCCCAAGCAATATAAAGACCAACTGCTGAAATTAGCCCACGATTCCTTCTTGGCAGGCCACATGAGTATGGAAAAGACCAGAAAGCGTTTGATGGCACAGTATTACTGGCCAAACATAGCCAGAGAAGTCACGGCTTTTTGTAAGTCTTGTGAAAGTTGCCAGAGAGTAGGGAAAAGTAGGGACAAAGTCAAAGCTCCTCTGAATCTTCTACAACTGATTAATAAACCCTTTTACAGAATTGGGTTAGACTCAGTAGGGCCTTTTCCTAGACCTACCCAATCAGGCAAAAGATTTCTACTAACAGTGATTGATTTTGCTACAAGATTTCCAGATGCAGAAGCCCTTAGAAGTGCAGATGCCTTGTCAGTAGCTGAGGCCTTGTTGAAGATCTTTTGTAGGCTGAAGTTCCCCCATGAAATAATTAGTGACCGAGGCACTGCATTCCTCTCAGATGTTATGAGATGTTTGTGGAAGTGCTGTGGAGTGAAACATATCACTTCTACTGCATTTCAACCCCAAACCAATGGGCTTGTGGAGAAGTTTAATGGTACCATCAAACAGATGATTAAAACATATGTAGCTGATCATCCCTATGACTGGGGGAAAAAGTTACCTTATTTCCTCTTTGCCTTCCGTGAGGTTCCCCATTAATTCTCACCTTTTGAATTAATGCTAGAGAGAAATGAAAGAAGTTCCCTTAGTATTCTTAAGAAGAGCTGGGAAGAGGAAGTAGAAGAAGAGAAGGACTCAGTTATTACTTACGTGCTTAATTTGCAAAATGATATGCACAAAGTTATAGAGCTGGCTCATCCCAATCTAGCCAAAGACCAACAAAAACAGAAGAACTGGTACGACAAAGGGACTAGGGCTAGAACATTTGAGATTGGCGACTGAGTGAAAGTATTTCTGCCCAAGATTGGGGAGATAGCTGCACCCTTGCATGAATTGACCAAGAAGCAAAACCCAGAGAAAATCAAGTAATCGGAGGGGTGCCAGAATGCTTTTGAGATGCTGAAGCAAGCTCTGTGTACCTCCCCAGTGTTAATTGCACCAGACTTTGACCAAGAGTTCATTTTGGCCACTGATGCATCTGAAGTTGGAATAGGGGCTGTCCTTATGCAAACAAGAGACAGTATCCAGCACCCTGTGGCTTACTTCAGTCGGAGATTGTCAGATCGAGAGCGTAACTACTCATTGGTGCAGAAAGAGTGTCTAGCAATCGTATAGGCCTTAGACAAGATCAGACTGTACGTGTAGAGCCAGCGTTTCATCCTCCAGACAGATCATCAAGCACTGTTGTGGCTCCAGTCGATGCGAAACCACAACCAACTTTTGCAGCGGTGGTCTTGGCAGTTTCAGGAGTTCTAAGCAGAGATTCAGTACGTGGCTGGATAGGAGAACATCATAGCTGATGGACTATCTCGCAGAGAGTCTTCAAGCTCAGCTGGCAAATGAGACTTTTGATTTGGACCTCAATATTGAGCTCATAGACTAGAATTTGAGCCAATAACATTGGGGGGGGGGGGATATGGTTGATAACTTGTTTTTTTTCCTTACAGGACTGTTAAGTATTTATGTATAGTTATATTGTTATGCAGGTATGTTTAAATATTTATATTCCTAAAACCCTGCGTCAAGCACATCAGTGCCATACTCAGGTTTTAAAGGAAGGGGGGAGATATGTGGCGATACCCCACAGTTCTGTCTCCTTTGGTATGTCTGGGTCAGTATGTTTAGAGAGTGTGGAATGTTAGACTGAGTGGGTGTGGCTGGTGATGCTGGAAAAAGGAGGGGGAAGAGTATATATTGTGTATGAGAGTAGTTTGTTAGTTCGTGTGTTGGTTGGGTGGAGGAGATTATTATTAAGATTATTAGAATTATTAAGAATAGGCAGGTTTTAAATTGAATTTGAAATAACTGTAAACAATAAACATTTTCTTTTATTTCTGCTACCACAAACCACGTGTCAGCTTAGCTTTGTCACCTGCTCTATTAGTTCATAAGAAAACACATTACATTAAAACCTTCAGCCCAGTATAGTCACAGAAGAACCTTTTCAAAACCTCAATGCCTTTTCCCTCTGCTATAAGAGAGAAGTGGTGTTTCTTTTACCCTTCCCTCAAGTTTTTAAGTGGTGGTGCTTAGCCTAGTGGTGGTGCTTAGTCTAGGCATAGTGTTTGAAATTGTGGTGGCACAGCTCCCTATTTGCTATGGAGCCCAATTCAAGGTGTTGATGCAAATACTATAAAGAAATAAATAAATCTGAATGGCTTGAGGCCCAAATATCTAGGGCTGCCTCTTCACATACCATCCTACCCATAGGAGCTCCATTGTGTTCTGTCATTGAGAAGCACATTATGAATTTACCAAACAAAAGAGGGCTCTCCCTGTCATAGTCTTCCAGGTCTGTGTACTCCTGAAGGAGGTATTGGCTGAGGTCAACTCTGTATTATTTTTAGGACTAGTTCAAGATGTTTTATTTGCCTGGGGAAACAAACTTGTTTGCTGGTTTAGTTATACATTTCAATTTGTTGCATTGATTTAATTGTTATTCTTTTTGTAATATGCTTGTTTTTTATTATTTTAATAGGCATCCCTTGTAGATTAAAGGCAGTTCAGAAAACGATGTAATAAAATAATTGCTCATTTCACTCCTCAATATGGAATGAAAGTGTTTCCTAGTAAGTTATGTTCAGGTACACTGGTCACAAAACACAAACAGTGTTTTCTCCTCTGGTTTTAATTTTAATATGGGTAAAATTGTAAGAGAAATGCTACCCTTCTGTTCCCACAACATCCCAAGTAAAACAGACACACATTTCAACTAGGATGGTATTCACTACGCATGTAAAACGAGCTGCTTGTTATGCAGTTTACACTTCATGAATATACACCCGAGTATTAAAATTATTCAAAGCAAACAAAAATTTGAGATGTTGTAAGATATTATGGGTGTGGGTAGGTTTTAATTTTTTTCCACTACTTTTACTCTTTTGATGTGTAACTGCTTAGGGCAGTAAGTACCAGTACTCTGTTTCATATATTAACATTGAGTTGCCAGGTTTTGTGTGCACATGATAGAACTCCAAGTCTACACAACGTATTCTAGATATGCACAAAAATAAAAGAGCTAGTCAAAATATGTTCCCCCTTTCATCTCGTATACATCCACAAGAAGACCAAAAGCTCCTAAAACATTTTTCAAAGCAACTGTGTGCAAGTTCTAAGCATGCACAATGGAAAGCAAGCCTTCAAAGTTTCCACTTGCTAACAGAGAAAGAGGAGAATTTATTTATATAGTGACAAATCTATAAATAAAGTAGACAAGGAAGTACCTCAAGCAACCATGAGAAGAAGTATAACTAGGCAGCCTTGAAACACATGGAAAGAGAGTGAAGATGCCAAAAAGACTCTTGAAAACAAGATGTTCACCAAGCCTTTCCTGACCTGTGAGGCACTTTGTTACCACCTATTTTATTGTTATGGTACTGTAAAGTTTGACATACTAACTTTTATTTATTTAGTTAGTTATTGTTTTATCTTGTTTCTATATTGTTATGCCCTATTTTAATGTGATTTTAATATATTATTAAACGGCATAAAAGTATTATACATCAATAAATAATAAAGGAAGGGGCTTTCTGAATCCCAACAGTTTAACCAGCTAATGGTGGATTTTGTCTAGCTGGTTAATTTCTAGATTTTCTGAAGGCTCTATCAACCCCTCAGAGAAAGAAGGATCTCTTAAGAACCCCTATGCATTAGCTCAATTGATACTGGAAATGACTAGGTAGTCTGTGGCAGATTTACTAAGGGGCCACAACACTCTGCCTATTGTTGATGTCCACTGCCTAAATCTGCTTCAAACACACTGATTTCCGAAAATTCAATTCTCAAGTCTAGTTCCAAAGCTCCCAAACCTAGATCAGCATTGTGTGCAACCTACAGGGTTTTTTCCTCATTAGGTTTCCACAGATGTTGGATTTAAGGCGTTTAGGTCAACGTTTTTGTTTTGATCAGAGAATAAAACTTTATATAGGCCCTGTTCAGACAACACACTAAACCATGATGGTTAAGCATTTTGAGCTAAACATTATGGCTTAGCATGTTGTATGAACCAAGACTTAGTGTGTCATGTGAACCATTCTTAACCATGGTGGATACAGAACCATTGTTTAAAACATGCTCACTACCCACTTGCTGCAAAAGGGTTAATGGATTAACCATGGCTTAGTGTGTTGCCTGAACAGGCTCATTGATTATTGAGTACGTTCGTTTCCTTTATATGAAGTAATAATATGGTAGAAAATGCACCAATTAACAAGAGGCACTCATATTCTCTATTTTTTCCCATATTTATTTTACAGCGACTAACATAACAGAAACAAAGTCTAAGAATAAAACATTTTGGTTTCCATCTTCAAGTGATGTTATGTGAATCAAAGGGTAATGGAGCCAATGGGGCTAGTATAGAACACAGAAGATGGAATATTACCAAGTGTGGCACTTGCTGTAGATGAGTGGTCAGATATTATCCTCTAGGTCAAGACCATGTCATATTTAAGTCTATATATACAGATGTTCTCATGTTTCCAGTGTTCTTGGATGAGATGGCATCTAAATCAGAGAGACTTTGATTATCTGAAGTTCTAGGCAGCTGATTTTTCATCAAGATGTAAATTTATAGCTCCTAAACCATGTATATTGATCAGTTGTTGTTTTATCCAAGTACTGAATATGGCATCCGAATTGTCTGCATTCAATGATGTAAATTACATTGCAGGACTTGCAGATATAGTTTTGTTTGATATGCTAAGTTCTGCAAGTCATAGTGCCCTTTAAGGTAGCTGCTTCCCTAAGACAGACAAAGGTGATACAGCTTTTAGGTTCACAAGAGTGTGATCCAGGATTGCTGATTGGTGGTTTAGGGACAGCTCTCTCGCTACATAGATTTTGAGGCTGGTGGAATGCGATACTAAAACAATGGGCATCTGTCTCTGATTGCCGGGTGATAGGAAGTGGTGGATGCCATGAATGGGATACAGTGTTACTCAATTTCATGCAGAAGAGTTGTCTAAATAAGATGGATACCTGTTGGATGTTGTAATCTGTAACAGTCTTCTCCAACCTGGAGCCTTCCAGACATTTTGGACTTCGACTCCCAGCATTCATGACCACTGGCCATGCTGGTATGGCCTGATGGGAGTTGAAGCCCAAAACATGTTGAGGGCACCAGTTTAGAGAAGGCTGATTTATGGCAAGTGGAGGATAATTTCTGTGACTTTTTATTTTTCATAACAAAATGCAAATGAACAGAGATCTTTTCAAACCTATTCTTTTCTACAAGTCTTTAGTTCCTATGTATTACTGCTGTCACACTTACATAATGCAGAACTGTTACCCAAGAATAATAATCTTGCTTGAACTCCAGATGTAGAAATATTCCTATAGTTGATTTTACTGAGGTGGGGTGGATATATTAATTTACCATGCCTTAGCCAATTGTATACATTTTAAGCCCTTTTCAAAGCAGATCAACAAAATGTCAACATCCTTTAAAATGACTCACTTTCCTGCAGGGGTCTAAAAGAAGCTGTAGAACAACTGTGTAACCCAAGCATGCAGAGCACATCCACAGATTTCCCCATGTGGACTTAAAACAATTAAGGCCAGTAGTGTTGCTTCAGCCTAGATAGGATCCAGCCTGGAAGAGCTTTTTGAAGATTTTGACACAGCACTATACAATTCACCCGACACACTCTCACACAAACAATCACTATATATATAATATATATATATATATATATATATATATATCTTTTTATTATTATTTATGTTTAATATGGAATGTTTCCTTGCTTTACTATGCAAATACTATGCTCTATAATGTGAATTCCCCAGCATGAATGAATGTCATACTCCTAAAAAAAGAGATAGAAATAAACAACAAGGCTTAGACCATAATTCTGTACCAATTTTCCTGGGTGTAAGCCCTATTGAACTCAAGAAGTCTGCTGTCTTGAGTAGACACATATAGAACTGTAGCTTTCCAGAAACATTTTAAAACTATATACAGCTGAATACTATTAAAGTGATATTATTCTGTCCCTCTCTCATCTATTTCCCCTAAGTTAGTGCTTTCCTTTATATCACTTAACTAGGAAGAAGTCCAGTTGAACTCAATGTGGCTTGCTTCTGTTAAGACATTTATAGGAATACACTGTAAACATCCTATGCACATTTACTCAGAATTCAAAGCAACGCTTCCAAGTATAGGTCACAATCCCATGATCAAAGAGTCTCACTTCCAGTTTCCCAGTACAAATAGCAACAACACCCTTTTCGTTCCAAATCGTTCTCTTTCCTATGTATATCTATTCCCTTCAGGGTTTGTCTTTTGCTCTTCTGAAGTACTTCTCCCAGGCCATTGTGATCTCTTTGAACTACGCAAGCTACCTGTTCGTCAGTGAAATCTCTAGAGTAGATGATATTTGGTCAAAGGCCTTCTACAGAGAGTATGTGCACATATATTTCATCCCACCTTTCAGCCTCAGGGCAGTTTGCAAAATTAGAACACTATTTTAAAAACAGCCAATATATAGGAGAGAGAGAGAGAGAGAGAGAGAGAGAGAGAGAGAGAAAACCCATCCAGAAACAGCATAATAAATCATTAAATAATTATAATCAGAAAAGCTCATCTAACCAATAGAAATGCTTTTAAAAATGGTTATCATAGAATGGCAGTTCTTGATCCAGGATCATGTATGTTCTGATATATGTATTTACAACTACCAACGTGTACTTATTGCTACCCCAAAGTAGGAACCACTTTGAAAAGTTACTTTAGGAGTGTCTTCTATGGGCTTAAACCTTTTCCCAACATCCCATTCGCCATACCAGAAACATTAATAATTTGTAGAGAACAGTAACGTTTTTGACTTGGTTTGAACTTGCAAACCCACCAGTCAGGACATTTCAAAACAAGAAAGGGTTTTTTTTTTATTGATAAACACACAAAAGAAAAGACAGACATCAGAAGCAGACAAAACACACATACACACAGGGATTCACTTCACAGGTATCAGACATAAGAATGAACCCTGTCAAACTTCTCAATACAAGGATGACTTTTTTAAAAAATGCCAGAATTGTGGCTTGACTTTTCATGCGGGAACCCTTGACCAATCATGTCAGAGGGGCTGGCCTGGCTAAAACTTACTAACTTTGAAGATAGCACTTCAAGTGGATGTTATTGAACACAAGAAAAAAAGAAAACAATGCCTGCTTTAGGGCATTTAGTGCCATTTTGAAACTTTTTAGACACTCAAAGAGAAGAGCAAATTCCTTACGATGCCTCTGCAGTATAAATTATTACATGAGGCTGTAATATTAGGTGAGGTTTTGTGCAGGGCATCTTAAAAGAACAGGTTAGAATCTGATAAGGCAAATTCCTCAAAATTAAATCCAAAGGGGACTTGAAATCACAGGAAGACTAAAAGAACTGGGTATGTTTAGCCTTGAGAAGAGAAGACTGAGGGGAGACATTACAGCGCTCTTCAAGATTTAAAAAGTTGTCACACAGAGGAGGGGCCAGGATCTCTTCTCGATCATCCCAGAGTGCAGGACACGGAATAACGGGCTCAAGTTACAGAAAGCCAGATTCCAACTGGACATCAGGAAAAACTTCCTGACTGTTAGAGCAGTAAGACAATGGAATCAATTACTAGGGAGGTTGTGGGCTCTCCCACACCAGAGGCTGTCATGATGCAGCTGGACAGCCATCTTTCAGGTATGCTTTAAGGTGGATTGCTGCATTCAGCAGGGGGTTGGACTTGATGGTCTTGTAGGCCCCTTCCAATCCTACTACATGAAACCGCTGGGAGAGATCATCTGGAGGTATGTGGCGGGGTGCTTTCAGTATGCTGATGACACCCAAATATATTTCTCTATGCCTTTGATAACAGCGTCAGCTAAGGATAATGTGTCTCCTCTGAATGAATGCTTGGAGACGGTAATGGGCTGGATGAGGAAAAACAAACTGAAGTTGAATCCAGACAAGAAGGAGGTGTTTGCTGTCAAAGGCCACAACCTAGGTTTGGAGGTATGTGAACCAGTTCTTGATGGGGTTACACTCCCCCTGAAAGACTGTGTTCGCAGCTTGGGGGTGCTCCTAGATCCGTCGCTCCAAATGACAGCTCAGATAGATGCGACAGCCAGGAGTGCCTACTATCAGCTTCGGCTGATATGCCAGCTGCGCCCCTCCCTAGAGTTGGAAGACCTAAAAATGGTAATGCACATGCTGGTAACTTCGAGGCTCGACGTCTGCAATGTGTTGTACATAGGGCTACCTCTGTGCCTAGTCCAGAAACTTCAACTAGTTCAAAATATGACAGCCAGGTTGGTCACTGGTACACCTAGGGGTGACCATATCACACCAGCTTTAAAATCGTTCCACTGGCTGCTAATTAGTTTCCGGGCGAAGTACAAAGTGTTGGCCATTACCTTTAAAGCCCTACATGGTTTGGGTCCAGGTTACCTGCGGGATCGCCTTCTCCCATATAATCCGCCCTGCACGCTTAGGTCCTCTGGGAAGAATTTACTACAGTCAACAAAAACTAGGCTGACAACTGTTACCCAGAGGACCTTTTCTTCTGCTGGTCCCAGACTGTGGAATGACCTGCCAGGAGAGATCCGCCAACTCACCAGTCTTCAAGAATTTAAAAGAGCTATAAAGACTGATCTCTTCCGACAGACCTACCCAGATGAATTGTAAGTGTTTTTATTGGTGTTTTATTGGTATTTTAATGATGTATTGATTTTATGTGCTTTTAATCAGTTTTGTGTATTTGATGTTTGATGTTGTTCCCCGCCTCGATCCAGAGGCAGAGGCAGGTAATAAATAAATATATTATTATATTATCATTTTTATACCGCCCTATAGCCAAAGCTTTCTGGGCGGTACACAAAAATTTAAACCATGAAATAAGCAAGTTTTGCATCACTGAAAAGACTACAGCAGACATACTTTGAGAAATTATCTGTGATATAATTGCCCAATATTTCCTAAACTGATGCCCTCCAGATATTTTGGACTACAACTCCCACAGTCCATTTCCAATGAACATGCTCATTGGGATCAATGGATGTCGTAATCATCAGGTTGGGGAATCAGAGCCAAAGAAGTGCAATGCTGACACTAACTAAGCTCTAGAAATGACGGGGAAGGAAAGGAACAGGAAGGGAGATATATTTCCTTTCCATTTCCCTTTTGCAACTCTGTTTCCCTTTTGGCAGAAGAACTTTGGCTCAATCCTGCTCCCAAACCAGCAACAGCAGTCCTCATTTCTGACATGGACATAAATGCTCTTCAATTCAACCATATTCACCCAATCCTAATTTACTTTGAAGCAAGTCCTCATTATTTTACATTAAAGCCACTTCCGAGAATGGAGGTCAATGTCTCTGAAGCAGTTAAGCCAATGATAAAAGGTATCTAGATAGTAAAGAGTGCAAGGATTTATTCCAGCATTTAGTTAGCTGAGCAGTTTACAATACAAGTTTAATCTAGGCATTACGTTCAGTATTTGAACACAGAACCCAAATCCCCCGGCATAAGCCATAAGAACACTTTTTTACCCTTCTACTCAAATTCGCCAGTTTAAACCAGAGATTGGTGACATGTTGCTAATTCACAAGGCCACAAAGACTATGTCAAACAAGAGGTAGAGGATGAAAGAGATCATTTGAACATTGAACTACATTGGCAAGTAGTGTATGTGAGTGTGTGTCGGTGGTTTCAGCCAAGGGAGTTACACAGTTGGTCCTTGGATAAGAACTGTTTGAACTGTTGCTTTTATTTTGCTTTACAACAAACAAATGATAGAGCATCACCACCAAAGTCATACAATAATGTGTGTAAAACCATTATTATATATTTAAAACAAATTACTACTGCAAGACAAGACTGGATCGCAAGTTATTTTTTTTTCATTTTCATTTCTCTCTGATCTCACTGCTTACAATTTTTCCCCTCCTACAACTGTGTATGTGTGATTATACGCACCAACTCCAAATACCGCTTCATGCATCTGATGAAGTGGATTCTAATCCACAAAAGCGTGTATTGTAATAAATGATTTTACCCTTGAAGGTGCCACAAGACTCTTTGTTGTAATAGCTAAAATAAATACACGTCATTCAGGACATGTATTCTTAGCGGTACTCAAAGCACATTTGACAGCTATGGAGGGGTGATTGCTTCTCTCTCCATGCCTTTTACTGCTTTACGAAGAGTGAAGAGGACAAGACTTTAGTCCACTCTGCCTTGCTTTACAACTGCGCCCAATACCAGAGGTACTTGTGCAGACATCTTTAAAATAAGTGGCAATAAGCTTGTATACACCAGTTACTGGGGAACATGGGTGGGAAGGTGCTGTTGCACCATGTCCTGGTTCTGGGTCCCTGGTCGACAGCTGGTTGGCCACTATGGGAACAGAGTGCTGGACTAGATGGACCATTGGTCTGATCAAGCATGGCTCTTCTTATGTTCTTATCTTTATTTAGAATTATTGATTTAAACAAGGATTATATTCAAAGGCAGGAACATCCTGATTTGATAAGATTTGCTACAATTTTGGAATTTATAGTGATAAAACTCAATTAAATACATACACTTCAGTGAGAGTCATTTTCCTAGATAGGACTTTCTAGATAGAATTTCTAGGCAGTTGTCCTAAATACCACTTTTAACAGAGTTTTGGAATAAATACTACCATGTCTAACAGAAAAAAACACAAAGTAATAGCTTTGCATAGGAGTGTGATAGCATCACTGTTCTACATTTTTATACCTATGTGTCTGTATTGCTGTATATATAAAACAAAAATGAAATGTCTGGTGGCTTATTTTAAACTAACAAAGTTATACTGGCATAGGGTTTCCTGGGCCAGAGACCATTTCAACATAGGCAACAGACTATCAGATTTCTCCTCTGGAATTTGTCACTATATAAATAAGTATCTGTCAAGCGAGGATACACTTCAGGCATCAGGTGAAGTGGGTTCTAGTCCATCAAGGTTCATCTCACAATAAATGTGACTTTAAGGTACCACAAGACCATGCTCCTTTTGTTGCAACAGACATGTAGGGCAATCCTATTCATGCTTGCTTAGAAGAAAATGCCACTAACAGAGAAATCCTATGGTCCCTGGGAGAGGGTCTTAGGGAACATGGGACATGTCAGATTCCCCTCCAGAGGCCATAGACAGCTCTGGAGGGAGTATCTCACACTGGGCCATTCCACCTCCCTTGGTCTCAGTCCCTTGCAGCCACCACAGAAAACACTGCAGTAGCTGCTCCGTGGGGTGGGGGGGCAAACAAGGGGGTGGGATGGTGAGCAAGGAGAGAAGGGGAGAGGCAAGGATCTGCAGGGTCCTATAGCCTCACTTTCACCATCCCTGCCCAGTGCCAGTAAGCCTCAGTGGCTTCAAACCTATGCAGCGTAAATCTTCACATTCTTTTAATTATTGGTGTTAACATCACCTGTGACTGTTACTATGAAAACAATGGATTTTTAAAGTATATATTTTTATTCTATCACTAAATAAAAATAATTTCATATCAGGCTTTCATCCCCATCCTCACCCCAAAAAAACTCCTTAATATACAACTCCACTGTGGATCTTCAAACCCTTCTTGTTTCACAAGCAGTTGGAGAGTTGTTTTAGTTGTTTCTGCATAAATAAAACTTAACGCTAAATATACAGTGTACTGTGAATGTACTATCAGAAAGTATGACCAATAGCACTTTTTAACACTGACTGTGTTAAAATGTGCCACCACCTTATTCCGGCAAAAAAGCAAAACCCCAGAATATTTTGTAATCCGCTATTAAAAGCTTCTCTGGCAGTAACAGTAGCAAATTCTAACCAATTGTGCCTGGAAAAATGCCATACTAGCAAAGAGCACCTCTTCAATGATGTTCTCATTTACATTAACAATTTCAAAAGCAATACATGCATCTGATGAGGTCTATTTTAGTCCATGGGTTCCAATATTCCACTCTCCAGTGGGACCCACCACTAACACTTCCTAAAGTAACCAGAAATGAGCTGAAACACTCATTTCCAAAGCAGAACAGGTCGGCAGGATTAGCAGAAGGGAGCTTCACTGACCTGTCCGGTTCCAGAAACAATCATTTCAGCTTCCTTCCGGGTTGCTCTAGGAAATGCTACTTCCTGTTGTGCAAGTGATAGGTTCCTTTGACACAAAAGCAAACAGCAGAGGCACCACAGCAGCATATGATACTGGCCCAAAGAAGCTCTGTTTTTTTGAAAAACAACAACAGACTAACATAGAGGATAATCCCATTTAAGGCAGATTGTTTTTCTCCCTTCTTGTTTTATCTCCTATCAGTGAGGAAAACGTTTATCGTTAGACAATTGCTGCCCATTGTGGGATCCATGCCAGTATTGTGACACTGGAGGTTTCACTACCATCAGAGTTCCCAAGTGCGGTGCTGCACTTCTCCTGGAAAAAGACAAGGGAAGCGCTTGATGACAATTTGGGGGTGCAATCTAAATATGCTCCCCAACATTGGGCCAAGCTCTTTTCTGTGACCCGTCATTGGTAAAACACAGTTCTCCTATCTCACCCGTCAATCTGCAAAACCCCAGAATGCTAAAAAACTTCTGTGACAAAATATTAGGAATTACATTTATCAAGTACTTCCTCAGGCTCAAACATGCATCACTCTCACTTTATCTTACAACAGCCTTGTGAAGCAGCTTAAGCTGAGACTCAAGGCGATTCAGTAAGCTTTCAGGTAGAGTAGCGATTAGAACCAAGGCTTGAAGTCCCACAGTATCCACAACATTATGCTGCTGTGAACGGTGTCCAATTTATATCATTTCTGCACCTCCATGCCCTGGCAAACAGTGTGGTCCAGTAAACAGAGAAATTGCTATTAATGTGGGAGACCAGTGTTCAAATCCTACTCCAACCTGCAACGATAGGGTGGCCTTTGGCAACTCAGTTCTTTAGCCTAAAATCTATACTTATAAAACAATTGTTTTAATGGTATCCTTCTTGCAGAACAGTAAGTTAACTTAAGGAAGATCACAAAAGGAATGTTTCCCATGCCTCATCCCCCAAGCAGTCCACCATGCCCTGTCCCATATTGTTCAAGGACAACCCACACCCCTGCCTCCAGAAAGACATTTGAAGGGAGGGGCTCAGGTGTCAGCAGCAGGGAATACTGGATAGGAAACTTTCCTTCCATTATCTCAAGTTAATGTCTCTTAGTATCCAAAGATCCAAGCCAAAGGGTATACAAATTCAATTCTATACGTGTCCACTCTGAAGTCCCATTGAATTCAATACGGCTTACTCCCAGGAAACTGTATAGAAGCTTGCACCATCAAGCACTTAAGCTGCAATCCTATACACACTTACCTGGGAGTAAGTCCCATTTAACTCAATGGGGCTCATTTTTGAGTAGCTACATACAGGACTGCATTAAGACACAACCCCTATGCACGTTTAGACAGAAGACGGTCCTACAACTCCCAGCATTCCCCACCCAACATGGATAGACTATGCCTTTAGAAAATTAACATCCTATACATGTCTAATCAGAAGTAAGTTCCGCTGAGTTCATTGACTTACTCCTAAGTATAGGACTATAGCCCAGACAAGTGGCATCTTCATTAAAATTGTCACCACCATCATCACAGCAGCTCCCCCTCCTCTATCCGAATTTTAACCAAGTATATTTGGGCATTGTGTTTATGGATCATTTAGCCCATGGACTTCCTCCTTTAATCGTTCACGTTTAAAACGCTGCATGTTTACAACGCAAGCGGACGCTTCCCTCGCCCCTGGTCCCTGTGAAGAACGAAATGCCCTTCAGGGCTCTTACAGCCCAGAAACAGCATTCTCCTTTCACTGAGGGCAAGATCACGAGTGAGGGCACCCGGGAGGCTTCATCGCGTCCAATGGAGCTTGCTCCAATTCTTGGACGCACGCCAGGCCACACCGCGTCGGAGTAGACTCGCGACGAAATCGGCAGTTAAGTTCTCTTCCACCAATCAGAAGCGCCTGCTCGTCACAAGCTCCCGAGCGCGCGACACTCGCGCAGCGAGAGGCGTCACAAAAGTGCACGAGAGGGAGGCCTGCGGGGCTGATTTTGCAGCCGCGGCTCTTCAGACAGCGACGACAGAGGAGAATGCGACGCTGGGAGTTAAGAGGCTGCAGCCGCTTTGCTGCTATTATAACTACCGAGCGGTTTTCCCTCCCGGCTCTGGTCGGGCAAGAGCCCTGTTATTGGCACTACTACTATTACAGCATCCGCACGCACACTTAACACAAGGGAGGGGAGCGGGGGAATAGTCCGTAACTTGGAAGTAAAACCAATGCATAGCCTCGACTTGGAAGGCTGCAATCCTAAACTGTTAAGGAAGTCGAGCCAATAGAATGCAAGGAAAGTGCGCAGTTACCGAGGAGGAAGTCCCATTGAACTCAGTGGAATTTATTTCTGAGGTGACATACCATAGGATTGTGCGTGCTGAACATGGGAGTACTTTCTCCCGAATCAGTATATTTAGGAGCGGGCTGCAACCAAGTTCTAGCGTAGCAGAGAAGCTCCTAAGAATCGCAGAGCTGAGGCGGCTTCCTCTTTCTCTCGGCTGAAAGAAACCGTGAGGAGACGCGGGAGGGCAACGGCATTCACAGTGTGGGGTGGAGGGAGTTGGAAGAGGGTGGGAGGGCAATCGGAGGCTGCTCTGGGCTCCATTGGAACACTGACGGACGGATCCAGGTGCGCGCTTGTCTAGGTCATTACCTGCGCTGGAAGTCTTGCTCAAAAGGAGTCAAGTAGGGGTCTTTCTCCAGCAGTCGCTCCAGTTCCGGCACAGTCGGACTTAACACAGCCATCTTTGCAGCTGCACTAGCAGGATCTGACCGCCGTGCCAGGATCTGACCAGAAGCGGCGCCCTCCCTGCTCTATATACACTTCGGTAAGAGGGGGATGGGGTGGGCTGGAAATGAGTTCCAAGCTCTTCCTTCAGCCTCCCCTCTTCTCGCTCTCCCCCTTCTGGATAGGGCTAAACTGGGTGCCGCCCACGCAGGCCAGGTTAGGAGGGGGTACCGCTGAGAAAGCGAAGAGCGCTGATTGGAAGCAATTCGGGCCTTTACCGTCTGCCAATATCAAAACCTGCTACTACACAGGATTTGCAGCTTCAATGTAACTGGGCATGCTCGAGAGCAAGCGCAGTGGGTTTTCTGAAGCTGCTCCGTATCTTCCTTCTGCCCGGAGCTGGCATTGCCTTTCGATTTTACGAGGAGATTCCTGCATTGAGCAGGGGGTTGGATTTGATGGTGGTATAGGTCCCTTCCAACTCTACTATTCTATGAGATTGCGGTCCGGGTGGCAGATTTGAAAAGGATGCGGTTTGCAGAACAGGTGATTTGTTTGTTTGTTTTTTGCAGCGTACTCGAGCAGGCAAGAAGAAGAGGGAGTGGTAGACAGAACTAAAGCGTAGGGAATTTACAAAAGGGATGAGAAAGATGTCAGAATATCATCTAATTTACCCCCCCCCCCCGTTTCCAAAATAGGGGCTAAAGGTGCAGCCCTATCTACCTTGAGTTGGGAATACCTTCATAACAGAACTTCCTTCTGAGTAAACATGCATGTGATTGGGCTGCACTTGTTTTAAGACTGGGTATGCTCAGTGTAAACTTCTCCCGTTACTGTAAGAAATTTGGCATGAAGAGGAGATGAACTTTCCCTTTCTATTCTGGTAGGCTTGTCCATTTCAACAGCTGTTTCCTAATACTCTCTTCTTAAAGGCACAGGCTGGTAGCCCAAACAAAAGTTACCTGCCCTGTCATAGCACAGTTGATGACACCCTTTAAGGATTACAACCCAATTGTAACGGGTTTTGGGGAGCAAATTCAACATGGGGACCTTGTTCACTGGAATAGTAAATCCTCTGGGTATATTTGTAAAACAGTGTAATGGTTAGCTTTATAGCAGAATCATCCTTGCAGAAGCTGAGGTCTTGCTAAATTTGAATACACTCTTAACAAGTGGAGAGTAGGTCTCATTTCAAGCTAATTCAGTTTGCAATGCAGTAGCTATACATGCATTGACAAATACCCCACTATAATCAGTAGAGAAGCATGGCAGTGGATTGTCTAGACAAGTTTTATTTCCCACAGGCCACTTAAAAATTGTCAGGAATCCTGGTAGATCATGTAAACTCTTTTTGTTCTACAATTCAAAGTACATACACAACTCATTTGTATAACATTTCGTCTTCAGCATTGGCATCAACACTAGGGCTGCCTCTACAAGAGAGGTTTAAAGCTCTTTCAAGGCGCTTTAAAAAAATTACCTCTACAAGAACGGAGCGCAAATCGGGCGTAGAGGCGCGTTATCTCTCTGATTCTGCGCATTATCGAACGCGCGTTAAATCGCGAGTTTTATTTTGCTCCGGCCGTTAAAGCGCATTTTGACTATGTGAACAAGCGCGTATACGCATTAACTACTTGTAAAGTGCATTTTGGTCATCCGTTAATGCGCCTCACCGCCTCTCGTGCAGAGGTATTAGGTGTAAATGCACTTAAGTGATTATGCGCATAATCGCCTAACCGGGCGCAAAAGTGAATCCTTGTAGAGGGGACCTAGGTTATGAAAACTGCATGCCCTAGGCCAACTAATTTGTTAGCCTCCCCAGTAATCTGGCCCTGATCAGAATGGCCTTGATTTCAATAATAATAATGAAATGCAACTGTTACTCTCAACTGTTCTGCAACCGCATCATTTGAATGGATCACCGTTTGAGAACCTCTGATCTAAAGCAATGATTTTCACATTTTGTCATTAAGGAAATCCATTCTATATTGACTTGTTAGTTGGGCCATGCATCTCAGAAAATTTGAATGTATTGCATAGAATTTTGGAAAGCGTGCTAGTGGTCAGACTCTATTCGTATACTGGCAAGATCTCCTGGACCTGAGTTGCTGTGTATGAACTAATATAGAGTTAGGCTTCCACTCGCCTTGGTAAATATAGTGCTGCCTTCTGGTCCTTGCAACAAGCAGTCAACCTTCCTCTCCACTTTGAAGTGCCTCAGTTTGTCAGGGATCATCTATGGTGATCTCTACCAGCAGCAAAGTTCTGAGGAAGGCTGTTGACTGTTGAACAGCAATAAGTCTAGAAGGCAGGAAGTTTCCATTGCAAGATTTACATGGTGTGTCTGCCCTTTCTGGCAGAGAAACATCAACTGCTGTTTGAAAATGCAACTTAGTCTGCAATCCTAAACACAGGGAGTAAGTCCCATTGAACTCAGTGAGAGTTACTTTGAATAGACTTGCATATGATTATGGTAGTAGGTGCTTTCCATCCAAAGCTCCCTGGATCCTGGATCAGTAGTAAACTGGCAGCCAGTGCTGCGCTTTCAGCACAGGTGTTGTGTGTGCATGCCAAGGTCCTCCTTTCAACAACCTCATTGCAGCATCCTACACTAGCTGTACCTTCCAAATAAATCTCAAGAACAGCACCACATAGAGAGTATTAGGCTGCCTCTACAAGAGAGGTTTAAAGCTCTTTCAAGGCACTTTAAAAAATTTACCTCTACAAGAACGGAGCGCAAATCGGGCGTAGAGTCGCGTTATCTCTCCGATTATGCGCATTATCGAATGCACGTTAAATCGCGAGTTTTATTTTGCTCCGTCTGTTAAAGCGCATTTTGACTATGTGAACAAGTGCTTATGCGCATTAACTACTTGTAAAGCGCATTTTGGTCATCCGTTAATGCGCTTCGCCACCTCTCGCCGCCTCTCGTGCAGAGGTATTAGGTGTAAATGCGCTTCAGTGATTATGCGCATAATCGCCTAACCAGGCGCAAAAGCGAATCCTTGTAGAGGGGACCTTACTGTTGTCTTGAGGTTACCAATGCATGGTCAAGGTATCCCTATCCTGGAAGTGGTGCAGTTAATATACCAGTCCAAGTCGGTAAAAGGCACTCCTAGCCAGAGGAGTCATTTGGGCTTCTAATAAAAATGATGAAAGTATACACTCTTACCCAAGTAGACACACAGGATTGCATTCTTACGCCACAATCCTGTACCGAATTACCTGGAAATAAAGTTCTAATTCAAAATGATTTGGCTGTTAACCAACATTTATTTCACCACTTCCACATCCTGATTCTTTCTTTCTCTCTCTCTCTCTCTCTCTCACACACACACACACACACACAGTAATTCCTAAATGGGCAACCTTTTGTCCTACGAGGCCTGAGGAGATAGGTGAAATGAATCTGGGGAATGCTGAACCTGATAAAAACAGAGGGCGGCTTATGTCTTGTGAACAGATCTGCTGGGCAGCTGAGAGAAAGCAGGGTTTGCTTGGAGTTGGGTTGTTGTCAGCCTTGATCCTGAACACAGTGTAAATAAACCTTCATAAAAGGAACGCCGCAAGTCTCTAGTGCCCTCCTAGGAAACAAGTCTGAACAGGTGCTGAAGCCCCTGCAAGTGCACCCCTCCCAGGACTGGAGTGCAAGGGTGTAACAACATACTGAGTGATCATCTGAATGCTTATACTTTCTAAAGGAAAGAAAGAAGACAAAGTCTGGTGCTAGTACACGTGTTCTTTAATATATTGTATTAAAAGCCCGACGTTTTGGATATGATCCTTCTTCAAGAGCTATAAACAATGAATAAAATATATACAATGGTAAATAAAAATGCAGACAACACCCATCAGAAGTTATACATTCCTTTCTTTTAAAAAAGTTTTTATATATAGAATAATGATGTATATTTTTCTATTATATATATATATATATATATGGCAATAAATGCACACTTTCATTGGACAAACATATGCTTGAATTCTCCCTTTAAAATTCTTCTTTATAAAGGCGCTTACATATCCTTATTGAAAGACACCTGTATTTTAAATTTGTGTGTGTATATAATTGTTTTCTTCAAACATTAACATTCGTGCAGACTCCTCTACAGAGTGTGCACTCAGTATAAACAGAAAATATATACATTCCATAAACCAAAATCCATTCCTTTATACTAACGCAGACTCCACTAGGGAGCGTGCATTGACATAGACATTATGAACATTCTATAAACCAATTATTTCGATATTGTCTTCTCACACCACCCACATTGCTGTCTTTTTCCATTTTACAAATAATTCCATACTTCCAAAAAACCAAATCAAACAAAAAAAATATATTATTGTGACATATACTGTTTATCATGGAACAACAGGATTTTTATAATTGGCAACCTTTGCTATCACATAAATTTGATGGGGGACTCCAGCCTGAAATATAGCACACCTTATCTTTAGAAAAACAAGCTCAATGGTTATCATTTTACCACATTACCCACAGAAGTATGTACTTTCATTTCAAATAGTTTTTAGTTCTCTCTTCCAAAAACAAACACACAGCCTGACCCCAAGACATACACTGTTTGTATAAAACAACAAGATTTTTGGCATTATATCATTGCTATCTTATTCCAAACCTTTTCCCATCCCATAATAACAATGGGACACACTAACCTGTATCTTAGCACACGTTACTAAAGAAAATAACAATATTGTTTACAAAATTGAAATCTTTCAGCAGTTCTCATTGGAGGTTGCGTTCTCTCTGTAAATATCTGTCTGTGACAGTAAGTCAAGGTCAGCTGTTGTTTATTGGAGATGATTAGGAGGATCTTCTGCTAAACTACTGGCTTTTCTAAGATTCTGATAATACTTAGTTCCCTTTTGGTAGCCCAGGTTCATTTATTTCTATACCATTTCTCATTGCTTGTAGGTGTGTAATTCTAATGACTCATTAAGTCCTTCCGGTGTTACAGATTTTAAAGTTAGCATCCAAATAATCTCTCTTTTGCTGAGACATGCCCCTTTTCCCCTTACCTTCTCAATGGCCCAGAAAAAAATTGACTCTGGTTTATGTTTTTGTTCTATGAAATGCTTAACCAGAAGCGTCCCTGTCCTTTGATGTCTTAGATTATGGAGACGTTCACTTATCCTCACTTTTAGTTGTCTAGATGTTTTGCCTACGTACATCTTGTTGCACAGACAAACGATAACATAGATGACTCCTGTGGAGTTGCAGTTGAGGAAGTCTCTAATCTGTATTTCTTTCCCATCCTTGGTGTTAAGAAATGAGATAGGTTTTTTTAGTGTATCTGCAATATGTGCATCTCCCACATGGATGGTGTCCTTGAGGTTGGGTATATTGAAAATGGGCGGATGAACCACTGTTTTGTTATCATATTTTGTATGATCAGTATGTACTAACCAATTTTTAAAATTCTTTGTTCTCTTGAAAGTGATCAAAGGTTTTGTTGTTAGACCAGTTAGGTCTTGGATAAAGTCCCAATAAAAGCGTATATGTGTTTGGAGTTTCTTTGTTACTGGGTTGTATGGTAGGACACATGAAATTCTTCCATCATTTGTTCTTGCTTTATACTGTAAGAGGCTTTGACTATTGCTGTTGTTAACTTTTTCTTTAGCTTTTTCAATGACCTTCCTTGGATAGCCTCTATTAAAGAAGCATTGTGTTAGAGCGTTGGACTCTTGGATATAATCTTCATTGGAGGAGCAATTTCGTTTTGCCTGTAGAAACTGGCTGTATGGTAAATTGTTTCTCAGATGCGCGGGATGGTAACTGTTGTACTGAAGAAAGGTGTTCTTATCTGTTATTTTCCTGTGTAATGTAGTATAGAGGCCTCGAGTTTGTTTTTGTACCACTAGGTCCAGGAAAGTGATACGTTGCAGGCTATATGAGCTCTCAAATATGATATTAGGATCTCTGGTGTTCACCCATTTTACAAATTCTTGCAGACTGTCAGTTGTACCTCTCCAGATTAAAAACACATCATCGATATATCTTAGCCAGGTAATCAATTCACGGCCATATGCTCTATTGGTAAATATATATTGCTGCTCAAAATCTTGCATAAAAAGGTTTGCTATCTCTGGTGCCATGGGACATCCCATGGCTACCCCTTTTATCTGCAAGAAAAAAATATTATTGAATGTGCAATAATTCTTTCTTAAAGCCAGATCTGCCAAAGCTATTAGAAAATGGGAAGGGGGATGTCGTACTTCTCATTTTTGTAATGTCTGAAAAATATCTATAGCTTGATCCTGCGGAATGCTAGTGTACAAAGATCTAATATCCATAGTGACCAAAAGGTCCTTTGATTGTGTAGTGATGGAATCTATAATCTGTAAAAAATGTGTAGGATCACGGATATAAGATTGCATCAATGGAATGAAAGGTTTTAAATAATGATCACTAAATTGAGAAATCGGTTCTAAGATGGAATCATTGCCTGACACTATTGGGCGTCCCGGTGGTGGCAAGATGCCCTTATGTATCTTTGGAAGGACATAAAACAGAGGAACTCTTGGATCTTCTTTAAGGAGAAAATTATACTCTGATTGGTTTATCCACCCCATGGTGATCCCTTCTTCTAACTCGTTTTTGACCTCTGCTAGAATTTCAAAGGTTGGATCGTGTGATAAAGATTTGTACGCAGTTTCCTCTTGCAATTGACGTAGAACCTCTGTTTCATAGTCAAGGCGATTTAATATGACTATAGCTCCTCCTTTGTCCGCCTCTTTTATAACAATGTTGGTATTTTTAGACAGGCCATGGAGTGCGTCAATTTCTAGTCTTGTCATATTTTGCCAGGTTTTTTGTGTGGATGGTATCTAATCATTTTGTGTAGAGTATCTAATCGTTGTAATACTTTTCTTTCAAACAGCTGAATAGCTGGGTCCCCACTGGTCCTGGTGGCATGAAATTAGATGGTTTCCTGAATTTAGATTGTGTTCCTGTAGTGATGCCATCCTTGCTTTGAAAGTAATATTTTAGCTTGATGTTACGAAAAAATCTGAACAAGTCGAACCGTGTCTGGACTACATCGTGCTTAGGGGTGGGAACAAAGGAAAGTCCTTTGTTCAGCACTTTTTCTTCTTAGCTGGAGAGTGTGGTGTTGGACAAGTTAACAATCATTGTTTCCTCCTTCTTAATTGTCTGGGTGGACATTCTCCTATCTGTTTGTATGGTCCTGTTGTGGAGGACTTGAGTTGACCTGTTCTTCTTGGAAGATTTTGAAAAGAATGGTTCCACATTGACCCCACTGAGGAGTCACTTTGTTCCCCATTGGACGAGTCCCATTCTCTGTATTCTAAAGAGGATTCATTGCTTTTGGTGAAAGTTACTCTTTTTTTGTTGGGCCCGTGTTCAGGGGTAGACCCGATTCCTTTCGTAGTCCTCTTTGTCTCTATTAAACTTTTTATGTAGAAAACTATACAGCATTATTCTATATATATATATAATATATATATATATATATATATACTTTTTTAAAAGAAAGGAATGTATAACTTCTGATGGGTGTTATCCGCATTTTTATTTACCATTGTATATATTTTATTCATTGTTTATAGCTCCTGAAGAAGGATCATATCCGAAATGTTGGGCTTTTAATACAATATGTTAAAGAACACGCATACTAGCACCAGACTTTGTCTTCTTTCTTCCCGCCAGCATTGGTGCTACTTCCCTCTCAATGCAACAACTTATACTTTCTAAAGCAAAGTTGGGCTTCTTCATCCATTTGTTATTTGTAAACTCTCTGATACAGGATGTGAAAAGGAAGGTACGTTCAGATGGGCATCTGTTCTTAGAATCTGTTATGCAGTCATACATTATGGACAGCCAGGGTGGGGTGGTTTGATAATTAGACTGAGGAGATCTGGGTTTAATAACGTCAACCACATAGCTTACTGCGTAACATTGATCTAGTCTTTCTCAAACTAACCTACTTCATAAGGTTTTTGTGATGCTAAAAAAAGATCTTGGAAGCTCTGAACTTCTTTGATGATAGGATAGAATTGAATCTTTCCAAACGCTTATAAAAATTCATCTCAAATAAGTGTTTGCTTGTACTGTACAGTAGCACGGAATATAGTACTTCACAATCTCTATAGCAGGGGTAGGTAACCTTTTTCAGCTGTGGACACATTTGGCAATTTGAGAAACGCCACCACCACAAAATGGCTGCTATGTGGCATGTGGCAAAGGGCAAGTAACCTGCCCAACAGTCTGAGTCTCAATACACGAAACAACTTAGTTGAACCCACAGTTTTCAGCACCAACAAAAACTATTTTAAAGCAATCCCAGCTACTGATTATGTTGTTGTTGTTGTTGTTGTTGTTGTTGTTGTTGTCATTGTCTTCCTTTTAAGTTGGAGGGGCAGGGCACCTTGGTCAACACCAAGAAAGGTGTATGTGGATGTATTGGTGCCTGTGGGTCCCATGCTGCTTACCCCGGTCTGTAGCCAGACCTGAATGTTGAATTAGGTGTTTTCCTCATATAGAGAAGGAAGAAGGTACCCTGAAATCAGGTATCTTTCCTGTACAGCAGTCATTTTTGTGTGAGGTAAATCTGAAAGGAATTCCATGGATAGAAAGTAATTTCCATGTGCATATTAAAAATGTTGGATCAAGTAAATAGAATGCACTAGAATGGTCCATGCATCAAATTTTGCATACGCATGCTTGTTAGAATTAAGGGTTTATTTAAATATATGGTGTTTGGTAGTATGGTTTGTAAGGAGATGGGAAAGCCAACGGAGTCCTGCTCGTAGATTCTGAGCCAGCACTGTGGTGCTGAACCTACCACAGCAAACACAACTATCAGCACTATAACATTGAAATGGAACCTGGCCTAAATAACATCAAGGCAAAGAAGTCCTTGGCCCTACTTGACATGTATGATTTATAAAGTCATTTTTAGTTTTACATGCAAGTTTACTTGCTATTCATCAATGACTGGGAGTCAGAAACCTTTTTGCATATCTATAACAAATCATCCAGTAGTAGTAGTAGTAAAGAGATTTAGGCTGCCTCTACAAGAGGCATTTAAAGCTCTTTCAAGGCTTATTAAAAAATTTACCTCTACAAGAACGGAGCGCAAATCATGCGTAGAGGCGCGTTTTCTCTCCGATTATGCGCATTATCGAATGTGCGTTAAATAGCAAGTTTTATTTTGCTCCGGCTGTTAAAGGGCATTTTGACTATGTGAACAAGCAGTTCTCCGCATTAACTACTTGTAAAGCGCATTTGAAACAACCGGTAAGGTCACCGATAAAGCGCTTCCAAGGAGATGCGCATAATCGGAGGAACTGGTGTCAAACGGAATCCATCTAGAGGGGGCCTTAGTGGTAAAGCCAGATTTACTTTCTCCATGCGCCTTGCTTATACTTGCCTGCTCAAAAAAAAAAAGTCCCATCATTCTTTCAGCCAGGAATGTTTTACTACTAGATGATCTGTCTAAGCATGCATAGGATTGCATCCTGAAGGATGATGACCATATGTTATTCATTCCAGGGCTAAAGCCTTTTCAGTTCTGTGAGCCTCTACTATTGTCTTGTCTCCTATCAGGTGACAATCACCTTTTTCTTCCCAAATAGTAACTTGCATTTTACCTGTGTCCTTTAATTCCAGGCTTCCAATTGTTCCTTGATGGAGAGACCACCTGCTGCTGAAGCACAGGGAGAAAGGCAGTTCCTGCAGGCGTTTTGTTCTTTGGGGTTATTGCGCAAAGCAGAAGTTTCATATTTTGTGCTTTTTCCCTTTGTTATTCTGAGATAGCTCCAGCAGTTCACAGCACCATTATCAGCTGTCTGGTGTAAACGGTAGAGACAAATTTATAAATCATCAACAGCAATTTGTAAATGAGCAACTGGGATGTGGCTGGGAGTTTGGACCCCCTGAAGATTTAGAGCTCAAACTCTTGATTTAAGCAATATCCAGTTAGCATTGGTGTGACTTAGTCCTGACTGGCAGCTACTGACTAATAATAATAATAAAAAAACAAAAAACACACAAAGGAATCCCTGCTGTTCCATGAGGGGAAAAACATCCAAAATCCACAGTTTGGTAATATCTCTTAGGAGCAGCCAAAATTACACAAAAGTGTGCAAGTTTTCATTTTTTACCCACAACTCTTAACCAGGATAAGTGGGTTAAAAAAAAACAGGATGGGGAAAGGAACAATGTCCAAAAAGATGACCAAGTGGCATGGCTATGCGGTCTGCAATTTAGACAGACCCAGACATGGAATACAAATTTGCAGACTGCATCCCTCCCCCACCCCCATCACCCCATCCCTGCTTTTTGTCCCATCCAGCTTGTGGGTTAATCATAGGCAGCTAGTTGGCCACTGTGTGAACAGAATGCTGGACTAGGTATGGAGCCTTCGTCTGATCCAGCGTGGCTCTTCTTAGATTCCTATAATGAAAAATTCTGGAGAACTCAAAAGCTTTGGAATTTTTGTTTGTCTTTGGTATTGTGGATTTTTTTATCATAATAGTTATAAGCAAGATAAATGGATTAAATAAGCACCTATTCATTTCAGTAGTGAGCAAACCACTCCCAAGATTGGTTGAGGCCAAATTCCACAAATTGAACGTTGTATTTCTTTCACTAAATTTTGTATTTATTGGTGCTCTGCATGCAGCTGCAATACACCTACATCAATCTTGCTTTATCTTATGACCTCAGCTTAGTAAAAATGAGTTTTTGCTTGTTTTTTCAATATTCATAGTATATATGCCTACTCATTTAGGTGACCACTCTATGCAAATGATGAAGTGGACTCAGTTCCCCAAAAGTTTATGCCACAATAAATTTGTTGGTTATGTTTTTACCACTATATTTGACAGCACAATGCTGAGAATGGCTCACTAAAGAAGGATATTAATTACAGCAGAAGCTTGTGAATCTGTCAGTACTGGCAGCGGTATGGCACACCTTTTTGCCTTATGCAATTTTCATTTCACCTAGATGGAAATTGAGTTTCTTAGTGATTAAAATTGTAGCTGGTGGAAATATGGAAGGAGAAAACCACATTTCTGCCTGTTATATGCTCTGCTTCAAGGGAGTTGTTCCTTGTAAAAGAACTATATTAGATATTCTGGTCTCTTTTTAAGCAGATAATTAATTCCTTGCATATTCCAGATGCTTACTTTTAATCTTCCCATTACTTATATTTCATGCATCATATTTCAGATAGAATCTATCTTTCCTGCTTTTCTACTTATTTTGACACTTTTTCGCCTCATAAGAATGGTACTTCAGAATTTGACTATGTCGTCTTTGCAAAGGAAAAGGTTACAATATCCCCTTCCCCCCGGTAGCTATTCTAGAATGAAAATGGGATGGGAGACATAGTTTTGCCCTTTAAAGGCCTGGGAAAATTAAAAAGTTTTTGCCTGATACCAGAATGACCCTGTTTGGGAAAACATTCAGTACCACCACCAAAAACGCTCTTTCTTAAAAGCCACTCACTGTACCTCACTTGTACCTTACTCGGTGCAGATATCTAGAGATTGTAAAATGTAATAGCAATTCTCATCAATGATCCTGTTCATATGACACACTAAACCATGGTGAGGCCGCTAACCCCTTTGCAGCAAATGGTTAGTGAGTGGGTTTAAACTGTGGTTATGTAGCCACCATATTAGGAATGGTTCACAAAACACACTAAGCCATAGCTCAGACAACATCTTAAGCCACAATATTAGGTCAAAATGCTTTACCACTGTAGCTTAGCATGTTGTCTGAGCAGGGAAGTGAACCTTCGTTTCTTCCCCAGTTCCAAACAGGAAATCAACATACTCTGAGGTTACCATGTCAACCAAAGTATCCAGTAGAGAGAACCAAAGAGCCCTACAAGAGTGGGACCCAGTTTTACAAAATTCATATTTGTTCATCAACAAGCTTTTCAGTTGGGTTTACTAAATATTTACTAGGATTAAACCTCCTTGAACACAGAGAGACTTACTTCTGAGTAAACATGCGTAGGATTGCACTGTAATGTTGCTGTTCTTTAAATAAAAAAGAATATTAAAAATTGTTCAGTGTGCATGCTATCTAATTTAAGCAGAAAAGTCAGAGAAAATGTATTAAAGTAAAGCTGCTGGGAGATAGCCTCTGATCTAAGAGTCCCTAGAGAATGGCTAGGTAACAATAATTCTAGATTCTGAATTGTTAACAAATTCCTCCTTGGCTTTACAGAAAAAGTGAATTCTAATAATGATCTGTAGTCAAATAAGGCACCACAGTAAATCTTCAGAATTACTTTCAAGATCCAAGCTCTAGCACTGGACTTATAATGCTCTAGGTGGGTAACCTGTCTGTATTAATCAAGATTTAATTTGGAGTTCTACAACTGAGCATTAGGTTATGTGCATGCACAAGAGCCCATCCCTTTGACTCTCCCTCTCTTTCTGTTTTGTGGTTCATTGTTCTTTGCAATACATGCACACCAAGAGCAGCGAAGAAGCACAAAGAGATAAAGAGGTGCCAGGCAGTTTTAGCATGCCAGTCCTAGCCTGCTTTCTCTCTCTCTGCTACACATGTAGCTGATGGCAGTGCTTCACCAGCTCAGTACGATTCAGCTTCTGAAGTATGGCACAGTTTTCCTCTCAGGTACTCACCTGGGGCCAATTGCTACTTGCCTGAGGCAAGCAGATGAGTGGCAACTTACAAGCTGGACATCTTTTAGACTGTGTGTGAATTCTGCTTTTTAGTGGTGTCTAGCTTCTGGGATCAACTTTGCCCTATATCATTGAGAACTGAATTTTGTCAGTCAGACCTCCATGATAGTTCTATTAGGGATGGTGCAACTTGTAGACTTTAATGCAGATACTTTTTCTGTGTGAAAATGTTCCAGAAACAGAAACTTTGAGAAGATAATCACTTTTTTTTCTTCTGGGGGTGGGGGTGGTAAGGGGGGAGGGTAGTGAGATGCATCCATATCCCCTCAATGGGATTTATTGTAGTGAGAGACATGCTTTCTAGTAAGAAACAAAAAGTGACTTTAAGCCAATTAATACTTCGTCATGTATTCCCATATTCAATCTATAAACAAAAACTTTTATAAGCCATATCCACTATGGTGATTCAAACCATTCTCTAGAGATTTAAGCCATCACACAGAAACCTGTAGATGTTCAAGGAAGGGGGAACATGGAGTACACACAAGAAAAAAGAGAAAAGTTTCACATAGACATAAATAGTATTTTCATACAGCTAGGAGTATGAACCATTTATTACATGAACCTACCCGTAATTATGCTCAACATCTAAGGTTCTCCTCCAGGAGCCTACTCCGAGGGAAGCTTGGAGGATGGCAACAAGACGGCTTCTCAGCGGTGACCCCCCAATTATGGAATGATATCCCTGACGAGGTCCACCTGGCACCAACATTGTTATCTTTTTGGCGCCAGATCAAGACTTCTTTCCCAGGTATTTAACAGCATACATTGAATTTTCAATTGACCCTAGATCTATCTTTAGGCCTGGCTGAGAGTTTCAAAGTTGTTTTAAATGTATATTGTCTTTGTATGTTGTCTGTTTTCATGCTTTTATGGTTTTAAATTTTGTATATCAATTTTTAATGTTATAATCTTTGTAAAACGCCCAGAGAGCTTTGGCTATGGGGCAGTATAGAAATGTAATAAATAAATTAAATAAATAAATAAAGTCTATCCAAAAGACAGCTGCATGAAGATGAAATCAGTTTTGACAGACAGCATGGACAGTTACGTTGTCACTGATTTTAGAAACACACTTATGTGTTGTCTGCAGTGTTGGACTTCACAATGCATAGTTCAAAACTGGAGTATTTTATAGCCGCACAACCAGGGGCAATTCTTTTATTCATGTATTAGGGCTAAATCCTATAAATTTGTGGTCCTTTATTAATAATCATTTCCATTGTTCCATGAATAAAGCCTTTAATTAGTTCAAAGAGAATCACAGTGCTGTAAGTATAAGGTCAATGTCTTGTCAAACCTCAGAAAAGCCAGAGTTATCAGAGTGCCTTTGCAAGCATGATGTAGACACTTGATAAACCAAGCCAAGCAATGTCAAGATTGAGCTGAGTGTTCTTAATATACCCGCTGGGAAATCCCCTTCTATGCACATGCTCTTGGTTATAAAAATGACCTTTCAGTGTTTTATAACCAACATAAATGTCATCTCCAAACACATGGGGAAGCATCTCAGTGACAGCATATTGGCATGGAAAAAGTCCCAGATTCAGTCCCTTCAATTTTAAGGCACAGTTGGGAAAGACTCCCTTCTGGATTCCAAGTGGGGCTCTTCCTACCAATGTCAACTAGACAATACTGAGTTAGATGAACCAACTGTCTGATAAGGCCAGATCTACACCAAGCAGGATATAATACTATGAAAGGGGTTTGAAAATGGTATATGGAATATATCATGGGTTCCAACAGTTGTCAGCAGTAGTGTAGATCCTGCCTTGGCATAAGGCAGCTTCCTATGAAAGTCTGCTTCTTTGGGAAGGTCGTATTCAAAGATTGTGGCAAGTATTACTTTCTGCTTAGTTTAAACTTAAGAAGTTTAAAATGAACCAGGATAAGATTGCACAATAGAAAACAAAAGCATGATGTGTTTCATTTTAAGTTGATGGGAGGAGGGGGAGAAGCTGTGTATTTTGGCTGTTTATAATACACACATGAAGTGGCCTTATACCTCAAGAGCCAGACAAGATTATTATCCTATTTCAGGTGGGAGGCTGAATCTAAAATACAAGTGGCTTGCTCAAAATTAATGGCTAGTAATATTTGAACAGGGAACTTTCTGCTTTGCCATTTACACTTTTAGCAACTATGCTACACCAAATATGACCAAAATGTGCTACTTCATATTTAGTTATCACCAATCCCTGCACCCATTAAATACTGCTGCTGTTGTTCGGCTTCATGAAGCCTGTATGTATACTCAAGTGCATTCTGAAAAGTCCTGAAGATTCCACATAAGAGGCCAGGGCTATTCCTTCTTTTCCCTTAAGTCACAGGAGACCTCTAAGGTAGAGGCAAGGCAATTGTACCACTGACAGTAAGTTGACTATCTCGACATGCTATAATGAGGGCTAGCCCAAGACACAACTCCATGAGGTGAAAGACAAAAGCCTCCCCACACCTTGCAATTCCATGAACAAAATCCAACTGAACTAGCAGCTGAACCATGTGTTAACACTAGTGATAGGACTCATCTTTCACTACACCTGAGGGTAGCAAGCTAGCTTGGGGGAAGGGGGACTTGAGAAATGGGGGGCCACCGCCACTCCCCATCATCTGCTTGAGTTGTCTTGCTCCCTCTGTCTAACAGTAGGGCCAGCCAAAACATTGGGAGCAGTGATACCATAATGTGTTGAAAACGCTTTGATGTTTGAGTACAATAACAATTCTAAAGCCTTTGAAGCATAATGTAGCTTATTATATATGATGAAATTCACTACCTACTTATTGGATTGGATCCAGACCCTTTGGTAGACCCATTGAAATCAAGTCTGACTAAGTCTGGATCCAACCCTGTATCATTTCCAGGGTCACTTTAGAAAATTAAAATTGCACCTAGTCATTCGAGCTGGTTCTCTGCCAGGATATGAAATGATACTTGGGGGGTGGGATTATACAGCATTTCTTAAGCTAGTCTTTCATTACTACACACAGGCAATGAATTGCATTCCTAGCAAGAAGATGTGAGGCAGTTAATTTTAGATTTCAAACTGATGCCAAGTGAAGGTTACCTGCTCCAAATCTTTCTGTGCAACTATTAAAGACATGGGAGCCCTACTTCCTATTTACAACTGGGCGGGATCTACACGCTTTGAAATGGTTTATAGCAGTAGTGACAACTGTTGGGGCTCGGGACACACTTCATATACAGTTTTCAAACTGTTTAGGAGTTTTATTAGTATTTTAACAATGTAGTAGTTTTGATATGTTTTAATCAGTTTTATGTATTTTATATCATGTGTTTTTAATGTTCCCTGCCTCGATCCAGAGGGAGAGGCGGGTAAGAAATAAATAAATATAATAATAATAATAATAATAATAATAATAATAATAATAATAATAATAGTGTCATATCCTGCTTGATGTAGATCTGGCCCTGGTCATCCTTACAGACTCAGCAGAAATCCACGGAATTCCTTCCTCAGGCAGAAAGGCACTTGGCCAGTATCCATTATTATATTCTGTAAAACAGGAGCAACCGTAAGGACCTTGAAAGGATAGCAGCAGTGGGGTGGAGACCCGTTCTCCTTAGCAAGAAAGAGAACCTCACCACAGGCATGAATTTCCCATTTCACATGTTCTGGAGTTGAGATCAGGTACCAGTTGAGTTAATGGCCTGTAGCGCATTAAACCCCCAGTTCCCAACATTTCAGTTCTTGTCCTGACGTTTTTCATTCAGGGCTTTTCACTGAGCTCTGGGTCCCTCCCTTTGTTTTCGCTGGAAGAGTCCAAATCACTGCTTATGATCAAATGAAATATTCAACTGTACAGTTAACATAGTTAAATTCTGCCCTGAGGAAGGTGAATAAACACCGTGATGGTCTGATTCCGCAGCTCTTCCTTATGCTGAGACTCATTTGCAGGCGAAAAGGACACGGTAGGGAAGCCAGGGTCATGGGATGCAGCCATCAACTGGCGTGGACTTCAAAAGAGCAGCCTTCCGCTCCTCTTGCTGCTACTGAAGATGGTCGCCTTAAATTATTCATAACCTAGTCAGCGCAGTGCAACGTTTTAAACTCTCCCTTTCCCAAGCTGCCTTTCCCCCCCAAAATAAAATCCAATAATGCAATTGCATCGTACACATTAACATGAAAAAGGGAACACTGTATAAACACTCACGCAATCCGTTCTCATTATATCATTGTTATCTCCAGGTAAATCGCTTTATGTAGCTCTCCTCTTCTGAGGGGGATTTGGTCGCTCTTGCATTCTATCCCCTTCTGAGTGGGTTGGATGCTAAAAATAACATAAAAATAAACAGCAATGACTCGGATTTTATTTCTCCTGAATCTGCAGCTGATATTGTAAATATTTAAACAAGGTAACTCTCCATTTCAGAGTTTGGGCTTCTTCTTTCTTGCGTAGTTATACATATCATGAATTTCTAATCATAACCAGGTTTGATGAATCTTGGCCCTGATGATTCTCAGTCTCTGTAAGAAAGCCTCCTTCCCCAAGCTTTCTGGCAGCTCTCAGAGACTCTACAATACAATTCCCACAGCCATTACCTTCCAGGGTACCAGTGTGTACCTCCCGAATACATATCCAGCTATCTGGCCCCTCTCCAGAGTAGGGATATATGGATTTTGTAAAATTCATTTCATCTCTATTTTCCAGATTGTCAGGTGCCTTTCATTCCATCATTTGCTCATTGAAGGAGTTGTTTTTTTTCCAATTTCCTGAAATTGCATGGATTCACATTTGTGCGAATTTGCATTTGCAAATATGTGCAAATTCCTCCCACAATGTGCAAATCCTCCCCCTCATATGTATTTTCATGCTTTAACTTATGGGAGACATATGCATTTTTGACCACTTTTTTTAAAATGTATTATTCTACATCTAAATTTGTGTAAAATTCCAGAAAGTAAAAAAAGGTCCTCAGGGCCATGGAATCTTGGACTTGGAAAAAGCTGGTGCACAATGGAATCCATGGATCAGATTCATAGAAATCCAAACTCATTTGATTCCATTGCCGATTTCTCCGACATCCCTACTTCAGAGTCATGCTACAACGGTGGATTATAACCTTAAATACACTAATAGTCATCTCAATTATCCAAGTGTAGCCATGATACCAGTATCCACACACACATTTTCATGCCTCCCCCAGGGTCCTCATCAGAGGACAAAAGGGAAGGGCAAGCTCCAGCAGATCCCGGGGAAGGAACAAACTACAAAGTAGGACAAAACCCCTTACTTTCAAGGGGTAGGCAAGACACAAGGGGGAGATAACCACAGATTCAGGCAGCTCGGCAGGGTGGGGCAGCCCAAGGTTTGCAGATGTATAAAAGATATTTAGGGGGGAAATAAGGGGACCCCCCCAAAAAAGAAACTGCCCATTGATGAGGACAGGGCATGCCTAGTGACCATGTAATAATGACTGGAATTCTGTGAAGTGTCCTGCAAAAGAAACTACCAATACCTGCTCATATGCTTGCATAGTGGTGATTTGGCTACATAAGCAACCACGTTTCTGCACATTAAAAATGGAACAAAAGATTCTGTGTGCTTCCCACCTAGATCAGATACCATTTTGTGTGTGTGTGTGTGTGTGTGTGTGTGTGTATGGGAAGGAGAGAAGGGGTTTGTTGAGACCATCGTGTGGGAGGAAAGGGTTCTGCATCCTTTGTCTTGATTCCTCCCCCCCCCACACCCACCCACACATGGCTGTTTTAATTATTATTATTTATTCAATATGGGACCACATGTTTAATATCTGTAATTTGGCCCTTATAGAGAGAAAGTAAGTATTTTTGGTGCTATTGTTAAAGGATTATGAGACATACTCATGCAAATTAGCCAGGAAACTACCACGAGATCCTGATGGACCTTCTTGCCATACCTGATTTAAAATCTAGTTATTGCACATGCGAAGAAGGTGGACTAATACTTGAAACATGTGACCAAGCTCTGAATTTCTAAGTCATTTTTTACTGTGATCGAGAGGCTGGGGAAATCCAAATAAAAAGTACAGAATCTGAGCTTACCTCTCTCCTATGGATCTGGAAATCTGAAAACATGAGGTTCCCGAGGTTCTCCGAGCTCCAGCTTGAGGCTTGGTCTGACTGGTATCCATTTCAAATTGTGAGCTTTTATTCCTTTTTTTCACTTGAAAATCAACAGGTACTTGGGTGCTTATGTGGATGTGCATTAAAAAGCATGCAAACTTCTCTCCGTGATTAAAGTGAGTTTGTAGGTCCTTTTTTAAAAAGTGCACATTTATTCCTGTGTATGTTTCTAGTGCACACATGCAGATATTTTGATGAAGCTTGCATTCAGGAGTTGCAAATGGGATAAATTTTGGTCATAAATGAACTACAAGGAATTTCTCATATATCTCTACTCCTGACTCCATAGATTGCTACAGGGGGAGGAATGCAGTAAAATTCCTTCCTGCCACATTCTGTAGCCAACAGCTTATAGATGCCTAGGGATGAGCAGGAAATTTAGCTTTTGGTTATTAGTTTTATTCATTAACTTTCATCTTGATTTTGGGATCACAGTAGCTTGATTTTTCCCACTGAATTTCACAGAGCATACCAATCTATGTTGCACACTAGCATTATAGTATTTCTGGATGGATACTTTTAAATTTAATTATCTTTCATGAGAGATGCATAGATGATGCCAATAAGAAATTCCTAAATGTTTGCCAAAACTCACTGCAGTATGTGATTTACCATCTGCAGCTTCAAGTCTCCTGGTAGACTTAGACAGAATGCTCTCCTAATGGAAAACAAATAAGCAAAACTTCTCCAGGAGTTGCCTAAGTGATTCTGTGTTGTGTCTACCCAGTGGATCATCAGGGTAGGGCTTTGAGGCAAATGTCTGGGGCCCCACTCAGCACCAGGTATGGCTTATCAAGTTTTGAAACCAGGGAAGTAAAAGACATGCCATCTAATGAGGGGGAGGTGTAAGACCATTAGGTCCATAGTCTTAAATTTCTTAAGTGCACTACCATGATTTACAGAATTCAAGAACTTTGTCTGAATTGCCTTGTGTATATTCACATCTTGGAGGCCTTGAATCTATTTCAATGCCCTTTCTACCAAACCATTTTACAAAGTAGTGTGAATACTGCATGCCATGCAGTAAAATAGGCCCATTTGTGTGGTCTAATCAGCAATTTAATTTTACAGCATCATATGCACTTTAACATGTATTTTGTTGATGTACTCTATGGCTCAATTCGGACGACACGCTGAGCAAATGAGGGGTATTAACATGCTGACGGTGTGTTAAAGGGGCGGGGATCTACAGAGGACACGTTGCAGCAGGTGCTGCAAAGATCCGTTAACCACCTGGGTTGTTAATAATATATGGAGCTCCGTCGGGGATCCCGCCCACCATTTTCCCTGCTCACCAAACCCCAGCAGTCCTCCGGGAGGTATCCCAGCACTTCTTGCGGCCAAAATCCATGGGCGCCGCCATGTTAGATGAAGCAGGGCACACCTCCCAAACCCCATTAGCTGCCTCAGTCAGTGGGCGGACCACAGCAGCCACAGGCAAAGAGCTTGCCAGGAGCAACAGCAGAACCAATACAACAGTCCCACCCAGCACTGCACGTCCAACGCTGGCACCCACGCCCCAGGGAGCCACCCACCACCCACCCTACACGGGGGACCGGTCAGTCCCTAGGAAGACCCCAACCCCCCACCTCCCTCCTAGAGCAGCGCCCGCACACACAGGAAAGAAGGCAAGAGTGCGGTGGCGTACAAAACTTTATTCAGCAGGCTGCCCAGGCATGGGCAAATAGGCACATGGGCACTACCAAGGCAGGGCAAAACCTACGGAGAGGACAGGTGCTCCAGGGAAGGGAGGTGGAGGCTGCTGGAAAGGCACAGCGGTGATGAGGGGACGGCCGAGGCCGCACCCCCAGGGAGTCAAGCACGGAACGAGCGAAGGAGACATGGCAGAGAGGGGCGCTGGGCCAGGGAGAGATGCCAGTCCACAGATGAATGTCCTCACCGACGCTCACACGGGGTGGGGGTAGTGCAGCCAGATCCAGGCGCTGATGCTCTCACGTACCCGGGAAGCCTCTGCACAGGCGCGACCCTCCCCAACAGGGTTCTTGGGCCCCGGCAAAGGCTCGATGTCACGCCCATCCACAGCGATGGCGTTGGCGTCCTCGCCCTCCTGAGGGAGGTCGGGGTGCTCGGCAAATAACATGTCCCCACGGGACTCGCAGATGTGCAGGATGCAGCAGCACACCATCACGTCAGGAACGATGTCGGCCTGCAAGTCCAGCAAGCTGAACAGGGAGCGCCAGCGCTCCTTCAGGTGCCCAAAGGCACACTCCATGGGCAGGCGGGCATGGCAATTGTAGTAGTTGTATTTGCGCTGTACGTTGGTGTGCGGGTAGCGGTACGGGGCCATCAGCCACGGCTGCAGTGCAAACGCCTGGTCAGCCAGGAGGAGCGGCCCAACCGCACGGCCGCACACAGTTGCGGGGCCGGACTTCAGGAAGCGGCCCAATTGCAGCTTGGCAGCCAGGGGGGAGTTCCAGAAGACAGCTGTGTCATGGCTCCGCCCAGACACGCCCGCATACACATCCAGGAAGCGGCCCTTGGCATCCACAACCGCCTGGAGGACCATGCTGTAGTAATGCTTACGGTTGTAGTACTCCTCGCCATGGGTGGGCGGGGCCAGGATACGCACGTGGGTCGAGTCCATCGCCCCCACCGCCCACGGGAAGCCCAGGGCACGGAAGCCACGCATGTTCACCTTCTCGTCCCCCACCCGGATGACGTCGGCCAGGTACAGCTCGTTCATCACGCTCACCGTCTCACGGAAGATTTTGCACGCGGTAGACACGCCCACTCCGAAGATCGTTGACAGGGGCAAGTAGCCCACATTGAACGCCAGCTTGTACAGTGTCAGGGCAAGGCAACGGGAGACTGGAATACAGCGGCGAATATTTGTACACTCCCGCTGTAGGATGGGCGTCACCTCAGCCACCAACACATCGAACGTTGCGCGGGACATGCGGAAACTCCCACGGAAGCACTCGTCATCCCAGTCCTCCAAGTCCTGCATCTCATTCCACACAGCATCCGTCCGGGGGAGCACCCAGCGATGGACGGTCTCGCGCTCGGCAAGAAGCTCGGCTGACGTCAACAGGGGTGGGACGCAGTGCAGAGACCCCTCGGCCATGCCTTCGGCCAGCTTCTCCGCGACATCGTGGGCGCCACACGGGGTCGAACAAGTGGCAGGATAGCGGCCCAGAGACACGGCCCGGCCTCCGTTGCCCCGAGGGGCTAGCTGAAAGAGTCCGTCCCAAACACCGGACTCGCGGGCATGGCCCCACCGAGCCGCCGCAGCCGCACCCGAAATAGGTCCTCCTCGTCGGCATCACCGTGGTTCTGCGTGGCTGCCTGGATCACCCCCTGCAAGCAGGCCAATGCGAGCTCTCTCCGGGACATAGTCGCCACTGCTATGCGGGATAGTGGGGGGGCGGGCAAGTCGGGAGGAGCGGGGGGCAGTACAGAGCAGGGAGGCGGTGGGAGGTGGGGCTAGAGGTGGAGCACGGGACCGTCCACATCGTTAGCGTGGGAATGGGAGGGCAGGAGGATTTGTTTAGGCTAAAGCGCACCTGCAAGGCTGAGGGGAGTGACAGGAAGCAGCCGGAGTGGGGCGCGTGATGGGGGATCGGCAGAGTGGGCCATAACTATGCTGCTACTAGGGGGGATGGCCGCAAGCCTCCAAGCTGCCACATAATCCTACGGCTGGCCGTGGTTCAGACGGCGATGGCATTCCAGACGTTGAATGTGACGTATTATTTCTCCCAGGGCCACCTCCAGAGCGTGGAGATGGCGTGCCTTTTGGGCCCTCCGCCTTCTACTAATGGCATGGCAGAGGGAGCGCAGTTTCCCTGGGAGGCGAGAACAGAAGGGGGGAGAGGAGGGGGAGAGCCATCAGTGACACAGAGGCCACAATAACACCAATGCATACCACCCAACAGCCCAGTTAGCAACCTCCACGCCGAAGGGCCTTCCGGCGACAGACATTGTGCCCTGCTCGGTGCCCATCGGACCTGCAGGGTGCTCCCATCTCGACTGGGTCTGGTGGCAATGGGAGGAGAGAGGGCCGGGAACGAGAGGCATCAAGCGTGTGCAACACTGTTGCATTGGGGTGACGATGGACATAGCCTTGAGTGTCTAGACTGGGATGAGGGAGGCGGTGGTCAGAGGGACTGGGATGCAAGGGGACCTTATCGCGTATAGGGGTGGGGGCGAACCTACTACTGCATATCCCTATGGTGCCTTGGCGGATGGGCCTAGAGACCCATAGGACGACCGTGCCTTAGGCCATGTCGTCCTGAGTGGGCCGTTCCCCCTCCTCCTCCTCCTCCCCCTCCTCCGCACCCTCTTCATCGGTGTCAGGTGGGATGTTGCGGCCCCTCTTAGGGCAGCCGCCTATGCTCCATTGCCCCTGCCCTCCGGTTGCCTCCCTGCCTTCCCTGAGGCACCTGCTGCAGCCGTCGCCGACCGTGGGGAACGATACGGTGTGGCCATTGGTGGGGGCAAGTACTGCTGTTGCTGTGGCGTCGCCATGTATCCATATGGCCCCATGTAGGGAGGTGGCTGCTGGGGCCCATGGTAGGCGCCACGGAAGGATTGGGCGAGCTCCCTGAGCACCTCGGTTTGGCGGTCGATGGCCGCTGTGCGCTCCCACATGCCCCGGTTGATGATGGCATCGGTGGCCAACATGGCCTCGGCCATCCTGTTGCAATGGCGCTCCAGACCTATGTGCACGTCCCTCCCCGCCTCCCGTGTGGCCTGGGCACACTCCTCCACGGCTTGACTGGCTGTACGTGTAGCCCACACGGTGAGAATGCGCTCCTTGGTGCACCTGGCCTCCTCAGCCGCCATGCATGTGAACAGGTCGTGGATGCGTTCTCCTGTGGACTCTGTGACCATGACCAGCTCCCTCGCACCTGCAGCCGGTCTGCCCTGCGCCTGTTGCGCATCCGCACACACCTCTGCGCGTTGGTCAGGGGACGGCCTTCCTCGGCCACGGCTGCACCGTCCTCGCCGGCGGGTGGCGGCGGCTCCTCCTCCAGGGGGGCCGCTCCCTCCATCGGCTCATCCTCTGGCTGTCGAGGCGCGTCGATCTGCTCCTCTAGCACAGCCTCCCCAGCCTCGAGATCCATTTCCTACGGTTCCTCGGCTTCCATTGCCTCCATCTCCACGTACATTTCATCGCTGACTTGCGTGTCGATTTCCAGCAGCTCGTCCTGGGAGGGTGACAGTTCCGGCTCCGTCACCTTGCCCACCTGTTCATCCACAAGCTGCTCCATTTCGTCCTGCTCTTCCTTTGAAACCGGGCCCGTCTCCGTCACGGCATCCAGGAACTCGAGCGGACGTGACGGCCCTGGCTCAACCTCCCCCTGCTGGGTCTCTGGCACCAGGGGTTCGGGTGCGGGATCCTCGACCTGCATGTCTGCACAGATGTGTCGTAGGAAGGCCATGGATGTGCTGCTACTGGAGGAGGCCGGCGTGAGGGGCAAGGCCCGTGATGCGGTGGCTGTCCTGGGTGGCACCAGTGGGGGCCTCGCAAGCACCGATGGGCTTTGGGATGCTGCAGGATGGCTCATTGGCCTCGCCTTGGCCTGCCAGGCTTCGGCTGATGCCTTCAGGGCCTTCTTGGCAGGAGGTGCCCCAGATGTCTTTGGCATTGACTTGGTGGGGGGGGGGGCTTCTGTCTTCAGCATCTTCTTGGCAGTGGGTGCCCCAGATGTTTTAGGAGTTGACTTGGCGGGGGGGGGCGCGGCTGCTGTCTTCAGCATCTTCTTGGCAAGGGGTGCCCCAGATGTCTTAGAAGTTGACTTGGCAGGGGGGGTGCCCCAGATGTCTTAGGAGTTGACTTGGCAGGGGGTGCCCCAGATGTCTTAGGAGTTGACTTGGCAGGGGGTGCCCCAGATGTCTTAGGAGTTGATTTGGCAGGAGGTGTTGGCCGTGGGGCGTCCACCCTTGCCGCCGGCTCCTGTTTCTGTGCTGCAGGGCCCTCGTCCCATGCCGCTCCTTGGTCCATCCGTGCTCGTTGACATGTGCGCGGTCGCTCGTCAGTGGCAACCCCACTGCACGCCTTGTGTCCCGGGTTGACGTCGTGCCGTTCCAACAGGAGGCGTGACAGTTTGTCGTAGAAGGGCATGGTGCATGGCGTGACAGTTCGTCGTAGAAGGGCATGGTGCGTGGCTGGGCGCCAGTTCTCCTATTGTGAGTGACGACCACCTTGAACTTTCTCTTGAGTCCATGCAGCTTGTCCTTGCATTGCTTGCCACTGTGGTTGTGTTCCCGCTCCTGCATTTTTTTTAGCGAGCCAGGGATATAGCTGATCATGTCTGGCAGTGGCCATGATCCTCCTGGCTTCCGGGCTCCCCCAGAGCTCAATGAATTCCACGATCTCTTCATCGGGCCATCGTTGCGCCCAGCGTCTTTCTTGGGGGTCCTGGCTGCTTCCCTCTTCGGGGGTTTGGTAGCCTGGGTCCTCGGCTGGGTCATTCTGGGCCCCCTGTCCCTCTGGCTCCATGCTGCCAACGGGTATGTCTTTCGATGTTGACTGTGGTACGTGCACCATGCTGCCTTTCTCCGTCCCGTGTGGTTGCGTGTTTGTGGGTGCAGGTGGTCCATTCTGCTTGCTTTGTCTGTGCCCTGTTCGTAGGCATTGTTGGCTTCGGAGGCCGGGGCCTAATCGTGTCCTTGGGATTGTTGTTCATGCCATCGCTCTATTTCCATAACATCCGCAGGTGGCTGGCTGTCGCCCACGGGCGCCCATTGGCTGGGCATTACTTGTGTCTTGGGGATGTGCTCATCCTTCGTTCACTGTCCGGCCGTGCTGGGCGAAGGGGTGGGCTATCTGGGAGCCTCTTCCCCTGCCCTCATCCTTCTGGGTGCTGCGAGGGTGGAGGTGGCAGTGCAGTGCAGTGGGGGCCTGCTTTGGATGGGGTGTACCTCCCCCTCTTGGTGTGTGCGTGGGGGGGTTCCTTCGCTCCTGGGCTTGATGCTTCTTCCTTCCCCCCTCCCCCCCCTTTGCCGTAGTTCCCTTCTGGAGCGCTTCCCTCTCCATTTGGGTGGCTCACCAGGAACCTTGCAAGAGTGCTTGCAGGAGCTGGCCCCATTGTAAGCCCCGTGCGGGCTGCCTGGTGCGGTAGGCGAGCGTCCTGGTTGCTATGGCGCCGAAACCAGCAGACTGTTGCAAGCGCAGCTGAGCAGCCACCCGCTTTCTGCTTCTCTTGCCGCTCTCCTCTATGATCTTTTGTGTTAACGTATGCACCCGGTTGTTTAACACACGCACCTCACGTGGCTGAATTCGGACGACATGTTAGTCAATTGACTAACTTTTAAACAACTCGCAAGTGCGTTGTCTAACTCCGTTGTTTAACTCTCCAATTTAACGTACTGTGGATTGTTAATCCGTTGTGTGGCTGAATTCGGACGACACATTGTGTTAACGTACTGACGGTTGTTTCACTTAACACCCGTTGGTTAACGTGTCGTCCGAACTCAGCCTATATCTCTTTAAAGTCTTATCCCCTCTGCCCATACCAGATGGTACATGTCTCTTAAACATAATGAAAAAGGTATCATCACAAATGCGAAAGTTAACAGCAATAGTCATGATGGTGAATATTCAAGGTCTTAACCATCAGCTATCAGAATTTTAGTACACCATTATTGATTCTAAGATGATAATAGATCAAAACAACTGTGATGAAGTCATCGTATATGGAGGCCAATGCAGATACTAGCACAAGAGAGGCCTATTGCTGAAGTACTATAATCAAGTCACCACTTAATGAAGTGTTGAGCAATTGACTCAGATTAGACTGCACAATGCAAGTTTGTCGCATATATTCATAACTAAGACAAACTACTGGTGAATGGATGATGATGATGATGATGATGATTTTGAAGGCTCTGCATAAAGGAAAATCTTACATTAAAATCACAGAATATTGTATACCAGCACTGGCATAGCTTGGTTGCCAAGCAAATTATAATTTCTATGTTTAGAAACAAATGGATCAACCATATCTTTTCAAGGCAGATTTGCTGTATTTGCAGATAGGACTAATTTACCCCAGGAAGTTCCATATGGGTTGTTCCCAATGTTAGTCCTACTTTGAGTAGATCCATTGAAATGAATGAGACTTAAATTAGATTAACATTGGATACAACCCAAAATCTGACATACAAGGTAACAGAATGACAGTCAAGAAAATCAAGTTGTGGGTGGTCACAGAAAATCAACTCAGACTTTGTGACACTACATGTGGGGCATCTTATTTAGGATTTTAATGTGGGTCCTGAAGTTGCAAGATTACTTGTGCTTTCAAATATTTATTCCACACAGCTCTTATTTTTATACATACAATGTATCCAGTGCTCTTGCCTTCCCATCAAGATTCAATTGTGGAACATGAAACTTAATATTTGCATATTACTACTAAATCAGTTAATTAATTACGGTCACTTGAGTATTAGAATGTAGTAGCATATTCTGACTCTGGTTCATGATCTATAATTAGATCTAAATTCAGTTTCACCAGGTAAAATTACCAATATAAATGCTTAGGTTCTGTGATCAATCCTGGGGTAGATTACAAGCTAGAAAGACAAAAATTCTGTGAAGAATAAATTCATTTGAGGCAATATTTTTAGCTCAAGCCCAATCCTTCTAAGTATTACACATTGAGAAAGCTGGCAGCAATAGTTTACTTGAAATCATCATGTACCACATCCTATATTTTTGAAAACACAAAAATATGTAGGGTAGAGTAATGTTTTGACGAGGATGAAAAAGAAAATGTTTAAAACCAACAAGGTACAAAATTACTATATTGGTAACTAGTGTGAAAATTAACCAAACATTAATTATCTTCATTTCCCAAATCCTGAACAGCCACTTAGTTGAAAATAAATCCCATTGGACCCAATGAAACTTAGTTTTGAGTAGTCATGCATAGAATATAAATCTTCTTAACAAGCCATTAAATAATGAATAAATAGTGGGTAACTCCTGTAGAATGAGTGTAAGAGTATAACAACACATTCAGAATTATCATGTGGTGCAGCCATTCCTGGACTCTACCATTTTAATCTTACAGATTTCCCCCCTACCTAAAATTTGAGCTCAGCCTGCCTATATTCTATATAGAGGCATGCTGTGTGTTTCAAACCTGGTCCTGACCTGATTCTTGAGGCAGCTGGTAGGAGAGGCAATGAGAAATCATCTTCAAAAAGTGATCATCATCTTCAGGAAGAAACTGCAGCATCTGGGAAGAGAGGCTGTGCCAAATATTTCTATGCAATTTTTCCCACTAAACATAGCTATATCCCCCTTGCTTGCCCACAAATCCTTCTTGTTCACTGTTTTTCCCTTTGTTGAAGAGAAAAAAGTGGGAAAAAACAGGGACCACTTCTTCCTGACCACATAATCTAAATCAATTCTGACCATATAATCTAAGCCACAACACTGGGCCTATTCAGACAACACACTAAGCCATAGTTAGCTCACCTTTTGCAGCAAATGGTTAGTGAGTGTGTTTAAACTGTGATTATGCAGTCACCATGGTTAGGAATTGTTCACATGACACGCTAAGCCATAATGTCTACCTCAAAATGCTTAACCATCATGGGTTAGTGTGTCATCTGAACAGAGTCACCGTCATGTAACTAATCTGATTTCTCTAGGAGATGTCAAAAAGCAAATTTGGAACGAAAAGATGTAGAACATTTTATTATAAGGCATCCTAGAAAACATTTAAAAGCATAAAACAGGTGCATTCCTGCCCACATATTGAGGGGGAGATCAATGATAATCCCAATGCCAAGAAGCCAGTCAGATCTGGCTTCATAATAATATAATGAAGCTAATTCAGAATAAGGGCAGAAAGCACTGCCTTCACTCTAATGGTCAAAAACTTTTGCCCTCGTTTGAAGCAGATTCAGTTAGCAAGGTGGATGCTAGAAATGTGGACACTCTACATTTGGAACCTACATCTACAGCATGGCTACCCAATTCTCATGAGCAGTGCTGGAGTGCATAGCTTCAAACCAGGGCTCAGTCTGAATGAAATCTTGTTAGCTCTCAAGCTTACAAAATTAGCTAGCTTTTGGCTGTAGTTGAAATAATCATGTCTGGATGTGTGTGTGTGTGTGTGCTTTTCCTGATAGTTTCCCCAAATTCTACAGTACCCCATCTTGAGCTGCTATTTTGACCAATACCTGCTGCCCGTTGCTGGATGACTCCTATTCCAAGTTAGTTTCATTCAGGAAGCACTGTGCATTCAATGCTCATAAACCTCAGAATTTTGAAGCTTACGAGTACCCAGGGCAGATCTTTTACATGCTTTAGACAGAAAAAAAGTCTGCCTGGGGAATGCTGAGAGCTGTAGGGTTGTTGTTGTTTTCATTCTAAACATGTGAAGGATTGTACCCTTAACTTACTTGTCACACTATTCAGTGCTTCTGTTTGCTTGGCATGATCTTCAGTATGTCTGCTGTACGGATCCTATCTCTTAAATATTATTTATTCATCCATTACTTTTATGTATTTCTAATCTATTTAATTGCAATCTTTTGATTGGGGCCATGTGGTTCTGGGGAGGAGGAGAGAGATCATTCTGCTCTTCTGTTCTACACTGAAAAGGATAGAACTTCCCTACTCCTTGGTGAGCTGCACCAAGAGAGACAACTGCCAAACAACATGTGACCCTGCATTTATACTGTGCCTGCAGCTTACCAGCAGCATTTACAGCCCTTGAAAGCAGGTGCCCAACAGATGGTTACACACACAGGGCCAATTCACATGATGTAACAAGCCATGGTGCCTTGTTGTATCATCTGAACCAAGACAGCATGGCTTGTTTGAGGGAGAAACAACCCTCAAATAATGCAACGGGAACATGTGCTTGAATGGGTAATCAGGGAAATGGTGCCTGGCAAGTGCCAGGGTCTAAAACCATGTGATCTTTGATTGTGCGAATAAGATCACAGACAACTTTTGCCAGATATCAGGGCTAAATATAGTTGGACAGGTATTGTTCAGACTGGTTTTCATATCCACTTTTGGATCACATTTCAAATTACTGAATCTAGACCACCTTTCTGTCTGTGACTGTAGTTTTAGCTGCCCTCACTCAAAAATATTGGGGCTCTTAATTTCCTGAAGTATGGCCAAAAGCTACCACATAATTTCCTGGTAGTGATGGGGGTGCGGATGGATTCCCCCCCCACCCCCACAATCAATGATAAAGAAGAAAGAATTAGTTTGCTTTTCCCTTGCATAATTTTGGAAGCAACAAATGGCTTCTGTTACCTAGGCAAACAAGCTAAGTGCTTAATTCCATGGGCTTTTCAGTATTATTTGCAAACTTGTTTCTTAAGCAAAGATGTTTTTAGATGCCTCCAGATGGTACAATTTAATGGCCTAGGTTACTCACAAGTGGATTTCTGCCTAAGCAAACACTTTATCTGGCAATTGTCTTATTATCAAGCAAGTTTCCTTTTTCCACCTGAAACTCAAACTTTGATATGGCTTTGATTTCAGAAAATGATATTTTTCATCTCCAAAACAGAATGGCAATCAAACTATATCTAGTATAGCACTTGTTTCTGTAAAGGCCTTACTCAGGAGTGCAGAACTAGGAAACCTCCATCATCTCTAAACACTGGATATGCTGGCTGGGGCTGATGAGAGCTGAAGTCTAGCAACATCTGGATGGCCATAGGTTCTTCATCCCTGATCTAGCTGCTCACAACCCCTTAAATTGCATATTTTCAAGAAGCAAACATTTCTAAATTTTACATGGGAGGGCCAAGAGTAACAATCTGAAATTGAAATCGATCACTTAGAGTTGTGGCATGGTATGGCTGAATCAGCCCAAGGTTGCCCCTTTCCAGTAACACACAAACATTTGTATATTGATTTCAGTAGGAGTGCCTTCCTCTGCACAAAATTAGGCTGTTAATGGTGGCAATAGTCCAAGCAAGACCATACAACAGATGAACAAATTTCTGGGCAGTGCCAGAGAACATGGCAAAACAATGTAGATTGAAAAGCAGCATGTGAGAAGATATTGTCTTTGGGAAGAACAACGGAAAAACCTATATAGAGACTGAAGTTGTGGGGAAATTCAGCCCTTGCTCTATCCAATCTTAGCTTTTCTAGAAACAAAATGCTTTTATTTGGAGTGTTAACATTTTGGACACAGCCATATACACGTAACTGTCTGTATCCTAATTCATAGTGGGCTATTCAATATACATGAACACAGGAAAAGTTAGAGTTAATTCACATGTATGCATATTGTTTGTTGCTTCCTATTCAACATTATAATGTTGAATTAGAAAATTAGTTTCTATGTACTAGTAGCTCAGGATTTGCCCTGAATCCTTTGGAGTATGGCAAAGGGCAAAATGGGAACCAACCCCCTGGTGTGATTTTAGGAGTTTTATTGGGGTGTTTAAAGTTGTGCCGCCTCTTCTGCCAGTGCAATATTACATCCTTTCAGGGAGTAAAACAACCTGTGAGTGAGCACAGAAATCTGACTAAGTCCCAGTCCTTCACAGAGAGGTTTGGTATCAAAGGTAGGCCTGGTGGGGCACCAGCTGAGGGTCTACACTCTTGGAGGAGCTCACTGACAAGCATGCCCTGGAGGTATTCCTCCTCTTCACTATGGCAACCTGCTTGTTCACCTACCTCTCACTCTGGCCCAGACAACAGTGGTATTGAGAAGGAGGAGGAGCAGTAGACCTACCTACTCAGTGGCTCTGTGTCTGCCAAACAATCAAGCAGTATCAATAATGAGAAAGAGGATGAGGAGCAATTGTAGCTGTTGACAACGGCAGTGAGAATGTAGACTCACTGAAGGAGGGCGGCATTGATGGTGTCTTTGCCATGAGCCCTCAAAGCTAGGAGAAGTCACTGCTTCCCAGCTTATTGATAGTTTTACTGTTAGCTTTTACTGTTTTTAACTGATATTTTACTTCCTATGCTTTTATTGCTTTTAATGTTTGTACTGTTTTATGTATGGTTGTAAGCTTCCTTGGGAGGGCTTCTGCCCTGAAAAGTGGCTAAGAAATGTTTTAAACATATTAAATAAATAAAATATCCCCAAACCCCTTGTATTTTTAGTCTTTGTGCTTTGTTCCAGTTCAATATTAGATAACTTCAGGTTTCACCAGCCCAAGGGAATTTACTTGGTATCTAATTCCCATTCAGCCAACATAAGTCAAAGATAAGATATCACAATGATTTTTTTAAAAATAGGCTGAATGGATTTCCTAACTACACAATAAATGGTCACCACCAATGAATAGTTAACACTGTGCTGAATCAAACATATGGCCATACCGTTTCTAAAATTGTAATTACAAAAACTTCAAATAGGAAGTCCTGTTTGCAAAACTTCATCTCTTGCAAAAAGCTCAGAGGTGCTCTAAAATGAGCTAAATAGCTACTGATAAGATTCACATCATGTCTTTCCATTAATAGTAATTAATTTTACACCTCATTCATAGTCCATTATGCTCAGAGAGCTAAAGGAACCATCTCAACTTGTGTCCCAGCATTTTTCATCATTATCTATTTCCCTTGACCAAGTTAATTCCTCTCCTTTGAAATGGGGCATCATATATTGAAAAGAAATTAACTTAGGGGCAGCAGACCTAGCAACGAGAAGTGGGGGTAGCCAAAAATTGTCCAAGAAAACTGTTAAGCTGTCCTTGGTCTCTAATACACTATGTGTCTGTGTACATATAATGTGCTTATGTAAATTTATGTAAGCTAATTTAGTATGCAAATATAATGATAGTGTAGTTACATGCCTGCAGGTTTTATTAACTTTCTAGTAGCGAAAGGATGAAAAAAGCAATTTCATTTGGATGGAGGGCCTACATTACAAATAAATCTTTAAAAGTGTACAAGCACAATCCTCCCTCTTTGCTTCAATGCAGAATGGTGCTCCATTGCTCTTCAAATATGGACAATGGCATTTAGGGAAATGCTGTAGCACTTGCATGCAACAGGTCCAGGTTCAATCTCTGGCATCTCCAGGTAGAACTCGGAAAGGCTCCTGTCTGAAACCCTGGAGAGCCACTGCTAGCCAGTGCGGACAATACTAAGCTTGATGAGGTGATGCTCTGACTTGGTATAAGGCAGCTCCTGATGTCCCTATGCTGCTCCAGGCTATGGTTTGTCCCTCACCTCACAGAAGCTGGTTCATCTCCAGGGCCCCTATGTGTAATGATTAGCCTTCTCCTGCTGCCATACCCTTGTCTCTTCTTGGACCGTTAAGTGTTGCTGATATTCCCACCATCTTCCTAGCATCATCACTTTAAATCTACTGCACACGGGTGTTAAATGTCAATGATGTGGGAAAGACAGTGGTTCGGGGAACTGCCCAGTGCTAGTCCCCTGAGACATACCAGACACACACAAGCTAATTAGTTTGCTAAAGCTAAGCTATAATACTGCAGCTAAGTGGTCTACTCTCATGTGACAACAAGCTTAGCTTTCAGACAAATGAAGTGAATAACATCTATGGTCCCCTCTACAAGATTTCGGTTTGATGCCCGGTTACCTGATTATGTGCATCTCCTCACAATCGCTTTTACGCCTAATACCTATATACGAGAGGCGTTGAAGTGCATTACTGGCTGTATGAAACTCGCTTTAAAGTTGTTGACATGCATGCAAATGTTGCTGAAAGTAATGCGCTTTGTCCCGGGAAACTGCCCAAACAGGTTTTGCATCCTTTATTCTCCCCGCCTACCACAATCTCCCATCTTTGGTTTCCTAGATTACCTATGGAATGATGTGGTTAACCTGTTTGGCTACCTCTCTCCCCTCCAATTTCGCCGCCAGCTGAAGTTTGTCCCCCCTCCCAGAACTGCTCAGGAGTAAATGGGAATGTGCCTCAGCTGCCTTTCTCTGCCCCCCACCATTTGCCGGAGAGAGAGGAAAAGAGTGAGAGACCAAAGAGAAGGAGCGCGAGAGAGAGAGAGAGAGAGAGCAGAAATCCACACAAACGCACACCCAAACAGACAGGGAAGCTGCTTTGTTCCTTCCTCCTCCTCCTTATTTTCCCAGTGAGATCAATTGTTTTCCCTTCTCTCCTTCTCAATCATCCGTTGTTGTTTTGGTGATGTAAAACATTCAGATGCGCGCGCGCGCACACACACACACACACACACACACAGCAAGCAAGCGAGGGGAGCAAGTGTGTGTGTGTGTGTATCTCTATGGATGGAGGCAGGCATGCAGGCAAGCATGAAAAACCTTCCCCCTGTCCACCCCCCCTTTCCCTGCTTCCCGTCTCTCAGGAACCCCGCAAGAAGCAAGGGGATGAGTTGTCTAAGTGGATCACTAACTATCCACACATACGCATGACAACAAGACCATCTGATCGTTAATGTGCATCCTCACAAAATTGTTTACACGGACATAAGGCGCTCTTACTCCCGCGGTAAATTAAAACTCGCTATTTAACGCACATTCGAAAATGCAAATAATCGGAGATTTAAAGTGCCTGAACCCCTGATTTGCGCTCCGCTCTTGTAGAGGTAAATTTGGTAATGTGCCTTGAAAGAGCTTTAAATCGCTCTTGTAGAGGCACCCTAAGTGAGGGTTCATATTACCTAGCACAAGAGCTAAGTTGGAATTTGGCACTCAAACCAGGAATTTTTCAGTTCACTGTTCATTTGAACCCGGTTTCTCCAGCCTGATGCCCTCCAGATGTCTTGGACTACAACTCTCATCATATGCTGTCAGTATGGGCAATATGCTAGCTGGAGTTGATGGGAGCTGAAATCCAACACATTTGGAGGACATCAGTTTGGGGAAGGCTGCTTTGGAGGAATCTATGACAATTTCATGTTCTACGGCAACAAAGCTGATATAAGCCAGTAATTTAGAGATTGCTACTTTATGTCAGAACTCAAGAAGATTAAAGTATTTCTTTTGTGCATTACCTGCTTCACGATGTGTACCTGAAAACATCTCACAGAATTAGAAGTCTGGGTCCTTTGTGTTGGCACTCACCTTTCTTACTTCATGTTGGCAATATGTTTCCTTGTTTTTGAATGCTTTTAGCTTTTTATGGTAGGTAGGATTTTTTTTAAAGCATTGTTAAAAAAAGAAGATCCCCATATGTTCTATTCTGCTGTATTTGCTCATTTGACTGCATTATTTATAGAAGCATGTGGTGTTTAATACCTCATTTTTCCTATTATATATTTTAATGCTTAGTTTATAAATTGCTGAAATTACAGAGGGAATGATGCCCTATAACTGTAAAGTCTATACAACTAATTCAGTGTGTGTGGTTATTTAGTGATGGGGTAGGTGAAAAACACAGTATACATGCTCAAAGACATTGTCATATTTTTATTACCCCACATGTTACAGGGCTATCTCCTGGCACTGGGGGGGGGAACACCCCCTCTTATTTTGGTCATAGATAGTACGACAATAAATTGATTTAGGCCATGGTTTATCTTCATTATTCCCAAAGAGGAAGTCTATAGAGAAAATCGTGGGCAGTAGATCAGCAATAGGACAAAATAAATGATTTGATGTGAGCTATGGAAACAGTAATATATTACTTTACAAATTGGTTCCTCACCAAATCTAATGAAAGATTTAAATTAGCTAAAGGTATACAGAGACTTTTAAATGTTATTTTGTTAAATTTAACAGCTGGAGCCTTCCTTTCTGAGCAATAACTAAACTTTGACTGGGTTACTTTTAACAGTAGGTTTCTCTTAATCCCTTCATGATTTTTTACAGGCTGATGTTACTGGCATATCATTGTACTTTGTCTTGCATCTGTGTTTCTAAAGGGGAACAGATACCATTTGGTGTTCATATTTCATGTTGTTCCAATTTGCAATTAATTATGTTTGTTTAATAATACTTGACATTTTTTGATATTAACATAAAGCATAATGCTACACTGCTATGGAAAATAGCCTAATTTTTAAAACCAAAAAAGTTTTATGGATATAAATGTCTGACTTTGAATTATAATGAAAGCCTCTGCTATCTGTGGAATCTGCATGCCAATTGCTTTCCAATGAAGTATGTTTCATGAGAAATCGGTCAAGGAGAAGACAGTCAAAAAGGGATAACTCCAAACTTCAAATAATATATACATAAGATTATTGAACAAAGAAATAACTAGAAGACTATTAATGATCATGGTTTTTCTCAGCACTGTATTGTTAACTACTTCTAAATTCTAATGATCACTACAGAGGAGTAAATAATTAAATGATGATTATCACATGCTATCTGTTTAATAGTCTTATAATAGCTGTAAACGAAACATGATGAAGAGTTGCCACAGAACTTTTCAACCCACTGTTGAAGTTGAGGCTATGAAACAGAAGCCCATATTAGCTGGTTGAGGCAGCAGGGAAAACAGTTTGAAATTCCCTTTGGGCCACTTAAAATAACTCTGCTGAATGCAGGGGAAAGAGCAATGCTATTAAATAGATACTTTGCCTTCTCTTTTCACTGAAAGAAAGAGCATGTTTGCTTAGTACGCAGGATCAATTTGTTTATGGATGAGACGAGGGAAGCTGTTTAGTACATGGGCAATGCAATTGGTAAGTTGAAAAGTGCTTTTGAAAGGAAATGAGAATCAAGTTCAGAGATAGTATTTAATAAAATTCTATAAAATGTGCAAATGTTTATTTGATTGAAATATGCAAGTGAGCTAAAGTGACAACTCAGTTGGGTAGATACTGTACACTGTGTTTTTTCAACATTGGGAGCAAGTCACGCCAGTTCACATCTCGGAATCCTTTCTTCACATTGCACTGTCAACATCCCATTATATAAGGAAAGAGTGTAGCAGCACAATCCCATGCATGTTACTTGGAAGTACATCATAATAGATTGATATTGCTTTTTCTAGAGGATTACTAAAGATGTGTGGATAATTTTCACTCCTGCAAGAACTACCTCGAGGAACATCCAATACAAGTGTGGGAAAATTTCATGTGATTGGGAGGATCTGTATTTCAAGTTTTGTGATGAATTATGATAGACTGGATATATTGGCAAGTTCAAATGGAATAGCTGCAGAAGACATTCTAACATAGCAACAGTGGGATCCACTGCTTGACAACTGGGGGGGAAAGGCACATGGTATGACAATTGGCATATCAGTTGAAATCTTACAATGGAAGCAAATGTTAGCATATAGATTTCATCTAACAGAGGTGCCTTGGTGACTGAAATGTCTTTCAGGCTGCCTCTACACGAGAGGTTTAAAGCTCTTTCAAGCCTCATTAAAAAATTTACCTCTACATGAGCGAAGCGCAAATTGGGAGTTGAGGTACGTTATCTATCCGATTATGCGCATTATCGAATGCACGTTAAATAGTGAGTTTTATTTTGCTGTGGCCATTAAAGTGCATTTTGACTATGTGAACAAGCGATTCTCCGCATTAACTACTTCTAAAGCGCATTTCAAACAACCGGTAAGGCCACCAGTTGTGCGCTCAATTACCTCCTGCATACAGTCATTTACCATAAAGCGCTTCCGAGAAGATGCACATAATTGGAGAACCAGGCGTCAAACCGAATTCTTGTAGAGGGGGTCTCAGTTGTATGCAGTGAATATTGGTGGCTCTGATGTCAGTGCGGCAGTCAATCCACTCCGGGTTTCAGTCAGAACCAGCCAGAACTCTAAAGGACCTATAGAAGTACCTCGGATAACTCGTTTATAATTCTGACTTGTTCTGACTAAAACCCGGAGATGATTCACCACCCCAAGTCATTGAAGCCACCAACCTCCACTGGTTATGTGCTTGTGAAACATCCCCTTGTCCTGTTCTGCTGAGGCCAACAGAAGCTTCCCTCACAAATAACTGCTGAGGTTGGAATATTTTGTTTGGACCATCATGGCAGGGGATAAAGGGTTCAACTTTCCTTCTCTATCCTGTTCAGCAGGGCTAGGTAATTAGTGGCCCTCCAGATATTGTGACTTAAGCCAACTAGGACTGGAGAAACATATGGAGGGCCACATGTTCTCCACCCTAAGGTTGGTCTCAAGCAGTCAACACAATTCCACAAAAAAGGAAACAACCCACATAAATGGGGTCCATTTGCAGTGCCTTCTCCCACCCACCGTGAGTGGTTTTAAAATCCTAACTAGATATAACAGCATGATGATGAGAGGGCAAACTCTGAACATGCTCAAAGGCACCCTGTCCTGATATTGCAGTTTTCTCAGAACCTGGGGGGAAGCGTGCATACGGCCTTTGCCCTTAAGAGGGAGGGAGTGAGGATGGGGAGGCACTCTGCGCATGCCCAGAAACAGGCCTAATGAAGGGAGGCAAGTGCCCAGCCCAGGCCTTCAGTACAGTCCTGATCCTTGGTGAATGAGAAGCATGGACCAAGGCAGTCCCAGCAGGACTTGGCTGGAGCTTGGTGCATCCACTGACAGCTGCTTACTTCCCCTCCTCAACAATGCTACTCCTTGATACTCTATTGAGGAGCAGCATCAACAATGAGAGGAGGGAAGTGTTTCTCAGAGGATGCAGGCACCTACAGGCCACCAAAGGCATGTTGGGAGGTGTAGTACTGGCATGTACAGTGGCTGAAAACAGGGGCCCGAGCAACACTGGGTATAGGATAAGTGCTCAGTCACTTGAATATTCAGTTAGTAACTTATTTATGTAGGTGTGTGTTGAAGTGTGTGTGTGTGTGTGTGTGTGTGTGTGTGTCTATCACATTTTTGCAAGAAAAAAGCTTAATTGAGAGGGAGAGTAAGTGAACTAGTGACATCATGGGGTCAGCCAATCAGCGTTCTTTATGGCTGGCTCCTACAGAAACACGAAGAGATGATGTCTCCTGTGATCATTCCAAAAGCCAGTGAGTGTGTACTTTCCTAGCAGGCTCACTGCTGAAGTACCGCTCTGTACACATCCTACATCTCCTGGCCCTTGTTCCTGATCACTCCAACCACTTTGCGCTCTAACTCCAAATCACATGCTGCCTTCCTGCTGAATTTTTCCCTCTGGAACTGCTCTAGACTTTGATCTAATTGGCCCCAACCTTTCAATTGTTATTGTCAGGTTTTCTGATCCTTCCAGCACATACACTCTGGCAAACTGACACAAGACACCCAGATCCGTGAGATTTTGTAGATAAGAATAACAGTTGCTTGAAGGAAAGGGATTAAGTAGTCCTTCACCCCACTCTTCATTTTGTAAAAGAAAGAAAACCTCAAGTACAAGCTACATGTGACTGAATATCATGTGGCCCTTTGTTTCTTTGCTTCACTAGCTGTAATGAACTAGTGTAGTATAATAAATGAATGAATGTTTTTATGCCATTGAATAGAAAAGGCAGCATCTATTTTTGGAGTACTGGAAATACCATAGGCAGTCCAACCTACAGTTCAGCTAGAGCTGAATTTGAATTTAATAGGCAATAATAATAATAATAATAATAATAATTTATTTCTTACCCGCCTCTCCATTTGGATCGAGGCGGGGAACAACAATATGATAAAATACACAAAACTGATTAAAACATTACACACATTATTAAAACTGCATTAAAATATCCTAAAAACATCCTAAAAACATCCTAAGTATCTAACTCTGTCACTCCATTAGTGCAAACGATACTGCGCTAGTGGAAACTAGGTTCTGAACTATGCACAAGGGAATAATCCAACTACACTCATGTTTGCATAAATGCTGTTGTGCTAGAGGTTGTGCATTATTCTTGTGCAACTGTAGTGCAAACCCGTTGTACGCAACCCATTGTACATTATGCTTGTTCAACTGGTGGAATGCGTAATGGGCAACCAGTTATGCAATAGAAAGATTCAGCAGAGCCCCACTAGCGCAATTTCAGTTTGCGGAATGACACTGTTGGATATTTCCCATAGTGATTCAAATCCTGTTGGCTTAAATTCAAGTATTTCAGCTTTAATGTTCTTTGTGGATAAGACTAATAGCCATTTAACATAGTTTAAAGGGCTCTATATTTAGGTGTCCTGCAGAGTGAAACAAAAGATTGACAGATGAATCTACCCCACTTTTTCTTTATTGTTTTATTACCTGCCACACTAGTCATTGCCACTGTGATTATAAAAAATAGTTTACTGTGAGTTTTAGTAAAACCATAATTTAATGTCAAGATGTTAACCTTTTCCCTGTATTCCTATTCCCTCCTCTTAGTTTTCGATGTGTAGAGTCCTTTGCCATTCCTGCTAAAACCCTTATGTTTTGACTGCGGTTACCCAGAATAAAATTGACATTTCCTATAAAGATTACATTCATTTTGCCTTTTTTTGAAAAGCTTCTTGAACTTTAGAAATGCCCTCAGCTTTCTGCACTAGATGATTGGTTTCACTATTTCTATAACTTTCATTTCTGCATTTCAAGGCTACAATTAAAACTGAGGAACAAATGGGTAATGGATATGTGATGTATAACCACTATGCTACCATTTCCGATTGTGCAAAAATCTTACTTATTTTCATTTAGTGGGTGAAATTGGGAAATGCAATATCTTTACCTTTATTGATGGAATAGAAGTTCTGTTCTTTAACTCTTTCCAAGCCCCATTGGGATGGGGGAAACCCTCCCAAAGCTAACTAAAAGACTGACACCTCAAATAAGAAATTCAGATTTAATACTCTATCTCATTTTCCCCTTAGCACAATCAAAATAAATTGCTGGAGGCCAAACTATGCTCTCACTTTATTGAAATCCCAGAGTGATGACATTCATATAACAGTAGCTGAAATAACTTTCAAGGCCAGAGGGGTGTCTGCTGGTGTGAAAACAACACGGAGTCTTGTGGCAGCTTAAAGACAAAGAAATTTACTATGGCGTAAGCTTTTGTGGACCATGGTCCATCCGGAGAAGTATTTATTTATTTATTTATTTATTGCATTTCACCCAATAGCCGGAGTAGATTGTATTTCACAAAACTTTGACATAATAGGTTTGTTCATCTTTAAGGTGTCACAAGACTCACTGTTAATTTTCAAGGCCTTACTTTATGGCAACTTTTCTGAAGGAATATATAATCCCTCACATGCATCTTCTCATACTGGTTGCATTTCTGTTGCATGTGATTGGTCTTTCCCCTAGACACAGAAAAATGAAATAGAGAAGACAGAATATTTCTGGGGAGAGGGGAAGCTAACCAGAGTAATATGGCACATTGTAAAGTGATGAGCTTCACAAACTCTCCCACAAGACATCACACAAAGACACAAAAACCCTAGTGCTGGATCCAGAGCCTTTACAGTGATTGAGGGAGCAAACTTGCTATCAGCGGAAAGCTTAAAGCTGATTCACAATGCAAGAGTCATGCCAATGCAAAGACTGGCCCACAAATGCTAATACTAGTGCTGTTACTTGGCTTTGTTAGCTGTCTTAGAGGTATCCCTAAAGGCTTAAGATGATAAAGGGAAGGGGACCAATCAGAGATTCTTTTATCTGCCATTCCTAGATTTGTTCAGCTTCTGGTATCCCTTCCATCATAGTTTGGTAACCTCAATCTCATGGTTCCACAGCACTCCTACCTACTCCAATATTATTGTTGGGAGTTCAGCTGTTGTCTAAACTTTTACATTGGTGTTCTGTCTCCACATGTCATAGGGATGCGAGAATCACAAAACCCAAGCTCACCAAAGGTCTCCATACTTCATCTAAAAATTTGTTCCAAACTGGAGTCCATTTTATCCATTACAACAGTGTTTTAGTGTAATCTCGACATGTTTGGTGGGCAGATTTGCAGCACGGTACTCACATGACGCCGTGTCTGTCCTGCTGACACCCCGCCTCTTCCCGAGCCTTTCCTAGAATGCAAAAAGTCTGCATTATTTTCCCTAAATGCATTTAATGCACCCTAAGCGTCCATGTAGTTTTAAATGAACTGGGGGCCTGAATGGATTGCATCAGGTCCTGGCAGGGAAAAGCGATCTCTCCCAGCAGCTGGCTCCAAGCCTCAATATAAAACCCAAACCTTGCATCCCAGGCTCGAAAGCCATTTCTAAAAACATACAATGCCTGAATCTCTGCAGAGACATGATTATACTCCCTTGATGCCCCCGAAGAGCCAGACTAAAGGGTCATTCCATTTTTGCCCAGCAGAAAGGCGGTCTGGTTGAAGTAAGCAGCTATTCAGGTGAAATGGATCATAAGCTTGACGTGCTTCTACATCTGAGGTAAAAACAACAACAACAACGGAAGGGGAATTAGGTGTGATGGAGGTCCATATCAGATCATGAGTTATTTTTTCCCTTTGTGCATTAAAATCCGCCTGTATTTTCATGCATATTTTTCAAAATGTATGCATCACCTATCTTTGAAATGTATGCATTCTTCTTCCATTGATTAAAATGTATTTGTGCCCAGTTTTCAAAAGTCTGCATTTTGTCATGTGCATTTTAGAAACGTATGCATGCTTTCAAACACTTTTCTGGTGGACCGTGAATCACACTGCAAGCTTGGAAATGTATGGACTTTGACCGTGGGTTGCATCTGAGTTTATGTTCAGTCTGGAAGGTGCAGACTGGGTAAATCCTGATCAGAAATGAACTGAAACAAATTTCTTATACATCCCTAACCAGATTATTGTCTTTTTCTGTGCTGCTTTTGTAGGTGGGTGGTGGGTGCCTGTGGAAACCCAAGGTACTCCTAGCTATCGCCTGCAAGTCAAGCTGGTGTAGCCTCCAAGGCTAGAGGGATTTGCTGATGCTCCTTGAGTGCCTGTCTTTGAACAGGGTACCCTTCTGCTCTCATCCTTGCAGCAAAGCTCTGTCCCCTGCACCCTCCACTATGGTAATACTCCCAACAAGTCTTGTCAGAAGCACTTGGGCTGGGTTTCTCCACTAGTTGCTTTGCTTTTCACTCATAGGAACATAAAAAGCTGCCTTATACTGAGTCAGACCATTGGTCCATTTAGCCTTGTATTATTGACGCTGACTGGCAGCAGCTCTGCAGGTTTGCTGGCAGGATTCTCTCCTTGCACTGCCTGGAGAAGCCAGGGATCAAACCTGGGACCTTCTGCATGCAAAGCATGGGCTCTGTCACACTGAGTTATGGCCCCTCCTTCCATCTCTTCATCTTCTTTGGCACAGTGTAGGTTAGAAAAGCATGAGCATCTGAGGAGGCGAATGGGCTCCACAGTTACTACTATACATTCATTAAGGGCTAACAATATTCTAGCCACTGTATGTAACACGTAGCATGATCACTGCCCAGCTGGCTAAAACCTTATCATAACTCTCTGATCCTGTGTCCTGTTGGACTGTCAGGCATCCACTTTGATTTGCCTTGTGGAGAAGCAGCTCTTGTAGAAACATCCAACTTGTTTAATGAAACAGCAAAACCTTTAGAAACAGTTATGTCTGGCATACTGCAAAATAAATTGCCCTTCTGGACCTCTCAGTGGCTTTCGATACCATCGACCATGGTATCCTTCTGGAACGCCTGAGGGGATTGGGAATCGGGGGCACTGTGCTTCAGTGGTTCCGGTCCTACCTCTCGGGCAGGTTCCAGATGGTGATGCTTGGGGATAGCTGCTCTGCAAAGAAGGAGCTGCTGTGTGGCATACTGCAAGGTGCCATCCTTTCCCCAATGCTGTTTAACATTTATATGAAACCGTTGGGAGAGATCATCCGGAGGCATGGGGCGGGGTGCTATCAGTATGCTGATGACACCCAAATATATTTCTCTATGCGTTCGATAACAGCGTCAGCTAAGGATAGTGTGTCTCCTCTGAATGAATGCTTGGAGGCAGTAATGGGCTGGATGAGGAAAAACAAACTGAAGCTGAATCCAGACAAGACGGAGGTGCTTGCTGTCAAAGGCTGCAACCTGGGTTTGGAGGTGTGTCAACCGGTTCTGGATGGGATTACACTCCCCCTGAAAGACTGTGTTCGCAGCTTGGGGGTGCTCCTGGATCCATCGCTCCAAATGACAGCCCAGATAGATGCGACGGCCAGGAGTGCCTACTATCAGCTTCGGCTGATACGCCAGCTGCGCCCCTTCCTAGAGTTGGAAGACTTAAAGATGGTGGTGCACTCGCTGGTAACTTCGAAGCTCGACTTCTGCAATGCGCTGTACATAGGGCTACCTCTATGCCTAATCCGGAAACTTCAACTAGTTCAAAATATGGCAGCCAGGTTGGTCACCGGTACATCTAGGGGTGACCATATTACGCCAGCTTTAAAATCGCTCCACTGGCTGCCAATTAGTTTCCGGGCAAAGTATAAAGTGTTGGTTATTACCTTTAAAGCCCTACATGGTTTGGGTCCAGGTTACCTGCGGGAACGCCTTCTCCCGTACAATCCGCCCCGCACACTCAGGTCCTCTGGGAAGAACTTACTGCAGTCGGCCAAGACTAGGCTGACAACCGTTACCCAGAGGACCTTCTCTTCTGCCGCTCCCAGACTGTGGAATGACCTGCCGGAGGAGATTCGTCAACTTAACAGTCTTTTAGAATTTAAGAAAGCCATAAAGACTGTTCTCTTCCGGCAGGCATATCCAGTGGAATTTTAGAATGTTTTAAGGATGTTTTTAGGATGTTTTAGGATTTTTATGCAGTTTTAATAATATGTGTCATGTTTTAATCAGTTTTATGTATTTTATCATGTTGTTGTTCCCCGCCTCGATCCAGACGGAGAGGCGGGTAAGAAATAAATTGTTATTATTATTATTATTATTATTATTATTATTAATCTCTATCTCTAATCTATCTATCTATCTATCTATCTATCTATCTATCTACCTATCTATCATCTATCTTCATGAATACTGCCTGGACATAGAAGTTATTAGGCAATAATAATGCACTGTAAATAACATAACAATAAAACTGCAAAACTGTGTGAGATATCCTTTAAGATTTTTCATCTCCTGAGGCCATGTTAGGAATAAAGATTAGTGCATGCACTCAGACAAATTGCATTATACCAAACAGGGACTAAGATAATAATATATTATAAAATGTACAGCTTGAAAAGTATTAATCCTAATAATTTATCTGCATAAGTGTGGCTGGGCCTGTAGAAGTGATTTTGTTTTTAATTTGAATATAAGATATCTGTTCAACTGCTTCTAGAGATTCCTCCTGGTTACATATGTTAACTTGATATGACATTCATAGGAATCATTCATACCACTCAAAGCAAAAGGCTGAGAATATGTTGTTTACTTCCAGCAAAAGGGGGCAGAGTGATATTACAGACATGACTGATAGTTGTCAATATACCAAATACACGGCCAGTAGGTAGAGTGAGCACCAGTCATAAGATAATATGTATCCTTTAATCAGTAAAGCATTTCTAGTCTTAGTATCGCAGGCACTGATGTGAAGAAAACCCTTCTACTGGTTCCTTCTGAATAAGTGATGGCATATATAAAATGTAAAATATTGCCTTCCGTGAAGGTGTCTTATACAGTTGGTAGCTCATATACTTGAGGAATATAGTTTTAGTAAGCAACAGTGTAAGAGCAACAGCTGACTGATGTTTCTAAACCAGAAGAGTGCATGTTTCTCACCTATGGGGAAAGGTTACAATGTTTGGGGCTCTTTAGCTTAGAAGAAAAGGCAAGTAAGGGGGCATGACATAGTGTGAAAAAACAAAGTGGAAGGAGAAGCCTTGAGCTAAGAACTGCTTCTTCAGGGGGCATGCAATCCTGTCTAGAATAGGAAGAATATCCTCCATCTGGTTGGAGGAATCACCCACTAATAGCATCTCAGTCTTGGCTGGATTGAGTTTCAGTTCATTATCACTCATCCAGACCATTGTTGCAGCTTGGCACTTATGTAAAGATGGCAATGCACTCCAAAACTGGTTTCATGTAGATGTTAAACAGTATGGAGGACAAAATTGAACACTGCAGAACCCCATGCTGGAGAATCCACGAGGCTGAGCCATATCCCCCGAGCACCAACATCTGGAGCCAACCATCCAACTAGGAGTGAAACCATTGCAATGCAGTACCTTGCACTCCAGGTTCAGACAGTTGTCCCAGAAGTAAACCATGGACAGTAGTATTGAAAGCCACCAAGAGATCAAGGGGAATCAACAGGGTCACACTCCCCTGTCTCTCTCCTAATATAGGCCATCATACAGGGCATCCTGGAATGGATGTAGATAAACTCATCTAAGAGGATCCGAAATTGGTTGTCCAGCACGTGCTCAAGGACCCAGGAAAGGAACATTCACTAGTGGTCTAAAGTTTTTAAGAGCGTCCAGGTCCAGAGAATATTTCTTCAGGCAACCTGGGACCACTTCTTATCGCAAGGAGGCAGTAATCACCTTTTTGGCCCAACTGGCGCTTCTCTCCCAGCCATGACAGGGAAGGATCCAATGTGGAAGCAGTCACACAAACCTGTCGAAGCACCGTAACAATGTCCTTGAGCCAACTGAAATTCATTCAACAAAATTGGACAAGACTACACTCTGGATATCTTGGAAGTGCTTAAAATAGCACAAGAATAATACTTAGCAATAATTTTTGACAGTTCAAGTGATTTACAGTGCAATCCTATGCATGCTATTCAGAACCAATTCACATGGAGTTCAATGGAGAAAAGAGTCATGAACAGACAGAGGGAACCTCACGACCTGCTCCAGTTGGACTGCCCCCACCCAGGAGATGGGACGTGAAGCACGGCCATTCCACTTACTTGTTTTTTTCCTTTCCTCTCCCCATGCCCGTTTAGATTGTAAGCCTATAGGCTGAGACTGTCTTGTTTTATTGATTGTTTGTAAGCTGCCCTGGGAGCCTTTTCTGGCTAAGGAGGGGGATAAAAATAATTTAAATAAATATATATTCCCAGTTAAGTGGGTATAGGATTGACAGCTAAAGTGTTTAATGTGCATTATCCCACCAATTCCTTGCATAAAGCTATGTTTGTAGCAGATGAGAAATTAAACTCAGCCTTCCTAGTTTACAGCTTATGTTTCAGATTCTTTGTCCAGAAGTGCATGCAACAGCTGTCACTGGCCTGATTTGTCTCCTTTTGTCTCCACTAATAAGGCAATACACATGACATGACACTATTGGGTAGTGAGTTTCTGCATCCCTGCCACACTTTCTTGGGATCACTTGCGGTGGTGGGGAACATGTAACATGGTGACATCTTGGCTTCAGCAGCAGGGGAGGTGAGATACATTTGCCCACTCCATTGGCTTGGTTGAAAGTAACTCCCATTTGGCTCCTCCTTTTCTAGAAGTCTATTTACAGCCATTCACCTAGATGGCATCAGAGGGAGGGATGGGAAAGGGGGGCAACTCCATCAGCACAGTGGGGGCCAACGGCCAACTTCAATGTGCCTAAACCTGGATCCAACTGAATATTTTTGGACAGCCTCTAAATTCAACACATTTTAATTAAATCATCATGATGCTTTTTTCCTTATTATGGGGGAGGGTAGAAGAGAAGTAGTAAATGCTAGATTCTGCTTTCACTCTCAGACGTAAATCAGCCATAATATATAGGGTCAGATACTGACTAAGAGCATCTCTATGTGAGTGATTTATTGCATGCTCAGGATTAGCCACTCACAGAAGTTTGTGGGTCCTTTACATGATGTTGTCAACCTCCAGGACGTCTCCTGCACCTTCCTCCTGTAATGTCACTTCTAAAAGATTAGAGATAATGCACTATTTACAATTATTGTGGGATATCACATGGCACCATTTCATTTAACTTTATGGAGCATTTCCAAGAAGAGAAGTTTTGAATTACAAATCACGTGGTCACTGTTGGTCACTGTTGAAAGGAACTGTAGTCAATGTGAAAAAAACCCCAGAAGAAGAAATGTTTTTTTTTCTTTAATGAAGAGACACTCTAAATTAGTTTAACTCAGGTCCCACTGAAATCGGTGGGAGAAGTTAGTTGTGGCTTAACTGAATTCCCATTGGGCAGGATTCCACTGGTTCCACTGTGCTTGTGGGACCCACAGTTTACACAATGGGGCTTTCGCACTTCTAAAAGTAAGTCCCCAATATTGTATCCATATCCCTTCTGCAAGCTCTACTGATCTGCCCAGTTGCAGAAATGAATGTTTCCATTTGTTTCAGATTAGTTTTAGTACTGCAAAAGCCCCTTGGTGCAAGCGATGGGTCCTTTGAGCTCACAGATACAAGAGGATACTACCGGACTTCAGAAAAAAATCATCTAACTTAATCTGAGTCCAATCCATAATTCCTGCCTTAGAATTCTTGATAAGGTTTTTTTTTTTTTTTTTAGGAACGGGTAAAGGCAATTGGCAATTTTAGTGTATTAACTACTAATATATCTTGGCCGGAAACCCAATCTATGAATTTTGTGTGTGAATCTGAATAGGTTGTGGGGTTTGTTTGTTTTTGGGGTTTTTTTTACCAAATGCAGGTAAATTGGACGAGCACAAAATGAGCTTCATAACACTTTCTATTAATTTTTAAACCTTTACACCACTATATGAAGAAAGAAAAACATTTTATAATAATATGGTGCAAGCTAATCCATGAAATTTAATGAGAGTTTTACGATACTTAAATAACTTCATAATGGCGAGAAAACTTTAATTCTAAAATCTATGGCCATTAAGTTATTTATGTTGCAGATATTCTCTGTTCTTTTCAAAACTTTAAATACGTAGTCTAAGGGTTCCCCCCCCAGAAAATGGTTGAGATGATTGTTGATAAGAAAATTAAAATGAGTTTGTAGAAGCTACTATATAGTAGTATTAAATGCAATTCTGTTATTGAAATTGCCTTAGCATTGTAGGCCGTTAAAGAACACTTTTCTCAAATGATCAGCATCTATTACTAGAGCTGCACATTTACAAATTACAAAAAACTTTCTTCCGCAATGTCAAGCAAGCTGTTCAGTTGTATACATTTTATCTCTGCAAATCCTAGCTATGACCTTGAAGTTCCTGCGGCAAACACATCCTCCAAATACAGTTGAGGAGCCAGGAAAAAGGTTTAATGCTCTTTGAAGGCTCATTATAAATTTTACCTCCACACCAGCGGAGCGCAAAATGGGCGTAGAGGCGCGTTATCTCCCGGATTATGTGCATTATCGAATGCGCGTTAAATAGCGACTTTTATTTTGCTCCGGCCGTTAAAGCGCATTTTCGCCGTGTGAACAAGCGATTATGCACATTAACTTCTTGTAAAGCGCTTTTTGGACATCAATTAATGCGCTTCGCCGCCTCTCGCCGCCTCCCGTGCAGAGGGATTAGGAGTAAATGCGCCTCCGCGATAATGCGCATAATCGCCGAACCGGGCGCAAAAGCGCATCCTTGTGGAGGGGGCCTATAACTCCCTCAGAATGGGAAACAACTATATATGTAAATATCTCTCAGAGGGATGTAGAGGGCCAGGGGACTGGCAAACCTGGAAGTGCCTGCTTCCGGGTTTGTCGCCCTAATGGACATGAAATTGTGTGATGGCCCGGCTGCCATTTATTTTTTTAACACGGAAAGAGCAAAAGGTAAGTCTTAAAAATCCCCATCTCTGTCTCTCACATGGGCCCCCATCCCCCTCCATGCCCTCCTGGGGGTGGCGAAACTGGTGTCACCCTCCACCTGCTGGGCACAGAGCCACGCGGTGAGGCTCTGTGACCAGTTTGCTGCCGTGCTTACTCGCACATAAGCGCATAAGCACGACAGCACCTGGGACTGGCGGCCACATCTTCCTTGGTCCTGGGAAGTTCCTGGGACCATGGAAAAATTGAGCTTTTCCAGGGTTACCTTATCCCTGGAAAATCCCGTGGCCAACTACCCTCCCCCAGGACTCCCTGTGCATCATTTGGACTCACAGGGAGCACCCAAGGGCTATCCCAGGCAAAACACCTGGTGTGGAAAGGGCCTCTCCCTCTCTCTCTCTCTCTCTCTCTCTCTCATACACACACGCACATGCACACTCATGATGCTGAGCCTAGTGTGTGGAATGTGCAAAAATAAAGTTAAGTAATTGATTTTAGGGCCTCTGATATACATGCTTGTAGAAAGAAAGAACTGCACCCTATTCTGCAGATTATATTTTTGCTCCATTGTTTTACAATCTTGAATAATGTTTGAGAACATAGTGATTTCTCTTTTTCCCTTCCACCCTGCATTAAATGCAAAGTGAACTATGTGCCTATACATTGTGCTTGGGTTTACTTAAACACATTCATTAAACGTTTCATTTAATAAATAATGTCTGTTCTTTGAAGAGGGAAAAGATTAATTTGATCTCCTGCATTCCAGTGCATTTTTCTGCTGCGACTGTTTCCTAAGATAATGCTAGTAAAATAGAAAGGGTCTTGATAAGATAACATCTTCCTTTTGCTTTCTCATTATTATTTTTGAGGACAAAACTAGCAATATTAAAACAATAATTTTATACAGTCCCCCCCCTTTTTACTCTCATCTCTGATGAGCAAGTACCTAATTACAGGATCAGTTATTCTCGAATGCTAATCACTGAACTCATATCACGTTCTTATTTGTTTACATGTTTAAGGGGTCAGTCAAAGGACTAACTGAATTGAAAGTGAGTCAACAACTCTTGGCAAGATGGCAAACTCTTAATTCACATCTTTTTCATCTCATAAAAAGTAAGTACATAAATAACATCAGTGTCGTTACTTGTGGTGGGTGGATTTCACAGTTTCATAGAGCACCATTGTGACCTGTGAATGATCCAAGAAAATTGGGAACTGAGGGCAACGTTTTGCATGTAATAGAACTAGTTTGAAAATGTCACTTCCCTGAAAACAGATTATATATATATATATATATATATTTCAGTCCTGGAGAATCCTCTGAAAAACAACAATTCTGCAAGTTTTCAGCATGTTGTTGGGGGAAAGTGATGGTGATGGTACAGGTCTATTAACTAGTGCCTATGACATAACTGTCATACCTTCCCTTCAACAACCAGAACAATTTTGAATATATTTATGTATTTAGTTTATACTCTGCCTATCTCCAAAATACACTAGGTGGCAAAGGGGACTCAACCAGCTCCGCTTTACCCAGCTCACCACCTTCCCCCATTGGGACAGACACACCTTCGGGTAAGCTGGCACTTCAGCCAAGGAGCAAATGATATCAAGTGGGCATTTATTTCTGTAATACAAAGGACAAACATGCTACTTTATTTACTTAATTAAAAGCTCACGTAAAACCCTTCAGCTTCTGGGATGTTCATAAAAAACAAGATTAAAAAATGAAAAATTAAAATAAAATGTAAATTATAGCATATTAAAATACATTTAAAGGACAGGGAGAATAGAAACATCTTTGCCTGGTGCAGGAAGGATAAATTGGTGCTAGATTAGCTTTTCTGGGGAGGGAATTCCACCAATTGGGCACCATTACTAAAAAGGCTCTTACTCTGGTTGCCATTTATCTTACCTTAGGCCAGGGATGTAAAATCAGAATTGGGTGGGGGAATGGAGGACCCTCTCACCCAGCCCTCCACAGGCCATATGACAACAGGTGAGCTTGGCCATGCCCACCTGATATTCCCTTTCCTCTTCCATCAGTAGGGGCCTTGGACATCTCTCAGCTTCACTGATGGGGAAAGCCCACATGCAGCACGGCAGCAGCACAGGGGAATCCCTGCAGTTATCTCCATTCTATGATCGGAAATGACAGTGGGCATTCCTCTCCCCACCTCCCAAACATAGGGCAAGGCTTATGGAGGTGGTGCAGCTTGCATTGCCAAGAGGGCAGGGCTCACAGAGGTGACCCAAGCCTAGGATGCCCAGATAAAATCCAGGTCAGGGCTCATGTAACTTTAACAGTTGTAGAGAAAAGGGAATTTCAGCCAGTGTCATTTGTATGCAATTAGTTCCTGGTGAAATTCCCTCTTCATCACAACTGTTAAAGGTGCATGCACTATACTACTGCGACCATATACAAAAGAAGGCAGGGCCCCTGCAACTTTAACTGTTGTGATGAAGAAGGAATATCACCAGGAACTAACTGCATACAAATGACACTGGCTGAAATTCCCTTTTCTCTACAACTGTTAAAGTTACATGAGTCCTGACCTGGATTTTATCTGGTCACCCTACCCAAGCCTCCACAGGTTGGATGTGGAGTCTCTTTGGGCCTGCCATCTGCCTTACTTTAGGGAGTACTAACACCTGGAGGAAAGCCAGTGAAGATTTCTTCATTACATGGGCAGGTTGATATGGGACCTAAGTCATACAGGTCTTGAGTGGTAAGCACAAGCACTTTGAAATGTGTCCAGAAAGAGACATGAAGCCAGTGTCTTTCCATACTTGTGAGATATGCCCCCACTGCCTGGTCTCAATGAATAGCAATATGGCTATATTTTTAATTGCAATTCCCTAACAGTCCTCAAAAGCAGCCCCTTTTGCAATTCATTACAGTTGATACCAAAGCCTAGATAACTATGGCCAGGCTGTCTCTGGCCAGGAGAGATTACAGCCTTAGCTGATGAAAGGCACTCCTTGTCACAGATGTTACCTGGGCCTCCAGTGAGAGTGCTCCCAGACTGTGAACCTGATCCTTTAGTGGGAGTGCAGTCCCAGCCAGAAAAGGCTGAACACTGTTTCACTAAACCAGGGCTGGGCAACTTGTGGCCCTCCAGATGTTTTGGACTATAAATCCCATCATCCTTAACCAGCAAGGCCAATGATTAATGATATTTGAAGGCCCACAAGTTGCCCACCCCTGCTCTAAACAGATAAACCATCTACCCACAGAACTTCCATCTTGTCAGGACTGGGTTTCAGTGTATTTTCCTCATTTAGCCTGTTTCCAGGCACTTCTACTACATCACCAGAATTAGATGAGAAAGATAAATAGAGGCCTCTTAAGGATGGATGAGGTATTTCCCCAGGGCCTGACACAGGTAACAGGTCAACCTCACCAGGTGTGACACCAGAGAAGTTTGCCTTTTAGGGTGTTGACACTTGGGTGAGGTAAGGAGCTTTTAGAGTAGATCTCCTCTGGAAATGGAAGAGTTTTTGCTGGAATTTGGGAAACCAAAAGTAGGGAGAAAGGATTTTCCCTTTACAATCTTTGTTCCTTTTGATATGTTGAGTTATGATCCCAAGAAGAACTGTGGTGGAATACCTGGAGGTAGGGGTGCCCAACATTAATGATCTCAAGTAGGGGGAGATATGGTGTTCATGGCCTGAGATGTAAGTAGGACTACTTCATTTGGTCTCTTCTTCTTAAACATGAAAGTAGAACTGATTTGCAATTCTATGTGTAGAAAAGTAGCCATAAAGACCGATCCTGTCCTATTCTGCTAGGATAGATACTAATATAGCTATAGTTATAGATGCACATAAAAGCCAAACAGCCTTTTATTGAACATTTAGGTTTAAACATGTCACTCTCAATCAAATTATTATTGGAATAAAAATATGTTGTATATAATAGTTTATACTAGGACCTCAATTTCACTTTTAAGTTTATAGAATTTTAATAGGGATTAATTAACATATAACCTTGATGACAAGGCATAAAGGGGAATTGCAGAGTGCAGCTGCCATAGGCAGCCTCTCCTGCCTCGTCAACAGATAATACATAATTTCAGGACTATTTACCTGTTAATCAATAAAATATAAGGCATTTCCATAGCAACCACCATAATGCCTCAGCAGCACTTATGTAACCTCTGGGACATACACAGTTTTTCAGAGTAGCAATTATGCTAACTTAAGTGGCTACACACGGTTTTTACACTTCTGCATGAAACTCAAAAGGCATTATTTCGTAAAAAAATGCAAGCTGTATCTCATAAGATGCAGAGCGTTTTGGTTAAGCAAGAAATGACCTTCTTTCTCCTGACCTCTATTCCTGACTGAAGCCTGTAGATTGACTTGTTCCTTTAAAAGAAAAGGAAAAAACCACCCTGCTTCCTACACACCATTCTAGAGAGTTTCTGATTGCTACAGAATGTTCCACCATGCACAGACATTTGTACTGTATGACACATGACAGTAAGCTGCACAAAATAGATTTCAGACCAAGAGATCTGCCCCTCTTGTATCATACAGGAACCTGCTGTGCTGGTGCTGGCTACAACACTCTATATACTGTTAAAATAGGTTCATAATTGGCAGTGTCTGTTCTAACTCTTGAGTCTCATTTTGCCTTGTGTACTACTGTGTACTACTTCTGCAGGCTACATAATTAGCCCAAAGGGCTTACCCATCACCCTTCCACATTGTGCAGATCAAGGGCTGGTTTGGGTATGCATGAAAGGTCTTTGAAACAATGGGCAGGATCCAATAGTGATTGCCTATGAGCAGTCAGCCCTGCTGATTTCCCTGTGCAAATGGCACCCACAGCTTAAGCAACGAAGTTTTAGTGCTTCTGGTGGCAAACTAAAATGAGCAGAAATGCTCATTTCTGAAATACAGAAGGTCGGTTGAGCATGCATGATCGGCAGGCTGGCCACTCATAGAATGGAAGCAGTCATGGGCCCCGCTTGTGGAAGTGCAGCATTGGATACAGCCCAATGACTTTTCAGTGATGCCTCCTGTCTAGTGGAATTCCAGCTACAGGTCTTTATGCTATGGAATAGCAATAGAAACACTATACCCTTAATGCTGTGACCACTAGGGCTTTCATAATCTCCCACATCTGAACAGTGGCATCACAATGACCAGCCTTATGCGTGTTTCAGTACTAACTTTTTCATGTCCTCCCCTAGGGAGATTTGCCTTGTGCCTACGTTAGAGACTTTTAAGCGCTAGACAAGTTGACTTCACCACCACCAACCTGGCATCTCAGTGATCGTAGATCTTTGCACTGTTTTTTCCAAGTTTCTGGTTTTACTTTTGGTTTTGTTACGTGCTGTTGCTGGTTTTATCTTGCCTTTTATCTTGCCTTGTTTTATTGTCGTTTTCTTGCTTCCTTATATTTTATGTTTCAATTTTTGCATCGCTGAGAACTTTGGTTATTGGGCACTTTAGAAATGTAATATATGAATAAATGTTATTAAAAATGTCACACCTTTCATTTACTGGAATGGCAGAAAATGAAGAGTGTCATTGAGTTTCCCCTCTAGAGCTGAGGTACCTGGAATGGCAGATACCTCAGCTCTAGAGGGGAAACTTAATAACACTCTTGTTTAAGACTATTTCTGTTTTCAGGAAAAATAAAATGCACCTGCAATTTCAAATCACTAGTATTTTATCTAAAATGGGTCTTCCCAATGTTACATGCCACATTAGCCAAATTCAGAAGGATTTTTTATATATAAAAATGTTGGAGACAAAAAGTCTTGGCACTACTTGCAAAAGCATCATCTACAGAAAACACCTTTTAGAGATAATCTTTTCATATTGTGAAAGGATAACAGGATGCTTTCCCCCCTCATGGGCTTTACATAAGCAGCTTGGGAAATGTACCATCAGTTGGTTAACTATCAATCACATGTTATCCTGAAACAGACTGAGGCTTTGGCTGCCACTGCAAAAAAGCAAATACTAAACAATATCATCCAGTAACTAATGACTCCTTTCTTCTTCCAAGCTGGGCAGCCTCATCTGTTATCATTGAAGACTGTGATGCCAGTACAGTAGGCCAAGTGGACATTAGTTTGCAGGTACTGGGAAGCAAATTCCCAACCTAACGCTATTCATGATGCTCAGAAATAAGTCCCACAGAGTTCAGTGGGACGGTTAGTTCCAAGTAATTGTGTATAGGATTCAATTATCATAACTGAACTGGTATGTGCCCCCTCCCCATCCTACCTTGCTCTTTGAGCACAAAATGTAGAGGAGAATTCCATTCAAAAATTAATTGAGGACTGACACCACAATAGTGCCCATTTTGAGTTCCACATTTATTTGAAGGATAAAGCACAGGAGTGAAGTGTGCTGGAAAATGACTGTTTGCAAGATCGTATATGGAGTTTCACTGAAGGCTGGAATGTCCATGAGATTCTAGAATCTCTTTTGCATCGCCTCTGCTCCTGCGACTGAAGACATGAGTGGCATTAAATCAGATTAAAACAAAGTAAAAACTTAAATGGTTAATGAATCAAATGGTTTTCCTTCCTTTCCTACATTTCTATACTAATAGCTGGAGCTCTTCGGGCAGTTAAAATGAAGAGGTAAAACCATAACATACCCAAATAATAAAACACAATGTAAAACCTAAACAAATCAGCTCTCTTCGGGTAAGCTGGCCTTATGCACTGCTTAATAGCATAGGTGCCATTGTCTCAATATTATGACTAGTATATGGAGAAGAGGTGAACACGTGGATGTGACAGCTTCTGCCTCTTGTAACATGACCTGTTGTAGGGTTGTTTGAGGGTTGTTTTTCTCTCAATCAAGCCATGGCACGTGGGTTTGGACAATGCGTTAAGCCATGCCCAGGTGGGTAATTAGGTCCATGATGGCCAGCATGCACTGGCAATTAAAACAAGCCACTATGGCACATTTAAGCCACAAACAGCTTATTTGTTTATGTGAAGGGTTCTGCCCCGCCCGTCACTTGTGGACGCACTACCATTTGAATAAGTGTAATACAAACCATAAATTGAATCGGCAATACTCATAGTATATTATTAAACTACATAGCATTCCCATCATACAAAATTCTTCATCAAGTGCGGAAAGTCTCAACCTTATCATTTCTAGTACTTATAGCCTGTCTAGAAGATGTGTAAAAGCCATCTTGTTATTGAATGCCAAGATATTCAAAGAGCCTTATGGGGACTAAATGGCCAGCTCCAGGGCATTTGGGAAGTCATCTAGCTGACCAATATCCAGAGATGGAAAATCCTGTCTGAATTTCGTGACACTTTTAACAATAGCTAGAGTAATACTGTCAAGTTCAGAAACTATTATCCAGGTGATAATTCAAGCAATTACAACAGGGATTTTCTTAGCCCGTTGTTTTCTGTTCTAAAATCCCTTTCTTTTTTCTTTTAGTAGATGAATTCTTCATCTGCATTTGAAGCTTGTAAATAGCTAAACAGGTGGATGTATCCAGAGAGCTCGGGAAACAATGAAGAGCCTGTCTTACCAAAGCATCCATTTTGTTCTCCAAGGGCATACTGCTGCTGCTTCTCAGTATGCAAAATGTGATTGGTGCATGTTATGCTCATAGGGTTCTGCACAGATATCAAAATAGAAATTACAATACTGGTAATGGAATGATCTGATACAAGTAATAAACTGTTTTGTGCACTTATGAGCAGCAAGAAGAAGAACATCCTATTTTTCCCTATTCCAGGATCAGAACTAAATGTATCCACTCTTTTAACATGCATTGCCCATTCATATTTTCAAAACCTGAATGTTTGGGATATTGTATTGTAGCTGTTTTATAGCAGCTGGTTGGTTTTCCCTGAAGATGGGGAAATACAAAGGCACACATATGCCGTTAGGAAAGAGGAAGGGAAACCTAACATTTACTGCAACGGAAGATTTGAAATATCTCAAACGTCTCAGTGACCAGTATGTCAGTTTTATTAGTATGAGGCAGTTTTGGACTGCCTCACCCAATCCAGTCCTGATCCAGATTTGGATCAAAGCAGGCTGAATCAGCCTGCTTTGGTTCAGGTTCGGGCCTGAGGCAATGCACAGCCCTAACAGAAATGTTATTTGGAAGTGCTGCTGGGTGATCCAGTCCTGCTTCATTCTGAACTTTATCCTGAAGATGCTTGTCATCCTTATTTCTGAGTAGACATGCACGGCCCAGATACTGCCAGAAACATCAATAGTAGTGTCTAGAGCCAGAAAGAACTATGAAAAATAGTTCTTATGTAGGCTGACCAGATGAAATCCAGGTCAGGGCTCCTGTAACTTTAACTGTTGTAGAGAAAAGGGAATTTCATCCAGTGTGGTTTGTATGCAATTAGTTCCTGGTGAAATTCCCTCTTCATCACAACTGTTAAAGTTGCAGGGGTCCTGCCTTCTTTTGTATATGGTCACTCTAGTATAGTGCCTGCATACACTAATTGCATACAAATGACACTGGCTGAAATTCCCTTTTCTCTACAACTGTTAAAGTTACAGGAGCCCTGACCTGGATTTTATCTGGTCAGCCTATCTTATGGTTCCAGTGTCCATAGGCAGCTAGAGCCTTAGCAAGGACCTACCTCAGTGCCTCCAAAGCTGCATCAATTTCTCTTTTTTATATCCCCCTTCTACCAATGTTATAGCTTCAGTGTTTGATTTCAACATGGTTGAATGTTTAGATGAATTGTTTCTTCCATCAAATTCAATGAGCAGGAACAAGAAGAAAGCATACTTGCAGAAATAACTTTTTAAATAATGTCTAATGTCATTATATATGCTAATAGCAAACTCAGGTGCTGAATTGTGGAATTGGATGGAAACATGACACTGTTCAAATGGTTTCCATTAGCAGAATGGGGAGGGAGTGATTTCCTCTTCCCCATGCAGCCTCCTACATGCCCCCAAGTTCTGTGTTGGTAGGGTGACCAGATGGCCCGGGGTTTCCCGGTCCTAACCGGGAAGCCTGGGGCGATCTGGGCCAACCGGGGGGCGGCGGGGGCAAACCGGGGTGGCGGGGGGGTCATGCGGCGGTGGCGGGAGGCGGGCGGGCGGTGCGGGGCACTTACCTGCTGGTGCGTCCCTCCGGTGCTCTGAATCTACTGAGAAACAGGCTTCGCGGCCTGTCCCTCAGTAGCGCGCTGGGTGATGACGTCATCACCCGGCGCACTACTGAGAGACAGGCCAGGAAGCCTGTTTCTCAGTAGATTCCGAGCACCGGAGGGAAGCGGACGCCCCAGCAGGTAAGGAGCACAGGGCGGGCGGTGTGGTGCGGGGGGGGCGGCACGGAGCGGGGGGGGCGCTGCGGGGGCGGTGCGGCGCGGGGGCGCGGGGTGGGGGGCGGCACGGGGGCGGCACAGGCGCGCAGTGGGGGGGTTGTTTTGGGTGGGTGGGGTGGCGGGGGGGTCCGGGATTTTGATTCTCAAAATCTGGTCACCCTATGTGTAGGAGGATTGGGGGAGACCCTCTGGAGCAGGGTTTGGGAGAGCACAGGAGGGTTGGAGGAGAGAAGAAAGTCTCATTATGTAAGTAGAAGTCTGCTTGTGCAACATAGCATTCTGCTCTAGGAATGCTATGTAATTAAAACAAGGCTACTGAGAAATGAGAAGAAAATATCAACATGTTTGGTGAAATCCCAAGGCTTTGAGAAGCAGGAAAAAAAATATTTAGGTGAGGTGGGGTAGCCTTAGGGAGCAAAAAACCTCAATCCCAAAACAGCCTAATGAGAACTGTACATGATCAGTGGCCACAGAATTCTGAATGTCCATTGGGATGGGAAACAGGAATTTAAGGGAGAATGGAGTATGGAAAAGGGCATGGCTGGCTGGCTGGAACACTGACCAGGAGCACTCCACACTGTAACATTTTGTTGCAGGTCCCACTTGCAATAGATATGTGGTCTACAAAACAGAACAGAAATTGCATTTCATGTCTTTCTCATCCCATTAAATATGTGTTGCTAGGAGAGTCAAAGCTACCAATATTCTGAGCAGATATTTTTTTTTTTTTTTGCTCATGCTAAAAAGTGCACTTGGACCCCCTCATTCCCAAGTGCCTGCTTTATGCTATTCACAAAAGATTTTAAATTATGAATAACCACTAAATCACCATAATCCCTATCATATTAGAGAATGTAACATCTTCCCTGGAGGATTGCAATCTGCCATGTCAACAGCCCTTAGATTAAGGGTCTTAATCTGATTAAGGACAGACTAAGAGTGCAATGACGTGATAGAATTCCAGTCTATCCTATTAATTAGCCTTGGATTAGGGGATCTTTTCTCTCATAAAGACCGTTGAAATTGGAAGTGAAAATGAGAAAGAATAATGTCTTGCAATGTATTGTGTTGTACCACACACAGTCTGCAAAGGCACACTGCCATGTTCCAGAAAGTTTGGAATTGTCCTAACTCTACCACAGCTTTGTTTAGACAGACCTTTCTGTAATATCAGTTGTGACTGATAAGTCTCAGGAAATAGGACAGGCAGAAAAAGGAGGAAGAATGTAGGATCCAATTCTACCGTCAGGGCTGGTGTCGAGTGTAGGCATGGATGGGCAGCTGCTGAGGGCCTATATCTCAGGAAGGGGCCACTGACAAGAGCCCCATGGACTTGTTCCTCATCTTCATCATTGCAACCTCCTTGTTCCCCTGCCTCTTGCTCTGGCCCAGACAATGGTGGTGGTGTGAAAGAGGAGCAGTAGCCACTGCCTACTTGCTCATTGGTTCTCTTCCTGTCAAGCAAGCAAACTGTAGCTACGATAAGGAAGAGGATGAGGAGCAATAGGAGCTGGTGACAATGGAGGTGAGAAGATAGACTCACATGGAGGGTGTTTTGCCCAAGAGCCCTCAAAAACTGGGAGCCAGCACTGCCTGCTGTTACCATGAAGTGGCTGCCAGAGGGAAGAGGGACAGACAATTGGATTGGGACCCAAACTCAGACTCTCCCTAAATTGTAGGCATTGTTTCTATTACTAGAAAAATTAAAACCATGATAGTTCCAGAACTTTACCCACACAAAGGAGACTGCTACTCGTCTTACCATGGGAATTCTATGCACTGAAATTTGTTTCAACATTGGCTTTGGAATCACCTAAATATTGATAACGGACTTCCTGGATCTCAAATGCCTTTGGATTGAATGTTTTCCCCCACTGTTTAGAACAAGGATGTGCCTCACTTTCAGTCTTCATGTCCATGTCTTTCTCTTCAGTATCCACCTGCAAACAAGAGAAGAACAAAAATGAAAAAGGGACTTGCAGTTTGTCAATACTATATATATATTTGTGATCCATTGGATAGGTTTCTGGGATTGTACTGAGTCCCCCAGCAAACTTTGATTTAATTTGATTTTACCTGCCTTGACTTGGGGTTTTGTCCAGGTGAACTATATTCCTCCAAAATTGAATTCCTAGGTAAGTGCCATAACATGGGGCCTTTCTATAGGAACATTCATTTAACTCCACAGAATGATGCAGAAAGCAAATGTGTTTGGTTATGTATTGTTAACATTGTTTACCACTCATGCAAAACATACCCCTATAAATCACAATCATGTTATCTATGGTATAAGGGCTGGTTTGTGTATACACTACTGACATCAGTTAACAATGTTAGTGGTATATCAATGGTTATCTACAACAATTCCTAATTGTACTCTCTCAGGAGAAGATTATGGTTGTGTTGTCTCCTGACCAAGGAAGTCCTGGCTCATTGGAAGTATCCTAATTAAATCCTGAAGTAAAATTAGTAACCTGAGGAAGGTATGTACAAAACAAGAAAAGAAGAGAATGGCTGAATTTGGACAACACAATAGTCAACTGGGGCTGGGGGGGGGGAGGGAACAGTCGTCAGTTGTATTGAGTATCATGTCGTCCGAATGCTGCCATAGTCAACTCAGCGCTGATCCTAATCCACACCATGGTTGATTATTTATTACCATGTTGTGTGGGGAGTACCCCCTAGATGAACAATGGTAAAGTTGATTATTACCCCACCACTGACTATCGTGTTGTCCGAATTCAGCCAATAATTCATTTGTTGCTCCCCTGTATCTGATCACCAGTGTGGTTGTTGTTAACTGCCCAATTGAGATGGTGGCTGTAAAAAAGTGAACACTGATGAATCATTCCTGAATCAGGTGCCATTGCTGGAATGAATCTGACATATTGGTATTTCTTGCTTCAGTAAAACCAATTCTAAAAACAAGAAAGATGCCACTGAAGCAATACTGGCCTCTAGGGTTCCTGATAACACAAAATCAGTGAATGATTTGTCATAGACAGGTGTTGGCAGAATTACTTAATTTTTTTTTTTTTAATGGTGAAAATGAAACAATACATTTACAAGGGACAAATAGTTATCACGGAAAATAGAGGAGCAGAAGGTACAAATAACGATTAAATAGTAGAGCTAGAAAGAACAATTAATTTGGTGATGCTGCTTAAGGAAATTGACCTGCTCTTTCACAAGAGGCTTCCCACATTGCTGGTTCAGGATTAAGGGCCATTCACCTGTTTGCACAGTTTTAAACCTAGGCTTACCACTGACTGTACAATCAACAGGTAAGTACAACCAATCACAGTGCTGACAAATGTACCTGTATGGTACATGTCTTTGCAAACTCATTTGTCAATCCACATGTTACATTTTTGAGGTTCACATTTGGAACAAAACTCATCAGGTGTGAAGTAGCCTTTAAAACAAGGAGAGGGGAAGCCACAGTGTGCACACATTTGGAGCACACTAGGTATCTAATATCTAATGGAGAGGGGGCCATAGCTCAGTGGTAGAGCATATGCTTGGCATGCAGAAGGTCCCAGGTTCAATCCCTGGCAACTCCAGGTGGGGCAGGAAAAACACTTGCCTGAAAAACCTGGAGAGCCATTGCCAGTCAATGTCGACAATAATGGGCCAGATGGATCAATGATCTAACTTGGTTATAAGGCAGCTTCCTGTGTTCCTATGTCTACTAAAAATACTCCAATCGATCAGTCCAATTTCAGTAGTGCTGCAATTATGGCTTCCAAAAGTCCTGTTTGTCCTTTTGCTTAAGCACAAAAGGCTTATATTTTCAATAACGAATCTTTCCAACTCAGGCTTAGCCAATGACCCAAGAGGGTCAGTTAGAAATTTACATGTTCATACTCAAAACTATTGCTCGGAACTGAAGTGCGAAGAGCAGAGTGACTGGAATGTCTCCTATGCACAGTAGTCGGTAAATCTTTTCCCCTTAATTGGGAAGAGCCCGGCTACTTTTAAAACCAGGACCCATATTCAAAGCCTGACATAATGATCGCCCATGTGGAAGAGCAGACAGGCAGAGATTTAAAATGCTATAAAATTCTCTTCGGTTTGATTTTCTGCTGATATTTCTCTCTCTTCCCCCAAGTGCTCCCTATGCGCTGCTTGAAATATTCATCACTGTAATGATTTCTTAGGGCACTGCTCCTATACATAAATATTAGTTCTTCCCATCAGACAGCAGAAAAAATTTCAAGGCAACATTTAGTAACAACACATAGACCTAAATCTGTTTGTAAAACTATTTGTTACCACCACTCCCATTATGCTCTTGCGATCTTTGTAATATGTTGCTCCATTTGCTTTTCTTGATACCTTTATGGTAAGAAGCATATATTTAAAAAGTAAGACATTCACTGCTTTATCCATTTCATTTTTATTAGGATCTGGCAAAGTGAGGTTTTTATGGGGCAGGTGGACAAGACCAGAAAGAAGGTAAACTGGGAAGGGAAGCCATCATGCATGTGTGGTGGTAGTGATCAAGCCTAAACATATAGTACACCAGTGACTCATTCTACTGTAAGAAGAATGTTCACATGATGCAAAAGAAGTCAGAAACTTTCCTCAGGTATCTATAACGCTGCCCATAAATGCTTTTTCTTAGCTGGTGTGTGATGGAGGGAGAAGCCAAGCCAAGCTAGGCTGGACCCTTTTGTGATGAGGTTGGAGGGCAATAGTGAAGATGTCTACTGTATTGTCTAGGGTTAGGCAACATAGTTTCCTTGGGCACCAGTGTTTCCCCAGACATTTTTCTTACTGCCCGTCAGAGTGCACTACCCTTTCACTGTGCTTTTACTTTTAAATTAGCAAATTTTCCAGCTGGAATCTAGAATCACTTCAAAGTCAGAATCCTTCCTCAGGTGTCTTTGTGAATGGATGGAGGTGGTATGCGTGTATGCGTGTGTGTGTGTGTGTGTGTGTGTATGAGAGAGAACATTCATGGGTGGTTAGGCCAGGCGAGAGAGAAGAAGAAAAAGGTAGAATGAGTTGACAGGCAGATGGGGGATGGGGAGAGGAAAAGAGTTTACATTGGGCCTGTTCAGACAACACACAAGTCATGGTTAGTCCACTAGCCCTTTTACAGCAAATGGTTAGTTAGCATGTTTAAACTGTGGTTATGTAGCCACCATGGTTAGAAATGGTTCATACAACATGCTAAGTCATAGTTCATACAACATGCTAAACCATAATGTTTAGCTCAAAATTCTTAACTACCATGGCTTAGCATGTCGTCTGAACAGGGTCAATCTGTGAAATAGGTTTATATTGGTGCTGAAATCTGTGGGTTCAAAGGAGTTTTTCAGTGTGTTGTGGATTAGGATCCATATTTGCCTTGTAGGTAGTCTTTTGGGCAAGTTAATTGCTCTTTCTAGCTAACCATACTTCCCAGGACCGCCGTTTTAGAGTGATGCCTATGACACTTTTTCCAATTGCCAGATGTGTCCACAGGCCCAAAGAGTCTGCCTACCTGTGGTGTAGTGCAAAGGACTCAGCTGGCTTGGGAGTGTCTCTCAGATCAGAAGAACAGCCTAGGTATGGGGCACAAATACTTGATGTTTTGTCAGTGTTGTTGGGAAAGGCCAATGGCCTAATTATTTCTGGATTTAAATTGCCAAGTGTCCTGGCCTCCAGTTGCAGATCCCTAACCTAAGCATGTTTCAACCTTACACCAGTTTGGATGAGAAGGAGGCAAAGGAGGAAGTAGTTGTTAGGTAAGTATATGTAGGCTGACCATATGAAAAGGAGGACAGGGCTCATGTAACTTTAACAGTTGTAGTGAAAAGGGAATTTCAGCCAGTGTCATTTGTATGCAATTAGTCCCTGGTGAAATTCCCTCTTCATCACAACAGTTAAAGTTGCAGGCACTATTCTAGAGTGACCATATACAACAGAAGGCAAGGCCCCTGCAACTTTAACTGTTGTGATGAAGAGGGAATTGCACCAGGAACTAATTGCTTACAAATGACACTGGCTGAAATTCCCTTTTCTCTACAACTGTTAAAGTTACATGAGCCCTGTCCTCCTTTTCATATGGTCAGCCTAAGTATATTAGGGATGTGAACTGGATTGGACCCGATCCACTATCCGAGTCCGGTCCAGTGGGAAATCGGATAAATTATCCGATTTCCGATCCAACAGCTGGCTCCGCTGATCCAGTCTGAACCGATCCGAAAAGGCTCCGAACCGGTTCGGCGGATCGGCGGATCGGCGGGCGCCCACTGGCGCCCACCGCCGCTTCCATTGGCGGGCGCCAGCGGGCGCCCGCTGATGAAAGTGGACAGCGGGGGGGGGAAGGAGGGGGGCGCTTACCTTTCCGGCCCGTCCGCTCCCGTCCGGCGCCGGCGGCTACTACCAGCGGGGGAGGGGGCTTACCTGCCGGGGCCGTCCACAGCGGACGGCCCCGGGGGGAGGGAGTTAGGTCCCCCCTCACCCACCCGCCGCCATTTTTTCCTCATAGACTTGCATTGCAATGCAAGTCTATGGGGAAAAAAATGGCGGCCGACCCAAAAATTTCCGATTTTTGGATCGGGATCGGACTCGATCCGGTCCGGGGGGCCTCCGATTTTGTCCGAACCGATCCATGACAAAATTGGAGGTCCCGATCCGGGTCCCGATCCAATCCGGGGGGTCCGTGCACACCCCTAAAGTATATGGATTATGTTGTGTTTGTTTGTTTGTTTGCTTGTATGTATAAATGAGTTGCTTTCCTAAAGCATATTCAACACAAATGTTCCTGCTACATGTTCTCTATTTGCAAAGGCATTGGTCTGAAGTGACTGAGAAAGACCATAGTTTGACCTAGAAACATGCAGTTCCAGAATAATTAAGATTTTCCCTCAACCTGTTGTTTATGTGATACAATGTTCCTTTGAGGTTTGCATGCAGATTGAAAGGAAGTAATTCTTTCATCTTTCCTTCAGTGTAACTTTTGACACTGTAACATTAGCAAGCACTTGGGAGTAGTAGGCTGTGTCAAGAGGGAGGCATAGGGTTTCTTTCTGTTACCAGTACAGAAAGACAGATGAGAGTGTGATGTTCAGTCTTCTGGAAGCCTTGAACTACAAAAGGATGAATGATCTTGTAAATGAACTGGTAGATCATACTTCAGAAACTAGTGGCTCATTTCTTCACTTTGCTTCAGAGGGCCTGTATGTTATGGGAGAAAGCTAATTCTCTTGTGTCTCATTTGCCCACTGGCAAAACTTCAAGGAAACATTTTCTCTTGCCAATCCTTTTGTGTATGTTGCCTATACAGTCTAGGCAGATGGAATGATTGAAACAGAAATGATAACTTGCTCCAGCTCAAATGAGTGTCGAGTGAAAGAGAGCCCAGTTTTTAGCACTTTAAACAAAACTGTGACATGCAATTGATGGCACCAATAAGCTTGTACAAATCCAAGTATTTTCCAAGTGCTACTTGACCACTGTGTCCATATAAGCCCTTGGAAAGGTGATCATTTGTAATATTCTTCCAAAGGGGGTGGAACACATCTAACACCTAATGGATGGGAGCAAACTTCCTAACCACTTCGTAGAAGACCAGCTTTTCAAGTATATGTGCATACCTTGGTAAGTTAGCACTTGATCAATGGTTGTTTGAATTTACCCTACATGATCACCAATGTTGCATCAAATAACAGAAATAGGGAAAGGTATAAAACTTTGGCAGCAGAGATTCTTAAATTGAAACCCCTTTGCCCCCTGTAGCAAAGGCTAAAACTGTAGATTAGTTTATGGTGGTGGTGTTTTTAAAGGAAATCCAGTTTGTGTGTGAGTGATCATGAAACAATCAACTGAATTATATTCTGGCATATACTGGTTTATAGATCTGTTTTACATAAACATTGCATAGAGGAATAAGATAAAAGTATGAGCCTCCATCTCAAAAAGAGAGAAACATTCCTGGTTATGTTACGTTTTGTGCAGTCTTTAACTATATTGTCTATTCTAACAATATGGAACCTGTGATCCCTTTCCCAGACTGCATGGACCTGTCAGAGATCTGTACTATGATAAGAAGTTTATAAATGATAATTATGGACATTCCAGTTTTACGATACTAGCCTTCATGAATCAAAAGCAGTCCTTTTCTAAATATCCACTAGGGTGTATATTAACCAATTATGTGTCTTGTGAAATAAAAATATGTATAAATTTGGCAAACAATCAGTACTTAAGAGTGAAGGGCATGTGAAAAATAAATGAATGCCTAGATGCATCAGTTCAATTAAAGGGAATAATTAGAATCAGTTGTTTAAGTAATTAGATAGATTTTCAGAAGTGAGTTTGGGAGGCCTACCCTATAAGATGATCAGAAACTTGTGAGTTTGTTCTTCACCATACGGTTGTGTGGGCACATGTCATGATCAAAAGACATCTCTGATTTTGGGGCTCCACCGAAATCTACAAATGGAGAAGGTTCAAGGCTACATTCACTCTACCCAGGAGTGGTAGTCCTACCAAGTCTCTCCAAGAACAAACTGGTGCATCATCCAGGAAGTCAAAAAGAACCCTAGAGTAACATTCAAGGATCTGCAGGCCACTTTCACCTTGGCTAATGTGAGTGCTTATGACTCAATGATCAGAAAAAGACTGGACAAGAAAGTTGTTCATGGCAGGATAGCCAGGAGGAAAACACTGCTCTCTAAAAAGAACATTGCTGCCATCTGAAGTTTGCTAAAGATCACATAAGAACTGAAGAACATAAGATGAGCCATGCTGGATCAGACCAAGGGTCCATATAGTCCAGCACTCTGTTCATGCTGTGACCAACCAGCTGTCGACCAGGAACCCACAAGCAGGACATGGATTCAACAGCACCCCCCCACCCATGTTCCCCAGTTACTGGTGTATATAGGCACATAGTTGATCCCCAAGACTTCTGACACATAGATGATCCTCAAGACTTCTTGAACAATGTTCTCTAGACAGATGAGTCAAAGGTTGAATTTTTTGGCCTCAATGAGAAATGTTGTGTTTAGCGAACAACAAACACTGAGTTTGAACAGAAGAACCTCATCCCAACTGCCAAGCATGGTGTTGGGAATATGATGGTTTGGACCTAAACCCCATCAAAATGTTGTGGCAGGACCTGAAGTGAGCTGTTCATGCAGTTGAAGCAGTTCTGTAAGGAGGAATGGCCAACATTCCTCAAAACCGATCAACAGTTACAGGGAACACTTACTTGAAGTCATTGCTGCTCAGGGGAGTGCCATTAGGTACTGAATCTAAAATTCAAAAACTTTTCCACACATGGATCTTGAATGTTATTTATTTATTTATTGTATTTATCTCCCACTTTTTTTCCTCCAACGAACCCAAGGCAGCACACATAATCCTCCTCCTCTCAATTTTATCCTTCTCGGTGGTTGCCCCGGGGCTCTGGAACTCCCTTCCCAGGGAAGCTAGACTGGCTCCCTCCTTGGTGTGCTTTCGGAGGCAGGCTAAAACTTTTCTGTTTCAGCAGGCCTTTGGGGAGTAGTTCAGACCTTTGTGGATGAATTGCTTATAGTTTGGATTTTTTAATTATGTGCATTTAAAAAGTTTTTAAATGTTTTAAATATTTTAAAATTGTTCTATGTTTAATTATATTTTTAATTTTTGTATATCGCTATTTGTTTTAACTGTACATGTTTTAATTTGTAAGCCACCTTGAGTCCCATTATTGGGAAAAAGGTGGGATATAAATGGATATAATAATAATAATAATAATAATAATAATAATAATAATAATAACCTTGAGAGGTAGGTTGGGCTGAGAGTCTGTGACTGGCCCAAAGTCACCCAGTGACCTTTCTGGTTGAATGGGGACTAGGACCCAGATCTCCAGAGTCCCAGTCAAACACTCTAGCCACTACACCACACTGTTGAATCAGTTGTGGATATATGAATGATGGAAAAGCATCATATTTGTGTGTCATTTGTTTAATCAGTTTATCTCTTTTTCTTTATCTAGGATTATAGAGTTAGATTAAGATCTAATAACATTTTAGGTTGGAAATATGTGACAATCCTAAGGGGTTCACAAGCTTTTTCTCACCACTGTATGTAAGGAGTAACCTAAGTCCTCCCTCCCTCTCTTCCTCCCTCCCTCCTCAATTGTTGTGCAGTGGTAGTAGGAGCCTATAGTTTATTATGGGCTACATCTTCAATATATTGAACTGACACATCCAAGCACCCAAACATCTGATAAACATACATGCTTATCTGAACATTTTACAAGTTGCAGGTATCCAGACATACCTCCAACTTTTACTTAATCAACACCTGTCAGACACTGTCAGAAAACCAGAAAACCAGCTTGGCTGGACTGAATGCTACTCATTCATTGCTTCTTCTTCTTCCTCTTCATTCTTGAGACAAAGGTTTAACCCACTGTAGCAGGCTACTGAAGACAGTTGGTGCTTTCAGACAGATGGCTCCAGTTTAATTAAAGGGGTACAAAATTCTATTGCTTATAAAAAATGACACCTGTTGAGCTAATAACTTGGCATTGATAATCTCCCTGATGTGGTCTACAATCCTGCTAAATTTCAGACTGATCCAAATATGAATTGCCACAGGTACTGCAAGTTAAAAATGCTGAAAAATGCATAGACCCTTTTTACTCCAATTTGCAGAACAGTGTATCATATCTTTCTTTCAAATTTTGTGCAAACCACTAATTTGTGACATTGCATAACATCATTACTGATCGCTGGGCACATCTGTTGAGGCATCAGCTTTGGCTTCCAATTTCCTGGTGTAGTGGGGTTTGAGCCAACAGAAGATAGCCTTACTTCTGGTCTTAAACAAGTTTCTGAATCAGACAAAAAGGTACAATTTACTGATGGAAAACAAGAATCGATCAACATATAGAACATATAGTTGGAAGAAAAAGAGCCAAACATGCTGCTGTTCCTAGTTACAGTAACTCTGATCCTGAGCTTATTTAGACCAGCACAGCGAGAAAGTAGATCTGCAGATGCTTTGGACTATGGGTCATCCTGGCAGAGGCTTCTGAAAGTTGAAGCCCAAAGCATTGGAGATCTACCTTCTGTCCACTCCTAATTTAGGTAATAATACAAGTATACATGCGTGGGACAAGGATAGAGATCCTGACTACACCAAGCAGGATATTGCACTATGAAAAATGGTATGAAGGCGGTCTATAAAAGGCAGGAGCCACACTATTGCTTTATAGCGGTATTGAAGTGCGCTAACAACTGTTGGGGCCCATTGACACATAACATATACCGCTTTCATACTGCTATATCCTGCTTGGTGTGGCTCCTGTGTTTTTTATACTGCTTTCATACCGCTTTCAGTGCAATATCCTGCTAGGTGTAAATGAGGCCGAAGATCAAATTCACCAGCTTCTTTCTCTCAGGCTAACTGCCACTCCCAACTGACAAATCCCAACTTTTAGTATGGCTGTTCTCTCCCCGCCTCCATCTCCCATGATTTAATAATGGAGGAGGGGTCTCTCTCTCTCGATGGACATCTCCTGAGGCTCAGTTACCAAACCTGCTAGATCACTTTGTTACATCCATCGGCACCAGTGTCCTTAGTACTGCCCTCTGTCTTTTTAAAAGGTGTGCTTTTGACATGGGTAGTGACTTATCAGGCAGCTGAAGTAAGCACAGGTTCACCATTTGCAGTAGGTGCTATTTTTATTACCTATTTTCCGATTGATCCTCTGTTCTCCCAGCTCCTCTATTGCTGCTGGCTGTTGGGGTGCAGTGATCTGAAAGACTGTGAAGTGCCCAGCTCCGCTGGAATCTGTATATTTACTCAAGTAGGCAGACAAGGCACAGGAGACAAAAGATAGAAAACTCCTCTTCACCAGCAATTACTTCCCAGTAATGCCATAGGCTTAGGAGCCAATGGCCAAGATCCATTTGGTTTTTGTGCTTTGGCTTGTACCAAAGGCTCACGCCTCTGCCAGGAGCTGTCTTTGAATACCTGGAAAGAGACAGACAATCTCACTCAGGTGCCCCAGCTGGTAACAGCAAAATGCCACTTAAATGAAAGAGTTTGGGCTCTATATCCCTATAATGCAATATAAACATTTTTAAAACGATGGGGAAAAATCTTTCCAACACCGCCATCTTAACTAGATAATGGTAGTGACTAGGAAAGGTTTTTTTTAAGCACTATAGGGGCATCTTGCTGTATTCCTATAATGCTATCACCCTCCCCCGCTCAGTAGTAAATGAAAGTACCACTCTTTCATTTAAGTGGTATTGATATTATTATTTTTTAAAAAATATATATATAGCCACACTAAGTAAAAGATTGCTTAAAAAAATATAAAAATGGTAACCACCATAAGGGTTATACTGAATGTCTGCTGTGTTTCCCTGCCTGATGGGTCATTGCCCAAGTCAAAACCACAGCTCTTAAAAAAAAAAAGATAGAAGTATTCCTTGGGTATCTAGAGAGCAATGGTAAGGACATCCACACTTGTGGAGATTGTGTTACTCTTCCAGCCATCTCAGAAAAGATAGAATTTAGCTGGTAAGCACAAAAGATGAAAGCAGCAGTAGGCAAATACAGGAGGATTACAAATGGATGATGGTGAAGGGTCGATCCCCTTTAAAATGTGAGTGAAATAACTACAACAAATCCTTGTGTGGAAGCACCCAGTATTTTGTTTGTAAGGATGCAATACTATGCATGTTTAGACAGAAAAATAAATCCTGCAACTCCTAGCTTTCCCCAGCCAGCATGAGAGTTGTAAGATTTCCCCCCTCCCCAGCTAAACCTGCATAGGACTGTGCCCTAAATATGTGGTAATATGTTCACCTAATATATCTTAGTAGTTAGCTGAGTGCAGGTCAGATTTAGGAGTTGGTCACTGATTTTATGTTCTATACCTTTGAGCTCAGCTTATAAGTACGACACACCTATTATGGGCTACCAATTTAGGATACCAACTTAGGATACCAGTTCGTGTTCCTGACAGATGCCACAGGACTCTTTGTGTTGTGTTTAAAAGAATGCCTGGTGCAATTCTGCTGTTTGGAAAGCAACTTCCTGCTTCAAATAAATAACATACATAACTCCTGTCAACTTGTTTCACATTAGAAGTTACATGCCGGAGTAGGTCTTAACCTTTCTTGCCACCTGCCAGTATTGACCCCACACATCATCTCAACAGCTAAAATCAGGTCTCCTCTTTTTCTCCTGCCAATAAAACTTCTGAAGATGGCAGCCAATAGTGGTGATCCCTCAGTTCTGTCAGATTCATGTATTCTTTGCTTTTTGTTCAGTGTCAAGCTTAAGAGTCAAATTTCTCATTTCACACAGTGAAGCATACCCCCCCCCCAGTTTCTCAGCAAACTGAGACAGTGGGCAACTAAGTGCAAAGCACATTAGTACATAGATACATAGCTCACACTTCTCTCATAAAAATAAATTCCTAAAGGAATAAATGTGCTAATAAAACTGCTATCTTTCACACCCTGGAAGTGAAATCAGCAGTATTCATTGTGAGCAATAACAAGCAGCCATTATTTTACATTGACAACACACAGCACTAATTCAATGTTTACTATAGTCTCCTATAAAAACTCATGCCTTTATCAATTATTATGACACACTAATTTGTAAATATTTTTACATTCACCTTTGTGTCTTTATTTTTAGTTTCTCATGTTTCAGAATTATTGCCTATAATAGTGAACTCTGGTGCTGAGTGCCAATGGGAATGTAGCCAAAACAAGGTTACAGGGGGGAGGTATCAGCATGTTTGGGGAAACTCTGAAGTTTGCGGAAGTAAAAAAACCCAAACAAACCTAAGTTGACAACAACAACACCACATGTAGCCCAATGAAGTCTGAACATGCTCAATATCCATGGAACTGGAAAAGAAAAAAATGGAAAACTGAGGTGAGTAGAGTAGGAAATATGGAATACCCTGCTTTGAAAGAATGGCTGGCTTGAACTCTGAATATGAGTACTCCTACCAAGAGGCAGAGACACTGCAACATTTTGTTAAGGTCCTACTTGCTTTACTTATTCACCACCTTTCTGAAATAAAGTATTCAAAATGACTCCTGAAAAATAAAACGAAGATAAACCATTCACAATAAGGCCACATCTACATCAAGCAGGATATAACACTTTGAAAATGGGTTGAAAACTGTATATGGAGTGTGTCCTGTGCCCCAACAGTTGTCAGTACTAGAGGTTTGCACGAACCCCCCGGATCAGATCGGGACCCGGATCAGGACCTCCAATTTTGTCCCGGATCAGAACGGACAAAATCGGAGGCCCCCTGGACTGGATCGGCTGCCATTTTTGTTTTCTCATAGACTTGCATTGGGGGAAATAAAGCTTTCCCCCAATGCAAGTCTATGGGGAAAAATTGCGGTGGGTGGGTGAGAGGGGGCCTAACCCCCATCGCGGTTCTTACCTCCTGGGGCCGTCCGCTTCCATCCGCTGGCGCCCGCGGGCACCAGAGGATGGAAGTGAATGGCCCCAGGGTGTCAAGCCCCCTCCCCCTCCCCCTGCTTATCTGCCGGGGCTGCTACCTAGGGGCAGGCCACAAAGCCTGCTCGCAGTAGTGGCCAGCGGTGGAGGGGAGCGGATGGCCCCGACAGGTAAGCGAGCCATGGGCCCCCCTCCCCCCTGTTTACCTTCCGGGGACGTCTGCTCCCCTCTGCTGCTGGCCGCTACTGCGAGCAGGCTTCGCGGCCTGCTCCTGAGTAGCGTGCCAGGTGATGACATCACCTGGCGTGCTACCTAGGGGCAGGCCGTGAAGCCTGCTCGCAGTAGCGGCCAGCAGCGGAGGGGAGCGGACGTCCCCGGAAGGTAAGCCCCCTGCCCCCGTTGTCCGCTTCCATCAGTGGGCGCCCGCTGGTGCCTGCCAATGGAAGCTGACAGCCCCTCCAGGGAAGCCCCCCCCCCCCGCTGTCTGCTTCCATCGGCGGGCGTCTGCTGGCACCCACCAATGGAAGTGGCAACGGGCACCAGCGGGCGCCCGCTGATCCTCCGATCCATTCCGATCTGGATCGGGTCCTTTCCGGATCAGATTGGATCGAATGATCCAGTGGGGTGATCGGAAATCGGATAATTGACACCCCTAGTCACTACTGTTATAAACCATTTTAAAGCAGTAGAGTAGATCCTGCCTTTGATATACTAAAGCAAAACAAAGAACATAAGAACATGCTGGATCCGACCAAAGGCCTATCTAGTCTAGCATTCTGTTTCAACAGTGGCCAACCAGATCCTTGTGGGAAGCCCATAAGCAGGACATGATGCAATAGCCCCTTTCTGTTTGTGTTTCCAAGCAACTGGTATTTAGAGCCACATTGCCTCTGAAAGTGGAAATTATATATAGCCATCATGGCTAGAAGCCAATTCGAGATACTATGTCTTGTGCTTGGATGTCATTACCTATCTGGGAATACCTATTTCCAGAGATATATCTCAAATGTTCAAACTTAATCTGAATAAACTGAGTAAAGAGATATCTCAGGATTTAGACAGCTGATCATCTTTAAAACTGAGTTTGTGAGACAAGGTAAATACATTCAAGATGATTACCATAACTTTTATTGTTTATCTTGGATGGGATTGCTCTATCTATACCTGGGAAATATTTTCAAAAGATCAATGTTTTGTTTTGTAAAATCTTGTGGGGTTCCCCTCTCCCATGTTGCAACTTCCAATTCAAGAATATATATTTCCAGATATTGTTTTATATTATCAGGTTTATTTGTTTACTTATATTACAGTTTGATCTTTTCCATTTAGGTCAGATTTTCCACCTTGGTCAGTTTTGGAATCTCCTTGTCTGGACCCGCTCTTTGAATGGGTGGCATTCGGTTCTAGGCATATTAAAATGGATAGGGTTCCTTCCACATTTACAGCTGTTAAGAGATGTGTAGGTTTGGCATTTCTGCTTTTATGGCTTCAGTATTGGAAGCACATATTGAGGCTGATCACACAAACAGATTTAAAAACCATGTCTATAATTACTTACTATGGGAACTGGATTATCCTATTTTGCCTAATCAATGGATCACTGCCTTAGCATTTGTATCTGATGCATCCATGGATGTCAGGTTACATCTTATTCAGCATAAACTTTTATTTTGTGGCTATTAGACACTGCAATGTTTCTTTCATAAGAGTTTGTCTAAGTTGGCTAATTATTGGAAGTATAATATAGCTAAGGCTTATTTTTAGCATATTATTGACAATGCCCAGTAGTTGTCTTTTTTGAGAGGGGGTAATTCTATAGATTAATTTTATATTGAAACACTCCTTAATAGTTACTGATGTACATGATATTTTGAATTATCAACCTGCTACCTGGAAGTGAATGCATGCTCAGCATAAATGGATTCTCCACCCCCTTCTGACACCTAAAACTGATTGAAACATTTATTTTTCTTTCTTTTCTTGAAAATTTATAATAAAAATAAGTCATGACTACTAGCCATTGGTCGCTATTGGTAGTGACAAACTAGTATAAAAGTCCAAGTAATTTAACAGTAAAAGTGCATATAAAACTACAATGAAATTTGCTCTCAGTAAAATATCAGCAGATAATTAATTATGCTACTAATTGAGATGTATTACCATATAATAGCCAGGTCAGCTTAATTATGATTAGTCTTTTGCCAGTATATATCAGAGGATCAATCAGTATTTCATGTCTACTTTGTAACACTTCTGTACATAGTGATTATGGTTAGTGAATATCCAAAATTTGGTAATGTTGACATTTATCTGAATGTGTTTGTTTTCATTTTGGACATGCATTTGTGCATGCTAACAATCAAATTTACATGACTGTCAACATCCACCACTGTACCTGCCTGGGATTCTCAACAATTCCATTTTGGACATTCGTAACATAAATACGTCTTTATTATTTACTAGCTCACAGTTTTTGCAACCAACTCAGTGATGGCTTTCATGGTTTTTCACGCTGGTGCATTTTTGTTATTGTTTTCCTCTGGGCTACATTCTTCTCTTCTGTCAAATGAAAGAATACTTTTGTATGTGTGGTAAAAATAAACATTTTCCCCCTTTACAAAGCCATGACAGCATGATCCTCCAAGTTCTACTGAATACAAACTATATTGTAGCTTCTCAAACAATTCAGCATTTATTTCATTCATTTATTCATTCATTTTAGAATATTTATGTATGTACTGCTTCCCATTTTAAAAATCCTGAAGAGGTTTACAACAAATTATAAAACAATAAATTTATTAGGCCTAGGTTTTTTCAAAGCTAAGGAAGTATTAAAACAGCGTATATTGGACATCGAACTACAAAATAGCTTGTCCATAATGAGGAAATTGTGCCCTTATCTTAAACAGTCCTCATTCAGTTCCTCGGATAAGACACCGGTATCCTTACAGCAGCTTACATACCCTAAACATAGAACATCTTTTTCAAGTGCACGTTTTAATGAACTTCCTTCAGCAGTACTTGAAGGCCGCTATAGGAGAATCCCATATCAAAATTGGATCTGTGTTTGTGGAGATGGAAATATTGAAACCACTGTCCTTTGTATAGAAATACTCATGAAGAGTTAATTACCCCCTTATTACTGCCTTATCCAGGGCATCCAACCGATTATTACATGGACTTTCTCCTTGAGGATTGCAATAGATTGGTTACAGCAAAAACTGCGAACTTTATAGCAACTGCTAATAAAATGAGGGCTGCAATTGCTTCCTGAGTTCTAAACTGGATAATTTTAGTTATAACTGTATTCAATGTTTTTATTTGCTTGGTGATACTGAGTATATTAATGTTGAGGATCCCACCCCCCGAACACTGGACATTTTATTGTAGGGTGACCAGATTTTGAGGATCAAAATTCCGGACCCCCCCCGCCACCCCACCCACCCAAAACAACCCCCCCGTGATGCACCCCCGCTGCCCCCCGCCCCGCGCTGCCCGCACGCACGCCCTGCGCTGCCCGCCCCGCGCTCCTTACCGGCTGGGGCGTCCGCTTCCTTCCGGTGCTCAGAATCTACTGAGAAACAGGCTTCCTGGCCTGTCTCTCAGTACCACGCCAGGTAATGACATCATCACCCGGCGCACTACTGAGGGACAGGCCGCGAAGCCTGTTTCTCAGTAGATTCCGAGCACCGGAGGGAAGCGGACGCCCGAGCAGGTAAGTGCCTCGCGCCGCCGCCTGCCCCGCGCAGGCCGGCCGCCCCCCCTGCGCTGCGCCGCCCCCCCCTCACGGGAGGAGCTGACTGTTTTCCGGAGGTTGCCCCCTGGGGCCCGGTCGGCCCGGTTTGGCCCATTTTTCCCGTTTAGGACCGGGAAACCCCGGGGGGTCTGGTCAGCCTATTTTATTGTCTGTTTTATGCATTATGTTTATTTCACTGTTATAAATTACAATGGCCAATGGCTTGGTGCAAATAAAATTTGGTTTAGATTGGATAAAACAATACATTATTATATATCCTAAATGGATTCAGGAGTGGTCCCATAAATCTGGGGTCCAAATGACTACCCTTATTTTCAGGCCCCACTACATCCCTAATGATAAATGTTGTGTTCAACAGTATCTACATAGCAGCCTCCCCCCATGGTGTCCTCCAGGTGTGTTGGCTATTCTGGCTGGGGATATGGGAGTTCCAGTTCAACACAGCTGGAGGATATTAGGTTGGGGAAGACTGCTATATACTAAGAGTGAACCCATCCTAAAAGTGCAAATTTTTATGTGGTCAAAGCAACAATATCCATGTTTTAGAGAGAGGTGGCAGCAGGCTTTGCAGATGGACCCTAAATGGGGGGGGGGCAGCGGCCCCAAACAGCCAAGGAGTACCAATGGAAGCTGGTGGCTCCAGTGACAGTGGTGCAGTGAATCCACTCCAGATTTAGTCAGACCCAGTCAGAACTCTAAAGGAACTATCTAAGGTGCAAAACACCTTGGGTGCCTCCTTTAGAGTTCTCCCTGGTTCTGACTGAAACCCAGGGCAGATTCACTACCCCACTGACATTGGAACTAGCAGCCTCCACTGAGGAGCACGCCACACTTTTAACATTTCGTTGCAGGTCTCACTTGTTCTTTATAAACTTTCCATCAATTAGAAGCTACCTGATGATACAATAAACCTGAGTAATAGAATTTATCAGGACGATGTTTTAAATCTTCATTTACTTCAGTCTTCATTTACTGAAAAGGGGCTCACACTGTCAGAAGTCTTGGAGAATTAGGCTGCTCATTACACAGAACATAAAAAATAGTCTATTAGCAAAGGCAATACAAAAAGATTACCAAGTGCAGACATATTACACCATCAACTTCCTCACAATAGATAATATTGCGATTATCTATTTTGCCATAAAAGAAAAAAGAAAGAAAAAAGGCACTTCTTCAAAATAGCAACAGCTAAATATAATAAGTTTTATGAGTATGTAATCATGGAGTTCTTTATTTCATACAAGTATAGGAGTGAAGAATGAAATAAAGGACTCCATGATTACATGGTTCATGCAGCCTGAGAAGAAAAGATCTGCCGGATAACAACGTTCTTGAAAATAGCATTTTCTTGAGGATGGGGTTTCATCTTTTTGTTTTGCTTGGCTCTACATATATGTTCTTTGTGTTGTGTTTCAGAAAGAAACCTGTTTGTGAGGGCATAAACAGGTAATTCTAATAATCAGGCTGGCTGCATCATAACATCAAGTATTACACTCTAGTTTGTGAAAAAGCTGACAACTGATCACATCCAGGACTCCACACCGATGTTTTCTTAAGGAGGAGGGGGGAAGAGTGAAAAGTTTTTTTTTTAAGAAGAAGAAGAAGAAGAAGAAGAAGAAGAAGAAGAAGGAATGCATTTATTTAGATAGGAATATTCACATATGTAAATAAGAGCAGTGGAGCAGTTTAACGATATTCTTCTTCTGTGCCTTTCTCTAGCCATAGGTAATAGTGCAGCAAAGCAATTCAACGCTCAATTATTGATCATAATATGAGTAGTAAGACAGCTTTTCCTGTCATTTGCTAGATGGATTTTTGACCATCTGATATCCAGCTGCATTGATGATAATAACTCATACCCCAAGCCATATGTTGAGTTTCTGAAGAACCTCTTGATTCTGGCCACAGGTAAAATGCAATTTGGACTATTAGAAATCCAGACATTTCCAGTCTCCTATTAAATAGCTCTTATTCAGTTGAATGGCTGTGCAATCTATTATTCAGCACATTGAAACCCCAATTAGAATGCACTGAATATTGAAGTGTGCTTTGTGACAGATGTTGTCTAAAATACATATTCGACTATTTATAACTGGCAATCACAAAGCCCTCCATGTTGCCAACTCTTTAAACATATCAATTATTGTATAGCATAGCTGGCTCCAGGAGGCAGCAAGGCTGGCCAGTTTGTTGGGCATCCAAGATCAATGGAGTGCCCACCACTCGCAGACAGCTCACTTTGCTTGGGTCATGCAAAAATGTGTAGGGCAGCATCAAATATTCTTGGGGGGTATCTACACACGAGTTTTTTGACGTTTTACAAGGGTTATGAAAACTCTTTGGGCCACATGACGCACTCCCTATAACGTTGTATATCTGAGGTTTTTTAAAACTCACTTCAGTTATATACAACGGTTTCACTTTTAATAAATCGTTTTAAGTAAAATAATGTGTCCTTCCTTATCGTTTGTAATTCCTGGGGGCAGTGCTTCCTTTACTGGTGCCCAAATGCTTAGCAGTTGATTGGTGGGGAAGAAAGAGGAAGTGGACCAGTGAACTACAACACCCACAATTCTTAGCCCTATACTCGCTAGGGAATGACAGAGGAACTAAGAAGGAAGTGTGTAACTGAACTACAACCCCCACAATGCCTTGCCCTAAATTCATTGAAAAACGAAAAAGAAAGAGACAGGGCAGAACAGTGTGTGACCGCACACACTGCTTTAGAGATGGAAGACTGTTCTCCTGTAACGTGAGTACTCAGTAATGTGGCCTAAGACGTTTTGGAACGCACCTATTTGGAACGTTTTAAAATACTTTTTAAAACGTTCCAAAGGACTGTGTGGATTCCCCCTTGGTTTGAATGCTCTCTTTGCTGGCTGTAGCGATGGGCTGTTGGGAGGAGGTGAACAACCTTCCAAGTTGCCACAGAATCTTGCAGCAGGCATTCCTTTATTTCACTACAAGCTGAGTTCTTGTTAAGGTTAGATTCATAATTTGTTCATTCACTGTGGGCAAATATACCATATAGTTTTAGTGTCGGAAGTACAATGTAAGACTCATAGACCATTTGCGGCCACCTTCCTGGGGAAATTCTAAATACCTGTTGGAAATTCTAAATACCATTCCCTCCTCTTTGTAGAAATATGTAAGGCCCCCATCCTGTTTAGCCAGAAACTGCTGTAGTGCAGTTTCTTAGCATACCAGCAGGATGAAGTGAGAAGCTGTGAACCATCCCATGCTATAGCTAGTTTGGAGAGACCTGTGTGGGTGCATTGAGGAGAAAAGAACACTGTGGGTACAGAGTGAAAAATACAATATCATGGAGTGCAGACAAACCTATGGAATGAGGAAAGAGAGATAAGGGAGGGTAGGTGAGAAAGGGATGCATGTATAAGGGAAAGAGAAATGGGTGAACAGATGGGGATGCAGCCACATTAGGTAGTTTAATTTTTGAACCAGAAAGGCAGGATAATCTATTTAAACACACTCTGATGGTGTTAGAAGAGGAGAGACTTTGGTTTGCAAAAAGAAAAGGGGAGAATTGAGAGGTGGGACAACTCAGACATATGCAGATGGGGAACAGAAAATATAGGGAATTGAGAAACACCGGTATCAACCTGTGAAAGTGCAGAGACAGATAAGAAAATTTATCCTCCCAACTTCCTTTGCAAAAGCCAATCATGCCTACCAAGATGCCTGATTGATTGTGCAAAGTCCACAGATGTTAGATGGCCAATGAAGGGGAGAATGTTAATTATCTAACATTTTAGTAGGGAGATCAAAAATCTAACCTTTAGAAAAGGACTATCATGGAAGACTCAAGGGAATAGTAATCAAATATTGAGAATTCTGCCCCACTATTCGCTAGTTCAAATCCAGCCTCTTGGGACCAAAAGTTATTATCATCTGGCAGGTTTTCCATAAACTTATATCAAAGGGATTGATGGTGCCAGTCCCATTTGCAAGGGATACATGGCCTCATCATAACCCAGTACAAATACCAAAAGACTGAAAGGGCATAGCAATCACAGTACTCTCTTTTCTGCACAGATCAAGATGGAGAAGGACATTGGGGAAGGAGGTGCTACTGCGAACTTTCTGCTACTATCCTATGTATCTTCAAATTAGATTTTCTTTTACTATCATGGGGTGCCTCTACAAGAGCAATTTAAAGCTCTTTCAAGGCGCATTACAGATTTTACCTCTACAAGAGCGGAGTGCAAATGGGGGTTGAGGCGCTTTTTATCTCCGATTATTCGCATTATCGAATGCGTGTTAAATAGCGACTTAAAATTTACCGCGGGGGTTAAAGTGCCTTATGGCCATGTAAACGTGCGATTCTCCACATGTAAACTACTTTAAAACGCATTTCATACAGCCCGTAATGCACTTCACCACCTCTCGTGAATAGGTATTAGGAGTAAATGCACTTATTCATATATGCACATTATCGGGCAACCAGGCGTCAAAGCGAAATCTTGTAGAGGGGACCTTCATTACTTACATTAGTTTAAAACAAATCTATCTTCTTCTTTTGGGAGATAGGTTTGGAATATTTCTTTGAAAACTAACGGAAAAGTACCAAAATACATAGTTCCCATTGTCCAATTACTGTTGTGATCTTAGCCTCGTGCAGACCCATCAGTCCAATGAATGTTGGATGCGCTCCCTTTAAAATCTTAAATATTGTCAATTGTATCTCCAAATTAGTGTGATTTGGGGTAAAATCCAACACTGCCCAAAGTAATCCATGCTGCTTGACAAATCCGAATCAGGAGTCCACCACAAGGCCAAAGAGTTTTGTCATAGTATCAGCAGAATTTCAACACTGGACAGCTCAATATTCAGAGAAAGCACCTCTTCAGACTTTATCAGAGATTGGTTTGTGACAATCAAGAAAAACAACCATTTAATAACAATAACAACAACAACAACAAAACAATCTGGTAATTATTATCCTTTAATAATCAGATTATTCTTCTTGAGGTATTACCAAAGCAGCATGTACATATGACATGAAGAACTATATGCAACAGCGTTCCCTAATCTGGTACCGTTCAGATGTAGGGCATGCTGGCTCAGGATGATAGGAGTTGTAGTCCACCATCTCTGGAGGGCACAAAGGTGGGGAAGGCTGACATACAACATTTACATATATAGGTAGTTTTAAGAAATATAAATATAACTGTAAGACAAGGTTTCTACATGACTCAGTCAAGGGGGGGATCTCTTAGGTTTGGATCCAAACTGAGAGCTGATCTACACGCTAGGTTTTTAATGTTTTTTAAGGGTTATGAAAACTCTTTGGGCCGCATGTCGCACACCCTGTAACATTGTATATCTGAGGTTTTTTAAAACTCACTTCAGTTATATACAACGGTTTCACTTTTAATAAATTGTTTTAAGTAAAATAATGTGTCCTTCCTTACCATTTGTGATTCATGGGGGCAGTGCTTCATTTACTGGTGCCCAAATGCTTAGCAGTTGATTGGTGGGGAAGAAAGCGGGGCTAAGGAGGAAGTGGGCGAGTGAACTACAACACCCACAATTCTTAGCCCTATACTCACTAGGGAATGACAGAGGAACAAAGGAGGGAGTGGGTGACTGAACTACAATGCCCACAATGCCTTGCCCTAAACTCATTGTAAAAACGAAACAGAAAGAGACAGGGCAGAAGAGTGTGTGACCGCACACACCGCTTTAAAGACTGAAGAATTTTTCTCCTGTAACGTGAATACTCAGTAATGTGGCCTAAGACGTTTTAGAACGCACCTATTTGGAATGTTTTAAAATACTATTTATAACATTCCAAGGGACTGTGTAGATAGGCTCTTAGTCACACACTTCTATTGCAATTAATGTGTCCTATTTATTTCAACGACACTAAAGTGTGATTAACTTCGTCTGGATCCAACACCTAGACTTGTATTCAATGTGAGTCCTATCTACAGAAGTGCCATTGAAAGGAATGGAACTCAAATTAAACTAGCAATGGATACAACCCATTGGATATAACTCCTTGACTTTTCATTCATTTGAATTCCCCCTCCCTTCTGCTGCAAGAATGCAGGAGAGAATCAGGAAACTTGAGAGCCATGGGAACTACATTTCATTCTGCTCCTGGCAGACTCTAATCATTAGAGTCTAAGGCGGTTATCACACGTGCAGTTGTAAGCACACTCACCATGATTTTTATTCACTTCTTCAGCGTGACGGGCCCAGGAGGTAAGAACCGCGAGGGGGAAGGAGGGAGTTATCTCCCTCCTCACCCACCTGCCACCATTTTTTCCCCATAGACTTGCATTGGGGGAAAGCTTTCTTTCCCCCAATGCAAGTCTATGGGGAAAACAAAAATGGCGGCCTATCCAAAAATCGGATGTCCGATTTTTGGATCGGGATCGGGTCCGATCTGATCTGAGGGACCTCCGATTTTGTCCTGAATGATCCAGGACAATCTCGGAGGTTGGATTGTTGGATTTGTTGGATTCAGCAACAAAAAAGTGTAATCAAAGTGGGCTCACACAATAAAGTGTTAGACATTTTCTGCATCGGTCTTCTTTTAAACTTTTATGTGAAAGCTACCTGTTGTATCTTGAAATGGAAATGCACAGAGGGTCTTTCATTTTTTCAAGCACGTGGAAACGTTCTTTTGTTTATAAAACTTCCCAGGACTGAGAGACCAAAAAAAGAAAAGAAAAGAAAAAAAGAAGCACCTTGCAAAGTTGTCAAAGGAGAACGAAAGTAATTGTAATTCCGTTAAGGCCTTTAATTCAAGCAAACTACTTCAAATGTTAATAGATTTCCAATGCAATACAAGCTAAGCTTCCACTGTCAATTTATATACTGGGAGAATCACCTGCATTGACATGTTTAATGTGGTTTTTGCAGCCATACCGCCTTGAGCCATGATCTCGTCAGATCTCATTAGCTAAGTAAAGACAAACTTGGTCCGTGTTTGGATGAGAGACCTCAGGGGACATTCAGACACATTAGTGAGATGTACAAGGAAGGCATGCTTTTGTGGCTAAAAGGAACTAGAGATCCTGACTTAGCCTCCACCATGGCTAAATCCCATAAGGTGCCATATTTGCCACCTGGAAATCCTTGAGGCAATATTGGTCTGTAGTAGATGTTTAGATCAGGGGTGCCCAACCTTTTTTTTTGGACCCATGGGCACATTTGGGAATTTAAGAAACTGGGTCTGTGGGCACCAGCATAGGGTGACCAGATAAAATCCAGGTCAGGGCTCATGTAACTTTAACAGTTGTAGAGAAAAGGGAATTTCAGCCAGTGTCATTTGTATGCAATTAGTTTCTGGTGAAATTCCCTCTTCATCCCAACAGTTAAAGGTGCAGGGGCCCTGCCTTCTTTTGTATATGGTCACTCTAGTATAGTGCCTGCACTTTTAACTGTTGTGATGAAGAGGGAATTTCACCAGGAACTAACTGCATACAAATGACTCTGGCTGAAATTCCCTTTTCTCTACAACTGTTAAAGTTACATGAGCCCTGACCTGGATTTTATCTGGTCAGCCTACACCAGCACAAAATGGGTCCTATGGAGGCTGTGGTTAGTCACATAATAGCTGCCATCAGGAGCTGGCTGGTCAACAGTAGTCTGGGGGAGAGAAACAATGAGGCTGGAGACTGGGAGGGAGGGGAAAATGTAAAAGGTTCCTTTCTGGCTCACCCAATCTCCTTCTTTCCACACAGACCTTTCCCCTTTGCTCCTCTCTCTCTCCACTCCCAGCCTCTAGTTTCACTATTTCTCCCTCGCAACTCCTTTCCTCATTATTTCTCTCCCCTTTCCCTCCCTAGCTTTCTTCTTTATCTGCCTTCCTAGACCCTAGCCTTCATCTTGCTGTTTTTCTCCACTCCCAGCCTGTAGGCTCATTGTCTTTTCCCTTCCGGCTTCTTTTTCCTTTCTCCTAGCCTCTAGCCTCCCTCTTTCTCTCCCCTCTACTCCTTTGTCTCGCTGTTTCATCCTGCCCATGGAAACAGCTGTTTAGTGGCAGGTTCAGGAACAGTAAGGACAACCTTGTGTGGTGTTGTTGCTGTTGTTATTGTTGTTAATTAAAATGTTTTTTGAAGGGGGCAGGGAGTGGATAGCTTTTGGGGGGTCTGGTATAGATATGCTGGATGGGGAATGCTGGGAGTCTAAACATGGATAGGATTGCACCCTAACATTTGTAGAGACAACATTTCCTTTGTCTGATTGCCCCCTATCCCAGGAGTTCATAAGCATTATTTATTCCGTTTCCAAAGGAATGACTCCACAGAAGTTGTTTGGTGATAAAGAGCCATCATATTTCCCAGAAACATTCCAGTCATTCCCCACTTTCCTAATGGATCCCACAGATATCTGTCTGCATACATGTGCTTAAAATGCATATTCGCTTGCCAATTCAATGTGATGACATACCCTGCCAAATTTCTAATTTCTTGGCAAAATCTCCATGGTAAGGCTGCAGAACTTCTTTCAGCCCGAGGGCCAAATTTCATTTCAGACAACATAAGAAGATCCATGCTGGATCAGACCAAGAGTCCACCTTATGGGCTGCATTCCAGTGGTGGGTGGAGCCAAAGGCAAAAAGGGTTGGGGCCAAAGGCAAAAGTGGCACAGCTAAAATACCAAAAATGCCAGCCTATTTTAACTTAAAGTTCTTACTAGCAGAAACAAGCCAAGGGTATGTGACCTTTTAGGGCTCTTTTGAGTATTTGAGAAACTTTACTGGGCTACTACAAAATGGCTACCATGTGACCCATGGCACAGGACAAGGAACCTGCCCCAAACACTGAGTACAAAGCAGAGATGGAGCATGAGCTCCAACACACTAAACTCCTTAAACCAGCAGTTTTCAGCACCAACAGAAATCTATTTCAAAGCAATCCCAGCTGCCAGTATGAAAATGCTATTTAAAAAAGAGAAATGAAGAGTAGGGCATATTGGTGGGCACCAAGAACCATGTCCAGGGGCACATTTCAACCTTTTAGATTGAGGGGAAAAAAACTATACAAAAACTGGGTAACACCAAGCAATAAGTGGTTGGGGAAAAGGGGGTGGAGCCAGGGAATGGCACCTGGCCTTCTATGGAACCCCAGATAGTCAGGCTGGGACCTCCAGCAGCTGGAATTTGCCCCCAGGCCTGAAGTTCTGTATATGGCTTGCTGCGGCTTCTCCTCATTTATTTATTTATTTATTTATTACATTTGTATACCGCCCCATAGCCGAAGCTCTCTGGGCGGTTTACATAGGATTAAAAACAATTAAAAACAATATACAAAAATTAAAACAGCAAAAACATACAACATACACACAATCTGTACATTTAAAAACCACTTCAACATTTCAAAAAACTACAAAAACAAAACAAAACAAACCCAGGCTCCTCAGATATTGCCAAATGCCTGAGAGAAGAGGAAAGTCTTGACCTGGCCCCGAAAACATAACAATGTTGGCGCCAGGCGGGCCTCGTCGGGGAGATCGTTCCACAATTGGGGAGCCACCACAGAGAAGGCCCTCTCTCTTGTTGCCGACCTCTGAGCTTCCCTCGGAGGAGGCTCTCGGAGGAGGGCCTTAAATGTTGAACGTAGTGTTTGGGTAGGTTCATGTCGGGAAAGGCGTTCCATCAGGTATTGTGGTCCCAAGCTGTGTAAGGCTTTATAGGTTAAAACCAGCACCTTGAACCGGGCTCGGAAACATACAGGCAGCCAATGCAAGCGGGCCAGAGTAGGTCTTATATGTTCGAACCTACTGGTTCCAGTTATCAATCTGGCCGCTGCATTTTGCACAAGCTGCAGCTTCCGAACCACCTTCAAAGGCAGCCCCACGTAGAGTGCATTGCAGTAATCTAACTTTGAGGTTACCAGAGCATGGACAACTGAAGCCAGGTTATCCCTGTCCAGATAGGGACGTAGCTGGGCCACCAACCGAAGTTGGTAGAAGGCACTCCGTGCTACTGAGGCCACCTGCGCCTCAAGTGACAGAGATGGTTCTAGGAGAACCCCCAAGCTACGAACCCGCTCCTTCAAGGGGAGTGCAACCCCATCCAGAACAGGTTGAACACCCTCCATCCGGTCAGCGGAACCACCCACCAACAGCGTCTCAGTCTTGTCTGGATTGAGTTTCAGTTTATTAGCCCTCATCCAGTCCATTGTCGCAGCCAGGCACTGGTTCAGCACATCCACAGCCTCACCTGATGAAGATGAAAAGGAGAAATAGAGCTGCGTGTCATCAGCGTACTGATGACAACGCACTCCAAAACTCCGGATGACTGCACTCAACGGTTTCATGTAGATATTGAACAGCATGGGGGACAAAACTGACCCCTGCGGAACCCCATACTGGAGGATCCACGGGGCCGAGCAATGTTCCCCAAGCACCACCTTCTGGAGCCGACCCACCAAGTAGGAGCGGAACCACTGCAATGCAGTGCCTCCCACTCCCAACTCAGCCAGTCATCCCAGAAGGCCTGGGATGACTGCTGCCAGAGGAGGAGGAGAGGAGTGTGCCTGCCTGCCTGCACACACCGTGATGTGAGATCAAACCCAGAAGGCTAGAACTGTAATGGAAGGTCCTCACAGAGTGTCATATTTTTTTCTACCTAACAATATGACACTCTGTGAGGACCTTCCATTACAGTTCTAGCCTTCTGGGTTTGATCTCACATCACGGTGTGTGCACAAAAGAGGAGAAGCCGCAGCAAGCCATATACAGAACCTCAGGCCTGGGGGCAAATTCCAGCTGCTGGAGGTCCCAGCCTGACTATCTGGGGTTCCATAGAAGGCCAGGTGCCATTCCCTGGCTGCACCCCCTTTTCCCCAACCACTTATTGCTTGGTGTTACCTAGGCTGACCATATGAAAAGGAGGACAGGGCTCCTGTAACTTTAACAGTTGTAGAGAAAAGGGAATTTCAGCCAACGTCATTCGTATGCAATTAGTTCCTGGTGTTCCTTCTTCATCACACCAGTTAAAGTTGCAGGGGCCCTGCCTTCTTTTGTATATGGCCACTCTAGTATAGTGCCTGCATCTTTAACTGTTGTGATGAAGAGGGAATTTCACCAGGAACTAATTGCATACAAATGACGCTGGCTGAAATTCCCTTTTCTCTACAACTGTTAAAGTTGCATGAGCCCTGTCCTCCTTAGCAATGGCAGCTTCCTCCTACCCTATGTACATCAAAGTGCTACGTTTAGCAGCGGTTGCACAATCATCACTGCTTAACTAACCCACAAGTTCCTTATGTTTTCCAGAAAATGGTTTGTATAAAACTTTAAAGCCATTACATTGGTAGAGGCAGGAAGGCTCCTTTTATGGTAATGCTGAATGGATTAATGTGCTTGAATATTGCTTGCTGTAATAGAATTCTGATCTTAGTGGAGCTACTACTGTATACTTTTTTTTAAAAAAAGAAGAAGGTGGTGTGTGAGCCCCAGCACATTAAACAACTCATTCAAACTCACAGTGCCAACAGAAACCTATTTCACTGAAGGCAAACACTTTCCCCTTCCCCCTCCTCTGTCAGCCCACTTATTCTCTCTCTCTCTCTCTCTCTCTCTCTCTCTCTCTCTCTCTCTCTCACACACACACACACACACACACACACACACGATTTATCCATCATAGATACACATAGGCATACACACATGTCCCTCCCTTCTCATCACTGCATGGTCAGAAAAACACACACACTCTTTTTCAGGAGAGAAAAAGGGTTTATAGGGTGACCAACTGTCAGGATTTTCCCAGATTTGTCCTGGTTTTTGTACTATCCTGGGTGTCAAGGGGGATTTTCTGTAATTATCTATAATGTCCTGGATTGACACATTTGACGTGCTCCCCCCTACTGCTCCAATGAGAGCCTTGAAGGGGAAAGTGTGTTATTCCTGGACATTATAGAAAAGGCCCTGATTGGAGCGGGGGGGGGGAATAACACACTTTCCCCTCCAATAGGGGCCATTAGCATGGTGGGGGGGAATGACACACTTTCTGGAGGCCCTGGAAAACCACTTTCCCCCCACACACTGGGTGTCCTCTGTTTTGGTTTCCCAAATATGGTCACCCTAGTTTAGGGGGCAATTTGGAGGGATCTTGAAAAAAAGTGTGTGTGTTTTTTCCTGAGCCTACAGTGATGAGGAGAAGGGAGGGACATGTATACATGCTGTGATTGCTCAGCTAGATAGAGAAAAAATGACACTCTGCTATGGTCCTTCCACTACAATTTTTCACTTCTTTTATACCTGCAGACCCCATCCATTCAGACGTACAAGCACATGAGCCTTCTCAAGCCTCTAGGTGGTAATAAAATGTGTTTTTTTAAAAAAAAAGTGGGATAGAAAAAGCACCAAGACAGGTACCCCACTGGTACTCACAGGCACCATGTTCATACCCCTGGGTATTGCAATTTGTGCCATTAAAGTGTGCTCTTGCATGATTCCCTTTAGGGACTACATCCAAACAGGAACTGTACTAAAGCAATCCTTATGCACATGTAATTTGGAAGTCTGCTAAGTGCCTTGATGCATGAGAAAAGGCCTTCTATAGGTCAATCAATAATGTTAACAGGGAAATCCGGGGTTGAAAAAGATTCTCAGAATAAATTAGCCCAACATTCTTTAAGACTATACAGTAAAAGAAAAAGAAAAAAGGCAGTCCTTAAATATATACACATCAATTTCTTGGTCAAGTGAAGAAGTTTAAAAAATCCCTCTAATGCAGCTAAGAAGATACCTATTGATCCCCCCACCCCACAAGACTGGGTTGCTGGAGGCTGCAATGCCTATGATTAAATCACTACCTTGAGCTCTGGCATCAATGTTCCTGTCAGGTTAAAAAAAACAAAAAACACAGTGGATATTTGCAGATCCCCAGAGCTGTTTCTCTGAGTAAACTGGTAAAATGTAAATATTTCCCTAGAGGGCTTTGATCTGGTGCTAAATTATCTCCTTGAAGTTGATCATTTCAGTTCTTCTTCAGCACAGGTCTTCTTTGATGGGAAAGCAGTTAATACCTATTTAGGCTTGCCTTGATAAAACTGGAAATGAAAATAGATTAGTGCTGAGATCATATCTGTGCCAGAGCTTTCAACAATATTCTTCAGAAGAACAGAGTTCATGGCCTCATAACACTAGATAAAATCCTGATGCCTGGATTTTTATTTTTTATTTTTTTAAAATGGCATTTTCTAAGACCAAGTGTAAGGGTGCATCTACACTGTTACTTAAAGATCTTCAACCTGCTTTTTGATCTACATTAGTGTAGCTGCACTAGAATAGTGTTATGTCCATAAACATGACTTGTAATACCCTAGGCACATGTCATGAAACAGAAAAAGGTACAAATAGGCTATAACTACACATGAAAGAGTTTTCTCCATTAGAGAAGGTATTTCATCTGATGAGGAAGATTCTCTGGGGCTAACTTTAATGCTCACTCACTTCTTTTTGTTTTCAGTAGTTTAAATGTATGAATCTTTTGATCAGGACTATGTCCAGTATAGAAATGTAAAGGCCTGGAAAAAATAATAGAAAAGAATGGGGGGAAATTTAAAAAAATGGGAGAGAGATCTCCTCAAATTTTCCAAAAGATTCCTAAGATGATGATGATGATGATGATTAAAAATATGGTTTCCCCTTCCTGTTTTATCATGGCAGAGGAGTTAAAGGTCTTTACATCTCTAGTCCAGTAACCTGTTTTCCATTCCTAATGATTACAGTGATTGGAATCTTGTTGCTCAAGAAGACGGCAGACTTGATTTTTCCTGTTGCATTGCCTCATTATTTTTATTTGATCACTTTTAAAACCATACAGAAATTGTCCCTATTTGAAATTTCTGGTCATACCTCATGAAGTACTGTGAGTCCTGCCACTGGGAGGATGATTCATTTGCTTCTGTAGAGGCAATTAGTTTTCTCAGATCTCCATTGATGAATTATAGAAATGAGTATCCAGATTCCATGTACCCCAGGGAACAGCTGCCCAGAATACCTCTCTGTATTTTTTAGGAGCGAACATGCATGCTGTGTCATTTTGAGAGTGAGGATGCTTCTGACTGCAGTGTGAGCATTACAGGAATGTAGTACTGATCTCTAAGTAAAAACCCCCCCTAAAAGATTAACAAATTCATTATGGCAGACGCTTTTGTGGATTGGAGTCCATTTAATCAGATACAAATTATCCTAAATTGACAGGTATACCTATTTGTAGAAAGGGGTAAAATTCTAAGCAGCATGTAGTCAGTTACACACTATTCATACACTTACAGTTGAAATGAATGTCCCCACCCCTGCTAAAAAAAAATCCTCTTTAAAATTCTCCTCTGTGGATTAAAATGCAGAACTTTTGCTAAACATTTTCTAACATTCTATGTACATCGGTATTTGATACTGGGTGCTGTTTTCTACACAATTTCATTATTTGCTGTTTAACAGACTTTGACAGTGACATACAATACTATTTAGTATCTCTGGTGGTATTTTCTAACGTGTATGAAATACGGTTTAGTCTTTATTTAACAATATTTGAGAGGTGACATCCCACAGTATTTAGGATTTGCTAAGCGATTTAATCTTTGCAGAGTTAACAGCTCTTGATAAGCCCTCTGCAGCACAGTTTGAAGGATACAGCCACCACTGCTAGGACTGTTGCCCTCAGATCAAAGGTGATGCTTTTGAGAGTGTTCCAGTTTCTAAGTGCTAGATGTTGATGGATATAAACAGCAAAGGTTTCTTTGATATCAAAACCCAAAGGCCTACTCAGAACCTCATGGTGAGGACATAGGACCTGGTTTTTTTAAAACATGCCCTTCATATTTCAGTTCTTTTAGCCTTGAATTATGTACCCACAGGAACAACCGATGATGCTCCCTTCCTGCCTGTTTTGCCCTGCTCTCAGAAATGGAAATCAGTCAAGCTCCAGAAACAGAAAGCAGTGTTCTGGCAATTTGCCCTCTACATTTTACAAGGACAATTAAGTAAAGGATAGCATTTTTATTTAGGAATCCAAGTACCATTTCTAAAGCAATATTGTCATTTTGGGTGTTATTTTTTTTTAAGTGTACTCAATTTAAATATGATGGACAGCCCATTTACAAGTGCTTTTTTCAACAATTTCTAAAAACGATGTTTAAAAGCTTTTGAAGATTTTAGCCTTCTTACCAGATTAGTGGAAATACATCCTCTTTTGTCCTGGATAGGAACATGCTCAGATACCAGGGAGATACTATTCCAGTCCATAGCTATGCCATTGCCAAATGAATCTCCTAGCAAACCAGTTTTCTGTCCACTTGATCTACATCTGTTGGAATACATCTGGAAGGGTTAATTACAAATGACTTAAATATCTTTATTGCATTTAACTTCACAACATTCTTATAATTCATATTTTACAGAAGGTGATCTCCGATCGAAGCCCGATGCAGATTTAAAACAAGGTTTAGAGATCAGGCGTAAGCCGTGGGATCACATACCCTACTCCTTTTCTTCCATTCCCTGTTGCACACAAATTCATTCTGCTCCATTTACTTGGGTCCTATGGTACACATGACTATTGCCAACCCAGGTTGAAATGAACATAGGGGTGCTTTTAAGCTCACTTCAAAAAAACCAGTGTGGTGTAATGGTTAAGAGTGTTGGGAAGGAACAGGAGAGACCTGGGTTCTAGTCCCCACTGGGTGACTTTGGGCCAGTCATTGATTCTCAGCCTAACCTACCTCACAGGGTTATTGTGAGGATAAAAAGGCATGTAGAAGGGTCATGGACATCAGCTTGGGATTCTTGGAGGAAAGGTGGGATATAAATGTAACAGATAAATAACTCACCAGAGGGTTGGAACTAATGCTGGCCATTCATCAGCAGAACAGAAATCACTACTGGAATGGATTTCCCCCCCTCTCTCTTTTAGTACCTACACACCTGAAATCTGCTCCAGAGGGCTGCTTCTGAGCAGATTTGAAGGGTATGGGTGGGACTTCATGGGGGAGGGAAATGGAACATAAAACAAGTCCTGTTACACCATATTGGTCCTGGATTCATTTCAATCTGGGTCAGCAACAGTCACACATAACTCTAAAATTAATTTTAACATCATGGCCAATTTTGTATGATACTACTAGTTGTTGTGGTATGAAATCTTATTATTTTTCTGCCAGTTCCATCCTTTTATTGAAATTATTGTTTTTATGATTATGTATGCTGGCCTGGAAGATTTCAAACAAAGAGCAGCATATAAATATTTTAAATAAAGAACATTCCTTGTGGTTTGAGAGTCAGAAGGGAAATCTCTGACTGGCATGCTGTTTTAAAGGGGGAAAGTTCCAGAGGTTTTTTTTTTTAAAATCTGCTGGCATTTTCTGAGCACAACCAGATGGACTCCACAGCATAGATTAAACAAACAAACAAACAAACAAACAAACAAACAAAACAGGTATCTCCAACTATTCCCATCTTCTGGGTAGGCTTGGAATGTTCATGTTTGTTAGGGATGAAAGTGCAATTTGTCTTTCTGCATGCCACTGAATGATGGATTTGGGTTGGTGGGGGCGTGGATCTGAGGAAACACTTTAATGAGACTGAAGTTTACTGCAACTTCAGGTGTGTTTTGTATGGAGAATTTTTATTTCCCCCCTTGCAAATCAAACCAACCCCCAACAGAAAGTGGCCAGCTCTACGGGTGATGGAATGAACAGTGCACTTTTAAGAGAGCAATCCTGTGCCCCCTAGACTCCAACTGGAGGATATAGGATATTTCGGTTTCCTGGGTCTGAGGTCAGAGACAGGACTCTGAGGAAATCGTGCTCCCTGCCCCTCCCCTCCTCTCGTAGCTAGCATGGAGAGAATCGTGCCGGCTACCTCTTTGTGCTTTCAAAACAGCATGCGGAGACAAGAAAAAGGGCCTTTTCCAGGGGAAAGGAGAAGACCAGAGCAGCAGCTATATGAGACATCCTATGGTTTTCCCAGCCTCCTTCCCTCCCACTCCTTGAAGCCTCCATTAGATGGGTGAAATCACCCATTTAGCTTAAATGCAGAAATGGGTGTCAAAGGCACAGCCCGCTCTGCATGGATACTCATAAGCCTCGGGTTTGGAGGATTATGAGTAGCCAGGGCACATTCCACAGAATTGCACCTTAATGCACTGTTTAAGAAATTGCACCATTTTAAAAGGATTTATTTTTAGGGAAATGTAGTCTTGGGGGAGACTGCATTACAAGATTGTACAAGGCCCAGAGAAATTATGCTTGGGCAGTGAAAAGATCACATGACTCTACAGCTCACCCCTCAACTTTAGTCAAATTTATTTGGACTTGACTAAAGATCTGTGCTGGCCCTGAGAAGTAGTTATGTCCCAAGGACATACACCATGCGGCTGTTGCAGAGATTTAATTTCTACCCAGTGGACCACACTGGCTATATATAATATATATATACACACACACAAACAGTGCAATTCTATACATATTCAGACAGAAAAAGTCCTATAACTCCCAGCATTCCCCAGCCAACATGGCAGGCTGGGGAATGCTGAGAATTGTGGGACTCTTCTTCTGCCTAAACATGCATAGGATTGCATCCTTAGCCTGTTAAGGAATCATTTGAATAGCATGCTCATATGAATACAACTTTAATATGACTTTTATTGGTGTTAGTTTTTAACAACCCACTGGCTATGTATCCAGCAGGCACAGCTTAGCACATAGCACGTAGCATGTAAATGCAGCCCCTTGGAGGAGATGAACCTTGAGGTTCTTTCCAATTCTAACATTCTGTGGTTTTGTTATTCTATCATCAGCTTGTGAAACAATATGATACTCCTTTGGGATAATCTTTCACATTACCTCACAGCTAGCCATATCTTTTGTGGATGCTGACATAAGTGCTCAATTTTCTTAGTTATCTATATAAAGCAATCCCCCTTTTTGTTTCTTTTTTTGTATTTTAAATAACTAGGTTGCAAAAGTTTTGTTTGAGAAAGTAGTTTTCTAGAAATCATCTAAGCTTCCTCATTATAGCTTGTGAATTGGTCAATTTGATCCAAATCTATCAATTGAGTGGACCCAGTCAAGCTGTAAATTCTTTAGAGGATGTTTAAGAACTAAAATGTGTGCAGGCAAGCTTCAGCTATGGACATCCAAAGGGAATACAGAATAAGAAAACAGATCCCCCCACTCTCTTGGTGAGAAGACACTCAAAACGGCTTAACACTGAATACTTTAAAAAGTCTCACCTGTGGCTGGGCCCTCTTGACATAGATAATAGTTCCTTTGCAATGAGACAGTTACAATTTTGAATGAAACACGAAGGAGAAAGCCAGGGCACTTCAAAAATAGAAAATCTCTGTAGCTTAGGATAACACACTGTAGCAAATGTACATGCTCTGCTCAGGGTAAAACACTCAACACAGGCTAACTATTAATTTACATCTATAGCTCTCTTGAAGCAATATAATCACTTCTTAAAAGAAAAAAGTGAAAGGCTGCCACAATTCTCCACAGTCAAGTAGGGTTGTCATAAATCCTCTCAGAAAATAGAGTTATGGGTTACTGTTGTCTCTCCTTGCACAGTCAGCTGTCCACCTTCTATCCCAGTGACTATGGGGAATAGTTCACTGTCCTTGGAATTTGTTTATAGCATGTCTGAAAGTGAACACAAACCTGAAGAAATTGCACCTTTTCTTTTAACCTGTGAAACCTTGCACTGCTTGCAATGTTATTTCCCTGCATCCCCAAGCTAGCCCATTACCTTTATTCTAGCTAACTTTGAAGCTTCAGGGGATTTATCTGAAATAGCCTCCACTGGCTAAAATAGTTCTGGAGTAGAGCAGGTACAGAACCATGGGCAGAACTCAGGGAGTGAGAACCCAGATTTAAGACCATGGAGAACCTTATCACAGCTAGGTAAGACGTTACCCCAGCTCTGACAGGGTTCTATAGCCAAACCAGGAGAGTCCGTCTGCAAGCTCAACATCCCCAGGTGCTGCATCTGTTTTTTAAAGGGCCAATGTTTTTCCTCATAGTCACTGGCTTCTTCTGGATGTTGAAAATCTGGGGAGTGAGGAGCTGATTTTCTAAAGGTAAAGAATTTGCAAGATGGTCACCTGAGATGAGCCCCTGAAACTGATTCATCAAGCAGACTAAGAGTATAAATGATGGTTTCAATGTTAGGACTAATGTCCTTGGGAGGAAAGGATGGATGAAACTGGATCACCCTAAAATTGAGACATGCCTAAGAGTACATCTTAGGGAAAGTGGTCATTGGGCATAATGCATTTGACATATGTTACCAGGAGAATGCAAATAATTTCTATCGTTACTGGCAACACTGGAAACAATAGGCAAGATGTTGCTACTTGGTGAGTCATGACAGAGGATCCTACAATCTAAAATAGGCTGAGATCAAAATATTCTTCTTTGATCATTTTTGTTTAATATTCTTTTTATTAGATGGCATCAAGATCATGTAACCTTATTTATAAACCAGGAAGAAAGATTTTAAAAAGTCTGAGTCCAGTTGTCATTGTGCAGTGTAGTGTGTAGAGCTCTAAAGAACAATCCAGTCATTCCTTTGCTGTACAACCCATCTCTCCAGCAATGGAGTGATCCGTTCTGCCCTTGACCTTCTTTTCTTCCAGTACATCTCTCTTGCTGCAGGATTCTCACCACTTTATTTCCTCTGGCCTCCCCACATCCATTGCTCCTTCTCTTTTCTTTATGGTCCTCTCTGGTCAATTTTACCATTTGTCTTTAATGCTGCAAGATCACCAAAGGAAAGGAAGCACCATGAATTCATATATGACTTTGCATTTTTTCACAAGAAAAAGCATAAGAATGAAAGATGATTTATATTCCACAATGCTTCTAATTCTGCATTCCCCCCTGTGTGATTATCTTCGACTACTTGCTGCTGCTGCCCCTGTCTCACCTTTACTATTTAGGCCCCACAGCCCCACAGCCCAGCAACCTGGCCTCCAGATAACTTCTTTGTTCTGCTGCCACCAGTACCTTCTCAGGTACACCCACAGACCACACCAGAAGATGGAATTAACAAGAATTTATGAATAAGAAATTGCATGTCAACAAGCTTAATGATTACTTCAGTACAATTGTATATGAATTACAAGGTTTCAATGCTTAATGGTTTCTGTCAGAACTCTTATACTTTAACAAACTGTTATTTATTTAATCTATGCTCTAAAATCTTATCTCAATCTCCCAATTCTCTTTCAACATCTCCCTCTCAAATCCCTCTCCCTCATCAACCTTCTCCTGTCAGCTCCTCTCTGCCCGAATCATATATACATTCCACTCATTCTCTAGCTCCTCCCACTCTTACACAGCCAGCTAATCCAGGCACTCTAACTAACCAGCCAATCAACATTATTCGGGCACACAGCCAGCCAATCCAGGCACTCCCTCACAATAGGCTGACCAGATAAAATCCAGGTCAGGGCTCATGTAACTTTAACAGTTGTAGAGAAAAGGGAATTTCCGCCAGTGTCATTTGTATGCAATTAGTTCCTGGTGAAATTCCCTCTTCATCACAACAGTTAAAGGTGCAGGCACTATACTAGAGTGACCATATACAAAAGAAGGCAGGGCCCCTGCAACTTTAACTGTTGTGATGAAGAGGGAATTTCATCAGGAACTAATTGCATACAAATGACACGGGCTGAAATTCCCTTTTCTCTACAACTGTTAAAGTTACATGAGCCTTGACCTGGATTTTATCTGGTCACCCTACCCCACAACCAGCCAGTCACTCTATACTTACCAAGACCTATAACTACAAACAGTAAGTACATTTAGGCCTAGTTATTGACTTTACCTGTTATTGTTCTTAACTGTTTTTAAAGATATAAACAAATGCATATAACAAAACAAACAGTAGAACTTCACAAACACACACCAAAGTTGATTAAAATAAAGTGTTCATGCTTCCATAACGCTTCTGGCTCTGGTTGTTAAATGATGTACTATGTGATTCGGTCTATTATATAAAATGATATCATTTCCCCACCACCACCACCACCACCACCACCACAAGTGATGGGAATTGTAAGTCAAAACATTTAGAAGGCCACAAGTTGGGTGGGATAGCTAATACCCTGGAAGACAGAAAAAAACTTCAAAGTGATCTTGATAGGATGGAGCGCTGGGCTGAAAACAACAGAATGAAATTTAATAGGGATAAATGCCAAGTTCTACACCTAGGAAAAAGAAATCAAATGCACAGTTACAAGATGGGGGATATTTGGCTCAGCAATACAACAAGCGAGAAAGGTCTTGGAATTGTAGATCACAAGCTGAATATGAGCCAACAGTATGTTGTGGCTGCAAAAAAAAAGTGAATGCTATTTTGGGCTGCATTAATAGAAGCATAGCTTCCAAATTGCACTAAGTACTGGTTCCCCTCTATTCAGCACTAGTTAGGCCTCATCTTGAGTATTGCGTCCAGTTCTAGGCATCATACTTTAAGAAAGATGCAGACAAACTGGAGCGTGTTTAGAGGAGGCCAACGAGGATGATCAGGGGTCTGGAAACAAAGCCCTATGAGGAGAGACTTAAGTAGCTGGGCATGTTTAGCCTGGAGAAGAGAAGACTGAGGGGAGACATGATAGCACTCTTCAAATACTTGAAAGGTTGTCACACAGAGGAGGACCAGAATCTCTTCTCAATCATCCCAGAGTGCAGGACATGGAATAATGGGCTTAAGTTACAGGAAGCCAAATTCTGGTTGAACATCAGGAAAAAGTTCCTGACTGTTAGAGCAGTATGACAATGGAACCAATTACCTAGGGGGGGGGGGCTCTTCTACATTAGAGGCATTCAAGAGGCACCTGGACAACCATCTGTCAGATATGCTTTAAGGTAGATTCCTGCATTAACAGGGCATTGAACTCGATGGCCTTATAGGCCTGTTCCAACTCTACTATACTATGATTCTATGCCCACCCCAATCTAATGCAAACTGCTACCTCAAAGGAGAAGCATCACCTTACTAGCCTCCCAAAGATCAACTGAATGCTGTGTGCCACAATCAGAGAGGAAGATATATTATAGAAGCAAGTCAGACGAACAATTTGAGAAAGAGTATATGCCTGATTACAGGATCCCCTCCACCCCTAAGAAATCCAGCAAGGTTATATCCCTCTTCTCATGAGCTGATTCATGAAGGGGAGAACAGGATTGTGATGGAAAGCCATATTCCCTGATGAACACACATTTTCATGCAAGGCTCCTAACAGGTACACACTGCTCATGCATAGCTCATCTGCAGAGTCAGGAAGCCTATAAAAAGCACAGTGCTTGACTGCCTATACAGACATATGTGTATAATAGTTTGTGCTCACATGGACACATCGAAGAGGAAAAGATGGAAGTGTATGTGGCAGGCAGTAGGGCTTGCTGCCACAATCCCCTCCCCCCACAATGAGCATTGACTGAATGTGCATTCATTGTGAGAAGAAGGCTGGTTCAAAGGGCTACGGCCAGATTGTTGACTGGGGCTGGCTACAGGGAGCATACAATTCCCCTGTTAAAACAGCTCCACTGGCTTCCAGTCTGTTTCAAGCACAATGCAAAGTTCCGGTTAAGACCTACAAAGCTCTATACAGCTTGGGTCCAGGATATCTGAAAGGCCATATTCTCCCATATGAGCCTGCCCATCCCCTGAGGTCTTTAGGGGAGGCCCTTCTCTCCATCCCACCTCCATCACAGGCACACCTGGTGGGAATGCGGGAGAGGGCCTTCTCGGTAGCTGCCCCGGGGCTCTGGAACTCCCTTCCCAGGGAAGCTAGACTGCTCCCTCCTTGGTGTGCTTTTGGAGGCAGGCTAAAACTTTCCTGCTTCAGCAGGCCTTTGGGGAGTAGTTCAGACCTTTGTGGATGTGCTACTTATAGTTTGGATTTTTTAAATTATTATTTGCATTTAAAATGTTTTAAAATGTTTTAAATATTTTAAAATCGTACTATGTTTAATTATATCTTTATTTTTTGTATATCTCTATTTGCTTTAACTGTACATGTTTTAATTTATAAGCCACCTTGAGTCCCAGTATTGGGAAAAAGGGGAGAATATTAATAATAATAATAATAATAATAATAATAGTAATACGTCTGTGAGACATTTTCATATCTTCCCATTGTTCTAACCTTGACTGAATGTATGGAGGGCAGACCAGGATCGTGGCTGCTGTCTCCCCCCCTCCCCATCTCTATGCATTCAGCAGAAGATGTGACAAAGGTTCTATGTGATACTACTGTATATGTAGGTTCTGTACATGCGATCAGGACCCTGATTGTGCAGGGTTCATACTGTGCCAAGGCACTTATGCACTTACACATCTTTCATTCAATGTGCAAAAGTTAGAATGGTGGAAGCAAGTATGATCTTCCTCTTTCCATGTCATCAATGACTGAATACAGTTTAACTGGTGAGAACAGGGCCCTAAGCTTTCAGTGTCACACAGAAATTCTTGGAAAAAAATTCCATGGTAGCCTCTCAGTCTTATAAGTAGGATTCAGTATGAAGGATTGACACTATAGGGTGACCATATGAAAAGGAGGACATGGCTCCTGTATCTTTAACAGTTGTGATGAAGAGGGAATTTCATCAGGTGTCATTTATATGCATTCAGCACCTGGTGAAATTCCCTCTTCATCACAACAGTTAAAGCTGCAGGAGCCTTGCCCTCTTTTGTATCTGGTCAAGGAGACCTGTCCTCCTTTCCATATGGTTACCTTACTTTAGTGGGACTTCCTTCTATGTAAACCACCACAGTATTGTACAAATCCTGTACATGTCTACTCAGGAGCAAATTCAGTGTGACTTACTCACATGTAAGTGGATAAAGGATTGCAGCCAAACTGAAATGTAGAAAGGATTTCTTCTGAATCCTGTTTCAGAGGAAGGTGCTAGACGTAAAGCTGATGCTGAGCATGTTTAGTATTTAAACTCACAGCCTGTTTTTAGGAGCATGGAAAAGAAATTGAAGGGCATGGTATTGGCCAATTCCATGCCTGGCTATAGTGTTTCAGTGGGAATAATCCACTTTCTCATTGAATATCTTGAGGCTCTGTTTCATTGATTTCTCTTTCACCAGGAAGCAGACTTGACACATTCCACTTAACAGTGGGGTGACACATGTCGGAACAGGATGCTGTTGGTAAAAGCAGGAACAACAGTAAAAATAATTTAAGTTTTGCTTGTGGACCTTGAGTCAGAGCCTTTACTTTCATGTGTAGTCATTGGCTCCTCTGAAGAACAGGGTAGCGAGAACAAAGACAAAACCATCAAGGTTTTAACATGTTCTGCCTACTTTACTAAAGAGAGAAGAAAGATCAGGGCTTCCATCTAGCCAGAGATGATGAACATTTGTATTCCAGTGGGCACTATCCTCCAAACAGAAGAATTGACCAGAATCAGTAACAGACTTAGCAATACCTAGCAGTAAGGATTTCTGAGTTATGGAGGGTTAGCCCATGCATTTGAGCATGCATGGTCAGGGAAATATATCAATAACATCTCTGAGTTGCTCTAAACGAGCAATAAAAACCATTTCTTTACTTGGCTTTCTTCTTGCAGAGCCATTCTGGGATTGCAACGGGCACAGTAAACAAGCCTCCCCTTTCCTCCCCACTTTTTATGGTGGTTCCCATGGTGGGGAAATCAGTCAGTCAAGTTTATTGCTTTTGGCCAATGGCCTTTGCAGGTGGGGGAGTCCCATATGTTCCATTTAAATAGCCAGCAGATGGTGTTGTAACATTACAATAATAATAATAATAATAATAATAATAATAGTAATAATAGTAATAATAATTTATTTCTTACCCGCCTCTCCATTTGGATCGAGGCGGGGAACAACAATATGATAAATACATAAAACTGATTAAAACATGGCACGCATTATTAAAACTGCATTAAAACATCATAAAAACATCCAGGAATTACACCGCTCTTTGATAGCACTATATATTTTCGGTGAGTTTAATCTGAGTGGAATAAACCTCAAAAGCACCCAAGAATGATGACATCATGAAAAGGATCCAAAAACTTCTGTCAGTAACCAATCTTGATTGGACTACATGTGCTCCATGTGAAGTATCCCTCTGTTTCTTAGACCCGTTGAAAAGAATTGTCTTTCCCTAGCAGGTAGCAATGGCTTTGCATACCAGTTTCAAGTTGTAAGTCACCCACTGACCATGCATTGTCTACTTTTAAACTTTCCTTAATTTCTAAATTTTTAGCAACTTGACTGCGACTTGATGTGAATCCTGTCAGTACACAAAGTTTCTGGCTCCTAGAACACTTCTTCCATTTCATCCTATCATGTGCAAACCATTCTGAAAGTTAGACAGAAGCATTCTTCTTCTACCACTTCTGTTGGATGTTCTATTCTGTCGTTCTGCTAATTAACTTAATAAATTAATTAGTTTGGCTCCGTGACAGCAGGCTGTTATGGGAAATGTTGTGTAAGCCATTATAAGAGAAATTTAAATTGAATGCAAATTGATCCTGATACAGTTGCATTCAGTTCTCAGACTACAGCATTTGGGTGCTGCCTTGCATAGTCAGCTAGGAAAAGCCACCTTCCATGGAGGAGTTTGAAGTCCCATAAACTGATTTTTCAAGCTTTCACATAGCTTGACTTGTGCATGTGAATTTAAATTGGTTGTGCCACATTTGTTTCAGTGTTGTGTTCTACCTTTTTCCTTAAAAACAACCCCATCAGATGAGCAGCTTCTAAACTGTGTGGGAAAATCTGGAATGCTCCTGCAAAAAAAAAAAGCAAAAGCACATAAACTTTCTAAATCTGTCACAGTTCCTTGGAGTTTTACCCAATTTTGTTGTATTTCCTTAAGTACAATATGTGGAGCCAAGTATGTGGGCCTATTGCAGTCAATGTTGATAATTCTGGGCTAACATAGTCAATGTCTATCTGATGCCATTTTCCAGGTTTTGAAAATCATTTATTTCAAGCCTGCACTGTAATGAAGTTTGCTCCAGAAATATAAAAACACAGAATCAGGACTAGCAGTAAACATAACTTTAATCTGCAGAATGGAGAAGCAGTTTGTACAGTAATCTGCTCTTTTAGACCCATCGCTGTGCGATCTTAAGGCTTGTCCACAAATCATAATTTTCTAATAAGTGGGATTAATAAGTGTCTCATATAAGGGAATATCCCCAATTTATAAACTATCACAGAACTTGTGATCCACCAAGCCAAATGCAACCCAGACCCATATAAGGTGTCCCACTAGGGAACTGACAACTGCTTGAGATTGCAATATTGTTGTATTTCACCTGATTCCTTTCTGGGAAACCGGCCAATCCAACCCCTTATCTAAAGAATGTCCAGGAAGAAAGCCAGCAAACTTGAATGGTTTGTTTTTTATTTATTTTCAAGAGATTAACCCCAAGACTGCTTGGAGTGCCAAATTTACAGAGTAAGACTGTAATGTCCAAGATTCCCAGTTCAGGGTCCAATAAAGTCAGGGGCCAGTCAGAGATATCATAAATCCAGGGTCCAAAGTCCAGGGTCAAGCCAGAAAGTTCAAGAAGTCCAATTGCCAAAGCCAAGGGTCAATCCAGGTATTCAGAAAGTCCAGGGTCCACAATCCAAAGTCAAGCCGGGTATTCAATCCACGATCTATGAGCCAGAAACAGGCAGGAATGCTAGGAGCCGACTACGTCGGCTGTTCCCAACAAAACACTGCTTCCTCCCTTGAGCCTTTTATGTCTCGCCTGAGCTTGTACTCGCCCGAGCTTGTACTCGCCCTTCCCCAGCTGTTCCCTATTCCTTAAGCAAACTCATTTAAGGCTTGCATCTGCTGTGCTGTGTTTCTGCAATCTCAAACTCTGTCTTGTTGGATGAATTTGCTCCGCACGCTTCAGATGCCACCTCTGCTGAGGAGTCAAAGGATGAACTTCTTCAGGCCCAGAATCTTCCTCGTTGGAGACGGGGTGAAAGAGGGTGGCTTTCCTTGGGCTTTTCTGAGGAACCTCCCTGTCCTTCCTTCTCCTCTGGTAAGTCCTGGGGAATGGGTGAAGCTGCAATCTCTGGAACTTCTTCCTCCTCAGAGGAAGATTCTTCAGATGGGGCCATGACAAATATCAGGGAGATTGTCAATGACCTTGACAGCCTACCAGTGATGGGGTATATTCATCTTGGTAAATCACAAGTAGGTTAGGATTTATTTATTGGTTGCTATTTAAATACATTTATGTAGCAATATGTACTCAACTCTTAAAATGAATTCATTAGTGGGAGTTCAGCTTATCCATTCTAAGAGGTGGATGATCATTAACTGTAGTCTTATGCATTGCTATCTGTGAAAACTGGTGAATATTTTCAGCATAAATATGTTTGTTTTTTGAGTAAGCCCTACATAGTCTAAAACACTCTAATCAGATGAAGACAGTATGATCAATGGTCAGGTATAATGGGAGTTGGAGTGGGCCACAGTTTTTTCATTCCTGTTCTAAATTATCACAGAATACCTGGAAGAACAAAAATAATGGTTAAAAATACTGAAAGAATTTAACCTGATTTAACCCGATCTTGATCTCCACTTTCTACAAATAGCTAGTTTAGCAGTTTTCACCATTGAGTTAGGGAATTGTATCTTTTAAGCTCCAATTAAAAAGTCCTCCAAGAGCCTTCAATGGTCATCATCGTCATTTTAAAAATCTATTATCATGTTTGTTGTGCATTTTCTTTTATTGTCAGTTACCTGAGAAGCTTGTTATGGAGCAGAGAGGTAGGAAATAAATCTTTTAAATAAATTAAAATAGAACTTTGGCTCTGTGCCTCTTTCTGTGGAGCTGAAATATGCTATTTGAAAATATCTCCCATCCAGTTGTGTCAACAAAGTACCTGAAGATTCACACATTTATTGCAGTTGTTGTGTTTACTATATTTAACCAAGCAGAAATCCTCACCTTAAGCTAAAAATACTTTTTGCCACAGAGCCAAGAGAGAATGTGCCCCCAATTTGTAATAGAAGTAAATATCCCTTTTAAGACCAGTAAAAGCAGCTTGCAAGTAGCCACTTCAGCAGAAATTCAGGTAAGTTTCAACTAAGAGAAACCTGGAGTGTTGTTGTAACTAGCTCTGATTCTTGAACTGTTGCCAATGGGAATTCTACCCATTATGTTAAAAGTGCAGTCCTGTTCTCCATTTTATTCATGACAGGGATGAAAAATGAATATCAGAAGAGAAACTGAGCATACTGAAATCATCGTCATTCCCTCTGATGTGATATTCTGCACCTACTTATCGATCTTGCAAACATAAACCTATCCTGATATAAGGACACAAAATGTCAGGCTTAGTGGCATGACTTCCACATTACACTGTAGTCCCAAATGCTTTTAATGCACGAGCCTGCTGAAAGATAAATCCCATGATGCTAGCTATCTTTTGGCGAGAGGCCTTAGACCTGTGGCTCAGAGCTCATTCTTTGCATGTATGAGGCTTTTGGCTGAATCCCACTGTGCCATTTCCAGTTAAAAAGATTTCTGGTAGTTGGTCTGAAAAAGATGGCTTGAAGCCTTAGAGAGCTGTCAGTCAGGTTGTTCAGTTCCTTGTAACCTTTACCAGTCAATTGACCCTAGGTTGTATATATGATACCTGTTGGTAATAGGGACATTGGTTCCCAGTGGCGATCAGTCAGACTGTTGGGTGCTACCTTGTGAAATGTTTGTTGACTGCCTGTTATGGCTTCGAAAATATGCAGTCGTTATGTCATTTATTTCAAGGAATCCCAGTCTGCTGGTATCCAAAAGCAGTTCCATTGCGTTCTAAGAAAGTCTAGCAGAGCCAGACACTTCTGCACGACATTTTTGCCTTCAGCTTCAGCTTCGTCCTTGGGCCAATTGGCACATCATAATAAGCCATCCTGAAAATAAGCTATGATGGGTTGTTTGCTCACTCACTAACCCATGTTACTCCCAACAGATGATCAGGAACTATGTGGCTTGCCGTGGCTTGTTTCCTCCTTAGTCCTTCCACCTGCTCCCAGCACACATCCCATGGGCCTTTGCGGCACAACCTCAGCAGTCTACTCATTAGCAGAGTAGAATTAATTTTGTAGATTTTTTCCACTTTCAGAGAGATATTATTATTATTATTATTATTATTATTATTATTATTTTATTATTATTATTACCTTCAAGGAGATTTTGAAAATTCACTACAGCGCAGTAACTACTGCACTTCAGCAAATTTACCATTTTAATAAATTGTAACTGTTTCAGCTAGATCTTCTCTCCCTCCTCCCAATCTCACTTAGGACATCACAAAGGTTTCCATCACTTTCCCCAGGGTTTGAACTCAATTTGAAGAATAAATTACAATACGTTAGATGTACAGCAGTAAAATGTGGCCAGCACATGTTCACAATTATTCACAATTATGTGTTCTTCTCTCCAAATGTCAACAATATCAGTAGACTCTTTATGCTATAAATACCTGAACATAAACATGAAACATAAAACATTTAAACATTTAAACATAAAAAACAACTCTCTGGGGCAGCAAACTGTGTCATTCTAGCTCAACTATATAGTTTTTAATATTATTTTTATGACAATGGGTTGTATCCAATGTTAGTCTAACATAAGTCACATTTATTTCAATGGGTCTACTCTAAACAGGACCAACATTAGATACAACCTAGTATTGGTTAGGGATGTGCACTGACCCCCCGGATCGGATCGGATAGCGGATCGGAATCGGACCTGGGGGGTCGGATCGGATCGGATCGGATCGGAGGCTGGTCGGATCGGATCGGACCAGATGTCCGATCCGGATCGGACGCCATTTTGAATGCTTTTTCCCATAGCCAAGTATTGTTTTACAAAAACGCCTATAACTTTTTCATTTTTAAAGATAGAAGGATGAAACTTGGGCACATTGTAGACTGGTTAGGGGTAGTTATCTGTGAGAAATTTCAGAAAGATTGGTGCATGCATTTTGTGGCAATTAATTTTTTAATAAATACCCAGGAATGCCTATAACTTTGTCATTTTTAAAGTTACACACATGAAACTTTGCCACATTGTAGGGGGTACCTTGGGACCTATGTGTGTGAAATTTCAGAAACGTAGGTGCTTGTCTTGTGTGGCAATTAATTTTTAGAAAAATGGGTAGTAGTGGGGTAAATACAGTTACGCCTCCCATTTTTTTATTTTTGAAGATACAAACAGGAAACTTGGGCACATTACAGGTACCACTTGCCTTGATATGTGTGTGAAATTTCAGAAACATTGGAGCTTTCCTTGTGTGGCAATTAATTTTTGAAACAATGAGGAAAGAAACACCTATAACTTTGTCATTTTTAAAGTTACACACATGAAACTTTGCCACATTGTAGGTGGTACCTTGGGACCCATGTGTGTGAAATTTCGGAAACGTAGGTGCTTGCCTTGTGTGGCAATTAATTTTTTAATAAATACCCAGGAATGCCTATAACTTTGTCATTTTTAAAGTTACACACATGAAACTTTGCCACATTGTAGGCGGTACCTTGGGACCTATGTGTGTGAAATTTCGGAAACGTAGGTGCTTGCCTTGTGTGGCAATTAATTTTAGAAAAATGGGTAGTGGTGGGGTAAATACAGTTACGCCTCCCACTTTTTTATTTTTGAAGATACAAACAGGAAACATGGGCACATTACAGGTACCACTTGGCTTGATATGTGTGTAAAATTTCAGACAGCTGGGTCCAGGCATGTGGTGGCAAGGTATTTTTGAAACAATGAGGAAAGAAACGCCTATAACTTTTTTATTTTAAAAGTTAGAAGTCTGAACATTGCTCACTTTGTAGATGGGTTAGGGGTAGATATGTGTCAGAAATTTCAGAATTATAGGTCCAGGCATTTGATGGCTATGGAATTTTTAAATTACATGTTTCAAAAAAATTTCTACAGAGGCCAGGTCTTCCCCTCCCGCTTCCCGCGAAGAAAAGGAAACACTCTCTCGTCTCGATCCCTTTGATCCTTGCTAGTAGTATCCATTACAGGGCTCGTGTTTCCTTTCCTACTTTCACTTATCAAGCAGAACGGCTGAGCCTAGCTGAGTTTTGCAGCCATGCGTGCAAGGAAGGATCACTCTGGTCTCGATCCCTTTGATCCTTGGTAGTATCCATTACAGGGCTCGTGTCTGCTTGAGTACAAAGTGAAAAGTGAAAGTAGGAAAGGAAACACGAGCCCTGTAATGGATACTACTAGCAAGGATCAAAGGGATCGAGACGAGAGAGTGTTTCCTTTTCTTCGCGGGAAGCGGGAGGGGAAGACCTGGCCTCTGTAGAAATTTTTTTGAAACATGTAATTTAAAAATTCCATAGCCATCAAATGCCTGGACCTATAATTCTGAAATTTCTGACACATATCTACCCCTAACCCATCTACAAAGTGAGCAATGTTCAGACTTCTAACTTTTAAAATAAAAAAGTTATAGGCGTTTCTTTCCTCATTGTTTCAAAAATACCTTGCCACCACATGCCTGGACCCAGCTGTCTGAAATTTTACACACATATCAAGCCAAGTGGTACCTGTAATGTGCCCATGTTTCCTGTTTGTATCTTCAAAAATAAAAAAGTGGGAGGCGTAACTGTATTTACCCCACCACTACCCATTTTTCTAAAATTAATTGCCACACAAGGCAAGCACCTACGTTTCCGAAATTTCACACACATAGGTCCCAAGGTACCGCCTACAATGTGGCAAAGTTTCATGTGTGTAACTTTAAAAATGACAAAGTTATAGGCATTCCTGGGTATTTATTAAAAAATTAATTGCCACACAAGGCAAGCACCTACGTTTCCGAAATTTCACACACATGGGTCCCAAGGTACCACCTACAATGTGGCAAAGTTTCATGTGTGTAACTTTAAAAATGACAAAGTTATAGGTGTTTCTTTCCTCATTGTTTCAAAAATTAATTGCCACACAAGGAAAGCTCCAATGTTTCTGAAATTTCACACACATATCAAGGCAAGTGGTACCTGTAATGTGCCCAAGTTTCCTGTTTGTATCTTCAAAAATAAAAAAATGGGAGGCGTAACTGTATTTACCCCACTACTACCCATTTTTCTAAAAATTAATTGCCACACAAGACAAGCACCTACGTTTCTGAAATTTCACACACATAGGTCCCAAGGTACCCCCTACAATGTGGCAAAGTTTCATGTGTGTAACTTTAAAAATGACAAAGTTATAGGCATTCCTGGGTATTTATTAAAAAATTAATTGCCACAAAATGCATGCACCAATCTTTCTGAAATTTCTCACAGATAACTACCCCTAACCAGTCTACAATGTGCCCAAGTTTCATCCTTCTATCTTTAAAAATGAAAAAGTTATAGGCGTTTTTGTAAAACAATACTTGGCTATGGGAAAAAGCATTCAAAATGGCGTCCGATCCGGATCGGACCTCATCGGATCGGATCGGATCGGATCGGAGGTTGTCCGGATCGGATCGGATCGGATCGGATTTTCCCGATTTTGGGTCGGATCGGATTCGGATCGTGGATCGGATCCGATCCGATGCACACCCCTAGTATTGGTAGTTTTAAATGTTCCATAATTTTTAGATGTTAAGATTTCTGTTCTGATAGTTAATTTTTAATTTGCTGCCATTATTATAATCTGTTTATTCATTTGTTTTAAGCTGTGCTGTTCACTTCAATAGGTGAATATAGCTTAAAGTAATTAAATGAATGAATGATTTCCTAAAAGTATCCATCTCAGACAGATACTATACGACAGCAATAGGACAGCTGATATTCAAGGTACATGTTAGGAAATATATCAAATAGATCTGTGAGATATCTATCCTAACTGAAGATCACACAATTGAAGATAACACTAGCATGGAACAACATCTGTGGTAAGTAGCTCTTGGAATTGTAGATCTTGCAATTAGTCCTGTGTATTACTTTGCCTAGGCTGACCATATGAAAAGGAGGACAAGGCTCATGTAACTTTAACAGGTGCAGAGAAAAGGGAATTTCAGCCGCCGTCATTTGTATGCAATTAGTACCTGGTGAAATCCCCTCTTCATCACAACAATTAAAGTTGCATGCACTATACTAGAGTGACCAGATGCAAAAGAGGGCAGAGCCCCTGCAGCTTTAACTGTTGTAATGAAGAGGGAATTTCACCAGGTACAAATTGCATACAAATGATGCCGGCTGAAATTCCCTTTTCTCTACAACTGTTAAAATTACATGAGCCTTGTCCTCTTTTTCGTATGGTCAGCCTAACTTTGCCCCTGATAGTAACTCAGTGAACCACCATGGATTATTTAACCCATAGTGAGGCTGCAGTGCATGTGAGACATGTATGGCTGTCATTTTGTATATCCAACCCTTGCTCAGGGTTTATCGTGCCATGCAAATCCAATGAGCATAGGTTATCTGAGGGATGTTTAACCCTTGCATAACCATTCTCTATGGGTTTACAGAACATGGCAATCCCCAAGCATGGGTTGAACATGCAAATTGGCACCTTCAGGCGCTATGGCTCATTGTGGATTAATAATCCATGACAGGGTGCTCTATGTTGTACAAACTAGATCAGTTACTCTCTTGTTTTGACAAAGACCTTTATTTCCTGTTAGCAACCACATCAAGAGACCTGCACTGTGGCTTTTCTCCTTGGATCATGAAGTCTCCTGGCAACAGTAATGCTACCTTAAGCTCTCATGCCCAAGATATTACGTTGTCTTTGTAACTGGGCTCCCAAATTCATATATCCCCATCTTGGGTCTCTCACAGCTAAGAATTTATTCCAAGGTAAATTCTAGTCCTTGGCTCCCAAAGTCTTTAACTGGCCAAATAAATAAATAAATGGGTAAATCCAGCTTCAGCAATTGAAGCCATTGGGGAGTCAGGTTTTATCATCAGAACCATGCAAAGCAGATAAGGTACAGAATGAGATAACACCTGAGCTACTAATTTGCCTTGGAATTATACCATAAAAAAGGAAGGGAGCCCAGAATGAAAATGTACACTGAAACATGAATGGGCATATTAAAGCTTGTCGCCATAGCACTCTCAGAGCATAAAAGAAATTAACTTGTTAACAAAAAGATCCCAGTGTGGGCACTTGAGACAGAAGCAAGTAGTAATTTGAGTCTTAGAGTGCCTTGCATCACAATGTCCTGTAGGTGGCTACAAATTACAGGCTGGAATGCAAAGGATAAATGCTCAAAATCAATTATAAGCAGCATGTTTAAATCATATGATAGAAGCATCATATTAATATATCATTCTTGAGGAATTGAGCTGTGAAGTCTACCTTCCTCCAGAATATGGAATATGCCATAGATATGCTTACCATTTAAGTCCCCAGCACAACTTCCAATATATAAAAAAGGATTAACAATACAGCCAAAGTAAAATGTAACCATTTACAACTGGAATTGTAACATCTAAAAATCATGCAACATAAAGTAATTAGGATCCTAGCATTGGGGAGAGGGAGAGCTTGTTTCCTTGAACTGACCCCTGACCTGATGCAGATGTGGCTTTGGGTACTGGTGTATCAGGATTCCTTCCCAGTCTTTGCAGAGCCCAGGAGCCATCATCCCAATTGGACGGCAGGAGAGAGTAGGCTGGATTCCAGGAGACTTTTTGATACAATGCCAAATGTGTATTCAAACAGGAGAAGATTAGGGATGAGAATTGGGTTTCCTGGGAAGCAGATCAGAGATAGATCTTAAAATCATCATTCATCTCAGCATTAGCACAAATCACTCCTGCCCCCGCTGCAGTATGGTTATACCAAAACTTTGGTTATAATCAAAATTGCTTAAAGAGAGTTCAAAGAATTTCATTTCATCCCCATAGAAGGGAATACTGAGGTTTAGGTATTGCTTTCTAAAGTACTTTAGTATAAACAGAATACTTAATGTTCCAAGGTTGATTGTGTTTCAGCCTGCAAGTTCTTTTAATGTTCTTAATAGTTGCATTGGCAGGTTGAGTTTTTAATGATGTGGCTTCATGTTGCCCAGATGAGACAGACCAGATACAACAGCTCCCAGTAAGATGCCACAAGTTTGAAGCTCCCACTTCTCCAGTGTTGGGCAAATCCATCCTGGCATTCTGTAGTCAGGGATGGCTAGCAGCAGCTGTAATTGCTTTGTACAGAGGCAAAGGCAACACCTAGGACAGAGTTAATATGATCCACTAATTAGCAATTGCTGGCATGCTGTATATGGCTGGGCTAGGGCATGCGGTAAGTGTTTTTTAAAATGTCATGGTGTAAGTGGAACATTTATATATTTAAGCAATATACCTGTGGCTCTTCAAGTTCCATTTTGGCCCTTCAGGTTCCACGGAGGTTCATGGAGCGCATGCATGATTTCCTCAGCTTCTGTGGCCTGCACATCTCTTCATGGATCATCTCCCCAATTCTTTAAATCAGACATCTACTTCCAGGCATTTAATGGTATATAATGAGGCATCTATGTCAGCTGTTTTAGAACAAGTCTATTATATGTGTGTGTTAATTTAAATAATTTTTATTTGTTTACATCGTTTTAATTTTTCTATGTTAAAAATGTAGGCTATTTTTATTATCTTGTATTTTTATGAATTGTTGTAAACCACCTGGAAAGCTTTGGCTATGGGGCGGTAGGGAAATGAAATAAATTAAAAAAATTAAAAAAATAAATAAAGCAGAAGTGTTTAACAAACATTGGTTTTTTCCCTTGAAATTAAAAAGCCAGTATTTTCTTTGGTTTTCTATTTTATCTGTATTATCTCCTTTGCAAAAAAGAAAAAGAAAAAAATCTCTAACGTGCATTCCCACCTCCTCCAATTTGACACTGCAGATATCAAACGTAGCCCAAGTATGAAGGTACTGTTAGTTTCTACCTACGTTCCTAATTGTAGAGCTTAATGAGTCATGTTGGAGAAGAGAACATATTGTTTATTCTAAAGCAAAGAAAAATACCGACTGATAAAATGATCAAACAGGGCTTGATCACAATTTATTTCTGACCTTTTAATGCCTTCTGTTCCCAATGATTTTCTGTCATTTCTGTCTAGCCTGGGCTCGAGATCCAATCCCAAAGGTGCTTTGCTTTATGTTGCCACTTAACTTTCAACTTCCATTTTCGGAATTGAAAGATAAGTAACTAATTGTCAGCGCAGTATCTAAGAGTCTATCAGGCACCCAAATCTACGAAGTTGCTATATAAGCCATGAACTTGAAAACTTTGCTGCTGCACTCATTTGGCACAGAAAGCCCTTTGCATTAGAACCGACTGTTGTACCGACTGCTGCTGTTGTCATTATTTAGCACCATCATGATGATTATCTGCCTTCTGCTTTATTAAGCAGTAATGAATTAACTCATTTCAAATGGTTCAACATCTTTCAGCACAATATTTCATCTACTGTTCACTGCATTTACAATCACACGGCTCTGCCAATTAAATTTAAATGCAGACGGCCAAAGTCTTTTATGGAAAATATGTCAACCTGATTGTGATGGGGAAGCCTGAGCCATAAGAACATGAACATGTGACTCCAGCAACCATGTCTGGAAATGGCAACTCATAGGATAGGACCAAACCTGATAATGGCATCCCAGTATATTATGTGAAAAGTATCTGTGGGAAAAGAGGCGAGAACAAAACTAGGAGAAGAAAGCATGCATGAAAGTCAGCCTAGCTTAACAAACCATCCCAAGGGAGCTTCTCCAAACACCACATATGTTGGTAACTCAGGATGCATGTCCAAAGCCCAAACAAGGTCATGAGAAGGATAAAAATCTCAGGCACAGGAGTTCTGTGCTTCTGCTTAGCACCAGAAACTCCCTACCACTTGAGTCTGGCAGGGAACAGTTCGTACAGCCAAACCCAGCCTGCTGAATGCTGAGCTGGCCACAAACACATGATCCACAGCAATTGCAAGTTCAAGTCTATGAAAAGCCTCATAGTACTTTTCATGGCATAGTCCTTAGAAATCCAAAGTCCAAATAGAAGAGAGTCCATGTGCAGAGTGCTTTCAAAGTTCCAAATGGAGATGGATCCAAACAGGGAGGGATTTCAGGCCTAGCGGCAGAAGATGATCCTAGCAATGCTTTTTGGCTTTGCCCCCCACTTATAAAAGGAGGCATGGCCTGTTCAAAGCCACTGACACACAGGGGATTTGGCCTGTAAATCATGCCCATGTCCAAACCGGGTGGCACCACTCAGCTCACCAAGATGATGCTACAATCTGAGTGACTCCTTCAACAAGCGGGCCCCCACCTTTGTAAAACACTGTATCAAGTTCCCAGACAACTAGCAGCTTCAAGGCTAAGACAAGGAGTGAACTACTCCCATGGGAACTTCTGACAGAGACCAGCTTGCACAGATTGTAACATTCCCAAACTATTTCTAATAAATCTACCTACATTCAGCAAAGCCTCTGGCTTTGCTGAACTCAGTACCTGACACTTACGAGGCATGGCGTTAAAGTGGTTCTGGTTCTTCCTGGAGGAAGATGATGGTGCTGTCAAACTTCTGTTCCACTCTGTGGCCATTAGCCTGTGGGGTGCCCTAGGATTTCATCCTGTCCATCATGCTTTTTAACATCTACATGAAACTGTTGGGAAAAATCATCAGGAGGTATTGGGCGGAAGTGTCATCAGTATGCAGATGATACTCGGCTAGACCTCACATGTCCATCTACACTTTACAGGGAGGCTGTGGAACTCTTGAACCAGTGTCTGGAGACTGTTTTGTGATGGATGAAGGTGAACAAGCTGAGACCTAATCCAGACAAGATTGAGGTACTGTGGGTTGGGCAACCATCTACTCTTGATGGACATTTACAACCGGTCTTAAAAACAAAGTACATAATCTAAGAGTTCTCCTGGATTCTGCACTAACTGATGAAAGTCAGGTGGCTGTGTTGTGCATTTTATCAGGAATGCATTTTATCAGCTTCTGCTGTGTCCCTATCTGAAGAAGATAGACCTTGCCTCAGTTATCCACACACTAGTGATGTCCAAGCTGGACTACTGTAATGCACTATTCATGGCCCTGCCTTTGAAGATGGTCCAGAACCTTCAGCTAGTGGAGAATGCAGCCACCTAAGTATTGCACTGATTACTAGTGTATTTCCAAGCATAATTTAAAGTGCTGGTTTTGACCTTAAAAGTCTTAAATGGTTTGGGACCAAATTACTTGAAGGGCCACCTTCACCCTTGTTAGCTTGTCCACACTTTAAGATCAACAGCAGAGACCCTTCTCACTTGCCCACCTTTGAGGGCAGTTAGGTGGGCAAGTTTATGAGAGAGAGCCATTTCCGCAGTGGCCCAATACCTCTGGAATAAGTTGCTTAGGTTTTCAGAAATGTTTTATTGCTGGTGTTTTGTAAATGTTTCTGCTTTAGTACTGTACTGTTTTTTTATTATATGAATGTTAATGTTGTAAGCTACGTTGGGAGGGCTTCTGTCCTGAAAGGCGGCTTAGACATATTTTAAATGAATAATAAATTCATTTTTAAAGGAACCCTGCATTCTCACTGGAAAGAATGAATAAGTAATGATCCTTTATTGACATGGCCCACAAAACAAAAGATGTAATTCAGGACTTAAGGATAGATCCCAAGCAAAATGGAAAAGCTTGTGTTTCCATATAAAGTACTCATTATTATTATTTTAAAGAAAGAAACAGATCTATTCAAAGTAATCATTCTGAGTTCAGCTCACACCTCTACTTGTGTATCAGCTTAACACTAATGCTAAGGCCAGAGAGTAGTTTTTAAAAACCCATAAGCATACATAAGTACCTCTGCATAATCAGGAACCCTGGCTAAGCAGGGTTCCTGCTCACACAGTGGCTTCTACTCACATCCCCTTCAGATCTTCTGAGTTCACACAGGAAGTTCAGGAACTGAGGGGGTGGAGATACTGGGGGTGAGGTTTGCATGCACACCCACATCCCCTCCCCAACTTTAGCTTTCACAGGAGCCGGCTGAATGTCTGCAACCAGGCTTAGAATAGCTTCCCCCAACCTAGCACCCTCCAGACATGTTGGATTGCAATTCCCATAATTCTTAACTAGAATGGACAATGGCTATGCTGGCTGGGAATTATGGGAGTTGCAATCTGGAGGGAACCATGATGGGGAAAGCTTAGAACATGATGGAATGTTGGGTACTGGATTTTATATAGTGAGATTCTATATTAGGCATTACAATACATAACACGTAATGTTTCAGTTTTGAGGGAGAATACCACTGAATCTTTTCAGGCCTTTTCTACACCAGGCTGTTCGCCTGGGATGGCCCCCAGCTGGTCCCTGTGAGCCGATGGTGTGTATTAGGTACTTCCGGCATCACCCTCCCTCCCTTCCTCTTTCCCTCCCTCTACACTCCTATGGTGTAGAAAGGGCCATCTCTGAGTGTTTCACTGTGTCCAAGAAGAGACACTTTCTGCACTACTATTAGGAACCATTTTACAGAAATGCTGTGCTGAATAGGCATGCTTCCTTAACCCAATAATAGTATTAAGGTGTGGAGTGTGTGTTGGGCAACAATAATCCGGCTGACTAAATTATGGTAAGTAGGAAGACAGTAGATAGACTCTATGGATATGTTGCTATCCGAAGCCGTTATTGCCCTTGAGTCACATTTCTAGACCTTATTGAAGAACAAGTGATACATTGTTAACGGTTAGATCAATAAACAATTATTGTTCTTTGTGAGCTGTTGAATGGGGATTTGGAGAGTTTGCAGGTAAAAGGTGTATGTTACCAGCAGCTGTCAAACTAACTACTGCTATACATTCTCTGTATATTATTTGATTTTTATTTTGTGGAGACTTGAACGGGGAGCTCCGTTTCTTGCCTCATGGTGTGAGACTCACATAATGGAGCCAGCGGGTTCCCCTCCTTGCCTTCAATAGAGTGTAAGGCACCAACTGAGATTCTGAATGCTTCCCATCCAAGAGTCCCCATTAGCTATTATTCATCTGGAAGGGGGGAAATTCGCTTGAGCAACTTGCAAAGATTTTCTTTTGAAAATCATTTACAAATATTGACAGGATCTGCTCTCTTAAAACTACGTGAGCCAAAAGGTTGTTGAGGAAGAAGACTTATAACAACATGATCTATTTCCTAGAAATGAAAAATTTCATTACCAGCAGATGAAGTGACTCGCAAAAACGATCAACGTTTTTCTCACCTATTTAAGTCTCCACCCAATTGTCGCATTCTCTTTATAAACCCAGAAAAGAGTTTCTTTTGTACTTTGTCTCCTTATGCCAACATCTGAATTCAAACCTCCTGCAGAAAGAAGTGTGGGGCTTCTGTAACAAAATCTGTATTGATCAGCAGGGCATGTCAACTCAGGTGTAAGGCCTTTCTGAGTCTTTCTCCTTGTTCCCTCCCTCCCCACTTTCCTAAGGAAGCTATTCTGAAAAATGTGTCCACCTCATCTGGCTTGTTATTGTGCTCACAATGCTTCGTTTCATCAATTGTATCAAGAATGAAGCAAAGAGACAAGAGAAAAGCTGGATCTATAAAATAGATCATAAATTGTTTTTGGGTGACCTCAATGTTGCTTGGCTCACATCTGCTGCTACTGCTGCTGCTGCTGCCTACAGGCATAGTCATTCTATTTGAAGCGCTGCCAAAGAATTCATTGGGAATAGAGCACAAAACGAGAAGTGTTCACATCCCAAACACTCTAACTTGGAATAGGCAGGTATCAGTTTTGTCTAGGGCAGATGTTTATTTTCACTAAAAATGTGCTAAAACCTGAGTGTTAATTATGAGATGTGTTGCTTCCAAGAGTAACAATAATATGTTGGATTTTGATAGCAACTTTATCTTAAGAAACATAAACCAGTTGACAAATTTGTATAAGATGCATCATTATCTCAATTGTTCAGGTTAATATGTTCACATCAAATAAAGAAGCTATATTTAATGTAAACATATTTTTCTGTAGATTTGATCTTACTTTAATTCTCTCCCCTGTAAACATTATTCAGACACATACTCAGGTGGAGCCTTGACAGCTGGAAGATATATCATAGTGACTACCAAATGCTTCATCAGAGCATGCCTCAGATATAGGACCAACCAAGGCAGAATCTACACTACTGCTTTAAAATGGTTAACAGTAGTGGCAACTGTTGGGGCCCAGGACACGCTCTGGCCTTTTCCACACCACGGGGGTGTAGAGGGCCCAGTGCGAGTGAACCCAGAAGTAGATCTTCTGGGTTTGGGGTGCTCAATCCCCATCAGAAATGCGATGGCCTGGGCTTCTCCTGGGCCGTTGCAAGTCACGGCGGCCATTTTTCCCCCTTCAAGATCCATGGAGAGCGCATGAGCGCTCCTCCGCAACAGTGAGTATTTTTTTAAAAAAAGTGAGCAGCTCCGTGGCCATTGGTACTGCCCCGCTAACTCCCGGGGGCTGCGGAACTTCCCGGGGGCCGCGGAAGATTTGGGATTTTTCTAGTTTCCGGTTTCTCAGAAAAATCCCATCCTCCCGCCCTCGGGTCTGCCTGTGCTTCATATAGCTTCACAGGGAGCATCTGGGGGCCATCCCAGGCAAACAGCCTGGTGTGGAAAAGGCCTCCATATACAGTTTTCAAACTTTTCAAAGTGTCATATCCTGCTTGGTGTAGATCTGGCCAAGTGATTTCTGCTGAATTGCACGTTGTGCATGGTTACAAATGCTTGGGTGTCTTTAACCAATAACTTCCACAACTTGACAAGGTGAGTAACTGTTTATTAACTGTCTGCAAAGTGCAACTTCCTCCAACTCTGATTTACTCTGATCTCCCTTGATTCCTCCTCATCCAGGCCTTTCCCATTTACTCCTAAACCAGGAAATTCTCTCACAGGATTTAAAAAAAAATTGTTGCCAAGTTATGAGAAACACCTTTTGTCCATTTCTCTGAGTAACATGAGAAGTGATCTCTTTTCCATTTTAGCCATGAAACTGATGATATTCTTTGTTTAAGGTTGTGGTGGGATAATCTTACAATGTGGGTGGATGGATATATATTAATGTGTCACAACTGTCTCCTACTAGACTACTAGATGGTTGGCACAACAGCTTTGCCTCCCCACCCCAGCATACAGAATCTGCATCTGGGCCATGTCAGGCGTCGGCATGGGTGGGGAGCTGCCAAAGACTCAGAGGACCCATCTATGCCCCTGGGACTTCTGCACCTGCTGCTTCCTGCACCCTCACCCTCCTCGTCCACCCAGGAAGCACCATGGCCAAGCCTACAGGTCCTGTAGCACCCCATGGTAAAAGACACATTTTATACTTACATTTTGAGTAGCAGCAATCTTAACCAATCAGGTGCTGCCTTTGTGGGGGGGGGGGACACAACTCCTGTGTCCTCATTGGCTGAGTGTCCCCAAAGACAGTATCTGATTGCTTCAGATCACTGATACCCAAAATGTAAAGTGAGCACATATTTTAAAATTGTGTGGCTGCGCTTGGCCAGTCAGATACTGTGACAGTTTGCCAGCAGGGCCAGACAGGTGAGGAGGAGGAGGAGCCAACACTGCCATGCTAGGTAAAAAAAATGGAGGGCTGGGGATTGGGTGGCTTTGCTGGCTGGTGGACAGGTTTGGGCAGGTAGGGGACTTTGGGAGGGGGATTGGGCAGCTTGTCTGACTTGGCTGGTAGCTGCAATGAAGCTTTGGTAGTAATGAGGAGGGGAGACAGGAGCCCATTGGCAACACTGTGCCAAGGATCCTCTGGAGTCTGGCGCCGACCATGATCTGCATTCTACAGAGAATAGTACTAGAACATCAGTCTGTTAAGTCAGGATAGGAATCCAGCCCAAATCCAGTCACTGATAAAAACATTGTTTCTATGCTGCCGAGCTGGATCTTGTAGACTAAGAAAAGATAGCAGCGCCTACTCCCCGAGTATAATCTTAGGTTTACTACTGCATGAATCCTGATGGGTGTAATGTCCCAGGATTCTGGGTCCAGTTAAAGGCCCATGAGGTATGACTAACTAATGCATCTGTGGCAAGACAGGGGTGCAAGACCTAGCAGAAACATGGTTCTAATAGCAGTAGGATCCAGGTGAGTCACAGACATATGGTAGCTATGATTATAATCCTTCTGAGGTTCTGAGGTGTCAAGAAATATGTGCAGGTTGCCCTTTGGGTTTGGCTGCAGAAAGGGAAAGTCTAGAATGTGTATGCAGTTGGACTTGAGTGTGAAAAGGTCTCTTTACTAGGGGTGTGCACTGGATCGGGTCTGATCCACGATCCGGAGCCGATCCAGGGGAAATCGGATACAATTATCTGATTTCCGATCACCCCTCTGGATCGTCCGATCTTTCCTGAACCGGTCCGGAAGGAACCGATCCAGTTTGGGAAAAATCAGAGGATTGGCGGGCCCCTGCTGGTGCCCACCACCACTTCCATTGGCGGCCCGCCATTGGAAGTGGACAGCGGGGGGGCTTACCTGGTGGGGCGTCCTCCTCCTCCCGTTGCCGGCTGTAAACTACTGCAAACTAGGCCTTGTGGCCTAGTTTACAAGAGAGGGGCAGGTGATGATGAGAAGAGAACTGTTAACTGTGTGTTTACAACTAAAGTAATATACACGACTGTCTATTATAGCTATGTCCACGGTCTAATATTACATAGTCATATCACTGCCTCCAGGCTGGCAATGCTGAAGATTCTGAGCTGAACAATGCACCCTCCAGGTCGGGGTTCGGGTGCAAGCGCTTATAGCCTGGCTTGGCTGATAGGGCCTTTCAATCTGGGAAGGTATCACATCATGTTTTTCTTGTCCAACAGTTCCATATCACTCCTTCACAGATTAATTCCTCCTCCACTTGTTTGTAGTATAAGCAGGAGTAGCAGTCAATACATGTGATTGCCTGTCTGACATTTTTTTTGCAAGGGGTAATTTTAAGCATCTTAAACAATTTAGGCATGTCAAATAAAAACTGATATGCCATAACACAGCTTGGTTTAAAAACAAAAAAAACAAAAACTAGAATCAGAAACTTGAAGATACTTGAATTAAATTGTAAAAAGAAAATGGTAACATTTCAAAAAGGTAAACCACATTTTCCCTGTGAATATTGTTTTGAGGCATATTTTAATCTTTTCATCTCTTTCAACAAGCTTGGGAAAGCATGTCGTGAATATCATCCTTTCTTCACTGGCAAACATGGAGACAGATAACATTTCCCCATGACTAAATAGCATTTCTTTAGTGTGCAGCCCCCATGATTTCCATTTTCTAAAACCAAGTCTGGAGTATGGGCTTGGTTATTGTTGTCTGCTTTGGTTAGTGTTAAAGCCCAGAGCTGAAAAATATCTACAACTATAATATATATATGCATGTTAAAGTCTAGTGAAGAAAGTGACATGACCTTAAAAATAACATCTGCTGCTTTCCTGGCTTAAGTTTTACTTTCTGAAAGCCCCCCTTGTATTTGTAATTAATACTCATATTGTGTGTTCTTCTGCAGATCTGTCCACAGAAAACAATGGAGATTTAAAATCGCCTTGCATGTTCTGTATTTCTGTGCTTTGCATATTTAATAAAGACACATTCTGGTGTAAACACACATTTATCTGTTGTTTTGGTAAGCTTCCTTGATGCTAAAAATTCAGCATAGGCGACAATATGTTAAAACATATTTACCTTAAAGGAACATAATTGATATCCCAGGGCAACCTACAGCATAAAAACAGCAACATAGTATAAAATATAAACAACTTAAACATTAAATAAAGGAAAGAAAACAATTACATCATGTGGCCAGCCATAATAGCATCACTGCACAATCAAGCTAACTAAAGGACTTTTCAAATAAAAACAAGACAACTCCCATCAGCCCCAGCCAGCATGGCCAATGGTCAGGAATGTTGGGAGCTGGAGTCCAAAACATAAGGAAGGCACCTGGTACAATATATAAATTGATATTTAAAACATTTAAACCTCACTTTCAGCACTTCTGTTACACATAGTCAGGTTTTCTTGCATAGTCAGCCAGCAAGGACAGCTGCAAATTCACAGCATGTTTTGCCCAAATCAGGGGAATCACTGCAACTCTACCTATTTACATGGATCACAACTGCTGCTAGCCACATGGGCTTCAGCAAGGGTGGGGAACCTGTGGTCCTCCAGATGTTGCTGATTTACAACTCCCATCACATTCCTGACCATTGGCCATGCAGTCTGGGGCTGGTTCAAGTTGGACTCCAACAACATGAGGCTTTCTCTGCCCTTGGGCTAGAGGAATTGCTTAGAGAATGACACCAGCTGAGCTCCAGTTGGATCAGGGAGCTTAACTGTGCTGGAACTTTTTTGTTCTCCTTAGGGTCTGCACAGCACTCAAAGAAATCAACAACAGGAAGCTTCATGAGTTCAGACCTCCCATGGGGTTGGCCATAGAATGCACAGCTTCCACTTGAAAGGCTGGGCAGCTTCTTATTTTCATTGGCACTTTTGGCACTTACATTGGTAACTGCACCACTTGTCCTTCAAGGGCTCAGCTGGAAATGTCACAGCCTCCAAGACTGATAAACTGCCTCCCCTAGAGACTGCCTCAAAAATGTAGATTTTGGTTTGTTTTGCTTTGAATATATTGCCCACTCTTGTTGAAAGGGCAATTATAAATGCAAACATTTAAATGGATAAATATTCAGCTCAGACACAGTTTAAACTACTAGCTTTAGATAAATTCCCCAATGACATTTGCTCTTCTGGACAAAAGAGACAGACGGATTATTAGAAGACCTGCATTTACTCCTATATACTTTTCACGATATGTACTACTTTGCTATTTTGGCATTTGTCCAGCCCTGAGCCTGATAAGCTAGCCTGCTACCCTCAGGTGTAGTGGAGGATGCTGTCCCATTGCTAGAGTAAAAGTAAGATTCAACTCTCAATCTGGTTGGCTATTGAATATGGAATGTGGGGAAGCACAGCTTGATTTTACCTCAGGCAGCAAAAATGTTTTGGTCTGGCTCTGGTGGCTCTTCATTTGTTCTTCAAATGTTCAACTCATAAATTAGTTGAACATTTAGGGAATTATAGTGAAGTTTTCAGTGATAATAAAACAGGAACTATACTAATCACATGGACTTTAATTTTGGTATGCATTTTGTCTTCCACTTCCATTTCAATTTACACAATTGCAAATTATATCCCAAATGAGAATCATTTAATTGTTGGTGGGATGATGGACCTATCATTTTGGGAAAGACAAAATATCCCAATGACAAAAATGTCAACAATGAGATGGAGCATGAAGAAATGTTCTAGGCAATGTCCATGATGAAATGTCAGTCGCAAGATGTTGCATGACGAGATGCTGCCGCAATGAAATGGTGCATGGCGAAATGTCAGCGCGACGAAATGTCAGCTCCAAAAGATTGCCATGATGAAACTTGTAGGACAAAATGACATGGCTCCATGGGATTATGGCACAGCAGGACATGTCCTGTCATGCTTAATTGCTTTTAATCAAATGTAGGTTTTCCCCAACCCTCTTAATATAACGTGGCCTAGTCAAAATTAAACTACAAACATTTCTGTTTGGAGAGCAATGCGTGAAGTCTTCTTGCTTAATATTTCCTATTAAGCAGGGTTCACTGAAGCAGCTGATCCTGGCAGCTCTGAGACAATAGCCTAGTTAGATTACAATCTATCCTTTTATTCAGTTGAAATACCATGTCCTTTACAAAATCTGTCATGAGTTACTGGGAGAAAGATAAGTTACCTGAAAATGTAGCAGCCTTCCAGTTTTCAGTTATATTGCAACAAATAAAACTATTAGTTTAAAACACTTAAAGATATTTTAATACCAAAGAAAGGCTATTATTGTTATTATTATTATTATTATTATTATTATTATTATTTTAAAAAAACTATTTCCTTCTGTCAAGAGCAGAACAATTTTCCAAATCCATTTTACATTGGAGCCTTTTGGTTCTGCACAGTCTTTTCATTTTTTGTAGTAAACTCAGCAGTTTTGTGGACATACCATCCCAGGTTCACGGGGTGATAATATATGGTGGATACATAAATAGAAAACAAAGACAGAACTCTCTGCCCCCTCCTGTAATAAAAAGTCCTGCAGTTGTTGTTTCCAGATATTCTATTATATCTTAAAACAGAAAAAGAGTATCTTGGAAGCTGGTTGGCTGAAGTGAATGTGAGAGTTTTTCTTTCCAGTGACCTGGCTTTATATCTGCCTCGATCACTGATCAGGGTAACTCTTTATCCTTGCCTAAAAGAGATTAGCCTCTGATAAGATGTAATAAGAAGACAATCAGGAGACTGAAATTCTTTTGCCCTTTTATATTGTTTAATCTCTGATTGATTGAGTGATTTTCAAGCAAGGTCCATGTCTGTCTTTACTTTTGGTTTATCTTTCTGACAACACTGGCTCAACTGTAACTGAAGGCATCCAAGATCTTCTGACCTGCGTTTCGATTTGAGATCCGGGTGTTCTTGATTCCCATAATAATGAGGTGGCAGCCTACAAACAATGTTTACTTTCTGTAAAGACAGCTACACACTTCCCTCATTAGAAGACTATTTTCAAAGCCAGGGATATTGAATGTTCTAACAGTAATGTCAACTCTCATGATTTAATCATGAGGCACATGAGGGTCTTTTTGTGGGTTTTGTTTAAATCTGATGTTCTCATGATCTCAATATTTTTTCATGCAAATCTTGTTATTTCTGCATCCTTTCACACTCAAGCTTAAATTGCTTGTCAATTGCATTGCTCTTCTGGAGAGCAGTGCTTCTGAGATTTGGCAATATGATTTTATACATATATTTATAGCCATTACTTTTGCATTCTATCTCTTGACAGTGACGACATTGTATTTTATCCAAAATCTTCTCACTGAATGAGTTGACTTAAAAACATTCAATATCTGAGTGATGATGGCAAGGGCTTCTGAAACCATTTAATTTTCAGCACTCAAATTATGCCGATAGCATTAGGACTGGGGGAAGCAGAAAGACAACACATTAACAAAAAGGGAGCTGCAATGAATGGGAAGTCAACTGTGATGACTCAAAATATGTCTTTTGAAAATGTAGAACACTCCAGTACAATATTGCTGGAATTCAACTGATCAACAATTGCACTGGATGATTTTCTCCTTCAAATTCTGAAAGTTTTATTTTATCCCTCTGGTGCAATTTGTACATTTGTGAAATGCTGTTGTTAAATTAATTTGCATTAAGAAAGGGTCTTGGGCTTGTATAATTGAGTGCTCTGTATGTGATGCGCTGTGGACTACTTGGGTTGTGGCCATTCGTCTCACTATGGGGCTCTTTGTTCCTATATTTTATATTTGGATCCCAGGCTTTCTTTTTTTGACAGAACATTCAAGGCAGTGAGGACAAAATGTGTAAATTAAAAATGGATCAAAGCTGACCCACAGAAGTCTCTCTCTCTCCTTCTGCTACTTCCAGAACGTTAGTCGATTCTGAAAGGGGAAGGGCCTCTCAAAACTGCTGCCCAACTAGAGCTTCGCTTTGACAACAGCTCTAACAGCTGCTCCCCTCTCAGGCTCTATTAGTAGCCAGACACTTTGCCGACTGCAATGCTGGGAACACAGTGAGCCTATACACACATGCAGGATATATGGAGTGTGTCCTGGGCCCCAACAGTTCCCAAAACTGTTAGAAACCATTTAAAACCATTTTAAAGCAGTAGTGTAGATAGGCTCAGTGTTACAATAGGGAAGCCCCAGCTCATCATGTGAGATACATCAAAGTACCTGTGAAACTCTGAATTGGTGTATCATCTATTTTTATAGGACTTAGAGATCAATGCATATTCATATCAAGCAGGGCCATACAATAGTTGGTACTTGGTCGGCACGAGTGGAATCAGAATGATGATGGATGCTCTAAGGTGCAACTATGATCGTCTTCTATGTTTGCATTGCAGAAATACATTCAGCTCAAGCTGAACTGAGGATCAAATTTCTCCTCACTTCCTTGACAGCACAATCCCAGTCCTGTCTACTGAAAAGTAAGGCCCATTGTGTTCAGCAGGGCTTACTCTCATGTAAATGTTATAGGATTGCAGCCTTAATTCCTGTAAGTACCTTGTCTGTGACAATGGATGATGGCATTTGTTCTAGTTACTTGAGACAGAAGTGCTTTGCCCCCCCACTTCTGTCCCACAATACTTCCTCTTTCTTCACACGGGGAAGAAAGAGGAAGTAAACAATGTCCACGTGGCCCTTTAAGTGGCCATTTTTGTCGCACTGCTTTTCTTGCACATAGCAGGAAATGGTGGCACATTTCACTTCAACCTGAAAAAGTCAGGTTGTCTGGGTCTTTTTTGTTGTGGAAAAAAGATCAGAAAGAGCGGGAGACACATGGGACTTGGACTGCATTGTCAAGAGGACCTGCGAACATCCATAAGTGGCCAGCATGAGCATGATATAAAATGCTCATCTAATCATGCTCAAAATAGGCACTAGATGAGAGAAAAAGCAGGACAGAAGAATTATTCTGAGTCTTTATGCAATTTAATAGGGAGAACTTCTAAAATTCATTTTACATTTTACTTCCACTGATTCTGAAGTTAAGTTCAGTGTCAAGAATAACAATAACAATAATAATAATAATAATAATAATAATACATTAAGTTGCTGCAAGATTCCAGCAGACTAAGGGCTTACAGCCACAACTGCCTACATGGGGTGGGGGGAGTTTATGTGTATAGCAGTAACGCAACAATTGTGCCCACAAAGTAATTCACAATATTCATAATTAATTGATATTTGGGGGGAGATCATAAAGCTAAAAAAAATTTGAAAACAAAATCTGGAAATTTTAGTACTGGTCTACTTATCACCAGAGAAAGAGTGAGAGAGAATACATACAATCACGCTAATTACATTTTTTCTTATTTTTGTCTGCTTCTGGTATAACTTTAAAAATTACAATAATTAAAATAATAACGTATAAATTCAGAGCTATGGCAAGATCTGTAAACTCCAAATCATTTCTGTCTTATGGATCTGACCAGTGGATGGAATTGGTGAGTCTCACTCAGTTGTTAGAGAAGAAATGGAAAAAAGCATGGAATGCAATTCATTGTGCTTCTACTTTCCCCAACTTTTGTGTAACATATGAACTTACCCTCAGTTTGCTAAACATCTGCAGAATACTCAGCAGCCATAGTGTGACTGCTGAAACTGGACCTTGCTCTACTTCTGTATAATATAGGGACAGTAAGCAACTATCCTAGGATAAATGCCAAATATATAATCCTTTGGAACCATCAATGTAGAAAAACCAAAGATACTGGTGCACCTCTGAGTCATATTTTTTTTAAAAAAGGAGAAAGACTAAAATTTCATACAAAAGGCCTGAGTTCAATCCTTCATATAATCATCAATCCAAGATATCCACAATAACAGGCAAGTTCCAGGCATTTTAATGGGACGTGCTAGCAAACTGGGAGTGCTTTAACATGATTCACTTAATTCCTCAAAAGCAAAAATGTTTAACTTTCATACTGTCATGGCACGTTGAGTTTTGAATGGAAGGGAGATTATGCCAAACAGAGTGCCCCACCCCTGCTTGCCCATCATTGCAATGACCTTTCTGCTGTGATCAGATGGAATTCTTTATTTTCCCTGGTTGCCTCCACCAAACAGGCCTAAAACCTTCTGGGTCTCTTGTAAATAACTTTAGATAGTGTAGAGTTTGACCAAGAAAAGAGATTCCAAAGGTTAAACAAGAAAATTTTAAAAGTTTATTGAGAATTGCAACACACCCACACCCACCCACACCCAAAATAGCAAAAAGGGTAAAATAAATAAATAAATAAATAAATAACTGAGTAGGGTGACCAGATAAAATCCAGGTCAGGGCTCATGTAACTTTAACAGTTGTAGAGAAAAGAGCATTTCAGCCAGTCATTCGTATGCAATTAGTTCCTGGTGAAATTCCCTTTTCATCACAACAGTTAAAGGTGCATGCACTATACTAGAGTGACCATATACAAAAGAAGGCAGGGCCCCTGCAACTTTAACTGTTGTGAGGAAGAGGGAATTTCACCAGGAACTAATTGCATACAAATGACACTGGCTGAAATTCCCTTTTCTCTACAACTGTTAAAGTTACATGAGCCCTGACCTGGATTTTATCTGGTCACCCTATAACTGGGATAATAATTAGGGATGTTCACGGACTCCAAAAATCGAATCGGTGGGATCAGAACTTCAGATTTTGTAAAGTATTGTGTCGTTAAAATCGGATGGCTGTGTTATCGGATTGGATCCAATAACGATACAAAATCGGAAGGTCTGATTTTGATAACGGATCGCCATTGTAGGTGTTTTCCCCATAGGCATGCATTGGGGGAAAGAAAGCTTTCCCCCAATGCATGTCTATGGGGAAAACACCTAAAATGGTGGCCCTCCCCCCTCCCTCCCCCCACTCGTGCTCCTTACCTGGTGCCATCCTGTGCTGCCATCCGCTGCTGTCCACTGCTTCCATCTACTGAGAATTAGGCTTTGCGGCCTGCTTCTCAATAGAGTGACGACGCGTTGGGTGACGGCGCGCCATTGCTCTACTGAGAAGCAGGCCAAAAAACCTAATTCTCAGTAGATGGAAGCAGCGAACGGCAGTGCGGGATGCCTGCAGGTAAGGGAGGACCTCCCCCTCCCTCCCCCCACTTGCGCTCCTTATCTGCAGGCATCCCTCAGCCTGTTTATCAGTAGTACGGAAGCAGCAGATGGCAGCTCGGGATGCCGGCAGGTAAGTGGGGACCTCCCCCTCCCTCCCCCTCCCCCCACTCATGCTCCTTACCTGCCACCGTTGTCCGCTTCCGTCCGCTGCTTCCGTACTACTGATAAACAAGCCTTGCGACCTTTTCCACATTAGAGCGACGGCGCACCGAGTGATGATGTCACGCGGCACACCAGCGCTCTATTGTGGAACAGGCTGCAAGGCCTGTTTATCAGTAGTATGGAAGAAGTGGGCGGCAGCGAGGAGGTAGCAGGTAAGGAGCGCGAGTGGAGGGAGGGAGGGAGAGGGAAGTCCCCATTCACACGCTGCCATGTTTTCGCCATAGATTTGCATTGGGGGAAAGCTTTCCTTCCTCCAATGCAAGCCTATGATGAAAACATGTAAAATGGAGGCCCAATTTTCCGATTTCCCCCGATATTAATCGGATCGAAAAAAATCAGATTGGGAGAAATCAGACCTCCTGCAGCCAGCATGGGAATCGGACATCGGATGCCCGATTTCCTCTGATTTGTATCGGTATCGGGTCTGATACGATGCACATCTCTAATAATCATATCCAGCTAAACCTAACTAGACGTTCAAGTTTCCCCCAGTATTACCTTACTGTCAAGAAATCTCAGCTTTCTCAAGAACCTTTCCCTCACGAACATTTTCTTCTTTCCTTCCAGAATCCCAACCTTCTTCTTTATTTAACCCTTCCTCTATCAAAACTGTCCTCTTGCCTTGACATATTATATGATAAAGCTAGCCTATTGTCTTGAAGCGCTGACCAATCTGAATTGGCGCACTTTCTCAGGTTCATTTCTCAAAGTCCTGGGCTGTTGGTTTTATCCATAATGGTACTCTGTTCCACACTGTGACCCAAATTACTAATTAATTTCAAGATATGATTGTTTATATTTTGGTAATAAAAATTACTGTCAATGGGTTGGAGGGCTGACTTGGATTGAGACTACAATACCAATGGTTGTACATGCTGTGCATGTGCACGTGTGTGTGTGTGTGTGTGTGTATGTGTGTGCGTGTGTAAGATACATGATGAAGTTCACTCTCAGACCTATCCAACACATCTATGTAAACACGTACACAATGAAAACTTGTTCATGTGTTCCACATGCCCTTTCTTTGAAGCAGACATGCAAGTGTATATGTTGGAGCCATATTAGAACTCAGGTGTCTTTTCTGCACTCTGAAACAAAATCCTAGGAAAAGGCCAGACTTGTGTGGTAAAGAATACAGTGAATTAAGAATTAACTTTGATGGGGGGGTATGTGTTTCCCAGAAGAAGCATAGGAAGAAGAACCCTTAGTTGTTACTATAAAGGTAGTTGGTTGTCATTATTAGCTCTAGGACCCATTGTGTTTTATACTAGTGCTGTGTCAAAAAATTATCCTATGACAAATTTGACCATTTTGATAGAAAAAAATTGCTTTAAAAAAAAATCATAGAAGATTTTTTTTGGAGAAATTCTCATGGGTTTGGTTCAGGGTTCTTGTGCTTATCTTACTTTGTTGGTACTATTATTTTTTGTGGTGGCTGCATTCCTTCCTTTCAAGGCTCCAGAGTGATACTAGATATAGGTGGAATTGTGGAGGATAAAAAAATGGGGGCCAGGCTGCCAACACAGTTGATGCTGTTGTCACTTGCAGTTGCAGTGCAAAGAAACAAAACACCCTTCAGGAAAAAAAGCTGTTCTACAACCCTTGCCAATGGTGATACCAACCTGTGAGAAATTGTTGGAGAATTTCTACTTCCCCTGTAGAAATTTGGTGAAATTGTCCCCTCAATTTCTCTACCCACAAATATGATGGGGAATTTTGAGAGGTCACTTGCGCACAACTATATTTTATAGTAAAATAAACAGTTGGAAGTTAATTCCTAAGAATCTGTGTTAATTCCTAAGGATCTGTGTCTGTTCTTAATGGAAATCAGAGGACGCCACTGAATCTCTATTACAAGGGTGTCAGATCTCTTTTAGCCTAGGGGCCAGATTTAATTTTGGAACAGCTCTCAGGGGCTGCATTCCACTGGTGGGTGGGGCCAAAGGCAAAAGGAGGGGTCAAAAATACAAAACAAAAAAACAAAAACAAAACCCACACCAGCATATTTTTGCTTACTGGCAGTAACTGAGCCGTAGGACAGGCATTTCAATGTTTTAGAATGAGGAAAAAACCTCATGCAAAAGCTGGGAAACATCAAATGCTTAGAAACTGGAGGAAAGGGGTAGGGCTGTGGTCTTCTGAAGACCCCAGGGGGGCATATTGGGTCCCCAGGTGAGTTGATGTGGCCAGCGGCCTTTGGCACTCCTGCTTTATTATAACAAGAAGGTTGATGAAAAGCTTGCTTTGATGATCCAGTTGGTTTATTCAGTGATGAGGGGAAATATTATATGCCTACACAGACAGATACTATAATTATTTCATTATTTATATTTTGTTTGTTTATGTTCATTATCTTTAGGCTGCCTTTCAGAGTTACCCCTTAGTGTTCCTGCTAAGCCTTATTAATTGACCAGAATTCCTGCACTTTCCCTCTCCTTTGCTTTCACCAGCAATTGTATTCCCTTCACCACTAAATTAACCATTACATTTATTCAAACACTGCAAGTGTCCCACCTTAGTGCATGGTGACAAATATAAGAATGGCTCTCATCAAAACCCATAACCATTATGTGATGTCTCATCTTTGTTCCCCCTTTTCTACATATATTTTTAAAAAGCAGTTTGAAATGGAGTGTGTGTAGAGTATGTGTGTACTACCAATTCTTGCCCTTTCTGACCTGTTTCTCCTCTCCCCAATGGGTATCCTGATGTAGGTTTCATCTCTCAAACACATCTCTGGAACCCTGAAAGAGGGGAGTAGTAGTTTTGGTGAGGTGGAATTGGAAACCAGCCAACAGGAAAGGGTTAAGCATAAATATATCCAGCCTTGCTGATCCTCTAGTCAAACCTGCCCCCCAGAATAGAAGATCAGCTGGTGCTTTTCTACAATTGCATGAAACATATGATTTGTACCAATCCGCTGCTGATGCAACAAGTTCTGCTTGGCATCCTGGGATGTATCTCAGCAGACAGTTTGTAAGCTCAGCACTGTATTTGCGAAGGCAGGAGAAACAAATTTTACACGATCAGGAGTTTTGGTTCACCAGTAAGACAGGCCAGACATTTCAATTTGTAATTTATTGCACATTTGTTTGCTGCAAACATACTTAGTTAAGCACCATAAAACTGCATAGAGAAAATTACTGGGACAACCAAATGTGAATATTTGACAAATTCCTTGTGTTAACTATCAAAGAGGTTGTTTATGTACTATACAGTTTTAGTGTTCTCATGCTTTCTCTGTGCACTTTTATACCTAAGAATCTCTTGTGACATTTTAAATCATTGCATCATGTTTTAGTGGAATCAATTATCTTCTGATAGATTCCAAGTTGAAGATTATATTTAAAAAAATATGTCGTTCCAGAATCCTGATTGTGTTTGAGATGGGATTATTTGGATGAATATTTGTCTATGAATCTCCTGACAATTTCAAGTTGTTGTCAAACCCATTTAGATCTCTGCTGAAGCGAACTACCCTAGATACCCTGCACAATCTTTCAGATTTTTTAGAGGACAGTTTGATGTGTTATCAAAGAAAGAAATATGTCAAAGCTCAGAATAACAAAATGCATTAATCTATCTGTTTTTAAATTGCACATTTTAGGGGCCTCGTCATTTGACATCAATTGAATACCCAGTCAGCCTTGAGACAATATTATTATTATTATTATTATTATTATTATTATTATTAACAATAAACATTTATAGAATAAATGAAAACCTATGTAAAGAACAATTTCCACATTTCCTAATCTTTGTAACACTGTAGTGTTATGTATTCACATGGTATTGTATGCACAATGCACATGGCACTGAATGCACTTCAACAGAACATTACACAGCAGATGACATCTGGCTCATTTCTTACTTGAACTGTATTATTGGTTCTTGCTTCCCTTTCACTCCATCTCTCATCTCAGGCAGGATTTGCACTACTGCTTTATAACAGTTTATAACTGTATTGACAACTGTTGGGGCCCATTCTGTTGGACACACTCTATATACCATTTTTAAACCACCTTCAAAGTGTTATACCCTGCTTGGTGTACATCTGGTCTCTGCTGGAAAATTACAACCAAAAATGTAGAAAAACCATGTGGGCATGATGGCTCATCTGAGAAATCATCAGTATCACTAGCACATAGAGGAGTACTGGTGCTGGTGCGGTGAGGCCCCTTGTGATCTGTAATGTGATTTTCTCCCTCATATATAACTGGGGTTACAGTGGGTGGAACAGTGTTGGATTCCATTTCCAAAGAAGCTGTGGTGTTAGGACCACACTATAAATGGCACCACTCACACCATTAGCAACCATTTGGATTAAAAAAAATAGTAAATAGCCAGTAGATCCCCCCATTTGGATCAGGAACTTGGCAGGAGTGGTGGTAGGGGGGTCTTTAGCACTTTGACCCCACACTGAAGGCCTCATCTGGATCTGTGGTCCCACACATAATGTTTTCATTAGGAGAAAAGCTCCCTTTAAATTCTTACTGTACCCAGGGTGAGGTTGGGTGGTAGGGAAGCCCCATCCGTAGGCTCTGCACATTCAGTTCAATGTCTGTACACTCTTGCTGCTGCCCTTTTCTTCAAATATATAAACTCTCTTTTTGTCTAATGCATACAGAAAAAGAGTCAGGCCAACATAGGTTGGATCCAGACTTGGTTATACTTAGAGGATGATGGAAATTATGTGGTATTGCTGAATCTTGTTAGAAAGGCAGTGAGCAGAGAAAAACAAAAGGCAAAACAGAATGAGCATTTACCAGTCCCACATGCATACTAAAAGCTAAAAAAGAGACAGCACCTTTCTTTAGTGAAGCAAGAAAACATTTTACTGACAAATATTCTTACACATAAAAATGCAGGCTCTGTGTAAAGTTTCATAGAACCATAGAATAATAGAGTTGGAAGGGGCCTATAAGGCCATCGGGTCCAACTGCCTGCTCAATGCAGGAATCCACCTTAAAGCATAGCTGACAGATGGCTATCCAGCTGCATCTTGAAGGCCTCTAGTGTAGGAGAACCCATGACCTCCCTAGGTAATTGGTTCCATTGTTTTATTGCTCTAACAGTCAGTAAGTTTTTCTTGTTGTCCAGCTGGAATCTGGCTTCCTGTAACTTGAGCCCATTATTTAGTATCCTGCACTCTGAGATGACCGAGAAGAGCTCCGAGTCCTCCTCTGTGTGACAATCTTTCAACTATTTGAAGAGTGCTACCATGTCTCCCCTCAGTCTTCTCTTCTCCAGGCTAAACATGCCCAGTTCTTTCAGTCTCTCCTCATAGGGCTTCAAGAGAGTTTCAGTCCATTTTGTGTTCCATTACACAGACAGGAGAGAGAGATGTGCTCCCAGCAATGGAGGAAGACAGGGTGGGGGAAGGGGAGAGGGAGTAGGGTATAGAGATCCTAAGGCTACTATGCCCGAATTCACATGAACTAACCGTAACACTGCCCCCTTCCTGTAACTTACAGATAATGTTACAAGTTATTCATGTCTAACCCATTGATTTCAGTGAATCTGTCTCCACATGACCACATCTGGATCCAACTCATAATCTTTTGCAGGCTTTAACTCTGCCAACATGAATTCCTCGAAGAAGTCCAAACATTTGACAGAAAACATTGGAATCTTTGGAAACTAATGGAGAAATGCAATCTAATGGGCATGGCGCCTTTTTTTCCTTTGTATATCAGTCACTGTTATGTGAACTTAAGAAATACCTACATACAATATCACATACAGTAACTTTTTTTTGTAATTTAGAGGTTGTTGAGTACTTTAAGTATCTGAAATTCAATGTTCTACATAGTAATCCTTCCTCTTGTGACTCCAGCAATTTGCTAGAAATCTTTGCAGGATTGCTTCTATTGGCTCTGGATTAAAGCAGGATGTTTAAACTGCATTTATCTCTTATTTAGGCTTCTGGGATTATTTAAATCTCTGCAGACTCACCCCCTCCTCCCTTTTAAATGTAATTTTATGGAAAGTGGTTACAGCTGTACCCAATCAGTGATGACTCACAAGCTAACTCTTTTACATCGTTTACAATCTGAAAGACACATCTTACTTTCCCCACTACCTGCAAATGTTTTATAACCTAAAACACGGGTATAAAACATAAGGCTTGAAGGACCAAGCAGACCCTTTGGAGGTTTCCAATATGGCCTGTGGCACCATACTACACTTTAAAAATAGTTCATGCGTAACAGGCTGATATTCTTTGTAGGCAAAATTAACTGACTCATCATCTATATGCCAGGGTAGATGCCATTGGTGTGCTTTGCTCCTTAAATATATTTTCCCCAAGGCCTAATGCATGCCCCATGGATTAGGCTGGCCATGGCCAAGGAGCTCATCAGGAGAGCTATTAATTCCACCTGCCTCAGTTTTCCAAACATTTCCACAGGTGAGCAGGTAAAAAGGCTGAAGAAAGCAATGTTTGCATTTCTCCATCCTGCCCTACCCCCACCCTTGGACATTTGGAATACCTGGCAGTAGAAGCTTTTAAGGTTATTTGGGGCATTGCCCCAGGTCTAATTCAAGCTGGTGGGGTGCCAGCCAAAGGAAGAACTGGGGGCAACCCTAAAGGGGTCAACCCATGTGATTGTTTGCATGTTGTTGCGTTGTGTCACATGAGGGCAAGAACTCATCCTACTGTTTAATAGTTGGGTTATAACTGGCATCTTTCCTGGTAAGATGAGGACACTTTTGTTGGAATCTGGGAGCCCTGAAGTGAGAGGAAGGGGAATTTTAAATGCATTATTTGTCTCTGTTGATTGGTGGGACCTACCTGTGAAATACCCCTGGCACCTACTCTGTTGTCATTTCACTGCCTGGTGAAAATGATACCAAGCTTTTTTATCCTTCTTCACTTTAACCAGTTTTTAATTTCTTTGACTTGTGTTTTATATTACTTTTTATTGCTGATTTAATGGTTATTGAATTTTAAATTGCACTCATATGAATGCATTTGTAATGTATTTATTTTTTCAATTTAGGAGTCAGAAGAGGTGTTTCAACAGCACCAATGACTGATCTTATTTCTTACTTCCATTAACCACTAGTTTTAAAGGTTGCACATCTGAGCTAATGAAGGATACATGCAGACATACAAAAACCAGTGCAGGTTTGTTGTTTTTCTGTTGTAGGGAAAGCTCTGCTCCTTTTATTATTTCAGAAGAAAATCAGGCATTTGGCATGCTTTATCTGGTTAATTATTTACTTGGCCACTTAAATCCTATCTTTCCCCCCTTGCACTATAGAAGTCCAGACGTGTCCAAAATGTAGAGAAGGATAAATCCAAATCCTTCAGTTTGACTAATCTGTGGACTATCCCACCCAGTGTGAATTTTTTTTCTGAGACAGGAAATGATCCCAAGTATGCTTATTAGGAAATACATTCAACTTTTTTTTCTTTTTAAAGACTGAGTAAACATGTTTCTGATTGAGGGACTAGGTATGCAAAATTCTAGGTATTTACTGTGGACACCAACAAATGGACAAAACCTGGCACAAAATGTCTTTCTACCTTTTTGGAATTCCTTGTAGGAGTTCTCCTTAGTCCCAACGGTTGTCAAAAACAACCGATATATTCCTCACCGTCCAGCTGCTTGCCAATTATTTAAATTATTTCCAGGCACTTTGGCACATCTCAAGATGAGATGAAAAATCTCTGAGTCTGTCTGTATCACTGAGGAACTTCTTTTTTTTTTTTTGCACTTCTTCCATATATAGCATAATGATAATAAAAATGTCTCTGTAGATGAGATCTTAAAGTACCCAGAAAACAGCACCTATCCCCCCCAAAAAGAATTAATACTTCAGAGAAAGTGGGGGAGAAAAAACAATATCAGGAGTTAAAGATGCTACTTTTATTGTTTTTGTCTTTTAAAAAAACAAAACAAATTCTGAATCCTGTCTACACAAATTTCTGCCTTAGAAGACATGCACATATCTGCACTCATCCTCAAAGGTTTTTGTTATTGGCACCCAAAGCTACTTTTCGGAAACACCTGCCTTGAGTAAACAGTGTGATTGGAGGGTATCAGCAGAGCAGTGATTTGAAATGGGAACAGTGTTCTGCATTCAAACCCCATTTTCAAGTTAAAATGTGCAATATCAGCAAAGCAGAAACAATGAATGGAAATATCCCTAGTTACCTTGTTATTAATGCCTGCGTGGCTCCACATATTGTTCAAAGTCCTTCATAACTTACTTTGTGTCTGAGAGATCATATTTTGGCTAGGTTTCATTCTTTTCATCATCATATTGCAAAGTAATATTTATTTATCCATTATGAGTCCCAGTTTACTTCTCTATTTTCTTTTATTTTCCCTATTATTGTCCGTACAGTGTATGCTGTGATCACTACCCACTGCTCTGAAGAATTAGATCCTCATCTCAACAAAATGAATTCTGAAGAGGCAGGGCAGTGTGTGTATGTAGGAAACACTGCTCATTGCTATGATCACAGTTCTCATTTGGACTAGTGCTTGTAGAAAATTGAACTGAACTATTTTCAGCTTTACAGCAGCTGTGAAGTAATTCTTCTGATTGCTCAAGCTGAAATATATTTCTTTCTTCTTTAGGTTTTGCAAATACAATAAAATAATCTTATAAAAGCACTTGTTGCCAATATTCTACATCCTTCTGATATGCTTCCATCCTGTGCCCATTATGATAGGGGAGGTGGGATTAATGTGAATGATGGGCTTTTATTGTATTGCCTGCAAAGCTGCAAGATCATTTGGTTTTGGGGGACACATGAATCACTAGCAATATTATGGTCACAATGGCAAGATGGTGCAGGGAAAGAGTAACCATATTTAAGTAAGACTATAAGTGCTATAGGACCCAAGTGCTAGTGATCCCCTTAAGGGGTCATGATGTCAGAGTCATGACACCTAAGGAGGAGTGACTCAGGAAGCCTTCCTTAAGCACTTGAATAGGCATGGCCACTGGGAAATGGAAGAATCAGACTTCAACAAGAAGTCTGATTGCCCTAACTCTAAGAACATAAGAAAAGCCATGCTTGATCAGACCAAGGGTCCATCTAGTCCGGCATTCTGTTCACACAGTGACCAAAAAGCTGTCGATGGGAAACTCACAAGCAGACATGAGTGCAAAAGCATCCTCCTGCCCATGTTCCCTAGTAACTGGTGTACATAGTCATACTGCCCCTGATACTGGAGGTAGCATATAGCCATCAGGACTAGGGACCATTGATAGCCTTCTCCAGGAATTTGTCTACCCCCCCCCTTTAAAGCCATCCAAATTGGTGGCCATCATTGCATCTTGTGATAGCAAATTCCATAGCTAAATACGTACTGTGTGAAGAAGTACTTCCTTTTATCTTCCTTGAATCTCCTACCAATCAGCTTCATCCAATGACCCTGGGTTCTAGTATTTTAAGAGAGAGAGAGAAATGTCTCTCTATCCACATTCTCCACACTATGCATAATATCTGCCAATCTCTAAACAGAGATAGTTGCCAGGTGGCTTCTGCATTTGAGTAGTGCTTCACACAAGGTCAGTGTTTTCTGCAGATCTTTTCAATGTCAAATTCAAATAAAGTTGTGCCTCTAGTTTACCCAATGTTATGTGGCTTGTCTTGATATTCTGGTGTGTTCACAAGCTGTACAAGTGTATCTTACACATGAATAGTACTTCACTTTTTCTCCTTTTCCTACATGCCACTTTATGCTTTCTCTTCTTCTTTTTTCCACATCTATGCATTCGGAACTGAACATGTATGTATTTCATAAAGCTGAAAGGCTTGACTGGTCATATTCTGGTGGTCCTGATGTGTGTTGATTAAACATGTAAAGGAGGGAGTGTACTAGTTTCACCCCCTCCATCATCAATCTACCTTGTTTCCCTCTATATGTGGAAGGAGATTTTTTGAAGAGGAGGGCCTCTTCTATCCATGCAGGCTGTCTATGTGAACTGCAGGTATCTAGGGAGTAAGTGAGTTCAAAGGGTCATTAGGAAAAGCTCAGGATTTCATGGCTTTCATGGCTTCCATGGTCCTGTTTCAGTTGATATCAGGTCTCACATATTTGGCAGGGCACATCCTCCAAAACGTTTGTGTTTTTTTTGCTGGCCAGGATGGAAGTGTATTGGTGGATACCAAATAACTTGGTTTCATAGACCAATCACTGCCCAATAGGGTTTACACTTGCTGGAACACTGAACCTCTGCAGTGGTATAGGCATATTAGGATGGTGCAACTTCAGTGACTGATAGGTCCAGGATTCCTGAATGTTCTGCACGATTATCCAGCCACTAGAGCTGTCTATGCTGTTGAAACCCTGCTTGATCTGGGGAATAGGGAGATGAATTCAACAGTTGACAAGATCATTAAATGCTATCTCCTATTGCAAAGAGGCCAAGCTCCTCCATTAACTGAGGAGCTTGGGGGTAATGAAATACTTGGGGAGGTAGCTAGATTGATGGTGGATGAATCTACCCAAGTGTAGATAGAGGACAGAACATATTTTAGGGCCTATTCCATGGTGGCAGTGAAGAAGTTGCTCTCTTCTGCTACCATTGCTTTAGAACAATGACATCCAGCTGTTTTGAGTAGTAAGGATGTTATTGCATTCATAGCTCTAGAGTAAAGAGGGGGAGCTCTTGACAACCTGTTGAATATTTACAGAAGGTACTGTTGGGGGACTATTGCTCAGTTTGTTTGAATGAGAAGATTTTATTTATTTATTTATTACATTTGTAAACCGCCCCATAGCCGAAGCTCTCTGGGCGGTTTACATAGGATTAAAACAATTAAAAACAGTATACAAAAATTTAAACAGCAAAAACATACAACATACACACAATACACACATACATTTAAAACCGCTACAACAGCCCAAAAAAGCTACAAAAACAAAAAACAACCCCCAGGCTCCTCAGATATTGCCAAATGCCTGAGAGAAGAGGAAAGTCTTAACCTGGCGCTGAAAAGATAACAATGTTGGCGCCAGGTGGGCCTCGTCAGGGAGATCGTTCCACAATTGGGGGGCCAACACAGAAAAAGCCCTCTCCCTTGTTGCCGACCTCCTAGCTTCCCTTGGAGTAGGCATTCGGAGGAGTGTCTTAGATGTTGACCTGAAGAAATAAAAGGACACTTTGCAGAATCCCCCCCCCCCAAATTTCCTTACTATTATTTTTTGTAGTGGCTGCATTCCCTTCCCCACTCTCTGCCATGCCTTGGAATGATGCTAGGTACATGGGGGTATTGTGGAGGATGCAAAATGGGGGCCAGGCTGCTAACACAGTTGCTGCTCTTGCCAGTTGAAGTGGCAGTGCAGAAACACCAAAAACCCTTAGGAAAAAGAGAAAGAAGCTGTTCTACAACCCTTGCCAATGGCGATGCCTTCCTGTGAGACATTGTTGGACAATTTCTCCTCCCCCTGAACAAAATCGGTGAAATTGCCACCACAATTTCTCTACACACAAATAGGGTGGAGAATCTCGAGAGGCCACTTGGCGCACAACTCAAATTGAAACTGGTGATTTAGCAATACTTTGCTTTGGCTGGATCATACTCTACCCTTTGAAACTGACGTATAAATGTGAATAAACAAATATGTAGGCAGTGCAATGTGCATGACACAGCACTTGAAAACAAAACAAAAGACCAATAATAGCACATCCAGTTTATAAATTTTATATATATGCACATACAGATTTTAAAATGTGAAACATTTCAGCATAAAACACCAGCTGGTGACTGAAGCTTGTGTTTAATGCTGAAACTTTTCACATCTTAGAATCTGTTTACATATATTTTTAATCTATACATTTATAAACTGGATGCGCTATTGTTGAACATTTGTTTTGTTTTGGAGTTCATATAGACACATATTTATTTTAGGTTTATGCTGCAGTTTTAAACTTTTAAAAGTTTTATCATGCTACATTGTATGGTTTTAATTATGAACCACCCAGAGAGCTTTGGCTATTGACTGGTATCGAAATGTAATAAATAAATAAATAAATAAATATTTATGGCTGTTCTTTTCTTCAAACCAAGGTTAATATAAAAGGTTTTTTTTAAAAGTAGCAGCCCCTTAACAGATGACTTTTATAGCATTCTGCAGTCTATACCAGACAGATATTAGGAATGAATCAAGGGTATATTTGAGTCCCTGTTGGTAACTCCTGCCCCTCGCACACAAGTACCGTGTCAAGTGATCCAAAGTCCATGACATCTGCAGTAGAGGCTGCAAAGCAAGACTCTTCAGTTGCAGCTCTCAGAGCCATTTGGGATTTGGAAAGAAGGATAAATGGAAGGCTAGACTTGTTAGCAATGAAAATGGATGGTTTTGCTCTACAAAAAATAAGAGTCAGAGAACTCTTCAAACTCAGAGTGAGAATTAAGCACAAATTGATATGGAATCTGATTCTGGATGCTAGAGCAATCCGTTTAGCCTTTTTTGGAATATTCCCATTGCCTCACTAACTAAAATGTCTAATAATGACATCTAAATGTTTTTGACTGCATAAATTCCGATTGTTTTGCAATGTAGCTGATGTTCCATTTTCAATCTAAATTTGCTGAATCTTTATTCAATAACTAAGGACTTGGTGACACATACATTGTTCTCCTCAAATTATTTAGCACTTCCAAACATGCATTTTCCTTACAAACAATAAGCTGCTAGTGTTAAAATATCTTACATTCGACTCCTTTTTTTTCTTTTGGATTATCACAAAATCTATGTTGCAGCATTGAATGCTTCTTACTACCTCTTTTGAATGGTCTGATGGAAATCTTTCATTGCATTGCTTTTACTGTTTCCAAACTCGACTGAATTATTCCCTGTAGCACAGAAAGATGAAGAGTCAGACCATGGATACAAACAAACTGAGTATTAGGAGAATGCAAAAGGACTTTGTCTGGTAAGATTATCAGTGGAGATACTGAGAATAAGCTGATTAATTTTTCATTGCCAGAAAGATAAGTTTAATACCTGTTTTGTTGGTACAAAGTATCCCTAGTGAACTGTGGAGCTTCAAAATGTGCTTGTTGATTCTTTTAAGGTAAATAAACTTGTTCCCCCCCTCTTCTTTGTTGCTTGGCAGGTGTGTTCTTCCTCCCCCTCTTCATATTTCCCCCTGTACCCATCTTCTTGCTCACTCTCTCTTTTTTGCTAATTACAATTCACCACTCATTAACTCTGGAGACAAAACTATTGTTAGCATCACTCCAGAGCACATGGGTAGCAACCTTGACAATTACAGAAATGGGTAACCCAATATTTCAGTGCAACCTGAATAACAATAATTTCCAATGACTGTGAAAGCATGAAAGTAAAGAGGACTATTCCAACCCTGAGCAAAAGTATATGCCCAGTTTGGAATGAGTAGGGCATGGTATGACAACATAAAAGGAGACCTGGCTAAAACTCTGCAGCTCTTGCATGTCTGTCTCATGCTCATCAGATGTTCACTTGTTTGATATTATTCCAAGAAGACCACACCTCCTTCCATGGCCCCACCCCCTTTCCTCAGCCACTGGTCATTTGGTGGTTCCCCAGTTTTTGTGTTGTTTTCCCCCCATCCTAAAAGGTTGAAATGTTTTAGTTACTGCTAACAAGTGCTTTAAACTACAATATCCTGTTTTGGCTATTGTTTTTGTATTTTTCCTCCCACCCCATTTGCCTTTGGCCCCATCCACTGTGAGAGTATGGCCCCCGAGAGCTTCTCTGAAACCAAATTCATCCCTCAGGCTGAAAGAGGTTTCCCAGTCTTCCTTTACTTGATTCCCTTGTCCATTTTTTAATCTGTGAAGTTGACACATAATGATTAGCCCAAGGATGCTCAGTTAACTACATGGCTAAATTAGAATTTGAACCAGTCTCCACACCCCCAGTCAGATGCTCTAATCACTACATCATTCTGGATATGTGGACTTCTTGAGAATTTTTGCTAAGATTGATGAAAATGAACCCACCCACTCTGCTGGCCCCACTGGTTTCCTTCTACAAGAGCATGGAAATCCAAAAGTTTACTTTGAGTGGTGGAAGCATTTACTTTGGGGACATAGGCATCCTCTTGGAACATAGGCGTCCTTTTGCCATTTGTGACCCAAGATGTCACAAAGGATGATACTGTATGTTAGAGACAAAGCATGCAGGGTGGGGTAGGGAGGAGAGAAACAAAAGAGGAAATTATCTGGGGACCAGAGCAAGATAGAACTGTATAATATGTGGTGGTCAAAGAAAGATAAGTGTGAAAAAGAAAGGTGATTGAAACTGAAAGCCACAACAGAATAGCAAGTGATCTCACATTGTTTGCAGGGTATGAGCCTGAAAAGTTCAAATCCCAGAATTCTGTGGAGCTCAAGAGAGTTTTCTTCTTCACTTATCATTTCTTCAAGCCCAGCCCTTCTGGGAGACTGAAGAGATGCAACTTATTTCTCAAAGCGATGAACTATTCAACTCCGTTATCAGTGCCGGAATGATGTTCCTTTTAAGTAGTCTTCCATCCTCAGAGAACGTCTATTATTGCACCTCAAGGAAATTTGCATGGGCTTTAAAAGATGCTGTCATTCAGATTCCCTTAGCGGAATGTTTAGGCAATTTGTAATTTAATAGAGAATTCACGCTCTTTTCTTTGCTCTAACAGGTCGCCTCTCCTTTTTTTAAAAAAACATTCTTTTTATGTAACAGTGTAACCCACATTGAGCATACAAAGTGCTGTGATTAAGCTGCAACCCAATGACCTTAATTATGTGTTTTCTAAAGGCTTTCCAATTAGGCTGACAGGATTTAAAGCATCTTCTTGTATTGAGCTCCCATGTGAATGCTTCTTTCTTTCTTTTTTAATGAAAAAAAGAGAGATGGCAATCATAACAAAACATACTGGTTAATCGTATGCTGCATTCTGGCCTGTTACATTCATGATGCGTCCATATCTAAAATGTTGTATTTTCTTCTGAGCCATTCCCCTTGCCTCTGGCTGATCTAGTCCCTTTTTCAATTGATGTACATCACAGGCTACTATATGGATTTGTGCTCTAAGGCTTTTCACTGTTCTGCAAAACTTTTCTAGTCTTAGACCACTACCTTCAAGAGATTGATTTGTAGGGAATTCAGATACAGCCTCTCCATATGAATTCAGTTCCCCTGTTAACGAAGGAAGAACCTATTTGATGCTTTAATTTATTTTCCTAAAGATTTCATTCCCTTCACTACTTCTTTCATTTATTAGTAGTATTTGTTCTTTTCCGATGGCACCCAGAAGATGTGTAAAACATTCACACTGCAAGACAGAGACAGAGCATGAGCGTGGGGTGGGGGGAGAACTGGATACCTGCCTTAAAAAGTACTATTAGATGATATCACAGAATGAAGGGATAAAACAAGATAGAGCCAGAATAAACTTCCTCTTCATTTTCTCACTCCATCCTCTGGGCTTACCGGTTTTATCTTGAAGTTTGAACATACAAAAGGTGACTGATGTTATCTGCATGACACAGATGCGTTGCCTAGGACACTGGTAATTGGACATGGGGTTGTTCATTTTCAAGTCATTGGTTCAGATCAAGACCAAGTCTGACAGCAATGAAAAGTTGCTACTATCTGATGGTTGTTTGATGCTCTTTGGCCTAGTAGAAATGAGTTGGTGGCCTACATCGAAGTCCCAAAGGGGAAAGCATTTGTGTCGCTAAAACCATAAGTAACACTAGTTCTTGGGGAAGGAGCAATTATCTGGGGACTGAATTACAATTTCACCTGGACCATCACTAAAGCATTTCACATGGCCGAGTGAAGAAATCTGACTATTCCTGTTATAGTCGTGAGGATGGAACTTACAGACGGGAATATGATGGCTACGACAAAGAACAGTCCTGTCTTATATTTCCCTTCTCTGCTCATAGGTAATACATTACATGATTCCATGTGTTTTGAATCCACTGAACTGGGACCCCTTATGATACCTGAAATTGGAAACTGTGTGAACATTGACATTTATAGTGCGATGATGTAAAATGGCACATTAAGGGCCAATCTACACAGTCCTTTGGAACGTTTTAAAAAGTATTTTAAAATGTTTCAAATAGGTGCGTTCTAAAACGTCTTAGGCCACATTACTGAGTACTCACGTTACAGGAGAACAGTCTTCAGTCTTTAAAGTGGTGTGTGCGGTCACACGCTGTTCTGCCCTGTCTCTTTCTCTTTCTCTTTCGTTTTTTCAGTGAGTTTAGGGCAAGGCATTGTGGGGGTTGTAGTTCAGTCACCACTTCCTCCTTTGTTCCTCTGTCATACCCTAGCGAGTATAGGGCTAGGCATTGTGGGTGATGTAGTTCACTCACCCACTTCCTCTTTCTTCCCCACCAATCAACTGCTAAGCATTTGGGCACTGGTCAAGGAAGCACTGCCCCCAGGAATCACAAACGGTAAGGAAGGACACATTATTTTACTTAAAACGATTTATTAAAAGTGAAACCGTTGTATATAACTGAAGGGAGTTTTAAAAAACCTCAGATATACAACGTTATAGGGAGTGCGTCATGTGGCCCAAAGAGTTTTCATAACCCTTCTAAAACGTCAAAAACCTCATATGTAGATCGGCCCTCTGTATTCTTAGGATATAACAAAAAATGATGAGGGAGGTCTGTGACTGTGCTTTCCAGTAGATTAAAAAAAAAATAGCACCCAAGGAAAATCAGCCTACAGAAATGAGAGAGGAGAAATGTTATTTCTCCCCCACCCCCAGGCCATTTTCTCAATTAAAATTCCTCTAAGTTGCTATCCATGAAAGGATAACGATAGGAGCCTGTATGGCACACAAAACATTTTCCTGTACAGGGCAAATAGCTTTGTGTGTGTGTATGTGCGTGCTCCTGGTTTCAGTCAGAACCAGTCAGAACTCTAAAGGAGCTATCCAAGTTGCAGAGCATCTTGGATAGCTTCTTTAGAGTTCTGACTGAAACCTGGAGCAGATTCACTGCCCCACTGACATTGGAGCCAGAAGTCTCTGCTGTGTCTCCTTCTGTGTGATTTTAATCAGAAAAATGGCACAAGGGCAAAGGGTTTAATTCCCTTCCCCAGTGCCATGGTCCCCGTCAAATTCTGGGCTGCTATTATTTGTTTGTTTTTTAAGCCAGGGAATTTTAATCATGGATCTCCTTCATCATGTCTAGTTTGGTTCTCTAGATGTTGCTGAGAGACTGAGAGAACCAGATCCGGGCCTGCTGTGTTTAGTGGCAGACTTCCATTTTCTGGAATGTTGAGCTGCCTCATGACTCCCTGTGATAAAGAGGTGGGGTATAAATATGTTGAATAATAATAAACCAAATAAAAATAGCTCCAGTCTTATTCTACAAAGATCTCCAAACTATACTTCGGGTATTCTGATCTGTTCCCTAGCATGAGAATTATAGCAGAATTTATTGATTTATTTATTAAAACATTTGTATCCCACCCTATATCACTGGGATCTCAGGGTGGCATACAGATAAAATTAGAACAATGTAAATAATATACACAGCTAAAAACTTATTTAATCGTTAACAAATTAAAACCAGTAGAGCCAGCGTTGGCGCCAGTCGGGCCCCCAAGGGGAGGGTATTCCACAACCAGGGCTGTCACAACAGAGAAAGCCCTCTCCCATGTCCCACCACAATGTATGTCTTGTGTTGGTGGGACATGGAGGAGGGCTCTTCAAATGATTTTGAAGTTAAAATACCATGGGATGGCTACAGAGTTCTATGAGAGGAATTCAGTGCTCTTGGCTCTTGGCTCTCCCTTCTCCCTGAAGCTCCCCCACATACACTAGAAACCTCTTCTAGTGTGTTCTAGAGGCAGCGGCCATTCCCCCCACCCACATTCCAATCTAGCTGGAACAGTGTGAGAAGTGGCAGGGGAAGAGTGAAAAGGGAAGTGGAAACAAGTGAAAATGCCCTTCCCCTTGTCTTCCGTTCACAGGGGCGGTATGCTGAGTTTTACGCATGTATTTATTTATTTACTGTACTTTTAAACTGCCCAAGAACCAATGTTTTCTGGGTAGGGTACAATACATTACAAAAATAAAAACCACACTAAAACAGAACATAAAAACAGCAGAGATGAAAACCAAGTTAAACCTAGCTGCAAAGAATAAAACCATTCCAGCACATAAAACCAAATGAAAACCAACAGCAGAATAAGATTCTGAAAGCACTAAAAGCAGTTCTTAAAATGCCTGGGAGAATAAAAAAGTCTTCACCTGGACCAGATCTACACCAAGCAGGATATGGCACTTTGAATGCATTTTGAAAACTGTATATGGAATGTGTCCTGGGCCCCAACAGTTGCCACTACTGTTATAGACTGTTTTAAAGCAGTAGTGTGGATCCTGCCCTTGCTCTCAAAAGACTACAACATAAGCACCAGTCAAGTCTCTCTGGATAGAGTATTCTGCAATGGGGTGCCATTACTGAAAAGGCCCTGTCTCTCTGGATTCAAGCCAATGTATTGAAATGGATAATCTTATGAGGAAAATGTCCTACACCTTAAAAGTTTGGTAGGTGTAGGTATCCATAGTTTGACATTTTATTTTAACTGTATTCATGCTTATATATAATGGAATGCCCATTTCATTTTCTTTAATTTTCATGGACCTGAATTTTATTTCTGAGTTTAAATGTGAGATAAGTAGTGTAATTTGTTGAAGGAGCAGGCCATTTTCATGAAAATATTTGTGCACAGTTTCTGCTTTTACTTTTCAATTATTTTGCAGAATGCGGTGGAAGGAAACCAGCATAATAGGAGGGGAGGGGAGTGAGTAAAATACTCCTCAGAAAGCAAGGGAAAGCTGTAATTTTTATAAAGTTAAAACAAGTAGGCTCCAGAAATTGCTGGTTTAAAATGCAGTCAGCCGGGAGGGGGGGGGGAAACAAAAAAACAACAACCACAGGCAATAAGAGTATATTACGGGCTGACATTTTAGAAGTCTCAAATTGGCAGGGGCGGGTGGAGTGGAAATCCTAAACCCATCCCTGACCACCACAAGGAAAGTAAATGTGCTTTCAGGCACATGCTTGTAGGAAATAGAGAATTAAAAAAATCAATTCCTGCAATGGTTCAGTGCTAACATCTCTAGCACACAAAAGCTTGGTGTACATTTACATTTTCTGCTGCTGCCAGCAGACACATTTATGCTATTGATAAGGACCCCTGCTATTTCTGCTTGGAGGTGCTGGATGAATTAGTGTCAGGAAGGTTGCTGGTTTCAAATCACTTATCCTGGAATGAGATCAAAGTGTGGTTTCCCCCTGTCCTTCCCCTAGATAAATAATGGGCATAGCTGTTGTGCTAAGCAATACACAGCTTCTTCAAGCATCTATGTATCTTTGTAGACCCTTGTTGACATTTATGCTTCTTAACGGAGGAAGGAAATGGGTAAATGAGGTCTACCAAGACCTTGTTTGGAAATCCACACATTCATATTCACATATCTGCAGCTACCTCCAAAGGATACATTCTTTCCCTGCTGATAAGAGTGCAGGGCTATTTGATGCATCTTCATTGGTGAGAAGGAAACTGTATAGATGATGTCCTTTTGTTAGACAAACAGCATACATGGTTGGCCCACCTGCTGTTCTCACCTGCACACATTTCTTCCCTCAGTAAGAGGGCTCTTTGCAATGAGAGAGGCTGAAGTTGAAATACAATGGAGTGTCTTAATGTTATCCACTGCAAGTAGAGCATACATTGGCTATAATTCCGTGGCCACCATTCTAACAAGCAAAAGCTAGCTGTGCTAATGGGTTGCAACAAGGTAAATCAATGTAACTTCAACTTGCAGTTGGAAGTCTAACATCAGGTCTGTTTCATTTTAAGCTGCAGCATTTTCGTGGGTTGGGTCCAGATTTAGTCAGGCTTAGAATAGGCCCATTGAAATCAATCAGTCATGACTAAGTGAAGTCCTATTACCACAATCAGGTGCATAAGGTGAATGAAAATCTGCCGGTATGATACATAAGACATTACTAAAGGGGTAGAAGTGGCTTACAATGTTGCTTTAGATCTATATAGTCATCATCACAGGGCATGATGCTGAATGTCTCTGAACCTATCTGTAACTTTTGATACAGTGTCATTCTGAACTTAGTAGTGGTTTGCTGCTGACACCACTGATGGGTTTGCTGGTTGTTATCAAACAATAAAGTGTTGATGATCTCACTATTGCAGGATAGTGATACACAGTGGCTAGTGTCTCTGCATCCTGGCTTTGCTGAGAAGGAACATCATACCTCAGTTCCTAGGGTGGGCCAGGGTCATGACATCACTATGAAGATGGTGAGCAATGGAATGGGGCCAATTCTGTAAAGTTTGACCTGTGTTTTTTCAGTCTCTCTTGGTGGCCATGTCTACACCTCCTCCTCACTTCCTCATCCTTCTTTTCTTCTGGCCCTCTAGATGGCTGTGTCTGGTAAGGCCCATGGTGGAAATGCACTAGAAGTTCTCTGGCTACCTGTAGACTCTATAATCCTGTGCAGAGAGCCTTGCAAATTAAGGTTGTGCAGATGCAGCCTTACCTCCCTGGATGTGTATCCCATCTCCCTTGTGCAGTGGCCTTACACTCCTCCTGCCTCCTTCGATGCTGCTTTAAGCAACTCCCACCTCTCTGGGTCCAGCGGCCTTAAGCTTCTTCTGTCTTAGTGCAGAATTAATAAAGTTCAAGGGCTGGAAGGCATGTGCAGTATAGTGGAGGTGAGACCAGGGATGAAGAGGAAATTCAGGATTTCAATATCTGGCAGCAAGAATCCTAGATATCTAGTCTACCAGCAGGGCTGCACCACCCAGATCGGCGTCTCTGGGAGGTCAGGTCTACTCATCTGGTACAACAGTCTCTGAGAGAACAGGTCTACTCAACAGGACCAAACATCTCCCAGAGACCAGGTCCACCCACCACTGGCCTACCAGTCTCCTGGGCAGGTTGTCTCATCCTTTTCTCCCCCCCCCCCACTTCCACTTCCTCTGGGAGGCACAGTAGCAAATACCATTTGGGAGGTCAGGTCTACTGACAGAGAGGAAGTACTGATCCAGATGATCATGGGAAGGCCAGGACATCTCACTAGGCTGCTGACTCAACCAGAGAACTGGTCTACCTGGGCTGGGTTGGGGTACGGTCAGGGGGACAAAAGCCCTTCCCAGAGAATGAGCAAAAACTTGTGTCAAAGGCTGACTTTCAATTGACAGGGAATGGCTCTACTATATACAAAATCATAACCCAGAATCAGGCCATCTATGAATGTTTTAGCACCAGATTCCCCATGAATATACAGTATACTAGGAGAGAGAGGTGCCCAATTTTTGGCCATGCTCCGCTCCTGAAATGGATGTTCCCTATACTTGACCAGGCAGCCAGCTATCTGAGGCCAGTCAAACTCCTCAGCACTGCGGTATAATTACATTTAGGGAGAATTCTGATTTAGGCCCTTTCCACACCAAGCTGTTTGTCTGGGATGGCCCCAGACTGATCCCTGTGTGCTGATGGTGTGTATTAGGTACTTTCAGGATCTCCCTCCCTCCCTGTGCGCCAATGATGTGTATTAGGTACTTCCGGGATCGCCCTCCCTCCCTCCCTCTACACCACTATGGTGTAGAAAGGGCTTTAGAGGCATTCAGTCATAATCCCACAGATGGTAGCTTTGCCCAACTGGCTTCTCAGCCAAGCACATACACCAAATGTCTGAAACTGAACAGGATTATTATCTCAACATAAATAGAATAAAATTAACCTGTCTCATGATGGTCTAAACCCATCTCACATTGTCTGCTTGATGAATTCTGCTTCATAATGAGAGAAAGCACAGACATCAAAAGATCAAAAAGTTACTTTGCTACGAATGCTTGGCTGGCACAAGCCAGTTATCCCTGTGGTAGCTTTTCTGACACCTCCTGCAAATCAGTTGTCTGACCTGGGCCAAACACTAATCAAAACATCTAGTACCTGGTTTCCTTCCAAAGTTTCCTTAGGATAGCTGCTGCTTATAACCTCCTCCAGTTTTATATGGTAAAACAAGTGATTAGAGGTCTTAGAGATCCAAGATAACTTCAAACGTTTTTCAAAATTGAAATGGGTAATAAACCCAGCTCACTGCTGTGGAGCCAGTAATGGAATGTGAGCCACCTAGTGGGCCACTTTTGTTAAGCAGAACTGGGACTGCAGGGTGAACGAAATGGCCAGTTAAGGCACCTGATGCAATCACTCAACAGCCCCCAGGGAAGGTATGGGTTAATATTGGAGGTAACAGTGGGCATTCCCTTGCTGGTGGGGACCTGCAGTGGAATCTCCACTGTTCCCTCTGACCTCAGTGAATGAGGGTTGGCTAGATTCCTCTGCTCTGGGGAGAACATCCTTCATCCCCGCTACTAACTCTGATATGAGATCAGAGTTTGCAGTGGGGATGTAGGAAAGCTGGCTGATGCTGGGACTTGCCAACACTGGAGAAAGCAATCCCCTTCTGCTTAGCCTGCTCTGCTAGTCTGGCTCAGCTTCACTGTGTGTGGGGCTTCCCTGACTGGGAAAGCACGTGTGCAATGAAACCTGGTCCTTGGACCATGTACTGGGTGGAAATTCCGCAGGGTGCTTGGGCTAGGTGGGCATGGTCACGTCCACTGTCAGGGGTGTGACCACACCTCTCTGAAGTCATATGGCCCATGAGGTAGTGCTGCACCCCTGAACAAAGTTTTAGGAGATACATTTCAACCTTTTAAAATGAGGAAGAATGGCACAAAAGCCAGGAAGCCCCCAATTGTTGGGGGAAGAGGCATGGTCAGAGAGAAGAAGCAGTTGTGGCTATCTTGGGAACTCCAAAGGGCTGAATTGGCCCCCAGTGAGGCCAGGTTTGGCACCGGGGCCTGAGGCTCTGCACCCCTGCCTTCCACTGTCCCGTGTCAGTATTTGAAGAACCTTAATCTCGGTTCTTTTGCAGGCCAAAATAGATACATTAAAAAAAGAGTCTTAAAAATGCTGTGAATTCATGAGTTCATTTTTAATGTATCTGTATCTGTAGTATTAAAGTTAATCAGAAGCTGGTATGCTATAGAGTCTAGACCAGGAATGCAAAAAGTGTACCCCCCACAAGCCTTGTCTGGAGCCCCCTTGATCCCTCAGAAGAAAAGTAAAATATTCTAGATGCACACAGGCACTCATTCCTAGAGCGTCCAAAGAAGTCATGCTTGAAGGGTTCAGCCTACTTTCTAGGACTTTCTAGGAATGGGGCTTTTATTGCAGGAACCACAGAGCCTATTTCTAGAGCATTTCCCCCCCTCCCCCACCAAATGTTCCATGTAACAGTATCTGGGATGTCAGGATCCTTCAGCAAGAGATTGGATTACAGGAGGAAAGACGGCTAGGAGCCAGGGTTCCTGAATGGCTGGATGGTTTGAGAACTGAGGTTTCTGGGAAGGATTTACCTGATCAAAGTAGGTGCTAGACCTCTGAAATGCTCTTGGCATGGGATTGGATTTCATTGGGTGTGTGCATGTTGTGTGTGTTTTGTAGCTTGGCCCACTGTCTTTGTATATGTGCATCACTACTTTTCAAGATGTGACTTTTATGGAGGACCATGTGTACTTCAAGTCCAGCAGGTGGCTAGGTGGGGTGGGGGTGGCGGGGACTCATCCAAATTAAATCCACAAAATAGACTCCTCACTTCTAATTGGTTCTGTTATGCAGGAAGAATGAGGAGTGATTGTGCATTCTGGGCTGTCTTTCAGCTCAGCCATGCTGAAGTACTCAACTTGAAAAGAAAGCTGTTGGTAACTGCAGAGCCTGGGCACACACTCACTCCTTGTCTGTCTTTGTTAACATCAGGGGAGCCTAAGAAGGACCGACAGAGTCAGAGAATTAGAATCAAGGGGATCCATCTATGATCTGCCTTCTGAAGTGCATTGACCCTTTTAAATTTGTTTACCATTTTGACCTTTTGAAAATTAAACTCTTACCCTTTTATCTGTGGACAGTAAAACATGAAGGCAAAATGGCAAGCTAAGTATAAGCTGATCAAAGATTCATTAAGAGCGGGTGGCAAATAGCGTATCAAGTTAAATGTACTACACCATTAGATGGCTAAAAGAATGGCTTCGATAAATTGAATTGTCTCCATAGCTTATGCTACAAAAGGAAAGATAAATAGATAAAACAGGTGCTCTCAGAAGCTGCAGTGACTGGTGTACTCCACAGACAATCATTTGGGCCTTAAGATGTAACACATGTGCCTATTCTTAAAAAACAAAATTCACATTAAGAAGAACAATGTATTATTAATTACATACCTACCCAAAGTATACATGTTATTTAGGGTACACATGTGTTTAATTCTGTTTAGCTTTCTTGGATTATATATCTCATATAATCTACATTTTGTGTATTAGAAAAAATGGCTTAATGTTTTATTATTTGAATTCACCAGTGGCTAGAAAAGACTGTATAAGTGTTCATTTTCCAACCCCCTACCTAAAATATGTCTGTCCAATTTATTTTTTGTTCAGGCATCTCTATTTTAGTTAGGTATTAGATATTCTCATCATTTACAGCACAGTTTTATGCACATCTACCCAGAAGTCCATTTAACTCCCAGGTAAGAGTATATAGGATTGCAGCCTTAATCAACAAGTTGTTTGTTGTTGTTGCTACTGTTGTCGTCATGAAAAGGTTAACTTACTAAATTATGAATGTGAGGTATTCAGGATTATGCTGCAACTTACACCACCAACAGATTTGGTTCTTCTATGCATATCTAGCAACAGTCAGGTTGAAAACAAGGAAGGCTGTTTATTGGACGGAAGAACACTTTATTTAATAATAAAATGAACAGCTTGTAACGATCATTTAGGTGAGAATTGATATCCTCTGAAACAACTTGCTAATGACGTCTCTTTATATGCTAAGACTCCCTCAAGGTTACTTTATAATGAGACTCAAAGACGTCAAAAAGAATTCTTGACAAAGTAGAATTCAGATGCCTTCACAGAAGACAAATTTATCCATTACTGCAAAAATATTTCTAACATTGGTGTGCGGGGCACCTCATCCAAGCTGCTTAAATAAGATTCCTGACCAAGGAAAACCAAGCCGTATCCAGACAATTTGTTCAGCATGCAGCTAATTGTGCACATGGGTTGTGCAAAATCGAATGCGTTGAATTGTGCAGATGGCATTTCTTCACTTTAGTTGGAAGCTCCTTGGATCCTGCCTGAATTGTTTTCATTATCTTCCATCAAAGGGCATAACTTTATAGGATGAAAGATGACATTCATTTCCTCGTGCCTACCTTGGCAGTTTTAGGGAAATGAAAACAAATGTATAAACGTGGGCATAGAAGCGGCCTCTAATCATTCACAGACAGTTTCGAGCTGCATTCATATGTGAGTTGTGGCTGATCAGTCTGGGCAAAACTGACATCCCAGTCAAAGTATATACACTACTACACTGTGATGGCCTTAGAAGGAAAAATATATCAGGTACTAAGCTCCTCCGTAAATGGCTTTTCTCATTCACCCACATTGAATGGCACATATACACTTTCCCCTGAGTTCTCAAAAGACAGATAGTGCACACAAACAGCTGATCACATTGTAAAACGTTTCCAGGACCGGTATGGAAATGCTGTATGTCAGTGAAGAATGTGATGATCAGTGCTACACTTTATGGTGGCAAGGCACAGCATGGAGGCTGTTTCAAGCAGCCTCACTCTGCAGTAAACATGTGTGTGCAGAGCAAGCTGAGCTCATTTGTAATACAACATGAATTCAGTTTTATGTTAACATTCATTGATGCACTACTTTTTTTTTAGAAGAAATTATACATATAGCTTTTGTCCAGTGTTATTTTGACACCTGTTTTTCTAAAGCGTTAAACTACAGGAACCCTGCAGCCACCTCTAGAAATCAGAATTTATTCTCTAATCTGGATGGGTTCCTGCTGTGCTCAGATTTGGCGGGCATGGAGGCTCTGGCTCTTGCTAGACACTGCTGCTCACTCTGATATCAGGCTGGTTCTGCTCTGCAGCTGTTTGGCCTAAGTGCCAAAATTAGCAGTGAATACTCTGACCACCTGGCTTGGGTCACCCAGCCAGCTGCCACTTCTTGCTTCAGGCTAATTCACAAGCATGCCGAGGCTCCAGCCTGCTTGGAAGCTTCTTCTAGATGCATCCTTAGTTGCTTTCACACCTCCCGGCCCTATCCAAAAATGGCAAGCCCAAACTCAGAATTGGTTCACACTGACTGAAAATAGCATGGCAGCTTCCGCTGGAGCTCAGGTGATGTAAACTGTGATGCAATGAGTTCCGATGGTATCAGAAAATCACTCCAGTTCCCAGCCATCCTGTCAAGAGCTCTATTGAACTGGTAAAATGGGGTCTCTGTGAGTGTGAATTCCAATCAGATTTTTAAAGTCAGAAAGAACCTCCTTATTTATTCATACAATTAGTTTGCGGTTTTTTAAAAGTTGGACTTTTCATGGGATTTGAATAATCCCCAGTACTGGTACGAGGATCTTTGGCACTGATCCCATTATTGAATATCTTTATGCATGATCTGTGAAGCACATCAATAAGTTTTTTTAGAAGATGGGAATAATTTGGCAATTCCTGCAAAACAAGTTAAATGCAGCAATGAGGAGGACCTTTCCCCACCCTGCCCGCTGGGATGGGGAGAGGAGATTGCTGGCGAGGATGGGGAGAGGTGACGTGGGGGGCCACCATAGGCTGGCCCAGGGTGGTGCCACCGGAGATAGGAGGGGTCTGTGGCTATTTAAGGGGGACCAGGACCCCTCCAAATCTCCACTGTGTGCTGCGCAGCTCGCAGCGAAGAAGAGCTGGAAGGCACAGACCGGCGAGTGAAAGGATCAGCAGCAGACGAAGGAGGAAGGCTTACTTGGACCCCGGTGGGGCTGAAGAGTCGGCTGTGCGGCGCGGCGAACGGCGGAGCAGCAGAGGAGGCGCGCCATCTGACTCCTGCGGCTGCGAGCAAGGCGGCGGCGGCGGCCGCTCAAAACGGCTGAAGACTCGGCGGGGCTGCTACGGCTGTAGCAGCTCACCAGCATCTGATCAAGGCCAAGGAAGAGGAAGTCGGGGTCCTGCCTAATCCCGCCCTCCCTGCAGCGGATAGGCTAGCACGGCAGCAGGGTTAGGAACAGCGGCAGGGCCAGCTAAAGGGCCGCCCCGGCGGCGAAGACGGCGAGAAGACAGCCTCGGCGAGGGATCCTGACGGTGGCGGAGCTGGCGGCAAGGCGCCAAGTCCGGCTGGGCAGCGCAATAGAGGGCAGCGCGGCTCCGGCGGAGGCCAGGGGGCGAATTTAGCGGCAGTAGGCGGCTGAAGCTCTTTGGCTGTGGGGAAGCTATTAAGAAGGAGCAGCGGCAACTGAAGGCGGCGTGCTCAGGCCCCTTGATCGTCGGGCCTCTGGCCTTACAGGTTTTGGGTAGCGGGGGGGGGAGGAACAAAATTGGCGGATGCTAGCCGCAGTCCTCCAGCTGGAAGGAGGGGAAAGGGCTCCCTGAGAGAGGGGGGAACTCAAGCCCCTTTGTCATATAATTCTATTACCTGCTGACAGACAGTTTTAACAGATTTTGTCAGTGTTAGCAATACTGGGCTATTAGTTTAATACTGTTATTGATGGATTTTCACTTGCTTTAACTCAAAAATTACAAACCCCCCCCCCCACCCTGGTTCTTTGCCCCCATAGCTAAAAGCTCTAACATACATAGGCCAGCCTGAGCAGCTATCCAAGTGCTATTCAATTGTTACTTTGCAACGTACAGGGGCTGTAGCTCAAGGGTAGAGCATCTGCTTTGCAAGCAGAAGGTCCCAGGTTCAATCCCTACCATCTCCAGGTAGTGCAGGAAAAGCTGCTGTCTGAAACCCTGGTTTGATTCAGAATAATTGATTCTTTGTTTCAGTGAAGAGCCCAAGTTTGTTAACCAATCTTGTTGGTGTTATAGTCTTTTCTTTAGTAAGACAGCTCATTCTGAAGCATACATACAAACATCATGCCTCCAAAATAAAGGGGTTGGGGAAAAAAGGGGCAAAAAGAAAGGGCTCCTGCACAATCTGCTAAACGTAGACGGCCCATTGTAAATTCTTCCTCTGAGGAAGAACTTGACCCACAAGTTTCCAGTATTGTCGCCAGAGTACAAACACTGGAAAAAGAAAAAGGCATTTCCGCTACCCCAACTCCGGTCACACCACACACACAGACTGAACGCAGGCACACACTTAAGAAAAGACAAGATGATTTATTGAGTACTCTTTCAGCTCGGTTGAAGGTGATAGAAAGCTCTTCGGGCGGATCTACCAGTGAAGTGCCAGCTACGGAAGCAAGTTCAGCCACGATTCCCACCCCGTCCATCACGGAGCAGAGCACGGTATCACCTTCGGAGCCTGCTCTTCAATTGCACCGCCCCGGTATCGGGACCTGGCTTACGCCTCAAGGTGACCTGCAGTCTCATTTTACTAGCTTGATGCCCCTGGCAACACTATTCCACAGGGTTTAACACAGCCCCCGGTCTCAGACGCTATGGTCGCTTGCAATACCGTCTGACAGGGACCTGCCGGTGCAGCAGGGACCGGCCCCACTTAGGAAGTTAGTGATCCTTACGCAGGTGCTACACACGATAGTATCCCCACTGGAGGCAAATCCGTGCCTTTGGGATATCACCTGCTCCCGGCCACCAGGGAAAAGATATGCAATGGGGAATACGTTGACATATTCTCCTTGCTATTCCGAGAGCAAGAGAGCACGGATAAGGAAAAGGGAATAGATAAACAGGTGGAAAGGATCAAAAGGAAGAAAATTGTTCACGCTCGGGCTAATTGGTTGCCAGGATGCCTTATTTGGGAGTAATAGTGCAACGTTTTCCAGGAAAGGGGTTATTCTAACAAAATACCTTGATATGATCTATTGAGCGTATTCCAAATACAAGGGCGGAGCCTGGCTGGCTTACGACCAATCATTTCGTCGAAGAGCGGCATTTGACCACGCCCTTCGGAGGGATGTCAATGATCATGATCTGTGGTTGCAGTTCATGACGCCAGCCCGGCCAGGATTTGGCGGCAGGGCAGATAGTGGCCATATTTTGGCCAAACAGCAGTCTGCGTCTGCCTCCAGGGGGTATGCGGGTCAGGCGGTTCAACACCGCCCGCTCTGCTGGGACTTCAACAAAGGCAGCTGCACACGCAACCCATGCAAATTCAGACACGAATGTCAAACTTGCTCAAGCTATCACGCCGCATCAAATTGTTTTAAAACCAGGAGCGGAAAATGGCCTGTTAAGGACGCACAGGGACCCAAACGATCTGGGGGGCAACAACCTCCTCCCAAAGGGACCCAGCCCGGTCAAGCTTAAGCCACTCAACAACTTATTGGCTGCGTACCCTAGAAGGCAGGAGGCTTTGTACCTTAGCTTAGGTTTTAGGGAAGGCTTTCGCATCCCTTTTCAAGGGGTTTAGAAGTAGTTCATTTTCTAAAAATCAGAAATCCCTCAGTTCAATGGAGGATATCGCTAGGGAAAAAATTGGGAAAGAAGTCAAAGCAGGTAGGGTTTTTGGGGCCATTTCTGACCCCCCCCCATTACACATTTACTAGTTTCACCTTTAGGGATCGTGCCTAAAAAGGCTCCAGGTGAATTCCGTTTGATACACAACCTGTCCTTTCCAAAGGGTGCTTCAGTAAATGATGCAATCCCTGAACATTTGAGCTCAGTTAGGTACGCTTCTTTCGATTCAGCTATACACATGGTGCGAAAAAATGGGTCAGGGGCATTGATGGGCAAATGCGATATAAAGGCTGCCTTTCGCATTATGCACATTCACCCCGAAGACTTTAATCTATTAGGCTTTTGCTTTCAAGGGCAATTCTACGTGGATCGTGCCCTACCCATGGGATGCTCTATTTCCTGCGCAATGTTTGAAGCGTTCAGTTCCTTTTTGGAATGGGCACTCAAACGGAGGCTCACGAGAAAACGGAGGGCCCATCCTCCGTGCTTAAAGTTTTTTGGGCATCGAATTAGATTCTATCTCGCAATGTTGTCGTTTGCCAACGGATAACATTGGCACATTGCACAGTAAACTTCTGCACATTTCAGGGAATACAAAGGTTTCTTTGAGGCAATTGCAAGAATTATTGGGTCATCTTAATTTCGCCTGCAGGGTCATCGCCCCTGGTAGGGCCTTCTTACGACACCTTTGTAGGGCTATGTCAGACTTGCGTAAGCCGCATCACCATATTCGAGTTACGCGGGCCATGCGAGCCGATATTGCTGTATGGCTAGATTTTCTGGAACATTTCAATGGGGTATCATTCTGGAGGCAAGAACTTTTATTAAAGGCTGACCTACAGATGCATTCGGACGCATCCGGGTCATGGGGTTTTAGGGTTATTTGGGGAAGGAGATGGTGCGCGGAACAATGGCCTGAGGAATGGCGGTCCGACGGCACATGCCGCGATCTTACATTCCTTGAATTGTTCCCCATAGTTGTGGCAGCACATGTATGGGCATGTGATTTGGCTAATTCAACCGTATTGTTCTGGTGTGACAATCAGGTCACAGTACAGGTAATCAATTCCCTTGCCTCTCATAATCCCCGCGTCATGAACTTAGTAAGAGCTTTTTACTCTTCACTGTCTTAAGTTTCACATTCTTTTCGGGCAAAGCATATTCCGGGGCTGAATGACGATATAGCAGATGCTTTGCCCCGACATCAGGTGCAGAGGTTTCGGGAATTGGCTCCATGGGCCCTCCCAAGGCCGGAGAACATGCCTCCATCACTCTGGCTCCTTGGAAGGAGGAAATCAAGCAGGCTATTTGGCAGTCCTTGGCGCCTAGCCAGGGCCGCTTATCGAAACGCAGGTAGGGAATTTCAGGCATTCCGCACGGCTAATCAGCTGCAACTCCTGTGGCCCATCCCGGTGGAGCATGTGCTCCAATTTGTGTACATGCCACACGTAAAGGTCTGTCAACTCGCACCATTTCTCTTAAGTTGGCAGCTTTACCTTTTATGGAAAGGCTCGTGGCATGGAGGATAGTACCTCGGATTTCCGGGTACGGAGGGCCCTTAGTGGCTGGGCAAAAACTTCACTTCGTACCCCCGATGCTAGGCTTCCATTATCCCCAGATATCTTACTCGGGCTACGGGCACAGTGGCCGCTACTTTGCCACTCCCGTTATGAATCAGGTTTATTCCACGCAGCAGCATTAACAACCTTTTTGGGGCATTTCGGATATCTGAGGTTTTGGCCTCATCTAAGCTGGATACGTCTTTACGGGCGTTGCAATTCTCTGATTTGCATTTCAAGGGCACAGAGGCCCGTTTGCTTCTGCGATACTCAAAAACTGATCAGAAAGGTTTGGGTCGTTGGATTTCTTTATTTCCATCTACCAACGCTGACTAATGCCCTCTGCAGGCTTTATCAGATTTTGTAACTCTGCATGGCCACAATGCGAGCTTCTTGTTTTGCCATCGGGACGGCACGCCCCTCACGAAATACCAATTTTGGGCAATTGCTAGGAGGGCCCTTGATCAAATGAGTCTGCGCGCTGCTATGTTTGGTAGCCATTCATTTCGCATCAGTGCGGCGTCCACAGTGGCAGCTTTGGGATTTTCTCCTCCACAGATACAGGCGCTAGGCAGATGGTGATCCTCGGCGTTTAAAACTTACGTGGGACACGTAAATGCTTGCTATACGCAGCAGATGCTAATGCTTTCATGTTTATTCTAGATCTGCCAGTGGCTTCTGCACCCGGGCGGGTTTCCGTATGCGGCCACAGTATGGTCTTCTGGGCCAGCAAGCATGCAGCCAACTCCAGCTTTGGATCGCAGCTCGGCTTGAGTCAGCACGCAACCATTCGTTGGCTCGGGAAACGTGGTATGCGGTGGGATGAGCTCATCCCTACCTTGCTGCAGCGGCATTCTACTCGGTTTCCCCCACTGGTCTTGCTTATTCATTTAGGGGGGAACGACTTGGGCTTAATGAAGGGCAAGGCCCTCATTTTGCAAGCTTTGGCTGATTTTCAGCATATACGACAGCGCTGGCCCGGCATACGGATTATATGGTCATGCATCTTGCTTCGGATGAACTGGCGGGTGTCCAGTCATCCCCTTGCTATTTGCACCTTGCCTCGGATGAACTGGCGGGTGTCCAGTCATCCCCTTGCTATTTGCATCTTGCCTCGGATGAACTGGCGGGTGTCCAGTCATCCCCTTGCTATTTGCGCCTTGCCTCGGATGAACTGGCGGGTGTCCAGTCATCCCCTTGCTATTTGCACCTTGCCTCGGATGAACTGGCGGGTGTCCAGTCATCCCCTTGCTATTGAAAAGGCAAGAAAGCGGGTTAATACTGAGAGGTTTAAGGCCCTAGCGCAGCATGGGGACTTTAGTATTCAACATCCTAACATTAGCCGTTTTCGGAGGGAGCTCTATAGGCGCGACGGGGTTCACCTGTCTCCGCCTGGTAACCAGTTATTTTTAGCAGATATTCAGGAAGGGCTACATAGTGTTCTGCTTCTGGGGGGAGGGGGAGGGGGAGACTGAGTAATGGTTTGTCTCCCCCTGTGGCGGTAGGAGCGGGCATTTTATATGTTTTTAATGGTGAGCATTCACGGGCACTATTCAAGTGATTGGTAACGCCTGAGGGCCAACCACTGAGAGCCCTGCGGCATCAGTTGGAAGGATAAGGCTTACCTTTGGGGCCAACCTTTCTCGTCTACTCGGAGCCCTGCGGCACGAGTGGAGACGACACCGGAAGGCCACCCCCACCTCAGATTGGGGAAGCTCGGGGGGCGGCGAAAAAGCAGGCGCCACTTCCCGGGCTGTGAATGTCTCGCCCGACCCCTTCAATGGCCTGGCTGGCCATGCAAAATGCCCGCTTAGGTTACCTCCCCCCTTTATGCTTGCTTTTCTTGTAAATAAATAAAGTGGCCCTTGTTTAAATCCCAACTCTGTGTCGCCTCTTCATTTCTCATCCTTCGCTCCGCAATGATCTTTTCCCTTCCGGTGACACACTTTCCTTTTTCTTTGTACATTGCTGAAATTTCAGAATATCCAAAACAATAATTATATGTAATGAAACACACACATACACAGGCTAAATAGTCAAGCCAAGAGAATCACAAAGCTTCCTTTAAAAAGTGGACTTCTACTTGACATTGCATGGCATTACGTTAGATCCAGACATAGCCATGCTTAGAGCAGACCCACCGAAATAAAGAGACTTAAATAACTAATGACTAACTGAAGCTCCATTGATTACAATGGATCTCCTCTAAGATTAGCTAAACTATTTCAAGAGACAACTGGGAAAAGGGAAATACTATTTCCAAATAATAGGTTTCCGTGGGACTAAATCCTACAGAGACCTCTACTGTTGGGCAAATGTATTCTTGAGTATCTGCATAGATCAGGAGTAGGCAACTTGTTGCGGATGAAGAGAGGAGCAAGGAAATAATGACACAGACACCACAGCTTGGGTATAACTACGGCCTCTTTATTTAAATTGGGTAACTCACCCTTCCTTGGAACTGCATGTGAGAGTGCGGGAATCCAAATACACCTGTCTCCAGGCGACTAGCCTGCATAAAGGGCAAGCCACTCGGCCAAGCCAGGAGTTGGGCGTACCTGACTCCTAACTTAAGCTACACATGTGTGTTTGGGGGAACCACCCCATGCCATCCCTGCCGGGAGCCGCATAATTCCCAGTAGAAGAGACAGTGAGGTCCCCAAAGGCAAGCCGTATCCTGGGTCGAGAGCCACACAGCCCCCGAGTACCAAGCCTCAGAACCTGCCAATCACCATAATGGTGCCCAACGAGTGCTCACCAACCTTAACTGATATCTTGAGATTCCCGCATGTCCCACCAAAGAAGGGTGCTAAGCTTCTGCTTTAGCGACCTACCCCCCACCAGCCCGGGAGAACAACCCACAGGCCTACATGCAGATCCTGCAGGAAAATATCATTCCCTACGTTGGACAAGTGAACGCCGACTGCCCTGTAAATCTCCCCTCTGGATGCCAATCCTTAGCAACAGCCAAATTTACCTATTGACTTTTTCCTTGCCCAATTTAAACTAAGGGCATCCCCACCCTCGGGCTTCTGGGGCTGAGGGAGCAATTTGAATGCATAGTACAAAAATCTGCCTCCACCCCTCTAGCCAAGTGTGGGACTGCTCTGTAATTAACTGAGCATCAGAAACTTGAAAAGGCCCTAACAGCTCCCTCAGATACTCCTGCTTGCTCTGCCAGCCTCCTTCAGGCATGGAATATGCCATGCTTCCAGCAACCTCTTTCCCCATGTCAGCAAAGGATGGGCCAGCCAACTTACCATAAGGGTCACGCGGACAGCTCCCCACAGTGTAGTATCACCCAGAATTCCAGCAGTTAGTAAACCGCCCAGAGAGCTTCGGCTATGGGGCGGTATATAAGTGTAAATAATAATAATAATAATAATAATAATAATAATAATAATAATAATAATAACTAGGATAGGCCAAAAAGTCTGAGGCTTCCCCCTCAGCTCCAAAAAAGCTCAATTCCATACCTGCTTATTGGTAGAATGCCCATGTGCCAGTGGCCATGAGTCACATGGCCTCTGTCACTTGCCTCTTCCAGATCCTAAAGCACACCAGGCATAGGATCTTAGTACTGTCTGGCCACAAGGGCTAACTTTCAGGAACCTGGACATCTGGCTTCGTGACAAAGTGTCACCGACTTCAACATCCAGACCAGGAATATGATGGGCAAAATTGAGATTGAGGGCAACCAGGACTCATAGCCCTGACCCGCCCCACTCCTGAGGTTCCTTAGATGATAAAGAGGCAACTACATGAAAAGTGGCCAGCTGTCTGGCCAAGATGATCAGAGGCTAATAAGAATTTTGGTTCAAGCCTGATTAAAAGGAAATTACTCCAGGAATGACAAATCTCTGTATCCCAGCTTCTATCCCTAAGTGTGTATACCATGATAAGGAAGACTAGCCCCATCATGCCATTGTATAAACATCTGCTAAAGGCCCGACCAGTGCTAATACCCAACAAGGATTACACATACCCACCAGGGGCATTCTTAGGGATTAAACCCATGAGAACACTTTAAGATGTGCAAAGTGGTATAATGAATGGACCTAAAACATGGCAGGCCTTTACCTCCTTAACTTAGCTCTGGGCCTGGTGCTCCATACAAGGATGCAGGTCGGGTTCTAAGCCAAACTGGTGGCATTAGGGCCTTTAAGAGAAGCTCTAAACTGTGTGTGGGGGGGAAACCATTAACAAAGGATGCATCTTTGATTGTAGCCTTTATTTTAAAAAAACAGTCTGGAACCTTAGAAGGCGGAGAGGGAGAGATGTGAGTGAGAATTCCCTCTCCTTTACAGCACTATAACTCTACAATTAACAACTTGCTTGCATGCTTTGCATGTGTGTATGTTCATTTGATTATGGCTGCTGATCATTAATTTTCATATCAATTCAATCCAAGGCATGTCTACTCAGAAGTAAGTTCCACTGAGTGCAATGAGTCTCATTCTCCATGCACTAGCTTGAAGGGGTGTGTGGATTTGGCTGTGCTTCTCTTTGAGAGCTCTGTGTATTTAGGGACCAAGGCTTTTTGTAAGAGAAGAGGTTAAACTCCCCCCCCCCCTTTTTTAATTCCATGTATTTGATTTTTAAAGAATTTTTATTCCTTCATTATAATTATAATGAATAATAATAATTAGTAGAAGTAGTAATACGTTTATTAATGTTACATTTATATCCTGCCTTTTTTTCCTCTTGCAAGGAACCTAAGGTGGCTTACATAATCCTCCTCCATTTTATCAGCACAACAACCCTGTAGGGTAGAAGAGTCAGTGACATTCTGAATTTTCTTAGCTTTTCTAATATTTTTTATCAGGTTGAACAAAACTATTGTGTATTGTTATCTCTAGTACCAACATCTTTGACAGGCTTAATATAGGATTCATTGACCACAGGCTATTTTTAGAGCAAAAAAATAAAATAAAAATCCAAACTTGGATAGATTAAAATTAAATTGAGCAATATTTCTAAACACCCACATGGCTATTCTTGGTACTGGGTCAGATGTAGTGATATAAGAGGATGTTCAGACTCCATTTAGTTGATCAGTTGCAAAGAAGCTTCTAGTAAGGAGGAAGGGGAAAGCCCTAGACTGATCATTCTTTCAAGTGCCATATCTCCCCCCACAAAAACCCATGAGGTAGGTTAGGCTAAGAGTCTATGACTGGCCCAAAACCATCTAGTGAGTTTCTTCTTCTGCTCACTTTCACAGAAATGTAAAACAAATGTTTGGTAATGTTTGAGTGTATGGCATGTGCTACTTTTACCCTCACAACAACCCTGTAAAATAGATTAGGCTGGAAATTTAGGCCTGACCATAAACTATGTATGAATAGAGGTCTGTCACAATTGATGCAATACACTCACTTTTTGCACTTCCTAATACATTTGTTTCCCAACTAACTTACCGCTAATACAGTCATGAATCTAAAACTAAAATATGTTATTTTTACTATAGTAAGATTAAAGAATCCACATACATCAAGTGCAAATCAGAGAACCCACTATTTTTCATATTAGTCTTCAAGAATTAGGATTCTTTTCCTAATTATGCCTTACATGGAGGTTGCCTTTTTCACAGCGGCCGGATCAACATTCTCATCAAGCTGTCCACCTCCCCTGCTCCAAACTCTTTCTTGGTCAGTCACCGCTAATTAGCTCAGATCCTGTTAGTGTATATGTGAAATTGTGATCCCCCAATGTGCATCACTTTACACTTGCTTACATTGAACAGCATTTGCCCTTTTCATGGCCATTCTCTCGGTATGCAGAGATCTTTACGGAGCTCCTCACAATCCTCCATTGTTTTAGCAAGACTAAATAATTTGGTATCATCACCAAACGTGGCTACGTAACTGCTCACTTCCACCCTCATTCTAATATTATGAGAAAGGGAGAAACTGCCTCCCTGTCCACTTTCTTCACAGCATGCATATAGGAGTGGGCAGTGAGATGGCCAAATTTGCTGCTGACCTCAAAATATTTAGGGTTTTTAAAATGAAGTGAGATTACCAAGAGCGCCAAAAGAATCTCTCCATAGTGGGAAAATGGGCATCAAAATGGCAACAACAGTTCTACATAAGCATTTGTAAAGTGATGCACACCTACTGACTTGCAATGATGGGAGTTGTAGTCCAACACCTTTGGAGGGCACCAGGTTGGGGAAGGGCTGCTCTAAACAAAAAAAGAGAAGTAGGTGGCCCTAAGTTGTTCGTGATCAGTTTTCCACAACCCCACAGTCACCTCTGCATATCATATTCTCCATCCTGTCCTCATGGTTTATCTGCTTTGGGAGAATGAGAATTTCACTTGCACTTTCTGCCTCTTTAGGGAGGATGTGGCATTAAGGCTTGGGAGCCTTAACTCCCAATTTCCCTGCTTTTTGGTGCTTGGTTGGAAACTGTGGAGCCTTAACGTTGTTTTTGTAAACCATAGGTTTTTTGTTTAATGAATCCTATTATGTTCCAAAGAGTCTCCCTCACCCGCAGGAGCAGCTTTTGAGTTGGGGGTGATGGGCCTAAATGGGTGTGGTTTTTTTTACTCCTGACCTATGCAAATAGAAACACTTTTTGCTAAGGGAAAGCTCCCACTGGTTACAATCAAATGTTTTTGATAACTAGCAGACTATCTCGAATATTTTCTTTTTTGATCTCTGATTAAGGAGATGTTATCATACGTCCCCATCAACCTCTTGGCTGGGCTTAATTGATTAAACTGATTAAAGTTTGTAGCCCTAATCACAACGTACTCCAAATTTTACACAGCTGTTGTAATAATTGTTGTTGTTCGTGCAGGCACATTTACACAAGTGAACTCTGCCCTTACGTTTATCTTTAAAAACAGTAAGGTTATCTTTAAAGGTTGTCAGTGGAGATAAAATTAAGTTGCTTAAAATTACAAGATATATTAACTACACGAACTAGAACCTGAATGACCTAGGGAGTATGAAAATTAACAAGACAGGATAAAGAATGATGAAGCAAGATTTCTGTCGAGATGGAAGGAGCATACATATGGGGTTAGGTACCCTTCCTTCCTTCCTTCCTTCCTTCCTTCTTTTTGTTTTAGCTGTTCCTATGATTGCTTATGCTTTGACACGGCAAATCAAGATTAATTGAGATTAATCATTGTTAGAGAAAAACTATTGTGAATTTACAGCATATTTTTAAAGTTTAAATATGTTTATTGAGCACAATTTCATTAGCATCAGATGCTGAAGTTCCAGACACCAAGACCAGCATAGAAATTACTTTATTTAGCTCCCAGTTGTAAGTTTCTATAGCAACTGTATCATATAGCAGGAAGCTAATATTCTAACGTATGACTACAGCTTCAACTAGAGATTTTATTGCTATAATTTGGATGGCTCTTAAAATATATATAGGGTGTTTTTTGTGTGTTGGCTTTTGTGTACTTTACTCTTTTGGGATCTATTTATAAATCTACCTGCATAATCTCATTATTAATTATACCATCTGAAATGAAAATCCCATCACCCTTGGCTTCAATAGCAAATAATTTGTCATGGCTTAAATTTTCTTTTCTTTTCTGTTGAGTCAGTTTGGTAATGATTAATGCAAAGAATAAGAATCAGAGAGCTGGCCATGGTGCTGATGGAGCACTATTCCTACAACAAAACAATATAGTTGCCTTCCCCAACTTAGTGTCCTCCATACTGCAACTCCCATCATTCCAAAATATCTATCCATGCTATGTCCTGTAGTGGAGACTAGCTGTATGGGAGCTATTAACACAGCAAACATCTGAGGAAGACTGGGGGCTTATATGCTGGCTGTCCCTGTTCTCCAGTTGCAGCCTCATTAGTAGCCATAGCTGGGTCTTCCTTCTCATGACTAGAACTCTGCTCTTGAATAAACCTCCTTCACGCATGTACCCTGGCGAAAGAGTCTTCTAGCAGCCAGGTAGGCACTCCAGCAATGTTTCTCAGCATCTCACTATCTGGTGCTGGTGAACTGGATTCCTTCACCTTCAAAGAGGTCTCTCCTGGGCTTAAGTCAACCAGGATCCTGACATGCTGTCTGGGAATGATGTGAGCTGCAGTCTAACACGTCTGGAAGACACCATGTTGGGGAAGATTTTAAGACAGGGTTTGTCATGACTCTTTCTAGCTCTTGATTGACTGAAGTATGGCAGCTCTGCAACATACACCAACATTTCTTCAGGAGGTGGGAGCAATTTAGCAACTCTTACAAATGTAGCAATAAAGCTGCAAAGCTTTTCTCAGTGACACCAATTTCCCTTTTTATGTATATTGCAGGGCTTTCTGAATATCTGAAATAATCATTCTATTTAATGAAGTCTACCTTCAGTAACTGCATCTTATAGCAGGAAGTCCTTAAATTAAGAAAATCGTGTTTCCTTTATAGAAATATTAGCTGATGTGCCCAGCATTGCTCGGGTCCATAGATAATGTTTATAACATTTATTTGATAAATAATAAATTTCTCTGCACCTCATTCATCTCTAGTTGGTTTGGTTTTTTTTAGTTTGCTTGAGTTTGTAAATTGTTTTGTTAGAATAAATGGAAAATTGTGTTAATAAGAACTATATTTTAAATTAGAGCTTCATGATAAACCACATTTTTTGTTTTAACTGAAATGCCTACACCTCCCATTATGCCTTGGCTGGAGCAGCCGTCTAAACTTCGAAAACAATCAGGACACACAACACCCTTTCTGCCAGCTAAAAAAGATGCAAACCTAAGAATACGTTTTCAAAATATACCCAGCATTGCCCAGATATCTGAATAGCATATAGTAGGGAAGCGGATCTCAGCAGACACGGGGAACTGTTGTATGCATTTGCTCTGAAGTAATTATTATGAAAAAAGGAAAGCAGCCAGAACACAGAATACATTATTGGCATAATTTACTATATAATATCTACATTTAACAGGTTTTGGCAGAAAGCCAGGATGGTCAAGGCCACTGGTGACTTAGGCCTCTTATCTTACATACCTGTGCTCTGAAGATACACCATGGCACTTTATAATTTTTAATATTTTAGTTAAATGGTCATTCCACCACCTTATGTTGCTGATTGCATTATTCCACTGCTATGGAGCCACATAGAGGATAACAAATTTTCAATATCTCCTGCTGAAGAAATTTTATTTATGGAATGTCCTGAAGGGATAATAGCCATTTGTACTGGTCATGACAATGAGTCATAGTTTGGTAGCAAGAGAAGACTCTTGGGAGCTCCATCCAAGGCATGCTGGGAGTTGTAGGCATAAGCCTCAGATTTTTATTAAATTCTTTGAAAATATTTGAAACCCAAAATTTCATGTTTTTAGATTTTTCTTGTACATTGTACAGCCAAACCTATCAGTGTGCTAAATTTCAAGTTTCTACCCAGCGTTGCTTGGGCCCCCTAAGATATATATCTGCAAGGTAATCATCTTAAAGAAGCAGGGCAATGCCTTTAAACAAATTAAATTCATTTCTTTTTCCCCTCTCTTACCCTCACGACAACCCTGCAAGGTAGGCCTGTCCTAGGCCTAAGAGGTAACTTTAAAACAAATTAAATTAGTTTCTTTTCTTTCTCCAGGTGCTCTTCCTTTAGGCCCAGGATGGTGATAAATCTTCCCTCCCACCCAAGGCATGCTGGGAGTTGTAGGCATAAGCCTAGGTCCCTGCATACAGTAATGCATTAATCTTTGAACACTGTCTGAGGTGTGGTGGAAGACAACTGGAGAGCAGGCCATCTTAGTTGTGGCACCCTGCTTATAGATTTCTTTTTCCCAGGCAGGCTGGCCTAGTGACTGCAGTAATAGCTTTTAATTGCCACATCTATCTATCTATCTATCTATCATCTATCTATCTATCTATCTATCTATCTATCATCTATCTATCTATCTATATCTATCCAAGGCCTTTTAACTTGATGAGATTTTTCATACTGCATTTTTTTCTGTTATAACTAAACCACAACATTCCAAGACAGATGCAAGAATCACTGAATAAAGTTTATGATTTTTATGTAAAAGCCTGACTTTACTATTGAAACAGAAGAGTGAATGGAGGCATGACTGTTAGCTGAGGCTAGAATGGAATGGTGGGTGGGGTGAGTGACAGTTGGGGAAAGTCAGTTAGAAGGAGAACTAAGACAGTTCGTGAAAAATCAGGAAAGTGGGGGCTGAGTTAAGACTGAAAGATAGTGACGTGGTTTGCACATACTGACCTAGTTTGCTACCCCCTACTTTATTTAAAATCAGCCACTCTGCATGCCAGTACTACACCTCCCAGCATGCTTTGGGTGGCCCGCAAGTGTCCTCATCCTCTGAGAGGCGCTTTCCTCCTCTCGTTGCTGATGCTGCTCCTCGATAGAGCATTGAAGAATAGCATCACAGAGGAGGGGAGGTAAGCAGCTGTCAGTGGATACGCCCAGCTACAGCCAGGTTTGCCAGGACTGCCCCGGCCTGCACTTCTTGCCCACCAAGTGGGGTGACCAGATAAAATCCAGGTCAGGGCTCATGAAACTTTAACCGTTGTAGAGAAAACGGAATTTCAGCCAGTGTCATTTGTATGCAATTAGTTCCTGGTGAAATTCCCTCTTCATCACAACAGTTAAAGTTGCAGGCACTATACTAGAGTGACCATATACAAAAGAAGGCAGGGCCCCTGCAACTTTAACTGGTGTGATGAAGAGGGAATTTCACCAGGAACTAATTGCATACAAATGACACTGGCTGAAATTCCCTTTTCTCTACAACTGTTAAAGTTACATGAGCCCTGACCTGGATTTTATCTGGTCAGCCTGCCACCAAGTGCTCCATCAGGAGCCTGCACTGAAGGGTCAAGGTCAGCCCACCTATTTACCTTCCTACATTGAGCTGATTTCTGGGCATGTGCAGAGTGCTTGTTTCCTCCCTCCCTCCAGTTTCTGATAAAATGGCAATATCAGGACAGGGTGCCTTTGAGCCTGTCCAGAGTTCGGCCCCTCAAAGACACACTGTTGTATCTAGTTATGATTTTAAAACCACACATGGCAGGTGGGAGGAGGCACCGCAAATGGATGCAGCCCATTTAGGTGGGTTATTTCCTCTTATGTGGAATTGGGTTGACTTCTTGAGACTGACTTTAGGAATCACAATGACCACCAAAGGCCAGAAAGTCTGGCCTCCCACCCAAGGCATGCTGGGAGTTCTGCTAAAGGCATGAGGGGTGTTGTAGGCATAAACCTAGGTTTTTATTAATTTTTTAAAAAATACTTAAAACCCCAAAAATAATGTTTTTAGATTTTTTTCTGATCCATGTACACAAAGACCTGTCTGGGTGAACAGTATTAAGGCAGTACGTATGTGGAAGTGGGCAAACATTTCCAGACATACATGGCACACATATTTTCCGCTTTATAGGTAGAGATGTTACATTCAATCTAGATTGGACCCATTCTAGATTGAATGTAATTAGTTCACCAGTGGATAGTTATTTGGATACTGTGATTTAACAACAGCAACCACAAAAATGTGTCTACTTCGATATACTTTCTTGGAAGTAAATCCTACAGAGTTCTATTATTGTACAAATGTTAGCTGGCTTCATCATCAATGGGAGACCTAGCTGTTCTCGTTCTGTCTGTAACTTCTACGTTTTCCATTCAACTAGCTTGGAATTTTCAGCATTTTACTGTTTTGTCCCAAATGATCATGCCTGCCAAATTGTAAGTAAATCGGGGTATTGTTTGATTTTAAAGGTATATTGGACACACAACCTATCATTTATTACAATGGGAGACGTAGGTGCTCTTTTGATGCCTATAGTTTCTTTGTTTTCCATTCAATTGGCGTGACAATTTCAGGCTTACTGTTTCCCCAAGAGATTATGCCTTTCAAATTTCAGATAGGTATGGATAAGCCCCTCCCCATTTTATAAACCATTGCACATAAGAACAGCTTAACGTCTATATAAACTCACAGGAAAAAATGGTACTGTTGGAAAAGGAAACGTGTAAACCTGAAAGCCAGGATAAAACTGTCCCTAAGTTAAATAACTGGCTTCTAATCTAAATGGACTGAGAAAATTGAAAATTCAAGGTAGAATATTCTTGGGTGGGTTTGATATTTGTCAATGGAACCCTTTAAAATTAAGTTGCTAGATCTCAACCAAAATGGATTGAGAATTATAAATATGTGAAGTGGAAAAATTGTGAGTCTAGGTTTGTGTATGCATGTGTGTGTATATGACAGAAACATTATCACTTTATTTTTAAAGGATCTCTCTAAATTTATGTGTTTGTTGCCACCCAAACAGACTGAGAATGATAAAATGTTCAAAGAGGAAATTGTTCTGATATCCCTAAGAAACGTGGCTGATCAGGAGAGAAATGTTGAAAACAAGAATAAATCTCAGATCATACAAGGTGGGGGTGGGGAGACTGATCCTCTAAGTGATAAAGGTGGGATTGGACAGACATGTGGCCTGTACTTTAAACAACAAACAGAACCTCTGAGCACGCTGAGAATATGTATCAGATCAGGGAAAGTAAATTTAGGAAGTCAAAATGCTGAATGCAAATGGAAAGGAATGGGGAAATTGTGCTTTTAATCTGCACACACAGGCAAGCAACCAAAGGAACTAAATGTTCTCTATCTCTTGTCATATGTGTTTGATTTTACAATGCACCTCTCCCCTAGTTGCTACTGAATGGAGGTTTCCTTCAGGCAAAGAAGACTGATGGAAAGTGTGCTAGAATGTGCCTGAGTTGAAGACTGGAGAACAAAACTGGCCATTTCTTCCTATTTTCTCTCTCTCCAACCCCATCAGACCCAGCCACACCCTGCTCTCCACTGGCTAGTGAAATCACACCCAGAAACAAATGTGAAGGAGGAAGCAGCACAAATGATACTGCATAGATCCATATCATCCAGGATCACTATGCTTCAGGAGTAGTTTATCTGCAGCATTTGGCTCATGACGAATTATGGAAGAAACAAATTCTTCCAGGAGGGTAAGGGGAGACATGACAGAGGTGTATAAAATGATGCATGGTGTGGAGAATGTGAATAAAGAGATATTTTTCTTCCTCTCTCATAATACTAGAACCCAGGGTCATTCCATGAAGTTGGTTGGTGGGAGAATCAGGACAGATAAAAGGAAGTAGAGGCAGATAAAAAGAGGCAGCTGGACAGTCATCTGTCAGGAGTGCTTTAAGGTGGATTCCTGCATTGAGCAGAGGGTTGGACTCAATGGCCTTATAGGCCCCTTCCAACTTTACTATTCTATAATTCTATGATTCTATAAGTACTTCTTCACACAGCACATAGTTAAAACTATGGAATTCACTACCATAAGATGTAGTGATAGCCACTAATTTGGATGGGTTTAAAAGGGGGGTTGGATAAATTCCTGGAGGAGAAGGCTATCAGTGACTACTAGTTCTGATGGCTATGTGCTACTTCCAATATCAGAGGCAGTAATACACCAGTTGCTGGGGAACATGGGCAGGAGGGTGCTGTTACACCCATGTCCTGCTTGTGGGTTCCTGGTCAACAGCTGGTTGGCCACTGTGTGAACAGAGTGCGGGACTAGATGGACCCTTGGTGTGATCAAGCATGACTCTTCTTATGTTCTAAATTGACCCGGTCTGTTGTGTTTTCCCATTCACCCTGAAATGAGTGTGCACCCTGAAGAAACGTGGACTGACCGGATGTCTAATTTAGATGCATTACCTGAATATCAGAGCTCACAAGTAGGGTTAGCCATGTTTGGCATCATCAGTGCCCCAGAGAAATTCTTTGGTATTCATTACTTCTTTGGCATCATATTCAGAGTTGAATTAATGTCTGGATTTGGGCTGCCAGTGGATTTCCCTTGTGATCTGTCTCTGATACGATCCTCAGGGACTTGCAAAGGCCCTCCTCAAAGGAGAGGTCAGCTTTTACAGATTCCAAATTCTTCTTCTACTCATATTAAAATCTGAGTGGGGGAAAACACTTCTGCCTTCCCTGACTGGCAATTATTTTTCATGGCCTGAGCAAAACCTCTGTTGAGCAATGATTGTGGAGTCTCTGGCAGCCAAAACCAACATCCTTTCAGCTGCTAAATCTACCACAAACCTCTTTAAAGTGCCCTATGCAGTGTAATGGAGCCAGATCCATTGCCTTGTGGAAGATCATGTGGGAAAATAGCCACCCCCTCAAACATAGCCCCCTAAGTGTCTTTGTCCTCTACCCACTGGTCCTTTCTGGGGTGGGGGAAAGACTTCTGAGATAAGGAGTTATTTTAACATGAGGCTGGTTTAGAAAAAGATGGGGTTGTTCTAATTTGTGGGAGGGGGGATGTTCATCCATCTCTATCCTGCATATAGTGTACAAGAGTGGCTCTATATTACAGGTATTAACTCTCAGATGTAAAAAAATGAGCATCTGAGCATCCACAATCAATAAAGGTTCCATGCTCTGTGAATAAGAAAAGAGTTAATTGTAGTCACTATCGGATGTTACGTTTACTGATTTGTACCTTAACCAACTACATATTTGGCATCATAGCAATGTATAGCTCTTTGCATTTTTCTGCCTTAGCATTAATATCATCACTGTAGCTGAGGTATGTGTGCATGCTGTCTGTCAAGACACATGGGAGTTAACTGTCATCTGCTGCTGCAAAGTCACAGGTTATATAGCTGTGCTTTAATATAGTCCCTTCTCCTCTGTAGCACAAAGTCAGACTTCTAACACATTTTTCTCTCTTGTGAGTTCAAAATGTAATGATCAATAATATCTTACCACTGTGTTTGTGAAGTATATAAGGCTCTTGGCTGAGATATTTTAGAGATGTACAAGGCTGAGCTTTTGGGGAAAGGGTAATGCAATTTTCATGAGGTTTTTTTCCTCTCTTTTTTTTAAAGTGAAAACCTCCCGTTCTTCATGCATCACAGTTTGCACTTTTCTGTAGAAATATTTTCTCTGTATTTTTGTTATTTGATTTGCATTCTATTTTCATTCTCTACTAAAATATCCAATACTGTGGCCCATTCAGCATTTCTGAATTATTTGTAATTTAAAAGTTGTCCTATTATGGACTGAACTCTATGTCACTAAAGCAACTTTTGATAACATTGACATTCTGAGATATTACACTTAAAAACCATAGAATACATAGATATGGGCAACTTGTGGACCTTGAGATGTTCTTGTCTACAACTCCAATAAGCCCTAGTCAACATAGCTAATGGTGAGGGATCATGGAAATTGTAGGCCAAAATATTTAGAGGGCCACAATTTCCCCACCCCTGGTATAGAAGGTAGAACCAATGATTTGTCATTCTAAAATATCAGGAAGAAATAACCAATGGACTATAGCAGCTTTCCCTAGCTGGTGTCCTCGAGTTGTGTTGAACCATGGCTCCCATTGCCCCCAGAAAAAGGGGAGAAATATCTCAGGATGCTGTAAATAACTTTATTGTGAACAATTTATGGAGCAAGAACCATTAATAAGAAACAGGATGTCAAGAAGAAGAAGAGTTGATATGCTTTTTTTCTATCTTCTGGATTTCTTCTCTATGTCCCGGCTAGGGGTGAGTATTCAGTTTTACAATTCCTCCCCTCCCACATCTGCAGAGTTGCTCATAAACCGTTTTACACTATGATGCTACTGAGCTATATATATAGGCCCAGAAGGTAGAGCTGATCTGCTGGTATACCTCTGAGTGATTTGCAGGAGGTCAACAAGGATTTCTGATTCCCAATTGTTCACCCCCGCCAATTGTTCCCACCCCCCTCCCAAATCAGGTTGGTGAAATGAAGAAAACTTGGGGTAACCAGCAGTTGAGTTTGGTATGCACAGGCTATGAGCAATGTGCAGTTCTTGTACCCAAAAGGCATCCCTGGTCTCAGAATTCTTTAATTCTAAGGTCATGTCTTTTGCAATAGGCTCTCATTGGGCCCATTCAGACAACACCATTAACCCTGCTGGTTAAGGGTTTTTGGTTAAGCAGCAAGGTTTAGGGTGTTGTGTGCAATGTGTTTTTCTTAACCAGGTGCCCCTGCTAACCACATTTTGGTAAGTTTCACTAACCCTGTTATGCAGCAGGGTTAGCGGCACTAACTTTGGCTTAAGGTGTCTTGTGCGATGCGTCTGTAGTTAAGGGGCAAAATCATAGAGCTAGCAGGATAGAGCGGCCCTAATCACCTGGTCTGCTCTAGCCTGCAGCCTCACTCTCTGCTCCTGATTGCTGCAATGCTAGTATCTCAGAATGGCTGACTGCATATAACAGAGCGGCTGACCTTCCCCCAATGGCGGTGAGAGTGGGACAGCTGCACCACACTTTCCATATAAATAAATCTGCTGGCATAACTCCTGGCCACTGAAAGGGTGGGGGATCAACAATCCTGAACAGTGAATGGTGTTTGAGCTGCAGAACACTGAGATCGCTAGCTTCAAGGGCCGTGTTATATAAGTAATGGCTGCTGACTGTAGAGATGGAACTAAAATGGTGGGCACAACTGCCGGCTCTCTTAGTGCAAGGACTGCTAGGATACGGGGCAGAGCATTCGGAGGACTCAGTGTTCATCTAATAGGTTTGTGGTTAGCGGAACTGGATAGGGTTAATGGTATCATGTGCAACTGTTCCGCTTTTGGTTAGTGCTAACCACAAAGAAGAATGGTTAAACTAACCATAGAGCCCTCAGTGTCATCTGAATGAGCCCACTGATGGATCTCAGTGTTCTAGTAAAAACAAAGAAGATCCCACAAGCCTGGTATCTTCCCATTCCTGATCTAGAGAACCCTTAATGGTTGCTCCTAGCCAATCAAATTTGGTGATGGGGTAGGAAAGGTAGGACAGCTGAATGACTGAATTTGTTACATAAGTAAGGATTGTGGACATGAGACTACAGCTTGGGACAGATCAGAAATTTGTTATTACATGAGGACATTTCAAATTTGCTTCATAACCCTCTTGAAGAATTTGTGTCCCGGACAAGGATTTTAGTCATATTATGTACAAAATGTTGCTGTTATCAGATGCTGGAGATGCTTGATATTTTAGTAGGAATTTGAGGGCCACACTAGGGTGATGGATTTTGTTTCTGTTTTATAAACATCTTGCCTTGATCAGTCTAAGGCGCTGAGTGTCGTTTAAAAAGAATCTTCTTGTTAGTTTTGATAGCTGTTGGAAATGTCTGAACATATGCTTGGAGACAATGAAATTTCAGTGGGATGGTTTTTCCCTTTTAAACTCAATCCTTAGTAGACCAACTTGAAACATGAGACAGCAGGAAAAGTGAGTCAAGAAAAAGAAAAGAAAAAAAATTTAGCTGAGAGATGTTGCTAAGGATTGGAGCTAAATCTTGTAAACACTGCGCCATTAGAAACTGATGAGGATGATAAAGAACACGGATTACCATACATCCACTGGAGAGGTTTCAATCAACATCTAAACAGTTTCAGAGGATTTCATTTGAAACAGGGAACTTTCTCAAATAAGTAATCAAAATAATCCATTAGGGCTGTAATCACAGCCATGCTTTTCCAGTGCAGTGATTTTGGAGTAAGCAGACAGTGTAAATATTTTTAAGATTGTTCCTGTTTTGCTTCAACTACACTACTGTGCATTGTTTTCCTTGAAGAACAGCTTGAAAAGGCCAGTTTTTTAGATTTCTAGGCATTATTTTTATAAGAAAAGTGATTATAGAAGCTTAGTACAATAAAGTTGGAAAGGACCTCAAAAGTCTTCTAGTACACCCCACAACCTCACCCTGGCTGTTGGCAGAAATAAACTATTACAGCACCCCTCTAACACTATGAATGATGTAATTTGCAGCAATGGCCATTAGTTTAAGGTGATTTTACAGGGAAGAGTCAATGGAGAGAGTTTGCACTGCTAGGACAATGTTCAAACAATAACTTGTACTTCTCTCCAGTGAATCTCAGCCTCATCATAGGAACAACATAGAAATGACCATTATATACATGTTCTTTTCACCAGGAGAGTGAAAAGGACATGTGGGGTCACTTGTGTATCATCTGTCATTGTTTCCTTTTAGCATATGAAGCTCTTGGATTAGTCAAATTCATTCACTCATTCATTCAATACATTTCTATACTGCCTCATAATTGAAGCTCCCTGGGTGGTTCACAAATTGATGGAAGGTAGCTCGTTAATGAATTTTAGCCATAATAGCTAGAGCAGAGCCTCCATATTCAATGACAGTATTCCTCTGATTGTTAGATGTGGAAGGCAAACAACAGGGCACCACTCTATGAGTACCTGACTACTCCAGCAGACTGAATGCTGGACTAGGTAGGCATCTAGTCTGATCCAGCAAAACAAGTTTTATTATTTTAAAAGCTTTGACTTAAATCATTTTAGTAAAACAATGTTGTTGCAAACATCTTTTTAATGAAACAAAGAGAATCCAAGAAAATCCATCTCCTCCAAACGAATCACATGATTGAAGAATCCTGAATTAATCAAAACACCTGCAGAGGCAGAAAGATTTTGTTAGGTTAACTATCCATATACTTTGGACATACATTTGTGTATAATTCTGTCATAAACAATTTCATGGCTCAGAGCGAGGAGGAGCCCAGCTTTTGTTACAAAGGTTTTGAGTGTGACATTTAGAAGAGAAAACAATGTAGAATACATGAAATGGAGTGAGGTCTAAATCATTCATACACACACATGTGCATGCACACACATACATCCATACAGATTCTATTTACTGTTTAGCGTGACAGGGGAAGATGATTTTGAAGAAGGGCAGACATATCAGAAAAAGTAAATTGGAAAATACCTCTCTGCTGCACCAGTAATGAGAAGTTATCAGAAATCCCTTGCTGAAAAGGTTGGGATTAAATAACACACTAATTATTACAGTTTACAGGGAAATCATAGCAAGGAGAAACAGGCACCAACTGTACAAACCTCTCCAGATAGTCTTGGTGAAGTCAGATGCATTGACAAGATACAAGTTGCTGGGGAACAACAATGGGGCATGGATATTGTAATAAAACATTTTTTAAAAAAATTACAGGAAATGGAAGAGAGAAGGAATCAAGATAACGTTGGCTTATAATCTGTTATGCAAGAGATAGATATATTTACCTCCCATCACTAACTAGTACTCAAACAAGTATGTAACTAGCATTAAAGATGTATAGATTAATCAAAGATGTTTAAATGGCTAGAGAAACATAGCCTTTTTCTTTACACATCTTAGTACCTGGGATTTGTGATAGCCTGTATCATTTAAAACCAAGCTAGATAAAGCCTATAGAATAACATAAAGTATAAAATACAAAATACTGAGTTAGATCTAATATTGAGCAGAGCCTTTCCATCAACAGAAGGCCGATCCTGGATTCAACTGTGCCATGCTATTTTAATCACAGCACCTAAAAGGCCATGTTTTACTGTATTGATATAAGACATCCAGGTACGGACTTTGTCGAATGCCCTGGAATAAGATATTCTACAATTGGGTGACAACAACTGAGAAAGTTTCCCTTTAAATCTCCCTTGTACATGATGCAAAGTCTACCTTATTGAAAGCACAGAATTTCATATCGTATAACCATGATTTTCCTTAAACAGCTTCCTTTCCTTTGCAGGAAGTGATGAATCATGTTAGTCAGTATAGCTGAATAGCAGGAATGCACATCGTTTACCCTGTATTTCTGTTTAGCTGACTAATCTGTAGTTATTTGGAGACCATTAGTATATAGAACAATTTTATACATTCAATTTCAGTGTCATTGCACACAAGAATCTTTGTGTTTATTAGATGATAAAAATAGAACTATGGGTATTTCCCCCAGGAACTCTTTTATGATTCATAAAGCAATTAAGACGTTGTACTGGGCATAGCCCTGTTCAAAATAAATGCCCCTTGCACTACTAGAGTAACACAGAGATGCTTTCCATCTTGGCATCTTTGGCAATTATGGACACAATTTCAAGAAAGCAAAGTATTTCATAATATAATTCCCTTTCGTTGAGCTATTGATGAAGCAGAGTTAACACCAAACAATGTCCCATCCAATAATTCCCATTAAGACCTTTCCCCACCCTGCCCGCTGGGATGGGGAGAGGAGATTGCGGGCGAGGATGGGGAGAGGTGACGTGGGGGGCCACCATAGGTTGGCCCAGGGTGGTGCCACCGGAGATAGGAGGGGTCTGTGGCTATTTAAGGGGGACCAGGACCCCTCCAAAACTCCACTGTGTGCTGCGCAGCTAAGCTGCAAAGAGCTGACGACGTGGGAGCAGCGAGCGCACGGGAAGGAAGCTTACCGGCAGGAAAGAAGAGTAAGCTCCCTCGTTGGCGGGCAAACGGCGCGGAGGCCGGAGGAGGCTGAAGAGCCCGGGGAACGGCTGCTCCATTGGGCGAAGACTCTGTGACGGTCCACGGAGCAGGAGGCTCCAGACGCGACTGCGGCCAGTGGCGCGGCTCGGCTTCGGCTGAAGTCGGGCTGCGGGGGCGGCGACGCAAGGACCGCTGGAAGAGCCCTCAGAAACGCTGCCGCAGCAGCACAAGACCTCGGCGGCGGCCGCTCAGGGCAGCTGAAGACCCAGCGGGGGGCTGCTACGGCTGTAGCAGCTCTCCTTCATCAGGCGGTCGGGACGAAAGAGGAAGCCTAGGTCCCGGCTAACCCCGCCCTCCTCACAGCGGAAGGGCAGCGCGGCAGCAGCAACTGACAGCGATTGAGCCAACTGGAGAGCCGCCCCAGTGGCGAAGATTGTGCATTCTGACAGCTGCAGCGAGGGACCTCGATGGCGGTGGAGCCGGCGGCAAGGCGCAATCCCGGCTGGGTGAAGCAATAGAGGGCAGCGCGGCCCCGGTATAGGCCAGGGGGCGAATACAGCTGCAAGCGGCTGAAGATCTCTGGCTGGGGGAACCTTTTCAGTGTGGAGCAGCAGCAGCTAAGGCGGCATTCCCAGGCCTCTTTATCCACGGGCCTCTGGCCCTGCAGGTTTTGGGTAGCAGGGAAGGGGAGGGGCGAATTGGTGGATGCTAGCTGCTGACACTGTGAACACCTACCAAAAAGTGGTTGAGGTATCAGTGTTGGCAATACTGGGCTGTTTGTTTAATACAGTTTCATATAGATTTCTGTTGTTACCTGCTCTCACCTTGTTTTACAACCTCCCTCTGGGGTTGGCCTCCCATAGTATAAGAGCTCCAACATCCGCTGGCCATCCCGAGCAGCTATTTAGCGGAGATTCAATTGTTAACTTAGCAGCAGCTAGTGCAGCACTCAACTTGGTTTAACCAATACTATTGGTACTAGAGTCTTTCTTTTAGTGAAACAGCTTATTTTGAAACATCTATACAACCGTCATGCCTCCAAAAAAAAAGGAGTTTGTGGGAAAAAGGGCAAAGGAAGGGCTCCTGCACAATCCGCAAAACGTAGACGGCCTGTTGAAAATTCTTCCTCTGAGGAAGAACTTGACCCACAGGTTTCCAGTCTTGTTGCTAGATTACAAACACTGGAAAAGGAAAAAAGCATTTCTGCTATCCCAACTCCGTTCCCACCACACACACAGGCTGAACGCAGGCATACGCATAAGAAAAGACAAGATGATTTATTGAATACTCTTTCAGCTCAGTTGCAGGTGATAGAGAGCTCTGCGGGTGGACCTTCTACTGAAGTACCAGCTACAGAAGCGAGTTCTGCCATGATTACCATCCCGTCCATCACGGAGCAGAGCGCGGTATCGCCTTCGGAGCCTGCTTTTCAAAACACCACCCCGGTATTGGGACCCGGGCCTACGCCTCAAGGAAAGGTTTTCGCACCCCTTTTCAAGGAGTTAGCTGTAGTTCATTGTCTACAAATCAGAAATCCCTCAGTCTGATGGAGGATATCGCTCGGGAAAGATAGGGAAAGAAGTCGGTGCAGGTAGGGTTTTGGGGGCCATTTCTGACCCCCCCCCCATTCCTCATTTACGAGTGTCACCATTTAGGATTGTGCCTAAAAGGCACCAGGTGAATTCCGGCTAATACACAACCTGTCCTTTCCAGGGGGCGCATCCGTAAAAGATGCAATTCCCGAGCATTTAAGTTCAGTTAGGTATGCTTCTTTTGATTCAGCTGTGCATATGGTGCAATAAAATGGGCCAGGGGCGTTGATGGGCAAATGCGATATAAAGCAGCCTTTCGCATTATGCCCATTCACCCCGAAGATGTTAATTTATTAGGCTTTTGCTTCCAAGGGCAATTCTATGTGGATCATGCCCTACCCATGGGATGCTCTATTTCCTGCTAGGTATATTGCGCAGTAAACTTCTGAACATTTTAGGCAATAAAAGGTGTCGTTGAGGAGATTGCAAGGAGTACTGGGTCATCTTAATTTCGCCTGCAGGGTCATCGCCCCTGGAAGGGCCTTTTCACGACACCTTTGTTGGGCTATGTCAGGCTGGCGTAAGCCGCATCATTGCATTAGGGTTACACAGGCCATGCGAGCCGATATTGCTGTATGGCTAAATTTTCTGGAACATTTCAACAGGGTATCATTTTGGCGGCAAGAACTTTTGGTAAAGGCAGACTGGCAGGTACATTTTGACACATCAGGTTCATGGGGTTTTGGGGTTATCTGGGGAAAGAGATGGTGTGCAGAACAATGGCCCGGAAAATGGCGGTCCGACGACACATGCCGGGACCTTACATTCCTTGAATTATTCCCCATAGTTGTGGCAGCACGTGTGTGGGTGCATGATTTAGCCAACGCCACTGTATTGTTCTGGTGTGACAACCAGGACACAGTATAGGTAATCAATCCCCTTTCCTCTCATAATCCCCGTGTCATGAGCTTGGTAAGAGCCTTTACTCTTCACTGTCTTAAGTTGACATTCTTTTTCGGGCAAAGCATATTCCGGGGCTGAATAACGATATAGCAGATGCTGTGTCCCGACATCAGGTGCAGAGGTTTCGGGAACTGGCTCCTGGGCCCTTACAAGGCCGGAGAACATGCCTCCATCCCTTTGGCTCCTTTGAAGGAGGAGATAGAGCAGGCTATTTGGGCAGTCCTTGGCGCCTAGCACCAGGGCTGCTTATCGAAACGCAGGTATGGAATTTCAGGCATTCCGCATGGCAAATCAGCTGCAACTTCTGTGGCCCGTCCCGGTGGAGCATGTGCTCCAATTCTGTGTACATGCCACACGTAAAGGTTTATCAACACGCACCGTTTCTCTCAAGCTAGCAGCTTTAGTTTTCAGGGCTAAAGCTCGCGGCCTGGAGGATCGTACCTCGGATTTCCGGGTACACAGGGCCCTTAGCGGCTGGGCAAACGCTTCACCTCGCACCCCGATGCATAGGCTTCCATTATCCCCAGATATCTTACTCGGGCTACGGGCACAGTGGCCGCTACTTTGCCACTCCCAATATGAACCAGGCTTATTCCTCGCAGCAGCATTAACAACATTTTTTGGGGCATTCGGGATATCCGAGTTTCTGGCCTCATCTAAGCTAGATACTCTCACACGGGCGTTGCAATTTTATAATTGCTTCTTAAAAGAGCGCAGAGGCCCGTTTGCTTCTTCGATACTCATACACAGATCAGTCGGGTTAGGTCGTGGGATTTCATTATTCCCCTCTACCAACGAAGACTTATGCTCACTGCAGGCTTCAGCAGCTTTCGTAACCCTGCATGGGAAGGATGCTGGTTTTCCTGTTTTGCCATCAGGAGGGCACGCCCCTCACGAAATACCAATTCTGGGCAATAGCTAGGCGGGCTCTTGATCATATGGGTCTGCACGCAGCAATGTTTGGTATGCATTCCTTTCGCATCGGTGCAGCGTCTACAGCAGCGGCTTGAGGATTTTATCCTCAGATTCAGGCGCTAGGCAGATGGCGGTCCACAGCATTCAAAACATGTGTGAGGCATGTAAACACTTAAGCTATACGCAGCGGATGCTAATGCTTTCATGTTTGTTCTAGATTTGCCAGTGGCTTCTGCACCCGTGCGGGTTTCCGTATGCGGCCACAGTATGGTCTTCTGGGCCAGCAAGCATGCAGCCAACTCCAGCTTTGGATCGCAGCTCGGCTTGAGTCAGCACGCAACCATTCGCTGGCTCGGGAAACATGGTATGCGGTGGGATGAGCTCATCCCTACCTTGCTGCAGCGGCATTCTGCTCGGTTTCCCCCTCAGGTCTTGCTTATTTAGGGGGGAACGACTTGGGCTTAATGAAGGGCAAGGCCCTCATTTTGCAAGCTTTGGCTGATTTTCAGCATATACGACAGCGCTGGCCCAGCATACGGATTATATGGTCATGCATCTTGCTTCGGATGAACTGGCGGGTGTCCAGTCATCCCCTTGCTATTTGCACCTTGCCTCGGATGAACTGGCGGGTGTCCAGTCATCCCCTTGCTATTTGCACCTTGCCTCGGATGAACTGGCGGGTGTCCAGTCATCCCCTTGCTATTTGCACCTTGCCTCGGATGAACTGGCAGGTGTCCAGTCATCTCCTTGCTATTTGCATTTTGCCTCGGATGAACTGGTGGGTGTCCAGTCATCCCCTTGCTATTTGCATTTTGCCTCGGATGAACTGGTGGGTGTCCAGTCATCCCCTTGCTATTGGAAAGGCAAGAAAGCGGGTTAATACTGAGAGGTTTAAGGCCCTAGCGCAGCATGGGGACTTTAGTATTTAACATCCTAACATTAGCCGTTTTCGGAGGGACCTCTATAGGCGCGACGGGGTTCACCGGTCTCCGCCTGGTAACCAGTTATTTTTAGCAGATATTCAGGAAGGGCTACGTAATGTTCTGCTTCCGGGGGGAGGGGGGGGAGACTGTGTAATGGTTTTGTCTCCCCCTGTGGCGGTAGGAGCGGGCATTTGATATGTTTTTAATGGTGAGCATTCACGGGCACTATTCAAGTGATTGGTAACGCCTGAGGGCCAACCACTGAGAGCCCTGCGGCATCAGTTGGGGGGATAAGGCTTACCTTTGGGGCCAACCCATCTCGTCTACTCGGAGCCCTGCGGCACGAGTGGAGACGACACCGGAAGGCCACCCCCACCTCAGATTGGGGAAGCTCGGGGGGCGGCGAAAAAGCAGGCGCCACTTCCCGGGCTGTGAATGTCTCGCCCGACCCCTTCAATGGCCTGGCTGGCCATGCAAAATGCCCGCTTAGGTTACCTCCCCCCTTTATGCTTGCTTTTCTTGTAAATAAATAAAGTGGCCCTTGTTTAAATCCCAACTCTGTGTCGCCTCTTCATTTCTCATCCTTCACTCCGCAAAGACCTTTCCCCACCCTGCCCGCTGGGATGGGGAGAGGAGATTGCGGGCGAGGATGGGGAGAGGTGACGTGGGGGGCCACCATAGGTTGGCCCAGGGTGGTGCCACCGGAGATAGGAGGGGTCTGTGGCTATTTAAGGGGGACCAGGACCCCTCCAAAACTCCACTGTGTGCTGCGCAGCTCCCTCCCGCCCTCCCCTGTTGTCAGTGTGGGTTCGCCGGTCGTCTTTTTGAGGCCAAGTAGGAATTTTTTGCTCACAATCTAACTTGAGTGTGAGTTTTTTCACCTACTTCACACTGCAAATGCAGGATGGGTGATAACCAGGTCAATCTGGCAATTTGGTCACTTTATTGGCGGTAGGAGCGGGCATTTGATATGTTTTTAATGGTGAGCATTCACGGGCACTATTCAAGTGATTGGTAACGCCTGAGGGCCAACCACTGAGAGCCCTGCGGCATCAGTTGGGGGGATAAGGCTTACCTTTGGGGCCAACCCATCTCGTCTACTCGGAGCCCTGCGGCACGAGTGGAGACGACACCGGAAGGCCACCCCCACCTCAGATTGGGGAAGCTCGGGGGGCGGCGAAAAAGCAGGCGTCACTTCCCGGGCTGTGAATGTCTCGCCCGACCCCTTCAATGGCCTGGCTGGCCATGCAAAATGCCCGCTTAGGTTACCTCCCCCCTTTATGCTTGCTTTTCTTGTAAATAAATAAAGTGGCCCTTGTTTAAATCCCAACTCTGTGTCGCCTCTTCATTTCTCATCCTTCGCTCCGCAATGTGGAATTTACCAGTGCCAGCTTCAGCTGCTTTCAGAATGGCCTGGCAAGGACTTTTGCCTTTCTATCATTCCATCATTTCTTTTATCAATGTTTCTAGACTTAACTGCTTAAATGTGCAGATGGTTTTGGAAATACATACATGCTGAATGCACTTGCCAGAATTGCATATTAGAGGCATGTTATAATTTCTGGGCTTTACCATGCACATTTTCTAATAGCCAGGGAAGATTCGGCATATGCCATGCCAATCCCTGCTGTATGCTTGTGTGCACATGCATGCTTTGTGTCTTTGTATTAGAAACAAAGAAAAGCTCATAGGTTAGCTACAGTAATATTTCCCACTACAGATAAGTTGAACTTGGCAGAAAAATAGAAAACGTTTCTTGGTTCTGTAAATTATATCAAGGGATATAGCCAAGTGGTCACTAGTGCTGTCAATGGGAGGTTCACTGGTAAATTTTCTGGCACTGTTATGATAACATATGTGAGCAAGTAGATGGTAATTAACCATGGCAATTAAGAAATCATAGGAAACTGATAGTCTTTCAGTACTGTTTTGGCAAAAATAAAGAAGTATTTATTTTGCAAACACAAAAGAGCATGAATAAAAAGCAGACACAAAAGGGCTTCTACCCTCCTTTAACAAAGAAGGAATGCACTTCTCATGGATATAAATATGTGCTGCAAACTTATAAAGAAATTAGTGCTCTTGGGATGGCTTCACATGGTAGCCAGAAGTGCTAAAACACTGTGGCGTGGATATAGACTGCATTGCATATAGGTCCCACTGTAGTCTGTCCCATTGAAATCAGTGGGACAAGTCATGATGGACTTAGAGTAAATACTGCCCTATGTGTGAATAAGAACTCTTTTACATGTTATCTGGAAAAAATTTGATTTTTTAAAAAAAGGATGTTCAAGTACTCATGCACCAGTTTTTCCCAATACCTGGCATTGAGTGTGTATACACAGCTTGTGTATCTCCCTACATGTGACTAAATCTGTGTTGAAATTCACCACAGGGAAGCAGTTTCCCCTGTGGATGTTATAGTAGCAGTAGGGAATGTGCAAGTTAAATATTTGTTTTCTTTGTGCAGCTATGATATCCAAATCACTTTCCGCTTGTACTCTTTCCACTTTCGTGGTCAAATCAGGATAAGAACCTGACATTAGCCAAATCCCCATTGAGACCAGTATCCTATTTCTAAGTGGCCATACCATTGTTTCCAGAAGCCCAGAAGATGACACAGGGGATATGTGCAATCTCTGACATTTGTGAGGTGTGTGTATGTTTAAATCCCCCTTGCACACATTTACATTAAGGCTCTTTCTTCACCATAGGGGTGTAGAGGGAGAGAGGGAGGGCGATCCCGGAAGTACCTAATACACACCATCAGCACAAAGGGATCAGTCGGAGGCCATCCCAGGTGAAACGCCTGGTGTGGAAAGGGCCTAAGCCTCTAAAAGAGATTTACAAAGTGTAGTTCAGTCGGTCAGTATTTCCTACAGTGTATGCAAAGACAGTTAGATTAGTAACTGCATATATAGATAGAAGTTTCTAAGTAAAGTCCAATTACGCTTTCACACATGCATTTACATGCAAATGAATGCATGAGCAGACTAATTTAAAGGACAGATCTAGTTACTTATAACATGAATGTAGGATGTGTGAATCAGCAAAACCACAGTCTCCAAATTGTATTTTAAAGCTTATTCCAAAGTGATTGTGAGCTTATATTAAAGGAGGCACAGTAGTGCCTCCTTGTTAAGCGCAAACCAGAAAAAAAAGCATTCCACCATGTTAAAGGGTAATGGGGGGGGGGTCATTCTAACTTCATAAAATCAAAAATATTTCACCAATCTTCCTGAAATCTACATGTGCTAGAAAGAAATGTTGGTTTTACATAACCTGAAAATTTCAAGAAGTTTGGTGTAAGATTGAGGGAAGGATGGCAGTTTAAATTAGAAAAGAAAAAACCCTCTCTGAGTCAGAATGATTCTGATAATGATTCTGATAATGATTCTGATAATTATGACAGCCGATTATATATGTCAATAAGCCCTTACTAAGTAAATTAGTGGTGGTGTCTTCCTCCTCCTTCCCTGCAGTTTGTGGAATAGCTTTTCTTTTTTTAAAATTCCCTTCGGTTGATTTTTAATGAATATTTTTTCATCTCATTCAAGTCAATGCAGAAGCCTTCCCTTCAAGCATAGCACGAGACATGCTGGTTCAGTATGGACGACACGATAATCAATGGCGGGGGGAAGAGGCAACCGTCAGTTGTGTTGCTTATTATGTCATGTGGCAGGCAACACACAATGCACACACAACTGACGGTATGCTATTTCGGGCAATTAAACAACAGAGAAAAAATACGGGCTGCTCAGTTTTTTATCCCGAAATCCGTTGCTTAAAGTGTCGTGTGTTGGGAACCCCCTCCCTCCGTGTACTATTCCACTCGGTCATAGAGTTCACCAGCAGGATCAGCCAAAAAAACCCCTGCTACTCCTACACAGCTGGCAGAACTCACGGTGCATGATGGGATACATCCGGAGGACTGAGAGAGGGGGGAGGGGAGGGGGGAGGGAGAAGACACAGCAGCCCAGAAAGACACCGGGACTTTCAGCAGCGCGACGGGGAGAGGGGCAACATGTCATGTGGCAAGTACCAGAAACATAACGCACGGTGAGTGTGCTATTAACCCTTCCTTTGTCTAAAGTGTCGTCTGAACACACCTGCTAAGTAGCGTCACTCTCCCCCTCCCTCCTGCCTCAGGCAGATTAGAATGTTGAAAATAAAATGGCCGCCTGCCTCCTCTAGCCTTAGTGGAATTCTCTTAGTTATTATTCCTTATGATTGTTGGGTTTTAGTTTAACTACTAAGCAGCCTGGTTTCAGACCCTACCACAAGGAAGCTATGGAATTGAATGAGACTGAAACTTTAGTTCACAAGCAGGCCTGGCTTTCTGAGAAGCAGACTCAGCCTGCTTCTTGCCTCCCTTTTGAGAGAAGAAGAGTTATGGAACATGCTTTCCTTTGGCTTTGAGAGTATTTTGGGCTATCTTTTCTTTGGATCCATGATAACCTGGTCTTCAGATCTCCCCTTGGAATTGCTTTTAAACTCCCCCCTTGCTTTTAAACTCCCCCCTTGCCTCCCCCCCCCCCCCCATACATACACAGTGCTCCCTTCCTTTTTCTAAGAGTTTGGTCCATACTGCTATAAAGTTGAAAGCTTCAAACACTTCATTTAATTAGTTTGGTCTGGTGTAAGTTTTAAGTACAATTTTGAAATCTTTTGAAGTGCTTCTGGGCCTACAACATTGGTTTCAGCCTAGTCACACTGTTTTTCTAATGAGGTTTAGAAACAGTTACATTTTGCATAGTGTACACATGTATTTTCTTTCTAATCATTGCAGTCTACACTGGCTCCCTCCGTTATGTGTTTTTGGAGGCAAGCAAAACCATTTTTGTTCCAGCAGGCCTTGGCAAATAATCTGGACTTCTGTCTATACCTTGGACTGTTAAATCATTATATATTTTAAATGTTTTAATATTGAAATGTATTTAATTATATTTTTAACTTTTGTATATTTCTATTTATAGGCTTTAGCTGTATATGTTTTAATTTTGTAAGGTTGCCTTGAGACCCAGCAATGGGTATAAGGCAGGATACAAATAAATATAATAATAATAATAATAATAATAATAATAATAATAATAATAAACAGTAATGTTTCACATTTCACTTCTGTATCTGATGTTCTTTTGCACTTACTTTTCTTTATAAACCATTCATATCTTAAGACTTCTTGTTTAACAAGTTAAAAGGGTATTCACTGTTTTCCTGCTTATGTTATAAAATCTAATTTCAACAGGCCTAGTAACTTCAAGAGTAACACAGCTGGGGGGAATCCTCAATCTCTTTGAGATCAGAGGCACTGAGTAAGGAACCTCTGGAGATAATTTAGACTGACCCCAACCACACAATACTATTCCCCCTTCTGAAGAGGTCTGAACCACAGACTAAAGACAAACAAAGTAGCAGACCATAATAACACTTCTCATGTAGCCATTTGCTTTATGAGGCTGGTGCTCCTGTGGGCTACCAAATGGAGGGAGTAACACTGTAGGGGGACCATATGAAAAGGAGGACAGGGATCCTGTATCTTTAACAGTTGCAAAGGACAGGGAATTTCAGCAGGTGTTGTTTGTATACATACATAACCTGGTGAAATCCCCTCTTCATCATAACAGTTAAAGCTGCAGGAGCCCTGTCTCTTGACCATGTAGAAAAGAGGGCAGGGCTTCTGCAGCTTTAACTTTGTGATGATGAGGTAATTTCACCAGGTTCTGCATACATACAAATGACACCTGCTGAAATTCCCTTTTCTATTAAACTCTGAAAGATACAGGAGCCCTGTCCTCCTTTTCATATGGTCAGCCTAAGTAACAGGCCATAAAGTTTCCTGGATGGCTCTGCCAGAAATCTGGCCTCAACACTCCTGGAAGGTCCATGTTCTACAGCACTCACTCTCAGATGAACTTGATGGAATCCCACCCTCCACCCCTAGGTTTAATTTACTGGCCACCCCTGGCTGAGCCTTGCAGGAAACTATAGGGACAGACAGAGCAGGCATTCATAGCACATATAGAGTGCTGAGACTGGCTAATCTAAAAGCCAGTATGTTGCTTTTCAAAATCCAAGGAAATTCAATGGATCTTACTTTTGAGTAAATATCTAGGGATGGAAATGCAGCCTGTGCAATAATTGAGCCATGACAAGTTGGAAGCAGATTGGTTCATGCCTTGATTTTTAGGATTTTTTTAAACGTTTGACTTAAAAGAAATTTCTAAAAATCAAGGCATGAACCGATCTGTTTCCAACTTGGCATGCCTAAAGACCTACTTAAGAGTTACCATGCTGCCAAGTTTCATGTCTTTAGCTTTAATATAATTTTTTAAAAAAACTTGTGTACTGCTCAAGGTCCTTGACCCCAAGGAGGAGCTTTGAGTTTGAACTTTAAAAAATTCCTAAAAATCAAGGCATGACCTGATCTGCTTCCAACTTGGTATGGCTCAATCCTTACTTCAGAGGTACCATGCTGCTAAGTTTCATCTCTTTATCTTTCAAAATGACAGAACTGTAAGCTTTTTGGTTAATTTCCATAGGTTATAATGGGCTGTTTATTCCAACTTTAAAAAATTCCTAAAAATCAAGGTGTGAACCCATCTGCTTCCAACTTGGTATGGATAAATCCCTACTTAAGAGTTACCACGGTGCCAAGTTTCATCTCTTTATATTTAAAAATGATGGATATGTACACATTTTGGTTAATTCCCCTAGGCTATAACGAAGCGGTTATCCAAAAATGGAAAGGAGCTTCAATGAGCACATCTCTGCACTGCGGATATTCGATGGTTTTGAAACTATCCCCTCCGAAAACTCAGAGCGTCATCAGACTTCCGACGGACCCTCGGATTTTCAGGGCGGAGCGCACCCCCCTAATAATTAACATGGTAAACTGTAACTTATTCTAATATAGGATATTTTCCTGTATCATCTTGTGTGCTTCCAGGATTAATCAGGGATTTTTAATTCCAGTAGAACAATTTTCAAGTTTTCTCCAAATGCAGACACAAAACATGAAATACTTCTTTTTCCTGAGCAGTCATAAAAAGCTTTTATCTCTGGACACTGGCTGTTGAAAAGTTCAAATGAGACCCCTCAGATTTCAAGTGAGAGAGCATAACTTCTGGGGCTCATTTATTGTTTTGAAAAGTGGGTGCAACACATAACACTATGATTGATTGATTGATTGATTGATTGATTGATTGACTGATGCATTTCTATACAGCCCAATAGCCGAATCTCTCTGGGTGGTTTACAAAAATTAAAACCATGAAAACCATTTAAAATATAAAACAAACACCAGTGTAAAAACATAATATAAAAAACAGTATCAATCAATCATAGTTTATTAAAGTCAATAGACCATAATAAAAAACAGTATAACAGCACAACCAGGGTAAAACTGAGCAGCAATGCAGAGATCTATACTTAAGAAAAACAGATTTAAAACATCAAGGTTAAAAATTAAGCTGATAAGCTGTTAAAATACTGAGAAAATAAAAAGGTCTTCATGTCTAAAAGAGTATAATGTAGGTGCCAGGTGAACCTCTCTAGGAAGCTCATTCCACAGCCAGGATGCCACAACAGGGAAGGCCCTCCTGGTACCCACCTGCCTCACTTCCTTTGGCAGGGGCTCATGGAGAAGGACCCCTGAGGATGATCTTAGGGAGGAGGCTAAAATCACTAGCTTTGATTTTATATTGGATGTCAACATGGTATAACATCCTTGCTGATGTTGGCTTGGTTGTCAACTGTATAGTCATCCGTTACACAAAACCATGAAATTTATTAAACAAAAAACCTACGGTTTACAAAAACAACGTTAAGGCTCTATACTTTCCAACCAAGCACCAAAAAGCAGGGAAATTGGGAGTTAAGGCTCCCAAGCCTTCACACCACATCCTCCCTAAGGAGGCAGAAAGTGCAAGTGAAATTTTATTCTCCCAAAGCAGATAAACCATGAGGACAGGATGGAGAATATGATATGCAGAGGTAACTGTGGGGTTGTGGAAAACTGATGATGAACAACTTAGGGCCACCTACTTCTCTTTTTTTTGTTTAGAGCAGCCCTTCCCCAACCTGCTGCCCTCCAAACATGTTGGATTACAACTCCCATCAGTGCAAGTCAGTATGTCCCCTGGGCAGGAATACTGGGACTTGTAATCTCAAACATCTGGAGAGCACACCATGGTTGATAACAAAAAGGGCACTCATTACAGATGTAGAACCAGAGCATGTGCCAGGCACTTTCAACTTTTGGTCAATATCCTGCCCTTCAAAGAACCAATGTTTTTTTCTTTAAATTTGTTTATACAAAATATACTGTTCACTCCCCACAATCCCTCCACAATACATCTTCTCATAAAAGTATGATGACAATCCCTCCACAATACATATTCTCATAAAAGAATACATCTTCTCATAAAAGTGCTCCTCTCAGAAAAGGTTTAGTTTGGCTGTCTTGTATTCCTTTCAAATGAGATTAGTTTGCAATCCTATACCACTTGGAAGTAAGCCCTAATGAACTCAGTGGCACTGGCTTCTGAGAAGACATGTATAGGATTCAAGTGTAAACCAAACTTCTCCAGCCTGGTGCTCTCCAGATGTGTTGTATTTAAAGTGATGCAGCTGTTTTGTAATTCCTTGATTGATACTGGAAAACATCATACTTTAGAACAGATGTGGGCAGAAAATAGATCCACCCTGATGTTTTAGACATCAACATTCCTGATCACTGTCCATGCTGAGAAAGGCTTTTATGAGTTGAATCCCAAAACATCTGGACAGCTACATTCTGCCTACCCTTGTTCTAGAACAGCGTCCCCCAACCTAGTGCCCATCAGATGTGTTGGGCTGCAACTCTCAACATGGGATGCCCTAAAAAAAGAGAAGTAGGTGGTCCTAAGTTGTTCATCATCAGTTTTCCATAACACCACAGTCACTTCTGCATATCATATTGCATATCATAACCTGCAGACCTCCAGTTGTTTGAGGTTACAAGTCCCAGCATTCCTGACCATGGGACATGCTGACTTGCGATGATGGGAGTTGTAGTCCAACACTTTTGGAGGACAGCAGGTTGGGGAAGGGCTGCTCTAAACAAAAAAAGAGAAGTAGGTGGCCCTAAGTTGTTTGTCATCAGTTTCCCACAACCCCACAGTCACCTCTGCATATCATATTCTCCATCCTGTTCTCATGGTTTATCTGCTTTGGGAGAATGAGAATTTCACTTGCACTTTTTGCCTCCTTAAGGACAATGTGGTGTTAAGGCTTGTGAGCCTTAACTCCCAATTTCCCTGCTTTTTGGTGCTTGGTTGAACACCGTAGAGCCTTAACGTTGTTTTGTAAACTATAGGTTTTTTTGTTTAATGAATATATATATATATATATATATAAGAAAATCCACACATATTTCCCCAAACAGCCCAGACAGTTTTGGGTATGGGGTAGTATAAAAATGTTAATAATAATAATAATAATAATAATACACCACTGGCCTTGGAAGTCAAAGAACTATGGCAACAGGAAAAGGCCACAATTATCTCATTAGTTACATCAGTCGCCGGCATCACTTCAAAAAAAAATATACAGAAAACCTCCAGAAACTGAGCCTACCAGAATACATCCACACCAACATCCAGAAAGCAGTCATAATGAAAACATGCTCAATCATCAGGAAATTCCTGAATCAATAAAAGACAGCATGACTTGGCAAAGCCAGTGATGTCCTTCTAGAAAAACCGCCATGAGTGAGCAAGGGATAATAATAATAATAATAATAATAATAATAATAATAATAATATGCATCAATAGTGTGCACTTTGAAATATACATTCTCCAATGTATTAAAGCATATTTATGCACATTTCTCACAAATATGCATTTTTTCATGTGCATTTTTCAAAGTACGTATACTTTTGAACACATTTTTGGGTCCGCAAATCATATTGCAAGCTTGGAAATGTATGGACTTTGACCATAGATTGCATGTGAGACTGAGTTTGTGTTCCATTTGGAAGGTGCAAATTTCATAAATCCTGATTAAAAACAAACAAATTCCTCATACATAGGGATGTCCAGCATGGGGCAACATGGTGCTATTGGGGCTTGACGGATTCCTCCTGAGCTGCATGCTCCCTGCTGGAACTCATGAGTACTGTGCGCAAATGGCTCCTTTTCCCTCCCAGGACCATAAAGGGAAAAGGAACCATTTAATGACTATGCCACTGCTGGGTGTAAATGGTTCATTTCACCTCTTGGGTTTTGGGATGGAAAAGGAGCCATTTGTTCAAAGTGGCAAGGGTGCGGTGAAGGAAGGAGAAGCAGACATTCATATACAGTATGGCAATGGCAGAAGTCCACAAGCTGGCTTGACTCAACCTGTGTCAAGTTGGGCCAGCTCATGGACAAGCAAACCAGACTCTGGGGAATTGAGCTTGTGAAAACACCCCAAGATCCATGCCTCAAATGGATTCCTCTGATATCCCTACTCATACAACCCTACATGAATGTAACTGCAAGTGTTTTGGGAAGCCTTTCCTTTGTTTCATGTGCACATTGTTTGTAAGTAGGCTAGTTTATCATGCATGAGCAACAATTGGCTCCTCCAAGCAACAAAAGTTGCTAAAGTAACCAGAAACTAAAAAAAAGTGGGGGGAGCTTAGTGTTACACCTTAGAAGCCAGAATCTGAAACCAAAGTTTTGTCCTGCTCCAGCTGGGGCAGGTTCTATATTATGCAAATACCAGGATAAAATAAAAAGGGGAAGTCAATTAAGTAGGCAAATACTAAAAGCCACAAAGTTTTCAGTCCAGGATGGGACAGGCTAAGGCAGGATTGGTCAAGATACAGGCAATGATCAAAGCACATATTACCCGGCACGCAGGTGTTTCCTGAAGAAAGGTCTGGGACACAGCCAAGGCCAAACAGGAATGCAAGTAGAAACATAGTCCAAAACACCAGCACTTTCAGGGTGGGGGTCTAGCATCCCCTTCTGCTTCAGAAGTGGAAAGTTCTGCCTCTCTAGGATGCAGATCTGAGGCATCACACCTGAAGATCCTGGAGCATCTGGAGTAGTGCTGGGGTCTTCTGAGGCAACCTGTTCCTGGGGACATCTGGCTCCGAAGGTTCTAGTTCCTCCTCTGAGGATGATTCTAGTGGAGGCATGACACCTGGGACCATGACACCTTTGTAGTTGGTTTCTGATTCCTACTCATTTTGGGGGTGTTGGGGACAACCCAGGAGTCCCAATCTGGACATAATGTTAAGCTTTTGCCTTTAGCTGCTCGCTGCTCCTATAAGTGGAAGGAGTCAACCAGAAAGAATCAGGCAATTTGCATGAAAACAATCCTTGTGAACGATAGGCCAGGATTCTCCAGAATTTTGGCTAATGGTTATGGGCAAACAAGACCAGTGTTGACACAGGTGTTTTGCTGCCTGACTCACAGAAATATAGAAAAGAGGTTGCTCTGCCCATATCTAGCTCTTGCCTTGTCCGGCTCTGGCGTGTAGCCCCTACCAGATTATCCCCAAGGGAATGTGGCCCTCAACAGAAGAAAAGTTCTCCATTCCTGTTCTAGACCAAAGATGTTCAGATGAATCTCCAAACTTTTATTCTATTTTTAATCTATGAATGTTATGGTTCACCCATCAGTCCTTGTGACACCTGTCAACCTCTGAATTATCATGAGCTAAGATGACCTTATTGCTGGAACAATGTGGAAGTTATTGCTTCTGAATACAATTGTTTCCATCAGAGAGATGACCTGGAACACGGTAGGAAATTACATGCCATATTGCACCTCGTGGAATCAATACTATAATTAAAGGGATTTTTTGTATTTTAGTTCTGAAGGGAATTGATAAAACTGATACAAACACATTTTTCACAATTGCACAGAAGCAGAAAGAAATTGGAGAAGAGCATGGTTAAACACTGAGAAACTGATAGCACAAAGAAACTGTTTTCCACAGGGGAGTTTGTCTATGGTGTGTAAGGTAAATAAAATGGGAGTTTTAAGATTGGTTATTAAGAGAAGATAGCAAGATTGCAGGAAGAAATCAGGAAAAGAAAAGAAAAAGAAATAGCAACAGTATACAATAAAACGAATAATCGTTGGAAGATCCCCACCACCACAAAATCCTAAATTGCATCTGTTATGTTTCTCCTGAGCTGAATAACCTGCAAGAAGAGTTGCATTTTTCTTAATCTGAAATACAGAATCTTCCCAATTCTATGTTACTGATAAACTCATTGTTGAACTTCCAGCAACTAAATCTAGGACCATGAAGCCATTGTTTGGCATACGAAATGAATAATCCACAACTGTCACAGATGTCTATTAATACTGCTGCACAGATTCATGAGATTGGTGTGACACTGGAGAGGGACAATAGCTCAGTTGTGGAGCGCATGCTCTGCATTCAGAAGGTCCAAGTGAAAATCTTCACTGTTGCTAGTTCAAAGAACTCAGGTAGCAGTACATGATCTTTTGCTGCTAGTTGACGATAGCTCTGGGCTGAATGGATGACTGCATTAAATACAACTTTATATGATAGTCTCAAATAGACAGACTCCTAAATAGCATAGGATACAGACTGGGTTTACAGATTTCACACGTTCTGGCCTTTTTACCAGTGGGTTAGTGGTAAATGTTGAAGTCCAGGTGCTCATCATGACAGTACCACTGTAGTTCCTTTTGCGAGCAGACAAACGAATCAGAAATAAATACATGGACACCCGAGGTTGGGTTAACTGGGGCCTCTTTATTTAACAACGGGTATAGCATCCTTCCTGGATCTATGCATGAACGTGCGGGAATCAGCACAACTCTACCATCAGGCAACTAGCTTGCAAAAATAATAAAGGGCGAGCCACTCAGTTGGTCATAGTGGCCAGGTTAAACCCGCACCTCTTTTACAACTACACTTGAGTGTTTGGGAAGACCAATCTGCTTCACCTCCCACGCAGGGCTGCACAGTCCTGTGTAAGTGAGGCAAACGGTCCCCAAAGGCAACCATATCCTGATTTGAAGCCTTAAAGCCCATCAAGGATCAGGCCCTCCAGGTTGCCCTTCATCGTCAATGATGCCAAAAGTGCTCACCAACTCTATTCTTAACTTTCAAATTCCCATACCCCCGCCACCGGAGGGAGCCAATCCTCTGCTTCAGCTCCCTACCCCCACCTGTTCTGAAAAGTTCAAACAGGCTCATGTGCAGTTCCTGCAGGAAAATGTCAGTTCCTGCATCAGAAAGGTGCACCCCATCGGCCCTATAAAGTTCACCTCTGGAGTAAATAATGGCAGGGTGCGGAATAACTATTCCACGTCTATCCTGCCAGTAAAGACGCATCTCCCTGTTCACTCTCTTAATTGCCCTATTTAAACTATGGGCATCCCAGCCCTCACGCCCACGGCGCTTGGGTAACATGCAAGATCACACCCTCCAGGTGTCAGGCCACCAATGCCAAATAATGTGTATGTACAAATATCTGGCCATCCAGATATCATCCAGGTCTGCCCTAGCTTGTAGAGTTGGGGACTTCCGCTCCAGGAACCCCATTGTAACCCCCCCAGGAGGGCACCACACCTGCGGCAGGGCAAAACCAACCAGACTGGACTGTATTATGGAGGAGATGCCACCACAGCATGCCTTGCTTGCCACCCCCTGGGTGGAGGCCAACTGATCAAGCCCATCTGCATGCCAACAGATGCTCGCGTCACTCTACAGCTGGCCCAGATGCAACACCGTGTCTGCAGATTAGGACCCACACAGGCTGTGGTGTCCTCCGCCAATCTATCAAAGGAACACAAATATCGACATTGAACTTCAGCAACTGTACTCATCTTCATTCCGGAATGTACTCTTATGCCTGCCCAAGACTGCCATCTCTCTATGGGCCAGATCTTGGCATCTACCTGCCCTGCTGCAGGAGTGGCAGTCCTATGCCAGTGGTTTTCCAAATGAATAGTTCCATAGGCCCAATGTCTGATGGGGCTTCATAACTACCATCAAAATGGGAAGGGGAAGCCCCCTCCTGTTCTTTCCCCCATAGGGCAGAGTAGGGTCAAAACTACTAATGGGAATATACCCTCATCCAAGACAGCACCTCTAGCCAGGTTCAATAAGCCTGATATCTGAAAGGTCTAACTGGCTGCTGTATAATGGTGCCGGTTATAGTGCAGCACCTACTTGCAATAAAACAGAAACCTCAAGTTCTTGCCCCAGAGAGCGAAGTAGAAAGTTGGACTGCTCATGGGCATATCCTTACATTCGAGGCCACCACCGGCGTTACCATGTTGCCTCCACTTGTATGGCCAGGTGCAGGAAAGCTCTGTGATTAACTGAGTATCAGAAAATTTAAAGGCCCTAACAGCTCCCCCAGATAATCCTGCCCACTCTTCCGGCATCCTTCAGGAATGGGATTTGCCATGCTTCCAGCAAACCTTTGTCCCCATGTCAGCAAAGGGTGGGCCAGCCTGCTTACCTCATAAAGTTCACGTGGATAGCTCCCCATGGTGTAGTATCACCCAGAATTCTAGCAGTTAGTCACTTAGGATGGGCCAAAAGGTCTGAGGCTTCTCTCTCAGCTCTAAAAAAGCTGAATTCCATACCTGCTCACAGGTGGAATACCCATGTGCCAGGGGCCACATGCCACATGGCTTCTTTCTCTTGCCTCTCCCAGAACCTAAAGCACACCAGGCATTGGATCTTGGTACTGTCTGGCCACAAGGGCCAACTTGAGGAACCTGGACATCTGGCTGCATGACAAGGTGTCACCGACTTCTTTATCCAGCCTAGGAATATGACGTGCCAAATTGAGATTGAGGGCAATCAGGACTCATGGCCCTGACCAGCCCCATTCCTGAGGTTCCTTAGATGATAAAGAGGCAACTACATGAACAGTGGCCAGTTGTCTGGCCAAGATGAACAGAGGCTAGTAAGAATTTGGCCCCAAGTCAGATACAAGGGAAAGAGCTCCATGAATGACAAATCTCAATATCCCAGTTTAGGGTGACCAGATAAAATCCAGGTCAGGGCTCATGTAACTTTAACAGTTGTAGAGAAAAGGGAATTTCAGCCAGTGCATTTGTATGCAATTAGTTCCTGGTGAAATTCCCTCTTCATCACAACTGTTAAAGTTGCAGGGGCCCTGCCTTCTTTTGTATATGGTCACTGTAGTATAGTGCCTGCACCTTTAACTGTTGTGATGAAGAGGGAATTTCAGCAGGAACTAATTGCATACAAATGACACTGGCTGAAATTCCCTTTTCTCTACAACTGTTAAAGTTACATGAGCCCTGACCTGGATTTTATCTGGTCAGCCTATCCCAGCTTCTATCGCTAAATGCGTATGCAATGATAAGGTTGACCGGAGCCATCATGGCATTGTATAAACATCTGCTAAAGGCCTGACCACCAGGGTGCATTCTTAAGTACTAACCCATGAGAACACTTTAAGATGAGCAAAGGGGGATAAGGAATGGACCTAGAACATGGCTGGCCTTTACATCTTTAACTTAGTTCTGGGCCTGGTGCTCCATAGTGATGCAGTCCTGGTTCGAGGCCAAACAGGTGGCACTAGGGCCTTTAAGAAGAGCTCTAAATTGTGTGGGGGAACCATAACAAAGGATTCATCTTCCCTATATGGGTAACTGGCAGAAGTAAGGGCCAGGAATCAGCTTAATTGGGCAGGAGCCCCTTTGTCAAAGGGGGCCAGGCCATCAAGTTTACGCTCTGAATGTGGCTCCCTGGGTCCCTTAGCCCCTTTAACCTGGGGGGCATCCTAAGGATGGATGTGGGTTGTAGCATCTGGAAGATACAAGGCGGAGATTGAACAGATAATTCAGAATTGAAAGCCACCCTGTCTAAAGGCTAAATTATATCTCAGACATGCAGGCACAAGGTATTCTAAATAGCACCTGTTACTATCTCTTTGTCCGGGTGCTTTTACTGGGCTATACCTATAATTTACTTAGCCAGCAAGCCAATTCACTCAAGTTACCATGATCTTCTTTCTCTTAACTCTTCTCCTGTTCTTTTTTTTAAAAAAATAATTTTATTTCAGCTCTTAACTACATTTATACCATTCTTTTCCATTCTTTATACACCAAGTGCACCCCTCACCAGGACCAATTCTTCTTCATTACATTTTCCAAAATCGTGATACTTTTGTGTCCTTTCCCTCTCAACAATACATGCTCTAAAAATAATTTCCATATATTTTCAAATTCATTTCTATTACATATTCCCTTTTCTACTTTAATATTACAAGTTAGTTTGTCATTAATAGCAATATCCCATACCTCTTTATACCACTCAACCATTTGATAGTTATCTTTCATCTTTCATTTCCTTGCTATTATTAATCTTGCTGCAGTTAGTAACATAGTAATTAAATCCTTAGTATTCTGATTATATTTTATCCCTTCATATATTGATAATAACGCAATCTTTGGGGATGACTCCAAATCAATTCCCATTATCTCTTTTATCTCTTTATATACCATTTGCCAAAACTTTTGTACATATTTACATGACCACCACATATGAACATACGTGCCAGTTTGTTGACATCCTCTCTAACATAATACCGAATATTTTTTATCTGATTCAATCTAATTGGTGTTAAATGCCATCGCCATATTAATTTGTAATAATTTTCTTTTATCCTTACTGATAAAGTTTTCAAATTCCTTGCTCCCCATAGCTTCACCCAATTTTGATTACTTACTAAAATTTTCATGTCATTTTCCCACACCAATTTGCAACCATCCCCTTGTTCTTCTTTTACCATCAATATTTTATAAATTTCACTTGTTATACCTTTTAATACCATATTTTGTTCCTTCTCTCGTCTTTGTGTTATCATTTTTTCAAATATCGTATATTCTCTACATTTTTTATTTTCTTTTACCCACTTCTTTATCCACTGTTCCAACTGCATACAATTAATCCATGAAACTTTCTCTTCCCTTAATGTTTCTTTTATTTGATTGAAATTGTCCATCTTTATCACTCCTTCTAATCTATTCATGTTTTGTTTTCTTAATATTTTCCCCATTACTTCTTTTAGATTTTCTGGGAAGCTCTCCATCATCTCTACCGGAGTTAATAGGGAGACGGCGGGTATTAATTTAATCTTATTCTTAGCCCAAAACTCCAAAATATTCTTATTAATTTTATTAAAGTATATATTTTCCATTTCCATTTCTACTTCTTTGGATTCCAATTCTAACCAACACTTTTCTCCCAAACCTAGAATACCTTCCACTACATATCTTAATTGGTTAGCCAAATAATATCCCTTCAAATTAGGAAGGCCTAACCCTCCTGTTATCTGTTGTTTATACCACATTTTCTTATTTATTCTAGCTTTCTTATCTCCATTACTAAAATTGTTAAACATTGTTTGCCATTTCTTCAACTCTATTTCTGATATTTTAATTGGCAACATCCTAAATAAGAAATTAATTTTAGGTAATATTTTCATTTTTAATAATGCTATTCTACCAAACCATGAAAGTTTTATCTTCTGGTATTCCTCCAATTTCTTTTCAACCTCCTGCCTTAATCTATTATAGTTTTCCTCTTCCAATTTATCCAAATTCTCTGTTATATATATTCCTAAATATTTTATTTTTCATTTTAATTTAATATTCATTTCCCTTTTAACTAGTTCTTGCTTCCCTTCTTCTTTGTAATTAAACATCATCATCTCTGATTTGGGCCAGTTTATTTGTAATCCCATCATCTCTCCAAACTCCTCCAGATAATGCCGTAGTCTCCCCATCTTCTCAATCGGTTCTTGAATTGAAAGTAATGTATCGTCTGCAAATAAACTTATTTTAATTTCTTCTTTTTTCCCTATCCCCTTTATAGTCATATCTTCTCTAATTGCATTCGCCAAAAGCTCTATAACCATTGCAAATAAAATTGGGGAAAGGGGACAACCTTGCCTAGTTCCTCGGGCTAGCAACAATTGTTCTGTAATACCATCATTGACCATTACCTCCGCTACATTTTCCGAATATAACTGATCTATTAATCCCTTAAATTTTCCTCCAAATCCCATAGTATCTATTAATATTTTTAATGTTGGCCACTCCACACAGTCAAAGGCCTTAAAGATATCTAGGGCTGTTATACCCGCTTGTAATTTATCATTCCTTATAATATTGATCATATTCAATACCCTACTTATTAAACTTGACATCTGTCTACCTGCTACAAATCCACATTGATCCTTATTAATATATTTATGCATAAATTTATTCAATCTTTTTGCCATTATCGCTGTCAATATCTTAGCATCCTGATTTAGCAATGATATAGGTCTGTAAGATCCCGGATCTGTTAGTTCTTTATCCGGTTTTGGAATTAAGACAATTAAAGACTGCTTCCACAATGGTGAGGCCTTCTCCCCATTTATTATCTGATTATATAATATTTTGAATTTAGGCACCAACATATTCTTAAAATTTTTGTAATATTCCGGACCCAATCCATCCATTCCCGGGGATTTCCTCACTTTTAATCCATCTATTACTCCTCCAATTTCTTCCTCTGTTACCGGTTGTTCCATCGCTTCCCTATCCAGTTCTTGTATTTTTATTTTCCAGTATTTCTCAATATATTCCCTAATCTTTCCCAATGACTTGTTATTTGATGTATATAACTCTTGATAGAATTCTTGAAAAACTTGTAATTTATCCTTCATTAAATTATTAATCTTACCTAATTTATCTTTTATAGCTCCAATTGGCTTTCCCATTTTCCTTGACTCTGTGGATCTGGCCAACATTTTAGAATTCCTATTGCTATACTCAAAATATTCTCTTTTTAAGTATATCAAGTATATCAAGTTTCTCTGTATTTTCCCAGTTTCTATACCCTCTAGTTCCTTCTTTTATGCTTGTAATTGGGCCCCAATAGTTTTATCTTTATTCTTTATATATTCATCCTCCAGTTCCCTAATATTCTTTTATTTATTTATTTATTTATTGCATTTTTATACCGCCCCATAGCCGAAGCTCTCTGGGCGGTTCACAAAAATTAAAACCATGAAATCATTTTAAAATATATAAAACAAGGCACAATCTAAAAACACAGAATAACATACAATATAAAAACACAACCAGAATAAAACCAAGCAGCAGGAATTAATACAGATTAAAATACAAATTTAAAATAGCAAGGATTAAAATTGAGTTAATTTAACTGTTAAAATACTGGGAGAATAAAAAGGTCTTCACCTGGCGACAAAAAGAGTACAAAGTAGGCGCCAGGCGAACCTCTCTGGGGAGCTCATTCCACAGCCGGGGTGCCACAGCAGAGAAAGCCCTCCTCCTAGTGGCCACCTGCCTCACTTCCTTTGGCAGGGGCTCACAGAGAAGGACCCCTGTAGATGATCTTAGGGTCCGGGCAGGTACATATGGGTACATATCTTACCCTCTCCTCTCCTTGTTGTCTCTTTAATTTAGACGATTCCCTAATGCATATTCCTCTCATCACAGCCTTCATTGTATCCCAAATTATAGCCTGAGTGGATTCCCCATTGTTATTTATTTGCCATATATCCTCCATTTCTTTCTGAATATTTTCTATCGTTTGTTTATGTTTAAATATTCTTATGTCCACTCTCCATCTTTTAGCTTCCTTATAATCTTTCCGAATCTTCATCTCCATATTTATTAATGCATGATCTGAAACTTTAATAAGCCCTATTCCTACTTCTAATACTTTTGTTAATAAACTCTTAGAAATAAAAAGGTAATCTATTCTAGTATAGCTCTTATGTACTGCTGAATAGAAAGTATATTTCCTTTCCTCCCCTTTGTTTAACCTCCAAACATCGAACATCTCCTTTGCTTTCATTAATACATTTAAACTTGTTACATTTTGCCGCCTATCATTCATATTGGGATTAGATTTATCTTTATTTTTATCCATTACCATACTAAAATCTCCTTCCATTATAATGTGGCCTTTTTGAATTCCTTGCATTTCCTTGAACACTTTATTATAAAAATTTTCTTGCTTTTCATTCAGGGCATATATATTCACCAATGTATAATCTTTATTAGCTATCTTCCCCTGTATAATTATATACCTCCCCTGTTCATCTTTTATTCTTTTCATATCAGTAAAACCACATTTCTTTGAAATTATAATTGCTATCCCTCTAGCTTTAGATGTTCCATATGCTTTCTCGTAGATGTTCACCCATCTTAATTTCATTTTATTAGTCCCTTCTTTAACTTGATGTGTTTCCTGTAAGAATACAATATCAGCTTTATCCCTATTCAATAAATTTTCTATTCTCTTTCGTTTTATCAACGTTCCTAGCCCTTTAACATTTAATGATGTTACTTTCAATTTATTACCCTTGATATTTTTTACATAGCAAATTGTCTTTTCTATTGGTACTTATTAGTGCTCTACCTTCTCCCCACCCTCTTCCCACCCCACTTCCTCCCCCCCACTCCCATTCCCCTCCCTCCCTCCCTTCCCCCCTCCCTTCCCATCCCCCAATTATTCATCCCCCCTCGTGCCCGAGGAGTTAACCTCATCCAAAGACCCAAGATCAATCTGGGGGGGGGGGGAGACGCCCTTCCAGGATTCCCAGCAACAGCCACCCTCACTCCCCGGTCAGTTTATGTATCTCTTGTCATCTGCTAGCTTATATTTAATTCTCTGTCTTAATAAGAAAAACTTTCTTCTATTTTCTGCTTCCAACTGCTCCTTCCTCTGGCTTGCTTCCAGCTGCTCCTTCGTCTGGATCCATTATTCCCAACTCTTGAAGTAATTGTATGCCTTGTTCCGATGATGTGATCCTGTACTTTCGATCCTTCCACTGAAACTTAAAAAACACTGGATAGCCCCACGTGTATCTCACATTCTTCTTCATCAAGACTGCTGTACAAAGTTTCACAGTTTTTCTCCAATTGATTGTCTCCGAACATAAATCTTGATATACTTGTACTGGAGTTGATTGATACTTCATTCCCTCTGGGGCTTGTCTCGCAACTTTCATAAATTCCTCTTTTTTATAATAATTCGCAAACTTTATGATGATATCTCTAGGCATTACTCCACTTCTTCTGCCTCCAATTCTATGTATTCTTTCCATGTCCCATTCTTCCCATGCAATATCTGGAGTTATATCCTTAATCCACCCCATAACTCGATCTCTCAAAATTCTGGGGTTTTCACCCGATGATTCTGGAAAGAATCTGAGACGAAGGTTAGAGCATCTTGTCCGATCCTCCAAATCAATCATTTTCAGCTGCATTGAATCAAATTTTTCCATCTGGTTCTGTATGGCTATTTCATTTGCCATAGCTTTTCTCTCCACCTTTTCAATCCTCGAATTGGCCTCCTTCATTTGCCTTTTCATTTCTGAAATACTTCTATCTATTTGAACCGTAAATCCCATCAACACCTCTTTTTTCAGGGATTCATTGCTTTCTTCCATCATTTTTTGCATCTTTTCATTATTATGTGTCATCATCTGCTGCATAATGTCTTTAATGCTCTCAACCAGCTCTGTCTGCTGCATTGTAGCATCTGGTGTTTTAGATCTAGCTGCAGCTGCCTTCAGGTCAACTCCTCCCTCCCTCCCTCCCTTCCTTCTCCCTTCCGGTTTTCTGGGAGTCTTTCTTATTATTATTGTTATTTTTGCCACTTCAGGTTGGCATCTGAGATTCCACTCTAGCCAATCTGGCTGCTGTATTATCCGATGGTCTCCCAATAGACTTATTTCTCAGCCAAAGTGGAATTTTCTGTTGTTTTTTAGAGTCTTTCTTTGACATTGGATCTGATCTAACCCAGATGCTGTGGAGGTTAAAAGCGAAAGTAGCCTGCTCCGGCTACAGCAGTTTTCAAAAATAGTTCTTTCAAAGCCTTTTAACCTCTCTTATCTCTCCCATACAATATTTTTTTCCTTTCTACTCACATTTGATGAGCCTATTAGCTTTACATTTTATTTACGACCGGAGCTCGAGAAATCGCCGCTTGCCCGTCAGCCTCGGAAGTCCATCCCCCACTCTCCTGTTCTAAATCCTTATCATTGTCCTTAACCTTGTGTTCATCCACCCTAAACGTATGGGAAATACACCCAATACATCCACACATTCCCATTCAGAACTTCTCTTTGGTGGCAGACAATAAGTGATAACCAAAGGGGATAGATAGATACTGCTCCACAGTATTGCAGGGCCCTTGGCCAAAGCATAGGGATTAACACTGGAGGGTGACATCCCAGGTTCCATGTCTGTCTGAATTGTATGCAACGCCACAGCTGAAGGATTGACTGCCCAGCAGTGAGAGCCTAAGGCTTCTGGGAGACTGACAAGACATGTGCATATGGGATATTGGCTGCATGCCACAGACTATTGGGCATACTGCCAATCTGGATTTCTGCTGGGAGCTCTCATCCTATTGAGCTCCTCAGAACCAATGGACCAGAAGAAATTATAAGCCAGCCCCATGCCCGAATAGGTGATCTCCACAGTCCCATTGTGTGCCAAACTGGCCAACCTACTGTGTGTGGAGCAACTCACTGAACCATGTTGTCATAGGTTGAAGGAGATCCTGGACTTGAATATCTTCCCGTGCCGATTTTCTTGCATGGGATCAAGGTAGATGCTTGGCTTGATGGCCTGTCTGCCTTAAAAGCTGTTACCTGAGCTGAAATGGAAACTCAATCCTGATTCGATTGCTTTGCAGCCCCACTTACCATTCAAACTGGCCTTACTGTCGACACTGAATGGCAACAGTGGCTCTGAGAGCCCCAGGCTGGATGCCTCCCCACCTCATGTTGAGAACCTGGGGATTGGATCTGGGGCCCTCTGCATGCAAAGCATGTGCTCTATCACATTGAGCTATGGTCCCTAAATGCCAGGGATTGAATTGGGATCTTCTGCAAGCAAAACAGGTGCATTGTCACTGGGCTAGAATCTTACCTAAACTTATTAATACATTTATTTTATTCAGATCCCAGCTTTCTTCCACTAATTGGTCTCCTCTCCAGGCACCAATCAGACCCAGACCAGTTTAGCTCAGTAAAGTGGCTGCTTCAAATGCATTCCCACCATGCCCTGAGGCTGCTATCAGGCCAGTTGCTAATCCTTTAAAGATTGGAATATGCCCTCCATCTCACAGGCTGAGGGAATTAAAAGGCATCTCACCCAGATAGGGAGTATACAGGTCAATAAAACAGTGAGCTCTTCGGGCATGAGGATCTGTACAGCTGGTTTTATATTAGGTACATAGGAGGCAACCATATTCTGAGATGGACCCCTGGTCCATCTAGCCCAGTATTGTCAACACTGACTGGCAGTGGCTATCTGGGGTTTCAGGCAGAATTCCTTCACTGCTCTACCTGGAGAAGCCAGGGATTGAACCTGGGACCTTCTGAATGCAATGCGGGAGCTTGATCACACTGAGCTACATCCCCTGCTCCATTTTTGCAGGCAGGTTTTGAGCCCTGCCCTTTTCCCTCCACAAGCCTTTCTTGATTGTGCGATCACTCATCTGCAATAAAATAGCTAGCAAATAGCCAAATCCAGAAGCCAACTGCGGCCTCGCCCAGGCCTAGTATGTTGTTAAAAGGCAGCTTTCATAGATTTAAAGACATATAGGCAGAGCTGCCTTATACTGAGTCAGACGATTAGTCCACCTAGCTCAGTATTAATTAACTGGCCTGGGTTCTCCAACATCTTAGGCAGAAGGTTTTGCCCACCTCTACCTGGAAATGCCAGGGACTGAACCTGGCACCTTCTGCATGTAAGGCAGCTGCTCTGCCAATGAGCTATAGGCCCCTCAAAAGCTGCTTTCATGGGTTTCCTTCTTTAGGCAGCCACCCGTCTTGATCCAAATGTCTGCTATACTGAAACTGGGCCCAGAACAGGTCAGAGGCCTAACTGCGGCCTACCAATCCCCAGGGCTGCTAAAGTAGAGGCCAGCTGACTATAGGCCTGGCCATATCCCAGGCACACCAGCCACTTCTGCCTCTCAGTGTCACACTGGATGCCAAGGGTTAAAAATTAGGAATGATCCTTCCGGATCACACTTCCCCAAACTGGCGCTCGCGGGTGCACTCCACGGCTCCTTGAGTGGGGTGGGGGAAGGGATAGGTAATCTGGGGGCTGCAATCTAAACTGCCAAAGAAGGGGCACAAAAGAAAGCCCCCCACAGCATTTCCCCCAACTGCTGCCCAAACACTGATGAGACAATCCCCTTGCTTGAGCCATGGGGATTCCCAACCATGCCGAAATTCCAAACCTTTTGGGGTGGGGAAATTTCCCAGCCCCATATCCAACCAAATGTGCAGTTGCGAGCACAAAGCCTCTAGGCCGCACGTGCTCTCCTTGCTCAGTCGACGTCTCTCTTCTCTGGGCCGAAAATGAAAGAGGCCGAGTCCTGGGTGAGCCAAGGCTATATAGCCTTAGGCTCCGCCCCCTCCGCCTAAGCAGCTCTTCCTGTGCACATTCTTATACACATGATTATTTCTTTCTGCCATTTCTAACCGCCTGCAACCAATGCTGGATGGGGAAGCAACTTTTTGTCCACCAACTGAAGAACTTCAGGCTTCTGATAGCAATGATCTTTGGTACTGAATGTAATTATTCACTGAGAGATTACATTGGATGATCTTTCCATTCACGGTTTGATGTACTTGAACAACCCAGGACTGCTAAAGCATTATGGGACAGAGCATTTTAACCATTTATGGGACAGCACAGCCCCTTTCACAAGTTACTGAGCAGTGGGATTGTGCTCTGTGCCCCATCCCCAGGAGTTGAACCACTTCCTGGTCCCATCTACAGACATCCATGTATCAGTGTGGTTACCTGCAGGGAATAAGCCTCCTCTAGTCTTCTTTTCTGCATATCACTGTACTGACACATAGAATTTGTAAGCAGGGCCAGGCAGCATGAAAGACGCCAGGGACATGACAGCCGCACTGTTCATTGATGGTGTGATGCCCGTTTCGCATCAGTAATGCATAAAGGGGATGATGTGTTTTGTTTATGCAATACTTAGTCACCATTAATGTGCTCATCCCTTTCTCCAGGAAGAAAGAGGAAGTAATGAAGGACTAAAGGGGTGTGTAGAGAAGCAATGATAAGGAAACACGATTTTCCCCGGTGTGACGACTCTCAGAGTCTATTTTCTGGTTTTCTGATATGATGTATTGATACAAAAGCTGCATTTGCTCATAGTGATAAGCCAGGATGCTGGAGTATGCTGGCTTATCATGCTTGAGCAGTGATGGCTCCTACTTGGCTCCTCTAACCAGCAGAAATCCACCAGGAAGCAAAAGCTTAGTGTTATATCTGAATCTGGTATGTTGCTCCCCAAAAAGCCAGAATCTGAAACCAGGGTTTGCAGTTCGTTTCTGTTTCCTGGCTTGTTTGGGAGTGATATAAGCCAGGAATCCTGGTTTAGATATAATGCTAAGCTTTTGCCTTCTAATCAGTTTCTGGTTACTTTTGCTGCTCTTGAGACTGAGTGAGGAGTCAACTAGAATTCGGTCAGCAGCTTGAGAACACTGCTTGTGAATGATACATCAGAATTCTCCGGAATTCCACTTATGGTTATGTGTGAACAAGACCAATGTTGGTCCCAGACATTTTGCTGCCTGACTGACAGCCAAACTGCACTTCCCTCTGCTAGGGGCCAATAGTTTAAAAATCTTCCCGCATCGTTTAAATATCAGTTCCTGCCTTCCCCAACCTCTCTTGCACATTAACACCTGCAGCGGTAGTACCATTTCATGCACTTGTTGTTGGTGATGATGATGATTTTTAGCAGGCTTTCTATGTGGAGTGGACTGTTTTACATACATTAAAAAAACAGCACACATACACACACCTTTTCAGGCTCTGCCTTTCAGGTCCTATAACATACTGATTTTTCTTTTCTTTTCTTTTTTTTTAAAGAAAATCTGTTCAAAAAGGCATTCCATTTTAGGAAGCTTTACAGGCTGAATGTGATGTTAAGAAAAGAACCACCTACTGTAAAAGGAATAATCTCTTCTTAAATATTCATATAATTTATTATTTATTTATAAGGGAAACAACAGAAAGTAGCACTAAATATCCAAATCTCAATTAGCTTTGTAGCCCTTGTCTTCCTGTGAGATGGAGAGTTTCAATAAAACTCATGCTTGAAAAGGAAAGGAAATACTTTTACATAATTCCACTAGTCTTTGCTGCATCATTACAGCCTGCCATCTGAAACAGCTTGCATTTACCAGCAGGAGGGGAGGACATCTGATCATCTCTTTGGCATCCAACATGGGGGGTGGGTGGGGGGGAATAGGCCACAGTAGATAATGAAAAGTACTTTGAGTATTTTACATTAAAATAGAACATAGATGACCACCCCAGTTCATTTTCAGGACTAGAAAACATGGCCAGACTGTAACAGATTGTGCTATTTTTTTATTTCTTTTCTTTTTTTAAATGGAATTATTTTTATTGCTCATAATATGTCAGCAACTGGATGCCAAAAGTTCTAATATAATAACAAAACTTTCCCAAAAGCTACAACAGAGTGATTAGTTAAATTCAGACCAGTTGGTATTTAGAAGGTTACAGCACTATTCCAATGGTTCTGCCAGTACTGGCCACCTAAAGTGTTCTGGAACAACAGACTAATGTGTGTGCATGTGTGTGTGTACATGCTGAATAGATATTCAGAAATAGAAGCCTGCCAACACACATAAATTGTCAGTATGATGATCACAGATATTACAGGGTCATGCTTAGAAAACAACTCTTGGAAGAGTAGTTTACAATTAGTTGACCAGATGATTAGACTACAGCATTTGGCTTTAATGAATAATACCAACAATGAACCCCTGTCTTATTTGAGGAAAACAGAATGTGATCCCATGCCTGGGTTGATGGCCTGCAAACATTATACACTGGTGGGATGCCATTCATTAGCATTTCCTCTATCAAACCACCTCTACATTCTTGGAAGTCATTTGTCTCTTGGACACAACCCAGCAGAGAGTTCAGAACGCTTAAGCCTCACTGATAGCAACGGATGTAAATGTCTATAACTGTGCACTTTACCACAGTCCTTGTCTTTCTATCCAAATGGATGCTCGCTATGGTAATGGTGTTATGCGGTGGTGAAATTAGGATGGGAAGAGTTGCAGGTTTGATCTCTCTCACTGACTGTCCGTCTCTTAATTTGTATATATTTGCTCCGGGGCTATTGCAAGTTTCACGCAGGTATCTCAATAGTGCAAATGTTTCTCACAGTTTGCATATTGCCTTAATTGGATTGTGCATGACCCCTTAGGCAAGTGTAGCCAGGAGGAATAGTTTTGGCCATTTTACAAAACATCTGTGGTCATTTTAACTACTCTATTTTACTGTCTGTTACAGATGGAAGAGAATGGAAAATACAAGATAGGCTTTCCCCCTCTATAGGGGGAAAAGAAGTTGCACCCAGAGATAAGTTTACAATGTTATTTTCCATTACTGTGAATATGTAGCCAACCATTTTTGTCTCCAGATGAGGGCAATCCCCCCCCCCCCAAATTGGTGCCTCCCCAGATGCGTTGGAGATCAAAACACAACTGTCTCAGCCAGCATGGCACCAGGTTGAGCAACTCTGAGGTAGGTTATTATTATTATTTCATCTCTTTCTCGCTCGTGGCAGTTCTTCTAGATGGACACTATGGGCTTTGCCAAGTCATGCTGTCTTTTACAGATTCAGGAATTTCCTGACAATTGAGCATGTTTTAAGTATGACTGCTTTCTGGATGTTGGTGTGGATGTATTTTGGTAGGCCCAGTTTCTGAAAGCCAGTGACTGAGGTGACTAATGGAATAACTGTGACCTTTTCCTGTTGCCATAGTTCTTTGACTTCCATGGCCAGTGGTGTAGATTGTTTGATCAGGTTGAATTTGATGGCCAGTTGTTGGTGAATTATTTTTGCAGCTGTATTGTGTCTGTCTGTATAGTCCATTCCTGCCAGAATTATTATTATTATTATTATTATTATTATTATTATTATTATTTCAATTTATGCCCCACCTATCTACAAAATACCCTAGTTGGCAGGGCATTTTGTACTGTCATGATTCCCTCCTGTTGAGATGCGAGACAATAAAGAAGTTTGCCATGTAATCCACAAAGCTTTATTCAGCAATTAAACATCTCTTCACGCCTCAAGGGAGTGAGAATGCTAGGAGCTTTCCTCTAAGCTTAATTAGGCTACCTAAGCTAGGCAGTTGCCCTTTCAACTAAAAGGGAGACTTTCCCACACAGTCCAAGAGGGTCTTTTTTGGAGAAGTCTTTGGCGAGAGGCTAGCCTGGCAGACTGCCTCTCACCTGCTCTCAGGCTGCCTCTACAAGAGAGGTTTAAAGCTCTTTCAAGGCGCTTTAAAAAATTTACCTCTACAAGAACGGAGCGCAAATCGGGCGTAGAGGCGCGTTATCGCTCCGATTATGCGCATTATCGAATGCGCATTAAATCACGAGTTTTATTTTGCTCTGGCCGTTAAAGCGCATTTTGACTATGTGAACAAGCGATTATGCGCATTAACTACTTGTAAAGCGCATTTTGGTAATCCGTTAATGCACTTCGCCGCCTCTTGCCGCCTCTCGTGCAGAGGTATTAGGTGTAAATGCGCTTCAGCGATTATGCGCATAATCGCCTAACTGGGCGCAAAAGCGAATCCTTGTAGAGGGGACCTCAATTCCACCCACTTGATCCTGTGATGGACTCTGAGATCTGTCAACACTGCAATCCCTCCCCCTCCAACAGAATTCCCAGGGACCGGGGAAGATGGGTTCTGAGTCATTGGCATTCTCTCCGATAAGCTCCTGGGAAGATTCATCCTGGACTCCTGAAGAGTCTTGGAGGATCTCTTTTCCCGCTTCCTGTCTTAGCTGGTAAACTTCTTCTTCTTCTTCTTCTTCTTCTTCTTCTTCTTCTTCTTCTTCTTCTTCTCTTCCTCCTCCTTCTCCTCCTTCTTCTTCTTCTTCTCCTCCTGAAACCCCTTCCTCCACACTAGGGACAACAAGTTTGATACTGACATGTAGATACCCTAGAGTTCATCATAGGCATCCACAGCACATTTCATTAGAGTATGCACCCAGGATTTTTTTTCATTTTTAAAGATGAACATTTATTGAATACTCAGTCATAAAGGACATTATTTCTATCCATTTATTGATTAAACACTGTAGACACTGATGCTCTACTCTGCATTTGGCTTGCCTGACCATGGACAGGCCATTGCAGGTGTGTGGGGGAGAATGAGGAGACACTCCTCAAGCCCCTGCATTGGTGGGACTTTGTGGTGACATTGGCTTTTTAATTCCTGCTGCCGGGGGCAATGATGCTCTCTCAGAGACACTAGTTTTTCAGCTCAGCAGCGGAGCAGCTGGAGAGCCGTTCCCGCTGTGTCTGGATCTCTACTCAGTGGCACCCTCAATTCGGCATTTATTGCTTGAGACATTAGGGTGTGCCTGGGCACACCTGGCACATCCCTTGTGCACACCTATGGCATTCATGTCTCTCTTGGTCATTGCATTGCTGGATGAAGCCAAGTCTTATTCCATCCCTGGCCAGTATTAAAGTGGACTGTCCAGACAAATTGCCCAGTACCCTGACAAATTGACAATGCACAGCCAGCTTCCCCACAAACTGTGCATAGCCCAGAGAAGGGGTGGGATCTTCCTCATGGTGCAATAAGAATTTGAAGGGCTAGCTTCCTGTACTGGATGCTGTTTGTTTATTTGTTTATAACATATAATACATTCTGTTAAAAATATCCCAAATAATATGAATGATCTAGTGTATATCTGTATGCATGCACAAGCCCCTGTTGAAGTTCAGTGTGAACATGACTTTTACATTTATTTTTATATTACACACACACACACACACACACACCACCACCACCACCACCACCACGACCACCAAAACATACAACTATAAAATGGATACATTTTAAAATTAGAAACTTTGTGTTCTTCAAACAACAGATATTCTGATGAAACATGTGCTTGATTACTGGAGACTGTTGTCACAAACCTCTGAGTCTTAGAGCTTCCAGTACACAGCAGGGGACTTATTCAGGGCCCTCTCAGCCAGAGTACACAGCCCTGCCATTGTCCTTTGCTTCCCACAATGAGCTCCTGGCAGAACCTCCATTTCCCCAGCTTTGCAGAAGTTTAAGACTGCAAAATCAAGTGAGGGTTCTAATAGTCCAGTAAGCTCCTCCAGAAAGGGCAGAGCTGATTATACTACAGGTCTTGCCAGCCTATAGAAGGCTTCAGTTCACTTTAGATCATTTCTGAGGTAGTATTCTCATGTTGTCTAGTTAGTGTGCCAGCCAGCGAGATTCACTTGGAGCTATATTTGCTTAACCTGACTTTGTCTAATGTGACTTGATTCTGCTCATTAGACTGGATTTTACCTGCCTTGATTTAACTCCATCAGATAGCTCCATCAGATGGCCTCTCCTGTAAGCCTCAAGGACCTATAAAACAGGACAAATTACCCTTCCTTTATTTTGCAAGTGTCTTACCATCATCAGATGTTTCCAAGCATCAATGAAAAACATTAAGGAAGACATGCACACAAGACTGTGGTTCTTCATTTTGAATTATTCCATCCACATTAATTACTTCCCCATTTCAACATACACAAGGATGAAAGTGAACAATGTATTTTTCTGACAGTCCCATAATGTTATAATGTAGAGAAATGTATCATTCATATTCCATACCTGGCTATATAGAAGACATTGCTGCCAAGGTATCTGATGTTTTGTGGTTTTGCTGCCAAGTTTCATGCTTTCCCATTTTTGCATACATGTTCATTTGCCTCTGTTATGAAATAATCAAAGTCATCTTAGCAGGAAGTCTAACCTTTCCTCCCCAGGACATCTCTAAAAAGAAAAAAGCAGGGGAAGGTCTCTTCTTTGACACTAGAGGTAGGAACTATTGGATGTGATGGATTGGACCTATAGTTGCTATAGTTTCTGTAGGAATTGAGGATATTGTCTAAAACAAACCGTCTAGGTTCAGTGAGATCTACCTTTGACATCTTTATAATGGAGTAAGGAAAGAAGTATGATGAACTTGATGTCTCTGTGAAGTCATTCCTCTTTATACCTCTTTCCTTTCTACCCACCCCCACCCCCAATATTGAAATAATTGTTGAACTTTTCAGGTGTTAACTATGTCTGAATAATACAAATCATTTTTTTACTTTAATCATAGAGCTAATACTTTTACCAAGTTCATAAATTGTAGCTAACAAAGATGTTCTCTAGAAAATATATGCTAAAAAGTGGTTACTCAGTCACAGAGCATATCTTGTTGCCATCAAAATTTTAAATGATGATGCAGTCCTCTAGCCGAGAACAATGAGAAGAATACCTAAAATACCAGTTGCTAGTTGCTTGACAGTTCCATAGTGGCGAAGGAACATCTGACTTCAACCTGTTGGCAGCACTTTGTCCACTGTGGTGGCTTCCATTAGCATCAGTAGAGTCAAAATTTCACCCTTTAATATATATATATATACACACACACACACACACACACACATATATATATATATATTTACAGAGCCAAAAGATTTGTCACGTCTTTTGACAAATAGAGAGCTCTTGCTCTTTGGTTTTCAATTAACAAAGGCATATAGTATTTTACATATTTATATTTCTATCAGTAAAAGTCATTTCCTTGACAATAGCTAATTTTTTTTACTGTATCATTGAATAGATTCAAACCCAAATGACATGCTAAATCCAAACTCATGTAAAGTTAGCCCAATGTTCTGTTTAGAGATAGTCTAGCTACAGTTATCCATGCTTTGGTAATCTCGTCTCTGGATTACTGCCATGTGTTACATGTGGGGCTGCCTTTGAAAATGATCTGGAAACTTCAGCTGGTCCAGCATAGGGCAGTGAGATTGTTAATGGGGACTGCCCAAAGTGATTGTATTATGCCAATACTTTTCCATCTAAACTTGCTACTAGTTCAAGTCCAGGCCTAATTAAAAGTGCTGGTGTTAACATCCAAAGCCCTAAATGGCTCGGGGTGAGCTTTCATGAAGGATTGTCTCCTCCCATATATCGTCCCAGACCTTATTATTGTCCTCAGCAGTCCTTCTCTGGGAGCCCCAGCCAAAGGAAGTGAGGTGGGTGGCTACTAAGAAGAGGACCTTTCCTGCAGAGAGGCTCACCTGGCACTTACATTGTGCTTTTTCTGGCGCCAGGTGAAGATCTTATCATCCCAGGCATTTCAGTATTTCAGTTTCTGTGGTTGTAAAGCTGTTACTGTATTTTAAATCTTTGCATTGGTCCTACTTGATTTTATCTTCATTTTGACTTTTATTTTATACTGTAGTTTTACAGTTTTGTATTTTATCTTAAGTTGTATTTTATGGTTTTCATTATTGTGAAGTGCTCAGAGAGCTTCAGCTGTGGGATAGTATAGAAATGTAATAAAATAAATAAATAAATAAATGATCAGACCTGCAGGCTGTTGTTCCCTATCCCAGTCTTAAGTAAAAAAGTCCTGAGGGATAGAGCATCCTGAGCTCCCTGGGGTGCTTATCTCCCTGTATCCGCTGTAGTAGTGCGGGTGTCAGCGGACACCAGAACATTGGACCTTTTCAGCTGCCAAAAATAAGGGCTAGATCTTGCCCATGATATCTGTGTCATTAAAGATGGTTTGCGAAGAAGCCAACATACATAATCTGATAAAATTGACACAATCTGATAAATCCTGTGACCCTGACTCTGAAAGAAATAAGTGAATCCACAAAATATATTTTTAAGAGAAATAATTTCCCCATGATAACAAAGCAAAAAAGGCAGAGAGATAAAGGAGATATTGCAACATATAGGTCTGAAGGGTTTTATACTTACTGACAATGCCCAGACACTAGATTTATTAGTTTAGGAGGCTACACTGTCTAGTCCAAAGCACATCAGATATCTTGTGCTGTATCTGAGATGGCTTCGCAGCATCTCTGTTGTTGTGTTGTTGTTTTTTAAAAAAGAACAATCATGACTTTTTTTTAAAGTGTTTTTTTCCTGCCTTCTCTACTAAGAGCTATGTGATTGTCCTTGTTTTGGAAATAAAAGGAAATGACCTTTGTTGTCTTTCTTATTCCTAATTTTGAAGGCCACTTTTCCAATTGGCACTACTTCTAAATGACTGACAGGTGCATTTCTAATGTTAGCACAAATAAAAGAGATATGACTTCAAGAAATTTGCTTTGGACTACGGGTTGCATAGGAAAATTCATTCATTCATTCATTCCATGAATTTCCCTATAGCTGAAGCTTTTGGGGCATCATATATAAGGAAAGCAAAGGTAATAAAAGCAATGATCAAACCAACAATAAAACACATTAAAAGTATTATTTTGAAAGCAGCAACAAAAATCCAGCATTTAAAAGAGATAAATACCTGAGCAGCTAAAAACAGAGAAGACGGAATTAAAAAGTAGCATTACACATATTAAAAATAAGGCGAGCAACTGTTGAAAATACTTTGAAAAGGCCTAGGAAAAGGGAAGGGATGTAAACAGAAAAGAATGCATACATGATGAATGGCATTTTCTTAAATTCAGAGGCACTGCAAAAAGAATGGCTGGAGCTTTCATCATTTGCTGTGTATAACACTTGAGCTAAACCTAATGGGGCTAAACCAGATATTAATGGCAGGACATGTTATTCATATAGAGAATCATTGGTTATTGATGCTGGGGTTTTTTTTGGGGGGGGGTAATAGGTCTTGTGATTGCATAAACTTTGGACTAAACAGGATATAAGTCATATTCCGATGTCATGGGCACATACATGGAGTGAATCTGGAGGTGCTTCTTTGGCTGGGCCCCTAACTTCAGAACTTCTAAACAGAGCCATCTGTACATAGGCTCTACACACGTGATCTTTATCCTACAATGCCGAACTGTTCAGAGGTTCTATGAATGCATGGAGATCATGACAAGATAGAAAGATAAGCCAAGATTTAATAGAATGTAATCAATTTAAATCTATTAAATATTTATATTTAATTATTGTAACAGCGCCAGATGCTGTACTTATGGGTTATGATAATGTTCTCCAAACCTAGTCAAAATAATTAACACAGTCTAAATTATTACTCACTCAAATGCATCGTCAACATTTTCCCCAACATGCATTAATCTATTATGAAGAAAAACGTGACATGTAGATCATCCATTTCTTTGTGCTTAACCAAAATGAATTATTTTCCATTTTTATTCCATACTAACATAACACCTGCCATTTGGGTGGGCAGGGTTTGTGTTAAAGGTGGTCCTTTATATTGCAGCTATTTTTGCTATGCCTGGATGTGTTTGTGCAATGTATCTCCATGTGCTCTGCTCTGAACTCAGAAAGGTATTCTAACCTTTCTCCATGGCATCCCTGGTGATAGAGACAGAAGCATCAAAGGCGGTGAACAGTTTGTTTTATTTTTAACTCACACTGTAACATGGTCCCCAGGTGTAACAGCGACTTTTCTTTGTCCTTACGAGAGTAAATTGAAGGCATAAAGGAGTAATTAAATGAATAGTGTTGAATACATCATGGTGAGGATACAACATTAGTATCAGAGAAGTTGATGACAATACAGTCACACCACCATCCCCACACCCGGTGTCTGGTGTAAGGTCATGTCCCTGATTGTGGTCGATGTATTTTCTCCCATAGATCTCAAATTGAGTCATGGATCACTGAGCTATTCCATATCTGCATATTCCCCCCAGCTATATATCCCCATCATAGTTTCCATTCTTTAGTATGTTCTTAGAGTATGATGCTAAAGTGTGATGGGAATGGAGGTTGCATTGATATCTGGAATATGAATGGTCTTCATTGATTACTGATTCAAGTGACCATTGATGGTAGCCCTAGTTATGGGTTAATGGCAGTATGCAAAAAATATAATGCTGTGTGTTGTGACACTTGCATGCATCTGGCTCACTGTGGAGAAGGTTACACAAAATTATTTCATGTGCCCGCAGTGTCACATTGTGTTCAGCATATTTTTCAACATCTAACAGACACACACATACACACACTCCAGTTAACAAAAAAGGATACAGTTTAGTAAAGTTCAGTGATTTCCAAGCATGTGTTTTTTACTGAGAAGGCCTACAACACAAATGGAATTGTTTCTTGTTCTGGCACACTCATGTCACTTTCAGTTTTTGACCCAAAATTGAAACCCTATTAGGCTATTTTCTCCATTTCCCCAAGCTGTCACCACTGACAGCCTAACATCAACCAGAAGACTTGTAAGGCTGACTTGCTGGTTTTTACCAATCTACATCGGCTTGCTTTCAGTGCTACTCCTACTGAAGTCATGGAGAGTGGCCTTCTGGTTCCATACTGGGTTAGAAGTTATCAGAAAAGGTCATATACTCATGGGATGCTTTGTTCCCACCTTGATGATTATGGATGTAGATTGTAACATGCAATATAAGATATATTACCCACCTGCAAATTAATTCCATCCCAATATATAGCCCCGTGTGCATTCAATGGGCATGAGTGCACAAGATAGTCCATTCATTTGTATGTAAACTACTTAGAGATGTTACTATATTAAGTGGTATACAAATCATCATCATCATCATCATCATCATCTGCTGGACATTGTCACAATTCAGGTTAAACAGATAAAATCACTCAGGGAATTCTTTCACACTAAAACACCCCCATTCATAAAGCCATAGTAAAAGCAGATAAAAATTACATCCCACTACAAAACAAAGACCAAATATGACCACTCACACTTGCAGAGAAAAAACAGAAATGGGCATAAAAAGGACTACATGGGACACACTGCAACATAATACAGAACCCACAAATAAATAAAAGACAATCATATGAATGGTGAGCTATTTCCAGAAACAGAAGGGTTCTTAATAGCTATACAGGATCAAATTACAGCAGCCAAGAACTACCAAAAAATACGTAATAAAAGATAACAATGTAACAACAGATTTATGTAGGAAATGTCATCAGTTCCAAGAAACAATAGACCATGTAACAGAAGGATGTAAAATTCTGGCAGGAATGGACTATATGGACAGATACAATACAGCTGCAAAAATAATTCTCCAACTGGCCATCAAATTCAACCTCATCAAACAACCTACACCATACCATACATACTCACCCCAAACAATCTTGGAAAATGCAGACCATAACATATACTGGGACAGAACAATTCATACGGACAAAGCAATACCCTGCAACCAACCAGACAAGAGTTATAGACAAAAAAAGAAAAATACACTTACCTTACCAACATAGCAATACCTAATGGCAAAAATGTTGTGGAAAAGGAAGAGGAAAAAAGATAAAAATATATACCACTGACTATTGAAGTTAAAGAACTATGGCAACAGGAAAAGGTCACAATTATTCCATTAGTCACATCAATCACTGGCATCACATCAAAAAACTATACAGAAAACCTTTAGAAACTGGGCCTACCAAAATACCAACATCCAGAAAGTAGTCATACTTAAAACATGTTCAATAGTCAGGAAATTCCTGAATCAGCAAAAGACAGCATGACTTGGCAAAGCCCATAATGTCCGTCTAGAAAAATGCCACAAGCGAGAAAAGAGAGAAATAATAATAATAATAATAATAATAATAATAATAATAATTTTCATTTCAATGAACAAAGCAAACTCATGTGTTTCAAAGAATGGACATATGCAAATTTGCTTCACTTTTCAAAATGAATGGCTAGAGAGCTGCATTAGATCAAGTAGTGTCAATTAGGGATGTGCACTGACCCCCCGGATCGGATCGGATAGTGGATCGGAATCGGACCTGGGGGGTCGGATCAGATCGGATCGGATCGGAGGATGGTCGGATCGGATCGGACCGGATGTCCGATCCGGATCGGACGCCATTTTGAATGCTTTTTCCCATAGGCAAGTATTGTTTTACAAAAATGCCTATAACTTTTTCATTTTTAAAGATAGAAGGATGAAACTTGGGCACATTATACACTGGTTAGGGACAGTTATCTGTGAGAAATTTCAGAAAGATTGGTGCATGCGTTTTGTGGCAATTAATTTTTTAATAAATACCCAGGAATGCCTATAACTTTGTCATTTTTAAAGTTACACACATTAAACTTTGCCACATTGTAGGTGGTACCTTGGGACCTATGTGTGTCAAATTTCAGAAACGTAGGTGCTTGTCTTGTGTGGCAATTAATTTTTAGAAAAATGGGTAGTAGTGGGGTAAATACATTTACGCCTCCCATTTTTTATTTTTAAAGATACAAACAGGAAACTTGGGCACATTACAGGTACCACTTGCCTTGATATGTGTGTGAAATTTCAGAAACATTGGAGCTTTCCTTGTGTGGCAATTAATTTTTGAAACAATGAGGAAAGAAACACCTATAACTTTGTCATTTTTAAAGTTACACACATGAAACTTTGCCACATTGTAGGTGGTACCTTGGGACCTATGTGTGTGAAATTTCAGAAACATAGGTGCTTGCCTTGTGTGGCAATTAATTTTTTAATAAATACCCAGGAATGCCTATAACTTTGTCATTTGTAAAGTTACACACATGAAACTTTGCCACATTGTAGGCGGTACCTTGGGACCTATGTGTGTGAAATTTCAGAAACGTAGGTGCTTGTATTGTGTGGCAATTAATTTTTGAAACAATGAGGGATTCATTGGACAGCACTTGCCCATAGGGATTCATTGGACAGTACTTTCCCATAGGGAATCATTGGACAGTACTTGCCCATAGGAAATCATTGGAAAGCACTTGCCCATAGGAAATCATTGGAAAGCACTTTCCCATTGAGAAATACAGTTATGCCTCCCACTTTTTTATTTTTGAAGATACAAACAGGAAACTTGGGCACATTGTAGACTGGTTAGGGATAGTTATCTGTGAGAAATTTCAGAAAGTTTGGTGCATGCGTTTTGTGGCAATTAATTTTTTAATAAATACCCAGGAATGCCTATAACTTTGTCATTTTTAAAGTTGCATACATGAAACTTTGCCACATTGTAGGTGGTACCTTGGGACCTATGTGTGTAAAATTTCAAAAACGTAGGTGCTTGCCTTGTATGGCAATTAATTTTAGAAAAATGGGTAGTAGTGGGGTAAATACATTTACGCCTCCCATTTTTTTATTTTTAAAGATACAAACAGGAAACATGGGCACATTACAGGGAACACTTCACTTGATATGTGTGTAAAATTTCAGAATGATAGGTCCAGGCATGTGGTGGCTACGAATTTTTTAGATTAAAAGTTATAAACGTTTTTCCACAGAGGCTGGGGCTGTCAATTGCACCCTCCCGCCTCCCGGGAAGAAGAAGGAAACACTTTCTCTCATCTCTTTGATCGTTGCACGCTTGGCTGCAACTGAGCTAGTATCCATTACAAAAGGAGAAACAAAGTAGCACTTGGCTCGTGTCTGCTTTGATACTTTCACTCAAGCAGAACGGCTGTGCCTAGGATCACTCTCTCGCAAGGATCGTTACAGGAGAAATTTTCTACAGTCTTCAAAGTTATAGGCATTCCTGGGTATTTATTAAAAAATTAATTGCCACACAAGGCAAGCACCTATGTTTCTGAAATTTCACACACATAGGTCCCAAGGTACCACCTACAATGTGGCAAAGTTTCATGTGTGTAACTTTAAAAATGACAAAGTTATAGGTGTTTCTTTCCTCATTGTTTCAAAAATTAATTGCCACACAAGGAAAGCTCCAATGTTTCTGAAATTTCACACACATATCAAGGCAAGTGGTACCTGTAATGTGCCCAAGTTTCCTGTTTGTATCTTTAAAAATAAAAAATGGGAGGCGTAAATGTATTTACCCCACTACTACCCATTTTTCTAAAAATTAATTGCCACACAAGACAAGCACCTACGTTTCTGAAATTTGACACACATAGGTCCCAAGGTACCACCTACAATGTGGCAAAGTTTAATGTGTGTAACTTTAAAAATGACAAAGTTATAGGCATTCCTGGGTATTTATTAAAAAATTAATTGCCACAAAACGCATGCACCAATCTTTCTGAAATTTCTCACAGATAACTGTCCCTAACCAGTGTATAATGTGCCCAAGTTTCATCCTTCTATCTTTAAAAATGAAAAAGTTATAGGCATTTTTGTAAAACAATACTTGCCTATGGGAAAAAGCATTCAAAATGGCGTCCGATCCGGATCGGACATCCGGTCCGATCCGATCCGACCATCCTCCGATCCGATCCGATCTGATCCGACCCCCCAGGTCCGATTCCGATCCACTATCCGATCCGATCCGGGGGGTCAGTGCACATCCCTAATTGACACTACTTGATCTAATGCAGCTCTCTAGCCATTCATTTTGAAAAGTGAAGCAAATTTGCATATGTCCATTCTTTGAAACACATGAGTTTGCTTTGTTCATTGAAATGAAAATTATTATTATTATTATTATTATTATTATTATTATTATTATTTCTCTCTTTTCTCGCTTGTGGCATTTTTCTAGACGGACATTATGGGCTTTGCCAAGTCATGCTGTCTTTTGCTGATTCAGGAATTTCCTGACTATTGAACATGTTTTAAGTATGACTACTTTCTGGATGTTGGTATTTTGGTAGGCCCAGTTTCTAAAGGTTTTCTGTATAGTTTTTTGATGTGATGCCAGTGATTGATGTGACTAATGGAATAATTGTGACCTTTTCCTGTTGCCATAGTTCTTTAACTTCAATAGTCAGTGGTATATATTTTTATCTTTTTTCCTCTTCCTTTTCCACAACATTTTTGCCATTAGGTATTGCTATGTTGGTAAGGTAAGTGTATTTTTCTTTTTTTGTCTATAACTCTTGTCTGGTTGGTTGCAGGGTATTGCTTTGTCCGTATGAATTGTTCTGTCCCAGTATATGTTATGGTCTGCATTTTCCAAGATTGTTTGGGGTGAGTATGTATGGTATGGTGTAGGTTGTTTGATGAGGTTGAATTTGATGGCCAGTTGGAGAATTATTTTTGCAGCTGTATTGTATCTGTCCATATAGTCCATTCCTGCCAGAATTTTACATCCTTCTGTTACATGGTCTATTGTTTCTTGGAACTGATGACATTTCCTACATAAATCTGTTGTTACATTGTTATCTTTTATTACGTATTTTTTGGTAGTTCTTGGCTGCTGTAATTTGATCCTGTATAGCTATTAAGAACCCTTCTGTTTCTGGAAATAGCTCACCATTCATATGATTGTCTTTTATTTATTTGTGGGTTCTGTATTATGTTGCAGTGTGTCCCATGTAGTCCTTTTTATGCCCATTTCTGTTTTTTCTCTGCAAGTGTGAGTGGTCATATTTGGTCTTTGTTTTGTAGTGGGATGTAATTTTTATCTGCTTTTACTATGGCTTTATGAATGGGGGTGTTTTAGTGTGAAAGAATTCCCTGAGTGATTTTATCTGTTTAACCTGAATTGTGACAATGTCCAGCAGATGATGATGATGATGATGATGATGATTTGTATACCACTTAATATAGTAACATCTCTAAGTAGTTTACATACAAATGAATGGACTATCTTGTGCACTCATGCCCATTGAATGCACACGGGGCTATATATTGGGATGGAATTAATTTGCAGGTGGGTAATATATCTTATATTGCATGTTACAATCTACATCCATAATCATCAAGGTGGGAACAAAGCATCCCATGAGTATATGACCTTTTCTGATAACTTCTAACCCAGTATGGAACCAGAAGGCCACTCTCCATGACTTCAGTAGGAGTAGCACTGAAAGCAAGCCGATGTAGATTGGTAAAAACCAGCAAGTCAGCCATACTTGGCTATGGGAAAAAGCATTCAAAATGGCGTCCGATCCGGATCGGACCTCGTCGGATCGGATCGGATCGGAGGTTGATCGGATCGGATCGGATCGGATTTTCCCGATTTTGGGGCGGATCGGATTCGGATCGTGGATCGGATCCGATCCGATGCACACCCCTAGTGTCAATGTCTTTTGGCTGGATTGCCTCCTTGACCAAGCCTGGTGGGCTAGCTGACATTAAGGGCACTCTATGCCTCTCTCTGCATGAAAAGCAATTTGGCTGGCACTTTAAGGAGCTGGCTCCTTCCTGCACTCTCAATTAGGACACGAGCAGTGCACAGGAAGAATCTCAGCAGGAGTTTGCACCAGCCACATCAGGCTCCTTAATCCTGCGGTGCTTGCATCCTAATCGGGGCATGAGCAGTGTGGGAAGGACTCAGCCAAACTCTGATCTGAGATAAAAGGATTACAATTTGCACTGCTCGATATGACGAGGAGTGGTGCAAAGAGGATCAGAGATAGCATGCTCAGAGATAACATGGGGATTCCTCTCTCCAGGGGGCAGAGTTTGGGAATGGCAGGGGGCGAGGCCTATGGAAGGTGCTCAACCCTCCGCAGGCCAAATTGGAGGGCAAATTAGGCACCACAGGTCAGAGGTTAACCTCCCCTTTATTATAATCTGCAGTTCTAACCTTCTATCCTTACGATCTGTAATGATTCGAGCTTGTAAGGGTAGAACTAGAAATTATAATAACGATATAATTTTGCCAAAAAAGAGACAGTCCCATGTTGAGTTCCCCTCCTGACCCCAATAATGTGTCCACATCACTGGCTACTACTAGCACGGGTGGGGAAATACCCAACATGATTATGATGTCAGGACATGAGGTAAGTTTATTACATATTGCAGGAGAACTTGATATCAGACTGTAGTTTTGGATGGCAGACCCAAATTTCTTGTGAAATGTAGCTTGGTGCTAAGAAATTTCTGGATTAGGATGGTTCAAATCCTTCATAACTAATTATATCAATTATGTATCACATTGTATAACAATAATAATTAATGGAGGCACAGCCGTGCCTCCATCGTTAAGGGCCTTCAGTAAAAAACACATCCCGCGATGTTAAAGTGATAATTGGGGGAGGGTCATTCTAACAGCCATAAAATCAAAAATGTTTCACCAACCTTTCTGAAATTTACAGGTGCCAGAAAGAAATGTTTGTTTTACATTACCTGAAAATTTCAAGAAGATTGGTGAAAGATTGAGGGAAGGAGAGCAGTTTAAGGTAGAAAAGGAATACAAACCTGTCTCCCTGCTTTTGTAAAATTACTTCCGGGTTGTGAGTTTTGTGCTCACAATTTGCATAATTTCTAGAGCCTTATTAATTAATCCAGTGGTGGGGTCTTGTTCCTCCTTGACTGTAGTTGGTGGAAAGCTTTTCATTTTTTAAAAATTCCCTTCGGTTGACTTTTAAGGACTATTTTAACCTCTCATTCAAGTCAATGAGGCAGCCATCTTCACACATAGTGCGACACATGCTCAGTAGCGTCGCTCTCCCCCCTCCCTCCTGCCTTAGAATGTGGGGTGGGTGAGTGAAATGGCTGCTGCCTCTAGCACAGACCTTTCGAGTGAAGAAGAAGAGTTTCTCTTTTCTCTTCTGGAACATGCATTCCTTTGGCTCTGAGAGTATTTTGGGCTATCTTCATAAGGCCAGTTTGCTCTTTTGCTCCCTGGTGAAGCAGGGTGTGGTTCCTCTGGATCCATGATAATCTGATCTTCAGATCTCTCCTGGGAATAGGTGGCTATACCTTTCTATCCCTCCCACCCCATACAAACACAGTGCTCCTTCCCTCTGTTCTAAGAGTTTGGTCCATACTGCTATAAAGTTGAAAGCTTCAAACACTTAATTTAATTAGTTTGGGCCAGTGTTAAGTTTTAAGTACAATGTTGAAACCTTTCAAAGTGCTTCTGGGCCAACAATGTTGGTTTCGGCCTAGTCACCCTGTTTTTCTAATACGGTTTAGAAACAGTTGAGCTGTCGTTTATTTTGCATAGTGTACACACATGGATTTTCTTTCTAATCCTTGCAGTCTACATTGGCTCCCTCCTTGATGTGTTTTTGGATGCAGACAAACCCTTTTTTGTTCCAGCAGGCCTTTGGCAAATAATCTGGACCTCTGTCTATACCTTTGACTTTTAAATTGTTATGTATTGAAAATGTTTAAAATGCTTTAATATTGAAAAGTATTTAATTATATTTTTAACTTTTGTATATTTAGGCTGACCATATGAAAAGGAGGACAGGGCTCATGTAACTTTAACAGTTGTAGAGAAAAGGGAATTTCAGCAGGTGTCATTTGTATGCAATTAGTCCCTGGTGAAATTCCCTCTTCATCACAACACTTAAAGTTGCAGGCACTATACTAGAGTGACCATATACAAAAGAAGGCAGGGCCCCTGCAACTTTAACTGTTGTGATGAAGAGGGAATTTCACCAGGAACTAATTGCATACAAATGACACTGGCTGAAATCCCCTTTTCTCTACAACTGTTAAAGTTACATGAACCCTGTCCTCCTTTTCATATGGTCAGCCTCGTATATTCCTATATGTTTTAGTTTTGTAAGGCAGGACACCACTACTACTACTACTACTACTTGTTTGAGATGACAAGTCCCAGCATTCCTGACCATGGAACCTACTGACTTGCAATGATGTGAGTTGTAGTCCAACTCATTTTGGAGGGCACCAGGTTGGGGAAGGGCTGCTCTAAACAAAAAAAGAGAAGTAGGTGGCCCTAAATTGTTCATTATCAGTTTTCCACAACCCCACAGTCACCTCTGCATATCATATTCTCCACCCTGTCCTCATGGTTTATCTGCTTTGGGAGAATGAGAATTTCACTTGCATTTTCTGCCTCCTTAGGGAGGATGTGGCGTTAAGGCTTGTGAGCTTTAACTCCCAATTTCCCTGCTTTTTGGTGCTTGGTTGGAATTTGTAGAGCATTAACATTGTTTTAGTAAACCGTAGGTTTTTTGTTCAATGATCATATCTGCAGCCCACCTTCTTCCTATACTTCTGTGTTGCTTCAATGCCTGGGGTAACAAGTGGACATTGCTGCATTTCATGTTAGTCCACATAAAATTGGGAATATCAATTCAGACCAGAGAAAACTGCAGTGATTTGCTTTTCTATCATTTAAATAACAAATGAAATGGGAACACATTTGCTCACACATTACTAGGTGAAAATAATCTCCCAACTTTGCTGAATGTGGGGATAAAGTCACCTTGGTTTTTTGGCTGCCTCAAAATGAAGTCAGTACTGTTTACTCAGAAGAGAGCTACTTCATAACAGATGTTTAAAAGCTTGGGGGAAAAGATGGAACTTTGTGGGACCACATTACTTAAATACCATGGGGTCCAGTGGAAGTGCCCCACTACTACCTTCTGAAACTGAGCAGGCAGGTCTGAATGAAATCACCATATCATTGTGTCCCCAGCTCCAATCACAAGAGCAAATCCAGGAAGATGCCATGATTGATGGTATTGAAAGCTGCAAGTGATAAAGGAGAATCAACAGGGTTTCACTCTCCTTGCCACTCTCCTAGCATAAGTCATCCATCAGGTAACCAAGGCTTTCCCAAACCCTTGCCTAAACATGGATTGAAATGAGACTAGATAATCCAGTTCATTCTAAAGCACCCCTTCTCTAAAACAGGATATTTGCAATTGGGCAATAGTTGTTACAATTTTCTGGGTCCAGTGAAGCTTTCCTAAAAAGTGTTTTCACAATTGCCACTTCAAGCAGCTGGGACCACTCCCTATCTCTCAATTTGGCATGAATAACCTCCTGGATTGGCACATCAATGTCCGCCAGCTTGATGGAAGAAGCACGTGTCGAGAACACAAGTGGCTGAGTGGAACTCTCCAAGTACCTTGTCCACATCCTCTGTCTACAGCAAGTGAAATGGATTCCATAAAACTGATCCAGCTAGTACCCTGAGCATTTCCTCAAGAACTGTGTCTAGGTCAGAATGAATATCCTTGAAATGCCCAGCAAACTTGTCACAACAGCACATTAGAGTCACTCTCTCCCAAAGGATGGGATGAAATGACATTTTGGAGCATTCAAAGCAATGGGCTGGATCAAGAGGGAATTGCAGAAGGCATAGCTGCTGAAGGTCCATGATTTTTTTTGGACTCCCCCCACTTCATCTGGAATCACCTATGCAAAAAATGCCTAGCATAGAGAAAACCCCTTAAGATGGAGAAGAGCAGAAATATCACAACACCAGTATGTCTAGCATGCTTCATGGCTCATACTGAATAGGGCTGCTCATTGATGAGTGCCAATACCTGCAAGATGACAGAATATGACAGTAATCTGTAGTTTTGAAATATACTTTTTCCACTTGTGCTCTGACCTTTTCCTTGCTGATCACGCTACAGTTTTTAGAATCTTTTGTGCATTTGTTGTTTAAAAGAGCCAGCTTTGCTCACAGAAACTAACTTTGGCATATTAACCGATCGTTTAAGAGACAAAATAGATGTTCAGTTTCACTGTGATGCATGTACATATATTTTGCAGTACGTTTCTGAAAATGTGTGTCTGCAGCTGCTCCTTTGGAACATGATTAGTAGCTATTGTTCACAGGAAGCCATGAAGCTGAATGCCCCCAATAGGCTTTGATGTCAGCCACTTCAGTTGCGACTTTCTTCCTATTCCTCATGGTAGGTTAGCTGAGCTTTAAAAAGTGTTTGTGTCATTGCCATTGGGTGCCCAGGGTAGAAACATGCCCGGGGGTTGGGGGAAGCTACAGTCATTAATTATCCATTTCTTTTGTTGTGCACAGTTGCACTGTGGAGAAATGGGAAATTATACATCCCAGGTAGGTCTATCAAAAGCCATTTTATACAGTGCATATTTAGTACATTCTGCTGATATCCTGGTCAACAGATCTTAACGAGTCTTCAGACTCAGAAGGTAAGGAAAGCTGCAGATGCTCAGAAGGTCTTGGCAATCAAAGGCAGCGAGGATCTCTTGGGGATGGCTTTCGCTACAGTAACTACTGTCAAATGTCTGCCTCCTTGAAGCTTCTATATTGCTCTCAGCTTTACATAAATAGAGGGCACGCTTCATGGTATCAGAGAAATCAGAGCTGGAAAAAGCTCTGTTGGGTCAGCCCGTCCTTCTCCCTGCCAGCACGCTGACTTTTATCTTCAGTATATCCTTGACTGCTTTATGAAATATCCTTGAAATGTTTCCAGGAACAAGATAGCAACTATTTTCCAAATGCAGGGATCCCATATTTTAAATCCATATTCTAATAGCTCTTGATGCTACCTTTTGATACATGTAGTGGGGTGTTTTATTTTGTTATGACTGTGTATTTTTTTTAAAAATAACCTTATTACAAAAAAAGAATAATAAATGATTGCTTACTCAAGGTCATTCATATTTATGCATGCTATTATGTCAAATCATGTGAACTAAGGATGTGTGAATCAACAAAACTGAAGTTCATTTAGGTAGCCAAATTACATCTCAAAGCTTGTTCTGACTCATGTCCATATTAGATGTCGAGTTTTGCTTTTTTTTTTTTTGCATGAAAATGTGTGATTTGTATATTTATTACATTAATACCCCACATTTTTTTCCTCCAAGGAACCTAAGGCAGAGTACATAATCCTCCTCCTCTCCATTTTATTCTCACAACAACAACCCTGTGAGGTAGGTTGGGCTGAGTGTCTGTGACTGGCCAAAGTCATCTAGTGGGTTTCCATGGCAGAGTGGGGACTAGAACCCAGATCGCCTGACTCCCAGTCCAACATTCTAGCCACTACACACCCCACTTGCAAAATATACTGACTGACTGCAGAACGTATTCAGGTCCACAATTTGTTCTGGGAGATGCAAACTGGATAAATTCTGACAAAAATGAACTGAAAGAAATTTCTCATACATACCTAATGTGAACTTAATGGTGAGGTTATATGAGTCTAATAACTCATATGTAGGTGATATTTCTTTTTTTTTTCATGGAGATTGGGGGCAAGGCCAGATCTCCCCTCTGCAGGCGCCTTTGTCCTTGGAAAGGCTATGCCTACAAATGATGCTCAGTTTCCATTTTTATTTAGTCTCTGGTCAGTGTCACATAAGCTTGGAATTTTGCCCATGCACTACTGTAGGTTGTCAAGCATGCAAACATGTTTTGGCCTTACCCAGAATTTACCCCAAGGTGACTCTGCCAAGGTCCTTTTTATGTTAATGATGTTGGCATCATTATAGACCTAAGTAACACACAAACTGTTGGAGATTGAAGCGAAAGGGACAAACGCTGCGAGCGCTTGTATTAACAATAAGTCCAGTAGCAATCCAGGAGCTGAAAGAATACTCTCACACACCGTATCTCGTGTATATACAAGCTGTTTTACTTGTGGTCCAATATATACAGAAGCACAACAGTTTCCATCCAGATATATACAGTCCTTCATCAAATCTCTCCACGTCCAAATACACCACGCCTGATTCTCCACTCATAGCCATTAAACTAAGGCTCACTTATATACATTTTAGACATCAGCCCAGCCCAGATTAATCATCTTATCTTATTAGACACTTTGCAATAATCAGGTTGACCTTTACAGTTCTGTACAGGAAAAAAACTCTTTCTCTGCCTTATTGCATTCAGCTGGCTGATCTGTCCTTCAGGACTCTAAAACTTTTGACCAATCCACTTAGTCTATGAATTTTCCTCAACACAAACAGCCTGGGGGGGAGTCTCTTTGGATGAATACTGGGTTAGTCCTGCATCCAAAACTTATTTGCAAATAGAGACATGCATGTGCAGCAGCAGGATCCCAACAGAAGGCTGTACCCCTAGCCCATTCGCATCCATGTGAAGGCCTGAAAAATTTATTCAAATACAAGTGCATGTCCATAGAGACCAATTCCTGCAATTTGGAATCTGAAAAAAAAGGAGTCCCAATCACTACACGCATGCACTTGTATGTGTGAAGGGTCTCTTTGGTTCTTCAAATGAATATATATCAGGCAGAATCTACAGTTGCTATCTTGATCCCACTCCATGCATAAATGTCTGAAAAATCTCAGGGGAATGTCTCAAAGAACTCCATGTTGCTAGATGCCTATTATGACATTCTTATTTTCAATTTCCAGAGGAGTAGCCATGTTAGTCTATTGTAGAAACAACAACAAAGAGTCTTGTGGAACCTTAAAAACTAACAAATTTATTCTGATATAGGTCCCCTCTACAAGGATTCGCTTTTGCTCCCGGTTAGGCGATTATGCGCATAATCGCTGAAGCGCATTTACACCTAATACCTCTGCACGAGAGGCAGCGAAGCGCATTAACGGATGACCAAAATGCGCTTTACAAGTAGTTAATGCGCATAAACGCTTGTTCACATAGCCAAAATGCGCTTTAACGGCCGGAGCAAAATAAAACTCGCTGTTTAACGCACATTCGATAATGCGCATAATCGGAGGGATAGCGCACCTCTACGCCCGATTTGCGCTCCGTTCTTGTAGAGGTAAATTTTTTAATGTGCCTTGAAAGACCTTTAAATGCCTCTTGTAGAGGCAGCCATAATCTTTCATGGACTATGCATGGAGTATTATCAAGAATTTCAAGTTTATACACAGTATATATGGGTTGTGTGTGGTGTGTGGAGAAAATAATGGTCAACAGGGTGGTCAGAAGGAAATTAAAGGCTCAAACATGTGTGTTTAGACAGAAAAAAAGTTCTAAACCTCCCAGCATTCCTCAGCATAAAAAAAACCCAGAACCCACCAATAGCGTCATCAGATGAGCATTTTATGGCACAGTCATGACTGGGCCACTCATGGTTCTTTGCGGACATTTTGCCGACTCAGTGTTCCTCCCTTGTATCTCCTGCTCCTTTTGATCCAGAAAATCTGATTTATTTATTTTTTTGCTATAATGATACTTGCTGCCATTTCCTGCTGTGTGCAGGAGAACCTGTGAGATTAAAAACACCCACTGAATGGGTCACCTGGTCACTGCTTGATTCCTCTTTCTTCCCCATGTGAAGAAAGAGGAAACTTCTCATCCCTATTGTGGGACAGAAGCAGGAGGAAAAGCAACAGTAGGGAAACATGACTCTCCACCCCCACCCCTCTGATGAGGCTCCAAATGTGACCAAAAGAACCTGCCTTAGCAGACCACTGCTAACTTTTCCAGCTCTGCAACATTGGATAGAGTAGGTGAAAAAAAAATGAACTGGGCCAAACTGTTGAAGATAAAAAAAATCACACTCAATGCCCCACCCCATCCCCACACAGGGCAACTGGCTAATCCTACACAACATGCAGGGTGAGTGGAAGTGTTGGGGCCTGTTGGCAATGAGGACTCAGCAGTGGGTGGACCTGCCCTAAATAGAGTGTGGCTCCACCCCAGCCCTAGACATCCACATGTCAAATTGTCTCCCCACTCTGCCTACAAAGTTCATTCTTGGATGGAGCTTTTCAAACCCACCCATGGAACAGGATTGTTTATCCTTACGGTGTCACAAGACTCTTTGTTATTCTTATTACAAAATTGTTAAGGAACCATAGAAACATTTGCTTATTTAACTTTCATTTAGTGCTCTTCATCTGCCTGCCTGCCTGTCTGTCTCTCATATTTTGCACTCTATATCATGCTTAGAACTGATGCAGGAGAGCATGGATAAACCTGTGGGATAACAGATAGTTACATCTTATGACTTCCTTCCCAGGCTATCATTGGCAAGTTGCTGAAATCCGTTTTTCTTTGCTTAATGTTTGCATTCATGGAAGTCTTTAGAGAAAAAGATACAAATCGTACGGCACTTCACTTCTCTCCACAGGAAGGAAAACACCATTTATTTTGTGTGGCAATTGGAAATATATAATTTTATTTTGTTACAGTTTGGGTAAATATAAAGTGGAAAATGACTTGAGAGCAGTAAGCAAGGTGCCCATCTGTTAAATAGATAGATTGTAAATCTACTCAAACAGCTATAGGACTTTGCGCTGTCAAATCCGTCAGTAGATCCCTGGCCCCAAGCTTTGCTGTCTTTCAGAGGAGGATGCAAACTGTTTAGCTTTCTCAAGCCTGCACTCTCCATCTGTCCACTGACCCATGCAGCTGCCCTACCCTTTGCTTTTGTGGAAAATTCGTGATTGCCTTGATGGAAAGAAGTAAAGTGCCGAAATGACAGCTCCTGCAATGGGACTCAGCAAAGAATGATAGGGTAGACTGCAAGCCTCCAATGTAACTGGAGAACTTAGAATTAGAAAAAGGAAACTCTGTGAAGATCTGGACATCACACCTGCCAGGAGCAGCATATTTTAGATGAAAGAAAGAAAGAAAGAAAGAAAGAAAGAAGGGGGACCCTGGGGAGAAACAAACAGAGTAAACAGTGCTGAAGTCTGCTTCAGGAGGAGCAAAATGGATAGTATATCTATGGCAGGGATGAGCAATCTCATTGCCCCAGAGGGTGGTGGGTCAGTGACTACATGCCAGTGGATGGAACTAAAGTGGACAGTGAGTGGTAATGAGCAATGCCAGGGCTAGGAATCCTCTTGTCCTCCCTCACAAACATGTACACACAGAGTCTCTCCTCCATTCACATGGAAGTTAACCCTCAGGATGAGATGATCCATGAAGAGCCACATGACCTCAGGGCCAGGAGGAAAGCATGCCCCTTTCTACTTGCATTACTCATACACACAAGTAATGCCAGTCTAGGGCTAAAGGGATTATGAAGACTGAATGTTTGTGGAAGGAAGTGGGACCATGCCTGCTTGCCACACATGTAAACAGCCACACAGCCACACGCCATGCCTCCCGGTGGCCACATGTTCAGTGTTCATGAGAAACTTCTACATGAATATAGGGCTCTTCCTCACATTTGAGACCCATGAGCCTCCATGAGTTTCTGCATGTGTGGAAGAACTGTATATACATACAACTCTACATGCAGGAACCTTTCTCATTAAGACTGTATGCATGGCTGCTGGAGGGGAATGCCAGTGGCCACATCAGCATATGGAGTGGGCCTAGCAGATGTAGTTCTTCTGCAACAAACATTTATCCCAAATACGTTGCTTCAGAAATTTGGAGAAGTTTCTGAGCAGTTTGTAAATCTGCATTGGTTTTTGTTGTTGGAGGGATGAACTGCTCTTGGACTTCCATAATTATTTTGTGGGGGGACGGGGGCCAATAATAGAGTTGTGGGAGATCTTTGGGAGAGGCCCATCTCTTGGCCCTGATGCTAAGAAGAACCAGGCTGGATCAGTCCAAGGGTCCACCTAGTCCAGCATTCTGTTCACACGCAAGAGAGGGCCTTTAGTGGAAAGGTGGGATATACCTTCCTTGAGTTTTATCAGAACTCTGTTTCTTTTAAAATAGTAATTTTAACTTCTCCTTCCTATCTGCTGTTCACTGCTCTGAAATCTTGGCTGTGGGGCAGTATGCAGATATTGTCAATAAATAAATAAATATTCATTAAACAAACAACTACAGTAGGAATTTGAATTCAGGGCTGCAGTGCTTTGTCATGTCTTGATTGCAGTTCAGATACTTTAGAGTAGACCTGGTTTTCCTTTGGGGCTCCAATAAGCCATAGCACAGTCGTTTAATTTCCCCCCGGAACATAGCTGCTAAAGAACTGTGTACAGACAGGACATGTTACGATAATTTAGTGCTTCTGAAATCTGAAGCTTATGCTCAAGGTCAAAATGTGCACAATTAACGAGCTTTACATCAGATGAAAGCTGTTTCTTCAGGTAGTCTTCCATTGTATTAGAAGGTCTGCATCACTATATAATAGAATCATTCTCCGCTGTGCCTCAGTTGGCAGCTTTGTTAATCTGTCACATATAACTTTTGGGAGGAAAGGCACCAGATTCCCTTACTGAGACCAGAAAACACTGAGCACTTTATAGAAAGTAAATCAATTAAAAGAAAAAGGATCTTCCCAACTTGGAAAGATAAAAATTCCCGCATCGTCAAAGGAGACAATTTGTCCCCATTCTTGCTGAACAGAGCTGGCACTATTCACTTCAGAGCTTCAGGCTATCTCAGGGTACCTTACTGGGCTAAAGAGATCAAGGGCGCCTCATTATTTTTCGTCAAGCTCAAAGTTTCAGGCAGCTGATTATTCTGCTCAATAACAGTAATCTTTTTAATCACAGCTGGCTCGGCAGTACAATATTTATTACTGATGTTTTGGAACAATTTGGGAGCTTTTGCTTTTTTTGAAGGCAGTCTTAATTGTGGAGAAATCATCTGAGCTATCCCTCAATGGGCATTCTTTGTGTTGTAACATATAATGGTGCAGTTAAGAAACTGGGAGTGATAAAAATCATAACAGATATGAAAAAGTGGCTTCTATGTGCATTAGTGAAAAAGTAATAAAAATCAGTGGGCAACAACTTGTTAAAGCGTCTTTAGAATGGCATATCTCAGAGAGCCACCTCCGGCAGGAGAGGGAGGCCTACTGCCTGGGGAGGAGAGGGTGCCAGCTGCTGCCTGCAATTATGTGCCTGGGAGGGAGGATACAGGGCCAAGCGGGGGGATCTGAGGGTAACCCAATAGGTGTAGTGATGGGGAGAGGGAAATATGGTGTTGGGAAGAGGACTTGCCAGGTAAAGGGAACATAGCCCTGAGAGTTAATGCCTGTACCTTGTTCCGGTCCCCCTCAGATCCACAGGTCTGTTGGTTGCTCTATCAGTCAGCCCTCGCGTCTCCGGATGCTGCTTTTAAATGTCAGATCGGTGCAAAATAAGACCCCCCCCCCTCATCCATGATCAAATAGTGGATGAGGTAGCTGATCTGGCATACATTACCAAGACCTGGGTGGGAGAGCAGGGAGGAGTCAGTCTCTCCCAGCTATGCCCACAGGGGGAATTTGGTTCAGCATCAGGGTAGACTTGAGGGCTCGGGGGGGGGGGGTGTTGTGGCCTATAGGAACTCCATCCCCCTCTGCAAGCTCCCTGTCCATGTGACTACTGGTCTGGAGTGTTTGCAGCTTGTGTTGGGCCAACAGGACAGATTAAGGATTCTGTTGGTGTACTGTCCACCTTGCTGCTCAACAGACTCCCTAGGTATGCTGACAGATCCTTGCCCCCTCTTGGCTTATAAAAGCTAGCAGGGATGGAACAGCCAGCAGGGCCAGGGAAGTGATTAATGCTTCTCTGTGAGAGGGAGTGGTCCCAGACCATCTGAAAAGGCAGTAGTGAGACCACTCCTGAAGAAAGCTTGCCTGGACCCAGAAAACCTTAATAACTATAGGCCGGCGGTAAATGTTCCATTCCTGGGCAAAGTCCTTGAGGGGGTGGTTGCGGGCCAGCTCCAGACACTCTTGGATGAGACTGATTATCTGGATCCATTTCAGTCGGGTTTCAGGCCTGGTTTTGGCATGGAAACAGCCTTGGTCGGCCTGTATGATGACCTATGTCTGGAGAAGGACAGAGGGAGTGTGACTCTATTGATTCTCCTTGATTTCTCAGCTGCTTTCGATACCATCAGCCATGGTATTCTTCTGGCACAACTGGCTGAGTTAGGAGTGGGAGGCACTGCATTGCAGTGGTTCCCCTCCTATTTGATGGGTCGGCTGCAGAAGGTGGTGCTTGAAGAACATTGCTCTGCCCTGTGGATTCTCCAGTATGGGGTTCCGCAGGGTTCAGTCTTGTCCCCCATGCTGTTCAACATCTACATGAAACCGTTGGGTGCAGTCATCCAGAGTTGTGGAGTGTGTTGTCATCAGAGCACTGATGACATGCAGCTCTACTTCTCCTTTTCATCTTCATCAGGTGAGGCTGCAGATGTGCTGAACCAGTGCTTCGCTGCGACAATGGACTGGATGAGAGGTAATAAACTGAAACTCAGTCCAGACAAGACTGAGATACTGTTAGTGGGTGGTTCTTCTGAACCTGTTCTGGATGAGGTTATACTCCCTCTGAAGGAGCAGGTTCGTAGCCATCTCTGTCAATTGAGGCTCAGGTGGCCTTGGTGGCACAGAGTGCCTTCTACCAACTTCGGTTGGTGGCCCAGCTATGGCCCTATCTGGACAGGGATAACCTGACTTCAGTTGTCTATGCATTGGTAACCTCCAAGTTAGATTACTGCAATGCTCTCTACATGGGGCTGCCTTTGAAGATGGTTCAGAAGCTGCAGCTTGTGCAAAATGCAACGGCTAGATTGGTAACAGGGACCAGCAGGTTCAAACATATATGACCGATTCTGGCCTGCTTGCATTGGCCACCTGTACATTTCCAAGCCCAATTCAAAGTGCTGGATTTAACCTATAAAGCCTTACATGGCTTGGGACCACAATACCTGATGGAACGCCTCTCCTGACATGAACCTACCCATACACTATGCTCAACATCAAAGGTCCTCCTCTGGGTGCCTACTCTGAAGGAAGCTCAGAGGACAGCAACAAGGGAGAGGGCCTTCTCTCTGGTGGCCCCCAAATATGGAATGATCTACCCGATGAGGCCCGCCTGGCGCCAACACTGCTATCTTTTCGGAACCAGGTCAAAACTTTTCTTTTCTCCCAGACATTTTAACAGCTTAAGTTGAGATTTTAACTGACTTTGTGGCCAGGCTTAAAAGTTTAAAATGTTTTAATTGTCAGCTGTTTTATATTTTATGGTTTAAATTCTGTATATTGACTTTTTAATGTTCAATCTTTTAATTTTTGTAAACCGCGCAGAGAGCTTCGGCTATGGGCTGGTATATAAATGTAAATAATAATAATAATAATAATAATAATAATAATAATAATAATATCTTACATTGTACAGAGGAATATGCACAATAGCCCTGAGCTCAAAAAAAAAAAAAAAGATACCACGGCAGGGGCTGCTAATGCTCCCACTCAGTCTAGTGATTCCTGCATAGATTTTTGATGTTCAAAGATGAAGCAAAGTACATGAACCAGAATAAATGCATTGGCCAATGGTCACAGCTATTTTTATACTCCAAGACAGTGGTCTTATCCAAATGTACTTGTGAGGAAGTCCCATTGAACACAGTGTGTCTTACAGTGGTGTAAAGACAAATTGGATTGAAATATAAGTATACAATCCTAGACCCAGTTACCTGAGATTCAGCCCCATTCAACTCAATTGAACTTACTTTTGAGCAGACATATAGGATCACACTGTTACTGACTAGGCTGATACAAGTAACTACTTCTCACTCTGTCTGACTAGCTTGTTTCTCAAACTTCAGTGGGTTTATCTGGGATTCACGAGATCAAGAGAGAATGCAATGGCTTTAAAGGATAGACCCCACTCAGTAATAAATTTACAAATCTTTACTGAATGTTTAGGGCTTCAAGAATTAATTTATGGGTACTGGTCCTTGAAACTTCTCTCAAGTCAAATTACATAAAGTGGTACTGCAAAATATACATTTATTACTCAAACAGGATTAGAGAATAACAAAACTATGCAACAATAAAACAATACAGTGCAATTAGGATGATTAGAAGCACAACAGAAATCATGGCTAGCATATTCTTTAGTTAAATTAAAGTTCTATTTTTCTCAACCAGTAAAGCAGTCATCATTAAGATCTTAAAGTTACCCATCTGGCAAGCATGGTTTGCAGTGCAGAGTTTGTAATCACACTTCTCATTCTCCCAGGATCACTCTGAAGAATCAAATATAACTCTTGCTTTTATAGTTGTTTTGTGGATGACCTCATCTTCCATTTTAGAGGTAGTCATACCACTATTCCTATTTTTCTCAATGTAGCTAGGTTTGCCACTGACACTAGTAACACCTAGATGAAGGCATCTCTGCTAAACTAAGCAGATTTCTTGTTCCAGTACTTGACTGACCCACTTGTAGCAACTTTGCTCCATATCCAAGAATGTTTTGCCTTATTTCAAAAAATGCATTTCATTACTCACAGTTATCTCACAACACACACAAAAATAATCACCTGTTACTGATCACTTACAGTCAGCGTACACAGATAGTTAGGAACAGCACTTCTATGAAATACAATGAATTCTGATCAATAATACACCTTACATTCATACTATATCCACTGAGACATGAGCATTACTGTAAATTATATTGTGGTTGTGTAAGAGATCTCTAATGTAACACTAATAGTATTAGCTGGTATGACGGGAGTCTCTGGAAAACCTGTTTTCCAACTAATGCTCTTGGAGTTGCTATAGAGGTCCCTTATGCTAGTGCAACATAATTTACATTAGTGCTTGTGTCGCATCGGATAATGCCCAACAATTCTATACATTAACGAATTAAATAACATTAAAATTGGTGGTCAAAAATACAGTATTGCAAAAAGCTCTTGATGTGGAAAATTAGGAAAAGAAAATGAAATGGTCATAAAATAAAAAATATCCACCCCAATAACTCTAGATATCAAGCCAGTGAAGCACAGGGATCACATACATCTTGCAGAACCAAGGGGGCTTTTGAATGGATGTGCTGAGATTCTGCAGGACTAAGTTTTTAATTAATTTGTCAGTTAGTTGTTTGAAGCAACACAATTAATCAGCTCCAGAATCTTTAACTGATTGACAGTCCTAATGACTATACAGTTTAAAATCATTGATCGGAATTGTCGGGGGGGGGACATCAAAAAGTTTCAGATAATCGGACATTCAGATAAAAGGGAGTTCCTGTGGCATGGTGGGGGAGAAGTTGGAATCACAGATAGTTATAAGTGTACAAACAAAAACAAAACAAGGGCAAGCTAATAGGGGTCCTCTGTAAACACACAAAAATCAAGGTGCCATTTTAATAAAACATTGTGGCTACCATCAATTCACCTTTTGCCATGAAAACCTGTGTTGAAAAATGGCTGAATCTGCTGTGCAGAGATATGAGCTCTAAACCTTTATTCTATTACTTGCTGCAGCACCTACTATTTATCATTTATATAGCCTAACCCTTTTATTTATAACAAGTATTGACCACCTGTCCTTAAAAAACTTGGGTTTACAAAATATGCAAACATGCAAAGTCAAGGAGCAAATTTCCTCCTTCTCCTGTCTGCAACTGTGAAAGCAAGAGGAGTCCCTACAAGCTTTTTCTCCCCCCCCCCCTTCTGAGCTAGATCTCATCCTGGGCATCAGTACACATCATGGTACCAAGTGATTATCTGCTATGTGAGTTATGTGATTGTCTCCCACATGCAGGTCAACTAAAGTGGACTCTTATGCATCACCAAAAAAAAATAAAAAAGAGGAAACACATCACTTAAAAAGAGGACAAAAGAGGACACAGATTTGCATAAAATTGGCATATGCTGAATTCAGAAATAATTGTGATAAGACTTCTCAGCAAAGGGAGGAAGATTGACCAGCTGACCTGTGTGCCTGCTCGGAGTGCTGCTCAGGTGCTCAGCATTGATGGCCAACTTCAAGGACCCTGCTGCTCTCTCTTTGGATGGTTCTTTATCTTGAAACAGGAGAGGACAGCCTTTCAAACAGCCTTTAAAGAGAGGGCTGTCTTCTGACAGGCCTTCAAATAGAGGACATGGCCACCCTTCCATCCTCTCCAACAATGCTTCTAAAACAACAGTCTGCCTTGATGGAGCATTGGGTCACTGTTGGGCCACTGGTTGCAATTTTGTCACCATACATGATGGCGGAAAAAAGAACCTCCAGAAAAGCCACTGTCACTACTATTTACAACAAGCCTCCTATCCCATTCTCTCTCCTACTCTTTCTGCTGTCACCCCTATTTTTTTCTTTTCAGAGAGCATCATCAAATGGGGGGAATCACATTTCATTACCGTCGCTTTCACCCTGCTTCTGTCCCACAGTACTTCCTCTTTCTTTACACAGAGAAGAAAGAGGAAGTAAACTATCATCACATGGCCCATTCAGTGGGTGTTTTTATCCCATTGCTTCTCCTGCACACCGCAGGAAATGGTGGCACATTTTGCTGCAGCTGAACAAAGTTGGATTTCCCGGATCTTTTTGTGCTACTGGAAAATGAGCAGAAGGGGCAGAAGACACGCGGGAGATGGACGGTGTCATCAAAAGGACCCGCAAAAGAACATGAGTGGGCACTATCAAGCAGGTGATAAAACACTCTTCTGATGATGCTCACAGACAGAAAAAATGCTTAGCTGAAACCCCTAGTTCAGCTTTAATTGTATATGCATTTCATAATGCAACTTGGTCCTAACTTCAGGTGGTGCCTGTAGGCACTACAACAATTCAAACAATATCCTGGAGCCATCCAAACCCCCTCTGTGCAATAAACTGGGATTTTGTTTGCATTTGGCTTTGAAGAGGGGATAAATATTACATTCATGAGAGTGCAGCTCTTTTTATAGAATTTTGTCAGCATGAGTGACATTTTACCTAACGAGCATCTATAATTGCTAATAGGAATTACATGCATAAGTTCCTGCACATTTAAAATTATTTAAAATTATTTTAATACAGCTTTTGTTGGAAGAGAGATCTCATATGTTGAAGGAAACTGGAGGGCCAGTTTAGATTTTGCCATGTACACTACAGCAAATTATTGATGAATGTCTGGAGAAAACAAGCTTTAATGGCCTATTAGGGAGTTTATTTGAATTAAAGGATAAAACTAGTCACTCACTGAAATTATCTAACCCACACTTCACAGGCAATTGCACAAATTATCCAAAAGAAACCATGACACGAACCCACTTTCCGTTTCCAATATGACACATGCAGATAGAACCTGCCACTTCCAGGGCCATGTCTCAATTATTTGAGAAAAAGGCAACTTTAGCAAATGCATTCAATTAAAGCCTATTTTTTAATCAATCTCACCCTTGCCTGACCAATGCTGCTTTGATCCAAGTCGAGTCTGCCTGCAAAATAATTAAGGGATAGAAAAGCCCAAGACTTGAGTAAAATACATTCCGAAAGCATGAGATGGAAATTATTCCTCTAGGACTGGCTACGTACATACACTCTACAGAAAAGCACAAGACATGTAAGTTCTATGATTGATTGGGCTTATTAAAGTGTAATTAATCCAGCTCAATTTGTTATTTTCAATGTAATGTGAATCAACAATTAATAACAAATAATATATCAGTATTACATGCTTACATTTCAAAATTATGCATCTCCAAAGTGCCTTATGGGTGGTTTCCATCTTTTTTACATCAGGTATTAATTCATTTATCCAGTTTTTTTAAAAAAAAATGCACTGCATATCACAAATAGATTAATTTGTCTAGAAATGATGATAGTATAGTTGGAGCCTCATCTGGTGCTGTATCAGATTGGCAGCCACATGTTTACAAGTTGGGGAGAAAAGGAAAAGACAAGAAAAAGAGGACCTTTTCCTGACAACCCTGGGCAGGCAAAGCACAGTGACCAGGGTGGCAGTAGATCGGATGAAAGTGGAAGAGCAGCCAAGTCCTAATAGTATTTTCAGAATATTAGTTTGAACAAAATCCAACTCCGCTGACTCCTGGCATACCCAAATGTCAGCCCTATTCAAAAACATGGTTTCTAGGAGTTTCAAAATAAGCCACATTTGCCTTCCCCTACATGTTCTCTAGAAGTTCAAAGACTTCATGAGCAAATTTTCCTACTTTGAGCTTAATTTAATGAAGAGGATCTTACCAATGCTACAATATAAAATGACTGAGTAGTGATATTGTTTGACTTGTTGAATTCTAATATATTAAATCAAAGAGTAAGAGATGAACAGCATATATGCCTTACATTGGTGTATGGGGTGGTGATTATTTATAAGCCAAGGCTTTCTGGGCAGTTCACAATTAAAACCTTAATATATAAAGGTCAATTTAAAGCCATATATATATATATATATATCCAGAAAAAGTTTTGCTCCAGGGAAAGCTTGTCTAAAAAGATGTGCTTTCAGGAGGTGTTTGAAAGATGTTATATTTTCTACCTCCTGAACCACACTAGGTTTTTTTTCCACAGAGGGTGGGTGACACTACAGAGAAAGCCTGCCGTCGAGGTTCTTTGTGATGACGTTCTGTGTGTCTTGGAATAACGAGCAGGACCTCCTCATCTGGGTGTGTATAAGGGAAGGCGGTCTGATAGGTATCTTGGTTCCAAGTTGTTTAGGGCTTTATAGGATAATACCATAACCTTGTACATGTCTCGGTAGATAACAGGCAGCAAGTGCAGTTCTTTTAGTACTGGTTTTACATGGGCAGAGCTAGGTGTCCTGGTGAATACCCTAGCTGTTGCGTTCTGCATGAGCTGCAGCTTCCAAACCACACCAATGGGTAGCCCCACATAGAGTGTGTTACAATAGTCTAATTGTAAGGTGTTAAGGAAATGTTCCCTAACTCTCAAATTGAAAAATCACCAGGAACAGGCAGAGTTCAATCCAACAGGTTTATTCAAAACTTCGTATGAAGGAGAGAGAAGTGGCACATGGGTAGTACCAAAGCTCTCTGAATCACAAAGACAAAACTGATTCATTTATCTCTGTTACAGTCTTTGATGTCACATACCCCTCACACCCTCCCTCCTGTGATGGATACATGCCAATAAATGTTCCATCTAAACAGTATCTTAAACTATAATAAAACAATATCTGGGGCAATTGATGCCTCAAAGTAATTTACTGTTTCCTGATAACCTTCGATCACTGATACTTGGTGTTATTTAATTTTCTCTAATGGCCAGTAATTTTCCTTGCAAAGAACTGAAAATATTTACATTGGGGGTGCCATCTTGTCTGTGTTTGAGGGCCGCTGAGTCATGCCTAATTGTTATTGGGAGAGGATGTTATAGGTTATGTTGCTCGGTGGTTTTCCTCTGAAATGCTAGAATGTGAGGTGTGAACTTTACCGTGGTGCAGTGGAATATGCCTCTACTTTACCTTAAAATGTTTCTTTAGAGGCTTGGGGGAAACTAGTGTTCCAGGTTTTGATTTTATATCAATGCCCAGATAAAAAATCCTTATCATATCCACCATTTTGTTAGTGTGACTAAAATAGCACACTAACACTCACTCAATCACATATAGACATTAATTCAAGGATCTCTTTTTTTCTTTTGGTCATGTTCACTTATCTCAAATAACACCATGTGTTGCACTTCACCAGGGGTAAAAGCTTTGAAATAACACTGGCACACATTTGGGAACATGCTTTCACTAATACCACCAACAAGTAGACAATACAGATACATACAACAAATATAAAGGCCAAGATTTGGAGAATCTTGGACTCTTGGCACCAGACAGTCCTGAAAACCAAGTCCAAATGGACCATTCTTCATCTGTGGACTTTCCAATTTCACATATGTTATTTATGTGTTCATGTATGTTATTCATGTTAACATGTATGCAAACACAGCATTCTTTCCCGATGAGAGCACAGAGACCGCCTTGGCTGGCTAATATGTAATCAAGGGCTAATCGGTTTTGTAAAACTATTTGCCGAATTTCCTTTTGTTCACTGGCTAGCCCATCAAGGCTGCTGCAGTTTCATTGGCCATGGTTTCAATGACAGATTGCAGAGGGACCACTGCATACCCTACCCGCCCTACACCATACATGGGGAACAGGATTCCTCCCACTACTTCCCCCTTGGATACGACTCCTGGGATAGGGCTCTGACATTATGAATTTTTTCAGTAGGGAGCTCATCAGTTACTCTGATTGCCAGGATCATAATTCTAACATAACAATTACTTTTCTAACCTGGAGGCAGAAATTTAAAAGCTTTCTTTCTACATATAAAATAGTGACCTGCTATGGCCACAAACATCTTACCGCACACCAGTCGGGACACCCAAGTCAGATAGTAGCCTCCAAATGGAGTGGCAAGGTTCTTCAACTACTCTCTATCATAGGTCATGGCTCTATTTACAACAAAATTGTAATCACATTCACTAAATCCAACATCAGCACCAGACTCATTGCATCTCCAGCAATAATGTCCTCTAACTTTGGCATGCAGCTGAATAAATTCTTTTGCATTCACTCGACTTCAGTCCCATAGAGCATTGGGTCCCAAGGAGTCTCTGTCTGGAACATTCATTTGAGTCAAGTTCAGTGGCAGTGGGGCAGTTGGTATTCCCCCCCCCCCATCTGCGTGGACAGGCATATGGCTGCACACCCAACAGTTTGTCTTATTCATCACTTCCACTGTCTTCTGTGCCAGTCTCATCACTAAGTTGTGATTCTGGAAACTGGCAGTTGGGGCTGTAAGAAGCAAAACATAGAACAGAGTCGCATACAGAGTTTTCTTTGAACGGTCTTTGTATTTCTCGGGTGCTGTGCCCTGACCGTTTTCCAGCCTGGAGTGCACAAAAGGCTGCTTAATCCATCTCCAGGGGAGCTTGGGTGGGGCTGGGTTCCTTCCTGATCTGAAGCTTGAGATCTCCTGTAGCTTTGCAAGACTATTTCTGTCCTGGGATGAAGGGTGAGGCTTCTTGGCAAAGCTGCGAGTTGACTGGTGTGGTAGCTGGTTGGTGGGGCTTGGTCCCCTTGGCTGATGTCATCACTATTTCCATCATTGTCTGGAGGTTTGGCAGCTTTGCAGTGCTATGCGTGAATCCAGGGGCCAATTTCAGCAACTTTCACCGCAGAGCAAGTGATAGGGTCTTTTCCACCTTGTTTTCAGGCAGTTATTCCTTAGATGCCGCTTGACGTAGACCCAATCTCCTGGCTTCAGTGGATGAGCTGGTGTATCCAGCCTCCTTGGCTAGGTATCAGCTACCTGGAGTTGAATAATCTCAAGAGAATTAGAGAAGCCCTTGCAGTTTTCCCCTAGGGAATGATGCAGAGCCTGTACATCCCCAGGCACTGGGGATGTGCCTGGATGATAGGGGCATCCCGTCGGGATTTCAAAGGGGGACAGTTTCTGTTTTTCTCGTGGAGTGGTTCGAATTTCTAGGGCAACAATTGGCAAAGCATCAACCCAATTTAGTCCAGTGATCTCACATACCTTGGCCAGTCTGTTCTTGATATGCCCATTATTCACTCTACCTTTCTAGTGCTTTGGGGATGATAGGGCGTGTGCAACCTCTGTGTAATGTGTAGAGCTTTGCACATGCTTGTGAGTACTTTCCCTGTAAAATGTGAGCTCATGTCTGAGTCCAATGACAGGGGTATTCCGAATCTGGGGCACACCTCAGGCCATCCTGAAAATAAACAAATCAGCTCAATGAAATCTATCTGTAGGTGTGAGAAGGGCCACAGTCCTTGCAGTGTGTGTCTTGGTTGTGTTTTTACTGGCTTTCCAGGATTGTATGCTTGACAGACTGGGCAGTGAGAGCATAGTTCTTGTTCTACAGTTGTGAACCCTGGGGCAAACCAGGATTTAGTGACATTGACCGGAGGAATTTTGGGAGCAGCCACAGCGAATCTATAGATTGTGTTCAGTCTGCATTGCTGCGGCTTGTAGGGGAGAGAGGTCATGGAGGGGAGGGAGGGGTGGTGGAGAAGGGGAAGAGTGGTACTATAACGTTGAGAGAGGGTGCAGGAATGCTGTGTGTGGCTGCATAGAGGGTAGCCACGTCTGCTGAAGCGTTGCCACGTGAAACAACATCTGTGGAAGAAGTGTGTGCTTTGCACTATATAATTGCAAGAGAAGTGGGGAGTAGTATGGCTGCTATGAGTTGCATGATCAGGGGGCTGTGTGAAATGGAGGAACCTGCAGACGTGCTGCTTGCGCGCTTGGAAATGGGAAGGAATAAGCTTCAATGACTGTGTATGGAGAGCAGACAGCGTAGCATGTTGCTCTCGTTCTATCGTGCTATAGGAAGGAAGAACTGTTAACAAAGAAAATGAAATCAGGGTTATCGAGGGGGGGCATCTGACAGGTCTGGGTGAGGAGAGAGGGTAAATTCAACAATATCAGCACAGTCATGGGGTTCCCCTGCTGTGGGTCGGAGGGAAGCTGGGTTGAGGGGACTGCAACGGACAAGGGTAAGGTTTTCTTGGGCAATCAGGACTTTTTCTATAGCGTGTGAGGCGAGCTGAAGAGAAGTGCTGAGTCTTTCTTCTTTGTAACAGAGCGAGAACAGCATGCGGAAGTGCAACAGTGAGCTGGTGTCTCAGGACAAGATCAGCGCATTTTTCTACAAGCAGAGCAGCTGCAGCCACAGCACAGGATAGCCAGAATCTAGGCAACAGAATCTAGGAGGGAACTGTGATGGTGACAGGAGGGAACTGTAATAGGCAACAAGTATGGGAGACACCCCTCCCCCAAATGGTTGGGTGAGCACCTCTGCAGCACATTTTTCAGATTCATGACAGTAGAGCGTAAATGATCTTGCATAATTAGGGAGACCAAGAGCAGGAGCAATAGACAGAGACAATTTTAAAGAGGAAAAAGCTTTTTCTGTCTCCTCATCCCAAGGGATGGGATCTGGAGAGGCATCATGAGTGAGTTGCGTAATCGGTTTGACAATAGCAGAGTATTGGGGAATCTACTGGAGACAGTAGTTTGTAGCTCCAAGAAAACTGTGGAGCTGTTTCTTGGAGGAAGGGCAGGGAAGATCTAAGACAGTTTTGATTCGATCATGGGTTAGTGTGCGCTTACCTTGTAAGATTGTGCGACCCAGATACATAACAGTTGGCTGGCAAAATTGGAGTCGCCATGTGCCCTCTCTTGGCTAGCTCAGTCAGGAGGAAAACAGTGTCATTTTCACAAATGTTTGAGGAGGAGGAGCAAAGTAAAATATCATCAATAAATTGACAAATTGTGGAGCCCCCTGAGGAAGCTGGCACTATAGGAATTGTAGCCTATCAAACGTAAAAGCTAGCAAGTAGCGAGAATCAGGATGCACAGGAATGCTGAAAAAGGCATTGGAAAGATCTATAACAGAGACACAGGCTTCAGCAGGAATAGCAGACAGAATGGTAGGGGACTGGGGACAACAGGGAAGGATTGAACCAAAATCTTGTTAATTTCTCTCAAAACATGTAGGACACGAAAAACAGGTTTGTTATCACTTGTGAACATGTTTTTTTTGTTTTTGTTTTTGTTTTTTTAGTGTGAACAATGGGGTGTTATACTCGCTATTTGCGTGTTCCACAATGCCCTGCTGCAGCAAGTCATTCTGGATTGGCTGGATTCTTTCAGTGGCCTCACGAGAAAGCGGGTATTGGGGAATACAGGGAAGGACGCTCCTTGGTTTTACTCTGAGTGTAACAGGGCTCGCGTTAGACAGCAAACTCATAGTATTTGGGTTTTGCATCTCAAAACTCTGGAGGAATGGTAGGGAACTTGTCCGTTTGCAACACAGAGGAATTCTCTGACACTTTATCCAGAAGCCCAGCCCTCAGAGTGGCTGTTTGAGCAAAAAGCTCTAAAAAGACACCATCACTAGAACATTTGATGGTAGATTGTAATTTACAAAGGAGGTCCAGTCCCAGCAAATTTAATGTGCTACATGGAGAGACTAGGAAAGCGTGTTCAGTAGTGAAGTGGCCCAAAGTTACAGTAACTGAATTAATTTTTTCATGCTGATGTTTTCCTCATGAAAGCCTCAACCAAGTATTTGAGCATATCCTAAAGCACATACAAGATTGTGACCAATATGTATTGCACATCAGCTATAGTCTTTATGTGTTGTTTACACAAGATTTAGTAATTCCTATCTTAATAATAGCATTGAATATATTTATTTCAGTAATTTCTAAAGCAGCATAAATGCTCAACTCTCTTATCCAATACACTAACTAACTGACAACACAACTTTTTCTCTCTTCAGTTTCTACACCCTTATTCCTTTGCCTCTTCTTTTCCACTATCTCTTCCTTTCTTTCCAACTTCCCCTTTTCCTTCTACAGTTCAAATTACTTGAACATCTTTTACACAGCATTTGGAACACATTTTTCACTCTTTCTGCATATAAAAATAATTTGTTTTGCAAAATTGCAGAGAAATATTTGAAAAAAGGTAGTACAAATCAATTTGTATATCAAAGTGTGCACTGATTCTTTTTCAACCTGAGTTTGGGGTTTCAATAAATTTTACATTTGCACATCTTTTGCTTTAACAACAAGTAACAATAAACCAAAGAATGTTATCTGTTTCATAGTGTCTTTAAAGCAGATTTGTCATACAATCACAGCTAGAATGACACAATCTGGTAAAGACTCATGAAGCACACACAACACATTTTCTTTGTTTCTATATGCTAGACATCTAGTATGACAATTTACAGAACTATCTCTATGATATCATATTTCATACTCCACATTCTTCAGTTGTTTTTATGATTTTTAAAGGCACAGTACATTGCTTAGCTAGTTGCAAAACATTTCCAACAGGGAGTTGAAGGAGAGCAGAGGTTACCAGTGCATGAATGACCATGGCTAGGCTATCCCTATCCAGGAACGGGCGTAGCTGACATACCAACTGATGTAGCTGGCATACCAACTGATGTAGTAGTAATTGTTGTGGGATTCAGTTGACACCACCATGCATTCAAAGAATGAGTGAAGGGGTCATGGGACCACTTAGAGAAGCTCTATTTCCAACACATCCAATGGCCATTTCTAGGTGTTTGTTCTTACACCTAAGAACATAGGAAGCTGCCTTATACTGATTCAGACTACTGGCAGTGATATAGCCCAGCCAGTATTCTCAACACTGGCTGGCAGCAGCTTTCCAGGGAGCGGTTTTTGCAGCCATACTAGGGATTGAACCTGCGACCTTCTGCATGCAAAGCATATGCTCTACCAGCTAAGCTATGGCCCCATCTAGCTGCTCCATGTGACTGGGATCCTGGTCCACTCAGGATTTCCCTCATGTGGACAAGCTCTGTGCATATGTTGGCATGTCTATGGAATCCCTTCTGACACATGCTGACCACAGATGGAGTGTGTGTGGCTACTGGACATGTCAGTGGGTTGAGGACTGCTAGCTCACATGGCCCTATGACCTCCATGGCACATAATTTGATACCAAAGGGCTGAATTCTCAAATTGTGTCAGACCACTGGACTATCTAACCTAGTACTATCTATTCCCGATTGGCAACAGATCTCCAGGACATCAAAGAAATATTATTCGAAGAAAAGTCTTTTCTAGCTTTTCTATCTGAAATCCTATTAAAAGAATGCTGGGGACCGAACCTGGTACATGACACATGCCAAAAGCATGTATTCTACCACAGAATTTTGAACCTCCTCCTCAATATTCATTTTAATTGAATTTCTTCTGTTATCTGTTTTATGAAGTTCATCTTTCATTGGCAAGCACTTCTCCACATGTTTCTGTAGCCATATTGCTCCAAAAGTCTTATGGGTGTTTTTAGTCTTAATTCTTCAGTAAATAAATTCAATTCATAAATATATTTATGTTGGGATATCTGTAAAACAAAATGATTGATGCTGTATTTCAGTTGGATTGCAATTCCACTGACTTTATGCCCAGGTTTACCCTTACAAGACAATTTCTGCATATTATATTTGAATATTTATATCTGAAAGTGGGTTTGTTCTATTTCACTGGTTATTAGTTTTCTCACTTTCCTTTCTCCAGCTATTTCTCATCCATGGGCTAATCCTAGCTACCATAAATAGTTCAGTTCATTGGAGATTTCTCTTCTGGTTACCTCTCCACAAGCTTTTCAATTTGAAAGAAACGTCCAGTATGCATTTCAGAGAACTGAAGGGATGAATATTTTTGGACAAGACAGGGAAGTTAAGTAAAAATCAATTACTTAACTGGCATTGTTGTGAGTGGCTTGTCATTCTAAATAGATATAAGAAAGGGTAAGTTGCATTGAGATCCTGTAATACCAAGTGAAAGTGTTTTGAATCAAGGTGTAAAGTATTTTGCCACATAAAGTCTACAATGCCGGACCTTGCTGGAAAGCTCTGAGGGGGTTAAGTCAGTCACAAGACCTGGAGACTGGTGCCAGTAATATTGTATCTGGACAGGTTTAAATTGAATTTTAGCCACCAAATGTACATGTTCAGTTCTCCAGAGGAAGCTATTTTTTCATGTGGGTGAGGTAGACAGAGGCAGCTGTTAAAATTGAATCCACGGCATCAAACAACTTGTGAGCTGATTGAATTTAAAATTGGAATTTCTTATTCCTTGATTTTTGCCTCATACTAGGGTGAGGGGGTGCAGGTGGCTGATAAACAAAACTATATCACTCAACCATAAGGTTAAAAAAAACCAACCAAAACAACAAGAATGTAATCTTTTTTGGGGGAGAGGAGGAATCAACAATGAATTATAAAACTACTTGCTCAGCTGGTGAAAATCAGCACAGGTCTGTTGACCTTAAAAGGAGAAATACTGGTTTACATTGAATGAGGATAAAGCTTTAGCAAATGCAGCTGTTAGCTAAGCCAGACCTAAGAACAGCATATTTACTTTAGAAGTAATTAAATTCTTACTTATGAACAGCAGAACTACAACTGATCAACAAAAAGTGTACATATGGGGCTGGATCCAGACTTTGTCATGAGTATAGTAGATCCATTAGAATCAATGGGAAAAGATAGCCATGACTCACTTAAACCCCATTGATTTCAATGGGCCTATTGTAAGCACAGTGAAGTCCGGATCCAGCCCATTAAATGTTAAGGATAATTTGATTAAGTGTATTGTATGGAACAAGAAGATTTAGTAAAGCATAATGTTTGAGAGACCATGGTTGCTGCTGGTTCTCCTGAGAAAGAAAGTGGGGAGTGAGCTTCAGACTGAACATGAAATCGAGAATTTCATCCTGAACATTAACACCAATTTTCATGCTGAGGCTCTCTCTGGAGCTCCAGCTCGGGTCTTCATGGCCTCCATGACAACCATGGGGCTGTCTCATGAAGCCGGGCATAGACTTGGTTTGGGTTTTGCCTCAAGCAGTCGAGGAAACTGAAAATGGGGTGTGGAGTATCCCAAGTAACCAAATTGTCATGGACAGATCACTTCCTGGTGAGGTTCAAACTCATGGCATTCGAGCCATATATATATATATATATATAAAATTAAAGATAGACAAATGCAATCATGCATTCTACATAGTATCTAGTTTGGTGCTGAATATTCAAGAGAGATTTTGCCTTTCACTCCCTTGGACAGGTGCAGTCCATTCCTGGACCCACTTCAAAGTGCTGTTTTGACTTTTAAAGTACTTCTCTACTTATGATATTTGAAAGACTGCCTGTCTCCATATGTACCTTCCTGTACCTTAGTATCTTCAATAGAGGCCCTTCTACCAGTGCCCCTGTCATCAGAGGCAAGTTGGATGCCACCAGACTAAGCCTTCTTAGTCTTGGTGCCCCAGGCTTGGAACCTTAGCCTGATGCCCAATTTTAAATCAATTTTGCAAAGACAAAGACCTTTTTGATTTTCTCAATGTGGTTAAGCTGCCAGCCTATACATACCTATCTGGCAGTAAGTCCCATTTAATTCAATAGGGCTTCCTTATGAATAGATGAGTAGAGGATTCCATTGCCAGTCTGTTATGGATTTTGTTTCTGCTCTATGTGTTCGAGTTTTACTGTCTTATGAGTTATTGATTGATAGTCATTTTAGCTAAATAGTTTTTTTAAACTAAATTTTATTGTACACTGCTCTGAGGGCCAAACTAAAGTTTGCTTAAGCACCCATAGTAGAGCTATGCATGTTCGTTTTATTTACCTTCTTATAAGCATGCATGGCCCCCATTTTGATCAGGACCTATGGAACTCCAAGAAGAGGATGTTAAACTTCCCCCCACCTGTTTTTATCCTAGAATCTCCCCATGGAGGTGAGGTTTAAAAATGTAAAAGTGTGATATTGACTCTAATGGAGCCTTTTTAAAATCTCCTCCTTCTTGGAGTTCCAAGGTTGCATGTGGAATTTTAGGGAAAAAGCAAGTGGGTAAAAGGTTTTAACACCCCCTCCCCTTGAAGTGCTGTGGTCCCAATCCCAATCTGGACCATGCATGCTTTACACAATGGTAGGGAAAACAGTCATGGACAGCTACACCATACATCATTAGGAGTACATTTAGCTTGGCCCAGGTTTGTATCTAGATTTACGCATGTGTAATTGGGGTGGTGGGAGCAGGCTTCCTCACTCCTCCTTCTAATGGCAGGCTGTCCAGCCTTCTGAAAATGCTACAAAGTGGATTAGGAACCCTGATGTATGGGGTAAACTGGGTCCAGTGGGGGATTATCACCAGATATTGGGCAGAGACACTTTCTGTGAATGGAGCCCTTCTGTCTATGGAAGGCAGACCTTCCAACTCATAAATATCCTCAATAAAACAAATAAAAGGGGCATGGTGTGGAAATGGTGCATGGAACTAGGGATGTACATATTTTGTTTAAAATGTTCTGTATGTGATTTGCAGATCGTTAGGCCTCTTCCATTCTAGTACCAGCTCATTGAAGGAATTGGATTTTTGTGTACAAGAATTTTGTTTGTTTTTCAATAGTGCATTAGTGCAAATGTACATTTGCAAATGAACAAAATTGTGCAAGTCCCCCCCCCAGGAGCAAAAATGGACCCCAAGTGTGTGGAATTCACAGGACTCCACAAAAACAACAAAAACCCAGACTGCTTCACATCAGGTTCATAGATATCCAGACTCATTTGAATCAGATTTCTCTGACATCCATACATGAAATGTCAAACTGTTCCCTGAAGATTTGATCCAAATTTCATTATTGTATCTCAGTTTTCAACTGGGTTTTCATACTACGAATTACATACAAGTCTGCTTAGATTAAAAAAATCTTGCATGAGGCATTTCAGTCACCAAGCAAATTTGCCAGTGGAGACATATCTGACAGGTCAAGTCTTAGCATCCTTAAAAAATATTCTGCCAACCAGTATTTTTTGGTTTTACTTCTGTTCCATTCTCTCTTCCCTCACTCTCTCCTTTGTGCTTCCTAATATATGTTTTTGGCAAGGGAAGAACATTGTGCCACTATAGACGCATGAGGCTTTTGCACAGTAATGATCCTGCACACCCTCTGTTCCTTTTCTGCAGCCTGCACTATTCATTTTGAAAAAGGCTGGTGGTGGATGGTTAAAGAAATATGGGCTGGTAATTTGTAAGCCAGCCACTATCTCTGAGGTCCAATCTTCCAGATGCCACCAACTCAGAACTGTCCAAATTATGACACCCCACACTCTACATAATTCCACATTTCTGAGGATTGTTTTTCCTTTTTGTAACATGCTCCTGGTATTGTAGAGCAACAGGACAGAGCAGGTTTTGTAGTAAGGCTTGCTTTCTGCACTGCACTGTTGAACAAGGAGACTGCTTCTTTTCATGTTCCTTGTCCCAGCTGTGCCTATTTCCTTTCTCCTCCTGTGGTGCTGCCTCACCTCAGTGGAGGCTGATGGCTCCAATGTCAGTGGTATGGTGAATCCTCTCTGGGATTCAGTCAGAACCAATCCAGATTCTAAAGGAGCTATCCAAGGTTGTATAGCTCCTTTAGAATTCTGACTCATTTTGGCTAAAGCTTAGAGCAGATTCACCACCCCACTGACATTTGTGCCAGCAGCCTCCACTGCCTTACCTCACTGCTGCTAGCCTAGCCCTCACCTTTGGAACTTGGACCCGTCTTGGCAGAACCCAGGTTGGAGATGCCATTTTCTTCTGTATCTCTCCTGCCCATTTGTTCCTTATTAATGCTATTAGTATGTCAGTAGCTCATATAAATCTGGCCAAGAATAAAGGCATTGTTTGGTTTGCGCTGTTCTTTCAGGTGAGAGACAGGCCATGCCTCAAAGAGCTCACAGTGTATTGACAAGACAGACAAGCAAACAAAAGTAGACAGACAGTTGCTCAGAGTTTCATTAGCAATGGCTTATACAAAATCAGGACATCAGGAGGGATAGAGAGAGGAAAAAACCCAGAAAGAAAGATCTTATGTTTGAACTATTGCTGCCTCCATTCCGATTCCACAATGTTTGGACTGGGGCGAAGATTGGCAGTTCATTCATGTGCTGACAGGGATTTAGAACTTCTGCTACCAGTCAAAGTTACTGAAAGGTGGAAAAATAAACAAGAGGCCTGGTAATCATGTGCTAAAAAAAGGGAGAAATCCTCCTTTTCAGTCCGCTTTGCTACCCATGGGATAGAAATGAAAATGAGAGAAGCTTGCCTGCCCACAACACTCCAGCAATGTTGCTGTTTTGTAAAATGTCACAGATTGTCTTGATTCACATATATGAAGATTTAAAAAAGGAAGAAAAGGGCTTTTTTTGTTTAACTTATGCCTCTTGCTATTTCAGAAAACAAATAGAGTGACAAAGATGATGGAAATCAAACAGAGCTGATACTTCTTCCAGCAAATTCATCTCTCTCCTTCGTCAGTGCTTGCCTGGAGGTGGCTTTTTGTGATGCGGCATTCATAAAGAAATGAGTCATCCCAAATGGTGTACTTCTTACATGCCTGCTACCTTTGTATCCTGATGGCTTAGCTTTTGATTTTGAAATCGCATTGCCATTGTGGCTTTGCCTCCTGGCCATTAGGGATGGGCCATCTCCATCCAGCCAGCCTGTTTCTTCCTACCAGTGGTGCACTTTAGATTTTGGACTTAATGGTCTTTTGGCCCACCTCCCTATCAAGCAAACAGGCAGTGGCATCTACTTGCTCCTCCTCTATGCCACTGCAAACTGCTTGTTCTACTGCTCCTTGTTTTGGCCGAGACAACAGCAGTGGTGAGGAGGAACAGTAGATGCCACTGCCTATTTGCTCACTGGTTCCCAGGTTGTCAAGCATGCAAGTGGTAGTGATGATGAGGCTGGCTACCACCAATGGAACTGAAGCATGAGCTGCTTCCTTTTTGGCCTCTCATCCCTTCTGCCATATATGTTGCTACTAGCTGTACAAGTATCCTGCTCTTAAGCTGGGCAGGATCATACCTGCATCACCTGAACCACGTGATTAAAACTTAGAGCCTCACTTGTAAGTTCTTCAAAGGAGCTGCCCTGCTCAGTGGACCATCCACCATGGTTGTTGGGCCTTTCTCAATCTACCTCCATGGACAGCATGGGGAAGAGAGCTTATTCCAGATCACTCTGAGGCACCAGGTAGGGCCACAGGTCTAGAGAGCCATATTTTTAGTTCAGTGATGCCCCCATTATAGTCTTACCATTTCTTCCTGGTGGCTGTGAAAGAAAGAATGCAGCAAAGGGCAGTCCTGAATATGATAAGAGATGTTTTATTAATTCACAAAGGAAGAAACCATTTTGCTAGAGCTTGTAGGCAGAAAGAGAACAGTAAGGTGATATACAAGGCTAGTTAAACAGAAAATATGCAGTCTGTTTTAATCCTGTTCTCCAAAATGGCTCAGGGACTGGGAAATGCATGCACCTTCAGATGAAGAGGAACAAAGTATTTCCCTGGGGTGGGGATGGGCAATCTTTTTACCACCAGAACATATTCTTCTCTCGGGTAATATGTTGGGGGCTGTCTGCAGGTGTTGGGCAGAGCTGGCAGTGAGTATAGGGAAGTCAGAGGAATCCGTTTGGAGGGTGAAGTTCAAGGAGCTTCCCTTGTTCTGTCCCTCAGACTTTGACCCACTTTCTGTTGGATCTGCACTGAGCTGCAATTTTCGGCATTTTTTTAGTCGTGCAAATTATGGCTGAGTTTTGCACAAATTGCTCAATTTCAGCCACAATGTCTGCAAATCTCTATTTGTACAAATTATGGCTCCCCCTCCAACATGAAAAAGTCCCCAGAATTTGGGAAAAACTGTGGCTTGGTCCACAAAGGCAAGCCGAGTCGGACACACTGCGGAACTACGTTGAATGGAAAAAGAAATGGACTTCCTTAGACATCCCTAAGTGGGTCTGTGTTTCCCTCAGCCTCCTCTCTCTCTCTCTCTCTCTCTCTCTCTCTTTCACACACACACACACACACACACACAAACACACACACACACTGCTCCCACTCTGACACACACTTGTTAGGAATATAGGAAGCTGCCGTAAACTAGGCTGACCAGATAAAATCCAGGTCAGGGCTCCTGTAACTTTAACAGTTGTAGAGAAAAGGGAATTTCAGCCAGTGTCATTTGTATGCAATTAGTTCCTGGTGAAATGCCCTCTTCATCACAATAGTTAAAGGTGCAGGCACTATACTAGAGTGACCATATACAAAAGAAGGCAGGGCCCCTGCAACTTTAACAGTTGTGATGAAGAGGGAATTTCACCAGGAACTAATTGCATACAAACCACACTGGATGAAATTCCCTTTTCTCTACAACTGTTAAAGTTACAGGAGCCCTGACCTGGATTTCATCTGGTCAGCCTACCGTAAACTGAGTCAGACCATTGGTCCATCTAACCCAGTATTGCTAACACTGACTTGCAGTGACTTTCCAGAGTTTCAGGCAGGGGTTTCCCAGCCCTACATGGAGATGCCAGGGATTGAACCTGTGACCTTGTGCATGCAAAGCAGGTGCTTTACCACTGAGATACGGGGCCCTCATACCTCTTGTTCCCCCAGCACTATCTGCCCCCCATGTCTCACACACTGTCCCCCACTCACACATGCTCACTTCCTTGCAGTAATATATTGTGTCAGATGTAAGTGAAACACACACTCACAGCCTATAAAATAATAGCTGACCTTGAATAAATGACTTTTAGGCAAAATCAAAATAGTTGCACTACTCATCTGTTCAATGCATGTTTTGTCTCTCTTTTTTATTATTTAAAGTCTGACGCTTATTTTTAGCTCAAGTAGAATTGTGATATACTGTTCTCTAAAGAATAAGAAACATGCATCATGGCTGGCTTAACAGAAAATTTGACTTTGACTTTATTTCTGTTGGTTGAAAAAAAAAAAACTTCAAAAATTTCCCACAAAGACTAGAATGTTTTGGACTATTTTTAAAGAACAAACAAACCAAAAAAATCTCCCTGCTCATACTTTATCTAGAGGCAAAAGAGCTCTCTGTGACAGCTGAATAAAATCCTCTTTGAGATGGCAAAATGGAACCCCCAAGTACAGCTTTTTTCGGGCATAATATCATTGAACTGCTACAACGCCTTTGTTCTTTCTAAGCCTACTTTGAGTGGGGGTGGGAAAGAAGGAGGAAAGATAGGATGTACATATGATATAATGAGTTTGGGAGCTGTTTTCCCCCTTTGCTGATTTATGAGAGCACAGAAAGGTTTGTGTTAGAAAGAAACCCAAATCCCTTCTATTATCATCTATCCATTCTTTTGAGGTGGCAGATGTGCCCTACAATACTTTCTTCCCCTCCAGATGCCTTTCAAACATTTCCCCTCAAGTACCATATCTATAAATGCTTTCACAACAGCTTAAACGTTTCTCTCTAGAAACATTTAAAGTCCTAAGTTCCCAGGGCGCAAGGCGACCCACTCTACAATGGAAAGAGAAACCAATATTGTTGTGATTAAAACGTTTGGGGTGTGCATCAGATTCGGAAAATCCCAAAGCCAGCATCAAATTAGGCTGATTTGGACAGATGTTGGAGATGACTCAGTCAAAGCAGGTCTCCTCTAAATTGGATGAATCTGAACATTCCTGAAGATTCTGGATTTGCAAGGACACCAAGGTAGGGGGTCACCAAAATTGACACATTTCCCCACAAACTCTCCATATATGGAAAACATCAGGGTGGGGAGAGGGACAGAGAGGAGGGTGTAGTTTTGTGACTGGCAGCTATAGCTTTTAATTGTAGTGAATGGTTTCACCAAGGCTCTTCAATTGTAGCACTCTGGGAAGCAATGTTGAAATAATACATTGCATAACGGATTCATGAATTCAGTGTTCAGTTACTTCTCTCTCCCAGAAACAGGATGTCAGAAGAAGTTTGGTGGAATCTGTGAGACCTGAGCCAGATCTACACCAAGCAGGATATAGAGGTATGAAAGCAGTATATAAAAGGCAGGAGCCACACAAAGGAGGATATAGTGATATATGGTATGTGTCAATCAGCCTCAACAGTTGTTAGTGCACTTCAATACTACTATTAAGGAGCAGTGTGGCTCCTACCTTTTATACATTGCTTTCATACTGCTTTTATACAGCTATATCCTGTTTCGTGTAGATCTGGCCCTGGGAGGGTGTGGCATTTGTTAGTAATTGAAAGGAATGCAATTAAGTATGTATTATTTTTTAAAACAAGGAAGATAAGGAGAGAATGAAAGTAGAAATTGAAAGCAGGTGTTCTGAATTAAGGTATAAGACACACCTGAATTTAACTCTATTAACTGCATAAAAAAGAAAGGAAAAAAGCAAAGAGTTCTGGGAAAAAGCTGTCTGGGAGGAAAGCTGGATGAGTAACCTGTGCTAGGAAGAAAGCTCACTGGGAGAAAGCTCACTGGGAGAAAGCTGGCTGAATAAGCTGGCTGGGTAAGCTGAATGAGAAAAGCTGACTGGGAAAGCTGCAAGGAACAGGCAAAGCAGTTTGTGCTGTGGAAAGGGCAGAGGAATGCAGAGAAATGTTTGAATATTGTTTTGCTTCATCATTTTGTTATTGGCTGTCAAACAGAAGAAAGAGACTGTGTAAAGTATGAAGATAAGTTAATTTCAGTTCTTTAAATGCTTATCTAAACAAGTAAAATACTCGCTAAAGAAAAAACATGTTGTGAGCAGTGATTTATCTAATCTGTGGGAGGAAGTGCACCTGCTGGAATATTGGACTAGACTCACAGGAGGAAAACAAACAAACTCTATCACCAACAGCGTTGACCTACTGTACTTCCTGTGACTTTGGTACCAAATGACCAGAAAACAAATAAACAAACAGACTAACAAAAGTCTTAAAACTGTTTTTCATTCATCATAACTCCCTAGCCCCTACATCCATCCTTCTGATTTTTTCTAGGTTTCTTGCCTAGGGAAACCTCTATGACACATTCTGTTTTCATACATATGAAACCCATGGAGAGCTGTAAGTGGAATTTACTTCACCTTCAAATGTGAGCATTCCTTTTCTACAAAAAAATCCACTGCAATTACCCTTCTGAAATTGTGCTGGTTTCTTAAGTAAGACCACATCCATGCTGTATGTTGTTTTCATAAATATTGTCTGCACAAATTAAAGGCAGGAAAGCTCATGCTTTTTTGAAAATCCCCAAACTGTAAGGGTTGTTCTTGCACAAAGCTCCCTGCGCCTTTTCATCTGAACCCTGGCAGGGTTGATCCCCTCAGAATGGACAACTATTCTTGCAAATGTCATCCAGTTTTGCCAAGAAATTAAAACGGTTTTGGCATTTCCCATTTTTTTAAAAAAATGGCACATTGCTAAAAATACCCTTTATTTATTCATGTGAAATTTGGCACATATAATCCCCTCTACACTTGCAATGTTCATCCAATACTTACAAAACATTAAAATGTTTTGCTGATTTCCTACAATAGTGAATGGAAGGCCTGAAGATTTGGGTTGCCGAATCAAGATTCATATTTAGACCTTAGTTGCAGCAGATGGCCTCCTAATTTGTCTGAGCTGAATTGGGCTGTTTGGTGAATTGCTGAATCAGAGTCCAAACCAAATCTTGTGGTCAATGTACACTCCTAAAACACATTCCTATCTTACAGCATTCAAGTGAGAATTTTGTCCAGTCGTGTAACACGGTTGTGAGAGGAGATGCATGAGAAATTGGTTTGTCTCTTTATGACCAGAATTTACTCTACCTGAACCTGCAGTCAAAATTCATATATTTCCACATTTGCTGTGTTCACAGGGGGAAAATGTGTTTGACAAATTAGAAAAGTACACATGTAAAATGCATACTTTGAAAGAAGTGCGCTCAAACACACTATAATCAATGGAAGAAGACTGCACACTTTTGAATACTCACCCAAGCACATACCCAAGAATGCATGCAAGTTACTTCAGGATTTTTGTATGAAAACAAATCTGATATGGACGCAATCTGATACAGTCACAAGTTGGACTGAGATTCAAGATGTAATTCAGAGAACATCAAAATCAAGTTTTGCTGATTTCTACATCCCTATTTACGAATTTGGAAATGTGAGGTGGGTGAATGTATAAGTCTAATCATGGAGTTTGCATGCAACTGAAGAATAGGAAGGAAAAGCAATAAGCAATGGGGACCTTTGTGGCATCCCCAAGTCCTAACTACAGTTAGCAAGCATTATGGCTGCACTGATTCAGTGTATCCTCTAGCTTCTTAACATGTAATTTTCACATTATCAGATACAGTACACGTTTAATTTAGGGCTTAGAACAGTTTGCAATCTTATCCTTTATTACAAGGAAATGGGGAGGAAAAACCCATGTATGTCCTTTGGCTACTACATAAAAAAATTCACATTATCAGATACAATATATATTTAATTTCAGGCTTAGACCAGTTTACAGTCTTATCATTTATTATAAGAAAATAGACTTTTAATTAACAGATCCATAAAGGACACATGTACTGTAGCTTTACATCACCTCTCAGAGGACAAAGTTTAATTAAAGTTTTGGGCTCTACATGTTGATGGTGATCTACTGATTTTTGCAGACAGGTGAAGCATAATGATCATTTATAACGCATATGAGAATCACCATGTTTCTAAACTGATAAGATAGTTGCATTATCATGCCAGAGTAGTATGGAATAATTTTATATTTGAAGAGGCAATTTTATGACTCATTGTGTTGGTGCCGTTAATTTTATGTGCCACAACATACATGCAACAAGACAGCAGTCAGAAGTTTTTCCTTCAATTACACTTTTATAGTTTGATTCACTGCTCAAAATTTATTGTTCTAAAATAAAAGTGAAAAATTTGCTCTTTTACAACAGGAAGTGCTGCTGAATAATTGGGAATGAGTTTCCAATAAAAAGACCCTGTGGTGGTTTTATTAGGAACTTTAATGGAAGAGAATTATCCCAAGTGGGAATTCTAGGCTGGATTTGCAAACTCTTCATTTTGCATCGTTCAGTCAAGCTTAAAGAAACATTGCTTCCACATCTTAGAGCACAAATAATATGCATGCTTGGACAATGTAGCTCAGAAAGAATAATTTAATTAATTTGCAGCAGATTTGAAATGGGAAGCAATTTGTGTGCCAGGTGCTAATGGGTTGTTTACATTTCTAACAATCAAACACAGTGAATAATAATTAATATGTTACAGTACATTACATCTTCTACCTACACATTTTGGAATGTTTTACAAGCATTATTTCAGTTTCACTATATGCATGTGAAATCCATCTGAAGTCTATCAGAGTAGTAAAGCCTGGTTTTTTAAAAAGCCCAAAGCATCCCACATCAAGTAAATGTAGTTAACCAACATACATTGGGCTAGTTGAGTTTGTTTTGCTTACTGTACATGTTTACATAAATATGATACCTATTTCAATAGTGCTCTAGAAGGGAAACTGAAGAAGCTAGCATTATTTGGTATATGCATGCAAACCAGAACAAATCAGAGCTCTTCTATCCACAGAAGGCAGATTCATCCTGGATCCAACTCCTGATTAGAGGCATGCATGGACCCAAAAAATCGGATCGGAATCAGAACCGGAACCGATGCCTCGGTTCAGATCATATCGGAGGCTTCCCAGTTCGGATCGTATCTGATTCTGATCCAAACATCGGACGTCCAATATTTGGATCAGATGCATTTTTGGTGTTTTCATCATAGGCTTGCATTGGGGGAAAGAAAGCTTTCCCCCAATGCAAGCCTATGCGGAAAATATGGGGGCAGGTGAGTGGGGACTTAACTCCCCCCTCCCTTTCCCTCCCCCCCACTCACGCTCCTTACCTGCCCGGGCCGTTCGCTGCCGTCTGTTGGCCCCTTCTACTGAGAAACAGGCTTCGCGGCCTGCCTCTCAGTAGCACGCTGGGTGACGTAATCACCCAGTGCGCTACTGAGAGGCAGGCTGTGAAGCCTGTTTCTCAGTAGAAGGGACCAGTGGACAGCAGCGGATGGCCCCGGCAGGTAAGTGGGGACCTCCCCCTCCCTGTCCCTCCCCCCAATTGCACTCCTTACCTGCCGGGGCCTGTTTATCAGTAGTATGGAAGCAGCGGACAGCAGTGCGGGATGCAGGCAGGTAACAGGAGACCTCCCCTTTCCTCCCCCCTCCCCCCACTCAGACCTCCCCTTTCCTCCCCCCTCCCCCCACTCATGCTCCTTACCTGCTGCCTACTCGCTGCCGTCCATTGCCGCCCGCTACTTCAGTACTACTGAGAAACAGGCCTTGTGTCCTGTTCTACATTAGAGCAAGGGCACGCTGAGTGATGATGTCACCTGGTGCGCCGGCGCTCTATTGTGGAACAGGCCGCAAGGCCTGTTTCTCAGTAGTACGGAAGCAGCGAATGGCAGTGGACGACAGTGAGGAGGCAGCGGGTAAGGAGCGCAAGTGGGGGGAGGGGGGAGGAGGTCTGAGGTCCGATCCTCCGATCTTTTCTGATCCGAATCAGGTCCTTTCAGTTCGGATCAGATCGGACGATCCAGATGATAGGGATCGGAATTGGATAATTGTATCCGATTTTGCCTGGATCGGGTCCGGATCGTGGATTGGATCCAATCCGCTGCATCCCCTACTCTTGATGTTGATGATCCACAGTTTGTCTAGTAGCTGAAAATGTGAAGGAATTCACTAACTGAAGAGAAAAAGTTGATTTGATGGATATGCACACACATATATACATACATGGTCTTCCTAGCACACACATAGTAGCACCTCACTATCCCTATTAGGGCACTCTCTCTCTGTCTTTCCAGTATGATTGCCATTGTGTGAAGTGTGTGTGTGTGTGTCCTCTATAGCCTTCTGTTCATGGAGGATGGGGGCCCCAATGTCAGTAAGGTGGTGAATCCACTCCAGGTTCCAGTCAGAAGCAGTCAGAACTCGAAAGGAGCTCTCCAAGGCGTGAAGCATCAGAGCCACCACCCACCACTGCCTTTCACTAGTTGGGAAGGCAAACATCTGCATAAGGGAGCATTCTGTACTTGTGGAGAGTCCTAGAGCAATCTAGAATGTTGAAATATCATGGTTCTAAGTAGCACTGACATAGGCTGACCATCTGAAAAGGATGGTCAGCCTCTTCATCACAACTGTTAAAGGTGCAGGCACTATACTAGAGTGACCATATACAAAAGAAGGCAGGGCTCTGCAACTTTAACTGTTGTGACGAAGAGGGAATATCACCAGGAACTAATTGCATACAAATGACACTGGTTGAAATTCCCTTTTCTCTACAACTGTTAAAGTTATATGAGCCCTATCCTCCTTTTCAGATGGTCAGCCTAACTGACAGAACCTCCAGGAGTAGAGCCAGCTCCCCACTGCAGAAGTTGCCTCCATGGGATGAAATAAAGCCACTGATAGTGGCACACAAAATGGGGAGGATGGGCTGTCCCCAGTCTCCCCCTCACATGCTGGTATTTATGTGGGGTGAAGAGAACACCCCAATAGGGCATCTCTCTGGGCCAAAACAGACATTACTTTAAATGTTCATTGAGCACTTTTATTCTAGAGTAGGCACAGTGAGCCCAATCCAGATCATAACTCCTGCCCCTCCCCACACACAGACACAGACTAGGGCCCTGATTTAGACTGCACTCCCTGTGCCTCTTCTAGAGTAAAAAAAGAACAAAGATATAGCTTCTGGACACACATTTGAAGTGATGTTTCTTTACCCCTCCTGTCTGCACAGCAGTATCTGTCTCACCCCTCTTACCCTCCTGTGTTTTTGTCCCTTCCCCTTTCTGCAATAACACCAAACATGCATACACACTCACCCACATAGACACATCAGCCTTCCTTCTTTCCTGTGGCTTTCCATCCCCACTAACATCTTTTAAACAGGTATCACTCCGCCATTTTCTTCTGGCCAGATTATACCTCCTACTCAAACAGATTCTCCATGCCAAATTGCATACTGATCCAACAAATATTGTTTATTTTATAACAATCAAGAATTTAATAATAGAAAATGTCCCACCATAATTACAGAGCCACTTTAATGTCTCTATAAATAATTACTAGAATTTTATATATTATCTGTATTTATAATGCAAATGTAATACACTTGAACTATCCAAAAGTAGGACAATCAATAACAAATAGCACATTATGGAATTCAAAGAATTACCTATTTTTATTATTATTATTATTATTATTATTATTATTACAAATTAGGACACTGATCTCCTATCACACACCAGAAATAAGCATTTAAGCAGAAATGCTATGCTGAAAGAATTATCCTCTTCATGTCTTCTTGAAAACTTCATTGATTTTTCTCTGTAGCAATGACCTTTCTGAAGCGTCTGTAAATGCACACAGAACATAGCCTTGGTTGTTCCCTCTTTGTGCACAACATGGCTCTCATCCACCTCATTTTCAATCATCTTAATTATGGCCTGGTTTAAGCAAATTGCTACAGGCTACTGTATTTATTTTATTTATTTATTTATTTAAAACATTTCTTAGCCGCCTTTCAGGGCAGAATCTCTCCTAAGGTGGCTTACAGCCATATATAAAAAACACCATATATAAAAACAGTATACACATTAAAAGCAATAAAAACAAAAATGTAAAATATCAATTAAAACAATAAATGCTAACATTAAAAACTAGTAATAAAACAGCACGGGTAACAGCAGCAAAACAGTATTTAAGAGAAGGCCATAGTAAAATAAAACATTAAGGCCTTCTTAAAAGCCTGTGAGGATAGTGCATGGCAGATCGTCGGTGGGCGTTTGTTCCACAGGTGTGGGGCCTCTGCTGAGAAGGCCCTCTCCTGTGTGAAAACCCACCTAATATCTCTCACTGGTGGGCAGATGAGAAGGGCCTCTCTTTTTTTTAATCTTAAAGTGCAGGCAGGCTGATATGGGTGAAGGCGATCCTTCAAGTAACTTGGTCCCAAACACATTAGGCTTTAAAGGTCAAAACCAGTACTTTGAATTGGGCTCAGAAATACACAAGTAGCCAGTGTAGCTGGTACAGTATAGGAGCTATATGGTCAAATCACCTCACACCCACCAATACTCAGGTAGCCACATTCTGCACCAGCTGAAGTTTCCGAACCATCTTCAATGCTACACTCCTGGCTTCACAAGTTACAAGGTTTCAATTCATATAAAAACTGCTACTATCTGTTGTGTAAGTAAACACAGTTTGAAATGTGTCCTGTGCTATTTATAATGCTCCAAAGATGATGCCATTGTTGAAATACAAGTCAAAAATAAAAATCATCAAATGGATTTGTATTATATTAATGGAGGCACAGCCTTGCCTCCATTGTTAAGGGCAGTCAGTAGAAAACACGTTCCAACATGTTAAAGTGATAATGGGGGGGGGTCATCCTAACAGTCATAAAATTGACAATGTTTCACCAACCTTTCTGAAATTTACAGCTGTCAGAAAGAAATGTTTGTTTTACATTACCTGAAAATTTCAAGAAGATTGGTGAAAGATTGAGGAAAGGAGAGCAGTTTAAAGTAAAAAGATTAAAGAATCCCCTGAATCCGAAACTGAAAATTGAACTGAGGTTTAGCGAGTATTTTTGCGCAGCTCTCCTTACCTTCTGTGAGCCTTATTAACTAATCCAATGGCAGGGTCTACTTCCAGTTCTGGTGTAGGTGGAACTGCTTTTCTTTTTTTAAAATTCGCTTAAGTTGATTTTATTAAATTAAAACTGTGCCTCTTTAAAAACCCGGTGGCCATTTTGATTATGGCACATGCTCAGTAGAGTTTCACTCTCCCTCCCTCCTGCTTCAGCTACAATGGCTGCTTCCTCTAGCAAATACATTGGTGTAGTCTCTTCTCAGAAGTAAGTTCCATTGACTGAACACAATGGTCTTACTCCCAGGTAAGTGTGTAGAAGATTGTAGCCTTTCTTTTAAAAAACCCAGTCTGGAACCTTGGAAGGCGGAGAGGGAGAGATGTGAGTGAGAATTCCCTCTCCTTTACAGCACAATAACTCTACAATTAACAACTTGCTTGCATGCTTTTCATGTGTGTATGTTCATTTGATTATGGCTGCTGATCATTAATTTTCATATCAATTCAATCCAAGGCATGTCTACTCAGAAGTAAGTTCCACTGAGTGCAATGAGTCTCATTCTCCATGCACTAGCTTGAAGGGGTGTGTGGATTTGGTTGTTCTTCTCTCTGGGAGCTCTGTGTATTTAGGGACCAAGGCTTTTCGTGAGAGAAGGGGCTAAGCTCCCCCCTATTTTTCTTTTTTTAAAAAAAAAATTCCATGTATTTGATTTTTAAAGAATTTTTATTCCTTCATTGTTATTATAATTAATAATAATAACAATTAGTAGAAGTAGTAATACATTTATTAGTGTTACATTTATATCCTGCCTTTTTTCCCTCTTGCAAAGAACCTAAAGTGGTTTACGTGATCCTCCTCCATTTTATCAGCACAACAACCCTGTAGGTTAGAAGAGTCAGTGACATTCTGAATTCTCTTAGCTTTTCTAATATTTTTTATCAGGTTGAACAAAACTATTGTGTATTCTTTTCTCCCGTACCAACATCTCTGACAGGCTTAATATAGGATTCATTGACCACAGGCTATTTTTAGAGCAAAAAAATAAAATAAAAATCCAAACTTGGATAGATTAAAATTAAATTGAGCAATATTTCTAAACACCCATATGGCTATTCTTGGTGATGTAAGAGGATGTTCAGACTCCATTAGTTGATCAGTTGCAAAGAAGCTTCTCTTGTAAGGAGGAAGGGAAAGCCCTAGACTGATCATTCTTTCAAGTGCCATATCTCCCCCTACAAAAACCCATGAGGTAGGTTAGGCTAAGAGTCTATGACTGGCCCAATACCATCTAGTGAGTTTCTTCTGCTGCTCACTTTCACAGACATGTAAAACAAATGTTTGGTAATGTTTGGGCGTATGGCATGTGCTACTTTTGCACTCACAACAACCCTGTAAGATAGGTTAGGCTGGAAATCTAGGCCCGGCCCACTGTCTGTCTATGTCTGTGTTGGGTGTCAGATGCTTCGTAGACAATTCACAGGGCTGGCCCTGTGAATTGTAGACTGAAGACTTGGCAATTTGTCATGAGAAAATGTATCTCTGCTTCTCTGGTATGTGCTTATCTCAAATGGTAGGCCGAAGGCCTTGAAGGTTCTCTGAGAATTAAACTATGCTTTGCAAAGGTGGGGGCTATCTTCCTCACACTGTGGCGTCATCAGAAGAGGTTGAACCGTGCCGCCCTGTTGGCACGTGAGTTTAGATTACAGGCCTGAAGCCCTGTCTATCAAAGTAGCTTGGAATTGCCCAGCCTCCACACTATATTGCCTTTGTCCTGAGAGTAATTCCGTTGCTAGGAATTATCTCGTCTATCCTCTTGCTGCTCTGCTGCTGCTGTGAGTTACTATCTGATGTGGAATTGTGTGATGCACTCTGTACATGTTCTATTGCTGTGTGGACTTGTTACTTCTAAAGAACTCTGCCATGAAAAGTGCACTGTGGCTTTTCATAGATTTGGACTTGAGATTACTGTTCTGGATTCGTGTTCTATAGCTTGCTGTCTCCCTCCATGGAGCCAAAGTTACGGGCAAAGGGAGGCAGAAGCTGATCGTTGCTGTTCTGAAACTCGTGTGTGTGTGAGACCTGTGAGAGGACCTTCCTCAGAGCTAAAGCTACGTGAATTGGGAAGGCTCCCTAGGTCGAAGAGGTTCATTCCCTGGCTTCTGGCTTCCGTGGTCAGCTCAGCGTTCCCTGACAGGCTGAGTGAAGATTTAGTTGCCAGTTGACCGATATACTACTGTTAGGAGGCCTAATCCTAGAGTCTCTCTATGTTCCAGAGGATTCCAGTGCAGCGTGGCCGCTCCTGCCCTCTAAGGACTAGAGTTAATCTCTAAATGTCAGTCCCTGAGTGAGTGCTGTTCTCATTAAGCCGTTCTACCTGAAAGCTGTGTGGTCCGTCTTCAGCTTCAAGTGTGTGTTTGCAGAAATGAAACCGTTATGCTTTGAATTCCGTGTGATTACAATAAAAGAAATCTCACTGTTATTGTTGTGTATCAGTGTACCTAAAGTTGTGAGCAAGAACTTTAGAGAGTTAGCCAGAGTCACGACAGTCTGGGTGCGTGTCTCTTTCATATATACACACAGAAAGCCATCCTTGGGTTTGTTCTTTACTTACTATATATATCATAAACTATGTGTGAATAGAGAAGTCTGTCACAAATGATGCAATACACTCACGTTTTGCATTTCCTAATACATTTGTTTCCCAACTAACTTACCGCTAATACAGTCATGAATCTAACACTAAAATATGTTATTTTTACTATAGTAAGATTAAAGAATCCACATACAACAAGTGCAAATCAGAGAACCTACTATTTTTCATATTAGTGTTCAAGAATTAGGATTCTTTTCCTAATTACACCTTACACGGAGGTTGCCTTTTTCACAGCGGCCGGGTCAACATTCTCATCTAGCTGTCCACCTCCCCCACCCCAACCTCTTTCTTGGTCAGTCACCGCTAATTAGCTCAGATCCTGTCAGTGTATATGTGAAATTGTGATCCCCCCAATGTGCATCACTTTACACTTGCTTACATTGAACAGCATGTGCCCTTTTCATGGCCATTCTCTCGGTATGCAGAGATCTTTATGGAGCTCCTCACAATCCTCCATTGTTTTAGCAAGACTAAATAATTTGGTATCATCACCAAACATGGATACATCACTGCTCACTTCCACCCTCATTCTAATATTATGAGAAAGGGAGAAACTGCCTCCCTATCCACTTTCTTCACAACATGCATATAGGAGCGAGCAGTGAGATGGCCAAATTTGCTGCTGACTCCAAAATATTTAGGGCTTTTAAAATGAAGTAAAATTACAAAGAGCTCCAAAAGAATCTCTCCATAGTGGGAAAATGGGCATCAAAATGGCAACAACAGTTCTACATAAGCATTTGTAAAGTGATGCACACTGGAGCAAAGCATCCCAACATCACATATACACTGATGGGATCTGAGCCTGCAGTGACTAAACAAGAAAAAAAAACTTGAGAATGTGGTTGACAGCTCAGTGAAAATGTCAACCCAGTGTGTGGCAGCTGTACAGACAGCAAACTCCATGTTAGGCATTATAAGAAAAGTAATTGAGAATAAAACTGCCAGTATCATACTGCCTTTTTACAAATATATGGTACAGTTCTGGTTAACTGTGTACAGTTCTGGTTAACTATAGAATTTAGTATCACAACATGTTGTGCTGGCCACCATTTTGGATGACCTGTCCTCCTTTCCATGTGGTCACCCTATGACATGACACTATTCCCCCTTCTGAAGAGGTCTGGGCCTCAGACTACTAAAGACAAAGTGGAAGACCATAATAATAGTGTTCATATGCCCATTGCTTTATGAGGCTTCTGCAGGCTACCAAAAAGAGAACTATCAGGCCATAAAGTTGCCTAAATGGGTCTGCCAGAAACCTGGCCTCACCGTTCCTGTTAGGTCCTTGTCCTACAGCGAATGCTTTCAGCTGAACATGATGGAATCCCATCCTTCATCCCTTGGTTTAATTTACTGGCGTCCCCTGGCTGGGCCTTGCAGGGAACAATAGGGTAGACGGAGCAGGTATACATAGCACTCGCAGAGTGCTGAGAGTGGCAAATCTAAAAGCAAATATATTGCTTTTAAAGAACCAAGGAAATTCAATGGGTCTTTTAAGTAAATATCTATGGATGGAAATGCAGCCCTTGCAGGCTTGAAACTTGACCACAAACATGATCACAATCTGCTACTTTAAGATGCAAACAGGAAGAAAAAGCATGTAGCATAAAATGAGCTATAATAATTAATATAGTAAACTGTAACTTATTCTAATTTAGGATATTTTCCTGTATCATCTTGTGTGCTTCCAGAATTAATCAGGGAGTTTTTAGTCCAGTAGAACTTTTTTTCAGGTTCTCTCCAAATACAGACACAAAACATGAAATGCTTCTTTTCATGAGTCAGTCATAGAAAGCTTTTATTTCTGGACATTGGCTATTGAAAAGTTCAAATGAGAACCCTCAGATTTCAAATGAGAGAGCATAACTTCTGGGGTTCATTTATTATTTTGAAAAGTGGGTGCAACACATATCACTAGCTTTGATTTTATATTGGATGTCAAAATGGTGTACCATCCTAGCTGATGCTGGCTTGCTTGTCAACTGTATAATATCCAGTCATCCGTTACACAAAGCCATGAAATTCATAAAACAAAAAAACCTACGGTTTACAAAAACAACGTTAAGGCTCTACAGTTTCCAACCAAGCACCAAAAAGCAGGGAAATTGGGAGTTAAGGCTCCCAAGCCTTAACGCCACATCCTCCCTATGGAGGCAGAAAGTGCAGGTGAACTTCTCATTCTCCTAAAGCAGATAAACCATGAGGACAGGATGGAGAATATGATATGCAGAGGTGACTGTGGGGTTGTGGAAAACTGATCACGAACAACTTAGGGCTACCAACTTCTATTTTTTTTGTTTAGAGCAGCCCTTCTCCAACCTGGTGCCCTACAACTACAACTCCCATCATTGCAAGTCAGTATGTCCCATGTTCAGGAATGCTGGGACTTGTCATCTCAAAAATCTTGATATGCAATATGATATGCAGAGGTGACTGTGGGGTTGTGGGAAACGATGATGAACAACTTAGGACCACCTACTTCTCTTTTTTAAGAGCATCTCCTCATGTTGAGAGTTGCAACCCAACACATCTGATGGGCACCAAGTTGGGGATTGCTGTTCTAGAACAAGGGCAGGTAGAATGTAGATCTCCAGATGTTTTGGAATTCAACTCTTAAAAGCCCCTACCAAATGGGCAATGATCAGGAATGCTGTGAGTTGATGTCCAAAACATCAGGATATATGTATTTTTTGGCCCACATGTATTCTAAAGTATGATGTTTTCCAGCATAAAGATATGTGATCCATCAAGGAATTCCAAAAGATGTGCAGTTGAAATAGACTAACTGAAACCAAATGAAGAAATAATGAATGAATCTTGAATACCTAATCCAGATAGTCCTTCAGACATCAACATTAGTTTTCAACACATGGCATAGGATGTATGTTTCTAGAATATCAGATATGTGGTGTTGGGGAACTAACATAGAGGATTTCTCTCATGTGTTCAGTGTGAGATCAAAGGCAGAATTACCATCTAATCCTTTCATGCATAAGTTGTTTTTTTTTTAATTAAGGATGAAATGCTTTATGTCTTCCTAATAACATGGGAGTTACAGTGCAATACATCTGGAGAGCACAAGGCTGGAGAAGGTTGGTTTACACTTGAATCATATACATGTCTTCTCAGAAGTCAATGCCACTGAATTCACTAGGGCTTACTCCCAAATGGAATAGGATTGCAAACTAATCTCATCTGAAAGGAGTTCAAGACAGCCAAACTAAACCTTTTCTGCTCCTCTGTCGCTTTGATATGATGTATTTTGGAGGGATTGTGGGGAGTGAACAGTATATTTTGTAGAAACACATTTTAAGAAAATACATTGGTTTTTTGAAGGGCAGGATATTGACCAAAAGTTGAAAGTGCCTGGCACATGCTCTGGTTCTACATTTGCAACAAATAGTGCCCCTTTTTTTAAATCAAGAGTGCTGCTATATGCGAGATGTGTGTGAGAGAAAAGTATTGGGCAGACCCTGTATTTGGTAAGGATATGGAACAGCGTTCCCCGTCCTGCTGCCCTCCAGGTGTTTGAGATGACAAGTCCCAGCATTCCTGACCATGGGACATACTGACTTGCAATGATGGGAGTTGTAGTCCAACACCTTTGGAGGGCACCAGGTTGGGGAAGGGCTGCTCTAAACAAAAAAAGAGAAGTAGGTGGCCCTAAATTGTTCGTGATCAGTTTCCTACAACCCCACAGTCACCTCTGCATATCATATTCTCCATCCTGTCCTCATGGTTTATCTGCTTTGGGAGAATGAGAATTTCACTTGCACTTTCTGCCTCCTTAGGGAGGATGTGGCGTTAAGACTTGGGAGCCTTAACTCCCAATTTCCCTGCTTTTTGATGCTTGGTTGGAAACTGTAGAGCCTTAACGTTGTTTTTGTAAACCGTAGGTTTTTTGTTTAATTAATACAAAACACAGACCATCCAGTTGTAATTTGGTTGACCAGACACTTTCTGAGATTTTGATTCTGAACAATTCCCATCCCTAAATGGACAAAGATAGGGTTTGTACTTGTTAATATAAAACTACAATCAAAGTATAAATAATAAAAGCCTCCACCTTGGATAGCTCCATTAGAATCCTGACTGGTTCTGGCTGAAACTCGTAGCAGATTCATCCACCGATATTGGAGCCACCAGCCTCCAGTGATTGGCCTCCAATGATTGGCAGTACTAGATGATCAGTTTATTATTATGGGCAGTATCCACTAGTGGATATCACCACTAGTGGAATGAGGATGTAGCAGGTCCATAACCAAAGGAATGTGAATGGAAATCCTCATTCTGAAACAGAGGAAGTCAGTGGCAGTTGCAGAAAGGAGCTCTGCTGACCTATCCCAGCCTGGAAATTAGCATGGTTGCTTAAGTATATGCTAGCATCATGTTGCACTAGTGGTGATTCTTGACTGCACAATACAACCAATGAGAGTCCAGCTACAGTTTTGGATACTGTCCCATAATCTGAGTATTGAGTAACAATTCATAGAAATGGGGATGGAGCTGGATGAAAGATAGGGTGACATCAAACTTGTGGCTTCTTAGGGGAAATTGCCAAGTGTCAGTGTGAGGCTTGGGCTCCTGATTCTGAATCAGACTTGGAACTTGAACTAGAAGAAGGCCAGCCAAGACAGAGTGAGGGGGAGGAAATTCTTTAAGACTCTCCAGGAGTCAGGGAGGAATCTTTCCAGGAGCTTATAGAAGAGGAAGCCCAGATTCAGAGATTGTCTCCCCACTGCCCCCGCCCCCCCCCCCAGAACGCAGTCTTTTTCTGAGGGAGAGGTAGCATCAGAATTGGCAGATCCTAGAGTCCGTTGCAGGGTCAAGTATGCAGAGTTGAGAGGATATGGGTGGTGGTCCGCTCCTAGCATTCACACTCCCTTTCAGGTGTGAAGAGGTATTTTTACTGGATAAAGATTTTGTGGATTGTACAGTAAACCTCTTAGTTATCTCACATTGTGGTGGCAGGGTTTTGAATCACAACACCAAGGATGGTATGGAAATAGGGAATTATCCTGAAGTATGTGTCCCCACTCCAGAGTTGATAACGAGCAGGTATATTAATCCCTTATTAGACTATTGTAATAGGGAAACCATGGGCTGGCCAGTAGCAATAAAGATAACACAATATTATTCTCACAACCCAGGAAGCACATGGCCACAAGGATTTTATACATTTTTCTTAGAAAACCGGAATGAAATGCCCACCCTGGCCCTATTGCAAGCTAGCTTTGTAGTTTCCATGAGGTCCAAAGGTGGCCAGCAATGTACCATGATGGGCTGCTGTTTGAGAAACAATTGCCCAAAGGCTTAGAATGCAGGGCATACAATGCTGGTTGTGTGAGATTCTGTGGGTTTTGACCAGTACCTTTCAGAAAAAATAGGAATCATAACATTGGCTCCTTTTATTGATAGAACATAATTTTCAAAGAATTGATGCCAGAGCCTTTGTGGGAAACAGTTTCTTCTAATACATATGCATTTCCATATGGCAATTTATTAAAAGCAGATTGTAATTTTCCAGTCTTACCTTTATAGCAATTGGTTGATGGAACTGTCTCAACAAACTAGGACTTTTTTTTTCTAAACAAGAAGATATATTGAGGCAAGTTTTATTTAAACATTTATTTAAATTGACATTTTGATATGTTGCAGCTCAAACAGCAGCTTCCACCACCACAAATATAAGAATATCCTGTACAAGACAAGCAGATCAAAGCTGATCTCTTTTAATCTCTATGTCACTTGTTTTTAGATATAAAAGGATATTCTTTTGGTTGTTCCTGCAAAGTTACACCAGAAGCCTTAAGACAGGACCCAAGGGGTGAGTGTTCTCATCCATATTTCAGCCTAATAACATCACCTCAAATCAAAAGGAGGCTAAAGGGAGACCTGATAGAGGTGTACAAAATTATGCATCGTGTGGAGAAAGTGGTTAGGGAGACATTTTTCTACCTCTCTCATAATACTAGAACCCAGGGTTGCTCCATGAAACTGATTGGTGGGAGATTCAGGACAGATAAAGGTCAATACTGCTTCACATAGTATATAGTTAAACTATGGAATTTGCTACCACAAGACATAATGATGGCCACTGATTTGGATTGACTTTAAAGGGGGGTTAGACAGATTCATGGAGGATAAAGCCATCAGTGGCTACTTCCAGCATCAGAGGCAGTATGTCTAAGTACACCAGTTGTTGGGGAACATGGGTAAGAGGGTGCTGTTGCACCGTGTCCTGCTTATGAGTTTCCTATCGACAGCTAGTTGGCCATTGTGTGAATAGATTGCTGGACTAAATGGTCTGATCCAGCATGGCTCTTCTTTCCAGCATCAGAACAGATTATTATTATTATTATTATTATTATTATTATTATTTCCATTTATATACCGCCCCATAGCCAAAGCTCTCTGGGCGGTTTACAAAAATTAAAAACATTGAACGTTAAAAAAACACCGATATACAAAATTATAAACCATAAAAAGCATAAAAACAAGTTATAATTACAATATCCTTTAAAAGCAACAATTCTGGGTCAAACTCTAAAGGCCAGATTCTGGGAAACAAATAAGGGACAGGCCACCCCATCCTAATCAGGAGCGCCTGGAAGCAGCTGGGGGTGGGTGGGCTCTACTACTAACAGGATATTGGATTCAATGGGCCTTGGCATCAAGGGATGCGGTGTCCTCCCCTCAGCCTGGTCACCCCTCTGTGGCTGCATCACAGGCATCTCCCTCCCCACAACACCAATACTGAAGAAAAAGGGCAGACAACCCAAGCCACGGGGGACGTGGCCACCACGGCCCCATTTTGTCTCCTGGCTGCTGTTTCATCTAGGGATGGGTGAGAATTTTGTTTCAGTTTGCTTTTGATAAGAATTTGCCAGAATTCACAAGTACTCAATAACCAGGGCAAAAAGAACTTGAATGTGGGAGAAACTGATGTTTTTTCCCATCCAGGTCCAGGGCTTTGAGTGCTTAGCTTTTAAATGTCTGAGTTGGAATCCCTGTGTATTCAACCATGTTAGGGCTAAATTAGGGCTGCCACTCATTCTTTTCTGGCAGGTTCCTCAGCTTTAACAGCCACATGGCAGGCAGGTACATCATGGTCCTCTCCACCCTGGAAATAGATGAATGGTGCTTGGTAAGGAATATTAAAGCAATGTTGCTAAATATGAGATTGCTTTTTCTGAAATACTTAAATTGAACAGTATTCAAACTGAACGCAAAAAAAGGTTAGGGGCCTATAAAGTCAAATATCTATTTATCTATCTATCTTTTGCAAACAAATTCATTCTGGGAGAATTGCAACACTGTAGAATTACAAATTATAATGGCTGTTGCAGGTTATCAATAGAAAACACTTTGTAAATGGAGGAACGGAAAATAAAGAGACGACACATAATATATGGATTCAAATCTGGGCCACATTTTATTGAAATCTGCAAAGGAAGCACTGGGTGGACCCTAACTTCGCCATAACTCTAACGGCAATTAATGGGCGAAACATTCTAGGCCTGGCGAATCGTGTTACTCTGCTCGCCAGCCCCAGGCCTACCCCTTTTGGGGAGAGGAGAAAACAGACGCTTGAGCAGCAGGTAATCCCAGCCGTGCCCCTACTCATGAGTAACGAACACAACTGTAGTCTTTGTATGTGGCACCCTCAGCTCCACGGGGAGGGCTATGGGCAGGCAAGCCGCTCTTTCAAAAAACCCATCCCCCCAACTCCAAACCGTTTGGGCAGGAAGCCTCCTAGCCCCAGCTCTCCCGATGAGTTTGTGCTTGCACTTCGTGGCTGCAACTGGGCCCATGCTGTGGCCTGCCAATCCCCAGGGCTGTGGGGCCTACTGAGGCCTGGCTATAGCCCCGGCACTCCAGCAGATTCTGCCTCCCAGCCCCACACTGGACATTCAGGGTAAGAAATTGGGAATGATCCAGCCGGATCACGCTTCCCCAAACTGGCGCCCGTGGGCATCTCAGCAGCTTCTTGCGGGAGGGAGGGTGGGGGGGAGAAGGGATTCCAAGCATGGCAATCCAACCCACAAGAGGGGAGTGCAATTCATAGCTTGGCCCTTCTGCCAGTTACCTGTATAGGGAAGGCATTTTTTGATAGTTTAGAGCCCTTCTTAAGGGGCCCTAGTGCTACCTGTTTAGCCTAGAACCAGTGAGCCTAGAACCAGTGAGCATTGGGACCAGAACTAAGTTAGGGATGTAAAGGCCAGCCATGTTTTAGGCTTATCCCTTATCCCCTTTGCACATCTTAAAGTGTTCCCATGGTTTAATCCATTAAGATGCCATGCTTATTCCTTATGGGTATTAGCACTGGTTGGCATACTATAGAAGCTACAATGTCAAGATTGGTTATTACTAGAGATCTTTCCTTTTGCAGTAGTGATTGGGTTTTGGACCAAAGTTATTAGCCTATGTTCATTTTGGCCTGACAGCTGGTCACTGTTCACGTCGTTCCTTCTTTGTCCTCTAAGGAACCTCAGGAATGGGACTGACAGGGCCATGAGTCCTGGTAGCCATCAAGCAATCTCTATTTTGGCCACCATATTCCTGGGCTGGATAATGAAGTTGGCAACACCGGGTCATGTAGCCAGATATACAGGTTCCTGAAATTGGCCCAGTGTGCTTGGGGATCTAGGAGAGAAACTATGGCCTCAGTTGGGGATTTTGAAACACGTGTGGAGCAAGTGATGACTTCAAAGGAACCAGTACCGGAAGCATAAGTTCGTGAGACAGAAACAGCTACGGCTGCTAGCACAATGGTTCAGGATGTCCAGATTCCACAGCCAGGTTGCACCCAGATCCCATGCCCAGTTTTCTATGGAGTCTTGGAGAGGTGAGGTGGTGGAAGCCATTATAAGATCGGTGGCTCCCAGCACACGTGCAGCTTAAGAGAGAGCAGGTAGGGAGTTCGGTGTTTTCAGGGCCAGGCGGCAGCTTCCAGTCCTCTGGCCTATTCCAATAGAGCACTTGATAGAGTTCTGTGTGGTTTTACACTGCACTGGCCTGTCCACTCATAACATCAGAAGTAAGCTGGCTGGACTCTCATTTATGTTAAAGGCAAATGGGTGGCCTGGCGTCACGTAGGGCTTCCGCATAAGTAAGATGCTTGAGGGATGGGCTAGGTTGGCCGTGCCTGCTCCTGAGTCACGTCAGCCTATTCCCCCCAACTTATTAATTGGTTGAAAGACAATGGGTATCCCTCTGCTTTCAGTATTTGAGCAGGCGTTATTCCATGCCTTGGCTGTTACTGCCTTTTCTGACACGTTTAGAATTGGGGAATTGCTCGCATGCTCCAAGTCAGATCAAGCAGGCGGAGCACTGCAGTAGGGAAATGTGCAGAGATTGGAGGACAAGGTAGTCCTAGGGCTGCAAAGGTCTAAGACTGTTCAAGGAGGCAGGGGCTCATTCATTCCGTTGGTGGAGGCCCCACGTAGGGAGCTCAGCCCCGTTGCAGTCCTGAACTGCTACTTGGTTTTCAGGGGAAGCGAGCCTGGCTTCCTCTCCCATCATTTAAACAAGTACCCATTAACTACATATCAGTTCTGGATGGTGGCAAAGAAGGCATTAAGGGCACTGGGTTTGGAAAATTACCATTTGGCATCCATTCATTTATGATTGCTGCAGCATCTACTGTGGCCGCAATAGGGATGGGCAGTGCTAAGATATGCGCCATAGGGAGATGGTGGCCCGGTGCCTTCAAGGCTTATGTTTGGAAATGGGCACTCAGGAGTATATGGTAAACAGATATTTGTCTTCTGCAGGGCATAGGAGGAGACCAGCGCCTGGAAGGTCCTCGCCAGTGAACACAGTGGGTGTTCTGGGCCAGCCGTAGGGTGACGCGAGCAGCTGCCGGCACACAGCTGGGTCTCGGTCCATCAGCCTCCGTCCAGTGGTTGGGGAGGCGCGACTTGCGCTGGGGAGGTCTCCTCCACCTGCTGTTCAGATCTGGTAATGTGCCCGTGGTGCCCAAGGTGTTGGTGTACACTTGGGTGGGAATGACTTGGGCCTTCTAAGGGGAAGGCCCTGATTATACAAGCTAAGTTAGATTTCGAGTTCATATGGAGCCAGTGGCTGGACACTTGGATAGTGTGGTCGAACATGCTCCCTAGAGTTCAATGGTGTGAAGGTTGGAACGCCCACTGTGTAAATAGGGCAGTTAAAATGTTACTAGGGAATTTAGGTTATTCTTTCATGACCGGCGAGGAGTAACTATCCCACACCTGGATATTCTAATTGCCAGAGGGGATTTATACAGGGCAGACGGAGTTCACTTCTCCGATGCAGGGAATGACATTTTCCTGCAGAATCTGAGCATGGCCCTGCTGGAATCCTTCCAGTTCAGGTGGGGGTAGGTTGCCAAAGCTGAGGCTTGACTCCCTTCTTTGGCGGATGGTGCGGGAATTTTGGGGGGATGAGGATAGGAATGGTGAGCACTCAGGCACCTTTAAGGTGATTGGCAAGTCAGAGGCCCTGCTCCTCGGGGGCTGTGCAGCTCCCATGTCAGGATATGGCTTGCCTTTGGGGACCGGCTTGTCTCATCTACCCGAGCTGTGCAGCCCGGGCTGTGGATGACGCAGATGGTCTCACCAAACACTCAAGTGTTGTTTGAATAGGGGGCCGGGTATACCCGACCCCTGGGTTCAATGGAGTGGCTCACCCTGATTGGCAGGCTAGTTGCCAGGGATTAATAAGCGAGATTCCCGCATGTTTATGCTCAGATCCATGGAGGGAAGAATCTCCATGTTAAATAAAGAGGCCCTAGTTTATCCCAAGCTCTGGTGTCTGTGTCTTATTTCGTGTGATTTCTTCTCCGCTCGCAAATCCCTACCTGCCTTGGTGTATGCTCTTTGGGTGCTGTCAGCAACGGAGTGCATTATTGCTTGTTCAGCCTCAGATCACCAATCTCCCATAATGCTGGTGGCATGGCCTCTGGATGTATCCGAGCCCATGGCGCAAGCTCCTGAAACCTCTCTACCTGGTTGTGCAATAAAGCATCGGCAATGGCGTTATCCAAACCTGGTATGTGTCTAGCTCTAAACCACATATTGCATTTCAGGCAATGCAACATAAATGCTCTAATTAATGCCATTACCCTGTGATTACGTGAAGACAGCGTGTTTATAACTCTCACAGTGGCTTCATTATCACACCAAAAATGAATGTCTGTATTAGACATTTGTCTATACCACAAATGCACAGTCACATAGATAGGGAAAAATTCCAAAAAGGTTAGATCTTTTCCCAGACCAGCTTCCAACCACGTAGATGGCCATCTTTCAGAGCACCATTGGTCTTGCCATATTACCCCAAAACCTAAGGCTCCTGAAGAATCGGAATGAACTTGCATTCCAGCTTCCAATAGTAACTCATGTCTCCAGAAGGAGATGCCATTAAAGGAATCCAGGAACTTCAGCCACATCATCAGATCCCCTTTCATTGCAGCCGACACACGCACCAGGTGCAACAGGCGTTTCACACCCACCATGGTTACACAAAGCCTCCTTAGGAAGGCCCTACCAGGCGCCACTACCCTACACGCAAAGTTGAAATGCCCCACTACCTCTTGTAAAGCCAAGAGGGTGACTTTGCGTGTCCGTAGTATACCTGTTAACAAATCCCTAAGCTTCTGTAACTTATCTTGGGGAAGTCTACAACATTGATTAATTGAATCTAATTCAATACCCAGAAATTTCAGAACATGGCTTGGGCCTCCAGTTTTCTCCTGCACTAGAGGAACTCCCAAGTCCTGGGTCAGTTCCACAAATGCACGCATCATCCTATCACACTGCATGGAGTCTTTTGGCCCCACCAGGAGAAAGTCGCATGATATAGAGCAGCCCATAGGCAAAGCTCTATCCGTATAGAACTGTCCCTGAAAAGCAAAACCTAATAATTCAAAATCCATCGGATGCACTGGCAAAATGCGAAATGCAGACTTGATGTTGCATTTTCCCATTAATGCCCCTCTACCCTGTGACCTAACTATTGATACTGCAAAATCGAATGATGCATAGCGCACTGAACATAAGTGTTCAGAGATCCCATCATTCACTGAACACCCTTGTGGGAATGACAGGTTATGAATTAACCTGTACTCCCCTGGCTCCTTTTTGGGAACTATCCCCAAAGGAGAAACCCTCAGAGTAGGAACAGGTGGCGTAGCAAATGGACCAATAACTCTCCCTGCAGCGACCTCCTTCTCTATCTTAGCTTTACCTAACCTTTCCAAGTCTCTAACTGACTTCTGGTTCCGAGAAAACTGTGGAACACGCTTTCCATGAAAAGGTATGCGAAAACCGACCCTAAAACCTAACTCAATATAAACAGCATCGTCTCTACGAGGATAACGACATAACCACTTACAAAGAGAGACTAAGTTAACTGGGCTGGGGCTCTTTTGGAGGAGGTTGTCCATATAAATCAGAAATCCCAGTAACCAGTTTGCCCAGGAGCGAAAAACTTTCTTGCGCCGTAACCTATCATGGTCTTTGTCACTTGTCTTGTCTTTGTCCTTTGTCTCTGACTCACGGAATAACAGGGAGAAAATGTCTATGAAATCTCCGCGCAAAATCTTCTCTCTAGTAGTTGCCAACAAATGATAACCCATAGGCATTGAGGTGGACCCCGTGGGAATAGCTGCTCTACCTACACCAGCATAAGGGTCCGATGACCCTACTGTATGCTGCGAGTGCCCTATCGGATCGGGTCCGTAGGACCTTGCCACACCTATGCACAAGCCCCAGTTGCAGCCGAAACAGTCTGATCTCCTACCTGAATATTCTTATGGGACAAACCCTGATCAGTGGACAGTGAAACCATCCCCTGCCTTACACTACCATCGGTATTAGTAGCCTTATCAATTTTCCCCAACCGTGAAGTCGTGGTAGTTGAATCTGTCGACATACCTACTGACACCTCTGCAATCCTATCGCTCCCCATAACCTCCGGCTGAGAAGCTGTGGAGGCCAACACAGGGTCCTGATCCCCTGGCTGCTCCGCACCAGGTGGTGAAAATGGCCACTTCAGTGCAGACAACTACGGAAGCAAACCCAAGATGCCACACTGCCCCATATTCAATGCAGGGGATAAAGGCCTCAGTCCCAACTCACCCGGTGTCGTCAGATCAGAAAATTGCTGCTCCTGCTCCATATTGCTGTTGGCAACTGTAGGCGGTGGTCTCGAGTCAGAAAGTGCCCTCTGATTGGCCGCTGTCCCACCAGAAGCCTCAACAGTATCCAAGTGCGCTGCTAAAGATAACAACAATTCCTTTTGAGACTGATTCCTAGTTACCAGAGTCCTCGGGTAATCCCGCTGTGAAGGTGCCACTGCTGGATCTATGCCTTTCTCCCTCTCCACAGCCTCAAGCCAAGCCAAAATATCATTAATATCCGGTATACCTTCATCATCCGATGAAGAAACCGGCTGGGGAGCCTGTCGTTTAGCTGGGGGGCGAGGGGCTTTTCCCCCTTCTTCCCGCCTTGGCCCTTCTTTGGAGGCATTATGACTTCAATTAAATTCAACTTAACCAAATGACTCCCTTTCAGAATGTATAAAACCCAATGAATATTATACGTAAACCTTAAGAAGCTGCTGTCATGGGTTTACAACTGAAGGTGGTCTCCCATCCAAAACCTAACCAGGGCCAACCCAGCTTAGCTTCAGCAACATAGCTTAGTGAATTGTATGTCAGCCACCTCACCGACCCAGCTAAACTTCAGCAATGTAGCTCAATGAGTTGTATTGTCAGGGTTTACAACTAAAGGTGGTCTCCCATCCAAAACCTAACCAGGGCCAACCCAACTTAGCTTAAACAACGTACTTAGTGAATTGTATGTCAGTCACCTCACTGACTTCCCAAGGAAGCCAGTTATATGGGTCCTAATGACCCAGTTCAATACTCTAACCACCCTTCAAGTGCACCTAATACTATAATTCAGTACCAGGGAAGTCCAAAACCTGGGCTAGCTAGGCAAACGGGCAAAAACCCAAGACCACCCAGTTGATAAAAGCCCACAGCTCCCCCGTAACACTCAGCTTAAATTAGCAGTCGCCAAAGAGACCCCCTCCATCTCTCCCAACCTCGCCTGTAGCACTAGAGGCCTCACTGCTGGAAGCCTCGCTGTTTAAAAGAAGCGCCCCAGGCGCAATACTAAGCCCCGCACTCCCCCTCTTCAAACCGTTAGGGTTTAAACTTCTTCTTCTGCTGCTGCTGCTCTACTGCCCGAGACTGCTGGCAGTGATTCCTTGCTCCCGAGGAACCCCCCTGACAGCTTCGAGCCCCCAGCCAGCAAAAACAAGGGAGGCATCACCGCGGACTAGGCGGCGCATGTCCTCCACAGCCGTGGAGAACGCCGAATGGGCGAATGGCGTTGACCCGCCTGGACTCTCTCCCTCGCTCTGGAGAAGCCCCAACGTCGAGGACATCTTCAGCACTCTTCGGCGCCTACAGCCGCCCGCTCTCTTGCCTCTCGCCCCTGCTGCACGGAAGGAGCCAAAACGCTAGAGCTGCCGCCCACGCGGTCATGCTCCCGCGCCCAAGGACTCGGTCTCCTTCCTCCTGTAGCTGCAAATGAAAGAGGCCGGGGGCTGGAAGAAGCCGCCTAATATTGGCGCTGCTTCCCCGCCCCCTGCCTGTGGTGCCAGATGGCCTTCTCCAATGGGGAGCAGGCACGTCTCTGTGTCTGCTCCCCGCCCGCAACAGCCCCCCCCCCCCCGTGGCCACGTGACTGGGATGCGGGAAGGGCACTTCCTGGATGAAAATATCATATACTTAAAGTGTTATTGAAAGAGTACTTGAAAATGCCACAGAAAAATATTCTAGCCACCCTAAGTAGCTTGTTCCTTTGAAGAACTGTTATTATAGTTAGGACTATATTTCCCCTAATATATAACCTAAATCTACCATAGTGCAAACCCATTGCTTCATGGCTAGGGGCAATATTCACGGATATTGGTCAACAGCTGTTCTCCTTCATCTCTGTGACAGACTGTTAAATATTTGAAGGCCATTGATATGGTTGTGTGCTCCGGGAAGTTATATTGCTGATTATAGAAAGTGCTTCATAAAACAAAGCTGATTGACTTTAGGTTGTAGACTTCAACTGGGAAACTGTGTACTATTTATACGAACCATCCAAAGTAATATCATGACAATTGTTCTAATGAGTAAATTAAATCTTAATTGACTAGTTTTATACCAGTAACAAGTGGAAGGAGGAATTACTTTTCCATACAAAAAAACTAATGAGCCTGCACAAACCATGTTTACCAGGTAGTCATTTTGTAATTGATCTGCTACTGGTACTGTATGAAACATGGAGCAATGTATCCCAAATAGAAAAAAGGAGCTCACAATGCAGAGTGAGCAAACAGGAACATCCAACAGTTTTTTGTGGGACTGTGCAAGATGCATAGATGGGCTGTGTTGTATACTGTGGCACATGGTCCTGGTGGGAGGGGCTTCTGCTGCTGGAGATGAATCCCTGACTTTATTGGGGATAGGGCCAATAGCAACACAGCTATATAACTAGGCTTTGGGTCCCGGAGAGCTTGCAACCCAGACCAGTAAACAGAGTTTTGCTTGAAACTGGGGATCGAGAAAAAGAGGGGTGAGTTTGTGGCTTTTTGCTTAAGGTTGATTGGTTTTTGAACTATTTGTTTGATTTTTGACTTTATTGTTTTGTTTGTGGCTTTTTGTTTGAGGCTGATTGATTTTGGGATGTTTTAAGTTCTGTTTTTCTGATGTTTGATTTTGTTGTTTGGTTGCTTGCTTTTTTAGCTGCTGTACTCTGTGGACATGGGTCCAGGTCTGTGACTAGCCTTCTAATCTAAGGGAGTTTACTACCCAAAATGAGTGAACAGGAAATTCAGGAGGAAAACACATATCCATCCACTCCCATTCACACATACACAGAGACAAATAAAAAACATCAGTGCAAAATTTATAGTGGTCAGATAAATAGTTATCTGGGCAATGATCCTTGATGGAAAATTGGGAAACTGGTTTTGGCTCCTTCATCTACAACTGGTAGTTGAAGGTCATCTGTAGCCTCAGCCATGGTGACAAACGAAAACTGGGGTCCCCTCCACAAGGATTCGCTTTTGCGCCCGGTTAGGCAATTATGCGCACAATCGCTGAAGCGCATTTACACCTAATACCTCTGCACAAGAGTCGGCGGGAAGAAGAAGCCGCGGTCGTGTGTCTGTGGTCCCCCCTCCCCCCCCGGCGCCCTAGCGGGAAGGATCGGGCAGGTGCTTGGTAACATTTTCAGGGCTGTAACCCGGGGACGTCGTCTGCCGGAGCGAGGCAAGGAAGGCGGCTCTCTCTCCCTTTGCACAGACAGCGGCGGCCCCTGGGGGACGAGGCGGCGGCGGCGCTGCTGCTGCGGCTTCAAAGCGAGCGACGGAACGGTCCCTGCGCCGCCCGCCTGCGGGATTTACCTGAAAGCCGATCTCTAGTCCAGCTCCTGGGGCAACGGGGTCGAAAGCCAAGCGTCTCCCTTTGGAGAGAAGCGGGTCCTTCTGTCCGATCCAGCCTCCGCCTGGACAGGCTGGGCGACGCATTTTAAAGGCTCCCCTCCTCCCGCTTTCCTCCCTTCCACGCAATCCTGTTCTTTCCGCGCTCAGGGAGGGTGACATAATTTCCTCCTCCTCCACTTCCTCTCATTCAGCCTCCTGACCGCACAGCTGTCAGCTGTCAAAATGCGCTTTAACGGCCGGAGCACAATAAAACTCGCTATTTAACGCGCATTCGATAATGCGAATAATCGGATGTTTAAAGCGCCTCAGCTCCCAATTTGAGCTCCTCTCTTGTAGAGGTAAAATTTTTAAAGCGCCTTGAAAGAGCTTTAAACCTCTCTTGTAGAGGCACCCTGGATTTAGCTCCTTCTTGTGATGCTCCACTTGATGATGGTGGAAATGCTAAGCAAAGGGAATATGGTTGGCTGTTTCCTTTGTTGCATGGAGTTGCCATATGGATCTTGGGGATTTTGATGGATAAAGAAGGTAAAAGGCTTCAGTTGCTGGGATATTAAAACTGACAGTTGACAAAATGTTCTTGGTGATTTCCATTACTGAAATGGCACCAATATCTAAAGTAAAACAATAAGGCTCAAACTATCTCTGGCACAAATGTGAATTTTATAGTACAGTTCTAAACTTTCTCAGAGCAAAATTTCCAAAGGAAAACCTTGCAATGGAAAATCCAACTTCCTGAAGGAAAAGGCAATCTTGGTAAAAAAAATGTTCCCCCCATTTGCCCTTTTTTCCACTTTCACAGCTGTGGTTTCTACAGCTGTGGTTTCCACAGTTCTGCATACCTTCTCTTTTCTTGCAGGCTGTGGCCATTCCCCCCCCCCCCACATACACAATAAGAAAGCAGAAGGAGGGAATGAGACTAAAAACAGAAGAAGAGGATGCAGGTTCTCTTCTCTTCTCTTCCATGCGTATTTCCTTCCCTCTCTTGTCATCTGCACACCTTCAAAATCTCCTTTGAAACTGTGCAGTAGCAGGTTGGCTGAGCCATTCTGACAGACACTTCCAAAGGTATCCCTACTAGGGTGGTGAAGAGAGAGAGGCAGGAGAGAAAACTTCGAAAGTGTGAATGCAGCTGCATCTGATCCGATGCTGATTTGTAAAGACATCCCCATTATTTTGGGGATGCCCAAGCATTGTGAGGCAACTATCATATGATACATTCTCCCAGAATGCACCTCTGATTTGTGCATTTTGGGAAAACAATCATGGCACCCACCAGTTGATTCTACAACGTGTTTTGCCCCACCCACCATGGATGTTCTGCACATTTCAGAGAAAATGGCAGAAATTGAGAGCCTACTTTCACAGACTGAGAATAGACCAACAAACTTTGAGGAGCATTTTTGCTGAAGCTTCACTAAGTTCCTTGAAATAATAGTGGGATACCACAGTGATAATAAGTGTAACTACTGAATGTTATCTCTGAACCTGAAAAAGAGTGTTTCTTTTTATTTTGTTTTATGTTATCTAAAAAGTTCTGTTACCCACAACTTTGGATTCGGTGTTACAGAGAATAAATGTTTTTCTTCCCCAGCTTTTACAAAATGATTTAGAAAGTTTAAAAGGGTCTGATTAAATCAAGATATGGAATGTTTCGGAATTCTTGCAGTTTCTATACAGTTAAAGAATGTGTGATCAAGAAGTAGTAAAGAAAGAAATATTATATAATCCGAGAGCATTTTTTTTTCTTTTACCATTATGGCCTGCAAAAAATTAGAGGGGGGGGGGTACTACCATTTTATGACTTTTAGCCTTTTGTGCACTATAGCTTTATTGAGCAACTGAACCGAAATAGGATTTGAAGCCTTTGTTCTTGGAGTGCAAGCTGAACAAACAGAACACATGACTTATGAAAAAAAAATCTATAACTTGAAAGATGGTGGAATATTTAAGATAAAGAACTGACATTTCTTAAAGAGTTGTGGGCATTCTGCATGCTCTTGCCATACTACACAGAAGAACATTCATAATCTGGCAAATAGATGGAGATGAAGTCCTGATCAACCCTTGTAGCCAGAGTTCATGACTGCAGAAACATGACAGTACATTATTTCACTCCACATTGAGTCATGGTATCTATGTTTCTGAATAAAACAATGCCATTTCAGTAGTCTGCTAAATATATGCTTCCTGCACAAATTCAATGTAAAATAGCAAAAGTCTGACAAGATGTAGAGGAAGGAAAGGAAATTTGTCAAAACTTTAGGACTCGGAATGGATATATTAGGTATTTGAATGAAGAAAATGGTGGCAGGATACATAACATTTCTTAAGGTATCATGGGACCAGGCACTGGAGACAGATTTTTTGGTGTTCCAAAAGATGAACTGACTCCCAAGTTTATTTCCAGACCCAATTCAAAGTCCTGGTGTTACTTTTAGAGCTGTTCATGGATTAGGACCAGGGTGTAAAAACTGCCTATCTAAGTATGAACTTGCTCCTTTGCTAAGAAATATGCCACATATATGGCTGCATTTTTTATTTTTTTTATTCATTAGATTTCTATTGTCCCCAATAGCTAAAGTTATTGAGATAGGCATAATATGGGAATGAGCCCACCCACCCTCCCCACACATTGGATGAACACATGAGGGTGTAGAAAGTCCCCCTACAATCATCTACCTGTTTTGCTGTCAGTAATAGTTCAGTCTTCAGCCATTTCATCTCTTCAACATACCTAGCTTTTTTTTTAGGTGCTAAAGCAATGTCCATTCCTGCTTGAAAGACAAACATGTGGAGGTTGATTCATGTGATTAGTTGAAGCCTCTTGCTGGGTAGCTCTTGCTGCTGTCATCTCCGCCTCCTCCACCAAATTGCTATGAACCAGCCATCAAGGATTTTTTTTTAATTCTTGATATTCTAGATCCCTGCTGTGCCCTTTAGCCAGATGTCATCTAAGAACATGATGGAGAATGGCAGAAAGAGCCTTTGTTTTCCAGGTCACTTTTCCTGGTGTACTTTACAGAATAGTGACAGCTGGATCCATGACAGGAATACAAATTGCTGCTCAAATAAGCCACCATTTCAGGTTCTCAGGCCATTTGATGTGTGGGCCAGATTGAGAAAGTCCTGGCTTTCTGCAGAAAATTGAAATGGGGTCATGTGCACATGTAGAGGCATGATCCAGTAAAGGTTAGTTGCTGTTTTAAATTAGATATGAATCCAGTCCCACAGGTTCTTGCTGTCATTGTTATTCATACAATAACAACACATACTTTATGGAGCAGTGTAGTCTATGGTACTTTATGCTGTGACATAACACTGCCACAAACAACAATAAAAAGGCAGAACCCTGCCCTGAGGAAATTACAGGCAAAATTTTGGCAGTGGGAAAGACAAGTGTAAAATGGAAATGGGAAAAAGGGTGAGAAAAGAGTAGCAAGGAATTGACTTGAATACGTGCTACTGAAGTCTAATTTCTGCTGGGGAAAGTGACCAGCAGATGCAAATTCCACAGATTTCAGAGGTACATATTCCCAAATAAGTGTGCATAAGGTTAAATTGCTGAAATTGTGTCTTTGAGCAAACCTATAATACTGTGCAGAGGTCCATCAAACAATAAAAAAAAATCAGATTTTTAAGACCTGTATATTCTCTTATTAGCATGGCCATTCACACACACCTATTTTTTCATATTATGAAACCAAAACATATAGAAATTTGGGAGCATTAAATCAGTCTTGTGTATATGCTTTGAAATGTGCTTAGATTATGAGTATATGGCATTCACAAGACTCATTTGTTATTGACGTCAGCACTCTTAAAATGGATGTGTAAACCCTTAAGTTGGTGAGCAACTATACGGAAATGGAATGGCCGCGGTCAGTTAGTAGCCGCAGCCACCACAAGTTACATTGTTAGTCCTTTTCTCTCTTTCTTCTTTTGATTTTTATTTTCTCTGCTTTATATTCCTCTGGTCTTTTCCCATTAACTTGAGTAATGGGGAGACCAGGATATATGGTGGGAAGAGACCTGTATTTTCTCTGCACTGTATCCATCCTTTATGTTGTCTAAGGATCTTTTCAGATTATCTTTTCTTTTCTTTTTCTTTCCATAACTGCACATTTGCTATGGGGGAAGGGGATGTCACCAAGGATCAGGAATAGGGATGACTGAGAAATTCATTTGGTTTATATTGCAATGAAAATGTACCAAATTTGCAATTCACAAACCTGAACACAACCTTGAATGCAGATATCCATCGAAATCTGTATGTTCCAAAAGTTTGTAATGTAGTTCACAAAAAATCATTTGAAAAATTGTACACAAATGTGTACATTTCTAACAGTGTGTACAAAATTTTATATTTGGAAAAATAGCACAGAAATGCATGATTCGTATACATATATAAATATGTATATTTGAAAAACGTGCCAGAAATGGGACAGAACAAACTTAGCAGTGGAAAAATGAGAACTGGATTGAAATCAAGGTTGAGAAATTCACACATCCCTGATCATGAAGTATAGGGGTTAGCTTTTAATATTTGTAAAGCATCCCAAAGCCTATGGGATGGGATACAAATAGAATAAACAGATTTTTGAACAAGTTCTTCAATGAACTCTCAAAGTCATATGTGCTTCATTGTCAGTTAAGCGACCAAAAACATCTCAATGAAAGTACAGAATTCCACTTTCTGTACTAAACTGGTGGTCACTCCCAGCCTTTTTTTCTTTTCTTTTTTTTTAAAATGCAGCAGCTGGTTTTGGACCATTTCCTAATTGAGGGCTAATGGAGTAGGTGGTCTGTTTGAGAGAGTGGCAATAACTATGATGCTTTGTTCGGAACAGACCAGATGTCTGGTGTTTTGGTATAAATTAACTCTGTAATTGTTAAGAAAATACTCAGCTGATGAAGGCCACACATGTGGCACAGATGCATATCAACAGTTCTGCTGTAAGTGTTTTATAATTAATGACTGGAATGCAGAAGATATTTCCCACTGAAGGCAAAATGTACAACTCTTAAAGAGGGGCATGTGATTGCTAAACTGCTAGGAATCACAATGAATGATTTTGCCAGCTCAGTCTTCTTTAGTGGAAAATAGCCAGAAGTGCTTGCAATTTTTATTGCTACACTAAACAGCTTTGCATTTAACTGACGACACAGCAATGAACAGAAAACAAAGGCAAATGGATGTCAAGGAATGGTTTGCTAATTTGAAACTACTCCTGTAAGACAATGAGCAGACGTTTAGTATAAGTACATCTACAAGAATTCAGACCCTTCAGACTGGTGGAAGCACAATGTGAGCTCCCACAATGTGGAAATATAATGATGGTCCATCATACATGACAGATTGAACCAGGACTAGCAGTACCAGACTCGGTACCATCTTGTTCCTCCCTCGCCCTGATCTAGGGTTATAAAATTCACTGTGTCAGTAGAATCTGCAACCTCCATCCCATAGCTGCTGCTGTACCAAAAAGCAAGTCCAAAAAGCTGAGTCTTCCCTGAGGAAGGATCACAGCTCAATGGAAAGGGCACATACTCTGTATACAGAAGATCCCAGGTTCAGTCTCCAACATCTCAAATGGTTAGGCAGTAGGAGATTGCCATTCAGATAGATAATACTGAGTAAATAGCTCAATGGTTTGACTCAGCATGAGATAGCTTCATAAATCTATGCTACTCCATGTGATCCAGCCACGTTTTTGATGATCACCTGAATAGGAACCATAGGAAGCCACTTAGCCAAACACAGCCTGAGAACTTTAACTATGTGGAAATAGCTAATCTATTATACCCTCTCATAAGAACACACTTCCTCCACCATGAAACATTGTCAATCTTACTAGCTGACAGTCTGGATTAAATTCAATGGTGAATCCAAACATAGACTTTATGCAGCTTCAACTTTGCCAATGTAAGTGGATTTCCTCATCAACCGCTCCTTCTTATGGCAGCCCCTCCAGTCTCCTTAAAATGCTACACAGGGAAATAGTGAGAGACCCAGCTGAATGGGGGGAAATGTGGTGTGTTCATGGGGTGGGGAGGAGAGGGATCCCCTAAAATCAGGTGGCGGGACCTTCCATGAGCAGAACCCTTCCTCTTGTGGAAGGCAGATCCTGGATCCAACCCTTAATATTTAAGCCAGAACTCCCTATCCTTGGCCTTCTTCCATGATGTAGAACCACATCATTCTCTGGTATTATCCTCCAGTGACAGCAGTTTAAGGAGCAGGATCAATTGGGGAGTGGGCAGATGTCAGTAGCTGTCTAGTTGAAGGAAGGTTTTCTGTCAACTCACCTCAATCCTTGTGGCCAGAAATTCAAGGGAGTTCTGTTGACACAGTGCAGGGTGAAGGAATCAAACTGTTATCACAGGCAGTTGCCTATGGACTGTTCCTAAAGAACATGTCTGACAAAACCATTTGTCTGGAACTGGCAGACTTAGTTCTGAGAGTGGGCCTTTATCTATCTAATCTATCCATCTATGTATCTGTGACAGTTGTATATAAATCCTAAACTGGAGTCTAAACTAATCCTAGAAGAATTGCACAAAAGCAAGGTAAACTTGGTTTAATCTCATTATAGCAACATTAAAACTGCTCTTTTTGGTAAGTCAGTGCTCCCTAGTCTATGGGAAATTATTCATTTGTAGTCATAACTTTCATATAATTAATGGATTATTTTGAATTTATATCGTATGTCTACTCCCATACTGTATTTATTATGATACAATTAGGTGTATATTTGACATTTTTATTGCTAACCTAATCTTGAAATGTGGGAGTCAGGAATTAAATGGAATAATACATGCATTATGGTTCTGCTCAGTACACTTCTACATGCACACAGCTGTCTTGATATATGGAAGCCGAAAATCATCAGGGATTATGTACAATTATGTATTCCAAAAGCAAATGATAAGTTATAAAAAAAATGTCTTAGACTGGTCAGAGAAAGATCTATCTAGGCCAGTAGTCCTTGCTCTGTCGTTCAGCCACAGTAGTTCACCAGGATTTCAGGCAAGGTCCTTTTTCATTCAGGCTGACATGGAATGGTCCTCAGTTTTCACCATCCCACTTGAAAAATACATTGGAGGGTGAAACTTGTGATGGAATCCAATCCAGGGAGTCTACCATTGGTGGCGATTGCACTGGTTCTCCTGGAAGCTGCCATTTTTATTCGTCTGATTACCCCTTGGATGAGGACTATGTGATCTTACAGTATCATGCCCTGGGACTTTCTGACAAATAAATATGACAGCCACCAAAGGACCAAAGGTAGGCTGACCATATGAAAAGGAGGACAGGGTTCATGTAACTTTAACGGTTGTAGAGAAAAGGGAATTTCAGCCAGTGTCATTTGTATGCAATTAGTTCCTGGTGAAATTCCCTCTTCATCACAACAGTTAAAGTTGCAGGCACTATACTAGAGTGACCATATACAAAAGAAGGCAGGGCCCCTTTAATTTCATTAAAAAATGAAATTAAAGATAAAGAGATGAAACTTGGCACCATGGTAGCTCTGAAGTAGGGATTTAGCCATGCCAAGTTGGAAGCAGATCCGTTCATCCCTTGATTTTTAGAAATGTTTAAAACTTCAATTTAATTTTTTTAATTAACTAAAATGCTTACAATTCCATTATTTTTAAAGATAAAGGGATGAAACTTGACAGCATGGTAGCTCTTAAGTAGGGATTGAGCCATGCCAAGTTGGAAGCAGATCTGTTTATGCCTTGAGTTTTAGGAATTTTTAAAACTTCAAACCCAATACTCCTCTTTGGGGTCTAGGGCCTTCAGCAGTACATTAAAAAGAAAGAAAGAAAGTAAAGATGAAGAGATGAAACTTGGCACCATGGTACCTCTTAAGTAAGGCTTTAGCCATGCCAAGTTGAAAGCAGATTGGTTCATGCCTTGAATTTTAGAAAAAAAATTGAAGTCAAACTTAAAAAAAATAAATCCTAAAAATCAAGGCACGAACCGATCTGCTTCCAACTTGGCTCAATTCTAGGATGACCACTAGGGTGTGGCCTAGTGGCTAAGGTGTTGGACTGGGAGCTGGGAGATCTGGGTTCTACTCCCCACTTAGCCATGGGAACCCATTGGGTGACTTTGGGCCAGTTGCAGACTCTCAGCCCAACCCACCTCACAGGGTTGCTGTTGTGAGGATAAAATGGAGAGGAGGAGGATTATGTATGCCACCTTGGGTTTCTTGGCAGAAAAAAGGTGTGATATAAATGCAATAATAAATTTTAAAAAACTGTCATGATTTCCCCAGATTTCTCCTGGTTTTTGTTCTATCCTCAGTGTCGGGGGATTTTATGCAATAGTCTATATTGACCTGGAATTACACACTTTCCCTTTTAAGGCCACCATTAGCGTGGCAGGGGGGAATGACATGCTTTCTGGAGGTGTGTCATTCTCTCCCACTGCTCCAATCAAGGCCTTAAAAGGGAAAAACATGTCATTCCCAGGCATTATAGAAAAGGGCCTGATTGGAGCGGTGGGGTGGGGTGAGAATGACATGCTTTCCCCTCCTCCGCTCCAATTGGGGACTTTAAGGTGGCCCCAGAAAGCCATTTTCCTGCCCCCCCACTAGGTGTCCTCTTTTTTGGTTTCCCAAATATGGTCATCCTACTCAGTTCTTGCACAGGCTGCATATCCATCCCTAGATATTTACTCAAGAGTAAGACCCATTGAATTTCCTTGGTTCTTGAAAAGCAACACACTTGCTTTTAGATTTGCCAGTCTCAGCATTCTATGTGTGCTATGAATGCCTGCTCTGTCTGTCCCTATAGTTTCCTGCAAGGTCCAGCCAGGGGAAGCCAGTAACTTAAACCCAGGGGTGGAGGGTGGGATTCCCTCACGTTCAGCTGGCAGCAGGTGCTATAGAACATGGACCTTCCAGGAGTGTTGAGGCTGGATTTCTGGCAGACCCAGCCAGGCAACTTTATGGCCTGTTAGTCCCTCCATTTGGTAGCCCGCAGAGTACCTGCCTCATAAGACAAATGGCCACATGAGAACTGTTATTATGGCCTGCTACTTTGTTTGTCTTTAGTAGTCTGTGGTCCAGATCTCTTCAGAAGGGGGAATAGTGTTTTGTGGTTGGGGTCAGTCTAAATTATCTTCAGGGGTCTCTTACTCAGTGCCTCTGATAGCAAAGAGATTGAGGATTTTCCCCAACTCTGTTACTCTTGAAGTTACTAGGCCTGTTGAAAATAGATTTTATAACATAAGCATGAAAACAGTGAATACCCCTTTTAACTTGTTAAACCAATGAAAACATGCCACACAAGAAGTCTTAAGACATGAATGGTTTACAAAGAAAAGTAAATGTAAAAGAACATCAGATGCAGAAGTGAAATCTGAAACAGTAGTAGTAGTAGTAGTAGTAGTGGTATCCTGCCTTTTGCCCAATGCTGGGCCTCAGGGCAGCCTTACAAAACTAAAACATGTACAGCTAAAACCTATAAATAGGAATATACTAGGCTGACCATATGAAAAGGAGGACAGGGCTCATGTAACTTTAACAGTTGTAGAGAAAAGGGGATTTCAGCCAGTGTCATTTGTATCCAATTAGTTCCTGGTGAAATTCCCTCTTCATCACAACAGTTAAAGTTGCAGGGGCCCTGCCTTCTTTTGTATATGGTCACTCTAGTATAGTGCCTGCAACTTTAACTGTTGTGATGAAGGTAGAATTTCACCAGGGACTAATTGCATACAAATGACACTGGCTGAAATTCCCTTTTCTCTACAACTGTTAAAGTTACATGAGCCCTGTCCTCCTTTTCATATGGTCAGCCTAAATATACAAAAGTTAAAAATATAATTAAAACTTTTCAATATTAAAGCATTTAAAACATTTTACATACATAACAATTTAAAAGTCAAAGGTATAGACAGAGGTCCAGATTATTTGCCAAAGGCCTGCTGGAACAAACAAGGGTTTGTCTGCATCCAAAAACACATCAAGGAGGGAGCCAGTGTAGACTGCAAGGATTAGAAAGAAAATCCATGTGTGTACACTATGCAAAATAAACGACAGCTCAACTGTTTCTAAACCTTATTAGAAAAACAGGGTGACTAGGCCGAAACCAGCGTTGTAGGCCCAGAAGCACTTTGAAAGGTTTCAATATTGTACTTAAAACTTAACACTGGCCCAAACTAATTAAATGAAGTGTTTGAAGCTTTCAACTTATAGCAGTATGGACCAAACTCTTAGAAAAGAGGGAAGGAGCACTGTGTGTGTATGGGGTATGGGGGAATAGAAAGAAAGGTATAGCCACCTATTCCCAGGAGAGATCTGAAGAACAGGTTGTCATGGATCCAGAGGAACCACACCCTGCTTCACCAGGGAGCAAAAGAGCAAACTGGCCTTATGAAGATAGCCCAAAATACTCTCAGAGCCAAAGGAATGCATGTTCCAGAAGAGAAAAGAGAAACTCTTCTTCTTGACTCAAAAGGTCTGTGCTAGAGGCAGCAGCGATTTCACTCACCCACCCCACATTCTAAGGTAGGAGGGAGGGGGGAGAGCGACGCTACTGAGCGTGTGTCAGTGTCCCTTTGTGAGGGAAGATGGCCGCCTCATTGACTTGAATTAGAGGTTAAAATAGTTCTTAAAAGTCAACCGAAGGGAATTTTAAAACAACAAAAAGCTTTCCATCAACTACAGTCAAGGAGGAAGAAGACCCCACCACTGGATTAGTTAATAAGGCTCTAGAAATTATGCAAATTGAGAGCACAAAAAGCCTCAACCTGGAAGTAAATTTTACAAAAGCAGGGAGAGAAGTTTGTATTCCTTTTCTACCTTAAACTGCTCTCCTTCCCTCAATCTTTCACCAATCTTCTTGAAATTTTCAGGTAATGTAAAAGAAACATTTCTTTCTGGCACCTGTAAATTTCAGAAAGGTTGATGAAACAATTTTGATTTTATGGCTGTTAGAATGACCCCCCCCCCAATTATCACTTTAACATGGCGGAATGTGTTTTTTACTTACGGCTCTTAACAATGGAGACACGACTGTGCCTCCATTAATATACATTGCAAAAATGCAAGTTCTTTTACCCTAATCTGCTTCCTTCAGCTCCTTCCATAACTTGCTCTGACTCTGGTCTATCTCCAGGCTTTGGACTTTCTCTGGCTCTAGTCTGTCCCCTGACTTTAATCTGGCTCCTGGCTGGCTCTCTCACTTTTTTATTCCCTTTCCCCCCAAAACAGAAAGTAAAGTTCTCACTTTGAGGAAATGAAACTTAACCAGAGAATGAATCTTAATTGGAAAAATGAAACTACTCCTTTCAGGGATACCCCCTCCCAACAGAAAACTCCAGGCCTCTAAGGCATTATTTTAATACCTTGCCTAAGTAGGCCTCAAACCTTCATATCCACAAGTTCAACAGCATCCTCCCACCCATGTTCCCTAGCAACTGGTGTATTGGTATATAGCCATTGGGAGTAGTAACCATTGATATCCTCCTCCTCCAAGAATTTATCTAACCCGCTTTTAAAGCCGTTTAAATCAGTGGCCACGACTACATCATGTAGTAGCAAATTCCATAGTTTCACTCTGCGGTGTGTGAAGATATGTGTTGTTGTTTTTTAATATCCTTTATCTTTCTCCTCTGGCAGCTCATATCCCCATATATGCCATGGAAGTATTTGGCAGATAATAACAATATAAATCACTGTGGCTTGTTACTATCTGCTTCCTTGATACAGATTTTACAGAGGATGAACCTGAAAATCTCACTGGGGAGAAGCTTCTTCTGTGTTTCTCAGTAGTAAAATATGCCAAAATCAGGTACTGCATGAGAAAAAGAAAACATATTGCTTCTAGCAGGCCTTTCCTGTTTGTCTTACCATTGGCACAAATCCTGTGTGTATAACATACTGAATTAGAATGATGAATGTTCACTTATTAAGGAAGCCATGGAATTGAATTAGTACAGCAGCACATCCATGCCATTGTTGGTAGGCATGTGATGTCAAGATTTTTTTAAAAATCATAATTATTTTAGGAAGTGTTACATTTTGATGCAAAGCAAGCAAGCAAATAAACAAAAATAATGCTGGAGACTAAGCTTTAACACCAACGTTCTTCACCTGGAAAATTATTTTTCTTTTACAGAATGAATTTAAGAACACATTTCTGTCCCAGGTATTACCTGGCAGCACTAAAAAGTAGATCTGTACACAAATGGTCTCTCAAAAAAATCCCCACCCTATTTATGGGCACAAAAAATGGGGGGGGGGGAACAATTTCACTGAATTTCTCCAGAGAAAGGAGAAGTTCTCAAACAATTTCTTGAGGTGGAGTTCACTATTAGAAGTGGTTGTAGCTCTTCTTCTTCTTCGTTTCCCTCACGGCTTTGGTTTTTGTGCCACTAGTGCAAGTGGCAACAGCAGCAAATGTGTTGGCAGCCTGGTAACCATTTTGCAACCTTCTCCATGCCCAAACTTAGGGCATTGTGTTTGTGAGGTGGGGGAGGGGACTGCCCCAAAAAATGGTGGAGAAAATTTGGTGGTGGTCAAGAGTGCAGTGATATATATATATATATATATATATATGCTGTTATATATCCCTCTTTTGCTTTCCAGCCTCCAGGCTGCCTGCACTTCTGAAAGGGCTGTATGGGAGGAATGATTTCATGATGTCTTCCCCAGAACTTTAACTGAAGTGTAGGAAGCTGAGGATATTACAGGCTGCCAGAAAGATGAATGTACAATGAAAGACAGGGCTCTCACACCCACAATTTGGTTATCTCATAAGTAAGGTAAGCACAAGAACACTGAACCCAACCCATGAGAATTTCTCTGAAATTTTCTTCTCCTTTGAATTTCTTTCTGAAATTTTGGATAAACTCCCTGGGACCACTTTCCAGTGGTGGGCAGGACCAAAAATACCAGCATATCTTATCTTAAAGCTCTTACTGCCAGTAACTACACTTCAGAAAAGGCATTTCCACCTTTTAGAAACTGCGGAAAAGCCCTGAAACTACTAAATGATTGGCATTTGTGAGAAAGTGGTGGGGCCAAAGTAGTGGCATGTGGTCATAAAAGGAATCCTGGAGGGCAGATTGGAACCCTAGATGGACTAGATTGAGCCCATATACTTGAGGTTCTGCACCTTTGGTATAGAGTATGCACATGGGGTCTTTTCAATCTCCCCTCTCTGGCAGAAGTCCCCTATGCTCCTTGCCCTGAAATGCCACCCTGAAAGGTTGAGGAACCTCTGAAATAGCATTCCACTAGGCACAAACGTTCCCCAAAATGGACAATGGGAAACTCATCATATTCACATGCCAGCCACTGAGCATGTATTGTCTGCGCAATGAATATTGTCCATACTGATCTCCATTTTCAGCAAACCAATACTGCATTCATGGTGTAGTTTGAAATGAAGAGGTGCCACAGGTTTGTTGATCTTTTTTGTCTAGTAGTCCTAACAGATATTGGACTGAAGAAAGGAAAACTCGGTGAGAGGTAATCCCACCCACCCCCTACAAAACCCCTCTGTAGTGACTACATCACATCACTATAATTTTATATGCTTGACAGCTTTATATGTCCTGTACTACAGTAGCAGTACTTATAAATATTCTACAAAACCATGTCACACTATTGGACATGGATTGGGGGAGTATCAAATGATTTTCTATATTCATTCCACATTGCTCAAAATGGTTTGATTATGAACTGCTTGTTAGAATGCTACAATTTCCTCTCATATTCATAAAGCCAGGGAAGGTTTCTCAGAAGTATCTTACAATGTTGTTGTTATATTATCACTGCTGTCTTCAAATGAAGTGCATAACCATGACAATTAATTGCCTTGCAACTTTTAAAAAACTTTTTAAATGGTATCTTCTAGTGGAGCACTTTCCACTGTATTTCATGAGTGCTCATATGAGCCTTAAAGTCCTTTGTAGTGGTTAATATTTAGTGATTTATTGAATATTGCACTATTCTGGCAATTAATTTGTTGTGTACCAGCTCCTTCTTACCCTTTAAGATTGCTAACTTACCTGGCCTACAGGGGGAAATGCCCATAAGATCCTCTTGGGATTTCAGGCAGGAGGCACACACCTGAGTTCATTAATGAACAGCTACAGCTTCCAGCAAACACCAAACAGAAGGGAACCACCCAGGTCTATATGCTGAAAGGATAAAAATACCATATCCCAGTAGCACAGGTGGTGGCAGTGAGAGAGGAAGGAGGTAAGTCAGGTAGTGCTGAGACAAGGACTGGGCAGTTCACATAGTGGGCTCAACACCAGCATCCAGAAATGGCTACCATCCTGAAATTCCCAGCTTGGGGAGAACCAGACTATTCATTGTCTGTCCCAAAGCTTCCACTGAGTAGGCAGACAGATCCAAGGCTCTGAATTGAAAAGGTCCTGAGAAGAGACTACCTTCTATATAGTTCAGTTGCAGAAAACTGTGAGTTTGCCAATGTTTTCATTTGGACTGCTGGTCAGTCCCCTGGATTATCTACATTGTTTCATTGAACTGTTTTGGAGTCACATGCGAGTAAATCTTGCTCTGAATTCTTCTTGGTTGTTATTGGATGCCATGGTTGGCATCACAGCCCTGGAAAGAAACCCAGCTCAAGCTGGGTTTACACAAAATAAAGGGGAAATCATACAACACTAGTGCAGACACTGTAACATTGAGAAATGAATATATTATTATTATTATTATTATTTAAAAAAGTGATGAACCTAGGTTTTTACACACCCACACATCTGTCACAGCCATGTGCAACCACTGATATATATATATATATATATATATATTAAAAGAAGACAATTATGTATATACCCTACAAAAAAGCATTCACATATATAGCTGTTTGTGGATCTTTGATAAATAAATAAAGGGGAAATCATACAACACTAGTGCAGACACTGTAACATTGAGAAATGAATATTATATTATTATTATTATTATTATTATTATTTAAAAAAGTGATGAACCTAGGTTTTTACACACCCACACATCTGTCACAGCCATGTGCAACCACTGATATATATATATATATATATATATATATATATATGTATATATATATATATATATATATATTTTAAAAGAAGACAATTATGTATATACCCTACAAAAAAGCATTCACATATATAGCTGTTTGTGGATCTTTGACAGCTAAGAGTGTCATGCAAGGTGTGACTCAGTATTAACAAATTAAATTTCTTTGCCCATTTTCTCTTATCATAGTTCGCCTAGGTGCTCTAGGGATGAGGATGAAGAAATTTGAAGAGGCGTTGCTAGCGCTGTACCATCAAGTAAAGCAATTATATTACCTGATAAAACAGAGCCTCAGAAACATTATCAGCATAGTTATTGACACTACTACCAACCCATGCCAGAGAAGATAGTCAGTCATCAGGTAACTACTAAGATTTGGTTCATAGTCCAATTAGAAACCAGAGTCACAAAACTACTTTTCCCTCCCAAAGTGAACAGAATCTGAAATGGACTATCCTATCTCTCCCCCGACACTGGTATTTTCAGAGTAAACAGTTTGGAGATAAATGTATCAATTCCTGGAGCCACACTGTCTGTGTCTCTGTGTTCCTCTGAATCCAAATTGCTAACAAATCTTTAGGAGTATTCATATTTCATGCACTTTAGAGGAGGCCAGCTTCAATTGAGACATCTTCAAATCTGTCTGAATCAGCCCAGTTTGATTTGGGATTTGGCCTAATCTGTGCTGGTTCACAGATAAATGATCAATACATGGCTGTAGTATCAGGCAGAGTCTTCCATACCATCTTACGTCACTCCAAATTCAATGGTTTCAGTGGAACCAGTTTGAGAAATAGCTGTGATATGTGGTCACATGTTAAGTAATCAAATGATGAGAGCTGAAGTTGTGTGAACCAGCTCTTTTCACTTAATTCCTTTCTTTCAAAGTCACTGCATGATTGAGGCAGAAGATATATTTGATAGCATGCCGAATCCATCTGCCATACTATTATCCAATTGGCTCCTCTCCCTTCAGTTATTCACTCCTCCCATCTTCAACACTGCCTAGAGTCACAGGAAGGGGAGAAAACATCACTTCAAACTTGGCTATATGAAACCAATGTCAATCATATATATTACCCTGGACAGATGTCCTATTTATCAAATGGCTAGGCCTAAATATGAGACAGAATAATATCCTCAGATTTTTTTTGAAGCACTCAGCAGGTTCCACTGAGAAGACCAACACTGAGTCTGTGATGTTGAAGATTCTTTTAAGAACAGGATCCTTCAGTTAGATGAATGCATGACAGCTTCTGAAAATGTGAAAAGAAATGTTAAATAAAGACAGTGATGCTGAGAATAACACAGCAGGTTTTCACCCACCCCCACCCCAAAACAAAGCCTAGGATAGAAATGTTGAAATTAAATTATTTTAATGAAAGGAAATTACTGAGAAAACTTGATTTGATTATATCAATCTAGAGGGCAACTACATTCAAGGACAGATTGCTACCAGTACCATAAGTAACAGTAGTATTTGTTATTTATTGTTAAATAAACCTTTGGAAAGTCAATGTTATAATTCCTGGACCTAGCCATCCCATTGTAGTTCTCTGTACTAAAGACTATGGAACCCGTTGCCTTGACCAAACAGCAAATGATTAGGGAGATTATAACATCCTGTGCTCATGATCTCGATCTGCTCTTTGGAAGTTTTCTGGAAGAATTGTGGTATTGCCTTGCCACTCTGGTCACTAATTTGTGGTAAAGGTGGAAAATTGTGATTGATGGTAGATGGGAAACTCTTCAACAGCTTGAATAGCCTGATTATGGTCCAAAAGTTGCATTGACTGTGGCCAGACTATATGCATTGACAAGAGATATTCTGAGTGAAGTGGTATGATATTTCAATGTGTGTGACTTGCAAGTAAGCATATGTGTATATCTTTCTGTTTGTATTTGACTCCTGAACAAGCCAACCATATTTACATAGAGTAGGAGTAATACATCTTTTTTTTTCCTTTTGGAAGATTATTGTTAATAGTTCCACTTATTTACCAGTTGGCTGATAGAGTTCTTTCTCCACACATTTACTGTATATATTGCTCAAATAGATATGCTGGAGTATAAATGTAAGTAATTTCTTCCAGTTAATAACTAATCCTGAGTGAATCAGTACTAAGGACACAGTCCATTAGGTTTCTAACTATAGACATAATTTTCTTTAATAGACTAAAGAACAGCCATGCTACATTTTTCATTAGGATGAACCTAAGGAACATTCAGAGTTCTGAGTGGCACAAAGTTGAATAAATTCCATGCATTTGCACCATCATATCCACTCATAATTATGAGCTAGGGCAGGAGCTTGGAGATATCAGGCAGTGCCCGCAAATGACAATTCAGGATGGCAACAGGTGTAGGACATCAAGTAGGGCAGAGATCACCAAATGGTTTGGGCCCATCAGCAGATTTGGAATTTTGAGAAGATGTCATGTGTGCTGTCACCAAATAGGTATCATGATATGGGGGGGGGGGATGTAATTCACAAAATGGTTGCCATGGTCAGTCACAAGACACTCTTTTCACTGAAACGCAAACTGGTGAAGATACAAGAATAATTGCCTAAGAACCTAAATAAATGGCATTGGTGACTTCTGTTCCTCTCAATACAAACCTTCCAATTCTCTCACATGATACTGCACACACTCCACACTCACAAGACAACAAGATATATACACATACTCTTTTGAGATTACCCACTTCCACACACTCACTTTCTCTCCCTTGAGCTCCTTTAAATGCTCACACTGCCATGTCTATTCTCAGACACACAACCATGCACCCAATTCATTCATTACACAAATACCCAAGTTGCTGTCTCCAATCTACTCTGGGAAACTTCATAAATACTACAGGTGAGAAGGATCTTGGAATTGTTGTAGATCACAAGCTGAATATGAGCCAACAGTGTAATGTGGCTCAAAAAACACACACAAAAAACAAATGTTATTTTGGGCTGCATTGATAGAAGTATAGCTTCCAGATCACAAGAGGTACTGGTTCCCCTCTATTTGGCACTGCCTAGGCTTCATCTTTCTCTTTCTCTCTCTTCTTTGAGAGCTGGAACAACTCTATGAGGAGAGACTGAAAGAACTGGGCATGTTTTGCCTGGAGAAGAGAAGACTGAGGGGAGACATGATAGCACTCTTCCAATACTTGAAAAGTGGTCACACAGAGGAGGGCCAGGATCTCTTCTCGATCATCCTAGAGTGCAGGACACAGAATAATAGGCTCAAGTTACAGGAAGCCAGATTCTGGCTGAACATCAGAAAAAACTTCCTGACTGTTAGAGCAGTATGATAATGGAGCAAATTGCCTAAGGAGGTCATGGGCTCTCCCATTCTAGAGGCATTTAAGATGCAGCTGGACAGCTATCTGTCAGGTTTGCTTTAAGGTGGATTCCTGCATTGAACAGAGGGTTGGACTCGATGACCTTATAGGCTTTTTCCAACTCTACTATTCTATTATTCTATGAGAGACCCCTTTCCTCCTTTTTTTTTTCCTGGATTTTTTTTTTTTGGCGGGTTGCCCAGCCAGGCACTTTGTAAAACAAAGCACCTGGTCTGCACCCAGCATCCATCTTCATCTTCAAATTCTGGGGAAAGGACATGAAAAATTTGATATGGACAGGGGATCCATGGGTGCAGTGATATCCACGGGTGCCGCATTAGGGTTAGCTTGGTTGTCAGATTAAGGAGATAGATATATCTACACTTAGAAGCAGAGTAGTGGGTCCTGTGGTCTGCCTTTGAACAGCTATGACTCCAGCATAAATACTATTTTGCCACCAACTAGATTTAAAGCGAGCCCTCAGATACGGGTGCTTGCATCCATGTTCCGACATCAACTCAAGCAGATGTTTATGGGGCATGATGAGGCACTAAACAAGGCAGGCAAGTGTTGCAGGACCTTGGAAAACTCCAAGTGAGCAACTTGCTCTGACAAGGTTTGGAACTTTTAATCTTCCAGGAGCACATCAACTCCAAAGTTTTGCCACTTTCTTGAGGAATAGAAGGGCTTAAAACATCAGTCCTCTAGGTACCACATCTTGGATGGAATGTGGCACTTAGCATGTTCCCTCCAGGCGCATTGTCTACGCTAATAGATAGGCATAGTTATCTCTGATGTGGAGGGCACCAGTTCCGTAGGGGGAATTACTATCTCTGGAGGTCCGCATTTAGAGGCTTCTGGTTTGAGGGGGTGGGGCTTGGCTGACAGGCTGTGGCTTAAGCCCAGACATGATGTTGTGACCTGGGGTGGTATCTGGTATGCTGCTCTAATTGTTTGGGTTGGCTCCTTTTCATCTGGTTTGGAGCTAGGGTTCAAGCTGCCTCTCAGGGCGGGGGGTCATGACTTTGAGCAATTTAGATGAGAGCCAGAGCTTTGCGCCACAACCTGAAAGTATGACAAATGTAAAAGAGTAGCATTCTGGCACTGAATTGTACAGGGCAAGCTGTCGGGTAGCTTCAGTCTGTGCCTGCTGTCTCTGCAACAGGAGCTTTCTCAAAGACGTGTGATGGTTAGTGGGTTCAGAGAAATGAAACACAGTCCCAGACAATGATAGTAACATCTGTCTTTCTGTCCCTCAGAAAGTTTCAAGGAGTGCTCTTTAGGGTCTGTCTCAGGTAACCTTAACTTAAATACGGTATTATTTCTGGGAGCATCCATGACATGTTGGTATTGTTTCTATGCAGTGGCTCACCAGGTAGCCTAGGAAACCTTTGCTATATCATAGTGTGTGTGTGTGTGTGTGTGTGTGTGTGAGAGAGAGAGAGAGAGAGAGAGAGAGAAGGTTGTGCCACTGCATATGAATAGCTGGTCCCAGCTGCCAAATGGAGTAATTTAAAGCAGTCTCTGTGTGGAAGCCAAAATGTGTGAACCAGCTCATGGTCAGAAGGTCCTGTACTAGAACATTTGAGAATATTCTTTATTTCTATACTGAAATAGAGATAGTTGGGTTTTACTTTCTCCCATATTATTATGATTTTTTTAAAAAAAATCTCAAGTTCTTTGGGTAAGTTCTTATGGAAAACAAGCCAACTGACATCCTCACCCATTGGCACTGGCCAAATTCAATATTGCCAGCATGAAACTGTTAATGATGAGGAGCCTGTCAGAAAAAGAAAACATGATTCTACACCACAAACATGGTTGAATAGGCAGGGATTCAAACACAGACCTTTAAGAGCTGAGGTATCAAAGCCCTCAGCCTGGACATGTGGTTTTCTCCAACACTCACATTTTTTTTTAAATCCCACATTCTTTCCATCCCATTTATGAAAACAAAATTGCAAATATTGGCATTTCTTATTTAAAACAAGTGAACCAAACATAATTTTCACCCATCCTGGTCTTGAACATTCCTTGGGACTAATGTTAGGCTGCCAGATGAATAATGCAGGACAAAAAAGGAGAGAAGCAGGTTCTCAGGATGCTAAGATACTTTATTTCCAAGCCCAAGGCGTTTCGGCCTGTGTTGTTTTTTAAGGCCTTCTTCAGGGGGTTGATAAGAGATGTCTGCAGAAATACTCATAACAAGATGATAGTTTCCTACGATAATTACAGTTGCCAGTAATTATCGTAAGAGACTATCATCTTGTTAGGAGTATTTCTGCAGACATCTCTTATCAACCCCCTGAAAAAGGCCTTAAAAAGCAACACAATCCAAAACAGTTGGACTTTAAAATAAAGTATTTTAGTATCCTAAGAACCTGCTTCTCCCCTGTTTTTTTGCCCTAATTTGGATGCTCTCCTTCTTTTGGTTTTTCAGATGAATAACGCAACACTCAAACAATCTCAGGGTGAAATTAAGACTCAGCAATAATGTGGGGGTAACAAATAGGGAGCCTGGACATACTGAGTATATGCAGTGGAAGCTTGTGACTCCAATATCAGTGGGGCTGTGGATCCATTCTAGATTTTAGTCAGAACCAGCCAGGATTCTAAAGGAGCTATCCAAGGTGCTGAATCCAGTTTGGAGATAGGGTTAAGCACTTTGGATAGCTCTTTTAGAGTTCTGGCTGATTCCTGACTGAAACCTGGAATGGTTTCATAGCCTCATCAGAATCGAAGCCACCATCCTCCATTGATTATAGGTTCCTTTTTGCAAAACTTGGTTGAACTAAGCTAGCACAGCCATTGCCTGCACACTGCTCGAAGTATTATGGCACAGTACTAAAGCATCAATATTAAAAAAAATGTCAGGATGCCACCATTCCATGATATTTTCTCTTAGACAGCATTTTTTCTTTTAGTATAATAGTATACACAAAGTGTGTTCTCTCTGCTCGGCTTATCAAAATGTTTATTTTTGCTTGCTGTATTTGCATATGTCTGACACTTCTTGTGCCTTTGATAAAACTTTTATAGCCAATAAATTATAAACAATGTTTATGTATAATGTATCCTTTTAAATACATATTCTATGTCCCAGCTTTTTCAAATGAGGGGCTTACTTTAGCTTTGTATTTTCCATTTTTAAGGGATGGAACACGTTAAGGGATTCATGAATAACATATGCTTCAAGGTGCATTTGCATTTTTATAGTGTGGGCTGTGTAACAGTATAGATTTTGCTTTTGCAGGGTTCACATTGAAGTCAACATGAATTTCTTCAGAATTAACTACAAACAGTGACGTGGACCTTGAAATACACCTTTTGATTGTCCCCCCATAAACCATGTGTTTCTGTAATAGTTAGGTTATGAACAATGTTTCTCCATATAAGAAAATCTGTACCTTGCACTTTTACATACAAATCTAGGTGCGTATCTAATTTCGATAGCCATGGATTTGTAATTGAAATATGCAAATTTTCTGGATCAAAGTCCATACAGGTGTTCACTCTAACTACTGCCCTATATTGTCCAAGGGACAAATGATACACCTAATAGTCTACAGATTTACACTATTTTAGATTTAAGATCATGGAAAGCCTCCTATTCTCAATGAGAATAACTTCTGCGAGTCAGATCTGCTTAACACTTTGGATCAGTTTATATAATCAGAAAAAACAAATGGGAAAGTGGGGTCTGGATTGTGTCACATTAGGCTCCATGAGAGAACTAATATGATTGAATGCTTCCTCAATAATAATAATAATAATAATAATCCATGTACATAAACTAAACTAGAGAAGGATTCAACTCAGCCTTCTCTTTATTTTTTCAGTAAACTTGTGAGGATGAATTCAAACATGCAGCTTTACCCCTGCAGCCTGAAATGGAATGGTAAAGGTAATGTTCCTCCTAAGAACATAGGAGCAATAAAATTCTGGAAGACAAGCAGAGTGGCCCAAGTAGTACTGATCAGGTAGGGTAGCCAGTGATTCAGTTATAAGATAGTTGCAGTAGCAGCTAAGAGATTCAGTGTCTGCCACCATGGAGACAGGTGATGAGGGGGCAGGCCCCTGGACAGATTCTGTGTTGTTTTTCATTGAGGCCAATGGCTTATAGTGCTCCACAGGTTCAGGTACTTTCTTCTGGGTAGTAGGTTGAATATAGGTTCCACCCCCGCACATTCTATAGCCCTCAGTACTCAAACTTGCTACATCTGGTATTTTGTAAATACATCAGAAGCAGGAAACCAGCTTGGAAGTGACTGGACTGTTCAATGTCAAGGGAATTAGAAGTGCTCTAAAGGAAGATCTGGAAATTGCAGCGAAGTTGAATGATTCTTTGCATCTATAGAAGATGTAGGGCAGATACCCATGCCTGAACTGACATTATCAGGATAGGAGTCTGAGGAACTGAGGAAAATAGTGGTGATAAGAGATGAAGTTCAAGACCTTATCGACAAACAGAAAACAAATGGCCCAGTGGGTCCAAATGGCATCCTTTCAAGAGTTCTTAAAGGATGTGGATGTACTGATCTTCTAACACAGGGGTAGACAACTTGGTGCTCTCCAGATATTTTGGACTACAAACCTCATCCAGAATGGGCAATGGTCAGGGATTATTGTAATTGTAGTCTAAAACATCTGAGGGCACCAAGTTGCCTACTCCTGTTCTAACAAAAATAATAACTTGTCTGCAGCATTACCTTTTGTACCATAGGCATGCGAAGTGGCCAATGTAATGCCAGAGGGGTCCAGAAAATGACAGGCCAGTTAGTTTAACATCTGTGCTGGGTAAATTGGCAGAAAGTGTTATTAAAGATATTTTTCTTGCACAAGACAAGTCTTCCTGAAGAGGAATCAACTTGGTTTCTGCAAAAATAAGTCCTGTCTCACTAATCTTTTAGAGTTTTTGAAAGAATCAACAAGCATATGGATGGGCAATTTGGTAGACATTGTTTGTCTGGACTTGCATAAGTCTGAAGCCACTCCAAGAAAGGTGACTGTTAGAAAGTGGCTGGCTACACTTCCTGGAGTGTGGCCCAGGATCTTCATCTTAATATTTAAAACAACAACAACAACAATGCTTACAAAAGATTTATAAAAAAATTATTTCCCCATCTGACAATTTTTTAAGGGCTTCCATTCAGACCAAACCACCCAATCAATTGTTGAAAAAAGCTAATTACCCCAGCATTATGTGGAAAAAGTATGAACTTTTGGTGTAGACACACTGCAAATCACGTAAGTAATAAATCATGAGAATCTTTCCTGACATTTGTTCTTAAAAGGAGAGGATTGTGGTATTACCCTGTGCTATTTACTCAAAATTATCAGAAGGTCTTGGAGTCAGGGCCGCATTTGAGTGGCTCCAGGACAATGTGTCAGCTGCATCCATGCACACTGATGGGCTTACACAGTTGATGTAGCAAGACGCCAAGCAGTGCTGATGAGCTGGGTCTAGCTACCCTTTTAATTCCCCATAATGTTACAGAAGGATGCTATTTTGAAGGCACTATGGGAAAAAGGGACTGGACTCAGCATCCTGGCATTGATCAGAGTGCCAGGCTAGGAAAAAGAATGATAGGAGCCTCGGGGCAGGCACCAGAATTTGGCACCTACCAGACCCCAGGGGCCCTGGTAGTTGCCCAAGGATGCCAGTTACTGGCACCAGCCTTGCTTAACATTGTCCTAAAACCATCCATTCTCTAAAGTCTGTTCCATCTGAGCAAAGAATGCCGTTTTAGTGCTGAGCCATTAGGGAAGCCGCAGAGAGGCTCCTTTTTCAAACATGTCACCTAGAAGAGAAAATGACTCCTTTTATTTTGCAGAACAGACAGGAGGCAAACAGCACATGCCATTGCCGACTGAACTGCAAAATCAAAATTGACAAATCCAGGAGGAGGAAGCTGCTATTATAAAGCCAAGCACGACCGAAAAGGCTGCCTTGACTTCCTCAGCTCCTACCTGCTGCCATCGTCAGCACTGCACAGCAGCCCCCAAGGTTCTGGTGACATTATGCTGGATTTTCAGACAAGGCAAGGAAGAGAAGGATAATTTTGTCATCGAGAAAAGGAAGGGGGGAACAGGGAGAAAAGTGGCTGACAAAAAACAGCTACCCTTGCAAGCTGTGCTTCGCAAAGGAAGGGAGGGGGTTGTGTTCAGACACATTGTGATGCCTGAGTACAGCAATGGCAACATCATAATTTCTTCTTCTTGCTGCTCCCTGACTTAAGAAAGAGATACTGGAATATACAGAGAAGAATAGCAGAACTAGGGAGGAATAATGAGGAGCCAGTAATATCAGTGGCTGTGCTCATTACCAGCATGAGGAAAAACTCTGCAACTGGTATGGAAATAAATGCACAATGGCAGGGTTCTTGATTGTATAATAATCAATAGTGAGATTTAAATCTAAGGAACCTCAAAGGGTGGATAAAACACAAGAAACCAGCACTAGGAAGTGACTACTAGTGTGTGTGTGTGTGTGTGTGTGTGTATGTCAAGAAATCATTGGATCCATAGAAAGGATCCAAGAGACCATTCTCATCCACTGTGTGGGCAGGATTGTACCCCACCCACCCACCCCATCTATCACATGGTGACTCTACTAGATCTACACTACTGCTTTATAAGGGTATTGAAGTCCACCGAAAACTGTTGGAGCACAATCAACATTCCATATATCACTTTCATAGAGCATCATCAGATGTGTGTGTGTGGGGGGGATCACATTTCCCTATTTTGCCTCCTGCTTCTGTCCCACAATAGGGATGATCTGTCCCACAATAGGGATACAAGGAAGAAAGAGGAAGCTAGCAACAACCACATGGCCCATTCAGTAGGTGTTTCTATCGCACAGCTTCTCCACACAGCAGGACATGGGGACAAATATCATTTTAGCAACAAAAAAACAACAACAGATTTTCTGAGTCATTTTGTGACGGAAAAAAGAGTAGAAAGAGCCGGACATGTTCAGGAGATCTCTGCATTGCCAAATTGTCCCATGAAGAACCGTGAGTGCCCAGTCACAAGTGTACTTTTTAGTCCACATTCGTATTGATTTGACAAGAGGTGTAGATTCGGCCATAAAAGCTCATGCTCTTCAGAACCCAAAATTGCTTAAAACAGAAATCTGGGAAATTCTTGCAGAAATATGCACACAGATGGGGGGGCCTTGCATTTCCAGTTTTGTTGCCTTTGGATGAATTTATCCAAAGCTTTGCTTATTGAGCGGTATATAAATGTAACAAATAAATAAATAAACAAACCATGCATACATTTTAATCATACTAGCGATAGTATTAGAATGTGATGGTTGCTTGATGAGGATGGACAGCATAGGCCAAATGCCACAAGCTAAAATGGTGTGCTGATTATTTTATTTATTCATTTTAAATTATTTTAGGCAATCTTTAAAGGTAAAACCCTGATTATACTGAAAAGCATTAGGCTGTAATCCAATAATAACTTCGCACTAGATGAAGGAACTTACCCTTATTATGCAAAGTAGGGCACACAATGTTCACCGATCCCCCACCTATGTACTGCAACTCTGTGCATCATATCCTATACTGCCTACATTACAATCTTTTTGGAGCCAGGCCCCCACCAAAAGTTTACCCAGGCATTTTAATCCATTATCAAATGCATTTAATAATTTTATTCATTTATAAATTAATTAATAATGCTTGTACACCACTTAATATAATAAAATCTCTAAGCAGTTTACATACAATAGTTTTAATCACTGTGAATTAAAAATATTACTACTAAAACAAAAACAAAAACAAAGAATGAAAAGAGACAATAAAACAGAGCAGTGCTATAATAATAAATATGTAAGCCATCTTGGGAGAGCTTCTGTCCTGAAAGGCGGCTAAGAAATGTTTTAAATAAATAAATAAATAAAATAAAATGTAACAAGCCAGAGAAAGCTTGCGTAAACAAATATGGTTTCAAAAGGTAAAGCACACCACATTTTCTCCCTCCCAAAGCATACAAACGAAGGTATTCTAGAGAGTGAACACCACTACCTAGAAGATACAACTTTCAACAGGTAACGTGACAACATCCTTTTGGTCATGATATGACCAGCATGGCCTGCTCTGAAGAACTTGATGTAACTCTTATACATCTAAAAGTATGTTTCCACTATATTCTACTAAGATCAGAGAAAAGCAACACAATTCAGAACAACACCTAGTTTAACAAAGCAATTAAGAACATCCTTGATTTGTAAGCATATAAAAAAGAAACATGGTATACTTTCTAGTTGCTAGTGTGGGATAGTTAAGAACATGGTAAGCCCATAACCTTAATTTCCTTCTTTGAGAGGGCAAATGATTTGTTGGGTAACAAGACTACAGGGGGTGGGTACAATAGATGTTGTATGCAATTAGGCTTTTATCCAGAGCCAGATCCACACCAAGCAGGATATGACACTTTGAAAACGGTTTGAAAACTGTATATGGAGTGTGTCCTGGGCCTCAACAGTTGTCACTCCTGTTATAAACCATTTAAAGCAGTAATATAGATCCTTCCCAGCTCTACATTACATTAGGGATGTGCACGCCCAAAAATATTGTATTTTATCGTTATCAGAATTTCAGACCAAAAAAATTATTGTCTCCGATAATATCGTAGGTTAATCGTATCGTCTTCATGATAATTATCGGAAATCCGATATTTAATTTGCAGCCCCATTGTGCCCTATAGAGCTGATTTTTTAAGGAAAAAATGCCTATAACTTCTGTATTTTAAAAGTTAGAGGCTTGAAACTTGGTCACAATGCTTATGGGGTATACCTAAGTATGTGTATGAAATATGAGATCGATCCCTCCAATCCTCAATTTTATATGAATTTTTTAAAGATCTAGCAAGTATTTGACAGATCTGAATGAACATACGTGGCGAGCTGTCATTCTGACCTGTCAGAACTTAAACAATCTTTAATAAATTCATATAAAGTCGAGGGTTGGAGGGATCGATCTCAAATTTCATACACTTACTTAGGCATACCCCATAAGCACTGTAATCAAATTTCAAGCCTCTAACTTTTAAAATACAGAAGTTATAGGTTTATTTATATGGCAGTCGGATAAGCCGATATAATTGGGCTGAAAATTTTCAGATCGGATATTTATCGGAGGTTTTTCTATCGTATCGTTATCGTTAATCGGATGTCTGATAATGACCTTATTGTATTGTTATCGGACATTTTAACGATATGATACACATCCCTACATTTAATCTCATTAGAACATTTGATAAAATTAGTTTAGCAGAAGCAGCCATAAAGAAAAGTACATCATAGCATAATCCTGTGAAGTCCCACTGTGTTCATCTGACTCCCAAGTAAGTGTGTATAGCCTAAGGAATTGTAAAACTACTCACAGTAGTCATTAATTTATCAGTATCATGCTGAAAGGTGATAAAGATTGTAAAATATGTGTCCAGTGTTATTCAGCATCTTGGTCTTTTTTTTACAGCGCTTCTCATGTGGATTGTATCCACATGAGTTGATACCCAGTGGGAAGGGATGATTTTATTTATTTATTTTGTTATTGCATTAATATCCTGCCTTTTTTCCTCCAAGGAACACAAGGCGGCATACATAATCCTCCTCCTCTCCATTTTATCCTCACAATGACAACCCTGTGAGGTAATTTGGGCTGAGAGTCTGTGATTGGCCCAAAGTCACCCAATGGGTTTCCATGATGAGTGGGGATTAGAACCCGGATCTCCTGACTCCCAGTCCAACACTTTAGATGCTACACCACACTGGCAGCCCCCATGCCCCCAAGAAATTTTCTCCAGAAGGTCATCCTACTCTCTACAGCAGCTTTTGGAGGGGTTGCAAACAATCATGTTGTTTGATTGGACATCCATTTGGGTAATGTTGAATCCCACCCACTGTCTTTAAAAGCAAGCTGCCATACAAAATTGGTTTGAAAATCTTATCTCCTGCTTTAGTTCTGCATAATTGGTGTGCCTGGCTTCTGTAATAGGCCCAGAGCAGAGCCACAGAGCAAGATTGCAACCTTACCTTGATTAATGTCTCAGATCCCATTTAAACATTAAACATGACAACACCATATGGAAGCATTTTCCTTCGTGGGTGTTCCACACAGATGCTATCTCATTTAAAAGACAAATGTCACTTTCACTGTCCATTTGCCTTCAGTGCTGGCATGCCAATGGTCTGTAGCCAAAGAGGACATGAAGGTGCCATATTATCACTATACAGAAATGAAATGGCACATATGCTAAGCACACTTTAAATGGGATGTCAGCCATATGCAAACCTGCAGCTGTAAATACTTTCCACACAGCATTGCCACATTCAAATAAGAGCTGAGACATGTATGTGAGGTATGCTCATTAATGCTGCAATCTTAAGTAGAACATAAGAAGAGCCATGCTGGATCAGAACAATGGTCCATCTAAACTTATTTATTTACACTTGATAGGAAGAAAGGGCCAACCGAAATGTGACATTAAATGCATCTTTGCATCTATCATGCAGCTTTTTTCCCAATGGAAATTGCATCAGCTGGGGAGAATACTGATGATGAACGGTATCAGAGAAGTCGTGGAGGCAGTGTTGAGCCATTCCTCCCCTGCTTCACTCTTGAGGAAAATCGCTTGTCTGAAAATGGTATTGTCTTTAGAGGGAAATCCCCCATTTGGTGCCTTTCCATTCCTGGTTTGAGCCTTCTCAAAATTTCCCTCAAGTTATGTCCAAACAGCATGTTTGGTCCACACATGCTGGTGCTGCTTCCAAAGTCCCCATGCCTGCCCTCCCTGTTTCCACCTTGCCAGGTGGAGGAACAATACCTGAAAGAAGGTTCTGCTCCTGTTCACTTGAATGTGAGTAGAATTGTCCATGAGTAAGGGACTCTACTTTATCAGGGGTTCTGATCATGGGTGTTTGGATGTGTGAGGTACTTGGATGTGTGAGGAGGAGGACTTGCCCTCTCGATCCCTGTCCTTCTTGGCTGGTTGTCCAGGGAGGAGATGCAGTTAGATCACATTTACAACATATCATTAATGCATCTCTCAGGGAGGGAAGCTTTCCATCATGTTTAAAAGAGGCGGTGGTAAGGCTGCTTCTAAAAAAGCCCTCCCTGGATCCCCTGGACCTTAATAACTACAGGCCAGTATCAAATCTTCCATTTTTGGGCAAGGTAATCGAGAGAGCGGTTGCCTTTCAACTCCAGGCAGTCTTGGATGACACTGATTTTCTAGACCCATTTCAAACCAGCTTCAGGGCAGGATACAGAGTTGAGACCGCTTTGGTCACCTTAGTGGATGATCTACGCCTTAGTATTGACAGGGGGAGTGTGTCCCTGCTGGTACTCCTGGACCTCTCAGCAGCTTTCGATACCATCGACCATGGTATCCTTCTGGAGCACCTGGGGGAATTGGGAATCGGGGGCACTGTGCTTCAGTGGTTCCGATCCTATCTCTCGGGCAGGTTCCAGATGGTGATGCTTGGGGATAGCTGCTCTTCAAAAAAGGAGTTGCTATGTGGTGTACCACAAGGAGCCATCCTTTCCCCAATGCTGTTTAACATTTACATGAAACCGCTGGGAGAAATCATCCGGAGGCATTGGGCGGGGTGCTATCAATACGCTGATGACACCCAAATATATTTCTCTATGCCTTCGACAACATTGTCAGCTAAGGATAGTGTGTCTCCTCTGAATGAATGCTTGGAGGCGGTAATGGGCTGGATGAGGAAAAACAAACTGAAGCTAAATCCAGACAAGACGGAGGTGCTTGCTGTCAAAGGCCCCAACCTGGGTTTGGAGGTGTGTCAACCAGTTCTGGATGGGGTTACACCCCCCCTGAAAGACTGTGTTCGCAGCTTGGGGGTACTCCTGGATCCGTCGCTCCAGATGACAGCTCAGATTGATGCGACGGCCAGGAGTGCCTACTATCAGCTTCGGCTGATACGCCACCTGCACCCCTTCCTAGAGTTGGAAGACCTAAAGACGGTAGTGCACGCACTGGTAACTTCGAGGCTCGACTTCTGCAATGTGCTATACATAGGGCTACCTTTGTGCCTAGTCCGGAAACTTCAACTTGTTCAAAATATGGCAGCCAGGTTGGTCACCGGTACATCTAGGGGTGACAACATTACACCAGTTTTAAAATCACTTCATTGGCTGCCAGTCAGTTTCTGGGCGAAGTATAAAGTGTTGGTTGTTACCTTTAAAGCCCTACATGGTTTGGGCCCAGGCTACCTGCGTTATTGCCTTCTTCCGTACAATCCGCCCCACACACTTAGGTCCTCTGGGAAGAACTTACTCAAGCCAGCCAGAACTAGGCTGGCGAGTGTTACCCAGAGGACCTTCTCTTTCATCGCTCCCAGACTATGGAATGGTTTGCCGGAGGAGATTAGACAAATTAGCAGTCTTCATGAATTTAAGAGAGTCATGAAGACTGCTCTCTTCCAGCAGGCTTATCCGGATGAATTTTAAGATGTTTTGATGCATTTTCTCTTGTTTTAAATTTTTTTTAACTGTTTGTGATTTTTGTATTTTACATTGTGTTCCTCGCCTCGATCCGAAGGGAGAGGCGGGTTATAAATAAATATTATATTATATTTTATTATTATTATTATTATTATTATTATTATTATTATTATTGTGAATGAGGGGGCAGGGGGAGCTCCCTCAGGCATTGGGTGTGTGACTAATTCAGACAGCCCTTACATATGCCTGTATATCCTATCTGGGCATAATGCCGGAACAGAGCTTTGGTCTTGTTTCCAAAATGGAACCAATGCATTCAAAATTCTATATTCTTCTATTTTTTAAAATTATGGCTTTATAGCATCATGTACTGTAATGTGTAGTTTCACAGAACTTGTAAGTCCCTTCAGTTCATTTATCTCATCTATTAAGTTGCTCCTACATGCACATTGATAAAATACTGCAAAAAGGAAACCTTGATGTGATAGTATGCATGGTGGCATCAAGATTACTTTTGTGTGATGTTTTAGCAGTGCTCAAAAGCACATGTGCATATCAGTAGAACACCAACCAAAACATCTTGAGGCATTTGATACTTTAAAGTTTTTGTTTGTTTGTTTTAAAAATAAAAAAGGTGGATTCCCGTCTTTCTCTTCCCCGCCTCCCCCACCCAGGTGCTTTTGTGGGCAATTTGTATGAACATGGCATACTTTGAAAAACAGTTTGAAGCTTTTTTTCTGTTTTGCAAAGCTGATAAGGACAGAAGTGGACTTTAGGAAAGGATTGGTTTGGATGGGAATTGGGTAAGGTCACACAAGCAAATTATCACAACACAACTAGCAATGTATGGGAAGTTCATTTCAGTTTATTAAGCTTCAGAATTTGACCTCTTCATAACCCAGAATATAAATGCAATTGGGAGCACATTTCTCAGCCAAAGCACACATATTCCTGTGATTGTGATTGTCTTTCAACAATGTGTTTGTTTGGGAAATGCACACTTTCAAAATGAGCATTTTGAAGAAAAGAAATGCATTTTTCACACATTAGTCAATAGGAAAAGTGTGCATGTGGATTCACGTAAAAATATGTGCACCCAAATGCAATTTTTCCTATTAAAAAAAGTAAGGAAAATAATCTTGTGTTTTGGAACAGGATTGAGGCAAAATGAGCCTCGAGATGAAAATTGGAGACCTTTGAAGAACTCAAGCCTTGCTGATTCTCCCATCTCTTCAACTCAACTGCCAACTCCACCATAGTGCTTTCAGTATTGCTGCTCCTATGAGAATCAACTTGCAAATAACAATGAGAATACTGGAACAATGTGTTACTTCCACTTTCTTCCCCAAAGTACTTAGAACTAGCCATCACAAATACACACACAGCTCTTTTCCATCTCATCTCCTTCAACTTGGTGAATTCCTTATATGGAGAGCATGCCTGTGGGAGTTCCAAAATTGCATCAGTTGTGGGCTTACACTAGGGTGACCAGATAAAATCCAGGTCACGGCTCATGTAACTTTAACAGTTGTAGAGAAAAGGGAATTTCAGCCAGAGTCATTTGTATGCAATTAGTTCCTGGTGATATTTCCTCTTCATCACAACAGTTAAAGTTGCAGGGGCCCTGCCTTCTTTTGTATATGGCCACTCTAGTATAGGACCTGCAACTTTAACTGTTGTGATGAAGAGGGAATTTCACCAGGAACTAATTGCATACAAATGACACTGGCTGAAATTCCCTTTTCTCTACAACTGTTAAAGTAGGCTGACCATATGAAAAGGAGGACAGGGCTCCTGTAACTTTAACAGTTGTAGAGAAAAGGGAATTTCAGCCGGTGTCATTTGTATGCAATTAGTTCCTGGTGAAATTCCCTCTTCATCACAACAGTTAAAGTTGCAGGGGCCCTGCCTTCTTTTGTGTATGGTCCCTCTAGTATAGTGCTTGCAACTTTAACTGTTGTGATGAAGAGGGAATTTCACCAGGAACTAATTGCATACAAATGACTCTGACTGAAATTCCCTTTTCTCTACAATTGTTAAAGTTACAGGAGCCCTGTCCTCCTTTTCATATGGTCAGCCTAGTTAAAGTTACATGAGCCCTGACCTGGATTTTATCTGGTCACCCTATATACACATACATGTGAGAAATCCCACAGGTCATAACTCTTCTAAAGGGCTATACTTTACCTGAACACCCACAGTTTTCTACTAATTCAGTGGCATGATGATTTGCTTGCTATATTTTTAAAAATTTAAAGAAAATATCCATGTCTTTTGTCTGTGAACATTTACAATTTTGCCTCAATTACATGTATTTCAAAGCCTTTGCATTGCTTGGCTTTATATGTAAAGATGACTTCATGTTTCCACTCGAGATTTGTTAATGTTCTCTATATTGTTGGCCTCCTCCTTAGAAGAATTTGCACAGCGTACTCTTGTCAAACGATATTGCTCACAAGATACTTTCTAGCACAGTTTGCTTATTGCATTTCAATATAAATGAAAATTCATTTTCTGTTTTTTTCAACTTGTTATTTACATAAGCAATTCTCTTTCTTTTTTTGTTTTTGTTTCTTTCTTGCTTTTTTGTGTGCAAATATCTATACAAACAAGAAGGCGCCTAGTAATTATAATCAAACCAATTTAATTTCTCATAGAATTCCCTTAGAGTTCTTTTGATGACCAGAATTACTGAGTTTTTTATTTTCATTTACCATGCATCCCATAGTTTACTTTGAGGTAATGGTAGTTTCGCAGTAGGGAAAATTTATTGCTTAAATATATTTACAGGAAAACTAATAGAGAACAATAACATTGGTCTTTTTAAAACCGCCAAATAACAAAACTGCTATTATGCTGTAGTGGCAAATAAACTCTTCTGGACAATTTTATTGTACATCATCATATTCCCTACTTTTGCAGCAGCAGCAGTATGCTATAGTATGTTTATCTGTAGCACTCTTGTGTTCCATGACATTGCTGCATGTCAAAATCTTATCAATGAATGGTAGCAGGGTATTTCATGGATGATAAGGCTTTCACCAATGGCTACTAGTCAACAATGTGTAACAATGGATTACTCCATTGTCAGAGGCAGTATGGCAATTGCTGGGGAACATGAGCAAGAGGGTGTTTTTGGACTTAATATGGTGACCATATGAAAAGGAGGACAGGGCTCCTGTATCTTTAACAGTTGCATAGAAAAGGGAATTTTGGCAGGTGTCATTTGTATGCATGCAGCACCTGGTGAAATTCCCTCTTCATCACAACAGTCAAAGCTGCAGGAGCCCTGCCCTCCTTTTCATATGGTCACCCTACTTATGTCCTACTTGTGGCCTTTCCAGAGGCAGCTGGCTGGCCACTGAGTGAATAGAAGACTTTGCCAGAGAGAGCTTTCGACTGATCCAGCCTGGCTCTTCTTATGTTCTTATGTTGCTCTTCCAGGGGCCCGCAGCTTTCCCACCTCTCCTGATCAGTAGAGAGAGCAATGTGCCATCCCTGTCACCCAAGGTGTCACCTTTAGCAAAAGGTCCCAGGTTCAGTCCTGAGCATCTCTAGGTAGGGCTGGGAAAGAATCCTGCCTGAAACCTCAGAGAGTCACAGTGTAGGCAATGGACCAGTGTTAAATGGAGCAATGGGTCGATTCAGTATAGGCCCTTTCTACACCATAGGAGTATAGAGTAGGCTGACCAGATAAAATCCAGGTCAGGGCTCATGTAATTTTAACAGTTGTAGTGAAAAGGGAATTTCAGCCAGTGTCATTTGTATGCAATTAGTTCCTGGTGAAATTCGCTCTTCATCACAACAGTTAAAGGTGCATGCACTATACTCGAGTGACCATATACAAAAGAAGGCAGGGCCCCTGCACCTTTAACTGTTGTGATGAAGAGGGAATTTCACCAGGAACTAATTGCATACAAATGACACTGGCTGAAATTCCCTTTTCTCTGTGGTGGCCCCCCAATTATGGAATGATCTCCCCGATGAGGCCCGCCTGGCGCCAACACTGTTATCTTTTCGGTGCCAGGTCAAAACTTTTCTTTTCTCCCAGGCATTTTAACAGCTCAAGTTGAGGTTTTGATTGACAGTGTGGCTAGGCTTAACAGTTTAAAATGTTTTAAATGTCAGTTGTTTTATGTTTATGGTTTTAAATTTTGTATATTGTCTTTTTAGTGTTCAATATTTTAATTTTTGTAAACCGCCCAGAGAGCTTTGGCTATGGGGCAGTATATAAATGTAATAAATAAATAAATAAATAAATAACTGTTAAAGTTACATGAGCCCTGACCTGGATTTTATCTGGTCACCCTAGTGTAGAGGGAGGGAGGGAAGGCAATCCTGGAAGTACCTAATACACACCATTGGCGCACAGGGACCAGCCGGGGACCATCCCAGGCAAACAGCTTGGTGTAGAAATGGCCCAAAAGGCAGCATTTTATTAGGATGCTATGAGAATGAGTACCAGCCTAGATAGGCACTGCCAACCTACCAAACACAAGTGACGCTTCCTTCCTCCAACCAGCTAATTTCACACCAGAGCACCTCATAGCTGGGCTTGGAAAAAGCAAGGGGGAAAACAAGAGTGACAGCCAGCGCTGTGAAAGGAGAGAGGGCATCTGCCGACACATTTCCTCCGAATCTGTCAAGATAGACCTCCTTGAATAGGTCTTTCAGCTTCTGCTCCTCACATGTAATTCTTTTTTATACCCATCAATATGCCAACAGGAGCCAGGACAAGAAAATCCACCTCTCTTCCCTTCCACCCAAGGCTGGAAGGCTTCTGCTGTATCCAAGGATAGGGCAAACCCACTTCCAGAAACTGCCTGGAGAGTCTAGCAGACCAGAGGATTACTGTCATCTGCAGGGCTTTCCCTTGCTCATCAGTTAGGCCCTATCCAGGCAGCCTCACCAGCGAGTGCCAATGAAAGAGCTGGGACTATTCAAGTTACAACCTTACATGAATCTGTCCATTTCTAAAAAAACAACCAATTTTTCTCCCACTCCCCTTGGAGGACGGAGAGTGAATGAGAAAGAAAGAAGTAGTTCCTTTTGTTATTTCTGAGCGTATGTGGACTAAAAGGCAGGTGTGTGTGTGTATGTGTATGCTGAAAAGAAAAAAGAAAAGAAAAGCTAAGTGTGTGTGTGTGTGTGTGTGTGTGTGTAAGAGAGAGACAGAGTACAGCAACCAGCCCATGAGCCCAGAAGGATAATAAATAAAATAATCACATATGTTCTCCATTTATATTTCAAAAAAGAAGCATGCATAAGAGGGAGTGAAATTCGCCATTCCCCCCATGTTGCTCACTGCTCTCCATACTTTAAGAACCTCTCCCCCTGCTTGGTTCACTTCCTTTCTTTTTTAAAATGGTGGAACACGGCATGACCAGAGGGGGCACGTTTCACATGGCCATCTGTAAAAGAGGACAGGGCTTCTGTATCTTTAACAGTTGCATAGAAAAGGGAATTTTGGCAGGTGTAATTTGTATGCATGCAGCACCTGGTGAAAGTCCCTCTTCATCACAACAGTTAAAACTGCAGGAACCCTGCCCTCTTTTGCATCTTGTCAATCTAGTATAACTCTTGCAGCTTAAACTGTTGTGATGAAGAGGGAATTTCACTGGGTGCTGCATGCATACAAATGACACCTGCTGAAATCCCCTTTTCAGAACAACTGTTAAAGATACAGAAGCTCTGTCCTCCTTTCCATATGGTCACCATACTCCTTCCCCACATGCTTCTGAGTAGCCCAGCATTCTATGTGAATAGGGCAAACAACATGCGTGTTCAATATGCTTTCAGCTGTTCTCAGAATCGAGTTTGGCACCCATTCTGCACTTCTTTTGAAGCACAGCAAGTATATGGTGCACTTCTGATTTGTCAGTATCTCATGAGTGAAGCCACTGGGAGAGATCATCCAGGGTTGGGTCTCATTAATATACTGATGATATCAATATCCTCCACACCACTGCTTTTCAACTAAGGCCAAAGAGGCTATGGGAATTCTGAACTGCTACCTGGATGGATTCACTGATGAACTGGATGAGGGCTACGTTGAGGCTCATTCCAGACAAAATAGAGGCACTTTCAGTCAGTAGACAAGCTAGTTCAGGACTGCAGGTACAATGAATCTGGGAGTGGATCAAATCCTGTGGATGAATCAGGTTCACAGCTTGAAGGTGTTCCTGGATCTGCCTTTGCTTCTAGATGCCCAGGTGGCTGCTTTTGTAAGGAGTGCTGTTCAGGAACAAAATGGCTGAGGGTGGAGAGGTTTAATCCTCCCCTCCTGGTGTGCAGTGGCTGTGTTTCTAACTGCTTGTGGAATAATAATGCTTCAGATCAAAATGCTTATCTATAGCTGAATCAACCAGTACTTGGTTTATAGCTGAATCAACCAGTACTTGGTCCAAGGATGACTCACAGAGTCAGATCACACATTTGCCGAGCTAAAGACTCCCTTGACATGGCAGAGCAGGGGTTTTAATCTGTTATGAGTTCATTCTTATAGATTTTATGCATTAATTATTGTATCTGCATTATGATTAGTTACTGAACAATGTTCTGAAACCCTAGAAGGATGAAGGATGGTACATAACAGTTTAATTATTATTATTTTAAAAAAGGAAGTCCCTCAGTACTCAGAAGCAGGTTTTTGGGGATGAATGCAGTGGGTAGGGGTTGGAGAGTAGTGAAATTCATGTGCCTTGCTTACTACTTACTACTACTGCCTTGCTTACTACTTCCTAAATTATTGGTGTAAAGGCAAGTGGTATTTGATGCTTCATGTTATTTATCCTACTTTGCATTTAACATAATAACATTTTTAGGACTGTACAGAGACCCTCTAATCCACTTTGGAGACCTATTCAGAGCTTCTGAATCAACCCAGATCAGCTTCAGGCCACTTTGGGCCTGGTCCAAGCCAGTTTGGATCCAGATCCAAAGTGAGATCCGGAAAGCCAAAGTGGGTTGGATGGTACGGGTACTGAGCTCAAGGCTGTCCAGGTGTCCATCAGACTCCCTGCTTATCCCCCCTTATCCCTTCACCCCCTCCCCTCTCACCCCTCCAAACCTGGCAAATCCCCTAAACCTGGTTAGCCACTTCTACTGCCTGCCTGCGGGATTTATTTGTCCTATCCTTTACCCATCTGTCTTAGTTTAAAAATTAGATCTAGAAGACAACAGAGCCACCATCTTCCTTAAAAATGGCAGCTCTCATCGAGGTCAGGCAGCTGCTGGATGGGTCAGGCAAGTCCCATGGGCAGGCGGGGACAGTGGCTCACCATTGCCCTGAATCAGGCCAAAGCATCCCAAAGTGCTATGCGCCTGATCTGCTCAGCTCCACACTGCTTCGGCCCAATCTGGGCCCAATCCAGATTCAGAACTAGGTGAGTCAGATCAGCCTGCTTCAGTTCAGGATCCAGATTCAGACCTGAGGTGGTACACATCCCTAAAATGTATTTATTTATTTATTCATTCATTCATTCATTCATTATATTTCTTTCCCACCCAACAACCAAAGCTCCCTGGGCAGTTCACAATAATATATGTATTATTATGCAGATCTTTTTGGTCGCGTAGCTAAACATTTCTCAGTGACTTTTGTGTGATAGATTGATAGCAATTTAGTGTGTATTCTGTTTGAACCATATATTGTGCTATTGTATATTGTTTTCATGTATATGGCATGTGTCAATCAAATCGAAATTTTAAAAAGAAAAAAAGAAAATGCACACATTGAACCACAGGCTATGATTCTGTGGTTGGGCTGGTTGATCAAAGGCATGACATATCATCTCCCTCCATGCAAAGGCAAGGATTTTAGCTCATATAACAGTTTCAGTCAGAAAAGGGGAAGTGGGTGGGGGCTGAGCTTGAGAAGGGCTGAAAAAGTTTCAAAATCATTTAAGTTATGTTTCGAATTCAACCCAGAAGCCAATCTCTGCAATAAACCTGTGACTAAACAATGCACAGGACTTTCTACAAAACAAATTATGTTTCCAGCAGAGATTAAATCAATTTCATGCATAATTTATTAAGGGCTGTCACGGGTTGCCTGGTTTAAGATGAAACCCAGACAAATTGAGTCATTTCTCTTCGGCGGGACCAAATATGTTTATCCGTAGCTGAAGCAAGCAGTACTTTGTCCCAGAATGGCACACACAGAGAGACCAGGGCCAGATCTACATCAAGTAGGATATAGTGGTATGAAAGCGGTATATAAAAGGCAGGAGCCACACTACTGCTTTATAGCGATATTGAAGTGCACTGACAACTGTTGGGGCCCGTTGACACATACCATATCCTGCTATATCCTGCTTGGTGTGGCTCCTGCCTTTTATATACCACTTTCATACCACTATATCCAGCATGGTGTAGATCTGGCCCAGTTCACATATTCGCCTGGCCAAAGGCCCCTTTGACAGGGTCAACCTGCAGCACTGGAAGGACATAGTGTACTTGCTCTATACATATCCAGGCCTAACTCATGCAGTTCTTCCCTCTCAACAAAATGGAAGAAACGATTATGTAAATCAGGCCTGTACACATGTCGCCTAAGAGGATGTGAAGGAGTCACAGTCAGTTACTCCACCCAGAGCTCACATTTAAGGAGGGATGGAGGAGGCCTGGCCCACTATCCTTTGGGATAAATACAGATTTCAGAATGCTAGAGGGAGCCATGGTTTGGCTAGAAATGGCAGAAATCAGTTGGTGGGGCTTGTGGAGGTAGAAAAACCCTTTATGCATAATTCAAGAACTGCCTCCTCCACTACACAAGAATGAACCTGCCCACAGTTAGGGATTCTTAGAGTGCTAGTAGGATTATTGCTGTCAGTAACGAGAGAGACCAATGCTAGGGTGACCATATGAAAAGGACAGGACTCCTGTATCTTTAACAGTTGCATAGAAAAGGGAATTTCAGCAGTTGTCATTTGTACACATGCAGCACTTGGTGAACTTCCCTCTTCATCACAACAAAGCTGCAGGAGCCCTGCCCTATGAGAGTGACTAGATAAAAAAAGAGACTCACCATGCAATAAAGAACCCAGAAAAAACAAAGTTCTTAATATCATGGAGAGCCTCCATAGATACAAGAGGCTTTCCTCCAGACCATTGCCCCCCACAAGTGCAGGGTGATGGAAATGTGCAAGGAGGGGGGATAGAGCACTCCATCTTCTCATGTTCAAGCATTATTAAACTCAATTTAAAAAATGCTTGTACGGGGCTATAGATAGGGTGATCATATGGAAAGGAGGACAGGGCTCCTGTATCTTTTACAGTTCTATAGAGAAGGGGATTTCAGCTGGTGTCATCTGTATGCATGCAGCACCTGCCGAAAATCCCTCTTCAACACAATAGTTAGAGCTGCAGGAGCCCTGCCCTATGAGAGTGACCAGATAAAAAAGAGGGCAGGGATCCCTCAGCTTTAACCATTGTGATCAAGAGGGAATTTCACCAGGTGCTATATGCATACAAATGACTCCCGCTGAAAATCCCTTTTCTATACAACTGTTAAAGATACAGGAAGCCCTGTCCTCCTTTCCATATGGTCACTCTACTATTGGTGAATCTAATCTCTGAAATGTACATAGTGGATTTTTCAAAACAACAACAACCCTTTTTTAAATACCAGATGCCAAAGTCATATCACAAAGCATTTTGTAAGTTCCCTGAAGATTCAAGCCCATTTGCTGTACAGGATGAGGATATGATATTCAACAAAAGGAAACCAGAACCAACTGAGTTTGCAATACATATTGTGCTATTCTTTGTTTTGTCCCCTTAAGAGGATATCATTTCTTTTGGCAGCCTCATGCCTTTGAAATGATGGACATACATCTGAGGTAATCATTTCATACATTTTCCTCGATGTTATTTCCAACCTTGGGCAAAGTTCTGGTTTCTGGCAGACTGTGAGCCTCAATCTCTTATGAGTAGTCCTTTTAGTCTTCATAAATGATGCATAAACTAGACTACCCTTTTCCAACCTTGGGCTTTGGACTACAATTTTCATCAGCCGCAGCCAACTTGGTCAACAGTTGGCGATGAGTGGACTTGGTGTAAGATGGTGTTGTGAGCAGCAGCCTTCTACCTCGGCTCTCTTGTCTGTTTTAATTCTTTTAATTCTCTTATCCTCTGCAAGCTGTCAGACCATTGGGTATTTTATTATTTCTTCTCATTACAACTGAACTTTGGAAAAGAACAGAGCAAACTTCTCCACCCTCCTCAGGAATTTCAAAATCTAAAGGACAACAGATTTCCTTGAGACTCTTATCTGCTCTGGATACCTCAGTTGCTCTAGTCATGTGGGAGTCGGTGGTGGAGATATGGGTGTAAGAAGGTAAGCAATATTTAATTATACTCGGCCTTGGAAAGGAAGAGAAATAGCAGTGAGTAGTTGGAGTGAAAGAAAGTGAGCTTCCTCTGTGTGGGTTTCCCCCCACTCCCCATATCTCTATAGTTCTATACACAGGAGATGGCAGTTACTAGAAGACAAAATAGGAAACTGGATCAGTCTCCAGCTAACCAAAGCAAGCAGTCAAACTGTTTCATTCCAATAAAGGAACCAAAGATAAAGAAACATTTTACTCAAAGACTAAAAGAGATATTGGCCGCCAAAACAAACTTAGACCAGGTTCCTCTGCACCCACTTGAGCATTGTCTGACTTTAATTGAAGAATATGCCAAGAATTTAGATAACATACTTCTGCCTCCAGCAGAGCACCTTTCCATCTATGATGATGCCAAGTTACTAGACCGGTCTAATCTGGAGCTTCTTAGCACACAATGTGTATTGCAGGGATGATTAGTGAAAAAGCTCTTCGATGAGCTAACTGCTCTTGAAATGACAGTGCAGAATTTAATCCCAGCCATAAAACAATTGATGGGTGAGGCTTTGAGTGAGCAGCTGACCAAAATAAGGTCAGAGTGCCCCCAAGTCATAGCCCAGCACATAAGGGAAATGCTCTGAAATGCTGGTCAAACGAATCTGTCTGCTGCTTTTGTTGCCTTACCACGGCCAATGACTGGCCAAAATAAGGCAAATGGACTTCATAATGGCTCTGATAATATCCCCCTAATGGTCACATCTGGCAACTGCAAGAAAGATATCTGATTGAAATCTCATTCTGGTGCTAAGATCAAGAAGCCTTTATCCAAAAGGGCCATCAAACAAAAGAGAAATAACACCCCAAAGTTGACAAATAAAAGATTTAATTTTTACAAGCTTTTTGAACTGCTGGATAAAGAGGTGAAGGCAATAATAATAATAATAATAATAATAATAATAATAGCATGAACAGGACAAATAAGATAAAGCCTGGATTAAAAAAGCAAACTTTTGAAGATGGGGGGAAGCCAGTGTCCACCCTTCTCCCTTTCCATGAAGACTCCAGTGCAGAGGAAGCAATGCAAGATTTTATGCCACAGGAATGTCCAACTTCTCTCCCTCATACCATGGTAAAGAAACAGCAGTCTAACATGGTCCAAACTTTCTCCCTAATTCTGATGAAACACCAGGTGGTATTGTGCAATTATCCCAAACCACCAGGTCTCCTGACTCAGCTTGAGAGGAAACTCCATCTTCTCCAGCTTTTGAAAAAGGCAAGAGTAGGTTCCATTGTGACAGCAGACATCGAGAGAATGGATTATTTATACTATAATCGTCATAATGCCAAGCCATGATAACATGCATTAATCATCATGTTGCAAATACCTTCTTTGGAGCCAGAGACCTCTTCACCAAAATTGGACACTGACGTGAATCGCCACTTCAGACAATTTCAGCCATTGCCCATGTCTTCTAATCTGCAGTGCCCACCACAGGAAAGAGTAATTTTTTCAGCAACTCTATACCACTTCAATCTCGGTCTGAACCACCTATGGACAACTGCCTGAAAGGCGAGCTGATTGATTTGGATGTCATAGAGGAGAGCTCTGTGCAACAGATGGTGGCAAACAGGTTGGACCCCCCTTCACTGGGTAGAGCTCTTGACATCATTTGTCAGTCAGCTCCATTGGAATGTGAAGTGGGAAATCATGAAGATACAAGGCAACCATTGTTGCTAAACAACATGAAGACCCACTGCTGGGAAAATTGCTTTATGGCAGTAGACCTCCCTTAGGGAGTATTTTTTAGCCTTGAGGAGGTAGCTTCTTGTATTCCGAATGAGGATCTAACATCAGCACCATACTATTCGAGAAGTTGAGTACCACTCATTAAAGTATTTGATTAAGTATGGTCTATTGAATTAGAGCCTTCAACAGATCAATTTCTCACTGGTGAAGAAGAAGGGACCTTACTTTGATGCTCTGCCTGAAGAGGATCAATTCGCAATTATTGTTAGTTTTAGGGCCCTACAGTAGGGTGACCAGATAAAATCCAGGTCAGGGCTCATGTAACTTTAACAGTTGTAGAGAAAAGGGAATTTCAGCCAGTGTCATTTGTATGCAATTAGTTCCTGCTGAAATTCCCTCTTCATCACAACTGTCAAAGGTGCAGGGGCCCTGCCTTCTTTTGTATATGGTCACTCTAGTATAGTGCCTGCACCTTTAACTGTTGTGATGAAGAGGGAATATCACCAGGAACTAATTGCATACAAATGACACTGGCTGAAATTCCCTTTTCTCTACAACTGTTAAAGTTACATGAGCCCTGGATTTTATCTGGTCACCCTACCCTACAGTTCAAACTTTTAAACGAATTTCTATGTAGAGCTCACCCAAACAATAATGAACAGACTACAACAGTTGCAGTATCCCCATCACAACAGATAATAGAGGTAACTGCTTCCCAAAGGCAAGAAGTGCTAGCCCGTGGGAATGAGAAGCTGCAACAGGCATGCAAGGAATTAATGGTAGATGGCAAGTCAATCTCTCAAGAGGGGAAAGCTACCATATCAACAGAGGTATTTCCCAGAGAAGATTCACTCTATCCAGAAATCAACATAGTTAGAAGATGCCTATATGGACAGCCTTTCTGCTTTGAAACTACCTCATCAGTCAGTGAACTAGTAGGGAAGAGGAAGGACAAACCTCATACTAAAGACAGCGAGCAGGAAGAGGGCTCAAACCTCTTTAAACCAATATTGAATCCTGCCATCTTTAATAGGCTGACCATATGAAAAGCAGTGTTTAATATCTATGTGAATGACATCATTGAACAACTAGCTGACAAATCCAACTTCCCAGTAGCTATTGGTTTGTGGAAACTGAATATATTGTTGTATGCTGATGACATGGTCCTCCTATCCCAAACCCAAATAGGCATGAGGAGACTTTTAAAACTGTTTGGGGTAATATGCCATAAGGAACAGTTGAGAGTGAATTATGGTAAGACCAAAGTTCTGGTATTTGGAAAGCGTGTAATTTGACATAAATGTGTCTTAGATGGTCATCTCCTGGAACATTCCAATAGATTCAACTATCTGGGGATTTGTTTTGCTCATAATGGTTCATGGAATAACCATTGGCAAGCTAGTAAATTGAAAGCCCAAAGTTCAACACAGTCAGTGTTGAAATTTGCCAGAGTGAAGGGTGGGAGCCTTGTGTTGCCAGCTCTAAGAGGTTTTGCTGCCGAGGTTATTCCTCAGATGACTTCTGAGGAAGAAATCTGGGGTATTCCAGAGCCATCTCAGTTGGAGTCAGTACAGAATACCTTTATACGCATCTTACTGGGGCTGCCACCAGGAATGCCTACAATCTATCTGTGAGCAGAAGTAGGTGTAATGCCAGTTTTATATTTTATTTTGAGGGCCATTTTTCATTATTTTTTAAAATTGAAATATTCTGTAAATGAATTGGTTAAACTGTATAGCAGAGCAGGCACATTCACCATCTCAAAACACCTGGATAGATAAAAGTAAATTTGTACTACAGAAATATGGGCTCGATGCAGATGCCCTTCTTGCCACTGAAATCTATTCTAGCTGACATAAAATCAAAGTGCATCTCCGAGAGCTATTTGCAAAAAAAGGCATGAATGCTATCTGCCTCTCCAGATTTTCTAATACCTACCCTTTTTAAAAATGGCACCACAGGATAGAGAGATACTTGTCTGAACTAAATTCACCTCTTCGCAGGGCACTCACTGCCCTGCGCTGCCAGACAATGAAATCCAACGTTTTGGAGGGCAGCCTCAAGAAAACCCCCAGAGACCAGCGCCTATGCATCTGTGGCAGCCAACTGGTAGAGGACACTATACACTATATCCTACACTATAAATTGTATGAAACACCCAGGAAAAAATACCTAGAGCAGCTCTTAAGGGTGATTCCTACCATCAGTGATATGGATAAGGTCAAATATCTACTGTCCAGTACAGGCAGGTTTAACACAGCCAAATTTGCCATGAAGGCTGCTGAGCTAGACAAACTCATGTGACCTGCCTTGAGATGTGAGGTTTTAGTTGTATGTGCATGTATGTTTTAACATTTTATAATATTTTATCTATCTCTTCTATATGTCATGTTTTTATATCCTGTGTAGAACTTTTGCGTACTTGCTTGTCTAAAACATATGGAAGACACCAAGTTGGGAAAGTCTGGTCTAGTTTACGCATCACATTTGCAGCAAATCAAGATAGTCAATCCCACTACATAATAATCAAATTGTGTGCTTCCTGCTTTTAGAGAACGTCTTGATTTCATTTCTGAAGCAGCATATTATGTAGTACTTGTAATGGGGTATGGAAGGGGAAGAGAAGAAAATCTGTTTTGTGCTTCATGCCCAGAAAAACATCTGCTTGTCTTGTGTGTGTATGTTTTCCCCCCTTTTATATTGCTTAAAACTTGTATATGGTTGCTTGAAAAAACTTTGCAGATCTGAAATAATTTCATCTAAAACATTTCTGATTACTCAAGTTTCCCAAATGCTCATTACCTACATAAAAGAGCATTTAAATACAAGAGAAATGCAAGCAATCCCCCAGTTCTACATCTAGCAGGTGGACTGTAGGATGCTTTCTGCTTTTCAGTTGTATTTTTGAATGTTTCTCAAAAAATACTTGCTACCACACCATCTGATGGACCCATTTCCATGTGCTCCTGGGAAGGCAGCATCTGCTATTCAGCATTTCTAGTATTAGACTCATGAGAAATTAACCATGTCTATACAGTGACTATTATAGCATGATCGAGAAATGTCTCAAAATGCAGAATTCATACAATGTAATCCTAGAGTTCCAGCTTCAACAATCACATCCCAGTGTAGATATTTTCAAATTTTAGGGCTGGGATCCAGAAATGTAATATGTACATACAGGACCTGCATGAAAATTGGGTACTTTGTTATTTTTGCTGCAGCAATTTCCAAAGAATTGATCCATTCCCTAAAATAGATATTATTTCTTTGGATCTCTCAGCCGATAGCTCCCTACTCCCAATGATGAGCATAGAAATGCATTCAGTGCAATCCAATGAAGAAAATCTGTGCACACAAGCAGACTTCTGTGAGCATATCACTTTCTGGATCAGCAACATGGGTAAAATTAGTTACACATCCAAATGTTCACTGCAATGCACATCCATGAGTGGATGCCTTCTCTCCATATAACTTTGCTTTTTATGGGATATGGGATAGGAATGTACAGACCCAGTTGTGGTACAATTCCCCACACATAAATATTGTTTTTATGTGCAAATAGAGAAGGTTGGGGGTCACTGACTTCAGTGCCATAAGTCTATGTACTCCAGTATGTGATCATGGCCAGTGGATTGGATCCAGAGTAAATGAGTTGTGTTTAGTTCTTATTGAAATCAATGGGACTTTAGTCATGACTAACTTGTCCCCCTTGCCTTGCTATCACTCCCCTTCTCCCTCTTTTTCTCCCTTCCTAGCCCCTTACCTTCCTCTTTCTCTCCCCCTCATTCATCTACCTTACTGTTTCTCCACACTCTCAGTCTGAAGCCTCACTATTTGTCTCCCTTCCACTACTTTACCTCACTGCTACTTTCCCCTCTTAGCCTGTAGCCTCCCTTGTTCCTTTCCTTCTTCCCCTTTGCCTTGTTTTCTCTTCCTGCCTGCTGAACAGCCAATCAGCAGCAGGTACAGGAACAGGAAGGAGAAGCTGGCATCCTAAAGTTTTCCATTTTTAAAAGGGTTTAGGGAGTTAAGAGCTGTGAGGGCACCATTGAAAGTGCCCACTGGTGCCACTTTGGGGACTCCTACAGTCAGTAGTCTATGCCCACTGAGTTTCCAAGTAACCTTGACCAATGAGGAAGTTGGGTTCCCCTTTGACTTTATACCCTTTGGCTTTATATTTTCCTCCCTCTCCTGAAATTGCTCTGAATCTACCCTTTCTTCCTCTCCCATGGCCCATGCCATGGTATTAGAACTTGAAGGAAACCCTTTCATGATAGCCTCTCTCGCCCTGTTTTGTCATTACTTCAGCACATCCCTGATTTCTTATTTAATGAACCATAACTCCCTGTCTCTGTATCTTCAGCATTCACTGTCTCTATTTTAGGAATAGTTTGCATATTCAAGTGCTATGGGATAATAATTAAGAATTCTTCTTTCTGTAAACAGTTATGGTAAAAAAAAAACTTCTGAGTTTCATTCTTGAGCTAATTTCCCATATCTCTGTAAAATATGTATTTATTTCCAGGTTCATCGGATACATCTGAGTTCATGTGCATGTATGAACAAGGAAAATTGGTAACAATTCCATCTGCCCTACAAAGCTGCTAACTTGTGCCTCTCTCCTCATTCTGAGCTACTGTTGTCAGATGTGAGAGCAGTCTGGTACATGCATTTACATAAATATATGAGAATCTAGGAAGGTTATAAAATAGAAATTGACAGCATCACTAACATCTAGCAGGTCCATAGTGCATTCAGCAAGGAAAAGCATGAGGGAAAAATGGACAAAAAAATCTCTTCTTCTCCTTCTCTACAGATGTTGCCGCAGCAAGAGACAAAGGATAATTCTGATCATGTGTCAACCCCACTCCATCCCCAGCCTATGGCTGCACAGTATGGATTAGGAAGCTTTCTTTATATTCATTAATGTGGATTACAGAAGATGTTGCTGGGGGCAAAGAGTCAAATCAAACATGAAATCAAATTAAAAACTGGAAAAAACCCTGTTATTTTTCTGAACCAGATTAGAAACTGAATTATTTATTTATTTATTTATTTTTTCCTCCGTTTCCCCCCAATACTGGTACTCAAGGCAGACTCAAACTATTAACAGAAAGTCTGTGTTGAACTTGAACAGACTTGCCTCCTGCCCAGTTGAGAATATGTACCATTTGAGAATAAGAGTTTGATTAAGAAATGTATGATGTGGTAACACTCTAGCCTCCTTCCCACATGCTTCATGTGAAGGGGAATCACACAATAAGAAAGACACTGCACCCACCTCAGATGTCTGCAAGGGAAATCCTATGTGCATAGACTTTTCCCAAGTTCTGGACTCTACACAATGTTCCAGAATATGGACAGTCCATGTGCATAGAGGGTATAATGCATGGGTGTTCCCTTGCAGATGTCCACATCTAAAACATGGATCTCAGGAGCATAGCCAGAAGTGCAATCACACAGCCCCATTCTATATGTTATTCCCTTTCACATATTGCAAACGTGAAAGTGCCAAGTGGCATCTCTACAAAAATAATTCATTAGAATGAGCTCGTAAAGTAAAAGCAGCTCTCTCTATATAGGGTTTGTCTAACGTCCTGTATTCCCCCTTCTTCTACAGGGCTAGGCCTGACAAGCACCAGGCAGGGATTGGACTGGAGGCCTGCTTCCTGTTTTTGGGCAGAGAACATGGTAGCAATCTGCCAAAATAAACAAAATAATATTGAAGGAAGTTAGCAGCCTCCATGATATTCAAGCGGAATGTTGGGCAGCATAGGAAGCAGCTATGTGTGATCAATCAGGAGGTTGTGGGGGATCTGGTCCAATGACACCAGTAGTAAATTGATGTAGAGCAGCCTTATCAAGCCCTGTGTTCTTCAAATGTGTTAGCTACAATTTCCATCATGCCTCAACCAACATGGCCAATGATAGGAGTAGAAGTAGTCCAACACAGTTGAAGGGCACCAGGTTAGGAAAGGCTGATGTAGAAAGGCTGTGCGGTGGAATGATTTTTGATAAGGAAGAGCGACTGAGAGCACTGGTGGATTAGGCTGGATTTCTGATGAGGTGAAATTGCATGATTGCTCTTGCTCCTCATCACATTCTGTTTCCAACATGGGTAGGGAACTAGTCAATCCAGAGAGAAGATATTACAAGTTTAATTTCATAAAAATAAATAAATATTTCAAGTTGAAGTTTTATAGTACCTGAAGTGTCATAGTTGCCATGGAGCCATTTTTTTGTGTAGAAAGGCAGGGTAGCCATCTAATATATAAATATATACATACTTATTACTCAATTTCTTACCCTCACTTGTAAAGCTTTAGACCTATTGGCTTTCTCCACCCTGTTGTAGGACATATCTTATATAAATTGTTCTAGCATGTGAACCAGAAGTCAAACAGTTGGTTCATGTGTGCTGCACCAATTACTGAACCTTCATCAACCTCAGCTGGACCCTCAGCTGCAGCCAAACCTTAATTGGAACTAAACAACAACAAAAAGCGAGGTGTGTGTGTATAGGGGGATTTAGCAAGAAAGCAAATAGGAAGAATAACAATATTAGATATGAATGGCAACTAATGTGCCTGAAGTCGCTGCTATCTAAGAAAAATAATAGTGTTGTAGGAAGGAGCTAATGTCTGAGTTTATCTTCCTTGGAACTCCTCTCTCTCCCCACCTGGGACAATATTTCTGACCTAAAACACTAGCACTTTGAGGCTCTGAAATAAGGATTAGAAATGAATAATCTGGCCACATTGTTTCGAGCAACTTGTTGCTGGGGCATAAACTGAGCAGTTCCTGCTTTTTAGCTAGTGGACAGAAAGAAACCAAATATCAAGTCTTTATAAATCAGCAACCCAAAAACAAACACACCAAAATATAGAATATTCAAGTATGGGGGGAAATTATTTTGTCAAGGCAGTGTCAGTTAACTGTCAAACACAGAGAGTAATTTATCAAGTGACATGTCCATTATTGTAGAAGCCACATTCCTGCATAAACATCTCCTGAGTTTCTTCACAGTAGGGTGAGACTTCACAGCTGGATACACCTGACTTGGCTTAGAGGTAGAAGCAACAGCATCTTTATGTACAAACTAACAGAACAGTTGAACTAAGCATGCCTTCCAGCCACTGCAACTTTCTGTCCCTATGGATGTTTAAGGATAAATAATCAATTTCTTCTCTTCAAGACAAATAAGTAGAAATTACTCATGATTCCCTGCTTCATTCTCCCTGCAGCACCTTCCATGTCAGAAGTTATGTTGGCTTCAGGTTTTTCCACTAAACTGCAAAACTTGTTCCTTTGTGTCTCTACAGCAAGTGCATACTTTGAAGAACGCAAGCCTCCCAGAAAAGCAGCTACTTAAGCAGATTTCTTTCTGCTTACTAGCATGAGTTCTTGAACAGACCATAGAGCTATATTTTATCATAATTAGAGCTGGGAAAATCCACCTGGCAAACAAGCTTGCGTGTTAAAAGTCCATCTCATACTGCACATTTGTGAGGCAGCGGACATGAATATAAAGGAAATGGGAAACAGAAGACATAGAATCAGACCATCAGCTGTATGAAGAGTAGACTCCCCAGTCTATTATTAATAGGAATGTTGTAATTAGTGTTGTTCAAAATATTTCTATACTTTTATTTTTGGTAACTCTTGTCGGTGTGGGGGTGAAACAAAGAATAATGTGAAAGAGGCTTTGAAGGGGAAGAAGAAATTCAAAGAAATTACTAAGTAAGTAGGCAATGGGCAGCAGGGCTTCCATTAACCTTATTTATAGTGCATTACTCCTAATAACCTAAACAGAACCCTGTTTCCCCCACCCCACTTAGAAATTATTTTGAAATTCTCACCCTCCCAGCAAAAAGAGCCAGAAAAAACAATATCTCTTTTGCAGAGAAGGAAGGATTTCTCAAAAGTAGGGAACAGGTTTCGGCACAGCACTAGTTAAACTGTTTAGTAACAACTAATAAACCTATAATTCATCCCACAATGGCTCTATTCACATGTTATGCTTTTTAGATGTGCACCAAATGTTCACCTAAAATGTGAAGAGCAAATGTGACAAGTATACAGCTTTACTGCACGGAGAGTCATGATTGTAACTACCTGCATGATCAGCCCAGGCTATTTTTCAGCTCAGACTATTTTGCTGCCCCCTAACTGATTTAGATACAAAAGGTGCCCAAGTTATTTTGGCCTCTGAGACAGAAAATCTCAGAAATGCCTCTCTCTGGATGTAAAACTCTAATTCAGTTGATTTCAGTAACAAACAATTGACTGCCCTTTTATTACATCCAGGGCTAATCTACACCTACAGCCCTTTCGCAATTGAGGAGGGATGATTGCAATAGTTCCCTGCTTCTGGAATTGCCACTCACAGGGCACACACGAGGGACACTTCCCGCAATGACAGGAGTGCCGTTGTGGGAGGACGTGTGTCCCCTGATGGCACTTCCACATGTAGATTGGGAGAAGTGGCAGGGCTAAGGTGTTTTTGTGTGTGTGTTTTTTAATGAATTGGGAGGGATGCGCACGAACAAAAAATCACAGGTATGCATAGGGTGGACAGGCGGTCCAGCGAATATGTGATGCTGCCCAGAGATATGTTTGTGTGAAAAAACACAAAAACACAGTTGGCACCCAAACACACCAATAACCAATAAAATAATGTGCCAAAAATGGCAGATGGGTCCACTCCCGCACACCTCCAAAACCGCTGGACAAGCCCCTGGCATCTGGTTGACTGTTTGCTGAGCTGGGAACTAGTGCTGAACAGCAACAACTTCGCAAAGGGGGGGGGGGAACACCAGCTGCAGACTTTGGGACTGTAGCGAGAGAGAGAGAAAAAAACGACAAAAGCAGTCAGTGATATTCCTGAATAGCTGAGGGGTCGACCCGAGATCACAGCGGGATCAGCTGTGCATCATGTGGCCCAGTAGAGACAATAATAATAATAATAATAATAATAATAATAATAATAATAATAATAACAATTTATTTCTTACCCGCCTCTCCATCTGGATCGAGGCGGGTAAGAATAACAACAACATGATAAAATACATAAAACTGATTAAAACATGACACATATTATTAAAACTGCATAAAAATCCTAAAACATCCTAAAAACATCCTTAAAACATTCTAAAATTCCACTGGATATGCCTGCCAGAAGAGAACAGTCTTTATAGCTTTCTTAAATTCTAAAAGACTGTTAAGTTGACGAGTCTCCTCCGGCAGGTCATTCCACAGTCTGTGAGCGGCAGAAGAGAAGGTCCTCTGGGTAACGGTTGTCAGCCTAGTCTTGGCCGACTGCAGTAAGTTCTTCCCAGAGGACCTGAGCGTGCAGGGCGGATTGTATGGGAGAAGGCAATCCCACAGGTAACCTGGACCCAAACCATGTAGGGCTTTAAAGGTAATAACCAACACTTTATACTTCGCCCAGAAACTAATTGGCAGCCAGTGGAGCGATTTTAAAGCTGGCGTAATATGGTCACCCCTAGATGTACCGGTGACCAACCTGGCTATCATATTTTGAACTAGTTGAAGTTTCCGGACTAGGCATAGAGGTAGCCCTATGTACAGCGCATTGCAGAAGTCGAGCTTCGAAGTTACCAGCGCGTGCACCACCATCTTTAGGTCTTCCAACTCTTGGAAGGGGCGCAGCTGGCGTATCAGCCGAAGCTGATAGTAGGCACTCCTGGCCGTCGCATCTATCTGGGCTGTCATTTGGAGCGATGGATCCAGGAGCACCCCCAAGCTGCGAACACAATCTTGCAGGGGGAGTGTAACCCCATCCAGAACCGGTTGACACACCTCCAAACCCAGGTTGCGGCCTTTGACAGCAAGCACCTCTGTCTTGTCTGGATTCAGCTTCAGTTTGTTTTTCCTCATCCAGCCCATTACCGCCTCCAAGCATTGATTCAGAAGAGACACACTATCCTTAGCTGGCGCTGTTATCGAAGGCATAGAGAAATATATTTGGGTGTCATCAGCATACTGATAGCACCCCGCCCCATGCCACCGGATGATCTCTCCTAACGGTTTCATATAAATGTTAAACAGCATTGGGGAAAGGATGGCACCTTGCGGTACGCCACACAGCAGCTCCTTCTTTTGCAGAGCAGCTATCCCCAAGCATCACCATCTGGAACCTGCCCGAGAGGTAGGACCGGAACCACTGAAGCACAGTGCCCCCAATTCCCAATCCCCTCAGGCGTTCCAGAAGGATACCATGGTCGATGGTATCGAAAGCCTCTGAGAGGTCCAGAAGTACCAACAGGGACACACTCCCCCTGTCAATACTAAGGCGTAGATCATCCACTAAGGCGACCATAGCAGTCTCAACTCCGTATCCCGCCCTGAAGCCAGTTTGAAATGGGTCTAGAAAATCAGTGTCATCCAAGACTACTTGGAGTTGAAAGGCAACCGCCCTCTCGATCACCTTGCCCAAGAATGGAAGGTTTGATACCGGTCTGTAGTTATTAAAGTCCAGGGGATCCAGGGAGGGCTTCTTTAGAAGCGGCCGTACCACCGCTTCAATATTATCCTGGAACAAACAGCTGGTATAGACATGACCCCAGTATCAGCTGCTGAAGTGGCTGTCTCACTCTGCCTAATAAAGAGGACAACACCAACATAGGGTATTGGTCTCTTCTACAACCCTACATGAAACACCTGTACTCCTGATCCAAGAATATTTTTCCAGTAGCTACTATGCCTCTCTAAATTCCACCCTTGACATTGGATGGCAGTTGAAAGTGCAACACAAGGCCTAAGTAGACATTGCAATTGTGGGAAGAATCAACATATGGAGAAGGGACCAATTTCTGCACATTCAGAGTTATGCTTGTCTTTGTGTCCCATGAGGTGGCTTTCTTATGCCACATGTTTTGCACTGTTGCACATAATTTAACATTCATACACTATCCCTTGTTCTGTCTTTTGCATTCTTATGATTTATTATCTAGATATCTATTTAAAATAATGATTGGCTTTTAAGACAGTCGTCATAGATGAAATAAAATCCTTATAAATAGCATGGATAGAGGATTCTTTCTGGCTTTACAATATTTTATAGAACAAGTAATAAAAATAGATAATATGGGTCTCCTCTGAGAGAATGGTACACACTCACAAGTTCATTTTATACATACTGTATATAGGGCATTCCTTACAATTCAGAACATAGGGTACATTGCATTCCCTGTTATCTGTGAGATAGATTAACCTGAGAAATAGTAGCCATCCCAAAATGAGCTTCATGACCAAGCATGGATTGAGTTCCAAGTGGCCTCTAGACCACAGAGCTTCTCCAATCAGCAAATGTGTGGAAATGCTGTCAGACCATGGGGGGTGGGGGCTGGTTGCAATGGTGGGGGGAAGGGATAGACACTAGGCTTGCTCCCATTGGAGGAAGCAAGGTGGTGCCACTGGCTGAGGGAGGAGACTGAAATACTTCTGTAGTTGGCAGCTCCTTCTTCAGCCTCTTCGGGTTGCAGCTCCCTTCCTCCGTCCCTGGATCCAGCATGGGTTTACTGGTCGTCCTTTTGGGGGCCGAGTAGAATTTTTTGGCTCCAATTCTGATTGGCTGGGATAGGTATCTTTTTGCCTACTACACACTGTAAGTGGGGCGGGAGAGTTTTAGCCTATTTGGAAATGGATTTAATGTTATGTTAATTGGTCACAATTTTATTTATGCTGTTGGGGGTGGGCACAATCAGGGAATTCAGGGATAGTGTGCATTCTGAGGCACCATGACGGTGACAGGTGAGCCCTGATGGCCTCCTGCTGGGCGTTTTACTGCCCTGGTGAGGGATAAGGGTTACCTGTGAGGCCAACTCACCTCACCCACCCAGGGTTTGACGGCCCGGGAGGGGGTGACATGGGAAGGCCTCCCCTCCCCAAAAGGAGCAGTCCTGTCAGTGGCAATATAGCAGATACCACATTATGAGAATGGAATGTTTTCGCCCTATGAACAGCCTGGCTAGTGCCGGCTGAGGTTAGCTGCCTGCTCAGTTAGTCCTTTGCAGAGCTAATTGAATAAATGTGGCCTCATCTCTTTATTTCCACTCATCCACTCACAACCTCCTTGGCTCTGCTCATGGATTAGAATCCAGAAAAAATGATATAGCTCATGGATTCCAATGTAATAGCATACCATCACTGCATGTATACACAATCATTCTCATGGCAAAAGAGCTCCGGGTCAGATGTTGTAAATAAATAAATATATTCACAATGTTTCCTTATTTCTTGGTAACAGTCTTTCTCAAAGTACTCTATGCACCGAAGAAAACACTGGAATAATAAGTGCAGAAATTCCTTGCAGCTGCTATAGTCAAAACAAGACACCTTTTTCATTTTGTAGAAGAAAACCCAGAGCACCGGGGAGTCTTCACCTACTGATCTGTCTTGGGGCCATTTACACAGGCTGACATCATGCAAGAAAGATGACATAGTTAAAGGCACAGCTTTGGTTGCTTGACTTTGTTTCGTTTCTTTGAATTGTCAAAGAAATTGAGTTTCTTTTTTAGAATCAAGCTACACATTACACTATGATGTCCTGAAGGTACTTTTAAAAAAAGAAGAAATGAAAAGGCAGACCCAGTTTCTTCCTCATTTTGGTTCTCTCTTCCAGTAGCAACAACTTAACAATCTATCAGTGACAGCCACAGTTGTTATTGTAATAGTAAAATCAATATAGCTCAAATGAACATTTCAGACTGAAATCTCATATCTATTGAGAAAAATAATGAAGTAATTTAACAAAATGCCTTCCCAATGGGCCTAGTGTGCCTGGGCATGTGGAGGCAATTGCGGGTAAGGGTGGGATGATGAGTTGGTGTGGGAAGCAGCCATTGGCTGTTCCCGTGGTGCCTCGTGGCAGGGAGGGGACTGAGTGAGTTTAAAGGCAGGCTCACCCCTCCCTGCTGCCTCTTCTTTTTGCGGCTTGGCTCTGCTGTACATGACATCAGTCGGATTCGGGAGAGCACATGGCTCTTAGGTCTCGGAGAAGTGAAGAGAAGATCTACCAAGAAAAGAGAAGAGGAAGGGCCCGGCTGGGGACATCTTTCTCTGGGATTGCGGCCGCAGTTGAGGCGGGAGGACCAGTTGGTCCTCCTGAAAATTGTTTCCACAGAAGAGCATCACAGAAGGAAGGACATTTCCGTTGGGCCAGTTCGGTTCCAGGTTTGCTGGGAGGACCAGTTGGTCCTTCCAGGGATGCTGCGAGCAAGCGTGTTTGCTGCGTGGTGCTCCCGCTTCGCTCACATGACGCCTCCTTATCTTTACCGGCATGTCTGCAGCACATTCAGGGAGTAATGCTGGTCGGCGTGGGCAGCGGCAGGGATCCCTTGGAGTCAGGGGTGGTCTCTTTGGAGGGGAGGCGGGGGTTCATGGGCACAGGTGGCAGCTGCTGCAGCAGGCGTACCTGCTTCTGTCTCCATCTCTCCCTTTCGGGGGAGCATTCAGGCATCAGACTCTAGGGTTCTGAGCGAACCACAGTGGTAGGCTGACCATATGAAAAGGAGGACAGGGCTCATGTAACTTTAACAGTTGTAGAGAAAAGGGAATTTCAGCTAGTGTCATTTGTATGCAATTAGTTCCTAATGAAACAGTTAAAGTTGCAGGCCCTATACTAGAGTGACCATATACAAAAGAAGGCAGGGCCCCTGCAACTTTAACTCTTATGATGAAGAGGGAATTTCACAAGGAACTAATTGCATACAAATTACACTGGCTGAAATTCCCTCTTCTCTACAGCTGTTAAAGTTATATGAGCCCTGTCCTCCTTTTCATATGGTCAGCCTACACAGTGGCAGCAGAAAGTGATTTGGGGCTAGCAGCATTCGAGAGGCCTGAGTGTCAGCTGTGGCAACATTGCAGCATGGTCCGCAGCAGCGTGACACTCCTTGCCATAAGCGGGAATGAAGCAGCCCTCTTGGTGTTGACACGCTCATCTCCCTTTACTCGCGACCATTGGAGCAGCGATGTGAATTGCACGGCCTTCTAGCCACAGGTTATAGGGAGAGCTGATAGGCCTCCCTGGGAGTTTAAGCAGGAGGGGCGGTAATTTCACTGAATTTCTCCTAGCAGATGAGAAGTTCTCCAACGATTTTTCAGGATTAGGGCTCATCATTAACATGTTAGTAGAAGTGACCGAATAAAGCGGGCTAAATTCAGAAAGTGAAGGCCTTGGCAAACCTTGCTGAATATAAATAGTATCCCCTCCTCTCTAAGAGTCACCACATGCCTATGGGGATAAGGTGTCCAAAATTAGGCAAACTAATGGTTGTGAGGGGGGGGGTTAAAACTAGCCACCCCACTCCTGGCGACTAAGATAAGTGCCTACCAGCCCCCACTCAAATTGGAGGAGGAAAACACGCTGAGTACCGGTTTAAAAATATGCATACATATACTTATATTCAGGGGAGGGGCAGTGGGTCTTCCCTGGTACTGGGTATGGGTCCCTGCAACTGCCATAGGGGAGGCAAAGCCTGGGCGAGACCTATGTTACCCTCACTTTGGCCTAGATAGCAGCCATTGGCCGCACCAATTTTGGTCGGGCTGAGTGCCCGGTTTAAATATGTATGTGTACGTTTATATGTACTGGATGAACCCTCGGTCTGAGGCAGCAGAGCACTTCTTATGTCCTTTTGAGCATTTTAAGCTCCCAGTTCTTCACCAATAGGCAGTCTTTCTGACTGGTATCCTCAGATGAGGTGGGGAATTCTGTTTACTCTTAATTTTCTGCAGCTTGTAGGTAGTTGAAAGGATGGAGGGAATAGCCCCCACCATATCAGAACCTCAAGAAAGTGAATACTCCATCCCAGGGCTAAGAAGGGGCTGGTGGCATGATATCGTTGTTTGTTTCAGTGCACTTGAATGTCATTTTAGGTTTTTGCAAGTTCCTTACATTAGGGACAGTCAGTTATTTATCAGGTGGAACCATGCGGGGACACTTGCTCGAGTTTTCTGAAGACTTTACTCCAACGTTTTGAGGAATTGCAAGCCTACACCAAAAAGTAGTCGGTCCTTGGCATATTTAGATACTAAGGGAGCTTCCAGGAATTCTGCTTCCACAATGGCTGCATAGTGGATCCTCCCATTCTCATTTGGGTCACATAACATAGCAAAAATCATAACTGTGGACTAGGATAACCGTCTGGCCATGAATCCATGCTTGTGACCATCCGTGCACAGCATCTTTTGCGGGGCTGGATGGAGGGCCTTTTAGGTCACAGCTTTGAGTGACCCAATATACCAACTTAAATTTGTTGGGCTGATGACAAATATGTTCTGAGCGCTTCTTGCTTACATTGCTTAGTTAAGTTGCCTTGCTCAGTGTTCCCCCCTTGTGGGATGTGGGGGATGTTGTTTGTCTATCATATTAGAGTTGGATCAGCCACACCTAGAGCTACTATAACATCTTCCGGATAGAGTTTGGTACTCATGCGGGGACATGGTGGGTATTCAAGGGTGAGTGGTTAGCACAAGGGTGCATCATGGTAGCCAGATTGCACAGATGCTATTAGGCACCTAAGGGCATTCTGTTTCGTATCTTGATTTTCTGCAAGGATAGAGCGGGACCTCCTTCATTCAGAGTTTTCCCTATAGTTGCAGCTCTCGTATATGCGAAAACCAGTTTTCTAATTTCCTTTATGTATTTTGCTGCTATAAAAGAAAATGTTAAGCATTATACATCACCTTCATGCAGTCTAGGAATGATGGCAATTTTATTTCTGCAGTGCAATAGAGTATGGCTTCCTTTAATATGCTGATGCCAGCTGGTACAAGAGCTTGTGAGTGCCCTCCTCCACCACGAAAAAGGTGAAATCCAGAGACTGGACAAGAGCATGTAGGAGAATTGAGGACTGAAGCTAAACAGGTCATAACACAATCCTAGCCAATGGCACCAGGCCCCCAGATTTCAAATGGCTGATCCCTAGCTTTCAGTGAAAAGACGTTATAGGCAGTATGAGCTTATTCCCATGGACTTTCCGCAGACTTTCACTGGGGGTATCACAAGTGTAGGGTGACGAGATAAAATCTAGGTCAGGGCTCATGTAACTTTAACAGTTGTAGAGAAAAGGGAATTTCAGCCAGTGTCATTTGTATCCAATTAGTTCCTGGTGAAATTCCCTCTTCATCACAACAGTTAAAGTTGGAGGCACTATACAAGAGTGACAAAATACAAAAGAAGGCAGGGCCGCTGCAACTTTAACCGTTGTGATGAAGAGGGAATTTCAGCAGGAACTAATTGCATACAAATGACACTGGCTGAAATGCCCTTTTCTCTACAACTGTTAAAGTTACATGATCCCGGACCTGGATTTTATCTCGTCACCCTATACAAGTGCAGCTATTGTTAGTAAGATGCTGCTCTTGTCATTGCGACCAAAGTGTTGGGTGGGTGTGACTGATAATACCATCTCATTCGGGAATATTTTTTCATAATCTCCCAAAACAGGGCAGCCTGGCTCCTTATCCAGGAGCTTTGAGTACATGAAAAGCTGCTGTCCCACAGGAGAGGCTTTTGCCTGAATGATACTGGGTAAGGGGATAGCAGGTGATCTCAGGTGAACCTTTCTCCCTAAGTTATCCTGGGTAGCCCTGGAATTTCATACATGATATTTCAAGGGAATTTCTGGAGTTATGGCCTCGCTCATTAAAGTGAGGTGGGCTTAACTAAACATTGTATTCCCAGCTCATCAAGAAAAAAATGGAACAACCATCACATAATCTTTGGTTTACAGACATGAATTGGCTGGTGTGCCAATATATAGCAGCTTTACACATATGGCATGCAATACAGAAGCCACCAGTCCACACATGTGCGGGGCAGAAAGTGAAGCCTAGTAGTGATAGGCTTTGGCATCTTCAGGATACTGGCCAACGTTTGTCTGTGATGGTGTGCATGTGTCTATGTGTCTCGCTGTATTCCCTGATTGAGCTGGGATGATGGCAGAGGATGGTAGCAGACAAGGCCCAGGTAAGGGGGACCCCTCTCTCCCTCCTCTCACACTCTTTACCTGGGCCTTGTCCGCTGCTGTCCGCTGCTCTGAACTACTGAGAATTAGGCTTTGTGAACTACTGAGAACTAGGCTGCAAAGCCTAATTCTCAGTAGTTCAGAGCAGCGGACGGCAGCAGACGGCAGCAGACGGCGGTGGGGAAGGCCCAGGTAAGGGGGATCCCTCCCTCCCCCTTATGCTCCTTATCTGGGCCTTCCCTGCCACTGCCACCCCATAGTACTGTTAAACAGGCTTGACAGCCAGTTCATCAGTACAGAGCTGCTCAGAGTGATGCCAACATCACTCAGCGCTTCTCTGTACTGACGAACAGGCCAGAAAGCCTGTTTAGCAGTACTACGGGGCATTGGCGGGGGCAGCGGTGGTGGCGATGGTGGCGGCGGAGGGGAGTAAGGAGCATGAGTGGGGGAAGGGAGCGCAAGAGGGGGAGGGAGGGAATGCCAGCCCAGTGTTTTTCCCCATAGACTTGCATTGGGGGAAAGCTTTCTTCTGATATTTATCGGATTTTGGGTCCGATCAAATCTGGGTACCCCCCGATATGATCGGACTCAAAATTCTTTTATGTCGAAATTTCCAATAGTGATACGATATGATAATTTCGGCCGTGTACATCCCTAATCCCCACCTTTATTTCATTTGAGTGCAGTTGGTGTCCCTTTCGGCCGTAATGATTTGGGTCTGCTTGAAGGCAGAGCCCTTATCTTGCATGCGATAGCCGATTTTGAGACAAATCAACAGCGTTGGCCAGGCATTGTGAATTTCTGGGTCCTTCATGTTGCCACGTATCAATTGGAAAGCGGGCAATGATCATCAGGTCCTGGAAAGTGTGGGTAAGAAAGAAATAATAAAATGATTCATTTGGGCGGCAATGATTCGGGTCTACTGAAACGTAGAGTCCTGACATCACAAAAGATAGCCGACTTGGAAACGAGTCGGCAGCGTTGGCCAGGCATGGCGATCATATGGTCTTGTTTGTTGCCACGGTTCAATCAGGGAGCGGGCAATGATTATCAGGCCCTGGAAAGGGTGCGTAAGAAATTCAATAATCTAAATTTTAAAGATTTGCTTAAGCACAGAGTTCACAGTATTCAAAACCCTGTGATGGTGCTTGAGCAGAGGGAGCTATTGCAGCCAAATGGCATGCATTTATCAGATATTGGTAACAATATAATTTTACATTATCTGCAGAGGGGTTTACAAGAGGTTAGGAAGTCTAAGTGGTGTATAGCGACTAAACAAGCTCTTTGTTGCTCCATGTGGCAGGTAGGTGCAGGCATCTGGAGCATCATTGGGTTGGTGAGCATTCACAGGCACTGTTGTGATGATTGGTAATGCCTGAGGGCCCCCAGCAGTAAGTTTTACAGCCTCAGCTGGTGGGATAAGGGTTATCTTTAAGGCCAACCTTCCTCACCTACTCGGAGCTGTACGGCCCAAGGGAATGTTGACATTGGAAGGCCTTCCTACCCCATAAGAGGCAGTCTGGGTTGTAGCGAACTGGGAAGTGCTACTCTACAGATGGTGAATGTCTCGCCCTGAAATATTTAAGATGCCCACATAGGTTAACCCACTCTGCAGGTCTTTAATAAAGAGACCCTATTTAAAATCCACTGATGTGAGTCACCTCATTATTTCTCCACCCTCCATTACCTGCAAAATGAAATCATAATTTAAAAAAAAAACTAAAAAAAGTTTCCTATGGAATATGCATGTAAATTTATAGTTTGATTAAATAATATTTTGCATGTTCAGAAACTTACATGATTTTTTAAACTTCCATTCATATTAGCTTTCTGTCTAATCTACGTCAACTGTTAGAATTTTCTTCGGTCCCTACCCGCTAGACAAAATGGTTAGATCCCTTATTGCTGACAATGATAATACAACAGATAGGGGGTAGGGATGTATCAAATATGTTTCAATTTGTTTTTGACCAGAATTTACTTGATTTGCACCTTGACACAATCTGCAATGAACGATTTGTGGAATATTGTACACTTGAAAATGTGTATGAAAAAATTCATACTTTTGGAAAAGACACACAAAAATACTTTAATCAATGGGAGAAGAAAGCATAAATTTCAAGAAGGCACAGCACTGATCTGTAAATTTTTTAAAAAATGTGTATGAAAAACATGCTACAGGAAAAACGATCGCGATCTGATACCAACATGACTCAGAACAAATGTCAAGGTAGAATTTTGTGAATCTTGATAAGATCAGATTTTGCTGATTCACAAGGGGAAGTCATAGAATCATTTCCTCTATATCCCAATAAGTGTTCAATGCACAATGCTTACAGTTGAAGGAGAACAGAAATAAGAGGTACATTATAAATTTGTTGACTGAAGTACACAGCATGCATGCTTGATATGTCAACATCATGGAGGATGACTTTGTGAGGACTTTGTCATTTTGAAAATGTATTTATTGTTTCATTGATGAATATTTTTAAATAAAATGAACAGAAGACTCTGGCTGCAGTGTAGAAAAGATGCAGTCCAAGATCCAGAAGGGTGCATTGAAAGTTCTGTGCATGCAGCAGGACATCTGATTCCCTGCTTCCAAATGCCATCTGCCTTCATCATCCAAAATGCAATTTCCAAAGCCTGGGTCAATGATGAAGTAGGCTCCAGTCCAGTAGAAGGAACCACCGTTGGCAAACAACAACAACAAAACAACAACTCTCTAGAGTTATCCCCACGACCATCTTTATAATAGTAGGAAAATACACATGTAAGAGATAGATACAAGTTCAGGCTTTATGTATAAGCCCAATGTTAACAGAGGCATTTAGAGAATTTCAAAATGTCAGATAATGTGAAAAGGTGATCCTAGGCTTACTGAATTAGAGCCAGCAGAAATTCAGCAGTGTTTTTTGAGGTGAAGAGAGCTTGCCACCTAATTAATCATATTCATGTTGTATGCCCATTTTCCTCCAAATTTTCTCTCGGGCTAGGGACTCTATTATAACAAAGTCACTCCATACAAAAAGGAAGGTTGTTCCAGTGTGCTAAAATTGAACTTTGGAGACTCAAGATCAATGCTACCACAAATGTCCTCTATGACCTTGGGCAAAGAACAGGAATTATACTCAATTACACAGGAGTATAATGTAGTCTAGTAATAGCACTAATTTCACAAGTGCATTGTGAGGCAAATTCACTGAAGATGGCAAGGTGTTTTGATGACATGATAATAGATAATACCATATGTGCTTGACATAATATTGTGAGGGTTGTATTGTTACTTTTTGAGATTTCCTATCTTTGCAATTTCAAGAAGGTCCAAAAATGAGATTAAAGCCAAGTGATCTGAATGGTAGGGAATGTGCCATTTCAGAAATGAATTGTGATTGTTTGATTTTGCCTGAGGTTGTGTGTGTGTGTTTATTAATTTTGCACAATTTGTATAGCACAGGGATATCTATAAAATATACAACAACTAAATATATGAACAGAAGCATAACAACTGTTTCAAATAATCTCAAAACATAGATGTGAAGCAGGCATCATTACATTGATTTTACAAAATTCAGAAAGTGGTAACCAATTTACCCCAAGGGTATCACATTTTTGCTCATGTTCTTTTGTCCTACTTTTATAAGTTTTGCTTGAGGCAATTTCATGCATAACGTTTAACCTATTAGATGTCACATGTCACAAGATGGAGCTTGTAGGTGTCAACAGACAAACTTTTTTTGTCACATGCACAAAACCAAAATAGGTCAGTCTCTGGCTTTATAAATATTCCCTCTAAGTAACTTCCTTATTCTTGTTTACTCTGTGCATCAGAAACAGCCATCAAATACTCACTTATTACACAGCTAGCAGAGGGTAAAGTATTTCAAAATAAACAGAACCAATATGGTTAAGAACAAGTTTTAAAAGCCATTTGCTTTGAGTCTTTCAATTTTCTATGTTGGAGAGAATACAAGAAATATTTGTTTTTGCAAAAGGATCAAATCTCATGAGACATTAAGTGGAAAATTCAGGAAGTGATGGACATAAATCAGAAACCACTTTTCAAAATTATTTTAAAAATCTCTTTTACATCCCATGTTTAAAATCTGGGCAAAATGATTCAAGCACATTTTTATGTTATAAGCCAAGAGTAGGGAATATTTGTTCTATGGATGTCCTTCAATTCATGGAAAAAATCAATCTGGGGTTGGAGGCAATAATGGGTGGAACCAGATACAAAAATCTGTGAAGTTTTAAAGTATTGCAGAACTAAACAGGCCTTTCTCTTTTTGAGGTACTCTTTCCTGCTCTCTCTGTGCCACAACATCCCTCTCTTTGTGTGACAACCCATCTCTCCCCCCATCCCTCTCTCTGGAGAAAAGTTATTCACATGTTAATCATGCCTTAGATTTTATATTTTACAAGCCATGGTAGAGTAGTTATTAGAGTGTTGGATTGGGACTCAGGAGACCTGGGCTGCATCTATATGAGGTCGCATTGGCACCTCATTATCCGAAATCCCGCAATTGTGCTCCTCCAGGGTAATAGCCACGGAAAGGAGTGCAAATGCGGGTTTTGGAGGCTGGCAGGGACACTGCCACCCCTAGCGCTCCTGTTCGTGCACCTCCGTTGTTCTCTCCTCCTCCTCCTCCTCCTCCTCCTCCTCCTCCTCCTCCTCCTCTTCCTCCTCCCAGAATTTGAAAACAAACAAGTTAGCATCCCCTCACTCCAAGAGAAAAAAGTCACAGTAAGTCCCCAACTTTTTTAACCCAGAGCTTTGGAGGGGTTGTCCCCGGATGGCTTCGCAATGGCAGCTACATCATATAAATGAGATGCCACCACTGTGAATCCACCCCGGGGTAAACCCCTCATCAACACAGGCCCCTGGGTTCTAGTCCAGACTCAGTCATGACACTCATGGGGTGACTTTGGGTCAGTTACTGAATCTCAGCCTAACCATCCTCATGAAGGGGTTATGAAGATAAAATGGAGAGCAGGAGGACCATATATGCCACTGCAGAGTAGGAGGGCCGTTTAATCCACCTGAAATTCCTTGCAAAGAAATAAAGTTGAAATACAAATGTATAATAATCATAATCATCATCATCATCAAATATTAATTATTTTGAAGGGAGGATATCTAGGGATGTGCACGGACAGAAAAATCAGATTGGAATCGGAATCAGATTTTTTTTAAAAAAAATTGTATTGGAAAAAATCAGAGGTCTGCTGGATCAGTTCAGATCTGATTCCAATACAAAAATTGGACATCCGATTTTGTATTGGATGCCATTTTGAATGCATTTCTCCATAGCCTAGTATTGTGTTATGAAAACGCCTATAACTTTTTCATTTTTAAAGATAGAAGGATGAAACTTGGCCACATTGCAGATGGGTTTGAGGTACTTCTCTGTAAGAAATTTCAGAAAGATTGGTGCAGGCATTTTGTGGCAATGAATTTTTGAATAACAAACCAGGAAATGCCTATAACAGGTCTTCTCTGTAGTGGCATCCATCCTCTGGAACAACCTCCCTTGTGTAGTTCAGGAGGCAGAAAACATAACATCTTTTTTAATGCCTCCTGGCAACACTTCTTCACACAGGCTTTCTCTGGGCTGTAACTGTTGCTGGGTTTCACTTTGGCTTTATGTGGTACTTTAAAACTTTTAAAAATTTTATATTGTGTCTTGTTATGTTGTATTTTATGCTTTTAATTATGAACTGCCCAGAGAGCCTCGACTATTGGGAAGTATAAAAATGTAGTAAAATAAATAATAAATATTAAAACAACCCTCCTTCGTGTGTGGTACAGCTGCAGTATCTGAGGTAATTGGGGGAACTGGAAAATATATTTCTATGCTCAGAGACCTGTTTAAAACACAAGACCCTTGCAATGAATGTCTGTTAAGTTTCTTTTCTTTACGTATTCATTTTTCTCATACTTAAGTGCTACAATTTGGATAAAATCATCAGCACTGATATTGACCTTTTAGTGATGGTATTTATAATATAAAATAACTCCAGAAAATGAAGCAGTCATAGAATTTAGGTTGTTCATTATAGACCACTATTGTAATTAACCGCAGAATGCATGTTTGGACTGCACAGTAGAGATGGCGCAGTTTTGATAAATGGATTCCACTTCAGGTTAGATAATTTTTAATAGAACTAGCTGAAAAGTGGTCTGAAATGGCTGTAATTAGACCAATCCCTTTCTTTTACAGTAAGTAACCCATGAATAAAAATGAATTGATTTTTTCCCTTTATGTTAAACTTCTTTTTATAAGGCTTTTAAAAGAATCTGTCGTGCAATCTATCCTGTGACAGTTCAAATTGGAGGTACTTAGTGAAACTCCAATATACACTTGCAAAGATGCTTAACACAAATTATCCTATAGCTATTTACTTGAACCCAATGGGATTTACTTCTGAGTAGACATGTCTATATTGTGGTGTAAATCTGTTAGCAATAATTTTTTAAACGATTTTATTAAATATTTTCATATATTCGACAACCATAAACATTATAACATAGTGTAATATAATATATTATGATATGGTATACACCCTTCCCTACCCCCAAATAAATAAATAATAAAAATACATATAGTGGAGTGACGCTTATTCCTCTTATTACTTTTTTAAAATTCTTGATATTATAACTTTACTAAAACTATATTCAATATCGGAAATTTCATACCATTTATACAATCCATATTTCCTCAGCCATATTTGACATATACATCTGTCAGCAATAATGAATAATAGTGTAGAACCCTCATAACACATTGCTAGGCAAGTACTTTCTGTTTATATATATGCATGCGTGTTTACCCACTGGAACAATTTTGAATCTCCATGGGAAAATTACATAACTTTAAAATTCTTTAAGGGATCCTTTGGTATACTGAGCTCTGAACATTACACCCCTCCCCTTCTTCTCATTTAACATTTCCTTTTTCCTTGTAGTTTTTTTAAAATAAATAGTTAACACTCTTTCAAGATTTCATTTTCTCTTGAGATATTCACTTACATCTCCCAAACAAATCGAGTTCATTTAGGCCATGTCTACACCATCCATTTATCCCGGGGTCAGCTCGAGGTCATCCCTGTGCATCCAAATGATGCACAGGGGATCCTGGGGTCAATCAGGGATGACCACTCACTTTCCCAGGGATAAAATGGATTGCACTTATCCTGGTTTTTCCTGCAGTCCTGGAACAGCCCTGAGGACCAGAGGTGTTGTGGTGCTTCCTCCCCACAAGCAGCAGGGCCTCAGGAAATGGGCACAGAGCTGTCCGGGGGGGCTCTGTGCCCTTCAGGGGTGGGGGGCAGCATTTTTGCCATCCTTCAGATGGCTCTCAGGGGTGTTGGGGCACCAAGTTTCCCAGTTTTTGTTTTTAAACTTACCGTGGTGCTGGATCGCGCCCGCACACTTGCACAATGTCCTCTCTTAAAAAGCAACAACAACACTGCACTGGAACATCCCTCTTTCCTTCTGGGATGTCACACTGGCATTTGGATGCTGGGGGAGGATCCCAGAAGCTGGAAAAACCGAGTTCCTCCCCCCAGCCCCTTTATGAGTCCTTTATCTCTTGCTTCCTTTTTGATTTCATTGCATCTGATTAACATGAAATGATTAGCTGTAGTTATCCACACATACGACTGTATTTAAACAGAAAAATGTCCCCTGTTTTTACTTGAATTCTCCACTTGACTTGAGACTTGGGATTCACTGATTACCTCAAGATGCATCCCTTACTATATGGAGAAATAAACTCTGGTCTCTGGCATTGATGGAAAAGCTAACAAAACAGGTTAAGCCGTACAGATCTGAGACATATATTGATAATTTCTATGGAATCTGGGAGTCATTTATTAATTATGCTAGTAGCAATAAGGACATTACTGTACCTCCATCAACTCATGGAACATGCTGGAAAGATCTACTAGGATAAGAGTTCAGGGGGAAAAGTCGTTTTGATATATTTTCTGCTAGCTTTGAATTTATAGTTACAATCAGTCCACTGTGTCACCTGATTAACTTAGTTTGATGCTGATCGTGTGTATCAAGGATATCCCGTGTTCGATTATTGTGTTATGTTTGATGTGTTTGGATGTTACATCTGATTGTTATTAACATAAAATTCAATAAAAATATTAAAATAAAAAAGATGCCAGGCCGCACAATTCTACACAAATCAATGTCAAATCAGGGAGGCTGGATCTCTTTCAGCCCAAGGACTGAATTCCAGTTTGGAGACATTCTTGGGGCCACCTTCCACTAGTGAGCAGTGCTGAAGGCCAAATGGGTGGAGCCAAAGGAAAAGGGGTGGGGCAGAAATACCAGAAAACACCAGCATATTTTAGCTGAAAGCTCTTAGTGCCAGTACTAAGCTTTGGGAGGAGGCATTTCAACCTTTTAGAACGGGAGCTAGGACTTCAGAAAATTCATCAAACCTCCAAAAAGTGATGGCTGGGGGTGGGATGGGCACATCACCTTCCAGGGAAACCCAGAGAACTAGTTTGGATACCTGGGGGTGGTGGGCAGGCAGATTTATCCCTGAGGCCTGATGTTCTGCACTCCTGCCGTATACCATGCTTGGGAAGATACTGTGAAGAAAGTGGGTGAATAAATTTGATAACTTTTTGCAATACAAAGTAACTTTTTATAATAAAAGTTGCAACTAATCGTAGAAAACAAAAGGGTGATATAGAAATAACAGCAAGTTCCTTATTCGTATACTAAGAAATGCATAGAAAACTGGCTTTTGTTTGTCCTGAATCCACTAAGATGACCCTAACTTCTAGCTGTGTGAAAGAGGGAGATAAATACCTATTTTTCAAGTTTAAAAGTAAAAAAGAAAAAAAAGTGAAAGGAAATCTGTAATGAAAGTCACCATCCACTTACCTCTGGAAGGAATAGAAACTAGTGGTGAGGCAATTAAGAAACCTATTCAAGGGGCAATTCATCACTAATCATCCAGTCATAATTGGGAAGCAATAAAATGAACTGGACCTGCAAATGGGAAACTTTTTAATTAAATGCATAGAAACACTTAAAAACTTCAATGGTGCCTTGTCTGCCCTCACTAAACAGCTAGGGATGGATTTTATCACCACCTTTCTCCAAAAAAGCCACAGATTAGATCTGAACAGCCACCCCAATCCCAGTGATTACTGGAATGCAACAGTTGACAATTATGTTGTTTGAATGTCCTGTTAACAAGTGAGTAGATGAAAGGTAGCGAATCCAGAGAAAAGGGTGAGTGTGGAAGAAATCTTAGAAGAAATTATACTATGCCACCCCAATTTCAGCAGCATCACAGTGATGCAGTAACCGTGCATTGATTTACAAGATGGATGCACAGCGAATCAAATTAGTCAGCAACTGGATAATGTGAAGTGGTCCTCAGAGATGTAATGATCATGGGAGCTAACATAAACTTCCCTTAAATCTTTATTTCTCCAATTACAATTGCCTCCAAGAAAAACAAAAGACAATTTTCTCATGTTCTTCCATTGAGCTGACTTTTTTCCTGCATTGAAATAATTTATTTTGGCTTCTTGAGAAAAAAATAGGATTGACAAATCACCAAATGTTAGCAAGTTAAAATATGTTCTGCACTCCAATTTAGACCATTGCCAGAAAAATGGCTTTGGCTGAGTGTAGTAGTTTTCTCTCTTTCCAGGCACAGCAGGGGTTCCCCCCATGATGGAGCCTCCCTCCCCCTGGCAGAGCTTCTCTCTGCAGGGACAGACTGGTGGTTGGCCAGCTCTGCAGAACCTTAAATTCCTCCAACCATTCACAACGGGGTGTGTGCATGCAGGGGTGGTGGTGGTTAGGATGGCACTGAGAAATGTGAGGACATTTATAAAATGTGGAGTTCAATCCAATGTGTGTCTACTCAGAAGCAGAACAAACTGAGTTCAATGGGAGTTAGTCCAGATAAGTGTATATAGGATCATGTCACAGCTTCTTTGACAGGATGTCCTTTGTAGCATCCAAAAATGTGAATGATGGTAGATGTGGAACTCTATTTAAAGAAGTCTACAACACAGGTACGAAATATAACTGATAATGGTTGGGAACCAAAGAAGGTCTCAGGTTAGTAATTTCAATTATTCAACTCTAAATTGGGCTTATAGTGGATTTACCCATTGTGTTTCAAGGATGACAGAATGAAGGTGCACCAGATATAATAGAGATTCCTCCTTTAGTAGCAGTGAACTTATCTGCTGAAGGAACACCATTGCACTGAATTTTTGATTGCATCAAGTGGCTGTGATTAAGTATGTACACAGAAGATGCCAGGTTTAACCAGATTCTCATAATAAATGAGGTCTAATCATGAGGCTACATTCAGTAATATCATTCAAGTGCTATTAAGTTTTGGAGTGATGAAGTGACTGAAAGTATTTCAGAAATTAGTTATCAGTATAAAGGACAGATAAGTAAATCCTACAATTCCAGTTTGGATGTAAACGACATCCTACATTAAAATGTTGCCAATGTATATTACACACTGTGAGCAACTTACTTATCATAGCTTTGATAAAATGTTTCTAAGCGAAATTGCCTGGGGAATATATAACTTTAAAGATTGACAGCTTGATCAAGTGGCATAAGAAGTGCCAATCTCACAGAAATAACTTAAAATGACACCAGCCACTCCTGAACAGCGGATCAGCATGAACAAAAATAAGTTATTCATGAAATCCCAATTTTAAAAATCTCAATACAAATGGATAGAATCAGTATGGGACAGCAGAAGAAAACAGAATGCTTTATGAGTCATTATTTTGAAATGTTATGAGTAATAGTTAAGGATCGAATATTAATAGCGAGATTCTATACATATCTACTCAGAAGAAGTTCTACTGAGTTCAAAGGGCTTACTCCCAGATAAATGTATAGAGGAATACAGCCTGTAATAACTGCAATGGAATATTGGATATATCCAATGCTGTCAAAATACTAAATGCCATTGGGCTTGTTCAGCCAACACACTAAGCCATGGCCACTAACCCTTTTGAAGTAAATGGTTAGTGGTTAGTGAGTGTATTTAAACCATGGTTATGTAACCACCATAGTTAAGAATGGTTCACATGATATGCTATGCCATAATGTTTAGCTCAAAATGTTTAACCACAATGGTTTAGCATGTTGTCTGAGCAGGGTCATTGAATTAAAGGAAACAAGACTGCCCCTTTAGTTTCAGTGAGTTGCAACCAAACAAACAAACAAAACATCCTGCAATAAATAGCCTCAAAATGGCACATGTTGAGCAAATAACTTGGAAATTGGGATTCATAATCTCTCTCGTAAGGTATATAATTGTGCCAAATTTCAAAGTGATCCAATAAAAATTGCCACAGATACACAGATTAAGAAGTGCTGAAAATGGACACTACACTTTTTACTTGAAGCTGCTCTATGGCATATTTATTTATTTTCAATATTTATATACCACTCCACATCTAAAATAGATCCTGGAGCTGTGAACATAGGAATAAAACAGTAATAAGATTAAAAAATTAAATAGCATATTAAAATTACCAATAAAAATGGTGGCTGGTCAGTTGAGGAATGCTTCCTGGAAAAGAGCTGTTTTCAGGAGGCAGTACAAGCAGCACCGTGTTGGCACCTGCCTGATCTCTAGGGGCAGGGAGTTCCAAAGAAAGAGGGCCACCATGCTGAAGATTCTTCTCCTGGAGGACTCCAAGTGGGCCATAAGTCCTTGTGGAACCACCATGAGCATGCCCTCTAATGACCTCAGTTACTAGGCAAGTTGGTAATGGAGGAGGTGCTCTATCAGATATCCTATTAATATTATGTATTTCTTTCAAATGTTGGGGGAAAGTATTGATGTACTTCATTCAGGCATGTTGAGGAGTTTTACTTCCATTGGTTTAAAAGTTATCAAGGCTTTTCTGCCCCATGAGAAGCTGTGGTAGCAACTGCTGGCAAAGTTATGTTGGACATGCTCAGTTTCATTCTGAAATTAAAATATTGCCCATAATTCAGTGTTTTGAATTCCACTGTTCCTGGAAGAGGAGAAGCAAGAAACCGTCAACTAAGATAAGAGTGAGGCAATTTTGAAGACTGAGGAAATAACTCTCACTGATTGATAGATCACTAATGAAGAGATAGAACATTCAGTGACATATATATTCATTTGTACAGATCTACTCACTTAATGACTTGCTTGTGGTTTGTTTTTTAGTTTGTGTTTTCCCCCACCTACCCCAGAACTCTGTAATAATAAATTCCCATTTGTAAAAACAGTGAAATCCAGTGATGGGGGGTGGGGGGAACTGTGGGTGTTAAGGCTGGTATTAAGTAGGGATGTGCACGGTCCAAAAAATCGGATCGGGATTGGGATTGGGATCGGAACCGGACCTGAGGTCGCGGATCGTATCGTATCAGATCGGAGGCCTCGTGGTTCGGTTCGGACTGATTCCGATCCGAAAATTGGACATCCGATTTTCAGATCGGACGCCATTTCCCCCCCCCCCCCAGACTTGCATTGGGGGAAAGAAAGCTTTCCCCCAGTGCAAGTCTATGGGGGGGGGCGGTGCATGGGTGAGGGGGCCTAACTTACCCCTCCCTGTCCCTCCCCATCCCTCCCCCCCTACTCACGCTGCTTACCTGCCAGGGCTGTCGGCTTCCGTTCACTGGCGCCCACGGGCACCAGCGGATGGAAGTGGCCGCCCCGGCAGGTAAGCCCCCTCCTCTCCTTGCACACCTTACCTTGCCAGGGATGTCCACTTCCCTCTGCTCCTGGACGCTACTGCGAACAGCCTTCACAGCCTGCCCCTAAGTAGCGTGCCAGGTGATGACATCACCTGGCGCGCTACTTGGGGCAGGCTGTGAAGCCTGCTTCGCAGTAGCATCCAGGAGTGGAGGGAAGCGGATGTCCCCAGCGAAGTAAATGGGCCCCCCTCCCCCCTCGCATTGCTTATGTGCCGGGGCGGCTGCTTCCCTCCGGTGGAGCCACCAGAAGGAAGTGGCTGCCCCGGCAGGTAAGTCCCCTCCTCCCCTTGCTCACCTTACCGGGCGGGTCTGTCTGCTTCCATCAGCGGGTGCCCACTGGCGCCCGTGGATGGAAGCGGCTGCTCCGGCAGGTAAGCCCCCTCCCCTCCTCGCGCACCTTACCTTGCCGGGATGTCCGCTTCCCTCTGCTCCTGGACGCTACTGCAAAGCAGGCTTCACGGCCTGCCCCTAAGTAGCGCTCTACTTAGGGGCAGGCCACGAAGCCCGCTTCGCAGTAGCATCCAGCGGGTGCCCACTGGCGCCCGTGGATGGAAGCGGCTGCTCCGGCAGGTAAGCCCCCTCCCCTCCTCGCGCACCTTACCTTGCCGGGATGTCCACTTCCCTCTGCTCCTGGACGCTCTACTTAGGGGCAGGCCACGAAGCCCGCTTCGCAGTAGCAGCCAGGAGCAGAGGGAAGCGGACATCCCGGCAAGGTAAGGTGCGCGAGGAGGGGAGGGGGCTTACCTGCCGGAGCAGCCGCTTCCATCCACGGGCGCCAGTGGGCACCCGCTGATGGAAGCAGACAGACCCGCCCGGTAAGGTGAGCAAGGGGAGGAGGGGACTTACATCCAGGAGCAGATGTCTCCATCAAGGTAAATGGGGCCCCCTCCCCCATCGCGCTGCTTACCTGCCGGGACGGCTGCTTCCTTCTGGTGGTGCCACCGGAGGGAAGCAGCCACCATGGCAGGTAAGCCCCCTCCTCCCCTCTCACACCTCACCGGGCGGGGCTGTCTGCTTCCATCGGTGGGTGCCCGCTGGCGCCCGCGGATGGAAGTGGACGGCCCCGGCAGGTAAGCCCCCCCTCATTCTCCTTACCTGGACAGGGCGTCCTCCTCCTTCCACTGCCAAGTGAACTACTGCGAAACAGGCCTTACGGCCTAGTTTTTCAGTAGAGTGCCAGGTGATGCTCTACTGAAAAACTAGGCCGCGAGGTGTCCGCCGATGGAAGCGGACAGCCCCGCCAGGGAAGCCCCCCCTTGTGCACCTTACCTGCTGGAGCCATCAGCCACGGTTCAGATTGGATCGGCAGATCCAGGTGCTGGGGATTGTAATCGGATCATTTGATCTGATTTCGTTTGGATCAGGCCCGGATCGTGGATCGGGTCCGATCCAATGCACATCCCTAGTATTAAGATTAATGTTAAGACTATCTCATATTGGCTGAAGTGCCACAAAGCTAGGATACTGAAAGCTAAAGCTGATGCTTTAACAGACATTAAGAACCACTGTGATCCACGAACTAGTAACCTCAGAATTAGACTACCCTAATTTTAATGCACTCCATGTGGGGCTGCCATGCACCTGATTGTGAAGGTGCAGCAGGAACAGAATGTAGCAGGTAGGATGCTCAGTGGAGTACCTGGATATACACATATTACACCTACATTAAAGAACTGCACCAGCTGCCTATTAGCTACTAAGCCATGTGCAAGGTTTTGGTGTTGAACTCCAAAGCCCAAAACAACTTAGGACCAGGATTTCTAGTTGACCATCTTCCCCTATATAAACATAATTAACCCCTTAGATCTTCTGAAGAGGCCTCTTTGGTCATGCCATGGCTAATGGAATGATACCAGATAGCAGCACGTAAGTGGGCACCCACCCTTCAGAACACTCTCCCACATGTAGTTCAAGAGGCAGAAATGGTGGCTAATTTTAAACACACTTGTTCACACAGGCAGTCCTTGACCTGTGAGGAAATTTGCTACTAACTTGCTTTATTGTTTATGCTGCTTCCATGTTTGTAATGTCCTAATTTATTTCATTATGCATAATTTTGTCTTGCTTTTATATTGTTATCTTTTATTTTAATGTGGCCCACTGTGATTTATCCCAAGCCTCCTCCAGCCTTCTACCCTTCCTTTCCAAAGCACATTTGCTAGATGAACTGAAAAACCAATGTAGAAAATATAGATCAGAAGACAGGGAGGCCTTTGCCTGTCCTCCCACTCTGCTGGATTCAGCCCGGCAGGGCAAAGGAATCTCAGACGCCTCCAAGTTTGGGTGCTTATTTATTTGTTTCTTGTGTGCGTTTTTCAGCCTCAATTTCATCATGGAACTCAAAAGTGGTATACATGGGGTTCCCAAGTTGTCTCCCATCCATACGTCAGCAAAGTGGCTTCACTGTATGTCCTCAGAACATGCAGAAAATTCCAAGTTACACTGGATTCTATGAACACATAGTCTGACTTTGTGTTCCTATGCTAGCTATATTAAAGATTTTGGCTGATTTCTCAGGCCAAAATTTGAACCTTTAGAAGTTCATTGCTGTATCTATGTGCCATGTACAAAAGGAAGCAAGTGCTTTGTTTGTTTCCACTTTTCTCCATGTATATTGCTTGATATAGCTCCTCATTCACCATATATCAGTAAAATTCATATGTAGGATATTAATCCATCAGGAGATGAGCATTTTTCTTTTGTTTGAATCAATGAATTTTTATGAAGTAGAAAAGTAAACCTGAACTTGCAATAAATAACATTTGGAAGTAATAAAGTGTAGCGTGTGAAGGACAGGATGGTATAAAATGGATATGTGGACAAAAATCAAATTTTCTTCCTTCCTCCATTGGGGCATTATATTTATTTAGTAATTTAAAAAATAAATAAAATCAGATTGCCTTCGTCATTCTCTTGCTTTTAAAAGCTATGAATAGGAGCCAGGAATAAAGGGGAGAAAGAGATTTCTTTTGAGAATTGCTGCAGTTTCTTGTAAAGATCATAATACCACAATAGAGGAACAGGATGAACAATGGATCCCAATAAATGGCCTTCAGAGATTGCTATCTCAGTAATTTGGGCTCCAGTGCAATATTAGAAAGCAAAGGCCAGAGATTGCTGAAGCAGAACTAGTGTCTGTTGAAAACTTGGAGAACAGAAGCGAGAAGCCACACAGTAAGCTGCCAGTCTAGATGTGAATTTGAACATTCAAGGAGATAGGTGAGGAAAGTGTATAAGGTCATTGCTACATGATTGCTGTAAACTACAAAAGGCTGAATACCACTGATGCAAGACAAAAAGGTTAGAAACAGCTGGCCCAAGGCTAAAAATGAAAAACTAATAGCTCAAAGGCTAACCTGGTGTGGGACAGAAGGTTGCAACTGTAAATCAAAGGAAGGTCTCCTAAGACAGAAAAGGGTAACATTAATGAATAAAATATGCAGCTTAGAGCATAATATTGACAGTAAATACAGAATGGCATCTCTTGTTTTGTCTCTTAAATTAAAGTACATTTTTGTTCAATTCCACAGGTTTTGCAGGAATGACTCCCATTTTTAACACAATCTAAATAGCACTTATGTTTATTTTATATTGATTTATGTGAAAATGCAGAAGTCACTCAAATAGGAACAATGTAAAAACTTTTTAAAAACACCCATAAAAAAATTGAAATAAATCCATAGCCCCTTGGATGGAAACAAATTATGTGGATAACTCACCATGAGAAGAAATGGAAGGCAGCCTGTCACAGAAAATATTAATTTGCAAAACGGACGCCAATGTGGCAATTCCAAAAGAAAATTATGATGATGATGATGATGATGATGTTTTTGTTTTATCCACATATTTGACCATGACAAATTAAGCACTCTCCCCAATAAACAGAGATATTAATACTCTATTATATTCTAATTAGGGATGTGTATCGTATTGTTAAAATCACCGATAACGATACGATATGCTCTCTATCGTGTCTCCATTTAACGATAATGATACGATAGGAAATCATAAGAAATCCAACGATAATTATCGGAAACGATACAAATTCCAACGATAAGTATCGTATTTTATCGTGTTATTGGAAGGCGTTTTCTCTTTTGCTGCCACATGGACGAAGCTAGAAGGTGGGGTGTGCTTGATGAGACTGATAGTTTCAGTGACCAATTGTGCAGCAAGGATTCCAGCAGGAGCCAATCACAATGTTGGAGGAGGGCAGATATCCCCGCATAAAACTCCCACACTTGGTGTTCCAGGCTCTGTTGGGAGTTAGGTATTGGGAAGAAGGGTGGGTTTGTTGGAGCTCTGTCCTGGCTCCTGGGTCTTGGTGGCAAATTATTGGAGATTCATTGTAATCTCTTGCATCTTTGTGTCTCAGGTTCATTTGGCTGTGCATTGCTGCCTGTGTGTTTGAGACTTTGAGTTATAATTTTTATTTTTATAGTACATTTTCTGGTTGGATTGATTTGTAGTGTTATGTACTTAGTATGAGTGGGGGTACTGTGACTGAGGGGGAGTGTGTTTGTCCTCTGCCCTGTTGAGCTTTCTTAAAAAAAACAGAAATATATTTTAAAAAATTATATTTATCTCCTTTTCTCTCTCTGGGTGTGTGTGTGTGTTTGCTTGATTGACTGTGAGTGTGCTGCTGCTACTTCTAGCCTGCTACACAGGATCTGTGTGGTCAAAGCAGCACACGAAGTCATAAACTGTGGGCAAAACATACTTTTTTGTTGCAATCATTTTCTACTTTGTAGCAGTATGAAACGCGGCTCTAAGACGCGCCTTGGGCGAGGTGGCTCTGGGTCTAGGAGAGATGCTGTTGCTGCTGGGGGCAGTTTTGGGGTGCCTGTCTCTCCCTCTCATACATTTTTTATTTCTTTTTGAAAGACACTACTCCAGCCAATGGACTGGAGGGACTGCTTTAGGGAGCCTTGAGAGAGATTTCTGTATTTTTATTTTTCGTCACTACGTCCCCTGGGTCTGCTCCTCGTGGAGTCCATTAGTGAGAGATTGCAGAAGCATCCCTCTCACACTTTTTTTTTTTTTTGAATTTGGTCCAGGCAATGTGCCTGCCTACACCTGCCCAGAAGGGGACTCTTATTAATTTGCCAATGTGCCTGCCGGGGACTCATATATTATCAATTGGCCAATGTGTCTACCCAGAAGGGGACTCTTATCAATTGGCCAATCTGCCTACCCAACCCAGAAGGGGACAACTCTTATCAGTTGGCCAATGTGCTTACCCAACCCAGAAGGGGTCGACTCTTATCAATTGGCCAATGTGCCTACCCAACCCAGAAGGGGACGACTCTTATCAATTGGCCAATGTGCTTACCCAACCCAGAAGGGGACGACTCTTATCAATTGGCCAATGTGCCTACCTCTATTCCAAATGTGACTTTTATTTGCCTCTGCTCCAGCCAATGTGCGCAGCTCTGGCATGAAGAAATGGCCACCTGCCTGCACGGGGATGGCGGGCAGACTGGATCATTTGCAAGCACGATGAGGTCAAGGTGGTGCGTGAGGGTAGTTTTGATGGGATCCTGCCGGTTGGCGCACAGCAGGGGTATCTCCTGGTCCAATGAGGCCCATGCTACTCCCCTAACCCCCAATCCTTTTATTATTTCATTTGTACTTAGACATGCATGGCTTAATCTCTTGAGGCAGCAGCAGTTCTGCTACTGCGGTGGAATGCAGCCATTGTCACTCACTGTGCCACGCATAGGTGCTAGTGGGATCCTCCAGGTTTCCACACTTCCTGCTGTGTATCTCCTGGCCCAATGAGGCCCTGCCTGCTAAGGCAGGCTGAAACAACTGTTAGGCCCATGCTACTCCCCTAACCCCCAACCTTTTAATTTATAAACATGAGTGGATGAGACAAGGCAGCAGCAGTTCACACAATTTACTTTTATGACTGCATATGGAAGGCACTGCCGCCTAGGTTTATCCACAGGTTTTTAATGTTCACTGTATTCACATGACTTTTACTTGCCAAAGTGCCTACCCTGAACGTGAGTTTTCTTTTATTTGGCAAAGTGCCTCCTTCTACCCTGAACAAACGTGACTTTTATTTGCCAAAGTGCCTACCCCGAACGTGAGTTTTCCTCACGTTTGGGGTAGGGGACTTTTCTTTTATTTGGCAAAGTGCCTACCTCAATCCAGAAGGGGACTTTTCCTTTATTTGGCAAAGTGCCTACCTCAACCCAGAAGGGGACTTTTCTTTTATTTGGCAAAGTGCCTACCTCAACCCAGAATGGGAGTTTTCTTTTATTTGCCCCTGCTCCAGCCAATGTGTGCAGCTCTGGCATGAAGAAATGCCCACCACCACCACTGCCTGCATGGGGATGGCGGGCAGACTGGGTTGTTTTCTACAGTGGTGGAATGCAGCCATCCACTCACTGTGCCAGGAGTAGGCGCTAGTGGGATCTTACAGGTTTTCTCGCTTCCTCCTGCTGGGTATCTCCTCTCCTGGCCCAATGAGGCCCTGCCTGCTAAGGCTGGGTCTAAAATAATAACTGTTACACCCGTGCTATTCCCCTACCCCCCCCAATCCTTGTTGTTGTACTTAGACATGCGTGGTCTAATCTTGATACAAGGCAGCAGTTCTGCTACTGCGGTGGAATGCGGCCATCCACTCACTGTGCCAGGCATAGACATTAGTGGGATCTTCCAGGTTTCTTCGCTTCCTCCTGCTGGGTATCTCCTCTCCTGGCCCAATGAGGCCTTGCCTGCTAAGGCTATACATATTACGCCCGTGCTATTCCCCTACCCCCCAATCCATATGACTGCATATGGAAGGCACTGCCAGGTTTATCCACAGGTTTGGAAAGTTCATTGTATTCCATCCAGGAACGCATCCATTCACTCTCACTGTGCCACGCACGCATGCATAGGCACATTCCCTCCGCTCCAGCCACAGAGCCAACCTCAACCCAGAAGGTGACTTTTCATTTATTTGCCAAAGTGCCTACCTCAATCCAGAAAGTGACTTTTCATTTATTTGCCAAAGAACCAATCTCATCCCAGAAGGGGACTTTTCATTTATTCGCCAAAGTGCCTTCCTCAACCCAGAAGGGGACTTTTCTTTTATTTGCAAAAGTGCCTAACTCAACCCAGAAGGGGACCTCTATCCTGAACGTGACTTTTCATTTATTTGCCAAAGTGCCTACCTCAACTCAGAAGGGGACCTGAAAATGACTTTTTATTTGCCTCTGCTCCAGCCAATGTTGTGCGCAGCTCTGACATGAGAAAATGCCAACCTGCCTGCATGGGGACGGCGGGCAGACTGGGTCATTTGAAGCACGATGAGGTCAAGGCAGTCCATGATGTTTGTTTTGATGGCATTCTCACAGTTGTAAAAGCAGCACATGATATGCTTCTACTGGGATCCTCCAGGTTGTATCTCTCCTGGCCCAATGAGGCCCTGCCAGGCTTCGGCTGGTTAAAATAACTGTAACACCCGTGCTATTTCCCTACCCCCCCCCCCAATCCTTTCATTATTTCATTTGACATGTGTGGCCTAATCAATGAGACAAGGCAGCAGCAGTTCACCATCTTCTGATTAACACATTTCACTCTTATGACTGCATATGGAAGGCACTGCCTGCCTACTAGGTAGGTTTATCCACAGGTTTGGAAAGTTCATTCTTTGTATGTATTATTCATATAATACCTATAAGTCTCAGCAGCAGCAGCATGTACATGTAGTGCATTACTAGAAACAGTGCATGTTGTTGAGAGCTTCCGAGTAATGCCTGCAGCTGTGCATATGAAATTGGGCACAGATGAGTCCCCTCAAGGCCATCTGTGAGATGCCCATGAGTACTGGACGACATCTCTTGAAAAAGGACCACATTTCAACCACCTGAAACAGTGTATTTGAAAGCTTACTTCCGAGTAATGCTTGCACCTATTGTTCTGTAATTTGGCACACATGACTAGCAACACTCAGTCTGCACTGTGATGAAGTTTCAAACCTGTAACTTGGAAAATTAAGAAGTTTTAGGACTTTCAGACTCAAAAGCAACTCTCTCTAGGGCAAAATGTAGAAACAATATAATATCGTAATCCGATACGATACGATTTGGACCACCTACGATATTATCGGAGATGATAATGTTTTTGGTCCAAAACCTGATAACGATACATAATTTTGGGCATGCACATCCCTAATTCTAATTAAAGTGTCTTTGGCTCAGTCCCAGGCAAGGGAAGTCTTCAAGTCAAGTCAAGCAGCGTTAATTGAAATGCCAGGGCGTATCTGCTAGACACAGAAGAGTGGACATGATGGCTCCTAAATCATAATGATTTCCCAATTCCATACTCATGAATACCAGAACACTTGATGCTAGGAAAGAAAGCTGACAGAGATGCACGGGATCCAGTTCTGTTCCCATCTTCAAACCATGCTCATTGATGTGGAATTGGAGACTGGGAACATGCCTGGTGGCCCTACCCAATAAAGTCTGCACTTTCAGCAGAAAGCATGGTGGAAGCTCTATGCATTTGTAACTTTAGGCACAATCAGCACACCTTTGATCATTCAGGGGTCCCAGTCGTGTACAACTATATCTGCATAGTCGTACATATGCAGAGATCTATCCACACCTCCTGCTAAACGAGAACAGGTCATGTCAGGTCAGGGACAGGTGGGAATTATCCTACTCCCACTACATAAGTTCAGGGAAAGCTGTTTGAAAGTGATAATAGGAATAGAATGAGATGGTGCCCTTGTCAGGGAAATATAGACTATAAGGCATGATGTGTAATATCCAACTAGACCCCTGTAAGGTTTTCTAGTCTAGATTAATTATGTCATCTATTAAAATAAAAAACCTGTGCATGTGTGATAGGCCAACCGGTTTCCTAATTTATCCACCTCTGTGTGGGAACCCTAATCAGTTGAACTGTGTCCCTGAAGACAAGAAAGTACAGTTTTAGCCACACGGGAAAAGGTCATAAAGCACATGCTTTGCACGCAGAAGATCCTAGGCTCAACCCTTGACATCTCCAGATAGAAATAAGACAGCCCCTGTCTAAAAGGCTGAAGAGATACTGCCAGTCAGTGTAGGTAATACCAAGTGAGATGGACCAATGGTCTGACTCAGCAGCTTCTTATGTTTCCAGAAAACCTGGTTATAAAGGATTGTTCTGGTGGTTCAGTTATACCTTTATCCAATCTCCAGTCAGAATACTTGTAAGTATTAAGACCAATTATTACCAACCATGTTTAATTTATTTCATTTGTTATATTTCTATCCTGCCTTTTTTCCTACTGCAAAGGACTCAAGGCAGCTTACATGATTTTCCTCCTCTATATTATCCTCATAGCAACCCTGTGAGGTAGATTAATCTGAGAGCCAGTGACTGGTCCAAAGCCACCTGTTGAGCTTCATAGCCATGTGGGGACTAGAACCTGGATCTCCCAAGTTCCAGTCCAACACTCTAACCACTACACCACACTTGATCTTGCTAATTATTCATGTTTGCTGGGTTTATTGGTGGTATCACTGCATGGTAATGGCTGCAACATTTGGTCGTTCAAAGACCACAGTCATCACAGTCTGCCAATGCCAAATATCTGTAAACCGAGTTAGAATGAACAGTTAAATGGAGTAGATAATAGCTCAGTAGCATCGAAGCATCAAAAAGCAAATGGAATCTACTGGCAAATCTGGATTGCTACTTATTTATTCCCTGGGATATTGAGATAACATTGTGGCTGTGTGCAATTGCTTACTGCAGAGAAAGCGTTTTACACTTTACACTTAGGTATTATTAGACAACATAGCATTTGAAGAGGGTATAATGGTACTAACTCTAAGTGGTTCCAGCATGCAGAGATATAAGCCAAGCACTTTCTTTCTTTCATTCTTTCTTTTTAAATTTAAAATTGTTTTCTCATAGAATAAGTAATATTTTTCCCCTTGAAAGGTTTTCTCTCTTTCATTTGTGGAAGGACCAGATGGGTCTCTCAGGTCATTTGCAGTTATGAAAGAAACACATAAAAAATCCCTTTCAGAAGTGAGTTATCCTTTATTCTTCACTGGAAAACAAATTATTTGCTTGGATGGAAACCTTTTGTATTTTGGTGTAATTGCTGATATCTGTGGGGTGCCCTGGAAAATGAGATGCTCTGTCTCAAGGAGTTATAACTTATCCCTGTGCATAAAATCTAAATAAATAAATTGGAACATACCTCTAGGTAACATGCAGAGAAACCATACAAGGAATACAGCTGAGAAATCAGGAAGAGGCCTCAAGTGATAACAAGTGGACAAGATATAATTATTTCACAGCAGGATTTGGCTGATCTGCCTTTGTAAGAATGTGGTTTTGTTGGGTAGTTTTTGAAAACATTGTGTGTTATATCTTGACAATCATTCCTAGGTTAGTTGCTGCTGCAGCTACTGCTACTGCTGTTGCAGAAAGTCCTGCTATTAGGAAAATGGATAAACAAGATTAAGGTGTTGTTGTTTTTGTAATTATGAAATTTTATACTAATTTTCTTGCTATGCAATTCATAGGTTAGATGTGTATTATTTCATTCTGTGAAGAATTCATTCCTGGACCTAGTTCCTGTGTGTGTGGGGATGTATCTTTGATGGCATCTTGCCCAATGCAACCCTTAAATTACTTTATCTAGAGTAGAGCCGTTGAGGAGAAGCCAGTCTTGAATAATTTGTTTGAAAGTCAGAGCTCCTAAAACCATATTACAAAATCAGAATTGTTCTAAATAACCTGGCTGTTTGCTTTTATTCCTCCATACAAAAGATTTGACTCCATTAAACTGCTATCCAATTTAGTGGAGAGTGTGCTTTTCTCCTAAATACTTAACTTAGTGGTCTCTTAGGGATGAAAGGAAACATTTTCCAATTCCTTGCTAAAATATTCTTCTTTTGCTGCCAATTTTTAAACAGTTATATGGACTTTGGCAGTTTGCACAACTGGTATTCATTTTACGATTAAGTGTTTCAGTGTTCTTATAAATTTCCCTCAGTCTTTTCTGAAAGGTGTACAATATAAGTACATCTGTGACACTATTATGGAATTTACGGATGGCCATTAGATACATTACATATTGTTTTGAGCTATTATTTACCATACTACTACTACTACTACTACTACTAAATGGCTATGAACATACAACTCACATAAATCTGGGGCTCCAAATGGTTGAATACAACCACTATTTACAAAGTGATAACTTAACAAGCATGGTGTGTATGTGACCATTTAATAAGTTAGGACACAATTCTATGTTGATTGTTGGAGCCTGCTGAATATCCTAATGTACAGCAGTCGGAGCACAGATGTGATCCTTGCCTTCATGCTATGCCTACCCTGCATTTTTGCTAGATGCCCAATTTTGCCAGTCCAGCCATGGCATTTTGGAGCAGGACCACTACCTCTCCCGGGACCACCCCCTTTTCCCCATCTCCACACTCAGGTTTTCAAGTGCAGGGAGGTAGACTGCACCGTGTCCTTCACGCTGGCTACAAGGGGGAGGGGCAGGGGCAAGGAACTTAGGTTTATGGAGACCATTGTTATCTGCCCTATTAGCCAGTCTACCTAATTCTTTGGGAGAGTCAGGATGCTATTTGCTGAGTGGAAAGGGAAAGGCAATCTGTATTTGTTGAGGGGCACCTTTACTGCATTCTTGAAGGGTAGTAGAAATTTTGTGAAAGTGGTACTATGCCTACTCATGTGTTTCCAAACTTTCAGAATTATATTGTTTTCTAGGTAAATAGTTCAATATCATGACACCCTGCCTTCAAGCACTCTACTGTTTTCTGTGTGTTTCACAATGCATAACCTTGAAAAATAGATATTGAAATACTGTCATTCTTGCTGAAGACTTCTTTCTTGCTAAGCATAACATCAAATCGTCCCATCTTTATTTTGATGTTGATGGTAGCACAGGTGATAGAGCAACAAATAAAACACAGTTCTTATTCAGGACCCCAAATCATTCTAGATGGGTGAAGTTGCTTTAAATATTCCATCTTCCAGGCATATGATTGCTCCTGTGAAGGAAAACTACTGGCATTCTGTGTCACAGAAATGAGCTAAGTGAACTATTTACTAGGGATGTGCACTGACCCCCCGGATCGGATCGGATAGCGGATCGGAATCGGACCTGGGGGGTCGGATCGGATCGGATCGGATCGGAGGCTGGTCGGATCGGATCGGACCAGATGTCCGATCCGGATCGGACGCCATTTTGAATGCTTTTTCCCATAGCCAAGTATTGTTTTACAAAAACGCCTATAACTTTTTCATTTTTAAAGATAGAAGGATGAAACTTGGGCACATTGTAGACTGGTTAGGGGTAGTTATCTGTGAGAAATTTCAGAAAGATTGGTGCATGCATTTTGTGGCAATTAATTTTTTAATAAATACCCAGGAATGCCTATAACTTTGTCATTTTTAAAGTTACACACATGAAACTTTGCCACATTGTAGGGGGTACCTTGGGACCTATGTGTGTGAAATTTCAGAAACGTAGGTGCTTGTCTTGTGTGGCAATTAATTTTTAGAAAAATGGGTAGTAGTGGGGTAAATACAGTTACGCCTCCCATTTTTTTATTTTTGAAGATACAAACAGGAAACTTGGGCACATTACAGGTACCACTTGCCTTGATATGTGTGTGAAATTTCAGAAACATTGGAGCTTTCCTTGTGTGGCAATTAATTTTTGAAACAATGAGGAAAGAAACACCTATAACTTTGTCATTTTTAAAGTTACACACATGAAACTTTGCCACATTGTAGGTGGTACCTTGGGACCCATGTGTGTGAAATTTCGGAAACGTAGGTGCTTGCCTTGTGTGGCAATTAATTTTTTAATAAATACCCAGGAATGCCTATAACTTTGTCATTTTTAAAGTTACACACATGAAACTTTGCCACATTGTAGGCGGTACCTTGGGACCTATGTGTGTGAAATTTCGGAAACGTAGGTGCTTGCCTTGTGTGGCAATTAATTTTAGAAAAATGGGTAGTGGTGGGGTAAATACAGTTACGCCTCCCACTTTTTTATTTTTGAAGATACAAACAGGAAACATGGGCACATTACAGGTACCACTTGGCTTGATATGTGTGTAAAATTTCAGACAGCTGGGTCCAGGCATGTGGTGGCAAGGTATTTTTGAAACAATGAGGAAAGAAACGCCTATAACTTTTTTATTTTAAAAGTTAGAAGTCTGAACATTGCTCACTTTGTAGATGGGTTAGGGGTAGATATGTGTCAGAAATTTCAGAATTATAGGTCCAGGCATTTGATGGCTATGGAATTTTTAAATTACATGTTTCAAAAAAATTTCTACAGAGGCCAGGTCTTCCCCTCCCGCTTCCCGCGAAGAAAAGGAAACACTCTCTCGTCTCGATCCCTTTGATCCTTGCTAGTAGTATCCATTACAGGGCTCGTGTTTCCTTTCCTACTTTCACTTATCAAGCAGAACGGCTGAGCCTAGCTGAGTTTTGCAGCCATGCGTGCAAGGAAGGATCACTCTGGTCTCGATCCCTTTGATCCTTGGTAGTATCCATTACAGGGCTCGTGTCTGCTTGAGTACAAAGTGAAAAGTGAAAGTAGGAAAGGAAACACGAGCCCTGTAATGGATACTACTAGCAAGGATCAAAGGGATCGAGACGAGAGAGTGTTTCCTTTTCTTCGCGGGAAGCGGGAGGGGAAGACCTGGCCTCTGTAGAAATTTTTTTGAAACATGTAATTTAAAAATTCCATAGCCATCAAATGCCTGGACCTATAATTCTGAAATTTCTGACACATATCTACCCCTAACCCATCTACAAAGTGAGCAATGTTCAGACTTCTAACTTTTAAAATAAAAAAGTTATAGGCGTTTCTTTCCTCATTGTTTCAAAAATACCTTGCCACCACATGCCTGGACCCAGCTGTCTGAAATTTTACACACATATCAAGCCAAGTGGTACCTGTAATGTGCCCATGTTTCCTGTTTGTATCTTCAAAAATAAAAAAGTGGGAGGCGTAACTGTATTTACCCCACCACTACCCATTTTTCTAAAATTAATTGCCACACAAGGCAAGCACCTACGTTTCCGAAATTTCACACACATAGGTCCCAAGGTACCGCCTACAATGTGGCAAAGTTTCATGTGTGTAACTTTAAAAATGACAAAGTTATAGGCATTCCTGGGTATTTATTAAAAAATTAATTGCCACACAAGGCAAGCACCTACGTTTCCGAAATTTCACACACATGGGTCCCAAGGTACCACCTACAATGTGGCAAAGTTTCATGTGTGTAACTTTAAAAATGACAAAGTTATAGGTGTTTCTTTCCTCATTGTTTCAAAAATTAATTGCCACACAAGGAAAGCTCCAATGTTTCTGAAATTTCACACACATATCAAGGCAAGTGGTACCTGTAATGTGCCCAAGTTTCCTGTTTGTATCTTCAAAAATAAAAAAATGGGAGGCGTAACTGTATTTACCCCACTACTACCCATTTTTCTAAAAATTAATTGCCACACAAGACAAGCACCTACGTTTCTGAAATTTCACACACATAGGTCCCAAGGTACCCCCTACAATGTGGCAAAGTTTCATGTGTGTAACTTTAAAAATGACAAAGTTATAGGCATTCCTGGGTATTTATTAAAAAATTAATTGCCACAAAATGCATGCACCAATCTTTCTGAAATTTCTCACAGATAACTACCCCTAACCAGTCTACAATGTGCCCAAGTTTCATCCTTCTATCTTTAAAAATGAAAAAGTTATAGGCGTTTTTGTAAAACAATACTTGGCTATGGGAAAAAGCATTCAAAATGGCGTCCGATCCGGATCGGACCTCATCGGATCGGATCGGATCGGATCGGAGGTTGTCCGGATCGGATCGGATCGGATCGGATTTTCCCGATTTTGGGTCGGATCGGATTCGGATCGTGGATCGGATCCGATCCGATGCACACCCCTACTATTTACTTGCCAAACCACTGGAGAATGAAGACTTGTCCTGGGATTTAGTTCTGGCTTCTTTTCTTTTTCCATTCCATATTTGAGAAAGCAGAAAGGAGAGACCCATTGGAGGCAAGCTTGGCTTCACATTCTTATACAAATTCGGAAAGACAGTTGAATTTATGTAATTCATATCCTCTCTATAGCCATCCAGCATGTGATAGGAATGACAGGCATAGACACTGGAGGAAATGGAAAACAGCACTGCACAGAAAACACAACTGAGAGCCTATCTACACTACTGCTTTTAAACGGTTTAAAACGGTTTATAATAGTAGTGACAGCTGTTGGGGTCCAGGACACACTCCGTATACAGTTTTCAAAATGTTTTCAAAGTGTTATATCCTGCATGTGTAGATAGGCTCACAGTTATGACAGACCTTCAGAATTTCTCCAAAATCTCATTTCTTCTTCTTCTAATGTGAACCCAGTAAAATTCAGGAAAGTCTTAGTTTTATGTAGAAAGTGTCAAAAATCCCCACAGTTCAGGTATTGTATTGTTCAACACTTTCCTCTTTTCTTTCTGTGCACATAGGAATGGATCTTCAATGGTTTCTCTTTTACTCCCACAAAATGCTAATTTCATTGTAAAGATTCTAAGCTTCTAAACATAATTCAAAAGTAATACAGCCGTGTGCATTATCCATTTATCAGAACAGCCAAAGTCTATACTGTAATAAAGCAATGACATTTTCAAACTGTAGGAAGTGAGGAAATTATATCAGAACAAATGAGGATTAAGTGTCCCTAAATTACCATCTAACCTTCTCAAATGCACACTTAGCACAAAGTTAGCCTCTTCAATGCTCAGCTCACACACTTTCTATTTCAGAAGCAACCACTTAGAGCATGAAGACCAGATCAGATGCTCACAGCCCAGTTCACAAAGCAGTTAATCCAGAATACCTGGTCTGCTGTTCATTTTAGCTTGCAGTGTTATGTGCACATCCAACTAACTGTGTTTTAGGCTGCCTCTACAAGAGGCATTTAAAGCTTCCTGGACCCTAAGATCATCTACAGGGGTCCTTATCCGTGAGCCCCTGCCAAAGGAAGTGAGGCAGGTGGCCATTAGGAGGAGGGCTTTCTCCGCTGTGGCACCCCGGCTGTGGAACGAGCTCCCCAGAGAGGTTCGCCTGGCGCCTACTTTGTACTCTTTTCATTGCCAGGTGAAGACCTTTTTATTCTCCCAGTATTTTAACAGTTAAATTAACTCAATTTTAATCCTTGCTGTTTTAACTTTGTATTTTAATCTGTATTAATTCCTGCTGCTGGTTTTATTTTGGTTTTATTCTGGTTGTGTTTTTAGATTGTATGTTACTTGTTGTTTTTGGATTGTGGCTTGTTTTATATTTTTAAAATGATTTTATGGTTTTAATTTTTGTGAACCGCCCAGAGAGCTTCGGCTATAGGGTGGTATAAAAATGCAATAAATAAATAAATAAATAAATAACTTCGCCACATTTCAATTCCTTCCTTGCAGCAGCTCACCTTAATAGCACAAACTCTCTCTCTGCTTATCATAGAATCATAGAATAGTAGAGTTGGAAGGGGCCTATAAGACCATCGAGTCCAACTCCCTGCTCAGTGCAGGAATCTACTTTAAAGTATCCCTGACAGATGGTTGTCTAGCTGCCTCTTGAATGCCTCTAATGTGGGAAAGCCTACGACCTCCCTAGGTAATTGGTTCTATTGTTGTATTGCCCACAGGTCAAAACAAAGGGAGCTGGTCTTCTTTTTTTTAATCCTTTCTAACATAGGAAAAGGAAGTGTGCGAGAGAAGCCAGTTGTAAGAGGGGCTTGGAAATGAAGAAAAGCTGCAGAGGTGGAGACACAAGGGGCCATGTCTACACCATGGATTTTCACCGGAGTCATCCCTGTGCATCCAAATGATGCACAGGGGATCCTGGGCAGGAGAGGGGATGACCCCTCCATTTTCCCAGGAGAACTGGTTGCCCAGTTATCCCAATTTTCCCCTTAATCCCGGGACCATCCCTAACACCATGGCCAGTGTTGACGCTGCTCCTGGCTTGTCCCACCTCCCCGTGAGTAATGGGGCTCTGGAAACAGGCACGGAGCTGCGTGGGGAACAGTTCGTGCCCAACAGGGGTGGTGGGGGAGTGGGTTTGGGATGTTTCATTTCTTTTTCTTTTACTCATGAATGTCGGTGGAGCGCAATTGTGCTCCATCTCCGAGAAGTCAAAAAAAAAAAAGAAAAAAAAAGAAAAAGAAATGGTGCCCGCGATGCCCCTCTTGCCTTCCAGGACGTCACGCTGGCATGTGTACTCTGGGGGATGATCCCGGAAGCAGGAAATCCCGGGATCCTCCCCCCTGTATCCTGGAAGGCCCTGTGGTGTAGAAAGGGCCAAGGAAGTGAAGGAGAGATTTGAAATGCCTCCTGCTTTCTCCTATCTGGAGCTTTTCTGCACAAGGCTGTTAATCCACTGTATCTACTTTCATCGCAGAATTGAGATCCAAGCACTAGATGAGGAGCTTTTCCCTTCTGCTTTCCTGCTTCATAACCTCTAGAAGGCACTGTGGTATAGCAGAATAACAGTTACACAAATAGAAAAAGGTGTTTTCTTTTGCTTTAACAAATAATACCACAGTTTCACTGCTCTAAGAAAACTCACTGAAACTACTGTTTAAAAACTGAAGTGAAAATTAAGGATCATGATATTGTCAAAAGGCTCATAAACAATTGTGAGTAGGAAATGATGAGTGCACAATAAATGCTTCGTGTTGAAAAGCTCCTAGTCAGTCAACCAGTTAATAAATGGAACCTTTCTGTTGTTCTTTAATAAAATGCCAGGTGCTTGTTGAATAGGAGATATGCGGAAAGAATATATGCTCAGGGTGAAGAGCACTGCTGCTGAGTTCCAAAAGGAGGATAATTCAAGGGGAAAGGAAAAGAGAATATCTGGAGGAAGCAGTTCAGCACATGGAGAGTATGTGAAATGAAAATACAACGCTGAGCAGAGAAAGATTTTTTTTTAAAAAATGGTGCAGCCATCTCCTCCCCCTCCAAGCTCATAAATCAGGCCTGCTATATTCACAGAAAGGAAGACAGGGGAAAGGAAACGTATCCTTGCTGATCCCATTCAGAAATAAAGAACAGAGTCTTTTCCCAAAATCTACTCTTAAGTTGTTTTGTCAATCTAATTTAGCAGCTACAATGCAAGATCTAACACTGTTGCCAGGTGGGTTTGTTGAAGGCTGGCCAGTATACATCATGAAAGTCCTTTGCACATATATCTATGTTCCTTATGGAAATGACTGATGCAATCTTGTAAGTGGAGGAGTTTTGTACATGCTCTGTAGTTTCTTCACCCATAAGAGTTCACAGGACTGGGACAATTGCTTCGATACTGTTGGTTTGCCCACCTGTGGTTTGCACATGTGTGGAGCAGCTGTTTGCATATGCAGACCCTCACTAGAGCAGGATAACCAAAAAGAGCATATGAAAGTATCCATGTTCCATGTGAGTATGTTGGCATTGAAAGCTGGTGCATCTCGGAGAGCAAACCGTTATGTTTGGGCATGAGTATGGATCCACTGAGGCACATGCATAGTTGACCAGTTGGTTTTCAGGATCCTAAGGCAGGACTTACGCATATGTACACATTCCCATCTGCATCTTCTGTGCTCCTTTATTTGCCACTGGTGGGCAACTTGTGACCTTCCAGATGTTGTTGGACTTCAACTCCCAGCATCCCTCACTATTGGTTATGCCAGCAAGGGAGCTCGACTACTACTACTACAATAGCTAGAGGGCTACAAGTTGCATCCCCTTGATATATACTAACAATTTCCAGTGAGAATATGCTCCTGTACATGGTACTAGCTGTGCACAGTGTTTCGTGGCTCACAACCAGTTCTGAATTGTGGCTACTAAGTTTTTGGATCACAGCCATCATCTGGATGTAAAATGAGATCAAGTATTTCATCATCAAACAAGTTAGCTGGGGATTTTGAACACTGTTGAGTGAGTAATTTACACCAATGATTTATGAAGGCATTGCAGAATTGATAGTGTTTATTATTAATCCACAAAACATGGAATATTTTTCAGCTGAACCTTATTTTTCTAAATATGATTGATGACTAATTTACCATAGGGCTATAACATGGATATATTTGGGTGATTTGCACCAAATTAACCTGAGGGACACACACACACACACGAGTTACTTGGACCTCACTAACTCCCTCTCAAAATTGCTGGATTCCTGAAATTTAGTACTCACGTATTCAAAGAAAACCTGATCACTAGAAATTCTCAAGCTTATATATGTGTATACCTCTCTATCAAAGTGTAACAAAAATGGTGAATGTACTTCTAGACTGCTAAGAGCACTGAACTTTATCTCAGGCATGTGATTACCGTAGAAGTATCAGAGATGTTTGTAAGTCTTAACTTAAAAATTGAGATGGGAAGACTACTCTTAAATAGATATGGTACTTCTAGGTACTCCAGAAAGCTGAAATTTGCCCTAAATATGCATATTTTTTACAAATATTTGAAAGGTAGACACTTACATATCTCTTGCTAGGAACAGTGGTAAGAACACTTCCAAGACACCTAGAAAGCTAACATTTGGTATGCACGTAACACAAGATTCCCTGATAAATAGAAAAGCCAGAAAATGGAATATTTTTGGAACCTAATACTCAAAATCTGGGGTGGTATTTACCATATAATATAGAGCAATATTCCAGCTCATAACAAGCCAAATTGCAGATAGGCTAGAATGTTTGGATGCAGGAATTTTGTTGCCTTTTCAAGTGGTGATTTTAGGAAGGGTCATTTCCAGTTTCGATGGTGAACATTTATTTAGGGATGTATAATTTCATTTTAGTTCACTTAACATCAGAACTTTTCCCTATTCATAAGCCTTAATGAAAATATGAGCACATTTTTTCAGGCAAATCTCAACATATTGGTGAGCTTGCAATTGTTCACACAAAATGTGTTCATCAGAAAAATAAACTTTTTAAAAAAAGCCCACTGTTGCATGCTCTAGCCAATGATGCTATTCAGACACCACACTATGCCACAGTGATGAAGCATTTTGAGCTAAACATTATGGCATGTTGTGTGAACCATTCCTAACCATGATGGCTACATAACCACAGTTTAAACACACTCACTAACCATTTGCTGCAAAAGGGTTAGTGGCCTAACCATAGCATAGTTGTTGTCAGAATGGGGGAATCACACACTTTGGTTCTCCCATCCCTACTGGGAGAATGTACACTTCATTTATGACTAAATATAAAATATAATCAACACTTGTACTCACTGACTTGCCAATAAATAGAAATGTAGCATGTGGGGGTAGGGTGGGCAAGAGGGTTGAAGTGATAAAAGCTAAACTACATGTTTTCATAAGCAGCTTTCTGAACCAAGCATCTGTCACATTTTATATATAGACCCCTTGCCAAAGGGTGAGGTTACCAGGCAAGCAAGATAGTTACATGTCAGATGCACCTGCTGCTAGAGGCTTTTCAATAGAAAATTCAATAGAATTCACTTTCAAAACTCACAGCAGGCACAGTCTTGAAAGGGCAAGTGGGCATGTTTCACCACATGCAGCATCCATTCAGTTGGTGCTTTAGATGCCAACCACCTTTGAAAGTCAAAGTGTCTGCGAAGACATCAGCCCTCTTGTAACAAGCATGGTTAGGCAAGTACACCAGATTCATAGCCTCCAGCCTACAGGAAAGACTACCTTTCCCTTCTCCTACCCCAGACTCAACATGAATATTCATTGCCACAATACAGAGCAAGATTGACAAGGTTGGAGTCAGTGCCTGAGATTTTTCTTGCCCACTGCATCTCTGATTTTAGTTGTCTAGAGGTTATCTAGGGGTGCAGAACCTCTTTCAGCCCAAGGGCTGAATTTCATTTTAGAAAAGCTCTTCAGGGGAGGGTGCATTCCAATGGTGGGTGTGGCCAACAGCAAAAGAGGGAAGGGCCAAAATACCAAAAATAACAGCATATTTTAGCTTAAAGCTCTTACTGCCTTTAGAATGGTGGTGGGGAACCCTGCACAAATGCTCAGCAACCACCAAATGATTGGTGGTTGAAGGAAAAGGCTGGGGCCAGGGAAAGGGGCCACAAACATCTGGGAACCCTGGCAAGCCAGACTGAGACCCTTGAAGGGCCAGATTTGGTCACCAGGCCAGAGGTTTTGCACACTTTGGTTTAGATGACAGAGAATGAGTAGCCATTCTAGTTTAGATTAGCAAGTCTTGGTGGTCTTGTTGCTGGGTGATGTAGTGCATGTCAACAACTTTGAAGTTGTCAGGCATAGTGGCATATGGTTGCATTCTGAGACATGGGACTTGGGAGACTGGGGTTCTAGTCCTCATTTGGCCATAAAGTTCACTGGGTGATCTTGGGCTAGTCACTGACTCTCAGCCTAACTTACCTCACAAGGTGCTGTGAAGATAAAATGGAGAGGAGGAGGCTTATGTGTGCTGCCATAAGCAACTTGGAGGAAAGGTTGGATATAAATACAAAAGATGCATCTCATTTTCCAGTTCTGATTGTAATAGGATGGGTTGGACAATACCTGTCAATATCTGGCCCATATGTGTAGTGAGAAACAGGTTTGTACCTTCCCTGTGTTCCAACACAATATACCTGCACCACCTCTGACATCCTCTGAGTGTAATGTTTGAATAGGAACTAATACTTGCAAAATAAAATGAAGGTAACTCCAGATCATGCTTTTGATTCGTGGATTTAATATGCATTGACTGCCTAATCTGGGACTATTCTTGAAAAGGATGCTTGTCAGTTTCTGAAGCAAATGAGGATATTCACCCATCTCTTGTCAGAAACAGCCAAAAGGAGGTGGCAAAACAAACCTAAACCTATGGAATCATGGAATTATTCTGATGTACAATGAAATGGCTGTGTTTTTAAAAAGTCCAGTTGTTGCCCAAAGAAACTTTGAGCTATTGATTTGTGAACTGCATTGTTTGTATACAAGGGTCAGGATCCATTTGCCAAGGAGTAACTACTGTAGGCAGCTTTTTAAAAAATTAAAAATAAATCTTCATTTGCTGAGAAATATTTTGGGGGAAAAGACATGTTTGAAAAAACAAGGGTATTTTGAAATGCTGTGTAAGTGCTTTCTCTTTAACTTTGTATCCCAAGAGAACATGTCATATTTTCTCATTGTCTTGTACACAGTGGGGCTGTCTTCAAAACAAAACTTTCTTTGATGGACCTTGTTCAAGATTATAGCAAAGAATGGAATGAGGAAAAAAGGGATTTGCTTACTAAAACAAACACACGCAAGATGTGAAGTGGGAGAAAAATGTCCTACATAACACGTAAATGATATTTTTGATAGTACTAGTTTTACAAAAATACTTTGAAAGTTTTTTTTCCCCAGGAGAGAGCTTTTTGAAAAATGAAATAAGGAACTTCTGAAACTGCACCAGCCACTAAACACCTGCACTATAAAATTCTTAGGAGAATACTTGGGATGAGGAGGCAATTACCTACTACTGTACTTTCAGGTTATTCATTAAAAATCTCATTTCCAAATATTTATTAGCATTATGGCAATATGGGCAAGGTGAATTTATCCTGCATTATGCCTCCTCGAACTAAATTTGCTACATCAGATTTTAAGCAGCCTAACTATGTGGACCAGGAGCCATGGACCTTAAGGAGCAGAAATAATGGATTTGACCTTGTTACTGAGAAGCTGAGCCATGCTGGATTTCCTGTGTTATTTTTGCAAACATCACTCAAGCAAGTTATCTAAAACAGAGATGTCTTTCAATGGGACATCTAGTTCTTATTTGGCTCGACGGGGTTCTGCGGCATGTATGACTCAACTTTTTTTCAGGGTTTCTTTTGCACATTTTAGGGAAGGAATGGGAAGTTTTGCAATTTGCACAAATTACAGCTGAATTTCTGTAGATTGCAGCTGAATCTGCACAAATCATGCAAATTTGGCTACAATTTGCAGAACAGGCGCAAATTTGGCTGTAATTTGTGCAAATTGCTCATAAATCTGTGCAAACCGCAGACCCTCCTGCTACCAAAATGAGTAAGAAACTCCCAGAAAGTCAGAAACCAAAATGAAGACCAGCAGGCCAAGCTTAGGGAAGCTTGTCAAATCCTCCCCACCCACAAATGGATTTCTTGGACATTTTTAGTCTAAAATGGGTCATTCTGGAAGGCTTTTGCACCTAGCTGCACATGGCAGCTAGGTGCAAAAGCCTCCTGATGGTAATGTACGAGCTACTACCACATTACCATACTTAAATTTATGATCAATGTGTTTTCTACTTTAATTGAATTAATAGGAATTGTCCTCATGTGAGTATGCAAAGGAAGGGAATTCTGAATATATGCAGATACCTTCCTAATAGTTTGGTCAAGTTACCTACATCAGGCCAATCTAAAGCCCTGCTCAGAAATATCATGCATTCCTGAAGTTATCTCATTTCTAGAGAGATCATTAGATTAAGACGTTGTTGTATTACACTTATCCCTTGCGATATTTTGTTGTTGTTCTGGGAACCTCTACATCTTTGTCCCTCCAAAGCATGGCTTTTTTGTTGCCTAATCATTCAGCCTCAAACTCTGTCATGGGACCAGGAGTTTAAGGAAGGTTTCTATTCACTTGGGAATCAAACTATTGAATCTTTTGTTTTATCTCATCCTGAGTATGCCCAGAATCTTTTTCTCTTTTATGCACCTTGCCTGTACCCTATAACAGTTCCTGAGTCCTAACTGTCAGTGTTGATCGCAAGACCTAGCATACTTAGGCCATTTCTACACCAGACCTTTTGCCTGGGATGGCCCCTGGCTCGTCCCTGAGTGCCGATGGTGTGTATTAGGTACTTCCGGGATCGCCCTCCCTCCCTCCTTTTCTTTATAAACCATTCATATCTTAAGACTTCTTGTGTGGCATGTGGAAACAGAGGGGGAAACCATGGATGAAAACCAGGGTCCTTCAGTGTCTATCAAAGGTGTGAGTGGATAGCGAGTCGAGAGCTGGGCACTTCCAAAACTAGCCATAGTACTGCTCCTTAAATGCAGCAGAAACCATCTCTTCACATAGAGACATATTTGCCACCAATCCACTTTCACACTTTCAAAAATCAGCAATAATCTGATTTATAACATAAACAGTGAATACCCCTTTTAACTTGTTAAACCAATGAAAACATGCAATAATCTAAATCATTAAACAGCAATCATATATTACAAAGTAGTATGCAGCTGCTCTAAATAAAATTCTGAGTTACCTAACTGTTGTCTGGTATCAGGAAATGCTGTTGATGCTGGTATTAGGACTTTTTCCCTTTCCATCTCCTGCCATGTGGTTGTTCAGTAGAGCCCTGGCTGAAAGTATCATTCTGATAACTATTTCTAGAGGACAAGCATCCTCAATGTGATACTCAGGGCTCATTACATAGTTTTTTACAGTATGTATATATAAGATATACAGAGCAATCCACCTCACTTCAAAGCCAACATGTCACAATCAAGTTGTAACTTGTATAAATAAAAAAGAGGGTTGATTCAAGGTTTAATTCAATATAACTAGTAGAAGGAGGAGAGCAATGATATAGTTATAGGAGAGTTGCCTGCAGGAAAGGAATAAATTGCATTGGCTGAAACAGCAAGGTGTCATTTGTAATATATAGCAAGCAAAATTTTTCAGCTGCCCTAGCATCAGCAGGACCCAAGAAGTACTCATTTTCAATCACTAGATCGTGTGTGTGTGTGTGTGTGTGTGTGTGTGTGTGTTTGGAAGACAAGCCTGATGGATATGCAGGGACTTTACAAAACTGAATTGATCAAGGTGCTGGTACAACTTCCCTAGGAGGAAAGGTTAAAATGTCTGGGACAATTTAGCTTAGGAAAAATGGCAAATAAGGGAACACATGGTAAAGGTATACAAATATATATATATATATATATATATATATATATATATATATATATATAATCTGAAGGGGAAGGAGAACGTAGGGGGTGGGGCGAGAGAGTTCATCAGCATAGTAGTGATACAGGTGAAAAGATACATGAGCTGAAATAGCGCAACAACGCACAGACTTGAAAGTGCCCAGCTCTCGACTCGCTATGGAAACAGAGGGGGAAACCATGGATGAAAACCACGGTCCTTCAGTGTCTATCAAAGGTGTGAGTGGAGTGGTGGCAAATGTGTCTCTATGTGAAGAGATGGTTTCTGCTGCATTTAAGGAGCAGTACTATGGCTAGTTTTGGAAGAACCCATTCTGGACCTAATGGTATTTGATAACTTCAGTGAATACCCCTTTCTTGGGAAAGATTCTTGAGAGAGTCATGGTGGGGCAACTGCAAGCATTGTTGAAGGATAATGATTATCTAGACCCATTTCAGCTGGGTTCTGATTTTCTACACCATAGGGGTGTAGAGGGGAGGGAGGGCGATCCCAGAAGTACCTAATACACACCACTGGTGCACAGGGACCAGCCAGGGGCCATCCCAGGCAAACAGCCTGGTGTAGAAACGGCCTAGGTTAGAGGACCAAATCAGCCTTGATTGTCCTGACGGATGACCTCTATTGAGAGAGGAACAGAGGGAATGTGGCTCCATTTATTCTGCTTGATCTCTTATTGGTTTCTGATTCCATCGACAATGGTATCCTCCTGGTACAGTTTTGTGGGTTGGGGATTAGAGGCACTAAGTTACAATGGTTCTGCTCCTACCTGCAGTGTCAATTTCACAGAGTAACGTTGGGTGACTAGTTGTTGGCAATTAAGCTATGGGGTTCTACAGTGTTACATCTCATCCTCTGTGTTGTTCAACTTCTGTATGAAGCCACTGGGAACCATAATTAGGCTATTTGGAGGAAAGTGCTATCAGTATGCTGATGAAATGCAGCTCTGTCTCCCTGTGACACCTAAATGAGGTGAGGGTATGCAAGACGTGGATCAGTGTGGACCCAGTGATGGCTTGATGAGGGCCAATAAACTGAGGGTATATCTTGGCAAGATGGAGGCCCTGTGGGTGAAGTGTTCCAAAGAATGGAAGATAAGCTTATTGCCTGTTCTGGATGGGGTGTCACTCTCTTTGAAAGATCTGGTTTGTAGTCTGGGGTACTCCTGGGTCCATCTTTGTTGCTGGAAGCTGAAGTAGCCATGGCCTTATTCCAGCTTCATCTGGTTATGCCTGCTATGGCTTTTTCTGAACAAGGATATCTTATATTACTGCAACAATCTTTACGTGGGGCTGCCCTTAAGGTATGTCCAGAAGCTGCAGCTAATGTGAAATGGAGCAGCTTGGCTGTGAACAGCAGCTGCCCCCTTCCAGCATGTAACTCCTTTGCTGAGAGAACTGCACCATCTACCTATTTGCCACTGGTGCAGGTTTAAGATTTTGTCATTTGTGTATAATAGGGTGACCAGATAAAATCCAGGTCAGGGCTCATGTAACTTTAACAGTTGTAGAGAAAAGGGAATTTCAGCCAGTGTCATTTGTATGCAATTAGTCCCTGGTGAAATTCCCTCTTCATCACAATAGTTAAAGGTGCAGGCACTATACTAGAGTGACCATATACAAAAGAAAGCAGGGCCCCTGCAACTTTAACTGTTGTGATGAAGAGGGAATTTCACCAGGAACTAATTGCATACAAATGACCCTGGCTGAAATTCCCTTTTCTCTACAACTGTTAAAGTTACAGGAGCCCTGACCTGGATTTTATCTGGTCACCCTAGTGTATAAATCCCTAAGCAGGATAACTGAGAGAGTGCCTTCCCCCTTACTGCTGGGTCACTGAGGTCATCAGATGAGGGACTCCTGGTGATTTTGCATGGACCTGCAATCTGTTTGGAGTCCACTCAGAGTAGAGCCTTCAGTGTACTGGCTCCCTTTCTGCAGAACTCCCTCCCTCTTAATGTCTAGCAGGCCCCAATGTTGCTTTGTTTTCAGCTCCTGCTGAAGACATTTTTATTTAAACAAGATTCCCCAGACTAACCAGCCACAGTTTTAAATAATATAATCTGACTTTAAGTATTTAAATTCTGTAGTTTGATTTTCTCTCTCTCTCTCTCTCTCTCTCTCTCTCTCTCTCTAGTGTTCATCACCTGAGCATCTTGTCAGATGTAGAACCATATATGACTTCTGTAAATAAATATATATGTAAAAATATAAAATGTAAATGTTAAAATCAGAAATTATTTCTAAGAATGTATTTCTTCACAATCAATTATGAACTCTAAGCAATGTAGCAAACTAGGGAGAGTATTTGGAGAATCGAGATTGAAAACTTTACTTGTCAGTAAAACATGCTATTTGGCCTTGGATATATCACTATCTTTTGGCTTAATCAATCTCATAGGATTGATATAAGGATAAAATAAGGAGGGACTGTAATCTGCTTGAATGGTTGTGAAAGAGGCCCAAACAAACAAACAAACAAATAGTATCCCAAGCTGCCTTTTCTCATGCCACTATCTTACAGGTCAGTTCATGACATCCACATCACAAGGAGAAGCCATTTAAACAGAGGCCATTTCTACACCAGGCTGTTTGCCTGGGATGTTCCCCGGCTGGTTCCTGTGTGCCGATGATGTGTATTAGGTACTTCCGGGATCTCCCTTCTTCTGTCTACACCCCTATGGTGTAGAAAGGGCCAGAGAGAGAGAGAAAGAAAGAGAGAGAGAGAGAGAGAGAGAGAGAGAGAAACAAAGGATATGCAGTATTTAAAAAGATCCGTAAAACTGGATGAAGAAAAAGGAAATCAGAATAAGGCACAGTATACAGAGTGGATTTTTTTTCCTGATCTCATTGGACTGAAGAGCAGAACTAAGTGAGAAATTATGTTGCATATACTGCCTAGCAGAAAAGAAATGCAAGCCACTGCCACCCAAGAAAGATAAACCTTTTAAGAATGGATTTTGTGTCATAATCATTTAAGTTCACAGACTTCATTACAAAGTAAAGCATACATCCATGAACCTGGGCCAGATCTACACCAAGTAGGATATGACACTTTGAAAACAGTCTGAAAACTGTATATGGAGTGTGTCTTGGGCCCCAACAATTGGCACTACTGTTATAAACCATTTTAAAGCAGTAGTGTAGTTCCTGCCCTGGTGAACACTACAGATACAAACAAGAATGAACCCTAAAGTGAGCAGAAGTAATTTGAGGTATGGTGGGAGGACACCCAGAAATAAATAGTTGGAAATGGAATTTTACCCTTCCCCAAACAATACAGGCACACATGCATTATTACAGAATCTAATGAAAGATAATTTCTAGTACGTATCCTTTATTTATTCCTGAACAAATGAAAACTACTTATAAGCAGCAACACAGTGAACATTTATAGTAAGCATCAGCATGGATAGGAAGTTATACAGTGCTGCCATGTAGTCTCCTAGAACAGACAGTAAAGGCCTTCAGGTATTATTTAATTTTGGCGTTTACACAAATGGAGCTAGAATTCTGCAAGCTATATTTTAAAAGTTGGCCATTCTAAACTTGTTGCAATGGGTAACAAATGCTATAATGTTTCAAAATACCAGAGATTTATCATGGGAAATAACTGAGATGTAATTTATTTAATAAAATTGCCATGATGATAGCCAATAACATTGCAACAGAAGAGCTGCTCTTTTGACTAATTAAAAGTAAAGCTTCGGAGACTGAACAGCTCCTTTTTCTCTGATGTACCTTCAAACAATCAAAGGGAGGATTGGGCAGGAGGTGGGTAGGGGAGAGATTGCCTACGAAAGGTGTAATTTGCTAAGAGTTTGGAGTTTTGCTAATGAGCTCATGTACCTCGCATATTAAACAATGGTGGAAAAACTTTTGAGAGTTCACATAGAGGACTTATTGAATAGATGACCTTACAGAGTGAGAGTTTATTCACTTGTTTTCATTTATTTATTAGATTTCTACACCAATCAGTATGCAAATTTCCCTGGGAGCCACAAAGTACAGCGCAAAAACAATATAAAATATAAAAGCTTAACACTACTGCATAAAAGTACAACCAGATTTAAATAGAGTAACAGATTTAAAACAGCAGAGCTAAAAGACAGAAATGCTAAATTGTTAAAATTCCTGGGAGTGGGGGAAGAGGTTTTTACCTGATGATGGAAAGAGCACCACGTAGGCACCAGGTGAACCTCTCTAAGGGGCTCATTCCACAGCTGGGGTGCCACAGCAGAAAAGGCCCTTTACCTGTAAGCCACCTGCCTCACTTCCTTTGGCAGGGGCTCTCAGAGAAGATCCGCTGAAGATGATCTTAGCATCTAGGCAGGTACATATGGGAGGAGATGATCCTTAACTTAGCCCCAAGCCTTTAGGGCTTTGAATTCCCATAACGTAACCTGTAGAAATGCTTCAATTTTTATAGAAAATTGGGTTTATATTTGGAAAGTGATATAAATCCAGCATTTAAATCTCACTTCAGCTGCACAATCCTATGAAGATAGTCAGGAGCCCCCAACCTCGGTGACTGCCAATTATTCAATGCAGGGTGGCTGCAGTGCAGCGGCAATTTTCACTTCAGTTTTCCAGCAGCCCTGCATTCTTCTGGATGGATGATTTGTCTCATCTAGCAGTGATGCTTGGGAGCAGAAGGGACAGAAGCCATAGGAAATGTCATATGGCTAATGCCCCAGTCTCCTCCCCGCTCACCCCCAGGTTCACCCCCTTTCCCCTGCCTCCACACTCCATATGCCGAGCATGGAGAGGTAGCTAGTGCAGTTCTCTCTGAGCTGGCTACAAGGGGCTTCCTGGCTATGAGAGCAGAGCCAGGGCTGCATCCTTGTAGCCAGGAAAACAAACAATCCAATGCTGTCCAAGGGCCATAGGATTGCTTTCTTGGGGAAGTAGCGATAATTATCTTTATTATTTGTGCACTGGAATAATAATAATAATAATAATAATAATAATAATAATCTTTAAATCATCCTGATTATGAGGACAAATGAGATGTCATGAAAGGAGTATTTAAAATTTGCCAAAATTGTAAAACCGTAGTTTGAGAAAAGTCATAGGAAAAAATAGTTAAAGCAATTGAGCAGGAAATACATGTTGATTTTGTAATGGGTAAAAAAAAGTTCCTTTATGTGTAGTGGGTAAAAAGTTCCTTATGTGTAATCATGTGTCTTCTATACATTCACTGGTGAAGTTTGTATCTTCAACAAAAGTCAGGAAAAAAAGTTTTCCTCTTCTAATTGTTTTTGCCATACCTCAGGACATCTGGTAGTCAAACTGGTAGTTGAAAATAATTAGTCTTTAATTACCATCAATTTTAATTTTCACCTGTTCCAAGATTAAAGTCTCTAGAAATTCTAGCTAATTCAGTTAATGGGTTCTAACCCCTTAGCCCCTTACCAGTAGTAGACTGTAATGAAATCTGCCTTGGAGGTCTCCACTAGCTGACATGTAGTTCATTCGGTAGATAACATGTTAAAATAAATAGCAGTATTGTAAGTTGTTCCCAAAGGGATAGGGACTGTTCCCACCACTGAGCAGAGGGCTTTATTGTGCCATGTTTGGGGGTAGAGGATGTAGGCCAGCGGTAGGAAGTGTGGCCTCCCAGAGGTTGGTGGACTGCTACTGCTTAACCCAGCCCTAGCCAACATAGCAAATGGAGATGGGTGATGGGAGTTGCAGTACAAGTACATCTGAAGGACCACACGGTCCCCATCCTTGACAAATATAGGACTAGTAGGGATGGAACAATCTGTTAGTTTTGCTTTCTCGAGTTCTTTCTCTCCTGAATATGAAGGACTTTGAATTTTTGTGTAAATTCTTACAAAAATGAACTGAAATGGCATTCTCATACATTCAATAGGTACAATTATTCCCAAAATTGGGATGATCATGATGTGCCTGTGTATTACTATTACTATTAAAATTATTATTATTATCTGCCTTTTTCCTAATACTGGGACTCATGGCAACTTAGTAGATGAAATCACATACAATTAAAATATGTAATTATAAATTTACAAAAGTTGAAATAGAATTAAACCCACTCTAACATTAAAAACATTTAAAACATTTAAAAAAGCAAATCACATTTTAAAAAAAAATCTAATACGTTAACACAGGTCCAGAATATTCTCAAAGGCTTGCTGTGTCATATAACCATTAAATATGAGGAGGTGACCACCCTAAGTGATCACTAACATGGTTGAATACACAGGGATTCAAACTCACCTGTTTGCCTGTGATGGCCCCCGGTTGGTCTTTGTGCACCAATGGTGTGTATTAGGTACTTCTGGGATCACCCACCCTCCCTCTACACCCCTATGGTGTAGAAAGGGCCTCAGACTTTAAAGAGAAAAGCAATCTATGTCCTGGGTCTGGATGGACAAATCTGTCAGTTTCAGCTTTTCCCACATTCAATTCATTTTTTTTAAAGCGTAAATTCTTTTTGTCAATATGGACAATTTTGTGAATTTTGGCAAATTCTTATCAAAAGTGAACAGAAATTAAATTCTTATCCATTCCCAAAGACTGGAGATCCAAAAATGGCTAGCCAAAGGAGAGCAAAGGACATCAACTGGAGAGTAAAAGCAGAGGCAGGGGATAGCAAAAAGTTCTATGATAAGGGCTGGTTCTTGTTAGCTACAGGCCCACTGGGCTGCACATCAGGCAGGAAAAGATCTTGGTCTAGCATTGCTGGCAATGAGCAGTGTACATTGGTCTAGCATTGCTGGTTGTCCTGCATGAATGGGACGAATGGCTGAATTCGGACAACACATTAAACAACTGGGGGGGGGGAAACAATCGTCAGTTGTGTTACTTATTGTGTTGTGTGGAGGGTAACACGCCACTTACAAACTACTGATGGTATGCTATTCTGCCCAAATAAGCAACTGAGAGAAACAACTGGCTTACAAGTTGTTTAGCTCAAAGCCAGTTGTTTAAAATGTTGTGTGGAGGGGTGAGTGTGTTAACAGCGTGTGGTGAGTGGGTTAAAACACAAGCCCATAGAGGCAGGAGGCAAGAGCAACCAAAGTGGCAGCTGCCACTCTGCTACAACTGGTGCAACTTGCAGAGGCTGCTGGGATAGAACTGGGAGGAGTGAGGGAAGGAGGGAGGGAGGGAGGGGAGAGGGGTGGGGGCTGTGACAGTCAAATGCTGGGTCCACTCAACGCCAGCCCGAACCACCCACAGTTGTGTAGGAATATGTTGTGTGGGGAGTACCCACAAAATAACCAACTGCGAGTTGGCTACTCAACCCACCATTGACTAATGTGTTGTCCAAATTCAGCCAATAAGTGTGCTACTTTCTGTACATCCACCACTTCTGCTATTACTCCTCAACTCACAATCGACTCCTTCATAGGTTGTTGAGTGGGATGTCCAAACCCAGACTGATAGGTTGTTTAGGGGCTATGGTTCCTTGCTGGGTTAACTGTTCAGTTGTTTAGCCTGTAAACAAGCCATCAGCCTGGGTTCAGATATCATGCTTATCAATCTGTGATGGAGGGTATCATAGAATGTTGAGTAAAAGCGGAAGTGGCAGGTGTATTGCTGAGTAAAAGTGGAAGTGGTGGGATACACTGCCGGCAGCGCACTCACTCTGTCCCGCTTGCCCCTGACAGTCCATGATTTGTTTAACCAATGGGCTGCTGTTACCTGTGAAAAGGCTCCCTTTGCAAGTGAAGGAGGTGAGTCAATAAAGTAAAGATACAACTGTATGGATTGAAAATCAAGGCATATTTATTAAATCTGTTCTGCAAAGGGGAATCCCTGGGCGGCTATTCCTCTATGCTGGCACTAGCCGGTTAATGTAATTGGGTGAAACATTCCTTGCCTGCTGGATGTTGATTATAGAATCTGCACCCTCAGGATCTCCCCATTTGGGCAAGGGGAGACAGCTTCTGTCTCATCACCCCAGGGCCACAAAACTCTGGGTGTGTGAGGTGAGATGGCCCCACAGGCAATCCTTATCCCCCCACTGGGGCCGCAGTACCCTTAGCGGGAGGCCTCAAACATCACCTATTACCACCAGCTATGCCTAAAATGATCCCTATCCCTAACCAGACAAACATAGCCCACCCAAACCAGCATACTTAGGGGAATGTGACCAATTGAACTGAAAGAAAACCCACCAAATCAACCTAAGACACTCCCACCCCTGTGTGAAGCAGGCAAAAAGACACAGCGAGTCAATTGGACTGTGCCAAAAATTCCTGCTTGGCCCTTGAAAGATCAACCAGGTAAACCCCACACTGCATACAGATAGGGAGGGAGGGAGCCATGCTTCAAAGAGGCCAGGAGGAGGCTCCACAGGCTAATGTTGCCCAGTATGCCCCTCCTCTGGCCAGTGGCACCACAAGCCCTGTCAGCAGGAATGTCTCCTCATTCCCCTTCCACAAATGTAACACCTCCCCCAATCGGGAAAGCCAAATGTGGGGGTAGGGCATATCTGCTTTCACCCAAAGCATAAAATCTGCATATGAACTCCAACACAATAGTTCCATCCTGGAGTTTGCCTTTGCAATGTCTTTACTGAAGTACAGCAACTTTTGAATTTTCTATGGAATGTCAAGGGAGATTGAAATGCTACCTCACCAGTTTCTGAGCATTATCACTTTTAATTCCTGATTTGTGTTCATTTATTCTGTTGCAGTCTGATTTCGGTGGTGTAATTTTGAGAGCATTGTTTTTGGCGACCGCCCCCTCCTCCCGCCCTTGCAATGTTGAAGGGAAATTGGCCAAGTAGAAAAGTGATGGGGTTGGTGAAACAAACAAACAAAACAGAATCACATCAGGACAAAAGAACAAAACTGTTTAATCAATATGAAGCTGAAGTCTCTACTTTACCAACAAAGGTATTCAAAAATATGTCTGTTAATACATACTCAGTTAAAAGAAAGGCAAAGATTCCAGAACTGGAAAATGAAAGAAGCAACCTGAATTTATTATGGCAATGTAACACAGAAGGAGAAAAGGGATTTTCTTCTGAACAACATATAGACTGGATAATCCAATTCTCTTAAACAAATATCGATAAAAGTGGTTGAAATAATAAATTTACACTGCCCTCCGGGACTGCGCTTTACACCTTTACATTGTTACCATGCTGTATTGACACAGTTCTTTGGATAGGTAATCTTTTGGACAGTCAAACCATAAAATACATGCAGTTTGCCAACAGCAGTTGGAGCAAACAGCAAGGAATATAATATTCTAAAAATCAATTAAAAACATCATCCAGGGAAGTCGGGGGGGGGGGAAGGGAAGGCTCCCTCCAGCAGTTCTTCAAATCTTCTATTTGGCGCCAGTTTCCAGAAATTACAGACAGTGACATTTTCTGCAGAAACTGATTGTGACATTCTTTTTATAAGAAACTACAGCAAAATACAAAATTTTAATGCTTTCTGTCAGAATGTGTGTTTCTGTAGCTGTTATTTAGATTCCTGTGACCCTTTCTGATTTTCTTACTCCTTTACTGCTGTTACATCAGGTGGGCTGTTAAGAGTTTTCCGTGAGAAGTGGCAGAATGCTGACAATCTGCATTTGTAATAATGTAGGAAGTGGATGTAATTGCTGACTTTTAAAATAGCACCAGCTAATTCCCTTGTGAGCCAGCAGAAGATGTTAAAGACGATGTCGGGTTTTAAATCTTTGATGTGAGCATGGTTATGTAATTAGAAGGCTTGGGGACCTGAACCCCCCAAGATGTGTTATATAGCACAATTTATACTGAGAATTTTAATGCAACTCCTAATTCCATTTTTATGAAATATGGGGTATACCCATCATTATAGAATGTTAACAGGTTAGGGGGCGGAAAATAGTATTACATTCCATTTGTGAGCGTGAGCTGAATTATGTCAAACAACCCTACTGAGACTGCTTTTATGTCATCATCTGTGGGGGGGAAAGGAGCAAAATACCTCAGTTATAGGGTTGCCACTTCCACTTCACTGAAACCGAGGGATACATCGCCAAAAGGAAGACAAAGAAGGCCATAGATGTGCCATTGGCATATGATAATGTATACATATACAGATACAAATTTAGAAATAATTATGATTAATTTTAATAGAAATACAATACATTTCACCAAAGTGGGAAGACTGGTCAGGTGACCTGTGTGTCTGTTCATTATGCTTGCCAACTGTGAACTGTTGATGGGCAACTTTCAGGCCTGTGCTTTCCCTTCTCATGGCTCATGATGTTGAAAGTGGACTTGGACAGGAAGTCCTTCAAATAGAGGACAACTTTCAGAGACTAAAGTAGGTCACATACCAAGTTTGCCCAACCAGAAGAAACACCTGTGGCCTGGAATATACTGACTGAGATATGCTCCTAATTTGATTACAAATTACACACTCCAGGAGCAGCAAGAGAAATGCTTTTTAGCATCCCAGATGCAGAAGAGGACCTATATTGTGGCTGAGGACTTTCCTTTCCTGTTTGTGTAGTGTATTCTCGAGGGAGATACTGAAGAAATTGGAAGTGTTACTGTTGCTGTATACATGGTGTTAGTTATTTATTCTCACAAATTTTGATTAAAATTACTGCATATTTGGTGTCCAATTTGGTTTGAATTTGTTTTTTTTGAAGCAACATTATGATCTTAAATCTACAAGTTGTAAAAAAATTGTTACTTGTGGGATTTTTGGGGGTTTGCAGTTGCATCAATGCCACTTGGAAATCTTGATTCATAGGTAGAAATATTAATAAAATTTCATGTGACTACTTTAAACAAACTGTGCACTCCTTTTATGCCAGATGGGATAGTGAAAACTAATTTTGTCTATTATAACAGCTTATGTAGGTCGAAGGCTTATTGGTTGTTATTCAGCATAATTGTGAAGAAAACAGCTTACATATTTAGAGGTGTTAATTGCAAGCTGTAAAGGACAAATAGCAACAGTTGCTATCTCCATTATGACTTTCGTTAACCTTCCTGGGGAAGGGTGGCCATTCACACATTGCCAAAAAAAAAAAAAAAAAGGGAAAGAAAGAGAAATGAATCTCCCAAAAAGAAGACAAAAGAGGACCAATTTGCATAAGATTTGCATATATTCATATGCAAATTTAGACCTAATAACAATAATTTAAATAGAAATAGAATACATCTCACTGTAGTTGAGAAGTCCGACCAGGGCCAGATCTATAGCTTGTGTCAAATCATTATGGTAATGCTATATCCCTCTTGTGCATTTATACCTTGTAGGACACACAATGATATTTATTGTGGTATTGTTGATTAAGCGGAATAAAAAAATATGAAATTACACTATGAAAGCAGTTTATGGAATGCATAATGTGCCTCAATAGTTATTAGTGCACTTCAATACCGGTATAAAGCAGTAGTGTAGATCGAGCACAGGTGACCTGTGTGACCACTGCTCAGTCGACTGTCAAGGTGTCACTTCAAGGTCCCTGCTGCTTTCCCTTCTGATGGTTCTTTGTCTTTAAACCAAACTTGGACTTGACAACCCTTGAAATAGAGAACACCAAATAGAGGAGCGTCCTCTGACAGTTCTTCAAATATAGGATGGTAGGACTCTTGGACACCCTGTGGTATCATGCAGGTTTCTAGTGCTTGGACAAGGATCTGATTGATTGCATTGATTCTCATGGGAGGGGCAAAATTAATTCAAGCCCCTGAACAGGCCAGAAATTAACTATTGCTTTGGGGAGGGGGTTCCAAAGTATGCTGCCATTGGCCAGGGATTTACCTTTTCTCTTGAGCTGTCTGTGGTGGTGGGCCAACTTCTTTGTTCTTTTGAAACAGCATAGATGCCTGACCACCATATTTTTGTTTGAAAATTGACTGGACACAGTGACATTCTAAGGAATTTTGAGAAGGGGGAAAAAACAAGGCAGCAACAGTTGGGGGAAATAGTATATCTGTGTATCTTCCATGGTGAAATGCAGAGATGGAACATGCACTTTTTTATGATACCTCTTTCCTCTTTGGATGAGATACGCACTTTTTTCCCTTTCAGGCGAAGTGGTGACAGGACGTGCGGAATATTTAAAGTGTTTGCCAAATAAACATCAATGAAATTGTTACCAGAGACATAAATCAAGGAACTAAGTCCTGCAACAAAATCTACAACTATTGCCATATCTCTCCTGTAATTAAAATTGCTAACAGTATTAATGGACATAATAACTAGTTGACCTTATGAAAAGGAGGACAGGGCTCCTTTATCTTTAACAGTTGTATAGAAAAGGGAATTTAAGCAGGTGTCATTTGTATACATGCAGCACCTTGTGAAATTTCCTCTTCATCACAACAATTAAAGCTGCAGGACCCCTGACTAGCATGACTAGATACAAAAGAGGGCAGGGCTCCTGCAGCTTTAATTGTTGTGATGAAGAGGAAATTTCACCAGGTGCTGCATGCATACAAATGTCACCTGCTGAAATTCCCTTTTCATTGCAACTGTTAAAGATACAGAAGCCCTGTCCTCCTTTCCATATGGTCAACCGAGATCAGACATATGATCAAGAATTTGTACACCATTTCTTTAAATGTTGAATATTTTATCACCTTCCGGAAGTGCCCTTGGGTATATTACATTTACCAAACAGGACTGTCTGCGTGTAAGGAAGGGGTGAGCAATCTTTAGCCCTAGGCAGATTTCAAAAGCCCTCTGCAAGTGATCAGTCCAGACCTCTCAGAAAAGTGATCTATCCCTCTCCAATAGCCTACAAGGTGGAAAAGGTTTGAAAAGAAAGGTCAGAAGGAGGTTCTGCTAGCATGCACTTTCCTGAAAGATTACTGCCAAAGAAAACAGCATACAAAAAGTTCTCCTCCCCTGACATAAGGGGATAAACTTTCAAAAAAGAAAAAAGAGGGGAGTTTAATAATGGGAATGTACAGAAACCTTTGAGACATTATTTCAGTCTCACAGTCTCACTTTGGACATTTTCTCACATACAATTACAGGAAATTCAAAATGGTCAATTTCTGCATTTGCACCTAATGGATACTCGCTCATCACCAAAGGGAGACATATGAGGAGCACATACACCTGTGCTAAAGGAAAATGCAAGGTTCCCCCATTTAAAGCATTAATTATATGTGTGCTTATTGTGTTCATATATATGGTTTAAAGTTTAAGTGACCCATTATCTCTGATTTAAGGATCGCTGTATACATACACACACACACACATGCACACACACAAATATATGTATATATAAGGCAAAGAGATACTGCTAAATTCAAATTCATTTGCACATCTGACTGCATTTCTTTGGCTCTGCATAAGGGTTTCTAGAATCCTTTTTCACTACAAAAAGTAATTGCCTCCCATTTGTTTATGTGCTGCACTCATACTTAGTATTCATATTTGATGTTCCATAAAACGTATAGGCTGTATTCATGATTAACACTCCACTTGTCAGGATAATGGTTTTTGGTTTGTCTTTCTTGCCTGCTATTTTTAGTTCTACCACCCTCCACCCCCTAATATCTGTATACGGATAAATACAGATGTATCCACCATCCTCTCAGTCATTTCCCTGGATCTGATAAAGTATGATGTGACCTACATATGCTCATGGCACAATAAACCAATTAATCCTTATATTGACACCTCACATATTATCTTTTGTGGCTACAGGCTAATATTATCTTCTCAAATCATTTGGAACCTTCCAGAATCAGAACGTCAAGAAACATAGACTGACTTGTCCCCTGGTATCAGTGAAGAAATGCCAGTATGATGCCAACTGAGGATATGGCCCAATCCGTATATCTACTAATCACAGAGAACGGAATGAAATCCTTTGAGACTTTGTTACAATGAAGGCAGGAAACGCTTCATTGCATGAAGTAAGGCAGCAGCAGCAGCACCTAACAAGCCTGCTATTCATGCTCATTACTGCTAATTTCACGGCTGTTTCTCATAATACGAATGACCCAGTGTGCAGAGACACCACTGCTTGCTTTATATGACATTGGATAATTTATGTATTATATTCATTTCTCTTCTACTCTTGATCTGGTACATCAGAAGGAGGGAGTACTTAAAATGACATTAGACAAGAGTTGCCATTGCTGATAGCTGATGGAAAAGAACATCAAAAGGTCTCTGTTCAAGTGTAGGCATGTGTTTCTTTAGGGGTTGTTCAACATTTCAGGTGCTTGTGAAGTGTTTGGCTAGGAAATCCAGATAAAGCTCTAAGTACCATGTACAAGTGGGACTCTCATTTTATAAAAGTGGACAACTAAGTAGAATGAACAGGAACAGTGCGATCTGACTGTTTTGGCTTTTCTAACAATGAATCCTAGTTCTGCTGATTTAGACTTGTAGACATTTTGTGTATTCTTTCTCAAGGTATGTATGTGTAATGTGAATGTAATGAAATTCTCTAAGTTCATGGAGAGACTAAAAAAGAGAATTCTCAGAAAATTAATCAGAAAAAATACTTTCTGAGACATTTTGGTTCAGTTTTAACTTTGGCTTAGCTCATTTGTCAAAGGCTTTGTGAATCTTTTTTTATTAATCAATTATTTATTACATTTTATTATGATCTATTACATTTATATACTGACCCATAGCCGAAGCTCTCTGGGCGGTTTACAAAAATTTAAACTTTGGACATTAAAAATCGATATACAAAATTCAAAACCATAGCAGCATAAAAACAGACAACATATAAAAGAGCATACATTTAAAACAACTGTTAACTCTCATCACGGCCTAAATATAGTTCTGGGGTTAATTAAAAACTCAGTAGATACTGTTAAATGTTACAAGTGACAAAGTGCTGATTTGGTACAAACAGCTAAGTTTAAAGTCTCTTTAACTTTATGTTTGCTCTGAACTGGAGTTTACATTTGCACCTTGTATAACATATATTGTTGAGCAATAAAAGCCTTTTACACTGAGTAAATTCAGGACATAGTTTTATATATTTAAATATCAATGCACTGCTTATATATTAGAATAAATTTTAAGTGGAGTGCACTGTATTTGGCAGATGTTAATCAAGGTTCCTTTTTAAACACTTAAGTACCTGAATTAACTGTTTTGGACTATGGAGATATATAATTCTGACAGATGAATTTCAAACTGCCTCATTAAAAAAAATTAAGTCTTTCCATTCTGCATTGACCTTTAGCTCAATCTTTCACTTAATATTTTCCATTTAGTTTGTTACTTTATTCAACAAAGCAGCAACAGAGGAGAAATTTGACCTGTAGTACTGGTGTCCCAAGAGGAGGATTAAGTCACAATGGTAAAGTAGGGGTAGATGTTTCAGAATAGCTGCCAAGGTTGTATACGGGCCTAGATAAAAAAGAGGAATTCATGGCTACGAGCCCAGTATATTCACCAGCATGATAAAAGATAAGATTTAACATTCATTCAACCTTCTCTTTCTAATTCCCCAGTGACATTCCCCTCTCTCCTTTCTAAAAGGGGACATTAGAAATATAGAACTAGGAAACCGTTCAGCCCTATACCAGTTTCTCTGAAATGGCTCTGTGGTTTCCACTGTTACCAAAGAAGAAATTACTGGAGTGGGCAGTAGTGGTGGAAAGGACACAAAGAGTGAAATTTCACTAATCTCAAAACAAATTGACTAGTTCTTCCAATCCTGATAAAACATAAGATAGAGTAGTCCCACCAGTTAGTGACCCTGTTCAAATGACACACTAGGCCTTGGTGATTAAGCATTTTGAGCTAAACATGATGGCTTAGTGTGTTATGTGAAACATGACTTAATGTGTCATGTTAACCATTCCTAACCATAGGGGCTATATATCTGTGATTTAAATATGCTCAGTCACTAACCATTTGTTGCAAAAGGTTAATGACTTAACCATAGTTTAGCATGTTGTCTGAACAGGCCCAATGTAATTAATACAATTACATTTGTATTCCAGCCTTCTTACAAAGAGTTCAAGGCACTGTATACAAGGTTTGCCATTATATATCATAACAATCCTATAAATTGGGTTGATTAAGGAATAGCAATCAGACTTCTGCCTTCCAGGGAAAATCAGAGCCAAGAAGAAAATTACTTTTTAAAGGGGATCATAAATGTATGTGTGTGTGACATTGGGGGAATCCAGGAGACTACAGGCTGATTAAGTTACCATCAGTTCTGGGTAAACTGGAAGAAAGCATTATTAAATATAAAACATTGGGGTACGCAAAGGATCTATATAGGAACTTGTGCTTTTTAATTTGTTCATAAATGATCTGGAGTAGGGTTAAGCAATGAGATGATCAAATTTGCAGATGACAAAAAATATTTAGGGGGGGCTAAAACAAAAGGGGATAGGGATGAGCTCCAGAAGGATTTCTTCACCCAATGGGTGGGGTGTGTGGGAGCAACATTAAAATGGTAAATGCAGTTCAATCTGAGCAAGTTTAAAGTGATGCACAGTCGGGCAAAAAATTGTAACAACACATATAATCTATTGGGGTCTGAGCTGGCAGTGACTGGCCATGAAAGGGATCTTAGGGTTGTGGTGAAGAGCTTGGTGAAAATGCTGGCCTAGCTGTTGTGAGAAAAGGCAAATTCCATTTGGGTATCATTATGAAATAAATTAAATATAAAGCTGCCAATATCATACTGTCTTCACACAACTCTGTGGTGTGACCACTCCTGGAATACTGTGTATAGTCTGGGACAGGATCTGCACTACTGCTTTAAAACAGTTTTTAACAGTAGTGACAACTGTTGGGGCTGAGGACACACTCCATATACAGTTTTCGAACTATTTTCAAAGTGTCGTGTCCTGGTTGGTGTAGATCTAGCCTGGGTCACCACACCTTCAAAAGGATATTGTAGAGCTGGAGAAGGTGCAAAAAGGGCAACAAAATGACCAAGTGGCTGGAGCAGTTTCCCTATGAGGAAGGTTACAATTTTTAGAGAAAAGTCTATAAAAATGTAAGGAGAGAGGGAAATGATAACTGTAAATAAAATTATGCATAATGTGGGAAAAGTGTTTCTGCCTCTCTTATAATACATCCAGGATTATCAAATGAAGCTGATTGGTAGGAGATTCAGGACAGATGAAAGGAAGTACACCACATAGTTAATTGTTGGATTTTGCTGCCTTAAGATATAGTGATGGCCAGCAACTTAGGTGGTTTTAAAGGGGGATAAGACGCATTCATGGAAGACAAGACTATCAATGGCTACCAGTCATGATGGCTATATATAGGCTGACCATATGAAAAGGAGGACAGGGCTCATGTAACTTTAACAGTTGTAGAGAAAAAGGATTTTCAGCCAGTGTCATTTGTATGCAATTAGTTCCTGGTGAAATTCCCTCTTCATCACAACAGTTAAAGTTGCAGGCACTATACTAGAGTGACCATATACAAAAGAAGGCAGGGCCCCTGCAACTTTAACTGTTGTGATGAAGAGGGGATTTTATCAGGAACTAATTGCATACAAATGACACTGGCTGAAAATCCCTTTTCTCTACAACTATTAAAGTTACACGAGCCCTATCCTCCTTTTCATATGGTCAGCCTAGCTATATATTATCTCTAATATCAGAGGCCCCAGCCTAGGTTGCTAGGGAACACAAGCTGGATGGAACAACTATGCTCATGCCCTGCTGTAGGCTTCCATAAGCATCTGATTAGCCACTGTGGGAAGAGAATGATGGACTTGTTTTGTTCCAGCAGGGTTCTTATTTTCTTAATTTTACCCATATCTCCCTGGTCTTTATTAAACAGTGCCCCTATTCAGGCATTCTGCATGATCACAAGCATACTAGTTCTGCCCTCCATGTGTTGAGGACATACATCTGAGTGAGCAGCCTGTTTTATCCATAGGCTGCCCATGTTGTTTAGAAATGGAAAGAACAGCTTTCTAAATTGTGCAATGTGCCTACACAGATACATGTTCCCCGCTGCAGAAGTTCAACTTCCACGTGTGAAGGGCAATGAAGAGGGCAATGGGGGTGCAGAAAGAGAACATGCTTGTTCTCTCTTTCCCCACTCTCATTATTGCCTACAGCTAGGCTGATCATCTGAAAAGGAGGACAGGGCTCATATAACTTTAACGGTTGTAGAGAAAAGGGAATTTCAATCAGTGTCATTTGTATGCAATTAGTTCCTGGTGATATTCCCTCTTCATCACAACAGTTAAAGTTGCAGAGCCCTGCCTTCTTTTGTATATGGTCACTCTAGTATAGTGCCTGCACCTTTAACAGTTGTGATGAAGAGGGAATTTCACCAGGAACTAATTGCATACAAATGACACCTGCTGAAATTCCCTTTTCTCTACAACTGTTAAAGTTATATGAGCCCTGTCCTCCTTTTCAGATGGTCAGCCTACCTACAGCAGAAGGCCTGAATCAGGCTACTCCATCCACTACACCAAATGGACTCTTTTTCTCCCCCCCACCCTTTCCTTACTCTTTATAACAGGTCTCCTTTGCATGTTCCTGACACACACTAATTTTACTATTTTACTAGTGCAGCATCCTATATTGTCTACTTTTCCTCACCAATTTCTGCTAATGATATAGAGCCTTTTGTTTCATGTGTCCTCAGTTCTCAATTTTTTTGTGCTTGTCCTGTTCATAGTCATCTATCTTCCCTGTCTCCTATTCCCTCAGGTTTCTGAATCTCAGTCTACTGCTTACTCTACCCCTTCCTGCTTCTGGTTCTCCTGGTCCCATAGCTTCCCTGCCTCATTGGACCTTGCCCATTTTGTCTCAGAGGAAACTATCTATGAGGATCCTATATTTTATTCTCTCAGACTTAGAAATGTTTATTCGATTTCCATCAGATCATTCAACACAAGCTAGATGTTTCCCTTCACAACATGCACAATGGCCTCAACAACCACTTTCTTTCTCTTTCTCTTTCTCTTTCTCTTTCTCTCTCTCTCTCTCTCTCTCTCTCTCTCTCTCTCTCTTTTTTTTCTTTCTTTCTTTCTTCCATCCATTTAAAAATCCACTTATATACCACTCATTAGCCAAAGCTCTCTGGGGCAGTTTTACATTACAACTCAGGGCATCCCTTTCCACATCACACAGAGGAGTCCATTAGCTAGATAACTTTGTCAATAAATAGTTTGGTGCCTGCCATGACCCAGAAAATTTATTTATTTATTTATTTATTAGATTTCTATCCCATCTTTTTTCCTCTTGCAAGGAATCCAAGGCAGCTTACATGGTTCCCTTCCTCCTCTCCATTTTATCCTCTAACTTAGACTGAGGGCTCATCTACACCTAGAGCCCTTTTGGGAGTGGGGAGGTATGATTGTGAAGTTTTCAGCTTCAGCGATCATCCCTCATGGGGCACATGCCAGGGATGTTTCTTGAGCTATTCCAGGATGAAGTGGATTCTTTTGACAGCTCATGAAGTTTGTGCAACTGCAGTCCTGCGCGAAGCTGTCAGATGTATGAGAAAAACACACACACATCGGTGCTGAAGCACACTGATACCCCTTGAAAACAATTCCCCCTCACTGTCTGATACCCTTGGGCTCCCACCACACAGCTGCTTGGCCATTTGTTAAGCCCCGCTACTCACAGAGAACAGCAACTACTTTGGGAGGGGGCATGCTGCCTGTGGACTTAGGGATTGCCCCAAGAGATGGGGAAAAACAGGAAAAAGCAGTGCCTGATATCCTGGGAAAGCAGAGTGGTCATCCCCAATTCACCCCTGGATCACCTGTGAATCATTTGGACCCACAAGGATGACTTCGATTCCACCCTAGGATGAATGGCTGGTGTGGATATGCCCTGAGAGTCAGTGACTGGCCCAAAGTCACCCAGTGAACTTCATGGCTGAGTGGGGATTAGTCCCAATCCAATGCCCTAATCACCATGCCACAGTGCCTCTGCATTGTTTTACATGCAAGAGTGTGCAATATAAATAGGTGTGGGCAGTTTTCCAGTTGTTTTGGACATCAACTCCTAGACCCCTCCCAACTTTGGGAATAGCAGGATTTGAAACCCCAAACACCTAGAGAGCCCTACTTTCTGACCACCCCTGATATAAATCATAATAACTCTTTGTCAGAGATGACAGCAAGAAACCTATCTCCCTCAATCAGATTCTAAGATCCACATCCCGAGAGGATTCTGGTCATTCATTTGTTGTTATTAGAGCTGCAAACACAACTTTTGATGGCAGCATTGCTAAAAGCAGAAGTGTTGGGAAAACCCTTGACAGCATATGCTCAAAGGAGCAGGTTTAAAATGAGAGTTCAGCCTGATGTCTGGTATCATTCTCCCAGTAAGGGTCCTGTTCATGCCGAGCAGGATGTAGAAGTGGCAGCCTCTCTCAGTCCTAAACATGTTTTTAATCTTTGTACAGTACTTAGCTACTAGAGTGATAAGTAGCATATAAATGCCATACAGATGAAGGATTGATAGATGCCAGAATCTGAGCCAAAGGATTTATACTGTGTAAAAAGAATAATACTTCCTTTGGAATGTCTGTCCTGCAAATGTATCATTAGAGGATGGGGATATGTGTCACCAATTATTTAAAAACAAAGAAAAGAAAAATCTTGACATTCTTCTTCATGGTATCTGTGCATCACACATATGGGCTCGCGCCGGCGCTGAGCCTGCTTCGGGACTTCTATAGCTAGCTTAGATTTTAGGCAGGAACCCCTCCCCCCACCGTCCTATCGCGCATGCTCCAGGTTCCTGCTCACCTCAGTTCTTTTTCGACCGTCGTGCTGATCACCTCGCGGGAGACTTCGCTCGAACGACTGTTCGTATTCTTCTTCTCTGAAATAGAGTTTAGATAGTTTAGCTTAGAAAGTTGTTCTCAATAGTTGTTAGGATATATATATATATATATATATATTAATATAATCAGTTAGATAGTTAGTCTTTCTCTTCTGGGTGTGCGGGCTTGGCCTGCACCGCCACATGGCACAGACCGCCCTTTTCAAGAAATGCTGTAAGTGCAGAGCCAAGCTTGCACTGACAGATGGACATTCCTTGTGCCTCCTTTGTTTGGGCGAATCCCATGTTGTTGAGACCTGCGGCCACTGCATGAGTTTTTCGAGACAGGGATGCAGAAATCATGCAGGTCGACTAAGGGGCCTCCTCTGGAGAAAAGCGCTGGTGGCGGTAGATGCCCCCCAGCCCTTTCCCATGCCTTCGCCAGCCTCCATTTCTGGGGAGCGTGGGGCCTTGCCCATAATCCGCTCTGACCCAGCAACACCAGGTATCCCACCTACCGTGGAAAAGCCCAAGAAGCATTCCAAAACAGCGAAAACTTCAGAGGAGGCTGGGCTGAAGAAGAAGGCAAAGGCTAAGACTTTGGATAAGTCGTCTAAAGCCTTGGGGAAATCCTCTAAGTCTAGCCTTTCAGGAAGGCCGTCGGTACCGACTCTTCCGGGACTGACATCGACACGGTCCCGATCACCATCTTCAAGCTCGGCTAACCCCCATAAGGCTCGCCCCTCGCAGAGACTCTCGGTACTGACAACGGTACAGACATCGTCGAGACCAGCTTCGATATCATCTGGACCGTCTCCTACACGAAGTATAGTCCGCTCGATGACTCCTTGCATGGAACTGACATTGGCACATATCCGCTCGCCTCCACCAACATCCCCACCGGTACCGATGGTGCAAACACATTTGGAAGACCCGGCTGAGCACGACTTGGCCACCTCGGTACCGACCGCTTTGGTACCGATGTGCAGAGATGACCCGATGCCAGCATCGGTATCTGATGGGGAGGTCTTCGACTCGCCTTTGCTACCTTCACAGCCCTGACAATGTTCTGGCCGCTCGAGATCTCCGGCTTCTAGAACCTCCAGGTGCGGCTCAGCTTGCCATCGTTCCCGCTCGCGCTCCCGCTCTCAGTCCTGGGACTGGGATCGCTACTCGGACTGTTCGGTGCAGTCTTCGCATTCGCAGCTTCCTCCTCGGTACCGTCACACTCCCGCAGAGCCATCTCGGTACCGGTATGCATTTGACCCTTATACTGGCGAGTGCCTCTACCACAGTGACACTTTCACACTGCGTCCACCTCATCGCCTGCCCACTACTACGGTTTCTACTCCCTCCCAGCTTCTGCCGGTACCGGAGCGACGTTCGGAGGTTCCTACTCCGTCCTCTCCACAATCAGCAGAGGATTACACCTCAGACTCGTCGGTGGCTTCTGCTCCTCCGTCGGTACCATCACCGGATGACGGTGTCGGGACGAGCGATCGCGCTTCCCCATCGATGGAACTAGGAAATTTTATGGAACAAATGCTCCGTATGGCTCAGTCCCTCGGGATCGAGCACCAGCAACCTATGGACAAGGTGATAGACCACATCTTCGATGTCATGTATGTGGAGTCTTCTGCACAGTTGTCATTACCTTTGGTTCCTACATTGCTTAAGACTGTCCAGCAGTCCTGGGCCAACCCGTCCACCATGGGGCTGACCTCTAAACATCTGGACACATTGTATAAGGTGCAAGAATTCGAAGCTCAGTTTTTATTAGTCCACTCCAAGCCAAATTCCATTGTGGTCGAGGCTGCTCAGGGCAAATCCTCTCACAGCCATTCTATGCCGATGGACAAAGAGGGACGCAAGTTAGACTTATTTGGCCGACACATCTATTCATCAGCGGCCCTTGGTATTAAAGTGGCTATTTACCAAGCCATGTTGGCTCGATATCAGCTCTTCCTCTGGGAAAAAATGTCTTCCCTCATGAATTACCTGCCGGAAGACCAGAGGGAGCTCACCCGCGTCTTTCACACAGAGGTTGTCCATCTCTCTAAACAAGAGTTAGAGACTTCAAAACACCAGACTGACTGTGCTGCCAAGGCCATGATTGGGGCCTTAGCCTTACGCCAACATGCCTGGCTAAGATCAGCCAACCTCCCACAGGAGATGAGGGCTAGAATAGAGGACCTACCGTTTGATGGACAAGGCCTTTTTAACGCCACTACCAATACAGCGATGGATACCATCCATAAGGCTAAGGTGACCGCCCGCAAAATGGGCTTTAGCCAACCAGCGCAACCATCTTATCGTCCTCGTAAGTGGTATCGTCCTCTCCCATTCCAACCACGACCACAACAAGACTGCTCAGCGTGCTACCAGCCCACTGCAGCCACCTCCTCCTTTCAGCAGAGGAAACCTTCATCCCGTTTTACCAAGCCCCACATTAGGCAGGATGCGGGCCACAAGCGTCGCCTTTGACTCCGTCCCCCTCCTGAGAGGGCCTCCAAAATTTGGACACATCCTGCACTGCTTCCGCCATTCATGGGCGTCAATTACATCAGACAGATGGGTCCTGGACATTGTCACCAAAGGTTACAAAATAGAGTTCCAAGTCCTCCCTCCTACTGGTACCGTACGTATAACACCACCCTCGCTTATCCTCTCGCAGGAGACTTCCGTGCGCCTTCAGAAAGGGGCTATCACAAGATTGCCTCCAGTCAATCTACAAACGGGCTTCTATTCACGTTATTTCACGGTCCCGAAAAAGGACGGGGGACTTCGCCCTATTATGGATCTCAGACATCTGAACAAGTTCATAGTGACAAAAAAATTTCGGATGATAATGTTGGTGGCCATCCTTCCACTCCTGAGGAAGAACAAATGGTTCACTCTGATAGATCTCAAAGATGCCTACTTCCATATTGCGATCCACCCCTCTCATCGCAGGTACCTGCGTTTTATTGTGGGTCATCAGGTCTACCAGTTTTCCGCCCTTCCGTTTGGCCTCAAAACAGCCCCCAGGGTGTTTACGAAGTGTATGGGAGTGGTGTGTGCTCATCTCCGCTCGACAGGCATGGAACTTTACCCTTACCTGGGCGACTGGCTGATAGTCTCGCCGTTGTATCACCAAGCACTCCGAGACGTCGTAACTGTGAAAAAACTATTGTCTTCCCTGGGCCTCCAAATAAACACCGAGAAATCAATCTTCCACCCTACTCAGACAATACAGTTCATCGGGGTGCGTCTGGACTCCACTTTGGGGCGAGCTTACCTGCCACAGGACAGAGCCCTTGCCCTAAGCCATCTTGCTTACCATCTTCTATCTCTGAACCAAACGTCAGCACTATGTGTGCTACGACTGCTGGGCCTCATGGCCGCTTCAGTGTTTGTGGTCAGGTGGGTGCGATTGCACATGCGTCCACTACAGCAACTGTTACTTCAGAATTTCGACCCCATGATGAATCCTCAGAGGGTCAGACTCACCATACCCTCATCCATTTGCGATTCTCTCATTTGGTGGACAGATCTACGCAACCTGTCCTCAGGAATGCCGTTTGTGGATTTGGGCCCTTCCAGGAGACTCACCACGGACGCATCCCTACTGGGTTGAGGTACCCATTGCGGCGACCTCACCATTCAAGGAAAGTGGTCTCCTTCGGAGTGACACCAACATATAAACGTGCTAGAACTTATGGCAGTAAAACAAGCCCTGCATGCATTCCAGACTCACCTGGAGGGCCGTCACGTCCAAGTCCTCTCCGACAACACCACGGTTGTCTGGTACATCAACAAGGAAGGAGGGACACGTTTGGCTCTTCTGCTCCAACTAACCAGAGCTATCCTCCTCTGGGCTCTCTCCAGGAACATCTGACTCTCTGCCCTATATATTGCGGGGAAGGACAATACACAAGCAGATGACCTCAGTCGAAATTTCCTCGACAACCACGAGTGGCGGTTGTCTCCCGCAGTCTTGAGATGCCTCTTCGCCAAGTGGGGCACTCCAGACATAGACCTGTTTGTGACTCAGAGAAACGCGGTATGTCAAGCATATTGCTCCAGAGCGAGCGTGGGGCGCTTCTCCCTGGGTCCGCGTTCATGGTGTCTTGGAGCCCAGGGCTAGTGTACATGTTCCCCCCATTCCCGGTGCTCAATCTAGTGTTAGCCAAATTACACCACAACCACGTGGATGCCATTCTGTTTGCCCCATGGTGGCCATGACAGGCATGGTTTGCTCCACTCCTCAGACTCTCGAAAGGGATGGCGTGGTGCCTACCTGCCCGTCTGGACCTCTTGGTCAAGGACAACAGCCGGATCTTCCATCCAGACCTCGACTCCTTGAAACTCACCGCATGGAGAATCCGGCCAGATGGCAAAACTTAATCCTCCCACAGGAGGTCAGATTCATTCTGGAGGCGGCTAGGAAGCCTTCCACCAGGCTATCATATGCTAGGAAATGGAGGAAATTCCTACAGTTTGCGCAAGACAAGGGGTTCGACCCACAGTCAGGCTTGCTCACTGACATAATCATTTTTCTCCACTCCCTTCATACCACGGGTCTAAAAGCCTCCTCCATCAAGGTTTACTTATCAGCCATTTCCGTTAACCACGATTTAGTGGATGGTTTTTCAGTTTTTTCGCACCCACTTGCCAAGAGTTTCCTAAAGGGACTGAATAACATTTCTCCCCCTTGCCGACCTCTGATTCCTCAATGGAGTTTGTCAGTCGTATTGGCTGCATTAACTGCAAAACCCTTTGAGCCGCTAGCCACTATCAATATACACCTTCTAACGCTCAAGACAGTGTTTTTAGTGGCTATCACGTCAGCTAGACGGGCATTGGAACTGAGTGCCTTATTCATAGACCCTCCTTACACCCAGTTCTTTCGGGACAAGGTGATCCTAAGACCTGGCCCTTCCTTTGTTCCCAAAGTTGTTTCCAGTTTCCATGTTAACCAAGACATTGTGCTACCCACCTTTTTTCAAGCATCCTCAGATCAGTTATGTTCTAAGTTGCACTCTCTGGATGTGCGACGAGCTTTAGCCTTTTATAAATCCCAATCCGAGAAGTTTTGTAAATCTCGCCAGCTTTTCGTCTGTTATGGAGGAAAGACTAAGGGAATGCCTGTATCGCCCCAAAGGCTATCCAAGTGGATTGTTCAGGCTATCTCGTTAGCCTACCAATTGGCTGGTAAAGAACCCCTGACCTTGCTCACAGCTCATTCCACAAGAGTTCAAGCAACCTCTACTGCTCTGACGCAGGAGGTCTCCATCACTGACCTTTGTAGGGCTGCTACCTGGTCTACGATCTCCACATTTGACAAACATTACAAATTGGACGTACGAGCCAGACAGGACTGCACCTTCGGATGAGCGGTGCTTTCCTCAGTACTTCAATAAATGGGACAGTGAGCCTACCCTCCTCCGGTAAGTTTGCTTGTTATTCGCCCATATGTGTGATGCACAGAGACCATGAAGAAGAAATGCAGGTTGCTTACCTGTAACCATAGTACTTCGAGTGGTCATCTGTGCATTCACACAACCCACCCGCTGTCCACTCTTGGCATTGCTTGTTGTTGTCAAGTTGTGTCTTCGCCATGTTCATAACTTTAACGTTTTTAGGAATATCACAGTTGTCATCTCGGTCGCGAGGCCTTGCGGTCTCAAGGAACTGAGGTGAGCGGGAACCCAGAGCATGCACGATAGGACGGTGGGGGGAGGGGTTCCCGCCTAAAATCTAAGCTAGCTATAGAAGTCCCAAAGCAGGCTTGGCGCCGGCGCGAGCCCATATGTGTAAATGCACAGATGACCACTTGAAGAACTACGGTTACAGATATGCAACCTGCAAATAAATATTCTTTGATTCATAGAATGGCATTGTTCAAGGATGGAAGATGTTTTCAGGGATGGGAGAATCAGCAAAACATAAGCTTCTCAGGGTTCTCTGAATTCTGCCTTCCAGAAGCTTGGTTTTGAGCGCACTTTTTTTAAAAAGTGTGTACACCAATCCATACTTTTCCTCATTGACAAAAGCATAAAAATGCACATTTTAATGTACATTTTAAAAATGCAAATGGAGGCTTGGGAATATGCAAGCTGCCCCCAGAAATATAGACTCATGCTCAAGTTTGAGTTTCGTGGTGTTAACAGGGCAAATGTCTGCCATGCTGCATCATTGCAGGCTGTTAAAAAAGGCCTTGAAAACGTATTATTTTACTGAGACCTTTTCATGATTCAAATATTGTTGCTGCTGCTATTGCCATTGCTGTTGCTGATTTTATTATTGCCTTTTGTGGTTTTTAATTGCTATTTTATTGTGCTTTTTTATTTTAATATTTTAACTGTTTTAAAATATTTTATTGTTGCAAGCCACCTTGCTAGGACTTCTGCCCTGAAAGTTGGCCAAGAAATGTTTTAAATAAATACATACAATTCTAGAGGAGGGGAAGAGAGATAATCTAAATGCAATTTTCATACATCTCTAGGTTGGTGTCCTTCCTGCAAATTAGTGAAGACTTCAAAGGGTCTTAAGATTCCTTTCTCATCTATATATAAAGCAATTAACTGTATTTCTCCATAGTTCTCAAAAGTAAACAGCCTCTCTGAGAATAAGACAAAGAGTGTCAGACATTTACTACTACTAGAAATGTAGGTAGACATATTGAATATGTGACTGCCACGAACAACTTTTTCCAAGATGCAGTGGCTCCATAAAGCTCCCGGGACAGCTTCTCATTTCTTCATGGAGGTCTGTTAAACAATTTCATATCAAGTAGTAAAACATGGAATAAAAACTCCTACACCTAGACCAACATACCTGAGAAGAGATCTGAGAGATAGAAGGAGTCACCATTGTGGTAGGTAATAATAAGCGGCGCTCCTGCTTGCCATTAAATAAGAGACATTTCCCCCTCAGGAGACATAACAAAGTTTTGCATTTTATAAATGAATTTTATAAATAGTAAAGAGGACCATCTGTTTTTTCCATTATTTTCCATGCTTAATTCGTGAAGTGGTTGTTGTTTTTGTTTTTACTAAAAATGCCAAAACTTATAAATAAAATATTTTCTGTTAAACAGAACATCCTTTTACACCTTATTTATATTCGGAATGCTTTTTCAACTGCCCTTTTTATGTACACATGAAAAGTTTGAGCATATTGTTTGTACTCCAAAATAATCAAATCTGTGGTCATTATCTGTAGGGTAATGACTAGGAAGGAATGGATTACCATGTTCTTAATCAATTGAGGGGTTCAGATGATATCATTAACCACAGGAGCCAAGCTTGAGCAGTTCTGTAAAAACACCTGAACTTTGCTATATTGACCTGTAACATGCCAATCTATCTGCTATTTTGCACTTTATGATTTATACTGAGTGTGGGAAAGAAGGGGGTTGGGGAGGTAATAGTTATTATACGGGAAGTTGCAAAGATTAAAAAAGTCCCTTAAATAACACAAAGATTCTGAACATTGAATCAGTAATATAAGTTTACTGGAACAGAGTAGCAGAGTTACTTGGTCTGGATGTAAGTATATTGACTTCCCTTCAGTATGATGTAGGGGTGTCATTTTAGATCATTGATCATCAGGTTATAGTTTTATAAATTCTGTTGGCCTGATGAATCTTGCTGTTTATATGGAGAACACAGAAGGCAACATGTTCTGGGAATATAGACTATGAGGTAGCCAAAGCCAGTGATTGGGGGATGGAGATCAAATCAGTTCTGGTAAGCTCTGGAAATTGCTTTAAGCCACTTGGGTCACTAACATTACCAGATCTTCTCTTGTCATCTGCAGCTGCAGCTGAACAGCAACAAGTAAGCATTGCTTGGATTTGGGCATATAACAAATTTCCCCTCATTACCTGTAAATTTAGCTCATGGCTAATAATAATAATAATAATAATCAACAACGCCAGCAACATTTTTTTTCATTGCTATTGGTGTGAAGCTGCGCAAATACTGTGTTAATTAAATAACCATAATAATAATAATAATCCTGAAACTTTGAAAACATAATGAACCTGTACACACTTACCAGGTAGTAAATCATATTGTACTAAATGGGGCTTACTTCTGAGCTGACAGACTTAGGGTTGTGCTGTAATGCTAGAATCACATATGCTTGCCTGTGCTGTGGGGATTGCCATTGCAGGTTTTATTAAGTGCCACGTGGAACAATAATTATAATTATGCTTCCAGGTGATTGTGAATGGGCATGCTTCAGTACTACTGAAAATAAGGGGATACTGTTAGTAGTTGCACCTGTGTTCAAATTCAGAGCATAGTTTATCCCCGTCAAGCAGAATAACAATATTGGCTTAGCTCTGGGTCATAATAGAACTGCACTATGAGAAGGCATGTGAAAAAATGTATGGCAATTGTTAGAATTCACGACATGAGGCCTGTAAAGAGCACAACAGTTGAGCGTCTCGAGTACTAACATTCATTAACACAAATTACCGCCTGATATATCACAGGTCCCTGTAGCAGCATGCCATAGAATAATTGTATAGAATGTATTGCTAGAAATTCTGCAGTCCCCCCACAGTGTTCTTCTAGCTGCACAGTGGGGAAGCCACAAGTTTTATGTGACAGCAATTTAGCATGGCCTATTAGCAGACAAGAATCTTCAGAGCACCTTAAACAGTTGGGTATAACAATGTTCTGCATTAGCCATTACAGAAAATCACTTTTCTTCACCGCTTCTGTTTCCAAGACATTCAGGACATTCATACCTTAGAAACATAGCCATAAATTGTGCAGTAGACAAGGTGTTTAAGCTCCAATTAATTTTATTTGCCATCTTGGTCAAGAAGAATTATAATTTTAGGGGGTTGTGGATTCTATGCAGAATCTATTTGCAGAATAAAGTTAGTTGAACAATTATCACTCTTTTTTCTTCTCTTTCATCCCAACATACATCTAGGAAACAAGTCTTCCCCAGGTATTCATTTATGCATTACAGAGTAGTCTGGCCATTTGAGGGTATTAAGATTTTGCTGTATTGGTGCCAAATTTGCTTTGCCTTCATGCCATTGGGACCAATAAAGTAGGGTCAGACCATAGCCAGTCATGAAAGATAATGGGCTATGAGACAAGAACTCAGTTGTGTGTGCCTGCTCAGAATAAAAGAGAGTGTTAAGACAGATAGACAATATGAAAGGCCATGGAAAGAGAGAAGCTTGAAGAGAAAGGCTGTATTTGGACAACACAATAGTCAATAGTGGGTTAATAGTCAACTCCACGGTTGATAATTGAGGGGGTTCCCCCCACACAACATGAATATAATCAACCATGGTGTGTATTAAGGCCATTGTTGAGTTGTTATTAGTCAACAGTATGCTTGATTGACACATCCCCCCTCTCTCCCCCCCTCAGTCCTCCTACTGGTAGGCTGACCATATGAAAAGGAGGACAGGGCTCATGTAACTTTAACAGTTGTAGAGAAAAGGGAATTTCAGCCAGTGTCATTTGTATGCAATTAGTTCCTAATGAAATTCCCTCTTCATCACAACAGTTAAAGTTGCAGGCACTATACTAGAGTGACCATATACAAAAGAAGGCAGGGCCCCTGCAACTTTAACTGTTGTAATGAAGAGGGAATTTCACAAGGAACTAATTGCATACAAATTACACTGGCTGAAATTCCCTCTTCTCTACAGCTGTTAAAGTTATATGAGCCCTGTCCTCCTTTTCATATGGTCAGCTTACCTACTGGTATCCATCAGTCATTGCAAGTTCTGCCTGGACTAGAGTGGCAGCCGCCGCTATGGTCACTCTTGCTGGAACACTCTGTAGTTACTGAAAATAACGAACTGTGTGTGATGAAATAATCAACGGTGCCTGACACACAACTTGATAACCAACAGTCATTCAAATAATCAACTCTGCACAGCATTGGTTATTTGCATTGGTTATTTCAGCCAAATAACCAACTGTGGTGTGAAAAAGTCCTGACAGATGACACAGTAACCAACTGTTGACTATTTAATCCACCGTTAACTATTTAACCCACCATTGGCAGGATCTATACTACTGCTTTATAATGGTACTGAAGTGCACCGACAACTCCTGATGCACAATCCACATTCCATATACCATTTTCAAACTGCTTTCTTAGTGTTATATCCTGCTTGGTGTAGATCTAGCCTTTCTAAAAGCAGAAATGCAGCACAAGCACCTTAATCCCCAATCTTCCTTACTCGAAAGGGACACATGCATTTATACGCATCTACTGAATTAATAACTTGTTTGTGTTTTTAGTTTTAGTTGTGTTTCCACCCCACCCTAATAATAATAATAATAATAATAATAATAATAATAATTTTACTTTTAAAAAACAGGAATATTCAATGATAAAACACTCTCTCACACACATGCTGGTTTAAGACCAGAGTTAATGCTATTTTATGCTGGCGGAAGCTCCACAAAGCCAGGAAATAGGAAGCTAAGGGTGATGCCTTATCTGACCTGCCCCATGAATGACAATCATGCTGTTGTGCAATGTCACAAATTGTGATTGTTTACAGGCATGGTCCATCTCAGAGGAAGATTCCTTTATGAATACAGCAAGGCTCAGATGCTTCATAGAGCAATACAGGACCAGTAGGTCATATTTGCTGGTCCCAGGCACTCCATTCCCCCTCACAAGGAAAACTGGGTGCATGGAAGGTATGTTGTGATAGGATGAGATTGGCCACTGACTTTCATGTTCTGGTAAGCTCCAAATTATACTATTACATGGGAAGAGCACCTGTGGACTTCCAGATGTTGATCAACTACAATGTCCATCATCATTGACCATTAACCATGTGGATGGGGATGATGGAGTCTAATGATATCTAGAGGGCCACATGTTCCCCACCCCTGTACTACTGCAGAGGATTGTCTCTAGAAGATGTTCAGAATCTCATCTGGTCCAGAACTTGTGGCCTAGAGATATTACAGTGATATTGTACCAACTTTACTGGCTTTCACTTTGTTTTAATTCAAAGTGCTGGTATTGACCTTTAAAGGCACCCAAATGGTCTGGGATCAGGGTATTTCAAGGGTCAACAACTCTGATATGAACCTGCTTGATCACTCAGAACTTCCATGAAGTTTTCCCCATTTGTGACATCCTGAAGTGAGGCATGATAGGTAAACCCAAGAGAAAAGCTGTTCCCATTATTAGAACTTTGGTAATAGAACTTAGTCCCAAGAAAGATTTACTTGACACCTCCTCTGTTGAGTTTTAAGTGACAAATTTAAATTTAAATTTTTCTCTGAGGCTCTGAGGAGACAGATGGATAGTGTTTCCTATTTCCTACTGCTGAGAAGGCTGATTATGAAAATCTACACATACACACACATATAATATCTTTACTCATCACACACACACACACACACACACACACACACAAATATCCCTCCCTTTTCTTAGAACAAAGGGTACAAGGAGTGCAAAGCAACAGCAATTTTATGGAATGAAGAGATTTATTTATTGTAAAAAAAACAAAAATGATCTAAATAATTTATACCTATCCTCATCTAATGTAATGCCACTCTAGTTAGGATTCATTAGAAAGAAATCCCTGTAGCTAGCATTGAGAATTTTCTCATGCATGCCAAGCATCAAATAGGAATCACTGTGTTTAATAATTCACTAGAGGGGGAGCCTTATGTGAACATAATAGTATTTTGGAAGCAGGATTGATCCTGGGTGCTCCAGTGGGAAGGATATAGTGAAACCATTACAAAGTGATACATAGGACTCTGTTGGGATGTGTGTGAAACACACACATTAAAGATACTTAGCATTAGGGATGTGCACAGCCGAAATTATCATTATCGGAAATTCCAGTAGAAAAAATTTCGGGCCTGATCATATCAGGGGGTACCTAGATTTGATCAGATCCAAAATCTGATAAATACCAGAAGTTCCAATAATGTTATGTTTTCCCCATAAGTTTGTACTCGCACTCCCTTCTCCCACTCGCGCTCCTTACCCCCGCCGCTGCTGCCACCACCCCGTACTACTCCAAAACAGGATTTGCCCCTACCCCTAACCTTACACCTACCCCTGCCTCTGCCCCTGCCCCTACCCCTAACATAACCCTACCCCTTCTCCTACCAATAACCCTAAACCTAACCATAGCCCTAAACTAACTCTATCCCTAACTTACCCCTAAACCCACCCCTACCCCTACCCTAACCTTAACCTACCCCTAACCTACCCCTACCCCTATCCCTAGCCCAAACCCTAACCCTAACCTAAACTCTTACCCTAACCTACCCCTAACCTAACCCAAATTTGAGCATTGAACCTAACCCTAAAGTACCGCTGAAATGTAACTCCAGCCATTAAAAGTCATTATGCAAGCTCTCCTGGTGGCCCACTCAGTCTCTCAAGCCCTACTAGGCTCTTCCACCGGCTCCGTTCCTGAAAGGGATGCAATGCCTCCTCAACCCTAACCCTAATTTGAGCATTGAGCCAAACCCTAAAGTACCATTGACACTTAACTTCAGCATCCATAAGTCATTATGCAAGCACTCCTGGTGGCCCATTCAGTTTCTCAAGCCCTACTAGGCTCTTCTACGGGATCCGTTCCTGATAGGGATGCCTTGCCTCCTCAACCCTAACCCTAACCCTAATTTGAGTATGGAGTCTAACCGTACATTATCACTGAAATTTTCCATCCCCTAAATGTCATTATGTAAGCTCTCCTGGTGGCCCACTTAGTCTCTCAAGCCCTACTACGCTCTTCCACAGGCTCTGTTCCTAACAGGGATGCCATGCCTCCTCAACCCTAACCCTAACCCTAATTTGAGAATTGAGCCTAACCCTAAAGTACCACTGAAACTTGACTCCAGTCCGTAAAAGTCATTGTGCAAGCTCTCCCGAGGGCTCTTCCATGGACTCCATTCCTGACAAGGATGCCATGCCTGCTCAACCCTAACCCTAACCCTAACCATACCTTAACCCTAATTTGAGCATTGAGCCTAACCCTAAAGTACCACTGAAACTTAACTCCAGCCCCCAAAAGTCATTATGGAAACTCTCCTGGTGGCCCACTCAGTCTATCAAGCCCCACTAGCTCTTCTATGGATTCCCTTCCTAAAAGGGATGCCATGCCTCCTCAACCCTAATCCTAACCCTAGCCCTAACCCTAATTCGAGCATTGAGCCTAACCCTGAAGTACCACTGTCAAAACCATTATAAACCATTTTAAAACAGTGATGTAGATCCTTCCCAGCTCAGCTTTCAACATACAACCCACATATGTTGGAAGTGGAATAACATGACAGATATCTATTTTTTTTAAAAAAGGAAAGGAAACAATTTTGCTCTATAAGAAAAAGCCCCCAAAATCTGCTTTGGGCAATGACTTTATTAAGACCAACCAAAATGCTGCAAAATATTGAGCAAGCTTTTGAGTTATCGTGAACTCATGAGATTGTATGTTACACAAAGCATGGGAGAGACAAAATGTCTCTTTCTAACCCCAAAGAAGAAAGATTGATGGCCTTAAACTGAACAAATAACTATTCATAGTAAATACCCTGAGCAACAACAAAAATTAGAGGGCCTATGAAGAAAATTAATCATTCATTTCGCATTCACATGTAGTTGGAGTTGTTTGTTCTGAATCATCATACATCCATGAATGGGTAAATTGTTCATGAGGATCTCTTCCTTTTGGGGAATTGGGGAACATTTCTGAATGTGTATGACCTGCTGGGAGTGGAGGAATGGAATGTTGGGTGGATTACCACCGGTCAGATTTTTGGCAATGGGAGAGGGGAGAGTTTATTGCCCAGAGCAGCCTGCTATGAGTGTGAGATACTTTGGATTAAGGCTAATGTCTCCAGGTGCTGGATAAAGGTAATGGTGGAGTTCCCCAATACCCTTTTTCATGCATGGGCATGAAATGATTCAGATACCTTTTGAATCATCCTTCATAGGTCAGGGCAAAATCCAGGTGTTCTATTGTACTAGTAAGACTTTCAGGATTTGAAATGAAGACAGCAACTACTGTTACTGATCAAATAGTAGCACAAATCTATGCATATGTATTCAGAAGCAAGACTCATTGAGTTCAGTATGACTTCCAGGTAAGTTGGCATAGGACTGCAGTCTAAAATGCCCACATTTAACCAGTTTGTTATGTCGAAATGCATCGATTTCTGAAGTAGTCATTGTTGATTCATATAATTTTATTTTTTCTGAGATTTGCTATAAAATATTTTGAAAGTTTACACTGTGGGGTTTTCCACTTAAGAAAAAAAAAGGAAAGAAAAGAGAGAGAGAGAGAGAGAGAGAGAGAGAGAGAGAGAGAGAGAGAGGCTTAAACAGAATCCCCTCTCATTTGCTTTCATTTGCTACACAACTCATTCAAAACCAATTCTTCTTGTAGCTAAATCTTCTACCATTGAACTGATGTGAAAACAATGCCACTTGAAAAAATTAAAAATAAAGGCAAGAGGGAGGATGATTTTTTCTAACTTTTGGACTAATAAATAGCTCAAACAGTAAGCTGTAAGAACACTATGGTACCTCTTATGTATTTCATAGGTTTTCATTTTGTTTTGTTTTTTATCCAGGGTAATGCTGGGGATTTCATACTGATAAAAAAAAAGAAAGAACCCATTCAGCAACAACTACATTTGACATTAATGCTGATGGAAATTTGTGGAAATAAAGTCTACTCAAAGCCCTTTGTGTGTAGGAGTACTGATTAGCTGATTGAGGGCAAGACAAATCAGGGTGTGTGTTTTTTCTGTATCCCATAGGATAACCCCCTCCCTCAAGTAAGTTAATACAAATGCAACAAAGGAAGCAGTTAACTAGAACAGTCAGTGTAACAGAACAGTGAGATAACAGTAATCATAACAAAGGACCTTTGAAAAAATAGAGGAAGAAATGGGAAACACAATTTTTATTCTTTTAGAATAAATAGTGATAGGCTTAAACTACTTATGAAGGAAATTATTTTTTTCACTTTTGGGGGGTTACAATGTGTCAGCAACACTCGATTTCGCATGGAGGGAAGGAAGTCATTCCTGATTTAGAGAACCTGTATTCTGACAGCAACCCAGTTTTCTCCCAAACACCAACATGAGTGATGTTCTCTTGTGGGAATGGGAATAAAATCAACAGCTCCATTGCTTATTACATTTATGCATGCACAGTTCTAACATCCTTAATCTCATAATCAGATAATTGCTACCAACTTTAAGACCACTGAAAAGGGCATCAATTTTTCTGAGGCTTTAATTTGTTCAATATTATTTTGTGTATGCACTTTTCCCCAATGTCACTTGGGAACTGTAGTGCAAAGGTGGGGTGTTGTGCCTTACCAGCTTCCCTACTGGGAGAAGAAAAGAATCAGAACCAAACAAGACCTCCTCAGGGTAGAAAATTGCACGTCCTAGAACATATGGGGATCAAAGGGAGTCAGAATGGATTGGCAATACTCCTGCCATCACTGTCCAGAAAGAAGTCCAATCAAGGAAGCCACAGACTCAAGGGACCTAATGCACTTTGACTGGTGGAACCCCTAACTCCAGACCCTCCATGAGCAGCCCTAGGATTCTAAGAGCAGATACAGTGGAGAGACAAACTAGAAGGAGCAGTGCCCACTTGGCAGCCCAAGGCCTCCCTTCCATGAACCCTATGGAGGAAGAAGTCCTTCAGAAAGCAGTAGGCCAGCATTCCTCATTGAGAGTTGAACATTTGCTAATGTAAGACTTCATCTAGCTCAGCCTTTGTTGTAGCTGCTCTTACGAAAACCTTGCCCTCCTGACCTCTTGGACAGCTCCCCAGTCTCACTAGTAAGAGGAAAATCTCAGTCACACAGCAGTGGTGGCAGAATGAGGATATGAGGGAAGACAGCACCTTGCCAAGGCAACCACCCAGCACTCCATTATTATTATTATTATTATTATTATTATTATTATTACATCTCTTTCTTGCTCATGGTGGTTTTTCTAGATGGAAATGATGGGCTTTGCCAAGTCATGCTGTCTTTTACAGATTCAGGAATTTCCTGACAACTGAACATGTTTTAAGTATGACTGCTTTCTGGATGTTGGTGTGGATATATTTTGGTAGACCCAGTTTCTGAAGGTTTTCTGTATAAATTTTTGATGTGATGCCGGTGACTGAGGTGATTAATGGAATAATTGTGACCTTTTCCAGTTGCCATAGTTCTTTGACTTCCATGGCCAGTGGTGTATAATTGTCTCTCTTTTCTTTTTCCTTTTCAACACCATTTTTGTCATTCTGTATTGCTATGTCGATGAGGTATGTGTGTTTTTCTTTTTTGTCTATGACCGTTATGTTTGGTCGGTTTCAAGGTATTGTCAGTATGAATTGTTCTGTCCCAGTATATTTTATGGTCTGCATTTTCCACGATTGTTTCAGGTGAGTATGTATAGTATGGTGTAGATTGTTTGATAAGGTTGAATTTGATGGCCAGTTGTTGGTGAATTATTTTTGCAACAGTATTGTGTCTGTCCGTATAGTCCATTCCTGCCAGAATTTTACATCCTCCTGTTATGTGGTATATTATTTCTTGGAACTGATGGCATTTCCTGCATAGGTCTGTTGTTACACTGTTATCTTTTATGATGTATTTTTGGTAGTTCTTGGTGGCTATAACTTGATCCTGTATAGCTATTAGGAATCCTTCTGTTTCTGGAAATAGCTCACCTTTCCTGAGCCATTCGTACGATTGTCCTTTGTTTATTTATGGGTTCTGCATTATGTTGTAGTGCTTCCCAGGGAGTGCTTTTTGTGCCCATTTTTCTTTTTTCTCTGCGAGTGTGAGTGGTCGTGTTTGGTCATCATTTTATAGTGCTAGGTTGAGTGGGGTGTAATTTTTATCTGCTGTTACTATGGCAGGAGGCCTTTTATCTGTGTAAAGGTTGAAGCATAGATTTTGATGTCATCCATGTACAGGAGGTGATTGATTCTGTGCTTTGCTTGTTTTTGGTGTTTTATGTCGATGCTGTATGTAGTGTTGGTAAGGGTGTTTGATAGTGGATTGAGACACAGGCAAAACCATAGAGCGCTGAATGCGTCACCTTGGAATATGCCACGTTTGATATTTATTTTTTTTCTGTCTGTATATGATCCTTGTCTGTTGTTAGGTGTATTGTCTTTCTCCATGAAAGAATCTACACTGTAGCTTTGCTACATTAGGAAAGGGTTTTGAACACTCATTGGGCCACATGACACACTTACTTTAACCTTGTATAGCAGTTGCTGTTTACTACGATTGTCCTAGATATATTCCATTATTTTCTTCAAATAAATCGTTGTAGGAAGAAACATGTGTCTTTCTGTATGGTTTTAAAGTTGCCATAACCAGTCAAATTCCCACGCATGCACTTGCAGTTTAAATTCTTCATTGAAAGGAAGGGAAAAGAAGGAGGAAGTGGACGTGGAAAGTATGGAATGGCGAAAGAACATTAGAGGAAGAGATGAAGAAAAGCCTCAGTGTGACTGACTCATCCACACTGAAGACCAGAGAAAGGATCAACTAAAATATAAGTTCAACTTAATGTGGCCTGTCACGTTTTAAAACGTTGGAATTCACAACATTTCAATCAACGTTTTGAAATGTTTCAAGTTTATGTGTAGATTCCCTCCATGTCTCCATAATTCTTGTCAGAATGTTTTGGATTGAGGGATGTATTTTGTATATTTTGAGTACTTTTTTCAGCCAGCTGTGTGGGACGGAGTTGAAAGCCTTCTTATAGTCTGTGTAGCAGGTGTGGAAGTTTCTTTTCTGTTTTTCTGTTTGCTTCGTGATGACACTGTCTATTATTAACTGTTCTTTGCATCCTCTGCTGTTCTTTTTACACCCTTGTTCTTCTGTGAGTATATTATATTGGGTGAGATGTGCTTCAATTTTCTGTGTGATTGTGGCAGTTATAATTTTGTAGAGTGTTGGAAGGCATGCTATGGGTCTGTAGTTAGCTGGGTTTTGGTTATCTAAATATAGGTTTTGCCTTCAGCTAGGAATAGAGGGAATAGGTATGGGTGTTCTATGACTGTGTTGATCTGTTGAGTGAGGTATTTGTGTGTTGATGTAAGCTGTTTGTACCAGAATTTTTGTATTTGGTCTGGGCCAGGTGCTTTCCAGTTGTGTGCCCTTTGTAGTGTTTCCTTCAGTTCCTTCAGAGTTATTGTATACTCTGCTGTGGTAGTTGTCTCTGTCTTTCTTCTTCTTGTCTTATCTAATTTGTGCTTTCTTTGTGTTGTACCGGTTCTGACCAGATACTTTTCCAGAATGTGGTTATTTCTTCTTTAGTTGGGGGTGTAATATTGTTTTCTTTTTTCTTGTTTATTCTTTGGTATAATAATTTCTCATTCCTTTTAAAGAGAGCATTTTGGGCTTTTCTTTCTTTGATTCTTTGTATCTCCTTAGCCTGGTGGTCTGGACTGCCAGTTTTTGTTTCAGTGTATCGAGAGCTACTATTGCTGTTTCTTTATTGTTTGCTATGATGTCTTTGGTGTTTTTGAGGATGCTTTTCGAGCTATTTCTATTTATTTATTGCATCATTCTTCCTATATCCTTTCGTAGCTTTTCAATTTTGTTTTCAATTCTGATTTGCCATTTTGGTTTGGTTTCTAATCTTCTGCATGTGTTGTTGTTCGTGGGGAGTTCTTGTTTGTTACAGCTGTGGCTGCTGCATAGATGAATGTGTGTATTTCTTCTAGGTTGCTATTTTTGTTAATGTATGTTTTGAGTTTACTATTCATTATATTTATGAGTTTCTGCGTGTCCTTGTTAAACTTTAGTTTAGGTAGTGTGTTTATTTTTGTTGGGTCAGTTTCTCTCCATTTTGTTAGATTTGTCTCAGTTGCTTCCATCAGTTGCTGCACTGTGTTCATGTTTGTTGTGTTGTTGTGTGTTTCGGGTTGTAGTGTTGTCTGGGAGTCCTCTGGTGGGGTTGTTGTGTCTAGGGTTACTGTATCTTCTATGGATGTTTGTGTGCTTGTTTTTGGTGCATCTGTGCTTTTCATGTTGGTGTTCTGTTCTACTATTTCTTCTTTGATTTTTTGTATTTCATGTTCCGTTAGCCTTTTGTTATTGATTATAACTCTTTTTGATCTATTAGTCTTTGTTCTGTTACAGTGTCCATTAGGTGGGGGTAGATTTCCATAAATAGTCTGTGAAGTTCTGTTCGGTATCCTGATGCTATTGTATCGAGTTGTGTGCTTTTATAGTAACAACGCATAACGTTATGGTTAATTTCATCTGACTAAGCTATGTGTTGCTGTGGGTGTCCCGCCTTGGTGGTTGTCTGTGGAACAGGCAAAACACGTCTGGGGGAGTTTGGGTGGTTGTGCTTTTCCTTGTTCATTGCTTGCTCGTTTCTGTTTTGGCCGGCTGTTAGGTTCGTGCAGCGTTTTTGGTCTTGATGCTGCACGTTCGAGGCTTATTTCCCCTTCTTTCTGGAACCATTTTTTCACACTAGCAGGGTGGTTAGCCCTGACTAGTGGTGGTTGGCTAGGGTCCACAAGTCTACCATGTCTGTGTAGTCCTTTGTGGGATTACCCCTTGCGGGATTATTATTATTATTATTGTTGTTGTTAGTTCATAATATCAGGAGAATTTGATCAGTGGTGAAAATCCTCCTCCTTCTTCCTATGACTTAAAACTTCCCCAGGCATGTTGTTTGGCTTGGGTTGGAGAACTGGATCAGCATGAATACACCCTACCACCACTCAGAACAAAATAATTCACCCAATTGAATAAATACATCTTTGTACATGAGTTTGACTGTTACTAAATGAGGGATGAGGGGCAAGGGCCGAGAACAAAACAGACTCACAAAGATGTGTTGGAAAGGATATTCAACATTTATGAAACAATGTCCAGGTGCTGATTTGTTTTATTTGTGTCCAAATGGTCTAGGATTCGTACAGAACTCCCTTCGTGCATTTCCCAACTGACTCCTACAATTGTCCCATTTACAAGATATAGACAAATACATTCCATGCCATTGGGGCAGAAGTGACTTTCCTAGGAGTCCATATGAAGGGAAAGAACTGGGCCATTCTTTGTCAATTACGTAAGAGACACCTTTTCTGATGCATGCTGGCTATGCAGGAATAAAAGGAGGAAACCAATGTGAAATGTCTCATAAGTTGGTTGTGAGTATTTAGGGATTGAGGAAGGGGGGCTTATTCCACAATAAAACAAGTACTGCAAGCAAGTAGAACTCATAATATTTGCAATGTGTGTCAACACTTCTAATGAACTGCAGGTTGTCTATCAGGCATGAAACATTATGCTCTTGTTCAGCAACTAATATTAACAGGGGCTCTGTTTTCAGCTAAAGAAGATAAAAAGGCTGAGTTGACTTCACACAGAGGCCATGTCTTTACCAGCCATTTATCCCGGGGTTGTCCTGAGGTCATCCCTGTGCATCCAAATGATGCACGGGGGATCCCGTGGTCAACTAGAGGTGACCTCTCAGTTGTCCCGGGATAACTGGGACTACTTTTATCTCAATTTTTCCCATGGTCTAAGGACAACCCCAAGGACTGCGGGTGGTGTGGTGCACGCTCCTGGGTCCTCCTTCCTCCCCGTGAGTAGTATGGCACAACAAACAGGCATGGAGCTGTGCAGGGGGGCTCTGTGCCCATCGGGGGTAAGGGGGTGAGCTTTTTTGCCATCCCTTGGATGGCTCTTGGCATCTTTGGGTGCTGAGTTTTGGTGTGTGTGTGTGTTTAAAAAAACTTACTTTGGCACACGATCGCATCCGCATTGCTGCACAAAAGTCTCCTTCCAAGAAAAACAAACAACAAAAAAACCACACGCAGTGCCAGATGTCCCTTTTTCCTTCTGGGATGTTGCATTGGTGTGTGGGAAATGGGGGAGGATCCTGGAAGCTGGAAAGCCCAAGACCCTCCCCCGTCCTCCCGGAAGGCTCATAGGTGTAGATGAGCCAAAGACTCACTCCAATATGAGTTGATCCCACAGGCTAGTGACACTTTAACCCTTTTTCCAGGGTAAAGACTAACGGGTACATTTGGTCTCCTTAATATGCCCCTAAGTAATATGCCCATCAGGGTTACTGACTTCAGTGTAAATCATGGTGTATGAGTTAAAATTAGGTGATGAAAGTTCTGCCTGTGAGGTTTGATCTTGGATGGTTCCTTTATGAATGAATGTCATTTCTTGTGGCCACTTGCATTGAAGATGCCTGTATGAATCAATTCATAGACTTTGGACAATGTTTTAGAGCTGTGTACAAGTGGCCTCTAAAAATTCTCCACCCTATTTGTGGGTAGGGAAATTGGGAGGACAATTTCATCAAATTTCTCCAGGGGGAGGAGAAATTCTCCAACAATTCCTCACAGGTAGGCGTCACCATTGGCAAGGGTTGTAGAACAGCTTCTTCTTCTCTTTTTTCCCTAAGGGTTTTGGGGGTTTTTTGCACTGCCAATGAAAATGGCAACAACATCAACTGTGTTGGCAGCTTGGCCCCTATTTTGCATCCTCCACAATGCTCATACACCTAGCATCACTACAGGGCATTTAGAGGAGGAAATGCAGCCACCACAAAAAAAAATGGTGAAGAAAATGTGGTGAAAATTCTGAAAAGTGTCCTTTTATTTCTAGGAGGTAAGAAAATAGAAATCTTAGGCATTTTCTGAAAGTTTTCTTTCCCCATGAAAGGGGTTCCTATTTTTCTTCCTCATTCTCAGGACATTTTATATTTTATATTGAATGTATGTTGATGGTGTTTTTTACATTACCTAATCACAGTGAGGTAACTGAGGATACTGCCTGTAGTTTTCTTTCTGTTACATATCTCACCATTGCTCTGTACTGATGAACAGGCCGGAAAGCCTGTTTAGTCATAGTACGGGGCAGTGGCAGCAGCGGCAGTGGCAGCCGGGAAGGCTGCAAGTAAGGAGTGTGAGTGGGGGAGGGAAGGGAGTGAGTGAGTAAAGCTTTGGGGTAAAGCATTGGGGTAAAGCTTTCTTTACCCCAATGCAAACCTATGGGGAAAACACCGTTATTGGATCGGAACTTCCGATATTTATTGGATATCGGATCCGATCAAATCTGGGTACCCCCTGATATGATTGGACCTGATTTTTTATATCGGAATTTCCAATAATGATATGATATGATAATTTCGGCCATGCACATCCCTAGTGTCCAGTTTAAAAAGATAAATACTATTTTTTGACGCTGAATAAGAAATTTTCTTCTTTTTATATATTACAATTTATATTCACTAAGATATGCATAGATTCTTGTGCTTGGAATTCTATTTTCCATTTATTTATTTATTTGAAGCTCAACCTGAAAAGGTGGAACCTAGTGAGGAACCCAGGCTAAGGCCATGTCTCCTTTGCATTTCTAGCACTTTGGCAAAAAGCATTTTTTTCTGGTAGTATGCTTCATTTTGCTGCTTTCTTTCATAGACTGCTGCTAATCCTTGCTGTCTGTTTATCCACCAGCTTCTTCTGACAAATCTAATGAATGTCATATCATGTACCCTGTTGGCTGGGTAAAATATTTTAAAAACAAGAGCAAGATTGACTGGGGTCAGTAAAAATAAATAGCTTATCTGAACTTGGCATCTCCTTTTCCCTCATACATTCGCCTTGTCAAAGATTTCAGTAATGTTCCATTTTCCGAGTCACCATTTAGAATGGCTAAGGATTTAAATGTCATACTTCATTACTATTTGAGGCGATAACGGTTTCATAGTAAAGACCATCTTGGTCATGATAACTGTTTATGCAATTCTTTCCTAGAAATGTATTAATTTTGTTCCTTAAAACTCTTCTCTATCACAATGTGTTTTGTTTTTCTTTCTTTCTCAGTTATATAGAGCTTAGATGTATTAAAGTTCATCTAGAAATTGCATTTTTGTTTTCTACTTTTTGTTATATGTTTCACATTTAAATTCTAGTTAAATCCCCAAAGGCTCAATCACCTTTTCCTCCTTAACGGGGTAGGAATGAGATCTACAGCTTGATAGTATGAGCTACAAAGCTAGCAAATTATTATTGAGATGTGACAACTGCTAAATCCATTTATGGCAGTGGAAGCTGTGCTTAGGGATGGAGACATCTGTCAATCTCTCAGTCTCACCAAGGTTGTCACTTGTTTGAGCTCGAGCTCGTTCTGTCTCATTTCCCATGACTGGTGATTTAAAATCCATATGGAAATTTTATGTACTTTTTGTGATGCATGCAATACTGTATGCATTAGCTACTACACCACAGCCAGTGTGGTGTAGTGGTTAAAATGTTGGATGGGAAGTTGGGAGATCCAGGTTCTAGTCCCCACTCGGCCATGGAAACTCACTGGGTGACTTTGGGTCAGTCACAGACTCTCAGCCCAGCCTACCTCACAGGGTTGTTGTGAGGATAAAATGGAGAGGAGGAGGATTATGTATGCCACCTTGGGTTCCTTGGAGGAAAAAAGGCAGGATATAAATGCTATAACAAATAAATAAAATAAATAAATAACATGCATAGATTTGTGTGCATGTTTAAATGTATGCAATATTGGATGCATGCACCTTTAACTAAAGCACGTTTGTACATATTTTGGAAATGTACATATCTTTCTTTGCACATTTTTCAAATGTGTGCGTGTTGCCAAACACCCTTTTTTGCTTTGTTTTGTGGAATGCATTGCAAGCTCATGTAAACATTTTCAACAGCAAATTATGTTCAGATCCATATTTAGGTCCAGGAGATGGAAATTGAGTAAATGCATTTTTTTAAAAAAAGAAAGAAAAAATACCCTATATGGAGTGAATTTCTCACCCATCCCTCACTAGGTTAGTTTCAGGAGCTGATCTAAAAAGTCATAGTTGTGATACTACTGTTCTGGCAGAGCTATGATTCCTAAATGCAGCCTATCATAGATTTGGTTGGAGTGGCAATGTGGCACACCTGTGCCTAGGATGAACTACCTAATCAAGATACAATAGAAAGTTGACTGCCTTGGAATAGTGTATTCATAGTCAGCTGGTACCACTTGCAGATCACAGGTAATTTATGGATTTCTAAATAAGCTTGAGCAAAAAACTCCATATGTTTCAGTTCTCCATCTGTAGTATAGTTACAATATTACTGGCTTCCTTCTTACAATGCTAAATGAGAAATTCCTTGAGCAATTTGGAAAAGGAATGTAGAAATAACATGCATTACTATTAGGGCTGAAACACTTATTCAATTAATTGATTAGAATTAATAATTGAACTTTTTAATAGGGATGTGCAGCGGATTGGATTCGATCGACGATCCCGATCTGATCTGGCCAAAATCGGAATAAAAAACTGATTCCGATCCTCTGAACCATCTGATCTGATATGATTTTTTTAGATTAAAAGTGACAACAAAACAGAGTTTTGACAGATAAAAGAGGGAGGGGAGGAGGGGGAGGGGAAGGGGTGCAATTGACAGCTCAAGCCTCTGTGGAAATTTTTTTGTAACTTTTAATCTAAAAAATCCATAGCCACCAAATGCCTGAACCTATCTTTCTGAAATTTCTCACAGATACCTACCCCTAACCCATCTACAAAGTGAGCAACTTTCAGACTTCTAACTTTTAAAATAAAAAAGTTATAGGCATTTCTTTCTTCATAGTTTCAAAAATACCTTGCCACTACATGCCTGGACCTATCTTTCTGAAATTTCACACACATATCAACCAAAGTGGTACCTGTAATGTGCCCAAGTTTCCTGTTTGTATCTTTAAAAATAAAAAAGTTGAAGGCATAACTGTATTTACTAGGGATGTGCACGCCCGAAAATATCGTATTTTATCATTATCGGAATATGGGAGCAAAAAAATTATAGTCTCTGATAATATCGTAGGTTAATTGTATCATCTTCATGATAATTATTGGAAATCCGATATTTAATTTGCAGCCCCATTGTGCCCTATAGAGCTGATTTTTTTTAGAATAAATGCCGATAACTTATGTATTTTCAAAGTTACATGCTTGAAACGTGGTCACAATGCTTATGGGGTATGCCTAAGTATGTGTATGAAATCTGAGATCAATCCCTCCATCCCTCGATTTTATATGAATTTATTAAAGATCGTTTAAGTTCTAACAGGTCAAAAGTTGCATGATCTTTCAAAAATTCATATAACATACAGGGATGGAGGGATTGATCTGAAATTTGGCACATATGTGTAGCAACATGTGCTAAACATGTGTACAAAATTTGAGGTCGATCCCTCCAACCCTTAATTTTATATGAAGTTTTTAAAGATCCTGCAACTTTTTGACACATTTGAATGAACGCATGTGGCGAACTTAAACGATCTTTAATAAATTCATATAAAATCTAGGGTTGGAGGGATCGATTTCAAATTTCATACACATACTTAGGCATACCCCATAAGCACTGTGACCAAGTATCAAGCCTCTAACATTTAAAATACAGAGGTTATAGGTTTATTTATATGGCAGTCCGATAATCCGATATAATCGGGCTGAAAATTATCAGATTGGATATTTATCGGAGGTTTTTCTATCATATCGTTATCATTAAATGCATACACGATAATGAGCATATCGTATCATTATCGTACATTTTAACGATACGATACACATCCCTACTATGTACCCCACTGCTATCCATTTTTCTAAAATTAATTGCCATACAAGGCAAGCACCTATGTTTCTGAAATTTCACACACATGGGTCCCAACATATCACCTGCAATGTGGCAAAGTTTCATGTGTGGAACTTTAAAAATGAAAAAGTTATAGGCATTCCTGGTTCATTATTTTAAAAAATCATTGCCACAAAATGCCTACACCAATCTTTCTGTAATTTCTCTCAGCTAACTACCCCTAACCCATCTACAAAGTGCCCAAGATTTATCCTTCTATCTTTAAAAATGAAAACATTATAGGTGTTTTTGTAACACAACACTAGGCTATGGAGAAATGCATTCAAAATGGCATCTGAAAATGGCGTCAAAATTGGACGTTCAATTTTCAGATCGGAATTGGATCGGATTCGATCCAGCAGACCTCCAATTTTTTCCGATCCATTTTTTTAAAAAATCTGATTCTGATTCTGATCTGATTTTTCTGTCTATGCACATCCCTACTTTTTAATGATTTAGATGGTATCCCAATTAAGCACTCACATTTTTTTTTTAAAAAAATATGAGAACATATAAAAATTGCAAATGACAAGCACAATCTTTAAAGAGGGATGCTCCCTTCTTTTAATGTCATGACATGTGGATGTGTCATCTAAGACAAGGGTATATTTTTTGCTTTAAAGCTATTTACTCCTATGCAAATTTATGCAAATTTTATTTATTGATTAATCCAAGAAACTCATATAACTAATCAATTAAGATGCATTAATCAGATGGCAGCATATTTATGATTATTGCTTAATAAATTACACACTTAGAAGTTTGCACATGACAAGCAATGTCACCTGACAAATGTGCTCCACATACAGTGTTGGATACTTCTGGAACAGAATTGAGTCATGAATATCTATAAGATTGGTTTGCCTCTTGAGTAACTTCCATTCCTTCAGAACGACATGAGCTATGGTCTGCATTCTCAAATACATACTAATACAGACTATTTTTTTTTTAAAAAATCCTATTGTCCCTGTTCAGAAAACACATGGTTAAGCATTTTGAGCTAAACATTATGGCTTAGTGTATCATGTGAACCATTCCTACATAACCAATGTTTAAACACACTCACTAACCATTTGCGGCAGAAGAGTTAACAGACTAACCATGGCTTAGGATGTTGTCTGAACAGGCCCATTGATTACAATGGAAGATTTAAAGCCATGATGTTACCATATACAATGGTGACATCATGGCACTTAGGCAGGATCTACACTACTGCTTTAAAATGGTTTATAATGGTAGTAACAATAATAATAATATAATAATAATAATAATATTTATTTGTAGCCCGCCTCTCCCTCCGGATCGAGGCGGGGAACAACAACAATATAAAACATAAAAATCACAACAGTTAAAAAATGTAAAAACAAGAGAAAAATACAACATTAAAAACATCTTAAAATTCATCTGGATAGGCCTGTCGGAAGAGGACAGTCTTCATGACTCTCTTAAATTCATGAAGACTGTCAATTTGTCTAACCTCCTCCGACAGACCATTCCATAGTCTGGGAGCGATGGAAGAAAAGGTCCTCTGGGTAACACTCGCCAGCCTAGTTCTGGCTGGCTTGAGTAAGTTCTTCCCAGAGGACCTAAGTGTGCGGGGCGGATTGGGGCCCAGGACACACTTCATGTACAGTTTTCAAACCAATTTCAAAGTGTCACATCCTGCATGGTGAAGATGTGGCCTTACTTCCTAATAACCATGCATAAGATTGGGTTGCAAATCACTGAAATTTATGTGTGTCTAACTTTGGCTGACTTAAGAAAAACATGAATCCCTTCTTCTTTTTCTTCTACTTCTGAACAGAAATCCATTTGGTAACTAAATATATGAAGAAATATTAGTGACTGCAGATGACCTATGAGAGATGCATGCTGGTTCTTTCCCATCTCTTCCATTCTTGAAAGAAAATGTCAGGTCAGCCCTAGACATCATAGCCAATGGTCAGGGATGATGGAAGTTGTAGTCTAACAAATGGAAGGCTCTAGGTTTCCCACTCTTAAACTAGACAAATGTAAAGATGTGATCAAGCAAAAGTTGTGCGCTTAAGTCCCATTGATTTCAATGGTAGTATTAAGCGCAGTACTGCTTGTAATTAGTGGTTCTTAAAGATGCTTGACTTTGGCCTGAACCATAAACTATAGTCTATTCTTTGGGAAAATATTTATCTCTGTAGTTCAGTATAGCTATACAAATAACAAATCAAATCAGTGCCTTAACATATACCCAGACCAGACTTACATGTTCATGTGTTTCAATTTTTGTATATTTTTGTATTTTTGGTAAGGGAGAATCTTTTTTCCAACAGATATGGAAATCATGCCGTTTCTAATCCATAGTGAAGTCCTACATCTATGATTACAGGCAATACAGCATTCTCATTTAACCTTTGTGGCAATAGTGTAATTTGCTACCTCATCATTGCCTGCCTTTCATTATCTATTTCCCTAATTTCTTTGATTTCTCATTAATACATAATGACATTTTACATTCAAGTAAATTCCAGCCCATGTTAAATGGTCCATCCTATAAGGTGGCTTTTGCAGATAAGAGATTAAAGATAGTCCATCTCCAACTGAGTCTCTTGCCAACATTCTCAGCTTTGTTTTTGATGGTTTATCAGCAGCATTATTAGCCTCATGCAGTTGCCCATTTCTGCACTTCTATTTCTATTCAATTTTCATAATTAGGTTAATGTAATTAAGTTTTTCATTATGTTCTCTTAATTCCCCCTGTCCCAATAAAAATGATAGACAAATGCCTTGAGACTTCTTAATGTCTTAATTGTTTCCCTAGAGTTAGATTACAGTTAAAGCTGGTTCTAGAGGAATGTAGAAAGCACCATTTTCATGATTAGGTGGTGTTTTTTCTTTTTAGAATAGAAAACTTTATTGAGATATTTAGATCTTCTGAGAAAAGTACAAATACCTCTAAACTGTATAAAACCTTTGGAATTTGTTACATTTTCTCATAATGACAGGTATTTGCTAGGGTCTTGCTCCATAGAAGGCAGTTCCTAACATCCAATTAGTGTGATCTGAGCAGGACCAAAGGGTCTCGCTTTGGGGGGGGGGGGGGAGAAAGAAAGTCATGGAAGCATCTTGCATTGTTTTTGGCTGTACTAGACTCCAACTGTTGATCTAAGAAAATCATGGCTGGGGATAGATGCCATGCTTTATGACTTGCAACCTGGCAGACTTTACACTCCTCCCATTCCCACCACACTATGGTACTCAGGAGCAGTCAAGAAGTAGGAAATGCAGTGAGAAAAAAAGTAGCTGTGCAACCGTATGGGATCCAAGAGCAGGAGAGGGAGACAGGAAAAGGCTGGAGGAGTTGGCAAAGAAGAGGGGGAAACAGAGAAAGGGGCAGGGCTGAGAGAGAAAAGGATTTAAAGGTTTGAATCAGGTCTTTAGGAAGTAGATCTGCCATACTTCACAGTGCTTTTTGCAGACTATAAAAGAACAGCTTTTTTATATTCTTCGGGAAGGTTCTGTGAATAGGTTCATCCAGACGATCATATTAACAAGTAGCAGCCATGAACTTAGAAGGATCTTAGGGTGTGAGGTCATGCTCCCACAATGCAGAGTAAGAGTGCATGAAGCCAATTCAGAGTAATGGCAGGAAAGCATTGACATTATTCTGTTTTGCTTGATAACATCAACATCTGGTAGCCACATATGCTTTGCTACATGATATCATCATAAAGCCAATTCAGAATGTGGAAGGGAAGGATTGCTTTTGTCCTCATGATGGCTTGGTGAGAACATGGCAGTGATATGATCCCCAGCTGGAATTATGTTTCTAGGCATTCATGGAAGAATTCCGATTAAAACATAAAGATGTCAACAAGCTGTTAGTGAGAGGGATAGTGAATAGATGTTAACAAAGGTTAGTACTGTGAGTTTTCAGGGAAAATTCAAGCCTCCAAGAGCCCCCATTTCATGCCAAAGAAAGCTCCAACGACAAACCAATAAATAGCAAATGTAAAATAGGCAGCACCTTCCCCACATACACACCCACCCACCTCCAGTGTAGAGTGGCTTTTAGCTGTAGCTGTACCTACATTTGCTTTTGGCACTGCAGATAAAGCATACCAGGATCCGGCTGCCTGTTCCATCAGTAAATTAAAACTGTGCTTGCTACTTCTGATCTAGCATTCTAATAATACAATAAGGACAATATATGCCAAAACAAAATAAAGTGAATGAAAAGCAAACCAGCCTGAATACCTCCAGTTGGCCTGACACATCAGTTTTGCTTTCTGCCCTGGGGCTCTGTGAATACTTTAATGTCACTTTTCTGAGTACGTTCTCTGCCAGCTTGTGTTATAAATTTTATTGTCTTAAAGGATTGACCTTGTTGAGGGGAAATTGCTGCCTTTATTCTTTATGTCTCAAAGGCCTCTCTCTTTTTGGAATATTCCTTTTTTCCCATCTGAGAAACCTGAAAGATGCTAAAGGAGAAATCATTTCTCTCATATATTTGCCCTGCACAGCATTCTCTCCCACTCTCTTTTTATTTGTGGTGTGTGGGATATCAGGCATTTATTCTATTCCTCTTGGCTTTTTTTGCCTCTTGTGGGCTTCTGTACTTTCTCTGTCAATATTCCCAAATATAAAATATGTTTTCCTCCCTTTAAGAACTAAGGCTAGTAATCTGTTTCACTGGGACTAATTATGAGAATATATATTTAGGGTTGGGGGCCTTTTCCTGCAAGTTGTCTTTTGAAAAAACCAAACCAAAAACAATTGCATTTTAAATATATTAATACATACTTATATTGCTAGAAAGTCTAGCAGTAAAACCAGTCACTGGACAAATCTATGAGTGGATTCAATGAACATTTATGATGTAGCAGCTGCTTGTAGACACACCATGGAATGCATGCAATCCTATGGGACCTGGAGAGACTCTCAGATGTCCAGCCCAGCCATGAGATGTGGTAAAGTTTACCTTGGTCCCAAATACATTGTATTTCCATTCCATATCCCACCCTATCCCAGCCTAGAGCCTTCCAGACATGTTGGACTACAACTCCCAGGATTACTGACTGTTATGGGTGGGTCTGATGGGAATTGTAGTGCAAAAAGCCTGAAGGACAACTGATTGGGGAAGACTGGCCTTAAACGATTCCATACCATTCCATTTCATGTTCCAGTCTAACAGTAAAATAATTCCTGCTGAGATCCTTTGGGATGGAACCAATGGGACCCTTGTGCAGGTGCCCCAGGCCTGCTGGCAGAGGCATGTGCATGGCCTCTGCCAGCTGCAATGTAGTGCTTCCATGGGCAAGCACTGAAATGAGCAGAAATTCTCATTTCTGGAAGGTGTGCAACCTGCCCTTTCCAGCAAGGATGATTTCCACCAGGGTGCCTGTGTAAGGGTCCCGTTGGACCCAACCCATAAACTCCAGCTTTTATCTGGGATCTTGGGATCACAGAAGGGAAAAATACAAAAATCTTGAGTCTACATGTATTTCACAATTCCACACAAGCACAAAACTCCACAGCACAGAACGAACACAGAAATCAGATTCCTGAGAATCCTAGTTTTAGATTATGGATGGGGGGGGGGGGGGGAATCAAAGAAATGTCTACACTTTCTGCCAAGACTGGGAAATCTTTTTTCCCCCTGTGATGGGCCCTTGTCCTGCTTGTGGTGCAAGGACAGAGCTGCAGAGAATTAATCAGGGTCAATACCAAAGGCAAGATCAGTAGACAATCTACACAGAGGGAGTTCCAAAGACCTGCTAGGCTATCAGGGATATACACAGCTGATCTACAGACAGTTTTCTAACACACAGCGCCTAGAACTGGAGGCTTTTAAGCCTGAGCTTTCAAAACCCCACCCAGCTAGGGTGACCATATGTCAGGAAAAACCAGGACATGTCAGGATTTTTGGTAACAAATCCAGGAAGGGGGGAAATTATGAAATTTGAAGAAAAATCAGGATTTTTCCCATCCTCCCCCCACCCAAAGGGCAGCTCTACTTTATAGTCAATGGGAATTAACAAAAATGCTTACAGCTCCATCATTTTTAAAGGTACAGTGATGAAACTTGGCACCACGATACCCTTAGGAAGGGCTTTAGCCATGCCATATTTGAAGCAGATCTGTTTATCTGTTGAATAATATTGAGGTTTTAGAATTAATTTTTATAAAGACCACCATTTTTAAAGAGAAAGAGATGAAACTTGGCACCTTGGTATATCATGAGTAGGGCTTTAGCCATGCCAAGTTTGAAGCAGATCCGTTCATCCATTGATTTTTAGGATTTTTTTTTTAAAAAGATATATATATATATATATATCTCCCATTATTTTCAAAGATAAGGAGATGACACTTGGTATCATGATTAGGGATGTGCACTGACCCCCTCAGATCGGATCGGATCAGATCGGATAGTGGATCGGAATCGGACCTGGGGGGTTGGGTCGGATCGGATTGGAGGTTGGGTGAATCAGATCTGATCTGATCTCGATCCGTGGATCGGACACCATTTTGAATGCATTTCCCCATAGCCTAGTATTGTGTTACAAAAATGCCTATAACTTTTTCATTTTTAAAGATAGAATTTAAAGAAATTCTGAAATTTCTGACAGACAACTATCCCTAACCCATCTACAAAGTGAGCAACTTTCAGACTTCTAACTTTTAAAATAAAAATGTTATAGGTGTTTCTTTCCTCATTGTTTCAAAAATACCTTGCCACTACATGCTTGAAGCTATGTTTCTGAAATTTCTCCACATTAGACATACCACTTTGGTTCACATGTGTGATGAATTTATTTAGAATGATAGGTCCAGGCATTTGGCGGCTACGATTTTTTTAGATTAAAAGTTACAACAACACGGAGTTTTGGCAGATAAAAGAGGGAGGAGGAGGCGGGGGAGGGGGGTGCAATTGACAGCCCATGCCTCTGTGGAAAAACTTTTGTAACTTTTAATCTAAAAAATTTGTAGCCACCAAATGCCTGGACCTAACTTTCTGAAATTTCTGACAGACAACTACCCCTAACCCATCTACAAAGTGTGCAACCTTCAAACTTCTAACTTTTAAAATAAAAAAGTTAAAGGTGTTTCTTTCCTCATTGTTCAAAAATACCTTGCCACCACATGCCTGGACCTAGCTTTCTGAAATTTCACACACATATCAAGCAAAGTGTTACCTGTAATGTGCCCAAGTTTCCTGTTTGTATCTTTAAAAATAAAAAAGTTGGAGGCATAATTGTATTTACCCCACTACTACCCATTTTTCTAAAATTAATTGCCACACAAGGCAAGCACCTACATTTCTGAAATTTCACACACATAGGTCCCAATGTACCACCTACAATGTGGCAAAGTTTCGTGTGTGGAACTTTAAAAATGAAAAAGTTACAGGCATTTCTGGTTTTTTATTAAAAAAATTAATTGCCACAAAATGCCTGCACCAATCTTTCTGAAATTCCTCACAGATAACTACCCCTAACCCATCTACAATATGCCCAAGTTTCATCCTTCTATCTTTAAAAATGAAAAAGGTATAGGCATTTTTGTAACACAATACTAGGCTATGGGAAAAAGCATTCAAAATGGCGTCCGATCCGCCGATTTTTCCCAATCCGGATTGGACCTCGGCGGACCAGATTGGATCGGAGGGTTGGTCAGATCGGATCAGATCAGACTAGAATTTTCTGGTTTTTGGGGCGGATCAGATTCGGATCGTGGATCGGAGCCGATCCAATGCACACCCCTAATCATGATAGCTCTCAAGTAGGGCTTTAGCCATGCCAAGTTTCAATCAGATCTATCCATCCATTGATTTGTAGGTTTTTTTTAAAAAAAAATTGAGGTTTTAAAATTAATTTTAAACCCCCATCATTTTCAAAGATAAGGAGATGAAACTTGACAACGTGATAGCCCTTAAGTAGGGCTTTAGCAATGCCAAGTTTCAATCAGATCTGTTAATCCCTTGAGTTTTAGGAATTTTTTAAAATTCAAGGTTTTAAAATAATAATATAAAAACACTGGAGCCTCTTTGGGGCCTTGCACCTTGAGCAGTTTCAGGCCTTGGATGTCTCACTTGTATGTAGAACAGATTTGTCTTAATTGAGTGCTGTAAAATCAGACATGTGCCCAAGACTATGTTCAGGTGGGCACCCTCCCCCGGTGCTGGACATGCCTACTGGGGGTGGACATATTGTCTTCTTTTTTGGTTTCCAAAATATGGTCACCCTACCCAGAGCACAGATGCAGGGCATCAGTGTCATCTCATGAGTATACCTTTACTCATTAGGAGCTCTTATTCCTTAGGCAGGCACTTCTACATTTGGCAGCCAGCTGAGTGTGAACCTACTTGCAGTCCCTGAAGTTTAGTGGCTGCTCAATTTCTGCCTCGAACTCTGAGAAGAGGCTGGCTATATTTTGAGGGGAAGGGTTGCATGGGTCTGGGATCCCCCTGAACTGTTTCAAAGTACCGCAGCACAGGCAGGTCCTGTGTGATGTTTGGCTTGGTAGTCTCCAAGGCATCTTCCAAAAAGTGTCATCCATAGGGGAGTATGGCAGCCATTGACCCATGGGAAAAGTCTTTTGAAGGTCACAACCAATGATGGGCAGAGCCTAAGATAAAATTAGAAAGTCTGCAGCACTGCATAGCAATTTCTCTGTGTCATTCCCTCATTCTCTGTCTCGATGCCACCCAACAATATGAAATTAAGGTGACGGTTCCCCAGCTTTATGTTTACAAAGACCAGCTTCTCTTTATAAACACATTTATTTATTTATTTTCTATACCTCTGAATAGCCAAAGTTCTCTGGGCAGTATGTGGGAGCTACTTCTCTCCAATGACAAGTCAGCTGCTTGTAGTGTGTGTGTATGTGTATACCCCAAACTGTGCGCTGGCACTGTTGTGTGGGTCTTTTCCACTTGGTTGGCATTCCAATGCCAACTATGTGGTAAGACTTGAGACAGTCAGCTCAGCAAAATTATTGGAGTCTCTGTCTGTTTCTCTCTCTGTGTCTGCCTGTCTCTGGGGCTGCCTGTATGCATTGAAGGCCCCACGATGGCTGCATCGGTTATATGATGCAGCAGCCACCTTGCAGCCACCACAGGTTATTACTGTAAAGCTGCAACTCTTTTGCTGGAGTGAGGCGAGTATGGAGCATCCATCATCAAACCTTACTCCAGCATTAAAGTGGAGGCTTTCCTGGGTGGATGGCAAGCCTTGATTGGTCACTGTCCACTGGGCAGAGGGCAGGGGCAGGCCTGGCAAGTGGTTACCAGAAAGCCCACACCCTTCCTCTGTGTCGAAATTAGCTACCGCAGCCATGCCACAACAGAGAAAGTGTGGTTTCCTTAAATGTGGCAGTAACCCAGCGCTGTCATGGCAGAGCCTCTCTCTCTCTCTCTCTCTCTCTCTCTCTCTCTCTCTCTGTGGTGGTTAATGAAATTCACAAGCCTCACCTCATGACCACAAATTTTCACCAAACTATGTTTGCTATAGCATTTTAAAAACTGTAGCTAAAGGGGGGCTGCACCTAAAAGTAAAGGGGCTGGGCTCACTCTGACCTGACTTTAAATTGTGTCCTGACTTTACCTGGATGGTTCATGAATTCCATGTGTAATGGTGCACATTAAAGAAGTCCATAGGCTTGAAAGTGAGTGGAGAATATAGTTGTAATTTTGGTAGCTATGGTAAACCTTGGCAGGATTAATATTTGACTCCATTTAGAAAATTTCTTCTATGTTTTATTTCTTCTATTGTTAGTTGCTAAATGCCAATAGGATGGTTGTAGAAATATTTTAACCTTGGACTTATTGATTTGAGCTAGTTCATTAATAATGTTAGCTGATTCTGTTTCCTTAATATTGCTTCCTTTCTTGGTTCAATTAAGCTCATTGGGAACAGAAATAGCAATCATTTTCAATTGTAGATTATTTATGAGAAACCACTCGGTGCCTTGTTCTCATTATAATTGGCATCTTCTCATTATAATTGGCATATTTTGAATACTTAATTAAGCATGGTAAACTTCTGATTGGTCTGATTTAAATCTAGGAGAGATGACATGCTGGAAGACGGTTACAGTTTCTGAACCTAAAGGGAAAGCAATTGAACCAATAAATCAGCCTTAAAATGTGTCAAACTATTGGACTATCTGGACCAGTACTGTACATTCTGCCTAGAAACATCTCTCTAGGGTATCATTATGAGTTCTTTTCCAGCCCTGCAACCTGAGATCTTTTAACTATAGATTGACTTGGGGACCTTCTCTATGCAACATATTTACGTACCCACTGAGCTATAGTCCACATTTCCTACTCTAACAGAGTGTTGCCCACTGCCTAATCAGCAGCTGTTTTGTCATCAGTATTTTGAAACTGGTGTTCTTCATATTCACTTCATGATCTCAGCCAATTGAGAACACATGTTTTAAGAGATCACAATATGATGATGAAGTCATAAAGTCCAGGGGTGAGGAATTTCCAGAGTTCATGGCACCCGAAAAAATAAAGCTGGCAATCACCAGTTTGCCACCAAAATATGGCAGCAAACTGCTCTGCAGTGCTATAACTGTTAAATTTAGCTTGTTTCCATGGTGAATATAACCCTTTTGGAGCTGTATAGTGTACTATGCAGCACCGAAAGGGTTACATTTAGCAGATGCCATTGGGTTATATTTAGCAGATGGCTAGATGCCCATTCCCCAGATTTATTTATTTTAAAAAAACACATATTTTTGGGAGTGCAAAGAGGAGCACTGGGTGTGTCACAGGGCCTACAACGGTGGTGGCAGGGGGCACATATTGCCTGCAGGCCATGAGTTGTTTATGCCTGATATAATCAGACAGTTTTTGATAGGTGATGACATCATGAAGCTGATTCAGGCTGAAGGTAATGCACCCTGCCCTCACTCTGAATGGGTAAACACTTTTACATCTCTTTGTACCCTTGCTCTCCTGCAAAAATGGCTGAAGACAGAATATATGTACAGCTTGTGAAAGATTTCATAAGCATCAATCCTCCATTTTGACTTTTCCCTTAAATGCATATAAAAGAATGCAAAATGTAAGTGGCATATTGGTTTACAGCAAATGAAATAGGAATAATCCTGAAAGAAGCAATAAAATTGATGAAGGAACGGCTTCTGGCAATTTTCCTTGCAACTGATGCAGTGTATGTGACCAGAATAAAGGAACAAAATTATTTGAAAAACAGTAACTATTTATTAGGGGTGTGCACGCCAAAAAATATTGTTGTTTATCTTTATTGTCATTTCAGACCAAACAAATTATCATCTTCGTTCATATCGTAGATGAACCGTATTGTCTTCACGATAATTATCGTAAAAAACCAATATTTTTTGCAGCCTTATTTTTAAAGAAAAAATGCCTATAACTTCTGTATTTTAAAAGTTAGAGGCTTGAAACTTGGTCACAGTGCTTATGGGGTATGCCTAAGTATGTTTATGAAATTTGAGATTGATCCCTCCAACCCTCGATTTTATATGAATTTTTTAAAGATCATTTCCATTCTGATAGGTCTGAATGAATGCACGTGGCAAGCTGTCATTCTGATCTGTCAGAACTGAAATGATCTTTAATAAATTCATATAAAATTGAGGGTTGGAGGGATCGATCTCAAATTTGGCACATATGTGTAGCACATATGCATGCCCCATAAGCACTGTGACCAAGTTTCAAGCTTCTAACTTTTCAAATACAGAAGTTTTAGGTATATTTATATGGCAGTCCGATAAACGATAAAATCGCCCGAAAATTATCATCTCCGATGATTATCATAGGTTTTTCTATCATATCGTCATCGTTAAACACAGCATGATAATGACCTTATCGTATCATTATTGTACATTTTAACGATACGATACGTATTCCTACTATTTATGTGAAGCTCATAGGGTGGAATGTTGGTGGAGTTTATATATGGAATGTAATGGCCCTGTGATCTAAGATACATACAGATAACCAATAGGCAGCTAAGGACTTGTATTTGTAAACATGAGAACTGTATAAGAACAGGAAGGATTCAAGTTCTACCAGTTAAACACTTTAAAAACCATCAGCATAATAAAGGAGAGTGCAAATGTTGGTGTATAGAGGTTTAAGACTAAAGGAAAAGATATGTAAAAACTATTAAGAAGGAGAGAATCATATTAGATACACAAATTGAAGATGTTGTGCCCATGGCAAATGAATGGTGAGGTAGATAGGCCTCTAAATTTGTAATGGAACTAATAACAGAATCTACTTAACCACAAATGCCACAAGAAATTAGTAGTTAAGCCCTGCAATGGTGCATAGTAGTCCAGCCATAATGTCATTTTTCACTTGTATAAGCATCAGCATGTTAAAAAAGGCACCCATGCCAGATCAATTGGACATAGGGTGGCTAAGATGATGTGAGTGGATGTCGTCCTCTAAAATGACCTTGAAGGTAATTTCCAAGGTCACATCTCATTGCATAGCATGGATAAGGCTACTTTCAGGGAAGCAGTTACCACTCTGAAAGCAATGAATTGATTTGGACATACTATACAGCAAAATGAAGCTGTGCTGCCAGAGATGTGCATGCAGTGAAAGCCTATCTTTGAAAGGAGAAGAGTTACAACACTGGAGCAAAGTCAACAAACCCGCTGCTGAAATTATAGACAAAACATAGCTTTGGAGTGATATTCCATTTTAATAGGAATGTCAGAGGAAACCAGCCAGGGGGTGACGTTTGCTGAGCTTTCAGCAGCTTGGCACTCTGGATTCTGGCTTGCCTACCCATGAGATGGCCTGACTCGCTCTTCTGTATTGAGTCGAGCCAGCTGATGGAGTTTTGGGGGCCCCTTAAAATCAGAATTTATGCAAAATCCTGTCATAATTTGCATAATTTGTGCAAATTGCCACATAAGGTATTTAATTAATTTGTGCAAACTGCAGGTGCAATTCACACAAATCATGCCCATGTAAATTGCACAAATTGCAGCTGCAATGTGTGTAAATGGTGAATTTAGGAAAGGGGGGAAAACCTGAGGAAATTTCTGGATTTGGGGGGAAAGCTTGCAGCTTGAGCTTGCAAATGCAAGCCAAGCCAAAGGCTACAGGGGAATCCAGTGAACCCCAAAAGGGCCAGATTTCTCTGTGACTGCCATCCCTACATTCTAACCACGACACAAAGCAATTTCAAACCTTTTCCATTTTTGTTCGCCAACTCTTTTCTTATACTTTGATGCATGGAACATCCAAATTGGATTGATATTTATGAAGGTTATAACTACAAATAGGAAACATGACTGTGACCCTTAAAGCAGGTACAAGATGAAAAGCACATACTATAATCCTGAGGATAGAAATAGACAAACAGACATACAGATTGTGTATCATGGCCAATTATGTATAGGTGCAAGTTTTAAAGAGTAAGCCAGCATTTAGTTATCAGTTGTTGAAAGAGTACAAGAAAAAAATTGCTATCAGAAACCTGTTGCCCAGGATGTTCTTCCTGCAGCATTCTAGGGCTTAATTGTGGTTGTCTAGGGCTCTTAGGTCATGCCTGGATAAGGTTCAATTCAATCATTCTTAATGAAGGCTTGTAGTGGCAGCCCTTCTCATTACTGCTGCCCCTGCTAGAGATAACTATATTTTCTACAAATTTCTTTATTCATTTAAAAGTTCATATATAGCAACAGTATATTGGTATAAAACCACCCACCCGCACCCACCCACACATACAATGTAGTTTCTAGCAAAGCAGACAAAACAAGCAAGATTTTGGCAAACTAGATAATAAATATGCATTTCCTCAATTACTCTTGAACTATTTGTGTGCTATATTCCCCAGAGGAAATCTAATAGCCAAATAAATAGCCCTATCAGTCCAATCCACACCAATATATTTAATCCAAAATATTTACCCAGTTGATCATGCAGAGATTCAACTCGTTTTAGGCCAAGTTTAATATTTTCAGAAAATATAAGCCTAATTCAATTAACAAAAAACTTTTCCATTTGACTTGTTTTGTTAAGGACTTGCATGTTCACTCAAGCTCCAAAATGCCAGCTATTAAGGGACATGGAGGAAACATCGCCACAGAAAAGAATCTATGGGTGTTTCAAGACGAGGCTTTCCCTGTGGTATCATCGTGGCTCCTTCACCAAATTTTATGGGAGGTTGAGAGGCCACCGTCTTCCACTCACAACCCTCTTGTTTTTTGTTTTTGTTTTTTTACATCAGGAAATCTGTTAAGGAAAAAAAGATGGAATATCTGCACAATGCCATTAGAGTGTTAATGCTATGAATTAGGATGTGTGAATCAGCAAAACCTAAGCTTTCCAAAGTTCTCCAAATTCCAAATCGAAGCTCGTTCTGACTCAAGAACATATCAGATTGTGAGTGTTTTTCTTTCTTTCTGCATGAAAATCAATTTGTATTTTCCCGAAATGTATGCATCACTTGTGTGCATTGTTGAAATGTTTTCATTCTTCTCCCATTGATTAACGTGTCGTTGTGTGCATGTTTCAAACATATGCATTTTTTATGGACTTTTCCCAAATGTACCCATGCAGTTGAACACATTGTCTTTGGTATGTAAATCACATTGAAAGCTTGGAAATGTGCAGATTTCAATCTCAGATTGCGTCCAAGTCTGAGTTTGGCCTGGAAGGTGTGAACTGGGAAACATCCTGATCAGAAATTAACTGGAACACATTTTTATACATCCCTAGCTAAGACCCTTATAGCTTTGATATGGGGAAGATACAGGAGTGTTTGTTCCTTCTTGCATATACATGCCTATGGCTATGCATCTCAAAAACAAAAGACATTTCTTTCTTTTTTTAAATGATCTTTTTTTAAAAAAAGTAAATCATATAGATCATTAGTATGTGTCAGGTGAGGAAGAGAAAACCTAACACTTGGATAGATTTCCTATAGCACACATATTACTTGCTCAGAAATATACTCTCACCTAGGGATGCGTCCCATCTGCTTCAGAGGCTAATTCAAAGTTTCTGAATTGGCCCTGATCTGCCTCAGGCTGCTGCGAGCCTGGTCCAACCTGCTTCAAATCTGAATCTGAAGAGAGATCCAGGGGCTGTCTTCACAGTGCCTGATTGGTGCTGCCTCTCTCCTCAACCCTGTCCTTTTCCTCTCCTGGGGCATCATTGGATAATCACTGGTCACCTTCCACCAGGCTCTACCCCTGGGTTGGCTTGGATTGGCTGCGGAGTGATGTTACATACTGGAAGCCCTGTGTTGATGTTGCTCCATTTGAAAAAGTCTGGGTAAATCCCTGGCTTTTTCAAAGTGCAGCATTATGGGGAATCTCAGCATTGTCGGGCACAGATCCAAAGCATAGCAGTGACAGGGCACAGATCCACAGCCACCATGAGGCTTTCCCCGCATGTAGACAGCCCCCTGGACATCCAAAGTGGGTCAGATGGTAAGGGTTCTTCCTTTAAAATGGCAGTCAGATAAGTCCCACGGGCCGGTGAGGGCAGCAGTTCACCATCACCCTGGATCAGGCCAAAGCAGCCTGAAGCACTTTTCACCCAGTTCAATCCACTCCAGACCACTTCAGCTAAATTCAGGCCCAATCTGGATTTGGATCGAAGTGGGCCAAATCAGCCCACTTCAGTTTGGGATTCAGATTCAGACCCAAGACAGTGCACAGCCCTACTCTTACCTAAGAAAAATCTAATGGTGGAACCTTGACAAACGCTCAATGCAGCTCCAAACCTGGTCCTATTAAGCTCTATATTGGAGGAGTGAAGGGACAATATTAAGTAATTGAGGAATGAATACAAAAAATTGTGCTTGGAACTAGGGCAGGTGCTGGTCCAAGAAATAATTCCTAATGCTACACAGTCGTGGTCACGTTCTTCAACTGTTAGCTACATGTGGAAATACAGTCGATTTTCCACACAACTAGATTCTTGCACTTTTTTCTGTGTAAAATCTGCTGTGCTCTATTCACATTTGTGGGTGTGTGGCATGGTTGCCTGGGTGGGGAAAGGAAGGTCCAATTCACCTAAGCGTATTTTCCCCCCTAGCAGTCCCCCCCACATTTCCAAACCATACATAAAAAATCACGTTACTTAGCTTGTTTATTTCAGCAACATTAAGTTCTTCTTTACATGTGTTTGGGTTTGTGTTGTGCTAAATTTCTTTTGGTACAAATTTAGCTCATGGGGAGAGGTAATGGGGGGAAATGGAGCATGCTGAGAAGTAGGGGTGTGCACGGACCCCCCGGATCGGATCGGGACCCGGATCGGGACCTCCAATTTTGTCCCGGACCGGTTCGGACAAAATCGGAGGCCCCCCGGACCGGATCGAGTCCGATCCCGACCCAAAAATCGTACATTTTTGGATCGGCCGCCATTTTTTTCCCCATAGACTTGCATTGCAATGCAAGTCTATGAGGAAAAAATGGCGGCGGGTGGGTAAGGGGGGGCCTAACTCCCTCCCCCCCCCCGGGGCCGTCCGCTGTGGACGGCCCCGGCAGGTAAACCCCCTCCCCCGCGCTCCCTACCCCCCCTGGGGCCGCCTGCTTCCATCCGCTGGCGCCCGCGGGCGCCAGCGGATAGAAGCGGACGGCTCCGGGGGGGGGGTAAGCCCCCTTCCCCGCCACTTACCTTCTCGGCACGTCCGGCGCCGGCGGCTACTACCAGCGGGCTCCGCGGCCTACTCTCGAGTAGCGCGCCGGGTGATGACATCACCCGGCGCGCCACCCTGGAGCAGGCCGCGGAGCCTGCTGGTAGTAGTAGGCGCCGGCGCCGGACGGGAGCCGCCGGGCCGGGCAGGTAAGGGCCCCCCTCCCCCCTCCCCCCTCCGCGCGCCCCCTCCTCCCCTCCACGCACCCCCTCCTTACCTTTCCGGCCCGGCGGCTCCCGTCCGGCGCCGGCGCCTACTACTTCCAGCAGGCTCCGCGGCCTGCTCTAGAGTAGCGCGCCGGGTGATGACATCACCCGGCGCGCCATCCTAGAGCAGGCCGCGGAGCCTGCTGGGAGTAGTAGGCGCCGGCGCCGGACGGGAGCCGCCGGGCCGGAAAGGTAAGGGCCCCCCTCCCCCCTCCGCGCGCCCCCTCCTCCCCTCCACGCACCCCCTCCTTACCTTTCCGGCCCGGCGGCTCCCGTCCGGCGCCGGCGCCTACTACTTCCAGCAGGCTCCGCGGCCTGCTCTAGAGTAGCGCGCCGGGTGATGACATCACCCGGCGCGCCATCCTAGAGCAGGCCGCGGAGCCTGCTGGGAATAGTAGGCGCCGGCGCCGGACGGGAGCCGCCGGGCCGGAAAGGTAAGGGCCCCCCTCCCCCCTCCGCGCGCCCCCTCCTCCCCTCCACGCACCCCCTCCTTACCTTTCCGGCCCGGCGGCTCCCGTCCGGCGCCGGCGCCTACTACTTTCAGCAGGCTCCGCGGCCTGCTCTAGAGTAGCGCGCCGGGTGATGACATCACCCGGCGCGCCATCCTAGAGCAGGCCGCGGAGCCTGCTGGGAGTAGTAGGCGCCGGCGCCGGACGGGAGCCGCCGGGCCGGAAAGGTAAGGGCCCCCCTCCCCCCTCCGCGCGCCCCCTCCTCCCCTCCACGCACCCCCTCCTTACCTTTCCGGCCCGGCGGCTCCCGTCCGGCGCCGGCGCCTACTACTTTCAGCAGGCTCCGCGGCCTGCTCTAGAGTAGCGCGCCGGGTGATGACATCACCCGGCGCGCCATCCTAGAGCAGGCCGCGGAGCCTGCTGGGAGTAGTAGGCGCCGGCGCCGGACGGGAGCCGCCGGGCCGGAAAGGTAAGGGCCCCCCTCCCCCCTCCGCGCGCCCCCTCCTCCCCTCCACGCACCCCCTCCTTACCTTTCCGGCCCGGCGGCTCCCGTCCGGCGCCGGCGCCTACTACTTCCAGCAGGCTCCGCGGCCTGCTCTAGAGTAGCGCGCCGGGTGATGACATCACCCGGCGCGCCATCCTAGAGCAGGCCGCGGAGCCTGCTGGGAATAGTAGGCGCCGGCGCCGGACGGGAGCCGCCGGGCCGGAAAGGTAAGGGCCCCCCTCCCCCCTCCGCGCGCCCCCTCCTCCCCTCCACGCACCCCCTCCTTACCTTCCCGGCCCGGTGGCTCCCGTCCGGCGCCGGCGCCTACTACTACCAGCAGGCTCCGCGGCCTGCTCTAGAGTAGCGCGCCGGGTGATGACATCACCCGGCGCGCCACCCTAGAGCAGGCCGCGGAGCCTGCTAGTAGTAGTAGGCGCCGGCGCCGGACGGGAGCCACCGGGCCGAGAAGGTAAGTGCCCCCCTCCTCCCCCCCCCCGCTGTCCACTTTCATCGGCGGGCGCCCGCTGGCGCCCGCCAATGGAAGCGGCGGTGGGCGCCAGTGGGCGCCCGCCGATCCGCCGATCCGCCGAACCGGTTCGGAGCTTTTTCGGACCGGTTCGGATTGGATCGGCCGATCCAGCTGCGGGATCGGAAATCGGATAATTTATCCGATTTCCCACTGGACCGGACTCGGATCGTGGATCGGGTCCGATCCAGTGCACATCCCTACTGAGAAGAGGCTGAGACTAGGGACTTAGAGCAGCCGGCAGCGCATGAGGAGGCAACGAAGGGAAGGTTGATCTTGACCAAGGCAGGTTTAGCCCAGTTGCCACTAGATTCCACTCCATTCTTCTGTGCCTGCTGCTGGGGATGAGGAGGAGATAATTATGGAGGACAACTACTCAGACTGAAACCCCAACTCCTAGCCAGCATTAGACCCAACATGGCAAGGCTGTTCCTTTTGGCGAGAAGGCAGGCAAGGAGGGAGACAGGCAGACAGAAAAGGCTGTTCCCTTGCCAGATGGGAAGGTTATTTTGTGCCTGTTTCTGGACAGATCCCGTATGGCGAATGAACATGTGGGGGAAGGGATCCCTGTGAGCAGCCTTATGAAGCTGAGTGCTCTTTCACCCTGCAGTGTAGTCTGGAAAAGGCTTTGTGTTGTCTAGTACCTATTTTAAAAGAATGTGATGTTGTGGCTTCCCTCGTCATGGTACTCTGTCTGAGCTGTGGGGAGAGTATGGCTAATTCCACATGAACCTCTGGCTCTGGGTGCCTCTACAGGAGCGATTTGAAGCTCTTTCAAGGCACATTAAATTTTTTACCTCTACAAGAGCGGAGCGCAAATTGGGGGTTGAGGTGCTTTTTATCTCCGATTATTCGCATTTTCGAATGCGCATTAAATAGCGAGTTTTAATTTGTCGCGGGAGTTGAAGCGCATTTACATGCGATTCTCCGCATGTAAACAACTTTAAAGTGCATTTCATATAGCCCATAATGCGCTTTACCGCCTCTCGTGTGTAGTTATAAGATGTAAATGCGCTTCCGCAAAGATGCGCATAATTGGGCAACCAGGCGCCAAACCGAATTCTTCTAGAGGGGACCTTTGTTGCCTGCAGGGGGAAGTGGAGTTGGACTCTTTTTAATTCTTCAAGCCACCCTCTGCTTCTCCTCAATCCCCTTTGAGTGAGGGCCAACTGCAGCTACTCTGGGAAATGCACCCTGCACATCCTCAGAGGCACACTCTTCACACTTCCCAGGTAAAGATACTCTCCCACTTCCTAGCTCTCTGAAGCAGGAGAGGATTGGATAGGGTCTGTGAGCAAGGAGAAGTTTCAAATACAATGAGCTGCTAAAGGAGTTCCCAGCTGCTCCTTCTGTTGGCAGCAGCTCGGAGTCAATAAAAAGTAATGGGGGATAGGATACTGCCAAGTGGCACTGTAAAAAGGAAATGGTGGGGCATCAGCAATCACATCATCAATAGACCCCCTCCTCCCCCTGTGTCAATGGTGTTTTTTTGTGTTCACACCTGGCAAGATTGCAGTTGCATTCTGTTCCTTTCAAAAATGATTGGACTTGTTCCATTCTGAGGAAAGGTGGAAGAACAACAGATAAAACATGGGATACTTAATTCCATGAGGACATTAAGTGCTACCGCTGCCTCCCCCCAAGTGAATAAACAAATAGTGCAGTTGCACACTAAATCATCTCTAGTAAGCACCCTAGACAGAAGTCTTTTTTCTCATTTATTTGCATGGCTGTGGTTGCTTTATGTATTTATTTTCCTGATAGGTTTTGGTACATGTAAATGCATATTCTGAAAGTAAACATTCCACTTTATCACACAGACTCTCTATCTGTATGTATGGACAACTGCACATACACACAATTACTTCAGAATTTTTGTTGACAATCATATGATTCTTCCTCCCACATACTTTCCATACTTTTCCTAGTGTCAAAAGCAGGAAAGAAAATGATTACCTGGCGACAGTCTCAAGTATCTATAACTATGATGAGAGCGGTTCCATTGAATTCTTTGACAGTAATTAGCCTACTTCTTAAAATCTGGCAATTATCTCCTTCCTTTCCCTTTCCAAGTAAGAGCACACTTCTTGTTGGATGCATGATAGCTGTTCAAAATAATTCAAAATGGTCATCTAGCTAATTTTCGTGAGAACGTTTCATTGTTACTTAGGCTTCAAAATATGGTGTTATTTTCCAATTTGTGTGGCGCTCCCTTTCATTATCTACAAGGAAGAACTGAACAGTGTTTAGAAGGTGACAGTACAATGTCTTCATGAATTCATGCTGAATTTTATCAGGAACTTGGTTAACTTCACACCCACCTGTTTCAGCAGCATCTATCAATTAATATCTATCTATCTATCTATCTATCTATCTATCTATCTATCTATCTATCTATCTATCATCTATCTATATCTATCTATGATCATTCATCATAAGGCTCCTCAGGATTTTTTTCCCGGTGGACTAGATATTGAATTTACCTAAGCCCCATGGTCCTCATATAATGAGGTACTTCAGTATTTTCACAGTGGGACAAGCATTAACTTCGGGAAAAAGATTTAGATTAGGAAAATTGCAGGAGATGGCTAATACTTCCATCCATCAACATTGCAGGATGGATTGAAACTCCAACACAGCTGCTTATAAGAATAAACTCAGGATATGCAGTTGTAGATCTCTGCATCTTATTCAGAGGTGGGATCCTGTCAAATGGCCTTGAAATGGGATTCTATGAAGCCGGGGGGGGGGGAGCTTGTGGCTCTCCAGATATTTGGATTATGGCTCCTATTGGCCCTAACCAGCATAGCCAATGATGAGGGAAGAGGGGAGTTGTAGGCCAAAATATCTGGAGGGTCATGAGTAGCCCACCCCTGCTAGGAGGAAACACTAAAAGTTGTAACAAAATGTGCTGCACGTTACAACAGCCCCCCCCCAACACACACACTATTTATTTTTTTTTGCTTTTGTCTTGAGTGGACAGTGAGGATGACTGCTTCTTCTCAGGCAGTGTGAAGTGGGTGCTGCGCTCTGTGCCCCTTCACTAGCTCATTGATGCTTCTGGGGACTAATGGGGCAACCTTCACACAAATATTTCATTTCCTTTGAGTACCATGTCTTATGTACCTATTTGGATTCACCAGACCTCCCCATTACATCTAAACACAGGGAAACCCAGTTAGGAGGATCATAAATCAGGGTCTTAAACCACAATTTGGTCTTTTCTTGGAAAAAATAGGGAAGTAAAAGTTTCTTAACACTTCTTTAGGTGGTCACATCAGAAAAGGAAGGGGGGAGTCAAATAAGCCATGGCTCAAGCAAGCTAGTTTAGAATTACATCTGAGAAAGTCTGTAGGGCACAATCCTATGCATGTTTAGACAGAAAAAGAGCCCTATAACTCCCAGCATTCCCCAGACAGCATTAATATTAATATTGTGTGCATTGAAGAGATGTCTTGTTCTATTACAGCTGATGCACATTTGTTTCTTAAAGTGGGATCAAACGGCCCTTTGACACTGTTACAAAAATTAATTATACAAAGGCAACCAGAGCATGAGATGGATACATTTTTTATGTCTTAGAGATCTAAATAAAGAGCTACCAGCCATTTTCTGTCACACTGGATAATTAAGTTTTACACAAGTTATCTGACATGAATGCTTCAGTAAAATGAAATTCCAGTGCTTTACTTCCAAAGTGTTTGCTAAAATAAACTCTGACACTACAGGAACTCTAGACCAGGAGTTACGGTGAATTAGACCTTTTGTGTGCATGTTAAGGGGAAAGACACCAAAATTTGGGTTATAATTTATTAAACTCTTTTCATCTTAAGTTTTGTAAAATTTATCAAATTCTTCAATATAGCTATACATTTCATTTATTTTCTTCCTATAAATCCAATTGGGCTCCTCTCCACATGCCATCTGTTGTCAAGTATTTGGCATTTCTCGTGATATTTGCTAGAGCTGTGCACAAGTTGCCTCTAAAAGTTCTCCACCCTATTTGTGGGTAGAGAAATTGGGGGGACAGTTTCACAAAATTTCTCCAGGAGCAGGAGAAATTTTCCAACAATTCCTCACAGGTAGGCATCACCATTGGCAAGACTTGTAGAATATCTGCTGCTGCTGCTGCTGCTGCTGCTGCTGCTGCTGCTGCTGCTTCTTCTTCTTCTTCTTCTTCTTCTTCTTCTTCTTCTTCTTCTTCTTCTTCTTCTTCTTCTTCTTCTCTCCCCCCCTTAAGAGTTTTTGGTTTTTTCTGCACTGCCAATGCAAGTGGCAACAACATCAACTGTGTTGGCAACCTGGCTGCCATTTTGCATCCTTCACAATGCTCATACACCTAGCATCACTTCAGGGCATTTAGGGGAGGGAATGCAGCCACCACAAAAAATAATGGTGAAGAAAATGTGGAGAAAATTCTGAAAAGTGTCCTTTTATTTCTAGGAGGTAAGAAAAGAAAAATATCAGGAATTTTCCAAAAGTTTTCTTTCCCCATAAAGGGGGCTTCCATTTTTCTTCCTCATTCTCAGGGCATTTTATATGTTATACTGAATGTGTGTTGATGGTGGTTTTGACCTTCCCTAATCATGGTGAGGTGGCTGAGGGTACTGTCTATATTCTTCTTTCTATTATGCATCTCAGCATTGCTCTACAGTCTCTCAGGCTGCCTGCACTTCCTGATCTGAAAAGATTCTATGATTTATGATATCTTCCCTTGGGTGGGAAGTGCAGGAAGCCAAGGAGGCTACAGGCTGTCAGAGAGATGATTGTACACAGTGAACAACAGGACACTCACACATACTCGTCAGTCATCTCATAAGTAAGATAAGCACAAGAGCCCCAAACCAAATCCATGAGAATTTCTCTGAAATTTCTTCTGCTTTGAATTTCTTTTTTTTTTTTTTTTTTTATCAAATTGAATGAGAATGGATAAAATTTTCATGGGAGAACCTTTTGGCACAGCACTTTGGCCCCACTGCAGCTGTGCGATTTGCAGAAGCCAGAGCTGCATGTGTGGATGCCTCTTAAAAACAAACAAACAAACAAACAAACAAATAAATAAACAGTAATCATGCTGATCAGCTATTTGACAAAGGGATGATTAATCCAGTCTTCATATCCAATCCCCAAAGCTGATAGATAGGATTATTATTTCATGAGAGTGCCTTGGCAGTAGGGATGTGTATTGTATCGTTAAAATGTACAATAATGATACGATACACTTTTTATTGTGCATACAATTAATGATAACGATACGATACAACTTCCTACAATAATTATCAGAGGTGATAAAAAATCCTATGATAATTATCATTTTTATCGTTTTATCGTAAGGCTCTTTCTCTTTTGCCGCCACATGGACGGAGCTAGAAGGTGGGGTGCGCTTGCTGAGACAGTGACTAATCGTGCAGCAAGGATTCCAGCAGGCTCCAATCACAATGGTGGAGGAAGGCTAAGGATATCCCTGCATAAAACCCCCACATTTGGTGTTCCAGCTCTGTTGGCAGTTAGGCACTGAGGGGAGAAGGGTGGATTTTGTTGGAGCTCTGTCCTGGCTCCTGGGTCTAAGTTACTTGGTGACGAATTGGAGTGGGGGTACTGTGACTGAGTGAGTGTGTTTTGTCCTCTTCCCTGTTTAACTTATATATATATATATATATATATATATATATATATATAAAATTTATATTTCTCTTCCTCTCTCTCTCTGGGTGTGTGTGTTTGCTTGATTGACTGTGAATGTGCTGGTGTGTCCTGTAGCCTGCTACACAGGATAACACTACACAATCTGTGGTCAAAGCAGCACACAAACTGTTTGCAAAGGATTGTTATTAATATAAATAATTTCAATCACTTTGTAGAAGTATGAAACGCGGCTCTAAGGCGCGCCTTGGGCGAGGTGGTTCTGGGTCTAGAAGAGATGCTGTTGCTGCTGGGGGCAGTTCTGGGGTGGCTGTATCTCCCTGTCACACATTTTATTTATTTTTAAAAGACACTGATTCAGTCAATGTTTCCAATCTGGAGGCACTGCTTTAGTGAGGGACTGCAGAAGCATTCCCTGGACCCCATCACACTTTTTTTTTTTTGAGACTCTGGTCCAGGCAATGTGTCTACCTCTACCCTGAACGTGACTATTCCCTCTGCTCCAGCCAATGTGCCCACCTCTACCAAGAACGTGACTTATATTAATTTGCCAATGTGCCTACCCAGAACGTGACTTATATTAATTTGCCAATGTGCCTACCCAGAACGTGACTTTTATTTGCCACTGCTCCAGCCAATGTGTGCAGCTCTGGCATGAAGAACTGCCCACCTGTCTGCATGGGGATGGCGGGCAGACTGGGTAATTGTTGAAGCACAATGAGGTCAAGGCGGTGCATGAGGGTTGTTTTGATGGGATCCTCCAGGTTTCCTCGCTACCTGGGGTATCTCCTGGCCCAATGAGGCCCTGCCTGCTAAGGCTGGCTCTAACATAAATGTAACACCCGTACTATTCCCCTACCCCCTAATCCTTTTAATTTGTAGACATGTGTGGCCTAATCAATGAGACAAGGAAGCAGCAGTTCACCATCTTCTGATTAACACATTTTACTTTTATGACTGCCTATGGAAGGCACTGCCTAGGTTTATCCACAGGTTTTGAAAGTTCATTGTATTCATAAAAATACACATATAAGTCTCAGCAGCAGCAGCATGGAGTGCATTACCGGAAACCGTGCATGTTGTTGAGAGCTTACTTCCGAGTATCGTCTGCAGCTGTGCATCTGAAATTGGGCACAGATGAGTCCCCTCAAGGCCATCTGTGAGATGCCCATGAGTACTGGATGACGTCTCTTGAAAAAGGACCACATTTCAGCCACCTGAAACAGTGTATTTGACAACTTACTTCTGAGTGACACTTGCACCGATTGTTTTGTAATTTGGCACAGATGACTAGCAACACTCAGTCTGCACTGTGACAAAGTTTCGTATCTGTAACTTTGAAAATTAAGTTGTTTTCTGCCTTTTTGACTCAAAAGCAACTCTCTCTAGGGCAAAATGTAGAAATGATTTGCGGAACGGAGGCGAGTAAATAACGAGACGACACAGTATATATGGGTTTAAACATGGGCCACATTTATTAAAGATCTGCAAAGGTGGAGAACTCCTACGCGGGCATCTCGTCCCATGGCATCATCATGCCATAATCTAGGAATGGGCAACCCATTCTCAACCCCTGCGGTGGTGCCCTTCACCTTGCCACCGCATGGGTTCCCCATCCGGGGTAGCGAGTCCTTCCTTTGTCACCGTCCCCGTGCCGCAAGGCTCAAAGGGAGTGAGTAGGGTTGCCCTCCTAGGTAAACCTTTGACCCATTAGCAGGTGCCAGCAGACTCCCTGCCATAGGTCTCCGGTACTACCCATCACCACCAACATGCCTGAGAATGCTCGCCAGTATTTCCCCATCCTCGAGGTGCCCGCACCTAACCGCCCAATGTGACCAACCAACAGATTAACCTAATTAGTTCACCCAACCTGTCTCACAGTGTGGAGTAGGTGAAAAAACTCATAACCCAATTTGATTATGAGCAAAAAATTCCTACTCGGCCTCCAAACAGACAACCAACGAACCCACACTGCCAACAAGGGAGGGAGCCAAGGAACGAAGAGGGGGCGCTAGGGGAGCGAGGCTCTATACACAGCCTCGTCCCCTCCTCCCCCCAAGTGGCACCACCTCACGGCAGCCAATGGCTGCCTTCATGTGTCGCCCGCTCGCCCCGCCCGCAAAGGGCCTCCCCCGCCCAGGCGCACCAGGCGAGGGTTGAGGCACATAATATCGTATTTCCAATAATTATCGGAAATACGATACGATACGTTTCACCTACGATATTATTGGAGACGATATTTTTTTTGGTACGAAATTACGATAACGATAAAATACGATATTTTTGGGCGTGCACATCCCTACTTGGCAGCTATATACGTACAGAAGATGGTCCCCTTCAGTCTGGACCAATCATGCATGAACCCAGAAGTGTGGTAAGCATGTGCATCATTCTCAAGGGGATGAGGCTAGCCCTACACATTCCTGCTTGTCCCTTTAGCTGATTGATACCCATGGCTGCCAAATACATGAATAAGACTATTGGTGTTTTGTTTTTGTTTTTTTCCTCATCAGGGAGAAAATATTTTTTCAGATTCAAATGCTTAGGATAAGCAAAGCTGGAAAGAAGCTATAGAAGACAGTAAAAAATAATAATACATAAAACTTACTTTTTATTTTTCAGTCCCACTTGTTTAAGACTAAGGAACTCCATATAATCAGCCAGAATGTTACTTCTGTTAAAACTGAGCAGTTTCAAGCTATAATCTGGTGTTTTGATAGTTGGTTTGTGGCTCTTATTCATAGAACTCTGGGTTAGTATCCAAGAAACAAGTAACCATCGCATTTACTGTAGATTGTTTTAAAATTGTTATATTTGTATGTTGGTTTCATATTATGTATTTTTAGAGGCTCACATTTTGTAAACTGGCTAGAGTGCTTTGGCATTTGGATGGTATAAAAATGTAATGAATATGAATTCTTCAGGATGGTTAGGAGATTTTGAACTTATGACGCAGAGTCCAAGATATATTGTACAACCATAAATAATGACTTCATTAACCGCTGTAGGCTTTCTGGGTGCTAAATCCTGACTCCTTAAATACAATATTCTCTGTATTTAAGAATGGCCCAACAGCTGTTAGGTGAGTTCAGTGAGGTCTGATGATGTGCAGGGGCGAGGACCACCATATGCAGAGGCCATTTCCACACATTGTCACTCATTCAGTTGAGGAAATCTACTTCAATTGAAAGCCGTACAAATAGAAATATCTATATGATGGCTTGGAGTTCATCAATTCAAATGAGAGAAAGTTCCAAGGTACACAATAACAGAAGAAGTAATAACAAACAGGGCACCAATATATTGGTGCCACTTAAGCTGTACTGAATTTCCCATGGAAGCAAGGAGGCAATAAGAAGAAATAATTAGAATAATTGCAGTTTTCATACATAATGTACATAAACATCAGAAGGCAACTGGAGTTGTCCATCCTAACTGTGGATCATGGGTCAGACTGAAGTGGATTGGACCAAGGTTGTGAAAAGAAAGCCAAGAATAAATAACAAAGCATTTTGCAAATACTTATTATGTTGAGTGAGTGGGCCAAATTCTAAAGGAAATAATGGAGGAATACATTTTATTATTGACATCTTAATGCATATATGTCATTCCTAATTGTTAACTTTTGATGATAACTATTCATAGGTCTTTGATAAAAGTTAGGAAATTATTATATTTATAGAAGATGAGGTTACCAGAAATAAGAAATGGTGCTATTATCTTCACATCCTACTAATGTAGGCAATTTGGGGAAAGGAGTCTTATTTATGCGATCTGTTGCTAGAAGTACCTGTCACAACTTCTCAATGTTAAGTGCATCAATTTATGGTATTTTTGTGTAAGCTCTCATGAGCTATGAGTCCTGCTATGTGCTTCAGTTATAGCATTGTTTGTTACCATACAGGCTCAAGTATTGTCATAATGGTGGTCCACAAAACAAGAGACAAACTGGGCGAAAACTGTGTACTCAATAGTTCCATAAATTCTGAGTATATGTTTGATATGTACATATCTCTACCATCTGAGTGCACAGATGGATCTTTTGTGCATTGTTCCCATTCAGCAGCCAGGGCTATGCATGTGGAACCTTTAATAAAGGCTGAGACTTGGAATCACCACCTAACAAGTTATTTAATCTTGTTGACTAACTGTATTTCGTAGAGTTTCATACGTTTAACTATTGGAATTAGCTACTTAGACTACTGACTTCTTTTTTTAGGTGATTCTAGAATGTCTTTGGAATACTCTGAACTCACTGATCAGTTGTTGGACCATTCTTAAATGCACTGACCAGTTGCTGGACCATTCTTAAATTATCACAAAGTTCAGGCTATCAGGATTTTGCACCCAGAAAGTCTACATAGCGTAACGAAGTTATTATTTAAAGTAGTACAATAGATCTGTTTCATAAGTTCAAAATCTACTAACCATCCTGAAGAATACATAGGATGGGTACCATTTCATTTCATTTATTTCATTTCTATACCATTCTGGGTATAAATAAAATTTTATTACAGCCTATTGGCCAGTAGTACATAATTTAAAAATACATAATAAAGGACTGGTATTAAAACACTTAAAATAGAAAACATTGGTGAGCTAAACATAGGGCTCACCCCTTAAAAAGTAAAATACATTACAATAATTATATAAGTAAGCAACAGTGCGAGGCTTTTCACCTACTTAATACTAGACAGATTAAAATGCCAAGAGGTATACTAATTATGGTGAGTTGGCATGAGGACCCGTAAGATGCTATACAACCATTAGGGCTCTGCAGCCAATTGCGCAATGGAGGAACTTGGCTACTTGCAAGGTCATATACTTGTTTGAGCCCTGCAGGAGGATACTCACCAGGGTTCTTTTTGAGTTACCGGCTAAGGCATGTGTTATCGGCCATATCAGCGCTTCTCTCATTACGGTATAAAAACAACAGTCGAATAGAACATGTTCAACCGTTTCAACCTCTGAGTTGTTGTTACACGGACAGTATCTGGCACCAGCTGGGATTTTATTATATCTGCCCTCCAGAAGTTTGGAGGGGAGAGTATTAAATTGGGCAAGTGAAAAGGCTCTCCTGTATTTAGGCACCATTAACCAGCCCAAATATGCCATTCCGTCTTTGCCAGCAGGGTCTGATAAGCCTAAAGCGGATGGAGAACATGGACCACGGGCCAGACCCCACAGCTCCTGAAGGTTTGTATCCAGCAGCCTTTGTCTGAAGACCCGTAGAGCAGAGACCAGATCCATGTATAAGAGAAAAAAGGGGGATAACCCCAGGGAATTGTTTTTTTGTGCTATTGCATTAATCCAGGGGGATTCAAATGTGTCTAACAAGACCTGGGATACCAAGGAGTTTATAGTCAAGCCATGGTATAGTCTGAGCCAATATTGGATTGAGAGAGTCCATGCCCTACACTTCAGAGAACACAGACCTGCCTCCAGGTTGAGTACCGCCCCAGACACACACTTTGGGACACCAAACAGCAACCTTAAGTATGATGATTGAAGGCTCTCGAGGGTACCCTTAAATGTGGGAAACCAAATTGGGGCCCCGAATAGAATCTGTGAAACCATTTTGGCTTTGTAAACCCTGGTGGCTGCTGGAATAAATTTGCCGCCCTTTTGATGGAAAAAGCAATATAGTGCCCCCATAGTTTGTTCTGCTCTTTCTTTTATAGATTTACTGTGCACATGCCATTTGAGATTTTCCTGAAACCAGATCCCCAGGTCTATACCATTCAAAAGGCAAACACTCTGGGCAGTTTACAAAGATTAAAACCCTAAAAATAATATAAAATCAATGTACAACAATATGATGTTTTTAAACCAACCAACAGTAAATATGATGAATACCTTTTTCTTGGATACCAACCGAGAATTCCATGAACACAAGCCACAAACCAACGATTATAGCTTGAAACAGCCCAAAGTTAACAAAAGTAACATTCTGGCTAATTATATAGAGTTCCTTATTCTTTAACAAGGAGGGCTGAAAAGTAAAAGTTAAGTTTTATTTATTTTTATTTACTATTTTCCATAGCTTCTTTCCAGCCTTGTTTAGATTAAGCATTTGAATCTGAGAAATATTTTCTCTCTGACATGAAAATAAACCAACACTCTTATTGATGTATTTGGTACTCATGTATATCAATCATGTGAAGGGGAAAGCTGGAATGTGTAGGCCTAGCCTCTCCCCCTTGATAAAGGTGCATGTGTTGACCACACTCCTGTGTTAATGCATGATTGGTTCAATTCAGACTGACGAGAGGGCACCTTCTGTATGTATAGTTTCCAGCATGGGAACAGGAACCCTGGTAAATCAGGATTACCCATTTCCGTAGACGAAATTCAAAATGTTTAGAAGCCAGCCCCCTTCAAATTGATACGCAGATTGACTGGGGGTGTGGTCACCACACATGTTATTAAGAGTCAGGTGCTATCCATTTGCCCCTTCAAGTATTCAGACCGAATGCCTGAACATGGCTAGTGTCTAGAAATATGATTGGGGGAGGCATAGTAGGGAATTGTGTGGGTAGGGGAAGTGTTAAGCATCTGTCCTACCTGCTGCTTCACTGCAAATTGCACCCATGCTACTTTGCATCTGTATTGCAGCATCATGGGTTTCCAAACTTGGGTCTGCTGCTAAATGCCTAGTTCCTGTTCAGTCAATTAATTAGAACTGTTGTCCATTCAGGGACCTGAGATAGATAATAGGTTAATGGTAAATAAAATATGAATAATTAGAGGAGAAGAATGTTGTCCCCACAAATTACATTTTGTTGCTGATTATTATGAGGCTGGATCTTACTCAATCTTATATGAAGATGTCAAAGTGTTTCATTGAAAAGTAATTTGGATAATTAGGAATGCCATTGTCACATGGCATCGCCATCACTACTATCGTCAACAACAATAACAACAACATGGGTCTATATCAGGGATGCTCAGGTAAGGGCTGAAAATCTGCAAACACAAATCTGCTTCTTTGTTGCATTTTTCCCCATTACTGTAAGATGATTAGAATTGAATACAAATGTATATATTTTCTTTTCCGTACAATATAAAGTCTTCTGTTCTACCCTTCTGTCACCTTTCTTCTAATAATCTGTCTCTGTAATGGTGAAATAAAGGATTTAAATGGACAGTCCTTTTCCCTGCATATATGCCCCAGGTCTCACTGGATACACTGGCTTGCTAACACCTGAAGGATCTGTGGCAGGATTGGAAAACATATCTACAATCATTGTTATGATGGGTGTGCTTTTGAAGTAAGATTGTGTTCCCAATATTTCCAGGGGAAATATTTTACCATATATCTCTTCTATACTTATTAGGATTTCCTGCAGGCGTGGTTCACTATCACAACTGAAGTTTGACTCATTTTTCAAATAGGAAATCACTTTGGCTTGTTGATTAGTTTGTCAATGTAAATAGACTGGGCTTAGTAGAACTATGTTGACATCACATGGCCTGGCCTTGCATTGTCCCAGAGAGAAAGATTGTCACCAGTGTTACTTGGCATATATATATATATATATATATATATATGGGATTTTGAAGCTGCATTTCAAATCAAAATTGTCTATATATGTACTCAGGAATTAATGGTATAAAAGTGCTGTATTTATTCATATAACATGACATGTCACAATATTATAATGATTATCCTGTTGCTTTATCCATGGTCCATAATACCATCTGGTACAAAGCTAGCCTTCTTATTGCATGTGCACCATCTGGAACACCATCCATCTACATTCTAATTATTGTACAGATGAGATTTTTGTTTCTGCAGAAACACCATATTGGCTGTATCCTTCACTGATTGCTTAATTTGGGGAAAAATACAATGCAAATAGTGTACAACAGAAATAGAATTTTGGCATCTTTAATTATTTTTAGCAGATACATCTTTCATTGCTCGTTTTGCCAAAGCTATTTCAAACAAGAATTACAGTAGCAAAAAACAATACACCCACCCCTAAAAAATAATCATCAGTCCTTTTTCACTACGTATTTTACTACATGCATAGGCGTGCACAGCTCATTTCATTAGGATGTGCTCACAGGTATTTTTTTTTAAAGGTGAACATTTATTGAATACTCATTCATAAAGGACATTATTTTGATTCATCAAACAATTTAAAGAAATTAAACTTAACTGAACTTAATTTTTGAAAAAAACCTAACAGCTAAACTTTACTTTAAAAATACAAACTTTAAAAATGAGACACAAAATACCATTATTATTATTATTATTATTATTATTATTATTATGCAGTGATGACCAGGTATATACAAGGATACAGTCAATTTTCATGATTAGCTTTAACCCGATAACCTAGGCTGACCATATGAAAAGGAGGACAGGGCTCATGTAACTTTAACAGTTGCAGAGAAAAGGGAATTTCAGCCAGCATCATTTGTATGCAATTAGTACCTGGTGAAATCATCTCTTCATCAAAGCAATTAAAGTTACATGCACTATACTAGAGTGACCAGTTACAAAAGAAGACAGGGCACCTGCAGCTTTAATTGTTGTAATGAAGAGGGACTTTCACCAGGAACTAATAGCATACAAATGACACCGGCTGAAATTCCCTGTTCTCTACAACTGTTAAAGTTACATGAGCCCTGTCCTCTTTTTCATATGGTCAGCCTATGATAACCATTCTACCCCCTGAAGGGGACTGGGGCTTGGTCTCCTCCCCTCCACTGTGGTGGGGAGGCTGGACTGGAGCAATGCAGCAGCAGCAACTGCTGCAATGGTTAGGCTGACCATATGAAAAGGAGGTCAAGGCTCATGTAACTTTAACAGTTGTAGAGAAAAGGGAATTTCAGCCAGTGTCATTTGTATGCAATTAGTTCCTGGTGAAATTCCCTCTTCATCACAACAGTTAAAGGTGCAGGCACTATACTAGAGTGACCATATACAAAAGAAGGCAGGGCCCCTAATTGCATACAAATGACACTGGCTGAAATTCCCTTTTCTCTACAACTGTTAAAGTTACATGAGCCCTGACCTCCTTTTCATATGGTCAGCCTAATTGGTTGACCATACTGAGGCCTGGTCTATACATACAGTAGAATAGACTGTGCCACTTCAGACTTCAGTTGGAGGATGCCATGTTTTGAATGCTCCCTTTACAGTATACAATAAAATCTAGCAAATAAAATCTAGCACTGCAGGGAGAAATGCTCTCTCCAGGCCTGCTTCTTGCTGTGCTAGTTTTCAATTTGCAGGGAGTGATTTTTAAAAGAAGAAGAAACATTAACTCAGTGGTAGAGAATATGGTTGGCATGCAGAAGGCTCCTGGTTCAGTACTAGGTGTCTTCAGAAGAGCTGGGAAAGACTTCTGGGTGAAACTCTGGGCAGACCCTGTCAGTAAGCATAGACAATGCTGAGCTAAATAGACCAATAGTTTGAAGCAGTGTGAGGCATATTACGGTATATACAAATTGCCTCATACTGAGTTAAATCCTCCCCACCTGCACTCTAAAGATGGTACAGTCTATACTGGAGAGTTAACTCTGCCACATTTTACTCCATGTGTGAACTAGACCTATGCAACTATTATTATAATCAGCGATATGGACCTATACGTGCATGGCCAAAGCACAAGATTATTTCTTGACCTGAATTGATAACTTTGCTATACTTATTAGGAGATATTAACAACTGCAACAAATGCTGTTAGAATAAACTTGTTTGTTTTCATGTCAAAAGCATATTTTCAGGTAAATGTGTTGAAAACTGCAGTCTACATATAGCGATTTAAGCTGCAGCCCTAAACACATCTACTTGGGAGTAAGCCCCACTGAGCTAAATGGGGCTTACTTCTAAGTAGATAAGTGAAGGATGGTGCAGTTATTCTCGAATATATTTCTGCTAAGAAACCACAAGCGGAGCTATGGAGAATTTTCTAGGCCAGGTCTGAGCCTTGGATGGATGGGCTAGCAAAGGGACCAAGCTGCTTTCCCATCTCCCCGGCGCAGCTGAGGGCTCCCTCTCGCTCCCCCCACTACTTTTGTGTGTTTCCCAATCAGCCAGACTGGAAGCCAACCAGGGAGCTCTTGGCAGCCTTCCGCCTCGAGGTATTTGCCTGGAGTTGTCAGCTGGGCCGCCTCCGCATGCAGCTGCTTTGCCTTGCAACCCTTCCTCCGTTTTCCCTGCCAATTGCCTTGTCCTCCAGCTGCTCGCTTTGCATTTTATGCTGTATTGTTTTCCATGACTGTCGCTGCGATGGGCGGCGGTGCCTCGACCTGATCTCCCTGTGCCACTTGAAGCTCACCCAAGCTGGTAGGGATGAGATGGGGAGACGCTGTGGAGGTTGCTGGGCAGGCAAAATGGCGGGTGGACTGTCCACCATGGCCGTGTACATTACTTGCAGCTGGTGTGTTTGCCGGTGCAGAGCAGCACCGGCTGCAGCATGTTGTGTGGAGAGCTCCGCCTGCTGAACTCCTGGTCAGTACGCTATTTCTCCCTCCATTGTCTAAAGTGTCGTCTGAACTAAGCCATTATATATACTGTTTTCAAACTTTTTTCAACATGTTATTTCCTGCTTTGTGGACTTCTGGCCTCTTTCTCTCCTCATAGCAGTCACCACTTTTGCAGAAGACAATGGCTGAATTCGGACAACACGATAGTCAATGATGGGGTAATAATCAGCTTTACAGTTGTTCATCTAGGGGGCACTCCCCACACAACATGGTAATAAATAATCAACTGTGGTGTGGATTAGGATCAGCGCTGAGTTGACTATGGCAGCATTCGGATGACACGATAGTCAATACAACTGACGATTGTTTCCACCCCCCAGTTGCTTATTGTGTCGTCCGAATTCAGCCAGTGAGAGAAAAGTGTGAGAGAAAGAGAAAGCGGCCAAGCGGCACGTTGTTCACCGCAGCCAAGGAGGAAGTGGGTGGAGGTGTGCAAAGTGGCCAAGGAAGAGAGAGCTTCCTAGGAAGAGAGAAGAGGTTGTGGTCCTCTTCGGCATGACTGCCCTTTAGGTACTTAAAAAGTGCTATCATATCTTCCCTCAGTCTTCTCTTCTCAAGGCTAAATATAATCAGTTCCTTTCATCTTTCCCAGTAGGATTTAAGTTTTAGTGCCCTGATCATCTTCATTGACCTGAACTCTGACTTCATTATCTGATTCCACAGGTTAATTTCTGAACTATGTCATTATGTTTCTGAACTGTGTCATTGTCCCAACTGAGCAAGCTGCACAGGCCTGGGGAGTCTTCTGTTCAAGTATTGCAGGAGAGCAAGTGAGAAACTATCCTGGGAGGAACCCAGATTGTGTGTGTTTTCTGTGAAAACACTTTTCCAATTTCCTCAGAGAGCCAACCAAATAGTTCAGCTCTAGGACTACTAATGGATTAGGTGGAGGCTGGAGCTATTTTGGAAGTTCCAGTGTTGCCAGATGAGGGAGAGAGGGGAAACATGGGCCAGATTTACACCAAGCAGGATGTATCTCTTTGAAAGCAGTTTGAAAATGGAATATAGAAAGTGACAAGGGCCCCAACAGTTGTCAATACAGTTACGAACCTTGTAAAGCAATACTGTAGATCCTGCCATGTTTTTTCTCTCTCTCCAAACATCCAATTATTATTATTATTATTATTATTATTATTATTATTATTATTATTATTATTTCATCTCTTTCTCGCTCGTGGTGATTTTTCTAGAAGCACATGATGGGCTTTGCCAAGTCATGCTGTCTTTTACAGATTCAGGAATTTCCTGACAATTGAGCATGTTTTAAGTATGACTGCTTTCTGGATGTTGGTGTGGATGTTTTTTGGTAGGCCCAGTTTCTGAAAGTTTTCTGTATAATTTTTTGATGTGATGCCAGTGTCTGAGGTGACTAACAGAATAATTGTGACCTTTTCCTGTTGCCATAGTTCTTTGACTTCTGTGGCCAGTAGTGTATATTTCTCTCTCTTTTCTTCTTCCTTTTCAACACAATTTTTGTCATTCTGTATTGCTATGTCGATGAGGTATGTGTGTTTTTCTTTTTTGTCTATGACCGTTATGTTTGGTCGGTTTCAAGGTATTGTCTTGTCCTTATGAATTGTTCTATCCCGGTATATTTTATGATCTGCATTTTCCACTATTGTTCTGAGTGAGTATGTATAGTATGGTGTAGTTTGTTTGATAAGGTTGAATTTGATGGCCAGTTGTTGGTGAATTATTTTTGCAGCTGTATTGTGTCTGTCCGTATAGTCCATTCCTGCCAGAATTTCACTTCCTCCTGTTATGTGGTCTATTGTTTCTTAGAACTGATGGTATTTCCTGCATAGGTTTGTTGTAACACTGTTACCTTTTATGATGCAGTTTTGGTCGGTTTTGGTTGCTATAACTTGATCCTGTATAGCTATTAGGAATCCTTCTGTTTCTGGAAATGGCTCACCCTTCCTGAGCCATTTGTACGATTGTCCTTTGTTTATTTATGGGTTCTGCATTATGTTGTAGTGCTTCCCAGGGAGTGCTTTTTGTGCCCATTTTTCTTTTTTCTCTGTGAGTGTGAGTGGTTGTGTTTGGTCATCGTTTTATAGTGCTAGGTTGAGTGGGGTGTAATTTTTATCTGCTGTTACTATAGCTTTATGAATGGGGGTATTTTTAGTGTGGAAGAATTCTCTGAATGATTTTATCTGTTTAGCATGCATTGTGTTAATGTCTAGCAGACCTCTTCTTCTTTCCTGCTGATTGTTGTTCATTCAATGCATGAGTTGGGATGGCGCATGCAGTGTTGTGTGAGTTCGGTGCGATTGAGTCTGTTTATTTCTTCGAGTTCAGTGTATGATTCCAAATGAGGTTGTGAGAATGGGTACTGCGTAGGTGTTGATGGCTTTGAAAATGTTTTTAGAGTTGATTTTAGATTTTAGGATTTGTGATAGGCAAGTTTTATATTGCATTCTTAGTTGAGTTTTTACTGTGGAGTGATTTATTTTTGTGTTTTGTTGGAATCCTAAGTATTTGTATGTTTCATTTTCTTCCATATTATCTAATATTTCGTTATTTAGTGTTTCTGCTGTTTCTGCTTCTTTCTATGTGTAGCATCTTGCATTTTCCCATTCCAATTTTCATTTTCATGTCTGTTGTCAGTTACTCAGTGATTTGCAGGAGGCCTTTTATCTGTGTCAAGGTTCAAACATAGATTTTGATGTCATCCATGTTCAGGAGGTGATTGATTCTGTGCTTTGCTTGTTTTTGATGTTTTATGTCGATGCCATATATAGTGTTGTTAAGGGTGTTGGATAGCAGATTGAGACACAGGCAACATCATAGAGTGCTGAATGCTTCACCTTGGAATAAGCCACTTTTGATATTTACCTTTTCTGTCTGTATATGATCGTTGTATGTTGTTAGGTGTATTGTCGTTCTCCATGTCTCCATGATTCTTGTCAGAAAGTTTTGGATTGAGGGATGTATTTTATATATTTTGAGTACTTTTTTCAGCCAGCTGTCTGGGATGGAGTCAAAAGCCTTTTTATAGTCTATGTAGCAGGTGTGGAGATTTCTTTTCTGTTTTTCTGTTTGCTTCATGATGACACTGTCTATTATTAACTATTTTTTGCATCCTCTGCTGTTCTTTTTATATCCTTTGTTCCTCTGTGAGTATATTATAATGGTTGAGATGTGCTTCAATTTTCTGTGTGATTGTGGCAGTTAGAGCTTTGACCGGATTCGGATTCGGATCCCGAATCCGGAGCGGATTGGGCCAATCTGGCCTAATCTGGGCCCAATCCGAACCAGATTGGATTGGGCCCAGATCGAGCCAGATTGGATCCGCAATCCAGATCCGCGATCCGGATCTGCTCCGGGTCCATGCAGAGCCCTCCCTCCCACTATCCCCGCTCTCTCCCTCCCTTCCCCAATTGCCCTGCTTATCTGCAGCCTCCTCCACGCTGTCCCACGTCATCCTGCCTCCTTGATGTCGGCTGGTCACTTTCCTGCTCGTCACCCACCGCGTCCAGGAAATGTGGCGGCTCACAGCGAGGATGGAAGTTGATGGCAGGATGATGGCGGAGGAGGCAGCAGGTAAGCAGGGCAATTGGGGGAGGGAGGGAGCAGGGAGAGTGGGCTCTGCACAGACCCAGAGCAGATCCAGATCGAGATCCGGGGGAATCGGATCAGGCCCTATCTGACACAGGTCAGATCGGGCCTGATCCAGATCTCCCAGATCAGGATCCAGATCAGATCGGGGGGTCCGTGCACAGCCCTAGTGGCTGTTATAATTTTGTAGAGTGTTGGAAGGCATGTTATGGGTCTGTAGTTAGCTGGGTTTTTGGTATCTGGAGTTTTTGGTTTAATGTAAGTTTTGTCTTCAGTTAGGAATAGAGGGAATAGGTGTGGATGTTCTATGACTGTGTTGATATGTTGAGTGAGGTATTTCTGTGTTGATGTAAGCTGTTTGTTCCAGAAGTTTTGTATTTGGTTCAGGCCAGGTGCTTTCTAGTCGTGTGTCCTTTGTAGTGTTTCCTTCAGTTCCTCCAGAGTTATTGTATACTCTGTTTGCTGTGGTAATTGTCTCTGTCTTTCTTCTTGTTGTCTTATCTAGTTTGTTCTTTCTTTGTGTTGTACCAGTTCTGACCAGATATTTTTCGAGAATGTGGTTATTTCTTCTTTAGTTGGGGGTGTAATGTTGTTTTCTTTTTTCTTGCTTATTCTTTGGTATAATAATTTCTCGTTTCTTTTAAAGAGAGCATTTTGGGCTTTTCTTTCATTTGATTCTTTGTATCTCCTTAGCCTGGTGGTCTGGACTGCCAGTTTTTGTTTCAGTGTGTCGAGAGCTACTATTGCTGTTTCTTTATTGTTTGCTATGATGTCTTGGGTGTTTATGAGGATGCTTTTCGAGCGAATTCCATTGATGTATTACATCATTCTTCCTATATCCTTTCGTAGCTTTTCAATTCTGTTTTGAATTCTGATTTGCCATTTTGGTTTGGTTTCTAATCTTCTGTGTGCATTGTTGTTTGTGGGGAGTTCTTGTTTGTTACAGGTGAGGACTGCTGTGGCTGCTGCATAGATGACTGTGTGTATTTCTTCTAGGTTGCAATCGTTGTTAATATATGTCGTGAGTTTACTATTCGTTGTGTTTATGAGTTTCTGCATGCCCTTGTTAAACTTTAGTCTAGGTAGTGGGTTTCTTTTTGTTCGATCAGTTTCTCTCCATTTTGTTAGATTTTTGTCAATTTCTTCCATCAGTTGCTGCTCTGTGTTCATGTTTGTTGTGTCATTGTGTGTTTTGGGTTGTGGCATTGTCCAGGAGTCCTCTGGTGGGGGTTACTGTTTCTTCTATGGATGTACGTGTGCTTTTTGTTGGTGTATCTGTGCTTTTCATGTTGGTGTTCTGTTGTGCTATTTTTTCTTTCATTTTTTATGAATTTCATGTTCCGTTAGCCTTTTGTTATTGATTATAACTCTTTCTGATCTATTAGTCTTTGTTCTGTTACAGTGTCCATTAGGTGGGGGTAGATTTCCATAAATAGTCTGTGAAGTTCTGTTCGGTATCCTGATGCTATTGTATCGAGTTGTGTGCTTTTATAGTAACAACGCATAACATTACGGTTCATTTCATCCGACCAAGCTATGTGTTGTCATGGGTGTCCCACCTTGGTGGTTGTCTGTGGAAAGTCAAAACACATCTGGGGGAGTTTGGGTGGTTGTGCTTTTCCTTGTTCACTGCCTGTTCATATCCGATTTTACCGACTGTTAGGTTCGTGCACTGTTCTTGGGCTTGATGCTGCGCATTTGAGGCTTTTTTCCCCTTCTTTCTGGAACCATTTTTTCATACTAGCAGGGTGGCTAGCCCTGACTAGTGGTGGTTGGCTAGGGTCTGTGGGTGTGCCATACCCATGTAATCCCTTGTGGAATTACCCCTTGCAGGTTTATTATTATTATTATCATCAATTTCTCTCTTTTCTTGCTCATGGCAGTTTTTCTAGATGGACATGACTGGTTTTGCCAAGTCATACTATGATGATGATGATGAGCATGCATTCTTTGAGCATGCGTGCATACTCAGCATAGCACAGGTCCAGCATGTTCACATACATGGTTGTGTTAGTCCATTGTGCTAAATTTGAACTAGTCGTTCCAGTTCAAGGCAATCAGTCTTTATCCAAGTCCTGGACCTCCCTCAAAAGTGAGAAGTGAGGTAGCCTCATTCACTTGGTAGTAACAGGGGGCACTTCAGCAAAAGAGTGGTGGAGAAGGTTGGGAAAAGAGAAGCCAGAATGACCCTGCTTGCTTAATTTAGTCCACCAGCCTCTATCAGATGGTATAACCTGGAGGTGGTCAAATGGACTGTCCCACTTTAGGCTGCAGGTGACAGATCCTTCTTTTTATTGTTCTCCTGAATAAAAAGTTGGAGGGGAAGGGCCAGACAAGAAATACTGTCTGTGATCGTTTTAAGATGCAGTGATTTTTCCCCATGTGGGGGATTCAAGAATATCATACCCTGTCTGTTTTCCAAAATGGGAATGAGGTAGTAGAACCCTGAGGTGGTAGAATCCTTATAATCTGAAATGGTATAGTCCACTTTGACATTTTATACTGCTGAATGTGCATCTTTTCTCTATCAATGCAGGTTATTATTATTATTATTATTATTATTTATTACTTTTATATACTGCCCCTTAGCCGAAGCTCTCTGGGCAGTTTACAAAAATTAAAATATTGAACACTAAAAAGACAATATACAAAATTTAAAACCATAAACATAAAACAGCTGACATTTAAACATTTTAAACTGTTAAGCCTGGCCACAAAGTCAGTTAAAAAGCTCAATATATGTTGTTAAATGCCTGGGAGAAGAGAAAAGTCTTCACCTGGCACTGAAATGATGACAGTGTTGGTGTCAGGCAAGCCTCATCGGGGAAATCATTCCATAGTTGGGGGGCCACCACAGAGAACGCCCTCTCCCTTCTTGCCTTCCTCCGAGCTTCCCTCAGAGTAGGCACCAGGAGGAGGACCTTTGATGTTGAGCGTAGTGTATGGGTAGGTTCATGTCGGGAAAGGCGTTCTATCAGGTATTGTGGTCCCAAACCATGTAAGACTTCATAGGTTAAAACCAGCACCTTGAATCAGGCTCGGAAACATACAGGCAGCCAATGCAAGTGGGCCAGAATCGGTCTTATATGTTCAAACCTTCTGGTCCCTGTTACCAATCTGGCCGTTGCATTTTGCACAAGCTGCAGCTTCCGAACCGTCTTCACAGGTTATTCTTTCTTCTAATAAAATTTATATCATACCATAGTCATTACTATAGAAAATTAAAACTTGTGTTTGAATAGAATGTTTATAATTGTTTCCCATGGAGGTCAATACTTCAATCTTCACACTGTAGTTTGAACAGAAATTACTTTTCTTTTTTATTAATTCTATTAATTGCAAACCCAATTTAGTGTGTTGGGCATTCCTTCTGAGAAGTGATGGAAGAAATAGGTTTTCTAATGTCCTTAAATTAATAAGGGAGATAATGATTAATTAGGCATGCTGTTCGATTTGTGTTTTTCCTAGTAATCTAAAATTCAGGTAGACTAAGTGCTTGGATAAAATGTTAATAAATAAAACATTATTAAAAGTTTATAAAACTCTCTTAAAATCAGAAACTGCAGCAAGCTGCAACTCCCCTCAGTGTAATGTGTCTTCTTTTTTTGTAAATTGCTCCCCTTTGGCAAAAAATCAATAAAATACAAAATTTGCTAATTAGCTGGAAACTCAGACTAAGTGCCCTTTCTTTTCAAATTTCAAATCATTATAAAGGTGGGGAAAAGCCTGGAGAAATTAACTCAGCAGAAAGAGCAATATGTAGATCACAAGATTTTTTCTTTTTTTAAAAAAACCTATTAATTAATTGGCTGCCTCTTGGCATCAGTAAAATCTGCTCTAGCTTCATCAAAGCACTTTACCATGGTCAATCTCCACAAAAACAATTTCTCTGAGGACCAGGCTGCTAGTTTGCCTTTTGAGGCATATGCTTCTTTTGAATACATCTACATTGTTCCTGCTTCAACGGTAGCTGTTGATCCACAACTGAGTTGAACCAAAATATGGAGCAGCATTTAGATAGAAGATTACTGCCAGCCTATTGCTCCTCAAAGCCCTTTTGCTAGCTGGATCAGTTTACGACAGCAGGGTCCTTTCAGTGCTCAGAGCAGAGATTGCTTTGAAGATACCTCTGGTTGTCCAGCTGGTCAGCATCAGATGGAAGAGAACAAAAGATCTACTGACAGGGCAAAAGATGGGAGAATCAGCAAGGCCCAAACTCATCCAGGCTCTCCGAGTTCAGTTGGGAAGCTTGGTCCACCTTGTTTCTGTTCCCAAATGCCAACTTTTGTTGTTGTTTGAAGTGTGCATTCAGATACACATATATTTTTTAAAAAAAGGAAACATGCACTCAAATGCATACATCCCCCATTGATTAAAGCATGAAAACATGTACTATCACTCCCCACCCCATGCACATTTTGAAAGTGTGCCTTTTTCTAATGAATGCATTTTGAGAACAAGCTTGGGACTATGTGAGCTTTGCCCCCAAAATGTGCTACCATTTGTGCTTATATTCAGAAGTGTGAATGGAGCAAGTTCTGATGCTTAATGAACTGAAATGAAATTCTAGTACATCCCTAGTCTGCTCTGGAAATAAGCAACCAGATCATTTTGACAAATGACTTCCAGATGTTCAGCAAATAAGCAGGAAACTGAATTTGGTCCAGAATGGATCGGTGCTGCAGTGGGAACCATGTGGCCATTTGCCTTATGAGGCAGGTGCTCTGCGGGCTATCAAATGGAGGGACTAACAGGCCATAAAGTTGCCTGGCTGGGTCTGCCAGAAATCCAGCCTCAACATTCCTGGAAGGTCCTTGTTCTATAGCACCTGCTGTCAGATGAACTTGAGGGAATCCCACCCTCCACCCCTGGGTTTAATTTACTGGCTTCCCCTGGCTGGACCTTGCAGGAAACTATAGGGAAAGACAGAGCAGGCATTCATAGCACACATAGAATGCTGAGACTGGCAAATCTAAAAGCAAGTGTGTTGCTTTTCAAGAACCAAGGAAATTCAATGGGTCTTACTTTTGAGTAAATATTTAGGGATGGAAATACAGCCTGTGCAAGAATTGAGTAGGGTGCCATATTTGGGAAACCAAAAAAGAGGTGACCTAGTGGGGGACAGGAAAATGGCTTTCTGGGGCCACCCTAAAGTCCCCAATTGGAGCGGAGGAGGGGAAAGCATGTCATTCTCACCCCCACCCCACTGCTCCAATCAGGCCCTTTTCTATAATGTCTGGGAATGACACGTTTCCCCCTTTTAAGGCCCTGATTGGAGCAGTGGGAGAGAATGACACACCTCCAGAAAGCATGTCATTCCCCCCTGCCACCCTAATGGTGGCCTTAAAGGGGAAAGTGTGTAATTCCAGGTCATTATAGACTATTGCATAAAATCCTCCCTGACACCGAGGATAGAACAAAAACCAGGAGAAATCCGAGGAAATCCTGACAGTTTTAATTTTTATTTATTATTGCATTTATATCCTGCCTTTTTTCCTCCAAGAAACCCAAGGTGTCATACATAATCCTCCTCCTCTCCATTTTATCCTCACAACAGCAACCTTGTGAGATGGGGTGGGCTGAGAGTCTGCGACTGGCCCAAAGTCACCCAATGGGTTTCCGTGGCCGAGTGGGGAGTAGAACCCAGAACTCCTAGCTCCAAGTCCAACACTTTAGCCACTAGGCCACACCCTAGTGGTCACCCTAGAATTGAGCCATGCCAAGTGGAAGCAGATCGGTTCATGCCTTGATTTTTAGGATTTTTAAAAAAAGGTTTGACTTCAAAAAATTTCCTAAAATTCAAGGCATGAACCAATCTGCTTCCAACTTGGCATGGCTAAAGCCTTATTTAAGAGGTACCATGGTGCCAAGTTTCATCTCTTCATCTTTAATTTTTTTAATGTACTGCTCAAGGCCCTAGACCCTAAAGAGGAGTATTGGGTTTGAAGTTTAAAAAATTCCTAAAACTCAAAGCATAAACAAATTTGCTTCCAACTTGACATGGCTCAATCCCTACTTAAGAGTTACCATGCTGTCAAGTTTCATTCCTTTATCTGTAAAAATGATGGAATTGTAAGCATTTTAGTAAATTAAAAAAATTTAATTGAAGTTTTAAAATTTCTAAAAATGAAAGGATGAACGGATCTGCTTCCAACTTGGTATGGCTAAATCCCTACTTCAGAACTACCATAGTGCCAAGTTTCATCTCTTTATCTTTAAAAATGAGGGAGATGGAAGCATTTTTGGTTGATTTATAATTTTAAAGTGAGTTCAACACATAACACTAGCTTTGATTTTATATTGGATGTCAAGATGGTATAACATCCTGGCTGATGCTGGCTTGGTTGCCAACTGTATAATATTCAGTCATCCGTTACACAAAGCCATGAAATTCATTAAACAAAAAACTTACGGTTTACAAAAACAATGTTAAGGCTCTACAGATTCCAACCAAGCACCAAAAAGCAGGGAAATTGGGAGTTAAGGCTCACAAGCCTTAACGCCACATCCTCCCTAAGGAGGCAGAAAGTGCAAGTGAAATTCTCATTCTCCCGAAGCAGATAAACCATGAGGACAGGATGGAGAATATGATATGCAAAGGTGACTGTGGGGTTGTGGAAAACTGATCACGAACAACTTAGGGCCACCTACTTCTCTTTTTTTGTTTAGACCAGCCCTTCCCCAACCTGGTGCCCTCCAAAGGTGTTGGACTACAACTCCCATCATTGCAAGTCTGTATGTCCCTTGGTCAGGAATGCTGGGACTTGTCATCTCAAACACTTGGAGGGCAGCAGGATGGGGCATGCTGTTCCATACCCTTACCAAATACAGGGTCTGCCCAATACTTTTCTCTGACACACATCTCGCATATAGCAGCACTCTTGATAACAAAAGGGGCACTATTCATTACAGATCTAGAACCAGAGCATGTGCCAGGCACTTCCAACTTTTGGTCAATATCCTGCCCTTCAAAGAACCAATGTTTTTTTTTCATAAAATGTATTTATAAAAACTATACTGCAACAGCAGAGCAGAAGTGGTTTAGTTTGGCTGTCTTGACACCTTTCAGATGAGATTAGTTTGCAATCCTATACCTCTTGGGAGTAAGCCCTAGTGAATTCAGTGGCACTGGCTTCTGAGAAGATATGTATAGGAATCAACCTTCTCCAGCCTGGTGCTCTCCAGATGTGTTGCACTGTAACTTCCATGTTATGTGTTATGGGGAAGACAAAAATCAATTCATACTTAATTTTAAAATAATACTTACGCATGAAAGTATTAGGTGGTAGCTCTGTCTTTGATCTCACACTGCTGAACAAGTAAGAGAAATCCTTTATCTGATATTCAAGAAACAGACATCCTATGCCATGTGTTGAAAACTAATGTTGATGTCTGAAGGGCTATCTGGATTAGGTATTCAAGATTCATTCATTGTTGTTTCATTTGGTTTAGACAGTTTATTTAAAGTGATGCAGCTCTTTTGTAGTGCCTTGATTAATCACATATCTTAATGCTGGAAAACATCATACTTTAGTACAGATGTGGGCAGAAAATACATCTATCCTGATGTTTTGGACATCAACTCGTGGCATTCCTGATAACTGCCCATGCTGATATGGGCTTTTACAAGTTGAATTCCAAAACATCTGGAGATCTACATTCTGCCTTCTCTTGTTCTTGAACATTCCCCAACCTGGTGCCTGTCAGATGTGTTTGGTTGCAACTCTCAACATAAGGAGATGCTCTAAGTAATGAAAAGTAGCTGGTCCTAAGTTGTTCATCATCATTTCCCAGAACCCCACAGTCACCTCTGCATATCAAATTGCATAACTAGATTTTTGAGATGACAAGTCCCAGCATTCCTGACCAAGGGACATACAGACTTGCAATGATGGGAGTTGTAGTCCAACACCTTTGGAGGGCACCAGGTTGGGGCAGGGCTGCTCTAAACAAAAAAAGAGAAGTAGGTGGCCCTAAGTTGTTCATTATCAGTTTTCCACAACCCCACAGTCACCTCTTCATATCATATTCTCCACCCAGTCCTCATGGTTTATCTGCTTTGGGAGAATGAGAATTTCACTTGCACTTTCTGCTTCCTTAGGGAGGATGTGGCGTTAAGGCTTGTGAGCCTTAATTCCCAATTTCCCTGTTTTTTGGTGCTTGGTTGGAAACTGTGGAGCCTTAATGTTGTTTTTGTAAACCGTAGGTTTTTTGTTTGATGAATATAGAAATAAACAAAAGGTCTCTTTCCATTACAGCAGCAGCAGCAGATAGGAATGGGCACTAAAGAGAGGGACAGGAACAAAGAAAATATAAACTTTAGCAGATTGCATACAGAATTGCTTCAGTTGTCTTGATAAGACTAGTTCACTTTCTCATGAAGAAGAGATAGATGACTCAAAATTCATTGAGGCTTAATGAACTGCTTTAATTTATCCTTTTTTCCATTAGAAGATCATAGCCCAGGTGCTTTTGATCATAGATTGGAAGCCATACTGTTTTCCTTAAATTTAGGAAACTCTACATTTTTATGGTGTCCACATGGACAGTCTTGTTTCAGCATCTAATTATTTGGGTTTATTGTGAGACTTGACAGAACTGGCCTTCCTGGGTCTCTGTGCAGTTTGACTCAGTGGCAGCCATGGTTTATAGATTTGCAGGCTGAGCAGAGAAGTATTTGATGTTGGAATGTCAAAGGATATGGATTTGAATGAGCCCCAAGTTGTATGACTACTGATATAGCTGTGCTAGCTTCTAGGCCTGCCTCTAGTCTTCTCCAATGCCTGATCAAGCCCATCACCTTGTTGACTCCGAGGAAGGGTAGCCACGTATGCATCACCAAAACAAAAGAAGACAAAAGAGGACACCAATTTGCATATGCTATTATATGCAAATTTAAAAATAACAACTGTAATTTACATAGAAATGTCTTATGTCTCACTATCATTGAGAAGATTGATCAGTATGCTGTCAGGTGCTAACTGGTGATGGGAAACTTCAATACCCCCTTCTCTCTTGTTATGGTTAATTGGCTTTAAGCCATACTTGAAATAGATGACACCTTGAAATAGATGACACCTTCAAATAAGGGACTGTTCTCTCCCAGCTGTCCAAAATAGAGGACTGTCCTCTATAAACTAAGATACCAGGCCAACCTACAATGGGAGCTGAATGAACTTGAGTTCATTGCAGGTACAGCAGGACCCACCCTATGCTAATAGATTTGTCTTATACTAATAGATTCCCCCAAAGTCCTAGGTGATGATTTGCATTTTTTATATAAAACAACAACAACACTAGTTCTGGAACGGAATAATGACCTTGCATTAATATTTATAGCACAAAACAAACAAACAAAAGAACAACCCCTGCCCCACAGATCGTTAAACAACTTTTCCAGGAATCCCGAGTTTCCTGAACAGAATATATAACTCATAAGAACTGAATTTTGGTTACATAACCTTGTGATAAGTGGAGATTTATATGTGAATTGTTCAGAAACATCTTCCATTGATGGTGGTTGTGAGCTGATGCATTTGTGAGCTGATGCACTCTAGGGATTTGGCACAGCTGGAGTAAACAGAAGTCAGTATCCAGTGGGGAGCTGGAGGCCACAATATTCCTGGTTCATTTTGTAAACAGTTTAGCATATAATGCCTTAAATTAGATAGTTGCCTTTTCCCCCCATCCCAATTTTGCTTCCTGACTTTCCCTATGAAAAGATATTTGATGTGCACTTTCTCTATTTTTCACTAATGTAACAAGATATTCGGATACTGTGGAGAAATGTTTCACATAACTTGGAATGCACCACCATCCATGCAACAGAGGAAACAAACCAACAACCCACAAAGATACAGATCCTTGAGAAATATGGGGTTTTTTTTAGATATGGATATGCCAGAATAGACCATAGAGGCACCCTATCAATCAGGGTCAATGTAAGCAGACAGTGCAGAAATAATTGCATCCCAACCCAATTCATCCCTCACTGGGTTTAGGCTTAATCCTCACATGCACTTTTGTTATTGAAAAAATCGTTAAGAGACTTTTTTTGTCGTTCGGTTTAAAAAATAACACCCCAATGTAACCCCACACAGTGACAACTCATCTTTATCAGAGAACACACTATTTGTCTGGCTTTTCTGTAAAGTTATAGAAGTTTTGAGTCAGGCACACTGGCAGCTGCACTACTGCCTTACGCTTTGCGGTGCTAAGGTAGCTTACTAGAAGAAAGAGCAGCTGTTCTACCCTTTCTGACACTTCAGGGCCACCATTGTTTATGAACAGAGAGTGGTATAATAGCTTCCAGATGAGCAGAAAGCAGGTAAAACAAAGGTTCCACCTCATCCTATAAAATTGTTCATTCTATCCTGACTCCCCAGTCTGCATAAGTGTAAAGATCAAAGTACGTTACATTTATAGTGTAGCTGATGATAATCTTTCTTTCTTTCTTTCTTTCTTTCTTTCTTTCTTTCTTTCTTTCTTTCTTTCTTCTCTAGAGTCAGTGTATGGGTCTCCAACTCTGATCAGGACCATCACTCACTGGAAGGGGAAGATTAAAGTTCTCCCCAGTTTTTTCCCAAGCCCCAACCCATATACATGTATTTGAAGAGGTTAAAAGAAGAAGAAGCCTCCACTGGTGTCACTGAAGACTTTTTTACCCTTCCCTGTGAGGTCAGGGGGATTTCGGGAAAGGTGGTGAGGGGAGGAGGTTTAATTTTCCCCTCCTGGTGTGAATCCTGGTAACGAATACCCCCGTGTTGTCATGGACAGACCATTTTCTGGTCAGGGTTAGTATCACGGCTACCACCCGCCCCTGCAGGGGTGGTGGACTTATTAAGATGGTCCGCTCTCGAAGGCTGATGGATCCTTCTGGATTCCAGAAAGCCTTGGAGGGTTCTATGGCTGGTATCGCCAACGATCCTGTAGAAGCCCTGGTCGATAGATGGAATCAAGACCTAACTAGGGCTATCGACACGATCGCCCCCAAACGTCCTCTCCGACCTGCTTCTAACAGGGCACCCTGGTATACAGAAGACCTCAGGGAGTTGAAGCGGAAAGGGCAATGACTGGAGCACCGATGGCAGAAAACTCGACTTATATCCGACAAGACACGACATCGAGAACATCTTCGTTCCTATGGGGTGGCAATACGTGCAGTGAAGAAAGCTTTCTTCTCTGTGCGCATTGCGTCTGCAAATTCGCGCCCAGCAGAACTGTTCAGGGTGGTGAGGGGTCTAACCCAGGCACCTTCCCCCCTGAATCCAATCTTAGAGCCTTCGGCAGTTCGCTGCAATGCCTTTAACGATCATTTCACAGATAAAATCTCTCGGATAAGAGCCGACTTAGATGCCGTCGTTGTAGCAGAAGCTGACGATGGAGTGTCCAGTGACTCCGCGAGTAGGATTACACTGGCTCAGTTTCAGTTGGTGAATACCGAGGATGTGGACAAGCTGCTTGGACCAGTGAGGAGGACGACTTGCCCTCTTGATCCCTGTTCTTCATGGTTGGTCACCCAGGGAGGAGATGCAGTTAGATCGCAATTACAATATATTATTAATGCATCTCTCAGGAAGGGGAGATTTCCATCATGTTTAAAAGAAGCGGTGGTACAGCTGCTTCTAAAGAAGCCCTCCCTGGACCCCCTGGACTTTAATAACTTTAACAACTTTAATAAAATCTTCCATTTTTGGGCAAGGTGATCGAGATGGCGGTTGCCTTTCAACTCCAAGTAGTCTTGGATGACACTGATTTTCTAGACCCATTTCAAACTGGCTTCAGGGCAGGATACGGAGTTGAGACTACTATGGTCACCTTAGTGGATGATCTATGCCTGAGTATTGACAGGGGGAGTGTGTCCCTGTTGGTACTCCTGGACCTCTCAGCGGCATTTGATGCCATTGACCATGGTATCCTTCTGGAATGCCTGAGGGGATTGGGAATCAGGGGCACTGTGCTTCAGTGGTTCCGGTCCTACCTCTCGGGCAGGTTCCAGATGGTGATGCTTGGGGATAGCTGCTCTGCAAAGAAGGAGCTGCTGTGTGGCATACCGCGAGGTGCCATCCTTTCCCCAATGCTGTTTAACATTTATATGAAACCGTTGGGAGAGATCATCCAGAGGCATGGGGCGGGATGCTATCAGTATGCTGATGACACCTAAATATATTTCTCTATGTCTTCGATAACAGCGTCAGCTAAGGATAGTGTGTCTCCTCTGAATGAATGCTTGGAGGCGGTAATGGGCTGGATGAGGAAAAACAAACTGAAGCTGAATCCAGACAAGACGGAGGTGCTTGCTGTCAAAGGCCGTAACCTGGGTTTGGAGGTGTGTCAACCAGTTCTGGATGGGGTTACACTCCCCCTGAAAGACTGTGTTCACAGTTTGGGGGTGCTCCTGGATCCATCGCTCCAAATGACAGCCCAGATAGATGCGACAGCCAGGAGTGCCTACTATCAGCTTTGGCTGATACGCCAGCTGCGCCCCTTCCTAGAGATGGAAGACCTAAAGATGGTAGTGCACACGCTGGTAACTTCGAGGCTCGACTTCTTCAATGCGCTGTACATAGGGCTACCTTTGTGCCTAGTCCGGAAACTTCAACTAGTTCAAAATATGGCAGCCAGGTTGGTCACCGGTACACCTAGGAGTAACCATATTATGCCAGCTTTAAAATCGCTCCATTGGCTGCCAATTAGCTTCCAGGCGAAGTATAAAGTGTTGGTTATTACCTTTAAAGCCCTACATGGTTTGGGTCCAGGTTACCTGCAGGATCGCCTTCTCCCATACAATCCGCCGCACACGCTCAGGTCCTCTGGGAAGAACTTACTGCCATCAGCCAAGACTAGGCTGACATCCATTACCCAGAGGACTTTTTCTTCTGCCACTCCCAGATTGTGGAATGACCTGCCGGAGGAGACTCGTCAACTTAACAGTCTTTTAGAATTTAAGAAAGCCGTAAAGACTGTTCTCTTCCGGTGGGCATATCCAGTGGAATTTTAGAATATTTTAAGGATGTTTTTAGGATGTTTTAGGATGTTTTAATGCAGTTTTAATAATACGTGTCGTGTTTTAATCAGTTTTATGTATTTTATCATGTTGTTGTTCCCCGCCTTGATCCAGACGGAGAGGCGGGTAAGAAATAAATTATTATTATTATTATTATTATTATTATTATTATTATTATTATCATGGCCATTCACACTTACTCTACACTGAAAAAACAACAACCCCACTACATACAAATTATCCACAGCTACATGCTATGCAATTTAACATTGCATATAGTTTTACCCTAAGATACAACACACCTGGCAGATGGATCTCTGTGCTTGGAACTGACAGTCAGTTCAACCAGTTAAAAGAGCACTTGATGACCTACATGGGCAACCCCTCATTTGAGTGATTAAACTTCTGTCCCCTTTCCCTAACAGTTGCTCTGGAACTCTGGCATTTGCCTGATTCTGATGATGCATTTGCTTCTAGTTCTCCTGAATCCTGTTCTTTGATTACTACCTAGGAACTTGGCTCTGTTTGAAGTGATGCATTTGCTCCTGGCCCACGTGGACCAAGAACCAATCTCTCCACTGGTCTTTGGAACCCAGCCAGCCAACTGTCTCTTGCGAAGGCCTAACAGCAATTTGTTTCTCAGGCATGACTGAGCCGTTCTCACACTGCAGGGGGAGAGAGTAGCTTAGCAGTAGCATGGAGAGGCTTCCAGGACCTCAAAGTCCTAAATTCAATCTCTGGCATCACCCGTTTATAAAGGAATCTGATCTGGTATAAAGTAGTTTCCTATATTCCTGTCCTTGCCTGTTTGCTTGATTGCCTGCCTGCTTTCTCCTCAATGCTATGAGACTACCAGCTCTAACTCTTTTCCTTATGACATAGTAAATTACCTGCAGTCACCACTGGTTGGATTCATTCACAAGTACTCCTAGGCAGGATCTACACTTCTGTTTTAAAATGGTTTATAACTGTAGTGACAACTGTTGGGGCCCAGGACACACTCCATATACAGTTTTCAAAATGTTTTCAAAGTGTCGTATCCTGCTTGGTATAGATCAGTCCCTAATAAGATGTTGCTGAGGTAGCATCAAATGTGAATTTGAGAAATCACCATGACATGCTAAAGAAGCAGGTTGTTATGGACTGGGAGGCCATAACAACATAGTTTTCCTACTGGTGGACCCTTTCTTTACAAGGATTTCCCAAAAATGAATTACTGATAGGCTTCCACCAGTCAGGATGAACCTCCTGACAACCTAGTCTGTCCAATTGCTTCTGGAGTTTCTGAGTCTTATTGTCAAGAACCCCTCTCTTCAGCCCAGCCCTAGGAAAAAGAAAGGTGCTTTGGCTTTTCTTGTCTAAAGCCCCAAAACACAGAACATAACAAAACATTGTAAAAATTTCAAGAACACAAATTGTAGTGTCATAACCATTTGATCCTTCACATGGGAAAGGGTTTAGTGAGAATTCCCTTTTAAAACAATACAGCCAAGTGTGTGTATGTATATATATATATATATATATATATATATATATTAAAAAGAGTTTATGGAGCAGGGGAAGCACAGCACAGAGGGAAAGTATGGAATTCACTACCATAGGATATAGTGATGGTGACCAATTTGGATGGCTTAAAAATGGAGTTAGACAAATTCCTGGAAGAGAAGGTATCAATGGTTAGTAGTCCTGATGGATCTATAATACCTCCAGAATCAGAGGCAGTATTCCTAGGTACAGCAGTTGCTCAGAAAAGGTCAGCGGAAGAGTACTGTTGCACTCGTGATTTGCTTGTGGGTTTCCCATAGGCAGTTGATTGGCCATTGAACCTTTGGCCTGATCCAACATGGCTCTTCTTATGTTCTTATGATATACTAAGGTTAAGCAACTATCACACACAGAGAGAATTCCAAATAAACCCCAAAATCATACTAACTTAGCTACTTAAATGTTACGTACTTGAGTGGTACATTAGATTCCAAATTATATGCAGAGTTTATTGCAGAGAGGATGGTCTGAAGGAGAGTATCTTGGCCTCCAGTTAGATGGTATATGGAAGACTCCAAAAGTAGTGAGCAAAATCTTACTTTTATGGGTATCTCAGTAATATAAAAGCCAAGCCTTTAGCAGAGCTTGATTGTGTTTTGTCCAGTAATGCCATAGCTTTAGTTGTCTGGCATCAGTGGTCAGGCCAGCAAATCAGAAAATGTCTTAGTGGCTGGACTCACTTTCCTAATGACTATAAAGTTACACCTCAAAAGAGCCAGCAGGTATGAAGCAGTTAGCTCATTATTCTTTAAAAAGAGTGTAAATTTTGGGCTGTGTAAACCAGAAGGTGAAATAAGCCTATACAGTTATTCCAGCATGGTGCCAGCTTACCAGGTGCTCTAGGGGTCACTGTTGAGCCACATCAGAATATAGAGATTGGTCACACATGTAAAAGTATTGCTAAAGGGGAGACCATTTGTATTTTGTTGAAGCACCCAGCATAGTTTGTATGCTTGAGCATGTAAGTCTATTCTCTGACTAATACACACTTCTGTTGTGGTCTCTCTTTGCCCTTTTGCCTCTCTTTTGAGGCTCATCATAAACAGTCCAGCAGACATATGCTAATTTTTTTTGGAATCATTGTGTTTCAGTGCAGAAGGCAACAATAGATTATATTTCCATGATCCAGTCAACACAATGACTTTTGGTGTTGTTTTGTCTCTGAACAATTGCTTTCTCTAAATGATCGTATGCACGGAGAAGGTACTTTGCAAATTGGTACACACACCCAGTGCATTTCTTTATACTGTTGTGCACTCAAGAATGGTTCTCATGAAAGACAACTGGCTGAAATGGCTTTGTAAAATGTTCTACCTCTTTGGCTGATCTTCACAATGGCTTCATTATATTGCAGCCTCACCTCTTGCTCTGTATGGGATTCATATCCCATGATGGATTGGCCTTAGCAAAGTAACAGCTCAAGGAATATTACTTATTCTGTGTGAGCTCCCTTTTGTGATCATTAACTATCCTGCAGTTCCTTCTACAGCACCTTAAGAATACATCCCTGTCTCTGTACTTGTTCTCACCTATAAAAAGGGTATCACTGTAGCCCATCCTCGGTAGTTTCTAGAGCCAAAGAAAGATTTCAAAATACTTTTCACATGAAAATTGCTTCCTGTATGGCAAGTTATGGTACCCACAATATCATCATTCTTGCCCATAAAATCCAATGCATTTGCCATTGTTTCCAAGTATCCTTTTCTTTAACACACAAAAGGAGGTTGTTGTCCATGTATCGTGCAGTAAACATTTTTAAAGTTGCAAAAGAACGATGTTATGGTTTAAAAGGAAGGAGCAAATAGGGCAGCTGGTGAGCAATGCATATCTTGTGTGCTGCAATTCTCAATGAGATGATAGTTATTCACCGCCAGCTGTTCGCAGTGCCGCAATGACTGTGGACCAATTGACCAGGGATTATTGCTTCCTTCCTACTTAAGGTGAAGTGTTTTCATATTCTATCACTACCACTGATGAAGGGCCATGTGGGGAACAGTGGCAAGTGTTGCATAATAAAATAGTTTCCCAACTAGCACCACCTTTTTAATTGACCTATATATTGTAGCAGTCTAAAACTGGTAAGGAATATGACTCTGGCTGTTGCAACAGCGATGCTCTTTTTAAGCATATCAACCTTTTAAATTAATTTGACATACAGAAGTATGATGGCTTCTAACTGGGCTGGCAGAAGGGGGTACAGTAGGTCGATGGGAGGGAAAATACTATATGTGTGTCCCATCACACACATGCCACTTGGTGGGTCAGACTACAAATGAGCTGTCTGCATCTTGACTATCCAGACAAGCCTGTTAGCAGTCAGTAACTGTGTGCATATATTTACATAGATGATGATCTGGATTTAAGCTGACATAGCCCACTGATTTCAACAGGATTTAATTATTTTAAATCCATGTACTCCGTTTCATACAGTCATGTAACCTCTATCAGCCAGCATGTACAATTTGAATTGAGTTATAAATCTCCATTGCCAATCTGAAAGAGTTGGATTTAAGCAATGAGATTCCACTGTAATCAATAGAACCAAACCAGCATTGCTCCAAAAACTCCAGTGTAATGGATTTGTAGTTTTGGCCAGTAGATAGATGTAGGATGCATAGGATGCATAGTTTGGAACATTTTGGCAAGGATATGGGAGACACGACTGACAAGTTAGCAGCTGGGGTCTAAGGCCAAGGGCAAGAGAGACCAAAGGCACTGGGGGAGGCAGACACCTGTGACAAAGTCATAGGGATGTACATAGTGCTCGGCACATCCTCTTTATAGTTTAAGCCTCTGGGCAATGCTGATGTAGCCAACTGTGTTACAAAGGCAGTGGCAAATAGTCCCCATTTTTAACAGTGGGGATGCTTTTAGTCGCATGCTCTTATAATAAAATTATGCTCAGCTGTACTTGCTGTACAAATGTGAGACAGACAAATGGCTCACACGAATAAACAAATCGTATTTGAGACTTAGCATGTCTTCTGTAGTGTCACATGCATGTAAACATATATAAACGGACACAGGGCATAAACAGACTTAAACAAATTAATAGTAATTCCCTTTTTCCATGGAAACTTGGAATCTGTAATTCTTTGAGGGGGCATTAGGGATCATCAGCAGAGGTGAGATGTCATGGCTAAGTGATAGAACACATGTTTTGCATGCAGAAGGTCCCAGGTTTGGTCCCAAGCATCTCCAGATAGGAAAACTTCTGCCCGAAACCCTGGAGAGCTGCTGTCAGTCAGTGTTGATAATACTGGGCTAGGTGGACCAAGGGTCTGACTCAGTATAAGGCAGTTTCTTGGGTTCCTGTGTTCCACTAGGCAGCTGTAGATTGCACAAGTTATATATATATATATATATATATATATATATTAAAGATAATTATATGATGTGCACCGACCTTCTGAAAACCAATGAGTAAATACATGGAATTGTTTCTATGTGTGCACAGGATTCCTGCTGCTAGATCCTGAAAAGCAAAGTTCCATGGAATATCTGGTCTCAGACAATGGGAAATGTTGTGGGTGCGTTTTTCCTTTGCTAGCTTGCAGCCCAGGCCTATACTGGATTTGGCTCATGTTTTCAAGTTCTTATCTTCACCCAGGAGGACTAAGTGAAATGTGCATGAAATGAATCCTGAGAATGTCAGCGTTCTGCAGTCTGTGGCCCATTCCAAAATTCACAGCATGCACAACGAGAGACACTTACATATAGCTCTAGCTGCAGGCTTATAATTACAATCAATTTAGAGTATTTTGAAAATGTATTTTCTTCCATGTTTAATAAGTATTTAAAGCAATCCAGCTGGTGAAGTGAGATCTTCTACCGGAAGTGTAAGTTTTAGAGTTTCTGTCGTGAAAAGTTCCTATGGATGCTTGTGAGCCACCCTATTGTTCTTACTAGCCGTGTGGTAAATCTCTAGCCAGAAAAGCAGTATCATTGCGATTGCTCTGGGTTTTATACACTGCAGTCGTCTTCACCAGAACTGGTTCCTCATTCACAATAACAAAAGCAGGGCAAGAAAACCTGCAACATAGCAATCTGTCAGAAGGAAAAAAAAGCAATAATAGCAGAGGGACATTCTAAAGATGAATTCAAACTAATAAAGCTTCATCCCAACTGTATTAAATGCAAAAGAAAATCTGATTAGAATAGTATTAAAGTAGCAGTTAAGTCACAACAGATCAGGAAATGAGTGAACAGAATTTCTACTTGCTGTACTAACTCATATGTATTAAACATCCTTTATAGTTTGGTGTGCATTTTATAATAACAATAATTTATTAAATGTGCATTTCCCTTAAAAATGAGATGCACATGAAATTTATCCATTTTATTAGTGCTCCATTCCTATTCTCTTCCCCTTTTCCAACAGTTATCCATAGCCTTGAGTATTATATAAGCAGAACAGTGGACAACAAGAATATTCTTATACTACATTTTTAATAAGGCAGAAGTAATCTCAAATACTGCCATCCTATATATGTCAGGTGCAAATCCCATTGAGATGAAAGCATGGGTACGATTGAAACCTAAAATCCTAACACAACCTTACTCAGAAGTAAGTCCTATTTTGTTCAATGGTGCTTAGTTCCAGGAAAGCATACATAGCATTGAAGCCTAACTGAAATTCTGGTACTATAGAACACCACAACTGAACATGCAAGTGCATTTAATTTGGATAATTTTGAAGATAAATTATGTATTTTTCTCCCTTATTTCATATTTCAAAATCTGTATGATAGGTATTGATACCTGGCTACCAGAACCCAGGCACTGGGTTGGATCTAATGTCTCCCTTCCCCAGAAAGAAAGAGTTCTTCCATCGACAAATTCTGCTCCACCTCCGCCATAGAAGGAAGTAGCCAGGAACTGGGGTCTGTCTTCATGGTGCCAGGTTGGCACCGCCTCCCTCCTCAACCCCACACTTTCCCTTTCCCGGGGTGGTGTTGGGCAATCCCGACACTGAGGAAGGAGTGTGGGGTTTCTAGGTGGCCATCCAGGTCTCAGAGATGCCCCCACCCTCTTTCTCATGGAAGGTGACCAATTGCTGGTTGCCTTCCATCAGGCTCCATCCCCAGGTTTCCCCCGGATTGGCCAAAGAGTGATGTTACATGGCAGAAGTGCTAGTGTTGCTGTCACTCCCTTTGAAAATATTGGGGCAAATCCCCAACTTTTTCAAAACACACTATTGTGGGGAAACCCTGTGGTGGCTACAAAGCTGTGCTTGTGTCATCTAACTGATGGGGCACAGATCCACAGTCACCGCAGGGCTTTCCCCACCTGTAGACAGCCTTCTGGTAGCCAGTTGCAGTGCTGAGTCATTCTCAACTGTGTTTGCAGGAGCTGACACTGAAAATTACTATTTATTTATTTATTTATTTATTTATTGCATTTCTATAATTCCCAATAGCCAAAGCTCTCTAGCACAGTAATAATAGTTTCCAATCACCTCCTGTGAATTTAGATTGCTCAATTAAAGACATACATTGTCAAGTTATTGGTGGGCATATTCCATGTAACAGACCAGAATCTGAGCACTGACCTGTTAATTTTGTTGGAAATTACTGGAAACCCTTTCTGTGAGGTGGAGTTCTGCCTGGCAAGAAGCAATTTTCCATGTGGTTCAATGTAGTTATGTGAAGAGTTTCTATCCCTAAATTTCAAAGGTCACAGCTGCTATGTGAAGTGATGCCACATGCAACCAATTTTCAGAACTCTCCAGGTAAAACAGAAATGTGTTAAGTGTCCTTTACAACTACATTTTAGACAAGCCTTCACTAACATGGTGCCTTCCAGATGTTTTACACTACAACTCCCATAACCTTGACCATTGGGGAAGACTGGCTCAGACTCAAGGGTGATGGGCAGGAGGACAATCTTTTATTCAGGCATTCACAATTTGTGATTCTTTGGTATTTGTGATTTTTTGGAAGCATCATGGTCAAAGGAACAACCATTCACTGTAGCGCTGAGCTGTGAGCCTTCCTATGATCTACAGGGAAAGAATGTCTAGAATCAGTTTGCCTAGTGTGTGAACAGAAAATATGCTCTCAGAAATGTTACCCTCCAAAATGAGTAGCAGCTGCTGCCTTCTCCACTTCCACTGAGACACTTACCACGTGTCTCAATAGATTGTAGCAAATGATCATTCAGATCCTGGCATACACATCATACAATAGTACTGCAATGCTTCTCTACAGATAGTATGCTTGTGGCTCTGTTTTGTTTATGTGCAAGCAAAAACAAAACAAAAACCAGGAGCAACAAAAATATGCTTTCTGAAGAAAAAGAATGGTGTTGCTCTCCTCTTAGAGTTCAAAGGTCTGGCAGAATTGAATGATCATAGACAAAACTCAGTGTAGAACAAATGTATACACTAAAACAGAAACAAAAGATTGGATTTTAATAGCAGGCGAAAGGGAGAAATAACGAGACAATATAACTGTATATGGTATCAAATTTGGGCCACATTTATTGAAGATCTGCAAAGGGAAACTGGGTGGGCCCTAAACTACGCCAGCAACTAGCTAGGTGTTTTATTTTGGGCGAAGTATTCTATGTCTGGCGAGTGGCATCAGATGATCACCACACTCAGGCCATACCCCTTTTGGGGAGGGTAGACCGACCCATGCCACTCACCCCCCGTGCTGCATGACTCTGGTTGGAGTGACGAGAGTCGGCCCAACAGTTGGCCTTATCCCCCACACTGGTGCCACACGACTTCCAGCGGAAGGCCTCAGGTATCACCTGTCACCAAACAACATTGCCACAGAATGGTCACCATCCCTTTCCTCTAAGCATGCCCACCCTAACAGCCTAAGTTAAATGTGACCTAATTAACCAAGATCAAGATATAATTCCTAAGACAGTACTGCATTCAGACAACACAATAGTCAATGGTGGGGTAATAATCAACTTTACAGTTGTTCATCTAGGGGGTACTCCCCACACAACATGGTAATAAATAATCAACCGTGGTGTGAATTAGGATCAGCGCTGAGTTGACTCTATGGTAGCATTCGGATGACATGATAGTCAATACAACTGACGATTGTTCCCCCCCCCCCCGTTGATTATTGTGTTGTCTGAATGCAGCCACTCTCTCCCACTTACAGTGTGAAGCAGGCAAAAAAACACATAGCCCAGGCCAATCAGACTATGTGCCAAAAATTCCTACTCGGTCCCCAATAGGGCAACCAGGTAAAACCCACACTGCATACAGGGAGGGAGCGATGCTTCGAAGAGCCTGTAGGGCTGGGTGCAACTGCCTTATATAAGTGCAGCCACCCAGCTCAGTGGCGCCAAATATGCGCCAATTGGGGAGAGCATGTCTCTTCTCCAACCCGCCTGCAACTTCCTCCCCGCAGTCAGTGCCAGGATGTGGGGGAAGGGCATTTATCAGTTTAGGCAGTGACTTTAGCTAGAGACACAGCTACATCATAAGTTAAATACACTGTTGCCTGCTCTTAAAACAGCAGCATTCAATTGCCTCTGCCCTGGGACATCCATTCCTTGGTGTCAAGGAACTGCCTATTTCATTGTGAAACCCTTGCTCCTCTTGTCTCTAAGAGTGGCAATCTGAAGTGGTACAGCCAAGACACAGGTCTATCATTTCAGCAAGAGCTGTACCACATGCATAGCCATTTTGCAGATCTGTAAAAAGCTTCTTGTTAAATAAGGGCTCCTACAGATATCCAGCAGAGGAGGATGTCTTGAAAAATTAAGAGCAAAGTTCTATTTAGTATTGTTTGTTTGTTTGTTTAAAGTATTTTTGTGCTGTTCTTCAGCCAAAAAAGGCTACCAGAATGGCTTACAAATAATCAGTAACACAAGACATTTGCTCTTCGCTGGCTTACAGTCTAAAAAGACATTATACACAAGGGAAAAGGAATGGGGAGGAAAGAAGGAAAAATAAATATTTCAACAGGGCTGGTGGAATGCTCTGCTTTCCATTCTTATCTCCCTCAATACAGCCTAGCAGTACACATCAGCACTACTACCACGAAAATGAGGTAGAAGAAGATGTACATCCAGCCTGTGAAGAGTTGAGGCCTACACAGGCTTGGTTTTGGTTTAGGCCCGAAGGCCTAGAAAGCCTCTGTTGGGAGGGGGGCATTCCTAAGTTTCATTTTCCCCTAAGGGAGTTAAGTTTCATTTCCCCAGCTTTAGGTTACCAAATTAGTAGTTTCAGTTTCTGTATTAGAGTATATAAAGGGGTAGAGTTAACTGTACGGTGTGGTTGTGGTTTTTGATAGGCTGACCAGATAAAATCCAGGTCAGGGCTCATGTAACTTTAACAGTTATAGAGAAAAGGGAATTTCAGCCAGTGTCATTTGTATGCAATTAGTTCCTGGTGAAATTCCCTCTTCATCACAACAGTTAAAGTTGCAGGGGCCCTGCCTTCTTTTGCATATGGTCACTCTAGTATAGTGCCTGCACCTTTAACTGTTGTGATGAAGAAGGAATATCACCAGGAACTAATTGCATACAAATGACACTGGCTGAAATTCCCTTTTCTCTACAACTGTTAAAGTTCCATGAGCCCTGACCTGGATTTTATCTGGTCAGCCTATTGAGGAAAAATATCTTTAAGGAGCTGATCAACGGGTCCAGGTAAAGGTGGAACCTTGACACAGCCATGGATCTCACACATTACTATAGACACTCAAAGAATTCATGCTGCATACCCACTAACTTCCTTCACAACATGTAAAGTGTCCTGATGCACACACACACACACACACAAACACAAACACACCTACACTGATACTGTGGTGGCACAAGAAAATCTTTGGAACCAGTATTTGCCTCATGCAATAGTTAAAGTCATTATCACATTACAAAAAAAAATGCTTTCCATTGAAGGAGGCTCAGCAAGAGTAATGTGTACAAAAGATTATTATAAACCAAATTTCCTATTTCTACTTATATTTGTGATACCCCGTTGACTCTAGTAGGTTTGCTAGCATGGCCAGGGACTTAATTTAAAATACAATAGAAGGTGTAAGAGGAGGACACATTTTTTGATACAATAGAGATGTCTGCAAAACAACAACCGACCAGTACACAAAGCAGTAAGTGGGATGCCATAAACAGGGCATTACAGCTCTTTTGTTGATATCCTGAAAATAATTATGATTGTGAGCTCTTAGAAAGATTCAGTGCAACAATTATGGTCATCACCAGCTGACATGCCACCTAGGAAAACCTTTTCAAACACCAATCCTTCTGCAACATTAATGAGCTATTAAAGCGGGGAGGAATAGAACTCCCACGAGCTGCAGGCTCAGCATCATAGCTAACACACTGCTCTATAGAGTAAATCTTTACATATGCCTGATGATAACTGTTCCACAAATGTCAGCTTGGAAACTTACCCCACCCTCCGCCCCTTTAATCTCATCAATAGCATTCATTACTATTCTTTGTGCCTGGTTCCCTGCAAGGAAGAGATGAAACGACAGTTTGGGCTTTAAGCTGAGCAACAAAACAATGTTCGGCCTATGACAAACTAGAGCACAATGGAAAACAGCTTTCCCCAATTTGGTACTCTCCAAATGTTTAGGAGTTCAACTCCCACCAGTCCTAGACAGCATGGCCAATGGCCAGGAATGCTGGGAGTTGTCATCTAAAATATCCGGAGGACACCAGGTTGGAAAACGCTGATGCAAAGAAGCTGCAGCACACAACTGCTATCTATTAACTCCCCTCAATGCATGTTCCCATGAACTGAAGCATTTGACTGCTCCAAGGGAATTCTGTCTGCTTCATCCGGTCCTCAGCATAGCGTAATTGAATGTAATCCTAAAAATGCTCCAAGGTGCTCATCGCCAGCTTTTGCTTTTTCCTCCCCTTTTCCTGCTTAACCAATATTGCATCTGCCTGTAACTGTTAATTGCTATTATTCATCTATTTGCTTGTTTCATTTTTTTCTAGGTCACCTTGTATGACAGTGACCTGGTTTACATGATCACAGGGTGGTTAATAAGCCAGGTGCCTTTTTAACCTCCCTGTGAGTGCCTATCACATGCTGTGTGTGCGTGTGTATCATCACTTAATCACTTTCAGCAGTGCAACTTATCATGTCATGTGAACCCAGCCAGGGTGACTTGTTGCTGTGGATAAGAAGCCACCCAGGACCCTCCAAAAGCCCATGGGTTCTAGGGGGCTTATTACCCATGGCAACAAGTACCCTCTGTGAAGTAGGACACATGGATATTCTGTGACAATAAAATAATACAATTAACCAAGTAATAACTAAGACATATCACAAAAAAATTAGAGAAACCTGCAGCTTAGTTGTTAAAATGCCTATTAAAATACAATAATCAACTATATTTTAAAAGCAACAATCTAAAAGTCAGCCACAGTTTTGACAAAACAGTTCAGCCAAAAGCAAACTGAAACAGTTTGGTCTTCAAGGTGCTTTTAAACCCCTCACTGATGGGTCCAGCCACACAACCCTTGGGAAGGAGTTCTGTAAGGTACGGAGCACTGCTGGAAATGCCCACAGGTCGGTGCTGAAATGAGGGATGTTACCAAAGAAGGGGAGGTGAAGCAGAACCCGGCCATATAGAAATGTTTCCATAGCCCCTCCCTCTGGGCTAAGGAACAAGTGTCTGCTGGGTGCAAGGAAGGCACAAGATTTTCATATTTGTTCCTTTCCCACAAGTAGTGGGGAGTTCAGTTCAGGGTATCCAGGATTGGTTTCCATTGGAAGAGAGAATGTTAATGATGTTCATTTACAAATGTTCATACTTGTGCAGATAGCTTTTGGGGCACATTACATATTCCATATGCCATTTTTCTAGCTTTATTTACTGCTTTTTATTCTGCGTTATCCAAAATACTGCAACAGATGTTCATGTGTGTACTATGAAAAGTAAATGTGCAAGAGGGATGTAGCATCACCATGATGGGATTGTATTGGTATGACATGAGGTGTAGATCCAGGCCAAGTATTAGAGTAGTGCACAGCAAATGAACAGTTGCATCTGTACACACACACACACACACACACAGAGTGTGTGTGTGTGAGAGAGAGAGAGAGAGAGAGTTGCACACCTGGTGCTTCATCGATGAACCATTCCCTTCTCTTGAAGGGATAACAAAATACAGGCACGTGCTTCCTTTGACCCATCAGTCACCTGTTGTGTGAGGGGGAAGGAAGTGTAGGATGCAGAAAGTGGCTCCCGATGCAAACATTTACCAATTTCCCTTCCCTCCCTTTATGAGTTTCAGCAGTGCTGGTTTCAGGTTTTTGAGGTCCTTCAGGCAAGACACCCTCCATGAACCCCGTTCCACACTGAATGTTCCTTCTCACTGCCATTTTCATTAGATGCTATTGCTTCTCATCCTCTTTCTCATCATTGCTACTACTTGATGGCTTGAAAGGCTGAGAGCCAATGCTGCTGCTCCTCACCACCACTGCCATTGTCTGGCCCAGGGCAAGAAGTGGGTGAGCAAGCAATTTGCAGTGATGAAGAGGAAGAGGAAGTCCAGGAAGCTCTTGCCTCTGCTAGGATGTAAGCCCTCAGCAGGTGCCAACCATGCCTTTCTTTGATGCCCCAGGTTCCAGGAACATTCAATCTGACTGTCAAAAGAGAATCAGCTTTGTTCAGCCCTATCAATTATCTGAGTTCACAATGTGAACAAGAGATGGCAATCATTCTACTTTATGTATTTGGTATCATTTTTGGTATGATTATAATATTCTAAGTCAGTTTCCAAATAATCAGACACATTAGGATATTCATCACAAATAAGATGGAGAATACATTTAGATCCAGGGGCTGCACTACAAAGTTCATGGAGAACAAATGGGGGAAATAAAAAAGAATTAAAAACCTAATTGTTCAGGAATTGTAGAAAAACAGTGCAATGTGGCTGCAGTCTCAGCTGATGCAAACTCTGGACTTCATCTCCAACAGGTGCTTGGGGGCTATCCTGTACACTGACAGCTGAGAGCTCCCCTGACAATTTTGGAAACGTCACCATGAAGTTCTTATCTGTGTTTCTCATTCGGGGGGAAAGATTCTTTTTAAAATGTTGTGGTTACTATGGGAGAGTGCCACAATCTTTTGTCGTACTGTGTGCTGCAATGTAGCCATTTGTCAGAATGTCACACGCACTGCAGGATCTCATTGAGGTGTCATGCCCTTAAACCCATTCCTCCTGCCAACAGAGAGACACAATAAAACATGGCTAAGCACTGTGAAGAAAATAAATCGCTTTGTTTGTCAGGATCGTTGGGAGATGTAGCTTCACTCTGAGCAGCACTCCCCCATGTTATCTAAACACAGTTCATCAGACGCACAGATAGGGAATGTGGAGCACATAGATTGTGGAATAATTATTTACAGAGCTTCCAGAACAATTTCTAGTGCCAATGAATGAACTCCAAGAGATATGTTATTTCCCCCCTTATTTTTATTCACTTTTTTTTTTAAAATTCACATTAGAATGTTGGTTTTACATATAATTACTGGAGATTTCTTACCCATTGCTGCTCTTGTTTGTTTTTAATGGAATTTAATTATATTTTGAAATAAAATTAAGGCAACACAAAGAAGAACATGCAACAATGTAACAATGCTATCCTATAAAAAATTATTGCCTTATTTGTTTATTGTATTTTTAATCCACCCAGTAACACATATTCCCAGCATGGATTATAAATGGTTAAAATAATAAAATGTAAGATCAATGTTTAAAAGTATAAAATACAATGCAAACAAACACACAGCACAGGGTATATAAAAAAGTCATAAAATCTCTAAAGTCTCTAAAATGTCTGGCAGGTTGGGAGAAGGTCTTCACCTGGTGCCAAAATAATAACATTTTAGCTACCAGGGAAACCTTGTTACTTGGAAGTAAGTTCCATTGAGTTCAAAGGGATTCTCCCAAAGAAGTGAGTATATGATTACAGCTGAAGAGTAGAATCTTATACATGTCTATTCAAAAGTATGCCCCATGGACTTCAATTGGACCTACTCCCATGGAAGACTGTAAATGGTTACAGCCTAAATGAATAAAAAATCTCACTAATTACAATCCCATGTATTTTTTATGATTTGAAAAACTTGTATTTTATATTATCAATGTTATTGTTTGTATCAAGGCAAATATATCAAAAGTTACACATTTAGGACAGCTTTCCCCAACATGGTGCTCTTCAGATCTTTTGGACTACAACTCCCACCATGACTGACACATAGGCCATGTTCATTGGGGCTGTTGAGAGTTCTCCAAAGCATCTGGAGAGCCCCCTGTTGGGGAAGCTAATTTAGCATGTGTCAACGTGTAAGGAATGCCAATAAAATTCATGAAATCAAAAGTCTGTTGTTTTTATTATTATTCTCTTTTATCATTGTATAGGGTTTTTTAAATTTTATGTAATGTTATTGTGTGATTGCCCTGAAGGGTGGCTAGAAATATTTAAAATAAACAAATAAACAGCCACACATATTGAAATGCAACAGAGGGGTTACTGCTATCAGTGCCAAGGTGTCATTGTTGGTTTTGCATGGTATTTGGAGCCCCCCCTTCCATCCCACCGTTCTGCTGATTCTTTCAGAGGTTAGTAATTTTGGACTAGCAATATCAGAATGAGGATAGTGGAATATCAACACGTGTCTCCCACAAATTAATTTTCCTGGGATCTAAAGACTAAGATCTTCCCTATGTTTCCAATTTTAGTATATGTGCTGAATGTGTGTGTGTTTAGTGATACATTTTGAGAACGATTGATGAATGTATTCATAGTATCAAAAATATAAATCAGACTGCAATATATTTTATTGGATTAACTTGTTGCTGAAATAAAAACAACAAAGCATACTTTCATATTTACTGTTGCCTTTTCCCCAGCTCAGTCTAAAACAAAAGTTAACCAGAGTACAGATAAAGAAAGAAATATGGATTATGCAAGATTGTAGCTATTATAATTCTACTATCTCTGGAATATACCACGGACAACACCATAGTTCTCAACTTAGGCCTCACCATCTCCCCAGCCTCACAGCTTTGTGTCAGTAAGTTGTGCAAGCCTCAAGTGGAGATCCCATCCCTATTCTTTGTAGCCTTGTGGCCTTGATGGAGCCCATCTGATGAAGCCTCCCATCATGTTGAAAGATGTCTCAAACTTCTACTTCTACTCCTCCCTTCAGGGACCATGGGGCCTTTAGCTAGGATGGCCACTTGTAAATCACCCAAAAAAGAGGACACTGATTTGCATACAATTTGCATATTCTAATTTATACATATAGAATAGATGCCTATTTAGAAATGCTATTATTTAAATAGAAAGACAGCACATTTCACCATGGTGTGGAAGCCTGTGACCTGGTAAACTGGGTGCCTTGCTCAGTCTGCTGTCCAGGGCTGTCTTCACGGTGCCGGGTTGGTGTCACCTCCCTCACAAACTCCATGCTTTCCCTCTTCTGGGGACCTGTGGAATAATTCCAATGCCAAGGAGGGAGTGTGGGGTTACTGGGCGGCCATCCATGTACCAGAGCCGCCCCTGCCCTCTTCCTGGTGGAAGGTGACCAATTGCTGGCTGCCTTCCACCAGGCACTGACCCTGGGTTAACCCCAGATTGACCCTAAAGTGACATCAGATGGCAGAAGTACCCCAACTTTGAAAAGTTGGGGTAAATCCCTGACCTTTTCAAATCACAACATCGCAGGGAAGTGCTGCAGTGGCTGCGAAGCTGTGCTTGTGTCGTCTAACTGATGCAGTGCAGATCCACAGTCACCACAGGCCTTTCCCTGCATATAGACACCCCCCAGGTGCTGTTGATGGGCAATTTCAAGGCCCAGCTTTTCCTTCTGATGGTTCTTTATCTTTAAACTGGGCTTGGACTGGACAGCCCTTCAAATACTGGACATCTTCAAAATAGAAGACAATCCTCTGCCAGCTCTTCAAATAGAGGACTGCCCTCTGCCAAAGAGGGCACATGGCCACTCACTGTTAGCTGGACTTTGCTCTTGGTTCTCTCATGGGGAGCTGGGTGCAAAGACGTTCCCTCAGCACTGTAATGTGAGGTTGCGATAAGGACAGCTCTTCTGCCTCAACTATGCACATTAAACTCCAATTGCCTTCATAATGCTGAGGTTCCTAAGGGAAACGTCAACCCTAAGATTTAGCAGATGCATTTCTCCTGTTATGAGCCAAGTCATTTTTATTCTCTGAGTACCTTCTCAATATGTTCCTCATGCAGGTGAGTCTATGAGAAATAGCTTAGTGACATGCAGAGACTTCTTACATGCTGAAAACAAATTCTTCACCATGGGTGCTAACAGAGCTCTGTACTTGTCCGGTGAGAAATTGGGGAAAGAAACTGGCACTGTTCTTGCGGCGATGTATCTCTGTAAAGAATTGACACAGTATCTTAGTTAGAATAAGCACACGGTGATTTCAGCCAGATGTTCTTTAATGCTGTTTAATTAGTGATATTATTTATAGTTTTAATTGATACCATCTCTATACAGTTGTTATGGTACTTTATTGATTTCACACTTCCTTGGTTACACATTGCACCTGAGGAGCTATTTTAATGCCCACTGCTTTTAAGACATTGACCATTTTCCTGGTGAAACAAAAAAACGAATAAATACCCTTAGCCTGCCACAATAATAACTTGTAGTAGCAAGTAGTAAGCAGACTTCCACATAAAAGATCCCAGCCATTGCAGTTCATTGATTTAGCAGTGTGCACTGCATTTCAATGTTGTACACAGCTCCGGTTATTTGATTTTTTTGCTTTAGGAGTTCCTCCCCCCCACACACACTTTTTTTTTGCTGAGGGAGAAAATAGTCCAAGAAATGACACCACATCTCTCTTTCCTTTAGATATTTAGAATTAGAAATTTGTTACTATTGTAGCTGTAGTTACTGATCTTAGACAAATGCTGCAAATCGAACCTCAATTTTTCCAGAGCAGAAAGATTTGCCACAAGAGGCCTAAATAGGAACTCTCAAGTCCTCTTGCTAAGCTATTGTGCTTCAGCTCAACAGGCACCCTGAAGGCTTTTTAACTACAGTTTCTTTTCAATAATCTCCCCCCTCACCAACACCCTCCTCTAAACTGAGGCCACTTTTGACAAATAAAGGTCACCATTCCTTAGCAGAGGCCTTTGTCAGAAATTAGATTTTTAAAATTTTCAATGCATTACAAATGAAACATAATTATTCAAAGCGTCTAATCTGAGGATATTGATCAAACAGAATAGTTGTTTATTGGAATAAGAAACATTTTCTAAACACACACACACACACACACACACAGAATAAATAAGGAAAGCTGGGAATTCCTTTTCTTTCCTCCTGCCACCCCCACAAACCTCAATGTGAACAGATGGAGATAAGAGCAAGATGATGTGGGCTATTTTTCGTGTGTGTGTGTGTCAGTCCAATGGTAATTATTTCTGTTAGACAGAGGGTTGGATCCAGATTTAGGCTGGATCAAATGTGCTGATGGACCTGGACTTCTCCACCCCATTCTTCTCACGGCAGCCCCAGAGAGTCAGGACACCCTTCCGAATGGGGTGAACTGTGGTGCGTGTTGCAGGGAGGGTGATCACCAAAAATCAGGTGAAAAGACCATCTGTGAGTGGTGTTCTGCTTCTTGGAAAAGTCCCTTTGTGGAGCGGAGGGATATAAACGACGAGACAAACACAAGAGAGGGGTTTAAACAGGGCCACATTTTATTCAAGATCTGCAAAGGGGGAATCCTATGGGGCATCCAGCCTGGCCTGTTTGCAGGGTTCTAATCAGTATCGGGCGAGCCATTCCTATCTCATGAGATAAAGCCATTCCCTTCACCATCCCATCGTACTGCCCCCTTTGGTGGTAGGGAGACCTTCCGGTGTCTCCCCCCCACCCAGGCTGCATGGCTCTGAGTGGGTGAGAAAGGTTGGCCTCAATGGTAATCCTTATCTCACCAGCTAGGCCATAGAGCTCAAGCTGGGAGCCTCCGGTCTTACCAGTCACCACAACGGTGCCTGTGAATGCTCACCGTTAACAGCCCCACTCTGGATGCCCTTCCCTATTGGCCATGGGGGCCATCAAGCCACTTGGTTAGTCACTCCCCCCCACCTAGCTAGAATTGTGTTCCACAGAGCCCTTTGCAGATCTCGCAAAAACAAATCATTGCCTATATCTGATGTGGACCCCATCCTGTCTATAACCTGACCCTCTGGGTCAGGTTAATATCTGAGTGCGGAATACTGAAATCTCCGTGTTTGCATAGATCTCTGAAAATAGCAGTATTAACTTATTTTACTAGCTTTCTCCAATACACGGTGGACACTACCTTCCCTCCAATTAAATCAGGGTAGGACACAAGACCAGATTATAAGCACGCCAGGCCAATGCTGCTGAATAGATTGAAAGTCAGCGATCATTTGCAGAATGAGGGCCATACCCTTCAACAACCCCAGATCATTTCCTCCTAAGTGTAGGAGCAACACCTGAGGTGGGACACAGGCCACATGCTGCTGAAATAACATGGGCAATAAACACTCCCACCTCATGCCGCGTCTGCCCAACCATGAGATGTTGGCATACTGGCTCATCCCTAGCTGTGATCCAAAGGTGGATGAAGAGGCCCTCCTGCTGGCTCAAAAGACCATGCTGTGGCCGCAGATGATCATGCGTACTGGGGCATGGCCTTTCCAGCGATCTAAAACAAAAATTATCGTAATTTTCTCACATAGGTCTTATAAGCTTCCAAGTGCCATCTATCTACTGCCTGTATTTTTTTGGGAGAAAGACCAATGGCCGCTGCTGTAGAAGCTGCACCTATTCAAAAAGAATGGGAACCAAAAGAAACCTCGTTTAGCCCAAGCACATGAAGGGCCTTCTTTGACACTGTCCAAAATTGGTATTTTGTCAGCTGCAAAAAACCATGGTGGCAAAATAAAACTCCTGGTTTAGGACCCTGTAATGCAATGAACTCTCTAATCGCCTTCACAGGGCACAACTCCTCAATAGGGGCTTGGAACAAGGGGACTTTGGTACCCTTGCCCTCTTGATCAGTTTTGGAACATCTAACCATTATTACAACTCCCTCTGTGCTCATTTGTAAATCTTGATATTGAAGAGCACGCTCAGTAGAATCACACTTGGAGAAAGCTAATAATTCAGATATCCGGAATAGGCCAAAAAATGCAGTCAAGGCAGCTGTGTGAAATGACACCTCAAAGGGAGAAGAGCACAACACCAGCCATTGTGCCTTCAATCCCAATAGAATATCTGACGAAATCGGGCGTCTAGCATCCACCTGTTGAGAGGATGTCCTGGACTAACCCTTCAATGCCCCTCATACCCTAAAATCTAGCATATTGTCCAATATCCCCTGCATCTTTGCCAAAAAGGAAATGCGGCCAACTCAAGGCCTTTCCGTCAAAAAGTAACACAGAATTGTAGAATGTGCTCCACGGGAATGAACCAGGCCTGTGGCAAGCACATATCACCCTACATTCTGAGAACTCCCTACCTGTTCTTAAGGAAGCAGTTTTTGTGCAAGAGGCTACAGACAGCCAGATGGCCTGCTCGACTTCATGCTGCCAATCTCCCACAGTGTACTTGGCATCGTTTCCGGAAGCTGGCGAGCCCAGGGCATCAATTCTCGAAATTGCTGCATCTGGTGATGCGATAAAGTGCCAACTATAGAATTGTCTAGTCCCGGAATATGCCGAGCATGGAATAAAATATTGTTGTGGAGACAACGCAGGGTAAAAACTCAGACCAGTGTCATTACTCTTGGGTTTCGTGATGTCAGCGTGTTGATAACTTGGATGCTAGCCATTTTATCGCACCAAAAATGAACTGCATTAGCAAGTTCTGACACCCACAAGTGTGCAGCTACATATATGGGAAAAAATTCCAAAAAGGTGAGGTCCTTGCATATAGCCTCGGCCTGCCAATTGGGAGGCCACCACTAGGCACACCATCAGTCTTTCCAAATTATACCAAAATCCAGGGCACCACAGGCATCGGAATGAATTTGCATCTCCGCGTCTATCAATAAATTAAATCTCCAAAAGGAGATGCCGTGGGTAGTCACTGCATTGATTCACAGAATCGAGTTTGATTCCCAAAAATGTGATGGTACTAAGTGGGCCTTCAGTCTTTTCATGTGCCAACGACATGCCCAGTTCCTCTGTCAGGGATTCAAATTCCCTCATTAAGAGTGAACAGTGGTCACTATTAGATGGGCCAGAAAACAAAATCATCAAGAAAATGAATTATGTAGAGAGAACTGGTTTGCTCCCATAGTGAACTTCCCAACCATGGCACATGAAATCGAACAGCCCATTGGAAGAGCCCCATTTACGTAATATTGGCCTTGAAAGCAAAAGCCTAACAAATTAAAATCCTCTGGATTAATTGGTAAAATACGAATTGCAGACTTTACGTCGCATTTCCCCATCAAAGCCCCAGAGTCATTACTGTAGTTCATTGTGACCGCTGAGTTAAATGAGGTGTACTTTACTGAACTTAACTGTTCCGGAATATGATCATTGACTGACTCATGTTTAGGGAAAGACAGGTTGTGTATCAACCAGTAGTCTCCTTGATTTTTCTTTGGTACTATGCCCAAAGGAGAAATTCTTAAATTCTGAATGGTTGTCTCATGAAAAGGCCCCAAGATCCTGCCTGCCGCAACCTCCTTATTAATTTTCTCCAATACTAAGGATTCCATTGAATTAACAGACTTTTATTTCTTGAAAATGAAGCCACCCTCCTGCCCTGAAAGGGAATATGGAAACCGTCCAAGAATCCCAACTCGAGGTACTCGGCGTCTTGTTTTCTAGGGTATGCTTGGAGGCAGTAATGGGCTGGATGAGGAAAAACAAACTGAAGCTGAATCCAGACAAGACGGAAGTGCTTACTGTCAAAGGCCACAATCTGGGGTTGGAGGTGTGCCAACCAGTTCTGGATGGGGTTACACTCCCCCTGAAAGACTGTGTTCACAGTTTGGGGATGATCCTGGATCCATCGCTCCAAATGACAGCTCAGATAGATGCAATGGCCAGGAATTCCTACTATCAACTTCGGCTGATACGCCAGCTGTGCCCCTTCCTAGAGTTGTAAGACCTAAAGTCAGTAGTGCACGCACTGGTAACTTTGAGACTCGACTTCTGCAATGCGCTGTACATAGGGCTACCTCTGTGCCTAGTCCGAAAACTTCAACTAGTTCAAAATATAGCAGCCAGATTGGTGACTGGTACACCTAGCGGTGACCATATCACACCAGCTTTGAACTCTCTCCACTGGCTGAAGTACAAAGTGTTGGTTATTACCTTTAAAGCCCTACATAGTTTGGGTCCAGGTTACCTGCAGGATCACCTTCTCCCATACAATCCGCCCCACATGCTCAGGTCCTCTGGGAAGAATTTACTACAGTCAACAAAAACCAGGTTGACAACCGTTACCCAGAGGACTTTCTCTTCTGCTGCTCCCAGATTGTGGAATGACCTGCCGGAAGAGATCTGTCAATTCACCAGTCTTCAAGAATTTAAAAGAGCTATAAAGACTGATCTCTTCCAGCAGGCCTACCCAGATGAATTTTAAGTGTTTTATTGGTGTTTTATTGGTAGTTTAATGATGTTTTGGTTTTATGTGCTTTTAATCAGTTTGCGTATTTTATGCTTGATGTTGTTCCCCGCCTCGATCCGGAGGGAGAGGAAGTTAATAAATAAATATATGATGATGATGATGATGATGATGATGAGGGCCAATAAACACTTTAAAGGGGCAAGTTTAACTGGACTGGGGCCCTTTGGGAGGAAGCTGCTGTTGTTGACCCCCTGCCTTTCTGCCTCCCTGTCTCTGTAGGCCCCCCGTCCTCCTCTAGCTCTGTTGCAGTTTGCTGCCAGATGCCATCCTCCACATATAGTGCACTTATGCTGGTATCTGCAAGGAGACTGTGAACATGTGCCTCTTGCACTAAATTCCCAGCAGGGCGGGCGGTATTGAAGCCCCTGCCCCGCACTCGCCCTGAAGGAGGAGGCAGGCTGCTGTTTGGCAATTACATGTCCGCTATCAGTCTGGGCGTCATCGTGAACTGCAACCAAAGGTTGTGGTCCCTGACGTCCCACTGGAGTGCATGGTCAAATGCAGCCTTTCTGTGGAAAGACTCATCATAAGTGAGCCACACCCTCGAACTCAATGTATGCTTGATATATCATATCGAGATACTTAGTGAGTATATATCCCCTTTCTCGGAAATGCTGTTGTATCACTCACATATATATTAAATATCCAGGAAGACAGTTGGCCCAAGTCCTGGCCACCTTTTGTCTCCTGATCCGTTCCACCTCTTTCTCCCCATTTTGTATTTTTCATTGCTCTCCAGTTCTCTATAGAGCGATGAAAAAAGTCAACAAATTCTCCCCTTAGGATTTTTTCCCCTAGTGGCTGGGAGCAAATGGTAACCCAGAGGGGAAGCCGCACTTCCCTTGGGTAGAGCATGCCTATCTGCCCCTGCAAAGGGATCCTTACTGCCTGGGTTGGACCCCCTTCCAGTGACACAGCCAGCAGGGCCCTGCCAAACAACCGCACATGCTGTATCTGTACGTGAAGCCTGAAGGTTGGCTGCTTCATTTGAAACTTGGCTATTTTCCACCGCTGATTTACTAGGTGGTGCAGTTACTCCCTCCACCCTGATGGTTGTATCAGACAGGATTTGGGATGCCTCAGCCACTTTTCCTGTAGCATCTATCTGCCTAGAAGTCCCAGACTCCCTCTCAGGAGTCACTGTTGTAGAGCCTGTATCAGCTGTTGGTATTTGTCTCTGGACTACCTGCATTGCCTGCCCCATTGCGGGGAGCCCCCCTAACTGTGGCCAAGTCATGCCCATGAACCATGGGTACCACCCCCAGGGATACAATGATCCCATATGTTGTAAAGGTTGCTGAATAATAGAATTCCCCCCTCCCCTGTGTCCTGGGAAGTACCTTGGCCAACGGTGAGAGGTGGAACAGCCACACTGTCCGACTGGCAGTGTGGCCTGACTCTGAACTGTTTCCACCATGTTTGCACTGAGGTTGGTTTGCTCCAACTCTGCAGGCCGTTGTTGATTGGTGGATTGGGTGGCAGATGCCTCTATTGCATCTAATCTGTTAGAAAGGGACTGCAATAAATTAGTCTGTGTTTGTGTTCGTGTTTGGTGACATCCCTTTTTTCCCTTTTGTTGTTGGGTTGGCAGGGGTTTGGGATTCATCCCGTTTTCTTTCTCCTTCGCCTGCAGCCTTGTCAGAATGGCAGCAATATTGGGGTCCATTTCCTCATCCGAGGAATCCTCCCTAGGCCGTGTGCATTTAGCCTGTGAGCAAGGAGCTTTTCCTTTGCCCTTAGGCCCACCAACCCCTTTTTTAGGTGGCATTGTAAATGGAATTTAGAACCTAATTTACCCCCCAAATATGCACAGAGCTGGAAATGTTGCCCAATTACTGCTCACTGTGCTACTCTCCCCCAAGGATCGGTGTATAAATGCAAAATTTCAGGAGACGCCCAATTTACACAGATTAGCAGTGGTTCTCCTGGATTTCAGATAGGTGTCTTCACTGGCCCACCTGGCGATTCTAGGGATCAAACCTGGGACCCTTCGCATGCAAAGCACCTACTCCACCAAACAAGCTATGGTCCCTCTGCCCTAAATGTAAGGCTGGGCACTGATGCAATCCAACAAGAAACCTTAATGCCCACCCCAGAAGACGATGTTAGTTTTTTGCCAAATCGGCAAGACCAGAAAAGGAAGTAAATTTTCTGCCAAATCTGTTGTAATATATCCAGGATACCCCGCCCAGTATCTATACCCCTGCCATCTTGCCTGACTGGCCTCCTAGCTGCCCATCCGGGCTGTCCCTGGAATGAGGTTCCATTAATATGCAGGAACTTCTATGGGGCCCTGGCGCTGCCCATGCTCATTGCTTCCAAAAAGCCTCCCCAGGCTCACACTCCTGCTGTCTGTGGTAGCGATGACGAGGGCATCCAGGAGCAGCCGCCCCTCCCACCCTCCGCCACCTCCCACAGACCGACAAAAGGAACGCTCCTCGCTGCCTACCACTCACGCCTACGATCACGTCCGTGCCGCCGTGTGGACGGGAAAACCAAATCTGCGGCCCCTCCTTGAAGGAAGGAGCCGGATGAGGTCTTTTGTTGCTGCTCTCGATTCTGCACGAGCGGTGAGTCTGGTCCTGACCGAGCTGCAGCCCTTCCTTGAAGTAAGGTAAGGGCCAGCGAAGTCTGCGTTGCTGCTCGCACTGCCATGCGAGCTGTGAAGAAAGCCAAAGCTGCAGCTTGAAGGCTGATGCTCCTCCTTGCCACTTGGAAAGGCTGCGGTATGAACTGGGTCTTCACCCTTACTGCAGCTGCATGAACAAAGGAGGCGGGGAGGGGCAAAGACATTCTTATACTGTCTTGAAGTCCCCTCCCAGCCATGTGGCCCATCCACACTCAGCCTATTAAAGGCTGGCACATCTCGTCCTCCTTTCCCCGCCCGCAAAAGCCTCCCCATGCCCAGGCTAGGTCGGGCGTGTAGGAATGGCCCTTCTTCTTGCAGAAGGCAGATCTTGCATCCAACCCATAATGTTTTCCTGTGTAAATATAGGTAAATGTTACACCAATTGCCATTCATTGGGATTGCTGTAATGGTGCCTTGTACCTCTACAATGGTGAGGGGGGATCCCCCAAGAGTATAATTTGTGGGTGCCTAACCAAAAAGAACATCCTGAACAGACTGTCCTCATCATGATTCCCCCCTTTTATCATCATACAATCTAGTCTTTTGTTGTGCGATAGGGAATCCTTCAACAGAGGCATATTGAATTCATGGTAAAAATTAAAATAATTAAAATTAAATATTAAAATACTGCTGTTTCTCATGCCAAAGTTTCCCCAAAAGTAGGAAATTCCAGGATAGTTTTACAGGTTCAGTTTCGTATGGAGGGAATATTGGACATATGTGGCATCTAATATCATATTATTTTTTAATATAGAAGTAGAGCACATAGGAAGAAATTATAGGATTGGACTGGCAATACTAATTCTAAAACAACATCTGCCCCACATAGCATGGTAGAGTGTTTGTCAGAGGATTGGGTGCCTTTTTTGTAACTACTTTCTGATACCATGGGTTGTTTGGAATCACAGTTTCTTCTGCTGGTATTTTAATTTTTACCATGAATTCAATATGCCTCTGTTGAAGGATTCCCTATCGCACAACAAAAGACTAGATTGTATGATGATAAAAGGGGGGAATCATGATGAGGACAGTTTAAATTTTATTAGAAAATCACTGGCCAATTTGATTACCAAAAATACCAATAAACATTTAAATTTACCTGTGAATATAATTTATTGAGTTGTTCTTTTATAAAGAGCTCTATTCGGTTTAGCTCTGACCACATGCTTCAGTGGGACCTGGATTATACCCTGCTTACTTAATTTCACTATTATTTAATTAGTTTTGCAAATACATGAGCTTCATTTGATCTCTTGTCCTTGAAATTTGCACTATGGCCATAACAGCTTTCCAGGGTGAGAGGAAAGATTGAGTCAGTTCTTTCCAGTTTGTACAGAAATAAAATAGTATTCATTGCACTAATTACTCATTGCCATTTATTGGATTAAATGAATTCATTATTATTGTTATTATTATTATTATTTCATTCATTTATCTATTTAAATCATTTATGTCTCAAATTTATTGTGCAGAATAATGGCCAAGGTGGCTTTCAATTAACAAAATAAAACAACAAGAATGTGTTTAAAAAATCCATAATAAATAAGACAGCAGACCAAAAATATAAATTTGGTGGACCTAGTCAAAAACAGAAATTCAGCTGATTTGTTGAAATAATCAGGTTATTGTTTCACAGTTCTGGACATTTTTCGGCTTGATGTGAATAATGTGAAGAAATAAATTGATGTAATATTTATTTTCTAACATTATTAAAAATATTTAGTCTTCTCCAACATGGTGGCTACAATTCTCATCACTCCCAGCTCGCATGGCCAATAGCAAGGGATTATATGGGAATTGTAGTCCAAGACATCTGGAGGACACCATGTTGGGGAAGGTTATCTTAATTGCTCTGCCCAGTAAGCAAGGCTGACCTGAAAACGTTGATCTATTGTGGCCTATTAGGGAAAAAAGATTCCTTGGGCGTTCTCCCTTCATTCCTCCCTTCTTGCTAAAACTGGGTGAGTGGTGACACACAGGTTGAATCCTTGCCTCATATCCCTTGTCACTAGTTCAAGACCCAGTGTGAGTCCCATTACTTAGGTCTGGCATGTAGGCCTGGGGAAATTATCTGTCTCATAGGCTGGCAAAAGAAAAATGTATTGCATACAAACAATGTTTCAGTTTTGTGGATAAAAGCTAGTGGGGATTTCTTACTCTATCTGAATCTTGGGTTTTTTTTACAGAAAATATAACAGCACAGCAGTAAGTTCACAGAACTGATGGTATTTTCTATAGGCCTTGATTTTTTTTAATTATTTTTAAACATATTATATATAATTTAAAGCATGCTGTGATGAATTCATAGAGTAAATGCAAAGGAATTACAATGTAAAGGAAATCTCTTTTCCCTTAAATAGAAAAAAGTGAAGTCTAGTTAGTGGTTGAATGGGGGAGAAGCTACCTATTGTTATCCACTACCTGTAGATTTCAGAGGAGAAATAAGAAAATATGATTCATATTTTATTCATAGATTTTTTTTTTATTAAGACATGTGCGTATGCTGTAGCAAGATAAATTAATGATAGGTAGGTCGATAGATACCCTAATGCAGAGGTTTTGGAGACCAATCTTCTTTGCTCAGTAGCTGTCAATGCTGCAAAGAAAGGAAAAATGCATGTATCTCCTGGGTGCTCATGTAGAACCATCAACTGGTGAATAAGCCTTGTATTTAAACGGTAGCCTGATAGCCATAAGAGGACTTGTAAGCAGGCAAGTGAGTGGGCTGATTGAGAATAGGAGGAGTGCTGGCATAAAAACACTAACATACCTAGCATAGCATACCTAACATTATACTTGCCAAGAGGGCTGCTAGAGGAATGAAACTCTCTCCTCTGCAACCAGCCTAGAAATGAATATTTCTGTTCAGCCTTGTCCAGCCCACAGCAGGCTAGTAATTTCCATGGGTTTATTCCCAAGGCTACGGTGTATGCAGTTTTCCCATCCAATGCAGCATATTTTGAGTTGATAATTCCTATCCAGAAAGATAGATGGATTTTACAGGATGCAAAGATGTATTTCTGTTCATGGGCACCCTTGCTGCATTGGGTTGTTTATATATGCCTACATTGTATCCTTATTTTGCACAAGTGTGCTGGGACAAAATTCCATATACAGGAAGGCAAAAGATGCTTATTAAAAAGCTTATTCCACATCATATCCATTTGGAGGGATTGCTTGCCATCATCCTTCCATTTATTTATTTATTTATTTATTATTTATTTATTGCATTTTTATACCGCCCCATAGCCGAAGCTCTCTAGGCGGTTCACAAAAATTAAAACCATGAAATCATTTTAAAAATATAAAACAAGCCACAATCTAAAACCACAAAATAACATACAATATAAAAACACAACCAGAATAAAACCAAGCAGCAGGAATTAATACAGATTAAAATACAAATTTAAAACAGCAAGGATTAAAATTGAGTTAATTTAATTGTTAAAATACTGGGAGAATAAAAAGGTCTTCACCTGGCGATGAAAAGAGTACAAAGTAGGCACCAGGCGAACCTCTCTAGGGAGCTCATTCCACAGCCGGGGTGCCACAGCGGAGAAAGCCCTCATCCTAGTGGCCACCTGCCTCACTTCCTTTGGCAGGGGCTCTATTTGGCACTATTAAATGATATTACATTGCAGGAAGCTTCCTGGAATTGCATCCTGAAAGAGCGAGTTCACCAAACTCTTGGTGAGTATGATGTGGTGATGCTGATCCTTAAGTGGTTTAAATATAACAATATTAAAATCACAATTCAAAATACACTATAAAAATCTTGCATAGTAGCAGAGGAGAGATTCATTCTGACATCCTACACTGCATGTACAAGGTAACATATAAGGCAGTCAATATGCATGTAAAATTGCGCACTTGACTTAATCACAAACAGAATCTAAGTTTTTTGAGCTCCAGTGATTCAATAAATAATCCTTCCTGCATTAGGTTTTGATGCTGCTGCTATGATGCTTTTGCTTACAAGAAGGAGCAGACTGCTCTGTGAATCATTGTGTTAAAACAATGAGAAATAAAGGCAGATGGTTGGGGCGTACATCAATTACTTCTACATAGTCTGTCTCATCTTCCAAAACGACATCACATGATGATGATGATGATGATGATGATGATGATTTGCATCTTCTCTGAGGATAGAATAATCTCTCCACCACTGGCAAAAGCCAAATGCCTGTAACAAAGCTCAGTCTCCAAAATGTCAAACATAATGGGAAGGTAGGCAAGTACAAGAGAGAGAGAGAGAGAGAGAGAGAGAGAAAGAGAGAGAGAGGATGCTATGCGGCCTCTCAGATGAGTTATGCAGACTCTGCTCTGATTCTTTGGCTCATTGACCCAACCTAGGTGACCACCACAGCATTAGTCTTTCCTCTGGTGTTTTCTTCCACAGTGACAATGTGTCAAGGATTACAGAGTATCTGTGCTGGCTGCCAGCCCAAGAAATATGGCTTGAATGCTGAATTGCTTCGAGGCTGGTGAGGGAATGGGAGAGACGGTGCTAAAACCCCTGCTTGGTAGACAAAATGGAACAAAGAATCATTCATTTCCTGGTACTGGAAGCCCTTTGCTTGGGATAAACCTATTATGTGCACAAAAAGCAGAAAGAACACAAGCAGATAAGCCATAGTCTAAAGTGACCCCAGAAGAATTTTCCTTGTTATTGACAAGAATGGCTCTAACTGGCCTGAAGTTAAAATGATGTGTGCGGTGCCAAAGACAGCAGTCAAGCAAGGATAAGCCTGTAAATTAAATGCATGCCCATTTATACCATCTGCCACCAAAGTGTCAATAAAAAAAAGAATACAACACTGGCACAGCTGAATCGCCATGGATAGAAATGCTGTGTCAGAAATTAAGATGTGTCATATTGCAAAGTAGATTATGAGTGTTTTACAGCAGTGTGGAGACATATGAGTCACACACACACACACACACACACACACACAAACAAACACACACACACACTGGATTCACAACATGTGATTCCCAAAACCAAGGTACATCTATTGTATCTATCAAACATGTTATAGCCTTAGCGGGATTTAGACCAGCAGGTCAAAGCTAGGAATAAGACACAAAAGATGGACAAATGCAATCGGACAGAACAGCTCATAATCAATATATGTGTCAGCTTTCATATCTGATGAGAATGCCAAGGAAGGGTGAGCACACATGCACCGACATACTATGTGCCATGAACATCGACGAGTTTTGGGCAGCTGCCAAAGCAGGACCTACTGATGCTGATGCCTGCCCTGTGCCCCCCTATGCCGAGTGGTTGGATCTCCAAGCTGCCGTTTTAAATTTCCTACAATGTCCCTGACATAGCATCACTGTGGGGCATTGTGGTATTGGTGGTGTAGTGGAACCAGGGCTTGCAAGGGTGCAGTGCTGGCACTTTTTAATTAGAAAGGATGCCACTAGGGATGCTGGAGAAATCTGCAATGGATTCAAATGAGTGAATTCCATGCCAGACCAGCATTTGCGGGTCAAGCGGAAACTACAGACATGTAATCCCCTCCCCAATTTCCCATTTCCAAAATTTAGTGGGGGGGGAGGCAGTATCCTGCTTACCAGCAGTAACATAGTGAGCATTGTGTGTGTGGGGTGTTAAAGAGGAAGTCTCCTGTGTTGGTGCACTTCCTATATCCATAAAAGAACTTGGGTCCTTTCATGAGCATTGCCCTATTTTTGCTGGATGAGAGGTTGCCTGAGCATCTTTCAAAGATGGAGGGAAAGGACTCTTTCCTTAAAAGATGCAGGCTCTTTCCTTGGCTAAGCTATGTATAAACACTGACCCTATTGCTTGGCCATCAGAAGCACACGCCTGTTTTATTCCAGAGTTGAGTGCCACCTTTAGATTCAATCCTAGGTCTTGATCAGCCTTAGGTTTTGGTTTCTGCAACCCCATTAGTACCTGCTCCAATATCCGTCTCCTCATGCATCAACCCTGGATTGGAAAACATGCACTGTAGGGATTTTCCCTGGATGTTTAAGACACTCAGATGTCCAACAGGAAGCTCACTCTTCACACACAAAACTGAACACACAGCCAAAACATTAATGAATTTTGTTTTGTTGAAGTTTCAGATGTATGATACTTAAGAAGGTCCAGAGTTTAGTAGGATTTTATTTGAGCCTGCAGTAATATTATATTCAAGGATTTCTGATGCAACTCAATCCTATTTTTACACTGGAATCTTCTCACAAGATATCGGATGAGGGGATATCTGAGCCAAAAGGCAACCCATAAAGATATGTATGTATGCAATGATTTTTTTAAGTCTTGTAAAAACATATAAGCATCAGTAGTAACGACTGCTATCTACAGTGAATACTAAATTGTTTTGTCTGGTGTGTGCAGCTGCTGATAGTATATATGCAGAAGTGGACTTATGGATGGATGGATAGATGGATGGCTAGGTGGATAGGTGTGTGGTGTGTGCTTGTGAGATGGCGGAACCAGAATTGGGTCACATTACCGACAGAATTCCCTGAGCAGAGTTCTATTCAGGACAGTCTGGGCAGTGGGGAAGGGGCAGATGATTTTCACTGGATCCTCTTTCCCCTGCAGCCTCCAGAAATACTTCCCATGCTCTTTCAGAGAGTCCTCCAACCCTTCAGAGAAGATTTGGTGGAAACCATAGAGGGCAGATTGACCAAACAAGAAAATAAAAATGCCTCTTCCCTATAATGCCAGTGGAAATGTTCCACTGGATCAAAAGCCTTCAGAAGATAGAAAGAACCCTTCCAATTATGGAAAGCAATTGTGGAAAGATCTAAGCTATTATACACTCCTTTTTAAGTTTGTTTGCTTTCCTCTATGAGAGCAAAGAGGTGGAAACATCGATCTCAAAATGCCCCTATTCCTATTTTGTAACTTAAAACACACACACACAGACCTCTGCCATAAAATTCACACTATTGTGAACCCATGGGGAAAAAATGGGTGGCTCTGAAGAGCCCAGATGGGAAATACCTATAGCTGCAAAATGTATTGGTTTTCTATATGGAAAAGAATGGGAGTATGATGAGGTACAAGTGTAAAAGCATAAAAAATATGAATAGAGAAAAAGTATGAAGAAAGAAGGCATGAAGAGGTGAAGTGTGAAACCATAAAAATATTAATAGAATGAGGTTTTCAATATAATTTTAGGTTTAAGAGATTCTGCCCCCCTCTACAAGATTTCGGGTTGACGCCTGGTTCCCCGATTATGCGCATCTTCTCTCAATCGCTTTTACGCCTAATCCCTATACATGGGAGGCGAAGCGCATTACGGGCTGTATGAAAGGCATTTTAAAGTTTTTTACATGCTGAGAATCACATGTAAATGTTGCTGAAAGTAATGCGCTTTGTCCCAGAGAAACTCCCCAAACTGGTTCCCTCCTTTTATTCTCCCCGCCCACCAGAATCTCCCGCCTTTGGTTTCCTAGGTTACCTGAAAGGAATGAGTTGATTAACATGTTCGGCTACCTGACTTCCCCCCTCCTTTGCCCGATTGCCATGACCTCCTCACGAGTAAATGGGAATGTGTCTCGCACACACACACACCAAAACAGACAGGGGGATGCTGCTTTGTTCCTTCCCCCTCCACTTCCCAGCGAGCTCAACAATTGTAAAACATACACACACACATACACACACACACACACACAACTCATCTCAGGAACCCAGCAAGAAGCGAGGGGAAGTTATGTCTGCTGATGGCTAATTATTTGTAGGGGTGTGCATCGGATCGGATCCGATCCACGATCCGAATCCGATCCGACCCAAAATCGGGAAAATCCGATCCGATCCGATCCGATCCGGACAACCTCCGATCCGATCCGATCCGATCCGATGAGGTCCGATCCGGATCGGACGCCATTTTGAATGCTTTTTCCCATAGCCAAGTATTGTTTTACAAAAACGCCTATAACTTTTTCATTTTTAAAGATAGAAGGATGAAACTTGGGCACATTGTAGACTGGTTAGGGGTAGTTATCTGTGAGAAATTTCAGAAAGATTGGTGCATGCATTTTGTGGCAATTAATTTTTTAATAAATACCCAGGAATGCCTATAACTTTGTCATTTTTAAAGTTACACACATGAAACTTTGCCACATTGTAGGGGATACCTTGGGACCTATGTGTGTGAAATTTCAGAAACGTAGGTGCTTGTCTTGTGTGGCAATTAATTTTTAGAAAAATGGGTAGTAGTGGGGTAAATACAGTTACGCCTCCCATTTTTTATTTTTGAAGATTCAAACAGGAAACTTGGGCACATTACAGGTACCACTTGCCTTGATATGTGTGTGAAATTTCAGAAACATTGGAGCTTTCCTTGTGTGGCAATTAATTTTTGAAACAATGAGGAAAGAAACACCTATAACTTTGTCATTTTTAAAGTTACACACATGAAACTTTGCCACATTGTAGGTGGTACCTTGGGACCTATGTGTGTGAAATTTCAGAAACGTAGGTGCTTGCCTTGTGTGGCAATTAATTTTTTAATAAATACCCAGGAATGCCTATAACTTTGTCATTTTTAAAGTTACACACATGAAACTTTGCCACATTGTAGGCGGTACCTTGGGACCGATGTGTGTGAAATTTCGGAAACGTAGGTGCTTGCCTTGTGTGGCAATTAATTTTAGAAAAATGGGTAGTGGTGGGGTAAATACAGTTACGCCTCCCACTTTTTTATTTTTGAAGATACAAACAGGAAACATGGGCACATTACAGGTACCACTTGGCTTGATATGTGTGTAAAATTTCAGACAGCTGGGTCCAGGCATGTGGTGGCAAGGTATTTTTGAAACAATGAGGAAAGAAACACCTATAACTTTTTTATTTTAAAAGTTAGAAGTCTGAACATTGCTCACTTTGTAGATGGGTTAGGGGTAGATATGTGTCAGAAATTTCAGAATTATAGGTCCAGGCATTTGATGGCTATGGAATTTTTAAATTACATGTTTCAAAAAAATTTCTACAAAGGCCAGGTCTTCCCCTCCCGCTTCCCGCGAAGAAAAGGAAACACTCTCTCGTCTCGATCCCTTTGATCCTTGCTAGTAGTATCCATTACAGGGCTCGTGTTTCCTTTCCTACTTTCACTTTTCAAGCAGAACGGCTGAGCCTAGCTGAGTTTTGCAGCCATGCGTGCAAGGAAGGATCACTCTGGTCTCGATCCCTTTGATCCTTGCTAGTAGTATCCATTACAGGGCTCGTGTCTGCTTGAGTACAAAGTGAAAGCAGACACGAGCCCTGTAATGGATACTACCAAGGATCAAAGGGATCGAGACCAGAGTGATCCTTCCTTGCACGCATGGCTGCAAAACTCAGCTAGGCTCAGCCGTTCTGCTTGAAAAGTGAAAGTAGGAAAGGAAACACGAGCCCTGTAATGGATACTACTAGCAAGGATCAAAGGGATCGAGACGAGAGAGTGTTTCCTTTTCTTCGCGGGAAGCGGGAGGGGAAGACCTGGCCTCTGTAGAAATTTTTTTGAAACATGTAATTTAAAAATTCCATAGCCATCAAATGCCTGGACCTATAATTCTGAAATTTCTGACACATATCTACCCCTAACCCATCTACAAAGTGAGCAATGTTCAGACTTCTAACTTTTAAAATAAAAAAGTTATAGGCGTTTCTTTCCTCATTGTTTCAAAAATACCTTGCCACCACATGCCTGGACCCAGCTGTCTGAAATTTTACACACATATCAAGCCAAGTGGTACCTGTAATGTGCCCATGTTTCCTGTTTGTATCTTCAAAAATAAAAAAGTGGGAGGCGTAACTGTATTTACCCCACCACTACCCATTTTTCTAAAATTAATTGCCACACAAGGCAAGCACCTACGTTTCCGAAATTTCACACACATCGGTCCCAAGGTACCGCCTACAATGTGGCAAAGTTTCATGTGTGTAACTTTAAAAATGACAAAGTTATAGGCATTCCTGGGTATTTATTAAAAAATTAATTGCCACAAAAGGCAAGCACCTATGTTTCCGAAATTTCACACACATAGGTCCCAAGGTACCACCTACAATGTGGCAAAGTTTCATGTGTGTAACTTTAAAAATGACAAAGTTATAGGTGTTTCTTTCCTCATTGTTTCAAAAATTAATTGCCACACAAGGAAAGCTCCAATGTTTCTGAAATTTCACACACATATCAAGGCAAGTGGTACCTGTAATGAGCCCAAGTTTCCTGTTTGTATCTTCAAAAATAAAAAAATGGGAGGCGTAACTGTATTTACCCCACTACTACCCATTTTTCTAAAAATTAATTGCCACACAAGACAAGCACCTACGTTTCTGAAATTTCACACACATAGGTCCCAAGGTACCCCCTACAATGTGGCAAAGTTTCATGTGTGTAACTTTAAAAATGACAAAGTTATAGGCATTCCTGGGTATTTATTAAAAAATTAATTGCCACAAAATGCATGCACCAATCTTTCTGAAATTTCTCACAGATAACTATCCCTAACCAGTCTACAATGTGCCCAAGTTTCATCCTTCTATCTTTAAAAATGAAAAAGTTATAGGCGTTTTTGTAAAACAATACTTGGCTATGGGAAAAAGCATTCAAAATGGCGTCCGATCCGGATCGGACATCTGGTCCGATCCGATCCGACCAGCCTCCGATCCGATCCGATCCGATCCGACCCCCCAGGTCCGATTCCGATCCGCTATCCGATCCGATCCGGGGGGTCAGTGCACATCCCTAATTATTTGTACATCCGCACATCCTTCCTACCCCCTTTACATCTCATAAAACCACCTCCATCTGGCCCCGTGTCTCCATGTTAAAAATATTTCATCAGGGTACATCAAAGAAACTTTATTTTTGATTCACGTTGGGTCACCTCTTCTTGGAGCTTCCATCCAGAGAGACGGAGTACAAGGAGGAAGTTGCCAGGAGGAGAGAGGAAAGGAAAGGAAACCAAAAAGTGGGAGGTTTTCTCAGCGAAGGGGCAGTTCTATGCATGACATTACGACCACAGTCCAACCCCTGATCGTTAATGTGCCTCTTCAGAAAGTTGTTTACTCGGACATAAGGCGCTCTTACTCCCACCGTAAATTAAAACTCACTAATTAACGCGCATTCGATAATGCGAATAATCGGAGAGAAAACGTGCCTGAGCCCCTGATTTGCGCTCCGCTCTTGTAGAGGTAAATTTCCTAATGTGCCTTAAAAGAGCTTTAAATCGCTCTTGTAGAGGCACCCATAGACCTGTGGAAACCTCCTTAAATGTTTCCCAGTAAAATACAGATTCAAAGAAAGTCATACAGGTTTAGAATGTAAACCTGTATGAGATGGAAGCTTTTGTTCAGATCATATGCTGCTTCTCTGGGAAAGTTCCCTTTCTTTCTTCTTCATCAGCTGATGATGTACTAGATTATTTAACTTGGTTTAAATTGTGGGTGGGAACCTGGGTGCTAATTTCATGTGGCCTTTAGCTGGATTCAGTGGAGCTAAAGGAGCTATTCAAGGTTATGAACCTAGTTCGGGGATAGGGGTCAGCACTGTGGATAGCTCCTTTAGAGTTCTGGCTGGTTCTGACTGAAACACAGAGTGGATTCACAGCCCCACAGAAATCGGAGCCACTAGCCTCCACTGACTGAATTTCAAAAGCCTTCTGCAATCATTTCAGTTCTTTGGCAAGAGATATCCATCCCTCCCCCAATGGAAAAGGGAGAGAAAGAAAAGTGTGTTTGGGGAAAGGGAAAGAGAAAAGGGAATAGCAGAAATTAAGAAAGATGGATTGTCCACACTTAGGCATGTCCCCATCTCTTGCTTCTATCCTGCAGAACACCAGCATGCACCCTCTGACAGATACCTCCTGATGAAAAGAGTCCCTCAATAGAATCCGCTTCCAAATATTAATGGGGCCCCATTCCAATATAAATAACTGTATGTCTATTTAGAATCGGTGGAGCTATCAAGTCATTGGAATCAGAAAACTAGTTCCCAATATAACTATAAAAACGTTCTGATCAATAATATAGATAATATTAAAAAATCCATGATGGTTGTCTCATCCAGAGGTTTCCAGGCTTTTGTTTTTTTGTTTTTAAATGTTATTTTATGTCTTTCTGAGATGTAGATATATAAAAGGCCCATATAATTACACCAGTTCCATTGGGGAGACAAACTGCTCCCTGAAGTGGATAATGTTGTCTGGTCCAAGTAGTTACTACTACAATTTCCTATGGATATATCCTGGAACATGTGTTATATGCATGAAGGGGGTGGCCAGGAAGTGGCACTGCATTGGTTGGGCCTCCCCCCCGCCCCGTCCTCTGAATATCCATTCATTGGCTTGGAGATCTGCATGTAGGAACCCTACATATCAGCAGCTACTCAAGTTTAGGCTGCACAGGATTAGGACTCCCTTTCAAATGATTAATGCCTGAAAGGGGCTAAAGTACAACATATCAGATTTATATAAACTGCCTAAGGGAAGTTTGAAAGGAAGGAAAGGCTTGGAAGTAGTTGTGAAATGGATGAGATGTAGGGTGGGAAACATCATGTTGATCTATGGTGGTTTAAGCCACTGAGAGTAGGGCATGCTTTGCGACCTCCGTTCATACGAAGTTAAGGATTAATCCCGTTCCTTCAACATGCCTGCACTTCGTTAAGGTAGGAAGGAAAGGATCAGGGATTGAACATGATTTGTCTACCTCTTTGGTAAAATAGATGTATGTATAAAGAGCTTTGTAAATGAACAAACATTACTGGAGTACATTCGTGTGATCCATCTGCACCAATCACAGAAAAAAAAAGGCAAAGTCCATAGATGTTTTGCAACAGCTTATTTATTTTAAAATGAATCAAATTCAACCAGACACATTTCAAGCAAGTGCTCCTATATACAAATTGTAAAAATGAAAAAAAGTTAATCTTTTTTTCATCGTTGTATTACTTAGATATTATTTTAAGTACACAAAATAAGACATTGTGCTCTATAAGAGCGTCTTCAGATGGGGGAAATCACATTTCCTTACTGTTGCATACCGTCACTCTTACTTCCTGCTTTCTTCAGCCTTGGGAATGATTTGAAATGACACCAGGAAAAAGAGCAGGGACCACGTGGCAAGTACAGATCAATGGGAACAGCATCCTCTAGTGGACATTTTATAGAACAACTTTCCTGCACATGGCAGGAAATAGTATTATTATTTTTTAAAAATCTGCTTTTCTGTGTATTGATTTACAATGATGAAACTGGGAAATAGAGTGGGAGATGTGCAGGAGGATCACTGCATCATCAAAAATGACCCACGACAATCCATGAGTGGCCAGTCGCGAGCGTGTGATAAAACGCTTGTCTGAAGAAGCTCTATATCATGCTTTAGTCCCACTGAAATCAATAGAACTAACTTGACCCAATTATTTAAATGGGTCTGAAGCATGGCTAAACCCCATGTAGTTTGACTGCTTTGCCTAAACAAAGGTGCTTATGCAAAACCTAATCCTTTTCTGATTCTTTGGGGAATACATTCATACTTTATTTGCATTATCATGCCTAGGGACTTTCTCTTATTCTAACTACATTAAGATGCCAGTACAGCAATAGCTCCACATGATTCAAAGAAGGAAGCCATGAGTAAGAAGTGATATGTGGAAGGGGAGAAAATATGTTATTCATAATCAGACATAATTGTTACAGCATTTGAACCACAATATGATAATAATATGTGACACTATGCCATGCTACCTTTACATCTCTTTCAGATATGGTGGAGCAAAAAACTCATCAGCCAACTATCAGTTAAAGCTATCAGATCAAGCTATTGTTGATAAAGCTATTGTATATTAAGGTGCAATCTAGAGAAAGTTGTGCAAGCCTATGCCCCATTGAAGTTAACTGGACTTGAATGCTTAATGGTGTGCTTAAATGCCAGTGGCTTACTAGCAGGATTTTGTGCACCTCATTTCCTTTGGATTTTGCCCAGTGGGTTGGATCCAAAGACCTGTGAGCAGAAGGAATAGATCAGCCAGTGCTGTTCCACAAATGCTTGCACAAGAATGCATACATTGCTACAATAGCTCTCATGTTTTTATTTGTGGACATGTGAGCAGCCCACAAGTAGAACATGATTGCAATAGTACCCCTATCTCATGCTCCCCAGTATGCCTCTGTCTACCAGGTGCTGGGGAACACCTGTGTACATGCCCTACTTGTGGGCTTCCCACAGGCTGCCAGTTGACAATGGTATGAAGAGAATGCTGGACTAGATGGACCCTTGGTCTGATCTAACATGGCTCTCTTGTGTTCTTATATTTTTAGATTGTGCAAGTGAAAGAACATTTTTGGATTTAGTGACATTTTTTTTGTATGAAGCCCTTTACAGGTTTAAAACACAAGCAAACTGCCATCTGCATACAAGAGGACCCCTTTGGAACCAGCCAGCATTTGAATTGTGGGGAAACTTAGAGAGGCCTTTAATGACATCCTCCACAATCTCCACCCTCTGACACCCCCCCCCACACATTTAGTCAAATTGCCCCCCTCCTTTAGTTGTCACAGAAGGCTTAGAGGACAGAAGAGTCAGGAAGCTGGACAAGAACTTTATTGTCTCCCTTGTACAACAAGAGAACAGGAAAATCCTGACTCCACCTTCAGACAACTAGTGATGCTGCCAAATTTAGTAATTAGTCTGCTTACTCGTCAAACTTCATCTGTTCATCATGCTCACTTTTTTAATGAGGCTGGATAAGCAGTTTACAAAGTTATTTGCTGTTGATTGCAGACTTCTGAGCATGCACAGTCTGTATCTAAACAATGCAGTTTCTGCTCATGCACTGTATTAGTTGGATGAACCATTTCCCTGCCTAATCTGGCATTTTTGTGCATCCATTGCACTGGTTGGAGTAACCCTTTCTTTACCTGATCCAGTGCTGTTTCCCTCCTCGCTGCCACTGCCTCTCCGGCTCTGTGAGAAGGTCTCAGCAGCTTCCTCCCTACCCAACCCCATTTTTAGTCATCCTCCTACCATCTCCTTAGCAGCTTCTCTCATTGTTGCTGCTGCCACTGCAGCTCTGGTTCTGAGGAGACACTGTGTGATTTCAAACTACAGCTTCTAAGATGCACTTTTGATATCATGCTTGTGCAAAAATTTGTTTACATGTATAGAATGAGAGTTCATTTTGAGGTAGAACACTTGTCTGATCTTACTTGGATGAGTTCGTTATTTTCTGAGTAAATAACAATCTCACTCGGAATACATTTGCCTTTCACTATATAAAACCAAGTCCAGTACCACCTAATTACTAAACTATAGGCTAGATCTGCACTACTGCTTTGTAGCTGTATTGAAGTCCACTGATAACTGTTGGGGCACATTACACATTGCATATACCCCTTTCATAGTGTTTTTTCCTGCTTTTTATTCCACATAATCCAAAATACCACAACAAATGTCATTCTGTGTCCTATGAGGTATAAATGTGCAAGAGGAATCTAGCATTACCATGATGGCATCATAATGGTTTGACACAAGGTGTAGATCTGGCTTATATCATGACATATTAGCCTTCTATAAACTGTCACTATGGAAGCCTTCAGAAAAGCTAATGAGACTGGCCCTCCTCTGACCTCCCTGTAATTCAAACACTGAATCCAGCTCACTGCTTCTTACTGGATAATACATTTGTAATAGTTCTCTCTCTCTCTCTCTCTCTCTCTCTTTTTTAAAATCCTTCTAGCCTCTTTTAAGCCTGTGTAGAGCCAATTTTTGGGAATCGTTTTGTGTCTGTGTCAGAGGCCACTCATTAAAATATTTCTAATTCCCTCCCTTTTAAAAAAATACAGATTTCAATTTCTAGGGTGTGGAAAACATTATTTTAAAACATTCCACATATAGAGGGTATACAGTAATTATAATCATGACATTGTTCTGTTCCTGAAATAATACCACCTTTCTTCTGCCCAGGATTTTAGTGAGATCCATTGCTGGAAACAGACTGTTTGGCAGCAATTGGCAATATAAAAGGATCTGGAGAAACATAGGAATAGTCATATTTGCTGCACTAGAACCTGTACCAGTTGCAGCATAAAGTGTACATCTGTGCCCATTTTGACTGCACAGCAAATACACAAGTTAAATAAACATGTTGTCATCTTATCAAAGCAGATTTTCCAGAAATATTGTTACACGTGCATACTAGGGATGCCCTTTGGATTCAAGGATCCCGTAGCCCAAGCCAAATTGGGTCCTTTCAGACCATTTCTGGTGTTTCCCAATGAGAAGCAGGCTTCCCTCTTAAGTGACCCAAAACTAGATGTGCATGATGCTTTGTGGTGTAAATTTGCATTTGGAAAAATATGCATTCCTTTTTCAGAAATAGTATATTTTGCTTTGGGGAAGTGATGTGAGTTACATAAAATTGTTGTAGTTTCTGCTCTTCCATTCTCAGTTGCTAACTTGTCCTGTAGGCAAGAAATTGGGAAGTCAGCAGTTCTGTGTTGGCTTAGCAGAGGGGCAGCTGCAAATTCTGTTTTCAAAATCCTTTCCTTTCACTTTGTCAAATGTTCACTTGATCTTTCTCTCAGTCTTTTCCCTCCAGTGAAAAATTAATGCCACCATGCTTCACTATTTTTTGAAGCCTCAAACAGGTTTTCAATCATCATAACACCCTAATTCTTACACCTATCCTGCTGAAACATTGATGTGTGTCATTTTCAGAATAATTGCCCAAAAAACCACAGGGGAAAAGAAATGCATCTCTTCTCCCACCTCAACTTTGAGGACTCCCAGATAAACACTGCACCTATCCTGCTGAAACTTTGTAGCTTTTTAAAAAAAACTTAGGGACACCTATAGGCTGTAATTTTAAGAACAATAACACTCCCCAAGCCTATTTATCTGATACTTGGCAGGCTTGATCCCCTTGGAAGTGGCAACTATCTGCCAAGAAATTTTAATAAAAAGTTATTGGCAGCTTCCTTTAAAAGAAATCAAAATATAAAGCCATGTATCACAAAACGTATGCACCTATATTTCCTAAAGGGCTACTATGCCTGCAAATTTCACCCAGTTCTGTCAAAGAGAAAACAAGGCATAACCATTTTTTTAGTTCCCATGATAGTGGGAAGCACTCAGATTTTCAAATCTCTACTCCCATTGGATACCTGAGTCAAAGTGCTGAAAAGGTAAATAAAATTATCAAGGGGCTGGGATAACTTCCCTATAAGGAAAGGTTGCAACAGCTGAACTTGTTTAGCTTGGGAAAAAAGTGAGTAAGGGAGCCATGATAGAGGTGTACAAAATTGTACATGGCCACTAATTTGAATGGCTTCAAAAGGGGGCTATTAGCTCTGATGCCTCTAAGCTACATCCAGTATCAGAGGCGCTACACCTACATACACCAGTTGCTGAGGAACATGGACAGGAGGCTGTTGCTGCACCATGTCCTGCTTGTGGGTCCCTGGTCAACAGCTGGTTGGCCACTGCACAAATAGAATGCTGGACTTGATGGACCCTTAGTCTGATCCAGTATAGCTCTTTTTATGCTCTTGCAGAGTGGACAGTCTCTAATTGGTCCAAGCCAAATAGGGCTGTTTTCCAAAGCATTGAATAAGGGTCCTAATCGAATCTTGTGACTGGTGCATACCTCTGATATATATACCAGTTGCAAGGAGATTCGTCTAGTGTTGATACCAAAACGGTTTCACCCATGTACATGAGGAAGGTATCAACAGGCTTGGGAGAAGCATAGAATCAAAGAATAGTAGAGTTGGAAGGGGATCATAAGGCCATCAAGTCCAACCCCCTGCTCAATGTGGGAATCCACCTTAAAGCATACCTGAAAGATGGCTGTCCAGCTGCATCTTGAAGGCCTCTAGTGTGGGACAGCCCACAACCTCTTTAGGTAATTGGATCCATTGTTTTACTGCTCTAACAGTCAATAAGTTTTTCCTGATGTCCAGCTGGAATCTGGCTTCCTGTAACTTTAGCCTATTATTCTTGTCTTGCACTCTGGGATTATTGAGAAGAGATCCTGGCCCTCCTCTGTGTTACAACCTTTCAAATATTTGAAGAGTGCTATCAGTCTTCTCTTCTCCAGGCTAAACATGGCCAGTTCTGACAGTCTCTCCTCATAGGGCTTTGTTTCCAGACCCTTGAACATCCTCGTTGCCCTCCTCTGAACCCCCTCCAGCTTTTCTGCATCCGTCTTGAAGTGTGGTGCCCAGAACTGCATGCAATACTCAAGATGAGGCCTAACCAATACCAAATAGAGGGGAGCCAGTACCTCATGTGATTTGGAAGCTATACTTCTATTAGTGCATCCCAAAATAGCATTTGCCTTTTTTGCAGCCACATCCCAAGGTTTGTAGAAATACACCCCCCCCCAAAAAAAAATCATTTAGGGGGCAAAAATTAAATATGTGTGTGTGTACCAATATAGCTGAGCAGAGACTAAGCATACTCCATGGTCATGGAGTAATGTTGTGAGGTGGGAGTGGGGAATGGAAAACTGAGGGAGTGGGGAATGAAGAGGAACATTCTGCACTGCAATGTCTTGTTGACAGTTCTAACTGTAGGTTTCATGAACCCCATTGTGCTACTGAGACCACTTATATGCAATGTCTTCATTTTTTGTATGGTCCTGACAGAAATCAACATTCCAAAAGCAAGTATTTGCACTGGGACGGAAGCTCCCATTGGTGCCAGTGAAAGTTTCCCTCCTGCTGCAAACAGTAGCTTTTGGGGAGGGGAGGATACTTAACCACCCTCCTCGCCGACCATTGTCTCTATTCTGTCTGGGCAACAAACAGCAGCTATATACTTTTTAGAGGCTTCATGGGAATACACGTGTCATAATTTAATCATAAATTAATTCAATGTCATAATTAATTAATTAATTAAAATATAATAATACTTTTAGCCTCATGTGTAGTGTGGCCCTTTCAGTAGCATTGCGGGTCCTGAGAAGAAAGGAGAAAAATCTTTGACCCAAGCTATATACTGCAGTGGGGTGATTCCTTGCAGCAGAATCTCCATCCCACTCCAGTTCCCACTCCAGTTTGGATGAAAGAATCACACAGGGCAAATTGTAAGCATGTTGTCACTGTTGGCCCCAAAAGGGGGGACATGCTGTTACAATTACTGCTCCATAGAACTGTCTGTTCCACCTACTTCGTTTCCCAAATGTTACTGGAGTTGGTACAAATTCAATCACAGAAAAACTGATTGAATCTAATTTTTGTACAATTGAATGTGCTGGATAACTTTCCCATAAGAATCCCCAATAGCTCATGTTTGAGAACTCCGCCCATTTCATTGTGCAACTTTCACTGGTAGCTTTTGAAGTTCCATCAGGTCTTTTATTTGAATGACTGCTTACACTCACCTGTGAATTACTGCTGGCAAGTAAAAAATTTATTGCAGATACCATTGTAGTGTGCGGCTAAATGAGTACCACCAAAAATAGTACAAGAATGCAAGTCATTAAATTATTACTCCCAGTCTCATGATGATTATGGTTAATAGGGCAATCAAATCCTGCTATATTGTTCTTTAACTACATGGCTGTTTAGTGGGAGGCATACATTTTCATTAAATAAAGACTTATGGTAAGAAGAAGAATGTAATCAACATTAATGACCTGGAGTCTAATTGAAAATGCTGCCTTAGTCACCATCCCACCCAACCATTAAAAAGGACAATCATTTCCTTAAAAAATCTAAAATGTTTGTTGACTTATCATTTACATTTCTCCCACACAGTTACCTTTCCAACTCTGATTAGATTAATTCAACTTCAAAAGTATACAATACATTGTGTTCAAAAAGGAACTTTAGTATTGACTATTCTTGGAGCTGACTCACACATGCTTCTACATCACTTAGCTTTTTCATCATTTAAAGACTGGCAAAGGAATATTTGAATTGAATTAATTACACTCAATGTGAAGGTGAAGTGATCTGGAAGTTCTACCTGTAGTATTGCAATTGATATTGGCTCATTCATGCATGCAGGTTATCCTTTGAATTTGTCAAATTGTCAAGTGGCAACAAATACATAAGAACATAAGAAGAGCCATGCTGAATCAGACCAAGGATCCCAGGGAGTCTGTGGAACTCTTGAACCAGTGTCTGGAGGCTGTTTTGGGATGGATGAGGGTGAACAAGCTGAAACTTAATCCAGACAAGGTGGAGGTACGGTGGGTGGGGAAACCAATTACTTTGGATGGAGGTTTACAACTGGTCCTAGATGGGGTTGCACTCCCCCTAAAAGACCAAGTACACAGTTTGGGAGTCCTCCTGGACTCTGACCTAACTGGGGAAGCACAGGTGGCTGGGGTCCAGGAGTGCATTCTACCCGCTTAGGCTGGCACACCAGCTTCAACACTATCTGGATGGACCTCGCCTCAGTTATCCATGCAGTAGACTACTGTAATGCGCTGTACATGGGGCTGCCTTTGAAGATGGTTCAGAAACTTCAGTTGGTGCAGAATGTGGCTGCCCAAGTATTGGTGGGGGTGAGGCGATTTGACTACATAACACCTATACTGTGCCAGCTGTACTAGCTACCTGTGTATTTTCAAGCCCAATTCAAAGTGCCAGTTTTGACCTTTAAAGCCCTAAATGGTTTGAGACAATGCTACTTGAAGGACCACCTTCACCCATATCAGCCTGCCCGCACTTTAAGATCAAAATGAGAGGCCCTTCTCACCTGACCACCAGTGAGAGATATTAGGTGGGTCTCCACACAGGAGAGGACATTCTCAGTGGTGGCCCCACACCTGTGGAACAAACTTCCACTAATGATCCACCATGCACCATCCTCATGGGCTTTTAAGAAGGCCTTAAAGTCATTTATTTTACTATGGCCTTTTCATAATGGAATACTGTTTTGCTGCTGTTGCCCTTGCTGTTCTATTACTTGCTGTTTTATTACTAGTTTTTAATGTTAGCGTTTATTGTTTTAATTGATATTTTATTGTCTATGTTTTTATTGCTTTTAATGTGTATACTGTTTTATATATGGTTGTAAGCTACCCTGAAAGGCAACTAAGAAATGTTTTAAATAAAATAAATAAGCCTAGGCCAGCATTCTGTTCACACAGTGGCCAACCAGCTGTCGATGAGAAAACCACAATCAAGACAAGAATGCAACATCACCCTCCCGCCCATGTTCCTCATGTGTACATAGGCTTACTGTCTTTGACACTGGAGGTAGTACAGAGGTATCAAGACTAGTAGCCATTGATAACTTTCTCATCCAAGAATGTGTGAAACTCCCTTTTAAGGCCATCCAAATCGGTGGCCATCACTCTGTTTTGTAGTGGTGAATTCCACAGTTTGACTATGTGCTGTGTGAATTACACAATAGTTGACCACCATCACATAACTCACCACTGGCTGAGCCGTAGTGAGTGGAAATGAAGGAAAGGGCATTCTCTGATGTAGCATCTAGAATGTGGGAAAAATAAAAACATCCAAAGAGATTTGCTTTGCCTTTTCATCGATGGCTTCTCACCACCAGCCGTTTGTTTGTTTGTTTGGGCAAGTATTTGATCTTCCTTTATTTTCATTTTGATGGATCTTCTTTAGTAGTTCCACTGTTTCCTTTGTACTCTTAGAGTGCACGCCAAAAGGACTGATGTTCAATAGACAGAGGGCTCCACTTTCAGAGCCCTCCATCTATCCATAGCTCTGCCAGCAGGAGCCAGGCAGCTTTTACATCCTCTCTGCCCTCTGTTCTAGCCTTTTCAGCCAGTTGGGCCTCTGCAGCCATCTAACTTGCTTCCCTGACAGTGGGCAGGGGCAGAAATGGAGATGCATATGGATCTTCTGGATTCACTTCCTCTCCTCTCCCACTGGCATGTTCCCTTCCCTGTTGCAGCCTCAGGTAAGGAAATCACTGTGGAGGTTTCATAGCAGCTGAGAGGGGTGTGGGGACAATTAATATGTAGTGTGTGTTTATGGGTTGGGTGGGGGGTTCCTCAGTATCGTATGGCTCTTTAGATGACATCCAAGGAGCTATAGGATGGCTCTCTTATTGTTATAACTATAATGACATTTTTGTATTGATTTTAAATAGGCTGACCATCTGAAAAGGAGGACAGGGCTCCTGTAACTTTAACAGTTGTAGAGAAAGGGGAATTTCAGCCAGTGTAATTTGTATGCACTTAGTTCCTAGTGAAGTTCCCTCTTCATCACAACTGTTAAAGTTGCAGGGGCCCTGCCTTCTTTTGTATATGGTCACTCTAGTATAGTGCCTGCAACTTTAACTGTTGTGATGAAGAGGGAATTTCACCAGGAACTAATTGCATACAAATGACACTGGCTGAAATTCCCTTTTCTCTACAACTGTTAAAGTTACAGGGGCCCTGTCCTCCTTTTCATATGGTCAGCCTATTTTAAATACTGTAATCTCTCCAGAGCACTCCTTGTTGAGTGAAAAAACAGGGTAAAAACCCTGAAATAAATAAATAAGTTAGCCCTTCGCTGCAGATGCTGAGTACATACTATTGTTATACACTCAAACTCATTACCTTCTAGTTTAGGAGCACTAAATCATTGGGTAGGTTGAGTCAATCACTGGTAGCCCCAGACATCTTGGTGCCTGAGACAGAAAATCCATACTGTGCTGCCCCATGGTGGTAAAAATATACTAAAAAACTAAATAATTGAAAATATGTTGGCCTTTAAGAAGTACTGCAAAATCTGCCACCTGGGGTAGGACACCTCAGTCTACCTAAAGTCAGGGCCTAACCTGGAATGAATGGGGAATAGTAATTAGCAATACGCCTCCCCTTGCTAGTTTCAATTAGCTTCATTAATCAAGCTTTCAGTGTGTTACAGCTTTATGTTTAAATAGAATGCTTTGCTAATCTTGTTTACTTTAAGCATGAAATATGGCATTGATTTCTGGAATTTCAAGGCACTACCTTGCCTTCTCTTTTCCTGATTCATAACTTATATTTCATTCTATTTCATTATGATTAACTAGATTTTGCTAAACAAGTTTTGTTTGCCAGGGTGAAGGAACACAGCAGGGAGGAAAAATGAACCTTGGGACATATAGCCAGACTTCTGATTCTCAGCAGAGTAGCCTAGCCTGGGAGAAGCATAAAGAGCACCGCCTATAGCCTTAAATAATTCTTCCAAACACAATATCAATGTTTGAAAGTATTTCTAATTTAGGGACTTGGGTTAGACAAGAGGGACTAAAATACCTTCACATTTCTTTAAAATACAAAGAGAGAAGTAATAGCATTCCAACAATCAGTTTTAGGCATGTCTTGTTTAGATAGAGGTATTGATTGTTTAGATAAAGGAATTTCTCAAGTTTTTCAAAATATTCGAAATAGGATTCCCCCTTCTTATCTGTCAAATGGCACATGGTCCTGAATTAATGCATGTGTGTTATGGCTATGCATTCTTTAATATATCATGAAATACATTTTGTCAGCCCTTTCTACACCACAGGGGTGTAGTGAGCCGAGCGCAAGCGATCCCAGAAGTAGCCACTTCTGGGATCGGCACGCTCAATCTACATCATGGGCGCGATGTCCTGGGTCATCTGATGTCACGCCTGCCATTTTGTGGGGGTTTTCGTTGAGGAAGAGCGCTCCTGCGCTCCAGTAAACAAGTAAGTTAAAAAAAATGTGGTGTGTGATTAGCCCCCTCCCCCCGCCATCCTGGGGATGGCGATTTCACTTCCCTCTTCTCCTGATGGCCTCATAGCCATGCGGTGCAGCTTTGTGGCCATTGGTGCAGCCGCACTTACTCGTGCATCATGCAGACTCACAGGGAGCAGCCAGGGTCCATCCCAGGTGTTTTGCCTGGTGTGGAAAGGGCCTGGGAACAGCTTCTTTATCTCCTCTCCAAGGTTGCTTTTGCGACCTCAGAGAGGCAGCTGGTATAGTTCTCTCCATGCTGGCTGCAAGGGAGATAAAGAGGCAGTAGTGAGCTCAATTCCTGGGTCCGAGGTTGGAGTGCTATATCCAACCTCGGAGCATCCTAGTATGCATCCAGAGTGACTCAAAAACTGTGACTGAAAACAAGGTGCAGCAATGACCTTCTAAACAGTGGCACGCCACATACAAAGGAACACCTGTAGTTCAGTGCTTCCATTTGCCTATCTGACACCCAGTTTGGTAAACATAGTTTCATATATTGCCATTAATTTAGGCTACATACTTACCTGGGAGCAAGCACCATTGAACAAAAATATGATTTACTCCTTAGTATACATGATCACATGAAGGACATATGGTAGCCTTATTTGCAAAACTACAGAAAACTACCATTTATCTTCAATACACATGCTTTGTAGGGGTGTGCGCTCCACTCTGCCCATTCGGAGGTCCATCGGTGGTCCGTTGGTGGTCCAATCTCGCGGAGCAGATAGTGGGTGGTTTTAAAACCACCAGAGATCTTCGGGGTAGCGTGAACAGCCAGTGGACCTCCAAACTGCCCCGAAAATATCCAGCCGGTTTTTAGGGTCTCTTTGAAGCTTGCATTTAGTCGCTGGGAGTCAACAGTACAGTTCTCCATATAAAGAAAACACTCAGATTTTGAGATTGTCATCTGTGGCTAACCAATAGTCACAGTCTCCTCCCTGTCCCAGTGCTTATTGGGAGGAATTGCAAATGATATAAACCATTTGTCCTTGCTCTGGAAGACATTCCTTTGCTAGCTGTTTGCAGCATTGGGAAGGAAGGAGGAGAGAATTTGAGAGAGAGAGAGAGAGAGAGAGAGAGTTTCTGCTTGTTTGCTTGCATTTTATTTTATTTGTTTGCATTCTCTGGCCTCCTCCACACGGGGCGTTTAATGAGCCTTGAAGGCTCATTATAAATTTTACCTACACACGAGCGGAGCGCAAAACGGGCGTACAGGCGCGTTATCTCCCCGATAATGCGCATTTTCGAACGCGCGTTAAATAGCGACTTTTATTTTGCTCCGGCCGTTAAAGCGCATTTTCGCTGTGTGAACAAGCGATTATGCGCATTAACTACCTGGAAAGCGCTTTTTGGGCATCTTTTAATGCGCTTCGCCGCTTCCCGCCGCCTCCCGTGCAGAGGGATTGTGAGTAAATGCGCCTCCGCGATAATGCGCATAATCGCGGAACCAGGCGCAAAGGCGCATTCTTGTGGAGGGGGCCTCTGTCTGTGTATCTGGCTTTCTTTGGTTCTTGTGTGTGTGCTGGTAGGTTAGTTATTCACCAATCCCCAAGTTCCTTGCACATTAGACCCACCCCAGGCTCTCCCTTTGTGCTTAATCAATTCTTTATTTACAGTCAACAGACCAATTATACATCACATTTTATAAACAGTTAATACCACCAGGAGTTTTGCGATCCCCAAATAAAATTCCATAAATCTGAAACCTGGCCACATTGAGAAAAATAGGGATAGTGGTATGACTACTTTAAAACTTAAGATGAGGTCATTCTCAAAAGAGTTACTACTACTTTATTGTTAAACGTTCACAGACTGTACAACTGCGATTTAAACAGAACATAAGGGGGAAAAAACCTATAAGTTAAAATGCAGGCTTAGTAAGTTTTGAATATTCAGCAATCTCTATAGAATAAGTGATACTTTCCCTCGAGCCCTAAGCGTGTTGTAAGCGTGTTCGATCTTTTCTTACTATCTATGCACCATGTGTCTCGTTAATTAATACTTAGAAATTCCAATTTCCTGTAGCTCATCACTTACTCAGCTGGATTCTATTCCTCATCGCAGCACAGAGGAATTTTGCTACTTGCAGGGTTATGTACTTATTTGAGCCCTGGAGAAGGTTAGCCAATAGGGTGTCCATGGTACATCCCGAAAAACGGAAATCTCCCTTTGTGTTAGAGTGTGAGTGTGTGGGTGTTCTTGTTACCCCCCCACACACACTAAAAACTTTAAAAATATATATTTAAAAATCCCTTATCTGTGCGCTGATGTTCACTGCATTAGGAAGGAAGGAGGAGAAAGTCAGAGAGAGAGCTTCTGCTTGCTGAGTGTTGCTGTTTGTCTGCATTCTCCCTGTGTGTCTCTGGTTTTCTTTGGTTCTTGTGTGTGTGCTATAGTTCTTCTTGTTGTGTATTCCAGTCCCCAAGTTCCTTGCACCTTAGACCCACATCAGATTCACCCTTTGTGTGTCTGTGTGTGTATGGGGGGGAGGGAATGGTTTGAGGGAGAAAATTTAAAAGAATCCCTAAAAATCAAGGGAGGAAGGGATCTCCTTCAAACTTGGCTTGTCTAAAGCCCTTGGTGAGGGGTCTAACTCAGGCTCCTTCTCCCCTGAATCCGATTTTAGAGCCTTCGGTAGTTCGCTGTGATGCCTTTAACGATCATTTCTCAGATAAAATCTCTCGGATAAGAGCCGACTTAGATGCCATTGTTATAGCAGAGGCTGACAGTGGAGTGTCCAGTGACTCCGCGAGTAGGATTACACTTGATCAGTTTCAGTTAGTGAGTACCGAGGACGTGGACAAAGTACTTGGATGTGTGAGGAAGACGACTTGCCCTCTCGACCCCTGTCCTTCCTGGCTGGTCGTCCAGGGAGGAGATGCAGTTAGATCACATCTACAGCATATCATTAATGCATCTCTCAGGGAGGGGAGCTTTCCATCATGTTTAAAAGAGGCGGTGGTAAGGCCGCTTCTAAAAAAGCCTTCCCTGGATCCCCTGGACCTTAATAACTACAGGCCAGTATCAAATCTTCCATTTTTGGGCAAGGTGATCGAGAGAGCAGTTGCTTTTCAACTCCAGGCAGTCTTGGATGACACTGATTTTCTAGACCCATTTCAAACCAGCTTCAGAGCAGGATACGGAGTTGAGACCGCTTTGGTCGCCTTAGTAGATGATCTACGCCTTAGTATCGACAGGGGGAGTGTGTCCCTGCTGGTACTCTTGGACCTCTCAGTGGCTTTCGATACCATCGACCATGGTATCCTTCTGGAGCGCCTGGGGGAATTGGGAATCGGGGGCACTGTGCTTCAGTGGTTCCGATCCTATCTCTCGGGCAGGCTCCAGATGGTGATGCTTGGGGATAGCTGCTCTTCAAAAAAGGAGCTGCTATGTGGTGTACCACAAGGTGCCATCCTTTCCCCAATGCTGTTTAACATTTACATGAAACCGCTGGGAGAGATCATCCGGAGGCATGGGGCAGGGTGCTATCAATACGCTGATTACACCCAAATATATTTCTCTATGCCTTCGACAACATCGTCAGCTAAGGATAGTGTGTCTCCTCTGAATGAATGCTTGGAGGCGGTAATGGGCTGGATGAGGAAAAACAAACTGAAGCTGAATCCAGACAAGACGGAGGTGCTTGCTGTCAAAGGCCCCAACCTGGGTCTGGAGGTGTGTCAACCAGTTCTGGATGGGGTTACACCCCCCCTGCAAGATTGTGTTCGCAGCTTGGGGGTACTCCTGGATCCGTCGCTCCAGATGACAGCTCAGATTGATGCGACGGCCAGGAGTGCCTACTATCAGCTTCGGCTGATACGCCAGCTGCGCCCCTTCCTAGAGTTGGAAGACCTAAAGACGGTAGTGCACTCACTGGTAACTTCGAGGCTCGACTTCTGCAATGCGCTGTACATAGGGCTACCTTTGTGCCTAGTCCGGAAACTTCAACTTGTTCAAAATATGGCAGCCAGGTTGGTCACCGGTACACCTAGGGGTGATCACATTACACCAGTTTTAAAATCGCTTCACTGGCTGCCAATCAGTTTCCGGGCGAAGTATAAAGTGTTGGTTATTACCTTTAAAGCCCTACATGGTTTGGGTCCAGGGTACCTACGGGATCGCCTTCTCCCGTACAATCCGCCCCGCACACTTAGATCCTCTGGGAAGAACTTACTCAAGCCAGTCAGAACTAGGCTGGCAGGTGTTACCCAGAGGACCTTCTCTTCCATCGCTCCCAGACTATGGAATGGTCTGTCGGAGGAGGTTAGACAAATTGACAGTCTTCATGAATTTAAGAGAGTCATGAAGACTGTCCTCTTCCGACAGGCCTATCCAGATGAATTTTAAGATGTTTTTAATGTTGTATTTTTCTCTTGTTTTTTTTTTTAAAAAAATTAACTGTTGTGATTTTTATGTTTTATATTGTTGTTGTTCCCCGCCTCGATCCGGAGGGAGAGGCGGGCTACAAATAAATATTATTATTATTATTATTATTATTATTATTATTATTAAGAGCTGTCATAGTGCCAAGTTCCATCCCTTTATCTTCTAAAATGAGAGGGCTGTAAGCATTTTGGTTAATTTCCATAGGCAATAATGGCATGGTTACCTGAAAACGGAATGGTTTCTCCTACGGATAATCCAATGGGGCAGAGATAGGGAGCCACCAGAAATTTTGGAGCAGAGAACCCGCTCAGTGGAGCTTTGCCCTGAATTTTGGAGCAGAGCAGACCCGCTCTGCACACCTCTAATGCTTTATATATCACATGATAATCATGCAATGAGAAAGCTGGATGTTCAAAATACCTAGCAACAAGGGGGAGGAATTGAATACTACTACTAATACTTATTTAATAATACAAATTTTCTTCACATGCAAGCACCATGGAAATGAGAAAGCTGATTAGGTGTTCTTAAAATGCGTGTTCTTTCATGTCACAATTTTAGCAGCTCTTACTTAAGCATGAAAATAGATTATAAACATTCATTTTGTGCTTATCAGCTTACAATCAGAAGCAAATATTCCATTGTTTCTTGGATGCTGCCAATTTCCATTTCCCTTATCAGCCACCGTGAATAACACACCTGTTCACTAACTGATTTCATGGCAGTCCCTTGTGTTACTTATTGGATCCAGTCAGAGTTTTTGTCATTGAAATTTGATCTTTTGGGGGGAGAAAAACTCCTACAAATTTACATTTTGCTTTCAAATGTTCCTCACTGCAAACATCCTAAGCCTATGATCCAAATTACTTGGAAAGGAATTTCTTTGATATCAAATGGACTTACTTCCAACTGTACTTCTTCAGGTTTGTACATAAATATATAATATAGAGTTCTGGAAAAAAAAGTCAACCATTTCATTTTTGTGCGAAAAGGTTTTTCTTTCTTTCACCGATGTGTATAGTCAGACATTTGGCATCTTCCTAAATTGGGGGGATTTGAGATCGATCCCTCCAACCCTTGATTTTATATGAATTTTTAAAAAGATTCTGCAACTTTTTGACAAGTCTGAATGAATGCATGTAGCGAGCTGTCATTCTGACCTGTCAGAACTTAAACGTTCTTTAATAAATTCATATAAAATCGAGGGTTGGAGGGATCAATCTCAAATTTCATGCACATACTTAGGCATACCCCATAAGCATTGTGACCAAGTTTCAAGCCTGTAACTTTGAAAATACAGAAGTTACAGGCATTTTTTCTTTAAAAAAATCAGCTCTATAGGGCACAACGGGGCTGCAAATTAAATATCGGATTTCCGATAATTATCGTGAAGACGATACGATTAATCTATGATATTATCGGAGATGATAATTTTTTGGGTCCGAAATTGCGATAACGATAAAATACGATATTTTCGGGCATGCACATCCCTAGTAGAAATGCAATGCTCTGAATTCCAAGAACGAAGTTCCAAGAAAAAATATAAAATATTTCTGAATTCATGGGTGCATGATATGCCTGCTTTAAATAACCTCTTTTGTGTCACCTTCTCTTCTCTTCTCACTATTTATTTATTTTTAATTGTCCTAATTTTGTTGGTTTCTAGAACCAGACAGTAACACTGACACTATGAAAATGAGGACTGGCACAAAACAAGAAAAAAAAATCTTATTTCTTTGGGAGGTATAAAAGCAATAAGATGAAAAAGAAAATGTGTATTAATGCTGGTAAGATAACTTTTATTGAGGTTAAAACAGTTTCTATTCTAAATACAAGATGCATTTTATTGTCCATGCAGCTGTTCCAACAGATTGCATTTATGAGCCTGCTAAGGAAAAAAAGTATGATCTGGGTACTTGTTAAGAGAAACCCTGGTTTAATGATTCCTTAATTAAGAAAATGTTGTTACATTAAATCATAATTGCAATCTGATGAAATAGCATGAACTGGCTGAAGAAATAAAAATAGGACATTGGAAGGTATATAAAATACTTGGGCAGGTAAGGGTAAGAGCTGAATAAAAATATTTTAAGGAGTCAAAAGATAAGATATATCAAGGAGGAAAGCTTTCAGTTTTGGTTTGATGGCATTTTGACATTGATTGTAAATGGCAGGTAACCTGCCATGCACAGAGATGGAAGAATTTCAATTTCTCTCAGTTCCTCATTTTTCCAATCTCAATTTTGATTCATCCCAAGGTTTAGGCTTCTTCTACCTTAAATTTGGTTTGTCTTTTTGTTTAGTTTCTCTAAACAAATATGACCAGAAGGAGGGAAAAGAGAGGGAGGATGGTTGAGTGACAGACAGATCCACCTTCTAATATTAGGGTGTGTTTTCACAAGGGCTCCAAACCCTGGTATTTGCGAGCAGGACAAGGATAGGACCAAGAGATGGGCATTCTTCCAATGCCACCAGAATTCACTAATGCAGAAAAGGCCTTAAAATGGTTTTCAATATCCATTACTCCCTAGTTCTTGCACCTAACCCTCTGAAACTTTGTAGGTTTCATGCTTGGGGATACCTTGATGATATTTGCTATTTTCATACAATTGCCCCCCCCCCAGCTCCCCAAAAATGCCATAGGTGGAGGGAAGGGGAATGAAATCACTCGCCCACCCAAATCAGAGAACTCCTCTTTCAGATGAACCACCATACATATCCCTCTGAGACTTTGCAGATTTCTTGCTTAAGGACACCTCTAGGTTGTATGCCATTTTCAGAATGATGACCAACAATGAACATAGGGGGATAAGTACATCCTCTTTTGGACACCCTCAAAATATCAAGACTGTCCTGGCACCCCCCCCCCCCCCCCGCAGTTATTGTCCTGAATTTTGGCAGGCTTGATCCCCTCACAAGGGAGAACTACCTATGAAAAAATATTGTCAATTCCTTTTTGATAAAGGAAAATATAAGAGTGCATAGCATAAAGCCCCCAGCACCTATTTCTCTGACATTTGACAGGTGTAATCCCCTCCTAACGGGCTACTATGACTGCAAATATCATCCAATTCTGATGAGAGGAGGGGGAAAGTTATAGACAGATTTTTATTTCCCATGATAGTTAATGGGAAGCCTCAGATGTTTGAACTTTGACACGGGTTCAGTACCGAATCAAATTGGACAGGCTCTAAATCAGTCTGAGCTGTATTGGGCCATTTACTGAAGCACTGAATCAGGATCAAAGCAAAGCCAGGGGTCAGTGTGCACATCTCTAGTTCCTATACCTTGAATGTGAATTATTATAAACTATAAGATGGAGTATGCAAATGTTTTGATGGGGAGTTGAGGTGGGTACTTGGGAAAGCAAATCATTTTGCCACTGCATTTTTACAAGCCATTTAAGAAGACTTTGACTTTAATCTGCTGCCAGGAGACCCCAAAGAGGAATTAACACACATTTTTGAAAAGGCTGTGGAATAGCAGTTGCTATCGTTCTGTCAGCAAAGCTTAAATGGAAAACAGGAGAGATGATCCCCAGTGTTCCAAAGGGTCAGTTCAAAACTTCATTCTAAATACTCTGCCCTGTGCAATATACTGCTACATGCACTTGTATTCTGCTCACAGCTCAGGGCGGAAAGAAAAGAAAACCACTGGATTTTTTGTTACAGTTAGGATTTCTTTCTATTCCCTTGCTTTCAAAAGTGAATTGTAACTGTTAAGTGTGTTTTTGACAGATTATTCCAAAACTGTCATGCCTGGTAGGAATCCAAATGACCTGTTTTCTCAATATACACAAAGGTTTACCTCAAAGAATATAAAGAGGCTGAGGGTAGCATTTGCTACAGGAGCTTTAATAAAACAAGGGAATACAGATGGGCATGAAACTTGCTTCCTACCTCCCTCCTCCGCCCACAACCATGATATATGTAGAAATGGGGAAATTAAGCAAAGAGAATGCTTGACTGCAAATACTGTTGAAGTAAGTGTGATAATTGTGATAATCCTTTGACTAGTGGCTTACTTGACAATGGTGATTGCTAAACTGAAAAAAACAACAACAGAATTACATGCAATACAATTCCTTGTCCTCCCCAAATGTAAATGTCTGAAGTGATGCAAAATATCTTTGCAACAGACTTCCAGACTACCAAAAGCTCTATTTACCTGTTGTCTCTTCACTCAAAAGGGGATTACAGAGGGGGATCACAGCCCTTAGCCATGGTCCCAATTTAAGCCCCAGTGTCTCTATTCCCCTGTCATCCAACTGCACATTCAATGACAGTCTGAAGGAGGAGGTGCTGAACATGCGAAGAGTCAACAAGTGAAAAGGCCTCAAGAAGCCGAACTGAGGGAATAATGGAGAGGTTTGTATAAACCCAACTATACCTAAAAGATACCTAAAAGATGCCTGCAATTTTGCATGAGTGGGACTATTTACAGCCACCATTTTGCACAAATGCCAATTTCCATAATTCATTTACCTGCAATTCCCAACAAGTCGTGGCTAAGTGGGGATCCCTGAGCCCAAGTTGGGCTAATATGGGGGTCTGCAGACTGGCATCCAGGGGGCTGAGCAGGTGAATATCTACCAGACTAAACACACACACACACACACATTCAGTGACATCCCTAGATATATTCCTCTAAGGTGTAGTCCTCTGAGGAGTCTGAATATTCCTCCAAGGAGCAGATTTTGGGTGGAGTGTGCAAGGGGTGTGTGATGTGTGATGATATTGGGGTGGAGCAGTTCCACTGCTCTCACTGTGCAGAGTCTTTAGCCTCAACAGGTCTAAAATGTTGTGATAGCCAGGAGTTTAGAAAGATTTAGAGATGGTTTGATAAAGTCATGGGGAATAGATCTATCAGGATGTCAGCAGATATTAGACATGTTCACTAAAGCATGCATGGAAGTGGGCTTCTTTGCCCACTTCCATGCACGCTGTGCATGTGGCTGCCATTTGCATAATTATGCATGATACAGTGGAGGTTGACATATCATCCAAACCTGGCACAGTATGAGGTCAGTGGTGGCTTCTTATCAATGCCACAACTCCTACAACAAGCCATGGGTTGTGGCATGTGTAAGAAGCCACTCCCACTGAGCATCATGCTGGGTTCTGATGATGCAACAACTCACAGTGCATCACTAATAGTTATGCAAATCACAGTCACATGTGCAGTAGGGGTGGGGGGGAGAAGCCATGGTGGTTTCTTTTACCCCTGTGAGTGTCTGAACCCAGTCTAAATGTCCATGTCCAGAAGCATTTTTTATCTCAGTGTACAAAACACAAAAATGTTGTTACCTTCTTGCCCTCCTTATTGAGTCCTAGACCAGGAGTGGGGATTGTGTGGCCCTCCAGATGTTGCTGGACCAAAGCCTAGCCAATGGTAATGGATGATGGAAGTTGCAGTCTAACACCATCACATTGTCCATCACTGTTCTAGAGGAATCTGAGCAACCACTGCTAGAAACAGAATGCTGGAGCTTGGTCTGATCTAGCAAGGCAATTCCTATATCTTTGCTTTTGTTCATATCATTTACACAGAAATGCCACTGTTTAAATCATGATGGTCCAAGTAAGGCTGTATGAGAAATTAGTTTCGGTTCATTTTTGATCAGGATTTCCCCCAGTTCATAGCTTTTGGACTAGGGCTATGCACCGCTTTGGGCCAAATGCAATCTGCGGTCAAAGTCCATATATATCTGAGCTTGAAATGTAATTTGCAAACCAAAAGAAATGCATTTGACAGCAGGTGTGCATTTTAAAAAATGCATACTTTTGAAAAAGAAGCACAGATATGCTTTATTCAATGGGAGAAATGTGCATAGATTTCAAAGACAGGTACAACTGATGTGCACATTTAGAAAAAAATGCACAAACATATTGTCATGGGAAAAGGGGGTAAAAGCTCACAGTCTGATACAGACTCAAGTCAAAATTAGTTTCAAGAGAATTTCAGAGAAATTTGGCAAATTTGAGTTTAATGATTCACACATCCCTATAATATGTCTGCCTTAAAAGTAAGTAGCAAGTGTATAAGTAGCTAACAACACATGCTACTGATTTGATTGCATCAGTAGCCATTTTTGTTTCCCTGGCATCCTCACAGAGGCAAGAACCTACGCTGGCCCGCTTGCATTGGCTGCCTGTATGTTTTCGAGCCCGGTTCAAGGTGCTGGTTTTAACCTATAAAGCCTTACACGGCTTGGGACCACAATACCTGATGGAACGCCTTTCCCGACATGAACCTACCCGAACACTACATTCAACATCTAAGGCCCTCCTCCGAGTGCCTCCTCCGAGGGAAGCTCAGAGGTCGGCAACAAGAGAGAGGGCCTTCTCTGTGGTGGCTCCCCAATTGTGGAACGATCTCTCCGACGAGGCCCGCCTGGCGCCAACATTGTTATCTTTTCGGCACCAGGTCAAGACTTTCCTCTTCTCTCAGGCATTTGGCAATATCTGAGGAGCCTGGGTTTGTTTTGTTTTGTTTTGTTTTTTGTAGCTTTTTGAAGTGTTGAAGTGGTTTTTAAATGTACAGATTGTGTGTATATTGTATGTTTTTGCTGTTTTAATTTTTGTATATTGTTTTTAATTGTTTTTAATCCTATATAACCCTCCCAGAGAGCTTCGGCTATGGGGCGGTATACAAATGTAATAAATAAATAAATAAATAAATAAATAAATAAATAATGGCAGAGTTTTGTTTTGAAATCTTCAGAGTACAGAAGATTCATATTTCTTGTTGACTTGTACTTTCCCTGTTTTATTTTATACACAATTTCACCTGTCCTTGGTACCTTAAAGCATCATTCAAGTTGAGTATTGCCTTTTTAGTACATAGTTGCTGATGTTTGAGCTGCAAAGACAAATGTTTTTATGGTGTTTGTCCTCTGTTTTTATGGCTGTAATGGTTGATGGCTTTCTGTCTTAAGGCTAACTGCTAATATAATAAAATTGAATTATATTGAAATGAAGGTTATGGTAAGATATTTTGGCTGGCATTATGAGAGACAGCAGTTACATTTTATGAGTTTTGTAAGACAATATATAACTAGGAAGAAACCATGAGGAGATGTCTCTTCTTTTTGTCTCAAGTCACAATAGCAATGGAGATGGTAGATTTTTTTTTTAAAAAAAATGAGGAAAATGTCTGGGTCTCAAGAAGCATTTTTTTAAAAATGGGGAAAATGTCTGGGTCTCAAGAGTCAAGAAGTAGTTTTTTTTTAAAAAAATGAAATATCATGTGGGAAACCAAATGCTACATGGCCTTTTTTCACCTTAATATGCACTGAAAACAGCAGTAGGATTGGATATTAAAATACTGTTGGAATAAAAATGGGACAGAATTGTGCTGTCATCAGGATCCAGGAGAGAACCACGGATTCAGCTGATGAAGAAGCATTTCCATAAGCACTCAGGATTTGCTGCTATGTAGACTTTTCTGCTGCCACCAGATGGAAATTTCCACACACACATCCTCTGGCTGCTTTCCCCAAACCATCCTTAAAACTCTATGGGGGGATTTTTACATTAAGGGGAAATCACATTGCTTACCTGGAGTGTCTGTGCTTCTTGCTTTTTTGACACAATTGTTATGGGCTTAATTACACTGACGGAGAGGCACAACCACATGGTTTGAATTGAATATTTCCCCTCTATTAACTTCAAATGAGACAGCACCATCTAGTGGCAGAAGAGCCCATTTATTTTAGAATGTTACCACTTTAAAGTGGTGGAATTGACAAAGGTTGCCAAAGGAGATGTCCTGGCTGTTCATGATGTCTTTTGAAAGACCTGCAAATTTCTCTGAGTGGCCAGTCACAAGCATGCTATAAATCACTCATTTAGAGAAGCCTGGAGTTTCAGGTGTCCTACTTTAAGCAGAGTGAGGGGTGACTATTAGGCATGGATGGTTAACAAAAAAATAACAGAGATCACAAACTTTCAAGCAACTAAAGAAAAATAACAATAGTAGAGATAGATAGATAGATAGATAGATAGATAGATAGATAGATAGATGATAGATAGATAGATAGATAGATAGTGTGTGTGTGTGTGTGTGTGAGAGAGAGAGAGATACACAACACACACACACACACACAAAATATATGGGCAATAGAGTAGTAAAATAACCAGGGATAGATGCATCCAGCCAGCCTAATTAGATTATGTCCCCATTTTATCAATGTCCCCCTTATCCAAGCAATATTTTACTGTCAGTGGTCCAGCTCTATCTCAACCAGGTCTCCAGTCCCAGCAGCTTTTTCTCTTCCTAACCTTCTTTCTTTCTTTCTTTCTTTCTTTCTTTCTTTCTTTCTTCCTTTCCTTTCCTTTCTTCTTCTTTTTTCTCAGTTTTTGCCTTAGGATTTTCACATTAAAAATAGTTATTTCCCAACCAGTAGTGTTGTTTCTTGCTCACTTTTGCACCTGATTCCTTTTCTTAACCTCTTCCCCTGACCTCAGCTGGGCCTCTTGTAAATCTCCTCTACCCCATCTTCCTCTGCAGACAGCTTGGCTCCATATCGAACTGAACTTTTTGGGCTAAAATTGACCAAGTCCCACACAAAAAGATTGAACCTCACAGTACCCCAAACCCAAACTATATACAAAAATGGAGGACAGTTGTATTCCTTCACAGCGGCCATTCTACAAATACATGAGTGATAAGTTCAACCCAGTCTGGTATGACAGTCACTTCACATTTCTGAATCTTGCCATCCCTTAGTATACCACAGACTTCAGAGAAGCTGGGATGTTGCATCTCCTTTGTTTTCCATCTCTATTCAACTCCACCCTAACAAGAATATGGAACAAAGTCTGGGTTCTTTGGTTGGATTGGAAGCATTTCTGGAGCAGAACTGGGGGGATGTGTGCTTGTATGGTGGTGGGTTGTAGCCATGGTCAGCAAACCACTGCACTTTTGCTGCATCGAGGTGGTAGCTGCTAATCCCAACGCAGCAGTGAAAGCACAGGGGTTCTGGTGGCTGGGCCCAGGCAGACAGCAACCAATCAGGGGTCACCATCTGCCTGACCACGGCTCCATATCAAGGACAGAGCAAGATTATACAGCAGAAGGGCTGTGTTTGCCTCACTCCATCCTGAAAAGTCAGGACTTTGAGGTGGCTGCTGTGTTGTGTAATTGACACCGCACCACTGCAGAGCCACCTCAGGGCTTCCAGAGTGTATAGACAGCCCCTAGGACATGCTGCTTTCCAGTGAGTTTTGTCCTTTTCCCAGAATTATATGAGAGAGGGGTACAGCATGTACCAATACTCTCTTCCAATGCCTGTAGGCTTCTTGTGCACTGAGGTAGTAGCAATGCTGCCACTGCTTGTTAAGCTATAAGCCTTCGAGAAGTTGAAAGGAAGCTTAGTACAGTCTAGGGGCCTCCTCCAGGCTGTGCTGCTCTTCTTTTTGTCTCCTATAAAATAATAATAATAATAATAATAATAATAATAATAATAACGATTTATTTCTTACCCGCCTCTCCGTCTAGATCGAGGCGGGGAACAACAACATGATAAAATACATAAAACTAATTAAAACATGACAAATATTATTAAAACTGCATTAAAACATCCTAAAACATCCTAAAAACATTCTAAAAATTACACTGGATATGCCTGCTGGAAGAGAACAGTCTTTATAGCTTTCTTAAATTCTAAAAGACTGTTAAGTTGACGAGTCTCCTCCGGCAGGTCATTCCACAGTCTGGGAGCGGCAGAAGAGAAGGTCCTCTGGGTAACAGTTGTCAGCCTAGTCTTGGCCGACCGCAGTAAGTTCTTCCCAGAGGACCTGAGCGTGCGGGGCAGATTGTACGGGAGAAGGCGATCCCGCAGGTAACCTGGACCCAAACCATGTAGGGCTTTAAAGGTAATGACCAACACTTTATACTTCACTCGGAAACTAATTGGGAGCCAGTGGAGCGATTTTAAAGCTGGCGTAATATGGTCACTCCTAGATGTACCGGTGACCAACCTGGCTGCCATATTTTGAACTAGTTGAAGTTTCCGGACTAGGCACAAAGGTAGCCCTATGTACAGCGCATTGCAGAAGTCAAGCCTCGAAGTTACCAGCGCGTGCACTACCATCTTTAGGTCTTCCAACTCTAGGAAGGGGCGCAGCTGGCGTATCAGCCGAAGCTGATAGTAGGCACTCCTGGCCGTCGCATCTATCTGGGCTGTCATTTGGAGCGACGGATCCAGGAGCACCCCCAAGCTGCACCACCATATCTGGTATGGTGAGTCAGTGGCAATTTTATTTGTCCTCCAAGACTAGGCCATGGCTAGTCTTCTGTGCACACGTCAGCCTGATCACACATTATAAATTTGGTTGAGCACAATGGTTTCATTTCACCATCTGCCAAAAAGTGTGGAGAGGTCCCATTCACCCCTATGCCGTGCCTCTGTTTCATCCCAAACCTGTGCAGCAGGAACCAATATTCAGGATCAGTGTGAATGAGAATTGCTGTCAGCTTTTTGCATGATATGCTAAGTGTCCTCAATGTAGCCCCAAATACCCAATATCAATGCATCATTCCATCCATAAATTATTAGTAAAATCCATATCCCTTTCCTGCAGTGCGAGTCCTTGTCCAGTCATGGGTATACCACAATGAAGTTTGAATTATTTGGTAGGAGAAACCCACTTCTTTTTTTAGATCAAGGGAATTGCAGGTGATTCAAATAAAAGCTACCATTTCTACAATTATTTATATGCCATATTTTAGGCAGCTTGGTTCTGGTTTTTCCAATGCATATTTATGTCCACAAAAATAATCACAGACTATATGAATTCATAGGGAGTCATTAGATTCTATTAGGTTAGAAAGTATACTTTTGCTAAGGCCAATAACATGACTTTACATTCTCCTACACATTATTTGCCATCTACAGTATCATTAGTTATGCAATTTGGTGTGTCTCCACTTATTATTTCTGCAGCTTTAGCACCTGCTTGCAGGGAATCTCTTCTTTTCTTTTAAAAAAAAGAATAGCCTTATAAGTGACAGGAAAAATAAGCTATGTAAGCAATGCAGTAACATAGGAAGAAGAACAGATTTTTTAAATATACACATTTCAGTCTGGCTACCACCGGAATGTTTTGTGCCATAAATAAATAAAAAATAAAAACATATTTTGTTAAAGAGTGGGTAAGGGAATACTAGGGGTGTGCATGGACCCAAAAAATTGGATCGGAACCGGAACCGATGCCTCGGATCAGATTGGATTGAATCGGAGGCTTCCCAGTTCAGATCGTATCCGATTCCGATCCGAAAATTGGATGTCCGATTTTTGGATCAGACGCCATTTTAAGTGTTTTCGCCATAGGCTTGCATTGGGGGTAAGAAAGCTTTCCCCCCAATGCAAGCCTACGTGGAAAACATGGGGGCGGGTGAGTGGGGACCTAACTCCCCCCTCCCTGTCCCTGTCCCTCCCCCACCACTCGTGTTCCTTACCTGCGGATGGCAGTGAAGAGGCAGCAGGTAAGGAGCACGAATGGGGGGAGGAGGGAGGAGGTCCAATCCTCCGTTCTTTTCCAATCCAGATCGGGTCCTTTCAGATCGGATTAGATCAGATGATCCAGATACTAGGGATTGGAATTGGATAATTGTATCCGATTTCGCCTGGATCGGGTCCAGATCATGAATCGGTGAGCTTTAAGAACACATTTTCTCTCACACACTTTGGGGTTCTTGTCAGGATTTTACCAGAGAATCAAGATGGGATATGAATTTAATGTTGAAACTCAGGTCTATGGATGTACAAATTAAGTCAAATCTGTTCTGACTATGTTTTGCAAATTGTCAGGCACATTTCATTGGATCGTCTGCCCACCTACAGAATTTGATTTTTTTTTAGTTTCTGAATTTGCACATGTGCAATTTTGTGCAAATTCTCCCCAAATGCACATATTCCCCCAAATGCTTGTTTTCATGCTTTAATGTGGGAGAAAGAGTTGACCACCCCTGAATGTGGGAGCGAGAGGAAGCAGGAACTCAGTGAAAGGATCTGGCCCCAACCTTCCTTAATTTAGTATAAGAGAAGCATAGAGCACAATGGGTGCAGACTATGTGTATGTGATTTGGGACTTTACCTTGTCTCCTGAATTCCCAACTACACACCCTAAGCTGACGGACATACAGCTGGGCTGTAGGTATACAGTAGGACTCAAGGCAAATGGAAGCTGGGGGCAGAGTATGGAGATCAAGTCCATGGACAATGGGTACAACCCCACTCCACTCCCAAAATGTTCACTAAATGTGTGAAGAGAGCACATGTCCATCGGTGCACATACACACATAATTCAAGATTTAAGAGAGAGAGAAAAAGCCATGCTTCAGGTAAAAGCCCAAAAGGTGCACACATGGCACACACTTTCAATTGTGGTGGTAATTGGGAACTCTCTCCCCACCCAGTGTTTCTACTGTGTGCTAAAAGCAGACTCCTGCACACATTGACAGTGCCCATGGCTGGCTTTCCAAAGGTTTGGAGCCAACATGGGAACCCTTTTACCATTAACCAACATCATTATACTTAGCCATGGCCACGATATAGTCAGCCAGTATATACTCAAGTAGGCATAAATATAGGAGTTAGGGCGTTTTATATTTATGTTTTAAAAGCATGATACAAAGGAAATCCAATGGAAAGAAAAGGTTTAGGTTGCTATGTACACTTAAGCTCCATTGAATGCAATGGATCTATATCTGAGTAAACCGGTATAGCATTACTCTGCCTGTAAAGGAAGAAATCCAGTTGTTAATAAAAACAACAAACCTTGTTTTCAAGTTTTGTACATTTGTTGTTTTAAGAGATGATTATGCTCTCAAAAGCACCATCTTATACTCATCATTTTTACAATACCAGTGTTTGCAGGGGGCAGAGGGGAAGTTACAGGTTTTGCTTTCTTCCAGTCAGATGTGTTATACAAGCCATACTTCAAAGCTGGACTTGATTCAGGGCACTGCACACTTTCATGGTACTTTCAAATGCAAGAATCTTGTAGCAGAATTTCAATCCTAATGGGATAATGCCAACAGGGGGTAAAGATAAAGAAACAGTAGAAGTTTTAAGTTACCCAGAACTCTTTTTAAATATTCTGTTTCTACTCTACATTTCAATAAATGTTAATGTGTGGGGATTTTTCATTCCAATCCTTCATCTACTGGTTAAAAGTGATTAAAAGTACAGTCCCAAGATGGGAGTCTTAGAGATGACCTCTATTTGCACTTGGTATTCCTTGCCTTTTACATTTTTGCACCAGTAACTGAACGGTGGTGTTCTAGAAGTATTAATGTGGTATCTTTGTGATGAAAACAGTATAATGGAAAAATGAACTTGCTAAATTAATGCTTGATTACAGCACTGCTTAGAGCATGATTGGAAGGCATTGCAATTTTAATTTTATCAAACTACCGATGAACATTAATAACACACCTATGTAATTGGATGTGTTTCCTTAATCAGAGCAAGCAGAATGGATAGCTCAGGAAGGCACGTTCATTCAGAGATCTTGGAGAACTGAAAATGACGATGAGATCCAACTTTATGTAATAAATCAACCTTTCCTAACCTGGTGTCCTCCAGTTGTTTTGGACTAAAACTCCCATCACCCCCAGTCAATGTTGTGCTAGCCGGCATGAGAGGGAGCTGTGGTCTAGCACATCTGGAGGGTACCAGGTTGGAGAAGGTTGCAATACACAACACTGGATAATGCTAGGGATGTGTGAATCGGTCTGGGTCCAGTCTGGGGGATGTCCATTGCAGGGGAAATCCAGTCCTCTAGGGACTTGATGGATTTTCCTGGTGTCCCAGTGTGTGGATTTAACCCAATTTCTTTTCTTTTAAAAACAAGGTGCATAATTTGTGCAAGTAATTTGTGTACCTTGGGTAAATCACAGGAATACTAAGTGTATTTTACATGAACTGTGGCCATAAAGTGCTTAGTTGTGCAAAAATTGCAGCATAACTAAGCACTTCTTAGCTGAAATTTCCATAAATTATGCTAAGTACAGTCATAATTTGCCAAGCTACGCAAATTTGCAGTCGCAAATTGCAAATCTGCAAACAGAGCACAACTGTTCTGCTCTCCCTCCCAGTGCCAGCAGGAGAAGATGGTCTGCTGCAGATTTTAGATTCTTAGGAATCCAAACTGATGGAAATCTGTTGAAAGTTTATCCAGAATCCCTACTGAATACATGAAAAAGTGCAGCCACTAATTTGATTTGATTGTTATTGTTATTATTATTATTTATTACATTTATATACCGCCCATAGCCGAAGCTTTCTGGGCGGTTTACAAAAATTAAAAGATTGAACATTAAAAAGTCAATATACAATTTAGAACCATAAAACATAAAACAGCTAATATTTAAAACATTTTGAAACCTGCATTTTCATCTTTAGTCAATGGGAGAGACTGTGCACTTTTGAAAAAGGTGCACTTTCCCCATTTGAATGGACCCAAAAAACCCAGAGCACAACAAAGAATGGGGTGAGCTAAACCAACATTTTAAATGAAGTGGAGAACTTTTGTGAGCTCAAGCGTCCTTGGTTCTCCCATACAACTGGAAACTCCTGTTAATTCTAGGGTTGTGCATATGGAAAGGAGGACAGGGCTCCTGTATTAAAAAGGGAATGCATTTTTTTTTTGCTAATTTTAATATGGGCCTTTAAGTGCACCTTTAACCATGAATTTCAGCAGGTATTGTTTTACATGCAGCACCTGGCGAAATTCCCTCTTCGGCAAAACGGTAAAGCTGCAGGATCCCTGCCCTCTTTTGTATCTGGTCACTCTAATTTAGCATCTTCAGCTTTAACTGTTGTGATGAAGAGGGAATTTCACCAGGTGCTTCATGCATAGAAATGGCACCTGCTAAAATTCCCTTTCCTATGCAACTGTTAAAGATTCAGGAGCCCTGTCCTCCTTTCCATATGGCCACCTTCATTAATTCTAAATTCAGGAATTTGCAAACAGTTTTGGAAAACCTGCACTCCAGTTTGTGTTTGGGGGTGCATTTTCAAGTGATTTGCCATCCTAGCTGTGTCTGGATGGGTGCTGAACTCAACATTATGCCCTTTTGAATTTCTGTGATGGGGGGCTGAATGGAGGGCAAAGACCCTCTCAAAGATTGGTAGCAAGGGACAAATGTTCATGTGGGTGAGGGAGAAAATTCAGGTGGGGCTTTCTTTTTTAAAATTGCATTCTACGTGCTGATGAGGAAATAATGGGAATCTTTAACATTGCTTTGTCTTTTTATGGAACATACCTAGAAACTCCTTATCATGAAGCAGGCTTTGCTTGATGGTGATTATGGTAGATGGGGATACCATTTCACCCCAAAGATCACAGCTGGATAAGTGAAACTGAAGCCAATATATCGTGAGCTGCTAAAAGTATTTATTCCACTGATGTGATTCAAATGCAAGTGTTTGTGTGAAGCATGCAACAAGATGGGCACATTTTGCTCATCTTGGGTTTCTGTCCAGATGCTTTGTTTGCCAGCAGAGTGTGAAAGAAATCATAAGTGACACGAGCTGGCCTGCCCTGGGTCCAAAGGGATTGTGCTGAGAATGAAAAAGCACAGCCAGGGATGTGATCTGGCAGGTGTGTCTTCCCAACCTTTGCAATCCTCGGAACGCTGGAATGCTGCTTAAATGCCAGCTGGGAGTAAATTACGGCTGAAGCACTCCCTGAACCCTGGGCTGCAGTAATACCAAAGTGGCTGAAGTGGCTTCATGCCAACTCCCAGCTCTGTGGTGCTGCATCGAATTGAGCTCATCAGGATCGGATAATCTGAGCCAATGTTTTTGGAAGGCAATTAGAAGCAGAATTAACATATTATGAGTGATGATTTCGGAATCGACATGTAGGTGCCTACTGGAGTTTTGCAGTTTTTCCAACTAAGCCACCCATAAGGCCTTATTAAGCACTGTTTTTGACAGTTCAGAAAAACTGCTTACTTGGGCATTTGCCTGAATGTCTAGCCTACCCTGTGAGGAGTGTCCAGGCTGGGTAACAACATTGCTTAAAACCAAGGGTGCTGAAAATAACTATGAGAGTGAAATGTAAACATGCTACAGTTAGACAGACATACAGATATACCTTGCTAACAGCTTGGCTGTGTTGAACTGCCAAATGATGGTAAGTGTTTAATAAGCTACTACAGTTGGTGGGAGGCAGCGGGGGGGGGGGGGTAAAGAATACCAAGAAGTCATCTCTCTGTGTGCTCTTCTCGTGTGAGTCTTTTGGCATCAACCATATAAAGCAAGAATGGGAAACTTTTGCAGCCCACCAGGCTCTGCAGCCCTGCCTGCTGCTGTATCATGACATTAAATTTGCTGCCAAAATTTGGTGGTGAGTACATGTGTGACTTTTCTTGAAAACAAGGCATGCAGGGAGGACAGGCCTTGTCTGGAAGCAAAATTGCACTCCTGGGAGGTTTTCAGGAGCACAGTTCTTTTTCAGAACAAGGTGTGTACTCCCCACACCCCTTATTTTCAAGAAAAGCACTGTCTTCTTTGCTGCTGTCATTGCATCACCAAATTCAGCAGCAGTGTGAGGGCTCCGGGAGAGGCACGAAAAGGGTCATAGGAATGCATGTGACCTACAGACTACATGTCACCTTCTCCTGATATAGAAGAGCATTCTTAGTTGATCTTCTGAGATTGGTTTACTACCTTTTGAATGCTGGCAAAGCTTGTTGTGCCTCAGCTTGGATACAAGCTTTGAGGCTTGTTCGCCTCTTCCATATCAAGGAAGAGGCGAGCATTGGGAATTCTTCTGTGATTCAGGTTAAAATCCATGCCAAAGAAGAATATTCAGTTTACCCTTCCTAACAAGCCCCTAATCTACCTCCCTCCTACCCACTCACCCACCTAGCTAGCTAGCTTCCTTCCTTCTCACTTTCCCACTGATCCCCAAACTACCTTCCCTATCTACCACTCCCATCAGCCCCAGTCAACATGGCCAATGGATAGAGTCTGTGGGAGTTCTAGTCCAAAACAACTGGAGGGTATCAGGTTGCCCACCCCTGCTTTAAACTATACTTACCCAGGCCGGCCAGTAGCTGTAGTAGGGCGAGTGCATTGCTTACTCTCTGTCTCTCTGTCCCTCGCTGGGATCCATGGCAGCTGCACATCATGACCCACATTTTCCCAAGAGCCAATTTTTCCAAAGACTACTGATATGTGGAGAAAGGATTTACTGAATTCAAGTTAACATAGCTATAACTATTTCCCTCAGTTGTGAAAATAGCTCAGCTTATTTCAGAGCCAATCCAATGCATGTCCGGTGTGTGTGTTGCCCCATCAAAGAAAGTTGTGGCATTTGCAGCTGTGGTGTTTGCACACAAACAAACTTTAAAGATGGACAGAGGGCTGTGGCCGGTTAGATCATATCATGATTTGCAATTAATTCTGTTCATACGTTGGAAAATGTGGGGCACTCTGCATAGTATTTTAGCCATTTGTCTAAAATACTAATACAGATAGATTATTCTTTATAGTCTATAAATGGTTGACTTGTTCTTGGATCTCAGATGGCCTACCATCTTAAATTCTTATTTTTTTTGGGTGGGAGAAGTGTGGAAAATGATCAGTTAGTGATGATGATGATGATGATGATGATGATTATTATTGTGGTTTGATATGATATATAGTAATGATCTTCGCTTATCACGCACAACGCCTGAAGAGTGATGATTCCTAGATGATCATTGTGTTGTATAAATGGATTAAGAAAAGAAAGTTTCCTGAGCCTGCTCCTTTTAGCTCCCCGTACTCTGTTTTTCTGATATTTTTCAGTGGAGTGGCTTACTAATAGTTTTGGGTGCTAAACCGTAAAGAACAGATGCTCCCACACATATATCTTTTTACCCCAGAGGCTATTTTTATATGAGAAAAATGACCTTTGCTATTGTCAAGCAAAACTTAGAACACACACATTGGGATCATTTAGAGCTGGTTACACTACAATTGGTTTCATTGGTGAATAACCAGTGCCACGTGTGATGCATAACTTATAATAAACGATGGACTGGTGTTTCCTCTGATAGAAGCTCCTTCTGTTGGAGGGGCATCTCTAGATCCAACCCATGAGCGCTAATTTATATATCCATGCATGTCATTGCAAATAATTTCCTTCTTGCTCATCTAGAACATTTTTCTTCCCAATTTGCTTGGATTCACATGTGTAATATACATATGGCATCTTTTTAAAAATATAGGATGAGTAAGGAACAGATTCAAATTTGTCTCCCCTGAGAATCCATAATGTCATTATCTTAGTTCCACATGCATGGGGAAGAGTGGAGATATTTCCTAACTGAACGAAGTGCTTTATTATCTTCATCTTATACATCTTCACATCTGGGGGGGGGGGGAGAGGAGACAAGGGATATTTGAGCAAATTGAAATTTTCCTAATTTTAGAGGGCTGTCTATATGTGCTCAAAGCCCCATGGTGGCTCTGAATAGGCTCTGCATCAGTTGCATTACGCAGCCGCAGTTCCGCTGCCACTGCTACTCTTCCGCCATCTGACCTCACTCTGTGGTTGATCTGAGGGGCATTCCGGAAGGATGTCGACCAGCAATTAGTCACTGGAAGCCAGGAAGAGGATGGTGTGTGTGTGTGTTGTGTCTCCAGTATCCAGATGACTGCCAGAAACCCCACACACCCTTCTTGGCCAATGCAGCTCTATCAAAGCCCCAGTTTGAAGCTCAGTTCAGTTCGCTCAAGTTTCCATTTGGAAACTTTTCAGTTCATTTGAACCTGAAAAGTGCACATTTCTCTGCACATTGACTACAACATGAACGTGCCTATGTCTTAAAAAATGTACTTTTCAAAGTGTGCATTTTTTTAAAAAATGCAGTTTTTCAAATGTATTGCCAGTTTAGGAGGGTGCAAACATTTTTCAAGAAAATGTGCACCCATTTTTTTTTTGGTTTTAATTTTTGTAAACCTCCCAGAGAACTTTGGCTATTGGTCGGTATAGAAATGCAGTAAATAAATAAATATGGGGCTATGAACAGGGCAGGTTCAGATGATTTGAAAATGAAAATGAGATTCTCAAACACCCCTACTCACATGAACTGATCACAGTCAGAACTCTTTATTGTATTTGGCTAATAGCCATTACAAACTAAATAATAATAATAATAATAATAATAATAATAATAATAAATTTATTTCTTACCTGCCTCTCTTTCAGGATCAAGGCGGGGAACAACATTAAAAGCAAATGATATAAAATACATAAAATTGATTAAAAACATATAAAATTAATATATTATTAAAATATAGATAAAACTCTTTAAATTTGACTGGGTAGGCCTACCAGAAGAGATTGGTTTTTATGGTTTTCTTAAAGTCAAAAAGACTATCAAGTTGACGAATCTCCTCCGGCAGGCCATTCCACAGCCTGGGAGCGGCAGAAGAGAAGTTGTCAGCCTGGTTTTGGCCAACTATAGCAAATTATTACCAGACAATCTAAGCGTGTGGGGCAGTTTGTATAGGAGAAGGTGATCCCGCAGGTAACCTGGGCCCAAACCATGTAGGGCTTTAAAGGTAATAACCAACACTTTGTATTTAAACCGGAAACAAATTGGCAGCCAATGGAAGATCTTATAGCTGGTGTAATATGGTCACCCCTAGGTGTACCGGTGACCAAGTTGAAGTTTCCGGACTAGGCACAGAGGTAGCCCTATGCAGAAGTCAGGTCTCAAAGTCAAGTGAATAGATCATGCAATGGCAGAACATAAACACAAATGAAATTAACAAATCACCTGCACAATCAACTGCAATAGCATTCAAAGTGAATTTGCTTTGTGGCCTTAGCAAACAGGGATGTTTTGTATTTAACATAAGGGACTCAGTCTGACAGTAACCAGAAAATCTTCTCACAGACACTTTTACCCTGTAAAGATGTCAAAGTCTGTCACAGGAATTTCTCCCTAATCTTTGGATATAGATGGCAGTACAGAAAATAATGTGAGACAGTGGTCCTTCCTACACCTATGGGTGTAGAAGGAGGGAGGGGAGGCGATTCTGGACATACCTGCTTCCCGGATCATCACTCAGATCCAATCAGGAAGTGCGATGTCCCGGGAGGAAGGAGGGATGTTGCTCCATCACATCCACCATTTTGGTGGGGTTTTTAGAAGGCACAGGGAGCATCACGTGGCAAAACAGGTAAAGGGGAATCCCCCCATGCCCCATACCATCCTGGGGATGGCAGAATTTCTGTCCCCCCCCCATGGGCATGGAGTCACCCCACGTGGCTCCATGCCCATTTCATGACCCGGGATGGTGGAAATGTTGGGATGTCTGCTGTTCCTGTAACTTCATCCAAGGGTGCTATGGGCATGGTTTGGGTTAGGGTTAGGTTCTCAAGGAACCTAAATGAGTTCTCAAAGAAGCAAAAGGTATTGGGATCTTTCATGATACATTTTAAATAGGAAGTACCATTGAGAAAAAATTAATTGGATCTAAGTCCTGGTTATTATCTATCCCATATATCCAATCTCTCAATTTGTTTTCTGTGGTGAAAAATCTGGTGGTAGATTTTTGGAGATTAGCAACTCCTGGCATGACTTAGTGCAGCCACCCTTTTTCATTTTCCTCTCTGGGATAAGTGGTGGCAGGAGCACAATGCGTGAACTATGGGTAAGTAATCCACGGCATGCCACAAGGTTGCTGGTCATGTGAGGAGCACACACATCATGATTTTCCTACTGCTCACTGCTCCATAGTTCCCCTACCCACTCATCCACCCACTCTCATGATCGTTTGAATACTGCCTCTTTTGCAGGGACTTTATTTGTTATTTATTAATTTATTTATTTATTTACAATATTTATATACCACTTCCCATTCAAGAATTTCAGAGTGGTGAACAAATAGAATAAAAGAATAATAAAAAAATAAAATCACATTAAAAGACATTTTTAAAAGAAACAAAGTGCGAATAAAACCATAGCTAGTCATTAAGGGAAGGCTTCCAGGAACAACAAAGTTTTCAGGAAGCATTGGAAGGAAAAGTTGGCACCTGGCTGACCTCCAATGCCAGGGAATTCCATAGGAAGGGGGCCACCACACTGAAGGCTTTTCTCCTGGTGGACTCCAATTGGATCATAGGTCCATGTGGAACCACCAGGAGCATGCCCTCAGATGACCTCAGTGACCAGGCAGATTGGTGGGGATATGTTTGCAACTTTTGTCCCATTCAGTTCTTTGCAGTCCAGTCTTCCTGTTGTTGCTGTTCTTGTTAACAATGAAACCAAATGAAAAATGCCTCACTCAGCTTTCAAGCACCCAGCAGGTAGCAGCACTGGAAAGTCCCAAGGGAGGAAGTCACAGATAAGTCTTCTAAGGGGCTTTCCAGGAAGCACAAGCAGCTGTCAAGGATGCCAGGACAAAACAGGATCAAATTGCTAAAATAAAGAGCACATGCACATCACTCAGCCACCTCCTTACAGTAAGGTAAGCACTCAAGCCCCCTGAAATTCTCACCCCTTCCCACAATTTTTGGATGCAATTTTTTTATCCAAACTCTGTATAATTAAACTGGCTTATATGAATAAATCATAAAATATGATCAAAGCAGAGTTCCCCAAGCTCAGACATAGTGAGGGATTATTTTACAAGCAGAAACAAATGTTTCTGATCTCCTCATGGGTTTGAAGTGAGGAGGAGCATATGATCCCACATTCCTGTGTGGATTTCTGCACCTAAGAGTACATTATGATTTAGCATCCTGTCCAAAAAGGGTGATTATGGGGATGCTAGGTTACAGACATATCCTTTGGTGTCAGTATATTTGAGTACCATAGTTCAAGCTTCTCAGTCACCAGTAAATGTGTTTCAAAGTGAAATTGCAGAGAGGTTAATCATCAAGACTTAATGTACAATTTATACATTTAAGGCACAATCCTATGTTTTTTAGACAGAAAATGTCCTACAACTCCCAGCATTCCCCAACCAAGACAATGCTGAAAGAGGAATGGCATTTTTTTCTTTCTAAATATACATAGGATTATACCCTTAAACATGTCGTGAATTTAAATATGCAGTATATATATATATATATATATATATAGTCTGATCATGCTTGACTTTATACAAAAGAAAAGAATGTAAACAATTCCTTAGAAATGAAATGAAAATGCAGAGTTTTACCTTTAATTTTTAGTTTCATCGTTGTCTGTTAAAATTTACTTAGCTTTAGAGACATTAGACTTCTCAGTGTATTATTGAATACAGCGCCATTTTTGCACTTGCTACATTTAGAATAAATGTAAAAAGTGAACATGCTTTGTCTTCAGTCTGGATCCCTTATTGATTTTTTCAGTGGCTTTCTAACCAAACCTGGGAAACCAAATAATTATCTATTATGTTTGGAAATGAACTGAAGACCACCGCTTTGAAAAGGGGAGTCAAGGTAATTAAAGTTTGTTGTAACCCAGCACACATTTGATGTATTATTATTGATCCTACATACCTTTGATGGAAGTGATTGTTATTACAAGAACTGTTGATGTGAGCATTCTACTTGTCACTTTTGTAACCAAGAATAGCATCATTCTTTTTTAGCTTGTCATGAATATATTACCCTGCATTTTTTTGGTTCTCCTATTAAGTGTTATATTCCGCTTTTTGTTTTTGTTTTTAAGGAAGTGAGCATACCAAATGCTGTGTCTTCACTTGTGGCTATGACACTATTGCATCAATTTCAGGAGGGATTATGTACCATGGGATAATCTCATACTATCGTCTCAGAGCTGGCCCTCCCATGATGTGGAAGGAAGCCTTTGCTCAGGTGGAGAACCATGAGGAGCAGCAGATTGGGGTCCCCATCACTGCCCTTTCATCCCAACTGCTGCCATTTGCATTGTCCTTGCAGTTCTTTGGGCTGCGGTGCTCCAGTCCTTTGCTACTGCTTTTTCACACACACACACACACACACTTGTGCCACTCACCTCAACTGGTCATTCACACCACCTGCAATGCCTGTCTTGAAGGTCAGCCACCTTACCACCACCAAGATAAAGCTGATACTGGGTGGGGGTATAGTCTTCTCTCTCATCACTCAGGGGGAATCTGTCCCACTGGATTGCTATTGTTCTCTCCCCAACACACCCTGTCTATACTCCAGCATGAATCAAGAGAGGAAAAAAAGGCTGAAGGGACTTCAATCTGAGCAGGAATCAATGAAGGGCACTGAAGTACTCCACTGGAGAAGTAGAAACACACAGGGCTTCTCTAAATGAGAGATTTATAGCACGCTCATGACTGGCCACTCACAGAAGTTTGTGGGTCGATTACATGATGTTGTCAACTGACAGGATGTCTTCCATGGTTTCCCCTGGTAATCCCAGAATCCTGTCTTTTAAAAACACAGAGATAATTCAGTAACTAATTTCTAATCCTGTCATCCTCCCCAAGGAGAAAATTATTCAAAATGATCACCTCCCCAGCCCCTTTTGTGAGATTTTTAATTTCATCCCCCCAACACCACCACAAATTGCCAAAAATGGAAGAATCAAAATGTTCAGCACAACACTAATTAATAGGCTCATGAAGTAGTAAAATAATTAGAGAATAATACCATCATATGCTTAAGGATCCCAGTTACATACTGTATCACCTGATACAGAGTGATCATTTCAGTTTGACAATTCATTGGTGAGGGCGAGTGTAAGTGTTATCACCTAACACAAAAAATAGTATCTTTCTTTTCTCTCCATATATTAAAATCATAAGTTCTGAAAGCATCTTATGTGGTCACAGTCCTCACCGATTTTTCAATGTGCCAAAACTTACTTTAGTTTTAATATAGCTTATACCTTTCCAAACCCTATTTAGTCAGTATCTGCTGTTCATGGTGTAAGAAGAAGAGTTGTATTTAATCTGCAGGTTCAACAGCACATGCATGTTTAGATGGTTAGGGAAGCTGAATTGTTACAGTGATCTCAGATGGTTGTACAAAGGTCTTCATTTCAGTCCCAGGGAAATCTGGTCCAGAAAAATGGTGAGGGATAGTAGAATAATAAGGAGGAGAAATGCATGAATAATGCATTGGAAAAATGACAGGGAAAAAATATCCTGAATAATTTATTTGCTGAATAATGTTTGACCACCTACAGAGCTAGTCAAATAAGGAAGAAAATTAATGCACAAATTATTTATTTCACAACTCACTGGAAAAAGCTCATTAGATGCTTTACTATCATCTACATAAATGCCATACATCTGTCTCCAGATATAGCTTAGGAGTCCACATAGACTCTGGATGCATAAAGACAAAATCCATTTGGATTAGTTTATGTTCCTTTCAAGATCCTGTTATTGTATAATAACAGCACTTTGTTCAACTATTGAATATGAATACAGGTGGATGTATTTGTTTATTTATTTAGTAAGTACATTTGTCTATTGTAGATCCCCTAAATGAAATTGATTTAATAAAGATATTTCTCTTTTAACCCAAACAAACTTGCATCTTGTCTCTTTCATATCTTTGAACTCAGGCTGCCAAAGTGTGTGCTTCTCCCACCCATCATTTTCTCCTTATAACAAGTCCATGAGATTGGTGAAGCTGATAGACAGGGCCTACAAGGTCATTCAATGTGCTTCATATCTGTGCAGGCATATGAACCTGAATCTTCCCAGTCCAAGATTCTACCCACTACATCACATCAGTGGAGGGTGGCTCCTATTTCAATGAGGCTGTGAATCCATTCTGGGTTTCAGTCAGAACCATTCAGAAGTCTAAAGGAGCTATCCTAGGTGCTGGAACTATTTTGGGAATGGGCTTAGTACCTTGGATAGCACCTTTAGAGTTCTAGTTGGTTCTAACTGAAACCTATAATGGATTCACAGCCCCAACAAAATAGAACCCACCAGCTTCCATTGTATCACATTATCTTTCTCTATACACCACATTGCAAACAGCAGCAGCACCTTCAGTTGTTGAAATTAAAAAGAACTCTGTCCAAAAGAACATTTTAATGTCTGGGGGGAAAATAAGAAGCCAGAGTAATAAGATGACTCATATACAGCCCTTTGCACAAATAATAACAGACGTTTATCACTATAATGGATTCTGCCTTCAGCATCAGTTCTAGTAGACACTCCCTTGGGATTTCAGTAATGCAAAGCACAGCAGAGAAAAAACATGGATGGCTGGGCTTTTTGACACAAGGCATCTCTCTATGGAGCTTCTCGTGCCTTGAAATGTCTTGCCACGGGACCAGCATAGGTAGGGAAGCTTCCTTCCAGATGGGAATTTGTTTCACACTGCAGCTCTGATCCTAAGCATATTTATTTGGAAATATGTTCTGCTGGAATTATTGCTACTTACTGGCTCACAAATAAATGCAAGAAGATTGCGGAGTTTGTTGATAAGAAGTAAATAACTTCAAAACAAGATTACATACTGCTTACATTTACTCTGCTTCTTCTCAGGGTATCACTTCATCCTTTCACAAAATGTAAGGTGATCATTTGAGTTAGGAGGAGAGACTAACTGTACCATCCTGTATGTGTCTACTCAAAAGTAAGTCTCATTGAATTCAATGGGGTTTACTCTGAAGTGGGTAAATGGGAACAGGATTGCAGCCTAAAAAAACAAGACTCCAGCACTCTACCTCCAGGTCACTGGATCTGGCCAAAGGGGTAATTGGACACACAGATAATCAAAATATGTGACCACTCTTGGTTTCATTGCAATTGCCATGGTCTGCAATATTAACAGAATGTTCTCAGTCACTTTTGATTTCAACAGAGAAAGAATGGTAGATATATATTGCTTGTAAACTGGTTCACTGTCTTGGAATGGCAATGTATTGAGAAACTATTCCTATTGATGACAGGCTAGTTAGTGTTCCACTGAAATTGTCATATTTAGATACTCAGGTATTAATCTATAAGCAATGATATATGTAATATTTGAAATCCAGACAATAAGGGCAAAGCCATCTATGCTTCTAATAGGGGCTGTATAATTAGCCTATTGAGTATTTCTAGGATACAGAGATGTTTGTGAAGTCATAGGCTTTCATGTAATCTTCATGTTTAAGTTGGGACTTAAACATGATTATAAAATAAACCAGGAGTGGGCAGAAGGTCTCCAGTTGTTTTGAACTTCAACTTCCATAAGACCCTTTTAGCATGACCAAATGGTCACGAATGCTGAGAATTGAAATCCAAAATATCTGAAGATCTATCTTCTGCCCACCCCTGGGTTGAGCCATTCCAATCTACAAGGTGAGCACTAATAAGGTCAGTAGATCAAGCCCTTAATCAAACATAGGAAATCAAAGTGAGGAGGCAGATCAATGTAAATGTAGAGGTGAAAGAGATTTTACTTGTTTGTTGATGTAATGTCAACTCAGATGGTCTTGTGACATCAATGGCTTGCCAATACTAACTTACTGCACCAGTAGCCAGGTCTCAAGAGGTCAGAAGACTTGGCTATTGCCAAGGCTCCCAGTCACTTCAATTGACCTTATTTGTGTTTGCTTGACCTGAACTATCAGGGAAAAATGTATTCCTTGTAGTGTGGGGAGAGGAAAGGTGACATTGCCTCCTTGATTAAATACTTCAGCCTTTTCAAAATTGATGCAAATGAGGAAACTGCTCCAGCTGACAAAGCAATCTGTTAAAGTGATCTGAACATCCTTTTAAATGATATATCTGGAGAAAAATGAACTCAGGAATGTAACATTCATGAAGCTGATGACTGGATTCATGGCTGTTGGCAGTAGAGAGTTGCCAGATACCCCCTCATTTTAAGTATGGTGACGATATCAAAGATCCTGTATCTTTAACAGCTGTGTAGAAAACAGAATTTCAGCAGGTGTCATTTTCACCAGGTATACATGCAGCACCTGGTGGAATTCCCTCTTCATCACAACAGTCAAAGCTGCAGTAGTCTAGCTAGAGTGACCAGATACAAAAGAGGGCAGATCCCCTTCAGCTCTAACTGTTGTGATGAAGATGGAGTTTCACCAGGTGCTTCATGCATACAAATGACACCTGCTGAAATTCCCTTTTGTACACAACTGTTAAAGATACAGGAGCCTTGTCCTCCCACCCTATTTGAAGGGAAATGGCTAACTTTAAAGTTTCACCATAGACCTGATCATTGTCTCATGAGCTATAATCAAAGTTATTTTCTCTGTATTGTCTGGTACGCTTTGCTTTCTGAAAACCATTCAGACATGTCACTAGATTTATCCCTGTTTCTCCATGTTATTCCTTGCTTACTCCTGCCTTTTGCTTGCTTGATGGTATGCAGCTAATTGCCTAGAGTAATTGTGTATTTAAGGATTTTGCTGAAGAAAGTACAGTGGAGCTCCATATTAGAGGACTTCTGGTCATTTCCAGTTTAAAAATTGTATGGATTTAGAATATTTACACTGAGCTACACTGATTTTTATGTTGGCCTATGTGAACATTTTCATGCAGTGCTTTGTATGTAGATTCAGAAACATCTGAATGCAAAAATCATAGATTTTAAAAATACAGAGAAGCAGGGCCTATTCCTTTCTAACCACATGTGCCATGTATTTTAAATGGGGAAATGAATCATAGGCAAAATTCAAAGTAAGGCAAGTGGACTTCTGTTCATGCAGCAGGAGTCCCCTCATCCCATCCTCTCCCCAACCCCTTCCAAAATCTGCTAAACAAATCTTACCAAACCCCCAGGAGCCTTTCAGGGTGCATGGCAGGTAGGGTAACCATATGAAAAGGAGGACAGGGCACCTGTATCTTTAACAGTTTCATAGAAAATGTAATTTCAGCAGGTGTCATTTGTATATATGCAGAACCTGGTGAAATTTCCTCATCATCACAAAGTTAAAGTTGCAGAAGCCCTGCCCTCTTTTGTACATGGTCAAGGACAGGGTTTCTGCAGCTTTAACTGTTGTGATGAAGAGGGAATTTTACCAGATTCTGTATGCATACAAATGACACCTGCTGAAATTCCCAGTTCTTTGCAACTGTTAAAGATACAGGAGCCCTGTCCTCCTTTTCATATGGTCGCTCTAATGGCAGGGAAGCGGGGAGAGATGACTATTTCACTGATGGAAAGTATTCTGTTCATTTCATTCAAATCTCTTGTTTTTATGCCTAGAACTTGATGTGCTCCTTGTGTAGGCTGACCATCTGAAAAGGAGGACAGGGCTCATATAACTTTTACGGTTGTACAGAAAAGGGAATTTCAGCCGGTGTCATTTGTATGCAATTAGTTCCTGGTGAAATTCCCTCTTCATCACAACTGTTAAAGGTGCAGGCACTATACTAGAGTGACCCTATACAAAAGAAGGCAGGGCTCTGCGACTTTAACTGTTGTGATGAAGAGGGAATATCACCAGGAACTAATTGCATACAAATGACACTGGTTGAAATTCCCTTTTCTCTACAACTGTTAAAGTTATATGTGCCCTGTCCTCCTTTTCAGATGGTCAGCCTATCCTTGTGTATCCTAGACATCTGCATCTAACTGTTAGTTGTATGGAGTAACACCTAGCGCAGGGGCCCTGAACAAGAATTCAACCTCTGGGCTGAATTCCGTTTTTCAGAAGCTCTCAGGGGCTGCATTCAAGCAGCAATGGGGCTGAAGTAGGCTGACCATATGTAAAGGAGGACAGGGCTCATGTAACTTTAACGGTTGTAGAGAAAAGGGAATTTCAGCCAGTGTCATTTGTATGCAATTAGTTCCTGGTGAAATTCCCTCTTCATCACAACAGTTAAAGTTGCAGGGGCCCTGCCTTCTTTTGTATAGGGTCACTCTAGTATAGTCCATGCACCTTTAACTGTTGTGATGAAGAGGGAATTTCAGCAGGAACTAATTGCATACAAATTACACTGGCTGAAATTCCCTTTTCTCCACAACTGTTAAAGTTACATGAGCCCTGTCCTCCTTTTCATATGGTCAGCCTAGCTGAAGGCAAAAAGGGTTGGGGTCAAAATATCAGCAAGTTTTAAGTTAAATCTGACAGTCAGAGAGGAAAGGCATTTCAAACTTTTGGAATGGGACAAAACTGTGCAAATACCAGGAAATCACCAAACAAATGGCAGTCAGAGGCAAGGGGGCAGAGGAAGCTGCAGGGCCATCTGTGGAACACCAGAGGGCGGAATTGGAATTCCTTGTGGGCCGTATTTGGCCCACAGGCCTGAGGTCCAGCACTCTTGACCTAGAGAGATGGTGCATTAACTTAATCAGGGATGGAGAAGTCCCATGGCACTGCGTCTTCACCAAGCAGGATATGACACTTTGAAAACAGTTTGAAAACTGTATATGGAGTGGGTCACTACCATTATAAACCTTTATAAAGCAGTAGTGTAGATCCTGCCACAGACACACCATTTACAGCACAACCCTAAGCATGCCTACTCAAAGTAAGTCACATTGTGCTCAATGGGACTTCCTCCAAGGTAAATGGGTATAGGATTTCAGTCATGATGTGCAATCTTATGCAGATTTACTCAGGAGTAAATCCCACTGAGTTCAATAGGGCTTGCTCCCAAGTAAGCATATATAAAATTGCAGCCTTGATGATGTAATTTTTAATGGGCTTTCTAAATGTCACAATTTTCCTAAGCTCTAAACCCTTGAGAATCCAGGGCCAGATCACCAAGCACAACATGACATTTTGGAAACATTTTGAAAACTATATATGGAGTATGTTCTGGACCTCAACGGTTGTCACTACCGTTATAAACCATGATAAAGCAGTAATGTAGATCCTGCCTTAGTTGAATTGCTGTAGTATACTTATTACTACAAGTTTATTTGGGTAAATCATAGGTTATTACAAAAATTAAAACAGATATGCCATTGACTGAAGATTTTTCTTCCTGTGTCTTTTTTGATGGTTGGGTTCATCTGAATGTGACATAGTGCCTAGGCTGACCATATGAAAAGGAGGACAGGGCTCCTGTATCTTTAACAGTTGTAGAGAAAAGGGAATTTCAGCCAGTGTCATTTGTATGCAATTAGTTCCTGGTGAAATTCCCTCTTCATCACAACAGTTAAAGTTGCAGGCATTATACAAGAGTGACCATATACAAAAGAAGGCAGGGGCCCTGCAACTTTAACTGTTGTGATGAAGAGGGAATTTCAGCAGGAACTAATTGCATACAAATGACACTGGCTGAAATTCCCTTTTCTCTACAACTGTTAAAGTTACAGGAGCCCTGTCCTCCTTTTCATATGGTCAGCCTATAGTGCCCTAAGAACATTTTCATTTTCATGCTGATTTTATACAAAGGTTTATGCTCTGTTTTTAATGGAAAATGCTGTGACCTTATTTAAAGGAAGAAACATATATATGTTGTTTTTGGTTATTCAGCTTATCTAAGGTGAAATCACCTTAGATGGAATGCATCTGTTTACAGGCAACACAAAAACACAAGGACTTTAAAATGTGAAGGTAAATCTACTGTCTTGTATGATCATTCATCAATTAATCAGTTCTATCAATCTGATAGAAGTAGATACCAAACCACAGTTGAGTCTTTCACACATGCACACCAAGAGCAGAAGAAAGGCTCAAAAGTACATGTCTTGTCTAAAAAGGAACTGAAAAAGTGTCACAAGTCAAGGGAATAAAGTGACAGTATTTTAGTATTAAGAAGTCCGAGACTTTCCAGTGTAAAGTGAATAAAGCAACCGCCATCTTTTGCTGCTCTCAGTTGTATTGAGTACTCAGGGGAAATAGAGAAAGGAAGTTAACATTTTGAAATAAAAGAACAGGAGTGGAGGCCATGATTTTCTGAAGTTAAAGAGAATTTCAATGTGTTTTGGTTCTGCTACCTAGATATAACTGTCTCATGATGACCCATAGGAAGAAATCAGTGAAGTTCCATTCTCTGAAACATATTTTCCAACTGAATTGTACACACAAACTGTGCTCCTTTTTTGTAATCAAAATGAGTAATTCAGACTGTAAGCCTGTGTCCACTTAACTGGCAGTAAGCATGATCCAACTCAACTGTACTTACTTCTGAGTAGACTTATACAGGATTCCACTGTCAATGTCCCAAAAGACAATCACGCAAACTACTTCTCGGAATATATGAATATTCCTGGAATCCTGAACTATAAACAGGAATGAATTTTGATTTTCTACATGATGTCATTGCTGTGATGTCATGTTTCTTGACAACACAATAGCATGTGTATTGATATGTTTCATCAGGAGTCTACAGTGTGTCTTGGAATTGGCTTACCAGAGAGATATGAGCACCAATCATAACTTTTTCAGTATTCTTGAGACTGCAATCTGTATCATTACAAAGAGAAATCATGATGTTTCAATGAAGGATAAATTAAAGGTTTAGTTTTGCTTATGCTCGCCGCTACACTGATTATTTGAAAATTTAATTGTTTTGAAACATAGTTGTGGACTTATTGGTAATATTTGAAAAGTTGTCCTAAAAAACAAACAAAAGAAAACTCTGGAAAAGTTTGCTTTTATTTCAATAATTTTGAATGGGTAATTATTAATGGCCAGAAATATGAAGACTTCAAAAGTCAGTCTAGACTAATGGAAAGAAATAAAGAAAACAGATTCATCACGAGGTAAACGTGCTCTATCAACATTTAATGCCTTTACTGGAAAGGAGGATGGCTGTAAAAATGATAGATGGCATACGCCCAGAAATCTATTTTTCCAATTATTTTATTCTTCAGAGTCCCATTTTTATTCCTATTTTATGGAAGAGCTTCAGCTCATTAGCAGAGTCCATGCAGTTAGAATGAAATAAGAATTAAAATTATGCCAGTACAACTAATGGGATATGGGCAAAAACAGTATAGTATCACTTTCTACATAGGGATTGGAAGGAAATGAAGATGGACAAGGTGTGAGACCAGCACCTACCCCAGCCTTCCCCAATCTGGCCTCTATATGTGTCGAACTACTAACTCCATCATCCTCGGCCAGCATGCCTGGATGATCAGAGTTGTAACATTTGGATTGAATTTCAGTGAAGAAGGAGAAAGACAACACTCAACAAATGAGCAAGTAACTCCTGTGTTTTCAGCCTACTTCCTGCCCAGCTGGAACAGTTTGTGGGGGGGGGGCGGCTTTTGTGGGTGGGAAGGAGGGGAAGAAAGATGCTGCATGTGCAAGGCACATGTGGGCACTGTGATGCGTGGATGGGGCAGAGCCTATAAAGGCCAGCCCCACTGTTGTCTTATTTCACTTTCTGGCTCCCACCCTCCTCCCTTTAACTAGTATGGGATTAGCCAGTCACTCCCTATGGAGGGGGGTGAGTAGGTATTTTACCTGCCATGAATCTGCAGTTGTGTACAGTTTTTTTGCCTACTCCATACTGGAATTACAAGTAGCAGAGGGTGAGTGAACAGGTGGATTAGACTGGACTTACAAAGTGTGCAGGAATTTGCATGAAATTACAATAGCACTCTGGCACCTTTCGGTGATTGGCATATCCAGAGGACCTGCTCCTTGGGGACTGTGCAGCTCTCGTGTCAGGATATGGTTTGCCTTTGGGGACCTTCCTGCCTCATGTATTCAGAGCTCTGCAGCCCTGGGAAGGGTGACGCAGGTTGGTCTCCCCACATTTTCTAAGTGTCTCATAAGAGAGTGGCCAGGTTTTCCCAACTCCTGGCTTTGCAGAGTGGCTCGCCCATAATGGTAGGCTAAGTGCCTGAAGAAAGGATCTAATAGATCCCCACACTTTCACATCCAGATCCAGGGAGGGCGAAGTTCCCTAATTTAAATAAAGAGGCCCTAGTTTATCCCAATCTCTAGTGTCCATGCTTCCTTCTCCATTCACAATATATGCACGGTAGGTAAACTTCTTTTGTTAGGTGTAATGCCAGTTCTCATTCCCAGGGCAATTCATTCTGGCTATCTATATCCCTAAAGTGCTCTTATCTATCATGTAGATCCATCTAGCATCTTTAGGTGGAATGCAGTGGGGGCTATTTGGGTGTCCAAAGTGATGGCTAACTGTAACCTTCCTGTATCCCCCTACCTTTCACATTCACACATTCCTAGCATGTTTCGTTCAGTTGCTCCTGTGTTTTGTGATATTCGGTTGGATCCAAAGAACTCTGAGCAGAAAGGAAATAGCCACTAGTGCTATTCTGGAAGTGCACAAGCTTACACAAGAGTGCATATATTGGTATAATAAATAGTTTACATTGTAATTCTTATGCTTCCATTTGTGGATAAGATTGCAAGTAGCAGATAATATACAAGTAGCTGATATTTGTTGTATTGTGATTTACTTCCTCGCACAGTGCTTCAGTGTGAGGTGTAAGACCGTCCTTCTGCAAGTGGAAAATATCTTTAAGAAGCAGAAACTGTTGGATGCAACATATTATATATTATTCACCATCATGAAGAGTACTGAGGCTGAAAATAAACATTCCTATGCATGCATGGACGCACACATACACAGAGTATACTTAAGAAAACTAGTGCATTTGAACTGTTGGAAGCAAATCAGAATTTCCTTTTTCTTTTTTTTTTACATTCATTTTTTTCTTTTTTTACACATAAAACCAACAAAACATCTAAAACAACACACTAAAAGAGGACAATAGACAGAGTTACAGTGGATTCCTGATTTTCTCCCCAGCAAAGACATTAAAATGTGGAAATTTCCTTTTTCCACCTTATACAATGGTAAAGTGTAAATCACGCCAATATCTCTTTTTGACAGGTTAGATGAGAAATTCATGAAATGTGGCTCTCCAACATTGACCTCAAGACACACACCTCCATTGGAGACCTGTCCATTGCAACCCTTTGGCCATCTGATTGATATCTGTCCTTGTTTTAATTGACCCAAAACTCAGCATGAAACTGTCCCTGAGAAGACAATTGTATTAAAGCATTAAAGCAATTCACAGGCTTCACTTCACATGAGAAAGTGTGGTGCTTTTCCCCTCCTCTAATAGAAGACACCACTTTTTTCTCCTTCTTTGCATGCATTCTTCTACCGTGTCTGAAAGGTCACTCTGGCAACAGCTGCCAGATGTTGTTTGGATGAAGATGACAGAAAGCGTTATAATGCTAGATGTATCTGGCATATGTGCATCAAAAATAATAAATGTCTACCTGGGAAAACAATGTTAACTTATGCAAAATGACAAGCTCTGCCAAAGATGCAGGCAAAAAGGTTAGGACCAATATCACGTTGAAATATTTTCTTGTACTTGAACGTATAAGAATAAAATGAATGCTTTCAAAGCTAAAGTGGGAAATTATTATTATTATTATTATTATTATTATTAATCTACTGTTTACCTAACTCCTTGGATAGATAAAAATGTTTTAGCTTCCAGACATAGCTAAAAGATTAAAGGGAAAATCTAAGAATGTCTAAGGAGAATACCCATTGTAGGGTGCCACACACCTTTTGTTCAACCAATCCTGGCTTCACTTCCAACTGGAAGAGGGCAGAACCAAACCAGTGAAATCATGCTTCATTTTTTATCAAGAAAAATGCACTGCTTTCTAATTTTTAAAAACGAGCTGTTCAGCCACAAGCTTTGTTGTGGTAAAAAAAGAAATGTAAATACCAAAAAAAATGTGGACACTGGTTGAACCTGAATTCATGAGAACAGACACATTTTGTTTCTGTTACTTTTTTAAAAAATGCTAGGGAAGCTAGTTATCACCTTGAAATATATGTGTAAGTGTATGTGTGTGTGCGTGTGTGTGTGTAGGTGGGGTGGGGTGATGGGGATTGCCTCTACCATATAGAATGGGCAGAACATGAGACACAAATGGCTCAGTTCATCTGTCCATAAGACCAGTGTTGTGGCATATTTCCATTGAACCAGTCTGGAGCATCCTTCCCACACTGCCTGTGGTATATTGTCCCTCCTGGCTGGCCATACCAGGAATTGCTTGGGACAGCTCTCAGACACTGTGCTTTCAGTTTCCTTTTCAGCCATTTTGTATCTGTCTGCTGCATGGCCTGTTCTCAGTAAGCACTCATTATTAAAGGTTTGGTTGGTTTTGCATCCTCAGTGTAACCTTCTCTTCGTGATGCATTTCACTTCCAACATTGACAGTGCAAGATTAGCCAGTTGCCAGCTGGGGAAGAAGAAGGGCTCCTGATTAGTTTAGGCAATGGAATGTTTTTCACCTATTCTACAATGTTGAATTCCGAAGTCCAACTGATTTGCTTTGTTCAGGCTGAAGTGACTGCCTAAATAGATCACAACTATCAGGTTAAGTGAAGATTGAGGTCTTTCTCCTCAAACAAGAAGAAACACATCACTAAGAAGGACAAAAGAGAACACAGATTTGCATAACATTCCCATATGCTAATATATATGTATAGATACAAATTTAGAAATAATTACAATAATGCAAATACAAATATAACACTTCACACCATAGAGGACTGAATAGATGACTGGTGCGACTCTTCAGTCAACTGTCCAGGTGAGAGCTATTGATATACAACTGAAAGGGCACCACTTCTTATGCTTATTGAAATTGGATTTGGACAAGATAGCCCTTTGTTGCCCAAAAGTAATAGGCTCTTTTTCCTAGGAGATATGCCAATTCCCACTAAGAAGCACAGACTCCAAAGATCTGATCCAATGCACTTTTATTATGTTCAGCTGAGCGGGTGCACTCTAGCAAGCTACCAGCCCACCAGAGTCACACCTAGGGGCACGCAAGCCCCCCTCTTTTATACTTTACAGCATAAGATCTACGTCTCTGCTTTATACAGCGCAAGCGCAAGCAAAACCCAATACATTCCAACAAGAGAGTCACTGCACTTTGACACACTGTTGAAAGCTACTGCGCATGTTTCAATTGTTGCTGGGGTAAATTCTGTAGCATCTGATAAGGTGCGCTGATGGCCTTGCATTAGGCAGACAAATGCTATAACCAGATGAAACCAGACTTGTGGCAAGGCCCTATCTGCAGCGTACGCACTTTGAATTTTCCTTCAGCCTTGAGCAAGCGTTCCCAGCATTCTGTACTTGTAAGCAAAGATGGCTACGCTTTGGCTATCACCTTCAAATAGAGGACTGCTTTGAATACAGGATTGTCCTCTGTAAAGGAGGACACATGGCCACCCTAGTTAGAGGGGAGAGAGCAAATAGTGTACAATGCTGAGTACCTCAAATGATGAAGGAAGGTCCACTCTCAAATCAACCTCCAGTTAGTTACTGGCTCAAAGGGATTTAATGCAGGGAGTCAACCTTGGGTCCTGGGTTCTCTGACACACTTTAATTACCATGTATTGTAGGAAAGATCAAAGAAAGTTTTATTTCTGAACCACTTGGAACAACTCGTTGCTCCACATGTGACCTCCATTCACATTAAAAGGTGCCCTGGGCCAATCAATATGGCTCAACTGAGCAATGTGGTGCATCTTGATTCAGATCTAGATCTACAGTGCCAGTGTATGTAGAAAGCTGTTGATGAACATAGATCTCTCTTGCAGCATAACACTTTCTGTTATTCACTTAAAAGGAAAGAGAATTATCTATCTATCTGTCATCTATCTATCGATCGATCGATCGATCGATCTACCTATCATCTATCTGGAGGTGTAACAGTCTGGTTTTTCAGTGTCCCTCCTAGAGTTGTGTTCTAGCAGAAAATGATGCCATATATGGTCCCTTTTGACCCTAAGTCCAAATCCAATGGGTTAAAAAAAGAAGAAAAAGCTTTTTTTATGGTGCAGCTTCCTTGTAAAAGGTCCTAATTGCCTGTGGCTTTCATAGTATTGGTTTAAACAATTGGTTTTGGCCTATAAAATTCTAAGTAGCCAATTATTTATGAAATTACCTTTCTCTCCTTGCTACATTACCCAGATAAACAGACAGTAACCATAAGATGTTATTAGAGGAAGGAACCCAGTGTTGTCCTTAATTCTCTTATTAATTCGTTATACACCTCCAATTTATCCAAACAACAGCTTTTATTTGGACATGGTTACTTGCTGAAGCTTTTGCTTGAGGGAAGAAGCCATAGCTCCATTGTAAATCACCTGCATGTAGAAGGTCCAAAATCAAATCCCTGTTTTTTCCACTTAAAGTATCAGATCATGTTGGAAAAGATCTTTGCCTGCAAGCTCAATACTCTGGGATAATTAGATCAATCGTCTGATGGAGCTTCATATAGGACACCCATTTTTCTCATGCCATTTCCACTATTCCACAAGAATTTTACTCTCTTTCTATATTGCCCTGAGGATCTCTTTATGGCTTTTTACATTCTTACATTAGACTTAGTATCTCGGGATCTTAATGATTGTGATACCAGTATGCACATGACACATGTCTCAGCCATGCACACGGGAACGTCACTGGGCATACCTGGGAGGCAGGGCTGGATAAGAGCTATAAATATATGTCATTGGGGATCTCAGGGCTTGAAGCAGGATCCTCAGGCCTGTGGCTGAGATACAGTTTCCTGAACTATCCCAGACTGTATTCTCAATCCTCAGAACCTTCTTCAGGCACAGATAGGAGCAGATTGTGGCATATCACACGTCTGTTCCTATCCCATCTAAATGATGTTCAGCTTATTTTGGACCAACCTGCCCAATCAGCGAGATCATCGGAGGTCATGCTCCTGATGGTTCCACATGGACTTGTGGCCTGATTGGAATCCACCAGGAGAAGAGCCTTTAGTATAGTGGCCCCTTCTCTATGGAATTCTCTGCCCCTGGAGGTCAGACAGGCACCAACAGTAGGCTGCTTCTGGCACCTCCTGAAAACAACTCTGTTTTGAAAAGCCTTCCTCAGCTGACTAGCCACTTTTTTCAGGTTCCTTTGTTTTTAAATTGTACAATTTTAATTTGCTTTTTAATCTTCTTTCTTTTACTGTTTATATCTATGTTCACCACTCTGAATCTGTGTTAGATAATTGAGTGCTATATAAATATTGTAAATAATAATAATAATAATAATAATAATAATAATAGGTGTTCTTCGATCCAGCATTGTCACTAGAGGCACTGATGGACTGTGTGGCATGGAGAACATTTTATCAGCTTAAGTGATATACTAAATATGTCCTTATCTGGTCAGAGATAGTCTAGATACAGTTATCCACATGCTGATAACCTCTAGTCTGTATTACTGCAAAGCGCTATACATGGGACTAGGCTGACCATATGAAAAGGAGGACAGGGCTCCTGTAACTTTAACAGTTGTAGAGAAAAGGGAATTTCAGCCAGTGTCATTTGTATGCAATTAGTTCCTGCTGAAATTCCCTCTTCATCACAACAGTTAAAGTTGCAGGGCCCCTGCCTTCTTTTGTATATGGTCACTCTTGTATAATGCCTGCAACTTTAACTGTTGTGATGAAGAGGGAATTTCACCAGGAACTAATTGCATACAAATGACACTGGCTGAAATTCCCTTTTCTCTACAACTGTTAAAGATACAGGAGCCCTGTCCTCCTTTTCATATGGTCAGCCTACATGGGACTGCTTTTGAAAATGGTCTGGAAGCTTCAGCTGGTCCAATAAAGGGCAGCAAGATTGTTAATGGGGACTGGCCAATATGATCATATTATGCCAGTACTTTTCCACCTGCATTGGCTGTCAGTCCATTTCCTGGCCAAATTCAAAGTGCTGGTATTAACATTCAAAGCCCATATAGCTTGCGGACAGGTTACCTGAAGGATTGTCTCCCCCCATATACACCTGCCCAGACCCTAAGATCATCTTCAGGGGTCCTTCTGCCAAAGGAAGTGAGGTGGGTGGCTACTAAGAAGGGGGCCTTTTCTGCTATGGTACATTGTGCTCTTTCCAGAACTAGGTAAAGGCCTTTCCATTTCCCCACACATTTTAATTTTCCACTTTTCTGTTTTAAATCTGGTACTGTATTTTAAATGTGCAGCTAGGTGCCATTTGGTTATCATTTTTTAATTATTTTATACTGTAGTTTTAAACTTTTATCTTGTATTTTCTCATAATGTATTTTATAGTTTTAATTGTTGAGCTTCAGCTATTGGGCAATATAGAAATGTAATAAATAAATAATATATATTAGCCAACAGTAGGGAGCCAACAATGTTTCAAGTTTTGTTAAGCAGAAAGGGAATTTCGTTTCACTTTAATTTTACTAAGAATGTGCCAAAATGTGTGAATTTCATGATATTTAGGACTGAAAGAATGTGTGTGTGTGTGTGAGAGAGAGAGAGAGACAGAGACAGAGACAGAGACAGACAGAGAGACAGAGACTGTGGAAGAAAGCAAACCTTACAGATTTGTCCATCCCTATTCTGGAGATTCTGAAGAGCTTCCTGTTAGGACACACAGTCCTGGAGTAGATCGATATGTTGTCTGAACTGCCTCTGTCAAAGAACTGGGCATATTTTGCTGCCACTGCTACCACATCCTCCTTGTAAACTGGCACATGAAAATCTGGCTGAGCCTGGAAGATGAGACACCCTTAGTAAGAAATGTCTTTTTCATCACGTCTGACTGATTTCTGTCATTCCTATAGCAGATTACCATCATTCCCAAACTGGAACTGTCATGCGCTTCTCATGGCTCTAAAGATAACTCCTCCGCTGTATGAAGCATAAGGCGGCTGCTCTTTATCCCATCCATTGTTAGCTGTTTTGAATCTGTGACTGCTAGTATTCATTCTCCACTGATGTTGAAGTAATATCTTACAAGATCTTTAGAGAGGATACATAATACTTTGTATATTTACCAAAACAATGTTATCTGCTGACACAAGAAAATAGCCATGTTATTAAACTCTGAAATGCCTCTACATATCTATTTTTCATAACCATTTTAATACACAATGCATTATTTTCTGCATCTCATATAGTTAATATCCACAGCAATCTTCAATGGAGCATTGTGTCCTGAATCTTATTGAAACACACTCTTCACAATGGTATCATTGAAGTTAAGAAAAAAAGAAAGGTAGGGGCAATTGAATTATCTGTGCAAGCTCAGCCACTAGGCAGAGAGAATGCTATGACTCCACTGCCAGAACTTATTTTACCAGTCAAGGTATCCCAACTGCTGTTCTGCTCTCTCAGATGGCCTAGTGGTACCAGGCCAACCTGTTTAACCAGGTAACCAAAGGAAACTGATGCAGAGAAAAGGGCAAATATGCTTTTTCTGGTTTTCTTTAAATCAAAATGTACAGATCATACCAGATAGTCACTTCTCATGTAAATCTTGAATGCCTTCCTTCCCTGGCTTTTTACTTATAATCACAATCACAAATTCACACTTCACCCACATAATGAATGGATTATGGGTCAGCCCTAGCATTAGGTAGAGTGAAGCAGCCACCTCAGGTGGCAGGTGCTCAGGGGTGTAAATGATAATGATGTCTTGGAGGACAGGTAGGGTGACCGTATGAAAAGGAGGACAGGGCCTCTGTATTGAAAAGGGAATTTCAGCAGATGTTATTGTTATGCATGCAGCATCTGGCGAAATTCCCTCTTCATCGTAACAGTTAAAACTGCAGGAGCCCTGCCTAGCGGGACTAGATACTAGGCTCCTGCAGCTTTAACTATTGTGATGAAGAGGGAATTTCACCAGGTGCTGCATGCATAACAATAACACCTTCTGAAATTCCCTTTTCAATTCCATGGTTAAAGATACAGGAACCCTGTCCTCGTTTTCATATGGTCACCCTAAGGACACGTATATGAGCAGTTTTCAACTGTGTCATTCTGTTCACACAAATGATGTTGAGCTAATGGAAGCAAGAGAAGAATCCCACTAAATTGGCATTCGTTCAAGCACAGTTGCCCAAGTGCTTGTGCATTGTGCTTGTGCAATCCATTGTGCAATCATTGTGAAACATGTTGTGCAACCCACTGTGCAGTGCATTGTGGAACCACTTGTACAACCTCTTGTATCAGTAGTAGCGCAAGCATAATGGGTAACTGGCTGCACAATAGAGAGATTTAGTGGACCTCTGCTAACGCTATTTGAGTTTGCAGAATGACACCATTGGATACTGCCCTATCTGTTCTACTCAGCTGGCCTTGTGCCCCCTTAAGCTACTTTGCTGCCCACAGGTGTCCCATTGCCAGTGTTGAAGTAAGATTCTTTTGCCAAGGGGCTCTGTATCTTGTCCTTTGATGCATGTAGCAAGCTGACCTAGGCTCGCCCTGAATGGAATCGGAGGAAACTCCATTTTTGCGGAAAACTACCTTCAGCTGTTCAAATATTATCATTATTTTTAAAATACAACCTTCCATCTAATGAGCATTAATCCTGTATGATTGCACACTAAAGAATTTTATATGCATCATATGCTTACTGAATAGACATAATGGTTGTTTTCACTGGACTAGGCTGACCAGATAAAATCCAGGTCAGGGCTCATGTAACTTTAACAGTTGTAGAGAAAAGGGAATTTCAGCCAGTGTCATTTGTATGCAATTAGTTCCTGGTGATATTCCTTCTTCATCACAACAGTTAAAGGTGCAGGCACTATACTAGAGTGACCATATACAAAAGAAGGCAGGGCCCCTACAACTTTAACTCTTGTGATGAAGAGGGAATTTCACCAGGAACTAATTGCATACAAATGACACCGGCAGAAATTCCTGTTTCTCTACAACTATTAAAGTTACAGGAGCCCTGTCCTCCTTTTCATATGGTCAGCCTATTTAGACCTGACAAACTAAAGTGTTGGCTAGGCTGACCATATGAAAAGGAGGACAGGGCTCCTGTAACTTTAACAGTTGTAGAGAAAAGGGAATTTCAGCTGGTGCCATTTGTATGCAATTAGTTCCTGGTGAAATTCCCTCTTCATCACAACAGTTAAAGTTGCAGCCACTATACTAGAGTGACCATATACAAAAGAAGGCAGGGCCCCTGCAACTTTAACTCTTGTGATGAAGAGGGAATTTCACCAGGAACTAATTGCATACAAATGACACTGACTGAAATTCCCTTTTCTCTACAACTGTTAAAGATACATGAGCCCTGACCTGGATTTTATCTGGTCACCCTACACTGGACCAGTCAGTGGGTTTGGGCAGTGCAAGGAGAAGACATTTCAAAAATCACACAGGCATAGTTAAGAACAAAGTTCAGACAGATGTTTGTTACATGTCTAATAGAGATATAACTTCAGATTTCAGTAATTGGACAAGAAGGAATTCATTGAGGTCCACAGGTCAATCCAGTGTACATGGGGGGGGGGGGGACACACACACACACAAAAACATTATAAGAGTATTTGCTACGATTACTTCCATTAGAACTTTATCAATCTCAATGGTCTTATAGACTCCTTCCAATTCTACTATTCTATCTCAATATAGGGAAATAGGAAATCCCCAATTTTCTTTCTTTTTGAACCAAACATATTTTTCACATTGCCTATGTATTCTTTGTATAGGGTTGCCATAACGACCCTATTCAGACAACATGCTAAGCCATATTGGTTAAGCATTTTGAGCTAAACATTATAGCTTAGCAAGTCATATGAACCATGACTTAGTGTTTCATGTGAACCATGCCTAACCATTGTGACTACATAACCATGGTTTAAACACACTCAGTGGCCCTGTTCAGAAGACACCTTAAACCATGGTGATTAAGGCTAAAAAAAAGCCTTAACCAACACGGTTCAAGGGGTCTTCTGAACAGGGCCACTTACAATTTGCTGCAAAAGGGTTATAAGACTAACCATGGCTTAGTGTATTGTCTGAACAGGCCCATTGACCGGTTTCCCAGGCTTTGGCTAGACCCTGGACATGCCACTGTGTCTAGGGTGACCAGATAAAATCCAGGTCAGGGCTCATGTAACTTTAACGTAGAGAAAAGAGAATTTCAGCCAGTGTCATTTGTATGCAATTAGTTCCTGGTGATATTCCTTCTTCATCACAACAGTTAAAGGTGCATGCACTATCCTAGAGTGACCATATACAAAAGAAGGCAGGGCCCCTGCAACTTTAACAGTTGTGATGAAGAGCGAATATCACCAGGAACTAATTGCATACAAATGACACTGGCTGAAATTCCCTTTTCTCTACAACTGTTAAAGTTACATGAGCCCTGACCTGGATTTTATCTGGTCACCCTAACTATGTCCATTTGACCTTTAGTTGTCCCGGATTCCAGCATGCATATAAAAAGCAACAACACACTTCTAGCCTTTGTAGAATCAATGTTACAAGACCAAATGTGCAGGTTGTATTCTGTCCAATCATTTAATGAAAAACAAGTCTGCACCTGCCATCCATTGTTGTAGCCGATGAAGAAAATCACAAATAGGAGTGACACATAAAGAAAGCAGTGATATCCGTAGAGATAGGGGAGGACACTATAGCCAGAACTGAATTGTCTGGAGACAGAATCTCATGGTTCCTTTTGAAACTATTATTTTTCTTTCTTAGGCAGAAGTGAGAACTGGCCTTAAATAACAATGTAGGAAGACAGAATTTTAGTGTAGCTATGATGGGGTGTAAACATGTGACCTGCTTGACCCCCACCCATGAACAAACATTAGCAGCCAAGAGAGCAAATCATACTCTTTCTAAGTTAGTTCTTCTTTTAGATATTAAGCATTTTAAAAATGTTCATCCAGCGCCAACACAATACATTCTCCTCATATTGCTGCAGAAGTGGGAAGGATTCTGTGGCTGAGAGAAACTTCCATCTACACAGTGATGTAGTCCATGGTTAATACTGAAAATTAGAGATGTTGTGAGACTTCTTCATAAAATACATACCCCACCCCATTCAGCTACAATGGATCCCATTATACAAAAAGTATAAAAACCACACCAACACATTAAAACATCAACTCTTTAAAGAACAAGTTAAACCAAAAGTATAACAATCAATCCAGTGTAAAACTAAATTAAATTTAATATTTTACATTGTAAAATCGTACAATTCTAAAATGCTTGGGCAAATAGAATTTGACACTGGAAAGAAAACTAAGTCAGTGCCAATCATATCTCCTTTGAGAGGGCATTCTAAAGTGATGGTACCACCAAAGAGAAGTCTCTCGCCTTCGTAACAATAGTATATGAGCCTATCTACACACACAGGATAAAACACTTTGAAAACGTTTTGAAAACAGTATTGGAGTGTGTCCTGGGCCCCAACAGTTCTCAAAACTGTTATAAACCGTTTTAAAGCATTTTAAACTGTTTTAAAGCAGTAGTGTAGATAGGCTCTGAGTCTCTCACTGATATTCAGATACTGGCTTCCTCTGAAGATCTTAGTGCATGGGCAGAATAGCGTGGGGTTACTAGAACTTGAATCACTGTGGCAAGGTTCTGTGAGAGCCAGAGTAGTGTAGTGGCTAAGTGTTGGACTGGGTGTATGGAGATCCAGGTTCTAGTCCCTACTCGGCCATGGAAACCCACTGGGAGATTTTGGGCCAGTTAAAGACTCTCAGTCCAACCTACCTCACAGGGTTGTTGTTGTGAGGATAAAATGGAGAGGAGAAGGATTATGTATGCCACCTTGAGTTCCTTGAAGGAAAAAAAGTGGGATATAAATGCAAAAATACATGCATACTTACATACATGCATAAATAAATAAATAAAGGTTCTCTCTATCCAGGAAAAGTTTCAGCTGGTGAACCAGCCCAAACTGATAAAACGTGCTCTGAGCCACTGAGATCACGAGAGTCTCTATTGACAATATTGGATCAAGAAGCACCTCCAGGCAACACTTGATGCAAGATGTAGCACATATCAGTTCTATATAGTATAACTTTTTACCTTGGAGTAAATCCTGTTACACTCAATTGGTCTTATTTCTGAGTAGACAGACATGCCTAGGACATGCACAGTTAAAAATTGAAAACAATCAAACAGACTACTTGTCAAACAAATTGAAGTCTAATTTTCACTCGCATCCAGAACAGATTGTGTTTTGTAGCCTACTGCCGGCAGGTCTTTTCTTATGCTTACTGAGCTTTCCACAGTTTTGTTTTCTGCCACATTCAGACTTTTAAAATGTCTAATACTTTCCTTCCTGAATATGAAAACAATTATAAAATTTTGGTAAATTCTTAGCAAAAACAAACAGAAATGAAATTCTCACTCAGCTGCATCAGCCAAATTCAATAGGTACAGGTATTTCCAGCATTGAAAATAGAGAGGGACATGCATAGGGTCACCATATGGAAAAGACAGGGCTCTTGTATCTTTAACAGTTGTATAAAAAAGGAATTTCAGCAGGTCTCATTTGTATGTATTAGGGATGTGCACTGGATCGGACCCGATCCACGATCCGAGTCCGGTCCAGTGGGAAATCGGATAAATTATCCGATTTCCGATCCCGCAGCTGGATCGGCCGATCCAATCCGAACCGGTCCGAAAAAGCTCCGAACCGGTTCGGCGGATCGGCGGATCGGCGGGCGCCCACTGGCGCCCACCGCTGCTTCCATTGGCGGGCGCCAGCGGGCGCCCGCCGATGAAAGTGGACAGCGGGGGGGAGAGGAGGGGGGCACTTACCTTCTCGGCCCGGTGGCTCCCGTCCGGCGCCGGCGCCTACTACTACTAGCAGGCTCCGCGGCCTGCTCTAGGGTGGCGCGCCGGGTGTCATCACCCGGCGCGCTACTCTAGAGCAGGCCGCGGAGCCTGCTGGTAGTAGTAGGCGCCGGCGCCGGACGGGAGCCACCGGGCCGAGAAGGTAAGTGCCCCCCTCCTCCCCCCCCCGCTGTCCACTTTCATCGGCGGGCGCAATGGAAGCAGCGGTGGGCGCCAGTGGTAAGGAGGGGGTGCGTGGAGGGGAAGAGGGGGCGCGCGGAGGGGGGAGGGGGGAGGGGGGCCCTTACCTGCCCGGCCCGGCGGCTCCCGTCCGGCGCCGGCGCCTACTACTCCCAGCAGGCTCCAGGCCTGCTCTAGGGTGGCGCGCCGGGTGATGTCATCACCCGGCGCGCTACTCTAGAGCAGGCCGCGGAGCTTGCTGGAAGTAGTAGGCGCCGGCGCCGGACGGGAGCCGCCGGGCCGGAAAGGTAAGGAGGGGGTGCGTGGAGGGGAGGAGGGGGCGCGCGGAGGGGGGAGGGGGGAGGGGGGCCCTTACCTTTCCGGCCCGGCGGCTCCCGTCCGGCGCCGGCGCCTACTACTCCCAGCAGGCTCCGCGGCCTGCTCTAGGATGGCGCGCCGGGTGATGTCATCACCCGGCGCGCTACTCTAGAGCAGGCCGCGGAGCCTGCTGGAAGTAGTAGGCGCCGGCGCCGGACGGGAGCTGCCGGGCCGGAAAGGTAAGGAGGGGGTGCGTGGAGGGGAGGAGGGGGCGCGCGGAGGGGGGAGGGGGGAGGGGGGCCCTTACCTTTCCGGCCCGGCGGCTCCCGTCCGGCGCCGGCGCCTACTACTCCCAGCAGGCTCCGCGGCCTGCTCTAGGATGGCGCGCCGGGTGATGTCATCACCCGGCGCGCTACTCTAGAGCAGGCCGCGGAGCCTGCTGGAAGTAGTAGGCGCCGGCGCCGGACGGGAGCCGCCGGGCCGGAAAGGTAAGGAGGCGGTGCGTGGAGGGGAGGAGGGGGCGCGCGGAGGGGGGAGGGGGGAGGGGGCCCCTTACCTTTCCGGCCCGGCGGCTCCCGTCCGGCGCCGGCGCCTACTACTCCCAGCAGGCTCCGCGGCCTGCTCTAGGATGGCGCGCCGGGTGATGTCATCACCCGGCGCGCTACTCTAGAGCAGGCCGCGGAGCCTGCTGGAAGTAGTAGGCGCCGGCGCCGGACGGGAGCCGCCGGGCCGGAAAGGTAAGGAGGGGGTGCGTGGAGGGGAGGAGGGGGCGCGCGGAGGGGGGAGGGGGGCCCTTACCTGCCCGGCCCGGCGGCTCCCGTCCGGCGTCGGCGCCTACTACTCCCAGCAGGCTCCGCGGCCTGCTCTAGGATGGCGCGCCGGGTGATGTCATCACCCGGCGCGCTACTCTAGAGCAGGCCGCGGAGCCTGCTGGAAGTAGTAGGCGCCGGCGCCGGACGGGAGCCGCCGGGCCGGAAAGGTAAGGAGGGGGTGCGTGGAGGGGAGGAGGGGGCGCGCGGAGGGGGGAGGGGGGCCCTTACCTGCCCGGCCCGGCGGCTCCCGTCCGGCGCCGGCGCCTACTACTCCCAGCAGGCTCCGCGGCCTGCTCTAGGATGGCGCGCCGGGTGATGTCATCACCCGGCGCGCTACTCTAGAGCAGGCCGCGGAGCCTGCTGGAAGTAGTAGGTGCCGGCGCCGGACGGGAGCCGCCGGGCCGGAAAGGTAAGGAGGGGGTGCGTGGAGGGGAGGAGGGGCGCGCGGAGGGGGGAGGGGGCCCTTACCTGCCCGGCCCGGCGGCTCCCGTCCGGCGCCGGCGCCTACTACTACCAGCAGGCTCCGCGGCCTGCTCCAGGGTGGCGCGCCGGGTGATGTCATCACCCGGCGCGCTACTCGAGAGTAGGCCGCGGAGCCCGCTGGTAGTAGCCGCCGGCGCCGGACGGGCCGAGAAGGTAAGCAGTGGCGGGGAAGGGGGCTTACCCCCCCCCGGAGCCGTCCGCTTCTATCCGCTGGCACCCGCGGGCGCCAGCGGATGGAAGCGGGCGGCCCCAGGGGGGGTAGGGAGCACGGGGGAGGGGGTTTACCTGCCGGGGCCGTCCACAGCGGACGGCCCCGGGGGGGGAGGGAGTTAGGCCCCCACTTACCCACCCGCCGCCATTTTTTCCTCATAGACTTGCATTGCAATGCAAGTCTATGGGGAAAAAAATGGCGGCTGATCCAAAAATGTACGATTTTTTGGGTCGGGATCGGACTCGATCCGGTCCGGGGGGCCTCCGATTTTGTCCGAACCGGTCCGGGACAAAATTGGAGGTCCCGATCCGGGTCCCGATCCGATCCGGGGGGTCCGTGCACACCCCTAGTATGTATGCAGCATATATGCATACTTTTGTATCTTTTGTAGCTGGTTAAGACAGCAGGGCTCCTGCAGTTTTAAATGTTGTGATGAAGGGGGAATTTCACCAGGTGCTGCATGCATACAAATGAGACCTGCTGAAATTCCCTTTTCTATACAACTGTTAAAGATACAGGAGCCCTGTCCTCCTTTTTATGTGGTCACCCTAGCCATGTGGTACCTGCTTGCCATACAGCTGTTAAAGATGAGGAGCCTATTAGAAAAAGAGCTGCCAACTTTTATTCAGCACTAACATGGTTAAATATACAAGGATTTAAATCCAGACATTTAACATTCAAGCATTCAAAATCCTGGGCCTGATGGACAAATCTGTCAGTCTGGGTTCTTCCGCATTCAATTTTTAAAAATCTCAAGTTCTTTCCATCTCAAAGAAATATGAAGAAATTTGCAAATTTTAGTAAATTCACATTAAGCAAACAAAATTCTCACCCATCTCTATCCCCAAGTCTACATTTATTTTATTTTATTTATTACATTTCTATATCACCCAGTAACTAACAGTTTTGTGGTAAAATAAGTACTTGGTTGATCTTTACATATAATTATGTGCAAAGGGTTTTTTTTTTTTTTAGAAGTAATGCATCATAATGGTTGAATGTAATTTACAGGTTTGTTATTGACAATTCAGATAGCTGCTTCATGCTTTAGATATGTTTAGATTAAAGAAAGAAAGTAAGTAGCAAGAAAAGGAGCAAAAGATGATGAACACCTACAGCTATGTAAAGTAATGATAACTGACACATTGAGTTATATTTTTAGTGCAAAATGAAGATCACAGGTGTGACTGACAAGTGACTGTGCCAATTAACAAGACTGAGGAAATGTAACAGATGTGCAAAAGAGGAGAGCGTTAATAAAGGAGCATTCTGCATCTTCTTTCTGGTTACCTCACCTGAGGTCACAATACACAGAAGGTCAGGAACAGAGACGGTATTAGTTTCAAGAAGCATGGGCACCTGGAAATCTGGTGATGATCAGTGTAGCAGCAGCAGCACGGTCAAAATTCATGAGGAGTTAAAAAAAGAGACAGGGAGAGATGTTCTTTATTGTTTTTTTAGCCTTTTAACTAGGACTCAGCAATCCCAGTCTACCAGCTAAGGATTAAGGTAATAACCTGAAACATCTTGGGAAAATTTCTTTTGTGTATAATACAAGTATATGGAAAGGGCATGTATCTATTCATATACCATTTGCATGTATAATTACCCTGAAGAAATCATTTTTTAATTTTAATCAGATGATCCTGATCCTATGCTGAAATGATTTTTTAAAGATAACTTTTTTAAAAAATGCAACCCTGTTGCAGAGACAGTAAAAATGAGAGTTAGAAAGTAAAGGTTGCTGTTGAACTGCACTATTCAATGCTAGAGATATGGAAAAGTTAAGAGCACCAATTCATCAGTAAAAGTCTCATCATCACACCCCTCTCTTTCTTTATTGTTGAGGCAACCTAAAATAGGTTTTAGCCCGATCTCACAATCAGCATCCTACAATACACATATTACAGAGTAAAATGGAGTAAAATGGAGTAAAATACACATATTACAATACACATATTATAGAATAAAATGGAGTAAAATGGAGTAAAAATATATATAAATATATATGAGTACAAAATAATTTCTAAAAAACCCACAGTTATAGACCCCCTTTCTTAGGTAGCGTCAAGGTCTTCTAGGGCTTCCCTAATTCGTGCTGCTTTCGCAGCAAACCTGGCCACATTTAGCATAATAGGTTTAGCTGTATTTGAGAGTAAATATATTATTTTATCCCTATCTGAGAGGTTTGCCCTCGGCATTAAAAATCTCGACAGATGTTTATCCCTAGGAGTTTTGTATAGTTTACAATATAGCACGTAGTGTGTGGTATCCTCCACTACCTGGCTACCACAAATACACAGCCGCTGTTCTCTAGGAATATTTTTATATCTCTCCTCTATGAATTTAGTTTTCATTGTCTGAAAACGCAGGTCTATAAATGCTTTACAGAGGAAGGGGGAAGCTATTTCTGACAGATACTTTTCTTCCTCATGAGTGGACTTTAAAGATGGAAAGCTAGAGGAGAATCTAGAGACTTTAATTGCATCTAAATCTAGCTGGCAAAGTGGTGCTGCAAACGTTCTTTAATGGATAAGCGGTTATGCAGTAAATCGCTTACCATTAGCACTCTCGGGTCGAATCCAAAGTTCTTTAAACTTGTTTCACATCGACATAGCCAATTATTTCTGAGAGGGGAGTTTCTCTGTTCATTTACGCAAATAGTTATTAGTCTATTAATTGTATATTTCGTTTTAACGTAATAGAAGTAAATTATTGGCATTACTCCAAGTTCTGCTCTTATATAGCTGTTAGGTGTTCCTGGTGGGAGGCCCAGCAATAACCTTAAGAACTTGTTTTGCACAAACTCAAGTGAACGTAAACTTGAGCTTCCCCATATCTCAGCTCCATACGATATCTGTGGGATAACCTTTGCCAGGAAGACCTTAATGGCCGGGCTCACTAACTGACCTCCCCGGACCTTGGCAAACCTCAGGACAGTCTGCATTGATTTTTGGGCTTTCAGTTTCGTGGCTGATATATGGCCAGACCATGAGCCATTTTGCTTAAAGCAAATTCCTAGATAATTAAATTGGTTTGTTTGATCCAGATAGTGGCCATTTAATGTCCATTTATGTTTAGGCGGCCGGGTACCAAAGACCATAACTTTGGTTTTTGAGTAATTAATATACAATTGTTCTTTAGTACGAACCTCCCCAAAAACTTTCAGCACTCTTCTCATACCTATTAGATTTTGGGAAAGTAGAACCATGTCATCTGCATATAGCAGTATGTTCAATTTCCTAGAACCCACAGAAACAGGGAAATTGGAATTGCTTGACAGCTGCCCAATAATGTCATTTATATATATATTAAACAGTATTGGAGCTAACAAGCATCCCTGTCTAACGCCTATGGATGATTTGACTTTTTCCGAGAGTTGGCCTCCTTTTCCGACTCTGACTTGGATTGTCGTATTGGAGTATAAGTTCTTAATCAGAATCAGAAATCGTCTATTCATCCCTAAATGCCATAGTTTGTACCACAGTCTTTCTCTATTGATTCTATCAAACGTTGAGGTTAGATCTACAAAGGTGGCATCTAGATACTTCGTTGGGGGGCGAGTATATTTCTCTCTTAGATGGTTTAATATAAAACACTGGTCTATAGTTGATTTACCACGACAGAAACCAGCTTGTTCTTCGCCTATAATGTTATGCTGGTCTACCCAGTCCTCAGCTTTAGTTAACAAGAATCTTGTGTACAGTTTTGAGGAAACATCCAATAAACTAATAGGACGGTAGTTTGCTAGTGAGGATTTGTCTCCCTTCTTATAGATCGGTACGACGATACTTTGGTCCCAACCACTGGGAAATTTACCGCTTTGGTTAATATAGGTGAAAAGTTTAGCCAATATGGGGGCCCACCGATGTTCATTATCTAGAAAAATCTCTGGGGGTAGCATATCTTCCCCTGGTGCTTTCTGTTTAGTTAGGCTGGAGATTAGATATTTAACCTCACTGATGGTTACGGCTGGCCACTCATCAGTTTCTGCTATATTAGGGAGCTGAAGTTGTGTCAGATAGTTTGTGTCCCAAGTTATGGCAGCCTCTGGGTTGAAGGCTTGTTCAAAATATATTTCCCATTGCTTAGGCATGATAGGTGAAGCCAGGCCATTTGTGGTTTCTTTTAATTTGCAGGCTACCAGCTGCCAGAATTTAGTTGAGTCTTGATCGCTTGCGGCTCGTTCAATATCTGCCCACAGTCGAATAAAATAGGCAGTTTGCTTTTGCTTTAGTAGCTTCTTATATATACGACGTTTCACCGTTAAGTCATGCATCAAGGGGTTAAGAGCTCCTTCCTGAGTCTGCCTGCTCAAAGAGCAGAGGTCACGCCTTGCTTGTCTACATTCTTGATCAAACCAGCCCTCCGGATGTGGTCTTAACTTGGGGGGGGGGGGGTAAATGGTTGAGCAGATGGGACCCAGATGATGTATCATAGTGTGAAACAAGTGCAGGAGCTCATGTGAATCTGCACTGAGACATCTAGTTCTAAGAGACAACATTTCCCTACCAAGCAGTGCATCAGATGTCTTCATCTGAAGATTTATATCCCATTTCAATCTGTGTTTTCCATGTTGAATGTATGCTGGTTCTAATATCAGTGCCTTCTTTATCTTCTGAAATCCAACAAGTTCCAAGAGCACGGGCTGATGATCACGTGCTGGTTGAGGTCCAATCGAGAACTTTTTCACATATGAGGCGGATAAGGAATTTAGCAAAACGTAATCAATAACACTCCCCCCTTTCGGGGAAGCAAATGTGAAGTTAGCAGTTGTTTCATCAGGGCCGGTACCGTTAGTGACAAACATGTTGAACTTGTACATTAGTCTAAATAGGTAGGGGCCCACTTTATTGATCGTCTTGTCCCTTGAATTTCTAGCCGGTAGATGTGCTATATCCTCCATAGTTAGTGAAAATTTGTATAATGCGATTGTGTATCCATCTCCTATCCTTGCATTAAAATCTCCCATCACTATAATAGCGCATGGGGGGTATTGTTGATTAACCGTATCCAAAAGGGACTCCAGGGTGTCCCATATATCATAGGCATAGTAAATAGAGCCCCTAGGAGGGATGTATACATTTATACATATCAATCTAGTGCCTTTTTGATTGGTCAGCTGAATTGCCTGTAGGTATGGTGAATCAGTAGGTATTTCATAGGTTTCAACATTCAGGCTGACAGATATCCCCATGGCAAGACCACCACTGCACCTCCCTTTCTTGGAAGTCTTCCTGGCAGGTGTTGAAAATACTTGATATCCTTGAAGCTCTATTTTTTGAGTCCATGTTTCTTGTAGACTGAATATATGAAAGTTGGACAGATATTGTATAAATCCTAAGTCTCTCAGTTTGTTTTCCCATCCCGATATATTCCAGGACATAAGACTGAGTGGATCGGGTGCTAAGTCTATCTGGTCCATTCGGGGTAGGTGTGGTGGGGGAACTTCTTTATTTATTTTAATTCTGTTTGGACATAGTCAGTCATCGTGTGTCCTTGATTTTATCATATGGGCTGACTTAACTTTGAGGGCTTCCATAGAGCTTGCTTCTCTGATTGGGCTTAATGTCAGCTTCCCTTCAAAGACTGCCGGGTTTCTGGCCAATTTAGTGTGCTCCCTTGTCAGGGCACTATTCTCTTTGGGTGCATTATCGATCTGCCTTATCACGTCCAACGGATGGCCATCCAAGGATCTTTTAATGACCCTAATATTGGGGTATAGTATTTCTGGGTTATACTGTAAGTTCTTAGTCTCATCCCGATCTGTAATAAGGCTGGCTGGATCTGTATTATGTCTATATTCATTGCTATTGAAGCAGATTTTCTTGCAAGATTGTATTAATGGGTGGATCTCTTGAACCTTGGCACCCACTGCTACTTCTCCCAGATTATTTGGGGATTGTGGGTTATATATAATAGGTCGAGCTTTGTAAGTGTCCCCTTCTTCCTTTGCTAACAGAGTTGGCCCTGTCTCACATGAGTTGCTGCTATCTGGGGAGTCTTGCTCTGTGCTGCAGGCTTTCTTACTTTTTAATAGCTCCAACAGGGAAATTTATCTTGATAGAGTCTCCTGTTGATGTTGACTTGGTAGGGCTTCAAAGCTTTCTATTAGCTTTAATTCTTCTGGGCAAAAATGTCCAGAAAGATCCTTAGAATCCTCAGTCTTTGTATGTCCCGTATTTCTATCTTCGATGTGTTTATGTGGGCATAAGAGATTATTGGGCAAGTGATCATGAATACTACTAGACAAATCATTTGAGACCTCTAGATCAATCAGGTCCCCCACTGACAGGTCTGTATGAGACGATCTGCAGCGAAGATCATTAACACTTCTGAAATTTCCCAGGGAGAAGATGGGGGAGGCATCTTTAAAGTGTCTACTTACTACCAGACCTATCCTCAAATATTCTTCTTTATTTTCATATATTCTGGCTGCAATACTAGGTGAGGCAAAGGTAACCAAGGCACGTGCTGTGTGATAGTTATAAAAAAGATATTCAATTTTTTGTATTGAATCCAGTTTTTGATCTAATAACGTTCCTTGGAGAGTTGGTGTAAGTTGCAGGAAATGCCTTTTGCGTTCCTGCTGGGATAAATTACCCTTTGGCTTTGGGTAGTTTATGAATACCAAGTTTTGTTTCATTAATTGCAGATTCCAGACTGTTTTCTCCTGGATGTAGTGTGAGGGGGGTGCTGTCTTTGTCACACCTACCAGCGGAGGTAATGTATTTCCTTCAAGGGCAGCAAATGACCAGGGGTTCTGTATTTCACTTGAATTTACAGTATTGGTCCTTTCGCTATCATTTGTAAGTTTTGGTATCTTCTTGGCAGTGACATCAATCTGCTTGGCCATTGTCTTCCCTGAGATCTCAGATTGTGTATCCTGTTTCTTGTCTTTATCATCCAGTATCTTAAACAATTTGTCAAAGTTCATTTTAGCCGTGTTTTTATTCTTTGATAGGCATCTTATATGTTTCGTTTTTTTCCCTGTGTGGGTTGTGCCCTTTAAATGTTTAGACTTTGATCTCTTGTATTCTGTAGCTGATTTTTGATCTTTCTTTCTTTTGTTAGTTAATTTGCCCTCCTTCCTGATAGAGTGTGCTTTCTCTGGATGATCAGTCGGTGCTATGTCAGGAGCTTCTATTATGGGATTTTTTTTGGTTTTCTTCCCTTCGGCACTTCTTAAGCTAATTTTATCTTCCCCTGTTTGCCCGACCATTATAGAGTTGGTAAGAGTAGTTAGTAGGTCCTTACACTCAGACAGGAACTGCTTTATCTGAAATATGTCCTCTGACCAGCTACTAAATAGCGCTTTAATTAGCTCATGTTGGTTACTAAGCAAGCTAGTTATCTCATGAGTGTCCATTTTCCTGTCCACAGAAGGATCTAAGTAGGACTTAGATTGGCAAAGAGATGAGTTAGATTGAGGGGAAGATAAATCACTGCCCATTGGTCTCCAGTTGTTTGATAGGGATGGAATCATAGGCTCTATTAGGCTGCCCTGCGATGAGTGGTAGTGTTGCCTAGTTTCCGATAGGCCTTCCCCAGCCGTGGTCAATTCAGTCGCCAAGCTACACTTACTTTCTATTGGTGATGTGGCATCCTGGGGTATCATAATACAGTGGGGGCCTAGTGACCAATCCAATGTCTCATCATCAATCCTGTCATTGATATTTGGTGTATCTTTAGATATATTTTTAGTCCTCTTTGAGTTTGGTTGAAAGAAATTTGTTATCTTGGGTTGTTTATGGCGCTTTGTCTGAGACACATTTTCACCTGTTACTGGGAGTAAGCCCATTTGTTTATATCCTTCTCTAGTTAGGACCATTTTAACACACAGGGATATAAGGAGCAAGAAAGCGAAGATAAATGAATTAACTATACTGTGTTGGGAGGACGCTTTTAGAGTTAAAATTCCTCAAATTTTAATCCAACCAGTCTTCCTTGTGTTTTCCTGCGGCCTCGCATCTCCACAGCCTCATGCCAGCATTCTCTATGAGGATTCTCTCGTAAAAGTCTCATCATCAACTGCAGACCCTTGAAAGGCAAAAACTTATTTGCTCAATTATTAAAAATTGTACAAAGGATTAGACCACATCCATTTTAAAGGGCTAGATAATCTAGCTAGGAATGTCCAACCTTTGAAAATCTGGCCCTTTATGGGTCTGACGGATCTCCGTTGCCCACCTGGCTTGGCTTGTGTTCATGAGTCTGGGAACTTTTTGTGGGTTTTTCTTCTTCTTGCCAATTTACATAACTAAGAAAATTACATAACTAAACAAATTACACAACTAAGCAAAATGTGCCTGCATTTTACACAGATTATGGCTGAAATTTGCACAGATTAGGTGAATTATGGACAGAATTCTCATGAATTATGCAAATTGATATTGCAATTTACAAAAATTATGCAAATTAAACAATTTATGGCCTGAATTTGCATAAAGTATTGACTTTCTATTGACAAGACCCCTCCCACTGAAAATCTGCTTGCTGGCCTGACTTATTGCAAATTGAGTTGGCCCAGCTCATGGGCAAGGGAGCCGAAGTACAGTGGGCTGAGCTGCTAAAGTAGGGTGACCAGATAAAATCCAGGTCAGGGCTCATGTAACTTTAACAGTTGTAGAGAAAAGGGAATTTTCAGCCAGTGTCATTTGTATGCAATTAGTTCCTGATGAAATTCCCTCTTCATCACAACAGTTAAAGTTGCAGAGGGCCTGCCTTCTTTTTTATCTGGTCACTCTAGTATAGTGCATGCAACTTTAACAGTTGGGATGAAGAGGGAATTTCACCAGGAACTAATTGCATACAAATGACACTGGCTGAAATTCCCTTTTCTCTACAACTGTTAAAGTTACATGAGCCCTGACCTGGATTTTATCTGGTCAGCCTATGCTAAAGGCTCAGCAAACTCAACCCACCAGAAGGATTCCTCTGACATCCTACATCCAGCACATCTCTGAAAACCAGTGCTGTAGTGGAGCCAGGGCTTGCAGGGGTGTAGCTCCAGCTGTTTTATTAACAGGGACACAGGTTCATCTGCCACTCCCTCCCCTGCAGAATTCACTGTTCCTTCTGAGCTTACCTGCAGTTCTCACAGATCTACACCAAGCAGGATATGACACTTTGAACATGGTTTGAAAACTGTATTTGGAGTGTGTCCTGTAGGGGTGTGCATGCCAAAAAATATTGTCATTTATTATTATCATCATTTCAGACCAAAAAATTATCATCTTCATTCATATCATGGGTGAACTGTGTCGTCTTCATGATAATTATCGTGAAAAAATGATATTTTTGCAGCCCTATTTTTTAAAGAAAAATGCCTATAACTTCTGTATTTTAAAAGTTAGAGGCTTGAAACTTGGTCACAGTGCTTATGGGGTATGCCTAAGTATGTGTATGGAACTTGAGATTGTTCCCTCCAACCCTCGATTTAATATGAATTTTTTAAAGATTGTTTCCGTTCTGACAGGTCTGAATGAACGCACGTGGCGAGCTGTCATTCTGACCTGTCAGAACTGAAACGATCTTTAATAAATTCATATAAAATTGAGGGTTGGAGGGATCAATCTCAAATTTGGCACATATGTGTAGCACATATGTATATCATATAACATATATGATATACATCGTATATATATTGTATAACGATATGGTATACATCCCTAGTGTCCTGGGCCCCAACAGTTGTCACTACAGTTAACCATTCTAAAGCTGTACTGCAGTTCCTGCCACAGTAGCTATAGATGGGGAAGGGGATGTATTTTCCCAGCAAAAATATGCATTGTTCCCTGTGGTAATGCAGAGTATTTTGTGGGTGGCTTGGTCTTTAATGGGTAAAAAGACCCATTCACTTCACAAATGAAGTGTTCACGTTGGAGATGAAAATTGCTTGAACTGGTTTGTTGATATGAATCAGCACAACTGCCAGAATCTGTGGACTCTCTTTGGGGGTGTGGCCATGGTCATGAGGAGTACCTGCACTTCCAGGTTTACCACTGTACCACTGTTCAAGACAATACATCTGCCTTGCTGGACCAACTGGATCATAGAAATCACATCCCTTTTTCATAGATCTATGGCCACAAACTACAGTGGCTGTAAAGGGTCATTTCCCTTTCACCCAGGAACCCACAAAGGTTGAACCAACATTGGGAGGAGGCAAACCTCACTTTGGTTCTGAAGCGAGGTGACCAAGCCCCAAAGCACCCCGAGTCAAATGGAGGGGGGGCTCTGTACAGCCCTTTTATAAAGTGTGCAGAAAAATGTACACGTAATTTACATTCAGGTTACTGGGGGATCATACTGGTTTGCTATTTTTTCCCATTCACATCAAGAATCAAGGTATGTCTCCTAAGTTTCTAGTTCTGTGCCAAACATTGCCCCCTATTTTCATGAAATTCTTCCCTCCCTATGAAAAAGGCATGAAATGTCTCATTGTGAAGGAGGAGGAGAGGTTCCATTTACATTTTAAATGTAGGAAGAGGCCAAGGGGATCTTCTTCGTTTTTTTAACTTTCAAAAAGCCCTGTGTGCTATTGCAGCATTGTGGGACTCTTCACACAGATGCTTTCTGCCCTGTCACACTTCCTGGAAAGCTGAAGAGACCAAGAGCTCCATTATACCAGCGATTTACTGCACTCTCGCCATGCCTGGTGTATGGATTTGCAGCACGGTACTCACATGACGCTGTGCCTGTCCTGCTGACACCCCAAGTCTTCCCCAGCCTTTCCTGTTTTTTACTGGAACACTTAAAATCTGGATTATTTTCCCTAAGCGTGTTTAATGCACATTTAATGCTCCATGTAGTTTTAAAGGAATTGGGGGCATGTGCTGTGACGGGAGTCTTGCTGTTGGCTTAAATGGATTGCATCAGGTCCTGGCAGGGAAAAGCAATCTCTCCCAGCAGCCAGCTCCAAGCCTCATTATAAATCTCAAACCTTGCATCCCAGGCTCGAAAGCATTTTTTAAAAATCACACAATGCCCAAATCTCTGCAGAGACAGGATTGTACTCTTTCAGTGCCCCCAAAGAGCCAGATTAAAGGGTCATTCCATTTTTGCCTGGGAGAAAGGAGGTCTGCCAGGACCTGACTGGAGGGAGAATCAGAAGGGGCGTGGTGGAGTGGAGTGGAGTGGAAAAGCAAACAGGTGAAGGACCAAAAGAGCAGCTATTCAGGTGAAAGGAATCATAAGTAGGGCTATGCACTCCCTCTCACTCTCCCCCTCCCCACCCTCTCCCTGCTTACCTGCTGCCTCCTCCACGGTGTCCCTCATCGTCCTCTCTCCTTGCTATGTGCCGCCACATTTCCCACTCGCGTCGGGTGATGTTGTCATCCGACGCGAGCGGGAAATGCGGCAGCACACAGCGAGGAGAGAGGATGATGGCAGGACGACGTGGAGGAGGCAGCAGGGAGAGTTGGGGGAGAGTTGGGGGAGAGCGGGGGAGAGCGGAAGGGAGTGCTGTGCATGGATTCAATTGGATCTGGATCCAAGTCGGATTGGGCCCGATCCAAACCTGACAGATCAGGATCTGGATTGGATCAGGGGGTCTGTGCACAGCCCTAATCAAAAGCTTGACATGCTTATGCATCAGAGGTAAAAAAAAAACAAAACACATGGAGACAAACAAGGGGAAAAATAGGTGTGATAGAGGTCCACATGGCATTGTATTGCCTCCTGGGCATTAAGAAACTACTGCTGAGCTGAAAGCCTCATTTTTAAGAGCCTTGCCCTGCTGCAAGCATTTTTTTTAATATTCCCCCCCCCCCCTCAGACATACACTTTTAAAAAAAGCTTTAGGCTAGGAGGTGGCCGGAAGTGGTAATATCTCATGGTATCTTGTCAGTTCAATCCTGACCACCAACAAGTCCAGACAGCAAGGAGGAGACAGAGAGCTTGAAGTTATCATTGGCTAGGAGACCACACTAAGAGATATTTCCACTCTCACTGAGGAAACACCCAGTTGCCCTTCGCAGCCAGACAAAAGTGCCATGGCTTCCCACAATTCAAAAATAACCACAGTGCAGTGTGTTTTACATCTAGATGTAAAGAAGAATTTTACCCATAGTTAGGTAGGTTTCCAGGCTGACATACAGGATCTAGAATGTTAACACTCTGCTCTGCTCTGACCCTTGTTTCTGAATCTAACCCTTACACCCATTTCCCCTTATGTAAGTTCAGTCATCCAATACTGGTGGGGTGAATAGAGATATTGCTTCCAATTTGTGGCAGCAGGTATGCACTGCTCTGAGGCCTGGTACCACATCCCCCAGGATATAGGGTATTCCTAAATCTGTCACTGTCTGAAATGTCCCTTCTTAAGCATCATAACTGTCATAACTATAATGTTCATAATTGGCAGGAAATGTGTTTTCAGATTCTATATTTTAATATATATTTAAATGTCTATTATTTACAGGTCAGCAGTTGCTATTACATTTTTATGTATTACATAATAATGACAGAAAATCTTCATTGTCCCCTTCTCCATATGTCATGCCAAACTTTTCTTTTTAAAGTGCTTATATATTAATGGTGTACTTCACTTAGTTTCCTTGGTAACAAAGATTATTCCCTTATGGAGCTTTTGTATTTTCCCCCAAAGTTGCTATTATTATAATACTGATGTGCAGCTATAATTATATGTTAGCTGAAAGTAAAGTGAAGTTACTTCCGGGTTAGATATTTTCAAATTATATCAGGAATTGAAAGTTCAAAACCGAGAATAGTTCTGGTGATTTAAATTATTATTCTTGTATCAATAATCACCTCAAATCATCTGACACTGATCACCTATCCGACAAAAGCATACCTGAGTGGATCTGATCTAATATTAGTACAAATTAGTGCTGCTGGTGGGGGGGGGGACCTCCCCAATTATTCAGGAGAGTGTTTTGTTTTATTTTTAGAATTTAATAATACTCAAAGACTAGAATGAAATTAAATTGTCTTTCAGATAAAATCAATGGGATATTCTTGAGTCAATAGATCTAGCAGATTTATTTTCCCTTTAATATCCCTGGATTTGATGGTCACTCTATAAGAAATATTTCCAACTCAGAAAGGGTGTGGCTATCAAAATTAAAATGTTTTGAAAGTACAGAGTCAAATGCACATCTTAAATAATCCCACAGAGACTGGTTTAAACAAGAAGCAAAGAAAAAGTTCAGGTAAACCAAAGGGATTTCAATAAAAGGTATTTCAGCCAAAACACATAACCACGAATCTTTACGTTTGTAATTCTGATGAGACCTCTAGGAATGCAGTTCCTAACAACTTAAATGAATTAATATCTAAAATGTACCTAAAACAGTGATGCAATGAGAATTATACAGTTAGTAAAGGAAATACGAATGAACTGATGTAAATATCATGGCCTCTTGAACTCCATGTAGGTGCATCACACCCTGTGCATAAAAAACCCCTTCTCAATCTGCTAGACACAGGCAGAAGTGAGACGCTTATGCAAAAAACAAATGCAGGTATGACAAGTTGAGAAACTTCACCGCATAAGTTTCAGTACATCAATGTTTGAGAAACTTCCCTCAACGGTTGGAAGACTTTTGACATTACTGTTTGAGAAACTTCCCTTTTCCCCCCTCCCTTGTCTTTACACCTTCTCAGTAGCTGACTTGTGCTTGCAATTGTAATTTATGAGCTGAAAATGGAAAATTACTGTGTGACGCAACTGACTGATGACCCTCAAGTATAAGTATCCGCACCCCACTTGTAGCCGGGGCTGTTCCCCGCGCCTTTCAGTGGAGAGCAGTCGCAATGCATTGCTATCAATAAAAGCTTTTGTGAGTTCACCACTTGGCGTGTCTGTATGTGATTGGTCAGCGGCCGGACACGGATCTTCGGGGTTCCTTGAACCTCTTACCACAGAACTGATGCTGTGACTTCCTAGTACACACAAGTAGAGGTGTTGAAAAGTACATCAGACTAGAAAGATAGGGAGATTGTGCTCATATCCAGCTTAAGGGCTTCCCATAAGTGTTTGGTTGGCTATTGTACAGACAGAATACTGGACTAAATAGGCCTTTGTTTTGATCAAGCAGAGATCTTCTAATGTTCCTACAGGCATAGCTGATGGAAGTATTAAAGTTTCCTAGTGTGCCCTGGAATTTAATATTGAACTATGTTCATGTGACTGGAATACGTGAAGAAAGCCAGAGGGGTATCTGGGAGCAAAGAAACATACAGTAAAAGGAAGAACATTCTTTCCCTTTCTTCTTCCTCATTAAAATAGTTGTTCACCTACTTAATAAATAACATATTATTATTATTATTATTATTATTATTATTATTATTATTTAACTTGAGGCCTAGCATCTTCAAAAAATAAACCAAAATAAAAAATTAAAAATGAAATGTATTTAAAATAGAGTTAAATTCCTAAGTAACACAATTGTGATTATAATATAGTTTATTTTACTCCTATTATTGAACCATCACATATGATTTAGCAATTTTAGTTGTCTTTGATCATCAGAGGCAGAGATTTATCTATCACAGAGGCTAATTATTCTTATCATCTACTCAGTGGTCTCTATAGGCCTGGCTTGTACATTTTGCTAGAAATTAGAGGGCAGCCTTTGATGATTTTAGACCTGTCTCATCAAAGAGTCAATGGGCAGCACCTTATCTGCATTCACTTCTGATGAACACTAGTAGTTCCCTTTTCCTCAAGGGCTGTGGGGGCAGGAGGAGGCGGGAGGGCAGAAATGGTATGATGTTGTTATTCCTCCACATTCAATAAAATTCTCATTTTCTTTATTGTGTATCTCAACAAAGAGAAACAAATGAATATGCCCTTCCACTGCGTCCTGGCACTGGCTGCGGGGAGGTAGTTGCTGGTGGGGGAGAAGAGACATGCTCTCTCCCTATTGGGGCATTTTTGGCGCCACTGGGCTGGAGGCTGGGTGGCTGCACCCAGCAGGCTCTTTGAAACGCAGCTCCCTTCTTCCCTCCCTGTATGCAGTGTGGGTTTTATCTGGTTGCCCTTTTGGGGGCCTTTTGGCACATAGTCTGATTGGCCTGGGCTATGTGTCTTTTCAGCTACTTTACACTGTAAGTGGGGAGAGAGTGTCTTAGGAATCATAATATTCTGATTTTATTTAATTTGATCACATTTGGCTCAGGCTGGTAGGGTTAGGCACGCTTAGAGGAAAGGGATGGTGATCATTCCACGGCACTGTTGTTTGGTGACAGGTGATACCTGAGGCCTTCCACTGGGAGTCGTACGGCCCCAGTGGGGGAATAAGGCCACCTGTTAGGCTGACTCTCGTCACTCCATTTGGTGTCGTGCGGCCTGGGGGGGTGAGTGGCAAGGGTCAGTCTACCCTTCACAAAAGGGGTATGGCCTGGGTGTGGCGATCATCTGACCACTCGCCAGACATAGAATGCTTTGCTCGATAGAACACCTAGCTAGTGGCTGCCGTAGAGTAGGGCTGATAAGGATTTTTGATCTGGGCATTGATATAAAATCAAAACCTGGAACACTAGTTTCCCCCAAGCCTCTAAAAAAATGTTTTAAAGAAAAGTAGAGACATATTTCACTGCACTAGGGGAAAGTTCACACCTCACATTCTAGCATTTCAGAGGAAAAACACAGAACGATATAACCAAAACATCCTCTCCCAATAACTAGCCTCGTTATCTCTTCCTCCGAAGAGATTGTGAATTAGACATGACTCAATGGCCCTCAACACAGACAAGATGGTACCCCCTATGTAAACATTTTCAGTTCTTCACAAAGAAAATCCTGGCCATTAGAGGAAACCAAATAACACCAAGTATCAGTGATCGAAGGTTATCAGGAAACAGTAAATTACTTTGAGGCGTCAATTGCCCTGGATATTGCTTTATTTTGGTTTAAGATATTGTTTAGTTGAAACATTTATTGGCATTTATCCATCACAGGAGGGAGGGAGTGAGTGGTATGTGACATCAAAGCCTGTAACAGAGATAAATGAATCAGTTTTGTCTGTGTGATTCAGAGAGCTTTGGTACTACCCATGTGCCACTTCTCTCTCCTTCGTACAAAGTTTTGAATAAACCTGTTGGACTGAACTCTGCCTGTTCCTGGTGATTTTTCAATTTGAGAGTTAGGGAACATTTCCTTAACAGGGCCCACCCAGTTTCCCTTTGCAGATCTTATATAAATATGGCCCAAATTTGATACCATATGCAATTGTCTCATCTCGTTATTTCCCTTTCGCCTGCAAGTGCATTTTTCACATATTAAGTTTTTTTTTCCAAACTAGCCTTTTACTCCAGAATTGCCAGCATCATTTAACTCATTCAAACTGCAATTAGTTTTAACTATGGTTTGTTGGAACAGGCCTTACACTAATCATAGTAATGACAAGTCATGGGTCATTTAAAGTTGAAAGAGGGAGAGAGAGGGGAGAGCAGACCTGAACCCAAGACTCATGATCTTCTGGGCCGGACGGAGGGCTTCCAGATCCAGCTTTGGGACACAGCTCAGACTGAGCCAGCAGGCCAGCATACAATGGCTTGGCAGACGTGGCATGCACTGGGAGCATCTCCTCCCTACATTGTTCCACCAGAGTATGGCCAGTGTCTCCCCACAGATTTTGCTCATACATTTGGGTGGTAATGATTTGGGATTGCTACAAGGCAGAGCCCTTATTTTGCAAGTGACAGCCGATTTGGAGACAAGTCAGCAGCGTTGGCCAGGCATTGTGATCATTTGGTCCTGCCTATTGCTGCAGCTTAATTGGAGTGCAGGCAGTGATCATCAGGCCCTGGAAACGGTTTGCAGAAAAGTTAACAACCAAATATAAAAGGAATTAATGAAGCACAGAGATCATAGTATTCAACATCCTGTAATTGTGCTTGTGTGGAGGGAGCTATTTAGACCGGATGGCATACATTTATTCAACATGGGTAACAATATATTTTTACAGGATGTGCAAACAAGTTTAAAAGAAGTTATTAACTTAAGGTGGGGGGGGAGATGAAACAAGTGCTTTGTTGCTCCCTGTGGCAGGTAGATGCAGACATCTGGAGCAGAATAGGGTAGGTGAGCATTCACAGGCACTGTTATGATGATCAGCAATGCCTGAGGGCCACCAGCTGTGAGTTATATGGCCTTAGGTGGTGGGATAAGGGTTACCTTTGAGGCCAACCTTCCTCACCCACTGGGAGCTAGATGGCGCAAGTGGGGAGTGACACTGGAAGGCCTCCCTGCCCCACAAGAGGCAGTCTGTATAGTAGTGAACTGGAAGCACCACTTCACAGGCCGTGAATGACTTGCCCAAGAAATAAGATGCCTGCCTAGGTTTACCCACTCTGCAGTTCTTTAATAAAGTGGCCCCACTGAACTCCATTTTCTGTGTCTCGCCTTGTTATTACTCCATCCTCCATTACCCGCAACAACATTCCATGGATTGTGTGCATCTAGATCCTGTGTGAAAGATACTTTGCTTGTGTGAATGGAATAGTATACCCAGCTATATAGTCCCAGGAATAGAATTTGGAAATCCAATATGAAGTATTTAGTTGCAAGTTTTGAAAGGGAGAAAAAAGTATTGATTTGATTTAAAGTTTTGCAGGCAGATGAAAGAAATGATTCAACAAAACAGCTCATCTAAGCTATTACAGAGAAATATCCAGATACTTTGAAAAGTCGTTTCTCAAACCTTAATGACTTCTAATCCTAAAGAAATTAAGTAACTCATTTCATCTTGTTTGGATTATTTAATTATCTGATGGAATTTTTTAAAAAAGGCAACAAGCTGAATCAAATAAAATACTCGAGTTTCTGTCTCACTGTGAGACATTGAGTTTTAAAATGAAATGCTATAAGCTATATGCTTTGTGTGGCTTTCTTTTAAGCTTTAAATTGGAATGTGCTAATCAGAGTTTGGGGCACACATAAAACTCAATACTCGATTGCAATTGTGCCTGTTTGAAGACTATATTGTTTCTGAGTAGACTTGGTGCTATAATTATCTCCCATTTCAAGAAGTAATTCACCTTAGTAATTTTTGAATATGTCAAGAGCCCAGTTCACAAATCGCCTAATCACTTCTTAGGCAGTCTTTTGCACTGCAATTCACTGTATATGAGAAAAATGAGCGGTGTACCAATATCACATCATTTGCTCTGGATCCACCAATTCTCACAGCATAGTAACTAACAGCACTTCATTTTGGCTCCATTTCCCTGTTCTGTGAATGCTGAAAGAGATGTAGAGCTGTCAATGTTTCTAACTGTACATCATTTATGTGTGTTCATGAAAGGATGAATATAACATTTCCCAGAGTCCTGACACCATCAACAGCTTTTCCAAAATTTATACTGTTCCCCCCCCCCCCTTGATGATAATGTTTGCTTTTCTCCAGAAGAAAATTGCAGAAATTCTGGGACATCTACTGGGCAGAGACTACTGATTATACTAAATTATATGGTGCTTTTGTGATATGTTCATTTCTGTGTCCTATGGATAATAGACCAAATCATCAGACTCATGCTACTTATGACCTAGTTCACACTAAACCCTTATTATTTTATATCAGATGGTATGGCATTACAGAAATTGATCAATTAACCCTTTTACATCATGCCACATGACACAGAAGAAACTCTTACATGTGTATAAGCATTTTAAGTTGCCAGAGATCCATTTTGTTCTTGACTTGCTGGTTTTGGTAGATAGAGAAGTGGTAAAGGAGATTCACATTAGTAGAATTTTACAGTTCCTCTACATCCACATTGTTTTAGAGTGGACAGGAATGTACATTATGGCAGCACAGTGTTGGGGGGGGGGGGTTACCAAGGCTCTTCAAGTTAAGCATTTGCTGCAAGAAGACAACCAAAGAATGATTTGGAACAGTGTGGTCCAAAGACTGGATTTTTAAATATATTAGTTCAATTAAATCCACAAGTGGAAGGATGGAAAGAACTGTGTAAGACAACTGCAAGACATGTTAGAAATTAGTGCTATCAAATGACTTGTAAATGAGTTGATGTGTTAGAGACCAGCTTCCTTTTACTGAATAGTGGATTTTCAGCAAATATCTAGTACAAAGTGTTAGATCCTAAATAAGACGTTACCCATCACAACAATTGATTCTGATTACGCATTTGAATGGGCAGCTGAAGACAACCTTTTCTTTTTAAAAATCATTATAATCTCATTACATAGGGAACTTCCTTAATTATATGAAAATATGCAAATCAAGAGTGTGATCAGGTCATTATGTGATAACTATTACATGAGCAATGTGAAGAACCATAAAACTAGAGAAGGTGGGAAATCTGGGGAGGGGAAGTCCAACCTGCAACGATATACCTTAAGGGGAAAAAACAGATATGTTGAGAGACAGAGTTGTTTCTGTGACATGCTTTCTCAAGATCCACCTGTAGGGATGAATGAACTCACCTCCATCCGCACTGCTCGGTATTCGCCAAGCCACTGCTGTAGATCTGTGCACCCTGTTTGGTTCCCTAAACAAGCCACTTTGAAGTCCATGGGTGCCTGGCAAGTGCTTGGCAGCCTCCTGACCCTCAACAAGCTGCCATTTTGCTAAATAATAATAATAATAATAATAATAATAATAATGGCTCAGGTTTTCTGTAAATGTAATGTTGCATAAATGTCACCCATAATGTTATCTAAAATTTGAGATCGATCCCTCCAATTCTCGATTTTATATGAATTTATTAAAGATCGTGCAACTTTATTGAGAGCTGGTTGACTGGGCCTCCATGCTGTCATCTTGCTTTCAGAAGGAGCACAATCATTAAAAACATCATAAAAAATTGAGGGTTTGAGCAATTGCTCTGATTTTTTTTTCACAAATGACCAGCCAGATCCCATCTTCAATGTCCCACAAGTTTCAAGTTTGTATCTTTAAAAATGAAGAAATTACAGCAGGGGTGGGGCTTTTGGGGGACCCCCTATAACTTTTTAATTTGAAAAGTGAGAGACATGAAACTTTTTGGACATTGCAGATTGGACCTTGCTAGTCCTTGCTCCCCAAGTTTCATGTCATTATCATTTCAAATAAAAAAGTTATGCATATGTTTCCCCCAATGCAAGCCTGTGGGGAAAAAAGCAGACAACAAGATGACAACATGGAGGCCCGGTCAACCAGCTGTCAATAAAGTTGCATATTGTTTAACAAATTCATAAAAAATTGAGGGTTGGAGGGATCGATCTCAAATTTTGTACACATACTTAGGCATACCCCATAAGCACTGTGACCACGTTTCAAGCCTCTAACTTTGGAAATACATAAGTTATAGGTTTATTTATATGGTGGTCCAGTAATCTGAAGAAAATCCGATATAATCGGGCTGAACATTTTCGTATCAGATTTTTATCGGAGGTTTTTCTATCGTATTGTTATCATTAATCTGATGTCCGATAATGACTTTATCGTATTGTTATCGGACATTTAACACATCCGTACTCTTTAGGACTCTTCTTCATGCTGGCTATCATGTTAAACAAAACAAAAAAATGCAAAAAGGGGGTAGCATGGTAGAAGAGCTCCTGTGTTGTCCATGGTATAATTTCTGAAATATAGAAAATGTATTTCAGAATTAAAATGGAAACTATTGTTTCATTCCTCATGAGATTGTATTGTGGGTGGTATTGTAGGAAGTCTGTGGGAGAAGCAGGGCAGGGCAGAGGGGGGGGCAGTGGGACCAGTTGGCCCAGGGCCCAGGATTTTGAGGGGGCACTCCAGCGAGGAGGTCCCCCTAGCTTACGCTACTGCTTCCATAATGTAAGCAGCCCATCGAGAAGCGAGGAGCCCACCTTGCATAAAAAGCACAGAAGCCGTCTGTCATGAATAACTGCAAGCTCCAGAGGGCCATGTCACGTGCAGGGTGGGGATATATGTGCCTAAGTTGCGATGGTTGTCCTTACTGCATCTCTTTCTTCAATCTTCTCCGTGGCTTATAATTTCTGGAGCGGAGGGTGAGGTAATGATGATGATAGTTATTAATGATAATAATGATGATGAGACAGTGAGGGTAATGATGATGATAATGTTTGATAATGATGAAGAACTGTTCTATTGTTGTTGCTTCTATTTGTACAGCAACTAAAAATAAATGTTAATTTCTGATTCAACATTGAGGTGTTATAGAACAGGTTTAATATGAAGGTGTTATGTAGAATGGACAAGTTAGTGGGCATTAAAAACATTAAAAATACTTAATGAGTAGTTTGAAATGGGGGGGGCACACATTTCCCATCTGGCCTGGCCATGTTACTAGCTCTGCACGGCCTTGGGGAGAAGGCACATGTTACAAGTTTGTATTGCTCCCCCCAAGTGATGTTTGGGCACTGGCTCAGAGTATGTAGAGGGAAGTACCAGAAATTAGGATAACTTACTGAGAGTAGGAACATGCATTGAGTAGAATCCTAGGATATCCAGTAAGTATATGAGCATCTACAGTAGTGTCAGTAGCCAGAGAATAGTTTGTGCTCCTTTACTGGGATGGTCACAAAGGATAAGATGGCCTGTTCCATCCCTATTTGAGCTAGGGATGGACAGACTCATCTCCATCTGGTTTCACTGAGCACTTGCTCAACTGCCACCACTGCCTGCTCCGTGCCACACTGTGCAAACTGCTGGATGGCCTGATGAGCACCCAGTGTTGCCCGTCCCCTTAGTGAGCTGCCATTTTGGTGGCTCGTATTTTCTGGAAATATCTTCTGGTGGCTGTAAAAGGTACAGGCGGCCACTGGGCATTCACAGACTGATAGGCGGTGGTGGTTCAGCAAGCAGAGTCCATGTGGTCAAGCAGTGAGGAGTCCATCAGACTCCATCCCCTTTGCAGACTCCCGTGACATCCCTAATTTGAGCAGGACTAAGGAGACTCACGTATCTGGAACACTAACCAAGAACAGGCGAAGAGAGTATGAAACAATATTAAAACAATGTGAATGTATTTGAAACAAGTGTCAAAGGAAACTAGGGACAGATGTATCTGTCAATCTCAATCTCGCTGAGATTGTCTATTATTATTATTATTATTATTATTATTATTATTATTGATCAAGGTCCTACCTAACGTATGCATTCTTGTGCATATATTTTAAATATACACATTTTCCCCAAGTACTTTGCCTTATTTTCTGAGCTAAGCAATTGCCTCAAATATGTGCATTCTGTGCACACTTTCCCCTAATATGCGAATTTTTGTGCACATTTTCTTGAGATGAACTGTATTGGAAAGCTCAAGACAGTACAGTTTTCAGTGTGCACCTCTGCCTCGGCTTACTGAATGTTTGGATGCAAACTGGGTAATTTCCTAAAAAACACACATACCAATGGAGCAAATTTCCATCCATCCCTAAAAGTAACACAGAAAATACGGAAGTTGTTTTTGGACACATATGAAGATAAATACAAAGCTAGGTAAGTGATTTTGTTTTACCTCTAGTTTAGAAACAAACAAAAAAATCTGTCTCAATGCAAGGCAGTTGGATTAGATAAACCATGAAGTCTCTTTCATGTCTATGATTTTGAATGCTTCTGTCAGGCTGATGAAGACTATGAAGCTGTGTCTATTTTTCTGCCTAGACATTTTCTACAGTTGTCAAGCAGCAGAGACGATGTCATAATTAAAGCTCCAGTGTCAATAGATGCAGAGTGTCTTTTAAGTTTAGCATTCAGCAGTGAAAAGTGCCTGCCAATAGTTTGCCTGTAGCTGACAGTTAAGAGATATTTCTATAATCACTCCAGTCACTTTGAGCCATTTTGCTTGAAATAATGACAATGTTGAAATCTTTGGTGCTATTTCACCTTGCACACTGCAAAGAAACTAGGTTTTGTTCTCATCACTATTTCAGGAATAGGTTAGAGGCAACTGCATATTCATTATGGAGTTTGTATCTCTCAGATTGGGCTATCCTGAGCAATTTGAGGATAAGACAGGGACCCTTTAAACATTACCGTGTGTGTGTGTGGGGGGGGGGGGTGTATGCGTGTGTGTTTTCTCTGAGAGATTCCAGCATAGCTAATTTACCCTTTTAGTGACCCAATCACAAGGAATGGTTGATTGACTGGGTGCATCTTTCCCAGAAGATCAATATCTCTAGGTCAGTTCCAATTCTGTAGGAAATACCCATAGAATTATCCCGACCCACATAGTTCGAGAGTTCTCATAGAAAATTAACTCTTACTTGGATAGGATACTAATCAAAGGGCTCCATAATGTTTATTTTAACAGGCATTAGGAACATAGGGCACAATTTAGTTGAAGTTAAACCACTTGATTTAAATGGGAGTGTGTTGGCCTCTTTTCCCCTTCTCCTCCCACCCCAATAGTCAGGCTGGTGTTCTGCCATTGCCTGTAAAAACAACCCATTGCAAGGCCGGCCCTACCGTTAGGCAGAATGAGATGATCATGTCAGGCGACAAATGCTGGGAGATGTGGAGAGAGCAGCAACAACTAGGGATAGGGAAATATGTCTGTTTCAAGTTCTCGGACATTGAAACTTTTTTTAAAAAAATCTCAAGTTCTTTCTCTGTCAAATATGAAGAACTTTGTGGATTTGGGTAAATTTGTATATTTAAAAAAATGTAATGAGATGAAATTCTCACCCATCTGCACTATCCAGATTCAATAGGTATAGCTACCAGCAGCATGGAAAGGGCTATGATGGACTTGCCTGCCATAAATATGAAACTTTCAGAAAAAGGGGGGCACCTTAATTAAGCATTAGCATGGTTGAATAGACAGAGATTTAAACTCAAATGTTTAAGAGAAAAGTACTCAAAGCCCTGGGTTTGGATGAATTTGTCAGTTTTGGTTCTCTCACATTCAGTTCTTTTTAATCTCAAGTTCTTTTTTGTCTTGAAAATGGAGAACTGGCCAAATGTTGGTAAATTCTTATCCAAATAAAGGTGGAATAAAGGTCCACTGGCTAGTCTCCTCTGTTGGAGGACAGACCTGTGTGTTCCAGTTAGGAATGTGTGATGCTGCTCCATTTAAGATGGACAGGATTTTGAAGTGTTTCTGTTCTGATTTTAGAAATATTCATACTTTTGGGCACACATAAAAAAATAGGTGCACCCCCTAGGTACCATGCATTCTCCCTGGTGCAAATAGGATTGTGTGTTGTTGTTTTTTAATATTATTTTCAGCTCTTTAAATTTGTGCAAATGAGATCATGTATTTATTATTATTTTAAAAAATCTGTTACTGTTTTTAATTTTTTAAAATGTTTTTAATTTTATTGTAGGTTTAATTCTATTTTAACTTTTGTAAACTTATATTTCTATGTTTTAATTGTACATGTTTTAATCTTCTAAACTGCCTTGAGCCCCAGACCTGGGAAAAAGGTGGGATATAAATAAATAAATAAATAATAATAATAATAATAATAATAATTGTATTTGGCTCTTCAAATTTGCACAAATGGGACCATAAATTGGGGAGGGGTCCTTTAAATTTGCTTTAGTGGGGTTGTTTTCAGTGGTCTTTTCAAAGTCCATGGATTCCCCCTCTACATTTCTCATCAGATTCATCCTTTCCTTGAACTACTTTGTTTAGCCCAGCAGAGCCATATTCTCTACTTGTCAAAGAACATCAATTTCACCCTCCACCCTCCTTCCACTTCGGCACTTCCCCAACGAACATAGGTATCTCCCCTTTTCTCTTGCTGTTCACTGCCATCATAATACTGCCATGACTAGAGCTGGTGCATCATTGTCATTGTGTGGGACAGTGTATTTTTTAAAAAAATATTTATTGATTTATTGATTTATTTTATTCCATTTATATACTGCCTCATAGCTGAAGCTCTCTGGGTGGTTTACAAGAATTAAAAAAATTGAACATTAAAAACACCGATATACAAAATTTAAAACCATAAAGCATAAAAACAAGTTATAATTACAATATCCTTTAAAACAACAATTCTGGGTCAAAGCACAACAACAACACAAAACCCTCATCATATGCTGTTAAATGCCTGGGAGAAGAGGAAAGTCTTAACCTGGCACCGAAAAGATAACAATGTTGGCACCAGCCAAGCTTCGTCGGGGAGATCATTCCATAATTGGCAGGCCACCACTGAAAAGGCCTGGGGGAATTGGGGATCGGGGGCACTGTGCTTCAGTGGTTCCGATCCTATGTCTCGGGCAGGTTCCAGATGGTGATGCTTGGGGATAGCTGCTCTTCAAAAAAGGAGCTGCTATGTGGTGTACCATAAGGTGCTATTCTTTCCCCAATGCTGTTTAATATTTACATGAAACCGCTGGGAGAGATCATCCAGAGGCATGGGGCGGGGTGCTATCAATACGCTGATGACACCCAAATATATTTCTATGCCTTCGACAACATCGTCAGCTAAGGATACTGTGTCTCCTTTGAATGAATGCTTGGAGGCGGTAATGGGCTTGATGAGGAAAAACAAACTGAAGCTAAATCCAGACAAGATGGAGGTGCTTGCTGTCAAGGCCCCAACCTGGGTTTGGAGGTGTGTCAACCAGTTCTGGATGGGGTTACACCCCCCCTGAAAGATTGTGTTCGCAGCTTGGGAGTACTCCTGGATCCGTCGCTCCAGATGACAGCTCAGATTGATGCGACGGCCAGGAGTGCCTACTATCAGCTTCGGCTGATATGCCAGCTGCGCCCCTTCCTAGAGTTGGAAAACCTAAAGACGGTAGTGCACGCACTGGTAACTTCGAGGCTCGACTTCTGCAATGCGCTGTACATAGGGCTACCCTTGTGCCTAATCCGGAAACTTCAATTTGTTCAAAATATGGCAGTTGGTCACCGGTGCACCTAGGGGTGATCACATCACACCAGTTTTAAAATCGCTTCATTGGCTGCCAATCAGTTTCCGGGTGAAGTTATTACCTTTAAAGCCCTACATGGTTTGGGTCCAGGGTACCTGCGGGATCGCCTTCTCCCATACAATCCGCCCCTCACACTTAGGTCCTCTGGGAAGAATTTACTCAAGCCAGCCAGAACTAGGCTGGCGGGTGTTACCCAGAGGACCTTCTCTTCCATCGCTCCCAGACTATGGAATGGTCTGTTGGAGGAATTTAAGAGTCTCCATGAATTTAAGAGAGTCATGAAGACTGTCCTCTTCCGACAGGCCTATCCAGATGAATTTTAAGATGTTTTTAATGTTGTATTTTTCTGGGGGCGGAGCATCGGTCATGGAGTGAGCGGACGAACTTTCACTCTCTCCGAGATGACGGATAAGTAAAAGCATGTTATTCTAATTAATAGATCTTCAAAGCATAAGTCAAGATAAATGTTGGCAAGGGGAATAATTACAGAAGCTAAAATAGTGGAAGGGAGGCGCTGAATCATCGGTGGGACGCTGAAAACTCGGGGGAGTCGACGGGACTAGAACTGTACTTTGCTGATATAAACTGCAATAAATTTAAAAGAATTACTTCTTACCTTGCCTTGGAGACATTATATCTGAATTAGCGTTTAACAAATGCCTGGATAAAGCTAATAATAGCCGTCAAGCTGTACTATAGGCTGAATATCCGATGTCAGACAGAGGGGGGGAAAAGAAAAGGTTGAATGGTAAAAAGTGGGTGAGAGTAAAGAAGCACCCCTCTGACAGCAGTTGGACTCGCCTGTCTCGCAAGAATTCAGAGAATTCGGCTGCAGATATGGCGGACGGCAAGGCTGCGCAGCAGGCTTCGGGCGCTGGCATTATCAAAGATGGCTCTAAGCCAGGAGCGGTTCCCAAGGCAACTAAACAACAAACAGAAGCACTGTCCCTGGAGATGCTTCAAGCTAATCTTTTAGGTTTGATGGAGCGCCATAAGCAGGAAATGTTGGTGGAGGTAAAAAAGATTCAGTCTTCACAAGTGGAATTGCAAACAAGTCTTCAAAAGATAAGTGACAGATATGAATCGTTGGAGCAACAGGTTGTGCAAAACAGTGTTAAATTGGAGCACACTGAAGAACGAGTATTAGATTTGGATCTATGGTTAATCTCTATGGAGGATAAAGATCGAAGGATGAATATTCGCATTAGAAAATACGCAGAACAGCAAGCAGAAAATCCAAAGAGTTTGAGAGCAAATGTCATGCAATGGATAAAAGGATTAGACCCTCAAGGATCGTGGGTTGAAGAGGATCTGGATAGGGTCCACAGGGTGGGCCCCAAAAGAAGTGGGACGCTTCCAAGAGATGTAATCGTGAGATTTGCCAGCTTTTACAAAAAAGAGAAATTAATGCAGATTATCAGAAGTGCTGGGCAAGTGATGTTTCAATCTTCACCAATTCAGATATTTCAAGATTTGTGTTTCCAGACCATCCAGTGGAGGAAGAGTGTGAAGCTTTGTACAACCATTCTGCACAGGAACTCAATTGTTTACAGTTGGGGGTATCCAGTCTTCTTGAGATTCATCTACAAAGGGAAACAACAGAGAATAAATTCTTGTGAGCAAGGGTTGGAATTGCTTAAGTCCCTGGGGCTGATGGAGGAAGATGCAGAGAAAGAAGAAGGAGGGGCAGCTGGAGGAAGTGTTGTATGACTGAGACAAATTTTAAAGAAGGATAACAATGGAAGAAAAGGAGAGGGGGTTCTGTTTGGGTTCCATGTCGGGTGTTTCCCGTCCCCCCCCCCAACGGGTTTTAAGAAGAGGGGAAGAAGAAGAACCTTGGCTCAGGGCGACCTGGGATTGGAAGGGGGGAAGTGGGGGGTACATGTGGGGGAGGGGGGAGGGTTAAATGTGTCACAGAACGAGACCTGAAGGGGAAACCAAAATGGAGATATGGGAAGCAAATTAAGATTAGTAACTTTAAATGTAAATGGGCTGGGTAGTGTTGTTAAAAGGAAGAGAATTGAAGGGCTTTTGAGAAAAAAGAAAGCTGATATAATATTTTTACAAGAAACGCATCAGAAAGAAGAAGGAAGAAATCAATTAAAATTGGGGGATATGGGCATATATGAGAAAGCATATGGAACTTCAAAAGCAAGAGGGGTTGCAATAATAATTTCTAAAAAATGTGCATTTAATGTTGTTAAGGTGGTAAAGGATGTAGAGGGAAGATTTATTATATTACAGGGTCTCCTGGGGAAGAAAAATATATCTTGATTAATGTATATGCGCCAAATGTAAAGCAAGTGGAATTTTATGATAAAGTGTTTAGAATTATTGGGAATCTAGGGAATGTAAATATGGTAATGGCGGGGGATTTTAATATGGTGATGGATAGAAGTAAAGATAAAGATAATTCAAAAGGTATAGGGAAAAGGGGTTTAGCAAGAGTAATGGAGCATAAAGAAATAAAGGATGTCTGGAGAGAAATAAAAGGGGACGAAACAAAATACACCTTTTATTCACCAAAATATAAGAGTTTCTCTAGGATTGATTATATATTTGTGACAAAGAATATGCTTTCGAAGATTATGGGTTGTGAAACTGATGCAATCAAAGTTTCAGATCATGCAGTAATGACTATAGATATTAAAGTAAAGAAAGATTATAGAGAGGCAAAAAGATGGAGATTAGATACTAGGATTTTAAATTATAAAAATGTTGTTGAGAAAATGAAAAAGGAGATTAAGAGTATTTGGGAAATAAACGAATTAGGGATAATCTCGCAGGGGATGGTTTGGGACACGATGAAAGTAGTAGTGAGGGGTATTTGTATTAGAGAAACGTGTAAATTAAGAAGACAACAAGAGGCACATAGTAAAAAGATTGAAGAAGATATTAAGGAATTAGAGCAACAATTTAGGAGTAAGAAGGATATGCGTATATATGCCCAGCTCCAAGCAAAAAAAAAAGGAATTAGAGGGGGAGGACATAGAAAGAGTTCAAAAAGAATTAATATATATGAAAAGGAATTTTTTTGAGTATAGTAACAGAAATTCTAGAATGCTGGCAAGATCAACGCAATCAAAGAAGGAGAAAAATATAATAGGGACAATTAAAGACAAAATGGGGAAAATGTAATTTAATGAGGGATAAATTAAAAAAAAAATTGAAGGATTCTATCGGGAATTCTATACTTCAGATGCGATTCCACAAATGAGAATACAAGAATATGTAGAGAAAAATTGGAAGGTAAAATTAAAAGATAAGGATAGGGATTACATGGAAGCTTTGGTGACGGAAAAAGAAATAGAGGAGAGTATTGATAAATTGAAAGGAGGTAAATCTCCAGGAGTGGATGGACTGGGGCCGGAGTATTATAAGATATTTAAGGAAATTTTAGTATAAAAAATGGAGAAATTATTTAATAATATTATAAAGGGTGAGAAGACCCTGCTGTCGTGGGAACATTCCTTGATAATTTTAATTCCGAAAGTGGATAAGGATTTGATGGATCCAGCTTCGTATAGACCTATATCGTTAATTAATCAGGATGCTAAGATTTTCACAGCGATTATGGCAAAAAGATTAAATACCTTTATAAATGATTATATTAAAAAGGATCAATGTGGATTTATTCCAGGGAGGCAAATGCCAAACTTAATAGGGAGGGTTTTAAACATAATAAATAGTATTAAAAGAAGAAATTTAAAAGCAGGATTGATAGCATTGGATATTTTTAAAGCCTTTGATTGCATGGAATGGCCGGCGTTAAAAACTATTGTAAAAATATTTGGCTTTGGAGAAAGATTTGTGGGGGTGATTAATCAGTTGTATGCAAATAATAAGGCAGAGGTGTTGGTAAATGATGGCCTAACACAACAGATTACCTTAGCCCGGGGTACTAGACAAGGGTGTCCTCTCTCCCCGATATTATTTGCAATTGTGATTGAAATGTTAGCAAATTGTATTAGGGAAGATGAGAAATTAAAAGGGATAGAACAGGATAAAATAAAAATTAATATGTTTGCGGATGACACTTTATTGACACTAGAAAATCCGGGGGGGAATATAGAAGGACTCCAAAAACATTTGAGGGAATTTGGAGAGGTTACGGGGTTGCAGATAAATTGGGGGAAATCTAATATGATGCTTTTTAACTGTGATAAGGTAGAAGAGGATGAGTTGAGTTTAAGGTTAGGTTTGAAGGTTAAAAATATATTGAGTTACTTAGGAGTTTTTATTTCTAAAGAGTTAGAAAAGTTAGAAGAAATAAATTTTAGTAGATTGAAAATTAAAATATTACAGAAGTTAGAGGCTTATAGGAAGGTTAAGCTATCATGGTTTGGTAGAATAGCGGTAATTAAAATGAAGATACTACCAATGATTAATTTTTTGTTTAGGATGTTACCAATTCAGATATCGGAAGTAGAAATTAAGAGCTGCAGTCTATGATAAATAATTATTGTAATGGGGATAAGAAGCCAAGAATAAATAAAATAAATTGGTATAAGAATCAAAGGGAAGGAGGCTTAGGTTTACCGAATATAAAGATGTATTATATTGCTAACCAATTAAAGTATGTTATAAGTAGCATAGTAGGGGATGAGGATTTAGAATGGTTAGAACCGCAGACAAAGAAACTAGAGTTTAAGTTACAGAATGTTTTCTTTAGTAATATAAAAAAGATTCAGCTGAAAGAAATAGTTAATCCCATCTTAAGAAATATTAGAGATATTTGGGGAAAATATAAGAAGAAATTAATGCCGGGAATTTCCCCTCTGTCCCCAGTGGTTATAATGGATAACTTCCCAGGTAATTTGAGAGGAGAATTGGAGGGGTTATTAAGGGGGGAAAAATAATTAAATTGAAAGATTGGGTAATGAAAATGACTAATAAAAAACAAATAGAAGAAATATTAATGGGTCAGGAAAATTTATGGTTTAAGAGTATGCAATTGGAACAGTGGACAGTTAAATGGAAGAAGCAAAATAAGGAGTGTAGAAAGGAAACAAGCTTTGAAAAGTTAATTGAGGTTAGACAGAAGATGGGAGGGAATAAAATGGATAGTAGAAGTAAAAAAGGTTTAATAAGCAAGATTTATAAGATATTAGTGGATAAGGATAAGGGGTATGAAAGCTTGAAAATAATCTGGGAAGAGGATTTGAAAATTCAGATCAATGGGGACAGCTAGAGAAAGATCTGGGAATCAAGAAATTTAAAGTTATTTTCTATAAGGATAAAAGAAAATCAGTATAAAATTATTTGGAGATGGTATCTCACTCCGGTAAGATTACATCAGATAGATAAGAAGGCGTCAAGTTATTGTTGGAGGGGTTGTCAGGAATTGGGGACATATTACCATATGTGGTGGACTTGTGAACATGTTAAAAAATTTTGGGAGAAAGTTTTTAAGGAGATAAATGAGATAGTGGACAAAAAGGTAGAGGCAAGTCCAACGATAGCTTTATTGGGTTTATTTGATAAAGAATATGGTAATAATAATATTAAAGAATTAATAAATAATCTCCTGACACCGGCAAGACTTATGATAGCCAAAAATTGGAAAATACAAGGGGATTATTGTATGGAAGAGTGGTATAAAGGAGTGTGGGATATTGCTATTAATGACAGATTAACTTGTGCAATGAAATTAAGATGGGATTAACTAAAAAGAATGATTTTGGAAGGATTTGGGCTATGTTTCTAGAATACGTTTTAGAAAAGGGGAGAGGCTATACACCGTCTAAAGATACAATGCAGTTTTGGGCAATTTATAAGCAATAGGGTTAGAAGGTCTCGGGGGGTAGGGAGCACGGGGGGTTGTTGAGGCTTTTGTATTGTGTATTGTTATGTTATATGTTGAAATTTTTCTCTTGCTTTTAAGATTTTAACTGTTGTGATTTTTGTGTTTTATATTGTTGCTGTTCCCCGCCTCGATCCGAAGGGAGAGGCGGTCTATTAATAATAATAATAATAATAATAATAATAATAATAATAATTGTTGCCACCCTCAGTGCTTCCCTCAGAGTAAGCAACCGAAAGAGGACCTTAGATGTGGATCGTAGTGTACGGGCAGGTTTGTGTCGGGAGAGGCTTTCCATCAGGTATTGTGGTCCCAAGCCATGTAAGGCTTTATAGGTCAGAACCAGCATCTTGAATTGGGCTCGGAAACATATAGGCAGCCAATGCAAGCGGGCCAGTGTAGGTCTTATATGGTCGAAACTTCTGGTTCCTGTTATCAATTTGGCTGCTGCATTTTGCACAAGCTGCAGCTTCTGAACCGTCTTCAAAGGCAACCCCACATAGAGTGCATTGCAATAATCCAATTTAGAGATTACCAGAGCATAGACAACTGAAGCCAGGTTATTCCTGTCCAGATAGGGGTGTAGCTGGGCCACCAACCGAAGTTGTTAGAAGGCACTCCATGCCACTGAGGCCACCTGAGCCTCAAGTGACAGAGATGGTTCTAGGAGAACTCCCAAGCTACAAACCCGCTCCTCCATCTGCCCTCAAGCCATCTCCTATTTTGTTTCATTGCTCTCAGCTCTGGGGTATACCATGGAGCCATATGAGCTCTACACAGGAGAGGGTGCTCAGGAGCAATCGTGTCAACCGCCCGGGTCATTTCTGCATTCCACAGATCAACCAGGTTTTCGACAGGAGAGCCAGCCCTATCAGCCGGAAAACTGCCCAGAGCCCTCTGGAAACCATCCAGATCCATTAGCCTGTGGGGGCGGACCATCATAATAGGTCCCCCACCCGTGCAGAGGGGAAAAGCCGCTGTAAGTCTAAACCTCAGCAAGCAGTGATCTGACCATGACAAAGGGACTGATGTAAATTCCTCTACTTTCAGATCACCATCTCCATGTCCAGTTGCGAAAACCGGGTATAGAGAATGCCCTGCTATATGCGTTGGGCCGATGGCATGTTGGGACAGTTCCATGGTTGTCATAGAGACCATGAAATCCTGAGCTGCCCCAGATAAGGTGCCCTCAGCGTGAATGTTGACTTCCCCCAGAACCAACAGACTGGGGGATCTCAGCAGTACATCTGAGATCACCTCTGTCAGCTCACCTAGGGAGTCCGTTGAGTAGCGGGGTGGGTGGTACACCAACAGAATCCCTAATCTGTCCCGCTGACCCAACACAAGGTGCAAACACTCCAGACCAGTAGTCACATGGACAGGGAGCCTGCAGAGGGGGATGGAATTCCTATAGACCACAGCAACCCCACCTCCCCGGCCCTCAGGTCTACCCTGATGCTGAGCCAAGTATCCTGGTGAGCAGAACTGGGAGAGGCTGACTCCTCCCTGCTCACCCACCCAGGTCTCAGTAATACATGCCAGATCAGCTGCCTCATCCACAATTAAGTCGTGGATGAGGGAGGTCTTATTATGTACTGATCTGGCATTTAAAAGCAGGATCCGGAGGCCCGCGGGCTGCTGATAGGGCAACCAACAAACCTGTGGTTGCGAGGAGGACTGGAACATGGCACAGCTGTTAACTGTCTGAGCTGCATTTCCCTTACCTGGCACGTCCTCCTTGCAGTGCTTATCTCCCTCTACCCACCACTACACTGATTGGGGCCTCCTGAAATCCCCCCGCTTGGCTTTGTATCCTCCTTCCCAGGCACATTGCTCAAGACCCAGAAAAAGCCAGGCAGGGGAAAGGGGGGGAGAAAAATAGAGCAGCAGCAAACAGGCAGGCAGCAGACAGCTCTCCCTTTTCCCTGGGTGGGGTGATGATGGCCCCCTCCTCCTGCAGGCACTGGCTCTTCCAGGACACCCCAGCCAGCCAGCTTATGTATCCCTCTTCCAAGAGAGGGACAGGTGGAGAATGCCAGCAGTAGCTGGCTGAGCACCTGGGGCCAGGTCCTGCAGGGTGTGGCAGTCCATTCAAGCAGCAGTCCAACAGGGAGGGGGCAGTAATGGCAACAAAGCAGCAGCAGACAGCTCTCCTTCTTTCCTGGGTGGGGTGATGATGGTCTCCTCCTTCTGCAGGCACTGGCTCTTTTTGTTTTTATTTGGTCAGATCAGTGGGAAAGAGAGGACTTGAGAGTTTATGTTCAAATTTGGATAGGCTTGGAATTAGGCTGAGCCATTTGATGATTTATTTAGGAAGTAGTTTAGCTTAGTCTGAACCAATCTGGTCAGAGCTCGGGGTTGGTTGGCCTTAGTGTCTGCCTATTACTAGCAGATGAACATATGTCCTGGATAGATGACTGCCTATATCAAGCATCCAAGGATTTATGCAGGTTGTTAAGGAAGGAAGGAAGGAAGGAAGGAAGGAAGGAAGGAAGAATCGATCCCATTCCCATCTACTGCTGTACATTGGCTGTAGTTCTTTGTTGCAACTAGTGTATGGCATTATTCTTTCAACATCTCCAGTCTTTGATTCATACGAGATATATGTGATTTGTTGGGATTTGAACAAATTATGCCTCTGCTGAACTTGATTGTTTGTTCCACTCAACTATATACACACTATTCTCAGAGGTATTTATTTCACTGGACCTGAATAACATTGCCTTTAACTGGAACGTTACATTGTATTAAAGTTATTCTACATAGTATGTAACCTTATGGGACAATTCAGTCTCTTACTTGATAGAGCTGGTATTTAGAAGAAACAAATGTCTATTCTTATCACCAATATGTACTTCCTTGGCACACAGTTTACTGATCTCCATGCACTATACTCAATATAATTGTCATTTTCTTTTTTTGAAGAAGTCATTTTGATAGTTTGTTCAGGTACTTTCTTTTTCTTATTGACCAAAGTTTTCTAAACCCATTCTTGAATATCCAAGCTAAGATGTGATTTTGTGCTTTATTTCCCTTATTTTTTTTACTATATATCACAGTTGTGCTGCATTTTTCAACTAGAACTGGTTAGTAACCTTTGTTTCTTGATTATACAGTTGGTTGGCTTTAGTGTGTGTCCATTATATTTTAGTAATAATTTTAGTTAATTCAGGCGATTTACTTCTTGGTATTTCTACTTCGGATATGAATAGATGAATGTGGTGGAAACTATCCATAATCTTTCACTAGTATCAGGTTTACTCAAAGTTTGTTAATATTTGTGAATACCAACAGACTTTTCAGCATTTCATGTACTCAGTTTGCTTAATTTGCATGCACAAAACAATCTTTTATACTTGGATGCTTTTGTTATGGATGAAGTACTGGCTGTACTCTAGACAGCGGCTATAGTTTCATTGATATCAAAGGGGTCAATATTGCAGGAAATGAAAAACCTCATTTAGGCAATAGCACACTACTAGAATTTTTACTTACAAAATCATGGTCACAATTACATACACCTTGCTAACACTTCCAGGCTGTGCTAAAATCCTACTTTAAATATCCCTATCATTTTGAAAGTTTTTGTTAGTTTGGAATATCCAGTATAATTACATAAATTTATACAGTGTATAATGAAACCTCAGAGAGCAGAACTATCTTCCAGTTACCTGTGACAATTATTCAATGTAGGAAATAATAAATTCCATACAGCAAAAGTCTAAATCAATTTGTCACTGACTCATGTCTTTAAGAGCTTCCAATTTATGGAAGACTATCTTAGAGTCATCAAGTATGTTGGGCTGAGATTGCCATCCAAGTTCTGAGGTTGTCATCCACTACCTCTGATTACATTCTCACCTCTGATTATATAATGTGAGTTAGCCTTCTTATCTCTTTCGTACTCATGCCAAACAAATCCAAACATCCAATAAAACCTGATTAGCTTCTTTTAATTCACTTGAGGATCGCAATGAGACTTCTGATGAACAGGGGGGGGGTGTGTCTTTATTACTTTTGTAATGGAGTAGATTGCCCAGATGTCAAACCTTCTAGCTGCTGTTTCTTCAGCTGTGACTGGTCCACACAGCTGGCTGTTTTAGAACAATGGGGAAATCACCAATGAAACTTTCTGAGATCAATAGGTAACCTTTGGTTAAAATTAAGAACGTTGGTATGCTTTTTATGCCAAGGGATGTCAAGCATCTTATTAAGGAAGATCAGCTGGACATTTCTGGACTTGTTTCTGACATGTAAGTACATTGCTTGATATCTCTCTGCTTGCTTTGCCATACATTTGATGTCTGGCAGCTGAATGTGTAAACTCATTTCCTTGAGCATTGCACTTGAGGTCATGGGACATGTTGTGCATGTTCTCTCTGGGTTATATCTGTGATGGACTTTTCATGCATGCAAACCAAAGTTTACAGTCATCAAACGATGAATGCATGTGTGTAAACCAGTCTTCAGCCAGATTCAGCCCCCCTAGCTAATTAAAAGGTAGGTCATGAATGTTTAGACCATGACAAATAGGCATTATTATTATTATTATTATTATTATTATTATTATTATTTAAAACATCCTTATGCTGGTAGGTATACTGTGGCATTAACCTAAGAGCAATATGGTGCTGAACAATAATTATGTTTTCTGTTTGAAAGAAATTGCAGTCCAAAGAACCAAAAGATTACTAGGGAGGAAGTGCCATATGAGTAAAGAGTAGAATGAGGTATTTATAGCTGCAGTGATTCACCTTCGCAGAACAGGTGGGCTTTTCAGTAATTATGATAATGCTAATAGCTAATGGGAAAGAATAATTGGCACAGAGAAGGCAATTGGGGTTGAGATGCTGCAAACAGGCAGGCATACAGCAAGATATAAAAGTCCATTCTAAGTTAATTGAAAATAATGGTGAAGCAGCAGGGAAAGGTATGCACTAATACAGTTTAAACTAGCAATCTTCAGTAGGCAAAGTGATTTATACTGGCTTAATCAGGCTGTCATAGAAATTATCTTTTGAAGAAACTAAGCCATGTTTTTATGTGTATCATTGACGAGCTTTTCTTGCTGGACATCTGCAGATTTAGAGAGAGAATTAATTTAGGGTTAAAAAGGAAGTAGTCAACAGAAATCACCCTAAACAGTTTAGTTTTAAATTAATGCAGTTGTGGTCATGGATCAAAGATATGGACTAGAATGGGTTTTAGAACAAATTAGGGAGCGAAAGAAAGGAGAAAGAGAGAGGTGGGAGAGAAAATTGTACAAATGAATGCTATAAAAATGTGAGATAAACAAGATTGTCTGAAAACATGCCAGCCAGATAGAATAAAATACAACTACATCAGATGATATCTTGTAGAACCTATTTCCCTCCTTTCTGAATGGACTTAAGAGCCAAAGCTTATGGGCAAAGATCCCAAGAACCATGCAGCTAGGTCAGAATGCCTAAAGAGACATTGGGTGTATGATTCATGAACAGCAAATGTTTGTGCTTCCTGACAAGCCACTATTGAAACTGAGTGCCTATCTACACTACTGCTTTAAAACAGTTTAAAACGGTTTATAACAGTTTGGAGAACTGTTGGGGCCCAGGACACACCCCATATACAGTTTTCAAAATGTTTTCAAAGTGTTTTATCCTGCATGTGTAGATAGGCTCTGAAAGGAGATTTCACACTGGTTTGTGACATGTTATATAGATTTGGGGTCTGCTGCTCAAGACAAGGAAATCAAACATCTCTTGCTGGCCTAGGCTACCACAAGACCTTTGGTATCTATGATCTTTTGATCTTTACAAAGCTGCATATAACCTATGATCATATTAGGATAAGGAAAAATGGAAACAACATCTTAAATATAGGAAAATGCAAATCTGTGTCAAAATGGTAATGTATCCAGGCAATGCAGAACAAAACCTGATTTAGCTAAGCCTTAAGTCAGCCTTCCCCAATCTGCTGCTTTCCAGATATTTTGGACTTCAATTCTCATCTGCCTCAGCCAGCATGGGTAATGGCCAGGAATTCTGGGAGGTCATCAGGTTAGGGAAGGTTGCTTTATGTAAACATTTGAGCCCATTTTAGTACTGTATTGTTTTCCAGTCACCTTTCCACATCCAGATCCCTACATAAATTGCTAAACTGTGTTGTCCTCAGTATGAAGTGTAACAACCAATATATATATATATATATATATATATATATATATTAGATAATGTCTTCTAGAAGCTTCAATGTGTACTTAGTTGAGAGGAAACAAGCCACCATGTTAATACACTGTGGCATACAAAAATGGCTGCTTGAAGACGTGTTTCTCTTCAGAGATTGCTGTCTAATGTACATTATTATTTCTGTCATGGATTTTCCATGTCAATTGTTGGGAAACTGTTTGTTGACATTGATCCTAATTGGTTTCCATCACATGTCACATACCTTACGTGACAAGAGAATGAGTTATATACTGACAATCATCAGTATCCAAAACATTGAGGAAAACCCTGATTTGGATATAAAAATGAGGGGGGGGGGAAATGTAAGAAGAGGAAATGCAGCAGGCAGAACAATATATATATATATATATATATATATATATATAATGTCAAACAACTGAACAACTAACAAGAAAAATGAAACCTGGTTCAATTGAACTTTGAATGGCATTTTATTCAAGAACTGAGCTTTTGGCAGTGGAGGGAATGAAATTAAGAGATTATGGTGTTGCCAAGGGAAAAGAACTTTCCCCAGTCTCTGAATAATGCAGATTATTTTATTTTGATAACAGTGGAATTAAGTGGTAAGGGAATAAAGCATTAAAGTTGATGTTCTAACAAAAGAATGAATCCCTCTGGCAGGTGCATCCCTGTCAGCTCTTTGAAATACGGGTTTTATTCATCATCTCCCATGTAATGCTTGGGATAAAATCAAGCTTTGTTACAAACATATCCTGTGTGTATGCAGGGGTGTGTGTGAAATAATACATCTGTTGACAAACCACCTAAAGGTAAATAGAGTCACCTTTAGGGATCTTTCTACTAGATAATTTTTCTCCTTATTGCACCTGAATGACTCAGACCCAACCCAAACATTATTTCTCTCTTGCAGGGCCAGCTCTACTATTAGTCAGAGTGAGGTAGCTGCCATAACCACCTAATTTTATGTGTCATGAAAAGGCAGCGGATTAATAGTTAGTTATAGGGATGGAAGAACCAGGGATGTTCAAGTTTGCCAAAATCTTCTGAAGTCTATTTCAAAGCATGGTTTGCCTCATTCCCAGTTTCATTTGTGACCTGTTTTTCTTTTCATTCAAATGGGGAAAGTATGCACTTTGATGGGAAAACTGCACATTTCTGTGTGTATTTTTCAGAGGGTGCACATTCTACCCATTGAGTAAAGTGTAAAAGTGCATATCATTTGAAAAATGTGGATTTTAAAGTGTGTGCATTTTTAAATTATAGATTTTTTTCATGCAATCAAAAGTTTGGGAATGTGTGAACCCTTCCCCCCCCCCCACACACACAAATTGACTTCTGTTAAAGTTCAGTGTTAAGTGGTGCAAGATCTGATGATATGCAAATTGAAAAACAAAATTCCCATAGCTTATAATTCTCATATATATATAGGCTGCCAGGGAGGAAGAGAGGTGATTATGGGAGGGTTTGTTTGTTTTTTGCCTCAGAATAATTTTACTAGTCTTGAGTACTATTCATTTCAAATTGGAGAGGGATTTGCTTCTCCACCTTAGGCAGCAAAAGGTCTTGGACCATCTCTCTGGCAGAATTCGGACAACACATTAATCAAAGGGGGGGGGAGGGAACAATCGTCAGTTGTATTGACTATCATGTTGTCTGAATGCTGCCATAGTCAACTCAGTGCTGATCCTAATCCACACCACGGTTGATTATTTATTACCATGTTGTGTGGGGAGATGAACAACTGTAAAGTTGATTATTACCCCACCATTGACTACCATGTTGTCCGAATTCAGCCTCTCTCTCTCTCTCTCTCTCTCTCTCTCTTCTCTCCGTGTGTGTGTGTGTGTGTGTGTGTGTGACCTGGAAACAGCAGCATATTTCTGGATAAGCATAGCATCTTTCCCATCAGTCATTTAGGCAGTCAACAATATTTCTGAATAACTGAGGATTTACATATCCTAAGCCAGGAATACAAAGCCAAATGGTCTTGGCCACTCCTAGTATAGCCCCTGGAGCTGGCAGGAGCCCACCCACTTTCCCCCACACCCTAGCTGGGCAGCAGGGGTGGGGTGAGGTGGGGACTTTTCTCTGGCATCTGAGACAGTGTTTCCCCACTTGTAGTAGTGATGGAGAAACAGCAATCTTGGGGGTGATGACTGGGGAATGGGAGAGGCTTTTACCACCATTCTTCAGTGATCCCTAGATCTCTGAGGTCAGTGAGTGTGTGTGTGTGTGTGTGTGTGTGAACAAATCTGTGGACCCCAGCCCCCTCCCCCAGCTGACACTGGTTGTGACCCTCAGGGCAAAAAGTTGTGCACTCCTGCCTGAGAAGCATTTTTTTTAAAAACAACAACACATGCCTATGGAGGGGGCTCCACCAAAACATTTCAGATCTACCCAATGTACAGATAGATCGGATCATGCACAGAATATTCATGTCACTGCTTCATATTCTTTATGGCCATTGATATGAAGATGCTCCAGAAAATTGGGGATAATATGTAAGGAGAAATTGGGACAATTATGCAAGGAGATACAGGTGGATGTCAATTGTATGTTCCCTCTTTTTATGTTGTGTTTTTGGGCCATTTGAGAGTAGGATTAAAAGTCAATATTATGTAACTGTTTATCAAGATAATTTGGTTGGGCAAAATACAAATAATATTGTTGGGAAAGATACAATGTTGTGGATGAGAAAGATAGAAAGGCTAACAAAATAATATTTAAAAATACTGTATATTTCCAGCTAAACATTTCAACTTTTGCCCTTATCAGTAGCTGAGCAGTTAAATGGGTATCAGGAGTGGCAGTTTGGAATGCCTGGGAAGGATCCACATTACTGCTTTAAAACAGTTTATAACAGTTTTGACAACTGTTGGGGCCCATGACACACTCCATATACAGTTTTCAAAACATTTTCAAAGTGTTTTATCCTGCTTGGTACAGATCTGTCCCCGGAGATGAAATTCCATTAGGAGAAAAAATGGGTATGATTGGTATAATGCTTATGAATTGTCCTCCAGATTAAGGCCATTTGGACTAAGAGTTCAGAATTTATAGATCCTTGGAACCAACTGCAAATCTGAGAAAGTTGGATTTGTGCAAGGCCAGGTCTACACAAGGATACAACACTTCAAAATGGTTTGAAAATGGTATATGGAATGCGCCTAAATCCCAGTATTGGGGAAAAGGTGGGATATTATTATTATTATTAATAATAATAATAATAATAATAATCTGTTATAAAGCAGAAGTGTAGATCCTCTCCAGAACATTTGGAATGTTTTGCAACAGGCTGCTCCAGGTTTTTGTTATTGCTGTTGTAAAAATCACAGATTTGTGGTTACAGAATCTTGTTCTTAGGTCCATTGTAGTTTTCCCTACATATTGCATACAGCATTCTTTTTTCTTTTATTTTTTCCCCATTCAATGAAATAAACCACATCAGTAGAATTGTATGTTAACGATAGTCTAATGCAATAAGTTTTGTAGGTAATTGTGCTCTTGAAAGATGTGGCTTCTTGGAGGTAACTGCAGGTAATGCAACACATTGATTGACAATGACATGATCCTGAATTGCAAATATCTTGTTTACGTGAAGCGTTAACTAACAATTGACACAGATTGGGTAGTTTTCTGAATGTGATGCATGGTGGAGAATTAATGGCTTCTCTTAAATGAGCACAATAAGATTCAATAGGTTAACTATTTTTAATTATCTTGCGGTAATTAGAGGCAGTAAGATAGTAGTCCACAACAAATGGAATGTGATTTTATTTCAAAGAGTTAGCCTTTGATTCATAAAGAAGGATATATCTGGATATTCCTGATGCTCAATTGATGTTGTAGAGAATAATGTGACCAGGGTATCCACATTATTGGAGATGTTCTTTAAGTTCATTAAATCTTCTTGGGAAGTTTTATTTGTTATTACAAATGTATTTCATCCTAAGAGTCAAACTATATATGATTTTCTTCTCTAGATGGTTTGGATGACATGACTTCAAATTAAGGTACAGAGGAGAATCGGTAGGTTTACAATTTAAGTCTGTGACAATAGGATGGTTTCCAATTGTTAAGAGGGAAGGGTAATTTGGGGTTTTCAATTGTGGTGTTATTAGTCAATTTTATCATTGGGTGGTAAACTTAATGAAAATCTCCAAGCTATACTTTTCATAGTCCCAGATCACAAAATTGTCATCTATGTAATGCCGTGATATGTTAGACTTGTAGTTAAATGTTCTGTAGACAGTTTCTTCAAGTTGTCCCAGAAATAGATTGGCATATGATGGGGCCATATGTGTTCCCATTGATGTACCTTGGAGTTGTAAATAGTGATTGTCACTGAACATGAAATTATTACAAGTGAGCACCAACTTAGCCAGGGATGTTAAGATTTCTGAACTGGATTCATTAGAGGTTCTGCTGTTGAAGAAGTGTGTTAAGACAGAAAGACCTTAAGGCATGTGGGTATATAGGGAACCAATATCAAAGATTGCAATGATGGTATCATTGTTAAATCCCATTGTGGTACAACAATGGGAACATATATGGGTCCATCATATTGCCAATTTATTCAAATATTATTTTGGATCAAAATGCACTTTTAGAGAAAGTGGAGCAACAAGGGGAGGAGTGGTTGAAGAATACATGACCAACCATATGGGAGAAGCAAGTGATCAGAGGGATGGATCTGTAAAGGGAAATGGAATAACTAGCAACTAAACTATCCATTAGATAAGAAACAAATGGTGAAGATAATCAGGATCCAGGACTGACAGCCTTCAGTGAGTGGCTTCAGCACTGACTTCAGCACAGTTTGTAAAAAGGAAATGCCACCCCCAGGTCATAAAAACCAAAGGAAGTTATTCTGGTGCCTAACACAGGACATCCCATAAGGGCCTTTCCTCCTCCATGGCAAAATACTACTACTACTAATGTAACCATCAGTTTGGTGCCCTTTCATGGCAAACAATATGTGCTGCCTTAGGCAGCTGCCCCAACTGGTCTAATGGTAGGTCCAGCCCTGTAAAGTATTAAAAAAGAAGCAAATTTCTGCAGTTTCTCTTATTTCATGGAGGTTGTCTGCCATTTTTTACCATTTAAAATTATTGTTTATGTAAATTGTGGGACTGGCCAGGAGCTACTTGAGACTAATTATCTGACCACAGAAATTCTTTGAATTTAGAGACATCATTCCCCATCTGCCGCAATCATATCTTCATAATCACAAGGGCTATAAATTTGCTTTTTTGAACCCTAAAATTCTTAAGAAATATTTCTGCTGCCAGTAGTGCCATATTATGTGGCCTTTATGTGCCTCCACAGTACCGCAGCATACTTAGGGCAATGATTAAACAGCCATATTTGTTGCAAATTATATTTGCCAGAATTCTAGTCATTAAAACTGGAATATCACATTTTCTGCATTAAATATGCCTGCTGTGAATGGTAAGTGCCATAATTGGAATGCCGCACATTGTACGTGGAATCTAAGCGAATTCCCATTAAATACATTCAGTGTAGCATTTATTTCAATCTCAGATCTTATATTCAGCCAAATTGAATGTAGTTTATTTGAAAGTGCAATGGTGCAGACATTGAAATAAACACATTCACACATTAAAATAAATACATTTCCTTTTTCATATTGAATCCTAAGCTTTTTTAATTTGAATTTGTGATTATTCATATGGGAATTTAAAAAGTTTTTTGTTGTTTTGTTTTAAACACCCCATGGCAATTTTATATAAAATCATTTTTAATGTAGCATTATGGATAAGAATTTGAATAGCTACTCTTTCATAATTCAGAAGTATTTCTATAGTCTTCATATTTCATGATTATATTTTATATTGTAGTTTCAAGCTTTTGTATTTTATATTGTTTTATGCTATACCTTGAGGTTTTAATATCTGTGAGTGCCTAGGGAGCTTCAGTTATGGGGCAAAATAGAAATGAAATAAATAAATAAATATAAATTTCAGTCACATTGTAAACATATATATGCATAAAATGAAACAACTATCATGATAGAATAATAACTGCATACTACTGGTTGATCTGAATTCTGTTCACCATCCTTACCTAGCATTCAACAGGCCTTGGGCCCATTATGTATGATGCAACATTATCCTGTCTTCAGTAAGACAAAGGGGATAAGGGAAAAATTGCCTCACATTGAATCAGAGTCAGACAGTCCTGCCTTCCTGGCCGGTAGAGATGTACGGATGTTGTAAAATCTGTTCCATCTCTGTTTCAGAGATTGTCAGGTACCTTTAATTCCATTGTCTGCTCAGTGATGGAATTAGATTTTTTCCCCAATTTCCTAAATTTGTGCAAATTTGCAATTGTAAAAATGTTCAAATTCCCCCAAAATCTGTATATTCCGTCCAAAATATGCAACCTCCCCAATTGCACATTTTCATGCTTTAGCCTCTGGTGGAAATGCACATGTGGTTTTTTTTAAAATTTACTATGACTAAATTTCCATAAAATTCTGGAAAGTACAAATTCTAGAAAGTTTGCAGAATCTTTGCAACTCAGGAAAAGCCAGTCTGCTGTGAAATCTGCAGGACGGATTCATAGAAATCTGAACTCATTTGATTCCACTGCCGATTTCTCTGACATCCCTACTTTCCAGATGTAGAAAGCTGTAGTAACCGTAGTTACAAGATAGATGCTTTTTCTTTTCCTGCAAAGTGTCAATAAAAATATAATGTGGCATTGTCAAGCCCCCCCCCCCCCCAAGGAACAGCAGCCTGTGCTCTGTTTCTGACTTGGGACTAAACATTAGATGGATCTGTGAGATCAGTGGCACTCGTGCTTTTACATCGGTGGCACCAGTGTTTTGAGAAAAATCCATGACTGTAGCATAACCTAGTCCAAGTTGTTTAGGGCTTTGTATGTAAACAACAATACCTTGAACATTGCCTGGTAGCTTATTGGCAGCCAGTGCAGTTCTTTTAGCAAGGGTGTAGTTTGCTGGGTTAGAGGCCTGGGTTAGAAGCCCCACTGCTGCATTCTGAGCCAGCCACAGCTTCTGGAGCAAGCCTAAAGATAGCCACAAAACACATTCCATTAATCCAACCTTCAGGTTGCCAATGCCTGTAGCAGCTAAGCTATCATAGTCCAGGAATGGGCATTATTATTATTATTATTATTATTATTATTATTATTATTATTATCTTTATTTATATCCCGCGTTTTGCCCAATGCTGGGCCTCAAGGCGGCATTACAAAATTAAAACATATACAGTTAAAAGCTATAAATGAGAGATATACAAAAGTTAAAAATAAATTAAACAGGTTTCAATATTAAAACATTTCAACATTTAAAGTGCATATTAAAATTAAAAATTTAAAGTCTTAAAACATAAATCGGTCCACATTATTCTCCAAAGGCCTGCCAGAATGAGAAAGTTTTTGTGTGCCTCCAGAAACACATCAAGGAGGGAGCCAAGTCTAGCTTCCCTGGGAAGGGAGTTCCAAAGCACTGGAGCAGCCACTGAGAAGGCCTTCTCCCATGTTCTCACCAGGCGTGCCTGTGATGGTGGTGGGCCTGAGAGAACGGCTTCCCCTGAGGATCTCAAAGCACAGGCAGGCTTGTAGGGGAGAATATGGTCTTTCAGATAACCTGGACCTGAGCCATATAGGGCTTTATAGGTCATAACCAGCACTTTGAATTGTGCCCGGAAACAGACTGGAAGCTAGTGGAGCTGTTTAAACAGGGAAATTGTATGCTCCATATAACCAGCACTGGTCAACACTCTGGCTGCAGCTCTTTGAACCAGCTGAAGTTTCCGAGCGCTCTTCAAAGGCAGCCCCACATAGAGTGTGTTACAGTAATCCAATTGGGATGTAACTAAGGCATGTGTCACTGTGGCCAAGGCAGATATCTCCAGGAACAGGCGCAGCTGGTGCACTAGCTTTAACTGCGCTAATGCACTCCTGGCCACTGCTGAAACCTGGGCATCCAGGCTCAGGACTGAATCCAAAAGGACACCCAAGTTGCAAACCTGTGTCTTCAGGGGGAGTGTAACCCCATCCAGCACAAGCTGAATCCCTATTCCCTGATCTGCCTTTCGACTGACCAGGAGCACCCCTGTCTTGTCTGGATTAAGCTTCAATTTGTTTGCCCTCTTCCAGTCATTACTGCCGACAGACACCAGTTTAGCACCGAAACAGCTTCCTTGGAATTGGGTGGAAAGGAGTGGTAGAGTTGGGTGTCATCAATGTACTGATGGCACAGCACCCCAAAACTCCGGATAAACTCTCCCAACAGTTTCATGTATATGTCAAAAAGCATGGGACACAAAACAGAACCCTGAGGAACACCACAGGCCAATGGCCAAGGAGTTGAACAAGAATCCCCCAGCACCACCTTCTTGGTCTGCCCCTCCAGGAAGGAATGGAGCCACTGTAAAATAGTGCCTCCAAGTCCCATCCCAGCCAGGCGGCCAAGAAGGATACCATGGTCAATGGTATTGAATGCTGCTGAGAGGTCCAGCAGAACCAACAGGGATATACTTCCCTTGTTCAGTTCCCGGTGTAGGTTATCCACCAAGGTGACCAAAGCTGTTTCTGCCCCATAAGCAGGTCTGAAGCCAGATTGAAATGGATCCAAATAATCCATCCCATCCAGTAATCCCTGGAGTTGGGAGGCCACCACACGCTCCAATACTTTGCCCCAAAATGGAATATTGGAGATTGGCCAGTAGTTATCCAATAAGGTGGGTTTTAAGGAGTGCTTTTTTAATGTGGGTCTTACCACTGCCTACTTCAAGAAGGTTGGCACCCCTGCCTTGACAAAAGAAGGCATTAACCACTCCACTTACCCACTCAGCCAGTCCCCCTCTGGCTGCTTTTGTAAGCCAGGAAGGGCAAGGATCTCTCCAAGGAACCTGTCCACATCCTCAGGCTGTACAAATTGAAAAGTGTCCAATAACAATGGACAAGCAGGTGCCAGAGTTACATCCACTGGAACTGTAACAACTATAGCATCCAAGTCAGAGCTGATCCGAGCTATTTTGTCTGCAAAATGCTGGGCAAATTATTTATTTATTTATTTATTTATTTATTGCATTTGTATACCGCCCCATAGCCGAAGCTCTCTGGGTGGTTTACATAGGATTAAAACAATTAAACACAATATACAAAAATTAAAACAGCAAAAACATACAACATACACACAATGCACGCAAACATTTAAAACTGCTACAACAACCCAAAAAGCTACAAAAACAAAAACAAACTCAGGCTCCTCAGATATTGCCAAATCCCTGAGAGAAGAGGAAAGTCTTGACCTGGCGCCGAAAAGATAACAATGTTGCCGCCAGGCGGGCCTCTTCAGGAAGATAGTTCCACAATTGGGGGGCCACCACAGAGAAGGCCCTCTCCCTTGTTGCCGACCTCCGAGCTTCCCTCGAAGTAGGCACTCGGAGGAGGGCATTCGGAGGAGGGCCGTAGTGTTCAGGTAGATTCATGTCGGGAAAGGCAATTCCGTCAGGTATTGTGGTCCCAAGCCGTGTAAGGCTTTATAGGTTAAAACCAGCACCTTGAATCAGGCTCAGAAACATACAGGCAGCCAATGCAAGTGGGCCAGAGTAGGTCTTATATGCTCGAACCTTCTGGTTAAAGTTATCAATCTGGCCACTGCATTTTGCACAAGCTGCAGCTTCTGAACCATCTTCAAAGGCAGCCCCACGTAGAGTGCATTGCAGTAATCTAACTTGGAGGTTACCAAAGCATGGACAACTGAAGCGAGGTTATCCCTGTCCAGATAGGGACGTAGCTGGGCCACCAACCGAAGTTGGTAGAAGGCACTCTGTGCCACTGAGGCCACCTGTGCCTCAAGTGACAGAGATGGTTCTAGGAGAACCCCCAAGCTATGAACCCGCTCCTTCAAGGGGAGTGCAACCCCATCCAGAACAGGTTGATGACCCTCCATCTGGTCAGCAGAACCACCCACTAACAGTGTCTCAGTCTTGTCTGGATTGAATTTCAGTTTATTAGCCCTCATCCAGTCCACTGTCGCAGCCAGGCACTGGTTCAGCACATCCACAGCCTCACCTGATGAAGATGAAAAGGAGAAATAGAGCTGCGTGTCATCAGCGTACTGATGACAAAGCACTCCAAAACTCCGGATGACTGCACTCAACGGTTTCATGTAGATGTTTACAGCATGAGGGACAAAACTGAACCCTGCGGAACAGCATACTGGAGAATCCATGGGGCTGAGCAATGTTCCCCAAGCACCACCTACTGGAGCCGACCTGCCAAGTAGGAGCAGAACCACTGCAATGCAGTGCCTCCCACTCCCAACTCAGCCAGTCGTCCCAGAAGGATACCATGGTCAATGGTATTGAAAGCCACTGAGAGATCGAGGAGAATCAACAGAGTCACACTCCCCTGGTCTTTCTCCTGACATAGGTCATCATACAGGGCGACCAAGGCTGTTTCCATACCAAAACCAGGCCTGAAACCCGACTGAAATGGATCCAGATAATCGGTCTCATCCAAGAGTGCCTGGAGCTGGCTCGCAACCACCCATTCCAGGACCTTGCCCAGGAATGGAACATTTGCTACTAGCCTGTAGTTATTAACATTTTCAGGGTCCAAGGAAGATTTCTTTAGGAGTGGTCTCACTGCCGCCTCTTTCAGGAGGCCTGGGACCACTCCCTCTTGCAAAGAGGCATTAATCACTTCCCTGGCCCAGCCAATTATTCCATCCCTGCTAGCTTTTATTAGCCAAGAGGGGCAAGGATCCAATATGGAAGTGGTTGCACAAACCTGTCCAAGCATAGTGGGCTGTTGAAAGGTCAGAATTCTCCTCTTGGGGGCTAGTGTGTAAAAGCCCCCTGACCACCTGAAACAGCTCTGCTGGATGGCTCTTTGCAGATGCAATAGTTGCAGAAAAAATAGTTTCTTTGCTGCCCGAGTTGCCACAGAGTAGGCCTTCAATAGGCTCTAGCCCACGTTCAATTGGATTCACTCTGAGTTTTCTGCCAACGTCGCTCTAGTCTCCATCTCACTCGTTTCATCACCGCCAGCTCCCTAGAAAACCAGGGGGCTGGTATGGCTCCACTTCATGAGAGGGAACACTCAGGAGTGATCATGTCCACTGCCCTGGTCATTTTTCCGTTCCAGAGATCGACCAGGGCTTCGACAGAATTGCCTGCCGAGGCAATAGGAAAATCCCCAAGAGCCATCAGGAAACCATTCGGATACATGAGCCTCCTGGGGTGGACCATCTTAATCAGTCCTCTACCCCCAAGAGGCTCTGAGTGCCAGCAAGTCTAAACCCAACCAGATAGTGATCTGTCCATGACATATGACAGTTGGCATATGAACTGAAGCTGGTAAAAGGCACTCCTAGCCACTGAAGCTACCTGAGTTTCAAGTGGCAAAGATGAATCCAGGAGTACCCACAAAGTCATACCTGTTCCATCAGGGGGAGTATAACCCCATCCAAAACACGTATTTGACCTATTTCTCAAACCTGTGACCCATAGTGCTTGCCAGGATTCAAGCCCAGCCTACCATGGCATCCAAGCACTGGCCCAAAGTTTGCAGAGCCACACCTGATTCAGATGTCATGGAGAAACAGAGCTGGATGTCACCTGCATTCCACCCCACTCCAAATCCATGAATGATATTCCCAGCAGCTTCATATAGATGTTGAATAGCATGGAGAGTAAAACTATGCCCTGTGATGCCCCAAAGGACAAGTACCAGGGGGCATCACTCTCTGGGATCAGCCCCCATAGGTAGGAATGGAACCATTGAAGTACAGTGCCTCTGATACATATCCCACAGAGCTAATCTAATAGGATACCTTAGTTGATTTCAAAAGCCACAGAGAGATCGAGTAAGATGAGCATTTCCTCCCTGACCCCATCCCAGAAGCCATTTGGTCAATTTCCATTAGCCTTAGACCCTCAAAGATAGCAGAAATGGCACAGAATGATAGAAACAGCCTGTCTAGGTATATACAAATGTGCAGTTTTGGGTGAATTTCGTCACAGTTGAATCTTTTAGTGGAAATATGATTTTTCAGTCCAAGGACATATGATGAGAAAGACTTTGGCTGAGGGTTTTAAACAACCAGTAAGCAAGCTTGCCCCCAATTTTATGTCATGGCCAAAGCCAGAGTCCCTTTGAGTTAGTGGTGCAGTTAGGGCTATTAATTTCTTACCCGCTTCTCCATCTGGATCGAGGCGGGGAACAACAACATGATAAAATACATAAAACTGATTAAAACATGACACATTATTAAAACTGCATAAAAAATCCTAAAACATCCTAAAAACATCCTTAACACATTCTAAAATTCCACTGGATATGCCTGCCAGAAGAAAACAGTCTTTATAGCTTTCTAAAATTCTAAAAGACTGTTAAGTTGACGAGTCTCCTCTGGCAGGTCATTCCACAGTCTGGGAGCAGCAGAAGAGAAGGTCCTCTGGGTAACAGTTGTCAGCCTAGTCTTGGCCAACTGCAGTAAGTTCTTCCCAGAGAACCTGAGTGTGCGGGGCGGATTGTATGGGAGAAGGCGATCCCGCAGGTAACCTGGACCCAAACCATGTAGGGCTTTAAAGGTAATAACCAACACTTTATACTTCGCCCGGAAACTAATTGGCAGCTAGTGGAGCGATTTTAAAGCTGGCGTAATATGGTCACCCCTAGATGTACCGGTGACCAACCTGGCTGCCATATTTTGAACTAGTTGAAGTTTCCAGACTAGGCACAGAGGTAGCCCTATGTACAGCGCATTGCAGAAGTCGAGCTTCAAAGTTACCAGCACATGCACTACCATCTTTAGGTCTTCCAACTCTAGGAAGGGGCGCAGCTGGCGTATCAGCCGAAGCTGATAGTAGGCACTCCTGGAAGTCGCATCTATCTGGGCTGTCATTTGGAGCGATGGATCCAGGAGCACCCCCAAGCTGCGAACACAGTCTTTCAGGGGGAGTGTAACCCCATCCAGAACCGATTGACACACCTCCAAACCCAGGTTGCGGCCTTTGACAGCAAGCACCTCCGTCTTGTCTGGATTCAGCTTCAGTTTGTTTTTCCTCATCCAGCCCATTACTGCCTCCAAGCATTCATTCAGAGGAGACACACTATCCTTAGCTGGCGCTGTTATCGAACGCATAGAGAAATATATTTGGGTGTCATCAGCATACTGATAGCACCCCGCCCCATGCCTCCAGATGATCTCTCCCAACGGTTTCATATAAATGTTAAACAGCATTGGGGAAAGGATGGCACCTTGTGGTATGCCACCATGCTGATGCTCAGACTTTTTTTAAAAAAATCAGTGTTAGCAGACAGTTTTTTATTCCATTTAGTTTTGCTCTACTATATCAGGAATGTAGAAACAGTTGTAAAGCATGGAGTGAAAATGAGGAGGGGGAGAAGAAATGTGTTAGTTGTGTGCTTCATAACTGAATGGCAATCTAAAGAAGGACCCCCTTTAGACCATTACGTCCGGGGTCTAAAATCACCCAGCTTCACCACTGCTTCAAATGGCATGGGCTCTTTTTGAAAATCACATTGCTTAAAATTAAATGTCACAAAATAAATGATACATGACACAGCTATGTTCATACGCTGGGTGGTGTTGGGACAAGTCCAGCAAATGAACCCATCACACCTGTAGAAATGTTCTGAGTTATGAAAAGGGCACAGACAATTGCTATGCAGAATCGCACATCAAGGCATAAAGCAGAGATTAGCTCTACCCCCGGGCAGTTCTCAGAATTGCATAGACATGTTTGGAATATATATATGTATGTGTGTGTGTGTATATATATATATATATATATATTCATAATTAGCTTTTTTAATACACACTCTTTCATTTCTTCAGGCAAGGTATGTATCTTTTTACACCATAATAAAATCAAAACACATTTCTGCAGATTAACTGTTATGTTACATTGCATTGCCTCAAGTGAAAGCATGATAGTAACGTAATGGGCTTTGGTGGTGGTGGTGGGTAAACTCACTGTTCACTGAATGTAATAAAATAGGTCTGAACTTATAATGGGGTACTGGTCCTTAATAAGGAACTGGGTCATTTCAGGTCTAACTAATCACATAAAAGGAAGACTTTGAGAAGCCTCTAATATGAGATCTTAAATAACCTGGAAACACAAACATGATTTCCACAAAATAGGTAGAATAGGGACGTCAGAGAAATCCTCAGTGGATTCAAAAGAGATTAGGGGGGTGATTTTAAAAAAATTGCACTAATGCACATTTGCACAAGTGGAACAATATTCTTGTATATCCCTAAAAAAAACTATATTCTGTCAATAGGAATGGATGGACTCACAACTGTCCAGTTTCTCCAGACAGTCTTTGAACATCCTGACCTGCTTGCTGAGCAGCTGTGCATCCAATGAGTGGATCCAGCAGCTGTCTGTCTCTACAGCAAGCCACCATTTTGCATAGAAATGGCAACTTGGGGATTTCCAAAAAGCAATGTTTCCCAAATGGTTGCCATAAAGGGACAATTTATGTAACATTACAGACATTAATGGAGCTGAGCAGGGTGGATAAGTGGTGATGGTTTACGAACAGAAGTCCAGGAACCAGGAGGGGAGGGGGAGAGTCTGTCAAACTTCACATCCCTCTGGGACCCCTGCAACATCCCTGTTTGTGACTCAGGCTACTGATGGAAAGAAACCCATAGCATGTTATGTTACAGCAGATGCCCATCAGGATGGCTGAACGAGCACACTTTCTTTAGAACAGCTCAGTGTAAAAGATCTGATGAGGGCCCCTGTGAAAGTTAGAGGCCTATAGAATCAAAGTAAAAAGGTCATGCCTTAAACGCCTGAAGTTATTCTGGTGGGAGAGGATATCCCTGAAAGGAGTAGTTTTATTTCCCAGTTAAGTTTCATTTCCCAGTTAAGTTTCATTTCTCCAGTCAAGTTTCATTTCTTCAAGGTTCAAACAGTTTTTGGGGAAGGCAATATAGAAAGAGAGGAGAGAGCCAACCTGAGAGAGCAGGAAAGGACAAGAGCATAAAGATGAAGCATCTGGAAAAGCCTAAATGCAGCTAGGGTAAAGGTCTTGCATTCTTGCAACTTTTATTTTCTTTTAATGCCTTTGTATCACTCAGCTGTATTGACTAAATACCTTTACTTGTTATTTGGTTGTTTTATTATTCTAGTAAACTGTTGTGTTAAACCTAAAGTGTCTGGAGTGTAACTCACCCCATGTCTACAGCCTAAACTCCACATTATTGGGAAGGGGAAGTTAAAGGACGGAAGGTGGGACTCTTAAGATCGTCTCTTGGGGGGGATCCTCTTGATTTGGGCTGTCAGAGTGTTGTTCAAGTTGAAGAAAATAAATCCTTCCTCAACCTCCCTTCCCCTAGAAGACCATTATGTACAGGACTTTTAATGATGCTCCTTTGAACACTTACCAGACATTATTCTTTCCATTCCATCAGATATACTTTTTGTGCAGTATCAAAAGCAATAATCTAAATCAGATGTAAAAAAATCAACATTTCAGTTTGACAAGTGTCAGTTTTTCTCCTGATTTTCTTATCACTTATCCCAGTGTCAATGCATCTGCACAAAATATAAGCAAATCCTTTACTGCATTCTCAACACAAGATAGATTATATTTCCATTACAATTTGATGGTATTTTCCAAGCTCTTAAAAATACTTTCTTTTCTGCAACGCTAACTCAGAGTATCCAGTTTTTGATAAACCTTTGGTAATATATACTGGATGGGAATATCTGTAATAATTCAGTCTGACTGGTTACATTACTACAGACTTCAGTGGAATTGTTATAGAAGAAACATACTCTTTTATTTATAATATCTAAAAGTATTTTGTACAAATATGCATGGTATACACTTTGATCAGTAATGGGATCTACAAAACCTCATTACATATTCAGACACTGAGATCTCAGTAAGTACTATTCTAACTAAAATACCATATTTGTGGTATATGTTGACTTGGAAGAAAGTCCCATTGATTTCAGCAGAGTAGATCTGTTCAGAATCACAGCCAAACAGCCTAATTTTATTGACTGGCTGGAGAACCTAAAGTTAAAATATTTGGATTAATGAATGCAAAGGCACTGCAATGAGCAACAAATGAGGGAGGCAGTGATGTCCTGTTGTATTCCTCTTCATTGACCAATGAAAGCAGGGCAGGGGGGATATAACTCAGAAGCAGAACTAGTGATAGGAATACAAATAATTCCAGGTTCAATTTCTGACATGTTCAGGCAGGGCTGAGAAAAACTCCTGTCTGAAATTTTGGAGATAAGAACAGATGGACTCACCTTTATCCATGTTGCTTGCCACTCACTGAACCCCTATTTGCATCACTGGTTACCTATTTGTTTCCAGGATCAATTTAAAGTGGTAGTCCTATTCTGTAAAGCTCTGAAGGACTGTCTAAACTCATATGAACCTATCCAATATCTCAGGTTATGCTCAGTGGTTCTCCTCTCTAGCTTACTAAAGTAAATCTTTTTGGTAAGTGCTGAAGACAGGACCTTTACATTGGTGGGCCCATAGTTGGGGAATTCCCCAAGCTGAGATCTTTGCCTCTGAGCAGTCTCTACAGACTTTTTTTAATTGCACAAGATGGTCCGATGATAGATAGATAGATAGATAGATGATAGATAGATATAGATAGATAGATGATAGATAGACAGATAATCTGAACTTGGTTTTATTATGTTTGTTCCTTTGTCTTGCTTTTTAGACATTTTTCTTGTAAGTTGCCTTGTGAGGGCTTGCCCTCAAAGGCCAGACAAATACATAAATAAATATATCCAAGTGGTACTAGATATGGTTATTAGAGTAAAATGGGAACATTTGGCATATTTTCATAGCAATTTTATTCTGTGCCTTTCACTCTCTCATACATTATGGAGCCAAAGTGTAGCTTAAACAGGGCATATTTATGAAAGGAAATAACTGTAACTGTAGATACAAGAAAACAGCCTTCATCACAGCTTGTGATCTGCTTTTTCCTCTCTTTTACCAGGAACTCTTTCTGGAACATTGGGCAGCCTACAGGGACATTTAAGTGGCATGACTTGTAGTTCATTATAAAGATACAGCTACAGGTTCAGTAAGGCTGGAATGCTATACCCACTTACCTAGGAGTAAGCCCTGTTGAACTCAATCAAACATAGTTCTGAGTAGACATGTATAGGATTCCAATGTGAATCTCAGTGTGCTGTGTACTTCATCAGCTGAAGCACCATTAGATTTATTTCACTTTATGGGAACCTGGAGCATGGAGTAGTTAGGTTTTAGGTTATTATCCATGCATAAGATCTGTGCATACATCCAAAAAGTCAAAGAATGTCAGTACAATAAGATTACTCTACTTATAGTTTTCTTCTTTTCTGGATGTTATTGATATGTTCACTACTATGTAAATAAACACCTTTTAAATCACCTACTATATCAGATACATTTCACATGTGAATATATTTCCTATGGGAAAAGCAAGCAGACCATTTTGTCATTTGTAAAACTTAATTGTATGCAATTCTCAAAATGCTTATTGCTTGGTATTGAGGTTCAGTTAAAAATAATGGATGATAGGCAAATCCCTTGAAATGCCTGTCTAAATTCCCAGACCAGATGTTAGATTAAAAGTTCACAGCTTTATGATCAAAGCTCCAATGTGCAATGATTTCTACTATATTAGCATACCTGGGTGAGAGAATAAATATGTAAAAATGATAAAACACACCATTCTATAACAGGAAGTCTTACAGAAATATAAAATCATTGATCTATCAATCCATTGATCTATCATCTATCTATCTAATCTAATTTAAACACCAGTTTTATATTCTCACTTTGGGGTATCATCCAGCCCATATAAAAGTTGCAATCCAATGCAACTCACTGCATGCTCTGCCCTGGCTAGTTGGGAATGCTGGATGTTGTAGGATTTTGTTCTAAGCATGCCTAGGATTGTACCCTAGGTATGTTAGTTCTCAAGCATGGTTACCAGAAAGCAAAACACCCATGTCATGTGCAACCCTTTAAATTATACCAAAGTGGTGATCAGGAAAAAGGAGGGTTGTACTCTTTTTTCAGAGGATTTTAAAAAGACGTACTGAATTTTGCATTTTCCAACTTTCACACCTGACAAGTGGATTTTGGCATGAGTACAATGTGTAAAATTAAAATCTGCTTCTGGTCTGGAGCATCTTTCTCTCTTGGAAGGATGCATTTCACACATCAGGTCAGATATGGACAAAGAGCTTTAGAGGAGCACAGGAAGCAATGGATCTCTGTATAAAATACACAGACACATATGGCTTCCCCCTCTCCCTTCGGGGCTTTTGCCCACCTTGAATCCCTGAGCCACTTCAGCCAACATAGTTCATAATCTGATCTCCTCACTGGCTTCTTTGGTGTAAAATCAGCAAACCCTGTCATACCGATGCATACTTCTTTACTTAATATTAACTGCTGAACCAAATTTCTTAGGAAAAACAATGGCCAACTCCTAGAAAACTAAGTGAAGCACAATCTACAGTGGTCTCCTTGTGTGTCCGTTCATGTAGAGGTTTTCCCACAGGGATTCTTTTCCTAAACTACACTATGCCATCTTTGATCTATGGCAGTGCCTTTCTGGGTGTTATACTTACTAGGATGATTTGGTTATAGTATGAAAATATAATTGGAGCAGACATCAAATACTTCTGCTGTTTGTGGTGTGCTTCTCTGTACTGAAAGAAGGGAAAATAAGATGCCTTTCAGCATGTACATCAGCATGGGAACTTCTTCCACTTGGAGTGAACCTACATTGCTGTTGTATATGTGTGAATTAAACAACCATAAGCCTATAAGCCTGCCTATAGCAGCCTGCCCATGACTTAACATCTGCAGGGTAGGCTCTTTCTAAGGTACCTTCTATTTGTTGCATGTCAGCTAAGGAAAGAGTCTTCTGTTGTAGCATTCTGTTTGTGGCACACCCATGGAGCTGTGAAGGGCACTGCCCTTGCCATCCTTCCAGCACCATGTCAAAACTGTTCTGTTTGCCTGGGCATTTTAAGCTGCTCTGTTTTATGTGGTTTTAATGCTTTATTTTATTGTTTTGTGATTGCATTTTATTGTTTTTATTGCTTATTTATTATTCACTGTCCTGATGTCTTTTGGTAAAGGGTGGTTTATAAATACCCAAATAAATAAATAAAAATAAACTACATGAGCAGAGGCAATGATATGAGCCTTTTACCAATCCTATCTGATTATTGTTCCCCTGACATAGTAGATGATGATCATCTGTAACAATTTGTATAATTGGCACCAAAATGGTAAAAGTAGACCTCTGGTAGCTGTATGCATGTGAATACAGGAATGGAGTATTCTCCCTTATTTCAGTGGAGAGGCACCAGAAGTCTAGTCAATGGTTGCAACATAGGAATAAAAGTTACACTGTTTGGGCCCATGATATGGGGATCTTAAAGCAGGGATGGATAATTTGTGTCCCTCTAGATGTCACTGGACTACAATTCTCATCATTTCTGTCCAATGGCCATGCAGGATTGGGATGATGAGATTTGGCATCTAACAACATCTGAAGGGTAACAGGTTCACCGCTCCTCTACTTCACTAACAGAAAAACCCAATCCAACTCAGAAAGAAATGAAATCCATGGGTAATGAAACTGAGATGGACCGTTTGGTAGTCTATAACTAATCAAACTCAAAATGTCATATTAAATGGAACTGAACACAAGCATTTAAAGCTCTTTCTGAATGGCATTGAAAGTAATGTAGTAGATGTATGGTTTAGGGAAAACAAATTTAAGAAATATAAATGGTGCCTTTGGGGAGGCAACATGTGTTGCTACATGGAAAAGCATTCAGTTATCTGAATTCTCAAACAATATATCCTTACTGCAGGGAGAAAAAAAGACTTTTCCAATAAAATGTCACCATACAGTGTAATAAAATTAATGATTCGGCAGCAAAGATGTAAACACATTACTCCACTAGCCTCCTGTGAAAATATATGCTAAAATATATGAAAATAAAGTCAGCCCACATAACTCTATATTAATACAACTTACAGAACTATAGGTCTGTGAATTCAGGTGTGTTTTGCAATCTTTAACTTGATTACAACTTTCAGAGTTAGATTAATTATTTATGTGGGTAGAAATATAGTTTCTATTTCTTTTGCATGTGGTGCCAAGAATTCCTAGACAAACTGGTTCTTAGGGAACTGACAAAACCGTAAATCCATCAACTGCATTGCCTTTCAAAGATGTTTTACCTCCTATATTGCATGGAAAATCATCTATATATCTAAGAAACTACATCACACTGGTCATTTATTAGAAAAAGTAGAGAAGTTCCTTTTAGAATAGCAAAATAAGCCATATCATTATCTCATGCTTGAACTACAGGCTGAAAAATACTGAATTGATGAAATTCAACCAAGAGTATCATAGCTGAGCAGATATCCATACTAGGGATGTATAGGAATTTCTATTTTGGGGATGAAATCTTGAAAGATATATTTGGTCTGGCCCTAATGGATTTCACTCCATTTCCCCCCCACTGGCATTGACTCGATCAGTAGCAAGGTGATCTGATACACCAATTTGGGTTGGGGGGTTTGTTTGGTTGCCAATTTGCACACATTGGATTGTTTTGAGGGGATCTTAAAACTTGGACAAATGGGGTCATAATTTTTTTCTAATATTGTCTTTTTATTGGTCAACTTTTGCAAGTGTGCATGATTGCAATTCCAACTGTCCACTAGAGTCATATTCCTATAACTATCAAAGAACTTGTCAATTGACAATGCTCTGCCCTTGGCTTGTGAAGTACTGAAGTGGAGGATGAAATTGAGAAGTTCTTTGACCAGTATGGAATATGGCTCTCCTGGGCTAAATGAAGTAGTATGTGGAGATGATGAAACTGACAAGGTTCTTTACAAGAGGGGAATGTGTCTTTTCAGGGCTACATCACAAACTTGTTCTTAATAAGCTGTGGAATCCAGTGGTGGTGGAAGGAACCCCTTTGAGGCTTGCTTGGAGCACACACAGCCACAGATAAGGGAGAAATTGATTTCACTTTGTTTTTGAGCAAACTTTACCCAATTCAGCCTCCTAGAATCAAATGCAGATCTGAATGCAACCTATGCTCTGAAGTCCATACATTTTCTAGTTTGCAAGGTGATTTGTGCATCAAAAGATGTGTTCAAAAATGCATATGCTTGAAAAAGACACATCAAAACACATTTTAGTAAATGGGAGTAAACTGCGTACACATACATTTTTGTGCTGCAATAAAAAAGCTCGCCTTCTGACACAGATGTGGGTTGGAACAAACTTTGACGTGGAAATCAGAAAACCTTGACAAGCTTGCATCTTGCTGATTTGCACATGCCTATCAAAGACAAGGAGCTTGGGGAGCGGTAGTGAACTGGGAAGGCCTCCTTCAACCAAAAAATGACTGGGCAGGCAAAAGTAAGAAACCAAGAAGCATACGTGAACAATATATTTTTGCGAAGAAAATGGTGGCATGGAGTAGCATGACTTGTTCTTGGTTTCAAGACCATAGTTATTATTGCATAATTACTAGCCCTGCAATGAGAGTGGAAGACCACAGATATGTTCAATTGATCTTAATTTTGGAGCAAGGGGACAAGCTGTCCTGTACGTCACTGGTCCTGTACGTCATTACTTTAGGGCAGCAGATCCTAAAATGTTTCATTTATAGTGAGTTGAGTCATGTAATGCTATCATCTGTAACTCTGTATCAGTTTACTATTATTCCATGTTTAAATGGAATAGAGTATTGGGTTTGGCACATTGATGGTGTAGCCGAAAAATACAAACATAATTAAAAAACAAAACACCAATGCTTTGTACACTTTGCTCTTCTATGAAAGCAAGCAAGCTTGCATGTGGAAAAGTAACCAATCCAAAAAAAGAGAGAAAAGCATTCCTAGTAAATAATGTCTGAAATGCTGACAAAACTGCTAGAATAGCACTTGTTTGGATATATCGGATGAGGTGGAATCGTGGAAGCACACAGCTCATTGTGATGTAGTGAAATAAAATTAGCAGAAGACAGTGAGCAATATCTTCAATTGCCAAGTGTGCTTGGGCTGCACATGGCAATCTTTCCTACTAGAGCAGTCCTCTCCTAAATTGCTCCCCTTAACAATAAGTGACATGGCTGTCACAACAATGGAATGGGAAAACATAAAAGCAGTTGCAGGCTTTAAACACTAGGAACTCTCCAAGGACAGCATCTTTTGTCTCAACAATGTACAGGCCATATTGCTTCCCTAAATGCTTTGTAAACAACAGTTTCAATCTTGGAGAAAAAAACTTTTCCATAACATACATCAGATAATTTGAGATAGGGCCAAGAGTCATTTCATATGTCCGTGTTTTTCATGTCATTATTGTAACGATTAAATAATAATAAGTACCCTCTTAGGGAACATAGGAAACTGTCTTATACCAGGTCAGACTATTTGTCGATCTAATCCCATATTGTCTACTCTCACAAGCAGAAGCTCTCCAAGAACTCAGCCAGAGCATCTCTCCCAATACCTGTGAACTGAACCTTTACAAGTGGTGATGTTAGGGATTAAACCTGTCCTTGGGTTAATGAAGGATGAAGAAATAATGAGACGACACATAGAAGTGGATTTTAAACAGAACCACTTTATTGAAGATCTGCAGAGTGGGTTAACCTATGCAGGCATCCTAAATATTTCAGGGCAAGCCATTCACTGTCTGTAGAGTGACGCTTCCCAGTTTGTCACAACGCAGACTGCCCCTTATGGGGTAGGGAGGCCTTCTGATGTCAAACCCCCCCCCCCCACGCCGTCCAGCTCTGAGTGGGTGAGGAAGGTTGGCCCCAAAGATAATCCTTATCCCACCAGTTGAGGCTGTATAACTCACAGCTGGGGGCTCTCAGGCATCACCAATCACCAAAACAGTACCTGTGAATGCTCACCTACCCTATACCGCTCCAGATGCCTGCACCTACCTGCCACAGTGAGCGACAAAGCACTTGTTTAGTTGCTCCCCCTCACCTATACTCAATAACTTCTTTTAAACCCCTCTGCAGATCCTGAAAAAATAAATCATTACCGATGTCAGATAAATGAACGCCATCCTATCAAAATAGCTCCCTCCACGTTAGCACAAACGCAGGGTGTTGGATACTGTGATCTTCGTGCTTAAGCAATTCTTTAAAAATTTGATTATTTACTTTCTTACTCACCCTTTCCAGGGCCTGATGATCATTGCCCACTTTCCAATTGAGCTGTGGCAATAAACAGGACCAGATGATCACTTTGCTTGGCCAACGCTGCCGAATTGTTTCCAAATCGGCTATCGCTTGCAATATCAGGACTCTACCTTTCAGTAGACCCAAATCATTGCCGCCCAAATGAATAAGCAGAACCTGTGGGGGGGACACTGGCTGTACTTGGATGAAATCAAGTAGGGAGCAGACACTCCCTGCGCATGCCACGTCTGCCGAGCCATTCTATACTGGCCTGCTGGCTGGATCCAAGCTGTGTCCCAAAGCTGGATCTGGCGGCCCTCCATCCAGCCCAGAAGATCATGCTGTGCCCACAGATAATAACCCATACCTGGGCGTTGCCAGCATTAGGATCTAAAATTAAACACAGAAATGTTAATATGCAACACCATTATCTCCTTTACTTTGGCAGCTGTCTAATGTATGACCGGAATGCCTTAGACTTCCATCTGCCAACCGCCTGAAACTGTTCCTGGGTAAAGCCAACCAAGGCCACTATGGATGCAGCACCAATATGGAATGAATGTGTGCCAAACTGGCATCCACCCAGTCCCAACGGCTGTAGGGCATCACGCATCATCACTGCCCAAAACTGGTATAGGTTAAAGGCATGGCATCGAGATGGCAAAACAAAGGTGCACTACCTTCCCCTCTTAGCGTTAAAAAAGTCTGCAATGCCCTAACTGGGCAAAGTTCACGAACAGGTATGGTAAACAATGTGATTGTTTTGCCTTTTCCCAATTGATCAGTTTTTGAATATCTAAGGTGCAGACAGATTTTTGATGGGGAAACCTGGATATCACTATACTGCAGTGCTCTACCAGAAACATCGTCCTTGGATAACATTAGTAATTCAGAGATACTAAAGGCTCCACAAAAAAAAAAAAAAAAGGCTGTCAATGCAGCAGCATGAAAAAAGGGGCTGCCTTGTATGGAGAATGACACAGGGAAGGCCACAGAGCCTAGAGCCCCATCAAAATGTCCAGAGATAAAGGCCGTCTGGTGTTGGGCACTGAGGGGGATGTTCTGGCCCATCCCTGTAACACCCTTCGAACTCTAAAATTGGATGTGTTATCCGTAAATCCCCTTGCCTTAGATAAAAATGAAAGGGGGGCTAGCTTACCTGCAATTGTGCTTGTAGCCAGATCCCTCCTGTGACACGCCACACAAAATTGCAGCACATGGTCAACCGGGATGGGCCACAGCTGCTGCAAACACATGATGCCCTTGAAGGCAAGGAACTCCCTACCTGCCCTCTCATAAGCTGCCCTGGTACTAGGGGCTATGGACTGCCACATTGAGTGTTCCACCTCTACCTGCCAATCTCCCAGTGTAAAGTGAAGGCCCACACCAGTGTCATGACCCTAGGACTGCGCAATGATAATGAATTAATGACCTGGACCATGGACTGGTTATCACCAGAAATGTACTACTGGGTTTTCCATCTCTGTTGCCCAAATATGCATGGTTACAAAAATCAGAAAGAATTCTAGAAAAGTAATGTCTTTACATATTCTGGAAACTAGCCACTCAGCAGGCCACCTCTCCATGCATCAGCAGTCTTTATATAACTCCAAATCCCAATGCTCCAGATGCATCAGAGTGAACTTGCAATTCTGCTTCTAAAAGCAGGTCCTGTCTCCAAAAAGAGACCCCATTATATTCTTGTAGGAATTGCAGCCAAATGTCAATATCATTACGCATGGCCTGCGTGACTCGCACTCAATGGTGTGGGCGACTCAGGCCCTCCATGGCGCCGTATGCTAATGTCCAGCATGATCACAGTAGTCCCCGACTGCGCATCCTGAGCAGGTGTTACACTGGAGGTTGCTTCAATAACATCTAGCCTGGCAGAAAGAGATGACCAAGTTTATCTTGAACTTGCTTCTGTGTCTGCCACCGGGCCCTTCCCGACCATCCCTGTGGAGGTGGTGGGGCTGGGGGTGCTATACCCTTACCCTGCTCTACCGCTTGCAGACATGCAGAATTGCCACTATTTGAGGATTGCTTTTATCTTCTGATGAAGAATCCTGTCTCGGTTGAGTTCTCTTGGCAGAGGTGGAAAATGCCTTTCCCTTGCCTTCCCCCCCCCCCCAATATCCTTCTTAGGAGGCATACTACCACCTCAGTATTATTGTATTATTATTAGTTATTTAATAAATCCTGGTTTGGCTCTAGGACTAGGAAATGCTGGGGATCGAACCTGGAACCTTCTGCACTCAAAACAGGTGCTCTACCCACTGAGCAAAGGCTCCTCCCCAACCCTTGCCGACAAGACAATATTTTTTATTGGCAATGAACCTGTGGAGGGGCCGAGCCCATCTTGTTCATCCTACTCTCCGGGCACCATCCACCCACTAACTATTGGAATACTAATTGCCCCCTCTCTATGGGCAAAGTCCCTTATCTAAAAGCCCCACTACTCATGGAGTCACTCGCTACCCATTTGGAGGAAATATCCTTGATTAGGCAATCAGATGGTAGGTAGGGATAAGTTTTAATCTAACCGCCCTCCCCACCATGCTCAACAGGTCAGAAAAAGTGCCTACCACCCTGCCCCAATAAGCAGGGGTGAATCCCTCTTAAGCATTAGGGAGGCCATCAGCTCTCCCCCAAACCTGCAGCCTACAGGACAAGAAAATCTGTTGCCGCTTGAGTAAGCAGATGGGTGCGTTCAGTGCCAAGAAAACAGCGTTCTCGGGTTGAGATGGAGGATGCCGCACTGCTCCAGTCCACGCTGCTCTAACACTGCTGCTGCCTCAAAAATGTCGTATTACAACAGTTTTTAGTCTGGGACTTTAGCCAAACCCCTTATCAAAGAATGTCCGGGACGGACGCCAGAACTTATTCATTTGAAGGTTTTTATTTATACTCCAGAGATTAACCCCCGGTCTGAGTCAAGTGCCGAACTTACACTGAGAGGCAGAGCAGTCCACAGCTCCGTTTCAGGATCTCAAAATCACTTTAAGAAGTCCACAAGGTCTATTTACCAAAGCAAGGTCACGTCAGAGATTCAGTCAGTCCAAATGTCGAAGCCGAAGGTCAAACCAGATATGAGCAGAGTCTAGGGTCCAGGGTCAACAGTCATGCCGGTTGTTCAGTCCACAGGTTGCAAGCCAGAAGTATGCGGGAGTGTCAGGAGCCCAATACATCGGTTGTTCTCAACAAAAACCTTGCTTTCTGTTTTCCCCTTTTATATTCACCTGAGCCTGTCCTCACCCCTTTTCCACAGCTGTTCCACATTCCTTTGCTATCTCATTTAAGGCCTGCATCAACTGTGCTCTGTTTTTTGCAATCTCATGCTGCATCTTGTGGGACGCGCTTGCTCCGCACGCTTAAGCCTCCGCCTATGTTGGGGAGTTACCGGACAAACCCCTTCAGGCCCAGAATCTTCCTTGTCGGAGACAGGGGGTGGAAGAGGGTGATTTTCCTGGGGCTCTTCAGAGGAACCTCCCTGCTGTTCCTCCGCCTCCGGTAAGTCCTGGGGAATGGGTGAGGCTGCAGTCTCTGCCACTTCTTCCTCCTCAGAGGAAGATTCTTCAGACTGCCTCATGACAAAAAAATGCAGTTGGAAGAAGGATGGGTGCACGCCGCTCTGAAAAAGATGCTCCCTCAACTCCATGTCACTCTGTGCTCCACCACTCCAAGGCCTCCAGAGCTGTCGAAGAGCCGCCCATCATCGCTTACAAGGCTGCGGGTGGACGAAGGACGGGCGCGTCACGTGCTCAAAAAAGGGCATTCCCTGAGCTCCAAGCCAAACAGTGCACCGCCACTGCAAAGGCCTCTGGAGCTACAGGGGAGCCACTCATCCTTGCCGCAACCTCTTCATCCCTCTGAAGCTGCCGAACGAAGAGGCAGCAGGGAGGGGTAAGCCTGAATTTAGGCTCACTCTGTCCCCTCCCTGCCATGGTGGCACCACTGGAGCAGCCAATGGCTGTATTAGGCTGACCAGATAAAATCCAGGTCAGGGCTCATGTAACTTTAACAGTTGTAGAGAAAAGGGAATTTCAGCCAGTGTCATTTGTATGCAATTAGTTCCTGGTGAAATTCCCTCTTCATCACAACAGTTAAAGTTGCAGGGGCCTGCCTTCTTTTGTATATGATCACTCTAGATCACTCTAGTATAGTGCCTTCACCTTTAACTGTTTTAAGATGTTTTTAATGATGTATTTTTTCTTTTTTTTAAAAAAAAATTAACTGTTGTGATTTTTGTGTTTTATATTGTTGTTGTTCCCTGCCTCGATCCGGAGGGAGAGGCGGGTTAAAAATAATATTATTGGTATTATCATTATTATTATTACATGAGCCCTGACCTGGATTTTATCTGGTCAACCCAGCTGTATCCCACACCACCTCGTCACCCCACCCCCATCCACAATGGTCTCCACATGCCCAGGCAAGCCGGGCATATTGTAAAGGCATTTCTGTGTGTAATATATGTTCTATATGTGCAATATATGTGCAATATACGTGCTCCATGTGTAATATATATGCTCTACCAGAACACAAGTTTGCTTCACTCATATGAGGTAGAATCTAATGCCATGCAAGTGCAGGGCCACTCTTTCAATGAGACTTTCTCTTGTGTCCCCACTGCAGCCCCCGCTCCTGAAAACACTGTTCCGGAGGGTCCACTGATCCTCATGAACAGATTTTGAGGGTGATGTGGGAGCAGCTTTTGAGGCCTATGGAGGGGAGCAAAAGAGAATTCTTCCCTCCCAGCTCTGCTGACAGAAGGAGTTCAGTTCTGGTCAGAAGAACAACTTAATTGGATTAATTGATATCAATTGGTAATATATTATGAGTATATCTAAGATGTTTCAAGTGTCCAGCTAAAAATGTGAGCTGTAAATGTCCTAGAAACATAGAAGGCTGCCTTAGACTGAGCTGGACCACTGGACTATCCAGCCCAGTATTGTCAAGACTGACTGGCAGGGGGCGTGGCTTCAGCTATGGAGTGAATGGTAGACATTTTCGGATCTCCCGGAGCGATGAAAATAAAAAAGAAAAATTCCTATCTTCGACTGCACAGACTGTAAGTTATAAAACAAGTTTATAAATTGGAAGCAACACTGCACTGGTGTGGGGAGGTTAACGTGAACAGCGTATAAACAGATAAAGAAGAATCTGGGCTGGATGCCAGAGGCTGGCAGTTCGAATAAATAAATCTTGTGGAGGATATTTTTTCCCTACCTAATTGTTTTAAAAGGGATAATAAGGACTTTAAGACTTGAAAAATGATTTAAGAGTTATACGGGGACGAAGCTGCCCTCTGAAGTAGTTGGCTGAATGCCAGATGAGCAGAGAGCAGGCCTTTCCCTCTCCAAAGTGGGCAAGAAAGACTAGATTACACCCTTCTGATAAAAATTTAGCTCAACTTACTAGAACTATGTCCGAGAAAGCACAAGAGAAAACGGCTCCGTCTCAAACCGGAAGTGGTAATCATAAAACTGGAACAAAGCCAGGAGCTGTTCCTAAAGGAGCCAAGCCACAGGAAAGTCAACAAATGACATCAGTGGAATTACTGGCAAATATAAAAGCTATGATGAATGAAAGTTTGGGAAAGCAGGAGGAAAATCTTATGAAAGAGGTCAAGAAGGAGATTTTCAACTCTCAGAATGAGATACTAACAGGCTTTCAAGCTGTAGTGGATAAACTGACATCTCTGGAACAGCAAATGGAGGAGAATAAAGAAACAAGTAAACAACAAGGAATCAAAATACAGGAAATGGACTTACGTCTAATTGCTATGGAAGATAGAGACCGAAGAGTAAATATTCGAATCAGAGCCTTCCAGGAACAGCAGGTGGAAAATCCAAAGATATTGAGAGATAAGATAATGGAATGGATCAAGGAGATGGACCCCCAAACGGCTTGGGAAGATGCGGATATTGAAAGGATCCACAGAGTTGGAAACAAGAGAAGGGGGATGCTTCCAAGGGACATAATTGTTAAATTTGCAAATTATTATAAAAAAGAAAAGCTAATGCAAGCAATTAGACATGCTGGCCAACTGATGCTTCAATCAACACCGATACAGGTCTTCAATGATTTTTGTCCTCAAACTATCCAATGGAGGAAAAGTGTGAGAATGTGTACAATAGAAGGCTATTGCTTATAGCTGGGGGTTACCCAGTATTTCTGAGATTTGTGTGGCAGGGGAAACAACACAGAATAACATAGTGTGAGCAAGGGATGGAGTTACTGGAGAAGTTGGACCTGATCGAGAAAGATGCAGATGGAAGACAAGAACAAGAAGAAGAAGATCAAGGGGCAGCAGGAGGCAGTCTGTGACTGAGTTTTGGATTAAAAAGGGATAGAAGAAGAGAATTAAAGGGAGAAGATCTACTGTCACTCCAGGGTGGTGAAGTCGCCTCCCCCCCTGAAGAGTTCTAAAAGGGTTTGGGAACTATTGCCCAGGATGTTCCTGGTGATGAGGGGAGAGAAATTTGGGGTAAGTGTGGGGGGAGGGGGGGAGGGAGGGGGTTAAATGTAACACATATGGAGACCAACAAAGAGTATTAAGGTTGGGAAGATGGAAAATAAATTAAGAATTGTAACTTTAAATGTCAAGGGGCTGGGAACTGTTATTAAAAGGAAGAGGACAGAAGCGTTGTTAAATAAAGAAAAAGCAGATATAATATTTTTACAGGAAACTCATCAATTGAAAGAGGGTGTAAATGAGCTTAAAATGAGGGATGTGGGCGTATATGAGAAGGCATATGGGACTTCCAAAGCGAGAGGAGTAGCGATAATAATGTCTAAAAAATGTGATATCAATATAGTAAAAATGAAGAGGGACGATATGGGAAGATTTTTGATAATATATTGTACTGTGGGGGAGAAGGAATTTGTATTGATTAATGTTTATGCTCCAAATGAAAAACAGATTGAATTTTATGATAAAGTCTTTAAAGCTGTGGGGGATATGGGGAAAATGAATATTGTAATGACTGGTGACTTTAATATGGTGATGGATAAAGATAAGGATAAGAATAATATAATGAGAGCTTTAAAAGGTGGTGGTAAAACTGGATTAAGTAAAGTGATGGTTGAAAAAGAACTAGCAGATGTTTGGAGGCTAATAAAAGGGGAAGAAAGGAAATACACCTTTTATTCACCGAAATATAAGAGTTATTCTAGGATTGATTATATTTTTGTGTCAAAGAATTTGATTTCTAAGATCATAGATTATGAAATAGGAGGTATTAAAGTCACAGATCATGCATTAATGAGTATGGATATTAAAATGAAGAAAGATTATAGAGAAGCAAAGAGGTGGAGAATGGATACAAAGATTTTAAATTATAAAAATATTGTTGAGAAAATGAAAAAAGAGATACAGACAATATGGGAAATTAATGAAATAGGGCAAAACTCTCATGGGATAGTTTGGGACACGATGAAGGTGGTAGTAAGAGGGATATGTATTAGGGAATCATGTACTTTAAGAAGACAACAGGAAGCACAAAGTAAAAAGATTGAAAAGGAGGTTAGGAATTTAGAGGAACAACTAAGAATAACAAAAGATAAACGCCTATACGCTCAACTTCAAGCTAAAAAGAAGGAACTTGAGGAAGCGGATTTAGAAAGAGCGCAAAAGGATTTGTTATATTTGAAAAGGGAATTTTTTGAATACAGTAATAAAAAATCTAAGATGTTGGCCAGGTCCACGCAGTCAAAGAAGGCAAAGAATATGATAGGGACAATTAAAGATAAAACAGGGAAAAGTTGTAATTTAATGAAAGATAAATTAAATATATTTCAGGAATTTTATCAGAAATTATATGCATCAGAAATGGCCCCACAGGCAAGATTAGTGGAGTATGTAGAGAAGAATTGGAAAATAAGATTACAAGGGGAAGATAGGGATTATATGGAAGGTTCAGTTAGGGAAAATGAAATAGAAGAAATTATTGATGAATTAAAAGGAGGGAAATCTCCAGGTTTAGATGGGTTGGGGCCAGAATATTATAAGATATTTAGAGAGTTATTGATACCGAGATTGAAAGTATTATTTAATAATATACTAGAGGGAGGAAAGACCCCACCATCATGGGATCATTCTCTGATCATATTAATCCCGAAACCAGATAAGGATTTAACGGACCCAGCTTCTTATAGATCTGTATCTTTAATAAACCAAGACTCAAAAATTTTTATGGCAATTATGGCAAAAAGAATGAGCACCTTTATAAATAAATATATTAAAAAAAGATCAATGCAGGTTTATTTCAGAGAGGCAAATGCCTAATCTAATAGGGAGAGTATTGAATATAATAAATGTTATTTAAAAAAGGAATATAAAAGCAGGGTTGATAGCATTAGATATTTTCAAAGCCTTTGACTGTGTGGAATGGCCGCATTAAAAACAATCATAAAAACATTTGGGTTCGGAGATAAATTTATAGGAGTGTTTAATCAGTTATATGTAAATAATAAAGCAGTGGTAATGGTTAATGATGGGTTAACACAACAGATTAACTTAGCCCGGGGTACTAGGCAAGGGTGTCCACTCTCCCCGATATTATTTGCAATTGTTATAGAAATTTTGGCAAATGTTATCAGGGAAGATGGGAGATTAAAAGGGATAGGAGGAAAAGAAAAGATAAAAATCAATATGTTTGCGGATGATACATTAATGACATTAGAAAATCCTCTGGAGAGTGTGGAGGAGATAAAGCAGCATCTGAGAGAATTTGGGGAGATTACAGGATTACAAGTAAATTGGGGGAAGTCCAAAATGATGTTATTTAATTATAATAAGGAGGAAAGGGAGGAGTGTAGTATAAAATTAGGTCTTAAGATTAAAAATATAGTGCGCTATTTAGGAGTTAATATTGCAAAAGATTTAGAAAAGTTAGAAGAAATTAATTTTAATAGCTTGAAGAAACAGATAATGAAAAAATTAGAGGCTTATAGAAAGTTAAAACATTCATGGTTTGGTAGAATAGTGGTTATTAAAATGAAGATATTACCTAAGATTAATTTTTTATTTAGAATGTTACCAATTAAAATAACGGAAGTAGAGATAAAGAGTTGGCAAAATATGAAAATGCTTATTGCAATGGAGATAAAAAAAGCAAGGGTTAACAAAGGGAAATGGTATAAGATACAAAAGAAAGGAGGGTTGGGACTTCCAAATATCAAGATGTATTATATAGCTAATCAATTAAGATATGTTATAAATAGCATAATAGGGAAAGAAGATTTAGAATGGTTAGAGATGCAGACAGGGGAAATAGTGTTAAAATTACAAAATATCTTCTTTAGCAAAATACAAAAGAAACAATTGAAAGAAATGGAAAATCCTCTATTAAAAATATTTTAGAGATTTGGGAGAGGTATAAAAAAAAAAACTAATACCAGGAATCTCTCCTCTAATTCCAGTTGTATTACAGGAAAACTTCCCAGGGAATTTAAAAAGAGATATGGAAGGGGTACTGAGGGGACAGAAAATTATCAAGGTGAAAGATTGGTTGAAAAGAATGTCTAATAAGGAGCAAATAGAAGAGATATTAAGAGGACAAAAGATATATTGGTTCAAATGTATACAATTGGAACAATGGACACAGGATTGGAAAAAGAAAAATAAGGATTGTAGAGATAATACTAGATTTGAGGATTGAATAGAATCAAGAGAAAAGGAAGGGGAAAATAAAAGCAAAAAAAGGTATGATAAGTGAAATCTATAAAATACTGTTAGAGGATGGAGACCAACGGGATTCTCTTAAAACAATATGGGAAGATGATTTAACAAAACAAATCAGTGATTATAACTGGGGGAGAATTTGGAATTCAAGAATGCTAAAGTTATTATCAGTTAGGATAAAAGAGAATTATTACAAAATAATTTGGAGATGGTATTTAACACCAGCCAGACTACATCAGATAGATAAGAAAATTTCAAAGAACTGTTGGAGGGGATGTCAGGAGGTTGGAACATATTTTCATATATGGTGGACTTGTGAGCATGTACAAAATTTTTGGAAAAGGGTGTTTAAAGAAATGAGTGAAATAATGGGAAGCAGTGTGGAAGCAAGTCCAAAACTGGCTCTACTCTCAATATGGGATAAAGGAATTGGGAATCAAAATATGAGGGATTTGATTAACAACCTCCTGACACCCGCTAGATTAATGATAGCTAAGAATTGGAAAATACAAGACAATTATACAATAGAAGAATGGTATAAAGAAATATGGGATATTGTGCTTAATGATAAATTAACATGTAATATAAAAGTAAAGAGGGGATTATCCAAGAAGAATGATTTTGAAAATATAAGGTGGCCATTTTTGGAATTTGTATTAATAAAGGGGAAAGGTTGTACACCTTTAAAAGATTCTTTACAATTTTGGAAGAATGTATACTATAAATGAATAAAAGAAGATCTCATTGGGTTAGGGGAGCACGGGGGGGGTTGCAAGGTTTTGTTAGTATTTTATGTTATGATTATGTTGTATTTTATGTTGAAAATAAAAATTATCATAAAAAAAAAAAAGACTGACTGGCAGTGGCTCCCCAGGGTTTCAGGCAGGAGTCTATCCTGCCCTACCTGGAGATGCCAGGGATCTGGGACTTTCTGAATGCAAAGCAATGTACCGCTGAACTATGACCCCTCCCCGAGGCCATTTCCGCAACAATTGTGCATTGGCAAACATACAGTATGGAGTTGGATCAGTTCAATTTCCATGTCAAATATAATTTTCGTGGCAATTGAAGGTTTGCTGCTGTGTGATGTGTGTAATGGCTTACAGTATCAAAACTGGAACATATTAAACCTAGGGATGTAAAAATCAGCAAAATTTAAGGTCTCCAAAGTTCTCCAAATTCCATGTCAAAGCTCTTTCTGACTTGATACCATATCATATTGTCAGTCTTGGTTTTTGGTTGTTGTTGTTGTTTTGGATAATAATCCATAGGTATTATTGTGCTTCTTTTTTTCCAAATGTTCACATCAGTTGTGCCGTCTTTGTAATGTACACATTCTTCTCCCATAGATTAAACTATATTTCTGTGCATTTTTCAAAAGTACAGATTTTTCCATGCACATTTTTCAAATGTACACATTTGTCAAGTGCATTTCTTTTGGTCAATGAATCATATTGGAAGTTTAGGAATGTATGAATTATGATTGATAGCAGATTGTGTCCGAGTCTGTGTTCAGTCTGGAAGGTGCAAACTGGGTAAATCCTGATCAAAACGGAACTCAAACAAAGTTCCCATACAACCCTACTACTATCTTCCAGTTGAATGAGTTATATGAATCCATCCTGAAAGCACGTTGGATGGGGTTGTTTTCAGGGATCTGTAGCACTTACTGGTGGCTATTTACCACAGTCTATCCATCTATCCATCCTTAATAAGGGATGCTGGTCTTCTGCTCAACACAAAGAGCAAAAGCAGGTAGGAAATCTGCTGTCTGAATAATCCAAGGTACAAGGCAAAGAGTGGGGTTCTGCTACTCTACATTGTACCTTCTTTTAAGGTGACTCATTGCAGAATTTTCACTTCAGAAACAAATCACCATGAGGAAAAACTCTCATGAAAATATGCCCCTGTGTGAAGTAGGATCAAGCACTACTTTGAAAATGGGTGCATTAATTATAGCTGCAATGCCTTGGAAGTCAGCATCTCTTATTTTATAGGGACCCTCCAATTTGCTCCAGTAAAGGGTTCATCTCATTTAATTAATTTATGAGTTTCCTCAAATGGACTTGTCATGTATGACTTAATTTTTGAATGACAAAAATTTAATGAATAAAATTGGTTATAAATGCTGGAAGAAATGCTAGCAGGGGAGGGTGCTATTAGATTTTGCTCTTGGGATGACTATGAATAAAAAGCTCCTCCAAAATAGGATGGTTTTGTAAGTGAATAAAAATATTTCTTCAAAATGGGTCTGCCTCAAACATTAGGAAAGCTATTTAGTAGCAAGCACATTTATGCAACTAGGCTGCAGGTTATTAATTCAATAGTAGAGCCAATTATCTTAATATAGTCTAGAGAACATACCACATTTTGAGAATTAAATCTGCAAAGGTCTGTTCTGATTTGAAATTGAAGATGATTAGTTATGAGTAGCCAAGCAACATTTACCTTGTTTGGCAGTTGAAAATGCCACACCAAATCATTAGGTCAGATCTGAATGAAATTTTGCAGGAGTCTTACATGCATAAACAGTGACAACAATAACTGTAACATCATCTTCTTCTTCTTCCATTTATATCCCACCTTTTTCCTTCTTGCAAGGAATCCAAATTGGCTTACATGGTCCTCTTTCTCCATCCTCACAACAATCCTGTGAGGTAGATTAGGCTGAGAGTCAGTGACTGGCCCAAAGTCACCCAATGAGCTTCATGACCAAGTGGGGACTAGAATCCAGATCTCCTGAGTCCCAGATCAACACTCTAACCACTATATCACACTGTAACTTTGGCACATGACAAAAATGCCTTGAAGAATCCTTTAGATGGCATTAGTAATTACACTGCTTGCCATGTTAGCCATCAATTATTTACTGACCTTATCTTTATTTTCTTAAGGCAAGTCATGAAACCTCCCCCAGTCATAGCCCTTTGTCTCTCTTCTCCAGCTGGCTAAGTGGTAACACTGGTAGTAGTAATGCTAGCAGCACCCATAGTTCTTCAACCTGAAAGAAATGACACCTACAAGTTTTCCAAGCAGAATCCCAAACAAAAAGCACAGGTTACTGCTGCATGTGTTTGTTCTAAGAAATTCATCCCGAGTATATTTATTTGGAAGTGTGTTGATTTCAGTGGAATGATTTCCAGTTAAGTCTGCTTAAGTCAGGTTTACAGAACCTCAGCTCAACAGGCCAAGTCCAACCTGCCTGGTGTCGAAATCTGACCCTCCTGTTTGCCCTTTTGGCCATGCCCATCACCATGAGCCCATCACCTTTCCACTGACTGCAAATTATTTGTTGGTTTCCTAGGTTTTGTGTGATTCTTCCCCATTCTCAAAGGTTGAAATGTCTCTCCTAAGGCTTTCTTACTGGCCAGAAGAGCTTTAAGTTAAAAGATGCTTGTATTAAGGATATCCCTTGTCCTTTTTAGACTTGCTGGCATTCCAAAGAGAGCACGCCTCAGCTTGCATTTGCCCCACCTACCACTAGTATCCAGCCCCCTTTATCTTCTCCAAAACTGAATTTGGTTCTTCATGATTGGAAAAGAATAATTAAGTAATGATGTTTATTACTTTAAGTAGTAATATTTCACACAGCTTTGAAAAGAAGTGGATCTATTACACAAGTATTATTGTTATTAAATTTACCAGAATAGGTAGATAAATTCCTTAACAGTGGAAACCTATGCATGTCTACTTATAAGTACGTTCCATTAAGTCAAATTTGGCTTACTCTCAGGTAGTTGTAAACTTTCTTTAGACATGTCTCACTTTAAGTGAAATGTAACAAATTTCCCCCGAAAGAGAGCTGCGGGTGTAAATTTATACCTAGCTGCTTCCAGAGACCAACTGTGACAATATTAAAAGTATTCTGTTGTGTTGTTTAATAAACCCCAAATGTCTGAAAGTCTTTATCCTGATGGATAACTTATGTTAACAATCAGAACCACTTTAAAAAGCTGCAAAGAGTCATTTCCTGACATTCTTCTGCCTGACACACAAAAGACACATGGCTAAAAAGCACAGAAGTATCCAACGTGTAGTATAATTTTCATCATTTGTCACAGATGGATGACTGACAAAGTGCTTTGATTGCATTTGGAAGTAAAGCTCTGTTTCTAAATTCTGAACACAAAATATAATAAAATATTTGGACCCCTTCTCCAAAGAATTCATGTTGGGACTTCTTGACCTTTAAGCTTACATTGTTCAAATATATTATACAATGTTCTGAATATTGACACCCAGAAGTCTGTAATTAAGTAAACTTACAACCAACAGACAGTATTGACAGTCTTGCCTTTGCAGGGAATAATTTCTCAGCGGAAAGGTGCTTTGTAACTCAGACATACTTAAAAGCCTTGCCTTTGAACCGGGAACTGAGTGTTATGTTAGCAGACTATGTTTGCCTACTTCACCCACGGGCACCTGCTTTATTACTTCTGAGTGGGTGTTATTGCACTTATGTCCTGCTTCTGGTCTTCCAATAGGCATATGATTGACAACTCTGGGAACAGAAATTTTGGAATTGTAATCGGATCGGAATTTCCGATATTAAAAATATTATGTTTAAAAATATTGGATCCAGTCATATCAGGGGAGGTACCTGGATTTGATCAGATCCAATATCCAATAAATATCAGAAGTTCCGATCCGTTTATGGACCACCATTTCGGGTGTTTTCCTGATAAGCTTGCATTGGGGAAAAGAAAGCTTTCCCCCAATGCAAGTCTATGGCGAAAAACACTGGGCCGGCACTCCCTCTCTCCCCCCACTCACGCTCCCTCCCCCAACTTGTGCTCCTTACCTGCTGACACTGCCGCCGGTCTGTTGTACTGCTAAACAAGCTTTCCGGCCTGTTCCTCAGTACAGAGAAGTGCAGAGTGATGACATCATCACTTGGCGCATCTCAGTACTGAGGAACAGGCCAGAAAGCCTGTTTAGCAGTACTATGGACTGGTGGCGGCAGCGGCAGCAGGTAAGAAGCATGAGTGGGGGGAGGGAGCGTGTGTAGGGGGAGGGAGGGAGTGCCAGCCCAGTGTTTTTCCCCATAGACTTGCATTGGGGGAAAGCTTTCTTTCCCTCAATGCAAGCCTATTGGGAAAACACCCGAAATGGTGGTCCGAAAATCCAATATGTCCAATAGTTATCGGACATATGGATATCGGATCCGATCAGATAGGGTCTCCTTAGGGAATAATCGTTATCGTTCATCGGATGTCCAATAATGTCCTCATTGGTTCGTTATCGGACATCGGACCCAATACGATACACATCCCTACCATTAAACCTTCTGGAGAAGCAAAGCCTCCCATTGAATAAATAAGAGGGAGAACTTTCAAGTGCTCAGTTCAAATTCTGTGAAGGAAGAATTTTATCTTACTTCATGGATTTTTTGCAAACATGAATTAGATAAGGATTACAGAGCACAAAAGCGAGTGAGCTGAACTATATGAAATACCTGTTCATTTATCCTCCTAAGTCATCTGAATGCAATGAACATTTTGTTTCAGTTCGAGTGAGTTGTCTGTTTTTTGAAGAAAAAAAAAGCACAAAGAAAATGAGAATACCAACCCAGCATACTTTAATATAAGACTGCTCAAGTACTCTGATAAGATAGAAGCTCTAATTGTAGACTTGGAGAGATAAAAGAAAATAATCATTGCTGCAATTAATTAAATGAAGTATCTTGGGCAAGGATCTTAAATCTTACGTAAGTATAACGTCTAGTATACTTTTGTTCAGACAATGGCAATGAGTATAAAGCGCACAAAACACATATGGGAGAGGCAGTAGCAATGCTGAAATTATGCATTGGGGAAGAAGAGTAGAAGAAATGCAATAAGTTCATCCAACATTTACCAAATCCAGGATGAAGGACTAACTAAGCTGAATGCTGAGGAACAGACAAAGGCAGATGAAAACCTGTTTGTCTTGGGAACATACAAACACAGATGAAGATGAGTCTGTACAGTAGATTAAAAAGTGTGATGAGCATCAGGTTTGTTGGAGAAATCCACAATGGATTCTATGAATCCAGCCTGCAGATCCCATAAGAGATTGACTTTTTCCAAATCAGGTGGATTCCACAAATGTACAGACCTATTTTAACTTGGGCAGCAGGTGGTGATGGTTTGGTCTAAATAGAAGTATGTAAGACCAGTATCAATATACGTCTTCAGCAGTGGAAAGATGGCCCCTTACCCCTCATTCTAGGGTCCTGTTCTGGATTGTGCCCCTTATGCCTACTAGCATACATATTGACAAGGGCCATTGCCTCACTATAAGATGGCAAGAAAACCTGCTGAATCAGACTAAAGGCTTATCTGGTCCAGCATCCTGTTTGTTATAGTGGCCAACTAATTATTTTTGGCCAGACCATCAGGAGGACAAACGAGAAATAGCCTCTCCTGCTGTTGTTCCCCAGCAAGTGGTGTTTAGAGGAATTCTGCCTCTGACCCTGGAGGTGGTATATTGCCATCTTGAACACTATCCATTAATAGCCTTCTCCTCCATGAATTTGAGTAATCTCTTTTCAAAGCCATCCAAGTTAATGTTAGCCAAAACAATAGTATAGCTATGCGAAGTACTACCACTGTTCAGCGTCATTGGATGATGCTTTGTTATTATAAAACCTGGCTAGAAAAAAATATGTAGACCTTCTGTTGTAACCAAAAGAAACAGAAAATACTTGGATTAAATCTTACCCTTTAATTAATTTTAATAGGGTTATAGCCAGCTGTATCCATCCAAACCCATGCCATATTATACTGCAAGCAGCAGCAGCTTGCCATTTTGAAACCATTACTGTACTTCCATTTGATTAGCATCATGATTGCTTCTAATGCAGGAAGGTTGACCTACATATGTGGGGAAAACATACCGTTAGTTTCAACAAACTGATCATATTGGGAAGGTAAAAGTAGGAGTGGATGGTTCACTGGAAATTATGAAAGATGTTATTCCCAATTGCATCAAGCTCCTTCAGTTTCCAATTCACATGTGCATTGCCATGGTCATGCGATTGTGTTGTTCAAGTAGGGATATCAACTTCTACTGAAACATTCTTGCCAAATTTCAAGATGACTTCTCCACCATCTATCCACCCACAATCCAGGTGCTGCATTGAAGCCAGGCTCAGTGAAAGCAAATGAGCATAATTTTGATGATCGCTGTATGGAACCCTTCATGAGGGCTTCTTTGCTTGCCAGGTGCCACTTCGTTGTTTTGTTCTGATAAATGGAAAAAAGGGGGTCTGAAACTGTTTTGAACTTTTGCATCTTATTCATGGCCTTTTACTGGTGTGTTCATCCTCAGATCCATTTGTCTGTTCATTCAAATTTTATTGTGTATGGCTGATGGCCATTACAATCGAAACACAGGAAAACATATTCATAAAATATTGAACAATCAAAATGGAGGGGCCCTGAAAATACAAGTAATAAAGATTTTAAACATTTGTTTAAATTAAAACAGAACTCCCCTTAGCTTTTGTCACTGGGATTGTTCAAAGAGGCCCGTTTTATCTTTGTTGCAGCGAGCACAAACAGAGCTACTCTATGGCTGACAAATTTGTCTGTATCTGCTAGGCCTTCTAACAAAGTTTGGAACGGGAGGATAAACTGACCCTAGGGGAGTTATATAGAGGACAATATAAAAAATAGTCCACCACAACTTTAATTTGGCCTGCTCCACATACACAGAATCGATCTTTGGCTGACTTTTTTAAAAAATAACCAGCTAGCCAGATATTCAGTGGCATCAGTTGGAATCTGAATTGGGTAAAAGCACACTGTATGGGGGGGAGGTTAATTCCTACAAGTAAGTGGCCCTTTCATGATCTAATTTAATTTTGGTGTACCAAAATATAGTTCTTTATGTATTCATCTTCAGTGAAGATTATATCCCGGATTTCACAGGCAGATGCATCCTGCATTGTTATTGCTGGGAGTATCGAATAGCTCTGCATAAAACATCTGTAGGATTTCACCCAACCTTCTCTATTCTGTACATCCAGAAAGCATTTTTGCTCAATGGTTGTCTGGCATCAGTGATAACTTTTTCCAATACAATATTTTGGATTTCTGTATATGTGCTTTTAGAGAAGGAAGACCTCTGTATCAGCTACACCTAAGGGTGTAAAGGGAGGGAGGGGGAGGATAGCATACTTACCTGCTTTTATAATCCTCTCCCAACACCTAGACAGCTGTGTGATGTTCCGAAAGGGAAGAGGGGCATCATGGGCGCTTTTTTTTTCAGAATTCCGGTCACACAATTGCACTCCAGCGCCTGTAAAAAAAAAAATTAAAAACCCTTTGAACTGTTCCTCCCCCCCCCCCCCATGGTCCTTGGTATGGTCCTGGGACCTTGGGCAAACTGGGATATCCCTGGTTCCACTTATCCCGGGGTCATCTCTAGGTTGTCCCCGGTTGATCCAGGGATCCCCTGTGCATCATATGGATGCAGAGGGACGACCTAGAGACCACTCTGGGATAAATTGCTGGTGTAGAAATGGCAATAGTAGTTCACTCCTTAATAGTGTGCCAGGTGTGCTATGTGATTCTCAGAAGTGTTCTTCCTCAAGTCTTTGGAATGGTTTGAACAAGTTCATTTCTATTTTGTCCTCCTGCAGTTCCGCCCATGATGATCTCCTAAGCAGTTGGTGTCTTTTTAGTACGTTTGTTAATTCTGTGTTTTCTAAAGTGACGTTATCAAGGTGTGTTTTGAGCAAGCCTTTGTCAATCTCCAAGACAAGCACCCAGTTCTGATGCAGGCTGAGTGAGGCTGAAGGGTCCAAGGTGGAAGACATGATCAAAAACAGGCCAGGAGTCAGGTTCCAGATCAAACAAATAGGAAGGACCAGGCAAGGCTCTCAATGTAGTGGAGAGATGCTGGAACCAAACCTGGATCAACAAATATACTGAGCCAGCCAAAACACTATGGGTTCCTCAGGTCACATAGTCTGGCTGGACCACTGAGTACCCTCTCTGACCATTATAGGGACACTGCTGCAGCACAGGAAAGTCTGGGTGAGTAATTACTACAACTTTTATGTTGCCTTAGTGGCACAGGGTTTGAAATGCCTGGGCCATGCTCCCTGAGCTTCCAGCTTGAGTGGCTCATTGCTACTCAGTTTTAGTCAGAGAAATACACGATGGATTCAAATAAATTTGGAGTTCTAGTAGGGTGACCATATGAAAAGGAGGACAGGGCTCCTGTATCTTTAACAGTTTCATAGAAAATGTAATTTCAGCAGGTGTCATTTGTATATATGCAGAACCTGGTGAAATTTCCTCATCACCACAAAGTTAAAGTTGCAGAAGCCCTGCCCTCTTTTGTACATGGTCAAGGACAGGGTTCCTGCAGCTTTAACTGTTGTGATGAAGAGGGAATTTTACCAGATTCTGTATGCATACAAATGACACCTGCTGAAATTCCCGGTTCTTTGCACCTGTTAAAGATACAGGAGCCCTGTCCTCCTTTTCATATGGTCGCCCTAGTTCTAGTAATCTGACCTACAGTTTCTGCAGCAGACCACCTTTTTTTCTGAGTTGTGCAGATTATGCAGACTTGCAGAACATTTTTTTAGGAAAAAATACAGGAATAATTCACAAATGTGGTTATACAAAATGTGAAGAAAAAAACCCATTGTTAGGCTGACCAGATAAAATCCAGGTCAGGGCTCATGTAACTTTAACAGTTGTAGAGAAAAGGGAATTTCAGCCAGTGTCATTTGTATGCAATTAGTTCCTGGTCAAATTCCCTCGTCATAACAATAGTTAAAGGTGCATGCACTATACTAGAGTGACCATACACAAAAGAAGGCAGGGCCCCTGCAACTTTAACTGTTGTGATGAAGAGGGAATTTCACCAGGAACTAGTTGCATACAAATGACACTGGCTGAAACTCCATTTTCTCAACAACTGTTAAAGTTACATGAGCCCTGACCTGGATTTTATCTGGTCACCCTACGAAATGTGAGGCCTTAGAGGCCTGTGGTTTTCTGTTGGGAGGGAGTATCCCTGAGAAAAGTAGTTTCACTTCCCCAGTTAAGTTTCATTTCTTTAGGTATGAAACAGTATTTTTGGTTTTGGGGAGGAGGAGATAAAGGAGAAAGCTTGTCAGGAAGAGGAAGCCAGAAAGTACGAGAGCAGGTGGAGAAGAAGCAGCCTGGAGAAGTTTTAAGTGCAGCTAATCTAGTGACAATGATAGATCTCAGCCCCCCCCCCCAACTATGAATTTGCTCCTTTAGGGGAAATGCAACCCCCTCCAGAACAGCTTGAACACCACCAGACAGACAAACCACCAAGAAGAAGTAGCTCTGTCTTGTCTGGGTTAAGTCTCAGTTTATCAGCTACCATACATTCAGTTACCCTGCCCAAGTGCTGTTTCAGATTATCAAACATTATAACACTCACAGATGTATGAGTTACATCCTAGACTGTTCTGGAATGGGAGGCCTCTTCCTACTCACCTATGGAATGGGACTGGGTTAGAACATCAGTTTGGACATACCTCTGTAAGTTACCTGAGTGGAAGACTCGTCCTTTTGTCATATTAGTCAATGGGAGGGTGCCAGCCAGCTGCACCTGTCACTTTAAGCAATAAATGCTGAAACTGGGTCTAAGAAGCCACCAGCTGCTCCCTGTGCACCGATGGTGTGAATTAGGTACTTCCAGGATTGCCCTCCCTTCCTCCATGTGTGCCGATGGTGTGTATTAGGTACTTCTGGGATCGCCCTCCTTCCCTCTACACCCTTATGGTGTAGAAAGGCCCTTAGGCTCAGCCTGAATCTATGTGGAAATCAGGGGTGGGCAAACTTTGGTTTTTTTTTAGGGTCACATTCTCTTTGGTGGTGGGATCCTGATGGTGGGCGAAACATATGATGGGCAGCATCAGTGCCTAAAGTAGACAAGGCTGCCCCTTTTCATTTTCTTTCACCCTCTTCTTTTCTCTGTTCCTGCCATGCCTCTCCCTCTACACTCAGTGCCTAGAGCTGTTATGGAATAGAAAACATTCTTGCCAATTAAACAAAGGGCCATGTGATATTAGGCTGCAGGCTGCATGCAGCTGTAGGGCCGTAGGTTGCTCACCAGTGCTATGAATAAACCGCATATCACTGAAATGCCTGAAGACTCCAGTGACCTCCTTCTAAAGAAACCAAAACTGGATAAATTGCTTGCACCCCCAGAGCCCTCACCACTCAGGGGACCAGGGTGAAAAGTTTGTTTCAGTATTTACAGCATCCAGCTACCAGATTTCAGATGTAATTTGCTTGTTCTTTTCAGTGCTGATGTAATGGGTTTGACTTACTAGATTTTCTGTACAGTTTCACCATCAGCATTAACCTTTCCAAATATTAAAATACAAATCTTGTCGTATACATGATTTGTATTTTTAATAATTCAGCTATTGATATAGGACTCCAGCAAGGATCGAATACATCCAATTCCTTTTTTTTAACCTAACTTTTCAGGCATAAGGCACACATGTTTTTCAAAAATATATATCTGCAGCTATTACAGACCTAATTATTTGTTTAGATTTTAGTTTGAAAGGTTAGGACTCTAGTTTAAGTTTTAGAAAATATACAACAACATTAAAACATTGAGCATAGGGTTGAAAGAAAACTTCTAAAGCTTAGAAAGACTACCCTTTAATGAGTAGTTCTAAAACTAGGAGCTGATGTGCACATTCAGTTTTGGGATAGATGGAAAACCAAACTATTTCTATCTATTCCAAAACAAATGCTAAGTAATGACTTCTGTTTGTGATCATTTCAGAGGGAAGGTTTATTTTGCCTAGCAGTGGCAGCAGAAGCTGTCTTTGGCTTCTCTCCCACCACCCCTTTTAATGCTATGTTTTGCAACTTCTGAGGTGGTGGGAAAAGCTAGTTTCTCTGTTTGCTCATGGTGGCCACCATTTTGTTCCCCCAAGTACATGGCATCATTCCAGGGCATTCCAGGTGATTGTCAGTGATGGCCACCATTCCAGCAATGCTCAAGAATTATGCAATGTTTGTTACATTGTGGGAAAAACAACTGTGGCCACCAGGAATGGCCACAGAAGTCAGCCCTTCCTGTTGCTGATGGTGCTGGAAGCAAACATTGTAAAAGAAGGGGAACAGCCAGATAAACACGAGTATCAGAACAACATGGACACTGATTATGTGAAATCCCACATGAATGGGATTTTGCTGAATGAAATGTGAGCTAAATAAGGCTTCCAGCAACAAAAACATATGATATCCCTAAATGATTTATCCATCCATCCATCCATCCATCCATGCATTTATTTGATGGTTTATATCCCATTCTTCTAATAGATATATCACTCATGAAATAAAACAACCATCTTCCAATAAAACCCAAATCACCCCAGTTGGTTAAAAGTCTACCAAACATATGTATGCATAAGCCAGTGGCAGGTAGTCAAAGAGGAGGCCATCTGAACCTCATGGGTCGGCTGTCAACAATACTGATGGAGCCACAGATAAAGCTTTATTACTTGTCCCACTAACCATGTTTCCAGCATAGGTGGGACATAGAGAAGGGATTCAGGATGACCATGTGAGCGAGCCTTGTTGTTATTGTATTGCTTTAGGTGACAGATGGACAATTACAGGCTAAACTGCTATAGCCAGTTTTTTAAAAGTGTCCTGCACTTTGAAAACTAGAAAAGCTCTAGCACAACCTTTTCATTGATGCACTAGTATCCTATCTGCAAAGTTTGTTGGCTCTCCCCCCCCCCCTTGGAGAGTTCAAGCATGATGTACTATTTGATATCTGTGCCGCATGGTTATTCTGAACATGTGTGTGGCTCTGAGAGAAGTGAGAAGATTTGTGAATTCATAAATCTATAGTTATTTCACGTGGGGGGGGGGGCTTTTGCTGTGCCCTATTTATTTTTCTTTACATGGTAATTTTAAGTCTTTGTTACTTAAGGCAGGGATGAACTCACAAAATGACCTAAGTCCATTTAGTTCCACATCTGTATTTACCACAAAGCTAGTCCATCATATCCTGATTGCATGTGGCTTTTTCCAAGAAAAACATCTTTAAAAATCTCCACATTTAAGCCCAAAATTTAATAATAATAATAATAATAATAATAATAATGAAACTGAGGTACCTATGAGGTGTATGAGAACGAAACATTTAATGTTTTGTTCTTTTACTATTTAAACATGTTTGAAGCAGCTAGAAAGCACAGCACCACACAGATGGAAAGTGCTTGTAAAAATGCTACTATAGTATAGAAAAATGTATGGAAAAAAGATTGTTGCATAGAGGCAGCTGTATTTTTCCTGAAATATTTTCAGAAGGATTTGTATGCCGTGCATGGGCACCGTGCTATGTAGCTGTTTGGGGTTTTTGTTTTTTCCATTTTTTGTGAAGGCAGCCTGACCTCATCAAAATGTAAGTAATTGAACCATACAGAGGAAAATTTTGTAGAACTGCAGACTTAACTACGGATCTACACTCATTAAGGAGTTTACTCCAGGTGAGAGCAAGCAAAACTTCTCCATCCTTTATCTGAGGCAAAAGTCCCCACCTGCTACACACCCATCCATTGTTGCCTGCTTTTATCAGCCCTGCCACTCCCACTATTCCCATCAGCCTCCTTTGCTTCTTTCACCTAGTACTTCATGGCTGTAGGCCCAGGCTCTTCTATACCTGTTCTCTGGTTTCTAGGGAAGAACCTCTAAAACCAAACTTCCTTCCTGGAGTGGCTGGTTCTCTAAGGTTTCTCTAAGATGGCAACATCTTAGGAAAGAACCTGCCAGATAATCTATAATGTGGTGATATATTTATTTAAATAATTAAATAAAGATTATTCCACTTTTCACACTATGCTAGTATCTCATAGACCACTTCCTGGTTTAGTGCATTATGAAGAAAAATATTGAGTTCCCATATATACATCTGGACATAAAGTGCTAAATACTGGAAACTTTAAAGAAAACATACAACATGCATTGACAGATCATAGAGTGGAAAAAAAGTATTGTTCTCAGAGGATATGTATACTTCTCTGTCCTATGATACGTATACAATAATAATTCCAGAGGTTTGGCTGTGTGTACACAATTATTGCTTGATAGCTACATGAATGTGCCTGGGCATTTCCCACATTCTTTTAGACCTTCTAACCAGCATCAGTCAAGTAGTACAAGTAGTAATCAAGAAGCAATTATTTACAGATAATCGTGTTTATTGTCCCCTATTTATCACAAGGTATAGCAGTAAGGTGTCATCTAAAAGTGTCCTTAGTAACTGCAAGAAAATTGCTAGGGAAGAAAGTTCTTTAATCCAGCCATATATATATATATATATATATATATATATATCAGTGTCAGAAGAAGAATCCAAGGAGTACAAAATAGAACAGTGCTCTCACAGTGGGAGATAGAGTTCTGCCATCTCTGGTTCAGGAGGCTGAATGGGGACTCTTCTTCCAAAGGAAAATATCATGACACAGCTTTCCAAATAGAAAACAAAGTTGACTTTGTTGTCTGTAGGAAGCCTAGCAAAGCACACCTGGCCATAGTGTTTACAGGAGAACCTACTGTGAGCTTAGTTACAGCTCAGTAAGTAGGTCCATTTTGGAACTATCCTATCCTGAGAGCAAGATTTGGGACACCACTAGGAGCAAAGAAGATCTGGTATATAATAAAAAGAATTAAAATGACCTGGTAGTTTATATGCTATCCATGTGACAGTATATTGGTTAAGAATTTTATGGCTGTTGCTTTTTCTGATGAACAAACAACTGAACATACTTAGTCTGTGATCTAGCAAGACTGTTAAAACATGCAAGGGGAGGGGGAGATAGGTAAATAACATACTTTGCTTCATTTGTTTTAAATAAAGCTATTACATATTGTCTATTGAACATTATTTTGGTTTTATATGGATATGTGCACTGGGGAATATCTAAAATGAAAGTGCCATAAACTACTGATTTTGAAGTGGTGGGGAATGTCTAGGAAGATCCCGAAGAGATTCATTTTATGTAAGATCTTTATTAATAATCTGCAAGTGGGAGTGAAAAGCATGTTAATGAAATTTGCGGATGATAAATTAGAAGGCGAGAAGAACACCGAAGAGAGTGAAGAAATGATATAAATGGGACTCAGTGAAATTGGAACAGTAGGCAGAAAATATCAAATTGAGATTCATCTTGGCGAAATGCAAACAAGTATATATGAGAAAAGCCTTCTTAAGCAGACTATCAATCAGTTCAATGTTGAGTACAGTAACAATAAAGAAATCCAAGAAAAATAGTTGTTGATAATAAGTCTACAATACATTATGAACCAGCCCTATTCCTTTCTAATTATGGAGAGGACAAATTGTCTGGGTCCAATTTGACCCCCCTTGTTGGGATGCATTTTTATGGTGCTTAACCTGCTTTGAATTATTGTAAATTGTCAAACAGACTGATTGAAAATAGTTCACTCATCAAACAGAGCATTAAACAGAGTCTCTGCATAATGACATTCCTCTGGTTTACTTTAGCAGGTATTGTTTTGAAAGCTGCTACAATTTACTTTTGAGAACCACCTTCAAATTTGATTGGCACCACTGTTACCTGCCCTTCCAAAGTAGTCCTCTCTGATTTTGCTTCTAACCAAGTAGAAGGTACCTTTCTTTGAAGATTGGTACCTTTCTATGAAGATTATTCATGCTAATCCAGTGAGAAAACATTGGTGGTAAGGTAACTAATTTTGGACTTCCTACCACCATATCAGTAAGGTGGGGTAGAACAGGGCAAAGAGGGGGAAATGGTTTAGAAAAAATATACGTTAGGGCACAGATCTTCTCCATGTATATGCCATGTTTCCTGTTTAGAAAAACTGAAAAGCACAAACCACAAAATTATTAATTTTGTTTAGGTATTCCAGGTCCTTGATGGAATTCTATTACCTTTAAGGATTCCACTTATCACACTTAGTTGCAGGAAACTACAGCTCATGGAATGTTCTCTTTCAGGCAACCAACTCTCTGAGATAAAGTTGGAAACTCTACATTTATTGTTTTATTTACTTATCACAAAGAGAAGAATTGTTGCATCTAATGGTGGTTTTGTGTTAGGAGAAAACACTTCCACTCACACAAGTCAGGCCACCCGATTTTTTGCCAATCCCACCTACAGACATCAGCCTCCCATTCTGGAGACCCTTTTGACTAGAGAATGCAATATGATGTGGATGGCTGCAATAGGCATTTATTTATTATATTTTTAATCAGCTGAAGAACAAAAAGTTCTCTGGTATTGGGGACTGGTGAAAATCAAGTGCCCCAATTTGTAGAAGAGTTTCCCACTAAGGCAAAACACTATTGGATCTAATCCAAAGTCAACATAAGAGGTTTTATGACATAATATATTGACAATGTTCTATCTTAATGCCATAATGAGCATGGACTTTGAGCTATCGCTCATCCTCACAAAAATTAATAATAGTGCTGCAAACCAGATCCAGACATTTTCCTCAGGTGCCCTCATTAGCCCTTGTTAAAGCCCTTCAGTGTTTTGAGATTGTTCTCATTGAGATTATTAAATGAATCTTTCACTTAGCTTCTGGTTATTCTTCAATTTGTTTGAAGATGGCTGCAATTAAACCTATTTCTTGGAAGTTGGATATGTGAGGAGCACTTTGAAGCTTAGAATAGAGTGTCCACTTTTACTGATGCTGGAACTTATTTTTCTGCATGGTTGGAAATTGAAGATTTGTTTATGCAATGAGATGATTGAATTCCATGCCTTAAGTGTGACTAATAACCCTTTTTGTGTGTGCAAAACATGCACAGAAAGAAAAAGGGAAAAGCCAATGAAAATGAATGGAATGGAGGGAAAAAGTACTTGAAATTGAGTTAGATAATCCAAAAATGTCTAGCACTGAACTACCACCATCCACTTGAATACCTTGTCCAGAAGATGCATGTTTTGACCAGCAGACAGAAACAACCATCAGTGAACAAAGATTTCTTCAGGAGTGGTCATGTACTCACTTCCTTCAAAGTGGCTGGGATCACTCTTTCTCACAATGAGGAACTAATATTACCACCTCTACCCAGTTGGTCAACACCACATTTGCTGGATGTTATGAGCCATGATGGAGTAAACTGGTAGTATGCTGAGTAAACTGGTGGTAGGCTGAAGTTCTTCATCCATATCCACATCCTCCTCCAGCAGCAATTGAAAGCCATTTGAACAAAAATTATTAGACAGTTATTTATTAAATGCAATCTGAGTTTCTTGATACCACCGTCTTCTGCTATTTGAGTGGCTCTCAGTCTTTCAAATTTACAAAAAGCTGGAAAAGTGTCTGTCTTGCTTGATATCTGAGCATTGCTCTGTACAGTAGTTTTCATAAAAGAGAATGCAACCTTTGCAAGACTCAAGACAGAACCAATTTATACGAGTGTCATTGATGCACACATGCATACACAGCGAACACTGGCTTATACTTCTGAATTACATTCTTAGGACAAAATCTTTTGAGCTGTATGCATTCATTATTTTTCTTTTCTTATGAAATACAGTTCCATAGAAAACCTGAACTGCCTCTTCAGCTGTTATTCAAATGACAAATTTTAGCATCTTTTGTAAAGTTTATTATCCATTCTCAGAATGATTTAAATGTGTGTGTCTTTTTACAAACTGATGATACTTTAAAAGGTCTTCCTTCTGACAAAATATCATTTTCTTTTCTCTTCTACTGTATATGTTCAAACATTATGTCTTCAGCAGAGAATTCAGCTAGCCAATTGCTTTCTTCCAGCATTCATTGACTAGGATGGGTAGGAAGTTTGTTTCCCTGAATCTTTAGGCAAATATATCCTGGAACCGAGTTGCACATCAAAATGAACACTTTCCTGAATTAAGCATAAAAATGAGCACCTCAGAGAAAAGTGCTCAAAAAAATCATATGCTATGAACAACAGTTGAATAAAAAAGTACATAATAGTGAAAATAATGCCCAGAAATGCATTAAGGGAAATTGTTCATACAATGTGTACATTAACACTAATATGTACGTTTGAAAAAGATCTTTTAAAAATAATGTCGTGCATTGATGCAGAATTGAGCCAAACTAAACTTACAGGCAGAAAATGGGAAACTAAACAGGACTGAAATTAACACCTTCACATATCCCCAACCCTCACTGAATCAAATGGTGCACAATGTGGCAAAAATTAAAGGAATCAACTCTCTGGAAGGAGCCCAGTAGTTGTGGAACTCTGCAGCCAACATTTTGGCAAGCTACAAAAACCAACATTGTTGAAGATGTGGTGACTGTGGAAGTCAACTTATTTCTAGGACAAATGGAAAGTAATTCACCTTTACATTCTATATCAGTCTGAACATTGTATCTTATATCTCTAGACATTGGTACATTTCTTATTTCTAATTGGGCTGTCTTGTTTCAAAATACAACCACACACACACACACATAATCTGGTGGTTTGAAGGCTCCATAATCAGACTTATCATTGAAATGACAGGATCTCTCTGTCCCATCTCCAGTTCTACCCTATTTAAGAAAAGTCAGCATGGCCACAATACTCCCTCACATGACCAACCAGCATGGTGGGTATTCTCCCAAGAATATGCCCTACTTTGGCCTCAGCTAGTGAGCTGTGCTTTCACAGAGTCCATTCATTCCACTATGACTCACAGACTCCATAATCAAATGCAGTAATCCCCATGTATGAGTGGAAGGTTCTAATGCATGCTCACAAGGTGTACTGATTCCCTCCCTCCCTCCACTGCCATAGCTGCAGCCCTGTGCACTACATTGCATGCTGTTCTGGGGAGTTTATTATTTATTTATTTACAACATTTGTATACCACCCCATATCTAAAACAGATTCTGGAGTGGTGAACATAAGATAGTCAATAGTTTTTTAAAAAAATATATATTAAAATATCACATTAAAATTATAAAAAAACAGAATGCCTATTGTGACTGGACATTTAAGGAATGCTTACTGGAACAGAACAATTTTCCAAAGGTGCTGGAAACAAGACAGTGTTGGCACCTGCCTGACTTCCAGGGGCAGGAAGTTCCAAAGAAAGAGGGCTACCACACTGAAGGCCCTTCTATGGGTAGACTCCCTCAGGCTATAGGTTCATGTGGAAGCTCCTAAAGAAAGCCTAAAGAAAGTTTTGTGTTGGTTCCAAAGTGCTGTGAGGTTCTCTGCATCCTCCCCAACATTTCTGAGTCCGAAATGCCAGATAGAGTGCTTATCGGAACTTGTTTGTCCATTTAAAGTAACCCCACCCATTTTTTTCTGAAATGTCTTCCACATCTTTAGAGGGTTTTTTTACCCTAATTGTCCCCGCCCCCACCTCCCCCACATGAATGGATTCCCTCCCCCAAAGAAAACCTGGGCTGTAAACTTCCCTTTATTTTTATTGGGATTTAGGTCAATTGTGCATAATACTTAAGGCTAACAAAAAAGAAATGGGGCTCCATAACTGAATTATTATTATTATTATTATTATTATTATTATTATTTACATTTATATACTGCCCCATTGCCAAAGCTCTCTGGGCAGTTTACAAAAATTTAAATTTTGGACATTAAAAATTGATATACAAAATTTTAAACCATAAAAGCATAAAAACAAACAACATATAAGACAATATACATTTAAAACAACATCCCTGCCTAAATATAGTTCTGGGGTCAATTAAAAACTCAGCATATGCTGTTAAATGCCTGTAAATACTCTAAACCAAGTATTAAAAAGTTTTTTTCTTTTATTGGGATATCTATAGCTCACTTTGTATAGGCTGACCATATGAAAAGGAGGACAGGGCTCATGTAACAGTTAAAGTTGCAGGGGCCCTGCCTTCTTTTGTATATGGTCACTCTAGTATAGTGCCTGCAACTTTAACTGTTGTGATGAAGAGGGAATTTCACCAGGAACTAATTGCATACAAATGACACTGGCTGAAATTCCCTTTTCTCTACAACTGTTAAAGTTACATGAGCCCTGTCCTCCTTTTCATATGGTCAGCCTAACCTTGTATGAAAGCGGAGGAACAATGCAATTTTAAATAACTAACATATTAAGCTGTATAGCTGCAATATGTTCATATATGAGGTGTCACAAGAAATTGAGTAAGAGTGCTTGCATCCCTGGTGTTCAAAGGATTCAGGGAAAATTGGGCCCTCAAAGGCTGTGCCCACTAAGCAACTCACTGGACATCCATCCTTGAGTCTAGCAGGCCATCACTGTAATGTTTTCACATATATGTGACTCCCTGGCTCATCCATAACAATTGTTAGCACATGGGAAAAGAAAATATTACTGCTTTCCAGTTGTTGTTTTTAAAAAAGGAGGTGGAATTTAAACCATCATTCTTAATTAGTATTACAGTAACTGATCCCATTTAACTGTCATCTCTATGGCAACAGACATTTCTTATCCTTTCATTCATAAATTATAGATATTGTTTAAACTCTTCTTTGGTAAATCAAGATTTCCCCAAATGCTTCTTCGTCTGTATTCAGGTTTGTGTGCAAATAGGCTTTTTGATTTCATGAATTGCATCCTGAAAATGTATCTTGCTATCAAAACATTTAGGTTCTTTTAGGCACTAATCACTTTAGCAAATAGCGGTACTACTAATATATAAAGGTGGTGTGACAGTATAAGGACAAAAACATTTGGAAGATATTGGGCATGCATTATTAAATGATTGGGAAAAGATGACTTGCTTCCAGAGATGATTAAAGAGGAAGGCAAATTTTACTTGCAAATATGACACAGTTGGCAAGTGAACCTGAGAAGGCTTCATCGCAACTGAACTGCTATGTTAGCACAGTGTTCATGTTCAAAATTTGAATGTGTGGACTATGTGATGCTCTGAAATGTGTAATGAAATAAATTGGGTGATCATATGTATATGGGTGATATCAAGTAGGGATGTGTATCGTATCATTAAAATGTACGATAACGATACGATAAGATCGTTATCGTGCATGTGTTTAACGATGACGATATGATAGAAAAACCTACGATAATCATCGGAGATGATAATTTTCGGGCGATTTTATCGTTTTATCGGACTGCCATATAAATATACCTATAACATCTGTATTTTAAAAGTTAGAGGCTTGAAACTTGGTCACAGTGCTTATGGGGTATGCCTAAGTATGTGTATGAAATTTGAGATTGATCCCTCCAACCCTCAATTTTATATGAATTTTTAAAAGATCGTTTCCATTCTGACAGGTCTGAATAAACGCCCATGGCGAGCTGTCATTCTGATCTGTCAGAACTGAAACGATCTTTAATCAATTCATATAAAATCGAGGGTTGGAGGGATCGATCTCAAATTTGGCACATGTGTAGCAACATGTGCGGGAATCTATGTCCTTATCTCAGGCCACTTACCTGTCTTTATGGGTGAGCCACTCTCCTAAGCCTGGAGTCGAGTAAATCCGGCCACGCTCTCATGCTACACTTTGAGAGTGTGGGGAGACCGCCCCATGTCACCTCCACTCAGAGCTGTAAAACTCTGAGTAGATGAGGCAGGAGGATCTCCAAAGACATACCATAGAACACGCGATGAGCAAGACCTCTGGACATGCCAATCACCAGAAGGTGTCAGAGTGCTCACTGTCCCTATTCTAATATAGCAAGTTCCTGTTCAGCAAATCAATCTGTTTTATAGGCTCTGCCACCACCATTGCCTCACGTGGCCCATGTACATAGGACATGCAAGGCCTTTACTCCCCTCCTCCCCACCCGCATCAGCCATTTTTCCCACCCAAGCCATGCCGGCTGAGCAGGTAATGGATTTATGCTGGTCATTGGTCGTAACAATAAATGATTGATGTGCCTGACAATTTCACGTTTCTTCACATTCAAATTTTGTTTACTTCCTTTCCATCCTATTTTTGAAGTAATTTGTGGATTTTGGTAAGTTCTTATCAAAACATGAATTGAAGAAAAGACTCATCCATCTGCAGTAAAGCTATTCTGTGTCTGGAAAGGAACGTGTTGTACTTCCCGGCCATGTATCTGTTAAAGATGCAGATCTTGTCAGGAAAAAAAAAAACCATGACTGGCAACACTAATTCAGCAAGCAACACAAACAAGGTTGAAACCCAGATCTTTAAGACCTAAGTACTCACAATCACAACCCTCTGCCTGAATGGATGAATTTGTCATTTTCACTTTTTCTCCTGTATTAAGCTGTTTGTTTGTTTTTAAAGTTCTTTCCATCTGGTTTACAAAGAAATTTGCAAAGTTTGGTAAGTTCATCTAAAAAAAAGTGCTGAACAAAAAAGCACCCATCCCTGCAGCAGTGTGGAGAAAATAACCCTATGCCCCTTCTGTGTATGAATTTTGTTATTTCACCTCTTAATAGTTGTTTATCCCCAAAGTTGTGTTAGAACTGGAAAACAGATTAGGGCTGATCCAAAAGTCTGATCCCTCCCAATTTCTCTAACTCCACAGAGGGTCATGGGTTCCTCTACCTTTTGCCTTCATTTGAGCGCATTTATGTGACCATCACTATTATCACAGATGCACAACTGAGGAAACTTTGTAACTCTTGGTAATCTATATTCTTTTTTTATTCATAGGTTTTGCATTTGTTAGAATTTATATATAATAATCCACAGTGTTAACCAGGATGTGAAAAACCCGGTCCTATTATTTCAGTGGATATTTCTGTCTCCTAAAACATTGTCATCACATGTTTGAGACAGATATCCATAAAAGCAGACATGGTGGTGGGTGGGTTTTTTTTCTTTTCTTTTTGCCAACTATTATTCACAATTGGCTTAATTGTGCATCATTTTCTCCACTCAAAAGCATCATCATCTTTCTAAGCAATATAATGAAGATCTGCATAATTATTACATATCACATGTACTGTTGCCTTAATTGCATAAGAGACTGTATTGCTTCCTTTTCTATCAGTGGATCCAGCAAATACTCTCAAAGCTGCTCTCTGTTCAGGACACTTATTCAAAGCATCCCTACCATGAATATCCATACCTATACTTCTTTATCCATATGCATGACTAGAGATGGAAGGCAAGATATATCACCCACATACACTTGGATGACTGCACACTGAAATATTTACTTTTCTGAAGTTTAGTGCATTTTAAGGATGTAAGATAATTTAGTTTTCACTCGTAAAATATGTGAGCATGCCCCACTCGAAGCTCAAAATATGAACATGAGTGTGAGCAAATGTTTGCTGAAAATATATGCAAATTGTCAAACACATTGTAGTGTTCATCTCATTCCTGATTCTCAGTTTGATTTGCACAAATTTCCTCAGTAGACTGAATTAGCACCACTTTAATCGATGGAGGAGATTTGGGAAAATTTAGGAAACTTTGTGCAAATCTCCCATTTGATTGCTCTTTGATTTGAGCAAGTTCCCCATTTGTGTGAAGCATACAGTGATCACAAATGCAAATGGGAATCGGGCCCGAGATGATAGTCAGAGCATTCTGGTGATCTCAGTCATCGTTTGTTCACCCATCCCTAATCGTGGTTGTTAAGAGTGTCAGATTAAGAACAGGAAGTCCTGGGTTCAAATCTTCCCTAAGTAAAGCATTAAGTCTAAGTTAAGTACATGGCAGTTGTGAGAGTATAGTGGAGAAGGAAGAACCAGATATATTGCAGTGAACTCATTACACTAAGGACAGAATAAACATGTAATAAAAATCATAGTGAAGAAGGAGGAAATGTATCTTCTGCCTCTGTTTCTGTAGTGAATGCTAGAGGTAAATTTCCAGTGCTTCTCTCTTGGCATAATAATAATAAAAAAGCAATTAAATGCATAGCAGAGAACCTCAACATCCAAGTATATTATGCCCCTAAGTCAATGCATTCATATCCAATACATCAACATATTTTTGACAACATATTTAGCGGAATATCTTGCTTTATCCTGAGCAATCAAAATTGATAACTTTAACATGGTAAACCAAATCCCCCAAGATATATGCAGTTAGTAATATAGAATCTCAGCTCTACAATGTCACGTTGAGACATTATATATATATATATATATATATATAGTGGTTCATGGCTACCACCCATAAACCTCCCAAAATCTAGGTTAATTTCTTTTTAAGCAATGCCCCAAATAAATATTAAATGAGATATAGTGAAAGGATGGGAGGGGGGAGAAAGAGACTTGTTTGCCAGAAACATCTAAATTTCTGTCTTCATAAACTCAGACTCCATTTGAAAAGTCAGTTATTCCCTGGTTAAACACAAGTAAATTTTTCATTTTAATATATGAAAATTTTATATCAGTTGTTAGGTGTGTCTTGAAATTTTTTTAAAAAACTGCAAAAGATGCATTTTTTAAAAAAGCAATCTTTTAAATTCCTGATCAGAGTTATTGTTAGAGATTGATGAGAAATTCATTCAGTTTGCATTTCAATGCGAACTTACAAAATTTGCATTTCTCAAACTGGAATTTGAACTGGATGCAGTGCACCACCTCCAACTTACTTCCCCCTCTTTCTTTTTTTTTGCTGGTGGCTGGGCATGCTCCAGAATACTGACATGTTGTAGTCATCTGACATTTTTCTCTTCTAAGAATGACTCTGGGGCGCACGTGGAGATTAGAGGCATTCTTGGAAATAAAGGTGGCACTGGAACCCATCACTTAACTCTGAAACATGCCAGATACATTTTAAAATTAATTATTTTAATTAATTAAAGGAGGGGCAGGGATCCTGGCTTGTACCAAGGGAGGTGTTTGTGGACACAATGATGCTCATGGGTACGAACTACATTTTAGACCCTAGGTACACAAGATAAAAATTTCTTGCTTGTTTCCCACACACATACTTTATTCAAAGAGAAAAACATGAGAAAATGGAAGAGGCCTGTACAGCCTTCCTTTCAGAACATTGGAAAGTAAAGAGAGATGATACACTTTTAGTGTGATCTTTTGTAAACGTCAACAACTCCACAGCAAGAGGGGCCAAAAGATAATGGCAGCTGTGCTTTATATTGAAGAAATGTGACAAACTACAATATACATTTGAGTCAAGGCTCATATCAATGGCAGTATGATGAAGTTTCAAAAAGAACAGCAGGCACCTTAGAATACATTCAAAAGATGTATGGAACAAAAACACCCAAATACTAGGTTTATTCCCCCCCCCTTTCTCTCTCTCTCTCTGTGTATGGCACAGGGACTAACTCATGATTTGTGAAGATGGTCCTCAGGGAATATGTGCTAGCATGGAATAATAAGGCTTCAAGTATAGCTTTAAAAGAAGACAAAGAATAACTGCAAACATGACACTAGGGAGCTTCTTTCCCTTGGGTTGCAGTTTGTGCCAATAATTTGGACATTTGTTGAACAACCTTCCAAATCTCCATTCCTGATACCGTTCTTTAAGAGGAAAAAAAAACAGAATCTACAGGGGACAGTAGCTATAGTAATTTTATAACACATAGATCTTTGCTTTGGCATTGGAGGACTGAAATAATGCTGAGCTAGGATTTGCAGAGAGCAATATAGACATTTTTATGGCACCGATACGCAGCAGGAGTCCAAACAAGTTTGATTTGTGTTGAAAATATTGGCCGGAAAGGATGTTGAGAAGACTATGGATGCCAAAGGCACTGAATAGAAAACTGAAGGCAGGTTTATTTATTTCTGATCAGGACTCTTTGAAAAACAAAAATGATTTGCCAGCCAGCCCAACCTAACATTGTGCTGGTCTGGGTATCTCTTTGACTAATAGCTTTATTTTGACTTACTATATATATATATATATATATATATGGTGAAACTTGTAGCCTGTCTATATCATTCAGATTTGTCTCCTGAGAACTGGCTCATAGAATGGACACATCTGCTGGGGAGCTGACAGTGTAACAGAAGTATGATCTGAAAGGATCAAATACCTCCTTCAGACAGGTGGTTGCTGATTAGGGTGTCTCCAAGGCATCAAAGAAACATTTCAATTCAAAAAGAAAATGGCAACTTAAACACCTGAACAATCTTAAAGTTCTACCCTGATATTCTCTTGAGTGTCACTTAAACAACTGAGCATTTTAGCTATTTAATGTGATGCCGTTGCCCTGGTTAGTATCAATTCAATCGATGTGTTGGCAAATACCTTACTACTCCTTCCCAATCTTCAGTTTGGTTCATCTTGAACACTGAGAATTTCTCCAGTCTAAAATTCAAGTCATCCCAAAATTTGGCAGAAAAAAAAGTTTGCCTGAAAATTCATAAGCATTTTTGTGCACATTTCTCCTAATATGCACACTTTTTTCAAGCATTTACTTAATGTAAGGCATTTTGGAATTCTCTCTCTAATATAGGCATCTTTGTATGCATTTTTGATTGTAGCACTGCATTGCAAAATTCAGAGAAGTGAATTTAAAAGTCGTTCAAAAGTTCACATTAAAATGCAAATTGAATGAATTTTTCCTGCCTCACTACTCTAAATAAATTTCATGTATGTTATCAGTTGCCTTCATTTGATGAAGACATGTTTAGCATGTCTGGTCACTGCAGTCCAAAAGATGCAATGATATGGGCCCATAGTGCTGATGGGAATTGGTACATTAAAAACATGAGGTAAGGAATCTTCATGGCTGCCCTCTCCAAATTGATGGATTGTATCCAGACTTATTGTCTCAGTTTAGTTTGTTGAAATCAGTGGGGCATATTAGTCTGGATCAACCCAGTATAATGAATTACAGTATAATGAAGAAATACTTTCTTCAAGACTGACCTAAGGATTCTTCTGTCTGACTTGGTCATGGTCTTTCGCATTCTGGCCTAGGAAAAGCTTTGGAGAATCTTTGGTGGCATGGCATGAGATGTTTGCAAGATACTTTGAGTCTAAAATCATTTGCATCTGCCATATTTTGGATTCCATAGTTAACATGACTTTTAGTTGTTGAGGCCCAAGGATGTGGACAAGGTGGTTAGGCAAATCTGACTGATCATATGTATGCTTCACCCTTGTTCGTTAATGTTTGATCACATCTAAGGATTTTGGGATTGGATCCAGTAGGTTATTAGTGCTTTCTTGAGGCTTGTAATGCTTCCAGATCTGTTAAAAAAAATGTCATTCAGCCACTTTTGAAAAACAAAACAAAAACATGGACATAGAAGATGCTAACAATATTCCAATGTGATTAACAAATAATATGTTCCCTTATGCTAACATTTTGGTGTTTGGAAAGAAAATAAGTGGTGCCCCTTATGTATAAAGTCATGACTGGGATTACAGGTTCAAAAAAAAGTCTGCATATTGGAATAAATGCACTAGAACTGAATTATATCTTGTCTATTGGATAACCTGGAGATGGATTTGTGCCCCTATGAATCATAAAAGAGGAATCCTGAGATTGTACAAGAAACCTGTAGTAATAATAATAATAATGAAAAAAAATGGTCTTCTGCCTGCTACAAATTTCGCTGGTGCATATGGGTAAGAATTTTTTTCCTGTCATTTTAGTTAAGAATTACCAAAATACACGAAGTACTTCATATTAAGAAAAGAAAGATCTTGAGATATTTTTTTAAAAAAAAATGAATGTGGGAGGAAGTGAAACTGACAGCTTCACCCATCCCTAGTATAGTAAATTATAGTTAGGTATGGAATAATGTCTCACTTTCTCTATTGATTTTTCCCCCCGAAAAAGCTTTGTGAATTTTGATAAATTCTTATCAAAAATAAACCGAACCAAAATTCACATTTCTCTGTTCATTTTGTATTCTTGAGATAATGCAGATAGTGTACATAATTTTAAACAATCCAGTGCCTTATGATACCAAATTCTGTCATTTTACTTTGATGACTCTTGATACATAACTGATAAACACTAAAATACCTGGGGGTTAAGACTGTTTTTTTCATGACTTTACTATCTTTTCTGCATAGCCATGAACAAAATGGAGAATAAAAAAGCATAACATGTTTCTGATGTAGCAAATTGTTCTTTATTTAAAGACAATAAAAAAAATTTTGAACACCATTTTAAAGCCTGTCAAAGACATGAAAAGATAAAAATAAAAGCGCCAGGACAAAAAAAAAATGCCCTGTTCTTTTTCTCCTTTCTTTTCCTCTGAATTAATTTACACATCAGTCAAAAATCTGTCAGTGCATATGCAATATAAGTGACATGACTTAAGCTGCTAAAAGCAGAGGAAAATAACAAATAGAACTAAATGCTGAGAAGAGAAAAGTGACAGCTATTATATGTATTCAGCTATAACAATGCGCTCCAAAACTGATGAAGAAATAGTGACAGAACTGCCAATTATAATTGAGTGAAGTGTAAACAGAGATACAAAGTCTGCCAAGCAGAACTGAAACCAGGTGGCAATGCTCTTCTTTTGACACACCCATCCAGTAGGTCTCAGATTGCTCAGGAAGCTGCTGGATTCCTCATGCCTAACTGTAGTAAGTCTGGCTCATTAACACAGAACATGGTGGAGAGGCTAACTTTCCAGAGGCAGGTGAAATCCTAGATTGGGTCAAGTTGAAATCCTAGAGGGACAAACCTGAGGCAACCAACGTTGTGTCTCAGCTGCAAATACATCCAAATGCTAAGAGTGAGAATACTGACTTGGGATCTTACTTCAAGAGAAAGTGTAGGAAACAAATAAATGTTCCTCTTCACAACCCTCCCCCCAATTCTACGCAGAAAATAAACTTTGTAAACTGTGAGGTATTGAATGTTTTTTGCGGAATCGGAGCGCAGTAAATAACGAGACGACACAATAAATTGGGTTTAAAATGGGCCACACTTTATTGATGAATTCGCAGAAGGGGAAACTAGCGGGCATCCTCAATACTTGATGGCTCAAGCCATCCTAAGGGTAGGGCGAGTCAAATCGAGGCCAGTGTATGGCGTGCAGGTCACGCCACCCCCTGGCCCCCCCTTTTGGGTAGGGAGGCTTTCCGTGTCGCCCCCAGCCTGTGCCACAAGACTTCCGAGCGGGTGAGGAAGGTCCGCCCCAAAGGTAACCCTTATCTCACCACCAGGGCCTCGAGACCACTCAGGTGCTGAGCCTCAGGCATTACCAGTCACCGCTCGGTGCCTGTGAATGCTCACCTATCCCTTGCCAGGTGAAGATGCCCGCGCCTAACCGCCACAGGGTGTGACAAGCCTTATGCTTTGTCGCCAACCCCCCATCTGCGCAGGATCAGATCCCGCAGACCCCTCTGCAAATCCATCAAAAATCTGTCATTCCCGAGATCCGATAAATGCACCCCGTCAGGCCTATAAAGCTCCCTCCGCGCTGGGTAAATAGTGGGATGATTAACATACCCATCACCCCACACCCGTAGGCTGCGAAAAATCTCGCCATTTGCCTTCCTACCAGCCCAATTCAAGGCTCTGGGATCACACGGTGCCCTCCACTGGCACCGAGGCACAATTGCGGACCACACAATCACTACCCCAGGCCACCAACTGCGAATCTGCTGAAAATCAGTGATCGCCTGCAGCACCAAGGCCTTGCCCTTCAACATCCCCAAGTCGTTACCCCCCAAATGGAGCAACAACACCTGCGGTGGGGGTTGGGCCGCACGCCGCTGCATTAACATCGGGACGAGCTGGTCCCATCTCATCCCCCGCCTGCCAGCCCACTGTATGTTGGCCACGCCGCTCAGTCCCAACTGTGTGCCAACTGCAGTAAAGGCTGCCCTCCGTCCAGCCCAGAACACGTAGCTGTGTCCGCAGATGAGAACCCGAACTGGGGCTTCCGCCGGCCGGCCATCTAAAAACAAACAGATTATGGTCAGCCAACCATCCCATCCCCCCCCAAGGGAGAATGCATCATTTCCCCCCCGTAGGGAGGGGCCGAATATAGGACCGATACGCATGCGATCACCATCTGCCAATCGCCTGTATCTGCGCTGGCGGTAGACCCAAAGCCGCAGCCGTAGAGGCCGCCCCAATCCGAAATGAATGGGTACCGAATTTAAACCCAGCCAGCTGCATACTCTCCAACGCCCTCCTTGCGATGGCCGTAAACTGAAACTTCGTCAGCGACGCACTATCCGCATGACAAAAGAAGAATCCAGGCGCCATACCCCTCAACTCCCGGAAGGCTGTTAATGCCCTAACAGGGCATAACTCCTCCTGTGGGGCAGCATGTAGGAAAATTGTCTGCCCTTTACCCAGTTGATCGGTTTTGGAACGCCTCAGCCGGATGGAGACCTGTTCATCGCTGATTTGGACATCAGCAAATTGCAGAGCCCTGCCAGACCTATCCCCCTTTGCAGCCGCTAACAGCTCCGATATTCTCAATGCCCCAAAGAAGGCAGTCAAAGCAGCCGCATGATATAAAGCGGCCTCAAAAGGGGACGCACAGAGCAAGTTCCAACGCGCTTGCAGACCAACAAGAATGTTAGGCGATAATGGGGACCGTGAATCTGGCTTGACTGGTTACTCCCGCGACCAGCCGCTCAAGGCGCGCCTGATCCTGAAATCCACCGTATTGTCCTGTACACCCCGGCACTTCGCGCAAAAGGCCAAGGCCGCCAGCTTACCGGAGATGGTGCGTACCGCCTTGCCCTTCCTTCTCTCTGCCACACAAAACTGCAATAGATGATCGACCGGGATCGGCCACTCCATCCCCAGCTTTGCGCACGACCTAAACTCCTGGAATTCCCTACCTGCCTTCCTATATGCCGCTTGAGTGCTCGGGGCGAGGGACTGCCAGACCACATGATCTACTTCACCCTGCCAATCTCCCACAGGGCAGCCGGTACCTCCTCCGGCACTGCCCTGGCCCAAGGTGCGAGATCCCGGAATTTCTCTACCTGCTGGCGCGATAAAGCATCAGCTATTGCATTATCCAGTCCAGGAATATGACGTGCTCGGAACAGAATGTTATTTTGAAGGCAGTGCAACGTAAATGCCCTAACTAATGTCATGACCCTATTGTTCTTGGAGGACAACGTGTTGATCACCTGGACAGTGGCCTGATTATCGCACCAGAAATGCACCACGCAATTCCTCAATTCCTGTGCCCAAACATGCGCTGCCACATAAATAGGAAAAAACTCCAAAAAAGTTAAATCCCTACACGTGCCGGACTCCTGCCAACCATCCGGCCACTGTCCAGCGCACCACCTGTCGCCCCATATTACCCCAAATCCTAATGCCCCAGAGGCATCGGAATGTATTTGCATATCTGCCTCCAACAATAACTCCCTCCTCCAAAATGACACCCCATTAAAGCCTTCCAAAAAGGATAGCCAAACCGCAAGATCCTTTCGCATCCCCTTTGTCACCCTAACGTGGTGATGAGGCCTGGTGAGGCCTTTCATGGCATTGCAGAGCCGACGCAGAAAGGCTCGGCCCGGCGCCACCACCCTGCAGGCAAAATTCAAATGCCCGACCAACTCCTGCAACTGCTTCAAAGTCACCTTCGTTTGTGACCGAAGAGACAAGATACGGACCCCCAAGGCCCATACCTTGTCCAAAGGCAGCCTACAGCACCGCTGAACCGAATCAATTTCTACCCCCAGGTACATTAACACATTTGCCGGGCCCTCCGTCTTCTCGTGCTCTAAGGGGACACCTAACTCATCCGCAAATTCAGCAAATTCAGACATCAAATATCTACATTGCCCTGAATCCTTTCCACCACTGAAGAAAAAATCATCCAAGTAGTGAGTACAGTCGGCCAATCCCGTGCGCTCCCGGACGGCCCATTCCAAAAATGAACTGAATCGTTCAAACATGGAACAGGAAATGGAACACCCCATGGGTAATGCCCTATCTATATAATAACAACCCCGGAAATGAAAACCCAAAAGATCAAAATCCAAAGGGTGGATGGGCAGTATGCGAAATGCTGACTTAATGTCGCATTTGCCCATTAAAGCCCCCAGCCCTTGTCTCCTAACCATGGCAACCGCCGAGTCAAAAGACGCATAGTGCACAGAACATAAATGTTCCGGAATTGCATCATTAACCGATTGCCCCCGAGGTGCAGACAGGTTATGTATCAACCTGTACTCCCCTGGAGCCTTCTTGGGAACGATGCCCAAGGGGGAAACCCTCAAATTCGGTATGGGGGGACAACTAAAAGGCCCCAACACCCTACCCGCAGCAATTTCTTTATCAATCTTATCCTGCACCAACTGTTCCAGCACCTTAACAGACCTTTGATTTCGTGCAAACGCAGATACTCTAGGACCCGTAAATGGAATGCGAAATCCATCCCTAAACCCAGCCTCCAAATAGCTGGCTTCCGATCCCGGATATCTTGCCAAAAGGCGCCTCAACGGTTCAAGCCTGACCGGACTGGGGCCCTTTGGGAGGAGGGTGCTGACCCCCTGGCTTACGGCCTCCTGGGGCCTCCCCCCCTGTTCCCCGTCCCCTTTTGGACCTTGGGCAATTAGCCCCGGCGTGAGGTCCCCTGCAAATTGGGCATTCATGGCGAAACCTACACACAGGGCGTGTGCAGGCCCCTCGGGAACTATATTCCCAGCAAAGCAGGCGGGATTGAACCCCCTGCCCCGCCACCACGCGGGGAGATGCAGTAAGCTGCTGCTTGGCCAGAAGATGGCCACTATCTGCCCGTTCACCGACCCCTGGCCTTGCCGGGGTCATGAACTGTAGCCACAGATCATTGTCTTTCAAATCCCAGCGAAGGGAGTAGTCAAACGCGGCCCGCATACGAAATGATTCATCGTAAGCAAGCCACGCCCCCCCTCGTACTCTGTATATGCTCTATAGAGCATATCCAGATATTTTGTCAAAATACAACCTTTCTCGGGGAACTTCTGTTGGATCACCCCCATATAAATAAGGTAGCCTGGCAGCCAATTTGCCCAAGTCCGAGCCATCTTCTTCCGTCGGAGCCGCTCCAGTTCCTTGTCTGTGGCCCTGTCCTTGTCTTTTGTCTCCGTCTCACGAAAGAGTAGAGAAAAGACGTCTACAAACTCCCCTTTCCATATCTTCTCGCGTGTGGCCGGGAGCAAATGGTATCCCAGTGGGGCAGCAGTGCTGCCTGTAGGGATGGCCGTTGCCTCAACCCCCACATATGGGTCGCGCACTAAACCTCCCGCCGCCAATACCTGAGAGGAAGCACCCGCCGGCCCCTGCCACACTGCCAAAACCGACTCATTCACCTGTGACTCCGATTGTGTCTGTGTTGCTGCCGTGTGACTTACCATAGGACCCGTTACCCCTAGACCTACCGTCACTGACGTGCCGACCTCTGCGTTGGAAACTGCCTGCGGGGCTCCAGCCGCTGCAACTGTTGAGCTCCCCGTCTGTCCCAAATTCTGGGTCGTGTGCGCATGTGTAGTGGACTGTATTGTCCCCACACCCCCAGCCTGAGGTGCTCCCACCCCCTGAACTGCTGCCGGCCAACCCCAACCCGGGGCCCATGGGCACCAGTTCCACGGCGAGGGCGAACCCCACGGTGGGAGCGGTCCCGTGTAAGATGTGGTGGGTGCCTCACCTGGAGTACGCCCGCCGATGTCACTTCCTGCCATCGGCACTCCGCCCATGCTTGGCAGCTGCGTCTCGGCCACGGCAGAGCCACTCATTGAGGCCCCTTGAATCGACCCCCCAGGTGCCACTGGCTGTGCCTCCTGCCGACTCGGCTGCTGGGACTGCTGGACCACTTCTCCGGCTGCAGACACCCCATCACCAGATTCAATAACCTGTAGACGAGCTGAAACAGAAGCCCACAGTTGATCCCGCTTCTGTTTCCTCGTTAGATGACGCCCTGTCGCACCCCCAGGGCCCCCCAGCACACCAGCAGGCGCGAGTGGGGCTAAACCCCTCTCGCGTTCCACCGCCTGCAACCTGGCCAAGATAGCCGCCACCTCAGGGCTCTCCTCCTCATCTGATGAAGACTCCCTGCGCGCCCAAGGACGCTTAAAGGAAGGCTTTGGCGCCTTCCCCTTGCCTTTCCTGCCTCCACTTCCTCTAGGTGGGGCCATTTCCTTTGAGTGAGTTTCAACTCACAGCTCCTGCAAGGTTAAGGCCACGCCCCTATCTCAAACCGCCAGCCACTAACCCCCGAATGAAGCGCTGCGTTCGATTCAAAATCCAGAGGCGGAGCTACCAACCGCCCTCCGCACTACCCAGTAGCCACCAGCAGGGCACCCTTGAAAGTCTGTTAAATTCAGAGAGGGAGGGGCCATTATGACTAATCACCTAAACATGCACCCCCAAAGCCGGCAAGCATACCCCAACCACCCCTACAGGAACTAAGAGAAAAAGTCAATCCGACTTTTACTCTGAACCCCACCCCTGCTGAATTAAGGTTGGAGGGGGGGGGCACCTCTACAGTCAAAAGAAGGGGTGGGGGGGAAGGCCAGCCGGCCCAGACCCGTCACTGGGCAAAGTGCCCTCCAAAGAGCTCCCGCCGTCCATCGCAGCCTCGATTGAAGTGGGGGGGGAGGGGGCAGATGAGAGGGAAAGGCCAGCCGGCCCAGCTCCGTCCGCCCCAGCGCAAGGCGCCCTTTCCCGTTCTCGCTGTCCGGCGAGACAAACTAAATCCCCCGCCCCAGCCGGCTGCGGCTTTCAGTAGCAGGCCCCTTGATTGAAGCGGGAGGGGGGGGTGAGGGAGAGGGAAGGCCAGCCGCCCTGGCTGCACCGCTCCACTCGGGAAGAACCAGCCGGCCCTTCCCCAAACCTGTAGCCTCCTGGCCCGAAGACGGGACGCCCTGCGCCGTTGGAAGGTGAGGCCTCCGCCTCCGGTCCTTCCCCAACTGGCGCCCTCCGAACACGAGGCTTCGGGAAGGCGGGGGGGGGGGCCAGCCGGCCCAGCCCTCAAGCGCCGAGCCTCAGCGCTTGCCGCGCTGCTCCCAGCCGCTGCTCCTCAACCCTCCGACAAACACTGCTGCTGCTGCTGCCGAGGCTGTTGCTGCCACTACGCCAGCCAGCCTCGCCCCCGTCAGCCTCCTCAAGAGCCGGGAGCTCGTCCGAGCACAGCAGCCGCGCCTTCCGAAGCCGCGCAACCAAGACGAAGGAGGGGAGGAGTTCCAGCCTTATATAGGCTCCCCCTCCTCCTCCCCTCCTTCTGGCGCCACTTTCTGGAGGCCGCCAATGGCGCGCCTCCACGCCTCGTTCCCCTGCGCCCGTCGCAACTGCCCCACTACCCCCAAGCTGTGCTGGGAGTGGGGTAGGGCCTATAGGCAGAGGAATGCGAAAATGGAATATGCCTGGACAATACTTCCAACTACTGTCTTGGTTCATACATGACAGGATATATTCTATCTAGTGAGGGCTCTTGGCTGGGATTGGCCAGACTGATTTACATTATATAAGGGGAAAATAACATTATGGAAGTTCAAACAGGGAAAATTGGAGAGGGGAAGGAACGATCTAGAAGGAAAGCACAAATTGAGATTGTTTAGGAGACTCACCCTGATCTCAGAAAAGATTTTGTTAAGGTTTGTGGCTCAGTTTTCTTGACAGAGAGGAAATGTCCATCTTGGATATATATATATATATATATATATATGAATGATGCAACAACTTTTTAAAACATATGCTATTTCCTTATCAAAGAAATTTATCAGGATAATTAAAATGAACTAATAATCCCTCACACAATTTTCATTTCCTTGCTTGGTTATGACACTGCAAATGGTGATCACATCACATATGTGCAGTGGTGGGAATGTGGAATCTCCTTTCTGGAACAGAGCTTGCAGCTCCTCTGAGCTGTCCTGATCCAGAAATGAGTATTTCCATTCAATTCCAGAGTTATCTTTTAAAGCCCCAAAGCCCCATTGAGCAAGTGGTGGATCTCATGAGCAGAACTGATTGAGTGGAGATGGAATGACCCACTGGATACTGCTCAATGATTTTGAGTTCCTTCCAGGGTTGGTTTTAAATTTTAAATTTCCTCCAAATTTATCTTCTAAATTTTCCTAAGCCTGCATTGATAGTTAGAGTTGTTAATCTGGAATATCTTTACTTCACTTTTTCTTCTGAAATTTAAATGCCTGGCTCTGGTATTGTTTAAGTTTGCCGTTTCTGATAATGCCCAGTCCTCTTAAAATATATTTATTAGACTTTTTTGGTATTACAAATTCTAAAGCAGTGTGGCCATGCATAATCAAAATTGGTTTATTTTTAAAGACATTTAATTGTTCTGTCTCTGCCTCTATTCTTCAGTACCATGGGGTCTTTTTCAGTTTTCTCCAAATTTGCTTTCTACTAATGGAGTCAGACTTCTAGAAAGGGGTTTGTTTGTTACAAATTTCAAGGTGTTAATCTGAAATGAATTTACTTCATTTTTGCTATTAACAGTTTATTAGATTTTCTTTTCATTTTCAATACGATACAATACAGTCAACCCTTCCCCCCTCCTCCCGCTCTGCTCCCATTCCTTCCCCTTTTAGGTTTTCCCTTCCCTTCTTCATATTATCCTGCATTTAAGCAATAAACCTTTCATGTCCATAAGTAAAATTATTAAGCAAGAATGATAGATTAACAATTAAATAGAATAAACAAATAAATGGATTGTGTCAATCATGTCTCTTTGCTGGCCTGTGCTAATTTTTCAGTGGATCACATTACTCTGCATATAATTCAAGAAAACCTCTTGGTATTAATAGGAATTTGTTTTCGTTTAGTAATTTGGTGTTATATACCTTTTCATGGGCATGGAAGGTCAATAGATCCTGAATCTAATGGTGTATATTTGGGTTTTCATTCACTTCCCCAGTGTTGTAGAATACTATGCTTAGCTGGTAGTGTGGCCATACCAAATGAGGCAGCATGCCCCTCAGCCAAGTCCCATTGGCCTGGAATGTATCTGATTAAGGTATGAGCATCATTTACATCGAGTGAGATTTCCAGCACGATGCAGATCCTGGTTAGGACATCAATCCCAAAAGGACTCACTATTGGGCAACTCCATAACAGATGCACTAGATTAGCCTATGGGGTGTTGGACCTACGACACTTATCATCCTTTGAGATGTGCAGGTGTTTGAATTATTCTGGTGTCCAATATAACATCTTTTACTGTGAAAGTTGTAGCCTGAAATTTATGTCAGATGCTTTCACAGATTTCAATGGGGTCTGACAGATTTAGGCCCTTTCTACTTGGGGTGTGCACGGACCCCCCGGATCGGATCGGGACCGGATCGGGACCTCCAATTTTGTTCCAGATCAGATCGGAACAAAATCGGAGGTCTCCCGAATCGGATCGGACCTAATCCTTATCCGAAAATCGGATGTCCGATTTTTGGATCGGCCGCCATTTTCCCCCATAGACTTGCATTGGGGGAAAGAAAGCTTTCCCTCAATGCAAGTCTATGGGGAAAAATGGTGGCGGGGGGGCCTAACTCCCCCCTCCCTGTCCCTCCCCCCTTGCACTTACCTGCAGGGCCCTTCTGCTCCTGTCCGCTGGTGCTCGCAGGCACCAGCGGACAGCAGCAGACGACCCTGGCAGGTAAGTGAGAGCCCCCTCGCGATCCTCCTTACCTCCCAGGGCCTCTCCGCTGCCATCCGCTGCCACCAGTGGATGGCAGCGGAGGGCAGCGGAGGGCCCCCGGCAGGTAAGCCCCCCGGTGATCCTCCTTACCTGCGGGGCCATCTGGCGCCTTCTCCTGCGTAGATCTACTGAGGACTAGGCTTCACGGCCTAGTCCTCAGTAGAGCGCCAGATGATGATCACCTGGTGCTCTATTGAGGACTAGGCCACAAAGCCTAGTCCTCAGTAGATCTATGCAGGTGAAGGTGCCGGACGGCACCGCAGGTAAATGCCCCCTCCCTCCTCCCCCCTCGCGATCCTCCTTACCTCCCGGGGCCCCTCCGCTGCCACCCGGGTGGCAGCGGATGGCAGTGGAGGGGCCCCGGCAGGTAAGCCCCCCCCCGCTGTCTGCTTCCATTGGCGGGCGCCCACTGGTGCCCGCCGATGGCAATGGACAGATCCCCCAGGTAAGTCCCCCCGGTCCTTACCTGGCGGGGCATCCTCCTCCGTCCGTTGCCGGCTGTAAACTACTGCGAACTAGGCCTCGCAGCCTAGTTTACAGTAGAGTGCCAGGTGATGACAGCATCACCTGGCTCTCTCCTGTAAACTAGGCCGTGAGGCCTAGTTTGCAGTAGTTTACAGCCAGCAATGGGAGGAGGAGGAGGCCCCACCAGGTAAGCCCCCCCCCCGCTGTCTGCTTCCATCAGCGGGTGCCCACTCGCGCCCGCCAATGGAAGCAGCAGTGGGTGCCAGCAGGTGCCCACCGATCCTCCCATTTTTCCTGAACTGGATCGGGTCCTTCCAGCTGGTTCGGAAAAGATCGGACAATCCAGAGGGGGGATCGGAAATCTGATAATTGTATCCGATTTCCCCTGGATCGGCTCCAGATCGTGGGTCACAGCCGATCCAGTGCACACCCCTACTTTCTGCACCATAGGGGTGTAGAGGGAGGGTGATCTCGGAAGTACCTAATACACACCATCGGCGTTCAGGGAGGGAGGGAGGCGTTCCCAGAAGGGGGCATCCCAGGCAAACAGCCTGGTGTAGAAAGAGCCTTAGATGCCTTCCAATGGGAAGGCTTCAGATTAGTTTCTAAATCCACATCTTCAGGATGTCCAAGTCCAAAGCAAGGGTAGCTCAAACTGAGCCATCTGTCATGATTCCAAGCCCTCCAGCTGTGATGCGACAATAAAGAGGTCTGCCAAGTAATCCACAAAATTTTATTCAGGAATAAACATATCTTTGCACCTGAAGGGAGTGTAAACACTATGAGCTTTCCTCTAGGCTAAAACTTGGCTGACCAAACTAGGCAATTGTCCTTTCAACAAAAGTGATTTTTCCCCTGAGCCACTTTTGCTTTAGGAAGGATTCTTCTGAAGAAGTCTTTGCTGAGAAGTTAGCTGAGCTGAATGCTTCTCCCCTGTTTTCAGCTCTGCCCACTTGACCCTGCAGCTGACTCTGGAATCAGTGAACTCTGAAGTCTCCCCTCCGAGGAAAGCTGAATTCCCATGGACTCTGAGTTGTTAGTATTCTCTCTTATAAAGTCCGGTGAAGGTTCATCCCTGGCTCCTGAAGAGCCTGGGAGAATCTCCCCCCACTCCCCCCACTTCCTGTGTTGGCTGGCAAATTTCTAGTCCTATTTCTTCTGGTCCGGAATCCGATTCCAGTTGATAGCCTGAAACCCATTCCTCCACACTAGGGAGAGCAGGCCTGATCTGGACACCATGTAGGAATTTGTTGGTCCTACCCTGTCATAGCCTGTGTCTTTTGAAGCACTTTTAAAGTGAACTTTACTTTTATTTGGGATGGAAACCTGAGTTCTGTCACAAAGTGGCAGCTCAGAAGGGTCTAATGTGTACAAAGCAATTTAACAGGTTTATTTTGTCTTTCATAACTATGCTTGCTTTACAGCTGGGAAAATTCTGAACTCACTGTGCTTTGTATTGATGCAATAACTAAAGACCTTATGTTTTCACTTTGGCTAATGCATCCTTCAATCTTTACAATGGACCAAACGGAGAGGCATTAATATGTTGTGATTTCACCACACTGAGAATGATTTTCTGAGATGGAAGGATTCTCCTAGGGGTCTATTGATTTTGGATGTGCCTTTGTGACTTCAGGCATTTGGAAGAAGAAGGACCACTCAGTGTGATTACAGGAAAGATTCTTCTAAGTTTTAAAATGTGCCTTCATCACTTGCAGGAAAGATAATACCCACTTTGACTTGAGAATACCCACTTCGATTATGTTTAAATGACTTCTCCAAAGCAATTTAATGGGGTTAACCAAAGTCATTTAAACTTGTCTTCAGTTCTAAATTAAAGTTAAAAAATAAACAATAAAAATAGAAAATGAGTGCTGATTTGTGAGTCCTGGGCCTAATTTACACCAAGCAGGATATTACACTGTGAAAATGGTATGAAAGCAGTATATAAAAGGCAGGAGCCACACTACTGCTTTATAGTGGTATTGAAGCGCACTGACAACTGTTGGGGCCCATGACACATACCATATACCACTTTCATACTGCTATATCCTGCTTGGTGTGGCTCCTACCTTTTACATACCACTTTCATGCTCCTTTCATAGTGAAATTTCCTGCTTGGCATAGATGAGGCCCTGGACTTTCTCTATATATGTGTTTGACCATCCCTGTCAATTAAATCATGTTTACTGCAGTCAAGTCAGTCCTGTATTGTTGTATCACCTATGCATGATAAATCTACATCTTTGGACTTGCCACCCCTATTGATAGGAGAATCAGCAAGCATTGACCTCATCAAGGTTTTCCAAGTTCCACCTCAAAGTTTGGTCTGCCTCTTTTGCATTCTCAATTGCAAGCTTTTTATGTTGAAGTTTAAATGGGAAAAGTGTGCATGTGGTTACACACTTTCTTAAAAAAAAATGCACACCCATTTGTGTATTTCTCCTGTTGACTAAACCATGAAAATGCACTTCCCCCCAAAAAAGGCATTTTAGAAGTGCACTTTTTTTTTTACAGTACACATTTTTTTTGAACCAACATTGCAAGCTTTGGAATGTGTGAGCTTTGCTCTCAAAATGCACCCATATTCACTTGTCTGAATGGGCTACACTCTGGTCAAAACTGAACCATAATGAAATTCTTTTACATACCTCTGATGCTTGAATCTAATCTATAGCTAATACCAGCAATACCAACTTTGTTTAAAATCTGCTTACTGGCTACCATTCTTAGCCTATTTTGTGCTCTATGTTACAGAATGCTGACAGTAAAAGAGGATAGAGAAAAAAGGCAGGGCCATCCTATAACAGACAGTTTAAGGCATGTGGAAACATATTTTATTTTACTTACAGCTGGGGCGATAAGCTTAACATTTATACTGTCAGACGGTGGGGGAGGATGCATTGAAATATTTGAAAAGTATTGATGGAAAGGCAGAATAAGCTGATTTTCTTATGTGGTGTCATGACACACTAGAGTGTGTACTAGGGATGAGTGGGAATTTTAGTGGTTCATTTTTTATAACAACTTACGAAAACTGCACATTTCTTCATAAGCAGGACAGAAAATGTGTGATTTATAAATCATTGCATGTGGGCAAAAGCAAAACTCGGGATGGGAGAGAAATTCAACCAGTTTTCATTTCAATGTGAATGTACCTAATTTTGTACTGTCAAACCCAAAACATCAACCAAAATTCAGTTGTCTATTGAAATTCACCCTTGTGAGCAGAGAAGAAAATCACAAGAAATAAGACATAGACACCAGAGCTTGGGATAAACTAGGGCCTCTTTATTTAACATGGAGATTCTCCCCTTCATGGATCTGAGCATGAATGTGCGGGAATCTCTTTTATTTATCTCAGGCAAGTAGCCTGCCAATCAGAGTGAGCCACTCAGTTGAACACAGGGGTCGGGTGACCTGGCCCCCTATTCCAGCAACACTTGAGTGTTTGGTGAGACCTACCTGCATCATCCACACCCAGGGCTGCACAGCTCTGGGTAGGTGAGACAAGCAGGTGCCCAAAGGCAAGCCATATCCTGACACAGAAGCTGCACAGCCCCTGAGGAGCAGGGCCAAGCAGCATAAAGGTGCCTGAGTGCTCACCGTCCCTATTCTCATCCCCCCCAAATTCCTGCACCATCCGCCAATCATTTATATTCACCTATTTATCCTCCATTTTAAAAATTAAATCCAGTATGGAGTAAGTGAAACCTTTGCATACTAATGCCAGGGAAAATTCCTACTCAGCCTCCTCTACAAAGAGGACTACTGGCTAATCCCATACTAGTTGATAGGGAGGGAGGGTGGGGCCAGAAAAAAAGGGGCCGGATGGCTCTGCTTCCGCACCAGGCTATACACATGCCGCACACGCATATAGTCTTCTTTCTTTTCTTCCTCCAGCCCGCAAAATCCGATGCCTCCCAAGACATTCCGGCTGGGTGGGGATCGGGCTTCTTCAGTTTTTGCAGTAAAGTTCTCCTATCAAAACATGTGTATAAAAATTAGAGAAAGTAATGTTCAGAAATGCAGGACATTAAGAAAATTGCTTCCAAAAATATGTTAGGAAAAAGCTGGACAAAAATGCACATGAATTCTCATATAAATTGAACTTCAGACTAGAAAAATCCTCAAAGTTTGGGAAAAGGAGGAACGAAGGAAACTAAAACTGATAGATTGGTCAAACCCTAATGCAGGCAGAGGGCTTTGAGCTCTTAAAGCATCTTACGGTGCTGATTTAGGATCAGCATCTCTTTTCTTCTGACAGTCCCTCTCATCTTTAACAGACACCTGGCAGGCAGGTACAACATGGTCTACTCCATGCTGGGAATAGTTGTACCTATTGAATTTGCTTGATACCATTGGGTAATAATTTTGTTGAGTACTCTTTCTGATAAGAATTTACCAGAATGATCAGATTTCTTCATAAACAGGATAGAAAGAAAGTGATATTTTATTTCATTTTAAAAAATGAATGTGAGGAAATCTGAAATGAACAAATTTATTAATTCCTAGTGTGTACATGTGTGAGGTAAGTGTGTGTTGTGTATGTGTATATGTGTATGTGTGGGTACATTAACACTTAAAAATAAGAAAGTGTTACCTATTCTTTCTTTCTACTTCCCTAATGGTCTATAGCAAACACCTTATCAAGAACTGATGGAAGAAAGGTCTGGGAATTACCAAATGGGTGTGATATGATGATATATAATCATTTTCTTTTACATTTCCCAAGAAACATAGTGCAGGAAAGTTATGCTAATAGGCATCATCACCATAATTGGGAATTTAAATGCACAAAAGTCAGAAAATTAGAACAGATGATTCCCAAAGCTATAGTGATTCCAGGACTAATAAATGTGTATCTGTCTATTCTTGAAAAGAATGAATAGCACGGGCATTTTCTCATTAATATTCTTACATTTTTGTATAATACATGTTTCTAAGACAGCAAAAATCAGTGAAACTGCTATATTATCTTGGGTGCCAAGACTCCTACCCTCTGACCACTCAGAATTCTGCAGTGGGGTTTCAGTGGGGAAGGTTAATTTATAATTTGGCAGATCCATGAAGCATCTCTATTGAAGACTGGCCTGCTAATCATCAGGGTAAGACCTTTTCCAGCATATGATACCAGTTCAGGTGATCAAGTTTAAGTTTCTAGTTGCTGGCTCAACTTTTGAGTTAACAAAAACAGATATTTCAATTTTGGTGCAAAAATTGGCAGATAGTTTTAGCCAAGTTAATGAAGAATCTTATTGTACAGGCCTTTAGTCATGGGCGAAATGTTATCCAAATAACATGGGCAATGCAAATATGTTTTAGGAATGTGGGTAGGATGAGGTTCTCTCTGTTAATAAATGCTCTGCTTCTACAAAAGCTGAGGTAATTTTTACGATGAAAAACTTCATATTTGAAGGAGCCTGCCACATCTGCCACTATTTATTTATTTATTTATTTACTTACTTACTTATTTATTATATTTATATCCCACCTTTTTTCCTACAAGGAATGCAAGGTGGCTTACGTAATCCTCCATTATTCAAACCAAACACGTTTCAGCCTATGTTGTTTTTAAGGCCTTCTTCAGGGGGCTGGTAAGAGATGTCTGCAGAAAACTCTTAGCAGGATTATAGTCTCCTACGATATTCATTGGCGACTGAGGTTTCCTATCATTCTATCATCCTGCAGACTATCATCCTGCTAAGAGTTTTCTGCATACATCTCTTACCAACCCCCTGAAGAAGGCCTTAAAAAACAACATAGGCCGAAACGTATTGGGCGTGAAAAATAAAGTATCTCAGCATTCTGAGAACCTGCTTCTCTCCTTTTTTTGCCCTGAGTGGATGCTCTTCACCTTTTGGTTTTATGTAATCCTCCTCTCCATTTTTATCCTCACAACAGCACTGTGAGGTAGGTTAGGCTGAGAGTGAGTGACCCAGTGAGCTTCATGGCTGAGTGGGGATTTGAACCTGGGTCTCCTGAATCTCAATCCAGTCCTCTAACCAATATGCCACATGAGCTCTCATTGGCTTCTTGATTGTGTATTTGAATACTGAGGGAGACTCTTGTTACTCTTCCCCACCATTAATCCAGGCAGCAGCATCCGCTCCCGAAGCCAAATGTGCTACTCCTTCAGGTGGAATTCAACAGCAACCCTACTGATCAGTTCAAGTAAGACCAGACATATAAGCAGTGGCACACTAATGCTGGGTAGGTTGCATGTTCTACTGGATAGTATTTTTCAAGTTGGTTCTCCTGATTTTCACCATTGAATTATTTTTGCTTATTTGTAGATTTTCTTGGCTGTGCTGCTTTGACTCTGATTTAGCACTTCTATCTTAGGAACAGATGAAGCTTCCTCTTCCTATGATGGCTGGAATCCTACTGCTGTTGCTGCCATGATTCCGCAGGCATATGATATTTGTCTCTGGCATGGCTAGCTCACTGGGCCTATTTATATGACAGTAGAGCTGGTCACAGAGGTCAGAAGGGGTGGCTCCAGCAGGAAAAGATTCCATCAGTCTTATGGTGTCCCCATCATTCTCTCCACATGTCTCTCAGATTGAAGCACCCATGGCATCTGGTCTGTGTGCTCTGCTGAGTGGGAAGAAGCTACAGCAGAGAAGCCCCTTCTGACAAACAATGGTGGAAAAGTGGCTCCTGGATCAATAACAGTAATCTTCCAGAGAAGCCAGAGAACATCCCTGCAACCTGGGAGGCACAGTTGCGGAAGTGGAGGATGAGAAATAATGAGACAACACACATATATGGATTTAAACATGGTTAACCATAAACCACTAACCATTTTAGAAGATGTGGCTTGAAGACAAGACACCCAGTGGGAACTATTCTGACTTTGAATTTTTGTTCTTCCATATCCAGGCCAGCCTTCTCCCAGCCACTTCTGTTTTCCCTTCTTTTGTCACTTAAATGGCAGAGACTATACTCTGCCCTAGAACTGTTCAGGTTTTGGCACCATCAGCTATGCTCTCTCCTGCCTATGATCCATGTCTTACTTGTATGTACTACAACACTCATAATGTGTTATGCTGTTTGTTCCTATGTGTGTAGTGGCAACACGTTACACTACCAAACTGGCGAATGCTTACACAAATACACATACAGGTACATATGACATGTTAATTTGCATAAAGTTATTGATATTTTGCATTTAAAATATTGTCTTCTGGCACACATACACACACACACACACTTATATAATCTTTGTTTTATTTGGAATAAAAATAACTTTAAGACACTTGCTTTCTTTCCGCTAATAGTTTGGATCAGAGGGAAAAATGATAAACTCATCACATGCATTATTGCTGGCAAATTATTCACTCAGCAAAAATGTTCATATTAATAAATTATAAAATATGCATGAAGAAGTACAGCTACTGTTCCAGTGGGACCAAGAATGATATCACTTTGTCTTGCAGAAATTTGTGTGGTCTTATGCATTTTGATTTTCCATGAGTATGACTTTAATGTATACTTTTGCATAAAGTCAGAATGTATACAACTTGTTATAACTATGGAAGAAACTAGGGATGTGCACACCCAAAAATATCATATTTTATCGTTATCATAATTTAGGACCAAAAAATATATAATCTCTGATAATATCGTAGGTGAACCGTATCATATCGTATTTCCTATAATTATCGGAAATACGATATTATATCGTTTATACATTTTACCCTAGAGAGAGTTGCTTTTGAGTCAGAAAGGCCTAAAACAACTTAATTTTCAAAGTTACAGGTGCGAAACTTGGTCACAGTGCAGACTGAGTGTTGCTAGTCATATGTGCCAAATTACAGAACAATCGGTTCAAGCGTTACTCAGAAGTAAGTTGTCAAATACACTGTTAAATGTGGTCCTTTTTCAAGAGACGTCATCCACAGCCAGTATTCATGTTATGGTCATCTCACAGATGGCCTTGAGGGGACTCATCTGTGCCCAATTTCAGATGCACAGCTGCAGCTGTTACTCAGAAGTAAGCTCTCAACAACACATGCACTGTTTTTTCTGGTGGTAATGCTGCTGCTGAGAGAAATCCTCATATTTAAACAGCTAGTCCTTAAAGTTAGGGACCTTACCGAAGGGCTATAGGGGGACTAGTGGACTCATGTGACATAGCTTGTTCAACAAATTGATGAGGAAGTTTGCCTCTCCTCCAAAGCTAGATTTTTAAACCACACGTAATGTAAGGCAGTACTACAAGCAGCCCTGCAAGGCGGGCCCAGTATGACTTACCAGTCAGACGTCGAGCCAGATGATTCCTGGGCAGGTAGGAAGATGCAGGTGGGCAGAAGCTGGCAGCAAGCTCAGGTGGGCAGATGCAAGCAGATGCAGACAGCAGGCACAGCTGGGCAGCAGGCACAGCTTAGGCTGACCATCTGAAAAGGAGGACAGGGCTCATATAACTTTAACAGTTGTAGAGAAAAGGGAATTTCAGCCAGTGTCATTTGTATGCAATTAGTTCCTGGTGAAATTCCCTCTTCATCACAACAGTTAAAGTTGCAGAGCCCTGCTTTCTTTTGTATATGGTCACTCTAGTATAGTGCCGGTGCTGCGAGAGTTCCAACTCCACCTGCTTCTCCCGCAGCAACCAACTTCCTTTGACACTGTGGTGGAAGTGTCCAGCCACCCTCCGTCAGCTGTCCAGGAAGTTGTGCACTGCTGGCATGGGAGGGGGAAGGCTGCTGCTGCTGCTCCTCATGCCAAGCCCACTCCTCACTATGAGGTTTAATATGTAGGTGATGCAGCAGACCCCATCAAAACTGCCCTCATGCACTGCCCTGACCATATTGGCTCCCCCATACGTGGACTCTGGGGTACCACCACAGGAGCAGGGGTAGAAGGCCTCAAAGAGGTTAGGTAGGCTGACCATCTGAAAAGGAGGACAGGACACCTGTAACTTTAACAGTTGTAGAGAAAAGGGAATTTCAGCCAGTGTCATTTGTATGCAATTAGTTCCTGATGAAATTCCCTCTTCATCACAACTGTTAAAGTTGCAGGGGCCCTGCCTTCTTTTGTATATGGTCACTCTAGTATAGTGCCTGCAACTTTAACTGTTGTGATGAAGAGGGAATTTCACCAGGAACTAATTGCATACAAATGACACTGGCTGAAATTCCCTTTTCTCTACAACTGTTAAAGTTATATGAGCCCTGTCCTCCTTTTCAGATGGTCAGCCTAGGTTAGGGATAGTGGCAAGAGAGCCACTTCTGCCTGCTGCTGCTCCTCTTCAACCTCAACCGGATGCCTCACCTCAGCGATCTCAGGGAAAAGATCCCTGAGCAGGCTCCCTGCCTCAACCACTGGAGCAGGAGATGGTGGTATTCCTACTCCAAGGCCACTGCTGCTGCCACTGGCCTCTGGAAGCGGCTCTTCAAAGAAGAGGTGCCTTTGCCTGCTTAAGTGCAAAAAAGGCAGACTTGCGTTTAATTTTAACAGGGGGAGAGACAGCCACCCCAGAACTGCCCCCAGCAGCAACAGCATCTCTCCTTGATGAAGAGGCAGAGCCACCTCAGCCAAGGCGCGCCTTAGAGCTGCGTTTCATATCATGCTTGCAAAGGATCGAAATTATTTAAATTAATAACAATCCTTTGCAAACACACACAAACAGAGTGAGAAAGAGAGAGAGAAAATATATTTTTGTGTGTTTTTTGGGGTTTGTTTATAACAGTAAAACAGGGAATGGAACAACAACAACACACTCACACAGAACCCTCAGCATAGTCATGCTAACCTAACCCTTCAATCAAACCAACAAACAGCAAACATACAAGGAACGAGACACAGAGGGGAACAGAAAGATTCAAGACGAAAATAGATAGAAGAATAATACTAACTACTAGACTCTAAATCGCCAAAATACACAGACCTCCACAAAATCCACCTTTCTCCTTTCAAAGAACCCAAGGGTGGGGGTTTTATACTCAGCCCTCCTCCCACATTGTGATTGGCTCCTGCTAGAATCCTTGCTGTACGACTGGTCACTGAATCTGTCAGTCTCAGCAAGAACACCCCACCTTCCAGCTCCATCCATGTGGCAGCAAAAGAGAAAGAGCTTTCCGATAAAACGATGAAATACGATAATTATCGTAGGATTTTTTATCATCTCTGATAATTATCGTAGATTTTCCTATCGTATCGTTAGCATTAATCGTATGCATGATAAAGAGCATATCATATCGTTATCGTACATTTTAACAATACGATACACATCCCTTGAAGAAACTATGGGCCTGTTCAGACTACACCGTTAACCATGCCATTAATCCTTTTGTGGTTAGTGTGTTTAAGGTAGCATGGTTAACGGTGTTGTCTGAACATCCCTTTTCCCTAATCATCTGCTCCATAAACCACAGTGTGGTTAGGCTCACTAACCATGTTGTGTAACCATGGCTAAAATAATAATAATAATAATAATAATAATAATAATAATAATAATAAATTTATTTCTTACCCGCCTCTTCCTCTGGATTGAGGCAGGGTACAACAACAAATACAAAACACCATAAAATACATATATGACTAATTAAAAGCATATAAAATGAATACATTATTAAAACACATCTTAAAATTCAACTGGATAGGCCTGCCGGAAGTGTCATCTGACATGTGTCTGTGGTTAAGGGGGCATGATTAAGGATTTAGGGGGTTAAGGCATAGAGCTTCTAGTACAGAGCGGCCTAACTAGGTGGGGCTGCTCTAGCTAGCAGGCTATATGGCTGCTCTGGACGGCCGATTGATACACACACTGTGGCTGCCATTTTGTGTTTCACATTAGATTTTTGGAGTGATTTTTGCTCTTCTTAGCAGAGTGTGTTTTTTAAATCCCCGCTTGCACTTTCCCCATATGAAGCATCTGCTTCTCCTACCTCATTGAAGCACCATTACACCCCTCAGGTTCTGACTGCTATGGCAGCGCTGCCTGATGATGTGGCTAGCACAGCCATTTCAGAAGGCTTCTGCCTCCCCTGTGATGACTGTAGAGTTATAGCAGGCATGGTGATGCAGACAGCAAAGGAACTACTCACTAAATAGGGCAATGCATGTACGTAATTGTTGATTTCATTGGTGCCTGCACTAAAAGAATTTACCTTTCAAAAAAAAAATTTTTTAGACTACCATTCTGGTTATTCTTATGTGCTTGCATCCTGAGGATATTCAAGTTTGGGGCATACACTGAGTGCATCAAATGGCTCCAGGAACTACCAGCTGAAAAAGTGTTTGTGCCTTCTCCCTAATCTACATATAATAATAATAATAATAATAATAATAATAACAACAACAACAACAACAATAATAATAATAATAATTTGTAGCCCGCCTCTCCCTTCGGATCGAGGCGGGGAACAGCAACAATATAAAACACAAAAATCACAACAGTTTAAATTTTAAAAGCAAGAGAAAAATACAACATTAAAAACATCTTAAAATTCATCTGGATAGGCCTGTCGGAAGAGGACAGTCTTCATGACTCTCTTAAATTCATGAAGACTGTCAATTTGTCTAACCTCCTCCGACAGACCATTCCATAGTCTGGGAGTGATGGAAGAGAAGGTCCTCTGGGTAACACCCGCCAGCCTAGTTCTGGCTGGCTTGAGTAAATTCTTCCCAGAGGACTTAAGTGTGCGGGGCAGATTGTACGGGAGAAGGTGATCCCGCAGGTACCCTGGACCCAAACCATGTAGGGCTTTAAAGGTAATAACCAACACTTTATACTTCGCCCGGAAACTGATTGGCAGCCAATGAAGCGATTTTAAAACTGGTGTGATGTGATCACCCCTAGATGTACCGGTGACCAACCTGGCTACCATATTTTGAACAAGTTGAAGCTTCCGGACTAGGCATAAAGGTAGCCCTATGTACAGCGCATTGCAGAAGTCGAGCCTCGAAGTTACCAGTGCGTACACTACCGTCTTTAGGTCTTCCAACTCTAGGAAGGGGCGCAGCTGGCGTATCAGCCGAAGCTGATAGTAGGCACTCCTGGCCGTCGCATCAATCTGAGCTGTCATCTGGAGCGATGGATCCAGGAGTACCCCCAAGCTGCGAACACAATCTTTCAGGGGGGGTGTAACCCCATCCAGAACTGGTTGACACACCTCCAAACCCAGGTTGGGGTCTTTGACAGCAAGCACCTCCGTCTTGTCTGGATTCAGCTTCAGTTTGGTTTTCCTCATCCAGCCCATTACCGCCTCCAAGCATTCATTCAAAGGAGACACACTATCCTTAGCTGACGATGTTGTTGAAGGCATAGAGAAATATATTTGGGTGTCATCAGCGTATTGATAGCACCCCGCCCCATGCCTCCGGATGATCTCTCCCAGCAGTTTCATGTAAATATTAAACAGCATTGGGGAAAGGATGGCACCGTGTGGTACACCACATAGCAGCTCCTTTTTTAAAGAGCAACTATCCCCAAGCATCACCAACTGGAACCTGCCCGAGAGATAGGATCGGAACCACTGAATCACAGTGCCCCCGATCCCCAATTCCCCCAGGTGCTCCAGAAGGATACCATGGTCAATGGTATCGAAAGCCGCTGAGAGGTCCAAGAGTACCAGCAGGGACACACTCCCCCTGTCGATACTAAGGCATGGATCATCCACTAAGGCGACCAAAGTGGTCTCAACTCCGTATCCTGCTCTGAAGCCGATTTGAAATGGGTCTAGAAAATCAGTGTCATCCAAGACTACCTGGAGTTGAAAAGCAACTGCCCTCTCGATCACTTTGCCCCAAAATGGAAGATTTGATACTGGCCTATAGTTATTAAGGTCCAGGGGATCCAGGGAGGGCTTTTTTAGAAGCGGCCTTACCACCGCCTCTTTTAAACATGATGGAAAGCTCCCCTCCCTGAGAGATGCATTAATGATATGCTGTAGATGTGATCTAACTGCATCTCCTCCCTGGACGACCAGCCAGGAAGGATAGGGGTCGAGAGGGCAAGTCGTCTTCCTCACACATCCAAGTACCTTGTCCACATCTTCGGTACTCACTAACTGAAACTGATCAAGTGTAATCCTACTCGCGGAGTCACTGGACACTCCACTGTCAACCTCTGCTATAACAATGGCATCTAAGTCGGCTCTTATCCGAGAGGTTTTATCTGAGAAATGATTATTAAAGGCATCACAGCGAACCGCCAAAGGCTCTAAAATCGGATTCAGGGGAGAAGGAGCCTGAGTTAGACCCCTCACCACCCTGAACAGTTCTGCTGGATGTGAATTCGCAGACGCAATGCGTGCAGAGAAGAAAGCTTTCTTCGCTGCACGTATTGCCACTCCATAGAAACAAAGATGTTCTCTGTGTCGTGTCTTGTCGGATATAAGTCGAGTTTTCCACCATATTAATCTAGAGGTAATGCCAAATAATATATGGGTACTGCAGATGTATTTTGGTTTGAGCTACACCATGAATTCGAAACATTTGAAACTTTCTGTACAAAAAGCAACAGAATTTTGCAGCCCTTTTCCTTTAGGGGGCTCCACATAACCCCCACTATGGTGGAAAGGATGTGAGTGTGCCAACGCTCATGAAGGGAATTCATGTCCTGTTCTCCACAGATTCCAATGGTGTGTGGATCCTTTTCCCATGATAGCTGAAATGATAACGAAGAATTTCCACTATGAGTATCACTGGGATGTGTGTGGCCATAGCACACATAGGTCATAGCCCTGTGGTGCCCTTCCCACATTCTTTCACTGCATAGGTGTGTTGGTAATGATGTCATGTGAATTTCCTTCCTGCAAAGCATATTTCGGAAGGAGTGATTTGGACTGGAAAAGCAATGATATGAAAGGGAGACCTTACGCTCTTCCAGTTCTAATTTCTCCCATAAACTACTTTTCTAGCTGACTTTGTCTTCAAAGGTTGCACAACTGGTTTATCTTCCAAGCATGAACCTGGAATTTAGCACTGATAAAAGTAGATGAAAGGTGATATTTCGTAGGGATAGGCAAATGAGCAATGTTCGAGCTCACCCAAGATCTCCAAACATTGGCTTACCACTCATCTCACATGTGATTTGTGTTTGTGTTTGCAGTCACTGATCAGATTGTGTAAACTAGAAAACTGCACAAAACATACAGCTATTGAAAAGAAAAGTTGTGCAAAAATCCACAAATTTGCACAAATTTCCAAAGTTATGCAAATTTCCTTCTTCAACTAAAGCAGAGCTCAGTTTAGAAATTTGCACAGATTTGGAAATTTGTGCAAATCGAAGGGGGAAAGTTCCACAAATCAAATGCAATTACATGTTTGGAATCTTGTAAACATTTTTGGTGGACACATTCTGGCACTTGTACTTGTGTCCAAGGTTTGGAATCAGACAGGCTCATATGTTTTATGACCACAAATGAAATTTGCATACATCCCTAATTTCAAGGCAAAAGGGATAGGCGAGGGAAGGATAAATTCACCTTTCCCTCCCCTCCTCTCCCCTCCCCTCCCCTTTCCTCCCATTTGAGGTAGTTACAGTATAAACAAGCATTTTGACCCTTAGAGACTTGTGAACTGGATGTTTGTTTATATTTTTACAGTGTAATAGAAGAGGAAGACCTTTAAAAAGATGTATTATTTAAGGAAATAAGGGAGAATTGAAAGTTACACTTCCAAATTTTTTATCTCAATTTCCCCCCAAATTTGTATATGTTGCCATAATATGCATTCCTGATATTTATAATTCACTTGTATTGCACTCATCCACTTTTTAAAATTCACATATGTATTCATAGATTACGTTTCTGCCATAAAATATGCAAAAAATATTTTAAGATTTTGTTGTTATATTCTTTTAAATCCAGTTAAGGTATTTTATTAGAATTATTTTATTTATTGCATTTTTGTAAACTGATGACCTGTTTTATCTCATGTACAGCAGTTTGTTAGAAAGCACGATATAAATAATATTAACAATAATAATAATAGCAATTTTTTATAGAAAATGAGCCAAATGTCTACCATGTTAATATATCATTGTGGAATCTGTTTGTAACTTTACTTGTTATGTTTCAGTTATATTTCTTCAAGGCATTCATTGATTTCAGAACTGCTGCAGGGAGATAATTAAAATACCATAGTTGGCTGACTGATTTCAGATTTTGCTCATAAGTGTAATTTACTTGAAATGTGTCATATCACTTACAAAACAAAGCAGTTGTGTAATGGCCAGCCATTTCCATCTAATTTAACAAGTTCTTAAGAAAATATATTTGATTTTAAACTTATGTACAATGAAATAATACAGAATGATTTCCAAATCAAAATATGCATTAATGAACTTTCCTACAGTGTAGTTGCAGATGCAATGTTAAATGGGTAAATCCTCTGTTCCTCAGCATTCCAACAGGCTATATTGATTTCTAAGTCATTAAAATGATCCAAATCATGCATGCCTTCCATCACATCTTGTTTGTGACAAGTTGTTGCAGTTAATAAACGTTGTGTTAGTGTTTTAGTTGCATAGTTGTTGCAGCTGCAAATATGCATGCTATCTTGCTATCTCTCATTTGCTGTGTTTATCTTGTTATCCCCTTGGCTTCTGTGCTGAGATATGATAAAGTGAGAAATCCTATATACATTTCTTCCTAGTTTTGTATGCACTGGACTGCTTTGTTTTCAGTGTTAATTTGTGTCCTTCTCTTGTAGTAGTACCTCACACAACCGTTTAGCAAATGGCGAGCTCCCTGGGAGCTACCCCAATGGGCTCACCAAGCTCTTCCCTCTCAGCCGAAAGCACTCAGTGTTGCACATGGGAATTGCACAATTTCTGGAGGCCTCGGACATATGCTTTCCCTCCCTCCCCCATGCCATTGGGGCCTTAAAGGGCCTCTTAACACAAGCATTAAGAGGCACATTCAGCCCCATTGGGGCACATTCAGCCCCAATGGGAAGGAGAGGGATGGGAAACCACACTTTCCCAGCCTCTGGAAAGTGCACTAATGGTGTGCCCGGGGAATCTGCACATTTTCCAGAAGCCAGGAAAGTGTGATTTCCCATGCCTCTCCCCCTTCCTCGCCATGTCAGGCCCCAATGTGTGTGTGCGGGGTGTGTAGGAAAGCACACTAGGGCCTAAGACACCCATCAGCAGGGCAGAAAGGCCATCAAGCGCAGGGAAGAAATAGTGTAATTTCTAGGGGTGTGCACGGACCCCCCGGATCGGATCGGGACCCGGATCGGGACCTCCAATTTTGTCCCGGACCGGTTCGGACAAAATCGGAGGCCCCCCGGACCGGATCGAGTCCGATCCCGACCCAAAAATCGTACATTTTTGGATCGGCCGCCATTTTTTTCCCCATAGACTTGCATTGCAATGCAAGTCTATGAGGAAAAAATGGCGGCGGGTGGGTAAGGGGGGGCCTAACTCCCTCCCCCCCCGGGGCCGTCCGCTGTGGACGGCCCCGGCAGGTAAACCCCCTCCCCCGCGCTCCCTACCCCCCCTGGGGCCGCCCGCTTCCATCCGCTGGCGCCCGTGGGCGCCAGCGGATAGAAGCGGACGGCTCCGGGGGGGGTAAGCCCCCTTCCCCGCCACTGCTTACCTCACCCGGCGCGCCATCACCCGGCGCGCCATCCTAGAGCAGGCCGCGGAGCCTGCTGGGAGTAGTAGGCGCCGGCGCCGGACGGGAGCCGCCGGGCCGGGCAGGTAAGGGCCCCCCTCCCCCCTCCGCGCGCCCCCTCCTCCCCTCCACGCACCCCCTCCTTACCTTTCCGGCCCGGCGGCTCCCGTCCGGCGCCGGCGCCTACTACTTCCAGCAGGCTCCGCGGCCTGCTCTAGAGTAGCGCGCCGGGTGATGACATCACCCGGCGCGCCACCCTAGAGCAGGCCGCGGAGCCTGCTGGGAGTAGTAGGTGCCGGCGCCGGACGGGAGCCGCCGGGCTGGGCAGGTAAGGGCCCCCCTCCCCCCTCCGCGCGCCCCCTCCTCCCCTCCACGCACCCCCTCCTTACCTTTCCGGCCCAGCGGCTCCCGTCCGGCGCCGGCGGCTACTACTTCCAGCAGGCTCCGCGGACTGCTCTAGAGTAGCGCGCCGGGTGATGACATCACCCGGCGCGCCACCCTAGAGCAGGCCGCGGAGCCTGCTGGGAGTAGTAGGCGCCGGCGCCGGACGGGAGCCGCCGGGCCGGGCAGGTAAGGGCCCCCCTCCCCCCTCCCCCCTCCGCGCGCCCCCTCCTCCCTTCCACGCACCCCCTCCTTACCTTTCCGGCCCGGCGGCTCCCATCCGGCGCCGGCGCCTACTACTTCCAGCAGGCTCCGCGGCCTGCTCTAGAGTAGCGCGCCGGGTGATGACATCACCCGGCGCGCCACCCTAGAGCAGGCCGCGGAGCCTGCTGGGAGTAGTAGGCGCCGGCGCCGGACGGGAGCCGCCGGGCCGGGCAGGTAAGGGCCCCCCTCCCCCCTCCCCCCTCCGCGCGCCCCCTCCTCCCCTCCACGCACCCCCTCCTTACCTTTCCGGCCCGGCGGCTCCCGTCCGGCGCCGGCGCCTACTACTTCCAGCAGGCTCCGCGGCCTGCTCTAGAGTAGCGCGCCGGGTGATGACATCACCCGGCGCGCCACCCTAGAGCAGGCCGCGGAGCCTGCTAGTAGTAGTAGGCGCCGGCGCCGGACGGGAGCCACCGGGCCGAGAAGGTAAGTGCCCCCCTCCTCCCCCCCCCCGCTGTCCACTTTCATCGGCGGGCGCCCGCTGGCGCCCGCCAATGGAAGCGGCGGTGGGCGCCAGTGGGCGCCCGCCGATCCGCCGATCCGCCGAACCGGTTCGGAGCTTTTTCGGACCGGTTCGGATTGGATCGGCCGATCCAGCTGCGGGATCGGAAATCGGATAATTTATCCGATTTCCCACTGGACCGGATTCGGATCGTGGATCGGGTCCGATCCAGTGCACATCCCTAGTAATTTCCCAAGGCTGGGGAAATTGAGCATCCCTCCCCCCCCACACCCAACAGGAGAAGCAGCCCCAGTGGCCAGTGCCCTAAGGGACCATGGAATGAAATCCATTGGGTAGGCTAGCCAGGGCTTGAGAGGGCCGAGCCCTGGGAATCCATCAAGCTAGCATGTCCCAGCAGATTTTCACCCCACCCCTACAACTGTGTAGAAATGCTGGTGACATGGATAAAACTAGGCCTAAGTGAATCAGCAAAATTCAAGCTCACTGAATTTTTTTGAATTCTATCCTAAATTTCATTTCAATTTGAGACCATCAGCCTATCTACACACGCAGGATAAAACACTTTGAAAACGTTTTGAAAACTGTATACGAATTGTGTCCTGGGCCCCAACAGTTCTCAAAACTGTTACAAACCATTTTAAACCATCTTAAACCATTTTAAAGCAGTAGTGTAGATAGGCTCCATATCATGTTTGTTTTTGCCTTTTTCTTTTCACATGAAAATCAATGTGTATGTTCATGTGTATTTTTCCAAACGTGGGCATCAACTGAGCACATCTTTGAAATGTATGTGTTCTTCTCCCATTGATTAAAGCGTATTTATGCACATTTTTCTCAAATATGTATTTTTTCACACTCATTTTCCAAACTACACATGCTGTTGAAAGCTTTTTTTATTATTTTGTAATTTTTTGTCGCAAATCACATGGCAAGGTTGGAAATGTATGGAGTTCAACTGTAGATTGCATCCAAGTCTGTGTTCAGTACGGGAGGTGCAAACTGGGTAAATTGTGATAAAAAAAATGAACTATAATAATTTTTTCATACATCCCTAGTTAAAACCAATATGAGTAATTACTTGCAGGATGACAAAGTAGTTCATCTCTGACTTCCAAGATTGATGCCAAGCAGCACCATTAGGTTCTGCTCTCCCCAAAATTGTGCAGATCATAGAATGAATCATTCTTCCCTGCCATAATACTGAAAACAATTGAGGCATTTGGAATGAATTCTTGAATCCATGCAGGCACACGCAGAGATGCTATGTTATGTTATGCATGCTCCAGTGCTTCTGCTATGCCAGTGTGGGTGAAGTTTAGGCTGACCATATGAAAAGGAGGACAGGGCTCATGTAACTTTAACAGTTGTAGAAAAAAGGGAATTTCAGCCAGTGTCATTTGTATGCAATTAGTTCCTGGTGAAATCCCCTCTTCATCACAACAGTTAAAGTTGCAGGGGCCCTCCCTTCTTTTGTATATGGTCACTCTAGTATAGTTCCTGCAACTTTAACTGTTGTGATAAAGAGGGAATTTCATCAGGAACCAATTGCATACAAATGACACCTGCTGAAATTCACCTTTCTCTACAACTGTTAAAATTACATGAGCCCTGTCCTCCTTTTCATATGGTCAGCCTAGTGAAGTTACTAACTCCCCAATGCACCAGAGGCCACAAAACAGATGAGAAGAGACATAATATGGCTGGAGTATTCTTCCCCAAGTCCTTAGACCCCATTTGCCTCCAATGACCCAAAGGGGTAACAATTTTACCAAATTACTTGACATGTTGGAGCTTCCAGAACAGCAGATCTGATATATCTGTGAGATCTGGAACATCCCTGTAGACACAAAACCTCTGGAGTTCCAGGGTGGGAACAATATTGATTCCATCTACATACTGGAGTCCTTTTGATATGAGAAGTGAATGTAGTGTAGGCTGACCAGATAAAATCCAGGTCAGGGCTCATGTAACTTTAACAGTTGTAGAGAAAAGGTAATTTCAGACAGTGTCATTTGTATGCAATTAGTTCCTGGTGATATTCCCTCTTCATCACAACAGTTAAAGGTGCAGGCACTATACTAGAGTGACCATATACAAAAGAATGCAGGGCCCCTGCAACTTTAACTGTTGTGATGAAGAGGGAATTTCACCAGGAACTAACTGCATACAAATGACACTGGCTGAAATTCCTTTTTCTCTACAACTGTTAAAGTTATATGAGCCCTGACCTGGATTTTATCTTGTCACCCTAATGTAGTGTGCATCTTGTACAATACTGCATCTACCACTCCTGTTTTGCCATAGTGTGGCCAGGGCCCACTGCTAGGCTAGTGGAGTTGCATTGGCACCATAAGCTATGATAGCCTCCAGGATACCACTTCTAGTGAATGTGTTATCACATCCCTATAATAGACAATGTCTTCAGCATTTGAGCTCAGTATATAATTGTTTCATGGTGGCCATACTTTTGTTTGGCCACTATTGTGGTTCTCCCCAAAATCTAGAGCATTGTGGGGAAACCATAATGGTGAATGCTGGTACACTGCCTCTTTAAAAGAAAAGAAAGCCCACTGCCAGGCTATGATGTATGCTCCCCACCAACCTTATAGGACCAACCCACATAGCAGGGGCCCCTGTTTACATAAAGCAGTTTAAAACTGTTGTGAGTTATGTGGAGCTGTGAATGTCTCAAAGCATATGTTATTGTTTTTTAAATGCATCATGGATTTTAGTTTTTGGGGAGACTCAATCCTATGTGTAATATATGTAGCTAATTCAGTCTGGGGTTTTTGTGTTATAGGTCCTTTAATTGTTGCTACAAAATATGCATTAGCCTATATTTTATATATAGAATCTATACAACAAACTTTTCTTTAAAGCAGGCTCTTGGGCCTAATTAGGAGAAATGTGAAGCCCAATATTCATGATGATGTTAATGGCACTGGTGTGCCTCACTCACCATGCTATTCACTTATGCTGCAAAGTGTAATGATGTTTCATCTGAAGTCAACATCTTGACATTATTGCTAAACGTTAGATAGAGGGGCGCTTGACTCTGACCTCTATTGTTTATGATAATCCATCAAACACAACAGGAAACTTGGCCAGAATATCAAAAGGGCTCATTCTTCTGTGTATTTTTTTAAATATTTGCTTTATTCTTAAGAGAGATAGTGATGTATTTTCTTTAACTGATACTTTAAAATACAGTACACTGTACACTGTATACTGTTTACTTTCTTTCATATGATACAATGAAAGGTTAGCATTTTAATAAATACCAAATAAGAACACTTCATAAATTCAAACAATTAGAAAATGATAGAATCAGATTTGTATTTTTGGCAGAATTATTAACAGACAATGTACATGGCATCCCCTGTGGCTTCCAAAGTGTCAGCCATTAAAAACCAACATAAATTACAGTATATTAACATGAGAAAAATAAAATTGCACATCTGAACATTTCAGTGCTATCATGCATGCATATTTTCTAGGTCAAACTGTTTTTGTATTGCTAGTCAGAAAGCAAACAAATGTAAAAGTGCTATATGCCAATGGTTTAATTTGTTATGATTATATAATACTTCATCAGTGGAATGAATATGTAAGTAATGAAAACATTAACTGTCATTCAGAGGGTTGAAATAAAGTGCCTTCCAAGTGGTGCATCTGACAGAACATTTTGGGCTCAGATAGCAAAGCAAAGGAAGGAATTCAGTGAAAAAGGAAAACTGGTGCTAGGAAGGAAATGTGGAAAGTAGGAGAACTAAAGAAATATTGGCAAGCTAATAGACAAAGCAGAACCTTAAAAGGTTTAAGAAGCAACCTGGAGCAGTGTGAAACAGCAAACTGAAAATCAACCAACGGAATCTATTTCATTCTCCAAATTTATTTCATTTCATTTTCATTTATTTCATTTCTATATACTGGCCAGTAGTCTAAAAGACTACTGGACAAAACATGGCTTGTTTTCTCAATACCTGGGTTTGTTTCCATCTTCCTTGGCCAGCTCCCTCCCTGCATCACAAATGCCTTTGTGGTTCTGTAGTACTGGCAGGTACAGTGGCTGTTTTGTTTGTTTGTTTTACCACTCTTTCCTGCTGCATCTGTAGTGTGGTGAAACAGCTCACGGTTCTAGGTTCACACGTAAGAATAATGATGGTTTAAACAGCCCAGAGTTCACAACCCAGTAACAAACCGTGGCTTGTTAATGCAGGTGGTTTCACGTATCTGGACAACCCAGAATTTAACTACCCATGCATTATATAAACTATGGGTTAGCAATATATGTGAACCAGGCCTGTCTCTTGGATTTTTTTGCAGGCTGATTTCATTTTGTGTAGAAAGATGCCTTCTCATCTCCAAGAGAAAACAAATTTGATAATACTTGCATTTTAGACTGATAAAAATCACAGAGCACACATAATGAGCTCAATAACCTCTGTTCTGCTTTCCACCTTGCCACCAAAGAGCCAGAAGATAACAGTCACTGCTGCTTATAAGGTTTTGGAGCCTGAGATGCTTTGTCGCTTAGAGATTCCCCAACAGCTGGTAAATTAAACATACAGTCATATTTTAAAAGTATGTGCATATTTTGTATCCACATTTACTAGCACTATAATGCTTTGAAATAGCTTGGAATCCTTTCATAATTAATCACAAATGGATTATATGTTGCAATTCATCTATAGTTTACAAATGTGCACCAAAATTGCTATAAGATGGAAAGAACAGAAAAGTCTTTAAAATCCTCTCCCTGAGAAGGATTTTAAAGCTTACACAATAAAATTATATTTTATTACAAAGTATCCTATGAACCTTCACCCCCTCCGCTTATCACAGCAGCTCCGGTTGCTTACTATACTTTCTTGAGGCCTATTTTAGGAAACATGGGGTGAACGTAGGTGGCATCTAAGCAACCAGCTCTGTGCCATCCTTGCTTCATCTCAATGGAGTACAATAGGAAACACATTAGACATAGAGGTTACACTGCTATGTTTGTAAAATCTTTGAGTCCAATCCAGCCAAAGTCAAGCATTTCCAATTTCCACTGATTTTAGGTAATAGAGCTTCAATCTTTCCCACCAAAATCACTGGAATGCAAAAGATGCTTAACTTTGGCTAGATTGTATTCATTGCCTGTCCTACACCATTGATAAGCTTAGGCTGACCATATGAAAAGGAGGACAGGGCTCCTGTAACTTTAACAGTTGTAGAGAAAAGGGAATTTCAGCCAGTGTCATTTGTATGCAATTAGTTCCTGGTGAAATTCCCTCTTCATCACAACAGTTAAAGTTGCAGGCACTATACTAGAGTGACCAGATACAAAAGAAGGCAGGGCCCCTGCAACTTTAACTGTTGTGATAAAGAGGGAATTTCACCAGGAACTAATTGCATACAAATGACACTGGTTAAAATTCCCTTTTCTCTACAACTGTTAAAGTTACATGAGCCCTGTCCTCCTTTTCATATGATCAGCCTAGATAAGCTTAGGCTGACTGTATGAAAAGGAGGACAGGGCTCATGTAACTTTGTAGAGAAAAGGGAATTTCAGCCAGTGTCATTTGTATGCAATTAGTCCCTGGTGATATTCCCTCTTCATCACAACAGTTAAAGTTGCAGGGGCCCTGCCTTCTTTTGTGTATGGTCACTCTAGTATAGTGCATGCAACTTTAACTGTTGTGATGAAGAGGGAATTTCACTAGGAACTAATTGCATACAAATGACATTGGCTGAAATTCCCTTTTCTCTACAACTGTTAAAGTTACATGAGCCCTGTCCTCCTTTTCATATAGTCAGCCTAGATAAGCTGCAAAGCATGATTCATGATTCACATGCAACTGTTTCTTGAAGAGCTGTTTCTGAGTTGGGTTGGCCAGGAGAATCAAACATAAGAAGCTGCTTCATGCTGAGTCAGAGACCTATTCCATATAATTCAGTATTGCCTGCACTGACTGGTAGTGACTTTCCAGGATCTCGGCAGGAATCTTTTGCTAGGAGTTGCTAGGGACTGAACCTGGGACCTAATGCATGCTGAACATGTGTTCAAAGCACACATTTCCCTTGGTGTTTTATTGGTGATTTATTGGTATTTTAATGATGTATTGGTTTTAAGTGTTTTAATCAGTTTTGTATTTTGTGTTTGATGCTGTTTCCCGCCTCGATCCATTGGGAGAGGCGGGTAATAAATAAATTATTATTATTATTATTATTATTATTATTATTGGTATGTTCTTCTGCCATTTCCATCTAACAGTTTTCTTAGGACTGGGAAGCAGAAGGGAAGCACACTCTGGCTTCTGCCACTGGCCAGGGGGCCAAGAGCTTCAGTGTGCATGTGTTGCTACATCCTATTGTAGGCCACCTTGTACATTTCTGAGTGAGATTTTAAAGAAGCCCATTTCTACATGAGTTTATTCCAGATTGTATCCTAGTATTTTCACCTTTCCTTTACACATACTCACAGCACTCTATAGAAAAGAACATTCAGAAGTGACATGAAAGGCTGCAATTTCTGTCTTCCAGGTATCCTTTCTTAGCACTTCTTTTTATCCTGCATGTGGTTCCACTTTCACAACTGCTATTGAATCTTCTTTGATAGTGTTACTGTATCTGGCTTTGCTTTCATTATGCAGGAGGTGTGGATTTTGTTGTAACTGTATGGCTCATGATGAATGTCCATCACTTCAGTGCTCTTCAGTGCTCTGGCCCTGAAACAATTAACACCGATATTTCCCACAGTTTAGAGAGTCCTTGCCTTCTTCTTGTTCATCTAAAGCCATCATCTTGAGCTAGATGCTTTTAATATAAATAAATTGGAGGTGCAAAATAACCCTTCCAAAAATACTGAAAACTGTAATCAGCTTGTAAATATCATAGGAAAGTCTACATATATATGGGGGGGGGGGAATAGAGGGGAATGTCAGGTTCCTGAGATGTGTCTCCACAGTGCTGGGTTGGTGCCATGTCCCTCAGAAACCCCACACTTTTCCTCCTCTGGGTGGCATGAGGTAATCCCAACACCAACGAGGAAACAAGGGGATTCTGAGCCCCCCTCTACAAGATTTCGGTTTGATGCCTGGTTCCCCGATTATGCGCATCTTCTCTGAAGCGTTTTTATGCCTAATCCCTATACATGGGAGGCGTTGAAGTGCATTACGGGCTGTATGAAAGGCATTTCAAAGTTTTTGACATGCTGAGAATCGCATGCAAATGTTGCTGAAAGTAATGCGCTTTGTCCCAGAGAAACTCCCCAAACAGGTTCCCTCCTTTTATTCTCCCCGCCCACCAGAATCTCCCGCCTTTGGTTTCCTAGGTTACCTGAAAGGAATGAGCTGATTAACATATTCGGCTACCTGTCTTCCCCCCTCCTTTGCCCGATTGCCATGACCACCTCAGGAGTAAATGGGAATGTGTCTCGCACACACACACATACACACACCAAAACAGACGGGGATGCTGCTTCGTTCCTTCCCCCTCCACTTCCCAGCGAGCTCAACAATTGTAAAACATACACACACACACACACACACACACAACTCAGCTCAGGAACCCAGCAAGAAGCAAGGGGAAATTATGTCTGCTGATGGCTAATTATACGCACATCCGCACATCCATCCTACCCCCTTTCCTTCTCATAAAACCACCTCCATCTGGCCCCGTGTCTCCATGTTAAAAATATTTCATCAGGATACTTCAAAGAAACTTTATTTTTGGTTCATGTTGGGTCACCTCTTCTTGAAGCTTCCATCCAGGGAGATGGAGTACAAGGAGGAAGTTGCCAGGAGGAGAGAGGAAAGGAAACTAAACCAAAAAGTGGGAGGTTTTCTCAGCGAAGGGGCAGTTCTATGCATGACACTATGACCACAGGCGTTAATGCACCTCCTCAGAAAGTTGTTTGCTCGGACATAAGGCGCTGTTACACCCACCGTAAATTAAAACTCGCTAATTAAGGCGCATTCGAAAATGCGAATAATCAGAGAGAAAACGCACCTGAGCCCCTGATTTGCGCTCCGCTCTTGTAGAGGTAAATTTCCTAATGCGCCTTGAAAGAGCTTTAAATCGCTCTTGTAGAGCCACCCTGAGTGGCAATCGGAACTGGAGCCACACTTGCCCACTTCCTAATGGAAGGTGACCAATCGCAGGTCACCTTCCACCAGGCACCACCTGGCCATACTTCTGCTGCGACTCCGAAACAAGGCTTTGTGGCTGCCTTGATGCTCTCTTATGCGTCCTTGCCTCACTTTTGGCTTTTTTTTTCTCCACAGCTTCAGCGGAAAACCCCAGGGTGGGTGTGCAATTGCAGCAGCATTGTATAATTAATGCTGCACCACGGCACACCCACTCTGGGGCTTTCTGAGCATTTAGTCAGCCCCCTGGTGTCCAAGGCTTGCCTTCTTACAATTAGTGATTGTTGCATTCCCTTTGCACCGATTGTATTGATTTATAAATTGCACACATTGGCTATAAAAGTCCTTTTTTTTAAAAAAAGTGCTTTTTTCAAATGTTTTAAATTAGCTTGGACATTTTGTTTTTAATCATACTCATGTTCACACTGGCAATTGTAGTGAAGGGAGGAGGCACCAACAGCACCAGCAGTAGCTGGAGTATCAGCAGGAGCGTTGATGGCACTGCATGGATGGCAGCCTGCTGAGGAGAAGATGTGCCTGTTATCACTAAAGATGGGTGAGAAATTCACCCAGTTTCAAACCACTGTATGTACCGAAATGTAGTTATTAGGGAGATGCGAGTAAACAAATCTCAAGCTCACTGAAGTTCTCCAAATTCCATCTCAAAGCTCATTCTGAATCTAATCTGTATGAGATAGTGAGCTTTGATTTTTTTGGGGGGGCATGAAAATCATGAGTATTTCTGTGCATATTTTCCCATCAATGGTGTACATCAATTGCGTGCATTTTTTTCAAATGTACTCATTTTGAAATGTAAGCATTATTGAAATGTACTCATCTTGAAATGTACTTATTTTTTTAAAAAAACGTATGGATTCTTAAATTCTTTCCCAGTCTGTTGTGCAAATATATGCTCATTTGTTGTGAATATCCTAGTCAGTTTCACTCTCTCCAGACACTACTTTGTATAGCCCACAGGAGTCGAGCCGACATCCTTTCTCTTTGCTTCCTGGACTCCATGCTTGCCCGACTCGGCACACACCAAGTTGGACAAGTGCAGCAGTTTCTCATGGCTAAGCTGCATTTTGCATAAAAATGGTGACTTATTCTTTTTCGTAAATGGTCACTTATGCAAATAGCAGCCATAAAGGGACCATCTATGCAAAATTACAGGTGTAAGTTATCAATTTAATCATCCACTTTGGTGCTTCTTCCCACCACCCTCCAGATTGGGAAGTGTAATCCCATTTGTGCAAGTCATGGGTTCCAGAATATATGACTATATATTTAATGTGATTTAATGTGTAACAAAACTATGAAGATTTCCAGAATCAGGAGAAGAAATCTCCTACAGTCCACTGCTACTTATCACTACAGAACCACTGTGGAATCCAGTTGGGTTTAAATGGAACAGCATGTCCAGCATTGCACCTCTCTAAAGTAACTGTAGGGGGCCCTGATCTGGATCAGGACTAGATCATACCCACCCACAAAGCAGTTAACAATAATAATAATAATAATAATAATAATAATAATAATAATATCAACAGTAAATAATAACATCAGTAGTAAAATTGGTTTCAATGGGGGTAGTGGTGGTTCTGTTTTGTTTTCGTTTACTATTTGGTGCCACACAAGATGGAATTTGTGTGGAGGGATGTAGCTGGGAAGGGAAGGACTGAATATCCCCTCCCTGTCATATAATCCCAATCCAGATTGGGGCCTCCACACTTGTTTATACATCTAGTTTGACCCTAATCTGACTAGGGCTAGATCTACACTACTGCTTTATAATGATATTGAAGTGCACTGATAACTGTTGGGGCACATTCCATACAGAGCTTTCATAGTGTTATGTCCTGCTTTCTATTCCACATTCATATTGATTTGACACACGGTGTAGATCTGGCCTATGTAATATGATATAAATGCTTTCCTAAGGCTGACTCACTCTGAATAATGCAAGGCACTCATTGAACTGGCTAGCTGCAAACACTCCCAGAATACGGGGCACCTCAGCAATAAAGGAAGGATAAATTCAGCAATAGAACAATTTAAAAGCACTATAATCTGAGCCTCTTTCACTTGTTTTAGAATTTAGGAGCAGCTAGAGAGCATATGCTGGTTTATGTTGAGTACACACAGTTGTTTGGACACAACTGTGCCCATGTGGTTTATTCATACTGCTCTGCTGCGTAAAGAGCTAAGTACATAACAAGTGCTGAGTGCCAGTCAGTCACAGAAAGCAAACCCTCACCTTAGGGAGCTGTAGTAATGCAAATGAACACAATGGGACCATTTGAGTGAGAAAGTTCTCTCATGTTTGAGTGTTAGCAGCCACTGTATATCTCCTGAGATTAATCCCATGAGCCAGAATGATAACACGAAATATGTCACTTTTGCTGCTCTTCACACATTGGTCCCAGACTTGAATGTTTTCCAGTGGATTTTATTGTCTGGAATATGCCAAAATCATTCGATATTGTCCCAAGTAGATAAAATGAAAGCTTTCTGTGGCACAAAATCAAAACAGTAGCAGTAATCAGGAATATGGGGCTTTGATACAATATTTAAAAGAAATCATGTTTTCCTCAAAGTTGCTAAATATTGTATTTGTGTTGTTACAAGCAGAAACATGGAGCAAGCTATGAATTGTAACAGCCTATTTTGTTTTATTTACAAAAAGTATAAAACTTTAGCTATCATTTCAACTTATTGTGATCTAGCTGTTTGCCTTTGTAAATTAAGTTAAGAGCAGGACCACTGTAATGCCCTACCTCTAGCTCCCACCTCACAGAACTGCTCCAGTGGGATACCATGTTCGATGGTGTCAAAGGCAATGGAGAGATCAATAGCCCTTCCTCTCCTCATACATGTTGTTAATAGGGATGGCATGAGTGCTTGGCTGAGTCCAGGAGTCCAATGGACTCCCAGGTGCCTGGGCCCTTACTTACTGGACCCAGTCCAAAGGTGGTGGCACAGTCCACAAGCATTTGGTGGCTGGTCTCCCAGTCCCTCCCCAAGTTGCCAGGGCTTCCCTCTCTTCCTCCTGCTGGCCCACCGGCATTGCTGCTGCTGTGGAAGCTGAGATGGGAAGAGGAGAAGGGAGTGCCTCTTTTCCTCTTCCCATCCTAGCTACCACAGTGCCAGTGGGGAAGGAGGAAGACAAGAGGGGTTACCCCCCAGGGGCTGTACCATCCCCTAATTGAGCTGCCAATATGAGCAGATTGGCAGCTCAGTTACTTCCGTAATTTCCAAGTTGCTTAAATGGCTGCCTTAAAGCGGCAATGGATGCAACATTAAAGGTGCAAGGGGCCCCTTTATGTAACTGAGCCACCGACATGTGCATATTGGTGGCTCGGTTAGGGGACGGACACATTCCCAGAAGTCATCAGGCCATTCTACAGCTTATACAGCTAAGCTTGTGCAGGCAGGCATCAAGGATAGCTTGGCAGGCATACGCAACACCCAGAAGGAGGTGAATCTATCCATCCCTAGTCCTCAGTCAGGGTCACCAAGCCGTTTTAGTGCCAAAACCAGGCCTGAAGCCTGATTAAAATGGAGCAGTCTTGTCCAACCTGGTGCCCTCCAAATATTTTAGACTATAACTCCTATCACCACTAAGCATTGCTGGCTGGGGCCAATGGGAATTGTACTCCAAAATATCTGGAGGCCACCAAGCTGGGGAAAGCTTATCTAGATAATCAGCTTCCTCCAAATACATCTGAAGCTGGCTGGTCACTACCCTTCCATGTAGCTTGTTCCAAAACATTTATGCATTTTATTTTTACTTTAAAATTTTATATTGCGTAAGTCTTTATCAAAAACCAAAGTGGCCAATGATTTTAAATGGTAAAACATCCAATACAATAACAAACTCCTTCTCTGATCTTTATGCAGCCAAAATCACACCATCATCTATAAGTACAAAAAGCCTTTAGAAGGAAAAACCCAAAGGGGTGGAGGTGGGGGAATAGAACTATGAAAACAACAGCTCAGTGAGGACTGTGCATGCGGAGTTAGGGTGACCAGATAAAATCCAGATCAGGGCTCATGTAACTTTAACAGTTGTAGAGAAAAGGGAGTTTCAGCCAGTGTCATTTGTATGCAATTAGTTCCTGGTGAAATTCCCTCTTCATCACACCAGTTAAAGTTGCAGGGGCCCTGCCTTCTTTTGTATATGGTCAATCTAGTATAGTGCATGAACCTTTAACTGTTGTGATGAAGAGGGAATTTCACCAGGAACTAAAAGCATACAAATGACTCTGGCTGAAATTCCCTTTTCTCTACAACTGTTAAAGTTACAGGAGCCCTGACCTGGATTTTATCTGGTCACCCTATGCAGAGTGGGCAGAGAATAGTTATTGATTGTTCTATGTTGGGGTGGAGGGAGTTTGGGGGGAAATCAGGGAAGGGATAAAATGGAGTATCCTGGAAAAGGGTATGGACAGACTTCTGAGGAGGAGCACTCCACACTGCAACATTTTGTTGCAGGTACGCCATTAAATATACTAAATACTAAATCCAGCATTACAAAGTGGAAAACCAAACACAGGAAGCAAACATAATATATGCAATTCACACAACAGGATCAAATAATTAGAGGTCACAGTTGAATAATAGTGGCACAGTTAGCTGTCAGGCTAAGTTTATGAAAATCAAGCCCAATCAGCAAAAGGCTGTCAGAAAAAGTGAAGCTTTGGCCAAGTGCCTAAAACCACTTACAGCTAGGGATGTGTATCGTATCGTTAAAATGTATGATAACGATATGATAAGGTCATTATCGTGCATGTATTTAACAATAACAATATGATAGAAAAACCTACGATAATCATAGGAGACGATAATTTTCGGGCGATTTTATCGTTTTATCGTACTGCCATACAAATATACCTAGGCTTGAAACTTGGTCACAGTGCTTATGGAGTATGCCTAAGTATGTGTATGAAATTTGAGATCGATCCCTTCAACCCTCGATTTTATATGAATTTATTAAAGATCATTTCCGTTCTTTTTTTATTTTATTTTTTATTTTATTTTTCAACATAATACAACATAAAACAACATAAAATACAATACATAACCACATACCCCCCGTGCTCCCCTCCCCCCAGGAGACCTTCAATTATACATTATTATTCTTTCCAAAAGTGTAAAGACTCTTTTGAAGGTATTTGCCCCTTCCCCGTTCTTAATACATATTCCAAAAATGGGCTCCATATATCTCCAAAATCATTCTTACTGGACATTCCCCTCTTTATTTTCATTTTACACGTTAGCTTATCATTAAGTGCCATATCCCATATTTCTTTATACCATCCTTCTATATTATATATCCCTTGCCCTTTCCAGTTTTTAGCAATCATTATTCTGACTGGAGCCAGGAGGTTGTTTATCAATTCTCTCTTGTTTATATTCTCATTTCCTTTATCCCATATTGCTAGTAGAGCCAGCTTTGGGCTTAATTCCAGTTTACTTCCAATTATTTCACCTATTTCTTTGAACACCCTTTCCCAATTTTTTTGTACGTGTTCACAGCTCCACCACATATGAAAATAAGTTCCAACCTCCTGACACCCCCTCCAACAATTCTTGGACACTTTTTTATCTATCTGATGAAATCTTACCGGCGTTAAATACCATCTCCATACTATCTTATAATAATTCTCCTTAATTCTAATCGACAAAAGCTTTAACATTCTTGCATCCCATATCCTCCCCCAGTCATGTTCATTAATTTGTTCCTTTAAATCATCTTCCCAAATCATTTTAAGAGAGTCTCGATATTCATCATCCTCTATCAGAATTCTGTATATTTCGCTAGTCAAACCTTTTCTAGTTTTATTTACTTCCTTCTTTCCTCTTGATTCAATTAAATCTTCAAATCTTGTATTATTTCTACATTTCTTATTTATCTTTTTCCATTCCTGTGTCCATTTTTCCAATTGTAAGCATTTGAACCAAGCTATCTTTTGTCCTTTTAACAACTCTCTAATTTGCACCTTATCTATCATTCTTTCCATCCAATTCCTTAACTTAATAATTTCCTGATCCTTCAGACTCCCTTCCAACTCTACTTTTAAATTCCTTGGGAAGTTTCCCACTACTACCACTGGGGCGAGTGGAGAATCTCCTGGTATTAACTTTCCTTTAACTTTCTCCCAGATCTCTAGAATGTTTTTCAGCAACGGGTTGTCCAGTCCCCTCAAATCTTTCTTTTGAATTTTAATTTTAAAAAAATTGCAATTTAAAATCTAGTTCCCCTGTTTATTTATTTATTTATTTATTACATTTGTATACCGCCCCATAGCCGAAGCTCTCTGGGCGGTTTACATAGGATTAAAAACAATTAAAAACAATATACAAAAATTAAAACAGCAAAAACATACAACATACACACAATCTGTACATTTAAAAACCACTTCAACACTTCAAAAAACAAAAACAAAAAAAAAACAAAAAAAACAAAAAAAAAAACCTACAAAAACAAAACAAAACAGACCCAGGCTCCTCAGATATTGCCAAATGCCTGAGAGAAGAGGAAAGTCTTGACCTGGCGCCGAAAAGATAACAATGTTGGCGCCAGGCGGGCCTCGACAGGGAGATCGTTCCACAATTGGGGAGCCACCACAGAGAAGGCCCTCTCTCTTGTTGCCGACCTCCGAGCTTCCCTCGGAGGAGGCACTCGGAGGAGGGCCTTAGATGTTGAACGTAGTGTTCGGGTAGGTTCATGTCGGGAAAGGCGTTCCATCAGGTATTGTGGTCCCAAGCCGTGTAAGGCTTTATAGGTTAAAACCAGCACCTTGAACCGGGCTCGGAAACATACAGGCAGCCAATGCAAGCGGGCCAGAGTAGGTCTTATATGTTCGAACCTACTGGTTCCAGTTATCAATCTGGCCGCTGCATTTTGCACAAGCTGCAGCTTCCGAACCACCTTCAAAGGCAGCCCCACGTAGAGTGCATTGCAGTAATCTAACTTGGAGGTTACCAGAGCATGGACAACTGAAGCCAGGTTATCCCTGTCCAGATAGGGACGTAGCTGGGCCACCAACCGAAGTTGGTAGAAGGCACTCCGTGCCACTGAGGCCACCTGCGCCTCAAGTGACAGAGATGGTTCTAGGAGAACCCCCAAGCTACGAACCCGCTCCTTCAAGGGGAGTGCAACCCCATCCAGAACAGGTTGAACACCCTCCATCCGGTCAGCGGAACCACCCACCAACAGCGTCTCAGTCTTGTCTGGATTGAGTTTCAGTTTATTAGCCCTCATCCAGTCCATTGTCGCAGCCAGGCACTGGTTCAGCACATCCACAGCCTCGCCTGATGAAGATGAAAAGGAGAAATAGAGCTGCGTGTCATCAGCATACTGATGACAACGCACTCCAAAACTCCGGATGACTGCACTCAACGGTTTCATGTAGATATTGAACAGCATGGGGGACAAAACTGACCCCTGCGGAACCCCATACTGGAGAATCCACGGGGCCGAGCAATGTTCCCCAAGCACCACCTTCTGGAGCCGACCCACCAAGTAGGAGCGGAACCACTGCAATGCAGTGCCTCCCACTCCCAACTCAGCCAGTCGTGCCAGAAGGATACCATGGTCGATGGTATCGAAAGCCGCTGAGAGATCAAGGAGAATCAACAGAGTCACACTCCCCCTGTCTTTCTCCCGACATAGGTCATCATACAGGGCGACCAAGGCTGTTTCCGTACCAAAACCAGGCCTGAAACCCGACTGAAATGGATCCAGATAATCAGTCTCATCCAAGAGTGCCTGGAGCTGGCTCGCAACCACCCGCTCCAGGACCTTGCCCAGGAATGGAACATTTGCTACTGGCCTGTAGTTATTCAGATTTTCAGGGTCCAGGGAAGATTTCTTTAGGAGTGGTCTCACTGCCGCCTCTTTCAGGAGGCCTGGGACCACTCCCTCTTGCAAAGAGGCATTAATCACTTCCCTGGCCCAGCCAGTTGTTCCATCCCTGCTAGCTTTTATTAGCCAAGAGGGGCAAGGATCCAATATGGAAGTGGTTGCACGAACCTGTCCAAGCACCTTGTCAACATCCTCGAGCTGCACCAACTGAAACTCATCCAAGAAAACAGGACAAGCCTGTGCTCTGGATACCTCACTAGATTCATCTGCTATAACACTGGAGTCTAAGTCCTGACGGATGCCAGAGATTTTATTCTGGAAGTGCCCAGCAAATGTATTACAGCGGGCCTCAGATGGTTCTACCATGTCCTTGGGGCCAGCATGTAAAAGCCCCCGGACAACTCTGAAAAGCTCCGCTGGGTGGCAGGTTGATGATTGAATAGTGGCAGCAAAGTATTGTTTTTTTGCTGCCCTCACTGCCCCTGAATACAGCTTACCATAAGCACTTACCAGTGTTTGATTGCATCCATCAGGAGTTCGTCTCCATCTGCCCTCAAGCCGTCTCCTGTTTTGTTTCATCACTCTCAGCTCTGGGGTATACCACGGAGCCGTTCGAGCTCTACACAGGAGAGGGCGCTCAGGAGCAATCGTGTCAACTGCCCGGGTCATTTCTGCATTCCACAGATCAACCAGGGTTTCGACAGGAGAGCCAGCCCTATCAGCCGGAAAACTCCCCAGAGCCCTCTGGAAACCATCTGGATCCATTAGCCTCCGGGGGCGGACCATCTTAATGGGTCCCCCACCCTTGCAGAGGGGAAAAGCCGCTGTAAGTCTAAACCTCAGCAGGTGGTGATCTGACCATGACAGAGGGGTTGATGTAAAGTTCCCCACTTTCAGATCCCCATCTCCATGTCCAGTTGAAAAAACCAGGTCTAGAGTATGCCCTGCTACATGTGTTGGGCCGATGGTATGTTGGGACAGTCCCATGGTTGTCATGGAAACCATGAAATCCTGAGCTGCCCCAGATAAAGTGCCCTCGGCATGAATGTTGACATCCCCCAGAACCAAGAGTCTGGGGGACCTCAACAGTACACCAGAGACCACCTCTGTCAGCTCAGCTAGGGAGTCTGTTGAGCAGCGGGGTGGGCGGTACACCAACAGAATCCCTAATCTGTCCCGTTGGCCCAACACAAGGTGCAAACACTCCAGACCAGTAGTCGCATGGACAGGGAGCCTGCAGAGGGGGATGGAATTCCTATAGACCACAGCAACCCCCCCTCCCCGGCCCTCAAGTCTACCCTGATGCTGAACCAAGTACCCCGGTGGGCATAACTGGGAGAGACTAACTCCTCCCTGCTCTCCCACCCAGGTCTCGGTTATACATACCAGATCGGCTGCCTCATCCACAATTAAATCGTGGATGAGGGAGATCTTATTATGCACTGATCTGGCATTTAAAAGCAGCACCCGGAGGCCTGAGGGCTGGCTGATAAGGCAACCAACAAGCCTGTGGGTGTGAGGGGGACCGGAACAAGGCACAGCCATTAACTGTCTGGGCCTTGTTTCCCTAACCTGGCAAGTCCTCCTCACAACGCCATATCTCCCTCTACCCGTCACTACCCTGATTGTGCTCCCCTCAGATCCCCTCACCTGGCCCTGTATCCTCCCTCCCAGGCACATAGCTCAAGCCTGGGGAAAGAGGAAAAAACAAAAAAAAAAAAACAAAAAACAACCAAAGACAAAAACAGAAAGCCGGCAGGCAGGCACACTCCTCCTCCTCTCCTCCTCCTCCTCCTCTGGCGGCAAGCCTCCCTCTCCTGCAGGTTGATCTGTCAGAACTGAAATGATCTTTAATAAATTCATATAAAATTGAGGGTTGGAGGAATCGATCTCAAATTTGGCACATATGTGTAGCACATGTTTCAATTCTGACAGATCAGAATGACAGCTCGCCATGTGCGTTCATTCAGACCTGTCAGAACGGAAGAAATCTTTAAAAAAATTCATATAAAATCGAGGGTTGGAGGGATCGATCTCAAATTTCATACACATACTTAGGCATACCCCATAAGCACTGTGACCATGTTTCAAGCCTCTAACATTTAAAATACAGACATTATAGACATTTTTTTCTTTAAAATAGGGCTGCAAAAAATATCATTTTTTCACGATAATTATCATGAAGACGATATGGTTCACCTAGGATATGAATGAAGACAATAATTTTTTGGTCCAAAATGACAATAACGATAAACGACGATATTTTTTGGCATGCACACTCCTACTTACAGCCCACTTTCAGAATTTCATGTTAAGTACAATAATGTCTCTAAAGAGCCTGTGGGTTTGAGGACTTTGGGGGCAGTGCTTCATTGGCTCAATTCGGACGACACGTTAATCAACTGAGAGGACTTAACACACTGACGGTGTGTTAAAAAGGCGGCCTCAATTTGGACGACATGCTGCAGCAGGGGATGCAAAGTTAAGTTAACCACCCTGGTGGTTAACAACGTACTCGGTTCTGACTGACAGCCTGGCCGCCATTTTCCTCGCTTACCGAACTCCGGCAGTCCTCCAGCAGGCATCCCAGCAAGCATTGCGTCCGAAACCCATGGGCGCCGCCATCTTAGATGATGCAGGACACGCCTCCCAAATCCCATTGGCTGCTTCAGTCACTGGGCGGAACTCAGCAGCTTTGGGCAAACAGTCTGCCAGGAGCAACGGCAGCACCAATACAACACCCGCACCCCGTGCCCAGCAGAGCAATCCCAACGTTGGCACCCACACCCCAGGGAGCCTCCCACCACCCTCCCAACATGGGGGACCTGGCAGTCACCAGGAAGACCCACGGCCCCCAGCCCCCCAGCCCCCTCCTAGAGCGTCCCTCGCACGCACAGGAAAGAATGCAAGAGAGGGGGGAGGGGTTTGGAAAACTTTATTCAGCAGGGAAGGCAGACATGAGGAAGACGGCACATGGGCACCAGTATGCCAGGGCTGAGCCCACAGAAATGACAGGTGCCTCCGGGAAGGGAGGAGGAGGCGACTGGAAGGCACAGCGGTGAAGAGTGGACGGCCAAGGCCACACCCCCAGGGAGCCATGCACGGAACATGCCAAGGGGAAGAGGCAGAGAGGGGCGGCATGCCAGAGAGAGATGCCAGTCCACAGAAGGGAGTACACAGGCGACGCTCACATGAGGTCAGGGTAGCGCAGCCAGATCCAGGCACTGATGCTCTCATGCACCCGGGACGCCTCCACACGGGCGCGCTGCTCCCCAACGGGATTCTCCAGCCCCGGAAAAGGCTCGATGTCACGCCCATCCACAGCGATGGCGTTGGCGTCCTCGCCCTCCCGAGGGAGTTCGGGGTGCTCGGCCAGTAACACGTCCCCACGGGACTCGCAGATGTTGTGCAGGATGCAGCAGCACACCATCACTTCCGGAATGATGTCGGCCTGCAAGTCCAACAAGCTGAACAGGGAACGCCAGCGCTCCTTCAGATGCCCAAAGGCACGCTCCACGGGCAGGCGGGCACGGCAATGGTAGTAGTTGTATTTACGCTTCACGTTGGTGCGCGGGTAGCGGTATGGGGCATCAGCCACGGCTGCAGGGCGAAGGCCTGGTCGGCTAGGAGGAGCGGAGCCACCTCACGGCCACACACGGAAGTGGGACCAGACTTCAGGAAGCGCCCCGATGTCAGCTTGGCAGCCAGGGGGGAGTTCCAGAAGACAGCTGTGTCGTGGCTCCGCCCAGACATGCCCGCATACACGTCCAGGAAGCGGCCCTTGGCATCCACAATTGCCTGCAGAACCATGATGTAGAAATGCTTGCAGTTGAAGTACTCCTCGCCATGGGAGGGTGGGGCCAGGATGCGCACGTGGGTCGAGTCCATCGCCCCAACCGCCCGTGGGAAGCGCAGGGCACGGAAGTCACACATGTTCTCCTTCTCGTCCCCCACCCGGATGACGTCGGCCAGGTACAGCTCATTCAACACGCTCACCGTCTCACGGAAGATCTCGCACGCGGTAGACACGCCCACCCCGAAGATGGTCAACAGGGGCAAGTAGCCCACGTTGAACGCCAGCTTGTACAGTTTGAGGCCGAGCCGATGGGAGACTGGAATACATCTGCGCATATTTGTACACTCCCGCTGTAGGACAGGGGTCACCTCGGCCACCAACACCTCGAACGTTGCGCGAGACATGCAGAAGCTCCCACGGAAGTGCTTGTCATCCCAGTCCTCCAAGTCCTGCATCTCATGCCACACGGCGTCCATCCGGGGGAGCACCCAGCGGCGCACTCTTTCACGCTCGGCAAGAAGCTCAGCTGACGTCAAGAGGGGAGGGGCACGGTGCAGGGCTCCCTCGGCCGCACCTTCGGCCAACTTGTCCGCCAGCAACGTGGAGGCTACACGGGGATGAACCAGTGGCAGGACGGTGGCCCAGAGACAAGGCACAGCCTCCGTCGCCCCGAGTGGCCAGCGGAAGGTCACTGCCCTGAACACTGGCTTCGCGGGCATGGCCCTACCTAGCCGGCGTAGGCGGGCACGGAATAGGTCCGCCTCGTCGGCATCGCCGTGGTTTTGCATGGCCGCCTGGATCGCTCCCTGCAAGCAGCCGTCGCGAGCTCCTTCTGGGACATTCTCGCAAATGCCGGGCGGGCTGGAGAGGGGGCGGGCAGGACGGGAGGAGCGGTGGGCGAGGCGGAGCAGGAGGGCAGAGGGAGGTGGGGCTAGAGGTGAAGCATGGGACCATCCACATCGTTAGCGTGGGAATGGGAGGGCAGGAGGATTTGTTTAGGCTAAAGCGCACATTCAAGGCTGAGGGGAGTGACAGGAAGCGGCCGGAGTGGGGCGCGTGATGGGGAATCGGCAGAGCAGGCCATTACTACGCTGCGACTAGGGGGGATGGGTGTATGCCTTCAAGCTGCCAAAAAACCCTATGGCTGGCCGTGGTTCGGACGGTGATGGCGCCGGACGCTTCGTTCCAGATGTTGAATGCGACGTATTATTTCTCCCAGGGCCACCTCCAGAGCGTGGAGACGGCATGCCTTTTGGGCCCTCTGCCTTCTATGGATGGCACGGCGGAGGGAACGCAGTTTCCCTGGGAGGCGAGAACAGAAGGGGGGAGAGGAGGGGGAGAGCCATCAGTGACACGGAGGCCACACTAACACCAATGCATACCAACCAACAGCCCAGTTACCAACCTCCGCGCCAAAAGGGCCCTTCGGCGTCGGACAATGCGCCCTGCTTGGTGGCCGTCGGACCTGTAGAGTGTTGCCATCACGCCTGGTTCTGGCTGCAATGAGGGGAGATAGGGCAAGGAACGAGTGGCATACAGCGCGTGCAACATTGTTGCATTGGGATGCCGATGGACATAGCCTTGAGCATCTAGACCAGGCTGAGGGAGGCGGCGGCCAGAGGGCCACATATCTAATGGGGTCCTATCGCGTATAGGGGTGCGGGAGAGTATACAACTGCACGTCCCTATGGTTCTATGGGGGATGGGTGTAGGGGCTCGTAGGATGACCTCGCCTTAGGCCATGTTGTCCTGAGTGGGCCTTTCCACCCCCTCCTCCTCCTCCTCTGCCTCCTCTGCCTCCTCGCCCCCCCTCCTCTCCCTCTTTGTCAGTGTCTGGTGGGATGGCGCAGCCCCTCTTTGGGTGGCTGCCTATGCTCCGGTGCACGTGCCCTCTGGCTGCCCCCCCTGCCTTCACTGATGCACCTGCTGCTGACGCCGCCGACCGTGGGGCCTGATACGGTGTGGCCATCGGTGGGGGCAGGTACTGCTGTTGCTGCGGCGGTGCCATGTATCCGTACGGCCCCATGTAGGGCGCAGGCTACGGTGGCCCATGGTAGGCTCCACGGAAGGATTGGGTGAGCTCCCTGAGCACCTCGGTTTGGTGGTCGATGGCTGCTGTCTGCTCCCGCATGCCTCGGTCAATGATGGCATCGGTGGTGGCCATGGCCTCGGTCATGCCGGTGACATGGCGCTCCAGACCTATATGCACATTCCTCCCCGCCTCCCGTGTGGCTTGGGCACACTCCTCCATGGCTTGTGCGGCTGTGTGCCTGGCCCACATGGTGAGGACGAGCTCCTTGGTGCGCCTGGTCTCCTCCTCGGCCGCCATGCGTATGAACAGGCCGTGGATGCGCTCCCCAGTTGTCTCCGTGACAGAGACCAACTCCCTCACCACCTGCAGCCGGTCTGCCCTGCGCCTGTTGTGCATACGCACACTCCTCTGCGTGTTGGTCAGGGGATGGGCTTCTTCGGCCGCGACCTCACCATGCTCGCCTAAGTGCTGTGGCAGCGGCTCCTCCTCTGGGGGGGGCCTCCCTCCATCGGCTCGTCCTCCGGCTGTGGGGACCCCTCGATCTCCCGCTCCAGCATGGCCTCCCCGGCCTCGAGCTCCACTTCTGACTGTGCCTCCGCCTCCATCGCCTCCATCGCCTCCATCGCCTCCATCGCCTCCATCTCCACGTACGTTTCATCGGAGGCCTGCGTATCAATATGCAGCAGCTCTTCCTGGGATAGCGACAGTTCAGGCTCGATAACATCGCCCACCTGTTGTTCCACGAGCAGCTCCATTTCATCCTGTTCCTCCTGGGACACAGGCCCCGTCTCCGTCATGACATCCAGGATCCCGTGTGGTATTCCCTGCACCATAGTTACATGTTTCGAGGACCCTAGCTGCGTGCGTGGCGCTGGAACTGGCCGTGCCACTCGCCCTACGGTGGCAGCCATGCTCTCCTTCATGAGAGTGTCCCGCGTACGGGACGGCCCTGGCTCTTCCTCTCCCAGCTGGGTCTCTGGCACCAGGGGGGCAGGTGCAGGGTCCTCTACCTGCATGTCCGCACAGATGAAGCATAGGAAGGCTGTGGGGCTGCTGCTGCTGGAGGAGGAGGATGGCGTGGGGGTGATGCTCCTTGAGGCGGTGGCTGTCCTGGTTGGCACGAGGGGCGGCCTCGCAAGCACCGATGGACTTTGGGATGCTGCAGGCTGGCTCATCGGCCTCGCCTTGGCCGGCCATGCTTCAGCTGATGCCCTCGCAGCTTTCTTAGCAGGTGGTGAGGATGCTGCCCTCACAACTTTCTTGGCAGGGGGTGTGGATGCTGTTTTCGGGGCTGCCTTGGCAGGAGGAGCAGATGCTGCTTTCGGGGCTGCCTTGGCGGGGGGTGCAGATGCTGCTTTCGGGGCTGCCTTGGCAGGAGGAGCGGATGATGCTTTCGGGGCTGCCTTGGCAGGAGGAGCGGATGATGCTTTCGGGGCTGCCTTGACAGGAGGAGCGGATGATGCTTTCGGGGCTGCCTTGGCAGGAGGAGCGGATGATGCTTTCGGGGCTGCCTTGGCGGGGGGTGTTGGCCATGGGTCGACCGGCCTTGCCGGGGGCTCCTGTTTCTGTGTGGTGGGGCCCTCTTCCCGTTGCGCCCCTTGGTCCAGCCGTGCTCGTTGACATGTGCGCCGGGGCTCGTTGGTGGCGACCCTGCTGTCCGCCGTGTGCCCCAGGACAACGTCGTGACGCTCCAACAGCAGGTGTGACAGTTCGTCATACAAGGGCATGGTGCATGGCTGGGCGCCGGTTCTTTTATTGTGAGTGACGACCTCCTTGAACTTCCTCTTGAGTCTGTGGAGCTTGTCCTTGCATTGCTTGCCATTGCGGTCGTATCCCCGTTCCTGCATTTTCTCGGCTAGCCATGGGTAGAGCTTATGGTACCTGGCAGTGGCCATGATCCTCTTGGCTTCCGGGCTCCCCCAGAGCTCTATGAAGTGGCCGATCTCCTCCTCGGACCAGCGCAGCACTCTGCGACTTTCCTGGGGGTCCTGGCTGCTCCCCTCTTCAGGGAATTGTGAGCCGGTGTCCTCGGCCGGATCGTCCCTTGGCCCCTCTCCCTCTGGCTCCATGTTGCCAATGGGTGTGTGGTTCGGTGGTGAGGGTGGTGAGTGCCTTGGGCTGCCTTTCCCAGTCCTGTGTGGATGTGTGTCGGTGGGTGCTGGTGGGCTCTAGTGCTTGCTGTGAATGTGCCCTGTGCGTAGGCGTTGCTGTCTGTGGTGGCCAGGGCCTCTTCGTGTCCTTGGGATTGTTGTGCATGCCTTCATTGGTTTTCCACAACATCTGCAGGTGGCTGGCTGTCGCCCACGGGCACCAGTTGCCTAGGCATTTCTAGCGTGTTGGGGATAGGATCTGCCTATGCTCGCTGTCCAGCCGTGTTGGGCGAATGGGGGGAGGAGCTATCTGGATGCTGCTTCCCCTGCTCTCGTCCTTCTGGGTGATGTGAGGGTGGGGGTGGCATTGTGGTGGGGGTCACCTCTGGATGGGGTGTCATCCTCCCTGTTGGTGTGAGGGAGCTGCTCCTTGTTCCTGGGCGCCTGGGGTTGTTGCTTGCTCCATCTCCCCCTCCCCCCCTTTGCCTTGGCTCCGTTCTGGTGTGCTTCCCTGTCCATTTGGGTAGCTGACTGAGCACCCTGCGTGAGTGCTTGCAGGAGCCGGCTCCTTTTTGAGCTCCGTGCTGGCTGCCTGGTGGGGGAGGCGGGCGTCCCGGTTGCTATGGTGGCAAAACCAGTGATCTGTTTCATCCGCGCCTGAGCTCCCGCCCGCTTTCTGCTGCTCTTGCCGCTCTCCTCTATGGTCTTTTGTGTTAACGTACTCACCTCAGTTGTTTAACCCACGCACCTCGAGTGGCTGAATTTGGACAACACGTTAGTCAATTGACTAACTTTTAATCAACTCGCAAGTGAGTTGTTTAACTCCGTTGTTTAAAACCGTGACTTAAACAACTGTGGGTTGGTTAACCGTGGTGTGGCTGAATTCGGACGACACGTTGGGTTAACCCACTGACGGTTGTTTAACTTAACACCCGTTGGTTAACATGTCCGAATTGAGCCATAGTCTTCTCCCTAGTTTAGCCCTATTAAGGAGGGACATATCTGTCCATTTTGGTTTCACACAGTTTATCATTTTCCCGTTCTTTAGTTCTTTTCAAAGCATCTTAGCATCAGACTGCGATTTTTTAGAAAGTCTGTGAGAAAATGTTTATGCATTTGCATGTGCATTTATCCTAATATATGCAGTTACGGCAAGCAATTTCCCCCATATAATGTCTTTTTGTACATTATTTACACCAATATGTGATTTTGCAGCAATATGCAAAGTGCATTTTTGTGTACATTTTTCCCTAGTATACTCAGTTTGTACACATTTTTTATCAGTGAACTACATTGCAAAATTCAGAAAAGTGTGAATATTGAAGTATAACTCTATTGCAGTTCACATAGTTATTTCAGAAGTGCAAATTGGATAAATATCATACATAATTCAAACTCAGGAGTTAGTTGGCCATTCCTTTTAACTGCCCTCCTGTTGACCGATTCTCATGAAACACACTTCATTGGAAATCTCTTGACACACAGATTCTATGCACAACACTTTTTACTGAAATTCAAATTTGAGACTTTATTTGTTTTTAAAAAAGGTTTAGGCTATCTTCTATAAGAATGCACTGTAAAGTTTTACTTTTATATCAAAAAGTTAATTATAATCAAATGAACATAATTAATTGCAAATTGGAGAAAAATGAAATATGAACACACAAAAAGGGTCTGCAGATTACAATGCTATGCCAGTAACATATGGCCTGTAAACAAATCATGAAGGGATTAACAGACAACTACAGTTAAAAGTAACCCAGTCAAAGTTTAGTTATTTCTCAGAAAAGAAGTTTCTGGCTGTTAAATTTAACAAAATAACATTACCAGAAACAGTAAATGGCAGGCAAAATGTGAGTCTAAGTGCGCCTCATGCCACCTCAATAATTCTATCCCTACATCGCCAAGAGAAGAAGTTTTGTGCAGCTGCCTGGATGCTGTTGCATCCACCTCAGCAAGCCTGAATATGCAGGGATCCATCAGTCTTTTAACGACAGCAAAGCACTGTCGGCCTTGCATCAGTCTGTGCCTCAAACCAGCCGAGGTGTAGGATACAAAGTGTGCCCATTGCCATGTGTCCTGCAACCAATATTGACAGGTTTGATATTGTCAACTCTGTCAAGGTTTGTGAATGCCTTGCTTTTCAATGGCTAATTGTCAACTCTTTGCTGCCATGGCAGAAAGGTTTCACAACTGCCACTCATGGTTCTGGACTTCATCCACAACATTGTCACTGAGGGCCCCACTCTTGGCAGGCAATTCCTGAAGGATATTTATGAATACAACAGTGCTCTAGGCTTTGCTTCCTTCTATGCACTACACAACACAGTAGAGTCGTAAGGTCCCGGTCCATTCATGTTCAAGGAATAAGTCTCAGTTTACCATCAGAGGGGCACTTTGCACTCAGATGAGACTCGAAGCTATGACTACATGTGCATTCCCCGACAAGGCCACTACGGCTGGCCTCGAATGAGCAGAGAACAGCACACTAGACTGCCCATTGCTAGAGTCACTCACTAACCTGATACTTAATGTTAAACCATGCACTAATAAGTTCAGTTATGTCAGTGAAATCCTTGAGCATGAGAATGCTGTTGCACTTGCTGCTGGATGTGCATCCATTAACATATCAATGTGCTTCCATTTTGACAGCAGAATCATGAACACTCTGGTTCACTCTGGATGCTATAATTTTCACATGTCTCTGAAATTCCTGCTATGTTTGTTACCTCTCATGGCTTTCCTACTGCTGATTGTTGTCTGATAGTATACCCTCAAGGTGGACAGTGCTGCAAGATCATGGAGATCCTTTGGTTTATCCTTTGCTGCACTTTCACAGTGAGGCTGGGTGGGGTCCTGGCATAGCTTGTAAAGTGCCTGTCTGTGCTACAATACCCCTGTGAGATCCCCATTTGATTCCCATTTTATAGATTTAAAAAACTGAGGTGGAAAGATAAAGGGTGTACCTTGCCTGTGTCTTTATGATAGAGATAGGACTTCAAATTAGTATGTTGAAATGTCTATTTTATTACTGAACGTCATCAGTGAGTTATGAATTTAATAGGATTACATTAGCCACCCAAATTGTGTTATTTGATGCTAAGTCTTCCAGATCCAAAGAACCATCTCCCTTTCCACTAGGCTCTGAGTTTATTAATTGTTTTTAATTGTTTAGCCTGAAACCATTTATCTCAATGTTAGCTACAAATAAATTTTCATGACTACAGCAACCTAACTTGTGAGTATAAAGAGAACAGATAAGAAATAGAGGGCAGCAGGTGATACATCCATCTGTTTCTTCTATCTATTTCTTTTGTCTTCTCTGATGAGAATTATCCATTTCTTTTAGCCTTCTCTAAAACCTCAAAGGGGTATCTTTTCCTCTTCAAAATAGTGAATAAGATATCAGGCTGACTGTTTTGTGGAGATCATTGCATGCTAAGAAGTCATTGGTATGTGTTTTCATTTTCCATTCAATTGCTTCAATGATCTCAAGAAACCAATGATTGAGGAAGAAAGCATTTCTTTTTAAGGATATGTTAGTATACATTTTGCCACGTACCTCAGTAATTTGGAGTAAAAAATGTTTATACATGCTGCATATACTTTTGATTAGTGGGGACAAACACCCCTCACTGCAATTCAAAAATGGGTCAGCAATATAGGCATTAGAAAATATTCCAAAAATATTCTAGACTGATTTTTGATGTTGGTTTCATCTGGTCATGTTTATTCTTTCTGTTTGGGCAGCTTGTATTCTCATTGGCTTCAGCTCAGCACTAAGATTTCATTCATTTTCATTCATTACTTTTCTATACCACCCAATAGCCACAGCTGTCTTAACAAAGATTAAGATCTCAAAATACATTATAAAAACCAGTTGCATGCAAACATATAAACAAATAACACACACAAAGGCAAGCAGATATCTAAAACAATTTTAAACAATCAACACTAAGAATTAACCTCACACTTTCCTTGCACCTTCACCACTCTGGTGCCTAGCCTGCATTCCAAGAGTTGGACATTCCCACTGCTTCCCCTGTGCCCAGGGAGATCCATTGTGCATATACCTAGAAAGAACGTGTCATACTTGGTTAAGCACCCATTGAGTCTAGGATTGGATTCTAAGAAGGGATGTCTGGATTTCGTGTGTTTCATGGATTGTGGAGTGTCGTTCATTCTGGCACCTGTTCACAGATGTATTCAAATTCTCTCCCCCCCCCCCCCCCATACAGAAGAATATACAAATAATTCCATAAGAAAGTTCACAACAATTTACGTAATTTATGTTAGTGTGTAACATTTAACATATTGTCCCCCATTCCAGTCCACTTTTCCCCACATATATTTTCCAGCATGACATATGTCTCAATAGAAACTTGCATATTTTCCTGTGAATGAATTTGTGTACATTTTGGGAAAGTTTTAAAAAAAAATCCAAACATCCATGGATTCCACTTGGCCTATGGAGGCTGGTTCGCAGCGGATTCTGCAGGGCGGATTCTTAGAAATCCGAACTCATTTTAGTTTGTCTCAAATTTCTCCAGCATTCCTAGTTCTAAGTATACATAGCAATCCTGTGAGCTCCTTTACCATCATTTTGAGGGGCCTCTGCTCTTTTTACTTGAGTTGTTGATCCTGGGCTTGGAAGTGCCAAATTGTGTGATCCGCACAGAAATCTTTGACTATTGGACAGTATAGAAATGTAATAAATAAATTAATGCCAAAAGGCTGCATTCTGCATAATCATTCTGCATAAGGCCAGCCCCACATAAAAGGAAATAGGTACTACAGTGAGGGGCCTGCCTTACCGAAAGACCAATTTCTTATCTACTTAGGATTTCTTGATACATGTGCACAATGACAGGAGAGCCCCATGCTGCAGCAGGGCAAGTGTGATTATTGCATCAACATTGTCCTTTTGGGGCATTCTCCCTCATACATGAGGAGGTAGATCCAGAATGTGCTTATTGGTCTCACCTCCTCTATTGTGTTCCCAACAGCCTGGAACCATGGCTTTCTACACACAGGGACTGAACTTCTAGAGTGGGGAGACTGCTTTATTCATATAAGTACTGCATGTGATTTTGAACACTGTAATATTATGTGAAGGGACATGAATGGGGCTATGGGTAGGGCTGATTGTGTGGGTCTTTCTTACCTGACTGATACCCATCAAGAGTGCTGACCAGATGAGAAAGGCCCACATGATTGGTCCCACAACTGTAAAACCGTATTTAAGTGAGAAGACGGCGGTAAGATCATCAACCAATACATTTTGCCTAAGTGAAAATAGACACTAGGAAAGATAATATGAAGAGAAGACAAGTCCTGGTTCCCAAACATGGTAGCTTTGTAAGCACATTTAGCCAAACACACTTACAAGCCCCTTTTCAGATCATCATGCACAATGTACAAAGATATATTATGTAGTCAGGCCAGATGCTTGGGGGTGGGTTTGTGTTTTCGAACACATCCCATCCCTACTTTAGCCCTACTCATATCAAAGCTGAAAAGCCAGCCTAAGACCATCAAAATAACATGGTTTGGAGGAAGAGCTTGTGATATTTCACTGTATGTGAGGAGGGTAGCAATATATCAGATTTTTGCATAAGCAGGCTTGGCTACAAACATCAGTGTCCAAGAAATTTAAATTTTGCACTTGCCAGTTATGCTTTAACATAAGTAAATCAGCCATTGCCTTCTAATTATGGTAGTGTTGATTGTTGCTCCCCAACAATGTTTAGCTTTAAAAAGAAAAGTGGGACAGGGTGGGAGCATGGTGTAGAGAAAGTGGATACAGAAAGGCATTACAATGAAGCTGAATGCTGGGAGATTTACAACGAATAAAAAGAAACACTTCTTTGCATAACACATAGTTAAAATAAAGAATTCACTATCTCAAGATGTAGCGATAGCCACTGATGTGAATAGCTTTAAAAAGGTGATCAATGGTTCCCAGTTATGATGGCTCCATATCACCTCCAGTATCAGAGGTGATATGTCCCTCCATACCACCTGTTCAGAGACATGAGTGTGGAGGTACTATTACATTAATGTGCTGCTTGTGGATTCTCCATAGACAATTGGTTGGGCACTGTGAGGAATGAATGCTGGATTAGATAAGCATTTGGTCTGATCCAACACAACTCTTCTTAAGTTCTTTTAGCGACAAACTCTCCAACTCTACCTCTCATCATTTATTTTCGATTATACATCTTCCAAATCCATTTTGTCCCTTACTCACACACACATTTTCTCTTTGTGCATTGTGTTAAATAAACCCCTTACTGCTTCAGTGTTGTTTTTCTTCACCTGCTATGGATCTCCTCACGGTCTACAACAGCTTAGGGCAGGAAAAGGCCTCTCTATGTTTGTTCTAAAAGGGCATTATATACACAGGTAGCTGAAAACAATCAACAGTATTAATTATCTAAAACTGAAGCATAGGGGGAAAATCCTCTCCAATGATTTAAAACCCCAAAATTCGCAAACTCTAGTGTCAGCATTTCTAGACCAGCTGTCTGACATTTTTCATCTGGGTCTTCAATTAGAATTGGCTGGAATTCCACTTCTTTCTTTTTCTGTGAGCTGAATGCTAGAGTGTGTGTGTGTGTCTGTGTGTGTGTGTAAGAGAGAGAAGCAACTGAGAGTTCTATATAGATATAATAATTCTCAAAACTATTTAATGGGCCTATTCAGATGACATGTCAGGCTCTGTGGTTAGTGAAATTGTGGTTCTCTAGGGTTAGTACTAACCACAAGCCATGTTGTCGCACACAACACTCTAAGCTATAGTTAGAGTGGCTAACCCTACTGCAGGCAGTCCGACTATGGTTAGTGAGTGAGCAGGGTTTAGCAAAACACATTGCACAAGACACCTCAAACCCTGATGCTTAATCAGCAGGGTTTAAGGTGTCTTCTGAACAGGCCCATTGTTTACAAAAAGGTCTTGCTATGGATCTTACATGGCTTTAAAATGTTAATGTGCTTAGGGAACAATCCTATGCCCTCTAGACAGTACTGGAAACAGCACTCTGACCTCGGAGCCACACTCCCCACCCTGTATCCTTTGCAGCTGCCATGGACAGAACCACACTGGCTGCCTCTCTGAGGTTGCAAAGGTGACCTTGGAGAGGTGATAAAAGAAGCATGCCGGTGGATGAGGAGGAGAAGGGATTGGGAAATCTAGGTTATGACATATCATGAGGCTCCCCCAACTTCCTTCCCTTGGAGCACGGCAGTGAAGATCTCTCTGCTGCTGCTCAAACTCTGCAATGGATGCCTGTAAGCCTCCAAACTTGGAGGCTTCTGAACTTCAGCATAGGTCTGTGCCCTCCTTTCTGTTTGATGGTGTCAAGACATTCAGGAGGTTGCACATTGTTGTTGTTTTCTGGTAAAAGGTATTTTCCTCTATGGGTTCCAACTTCCAAGAGTTACTTTTTTGCCCCCATGACTATATTTAAAATTTATCTTCAGTATATTGTAACACTGCAATTCTTTGGGGATTTTGGAAAAGGTTTAGAAGCTTTGGATGAAAATCCATTTGTCAGAGGCAGAAACTATATTACAAGAGGGAAACAAGAAAGACATTTATGAATTATGAATGATTCGACCTAAGCTGAAGAAAGCAGTTCTTTTACTCATTATAATAGATCCTGTATTGATCAAAACTCTGAGTTATACATGACCACGCCAACATTTCTAATTCTGTTCTTATTGTGTTATCAAACATGCTATATCGGCACTATCATTCAATGCTATTGTAACAGAAAAACTTTAACAGTGTTGGCACATTTGTGAAATTCAGGACTTCTCCCAATTCTAAATTCTCTAAAATGTTTAGTGACTATGATGAATTATTGTAAAAATAGACTGAAACATTTTTTTAAAAAAAAACTTGTTTATTAGTGTCATACATCTTGGAACATATGCATAATTTAGTGCGAAGGGGAAAAGATGTCTGTGGTCACCCAAGCACTGGAATCTGAACCGCTCCACTGCAAAGCATAGAGCAACACCCCAGAGTTGAGAAAACCTGAGACAGGGATTCAAAAGGTCACTGCTGAAACCATGCATCATATGGCCACAATCACAACTTAATCATGCAAAGGCAACTAACACGTGGATCATCCTGTCATGCCCTGAAGTGTAAACATGGAAAACCATTGTGTATTAAGGAGGTAGTGATGAGTAAGAATTGTTATCTTATTCAGGCCATAATCCACATGAGAGCCTCACTCAAATCTGTGCTTGGATTTCTCTCCCTGGCCAAATAGGTGTTCTGTGTAATGCCTCACAAGTGTCCATATTACCTTTAATGAAGAGACCCAAGGTTAGCCATAGTTTGCTACTGTATCTTGCTTGGCTGCCTGCCAATGATGGGGACTAATTCTTTTCTCCCAGCTTGTGGGAAGGTATGGGGGGGAGGAGAAAGAGCCCACTAGGTGTACAAATCTCTGAGGGAGTTTTGAGAGGCAGAACCTCACTTAGGCTGAGTCCAGAGATGCTACGGGTCAGACTATTGGAGCTGTTCATCACTGCTCTAAACTGATATGTTGTTTTGATAAGAGTACAGGGTTCCTGGTGACTGAAGGAGAAGATGCTTTACACTTTATGTATTGTCTTGCTTTTTCTTGCTTGATTAGCCTATATTTGCTAAGAAAACTTATTGCCTTCACCCACTGGTACATTCATTGCCTCTGAATATTCAAAAAGAAAAACTACCTATTGACAAAACAATTGCCTATTGATTCCTCCTTGAGGAGGAATCAAAGTTCCCAGAGACAGATGATGCCATTGAGACATCTGATATAGGAGACTGTGGGAGCCTGGGCCCTCAGGTGAGAGGACCACAGGTCCATCCCCACAGGAAGTGAGATACTTAGACACAGAAGCTGAATGACCCTCTCACCCAGGCCCAGAGAGTGTAATTGCCTTAAGATGCAAATCAGCAGGGCTTCTTTAAGAAGAAATACCCAACTACTCTGGAGTGAGGCTCCTAATGCACTGAAGCTGAACCTTGGGTGGGGATCAAGAAGCTCTGGTTATATAAGCTTGTATTATGAGTCTAGCCTTTGCTAAAAATAATGATGTTGTTTCAGCTCCTCATGCCTGGTATCATGGTTTCCTGGCCTTGACTCATGTTATTGACCTTTGAATGTCTGCCTGATGCTGCCTTTAGGGCTTTGATTCTGCTTGATTGATATCCTGTGCATTTGACCTTGGCTGTTTCTCTGACTTGTCCCTGGAAAATCTATGTTTGCCTGGTAAAATGGTGCTTGACTTTTGCTTGCTTGTCTTCTCTTGCTTGTAATGAACTCTGTGTTTTGTTTAGTGGAGAACTGAAACTAGTTGGGGCCGGACACATCCTTCCATACCAGTTCCTGTACATGTGCATGGTTGCTACAAGGAAAAGGGCAAGACCCTGTATACAGCTCTGAGAGACTGAGGCCATGACCTCAAGATAGATGAACTAGTCTATTCCCAGTTTTTGTCAGTTTCACATGTGTTCTGTCATGAGTCCATTCTGTCTGTTCCTGCTTCAATCTCTGAATCTATCTTTCTATCAATCTGAAAATGTATATATGTGTATATGTGTGTGTGTGTATATATATATATATATATATATATATATATATAAATTTGAGCAGTCTGTTTAAAAACACAGACTGAACAAAATCCTCAGGCATCTTTACCATTTCTTTTGGGCCAACAGGTTGTAGGAGTGAGACAATTTTCCAGCATCTTCATCCTTCATCCTTCATGCGTTCATTATATGTCTATACTGTTGAACAGCCAACGTTCTCTGGGGAAGAACTCTCCTTTTCTGTGGGTGACCACTGTGTTGTTCAAGCTAAAAACACCAACTATCTGTTCAAAAGAGAGTTCCTAGCTCACAGTAGCAGGGGCACAGCCATCCTGAAAAGAGGGAGAGCTAAGCAAAGTCAGTAAGAATGGATGAGTAATATATCATGTTACACAAGGAAATTACTGAAGAGATGAATACATTGCAATTTTTTCCACATAATTGTGTGGTCAGTTTTGATTTGGTTGATGCAAAGGCACAATTTTTCTGACTGACAATAGGTGACACTAGACAATAGTGGCATGATTTTCTGGAGACCCTCTAAACTCACCTGTCTTCTCCAGAAAACAGCAATTATTATTTTTACGCACAATAGATTTTTGATGATGATAATAATTATAACAATATTAATAAATATAATAAAACAAATGACAATTAAAACACTGATTTCTATAAAACTTTAGAGAGTTAAATCAGGAAAATGTTATAAGTCAATAATACATAGGCTAAAAAGTTGAGTATAATGGGCCGGTAGGAATCTATGAAAAACAAATGAGAACAAAAAAAGACCAAGGAGATCATGAAGAACTAAAATTAGCTTTATTTCTGCAAGTGTTTTACTAACCACATGAGGTCTTACTATGTCATGTGAAAGGCTCTAATATTATCATTTTATTTTCTTTCATGTTTTTAATAGGGTTTCTTATATTTGGATAGGAGCCAAGAAACTGTGGAATTCAATACTGAATTATTCATTGTTTTAAGACATTACTTTGAAGAAAGTTAGATAAACTATGGAAGGGTGTGGCTATAACCATTCAGTGGAAAGATACTGGTCAATATACAATCCTGCCCTAGCACTGCTGGGAATGACTGCCAGCACAATGGAAAGCTAATGCTTCCAACAGCAATCAGAAACTTGCCAAAACTTGTGTTTCTCGAACAGAATAACTCAGTGAAGCTCATAAAAGAGAGCTCCCCTGCCCTGCCCTGTTCTGGAAATGCTAGTTTTGGTTAGATTCTGGGGTAGTTGGTAGTCATTCCCATCAGCACATCCTAATGGGTGCTGGTGAACTGCCAGAGTTGGATACTGCCCATCTTTTCCATTACTTTTTCTTATTTATTTATTATTATTTTAAATCTGCACTATAGTAGACATTCTGTAGGCAAATTATCTATAGATACATTCAATTTTTCCAGATGCCTTGGCATGTCCACTGCTTTCTTCCATATATTCCTTCCTGCATGCTCCATTCATCATCAGAGGCTTTGCTGCAGATTCCTTGACTGTCATGGGGGAAGAGCAATGCCTTGCCAGTGGTGGTAACCACTTTGTGGAATGCTTGTCCAGATGAGATCTGTCAAGCTAATATTTATTTATTTTTATTTATTACATTTATATATCGCCCCATAGCCAAAGATCTCTGAGAAGTTTACAAAGATTGAACATTTAAAAACCAATATACAAAATTTAAAAGCATAAAAAGCATAAAAACAAACTACATATCAGCTATTCAGGGATCAGTTAAAAAACTTAACATATGCTGTTAAATGTGTGGGAGAAGATAGAAGTCTTGACCTGGCACTGAAAAGACAACAATGTTGGTGTCAGGCGAGTGTCGTCGGGGAGATCATTCCACAGTTGGGGGGCCACCACTGAAAAGGCCCTCTCCCTTGTTGCCTTTGACTGTACATCTTTCTCTTTCTCCTGAAACCACTCTGAATCTATTCATTTGGCCCTTCACATGCCCATCCTATACCACTATACCACTAAACCTTGAAGGTTCTCCTCTTGCATAGTCTGCCAGTCCAATGCTAAGGGGTTGGTATACTAATCAAGCCTTCTTCTTTCTGGGTCTATTGGATGCAGGTTTTTATGGTTTCAGATATAACCTGGTTGTCAAAAGGACAAACTAAATTTTCTGTCTACATGAGAGATAAACATGTTGAGTAAAATTTCTATTCAGATGAATAAAAGGACTGAACAGTTGCTGAGTGTCCAGAGGACTGACTATTGCACCTGATGTCAATTAACAGGGGAGTGGTTTTTTCTATCTGCTTCTGTAAAGGTCAAAGAGATAGTGGTTTTTCCCTGGGAGTTTTTTCTGCATTTTTGTGCAAAAGTAATTGTCCATGGAAATGTATATATATCTGTAAATATCTGGTAATGGTTGATGAGGATATGAGGTTGGATAGTGATATTATGTGGTGTGATTCTTCCTGGAAACCTGTATTATATTTGATGACCAAGACTGCTGTAAATATATTGAAGGAAATACTGAACCTCAGTAAAGCTTTTACTGAAGACAAACCGCTGGTGTGTGAGTATTTTACCTTGCATGGATCTCTGGAACACGCTTACTCTGCTGTTAGTGAACAGGGATCACTAAACTCCCAGACAAAACAGTATAGACTACAGCTGCAATCTTATGAACTCTTATGTGGGAGTATTTTACCCACTGAATCAAAAGGCCTTATGTCTGAATAGGCATGCATAGGGATTTTGCTGGAAATTATGACTCAAATATTGCAATTTTGGCTCTGCGTTCTAATCACATTCAGTTTGAACAATGTGGTTCCTTTTGAAATCATGAGAAAAAAGAAAGAAAGAATGCAAGAATGAATGAATGAATGAATGAATGCACAAACATGATGAAAGAAAGAAATTTTAGCTGTACATTTTATTTTAATTTTTGGCATTGCAACTGAAGCCAGCTAGGAATTAAATCAGTGACTGCATTAATGGCCTAAAAGTATTTGGTGGCATCAAAACACGTGGTAAAAAGATTAGAATATTTTCAGTCACCACTCTGCAGCATACCTATGTATAAAAGCCATTGTGTCAGTTTGAGCCAAATGAACTATGCTGCCATTTCTCCCCCTCTTGAATGAGGCACTCGGGGAAATTCCTGCAATTACATTTTATTGAATTTATAACCATGTCTTTTGGTAACATTTTAAAAACATTCAGTTGATGACAAAATTGGATTGGCCGGCCAGAGAGAGGCACATCATCTCAGACAGCCTCATGATGAGCCAATCAATGAACAATCTAATCTTCCACTTTTCATGGCACTACACGAGTTAAAGTAAAATACTTGTGCTGCACTTTCTGCTGAATGAAGCCTGACTGCTGCACTCCAGTACTTTATATCATCAGAGTATTTGCACAACACATCATCAGACTGACAGCTTTAAGAATAATACACTTTCATGATATATAATGGTGCCTTTGCTCCCATGATGTAGTGCTCTTCACCAGCACAGCCTCAGAAGCTACGTGCCTTTTCTGAAATAGTTCCCCCCCCCCCCCAATTTCTACTGGAAGATACGATTCCCTCTCCCCATGTGAACTTTTAAAAACTTAACTGAAAGCCAGAGTTGCAAACATGATACAACAAACTGCAGCTTCACAGAGTAATGTCTGCCAAGAAAATAAAACTGCTACTTAGAAGCCTTTCTAGAGTTGCAATAGGAAAACAACAACTCGATTGTAGCTTTTGTCCCTGATGCACCAAGGGAGATCTCTGCATGGGAATTGACCTCCATGTGCATAGCTGATGTGGATGCAGATGTGCAGGTCGATATGCACTCCCACCTGCTGCATTACAGTGATCATCTGGGCTGGATGCAAATTTTGATACAGCGGAAGGTATCAAGAAGTGTTGTCTGTCAAATTTCAGAAAACAGCTGTCAAATATCCAATGCCAGCCAGCTACCAAATATTTTCATATATCAAATGCAAGCATTCAAACAGCAAAGACAGTCAGTGTCAAATACTGATGTGGAATATCAGATGTTTTATATATGATAGATATAAAATCTTGAGATTTGGAGGACAAAATGTATGCTTAATTTATTTATTATTTAGTAGATTTATATACTGCATACCAAACATTTATATATTTAAAAAAATCTATGCACTCTACAAAGAAAAAAAAACATTAAAATAAAATATTTATAAAAACATTACCATATTTCACCGAATCTAAGACGCCATCGATTCTAAGATGCACCTTAATTTTAGGGCCACCGTCAGGAAAAGCGTTGCGTCGATTCTAAGATGCACCCCATTTTCAGACATGTAATACTGGGGATAAGTGCATCTTAGAATCGAAGAAATAAGGTAGTTAAAAAGAATTTAAAAGTTAGCCATAGTTTTGACTATGGGTTGGTAAAGAAATGTTAATAGAAATAATAATAATAATAGAAGCCTGAGAAAATGTTTAGTAGCAAGTCTTTGCTTGCCACTAAAACGATACCAAAGTAGGTCTCAGGTGAGTCACTCCACAGAGGGCATTCCAGAAGCAGGGAGCTGCCACCAAAAAGCTCTCGCTGTGGTTGGCACCAGACTTCCTTCGGATGGCACCTGGAATTGCAGACCCTGAGCATGGAGGACAGAGGGAGCCAACAAAGATGTTTCCAAACAGGTGTGATGTGACACCCACCCACCCCACCTCCTGATCTCTTGAAGCGGTCACGTTGGGAGTCCACTGGTGCTTTAGGGCTATTTTCAAAGGTGGCCCTAGCTAGAGCTCCTGACAGTACTCCCACCTGTACTGGCCAGGCGAGGCTGTGGTGGGCGGATCAGCCCTAGCTCATAAAGGCCACCCGAGCCTCCAGAGGCAGCGAAGGATCCACTGTGCCCTGACCCTTCCAGGAGGAGGAGAAGGAGGCATTACCCTCTTGGAGAGCGAATGATCTGCTTGCGTGCCATGTGCCTGGGCCACCTGCATGTGTTGCCCTGTTTGTTGGGACCCTAAAGGAGGAAGTCTCTGGGCAGGGTGGCTCCGGCCGGCCCATGAATTTCTAGGCAGTGGCAGCAGCACCTCATGAATGGCGCCACCCTGTGAGGAGAAGCGCGGCGCTGTGCTCCTGCTGCCAGTGCCACAGCCCGGCTTCCGAGAGCACCCCTCATGCCCCCTCTCCCTGCCACCCTTTCCCATGCCTTCTGGGCAAAGGAAGGGCAAGAGAGGCTTCATTCTGGCATCACACCCTCCATGCACATGTGCAGGTCTTTGGACAACATATGCGCCCTGCGCAAAGCCCCACCCCTTTGCACAGGCACACTCGCCACAGGGGGACCTCTTCCCCTGCTTGGGCACCATGCTCTCCCGCCTCTCCATGCTTCGTCCTTTAAAGCACACTGGAGGGGGCTCAGCTTGGCTCTCGCCCTGAGGAGGCAACACAGCAGCAACAGCAGCGGTGGGTTCTTCAGCCTCCACCCAGAATTGGCTGGAGCCACGTAGAAAGGAAGAGATGGTGGGCAAGTTGTTTTGCAATGGGATTGGCTGGGATTAAGCGCTGCTGGGAAGGAGGTAGGGAGCACGTGCCAAGCCACCGCTTCAGTTCAGGGCGAGAGCTGCTTCACCTGCCCAAGAAGACTCCTTCCCTGCTCCCTCCCTCAGCTCGGGGCGGCACTGGTGGAGAGGACCAGGGCTGTGCTAGAGAAATCCAACGATTCTTAGATGCCATCGATTCTGAGATGCACTCCATTTTTACAGATGTAAATATGGGGGGGAAAAGTGTGTCTTCGAATTGAGGAAATACGGTAAAACCCAGTACTCACAATGCCATTATTAACAAGCAAATGTCTTTTAGCACTACTAAAAAGTATTGAGCTGTTGAACATTTAGAAATGTTAGTAGTAACAAGAAAAACATTTGGATTCAGAGTAAGGATGGGGAAACTGGTGATTTTTGAGCTCGCTTAAATTCTGTGACATTTTTCTCAGCTTGTTTGAATGGAGAAAGTGTGCATTTCAAAAGGGAAAGTATGTATTTGTGTTTATATTTTTCAAAAGTATGCACTTCCTGACATTGTCTAAAGCATGCAAATACTTTTGTTGCTTTTTCAAAACACATGTCAAAGTGCATTTAAAGAAAAGGCCATCTTTCAAATGTGATCGCAAATTTAGAAATGTGCAAAAAAAACCCTGAAAAAAATCAATCCTACTCGAATTCACATTTGGGATAGCGAATGAGACTTGTTCACATGATTTGCAAACATAAAGGAAATTCTTGTGAATCTCCAGTCCAGAGATGCAGGAAGCAGCACTCTGAAAACTGGATGATCCTGTAGGCAGAAAGTGGATGTGATTTTTGTCCATTCTCCCTCCCCCTGCAGTTCTATATGCATCGGAAGAACAGCTCTGGAAGGTTGAAGGATCCTCCAGAACACTGTCTGAGGTGACACTGGGTATGCAGGGCAAATTATGGATCAGCAAAAATCACTCCCCTCCCCCCCACCTTCCTCCAGAGGGGAAGTTTCACTGGATTCCAGTTCCCACTGCCAAAGAAAAGAGGCCTTCCCTTTCAAATCTGAATCCAACTCAGTCACGGTGATAACAGAAAGTATGACAATGGCTTAATTCTGACGACACAATAAACAACTGGTGTGGGGGCAACAATTGTCAGTTGTTTTGACTATTGTGTCATCCGAATGCTGCCATAGTCAACTCAGTGCTAATCCTCATCCACACCACAGTTGTTTATTTATTACCATGTTGTGTGGGGAGTGCCCCCTAGGGTTAGCGTGAGGGTTAGGGTTAGTCAACCCACCATTGACTATCATGTCGTCCGAATTGAGCCAATGTGTCTTGTGCAAGTTAACAAAAGAGAAGATAGATGACAGGCCAGTGCTGGCTCTACCATTAAGTGGGCTCAAGCACAGGTGGGGGAATATGATGAGAAGCAAATTGTGCCACTCTCCCCTTACCCCAACCAGGAGAGCCCACTGCTGCTTCCCCACCACCTCCAGTGGCTGCTCTGGAGAGTCCCACAAGCCATCTTCTTGCTGCGGAATTTGCCACAGCAAGGGAGCCACTGGCAGTACTCTCTAGAGCAACCTGCCAGCTGAGCCGCTTCTTCTTCTTACCATAGTAGTGGGCACGGGTGCTTGTAACTTCAGGGCTCTAGTGGTTGCCTGACCAACCTCTCAGGGGAGCCCCAAAGCTGTTAAGGGGCACAAGGCACTAGCAGACAGGTACAAGTGAATGGATGGGTAGCAGCAGGAATGACAGGGGCAGCCAGGGGGAGGTTGTGGGGGTTGCAGCGACACCAGCACCTTGCCTGACATAGCAAGAAACATTGAGCCAGGCTTTGGAGGGATCAGGAGTACAATGACAGAAAAGGCACTTTTTCTTTAGGAAGTTTAGTCTTTGAGAATTGCAATATGAAATTCATATCCTGAACAAATACACAAAGCAGAGCTTCTCTACCCATTTCATTTTGCACATTTCATTTTGCACATCTCAGAAACTGGAAATGCAGTTTGTTCCTCAAAAATGTATAAAAGTGTATTTTAAAATGCATATTTTGATAGGAAATATTTAGAAATGCACATTCTGAGAGAAAATACATTGAGAAATATTTTAAGAAAATAAGTTTAATATATATTTTAAATGGGTATTTAAATATGATTTTTGGTGCATTTAAAAAATTATAGATTAACATGACAACAAGATGGAACAGACTCATGAGAAAACACATGTAAGTCACATGGACTGGAAATAGCCTTATTTATCCATCTTTAGGTTTGTTTGTATTTTTACTGTTTAAAGAACCTTGGCTGCTGTCATAGCACATATGATTCACTCATTATGGCAAAAGAAAAAAAATATTTACACCTCTTTAGAGACAATTAGATGTTGTAATTAAAATTCTTGAGCTAATTGAGAGGACTTCATTCTGAAGAAGAGGAAAATGAAATAAATATTAGCCATTTCTTACAGGTGTGTGTGTGTGTGTGTGTGTGTGTGTGAGAGAGAGAGAGAGAGAGAGAGAGAGAGAGATTCCTATCAACAGATCATTTTCACTGACCTAAAGTCATCTGGAGGTTATGATATTCCAAGGTCATATCACAAAGCAACTGGTTAGTTTCATATTGCATCACGACAGGCTGATATTAAACACAGATCTATACACTTCATCAAATAAAATCTAAAATATCACAAAATATTGATTAAGCACAACTCATTCTACTTAAGGTTGATTTTTTTATATATGCTGAATTGTGAGCTTTCTAAAATAATCTGATAGCAATTCTGTGGTCCATTGGAGTATCCCAGAGGCTATATCATATATCCCAAGGCTGTAGACCCTCCCATCATCTTGACATAATAATAATAATAATAATAATAATAATAATATAATAATAATAATAATATATTTATTTATTTATTACCCACCTCTCCCAATGGATCGAGGCGGGGAACAGCATCAAACATAAAACACAAAACTGATTAAAACACTTAAAATCAATACATCATTAAAATGCCATTCCCCTCCCCCTCCTACAGCAGCTGACCTTCTAAAGTAAAAAAGTGGTGGGATGGTGGGATTTGCAGGATCCTAGAGCCTCCTCATCACCATTCCTGAGCATCTCCATCATTTCTCTTGCCTTGCCTAGTTCTTGCCAGCACGACATAGGATAGACAGAGGACTCAGATGTCAATGTCCTCTATCAATAGGATTGCTCCTTTACAGTATTTTATACATTGGCCAACACAGCATATTATTACGAATTATCTTGTGTTTCTCATTTAAGTGAGAACTAAACATGAATCACTTAACTTATCCTCTCAATCAAGTGTTTTTGCTCTCACAACTGCATTAAAGCTGTGGTCCTATGCACACTTAACCAGGGATTCACCTCTAACTAAATGTGCATAGGATTGTGCTGCAAGTACATGAACAAATCAAACCAGTCTCCAGCCTTAAAAGATACAAAGGAAGGTAGTCCCTGGCTCCACAATAGGTCCGTATGTTTTTTTAAAAATCTAACTAAAAAATGAGATTGTTGTGCATATCTGGACACTAAAGCATACTGCAGCTGCCAGTTTACTTGTTAGCTCTTCATATATTTAGAAATGTTTTTCAAGCATGACTGCCTTCAGTCCCCATCATTAAAGATGTTATCTAAATTTCAATTTTTCCCCATCACTGCAATTATTTAGCCATTTTCCACCATCTCATTTGAGGCACAGTGCATCCCTGCAGTCCAAATGGAATTTTAATGACTATTTGACGCTGTACTTCAACTTGGCAGGAGTGGACCTAACACATTTCTGTGGAATGCCGACAGTCAAACATGAAAGGTAAGAGAGGAAGTATACGGGTGTTACATTTGAGGAAGAAAAATGGAAAGTGGCACATGGGATATATATTCCAGTTTCCTTTGCAACTTTTTAATGTTTCCCCACAGACTAACTTACGTATTCCATTTCCTTGGTGTGCCTTGTCAGAAATGCTTCCTTCTCTTATGCAATCACAACTGATATCTCTTAAAATGGCTTCTCCTCAGTTATTGGTGCACACAAGCACTTCATAAATACATTCAATTCGTGAAGGGGGTCATAAGTAACTATTATTAAATTTTCTATATTTATACAGTAGAGTAGAACATTTTACTTCAGAGAGGGTTGAGTTACTCTGTTCATTGTGCTATATCACATGATTTTATAAAGTAGTGTTGTCCACCCCTTTAGGATGGGAATGTACTGTTCTCCATTGCTTCAGCATACAATTGGTTTAAATTCTAACCCAACCCAATCATATTTTAATTTAATTGCTTTTGGTGATGATATTGACAAATGGAACTGCAGTGGTGTCTACATTATAAATTATAACAACGGCATGAAGGTAAAAGTGATACCAAATATGAAAGGTATTCAGTAGGATTTATTTGGTTCACAGAAGATGGCCAGACCACAGTTCGTCTAATCAAAGTACTATGGTGATATGGATTTGGGAAATTTTGTGGGTGGGGATTTTTTTAGTTTGATCAACAATGCTACTTTTGTTTTTTTGTGAGGTCATAGCTAGTTGTCTTAACTAAGTCACTTTAGAAGATCCAACAAACAAACAAACAAACAAACAAAAACCCTACATTGAACTGCAGGACTTTTCTTGTCTCCCAGGTGTTTTCCATGGTAACAGCATAATTCATGCTGCAATGAAACATGATGCATTTCCCTTCTGATTGGCTATACAAAGGCAAAGGAAAGTGATATCTCTTCACATTTACTTTTTTCTTACTGGACTGTTCAAAATTTTTGAAGGAATAGGGTAGTTACCAGCAAAATGTTTTAAAGCAAAATTTCAGCTTTAGTGTAATGTGGCTGATCTTCCCTAATTCCTAGCAGGAGGAGATCTATCCTACTTTTCCTTTTGACCACAGGGTTGTTCTTAATTATAATTATAATCAACACCACAAAACTTTGTAAATAATCAATGTTTTTTTATTTTGCACCCCTTGAACCTGATTATCTGGTCAGTTATTTTGTGATAACAACCCCTAAACGTCCTTTAAACTCTGATATGTTTGCACACTGAATAATGGTTGAATCAATAATTATCATCAGTATCATGCCTTAGATTGACACTTACGAAAATAACCTGAAATGAGCGGAAACGCTCATTTCCAGAATGGGGAATATCAGCGGAGCTTGTAGAAGGGAGCTCTGCTTGGAATGTATGATAAATTCAGTTCAGTTTGTTTGTGATCAAGATTTACCAAGTTTCCACCTTCCGGACTGAATCCAGACTTCCAGATGCAATCTACGGTTGACATCCATTTGTTTCTGAGCTTGCAATGTGGTTTGACAGCCCCCCCAATGCACCCAACAGCATGTGTCCATTTGAAAGAAATGTCCATAAAAAAAATTGTACATTTGAAAAATGGACCCAAATATGCTTTCATCAGTGAGAGAAGAAAGTGTACATTTCAATGATGTGCACAATTGATGTGTACATTTTGAAAGTATGCATGAAAATATGCATTGATATTCATACAAAAGAAAAACAGTGCTCAAAATCTGACATGGGCTTGAGTCATAACACTCTTCAAGTTGGAATTTGGAGAACTTCAGCAAGATTGAGTTTTGCTGATTTGCAAAATCAGCACTCATTTTTAGGGTTATTTTTAGAGGTGACCAAGCCCTAGTGTGCAAGGGGAGGGTTCCACAAGCACAGTAGAGCCAGAGTGACCCTGTTGGCTACCGCCCTACATGTTTCACATCCTCATGTGAAAGAAAGAAAACAGAGGTATATTTAACTTTCCAGACCATATCAAAGAAAGAATTTCTGAACAAACATGGATGGACTCCAAAGAATGTTTTCAGATTATTATAGTTGTGTCTGGCTCCATCCTTATTTCATTTCTCCTGAACATTTCTTTTTCCGGCAGTGTGCACATGATACTTTCTCTGTGTTAGCTTTCCTTATTTTAAGTGATAATCTATCCTTCTCGAAACCAAAGACCCAGTGCCTGAGAAGTCAGCAGGGCTCTCTTTAAACAAAAGTAAGGATAGTTATATTTGACTTTTCCATGATGTTTCCCAAAAGTCACCAGATCCTTCATAAAACCCAAAATGAAAATGTATAACAAGTCCATACAGTGCTGCAGCTGTCAAAATTTTGTCCTAAAAATAAGAAAAGTGCTACTAGGTCACAAAGAATGGCAGAAGCTTTGGGCAATCACATCTTGCAAGCTTTTTGAAGAATGAAGAACAAAAGGGTTTCAAACAATTTAATTCGCTGCAGAAATTCAAATGCAGGTCAGTGCCGATACAAACGAGTTGTAGCATAAAGTTATTCTCACTTAAGCTGTTTGCAGCTCTGTATGCTTACTACTGCAAGCTCTAGACTTACCTTGGATTTGATCCATATTGCCATGCATAACTGACTGTATGGGGTGACCCAGAAATTAGTCTCAGGAGTAATTAAATCATTTACTGCATTTCTGTCAAAGCATCCTAAACAACTTGCCATTTAAAAGAAAGGCTATGGAAGATGATAGAAAACATATCTTACAGCCACGATATCACAGGATCAGGGAGAAAAGAGGGAAATATTAAAATTTGAGAAACCAACTATTGCTTGAAACTATATAAGGAAGTTACATTACGGAAGTGGAGAAGACAGTTCCTGGAAGGCAGGACCCAAATAGAAGTTGGTCCCAGCCAAACTGATGGGGGAGGGGTGGGATGTGTGGAAAAGGTAAAGATGTCTCTGGCCCTGTTCAGACAGCATGCTAAGCCATGGTAAGGCCACTAACCCTTTTGTAGCAAAGGGCTAGTGAACATGTTGAAAACGTGGTTATGTAGCCACCATGGTTAAAAATGGTTCACATGACATGCAAAGTCATAATGTACATTAGGGGTATACAGAGCAGGTCTGCTCCTTCCCTAAATTTGGGGTGGAGCTCCGATGAGGTGATTATCTTCTCCATTTCCCCGCACCGTCGGTTTACCTGTCAGAAAACTGCTCTGTTTGTGGGGGGTTTGTCAATGGGAATTAACAAAAATGCTTACATCTCTGTCATTTTTAAAGATAAAGAGATGAAACTTAGCACCCTGGTAGCTCTTAAATAGCACTTTAGCCATGCCAAGTTTGACACAGATCCCTTTATCCTTTAATTTTTGGGACATTTTTAAAACTTCCCCCCTCAAACTCCCCCCACCACACGCTTCAGATGCACTTCATTTTCTCTCAAGAGAGCTTAAAGAATTTTCAGAAACTAGAAACCTCCTACAAAAATCGAAGTCCCCTATCTCCATGTGTGGAACAAGAACACACACACATAAAGGGGAGCATGGGGCAGCACTAGAAGAAGAAGCAAATAAAAGCAGACAGACATAGAGAGAGAAAAGAAAACTAGCAAAGAAAGCTGGCTCTGGCCATGTTGGGAGAGGGAGAGGTCTTTCTTCTAGTCCACACACACACACCGGCCAAAATTAGGTGTACCCTTTTCTCTGCTGCTGCTGGTCCTTCTGAAGTGCAGGAGAAGAAGTCGGGTGTGGGCGGTTTTGAGGCTCCACCCGCACCCTCTCCTGCAAAATGCAGGTCTTGAGCCTGGGATCATTTTTCTTTGGTGGTGGAGGATCCCAGGTATGCAAGATTTTAAGAGGCTGCACCCCCTTCAAGCCAGGGTCAGTCTCAGGCCAGTAGCAGCAGGGGCAGTGCTGCGGGCAAGGCTCCCCCCCCACCCATAGGTAGGTCATACTGGGCCAATGGGGCATGGGCAGAAGGGGCTTCAAAATGCTCCCAGGTAGGAAAGTGCTGGGGAAAGCCAATGGAACTTTGCCATTTCCGTGACGTTTAGTCAGCCTCAGCTGCATTGTGAAAGAGCAGTGATATGGGCCCTTTCTGTTTATGTCATTTGCAATCCCTTCCCCTAAGCAACATGATTGGAGTGGGGACAGGGAGGAGGCTGTGGCTATTGGTTAGCCACAGACGTCAATCTCAAAACTACTCCTTCTTTACCCCTCACCCCTCACCATCTTCCTAATATGGAGGTGTTCAGTTTGTTGTCCATCATCAACATGAAACAAGCCCTCATGTCACCTAAAAAGCTTTTGGATTCAGATCTCTTCAGGGCTCTGAATGATCTTCTAACCGCACCACAGGTTTCCATCAAGTTTTGAACTGCTCCCTATTTATTTATTTATTTATTTATAACCCACCTCTCCATCTAGATCGAGGCGGGAAACAACAATAAATATAAATATAAAAATCATAAAATAGATAAACCATTAAAACAGATAAAAACAAATACATTGTTAAAAACATCTTAAAATTCAACTGGGTAGGCCTGCCGGAAAAGAGCAGTCTTCACGGCTCTCTTAAATTCCAGAAGACTGCTAATTTGTCGAATCTCGTCCAAGAGTTCAGAGGTCCATTAAAGGTCCGTCGGAACCCTTATTATTGGTGCAGAGTGCACACCCCTGATGCTTATCTCAAAATGCTTAACCACTGTAGCTTAGTGTGTTGTCTGAACAGGGTCTTTCTGGGTATACAAGAAAAATGGGTGTCTTTGAGCAAATGAGGTGGGGAAGTAGGGGACCTGTCCCTGGAAATAAAGGATAAGTGCCAGAGTGGAGTGGAGAATTTTACTAGGAAATAAGTTGCAAATAATGATAGTAAAGCCAATCAGATTCCACATTATTCTCAGACATACAAAGTAACGGATGCTGAAGCAGAAAGAATGAACAGCTATGGGGTTCGAATCAAAAGGAACAAAAAGCATGATGGCTAAGAGCCTGGACCCAGGATGGGTTAAAATAAATTTAGTTGTTTCTGGCAACTAAATAGACAGCTTAAGGATGTGCCAATCTCTTTGATTAATTTATGACTAGCTGGTGCTATACAGAGCAGCAAAGTACATTATTTGAAAAAAAAAAAGTGACTGTCATTAAGTGTGCTCAAGTAGTGCTCGATCTTAGTCAGATGTTTCAAAATTGGGTAATTTCCCCTGCAAATGTTTTTGATTAGTGAATTCAAAAACACTCTCATGGGTTAGTCAGCTGGTTGGTGGCAGGAAAATTAAGCAAGCATTTTCATGTTTCAGCAGTTATAAGGAACAACCCTGTAGGACATCATCCAGAGAAAGCACATACACACCCGGCAGGTTCACACTATCATTTTCAGCCATGGTGGCTTAAATAATACGTGGTATGTGCTGATCACTGTAACCCAGCTCTGCTTGTAGGTTTTTTGGTAGTCCAAACCCAGCAAGGGTGGGTTGTTGGCATGGTTAATAAACCACCCAGAATCCATTGGCTGTTTTAGGTTTGTTAATCATGGCAAAAAACACTCATACCAAGTTTGGATGTCACAACAACCTGTAGCAGGTGTGGGTTATGGAATGTGTGCCTGCACGTCATATTTAAATCTCCATGGTGAAAATGATCATGTGAACCAGGTCACTGTGGCTCCTGTACTTCTGTCGCATTCCAGAGCTTTACTGATGATGTTCTTGGAAGATATTCAGGCAGAACAACCTGAAACAAAAAATGTTTTTTCAATCAAGGTGTCAGGGTAATGTCAGTTAAATACTTAGCACATAATACACATGTCAGAGGGCCAATGTATCTGAAGATCCTTTGTAACACAGAATCCTTTAAGAACAACAGTGATCAGCAATAGAACTATAAAATTGCATAAGGCTCAAATTCATCCAGCAGAAAATTTTGTGTAGACTGTGGTGATGTACATTACAATTCCAGAAATAAGGCTTTATTAGTGATACTAGACACTGGAGATGTGAGATGCCAAAAGCAAACCTAATGAACATGTATCATGTTTTTCTTTCTGCATATGTTAAGGTTGCATTGTTTAGATTTTGGACACTACCTTAATAGCTTCTTAGCAAACAAGGTGGTAAATAAATGTTACTAATAACAAATAAATAAATAAATAATACGTGTACCAACAATGCAGCAAACCAATGCAGTTAAAGGTGCAGGCACTATACTAGAGTGACCATATACAAAAGAAGGCAGGGCCCCTGCACCTTTAACTGTTGTGATGAAGAGGGAATATCACCAGGAACTAATTGCATACAAATGAAACTGGCTGAAATTCCCTTTTCTCTACAACTGTTAAAGTTACATGAGCCTTGACCTGGATTTTATCTGGTCACCCTAACAGAAACAAAACAACAGCCCAGACTTAAGAGAAGGCCAGTGAGAATAGGCAGGTCTTCAGAGCTTTCTTGAAGACCTATGAAGAAGGTGCCTGACGAACCACTGTTGCATCATGTTTGCATCCTATTGTTTGCAAGGGGAGAAAAAATAAGTACATTTCCAGGGTAGGCAAATGTTTCCTCCATTCTGAAAGTATGTCAGGAGGAATGGGAGAGTTTTAGATGCAGCAGATCCAAATGCTCTCCTGATCTGCCCTGGGAACACCTCCTGTTTGCAAGCAGGGTTTTTCATGCCCACAACAGAAAAGGAAGCTTGTGAGGGCATATCTCCTTCTCTTCCTGCCAACATTCCTCAAGGCAGACCTGCTTTATCTTATGGCCCCTTAGGACTGAAGCCTAAGATTGTTTTCCCAGTGCCACATTTGTCTCAGCTGACATTTGTTCTCAAACACCTACAATCTAATTTTGAATATGATACAAAAAGTAGTTTTCTCCATGTAACGGTAAATATGGTAAATGCTTTTTTTCCAGCATAGTCACCTCTGAAAGAAATAACTTTTTGAAACTAAATTGCTTGGTTCTGTATAACTTTTCAGTCTCTCATTTGTTATCTTCACATTTTTCTTGTTTTTTACTTTGCTAATTTTATTTCCAGGAGAAAGAGGGGAAAAAATTAATCACAAAAAGCATCCAGTCCCAAAATGCAGGATATAACTTCTGAAATTGAGACAGCAATGCTTAAAACAACAATAACACACACCTACCACACTAGCAGTGACAGATATGGGACAGCATTCTCCATATTTAAGGAATAGTAATTAAATGAACAGTGACTTAATGGCATTTTTTAAAAAAAATACAGCTAAAATTAGTTTATGCCTTTATGAGCTAACCTTTTAAAATGCATAATTTAAAATTTAAAACAACAACAACACACAAGTCCTACTTTGCAGAGAGGGAAAATGGCATTTTTAAGCTTCCGTATTAATATTGATATTATTGATGGCTACTAAAGGCCATCTATGCACCTCCACAGTGTTGCCCATGTTTCTTCTTTTTGAAAGGAAACATTGCTGTCTAGCAGATTACACTTGATTATCAAAATTTTCTTTCTTAAAGGAAGTGTAATTCTTTAAAATCCTCATAGCAAGGTGTTAACAGGGATTTAAGAAGATCTGCAGTTCCATAATGACCCTGTTCAGATGACATGCTAAGCCATGATGGTTAAGCAATTTGAGCTAAACATTATGGCTTAGCATGTCATGTGAGCTATTCCAAACCATGGTGGCTACATAACCATGGTTTAAACACGCTCACTAACAATTTGCTGCAAAAGAGTTAGCAGCCTAACTATGGTTTGGTGTGTGTTGTTTGAACAGGGCCAATGTTAGAATTAAAATAATTGGGTTTCTAAAATATGGGAAACTAGTTATGGAATTTCTTTCAAAAGGAGGTGAGACTACCCTATTCCTGATGTTGTGCAGTGAAAATATTATTATTCCGCTTAGATTTAATAGCTTGTAATATTATTAGATTTAATATTCTGTTCCTTCTCTTCCTCTCTTCTTTTCATCCACACCATGTCTCTGATTTTGCTCACTGTGCCAGTTTGCATGATCACAGAGAGGGAAAGAAGCTATGGTGGCTTATTTCCCCCATCACGTGTGCCAATCATGTTCCAGGATGGGGTGGGGATTTGCATAATTACTCTCCCAGCTGGCCCAGTGAGCACTCGGTGTTACATGTGCCCAGGGCTTCCAGAAAGTGCATAATTCCCATGGCACACATGCTGGGGGAATTGCACAATTTTTGGAGGCCTCGGATCTGCATTATCTCTTCCTCTCCCCTGCACCATTGGGGCATGTATTAGGAGGCCCATTCAGCCCCAATGGGTGAGGGAGGATGGAGAGGCACATGAAAGTCCATTTTCTGGGCCTCTAGAAAGTGTGCAGATTTCCCCAGCCACGCTAATGGGAATCTGCGCTACTTTCTGGAAGCTGGGAAAGCATGGTTTCCTGCACCTCTCCCCATTCCCTTGCCCTTTCAGGCTCCAGTGGGTGCATGTGGGGGGCGGATGGGAAAGCACAGTAGGGCCTAAGACCCTGTCAGCAGGGCAGGAAAGCCATCAGTGGGGTGGAGAAGCCTAGTGCAATTTCCCCTAGACTGGGGAAATTGAGCATTTTTTCCCTGCGCTCGATCAGAGAAGGAACCATGGGGCAAAAATCCATTGGGCAGGGTCACCAGGGCTCGAGAGGGTCGAGGCCTGGGAATCCGTCAAGCTGGCACACCCTGGCAGATTTTTGCCCCACCCCTAGTAATTTGTTGGACTCTTGCCACTTCCCTTACCCTTATGGACATGCATGTCAAGCCACCTGCTTGTTTTGTGGAAATGTTTCCTTGTCCCTGAAGGGGTGCCTTCAGGGATAGGCTGACCATATGAAAAGGAGGACAGGGCTCCTGTAACTTTAACAGTTATAGAGAAAAGGGAATTTCAGCCAGAGTCATTTGTATGCAATTAGTTCCTGGTGAAATTCCCTCTTCATTACAACAGTTAAAGTTGCAGGCACTATGCTAGAGTGACCAGATACAAAAGAAGGCAGGGCCCCTGCAACTTTAACTGTTGTGATAAAGAGGGAATTTCACCAGGAACTAATTGCATACAAATTACACTGGCTGAAATTCCCTTTTCTCTACAACTGTTAAAGTTACAGGAGCCCTGTCCTCCTTTTCAGATGGTCAGCCTATTCAGGGAGAAAGAAACAAATGACCACTGTGAATGGGAGGGGGAGAAGGGAGTGCTCTTCTGCTCTCCTCCTCCCATCCCTGCTACTGAGGTGACAGTGGCAATGGCAACGAGGTCAGGCCCCCATTGATTTATGTAAATGTCTACTTCAGACAGTTACATAAAGCAAGCAGGGCCTGTCCTCACTGCCCCCTCCCATTCATGCTACGGTAGTGGCAGGAAAAAGCTGGTCATTGGGGATGCAGAATGAGAAAGAAGGTGCTACCCTCTTGTCCCTATGTCCCCGCCATGGCAGGGGCAGGTGGCTTGGCTGGGGAGTGGGGCACCCACATGTTTGCCCAACTCTGAAATGCCACTGCTAAATACGCAAAATCGCCCATCTAGCAGAAATGTAGGGTGGTTGGAGCACGGACTTGGCAGTCTCAGTTCAGAGGCTGCAAACTATCTTCATAGGATTGTGCCCTAACATAACTTTGATTAAAATACAAATAAACTGACCAAGCCTAGCTTAAAATTTAACAGGAGAGAGCATAAAGTCTAATAGAAATCTTTTTTAAAAGACACAGAAGGCCAAATAGATTTCTGTTCCATAAGGAACAAGAAGATAAGTTTTCTTAAAGCAGTATATATAGGGCTATATGAGAAATTTGTTACAGTTCAGTTCTGATGAGGATTTACTCAGTTTACACATGGATTCGCACACTATCTCAGGTCAAAGTCTGTACATATTGGATTTGCGGACCCAAAAAAATGGACTTAACAGCATATGTACATCTGAAAAATGTGCATGGAAAAATGTGTACGGCTCCCTCTACAAGGATTTGCTTTTGCGCCCGGTTCGGCAATTATGCGCATTATCGAGAGGCGGCAAAGCGCATTAATAGATGTCCAAAAAGCGCTTTACAAGAAGTTAATGCGCATAATCGCTTGTTCACACGGGGAAAATGCGCTTTAACGGCCGGAGCAAAATAAAACTCGCGATTTAACGCGCATTCGAAAATGCGCATTATCGGGGAGATAACGCGCCTCTACGTCCGATTTGCGCTCCGTTCTTGTAGAGGTAAAATTTTTAATGAACCTTCAAAGCACATTAAACCTCTCTTGTAGAGGCACCCTACTTTTGAAAAATGCACACAAATATGCTTTAATCAATGGGAGAAGAATGCATACATTTCAAATGATTTCTACATTTGAAAAATATGCATGAAAATACACACAGATTTTCATGCCAAAACAAAAAAACAAAGCTCGCAATCTGAGTTGGAACTCAAGTTGCAACCAGCTTTGAGATGGAAATTGGAGAACACTGGTAAGCTTGAGATTTGCAGATTTGCAGATCCCTATATATACATTGTTTTAGCACACAACATCTTTCGCAGTTGCAAAGCAATTGGAAGGGGCAGCAGACATCTCCAGGATTATGAAGGTGACACAGCCTTGGAGCAACAGCCAAAAGACAAAATCAAGAGCCCTCTTGCTCATGCCTTAATCCAAGGGTGAGCAACATGATGTTCCAAATGTTTTGGTCTACAACTTCTATCGTTCTTCAGCATTGGCTATGCAGCTTGAGGCTGATGGGAGATGTAGGCTTAAATATCTAAAGAGTCAAAAGTTGCCCACACCTGCCTTAGGTCTTTAGTATCTGCAACAAGAAGGAACATCAGCATCAATTTACATCTTGCAGAAACTGACTACCCCACTCTCATATTTAGTTGCTCCCTTAGAAGATTTAAGAAGACAGAAACAAAACATGCAGTTTCTTAATTAACAACTTCAGTTGTGATTCTCCACTGCAACTTTAGAAAGAAAAGTGTGTGTGGGGGGGCACCTTGCACTGACATCTGAAAAAACGTAAGTTCAGTAATGCATGTTTGTGTGTGTGTGTAAAAAGAAAATAACAGTACCAGGAATAGCTGGTCAAAGTGCTATATCAGACAATAAAGATAAGAGGCAGGAAGGCCATGGAATGACAGTTAATTTTATCCATTAAGTAATTATCCCTTCATTTATTCACCAGTCACATTCTTTTTAATTCCATGTAAAGATCAAAACATTTACCATTAAAAGCTGAAGCCTTTGAGAGAAGATTAAAACACACACACAAAACAATGGCAATGCCAAACTTTACAGGCAAATTCAAGAGTGATTGAGTCCCAAAACAACTATGAAAATTAAGACTTTAAGAACACACACATAATAAATAGAAATATGATTTACATAAAATGAGACATAAAATGGGCACCAATAAATTACAATATCTAAGTTTGTATTCTTTAAAGAGGGAAAAAAAACCCTCAAGAATTTAGGACCCTAAAAGCTATCAACAATGTCAGGACAACAAACTGAAAAAGCAGGCACACAAGTCACTTGTTCACAGTCTCCCACAGTATGATGAGATGTTCTGTATTTGTATTTAAATCATAATTGCTATTTCTAAGTTTGCATTTATGTATATAAATTAGCACATGCAAATATCATGCAAATCACTATCCTGTTTTATCTGCTTCTTTTTGTTTGAGGGGAATGTGATGCATCTCCTCTTTTTTTGTCTCCTGATGAACAAAGATAAATCTTTTCCATCTGAATGAGCACTTTACCGAGACTATTTGGGATTGTAATTAAATCCTTTAAAAATACTCATTTTATCTAGCTTTGTTGCAAGTTTTGAAAGTAAGTGTCTGGGTTCCTTCTATGATTTGGGCCCTTTCCACACCATATGGGTGGAGAGGGCGGGGAGAGGGCAATCCTGGATGTAGCTACTTCCGGCATTTGCGTGCTCAACCCACATCAGAAATGTGACAGCCCAGGCTTCTCCTGGGCCATCGCAACTCACGCCTGCTATTTTTTTCGGTGTTTTTTGAATGGAGAAGAGCGCACATTCGCTCGTGTGCAAAAGGTGAATCCTTTTTTTAAAAAACAAACAAACCGCGGGCCCCCACCCCCTTTCCTGCCCTCCTGGGAGTGACGAAACTGCTGCTACCCTCTCTCCTGATGACCTTGGAGCCACGTGGTGTGGCCCCGTGGCCATCAGTGCAGCTGCACTTACTCATGAGTAAGCACAGCTGCACTGGGGCAGGCAGCCACATTCTTCCACAGTCCCGGGAACTTCCCAGGACAGCAGAAGAATTGGGATTTTTCTGGTACCTGATAACCAGGAAAAATCCTGTGCCCACCCCCTGCTTGTTCTGGTCATACAACTCCCTCGCTACTCCCTGTATGTCATGCCGAATAACAGAGAGCAGCCGGGGTCTATCCCAGGCATTTTGCCAGGTATGGAAAGGGCCTTGGACTCCCTGAGCAACCATTTGAGGATCTATGTCTCCTTAAGAGCCCCAATTCCCTTCCCTTCCCACTAACCTAGGGTTTAGGCTGTAGATGGGGGGTAACACTCCAGACACTTTTGGCTTAATATAGCAGCTTACTAGTAAAGTAAAACAAGCAAATTACAACTAAAGGGATTTGGTCACTAGAACTGAGTGATATAAAGGCACTGAAAGAAAAAAAAGTTGCAAAAATGCAAGTTCTTTTATCCTAAGCTGCATCTGTCTGCTTCTTCCTTAAGGCCTGGTCTTCCTCTGGCTCTGGTCTTCCTCTGGGTCTGGTCTCTCACTCTTTTATACCCTCTTTCCCCAAACCAGAAAGTCCTACTTTGAGTAAATGGAACTTAACTGGAGAAATGAAACTTAACCAGGGAATGAAACTTAACAGGAAAAATGAAACTACTCTTCCCAAGGATAAACCCTCCCAACAGAAAAACTCTAATCCTCTAAGCCTGAGTTTATTACCTTGCCTCTGTAGGCCTCAAACCTTCACAGTAACCATTTCAAGCAGTAACAATTTCAAGCCTAAGTCATTAATAAAAAATTCTGAATGGCACTATGGAATCACAACAGACCTCTGCATCAATACCTCTTCTTAGTTAAGGTAGATTTTTTAACAGTTGATATTTGGAATTGCCCTCTTTTATATCTGCTCAGTCTACAAAAGAGTGCAGAGGTCTTTTGTGATTTTTGTGAAAGATGAGAGCACTATAAATGCCTCATGTAGAAACACTCAGAAAAGTATTACTGAAAGTGAAAGTTAACCTAGTTTGCTGTTTGTGTAATCACAACATTTTGCTATAGCACGACACCACCTAGATGTTATGAAGCAGTAAAGGAAAACCTCTTTATATAGATTTGTAGATAGATCAAATTAATAATCATGTAAAAAAGCTCCAAAATGCACATTGTAGTAGAAAAACAACAACGATGAAGATCATAGTGGGAACAGACCATGGATAGTAAGTGGAACATTGGCACAAATGGAGGCTTTTTCTTCTTTTAACCCTGATATTTGGGTGGGTGGGAGGCAGGGGCACTAGGGGAATATTTAAACCTCCTTTCCCAATGCATGGTGATCATAATTTGGATCAGCGACTCAGACACTTATTTGCAAGTAAGTACAATATAGAGGGGCAGAATTAAAACTATTGAAATTGCTTTCTAAACAGTCTGAAAAGTGCAAGTGAGATTTTGTCCTAAATACATTGTTAATTCAAGTAAAAGGCCCTTCAGCCACATATACAGCGCAGTCTTCTGCATAACTCAGAAGTTTGATGTAGTTTGTTTGACATTTGATTGAGTTTGATGAGGTTTACTTCAAGGACAGGGTGCATGGGCTTGCAGCCTTAATTGCTTTAGGCATCTTGCAGGTGGAAGGGGAAAATAATGAGACGAGACAACTGTATATGGTATCAAATTCGGGCCACATTTATTGAAGATCTGTAAAGGGAAACTGGGCGGGCCCTAAACTACGCCAGCAACTAGCTAGGCATTTTATGTTGGGCGAAGCATTCTATGTCTGACGAGTGGCATCAGATGATCGCCACACCCAGGCCATACCCCTTTTGGGGAGGGTAGACCAACCCATGCCACTCAACCCCCGGGCCTCATAACACTGGTTGGAGTGACGAGAGTCGGCCTAACAGGTGGCCTTATCCCCCCCACTGGGGCCGCGGAACCTTCAATGGAAGGCCTCAGGTATCACCTGTCACCTAACAACGATGCCACAGAATGATCACCATCCCTTTCCCCTAAGCATGCCCACCCTAACAGCCTAAGCCAAACGTGACCAAATTAACCAAGATCAGGATATTATAATTCCTAAGACCCTCTCTCCCCACTTACAGTGTGAAGTAGGCGAAAAGACACATAGCCCAGGCCAATCAGACTATGTGCCAAAAAATTCTACTCGGCCCCCAATAGGGCAACCAATTAAACCCACACTGCATACAGGGAGGGAGCCACGCTTCGAAGAGCCTGGAAGGCTGGGTGTGGCTGCCTTAAATACACGCAGCCACCTAGCCCCCAGCTCAGTGGTGCCAAAAATGCCCCAGTGGGGAGAGAGCATGTGTCTACTCCCCTCACCAATAATTACCTCCCCGCAGCCAGTGCCAGGACACTGGGGAAAGGTGTACCTTGCCTTTAAAAAAATTAAATAAAATTGCCAGGCAGTTAAACTACTGGAATACATTCCAATTAAACTTGGGGTAAAATGACACTATATCATATAAATGTATAATAACTGAATCAAACACTTGCTTTTTAAAAAATGTCAAAAATAGTGAAAATTGGAAGCATATAAAACCACAGTGCCACTATAAAATATGGCTGTAATTTTGTTGTATATGCTTTTTAGAGGGAAGGTTTTGTTGTTGTAGGTGTGATGTCTTTGAAATGCAACTCGTCAAATTTACTCTCACTGGGTTTTTATTCCTCCATCTGAAGGAATACAAATTTAGATTCCATTACTAATTGCTTCCTTGTAATCATGAAACAAGCATCTGGGGAGTTTGCAAGTCTCCGGTTGCATTAAATAGAAAGCTGGCTCTAATGTTCTGTACTGAAAGAGTAAGCTCACATAAACCAATGTACACCTCAAGCTCAGGGGGAAATTCTGTGGCATTGTCAGACCTTCTCCACACAGTCATGCTATTATCATATAATATATCTGAATTAGATCTCGCTGTCTGGCTGTGGCAGAAATACTCCAAAGTAATTACAGGAGGGCTGACAGATTTTATAACCCTGAACTTTTGAAACAAATAAACAAACACACACATTTAACTAGTTCATCACATTGTTTTTCAAAGTAAATCAAAGTAATAGGAAGTTGCCTTGTACGAGATTCCATTATTTGCCCATCTAGACTGGTATTGTCTATTCTTGCCTGCAAAGCTCTCCAGAATGCGATGTAGAGGTCTTTCTCATCTCCTGCTACTTGATCTTTTTCACTGGAGATGCCAGGATCAAACCTGGGGCCATCTGAATAGAAAGTAGGTGCTCTTGCACTTAACTCATCTTTCTGCCTACTCTAAAAACTAGGGGTGTGCACGGACCGCCCGGATCGGATCGGGACCCGGATCGGGACCTCCAATTTTGTCCCGGACCGGTTCGGACAAAATCGGAGGCCCCCCGGACCGGATCGAGTCCGATCCCGACCCCAAAATCGTAAATTTTTGGATCGGCCGCCATTTTTTTCCCCATAGACTTGCATTGCAATGCAAGTCTATGAGGAAAAAATGGCGGCGGGTGGCTGAGGGGGGCCTAACTCCCTCCCCCCCCCCGGGGCCGTCCGCTGTGGACGGCCCCGGCAGGTAAGCCCCCTCCCCCGCGCTCCCTACCCCCCCTGGGGCCGCCCGCTTCCATCTGCTGGCGCCCGCGGGCGCCAGCGGATAGAAGCGGACGGCTCCGGGGGGGGTAAGCCCCCTTCCCCGCCACTGCTTACCTTCTCGGCCCGTCCGCTCCCGTCCGGCGCCGGCGGCTACTACCAGCGGGCTCCGCGGCCTACTCTCGAGTAGCGCGCCGGGTGATGACATCACCCGGCGCGCCACCCTGGAGTAGGCCGCGGAGCCTGCTGGTAGTAGTAGGCGCCGGCGCCGGGACGGGAGCCGCCGGGCCGGGAAGGTAAGGGCCCCCCTCCCCCCTACGCGCGCCCCCTCCTCCCCTCCATGCACCCCCTGCTTACCTTCCCGGCCCGGCGGCTCCTGTCCGGCGCCGGCGCCTACTACTACCAGCAGGCTCCGCGGCCTGCTCTAGAGTAGCGCGCCGGGTGATGACATCACCCGGCGCGCCACCCTAGAGCAGGCCGCGGAGCCTGCTGGTAGTAGTAGGCGCCGGCGCCGGGACGGGAGCCGCCGGGACGGGAAGGTAAGGGCCCCCCTCCCCCCTCCGCGCGCCCCCTCCGCGCGCCCCCTCCTCCCCTCCACGCACCCCCTGCTTACCTTCTCGGCCCGTCCGCTCCCGTCCGGGGCCGGCGGCTACCACCAGCAGGCTCCGCAGCCTGCTCTAGAGTAGCGCGCCGGGTGATGACATCACCCGGTGCGCCACCCTAGAGCAGGCCGCGGAGCCCGCTGGTAGTAGCTGCTAGTGCCGGACGGGAGCGGACGGGCCGAGAAGGTAAGCGCCCCCCTCCTCCCCCCCCCCGCTGTCCACTTTCATTGGTGGGCGCCCGCTGGCGCCCGCCAATGGAAGCGGCGGTGGGCGCCAGTGGGCGCCCGCCGATCCGCCGATCCGCCGAACCGGTTCGGAGCCTTTTCGGACCGGTTCGGATTGGATCGGCCGATCCAGCTGCGGGATCGGAAATCGGATAATTTATCCGATTTCCCACTGGACCGGACTCGGATCGTGGATCGGGTCCGATCCAGTGCACATCCCTACTAAAAACTTTGGTGCTAAGACTGTTTGGACAAAATTTGGTTCCAAGATTAGTGTCTTTGGTTCCAAGTTGTGTGGGCAAAATGTCAAACCCATGCCACACAAATCTCTCCCACCACTCTAGGGTTTACTTTCACCTTTAGGAATGAGTTTGTTCAGCTTAGAAACACCATTGGGGTAGATACCTTAAACTTTCTCATTACTCCTAACACTGGAATCAACAATATGAATGCTTCTATTCAAAATGCAAGACTATTTATTCAATTTACAGCTGCCACTCTACCAAGTTTTCCTTCATTCTACCTCTTATTGTGATTAGTAATGGGCATTTTACAAGTCTAAAAGAAATCTGTGTATCTAAGTCAATAGGGCCATATTGGTTATATTGGGCTCACATCCTGTATTCCCATGAACTGAAGATGAGAAGATTACACAACAGTGCACACCAATTTAGGAGCCCTCCAAGTAACTATTCTTGAATTTAAATAACATGCATAGCATGACTTCTATCTTTTAAGGATTAATTTAATTAGTGATTACATTAGTGCTGGCAAATTTTGTTACAGACAGAAATTGAATATTTTTGCTATATAATGGTTGTTTGGTTAATGAGGGGAAGTGTTTGAGATCTAATATATTCATTGAAAATAAGATGAATTGGTTTAGATGGGGGGGGGAGTGGGAAAGAGAATTAGAGCCTAAACATCACACATTTATTATTACATTCTATTTGTAGTGCTTCTTTATTTACTGACCAGTCTGGCTTTAGGTGTCGGAATGCTGTACTTCTTTTGAAACAACATTCAATAGCCTATTTGTAGAGTCTAAATAACCAATCAAATTATGATTTTTTTTCAATCAGAACAAATTCTTTGTGGAAATTCTTATCCTGATGAACAAAATTATTGTAGTTCTGCTGCTGTTGATTTTTTAAAAGAAAAATCTGCAAATTCCGGGGCCATCGTGCCCAACATCCTTGGGCAACGGCTGGTGCTGATCCAACCATTGACATTTGCCCTGGTCCTCCAGACAATACTGGGTTAAATGGACAATCAACTGGTCTGCTCCTGGTGTTGCAATTTAAAATCTGTTCTCAAATATTTGCCTGGGGTACATCTGTCACCTTGCTGCAGAGCTGCTGTGGAGGCGTGCCACAGCTGATGTGACCCCTGATTAGTCACCATAGGCTGGACAGGGAAGGGGGTGGACCAGTGAGCCGAATGATCACTGGACCACCTCTGCGCCTCTGTGGACCATTGTTTAAAAATAAATAAATAAATAAAGGGGGTGGATGTGCAGAGCTGGAGCATCCCGTTCCTCCCCCATTGTTTTTCCCTGTTTATCTGTAAATGCAAATCTTCGCATTTACAGATTTTAAAAAAGAACTGAAAAAGGCTGCCCCCAGAGCACCAGTGCAATGTCCCATGGCACACACGGGCTTGGGTGCATGGGTGCAGGTGGTGGTGGCAGTGACTCCTTCACACAAAACCCGCACTTGCGCTCCTTCCCATGCAGATAATGGGAAGGAGCACCAATACGGGAGTTTGAGGCCTTGGGGCACAGACACAATGTCATCAAGACACGGCTAGTCTCTATCAGAGATTACTACTTTCAGCTGTACTTGCACATATTTTACATTCATGTCAGAGAATCAGATCATGGGACCTTTAATTTGGTGAACATTTACAGGGGCCACGTTATCCAGAATCATGGTTCCCATTTGTAAGTGCAGTAATGCGAGTTAAGTGCTGTTACAATCTGTCATGGAGTGATCAGGGAAGATACAGGGGAGTAGTCAGTGAAGTTCCATTTTCAAGGTTAATCAGCCCATAATCATATAGTCTATTTTATCTGCAGGGAGTAAGGCAGCTTTAAAGTTCTGCTAGAAAGACTAGCCGATGTGATCCTACCAAATTAGAACAAGCAATATAGAGATTAGGGATGTGTATCGTATCGTTAAAATGTCCAATAATGATACGATAAGGTCATTAACGGACATCCAATTAATGATAACGATACGATAGAAAAACCTCCAATAAATACCCAATCTGAAAATTTTCAACCCGATTATATTGGATTATTGGACTGCCATATAAATAAACCTATAACTTCTGTATTTTAAAAGTTAGAGGCTTGAAACGTGGTCACAGTGCTTATGGGGTATGCCTAGGTATGTGTATGAAATTTGAGATCGATCCCTCCAACCCTCGATTTTATATGAATTTATTAAAGATCATTTACGTTCTAACAGGTCAGAATGACAGCTCGCCACATGCATTCATTCAGACCTGTCAAAAAGTTGCAGGATCTTTTAAAAAAATCATATAAAATACAGGGGTGGAGGGATTGATCTGAAATTTGGCACATATGTGTAGCATCATGTGCTAGACATGTGGATGAAATTTGAGATTTATCCCTCCAACCCTCGATTTTATATGAATTTATTAAAGATCATGCAACTTTATTGACAGCTGGTTGACCGGGCCTCCATGCTGTCATCTTGTCTGCTTTTTTTCCCATAGGCTTGCATTGGAGGAAACGTGTGCATAACTTTTTTATTTGAAATTATAATGACATAAAACTTGGGAGCCAAGACTAGCAAGATCCAATCTGCAATGTCCAAAAAGTTTCATGTCTCTGTCTTTTCAAATTGAAAAGTTATAGGGGGTCCCCCAAAAGCCCCACCCCCTGCTGTAACTTCTTCTTTTTTAAAGATAAAAACTTGAAACTTGTGGGACATTGAAGATGGGATCTGGCTGGTCATTTGTGGAAAAAAATCAGAGCAATTGCTCAAACCCTCGATTTCTATGAATTTTTTAATGATCATGCTCGTTCTGAAAGCTGGTTGACCGGGCCTCAAATTTCAGAATGAGCACAATCTTTAAAAAATTCAGTTCACAGGACATAGTTTACAACAGACATAGTTCTCCATATAAATACATGTTTCCACTTTCATACAACAAGATGTATGAAAGTTTAGTCCAGCCCTGGTTGGGCTGTGCATGAAATTTTAAATGCCATGTCTTCTCCTTCCATCTCACGTTAACAACATTCATACAGACAGATAGATAGATCATTTGAGAGCTTCTCAATGACACTTCAATTGAGATGTGTCAACATACCACAAGTACTCATTACTGGCGAAGAGTTAATATTTTCATGGTACTTTAGTTAATGTGTGTGTGTGTGTGTGTTGGTGGTGGGTGGATAATTAATTGTATTTATATTTTGCCTTGTTCCCAATCTCATCACTGACTGATTTTACATTGTTCTAATTTATGTTTGTAACAATATTAGAATTTTTTGGATTAGAGTTAATTTAATAGTATGGAGTAGATTCTCAAGAAATATAGCACTATTGGAACTTCTGTCACTTCGTGACTATAATCAGAAACAAATTTGTGTCATGTATAAAATTCTCTATTTGTAAGATTTCTTTTCCACCCTTTCCCCTTAGAACGTTTTAGCCTCACAACACCTCTAAGATGTTGCAATTTGCTCAAGTGCATACAAAGAACTTTGCAGCTGAGCAGGGCAGGGACATGAACTTGGATTTTCACACCAAAGGCCAACACAGTAATCAGGATGCCACCCTGAAGACTTCTTTACCATTTCAGGTGACATTTCTGATCCTTCTTCTAATGCAAAACAAAACACCCTAGCAGTTGTTTTCAGTTTCTGTTAAGTACCATGTAACAAGTTTTCTAAGTTCAAAATCTTATGAAGATAATAATGACTACATTTTGGATTTCTTAAAAAAAAAATTGCAGCTATTTGCATATCAAGTGAACCACATTAATTGATTAAGTAGATGGGAATGATGTTGCACAATTAAATATAATGTGTGATGACAGCTCTGTCATTCATAACGATGAGTCTTTTAGAATAAATCTGAAGTTTGGCATCAATACTTTGCAAGTCTGGCATTACACTATTACATTTCCAGGAGTGCAGATAATAGGACTTTGTTATCCTTAGATGTCTTTTGTGTCCACACTATCATATACCATACCTGAGAATCAGATTACCATAAAATATCTTTTGCAGATTTTGAATTTTAACAGATGATTGATCTAACAAACAAAATAATTGTGTTTCTCATGTCAACTGTGTATCTAAAGCAGAAGGTTTTGGCCCTCAAAGTGACTAATTAGTGGGATTCTGTTTCAGCTACTGCTTCTACAATGCGCCTTTCCTGCACCACCAAAATAGATTTGAGCTAACACCTTCCTTGCCAACCACTTTCTTGACCAATTAGCAATTTGCATGTATCGTCTATTCAGTCCTAGAAAATAATTCTTAATTATCACCATTATAAAAACAGATTTAAAAAGGAATGGTGATTACACACCATCTGGAAATGTACTCAAGCTGTCAAAAAAATCTGTGGATGCTTCCCATATACAGTATTCAAATGTCTGCAGGAAACAGCATTTGGTCAAGAGTGTAGGATTCATTCAAGCTCATGTATATTTTCTTTCTAAATATGCTTGGAATATCAGTAAAGTTCAAAGTAAGTGCAAGAGTTTTACTTGCAAGACTTTTCATAGGGTGCATATTAATTGGATGTGCCACATAAATTAATGCAGGACAATAGAAAGGAGAGAATCTGTTCTACAAATGCTCAACAGAGCAGTAGAAATGCTTGATGTAGCTGAAAGAATGAAGTGTGGTGGGGGATACCAAGCAACTGCTGCATAGATGGGAATAGATAAACAGATGATCACTGACTTCTCTGAGCAATTAAAGATCTGGAGAGTTCCACTGAATGTGACCATACCCTGTTAGTGCCTGTTGAGGTACCTTTGGCTCTGTGTTTCCTGGCAACCAGGTCTTCAGAGACCCCAGTTGGGGACAAAACTGGTATTAAGCAGTCTTCCATGTCTAACAACCTGGCACAGTTTCTCATAGCTCAGATAAAAACACAATTAAGCAAATTTGCTTGCCCACTAATGTGCAGTGAGGAAAGGGGTGGTGGTGGGGACATGAGGTTTTCTTACTGCTGACATTTGGTATAGAGAAGTAATAAATTATAAGAGGAATTTAAAAAAAACCACCCACTCTCTTCCAAACCAGTATATAATCTACTTGAGTGTATAATAAGAACACATTGAGTACAAAATTGCTTTTGCTCACAAAGAGAGCAAGCTAAAATAGTAATGTATGAGATTCTGCAAGGGCCCTACCCCACACCCAGCGCAGCTTGGGGGTGGTGGGGCGGTTGCGGCGGGCGCAGGGAAGCGGGATGCGGAGGCACGCTATTGGCGGCCTCCTGGATTTGGCGCCAAAGGAGGGGGAGGAGGACGGGGAGCCTTTATAAGGCTGGAACTCCTCCCCTCCTGCCTCTTCGATTGCGCGGCTCCCTCCCTCCCTTCCCTGTAGGCAGTATGGGAATGAAACTCCGGTTGTCATTAGGAAACCAAGTAGGAATTTTTTGCTCATAATCTGTCATTGGTTGTGAGTTTTTTCGCCTACTTCATACTGTGAGACAGCAAGGGAGTATTAAATAGGTTGATTGGTTGGAGTTAATTTGGTCACATTTTGGTGGTTAGGCGCGGGCATCTTCACCTGGGAAGGGATAGGTGAGCATTCACAGGCACCTAGTGGTGACTGGTAATGCCTGAGGCTCATCACCTGTGTGTCTTGAGGCCCAGGTGGTGAGATAAGGGTTACCTTTGGGGCGGACCTTCCTCACCCACTCGGAGTCATGAGGCACGTGCTGGGGTGACACGGAAAGCCTCCCTACCCATAAGGGGGGCCAGGGGGTGGTGTAAGTTCCACGCCATGCCCTGGCCTGGATTTGACTCGCCCTATCCTTAGGATGGCGTTGACCATCAAATATTGAGGATGCCCGCTAGTTTCCCCTTCTGCGAATTCATCAATAAAGTGTGGCCTATTTTAAAACCCAATTATTGTGTCGTCTCGTTATTTACTGCGCTCCGATTCTGCAATGAATATTGGTAAACTAGAGCCCTGATTACCAGCCAATTGCATCAGAGAAGCGCTGCAGAGAAGCAGGTAAATTGTGTTGCTTTTGCTTTCAGAAAATTCGGGACAGTTTTCCAGTGCCATTCCAGAGTAACTTTACATGACATTGAGCACCCTTGATGCAATTTTATGCCATGTGTAAATTTAAATATCTAAACAGTCTACCTATGGAGGAAAAATATTGGTTTGGGGGAGTTCACCCACAGAAATTGGCCTGTGGGTCACAGCTCTTCATGTTACAGTTCAAAGAATTTAGTTTTGTTTTGTTTTTAGTTCTTGACAATGTAGTAGTAAAGGTTGTGTTAAAATGAAAGAAAAGAACACTTTAGTCCCCAAACCATACCCAAGCTAATGATGTTATTCTAATTGAAGTTCTGTGATATCTTTTTGCCAGTGTGTTTCCTGGCCCTGTCAAGTCACATACTAAGGTAGGCAAGTCAGATGGGAACTCGCGCTCCCCAGGTAACCTCTTCCCTTATACTTTGATCACCCTCATCTACTACATAAAGGCCAATGATAAAAATGCAAAGGCAAAATGAACAATCATATGTATTCCAATACATTCAGCAAAGTAGGACCTCATCCCTGTGTGCTATTCATAAAATATATTGAATATATCCAAGAACATCCCCTCAAATTTTAATTCTTCCATTTCAATATTGTGATGTCAAGATTTTTGAGAAAGGCAGCATTCCCATTCCATGACACATGGAACTGAAACCTGGTTGGGAATGATGGGGGAAGGTCAATGCGACCCAGCTATACCCATCAGGTTTTTTAGTGCAGCAGGAGGCAAGGTCCAATGAGTGGACTGGTGGAGTCACAGTAACCTATCATGAATTTATCCATCTATTGAATTAACCCATCCAGCAATCTCCCACTTTGAGTATGTGGATCTGGTGATAGTAGGACGTTGAGACATGACAATTGGGATTTTGTTGGTATAATACCTGCCCCTCTGCTCAACAACTGCCTCCCTACCTGAACTGGTCTTGGAGAGGGTGTTCATTTCTCCCAAATGATTATATTTGGGGGATTTTAACATTCACACCACAGTATGTCAGGATGTCATGGCTTCCATGACAACCATGGACCTTTCTCAATTAATACCTGGCCCTATACTGGTTGAGGGGCATTGTTCTGACCTGGATGTTGTTGGCTAGAATAAAAGGGATTTGTAGATAGGGTAGTTTGAAAGGATTCCATTATCATGGGGGTACTATACAGTAGTCATTGACAGTCTTATCCTCATTGAATTTGTCTAATCCCTCTTAAAGCTGCACAGGTTAGTGGCTATCATCTTGTGATAGTAAATTTCATAGCTTTAACAATGTGCTGTGCAAAGAACTGTCTGACTCATTGGATGAACCTGGGTTCTATCCATCCTGCATAATCTCTTATGTCACTCCTTACCATTTTCCTAAACTCACAGCCCTAATACAATAACTTTTCTTTATAGGGGAGTTGCTTCAGCCACTTAATGATTATGATTGCCCTTTCCCACATTTTTTTTTTTTTTTGAGATCTAAAATTTCTGTTTTGAGGCCTGGTGACCAGAACTGTGCACAGTTTTCTCTGACTTCCCAGGGTGAAGCTATTGTTTTGAACACAATGCTGGACTCACTCCACAATTACTAACTTTTGCATTCTCTGCTGAGGCTGCACCAGCTTATGGCACTAGATAACAAATGCTACTTCCAGGCATGCAGGTGGCCCATACCCCAAATTCTCTCCTGTCCTACAGATGGGCAAATGAGCAATTCTCTAGTTTAGCATGATTCCCCAGACATCAATTCACGGCCTGTCTCTCCTTGATTTGTGCTTACATTTTTGACTGCTGTTTGTTTTGTGCAAATGGTAAAATTGCAAAAAACGGAGAGCCATCAAACATGAAAGCTGTGCAAAAATGTGCGCAAATTTTCAAAATCGCATGGATTTTCTCCATAGATCAAAGTATGGGCAATTTAAAATTTGCACATTCTTAGAAAGTTGCACATTCTGAAGTATGCATTTTGCTAACTCAAATTCAGGAGTTTGTGGACATTTTCAAAGAAAACGTGCTCCTGATTGTGTTTTGTTTGGGATCACAAATTGTCAATTTTGAGTGCTTTGTGAAATGAAAAGTTATTATCATACACCCCTGTCCCATTTTTATGGGATCCTCAATAAAATAGTGTTGTTTTGCCTCTGGATTGAACCTGTATATTCAAGAGGAAGGAAGTTTTAGTCTCCAGATCATTCGCCTGGCTGTATTTTCTTTCATACCCCACAAAGATTTGCTAAAAAATATATAACTATTTATTGGCATTGATTAAGATGTGTTCAGCATTATGTTGTTGCACTTTAGAGAACAACAGTATTGCTCAGAAGTAACTTAAGAGAAAGAAGAATGCAGTGAGACACTGTAAAATCATAGCTTTTCACTCATCAAATCAGCTTTAAATGTTTTGATCACAAAAGTGTAATTTCAACCATCTAACTGTGTGATGAATACAAATATTTAATAGATGCATTTTCTTTTTTTAGCCTGTGAAAATATATATTTTATATAAACACAGTGCTGTAATTACTGTGCTGTTTATGTTTCAATATTTTCAATGAGAAAACTTCATAGAAAAGAAACTGAGGGAAGTAAAGAATGAATGGAGATATAGGATGGATATTTGTATTGCGTATAAACTTCTTAATTGACTGACTGGAGCCAAAGTTCACTTCCAAAGGGTTTCTTCATTCAAGGATATCTACTGACTTATACCATGTTTCCTGGTGTAATGAAACCATGTCGAAGGACTCTATGGTTCTAATCTTTCCATTCTCTTTTGAATGCCTGCCCCTAATTCAAGATCAATAGTGGGGATCATTAACTGATTTTTAAAATTGGGTTGTTCATTCTAATAAATCAGCTTTCTACTATAGTACAATGTGGGGTACCAGTTCACTGGGACCTTTCTTATATTTGCTGGATATGACAATCTGGATTAAAAATAGCTGCTTTTTCCAGATCACAGTCAGATGAATCAACATGTGGTGGTGTTTGCACTTAACTTTGGTAACCTCAGGCCATACCTCCAGCTCCAGAAGAACAAAGAAAGTATGAAAGGAAAACTGATTTGGTGACTGGAAGAAACACCTCTCCTTACTTGGATTTCATTCACTTGGAAATGGAGGAGTAGCTGCATACCCTAAAAATGCTCCACATAAAAGGGCAAGTCCTGTTATGGAGAGCCTATTCCAGTATTCCTTCTCATAGACTCAGATACTAAAAGTATAGGGTCTACCAATAACTGGCAGATATGCCTGGCTGCCTAGGGACTTTCAAATTAGAGTTTCTTGAAGTACTGAATATCAAAATCTTATAAACAGCAAGTTTAGAAAAAATTGTGTAGAGCCCTGTGCAAATGACCTCTCAATATTTTCCACCATATTTCTGGATAGAGAAATTATGGGAATCACTTTACCAAATTTCTTTAGGATGAGGCAAAGAATTCTACTAATTCTTCAGGGTGGGAGTTCACTGTTAGCAGTGGCAGAGGACAGCTTCTTTCTTTTTCATGTTGTTGTTGTTCTTGCTGCCACTCCATTTTGTCTAGGCCAACACCATAAACAAAATGGTGTCTAGGCTATTGGCAGCCTAAACATTATTTGCATCTTCCACAGTGCCTGGATCTCACATTGTTTCAAGGCACTGTGAAGGGAGGAATGGCAGCTGCCACAAAAAAAATGATGGAGAAAATTCAGAGAAACTCCTGTAAATTGGGTCTTTTTGTTCTTCACCTAAAGTTTCTAGAAGAAGAAAGTCCAGTAAGAAATGTTTACTTAGCTCACTTTTTTCATGCTTAAGGAAAACATAAGAGTAATTTTGAAGGAACCATAAGACACTTCCATAAGGCAAATATTTTGTTTAGGGAGGTTCCACAGGTTTTTATATTATCACAGCCATTTCTTATCTGAAAGACTCTGAAGTAAAGTTGACTAGCTCATTCTATCTTCCACTCGCATTGTGTCAACTGTTTGTCTTCCAATTTAAGTGCTGCATAACAATCTTTGTAAACATTAATATCAATATCAATACTGCATTGCTGCATACAATGTAGTAGGCTACTTAAAGCCAATGGGATGTAAGGAACTTAGGTATGAATAGGCTTGCAATCAAAGTTTCCATTGGTTTTAGTAGATTTGGACTGTACTCTTGGTATTGCAGAGTTTAGCTTAATTCCTAGGTAAGCAACAAGCCACATATAAATGAAACAAATACAAATCAAAGAAAATAATGAAGATTTTGCTTTGGTTTACCACCTAATATCAGTGTTGTTTTTATGTACCTCATTCAATTTTGAGTTCAGTGCAAGCTTTAAATCCAAGAAAATGGGGGGGGGGGAATCTTCATCTTAAGCAAAATAATTACATTAAATTGCATGATGAAAAACTTCTGTAGTTTTTTTGGCCTGATTTTTTTTCCAGGGAAGTTGGAGTTTCCATATATCAAAAGCGACTTAATTTCTAGAATGTACAACATGTCAAGGATAAAAAATTTAAGAAGAGCCTTTGTAATATACACAGAAGGAGGGAAAAAAACATTTTTACCACATTGGACAGATGGTTTGCTAAAATATAGGACTGCTCGTTTGGAAGAAATCAGGAATCTAAACTAAGTAACACAAATTTATTCATACAGAAGGCACTTTAAAACTTATTCAGATCCATAAAACTAGAGCCAAGCTGAAAGTTCTTTGTATAACTAGTTCACTCAAACCTTCAATGTGGGTGAGTGTCAATAAGATATTGGTGGAACATCTTGACCGTATGTCCCACCTGACCATTTTTGCTACCATTGGCGGTTCATATGGACTTGTCAACAGTTTCATGCTCTTCCCTTTTGTTGGGTGCCATGTTTCTTCAATGGAAAGGATCCAATGGTGTCCAGCAACTAGCACCATTTAGGTTGTCCTAGTGAAAACCAACACTTGTGCAACATCAGTCATGCTTGTTAGCACAATCAATGTGGTAACAAGCACTATTAGCTAGTAGAAGGGGGGAAATGAAAACTCTGGAGAAAGAGGCTGGGAGAGGTGAGAATTTTGGAGAATTTTCTCCTTGGGGAGGGGGACAAGGTTTCTACATACTTTTTAAGTGTATGAAGTTTTGAGGGGTCTTCCTTCTATTTTTTTCTTTTAAAAAAACACCCCAACACGTGCAGGAGCCCAGGAGTTCTTCCTGAATGCCTATTGGAGGGTGAGGTCACATGGTCTCCAGTAGGAGTTCATGAAGAGCTGCCAGGCTTCTCTGAGTGCTGAAGGTGTTGTTGTTTTTAGAAGAAAAAAATAGAAAGAAGATCCCCAAACAACTGGCCACACATTTAAGAGGTATGTGGAAATGCTGTCCCCCTCCCCAAGGAGAAACTTCCCCCAAATTCTCCCCCTCCCTGCAAAAGAGGCAGAAAAAACAATGCTTTTTTCACTAGGAGAGAAAAAGTTCCCCAAAATGGGGGTGGGGGTGGGGACAGGATTCAGCCCAGTACTCCTATTAACATTGTGGAGGTGTCGGTTTCCACTAGAGCAATGCAAATAATGCTAGCTGATGGACAACACTGGATTCTTCCCATTTTTTCCCTATCTAGAATAAAGGTAGTCATCATTGTTTTCTACTTCTGTCCTTACTTTGATTTGGCTTCCCTATGACACCACATATCCATGACACTATGAAGCCAAAGCCGAGTCAGGGCAGAAGAAGGAACCATCTTTCCACTCTGGCATCTTCTATTATTGTGGAATTATTGATGGGTTGGCAAGGTGTCCAGCAGGGTGTAGACATGCCATTTGCAGTAAATGGGTTAATACTTCACTTTGTTTCCTACCCCATCCCTAGGGATGTGCAAATCAGAAAACCTCAAGTTCATCAATATTCTCCAAATTCTATCTTGAAGCTTGTTTCTTAACAGATTGCAAACTTTTTTTTCTTTTTACATGAAAATCTGTGTATATTTTTGTGCATCTTTGAAATGTATCCATTCTTCTCCCATTGATTGAACACTATATATGTACTTTTTAAAAAGTACACATTTTTATGCACATTTTTCAAATGTATGAATGCTGTCAAATGCCTCTTTTTTGTTGTTTTGTTCCACAAATCACACATTACAAGCTTGGTAATGTATGGACTTTGACCGCTGATTGTGTCCGGGTCCATGTTCAGCCTGAAAGGTGTGAACTGAGTAAATCTTGATAAAAATATAAACGGAATCAAATTTTTCATACAACCTCATTCATCCCCCAAATAACAGAAATCATCACCCCAGCTTCACAGCCTGCAAACTAAGTAGAAAAGCTTGAGGAACCATTTCATCTTAACCTTCAGAAAAACAACCTGTAGTAAAACATTAATACAACACCTACTATGTGTCTCAGTATGCATATAGGGGGAGATTATTGTCCTCTAAGTAACACTGGGCCTGTTTAGGCAACATGTTAAACCATGGTTAGACTACTAACTCTTTTGCAGCAATAGGTTAGTGAGCATGTTTAAACTGTGGTTGTGTAGCCACCATGGTTAGGAATGGTTCACACAACATGCTAAGCCATAATGTTTAGCTCAAAATCCTTAACCACCAAGGCTTAGCATGTCTTCTGAACAGGGTTACTGTCTGCCTATTGCTATTTATTTTTTTCATTATATCACACTAACATGATATGTGATATGATAGCATTAACTCATGTTGCCATTGGTCTGTACAAATATGGATTGATGGAGCTGCTAGGAGCTAGCCTATCAATCTTCCTTCAACACTGTACCACCTCAATTAAGTGCATGGGCTCTCCCCACCCATCTCTTTCCCTAGTCAGTAACTGTGGCTGCAGTGCCCTCCTAGTATGGACCATGATTGACTAATGCCCAGCTGTGAACTTTAGACTTTGCCTGGATGGTAGTATGATGGTCTAATATTTATTTGTTTTCCTCATTCCTGTCTCAAGTATAAGCTTTTTTCTAATATATATATATATATATATATATATACACACACAATCCAAGAGAAAATGCTATATTAACGCAGCATTTTCAGCAATGAAAGCAACTTATTATTATATATTTAATAAATGTGTTACGAGGGAGGAGGATGTCTTTTCCCCTGTTGCTAAATAGCAAGACCACCTTTTTTTCCACTGTAAAGCAAAATTGTTTCTATAGCACCAATTGTTACTTTTGCTTCTGTACATTGGAAGAATAATGGGAAGGTAAAGGGATGAGCTTGCAGAATCCTCTGCTTTTTCACACTTGCAGAAATTGTTGTTTATTTATCTTTTCCCCACAAATGAGAATGATTTTCCACGACCCAGTTATAGAAATGATGCTGAGTAAGCCAGGGATACTCTGGTTATATATGGACTTCTAAGATTTCCAGCTCTCTCTGGAAGCATGCTGGAATTAAGCCTGGCAAAATTTATATTATGCTGCAGTAGTTTCCTCATGATCATCGTGTAGGTAGCTGGAGGAAGTATCATATTCTGTTTGGTGTCCTTCCTAACTGATGCACTTGGCAACAGCTCAGCCTAAACAGTTATAACAGGAATCCCAAAATATCTATATGACATCAGAATTTTCTTTATGAAATATTATAACCCATGTGTCTTCTGTACGCTGCTTTTGAATACTACCGTATTTCATTGAACCTAAGATGCCATCGATTATAAGACACACCTTAATTTCAGGGCCACCAACAGGGAAAAAGCTTTGCATCGATTCTAAGATGCACTCGTTTTCAGACACGTTTATTTGGGGGGAAAGTGCATCTTAGAATCGAAGAAATATGGTAGGGCTGTGCATGCCCCCTTTCCTCCCCTTCCCCACTCACTTCCATCGCTGCCCGGTCCTCACTGTCAATGCCGCTGCCAGCGGCCTCCTCGGCCTGGAAATGCGGTGCTAATGCAACCAAGGCTGCGATCCCACATGCACGCAGTGAGTGACGTTTCCTTCCCTCCATTACTTTTATCGCTTTGGGGATACCGTATGTGAGATGTCTGCCTGTGGCCAGGGAAGGCATGGGGAAGGGGGAGCAGCTGCATGTTCAGAGCGAGAAATAGGTGCAGACGAGGAAGAGAGAGTGAAACTGTGTGTGTGTGTGTGTGTGTGTGTGTGTGTGTGAGAGAGAGAGAGAGAGAGAGAGAGAGAGAGAGAGAGAGAAGGGGAGGACGGACCCTTGTGAGGCGCTCTTCTGCCCGGCTGGGCCCCTCCAGTGCGTCCACGCGAGGACTGCTACTGCTCCCCCCGCCACCCCCTCAGCCTCTCTCTCCTCACCACAAAGATGAGGAGGAGGAGGGGGGGAGGAGGAGCAGAAGACCCCCAGGCAAGAAGAGGAGGCTGCTGCCGCCTCCGCCATCCCTTCCTGAGGAGAAGGTGCTCCTTCCTCAAGGTAGGCACGGCATTTCCAGGCCGAGGAGGCACAGCCCTAAAAAACCTGCAATTCTAAGACGTACCCCATTTTCAGAGACATTTAAATGGGTAAAAAAGTGTGTCTTAGAATCGATGAAATACGGTAAGTCATTATAGTATAACTGAATGTCTTCTGAATGGGAGACCTGTTTGACTTCTTGTTTTACTTTTTCCTCTTCCCATTTTAGCACCTATATCTTTCTGCCTCTTAAATTCTGCCTCTTAAAGTCATGTCAGCCCTAGTTAACATACCCAATAGAGAGGGATTATGGGAATGTGAATATGCTAACAGTTTTCATTTTTTTTTTAAATCCTATTTCAGTTCAAGGTTGCAAAAAGGCTAAATCTGGGTGATGTGCAAACTGAAATCAACTTCACATACATCCCTACATCAGAGACCTTCCTCTGAATCCCCCTGACATTTAAGGTCTTCTTAGTTATGGCATCCAACCTGTTGAGTCTCCTCACATAGGGAAGTTTGCTCTGCATTTACTCTTGAATATTTTTGCATGGGCTAAAGATGTTTTTAAAAACACTTAAATGATGATTGATGCTTTTTGTGTTTACTTTTTAATTCTGTTGCTGCATTTTTATTGCTTGCTGATTTCTTTGTGCTATTTTAATGGTTGTTATTCTTGATATTTTTATTGATTGATTTTGTTATTTATGCTACCATAGGCACTAAAGTGGGATATAAATGTTTAAAATAGTCTAATAAAAATATGAAAAGTTCTTAAAGGTTTAGTACCCCACAGGTGCATGGAATTGCTGAATGAAAAGTGTGAAAAATTATAAAGCAGCATCCCTGTAGTAAATGGCTACCATCTCCAATCTTCACACTAAAATTTTGATCAAAGCAATGATTACTGAGATGCTAATTTATACCACTGCCCCGAATTGCCCAAGGCACCCTGAGGTGCTTTGGGCAATCCCTATCCACTTAGCTTTAGTGTGCCTTGGGCTGACCTGGTACTACTTCACATTTGGGCCAAAGGAGGCTGAATCGGCCCGCCTTGGCTCAGATTTGGGGATTTGGCTCAAGGCAGCGCACAAACCTAATTGGAAGGCCCTATTCATTGATATTTTTGATATTTTTATTGATTCTTGGATAGGAATAGCCTCACAACAGTTATCCATGCACTGGCAGCACACATACACACACACACACACACACACACCTTCAGAACTATGGTTTTTTTAACATGCACATTTATTTCAATTCATGAAATCTCAGAATTAATGGCTAAGTTTTTTAAAAATAAAATTGCTTGTATGTTAGGCTGACCAGATAAAATCCTGGTCAGGACTCCTGTAACTTTAACAGTAGTAGAGAAAAGGGAATTTCAGCCAGGGTCATTTGTATGCAATTAGTTCCTGGTGATATTCCCTCTTCATCACAACAGTTAAAGGTGCAGGCACTATACTAGAGTGACCAGATGCAAAAGAAGGCAGGGCCCCTGCAACTTTAACTGTTGTGATGAAGAGGGAATTTCACCAGGAACTAATTGCATACAAATGACACTGGCTGAAATTCCCTTTTCTCTACAACTGTTAAAGTTACAGGAGCCCTGACCTGGATTTTATCTGGTCACCCTACTGTATGTTCTTTATGGACTCGAAAACCTTGTGTCCAATTTGTATGAAACATTCATCCTCAGTCTGGGATGGTTTTAGGCATAGTAAATATTTTGACCGCCATCTTGAAAAAATGGTGGCCAATTGACACTCACTTCCTCAATGCCATTTAATTGATTGTTACATTGTAGGATTTATTCTACTTCTATCTGCAATGGTTTTAGGCATAGTGGAAATTTTTGACTTCCATCTTGAAACAAAATGGCAGCCAACCATTTTTTTTTACAGATTCACTGCTTCAGTAACAGTTGATCAATTCCAACCAACTCATGATTCAGCACTGCAGCAAGCAAATTTTGACCATATAAAATTGTGTCCACCATCTTGAAACAAAAGGGCAACCAATCAATATTTTAAAAATGTATAGCTTCATATACTATTCAGCCGATATAACCAAAATTGCTATGCTGATTCCACACTGCTGCAAACAAATTTTAACCACACAAAAATCATTATAAAATTAATAGCAATTAGTAAACAAAAACTGAAATTGGCTGAACAGTAATATAAATTGCTATACATAGATAACTCCATGGCAGAGGCCATGCTTAGGATACCAGTGGTCATGACTTCACGCAGATAGGGCAGGCACAATGTATCCAACTCTGACAGGTGTTGTATCATCCTTTGTTGTATCAAGCTTTGTTGTATCATCCTAAATCATGCAAATCCAGGTCCATTTTCTACTTAAATTTATAAGTTAAAAAAACACTGCTTAAGAAGAAGTCCCTCCTCCTCCTCCTCCTCCTCCTTCTTCTGAGTCTCAACAAACATAGATAGAAGTGGTTGTAACATTATACAATCGGACTTCAAAAAAGCTTTTTTGCTAATTTATTTATGGAAGTTTTCTTTATAAATTTAGCAGTCAGGTTTGAAGAGGACTGGTCCTTTTTAAAGAGCAGAGGGTAGAAATAAATGGATGTTTTTCTCAATGAACAAAAATAAGCAAAACTAATTGGGGGTACTGCTATTAAATATTCATAAATGATGTGGAGTCCACTTTGGTTTCAGCAATGAGCAAGAACACTATAGTGTCCACTGTAGGCGGATAGTACCAGTAGAACAAGCATGGAAGGGAGGGGAAATCCTAAAAGGTGCAGGCCAGTATTTAATAGAAAATCCCTCATTCTGACATATTTTATTCAAAAGGTTCTATGTAAAAAAACAAGGTTCACATTTCTAGCCAAGTGTATTCTAGTACTATTTATTTAGTTCCTTGAAGAATTTTGTCTCAGAAATGCATATGGGATTTAAGATGGTAAAATAAATGCTGAAATTCACTAAACATATGCAGGAATGCTGCAATGTATTGTCTGTATTGTATATGGACAAAAAAACTGCATTTGCAGCTGTGTAGAGACTGCTGTATATATGGTGTTGCTACAACACCTGACCATGAAACTGGTTCATATGGAGCCATTTCCATACAGAAAGTTAAAATGTCTAGCATGCAGCTACTTAGTTCATCCAACCACCTCAAATCTGATTACTCTGGAGAGACTCTTACTGTTTCCTACTGTTCTAGCATGGTCTTGTGTATTGCATTATTTTGTCTCACTGGCTCTCTTTTTGCCAGTTGTTATTTAGAGGATACACTGTGAAACATTTTTATCTTTCCTTTGATTTATGTGTATCGATTACTTTGTAGTTACCATTCATTTTAGTCAAGAGTCAAAGATAACACTCTTTCCCATTTACCAGCAATGTAGCTTTTAAAGTATTTTTCTTTCTTTTTTACATAAGCAAGTAATGGTTTTGAATTCCCTTCTGGGACTCAGTGAAGCATTATTGTCAACAACATGAAATTGGTGTCATCTTCAAACATAACCTGTTTTTACATAGCAACGTAATGAATTTCAGCTGAAATCAGTCTTTATATGCATCACTAGGATAATGGAATGCCTCTTATGACTCAGAAAAATATAGGTGAGATTCTCCCCATGGCTACATATGGCCATGTCCCATTAATTTCAATGAGTTAAGAATAAGAGACTGGTGAGAATAAGCAACAAAACATGAAAAACATGCCAAGTGAAACTGTTGGCTGGGACTCACAGGGAAGTATCCAATCAGACACTATCACTAATGTAACTTACATTGCTCTCACATGAGGGACCATTAGCAGAATGCCAGTGATGTTAGTTGGTGAGACAGGATTCCCCCCAAAACCCATCATACCAGCTAACACTATGGGTGTTATGCTAGAGGTCCCTTACCCTCGCATAATGTCATTTACATTAGAGCTTGTTTCCAATCAGGTACTGCACATACTGCAAATGCATTTACCCATAGATAGATACTACAATTGCAGCTGGGTCATCAGGCTGGATCATGCAAGTAAATTTATCTAAGGATAGGGGGAGGATTATATGAATTCTGCTATTGCAAATATTGACTTCTGTGAGTAGCTATGGGCAGGGATGTGCTGTATGTCTTCCACCGCACAAAGGGGCACATGATAATATAGGAGAAAATGGCATAGGCATATTTTATTCTAACCAGAAATATTCTTGCCATTTTTATAAATCTGTGACACAGGAGTTAAACTAAGATGTTTGGTTTAAAAGAAAAAAACTTGTGCATTCTTCTGTGCAGTGGAGGCTGGTGCCTCCAATTTCGGTGGTTTGGAATCCATTCTGGGTTTCAGTCAGCACCAGCCAGAACTCTAAAGAAGCTATCTAAGGTGCTGAACCTTATCTCCAAAATAGGTTAAGCACCATAGATAGCTTATTTAGAACTCTGGCTGGTTCTGACTAAAACCCAGAATGTATAAAGCCCCACCAAAATCAGAGCCATCAGCCTCCACTGCTTATGTGACATGTTCTCTCAAGAGCTACCCAGAATTCCTTGGACTTAGGTAGGAAAGAGGATCAACTGGTGGAAGGGACAGAGCACTGTAATAATCAGGACCATTGATCCCAGGAAACATGGAAACAGTGTTGCACGTTGGACTTACCACTTGTACTCCTAAAGAACTGCAGGTGTTCTGCTATTTTGTCTATCAAGTTTGAACATTGAACCTGGGACCTTTTGTATGCAAAGCATGTGCTAAACCATTGAGCTACAGCTTTTCCCCAAAGCACTGAACTCAGATAGCACCTTGAATTGGGTTAGGGAACAAAGTCCACTTTCAAATATAATTGCTTCTAAATAGGTGTGCTGCTTTATACACATGAATAATGAATGTTGTCCTTCAGATACCTCTTCCCCATAAAAATGTTCAGGGACCTGTATTTGTCAAAACATCTTCCAAAATGAGCACTGATGCAAATAATTAATTCTGCTTTTTTGGAACCACTGTAGCCTCCTTCAGTAATAAACACTCAAGAGTCTCCTTCAAACAGAGAAATCATCAAAATGGTATTTATTTATTATTGCATTTATATCCCACTTTTTTTCCTCCAAAGAACCCAAGGTGGCATACATAATCCTCCTCCTCTCCATTTTATCCTCACAACCACAACCCTGTGAGGTAAGTTGGGCTGAGAGTCTATGATTGGCCCAAAGTTACCCAGTGGGTTTCCATGGCTGAGTGGGAACTAGAACCTGGATCTCCCAACTCCCAGTGTAACACTTTAGCCACTACACCACACTGGCTCTCATTGGTAGGCCATTGTATTGGTGGGGCTGGTTTTCCATCCATGATGTGGTAGGTCTAGATGGAACAGGTTGATTCAGTAAGTAAGTACAACTTGTTTTTGATATCCTCAGAAGATTTTAGCAGTATTTTAGAGTTGTTTGTTTGTTTGTTTTCTGTCAGTCTGTCTGTCTGTCTTTTTTTTAAAACAGAAATCAATACCCATATATCTGTAGCCATTACAACTTGGAATCTGTAGCATAAGGGTGTCTGCAACTAAAAGATATATGTTGTGTCATTGAGATTTTTATATATTGACATGCATTTGTAAGAATGTCAAATGGCTTAATTAGAAAATAACATATACACGTTCCATAGAGCAGCAGTTGGCAAGACAGTGGAAGAAGCAAAAGTAGGTCACATTAAATTTATAACGATTACAATTGGCTTTCTCTCTAGTCCCACTGCCTTCAGTGACCAGGTGATCCATGCTGGCTTTTGATTCTTCCTTTTCCGCTTCATTCAGACTGTGAATTTTCCCACACCTTGGAGTTTGCTCATCAAGCAGAACATTTTATGCCATCTGATTAGATAGTGTTAACAAAGCATTTACGCAAGCTGCTAGTCTGATCACAATGTATCCTGCCATTTCAACCATTATTATTGCTTTGCTGATAAGGAAAAAGAAGAAAAAGAACCACTTTTGTGTAACACATCAATTATTTGTTAAAAGGAATTTTAAGATCTCAGTATCTGCACTTTCTCTGAGAGGCAGATAGAAATAACAGGCTACATTTTAAAACTATCTCTGCTGGTAATTATATTCAAGGGACCAGAGAATGGCTTGTGCCTTTTAAACAAAACAAAACCCTGTGGGCAATCCAGGTATGTTATCAATTACTTATCCACGTGTCCATCTACCTTTTGTTGCATGAATATTTTTCACAGTGTGAATGTCTTAAGACCCATATAGATATTTGCTACAGCAGATCACAGTAACAAATAGCTGTTACTGAAAAGAGAAAAAGAGTTATAACTGTTGATAATGGGGCCATTGCAATCTTAACCGCTCTACAGCAACCACTGTACAAAATTGAAGAGAGGCAGATATCCACAGCAATTATTTGGGCTTCGCTGATAATAAACTGTTGGGAAATTGGCCAGGGCATTTGCTGACAAACTTGTTTTTACCATGTCCATTTGCAGGCTGAGCCTCACTGATGGCCTCTGTGTTGTAAAGAATAAGAATAAGAATAAGTATTTAGTAAGACTTTTGGAGGGGGGAAATCATGGCCTTGGTGGGGGGGATTTGGGGGTAATCCTGATTTCTTTAGTTAACAGAAAGCATTTTTATCTCATCTGCAGTCACATCCTTCTTCTCCATCAGCTTTAATGCCTTTAAAGAGCAGCTATCTCAAGTGAAGAACCAACTAAGTGGATATGTTGCACTTTGCAATTCCAGCTGTCCAGCTTCTTTGAAATGTGTAAGAGGGCCTCTGCCACTGCTCATGCTTAATCAATCCTTTTGATAAATGAGTCTACTACTTAAGCAGGCTAATTGGAAAGCCCTGTCCCTTATGTCCCAAACATTGTGAGTTCAATCTTCTACTGGTTCTTGTTCAAAGGTGCATGCAGATGGCTTTCAGTTCTTGCTCTTTATTTGAAATGTGGTGGGTGCTTTTTTGCAGGTGAGCTTCAGATGAACCTAGCAATAGTGTAGTAAATCTTGAAGTGCAGCTGTTGATCATGACAGTCCACACAGCCACCTCCCCTAATGAGAGGCCAAAAATACAGGCAACTGTGTTGATCCATATCAATAAGCCCATTGTAGCAGTGGCCATGTCTACCAACAGCAGGTCTTTTATAAAGCTGTTGGGTCTTAATTGCCCGTTCAGAAGGAGGCCATCTCAAAATACCTTGTATTACAACAGGGATAGCTCACAATGATATATTGTTGCTGAGCAAATCCATCCCATGCCTTCCAGCTGTTTTGGGGATTGCAGCTAAACGCAAGCAGGAAGGAACAGGGAATTCTGAGGTGGGTGGCAGATGACATCAACATCCCTAATAATAAAAAAAAATTGCTGGCATGGAATTCCTGCAAGCCTTGGCTCCACTACACCACTGCAGCCCAGGAAAGAGATTTCAGCATGAATTTAAATTGTGCCTAGAGGTCTCGTTGGACTTACCAAGAGCCAATTATCCTGCTTGGCCAATCAGAATTCTGGTAGAATGAATTACATAATCAGCAATTCTTTGAGGCCAACCCCCACCTGATTATACTTTTTTCTTTCTTGATGTCTGGGCTTTGTCTAGGGATGTTGGACAAATCGCCTGCAGATTCAAATTAATTTGCAACTCTAGGAATCCAACCTATGGATTCCACAGCAGACTGGCTTTTTCCAAATCGCACATAATAATAATAATAATAATAATAATAATAATAATAATGATAATAATAATAATAATAATAATAATCTATTTCTTACCCGCCTCTCTGTCCGGATCGAGGCGGGAACAACAACATGACAAAATACATAAAACCGATCAAAACATGACACACACCATCAAAACTGCACCAAAACATCCTAAAACATCCCAAAAACATCCTTAAAACATTCTAAAATTCCACTGGATATGCCTGCCGGAAGAGAACAGTCTTCTGCTGACTTTTATTATTGTGGGGGGAGCGGTTGCACAAATTCACACTTGTACTAATAATATACATTAGTGCACTTGAACATTAATGCACATTTGTACATCCCTAAAAATAACAAAAAAAACCCACCTAATTCTGTCAATGAGCAGGTTACAACAAAATACACCTGACACAAATGGAATGGATTTCACAAAATCCACACATTCTTAGTTTTGGCTGCTGCTGCTCGTTGTGTTATTTCAGATCCAGTAAACAAAGCCTATCAATTACTGATTGACTTGAATGTGCCAAAATGATCTCTCTTCCTCCTTGCCTGCCTTTTGTTATAGGGGCAATGGCTTCCTTAATGTGTCTCCCCTTTGAGGTGGTGCCTTTCTTATTCTGTCTTTCCTTGCTTCCTGGATCATTGCTAAACATGATGGGGGCTTAAATGAAGTGCTGTTGTCCAACACCCCTGTTGTTTGTTCTCTCAGGCCAGGGCATTTGGGGCCCGGGTTCAGTGAGTGGGGGACTGGGGTGGGGGAGAGAAAGGGAGAGATGGAGATCAGACTTGACTGCATTTTTATTTTATTTTATAACATTCTAGCTTAATCAGATTTGAGAGGTGGTGGGTCAAGCTTCCTTATGGACTCAAAATGTCTTGAAGGGTTTTTTGATCATTCCTTACTTAGTTTCAGGTTTAATTATTTCTGACTCACAAATTTATATTTGTCATGTAAATTGCAGTTCCATTTTCATACAATTAGGCTTAATTCACCCTGCTCCTATTTATGCGGTGAGCAGTTTTATGCTTCAAACTGTCAAGGGCCTCAAGGGCTCCCTGCCTGTCTTGGCTATGCTTCCATTCTACAGGCATAATGATTGATTGCATTGAGTTATAATAACAGCACAGACCCCAACGACCCAGTCATTTACTTAGCCCTTTCAATAAAACCATGGCCTGTTTAAAAAATCCATTTTAGTGTCTTGGTCGTCTTCTGCCTGTGGCAAAAATTGTTCAGTGTCCTTTTAGTTCCACCTGTTGCTAATATTCATACATACTATGTATATATTTGCTTTAAGGCAGCTGGTGAGATGGTTTCTTTGCATGACAAATGAAGCCTAACAACTAGCATGCCACTGTCAGCAAAGTTTCAGAAATCATATATGAAGAAGAACTGAAACCTGTTTACAAATCCAATTCATTGTCATTTAAATGTTTGCCACCTCACTCCTACTTTGAGATCTGTAGCTTCTAACTGGGCACAAATCAGCTAAAGTTCAGTGCATTCAGTCTCATTGATTTCAACTGAAGAGGTAATAAACTGGACTGAATTTTTTTTAAAAAAAAATCTTTAAATTTGTCCTATAGCCAATAGTTATGTGGTAACAGCTAAGTCACCACTTTCTAGTAGTACTGGGTAATGGCGTAGTGCAATACTCTTATGGTTGGGCTAAACAAAACCAGTTAAAGTGCAATCCTAAGGAATTCTAGAGAGGGGGGCTCTGAGATTGGAGCCCTCTGTCTATCCTTAGCCTTGGCAGGTAGGGTGGGGAAAATGAATGAAGCATCTTCTACTCATGTTCCTGTTTGTTTGTTTGTTTGTTTGCTAAACTGGCCTCTCAGCCTTGTCCTACCTCTTAGTGGGCAGGGAGGGGAAAAAAGAGGATTGTTGATACAGAAGACTCATGGCCTATCCTTCCCCCTCCCACCCCAGTTCCACCCCTTTTCTCCCCAATTCTCATCTGAAGTTGTGTTGTGACCTCAGAAAGTTTCCATGCCGGCTGTGAAGAGTGGTTGGGGAAATCTGTGCTAAGTTTTCTTTCCTTTATAATGTAGCCTTGTCTAGGCCTTGGAGAGAGAAATCCCACCATCCTTTGGGCCCTATGACACACTCCCAGGGACCATAGGATTGCTTTCTTATTGTTATTTTGTATATATATATATATATATATATATATATGCTTTTCCGTCACTCTGTAAGAAATGGTTGCTTATCATTTATATTGCCCTAATTTGCTCTGACACACAGTTATATCTGCCTGTACCTTGCAATCAGTGATGTCAATGAGAGAGCAAGAGAGGAGGAGCTTGTCACTTTCTTTAGATTCAAAACAAAACAAGCCACAGAAATTGTGCATTTTCATCTTTCCTGCCCATGAACTGTTGCTCACTAGGGGGTTTGAAAGACTAAAATTGTGTGGAGAGCCAGTTGGGGTTGGGTTGTACTCCTCAAGGCCAAAACCAATTTGAAGATGAATTGACCACTTCTGACTACTTGGGAGGGGATTGATTTGAATTTGATGGCCTGGCATCTGTTCCCTGTCTACCTACAACTGCAATTGCCATATGCGAATCACCTATAAGAACCTATTTTAATAAAATTAATTTGCCTGCTTCCTCCACAGTTCAGGGGATGAAGGAGCATTTGTGGCTAAACTCCCAGTGGGCAGGCAGGCATGCTGGCAATGCCGCATGACAACACCACATCAGATAGCAGGGATGAAATGGTTATTTAAGCCAAATCCCTGACACTGTTTAAACTGGCATCTGCCCTCCCACCCGTGAGTAGGCTCAGCGCAGGCATTTGCTGTTCATGTTTGGGCTGAGTAAGATATTTATTTATTTATTTATTATTCTTAATAATAATAATACATTTATTTATAACCCGCCTCTCCCTCCGGATTGAGGCGGGGAACAACAATAAATATAAACACAAGAACCACAAAATAGATAAAATATTAAAGCAAATAAAATCTAATACATCATTAAAACCATCTTTAAATACATCATTAAAAACATTTATTTATTTTGCCTAGCTCATGAATTGGCATTGGTGCTGGTTCCGTCCCACCCCACTCCTACCTATGCTGTATTGAGTAGCCTGGGCAGTAATTGCCTTTTGGTGTTTTTACGTAGATGCCATTAAGTAAGTGTTATTCTTAAGTCGATAGCCTGGTCACAGCTAATGGGAAATGTGAGTAGGGCACCTATGGACTCAATTATCAGTGAGTGCCTGGAAGCTGTCTCCAAGGATCATAGGACTCAGGGCAGGAAGGAACTGCTTTTGGGGCCTTAAAGAGTCAAACACTAAGAGCCTTGGGCAATGAAGGGTTAGGACTCAGGAGGGCATCTTTAACACCTAATGTTGTAGATAGAAGCTAGGGACAGGCAAGGGTCTGTCCCTGGGCTGAGGAGCAGGCTTGGTTTATCTTGTTAAGAACGTAGTAAGATCCACACCTCTATAACAGTTTGCAGCTCTCTTGTTAAAGTTAATAAAGTTGTAGCCCAATCTTTTGTGTCATTTCAGTGGATTTGGTCAGCATAAAGTTCCTAAATGACCTTGTAGAAATGAGAGAATAAAAAAATGCAAACAACAGAGAAAGAAAAGGAGGACCAGAAGCAGAGTAGATGAATTTTATAAGAATGCAATTTAAATATTTCACTTACCTACAGATTATGCACTGCTTCATTTTATTGTACTTTTGCCATAGCAAAGTTGGCTACTGTATTTGTCTTTTTAGGTCATTCAACCAACTTTACCTTTTATCCCTATAGGACATTATTGTCTCCCTTTCTAATTACCCTTTCCTTTGATTCCATTCCATTCCTCACATTCCTCATTTCTACCTTTCTCTTCTGTTGCTCTCAAGCTTTAGATTACTAAGGGAATAGGGATGCGACAAAATGACCCCCAAAAAGGAGGAAAAAAGTCCAGTCTGAAATCAAACAGAGATTTATTGGCAGGAGGGAGAAGTTAAAGAGTAAAGCAATAGAAAGAAAACCATTTGAAGGGAGAGAAAGATAGGGCAATAAAGCCCAAGATGAATGATAATAAAAGATCAAAGGGACCAAATTTGAACAATTTAAGTGAAAGCCAAGCAGTCAGCATGGAACAGAGGGAAAGACTTAGTTTGACAAGAAGGCAGGAAGGGGGCTATAAAAATTTTTTTGAAGTAAGCCACCACGCCGAGCTAGACTACATAATGATTCATATAGGATATTTTGAGCTGTGAAGGTGGCAGAGGGATTCTGAAGCAATCAAAGAGAGACTCGCTGATTCTAGAAGCAGAGTACGGTGGCATACTTTTCCACCAGTCCTAAGCCTGATGCTGAGGCATGTGACCATTTTGTATATGCTGCTCTATGCCCAAAGACTAAAACTTTGATTTCTTTTGACTCTGGCACAAAGTGGAAGACTGATCCCTGCACAGTATCGCTTTTTATCCAGTCCCTATTTCTGAATTCAATCCCTACGGTTCCTCTCATTATGGTCCCTTTTCTCAATTTTTTTCCTACCATGTTAATTGCTGCATTTGACTCTCTTATTTTCTTTTTTTGGTCATCCATCAACTGTTCTTTTCACCAGTGTTTGAGCTTGGGGGTGTGTCCATTGTCCTCTCTGAGCAGTCAGACAGAAACCGCTTTCTCTCATCAACACTGAAGGGGGAGAGAGGGCTGAAAGGCTCTCACTTTGCTTTCAAGGCCTTTGTGCTGAAACCAGAAAATTCCTTGCATGGAGATGTACACTATTTTCCCCCTCCCAATACGTTGTGAGATACTCACAGAATATCTCTAAGGCAAACTTTTAATCTCCCCTTGAAAAAATATGTCTTTGCTACATTTTTGCTCCTGTTGACTAAATCAAGAGGTGTTGCATCAGTTTCCAAAGTAATAAGGAAACGTTCTGGAATTCAGATCATCATTCAACAACCTCTGCTATTTGTGGCAAGAAAAAGGAAAAGAAGAGATGCAATATTAATTTCTAAAGCACAAGAAAGAAAGCTCAAGGCTTAGATTCAATAATTGCTCCTCAGTGAGTGGGAAGATCTGCCACTCTTGCACAGGGCTGTGCAGAAGGGGGGGCAGTGGGGCCAGTTGACCCGGGACACACAATTTTGAGGGTGCACTCCAATGTGGAGGTCTCCCCTAGCTTACACTACTGCTTCCGTAGCGTAAGCGGCCCATCGAGAAGCGAGAAGCTCACCTTGCGGAAAAAGCTGTCCGTCGTGAATACCACGGTCAAACTACAAGCTCCAGAGGGCCATGCCGCATGTGGGGCAGGGATATATGTGCCTAAGTTGTGATGGTTGTCCTTCCTCTTTCCTCAATCTTCTCCATGGCATATAATCTCTGGAGCGAAGGAGGGTGAGGTAAAGATGGTGATAGTTATTAATGATAATGATGATACCGTGAGGGTGATGATGACGATTCTGTTTGATAATGAAGAAGGACCATTCTATGGTTGTTGCTTCTATTTGTACAGCAACTAAAAATAAATGTTAATTTCTGGTTCAACATTGAGGTGTTGTAGAACAGGTTTAATATGAAGGTGTTATGTAGAACGGACATGTTGGTGGGCATTAAAAAACGTTAAAAAATACTTAATGAGCAGTTTGAAATGGGGGGGGGCACACACTTCCCATCTGGCCTGGGCATATTACCAGCTCTGCACAGCCCTGCTCATGCAAAGGGGTGTTCCTGAATTTCTGGGCCTGCTGCCATCCACTGCTCTACATCCCACAACTCTCAGTAACGGCTCTGTGGAGCAAAAAACCTGTTCATGTTCTTTATATTTGTATATATTTAAGTAGTGATAATTTTGTAAAACTAGAAACATCTTTCACATCATAACCGTCCTCATCATCAACAACAACAATGTGGCAATCCAAAAATAACCCTTTCAGCAAAATTTGCATTTCATTTTTACTGGGGCGGGGGGGGGGGGGTTGTGTGTATTCCAGAAATGTAAGAATGCAAGAATCCTACATTGTGACATAACCTGTTATGATATAATAAACATTTCTGATAATACAGAATCCCAAAATCCAAGGAGAAATTGATTAGGAGAGGATTTTGTATGCATCCCTATTTGATACACTGTCCTCAGCAAATAGTTGAGAAAGCCAACAGGGATTGGATTGCTTGAGGTTTTCTGTGAAATGCAGGTACTTTTTTCTCCTGGTAGTCAGCTGTGTGGATTATGTATCACTCACTGGCCCTGCACAAGTCTCTGTGAGGCATGGGTTTCAGTGGAGGGAGAAAGATCCAGCTGAAGAACCTTGCATACAAGGATTCTGAGCATCTCCAGCAAAACAGACATAGTCTAGCCTTCAGTGTGCAGCTATTGTGCATCATATTTTTTTAAATTGGGAGTATTTCTCATATTCCTTTCCCTCCTGTTTGATTGCAAATAGGAATTGCCTATGGTTTGCAAACAGCAAAAAGGAAGAAGATTATGGATACTAAATTAAAAACATAGCAGGAGGCAATCAAATAAAAATTATAAACATGCAAGCTTATAATTAATTTCTAAATTATAATTAAATAAATTAAGGCTGCAATCCTATACACACATATATGGGAGTAAGACATATTGAATTCAATGGGAATTATTACTGAGTACTCATGCATAGGAATGTTGTAAAATTTGAAGATCTTAGTACTATCATCAGATTGCCTTGGCATATGTACTGTTTATTTCACTGGAACAAGGTTATATTAAATAAAGTTATGCATATGAATAAAAATTAAAAGGATGATTTGATGGGCAGAAATGAAAATAAAAATATGCCAACCTTAATTAGCTGATAATGTAACCCTCATATAAATCTAATGTGTCAGGAATATAACCTATCTATTTATTTCTGGCCTGGTTCATTTCCAAAGCAAAAATTGGTTTTTAATTATTTTAAAGGAATTTACTAACAATCATGTAAAAACAAAAATACATGGCACATTTATACTGATTAATACATGGGAACATTGCTTTTAACAATGTATAAGCTATTTGAGTTGTTCTAATTGTTAATTTGAATACCACTAACTAAATACTCATTTGGAAAACATGAAATATGGAACATGCCACACACCTTAGCAAATTCATTCCCACCAGCATCACTATCAACTCTTTGAAAATCATATAAATAAATATTCCTTGAAAACATGAAAAACACAACATTTAGGTTAGTATGAGTTTGATGTCCATTATTTGAAATAAAATATATGAAGTGAATTTGTCTATATACTCCTATGGTAATGTTTCTACTGAAATAGCCCAAGTGAACTTCAGTTGCCGTTGTCCATGGTGGTTGTCTCTTTTACCAGCAGGCCTGTTTCTACAGCTTGATTATCTCCAAGGCTGTTATCTGCTCTGGTCTAATAAATATAATTTATAAGATTCTGGAAATCCCAAAAAATATAGTTCAGCGAGAGATAATTAATGTGGTCATTGGGGCCACTCTGTGTTCTATACTATTTAACTACTAATCACAACCTTTTTAAGCATAATTCAATCTAATAATAAAGATAGTGCTTCCTCAGGAACTTCACATTTATGGAGTACATGCACTCAGGCTTAACCATTCAGAGAGATGCAGCTTCTAACTGTAGAATATTTCAATCTTTTACAATTTCAGGAAACTATTTTTCCTTAAAAATAAAATTGTGAAGAAAGATTTTATTGGACTATGATTCAAATTTGATAGAACTGCTGGGGACTACCTGAATTGCATCTAGCCATTGGTCTAACAATTGACCATGCTGTCCTAAGGCAACAGAAGGAAGAGGTATTCCTTAGTGAACAATATATTGTACTGTTCACTAATATCCATAGCAGTAATTGTCAGGAATTATCTGATTATTAATATTACAGGCATATAAACACATATTAGTCAAAAGCTTTAGGAATCATGTGCAACATTGCATTTCCCCCCAATCTAGTAATTTTGTTGAGTCCCTACCTGGGCTTATCAAAAGAACCATTTGTCTGTTTCATGGATTCTGTCAAACACTCCTAAACCTCACCAGGTTTTTCAAACATTCATCAGGAATGCTCAAAAAGCCTGAATGGGTGAAGTGTGCCATCTCCTTCCCTAGGAGTTGTCTGGCAGAGAATGAAGCTCAGAGCATTGTTTTGTGCATAGGGGTGTGCAGCACATTTCATTAGAGTGTGCACTCAGGGATATTTTTTTAAAGGCAAACATTTATTGAATACTCAATCATAAAAGACATTATTTTTATTCATTTGTTTATTAAACACTGTAGATGCTGATGCTCTACTCTGCATTCAGCTTGCCTGACCATGGGAGAGCCGTTGCAGGGGGATGAGGAGATGCTCCCCAAGCCCCAGCATTGGTGAAGCTTTGCAGTGACACTGGCCAGAGGAGGGGCTTAGGAGGCGATATTAGCCTTCGGGGGCCCTGCTCATGGTCTCTTTGAAGTGTTGCTCCTGGCAGAGAGTCTCCTAGCAGAGCAATTCCTTTTTGCTCCTGCTGCTGGGAACAATGGCATGCTGTTGGGATCATTCCCATTGTGTGGGTGACATTTTGGCATGACGCGCACCTGGTATCATTTACATGCACCTCTGTTGACGTGAAGTTAGTTGACACAGCCACACCACCAGAGGTCTAGTGGCCGAGGAGGTGTAGCTCCCAGCAGACAGGCTCCTAGCAGACGGATTCCTTGTAGTTCCTGCTGCCGGGAGCAATGGCGTTTTCTTAGAGGCAGCAGTTCTTCAGCGCAGTGGTGGAATAGCCAGAGGACAGCTGGAGGACTGTTCCCACTGCATCTGGATCCCTACTCAGTGGTTCCCTCAATTCGGTGCTTATTGCTAGAGACATTAGGGTGTGCCTGGGCATACCTGGCACACCGCTTGTGCACGCCTATGATTTTGTGCTAAAGAGATGTCCCAATAGAACTCTCCATGCCTTGGTGGTCATTGCCCTTTCCCCAAGATAAGGCATATTACTTACTTTCTGATTCATTTCTTTTACTTGAGGTAGTGGCAGAGGTGGAAAAGCTCATCTGAGTCTGACCCATCTTGCAAGGGCCTGGACAAAATGGGGAACTACTTTAGAGGAAATGTGGTATCAACATATAATAAAAACAAATACATTCAGAATATAGTATACTAACTGAGCAATCCAAAGATGGTGGTGGAGGAGAATCCATAGTAACTGAACTACCACTTCATATGCCTGCCAAACTCATGCCAGCAGGGTGGATGGTGATTTGGAGGTTTTGTTTTGTGTTTTGTAGGGGGGGGGGGTTATTCATTTATTTACAATTTTTTTTCTTTTTGTGCCCTTTCCCTTGGAACTTTCCTCTCTCATTGCTCCCACGTCTGGGGCTGGTGAACACATTTTGGGGGGGTGTTGGGGGAATGGGAGGGCTTTGGATTCAAAGCCTCCCCCATCTAGCCTAGAATGCCTCTTTTTTGCCCTCTCCACCATTGGAATGCTGTTGGCAGAGGAGCAATGGTGGCAGCAGAACTTAGTGCTACAACACGTTAGAGACTTCTTTGGCTGGACGTCCTTCTCTGCCCAAGTATCTCCCTTTCCATTCCACTATATTTTATGGATATAGTGTAGCATTGCTGCCTGTAAGATTTCCCCTTTGCATGTTCTATGTGAATTTATGTTTACTATTATCCCTTTTACATCAAATACTGTCGTGTCTGTAATAATGACGTCATAAAAATGAAAATAATGCAATTGGCCATGAAATCCAGCTATATGGTATATGATTGCATCCTTTTTATCCATCAGGCTAGTTAATCTGTTAGAGAAAGAAATTACTTGTGTTTGATTTATTCAAATGAATATTTTATATTATTACTGATTCATAATCTCTGTAATTAAATGGTTTCTGTTTATGTGTTTTTAATGTGTTTTTTAAATTTTGAATATTGTATTTTGAATTATTTTAACCTTTGTAAACCATCCAGAGAGCTTTGGCTATGAGGCGGTGTAGACATGTAAATAATCATAGAGTTATATAATTGTAGAGTTGGAAGGGGCCTATAAGGCCAACAAGTCCAACACCGTGCAAATGCAGGAATCTACCCTAAAGCATCCCTGACAGATTGTTGTCCAGCTGCCTCTTGAATGCCTCTAGGGTGGGATAGCCCACGACCTCCCAAGGTAATTGGTTCCATTGTCATATTGCTCTAACAGTCAGGAAGTTTTTCCTGATGTCCAGCCAGCATCTGGCTTCCTATAACTTGAGCCCATTATTCCATGTCCTGCACTCTAGGAAGATCAAGAAGAGATCTTGGCCCTCCTCTGTGTGACAACCTTTCAAGTATTTGAAGAGTGCTATCATGTCTCGCCTCAGTCTTCTCTTCCCAAGGCTAAACATGCCCAGTTCTTTCAGTTTCTTCTCATAGGGCTTCGTTTCCAGACCCCCTGATCATCCTCATTGATCTGAACCCCTCCAGCTTGTCTGTATCCTTCTTGAAGTGTGGTTTATTATTATTATTATTATTATTATTATTATTATTATTCCAACACATTTGTTCTCATTACCTCTTTAAGTTACGTTACATGTTGATGTTTAATTTTGTGAAATCTGTGATGTCCTTTAGTAGGGTGACCAGATAAAATCCAAAATCCAGGTCAGGGCTCATGTAACTTTAACAGTTGTAGAAAAAAGGGAATTTCAGCCAGTGTCATCTGTATGCAATTAGTTCCTGGTGAAATTCCCTTTTCATCACAACTGTTAGAGTTGCAGGGGCCCTGCCTTCTTTTGTATATGGTCACTCTAGTATAGTGCCTGCACCTTTAAACTGTTGTGATGAAGAAGGAATTTCATCAGGAACTAATTGCATACAAATGACACTGGCTGAAATCCCCTTTTCTCTACAACTGTTAAAGTTATATGAGCCCTGACCTGGATTTTATCTGGTCAGCCTATCCTTTAGGAATTAGAAACTAATTATGGACAAAGCCCAAGCAACCATTCAGCTAGATCCATGTACCTAATGGAGGCTTGGGCCTATGGATCGCAAACAGCAGCTACCCAAGCTACAGTACATGGAAATTCATTTTTGAAATATTTGCAAGTTTCAAAAGTTTTTTATAATATGGTGTGACAGTCTGCAATAAAAACAAAACTATGTCCACAAACAGAAGGAACTCTTCCATTTGAAGAGCAGCATATCTGGATCCAAGCCCATTACCTTTTTCTGTGCAATATGTATTTTACTTGTTACAAGTTATTTACATAATTTCCATTCTATACTGTGATATTTAGTGAACATGTGAAATATGTCTCATAATAGTTCCCATGAACAGTGTGAGGCTATTGAATATTGATGTAGTTTTGCAAAATGTGTTATATAACTGTGATAATCAAAATGGGGTTGATGAGTAGGTGTGAGTAACGGGAAAAAATAGCTGTTCAAATCTTTGTAATATTTCTATTGAGGATTTCTCAGACTTTCTTCAGAGGATTTTAAAAGAGCATTTCATTTGTCTATTCTTTTGAAAACCTTCTTTTCAGATGTGCTGGCTATAGATGGGTATTTCAGCAACGTATTATTGCTTTGTTTCTTTAACCTTATATTTTTATTAAGCCATATCAAGAGCTTTTCTACATGAGGCATTTATACTCGTAGTCATTTATGGGTTCTTTAGATGATATCATGTCCATCCAATTTTGCTTCTGTGTCTAAACAGCATTTTCAGGGAGTTTTATTAGAGCAGGAAAAATGCAGTATTTATTTATAAAAGTGAAAGAAAATGCAATGTCTTCTTATGTATTTGTGCTTTTCTGCTACACCAGAGTGCCACCTAGAGTTTATGTAGTGGAAAAGCAGGAAAGGAAAATCTCTTTGTTTGGTGCTCAGATCTCAATTCTGAGACCAAGCCAAAAGCAGATACAATGATTAACAGCCTCATGTAGAAAAGCTCCAAAATTAAAAAAGAATAATATAAGGAAGTACTTCAGAAGAAGGTCAAGTACATAAAGCCAGAGCTACTGGATGAGAATAAATGTCCATCATTCCAGCATTATGTTTCCACAAATGGCAATCCAGATGATGATAATGATGATGAACAGTGCAACCCTAACTCACAGAGCTGACTCACCAGCGGGTGTTAGGACCAGGCAGAAATGTCCATCCATCCAGCTGGGGACTCTAACTGCTCCACCATATTCTGGAGTAGATGGGGAATTGTGGAGAACTCTGTGGGCAGAAATCTGCTAGTGGCAGTTCTCCCACCAGCACTAGCAAACATAAAGCCCCCAATGGAGGGTATTTCAAGTATGTCGTGCTGATAGCTTTGGATGTCCTCCAGATCCCCCAAGGAGCCCTTAGCTCTGCATGCCTAGCTGGCAAAGCAACCCCCTATCACTGTTTTTTTGTTTTATTTTTGGATTGGGGGATTATTATTATTATTATTATTATTATTATTATTAAGAACCCTAGCTTTGCTGGATGTGGGGGGGTCACCCCCTCTTCTACCCTGGCTGGCAAAACCACACAGGGCAATAGATGAGGTGACAGATCAGCTTCACCTCTCCTCCTCCTTGACCGTACTTAGGGTTGGTCTCTAGCATAGCAGCGTCCATGTGGATGGTATTTTGCAGAGTAGCAAATCTAAATATGACATGCAGTGTGTATGTGTGTGAGGGTAGGGTGGGGTGAATAAGGTACATGGAGGGAGGGAAATGGAGATGAGATGAATAGAACATTTAGTTTAGTTGCACATGCTTAGGGTTGATCTCGTTAGTTGTTAAGGACTAAGGGGTTAAGCCACAGACATGCAACACCTTATTCCATGAGTGGAAGAGGAAACAGGCAAAATACTGTGGCCATACTCCTTTTGCCCTTTCCTGCCTGTGCTGTGGCCTTTTCCACTGCCACTAGGTGGAAATCTTTATCTTTATCACCAAATCAGGCCCCACATTGTCCCAGTCTCAGGTATCTACTTTAGGTAGAGTGGGATAGTTGATAATTCTGAAGGCTTTTAAAATGCCTATGTCAAGGAAATATATTCTCATAAATATCCTCAAGCATGATCACCATTTAAGCTCATTTTCCTCCTAAAGTTAATGTGGTTGCAGACTGGGCTGAGCTTCTTTAGACCAGTAAAGTGGACACACCCTGCATGGTTTGGCCCAGTATACATGTTCAACAACTGTATGGGTAAATAGCTATATACAGATATGGCTGTCCCCTGCATCCAGCTTGCCTGGCCGCGGGGAGGCTATTGCAGGGGGGGGGGGGAAAGGAAGAGACGTGCCCAATTGCTATTGGGTGATCCGAGTATGCCACTGACTGGGGAGTGGAGTAGCTGAGGCATCATTAGCCAGCCGTGGCCAGCTCCCCTGGCTTCTTCTTTTGCGACTCCTTCCCTCCCTTCCTATATGTAGTGTGGGTTCACTTGGTCATGCTAATGGGGGCCGAGTGGGATTTTTTTTGGCTCATAGTCTAATTAGCTATGGCTATGTGCCTTTTTGTCTACTTCATACTCTAAGTGGGGAGAGAGTATCTTTAGGAAAATTGATTATGCTTTGGTGTTAAGTTAATTTGGTCACATTTGCTTGCTGGCTGGTAGGGGCAAGCACGCCTCGAGGACAAGGATGGTGATCATTCTGTGGCACTGTTGTTTGGTGACAGGTGATGCCAAAGTCCTTTTCATTGAGGGTTTTGTGGCCTTGGGGGGGATAAGGGTCACCTGTGGGGCCACTTCACCTCACCTCAGCCGGTGTTTTGTGGCCTGGGGAGATGACACCGGAAGGCTTCCCCTCCCCTAAAGGGGTTAGTCCTGGGGGTGGCAGTCTTACAGATGCCACTCAGCTGGCAGAGAATGTTTTGCCCAATATAACGCCTAGCTAGTTGCTTGCATAAATTAGGGCCTGCCCAGTTTTCCCTTTGCAGATCTTCAATAAATGTGGCCCAAATTTTATACCATTCATATGTGTTTCATCTCTTCATTCCCCCCCTTTCACCTGCAAATTCTAATAATCATGTGTAGGACATAGGTGAGGCCTGACTCTATGTTGCTTCATGCCTGTCACGTGTATGCATTTCCCCCTAAATAAATGACCAGAGTTCCAGTATGACACTCAGTACAAGCTCATTCTTTAGAAGCAACTGAAGAGAAACCATTCATTTCCCCCCACAGAGGTCATATAATTATTTTTTGTTTAATTGTGTATAAAGTTTACAAACATTTTTTTTAGTTCACTACATAAAATGAGATTAAACAAATCTCAGGGGCATTCTTTTGTGTACAAGAACAAGCCAAAAAGAGGGTCCTGCTAAATTGCTTCAAGAGTGTTCTGATCAAATCATACATTACAGGACCTGCAGATTAATCTAAGTCTTTATTTGCAGAAAACAGCATTCAACATTATGGTGTATAGTGCTACATTTAATCTGTCTGAAGAACTCACAGTATATTGTCCTGTATTACTATTATTTAAAACAACAACCAAAAACTTGAAAGCGAATGAGATCAGAAAGTTGGACTTACCGTGAAGTGGTGTTCTGGTCAGCAAGGGATGGAGCAGGCAGTAAAGGGTTATCTCAACCTCGGTGGAAAGCAGGGCCACCTGGAAGGGGAGGAACCCCTCTCAGTTGTCAGGCTTGCCACAGCTTAGGAAAGAAAAAACTTGTCCAATATTAACTGAGAAAATCAACCATCAACTTTGAAAAAAGATAGAATTAGAGGTTTGTTGAGCAGAGTCTCTGACTAACTAAAGGGCACCACACCAACACCAATGCACCCCTTGTAACCAACACTGTATGTATAACAAACCTGGGTGGGGCTGCCTGTTCCATCCCTCACTGACCAGAACACCACTTCATGGTAAGTCCAACTATCCATTCTCGGTCAGCGAGGGAGTGGAGCAGGCAGTAAAGGGATCTTTTCGTGAGTGGGTCACCTGCATACACTATAGAACTTGCTGCAGGACCCTGCGACCAAATGATGCTTCAGCCAAAGCACACCTATCAATTTTATACTGGTGTATGAACGTGGAGGGAGAGATCCATGTGTCTACCCTACAAATATGTTCCAATGGTGCCTGAGACTGTAGTGAAGCAGAGGTTGCTGCACTGCACACCAACTGACCTGGAATTCCTTTGAGGGGGGATTTGGAATGAGCTGAGTAAGCTAAAGCAATGCATTCCTTTGCCCATCTAGCAATGGTGGATCTAGAAACTTTCCTTCCTAGGTCCCCTTTTTTATAGGAAACAAACATAGAATCTGACTTTCTAGTTTCCAACGTACGTCTAAGCTCTACGCACATCTAGTTTATGCCACTGTTTCTCTCTAGAATGAGTAGGATTAGGGCAAAAATCAGGTAGGATGCTTTCTTGACTACTTTGAAATAAGGAGTTCACCTTAGGGATGAACCCAGGATCTATCCTTAATATCACCCTATTTGGTTGGAACAAGCATAGATCCTGATGAACAGAAAGGGGCCCAAGCTCACCTACTCTCCTGGCAGAAGTTAATGCAACCAGAAGAAGGACTTTACAAGTGAGTTCTTTAATTGGGATTGAATGAAGAGGATTAAAAGGTGGGCCAGTGAGAGCCTTCAGCACCAGTGAAAGGCCCCAGGAAGGAAACCTGTGGACTACAGATGGAGAGATGATGGCTGCTCCACGTAGAAACCTGTTGACCTGTTGATGACAGGGTATGGAAGTCAAATAGTTAATCTTCAGAATATATCCTAGCACTACTGCTTGTTTCTTAAGTATAGCTGGAGCAAGGGCCTTATTCAGACCAGTCTGCATAAAATTAAGTATGTCAGATATTCTGGCCTATTCTGGTTCTATTCATTGATGCTTGCACCATCTTTGGGATACATTCCATGACAATTCATATATAGTGTTAGTAGACTTTCTGCGGGATGCCAAGATAGTTGCCACCACCTCCTTAGAAAGGCCTTGCTCTAGGAGTTGCCACCTCTCAATCTCCAGGCACATAACTGGAGCCATGCTGTATCCTGATTTAGGACTGGACCCTGTGATAACAGATCTGGTTGTATTGGGAAAATCCAGGGAGGACTCACACTGAGCTCACTGGATCCAAAAACCAGGGCTGCCTGGGCCATCTTGGGGTACCATCACCACATCAGCTTTTAGGTTCCTTATCTTTTGCAGTGTCTTTGCCATCACAGGAGAAGGAGGGATGGCATAATATAGTCCTTAAGGCCAATCAGACTGAAGTGCATCTGTAGCTTCTGCTGCTGGGTCGTGGTATCGAGAGAAGAATCTCTCTACCTTCCTGTTGGCCCTTGTGGAAAAAAGGCAGAGGATTGTCCGATCCCATTGCTTCACTATAAGATGTAAAAATGAGGGTGAAGTTCCCATTAGCTGTGATTCACTATCTCCCTGCTCAGCCAGTCTGCTTGCACATTTAGTGAGCCCTGGAGATATTCTGCTGTGACTGATGCCAAATTTTGTTCTACCCAGTCCATGAGCGTATCTGCCTCCTGCTGTAGGGCCTTTGAGTGAGTTCCCCCCACCACATTACAAATGCTTTTGCTGTAACACTATCTGTTCTTATAAGAACATGCTGTAAATGAATCAGGTTTGTGAAAGACAACATTGCTAGCCTGATTACCCTCAGCTCTAGCCAACTGATTGGATGGCATGCTTCTTTTTCTGACCACACTCCCTAAGCTATCTTTGAAAGTCAATGTGTTCCCCCCCCCCAGCCTGAAAGACTGACATCTGTAGTTATTTCTATCCTGACTGGATCTTTGAGGGGACAGCCTTGGTTCAGGAGCTGTGGACTGCGCCACCATGTCAGAGAATTCAAACTGCTGAAAGTAGCTTCACCTTCATGGAACTCTTTTCCAAGATCTGATATTTCAGTGGGAACCACATCAGCCTCCTGGAATGGAATGTTGTCCATGGCACAGAGTCTGTTGGTGCTATCATCAGTCCCTGTAGCCGAGCTAGGCTCATAAGCATAGGCTGAGGCCTGGAGATGGCTTGATTGGTTGCTTCCATGATGTTGTGCACTCTGTCTTGAGAAAGGAAAATTCTTTCCTTTGCTGTATCTAAGATAACTCCTAAATGTTATAGGTGCTGTCTGAGGAAAATGTGGCTCTTTGCCTGATTGACCACAAACCCATGTTCTCTCACACAGGTCAAGGTCTCCTTGATATCCTTGTCTGACCTCAAGAGAGAGGGCGATCTGATCAATAGATCATTAAAATACAGATAAATAATATTCCTCTGACTCTCAGGTGTGCCACACATGACCTTGGTAAACACCCAAGGGGTAGAAGAGAGATCTAAAGGCAAGGCCTTGTATTGGTACTGGAGTGCACCATAGGCAAAACAAAGGTAGTGACAATGAGCAGGTCAAATTGGGATGTGTAGATATGCTTCCATAAGGTCAATGGGTGCTATGAAGTCCCCAGGCTGAAGAGCTGCCGAGACTGACTTGAGTGACTCCACTTTGACCTTTCTTTGACTGATAAAAAGGTTCAGAAACTCAAATGTAAAATGGCTCTCCGTTGTCCGTTCCTCTATGGAACAGAAAAGAAAATTGAATACCCACTTGAGCTTCTTACTGAGGAAGGTACGGATTCGATGGCACTGATGGTGAGAAGATGAATTATGGTGTCCATGATCCTTTGGTGCTTCAGTGGATTGTGTGACCTGGGTAACAGGATAATTTGATCTCTTGGGAAATATCTGAATTCTACGGCATATCTCTGTTCTATTGTTTCCAGTACCCATTCATCTGTTATCGAGAGTCACCTGGCTGGACTGAACAAGTGGAACTTGCCCCTTCACTGGACCGTTGATAATGTCAGGGTGAGGTGTGCTTGTCCTGACCCTTTCCACCCCTCTTCAGCCATAGCAGATCCTGCTGGCTGAACTGGAGGAAATTTTAGTTCCAAAGTCTTTATTGCCTTCTCCCTTTAAGATGGGAAAAGTCTCTAATGGGAAAAGCCGCTGCTGGGATGGGGCAGTTTCAGGAATATCCTATTCTGAAAATTCTCCTTCCTTCCTCCCTCTCGGAATCTGCTTAAGAGATCACCTCTAAATCAGATTCTAACTCCTTCTCCCCTCTCCCATTCCTTGGGGATAGAGTTCCAAGTACCTGTGATGTCAGCAGGGACTGCCTCTCAGACTGTTTGTGATGAATATCACTGGTCTGGTGAGACACAGTAGCAATTAGGGGTGTGCACGGACCCCCCGGATCGGATCGGGACCCGGATCGGGACCTCCAATTTTGTCCCGGACCGGTTCGGACAAAATCGGAGGCCCCCCGGACCGGATCGAGTCCGATCCCGACCCAAAAATCGTACATTTTTGGATCGGCCGCCATTTTTTTCCCCATAGACTTGCATTGCAATGCAAGTCTATGAGGAAAAAATGGCGGCGGGTGGGTAAGGGGGGGCCTAACTCCCTCCCCCCCCCGGGGCCGTCCGCTGTGGACGGCCCCGGCAGGTAAACCCCCTCCCCCGCGCTCCCTACCCCCCCTGGGGCCGCCCGCTTCCATCCGCTGGCGCCCGCGGGCGCCAGCGGATAGAAGCGGACGGCTCCGGGGGGGGGGTAAGCCCCCTTCCCCGCCACTGCTTACCTTCTCGGCCCGTCCGGCGCCGGCGGCTACTACCAGCGGGCTCCGCGGCCTACTCTCGAGTAGCGCGCCGGGTGATGACATCACCCGGCGCGCCACCCTGGAGCAGGCCGCGGAGCCTGCTGGTAGTAGTAGGCGCCGGCGCCGGACGGGAGCCGCCGGGCCGGGCAGGTAAGGGCCCCCCTCCTCCCCTCCACGCACCCCCTCCTTACCTTCCCGGCCTGGCGGCTCCCGTCCGGCGCCGGCGCCTACTACTTCCAGCAGGCTCCGCGGCCTGCTCTAGAGTAGCGCGCCGGGTGATGACATCACCCGGCGCGCCACCCTAGAGCAGGCCGCGGAGCCTGCTGGGAGTAGTAGGCGCCGGCGCCGGACGGGAGCCGCCGGGCCGGGCAGGTAAGGGCCCCCCTCCCCCCTCCCCCCTCCGCGCGCCCCCTCCTCCCCTCCACGCACCCCCTCCTTACCTTCCCGGCCCGGTGGCTCCCGTCCGGCGCCGGCGCCTACTACTTCCAGCAGGCTCCGCGGCCTGCTCTAGAGTAGCGCGCCGGGTGATGACATCACCCGGCGCGCCACCCTAGAGCAGGCTGCGGAGCCTGCTGGGAGTAGTAGGCGCCGGCGCCGGACGGGAGCCGCCGGGCCGGGCAGGTAAGGGCCCCCCTCCCCCCTCCCCCCTCCGCGCGCCCCCTCCTCCCCTCCACGCACCCCCTCCTTACCTTCCCGGCCCGGCGGCTCCCGTCCGGCGCCGGCGCCTACTACTTCCAGCAGGCTCCGCGGCCTGCTCTAGAGTAGCGCGCCGGGTGATGACATCACCCGGCGCGCCACCCTAGAGCAGGCCGCGGAGCCTGCTGGGAGTAGTAGGCGCCGGCGCCGGACGGGAGCCGCCGGGCCGGGCAGGTAAGGGCCCCCCTCCCCCCTCCCCCCTCCGCGCGCCCCCTCCTCCCCTCCACGCACCCCCTCCTTACCTTCCCGGCCCGGCGGCTCCCGTCCGGCGCCGGCGCCTAATACTTCCAGCAGGCTCCGCGGCCTGCTCTAGAGTAGCGTGCCGGGTGATGACATCACCCGGCGCGCCACCCTAGAGCAGGCCGCGGAGCCTGCTGGGAGTAGTAGGCGCCGGCGCCGGACGGGAGCCGCCGGGCCGGGCAGGTAAGGGCCCCCCTCCCCCCTCCCCCCTCTGCGCGCCCCCTCCTCCCCTCCACGCACCCCCTCCTTACCTTCCCGGCCCGGTTGGTCCCGGCCGGCGCCGGCGCCTACTACTACCAGCAGGCTCCGCGGCCTGCTCTAGAGTAGCGCGCCGGGTGATGACATCACCCGGCGCGCCACCCTAGAGCAGGCCGCGGAGCCTGCTAGTAGTAGTAGGCGCCGGCGCCGGACGGGAGCCACCGGGCCGAGAAGGTAAGTGCCCCCCTCCTCCCCCCCCCCGCTGTCCACTTTCATCGGCGGGCGCCCGCTGGCGCCCGCCAATGGAAGCGGCGGTGGGCGCCAGTGGGCGCCCGCCGATCCGCCGATCCGCCGAACCGGTTCGGAGCTTTTTCGGACCGGTTCGGATTGGATCGGCCGATCCAGCTGCGGGATCGGAAATCGGATAATTTATCCGATTTCCCACTGGACCGGACTCGGATCGTGGATCGGGTCCGATCCAGTGCACATCCCTAGTAGCAATAGCTTCCCCAATACAAATGTCAGTAGGAACAGCAGGAGCCTTTCCTTTAGTGTAATGTTGTCTAGCACCATGGCTAGAACGTTTATGCTGGTGCTGGGTTTTACTCCTTCTTGCTCTCTTCCCCGAGGGTATATTATATTTGGGTGAGGAAGAATCTGAATAGGAAGGAGAGGAAGAGGAAGAGGAGGGGGAGGAATTGTAGTACCTCTCCCTTTTTCTCTTGTGTCTATGGGAAATGTGAGCTAATTGCTTGGCAAGTATGGCTGCAGTTTCCTTTATAAACTCTTTATGAAAACACATCATCTCTGTCTTGTCACTGATATTTTGGGGTTTCCAGCTCTTGGGCTCCCCTCTCCACTGAGGGACATTACTGAGTGTACAACAACCACCTCTTGCCCTTTCCCAACTGAAAGAAGGGGAGAAAATCCATGGCTGCTTCTTTGCCTCACTCCCTCTCTTTCCTGGCCCATGAAAGAGAATATATTGAATGACAGAGCACTCTGAGATAAATTACTTGGTTGTAGAGCTTGCCTGGGTGAGACCACAGGACCTATAGCCCAAGAATTGCTTGAGGTGAATTTCTTGGTTGTGCTGCTTGCCTGGGTGAGACCACAGGACTTATCACCCAAGAAGAGCTTGAGGTAAATTTCTTGGTTGCGCTGCTTGCCCAAGGTGAAACCCCAGGACTTACAGCAAAAAAGCACTCTGTGGTAAAATTCTTGGTTTCATTGCTTTCCCAAGGTGAAAGCCCCAGATCTTACAGCAAAAAAGCTCTCTGAGGTAAATTTCTTAACCAAACACAGTGATAACAAACTTAGAAGTCACTGCTCCGAGTCTAACTCAGGAGCAAATGATCAACCTTGCACTTCTGATGAAGTCAGAGTCAAAACTGAGAGGGGTTCCTCCCCTTCCGGGTGTTTTGATTGGCCCTGCCTTCCACGGAGGTTGAGATAGCCCTTCACTGCCTGCTCCACTACCTCGCTGACTGAGAACACATTTTAAATTTTTGTGGCTCTTCCATCAGGGCATCTTTAAGAACATAAAATTGATACAATCTAACATTTCAGCCCATAGATTTGTTGGGCTTAAACATGGTTAAATATATACTGGTTTGTGGGCAGTGTTTGCAGTACATTGCTCAGGAAATATATGTGACTGTTAAGGAACCGAGGGGAAAACAGATTGTAGTAATTTCTCAGTGTTATCAATGAACTCCTTACTTCTGTTTCGTCCATATTCTCCTTTTTTACTTCCATATTTCATTCACCCAATGTCTGGCTAGAAGTTACCTCTAACATCAGCAATTCTATGGTTCAGGGCAACATATAATCAATATTGTTCTGATGTTCAGAGTCAGCAATTGCACTCTGTACCATCAGTTGTACAGCTCAACAATGAAAACAACCAATATGACCGCTGAGGGGTCATAATGTTTTTAGCAACACAAATGACTCAGTGTCTGATATCTCGAATGTGTCCCAGAATCCCTTGCAATATTACAGTGATAATTACAGTGGATACCAAGTTGCAACTGTTAGGCCCAGCCCAGGTACTGGCAGTTTTGCTCAGATGCCTCCTGCGCTATGGTTATTCTCTACTGAGTCACTCTTTAGATGATCTACTAATGAAGGCCAAACTTAATGTTCTTTGCAAGTGGAGAAGGAAGCATGGAATAAAGAAACGGACACCAGAGTTTGGGATAAACTAGGGCCTCTTTATTTAAACAAAAAGGAATATTCAACCCCTCCTGGATTTGCATGTGGAAAGTGCGGGACTCTATATGTCCTTACCTCAGGCAACTAACCTGGTATTATGGGTGAGTCACTCTCAGAAGTCAGGAGTTGGGTAAACCTGGCCCCTCTCTTATACAACACTTAGGAGTGTGGGGAGACCACCCCACGTCATCCCCTCGCAAAGCCGTAGAACTCTGAGTAGATGAGGCAGGATGATCTCCAAAGACATACCATATCCTGACACGGGAGCTGTAAAACTCACGACAAGCAGGAACTCCAGACATGCCAATCACCGAAAGGTGCCAGAGCTGCTATATCAAATTCCTGCAAATCCCACCAACAACTTAACTTACTTATCCACCAAAACCCTCACCACATCAGTGGGAAGGGGGAAATCCTACTTAGCCCTCCCCACGAAGGGAGCAACTGGCTAAGTCCCATACTAGAACAAGGGAGGTTGGGTGGGAGCTGAAAGAACCGGAGAGGCCTGATGGTGGGCGGGTCCAGCTTATACAGCCTCTCCTCCCCACCGCAAAGGCCAATTTTCCCGCTCAAGCCTTGCCAGCTGAGCAGGTAATGGACGGCTAGGATGCATGGTTGAGCCATGCATGTTAGCTTTCTTTACCTCTTTGCAAATGTTAAGGTCCTGATTTGGATTGGGGCCATGGTATTCCAGGTTGGGGGGGGGGGATAATCCTTAGCCAGACAGGGCCTCCTTTGGACAAGAGATACCCTGGAAGCACAGAAACCTGCAGGATCCCACTAAATCTAAAAGCATATCTTCTTATTATTACTATTATCCGCACCTATGCATGCGTGGCACAGTGAGAGTGGATGCATTCCTCAGCAGTAGAACTGCTGCCTTGTCTCTAGATTAGGCCATGCATGTCTAAGTACAAATGAAATAATAAAAGGATAGGGGGTAGGGGAATAGCACGGGCATTACAGTTATTTATTTTAGCCAGCCTTACCCAGGCAGGGCCTCATTGGGCCAGGAGATACCCAGGAAGTGCGCCAACCTGGAGGAGCCTAGCAAATATGCATGTGCTGCTTTGACAACTGCGACTCCCATCAAAACAACCCTCACACGCCGCCTTGACCTCATCGTGCTTTAAAAATGACCCAGTCTGCCTGCCATCCCTGTAAAGGCAGGTTGGCAGTTCTTCATGCCATTGGCTGGATCAGAGGCAAATAAAAAGTCACGTTCGGGGTAGAAGTAGGCACATTGCCAAATAAAAAGTCATGTTTGGGGTAGAGGTGGGCACATTGCCAAATAAAAGTCACGTTTGGGGTAGAGGTGGGCACATTGCCAAATAAAAGTCACGTTTGGGGTAGAGGTGGGCACATTGCCAAATAAAAGTCACTTTTGGGGTACAGGTAGGCACACTGCCAAATAAAAGTCACATTCGGGGTAGAGGTAGGCACATTGCCTGGACCAAAGTCTCAAAAAAAATGTGTCAGGGAGATGCTTCTGCAGTCCCTCACTAATGGACTCCACGAGGAGCAGATCAGGGATGTAGTGATGAAAAATAATAATACAGGAATCTCTCAAGGCTCACTAAAGCAGTCCCTCCAGACTGGAAACATTGGATGGAACAGTGTCTTTAAAAAGAAATAAAATGTGTGAGAGGGATGCTTTTGTTTTGCAGCCTTCACTAAAGCAGTCCCTCCAGACTGGAAACATTGGCTGGAGCAGTGTCTTTAATAAAGAAATAAAATGAGTGAGAGGGAGAGACAGCCACCCCAGAACTGCCCCGAGCAGCAACGCATATCTCCTAGACCCAGAGCCACCTTGCCCAAGGTGCACCTTAGAGCCGCATTTCATACTGCTACAAAGTGATTGAAAATGAAATTATTTATATTAATAACAATCCTTTGCAAACAGTTTGTGTGCTGCTTTGACTACAGATTGTGTAATGTTATCTTGTGTAGCAGGCTACAGGACACACCAGCACACTCACAGTCAATCAAGCAAACACACACACCCAAAGAGAAAGAGGGAGTGAAATATATATATATATATATAATAATAATAATAATAATAATAATAATAATAATAATAATAATATTTATTTGTAGCCCGCCTCTCCCTCCGGATCGAGGCGGGGAACAACAACAATATAAAACATAAAAATCACAACAGTTAAAAAAAATTAAAAACAAGAGAAAAATACAACATTAAAAACATCTTAAAATTCATCTGGATAGGCCTGTCGGAAGAGGACAGTCTTCATGACTCTCTTAAATTCATGAAGACTGTCAATTTGTCTAACCTCCTCCGACAGACCATTCCATAGTCTGGGAGCGATGGAAGAGAAGGTCCTCTGGGTAACACCCGCCAGCCTAGTTCTGACTGGCTTGAGTAAGTTCTTCCCAGAGGACCTAAGTGTGCGGGGCGGATTGTACGGGAGAAGGCAATCCCGTAGGTACCCTGGACCCAAACCATGTAGGGCTTTAAAGGTAATAACCAACACTTTATACTTCGCCCGGAAACTGATTGGCAGCCAGTGAAGCGATTTTAAAACTGGTGTAATGTGATCACCCCTAGGTGTACCGGTGACCAACCTGGCTGCCATATTTTGAACAAGCTGAAGTTTCCGGACTAGGCACAAAGGTAGCCCTATGTACAGCGCATTGCAGAAGTCGAGCCTTGAAGTTACCAGTGCGTGCACTACCGTCTTTAGGTCTTCCAACTCTAGGAAGGGGCGCAGCTGGCGTATCAGCCAAAGCTGATAGTAGGCACTCCTGGCCGTCGCATCAATCTGAGCTGTCATCTGGAGCGACGGATCCAGGAGTATCCCCAAGCTGTGAACACAATCTTTCAGGGGGGGTGTAACCCCATCCAGAACTGGTTGACACACCTCCAGACCCAGGTTGGGGCCTTTGACAGCAAGCACCTCCGTCTTGTCTGGATTCAGCATCAGTTTGTTTTTCCTCATCCAGCCCATTACCGCCTCCAAGCATTCATTCAGAGGAGACACACTATCCTTAGCTGACGATGTTGTCGAAGGCATAGAGAAATATATTTGGGTGTCATCAGCGTATTGATAGCACCCTGCCCCATGCCTCCGGATGATCTCTCCCAGCGGTTTCATGTAAATGTTAAACAGCATTGGTGAAAGGATGGCACCTTGTGGTACACCACATAGCAGCTCCTTTTTTGAAGAGCAGCTATCCCCAAGCATCACCATCTGGAGCCTGCCCGAGAGATAGGATCGGAACCACTGAAGCACAGTGCCCCCGATTCCCAATTCCCCCAGGCGCTCCAGAAGGATACCATGGTCGATGGTATCGAAAGCCGCTGAGAGGTCCAAGAGTACCAGCAGGGACACACTCCCCCTGTCGATACTAAGGCATAGATCATCTACTAAGGTGACCAAAGCGGTCTCAACTCCGTATCCTGCTCTGAAGCCGGTTTGAAATGGGTCTAGAAAATCAGTGTCATCCAAGACTGCCTGGAGTTGAAAAGCAACTGCTCTCTCGATCACCTTGCCCAAAAATGGAAGATTTGATACTGGCCTGTAGTTATTAAAGTCCAGGGGATCCAGGGAGGGCTTTTTTAGAAGCGGCCTTACCACCGCCTCTTTTAAACATGATGGAAAGCTCCCCTCCCTGAGAGATGCATTAATGATATGCTGTAGATGTGATCTAACTGCATCTCCTCCCTGGACGACCAGCCAGGAAGGACAGGGATCGAGAGGGCAAGTCGTCTTCCTCACACATCCAAGTACATATATATATGTAAGTTAAACAGGGAAGGGCACAAAACACACTCACTCAGTCACAGTACCCCCACTCATGCTAACCTATCCCTTCAATCAAACCAAACAGAAAACATATAAAACTTAAAACTCACAAGCAACGAAGAGCCAAACAAACCTGAGACACAGAAGGGAACAGAAAGATGCAAGACTATAATGAATCTCCAACAATTCGCCACCAAGTAACTATAAGACCCAGGAGCCAGGACAGAGCTCCAAGAAAATCCACCCTTCTCCCCTCAATGTCTAACTCCCAACAGAGCTGGAACACCAAGTGTGGGAGTTTTATGTGGGGATATCCTTAGCCCTCCTCCAACATTGTGATTGGAGCCTGCTGAAATCCTGGCTGCATGATTGGTCACTGTCTCAGCAAGCACACCCCACTGGCTAGCTCTGTCCATGTGGCGGCAAAAGAGAAAGAGCCTTCCAATAAAACGATAAAATACGATAATTATCGTAGGATTTTTTATCGTCTCTGATAATTATCATAGGCTTTCCTATCGTATCGTTATCATTAAACGCATGCACGAGAAAGAGGATATCGTATCGTTATTGTACATTTTAACGATACAATACACATCCCTAGACTGGAATCCTATGATGTAAACTGCACAGCCCAAATCATTCATGAGGCAGTGAATTTTGTGCAGCAGTAAGACCATTACCAGATGGGGGTAAATTGTGTTTCCCTACCATCACTTTTCTGTCCCATAATAGGTATAGGGATGAGCAGTTTCCTCTTTCTTCATGCAGGTGGAGAAAGAGGAAGCAGCAACAACCACCTGGCCCATTCAGTCGGTGTTTTTATTGCACTGCTTTTCCTGCACACAGCAGGAAATGGTGGCAAGTTCCGCCTCAAAAACAACAACAACAACAAAACAGATTTACCGGATCTTATTTTGTCATGCAAAATAGAGCAGAAGGAGCAAGAGATGCACAGGAGGTGGATGGCTTCGTCAAATGGAGCCACAAAAAAAAGTGAGTGGCCAGTAAGGAGCATGTGAAAAAGCGCTCATCTGATGATGCTCTAAGACCCAAAATTGGCTAAGGCATCTCACAAAGCAGGACTATGGTATTTGCTTTCTATAAAATAGTGGTTGCCTACATAGATGTTTTAAAAACTATTATTAGTCTGGAAAAATCATCATATTAGGAAAGTCATCCTATATATATGAGTGTGTGGATTAACCCTTTCTTCCTTTTCATTTGAGTTAGTCTAAAATAAAAAAATGTACAAGCAGTGCATAATACTCTGAAAAAAAATGAAGTCAGTATAGATATTATGGAATTTTAGCACTGAAATAAACTATCCCAAGTTAGTTTCAGTTTACTTTTATGTGGCACATGTATTCAGTTAAGATCTTCATCTTCTGCTTTCCCACAATATTTAGCATTTAGGAAGCTGGTATGTTATCTTCAGCTGTCATATGTATTGACTGTCAAGGTTGCAGGAAATCTGAAGCCCGGGATCTAAGTCTTTTAAAGTCACAAGCCATCGGGAAATATGCTTGGGCATTTTAAAAATAATGCTTTCCAAAGGCAATTCTTTCATGACAATAAAGTACAATACATTATGCAAATCCCTGTTACTGAAAGTTCAAGTAGCCCAGATTGCCAGAGCTGTCAGCTTCTGCAAAAGAAAGGCAGAAAATATGCAGAAGCTTCAGCTGTGTGAGCAACATACGTCATTGGAAAATCTGCCCCTCAGCGTGCCCATCTTGACATTTGTATAGTAAATCATAACTCTGATAGACTGATATTATATGAATCTTGCAAACTTTGCCTAATTGTAGCTGGCTGTGTGATCAGATTTTAGCAATGAGATGCCTTTTTTCAAGTTCATTCAGAACTTGAGCCTCATAGAACTTTACATTTGGGGATGTATAAAATCTAAAAAGCCTCCTATTCCATTGCTTTACCATTGAAGATCCCCTTACACAAACCAAGCTGCATTGAAATACTGATTGACAGGAGTGAAATAGTGCCTGAAGATTACTTTTCCTATTGAGATTCAGTTAGTGGCACAGCTACACATATATCATACGTAGACAGTAATTTATAGCTTTTTCTAGATCCCCATCGAATTGGTATCATAAGTGTCCCTCTGCCACTACCTCATTAGTAGAAACATAAATCTCTGTGGATACTATTCATATCTTATCTATCTGCCCCTGGATACTTGACTCAGGGCTGATTCGCCCATCCATGTCCATCACTCGATATCTCATCACTTGAAAATCCACCGCTGAATGTGTAAACTGTTTCCCTTGGAAAACCTTCTGCCTTGAACTGTGATAGCTGATCCACATAGGCAAGTAATCGCAGGGGTGAATCAGGCCATAGCTTCTTTGTCAAATTAAACAACAATGAAAGACTTCTACAACGTAACCAGAGATGCCACATCTACTGAGAAAAATCCTTCCATTTGACAGTGGCCATTGGCAAATAAATGAATATTATACTATAACCTTAAAGATACTATCCCCAGTGGGGCAGTGAACAGAAAACAGTGGTTCAGACAGCTGTTACAGAATCTTAGGTACTTGGTTGAGCCAATTTAAGTTTTCTCTCAAGGAACAAAAACCAAAAGACCTGCTTTATTCTTAAAATAACATTTGTTACTAAAACAGTTATGCAACATGCACAAAAGCATTGCAAAATTGATTTTGACTGCTTTGAAGGTTTTGAAAGCTTTAATATAATCATATTATCACAAATAATTAAACATAATTCTTCACAATAAAACAAAGGGGGGGAGAAAAAGAAAAATGGAAATGTCGGCTACTAAATAATAAATTAAGACCATCAAAGATTAAGTGCTTGCAAAGACTGGGCAAATAAAACACTTTTAATTGGCACCTAAAATATAATATGTTCTGAGTAATAGTACCCACTGACATCTTGGATCACACCCCACTTCCTGCTCATGCATTGATAGAATCCATGACACCAATAGACCTTATATAGTTCATATATATTAACTATCTCAATATTAACAGTTACTGAAGACATGAGACACAGTTTTTCAAGTTTCAGCACCCCAAAACCTTTTTGACTGATTGGGGCATTTGTAGGCTGACCATATGAAAAGGAGGACAGGGCTCATGTAACTTTAACAGTTGTAGAGAAAAGGGAATTTCAGCCAGTGTCATTTGTATGCAATTAGTTCCTGGTGAAATTCCCTCTTCATCACAACAGTTAAAGTTGCAGGGGCCCTGCCTTATTTTGTATATGGTCACTCGAGTATAGTGCCTGCAACTTTAACTGTTGTGATGAAGAGGGAATTTCACCAGGAACTAATTGCATACAAATGACACTGGCTGAAATTCCCTTTTCTCTACAACTGTTAAAGTTACATGAGCCCTGTCCCCCTTTTCATATGGTCAGCCTAGACATTTGGAATGTTGAGATAGTGTTGTCGGCATGCTCACAAAATGGCTGCCATAATGGGCATGGCCAGTCACAAACACCAGTTTCCCAGAAGATGGACTGCTCAGGCTAAAAGAGAAAAAACTTGTCTAAGAACCTAAATAAAAGGCAGAAGTGGGGTCTGAGTTCCAAAACACAATACTTCTCTTTGGGGTGTAAGTTTTTTTTGTTTTGTTTTTTAACTCCCAACACCCATTTCATAGAAGACAAACTGAAGAGACTCAAAGATAAGTAATACGGCCAAGAAGCTGAGTACAAGGCAAAGGTTGGGTCTAAGTTCCAAATGCCAAATCACATATTTCCCCCCACAAGCACAAGGAACTAGGGGTGTGCACTGGATTGACTCCGATCCATGATCCGGAGCCGATACAGGGGAAATCGGATACAATTATCCGATTTCCGATCCCCCCTCTGGATTGTCCGATCTTTTCCGAACCTGTCTAGAAGGACCCGATCTGTTTCAGGAAAAATCGGAGTATCGGCGGGCGCCCGCTGGTGCCCATCGCCGCTTCCATTGGCAGGCGCCAGTGGGCGCCTGCCAATGGAAGCGGAAGGCCGGGGGGGAGGGCTTACCTGGCAGGGCATCCTCCTCCTCCCGTTGCTGGCTGTAAACTACTGCAAACTAGGCTGTAAACTACTGCAGCGAGGCCTAGTTCGCAGTAGATTACAGCCGGCAACGGACAGAGGAGGACGCCCCGCCAGGTAAGGAGCGGGGGGCTTACCTGGGGGGTCTGTCTGGTGCCATTGGCGGGTGCCAGTGGGCGCCCGCCAATGGAAGCAGACAGCGGGTGGGGGCTTACCTGCCAGGGCCCCTCCACTGCCATCCACTGCTGCCCGGGCGGCAGCGGATGGCAGCGGAGGGGCCCTGGGAGGTAAGGAGGATCGCAAGGGAGGGGGCCACTCCCTGCGGGGCCATCCAGCACCTTCACCTGCGTAGATCTACTGAGGACTAGGCTACGCAACCTAGTCCTCAGTAGATCTACGCAGGTGAAGGCGCCAGACGGCCCCGCAGGTAAGGAGGATCGCCGGAGGAGCTTACCTGCCAGGGTCGTCTGCTGCTGTCTGCTGGCGCCCACGAGAGCCAGCGGACGGAGCAGAAGGGCCCTGCAGGTAAGCACAGGGGGGGAGGGACAGGGAGGGGGAGTTAAGCCCCCCACTCACCCCCTGCTGCCATTTCCCCCCATAGACTTGCATTGGGGGAAAACTTTCTTTCCCTCAATGCAAGTCTATGGGGAAAAATGGCGGCCGATCTGAAAATCGGACATCCGATTTTCAGATCGGGATCAGGTCCAATCCGATCTGGGAGACCTCCGATTTTGTTCCGATCTGATCCGGAACAAAATTGGAGGTCCCGATCCGATCCCAATCCTATCCGGGGGGTCCGTGCACACCCCTACAAGGAACTGTAAATTTCACAAAAGGCATAGTGGTGATCCTCAGAGAAACACACACATGCACACACATAGGCAAGATGCTCCCCACACTACACAACCCCCCCAATATGGGAAACACACCTCCCCTATTAGCAAAACAGACAGACAGACACACACACACACACACACACACACATACATAGGGCAAAGCATACCCCCTATCAAGCACACCCATCCACACCCACCCACAAGAACAGACAAAACATAGACACACAACCTAGACAATCATACAACACACACACCAAAAAGACAAAACAAACACATAACATTGGCAAAAGACTTCTTGCTCCCCCAATCCTCTTTAGCACCCTCAGAACACTACCTACCCATCCCCACATTACATTTTTCTCTTTCTTGGATAGCAGGGCACACTTTAAAACCAAGTGCTAAGCTACAACCACTCACCATCTTTATTTTCTAAGAAATCTTGGTGATAAAGACAGCCTGGAGGCTGGTCCTGTCTCCCAGTTGTTGTTGTTGTTGTTGTTGTTGTTGTTGTTGTTGTTGTTATGTGTCTCAGTTGATTTTATTGCATATAACTTTAGATTCTTACAATCATTTTTTTAAAACAACAACAACAACAACAACCGGAGGGGCAAGACCACTGGCAGGCACCAATGGAGCTTCTTGCGGGCCCCACCTCACATTATTTGCATAGGATTTGGATTTAAAAACAATGAAAGACAAGAAAAACTCATACATTAATGCAACAATCCAAATTTCTGATTTTATCCATAACTAGCAAGGCTTCAGGGGTCAGCACCATTGGATACCTGTAGAGGCCCACCCCTCAGCAGAAGGCCCACTGTTCACTGCCGGAAACCCATAACCTTGTTGCTGCTCCTCTTGCCATTATTATCCACTCACCTGCTCTGTCCTTCTCAGCCAATAAGGAACAGTGGCTGAACATTCACTTGTCCTTTCTTTCTAGGTAGCAGTGAGGTTGGGCCCAGAGGCTACGGGAGAGCAAGTGCACAATTGCAGGGAGGATGACAGGGTCCCAGGGAGGGCATCTAGCACTAACATGGATAATAACGATAGATTATTTTCCATATCCATCTATATAGTGACAAATAAAGATAGAATGCCATGGCAGTGCATAAGATCTATGGTTTTTTTTAAAAAAAAATCAGAACAATCTCTTTTTAAAAATCTATAGGAGAGGCAACCAGATAAATGCAAACTGTTCCACACTAGAAAAGATAATTCCAGCCTTACTTATGCAGCGTTAAGTGTTACAGTACCTGTTGCCATTTGAGAAAGAGGACTTGAAACCATTGTTGACATTTAGACAGAATATGCTGCAGCGAGTGGGGGAGAGCAAATAAATTCTTCAGAATGATTAGGAAAGGGATCAAAAATAAGAAAGTACGTCAATGCATCTATGGAATTTAAATGGTAAAATCTTGAGGCTCGACACATTTTTGAATATTTATTTCCAAAATGATATCATTTGGAAACAATATGGAGGTCAGGTGCCACAAATTCATTAAAAGAGCCACAGAGAATCTTAAAAGATATTCGGATTCGTCCTTTTTTGGTCAACAAGCAAGGGAGGACAAATAGTTTGTTTTTTTAAAAAAAAATGAGGAAAAGGAAGTTTTCTTCTAAAACGGGAACAGGAACAGCTCAGTGGCTCCAATGTTGATGTGGCTGTGAATCCACTCTGGGTTTCAGTCTGAATGAGTCAGAACTCTACAGGAGCTACCCGAGGTGCTGATCCCATTCCTCAAAATAGGTTCAGCACCTTGGGCAGATCCTTTAGCATTCTAACTGATTCTGACTGAAATCCAGAGTGGATTCACAGCCCCAGTGACATTGGAGCCACCAGCTTCCACTGGGGCAGGTAATGGTTCCCTTCTATTCGGCACTGGTTAGGCCTCATCTTGAGTACTGCATCCAGTTCCGGGCGCCACACTTCAAGAAGGATGCAGACAAGCTGAAGCGTGTTCAGAGGAGGGCAATGAGGATGATCAGGGGTTTGGAAACAAAGCCCTATGAGAAGAGACTGAAAGAACTAGGCATGCTTAACCTTGAGAAAAGAAGATTGAGGGGAGACATGATAGCACTTTCCAAATACTTGAAAAGTTGTCACACAGAGGAGGGCCAGGATCTCTTTTGATCATCCCAGAGTGCAGGACATGGAATAATGGGCTCGAGTTACAGGAAGCCAGATTCCAACTGGACATCAGGAAAAACTTCCTGACCGTTAGAGCAGTACAGCAATGGAACCAATTACCTATAGGCATTCAAGAGGCAGCTGGACAGCCATCTTTCAAGTATGCTTTAAGGTGGATTCCTGCATTGAGCAGGGGGTTGGACTAGATGGCCTTAAGGACCCCTTCCAACTCTACTATTCTATGATTTTATGATCTATGATTCTATGATATAGTGAGTGTGTCCAATACCAAGCTTACTTTTGATGTTATATGTTTGTTTATTTACTTATTTTTATTTATTAATTAAAACATTTGTATCCTGCCCTATTATCACTGGGATCTCAGGGCAGTGTACAGATAAAATCAGAAGAACAATATAAACATAAATAATATATGATGAATTGGATCCAGCCATTACAGTATATGAGCAGAAGGGCTCCTTCTATCCATGGAATATGTTTGATGAGATGGAGGCTAGAAGGGAGGGAGGCCACTCTTGATGATCTACTCTCCCCCTGCAAATTCCTAAACCCTTGAAAAATCTTCTCTGAAGGGCTCATGGGGTGAGAGTAGCTGCAGCTGGGGAAAAGGGGATCAGCAAAAGTGGAACTTTGAACAGGGAATGCTCCTACTGGTGCAACCAAAGACTGGATCCAGTATAGTATTCTTAAAATCACTTTACAACCCCAAATCCCCAAAAAGCATGTGTGTGGGCCTTGTTCAGACAGCTTGTTAGAGCTAACCACAATGGCTGAGTGTGTCGTGTGAACTCTGTTTTCCTAACCATGTTGGCTACATAACCATGGTTTAACCATGCTCACTAACCACTTGCTGAAGAAGGTTAACGGCCCTAACCATGGCTTAGCATGTTGTCTGAACAGGCTGTCATAGTTAAGGAAGCGCTGACACAGAGCTTTGTGGCAAGAGCGGCCAAAAATGCTGATGACACTCCTGCTACTACATGAGATTTCCAGGGTCAAGATCTGCCTAGCAGCAAATGATGAGTGCCAGCCATCATATCTTGTCCTCACCTGCACCATGTACTTGGACAAGTGCACAAAGAACAAAGAACTCACCCATGCCCACCCCACACACAGCTTGCCAAATTGCCACCACTGATCTGCTCCCTGGGCAAGCTGCCTGGCCAGTTATGCCTGTAACATGGGTGCTTTACTGTTGCCATTTCCCTAAGGCATCTTTTACAGAAAACAACAAGCTGCCATTTTTATGCAAAAATGGGGACTCACTGAAGAGTTGGGCACCCGCTCATTGGGCACCCACGGACTGCTAAGTAGGGCTGTGAACAGATCCGGATCTGGATCCCGAATCTGGACCAGTTTGGGGTGATCTGGACCTCCCAGACCTGGATCTGAACTGGATCAGGGGAGGTCCGGATCATTCCAGACCAGATTGAATTGTTCTGGATCGTTCCTGATCGATCCGGAGATCCAGAGTTCCTGATCGATCCGGAGATACTGAGAACCAGGCCAGTGGAAGCAGCAGTGGCTAGTGGATGGCGGCAGTGGATGGCAGCAGCAGCGAGGCAGCAGGTAAGCAGGGAGAGTGGGGGCAGGGCAGTGAGTCCTTTTCCCCATAGACTTGCAAGTCTATGGGGAAAAGGAGGGTCTCCAGATCCGAATCTGAATCTGGTTTCAGACTGGATCGGGGGAGGTCCGATCTGGTCTGGATAAATTTGGGCCTGATCCAGATCATCTGGATCCAGACCGGATTGGGGGGCTCTTCACAGCCCTACTGCTAAGCAGCTTGCCCAGGGAGCAGAACAGGGGTGAGTGAATGGCGGTGGTTTGTAGATGGGCAGCTGGGTGGGGGGCAGTCCATTGAACTCCTGCCCTCCTCTTGGATTCCTGCGACATCCCTAGTACCTCTTCCCATGTTTCTCCAAGCAGTTGTAGGACAGTGGCTACTCCTGCTTAGGTCTGTGCTTTGCCTCGGTGCTGAAGCCCGAATCTGAGTTAAAGCGGCCAATTCAGCCCACCTTGACCCAAATCTGAGTCAGGACCAGACTGGGGCACTTTGGCCTGAAGCAGCTGAATTGCTTCAGCCCGATTTGGCCCAATGTCCACCTGCTGCCCACTGCCCACTCACCTGCTTGCCCACAGAACTTACCTGAGGGCTCCACGTGCACCATATATTTAGTGTTGTAAACTATGGCAGCTGGAAATAGTGGGTCGGCAGGCAGGCAAGTAGGGGCTAATGGTTGGGAGCAAGCAGGTGGTAGTGGCTGGGAGGGGTGCAGTCCAACAGACTCCCAGTTGACCTTGCATCCAGCTTTCCCAGGCACCCATGGGTACCCAGGAAACTGCAGCTGCCGCCCCTGCTTCAGCTTTGGAACTGAAGTTGAAGCAAGGTAGTCCAGGACTGAGATGCTCCTCATTAAATTGGGGCTGATAAGGAAGCTCTGCATCAACCTCTGAGCCAAATTGGGGGTGGGGGTCTGTGCACAGCCCTACCTTCTGCACCAGTGCAAGGAGAAACTACATGCATTCAAGAAGGGTGGTTAGACAGTGGTTAAGGTAATCATGGTTAGGGCCTTTTTTCCACGTACGGATAGCAGGAACACTCAGCATGGTTAGTGGTAACCACCATGCACCATGGTTAACCTAACCACCTTTCCCTAATTTGTGTCTGAACAGGGCCCTACATGCAGGGTCACATATGCAGTTGGGTGTGGGTAGGTGTGAACGGAAGCTGGCTAGCAGGGGGGAAATTTAAAAGGGCATAGAGAAATAAATTGTGTCTTTAATAGTAAAATAAACTGGATGATGGAAGAGCTTGAAAAATCTCAAAGCCAGTCTGAGGGTATGAAAGACTCTAGTGGGTGAAAAGACAGGTTTCGATTGGATAGCCTGAGGAACAGTAATTCACAAGGATCATGATATAAGCAATTGGATGTTATGAAGGAATTGCATATATTTATCCAGAGCTGGTTTCAAACACAGAAAGAACATCAACATTCCAATAGTAGTGGAGACCATGAACCAATGAGTTGGAGTATTGACAATAGATCATTGTCCATCTGATATCCCTAGGGCAATGAGGAACACCACATGCCCACTGTGGTGCATGCCCATCGTGCATACCTACTGTGTAAAATGATGTGTATATTTCTCAAATTTCAAGGAAGGAAACAATAGTGGAAGTTAATTCTGTTTTTGCTTTCTAGCTGCATAAATGGCATAACTAAAATAATAAGGGCATCTGAATTGATCAAAGCCCAGCTGCTCATAACATCTTTTGAACTCTGGCTACAATTGGATGTTACAGAAAATAATAATAATAACAGTAATAATTAAGGGGGGACTTTCCTTTTGAAAACTCCTAGCATATGCTGACCATCCCTATCCTTAACAGCCAATGCTACTCCATCTCCTATCTTGTTCCAATACAGTGTGGTGTAGTGGTTAGAGTGTTGGACTGGGAATTGAGAGATCCAGCTTCTAGTCCCCACTCAGCCATGAAGCTCAGTGGGTAACTTCAGCCAGGTCACTGATTCTCAGCTTAACCCACCTCAGAGGTTTGTTGTGAGGATAAAATGGGAGAGGAGGAGGTGATGGACTATGTAAACTGCCTGGGTTACTTGAAAAAGGGGGGACTCAGGATACAAATGTAGTAATAATAATAATATAATATTATTGTCTGCATTAGAATTAGATGCCAAAAGTCATGTTCTAGGCATCAATAACATATACCCAGATTTTTAAAGCAAGGCCATCCAAACATTCATTTATGTCTTGCCCAAATTTTAATCTGAATTATTTGAAGCAGCAAACTTCCAGACATATCATACACATCCATGATTATTGTTATTCCAAAGCCAAAGAAAGGTTCATAGAACACAGTGAGCAGTAAGTTGATAAGTGTTGCTATGTGTTTGTACAAAAACCTTTGAATACTATAAATTAGGGATGTGCACTGACCCCCCGGATCGGATCGGATAGCGGATCGGAATCGGACCTGGGGGGTCGGATCGGATCGGATCGGATCGTGTGTCGGATCGGATCGGATCCGATTCCGATCCGCGGATCGGATTTTCCGATCCGGATCGGACGCCATTTTGAATGCTTTTTCCTATAGCAAATTATTGTTTTACAAAAACGCCTATAACTTTTTCATTTTTAACGACAGAAGGATGAAACTTGGGCACATTGTACACTGGTTAGGGATAGGTATCTGTGAGAAATTTCAGAAAGATTGGTGCATGCAGTTTGTGGCAATTAATTTTTTAATAAATAACATGGAATGCCTATACCTCGGTCATTTTTAAAGTTACACACATGAAACTTTGCCACATTGTAGGTGGAACCTTGGGACCCACGTGTGTGAAGTCCCAGAACCGTGGGTGCTTGCCTGGTGTGGCAATGAATTTTTGAAAAATGGGTAGTAGTGGGGTAAATGCAGTTATGCCTCCCATGTTTTTATTTTTAAAGATACAAACAGGACACTTCGGCACATTACAGGGAACACTTCCCTTGATATGTGTGTAAAATTTCAGACAGCTAGCTCCAGGCATGTGTTGGCAATGAATTGTTGAAAATTGGGTAGCAGTGGGGTAAAATACAGTTTTGCCTCCCATTTTTTTATTTTCAAAGATACAAACGGGAAACTTTGGCACATTGCAGGGAACACTTCACTTCAAATGTGTGTGAAATTTCCGGAAGCTAGGTGCAACATTTTAGTGGGAAACGAACGTTTATTCATGGCATTTCACATGGGATTTATGGGTTGGTTTTAAGAGCTACAAACCTCTAACTCGCTCACATGGCACAGGACCTATGCCCGCTCAAACGCTGGAAATTTAACAAACTTTGGTGCAATGCTTTAGTGGGAAAACAAAGGTTTATGCATGGCATTTCACATGGGATTTATGGGTTGGTTTTAAGAGCTACAAACCTCTAACTCGCTCACATGGCACAGGACCTATGCCCGCTCAAACGCTGGAAATTTAACAAACTTTGGTGCAATGCTTTAGTGGGAAAACAAAGGTTTATGCATGGCATTTCACATGGGATTTATGGGTTGGTTTTAAGAGCTACAAACCTCTAACTCGCTCACATGGCACAGGACCTATGCCCGCTCAAACGCTGGAAATTTAACAAACTTTGGTGCAATGCTTTAGTGGGAAAACAAAGGTTTATGCATGGCATTTCACATGGGATTTATGGGTTGGTTTTAAGAGCTACAAACCTCTAACTCGCTCACATGGCACAGGACCTATGCCCGCTCAAACGCTGGAAATTTAACAAACTTTGGTGCAATGCTTTAGTGGGAAAACAAAGGTTAAACTTTATTATTTTAAACCTTCAGGAAGGGGACATTGCCTGCCTGGTGTGGATTGGTAATGAGGGAAGAAAGTTTCACTTATTCATTTGTAAAATGTAAAGTGATTGTAAATTGCTTTAGGGACCCATACATTTACATGACAAGACAGGTGTTGGTTGCAGGAATGCTACCAAATGCACTAGTAGCTAATCCCAGGTAATAGCTATTCAGATCCTAGCTAATAGCTATTATTCAGATCCTAGCCTGGGAAGGGATCTTGCAGGATAAGTGATTGTTCTTTTCTTGTGTACTATGTAATTCTAAACCAGAAGGCTGCTTTGATGTAGAGCCAATCCACATGGTCTCTTGCAGCACCTAGTATTATTTATTTCTCCTTCCACAGCAGAATCTGGAAGGCGGGCAGGCAGGCTGGCATTTAATGGGCAAAGTCCAACAGCGGCATTGGGGACTGGGTGACATTCTCCTTGAGGGCGAATGCCAAGTCCCATGGCTTGTGCGAGGAGGGCGGCTTGCTCTCTTTGCAGGAAGGATCTGGAAGGCGGCAGGCGGCATCAGCAGCGGGCGGGCAGGCTGGCATTTAATGGGCAAAGTCCAACAGCGGCATTGGGGACTGGGTGACATTCTCCTTGAGGGCGAATGCCAAGTCCCATGGCTTGTGCGAGGAGGGCGGCTTGCTCTCTTTGCAGGAAGGATCTGGAAGGCGGCAGGCGGCATCAGCAGCGGGCGGGCAGGCTGGCATTTAATGGGCAAAGTCCAACAGCGGCTTTGGGGACTGGGTGACATTCTCCTTGAGGGCGAATGCCAAGTCCCATGGCTTGTGCGAGGAGGGCGGCTTGCTCTCTTTGCAGGAAGGATCTGGAAGGCGGCAGGCGGCATCAGCAGCGGGCGGGCAGGCTGGCATTTAATGGGCAAAGTCCAACAGCGGCTTTGGGGACTGGGTGACATTCTCCTTGAGGGCGAATGCCAAGTCCCATGGCTTGTGCGAGGAGGGCGGCTTGCTCTCTTTGCAGGAAGGATCTGGAAGGCGGCAGGCGGCATCAGCAGCGGGCGGGCAGGCTGGCATTTAATGGGCAAAGTCCAACAGCGGCTTTGGGGACTGGGTGACATTCTCCTTGAGGGCGAATGCCAAGTCCCATGGCTTGTGCGAGGAGGGAGGCTTGCTCTCTTTGCAGGAAGGATCTGGAAGGCGGCAGGCGGCATCAGCAGCGGGCGGGCAGGCTGGCATTTAATGGGCAAAGTCCAACAGCGGCTTTGGGGACTGGGTGACATTCTCCTTGAGGGCGAATGCCAAGTCCCATGGCTTGTGCGAGGAGGGCGGCTTGCTCTCTTTGCAGGAAGGATCTGGAAGGCGGCAGGCGGCATCAGCAGCGGGCGGGCAGGCTGGCATTTAATGGGCAAAGTCCAACAGCGGCTTTGGGGACTGGGTGACATTCTCCTTGAGGGCGAATGCCAAGTCCCATGGCTTGTGCGAGGAGGGCGGCTTGCTCTCTTTGCAGGAAGGATCTGGAAGGCGGCAGGCGGCATCAGCAGCGGGCGGGCAGGCTGGCATTTAATGGGCAAAGTCTCTCCTTTCCCGGGCACTGTGGCAGTGAGAGTGCCATAGGCTGCAAAAGAAGAAGGGGGGGGAAAAAGAATGAATATTAGTTGACCACTTCAACACAACCAGCTCCCTTCCACCCAGGATTGCCCTTCCTGAGTGCCCACGCCAAAGCAGGCACACGGGGCTGCCTGCTCACTCGGAAGTTAGCAGGCAGACAGCCAACCTTCAGTTAGGTGGAAGGTGCCCCCCCCCATTCACAGAACACTTACCGTAGTCCTCCTGAGGGCGTTGTTGATAAGATGCCACTTCCAGGCGGGCAGTGACGGGCAGGTGGGCAGTCTGCATTACCGTCTCTCCTGGGCACTGTGGCAAAGAGTTCCATAGGCTGCAAAAGAAGAAGGGGGGGGGAAGAATATGAGGAAAATGATACTTTTCCACCACTGGCTCCCTCCCACCCAAGACTGGCATGTGCCCGTCCTGAGTGCCCACGCCCCAGCAGGCACACGGGGCTGCCTGCTTGCTTACTCGTGGGTAAGCTCTCTGACAGGCTCTTACCAGAGTCGTGCGGGCGACGTGAATCGATGGGCCACCTCCATGCGGCCGTGGCTGGGGCAGATGGGCAGTCTGGATTCACGGGTACGCTTTGCGCAGTGGCGAAGAGTTCCATAGGCTGCAAAAGAAGGAGGGGGGGGGGAAAAGAATTAACATGAGATAAATCATACTTTTCCACCATTGGCTCCCTCTCACCCAGGACTGGCATCTGCCCGGTCCTGAGTGCCCACGCCCCAGTAGGCACACGGGGCTGCCTGCTCACTCGGAAGTTAGCAGGCAGACAGCCAACCTTCAGTTAGGTGGAAGGTGCCCCCCCCCCATTCACAGAACACTTACCATAGTCCTGAGGGCGTTGAGGACTCGGTGAGATTCTCCTGGAGGACCCCTAGTCCCATGGCTTGTGCAAGAAAGGCGGCTGGCCCGCCTCGCAGGAACGATCTGGAAGGCGGCAGGCGGCATCAGCAGCGGGCGGGCAGGCTGGCATGTAATGGGCAAAGTCTCTCCTTTCCCGGGCACTGTGGCAGTGAGAGTGCCATAGGCTGCAAAAGAAGAGGAGGGGGATAATGAATATTACATAAATACTTTTATACTGCAAAAGAAGAAAGGAAAATAAATAAAGATTTGTATTAATTAATACATGCAAGTCCTAGTAACTAGTCTCCCACCGGCACACTTCTCTGGTTTGTGATGCAATCCTCTTTCTCCTGCACCCCTCCCTTTCTAAATCACTCTTCTGAGCCCATTGTTAGAGGGATTGGCTATCCTTTTGTGTCTGGCAGGACACAGCTTACCGGATCATTAGAGAATCACCATTTCTTTTGTCCTTGGGTTATTCATTCACTCCTAATAGCACCCTACGTTAGGCTGACCAGATCAAATCCAGGTCAGGGTTCCTAACTTCAGCAGTTGTAGAGAAAAGGGAATTTCTGCCAGTGTCATTTGTATGGAATTAGTTCCTGCTGAGATTCCCTCTTCATCACAACAGTTAAAGGTGCAGGGGCCCTGCCTTCTTTTCTATATGGCCACTCTGCCTGCACTCTTACCTGAGTCGTAGGGGCGACGTGAATCGAGGGGCCACCTCCATGCGGCCGTGGCTGGGGCAGATGGGCAGTCTGGATTCACGGGTGCGCTTTGCGCAGTGGCGAAGAGTTCCATAGGCTGCAAAAGAAGGAGGGGGGGGGGAAAAGAATTAACATGAGATAAATCATACTTTTCCACCATTGGCTCCCTCTCACCCAGGACTGGCATCTGCCCGGTCCTGAGTGCCCACGCCCCAGTAGGCACACGGGGCTGCCTGCTTGCTTACTCGGAAGTAAGATCTCACACTGCCCCACTTCTGGACACTCTCAGGTGTCCCTGCGTTGACTGCACACACTTACCTTATTCGTGCGGCCGATGTGGATCGGAGGACTCCAGTGGCACATAGGCTCCTCCAGGCAAAGTCACATTGGCACAGGGTCCTCCAGGCAAAGTCACAGTTTGGCACAGCTCCCTCCAGGCAAAGTCACATTGGCACAGGGTCCTCCAGGCAAAGTCACAGTTTGGCACAGCTCCCTCCAGGCAAAGTCCCAGTGGCACAGGCTCCTCCAGGCAAAGTCACAGTTTGGCACAGCTCCCTCCAGGCAAAGTCACATTGGCACAGGGTCCTCCAGGCAAAGTCACAGTTTGGCACAGCTCCCTCCAGGCAAAGTCCCAGTGGCACAGGCTCCTCCAGGCAAAGTCACAGTTTGGCACAGCTCCCTCCAGGCAAAGTCACATTGGCACAGGGTCCTCCAGGCAAAGTCACAGTTTGGCACAGCTCCCTCCAGGCAAAGTCCCAGTTTGGCACAGCTCCCTCCAGGCAAAGTCCCAGTTTGGCACAGCTCCCTCCAGGCAAAGTCCCAGTGGCACAGGCTCCTCCAGGCAAAGTCACAGTTTGGCACAGCTCCCTCCAGGCAAAGTCACATTGGCACAGGGTCCTCCAGGCAAAGTCACAGTTTGGCACAGCTCCCTCCAGGCAAAGTCCCAGTTTGGCACAGCTCCCTCCAGGCAAAGTCCCAGTTTGGCACAGCTCCCTCCAGGCAAAGTCCCAGTGGCACAGGCTCCTCCAGGCAAAGTCACAGTTTGGCACAGCTCCCTCCAGGCAAAGTCACATTGGCACAGGGTCCTCCAGGCAAAGTCCCAGTTTGGCACAGGCTCCTCCAGGCAAAGTCACAGTTTGGCACAGCTCCCTCCAGGCAAAGTCACATTGGCACAGGGTCCTCCAGGCAAAGTCACAGTTTGGCACAGCTCCCTCCAGGCAAAGTCCCAGTGGCAGAGGCAAAGTCCCAGTGGCAGAGGCAAAGTCCCACTGGCAGAGGCAAAGTCACAGCTGCATGGGCACCTCCAGGCAGGCAGGCGGGCGGGCAGGCAGAGGCGGGCATGATGCCAGGCGCTTGCACATTGCACAAGTAAGCAATAGAACCGTGAGACCAGCCCACGCATTCCGGCTACTTCACAATGGCGGCAACCTAGCAGGCGGGCAGGCAGGCAGGCAGGCAGGCAGAGGCAGAGGCAGAGGCGGGCATGATGCCAGGCGCTTGCACATTGCACAAGTAAGCAATAGAACCGTGAGACCAGCCCACGCATTCCGGCTACTTCACAATGGCGGCAACCTAGCAGGCGGGCAGGCAGGCAGGCAGGCAGGCAGAGGCAGAGGCAGAGGCGGGCATGATGCCAGGCGCTTGCACATTGCACAAGTAAGCAATAGAACCGTGAGACCAGCCCACGCATTCCGGCTACTTCACAATGGCGGCAACCTAGCAGGCGGGCAGGCGGGCAGGCAGGCAGGCAGGCAGAGGCAGAGGCAGAGGCGGGCATGATGCCAGGCGCTTGCACATTGCACAAGTAAGCAATAGAACCGTGAGACCAGCCCACGCATTCCGGCTACTTCACAATGGCGGCAACCTAGCAGGCGGGCAGGCAGGCAGGCAGGCAGGCAGAGGCAGAGGCAGAGGCGGGCATGATGCCAGGCGCTTGCACATTGCACAAGTAAGCAATAGAACCGTGAGACCAGCCCACGCATTCCGGCTACTTCACAATGGCGGCAACCTAGCAGGCGGGCAGGCAGGCAGGCAGGCAGGCAGAGGCAGAGGCAGAGGCGGGCATGATGCCAGGCGCTTGCACATTGCACAAGTAAGCAATAGAACCGTGAGACCAGCCCACGCATTCCGGCTACTTCACAATGGCGGCAACCTAGCAGGCGGGCAGGCGGGCAGGCAGGCAGGCAGGCAGAGGCAGAGGCGGGCATGATGCCAGGCGCTTGCACATTGCACAAGTAAGCAATAGAACCGTGAGACCAGCCCACGCATTCCGGCTACTTCACAATGGCGGCAACCTAGCAGGCGGGCAGGCAGGCAGGCAGGCAGGCAGAGGCAGAGGCGGGCATGATGCCAGGCGCTTGCACATTGCACAAGTAAGCAATAGAACCGTGAGACCAGCCCACGCATTCCGGCTACTTCACAATGGCGGCAACCTAGCAGGCGGGCAGGCGGGCAGGCAGGCAGGCAGGCAGAGGCAGAGGCAGAGGCGGGCATGATGCCAGGCGCTTGCACATTGCACAAGTAAGCAATAGAACCGTGAGACCAGCCCACGCATTCCGGCTACTTCACAATGGCGGCAACCTAGCAGGTGGGCAGGCGGGCAGGCAGTTTTTTAAATCATATAGCCAAAATAAACACAACACACAGTGACAGCCCTGCAAGGCTGCCACATAAGTCCAAAAGACACAGTCAGAAACAGTGTGGGATGCTGCTTGTCATCCACTCAATGTAGGAGCCTGGAAGAGGAATCCTATCGCGTCCTTCGTTCATAGTCAGAGAGGTGCATGCGTTCCTTGGCGATAAAATTAAGCCTTCTTCTTATCCAAAGTTCTCATGAGCCTCTGACGTGGTCTTACAAGAAGAAACGCCCATGGAAGTGTGGGACCTTACAGAAGGCCTGGAGGGAGCCATCGGAGTCCAATTTCAGAGGCACACGTGCAAGCACATTGGTTCAAGTCAAACAACATAGAATGTGTGAGATGCTTGTGCATCCCCTCAATGTAAGAGGCTAGGAGAAGAAACTAGATCCCTTCGGGATCCATCGTTCAGAGTTGAGTTACTGAGCTGTAAACAACACAGCCAGTAAATTAAAGTAAAGAAAATTAATTAACCGAAAATAAGAATTAAAAAATCAAGGGCCTGCCGGTGCCTGCCCAAAGGTGTGGGATGGATGGGGGGTGCCTGCCAATTACTCCCCCGCGGGCATGAGGGTGGGGTATCCCAGCAGGGGCAGATTGACCTTGAGGAAGACCAGCTGCTCCACAATCTCAGCGTCCAAGCGAGAGCGGTGGGGTGTGACCACGTCGCCCGCCATGGAAAACACCCGCTCGCTTGGAACGCTGGACGGTGGGCAGCTGATTCTGTCCATGGCCACCCGCGCCAGATCAGGCCACATCTGGCGCCGAGATGACCAGTAGGCCAGGGGTTCGATGGAGCCGTCCTCCATCTGCTCCGCCAGGTAACGCTGCACTGCTGCTGCAGCGTCATCCTGGCGGCGGCTGGGTTGAGTGCCTCTATGCCCAACCGCAGCCTGCAAAGCCTTGTCCCAAAACCCCTGGCCTGTCCCCCTGCTGGGTGTGGTGGTGCCGCCGCTGCTGGTGGTGCTCAGCGGACTTAGCGCCTGGGCTTCGGTGGGCTCCTCCTCTGCCTGCCCAATCCTGGCATCCCGGGCCGCCCGAACGTCCGTCACCAGCATTTCCACCCAACCTGCCCGGGAAGTCTGCCCACATAACCCATCCTTGATGCGCGGGTCGCACATGGTGGCCAACATGTACTGCCTCTCGTTGTAGAGAGGCTGGACCCGGCGGGATAGGCTTTCCCTCAGCCTCGTCACCACTTCCCGCACCTCTGGCAGGAAGCGCCTGCCGGTGACGGCATCCCCGGCCTCCAGAAACTCGCCCATCTGATTCTGGAGATGCCTGGCCACGGGGAGCACCTGGCTGAGAAGGGCAGTGCTGCTGCTCAGGGTCTCGGTGGCCTCAAGGAACGGCTTGAGGACCACCAGAAGCTGGGACATGGCCTCCCACTGCTGCCTGGACAGTGGGGCCTGGATGCCAATGTCCCCGACCCTGAACATCTCGTGGACAACACGCTGTTGCTCCACCATACGCTCGAGCATGTGGTAGGTGGAGTTCCAACGTGTTGCCACGTCCTGCACTAGCCGGTGCTGCGGAAGTCCCAGCTCCTGCTGCTTCTCCCGCAGCAACCGACTGCCCTTCACGCTGTGGTGGAAATGCCCAGCCACCTTCCTGCAGCTCTCTAGGAGATTACGGATTTGGGGAGGGAGAGGGGCCTTGCTGCCTCCAAGGCCATCCCTGACGACCAGGTTGAAGACGTGCGCGATGCAGCGGATGCCCTCAAATCCGCCATCGCGCACCGCCTTCAGCATATTGGCTCCCCCGTCCGTGACCATGTAACCGCGGGTGTGCTGGTGCCCGCCCAGCCACCCTGCCACCATGCGGTTCATGGCCTCCGTAATCTCCTCCGCCGTGTGGGACTGGTCCATGACTGCGGTATGAAGGAGGGCCCAGCGGCAGCCCTCCTTCCCAGTCCCAGAAGTCCTGGGTGCTTCCTGCCCTGAGGCTCCCCACCAGTGAGCCGTCAGGGACAGGTAAGCGTGCACTCCTCCTTCGCTGGACCAGATGTCCGAAGTGAAGTGCACCTTCTGTGCCTCTGCCTGGCACAGACGACCCAGAACTAACTCCCTGCATGCCTGGTACAGGGAGGGCACCACACGCCTGCTCAGGGTGGTGCGACACGGCGGCTTGTAGTATGGAACCACAAGAGCCATCAGCCTCTTGAAGCCTGCGTTCTCGACGAGGCTGAATGGCTGGTCATCCAACGCCACCATCTCACCGATGCAATTGGTGATCTGGTTGGGCGCTGGAAAACGCCACCTTGTGGCTCCATACTTCCCCCACCCCATCTCTTCCATGGTGGCCTGGCGAAGCCTCTTGGGGATGGGAGGTCGAGAGCTGGCAGAAGTTGCAGGAGCCTTCTGCTTGCCCTTGCCGCTAGCACCAGTCTGCTGCGAGGTGCCCGCCTCGGTCCCAAGCAAAACAGACTGGTGGTGCCTCTGCATGTGGCGGGTGAGGTTCGTGGTGGTGAAGTGGCCTGGCATTTTTCCCCTGCTCACTGACATCTTGCAGTGGCGACAGACAGCAAAGCGGGAATCCACTGCCACCTCAAAGTGGTCCCACACCTTGCTTGCCTGTCGCTTCTGGGGTGACACAGACGGCCTGCCGGCGCCTTCGCTCTGTGGTGTCACCTCAGGAGCAAGGGAATGAGTGGAAGAGAGGACGGATTGTGGAGAGTAAGTCTCTGGTGCTGCCTGCTCTTCCTCTTGCCCCACATCAGAGTCCTCCTTCTCACTCTGAACCTCGCTGACTTCCACAAGATCTGGGAAAAGATCAGTCAGCGGGTTCACAGGCTCACCCACCAAAGAAGGAGCTGGATAATATAGTGCTCCTTCTTCATGCCCACTGCTGCTCCCAGCACCTGCCTCATGTTGCTGAAAGAGTGCCCTGCAGGCACTACTTTGAGTTGCCTCTGCCTGCTTCTGCTGCCCCAGTGGAGAACGCCTCAGTTTAACTGGGGGTGTGGAAGTAGGCTGCCTGCTGCTGGTCCCAGCAGCAGCAGCAGCAGCAGCGCCATGCCCAGAGCGGCCTCTCCCAAATGCTGCCTTGGGAGCACCCCCCCTTTGAGTGCCACGCTTCATTTTATTTTTATTATTATTTATTTTTGTGTAAGTGTGTGCTTTGCTGACTTTTTTTGTGTTTGTAGCAGCAGGCTACACAGCCCAGCAACACACACTCACTCACAAGCGCGCACACACACACACACACACAGAGAAAGAGAGAGAGAGAGAGAGAGAGAGGATAGAAATATTTTTTTATTATTTTTTTGGGTTTTTTTCAGAAAGCGAAAGTAGAACAAACAAACACACTCACTGCAAAGACAAACTGAACTCACAGACAAACAAACGTGCTATCTAAGAAAGGAAAGGCAAGAGAGAAAGGAAAGCCAAGAGAGAGAACAAGAAAAGCTGAAGTAAAAGATCAGAAACTCCTCAAAACCACCTCCAAATGCAATCAAATCAATACAGTCTCTCCAACACAGCTCCAAAACACTCCCTAATCTCCTCCACGTTCAACCCACAAAGAGCCAGAAGGGCAGGGCTGAGAGAATATATACTGGTGCCCTCCTCCAGCATTGCGATTGGAGGCTGAAGAAAGTCTTCACAGGATTGGGTGATTCAGTCATGTATTCTAAAGCACAATTGGTGGATCAAGCTGTCAAACACACACACACAAACACAGCCTCCCCCTCCCTTTCCTGAAGGTTTAAAATAATAAAGTTTAACCTTTGTTTTCCCACTAAAGCATTGCACCAAAGTTTGTTAAATTTCCAGCGTTTGAGCGGGCATAGGTCCTGTGCCATGTGAGCGAGTTAGAGGTTTGTAGCTCTTAAAACCAACCCATAAATCCCATGTGAAATGCCATGCATAAACCTTTGTTTTCCCACTAAAGCATTGCACCAAAGTTTGTTAAATTTCCAGCGTTTGAGCGGGCATAGGTCCTGTGCCATGTGAGCGAGTTAGAGGTTTGTAGCTCTTAAAACCAACCCATAAATCCCATGTGAAATGCCATGCATAAACCTTTGTTTTCCCACTAAAGCATTGCACCAAAGTTTGTTAAATTTCCAGCGTTTGAGCGGGCATAGGTCCTGTGCCATGTGAGCGAGTTAGAGGTTTGTAGCTCTTAAAACCAACCCATAAATCCCATGTGAAATGCCATGAATAAACGTTCGTTTCCCACTAAAATGTTGCACCTAGCTTCCGGAAATTTCACACACATTTGAAGTGAAGTGTTCCCTGCAATGTGCCAAAGTTTCCCGTTTGTATCTTTGAAAATAAAAAAATGGGAGGCAAAACTGTATTTTACCCCACTGCTACCCAATTTTCAACAATTCATTGCCAACACATGCCTGGAGCTAGCTGTCTGAAATTTTACACACATATCAAGGGAAGTGTTCCCTGTAATGTGCCGAAGTGTCCTGTTTGTATCTTTAAAAATAAAAACATGGGAGGCATAACTGCATTTACCCCACTACTACCCATTTTTCAAAAATTCATTGCCACACCAGGCAAGCACCCACGGTTCTGGGATTTCACACACGTGGGTCCCAAGGTTCCACCTACAATGTGGCAAAGTTTCATGTGTGTAACTTTAAAAATGACCGAGTTATAGGCATTCCATGTTATTTATTAAAAAATTAATTGCCACAAACTGCATGCACCAATCTTTCTGAAATTTCTCACAGATACCTATCCCTAACCAGTGTACAATGTGCCCAAGTTTCATCCTTCTGTCGTTAAAAATGAAAAAGTTATAGGCGTTTTTGTAAAACAACAATACTTTGCTATGGGAAAAACGCATTTAAAATGGCGTCCGATCCGCCGATCCGATCCGATCCGGATCGGACCTCGCCGGATCGGATCGGATCGGATCGGATGGTGTATCGGATCGGATCGGATCGGATCGGATTTTCCGATTTTTGGGGCGGATCGGATTCGGATCGTGGATCGGATCCGATCCGATGCACACCCCTACTATAAATTTTATTTTTTGAGAGACAAATATTACTTGAAGCAGGTAAAAATCAAATGGATTTTCTCTTTCAATGCCTACTTCATTTTCTAATGTGATTGAGAACAGGGCTGCAACCTGCCACAAACTCAGCAGTTTCCAGAGGAAAGGCCTGCTCCACGTAGCCATGGTTGTAGTTTCAAGTCATGCTATTGGCAGATGCTAGCAGTCTGGGAGTGCTTCCAGACAGTGGGCTCCTATTGCTAACAATCAAATGACAATGTGTGGCTATTCCATCTCTTCTTCTGTAACATTTTTTTCTTTTTCTTTTTTTTTCTGGTAAGAAAAGAGATGGAAGAAGCATGGGTAAACATGGGAAGGCTACAAACTGGATCCCCTGTAAAATTGTGTGAATGAGGCAGTGTAACTGCACATTGAAAACCCCAGAATGCAGGTGGAGAGTGGGTCCATTCCAGATGACAGGTGTGGATCACCAAAAGACCACAGAAAGCTGGAATTAAAAACCAAAGAGAAGAAAAATTGGGTGACAGAGGAGCATAGGTGACTGCAGAAAGAGAAGGGCAAGGAAAACACTTCTTGAACCAGCCAATCAACACTGGCTTTAGGTCATTATTTTTTACTATTTTAATTTCTTTTCTTTTAATTTTATTCTTGTTTTATTAATTAAACTGGCTGATATACCCAGTGTTGCTGGGGGCCCTAAGATATATGTCTGTGAGATAATCATCTTATAGTAGTAGGCTGGTGCTAGGCCTGTGGATTAACTGTTAATCAAATTATATTTATTTCTTTTTTTCCTCTTTCACCCTCATGACAACCCTGCAAGATAGGCCAGTGCTAGGCCTGTGAGGTAGCTTTAAAATGAATTAAACTTGTCTCTTTTTCTCTCTCTCTCACCCCCAACACATGTCCAGGGCCTCCTTGAAGCTGCCGCCATGATTTTCCTTGTCCCCACAGAAAATAAAAACCACAACTCCCAGCATGCCTTTTGCTGGGGTGCCCAACTTGCCCAATGGGAGTCCTGTCACTGAAACAAATGGAAAGTGAAGTCTGGCCAAGCCAGGCCACACTGCACTGTGCAATTGGTGCTCATAGGTAGGCTGTGAGAGAGCAGGCTGGCTGACTGAGTGATGGTTAGCTCAGTCATTGCCATCAGCAACGGTCCCGGAGCTGTGCCCTCCTTCCCTCCCACTCCCGATGGTCCCTAACAGGAGCCTGTACTGAAGGTCTTGGGCTGACCTGGGCACTTGCCCCCCCCCTTTATTGGGCCTGTTTTGGGGCATGTGCAGAGTGCCTCCCCTTCTTCCCACCCTCTTACAGTCATGTGTGCACTTGCCCCAGAGTGTGAAATAACAGTAATATCAGGATGGGGTGCCTTTAAGCATGTTCAGAGTTCGGCCTCACAAAGTCATGCTAGGGCAGGTAGGAGGAGGCACCGCAAATGGACATAGCCCATTTCTGTGGGTTGTTCCCTTTTATGTGGAACTGGGTTCATTACTTCAGACTGATCTTAGTAGTTTGGGTTATGAAAGGCACACAGCAGCCACCCGTCCATACACTCACAATGGCCACCAAAGGCTGCTAAGTCTGGCATCCTGCTCAAGGCATGCTGGGAGTTCCACCCAAGGCATCTGGGAATTGTAGGTAAAATGCTAGTTTTTTTAAAAATTAAATTATTGTATATTACTAGGATCTCAAGGTGACGTACAGATAAAATTATAAAACAATATAAAACAATAAATATACACAGCTAAAAATGAATTAAACCATTAATCAAGCTTAAACCAGTATAAAACATAAAATCAGTAAAAGAACAATTAAAACAGTTAATGTGCAGGCTTGATGGATTTAGCCATCAAAGACTTTGTTAAAAAAAATGTCTTTACTTGGTGCCGGAATGAAGTGAGTGCTGGCGCCAGTCGGGCCTCCAAGTATTTAAGTATTTAAAAAAACTTCAAACCCTAATTTTTGTGTTTTCAGATTTTTCTGGTACACTGTATAGCCAGACCTATCAGCATGCCAAATTTCAAGTCTCTAACTCATCTGGAAGTGGGTAAACATTTCTGGACATACATCCCATACACACACTTTCAGATTTATAGGTAGAGATATACTATATTGAAAAGATAGTTAGTTAGATAGTTAAGATAGTTAGATATTGACAATGCAGCTGCTAGACACTTCTCTTGGTGCCTGCCACAGTGCCCTACCCTTCCTGCTTTACTTTTCTTATCAGCAGCTGGGATTGCTGTGAAATAAGTTCCAGTTGGTGCTGTAAACTGTGGGGTCAAAGGAATTGCTCATACCCCACCTCTGCCTTCTATCCAGTTTTGTGGGCAGAATATTTGCCTTTTGGCTTGCCTCCCATTGCAGCCATTTTGTGGGGGTGCCCAGGACACTTTTTCAGATTGCCAGATCTTTCCACGTCCCCAACAGGTTGCCTATACCTGGTATAGTTATATAATGCTTTGTTTAAAGGTTTTCTTTCACAACAGTAATGGTGCTTTCTATTTTTTATATTTTTATTTCCTCCTGCCAACATTCCGATTTAAAATGATCACAAATCTATGTTATCCCTAACTTAGAATTGTGTAATTACATGCAAAGATGTGGATTGGAATATTGTACCTCCTAGTTAAAAATCACCCTTTCCAAACTGCAAAGTGAATGCAATCAAGATTGATAGTATTGTCACATTAGTATACACATTGAAGACCTTGAAACACCAAGCAAGTATGCCGATTTTAAGATATTTTCCTGGTGTTTTTGAATGCACTTAGGTTTAAAGTGTATACAAAATGGGCATTCTATGAGAAATAGACTTATTTTACTAGAATAAAACATGCATTGTTATTTTTATTGTTATTTTTTGTTAACTCCTGTAACCTGGCAATTTTCATTCTATCTCTTAGTGACTTATTTACACCTCTTTTTCTGATACATTTAGAACAAATTAACATCCTTTCTAAGTGTTGCTCTCTCATCCCATTTTGGGGGAAGCAGGAAAATTAGAATTTTACTTTTGATTGCATGCATTCATGACTCATTTTTAAAGTGAGTGAAACACATCCCTTAATTATCACTGCAATATGTTCCTAAGTGAATGTTACATCCTGTCTAAGCACCACATTATGTTCTTCCAACCATTATTACCATCCCTTTAGGTTCTGTTGTAAACGAGTCTCAAGTTGTCTTTTAAAAGTTTAGGTGATGTAGATTATGAGTAGCGATGGGCAAAGTCTCCTCAGACAGATTCAAAATCAGCTTAATAATTATGAGCTCTTTTGGACTAGATCTACACTACTGCTTTATAGTGGTATTGAAGTGCATTGATAATTGTTGGGGCACAATCCACATTCCATATACCTCTTTCATAGTGTTATACCTTGCTTTGTATTCCACATTTGTAAAGATTTGACACAAAGTGTAGATCTGACCCTAGCGAGATTCAGTTTTTTAAAAAAAGTTTACTTGTTTCAGCCAGTTTTCTTGAAGATCATAATGTTTGTGCAACTGTGGTGCAGGCACATGTGTGTATTGTACTACACGGAGCTGAAGTCTAATGTGTTGCTTGCCCTTCAGTTAACTTTGGGATGATAATACTAAATTAAGGTCTATATTATGACTTTTTCATAAGTGCTAAAGTTAAGTAATTCAACTCCATTCAGTATCTAGGCTGGACTAATATAAAAAGGCATATGATAGTGTTGCTTACCTCATCTATGCATCATGGTAGGATGAGAGAACACCTTTCAATATAGCACCTCATAGAGGGGAGGGGATGAAGGTCAGCTGCAAGAAGCCATGTTTAGCCAGGTTGAGAGTAAGAAGAGTTAGAAGCTCAGCTCCACCCCTTCAGACTGTATTTTGGCATCACCCTGAGACAGACAGACACAGAGAGAGAGAGAGAGAATGTGGACTGAGCTGGTCATTTGTTATGGAGGCCACATATGATTTTTTTAAAATCTCAAGATTGGTATTGTGGCTCTTTTCTTTTTCCTTTTCTTTTTCTTTCTTGCTTATGTCACACTGACTGCTAGAAATGGCTTGACTGAAGGGTGTTTGCCATAAGTAGATTGTGGTCTGGCAGATTCAGTGTGGATTCAAAAAGAAGAAAACAGGAAAAAAAATTGGTGAGCACTTTGAGGCATATTTAAATGTGAAGGGCAACTTTCTCACATTTGCTCCTAATCGCCACTAGACTAGAAGAGATGGGGAGAAGAGTAGTTGAGGTCTTCCCAGCTTATCTACACAAGCATGATGAGATCCAGGAAATGATGATGCAGGAAGACCTTTCTCAGAACATAGTGTGAGGTAGAGGAATATAGCTAGGGTGACCATATTTTGGAAACCAAAAAGGAGGACAACATGGTTGGCCCCCAAAGGGGCATCCCCACCAACATGTCCACCCCCAGGGGGCATGTCCAGCACCAAGGGAGTGTGCCCATTTGGACATAGCCTTGGTCACATGTCTGATTTTACAGCACACAATTAAGACAAATCTGTTCTACATAACATCTTAATGTTAGAAACACTGAAATAACAAGTGAGACATGCAATTTATCTGAAATTAACTTCACTCACTCCTACTTTTGTAGCTTTTGCTGTACTTTGTTGCTGTACTCTGTGTGATACATTCTCCCCTTTCCTCAAATATCTTTTCTGATTGTATCCTCACATCACTGCAAGCTGGTGCTTAACAGGGCTTGCTGCCGGCTGGCTGGCTATTTTATTTTTAAATTTCATTTTTTTAAAAACCTTGTGTATGATTGTCACAAGTTTTTCTACTCTAACATTAGGGTGGGTGTTGTGGGTGGCAGACATTACTTCACCCATTCACACTTCTCACTTATATACATTAGCTTCTCAAGGCTTTTTCATTGGCACCACTTTTCACATCCAGACTTTGAACTCCTGCCTATTTCCTGCACAAACGCTCGACTTTGAGACTCTCTTTCTAATGCCCTGTGTTGCATGCCAGCACCGTGGGGCTAAGTTACAACAGGTGTCTCTGGGTTGTCTGTGCAGCCTCTGTTGTTTCTCTCTCTAAGGTCCCCTCTACAAGGATTAGCTTTTGCGCCCGGTTAGGCGATTATGCGCATAATCGCTGAAGCGCATTTACACCTAATACCTCTGCACGAGAGGCGGCGAGAGGCAGCGAAGCGCATTAACGGATGACCAAAGTGCACTTTACAAGTAGTTAATGCGCATAAGCGCTTGTTCACACAGTCAAAATGTGCTTTAATGGCCAGAGCAAAATAAAACTCGCGATTTAACGCACATTCGATAATGCGCATAATCGGAGAGATGACGCGCCTCTACGCCCGATTTGCGCTTCGTTCTTGTAGAGGTAAATTTTTTAAAGCGCCTTGAAAGAGCTTTAAACCTCTCTTGTAGAGGCAGCCTAAGTCATTGCAGCCAAACTAAAGCCTCCAGCCTCAAACAATCTCCCACCCTCTTCCAAAGTCTCCCAACGGTCTAGCAAGGCTGCACATTTGTACCCTGTGGCCGAGGGGAAGGGTGCCAGCTTATTGCTTGGTCAAATCTGGTGACTCTTACTTTAAAAACCACCTCTGCCACCAGCTGCCTCTGCCTGCACCAACACTGGACTCTGAGACACTCTTAAAAGGCTCTGTGTGGCATGCCAGCCTTTCAGGGCTCAGCTACAGCCATCTCTGAGTTGTGTCTTCAGTCTAATTCTGTCTCTAAGAGATATGCCAGCCAGCCCAAGCTGCAATTCTATCTATTTTTCTCTTGACACACACTTCAAACATTCTGCATTGCATGCCAGCAGTGCAGACAGAGCCTAGCTCACAGGTGAACAAAGTGAAGTGGAAGGGAAGAGATAGTGAAGCAAAGCAATGACATGCCAGGTTCCAACATCTGCAGTAACAGGGCATCTGCAAAGATGAGATCCTCTCTCTCAACTGGCACCTCACTGTTGGTCATGAGAGTTTTTCTCTAAGGATCACCCTTCATCACCCATGATGTGGAACTCTGAGGAAAAGGCCTCTGGCCCATTCTGTTTTTCCCTGTGGGCTGCTTTGACTGACCTCTCCTTTCCCACATTTTGATCTGTGGATGCTTCACCTCTGCTGAGCTCCAGGTACCCAACTGCCAACCAAATCTGCAACAGAAAAAGTGCTGTGCTCACCCAACACTTCATAGCTAAAAACTTGAGATCCCCTTGATGCCAAGGGCTGAAACTATTCAAGATGCAAGACCCCAAAGAGGAGGTTTGACAGCCTGAGTTTGAAGAGTATGGCTCCAGTGTTTTTTTTAAAAACAAATAATTTTAAAACCTCAAACTTTTAAAAAAAATGCTAAAAATCAACAGATGAATAGATGTGCTTGAAACTTGGCATGGCTAAATCCCTAATTATCACCTATCATAATGCCAAGTTTCATCACCTAATCTTTAAAAAATATGGTTTTTCAAAATAATAATTTTAAAACCTCAAATTTTTTTAAAAATGCTAAAAATCAACAGATGAATAGATGTGCTTCAAACTTGGCATGGATAAAGCCCTACTTAACAGCTATCATTATGCCAATTTTCATCTCTTTATCTTTAAAAATGATGGGTTTTTTTAAAAAAAAATAAAACCTAAAATTAAAAATAAAATCCTAAAAATTAATGGATGAATAGATCTGTTTGAAACTTGGCATGGCTAAAACCCTACTGAAGACCTATCAAGGTGCAAAGTTTCATCTCGTTATTTTTAAAAATGATGTTTTTTTTAAAAAAAAATAATTTTAAAACCTCACATTTTAAAAAATTCCTAAAACTCAATAGATGAACAGATTTGCTTCAAGTTTGGCATGGCTAAAGCCCTACCTAAGTTCTATCACAATACCAAGTATCATCTCTTTATCTTTAGAAATGACAGTGTTGTAAGCATTTTTGTTGATTCCCATTGACTATAAAGTAGAGTATCCCTGGGGGGGAGGGGAGGGGAGGAAAATTCAGATTTTTCTTCAAATTTCATAATTTCCTAACCCCTTCCTGGATTTTTTACCAAAAATCCTGACATGTCCTGGTTTTTCCTGACATATGGTAGGGCACCTCACTCAGAACAGGCTGAAGGGGAAGGATAAAAGTTATCTAGCCCAATATGGAACCTGCACTTCTGGGAGAGGGATTTTTTATATATATAATGTTCAACAGTAACCCATTGCAGATTCCAGAAAAGTTCCATAAAGTTGTTGTTCATTTAAAATCCCAAACTCCTGAATCATATTGGGTTGTGTGGTTAATAAATTAACCATTTTAAAACTTGTTATAAACTGTTTAAAAGCAGTAGTGTAGATAGGCTCTATGTTTGCATCATTCAGGTTACATAATATGGAGTGTGCCAAATATGAAAATAAATAAGGCCCACATTGTAGGCTGTAATCCACTCTCAGCTCATAAATGAGGTAGAATAATAGTCACCAGCTGAGCAACACAATCTTTTCTTTAAGTTTGTAGGAACTTTTCGTAGTAGTTTAGGTCATTTCACACATGATTTTTCCCCCTTATTCAAAGTTAATTCCCATAATAAAAAGTAGTGTTTACAGAAAGTACATATGAAAAACTAGGAACATAGGAAGCTTCCTTATGCTGTGTCAGACCATTGGTCCATCTAGCCCAATACCATTGTTGCTGCCTGCCAGTGGCTGTCCAGGTTTTTAGACTGGATTTTTTCCTAATCCTACATGGAAAAACTGGAGATTAAACCTGCAAACTTCTTCATGCAAAGCATAAGAATATAAAAAGTGCCATGCTGGATCAGACTGAGGAACCATCTAGTCCAGAACTCTGTTCACACAGTGGCCAACCAACTGTTGACCAGGGACCAACAAAGCCGGTCACGGTGCAATCAGATTGGCACAAGTGATTTTCATGCTGTGAACATGGACAGTTATACCTCACATATTGAAGTGATATCATATTTTTCCTGTATGGGGGTAGGGGTGGTGAATTGTGTCACTTGTTGTAATGATGTCACAAGCCCATGGATCTTCCATATCACAATACTTGCAGTCACTGTGCAAAAGCTTGCTGCAGACAAAATTCAGAATGTTTGAATATTCAAATATGTAAATGTCTGCTTAGTGGATGTACTAGCAGGAGGAACATTGCCTTCATGCCCCATAGCAGGTCCTTATCCAACACTTTTTTAACATCTAGAAGGCATATGGTTTTTACAACTCTATTATTTGAATATAACCAGCTAAGTTGCCCACAAGATGCTGGTAGAATGATAACTGTTTGGCAAGCTAATGACCTGAAAGTGAATTTAATTCAGTTCAATACTGTGATGTACGTATGGTTGTCGTTTTAGACATTTAACCCATCTGAATTAAGTGTTAGCTTTGAAATCTGTTGACAATTAAAATGTCAACATCATTAATTATTTCAGTACTCGTAAAAGGACACATGGAAGAAGGATGGCGGAATTTACTGAAGAGAAGGGAAAACGTGATAATTTCATCATAAATATTTATACAATGCTGTTAGTAGCAATGTGCTACAAAATCTCAAGTGGCACACAGTGTTCTTATACAGGTTTGGACCTCTCCTCCCCCCCTTTTTTTTTTTTACATAGCTTCAATAAATCAGAATGTCCCTCTTTGTATCCCATTTGCTTCTAGTGTATTAAACCAGTCTGAGGAATACGGTAGTCAAGAGTGCGGAACCTCTCAGCACTACTGCCTACATTTGAACTCTCCTCTGTTCAGTGCATGATTGCGAGAGCCACTCCATTACTGAAGTATCTTCTGTGGTTTTATGCTTGAAGTGTTCAGTTAAAAGGAAGGGGGAACTGCAGAAAGGAAATAGTCTTGCCAGCTCTTCTAGGCAATATTACTTCTAAAATAATTACTAGACGTCTTTCCTAGAGAGGATTGAATCCAGACCAATGAGTCTTATGATGTGATCGGTGTGAAAACCTAGAAATAGCTGTTTGCTACCTTCCTCTTTTTGTGTACTTTGCATGGCCATTAGAACTGCATTAGATATGCAAGGCTTTTAAGCAATCTCTGAAGTCACATACATAACTTAAGCAAAGATAGCAGGCTGCAAAGTTAGAAGAGCAAGGACCCAAAGAATTCCAATTGGATGCAATAAAGTGCTTTTATGTAACTATCCACTGAAGTGCTATATGCCCAGTGTTTGTGACGAGAGGTGTGATTTGCGGCAAAAAGCTCCCTTGGAAGTAAACAGCAGCTGGGGGATAACTTTTGGTGGCAGAATAGCATGGGAGAAACAGTTAACCCTCATCCTATGCAATTCCACTCTGAATCGGGTGCCCCGTGGCTACTTTTTGTTTGGAAAGAAGTATGGCCATTACTAAAATGCACTATTTTAAATACAGCACTCTTCCAAGTGGAGTGAAATGGGGTTGGATGATGTCCCATGTCTTTTTTGACTGAACATAATTGAGAGATTGGCTGAATTTGTAAGAAGACAGTTTTGTCATAAAAATTTCTAAGGGTTTTCTTTTTCTCATCCTCTCAGAAAAAGAAAGCCTCCTTGCAGAATTTTCACTGAATATTTATTTATTTATTGCATTTTTATACTACCCAATAGCCAAAGCTCTCTGGGCAGTTTACAAGAATTAAAACCATAAAAACCATTCAAAATATAAAACAACAACAGTATAAAAACATAGTATAAAAATACAATATAAAAACACAAGCAGGATAAAACCATTTTGTTTTTGTGGCTGCTCTTGTCTTCTAACAACGCCCTGGGATGACACTAAGCCCAGAAAAGGTAGCCAGGATGCCAACACAGTTGCAAGAAATGGAGACTGGAGACAAGAAGAGTCAAGACACAGTACATGGATTTAAATAGGGCCACTTTATTAAAGATCTGCAGACTGGGTAAACCTAAGCGGACATCTATCTTTATTGGGCGAGCCATTCACCACCTGTTAAGTGGCGCCAACCCTCGCCACTCCTCAGGTTTCCCTATTAAGGGTAGGGAGGCCTTCTGGTGTCAACCCCTCCCCGCTCCATATGGATCCAGGTGGGTGAGAAAGGTTGGCCTCAAAAGTAATCCTTATCCCACCAGCTGAGGCCGTAAAACTCACAGCTGGAGGCCCTCAGGAGTTACTAATCACCTGAATAGTGCCTGTGAATGCTCACCATCCCTATTCCCGCAGATGTCCGCACCTACCAGCCACAGGGAGCGACAAAGGACTTGTTTAGTCGCTCCCCCCACCTCATATTTATTACTTCCCTTAACCCTTTCTGCAGTTCTGCCAAAAATAAGTCATTTCCATTGTCTGACAAATGTACGCCATCCACTCTAAAAAGCTCCCTCCGTGTCAACAATATCTCTTGGTGCTGAATGCTGTGATTGCCATGTTTTATTAACTCGTAAATTTGGGAATTAACTTTCTTCTGCACCCGTTCCATGGCCTGGTGATCATCACTTGTTCTCCAATTGAAATGCGGTAACATACAGGACCAGATAATCACCACTCCTGGCCAACGCTGACAAATTGTTTGAAAATCAGCTATCGCCTGTAATATCAGGGCTCTGCCGTTTAGCAGACCCACATCATTGCCGCCAAGATGGATCAGGAGGATCTGTGGAGGGGCACTAACCGCACAGAGATGGAATAATGAAGGGAGAAGCCTCTCCACCGCAAGCCATTGTATATTGGCCCGCATACTCATTCCAAGCTGAGTTCCAAAGCTGGTATTGGTGGCCCTCCTTCCGGCCCAGAAGACCAAATGGAACACATGGCCATTAGGGTGCAACAAGAAAATCATTTAGGGAATTTACGCAGGTAAGAGCAATATTCCTTGGACCTCCACTGTCCCACAGCCTGAATCTGTTCTGAGGAAAGGCCCACCGACGCAGCCGTGGATGCCGCCACAATGCGGAAAGAGTGCGTGCCGAATTGAAAATTTCCCAATCCTAAAGACTGAAGTGTGCATTTAGTAACTGTCCAAAACTGAAACTTTGTAAAAGGTGTACAATCCTGGTGGCAAAACAATGGACCGTCCAAGGTGTCCCTCACTGAAATAAAAGCCCTTAACGCTTTTACCAGGCACAAGTCCTCTATGGGAGCTGAGAATAAGCTAACTGTTTTGCCTTTCCTCATTTGATCGGTCTTCGACTGACGGAGGCGGATCACCACACTATGGGAGGAGATCTGAATAGCCTTGAACTGCAAAGCCCTACCAGAACTGTCACTCTTGGACCGTACTACCAGTTCGGAAATACGAAATGCTCCGAAAAAGGCCGTCAATGCCGCAGCGTGAAACAGAATGGCCTCATAAAGAGATAGGCACAAAGAAGGCCAAAGCGCCTTGAGCCCTTTTAAAATATCAGGAGACAGTGGAACCCTAGGGTCAGTTCTTTGAGGAAACTCTCTAGCCCAACCCTGCACCACCTTCCTCACCCTGAAATCAGTTGTACTGTCGACAACACCCCTCATCTTAGAAAGAAAAAAGAGTGACGCTAGCTTGCAATTAATGGTGCGAGCCATTAAGCCTTTCTTATGGCATGACACACAATATTGTAAGATATGATTGACAGAAATGGGCCATGATTGCTGAAGGTGTGTGCTGTTCCTAAAATTTGAGAATTCCCTACCTGACCTTAAATACGCGGTTCTTGTACTAGCAGCTAACGATAGCCAAATAGCATGCTCGGCCTTGCCCCGCCAATCTCCCACAGAGTTGTCGGCATTAACTCTGGTAAAAGCTTCGCTCCCGGTGTCAGTTCCCGAAACTGCTGCACCTGACGACGCGATAAAGTGTCAGCAATGGAGTTTTGTAAGCCAGGAACGTGGCGAGCCTGAAACAGGATGTTATGTTGCAGGCAGTGTAATGTAAAAACTCTAACTAGCGCCATGACTTGAGGATTGTGGAATGATAAAGAATTGAGAACCTGCACCGTTGACTGGTTGTCACACCAGAAATGCACGACTGAATTTGATAGTTCTTTAGCCCAAATATGAGCTGCTACATATATAAGAAAAAAATCTTGAAAAGTTAAGTCTCTGCAAATTCCAGCTGACACCCACTCATCCAGCCAACGCTCCGAGCACCATCAGTCCTGCCAAATTACACCAAAATCAAGGGTTCCTGAGGCATCCGAATGAATCTGCATTTCGGCCTCCAACAATAGGTCCTGTCTCCAAAAAGACACACCATTGTAATCCTGGAGGAAACGTAACCATACGGACAAATCCTCTCGGATGGCCCGAGTAATCCGCAGTCTGTGATGCGGGTGACTCAAACCTATCGTTGCGTTGCACAAGTTCCTAAGGAAGGCCCTCCCTGGTGCAATGACTCTGCAGGCAAAATTAAGATGCCCAAGCAGGGATGAACTTGCAACAGTGTAATCTTTTTGGCCCCTATAGTTGCCTGTAATTTATCCTGTAATGTCTCCAATTTATCTGAAGGCAATCTGGAACATTGCTGCAGAGAATCCAGTTCAATACCTAGGAACTTAATGGTGGATAAGGGCCCTTCGGTTTTCTCATGTGCCAGTGGCACTCCAAGTTCCTCGCACAAGGCCTGAAACTCGGCCAATAAATAGGCACACTGTCTAGTGTGTTCAGGGCCAACCACCAAAAAATCATCCAAGTAGTGAACGGTGTCATGTGATCCAGTTCTCGCCTGAAGTGCCCATTCTAAAAATGTACTAAATTTTTCAAACATGGCACATGATAGGGTGCATCCCATAGGAAGCGCCCGATCGATGTAATATTGACCCCTAAATGAAAATCCAAGCAAGTCAAAGTCTGCGGGATTGATGGGCAGGATGTGAAATGCTGATTTGATGTCGCACTTGCTCCAAAGAGCCGCGCAGAAAGGAGATGACGACTGGAGGGGAGAGCACAATTTGTATCCGTTCCACCCCTCCACGTCACCAAGGCCCAAATTTTGAAGCCACCAATGGCAGGCTTCCACGCCACCTTTTTCCCCCAGCCCCCACCCGCAACGGCCCCCACGCACCTGGACTAGCCAGTCACATTGTGAGGGCACTTGCTGCTAGTACTTTCACCTGCAGTGGCAGCCAAAACAACAACAAACATTTTTTAAAAATCCTGAGGTGGGGGGGGGGGGGACCAAAGAAGCTGTGCTACTCCCCTGCACCACCAAGAAGTAACTCTTGTAGAATTTCTTCTCCCCTTAGAGAAATTTGGTGAAATGGCCCTCCCCATTTGTCTGCCATCATATAGGGTAAGGAATTTCAACACGCCATGTCCACACAGCTCTAGGCCCAACCATCATACTTCATTTTCTCTCCTCTTTAGAAACCATCCCACTTCCTGCAAACCATCTAACTTATTTTTTCCTTTCACATCAGGCAACTGAAAAACACCTAACCTCACATGGTTTCAGTGGAAACTGGTGACTCTGATTCCATTCTCTAAAGGAGCTATCTAAGGAGCTGTACCTCATTCCTCAAATGCTTAGTTTAAAGGGTTGCCATATTTCCCCATACTTTGCTCTCTCATCTGCTATGTTTAGGGTGACCAGATAAAATCCAGGTCAGGGCTTATGAACTTTAACAGTTGTAAAGGTTAGGGTAGGGTAACCAGATTTCGGACACCAAAATCCCAGTCCCCACTGCCACCCCACCACCCAAAACAACCCCCCCAACAAGCTGCTCACCTCCCAAAAAACCCAGCCCGGACCTACCGGGCCCTCTGCTGCCGCCGGGCTCACGCCTCCGCCGGCTCATGCCGCCACCGCTGCCGGGCTCACACTGCCGCTGCCGGGCTCATGACGCCACCGGCGGCGCTGCAGGGTTCGTGCCAGAGGCTGCGAGGAAGAAAGCCAATTCTGGAAGTGATGTATGCGGCCTCTCCCGCCTCTTCCGCGCAGGTATCCGGGCTCCTCGTGGCTCGTCACCATCGCGACAAACCCTGAGGAGGCCAGAGGCCACACAGAAGAGGCGGGAGAGGGCCGATTTCATCATTTCCGGAATCGGCCCTCTTCCTTGCAGCCTCTGGCATGAGCCCTGCAGCGCCGGCGGTGCTGGCATGAGCCCGGTGGCGGCGGCGTGAGCCCGGCGGCGGCAGCACAAGCTTGGCGGCGGTGGCGCGAGCCCGGCGGCGGCGCGAGCCTGGCGGCAGCGGCGCAAACCCACCAGCAGCAGAGGGCCCACCACCAAGCCACCCATCCCCCCTAAAACCCAGCCTGGACCTACCAGGTCTACCACCGCTCGCCGCCACTCACCACCGCCACCGCGTGACCCCCTGCAGCCCCGGTTTGCCCCCACTGCCCTCCCAGTTGGCTCGGATCGCCCCTGGTTTCCTGGTTAGGACCAGGAAACCCCAAGCGATCTGGTCACCCTAGGTTAGGGAATTTCAGCCAGTGTCATTTGTATGCAATTAGTTCTTGGTGAAATTCCCTCTTCATCACAACTGTTAAAGTTGCAGGGGGCCTGTCTTCTTTTGTATATGGTAACTCTAGTATAGTGCCTGCACCTTTAACAGTTGTGATGAAGAGGGAATTTCACCAGGAACTAATTGCATACAAATGACACTGGCTGAAATTCCCTTTTCCCTACAACTGTTAAAGTTGCATGAGCCCTGACTTGGATTTTATCTGGTTACCTTAGCTATGTTTTAAAGAATGCAGGAACTTCCTACACATTCTTAGCAGCATTGTTGCAAGAGAAAAGCAAGGGTGACCCCCCCCCCCACTACACAAACTTAGAACAAAAAGAGAGATGGGAAAGAAGTCCTCTTTCCTTCACTCCACTGTCATAGCCCATAGGCACTAGGGCGGGGGAGGGAGACATTGTTGTAGGTGCTGCTACATAAGACCAGAATTGCCCTGTGCACAGCACACTACCTCTATTACAGGCAACATCAGTACAAACTTTCAGTGATTCAGTACATTCTTCCATTCGTACATTTGCTTAAAATTTGCTGGGTAGGAATTGCTGCACTAAGCAAGGTTGAATCCCCATGTATTTGTGTGTGAGAATGCAAAGAGCTCATTGTACATAAAGTATGATTCTCATACTTTGTGTACAATGAGAATGCATTGTACATAAAGTATGATTCTCATACTTTGTACACAAATTATCACACATTTGGTAATGCTGCTAGGAACTTGCACTTGTACAGTGCTTTCGAGACATCACATTTGACCTTTGTGCATGTGTAAATTAGGTTATATCACATACACCTTGCAAAAGGGAATTTCAGCCAGTGTCATTTATATGCAATTAGTTCCTGGTGAAATTCCCTCTTCATCACAACAGTTAAAGTTGCAGGGGCCCTGCCTTCTTTTGTATATGGTCACTCTAGTATAGTGCATGCACCTTTAACAGTTGTGATGAAGACGGAATATCACCAGGAACTAATTGCATACAAATGACACTGGCTGAAATTCCCTTTTCTCTACAACTGTTAAAGTTATATGAGCCCTGACCTGGATTTTATCTAGTCAGTCTACCTTGCAACAGAGAGAATAAAAAAATTTCAAAGTCATGTCCCTTTGCCTTTTCCCCCTCCCATCTTCAACTGAACTGTTTGGCAATGGAAGAGAGGGAAGATCTGTGTGCAGTGTTTGCCCAAACATGTGAGGCTAAAAGTGGGGATTGGGGCACAGGGATGTGCACACTTGCCCCACCCCTACAAGCCATACCTGTCCATCTGCTAAATGACCTTTGTGCATTTAGTGTGAAGGTCTGAACAAGACTTCCATGTGCGTTTGCATACTCTCTACACAGCCTTATCTGAGCTCCTGATCACGTACAAGCTTCTAAGCCCAACATGTTAGAACCAACTGTCACCCCCACACACACACACACACACTTCAGACCTATTTGCCAAATGCATGTGTCTCCACTCTCTATTGATCTTCAACCCATGCACGTTTAGGGCTCATATGAAATACAGGTGGAACTGCCACCCCTTTTCCCTCAATAAGCTAAAGCATTTGTATATGTCCTTACTTTTTTTGAGCAACTTCAATGGGGCAAATCACAGAGGCTTTGTTTATTGCCAACACATGTTTATCGTCAACTGGTTCAGCTACCAGTTCATGCAGTTAGTGTCTTCAAGTGACCCTGGTTGAGCCAGGAGCTCACCATCAGCCATGTATATAGGGATGGATGAACATGTGATGTTTCAGCTCATTGAAGTTTTCCATACTCCTCCTCGAAGCTCAGTTCACCTTGTTTGCATTCCCCAAAGCAAGCATTTTTTTCCAATTGGGAAAATCATAGAATCATAGAAGAGAAGAGTTGGAAGGGGCCTATAAGGCCATCGAGTCCAACCCCCTTCTCAATGCAGAAATCCAGATCCCTGATCATCCTCGTTGCCCTCCTCTGAACACGCTCCAGCTTGTCTGCATTCTTCTTGAAGTGTGGTGCCCAGAACTGGATGCAATACTCAAGATGAGACCTAACCAGTGCCAAATAGAGGGGAACCAGTACCTCACATGATTTGGAAGCTATACTTCTATTAATGGAGCCCAAAATAGCATTTCCTTTTTTTTCTTTTGCAGCCACATCACACTGTTGGCTTATATCCAGCTTGTGATCTACAACAATTCCAAGATCCTTCTCACTTGTAGTATTGCTGAGCCAAGTATCCCCCATCTTGTAACTGTGCATTAGGCTTCTTTTTCCAAGAATAGAACTTGGCATTCATCCCTATTAAATTTTGTTCTGTTGCTTTCAGCCCAGAGCTCCAGTCTATCAAGATCAACTTGAAGTTTGTTTCTGTCTTCCAGGGTATTAGTGATCCTACCCAATTTTGTGTCATGTGCAAATTTGATAAGCATTCCCTGCACCTCCTCATCGAAATCATTAATAGAAATGCTGAAGAGCCCTGAGCCTGGCTGTACCCCACTTGTTACTTTTCCCCAGTTTGAGAAAGTACTATTGATTAGGGATGTGCACTGACCCCCCGGATCGGATCGGATAGCGGATCGGAATCGGACCTGGGGGGTCGGATCGGATCGGATCGGATCGGAGGCTGGTCGGATCGGATCGGACCAGATGTCCGATCCGGATCGGACGCCATTTTGAATGCTTTTTCCCATAGCCAAGTATTGTTTTACAAAAACGCCTATAACTTTTTCATTTTTAAAGATAGAAGGATGAAACTTGGGCACATTGTAGACTGGTTAGGGATAGTTATCTGTGAGAAATTTCAGAAAGATTGGTGCATGCATTTTGTGGCAATTAATTTTTTAATAAATACCCAGGAATGCCTATAACTTTGTCATTTTTAAAGTTACACACATGAAACTTTGCCACATTGTAGGGGGTACCTTGGGACCTATGTGTGTGAAATTTCAGAAACGTAGGTGCTTGTCTTGTGTGGCAATTAATTTTTAGAAAAATGGGTAGTAGTGGGGTAAATACAGTTACGCCTCCCATTTTTTTATTTTTGAAGATACAAACAGGAAACTTGGGCACATTACAGGTACCACTTGCCTTGATATGTGTGTGAAATTTCAGAAACATTGGAGCTTTCCTTGTGTGGCAATTAATTTTTGAAACAATGAGGAAAGAAACACCTATAACTTTGTCATTTTTAAAGTTACACACATGAAACTTTGCCACATTGTAGGTGGTACCTTGGGACCTATGTGTGTGAAATTTCGGAAACATAGGTGCTTGCCTTTTGTGGCAATTAATTTTTTAATAAATACCCAGGAATGCCTATAACTTTGTCATTTTTAAAGTTACACACATGAAACTTTGCCACATTGTAGGCGGTACCTTGGGACCGATGTGTGTGAAATTTCGGAAACGTAGGTGCTTGCCTTGTGTGGCAATTAATTTTAGAAAAATGGGTAGTGGTGGGGTAAATACAGTTACGCCTCCCACTTTTTTATTTTTGAAGATACAAACAGGAAACATGGGCACATTACAGGTACCACTTGGCTTGATATGTGTGTAAAATTTCAGACAGCTGGGTCCAGGCATGTGGTGGCAAGGTATTTTTGAAACAATGAGGAAAGAAACGCCTATAACTTTTTTATTTTAAAAGTTAGAAGTCTGAACATTGCTCACTTTGTAGATGGGTTAGGGGTAGATATGTGTCAGAAATTTCAGAATTATAGGTCCAGGCATTTGATGGCTATGGAATTTTTAAATTACATGTTTCAAAAAAATTTCTACAGAGGCCAGGTCTTCCCCTCCCGCTTCCCGCGAAGAAAAGGAAACACTCTCTCGTCTCGATCCCTTTGATCCTTGCTAGTAGTATCCATTACAGGGCTCGTGTTTCCTTTCCTACTTTCACTTTTCAAGCAGAACGGCTGAGCCTAGCTGAGTTTTGCAGCCATGCGTGCAAGGAAGGATCACTCTGGTCTCGATCCCTTTGATCCTTGGTAGTATCCATTACAGGGCTCGTGTCTGCTTTCACTTTGTACTCAAGCAGACACGAGCCCTGTAATGGATACTACTAGCAAGGATCAAAGGGATCGAGACGAGAGAGTGTTTCCTTTTCTTCGCGGGAAGCGGGAGGGGAAGACCTGGCCTCTGTAGAAATTTTTTTGAAACATGTAATTTAAAAATTCCATAGCCATCAAATGCCTGGACCTATAATTCTGAAATTTCTGACACATATCTACCCCTAACCCATCTACAAAGTGAGCAATGTTCAGACTTCTAACTTTTAAAATAAAAAAGTTATAGGCGTTTCTTTCCTCATTGTTTCAAAAATACCTTGCCACCACATGCCTGGACCCAGCTGTCTGAAATTTTACACACATATCAAGCCAAGTGGTACCTGTAATGTGCCCATGTTTCCTGTTTGTATCTTCAAAAATAAAAAAGTGGGAGGCGTAACTGTATTTACCCCACCACTACCCATTTTTCTAAAATTAATTGCCACACAAGGCAAGCACCTACGTTTCCGAAATTTCACACACATCGGTCCCAAGGTACCGCCTACAATGTGGCAAAGTTTCATGTGTGTAACTTTAAAAATGACAAAGTTATAGGCATTCCTGGGTATTTATTAAAAAATTAATTGCCACACAAGGCAAGCACCTACGTTTCTGAAATTTCACACACATAGGTCCCAAGGTACCACCTACAATGTGGCAAAGTTTCATGTGTGTAACTTTAAAAATGACAAAGTTATAGGTGTTTCTTTCCTCATTGTTTCAAAAATTAATTGCCACACAAGGAAAGCTCCAATGTTTCTGAAATTTCACACACATATCAAGGCAAGTGGTACCTGTAATGTGCCCAAGTTTCCTGTTTGTATCTTCAAAAATAAAAAATGGGAGGCGTAACTGTATTTACCCCACTACTACCCATTTTTCTAAAAATTAATTGCCACACAAGACAAGCACCTACGTTTCTGAAATTTCACACACATAGGTCCCAAGGTATCCCCTACAATGTGGCAAAGTTTCATGTGTGTAACTTTAAAAATGACAAAGTTATAGGCATTCCTGGGTATTTATTAAAAAATTAATTGCCACAAAATGCATGCACCAATCTTTCTGAAATTTCTCACAGATAACTACCCCTAACCAGTCTACAATGTGCCCAAGTTTCATCCTTCTATCTTTAAAAATGAAAAAGTTATAGGCGTTTTTGTAAAACAATACTTGGCTATGGGAAAAAGCATTCAAAATGGCGTCCGATCCGGATCGGACCTCATCGGATCGGATCGGATCGGATCGGAGGTTGTCCGGATCGGATCGGATCGGATCGGATTTTCCCGATTTTGGGTCGGATCGGATTCGGATCGTGGATCGGATCCGATCCGATGCACACCCCTACTATTGATAATCACTCTTTGAGCCCGATTCTGTAACCAACTGTTGATCCACCTAATAGTTGTTCCATCCAGCCCACTTTTCACTAATTTGTTAATCAGAATGTCATGGGGTAGTTTGTCAAAAGTTTGCTGAAGTCAAGATATACTATGTCCATAGCATTCCCACTGTACACAAAGGAGGTTACCCAATCAAAAACTGAGATCAGATTAGTCTGACAGGATTTGTTCTTGACAAATCCATGCTGGCTTCTAGTAATCGCTGCATTGTGTTCAAGGAGCTTACAGATTGACTTCTTTATAATCTGCTCCAAAATTTTCCCAGGGATGGATGTCAGACTGACTGGTCTGTAGTTCCCAGGTTCCTTCTTTTTGCCCTTTTTGAAAATAGGGACAGCATTAGCCCTCCTCCAGTCATCCAGCACTTCACCCGTGTTCCATGATTTCGCAAAGATAATAGACAGTGGTTCTGAGAGTTCCTCTGCCAGCTCCTTCATTACTCTAGGATGCAGTTTGTCAGGCCTGGAAATGTGAACAAGTTCAAAGAAAGTAGGAGTTCCTTGACCATTTGTTTATCAATCTCAAACTGCAATCCTGCCGCTTCAGCTTGTACTTCACTTTTTCCAGGGAGTTCGTAGACCCGCTTTTGGGAGAAGACTGAGCCAAAGTAGGAATTGATCACTTAGGCCTTTTCTTTGTTATCTGTTACCAATTTGTTATCCTCATTAAGTAGTTGAACCACCATTTCTTTCCTCTGTCTTTTACTATTCGTGTTTCTGAAGAAAGCCTTTTAATTGCTTTTAGCATCCCTCGCTAGCCTCAGCTCATTCTCAGCTTTAGCCTTCCTGACACCATTTTGGCACTTCTGTGCTACTTGTTTGTACTCTTCTTTTGTAGCCTGGCCTTCCTTCCACTTTCTATATGTATCCTTTTTATTTTCATGTCATCTCTAAGCTTTTTGTGGAGCCACATTGGTTTCTTCTGTTGTCTTCTATCTTTTTTCCTTATTGGAATTGTTTGTAATTGTACCTTTAAAATTTCCTTTTTTAAATACTCCCACCTATCTTGGACTCCTTTTCTCATTAGGGACACTTGCCATGTGCATGTTTAGAAGTGTGCACCCCAAATCTGCACTCACCCCCATTCAGTAAATTGTGGAAATGTCAATTTGTCAAACAGCCTCACAAGTTTGGAAATGTGCAAACATTTTCTCTGAAAATGTGCACATGTTCACATTCAGGGATGCAAACGGGACTTTGTCAACTGTTTTGCAAACACAAATGATATTTTTATGCATTTCTCCCTGTATATACCCAGACCCAATCATATAGGACCTAATAGCTGTATATATCAGCCCTGACATATAGTTAATTCAAATAAGAAGTTATGGATAACTGAAGTTTGTACGTCCATGTAGAACTATTGTATAATTAACTATGAGAAGTAGGGAGTAGGAAATTTAGCTCTTGTTACTCTCACTGCTATTGGCAGATTGATTATGTACTGTATATATAATTCTCTTGATGTTCTTGTAGTATCTTTGTATTTGGGCTTATTCATTAAAGACCCTGCCTATGATAGCCATAACTCACCAAAGGAATTATGCATTTGATTATAATTTAAGGATCTGAGCTACAACTTCAAACGGTGTAGTTATATATTCAACTACTTTCCTGAATCAGAGTGAGGCAGATCAGAATGTTACAGGATTGGCCTTAAGAAAGTATAAGACTAACAGTAGCAAAGTGATTTTCATGAATACAATTTTTCATATATAATTTAATATTTATAGTGGAATCACTTTCACCTAGCCTTCCTTTTGTTGGAGAAATCAAACTTTTGGAGGAATCAGATGATTTTCTTGGATTTTGTTTCATCATTAAAAAAATCTGTTTTTTTTTGTCAGTTGTGCCCAATGTCCGCACACACACCCAAATATAAATAAAGAAATAAAGAAAGTAATAAACTTTTGCATTTTTTTTTTTCAGCAGACCCTCATGCTGTATCTAAAAGTGCTTTTTTAAAGTGTCCTCAATTTCAAAAGTGATTTGCCATAGTATGTGTGTATTGCTGACAGCTCTTTTGGATGTGAAAATCTAGTTGTTTGTTTTGAGGTGCTCTGGCATCTAAACATTATTCCAAACTGTTAATAAAATCTCTCCGATTTCTCTCTATCTCACACACACACACACACACACACGATGGAGAAGTCACTTGCAATATATTTCAATAGTAAAGAAAAGCTGAAGAGCTAAAAATATGGAAAAGATTAGGACAGCAAGCTGTTTTGAAGAACAAATATATAAACTGACTAGTCATTTGTGTATTTGAGCATTCAGTGTAAATGTATGCTGGGGTGGTTCTTGATGCTTTGCCTTATGTTAGTTCTTTTGTTACAATAAAGAGGCTCAGAAAAAGCACCAGCATATAGTCAAAATGGGAAAGTACCCATTGGAATCTCTCTAGGGGAGACTTTAGTGCAGACAGGAAATGCAGTTTCTTCTATGTGTGTGATGATGGCCTGCCCATCTGAGATTAGTCTTCTGCCTTGTAAAAGCTCCCATGAATTTGAAGAGAGGGGATTTGTTATGGCAATCAAAGCTGGTTGTCTTGATTTGTGCACTCCTTGCTTCCTTTTATATTTTGTGTCATATGCTTGCATTTGTGTGTAATTTATGCAAAGAAGTTGCTTTCCGTAGTGAATTTGAATATAAAACATTTTTATAGAGGACAAAGTGGGGAGAAAAGAATGAAAGAAAAAAGGAGAAATGGCTGAAAGACAAAAATTGTACACTGAAATGATGCAGCAGCAGGATCTCAGAAGGGAAATTGCAGCACTTAAATCTCTCCATCCTAGCAAATTTGACAGAATTGCAGAAGACACACAGATGTTATCAAGTGATGATTGTGCTATTAAACAAAGGACAGAAAATATTGAGAATGAGTCAGAGAGAGAGAGAGAGAGAGAGAGAGAGAGAGAGAGAAGAGAGATGAAATGAGACAGATGTAGAGAAGTTGAGGTAAGAAACGAGATGGTTAAACCAGGACCCAAAGATAAACAGAGCAGAAAATGGGATAACAATGCCGAATGGTTGTCCAACACTAATAGCAATTATATTTGTATTGAAATGAAAATATAGTACCAAATTAGGAATAAAGCAGCAGCAAATAATCTGTAAATTACATTTGCCTTAAAGAACAGCTGAATATTTGGAAACTTGCATTTACCTACTTTGCCAGTTGCAATTATTGAGGCTTACAAGAAAATTAGAAAGGACTTAAAAGGTATTGATAGTGTAATACTTGGCTGCATCTTGTACTATAGCATCAAAGTATCTAGTTATATCAATGTCCTAGATCTGTATCTTATCAAATCAGAATGGATCCCCTGAGCAAACAGGGCTATGCTGATTTATTACATCAGCTGACGTGTTTGACCTTTACTGCTTTTCAAGAGTCAAAGATGCAGTCCACTTAATGCTTTTCCTGTGCAAGTGAAATACATGGGGTTTGAATAGGAAAAAACAGTATCCTTGGTTAGTTTAAAAGTGTGGTAGGTGCATTTCACACCTACCTGTATTTTACATGTCCTGCTTTTGGGTCACTGGGTTGACAGTTGGTTGGCCACTAGGTGAACAGAGTGCTGAAACAGATGGAGCCTTGGTCTGATTCAGCATCAGGGCTCTTCTTATGTTCTTATATACACAAAAGATGAAGCATGACACAAGAAATGCACCTCCATCTGGGGAGGGAATTATTAGAGGTGGGTATAAATGACCTCTTGAAATTCTCCAACCTATTTGTGGACAGAGAGATTGGGGGACAATTTCACAGAATTTCTCCAGGGGGAAGGACAACGTCTCCAACAGTTTCTCACAGGTACAACTTACCACAGGCATGGGTTGTAGCACAGCTTTTTTTGTTTTTCCTAAAGGATTTTTTTCTTTCTTTGGGTAGCCTGGCCCCCATTTTGCATCCTCTAAAATCTCCAGAACTAGCATCATTTTGGGACATAGGGGAAAGAGAGGGCAGCCAGCCACCACAGAAAATAGAGTGAAGAAAAATTGAGAAAATTCTGCAAATTCTTTTATTTCTATTCTATTCTATTCTATTCTTTCTTTCTTTCTTTCATTATACATGCCTCCATTGCTCTACAGCCTCCCAGGCTGCCTGAACCTCTTGATCTGAAAAAGCCCTATGGGAGGAATTATGTCATGAGCTTTAATTGAAGTGTGGGGAGCCAAGGAGGGTACAGGCTGCCAGAAAGATGGTTGTACAATGAAAAACAGGACACATATGAAGACTCCTCGGCCACCTCATAAAGAAGGCAAGCACAAGAAAACGGAAGCCCAGACTATGAGAATTTCTCTGAAATTTTCTTCTCCTTTCCATTTCTCTGTAAAAGTAATTTGTCTTCTATCAAACTATATGAGAATGATACCAAAAAAAGACATTTTTTTGGCACAACACTAGTAATTATATAAAAGTAAACTTATGTCTTTCAGACACTGGGAATACAAAGAACCCAAGCACATGCTTACTTTTAAGATGATTGGCAGGTAAAGTAAAATGAGATGGTAAAGTTATCATTGCTCTCTGCTAGATAGTCGTTAACTGCATTCTGTATTAGCATAGTACTAAATGAAATCACATGCAATCCTGCATACGCTTATTTGTATTTCACTTGGTTATGATTGGTAGCCTAATTAACATAGTATGTGTATGCTTTTGGATCTAAGGTCAGTTATTTGAAGGTAGATTCAATAGTTCTTTAAATATACTGCCTCTCTGCTCAAGTTTGTTTAAACTCTGCCATCACATACTTTATTAAAAGGACTAAACCCCAAGGTTCTAGGATGTTAATGATCTCATGTGGAGCATAAAGCACATTTCCAGCTTTTATCTATTTTTATCAGGAACAGTAAGTTACTATCAAGCCTTGGCCAACAATAAACTGAATCCATCTGGAGATGAAAGCTGTCTCTGCAGGCAAAGAGAATTATAGGTTAAGTAACATGTATGCTGAAGATATTGTCATACTAATTAAGGATGTGCTTACTCTGCTTGAGTATTCCTAGTCTGGAGCAAGGATGATGATGATGATGATGTAACTGTCCAGATATGATGACTGATCCTGAACCAAACTTTTCTGAACCATGTCATTGCTGTTTTCTATTTTTTGCACTGGCAGCAAATTGGGTCTACTTGACACAAAACAATTTATTTGTAAAAATGTAATGAAGAGAGGTGGTAATTTTATTACTGCTCCCCTTAAGCCACACTTTTTGGGTGAGTAGGGAGGTTTTCCTGATTCACCCCATCCAGAGGCCCCACAATTCTAAGTGGGTGAGACAGAGAACGTACAAAGGTCAGCTATACCCTGATCTTACAGACCTAAGCAAGACGTTTTGGGATCTCAGTCACCATAAAGCTCACCTAACATAGGCCCTTTCTACTATAGGGGTGTAGAGGGAGGGAGGGTAATCCCGGAAGTATCTAATATGCACCATCGGCACACAAGGAGCAGCCGGAAGCCAACCTAGGCAAGAAGCTTAGGGATGGATGGACTCACCCGCATCCAGCTCTGTTAGGTGCCCACCAGGCTGACACCACAGCCATATATCCACCATTTGTGGCACAGTGCGAGCTTCTTCATGGCATGGCAAGCACCCATCAGGTGGCTCACTAAGGGGAAGAGCGGACTCTCTATGCTCATTGGGCACTCGCAGGGTAGTCCAACAGCTTTCTTGGCACAGCAAGTGGGGGGTCGTCTGTCCATCCCTAGTTCTACAGTTAAGATGCAAAGAAAAGAGTGAACTGGTGGAGCCATGTGCTCTGATTGGCTGTGTGCTCAGTTGTGTGGGTTGAAAAGAGGTGCGTCCTAAAATAGATGTGTGATTGCAAGGGGTGTGTCCTGAAATAGGTATGTGGTTGCTTAATGTGTGTAATTGGAGAACAATTTACTGCTAAGCCAGGAGAAACTGCACAAATAAATCCAGAATCTCTCTCTCTCTCTCTCTCTCAGCCAGTTCCCAGGGAATGAGCAAACAGGAATTGCCAACAGGAGTTTGGCAATGAAGGACTATTCATGGAAGAGACAAGGGCAGGATCTACATTACATCTTTAAAATGGATTATAACAGTAGTGACAACTGTTGGGGTCCAGGACACACTCCATATACAGTTTTCAAGCCATTTTCAAAGTGTTATATCCTGCTTGGTGTAGATCTGGCCAAGGAGTTCTGTAAAAAACTCTACAGAAGAAAGACAAGAAGTTCTACTGTTGAAGATGCAAGGAAAAGAGTGAACCTGAGAGGCCGTGTGCTCCACTGTATGCTCTGGGACTTGGTGAGATAACTCCCCATGAGTGGAACATACCAATGAAAGGCTATAACTTCCCATTAACATCACTCTGCCTTGCCTGGACTGAGTTTCATTTTGATCATCTTTAAGCAGTCCATTATATTTCCAAGCAGATTTGTTTAGAGCTTTCTGTACCTCACTTAGTTCTTCTGAAAAGGAGAGCCAGAATACTAGTGATGTTTAACCCCAACTCTTTAAAACACTTCTACCAGTTGGCTCATGTAGATGTAAATTAGATAAGCCTTGCTGGATCCTACAGGACCAGTCTTTGGGGTCATATTTAGCAGCAGCTTCTTCAGTGACCTGACTAGTATATAGGACAGGAATGAAACTACATAAACAAGTGCCTCCAATTCCCGGCTCAGCCAAAATAACCAGAATGGGTGATTGTATCAAAACTACTGCAAAGTCCAGGAGAATCAACAGGTTATACTCCCCATCCTTACCATGGAGTAAGCTTTCAAATGGTCTCTTACAGTACTTCTGCTTAGACAGATACATGTCTTTGTAATTGTCCCTCTGACCAACACTCCTTCATTGTTCACTGCTTCATAAAATACAATGCCAAAGCATGGATTCTTGCATGTCTTTCACCTCCCACCATTCAAAACTAGAGATGAGTGAACTTACTTACTCTGAATGAATTCATTACATACCTAGAAAGTAGGACATTCATCTATACGAGCACAGACAAGAATTTCATTTAATATGAACACTTGTCCTGTGCATACCAGCTTTTGTGCATGCACAATGTCAAGGTGCATCTTGGGAGCTGTAGTTTGGAATCCCATAGCATGGCATGATGTCAGGCATCACCATGTTATGCCCCCTTTCTTACTAACTGTTTTCACCTGGCCTGCCTGTGTGATGTTAGCATGTGTTGTTTACTTGCCATCACTCATCACTGGTATGAAGGTGGACCCTGCAAAGTCTCATCCTCCTTGTGGAGACAGAGCTGCAATGGGATTGGTGACAATGAGGGAAGAAGCTAAGGAGACTGCTTCAAGTAGTTTTTGGAGTCAAGGTAGTAGGATGACTGAAATTTGTGGGTGGGTGTGGGATCTTTGTACTACTTTACCGGCCATGCTCCAAAGCTATCAATCAATTCTAAACTTCATAAAGTATTCATAATACATAGATCCAGGCCCACTACAAAGGTGAGCATTACAAGCAGAAGTATTTTGACCAACTAGCTGGCTAGTGTGGTGCAGTTGCTAGAGTGTTGGACTGGGAAGCAGGAGATCAGGGTTCTAGTCCCCATTTGACCACTACGTGACTTTAGGCCAGTCACAGGTACTCAGCCCAACCTATTTCACAGGGTTGTTGTTGTGAGTGTTTTATTATTGCTCTTTTATCCCACAGAAGACAGATGCTTACTTATTGTGATATAAGCCTTTATTCAAAAGTGAAACAGAATCTGCTGAGCTCACTCAGGTTCCTCCCACATGACCTCTGTACGGGGGTTGTGCTTCCAGTCTCCATACATTCCTCTGATAGGCTGAACTGCTATCTATTCTAACAATGAGGACGAAATGGAGAGGAGCAGGATTACGTATGCCACTGTGGGTTCCTTGGAGGAAAAAAAGGTGGGATATAAATTTAATAATGAATGAATAAATAAATAAATGCAAAATTCAATTACAGAAGTGTTTCAATCAGACTGTTGATGACATTGGCCGGATGCCCTCCTAAGGCATACCTGAAACCATCAACCTTCAGGGGCTGACCATCTTAATTGATTTTCCGGCCACCCCGCTGCCTATCGGACTCCCTGGCTGAGCTCACGGAACTGGTCTCGGAGTTGGTGTTGGATTCGCCCAGGCTTTTGGTCCTGGGCGATTTCAACATCCCATTCGAGGCTGGTTTGTCAGGTGCAGCTCGGGAGTTCATGGCATCCATGACAACCATGGGCCTATCCCAATTGGTCTCTGGACCTACACATTCAGCAGGTCACACCCTCGATGCTGTCTTCAGCTCCGAACAGACAGATCTGTGGGCGGAGGTAACAAATACCTCTGCATTGTCATGGACAGACCACTTTCTGGTCAGGGTTAGTATCATAGCTACCACCCGCCCCTGCAGGGGTGGCGGACCTATTAAGATGGTCCGCCCTCGAAGGCTGATGGATCCTGCTGGATTCCAGAAGGCCTTAGAGGGATCTATGGCTGGTATCGTCGACAATCCTGTAGAAGCCCTGGTCAATAGATGGAATCAAGACCTAACTAGGGCTATCGACACGATCGCCCCCAAACGTCCTCTCCGACCCACTTCTAATCGGGCGCCCTGGTATACAGAAGATCTCAGGGAGTTGAAGTGGAAAGGACGACGACTGGAGCGCCGATGGCGGAAAACTCGACTTATATCCGACAAGACACGACATAGAGAACATCTTCGTTCCTATGGGGTGGCAATACGTGCAGCGAAGAAAGCTTACTTCTCTGCACGCATTGCGTCTGCGAATTCGCGTCCAGCAGAACTGTTCAGGGTGGTGAGGGGTCTAACTCGGGCACCCTCCCCCCTGAACCCAATGTTAGAGCCTTCGGTAGTTCGCTGTGATGCCTTTAACAATCATTTCACAGATAAAATCTCTCGGATAAGAGCCGACTTAGATGCTGTCGTTATAGCAGAGGCTGATAATGGAGTGTCCAGCGACTCCGCGAGTAGAATTACACTGGATCAGTTTCAGTTGGTGAGTACCGAGGACGTGGACAAGCTGCTTGGTCGAGTGAGGAGGACGACTTGCCCTCTCGATCCCTGTCCTTCTTGGCTGGTCGCCCAGGGAGGAGATGCAGTTAGATCACAACTACAATATATTATTAATGCATCTCTCAGGGAGGGGAGTTTTCCATCATGTTTAAAAGAAGCGGTAGTACGGCCGCTTCTAAAAAAGCCCTCCCTGGATCCCCTGGACTTTAATAACTATAGGCCAGTATCAAACCTTCCATTTTTGGGCAAGGTGATCGAGAGGGCGGTTGCCTTCCAACTGCAAGCAGTTTTGGATGATACAGATTTTCTAGACCCATTTCAAACTGGCTTCAGAGCAGGATACGGAGTTGAGACTGCTATGGTCGCCTTAGTGGATGATCTACGCCTGAGTATTGACAGGGGGAGTGTGTCCCTGTTGGTACTCCTGGACCTCTCAGCGGCTTTCGATACCATCGACCATGGTATCCTTCTGGATCGCCTGAGGGAATTGGGACTCGGGGGCACTGTGCTTCAGTGGTTCCGGTCCTACCTCTCGGGCAGGTTCCAGATGGTGATGCTTGGGGATAGCTGCTCTTCAAAAAAAGAGTTGCTATGTGGTGTACCACAAGGTGCCATCCTTTCCCCAATGCTGTTTAACATTTACATGAAACCGCTGGGAGAGATCATCCGGAGGCATGGGGCGGGGTGCTATCAGTATGCTGATGACACCCAAATATATTTCTCTATGCCTTCGACAACAGCATCAGCTAAGGATAGTGTGTCTCCTCTGAATGAATGCTTGGAGGCGGTAATGGGCTGGATGAGGAAAAACAAACTGAAGCTGAATCCAGACAAGACGGAGGTGCTTGCTGTCAAGGGCCACAACCTGGGGTTGGAGGTATGTCAACCAGTTCTGGATGGGGTTACACTCCCCCTGAAAGACTGTGTTCGCAGCTTGGGGGTGCTCCTGGATCCGTCGCTCCAAATGACAGCTCAGATAGATGCGACTGCCAGGAGTGCCTACTATCAGCTTCGGCTGATACGCCAGCTGCGCCCCTTCCTAGAGTTGGAAGACCTAAAATCAGTAGTGCACGCACTGGTAACTTCGAGGCTCGACTTCTGCAATGCGCTGTACATAGGGCTACCTCTGTGCCTAGTCCGGAAACTTCAATTAGTTCAAAATATGGCAGCCAGGTTGGTCACCGGTACATCTAGGGGTGACCACATTACACCAGTTTTAAAATCTCTTCACTGGCTGCCAATCAGTTTCCGGGCGAAGTACAAAGTGTTGGTTATTACCTTTAAAGCCCTACATGGTTTGGGTCCAGGTTACCTACGGGATCGCCTTCTCCCATACAATCCGCCCCGGACGCTCAGGTCCTCTGGGAAGAATTTATTACAGTCAACAAGAACTAGACTGACAACCGTTACCCAGAGGACCTTCTCTTCTGCCGCTCCCAGATTATGGAATGACCTGCCGGGAGAGATTCACCAACTCACTAGTCTCCCGGAATTTAAAAGATCTATAAAGACTTATCTCTTCCGGCAGGCCTACCCAGATGAATTTTAAAGTGTTTTATTGGTGTTTTATTGGTGTTTTAATGATGTACTGGTTTTATCTGCTTTTAATCAGTTTTTGTATTTTGTGTTTGGTGTTGTTCCCCGCCTCGATCCGTTGGGAGAGGCGGGTGATAAATAAATATATTATTATTATTATTATTATTATTATTATTATTATTATTTTGTGCAGTGTGCCCCCTCCCCATTTCTAAAAGGTTGGAATGCCTTTCCTAAGGCTTAGTTATTGGCAGTAAAAGTTTTACATTATACTAGATTGATTAGTACTTTGGGGCCTACTCTTTTGCCTTTGGCTCCACCCCCTTTGCCTTCAGGCCCACCTGTCACTGGAATACAGCTTCTGAAAGCTTCTCAAAGTCTAGATTTGACCCATGGACTGAAAAGGGTCTCCATCCCTGTTCTTCTCCTTGAGGGATTAAATACCTTAGTAATATTCACACTCTTTGCAAAGGTAGAAAATTGAGATATTCATAGAGCAACATGGGAGTGCAAAATCTCTTACCTTTCTAGTCTTTGAATTTTGGCTGAAGCTCCAATCAGTGCCAGCCAGCATGCCCAATGATTTAGGATGATGGGAATTGTAGTCCAACAACATCTGGATTATGGCAGGTTCCTCACCCATTTGAAGTCTCCTTTCAGCCAACCCCCTGACTACATTAATGGAAGAGCAGTTTAGCCATCTGGCCAAGCCATTTCTCAAATTTTCCCTGCTATTCACAGGTGCACAGAAGGATGATGAGAGAATGATGCTAGATGTTAACAAAATGGCTTACATCCTGTCATCTCACCCCAACCTCACTGCCAGAATCTTTGGCAGTTGGCTTTCCCAGGTTTAAGGCTTCACAAGTCCATTTGTTTGCACTACAAATAGCCTCATAGGTATTCTGCAAAAACAAACACAGTGGATCTGTTCCGATGACATTTCAGAGACTGATAGCAAAACTGGTTCGCTTGGGTTAGTACTAACCACAAGCTGCACTGTCACACACAACACATAAACCCGGGCTGGTTCCCGTTTTCCTAAATGAAATGCTAACCATAAACCTTTCAGCTGAGTTCCTGAGTCCTCTGAATGCTCCACTCTGAATCCCAACATTCTTTGTGGTACAAATGCTGGAGCACTTGCCATTTTAGGACTGTTTCTTCTGTCCACCCATTTCATTTTCTGCCTATTGCGTTGAAGCAGATGATCAGCACCCCATACCCAGACAGGATGCTCCCTGCTCAGGAATATGCATCCCAGCCTCCTCTCACTGGCCAGGATGGTCGCTGGTAGAAATTATTATTATTATTATTATTATTATTATTATTATTATTTATTACCCGCCTTTCCCTCTGGATCAAGGCGGGGAAACAACATCAAATATAAAATGCACAAAGCAATTTGGGACACAGCACGTCATCCTGAGCACGCCACCATTTTGAGAGCTCACTTTCCTTTACCCTAGTGGTCATTTTAGCTGCCCTGAGATTGTGAAATGGTGGTTAGCGTGATCTTCTCAGCATGGCAGCAATTGGGAGCTGAGATCTAGCTTTCTGGCTAGTCAGCCCTAGGCAATTTATGCCACTCTTGACACTGAGCTCTATGATTTCAGCCTATTAACCCAGGGGGGATTGCATAAGACACTTTAAGCCAAGATTAGAGCCACTAATCTTGCTGCAGAACAGATTTAGTGAAGAAAGTCTGAATGGGGTTAGAAAGTGACTATGGTTTATCAAAATGCATCACACACAACACCTTAAACCATGCTGCTTAACCAAAAAGCCTTAACCAGCATGGTTTAAGGCATAATCTGAACAGACCCATGTTTTCATATGCAAAAAATACCAGGATATAGGGGAAATTGTGGATTTCTAGAAAATGGGCTATCCTGGGGTGGAATAATAAATGTCCCAACTGTAAATGGTTCATCTGAATCCACACAAAAGAAAAGCCCAGATGCCAATGGCTTGTTTACCTATAAGACTGACTGAAATTCACATTTCCTGGAATTGAATCTAGGCCTAAATGGAATCTGCAGTCTGAAGGCCATACAATTTCTAGCTTGTGATGCAATTCATGCAACAAAAATGTTTTTAAAAATATTCATGAAAAATGCATACATTTGTTAAATGTGCACAGAAACACTTTAGCCAATTGGAGAAAATGTGTACCTTTCTAAAATGCACATCATCATTGATGCATACATCTGGAAAAAGTGCACAAAATATGTATACATTTTTATGTCAAAAACAATGAAGCTTGCATGAGTCGGAACAAGCCTCAAGGTGGAAAGCAAGGAACTTGGACAAGCTTGGGTTTTCCTGATTTAATCATCTGTATTTGATATTGACTGGAATTTCCAAACTTATTTACTTATTCTCATGATAATTTCCCAAACAAAGAAACCAGAATTTCTATAGAATTTCTTTTGGAACACCAAGATTTTAAACTGTATTCATGTTTAGTGCATGTGAGCTAACATCTAATATGAGTGTCTGTTCACCTGATGCATTTTGAATGCACACAGACAACACCTCAGTGACTGTTTCAACTTGCAGGTTGCACTCAAAAGCAGAAATCCTTTTTCATGGAAAACTGAAGTCTTGCATGAACAGGCTACTCACGTTGCCAAATTTTATAATTACTTGGATCGCTATATCAATCTGTCCAGCTCATAATTCTTGGCTGTATTAAAATAGAATGCCCTTCTCCCTTCCCCACCCCCACTCCCACAGAAGAAGGAAACGGAGAAAGAGAAGGAGAAAACCAGCTGTTCTTGAGCTTGGAATAAATGTACAAATTATTATAATTGATTCCATACATTCAGTATCAGAATCCAGCAGACCAAATACTCCATGCCTGACACTTTTTAGATGCATGCTAAAACTCCCATTAATTGCTATGTGAACTACAATGCCATCTGCACAGGCTTATGTGAACTTCAAAGCCCCATATGCATCAAAAAAAGTTAATATTAACCCTGTACTCTCACCAAAATGTTCATAGTTAGCTGTGTGAATTATATTTATTTCTTAGAATACCTTTATACCACTTAATATATTTAAATCCCTAAGTGGTCCACATGTGAACTGACAAACCCACAGGTGAGAGAGTGGCTGAAAGCTAGTGTGCACTAGTGGTTAGAGTGTTTGACTCAGACTCAGAAGACCTGAAGTTTAGTCTCCATTTAACCACAAAGCTTACTGGTTGACTTTGGGCCAGTCACTGATTCCCAGCCTAACCTACCTCACAGGGTTGTTGTGAGGATAAAATGGAGAGGAAGACGATCATGTACACCACCTCAGGCTCCTTGGAGGATATAAATGTGACTAATATTTTAATTGCTTTTTAATTGATGAATATCTTTTCTGTTTCAATTATCATTCTATTTTGTTTTTACAAACATGTAAGGGATTGGATCAAGAACTGATCGTCCTTTCCTCAAGTGTTTCTTCTGTTGCCAGAAGAACTGGAACCCCCATGAAGCCTCTCTACAGGAGAAAGGGGGCAGGGTGGTGATATCCACCAATTCTTCCTTCCCCCTGCAACCTCCAGCACTACCTCACATGCTGTTCTGGAGCGTCCACCAATCTTCCTGAGCAGATCTAGAGGGACATGGAGAGCTGCATGAGGGAGGGGGAATCAGTGATAGTACCCTTCCCTTTCCCCGTGGGATCATCCTATTTACAGAGTTCCACTCAGTACAACTCTGGATTCAAGCCAATGTATTTGCTGTCCCATATTCACATCTAAAAACGTCTGATATTCCTGGGTACATGTGTTTTGGAGTGTGGCAGATCAGGTAAATCTTTCATATTCACATCATATTACTCCTGCTGCCCAATTAGGAAATTCTATAATCAAATGCTGGGATTCTGGAAATAAAATTAGATTCCAATGACTAATGCAACACAGTTTGGCCGCCTGACCCATAAGTAATCAAGGGCTCTCATCTCTGAGGTTTGCCACATGAGAAGCAGCAATGCCAGGCCATTGGGAATTGATGGAAATTAGCACCCTTTACGGATAAGAAAAGGGAGGAAAGGGTTAGGGTTATAAATATAGCAAATAAAGTAATAATAAATATTCCAAGTCATTAAACCACTCTCTGAAAATAGTTGCATTCTTTTCCTAAATGCATGCTGCAAAAGTTCCCAATTACTAAGTTGATTCTGAATTAAGCAAATGGGAGTTCTCCCATTACCATACTGTGGCACTGCTCACATGAACCTATTTGCATTAGGTATGAAATGTGCATATTTAGCACTTGGTACTCATTTTCTTAGTAATGGGGAAGTACAATGATTTTAAGTTGTAGCATGAGAAAATACTATTCATTTGCAAATTCCAAGAAAAAAATAGGTCGGTTTCAGCTTAATGATAGGGATGAATGGACTCACCCACGTCTGATAAGTCAGATGCTCACCCCACCATCACCATCCGCCCCCGCTCACCCCGCCATGCGAGTTCTGGAAATTACATATTTTCCCAGGTGCATAAATAGTGGCTGTAAAGGCCCCATTTACTCAAGAGTGAAGGCACGAACAGACCATTCACACCTTTACTCTTGCATAAATGGGGCCTTTACAAATGAGGATGATGGTTGCCAGGCACTCATTGGGCCATGCAGGCTCTTGACTGGGTCCAGGGGGGCAGATGAGGGGGAGTCCATTGGACTCCTGGACCCAGTTAGGAACCGGTGACATCCCTTCTTAAAGAACACTTTGACTCTTCTCACAGATGATGATAGCAACAACAGGGAGGCAATAAAAGAAAGTGGTTTTGGGTTAATAGGTCAGGGGATGGACTAAATCTTCAGTAGCAAACATCGATGTGAGAATTAGGGGTGTGCATGGACCCCCCGGATCGGATCGGGACCCGGATCAGGACCTCCAATTTTGTCCCGGACCGGTTCGGACAAAATCGGAGGCCCCCCGGACCGGATCGAGTCCGATCCCGACCCAAAAATCGTTAATTTTTGGATCGGCCGCCATTTTTTTCCCCATAGACTTGCATTGCAATGCAAGTCTATGAGAAAAAAATGGCGGCGGGTGGGTGAGGGGGGGCCTAACTCCCTCCCCCCCCGGGGCCGTCCGCTGTGGACGGCCCCGGCAGGTAAGCCCCCTCCCCCGCGCTCCCTACCCCCCCTGGGGCCGCCCGCTTCCATCCGCTGGCGCCCGCGGGCGCCAGCGGATAGAAGCGGACGGCTCCGGGGGGGGGTAAGCCCCCTTCCCCGCCACTGCTTACCTTCTCGGCCCGTCCGCTCCCGTCCGCGCCGGCGGCTACTACCAGCGGGCTCCGCGGCCTACTCTCGAGTAGCGCGCCGGGTGATGACATCACCCGGCGCGCCACCCTAGAGCAGGCCGCGGAGCCTGCTGGTAGTAGTAGGCGCCGGCGCCAGACGGGAGCCGCCGGGCCGGGAAGGTAAGGGCCCCCCTCCCCCCTCCGCGCGCCCCCTCCTCCCCTCCACGCACCCCCTCCTTACCTTCCCGGCCCGGCGGCTCCCGTCCGGCGCCGGCGCCTACTACTTCCAGCAGGCTCCGCGGCCTGCTCTAGAGTAGCGCGCCGGGTGATGACATCACCCGGCGCGCCACCCTAGAGCAGGCCGCGGAGCCTGCTGGGAGTAGTAGGCGCCGGCGCCGGACGGGAGCCGCCGGGCCGGGAAGGTAAGGGCCCCCCTCCCCCCTCCGCGCGCCCCCTCCTCCCCTCCACGCACCCCCTCCTTACCTTCCCGGCCCGGCGGCTCCCGTCCGGCGCCGGCGCCTACTACTTCCAGCAGGCTCCGCGGCCTGCTCTAGAGTAGCGCGCCGGGTGATGACATCACCCGGCGCGCCACCCTAGAGCAGGCCGCGGAGCCCGCTGGGAGTAGCTGCTAGTGCCGGACGGGAGCGGACGGGCCGAGAAGGTAAGCGCCCCCCTCCTCCCTCCCCCCCGCTGTCCACTTTCATCGGCAGGCGCCCGCTGGCGCCCGCCAATGGAAGCGGCGGTGGGCGCCAGTGGGCGCCCGCCGATCCGCCGATCCTCCGAACCGGTTCAGAGCCTTTTCGGACCGGTTCGGATTGGATCGGCCGATCCAGCTGCGGGATCGGAAATCGGATAATTTATCCGATTTCCCACTGGACCGGACTCGGATCGTGGATCGGGTCCGATCCAGTGCACATCCCTAGTGAGAATCCTGGGCTGTCACTCCCTTGCTCCACTCTTCCCCATTTGATGAAGAAAAGCATATCTGACTTGGGACTAGAGATCTTGCAAGGGGAAACCAATGGCCATTTCTCCTCAACAAAACAAATTTCTCAGTTCTACCACTTTGTAGCAGAGAAGGTCCCAGTTCTCAGGCTTGTGTTTGCTGCCAAATTATTCACTAAGCCCACATTGTGACAACTTGGTAAGAAACACCTAAAATTACTCTCCTATTTAAAAACAATTTCTAACATGCATGAACACTTGAAAAATGCCTGTAAAAACAAAGTAAGGGTAATCAATCAGATTACTCATAATCCAAACAATGCCTCATATGTTCAGAGCTTTTGAAAAGTTTTTTTTTTTTTTTTAAAGTCTATATCCTAATTGCTTTTTAGTACACTTAATTAAAGTATTTTTCTCTTGTTTAATTGTGACTCGATAATGAACAACAGCATGTTTCTCTATGGAGAATATAACATAACTTTCATTGGAAAATATATTCTTCTTTCTTTCCAGCAAAGATCATTTTCTCCCTGAGTAAGCTTGAAAAAAAAAGGGAATGAAACCAAGTTTCACCTCGATACTATCCTCATCAGACTCTCTTAAAATACATGGTGACTACATTTCCAAATGATCTTTTGTGTTTTTGCTGTGGGATATATATTACAAGGGTAATTTGCTGAAATACTTGTTCTTTTTCTGTTAGACTATCGCACATGGGACCCACAACTGCAAAGTAGCAATCAGGCTGGGTTTCCAGTTTGGTGGAAATACCTGACCTCCGACAACCTTTAGCACTTCACAATCTTCAATTCAAACTACTGAGAAGATAACATGAACTTACCTTGCACTTCATAACAGTTCCTGTTGTTAACAGCTCCATCCTTTCCCTTCTTTGTATATTGCTCAATGGCTCTGGTTGCTGTTATTTAACTTGAGCATTTCTGTTTTGCTTTTTCTCCGGTCAGATTATATTTTTCAGGGCAAGTTAGTTCCAATCAATGAAACATTTCTAATTTGTTTGGCTGATCAGGTTTTGTCCAAGGTGTTTATTTTTAACTTCTCCCTGGTAAATAAGATTGATGCCATGTAAGCCAAACCAATATCAACATGAAGCATGGTTGGGCACCTGCTAAGGGTCCACATTCCAGCAGGGGCTCACTGACAAGAGCCCCTGGAGTTGCCCCTCTTCTTCGCTGTTGCAACCTGCTTCTTCACCTGCCTCTAGGGCCAGCTCTACTCCTTGTGTCATATCATTACAATTGCATCCCTCTTGCGCACTGATACCTTGAAGGACACACAATTACATTTTTTTTGTTATTTGGGATACTGTGAAATAAAAAGCAGGAAATAACACTATGAAAGCAGTATTTAGAATGTGGATTGTGCCCCAACAGTTATCAGTGCACTTCCATACTGCTATAAAGCAGTAGTGTAGGTCTAGCCCAGCTTAGGCCCAGACAACACTGGTGGTGAAAAGGAGTAACAGTAGATACCACAGCCTACTTGCTCACTGGCACCAGTCAAAACAAAAGGTAACAAGTAATGATAAGAAAGACAATGAGGAGCAATAGCAGATGGTGACCATGGTGGTGGAATGGTAGGCATACCAAAGGAGGGGGGCCTTTTAGGTTGCTTTGCCCAAGGCCCTTCAAACACTTGGCTCCTGTGTTGAATGTAAATCGTACCAAATTTGGGGGGGGGGTAAATCCTACCCTATCATTCTATTTATTTTTTATTTATTTATTTGTGGCATTTATATACTACTGTATATAGTAAAAAATCTTCATTCTCTTTGGCCATCTTTGTTTGTGGATCATGGTGCACTGGCCATTTCTCAGAACAGTAAGCCAGCGTGGATCTCATCTGCAGCCACTCATTCATCAAACATCTCCCCAGTGTGTTTATCATGATAATCCCATTTATTTTACTTTTATAACCACCCTTTTATTTGCATATTCAGGGTAATATACAAAGCAAGGGAATGAATTAAAACACAGTTGAATGTTAAGTAAATCTAATAATCACTAGGGGTGTACACAGCCCTCTGACTTTCCTCGGAGGCTGTTTCAGAGCTCCAAAACAGCCCCGATTTGATTTGGGGTGCTTTTCAGGAGTGAGGCTGAGGTGAGATTTGCCCCGTCCAAAGCAGGTCAGCCTTGCAGGTTCCTGGGTGCCAGATGCATAGCTGGCACCCAGGAAAGCTGGGAGAAAGGCCAACTGGGAGTCCATTGGACTCCAGACTCAACGCTCCTCCCCTTGCTGCCCCCACTGCCCAACACCACCTTCTCACCCTCCAACTCAGAGCCACCACTGGGACTTACCCGCAAATGCCTCCGCCTCCTGAGAGCCAAGCCACGATTTAATTTCGGGGGCTCTCTACTTTTCTTATATCTATGGTCGCAAACTATGGTTGCCATAAAGAGCCACTTCCCTGACATTCCTAAATATAATAGAGAACTGAATTGTTCCATTTTGCCTAATAAATGGATTGCTGCGTTGACGCCTATACTTGTCACATTTATTGATCTTAGGGTGTCTTATTCACCAAAAAGTTGTGTTTCATGTCTATCGGACATTGCAACATCTCTTTAATAAAGCTTTGTCTCATTCAGCCAATTGCTGGCAGTGCGACATGGCTAATGCTTCTTTTGAACATAAGCTTTGGCAATATCCAGTCATTGCTTCTTTTTGGGAGGATGTTATTATATAGATAAATTTGGAACTGGATCAGTCTTTAATATTCACTAATGTACACACTCTTTTAAATTATCTACCTGCTTCTTGGAAATTAAAGAACGTTAAGCATGAATGGATTCTGTGTGTCCTTTTGACAACTAAAAGACTGTTATTACCATTTTAAAATGATAAATGCTCACCTTCTATAATGCAAGGGATTGAGGACTTTACAATGCTTTCAATATTTGAATGGGTAGCATATAGACACAGCCTTTGAATGGATATTTATTTGGATATCTGGCCTGCTTTTGCTGAAGCTTCTGTATAATTGTTAGATGCATTTTCACATATGTGTATTTCATATGTATTTATTGATTATATATATATATATATATATATATATATATATATATGCTGAAATTTCACATTGGAAAAATAAATAAATATGAAACTGTCCCAACTACACAGAAAAAGTAGAGTCAAATTTTAATAGCACAAGGCAAATGCAGAACCTTCTCTCCTTCCTACTCAGCTTACATCCTTAGCATTTTCTCCCTAAGCACTTTCCTTCTCAACCAAACTCTGATACCAGAAGTAATTTCAAATGAAACTAAACTTCACAACTGCTTTGGCCCAGAGTTGTCCCACTATTGTGCATGTCTTCTGAGCTCTATTCTTCTCTGGATGGGAAAGAACACATGACATCCAGAATACAAATCTTTGACACCATCTTGATTCCCCTTTGCCCATTTCTTCTTTAATAGTGGTGGGGATCTGAGTTTGAATCCTGCTATGGATTCAGCAGTATAAGATTTTCTCCTCTCCAGCACAACGCATGACTGCTCTCTTTCACAGAAGGGGGAGATGCCAGAAGGGATAAATATTTGCTCTATCTATACTGCAGTTTGCTCTTGATCTTTCTGCATCTAGTTAATCATGGCCTTTATTTAGATGTAACATTAATCAGTTGCATGTAGCAGATCTTAATACCTCTATGTTTCAATTTCCTTAATAAAATGTTGTTACATTTAATGCATAAAAAGTAACATATTGTGGAAACTGTAATTGAAATGCTGAAGTAGCCCCAGCAGAATTGCCATCTGTGACACTTACCCATTTCCACAGTACATCTTAATTGAAATGTACAAAATCTGTTAGTAAACTTTTAAAGATGCACAAGTAAGTATACAAAGCCCAGAGTTCCTTGAAATATAACCCTTCAGCCTGTCCCTTGTTCATATTATTCTTTAAGAGTGCAGAGATATTTTTGTGTCACTGGTTTTAGAGAAAGGAGGCGGGTGGGAGTTCATAAAAGTTTGATGTGGACTGGTTGCAGACTTCTTTCCTATGGTTAGGCTCCATGTCAGACAGATAAAATACCCATGCACCAATTATGAGTGTTTCCTCTGGGTTCTTCACTTGTAGCACACTTTCATTTGGGGTGTTTGCACTAGCCTGGAAAGTATCAGTATGTGTAGTGCATGTGCCTACATTGCTGGAGTCTATTCATGTGGACATGAGATATCCAAGGCACACACACAACATTGCTTGGATATGAATGTGATCTTACACAAAGAACATGGGGTTTAGAAAATGATAATGAAGATGCAAACTTAAGTAAACTGAAGGTGTAACTAATTGTGGATGGTTTCCTGGCACAGCATGTAACAGGTGATTGTGGACGATGCTGCTACAATTACTGTCAAAACTAATAGCGGTAAGAAGGAGAAAGAATATTCAAAGCCCTAAACAGCTTGAGGACAGGTTATCTGAAGGAATGCCTTCTCCCGTATGTACCTGCCCAGACCCTAAGATCACCTTCAGGGGTCCTTCTCTGTGAGCCCCTGTCAAAGGAAATGAGGCAGGTGACTACTACTGCTGCTGTGGCATCCCAGCTGTGGAATCAGTTCCCTAGAGAGGTTCGTCTGGCATCTACATTACACTCGATGTCAGGTGAAGACCTTATTTTCACAATATTTTAACAGTTCATTATCATAGTCTTTTAACTCTGCTGTTTTAAATCTGTATTTTAAATTTGTATTTTAAATCTGCATTGCTGAGTGGTCTTTTACCCTGGTTGTGTTTTTATATATCATGTTTTTATATTGTTTTGTTAATGTTTTAATTTTTGTAAACTACCCAGATTGCTTCGGCTATTGGACACTATATAAATGTAATAAATAAGTAAATAAATAAATTTGAATTCCTCTCAGTTTCTATTTTTTTCAATTTTCAGTTCAGTTCATCATGAACTTTGAGGGTTTTTTGTTTTTTAAAAAAACATTCACATGAAAATTCATATGCATTGGTGTGTGTTTTTTGTAGGGGTGTGCACTGGATCGGGTCCGATCCATGATCTGAATCCGATCCAGGGGAAATCAGATACAATTATCCAATTTCCGATCTCACCGCTGGATCGTTCGATCCAATCCGATCCAATCCGGAAAGGTCCCGATCCAGATTGGATGGAACGGAGGATTGGCGGGTGCCCACTGGTGCCCGCCACCGCTTCCATTGGTGGGCGCCAGCGGGTGCCCACCGATGGAAGCGGACAGCGGGGGGGACTTCCCTGGCGGGGCTGTCCGCTTCCATCAGCGGGCGCCGGCGGGCACCCGCCGATGGAAGCGGACAACGGGGGCAGGGGGCGGCGGACAGGAGCGGACGGGAGCGGATGGGAGCGGACGTCCCCGGAAGGTAAGCAGGGGGGAGGGGGCAGGGGGGGGTGGGGGGCCTGCGGCCTGCTTACCTTCTGTTGCCGTCTGCTCCCATCCACCACTGGCTGCTACTGTGAGCAGGCTTCACGGCCTGCCTCTAGGTAGCCCACCAGGTGATGACATCACCTGGTATGCTACTGAGGTGCAGGCTGCGAAGCCTGCTCACAGTAGCAGCCAGCGGCGGACGGGAGCAGACGGCAATGGAAGGTAATGTTAGTAATTGAAAGGAATGCAATTAAGTATGTATTATTTTTTAAACAAGGAAGATAAAGAGAGAATGAAAGTGGAAATTGAAAGCAGGTGTTCTGAATTAAGGTATAAGACACACCTGAATTTAACTCTATTAACTGCATAAAAAAGAAAGGGAAAAAAAGCAAAGAAGACAGGGGTTCTGGGAAGTAAGCTAAATTGGATTCTGGAAGGAAAGCTGTCTGGGGAAGAAAGCTGTCTGGAGAAGAAAGCTGGAAGAGTAAGCTGTGCTGAGAAGTAAGCTGACTGGAAGTAAGCTGAATGAGAAAAGCTGACTGGGAAAACTGCGAGGAACAGGCAAAGCATTTTGTGCTGTGGAAAGAGCAGAAGAATGCAGAGGAATGCTTGAATATTGTTTTGCTTCATCATTTTGTTAATGGCTGCTCAACGGAAGAAAGAGATTGTGTAAAGTATGAAGATAAGTTGATTTCAGTTCTTTTAAATGCTTATCTGAACAAGTAAAATACTCCCTAAAGTAAATCCTTGTTGTGAGCAGTGATTTATCTAAGCTGTGGGAAGAAGTGCACCTGCGGGAATATCGGACTAGACTCACAGGAGGAAAACAAACAAACTCTATCACCAACAAAGGTTATGGGCCCAGCCCAGTGGAAACCCAGAGGGAGTCCAATGGAAACCCAGTGGAAACCCAGGGAAAGCCAAGTGAAAACCCAGTGAAAACCCAGTGAAAGCCTGAAAAGAAAAGTGCTGTGAGTAAACTGAAACTGTTTGTTTGTGGAATTTAAAGAACAGAATGGCTGTATCCCTAAGTTCCAGTATGCCACTGGAGAGGCTAACTGAAAAGAATTATGTTAGTTGGAGCGTTAAAATGGAGATGTTACTTCGGAGAGAAGATATATGGGATCCTTTAATAAATGACCCACCTGCTGACCCTCCTGCTGACCCTGAATGGCTTCGCAGAGAGGAGAGAGCAAGAGCCACAATAATTCTTGGTTTAGAAGATAGCCAACTATTGACAATTAAAGAGCTGTTAACTGCAAAAGAAGTATGGACTGCATTAAAGAATCTACATGTGAGAAAGACTGCAGGCAGTAAAGTATACCTTGCAAGAAAGCTGTATCAGACAAGGCTAAGCAAAGGGAGCTCTATGTCTGCACATTTATTGACACTGAAGGGTCTCTTTGCTGATTTACAGGAAAGAGATATGATTTATACCCCTTTAAATCAAGTGTATATAATTTTATCATCTCTAGATGACTCATGGGATAGGATAATTAGCACTTTGGAAGCAATGGCAGAGTCAGACCTAACAATGGAATTTGTTACAGGGAAATTGCTTCAAGAGTGAGAAAGAAGACAAGAAAAAGATAAAGTATGGGGTGTTTGTTCAAGAAATAAGAGTGGAGTAAATACAGAAGAACAAAAAAGTGAAAATATATCAAAAGCTTATGAGATTCGTAAATGTTATAAATGTGGATCTGAGAAACATCTTAAAAGAAATTGCCCCAAGAAAAATTGGGAAAATACATCTGTAGATAAAGATAAATATTTCCAATGGAGAAAAGAGCCTTTCTCTGTGCATATTGCTAAAATAAATTCAAATAATGAAAGTATGATAAATTATGTAAAATGGGTAGTAGATTTAGGAGCTACACATTTTCTGGCTAATGAAAGAAAATTGTTTAAAACAATGATCCCAGTAAAAGAGTATGTAACACTTGCTGATGGTACACAAAGAAAAGTAGAAGGAAAAGGAAGTGTGTATATAGACTGTATAAGAACAATAGTAACAAATGTTCTGTTTATTCCTCAACTTGAAAATAATTTAATGTCTGTTTCAAAACTGGATGCTATGAATTTTGAAGTCAGATTTTTTGAAAAGAAATGTGAAATATTGCAAAAAAGAAAAATCTGTGTAGAAGGAATATTAGAAAATTCATTATATGTTATAAAACAAAATTGTTTGGAAAATTATAACAAAAGAAAGATAAATATGGGAGTGACAGTGACAAATAAGCCTCCACATGATGAATGTATACATCTATTTCATAGACGATTAGGGCACGAAAATTTTAAGACAATAGAGAAAATGCCAGGGCTATGTTCAGATATGAAACTAAAACCATGCAAATCTTTTATAGACTATTATGCTTGTAAAGAATGCAAGTCAACAACAGCTCCTATAAACATTAGTTGTGAAAGAAATACTAAGCGGGTGTTAGAGTTACTGCATATTGATTTGGCAGGACCGTTCCAGAGCACATTAGGTGGAGCCAAATATTATTTAATAATAGTTGATGATTATTCCCGATTTGGTTTTATATATTTGTTAAAACAAAAAGGAGATGCAGAAAAGACTCTAAAGAATTTTATAACTTGAGTAAACGCCAAGTATAATACAAAAATAGCAGGAATACAATCAGACAGAAGAGGTGAATTTACATCAAAAACGTTTGAAGAATTCTTAACTGAAAAAAAGATAAAACATAGATTAACAGCACCATATACGCCACAACAAAATAGAATAGCTGAGAGAAAGAATAGATATTTACAAGATATGGTCAGGACAATGCTAAATGATTCCTCTCTTTCCATAAAGTTTTGGAGAGAATGTATAACTTATGCTAATTATATTCAAAATAGACTTTATTCTAGTGCAATAGATACAACACCATTTGAAAAGTTCCATAGAGCTAAGCCTAGAATTAGTCACATACGAGCATTTAGATCAGAGTGTTGAGTACATATTCCAAAGGCACAAAGAAAGAGAAAAACAAGTGCAAGAGCGAAAAAAGGTATCTTACTTAGATTTGAAAATTCAAGTTATAGAGTATGGCTACCACAAGAGAAGAAAATAACAATAAGTAAAAGCATAAAAACATTTGAACAAAATTCGAAAACAGTAGGAAAATTTACTGAAGTACATTTAGAATCGAGTGAAAGAAGCTCAAAATTAGTTAACGATCATGAGGTAATCAGAGAACCTGATTCTCTTGAACCAGGAGTTGAGCAACCATTAGAAGTTAAACAAGAAGAAAACTTATTACAGAAAATGCATGAAGAAGAAGAGAAAGAAGTTCCAATAAGTTCACAAACAATTCCATCCCCAACACCTCTTAGAAGGTCAGAAAAGTCTAATTTTGGTAAACCTCCTGAAAGATTTCAAATAAGTGAAATAAAAGCATTATGTACAAAACTAGAACCTGAAAGCTATACAGACATAGAAAAATTATCTCCTGAAATTGCTAAAAAATAGAAAAATGCTATGCAAAATGAAATTGATTCTATAGAAAAAATGCCACATAGACATTAACTCATTTGCCTCCAAATAGTAAAACAATAAGATGTAAATAGATTTATAAAATAAAAAAGAATGCAACAAGTGAAATTGAAAGGTATAAAGCACGATTAGTAGCTAAAAGATACACTCAAAAAATTTAGAAAAGATTTTGATGCAGTATTTGCCCCAGTGGTAAGGCATGAAACAATAAGATTACTACTAAAATTAGCTGCAACAAAAAGTTACAAGTATTTCATTTAGAATGTTATGTTGATGCAGATCATGCAGCTGATGAATCAGATAGAAAATCCACTTCAATAATGATGATAATGTATCAAGATTCATTAATTGAATAGTATAGTAGAAAACAAAGAATAGTTGCAATATCTAGTACTGAAGCAGAATATATAAGTTTATCAACAGCGTGCAATGAAATTGTATGGTTTAGACAACTGTTATCTGACCTACATATAGAAATGAATAAACCTGTTATAGTTTATGAAGATAACCAAGCATGTATTAAACTAGCAAATGCAGATAAATGTACTAATAGAACAAAGCATATTGATATCAAATACCACCATGTAAAAGACTATATGAAAAAAAAGTTTGATAACATTGAATTACTGTGAAACAAATTGGATGATTGCAGATCTTCTTACAAAACCTCTGAATGTTGAAAAACATGAAAGATTAGTAAGACAAATAGGAATGGTTGAAAAAGAAAGAAAATAATCAGAAAAATAATAAAGAAGAGTTTGTTAGTAATTGAAAGGAATGCAATTAAGTATGTATAATTTTTTTAAACAAGGAAGATAAAGAGAGAATGAAAGTGGAAATTGAAAGCAGGTGTTCTGAATTAAGGTATAAGACACACCTGAATTTAACTCTATTAACTGCATAAAAAAGAAAGGAAAAAAAGCAAAGAAGACAGGGGTTCTGGGAAGTAAGCTAAACTGGATTCTGGAAGGAAAGCTGTCTAGGGAAGAAAGCTGTCTGGAGAAGAAAGCTGGAAGAGTAAGCTGTGCTGAGAAGTAAGCTGACTGGAAGTAAGCTGAATGAGAAAAGCTGACTGGGAAAGCTGCGAGGAACAGGCAAAGCATTTTGTGCTGTGGAAAGAGCAGAAGAATGCAGAGGGGAGGGGGAGGGGGAGGGGGAGGGGGAGGGGGAGGGTGCCAGCGGATGGAAGCGGATGGCCCTGGGGGGGGTAAGGAGCACGGGGGAGGGGGCTTACCTGCTGGGGCCGTCCACAGCAGACGGCCCCGGGGGGAGGAGGGAGTTAGGCCCCCCTCACCCACCTGCCGCCATTTTTTTCCTCATAGACTTGCATTGGGGGAAAGCTTTCTTTCCCCCAATGCAAGTCTATGGGAGGGAAAATGGCGGCCAATCCAAAAATCGGATGTTCGATTTTTGGATCGGGATCAGACCCGATCCGGTCCGGGGGGCCTCCGATTTTGTCCAATCCAATCCGGAACAAAATTGGAGGTCCCGATCCAGGTCCTGATCCGATCCGGGGGGTCCGTGCAAACCCCTAGTTTTTTGTGCATTTCTCCCAATGCATGCATTTTATACACAATATTACCCACTTTACAATTTTTGGGAAATATTTTCCCAAATGTAATGCATTTTAACATTTTCACAAATATATACATTTTTGTGTCCACTTTCCACTAATGTACAAATTTTTGTATTCAATTTTTGATTGGAGTACTCATCTTCAAAATTTGGAGAAGTCCACATTTCGAAGAAAAACATAAGTTTCATTTTGGGTATTGGTTTGAAAGTGCAATATTAGCATGTATGCAGTAAAATGCATACCTAATAAATTAACATATACACCCCCATTCCTAGACAAGAATAATGGTAAGCAGGAAATAGTGATGACTAAACTCCCATCACTTCAATTCTGAAACTGCAGTTATCAGCATTTTGGGCAAACACCCAGAAAATTGTCATATATACTTTTATCCCAAGCATGCTAAACTGACTCACAACACTGGTTTATTGTCTGCACTATATCATATTATCTATTTTTTCTCCAAATTATAAACACAAATTGTTACTCAGACAGAGTTAAAAAATGTAGGGATTTATGTGAAATCCATTTCAGTTTTTGATCAGTATTTACTCAGTTCACATCTTCCAGGTAGAACATGGGCTAGATCTACACTACTGCTTGATAGCTGTATTGAATTGCACTGATAACTGTTGGGGCACAATCCATATTCCATATATTATTTTCAAAGTGTTATATCCTGCTTTTGATTCCACTTTCATAATGATGTGCCACAAGGTGTAGATCTGGCCATCAACTCAGATGCACTAGTGGTCAAGATAGGTACATTTCCGAGCTTGCAATGTAATTCACAGACTAAAAAAATAAAAATAAAATGTGTTTGACAGTATGCGAACATTTGAAAAATGCATATAAAAATAGGTATTTTTGAAAAATGCACACAAATATGGTTTAATCAATAGAAGAAGAATGTGTGCATTTCAAAGATGTGCACAACTGACACATGCATTTGGGGAAATGTTCATGAGAATTCACACAAATTTGTGGGGGGGGGACCAAAGTTGCAATCTGATATAGACATGAAGAGGAACAAATTTTGAGGCAGAATATGGAAAATTCAAAGAGTTTAAGTTGTGCTGATTTCTTGCTCAGCAGCATGTTTGTCCCACTGTTCAGCATTTTCCTGCATATTAACTGAGCGACATGGGGGTGGAATATCAGAGGAGGGAGATTCCTCAGAAGGTACCAATATGCCTACAAATTCCATCAAATTCTGCCTACCCCAAACAAGGCATAGTCAGTTAATTAAAAAACAACCCCCCTCATACTTTAAAACCTATTTGTCTGAAATGTGTCAGCTTTCATCCACTCATAAGGAGCAATTTTGCCCACATATTTCATCCAATATTACTGGAGGTTGGAGAAAATTATAGCATTGATGGATTTCTCTATTAAAGTCCTAGGGGAAACATCAGAAGCTTTGAGAAAGTGAACACTAAGGTACACAAGAATTTCATTTCTTTTCAAAAATCATGCAAATATGTCCCATTCACAACCCCAAATATGAATGTGAGCATAAATTTCTGAAATTGCAACCACAAATTCATAAAACATGTATTCTCATGCTTTAGTCAATGTGGTAAAAAAGGCACACTTTTGAAACATGGACAGAGAAGTGCACTCTTTTCCATTCAAATAAGCCCCAAAAAAAAAAAAAATAGGTAAAAACCAGGAGTGAGCCAAAACATGCATCAAAGAGATTTTTGAAGGATCACTTGAAAATCACTGCTTGTCCCAGCCTGACTTTGTTCCCAAGCATTTAGAGCTAGGCAAATATGTATTCTGAATCATGTAATAACAAAGTTTGTTAACATCACCAGACAGGAAAACCAAAACACCAATAAGGCAAAGAAAACCCATCTGCATCTTTTTGCATGTCTCCATTTCTAAGTTATATTCTCTGACTATTGTTGGGAAGTAACATGAAGAGATATCTGGGTATTTCATTTCTTAGCTTACTAAATGGAAAAGGACAAAATCAATACTAAAGAAATTGCATTTTCCAGCTTCAAAGTACAGCGAACAATAAAGAGAAAATAAATGTGTAACAACTGTCAAAAGCAAGAGCAACTGATGGTGCCTTCTTGATATGCAAGTTGGTATTTTGCATTGATGATTTATAAAGCAAATGATGTGACTTGCAGTGGGGTGGGAGTAATAGAGCTTAATTCTCAGAAATGACAAAAAGTTCTATGTGCACAGAATTCCAATCTTATAAAATGAATACGTAGTAGGGAGTGAGATACTGCCCACCCCAAAGCCCATTCTATGTATAGACTGTATCTGTGTCCTTAATTTGCACATTCATAGATGAAGGCCTTGGGAGGTAAGCATGAGGGAGCTTTGAATCTGGCAGTTTCAAAGCCCCCTTGATCTCCTCCTGACACATCCCTACACACCCTTACTGCCTATGGAGCATTTTACTGCTGCTGGTCAAGGGATGACCTCTTTGCAGAGAGGGAGGCCTGCCATACCGTATGGCTCCCGGGACCGCTTTTCAGGGATGATAAGAATCCATCCCAATTGGATTTAGAAAATGCTTAACTTAGACTAGATCTTGTCCATTTTTCCATATTAAGGCTCTTTTCCCCTTTGTAATGTTCAATATGTCACTATTGTTTTGTTTTCTTGGAACAAGAGATGTTGCTTTAATGATGCCATTGAACATTGATAAGTTCTAATTTATTGTGAGCATAAAAGTCATTTACAAATCCATCCAGTCTGTCATCCACTGTTGCTACATTTTCAAGTTATAATAACTGATATTACCTGATGCCATAAGACATTTAACAGAAATATGTAACCACTGATTAGTAAGGCAAAAAAAAAAAAAAAAAGCCTCCCAAACCAACAGCCCCTTCTATAAAGATGAGGTGAAGAGAAGAGAAATTTAAATCAAATGCTATAATTTGGGGATCAAGTTTGGTTTAAACTCCTAGGTCTTCTTAACTTCTTCGACTGGAAATATGCAACTTTGTGCAGTTTTATTCCAGGATGATAGGGACAGCCTGCTGATGGATATTTTACAATAGTATTTTTTAGGGATGTGCATTGAATTTGATTGACGCCTGGTGCCCAAACTGAACTGAGTCCCTTCAGTTCATTTCTGATGCTTTGTGAGGCTGAAGTAGGGATGTGCACGCATGAAAATATTGTATCGTACCGTTATCAGAATTTCGGACCAAAAATGTATCGTCTCCAATTATATTGTAGGTGAACCATATCGTATTGTATCATATTTCCGATAAATATTGGAAATCCAATATTATATCATTTCTCCATTTTGCTCTAGAGTCTCTACTCTAGAGTTGATTTTTGAGTCAGAAAGGCCTAAAACTTCTTAATGTTCCAAGTTACAGGTTTGAAACTTGGACACAGTGCAGACTGAGTGTTGCTAGTCTTGTGTGCCAAATTTTAGAATAATCAGTGCAAACATTACTCGGAAGTAATCTTTCAAATACACTGTTTCAGGTGGCTGAAATGTGGTCTTTTTTCAAGAGACATCGTCCAGTACTCATGGGCATCTCACAGATGGCCTTGAGGGGACACATCTGTGCCCAATTTCAGACACACAGCTGCAGGCGTTACTCAGAAATAAGCTCTCAACAACATGCACTGTTTCCGGTAATGCATTCCATGCTACTGCTGCTGAGACTTATAGGTATATTTTTATGAATACAATGAACTTTCAAAACCTGTGGATAAACCTAGGCAGTGCCTTCCATATGCAGTCATAAAAGTAAAATGTGTTAATCAGAAGATGGTGAACTGCTGCTGCCTTGTCTCATTGATTAGGCCACGCATGTCTACAAATTAAAAAGATTGTGGGGTAGGGGAATAGCACGGGTGTTACATTTATTTTAGAGCCAGCCTTAGCAGGCAGGCCTCATTAGGCCAGGAGATACCCCAGAAGCATGCCAACCTGCAGAATGGATCCAACTAAAACTAAAAAACTTAGCATATTATTATTATTCACGCCTATGCATGCGTGGCACAGTGAGTGGACTCATTCCACCGCAGTAGCAGAACTGCTGCTGCCTTGACTCAAGAGATTAGGCCACGCATGTCTAAGTACAAATGAAATAATAAAAGGATTGGGGGGTAGGGGAAAAGCACAGGCATTACAGTTATTTTAGCCAGCCTTAGCAGGCAGGGCCTCAATGGGCCAGGAGATACCCCAGGTAGCGAGGAAACCTGGAGGATCCCATCAAAACAACCCTCACACACCACCTTGACCTCATCATGTTTGAAAATTAAAATGACCCAGTCTGCCCGCCATCCCTGTGCAGGCAGGTGTGCAGTTCTTCTTGCCAGAGCTGCACACATTGGCTGGAGCAGTGGCAAATAAAAGTCACGTTCTAGGTAGGCACATTGCCAACTTAATATAAGTCACGTTCAGGGTAGAGGTAGGTTCATTGTCAAATTAATATAAGTCATGTTCAGGGTAGAGGTAGGCACATTGCCTGGACCAGAGTCTAAAAAAAAAAATGTGTGAGGGGGATGCTTCTGCAGTCCCTCAGTAACAGACTCCATGACCCAGGGACGTAATATGAAAAAAAATAATACAGGAATCTCTCAACTCAATGCTCACTATAGCAGTCCCTCCAGACTGGAAACATTGGATGGAGCAGTGTCTTTCAAAAAGAAATAAAATGTGTGAGAGGGAGAGACAGCCACCCCAGAACTTCCCCCAGCAACAACAGCATCTCTTCTAGATCCAGACTCACCTCGCCCAAGACGTGCCTCAGAGCCGCGTTTCATACTACTACAAAGTGATTGCATTAATAATTACAATGTATGCTTTCCCCACAGTTTGTGAATTTGTGTGCTGCTTTGACCACACAGATCCTGTGTAGCAGGCTACACAACACAACAGCACGCTCATAGTTAATCAAGCAAACACACCCACCCAGAGAGAGAGAGAGAGAGAGGGATATATATATATATATATATATATATATAAGTTAAACAGGGAAGAGAACAAGACACACTCCCTCAATCACAGTACCCCCCCCTCATGCTAACCTAACCCTTCAATCAAACCAACCAGAAAAAAATTATAACTCAAAGTCTCAAACACACAAGCAACGTTTGAGACACAAAGATGCAAGACTACGAATCTCCAACGATTCGCCACCAAGTAACTATAAGACCCAGGAGCCAGGACAGAGCTCCAGCAAAATCCACCCTTCTCCCCTCAACGCCTAACTCCCAACAGAGCTGGAACACCATGTTTGGGTGTTTTATGAGGGGATAGCCTTCCTCCAACATTGTGATTGGAGCCTGCTAGAATCCTTGCTGCATGATTGGTCACTGAATCTGTCAGTGTCAGCAAGCACACCCCACCTTCTAACTCCGTCCATGTGGTGGCAAAATAGAAAGAGCCTTCCGATAAAACGATAAAATATGATAATTATCGTAGGATTTTTTATCGTCCCCGATAATTATCGTAGGGTTTCCTATCGTATCGTTATTGTTAACCGCATGCACGATAAGGAACATATTGTATCGTTATCGTACATTTTAACAATACGATACACATCTCTAGTCTGAAGTGTCCAGAACCAAAGTTGGAACCTGCATGAGGCTTCATTTTTGATTTGGCTTTAGAAAGGCAGACTATAGTGTGCCTCCAAAATAGTGACTTTCTTTAAACTCTGATAGTGGGAGGGAGAGAATACATTTGCATGATTAGAAGATTTGTCAAAGTCCAACTTTTAATCATACTTCCCTAGATCAACAAGTTAGTGAGTAAGGAAAATGAAAACATTATATTTATGGTCAAGGAAGAAGGACTAAAGACTCATGCAGTGTGTACTCTAGACATTCATTTGAATGTCTATATTAAAAAAATCCTGTGAGCAACTTACTTACCCATAAGTCAGTACATTGCAATTAATACTAGGAGTTATAATGCCACGTTTGTCTGATACTTTTGTATGGTGGATGAGTATTGCATGAATATAAGTGGTACATAAAAAATAGGAAAAAATATTAAACAGGGGGGCATTCATTTTTCTCAATCACCCATCAATTGTGGCTTGTCAAGGGAAATGTGTGGTTGGTGGTGAAAATGCAACCACAATCTACCAGATTCCAATTCCATCTTTGCAGAATTTACTTTACACAGTATTCTTGAAATTTTCATAAACACAATGTGTTGTCTCTATCCAAGCTTCATCCAGTGAATTTTAGTATCTGGGGTCATCGAGATATTAATGATCATCTTAGCAATCACCTCATGCATACACACACACACACACACACACACTCCTTCCAATGAGATCCTTCTTTTCAACTCTGTGTCTCATGGAGCTATCACTAGGTGTCTGAACACTGGAGAGATACACCAGCAGCCAAATTGCCTGAGTAGGCCCAAATTCCTTTGTAGAAAGGATGAATAATTTATAGCTACAATATCATTTAAGGAACAGTTTGAGCAAATCATTAATAATACAGGTATGTTACTGCTTTCTGATGCAATAAGACAGTGAGGCTCCCATGAGTATGATGCCATAAGAGATTGAGGTCTATCACTAATCCACTTCTACCTTCACTTCAAAATCAAATAAAGAGTGATCGATGCAAATTTGTTTCACGGTCTTAATTACACAAGCTTTTGCTGCTTTGCACTACCTCCTCAGCTCCTATAGCCCAGAGTCTTTTTTTTATATATAGATATAATTTTTATTTATTTCAACATAATATAACATAAACAACATAAAATACAATACCTAACCCTCAACATTCCCCCCCTTGCACCCCACCCCCATGAGACCTTCTCTTAATCATTCTTCATCTTTCCAAAATTTCAACACCTCTTTTGAAGGTTTTTGTCCCTTCCTTGAACTTAATACATATTCCAAAAAGGGACTCCATATTTCTCCAAAATCATTCTTACTGGACATTCCCCTCCTTATTTTCATTCTACACGTCAACTTGGCATTCAATGCCATATCCCATATTTCTTTATAGCCCAGAGTCTTAAGGGCTGTTAAATGGGTCTTCCTTTGAAAAGTTTAGATGTCAATTGTGTGCAGAATACTCAAAGAGGATCACTCATAGATGAAGGAACATCTTCAAATCAGCAATGGCTCTGTTGGCTACATCATTTCCAGGCCCATTTTAAGGTGCTGGGTTTGCCCTTTACTTTGTGGCTTGAGTTCTTCATTTCTTAATGAAAGTTTATTAATGGAGGCACAGTTGTGCCTCCATTGTTAAGGGCCATCAGTAAAAAACACATTCCGCCATGTTAAAGTGATAATTGGGGGGAGGTCATTCTATCAGCCATAAAATTGAAAATGTGTCACCAATCTTTCTGAAATTTACAGGTGCCAGAAAGAAATGTTTGCTTTACATTACCTGAAAATTTCAAGAAGATTGGTGAATGATTGAGTGAAGGAGAGCAGTTTAAGGTAGAAATGGAACACAAATCTGTCTTCCTGCTTTTGTCAAATGATTTTGGGTTTGCGAGATTTGTGCTCATGATTTAAATAATTTCTAGAGCCTTATTAATTAATCCAGTGGTGGGTTCTTCTTCCTCCTTCACTGTAGTTGGTGGAAAGCTTTTCGTTTTTTTAAAAAAATCCCTTCGGTTAATTTTTAAGGAGTATGTTTACCTCTCATTCAAGTCAATGCAGAGGCCTTCTTCCTTCATTGGGCAAGGCATGCTCAGTAGCATCGCTCTCCCCCTCCCTCCTGTGGGGGGGGGTGTCAAATGGCCGCTGCCTCTATTGCACACACCTTTTGAGAGAAGAAGAAGAAGAAGAAGAAGAAGAAGAAGAAGAAGAAGAATTTCTCTTTTCTCTTCTGGAACATGCTTTCCTTTGGCTCTGAGAGTATTTTGGGCTATATTCATAAGGCCAGTTTCCTGTTTTGCTCATTGGTAAAAGGGTGTGGTTCTTCTGGATCCATGATAACCTGATCTTCAGATCTCTCCTGGAAATAGGTGGCTATACATTCCTTTCTATTCCCCCCCACACCCACCCACCCACAGTGTGCTCCTTCCCTCTTTTCTAAGAGTTTGGTCCATACTGCTATAAAGTTGAAAACTTCAAACACTTCATTTAATTAGTTTGGGCTGGTGTTAAGTTTTAAGTACAACGTTGAAAACTTCCAAAGTGCTTCTGGGCCTACAACGTTGGTTTCGGCCTAGTCACCCTGTTTTTCTAATAAGGTTTAGAAACAGTTAAACTGTCCTGTATTTTGCATAGTGTACACATGTATTTTCTTTCTAATCCTTGCAGTCTACACTGGCTCCCTTCTTAATGTGTTTTTGGATGCAGACAAACCCTTTTTTGTTCCAGCAGGCAAATAATCTGGACCTCTGTCTATACCTTTGACTTTTAAATTGTTATGTATTTAAAATGTTTAAAATGTTTTAATATTGAAAAGTATTTAATTATATTTTTAACTTTTGTATATTCCTTTTTATAGGTTTTAGCTGTATAAGTTTTAGTTTTGTAAGGCTGCCCTAAGGCCCAGCATTGGGCAAAAGGCAGGATACTACTACTACTAATAATAATAGTAATGTTTCAGATTTCACTTCTGTATCTGATGTTCTTTTGCATTTATTTTTCTTTATAAACCATTCATATCTTCAGACTTCTTGTGTGGCATGTTTTCATTGGTTTAACAAGTTAAAAGGGGTGTTCACTATTTTCATGCTTATGTTATAAAATCTATTTTCAACAGGCCTAGTAACTTCAAGAGTAACAGAGTTGGGGAAAATCCTCAATCTCTTTGCTATCAGAGGCACTGAGTAAGGGACCCCTGAAGATAATTTAGACTGACCCCAACCACAAAACACTATTCCCCCTTCTGAAGAGATCTGGACCACAGACTACTAAAGACAAACAAAGTAGCAGGCCATAATAACAGTTCTCATGTGGCCATTTGCCTTATGAGGCAGGTGCTCTGCGGGCTACCAAATGGAGGGACTAACAGGCCATAATGTTGCCTGGCTGGGTCTGCTGGAGATCCAGCCTCAACACTCCTGGAAGATCCATGTTCTATAGCACCTGCTCTCAGATGAACTTGAGGGAATCCACCCTCCACCCCTGAGTTTAATTTACTGGCTTCCCCTGGCTGGACCTTGCAGGAAACTATAGGGACAGACAGAGCAAGCATTCATAGCACACATAGAATGCTGAGACTGGCAAATCTAAAAGCAAGTGTATTGCTTTTCAAGAACCAAAGAAATTCAATGCTCTTACTTTTGAGTAAATATCTAGGGATGGAAATGCAGCCTGTGCAAGAATTGAGTAGGGTGACCATATTTCGGAAACCAAAAAAGAGGACACCTAGTAGGGGTCAGGAAAATGGCTTTCTGGGGCCACCTTAAAGGCCCCAATTGGAGCGGAGGAGGGGAAAGCATGTCATTCTCACCCCCACTCCACTGCTCCAATCAGGCCCTTTTCTATATTGTCTGGGAATGACACGTTTTCCCCTTTTAAGGCCTTGATTGGAGCAGTGGGGGAGAATGACACACCTCCAGAAAGCATGTCATTCCTCCCTGCCATGCTAATGGTGGCCTTAAAGGGGAAAGTGTGTAATTCCAGGTCATTATAGACTATTGCATAAAATCCCCCCTGACACCAAGGATAGAACAAAAACCAGGAGAAATCTGGGGAAATCCTGACAGTTTTTTATTTTTATTTATTATTGCATTTATATCCTGCCTTTTTTCCTCCAAGAAACCCAAGGCGGCATACATAATCCTCCTCCTTTCCATTTTATCCTCACAACAGCAACTCTGTGAGATGGGTTGGGCTGAGAGTCTGTGACTGGCCCAAAGTCACCCAATGGGCTTCCATGGCCGAGTGGGGAGTAGAACCCGGATCTCCCAGCTCCCAGTCCAGCACTTTAGCCACTAGGCCACACCCTAGTGGTCACCCTAGAATTGAGCCCTGTCACGTTGGAAACAGATCGGTTTGTGCCTTGATTTTTAGGATTTTTTTTAAAAAAGTTTGACTTCAAAAAATGTCCTAAAATTCAAGGCATGAACCAATCTGCTTCCAATTTGGCAGTTTCATCTCTTCATCTTTAATTTTTTTTAATGTACTACTCAAGGACCTAGTCCCTAAAGAGAAGTATTGGGTTTGAAGTTTAAAAAAATCCTAAAACTCAAGGCATAAACAAATCTGCTTCCTACTTGGCATGGCTCAATCCCTACTTAAGAGCTACCATGCTGTCAAGTTTCATCCCTTTATCTTTAAAAATGATGGAATTGTAAGCATTTGAGTTAATTTAAAAAATTTAATTGAAGTTTTTAAAATTCCTAAAAATCAAGGCATGAACGGATCTTCTTCCAACTTGGCATGGCTAAATCCCTACTTCAGAGCTACCATGGTGCCAAGTTTCATCTCTTTATCTTTAATTTCATTTTTTAAACTTGTACTGCTCAAGGTCCTAGACCCCAAAGAGATTTATGTTTGAACTTTTAAAAATTCCTAAAAATCAAAGCATGAACAGATCTGCTTCATGCTTGGCATAGCTATATCCCTACTTCAGAGCTACTGTGATGGCAAGTTTCATCTCATTATCTTTAAAAATGAGGGAGATGCAAGCATTTTGGTTGATTTATTAATTTTGAAAGTGAGTTCAACATATAACACTAGCTTTGCTTTTATATTGGATGTCAAGATGGTATAACATCCTGGCTGATGCTGGCTTGGGTGTCAACTGTATAATATCCAGTCATCCATTAAACAAAGCCATGAAATTCATTAAACAAAAATCCTACGGTTTACAAAAACAACGTTAAGGCTCTACAGTTTCCAACCAAGCACCAAAAAGCAGGGAAATTGGGAGTTAAGGCTCACAAGCCTTAACACCACATCCTCCCTAAGAAGGAAGAAAGTGCAAGTGAAGTTCTCCTTCTCCCAAAGCAGATAAGCCATGAGGACAGGATGGAGAATATGATATGCAGAGGTGACTTTGGGGTTGTGGAAAACTGATCACAAACAACTTAGGGCCACCTACTTCTCTTTTTTTGTTTAGAGCAGCCCTTCCCCAACCTGGTGCCCTCCAAAGGTGTTGGACTACAACTCCCATCATTGCAAGTCAGTATGGCCCATGGTCAGGAATGCTGGGACTTGTCATCTCAAACACCTGGAGGGCAGCAGGATGGGGAATGCTGTTCCATGCCCTTACCAAATACAGGGTCTGCCCAATACTTTTCTCTCACACAAATCTCACATATAGCAGCACCCTTGATAATAAAAGGGGCACTATTCATTACAGATCTAGAACCAGAGCATGTGCCAGGCACCTCCAACTTTTGGTCAATATCCTGCCTTTCAAAGAACCAATGTTTTTTTTTTTCATAAAATGTATTTATAAAAACTATACTGTTCACTCCCCACAATCCCTCCACAATTCATCATCTCATCAAAGTGACAGCGGAGCAGAAGAGGTTTATTTTGGCTGTCTTGAACACCTTTCAGGTGAGATTAGTTTGCAATCCTATACCTCTTGGGAGTAAGCCCTAGTGAATTCAGTGGCACTGGCTTCTGAGAAGACATGTATAGGAGTCAACCTTCTCCAGCCTGGTGCTCTCCAGATGTGTTGCACTGTAACTCCCACGTTATGTGTTATGGGGAAGACAAAAATCATTTCATACTTAATGTTAAAATAATATTTATGCATGAAAGTATTAGGTGGTAGTTCTGCCTTTGATCTCACACTGCTGAACAAGTAACAGAAATACTTTACCTGATATTCAAGAAAAAGACATCCTATGCCATGTGTTGAAAACTAATGTTAAAGTCTGAAGGGCTATCCGGATTAGGTATTCAAGATTCATTCATTGTTGTTTCATTTGGTTTAGACAGTTTATTTAAAGTGATGCAGCTCTTTTGTAGTTCCTGATCACATATCTTAATGCTGGAAAACATCATACTTTAGTACAGATGTGGGCAGAAAATAGATCTATCCCGATGATTTGGACATCAACTCGTGGCATTCCTGATAACTGCCCATGCTGATAGGGGCTTTTACAAGTTGAATTCCAAAACATCTGGAGATCTACATTCTGCCTTCCCTTGTTCTTGAACAACATTCCCCAACCTGGTGCTTGTCAGATGTGTTTGATTGCAACTCTCAACATAAGGAGATGCTGTAAGAAAATGTAGCTGGTCCTAAGTTGTTCATCATCATTTCCCACAACCCCACAGTCACCTCTGCATATCAAATTGCATATCTAGATTTTTGAGATGACAAGTCCCAGCATTCCTGACCATGGGCCATACTGACTTACAATGATGGGAGTTGTAGTCCAACACCTTTGGAGGGCACCAGGTTGGGGAAGGGCTGCTCTAAACAAAAAAAGAGAAGTAGGTGGCCCTAAGTTGTTCGTGATCAGTTTTCCACAACCTCACAGTCACCTCTGCATATCATATTCTCCATCCTGTCCTCATGGTTTATCTGCTTTGGGAGAATGAGAATTTCATTTGCACTTTCTGCCTCCTTAGGGAGAATGTGGCGTTAAGGTTTGTGAGCCTTAACTCCCAATTTCCCTGCTTTTTGGTGCTTGGTTGGAAACTGTAGAGCCTTAACATTGTTTTTGTAAACCATAGGTTTTTTGTTTAATGAATTTATATATAATCCACCACATGTATACACACAGTTCCATGTGAAGACCTTCAGGTAAGCCTTGTTCCAAGGTCCAACATGAAAAGGGATAGATTAGCTGCGAGAACAATTGGACTCTTTTGTGCTACATCAAAGCTGCATAATAAGTTCCTTCAAAACCACCCGTGTCACTGAACTTCTCTGTTTTCTTTTGTTGATAGAAGTATGAAGCCCACCCTTTAAATTTCCTTGTGGCAGGCCTGGACAACTTGTAAGCCACCAAGCCAACCACAGTCCATCAGCCATGCATGATGACTCACCGTGGGTTTCATTAACCTTCCATTTTATTGCCTGAATGGGATTGCAAAAACAGGAGGTGTTGTGTGTAAGTCTAGTCTTAAAAACAAACAAAAAACAGTCAGACTCTTAGAGGAGGGAGAAGACAAAAATGCAATACTAATTAAATACAATTTTAAAAGTTCAGAGAGCTCAGGTCTCACACAGTCACACAAACTCTGCAAGAGATGTAGTTACTCAGCATCTCTATTCTGACAACCACATGGCGATTTCAAGAAACCTCCCCACCTCTGAAAAAAAGGTCACAAGTGTGTATGTTTGAAAAATGCACACAAGTATGCTTTAGTCCGAGGATGAAAAATGAGTAAATAATGTAAACAAATTTTCAAGAAGAAAGCAAACAAACACAAGTCAGAACACCTTTCAAGATGGAAAATAGAGAGCCTTGACAGCTTCAGCTTCAGCTTTTGTTGATTCACACTTCCCTGTGTCTTTTATCAATGAACTCAGTGAGACTTCTGCATAGGATTACACTGTTAGCACCCATACATGGAGCTTTATGAGGACCAAAGGCCAAAATACATATTACATATAAACAAGCATAACAGTCCCATGACAGGCCTTTTCCCACAGGAAAAGCCATTTAAGAACAGGGCTATTGGGAGTGAAAGATCTATGGCAGGTGGGTAGGAAGAGTGTTTAACCTGCCACCCCCCATTTTTCCCTTCCCTTCTTCTCTTTTTACCCACCCACAACATACTTTTCTGCAGCAGGGTTAGAAATATGCGTTTCTGCCTAGCTCCTTCATGTCCGAGCCAGACACTATCCATTGTACACAATAGTAGACCAGTACACTAGTATGAAAGGCAGTTCATAAAACATTTAACCCTAACCCCTAACCAGTGGTGGCTGGTGGCTCCGATATCAGTGGGGCAATGAATCCACTCCAGGTTTCAGTCAGAACCAGTCAGAATTCTAAAGTAGCTATCCAAGGTGCTTTGAAATTGAATTCTGATTGAAACGCTCCACTGACTGCTCCACTGACATCGGAGTCATAAGCCTCCACTGACCCTAACCATTGGATATACTCTCTGTAAATGCAGCTGCTTTAGAGTTTCGACCAACTGCATGTGTGTGTGTGTTTTGCCTATCCACCCCACAGAAAGAAGGTACAATTAAAATTGCCTGTGCACATAGGTGATGTAATCATATTTATACAGAATGTTTTTCAGGGCAAAAGGTAATGAACATAGTTTACTGGGAGTTTATGACACTAGCTGTAGAGTACTTTATTTATTTATTTATTTATTGCAAAACCTTTCACGCAAAAAGCTGAAAAGAAACCCACATAACTCTTGGCAGGTTTGTGAACACAACTGATAGCAAAACTGGCACACAGGACATATAAAAATAAACCTTAGAACATACTGCTTGTAATTACCAATACTTACTTTATAGGATTTACATAGTGCAATGTAGAAGAAATTGTACAGCTAGCCCTTGGCAATTTCTGTGGGGAATTTCAACTGCCTGTCATCTTATAGTCATTACATTTACAAATGAGATACAACCTCCACGTCTCCAGTGGTAGATATTATTTGTCATGCTGTGACGAATAGTCTTGGGCTGTTGTCAACCAGTATGGTGACAAATAGGTTCTTAAAATCTTTCTGAGGCTACTGCATAGGTGAGGAGTAACAGTGGAATTTCTAGAGACAAGACAAGAAAAATCCATATATTTGTCCTTGTTAGACGCAACAGATACCTACAATTGCAGACAACAGTATTGAAATTTTACTTATGCCCTCTACAAGAAAGAAAGGAAAAAACTAATACAACTTTAATATGCTCCTTTAGCTTCATTTTATGTACCCTATATTAGGTCACTTTTTGTGTGTGTGCGTTAATTTCTCTCTCTATACTGCATAGGGATTTGTGAATTAGCTCACCGAACTTCTCCAAATTCCATGTCGAAGCTTGTCCTGACTCGAGTTCAAATCCAATTGTGAGCTTCCCCCCCACATGAAAATGCATATACATTTTCTTGCATCTTGTTTCCAAATGTACACATCAATTGTGCACATCTACAAATTGTACACATTCTTCTCCCATTCACTAAAGCATATTTGCGTGCATTTTTCAAAAGTATGCATTTTTATGCATATTTTTCAAAATAACACCTTTTTTAGGGTCAGCATATCACACTGCAAGCTCGAAATGTGCAGACTTCAAACCTAAATTGTATCGAAGGCTCTATTCAGTGCAAAAGATGTGAACTGGGTAAAAACTGATCAAAAACAAACTGAAACAAAATTCTCATACATCCCTAATCCTACCTCACTTCAGCCTACACAAATTGAAATAAATTTCTCATACATCTCTAATCTTACCTCACTTTAGCCTCCCTCCCTCTCCCTCTCCCTCTCCCTCTCCCTCTCCCTCTCCCTCTCCCTCTCCCTCTCCCTCTCCCTCTCCCTCTCCCCTGTGTGTGTGTGTGTGTACATGTGATGAGGCTTCCCGCAATTCAATGCACCAGAGCCCACCTTTTCAAAAGAAGGGGTGAAGATTTTGAGGAAGCTGAAGGAAGAAGACTCTAGCATGGGAGGAGGGCAAGTGGATAGGGGCATTAACTCTTCCACTCCTACACACACACACACACACACATACACACTGATCCTGATCTGATCCAGTTGTATTATAAATGGCAGGTGTGGGGGTCCCAATCTAGATAGGGGCCATGGGGGGAAAAGGATTAGACTTCCCCATATTCCATGCCAGGATGCCGGTCCATATCAGATCCTCTATGCTTACTTCTGAGTAAAAGAAGAAAGAAACCATAACTTCTAGTTACATCTTTAAAGTAATTTGTAGTTTGACCCTCAGGGAATTATAGAATGCACATATAGGGGAAGTGGAAGGATCACAGTCCCTTTCTGAAAGCCAAAATGCAGCATGGGGCCCCCAATCCTTTCGTTTCCTTTCCCATGTTTCTTGATGTGTAATGGAAACATGGGAATTGGTGCCTTTCTGAAGCAGATATATGGTGGGAGGGCCCTGATCCCTCCTGTTTCATTTTGTGTGGTGGAGAAAATACATGCAGGAATTAGGCCTCATAGAATGTACAGTGTTTCAGATGGTTGTGAGAATATAGCGTTATTCAGATTATTGGGTTCCCAATCACACAGAGCACTGCATTCAGCTGAGACACACAATGGCATTACTGATCATGGGGTATGCGTGTTAAGGCATCAGACTTAGCTTCCAATTTCTTGGCTTTGTGGAGATTTAATCAATATGAGATAGCCTTAGCTAACTCTGATCTTAAATCAGAAGAGAATAATAATAGTAATAATAATACAATAGCGTATTAGGGATTTTTACTTTGTTTCCCTCTGCTCCTAAATGCACCCACTGTGAATTCTGTCATATTGGGACTTATTCATGGATACGTATGTTTAGGAATAGTAATATATATTTAACAACAATATTGCCTTGGTATTTGTCTGTTTGTTATTGCATGAAAGGCTGTTATTGTTTTCCTTCTCTTTTTTGCAACTTTCTTTTGAGAACATGAAGATACATTGGGGATGTCAGAAATTGAATAACTCTTCATCATTAGAATCAAAATTATAGGAAAAGGAATGTCCAACTAATGATTTTAGATACAGGACTGTATTTATAAAGGTGTCGTCATAGTCAGTAGCTGTCCTCCCTAACTAGAAATATAGTTTCAGCCATTCCTTTGAAATGTTGCTCAGGAAATGCTGCCAGCACATTTTTCTGTCAAACAGCTATTTCATCAGTTTATGGATCCCCTTAAATGTTGTGCAGTTTGCAAACTCAACTACAACAGTGCATCTTTTGTTCCAAATTTAGTTTGGTTTCAATAATTTCTCTAGCCAGTCAATACAAATAATTTCCTTGACAGAGCTTATAGACTTTTCATAAGCACTGCATTTCTGAGCTTTATCTGTTTGCCTTTCATAAGATTACTTAGGTTAGCATATTTGTTTGAGAAAAATAAACTGAAGGAGACATTGGGGAGGGGGGAATCCTGAGCTCAGAAAAAGTTGTGAGGGAAATATAAAAGAACACTCGTCAGCCTATCCCTCAAATCTGTATCTTGGTGTGGGATGATTAGCATTTGTATTTTTGTGGACTAGGTATTTTATGGTGGTTTTTGAGTGGGAGGAGAAAGGCACAATGGAATGACCACATTGAGAGAAAAGGGGCACTGAGCCTTGAAACCAGAGGGTTCTGAACGGTTAACTTGCATACTTGGCTTCTGGCAAACCTCTCTGGGGAGAGAGGGCCAATGTCAGGGCAACACTACAGAGAAGACCATATCGCTGGTCATTATCCATCTTCCTACTAGTAGTGGTGGGAACTGGAAAAGGGCATCTGTGGCAGGTCTTTTATCTATGGGCAGGGTTCATGTTGGGAAATCCTGGAGGGATCCAGGACCTAAGCCATTTATAGGTCAATACCAGAAGTAGTGTGATGTTTTCCATTTGTATGTTCCATTTGTTTGGTCCCAGTCTGTCATCAAGCAGCTGTATTTTGAACCAGTTGCAGTATCTGAAGCATCTTGAAAGACAGCTCCATGCACAGGTTGATACAATAATCTAAAGGTATCACATTATGGGACCTTCTCCTGCTAAATGCATGCCAAGTGTAGGGTTGCTCATGCACAAAATAAAACATCTTGCATGGATCAGCCTTAGAAACATGTTATGTTCAGTCTGAACTAGCTCCATAAAGCAGGAAGGGACACACACACACACACACACACACACACACTTTTACCACACATGCAGAGGGTCGTAACATTTGATCATAATGGTCTCTCTTGGCTTGAATACCTAAGGAACTCAGAACTGTACTTCGCTCTGAAGCAGAGACTCCAACACCTCTTATATTATGGTTAGGGTTAACGCAAAGCTCCTGCCACGGTGACCCAAGAGCAATTATTTTGCCTCTTTATGCAGGATTAGAGCACCTGACATGAAGATGACCTTACTAAAGAGGCAGTAGCCTCAATCTGCCACTCAGACCTACTTGAATCTTACTCCCCTGCCACTGTTCCCTAGAAACAGCTAGTGAATATGATCAAGTTTCCCATTAGAGTCTAATCTTTAGGATAGATCAGGTAAATGTCAGAATGTTATTCTTGTGCTTATGAATAATTCAAAAAAAAATTTTAAAGGGAAGCTATTATTGGCACCACAGTGGCCTGAAAGGAGTTTAATTTTTTTGTAATACTATAAATGAATTTGCTACTGTCTGAAAAGGGGATAACATTTGGGGGGGAGGGATGACTTTTAGACCCTGACATTTTTAGTATTTAACATCTTTATCATCCAAGCTCCACCTTCTAAACCATGCTTACTAGGGTTACGTGTACGAATTAGTTATGTTTGGTTACAAATTCCAACATCAGAAAAAAATAAGTTCATTGTTGTGTTTTGATTTCAGTCACACTTAGATTGTGGAGGTTTCCAAGCATCCAATGCCCGCCAGGACGGGAGGAGGACAGAAAGTGGGTTTTCACCTCTCTGCCTTCCTTTTTATATTTTTTACTCTAGAGCGGGAACTTTGAGCCCATCTAGAGGAGTCAAGACCTGGGTCCAGAGCAGCAGTGCTTGTGCCCTTGCCACTGCTGCACCTCTGCATGAGCTGGGCCACACATGCCCCTGGACTGCTCGGCGGGTCATATGTGAGCATCTGCAGCCACCTGCTTCTCGCTGCATACTGGCTGTGAGCCAGCATTTTCTGTAAAAGCTGGGTTCCTGAAGGTGCTCAGATCTGATATGGTGCACATTGGCTGCCATAAGTGGCCATTCCCACAAGATTAGCGACATAAAGGTCCCCTTTTACGCCTCTAAGTTTATGGAAATAGCCATTTACAAGCTGCAGGATGACCCAGCTTGTAAATGGCTATTTCCCAGGATGACCCACAGGACTGCACATCCTCCTGGTGAGCTGCTATTTTGTGCAGAAATAGCGGCTTGGGTATTTCCGCAAACTAACATTGCATAAATGGCGGCCAGAAAGGGGCCATATATGCAATATTACAGTCATGAATTTATGCATGTAATGTTGCATAAATGTCTCCTTTATGGCTGCCATTTATGCAACATTAATTTACGGAAATAACCGAGCTGCCATTTTTGCACAAAATGACAGCTGACTAGCAGGACGGGTGCCACCTGGCAGACTGTATTGGCTTGCAGGCAGGTCCAGTAAGTGGTGGGCAGGTTGGTGAGTGAGGTCCAGGATGCTGACCAGGATAGTGGAGTCTGTCAGACTCCACCCCGTCCCCCACTTGAACTCCTGTGACAACCCTAATCAAGACAAAGGAGTTTGCCCTTCAAGGTGGACTGAAATATATTTTAATAAACAGATGAATAATGATCTGTTTATTCCCTGAATAAACAAAAATCCCTGAATTTTTAGACTCTCTTTGAGGTGCATGTCTATGGGAATTTAGCTATGATGAATGCCTGGACTTCCAAATGCACTGTTCCACCATTGGCTGTAAGGCTACTACCTTAATTTATACTTGTATGTGCTTCTGTGATGCTAACATCCTATACTGTAGTAGGAAATGTTGCCATCTGGGTAACAGAGGTTAGAAAGGCACAACCTGGGAACGAAAGGCAATCTTCTGGATCTGTGAAATAAAAGATATTAAAGTATTAAAGTGAATTCCCTTCCCCCCCCCCCCACTTCTCCCATGTTTTATAAAGACAGAGCAAATCAACTAGCTAAATTTTCTATCCCGATTTGCCATCCCTTGACTTTTCCTTTCATAAACTACATACGGATTCCAATGCCTGCCTCAACAGAAGCTGTTATTTATTGGCTGCCTTCCAGCAGAAGCCATAAATTGGACCAAGCTCACAAGCATCTGTGAACCTTCCAGTGAACTCGGCTGTAGAAGTTTTTACCTTTTAATACGGTGGACACCAGTACTTAAAGCTTCCTTTTTCCCCAATAAGAAAGAAAACCATGAAAGCAACCCGAAGAACAGCAATAACAATTTTCACAAGGTCAACTCTTTGGGCCCTAAAGGCACACTCAGAGAAGGAAAAATGGTTTTCAGCTTATTGATCTTATTACAAAAAAGGGGGATGGGAAACGAAACAGGACAGATTTGTCCTATATCAAAAAATGGTTTAAAGGTGAACAAAATTAGAAATGATGTGCTGGGGGCTCTGCTGGGGGAAACAGTAAAATGGATTCTCAAATCCAGTGACAAATGTCTTAAAAATGGGATTTAAAATAATACAGGGATTGAAGGCTCCTTTTCAATCTAGCATGCCTATTTTACAGATTATTACAAATCAAAGTAATGAAGGCTTGAGACACAGCACCATTGAATAGATCATCTATGCCTTTAACTGGAAAATTAAGTCAAGCTTATATTTAACTTTATACAACCATATGTCTCCTATACAAAATTTGTTCTCCACTTAGGGCCAAACTAGATTTGATGGAAATGCTCTCTGGTCTCTTTACACTTTTGTAAACAACATTCAAGGAGGGGAGAATTATTTGGCCAGGACCATGACATGTCTGGAAGGAAGGTTAATCCTTTCCCCACACTATTTTTCTGATGAAAATTGTCCTCTGAAGCTATTATTTTCCCCATTAGGAAAAAAAGGTGAAGAGGGAAATTGTGAAACCATTACGCCTCATGGTACCACTGTCCTGATCCCTACCTCCTTGTCTGCAGCTGAGATTTGCAACCTTTTAAAGAAAGCAAAGAGCTCTGCATTACACATCTTCATCATGTTGCTAGTGCTTGGCAAATACTGCAGACATCATTACAGGATAGCGGCAGATCTACACCAAGCAGGATATAATGTTTTGAAAATGGTTTGAAAACAGCATATGGAATGTGTCCTAGCCCCAAACAGTTGTCAATAGGGGTGTGCACGGACCCCCCGGATTGGATTGGGACCCGGATCGGGACCTCCAATTTTGTCCCGGATTGGATTGGACAAAATTGGAGCCCCCCTGGACCGGATCGGGTCCAACCCCGATCCAAAAATCGGACATCCGATTTTTGGATCGGCCACCATCCCCCCCCATAGACTTGCATTGGGGGAAAGAAAGCTTTCCCCCAATGCAAGTCTATGAGGAAAAAATGGTGGCGGGTGGGTGAGGGGGGCCTAACTCCCTTCTCCCCCCACCGGGGCCATCCGTTATGGATGGCCCCAGCAGGTAAGCCCCCTCCCCCTCGTTCCTTACCCTCCCCCACATTCCCTACCCCTGGGGCTAAGCCCCCTCCCCCTGCTTACCTTCTGTGGCCATCCGCTCCCGTCCGCCACTGGCCGCTACTGCGAGCAGGCTTCGCAGCCTGCCCCTAGGTAGTGCACCAGGTGATCATGGGAGCGGACGGCCACGGAAGGTAAGCACGCCGCAGGCCCCCCTCCCCTCCTCTCCCCTGCCCCCTGCTTACTTTCCATGGCCGTCTGCTCCCGTCCACCGCTGGCCGCTACTGCGAACGGGCTTCACGCTCTGCTCCTGAGTAGCGTGCCAGGTGATGTCATCACCTGGCGTGCTACCTAGGGGCAGGCTGTGAAGCCTGCTCGAAGTAGCAGCCAGCGGCGGAAGGGAGCGGACAGCCACAGAAGGTAAGCGCGCCGCGGGCCGGCTGCCCCCCTCCCCCTCCCCCAGCTTACCTTCCGGGGATGTCTGCTCCCGTCCGCCACCCCCTGCCCCTGTTGTCCACTTCCATCGATGGGTGCCTGCTGGCGCCCGCCAATGGAAGCAGACAGCCCCACCAGGGAAACCCCCCCCCCCACTGTCCGCTTCCATTGGCAGGTGCCGGCAGGCGCCTGCCGATCCTCCGATCCATCCGATCTGGATCAGAACCTTTCCGGATCAGTTCGGATTGGATTGGATGATCCAGCGGTGAGATCGGAAATCGGATAATTGTATCCGTTTTCCCCTGGATCGTATTCAGATTGTGGATCAGACCCGATCCAGTGCACACCCCTAGTTGTCAATACCATTATAAACTGTTGTAAAGCAGTATTGTAGATCCTGCCAGAGTGTATACTAAGCCTCAGATTCCACCAGAGCCCAAAGCTAGACCAAATCCCCTTTGGACTGTTTCTGGTGTTTCAAAAGGTGAAGTGAGCTTTTCTTCAAATTGACAAGAACTGGACCTTTTAGAAAAGCAGACAGTGAGCCTATCTATACTACTGCTTTAAAACGTTCTATAACAGTTTTAAACCAGTTAGTTATTAACCGGTTTAAAACTAGTATAAACCATTTCAAAACAGTAGGGTAGATAGGCTCAAGTGTATCTCCAAAATTGTGTTTTTTGCTTTTGTTGCTCTATACACTTATGTGGGAAGTGGAGGAATAGGATTGTATGATTGACAGGTGCATCTTCTAATCATAAGGCATATTTTACTAGTGTTGTCCCATAACTGTGCTTTGGGGGCAGCAAGGATGGAACATGAGATGGACATTCTTCCAATGCTACCAGGCTTAACAAAAAAGAAAAAGCATTATACTGATTTTCTCTCATCATAACCTTTTAGCTCCTACACCTATCCTTCTGAACTTTGCAGGTTTCTTGCCTGGAGACACTTCTATGAAATGTGTGTTGTTGTTGTTTTTCATTTGCCCAAAAACAACAAGAAAAGAAAGGGGAAGTGAATCACTAACCTCCATTCCGCCCAAAACTTGAGGAATACCCTTCCACATAAACTTCTGCATTATCCTCCTTAAACTTCTCAGTTTTGTTACTTCAGCTCACTTATATGCCATTTATTATTTTCCGAAGAATGGTCCACAAGTAACAGGGGAGAAAGTGTGTTATTTTCTCTTCCCTCCCCCCTCTCTCTCTACCTTTCTCTCTCTTTCACTCTATTTTTAAGCAGTCTTTAAAATCTAAAGGCTGTTTTGCATGAAACTACCTACACCTACTCATATGACACTTGGCAGGCATTATACCCCCTGAAGTGGCAATTATCTTGGCAAATTTAATCTAGTTCTGCCAATAAATAAAAAGGTTATTGACAATCTCCTTAAAATCAAGTCAAAATATAAAGGTCCATAGCACAAAAAGCACTGCACCACATTTTCTGACATTTGTAGACATCATCTCCAACTATGGTGCTACTGACCTGCAAATACTACTTAATTCTGGCCAGCAGAAAAGGCAATAGCCATTCTTTGATTTCTCATGATAGTCAATGGGAGGTATGAAGCTTCAGATTTCCAAAACTCAACTCGGATTCACTTCCTGAGTTGAAGCAGATGAGTTCTGAATCAGTCCTAGCAGAGACAGACTTTCTTCCAAAGTGCCTCTTGAGACGTGAGTCAAATCTTGTGGTTGGTGGATGCCTCTAGTGTATACAAATGAGCAACAACTGGCAACGTATCACTTGTGCATGCTCTGAACCTGATGAAATGGATAGCTTCCTGGGTTGCTATAAACTGTACAGCAGGGTAGGCAAACTCGTGCCCTCTAGATATTTTGGACTACAAATCCCATAATCTCTTACTATTTGTTATGCTGATTGAGGCTGATGGGAGCTGTATTCAAAAACATATGGATCATACCACATTGTATATCCCTGCTATACAAGGTTCCAAGGACATAAGAGATCACACTTGCATGCGGTAACAGTTACACCTCTTATTAAAGGTTCATCACCACATGGCAGCATAATGTGTATCTATTTGTATCCACAGTCTATGCATTATACAGCAGAAATGGAGTTGCATGTGAATGCACTTCACCAGCTGATACATAGCCATTAATAGTGAAAACACACATTTTTGTGGAATTAGGTCAACCTATCAGGTAGATAAAATTATATCCAGGAAGTAAAAATCCATGGAGTCCTTCAGAAATGGTTTCTTTGTTTGGATTTTCAGTGTCTGTCTTGTATGATCAAACTATAACCCACAGAAGATGAAACACAAGAGCAAAATGACACTACCATTGACGTAAGAGTATATGTAGTTCTTGTAGCAGAAAGCAAAGGAAGTCATTCATAGATTTTATCTATACTACAATATGTAAATCTCAGTCCTTAAACATGAACCAATTAAAGAGTTATCAAGTAGATTCCCTTTTTAACAAGGGGCTTACAAGTTACAGGGGATTTTGAGTGTACTGGTGAAGGACTGAATGTGAGCTATAGGTTTTTTATTAAACACTATTCAATGATTCTTTAAAATACTCTACTCTGAAATCCTTTGTAGGTAAATATTGTAGTTGTCAATAGTTGTAGTTGTGTTTGAGACTGTTTTTCCTCAAAAAAGTCAACTGCAACGTATTCACATCTTTGAAATTATTCACAGAAATAATTTATTAGTTCCTTTGTAAAGGGATATAAGGAATATTCTCTTTTCTTACTTGATTGCTTACTTTCCTTTTTACTATTCCCTTGTTGTACATTTTGTGTGCTACTATGAAATATAAATCTATTTTTACCACAGAAGAATATGCATAATGATATAAAACATATTTCAATTTATTTAGTCTTGTCTGGGATAAAGTCCAATTATGGTCTTTAAAATATCCCCTACTTGATATTATTCCTTTGCCGAACTTTCAAGCTCTGCTTTATGATAAAGAGGCATTTAAGCACTGTATCTTGCTGCTTTTCTTATTTTTAAGGTACTTTCCACAAGGCATTCTGTTAAATTACACATGTGCTAAGGTGGAAGTCGATTTAAAAACAGCAAAAAAAATTATTTCCATACATTGGATGTTCAGGTACATATGACAGAGAGGTTTTCCTTTGTTAAGGAAAACCCTGTCTATTTAAAAAGAGGGGGGGAAATGAAAATAAGACCAAATACTTAATTGTATTATGCAAACTTTTTCTTCTTGATGGAAGATAGCTTTTAAAAAAATTAAGGTGCATATTCTCTTATCATTCACCTGTCAATGCATGGTTAACATACAATTGTCAGGAATAGCGTCTTCTTCTTCTTCTTCTTCTTCTTCTTCTTCTTCTTCTTCTTTTTCTTCTTCTTCTTCTTCTTCTTCTTCTTCTTCTTCTTCTTCTTCTTCTCTATACATTCATGGTCATACCAATCAGAGCTGTGTGCAAAAAGCCTCTCAAATTTTTCCACACTACTTATGGGCAGAGAAATGGGGGGGGGGAGCAAATTTCTCCAGGCAAAGAAGAAATTCTCAACAGTTCTCAAAGGCATGGATCACCATTGGCAGGGGTATAACACAACCTCTTTGTTTTTTTCATAAGAGCTTTCCCCCCCTTTTTTCTTTTCTTTGTCCAACTGATGTGAAGGATGATAGATATCTTTGGATCCCATTGGCACAGTGACTCTGTAATTGTGATGCTTCTGAGATGGAAAACCTTCCAGTGTTGGAAAACCTTCGGTACTCCAATCCATACTAAATTTCTCAGTGCCATTTTAGCCACTCAGAGTTGAATTCTGTTCTAGAAAATTTAAGCTATCTGTTCTCTGATACATATGCTTGTGTGATTTATAGAGTCACCCTTATGTCTTACCATTCTCAAAAATCTGAGCAAAATTTATTTTAGACTTGGCAGTTAATCACATGCATAAAACTAATCAAAAGAGAATATAAAACCTATACAATATTAAAATAACAATCAGGACATCTTGAAATTCTTAGATTTAAAATTCATCTGGGTAGGCCTGCTGGAAGAGACTAGTTTTTAAAAGAGAAAGGCAACACAGATTGAAACAGGCCTCAGAAATTTTATGCTCACACATTCTGGAATTAGTTATTATGATATCCCCTGCCTGTGGGAAGGATTAGTTTCTTCACTGCTTCAGCCTCACATTAGAGAGGGAGGAATCTGTCAGTTTTGCTTTCTCATGCATTTGAATGTTTTTAATCTCAACTTCTTTCTGTCCCAAACATGAAGAAATTTGCAATATTGGGTCAATTTTGATCAAAACCAAACTGAAACAAATTGTTCGCCCATCTTTACCTCACACATCTAAGTTGTACAACCCCCTTTCCTGCAGTCATTGCATAAGATAGTAGTATCTTCCCAGTTGCCTTTTAAGAAGAGTTTGCTACTTTGCCAACAGTCAAGACAACAACTTCAGATTTACCTGTCTGTTGCTATACTGTGATAGACCATGTAATAAATGGCATATTGTCAAAACAAAGAACGCAGGAAGGAATGTTTATTTTTCTAAAGTAAAATGGTGTTGACTACATAGTTATCTACACAGACTGTATTAAGTTGTTGCAGTGTTGCTAACACAAAGGGGAAACCATTTCTAACAGCTCCTGTGATCTTGAACATGGGCATAGCAGAAGGATGAAGTGCTTCTCAAGAGGAAAATGCAGGGTTTTCTCTTTTTGAAGTATCTAATTTTGATGGTCATTAGGGTACTCAAGGGGTTAATGGAACCACAAATCACTTCCCACATGTACAGTGGAGCGTCCTAATGATTCTTTTGTTGTTCCTTACCTGTAACAGGAGACATATTGCAAAACTTACTGGGACAGTGAAGGAGAATGAATACATTCACTGAGCCCTCTGAACAGTACTGCTAAATGTCTTTAAAATGTACCTTTGAGCATAATTGAGGATGGAAGTTGAAACTTCAAATGACGAATCTTAAAACTGGAATCTCCATTGACTTCAAGAAAGTGATCTCTGGAAACCTTGAGTGTTTTAAAATGTTTCTTAGATGAGTTTGCAGATGATTAGCAGAGAATCTGACTGGACCACCAGGGAGAGGGAGATGCTTAACCCATTTTACTTGGATTTTTTCCCATTCAAAATCTGGCCACTGAAGGCCAAGCTAAATGTGGCATTAAATGTATTATTCCATTAATCTGCCATGCTGGTCCCAGAGCAGGAGCAGGGCCATAGTCCTGGAGAGGGGAGTTTAATCTTTCCCACAAAATCTTGATCCCTCCAATTCTTTAATTTGCATTGAATGAAAGCTCTTGTTGGCATGAATATATCTCCATTCATGTTAACATTTTATAGACAGTGTGCCTTTATGTAGATTGCAACCATGGCAATAGACAGTGGGGGCAACCTCATGTACTGTTATGCTGATGAAAGTCACCCTCTGAAACTGCTGTTTGGTCAGAAATTATATATATGTATATATATATATATATATATATGTATGTGTGTGTGTGTGTGTGTGTATGTGTGTATATATATATATGTGCAATACACACAGGTCAAATCAACATCAAGCAGGATATTGCACTATGGAAGCAGTATGAAAGCGGCATATAAAAGGCAGTATGAAAGCAGTATATGGTATGTGTCAATGGGCCCCAACAGTTGTCAGTGCACTTCAATACCACTATAAAGCAGTAGTGTGGCTCTTGCCTTTTATATACCACTTTCATACCACTTTCATAGTGCAATATCCTCTTGGTGCAGATTAGGCCATGCACACACTTTTCCTATAGTTAAAACTAATAGAATGGTGGGTGAAGGGAGGGAGGGAAATTTCATCCAAAATGTGACAGGGGTAAAGGATTGGGATGTGCATTGGATCGGACTTGATCCACGATCCGGGCCCGATCCAAACAAAATTGGATCAAATGATCCGATTATGATCCCCAGCACCTGGATCCACCGATCCAATCTGAACTGATCCAAAAAGGACCCGATCTGGATCAGCAGATCAGTGATCGGGCCCCCTCCCCCCACTCGTGCTCCTTACTTGCCGGGGCTGATGGCTCCGGCAGGTAAGGTGAGCGAGGGAGGAGGCTTCCCTGGCAGGGCTGTCTGCTTCTCTCGGCGGGCGCCACTGGACAGAAGCAGCCGCCCCAGCAGGTAAGAAGTGCAAGGAAAGGAGGGGGAGGGCCCCACTTACCTGCTGGGGTGTCCGCCTCCTTCTGCTGCCAGGTGAACTACTGCAAAACTAGGCCACGAGGCCTGTTTCACAGTAGTTCACCTGGCAATGGGAGGAGGACGCCATGGCAAGGTAAGGTGCGTGAGGGCGGGGGCTTCCCTGGCAGGGCTGTCTGCTTCCATTGGCAGGTGCCAGCGGGTGCCTGCCGATGGAAGCGGACAGCCCCGCCCAGTAAGGTGCACGAGGGGAGGAGGGGGCTTACCAGCTGAGGTGGCCGCTTCCCTCCGGTGGCGCCACTGGAGGGAAGCAGCCGCCCCGGCAGGTAAGTAGCTCGAGGGGGAGGGGGCCCCATTTACCTTGCTGGGGACGTCTGCTTCCCTTCGCTCCTGGACGCTACGCTATCATCACCTGGCACGCTACTTAGGGGCAGGCCGCGAAGCCTGTTCGCAGTACCATCCAGGAGCGGAGGGAAGCAGATGTCCCTGGCAAGGTAAGGTGTGCGAGGAGGGGAGGGGGCTTACCTGCTGGGGCGGCTGCTTCCATCCACTGGCGCCTGTGGGAGCCAGCGAACGGAAGCCGACGGCCCTGGCAGGCAAGCAATGCGAGTAGGGGGGAGGGACGGGGGAGGGACAGGGAGGGAGGAGTTAGGCCCCCCTCACTGACACATTGCCATTTCTCCCCATAGACTTGCATTGGGGGAAAGCTTTCTTTCCCCCAATGCAAGTCTATGGGGGAGGGGGGGGAATGGCGGCCGATCTGAAAATCGGATGTCCGATTTTTGGATTAGAATCGGGTCTGAACTGAACCGGGGAGGCCTTCTATCTGATCCGATCCGATCCGAGGCCTCGGGTCTGGTTCTGATCCCGATCCGAGTTTTTGGACTGTGCACATCCCTAGTAAAGGATTTTGTCCCATTTCCCACCTACACTATGATCCAAATATGGATCTGCTCCTTTGGTAGCTCTACGCGTACATCTTTGAAGTGAGAAAAGATGCATAGTTTTGTCTTGAGTCTTTAAAAAGTGGTTTCCTGTACAATAGATTTGATTTAGCCACACTTTTTTGTGGCTTTTCTTTTTGCCATTACGACACAACAAACCCATTTTACAAAAAAGGGAGAAAATACAGAGAGAGAGAAAGAGAGATTCTCCCTATTTATTCTTAGTTTTGCAAGCTAGAACTTTATGACCCCCTAAAATTACAGGTCTAAGGAGAACTGGCAATTGCTCACTGAATGGACTGAATATGCATAAGCATAAATGAAAACGGGGAAAAAACAGATTGCAATAACTATCAAACAATCTAATTAGCTTATATGACTGCAGCGGATCTCTTTCTCTTCTAGTACTTCTGATATGGCATGCTGCCATTTAGAGTCTTTTAGAGTCAATTGAGATGAAGGCAGCAATTGCTTCTCATAGTGTTTTTGACTCTAGACAACTTCATCTTTGTGTGCTTGACCACCTGTTCAGAATATTGAAATGTTTTATTAAATGTTCATTATCATCTTCACTAAGGATCTTCCATTTAATATCTTTGAAGAGACAAAGAGTGTAAGAATCACAGTAAGTTAATAGTGATGAAGCACAGTGCCAGCTCAATAGCTACTGATGAAGGGGAGCTGGTAAATGTGCCATTGGCTTTCCGTAAACTATTGGATGCTCAACAATGTATTTGAAGAAATTAATTCAATCAAAACTGACTCAGAATATAGCAGAGCAAGAAACAAAGATGGAGAAGTGGACCTATATGAGACAATCACTTTTCTGTGGTGTGTTCAATGTACATCAAAAAAGTGTTTGTTGTTCAATAGCGGTAACGAGCATTTTGTGATTTTCAGTATTTGATCCTTAATTGTGTACATCTCATTATCATAAGTACCAGTAGCACAGCTGACTAGTAAGAAGGGTTGCAAAGTGTACACAAGATTATTTCCCCCATCCCCCCTATTTAGCTTATCCGTAGGGTGCTGCTGCAGTGTCCATGCGGTGCAGGCAATTGGCCTGCACTTGTGCATCTTTCCCTACCAAGGAAGAACATAAGACAGTAACCTATGCTTAGATGAGCTGAACACCTCCAGAGGACTGTAAGGAGTAAAGAGAAAGGAAAATACTCTTGCCCCCCAAAGCTATTGGTTGACTGATGCCAGCCTGACTTTTTTTTCCACCATTGTTGTGTCTGGGTGAGGGAGGGAAAAGGAATTGACTTTATGGGCATGATCCAGACAAAACTGAGCACTTTTCAGTTTCACAGTGTTGAATGGGAGACATAAGGATATGCTTACACCATTGAATTTCCACTGAGTTTAATGAATGTGCTGGATTGTGTCCTTTCTTTGTGTGTACATCGATCAAATTAAAACAGAACAGCAAATACTCATAGATTAAACATAAAAGTATCTACAGGTCTTAACCGGGAAAATGTCATTGTAATTAATATGGAGAAATACTTCAAACAAGCATTTCAGTGGCTGATAGTGGCAAATGTAGTGTCAAAAGTTCTAAACATCAAATCCAAATATGAATGTTAAGCTGCTAAAGGAATTATTGCTGGCTCCTTTGTATGAAAGTGGTGAAGCAGGGGTGGGGGCAAGATGAATAATATTTTAAAAGTGTGAAGTAAGCTTCCCAAAAAAGATGCAGGTAGGTCATTGTTGGCATGATCATGTGGAAATTGAGGCTAGAAGAAATATAGAGTAGTGAAAGAAATGGACAGAAAAATAATGACAGACAGAAGTACAGTAGAAAGTCTGAAGATGAATTTCCTCAGACACAAAGGAGGTTTGCTACCTCAAATTTGCTATGATCAATCTCCTCAGTGTATGGGAAAAAAAGCATGGACATTCCACAGGGAAGAAGCTGGGCCAAAGAAAGTGCAAGGGGAGGTTGTGTTGATGGGCTTTCAGTAGGCCTTGAAAACTTATCTCTTGCTCCTCATTATGTTATGAATCAACATGATGGGATGATAGAGAGGAGGGAGGAGGAGGAATAACCACCACACAATTCTCCACATGGCTTTGTTGCTGCTCCTATTAAGAGAAGTCAAGCAAAGAAAGGCAACAGAGTGGTTATGGAAAAAATGGGAGTTAATGAAATCATAGTCGGAAAAAGGCATTAAGGCCATTGAGTCCAACCCTCCTGCTCAGTGCAGGAAACTGTCTCTGCTTGAAAACCTCCAGCAATGAATAGCCCACCACATCCCTAAGATGTTGGTTCCATTATCTGACTGTTCTGACTGTTATGAAGGTTTTCCCCCCTGATGTTCAACTGAAACCTGCTTTTCTGTAATGTAAGCCCAGTTATTTTGTTTCCTACAGTCTTGGATGAGAGAGAACAGGTTGTGACCAATGACCATTAAGTTCAACCCCAGCTCAGATGTTGATTCAAATCAGTGAAGAATTTGGGACTTGTAAAGATTTCCTTTTGTTTTGAGGTAGGGTTTAAGAGCCCCAGAGAAATTCTTTTCTGAGCCCTGCTTCTCTGAGATCTCTAAATGAAATATCACCCTAGTGGTCAAAGATCACAGTTTTGCAATACAGAAGCTATGGCTCAATCTTTACATTGGATGCTTCTGCTTCCAGTCAGAGGGCTCCTAGTGCTGCTGATCAAGAGACCTTGTACAGCTATTCTTTCTTTTCTTCCTCTGTGGTAAATGAAAAGATGGAAGAAGTGGTGGGAAAATACAGGGAGGTTACAAATGGAAGGTGCCATCATTTGAACCCCATGTAAAACCCCATGAATGAGGCAGGTTGGCCGCACAATAAAAACTTCATCTGGAAGCACCCATAGCAAATGAAAAATTTTCTAGTTTAAGAAAAAAATGGCATGGTATTCTTATGAACAGAAGAGTAAAACAAAAACAAAACTACCTTCTTTGGAAATGCATAAAATGGTTTGCTATGGAGGCATCATGCAGAAATGTAAAATAGAGGAACAAATTCAATCATATGGACATCAAAAAGGGAAAGGACTGATTTCATGCCAAATCCAAACATTTCTCACATTGTTGTACTTTTCTACCTTCATAGCTTCACATTGACTTTGAGATGAATTTAATATGCAAATCTGAGGTCACCTATTTTCTCTTAGATGTTAATAAACTGGCAGTCTGTAATCCAACCTCTCTGAAAACTAATCATTAGAAAACCAATGTCACTCTAACATTACAGTCATATTTTTAAAGCGAGATCAAAAGCTTATTCAGTTGGGTTTGATGACCTCCCTAGTACAGTGAGAGCTTCCAAATGATTGCCTTCTAGACAATTCTTATAGAGAACTGCTGACATATTGTCCTCATGGAGAAGAACCCTGCAGTTGGTCCTTGTATCTAACAAAACCTTTTAAGCTCCTACCAGCAATTCCAAGCTGAAGAAATGATTAAGGAAATGCCACCTCCAGGCATGAAAAAAAGCCTTTGCACAATAAACCAGATGGGATAAAATTAGACTGTGTTATCAAGTCTGAAAAGCTAAACGTTAATGCTGTAATTGCAGCCCAGAAGACTGCTATATGGAGCGCTGATAAAGTTACTTTGAATTAGAGATGGTTATGGATTAAAATACAAATTGTTATCCTGTATGTGAAAGTACAAAGCGTTAGCAGTCATTTCTCTTCAGAAACACAGTTTTACTAAAATGGTGACTGGTGAAATCTCCACTAATATAATCAGACCAAAACTAAAATAACATCTCTAACATGCAACTTTGCAATGTGCACATTTAGCTTCCACACAGGCATAAACTGGATGGACTTCCAACAAGCTCTTATAAGACTGGAGACAAGGTTAGGCATTGAAAAATAGATTTAGAAGTTATTGGCATAAAGGGTGTTGCTTAGAACAGAACCAACAATATTTAATGTGAGAAGTGTGCTTCTCAACAGTAAGGCTGGGGTGATTTGCCCTATGTCCCTTATTGGAGAAGAAAGATACAGGAGGATCTACAGGTGCACCCATGTGATGAGTGCTGGGCCAATGGGAGAGGCAGATCACCAGCCTTGTAAGCTAGCTAAGCCCCACTCCAGCCCTCTTCCTCCTTCAGTGTGGCAATCCTCCTGCCCTCCCTGTGCCACAGAAAGGCAATGATTGTCCCGTTGTCCATATCAAGTGGACCCTTGAGGGGACTCTCCTGATTGGAAGTGTCTATCATGATTCCAAGCCCTCCCACTGAGATGTGAGACACTAAAGACGTCTGCTGTGCAATTCACAAAGCTTTATTCATGAAATAAGACACCTCTTCACACCTGAAGGGAATGTGAATGCTAGGAGTTATCCTCTAAATTTAATTAACCTAACAAAGCAAAGGAGTTGCCTATCAATTAAATTGATGGTTTCTTGCCATGCCCAACAGGCTTTAACCAAACCCCCTCCTTCAGGGAGAGTCTTCAACTCTGCTGTGTGGCTAGCTTAGCAGACAACCCCCACCTTCTCTCAACTCCACCCGCTTGTCAATTCTAATGCTCCCCCCTCTGACAAAGGGCTTATCTACACCTACAGCCTTTCCAAAAGGGAGAAGGGATAATTACAAGGTTTCCCGCTTCCACAATTGTCACTCATGGGGCACACACGAGGGAAGTTTCCTGCAAGTAAAGGAGACCCATTGCAGGAGGACATGTGACCCGTGATGGTAGTTCCAAATGTGCATCAGCAGAAATGGGCAGGACTGGACAGATGGGTATGGGGCATGGATTTTTTTAAAAAAATAACTCCTGCGAGATGCGCACCAGCGCAGACACACAGCAATGCAGGAGTAATAATAGTGTGCTTCGATTACTGGGCAGTATAGAGATTTTAATAATAATACAGACAAGACAATACCTTGCAACTGACTAGACATAACGTTCATAGACAAAAAAGAAAAACACAAATACTTCATCAACATAGCAATACCAAATGACAAAAATGTTATTGGAAAGGAAGAAGAAAAGAGAGACAAATATACACCACTGGCTATGGAAGTCAAAGAAATATGGCAACAGGAAAAGGTCACAATTATTCCATTAGGCACATCAGTCACTGGCATCACATCAAAAAAAAATATACAGAAAACCTCCAGAAACTGGGCCTACCAGAATACATCCACACCAACATCCAGAAAGCAGTCATAATGAAAACATGCTTAATCATCAGGAAATTCCTGAATCAATAAAAGTCAGCATGACTTGGCAAAGCCCATCATGTCCATCTAGAAAAACCGCCACGAGTGAGAAAGAGAATAATAATAATAATAATAATAATAATAATAATAATAATGTCACTTTAACCCTAGGATGTGGAAACTGTGACCTGCTGGGGTTTGGACTCCACTGCCATCAGCCCCATCCAGCCTGGCTAATAGCGATTGATGAAGGGAGTAGCTGTTCATCAACATTTGAAGATTCCTTATCCCTGTTTTAGTGCAGACATATAATCTTGTGTCTTCCTTCCAGGGTGAGCAATGCAGGGCTATAGCAAGAAACTTACTCAGGGTAGTGGAAATTAAGAAAAATAATAATCATGAATGAATTACAGAGAAAAAAGTTGGTAAAATAAGAAACAATAGTGTTATAGTATCTTAGTAACTTAATGAAAAATAACCAAGCTGACAGTATTAAATGCAGCAGCAAGTAAAAAGAAAACACCCTTATATTTTGTAGAATGAAATGGGTGAACATCAGACTGGAGAGAATCAAGGGAGAAGAGAGCTATGAAATGAAATGAGCAGGTATACATCACATCCTCAAGACGTTTGGCAATGAAGGTAAGTGATGGATGATAGCTAGACAGGAAGACAAGGAATGAATACACACACACACACACACACACTCACGAAATTTAAAGAATGTGGAAAATATGAGCATGGTAGAAAAGAAAAGTGGAAGAATCAAAGGACAGATGTAATAAAAGATTGATGCCAGTAACAATTTCCAGCATGCAGTATATCTTAGGGGTTTTTTTTGCAGACCACACTTTTCTTGTCTGGAGGATTATTCTCTTGGTATTCCAATTAACCTCTGTTGTATGAATCTGACTATATAATCACATTCTTGGGAAGGGAATGCTGGTTTCAATATTTTCTCCATTTCTATTCCTAAGCTAATTTTTATTCATGGGAATTTTGGTTGGTATGGGGACTTATTGTTCTAATCCCATACATGCAGTATATTGGCAGATCACACCACAGGAATCTTAACCAGGTTGATGCCCTGAAAAGTAATGTGTCATGTATAAATTGCCGTATTCTATACAACTTAGTTATAAACTATGGCTATATAGAATATGCAAAAACAAACATTCTGAGTGTAGGAGAAAAGGAGAGTCCAGGTGGTCAGAAACGTTCCCCCAAACCTTCTCCGATCCTCACTGTTTTGTGCTTTTTTCTGGGTGTTTTTTCCCCATGAACATTTGCTACAGTGATATTGCCAAAATTCCCTAATATCATTGTCTTATTCCTACCAACATAAACCTAGTCAATTAGGGATCACATAACTAATGTGATGACATAACAATGTAAGACAGCCAACCAGATTTGCCTATCAACATTGTCACAGATCCAATTTTGAGTGAGGATAGGAAGTCCTGTCCTCACTCTAAATATACATCAGGAGAAGCTCCACACTTTGAACAATTTCACCACGTTTCAACCTCTATTCCTGAAAAATCACCAGCTTTATAAGTGTAGAGGTACTTCTCATAGGGATCAAACTACCGCCTTTTTCACCCTAGCCCAAATTTCCACTAAGTCATTTTAAACATGTAACTTTTAAAGTTAATACAGAGTGTACCATCAGTTGTACAGCCTTATCAATAGGATTGCTAGGGCTCAATCTTAAATGCTGCCTCATGTTTTCTTCTTTTTAACTGTGTTACCAAGAAAGTTGTTGATTTGGGGTATTGAGTTCAGGGCAGTGGGTAGTAATCATTTCTAAAGGAGAAAATGCTTATTTTAAGTAAAGTTGGGACAGAAATTTATTTGGTACCCATTTTAATGTGAACGTACCTCATTTTCAACTTTTGAACTAATATGTGAATTGGAACTGAGTTATCCTTTGAAATTCATAGTTCTCCAAATTTTGCAACTGTGTTCTCCATTTTTTTTAAAAAAATGCCTACAAAATGTATATATTAGAGAAACATGCACATAAAATACATATATTTATTAAAAATTGATTTATTTTAGGAACATCGCTTGCAAACAAATGTGTTTATTAGGCAAAATTGCATACAAAAATGCATCTTTGGAAAAATATGCACACAAATGTATACAAATTTTCATGCAAAGTTGGAGATGAACTGAAGTTAAGATTGGGAGAATGAGAAACTCCATTCCTAATTTTAAAATAATAAAACTAGCTCAAAAACACCTCTATATTAATTGAATTAGCAATTAAGATAGATCATTTCCCTGGCATTTGCAAAAGAAATGCAATTCCCTATTGAATGCAGAAGATAGAAGTAACATACAAGTCTTAGACCTAAAGACACAAATCATCCAACTTTTAGAAAATATGCCTTTTCAGTTTCACTGGAACTTTTAGTTTTGACAACATCCATGCTTGTTTTCTAAAGCTGAGGAGATTTATAGAAAACACTAGAATGAATGGCAGGATTCTTACATTCTAAGTAATAGGTATAGCTATAGATATTTATGTCTATAGGTATAGGTATAGATAATTGGCCAAACTCTATTTACTCAAAGAAAGCAAATTAACAGTATATTACATAATGCAAGCTTTTGTGTTGTAAGTCTTGGGTTACTGACAAGTCACCAGATGCTGAAGTTCAATAGATGTTTTGCATATTTTAATTATTCTTCTGGGTTTAGATCTTAATTACTCTTAGGAACTTCAGGTAGATTTGGCAGGCAGAGTTTACCTTGAAGCTGTGGGCTTCACTGTTGTTTCAGCAATTAATACAAGATGCCAATCTGCTGATATAGTGCTTGTCGCTTCCTTTCTTCCAGGCAACTCCCCCTGAATAATAACATTTAAAAATAGGCACGGTTTGTTGTGTGTCTTCCAGATGATTTCACATTCCACATATAACAATAGCAAAAGGCCAGGATTTATATTCAGTTCAGTATTTGTTTCTAAGAAGACAACTGAAGCCATGTATCTCAGTGGTAGTGCATATGCTTTGCTTGCTATATTTTAGTTAAAGGTTCAGATACCTGGTGATGTGTAAAATCCCTGCCTGAGACCCAAGAATGTCCTGCCAGTTAAAGGAGACAATACTGGGCTCATCAGCTTAATGGCTTGACCTGGCATGAGGAAGCTTCTAGGGGGGAGGGGTGCTCGCACCAAATATGGGGGATATCCAACAAACCTTTGATGGACCTCTGAACTCATGATGTGGTTAGGGGGTAGTTAAAAGACTGATGGAAACCCCTGGTGTGGTTAGATCATTCGGAGCCCCAAAGAGATCCGTATCCAAAGGATTTTAGGTGACGTGAGGGCTTGTTTCATGCTGGTGATGGAAAAACTAACTGAACACTTCCATATTAGGAAGATGCTGAGGGGTGAGGGGTAAGGGAGGGGTAGTTTTGAGTTAGACATTTGTGGCTAAACAATAGCCACAGTCTCCTCCCTGTCCCCCCTCCAATCACATTGCTTAGGGGGAGGGATTGCAAATGATATAAACTGAAAGAGCCTGTAGCACTGCTCTTTCACAATATGGCTGAGGCTGACTGAACATCACGGAAATGGGAAAGTTCCATCAGCTTTCCCTAGCACTTTCCTATCTGGGGGCATTTTGAAGCCCCTTCTGCCCATGCCCCATTGGTCCAGCGTGGCCTGCCTATGGGTGGGGGGGACCTTGCCAACAGTACTGCCATTGCTGCTACTGGCCTGAGACTGACACTGGCTTGAAGGGGGTGTAGCCTCTTAAAATCTTGCATACCTGGGATCCTCCACCACCAAAGAAAAATGATCCCAGGCTCGAGACCTGCATTTTGCAGGAGAGGGTGCGGGTGGAGCCTCAAAACCACCCACACCCGACTTCTTCTCCTGCACTTCAGAAGGACCAGCAGCAGCAGCAGAGAAAAGGGTGCACCTAATTTTGGCTGGTGTGTGTGTGTGGACTAGAAGAAAGACCTCTCCCTCTCCCAACATGGCCAGAGCCAGCTTTCTTTGCTGGATTTATTTTCTCTCTATATGTCTGTCTGCTTTTATTTGCTTCTTCTTCTAGTGCCACCCCACTTTATGTGTGTGTGTATGTGTGTTCTTATTCCACACATGGAGATAGGGGGCTTCGATTTTTGTAGGAAGTTTCTAGTTTCTGGAAATTCTGCAAGCTCCCTTGAGAGAAGATGAAGTGCATCTGAAGTGTGTGTGTGTGTGTGTGTGTGTGTGGGAGAGGGAATGGTTGGAAGGGGGAAAAATTTAAATCCTTAAAAATCAAGGGATGAAGGGAACAGCTTCAAACATGACATGGCTAACACCCTACTAAAGAGCTACCAGGGTGCCAAGTTTCATCTCTTTATCTTTAAAAAACGATGGAGATGCAAGCATTTTTGTTAAGTTATCCCAATTGACACTAATAGAGTGGTTCTCTGAAAACCCAACAGTGCAGAGAGGCGGACCCATTCCGAAAACTGGAGTGGAGAATCACCTCATTGGAGCTGTGCCCAGAATTTTGGGGACCAGCAGACCCACTTTGTACACCCCTAGAAGCTTCTTATATGCCTCATACAGAATATAATTACAGAATATTAAAAGAAGAAGAAGAAAGATTGCCAGTGTAACTTACCTGGGAGAATGGGGCAGTTTTCTGGAGCCTGGGATTATGATGGTCCCATGGATTTGGGTTTCACATTTTTATGAAGCCTCATATTTACATCACTCAAAGTGATGGCATGACTTCATTAATATCTTGAAAGGTCTTCTTCAAGCATTAGGAATGTGGGCTACCTAAGTGGGCTACCTGATGTGGAGCATTAGTTGGAACATGGAGCCAGCTCAAACCACCCACACAACTTCCTTGGGTGAAGGACCACCCTGGACTTTTGATAGTCACTCTTTCTGAGGAACAAAATAATATTTTGATGACAGTTCTGATAAGACACGGAGATGGCCTTTTGGGGTGGGGTCTTTTACCAGTGTATTCCTCCTTCAGGGTTTGGCTTAGGTCCTGAAGGCTTTCATTGGTTTATTTTTATTTTTTTATTATTTATTTATTACATATTTATACTGCCAAGGCTCTCAGGGTAGTTTACAATTAAAGCCATACTGCACAAAATCAAGATTTAAACTTTAAAACTTTAAAAAATGTAATATAAAACCAGAATAAGTTATAGTCCAGGGAAACCTTGTCTAAAAAGATATGTTTTTAGGAGGTGTATGAAGGATGCTACATTTTCCGCCTCTTGAACCACACAAGGGAGGGTTTTCCAGAGGGTGGATGCCACTACAGAGAAGGCCCACCATCGAGGTTCTTCGTGTCGACATTCTGTTCAGTTTGGATGTTTAATTTAGTTACTAGGGCTGTGCACAGACCCCCCGATCTGATCTGATCTGATCTGGATCCTGATCTGGGAGGTCCAGATCAGGCCCAATCTGACCTGTGTCAGATCGAGTCTGATCCGATCTGCCTTGGATCTGGATCTGGATCTGCTCCAGGTCCATGCAGAGCCCTCCCTCCCACTCTCCCCGCTCTCACTGTCATGACCCAAGCCCAACTCCAGGCTTTGCTCACGAACTTGGCAAACTGAAAACACACTCCAAAATGGTGAGACTCCTTTATTTGTGAAATCACATGGAATTCAAGCATAACGGTTTCATTTCTGCATACATCCACATAAAGCTAATGACGGACCAGCTTCAGGTACAATGTCTTAATGCGAACAGCAATCAATCAGGGGGAGTCATGTAGAGTTGCCCTTTCTCATGCAAACAGTCAGCAGCGGCCACACATGCTGACTCATCAGGAACATGAGCAGAACTCAAGGAGAAACTCCAGCACAGGGATGCATGAAGCCTGGCAAAGACAAAACTATCTTGCATGAGACTCAGCCTGCCGGTAAACACTGAGCTGATCACGTAAGCAAGATGTCAGGGCACAAACCTCTTCGACGCAGGAAACCCCTCTGCCTGTAACAAAGGCTCTGAGAGGAGGCTCTCTCACAGGCCACACACACACACAATTCCAGAACAGCAACGATCAGCCTCGGAGCTTCCCTGTGCCCGTACTTTGGCTCCATGCAGGGAAGGCTCTCTGTCAGGCCATAGAACACGAATCCAGAACAGTAATCTGCAAGTCCAAATCTATGAAAAGCCTCAGAGCACTTTTCATGGCACAGTTCTTAGAAATTCCAAGTCCAAATAGAAATTCCAAGTCCAAACATGTACAGAGTGCATCCAACATCTCCAAACAAGATAGAATCCCAAACACGAGTTTCTTGGCAAGCGTAGAACAGATGGCAACCATAGAACAGATGATTCCTAGCAAAGGGCATCCCCCTCGCTCGCCCCAGTTTATCGGGAGGAGGCTGGCAATTCCATGCCACTTTGACAGACAGGACTTCAGGCTCATGTGCCAACAGGGCGGCATGGTTCAACCTCCTCTTGATGACGACACTATGTGAGAGACAGCTTGCAAGATAGCCCCCACCTTTTCTAAACATACATTTGTTCTCAAGGAACTCCAGGCCTCGGCTAGCAGCCACAGATAAGCACAGAACAGAGACAGACTTTCTCACAACAATTGCCAAGCTTTCAGCTCACGATTCACAAGGCCAGCCTTGTGAATCGTCCATCAAATACCTGACATCCGACACTCTCCCGCCCCCCAATCACCTCCTTACCTGCAGCCTGCTCCGCAGCGTCCTCCATGGCATCCTGCCTCCTTGATGTCAGCCGGCCGCTTTCCCGCTTGCGCCGGGTGATGACATCACCCGCTGTGACCAGCAAATGCATTTGCCGGTCATGGCGGGTGACATCATCACCCGGCAAGAGTGGGAAAGTGGCTGGCCAACATCGAGAAGGTAGAACGTCATGGAGGACAGTGCGGAGGAGGTTGCAGGTAAGGAGGGTGATGGGAGGAGGGAGGGAGAGAGCAGGGAGAGCAGGAGGGATGTGTCTGCATGGACCCAGCACGGATCCAGATCACAGATCCAATCCAGCCCAATCCAGGTCCAATCCAATACAGTTCAGGTTTAGATCGGGATGGATTGGCCCGATCCACTCTGAATTCAGGATCTGGATCCATGCACAGCCCTATTCGTTACTGGTTACTTGTTACAACTTTGGTGGAAAGACCATCATAGACATAGAAAGAGAAATTGAGGACAGTAATTGGTACTGTGAAAATCAGCAGGGCTTGAACCTGGCCTGCACACTTAGGCTAATTTTAGTGAGCCACTCCCGACTGGAGAATGGAGGAGAACATGACAAGATTCTCAGACTTCACCCACACACAAGTTGAACACCTTCCCATTCTCAAAAGTCTACTGGGTCCTCCTTGTTCTATTCTGACTAAACATTTCCAGTTTGGGCCTGGGGCTTTGTCCACACAAGATCTCAAGTAGCGAGTCTCAGGTGAAGGAAGACCTGCTCAGGAACAGAGCTATGTTAAATAAACAAAACAAAGTGCTAGCCTTAACCAAAACCACAAACAAGATATTACCAAAAAGTTAAGGTTTAATTTTTTTAAAAAAAATTTTTTTAATACAAATATGTACACAAATAATTAGAGCAATTGATATACAAATTTTTAAGTTTCTCTGAAATGTTGTTGAAGCAAATTGCTCCACTAAATTATAGAGGAGGCAGGCCAAATGCGTTTCAACGTTACGAGTCTTCCTCAGTGGCCTGTAATTTCTAAAAACAAGCATACAAACACTAATGAAAAGTTACTAACAGATTACAGGATACACAAATACAGAGTACAGGATATACATGCAAACGAAGATAAGTAAAAGATGTTATTACCCGGCACAAGCTGATGCAGTAAATCAATTGTTTATAGATGTGAAAATCTGAACACGGGGGCTGCCTGACAATATCATGAAAGAAATACGAATTGTATCACTCCCCCAGACCAGCAAAAGCCTGCAAATAGTAAATTAAAATGTTTCTCTCTGGCAGATGTTAAACTACCTATGGCACAAACATCTGCAAGTGAAACTGTGCTTGGCTAGTAGCTCTGATTGGTGGTAACCCAAGCGTAGCTATTTTGCTGTTGTGTAAAGATATTTTCCAAAGTATTTTTGATTGGTGCATGTGTGTTTAATAAAAAATAAAACAATTGGTGCTATTTCTTTGCCAGCAGTATTTATATACACAAAGTCTAGAATCAGTCAGTAACTTTAACTCTGGTTAAAGTTCCTGTCTTTTACAATCAATCAGAATGGTTCACAGGACAGGACATATACAACAGATAGCAATTTAGAGAGGTGGTTAGCTGTCACAATGTTTAGAGACAAATCACTGAGGAACAAGTAATATTTGCATGAAGGGGCGGAGGTAGACATAGGATTTACTTCTGATGCACCTTCTTAGAATCTCTTCTTCAAGCCATCTGAAAAGACCTAGCAAACTAGAAGTCTGGGAATACAACAAAATTACGTTGCAATTGGATAGCCATTCAGATCCAATCCTCACTGCTGTAATTTGATTTGTGAATATAGTTATTGGCCAGTAATAAACTCTCTCTTTCTATCTCCTCAATAGAAATCACAGTTAAATGAATAGATATTGAAGGCACAATCCTATGGATATTTAGACAGAAAAAAGCCATACAACTTTTTGTTGTAGGACTCTTTTTTTCTGTCTAATCATGCATAGGATTGTGCCCTGAATAACTGTGTATTTTTTTTCATGATGATTCTTATTCCCACCAGTGTGATAATCCACCAAGTGGCTGAATAAACACTCTCTGGCTTTAATTACACTTGTAGCCTTTGTATACATACCCAGTAGCATTCCCTGAGCAAAACCTGAGTACACTTTTTATATTGCTGCTTTTCTTTTTTCTTTCAGTTTATGACTTATGAGTCTTTTATTTTATCTTAGCGTACTGCTGACTACATATCTGACCTGGCACATTCTACACAGATTTATACTATCTCTAGAGCCAGAAGGCAGAAGAATTATAGCCCAATAATTTTCAGACAGCAGCTTACTCTATTTAAACTCCACAGGTTTCTTTAAATTAATAGCAATTAGCTCACTCATATTTGTAGAGGACACATGGCAGCCACATATAATTACCTAGTACCTTACTAACGTTGCTAGATGCTGTGCTGTGTACAGAAAGGTTTGTGAGTGGTAAATTATGCATCATTAGCATTCTTTAAGTTTGAATTACCTAAAGAGACTCTTTATGACTTTATCATGTCCTTCATCATCTGACCCCAGCCTGGCCCATTACTTCAGATATGAAATTAAGTGGGGTGGGGTGGGATAACAATGCATCACAAAGTATGAGGTAAACCTTTATTTTATCAACAACAACAAAATCCCCATAAAGCAACATGATTGCCCAACATGACGTGTGCTCCCTTTGGTCCTAAAATGCTCTCTTCATTGTATAATGCAAATAAATTGGTGGAATTTAGTATTTACAAGGGAGATAATATGCCACAGTACATAAATCAGAATGACACCGGGTAGCAGGGGGGCGGAGGGAGCTGTATAAATGGGCTGAGTCACTGGCACACAGTAACCAGGCTTTGAAACACATTTTACAGTCGTCTGCATATCTGTGTGCCTCTCAGAATAAATCCTCTTAAATGATTGATGGGGATGGACATTCTCTCAAGATGTGAATGCTGGAAATGTGTAATAAATCAATCAATCTAGAGTCTGAACAGACATCCTGCGTCTGCTATCTGCATATCAGGCTTTTGTTGTTCTCCTTCACTGCTCTGGAAATTTGCCTGGTTTTAAAAAGGAGAGGTTTCAGAATGCTCCTATTTCTCTGTGCTTACTCGATGTGAAAATTGGCTTTGCTCAGGTCTAAACATTTGTTTTTAAGAGATTCTAGTCTAACGGGTTAGAATGACAATATACAAGTGGGATCAGAAGTAAAATGTTCAAAGTTGTATCATCTTATTCTAACATTACTGCCCTTATTCAGGGTTCTAGCCAGCCATACCCTCTTCCGGGAACTTCATTCCATACCCCCTCTTTCTATGCACTGCCTACCAACAGACACTCAACTTTCTCTGGCTATACTGAGCATGCTCAGTCTTCATTGAGCTGGTATTGTTTTTCCAAGGTGGATGCTCTTTAGATTGTTTTCCCCTTACATAATTTGTTGTACTTCTTCAAATCTTTCAGTTTCCCAGATCATTATTATCACTTCCTCTTGTCAGCAATCAGCAACAGTTTGTTCTAGGTAGAAATCATATCTTCTGTCTAGCCAAATGATGCTACAAGTATTACAATAAACTGATACCATTTCCTTTCCTCCTCCACCCCACAAATTCTGCTAAAATTAGGCCCTTTATCTTCAACAGGTATACAGCAGGCATGTACAATCCTCACTGGGAATAGCTACACCTATTGAATTTGGTTGGAGCAGATGATAAGAATTTCATTTCAGTTTATGTTATGAATTTACCAAAATTCATAAATTTTACACACATTACCTTCTGTATAATAGGTTTTTTGTTGTACATTGTGGAGGCAAATATATGATTTTGCATTTGAGGTTCAAAGTCCACCTCTGTCTTATGCTCAGTTTATTGACCAAATTAATGGTCTCTGTTCATCCATCGTATGCCTTCTGTGAAATTAGTGTTGGAGCTGCAAAATGTGGGTTCAAAAACATTTGGGAACTCAAACCCCTTCTCTGTCTTGAATTTAGAATTTTGTACAAGTCGCTTTTCCTTCTGGGAAATGGGTGTTTCTCAGCCATATCCACCATGGAAGCCATTTAGTGAGAGCATCCACAACACTCCCTCAACATTCCAACTGTGCGTACTGACCAAAAAAGGTTGAGGACTGCTGAACTACATCTTGAACTATACTAATATTAAAGATTTCTCTCAGTGTGGGAAAAGCAAATTTCTTATTGCTGATACTAATGGAAATATTCCAAGCCTTATTCTTACATTTCTCTCATATCAGGATTTGAGATAGAATAATCTTCTGCCCAAGAAGGGCATCTCAGCCATGGTAGTGTGCCTAATGAAATGTGAATCAAGTTTTGCTTTAATTTATACCAGATTTCAGACCTATCCTGAGATAGCAACTGTCCTAACCAATATATTTGAGCCGTTTCATGATACCAGAGAAGATTAGGGACTGCTAATCCTCCCTTTTCAATTGGCTTCTGCATAGTTGACAGAAAATGTTAGATAATTTTATATGGTCACATAGCATGAGGGTGAAGGCATCAACTATGCAGAATCCAATTGAGATAGGAGGATTAACAGTTCCTAATCTTCTGTGGTTATATGAAGATGCCCAGATGTCTTGGTCAAGACATTGGCTATCTCAGGGTAAGTCTAAAATCTGGTATGGGGGGGAATCAATTGATGAATATCAATGAAACATACATTTTCTAGGATATATAGGCAAAGCTATTGCTCATTCTAGGAAAAAAAGATGTATGTTTCTATGAGTAATAGGTATAATCTATTGTGCATGGGTTAACGTATCACTAAGTATCCCTATTGTTCCTCCCATTTAAATTTAAATGTAACCTCCCATTAAATTTTCTAGGGATTACATTGATTAATTACAGAATTACTACTTCCAGATGTATTTAAAAGGGAACAAATGGTGACTGAGGTTGGAGAAGCTGAGCATTTCTTTAAATAGATTTTTAACAGCCCCTCTTCGCCACACTTTGCAGCTGACCGCAGATGCCACATCCTATCACCAAACCCCCCCCCCCCATTTTGTAGAAGTAGCAAAAGGAACAGAACTGCAGTTCTCACTTTGGATGTTCCAGCATTGTTTACCTTTACTTTGTGTACTTCTGACTTTCACTTAGGTCATGCCTCACATCCTAAGGCCTAACATTTCCTTAGTGTTAGACACTTTTAGTGGTTTACTTCCTTATTCCTGACTGAAGCTTCCAATTACTAAGCTCTTGCTTGGTCCTTCTGGCTCTTCTTCCAGTGGCATAAGAATCAGCTCATTTGTGTTAGCACTAGGGCTCAGATCATGCAAAGCTTTGGCTCCCCACCTGAGTGCTATATCCATTTTGAGCATGAGTTCCCAAACTTTCTTATAGAGGGCTGCAGTTCAGAAAAAAAATGGAACATCACTGCTTCGGTTTCTTCAGCTCTAAGACTACTGCTCTTCAGTCTACAATATTCACCCTCGTTCTCAATTGAGAAGCAAGCACATGGAAGGAAAAGGAAAGGGAGATGATTTTAAGAAGTGCAGGGACATAATACACTTTAAGCTGGCTATGCAAAAAGCTTAGGAGAAAAGCCCCACTGATCTCCACTAACTGGCAATCAAGACAAGACACTGTGATTTCGATCCCAATCAAGAGATTTTTTGGGAGACTCACCTCACATTTTGAGAACCATCACTTCAGAAATTTTTTGCTTCCAACTGTATCATTATGACCTCTACAATCAACTGAGTGCATCCATACCATCCATGCACCACAGCTGAATAGTAAAAAAGCATTCTTGGTGCTTACTCCAACTCTCCTTCCCTGATTCACCTAAGAGTTTGACCATCATCCTAAAGCACTGTAAGATCTCTTAGTGGTTTGTTGACTAACATTGAGTTGGACAGAAGCAGTTGAGTTTAATTTACAGTAAAATTTATTATATTGAACTATGTGCATTACAGGATGGGGAGTATGAATTCAAACAGAGATAGAAATATTCCTTGTAAAATAATTTTAATAAAGTCAAATACCATTAGAGGATGTTCAGGTGTTTTCTAGTATTGTATGAGTTCTTGCAAATAGTCTCATTTAAGAAACACAAAAATTGTGATGCTTATTGCGGGTGGAGGTAGATAAATGAAGAGACAGATGCAAGGTTTGGATTTTAAACAGGGCCACAATTTATTTAAGATCTGCAAAGCAGATAAAAACCTATCGGCATCCAGACAGGCCTGTTCCCAAGTCCATCCTAATCGGGCAAGCCATTTATGTCCCCTGATTGGTCGAGGTGTCAATCGCCCTCTCAAGCCCCCCCTTTTGGGGGTCAGGAGACCTTCCAGTGTCGCCACCAACCTGTACCGCAAGGTTACAGGTGAATGAGAAAGGTTGGTCTCAAAGGTATTCCTTATCTCCCAGCCAGGCCGCACGGCTCAAAGCTGGGAGCCTCAGGAATTACCGATCACCTAAACAGTGCCAATAAATGCTCACTATTCGAAGTTCCTCTCTGGATGCCCCTACCATTCCACCACGGGGAGCATCAAGCAACTTGGTTAGTTGCTCCACCCCACCCCTCCAGATAAAATGATACTTTTCAAACCCCTTTGCAGATCACGCAAAAATATGTCATTGCCTATGTCTAGCAGATGAACGCCATCTTGTCTAAACAGGTCTGTCTAAACAGAGTCAAAACTATCTTGATAATGAATACTAAAGTCTCCATGCTTTAAAAGATCTCTGAACATTTCGATGTTCACTTTCTTACACAGTTTGTCCATTGCCCGGGGATCGCATCCCCCACACCAATTGAATCTGGGTAAAATGCAAGACCAGATTATAATCACTCCAGACCACCGCTGCCTGATAGTCTGGAAATCTGCACGCACTTGCAGAATAAGGGCTTTACCTTTCGCAACCCCAGATCATTACCTCCAAGGTGCATGACCAACACCTGAGGTGGCACGCCATCAGCATGACGCTGGAACAATGTGGGCAGGAGGCTCTCCCACTGCATTCAGCATCACAATTCTGGGCACCTGCCCAAATGGGTACCTGCCCTCTTTCCAGCTCTCTCCGGGAATCCGGCAAGACCAAGTACTCTCCTCCTTCTGAGTACATGCATCAGTCCATGCCTTCCTTAGAATCAAGCATGACTGCATCACAATTTGGGGCCGCTGCCCCAGTGGGTATATGCCATCATCCTGGCTCACTCTGGGAATCAAGCAGGACCACATACTCACCATCCCTGGCAGATGCTGGAAGTATCTTGAAAACTGCAAAAGACTGTAACTCCCAGTCTTCTCTTTTAACCACTCACATCATTCTACCCTTCATGCACGACCACCCTTATGGGGTGAAGCACTTAACAAAGCCTCGGTGGGACATTGTTGACTGGTGGTTCACACATTGCATGCCGTATCTGTCCCGCCACTGTACTTTCACATAACAGCCAATTAGCATCTGTAATCAAAGATTGATTCAACGGTTGCGCATTTTCAGCAATCTGAGAAGACGAGCTATTAAAGCTTTCGAGGATGGCCAGGCATATGCACAAATAGACTTGGAATGCCCTCTGTAAACAGCTTGCGCTCTGTTCCATGCCAAGCCAGATGCTGTCGATGTAGGGCATCCCTGCCCAGCAAACTTTTAAGTGCCCCATGGTGTTTAGTTAAGCCCCCTTGCCAGCATGAGGGAGGGCATCAAAATGTCCTACCAAAGATGGAAAAGATTCCAGTACTTATAACTGGATAAGAATTAGCCACCAGTGGCAAGTCACACTCTTGAGGCCTTGCCTCGTTGAATGGTCTTAATCACCGAAGCTCCATAAAGACTGCACCCTTGGTAGACACAATGTCTCGAACCAGAAAGGGCCCTGTTAGATGCAACATCCTTGGCTGATACCTCTCAGTCAGGCACTCTTAACACCCACAGAAATAGTGATAAGGCTGTGACAAAGCATAAGGAAAGTTTGGGCAGGCAATTGTGCCTCACAGACCACATTGCTATAGATTCAACATTGGGGGTGGGGTTGGCTGCCTGACATCAAATTGCTGAAGATTCAGGGCTACCACCTTGCTGGGTGCCATCATGGAAATTCAGTGGAATTCCTAATTCTAAGAGGAAATCCCAGGGCTACCAGGGGTAATTTAGGCAGAAAAGCCTCACTTGAGACCACCTTCTAACAGACACCCCCAGTTCTAATCCAGAGCTACCCACTTCCCATGATCATTCTGGCAAAAACTTCTGCAGTGAGGCTGCATCTTCTAATGTAGTCACTGCTCCTGGATAAGGGCCTGGTCTGCCATATTATTGTAGGTAGATTGGCAAATTATCCCATATGAGACAGTATTATCCAGCACACCCCAGACCTTTATCAAAAAGGCCAGAGCAGAATCTTACTAGGGAAAAACTGCAAAAGGTCTATGGGAATAGGCCACTACTGCATTAAATGTCTGTCCCCCTGAAGGCAAGGGATCCCTATATGTTTAGGATCAAGGGTGGCTAAGGATTGTATCCTAGTTTATTCATCTTAAACTCACAAATCTTCCCATGTACTCCTGGCCAGTCTCTGGATATGTGCTTACCTGGGGGTGGGGTTGTTTGCAAACCCTTGTACCGGCTGGCGCAACCCAGCATCAACATGTTAACTAAGCCAGTCCTTCATATGTAATAACCAGAAGTTATGCTGCAAGAATAAATGTCATCCTCCCTGGAATGTATAAGGGTGATGTGTATATGTCTGAACTGCTACTGTTATTATGGGAGAATACTCAAGATTAGAGAATGGTTCTCCTGCAGTTGAAAGCTGCAGCGATAGGGTAAAAATTCCAATTAAAGGAGGCCCCTCTCCACCCCTGTGAAAAATGAAGACACCCAAGCTGAATGCCATTAGATGCCTCTTAGCAACTGTGCAATCTGACCACCATGATGCACACATCACGCTAAAATCACATACCCTTAAATGCCTGCCATGCCACAGTAGGGAGGCGGATACTCCATTTAGTGGATATTATTATAGCCCTAGATGTGGCCACCCCAACTCTAGGTGATAAAATATACAACATCCCCAACGTCCAGAGAGTGACCTTGTGTGAGTCTAACACCTGTAGTTTTAAAACTTCAAACATGAAATTTTAAACCGTGCAGTCTGCTACACTGGTTAATTATGTCACCTCTATAATAAACTTGCTATTAAGGGGTAGAATTGCAGAAAAAGGTCCAAGAGACTATTTGTTGAAGGCCCAGAATGATTTCTGCTTTGCAAGAGAAATGGGCCCTTCAAAATACTTGGATTGGGATTCTGAAACCAAAAGAAAAGTTTGCACACCATGTTTGAGTAACTCCTAAAATCTTGCTGTAACTTTTCTCTGGGTCCCCCAGGGCCCAGTGGTCATTTATCCTCCTTCAAATTGTACCTGGGAGTAAACAGGGCCAGATAATCATGATGCCAGGCCAACACTGCTGAATTATATGAGGGTAAGCAAGGTTTGCAATATAAAGGGTTCTCCTTTAAGCCATGGAGAATGAGTGAAGCCTGAGGGAGGACACTGAACAATGCAGCTAAAATCAGGTGAGTTGGAGGCACTCAGAACACCTGACACATCTGCTCAATCAGTGTATGTTGGCACATTGTTTTGATCAAAGCTGTGTTCTAAAAGTTTATCTGAAGGCCCTCCATCCAGCTCAGCAAAGGATGCTGTGCATGGATGGTCACATGCATGGGACATGCCCATCCAGACATCCTGGTCCAAGGTTACAGTGTTGACTATTCCCAATTGGTTATATGCCTCAAATGGGAATGGGAGAATTGATGTAGTTGAGAACCCACTACCCAAGAGTGATTGTGTTACCCTTATCACAGCCGTCATGCAAGGAGAAGTCCTGGGAGCTTCTGCCCTATCCAGTGTGGGCCTGTAATTCCCAAAGCCTTGGAGTAAAATCCTCAAATATATGGAGGGAAAACACAAATTGAAATATAAATGTAGATGAATGTTCAAATGTCCAGGCTTACATGGGAACTGCTCCTGCCAGAACCAGAGAATCACAACTGTATAAATAAAACAGGAAAAGTTTACACTACTAAGGGAATTAAATTCCCAGAATTTGGGTATACCACCAGGGCACCCCAGGCATTGGAATATACCCGCTCCTTACATCCACTTCTCAGGGAATAAACTCCCAGCGTTTGGATATACTGCCAGGGCACCCAATCCACTGAGCAATGCCAGCTCCTTACATAATGGGTCTGTGTGAACCCGATATATATATATATATATATATATATATATATATATATTCCCCTAGTGCCGTAGACAGCCAGACCTGATGGTAGGTGCAGCCTGCCACACATCCGCATCCAGAAAGATGAGGTTTGGTTAAATGGTGGTTGGTTGGATGATGCCTCAATGGCATCTAATCTGATAGAGATGGATAATAAGGCATCCTGCTTTTGCTTCCTAGTTTTTTGACGCCCAGTATTGCTGTTGTTGAGGTGAACAGAAGGGGTCGGAGCAGGGGTAAAGCCTTTATCCTTTTCCACAGCTTACAATCTAGCCAGTATTGTTGCAATAGCTGAATTTTCCTCCTCCTCAGAGGAAGAACTATTCTGGGGTCTCACACATTTTGTTGGGGGGGGGTGAGGGGCTTTCCCTTTCCTTCCCCCACTCCTTTTTGAGGAGGCATTGTATGTAATAAATTCTATAAGATATGTGCAGTACTCTGCTGCTAATGTGCTAAATTTAACGAATTGATACTGAGACTTGTATCTATCTCCACACCCTACAAGGCCGGCCGGCCACCTACTTCTATATTAGTAGTAGTAGTAGTAGGCTGACCATATGAAACGGAGGACAGGGCTCCTGTAACTTTAACAGTTGTAGAGAAAAGGGAATTTCAGCCAGTGTCATTTGTTGGCAATTAGTTCCTGGTGATATTCCCTCTTCATCACAACAGTTAAAGTTGCAGGGGCCCTGCCTTCTTTGTATATGGTCACTCTAGTATAGTGCCTGCAACTTTAACTGTTGTGATGAAGAGGGAATTTCACCAGGAACTAATTGCATACAAATGACACTGGCTGAAATTCCCTTTTCTCTACAACTGTTAAAGTTACAGGAGCCCTGTCCTCCTTTTCAAATGGTCAGCCTAAAGTAGTAGTAGTAGTAGTAGTAGTATCCCGCCTTTTGCCCAATGCTGGGCCTCAAGGTGGCATTACAAAATTAAAACATAGTTAAAAGCTATACATAAGAGTTATACAAAAATTAAAATTAAATTAAATGGGTTTCAATATTAAAACATTTCAACATTTAAAATACATATTAAAAATAGTATTAATAATTGAGCCTGTTGGGCTAACCCCCCACTAAAAGCTAAACAGTAACTCAGTAAGTTTTATGGGTTTTCTTCTCTAGATAATCACCCATCCAAACCCTGACCAGGCCTGAACCTGCTTAGCTACAGCAAAGTGGTTTTAGCAATTACCCTTCAACCATTCCTTCCTTGTTTTGGCAGATGATTCATAGAAGAGAGAGAGGGAAGGAAAGAGAAAACAAATAAATAGAGGGGGGGTGAGAGAGGGGCAGCTCTGCCCAGGCAGTTCAGGCCTCAATCCCTAGAAGGGAAAGAAGGGGCAATCTCCAAAATCCACCCCCTTAGGTCTCTGTTTTAAAGGCAGCACAGGCCTAGGCTTGACTCTTCCTCAATGTGATAATCATTAGGCCACAGCTTAGCCAGCCGCTGAAATAGGCTGACCAGATAAAATCCAGGTCAGGGCTCATGTAACTTTAACAGTTGTAGAGAAAAGGGAATTTCAGCCAGTGTCATTTGTATGCAATTAGTTCCTGGTGAAATCCCCTCTTCATCACAACAGTTAAAGGTGCCGGAACTATACTAGAGTGACCATATACAAAAGAAGGCAGGGCCCCTGCAACTTTAACTGGTGTGATGAAGAGGGAATTTCACAAGGAACTAATTGCATACAAATGACACTGGCTGAAATTCCCTTTTCTCTACAACTGTTATAGTTACATGAGCCCTGACCTGGATTTTATCTGGTCACCTTAGCTGAAAGGCCTGCACTTGTGGTGAAAAAGAAACTGCTCAGCCAACGCAGGGCCCCAGGCATGAGCACCGACAAGGCAGGGGATGGGAATTCAGCACACTTAATAGGGAGCTAGGCGCCCAGTGAGTGGATATAGGGAGGGAGGGATCTGTGTGTCACATTACAGGGCTGGCAAGTGCTACTGCCACCACCCGAGGAGGCGCCTTCCCTGCCGGGCAGTAAGTGGGCAAATGGAGAAAGGGATCCATGGGGCTAGAGCGATGCGGAGCTGGTAGGGGCATCAGCAGGCGCATGGCCTAGAATGGGAGGACTGTCTGGTCCTCCCCACAAACCTGCCGCTTGGAGGCTGAAAGCTTCCTTTTTAGCCCCGTCTCTCGTCCTCCGCCTTTTCTGCTGCCGGAACGACGGTGGTGTCTTCGTCGCTGCTGCCCTGCCCTCTACCCACGTGCACTCCTTTGCAGAAGCACAAAGGGTGTTCTGGCAGCCGCACCAAACGAAGAGGCCATTGAGAGGGGCAGAGCCTGTTAAATAGGCTCGTACCGCCCTTCCCCACAGCATGTGGCCCAAATCAAACTGTTCAATAAGAGGGAGCCACCTCTCTCTTCCTCTCCCCCATCCGCAAAAGCTTCCCCATGCCCAGGCTACGCCGGGCATGGCAGAAACCACAATTTTCATGCTTTTTCTGTAAATCTTCCCCAGGGGAAATACATATGATCTTAGTATGGAGCAAGCAGACAAGAGCACTAGATGCTTTCCCCCCAAAACATTACAGAAGCAACATGAAAATAGGAAGGGTAACTTGCCTAAGTGTCACTCACTTCTCCTTAGATTTTGGGCCTAATCCTTCTAAAGTTAGTCATCATAAGTTCCTTTGAAAGCAGTGCAACAAGTTAATCAGAACTAATTTGTTCCATTGCTTTTAATGGAGCTTAATCACAACAACAGAGTCATTATCTTTCATTGGGTATTTCTCCTTCATTAAATACCTTCACGTTTAACAACACAGCAGACATGCTCTTTCATCTTCTTTCACATCCAACAAATCCTGGTTAGTTGCATCCATACCATGACATTTCAGTTTGGAATGGCCTAACTCAATGGCTCAATTCGGACGACATATTAGGCAACGGAGGGGTAAATAGCATACTGACCGTGCGTTAGACAGGCGGAGCTTCACAGACGACATATTAAGCAACGGAGGAGGGGGGAAACAATCGTCAGTTGTGTTGCTTATTGTGTGGTGTGGGGAGTAACACACAACACACACACAACTGACAGTATGCTAATTGGGCAATTTAAACAATGGAGGGAAACAACGGGCTTGCACATTGTTTAGCCCCAAGCCCCGTTGCTTAAAGTGTCATCCGAATTCAGCCCCCCTTCTCTCCGTGGACTATTCCGTTTGGGGATAGAGTTCTGCTGGCTAGAGCAGAATACGGCTGGGATACGGCTGGGGGACTGAGGGAGGGGGAGGGTGGAGATGCTGCAACCAAAATGCCCCCCACACGTTCACAGCAACTGGGGCGTTTGCCGGTGCCGAGCAGTGCTGGCTGCAGCATGTCATCTGTGGAGCTCCGCCTGACTAACGCACGGTCAGTACGCAATTTACCCCTCCGTTGCCTAATGTGTCGTCTGAATTGAGTCAATGTATACTTAAGCTAATTTCTAGGGGTGTGCACGGACCCCCCCAGATCGGGACCTCCAATTTTGTTCCGGATCAGATCGGAACAAAATCAGAGGTCCCCTGGATCAGATCGGATCAGACCCAATCCCGATCCGAAAATCGGAGGTCCGATTTTCAGATCGGCCACCATTTTTCCCCATAGACTTGCTGTTGTGTCTATGTCCAACTCCCTGCTTCAAGGGGATGAAATCTCAGACAGAGATTCTGATCCTGGAGAAGGAATGCAACAGGCGGGGGAGTTGGTGCCAGAAAGAGAACACTTTCCCACGGCAGACGCGGGAGATAATTCCCAAAGAGACGCTCCTAACCAAGGAGAGAATACTTTCTCTTCTGAGACAAAGAGCCTCCAAGATGCTGTTGCTCGCAGAAAGTTAAAGAGAAAAGATTTCAAACTTAAAACCGCCCGCCGCTCAGAGAGGCTAGCGAACAAAGCCCTTCAGGCTAATTTGTCTTAATTATGTGACTCTGCTCTCTTTCTCTCTCAGTTAACTCAACTGAATAGCTTGCTTATCTAAACACGCCTCTGGGCAAAAAGACCTTTTGCTAAGTTTGTTTCCTCTTACTTGCTGGAGGAGAGAGGAGGATCGTCTTTTTTATAATAAAGGATTGTATTTTCCCTCAAAGGGGTCTCTTTATTGTCCTCACCATACGTTAGAACTTACAGAGTCACGACACTTGCATTGGGGGAAAGAAAGCTTTCCTCCAATGCAAATCTATGGGGAAAAATGGCGGCAGGGGGTGAATGGGGGCTAACTCCCCCCTCCCTGTCCCTCCCCTCCTGCGCTTCTTACCTGCAGGGGCCTTCTGCTCCCGTCCACTGGCGCCTGCGGGCGCCAGCAGACGGCAGATGACCCCGGCAGATTAGTGGGAGCCCCCTCCCTCCTCCCCCTCACGATCCTCCTTACCTGTGGGGCCCTCCGTTGCCATCCGCTGCTGCCTGGGCAGCAGCGGATGGCAGCGGAGGGGCCCTGGCAGGTAACCCCCCCCAGCAATCCTCCTTACCTGCTGGGCCGTCCTCCGCCTTCACCTGCATAGATCTACTGAGCACTAGGCTTCTCGGACAGCGGGGGGGGTTACCTGGCGGGGCTGTCCATTGCTATGGCAGCAGAGGGGCCCTGGCAGGTAAGGAGAATCTCAAGAGGGGAGGAGGGGGGAGGGGGGCCACTTACCTGCGGGGTCATCTGCCACCTTCACCTGCGTAGATCTACTGAGGACTAGGCTTCACGGCCCAGTCCTCAGTAGATCTACGCAGGTGAAGGCAACGGATGACCCCGCAGATAAGTGGCCCCCCTCCCTCCTCCCTCCTTGTGATCCTCCTTACCTGCCGGGGACCCTCTGCTGCCATCTGCTGCCACCCAGGTGGCAGCGGATGGCAGCGGAGGGTCCCCTGCAGGTAAGCCCCCCCCGGCGATCCGCCTTACCTGTGGGGCCGTCCACCGCCTTCCCCTGCGTAGATCTACTGAGGACTAGGCCGCGAAGCCTAGTCCTCAGTAGATCTATGCAGGTGAAGGCGGTGGATGGCCCCACAGGTAAGTGGCCCCCCTCCCTCCTCCCTCCTCCCCCCTTGCAATCCTTCTTACCTGCCGAGGCCCCTCCGCTACCATCCGCTGCTGCCCGGGGCATCCTCTTCCATCCATTGCCAGCTGTAAACTACTGTGAACTAGGCCTCGCGGCCTAGTTTACAGGAGAGTGCCAGGTGATCATCACCTGGCACTTTTCTGTAAACTAGGCCACGAGGCCTAGTTTGCAGTAGTTTACAGCCGGCAATGGGAGGAGGAGGACGCCTCGCCAGGTAAGCCCCCCCCCCGCTTTCTGCTTCCATCGGCGGGCGCCTGCCGATCCTCCGATTTTTCCCGAACCAGATCAGGTCCTTCCAGACCAGTTCAGAAAAGATCGGACGATCCAGAGGGGGGATTGAAAATCAGATAATTGTATCCTATTTCCCCTGGATCGGAGCCAATCAAGTGCACACCCCTACTAATTTCATTTTTGCAAGAGTTTTCTGTGTCAGGAAGTGAGGTAATTGATTGGTTTAAAAAACCCTTAGTACTTTAAACATGTTGAAATGTATTCCTCTTTCCATGACAGTTGTTTAGGATACTGGGTGTAGTTAGGAATGGTGGAGAAATTCAAGATGGACTAAAATGAGTTCAAATTTCTAAGAATCTTGTTGAGGAGGGGAAGCAAGAGAGGGCAAATGCTGCGAGCGTTTGTATTAGCAATCAGTCCAGTAGCAACCCAGGAGCTGAAGAAATACTCACACACCAAATCTTGTGTATAATACAAGTTGTTTTACTCGTGGTCCAATATATACAGCAGCACAACAGTTTCCATCAAGATATGTACAGTCCTTCCACAATTCTCTCCACGTCCAAATACACACGCCTGACACCCACAGTAGCCATTAAACTAAGGCTCACTTATATACATTTAGACATCAGCCCATCCTATCTTAATCATCTTATCATATTAGACACTTTGGCAATAATCAGGATGACCTTTCCAGTTCTGTACATAAAAAACTCTCTCTCAACCTTATTGCCTGCAGCTGGCTGATCTGTCCTTCAGGCCTCTAAAACTTTCAACCAATCCACTTAGATATGGAATTTTCCTCAACAAATCTGACCTGCAGAATCTGCTTAGGAATAGTGTTCCCAGGCTGCATGGAGCCTGTGGACTTCTGTATTATTATTATTATTTTTACTTTCCTGAAATTTACATAAATGTATTCATAGGAGACATAGGCCATGCTGTAAAAATTATGCAGGAAAAAGTAATGGAATGGGGAACAATATGCTACATGTTATCAATTAACATAAATTATATAAATTGTTGCAAACTTTCTTATGGGATTATTTGTGTATTTTCCTCATAATGGGAAAATGCCAGAAAGAACGACACTGCACAATCCATGAAACACACATAGGACAGATTTCACAAAATCTGGACATCCTTGGTGCAGTGGGGGAGAAGGGGAGAAAAACAACAACTAAGTCCTACAGAAGAATTCCTGATTATTTTTCTACAGAAGTCTTTTGATGACCTTGCCTGATCGAGTTTGTGGTACCATAAAAGGACACCATAACATTTTGAATATGCACAGGTTGAATGAAGATAGCAAGATTCAGGACTTTTTATATTCTTTTCCCTATCATAAGAACATAAGAGCAGCCATGCCAAATCAGGACTAGTTCCATTAAGTCCAGCATTCACACAGTAGTCAACCAGCTGCCTGTTGGAAGCCCATAAGTAGGACTCAAATGCAAAAGCACCCTCATTCATGTCCCCCAGTAACTGGTCTACAGAGTTATACTGCCTCTGATACCGGAGATAGTATATAGCCATCATGACTATACCCAATGATAGTCTCATCTTCCATGAATTTGTGCTTCCCTTTTAAAGCCAACAAATTGGTGGCAATCACTACATCTTGTGATATTGAATTCCACAGTTTAACCATGTGCCTTATTAAGAAGTACTTCCTTTCATCTGTCCTGAATTTCCCACCATTCATCATCATGGGATGACCCCAGGTTTTAGTATTATGTGAAAGGAAGGAAAATGTCTCCCTTTCCACTTTCTCTATACCACGTATAATTTTTAAAACTTCTATCTTACCTCGCTTCATTTTTTTCTAAGCTAAACATTGTAACTTTTCTTGATAATTTTGGTCACCCTTTTCTTCATCTTTTCCAACTCTACAATTTCCTTTTTGAAGTGTGGTGGCCTAAACTATATGCAGTATTTAAAGTATGGTCACACTAGGGATGGGTAAGAATTTCACTTCTGTTTGATTTTGATAAGAATTTACCAAAATTCACAAAGTTGTCCATATTCGGGACAAATGAACTTTATATATATATATATATATATATATATATATATTAGGGGTGTGCACGGACCCCCCGGATCAGATTGGGACCCGGATCGGGACCTCCAATTTTGTCTCGGATCGAATCGGACAAAATCGGAGGCCCCCCAGACCGGATGGGCCGCCATTTTTTCCCCCCATAGACTTGCATTGGGGGAAAGAAAGCTTTTCCCCAATGCAAGTCTATGAGGAAAAAATGGCGGCGGGTGGGTGAGGGGGGCCTAACTCCCTCCCCCCCGGGGCCGTCTGCTGTGGGAGGCCCCAGTAGGTAAGCCCCCTCCCCCGTGCTCCTTACCACCCCCAGTGCCGTCCGCTTCCATCCACTGGCGCCCGCAGGCGCCAGTGGATGGAAGCGGATGGCCCTGGGGGAGGGGGGGTAAGCCCCTTCCCCCGTGCTCCTTACCCCCCCAGGGCCATCCGCTTCCATCTGCTGGTGCCCGCAGGGGCCAGCAGATGGAAGCGGATGGCTCCAGGGGGATAAGCCCCCTCCCCCTGCTTAACTTCCGTGGCCGTCTGCTCCTGTCCGCCACTGGCCGCTACTGTGAGCAGGCTTCACGGCCTGCCCCTAGGTAGCGTGCCAGGTGATCATCACCTGATCATCATCAGGTGATGATCACCTGGTGCGCTACCTACGGGCAGGCTGCGAAGCCCGCTCACAGTAGCGGCCAGCGGCGGACAGGAGCGGCCATCCCCCGAAGGTAAGCAGCGCGTGGGGGCCCCTCCCCCCTCCCTGCTTACCTTCGGGGGACGTCCGCTCCTGTCCGCTGCTGGCCACTACTGCGAGCGGGCTTCGCGGCCTGCTCCTGAGTAGCGCGCCAGGTGATGTCATCACCTGGCGCGCTACCTAGGAGCAGGCTGTGAAGCCTGCTCGCAGTAGCAGCCAGTGGCGGACAGGCACGGATGTCCACCCAAGGTAAGCAGTGCGCACGTGCGGCCCCCCTCCCCCCTACTTACCTTCGGGGACGTCTGCTCCCATCCGCCGCTGGCCGCTACTGCGAGCGGGCTTCGTGGCCTGCTCCTGAGTAGCGCGCCAGGTAATATCATCACCTGGCGCACTACCTAGGAGCAGGCCACGAAGCCTGCTTGCAGTAGCGGCCAGCGGCGGACAGGAGTGGACGGCCAGGAAAGGTAAGCATGCCGCGCGCCCCCCTCCCCCCTGCTTACCTTTCCTGACCTTCTGCTCCCATCCTCACCCCCTGCCCCCGTTGTCCGATTAGGATTAGATGAGGCAGACAAGGGATACTAAGAGCAATAAAAAGGGTCTTAGTTCAAAGCTGAAGATGAGGAAGGAGATGCGCCCACTGATCAGTAAGGATAGTGACATGTTAACAGGTGACAAGGAGAAGGCAGAATTGCACAATTCCAATTTTGCCCCTATTTACAAGAAGTTGCTGATGTACTCTCAGAACCTCTGTCTATCATATTTGAGAAACCCTGGAAGACAATTGAGGTGCCGCAGAGGCTGAAGATATAGAAATGGTGTTCAAATCTTTTTTTTTCTTTTAAGAATCCAGAAAACTATAGACTAGTCATTCTGACTTTGATGAAAGGGAAGATACTAGAAAAAAACATAATAAAACTGTCAATTTGTAATCATTTTTATAGCCATGCAGTGATTAGTAGAAGCCAGCATGGATTTGTCAAGAATAAATCCTGATAGACTAATCTGATCTCCCTCACCCTCTCTTCCCCCCCCCCCCAAAATCAGGTTACTCAATTAGTGGATTGTGGGAATGCTGAGTATATAATTTATCTTGACTTTAGCTAAGCATTTGATAAAGTCCCTTCCCCTGGCAAATATTTTGATTAGCAAAATATCTATAATATACTGGCTAGATAATAATATCATCAGGTGGATATACAGCTGGTAGGAATATGGTTCTTGAGGTCTATGATTCTATGTTCCTGTATTTTTGTTCATATTAAGTGCAACATATATCAGTGGTTTACACACACATACACACACACACACACACACACACTTTAGGAACAGATGGAAGACCAACCAATAAACAAGATTAGGTATACACAGATTTCTTGGTAGCAGTTTATCCTAGTCTTTAATAAGTATTTACTTAAAGTCCTTGAACATAAGGGTTGATAATATATTTTTCTAAAATTTGACAGCTACAAAGATTGTAATTAATTTTTTGTGCTATTGCTAATTCATCTTTTTAGCTTGCTAAAGATGTGTATGGTCATAACTGACTCAGAAGACATTTCTTGAACTACTAGTATCTAAACTGTAAGCAAAAGTGAATGGTAGGAATATTCATGTAGGCTTATTTTTTTCAGAGAAGCAGAATACATTTCATAGGCATTCCTGTCAGTGCTTGTGTTTATGAAATAGGTTAGATTTATTCTGACAAATCAATTTTACATTTTTAGAGAGAAAAGCAAATGGATTAATAATAGATATTTATATTAAATGTCTATGTAGGTAATGTGAGTCAAATTGCATAAGTGATTTGGTCATGCTGGCTGGGGGTGATGGGAGTTGTAGTCCAAAACATCTGGAGGGCCCCAAGTTGGGGAAGGTACACTACTTTATCAGTGGTTAAATAGAAGTGAAAGTATTCCCATGTTTAGCTTTCATGTTCACTAATTTATTTACAATATGTCTTAGGCAGTTTTCTACCACAAGTACCCAAAGCAGTGTGCCACTTTCAAACTATAATGAACTCAATAAATATACTTACAATCTCATACAATCACAATAAAAACACCTTAAATACAACATAGCTTAACAACTAAGCAAGCAGCAGCAATGTTCGATTCCAAGCTTACACTCTGACCATAGAAAAGGCTTTGCAAGGATCCAGAAACCTCAATTCCACATGCAGAAGGATGCTACTGATAGTAAAACTTTTGCATACATTGTGGATCTTTCTGAGGGGCCATATTTTAAGTTTAATTGAGGGGCCATATTTCAGTATGATAAAAGCACACACTTTCCAGGTAAAAGGTCCCAGGTTCGGTCCCCGGCTTCTCCAGGTAGGGCTAGGAAAGAATCCTGCCTGAAGCCCTGGAGGATTCAGTATTGACAATACTTAGCTAGATGGACCAATGGTCTGACTCATCATAAGGCAACTCCCTGTGTTCTTCCCTGCCCCCTTGCACACCCTATACATTTCCTATGGAGGATCACTGCAACCTCTGGAGGAGATTTGGAGTGTGGACAGGGGACTGGGTAGTCAGGAAGGAGAAGACACCAAAGTCCCATTACTGATTTCATAGGCCAATCAGATCTTTTGTCTGTTGAAGATAAGCACACTAAAAGCTTCAGTGATGAGAGGATTTTTCCCTTTCAGATTATGTCTCAAGAGAAAGAAAAGAGACAAAGAAACAAAGACAATTTTCACTTGAAACTGAGAAAAAGTAATACAGCTATAGATCTATAAAAATGTATATAGAGGTGAGGAGTTTGTATTGTTAAAGGACTTTAAACACCTGGACAACTACAGTTATGAAGAATCCAGCCTATTTTTGGAGGCAAGTAGAAATCCAGTGGAACACTGACCTTTACAGATGCATGACCTGCAGGAGGGAGAAACATGAAAGACTCTGTGACCATTTTATTTTGCTGTAACATCGCTGTAGCAAGCAAGCCAAGACAAAAGCAGGAGTGATTAGGTAGACAGCAACCCCCAGATACTTTTGTAGCACAGGAAATTGCCAAAGGAGTACAAAAGCCAACCTAATGTTTGGATGAATTTCCTGGAGTTTCCCAGCTGCCTCTGAAACAGGAACGTGAGGTGTGTGTGTGTGTGTGTGTGTGTGTGTGTGTGATATATCCACACATATCCACACAAAAAGAAATTAGACTTTTACTTCAGAAAAAGTATGTGAAAAATATTATATCAGCAAAGTTTTAGTTTCAGTTTAATTAGACATGCTAAATATCTAAATAATACTTTAGACATTTCAGGTGGCATCCAATGTTAATCGTACTTAGAGTGCCATCACATGGGGGGAAATCGTGTTTCCTTACTGTCGCTTTTACACATTTCCTCATTCTTCCTGGAGGGGAAAGAGGAAGTAAACAAAGCCCATGTGGCCCATTCAGAGGCTGTGTTTGTCGCACTGCTTTTCCTGCGCATAGCAGGAGATCGCGGCACATTCTGTTTTGTTTTGTTTTTAAAGTCAGAATAAAGGGGTCTATTTTGCAACAGAAAAAGGAGCAGAAGGAGCGGGAGGTGCATGGGAGGTGGACATCGTTGGCAGTACTGAGCATGTGATAAAACACTTACCTGATGAACCTCTTAGAGTCGACCCACTGAAATGAATGGGACTTAAGTCAGACTAACATTGCTCACAACCTCTGGTGTTGGTGTGAAAACAAAGGGACTCATTAGCAGTTCATGTGCTTTTTTTTCTTGCTATCTACATGACTAATGCTTTTCTGAATTAAAACTTAAAAAGAAAAAGAGGGCTGGGAGGACACCCTCTTTTTTGATCCTGTGGTTTGTTTCGCCCTGTTTTCCCATGCTCCTAAATTCCAATTTAAACAGAATTTGCGTTAATGAATATCTGCACCAGAGTGGAAACCTCCAATGTCATGGGGAGTGATTTGCATCAGGTCCAAGGCAGGATGGGGGAAGAGACCTTAACTTACCTCCACACCACCTGCGGTACCAGTGCTAATCAGGCTGCCCCAGAATTGCCATTTTCGTAACAGAAAATTCGCACATTCATACAATTAACAGGCACATCTTGCTGAGGATTTCCATGTGTCCTACTTTACAGAGAATAGTTCTCTATTTGAAGGGATGTCAGAGGATGGTCATCTATTCAAAAGGCTGTCCAATAGTCCAAACCCAGTCTGGCATTTTAAAAAAAAACTTAAGAGGTGAGCTGTTGAAATCGCCCATCAATTTTTAGCACCTGGACAGCAGGTTGAGCAGGCACACAGGTCACCTGGTCAAAGTCTCTTGCACTATATTTTATTTCTATTTAAATTATAGCAATTCTTTTCAAAATGTTTATCTGTACATAAAGATTAGCATTCACAAATTTTATGCAAAGCTATGACAAGTTTTTCCTTTCTTTTGTGATGCTTTTCCTCTTTTTTGGCATTGCATAAGTGGCCACTCTGCATAAGTTTGACCCTGATGCACTTCTTCTGTAACCTCTGTTATCAACAGGAAGTAACTGGGGGAGTTGTTCTTTGAGTCTCAATTTCATTAACAGTAACTCATTGCAAAGCATCAAAAGCAATTTGAACCACCCTAATTTCATCCATATCTTCAAAGATCACTATGCTTTTTTGCCACAACCACCTGAAGTAACTTTTCTAGTCTGTGCCCTTAAACTCAAAATCCCTTACTAGGCTACTGCTTAGTATTACAAAATAGATAATAAAAATCATCCACATAGGCCTTCCCAACCACGTCCGGCTTGTCTGGGCATGGGGAGGCAGTTGCAGGTGGGAGTGAGGGAGAAGCATGGAGGCACATGATTGGCAGCCTCTGGATATGGAGCCACTGGCAAGGGGAGGAGTCTGTAGCCTATTCATGGGGCTGCTGACCCTCCCTCTCACCTCTTCTTATTGTGGCTGCTGAGCACAACAAATGTGCTCGGACAAAGAAGAGGCATGAGCTCGGCGGCGGTGGCGGCAGCAGCTGCAGCGTGGGTGCACAGCTGGTGGCGCGAGCTCTGCAGAGGCGTTTTTGGCTGCCATAGCAGCAGCCACAGATGACACGCTTCCCCTTACCAGCCCAAAGCTGCGGATCTTCCAGTGGCGGCACAGCAGCGACATTGGAGCCAGGCGCCACGCCGGTCATGCAGGGAGGGCTGGCTGGTCCTCCCTGATTCTGCAGTGCGGCTGCGGCTGTGCAACGGGCAAGCGGTTGGGGGGAAGTAGCTGGGAAAAAATCCCTCTCCCCTGTGGGAACCTGAAGCACCTTCCCAACTATACAAGAAGGACCTCATCTGCTGCGAGCAAAGTAGAAGGTGGAGGATTAGCTTAGAAATCTCCCTTTACAAGGGAAACAGAGGAGGGGAAGCACACTTTGAGGCCTCTTAGCAGCCTCCATCTATTAGTGAGGGGGAGGGTTTGAGAGGCATAAGGCAGTCACTAGCCAGCCACAGCAGCTGGGTCTATCTGGACTACACATTAACCCCCCCCATTATTGGTATGACCCCTTGAGGTGGCAGAGAGGGTGTTTCACAATAATAATATTTCACCCACACACAATAATTAATACAACCCCTTTTCCCTATTATTGCTTAAATATAGGATCTAATAGAGCAGGACACAAATCCTGGTACTTTTATTTCCATTACATTCTTGTACATGTGAGTAGGATAAGAGGGAGGTAAAAGTAGTTAACGTTAAAGTCCATATTAATACTTATTCTTTTATTTATCGGAAGATATTTTGTGAAGCAGTTTGATGCCTCCCTAAAAAGGAATGGGGGGAAGGGAAGGGCAAGTCTCCCTGACCTTCACCCAAAAGGGCTAGAGAATGACATGATTCTTCATCAGGGGATGAAATATCACCTGATATTCAAGCAATCCTAGCTAGGTTACAAGCGATGGAACAGGATTTTTTTTTGTCAAACTCACATCTTGCTTATGCTACAAGGCCCGGAGGTGCAGGTGCATGGCACAGTCAGACCAGAAAGTGAATGCACGACCAGTTACGGAATTCTGTTTCAGCTTGCCTTGGTGCAATAGAGGCAGCATCCACCTCCACCACAGCGCGTGAAGAACCTCCTGCTATGGATCAAGTCATAGTAGAGACTATAGCAGTCCCAGCACCCACTGAACACACATCAGCTCCAACAGTGATCAACAATACAGCTACCATAGCTCCTTCCCAGGTGCTTTACTGCGACCAATTACACAGGGTCTCCCCGGTCGCTCTATGGAGTCTATGACGATTAGTCTCCTTCAGGGCAATAACAAGTATGTCACTATACAAGTATCAAAATTTCTTCACCTTGCTATCCGTTGTAGAGACCAAATGGCCATCTGACTGTAATCCCTCCCAACAAGATTTGGACACTGATATGTATACTGTATACTGATTAATCAGCATGCTGATTGTTTGTTTTCCTTTTACCTTGGAAAATGGTCTGTTGACTGTTAATAAAGATTGATTGAGCTCCTTCCCAGGGACATTTACAACAAAAGGATCAAGGTGAGAGAAACAACACAATTACACAACAACACAATGTGGGTTGGGGTATCCATGCCCCCCTGGGGCTGGTACCTTTGGTTTGTGGGGATGGGATGGCCCACAGCACGACCTGGAGGCAATACTACGGGTCAACAAGGGACACACAACCCTGCGATACAAGGTACAGCAACCAATCCTGTAATAGAGAGAACATCCACACAGTTGACTCTAAATTAAAACACTACACCCACAGTGACTCTGGTTTCTGATCCTTCCCTGGCAACCCCATGAGGTGGCACAGATACACATCTGCATCCCTCTCAGCTGTGACAGATTTGGGGAACTAAAACACACAATCCAATGTGATGGCAGCTAGTGCCTGTGTGGCAGTGTGGCAGGGCCCAGTGGGCACCCTGCTTCACAGACCTGGTAACATGCAAGGAACACACGATTTATAGCCAAGGTGGATAGAGATGCTATACCAACAAGTAGCACTGCTGCACCCTTGGGCTACCATCTTCTAGGAATATATTGATATCTTCTCACTGCTCTTCTGAGAAATGGAGAGCAGTGATAAGGATAAAAGCAACGACAAAGAGCTGGAAAAGTTGTTTCGGAAGAAAGTAGCCAGGAATTGGGTCAACTGGCTACTTGGGTTTTTAATTTATATGGGAATGTTACAACAACACTTTCCTGAGTGCAGTGGTATATTAACAAAATTTTTAGATATGATTTACCGAACATACACAGAATATGAGGGTGGGGCATGGATCACTTACGATGAATCATTCCGTCGTAGAGCCACCTTCGATCACTCTTTGCATTGGGATGCCAAATATCAGGATCTTTGGCTCCAATTTTTGACTCTTGCTCAGCCAGGTTGCGGGGATAGAGCAGATAGTGGACACATTTTGTCCAAACAACAGCCCACCACCACCTATAAAGGAGGGGTGGGGCAGGGGGTTCAATTCCATCTGCCTTGTTGAGAGTATAGCTCCCGCGGAATATGTAACCACACCCAATGCCGTTACTGCCATGAATGTTCGGTATGCAATTGGCATCACCCAGCATCCAATTGCTCCAGGACCAGAGGCAGCCAAGGCAATTTTAGAGATGGACAGGCAGGAAAGGAACCTGGTGGCCAACAGCCACTTCCAAAAGGGCCCCAGCCCAATTAAAGTTGACACTCTGTGTCACTTACTGGAAAGATATCCGAACTGCCAGGTTGCAGAGTATATAGAAAGGGGATTCAAAGAAGGTTTCCGCATTCCTTTTGTAGGCCCACACACATCCGCCTTTGCTAGGAATCATAAATCCATCATAATTTTAGAGAATTTGGTCAAGGAAAAAAGTCTCAAAGAAGTTAATTCTGGTCAGGTCATTGGACCTCTTTTAAAGCCACCTATTCCCAACCTTCGAGTGTCACCATTGGGAATAGTTCCCAAGAAAACCACTGGTAAATACAGGTTGATTCATAACTTGTCCTACCTGTTGGAGGAGTCAGTTAATGACTTCATACCAGAGTATCTAGCATCAGTTAAATAAACACCCATTCGACGCGGCTGTCAATATGGTGCGTTTGAATGATGTTGAGGCATTAATAGGTAAGTGTGACATTAAGTCTGCAATTTGCATTATGCCCATTAATCCTGAAGATTTTCATTTATTAGGTTTTAATTTTCAAGATCATTTTTATATAGATAGGGCCCTACTCATGGGCTGCTCCATGTCGTGTGCAGTGTTTGAAGGCTTCAGTACTTTTCTGGAATGGGCACTGCAGTATAGGACAGGTTCATCGGACATTGTTCATTACCTTGATGATTTCCTCCTGGCTCCCTCCCCCCCATACGGACCACTGTGATTGGCTCATGCATAATTTCAGGGCCATGACGGAGGAACTGAGCATCCCTCTTGTGCACAAAAAAACAGAGGGCCCGACGACATCTATCATGTTTTTGGCATTGAACTACATTCAATGCAGCAATGCTGCAGACTTCCACAAGAAAAATTAATGTTATTTAATGCAAAATTAAAAGCAGTTAGAACAGCCAAGAAGGTGACACTCTTACAGGAATTGTTAGGAAGCCTCAATTTTGTATGCCGTGTTGTGGCTACTGGTTGGGCATTTATTCACACATTTTGTGGCATTATGAAGGGCTTTACACATCCACAGCATAGGGTCAGGGTGAATAATAAAATGCAAAGTGACCTAGATGTATGGATGCAGTTTTTAGAACATCATAATGGCATTTCATTCTGGAGGCAAGATTTGCTTATAGAAGCGGAAATGCAAATCCATTCGGACACCTCCAGTGCATGCGGTTTTGGGGTCATTTGGCAAGATAGATGGTGTGCTGAACCATGGCCAAAGGAATGGCTGTCATTGGGGGTCTGCAGAGACCTGACTTTTTTGGAGTTTTTCCCCATCTATATAGCCATCCATATTTGGGTTAAAGAAATGATAAATTGTGTGGTGCACTTCTGGTGCAATAATAAAGCCACTGTGCAAGTTATTAATTCTCTATCAACACAGAACCCCAGAGTTATGAACGTAGTGAGGGCATTTACTATCCATTGTTTACACCATAATATTTTATTTCATGTCAAACATGTCCCAGGTTTGGACAACCCACTAGCTGATGCTTTATCGCATCATCAAATTGACAGGTTCTGGAGTCTGGCTCCTTGAGTTTGTCAGCTATCCGAAGCCATGCCAACATCACTGTGGGAGATTGGCGAAGTGAGATAGACCATGCAGTATGACAATCAGTTGCACCTAGCACCAGGGCTTCATATCAGAGGACAGGTAGTGAGTTTGGGGCATTCAGGGCTGAGTACGGACTTGCACAGGTGTGGTCCATACCTGTGGACCACATATTGCAGTTCTGTGTGGTGGCCTGGAGGAAGGGCCTGTCGGCCAGAACCATTTCAGGTAAGATAGCCGCTCTCGCATTTATGGCAAAAATGAGGGGTGTTGAGGATAATATGGGGGATTTTAAAATTAGGAGAGCTCTTCGTGGCTGGTAAAAAATTTCACCAGCAACACCAAATGCAAGGTGCCCATTGTCACCAGATACATTAACAGGGTTACAAAAGGTAAGACCATCTTTATGGCACAACCATTATGAGGCTCTATTTTTCCACTCCACTGCTCTTATAGCTTTTTTTGGCACCTTTTGTATATCGGAACTTCTCGCTTCTTCAAGAAGCAATGAGTCCATCCGGGCACTTCAATTTGCAGACATACACATCAATGATCAAAACATTCAGATTTGTTTGAGGTGGTCCAAGACCGATCAGAATGCTTCTGGCTCTCTCATCTCCCTTTCACCTGCACCTAGATCGGAGTTATGCCCAGTACAGGCCTTGCTAGCATTTCTCTTGGAGCATGGTACTGCTCCAGGATTTCTTCTCTGCCACCAGAATATGACACCACTAATGAGGTATCAATTCTGGACCGTGATGAAATGGGCTTTGCAGATTTTAGGATTAGATGCCTCTGGATTTGGCACACATTCTTTTAGAATTGGCGTGGCATCTACAGCTGCAGCAATAGGTTTTCCCTCTGAGCAAATTAAAGCAGTGGGAAGATGGAAATCCAAAGCTTTCCAGTTGTACATTAGGCAGTTTCATAAATAGTTAATTTTGGGGATTGTGCAGTTCCTTCCTGTTTTGATCAATGCTTACGTATGTGTGTTTATTCCAGATGTGTGGGCCAGGCATGGCCCTGTACGCATGATCATCTGTGGCCACAGTATAATCTTCTGGGTGGCGTGGAGGGCTTCCAGGTCAAGCATGGGATCCCAGCTTGAATTGAGCCATCAGGCCAACATTACTTGGCTTGGACAACACGGCATGTGCTGGGAGAGCCTCCTGCCCACCTTATTTCAACAGCGTTGGTTCCAGGCTCATGCACAGGTGTTAATTATTCATTTAGGAGGTAATGATTTAGGGCTTCTAAAAGGGAAGGCCCTTATTCTTCAGGCTATAGCAGATTTCCAGATTATTCGACAAAGGTGGCCAGGCGTGGTCATTATTTGGTCCTGTATGATTAACTGAAGTGCTGGGAATGATCAGAGAGCCATGGCAAGGGCCCAGCACAGAGTTAACAGTGAAATTTTCAATCACTTAAATAGTGTGGGTGATTTTAGCATTAAACACCCAGGGTTAATTCAGTCCAGGAGGGAGCTATACAAGCAAGATGGAGTCCATCTGTCAGACACCAGGAACAATTTATTTTTGCAGGATTTGTGGAGAGGGCTTATGGAGGCTCTGAGCTCCAGGTGAGGGGGGTAGAGACTAAGTACGGAACTTCTCGCCACCTGTGGCAGGTGTGTGGGCATTGGGAGCAAGGATAGAGTTGGTGAGCATTCTTAGGCACCATTATGGTGACTGGTGACATCTGAGGCCCTCAACTGGGAGTCCTGCGGCACCAGCTGATGGGGTAAGGGTTATCTCTGAGTCCAACCTTACTCACTCACTCAGAGTTTTGCAACCTGAGGGAGAGTGACATCGGAAGGCCCACCTACCTACCCCAAATGGGGAATCCTGGGAGGTGTCGATATTCAGGCGACACCAATCAGGATACAAATGCATCGCCTGATCCCAATTAGGGCCAAGATGTTGGCCAAAGTTAGGATGCCTGCTTAGGCCTCCATCTGCTCATGCAGTCTATAAATAAATGTGGCCCTATTTAAATCCAACTTACCTCTGTTGTCTCTTTATTCTCGCCTTCCACACTACAACTGCAGTATTTCCAAATATGTTTTGTACTGCAACGAGTCATGTATACTGACATCAGGATCAGTAGCACGAAAAAGTCTAATTCAGAAGCTCTAAGGCTTTCCACAAATCATTTCCTTTTCTCTGTCTCAGGCACCTGCCATTCATTCATCATTTCTGTGACATGCTCAAATCCATGTGTCAAAGCTTTTTGCCCTAGGAAAGCTTTTTGCAACTGTATTTCCAGAGAAAAGAAGTAATTTGTGAAAATGGATAGACTGAATGGGATTGCAAACCTTCCCCCAGAATTTGTCCCAAAGTCTCTGCCCACACTACAGAAGGCCCTGAAGAACTTATGGAAAGAACCTTTGGAGTTCTATCAGACTTGGCAGATCACTTAAAGTTTTGTCCTCATTTTCTAGGAAACAACATTTCCTCCAGGAAATCTCACTTTACTTACTCATATATATCTATCAAGTATGAAATTAAAAGATTATTCCAAATGTACATTCTTATAGAATACACATGCACACACCCTCCCAATTTCACATGCAATCCAGATGCTGTGAGAGATGTGCAGGAAACACAGTGGGTTGGATTCAAAATGAGGATTAAAATGCAGCAAAAGCCTCCACCTAAAACTGCTTAGAATTTTCTTCACACATACTAGACAAAACATGGATCTTACAAAGTTTTGTTAATCTGAATTTACACAGAACAGGCAATAGCAAAGAAATAAATCCAAAACAGACTGCAAAGAAGGTGAAACATTGGGCCTGTTCAGTCATGGTTAGGCTGCTCACCCTTTTGCAGCAAATGGTTAGTGAGCATGTTTAAACCATGGTTATGTAGCCATCATGGTTAGGAATGGTTCACACAACAAGTCAGGGTTCACATTACATGTGAAGCCATAATGTTTAGCTCAACATGCTTAGCCACCATGGTTTAGCATGCCGTATGAACAGGGTCATTAGGTTCCTGATTTTTCTTGTGTAGCCATATCTCATATAGTTCCGGTATGCTCCCATAACCCTCAGAAACAGATTTTTCACAAGAAGAAGATGCTGCAGTGATAGAGGATATCGGCAAAAAAACAGATGCCCTGCTATACAAGTGGGAGTACTTTCTTCCACTAGAAAGGCACCATTGGACAACTTCATGACCTGGTTCCAATTCTGGCTTGTTGATGGAGAGACAAGCCATAGTTCCTGGTTTGCATATCACAGAAAACAACACAGGGATAGAATATCATTGCATTGTTAGCCACTCCTATTCACAGTGGGAGTGATTGCGCAGGATGCTTTAGCATGCTTGCTCAATTACAGTAATTCAGATTTATTTTGTTTTTAAGCTCTGGGTTATTGTGACATGGGAACCAAGCCCATGTCTTCAGCTGAGTTTGTAACATTAAGAATGATTGCTTTTGTGGGATTCAAGCAAAAGTTACATTCAGGCAGCTAAATCCTCCCAAATTAGTGTACAGCTTTTCCTGGTGATCTATGGGAAATATAGAGAATTCTCCAGAGAAAATAACAACTCCCTTATCATTCAAGAAATTTCCCTTTCTTCACCAGAGAGGCAGAGATACTCAATCTTCAGAGATATTCAGATAACAAACATCCATATTCACAGTGTCTGAACATTCAGAGAAAAAAAACATTCAATTGTCACCCAACTTCCATCCTATTGACCTCGCCACTTGTGTAGAACTTTATGAACTTTATAAAAATAGCCTGTCAGTTGCTTACATAGACTTGCATATGCATTAGGGCTGTGCACATATCCGGACCCGGATCCCAGATCCGGATTGAATCAGGCTGATCTAGCTAATCTGGATCCGGATCTGAAATCTGGATCTCTGGATCGATTCAGATTGGATTGATCCGGACACCATTTTAGGTGATTTTTTAAGCCATAGTTTTTCATGGGGGGAGGAAGGGCTGTATTTTTTATTTTATTTTAAAAGCTATCAAGTTGAAACTTAGTGACATTGCAGATGGGGTGCCGGTAGTCATGTGTGTAAAATTTCAGAAATGTATGTGCATGTGTTTACTCACAAGTAATTTTTGAAAAAATGACAAGGAAGTGCTTATAACTTTTTTATTTTAAAACATATAAAGTTGAAACTTGGGGACATTGCACATGAAGTGGAGGTACACATGTGTGGGCAATTTCAGAAACATTGGTACATGCATTTACTTGCAAGTAATTTTTGAAGAAATGATCAGGAACTGCTTATAACTTCTTTATTTTTACAGATAATTAAATGGAAGTTGGCCACATGGCATATGCCATGTTGGTACACATGTGTAATATTTCAGAAAAATAAGTGCATGCATGTAGGCTCGAACAGATTTTCAAAACAATGTGCCTGCTTTGCTGGGCCAATGTGCGTTTTTGGCTTCAAACATGAAAATCGAGACAAACTTAGTCTCACTGACGTGTGCTCTCATTGCAGACTGCTCTCTGCATTTGTGGCTGCCTGTGCCTAAGCACTTGCATGTTGCACAGTGGTCTGATATTTACTTGTCTGGTTTGTATCTTGAAAAATAAGCTACCTTATTGCCTTGACTGCCTTGATAATCGCATTTCTAAAAATTACTTGTGAGTAAACACATGCACCTATGTTTGTGAAATTTTACACACATGTGTACCTCCAGTCCATGTGCACTGTGGCCAACTGTCATGTGTGTATCTTGAAAAATGAAAAAGTTATAGCACTTTGGAAAATCACATTTCTAAAAATCACTTGTGAGGAAACACATGAACCTATGTTTCTGAAATTTTACACACATGTATACCAACATGGCATCTGCCATGTAGCCAATGCCCATTTTAATATCTGTAAAAATTAAGAAGTTATAAGCAGTTCCTGATCATTTCTTCAAAAATTACTTGTGAGTAAATGCATGTACCAAGGTTTCTGAAATTTCCCACACATGTGTACCTCCACTCCATGTGCAATGTCACCAAGTTTCAACTTGGTATGTTTTAAAATAAAAAGTTATAAGCACGTCCTGGTTATTTTTTCAGAAATTACTTGTGAGTAAACGCATGCACCTATGTTTCTGAAATTTTACACACATGACTACTTACACCCCATCTGCAATGTCACTAAGTTACAACCTGATAGCTTTTAAAATAAAAAAGTTATAGCCCTTTCCCCCAATGAAAACCTATGGCTTAAAAAATCATCCGGATTTAAAAAATGGCATCCGGATCGATCTGGATCGGGCTCCGGATCGGGCTCCGGATCTGGATCCAAATGAAATCGTATCTGGATCATCCAGATCCAGATCCAGATCGGGGGGGGGGGGTCGTGCACAGACCTAATATGCATCATTTTTGCAGATTCATCCCTTCTCTAGAATGGAGTAACAATCCATCAGGTGAAAGAACCATGAATATGCAGAAGAATTCTCTCACCCCACCAGGAAGTGCACCTATATTTTCTACACAACGATTTCACCTCCCTCTCATTTCAACCAACCTTTTACATTGTATAGATCCATTTCCTCCCTTATTAGAGAGCAGTGTACCAGCTTGTTTCCTAGGTAGCAAAACTCAGTACAGTAATACAAACTCAGAACTGTATTTGAAGTATAGATAATAGGTGGAAGTCTGAAATGGAAGTACAAATAACAAGTATAACAGGTACTATTCTGGGATGAAAGCATTGTTATTGAGAAGCTAAGTTGTACTGTTGTTTTTAAGGCATGTGTCATATACCTTGGTTTGTATCCGGGATCTGTTTTCTGTGAGAAAAGGGGACCAGGATCCTACTTATGGAAGATCCCTCCACCTGATTTGGGGGGATGTCCATTGCCCCCACCCTCCCACACCACAGCTCACCCCAGTCAGCAGGACTGTGTAACATTTTTAGCAGGCTGAAGGGGCTGGCAAAGGAAGGAGGGGTGGGGGAACACATTTGCATCAGGGCAGTTAACCCAACATAAATCTGGACCCAACCCCTAGAATCTTCATTTTGTACTGGAAGGCTGATTAAAAACTTAGGATCTTCATGACAAGAATGTTGTCATTTACACTTGCTGATTTCTAAACCAATTAAATTGCCAGGCGCATCCTTCACTGGTATACCAAGTATGAGACCTGTAGAACTGCAAATGTGTCTTTGATTGCTCAATCATCAGGTTACCCCAGGTGTGAATATGCTAGTCCAGAGCATTAGTGAGAAAAATACTGTTCATTATGCATCACTAACATCAAAAACACATTACAGCCTACTGATTGTAGAGGCAGGGTGATCTGTTGCCACAATGACTTCATGAACTGCAGTCCCTATAGCCCTGGTACTGTATATGGTGCCTCTTGAAAACTCCCTTTGCTTTTTGTCAATTATTTCATTCCCTCCTTCATGTTCCCCACTTATGTGATTTACATTCCCTGTTGCAGCCAGGCTTCCAACATGACTTGCAAAATCCCTAAAGTCCTTCCTGTTTCCTTATTTAGCAAGAGCTACTCTCCCACCTTCATTGCTGTCTTTCTCTTTCTTTGTCCTGGTTCTAGATATTTGGTGTAGTGGTTGCTCATTTAAGCTTTATTCTGCTAACTAACTTCTCTATTCTTTATTAAAGCCACATACTGAGTGGTTTTGTGTATTCCATAATAAAGGCAATATTCTTTTGTTCAATCCTTGGTCTCTATAATATACCCTAGATTTCCCCTTTTCCCATGCCACACCTCAACTCTAGACCCCAAACTTATACCAGGGGTGAACAGCTTGTTTTGACTAACAGCTCCTGCCATTCCTCACTATTGGCTATGCTGTCTAGGCCAAAACCTTCTAGAGGACCACAAGTTGCTGATCTATACTCGCATTGTATCCACCAGTTACACAGGTACATTGTGATCAAGATACATTGTCTGTATTCTGGCCAATTTTCCCCCTTTCTGATTGTAGCTCACATTTATTTGGAGATTTCATTCATAGGCAAAACATAAAATTAAGCTTTCCCACATTATGAACAATTATTTAGTTTATACTAACTATATTTATATTATGACTTGCCAGCCTTGTACTGGTGACCAAATGGTTTGCTGGCAATTTTTCCTTCTTCTAAATTCGCAAATGGAAGAAGATATATGAATACCTTGTTCTTATAGCTATCATCTTCTACTTTAGATCCTCTCTTGTCACTCACTGGTCCCTGCTGACCCATGCTAAATATTTCCAGATCAACCTGCAGACAATAACTGTATCAGTCAGCAGTGATTCTTTTTTAATGTAATCCTTCCCATTATTCTGCCTTAGTCTTCCTTATCTACGTTTTTCATTCCAGTCAGCTACTTTGGCTTCCCAGCACCCACTGAGACCCTTACCTTGGAGAGAATACCGCTCTGCCACTGCTTCTTGCTTTTCCTTTCAGAACTAAGAATAATGGCAGAGATATTCATCACCACTGTGATAGCGGTTTATATACTAGGTTAAAATTGCTGAAATACATGTACGTTTAAATTTGTCATCAGTGGCTGGCTTCACTGATTATTCAGCCAAAGCAAAATATACATGTAGTTTGCATAAACATTTTGATTCTTTTCCAGAGAAAGTGAATTGGTCAATTAAAATGGAGTTAATTGAGACTGAATGCTTAATTAAATTCAAGTGGGCATACAAGGGATACAATAATCTCTCGATTGCCTTTTTTGGATGCCTTTTTATTTTTCCTTTTCAGCGGACAATATACAGACAATGGAAGCATTTTTAGTTAATAAGAAAGATAAAAACAAAATATAATGTGTGGAAACAGCACAGCTGAAAGATGCAACACCATCTTCTCAACTCTTTGGAAATGGAAAGTACCTTGCAGATTCAAGATGAACTTCATAAACTTCATTGTGCTTATTGTCCAAAACTAAAAATAAGGTCAGAGCTTAGGTTTGGGGCTCCACTGTAGCTAATGAAAAGAGATTCTAAGTATAAGTGAAAACATTTCTCGTATATTTTAACACAAACCATGTAGCATAATACTGTACAACTAGATGAACCTAGAGCTTTACATATCAGAACTAATGGGTAAGATCAGACTAAACATTCAGTATTCTGTCTCTAACAGTTAGATACTTTTGAAAGCTAGCCCAGTTGTTTATTGCTAGCATGTTTTAAAAAATCTTGAGAAATTTAAATAGCAGGAAAAGAAAGGGCAGAGCCCATAAAATGTTTCAACTTTCCCTTTCTGTGCTTGGAATGTGGAGTGGAGCGATCTCTTGGAAGGAACAACATTTGTACCCACTTCAATGTAAACACAGTTATACCACATCAGGACTCCTTCTTTCAGCCTGCATTACATCTGGCAGGCTGGAAAAGCATCAAATATGAAAAGCATCCCCAAGCCCCGATTGCACAGAAGAAACCCTGTGTATAGAGGAAGATGAACATCATTTTCTATTGATCCTCAATTTTTCCATAAATTTGCCGGCTTGGAAAATAACAATATCCATGCATTATTAATAACAGCACAATTCTATACATGTCTATTCAAAAATAAACCCCACTGAATTTAATAGGGCATAAGTGTACATAGCACTGTAGCTGTATAGAATCGTTATTTTATTCATTTATTTATTTATTCATTCATTTTGTATCTGAAAGGGAACCAATGTGCCAATTTTAATGCCTCGTCACCAATACTCTCTGTTTAGTTACAATAAAATTATCTTGTGTCACTTAACCCAACATGAATTCCCACAGTAGAATCTACCCAGATGGTGACTCTATCACACCTAATTCCCCCCCCCCCATTTGCCTCTGTGTTTTTTTTACCTCTGATGCAAAAGTGCATCAAGTTTATGATCCCTTTCACCTGAATAGCTACTCTTCTGCTCCTTTGGTCCTTTGCTCTTCTATTCCACTCCACTCCACTCCACTCCACTCCACCCCCCTTCTCTTTCTCCCTCCAGTCAGGTCCTGTCAGATGAGTACTTCAACTAGACCGCCTTTCTGCCAGGCAAAACTGGAATGACCCTTTAGTCTGGCTCTTTGGGGACATTGAGGGAGTGTAATCCTGTCTCTGCAGAAATTCAGGCATTGTATGATTTTAAAAAACATTTTTGAGCCTGGGATGCAAGGTTTGGGTTTTATATTGAGGCTTGGAGCCAGCTGCTGGGACAGATCACTTTTCTCTGCCAGGACCTGATGCAATCCATTCAAGCCCCCAATTCCTTTAAAACTACAAGGAGGCTTAGGGTGCACTAAAGGTGCTTAGGGAAAATAATCCAGACTTTTAGCATTCTAGGAATATTTATTTATTTATTTATTTATTACATTTGTATACCGCCCCATAGCCGAAGCTCTCTGGGCAGTTTACATAGGATTAAAAACAATTAAAAACAATATACAAAAATTAAAACAGCAAAAACATACAACATACACACAATCTGTACATTTAAAAACCACTTCAACACTTCAAAAAGCTACAAAAACAAAACAAAACAAACCCAGGCTCCTCAGATATTGCCAAATGCCTGAGAGAAGAGGAAAGTCTTGACCTGGCGCCGAAAAGATAACAATGTTGGCGCCAGGCGGGCCTCGTCAGGGAGATGGGGAAGAGGCGGGGTATCAGCAGGACAGGCACAGCATCATATGAGTACCGTGCTGCAAATCTGCACACCAGGCATGGCGAGAGTGCACTAAATCACTGGTGTGATGGAGCTTGGCTTCCAACTAGGAATGGACAAAAATGTCAATTTCAGTTCCTCTCAGATTCTCATTTTTTCCAGTCTTAAGTTTGTCTCATCTCATTTCCACATCAGGTTGCCTTTAGGTCTGGGAGTGTGGGGCTGGGTCCACATGAAAATTTCTATGTATTTTTGTGTGCACAATGTAAGTATTTCTGCACACCTTTTTGCAAGCAATTTCTCCTAATATAATGCATTTTTGTACATTGTTGTCTCTAATGCTTGCATTATTGTGTGCACATTCCCCTAATATATACACTTCTAGGCACTTAAAAAATAATAATTTGGAGACCTCCATTGCGTTATATCAACGTATAAGTGCATTTCAGTTCACATATTGATTTGGGAAGTTTGAACTAGGGAAGTTGGCAGTAAGCTGCACATGAAACCAAATTTTCATCCATCTCAACTTCCTACAGCCATGCACATCCTCAATGGCAAATAAGAGCTCAATCCTATGCCTGTTTAAACAGAAAAATGCCTTACAATTTCCAACTTTTCTAGCCAGAATGGCTGGCTGGGGAATGCTGGGAGCTGACATACTCTTTTTCTGATTCAACAGACATAGGATTGTACTTTAAATCTGTTCGAGCCTTGCTTTAATAATACTTGAATGGACTCTTTCCAAGATTTTGGCACCTTAAAAAAAATCACCCTAAAAATAATATGACAACACAGTGGCAATTTTCACCCCCTCCTGCCCAACACACTGGAGCCCATTATCTTCCTTGGTATTTTAACAGCTTTACAGCCCCTGTGGAGAAGTGAACAAACAGAGGAAAACCAAACAGGTGCAGTGGTCTGAACTAATCTAACAATGTGATGAAATGAGCATGTAACACATAGCAGCACGGCAGTTGGCAGTTTCCAACCTGTTGCCCCAGTGATTTCGGAATAACATGCTATATCTTAGACTTGTGACTGTCAGTTTGGAAAACCAGTTCCTTAGTTTCCAGTTAGACCGATCAGGAATTTTGCCACATATCAGCACAATTTGCTTTCAGGTCACTGGAAATCTTTGAACCTGGTTTCAGATCAAACAGCTTAAGATTGAAGATTTTCTATTTGTTATAAACCAACATTTATCCCCCACCCACCTACCCAACCAAGGCAAATGAGCCTTCTAAAAATCAAGGATGTTGCCATGCAAGTTCAGTATATATAACTCAAAAAGAAAATTCTTTTTCAATCAAAGAGCAGATAATACTTGAAATGGACATTTGAGTTGTTGAAACAGATTGCATAACATTTCTAAGCATGCCTATATATGAAGAGCAATTCATATTTGTTAAGATCTGTAGGCTAGAAACTAAAGGGGATAACACGATTAATGAAACGTTATTTTAAAAATTGACTTTAAAAACTATGAACAGTTAGCCGTCTACATCTCTAATGTTGAAGAAATGGTCTTGTACAGTCACCATTCTGTGTAACATTAAAAATACGACAATTACAGAGCCACCATTTTGCATAAAAATGGCAGCTCACATCAAAAAGTGGGCAACTGCGGAGCAATCCCGGACTGCTTACCAAGCACTCTAGGGGCACGTGTGGCCCTGCAGACAGCAGCGGTGACTCCACAAGTGCCTGCCAAGGTTAGGCATGGATAAGTCCATCCATCCCTAATAGTCAGGGATGATTTGCCCACACCTATTTGCTATACCTGTATTAAGGATTTGAGAAGGCCAATTCCTGCTCTAGTTCTTGTGTTTTATTCTTTTTCTTTCAACAGACACCATCAGCATTCCCTAGGACTTAGCAGTTCACAGATGGACCTTTTTGGACCTTTTTACAGTAAAACAAACAAACATATTTCCATCACATGTTTCTCTATATCCACAAATGCTTGTATTTCATGACTTGAATTTGAAATAAAAGCAGAGGTTCTCTAGAACAGGTTCCACCAGTTTGGTACCTTCCAAACATTTTGTACCCTGACCACTGGTCATGTTGGCTCGGGGCTGATAGGAATTGTAGGCTAAAATATCTGAAGGGACTCACTTTGGGGATTTGTTTTGACAGTTACAAACTAATATACTTCTGTATATCTAGGGAGTTACTCAAGTATATAGACTACTACTTGGGTGGTCCCATTTTGTTTCCAAACCGATATGCATGAGATCACTGAAGTTAGTGTTAGAAGGCAGGAGGAGGAGGAAGAGGAAGGTGTGTCTGCGCGTACTTTACATAATCTAATTCTGACACAATGGGGGAAGAGTATGTTCAGTATATGCAGATGCAGGATCATAACATGCAGCCAACATTAGAAATAGAGCTGTGTGCAAGTGGCCTCTCAAAATTGTCCACCCTATTTGTTCATAGAGAAATGAGGAGGGGGGCAATTTCACTGAATTTCTCCAGGGGGAGGAGGAATTCTCCAGAAATTTCTCACAGGTCGGTATCACCATTGGCAAGGGTTGTAGAACAGCTTCTTTCTTTTCTTTTATTTTCTTCCTAAGGTGGTTTTTTTTTTTTTGCTCTGCCACTACAAGCGGTAACAGCATCAACTGTGTTGACAGCCTGGTTCCCATTTTGCATCCCCCACAATGTCCCATATACCTAGCATCACTCCAGGGCATTGAGAGGAGGGAATTTAGCCAGTGCAAAAATAATGGTGAAGAAAATATTGAGAAAATTCTGAAAAGTGTTCTTTTATTTCTAGGGCATAAGTAAAGAAAAATCTCAGGATTTTATTTTAAAGGTTTATTTCCCCATAAAAGGGACTTCCAATTTTCTGCCTCATTCTCAGGGCATTTTATAATTTATTTTGAATGCATCTTGGTGGTGTTTTTGATTTTACCTAATCACTGTGAGGTATTTCTTCTTTCTATTACACATCTTACTGTTGCTCTACAGTCTCCCAGGCTGCCTGCACTTCCTGATTTGAAAAGGCCCTATGAGAGGAATAAATTCATGATGTCTTTCCCTGGGCAGGAAGTGCGGAAAGCCAAGGGGGCTACAGGCTATCAGGGAGATGATTGTACACAATGGAAGACAGGACACTAACACACACTCCTCAGCGAGCTCAAAAGTAAAGTAAGCACAAGAACCCTGAACCTAGGCTGACCATATGAAAAGGAGGACAGGGCTCATGTAACTTTAACAGTTGTAGAGAAAAGGGAATTTCAGCCCGTGCTATTTGTATGCAATTAGTTCCTAGTGAAATTCCCTCTTCATCACAACAGTTAAAATTGCAGGGGCCCTGCCTTCTTTATATATGGTCACTCTAGTATAATGCCTGCACATTTAACTGTTGTGATGAAGAGGGAATTTCACCAGGAACTAATTGCATACAAATGACAATGGCTGAAATTCCCTTTTCTCTACAACTGTTAAAGTTACATGAGCCCTGTCCTCCTTTTCATATGGTCAGCCTACTGAACCAAACCCTTGAGAATTTCTCCAAAATTTCTTCTTTGAATTTCTTTTCAAAAGCAATTTCTTTTCTTTCAAATTGAATGAGAATGGTCGAAATTTCCAATGGAGAATTTTTTGAACATCACTAATTAGATGGTAGTGCAAAGTTCTCCACATGTCTCATTCAGTCTATGTCCTTTTTCTAGTTTGTATCTGAGACAGTTTATTTAGACCAGCTGAGCTCTTTTTTATCATGTGCTTTTTATAGACTATTTCAGTGCACCAGGACAGGGTGCATTTGTCGCTTTGGAGCTCAATGAAATCCCTGGGATTTTTCAGTCAGCTTTGCATGAAGCCCTAGGGCTGCCGTTGAGTCTGTGGCACCATGTTTTTGAGCTAATCAGCATTCCCTAAATCAAGTTTAGATTCCACCCCCCATTTGTATATGAGAATGCACAGCCTCCCTGGAAAAGTAAACATGTCAAATGTGCACTAGTTTATGAAGTAAAAAAATTAGAACCGGAAATGAATTTCAGATATTTATCTATAAAGCTCTGAACAGAAACATTTTTAAAAGTACAAGTTACCTAGCAGTTGCTTAGTAACCCTACCAAGTTAGAAGTTGGAAACCATTAATGTATCACCCTATGTGGTGATATTGTTTTTATGCCTTAATAAGGCAGGCTAACATGCATACGCTGCATGCTACCACATTCTGTCATTGCAGTGAATTCTTTCAGAAACATTTCTATCATATTTTTCTTGCAATCCATGTAATTGATTTGCACTGACCATGTCCTTTCAATAAGCTGACTATATCCTTCAGGAAATTAATCCTTTAATATTTCCCAACTTCAGGAAACACTTGCAACTTCGACTATGCCTTCCAACTTGAGCTGCAGCTTCATCTAGCTCTTCTTCTGTTGCTGTACAGCTTGAGACGCCAGCAAAAAAAGGAGAAACAGACAGTAGCCACAGGGTTAAAATTGAGGTGAAACAGGGCAGCGGGAAATTCACATCTACTGTGAAATGGCAACTAAATTTGTCTTTTAAGAGGTTCTGTGGTATTTTAAATGGAGTTATTTTGCATCTGACATTTTACACCAGCGTTGTCAAAGGTGTAAAGGAGTGGTTCTTGGTGAGATGCAGTCAGCTGTCATGAATATGACTGGGAAATTAACTTTCTCCTAAATCTGTACTCCAGAGAAAACATGAAAAGTATATATATAATAATAATAACAATAATAATAACAATTTATTTCTTACCCGCCTCTCCGTCTGGATAATGACAAACACAAACACACATTGATTGATTTCCTTTTTGGAGCAGGATGAGAGGGAAATGTAAGGTATCAGCATTATAATCAACAATACATTCTTATCAGTCTATTTTCATTCACGCTGTGTACATCTTGGAGGGTAAAAAAAAATCATTTGCCTTCTTTCGAATACATTTGAAGGTGCTTTAGTTTTCAACATGATGCAGTCATAACATCAGAGCTGTCTATACTGTTTCTACTCATTTGTGTGTAAAAAGTTAAGTAAAGGGTTGAAGCAGTAAATTGATCAGAATTTAAAAACATATATTTGACAATGGCGGATCAAAGTCAACACATTTCTCATTGGAGTATAAACTGGAGATAGGCAGATCAGACTTGTTTTTTTTTTTTTGGTCTGTGACTTCTGCATATGTTAGGGTGTCCAGATGGCCCGGGGTTTCCCAGTCCTAACTGGGAAACCTAGGCTGATCCGGGCCAACCAGGAGGCAGCGGGGGAAAACCGGGGGGACACGCAGCGGTGGCAGCGAGTGGCGACGAGAGGCGGTAGACCCGGCAGCGGTGGTGGTGGAGGAGCCCGGGAAGCAGCCGCCCCAGCAGGTAAGTGCCCCCCCTCATGCCTTGCATTCCTTACCTGCAGGGGCATCCGCTTCCCTCCGGAGTGCGAGGTGCGAGGGGGGGCACTTACCTGCTGGGGCGGCTGCTTCCCGGGCTCCTCCGCCGCCACTGCAGCCGGGTCTGCTGCCGCCGCCGGGTCCTCCACCACCGCCAGGTCCTTTGCCACTGCTGCCGGGCTCGTGAGGCCAGAGGCCGCGCGGAAGAGGCGGGAGAGGGCCGATTACATCACTTCCAGATCCAGCCCTCTCCCGTCTCTTCTGCGCGGCCTCTGGCCTTACAAGCCCGGCAGCGGCGGCGAAGGACCTGGCAGTGGTGGAGGAAGACCCGGGGGTGGCAGGGGACCTGGGGGCGGCAGCGTAGGACCCGGCGTGGGCGGCGGAGGAAGAGAACCCGGTAGGTCCAGGCTGGTGTTTTTTGGGGGGTGGCTTGGTGGGGGGGTTGTTTTGGGTGGGGGGGGTGGCGGGGGGGACACCGGGATTTTGGTTTCCAAAATCTGGTAACTCTAGCATATGTTAATTCATACATTCATAGGATTGGTGCAAGCATCTGGCTGGGTCTGCAAGGGCAGTGGACCCCCTCGCATTTAGCCCTCACGGATCCAGCCAGACATGCCTGGTGCGAGGGTGGACCTGTGTCTGAGTGGTTGCAAGGGCCTGCAAGCACTCAGCCATGGTTGAACCCTGGGAAATCATACTTTCCAGAGCCTCCAGGAAGTGCACAGTTCCCCCAAGCACTCTAATGGTGGCCACCATTAGTGTACCTGGGGGAATTGTATACTTTCCAGAGGCTCTGGAAAGCATGCTTTCCCCAACTTGCTTTCCCCCTGCTGCTCCAATTGGGGCTTTAAAAGCCCTCTTAATTCAAGGTTACCTCATGTTCAGAGTCCCTTTTAGGCACCCATTAGCTCAGTGGTGGGTGTGCACTTTCTGGAGCATCTGGTCAAAAGGCTTAAAATTTACATTAAGTACTAGACTTAAAGAGAATTTTTATAAGATGATGTATAGATGGCATATGTCTCCTGTAAAATTGCCTAAAATGTATAAAGGTGCCTCGGGAACTTGTTGGAAATGAGGAGGAGGAGGAGGGACATTTTATCATATATGGTGGACTTGTAAAAAAGCAAAAACATTTTGGATACAAATTCATTCCTTAATTTAAAAAATATTAAAGACTAATATACAATTGAAGCCGGAACACTTCCTTCTAGGCCTAATAGATGACCAAATGAAGAGGAACTATGGAACTTTATTTTTATATATGATAATGGCAGCAAGATTACTATATGCAAAAAAGTGGAAAAGTCCAACGTTACCAACAATGGATGAATGGATGCTTAAGATATTGGAGTTGACAGAGATGGCAAAACTTACTTCATTAATGAAAGAAAAGTCAATATCTGGGTTTTTAACTGAATGGAAACCTCTTATAGACTATGTGAAGGGACAATAAAAAATGATCTGTTTGTCTATGGATTCAATGAATAAGAAGAAATTGTTAAAATAACAGAAAGTGGGGAAACTAGTTTACCGTTTATATGCAAAATAAAATAGGGTCAAATACCTTTGCTGGGGAGAAAATCAGAAATTTATTGTAACTCGATGGATTGTTTTTTATGTGTGTATTGGTTATGTGTTGTTTATTGTCATTGTTTGGTTATGTAGAATGTGTTTTTTAGCTTGTTGATGTCATGAAAATAATAATAATAATAAAAAAACTTGGAAAGTGTGCAGTTTCCCAGGGCACGTTAATGGCAGCTGCCATTAGCATAGCTGGGGGAAATGTGCACTTGCCAGAGACTTCGGAATGTGCACACACACCCCTGAGTCAATGGGGGCCTTAAAGGCTCTTTGAATGCAAGAGAATCTTTGCCACCATTAGCATGGATGGGGGAAAGGTTGGGCAGCTGTCGAGGGCATCCCACTTCCACATAATTCTGTGTTGTTGTTGTTTAAAGAATCTGCACAAAGATTTCTGTGCATTGAATAGTTAAAATGCATTGTCATATGCATTTCAGTGCATTTTAACCTCATAACTGCACTGCAAAACTTGAAGAAGTGCAGAGCTGGAAGGTTTCTGATCCACACACTAGTTCAGGAGGTGTGAATCAAGTTGGTTCACTTCCAAATGTGCCCCTTTGTAGGCAACTGCCAAGATGGGATACTACTCCCACTTTTATCTTAATTAACACATCTTCTTACTGACATCTGGGATTGTTGTGAAATAGGTTTCTGTTGATGCTGAAAACCGTAGGTTCAAAGAAGTTTTTGTTTTGTTTTGTTTTACTGTGCTGGGACTCAAACTCCACCTCTGCTTGGTAGGCAGTATGTTATACAGGTGACTTCTCCCTTGTCATGCTCCCCATGGCAGCCATTTTGTGAAGATGCCCAGGACATTTTCTCAAATTGCCAAATGTGCCCCTGGTTCAACAAGGTTAAGAGCCAGTGTGGTATAATGATTATAGTGTTGGACTGGGACTCAGGAGATGCAAGTTCTGGTTCCCACTCAACCATGGAAGCACACTGGGTGACTTTGGGCCAGTCACAGACTCTCAGCCCAACCTACCCACAGGGATTGTTGTGAGGATAAAATGGAGTGGAGGATGATTATTTATGCTGCCATAAGTTCCTTGAAGGAAAAAGTGTGTGATATAAATGCAATGAAATAATAATAATGAAAAAGTTTGCCTACCCCTGTGCTAGACAATCCACAGTGTTTCCAGCAAGTAAATCCAATGTAGATGGATTAAAATTAGTATGATTTTTCCTAAGTGAAAATCAACTAGTAAGTTTCAGTGGATCATAAAAAGAAGAGGGGCAGGGGAAATGCTGTTGTTGACACCAGGTCCAAGCTAATTATAATTTGAGCCATAATTCCTGTGGTTTGGGATCAATTTGTAATTAGCTTAGACATTTTGAATTGGAGGAGTTTGTACTTAAAAATCCATGGTTCTGACCTCTGTTGGCATCACTCAACATAGCACACATTAAAACAAATGAAAAAAGATGCTAAAGACTATTGAGAGATATTGAAGCCTATAGGACAAAGGCCACTATGGCCATTTCTATACCAGGCTGTTTGCCTGGGAGGGCCCCCGGCTGGTCCCTGTGCGCCGATGGTGTGTATTAGGTACTTCCAGGATCGCCCTCCCTCCATCTACAATCCTATGGTGTAGAAAGTGCCTCTGTTAACACTTCCACTGATATTCCGACAGTCCATGTAATTTATTGGACCTTCTAATAAAGGTGATGGAATGGTAGTAGTTGCATCATTCCCAGGAAAGAGAAAGAAACAAAAATAAAAACCTTTCTCATGATCAAGAGGTTCTAATACATTTTGCTAGGAATGTATGAGAATTTTGTTTCAGGTTGCATATCTGACAATGATGAGGCACAAGCTACTTCCTTTGGGATAGGGCAAACAGTGCCTTATTCAGGGCATTCCTGACCAGAGGGCACAGCCCTGCCATCATCTTCTGGCTCAGAGAATAGGTCACTGGCAGAACCTCCATCTGGCCAGTTTTGCAGAAGCCTCAGGCTACAAAATCAGGCAAGGAGCCTTTAACAATCCAGTCAGCTCCTCTGGGGGGCGGGGAGGGGAGGTGGAGCTCACCACACTACCAATCTTGTCTGCGTATATAAGGTTTCAACTGGCTCTAGTTTCCTGTTGAGGCAACACTGTCTTATTATTATTAATTAATGTAATAGTTTAATATTCTGCTTATCATATTTTTTAAACATATATCTTTAAGTGGTTATTGTCCTAGAAGGAGAAAGTTCCACTAGCAGGACTCAACTGGACTGACCCAGGGTTCTACTTTCATCCTGTCTTGATATGTGTCCTGCCTTGAACTTACCATCAGCTTCTCCTGTGAGACTAGAGGATTCAGGCAGGACAACACAACAGAAATGGCTCTCTTCCTGGTTGCTATCAGATATGCTGGTGCAGGAGAAGGAACAACCAAGAGGCCTTGTAGATCTCAATGAATAGGCAGGTTGATATAGAAGAGGTTGTTCCCTCAGGTAACAAATTAACATATTAGGATTAACAAATTGAAGGCCCACACAAACATTTGTGATGCTGCTTTTAAAAAAATAAAATAAGGTAGCATAACTAGATACACAAAATAAATTAATGATCTGGAGACTGTCCAGTCTTTTGTTCTACTATAACTGCTGCAGTGCAAGTAAGACTTATTCCTTTCAATGCAGGTAAAATGCCATCTTATGCAAGGGTAGCAGAGCAGATATACTGTGTTCCACTCTATTTTCCTTTAAGAATACTGTTGCTAATGCTGTTCCATTTTTGCACATGTACTAGGGTGTATGACAATACTTATGCAGCGCTAAGAAATCAGTGCATGGGGCCATCAGCAGCCTTCTTTCCTTTCTCATTACCCTGCTTTTTACAACTCACAAAAAAGGTCATTATGTATACAATGAGGCTATGTCACAACAAGATTCTCTAGAGCATTCTTATACCAGAGAGTGTATTTATACAACTGTACATCATATTAAGCCTTCCTTTAAATATTGCAAGGGGAAATGCTCTTGGATGGCATGATAAGAATTAGTATATCTGTGAAAGGGCTTCATAAGGTTATTTGGATAAAATATTTGAATTAATCATATCTTTGCTAGATTTTCAGCTAGTTTCATGAAAACTACAGTGTTATTCAGCTTATGGGCACTGATAACTTCTAGGTGATTAATGGAGAATGAACATCAATTGTTTGTATATTTTCATATGTTCACATTGGTTTAGTGGTTTAATCAAAAGTCAACTTGATTAAAAGTAAATCTGAATAATTTGATTATGTGAATTTAATCTGATAATTAGTCACTGTGTTATATGTTTGTGTAATGTGGCCGGTGAGGAGGTTGCTTTGAAAATGAGCTGGAAAATTCAGCTAATCCGAACAGGGCAGAAAGATTGCTAATGGGGACTGGATAGTATGATCACATGCCAGCACTTTGTCATCTGCACTGAGTGCCAATCCAGTTTTGGTCCCAATTCAAAGTGCTTGTTTTAACTTTCAAAGCCCTAAACTGCAAGGGGCCAGGACCCTAAGGATATCCTCTGAAGCCCTCCTCCAGATGCTCCAGCCAAGAAAGTTAGGAAGGTGACTACAAGACACATGACCTTTTTAGTGGTGACTCCCCATTTGTGAAATGCCCTCCCCAGGAAAGCTCACCTGACACCTGCATTATTGTCTATCTCAGGCCAGGTAGACACCTTTTTATTGTACCAGGACATGCTTTGGCGCTTTCAGATCTCTGCACTGTTTCTGGGCTTATCTACACCTAAGGGTGTAGAAGGAGGGAAGGGGGAGGACTGCGGACTTACCTGCTTCCGCAATCCTCCCCCAGCATCTAGATGGCAGTGCAACATCTCAGAAGGCAAGAGAGACGTTGTGGCTGCCATTTTTTATTTTTTATTTTTTAGGAAGAGGAGCCACATGCGGCGGAAAAGGTAAGAACCCCCCCCCCCCAAACACTGTGTCCACCCACCCCAAGTAGAAGTGACCCATTTTCCCAAGGACCATATCAGGATCCAAATCAAAGCTGGGAGTCAATGCACAACTTTCTAATTCTACATATGTTTACTGAGAAATCAGCCCCACTGCTGTGGAACCTATTCTCAATTAAGTATGCATTGGTTCTTGCAGCATAATCCAATGTATGTTTAATTAGAAGCATGTTTTATTGTTGTTGTTTTACTCCAGTTTGAAACCTTGGAATGGCAGTCTTATTCGTGATTGTAGCAATGGTTCTGATTCTCAGAAATTTGCCTATTGACTTTAAGAGCGGAAGGAGCAGTAAAGAATGTTTATAACGGAGATGTGAAATCTTTACTAAGCTAAGGATTCAGAGGGTTCATGGATAACAAGGCATTATTATCAGTAAAAACCAACAGAATGAAGCGTTGGCTCTAAATAAAAAAAATCTTGATTTTATTGAAAAGGCCTTTTTGTCTTTGCTGTTGTTCAACCATTAAGAGTCAGAATTTATTGCTCATTTAATTTGCATTGTGTGTTTTATTTCTATATTTATTGTTGTTTTAATGTTGTTGCATTCTATGTTCACAGTTTTGAAACCTTTCTGGAAAGTTGTATATAAATTTAGGTAATAAATAAATAAAACCTCACCCAGAGATCTGTCAGTAGTAGATTGACCTGTTCAGTCCTGGCTTAACATCTTCTAAAAGTCACTAAAACAAGAAGGTATGGCAATACTTTTTAACGCTGGCAATCCTCTGGGAAGAAAAAAAAATCTGCAAGGAGAATGTCCCACTCTATGTCCTTTGTCATATAGACTGAATGCACAGATTGAATAATTCACATGAAAATCCAACTGAACTATGTACATTGGATCTTCCTTCTTGATATCTATTACTCATGGTTATCCATATCTAATAATTTATAGCATTAACAATCCAAACTACCATTTCACAATGAACAGATGTTTGGTGGAAACATAATCCTCCAGGAATATGTACATACACATACACACACACACACACACACACACACATATATATATATATATATATATACACACACACACACACATTGGCTATCTTCCAATCCTCTAGTGAACAGACATTGTAATGATCTTTTTTCTTTGTTTTGCTGTTGCTATTTTACAGTATCACATTTGAATTCTTTAAGAACTCTCAGTTTAATGCCATCTGGTAACTTGTTACTATTTTGTTCGTCAATTAGTTTTAAAATCTCATCCTTTTCACCTCTATTTCACACAGTTTCCTTACTATAGTACCTCCAGGTGATGGTCTCAATCCAACCTCAGTGTGTAGACAGATGCTAAGGATTCATTTAATTAATTCACAATCCCTTGTCTTCTTTTTTAGTCTCTGCATTCTTAGAAGTGCAAAAAAGGCATTTGATCCTATGTTCTGAACCAGCAATTCCCCATGGTTGAGGGGGGAGAACCAATCATTATTCTTCCCTCTCTGTGTGTATAAAGTGTGCTCACAATGTGGTGCAGTGGAGAATTGAGTCTTATATGAGGATAACAGTATTGATCTACCTTAAAGGGTTGTTCTGGATTACAATAAGGTAATGGATGTGGGATTCTTTGAATGCTATAAAGTAGTAGATAAGTCCTAATTGATATTATATTGTTTGGAAAGTTACTATAAATAATAATTACTCATTTGATGATTCTGAATATTCCCTAGTAAATAAAAATTCAGAACTAAAACTTATTGTCTGAAACACATTCCATGGTCTCACTTCATTTCATATCATTTTCTTTTGTACTAGCCATCTGGTTGTCAAACATTCTCCACTACATTAAGCAAAATTTAATATCATTTTTAGTCATTCTTAGTTGTATCCAACGGTGCTCCTCCTGCACTTACCTGTGCACCCCCAAAAAATCTCTTCTGGGGGGCTGGGAGACCCTCTGGTGCAAATTTGAGGTGCATTCAGGGGATACAAAGGATGCAGGGGAGAGAAATGGATGGGGAAGTCCCATTGCATGTCCACTGTGTGAAGATTGGATCCAACTCAAGTGTGGTAAATATTATAAAAGTATCACTTGCACTTGTGTTCATTAAAACAATTTATTGTCCTGAATTAGAATTTGGTTGTCCAGAAGGTTGTTTTATTAACTAATTATCAGTATTCATTGCAAAGTATTGAAGTCATGCTTTTTAAACTTGCTAGTCTAAAGATAATAATCTAAATATGGAGATTATTATTCAAAAGAGTCACACCTTTCAGAGGAGCTTACATACCATCATACTTAGGGAGCCAAGAACTAAGTTCATATTTAAAGAATGAAATATTTGTATTTTGCATGACAAAAGACAAACAATTTAGGGGAAAATAAATCCTTTCACAGAAAGTTGATTTTGCTAAAAGTGCTTATAAAAATTAAATAAATACAGTTGTACTGATCTATTGGCTTAATGGAGAGAATTCAAAATCCAGAGTTAAGCAATTCCTTTATTAAAATCAGTGACAATGCCAGATAAGATGGTGTTGCTTCAGAACCTTATGGCCAGAAATTCTGTATTAATTTGTGAACTGTTCTATTTCTTTCACCATCCCCTAATGCTTATATCACCTAGCCTGAGGAAGAGTACTCCCATGGGACCCATTAGACTTTATCTAATGGACCCCATGGGCCCTTGCCCATTAAGATATATGATATTAAAATATGGATTTTGGTACTGGAGGTCAATTTATTTTTAAAGCAAATCTTTGGTGTAGTCAATATCCTACTTTCAGACCTGCCCCAGTTTCCTGGAAGTATGTTAGATTTCTCAGTTCTCTAATTTCCATGTGTGAGATCATGCTCAGCATTTCCCCCGAAAAAATAGTTTCTATAGATCACAACTATCAATGAGTGTCTTCCAAGGAATAATAATAAAAATGCTTCCAAGTTAGGGATTTAACCATTCTGTTCTTGGTAGTCTGAAACACGTAAATACAGTTCAGAAAAATGAAGACTGTTCCAATTTGTGGCTGCTTTAAAAAAAAAAAAACCTTAGCTTTAAGTAATTTATAAATATCTTTCCTGTGATTAACTGAAAATTGGATCTCACTCAATATGAGAACCATATTCAATGCTATTTTTCCCATTACATTTTTTAAAATCAACTTCTGATGTGACCAAAGGTAGCGAGCATTATCAGTTGGCTGAGAAAAACTTCCAGAATGTTGAGGGATTGCTGTCATGAATATCCACTGAAAAAAAGCACACTTTCATGCTCCAAAGTGAAGATAAATATATTTCCAAAAAGAGCACACATTAAGCCATCCATTCAGATACCATCAGGAACATCTGCTACTGCTCATCTGTGGGAATTCTGGGGTCAAAATAAGACTCTATTGCCAGAAAAAACAGTGAAGCACTGCGCAAAGAAAAACATAAAAACTACACCAACCCGTCTTTCAATAGGTAACAAATTAATTTCTTGGGGTATAATTTTTGTAGCTGTCCACAGGATGGAAGTTAATGAAAAGTAATGGGACTTATGTAATTTTAAACTAGTTTTCCCTTCTCCCTTTTGGACTTGCATAAAACCTATTTCTCCTTCTTGAAATGAAGACAGATGTATATATGCGCTAAGGAAGTCACAGTACAATCATATGCATATCTACTCAAAAATAAGTCCCATGTAATTTAATGGGGCTTACTCCTAGGTAAGTGTTTGCAGCCTCAGTCACTGATTGAAATGTGGCAGTCATGAGGTCAAAGCTGCACAGTAGCACATGACTGTAACTTTACTGAAGAAAAATGAAAATGGGGGGAAAACACACACAACACAATATATTAAAACAACCAGGGAAAGCCATCACCTGCAGGAGAGGGAGTCCTGCTGCCCAGGGAGGAGGAAGTTGGTGCGGGTGTTGGCTACTGCTGCCTACTTGTTTGGTGTTTTTTTTTCTTTTCCCCAGGCTTCAGCTATGTGCCTGGGAGGGAAGATACAGGGCCAAGTGAGGGGATCTGAGGGGTGCCCCATTAGTAGGCTGACCATACAAAAAGGAGGACAGGGCTCCTGTAACTTTAACAGTTGCAGAGAAAAGGGAATTTCAGCCGGCATCATTTGTATGCAATTAGTACCTGATGAAATCCCCTCTTCATCACAGCAATTAACGTTGCAGGCACTACACTAGAGTGACCAGATACAAAAGAGGGCAGGGCCCCTGCAGCTTTAACTGTTGTAATGAAGAGGGAATTTCACCAGGTACGAATTGTATACAAATATACAAATGAAACCGGCTGAAATTGCCTTTTCTCTACAACTGTTAAAGTTACATGAGCCCTGTCCTCTTTTTCTTATGGTCAGCCTACACATTAGTGTACTGATGGGTAGAGGGAGATATGGCATTGTGAGGAGGACTTGCCAGGTAAGGGGAACGTGGCCCAGACAGTTAATGACTGTGCCTTGTTCTGGTCCCCTCCATACCCATACCCTTTTCATATGGTCAGCCTAGATTAGGAATTCTGTTGGTGTACCACTAGGCTGACCATATGAAAAGGAGGACAGGGTTCATGTAACTTTAACAGTTGTAGAGAAAAGGGAATTTCAGCCAGTGTCATTTGTATGCAGTTAGTCCCTGGTGAAATTCCCTCTTCATCACAACAGTTAAAGTTGCAGGCACTATACTGGAGTAACCATATACAAAAGAAGGCAGGGCCCCTGCAACTTTAACAGTTGTGATAAAGAGGGAATTTCACCAGGGACTAATTGCGACACTGGCTGAAATTCCCTTTTCTCTACAACTGTTAAAGTTACATAAGCCCTGTCCTCCTTTTCATATGGTCAGCCTATGTATCATCCACCCCGCTGCTCAATGGACTCCCTAGCTGAGCTGACAGTGGTAGTCTCAGGGGTACTGTTGAGATCTCCCAGACTCTTGGTTCTGGGTGATGTCAACATTCATGCCGAGGGCACTTTGTCTGGGGCAGCTCAGGATTTCACAGTCTACATTACAATCATGGGATTGTCCCAACATGCCATCAGTCCAACGCATGTAGCAGGACATACTCTAGACCTGTTTTTTTCAACTGAACATGGAGATGGTGAACTGAAAGTGGGGGACTTAACATCAGTCCCATTGTCATGGTCAGAACACCACCTGCTGAGGTTTAGACTTATAGCAGCTGTCCCTCACCCTCTGCAAGGGTGAGGGACCCATTCAGATGGTCTGCCCCCAGAGGCTAATGGATCCAGATGGTTTCCAGAGGGCTCTGGGGAGTTTCCTGGCTGATAAGGCTGGCTCTCCTGTTGAAACCCTGGTTGACTTGTGGAATAAAGAAATGACCCGGGCAGTTGACACGATTGCTCCTGAGCTCCCTCTCCTGTGTAGAGCTTGTATGGCTCTGTGGTACACCCCAAAGTTGAGAGTGATGAAACAAAAGAGGAGATGACTTGAGTGCAGATGGAGACGAACTCCTGATGGATGCAATCAAACACTAGAAAGTGCCTATGGTAAGCTGTATTCAGGGGCAGTGAGGGCAGCAAAAACATTTAATTGCTGACACTATTAAATCATCAACCTGCCACCCAGCGGAGCTCTTCAGAGTTGTCTGAAGGCTTTTACATGCCAGCCCCAAGGACATGGTAAAACCATCTGAGGCCCGCTGTAATATATTGTCTAGGCACTTCCAGGATAAAATCTTTGGCATCTATCAGGACTTAGACTCCAGCATTATAGCAGGTGAATCAAGTGAGATATCCAGAGCACAGGCTTGTCCTGTTTTCTTGGATGAGTTTCAGTTGGTGCAGCTCGAGGACGTTGACAAGGTGCTTGGACAGGTTCGTGCAACCACTTCCACATTGGATCCTTGCCCCTCTTGGCTAATAAAAACTAGCAGGGATGGAACAACTGGCTGGGCCAGGGAAGTGATTAATGCCTCTTTGCAAGAGGGATGGTCCCAGGCTCCTGAAAGAGGTGGCAGTGAGACCACTCCTAAAGAAATCTTCCTTGGACTCTGAAAATCTTAATAACTACAGGCCAGTAGCAAATGTTCCATTCCTGGGCAAGGTCCTTGAGCAGGTGGTTGCGAGCCAGCTCCAGGCACTCTTGGATGAGACCAGTTATCTGGATCCAGCTTGCTCACTCTGCAGATGTAGCCACTCCTGCACAATGTTGAGTAGTGATGTCTAAAAAACACTGAAAAGCAGGATCAGACTACTTTCTTAGAAAACAAGTAGACAGAATAGTAACTGCACATTTTGCTCCATATCTCAGCTTCTACAACAGCTAGAGACTTGCTTTTTTTAAAGGTACAATCCAATGCGTTTCTAGACAGAAAAAGGTGGCTGGAGCATGCTGGTAATTGTATGGCTTTTTTCTGTCTAAACATGCACAGGATTGCAGCCTTAAAAAATGAAAGCTGGAGATCTGTGGATTATGGTTTATCGGGGGGAGAGGGGAATGCCCCATGCCCCCTGCTTGCAGATGGCCATGTAGGCACTTCTCATATGCTGACTAGTGCTGGGGCAGAATTTTCTAACAGTCCAGTTTGGAATACCACTTTGGTGTACTCATAAAGCACACCAGCACTCCAAACCAAGTGATTTCCTCCTACAGCTATAGTTCTTCTCCAGACCAAAGTGTATCTGAGCCAGAAAAAGAATTTCCTTTTCACCTCCCACCTTTGAATGACTCCGTCTGTCTGTAGTCCATACCACTTTCACATGTGTTCACTGACTCATGAATCTATTTCATCATATTTCCACATTAGTCTGGGATATTGGAAAAAAAAGATTATGTATGATCGTTTGCATTTAAATGCATTGGGCAGTATCCAACAGCGTTGCTGCACTCCCACTGATTGGGAGTGACCGCTTGCGTAACGGGTAGTGATTGGTTCTAAAAGTAACCCTGGAAAGAAGTGGAAATGCTCATTTTTGGATGAGGAAAGGTCAGCAGGGCTCCCTTCTATGAACTCTGTTCAGGAAGTGAGCATTTCCCTGCATCCCAGGGTGCTTTTAGAGCCAGAAATTCCCTGTTGCACAAGGAATCGTTCCTGGTAATGCACGGGCAAAATAGCATGCTCCCCATATTTTTTCTCGAAAGATGCATTCAACTCTATTTTCTCTCAAAATATACATTTTTAAAAATGTAGTTTTGTACAACTTTGAGCCAAGCCTGAACATATTTTGATGCGTTTTTGAGTTCAGCATTTTGATACATTGCTGTTTCCTTCTGGAGATGAAAATATGGTGCATGGCAGCTGACAACTCTCTCTCTCTCTCTGTGCAAAAGTGCTTTTAGCAGCAACAGTCTACATTACCTTGAAGGTGGAAATGCAACTACATAACTTTAAAGTGAATGAGGCGGGAACAAGGTAGGGTAGCCAAATGGGGAGAGCCATTTTGGTTCTGCCCTCTCAGGCATTCCTACCCCTCCTATCCCTGCGCCAGGGATGTTAGGATAGGGTGACCAGATAAAATCCAGGTCAGGGCTCATGTAACTTTAACAGTTGTAGAGAAAAGGGAATTTCAGCCAGTGTCATTTGTATGCAATTAGTTCCTGGTGAAATTCCCTCTTCATCACAACTGTTAAAGTTGCAGGGGCCCTGCCTTCTTTTGTATATGGTCACTCTAGTATAGTGCATGCACCTTTAACTGTTGTAATGAAGAGGGACTATCACCAGGAACTAATTGCATACAAATGACCCTGGCTGAAATTCCCTTTCTCTACAACTGTTAAAGTTACAGGAGCCCTGACCTGGATTTTATCTGGTCACCCTATGTTAGGATATGCAGTTCAGGGGACACAAAATGTGCTGACACCCCAAGAAAACTATGAGCACCATCAGACAAGGGGATTGTGTTTCCTTACAGTCACTTCCCCCTCCCTGCTTCTGTCTCACAATACTTCCTCTTTCTTTACACGAAGAAGAAAGAAGAAGTAAACAATGACCACATGACCCACTCAGTGGGCATTTTTATCCCACTGCTTCTCCTGCATGCAGCAGGGAAATGCAGCATGTTTCGCTACAGTTGAACAAAGTCAGATTTTCTGGGTCTTTTTAGCAACGGGAAAATGAGCAGAAGGGGCGGGAGATGTATGGGAGGTGGACGGCATTGACCAAAGGACTCGTGAAAAACCGTGAGTAGGCAGCAATGAGTGTGTGACAAAGAACACGTCTGATGATGCTCTACATCTCTCAGTGTTATTGGTAACATCAGTGCTTTCAAAGCAGTATGTCAAGCACCAGGGAGGGAAGGAGTTAAGAGCGCAATCCTATGCATGTTTAGACAAAAATAAATCCTGCAACTCCCAGCATCCCCCAGACAGCATGGGGATTTGTCTAAACATGTGTAAGATTGCATCCTAAAATGAGCAGAGAGAGTGGGCAGGGGAGAGCAAGAGAGGCGAGGCAGAAGGAAAAGAAAGCAAGAGACCTGCCTCTTTGCTACTCTGAATAAATTAGCACATGGAGTTGCCAATACCACTTCAGCAGCTAGGTGAAGAGCTGGGGGTTCACATAGGCTGACCATATGAAAAGGAGGACAGGACTCATATAACTTTAACAGTTGTAGAGAAAAGGGAATTTCAGCCAGAGTCATTTGTATGCAATTGGTTCCTGGTGAAATTCCCTCTTCATCACAACTGTTAAAGGTGCAGGCACTATACTAGAGTGACCATATACAAAAGAAGGCAGGGCTCCTGCAACTTTAACTGTTGTGATGAAGAGGGAATTTCACCAGGAACTAATTGCATACAAATGACACTGGTTGAAATTCCCTTTTCTCTACAACTGTTAAAGTTAAATGAGCCCTGTCCTCCTTTTCATATGGTCAGCCTACCCTATGGTGTAGAAAGGGCTACATGCATAAACACACCCATAGACAGACAGACAGATGTGAATGTGTGTGTGTGTGTGGTGAGTGTGACTCACCCATCTCTAGTGCTTACTCCACCTGTCTTCTGTCTCCTCTCTGCTGCTACTTCATGCATCCCACGAGATATTGCTTCCCTTTCCCCTTGAACCACTGTCTGATAGCAGCTGTCTCTTTCTTCCCAGCTCCCCACTCCACCAGTTGCTACTGACTGCAAAACTTCCAAAGTTCTGAAAGTCCATTTACATCTCTGTGTATAATCTAGAACTGCAGCTGTTATAACTCCTACACCATAATTAGCTCTTAAATAGAAGACAACCTACGAAAAGACACACATTCTGTCTCTATAGGAAGCCAAGCCATTTAGCAGAAAGTCTGACCTACCAGAAAAACCAGTGACCTAGTTTTAAATGAGCAATGCTGTTCGGGGAAGATAGGGAGCCAAGTGGGATGCAGAGAGCTTATATGACAAACTGTTCTGTTTGTGTCTAACAGTGTTTCCGTCTACAGTGATCAAGTCATGTCAAAATAATACACATTCCAAGTTCTTAAGGGCAATAATATCAGCATAAATGAGTGAAGCTAATAGCCACCAAAATTGATTTTGCTTTGTCAATATCAAATATGGAATATTGTTTGTTTTCACATTTCCTTTTTGCATACTTGATTGATATTTGTTTTAATCTTTGATTCCAAAAAAGAGCAACATATGCTTAATTACACGGTGTTATTACTGGTTAAGTAGTAGACAAAAGTCCATACAAAGATTGGCCAAGCTGGAGAAAAGCTGGTGGGGAAGAGTACTAATGTGGATCCTCTCCTCTCTTACCTACTTGGATCTGCTGTCGCTGCTCTTGTTTTCAGCTCTTGTTTTCAGCTTTTGGGTCATTTTAGATCTTGTACTTAATGGTATTACCTGATGGTGGGTGGATAACACTTCTCTTCTCCCCCCACCATCTCCATACCGAATATGCGAGAGCAAACAAACAGTCCAAACATACACACTCACACGCTATTTGGCCTCATCTACACCAAGCAGGATATAGCACTATGAAAGCAGTATGAAAGTGGTATATAAAAGACAGGAGCCACACCAAGCAGGATATACAGTAGTGGTTAGGCTGACCATATGAAAAGGAGGACAGGGCTCATGTAACTTTAACTGTTGTAGAGAAAAGGGAATTTCAACCAGTGTCATTTGTATGCAATTAGTTCCTGGTGAAATTCCCTCTTCAGCACAACAGTTAAAGGTGCATGGGCCCTGCCTTCTTTTGTATATGGTCACTCTAGTATAGTGCCTGCAACTTTAACTGTTGTGATGAAGAGGGAATTTCACCAGGGGCTAATTGCATACAAATGATACTGGCTGAAATTCCCCTTTCTCTACAACTGTTAAAGTTACATGAGCCCTGTTCTCCTTTTCATATGGTCAGCCTAGTAGTGGTATGAAAGTGGTATATGGTATGTGTCTTATAGGTCCCAACAGTTGTCAGTGCACTTCAATACCGCAATGAAGCAGTAGTGTGGCTTCTGCCTTTTATATAGCACTTTCATACTGCTTTCATAGTGCTATATCCTGCTTGGTGTAGATGAGGCCTGTGCAGTTTTTAACTTTAAACTCATTTAAATCATAACAACAATATGGCAAGAGGATACAATGGAGTTTGCTCCTGCTGCCTTAATGCTTATATTTTCCTCGCAGAAAAGGATATTCTTGTTGCAGAAAAGGTTATTTTTAAATATCAAAATAATAACGTTAGGAACTCTAACCATTGGTAGCCATGCAATGTTTGCAAAAATAAAAAAAAGTATGCTGCGGTGAGCAGCATCAGCCCCATTGGGGCCTGGGCATATTTGCCAGCACCCCACAAACTGCCTCTTTCTGGATGGTCATTTGGGGAGCCCTGGGATATGGGGCCCTGAACATGGGCCCTGAGGTCTAAGCTTGGCTTTATCACTGATCAGGCTGCTTCCCTGTGCATAAACCGGGCTTTATGTGCTCTAGGGAGTGTGTGTATTTTGGGAAGGCAGCCATTGAACAAGATGGATCTATTCATGGAGCCCACCGTGGACTTCCCCATCAACCACTTCCCCATCATGCTAGTTTGAGCATGACAAGGGGACAGAAGAAATGTTCTGTCTTTTTATTTCATGCATATATTATATACTATGTTAATTTGCCACCTCCCCACATCCTATCCAAGCTTTCCCTAATAGTTGGGAGTTCCTTCCCCCACCCCTTCAATATTTGGTGTAGACAATTCTAGCACCAGTTATATAAGAGACCAATTATTTTATTTCTTAGTAACATTAATTAATTGACCAAATCTTGTTACAATACTTAAATACATATTTTCTCTTTAAAAATGAATATGAATATGACCTAATTTGAAAGCACCCAAACCATATATCATTTCTTTTGGCCTTAATTTCACTGTGCTTAAGGGCACAACCCTTTTAGATCTGCCCTGGTACTTGTAAACCTCTGAATTCTGCATGTAGCTACATGGGAGTTTCCCCCACCCCCATCTAACGGAGGCTTCAAGGAAGGGGTGCAACAGAAGCTGCAGAGACCTGGGATATGGCATAAGCCATCCCCTCCCCTCCCCATCCCACCCACCAGCATGCCCTCTTTCCCTTTTCTGATATTGTGCTTGTGAGCTCAGAGAGACATCCAGACTGGTTCTTTCTGTGCCGGCTGGAAGGGGAAAGGGAGGGAACCCAGTTTCCTAGCTCCAAGGTCATAGCCCTGTCTACAACCTTAGCTCTGGGAATCTGAAAAATCTTATGGACCCCCAAATGCTTTCTAGGGGGCATAGAATCACTCCCTAATTGTAGGTGAAGTGTTAGATCCAGCCTATCTACACTAATGCATTAGATTTATATGACTGGAATTGACTTTTCGCAAGCCTTCTGTCTTTACAGTGGAAAAAATTGTCTTCCCCCCCCCCCACTTTTCTCCCATAAATAGAATCTAAGGTTATGAGAAAAATGTTCAGGTAACAGAATGCTCAGTTAACTATCTCTTGTCACTGACATGGGGCAGAGCACTTAGGGAAGTTTGATAGCGTAGAAACCAGGGCCAGATCTACACCAAGCAGGATATGACCCTTTGAAAACTGCTTGGGAACTGCATATGGAGTGTGTCCTGGGTCCCAACAGTTGTCAATTCTGTTATAAACTGTTTTAAAGCAGTAGTGTAGATCCTGCCCTGGTTCCATGCCAGTATGCGGCTTTCAAGTTTCTGTTGCTCCTGGCCATAGGTGTCCCCCCCCCCCCCCGGATGCAAAGCATTCATAAATAATAAGGATCTATACAATACCTTAATATGTCTCCTCTTTCTTCCTTCTGGAAATCCCTCTGACAGCACAAATTGCTCTTAGGGATTTAAATCTTATTGATTTTCAAGGGGAAATTGGTATTTTAACATACATTTGTACTTTTAAACTCATCTATATGCATATATGAACACAGAATGGAAAAAACCCTTTGCCTATTTTAACCATTTCGCAAATTGTAAAGGCTTGATCCAGTCTATATGGGTGCAGCACCTACATGTGCAGGAATCCCTTTAGGGCATAATAAAGCCTCACCCTCCTGGTCCTCACAGGGCACACACACAATACAGACTAACATAGCAGGCAGTTATAGGGAATGGGAGGCCTTCATATTCTTCCCATATTAGTGTCCACCCTTTTTCCTTCTGCTTCACCAAGGAACATACAGATGAGGGAGAGCTGCATGGAGATATAGGAATCATGCATAGACCTCACATCCCCTGTAACAGCCTGACACCCTGAGTGCTTCTGCATGCATCCTATGAGAAGGTAAAATATGGGACTTTATTAGGCTCTCACTGGGGACTACAGTGAGCTTAAATAAGTTTACCATATTTACTTTTAGTTTACAGTTACATTAGGATTCTTGAAAATGAAAGATGCTAAATGTGTATAGGCTTCTTTATAAGCTCAATCAGACTGGGAGGATATCACGCTTGCCTACCATTGCTTCTCCACCCCGGCTTTTGTTGCTCGATATTTTCTCTTTCTCTCAGGAAGAAGAAAGAGGAAATAAAGAATGCACATGGCCCATTCAGGAGTTATCTTTATCGCACCGCTTTTTCTGCACATAGAAGAAAGCGGCAACTTCTGTCCTTAAAATAATACGAACTTACTGGGAGCTTTTTTTTGTCGCGCGAAGAAAGCTAGAAGGGGCAGGAGGCAGATGACATCATGAGAGGGACCCATAAAAATCTGTGAGTGCCCGGTAACGAGCATGCAATAAAACAATTGTCTGATTATACCCTATGTTGTTGTATTGCACCATACCATGTTGTATGCACCATACCTATGAATTGTCTAAAAAGACAAAAAATGTGTCACCAAAAAAAAGGACAGTGATTTGCCTAGAATGTGCATACGCTATTTTATATGTATAGATCAAATTTATAAATTATTATAATGGAAACAGAAATATAGTACATCTCACCATAGTGTGGAAGACTGTGAGCATGTGACTCTGTGTCTGCTGTCTAGGTACTAATGGTGAATGGGCAACAGTTTTTCTGGTCCTTTATTTTTAAACAGGAATTGAACAGGACAGCCTTTGAAATAGAGGATTGTCCTATGTGAAAGAGTAAATATGGACACCCTAATTATATTTAAGATCAACTTACTTACAGTCCTATCCTCTGGGTATTTATTAAGAAGTACATTCCACTGGGAACTTACTCCCAGGTTAGTGCACATAAGATTGCAGTGTTAAAAACATTACTCTGTTGTTTTCTTATGTGGAGAAGGAGTTGTTTATAATACAACTAGAGCTATTTTTCCCCAAGTAGAAAAGTAGAAATATTTGCAGTAGGGGTACGAAGTGAAGTGTTCTTTATATAGTGTGTATTGAATTATGTCCGCCCTGAAATCCCAATGATATAGGTTGGGATACAAATGTTTTAATAAATAAATAAATAAATGTCACAATTAGCTATGAACAGATTTTGTAAAATTCATTCCATCTGCATTTCACAGATTGGCAGATACCTTTCGTTCCATCATCCGCTAATTAGCGGAATCTAGGGTTTTCCAATTTCTCCAACTTGTGCAAATTTGCTTTTGTGAAAATTCACCAATTTTGGCCTCCCCCAAGTGTGGATTTTCATGCTTTAGCCTATGGGGGAAATGCACATCTTTGGCTAATTCCCATTGACTATAATAGCGTGGTTATCTGAAAATGGAGTGGTTTGCCAATGGATAATCCAATGATGCAGAGCAAGGGAGCTGCTCTGAAAATCGGAGCAGAGAAGCTCCTCATCAGAGCTCCGCTTTGGATTTTGGAGCAGAGCAGTCCCGCTCTGCACACCCCTATTAGTCACAATATCCAACTATTAAATACTTTAAATAATATTCTGCTTCATTGCTATGCTTTCTGTGCCTGCCATTCCAGGATATGATAGCCTTTCCACTATTGGACAGCTGGAAAGGAAGCATACATTTTGTGTTAAGATACCCAATAGATGTGCCAGTGGGCCCTTCAGACAACATGCTAAGCCATAGTTAGACAGCTAACCCCTTTCCAGCAACTGGTTAGGGAGCATGCTTAAACCATGGTTATTTAGCTACCATAGTTAGGAATGGTTCACACGAGACACGAAGCCATAATATTTAGCTCAAAATGCTTAACCACCGTGGCTTAGCATGCAGTCTGAACAGGGTCACTGAGTGAAATGTGAGAACCATTCTGTGTAAAAGCTAATTTCAAGATATGTTTTTTGGCCTCATCCAAACATCCAAACATCCCTACTGATGCTGATTGCTGGGGTCCCAAAAGGCATTAGAGATTTACCCCAAGTTGGGTTTGCAACAAATGTTTTCATTGAGTTTGTGACACCAGTAGTACTTGACTATGTAGATCCAACCCCAACCCCAATATGGTGTAGTGTATCAAAACATCAAAACAGCTGTTGATGCAAATTTTAAATTTTGTATGCTCTTTTATGGTCTATAGACTATAATAAAGTATAAACACCATATTTTTAAAAATCATTCAGTATGACAGCTTTGTAATAATTGCAAGGAAATAATATTGGCTAGTATTCTTACCTATTATTCTTATCTGTCATTTCTGACAATCAGTTATGCAACATTCTTTAAAAGTACTGTCACACTATTTAGAATAGTGTAATATCCACTAGTACATCCGTTTTTATTTTTCTTACTGAATCATGCATGAGGGATAGGCCTAACCAAAGTTAATATTACTTTCAAGCATGCATGCTTAAGGATGTAATCCCATATACTTTTACTTGGGAGTACACTGCAATGAATTTAAAAGGGCTTACTTCTGAATACACAGGTATAGGATTGAGTTGTAAAGACAGTCTGCTTCTATGATGCTCGCTCCTTAAAGACATACTTCCATTGCAATCCACAATGCACTTAAGCTATACATTTTGCCATTCTCTGTTCCATTGTATGTGTTTCTGCTCAGGCTTTCTGTGGTGAATTGAATTCATCTTAATCCAATGTAACCCAAGAAGATAGTTATTAATGAGTTGGGTCAGAATACATTGGCAGAGGCATTCCATCGCATTTGGCTCCTGAGGATTGGTCTTTCTGTGTCCCACTCCTAGCAGGGTCTGAGTTGAGCTCCTGTCTCCTGTTGTCTTTTCTCCCCTGCATGAGAGAATGGAATGAAAGGAGTTATGGAATTGTGATCCTGCTGAATATTGTAGCTCCCCTTTCTGGAATATCACTTACTAGAGCTTCCTACCCTTTGGAACTTCTTGACTCTTGGTTCAGATTATTTGTTCCCCTCTTGACACATGAATGTGGACTTCCACACCAGAAAAGGCTCTTTTCATCTCCTCATAATCTTTGTTCTCCTTGATCAAGGAGACAGAAGAACTGGATGTGATATAGGAGGCATATACAGACACCCAATTCCTTGTAATGGCCTAGTGTGGTAATTGGATGTACACACCACCAGTGAATGGAAATGAATGGAAAACAAAGGCTCTTTTATATCCTATGAAATCCCTCTGTCTGGGGATATTGTGTCTGAATGGGGAAGTTTCATACTCATAATGAGTATTTCTGCTGTTGTCATTTTTTATAACTTCTTCATGCCATCTGTAACTTAAGTGGTAAATGAGATGTCTTTGGCAACAGTATATACCATAACATGGTAGAGGTGGGATGGTTGGGTATTACAATATATATTTAGATTTAATTTTTTTTCATAGAGAATAGAGCAAATTATAGCACTCATATAGAAATCTATATTTAATCTATATTTAAATTCACATTTTCCAGTAGCTTAAGACTAAGCATATCTGGCAATGATGGATGCAATATATATATATATATATATATATATATATTCTTTAATTTTTCCCAAATGTTTAGTATTTCTGAGACTGTCCATGAGAAGGTTGGTAACATCCAGTCTTTAGAAAGGACAAAGTTCCTTTGTCATGTTCCTCAGACTCTGCTGAAAATTAACATGACAATATTCTGAACCCTGCAATTATAGAAGACGTCATCAAGATACTTATGCAAATATTCTGAATACATGTAATTATGGAGAAAGGGGGAAAATGCCATTCAAGATAACAGGTGCCACTTCCTGGGGTGCTTTTCCTATGTGCAGCAGCAAGCTGCTCCGATTATATCAAGTGATGAGGATCAAAATATATTTTAATAAGCTAGAGAGTGGCATTCAGCCAATACAACCAAACACTCTAACTTAGGATACACTGTGTGCAGGCATTAACTTTTTAAAGAATATATATTTGCATGCTAAATTATGGCATAAAATGTTCTCATTCTTCCCCAGAAATTAGTGGTGACTAGTAAGGCTGTTTGATAGGCAAAACTACCGTCTAGGGATAGATGTGGAGGGGAGAAATTTTAACCCTTAGCTTTTGGCGCTGGGGGACAGTAGTGGACATGGGAGGTACTGCAGCTACTATCAGGGAAGTAAATATGTGCCGATTATATAGTTTTTCCTGGTAATGTCAGCAGCCTGCACCTGATCTGGAGCAACCACCCACTGACCAATAAGGCACTCTTAGTGTGCTGGCTGCAACATCTTCCACCTCCACAGGTAAAGGTGAGAATGCCTCTTCATCCATCACCATGCTTCACTCGCCTCACTTGCAGTCACCGCCTGAAATATTATGCAGACTGGAATAAATTTTCAATTAGTTCTGATCTATCCATGTTTACTCAGATGTAAGTCTCATTATATTCAGTAGGACTCACTCCTAGGCAAACACACTTAGCAATCAGTAAATCAAATTAAATTCTGGACTTCTGAGTAAACTTCCTTGGGATTGTATTGTTAGTCCTGCACTACCTAAGTCCAAACACATTATTTGTGTAGGAGGAGGTATGAAGAACATCCTTTTGTAGGACACAATCCAGCCAAAAGTCAGGTACTGTTTATGGTCTGCCTTGATTTCAGTGGGAAAGGTAAGCATGCATTTAAGGTGGCAATGCTATGCTCACTCACCTGGGATGAGTTCCATTGAGCACAGTGGGACTTACATATACATAAGCATGTATGATACCACTCTGTAAACCTCTCTCATTTAACATAAGAGTACTTGGCTTTTGCAGGATGTTGTCCTGTAAAAGAATGATGCACCTCACAGTTATCAGCATTCAGACCTACTATTGAGTAAGAGGACTTCAGAATGGGAAGGAATTCTTTTGACTAATACTTCATTCCCTTGACTTGTGGTTTAACTATGTCCAATGAAAAAACAACCACAATATCCCAAAAGAATCTCTTCCACTGCTTTGCCAGAGAACAATGTCTAACTTGAAATCTCATTCTTGCTAAAATATTGAGACCTCTTTCTTTCTTTCTTTCTTTCTTTCTTTCTTATGTGGGACCATGCTGGTAAGAGACAAAACATTTGAAAAATTTGGATCGCCTTTCAATTATTTAACACAATATATTATACAAGCAAGTTAGTTTCCCATGAACACAGATTTGAAAAATTAAACCTAAAAAAAAGTTTAACTTAACTAAAGCTGTACTGAGACGTTTAGAAGTTATTTTGTTAAATTTAACAGCTAGAGACATCCTTTCTAAGTAACAACTCAACTTCTTACGATGAGTGTCTCTTAATCCCTTCATGATTTGTTTACAGGCCATAGGTTACTGGTGTATCATTCAACTTTGGCCTGCATCTATATTTATCAAGGTGTACATATACTGTTTTGGTGTTCATATTTCATTTTGCTCCAATTTGCAATTAATTATACTTGATGAAATAAAAAAGAAATAAAAAAACATTTATAGTACATTGTTATAGAAAATAGCCTTACAAAAGCTTTATGGACATAAATAAACTCCTAACTTTGAATTATAATGAAAACCATTGTTATTTGTAGAAACTACATGTGAAGAGCTTTCCAATGAAGTATGTTTCATGAGAATCGGTCAGCAGGAAGGCAGTCAAAAGGGGATGACCATCTAACTACCGATTTTGAATTATATATGAGATTACTGATTTCACTCTGGGTGCCTCCCCACTCTTGGTAAATCCAAAATAATTCTATAGAAACTGCTTGAGCTATTTTGCCTCTGAAGTGACAGAGAAGTAGAAAGGAAGATAAATCTAGCTTCATAATATCCTAATAGGAAATATGAGACATTTCTAGCACAAAAGGTGAAAGTAATTGGTCCTAAGAAAGGCAAGGTTGATTAGAACTTACACTTAGTGCCCCAACCTTTTAGGAGTTGTAATACCTCTATTTCTGATTTCCCAAAGTCGAAAGGGAGAAGACAAATAAGCAAACTAGAGAATAATATACAAGGGACAAATACACCCCTGTCTGGTTGTTAGTGGAGGAATTGGTAGTTTAATGGATGAGTTCACCTCATTTCTTCCCTACAGATAAATTACTGGGTAGCCTTCCTATCACACAAACTCATAAAAGCTATTCACAAAAGATCAAAAAATCAATTTCTAGTCCCTCTGGTGAACTATCACCATATTATGTCTAGAGAGCAGCAATTTCACCCTTAATTGTAAAATTCTTGGCTCTTCAGGACCTGTTGAAATTGTTCTTAGATTGCATCCTTTGTGTGTGTGTTTGGTGTGTGGGGGGGTGACTCAGCCTTTTCCTCAACCCCCGTCTACAATAGGAGAACAATTAAGCATGAGCCAGATTGTCTTCCCAATGCAATTAGGCAAGAACAGAACAGAAAACCCACCCTCGTAAAGCATTTATATTTTCAACAAGTTAAATATGTTAAAATCAGTATCAGAGAATACCAAAGAAAACTAAACATCTTATTTCTGGAAAGCATCCATTTTTTTTTCTTTTCTTTTATAGATAATTTGCTTTGGGATGGGCAAGCCTGCCTATGTCTGGTCCAAGTCATGTTCATATGCTCACAATTCTATCTCATTCCATTTCTGCATTAATCTGTGGATGTTGTTTAAAAATCATGATAAATTATTCCCAAAATATGGATTTAGGTATTTAAATGCATATTTTGGTATGCTAAAACTGTTAAGAATGGCATCACAACATTTGGACAAGTGCATATCCAGTGGATAGTTTCCAATCCTCACATTTGTCACAGAGGTGCAGATCTGGCCATTTTGTATAAAAAGTTGCAAATATGAAATTCCTGAAGCATCCCTGATTACACTTGCCTGTGCATGCCATGCAATTGGCCAGCAGAATAAGATACAATGTGCTTATAACTTGGGTGTAAATGAATGACAACATTGCTTTTCTTCTGTATTAGCTTTGTTTTCCCTCTGTAACTTTTGCAAGATCTAGTTGGCTACATGATGGATATTACTGTTCATTGGAAGAATATTGATTTTAAAAACAAATGGTACCAAAGCAGCAACTGGTCAAGTGCTAGGAGGAGAGTTACAAAAGCTGGAAAGCATCCAAAATAGACTCACGAATGGAAGAGAAGGATTTCAAGATGCTGAAATAGAGATTTTATTTGTAAAAAAGCCAAATACAGTTTGGCCTTTAATTTTTTATTATTATTTTAAAGCCTTTCTTCAAGGGGCTGTAAGATAATACAAGACAACACATTACCAAAGCAGCAACTGATCAGATGCTAGGAGTGTGCCGCCTGAATCTTTATGGAAGGAATCTACTATGCTGCAAACAGTGGACCTATCTACACCAAGCAAGATACAACACTTTGAAAACATTTTGAAAACTGTATATGGAGTGTGTCCTGGGCCCCAACAGTTGTCACTACTGTTATAAACCATTTTAAACTGTTTTAAAGCAGTAGTGTAGATAGGCTCAGTTTCTCTCATTTTCAAGCCTCCCACACACACACAGGTCAGTCTTTTTGTAGAAATAAAAAATGTTTTCCCCTGGGGGGTTGTGTGTCACATGCATCATGACTGTAATGCTTACAACAGGTAAGTCAGTATTAAAATCACCATGTTGCAAGTAAGTTCAGTCCGAGGCCTTCTGCTACCCAAGGTGAACCAGAAAATGCCACCTCCCCTGTACTCTTCCTCCTCCTCTTTCTTCTCCTACAAGCCATCTGGAGCCATCTCATTCCACAGTGAAATGGCATAACTGAGTAGCCAGGCTTCTGAAAAAGGCCTTTACGTCCCAGGTAGGGTCCTTCCTTGGAGCATGGCATTGGGACAGCAAGGCAAGATAAGCAATTGGATGATGGGGTGAGATAGTCCAGTTGCTTTGTGTCAGTGGTAAAAAATACTGTAACATTATCTAACCTCACGTGACAAAGTAGCAGTGGGGTTGCTCCTAGGAAGCATCAGGTGGCAGCCTGTCGTGACTCTGGCTAACTCTCCAAGCTTCTGCCCACGACTTTAGGCACACTGATACACAACAATAACTAGGGGTGTGCACGGACCCCCCGGATCGGATCGGGACCCGGATCGGGACCTCCAATTTTGTCCCGGACTGGTTCGGACAAAATCGGAGGCCCCCCGGACCGGATCGAGTCCGATCCCGACCCAAAAATCGTACATTTTTGGATCGGCCGCCATTTTTTTCCCCATAGACTTGCATTGCAATGCAAGTCTATGAGGAAAAAATGGCGGCGGGTGGGTAAGGGGGGGCCTAACTCCCTCCCCCCCCCGGGGCCGTCCGCTGTGGACGGCCCCGGCAGGTAAACCCCCTCCCCCGCGCTCCCTACCCCCCCTGGGGCCGCCCGCTTCCATCCGCTGGCGCCCGCGGGCGCCAGTGGATAGAAGCGGACGGCTCCGGGGGGGGTAAGCCCCCTTCCCCGCCACTGCTTACCTTCTCGGCCCGTCCGGCGCCGGCGGCTACTACCAGCGGGCTCCGCGGCCTACTCTCGAGTAGCGCGCCGGGTGATGACATCACCCGGCGCGCCACCCTGGAGCAGGCCGCGGAGCCTGCTGGTAGTAGTAGGCGCCGGCACCGGACGGGAGCCGCCGGGCCGGGCAGGTAAGGGCCCCCCTCCCCCCTCCCCCCTCCGCGCGCCCCCTCCTCCCCTCCACGCACCCCCTCCTTACCTTCCCGGCCCGGCGGCTCCCGTCCGGCGCCGGCGCCTACTACTTCCAGCAGGCTCCGCGGCCTGCTCTAGAGTAGCGCGCCGGGTGATGACATCACCTGGCGCGCCACCCTAGAGCAGGTCGCGGAGCCTGCTGGGAGTAGTAGGCGCCGGCGCCGGACGGGAGCCGCCGGGCCGGGCAGGTAAGGGCCCCCCTCCCCCCTCCCCCCTCCGCGCGCCCCCTCCTCCCCTCCACGCACCCCCTCCTTACCTTCCCGGCCCGGCGGCTCCCGTCTGGCGCCGGCGCCTACTACTCCCAGCAGGCTCCGCGGCCTGCTCTAGAGTAGCGCGCCGGGTGATGACATCACCCGGCGCGCCACCCTAGAGCAGGCCGCGGAGCCTGCTAGTAGTAGTAGGCGCCGGCGCCGGACGGGAGCCACCGGGCCGAGAAGGTAAGTGCCCCCCTCCTCCCCCCCCCGCTGTCCACTTTCATCGGCGGGCGCCCGCTGGCGCCCGCCAATGGAAGCGGCGGTGGGCGCCAGTGGGCGCCCGCCGATCCGCCGATCCGCCGATCCGGTTCGGAGCTTTTTCGGACCGGTTCGGATTGGATCGGCCGATCCAGCTGCGGGATCGGAAATCGGATAATTTATCCGATTTCCCACTGGACCGGACTCGGATCGTGGATCGGGTCCGATCCAGTGCACATCCCTAACAATAACAGTGGGATTTCTTTTATTGTAAATCACACGGAATTCAAAGCATGACAGTTTCATTTCTGCAATCACACACTTGAAGCTGAATACGGACCACACAGCTTTCAGGTAGAACGGCTTAATGCGAACAGCACTCACTCAGGGGTAGACATTTAGAGATTAACCCTAGTCCTTAGAGGGCAGGAGCGGCCACACTGCACTGGAATCCTCTGGAACATAGGGACACTCACGGAAAGCCTCCAGACAGAAGGTAAGACTATCTTGAACTAAATCAGACTCAGCCTGTCAGAGAACGCTGAGCAGATCACCGAAGCAAGACGTCAGGAACTGAACCTCTTCGACCTAGGGAGCCTTCCCAATTCACGTAGCTTTAGCTCTGAGGAAGGTCCTCTCACAGGTCCCAAACACACAGAATTGTAGAACAGCAACAATCAGCCTCTGCCTCCCTCTGCCCGTAACTTTGGCTCCATGGAGGGAGACAGCAGGCTATAGAACACGAATCCAGAACAGTAATCACAAGTCCAAATCTATGAAAAGCCACAGTGCACTTTTCATGGCATAGTTCGTAGAAGTTCCAAGTCTAAACAGCAACAGAACGTGTACAGAGTGCCTCATACAATTCTAAATCAGATAGAAACTCACAACAGCAGAGTAGCACACAAGCAGCAAGAGGTTTGACGAGATAATTCCTAGCAAAGGAATTACTCTCAGGACAAAGGTAATATAGTGTGGAGGCTGGGCAATTCTAAGCTACTTTGATAGACAGGGCTTCAGGCCTGTAATCTAAACTCACGTGCCAACAGGGCGGCACGGTTCAACCTCTTCTGATGACGCCACAGTGTGAGGAAGATAGCCCCCACCTTTGCAAAACATAGTTTAATTCCCAGAGAACTTCCAAGGCCTTCGGCCTACCATTTGAGATAAGCACATAACAGAGAAGCAGAGATACATTTTCTCATGACAAATTGCCAAATCTTCAGTCCATAATTCACAGGGCCAGCCCCGTGAATTGTCTACGAAGCACCTGACACCCAACACAGCCTTAGGCACAACTGAGTAGCCAGGCCCCTCACCTGGCCTTTTCCCCCCTCTCAGACAGGGTGGGAAGTGCATGGCAGGATGGCAGGAAGGCTGGATACATTGTTGTAACTAAAGATCACACTTTAGTTACAACAATGTTCAAAAAATCTACAGACAGGAACACATTGCTGAAGTATGACAGCCATCATCCAGTGACCCTCAAAAACAATTTACCATACAGTCAATTCTTGAGAATAAAACACAACTGCTCGGAACATCAGGACTTTTGTCATGAGTCTCAGATTATGATGCAACACTTCCAGAGTAGAGGATACCCAAAGAAAATAATTGAAGCAGCCAGACTCAAGGCGAGTCAAACTAACCGAGAAAATCTACTGCAACCAAAAGAAAGGATGGCCAATAATAAGATTTCATGCATTTTACCTTTTGATCCTGTCACAAAAGATCTACAAAAGCATATTCGCTCAAATTGGCATTTGCTTCAGGATCTGCCAGGTCCGTCTATGAAACCAATGGTGACATTTAAAAGAACAAGAAATTTGAAGGATTGGCTAATCCACACTGATCATACCAAATATTATCATAAAAAAACCATGGTCCAGCAGACTGTATTAAACCTACCCAGACCTCAAGGACACCACCCATGTGGACATCGTGTGTATTGCAGAATGACTAAAAAAATGCACTCTTTTAGCCACCCCATCAGTGGCAAAGCAATACAGATTGTAGACTTTTTGAACTGCAACACTGCAGGGGGGGGGGGGTTATATGATTATCTGTCCATGCAATAAGGTGTATGTAGGAAAGACAACAAGACCATTGAAGATCAGGATGGGTGAGCATCTGTCTAGTTTAAGACATCAAAGACCAGGGGCACTTCTGGTCCAGCATTTTATAGAAAAAAAACATGGGCCAGATTCTTTGGTTTTTGGGGGGATAGAAAAGGTAAGAGGGGATGAGACAGCACTCAGTAAAGGAGAACTTTTAGGGATTCTATCCTTAAAAAGCCTGGAACCCAGTGGGTTAAATGACTCGTTAGATTTATCCTCTTATAAACAATAGTGAGGATTTGTAGTAAGGCTTAAGCAGAAAAAAGTAGCAGGTTGATAAAAACTTTCCCAAACTGCTAACAGAGTGTTGACAGGATCACTGAGTCACAAGGCAATTAAGACTGCCAGCTGTAGAACTGAATGATTTAAAATTGCTTCCCAACTGACCCTCAGCTCAGAATCTCGAGACGAATGAGCCTATTGGGACGGTATATGAGCAAAAACTTTAAACTGTTTTCTGTTAGAATAATAACAACAATTTGTAAAGAAGTGCTCCAGGTCAGTTTTTTCTAAAAAAATCTCTTACATGAATGTGCAAATGTTGAATATTTCTGGTGTTTTTCTTGGATAGCAAAAGAATGTATACTAAGATATGCTTCAGTTGGTGTAGGGGTGTTGTTTTCATGCTAGCTTAAGACAATCTTTAATGATTTTATGTTTGTATTTTAGTTTTTTTGTGTAGCTCCTGACAAAGGTTTCACAACCGAAACGCGTCGAGCATACAGAAGATAAGACATAAGAAATAAAGAAAAATATATTTTTACATAGCACCAGAGCTTTGCTCTCCTTTTGTCTCCAGCTTGTTGGTGTTTCCTTCCCTCTTTGTTCCATAAGCTCCTCCCAATCCATGCCTGAGGCAAGCAGCTCACCTTACCTCACTAAAGGGCTGCCTTTGCTGAGAGAGAGTGGCTTGTAGTGAGTTCATGGCAGAAGTGAGAATTAAATCAGGGACTATCTTGTTTATACTTCATTGCCTTAGCCACTGTGCTACACCACTGGAAGAGGTCAAATAGGTTTCATCATGGGCTGAGACGGTAGCTTGTATTTTAATCTTGAGAGGGCTCCTGTCCTGAAAAGCAGCCTCTAAATGTTTTAAATAAATACATACATATGGCCAGTTTAACTATGCTTTCTCCTGCATCTGTGGCTGACTCTTTACACAGGGTGTTTCTGCTCCCAGACAGAGAGTTCCTAGCGCTACCAATCAAAATGACATTGTGCAGCTATTCCATCTTTCCCTCCTTAATAGATTTTCTGAGGTAAGGAAAAAGACAAGAGAAACAGTGGGAAAACATGGGAGGGTTAACAAATGGAAAGTGATAATGTTTGATCCCCCAGTAAAATGTTGTGATTGAGACAGGCTAGTTGCAAAATAAAAGCCTCGTCTGGAAGCACCTGCAATCTCTGCTCTGAATTAAATAGAGACAAAATATAATCCATGCCACAAAAAGTTAGTATTGGACAAAGGGCATAGTGGTCAGGTATGTATCTCATGCCTTCTTCGTTGTCCTCTTTGTTCACATAAATTGACCCATCTCTGTGAGATAACATGTCTCTTTTACAGTTACTACTCTGTTTTATAGAATAGTGGATTGAACATTGAAACACGGAAGGGTTTTTTTCTTCTTTTTCAAACCATATCAGACTGAAAAGATATTGTAGATGGCAACAATGTATGTCCAAGAACTGAGGAAACCATTATAAAGGAGAAATTCCAACGCAGTTTAGGCTAGAAGCCTGTAGCCAAGAAAGTGATCAATTACTTCAAATCAATAAGGATGCAATCCTAAGCATGTTTATGTCTCCCAGTCATACGACCCAGTATGACTAGGGAACACTGGGAGTTTTATGACTTATTTTTCTGTCTAAGCATGGATAAGGTTATGCTCTAAGTGGATTTCACACTTTTTCTTAATGTTGCAATACATTGGAACATTTTTATTAACAAGTGTATATTATACAAATGTGTGCACAAGAATGTGTATATTAATGAAAAAAATGCCTTACATTAGTGGAAATTTGTTGTACAAATGTGTAGATGAGGCAAAGTTGCATACAAAAATTAGTCTATCCTGAGAAATGTGCTAAAAATGCACATTAATTTTTGTTCAAACTTTTTTTAAAAACAACCCACAAACTGATAGAGAAATGGGATGAAACAAACTTAACATTGGAAGAATTAGAAACCATAATGGATTGATATGTAATGGCTAGACTTCAGCACCCAGTATCTCCTCAGGTCCCACTTTGCAACTCATGCCCACTCTGTGACACTTCCTTTGGACATTTTTTCTCCTGGCCAGATACCCTATACATTTTGTCTCCCATCTCCAGTATCACAACATACACACCATCCTGACTACTTCGACACATCGTGGCTTTAGACACAATGTTCCCTGCTGTCTCACTCCCTTCTCTTCTCTTCTCTTCTCTTCTCTTGCTCTTGTACTTCACCTGCACATCCCTGGTTCCCCTTTTTAAGGTGCTTTCAGATGCAAGCTTTTATTGATCGATCATTCTGCTCCATTCACGAAAATTTTGGAGGTTCCAGACAACTCTGACTTCTACTCGTAACTAAGATGTGCAGAAATTTCATTTCAATTTGTTTTAGAAAGAAGGTAAGAATCATAAATGTAAGAATCATAAATCCCTTCATATATCGTTACAGAAAGAACTTGAGATTAAAACCCAAAAAACAAATATGGGAGATTTATCCTTTCCATCTTAAGCACTAAGCTCTTAAAAGAATGGGTTTGAATTCCTGGGTATTCAACCTCTCCCTTTTTTCTGTGAGGTTTTTCACCTTTAATGGCTACATCACAGGAAGATACAACATGACCATTTCCATGCTGGGGATAGTTGTATCTATTGAATTTGGCCCGTGCAAATGGTCAAGACTTGTGTTTCAGTTATTTTTTATAAGAATTTACCAAAATTTAAAACTTCTTCCTACTTTGGATGGAAAGAATTTGAGATTTTAAAAAAAGAAAAAATGGGAATCAAGAGAAAACAAAACTGACAGATGCATCGATCCCTAGTGTGGACATCTGTATATACCTCAACTGTACGCTTAGCTTACACTAATAGGAATGTTGCCTATGAATACCCAAGCTGCTTTAACTAATCTTTATTACTGTGGTCCACTGTTTCATGCAAATGACTATATACAAAACTATTGTATATGTACTTATTGCCTGGATGACAAATTCTATCAGGGACAAATTACACAGGTACTCCAGTACTTGCGTTGAGGTAATTTGTGCTGGAAAATAATATGCTATGGCAAAAATTATGAGCCACCTATTTTCAGGATGATGATGGAATCCTCTTCTCCATAGGAGGGGAAAGAGAAAATCTACCACTGGAAAGACAATTTCATACTCAATCTATTGAAGAACATGTAATTTTATTTCATAGTGCCTTGATGGATACCTGTTGCTTTTTCACAATGACAAGGGACGTAGCCTCCCATTTTAATTATTTTGTTTCCCCCAACCTACAAAATTAATTAGGCTTTTTCTTTTCTTCTAATTAATGTCAGCTCTTGACATGTTTGCTTATTTGCATTTTGGCAGAATGAGTTGAAGATTAGACTATTAGGTCAAATACTGTGAGAACTGTGTGAAGCATGTTTCCTCAGGGCTTTCAACCTTTTATCCATTTTCTTGGTAATATAATTCATAATACAAGCCATTTATAAGTTAGGATGTTATAAAAGAAAGTTTACATAACAAAACAACAACAACCATACACTTTAATTACATTCACACAATTAATGACATGTTTAGTTTGGTCCTGTAGTGATGTAGAGTTCATTTTTAAGCATGAACTATCTGATCACAAATCTACATTTAGAAACCTATCAACCCAAATCTGTTCTCAGGCATTCATCTTTGGGTTAAGATCAGTAATGGGGCAGGTTCCCACATCCTGCTCATTAGTATATCCATGGAGATCCTCCATGGAGATCCTCCATGTACGTGGTTCTCTGCACATGAGCAGTTATCCTACACGAAAAGGTTCCAATCTCATGTAAAGAGCCCATTGCACATGCAGCTGTATGTGTGAGGGACCTTCTACAGTCATTCTAATGTATGTGTGTAGTGTTTGGATGGAATATGCCATCTCCTACCTAGGCGTTCAATATCCACAAACAATGATAACTTGGAAAAGGCTTGAGCAAGTTACACTTGCAAGATAGCTTTCCTAAAAACAACATCCAAATAGCAGAACCATTTTCAAAAACTACAATGAGCAAAAGTAACAAGGGCTAAAGATACATATCCTGTGTGTGTGTGTGTGTGTGTTACAAACACCTAATTAAGAGTCCAAAAAGCACATGAAATTGTATAAAGGATGTTGGGGGAGTGCTAATTAGGGGTGTGCATCGGATCCGATCCACGATCCGAATCCGATCTGCCCCAAAATTGGAAAAATCTCATTTGATCCGACCAACCCTACGATCCGATCTGATCCGATCCGCCGAGGTCCAATCCAGATCAGAAAAAATCGGCGGATCGGATGCCATTTTGAATGCTTTTTCCCATAGCCAAATATTGTGTTACAAAAACGCCTATAACTTTTTCATTTTTAAAGATAGAAGGATGAAACTTGGGCACTTCGTAGATGGGTTAGGGGTAGTTATCTGTGAGAAATTTCAGAAAGATTGGTGCATGCATTTTGTAGCAATTAATTTTTTAATAAATAACCAGGAATGCCTATAACTTTTTCATTTTTAAAGTTCCACACATGAAACATTGCCACATTGTAGGTGGTACATTGGCACCTATGTGTGTGAAATTTCAGAAACATAGGTGCTTGCCTTGTGTGGCAATTAATTTTAGAAAAATGGGTAGTAGTGGGGTAAATACAGTTACGTCTCCAACTTTTTTATTTTTAAAGATACAAACAGGAAACTTGGGCACATAACAGGTAACACTTTGTTGATATGTGTGTGAAATTTCAGAAAGCTAGGTCCAGGCATGTAGTGGCAAGGTATTTTTAAAACAATGAGGAAAGAAACACCTATAACTTTTTCATTTTAAAAGTTAGAAGTCTGAAAGTTGGTCACTTTGTAGATGGGTTAGGGGTAGTTATCTCTCAGAAATTTCAGAAAGATAGGTCCAGGCATTTGGTGGCTATGAATTTTTTAGATTAAAAGTTACAACAACACGGAGTTTTGACAGATAAAAGAGGGAGGGGGAGGGGGAGCAGGGTGCAATTGACAGCCCAAGCCTCTGTGGAAAAAGTTTTGTAACTATCTGTAAAAATGAAAAAGTTCTAGGCATTTTTGTAACACAATACTAGACTATGGGGAAATGCATTCAAAATGGCGTCCAATCCGCGGATCGGACATCCGATCCGCGGATCGGGATCCGATCTGATCCGATCCACCCAACCTCCAATCCGATCTGATCCGACCCCCCAGGTCCGATTCCGATCCGCTATCTGATCCGATCCGGGGGGTCAGTGCACATCCCTAGTGCTAATGCGACAACTCTAGAATCCAAAATGTTTTTTTTCTGTTTATTATATGTTATTTATTTACATGGCTTTGGATCATAATACCTGATGGAACTTCTCTCCTGACATGAACCTCATGAACTACGATCAACATCCAGGGTCCTCCTCTGGGTGCCTACTCCAAGGAAAGCTCAGAGGATGGCAACAAGGGAGAGAACCTTTTCAGTGGTGGCCCCCCAATTATGGAATGATCTCCCTGATGAGGCTCACCTGGCGCCAACACTATTATCTTTTTGGTGCCAGGTTAAGGTGTTTATCACACGTGCAGTTTGATGTACACTCGCTGTGACTTTGATCCACTTTTTCACTGCTGGACTCACATGACGTCATCCCCATCATGCTGTTCTCTCACCCTGAGTTTGCAGTTGCTCGTTTCTCTTTTGATTTATCCCTAAACGGGCGAAGTCCGAAACTCAAATTTGGAACAGGCCAAGCTGAGGTATTGCAGCAATACCAACTATGTGTGATTCAAAATGCTAGACTCGCATAGGAAACGGAGGGGGGGGGGAGTAGGTGCGATGAAGGTCTAAGACTTTTCTCTTCTCCCAGGCATTTAACAGCATATGTTGAGGGTTTTTTTTTAACTGACCCCTGGATAGTTTAAATGATATGTAGTTTGTTTTTAGGCTTTTGTGGTTTTAAATTTTGTATATTGGTTTTTAAATGTGCAATATTTTTCATTTTTATAAACCATCCATAGAGCTTTGGCTATGGGGAGGTATATAAATGTAAATAATAATAATAATAATAATAATCAGATGACAAACAAGAAAATAAAGATGTCTATCACCTTCAAAATTAATGCAAATCAAACAACATCTGAAACTGCTCCTCAATGGATAATTTGTTACTGTATTTCCATTACTTTCCAGTGAGCTAAACATGTTACCCACTAATTGTCTATGTTTGTTTTCTACACATTTTATTACATCATTTAATAGAAGAACTTATAGTAGGAACAGAAGCTATCCTTTGTTATGCTTCCAGCTTGCTTATATTTTTGCATTGCCACTGTATATGTTTTTTTCTTTCTTTTATAAAATCGGCATTTTCTTTTGTTTGACAGTTTTAGCATCTGGTGCTTTACTGTCAAGTTATTCCTATAGATGCACGATACCATTGGAAGTAAATCTTTTAACTGCATTATAGGAATGGGAGGATCTGTCAAGTTTGATGGATTTGATCCAAATCCACCAGTTTGGATTAAAAAAAAAAAGTTAAAATGAAAATTGTGTGCATATTTTTGTGCACATTTCTCAAAGTTTATACCTTTCGTTTGCATTTTTCAAACTATACACATTTTTGGAAGTGATTTCCCCTAAGATAAAGCATTTTTGTGCACACTTTTCTCTACTATTCACATTTTGTATGCCGTTTTTCCACATGCATACTTAGATTGTAAACTTTAAAGAAGTGTGGTTATCAATATTTAACTCTGATGCAAATTTGGTAGGTTCACATAAAATGTGAACTGAAGAAAGTTCTCCTCCATCTCTATCACATTGTAATCTTATGATGTTGAAAATAATCCTGAGATCCATAACACTTTTGCAATGTGAATTCTTTAGCTCATTAAAATCCACCTTGTGTTTCCTATTGACAATTACAGAGCAGAATATGACAAGCATTGACTGTCCAATCTTAAGCGTGCCTTTTTGGAAGTCAGTCTTGCTGTGTTCAGTGAGGCTCACTTCCAAATAAATATACATAGGGTTTCACAGGCATGCATGTTTACTCAAAAGTAAGTTCTACTAATTCCAAGGTGACTTGCTGACTGTATTATAGCATACAGAAATAAGCATATTGGTTAACATTCTCTGTACACAATCTTCCCAAGTGTATAAACTGGCTTAAACTCTTTGAAGGTAGAAAATCTAAAGTGGCATACACCCACTGAGCATGTGGGAATAAGAATCATTGTAAAAAGGGTTTTGATTCATCCTGGGAGTAAGAAATCTTGGATGTAGCCTTAATTGATATATTTCAGAAGCAACGAATTGCTGCTTTGCAGTGAGCTCCCATAAAGCCCACTTTTGGTTCGCAAGTTCTTGGAAATAATTACTGTTGATACAACATCTGCTCTTTGAAATACAGCAGTTGTTACTTGGATTTTTTAAAAGGCATTTGACTTGCCCCCAGGCTCTTATACAAATCCTATATGCAAACAAAATCAAGCTAAAATTAATCTTTAGAAACAAACACGGGTGCCTTAAGCTTCTACTTGACATTAGTCCTCATCCTCTTCTCCTTTCCAATTAATACAACTGAGTTGAAAATTTGGCAACAGCCTTTTCTTTAGAAAAAAAGAGAGAAGAAAAATATTTTTTTCTGGTGGGGGTGGGAAGAAATTCTAAAAATGTGAACAGGGAGAGGGGCTTACTGGGATAAGTAGCAGGGTTTGTTCATGGTCTTCTCTTTTCTTTTAATTGCTATGTAGTCAAAACTAGGGCTGTGAACAGATCCAGATCCGGATCCCGAATACGGACTGGATTGGAGTGATCTGGACCTCCCAGATCCAGATCCAAACCAGATTGGGGGAGGTCCAGATTGTTCCAGACCAGATCGTTCTGGATTGATCCAGAGATCCTGGGCCCATTGGCCTTCCAGGTCCCTGGGTGCCAGCTGCGCAGCCAACACCTAGTGTTGCCAGGCCGGCGGTGAGTCCATTGGACTCATTGCCCTCCCCCCACTCTCCCTACTTACCTGATGCCTCGTCGTCATTACCACTGCCGTCCGCCACTGCTTCAGCTGACCACCGCTGCTTCTACTGTACTGAGAACCAGGCCGTGAGGCCTGGTTCTCAGTAGAGTGCAAGCAGCGGAGGCCAGCAGTGTCGTAATTCACCAGACTCCTGTCTGGGAAACCAGCCAATCCAAACCCTTATCACGGAATGTCCAGGAAACACGCCAGCAAACGTATCTGTCTAATGTTTTTATTTAGTTCTAAGAGATTAACCCCAAGCCTGCAAGGAGTGCCGAACTTACAGGGCAAGGCAGTAGTGTCCCAGATACCCAGTTCAGGGTCCAAGATAGCCAGGGGCTAGGCAGGTAAATCACAAGTCCAGGTCCAGAATCCAAAGTCAAACCAGAAAGTCCACAAAGTCCAGTTGCCAAAGCCAAGGGTCACGCCAGAGATTCAAGTAGTCCAATTGTTGAAGCCAAGGGTCAAACCAGGTGTTAGGGAAGTCCAGGGTCCAGAATCCAAAGTCAAGCCGGGTGTTCAATCCTCAGTCTACGAGCCGGAAACAAGCGGGAGTGCTAGGAACCGATTACGTCGGTTGTTCCCAACAACCCCTGCTTCCCCATTCAAGTCTTTTATGTCTTGCCTGAGCTTGTCCTCACCCCTTCCCCAGCTGTTTCATATTCCTTTGCAATCTTATTTAAGGCTTGCGTCTGCTGTGCTATGTTTTTGCAATTTCATACTGCGTCTTGTTGGACGAACTTGCTCCGCACGCTTCAGACGCCGCCTCTGCTGGGGAGTTAAAGGACGAACCTCTTCAGGCCCAGAATCTTCCTCGTTGGAGACAGAGGGTGGAAGAGAGTGGCTTTCCTGGGGCTTTTCTGAGGAACCTCCCTGCCCTTCCTCCTCCTCTGGTAAGTCCTGGGGAATGGGTGAAGCTGTAGTCTCTGAAACTTCTTCCTCCTCAGAGGAAGATTCTTCAGACGGAGCCATGACAAGCAGATGGCAGCGGCGGATGGCAGCGACAGTGACGAGGCAGTAGGTAAGCAGGGAGAGTGGGAGGAGGGCGGTGAGTCCTTTTCCCCATAGACCTGCAAGTCTATGCGGAAAAGGAGGGTCTCCGGATCTCGGTCCGGAGACCCAGATCCAGATCCAAATCTGATTCTGGTCAAAACTATAATGTTCTGGTCAAAACTGTAATATAAAATAGTCTGGTCAAAACTATAATGTAGCTACAATTGAAGTGCAGCAGGATATTATGTTTCCCTGTAATGCCTTGGTTGGAATGATGATACAACATTACATCATGATATGGTATTATTCCGGGGTGGCGGGGGGAGAGATGGCAGCACCAACTTTCTCAGATGTATAACATCAATGGTGATTTTCACTATTTTTGTAAATAGTTTCAGTTTGTCAATTCTGTTCATTTTCTTGTTGAATTCTTAATTTCATGGGATTTTTTTAAGGGAAATGTAAGTTAACAGAAAGAAACATCACTTGCGATTTTCACTGTTGTTGTGTGGCTGATTAAAAAAAGTAGTTTGGGATCATTCCAGAGCAAGTTAAGCATGTTTAAATTCCAGTAAAATCATGGGAAGTGAAGTTCAGTTTACTGCTTAATAATGATGTCTGTACTAATATTCGACATGAATGACCACTATTAAGGTCATTATCACTTCCTGTACTTGATGCATTTGAATTCTCTCTAACCCCATTGTTTAAAATCCTCTTTCCCATCCCCAAGCATATATATATATATATATATATATATATATATATATATAAACTTGCGTTTAATACTTCATACATTTCATGAAGTAGACAGTGTTCATGAAAGCTTACTATATTAAAAAGTTGGTCTTTAAGGTGCCACAAGACTCTGTCTTTTTTAATGGCTAGAAGGCACAGCAGCTGCACACAGATTGAAAGGTGAGCTAGAAATGCCGCTGGGCCAGTACATGGTGACATAGTCTTTCTCACAATGACATTCTCATAAGGACATTGGATTAATTCTCTGTGAGTGTGGTTTTGTTTAGGCCTTTCAAGAATTTACCCCTTTGATTGCCTGAGGAATCATGCCAAAAATCATATTTTTTGTCCAGGGATTGGAAACCATGTATGAATTGCCTGAGTGGGATTTCACCAGGAATCTTGAGACCCCTCCCTTTTGTTCAGAACCATAAAGATGGCAACAGGGAAATCACAGGATCTCAGTCACAGCTGTAGTGATTAGCTTTTGAATGTTCTAGAATTTCTTAGAGCCTATAGCTACTGACCATCAGATTTCCTGTGATAAAGTGGCCTCACTGATTTGGATGTCCTGTGTCAGTTTGCTAGATTGTGTGATTGACTGGGAAACATGACAGGGGGAGATGCCTGCTCCCATCGCTACATTGTGGCACTCACTTTCTGTTGTACAATATTTCTGTGAGGAATGGTGTGTCAACACAATCCATTCCAGAAGCTCTTCATCCAATATGGCTGTTGCGGCGTTTTCTAGCAGCTCCAAACATCCAAGCTTAGGGAAATAAATATGTTTACAAAGCACTTTGAAGATTTCAAAGGTTACCCTTTGACCACCTTATGAACTTGTTATAAGTGTCCGGTTTCTTTTCTTTTCCCTTTTTTAGAACATATTTCTGCACACCTTTTTTTATGCTTCAAAAAAGACAGAATGGAGTTAATATTTCTGATATGAAAAATGAGCACAGCCTGAATTGGGTTGGATCTGTCTATTCTTAAATGTTAAACCTTGGTCTATAATTCTTTAAATTTTCTGGGTCAATGTTAGGTTTCTTTAGTAGCAAATTGCCACTTTTTTAAAGAAGCAGGTACTACTCACTGGCTGAATTCGGACCACACAATAAGCAACTGGTGGGGGGGAAACAATCGTCAGTTGTATTGACTATCATGTCATCTGAATGCTGCCATAGTCAACTCAGCACTGATCCTAATCCACACCACAGTTGATTATTTATTACCATGTTGTGTGGTGAGTACCCCCTAGATGAACAACTGTAAAGTTGATTATCATCATCATCATCATCATCATCATGCCTTTATTGTTGGAAGCCAATGGCCATATCAACATTCAACAAAATCATACAATCATTAAAACCTCAACTCAATTACCCCAAAGATTCATTAAAACAGTATGAATTATTTATAAAATTATAGCCAAATAAACATCCTAACTATTACCCCATCGTTGACTATCGTGTTGTCCGAATTCAGCCACTCTCTTGAAAAGGCACTTATAACATCCTGGACACAGTCAGTCAGACTTTCCCTGCCATATTTGATAAGCCAGAAAGGAAAACAAGTTTGGAAGGCAAGTGGCTAGTCAGCTTCATCCAAGTACCATCCACATGCTTAGGTTCTAGCAACCAAAAATAATCCAATAAATCCGACCCAGATGCTGCTCTGGAACTTCCATGGAGGATATTGCCATCATTGTGGAATCAAACTTATGAGGGAAGCAAGTGATTTTATCCTTGATGTATAAGGATATCGCCATGCTATCTGATTCATCTTATGCCAAATCATCCCACATCTACTCAATCCATCTTGTTATCTTACTGCTTTGGTCATGTATATTCAGTCTAATTCACTATAAGAAGCACAGGCCATAAAAATAGCATAGAACAAAAGAGGCTTAAAAAAAAGGCTACCTTACAATAGGGCAACAAAGTCATAACTTTAGCATTTTCTAATAAGTGGTGAAGGTGAAGATGAGACAGAAACTTTCATAAGCTGCAGAAACCATTAGTTTATTCAGAGATCAATTTAAATGAGGTATTTTGAGAGATTAGGGAATAGGTAGCATGGTAGATGCAGGCATGCAAACTGCTGCAAGGCCAAGTTACTGGCTTGCAGCTAAATCAAGAGAAATGTTGAAAACGCAATCAAATCAGGATGCAGGAAGAAGGATGAATGCCATATGGCTATGCCAGAGAGCAGCTTGCTCTTGGGGCTTGCTCTGGGCCATTTTGTATCGATAATTCAAAGAGCAAATTATTACCAGCAACACCTGTTAAAATGTTTTAAAATACAGTATTAGTATGAAAGCCATATAGAAAATGAAAATGCCTCTGGGTGAATTGTCCCACCCAAGGGGTAGGTTGGCTGTCAGTACCATCTTGCTAAGTAGTATGGAGCATTGTACCAACATCATGTGCAGATTATAATAAACTGTGGCTTTAATCCTAAATACATTTACCAGGGAGTAAGCCCCATTGAATGCAACTGAATTTACTTCTGAGTAAATGTGCATAGCCTTACACTGCCTGTGATAAAAGGATTCTGTCTTAGATCTTGATCTTGAACACACCACTTGGGACTAAGAGCCTCTTCAAAATCAACAGAATCACATCATACAACTCTTAATGGACTCTAACACTTCACTCTGTAGATGGTGGATCACAGGTATTTATTATTTATACAGTAGTATCTATGAGCATGGTGCTTCACAAAGGACAGTTTTGTCAGCTCCCTGCCCACAAGGGGCTACAATCTAAATTTTAGATTTGAAAAGAGTACAGAGAAACAACAGAGGAAGGAGACTGTTCATTTAAAGTTTGGCATGGAGAGGTCCCACTGAGAACAATTAAAAAGGCTAAAGGCACAATCCTATGCCTGTTTAGGCAGAAAAAAGTCCTACAACTTCCAGCATTCCCCACCCAACAGGGAGTTGTAGAACTTTTTTCTGTCTAAACAGAAAAAAGCAGTTTTTACCAGCTAGCTGCTAGTTCACTTGCTGTGGCCTTTCCTGGATCAAGATAGCCTTGTCACTGTAACTCATGCTATAATTAAAGTCATCCATCCATGTTGGATTACAGTAATGTGTATTTTATTTTATTTATTTATTGCCTTTCTATACTGTCCAATTGTCAAAGATATCTGGGCGGTTCACAAAAATTAAACCATAAAATACAATTTAAAGTATAAAACTTAAAACACACTATGAAAACACAATATAAAAGTATAACCAGAAAAAAATAAAGCAGGAATGCAGAGATTTAAAATACAGATTTAAAACAGCAAAGTTAAAAGACTGAGATGGCAAAATGTTAAAATACTGGGAAAATAAAAAGTAGGGCTGTGCATTGTATCAGATCCAATGTCCGATTCTGAAGCGAATCGAGGGAAATCGGACATCCAATACCCGATACCAATTTTTTTCAGGTGCTCCAATTTTATCCGATCCATTTTTTTTATCTGATTCAAATCGGATAAAATCGGAGCATCGGACACCATTTTGGGATGATTTCCCCATAGCCTTCTATTGCTGTAAAGAAATGCCTATAACTTTTTTATTTTTAAAGATAGAAGCATGAAACTTGGCCACATGGCAGATGGGTTTGAGGTACTTATGTGTGAGAAATTTCAGAAAGATAGGTGCAGGCATTTTGTGGCTATGAATTTTTACACTAAAAGTTCCAAAAGTTCCAAAATGATGGGTTTGACAGCTGACAGAAGGGGGGAGAAGATGGGTGAGAGGGGGGGGGGTGCTGTTTGACAGCTGTCAAACCCACCATTTTGGAACTTTTGAAGTAAAAAATTCATAGCCACAAAACGCCTGCACCTATGTTTCTGAAATTTCACACACACAAGTACCAATATACCAGCTGCAATGTGGCCAAGTTTCATGCTTCTATCTTTAAAAATAAAAAAGTTATAGGCATTTCTTTACGACAACAGAAGGCTATGGGGAAAATCATCCCAAAATGACGTCCGATTAAAATCGGAGGTCCGATATTCATCTTTAGAGGACCTTCATGTACCATCAATAAGAGAAATACACTATGCATTTACAAAGGAAACAGCCTTCTCTATAATGGTGCACAAACTTTAGAATTCCCTCTCAAAGACAATACGATTGGTGCCTACTTAAATTAAAATATTCTTCCCCCCCCAGAATTTTAATATTTTAGTATTTTAACATTTTAGAGTTTTAAATAAATATTTGTGGATGAAGGACAGTATATAAATGCAAATAAATAAATAAATTAAATATATAAAGATCTAATTACATGGTTAAAAGTCACTTTTCTACATATTGCAGCCACATTATTTTGAAGTTTTACTGAAATTAACAGAACTTGATTCAAGAAAATTTGTTTAGGAATTATAACCAATTGTCTAGGGAAGTCGTGGGCTCTCACACATTAGAGGCATTCAGGATGTAGCTGGAAAGCCATCTGTCCGGTATGCTTTAATGTGGATTCCTCCATTGAGCAGAGGGTTGGACCTGATGGCCTCAGAAGCCCCTTCCAACTCTACTATTCTATGATTTTATGATCTGTTATACTCATATTTCTATAACAGCATCATAAAAACAATTGCCACCTTCATGGAGATAATAATCAAGTCAGCTGCAATGGGAATTCTATCCAGATGCATTATTAAATGTTTCCCTTTGAAATGTCATCTCCTTGTTAGAAGAAGAAAGTATATTTAATTATTATTCCTCTCATCCAGTATAACTGAACATTGTGTTTCCAAGGTTTTATTCTCTTTCCCCCTCCATTTCCATTTGTAAAATTCTTGGGAAACAAAATATGTTGTTGACTCATGGAACTTTGAACCTTGGTGAGGTATATCTACTGGAAGAATATCCTGCCAAACCAAATTCAATATCACTGATAATTACCTGGTATATTTTGTTACAAATATATATTTTAAATAAAGTTTTAAAGGAAAAAAGATGGTTAGGATAATGAGGTACAATGAAAGGGCAATGAGAAGACTGCCATGGGTTAGTTATACAAGATGCCTGTGTGAAAATTGTATGAGCTCTATTTTGCCATTGGGGGACACCACCAATTAATAGAGAGGGTATGGCATATTATTTTGAATGACATATTTTTTACATGACTTCCTACGGTAACACTGGTATTGTAATCCTCTTCACAATTTAATCAGAATAACTCCTCTCAAAGCACATGCAAAATTATTTAACAGGTATATTCTCTCTCCCTCCCACCACTCATCCACTCCTTAATTCCCCCATCTCCCAAATGTTACAAAATGCAGGCATCTTTGTGAACCAACTTGTCTTTGGCACAGCACATAATTACTTCTTTTCCACACCAATGTGCAATGCTTTAGCCATCAGGGACACCTGAAAAGAGAATTAAAGTTGAACATAGAGCCCCTGTGCCATCATTCAACTGAGCTCTAAGTGTATTTTCTTCCCCATTAAAAAGCTGAACTTGATAAAGTGAAACAAGTGAGTAATGTAAGTGTGGGGCAGTATTAAGTACTCTGATGCATTCAATCAGTGCAGCATAAACAAATATAATACTGAATGTGTTACCTACCAAGACAACCCAACTCAATTCCATGCCTCTATTAAAAGTCATAGCAATTTCAACATCCAGCAGTGCCCTGCAAGACCATACACAGTAACGGAGAAATGGAAGAGTTTGTCATGGGAGAGATAAAATTAATAAACAAACAAACAAACAAACAAAATAAATAAATAAATATTCATAGTGTATGTAGTTTATTTCTTTGGACGCGTATTGGCTTTGTAACTGAAAGCAATATACTTTTCCAGTGGAGCTTGTCATAAGCTATTTAACCTATATCTAATGACTGTTTAGAGCAATCATATATTTACGAGAGCAAAGAATATTTACAACCCCTTCTAATGCTACCAGTATTTGCATACCTGGATTCCTCGGTATCCAAGTATAAAAAAGCACCTCTTCTGAATATTTAAAACAAAATCATTATGCAGTTTAATTTAGAAACTTATCAATAGTCATGCCTGCACTTGCAAAATAGAGTTCTTTTTCTTTCCATTTGATATGCATTTGAGAAGATACCTTTAATATCTTTTTGAATCAAATTATTTATTTGCATGCAAATAATATTTTTAAATTAGGATTTAAATTAAATATAAACCAAGAGGGTGAAAGTTTGATGTAGCTGGTTAGAATGAAATGTTATGCAATCTATCTATTATTTTGCCACCTAATTAAAATAGCCATTGGAGCTGAAACCCTACCTGAAGTGAAATCTGTGGCAAAATATGTTTTGCATTTAGCACAACAAAACAACCTGGTACCTGGTAAAGCCCAATACTCACATTATTTTAGTCTGCAGCTGATGCAGAATGCAGGAACCAGGGTGCTGAGTGGAGTGCCTAGCCATGCATGTATGTTACACCGGTGCAGTGGATACCATTTATTTATTTATTTATTTATTGTATTTGTATCCCCCACGTCAGCCAAAAAAGGCTCCTGGAGCAGCTTACAATCAATCAGTGAAGAAGGCAGCCCCTGCCCTTAGGCTTATATTCTAAAAAAGACATGACACACAAGAAAAAGGGGATGGGAAAGGAAAAGAGGGGGAAAGAAAAAAATAAGTAGACTGTTTAGCAGGGCTGGTGGGAAGGCTATTCTCCCCCCTCTCATCTCCCAAAGGAGGGGCAGACCAAGAGCTCCTTCTTCCCCAAAGGGTCATTATATCAGTTAGCCCTGGGGGTGAGTGGTTGACCTACAGGAGCAGGCCCTGCTGTTCTCCTGTCTCCCTGGCTTCTTCTTCCTCACAGGGTCATGATGTCAGTTAGCCCTGGGGGCGGGGTTAGCTACTGAATCAAGTACAAGATCTTCTTGTACTTGATTCAGTACATGCCCCGAACAGCTTGGGACCAGGTTACCTAGTAGATCACCTTCCCCAATATAGACCTGCACCAAACGCTAAGATCATTAGATGAGGCCTTGATGGTTGTACCATGTCCTGCAGTTTGCCATCTCTCAGCGACCAGGAAGTGGGCCTTCTCCATAGTAGTGCCCAATGTATAGAATGACCTCACCCCCTGGCATTTGGGAGATGCCACCTATATCATGCTTTAGGCACCAGTTAAAGCCTAAAGACCTTCCCCCAAGTGAACATGCTGCCCGGTTTGTTTGTAATTATAACTTTGTATTGTTTTTAATCAATTTTAATATTTTATTAAAGATTCATATAAATATTTTAGCCATTTTATGTATTTTAATAGTATTTAATTTATACTATAATATATCTTGATATATCTGGGATATTTTTGTGAACTCCTTAGAAATATTTTTAATTATGTTCAGTGGTATATCTCAATCTATTGAATGAATAAATAAATAAATAAATGTAGTGAAATCACCACAAGAAAAATATTCTATACTTATTTTTAAAAAATATCAGTTTTTCCCAACCCACCTCCTTCTCTCATGAAGTGAAGCAGAGGATGTTCTTTGACAAGTATGTAATAGGGCTGTGCTCCACTAAAGAAAGTAGTGTTTGAAGAGGATGAAACAGACAAGGATATTTACAAGAGGCAAATATGCCTCTGTGGGGCTACATAGCAGATGAGCGGACTTGCGATCATGCACACTTGCACAAGATTACCAAGTAAATATATATATATATATATATATATATATTTACTTGGTAATCTTGTATGCAAATAGGGTTGTAATTTTTTTAATATATATATATATATATTAAAAAAAATTACAACCCTATTTGCATACATTTCAAAAACGATCCAATTTGAGCAAGCTGCCACCATGAAAAAATAAACAATCAGAATCCACCTATTGGATCAACTCACTACAGATAGAGTCAATGCCAGTGGAGGGAAATGGAATGAAATCTGCCAGGACTGAACTGGAAAAATCCATAGAGATTTAATTCCCAAAACCAGGATTCTCATACATCCTTAGGTGTGGGCAGTGAGTTCTCTTCTACATTATAATGTTTGCACATGCACCTTCATTGGAAATAATATATTAAACCCCTGGAAAGAATAATATTCAACTCTACTATCAACTCCTAACAGAAAATGCTTAGTCAGATTGCCTCATCATGCAGTTTCATAGTGGTCAGAGAGAGTTTAATCAAATATAATGTTAATGCTCAATATTTTTTGTGCTTGTTTCTATGATGCAGCCTAGTCAGTATCAACATTATGTACTAAACAGATTTGTATTCTAATCCAGACAATTATAAACTTTGATGGCATCACTAATTCTTAATGATGCACTTGCAACTGCACCTAGAAAATAAAGAAGCAAGACATAGTATGTTGGGTAAACTTCATTAACTACTGACAGCAAGTTCTGAATCAGAATTAGCTGTGTGGGTACTGAAATGTTATCTATTATCGGTAAGTCTAACCCGACCCTCAGTCTGGAGACAGAACTCTCGCTGTCCCCATGCCTTTGGCTACACCTTTAGGTGTCAAGGAGTCACCCCCAGAGACTCAGCCCCCTTTCAGCTCATGGCTTGATGTGTGTGACCACTTGGGCCTCAAAGGTTTTTCTCTCCCTGCTTCTGAGTACCACAGCCCTGGCAGACAAGTCACAAGAAATCCTTTTCACCTTCTAGGAGCTTCCAGGAACTCACAATGGCTCATGCCTACTCCTAGCTGCGTTGTCTTGACCATTCTGTGATCAACCCAGTTAGACAAATCACCACACACCACACCACACTGTCAACACAGAGTGAAAATATATTCATATGTTTTTAAAAAAATCATGGTAGGCAAAAGATTCAGGACAGAGGGATGAAAAATACTGCCCTTACTTTCACTTTCACTTCATTTGACTTTATCTGAAGGCACTATTGATTTGATGGGCAGATAGAAGAACCCATGGTTGTTTATGCTCTGAACTTTCCCCAGGTGCAGCAACATCATAATTAAAAATACCTGAATATATTAGAAGACAAAGAAATGTGTGTTGTGTCGAGATTTCAGGAAAATACTTTAACATGAAAGAATATTATCTGCCCAAAGTTCAGTAACTGAGGTTATGAGACAGATATCAAATTGTGATCTCTTTGAACCCGCAAACCATGAAGAGCAATTAGTGGATGAAACTGAGAGCAATTAACTGAAAGGCACTTGGTCCTAACAATCTACATTTTACTGACATAACCTTCTGTGTACAAATAGTAAATAGGTTTCTATTTAATTGTTTATGTGATAACATTTTTACTTGGGAGACTTCAGATGACCAGGTTTGCAATCAACATGCAGTGAGATGATTATGAATTATTTCTGTAGAACTTTTAATGTGCAAAGTCAAATCCTGTAGCTTAGTTGTCATAACACCTCTGCCACAGACATGAAGAGTGTTACTGTTATGCCCAATATAAATATGGAAAAGATGAGAGGCAATAGTATTTTTCAGAGGCCATCTAATATGTCTATGACTGAGTAGGATTTTGAATGCCACATAGTCTCATGGAAGTGGATTATCTGATGTGGTTCAACATGCAATGGAATTGCATAAGCCAAGTTCCCTTATTAACAGTGAGTTGTAGAGTGATTTATGGAGGTGTACCGGCTGGCAGTGAAGGGAGAAAGGCTGATAAGGAGTGGCTGCACTTTCTGGAGGCCCTGGAAAGTGTGCCTTGCTGAGTGCTCACTGGGCCTGGCTCCTCAGAATGGGATCAGATGAGCAGGGCTCAGTGAACTGGTGGGGTAAGCTCCCCCCCACAAGTTCTCTATTCCTGACTCCTGAATTGAGATGTACAGTGCCCCCTTCTGCATGGACAACTTTGAACTGAGACCATTGAAAGAAATCCCTTCAGTATCTGAAAGAAAACAAGCTTCAAATGATAGTGGTGATAACCATTGCATAAAAGTGGTGTATATAGAATGAACTGAGCATGGGGAAAATATTAACTTTTTTGGCCTTTCATTGAACTTGGATGGTTCAATTAAAAAGTTCTTCCTCAGGACAAAAGCTTTCAGATTTAGCTTCCTTATTCCTTTGTAGGGCAAAATGCTGTTGACAGTAAGATAGAAAACAAATAGTGCAGGGTTAGAAGAGGTTACTGTTATTGAGTTAAGTGTTGATTCTAACTGTTTCCATGTGATCTACTGGTTGCTCTGGAGTCTTTGTAAGAGGGCTATGGAATAGAATCACTGTGTGAAGCAATTTTACAGCCATCACGTTTTTATAGTTTTCTTCTTAGCTAATTCACCCTTCCTGCCATCCAGTCTGGTTTCACAACATTTGGGTTGTTTTGAACTCTGACACTCTAGTAGGTTGTAATGGAGATAATAATAAGACAACATTTCTTGGGGAGGAAATGACAAATGGTGGCAGCTTTCTCAAGCATTTTTTAAAACAGAGTTGATAAAACAGTCTGCTTGTTGTTATGAAGCTGAAGCATGGCTTCATCAAGCATTCTGCTTATTTCCCCTCATTATTGGAATCATGCCTTTCAGCTACTGAGGTTTAAAACACACACACACACACACACACCAAAAACATTAATATACAATTTAGGCACAAAGAATATTAAAAGTGTGTGTGAATGAAATACTGAAAGGATAAATGGGGGTGGGTGATGTGAAATTAGCCTTTTAACTTTGCATGGGACTGTCAAACAGCTCTTTTGCATCCTTCTTGAGGGGTGCATTCTCAATGCAGGGAATTAAGCATAGCCTTCTCATTAGTATTAATAGCATCTTCACACCCAATTCTTCATGCTTTGAATTGGAAATTTAATCATTAGCATATTAGGCATTTGAGTGCCACCAGGCATAATCTTTCCGGCCATGGAGCAACATTTGTTTCATCATCTTTTAGATATGCACACAACAGGGTTTAGCCAGCAACACTGTCTTCTTCTTCTTCTTCTTCTTCTTCTTCTTCTTCTTCTTCTTCTTCTTCTTCTTCTTCTTCTCCACAGCTAGAACTGTGTACACATGGTTCCTCGCCATCCTCCACCTTGTTTGTGGACAGAGTAATGTGATGGGGGCAATTTCACTGAATTTCTCTAGCGGTGGAGAAATTCTTCAACTGTTTCTTGGTGGTGGCAAGTCACCATTAACAGTGACGGTAGCACGGAGTCTTTCATCCTTCCTAATTCCTTCTTTTTTCGTTCCCTAACTAAACCTGTTTTGTTTTTTATTGTCAGCGCAAATGAGAACAGGAGCAATTGTGTCAGCAACTTGGCCACCTTTTTGCATTGTCCACAATGCCCCAGTCCTAGCATTGTCCTGAGGCATTGTAAGGTGGGGAAACAGCCGCCGCCACCCCCGCACAATGGAGAATATTCAGAGAACGTTTTGCAAAGTGCCCTTCTTTTTCTAGGAGAGAGGTGAGCAAAATAATAAAAAAGTTTTTTTTCCCAGAAGTGTCTTCTCACAATTTATGGCTGAGCTCTACCACAGACATCTTTGAGCAAGTATCAAAAGGCAGGGGGAACCAAAGTAAACTCTTCTTGAGCACAAGGCATTACTTTTACATCTAAACAAGGTGTAAAGTTAACAAGGTCACATTTCCATATTCCCATGTTAATTGTGAAGAAAAGCAACATGGACTGTAGCAAGGGGTTGGGGACAGAACATACATAAGTTTAGGAAAAAATACTGAGGATGAAATCATTACTAAAATATTGGAAGCATGTTCTCAGTGACAGAGTATCTTTTTGCGAGATACCTTGGAACATGATGTTAGACTTGCAGCCTAGAATTTCTATTTTAGTCCTAATCCTCAACACATTTATTGTCTTTAAAAAACTGAGAGGGCAACTTCATACATGCATCTCAATCACTCTATGACTAGAACAGGAAGAGCTATGAAAAACCATCTTTCAATATCAGACAACTTCCGTGTACATTCAACATTGCAGGAATCTTTAGAACTACAATGTGTCTCTGTAAATTCTGCACATGAATATGCATTACTTTGCTATGGAACCTTTCTCAGTGAAGGACGGTCCACTCTTAGTCATGGACACGGTGCAGCTTTTATCCCTACCAAAATAGGATCCAAAGTGGATTGGTTTACTTTTAACACATAGGATTTTAGGGCACCCCACTTATTTTATGGTAAAAAAATAAAATGGTGCACATGGAATGCAACAGGAGTGATTAAAAACGGAGTCTTTCCAGTTGCATATCCTATGATATATTAGTATATGAAGCTGTTTTAAAGTGAGCCAGATCACTGGTATCTCTAGTCCATTATTGTCTACTTTGATTGTACCCACCACACCCAAAGGAGGCAAGATGCAAGTGTTTGATGAGAATATAAGAAGAGAAGAAGAGCCATGCTGGATCTGACCAAGGTTCCATCTAGTCCAGCATTCTGTGCACATAGTGGCCAACCAGCTGTCAAACAGGAACCTACAAGCAGAACATGAGAGAAACAGAACCCTCCTGCCTGTATTCCCCAGCATCTGGTGTACATAGACTTACTGCCTCTGGTACTTGAGGTAGCCCTAGCCATCAGGACTTGTAGCCATTGATAGCCCTCTCCTTATCTATACTGTCATCTTATAGGTGAAAGGCTGGGCATCTCACCAAATCCACAGACAGTCAGTGTTGTAGAAACACGGAAGACAATTGTTATTTCAAAGAGTTAGTGGTGCATAGCAATTGTGCCTTCTTCTATCAAGACTTCCAGTTGGGCCCATTGCTTTTCATGATTAGCTATGTTTCTTCTTCCCAGAGTCAGCCTCTGGCAAGATCTCGAGGTTGACTACTTGTTATAAGAATAGCCGAGATCATCATATCTACATTGGCTTACTGCTAAACACTCTCAAAACATTGGAATACAGCTTGAAAATATGGGGGAGTTACTATGAGCGTAATAGTATATATGATTTTCTGAGACACTGAACCTAGGATCCCCTGGTAACTGTAGGAATGTAAGCTTATGATCTTGCTTTGAAGTGGATTGCTGTAGTTGTGTTTTGCTTCCTTCTGCTTTAATCACTCTGTTAAATTGCTCCTGCATAATAAATATTTAGCCTTCACCCATTAGTGTGGACATTGTATTCTGGATCCTAAAAAGAACTATTGCCTATAGGCAAGACAGATAGCAAGAGATGGGACTGGCTTTAAAAGTTATTTGCTTCATCGTCCCACATCAGGAATCTGTATGTGTCTGTACACTGTGATATTGTCTCACCTCCCACCATGGCAAGTGCAACACCATCCTCCAGTGCATTCACTACTTTAGAAAACATGTGCTCACACTCAGAAAAAAGAGGCAAGGCACCCACATCTTGGATGAACTAAGGAACACAACTTTAGTAAAGTCAACACAAGATTTATGCAGTGACACTAGCTATGCAGGAACTGGCTGAGTCACGAGCCTGCTTGATGTCTCCTTCACTTGTCGAGACAAGCTGGAAGCAGGACAGTGTTCTGTATAGGGTTTCTGGCCAGGCTGGCCACACTTTTGGTGTTGAGGGAGGTTCAATATCACCCTCAAGCCTCAGAATGTCAGATATATGCTGTAGGCAAGCATCAAAGGGGTTCCTTGACCTGCTAAAGCCCAGGAGAGTAAGTCTTGGGAATTTTCTATCACGATGAAGGTACTTCCCTGATGACTCTCTTACTAATTATCATTTTTTCCCATTCCCTCTGGAATTCACATGTTCTGGCAAACTGACATGGGACAATCAGTGAGTCTTCTTTTATTGAGGGAAATCTCATGGTGAAAAGCTTAATGGTTACACACTTCAGAAATACTTAAAGCTGATTGATGGTCAGAAAGCTTTAAGCTCCAAAATAACGTACAGTTAAAATGCTACTCACTACAATTACAACCTGGTTTCCCAGTTGCCATCTCAACAGTTCCAAAAATGGGTTCCAAACCTGGCCAAGGGAAGGAAAATATTCCTGATATGATCCTTCAGGCAATCACAGTGGGAAATTCTTGAAAGGCTTAACCAACCATGCCTAGGGAGCTAGTCCAAATGTGGATCATTCGTTGGTAACTCAGGGAACATGGCCACAGCCAAAACAAGGTCACAGGGAAGGTAAAACAAGAAGCCACATGCTGCTACTTTAGCACTGGGAACTCCCCGCTGCCTGAGTCTGCAGAGAAAAGGACCAACAATAAAAATCAACCCCAGTCTACCCTTACACTGACCAGTTGATGAACACACACAATCCACAACAAATGAGAGTTCAAGTCTATGAAAAGTCTCACAGTACTTTTCATGGCACAGTCCTTAGTAATCCAAAATTCAAATAGAAGAGAGTCCATGTGCAGAGTGCTTTCAAAGTCCGAAATGGTGATGATCCAAACAGGGAGGGATTTCAGACCATGAGTCGAAAGATGATCCTTGCAGTGGTTCCTTGCCTTTGCTTCAGCTTATAAAGAGAGGTGTGGGCCTGTTCAAAACCACTTGCCAGACAGGGGATCTGGCCCATAAGTCATGTCCCTGTTAAAACAGGGCAGTACTACTTAGCCCACCAAGATGATGCTACAATCTGAGTGACTCCTTCTACAAGTCCCCCCACCTTTCTAACATTGTCAAGTTCCCAGAGAAGCCATGTAGCCTCAAGGGTGAATCAGGGAGTGAGTGTGTAGCTACTCCCCTTACTCTTTCCTGGAGAATTCTGCCAGAGATAAGTTTATACAGATTCTGACATTCCAAACTAGTTTGAAATAAATCTAACTACAACTTGGAATGCCTCAAAGGCCTTGCCAAAACCTATACCTGACACGAATCTTCTTTCTTATCTGACATCACACAGCATAGGAGGAGTCCTCTGATTATTTCCTTTCACCCACCAGGCCTAGAGGGAAAAAAAACCTAATTCTCACTGCAAATATATAAGGAAAACATCATGGATCACATCTGGCAGGTGTATTATGTCATCATTATATAGTTGCTCCTTGCCATATCTTATCCCCAGATAGGGAATATAGGGCTGCCACCCATAGCTAGGTGGAGCTCAAGGTTGACTTTCATGCCCTGTTGAGACACCTTGTGTCCCCTTTGGTTCTTCATACCCTTCTATGTAATAGCTCTGATCACATAATGTAGAGTCCCATCCATTGATTCTGCACAAGCTTCAGGTCTTCCAGTACCTTCAAAATCACCACCTTCCCTTTAGGAAACCAAGTGAACTATGAAATCTGTGGTGCTGGGCCAGAACATCCTGCAGGAAATTGAGCAGCAGATGGTTCCAATGCATTCCAGGTTGCCAGCTATTTGATAATAGCCCACTCACTAAGCTCCAGCTGCAGTCTAAAGCTGGTGCTATGTGCCATGCAACTGACCCAAAATATTAGAATATGGCCACATATAAAGACTTGGATGAACACTTTCCTTGAACAAAACCTGTAAAACATATCATTATGATTTGAACCAAGACAACATTTTCCTTCAACACAACATCTGTGTTTTTGCAAGGGTTTCACCAGAAAATCTTGAAATGCCACCTCCCTACATTTTGAATGTATGTATTGTGGAAGACCAAAGTCACTACTGAAGGAACAGCTCTAATTCTAAAAGAATTGGTATCAAATGCATCAACTGTAACCGCACTAAGGTAAGCTTCCAAAACTGAAAAACCAGTGGCAAAAAAGGAAGCCCTTCCTAACTTTGAGATTTTATTTATTTTGTTTACTGTTTTTTTTTCAAACTGACTTTCAGGATAAATTATCCTCCCATGGCACTTTATAATAGCCAGTAAAACAATATAACAAAATTACACAACAACATTACAATGTTTAAATAATGGCAGCACATGAATAAATGAAGTAAGCCAATAAAATTCCAATCAGTCACAGATAAAACAGTTACAGCATTAAAAATCATGAGGGCCATGCTTATTTCTATGGGTTGGGAAGATATTCTTTCAATGTCCAAATCAGACACAGGTCAATAACTGGGCACAGGGGCAAAATGACTGTTGACTCCTTTCGCTGTTGGTTCTTCTTAGACCAGTACAACCAAAGGTGGATGGCAGCCCCTAGAAGCAGTACATTCAACTGCTTCAGAGCCTACTTTCACCTATTGTTTGGATCTTAGTACCTGATCTGGAAAGTACCCCCAAAATGTCACTAAAGCAGTGGCATGCAGCAATCTCTGCTCATACTTTGTGTAGCAGATGGGTTTCCTTTAATCTGCAGACTTTTCAAATTTGTAGAAGAAATCAGTTGTCTGGCATCCTGTGTAGTGACCTTGCTTCCTGGTCCATCCCTTCAGCGTCTTTTGAACCCTGAAGTCCATAGTGGAATCTTCCAAACCTTGGACCATGGCTCTGAAAAGCCAGGGACATCATTCTTCCTTTGGCCCTTACCTCAGGGTAAAGCTGATGGAAGTGTTTTCCCTCTGATTACAAGATAAGGCACCAACAATGCTTTTGGCATGCAAGAAGGAAGATATTGAAGGGCAGGTACTGCATGGTGAATGACCTAATGAGCCCTGTGACCCTATTGAACTTGGATGTAAGAAAATCTATGACATGGAGCATCACAAGGTTGTTGCATCCAAAATGAACTGAAGTGTCCATCAGTTAACCCAGTGCTCATCAGTGCATCTAGCCATATAACCAGACTGCCACAACTGGAAAGTATATTCTTCAGGAATTCTGACTTGACCCATTCTTCTGGTAAGCACTCAGCATACCAGTGTTTTCAAAGGTACAATCCAAATCCATGGGGCCAAGCAGCACCAGAATTTATTTGTAGTTCAATCAGTAAAAGATAGTTCCAAGAAGCTTTCCCAGAATGACTGGCTATCGTTCAATCTGTACCTGTTCTTTTAAAATGTAATTTTAATTATGTTTTATCCTGTTTTTTAATTCTTTTATCCCATTTTTTCACCACTCCAAAAAACTCAGGGAGTGGTGTATAAATATTGTAAGTAAATAAATAAGCCCTTCCTCTTGAATAGGACCCTATTAAAATGTTGTGTGGATTATTGCCACACCTGCACATCTGCTCTTACCGTAGATAGTAGTGAGGCAATCTCAGCCCTCATTTGGCATTGCACAATTAAAGTAAAAATGTGCAACTATTCTGCATGGAAAGTTGAGGTGGCCCACCAGCTCCTGAAAGTACCTTAAGATCAAGTTACAAGCTGCCAAGAAATAAGCCAATTTGACCTGCATGTTTGTTTTTCATTCTGTAACCTGCAGAGCTTTTCCAATGAATTATACTAAATTATAAGGCATTGTAGGACTCTGATATGGGATCCTAAAACTAAATTTAACCCTAACCCCAGTTAGTCAACGTTCTCCCTTTTGGGGTACTTTTGAAGCCAATCATGTAAAGGGTAATTTTTAATAGTCTCTTTTGTAGAAGGCTGCCTGTTGCCTCCACCTGTTCTCTGCCTTGGTTGATGCCTCACAACCCCCGGTTGCCCTCTGCCTGTTCCACAACCATTGGGTTCTGATCCATCATGATTATCACCACCAAGAAGGGGGCAAAATAGAGAAAAGCAGGTCTGGGGTTTAAAACTGAAATACTGAAATACTGAAAAAACTGAAATAAGATCAGGACCCTGGACTGGGACATAGGTACTACTAATTCAAAGGCCAGTGGCTAGAGATCAGGACCATGGACAGCACATGCAGACATACAACTAAAACAGAATTTCCCTAGCCAGCAGCCTGGGGCAACTGTCAGAGCTTTATAGGCCTATCTAGAGAGTCAGTACTGAAGCTATATAGTATTGCATCTGAACAGTTAAAATAATAAATGCCTTTCTATGCTGCTTTTGTCTTCTGCTAGGCAGTGATGGTGAGTTGAATTATGGGGTATAACCAGACTGACCTGGCCACCCCATCCCTTTCAGTCCCAGTTCTTTGCATGACTTGAACTTGGTCAGTTACCAGTGTAAGCAGCACGAGCATACTTACCCTGCCCTGGGTCCTGGTTGGTGCTTGGCTCTTCCTGATTCCATTTTTCAGCTCCTCTAAGTATCCTGGGGAAAGCTGTGGAGGTGGCTGTTCTAGAGCTATAAGAGGCATCTTAAATTTTGCCACTCCTTTTGTTTGCCTGGGGGAACCTTTTTCAGTTTGGGTTCCATATTACTTCATGGTGAACCTTCCAGGAGCTATATGCCAGTGGTGGATGGGGCCAAGCAAAAAGGTGAGTTAGGCCATCCCATTCTTTCTGATATACCCATATGTATCCATACACTCTCATGCACATCTCTCTCTCTCTCTCTCTCTCTTACACACACACACACACACACACACACAAACACACTAACACTCATATGCCTATGCAGCCATTCAGTATGAACAGATCTCCCAATGAAGCCAATGAAAAGCTTTTCCAACTCTAATTTCTGGGAAACATGTGGTAAAGGGTGGAGGTCCCCAGGAAATAAAATATTATTCTGGTTAAACATTTTTTTTTAACAAAAGTCTAATATGAAGAAAAATACATACTATTCTTAAAAAAAATAAACTATCATTCATAATGAGAGAGAGAGAGAGAGCTCTTTAAAAAAACAGGAAAAACAAGGAGGAAAGTTTGAAAGCTAACATTGTTTCTGACTGATTAAAAACAAAACCTGTGTATTACCATGCAATTTGCAGCAGCTCCATGTGTCCATTGGGTTGATAATCTGCATTTTAAAACTATCTTAACTGCTGTGATTATTAGTTGTGGCACCCACATGCACAGGAAATCTGTCTTTGCTACAGTGAGCCCAATCTGGCTAGTGATGTGCAGGGGTGCCCTCTCAAGGCCCTCAAAGTGTGCAACCAGCAATCCATTCACCAATGTTCATCTTCTGCCCACCTGTTACATCTGCCAAAAAAACTAACATGGGGCAGGCAGTTGCTCTTCACACCACAATTTGACACCAACTAATCCCGTGTGCAAATAGGCCTAAATCCATGCTCCCTCCTCATCTGTCCTCAGTTTTATGGTCATACTAGACTAGAGTATGATCAAACAAGAAATAAAAGCAAATAAGTGTGTGTGTGTGTGTGTGTGTGTGTGTGTGATCATGCCTAATTCTCTAATGCTGAAACAGGGGGCAAAGTGTATACACAGGGAGCTTTGTTAAGTGCTTAATATCTGTTTCATTTCTTTTGTCCTGAAAGCATCAGAGGCAAGTCATTATATCTTAGGGATCAGTCTACAACTCCTGCCATAATGCTAATGTGCTGGGATTTCTCCTTATGATTGCAGAATATGTTTGTTTAAATATTAAACTATACTTGTCACAATGAGTTTTGCCTGTTGTACAAGTAAGATGTGTGAAATCAGAAGTGTTTTGAAATGTAGTAGAAGAAACTTACAAGCTTAGGCTTCCCACATAAGCTTTACTGAATGGGGAATTGCAGTCCAGAGAGATGCCACACCCAAATGGAACTTTGTTGTGGTTACTTTAGCACTATAGTACTAAGCAAAAGGTGTAGGGGGGGTTTCCGGGGGGGGGGTGTAGCAGGAGGTGGAAAATCCACAGCAAATATGAAGCAATGGCATAGAAGCTTTGGCTAGAGTCCTGGGTTTGGACTGTATACTCTGCAGTGGATATAATTTCCTATTGTCATGAAATTACATGAGTCTCCATATGGCAATCATGAGAGAAACAAATTAGCTGAAATTTGTAAAACTTAAATGTTTGCATAAGATATTGAACTAGAGCCTAATCCATACCAAGCAGGATATAGCAGTATGAAAGTGGTATGAAAGTGGTATATAAAAGACACACCAAGCAGGATATAGCACGATGAAAGCAGTACGAAAGCAATACACGGCATGTGTCAATGGGCTCCAACAGCTGTCAGTGCACTTTAATGCCACAAAAAAGCAGTAGTGTGGCTCCTGCCTTTTCTATACTGCTTTCATACCGCTTTCATAGAGCAATATCCTGCTTGGTGTGGATTAGGCCTAGAACTGCGATTATATATTTATTAAACAAAATACCTATGGTTTACAAAAACAATGTTAAGGCTCTACAGTTTCCAGCCAAGCACCAAAAAGCAGGAAAATTGGGAGTTAAGGCTCACAAGCCTTAACGCCACATCCTCCCTAAGGAGGCAGAAAGTGCAAGTGAAATTCTCATTCTCCCAAAGCAGATAAACCAGGAGGACAGGGTAGAGAATATGATATGCAGAGGTGACTGTGGGGTTGTGGAAAACTGATCACGAACAACTTAGGGCCACCTACTTCTCTTTTTTTTTGTTTAGAGCAGCCCTTCCCCAACCTGGTGCCCTCCAAAGGTGTTGGACTACAACTCCCATCATTGCAAGTCAGTATTTCCATAGTCAGGAATGCTGGGACTTGTTATCTCAAACATCTGGATATACAATATGAGATGCAGAGGTGACTGTGGGGTTGTGGGAAATGATGAACAACTTAGGACCAGCTACTTCTCATTTCTTAGAGCATCTCCTTATGTTGAGAGTTGCAACCCAACACGACTGACAGGCACCAGGTTGGGGAATGTTGTTCAAGAACAAGGGAAGGCAGAATGTAGATCTCCAGATGTTTTGGAATTCAACTTGTAAATGCCCCTATCAGCATGGGCAGTTATCAGGAATGCCACGAGTTGATGTCCAAATCATCGGGATAGATCTATTTTCTGCCCACATCTGTACTAAAGTATGATGTTTTCCAGCATTAAGATATGTGATCAACCAAGGAACTACAAAAGAGCTGCATCACTTTAAATAAACTGTCAAAACCAAATGAAACAACAATGAATGAATCTTGAATACCTAATCCAGATAGCCCTTCAGACATCAACATTAGTTTTCAACACATGGCATAGGATGTCTGTTTCTTGAATATCAGATAAAGGATTTCTCTTACTTGTTCAGCAGTGTGAGATCAAAGGCAGAGCTACCACCTAATACTTTCATGTGTAAGTATTATTTTAAAATTAAGTATGAATTGATTTTTGTCTTCCCCATAACACATAACGGGAGTTACAGTGCAACACATCTGGAGAGCACCGGGCTGTAGAAGGTTGACTCCTATACATGTCTTCTCAGAAGTCAGCACCATTGAATTCATGAGGGCTTTCTCCCAAGAGGTACAGGATTGCAAACTAATCTAATCTGAAAGGTGTTCAAGATAGCCAAACTAAACCTCTTCTGCTCCACTGTTGCTTTGATGAGATGTTGTATTGTGCAGGGATTGTGGGGAGTGAACTGTATATTTTTTATAAATACATTTAAAGAAAAATACATTGGTTCTTTGAAAGGCAGGATATTGACCAAAAGTTGGAAGTGCCTGGCACATGCTCTGATTCTAGATCTGTAATGAATAGTGCCCCTTTTGTTATCAAGAGTGCTGCTATATGCGAGATGTGTGAGAGAGAAAAGTATTGGGCAGACCCTGTATTTGGTAAAGGTATGACACAGCATTCCCCATCCTGCTGCCCTCCAGGTGTTTGAGATGACAAGTCCCAGCATTCCTGACTATGGGACATACTGACTTGCAATGATGGGAGTTGTAGTCCAACACCTTTGGAGGGCACCAGGTTGGGGAAGGGCTGCTCTAAACAAAAAAAGAGAAGTAGGTGGCCCTAGGTTGTTCGTCATCAGTTTTCCACAACCCCACAGTCACCTCTGCATATCATATTCTCCACCCTGCCCTCATGGTTTATCTGCTTTGGGAGAATGAGAATTTCACTTGCCCTTTCTGCCTCCTTAGGAAGGATGTGGCATTAAGGCTTGTGAGCCTTAGCTCCCAATTTCCCTGCTTTTTGGTGCTTGGTTGGAAACTGTAGAGCCTTAACATTGTTTTTGTAAACTGTAGGGTTTTTTTAATGAATTTCATGGCTTTGTGTAATGGATTACTGGATATTATACAGTTGACAACCAAGCCAGCATCAGCCAGGATGTTATACCATCTTGACATCCAATATAAAATCAAAGCTAGTGTTATGTGTTGAACTCACTTTTAATGTTAATAAATCAACCAAAATGCTTGCATTACCTCATTTTCAAAGATAAAGATATGAAACCTGGCATCATGGTAGCTCTTAAGTAGGGATATAGCTATGCCAAGTATGAAGCAGATCCATTCATGCCTTGATTTTTAGGAATTTTTAAAAGTTCAAACAGAAATCTCTTTCGGGTCCAGGACCTTGAGCAGTACAAGTTTAAAAAATGAAATTAAAAATAAAGAGATGAAACTTGGCACCATGGTAGCTCTGAAGTAGGGATTTAGCCATGCCAAGTTGGAAGCAGATCCGTTAATCCCTTGATTTTTTAGAAAGTTTTAAAACTTCAATTTAATTTTTTTAATTAACTAAAATGCTTACAACTCCATCATTTTTAAAGATAAAGCGATGAAACTTGACAGCATGGTAGCTCTTAAGTAGAGATTGAGCCATGCCAAGTTGGAAGCAGATCTGTTTATGCCTTGAGTTTTAGGAATTTTTAAAACTTCAAACCCAATACTCGTCTTTGGGGTCTAAGGCCTTGAGCAGTACATTAAAAAAAAGAAAGAAAGAAAAGATGAAGAGATGAAACTTGGCACCATGGTACCTCTTAAGTAAGGCTTTAGTCATGTCAAGTTGAAAGCAGATTGGTTCATGCCTTGAATTTTAGAAAAAAAATTGAAGTCAAACTTAAAAAAAATAAAATTAAAATTAAGGCATGAACCGATCTGCTTCCAACTTGGCATGGCTCAATTCTACGGTGACCAGTAAGGTGTGGCATAGTGGCTAAGGTGTTGGACTGGGAGCTGGGATATCTGGGTTCTACTCCCCACTTAGCCATGGAAACTCATTTGGTGACTTTGGGCCAGTTGCAGACTCTCAGCCCAACCCACCTCACAGGGTTGCTGTTGTGAGGATAAAATGGAAAGGAGGAGGATTATGTATGCTGCCTTGGGTTTCTTGGTGGAAAAAAAGTGGGATATAAATGCAATAAATAATAATAATATAAAAAAACCTGTCAGGATTTCCCCAGATTTCTCCTGGATTTTGTTCTATCTTCGGTGTCAGAGGGGATTTTATGCAATAGTCTATAATGACCTGGAATTACACACTTTCCCTTTTAAGGCCACCATTAGCATGGCAGTGGGGAATGACATGGTTTCTGGAGGTGTCATTCTCTCCCACTGCTCCAATCAAGGCCTTAAAAGGGAAAAACATGTCATTCCCAGACATTATAGAAAAGGGCCTGATTAGAGCAGTGGGGTGGGGGTGAGAATGACATGCTTTCCCCTCCTCCACTCCAATTGGGGACTTTAAGGTGGCCCCAGAAAGCCATTTTCCTGCCACCCACTAGGTCTCCTCTTTTTTGGTTTCCCAAATATGGTCACCCTACTCAGTTCTTGCACAGGCTGCATTTCCATCCCTAGATATTTACTCAAAAGTAAGATGCATTGAATTTCCTTGGTTCTTGAAAAGCAATACACTTGCTTTTAGATTTGCCAGTCTCAGCATTCTATGTGTGTTATGAATGCCTGCTCTGTCTGTCCCTATAGTTTCCTGCAAGGTCCAGCCAGGGGAAGCCAGTAAATTAAACCCAGGGGTGGAGGGTGGGATTCCCTCAAGTTCATCTGAGAGCAGGTGCTATAGAACATGGACCTTCCAGGAGTGTTGAAGCTGGATTTCTGGCAGACCCAGCCAGGCAACTTTATGGCCTGTTAGTCCCTCCATTTGGTAGCCCGCAGAGCACCTGCCTCATAAGGCAAATGGTCACATGAGAACTGTTATTATGGGCTGTTACTTTGTTTGTCTTTAGTGGTCTGTGGTCCAGATCTCTTCAGAAGGGGGAATAGTGTTTTGTGGTTGGGGTCAGTCTAAATTATCTCCAGGAGTCCCTTACTCAGTGCCTCTGATAGCAAAGAGATTGAGGATTTTCCCCAACTCTGTTACTCTTGAAGTTAATAGGTCTGTTGAAAATAGATTTTATAACATAAGCATGAAAACAGTGAATACCCCTTTTAACTTGTTAAACCAATGAAAACATGCCACACAAGAAGTCTTAAGATATGAATGGTTTATAAAGAAAAGTAAATGCAAAAGAACATCAGGTGCAGAAGTGAAATCTGAAACATTACTATTAGTAGTAGTAGTAGTATCCTGCCTTTTGCCCAATGCTGGGCCTTAGGGCAGCCTTACAAAACTAAAACATATACAGCTAAAACCTATAAATAGGAATATACAAAAGTTAAAAATATAATTAAATACTTTTCAATATTAAAGCGTTTCCAAATTTAAAATACATAACAATTTAAAAGTCAAAGGTATGGAAGTCCAGATTATTTGCCAAAGGCCTGCTGGAACAAAAAAGGGTTTGTCTGCCTCCAAAAACACATCAAGGAGGGAGCCAGTGTAGACTACGAGGATTAGAAAGAAAATGCATGTGTACACTATGCAAAATACATGACAGCTCAACTGTTTCTAAACCTTATTAAAAAAACAGGTTGACTAGTCTAAAACCAATGTTGTAGGCCCAGAAGCACTTTGAAAGGTTTCAACATTGTACTTAAAACTTAACACCGGCCCAAACTAATTAAATGAAGTGTTTGAAGCTTTCAACTTTATAGCAGCATGGACCAAACTCTTAGAAAAGAGGGAAGGAGCACACTGTGTGTGTTTGGGGTGGGGATGGATAGAAAGGAATGTATAGCCACCTATTCCCAGGAGAGATCTGAAGATCAGGTTACCATGGATCCAGAGGAACCACACCCTGCTTCACCAGGGAGCAAAAGAGCAAACTGGCCTTATGAAGATAGCACAAAATACTCTCAGAGCCAAAGGAATGCATGTTCCAGAAGAGAAAAAAGAAACTCTTCTTCTTCTTCTTCTTCTTCTTCTTCTTCTTCTTCTTCTTCTTCTCTCAAAAGGTCTGTGCTAGAGGCAGCGGCCATTTCACCCACCCACCCCACATTCTAAGGCAGGAGGGAGGGGGGAGAGCGACGCTACTGAGCGTGCCTCGCGCTATGAGGGAAGCATTGACTTGAATGAGAGGTTAAAATACACACACCCCCACAGGAGGGAGGGGGAGAGCGATGCTACTGAACATGCCTTGCCCTATGAAGGAAGAAGGCCTCTGCATTGACTTGAATGAGAGGTAAACATACTCCTTAAAAATTAACCGAAGGGATTTTTTAAAAAAACGAAAAGCTTTCCACCAACTACAGTGAAGGAGGAAGAAGAACCCACCACTCTAGAAATTATGCAAATCATGAGCACAAAACTCGGAAATCGAAAGTCTTTTGACAAAAGCAGGGAGACAGGTTTGTGTTCCTTTTCTACCTTAAACTGCTCTCCTTCCCTGAATCTTTCACCAATCTTCTTGAAATTTTCAGGTAATGTAAAACAAACATTTCTTTCTGGCACCTGTAAATTTCAGAAAGGTTGGTGAAACATTTTCGATTTTATGGCTGGTAGAATGACCCCCCCCCCCATTATCACTTTAACATGGTGGAATGTTAAAGTCGTGCCTCCATTAATATGTACATGATTCTGCTCATCTCCATTTTAGTCCTCACAACAACCCTGTGAGGTAGGTTAGGGTGAGAATCAGTGGCTGGCTCAAAGTTACTCAGTGAGCTTCATGGCCAAGTGGGGCCTTGAAACCGGGTTTATCCCGTCTCAGTCTAACAGTCCGTCCACTACACCATACAGGCTCCGAGTATAAATCACAGGACTTGGAGTTCTGACATTTCTACTTAAGCCTGGAAGCCATAGAAAGGATCTTGAGAACTGTGTATCTTCCTCCATTGGCTTGTCCATTCCCCAGCCCCAGCCCAGCTTTCACTGTTTCCCCTTGTTACTGTGCTTTGCTGTTATTGTGGATAAAATGTTTTAAAGTTTACAACAAAAATTATTTGAGCACAACATGGAAATCACCATAAAATATGTATTCTGAGGTAAAAATTATATGTTGAAGATAGGGATATTTCTTTTTCCTGTGTATAGGAATGAAATGCGGTTCATTAAGACAAATGTGTATTGTCAAGTTAAATCTTAAATTATCATGCCAGAAAATAATGTACTAGCATCCCAACACTGGGGATCGATGTAATAAATATAACTGATAATATACTTAATGGCATAAGCATTATCCATTATTTGGAAAGAGAAGGAATAGATCAAGACATTTATGAAGTCAGGGGTATTTACAAATCAATAACTGATAGAAATCTTTATTCCAGTTAAGCATCCTTTTTATGTTTCCAGTCAGACTCTAAATAGTGTAGCTTACTGTACTCTGGAATTATGGAATGAACTTTGTTTCTGTGTAATGGGTGGCTTGTTGTTTTCAAAGAGCTAAAAAGCACCACTAGCACTTCAGGTTCAATCTGACTTTGAAGCATGTGACCTCTTTGTATCCTTTAGTGAAAAGTGACATACAATGGCATGCTAGTGATTCTTCTAAGCAATCATGACCAATAGTCACTAATGGCTATCAAAGACACAAATCCTCCATGAATTTGTTCTAAAGCCATTTAAGTTAGTGACCATCACAACATCCAGCCCTGGAACCTGTCAGATAAATGGTAAAGGTGAGAGTGTCTCCGGATATACACAGAGTGATTTTGCCTCATCTCTAAATAAAGGTAGTTGGTCACACACATCTGGGATAATGGGGAAAGATTCAAGGACAGAAAGCATAGTGGCATCCAGGGAGATTTTGGCCTGGCCTAATCTTTCTCTTCAGAAGCCAGCTATAAAACTAGGCATGCATGTAAAAATATATACATAATCTAGGCTGACCATCTGAAAAGGAGGACAGGGCTCCTGTAACTTTAACTGTTGTAGACAAAAGGGAATTTCAGCTAGTGTCATTTGTATGCAATTAGTTCCTGGTGAAATTCCCTCTTCATCACAACTGTTAAAGTTGCAGGGGCCCTGCCTTCTTTTGTATATGGTCACTCTAGTATAGTGCCTGCAACTTTAACTGTTGTGATGAAGAGGGAATTTCACCAGGAACTAATTGCATACAAATGACATTGGCTGAAATTCCCTTTTCTCTACAACTGTTAAAGTTACAGGAGCCCTGTCCTCCTTTTCAGATGGTCAGCCTACATAATCCTCTGAAGCAATTATTCCCTCATTTCGCATTCTCTGGGCACTAAACAATGAAGACAGGTCTGAGCACAGTAGTAAGCCATGCCTTAGTTACCTCTTGTTTAGACTACTGTAACATAAAAACTGCTCAAAAACTAAAGCTAGTTAAAAACATGAGGGCCAGACTGCTTTATGGTGTTCCTTTTAGAGAACATATATCAGTGATCTTGAACTAACTGTACTAGCTTCCCATTTGTTTCAGAGGTCTTTGTTTTTGGCCTACAAAGCCCAAAACAGATTGACTACAGGATATTTGGGGGACCTCCTCCTGCTGTATGAGCCTGTGTATAATTTTAGATCTTCATCAGAGGTCCTGCTGTGTGTCCTGTTACATATTATATGTCCTGTTGCATATTCAGGCCTTTTAGTGCTGCTGAGGCTTTGCTTTTCTGCAATTAGCTGGAAGTAGAGTTAAAGTGGAGGTTCCACACATTATTTATATCATTAAATAAAAACCTACGGTTTATGAAAACAACATTAAGTCTCTACAGTTTCCAACCAAGCACCAAAAAGCAGGGAAATTGGGAGTTAAGGCTCACAAGCCTTCACACCACATCCTCCCAAAGAAGGCAGAAAGTGCCATTGAAATTCTCATTCTCCCAAAGCAGATAAACCATGTGGACAAGGTGGAGAATATGATATGTAGAGGTGACTGTGGGGTTGTGGAAAACTGATGACAAACAACTTAGGGCCACCTACTTCTCTTTTTTTTTGTTTAGAGCAGCCCTTCCCCAACCTGGTGCCCTCCAAAGGTGTTGGACTACAACTCCCATCATTGTAAGTCAGTATGTCCCATGGTCAGGAATTCATTCTGCAAAACTGGTTTGGTTTTGCACACTCTCTTAGCACAATGACATATTTTAGATCTTGAACTGGCTGCTCTGGTAATCACTTGTTTGCCATAGTGCAGGGCCACAAGCTTTCATGCACACTAGACAAGAAGCATTTATAATTTAATTGTTTGCACATTGCCAAACATGTTTGTAAATCATTTTCACCTGTTAAATTGTTTTAAAAGAAGGAATGATAAATAACTTGTCTTACATTTTTCTTTGATTCCAAAATAACCCATATCACAATAGTAAACCTCATTTAGTTCTCTCTCATCCATCCCTTTCTGTAAGTGTACTAATATAATGACAGACTCATGTAGGAATGATTTGTAATTAAATTAAACACCACAACAAAAAAGTGTGTAAAATGCATTTAGTCCCAAACAATAAACAAGTACATGATTAATTGCTTCAGTGTGCCTTGCTTTTATGTGTAAAAATACAGATGATGCAGCAGCTGAGAGCCTTTGAATCAATGCAACATCCACCTGGTGTAAACTTCTTTCAAATTTTACTGCAGTGCACTTAGCCAGTTTCCAGGAACACATTTCAATGATCTCTGCTGGAAATTAATTACTATAGACCTTACCTGCACAACTTGTGATCCACCAAACAAAAGACAGTCCGTGCATACGCAGGTCATAACATGTATATGTAACTGAGTAAAACATGCCAAGGAATCTGTAGCTCATGGTTGTGCAGCTTGCTGGTGATTGGAGCGTTCAAATGGGGAATTAACAAAAAGATACACAGTATAGAGCTTTAGAATGAATAATCAAGCAAGTTATTACAAACGGAAAAATAAAAAAGGATGTGTGTGTATGCATAAGGATATTCAGGTGGTGTTAGTATGTATCAAACACTTAAATAGGACCAATAGATATCTGTTTGAAATAGACCAATAGATATCTGTTTGAAAGGGAGGGAGTGGGGTAAATGGGGCTAGACAAAATAATGTAAGAGCAAGTATAAGGAAGTAGGAAATGGGGGCACGCTAGGGAAGTGGATGGACACCAAGGAGAATTAATTTCAAAGAGGAAACTGAATGGCTGGTTTCAGATGGCACTTTAGGCAAGGGAGGGGGGATAACGTACTCACAGTACACTAAGCAGGGGTTACTCGACATGTTGCTACTCCATCTGTTGAGCGGCTGAAAGTCCCGGTGTCCATCTGGGCTGCAGCGTCTCCTCCCTCCCACCTCCCTCAGTCCTCCAGCCGTATACAAGCATGCACCATAAGTTCTGCCGGCTGTATCAGACCGGGGGGGGGGGGGGTTCGGCTGCTCCAGCTGGCAGAATTCTATGCCTAAACAGAATAGTACACTGAGAGGGGGGGGTCTTCCCTCCACACGACACTTTAAACAACATAATTCAAGATAAACAACATGCAAGCCCATTGTTTTTCTCCGTTGTGTCATTTTCATCTCAAATACTTTTTTTTTATTTTCCCTGGCATTTCAATCTCTTAATTGTAAGGTGTCTTCACTCTCTGTGACTTGCATTGTTATGCTGTATTATACTTGTTTTATTTTTATTGTTCATGAATTATAAATTGTGTGTGAGGGTTGTTGTTGTTGTTTGTGAGCTAACCTGAAAACTGTTACAGGGCAGCCTATGAATACTTGAACTAAACAAACAGGTAATCATCATGGCTTTGCCACATGAATGGGTTAAACATGTTACTTATTCCATGTTCTTGGTTATATACATTCAATTATAGCTGTTCTCCATCTTTGATTTACTGGAAAAGTGGTAAATGCAAAAGTGTCATTTCAAATATCTCTTTCCATGTCTGTCTCTCTCTATTTAAACTAGGCCTGACACCCACCCACAAAAATATTATAAGGGCTCATGATTCTTTGCAGTAATATCAAGTGTTGCTTAGTTTTTGCAGGAGTAACATTTGTAAACTAATGTATAACATAAATCATGCATGCATAAAGTCCTGTCTCTTGGGTAACACTACAGAGAATAACTATGGGACCATGCAGATAAGAAGAATAGATTGGCTCTACTTTTCCAACTCCCACTTGTATCCCCAGGCCTATACACCCACACATAAACACAAATTCATCAAAATTGGCAGCTTGGCAATCCAACACGGCTGCAGGTCTATGCACATCTTTAGGAAGGACCATTTACTGTACAATCCTTTGCAGATTTACTTGGGAGTAAGTCCCATTGAACTCACTCTGTGGGTATATACTTACATTGTTCACCACAGACTATCCCTGAACAATTCATGCAGACAATCATCAATACTGATGTCATGTTTTACCATGAAACCATATATATGTGTACTCTGACTTCTATCCAAGTGAATTAAGTGGCACTTACTACCAGGAAAGTGGATTTCAGCCTCATACTGTTATTCTTCCACAAATACTTTTACAACCACACTTACATGGAATTAAAATATTTCAGAAAATAATAGAGAAGCTGTCCCTAACCCCATTCAGAATTTAATTGAATAATTTAAAGGAATAAACAATTATATTTTCTGACATTAATTGCACTAGCAAAGTTAAATAATATTAATTTCTATCCAGCTGAAATCTAAGCCCTATTGTCCTAGTGATATCACCTAAAGCAAGACAAAATCTAGAAGTTTCCTCATTGCCAACTCCCACCACAAATCATGCTCACCTATCCTCTTGAAATAAGAAAAATATACCAAATAGCTTACAGTAGGTCCATTAAGCCCAAGACACTACTGCTATGACATGTGACCCTGGCCACTGAGGACTATTTGAGGGTTAAACAACCTTGAGTGGGGATTGTATTTTCAAAATGGTACCTGCCACATACCATTTTAAATTGCCCAGCATGTTGTGCGAAGTGGCCCAATGTTTGCAGCTGAGACTTTTCCCTCCTCCTGAGTTGACTTTGCATGTGATAGCTCCCGTTCAAAAAGAGACTCCTGGCGGCCAAGTTGCTCTGAGTTTCCCACCTGGTCTGACACTGCTTATGCTCCAGAGAGCTGAGGAAACGAGAGCAGAAGTGAGAACAAGGCAAGACTTAGGATATGGTCAAAGAGGTTATTTAGGACCCCAGGCAGGGCAGTGAAATAACAGGGCTCAGCCTAGGACATTTTGTAGGTAGGCAGGGTATACGTTGAACAAATAACGACTCCTCAGGACTCCTGAGGCTCTGAATGTCTTCTCCAGGAATGGGATTCACTGTAGGTCAGGCCTTCTGGGAGCTTGACAAGTTCCATGATTCCTGCATGTCCTAAGAACTGTTGTGCAAAGGTACAGCAGCATCCAAAGCCAAACGGAGGCTATGTCAAGAATAGTCCCTGCTGCTCTTACACAAGTTTGGGATATGGAAAGAAAAGGGAACTGGAAACACTCATTCTAAAAGAAAGAAGTTAGGAGATGGCAATTTCAAGTAGGCATTTCCGGTATTTACAAGTTGGACTCAAACTTTAAAGGACTCTGTGCCTGGCTTAGAATGGGCATATAGGATTCAAACCTCATGAATTCATTGATTAAATCCCATGTGTTCCAAGCAAACTTTGCCTCCATCGCATTGAATTTGCCTCATGGATTAGATTTAGAAAAGAGAGAGGCCCTTCTTGTCTAGCAACTATTAACCCTTGAGCAATTTCTGTGGGCATGGGTAAAGGGGTTTACTGGCAGTTAGATTGCAGTAGCATTTTTTAAAAAATTTAACAATTCATTGAACAATAGTAAGCTGCCTATTTTTGGTTTATACTTGGCCAAAATAGAAAGACACTTCCAAGCACTGTCTGTGTAAATTAAACAATCTGAAGCAAATCAAAAAGATTCATTTTCCTACACAGTGACCAACAAAAGCACTACTTTATTGTTGAATGGAACATCAAAATCTCAATCAAATGTAGGGAAGAAAGCACTTTATGACCCAGAGAATGGAAGATGTAAGTATTTGCTTTAGTTCTAAAGAGAGATTAGTTGCCTTTCTTATTCTAGGTCTACTTGAACCTCATATTTTGCAGCTATTTTTACATTATGGAGTGTTCCATACAAATATTTGTTTAGCTGTCATTGACTGTTTAAAATTTATTCAGCAAGTCAAAACAACGATTCTCTGGTTTTTCACAGTATAAATCAATATAACTCAAAGAGCAGACTCAAGAAAGGTATTAATATTAGGAATGTGCATAACCTTGCATCCTTACTACTGCACAGTTTTATGGTTTTTTGCCCAATTGTCTCAGATACAATTGGAAGTGTTTTGGATTCCCTTGGTTTTAGGATCTGTGAGCGTCATGAACTGGGAGTCTCACACACCATTATCGAAAATCAAGTTAATGGATGTGGAGGAAGTGTCACCGTGGGAGAAGGATTTTCCCGCAGAACTGTCTCCCCACTGCAGCTGAAGCTCCAGCAAAAGAGGAATGTAGTTTTCCAGCACCTCTCCAGCCCAAGGATTTCTGTCCAGAGGTTCCAGCACAATGACCATCTCCCCTGTACTAGAGTCAACAGCTACTGAAGCAGGTTTGGGCCCTTTTACCTAACACACTGGTGGTGGAGCTAGACGCCCAGAGAGTGCTGTACTGTAATTTCATTTAAGGGTCAGTCTGAGCTTGCTTGTTGCTGAAGCAACATTTGAGCATAATTGCTTATTGCTGAAGCAACATTTGAGATTTGCTTTGATTTGCTTTACTTGGATCTGTCTTACAAGAGACTGAAGATGGACTATCCAGAATGGGACCTGAGCATGATCAGTAGGGGGACTGTAGTTATCACCACCCCAGCTAATAGCCTGATCTGTACTGGGCCCACCATAAGTGGTGTATGCTTTTTCTATTGCAAATTAGTGGTCCATATATTAAATGGAACAATATTTAGCAAAACATGTGCAGAAGACTGAACCAGATTGGTACCATATCAGAAGGGAATGATCAAAGCATTCCAGACTCAGTTTCTTGCACCTACTTTCATATAAAGCCTGTTTTTTTGGCCCTGAGTGAATTGCTTTCAAATGATGTGTTTTGAGAGACTTAATATGCAATCTAATACTCCTTCTTAGAAGAATATATATATATATATATATATATACATACACACACACACTATGAGTAGGTAACTACATGTTGCAACCAATCACATGCAGCAGAAGCCAGAGGCCATTTTAAAATGAAAAGCAGCTTTCAGAGAGGGTAATTTTGAGTGGAGAAGTGGAGCAGAGTACTTAACAATCTGACCACCCATTTCTCCATATTGTTACTCAGCTCCTGTTTCTTTTCCCCTTGCAAATGCATATTTGTTGCCTCTGATGTACAACAATTAGTAGTGGACTTTACTTTTCTGTCTTGTTTTTATAAAATGGGACTTGGGTTTTGCTACACATATTTGCATGTAACTCCTCTAACGTGCATCTTTTTCAAGCTCTCATTTATGAACCCACCAGGGTTGTTGCATTAGAAAATGTTGGCATCTAAGAAATATTTGTAGTAAGAAAGCACTAAGAAGAGTGAAAAGGGCTGAGCAGCTCACTGCCATGCTGAAAATAGTCTTACTTGCTAGTGGCAAGTTTCCCTCATGGCCATCAAAATTGCCATGCTAAAAATACTGTTATCAGATTGAAAACTCACGGTTTGACTGTATATCCACTGGAGTCATTAGGAATGTTTTTGTCAATTTTTATTTTAATGGGATCAGGGTCGATCCACTAGATTAATAGCTTCAGGCAAGGAGGGAAACCCATATGTAAGGAGATACGACCAATTATGTATTGCTTTGGCAGGCTGGGGAATTTTGTACATCTCTAGTAAATGAGGAAAATCTATTTTTATTTATTTATTTTATTTACTGCATTTTCATACTGCCCAATAGCAGAAGCTCACTACCTCCTTTGCTGTCAGGCTGAGGTCACCTTTCTACTTCTTTGATTCCTCAGCACTTCACTTCCTCATGAACCTTGCAGGGATATGTAGAACTGACTTTGCATCAGAATAGTCTCCAGGGTATGGAACAAGCAATATCCTATAAGCAGCTAGAAAGGCGTCTGGTGATTTATTTCTCCATAAGGCACATTTCACCAAGATCATTCTTGGAGAGAACATCTAGCTGGAAGCAAGAAGCTGTGTGGTGGCTGGAGCTGGGAAAACAGACATAAGAAGACCATCAGCATCACAGGATGCCAGATGTCTTTCAAGGTATCTTCAGCCAATACACCCACAGCCTGTTATACACTTTTGCCATTGGGGAACAGCTGAGAGAGTTCCAGAAACATTTCCTAATGCAGCAGCCCATGTAAATGGATGGGCTGACATGCACAACACTCTTAATTGTTAAATGCAGTTGCCTTTAAAGAAGTTGTGGCAGTTAATTGCAACCAGAATCTGTTAGCAATAAGAATGCAGAACATCTGCAAATAGGTATCACTATTGTAGTTAATAGCAATTCTACTGAATCTTTAAGCCGAATACCCACTAAGTAGTCTCTCTCTCTCTCTCTCTCTCTCTCTCTCTCTCTCTCTCATAGCAAAGTCAGCTAGTGAGTTCTGAGAAGATTGTAGCCAAAACAGGGCCAGGAAGAAACAAGAGGGAGGCACGAACAGGCTCAGAGAAACTCCAAAGTTTCCAGAAGTACAGAAAATGATTAGGAATAATGAATGGGAATTGGATACATAAATTAAATTCTATGATAAACTAGATCTGTCTATTTTTTGTAAAATTGAATTTTTCCAGTCATCACAATTAAATTTTTCCGTCATACCAATTGGACCTCATTGTGCAGATACAGTTTGGACTGCACCTTAAACAGAAATCGGTCCCTTTAATTATTCTCTCACATTGCTGCAGTTGTCTCTGTACTATATAAACTCAATGTTTAGCATTCTCTTTTGCTCAAGTCACGACATACCTCCTACATACTCAGCATCTAGGAATATGACACGACTGGAAAATCATTAGGTTTGCTAAAAGAAATGCATCTTAGAGGCTGGTAATCAGCATTCTTTCAATGATTATTTCAGTAAAGTATTTTAAATGCTTACCACATGATCTTAACATTTTAGGGCATCAGAAGAAGCTTTTACTGTGGAGTAAATGAGCTTCTTTAAAGTATTCCAATTTATTATTTCCCTACGTAATTCTCAGGTAACAATTTAAGATAGTACTTCATTATCCCAGGCCTCTGTGAGAATTACTTATGCTCTCCCTCTTTTACTTCACAGTCCTAACATTCAGCATGAAGTAAGAGATGAATACAGTGTTGTTATGTATCGAATAATCTGGTCCTGCATACAATAGTTCTCTGAAGAAGTGTAGAAATGGCAACAAATTCCAGAGTTGCCATCGAATGATTAGAGGTCACTCTCACCTAAGAGAATCAGGGTTAAAAACATCAGCGTACTGCCCTCATTTACTATGTACAACAGCTTTTATTTTTGTTAATATTCACCTAGATAATTTGGGTTGAAAAGACAACTGTATTGTCTTTATTCATTGTATATGATTGCCTTTATTATTGTAAATTTCAGACAGTGTGGTGTGTATTGTATACTTTGGAACAATTCTTGTGAATTTATAATTACACTTTGATCTTTATTAGCACTATTAGCCTTGAAATTGACTCTATTAGCCTTATAATTTACTGTTTGGGGTCCTTTTGTTCTGGGTTTAGTCTCATGACAGTGGAATTCCCTCCCATGGTTGAGATCCAGAATGTAAGAAAAACAAGATGTGTTATTTCAACAAGGAAAGCAATAATAATGATGAAGTTTGATAATTTCTGACTTTCAATGCAAATTTACCTATACTGCAATATGAAAAAAGTATTTTGAAAGCTTTAAATGTTAACAGCAATACCTTGAACTGGGCTTAGAAACAAATAGGGATCTAATGAAGTTTGACATTGGTGCTACATGCTCCATAAGGCCAGCTTTCCAAGTGCTCTCACATTTTGTATTAATTGAAACTTCCAAAAGTTCCACTGCAATCCCAGAATCAAATGGGAAGGAGAGAGATTGCCAATAACATTGCATTCCAAATCTGTTTATGACTTCATCCTGTGATTTCATGGCCATGTTAAACAGCATGAGATAGAAACATGAGTCAAAGAAGAAGTGTCATATCATCATGTTCTGGGACTCAGCCTCAAGGAATTATTGGAGCCACCCCAAAACAGTGACCCTGATTCCCACTGTATACCATTGTTGATGGTATCAAAAGCTAATGAAAGGTCAAGGAGAATTAACATAAATGATCTCTCCCTCTCTGCTTTCCTTCATGCTGTAATCAAGAAGACTTTTGGGTGGGTCTGTTGTTTAGGGTGCTATTTTATTATGTAATCATTATGTTTTGATTGTATTTTAATTAGGGATGTGCACTGGATCGGACCCGATCCACGATCCGAGTCCGGTCCAGTGGGAAATCGGATAAATTATCCGATTTCCGATCCCGCAGCTGGATCGGCCGATCCAATCCGAACCGGTCCGAAAAGGCTCCGAACCGGTTCGGCGGATCGGCGGATCGGCGGGCGCCCACTGCCGCCCACCGCCGCTTCCATTGGCGGGCGCCAGCGGGCGCCCGCCGATGAAAGTGGACAGCGGGGGGGGGGGAGGAGGGGGGCGCTTACCTTCTCGGCCCGTCCGCTCCCGTCCGGCACTAGCAGCTACTACCAGCGGGCTCCGCGGCCTGCTCCAGGGTGGCGCGCCGGGTGATGTCATCACCCGGCGCACTACTCTAGAGCAGGCCGCGGAGCCCGCTGGTAGTAGCCGCCGGCGCCGGACGGGAGCGGACGGGCCGAGAAGGTAAGCAGGGGGTGCGTGGAGGGGAGGAGGGGGCACGCGGAGGGGGGGAGGGGGGCCCTTACCTTCCCGGCCCGGCCGCTCCCGTCCGGCACCGGCGACTACAACTACCAGCAGGCTCCGCGGCCTGCTCTAGGGTGGTGCGCCGGGTGATGTCATCACCCGGCGCGCTACTCTAGAGCAGGCCGCGGAGCCTGCTGGTAGTAGCCGCCGGCCCCGGACGGGAGCGGACGGGCCGAGAAGGTAAGCAGGGGGTGTGTGGAGGGGAGGAGGGGGCGCACGGAGGGGGGGAGGGGGCCCTTACCTTCCCGGCCTGGCCGCTCCCGTCCGGCGCCGGCGACTACAACTACCAGCAGGCTCCGCGGCCTGCTCTAGGGTGGCGCGCCGGGTGATGTCATCACCCGGCGCGCTACTCTAGAGCAGGCCGCGGAGCCTGCTGGTAGTAGCCGCCGGCCCCGGACGGGAGCGGACGGGCCGAGAAGGTAAGCAGGGGGTGCGTGGAGGGGAGGAGGGGGCGCGCGGAGGGGGGGAGGGGGGCCCTTACCTTCCCGGCCCGGCCGCTCCCGTCCGGCGCCGGCGACTACAACTACCAGCAGGCTCCGCGGCCTGCTCTAGGGTGGCGCGCCGGGTGATGTCATCACCCGGCGCGCTACTCGAGAGTAGGCCGCGGAGCCCGCTGGTAGTAGCCGCCGGCGCCGGACGGGAGCGGACGGGCCGAGAAGGTAAGCAGTGGCGGGGAAGGGGGCTTACCCCCCCCGGAGCCGTCCGCTTCTATCCGCTGGCGCCCGCGGGCGCCAGCGGATGGAAGCGGACGGCCCCAGGGGGGGTAGGGAGCGCGGGGGAGGGGGCTTACCTGCCGGGGACATCCACAGCGGACGGCCCCGGGGGGGAGGGAGTTAGGCCCCCCCTCACCCACCCGCCGCCATTTTTTCCTCATAGACTTGCATTGCAATGCAAGTCTATGGGGGAAAAAATGGCGGCCGATCCAAAAATTTACGATTTTTGGGTCGGGATCGGACTCGATCCGGTCCGGGGTGCCTCCGATTTTGTCCGAACCGGTCCATGACAAAATTGGAGGTCCCGATCCGGGTCCCGATCCGATCCGGGGGGTCCGTGCACACCCCTAATTTTAATGTGATATATTATTTTAATCCATTTGAAATTGTTTTTGTAGGCTGCCTTGACTGCCATTTTGTAATAGAAAGGCAGGGTATAAAATAAATAAATAATACATAAATACATACATAAATGTTATGCTGAAGGCTGCTGTGTCCAGGGATTCCAGGACAAAGAGAAACTACATTTCCCATGGTTCCTGACATCTCTTAATGCTGCCATGAACATTCACAGCAGCATCCGGGGGCTCAGATCTGTCAACAGCAGATCCACTCCAATAAATTTGAGCAAGTAGCCAGTGTAGAAAAGGCCTCGAGGAATTTCTGCCAATGCATGATGGACCCAACTTAAAATCCAGATTCTTACCTTTTTGGGGGGTGGAGGTGTGGAAAATCCAGTTTTCCGGAAGTATTTGTCGAGCAGATGGGTGGATCCACCCATCCCTAGATTAAATGTGATTCCTCCCTTTAAAGCAAGAGATTCTCTAGTGAATTCTTGCCTTGATGTCTAGATGCTGGAGATAAACTGCGTAGTTTGTCATCTCTGAACAACCTTTTCTTTTGACTACAGATGTTGTCTGATGGCAATGTTTTCTAGAAAAAGGAGAGGAAATGTTCCCGACAGAATGGGTACGGAAAAAAGTAAACCTTAGCCATCTGTTCAGGATGTCTGACAGCCACTAGATAAATAATGAATTAAATGTTCATATTTAAGAAAACAGAATAAACAAATGGCTGTTTGAAAGTACGCTTCTTTTTTTAAAAAAAACCAAGCAGAACACTGCATCTCTACCACTGATTTTTAAAGATAAAACACTACACATGAGACCAAGGTTTTTGTGGAGGCTAAAGGGGATTAGACTCCCAAATTTACACCATTAGAAAGAAATTGTTTTCTAATTTCCCCAGGGAAAGAGGGCAAGGGGAGATCTCACATTAATCTCTACAATGGTACACTCAGCCTCTCCATTGCTCACTGGGGTATAAGGAAAGTGTTAGGGGACTTCATTTTCTTCCAAGCAGAATCACCCTCAGCAACTGGCATCTTTCAAAACAATCTGGATGTAGGCTGAAAGAAATTCCAAGATGCAGAAACAAAGTAGGCCATGTGATATAGAAAAGGGCTATTTTACCTGCTGTTTAACATTTTTAAAAAATGATGACGAGCATATGGATTTGGGTTTATCTCCAGGAACATATAAATTTGTCTGCCAATATGTGTTTGAGCTCAGTGAGGCACTGTTTCCCAACACAAAGAGAGCATCCAACATTCAAATCAAACATGGATTATTATTTTATTTTAAAAACGTATATACTACTTTTCCAGCAACAAAAACAACAAAAATCCAAAAGAAGAAAAATGAGTGCAAAGCAGTCTAGTAAAGCCACAGATGATATGGCTAGGGATGTGTGTATCAGCAAAACACAATATCGTCAAGGTTCTCCAAATTCTACCTCAGAGCTTGTTCCAATCTATATCAGATTGGGAGCTTTGCTTTTTTTCTTTTCACATGGAAATATGTGTGCACTTTTGTGCACATTTTTCCAAATATATATTGTGCAGTTTTCCAAATATATACACTATTTTAAAATGTACACATTTTTCTCCAATAAATTAAAGCATGCCTATACATATTTTCCAAATGAATGCATTTTTATGTTCATTTTTTAAAAATAATGCATTTTGCAAAGATGCATTTCCACTTGTGTTCCACAAATCTTATTGCAAGGTCAAAAATGTATAGACTACTCCCAGAGGTTACATTCAGGTCTATGTTCAGTTTGGGGAGGTACACACTGGGTAAATTCTAATAAATAATGAACTGGAATGCATTTCATACATCCTATGCATACTATAATATTTACCCCCTTCCTTTCCAAATGCACTACTACTACTATTACTAATTTCTGCTCAGCCCTAACAGGTGACCTACTGATCCCATAATGGGCCTGTTCAGACAACACACTAAACCTTGGTTAGGCCACTAACCCTTTTGCAGCAAATGGTTAGCGAGTGTGTTTGAACTGTGGTTATGTAGCCACCATGGTTAGGAATGGTTCACATGACACACTAAGTCATGGTTCACACAACACACTAAGCCATAACATTTAGCTCAAAATGCTTAACCCCCATAGCTGAGTGTGTTGTCTGAACAGGGCCACTGTTAAGGGATGTTTTGTGTGGAGCAGGGTAACCTTATAAGAACATAAGAAGAGCCTTACTGGATCAGACTAAGAGTCCATCCAGTCTAGCTTGCTATTCACATAGTGGCTAACCAGCTGTCGATGGGAGACCCTCAAATAGGACATGAATGCACCAGCACCCACCCATCTATGTTCCCCAGCAACTGGTGTGCACATGCATACTTCCTCTAATTGCTGGAGATTAGCATAGAGACATCAGGTCTAGTAGCCACTGATAGCCTTCTTCTCCAGGAATTTGTCTAACCTGCATTTAAAGCCATTGAAATTGGTGGCCATCGCACATCTTGTGGTAACGAATTCCGCAGTTTGACTAGGCACTGTTTGAAGAAGTACTTCTCCAACCAATCAGCTTCATGGGATAACCCAAGGTTCTAATATTATGAGAGAGGGAGAAAAATGTTTCCCTATCCATATTCTTCGCATCATCATAATTTTGTGCACCTTGCTCATGTCTCTCCTTACTTGCTTTTTCTCCAAGTTAAACCATCCCAGCTGTTGTAACTGGAAGGAGATGCTCCAGCCCCTTAATCATTTTAGTTGCCTTTTTCTGCACTTTTTCAGATCTACAATATCTCATTTTAGGTGCGGTGACCAGTACCATACATCGTAGGGGTGTGCACGGACCACCCGGATCGGATATCGGGACTTCCAATTTTGTTCCGGATCAGATTGGAACAAAATCGGAGGTCCCCTGGATCAGATCGGACCCGATCCCAATCCAAAATTCGGATGTCCAATTTTCAGATCGGCCGCCATTTTTCCCCATAGACTTGCATTGGGGGAAAGAAAGCTTTCCCCCAATGCAAGTCTATGGGGAACAATGGCGGCAGGGGGTGAGTGAGGGCCTAACTCCCCCCTCCCTGTCCCTCCCCCCTCACACTTCTTACCTGCAGGGGCCTTCTGCTCCCATCCGCTGGCACCCGCGGGTGTCAGCGGACGGCAGCAGACGACACCGGCAGTAAAGCCCCCTTCTCCCCTTCGCACTCCTTACTTGTTGGGGCCATCCGCTGGCACCCGCGTGCCCCAGCGGACGGCCTTGGCAGGTAAGTGGGGGGGGCCCTCCCTCCTCGCGATCCCCCTTACCTGCTGGGCCCATCCGCTGCCACCCGCTGCTGCCCAGGTGGCAGCGCATGGCAGCGGATGGGCCCAAGCAGGTAAGCCTCCTTACCTGCATAGGACATCCGCTCCCCTCTGCTCCTGGCCGCTACTGCAAAGCAGGCTTTGCGGCCTGCCCCTAAGTAGCGCACCAGGTGATGACATCACCTGGTGCGCTACTTAGGGGCAGGCCGTGAAGCCTGCTTCACAGTAGTGGCCAGGAGTGGAGGTGTCGTGACTCTTAGCTCTCCCCAAGCTTCTGCTCACGAACTTTAAGCAAAGTGACACACTCCAACAACTGTGAGACTTCTTTTATTGAAAATCACATGGAATTCAAAGCATAATGGTTTCATTTCTGCAAACACACACTTGAAGCTGAAGACGGACCAGACAGCTTTCAGGTAGAACGGCTTAATGCGAACAGCACTCACTCAGGGGTAGACATTTAGAGTTAACCCTAGTCCCTAGAGGGCAGGAGCGGCCACACTGAACTGGAATCCTCTGGAACATAGGGACACTCACGGAAAGCCTCCAGACAGTAGGTAAGACTATCTTGAACTAAATCAGACTCACCCTGTTGGGGAACGCTGGGCATATCACTGAACCAAGACGTCAAGAAATGAACCTCTTCAACCTAGGGAGCCTTCCCAATTCACGTAGCTTTAGCACTGAGGAAGGTCCTCTCACAGGTCCCCCACACACAGAATTGTAGAACAGCAACAATCAGCCTCTGCCTCCCTGTGCCCGTAACTTTGGCTCCATGCAGGGAAACAGCAGGCTATAGAACATGAATCCAGAACAGTAATCTCAAGTCCAAATCTATGAAAAGCCACAGGGCACTTTTCATGGCATAGCTCTTAGAAGTTTCAAGTCCAAATAGCAACAGAACATGTACAGAGTGCATCAAGCATTTCCAAATCAGATAGAGTCCCAAAGACAAGTTTCTTGGCAAGCATAGTGAACAGCAAAAACAGAACAGCAGAGACAAAAGAGCAGTAGATGAGATAATTCCTAGCAAAGGACTCCTCCTTCGCACAATGCTAATATAGGACGGAGGCCGGCTAATTCTAAGGTACTTTGACAGACAGGGCTTCAGGCCTGTAATCCTAAACTCCTGTGCCAACAGGGCGGCACAGTTCAACCTCCTCTTGATGACAACACAATGTGAGGGACAGTCTGCATGATAGCCCCCACCTTTCTTAAACAACTTTCATTCTCACAGAACTCAAGGCTTCGGCCTACAGTAAGAGATAAACAGAGAACAGACACAGTTTCTTCTCACAACAAAATGCCAAACCTTCAATTCACAATTCACTAAGCCCGCTTAGTGAATTGTTCATGAAGCACGTGACACCCGACAGGAGGGGAGCGGACGTCCCAGGCAGGTAAGTGGGGGGGCCCTCCCTCCTCCCCCCTCGCGATCCCCCTTACTTGCTGGGCCTGTCCGCTGCCATCCGCTGCCGCCCAGGTGTCAGTGGATGGCAGCAGACAGGCCCCAGCAGGTAAGCCCCATCACCGGCGCTCCTTACCTGCCTGGGACGTCCGCTTCTCTCCGCTCCTGGCTACTACTGTGAAGCAGGCTTCGCGGCCTGCCCCTTAGTGCACCAGGTGATGACAAAGAAAATGGTGAGTGCGATGGCGCGATGGCCTGGGAGGAAGCCGGGCCATCACACGTCCTGGTTTGGAAAGGGGAGGAGGATCCCGGAAGCAGGTACATCAGGATCATCCCACCTCCCTCCCTCCCTTCCTCTACACCCATAGGTGTAGAAAGGGCCTTGGTCAGTCACTGCTAACTCAGATCCCATCAGGTTATCCTCAAAATCCCCCCAAATGTACATCACTTTACATTTGTTTATGGCACAAAGGCAGCCAGCTATTCATTTCTACTTCTTCCCTCACATCTTGCCTACTGATTGGAGCACTCCATCTCCCATTATTTCACCAAAGTAATGATGTGTCAAAGTCTTCTCTGGTGGTAGCCAGAGGATTGCTCTTCACTACCCCTGATATTCATGCCAAATCACCTGAACCTGTTGGAATGGGGGGAGGGGTTGGCTTGTTTCTGGGACCTCCTCCTGCACTTTGTCATTGTCATAAGCATTTAATTTCTTTACTGGAAGATAACCTGGCCTCAAGTGATCCATGCTCTGTTAACTTCCAGATTAGACTGCTGTACTGCACTTTATGTTGAGCTGCCTTTCAAGATGGTTTGAAAGCTACAGTTCTTCCAGAAAGAAGTGGCTAAATTATTAACTGGGACTGGGCATGATGAACAATTACACTAGTTCAAAATTCTGGATTTAACCTTTGATGAAAACCCTTCAGAGCTTAAGAACAAAATATTTAAAGGACCACCAGTGTCTGTACCTTCCCACGTGTTAAGTTCTTCTGTGGCTGCCCCATTCTCTAACGTGAGTTAGGTTGCTACAAGGGAAAGACCCTCTCAGTGGTGATGTCCCAATTATGGAATGCTCTCCACAGAAAAAGTTTACCTGGCACCTACTTTGTTGTCGTTCAGCACCACGCAAAGGCCTTTCTATTTTCCCCTGGCCTTTTAGAATATAATTTCCATCCCTATTTTTTTTTTTTTTTGTATTTAATCTGGCTTTTAAAATCAGGACTTTTTTCTTTTACAAAAACCCTTTGGAATATTTATGGAATGATGCTGGGAAAATATTTATAATAATAATTTTAAAATCCTTCTCTCCTTTCTTTATGTTCCTACCAAACCAAATAATTCGCCAAGTTAAGTGATGAGAAAGAAACAGGGAGGATTTTTTTTTCATTCTGCAGACAGAAGAATGACTCACCAGGACAGCACTGACATTGTGATCTAGTTACAGCTTTATGTAATATCCCACTTTAAAAACAAACAGCAAGCTAACTGGAACCTTAAATTTCTCCATTATAGTGGCCTTCATTAATTGAAATGGACTAATAACAGATGGCTGGGGTCTGTGAAATAATTAATGTCCTTACAACCTGAAGGGCTTAAGCCACTGCTTCAATTGGAGACAGTCGAGGACAGTAGAAGAGAGCTAATCTTAAAAGATTCCAACATTTTAATCTAGCAGCTCTATGTTTCTTTTTCCAGAGGATGCAGAATACTCACTCTTGCCAGGGAACTCTTGCCAGGGTCTCAACCCACATAGCATCTTGAATCCCCTAAATGTCAGCAATTTAAACTGAACATATCACTGAACATTGGCCAAATCAGGGAACCACAGGATGATGATGATTAATTTCTTTTCTATATCGCCCAATAGCTGAATCCCTCTGTGAGGTCTGCAACAACTGTACATATCTTCAAGAAGCCTCTTGAACATCTATAGGTCAGAGTAATCAAGTGCTAAGCCAGATCCCTATAAAGCTATCAGTCAGGGTTGCTCTTTTGCCTGAGCAGGAAGAGGAACAGCCCCTAAAATGTCCTTGCCATTACCTTACTTGGACACATCTATTTTCTCCTTTACAGTCCCTTGCTATTTTCACCTGAATTTTCACCTATTATAGCACGTCTGTTCCATAATAGGACCTGTGGGGGCAGGGGATGTTAGCCTGGAGGGGTTCTTAAAACCAATATTAGCTTCCTCTCTTGTTGCAACTGAACCTGGCTTTATGACCATAAGAGCCTGTTGCAGGACTTCTCCATTCTCCCAGAAGAACTTGAAAACAGTAATGATATTATCCCTTAGTTTTGCAGATGCTGTTGTTCTGCCAGTTGTCACTTGGCTATCACCTAGCAAAAGCATACTGGAGTGTCAGTACTATCTGCAAACCTCAGAATAAACATCAGTCATTCTAATTCAACAGCACTCAGGAATTATCTCCCCCTTCTTTGCACCCAACCATCACAAAATAAATTCTTAAAAGCCCCAAACCTGCTGCTTAGTTAACACATGCTAAAAATACCTTACTTCAGTTATACATGGAGCTGCTGACTATCTTGCAGCCAGCTTTCATCCGGTTTCAATGAACTATTAAATAAAAGGGGGCTAAATGAGAGTGAGAAATTTCAGGGTAATACCAAAGTAAGTGGGAAACAGCAGATGCAAAGATGTTTTGAAAGTAACATTGCTTGAGTAATCAAGGGCAGGGGGTGGGTGGGAAACAACAAGTTGCATCCTGAGTCAGTTAACATTCATTTCTCCCATTGAAATCAGTGGGACAAGTTAGTCCTGATTAACTTTAGTCACATTGATTTCAATGGATCTGCTGTAACCATGACTGAGAACTCCATCACACCACATCTCCCCCCCCCCCGGGTTGTCCCCGCACTATCTGTCTCTGTTTTGACAGCTCATCAATGCTATTTCAGCACATGCATCCTTTCACCTGTGTAGTCTCGCATCGCTAACATACCGCCCTGTCTCCTTCCTTCTCCTTCCCCTTGAAGTTCATTGGTTGTTGTGTCTGGGAGGGACTTTGAGATGGACGTGGGATGTGGGTTCCTTCCCTCGACCTAATTCTTATTTTCCCATGTTTTATTTTTTGTATTTCTGTGCAAATGCAATTGAATGCAATTCTGGTAGGCTGAAATGGTGTAATGATGCAATGATGCATTGGTGAATTGGGCATTCATGAGAACAGCTGGCTTAGCCAGTTTAGCCAACTTGACCTGCGAACTCCATATGAATGATCCAGCAGGCATTCCCAAAGAGAATAATGAGGAAAGGAAATTGAAATGGTATGCTGGAGGAGAACCACCCCGCCCTCTGCTTTCATCAGTGACACTACCCTACACACATACCCTACACAGACACAATCCCAGAAGAAAAATTGGGACGATCTGACATAGCATCGAAAAGGAAATTACATGGGAACGGAAGAGCGATGTTATTGCATATGGAGAAAAGAACTAGACTTTCCCCATACCAAAATAAACTGGAAGAGGAGGGGGAAATGGTGCGATCACAGTGAGAACACAGCAGGATGGGTACATCATGTGAGTGCCACGCTACAAAACCGGACAACAGACATGTTGAGAGTGCGTCAAAATGCTGGTGTGACGGAGCTCTGAGTATGGATCCAAACAATGTCTTGGTACTCCTTAGTTTCTACTTCTGACATCTTGGCTAAATCCACACCTTGGCCATATCTATATCTTGTGTCAAATCATTATGCTCCAATCGTGGTAATGCTATATCCCTCTTGCACATTTATATCTCACAGGACACATAGTTACATTTCTTGTGGTATTTTGGATAATGTGGAATAAAAAGCAGGAAATTAGACTATTAAAGTGGTTTGTATAATGTGTAATGTTCCCCAACAGTTATCAATGTACTTCAATACTGCTATAAAGCAGAGGTGCAGATCTAGTCCTTATGTCATATCATTGTGATCCCATCATGGTAACTAGGGATGGGCAAAATCGCCTGTGTGGCTCTCGGCAGCCCTCAGCATCTGCCTGCAGCTGCTGCTGAAATTGCATGTTTCTCACTTCCATGCTAATGGTGGCCACCTTCCTGTTTCGAGGCTAGTAAGTGCCCTGGTCAATGCTCAGATGGTCCCAGCTGTAAACAAAGAGAAGCCAATCCAGTCCAAGGTCAAACACAGGAATCTGAATAGCATAACAGGAGAAGGCAGGGGCAAGGTCAAAAGCAGTCCAGAGGTTGATCCACAGAAGTCAGTTATGCCAAACATTGAAGTCAGTCAGGAAGTGTCCAAGAGGGTGGTTCAGGTGGGTCATTAAGAGTCCAGGAGTCAGCAAGTTCCGGAGAAACAAGGCAACATGCTGAGGTTAATTAAAAGTTGACTACAGCAGAGGTCTGGTTAAGACTGTGCTGATTTATAGGTGGTTGTTAATCAGCATTGCTGACTAATGTTGTTTTTAAGAGAGGCCCCACTCTGAGGCCTCTTCTTGCTTCTCTGCTGCTCATGTTTTAGCCTATGCCATTCAAAGGAATGAATCATCTCTGGCTCTGGCTCCTGTTTTTTGGAGAGTCCATGAATGACACTGGAGGAGCCAGGCTGCTCTTCTAATGGTTCCAGGGGAGTGCCCTCAGCCAGAACCTCCAACTCTCCTCCTGGCTCCATCTGTGGCCAACTGTGCTGGCTCTCCCCCCTCCTCTTCCTCCTCCGATGAATCCTCCTCCAGGTAATTCCCAAAGCCTTGGGAAATTGTTCATTGTATGCCCCGTTCTCATGCTAATGGGGGCCTTAAAGGCCCCATTGATGCAAGGTTAAACCATTAGGGTTGTCGCATGCAACAACCCTAATGGTAATGCAATATCCCTCTTGTACATTTATATCTTGTAGGCTACAGAATTACATTTGTTATGGTATTTTGGATAATAAAAAGCAGGATATAACACTATGATAGTGGGATATAGCATGTGTAATGAGCCCCAACAATTATCAGTGCACTTCAATATCATTTAAATCAGTTGTGTAGATCTAGTCCTTGGCCTTCTATCTTACCTTTTCACTAAACTGAATTTAAATCTACACGGAGAACTCACTTTCATACAAAAATGTCACCAGTCGGGGAGCAATTGGTACGACTTGTGCTTTCCACGTGAAATTTATGGAATAATATTTTTTTTCTAGATGAAGTTTTTTGATGATGTTTGATGATATTCCCTCCACCATGGTTCATAATGTTCTGTGATAGGGGCAGAAGAGGTCTTATAAAATGGTCCCAATCTTGACCATAAAAATAGCAATCTCTCCCTCATTTATGATTGTATAACAACCATTTATGATCCAAATGAACTGTTATTTTATGTTCTAAAACTTTAGTCTTGGTTTGGATAGATAGGAACAGTTGTCAAGATGCTACATACAAAAAGGGGGAGGCCTGTGATTTTGCAATATTTCTCTATAAATATCAGCTCAGTGATGGCCCCAGTCAAAATTAGGCTGGAAACTAATATTATAAAGCATGAAATTAATGTAATTTGAGCTAGTGAAGAACTTAATAAGAACTATATTAATTAGAATATTATTTATTCAGTCAGTTATCAATATATATTTAAATAATTATTACCATTCAATACATGTAAGCAAACATGGTCATCTGTGAGGTGTTACTTCATGCTATGCAATAGTAAACACATGTTACTAAGAGCAGCCTATGTTATTCATGGATCTTATATAGTGCAAGACAGACCAAGAATGGATGTATCAGTCACGTTCACTGTCATCATCTCTTGGTTGTATGTCTGCCACTATCTGTGTCTCACTCTTCTGAGTGCCATTCTCATCCACTTTCATGCGGTTACATATGTCAGTGCATGCAAACCCATGATAATGAAAGCAAAGTTCTGATGTATACCTGGTCATCGTCATCATCTTGGGTCTTGTATCTCCCATTCATAGCCTGCTTCTGGAGATGAAATTTCCAGATTAACAATGATGCCAGCTCACCATTCAATACTTTGACAACGTGTCTATAGTAGAAAGTACAAGCCAAAGAGCAGACTGTGTTGGTAGCATCCTCTCTGACTCAGCAGTCTTTCTCTGGAACACAGACTTTCTGACATCTACAATTTTTTTGTAGAGTTGGATCCAACCAATTAAAAGAGTGAAAATAACATTAAAATGTGTTATATTAGTCAAAATTGCATATAAAAATATCCAATATATCCAACCTTAATTTGCAAAAATTCTCAAAGTCTGTTACAAACTGAATTTATGATTGGGGCAAAAAGAGAACCTGAGAGAAACCAAAATTGACAAATTCATCCATACCTACCTGAGCAAGATGATCTCTTACAGTCAGATTTCCGTGAGGCTAAAGTGCTATTCTCGGAGAAAAGTGAGATGCAATTTTTAAAAAAAGTATGTGGAAGTCCATTACACTCCTTGCTCCATTTTTTGCTACAAAAAAGACAGTCTTAAAGTAATGTTCTTAAACAGTGTGATCCTATGTAATAGCAGTAAAGAAAGCCAGCAGGCAGATTTGTTACTGTTTCTGTTGTTCTTTATATTATTGTAGCAAATGCATGCTTAGTCATTTCTGCCATCTGCTGCACAAGCATTATATAATGGAAGAAGCATTGTGATTACCTGGCTTTGCTGGTGTGACTCAAATTGTCTACAGGAACTAGTGTGTGTGTGTGTGTGTGTGTGTGTGTGTGTGTGTGCAGGGAGAGAGACAATGTAACAGCATAAATAAACAGTACCTGTGGATGAAGAGGCACATCACAGAACTGAAGCAAGAAGGAACCACCTGAGGAAAGCCAGAATACAGGTTTCCTGCTATTTGAATGATGCTTTTTACCCGTTAATGAAGAAATATTGCCACTGCTACACTTATAGAAAATCAAAATCAAGACTAAACATGTAGAATTGCTCTCTGACTCTAAAATCAGTGGGACATATGAAGGGGATAATTATGTGCTGGCAACTTTACTTGACTCACTGATTCAAGGATGATTTCCTAAAAATTGCTGGCAGTTGTCATCTAGTTCGTCTCAGCTACATCTTGTTCCCTGACAGGGTAAGAAAATTACATGAGAGAAAATGGCTTTTAAACTTTCAGGGCAAAAAGATCTGGCTTTTTTCAAAATACTAGTGAGCAGACTGCTGTCATGAAGGGTCACCACTGGGCGACAGTACCCACTGCTTCAATATATTCATGATAATTGCTATAATTAACAGAGAAAATGATGAGACAGAATGGATGAAGGGAAAACAGACAGATCTGAGCAAAAGCATTTGATCCATGATTTCTAGTAATGTTTGTTGTTACTGATGATATTCAAGTTCTTTTATTGGCTATTGCAAAGGCAATCAAATTATGATTCAACATTATACAAATGGGCAAATTAGTCTATTTTTTGTCCAGGCTACTTTCATATGTGTTCACCCATAGGTTTCTACTCTCTTTTTCTGCATTAATCACCATTTTAAAAATTTCCACCAAAACTCCCATTTAAATAATTTTCTTTAAACATATTTATTTCTCAAAATAAACATTTCTAAATTATTATTTTTTCTCAGAATCTGTATTTATAACTGCACAAACCAATGTATTTTTTACATCTTGAGCGTTGTTGGCTAAAATATGCTATATAAATATTTTAATTAATAAATAAGCAAGCCACACTGTGTTTAATAGGCTTCACTGTTAATCTTTATTAGTAGGTCTTCCATAGGGTCCCATGAGAACCCTTGTTGCTCCTGAACCTTGGAACTGTATTCCCATGGAAACCCATCTGTTACTGAGCCTGAGGTCCTCCCAGCACTGGATACATTACTTTATATTTTCCTGGGGCTTTTAGTATTCTGTAGTAAAGCAATGGGTTTTTTACATGGTTCATATCAGCACCAAACTACACGTATGCTCAATGCACTATTGCATCTAATATGACTGATTTTCCAAACACAAACAGGTGCCATGGACAGTCCAGTTAAGATTGGGACCAACCCTATTGCAATTCCATGAAAACTCATTCTCCCAAAGTTGGGAAGCTTCCACTTTGGCTAATGAGATCTTTCCTCATAATGCAAGCAGCCAATGGGTGGAAAAGTTTGTCCAACATGGCAGCAGGGAAAAGATCAAACTCCCCTTTCTCCCCAGCATGGACATGTTCCTGATTGGACCCCCTCTGGCAGCTATATGTATTTGAAAAATTAATCACCTTAAATGCAGTTGTTCACTCCAAACCAAATGGAATATGGAACTTAGCCCTCATTCTTTTGCTGTTCTGTTTTTATGTTTATGGATATGTTTTCCCATGGCAACAACCACTGCCATAGGGAAACACTGAAAGCATCCTTTAAGTGGCAGTCAGTCATTCTGTATTTCAGCCGAAACACTGAAGTTCTCAAATGGCTAGTAATTGGAGGTGGGTGCGGGTAAGGATGCTTATGGCCATAAATTTTTCACAGCTTCAGATCTGCGAAGCCCAGTTCTGTGCCTTTTGGCTTGCAGTAACAGACATCACATAAACATTTTGTGTAGCAGAGCTGTTGCAAAATCCTTTTATTCCATAACCAGGCTCTGAATTAAATTGTATGTGCAAATGGCAAACATTTCTTTCCAACCCTCCTTGTCCAACATATTTTAAGTGGGTTGTATGCCTTTATTATTCCTATTGTAACCAAGATCACTTGCTTGCTATCATTTGCTTGTTAGTTCAGTTCATTTATTTACCACCCTGCAATGAATGCATTTCCAAGGTGGCTATTGAAGGAGGAAAACAAAGCAAAGCAAAGCAAACTACTGACTGTAGACTGTTTTGTGAACTGTAGGTTTTTGTTTAACGAATTGACTCCCTCTGGGCTCATTCCACTCGCAAAGATGAGGAGGCCAGGCAAGTGGACATGGCTGGTGCTCCTCTCTGCTCATGTCACTGCTCATAGGCAGCAACAGCAAGGAAGATGAAGAGGAGCAAGAGTCTTGGCAATCAATGCCAATGAAAAAATCCTCAAATAAAAATGAGTAGACCACCATTGTAAGCATGAGTATTGTATTAACCCTTCTTGACAAGTAGAAAGCTCATGCACTTATCCAAATTTATAAAGTACTGTTGACATCAACGGGGGGGGGCACCTTCTGAGTTCTTGTGTTGCCAACAATCATCCTACTGTCACTTTGGCTCAGTTTTGTCTGGAAATATTAACTGACAAGGGCTAACAAAATGGGACAGAAGACATTTGTCGGCACCCCTGATCAAAATGAGAAAGAGAATGTCTCAGCCTCTATACACTGGCCTAAAACCAAATCTCACCCACTTATCTTTTTTATGTCAATAGGTGGTCTTAGATGCATGAATGCAATGTAATGTCAGGGGAACTGCCTTGCTGGCATAAAGTCATCCTGACACTTGAAACTCCAGCCTTTAGGTCCATGTCCTCACCCCCTCTCCTGCCCCAACCCAGCAATCTTTGCCTAGTGCCATCACTGAGGAATGTCTGCTTATTCTGCCTTCCCTATAAGACCTATAAGACGGCCTATAAGACCGTCGAGTCCAATCCCCTGCTCAATGCAGGAATTCAACTTAAAGCACCCCTGACAGATGGCTGTCCAGCTGCCTCTTGAATGCCTCTAGGGTAGGAGAACCCGCTACCTCCCTAGGTAATTGGTTCCATTATCGTACTGCTCTAACAGGAAGTTTTTCCTGATGTCCAGCCAGAATCTGGCTTCTTGTAACTTGAGCCCTGATAGTAAATTCACACATTCCCCTTCCCTTCAGCATGTTTCTGGACAAATCATACATATGGAAGAAAAAGATATAACTTCCTCTTCCTCTCTCTTGTCAGCTTCTGCTACTCCTTCTGCTTCTTTCCCCACAAATGCTGAAGTAATATTGTACAACCTCACTCCTCATTCCTTCTCTCTCTCTCTCTCCCTCTCATTTCTGGGACAGATTTCTATACCTAACCCATAAACAGCTTTTTGTTTTATTTTCCTCAATAAAAGTATATTAATAATAATAATAATAATAATATATTTATTTATTTATTTATTTATTTATACAACCTTTTCCCCAGAGCTGGGACTTATGGTGGTTTATAAGATTAAAACATGAACAATTAATATACATAAATATAAATTTACAAAAGTTAAAATAGAATTAAACCTGCAGTAAAACTAAAAACATTTTACAAATTTTAAAAACAGTAATGGATTTAAGAAAATAAATTCCAATACATCAGAGTAGTTCCAAAAGCTTGATGGAATAAAAAAAGTTTTTGCCTGCCTCCAAAAGTATAGCGCAGAGGAATCCAGACTAGCCTCCCTAGGAAGGAGTTCTGGAGCCTTGGAGCAGCCACCGACAAGGCCCTCTCCGTCATTCCCACCAGGCTTGCCTGTGATGGTGGTGGGACTGAGAGAAAGGCCTCCCCAGAAGATCTCAGAGCATGGGCAGGCTCATATGGAAAAATGTGGTCTTTCAGATAACCTGGACCCAAGCTTCTGGAAAAGCTCTGATTTCATCCCAGATGCTCCCTCCAAAGTACTTTACAACGGCACTCTAACTGTAGAATAAAATTCCCAAAGTTACAAATGCTGTGCTCCTGTTTATTTTGGTAAACATTTCATTTTCTGAACCAGCTCTACCAGATCAACAACAGCCTGTACTCAGGCAGAATACAAGCAGTGCCAGAGAAAGTAGAGCTTCCCCTGGCATTAGAGCTAATTTTACCCAGGCATTCATGTTCCAGAACACAGCCAAGTATGTTTCAGACAAGTATAAGAATCAGTATCCCAAAGAAGAATAGTAATATGTGTTAGAATCAAGGACACTATTCATATGAATAGAATCAAGGACACTATTCATATGAATAGTGTCCTTGAGAACCAGTGTGGTGTTGGATTAGGAGTTGGTAGATCTGGGTTCTAGTCCCCATTCAGCCATGAAAATTCACTTGGTGACTTTGGGCCATCACATAATCTCAGCCCAACCTATCTCACAAGGTTGTTGTTTTGAGGATAAAATGGAGAGAATGGGGAGTATAAATGGCATCTTAGGTTCCTTGGAGGAAAAAAGGTGCAATATAAATGTAATAAATATATCAAACATATAATGTTTTATGCATGAGGGACTCTTTTTACATTGACATGGGAAAGTATCCTGCATCCATACTAGAATTCTATCATAGTAGGCAATAGGAACACAATGTAGAAGAATAACCATCTAACAAAAGCACACCAGAGAAATAGCCCTTATCCAATCCTGACTTCTGATAGTTTTTTTCTTTTTTAAAAAAATCTAGAGTATAAACCCAAGCAATTAAAGTAATAACCAAACTCCTTAAGTTATATTATATATGTAAGTTTCACTGACATGTAACTGGATGGGAGAAATCAAAATCTCTCTTTCTGTATTATAAAGCAACTTCAGCTGAGGGCCTAATATTTAGAAAGCATTAATGTGATCAACTTGGGTAAAATGAAGATTAAAACATGTCTAACCTGCCTACTGGAAAGAATGAAATATTTCTCAGCTTCATAAACTCTACCTTTATGAGAATCTTAAAGACCTGTTCACAGTAGAAAGCTATAATTCTCCTTCTTCTAATATCCTTATTATGAATCAGAAACAGTACAGCAAGGTTAAGAGAGTCTGACAAGTATTAAGTGAGATTATCTGCTACATACAAAACAGTGGATACCAATGGTTGTATCTCAAAAAATTTACATGAATCTTGAAATTGTCACAACCATCTTTTTTTCTGAGAGACACAGAAAACTGATCCTCTTTCATTCTTACTGATAATAGTCAAACAGGAATTTTGATTTGCATCACAAAGAAGGGCAAAAAATAATTATTCTGGATTTTTTTTTAAAAAAATGGAAAATTGTTGTTAGAGAGAATATGGTACATGTAATGAGGTACAAGAGTCATGGAATTTCATGTTAATGAGCTGGGTTTTTAGAAGATGGAAGCACACTTGGGAATTTGGGCACATTGAAAGAACATTTCAAGGAAAGACATTTCTACTACAAATGACCTGCCTTGTCACCCTAATCATCATAGCTTTGATTTATGTGCCTAATGGTCTTCTTTACCCAGCATCTGGTTTGAATGAATATTGTGAGCTTTCAGTTAATTAGTAAGAAGTATGAACTAGGGTCAATCTTTTCAAAGGAACTCCCTTTGAATGTTATCTTTGGGGGTTTTGGGGGGTAGTGACCAAGGCATTATTATTTTTTTCTCCAACACCAAGAAAAATGTCACTATATTCTGCACTTGAATAAGAACTTGATTTGAAAAAAAATGCTAACTCATTGGCTAATGTATCACATGGTAGAATATAGACCAGTAATATACTGAATAAAAATACCCAAGCTAGGTAACTGTCTACTGAAGAAATAAATAAAAAGCTTATGTTATATCAAACTTTTGTATCTTTAAAATTATACATCCTTATCATGTTTTACAAAACAACAACAACAACATCCTTATGAAAGACAAACTCTTCCTTAAAAGGAACATTGTAGCATGATTCTGAATGTTGGACAGAATACAATCCAATATTTTTTTTATTCAGCTCCATAAATTTATTTTGAGTTTTATCCCAAGCTCACATGTTCTCCTCCTGACTTGCTAGTATGCTCAAATTCCCACAATAATGCAACATGCAATCTATTTCTAATTGCTGCCAGTCCACATCTTGTCCGTTTTCCATTTCTTGGTCTGACCTTTTTCAATGAGCTCATCATCACAGCTACCAGAAAAATGAACATACCAAAAGATACTAAATTACAGTGAGAATTGCCTATTAATGAACTCCCCGAATGTTGTTTTCTTGCTTCGTAAAGTGCTGGTTTATTCAGACTGACAGTATGTCCTTCAGATTAGGTCATCTCTAGTGATGTGCAAAACCTAGAGGAAGAATTCCATTGCCTATCTGAATTCCAGCAAGTTCTGTTTGTTCTATCATTTTCTCAAATATCAATTCCTCACTTCAGCTTAACATCCCAATTCAATTTGTCCAGACATTGCTTTTGCAGATCAATGTGTCACGGGGTTATTTTATTCATTTCTTACATTTATTTCCCTCCATTTTATCCTCACTACAGGTCTGTGAGGTACGTTAGGCTGAGAGACAGTGACTGGCTCAAGGTTATCCAGTGAACTTCCTGACTGAGTGGGGATTTGAAACTTAGTCTCTTTGGTACTAGTCCAATACTCCAATCACTACACCAGCAGTCCCCAAATTCCAATAGTAACTGAGCTGGCACTACCTTTACACAGGGTCATGCACCTGCATCAGGCAGCACAATGGGAAAGAGTGGTGAATCAAGCCACTCTCCCTGCCCTGCCCCTGCCAGGAGGGCCGGCTGAGTCTTCCTACTGTGGATGGCTTCGGCTTCAGATGCCACCCACCTGCCCAGCATACCCATTTGCTCCCTCACTTGCACAAGCAGCCAGCTGGCCACTTACTCCTGCCTGCCCAGTCACTCCTGCCATGTGCTTCAGCTGCCTGTAGGACTCCTACAAACTATTGGTTTTGTTTTGTTTTGTTTTTGTAGTTTTTTGAAGTGTTGAAGTGGTTTTTAAATGTACAGATTGTGTGTATGTTGTATGTTTTTGCTGTTTTAATTTTTGTATATTGTTTTTAATTGTTTTTAATCCTATGTAAACCGCCCAGAGAGCTTCGGCTATGGGGCGGTATACAAATGTAATAAATAAATAAATAAATAAAATATTGTGATTGGCTGGCCCTGGCTGAGCTCTTGTGGGCATTGGTGGGACCTCTCATGATAGTTGGGGTACAAGGTGGGAGCAAGTGATCAAATGAGCTGGCTGATTGAGCAAATGAGGGAGAGGCCAGAGAGTGGGCTGGGAGGAGGCTACTCAGGACTGCATCTGGCAGTGGCTGGGAATGTGGGCAGTGGCAGCACACGGAGCATCAGCAAGAACAGTGAGTAGGTTGTCTGGGTTAGTGGGTAGTGGCACTGCAGCCTCATCTGAGGCAGCAAGGAGGCCTGAATACTAAAAAATATAAGTCCGTAAAACTACAACTAAAACAATAAATAAATGAAAATATGTTGTCTGTTTTTATGCTTTTGTGGTTTTAAATTTTGTATATCGATTTTTAATGTTCAAGGTTTCAATTTTTGTAAACCGCTCAGAAAGCTTCAGATGCTTACTGCTTCAGAACTTACTGCAGTCGGCCAAGACTAGGCTGACAACTGTTACTCAGAGGACCTTCTCTTCTGCTGCTCCCAGACTGTGGAATGACCTGCCGGAGGAGATTCGTCAACTTAACAGTCTTTTAGAATTTAAGAAAGCCACAAAGACTGTTCTCTTCCGGCGGGCATATCCAATGGAATTTTAGAATGTTTTAAGGATGTTTTTAGGATGTTTTAAGGATGTTTTTAGGATGTTTTAGGATGTTTTAATGCAGTTTTAATAATATGTGTCATGTTTTAATCAGTTTTATGTATTTTATCATATTGTTGTTCCCCACCTCGATCCAGATGGAGAGGCGGGTAAGAAATAAGTTATCATTATTATTATTATTATTATTATTATTATTATTATTATTATTATTTCTCTAGGAAATGGAATGGCTACAGTTGGCTTACCAGCCTAACTTGTGCAAAAGCATTTCTATCCATTAGTAGTACTACAATCCTGATTCTTCAAAGAGTGCATAACTCCATCCCAAACAGACTGTGTCCCTATCCCAGTAGATTCATTTCTACTAACTAAGAGCACTTTTGTCTTGTCTGAGTTAAGTCTCAATGTGTTTGCCCGCATAACTGATATGAGCCACAGGGTCAGAATTTCCATGGCTTTCTAACCATATTGGAAAAAGAGCTAGAGCTAGGTATCATCAGTAGAACTAACTGCTTAGGGAGGTGGTGGACTCTCCATTGCTATAGTTATTTAAGCAGAGACTGTACAGCCATCTGTCAGGGCTGCTTTCAACTAGATTCCTGCACTGAGCACAGGGTTTGACTCAAAAGTCTAAATGGTCCCTTTCATATTCTAAGTTTCTTTGGTTCGTTGAGGACAAGATGTTTAAAGTCACATGGTATTGCTGATGGGACACCCAACTCAGACAATCCCTCCAATAGGATACCAAGTCAATGATATCAGATCTGCTGATGCTTTAAGGTGGAACCCGGCATTGAGCAGGGGGTTGGACTTGATGGCCTTATGATTCTATGACTCTGTGATCCAGGAGAATCAACAGGGCTCACTCCACCAATACCTAAAGCTAGCTACTTAATCACATATCCTGATAGCTTAGCACAAAAAGATCAGACAAAAGCAATGGAAGCTGACACATTGGCCCTTTCCATTCCAGGCTTGTGGCCTGGGATGTCCCCCGGCTGCTCCCTGTGAGTCCAAATGACAAACAGGTAGTCCCAGGGGTGTGGGGGAGGCACGGGGGTTTTCCAGGTTAAAAGAAACCCCAAAAACCCTGAATCTTTCTCAGTCCCTGGAAGTTCCCGGGACTGTGGAAGATGTGGCTGCCTGCCCCGGTGCTGTCACGCTTACGTGCAAGTAAGCGCAAAAGCACCGATGGCCATGGAGCTGCACCACACAACTCCATGGCCATCAGGAGAGGTGTGGGTACAGCAAAATTGCCATTCCCAGGTTTGTTTATTTTTACTTATTTTTTCATTGGAGCGCAGGAGTGCTCTTCCTCATTAAAAAAATAAATTAAAAAATAGTGGGTGCCACGTCCAATGAACCAGGACATCGCACCCATGATGTGTTTTGACAGCATTGATCCTGGAAGCGGCTTCTTCCGGGATCGCCTACACTGCGCCTGCTACACCCCATGGTGTAGAAAGGGCCATTGAAACGATAATTGGGAAAGTAAAAGTATTGGTTACTTTGAATGTTCATTCCTGTAAATTTTGTGGCTTAAACAAACAAAATTCAACGAGTGTTACAATACAGTCATAACCGTTTGGATGTCTTTATAATGTACAGCAATCTGCAGTCTGTTTTTTAATTAAATAAACTGTTTGAATATGATCAGTAGTTTCTTAGTACAAAATTATGGTTGTTTCTTAAGAGTGAATGAATGAATTGTCTAACGGCTCCTTGGAGAAAGCGGCATTTTCTAATATCTATACCCTGCAAAACCATGGCTTTGTAAGGCTCCATGCATTAGGAATGGGTAGTGTTGAGTGCACTTGATTTAAGCATTGTTTCCTTGTAATCAAAAGACAAATGCAATGAAATTAAAAACTAATGGCTGTTGTTCTGTTTGACAGCAAGAGAGGGGGAAATCTTTTTTGTTTTGAACACTATCTGGTACAAAAAAGTACAAATGCAAATTAAGCAGATGCCTTCAATACTTTTTTCACATATCCCACTGTGGGTTCTGTCTTTTTCAAACAGCCACTTTTAATACTGTGCCAGGGAAAAAAAACAACCCAAACCAAAAAAATCCCCTTGACAACCATAGTAGGAAAATACAAGGAGGTTTTTAAAAAACGGATGAACAAAAACTGCAAACGTTACAGTGTATCTAATGTTATAGTGTATCTTTTTAAAAATTCAGCATTTCAGCACATACAATGGTGACACCAAGCAACTCCATACTATGGGATTTACAGAAAATTCCACATTAACTTCATTCTGCCCTTAGAGAGCAGAGAGTTTTCATAAATTGTGCTGGGGATAGCTGCTGTCATCTAATCCTCTCAAGACTTCCCTCAGTAGTACCTAGAAAGCCACAATGTGTGTTCACAAGCAATAAAAGCTGCAGTCAGACGGAAGCCATATCAGTATGAGCTCTTCATGTCTATAGTATAAGACAAGAAAAGTCCAGGGTCAGAGCAAATTGTATCTGGGAGAGGGGAGCGCACTGGAGGATTACAGTGTTTTTGGTGTGTGTGTATACAGACTTTGCAGAAAGTAGCAAAACTACTGATCCTGCAAAAAATTCCCAGGAAGGAAGTGTTGCAGCCTAGTTAAACTCAAGTGTCTGTTCCTGTGTGTCTCTGACCAAATTTAATCTGCAGAAAACTGTTTTTTCTGCTCTTCTCACTATTATGGTGTCACCTTCCAAAGGTCAGAGAACTTTTTTCAACCATTAAGGCACATGTGATACTTGGACCAAAAACCAAAGTGATGGCCCATTCACAACAATCAAGACAGTCTTGCTCCTCATTCACTCTTTTTCTGTGCTTGTGGAGCTGTAGCTAAATTGATACCAACCACATCCAAGAAAGAGGTTTTAACAGACTTGTGGTACCCCAGAGAGTGCAGATGCCCATAAGATTATTCCTAATACCTTCCATGGCAGTGCTGAACACTGGAAGGTAACACTTTGCTGTTTGTAATATTCCTACAAATCATCTGACTTGATGATGTGAGGCCTCCTATAGTCAGCTGGCCACCCGGCTGAGTTGTATGATATTCCTATCCCCATGACTGCACAATATTGTAATCGGGGTGGGTGGGTTCAAACCCTCTTAAAGACTCAGTGGCATGGAAGATAGACTCAACACAAAAATAATTTATATCAGCAAGAAGTGAGATAAAGGCCCCCTCTACAAGATTTCGCTTTGACGCCCAGTTCCCTGATTATGCACATCTCCTGACAATCGCTTTGACACCTAATACATATATATGAGAGGCGTAGAAGTGCATTACTGGCTGTATGAAACGTGCTTTAAAGTTGTTGACACGCAGGCAAATGTTGCTGAAAGTAATGCACTTTGTCCCGGGAAATTGGCGAAACAGGTTTTCCACCCTTTATTCTCTCCACCTACCAGAATCTCCCGCCTTTGGTTACCTAGGTTACCTGCCAGGAATGACGTGGTTAACCTGTTCGGCTACCTCTGCCCCCCCCCACTTTGCCCGATTGCCATTTGAACTGAACTGCTCAGGAGTAAATGGGAATGTGCCTCATAAATTTTCCCCTCCAGCACCCTTTGAAAACTTATTTATAGTCAGGTAGGCTGACCATCTGAAAAGGAGGACTGGGCTCATATAACTTTAACAGTTGTAGAGGAAAGGGAATTTCAGCAGGTGTCATTTGTATGCAATTAGTTCCTGGTGAAATTCCCTCTTCATCACAACTGTTAAAGGTGCAGGCACTATACTAGAGTGACCATATACAAAAGAAGGCAGGGCTCTGCAACTTTAACTGTTGTGATGAAGAGGGAATTTCACCAGGAACTAATTGCATACAAATGACATTGGTTGAAATTCCCTTTTCTCTACAACTGTTAAAGTTATATGAGCCCTGTCCTCCTTTTCAGATGGTCAGCCTATAGTTAGGGCTGCCTCTTTCTCCCCCCCCCTTTGCCCAATTGCCATTTGAACTGAACTACTCAGGAGTAAATGGGAATGTGCCTCGCACACACACATGCCAAAACAGACAGGGGGATGCTGCTTCGTTCCTTCCCCCTCCACTTCCCAGCGAGCTCAACAATTGTAAAACATACACACACACACACACCTCAGCTCAGGAACCCAGCAAGAAGCGAGGGGACGTTATGTCTGCTGATGGCTAATTATACGCACATCCGCACATCCATCCTATCCCCTTTCCTTCTCATAAAACCACCTCCATCTGGCCCCGTGTCTCCATGTTAAAAATATTTCATCAGGGTACTTAAAAGAAACTTTATTTTTGGTTCACGTTGGGTCACCTCTTCTTGGAGCTTCCATCCAGAGAGACGGAGTACAAGGAGGAAGTTGCCAGGAGGAGAGAGGAAAGGAAACTAAACCACAAAGTGGGAGGTTTTCTCAGCGAAGGAGCAGTTCTATGTATGACATCACAACCACAGTCCAACCCACTGATCGTTAATGCGCCTCCTCAGAAAGTTGTTTACATGGACATAAGGTGCTCTTACTCCCGCAGTAAATTAAAACTCGCTATTTAACGCGCATGCGAAGATGCAAATAATCGGAGATAAAAAGCGCCGGGACCCCTGATTTGCGCTCCACTCTTGTAGAGGTAAATTTGGTAATGCGCCTTGAAAGAGCTTTAAATCGCTCTTGTAGAGGCACCCAAATACTGTTGAAAAAGCAGCTTCCTTTTCTAGAATGGCAACAAGTGTAGGTCATAAAAGTTTGGCTCGCCATATGGACAATTGTTATTGTGATAAGTAATTATTTACTTCTGTAATTTCTTCTGTAATTTTAGTTCCTTTTGTTATGGTCAATGATCTGACCAAATAAAACTGCTTTGGATTCCCAAATCTTGCTTTGGATTTGGCCTTGAGACTGTGTGGCCTATGAACTGGTCCGAGGTAAATTTGACTATTTTCTGGATATACAACCCTACAATTTAAAAAAAAAAAAAAAAAAAATAACAAAAATAACAAAAATAACAAAAATAACAAAAACAAAAACTGCTGCTGCTTCTTATATTTTTACACAGCTTTTGTGCCCGCTGAGTGTGCAATCCTATGTATATTTACTCAGAAGTAAGTGCTATTGAGGACTGCAGCTTGAATGTACATAAGAAAAAAAGGTGAAATGAGGAGAAGTTGCATTCAAAACTGGAAAGACTAAGGTCATGTTTCTAGTAAGCAAATAATTAAAACAAAAACAAACACCTGTATATGAAGAATATTATCAAATAATATTATAATCAAATTGCCATTTGATTATAATACACACAAAAATGTGTGCATTGACTTGCATTAATTGTGTAACTGAAAATCTATCCATCAGTGAGACCTGATTATCACCTTGAGCTGATCTGTAACATCTTCAACGTGTTGATAAACACATTAAACTAGTATAGGAAATATACCTAATGAAACTCTTCAAACTCAAAAGGTGGTTGTTTGAATAAAACACAGCTACAAGTGCGTACATAAAGATAACTGTCTGGGCCAAATAAGTCAGGTGTCTGAACTGATATCTATCCTAAATGTTTAGTTATCCTTTGAGGACACAATCATATATCATGTTGGCTGGAGCATGCTGGAAATTGTAGGGAACATTTCTGTCTAAACATGCATAAGATGACTCCCTAAGGCTGCTTGGACAGTTTTCAAATAAGTATTCATTTCTCCTGCTATCACAGCATGGCGAGCTGCTATTTTAATGTATCATAGGCTATCAAGTAAACCAATTAATGCACATTATTTTGGCAATACTCGTTGTATTAATAATTTGTGCTGACCATCCAACTTTTATTCTTGCAGATGATTACTTCTGAACTGCATAACAGCCACCACCCTCAATCTTATTACATGATGTTGGCAGTAAATACAAAGAAGCCAGTCATAGGCAGTCTTGTATTCAAATTTTATTGGACCTTTTTGGAATTGACATGATGTTTTATCCTAATAGCCTTTATGTCCCAAGTATACATTTTAATTAAACAATAAATAACTATTGGTGGAACTTGTATAATTACTAAAGGTATGTTAGAAATGAAAAGCCCTCACTATAACTCTGTCTATGAACCAATGAAAGTGTTTGTTATTTTTTTAAAAAAGTGCATTTCATCTAGAAATTAAATTATTCACACAGACACATTTAATCAGTGGGAGTGCAGTGTTTGCTAATAGAATGATGCTAAAGATTTAAGGAACCTGTAGAATAGAGAAGAATTAACTGTGGGCTGTAAAATTAGCTGTGTTGATATTGAGGTTTTCTTGTTTGCCAGATATTTGCTAGGTATTTAAAGTAAATATGCATAAAGGAAACATGAAAGGCAAATGTATAACATCAGCTGGAATGAATAACAATTAACAGGCCTATTCTTGGCTTCTGAGAGGTAAGTCCCATTCATTCAATGGGATTTGTTACCAGGCAATTGTGTACAAGATGGTAGCTTTACAATGCAATCCTATATGTGTATTATTAGAAATAAATCCAATTGAATTCAATGAGTCTTGTCTTATTCCCAGATAAGTGAGTATACAATTGTACTCCTACTATGCTACATCTGTCCATCTCTGTGCTCATGAAATGGTTTAAAATGTTAAGCTTTAACTAGCTGACAATGAACATAATAGATTTATTCCATGAATATGTATTGTTTACCTTCAGCAACAAGGTTAATTCAGCCTTGTCAATATAATATCTAGTAGTGTCTTTTATTTAGCTAGAGCTAAACTCACTACAGGCTAACTCTTGATGAGCTAAAGTCACTACAATATAACTCTTATTTACCATTTCACCTGGTAAATGTTTCTTCTGATTGCACCCTTATGAATTGTCATCTGAAATCAAAGAGGCAAACTTCCATCTAGTTTTCATTCTATCAGACAACAGTATCAGAACAAGAGCTTTGATTAATATTATAATGCAAGTGAGCAACATAAGAGTGGTATTATCATAGACAGATGGAATTTCTTGGCCTTCATTTGACGATTCTAAACTTTTTCTAACAAAATGAATTCTGCTATTTTTCAACTACAGAACTGGAATGTTTCCACACACAAAGACATGGTTCACTATTTATAGAATAAAGTTTTCAAAACCCAACAAGACTTCTGGCCAGACTGTATTACTTGCATACAATCCACTGCAATTTTCGAATTAGTTTTAATAGCCAATTATTCATATATTGTGAAGTAGTAGTAGCGACAGAACATTTAATACAAAAATTAATTAGCTTGTTCTGTTTTGTAATTCCCACAACAGCTGTGTCAGGTAGCCCCAAATTCCCATTCCATGGATAGAGAACTAATACTGTGATCCCAAAACTTCAGCAGTTGGAGCTTATGGTAGGTCAACCAATAAGTCTGCAGTCCTGCACATGAGGGGTGAGCTACTTCAGGTGGTGAGGGGGGAGTTCCCCTCCCCATTCCTCCCCCCACCTTTGCAGGCTGCCCTCTTGTCACCGCCATGGCTTCAAAAAACAAATCAGCTTGAAAACAAGCTAAATTAGTATTTGGTAAGCATAGGCTGACCATCTGAAAAGGAGGACAGGGCTCCTGTAACTTTAACAGTTGTAGAGAAAAGGGAATTTTAGCCAGTGTCATTTGTAGGCAATTAGTTCCTGGTGAAATTCCCTCTTCATCACAACAGTTAAAGGTGCAGGCACTATACTAGAGTGACCAGATACAAAAGAAGGCAGGGCCCCTGCACCTTTAACTGTTGTGATGAAGAGGGGATTTCATCAGGAACTAATTGCATACAAATGACACTGGCTGAAATTCCCTTTTCTCTACAACTGTTAAAGTTACAGGAGCCCTGTCCTCCTTTTCAGATGGTCAGCCTAGGTAAGCATCTTTCTTTCTTTTTTTACTCAAATTTGGGGGTGATTGGGGCAACAGGGGCCACACTGAGAAGCAGTTGGGGCTGCATACAGCCCATGGGATGCATGTCGCCCTCCACTGCTGTGCACACTTATGCAGGAATAAGTCTCATTGAATGCAATAGAACTTCCTTCTGGGTAGACACGCATAGGATTGCATGTTTCATGAAATAGTTGCAATGTTATGTCAAGTAGAACATCTCACTCACCCCAGTTACCATGTTACATGGTGGAACACATTTTCCCCCTCTGTTGAGTCTTAACAAATGACACACTATAGTGTGTACTTTAATTACTAGAGTTACTAGAATTACTAGAGTGGCTGGTGGGGTAGAAGATAGGCCACCAGAGGCCAAGGGGACTTAAGAGGCAATGGACTGGGTGGTATTTCTGAGCCATAAACTCTTCCAGCAGGGGATAGAATTTCATTTAGAATAGGTGGGCTGGAAGCTCAAATGCCTTTCTTCTGAACCACCATGGTCCTGATCTGGAATTGAACTGCACTTGCTTGCAAAAAAGTAAAGCAAAATAGCAAGCTGAACTCCAGTAATACTATTAGTAGAAGTGTAGTTTCAATATATATTTTGTTCTGGCTCAGCTGCTGCTGGTAGAGTACATCCAGTAACCTTCTAAGGCTGAGGTGGTGGTGGTGGTGGTGGTTGCAATGAATTGCCAACACTAGGCTGACCATATGAAAAGGAGGACAGGGCTCCTGTAACTTTAACAGTTGTAGAGAAAAGGGAATTTCAGCCAGGGTCATTTGTATGCAATTAGTTCGTGGTGAAATTCCCTCTTCATCACAACTGTTAAAGTTACAGGAGCCCTGTCCTCCTTTTCATATGGTCAGCCTAGCCAACACTTTAGTTTGTCAGGTCTAAATAGGCTGACCATATGAAAAGGAGGACAGGGCTCCTGTAACTTTAACAGTTGTAGAGAAAAGGGAATTTCAGCCAGCGTCATTTGTATGTAATTAGTTCCTGGTGAAATTCCCTCTTCATCACAACTGTTAAAGTTGCAGGGGCCCTGTCTTCTTTTGTATATGGTCACTCTAGTATAGTGCCTGCAACTTTAACTGTTGTGATGAAGAGGGAAAATCACCAGGAACTAATTGCATACAAATGACACTGGCTGAAATTCCCTTTTCTCTACAACTGTTAAAGTAACATGAGCCCTGTCCTCCTTTTCATATGGTCAGCCTAGGTCTAAAGCCCTCCCCTGTGTGTAGAATCATAGAATAGTTGAGTTGGAAGTGGCCTTTAAGGCCATCAAGTCCTACCTCCTGCTCAATGCAGGAATCTACCTTAAAGCATCCCTGAAAGATGGCTGTCCAGCTGCCTCTTAAATGCCTCTCGTGTGGGAGAGCCTATGACCTTCCAAGGGAATTGGTTCCATTGTCATACTGCTCTAACAGTCAGGAAGTTTTTTCCTGATGTCCAGCCGGAATCTGGCTTCCTGTAACATGAGCTCATTATTCAGTGTCCTCACTCTGAGTTGATCGAGAAGAGATCCTGGCCCTCCTCTGTGTGACCCTCCTTCAAGCATTTGAAGAGTGCTATCGTGTCTCCACTCAGAGTAAACGGAAGAGACTTGAAAATCGCTGACAGTGGAGTTGGAAGGATGTTAGCCATGTGTGTTAAATTTTAGAACAATCCCTCCACCCCTGTATTTTATATGAATATTTGAAAGATCGTGGTTCTGGTTTGACAGCTGTCAGTGTCAAAGACCTGTCAAGCAGCCAGAACCAAGACGATCTTTCAAAAATTCATATAAAATACAGGGGTAGAGGGATTGTTCTGATATTTTGCACACATGAGTGCCAACAACCAGTCTGCACTGTGACCAAATTTCAGATTTCAAACTTTTGAAATAACACTGTTAATGTGTGGGGTGGGGCTTTTGGGGGACTCCCTATAACTTTTTCTATTTTAAAAGATAGAGACATGAAACTTGGGGAGCCAGGACTAGCAACATCCCATCTGCAAAGTCCAAAAAGTTTCATGTCTCTAACTTTTAAAATAAAAAAGTTACACCCATTTATTAAGTTCTTCAATGCAAGCATAGGGCGAAAATGGCGTCATATGATAATAATCAGATTTCCGATTAATTATTATTATTATTTATTTATTACATTTGTATACCGCCCCATAGCCGAAGCTCTCTGGGTGGTTTACATAGGATTAAAAGCAATTTAAAAAACAATACAAAAATTTAAACAGCAAAAACATATAACATACACACAATCTGTACATTTAAAACCACTACAACACTTCAAAAAGTGACAAAAATAACCCAAAACAAAACAGAACAAAAAAACAAACCCAGGCTCCTCAGATATTGCCAAATGCCTGAGAGAAGAGGAAAGTCTTGACCTGGCGCCGAAAAGATAACAATGTTGGCGTCAGGCGGGCCTCATCAGGGAGATTGTTCCACAATTGGGGGGGCCACCACAGAGAAGGCCCTCTCTCTTGTTGCCGACCTCTGAGCTTCCCTTGGAGTAGGCACTCGGAGGAGGGCCTTAGATGTTGAACATAGTGTTCGGGTAGGTTCGTATTGTTAAGTATTTCCGATTAAGTATCGGAAATCCGATCCGATTGATCACAAAAAAATTCCGAAATAATCGGATCCGAAAAAAATTATATTGGAATTTCCGAAAATGATACAATACAATATTTTTGGTTGTGCACATCCCTAGAGGGAGGGAGGGAGGGAGGGAGGACAATCCTAGAAGTTCCTAATACACACTATCGGCGCACAGTGACCAGCCGGGGGCTATCCCAGGCAAACAGCCTGTTGTAGAAACTAGGGATGTGCATCGTATCGTTAACATGTACGATAACAATACGATAAGGTCGTTGTTGTGCATGTTTTTAATGATGACAATACGATAGAAAATCCTACGATAATCATCGGAGATTATAATTTTCGGGTGATTTTATCGTTTTATCGGACTGCCATATAAATATACCTATAACTTCTGTATTTTAAAAGTTAGAGGCTTGAAACTTGGTCACAGTGCTTATGGGGTATGCCTAAGTATGTGTATGAAATTTGAGATCGATCCCTCCAACCCTCGATTTTATATGAACGTATTAAAGATCGTTTCCGTTCTGACAGGTCTGCCGAGCTGTCATTCTGATCTGTCAGAACAGAATCGATCTTTAATAAATTCATATAAAATCAAGGGTTCGAGGGATTGATCTCAAATTTGGCACATATGTGTAGAATTGGTAGAAGGCCCTCCGTGCCATTGAGGCCACCTGAGCCTCAAGTGACAGAGATGGGTCTAGGAGAACCCCCAAGCTATGAACCTTCTCCTTCAAGGGGAGTGCAACCCCATCCAGAACAGGTTGAAGACCCTCCATCCAGTCAGCAGAACCACCCACTAACAGCGTCTCAGTCTTGTCTGGATTGAGTTTCAGTTTATTAGCCCTCATCCAGTCCATTGTCGCAGACAGGCACTGGTTCAGCACATCCACAGCCTCACCTGATGAAGATGAAAATGAGAAATAGTGCTGCGTGTCATCAGCGTACTGATGACAATGCACACCAAAACTCCGGATGACTGCACAAAGCGATTTCATGTAGATGTTGAACAGCATGGGGGACAAGACTGACCCCTGCAGAACCCCATACTGGAGAATCCTGGGCCGAGCAATGTTCCCCAAGCACCACCTTCTAGATCCGACCTGCCAAATAGGAGCGGAACCACTGCAATGCAGTGCCTCCCACTCCCAACTCAGCCAGTTGTCCCAGAAGGATACCATGGTCAATGGTATCGAAAGCCACTGAGAGATCAAGGAGAATCAACAGAGTCACACTCCCCCTGTCTTTCTCCCGACATAGGTCATCATATAGGGTGACCAAGGCTGTTTCCATACCAAAGCCAGGCCTGAAACCCGACTGAAATGGATACAGATAATCGGTCTCATCCAAGAGTGCCTGGAGCTGGCTCGCAACCACCTGCTCAAGGACTTTGCCCAGGAATGTTACACCTCTCTTCCACCTTAGGGGTTACCCATCCCAATGATGCTCTTGCTTTAAAAGAAGTCAAAATGGCAGAGGCAGTTAGTTGGATGGCAGCAGCAGAAGTGAACAAAAGATGAGCCATGTTGAAATTTAGAGGGTGTTTGGCCTTGTTTTGTAATAGGCCATGGGTCTGTGAGCTGGCAAAAATCATATTCCAAATTCCCCACTTCTGAAATGTGCTTTGTTTCTAATATTAGCTCATGTCATTGGTAGCATATACATAGCCTATCTCAATTACCTCATGTGTTTAGAATTTTTTCACCCCAAATCTGTTTACTTCTCTAAACAGTTAGAAAGAATGATCTAATTTTATCCTTCTCTGACTTTATTTGTAATAAAAATAGATGCCAACACTCAAGATATAGTAACCCATGCCATATAGAAACTCTGCTATCCCTATGAACAATGTTTCTACTCACTCATAACTATTACAGCCCAGTTCTATGTATTATTACTCAGCCATCCAACTGATTTCAAGGTAAGCATCAGAATGCACCCAAGTAAACATAAGAATGTCACCCTTTTTATTGCTGGCAACTTTAAGACTGAGAGAGAACTCCAAGGCAAGTCAGTGAATCCATGCCAAGCTATTTTTAGCAAGGAAAGGGTGGAAGTAGTGTATATTACAATAAGCATTTAATTTGGCTGAAGGAGGCTTGACTAGAGGTACCACTTGTTTAAATTAAAATGTAATTGGATACATTAAATATCGTTATTTTCTTCTGTTCCAGTTACATCATAAATATATCTTGTCACTGTGTTCCTCATATTATATCACATACTTATGTATTTGGAAGGACTGTACAAATAATTTTAAAAGCATATTTTTCCTCTATAACAATAGACATATTTCTATTTAAAATACACACTTGCATCCTTAAGGGATAGTGATTAGCTGCTACTGTATTTGAGTGCCAGCTTTTTCTTTCTCCATAACCTACTTGGCAAAGGTAACATAACTTGGTAGGGAGAACTTTTCTGATTGTAAAGTTCCTCACTAATATCCTAAAATGTTTACTAGCAAGAAAATCCCATGGAGTTAAATAGAACTCACTTTTAGATAAATATATTTAAGTCTGGGCCATAACTGGCTATTTTTGATATATATTATGAAGACATTGCTCAAATTTCATTTAGGTGTGAACTGTTCCTATAAACTTGCAGTAAAAAATATTAGTCTTCTTTAAAATCAGTAGCTGTATTCACTATATAAATTTACTTTGAGAATTTTTAAATACAAAATAACTCTTAGAACCCAGCAATTCACAGAGCAATGGGCAAACAAATGAGAAAACAACTAGAAAACAAGGGAGAGGGCCTTCTCTGTGGTGGCCCCCCAATTGTGGAATGATCTCCCGATGAGGCCCGCCTGGTGCCAACACTGTTATCTTTTCGGCGCCATATCAAAACTTTTCTTTTTTCCCAGGCATTTTAACAGCTTAAGTTGAGGTTTTAACTGACTTTGTGGCCAGGCGTAAAAGTTTAAAATGTTTAAAATATCAGCTGTTTTATGTTTTATGGTTTTAAATTTCATATATTGACTTTTTAATGTTTAATCTTTTAATTTTTGTAAACCGCCCAGAGAGCTTCGGCTATTGGGTGGAATATAAATGTAATAAATAATAATAATAATAATAATAATAATAATAATCAAATGGCTAACCTCCTGATCCTCCTTATCTTTCTTCAGGGGCTCTTCATGTAAATAGAATACAACTTCTGGCTTCAAAGATCTAGTGGATATTTTAGCTGAAAGCTTATAAGAATTCCTTGCAGGGGGAAAAATGAACTCCCTATATAAATTCATGTTAACTATGAAGATTTTAATTTAATTTCCAGAGGGGCAGCCATGTTTGTGTGTTAGTTAGATAGATAAAACTTTATTGTTTCAACCAGCGGTTACAACAAGTATGGTAAAATACTATGGTAAGACAAATCAAACATTCTGCAAGGTCAGAAATTTTGCTCTATACATTTGCGCTGTAAGAGCGAAGTTGGCCAATGCCAATGGACAGTCTTGCTATCGCATGTAAACAAAAAGTGTATTCTTTCTGAATCGGACCAGCTGGACTTTTTCTCAAGGAAACAATCTAAATATTTAGAATGAATTTGAGAATAGATAGGGCAGTAGAACAATTAGTTAGTTTTGTTGCAGTAAAAAAAGAGTTTTGTGTCACTTTGAAGACTAACAAATTTACTCTGGCATAAGCTTTTGTGGATATTGTCCACTTCATCAGATACATGCCTGCTTCCCCAGCATGTGTATATAAATCTGCCAATTTGAAGTTAACCCTCAATGCATGTAATGAAGTGGACAGTGTCCACCAAAGCTTATGTCAGAATAAATGTGTTAGCCTTTAAGGTGCCATAAGATCTTGGTAGTTTTTAATTGAAAACTCACTTTGCCCTTGTTATGGACAGTAGCAATTAGCAAAGACAAGTAATCCGGACTGCGTGGCTCTGGCGAATGATCTATCCTAATGGCTGCCTCCACCAAGTGAGTGGAAAGGCAGCAACAGATGCCATCTCCTAAGCAGAAATTGCCTTAACATCACTTTCATTAAATAGAAAGGTACAGGAGAGACAACACTGCCACCAGGGCCAGATCTCCACCAAGCAGGATAAAACACTATGAAAGTGGTTTGAAAATGGTATGTGGAATGTGCCATGGGCCCCAACAGTTGTCAGTACACTTCAATACTATTATAAAGCAGCAGTGTAGATCCTGCCCAAGACATGCAGCTCTTACAAAAGACAGAAAGGCTGAATTGCCCAATATAGAAATGAAGTTTGCCTGCATGCAGTGTGCTCCGCCTCCAAGACTTTTTATAATATCATGCAAATTAGTTTGAGGGAGAATGGTAGGTGGAGTCAGGTTCTCAAATTACATACTACATTTTCACTTTCATTGTTAAATCAGTTTTTGTGTGGTACTGAAATCCCTCTGTCCCACGTTCCCCATAAATGTATGCCAGCTCGCCTACAGGAGTTTGGTTCTCCTCACAATTTTGACACCCCAAATATATGTTGTTGCCACCAGCCTATTATGGACAATCAAATCAGCTCACTAAGTTGAGTTCGTACTTTGAATTTCCCAATTGTGTGGGTTTATTTATTAGTTTTTTATATATAAAAGATAAAGCATCACATGACTTATGTGACATGCTCTACATTTAACTTCTTCTAAAATATTACTGTCTAAGATATTACCAATCTTAGGAAGCAGTTCAACTGTAGAAGCTTTCAGCTGTAATAAATAATACACCAGCATATTAAAATGCACTTTCACATCTCATTGATGGTAGTAAAATATCTAAGAAGATTCAATAGAACTTCGTTCTTTTTCACAACAAAGATATCACAATTCTACTTTTAAAATATATAGTCCGTGTATTCAATAATACAGTAGTAGTAAATCTGTTGTCAGTAGTCAGCAAAACCTTTCATATAGCTGGAGGGGTCCCTTTTCCCTGTTAAAATAAGAACTGTGTCAAGGTCTGAATGAAAATCTATTGCTTCATACTGTCATTGCAAACATAAGTGTGCTTATATCTGAAAAACAAGCAACTTTTTTATTCTCACCACTTCACCTAGAAATAATGTAACTCTGGCCCTTTCTGCACCAGCCATTTTTCCTGGGTCTGCCCCTACCTGCTTGCGGTGAGTCTGCATGACACATAGAGCATCCCGCAAGCAGGCAGGGGCCAGCCCTCCATTCTCTCGGGAGTTCAGGGAATGCTATTGTCCTGGTTCGTTCCCTGCTCCCTGGAGGGCAGCGAGATGGGCGGCTGGCGTGGCTGCCCATCCCGGGCGCAGCAGCACTTACCCATGAGTAAGCGCGGCTGCACCGATGGCCACAGAGCTGCACCGTGAAGCTCTGAGGCCATCAGAAGGGGGGGGACAGTGAAATCTCCATCCCCAGGATGGCAGGGGGAGGAGGCTGGATCGTGGACAGGTGTTTTTTTTAGGGTACTTACATTTGCGCAGGAGTGCTCATGCGCTTCTCCGCAATTTTTTTTTAAAAAAATGCCCTGCGCGACTTGTGACAGCCCATGAGAAGCCCAGGCCGTCACTTTCTGGTGCAGCCTCATCGCGCCAAACCCAGAAGTAAGCACTTCTGGGTTTCCCCGCTTCCCGCCCTCTCCGCCCCTATGGTGCAGAAAGGGCCTCTGTGACCTAATATGATTCGAAAGCTATTCAGACTGCTCAGGGAGCTTAGCCATTGGGTGGTATAGAAATGTAATCAATGAACACTCTATAAGTAATGTTGCTAGCCCGGTGCCAGACATTTGGCCCTGAACATTCTTTTGAGAAGACTGCAAAGTTCCCTGAAAAATCTGCACGCCTAATGTGTGTGCAAAATCCACTCATGTGCATAACCTCATCTGCTGCTCCTGCTTTGAAACCATCCCCTCCCTGTTTTGTTAACCCAATCCACCAATTTACTACGTTATCATATCCAATCAGATACCATGTTCTCCTCACAGTGACATTGCTGACAGTTAACAAAGTGAACCTGGAGTTCTTGCTTGAACAATTGTGGAAAGAGAAAATTTGTCCCTGTTTTCAAGGCAAATGAGCTAAAACTTTCTGGTTTGCCAGATGTGCTGGCCAGAAAGGTGGGTGGTAGGCCAAGGGTAGATAGTGTGTTAGGTAATTTAGCAACAAGTTCCTCATACTGAAGAGAGGCGGTGAGCTATGGGCTCCATTTCCAGTGGCACTAGATTGGTCGTCTGATGTCATGTGACTTCCCAAGTCAACGTAACCATGGGCTTTGAACCTCTCTATTCAGAGGCAGTGTGTCACTGACAACTAGTTGCTGTGGATCAACAGGAGAAGAAGACTATTGCCTTCAAGATCAGCCCAGAGAGCTTCGGCTATAGGGCGGTATAAAAATGCAATAAATAAATAATTGTGTGCTTCCCAGTGGCAACTGGTTGGTCACTGGAGGGTGTAGAATACTTGACTAAATGGACCTTTGGTCCTTTCAAGCAGGGCTCTTCCTATGTCCTTGTGATATAAGTGCACCACCTGGGACTATCTGTAATTGCCTTCTCTGAACAAAAGCTCTAATGGTGCAGGGGACAGCAAGGCAGAGACTGACCCACAAAGATATTGGTTCCAGCCCAGCAGTGCCTGGCACATGTTCCCAATTTTCAATATTTTGTCTAGAATCACAAAAAAAAAAAAAAGAGGAATGTGAATGCTTAACCCTTTTCCTGCCTATCATTCCCCACCCCCACCCTGGAAACATCCTACAGGTCTTTCTCCTAGGCCTGTGTTTATCTGGCTCCCTGTCCAAAACTCTGCTCTGGTACAGCAGATAGGACAGTTTCAGGAGAAAATGGGCTGGCAGTGGGAGCGTAACCACTCTACTCCTCCCTGAAGGTGCTATTTAATGTGCAGTTGGAGCATAAGGCATAGATTTGTCCCTGGAAATATGCACAAGTACAGTCTTCTTTTCACTTTTCATACATTTACAGCATACAGTAAGGCTCTGCCTGAAGTTAGTCCATTTGGCATGTTTGTGAGTTTTTCCTTTCTCTTTCTTTTAAAACAGGTTCACAACATTTAGGCTCATTAACAAGCATATAATTTTAAAGTCACACAATAGACAAGCAATAAGCTCTGACAGAAACAAGATCAAGGACAGCACTTCAATTATTCAGTATCAGGGAAATCGAAAATACACACAAGGAGATATACACCAAACAGAGAGAGAGAGAGAGAGAGAGAGAGAGAGAGAGAGAGAGAGAGTCCCAGACTGATTGTTGCTGGCACAATAAATCTTAATAGAAGCTCAGTGAAGCACTTAAAAGTCCATTCAGATTGGGGGAAATAATGGGAAGAGACAACTGTATTTGGTATAAAATTCGGGCCATATTTATTAAAGGTCTGCAAAGGGAAACTGGGCAGGCCCTAATCTATGCCAGCCACTAGCTAGGCGTTATATCGGGTGAAGCATTCTATGTCTGGAGAGTGGTGTCAGACGATCGCCACACCCAGGCCATACCCTTTTTGGGGAGGGTAGACCGACCCATGCCAATCACCCCAGTGGGCCGCACAACACCAGATGGAGTGATGAGAGTCAGCCTAACAGTGACCTTATCCCCCCACTGGCCGCAGAACCCTCAGCGGAAGGCCTCAGGTATCACCTGTCACCAAACAACAGTGCCACAGAATGATCACCATCCCTTTCCTCTAAGCCCACCCCTACCAGCCTGAGCCAAATGTGACCAATTTAACCAGAATTGAATATTATAATTCCTAAGACCCTCTCTCCCCACTTACAATGTGAAGTAGGCGAAAAGACACATAGCCCAAGCCAATTGGACTATGTGCCAAAAATTCCTGCTCAGCCCCTGAAAAGGTAATCAGGTAAAACCCATACTGCATACAGGGAGGGAGCCGTGCTTTGAAGAGCCTGGAGGGTTGGGTGTGGCCGCCTTATGTACGCACATCTGCCCCGCACCCAAGCTGCTGGCACCAAATGCCCACCCAGTGGGGAGCGAACATGTCTTTTCTCCCCCCACACCTGCAATAGCCTCCCCACAGCCATGTGCCAGGATGCTGTTGGAGGGCATTTTTGTTTAAAAGGAAGGAGGTACTATTCAATACATTTAGCTCGTTCCAGGTCATACTCAGTTCAATGATTGATTATTATTATTTTTGAATGGTTGGCTATTCATGCCATTGAATAGATTGAATAGCTGATCAATTGTCATGAATGAACGATATTTGATGAGTGCTACTCACAAGGGTTTGAAACACCCAAGGTGATTGCATCTTGATAGACACATATGTAAAGCCAGTTGTTCAATGCTGATATTGCCATATAGGCCACTACACTGCTGTCACTCACAATCCTAAGTCACTGTAGAATTGTAGATATAGTGACATATTTGAATTGGAAAGACCTTGGTTCATATCTCTCATCATTTATGATGCTTATGTTATTTGTGGGTGTGGGAACAGCTGTTTCTCATTAATATACCTCACAGGATTATATGAAGATAAACTAGAACAACCTTTTGCCCCAGCAGCCTAGAATGAAGGCACAAGTCATTGATTGATTGATTTTTTACTTATTTAATATACTTATACTCTACTATTCTGTATTTCCAAAAGGATTACAGAACAGCTTACACTATTAATAAAACAAGTACCAGTAAAACAACAATAAAATCCTGCTGTCACAACAAATCAATTTAAAATACATCAATAATAATCTAGCCTAGAACACAAAACCAATGAATCACTAACCAAATGCATTTGTAAATAAAAAGGTATTTAATTTCCATTTAAAAGTACTCATAATGGTGGCTAATCACATCTCTCCTAGGAGTTCCTAAATGGGGGACCCTCAGTGAGAAGACCCATCTGGTGTCCTCATTTAATGTCTTCTTTACCTACCATATACCACCTTAGATGGATGACTCCAGCCTGGCTCCAAGATTTGGATCAGCATCATCAAATCTCTGCTGTTAAGCCTTGGATGTAAGAAGACCACTTTGTTCCACGGGTAGCTCCTTTCTGACATCCCCTTGAGGCAGTCAGCCATGAAAGTTTGCTTGGGTAAACCGCCCATCACCATTACTATGCTTCACTGAGGCTGATGCATTGACCTTTAAAGGCACATTGCCCACAACCCTATCCATGGCCCAAAGGCATCACTGGCACTGCCATCATTGCCTAGCTTTGTGCCTCATGCTCCACTCTAGCAAATCAGACCCACCCCCAGACCACAGGCAGGATGGGATAAAAATGTAACAAATAAATCTGTAGATATGTCTGCCTATATTTTTATATCATCATTACAGATCCTTTTCCATGTTCCCCTGCCACATGATGGGCAGAAGGTGTGACCTCTCTACAATCCTAGTTTTAAACAGGAACATTCCAATTGTTTCAAGGCCCTTGTCTCAGATAAACTTCCCATAGTTTTTTTTTCACTTTACAGTGCAATCCTATTCCTTTTTATTTGAAATAAGTTATATTAAGTTCAGTGGTGTTGGCTTCTAAGTAAATGTATGTAAGATTGCACAATGGGATAGTTAATTCTAAGATAGCCTTGCATTGTTGGCACATTCCAATTTTTATTCCTTAGAGCCCAAACTAGCTCAAATATTAAGGGAAAAACAGAACACTGAAGAATTCTTCAATAATTTAACATAAACATGTGATGTCTGGCACTTTCATGTCAACATCCAAAAACAGTATCTCAAACAAATCCACATTACAATGAAGATTATCTCCGAGAAAATCCTTTCAGTCACATCATACAATATAAGCTTCCTAGCATATAGAAAACTAGGGGCCTATTCCCATATCACCATTAATATGCCATGGATTATAAATGTATCAGATTTTTGTCAATAAAACATTTGAATAGATAGTATCTGTTATAAAGATTACATGAATTAAATGCAGCATTTTCCCCAAAAGAATCCTACTCAATTTACAGGTTTTATTACATTATGTTTGCCAACTGTTGCTTTTAGCTGCTCTTTCTTACATGGTAGAAAAGAATATCCTTCATTTATAATATCCTTCATGTTCCAAGAAAAATAAAATGTAAATAGTATGTTGTTAAGTTTGAAGAATTTACAATGCCTGCTCACAAAGCAACAACAACACCCCCTTGCAAGTCAGTTATTCCTATATTAACACACAGCTGGGTGGGGGGGATGAGCTCTCATTACTTTATATCTGAGCAATTAAGGAGGAACTCCCAACTTTTGAGTACAAACGCCCTAAACACACACCCAGCACAGCTTGGTTGGGGTGGGGGCTGTTGCGGGCGGGTGAGGAGGACGTGGCGTGGAGCCTTGCCATTTGCTGGCTCCCGGGTGGTGCCACCATGGAGGAGGGGGAACGGAGACTATTTAAATGGCCTCCATCCCGACTCCCCCTCTCTTCTTTGCAGCGCGGCTCCCTCCCCCTCTCCCATCCCTGTTGGTAGTGTAGGCTTGCCGGTCGTCTCTTTTGGAGGCCAAGTAGGATTTTTTTGCTCATATCCTTTCATTGGTTATGTGTTTTTTCGCCTACTTTACACTGCAAGGCAGATTGGGAGTATTAACTAAGTGAACTGGCGTTCAATTTAATCTAGTCACACTTATTGGCGTATAGACGCAAGCTTCTTCAGAGGGATAGGATTGGTGAGCATTCAGAGGCACCTGACAGTGATGGGTAATGCCTGAGGCTCGGCATCTGCGAGTCCTGCAGCCCAGATGCTGAGATTGGGGTTACCTTTGAGGCCGACCTTTCTTACCCACTCAGGACATGTTGCCTGGGGGGGGGGGGGTGACACCGGAAGGCCTCCCTACCCATGAGGGGAAGCGGGGTGAAGCTAAGGCGCCACTCTTCAGCGGAGAATGTCTTGCCCCGTCCATCATGGCGGATGCCGTCTAGAGGTGGAAGATGCTTGCTTAGGTTTCCCTTCTGCGTATCTATCAATAAATGTGGCCTTGTTTAAAACACAATAACTTGTGTCGTCTCATTATTTCCTCCTTCTGCTCTCCTGCAAAAGTAAATATATACAAATTTAATGAGTTATATGACAGACTTTGTTAATGGCAAGAACTTCCTCACAAGCTTATTATTTGTAGGGCTTCCAGATACACATCTCCACAGTCTGAACCCAGGTTTTTTAGAATGTGGAGGTTTTAGAATGTGTCTGGGAGCACCAATATCTGTTGTGTGGGGCAGAGGGAGATATGGCGATAGCAGGGCGAAATGCCGTTACAGGGGAAGGAGAGATAGATATTTAACACCCATCTTGCCTTCCGGTCGCCCTGCTACCCCGGGGATCTTGGAGAATGATCCAGGCCACCCACAGAACCTTTCCTTGCTCCTATGCAATGCCAGGTCAGTTAAAAACAAAACAAACATAATCTATGACATTCTCAAAGAAGAGGAGGCCGACCTGGCTTGCTTCACAGAGACCTGGCTGGGAGATGACAGTGGCCCGACATGGGCTCAGGCTCTCCCAGCTGGGTACTGTGTCAGTGAGCAGGTAAGGGAAAGTGGGCATGGATGCAGAGTAGCTGTGGTCTACAAAAACAATCTTAACCTGACTAGACATCCTGTCCGGGAATTGAATCACATTGAGTGTGTGTACCTGAGTCTGAAGGCCAGGGATAGACTAGGGATTCTGTTAGTGTACCGGCCACCCCGCTGCCTATCAGACTCCCTGGCCGAGCTCACGGAACTGGTCTCGGAGCTGGTGTTGGATTCGCCCAGGCTTTTGGTCCTGGGCGATTTCAACATCCCATTCGGGGCCGGTTTGTCAGGTGGAGCTCGGGAGCTCATGGCATCCATGACAAACATGGGCCTATCCCAATTGGTCTCTGGACCCACACATTCAGCGGGTCACACCCTCGATGCTGTTTTCAGTTCCGAACAGATGGATCTGTGGGCGGAGGTATTGAATACCTCCGAATTGTCATGGACAGACCATTTTCTGGTCAGGGTTAGTATCACAACTACCACCCGCCCCTGCAGGGGTGGCGGACCTATTAAGATGATCCGCCCTCGAAGGCTGATGGATCCTTCTGAAATCCAGGAAGCCTTTGAGGGTTCTATGGCTGGTATCGTCGATGATCCTGTAGAAGCCCTGGTCAATAGATGGAATCAAGACCTAACTAGGGCTATCGACACGATCGCCCGCAAACGTCCTCTCCGGCCCGCTTCTAATAGGGCACCCTGGTATACAGAAGACCTCAGGGAGTTGAAGCAGAAAGGACGACGACTGGAGCGCCAATGGCGGAAAACTCAACTTATATCCGACAAGACACGACATTGAGAACATCTTCGTTCCTATGGGGTGGCAATACGTGCAGTGAAGAAAGCTTTCTTCTCTGCACGCATTGCGTCTGCGAATTCACGTCCAGCAGAACTGTTCAGGGTGGTGAGGGGTCTAACCCAGGCACCTTCTCCCCTGAATCCGACTTTAGAGCCTTCGGTAGTTCGCTGTGATTTCTCAGATAAAATCTCTCGGATAAGAGCCGACTTAGATGCCATTGTTATAGCAGAGGCTGACAGTGGAGTGTCCAGCGACTCTGCGAGTAGGATTACACTTGATCAGTTTCAGTTGGTGAGTACCGAGGATGTAGACAAGGTACTTGGATGTGTGAGGAGGACGATTTGCCCTCTCGATCCCTGTCCTTCTTGGCTGGTTGTCCAGGGAGGAGATGCAGTTAGATCACATTTACAACATATCATTAATGCATCTCTCAGGGAGGGGAGCTTTCCATCATGTTTAAAAGAGGCGGTGGTAAGGCCACTTCTAAAAAAGCCCTCCCTGGATCCCCTGGACCTTAATAACTACAGGCCAGTATCAAATCTTCCATTTTTGGGCAAGGTGATCGAGAGAGCAGCTGCTTTTCAACTCCAGGCAGTCTTGGATGACACTGATTTTCTAGACCCATTTCAAACTGGCTTCAGGGCAGGATACGGAGTTGAGACTGCTTTGGTCGCCTTAGTGGATGATCTACGCCTTAGTATTGACAGGGGGAGTGTGTCCCTGCTGGTACTCCTGCACCTCTCAGCGGCTTTCGATATCATCGACTACGGTATCCTTCTGGAGCGCCTGGGGGAATTGGGAATCGGGGGCACTGTGCTTCAGTGGTTCCGATTCTATCTCTCGGGCAGGTTCCAGATGGTGATGCTTGGGGATAGCTGCTCTTCAAAAAAGGAGTTGCTATGTCGTGTTCCACAAGGCGCCATCCTTTCCCCAATGCTGTTTAACATTTACATGAAACTGCTGGGAGAGATCATCCGGAGGCATGGGGCGGGGTGCTATCAATACGCTGATGACACCCAAATATATTTCTCTATGCCTTCAACAACATCGTCAGCTAAGGATAGTGTGTCTCCTCTGAATGAATGCTTGGAGGCAGTAATGGGCTGGATGAGGAAAAACAAACTTAAGCTGAATCTAGACAAGACGGGGGTGCTCGCTGTCAAAGGCCCCAACCTGGGTTTGGAAGTGTGTCAACCAGTTCTGGATGGGGTTACACCCCCCCCCCGAAAGACTGTGTTCGCAGCTTGGGGGTATTCCTGGATCTGTCGCTCCAGATGACAGCTCAGATTGATGCGAAAGCCAGGAGTGCCTACTATCAGCTTCTTCTGATACGCCAGCTGCGCCCCTTCCTAGAGTTGGAAGACCTAAAGACGGTAGTGCACATGCTGGTAACTTTGAGGCTTGACTTCTGCAATGTGCTGTACATAGAGCTACCTTTGTGCCTAGTCCGGAAACTTCAACTTGTTCAAAATATGGCAGCCAGGTTGGTCAGCGGTACATCTAGGGATGACCACATTACACCAGTTTTAAAATCACTTCATTGGCTGCCAGTCAGTTTCCGGGTGAAGTATAAAGTGTTGGTTATTACCTTTAAAGCCCTACATGGTTTGGGTGCAGGGTACATGTGGGATCGCCTTCTCCCGTACAATCCGCCCCGCACACTTAGGTCCTCTGGGAAGAACTTACTCAAGCCAACCAGAACTAGGCTGGCGAATGTTACCCAGAGGACCTTCTCTTCCATCGCTCCCAGACTATGGAATGGTCTGCCGGAGGAGATTATACAAATTAGCAGTCTTCATGAATTTAAGAGAGTCATGAAGACTGCATTCTTCCGGCAGGCCTATCCGGATGAATTTTAAGATTTTTTAATGATGAATTTTCTCTTGTTTTTAATTTTTTTTAACTGTTTGTGATTTTTGTATTTTACATTGTGTTCCCTGCCTCGATCCGAAGGGAGAGGCGGGTTACAAATTATTATTATTATTATTATTATTATTATTATTATTATTACTACCTCATTATGTATCAAAGAATATAGATGATCCAAATCATTTGACCCTATGAACTATACCCCATAACAGGACCAGTCTAACTTACTATCCTTGGTTGTAATTCTGGTTTTGTGGTTAGTCAGATAATCCTATCTTCACTATCTTGCACACACTCCCTGCGTGATTTGACTGACTGTATATCCACTTGCCTGCCATTTGAATTCTAGATTCTTTTCCCATTATGCTTCTCTATCTTTGAGCAGGTAAAGATAACCATTTTACTTGGTGTGGCATCAAATTTTCCTAACAATCATTGATGCAAAGGATCGCATTGGAGAGAAAGGTTGAGGAAACAAACCATTAAAAACAATCATACTTTTCAATTTTGGCACATTTTTTCATGCCTATTCTGCTGTTTTGAAGAATAGCACTTATTTTATTTAAAGGGTTTCTTTCATTATTGATCCCAGTCAATCAGAGATCATATAGCAAATACTAGGGGTGTGCATCGGATCGGATCCGATCCACGATCCGAATCCGATCCGCCCCAAAATCAGGAAAATCCGATCCGATCCGATCCGATCAACCTCCGATCCGATCCGATCCGATCCGACAAGGTCCGATCCGGATCGGACGCCATTTTGAATGCTTTTTCCCATAGCCAAGTATTGTTTTACAAAAACGCCTATAACTTTTTCATTTTTAAAGATAGAAGGATGAAACTTGGGCACATTATACACTGGTTAGGGACACTTATCTGTGAGAAATTTCAGAAAGATTGGTGCATGCGTTTTGTGGCAATTAATTTTTTAATAAATACCCAGGAATGCCTATAACTTTGTCATTTTTAAAGTTACACATATGAAACTTTGCCACATTGTAGGTGGTACCTTGGGACCTATGTGTGTGAAATTTCAGAAACATTGGAGCTTGCCTTGTGTGGCAATTAATTTTTGAAACAATGAGGAAAGAAACACCTATAACATTGTAATTTTTAAAGTTACACACATGAAACTTTGCCACATTGTAGGTGGTACCTTGGGACCTATGTGTGTGAAATTTCAGAAACATAGGTGCTTGCCTTGTGTGGCAATTAATTTTTTAATAAATACCCAGGAATGCCTATAACTTTGTCATTTGTAAAGTTACACACATGAAACTTTGCCACATTGTAGGCGGTACCTTGGGACCTATGTGTGTGAAATTTCAGAAACGTAGGTGCTTGTATTGTGTGGCAATTAATTTTTGAAACAATGAGGGATTCATTGGACAGCACTTGCCCATAGGGATTCATTGGACAGTACTTGCCCATAGGGAATCATTGGACAGTACTTGCCCATAGGAAATCATTGGAAAGCACTTGCCCATAGGAAATCATTGGAAAGCACTTTCCCATTGAGAAATACAGTTATGCCTCCCACTTTTTTATTTTTGAAGATACAAACAGGAAACTTGGGCACATTGTAGACTGGTTAGGGATAGTTATCTGTGAGAAATTTGAGAAAGATTGGTGCATGCGTTTTGTGGCAATTAATTTTTTAATAAATACCCAGGAATGCCTATAACTTTGTCATTTTTAAAGTTACATACATGAAACTTTGCCACATTGTAGGTGGTACCTTGGGACCTATGTGTGTAAAATTTCAAAAACGTAGGTGCTTGCCTTGTATGGCAATTAATTTTAGAAAAATGGGTAGTAGTGGGGTAAATACATTTACGCCTCCCATTTTTTTATTTTTAAAGATACAACAGGAAACATGGGCACATTACAGGGAACACTTCACTTGATATGTGTGTAAAATTTCAGAAAGCTGGGTCCAGGCATTTGGTGGCTACGAATTTTTTAGATTAAAAGTTATAAACGTTTTTCCACAGAGGCTGGGGCTGTCAATTGCACCCTCCCCCCTCCCGGGAAGAAGAAGGAAACACTTTCTCTCATCTCTTTGATCCTTGCACGCTTGGCTACAACTGAGCTAGTATCCATTACAAAAGGAGAAACAAAGTAGCACTTGGCTCGTGTCTGCTTTGATACTTTCACTTTTTACTCAAGCAGAACGGCTGAGCCTAGGATCACTCTCTCTCGCTAGGATCGTTACAGGAGAAATTTTCTACAGTCTTCAAAGTGGTGTGTGCAGACACCTTGCCACCACATGCCTGGACCTATCATTCTGAAATTTTACACACTGGAGAAATTCTGTGAAAATCTCCTCCCACTTTGTCTGCTCACAAATAGGGTGGAGAATTTTGAGAGGTCATTTGTTCACAACTCTAATTGCTTATGGATCCACATAATACTCCCTGGCAGGATCTACACTACAGCTTTATATCAGTATTGGCAATTGTTGGAGCCCAGGACACATTCCATACACCTTTTTCAAACAGTTCACAAAGTGGTATATTCTGCTTGGTGTAGACCTGGCCCCAACATTGCTGCATTGCACTAGCTGTTTCATTGGCTGCCTTCATTAGTTACATATTATTACTTAGGGCAGAATGTAGATACATCTTCCATCAAAAATAATGCCAGAGTAGAGTAGTGGTTACAATCTCAGACTAAGACCAGGGGGACCAAGGTTCAAATTCCTAATCAACCTTGAGGTTCACTGGGTTGGACAGTCCATTTATTTGGCTTTGAGTGGTATAATGCAGTGAGAATAGACCACATCAATATTGGGATCCAAGTGTTATCCATCTACACTGCATTACTTTCAATGCAATATGCATTCAGATGTGTACTGCGTGTACACATCCATCCATGTTCTGTTCCAAGTAGTCAATTGTGCTTGGCTGGATTGTATCAATGAAGCATTGTCCCAGTTGCCATGGCAACAGGGAATATGCATTCCCTTGTGAACTCTTTGTACCTTATTGCAATAAAGTATGAAAAAATTGACCAAAATAAGGCACGCTTCACAGGGGGAAAATGTTCATAAAACAACCACTAATCTTACTACACATTTTATCATATGTCTACACCAGACATGCATTGTGTAGTAAATTGTCCTTATCTTTTGGCAAGGAGCCCACTCAGGTGGCTAAACTACACTTTATCTTACCCTTGAGGTAACTTGGTCACCCAGAGAGCTACACTACTCATGATGTTAAACTTGGAGTTTAAACTTCTTAAGAATGTTTAAATAGCTGGTGGGGTGGGGGAATCAGGATTTTGACTTTTGGGGAGGGGGGTTAGCTGTGTTTTTAATGAAAATCCCCCTGACTAAAGATATGCAAATAAGCAAAACTCAAACTTATTGTGATTCAAGATTTCACCTTGATGCTTGTTCTGACTTGGATCTGCATCAGATTAAGAACTTTTCCCCTTCTTTTTTCATGAAAATTCATGTGTATTTTCATGCACATTCCCATCCAATTGACTAAAGTACTTTTTTCATGTACATTTTTCAAATGTACACATTTTTTAATAAATTGTTTTGTTCTGCAAATCACATAGCAATCTCAGCAATGTATGAATTTCAACCGCAGATTGCATTCTGGTCTATGCGTCACTCCAGGAGGTATGAACTGAGTAAATTCTTACCAAAAATGAATTGAAACAAATTTCGAATACATTCCAACTGCATCACTTGATAACTGGTCACCAGAATCCACACTCTGCCCTAATCCACACCAAGCAGGATATTACACTATGAAAGTGGTTTGAAAGTGCTATATAAAAGGCAGGAGCCACATTACTGCTTTATAGTGGTATTGAAGTGCATTGAGAACAGTTGGGGCCCACTGACACATACCATATACCACTTTTATACTGCTTTCATTGTGCTATATCCTGTTTGGCATGGGTCCTGCCTTTTATACACCGCTTTCATAGTGCTATATCCTGCTTGGTGTGGATTAAGTCTGTGCTTCTATTGGGCCTTGTCTGTTGGAATATTTGAATTGTTTACACTCTTTGTTTATCTTCTCAGCTGCCGTGTACTGCTGAGCAGCACATGGATTTGTCGGATTATATAGTTCATTATCTAACCAGTGACCCATAGATTTATAGCTAGTAGGCCTTGGATCAAAATATATTAATCCCCATTATAGAGTAATAACAGAAGATTTATTTACTATAAATCAGAAATTAATGATTTGGAGGGCATGTTTATGTAAAAAATGCAATCTTTTCCTGCTTAAAAAAAGAAAGGAAGCATAGCTGAAAAAACTAGAGCCATTATTGTGAAAGAAAGAAATAATAATAATTAAAAATGTCCAAATGGTTGAAAAGAAAATTTAAACTTTGATTTTTGTTTTACGCAATGGAGAGTTAACTAGCAACACTATTGATGTTTAGCTGTATTCCAGAACTATTTTGTGTTTACATTCTGTAAACACATAGATAGTGACTGGGCAGTAGGATAATTGTCAAGTTTGCTCTGCTCCCTACCAAACTGCCAACTTAGCATGTCTGTACGGAATAAATGGTGTGTGAAATCAAAATCAGGCCATCTCCCTATGTGGCCCTTCCATAGCTGACTTTGGCTGTGAGCAAACTGCAGTCCCGCTCTTGCTCTTGCTCTCTCTCGTGCACACACATACACATGATGCAAAGCAGTTTCTGTAATGTAGCTTATTTTGAAAGATGCAATGGCTGTTCCTAGCATTAAATAGTAGTAAGTGGTAGGGGTGTGCACGGACCCCCCGGATCGGATCGGGACCCGGATCGGGACCTCCAATTTTGTCACGGACCGGTTCGGACAAAATCGGAGGCCCCCCGGACCGGATCGAGTCCGATCCCGACCCAAAAATCGTAAATTTTTGGATCGGCCGCCATTTTTTCCCCCATAGACTTGCATTGCAATGCAAGTCTATGAGGAAAAAATGGCGGCGGGTGGGTGAGGGGGGGCCTAACTCCCTCCCCCCCTCGGGGCCGTCCGCTGTGGACGGCCCCGGCAGGTAAGCCCCCTCCCCCGCGCTCCCTACCCCCCCTGGGGCCGTCCGCTTCCATCCGCTGGCGCCCGCGGGCGCCAGCGGATAGAAGCGGACGGCTCCGGGGGGGTGGTAAGCCCCCTTCCCCGCCACTGCTTACCTTCTTGGCCCGTCCGCTCCCGTCCGGCGCCAGCGGCTACTACCAGCGGGCTCCGCGGCCTACTCTCGAGTAGCGCGCCGGGTGATGACATCACCCGGCGCGCCACCCTGGAGTAGGCCGCGGAGCCTGCTGGTAGTAGTCGCCGGCACCGGACGGGAGCGGCCAGGCCGGCAAGGTAAGGGCCCCCTCCCCCCCTCCGCGCGCCCCCTCCTCCGCTCCACGCACCCCCTGCTTACCTTCTCGGCCCGTCCGCTCCCGTCCGGGGCCGGCGGCTACTACCAGCGGGCTCCGCGGCCTACTCTCGAGTAGCGCGCCGGGTGATGACATCACCCAGCGCGCCACCCTGGAGTAGGCCGCAGAGCCTGCTGGTAGTAGTCGCCGCCGCCGGACGGGAGCGGCCGGGCCGGCAAGGTAAGGGCCCCCTCCCCCCCTCCGTGCGCCCCCTCCTCCCCTCCATGCACCCCCTGCTTACCTTCTTGGCCCGTCCGCTCCCGTCCGGGGCCGGCAGCTACTACCAGTGGGCTCCGCGGCCTACTCTCGAGTAGCGCGCCGGGTGATGACATCACCCGGCGCGCCACCCTGGAGTAGGCCGCAGAGCCTGCTGGTAGTAGTCGCCGCCGCCGGACGGGAGCGGCCGGGCCGGCAAGGTAAGGGCCCCCTCCCCCCCTCCGCGCGCCCCCTCCTCCCCTCCACGCACCCCCTGCTTACCTTCTCGGCCCGTCCGCTCCCATCCGGGGCCGGCGGCTACTACCAGCGGGCTCCGCGGCCTGCTCTAGAGTAGCGCGCCGGGTGATGACATCACCCGGCGTGCCACCCTGAAACAGGCCGCGGAGCCCGCTGGTAGTAGCTGCCGCCTCCGGACGGGAGCGGCCGGGCCGGGAAGGTAAGCGCCCCCCTCCTCCCCCCCTCCTCCCCCCCCGCTGTCCACTTTCAGCGGCGGGCGCCCGCTGGCGCCCGCCAATGGAAGCGGCGGTGGGCGCCAGTGGGCGCCCGCCGATCCGCCGATCCGCCGAACCGGTTCGGAGCCTTTTCGGACCGGTTCGGATTGGATTGGCCGATCCAGCTGTCAGATCGGAAATCGGATAATTTATCCGATTTCCCACTGGACCGGACTCGGATCGTGGATCGGGTCCGATCCAGTGCACATCCCTAGTAAGTGGAGTAGGGTTTTCTACAGTTGTAACTAAAGCATATTATCCACATTACAAACACAGCCCATACAGAGAACCTTGTAATTTCCATGGCACAAACTCTGACTGCACATCATAGATACGTAGCTCTCCAAGTTGGCAAGAAGAATGTCTTCTCTCCCTGCCACCCAAGAACTTATCTGAAGAACTGCCTGTCTCCATAAATGCCTACTTATATATCTCTTAAGAATTACAGTAGGAGGTATTCCATGGGTCACTCTGTCACCCTGAAGCCACCAGAGAGGAGGTCATCTCAGTGACAATGCCCTAGATGGGGAAAGATTTCCCCATAGAAGATCACCTGGCATCCATGTTTGTTTGTTTGTTTGTTTGTTCATGTATTACATTTCTATGCCAAAAACTGTCTTTTCAGCATCAAGCAAAGGCCTCTATATTTTCCCAAGCTTTTTAGACTTAATTTCATTTAATTGATGGGGGAGGGGGGTTGTGCCACTTTAAAATCTGCTATATTGTCAGGTTTTTATTGGTATTTTAGCTGCAATTTTAACAGTTTTCGATTGGTATTTGCTGCATTTTCCTCACTCTGGAATTGTTTCAAAGAAAAGTGGTGAAGAAATTGTTCAGTTAAATAAATATATTTGAATGAAGGGAGGAAATGAGCACAAAAATAAATAAATTAGAAGGAGACTTGGGGAAGCATGTTTGAACCCACTTAATTGCGTTTACAATGTAATCATATGCATGTCTACTCAGACATAAGTCCCATCCAAGTTCAATGGGATTTACTTGCAGGTAAATGTGTACAGGATTTCAGTATTAGGGTGCAATCCTATACAGTTACCTGGGAGGAAGTCCCATTGAACTGAATGGGGCTTACATCTGTGTGTGCATGATTGCTCTGTTATTGATTTTAAAAGTCCTTGTGGTCTTTCCTGTGGGCCACTGTCAGTCCCCTTCCCTATTACTACTTTGGGAGTTGAGATTGTACAACTCACAGCACTGCGTCATTTATTCTCAGATTAGGTGTGGCTGCTGTCACAATGTCACCAATTCTAGCATGATCTAAATGAGGCAAAAGAAATGGTCATGGTCATCATAGTCCTTCCTCAAATATGAGACTCCCACATTGATTTTCTATCTGAAGTATTAAACAGTTATAAATTATTATGTTAAATCATTTCTTATTTCAAGATGTTGCTGGCTGCTACATCAAAAGGATAAACAAAAGTGATTGTTCTTATAACTTTGTGCAGGTATTCACAGTACAAAGTATAATTGACAACTTATGTTTGATCACAGCCCTTTTAATTAGGAACATATTGCATCTGCTTAACATTGCTAGTGTTTGGGTGCAAAAGATTTTCAGTGTCAATTAATCTCGTAATATCCCTAAGCAAGCTGGAATTGTTGAAGAAGATGGAAATTGGCTGATGAATGTATTGGTCACTTCAGAGGCATGTTCAAATCTATCTTCTTGCTGTCCTAATGAATATGGAAACCTGCCCAGTGTGTGATTGGATTTTAATGACTACAAGGTCAGGGACTTTGCAAGGTGTGAATCTGCTTGCAAGGTCGCAAGTGGCAAGCAGCGCATGGAACTGAAAATAAACAAGGAGCTGTCAGGGATATTAGCTTTTTTGTAGAAAAACCCATGGGACGAAAAGGTTAACAGGTGATTGCATTGTAACTTGTTTTGAAACTCAAAATGAGCTCTAAAGGTACGTGCATTATCCTTCATTATACGTTGCATGAGAAATTGTGGCAATTTAAAATGCAAGCAATGTTTGATTATAATAGCACCCTAGCTTAGTCACAAGGCTGCATTTATCACTAGGCAAACCAGTCCAGTGTCAGCACAGTCCTCTAAAAGTCTGCTCAAAGGTAAGACCCGTTGGCTTCAAAGGCTTACTCACATGTAAGTGGATATGGGATTGCAGTCTCAATCAGCATATGCTCAAATAGGAACACCTTTGTGGTAACAGATAAAATTACCTGGTCTGTCAAAACTGCCAGTGGGTGGGAAGAAAATATCTGCCTCCAACAGATAATCCAAGCTAGAAATTACTCACAAAAATGCAGGTCATGTGCATTGCTACCCTAAATTAATTTGATTTTCAATGAGGAATAATTCAGGTTGTTGGAAAAGAATAATGGGAAATGAGTTTAGAAATATTAAGAAAAAAATATTAATAGCTTGTCAGAAGGAGTATGAATTATTGTGGAACAATGCACATATTGCTTCTAAAGGAGAAAAACACCAAAGAAAAGGCAAATGATGGAAGATGGATAAAGAAAAAAGAACATACTCTTTTCTGAAAATGTAATAAAATCTGTATTCCTAACTCTGGAGTTTGGGTACAAGAAAGAGTCAAGTCTTGGCTGTGGATCACCAGGCAAGATATCAGCACAGAATGTTAAGCTGCAATCCTATACACACTTCCTTGGAAGTAAATCCCATTGTATTCAGGAGATTCAGAGCAATCCTAACACCCAGATGCACTAGCTGGTGAGGGTTAAGGTCAGGTGGAGTAAATCCTTTACTAGTGGAAAGAAGCTCCACCAACAGGGCACATGTCCACCCTGGAGGTTTCAATAGGCTGACCATATGAAAAGGAGGACAGGGCTCATGTAACTTTAACAGTTGTAGAGAAAAGGGAATTCCAGCCGGTGTCATTTGTATGCATACAGCACCTGGTGAAATGCCCTCTTCATCACAACAGTTAAAGCTGCAAGAGCTATATTAGAGTGACCAGATACAAAAGAGGGTAGGGCTCCTGCAGCTTTAACTGTTGTGATGAAGAGGGTGTTTCACCAGGTGCTGCATGCATACAAATGACACCTGCTGAAATTCCCTTTTCTATACAACTGTTAAAAATACAGGAGCCCTGTCCTCCTCTCCATATGGTCACCCTACCTAATAGTGACCTCAGATAGTGAGTGTTACACGATTAGAGCTAAAATTAGGCCGCAAAAAAACAAAAGGGAGGTATTGTATTCTCAGGGAAACCTCGATGTTTGCAAAAGTACAGACATTAAAAAGGGGGGCAACCCCGACTCCATTCCACCCCTCCAAAAAAACCCCAATAAAGACTGAGCAGAAATGGGACAGAACAGACATGTGGATAAATATATGCAAAAGTGGCATGGTTTGGAGTTAGACTGATTTGTCCAGCACTAGAGCTCTATTCAGGCATTCTAAACTTGAACAGGCTAAACATATGAGGGGAGGGAGAGCCCCCTCCTTGCATTTCATTGCCCTCTCTTCTTGGAGGGCCACAGTCTGAAGTGGAGAGCCTCCTCTAACCATGGGGGCTCTCCACATATCCAGAACGCTGATTATCTAGCATTCCAGATCACATGGAAAGCCCCCACACATAGAGGAGTCTCTCCCCTTCAGTCTTTTGCCCTCCACGAGTAAAGTGTGATGAAATGAGATGAGGGACTCAAGAGCTCCTTCCCCCGAGTGATTATCCTATTTGGGTTTAGAATGTCTAAATAGGGCTTAGGATACTGTCCTATGTAAAACAGCCTAAGCTCACTGGAGAAAAGATAGGCTACAGTGTGATAAATGTATGATAACATGTGATTCAATAACGGTGTAAGGGAGGAATGTCCATAGTTGCAGCTTCCTTTACTATTTATTTATACATATTTATTTATCAAATAAATATCCTCCAACTTTGGCTTAAAGAAGCCTGTATGTGGCTCATGTCATCTTCTGCACGAGTGAGAAGAAGCTGCACCCATCCACGTTCTTTTTAAATTGTGCATCACATCTGTTGGCTTTATTATTGGCTTTGTATTGATTTCCTTTCATTTTGTTGTATTATTTTATTGGGGACTGCCCTGGGAACCATTGGTTGAAGGGTGATATAGAAAGGTCTGCAATAAAAGAAATAAATTCACGATCCTTTGTCATAAGTAAAGGAACTCACGGCCTGTCTTCCTTTCATTAATGTAAGATATGACATAAAATAGATAGCTTCTGTTTTGCAATCAAGTCAATTGAATTTATGGATATAAGGTTTTCATTTAATTCTGCAGGAGTAAGAACTTGTGACTCACTCTCAGTGGACAGAACTGAGATATAATCGTTTGTTTTCTCTAACACTTGTGTGCTTGCTAATAATCCATGGTAGCACTGAAAAGGCAACATTTCTAACTCACGCATACATGCACATGCTCACATACACACACACACACACACACACACACACACGGGGTTGTTATTATTGTTGCAGCTTTTGGCCTCCATAGATGTTTGGCATTGCTACTTGCCTTTATGGATCTCCTTCTGGCAGCTACATTAATATTTTCTAGTTGAAGTAAGACAGGAAAGCAAGCCAAGCCTAATGGTTTTAAAAGGGTTTTTTTTACCATTATGAGGAAGGGGGTGGCTGTTTAATTGGCTTACACAGGCAATTACACTGTGGCAATACAATGCATCTCTCTGCAGAGTCTCCCATTATTGCACAAGAACTGGTATAAAATCCCATTTCCAGTGGACAGAATTCTGTGGATTGTCTTTACCACATTTATACAGTGTTAATGGGGGGGGGGAGTTTCTCTTGACTAAATAATAAAGTGCTCTTTCTGCAGATATTTAGGTCATCATATAGAGCTCATGGGATAGTTTATAGTAGATCTTTGAGAATGAAATAAAACATAGAACAGCTATTGATTCAGTGTACTTTTCATATACACCACTATTTCTAAATACCTCTCTGTGTTTGTTTACTATTGTTGTATGTGATGTTCTGATCATTTTTTCAAGGGTCCTGACCGGCCCAGCATCAGCACCCTGCATGGTGAGGCAAATATCATCCTTGTCTAATATGTAATTTTTTAAAAAAAAAAACATTGCCCATGCTCTAATGAGAAGCATTGGGTAGGCTGACCATATGAAAAGGAGGACAGGACTCATGTAACTTTAACAGTTGCAGAGAAAAGGGAATTTCAGCTGGCGTCATTTGTATGCAATTAGTACCTGGTGAAATCACCTCTTCAACAAAGCAATTAAAGTTGCATGCACTATACTAGAGTGACCAGATAATAAAGAGGGCAGGACCCCTGCAGCTTTAACTGTTGTAATGAAGAGGGAATTTCACCAGGTATGAATTGCACACAAATGACGCCAGCTGAAATTCCCTCTTCTCTACAACAGTTAAAGTTACATGAGCCCTGTCTTCCTTTTCATATGGTCAGCCTACCATTGGGAGCTGTAACAGTGCATATTGAGGCCCAGAGGCATTCTGGGATGTTAAAGATAATGGCAGCCACAGCCAGTTTATTTCACACTTAGTTGTCTGGTCTGAAAAAAAGCTAGTGCTCCTGGTAGCATGATCAATGTCATTTCTTCAAACACTACCATGAGATTTTGCTCGAAGAGCAGTACAAACATGTAATATGTCACAAAACCATGTTTGCTTAAGTTTTTGTGAGCAGGTAGTCTTTACTACTGCAACCCCTTCAGAGTTGTGTGTTTACTTTGAGTCAACTTCCATGTAAAACAGAATTGCACATAGATCAAAGAGATGAAGAAGCTGGAACAACTCTCCTATAGGGCTGTTTAGCTTAGAGAAAAGGAGACTGAGGGGAGAGATGATAGAAATGTATGAAATTATGCACATTTTTCTCTCTTTCTCATAACACTAGAACCTCGGGTCATCCCACATCTGTGGGAGATTTAGGACATAGGACAGGAAGGCCTTCTTCCCAGAGCACATAGTCAAACTATGGAATTCACTACCACAAGAGCTTTTGATAGCCACCAATTTGGATGACTTGAAAGAGGGGTTAGACAGATTCATGGAATATATGGCTTCTAGTCATGATAGCTATTTGCTACCTCAAGTACATGAACAGGAAGGTGTTATTGCATGCATGACATACTTGTAGATTTCCAACAGGCAGTAGGTTGGCCAATGTATGAACAGAATGCTGGACTAGATGGACTTTTGGTCTGTTCCAACTTGACTCTTTTTATGTCTTTATGTTAGTTTGCACTGCTCAGTCCAATAAAAAAGTTTGGGGGGCATTGTTAAATCAAGGACTCATAAATGTTGAATTGGTGGGATAGAAATGAATGTCTCCAATGCCCCACAGCACCTGCATATATCTGTACTTCCATGAAAAATCTGGTATAAAAGGGAATATTTTATTTCATTATAAGCTCTTTTGATCTTAAAAATGTTAAGTCATTTTCTTGAATTCATATTAACTCAGAGAACCCTCATGTCCACCCACCCAATTGTGAAGTTGTATTCATAAAGCAATAAATGACATTGCCTTTATTTTTATTTTATTTTTTGGCATCCTAGATGGATCTATCATTAGATTTGAATCTGTAGATGTTTATAAAGCTAAAACAAGAATCATATTTGCCAAATTAAACCATAAGCCATGTGCTAGGAAATAAGGTTGCTGAATACTGTTTATAATGATAGTAATTTGTTCCAGGGTCTAGAGTTTCTGCCTTGGTATAATATCTCTCTGAGAAATTAAATGGTATAAAGGGACAAATAATTGTATACTCTGAATTTTTTATCAAGGAAAAGGCAGCCTTTTATTAGTTTATTTATTAAAATCTTAGCTTGCTGTCCACACTCAATCCAGCCCTGCCTGTTACACCTAGGCTAAAAGGGCTGGTAACTAGACTCAGCAGGATTCTACCTGATATAGTTGGAGCTTCCCATATGTCCTACATTTAGCACAATCTTAGGATGTTTATTCAGAGGTAAGCCCCAATGAGTTCAAAGGAATTTACCACCAGAAGTAATCCCTATTGAGTGTAATAGGATTTACTCCCAGGTAAATGAGGATAGGTTTACAGCCTTGCAGAGATTGCAAGAACATGAGAAGAGCAATGCTGGATCAGACCAAAGGTCCATCTAGTCCAGCACTTAATTCACACAGTGATCAACCTGTGTCAACTGGGAACCCACAAGCAGGACACAGGTACAACAGCAGCCTCCTGCACATGTTCCCCAGCGACTGGTGTATATAGGCTTACTGTCTCTGAATACTGGAGATTTCACATAGCCATCAGGACTAGGAGACACTGATAGCCTTCTCCTCCAGGAATTTATCCAACCCCCTTTTAAAGCCATCCAAAGAAGCTGCAGGTAGGTTTATCAATTGTTTCTGTGAAGTCTACACCCATATATGCCACCTTTTGAATTTTGAATATGAATTAAAATATATGAAATAAAATATCTAAATAAATATGTCACTCACTCATGCATTTTTATCTTTATTTTTTTTAATTACTCAGGTTTATATACTACTTTCCAGTAAATTAACAAAGACCAGATCTATACCAAACAGGAAATGACACTTTGAAAATGGTTTGAAAACTGTATATGGAGTGTGTCCTGGGCCCCAACAGTTGTCACTACTGTTATAAACCATTTAAAAGCAATAGTGTAGATCCTTCCAAAGTGATTAACATAATGATAATACAGCCATAAAAATAACAATCAAGTATAATAAAGTAACCATTGGTCTAGAATAAAATTAGAACTATCCTGGCAGGGCCATACCTCAAGGAAAGCCTGCATGACCCAGGTTGTCTTAGGCTGACCATATGAAAAGGAGGACGGGGCTCATGTAACTTTAACAGTTGTAGAGAAAAGGGGATTTCAGCCAGTGTCATTTGTATGCAATTAGTTCCTGGTGAAATTCCCTCTTCATCACAACAGTTAAAGTTGCAGGGGCCCTGCCTTCTTTTGTATATGGTCACTCTAGTATAGTGCCTGCAACTTTAACTATTGTGATGAAGAGGGAATTTCACCAGGGACTAATTGCATACAAATGACACTGGCTGAAATTCCCTTTTCTCTACAACTGTTAAAGTTACATGAGTCCTGTCCTCCTTTTCATATGGCCAGCCTAAGTTGTCTAAAGATCAAACCTGAAGATGTCTGTCTAATGTCAGTAGGGGATGTGTTCCAGAGGGTTAGTGTTGCAACACTGAACACAGGGATTCCTCCTGAGGCAAACTTCAGGAGCATGCAGCACTGTTACTTCTAAGGATTGCAAGGCCTAGGCAGTGATATAATGGAATTGGTGAGTCAATACTTAACTACTCTTTGTGAATTGACTCTACTAGAAAATATTGTTTCAGTTAGCACTGGATAATATGATTTTTTAAAATGCCTGTGATCAGTCTGTGACACCTCCACACCCCCACATGCATTATATCACTTGTCAAAACCACATGTAAGAATTGGCCCTATGTTTGTTCTTGTTCCTTGCTCAACTTGAGGCTTCTGCTAGATTCAACCTCTTGAAGATGGACATCTCTTGCTCCTAACAACAACTGAAAACAATTAAGTAAGAAATACAGTTCATACAATTATGCTGTTAGTGTGCCAGCCAGTGTATCAATAACTTTTTCTTTCTTATTTTTTAAAGAAGCAGCAATATCACATAGTAAAACTTTCCATTTGGCATGAATAAAAAATATTAATAAAAATGTATAATTGTGCATTTGCCTCCCTTCCTATTAATATAACATGAATACTTTATTGCTGCTCCAAGATACAAAGGGCAGATCCTGAGGGTATAACAGACTGGATTTTTCTGAGGGTTAAATGCTTACAGTTCCCAAAGAGTTCCCAAAGAGTTTCCAATGAACTTTGTTCTACAGATGCTATATTTTGTAAATTCACCTATGAAACAATCAGAACATGAGAGCACAGTGTATTACATAGTAAAAACACATTTCAAGTGTAAAAGGCAGTATGATGGACAAGAAGGCCACATTTTCAAAACAGCAAGCTAAAACAGCATTCTCCTCCAATGTATCAAGGCAGCTCAGGTTTATTGAATTACCTATATCTGATCAACATCATACAGCAATGCATACTGTGTGAATGCAACTTGGAGAGCAATCATAATCCTTAGATTCTTCTGGCTGGAGGAAGTTAGGATGGGGCAAACATGCTTCTCAAGCAATGGGTGGTGCAGGGGTGGGGGTTTTCCATACCAGATGCCTGCAGAAAGCTGTATGGGTGTAGATCTATGATCAGTGGTGTTCTGCTGATGATAGGCCCTGAAATAGTTCATTCAAAGGACAGGGCAAGGAGGGGGCAGAGGCAGCCCTAGATCTCTTCAATCCAAAGTGCCTTAATTCCCCTGAGAGACCCCAGGATTAGTAAGTTTTGGGAGTCCATGAGGAAGGAGGAGTCCATCCATTTTCCCTTTACGGACGTCATTGTTTGTGACCATAGATTTACTAAACAGAGCGCCTGCATATCTTGAAATCACGGCCTGGTTCTCAGTGGAGCACCACATTTCCTGGTCGCAGCAGGTGATAAGTCGGGCGTCAGCCAGGGATGGTGGCAGCGATGCGGTGGGCAGCGATGATGTGGTGGCAGTGATGCGGCAGCTGGTGAGTGGGGAGAGCAGGGAGAGGGAGATGAGGGAGATGAGTCCAATGGATTGAAGTAATTGAAGTCCCCCCCCATTACTACTGCATTGGACTTCCTTGAAATACTGGCAATTTGTTTTTCAAAAGTTTCATCCTCATGTTCTCCTTGATTGGCTGGTCCGTAGTAGATTCCAACTATCATGTTCCTTTTATTCCCTTCCCCATTTATTTTAATCCAGATGCTCTTGATGGAGCTACCAGGCTCATCGTCCTGTATTTCTGTGCTATATTTTAACATATAGTGCAACTCCACCTCCCTTTCTATTTTTTCTGGGATTTTGAACAAATTATACCATTCAATTGCTATATTCCTGTCTTGGGAGTTACCCTACCAAGTTTCAGTTATACCTATCTTCTCATTGATTAAACTGTTTTCATGCACATTTTTCAAATGAACAGATTTGTAATGCAATTCTTTTTTTTTTTAATTTTATTTTTTGGCTTGGAAATCTGTGGACCTCAACAACAGATTATATCCAGATCCTCATTCGATTCCAGGAGGAGTGAACTGGGTAACTTCTGATCAAAACCCAACTGAAACTAATTTCACATACATCCCTACATGAGCTGGCAGAGTTTTGGAAGTAGTGGTTCATCTGTCACTTCACTCATTCCCCCAACCCAGGATTTCTCTGTGTAGAAGCTATCTACACATGCAGGATAAAACACTTTGAAATTTTTTTGAAAACTGTATATGGAGTGTGTCCTGGGCCCCAACAGTTCTCAAAACTGTTATAAACTGTTTAAAACCATTTTAAAGCAGTAGTGTAGATAGGTTCTGTATTCATCCTTTCTCCTTTCCCTTCAGTGTAGTTATTTAACAATTATTTCAGAATTAGGCATATAATAACCAATCTGGCTGATAAATTATTATTTTTATTACTTTTAAAAATACATCATGTTCTTTTAAGTTTGCTGCTTACTGTTGTCATAAAGGGAACCATATTTATTTGTATTTGCCATAATGAAGTTTTTCTATGTATGTTTTGACCTTTTGGGGGTGAACAGAATCATTAGCAAGTGAGTGTATTACCATATGCCCTATTCTCTACTGAAATAGTTTGTTAATAAGGACCTTTTTTCCACAGTGCTAATTGCTCCCTTGCAAAACAGTTCGGTTTGGATTTTGTGTTTTCGATGCCAGCTGTAAATTTAGTTGTGGCATATATGCTGCATCTTATCAATGTTTTTATTAAGAAGAACACAAAATACTGAATAAGGAGAGCGACAGGAAGTCAGCAGGTGTTCAACAATGGATAATGGGAACCCTTTCAATCTCATCCTAGCTGTGGAGAAGCTCCCATATGGCTAACATAGTGTTTAATATACCAAGTAGATGCATGTGGACTAATCGCATCGGTCTTTCCTATAGAATCAGTAGGGGTTTAGAATTTTGTGAGATGGGTGAGAATTTTGATACCAACGTAACAACATTCACAAATGTCTACATAAAAAGGATGGAAAGAACTTGAGATTATTACTTTTTTTAAAGCAGTGAATGTGGGCAAAAGCAAAAGTGGCAGATGCATCCATCCCTCTCTCAGCAGGCTTTCCAATTCTGTGGTCTGGACAATCAGCCTCTACCCACATAGCTCATTTCTGTAAACATTAACCCAGCCACATGGGAGTTATTCATGTGGAAATGGCTGCAAAGTGGCAAGGGCAAAATTTAAAGGGCTTACTCCATTGCAATAATTAATATAACAAAACACATGCCACTCAAAAGGTCTTAGTAGGCCCAATTTAGTGTGGAATTCCAATTAGCATGGTTTGGAATATATCAGGAAGGAGAATCATGGGGTGACATGAAGAGAAAAGCGGAAAACAATTTACTGACCAGCCAAAGACAGATCAAATTGAATACTTCTTTTTGCACAAAGCACCTGAGAAAGGAGAAAACTGCAACATTATCTCCACTACTAAGCACCATGGTGAAGTGAAAACAGTGACTGGGTTCAGATAACACAATAACCAACAGTGTATTAAATAGCCAATGGTTAGTTGTGTTGTCTGTAAGGAATATTTCACACCAAAGTTGGTTATTCAGCCAAAATAACCAATGCAAATAACCAATACTGTGCAGAATTGATTATTAATTTATTGATTTATTATTGCATTTCTGTACTGCCCAATAGCCAAAGCTCTATTTGAACAACCATTGGTTACCATGTTGTGTGTCGGGCACTGTTGGCTATTTCATCACACACAGTCGGTTTATTTTTGGAGACTACAGAGTGCCCTGGCAAAAGTGACCAAAGCGGCAGCTGCCACTCTAGTCCAGTTGGCAGAACTCACAATGGCTGATGGGATACCAGTGGGAGGACTGACAGGGGGAGAGAGGATGGGGGATGAGTTAATCAAACACACCATTTACTAATAGTTAACTTGGCACTAGCCTTAATCCACACCATGGTTGATTATAAGCATGTTGTGTGGGGAGTACCCCATCAATAATCAACTGTGAAGTTGACTATTAACCCACCATTAATTGTGTTGTCTGAACGTAGCCACTGTCTCCTCTCTTCCTGATCATCATGGCATTCATCAAACAGGACCAGTGTTTTCAGCATGCTGTGGAAGGGAGGAAAATAAATGATAGATAGCCAAGCAAAATGGCTGCTGAAGCTTTTTAACTGCCCAGACACCAGTTGCTAGGCCAAGCACCTGGTACCAGTGGTGGTTGACCGTCCACCATTTTAAAGAATTGAACTCGCTCTCTCTATAATTTCTTGAGTAATGTATGGCAAAGCTTACTCTTTCCTGCTATTTGTGGAACACACTATTTAAGATGCCTGACAAACTGTAGAGCAGGGGTGGAGATCCCCTGTGACCCTCCAGATGTTGCTGGCCTTAAGCGCCTATTAATCCAGTCACCATGCCCAGTGGTCAGGGATGGCAAGAATTGTAGTCCAGCAACATCTGGAGGGCCATAGGTTTCCCACCCTTGCTCTAGAGTAAAAACCCTGAGTTCAAGTAATTTGTACTCCACTTGTATGCACATTTATTCACAAGTAAGTCCTACTGTGTTCATTAGGATGTCTTCCGTAGTAAATATGCATAGGATTGTAGTGTTTTCTAATTCATACAATACAACATACTGCAGTGTTTAATGTATTTCTTTCTTGTTTAAGAGAAGCGGTAGTACGGCCGCTTCTAAAAAAGCCCTATACTGGACCTTAATAATTACAGACCAGTATAGAATCTTCCGTTTCTGGGCAAGGTGATTGAGAGGGCGGTTGCCTTCCAACTCCAAGCAGTTTTGGATGATACAGATTTTCTAGATCCATTTCAAACCGGCTTCAGGGTAGGATACAGAGTTGAGACCGCTATGGTCACCTTAGTGGATGATCTACGCTTGAGTATTGATGGGGAGTTTGTCCCTGCTGGTACTTCTGGACCTCTCAGCGGCTTTCGATACCATCAACCATGGTATCCTTCTGGAACGCCTGAGGGGATTGGGACTCAGGGGAACTGTGCTTCAGTGGTTCCGGTCCTACCTCTCAGGCAGGTTCCAGATGGTGATGCTTGGGGATAGTTCCTCCTCAAAGAAGGAGCTGCTATGTGGTGTACCACAAGGCGCCATCCTATCCCCAATGTTATTTAACATTTACATGAAACCGCTGGGAGAGATCATCCGGAGGCATGGGGTGGGGTGCTATCAGTACGCTGATGACACCCAAATATATTTTTCTATGCCTTTGACAACAGCGTCAGCTAAGGATAGTGTGTCTCTTCTAAATGAATGCTTCGATCTCAAATTTCATACACATACTTAGGCATACCTCATAAGCACTGTGACCAAGTTTCAAGCCTCTAACTTTTAAAATACAGAAGTTATAGGTATATTTATATAGCAGTCCGATAAAATGATAAAATCACCCAAAAATTATTGTCTCCGATGATTATCGTAGGTTTTTCTATCGTATCATCATCATTAAACACATGCACGATAATGACCTTATCGTATTGTTATTGTACATTTTAACAATACGATACACATCTCTAGAAGAAAGCTAGATAATTATGTTGTAATTGTACCATCTTTACAGACCACACAATTGTCATTACTCTGTTTCTGCCATACAGAGGGAGATGCCCCCTCCAGATACAGGAATAGCCTTTATAGATGCAAAACTGAGGAAAACTGCAGAATCTTCCCTGGCCATGAGCCATAGAAGCTGCTTTCCTTCTGGATAGTAATTAAGATTTTTAATGCATTTGGAAACAGTGCAATAATTACCAACAAAATGAGGAGATTCTTTGATGAGAAGACAATCTTAAATGTTACTGAAGTTGCTGGCAATTCCAAAGTAAATGTAATAGGATTTGCTCACTACAGTATGTGATGCCATTAGCTAAGGAGTGAGCAATGATACTGTGGAACAGCAGGGCATTTTGTATGCGGTTTGATAAAAATGTGTAAGTGCTGCCTCAATGCAAGGAGGTCATCCCCATAAAAGACACAGAGAGAATCACCAGAAAATCCAGCTCTTTTCCCACTTTTTTCCTCTAAAATAATCAAAATTGTATATGAGATGCATATAGGAAATAAAGTATCTGCATGCTGTATATAGTGGCCTCATAAAAATCTTCTACATGCTAGGGGGAAGAAAAGAATGTTTCAGCACAGAGGGCTTCACTAGCATGAAATGATGAGACAATCAGCCAGCGTGTCTGCTCTGCCTCTTCATTTCATTCATTTTCATTCATTTCATGAACATGCCAACACAGTGGCTATATTTGGAGGTAACACTAAACCATAGTTTAGTCTATCCTTTGTGAACGAATCTCAGGTCTGTGTGCTCCACTAGTCCTCTGTCTTCCTCCTGCTTCCGTTTTCAGCTAACCACCATTTGCTATTTCATCTGAACTGAGACAGCTGTGGTGAGCTTTAACCATACTTTGCCCACACTAACCAATTCTCCCTGTTTGGGAAACTGACAAAGTGCAATTAGTTGAAATGGGAAGGGCACCCTCGTGGCTGCACCAAAAAGAGAAGAGGAGCAAGCCCGTTCATGTAATGTTAAATTATGTGTTACATCCAATCCAGCCCAGGATGAACTAGGCCCTCCTTAGTTCCACCATAACCACTTGACTGTGATGGAAGACAACTACAGATTCCTGTCTAATGTAAAAATTGAGGTTCTTTTTCAGTTTGTTGATATTTTAAGTGTGATTTTTACAAAACTTTTCAGCAGTTTTATGTTTGCTTGTTTTAAATATGGCTTTTCTTTTGACATTGTTTGATTGTTTACCTTTGTGGAAACCAACTTGGGTTAAAACTTGCCTTAAGAAAGCTGGTATACATAATAAAGAACAAATGCTGGAAAAGCACTGGATTTCCATGTCACATCATAGTAAAGATTTCTGGGAAGGGGAGCATCCAAATCAAATAAAGAACTGGTTTTCATTGCAAATATGGACAGATTGAGCTCTGCTGCCACATGAATTGAGAGATCAAGCCACACTGTACACTTTCTTTGTTTCAAAATTTGCACTTTTTTCTAGGTCATCTCATTTTCAAGATATCAACCTTCAGTCTTAAGAAGAATTTCTAAAGTTGCTTGCAGAAATTTAAACGTTAAACTTCTTTATATATTATGGTTCATTTCTCATGATTTCTTAGCTACAATGGAATATAATTTACTCACATTATGCTACTTTTAGTTAATCTGTGCCATTATTAAGTGTAATGCTTTCTATGCATGTTAAAGCCCCTGAAAATCGTTTTAAGTTATTCAGAAAATCTCTGTTCAATTGGAATCTTTGCGAAAGTGCTTAGTCATCAAAAGCCATCTTTATTACCACTTTCATAGCCACTGCTTGTGTTAATGCAATACAAATTAGAGCTGCATAATACTATTGAAAATGTTCAGCTTTGTTGTGACTTTACTGTGCCAAATGTAGCTAATAACAACATCACCTTTTCAACTGTTCATTAAGATCTTCAGCTCTCTATTTAAATCCCTCATTTCTGTGCTTTTCTAAAGAGAAAGATAAGCACTGAAAACTGGAATAATGGAAATCCACTACATACAAATGTCTTACAAATGCAACAATTATGTCCTTCCTTATAGAGGGTCTCTACTCCATGCTGTATGCTGTCAATCCAATGTTGTTCATGTGATTGTCTGTATCCCAACTGATACAGAATTATCATTATATCTCTCTCTCTCTATATATATATAATAGAAAGCCATATATAATACTGTAGATAATTTAGACATTGAAAGCTGCATCGAGTTTTCAGTGTGGGAATGCAGTATTTTCCTAAGCTTGCAGAAAATGTATCATGTGTATTGAAGGTGAATTTTTCATGGTGACTTTTATTTCAAGGGACACTGAATACAGGCTGCAGTGCCTTGCATCAATGCTCCCTAAATTCCCCACTATAGTAGGTGAAAAGGAAGAAACGAAGATAGACACTCAGAATGACTGATTTTACTCAGACTCACAAACTCAATGAAACTGTTCTTGCTTCAAAACATTTATTAAAGCAATTTAAGGAAGTTAAATTTAAACAAACACATGGACCTCTCCATTCAGCAAAGCAAATAAAAGAATATACTCACAGGTCTGGCAGATTTCTGGAGAACATAGACAAACATAGACAAACACACACACACACACCCCAATGACAACACTCATACTGACTTTGTGAAAGAGCTGTTCTCCACAGAGGGACTCCATTTCTCCCAGGCAACCAAGGAGTCACTGAAACCTACATGCTAGGTTCAGAGCAACATCCTTGATGTCATGCCTGAGGGAAAGGAAAAGCATCTTGGTTCCTGGTTGTCAGGGAAAATTTAAGTTTAAGTTGTTTAAAGATCTGGACAAAAGTTTGAGTGTCCAGAAGGACTGAACAGCCAGCTGAAATTAATAATCAGAGAGAGCAAGTTTTTTCTATGCTGCAGAAAAGGTCAAGCAGATAGGGGGAATCTTTCTGGTAGGATAAGGTAATTGACTGTGCTGAGCCAGGGTTCAGAAATATGTATTTAAGTCATCTTAATAGTAATGGCTGGTGTGGGTCAGGCTGGAGTTATGTGGAACGGAGGCTGGTGAATGAGAGATTATTGGGAGGTCTAAGCTATGCTATAGCTATATGGAAAAGCCTGTATTATCTGGAGGAACCAGTTGCCTTGTATATTTTTATATTATTGGAACACAGTAAAGGACTTGTATTATACACTATCTGCTGAGTGTGAGTATTTCTTCAGCTACTGGGACACTTTTCTGGACTTTAACGCTTACTAAGCGCACAGAGAGCGCTTTTCTCTCCCCAACACTGGTTCCTAGATCTAAATACTTTTTCTAAAGGCAAAGAACTCCTTCTCAATACATATTAATTTATTATGGTCAACGTCTTCAATTTAGACCACCCTCTTTCCAGAATATACCTTCCTCCCCTGACATAGTTGTTTATTCTAAGGAAATTACACTTTGGCTTATGTGGTCAACAGTCCTGTTACTTCTCTTTTTTACCAGTTCTGACTAGATTTGTACCCACTATTTGTGTTCTGATGACCTTGGTCTTTTATATCCCTTATTTCCCAATATGAAAGAGATAGCTGACATCAGCAGTCTTTATATGCTGAATCTGCAAGTCTTTATATGCTGACATACTGTATGCAGTCTCTATTTGTAATATCTCAGCTGAAGGTTGACTTACTGGTTTACTTCTCTATTCTTATGGACACAGTGATTTTTCCAACCACAACCCCACCTGTTCTTAACGCAGGACCCTTCTCTAGTTCCCTTAAAAGAAATACATATGGTTGATATCAGTCACAAGTTTATATATATGACTAATAACTTTGGGCAATATTGCTGGTGTAAGTCTTCGTGAGCATTATATTTATCAACTCACATTCTCAAATAATTTCCTATCAGGCCTCTTCCAAACTGAAGCATCTATAACCTGATACAGTGTTCCATGTGTGTATGCCTACTTGCCCCCTTGCTCCCCCAGCCCAGCATTCACTAACATGCCCCCCTATGCCCCAGTACTATAAGAATAACAACAGAAGAAGCAGATCATATTTTTCCTACGGTATAACTGAAATGAATTTGAACCTCAAAATTTCCATCATGAGAAATAGGTAGAATAATCACTATCCAACTTTTAATGTCAATATTTGACAGTGAATGCTTTATATTCACTAAGGCATGATGTTTGATTATCAATATTTGATGTTTGACTCTTTTGTATAATTGATTAAGAAGGAATTCCATAATTTATTTTATTTATCAACATATTTGTACTTGTTTGGATCTAGACTAAGTTAGTAATACTTTACTCTGGAACATGTTAATCATGACTAACCTAAGATCCAGCAATTTAAATGGGACTAAAGCATGACATACTTAGACTGGATCAAATCCACCCTGTCTTTCATTGTTACAAGAAAAGTCACAAGACATCTTCCAGATTAAAACTCAATAGAATGGAAAATGATACGAAACACCAAACTATAAGATAGTATCAAACTCATTAAAATGGCACTAAAATGACATAGAAATCAAACAGCAGCAATAAAAGCAGCCACTATTCAATACACAGGAAACAATAACTGTTTAAATTTAGCAGAGTTAGTGTGAGATAAACATCTCTTGGGGATGTTAACAACTGGGCAGCACCACAGAATAAATGCTATGTTCTGACAGTACTTCATATTTCAAACCAAGTACATATAAATAAACATTTCCTGGCACAGAGATCTGGTCACACCTACCCATCCAAGAACATGGGCTATTCTTCCCCTCTTTGGGGCTGCTCAACAAAACCTTACCATCCACACCTCTTCTCAATTGCTAAATGTACACATCGAATAAAAGTTCATGTACTCTGACTGGTTGTTCTGGATGTTACATAGGCCAAATGATTCACTGACACATTGATCCTATAAAAAGGCCCAATAGCAAGATGATACCTAAAACCATGTTTTAACCCCAACTTGGGGGAGGGGGACTAAACAGGCGGTAGCTTACACTGCAATCCTAACCCTGTTGGGTAGCCCTCTACGGGGGTTAGGAATGGATGGGGCAGGACAGCCTGTCCCCCAGTAGAATGAAGCTATACTGCAGAGGATACATCCAATGCAGTGGCTTTCAGTATGTCTGCAGAATGTTCTGCAGAGATAGAACCACATTCCGACCAGCAGTAGTCCTCAAAATGGGGTGCTCCAGGGGCAGAGCATGGGTAGGCATCAAGTCCCCTGCATCAAAAGCCCCCATCTATACCAGTCTGGAGCTGGTGCATGCTAATTAATTCAAACCCCACTGATACCAGTGGAGGGGAAATTATGAAGAATGAAGATGTGTGCGCGCACACACACACATATACACACACACCAGACAGCTGAGCTGGCTAGCATGTGCTGACCAGGCTTAGAAAGAGGCCTACTCACTTCAGTTAGACTTTCTCTGCCCATTTGGAATATTTCAAGAAAATAACTTTGTGCAAATGGTTTTTCAAAATTCTCAACTCTATATGTGCAAAGAGAAATGGGGGGGGGGATGCCAATGACAGCAAAGTTCTCCTTGGGGAGGAGAAATTCTCCAACAGTTTCTCACATGTATTGCTAACTAAATGTATCTTTAGAACATAAGAAGATAAATAAAGTGATACTGGATCAGACCAAAGGTCCATCTAGTTCAGCATTCTGTTTCACACTGTGGCAAACTAGATGCCTATGGGAAGCCCACAAACAAAACATGGGGCAACATTCCTCTCCCACTGTTGTTCCCCTGTGTTCCCCTCTGGAGTCAGAAGCATAATGCCTCTGACTCTAGAGGTAGCATGACGCCATCATGACTAGTAGCGTTATCCCTCATGAATTTGTTTAATCCTCTTTTAAAGCTGACTACATTGGTGGCTATCATATCTTGTGGAAGTGAATTCATTAGGTTAGCTATGTGTGGTGCAAAGAAATTATTCCTTTTATCTGTCCTGAATCTCCCACCAAAAAAACAGATTCTAGTAGGCTTTTGACATAAGTATTGCTGCTTGCAGCCCACTGCCACAGACAGCACCATTGAAGCCCCCAACCACCTGCCTGCCCACTGAAGCTGTCCATATTTCTCCCACATCCACCCACCTACATGAAGCCCTCTGCCTGCCTGTCCACTAACACAAGCTACTTGTTTGCTCGCTCGTTTGCCCACCCTCCACTCCAGGTTTTTTACCTGATGGCAATGGCAGTGAAAGCTCCAGCTCCTGCTGTTCCTCCTAACTTGGCCTGGCAGGCCACATTGGCTAAGTGCTGTGGTACCCAGCTGGCCAAGCACAGCCCATGCCCAGGTGATTTTAAGTTTTGTGATGCTGCTGAGAAGGGGCTCACCAATGAAGGCATAAGGACAATGTAAAGATCACTTTGTGACTTAATTGGCCATATTCCCTCTAAAGGTAGCATCAGATTGGTTCAAATTGATGGTATTCAAAATATAAGTGAAAAAGATTTTCTTTTAAAATAGGGTGCTATGGGACCTGCAGACTCGGCCATGCCAATTTCAGCCATGCCGTCCAGGACTGCTAGCAGGAAGATGGTGGCAGCTGTGGCAAGCTCAGGGACAGGTGGGCTGCTCTGAGCCTAGGGGGCCTCAGCAACTGCCTACTCATCCCAACCACTGAGATTGACCGCTATCATGTCTCCCCTTATCTGCTTTTTCTCTAACCTAAACAGTCCCAGATGTTCTGCCCTTTCCTCCTAGGGGAGTTGCTTCAGCACCTTGATCATTTTCCGCATTTTTTCCAACTCCACAGTCTCTCTCTCTCTCTCTCTTTCTCTCTCTCTCTCTCTCTTGGTGTAGTGACCAGAGCTGTACACATTATTCCTAGTCTGACCACACCATAGATTTGTATAAAGGCAGTATGATATTGGCAGTTTTATTTTCTATTCTGTTACTAATTTTGCCTAATATGAAATTTGCCTTTTTCACAGCAGCCACACACTGGGTCAACATTTTCATCGAGTTGTCTATCACAAGCCTAAGATCTCTTTCTTGCTCATCTTATACAAACCCAGGCGACATTTAGAGTTGGTCCTGCTCGTTATTCTAAGATGAACAAAATGCCATCACAAAGAACCTCGATGGCGGGCCTTCTCTGTAGCGGCACCCACCCTCTGGAAAACCCTCACTTGTGCAGTTCGGGAGACAAAAAATATAACGTCTTTCAAACACCTCCCGAAAACACATCTTTTTAGACAAGTTTTCCCTGGATTATAACTTTTTCTGGTTTTATATGACATTTTTAAAAATATTAAAGTTTTAAATTATGACCTTTGTATATTATGGTTTTAATTGTGAACTGCCCAGAAAGCCTTGGCTGTTGGGCAGTATAAATATGAAATAAATAAATAAATAAATCTAGCTCATAGCCCATCAGGTTATACTTGAAGTTGGCATTTTTTGCCCCAATGTGCATACTTTACATCTGTTTATTTTGAATGCCATTTATCATTTTGATGCCCATTCTCCCAGTTTGTAGATATCCTTTTGGAGCTCTTTACAATCATTTTTTTGTTTAGATCGGTTTGTTCCTGATCTAAAACTAACAAATAAACAAAAAACAAAAAAACCACCTCATGGGCATTGTCTCATGTTGTAGCCTCCGGGCTATAATTGAACTGCAAAAAGCCAAGAAGGTTACAGGCTGCTGAAGAGATGATTGCACAATGAAAGACAGGACCTTCATACCCATTGGCCACCTCATAAGATGGCTGCCTCAGAAGTAAGGTAAGCACAAGAACCCTGAACCCAACCCATGAGATTTTTTTTCTGAATTTTTCTTTTCCTTTAAATTCCTATTCAAAAGCAATTTCTTTTCTATCAAATTGTATGAGAATGCTCAGGAAATGGGGAGGAACCTTTAGGCAGAACACTAAAAATAACAAAAAAACGGATAAGACTGCATATGTCTCTAGCTTCTTTTCTCCCCCTCTCTTTTTTGTGGGGGGAGGGAAAGATAAAATATGCCATACATTGCCAGGAAGTTTTCTTGTGACATTCTTTCTTTGTTCTCTAATATTATGCCTAGAAACGTCACTAATGCCACAAATCTCTTTTCAGTTATACCCAAGAGTTGAAGTTAAGCCATGCACTCTGACTTTAGAGGTTATAGGTATTATTCACTAAGGCCACCAAACCCCTTATATCTGTATTTTTAGGCTGGGTACATCTCCTTTTTGGACAGATAATACCCGTGAAAAAGTATGCAATAGTCCTGAGGGGAGGGGAGGGTGAGGGAGAACACGAAAGAAAGTCTCAACACTGTATATAACTGTACATATACTGCTGCAGGGGGAGGGGGGAAATGACCTTCACACTGACACAGAAATAGACAAGAATTTAAAAGATTCAGTGCCATGGAAGAATGGAGGGGACACAAATCAGAAAAAGTGATGGAGTGCAAAATCCAGATAGGATACATATTAGTTTTATTCAATAGGCAGGTGATGGGATGAGTAAACAGTGTTAAGTGAAAGGGAACGATTTCACATATGTTATTGGATTCTTTCCCAGTTGATTGGAAAACCCTGAGGGGGGAGTAGCCTGGAATTTGGAATTGAACAGGCAGGGTTAAAAACTACCATTTGTTCTCTAAATATATTCAATTCTGACTGCCCACTCTTATTAACCAGCTTGTCGGCACGTAACTGTTCTCATTAAATTGTCCAGGTATTCAATTAAACCGTTTGTCTTGTTGCTGCTTGGGGGAGAAATAGAGATGGAGAGGGCAAACAAGCAGTAGCTTGGCATTTCCTTCAGGTTGACCTTTCAAATGAAGGTATTATCTTATTGTTGTTGATCTTTTTTAATTTCAAAATCTAATGTATGAATAGGAAAATGTATCCCATGAACATTTGGATAGAACCCTTACTGCTACATGAAATACTGCCTAAGGTATAGGAACTTTTTATCCAAGCAAAGCAAGCAAATTTAGCCCTTCGGTATATATGAAACATTCAGCCATTTGTGTTTGGCTTTTAACATTGCAGAATGGTTGCTAGTTGCTTTTGAGGCTGTTCTGACCAGGGTGATGGCAGGGGAGGGGGTGGTACAAAGCAAGGTTAAATGTCCAGCCCAGGAAACTACCTAGCATTTAAGGGAAAATGAGCTAACAGGAGGGAATGGGTTTTTTTCCCTCTCCAGTGCTGCTACCACTTATGGGAAAACTCCTCCTTCTATAGGAAATCCCTCCTATGGGGCTTCTTATTTTTAGCAAATGTGTATCTTTCAGGGCCTGAGGAACTCTCTGGCACTATCATTTAGAGTTCCAAAAGGTTCAACTTTTCTGCTGCTGCCATTTCTCACATAAAATTGTTAAACTATGGAATTTGCTACCACAAGATGTAGTGATAGTCACCAATTTGGATGGCTTTAAAGGGGGCTGATAACTTCCTGGAGGAGAAGGCTATCAATGGCTACTAGTCCTGATGTCTATGTGTTACCTCCAGAATCAGAGGCAATAAGCCTCTATGCACCAGTTGCTAGGGAACATGGGTCGGAGGGTGCTGTTGCACCCTTTCCTGCTTGCGGTCAACAGTTGGTTGACCACTGTATGAACAGAATGCTGGACTAGATGGACCCTTAGTCTGATCCAGCATTGCTCTTCTTATGTTCTTATGTACTTTAAAACCTCCTAGTAGCGTGTTAAGCATGAGATTGGCTTAGGCATGAGAGGGGCATCACACTAGAGACAAGATGGGATTATTAAAGGGATATTTTGTACATAAGAGAATACTAAAATGTACTTTTGGGATTTTAAAAGACTGCTTACTGATAATTCATAAAAACTCAATTGACACTGTTCCCACTATAAGCCTTTTAATGCCCCCCTTTTTTTAACCTCAGGGCAAAATTCCTAAATTTCCACCATAGCCAAATACACTCACAACCAGGTCCAGCTCTTAGGTACACTCTTCCTCTGACTCGAATCCCAAAGCTCCTCCTTCAATGGGGATTACTTGAGTAGACATGTAAAGGAATACACTGTTAATAACCAATCTACCCCAAGACAAATTCAGCAACATTTTAATCATTTTCTAGAAGAAATATCCATAAGTAGTTATTGCCTTTAGCAATATTCCCCTCCCCAAGAGGTAGGGACAACTGTTTGGAAGCTTCAGATTACAAGTGGAGTTTTGCAGCCCACAGTCAAAAGCAACAGGGATATATTTCACTAGGAAATCCAATTCTTTTTTCATCTTGACAGAGTCCTGCAGCATGTATGGCCAACGTGCAGGCTGTTCCCTGATCTCTGGAAACTTATTTGAGCATTTGGGTGGAGGGAAGGTTTAGCAATTTGTCCAAACTATAAATTAATGTGCACAATTTATGGCTGAATTTACACAGAGGGTGGCTTAATTTGTGCCAATTACTTAAATCCGGACATAAATTTCACACATTTGGCTGACACTGGTACAAATTCAGATGCAATTTATGTGAAGAATTCCTCAGAAATTTGGGCAAATTGCAGAACCTCCCCCAAATGTGCAAATTCTCAGAAATTTGCCAACTGGCCCAACTTGCTGCAGATCGAGTTGGGCAGCACAATGAGAACTGAAACGAAGTGTTGGGGGGGGGCAAGCATAAGAAAATTCCTCAAACACCACCACCAAAATGAATTCTCTGACATCCCTAATGCCCATTGAAATGAGGAGTACTTCAATCACTTTTTACCTCCTTTTGGATCCACGTTGTGAAAGTTTTCCCTTCCCACATGTAGGGTTAATTTGGAGAAAATGGCAGAAATGAAAGATGTGCAATCCTGCTCTGTTCTTATGTTCAACTTCCAGTTGCTCATTTTCACTTAAAAGTTGGTAGAAAAAGTCTCAGAAATGTATATCCCCACGTCCAGCTTGCTTGGGCGGGGGAGGATAGTTGTGGGTGGGGGCGGAGGGGACAAGAGGTGGAGGCCAGCCATTGGCTGCCTCCTGGTGGTGCCATGAGGCTGGGTGAAACTGGGAGGCTATATATTGCCTGGCCCAGTCCCTCCCCAGCTCTTTCGCTTTGTGCGCTGCTCCCTCCCTCCCCTCCCTGTAGGCAGTGTAGGTTTACCGGTTGTCATTAGGAGGCCAAGTAGGAATTTTTTGCTCTTTGCCTAATTTGGCTAAGAGTTTTTTCGCCTACTTCACACTGCAAGACAGATGGGGAGTATTAAATAGGTTAATTGGCAATGAATTGGTCACATTAATTTGCAGTAGGAGCGGGCATCTAGAGAGAGTGGGTGGTATTGGTGTGCATTCACAGGCACCATTAAGGTGATAGGTAGTGCCTGAAGCCCACACCTGGGAGTCCTGCGGCACCAGGAGCTGGGATAAGGTCTACCTTTGAGGCCAACCCTCCTCATCCTCTCGGAGCCCTGCGGCACGGGACAGATGACACCGGAAGGCCTCCCTACCCCAAGGGGGAAGATCACAGGGTGGCAAAGAACCAGGTGCCACCTTGCGGTCAGTGAATGCTTCGCCCGTTCCCAAGAATTGCCTGTGGGAGGCCAATGAAGGGATGCCCGCATAGGCCTCCTTACCCCTTTTGCAGATCATTAATAAATTTGGCCCTTATTTAATTCCATACAGTTGTCTCATCTCTTTATTTCCGCCTTCCACTCCGCAAATGCCCAGCACATGTAGTTTGGTCCTCTCTATCTCCTCTCCTGGCTGCTGCTGCTGCTGCTATTCCTTCTCTGGTATGCTTACTTGCTTGTTTCAGGATGTAAGGTTCCTCCTTCTACCACATATCTGCTGATATTTTCATCTTAAGCTGACAGAGACATTTAGTCTGCCAGTCCAGCATTTCCTGCTCTTTCTATCCAGACGAACACTTTTGAAATTATTATTATTATTATTATTATTATTATTATTATTAACATTTCTATACTGCCCCATAGCCGCAGCTCTCTGGCCGGTTTACATAAGGTTAAAAAAATTAAAACAATATACAAAATTTTAAGCCACAAAAACATGAAACATACATAGAAATATATATATCTAAAAACAATAAAAACCAACTTTATAACCAACTATAAAAACAGATCCAGGATTGTTGAAGCTCATCACATATTACTAAATGCCTGGGGAAAGTTTTAACCTGGCACCAAAAAGATAGCAATGTTGGCCCCAGGCGGGCCTCATTGGAGAGATCATTCCATAATTGGGGGGGCACCACAGAGAAGGCCCTCTCCCTTGTTGCTGTCTTCCAGGCCTCCCTCAGAGTAGAAGGACCTTAGATGTTGAACATGGTGTAGGGGTAGGTTCATGTTGGGAAAGGCATTCCATCAGGTATTGTGGTCCCAAGCCATGTAAAGCTTTATAGGTTAGAATCAGCACCTTGAATCGGGCTCAGAAATGTACAGGCAGTCAATGCAAGCAGGCCTGAGTAGGTCTTATATGTTCAAACCTTCTGGTCCCTGTTATCAATCTAGCCACTGCCTTTTGCACAAGCTGCAGGTTCTGAACCGTCTTCAAAGGCAACCCCATGTAGAGTCCGTTGCAGTAATCTAACGTAGAGGTTACTAGAGCGTAAACAACTGAAGCTAGGTTATCCCTGTCCAAATAGGGGCGTAGCTGGGCCACCAACTGAAGTTGGTAGAAGGCTACCAAGGCCACCTGAGCCTCAAGTGACAGAGATGGTTCTAGGAGAACCCCGAAGCTATGAACTTGCTCCTTCAGGGGGAGTGTAACCCCATCTAGAACAGGTTGAACACTCTCCATTGTAAAATATGTTTTGGATCTACCTCCCTTTGATGAGTTTTTCATTCATGAATTGGGTATCAGCAATATCTTGTGTACATTAATTCCTTATGGTGTTCCTGTCTTTTCTTCATTTTTCTCTGTTAGTTTTTCGCCTGTCTTGGCTAGATGTACACTGTTCCTTAGTAACACTTAGGTCTACAACTGTGTTGCTTAGAATATTTGAGGTGATTTCCCTTTGATCACCATAGGTCTGTGTACCTACTGGAAGTTGACCTCATCACTCATTGAATTCTCACAATATCATGTTTCTTAGCAGCACAGACAATGCTCTATTTCATCATCATCATCATCATCATCATGTATTTATTTCTTACCCGCCTCTCCCTCTGGATCGAGGTGGGGAACAACATCAATACAATCAATATAAAATACATACAACTGATTAAAAGAATATAAAATTAATACATTATTAAAATCAACAAAGTCTTAAAATTCGACTGGGTATGACTGCTGGAAGAGATCAGTCTTTATTTCTCTCTTAAATTCTGGAAAACTGCTAAGTTGGCGGATATCTCCCGGCAGGTCGTTCCACAGAGGCAGAAGAGAAGGTCCTCTGGGTAACGGTTGTCAGCCTAATCTTGGCCGACTGCAGTAAGTTCTTCCCAGAAGACCTGAGCGTGCGGGATGGATTGTATGGGAGAAGGCAATCCTGCAGGTAACCTGGACCCAAACCATGTAAGGCTTTAAAGGTAATAACCAACACTTTTTACTTTGCCCGGAAAACAAATTGGCAGCCAGTGTCATGATTTTAAAGCTGGTGTAATATGGTCACCAGGTGTACCGGTGACCAACCTGGCTGCCATATTTTGAACTAGTTGAAGCTTCCAGACTAGGTTAAGAGGTAGCCCTATGTACAGCACATTGCAGAGGTCGAGCCTCAAAGTTACCAGTATGTGCACTACCGTTTTTATGTCCTCCAACTCTAGGAAGGGGCGTAGCCGAAGCTAATAGTAGGCACTCCTGGCCATCGCATCTATCTGAGCTGTCATTTGAGCGATGGATCCAGGAGCACCCCCAAGCCTTTCAGGGGGAGTTTATCCCCATCCAGAACTGGTTGACACACCTCCAAACCCAGGATGGGGCCTTTAACAGTAAGCACCTCTGTCTTTTCCTCATCCAGCCCATTACCACCTCCAGGCATTCATTCAGAGAAGACACACTATCCTTAGCTGGCACTGTTGTCAAAGACATAGAGAAATATATTTAGGTGTCATCAGCATATTGATAGCATCCCGCCCCATGCCTCCGGATGATCTCTCCCAGCAGTTTCATGTGATGTTAAACAGCATTGGGGATAGGATAGCACCTTGAGGTATGCCACACAACAGCTACTTCTTTGAGGAGCAACTATCCCCAAGCATCACCATCTGGAACCTGCCTGAGAGGTAGGACCAGAACCACTGAAACACAGTGCCCTCAATTCCCAATCCCTTCAGGCGTTCCAGACGGATACCACAGTTGATGGTATCGAAAGCCGCTGAGAGAACCAAAAGTACCAGCAGGGACATACTCCTCTGTCAATGCTCAAGCATAGATCATTACCCCTTTCCTGTTTTTTCTTACTTTCTTTGTCTTTTTCCTACTATCACACATTTTCAGTATTTTTTTTTTTAGAAAAATATCTCATTGCCATATCTGGTAATTGAGCATTTACAGGTCTAAAGGAGCTCTGTAGAAGTCTTTTCGCAGCACAGCAGTACAGTTCTGTAATGGAGCAATGCTTAATATTGTTTTGTAACTACAAACAGTTTGCAACACATATTCCTTGTTGAACCATTCTATATTTGAGTGGATGACATTAGCCCTGTGATGCCGCAAAGAAACAGAAAAAAAGAAAAGACTTTACCAACAATCTAAGGGCTGATTCCATAACAGATTTTGTCTCCAGTCAGTCTCAGTATTACTCAGGCATTCTTTCACATGAATAAACATAACAATGCAAGACAGGAAATCATGGAAATGGACAGCAGCAATTAACATGATTGAAGCATTTGATTACTTTCCCCCCTAGCTGCTGCAAATGCAGGTTTTGCTGCCAGCATATGCACAATGGTTTGTTTCAGACATTAATATTTATCTGCATGAAAGTATATCCAGGTTTGGGTGGAACACATTATATTGAGATTTGTGTGTCCCAGAGTGCTTGCTTCCTCAACCTCATTAGGCATGAGCAGGGGTATCTACACTACTGCTTTAAAATGGTTTATAACAGTAGTGGAAATTGTTGGGGCCCAGGACACACTCCATATACAGTTTTCGAACCGTTTTCAAAGTGTCATATCCTGCTTGGTGTAGATCTGAGATGTGAACACAGATAGATGGCAGAAGCGGAGTACCGGGGAGGGGGGGATTCTTGAGCAGGGGGTAAGGAATCCTGAGATAGGCTGCAGAAGGGGGGTAGAAAAGACACAGTCCAGAGATGGGGCCAAGAAAAGACAGAATACAGGGGGCGGGGTAGAAAAAAAAGACACAATCCAGAGAGTGGGTACTGTCAATATTATGATTGGCCCCCAGCACCTTCCCAAGGCAATATATGGTGCTACCCTGGGACACATTTTCAAAATGTCTAATATATCTGTGGGTCTTCTCCTCCTCTAAACTATGGTGTGTGTGTGTGTGTGTGTGTGTGTGTGTGTGTGAGAGAGAGAGAGAGAGAGAGAGAGAGAGTACAAGTTTAGTATTATATCTAAACTCAGCTGATGTGTTAAGTTAACCAGCTTTATGCTATCACATTTTATGTGAGTTTGTATTTCTTTATTAAAACATTTCTAGTCTGCTTTCCATCCTAAATTGGGATCTTCAAGGTGGATAACATCCGCCATAAAAGCAGTAATCAATAAACAACATAAGCCATAGAAACAAATGTTTTAAAAAAACCAAAAGCAGCAATAATAATGGTGGGAAATATTAAAGTATCAAAAGAAACATTTTCACTGAGAAAAGTTTTGAAACAATGCTATTTTTAGCTGATGGCTAAGGCATAAAGAGAAGGATCTCCTATGGGAATACTCCAGAATAGGTCTGATTAGTGGGACTATTACTTCTTGTAACTTGGAAACTATTCACACAGTCTAAAATTGTACTAGCCTTTTTTGCAGCCATATCACATTGATGATTCAAAATAACAATACAGAGATCCTTTTCATATGTGATACTGCCAGGCCAGGCATCCCCATTCTATAGCTGTGTTTGTTTCTTTTTTGGTATATTTATTTATTTATTTATTTATTTTATGCAGAAATGGAGACTTTTCATTTGTCTCTATTGAATTTCATTTCATTAATTTCAGTCCAGTTTTTTCATTGCATCAAGATAATTTTGAATGTTATTCGTGTTTTCTGAGGCATTAGCCAACCCCTGCCCCCACCAGTTTTATGTCATCTGCAAATCTGATAAGGGGTTTTAGATGTGGGGTGGGAAACCAGAGAGAAAGAGAGGGGGGAGGGAAAGGGAGAGAGAGAGAGAGAGAGAAAGAGAGAGAGAGAGAGAGAGAGAGAGATGACAAAATGTTATATAACAATAGGAAAAAGTTTTAAAATTGAATGTATATGCACACATACACACCACAAAAACATCATATGAACAATAGGGTAATAAAATAACTAGGGATAAACCTATCTAGACTGTGCCCCAATTTTATCCTGGTCTGTTCTAAACAATGTCTTACTGTCATTGCCCTAGTTCTATGAATCAGTTATTTAATCCCGCCAACTCTGGCTTTCCTTTTTTCCTCTCCCTGCCCTTGCTGCTGCCTTGGTGCCTTAAGCTTTTATCTCTTAAAATAATAATAATAATAATAATAATAATAATAATAATACTTTTCACCCTCTTTCCTCCAACTCCAACCAATCAGGATGGTAGTTCCTTGTTCATGTCTGCAAACCAAGTTTCTATTTCTTGAGTTTAAAACTTTTATCTTCCTCTGACATTCTGTTGGATCTTATAGTCTCCTGGCTTCCTGATCCTGACTTCCTGACCCCTACATTCTAACTAAACTTGTGACCTCTAAAGTATTAACCTTTTGGCTAAAACTGACTAGTGTGTGTGAGAGAGAGAGTGGCTCAGTTCGGATGACACATTAGGCAACGGAGGAGGGGGGGAACAATCGTCAATTGTGTTGCTTATTGTGTTGTTTGGAGGGCAACACACAACGCACACAAACAGACAGTACGTTAATCAGGCACTTTAAACAATGGAGTGAAACAACGGGCTTGCACGTTGTTTAGCCCAAAGCCCCATTGTTTAATGTGTCGTCCAAATTCTGCCTCCCCCCTCTCTCCGTGGTCTATTCCGTTTCGGAATAGAGTTCTGCTGCCTAGAGAAGCCAAAAACCCCGGCTGCTCTATGCAGCCAGCAGAACTTACAGTGCATGCTGGGATACAGCTGGGGAACACATGGAGGAGAGGCTGCAACCAAAATGGCCGCCACAAGGTCCTAGCAGCCGGAGCGTTTGCCAGTTCCAAGCAGCGTTGGCTGCAGCATGTCGTCTGTGAAGCTCCTCCTGCCTAACGCATGGTCAGTATGTTATTTACCCCTCCGTTGCTTAATATGTCATCCGAACTGAGCCAGTGTGTGTGTGCGTGTGCGCGCACACACACACACACACAGTGTTAACCCCAAAGAGCTAACCCCATAATATCCTAAAACCAAAATAAATATGAAAATGGAGGTCAGTTCTGTTCCCTCACACCAGTTGTACTCTTAGAAATACATAAAAAAGACTAAGATGGTACATTGGAGGAAGGTTTCTAGGTATACGAAAGTTAGGATAAATGTCTATCCTTCTTCATAAAGAGGGATGATTGTTAAAGGAAAGTGTTTGATTCTAGGTGGGTGTCTTTCCAAACTTTGTAAACTTTGTCACACAAGAACTCAGGTGAGTAGTCCAATGCTGTCTTGGGAATCAGGAGATTTGGGAACCCTTCAGGAGTCCCCAGGTTAGTGTACAGAGGGCTAAGACAGTCTCATTCATTTCACTGGAGGGAATCAATAGAACCTGCACAAGCTCCTTTCTCTTTGAGAGTTTACATATTTCTGACTAGAAAGGTTATTCCCTTATGAGGGATTGTGCTCTCTCTCTCTCTCTCTTTTTTCTGTTTGTGTGCATTTGTGCAGAGAGAAAGTCAGAGAAAGTATCATTCTGCCATTTCACACATACCTTGACAAATTCTCCTAAGTACTAATTTGCATTTGTCTGATTTGATCTGTTTGTCCATCTGTTAGATGGATACTGTAGGAACATCTCATTGTCTCTTTGTTTTAACAGATTATCATGATTTTCTTTTATTTTTAGAAATTCTCAGTTTTCCTTTCATCCTTAAGGGAGAGTGGGGGGAATACACCTTAAACAATGGTAATCCACGTCATTAATGTCAGGCATTGAAGTAACTGGGTTTTAGATTCTTAATCAGCAGAAAGGTATGTATAAATAATTTATTGCAGTAGTTAACTATTTTATTTGAACTCCAGCACTGTAGAGTTTGATTCCACACCCAGCAGATAAAATATACCATTAACACAATAAGTAATATTAGAGGCAATAAGTATCTCCTTTTCTGTTTCAGCTGATGAGATTCCTCGCTTAAGCAGAAAAAGTGTAACATCTCTTTCATTTCAAATCCAGTCACAAGAATGCTTGCTATATTTACTTCTCAGTAGCAATATCTTTCTTAAATCCTTTCACAGTAGCTCCTTTGAACATAGTAGCAGGTCTGAAATGCCCTGTGATTTAAATCCAAGTACTATACAAAGAAATCTTCAAAAACTGAATTCTATTTAACTGAGCATTAGAAGCATTTCCACCACCCTAAACATCTGAACTGGAAGGAGGAATCTGCAAGCATTTGTAATATCTGAATTCTATAACCACGCCGCCTGTTAATCTCTAATCTTCTTTGCCTAACTTTTCTTTTTGAAAACTTGTATGTACATCCTAGCTGTAGATCCTGTATATGATAAATGTGCTAAAGCTTACGGGTGTATATGTTTAACCTTGAGGCTTCGTTTGGACAACACAATAGTCAATGATGGGTTAATAGTCAAGTCCATGGTTGATTATCGAGGAGGGACTCCCTAAACAACATGATTATAATGAACTGTGGTTTGGATTAAGGCCAGCATCAAGTTGACTACTAGTCAACGGTGTGTTTGATTGACACATCCTCAGCCTTCTTTCCCCCCTGTCCTCCCACTGATATCCCATCAGCCATTGCTAGTTCTGGTGGCTGGACTATAGTGGCAGCCACCACTTTGGTTGTTCTTGCCAGAGGACTCTGTAGTCGCTGAAAATAACCAACTGTGTGTGATGAAATAGTCGACAGTGCCCAACACACAATATGATAACCAATGGTTGTTCAGATAATCAACGCTGCATAGCGTTGGTTATTTGTGTAGTTTATTTCTGCCAAATAACCAACTATGCTGTGAAAAAGTCCCAACAGTTGACACAATAACCAACTGTTGACTATTTAACCCACTGTTGGTTATCATGTTATCTGAACCAACTCAGAGAGTCCATATGAAGTGGTTGTCCCTTCATCCTGTATTTGTTAGCGCTTGCATAACCATTCACAAAACAACACTAGTGAGTGAACTCATTTCATTCATGCTGCTTTGGATCCATTGCATAGTTACAAAGTAGAGAATAGATACTTTGATTAGAGAAGGTATGCACTATCCAAGTGACGTGGTACCGTTGTGCACATTTTCCGACATCACTTGTATCCCACTTAGGGATTTTATTATACATAGCACTATATCAATATGACAAATAAATAAATATTTTATGCCAGTTGAAAGCACTATGTGTGAAGTCCTCTATTCATGCTACCAGTTTGGGCACATTTTCAATACTTTCATGTGAATGTGAATGATAACTGGCATTTATGTGCATTCTTTAGTTAAAACTACTGTGTGTATGTGTGTGTATGAGAGAAAGAAAGATATCTCACATTGCTTTGATACAATAGTACTATAACACATGGATACAAATTACTAAAAAAAAAGTAAAATAAATAAATAAGCACAGTTGCTTCCTAGTCTAGGCAACTGCTCATATCATGTTGCACATGCAGTACAATTTTTACATCGCCCATAGACGGAGAACTCAAATTTCAGATCACAGCATACATGTTCATGGCCCTGCATGATACGTGTCATGCCAATATTCAGCAGCTGCTCTTAGAATTTGATGCTGAGGATGGTGCTTCCAAGGCGGTATGAAAAAATGAAGAATGGGAAGAATGGGCAACAGCTGGTTATGAAAACAGATTATGCATTCCCTCATTGCAAGTTCCTCTTCAAAAGATACGCTGCAAATGCAATGGATGGAAGTGCACCTCACTTGTACTTCCTCTCTTGCCGCATCGTAGAATTCCAAACCACTTGTGCTATACCACACTAGATAAAAACAGTTTCTATATATTTACTTGCAATATATTTAAGTGACACTGTTTGACTACTTGTCTTCTGGGAGACCTCAAGAAAATGAGATGTGTATCTCAGAAGGTTATTTCCAGGGGAACAAAATGTTAAATAAAATCAATAAATAATGTGACCCGGAGGCAAAACAAACTGTCCATTTTACCGGTGAGCTTGCAAGCACAGTTTATAAAGTTTCAGTCACTTGTCTAGCAAGTTTCAGCAAAAATATGAATAATTCAGCTGGACACAGTATGACAAGTGAGGCTAAAGAAAACATTACATTTGTACCTGTGATATGTCAGGACTCGTAAATTCCCAGGTGCAAGGTAGCCAAAATGAAAGTAACATCCAGGGATTACATGCAACACCTTTTTTGTGTGTGTCATTTCAGAAAGCAACAGGAAGCATTTCATTTCTTTTGAACTTTTCCTTTGATAAGTTATTTTTATCTGAATCAGATCCTTCCATGTATTAAAAATGGATTTGCCCACCTAAGATATCCACATATTGTTATGCTTGCAGAGTTGTAAGCAACCTGTCCTCATCAGTTCAGTCTTAATATTATTGAATAGTGAAAAGGAATCAATGTGACAAAATGAAGAATTTATGAGCATCACTTATCCTGATGCATTTGAACATTTGTGAGCATTGGGCATTTGCGAGCACTGAGTTTGAATGCTGCTAAAAGACTTGCAGGTGTTCAAAACATGCCCCCTCCACTCCCCTTCTACTACACCAAGTATATATATTTTGGGATGAGGGAAGGTGGAATCATAAGTGGGCACTCTGTGACTTTTCTTCCTTGACTTACAGAGTCACAAGGTTCAGTCTTCTCCCCTATACTATTTAACATGAGGGAGGGGTATGAACCTGAGCCCCTTTGTTCCAAATCTGGTCCACCTGGGGTCCCAATCCAGTTCCAGGGTCTCCCGGGTTGCCATATCTCTTCCCCTGGACCCACCCCCTTTTTCCTCACTGACAAGTTTTGTTTTTTTCCACAGCTTATTTGCAATTTTCCCCTATTCTGAAACTCCTCTCCTAAGGTTTAGTTACCTGCAGTAAGAACTTTATGCTAAAATATGCTGATATCTTTAGTATTTTGGCTCCACCCCTTTTGCCTTTGGTCATACCACCTTTGGCCTTCAGCCTTGATACCACTGAAATATTGCCCACAGGAGAGTCTCTAAAATTGACCTCAGCCCTTAGGCTAAAAGGAATTTGGCACCTCTACTGTAATACCTACAACTCCACTATGAAACCACTGAGGACAGATCATCCAATATCTGGAGTGTACTGATGACACTCAGCTCTAGCTCCCATTTCCATCTGTTTCATGGGAGGTTATAAAATTGTTCTTCCATAAGCAACCTTAAACATTGTATGAATGGCAGGGCATATTTATAAAGAAACAATGAAAGTTCTGAATCAATGACAAACTGCATGTGGGCTAAATAAACTGAAGCAGGATCTACACTACTGCTTTAAAATGGTTTATAATAGTAGTAACAACTGTTGGGGTCCAGGACACACTCCAAATGCAGTTTTCAAACTGTTTTAAAGTCTCATATCCTGCTTGGTGTAGATCTTGCCTAATGTAGACATGACACAAGAACTGGGCACTAACCATTAAAACCTAAAATGGCTTGGAACTAAAATATCCAAATGACATCCCCCACCCCACCCATATGTGCCTGCCCAACTTTTAAGGTCACCTAGAAAGACACCACTGCATGTCTCAGCTATATATATATATATATATATATATATATGGTAAGAACATAGGAGTGGGCCATTCTGTTACCAAACACCCCGATACTCTGCTATATTCGACATGGTAGTCTGTGTTTGAAGCTGAGGCTTCTTTCCAGCATGGAACAGCACAGAAGAAATATTTTCACTATCTTAGAAGCCAGGCCTTGTATTCAAGGCAGAACTGTGCACATGACAAGAGCTCATCACCTTTCATTGCCATGCCTGTTGTTTCCCAGACTAAATCTCCTGACCTCTTCCCCTCTTCAAATGCCAGCTGCAGAAAGGTCACCATGTAAATGCTTTCACCAGCCTGTTAATTTTTACCTTCCTGCTTAAACCAGGAACTCTTATTCATTCATTACATTTCTATATTACTCAATAGCCAAAGCTCTCTTGGCAGTTCACAATGTGATAAACCATACTATAAAACCCATTTCACCTCAAAATATTGTTCTAATCCCTGCTATCCACACCCTATCGGCCCACTCATTGTTAACTTCTCTGCCCAAGAATTTCCCCATTTGAGTTACCAGCCTCCTTCGCTTCCCAAGATGTTCTCCACTTCCCTTGCCCCAGGAAATTATTCTCTCCCTCCATGATCCCAACTTACCCCAAATCCTGCTTGAACATGTCCAGGGCACCTCATGGTTCCCACATTTGCAAGCATCCCTTCTTCTCTCTTTTGCAATTGAAGTCCCATTGGCTTTCTTCATTCCATCCCCCCACACACACAAACACACAATGGTATGATGTAATTCATACTAGTGAATTACACCACACTATTACCTTTAATGTGTTTGCCTGGGTGCTTAAAACTTTTAGTCTGTCTAAATTAATATTAGACCTATGACTACCTGTTGTTTTATTGTTTGCTTAATTATATCATCCACTTTCCCACTAAAATAGTGCTCAAGGCAGCTGATAGTAATAAAATACAGATAATGAAAACATAACCAGCTCAGTTGAAACACATCAGTCAAAAACACATTGAAAACATATCCAGCTGTGTCATTCCATTAGCGCAAATGATGTTAGTGCAAAAAAACTAGGTTCTAAATGATGCCCAAGAGAAGAATCCAACTACAGTTATGTTTGTGCAAGAATGGTTGCACGAGCACTTGTGCATTATGTTTGTGCAATCCATTGTGCAATCCGTTGTGCAACCTGTTGCACATAACCATTGTGCAACCTCATGTACATCTGCTTTCACAACCAGTTGCACAAGTGTAATGGGCAACCACTTCTGCAATGGAAAGATTTAGCAGAGCGTCACTAGCACTGTTTGAGCTTGTGGATCCTGCCCAATAGATAAAAGAAACAAGAAAAAATCAGCACCTAGATCAGTAAGCAAAAAGCTTAACAGTCAAAAGGCTGCCTGAATAAAGGACAATAAAGACAGTACTAGTCTTACCTCTCTTAGCGGGGAGTTCCAGAGCTTGGAAGCAGCCATCAAGAAAGACGTCTCTCATGTCCTCACCAAATGTGCCTCCAGTTGTGGTGGAACATAGAAAAAAAAACTTTCCTGAGGATCTTAAAACCTGAGTAGGCTCATAAGGGGTGAAGCAATTTTTCAAACAGTTCCAAATCATGTAGGGCTTTATTGGTTATAAACAGAACTTTGTGACCTGAAACAGACCAAGGGTCACAAAATTATACAAAGATGGTGAGGGGTGCAAGAAGAGTACTCCCTCTCACTGTTCAATCCATCCTGTGAGCTACTGATACAGGCAACAAACGGGCATGGGTCACCTCATAATGCATTAAGACTCAGATGCTTCATAAGGCAATACAGGACTAGGACAATATGGAGCATCTTTACTGGTCCCAGGCACTCAATCCTCCCCATTTGTATTTGAGACTGAAAGAATCAGAAAAAATGTGGTTGCATAGAGGGTATGTTGTAAGCAAGCACAATTTGTGACATTGCACAATGATTGATCACAGGGCACACCAGATAAGGCATCAGCCTTAGCTTCCAATTTCCTGTCTTTGTGGAATTTGGACCAATGTGAAATAGCATTATTTTCTGATCTTTTAAACTGGTAGGGTTTTTTGATGATTGAATATGTTTTTTAAATCTTTTCAATAAAGTAATTTTTGGTTAAACAACTGCATCTTTAAGCCTCAAATTCTCCTAATCCCTAAATTTTGGGAGTGTGTGTGTGTGTGTGTGTGTGTGTGTCTTAAATCCCTCTGGATGTTAGAGTTGCACGTCTGAACGTGCCCATTCAGGCAAAAATGCACATTAAGTCGCAAACGTGGTAAGACGTTCCACAACAGGACTCAGATTGTGGATTGGCCAGTCCCAGAAATCTTTCTAGCTCACATTGTGTTATATTTGGAATGATCTTCCAAAAAGAATACAATCTGATTATGGACTGATCTTCTCACTGAAACTTGCCTGGCATCAACACTATCATCCTTTCAGTGCCAGCTGAAGACAACCATCTACTCTCAGGCATTTAATGGCATATGATGGGGCATATCTGTCAGCTGTCTTGAACACGTCTAGTATATTATTGAAAGTACTTTTAGCAGTTTAAATTGTTTTAAATTTTGTAGATTGAAATTTTATGTTGTATTTTATTATTTTGTATCTATGGGTTGTAATTTTGTGAATTGTTGTGAACCACCCTGTTTATTATTTATTTATAATAAATAACTATTATTTATAAATAAATAAATAAATAATAGCAATATTTTCTCTGCCTATTGATGACCTATTTGTTTCGGTTGGCATTTAATTTCAGTAAACTGCTTTCATCTCTTGTTTTTTGCTGCCTCTCTTTCCTTTTACTGTAGAGTTTTTAATTGATTGATTCCATATACTGTATTGTTTTAAACTGATTGTTTTTAAATTGCTTTTGTCAGTTGGGTGCATTGTGGCAGAAAGGCAGGATACAAATTCTTAAATAAATAAATAAATAAATAATGCTGAGTTGGATTTTTCTTCTTCTTAATGTTGTCTCCCACACGTACCAAAGAAAGTGTTCTATTATACTGTGAATATTAATCATGAAAATGCTTTGAAAGAGGTTGCGTACCAGTTAAGAGATTTTTTAAAAATACCTTGGGCAAAAGTGTTTCCTAACGAAACAATGCCTTTTCCTTTGTGGCAGCATGTTATGTAATGATTGCCACTTTTCTCACATCTGAAATATTTGGCTCAGCAATACTGACATATGGTTATCAAATTGCCTATATTAAAATCGATTATGTGTTTGGCACGCTGAATGTCTCTGTTTTTAACATGTAAGGGCATATTGCGTGATCCAGCAACATTCTAATAATGTATTTTGACATACTGCTGTTTTCTACATGTTAGCTTCTCATTTCTGCTTGATGAACATAAAACATGCGTTAAACTGTTTTTGTTACTCCTTTTTCAGCAATGAAATGGATTTTTTTTGCAGTGCTTCCCCTGTTCTACCACACTTTCGTTGTGAATGTCCGTTTTCTTCTTTCCTTTTGGCATTTCCCTGCCCCCCTTTTTAAAAATAAAATGAGCCTAAGAAGAGCTCTACCAAATTAGGCAGATCAGCCATTTCCTGTAGCAGGACATGTAGGCAATAACCTCCTTCTCATGTTGCTGTAATACAGTGAAATATTGCTTCTGAGCTTAACTTCCTCAGTTACCCTCAGTCTGTTGTACAAAAGTGTCTACATGTTCTGTTTTCTGTTTTGTATTTGCACTGCATTGCACAGTCCTTGAGCAGCTTACCATGAAGTCCTCATCTCATGCAATAACCTAGCCTGTTGCTTCCCATTCATGCTGTGGACAACCACTAAAGCACTGCAGGTGGGACAATCTAGTGCTGTGCCACAACCCCACCTGACCTATTGCAACCTCTTTGTTTCCAAGCAAAAGTGGCAGTCATTTTTCTGAGTGTAGGGCTTTATTTAGAGCAGTGGGACAAAACTGCAATGGATTCAAATATTTTCAGATTTCTAGGAATCCGACCTGTGGATTCCACAGTGGGCTAACTTTTTCTGAGTTGTACGGATTCTGGGGACTTGCACACTGATTTTTTTTTAAAAAAAAAAAACTTTTGGGGAGGGATTTGTGTGAATGCACACTTACACGAGTGCACCTTGTGTTAATGAGTTAAAGTGCACATGAGTTCAAATGCACATTTGTAAACAAACAAAATTCTCATTGGCCATCAGTGAGAGGACAATGGAGTGAAAGATGCCTGACAATCCGTGAAGCACAGAGGGAATGGTTTTAATAGAGCTCATACATCCCTAGCTTCAGTGCTTAGCTTACTGGGAGGAGGTGGCTGAAGTGTTTGTGTGTGTTCTCTCTTTTACAATTTTTATTCCCTTCTTCCCTTGGAGCCTCTACAGCAGCTTGAGTTTTCTGACATGCTCCCCTAGAGGACTTAACCAGGACTCCCTTCCTTAGGGCGGCCCAGTGCTGCTGCCTGCTGAGTGCTTGAAAGCTGAGAGAGGCATTTTTGGATTGGTTTTGTTGCTGTTAAAAGTCCTTTTAGCAACAAGAAGGCAACAACAACAAGAACTCACTCAGCTTTCTGGCAGCAGCACTGGAAAGGCCCAAGGGAAGAAGTTCTGTTAAGTCCTCTAGGAGGCTTTTCAGAAAGCTCAAGCAGCCAAAGAGGCTGCAAGAACAGAACAGGATAAAAATGGTAAAATAAAGAGCGCACAAGCCTCAGCCGTCTTCTTACAATAAGATATGCACTGAAGCCCTGTACAGTGAGACATTTCTCTAAAATTCTCACCCCTTCCCAAATTTTCTGTGTGTGATTCCTTTTCGCCCTTCCCTCAACAAATAATTGAAAACAAATAGATAAAACAAGTCAGCACAGTGTTAGTATAATCTGTTGCACTTCTGTCAGAAAGTAAGTACATGTGCCTCATCCATCCCCTTTTCTGCTTCTGGTGCCATGCCAATATGCTGACCTAAAGCTGCCTTACTTTTCATATGGACATGCAAGCTCTGTATGTGTAGGGTGACCATATGAAAAGGAGGACAGGGCTCCTGTATCTTTAATTATGGTATAGAAAAGGGAATTTCAGCAGGTGCCATTTGAATGAATGCAGCATTTGGTGAAATTCCCTCTTCATCACAACAGTTAAAGCTACAGGAGCCCTCCCCTCTTTTGTATGTGGTTACTCTAATATAGCACCTGCAGCTTTAACTGTTGTGATGAAGAGGGAATTTCACCAGGTGCTGCATGCATACAAATGTCACCTGCTGAAATTCCCTTTTCTATACACTTGTTAAAGGTACAGGAGCCCTGTCCTCCTTTTCATATGGTCACCCTAGTTGTGAAGCCCAGTGTGGTATAGCGATAATGGACAGAATCCTCTACTAACTCTATATTCCTCCTGCAGTTTCTGTTGAGCCAGCAGGCCCCACTGCTACTGCTAGGAAACTCGTGCTTTCTAAAACAACCCATGGAAATACTTGTTATTGGAATGGGACAGGTCAGCAGAGCTCCCTTCTATGAGTTCCACTGACCCATCCCGTTCTGGGAATGAGCATTTTGGCACATTTCCATTTGCTTAAAAAGCCGTGGGCTTCCCATTGTGCTATCAGTGGTCCTACTAGGACACGGGCAGGATTGGATACTCCCCAAAAAAGTGTCATCTCCTAGACTGGGAAGGCCACCTCACAGGGTTGTTGAAATGATTTTTTTATTATTATTTATTGCATTTCTATATTGCCCAATAGCCAAAGCTCTCTGGGCAGTTCACAAAAATATAATGGACATAATCCCTCCCTCATGTGATGTTCCTAGGATGAAGAGTGGGATGTAAGTATTGTAATTAAATTAGGAATCTAGTAAGTTTGCATTACCAAAATTAGCCTGTGGGCTTCAAGATTTTTTTAGCTCTCTTTTAAAACAAAACATTGTTTTTCTTGGTCACCAGAAGAAGCAAAAAGCTCAATGGGTGAGTGAACACTGAAGGATCCAACTTATCAAGTCAGTGGTTGGATTAAGTAGAAGGAAAACAATGAGCCAAAGAATGGCTTATGTGCAGAAGCATCCTGCTATCCTTTACTGTGACACAGATCTCCTAGGATGCTGTTCTGCTCGACTCCAGACTTGTACTGCTGGTTGCTACCAATTTTCTAGAGAGTCATTACTGCCTAAACTCCAAACAGTAGATTCAAGCAATCAGTGCCAAGGGCAGGAGAAAAGACTTGTTCTGCTCTACTAGAGTATCAGTCACTTCCAGTGCTTACCCCTAGCCAGAAGAATTTTATGTAGACTGTATTTCTCAAGGCCCCCAGCATTTCAGGCTTTAAAGAAAACAACAACTACTACCCCCTCCCCAATTCTCTTCTTTGTGAAACTCTAGGGAAAGAAAGTCACTTTCACAGCTCAAGAAGACCATAAATACAGATGTTGAAATGATATTTATTATATTGTCCTGGAGTGTCTGTACTTTTAATGCGACTGCATTAAAAAAAAAGAAAAAGAATGAGAAGACCTTATTTGCAGTATTTTTTTCAGAGTCAAGAGATTTGTTTGTTTATATTTTGGGAAATGGGTAAGCTCTCCGGTACAGATATTCTTTGCACATATTGGGGACTGCACTACGAGCAGTATGGCAGCATAATGCGCTCAGCAAGTGATCAGAGTCCATCCAATTGTACCACCTGTCAGCTACAATCCTATAATAATGTTAGGATATGTGATAAAACTTCACTACTAATAAGAACCCCTCAGACCTAAATTAATTTCTGTGCAATCCTTGAAAGAGTAAATATCTAACAGCCTTGACTATGGCAGAGGGAGGGCTACTTCATCATAGAGGTCAAAGCTCCCGAGTTTGATGAATCTATCTCCTAGCACTGTAACCTCCAGCTATCCCCAGGAAATAGAGTTTGCCTTGATCCTTGTTGGTCTCTACTACATGGATCTCCAATCTAGGATAGGTGAATATGTCAGTTTCACTTTCTTCAGCATCTGAATGTTTAACATTTCAAGTTCTTTCACTCCTGAATATGAAGAACTTAGTACATGCCCCCATGCCCTGCCCCTATTGATTTCCAGAATTCCATAGTCATCTTCAAGTGAAGCAAGATAGGGAGCAAGCCCAAACATTTCTCTACCCCCACACAATATCTCGCAGGGCAATAGGATTTCATTGAAGGTGGTTTTCCTCTCCTTTTCTTTATTTTTTATGGAGTAATCTATTAATGCTTCTTTCATTGTATTAAAGAATACAAATAAGAGGTGAGTATTAAATACAAACCACTTACGGTTGCACAGTTGATTTTGTGGCATCTGGGATAACCAAAGGTTGGCAGTTGGGCAAATGTTTCCAGTCCTGATCTGAAACCACACCCATAACCCACATTAGCATAAAAAGAATTGTTTCATGTATCAACTAAAGGTCTATTTAATCCAGAAGTGGGGAATGTGTAGTCCTCCAGATGTTGTTGAAGTCCAACTCTCATAAGTCCTAGCAAGCATGGCTCATGGTCACGAACCACTAAACAAGTCCAAAATGCTCATCCCAATAACAGTTAATTAGATGCTTCGGTGTACTCACTGATAGGGCTTTGAATATGATGTCTCCCCACTTTTGTAATTCTCTAGTATCTGAATTCGGGAATATACTGCCTATATACCCTGAGGTTTTCTTTAGCTGTTATAGATATCCTTTCAATGAATTTCAAGCCATCTAAACGAGAGGCCAAAACTCAATCTCTGTGGCAGTTAACTGTATGAACTGAACGTTTTATTTATTTATTTATTTATTTATTTGTCAGTCCTGAATCAGCTTCAACTTCAAGTCCTGGTAGTAATGTCCATGGCTTTCTCAATTACGCATTGAAAAAAACAAGAGTAAACAGCACACAGATATTTGCCAAAGATTGTAGAATGAACTGCTGGATGTTCTCAGGGGAGTTGAAAGACTGCACAGTAGGTACAGGCTGGCCAGCACCATGGTGGTAGCCCAGTATGGAGAGAAACCAACACGGAAGAGAAGCAGTAATCTCTGGCCAACTGTACATACAGGGCAAAAGTGACAAATGTATCAGGTGCTGTTGTTTTTTAATGGATCATCCTCAGTGTGCACATGAAAAGTGAGAACATTCTCATTGTGCTCATGGAGATGGATTTGTTTTGAGATGTTCACACAGAACAAAAATATAGTTCCAGGATGGCTGGGAAAGGTCTGAAACAGAGTCAATCAAAGAAGCACTTGAAATAATTTGCCCATGTAAAGAGCAGAGAAAAGAGAAAGAGTAGAATTGAGTAGAAAGAGTAGATTAAGTCAGATGTGAAAAGAAGGGTGTCAATGGATGTACCTCTTGTATTGGAAAAGCAAACACATGTGAGACATTTTAGCCTTCTATATTCACAAATCATCAGAACATTTCAGCCCATCCCTTCTGCTTCACTCATTGCAGGATTAAAACAAAACAAAACCCAGCTGCCTGATGTGACTTTGTCCTTAGCTACTTTGTCCTTGTCACTGAGGTCCCTGGTTTAAATTCCAAGCTCTGTGTCTGCACATTTATTTGGGTTCCAGTGTGAGTATAATGGCATTGGAGCTACACACAATTGCAATCATAGAGCAGTAGAGTTGGACGGGGCCTATAGGCCATCGACTCCAACCCCCTGCTCTATGCAGCAATCCACCTTCAAGCATACCTGCAGATGGCTGTCTAGCTGCCTCTTGAATGCCACTAGTGTAGGAGAGCCCACAACCTCCCTAGGTAAATGGTTCCATTGTCATACTGCTCTAACAGTCAGGAAGTTTTTCCTGATGTCCAGCTGGAATCTGGCTTCCTGTAATTTGAGCCCATTATTCTGTGTCCTGGACTCAGGGATGATCAAGAAGAGATCCTGGCCCTCCTGTGTGTGACAACCTTTCAAATATTTGAAGAGTGCTATCATGTCTCCCTTCAGTCTTCTCTTCTCAAGGCTGAACATGCCCAGTTCTTTCAGTCTCTCCTCATAGGGCTTTGTTTCCAGACGCCTGATCATCCTCGTTGCCCTCCTCTGAACCTCCTCCAGCCTGTCTGCATCCTTCTTGAAGTGTGGTGCCTAGAACTTGACACAACACTCAAGATGAGGTCTAACTAGTGCTGAATAGAGGGGAACCAGTACCTTGCACAATTGAAGCATACCTTTTTTTGCCGGGGAACCTGATCGTATAACTAGAGACGGAGGGCATTCCCCCAGATAATTAAGAGATTTCCTTTCTCTTTTTCACTCCCACAGTTGTTGCTCTTACATGGCAACTCATAATAATACTATTGGATCTGACAAAGTGGACCTTCTCGAAACAGAACTTATCTTGGATTCCTGTCATTATGTATAATTAGATGGATATGATTTATATGGATAAATATGTACTATTATTTGATGTAAATTAACTTGGGGTGCAATTACCCTGTGCATTTATGAATGTACACTAAAAACTGGGATGTTTAAAAAGCATGTTTTTTGTCTAGAGTCCTATTACTTTATTGGTTCTTACAGCAGCAGGTGAATTCTAACTTCTACTTTAAATTTGGTTACCAATGAGGCCATGTGCTAGCAGTCAAATTTGATTTCTATATTTGCATGTTATGACATGGTAAAAAAAAGTTGTAAATGGATATAAAATACCTGTGTGAATTAACAGTTAATATAACTTTAGTCCTTCAACTTGGAGTTTATTGTATACACAGTGAGACAGATTAGTAGTGGTTGCTATTGGTGCTGTTGTGTGCTTTGGCACAATTTGGAAGTTATACTTGTATTAATGCAGCCCAAAATAGCATTTGCTTTTTTTTGCAGCCACAACACACTGTTGACTCAGCTTGTGATCTACAACAATTCCAAGATCCCTCTTGCCTGTAGTACTGCTGAGCCACGTATGCCCCATCTTGTAACTGTGCATTTGGTTTATTTTTCCTAGGTGTAGAACTTGGCATTTATCCCTATTAAATTTCATTCTGTTGTTTTCAGCCCAGCACTCCAGCCTACCAAGATCACTAGCTATCCTACCCAATTTTGCATCATTGCAAATTTGATAAGCATTCCCTGCACCTCCTCATACAAGTCATTAATAAAAATGTTGAAGAGCACTGGACCCAGGACTGAGCCCTGCAGTACCCCACTCATTACCTCCCTCCAGTTTGAAAAGTTACCAATGATAAGCACTCTTTGAGTCCAATTCTGTAGCCAACTGTGGATCCACCTAAGAGTTGTTCCATCTAGCCCACGTTTAGCTAGCTTGCTGATCAGAATGTCATGTGGTACTTTGTCAAAGTCTTTGCTGAAGTCAATCGATTTGTAAATGCTATTTGTATCTACTTGTGAGTCCTAAATATTTCAGTAGGTCATGCACACCTGTGTTAGTCCAAAGATGTCATTCTAAAAAACCCTTATATTCCATCACACCCCAGAGGAGCCCTGATGGAACAATATGGAGAGTGGCAATGCAAAAGAAAAAAGAAAAGAAAAAAAATACAGGCTCTGTGTAAGCATACAGCTTCTGCTCAAGTAGTGATTGCCAGGGTAAAACTGAGATACCTTGGAATACTCTGTGCAACAATAATAAGAGGCAGCACAGACACCAAAGGACTCATAACAAGTCCAGCTTTTTTCCTTTGCAAACAGGGCTGAAATGGGACAAGCCACTGCTACCCAGGAAGAGGGTAATTATGAGGATTTTAAATTTCAGGTGGTGGTGGATACTAAGCAGAGAGAGAGGAGAAGAGAAGAGAAGAGAAGAGAAGAGAAGTTCCACCTCTGGGCTCATTTCCAGATAGACATATACTGTAGATCTGGTGCCAACTCTAGGCTGACCATATGAAAAGGAGGACAGGGCTCATGTAACTTTAACAGTTGTAGAGAAAAGGGAATTTCAACCAACGTCATTTGTATGCAATTAGTTCCTGGTGATATTCCCTCTTCATCACAACAGTTAAAGTTGCAGGCACTATACTGGAGTGACCATATACAAAAGAAGGCAGGGCCCCTGCAACTTTAACTGTTGTGATGAAGAGGGAATATCACCAGGAACTGATTGCATACAAATGATACTGGCTGAAATTCCCTTTTCTCTACAACTGTTAAAGTTACATGAGCCCTGTCCTCCTTTTCATATGGTCAGCCTATATAAGGGCAAGTACTTTGGACTGGGAAGAGGACAAGTACCCTTTTCCTAAGTTTTTTTTTCCCTAGGAAGACTCATTCTGGCTGAACTTCCTTTCCTGTTCTCTTTCTCTCTCTCTCTCTCTCTCTCTCTCTCTCTCTCTCTCTCTCTCTCTGACTTTCTTGGTTCTATTAAAGCTAGAAGGCTCATTGGATCCACCCTTTTGGGTGGTAGCTATGAATTTCTTTTAAAATGCTATTTAGTTACGGCTCAGAAACAAGAACATTTCTGAACAACTGGAAGGGGTTGGATGAAGATAGGGCAGCCTAGAAATATATTTAATTAGTATTATTACTAAATTGCTTAATTAGTATAATGCTTGGTCAATCATTTCATATATTGAATCAATCATTCCAATCCCATATAATTCCTTTTTATTTAATTATTAAATTACTGCCATTTTTACCATTCTGTGCTATTTTGCACATTTCCGATTCACACTACATTTCTTTCCTTATTACTTTGGTTGTCTTGCTTTGATTATTTTACATTACTGTGAGTTATTCATAGTTCTGCCTTTTTCATTTCCTATCAATAAACAACTTAATTCATTTCAGTTACAGTCTTGAGTCTCTGGTCCTTCTCATTGATCAGACTGTCTCCCACTGGACCACAGAGTTGTAGAAATGCAGAATTAACAAGCTGTAAATAAACTGGTAATCAACAGTGAAATAAATATCCAGTTTAATTTTCCATAGATATGAATGGGCTTTTTCACACCATTGGTGGTATATCAGAGATTATTTCTAAAAGCCATCACTTACAATTTCAGCTACACTTGACCTACATTCACATTCCCAAGGCTTCCCTCACAAATATAACAGTGAGGGACCCCTGAAAGTGAAAGCTGAGATTGTGAAGTATGATATATATGACAGCTTTTGGAAAAGGAATAGATTTTGTTGCTGCTTATCCTTCCACTTTCATGTCTGTTTCTAATTACCTAAAGTATTCACACTTTTTTCTGCAGCCATTTTGACAATCATTAATGTTTGCTTTCAACAATATTGAATAAACTGACACTATTTTAGTGTGAAGTTTAAGATGCAATTGCTTCATAATTGGTTGAATGCAGCTGTTTAGGGCTCATTTTACAACTAAACTGAAATTAGAAATACATTTCATATAAACCCAAAACAAATATTAACAGCTCAGGATTTAGGGCCCAGTCCCATAGTTGACTACACAAGCAGGGAAGTACATAATCAGTCGAAACCAACTACTGTTTTGTATCAACAACTGCTCTGGGAAAAAATTCCAATACTTTCCTTTTTGGGCTACCCACCCTGTGTCTAATAGCTATTCTCTGCCCCACTACCTAAAGACCTGAGGCATATACAGTGAGTTTTACGGCTGATTTGCAGGAGGCAGCCAGACAAGAAAAAACAAAGATTTCTACCTGGTGCCTGCGGAAAAGGCCACAGAAAGGAAATGGCAAAAAGGAGTGGGAGGCATGCCTATTTTGCCTGTTTTCCTTTGCGGTGTGAAAAGCAGAAATAATGAGATGAGACAACTGTATGGAATCAAATAAGGGCCACATTTATTAATGATCTGCAAAATGTGGGAGACGTCTTCTGCAGGCATACTTTCCTTGGCCTCCCTCAGGCCATTCTCAGGATCGGGTGAAGCATTCACCAACTGCAAGGTGGTGCCTGGCTCTTCGCCACCCCGTGATCTTCCTCCTTGCGGGGTAGGGAGACCTTCCGGTGTCACCTCTCCTGTGCCGCAGGGCTCCGAGTGAGTGAGGAGGGTTGGCCTCAAAGGTAGACCTTATCCCAGCCCTTGGTGCCGCAAGACTCTCAGGTGAGGGCTTCAGGCGCTATCTATCACCTTAATGGTGCCTGTGAATGCACACCAATGCCACCCACCCTCTCGAGATGCCCGCTCCTACTGCCAAAATTAATGTGACCAAATGATTGCCAATTAACCTATTTAATACTCCCCATCTGTCTTGCAGTGTGAAGTAGGCAAAAAAACTCTTAGCCAAATTAGGCCAAGAGCAAAAAAATCCTACTTGGCCTCCTTATGACAACCAGTATACCCACACTGCCTACAAGGAGGGGAGGGAGGGAGCTGCGCAACAGAGCAAAAGAGCTGGGGAGGGACTGGGCCAGGCAATATATAGCCTCCCAGTCCCCACCCAGCCCAGTGGCACCACCGGGAGGCCGTCAATGGCGAGCCTCCACCTCTCGTCTCATCCACCCCCACCTGCAACTATCCTCCTCCGCCTAAGCAAGCTGGGCATGGGGACATATATTTCTATTTATTATGACAGAGGGGAAATGAGTAAACGCAGAAAAACAAAATGTTGATCTATTTGTTTGACCAACAAAGTTGTTGATCAATTTGTTGATCAATTTCTTATTCCATTCTACCTGTGGTGTTTGCTTTTGTCTTTTACCAATTAATTTCACTGTGCCCCCATGTTGAGTTCCTGCTTTATTTTCTGATGTGTCTGGAGTGTGTGTGTGTGTGTGTGTGTGTGTGTGTGTGTGCATGCGTGTGTAGGGGAAATGCCCCCATGTTTATCTTTTTGTATAGCCTACAGCTGAAAGGTGGACAATTCTGATACTTGACACACTCTTAAGACCCCTCACTCTGGGATAGTTTACCAAAAGCAGTCATCACTATTCAGACATCTATTATTTTTGCAACTGTGGCCAAATATTTCTTTTTGCGCAATGTAGAAATCAACACACCATGGTAGAAGAGAGTCAGAGTTCATGTCACCATTGTGAATAAGAGAAAAAATACCCATGAAGGGAGAATTGGTCACATTTAATTTCAAAAACAGAAACGTCTTTAAAAAAAAAAGATTATATTTTTAACATTACTGCAATAGTAACTCAGATTAGAGGTACACACGAGTCCAATAGGACCAATGTGGCTAACAAGCAGAATCAAGGAACCTAAAAAAGATCAGGAAGCACAGACAACCTGGGAGGCTAAAGAGCAATGGACAGATGCATGACAGAAAGATGCATCCTCACTTGCCTCACAGTGATTAGGTAAACTCAAAAACATCGCAAAAGAATTTAGTTTCAAGGTCATATCCAATAAGATTCAGTGCTAAGCAGGGATCATACAACACTCTCCTAATTTAGTATTCCAGTCCCAAATTTAGTATTATTTTTTTCCCTGAGTAAACATGAAGAGAAATGTGCTATAATTCCTACGCTACTATGTGTATTATGTAACACTATGGCCTGGTTCAAAAATAATGCTGAACCAAAGTTTTAGTTTTGTTAATGTCATTTACATGAGCCTGTTCCCTAGTTCCCAATTCCTCATCTGCTGTGGCTAAGGGGAGGAGATTGAAAGCATAAACTTTTTTATTAACTAACCACAGTTCATTACGTATTTAAAGGGAGAAATGTGGTTAAACTATGGTTGATCCAAGCAAGCCAGGATCATTAGCTATGGCTGGAAGTTGGCTGCATCAGAAACAGCATTATTAAAATTAGCCAGCTTGTTCTGGTCGGGGCAATATGACACAATGAGATGGATTGAAAATGATCATAATGCTTGCAATCGACTGCTTACAGCCACGTTGAAGATAGAGAAATGGAGAGTGCACAAGTCCAAGACTCATACACATCCAAATGCAGTATTTCTTAGCTCTATATTCTATGCTTTTCTCCCCTCCCCATTTTGGGTATTCGTTATTTTCAGTTTTTCCCATTCCTTATTGTGCTTTGCTATTCTCTGCCTTCTGCACTGCCTTGTCAACCACAATTCTATTTCCCATTTTCAGCCTTCATTTTACACTCATATTGTTCTTTTTCTCAGTCTCTTCTGTATTTTCCCCCATTGTGTTACTCACCTCACTTTGCTATTTATTCTTGTTTTTATCCTCATCTGTCATTTGCACAGGAGAGTTTTAAGAGTGAATTAAGGAATTTGTGTTTGCTAAATTGGGACCTCACAGTTTAAATGTAGCACTCAACTGGGGTGTTGATGCATGCAGCATGACCTGAGGATCTCAGCATTCTGAAGACATCTACTGGGTGGCCCAAAGTAGTTATACAGTTGTTTAGAATGTTGATGGGTGGGGGAGAAAATATGTAAGTAGAAGATGTGTGGGTGGAGTCAGAATGACAGCTGGGAAGAGTGACAGGTGGTGACAGGTGTGGAGAGTGAGGGGAGTGAGGCCCAAAAGTAGGTACAGTTGTTGTTTAGTTTTTTAGTTATTTTTTTTTTACTGATATTGTGAATGATGGCAGCAAACTTGAGTCAAGAACAAAGAAAGTGAATTCTAAAGCAGTACTGGAAGACTGAAAATGCCGAGCGGGTGCGTACAGCGTGGCAAAAAGCATCTGACACTCCTCCACCAACACGTCTGACAATTTATCGTCTTAGAGATGAATTTGAAGCAACAGATGCAGTGGCTAATGCACCAAAAACTGGACATCCTAGGATGTCTATGACAGAGGAAAATGAGATAAGAGTCGCTCTGACATTTGTGAACAGTCCAAAAAAGTCCACACGATGTGCACCTAAGCAGCTATCCATACCTAGAACGTCCTTGCAACGCTTAAGGCATAAATTGAAATTGAAGCCGTACCGTGCAAGACTGTTACATGGTCTTCTGGAGGACAACCCAGACCGTTGGTTGCAATTCTGTGAGATGATACATAACCAAATCTCTAACGAACCAGACCTTGATAAGGTCATCTGGTCAGATGAGGCTTCTTTCAAGTTGTCAGGCCACGTGAACAGGCATAACTGTGTGTATTGGACAGATGAAAATTCTCATTTGACTATCACATCTCAACTGAACCAGCCAGGTGTCACAGTGTGGGGTGCACTGCCCAGCGAAGGTGTTGTAGGACCAGTTTTCTTCCATACAACTGTGGATAGTAACAATTACCTAAATATGTTACGCGACGTGGTAGTGCCACAACTCAGAACCAGGGCTAACTTCACCGAACTGCTCTTCCAACAAGATGGGGCATCTCCTCATTATGCTTCTGCAGTAAAGGACTATCTTGACAACACCTGAAGCATTGAATGGCCGCCACGTTCTCCCGACTTAATACCAATGGACTTCTTTTGGGGGGGCATAGCAAAGAATAAGGTTTTTGAGAGGAATCCCCAGACAGTGAACAAATTAAAAGAGTTCATCTCGTAAGCATTTATGGACATTGATGCAGACCGGAATTTGTGTCGTCCTGTGTGTCACAGTGTACTGAACAGGTTCGAGGAATATTGCAACGTTGATGGAATACATTTCGAGCACTTATGAAATTAAACAGTGTTAAACAAATGTAAATGTAATAAACAATGTAATAAAATGCAAATAAACTATACTGTATACCTACTTTTGGGCCACTTGGTATATGGCCTGTATTGAATGTTCATGCCTGTTAATCCCTGAGTATCAAACCATACGTTGTGAACAATCCAAAACAATCCAGCCAAAGCTGAACACTTTTAGGTTCCACTGATTTTTTAGGATGAGTGAAAGATATTTGTAACTCTCCCTTGAAACATATGAGATTTATTTCAGCTGGATGCTGCCCAAACTTTTAACGTTCAGGCTCCTTTTGTAACCTTTGATCCAAAGTTATCCAGGATTCTAATGCACTGCATAAGTAGACATTTCCCCAATTCCTTCAATGTTAGGAAATATGCCCTGTGTGCCTCTCAGTTATGCACATGACAACACCTTCCAATACAAAAGAGAATACTAAGAACAGAAGAGCTTGGCTGGGCTAGACTGAAGCTTGCATTCTGTTCCCACAGTGGTCAACCAGGTGCCTAAGGGAATCCCACAAACATGTCATGAGAGAAACAGCAACTTGGTATATAGGCATACTGCCTCTGATACAGGAATATGTCAGCATGGTTAGTTGCCATTAGTAGCCTTAGCCTGTATGAATCTGTCCACTTTCCCTTTTAAAGCCATTCAAGTTGGCAGCCATTAGTATATTGTGTGATAGTCAATTCCATGTTTCATTATGTACAGTGGGAAGACATACTTCCTTTTGACTGTCCTGAACCTCCCACCAATTTGCTTCAGATCTCAGATTATATTATTATGAGGGAGAGAAACCTTTCTCCCAGGATGGGTGAATGAGCAATATTCAAGATCGCAAGAGTTCTCTTTGGCTCGGCACTCATCTTGTGTCTAATTCACCTTTGAATCATGACTCACTCTGTGCAAATGGGAAAATTGTAGGGTTGTGCATGGACCCAAAAAATCGGATTGGAATCAGAACTGGAACCAATGCCTCAGATTGGATTGGATTGGAGGCTTCCCGGTTCGGATCGGATCTGATTCCAATCCGAAAACTGGACATCTGATTTTCGGATCGGATGCCATTTTAGGTGTTTTCGCCATATGCTTACATTGGGGGGGGGGGGAAAGCAATGCAAGCCTATGGCGCAAACATGGGGGCGGGTGAGTGGGGACCTAACTCCCTGTTGTGACCCAAGCCCATCCCCAGGCTTCTGCTCACGAACTTTAGGCAAACTGACACACTCTAAAATGGTGAGAACTCTTTTATTGTGAAATCTCACGGAATTCAAACATAACGGTTTCATTTCTGCATACACATACACTTGAAGCTGAAGATGGACCAGATAGCTTTCAGATACAAGGGCTAGAAGCGAACAGCAGTTACTCAGGGGGAGACATGTAGGGTTGCCCCTGTCCCATGTGAGCAGTCAGGAGTGGCCACACACGCTGACTCATCAAAGACAGGACCAGCACCCTAGGATTTAGCTCCAGTACAGGGATGCATGAAGCCTGACAGAAAACAGATCCATCTTGCACAAACCAGACTCAGCCTGCCAGAAACACTGAGCTGATCACATAAGCAAGATGTCAGGGCACAAACCTCTTCGATCTAGGAAACCCCTCTGCCTGTAACAAAGGCTCTGAGAGGAGGTGCTCTCGCAGGGCACACACACACACAATTCCAGAACAGCAACGATCAGCCTCGGAGCTTCCCTGTGCCCGTACTTTGGCTCCATGCAGGGAAGGCTCTCACTCAGGCCATAGAACACAAATCCAGAACAGTAATCTGCAAGTCCAAATTTATGAAAAGCTAGGGTGACCAGATAAAATCCAGGTCAGGGCTCCTGTAACTTTAACAGTTGTAGAGAAAAGGGAATTTCAGCCAGAGTCATTTGTATGCAATTAGTTCCTGGTGATATTCCCTCTTCATCACAACAGTTAAAGATGCATGCACTATACTAGAGTGACCATATACAAAAGAAGGCAGGGCCCCTGCAACTTTAACTGTTGTGAGGAAGAGGGAATTTCACCAGGAACTAATTGCATACAAATGACACTGACTGAAATTCCCTTTTCTCTTCAACTGTTAAAGTTACAGGAGCCCTGACCTGGATTTTATCTGGTCACCCTATGAAAAGCCTCAGAGCACTTTTCATGGCACAGTTCTTAGAAATTCCAAGTCCAAATAGCAACAGAACATGTACTGAGTGCATCCAACATCTCCAAACTAGATAGAATCCCAAACACGAGTTTCTTGGCAAGCGTAGAACAGATGGTAACAGTAAAACAGAGGGTAACAGTAGAACAGATGGTAACCATAGAACAGATGATTCCTAGCAAAGGGCGTCCCCCTCGCTTGCCCCAGTTTATAGGGTGGAGGCTGGCAATTCCAAGCCACTTTGACAGACAGAACTTCAGGCCTGTAATCCAAACTCATGTGCTAACAGGGCGGCACAGTTCAACCTCCTCTTGATGATGACACTATGTGAGAGACAGCTTGCAAGATAGTCCCCACCTTTTCTAAACATTCATTCATTCTCAAGGAGACTCAAGGCCTTGGCTAGCAGCCACAGATAAGCACAGAACAGAGACAGACTTTCTCACAACAATTGCCAAGCTTTCAACTCACAATTCACTAGGCCAGCCTAGTGAATTGTCCATGAAGCACCTGACATCCGACACCCCCCTCCCTCCCTCCTTCCCAGCCCCTCCACCCCAATTGTGCTCCTTACCTGCCGAGGCGCCCGTTTCCGTCCACTGCCGTCCACTGCCGTCCACTGTTCTAATCTACTGAGACACAGGCTTTACGGCCTAGTTCTCAGTAGAGCTCCAGGTGATGACATCATCACCTGGCGCTTTACTGAGAACTAGGCTGCGAAGCCTGTTTCTCAGTAAATTGGAACAGCAGAATGCAGCGGACAGCAGAGGGCGCCCTGGCAGTTAAGTGGGGCCCTCCCCCTCCCCCCCACTCGCACTCCTTACCTACCAGGGCACCCGCTTCCATCTGCTGCCGTCCGCTGTTCCAATCTACTGAGAAACAGGCTTCGCAGCCTGCCTCTCAGTTGCACGCCAGGTGATGACATCACCAAGTGTGCTACTGAGAGGCAGGCCGTGAAACCAGTTTCGCAGTAGAAGGGACCAGTGGATGGTAGTGGACAGCCCTGGCAGGTAAGTGGGGACCTCCCTCCCCCCTCCCTCTCCCCTCCCCCTCCCCCTCCCCCTCATGCTCCTTACCTGCTGGCATTCCGCGTTGCCATCTGCTGCTTCTGTACTACTGATAAGCAGGCCTTGTGGCCTGTTTATCAGTAGTACGGAAGAAGCGGACGGCAGCGTGGGATGGCGGCAGGTAATGGGGGACCTCCCCCTCCCTCCACCTCCCCCCACTCGCGCTCCATACCTGCTGCCTCCTCGCTGCTGTATACTGCCACCCGCTGCTTCAGTACTACTGAGAAACAGGCCTTGAGACCTGTTCCACAGTAGAGTGAGGGCACGCCAAGTGATGATGTCACCCGGCACGCTGTCGCTCTATTGTGGAACAGGCCGCAAGGCCTGTTTCTCAGTAGTATGGAAGCAATGGGTGGCAATGGATGGCAGCGAGGAGGCAGCATTTAAGGAGCGTGAGTGGGGGGAGGGGGGAGGAGGTCCGAGGTCTGATCCGCCGGTCTTTTCCGATCCTGATCGGGTCCTTTCGGATCGGATCGGATCGGATTAGATCGGATGATCCAGCTGCGAGGGATCAGAATCAGATAATTGTATCTGATTTCGCCCAGATCAGGTCCGGATTGTGGATCAGACCCAATCCGCTGCACACCCCTAGAAAATTTTACAAATTGAGCAGTAATTGAATGTGAAATTTGCACAAATTTCCTCCAAATGGGACATATTTGGTCTGTGTGGAAAGTTGCACAAAGAGAACAATAAAAGTTGCACAAATTGAATGTGAGGACATATTCGGCAATTTACAAACATTTTCGGTGGACACTGTTGTACCCCTCCCCTAGATATCCCTTCCCTGAGGCTATGAATATGTTTGAGGTGTACAAGAGGGGGTTTATCATGTCACTTCAAACCTTACTCTTTATATACCTTCAAGCACAGATCAAGGAAATACTGCTTTTCCTATCAAACTTTGTCCAGTCTCAATATCACTGCCACCATATCTTTCCAACAATATACCTTTTGTCTGACATTGACTATCTTGAATGATGCCACACTGAATTTTTATGAACAAAATAAATGATTATTTATTAACAATACTTTAAAAACAGTAGAGACAATGCATTTGTGCCTGTTCAATAACGCACTGAAATTATTCTTTCCTTACCTATCCTATTCTTAACTCCTCCCTCAACTTCTAACCCCAAAATAACAAACAACGCATCACAGCACTCTCTAACACTAACTCTCCCTAACTGACTCTAACTGACTACAGACACTCCCATTTAAACACTGTCATCTCTCCACCAATCACTCACCAGCACACCAACATTCCATTCAGTCATTCCCCCCTCACACCTTAACTTACTTACTTAACTTACTTACTTAACTTACTTACCGTATAATTACCGTATAATAATAATAATAATAATAATAATAATAATAATATATTATACGGTAAGTAATATATAAACTGACATTGACAAACATATATTATACGGTAAGTAATATATAAACTGACATTGACAAACATTACCATATCAACCTGAAAAATACATTATATCACATATCATTACCATATGTATATTTACATATACCAACCTGTAAAATACATTATATCACATCACCAGGCATCACAGACAAATGCTCACAATGTCATTTGAAATTGCACACAGGGCATGCTTGCATGTTTTGCAAGAAAATTCTTATACATCCTTATCCTTAGCCACTTTCTCCACACCATGCATAATTTTATACACCTCTATCATGTTCCCTTCCCTTATTTATATTTTTTTCTAAGCTAAACAGGTCAAATATAAGTTGTCCTCATCCGTCCAGCCCCTTAGTCATGTTGGTTGCCCTTTTCTACATGTTCTCTTCTATAATATCCTGTTTGATTACCACCAGAACTACAGTATTCCAATTTTGGCCACATAATAAATTTGTATATTTATTTTAAAATTAAATTTCTTTCCTAATGGTCCCCAATATAGAATTTGTCTTTTTCAATGCAGGTGTATACTGGTTCAGTGCTTTCATCAAGATATCTAGGGATGTGCATTATATCAGTTCTGATATCTGATTCTGATTAAAATCGGAGAAAATCGGACATCTGATACCGATTTCGATTTGAAAATTTGGAAATCCAATTTTTTCTGATCCGATTTTTTGGTCTCCAATTTTAATCAGAAAAAAATGGAAAATCAGACGCCATTTTGAATGCTTTTTCCCATTGCCTATTTTGTGTTACACAAATGCATATAACTTAAAAAAAATTAAAGATAGAAGGATGAAACTTGGCCACATTGCAGATGGGTTTGAGGTACTTCTCTGTGAGAAATTTCAGAAAGATAGCTCCTGGCATTTTGTGGCTATGAATTGTTTAGTACCAAACCAGGAATGCCTATAACTTTTTTTAGTTTTAAAGATCCACACATGAAACTTCACCACATTGCAGATGGTATATTGGGACTCATATGTGTGAAATTTCAGAACTGTATGTACTTGCTCTGTATGGCAATTAATTTTATAAAAATGGGTAGCAGTGGGGTAAAGACAGTTATGGCTTCAACTTTTTTATTTTTAAAGATCCAAACATGAAAGGTACCACTTTGTATGACATGTGTGAGCAATTTCAGAACAATAGCTTCAAACATATAGTGGCAAGGTATTTTGGGAGAAATGAGGAGAAAAACCCATTTAACTTTTTATTTTTAAAGATAGAAGCATGAAACATGCCCACATGGAAGATGGGTTTGAAGTACTTATCTGTGAGAAATTTCAGAAAGATAGCTCCAGGCATTTTGTGGCTATGAATTTTTTACTTTAAAAGTTCCAAAAATTGAAAAACAGAGATTTTGACAGCTGTCAAACTGCATCCCCCTCCCCCCTCCCCCCTCCCCCCCATTAGCTGAGAACTAGGGAACAGGCTCATGTAAATGACATTAACGAAACTAAATCCGATCCGATTTTTTAAAAAATGTGAAGTTCCAATTCTGATTGCGATCCGATTTTTTGGGTCCGTTCACATCCCTAATATATACCACCACTCCAAGATCCCTTTCCTTGCATTTTACCACCAGCATTCATGTGAAATCAGGATTTTTGCCCAAATTGACATAACTTCATACTCATTTATACTGAGCTATTTTTGCTATTTTAACTTCCATTCCCTCCATTTTGAGAGATCCCTTTGGAGCTCTTTGATGTCCCTTTTTCTTTTAACCACCCTAAATAATTTGGTGTCATCAGTAAAATCTCTGCTTGTGTGGAGCTGTATGACTGCAGCAGATCCCATATGCACACCTGTACCACTGAATAAGAGCATTTATATTTTCCACTGCCATCATACTCTATGAGGTAGGTCATTAGATGCTGAGATATTATGGAATGCTCAGTGACATCCAGATGGTATGTGGTTGTTCGGGAGTTTGAAACAAGGTCCAATATTCAATGGCTCATACTAGCTTCTGTTACAATTGCCATTGCACAATATTATTATGGGCAGGATTCAAAAGAACTGCTTTGGCTCATGCAAAGGGCTTGTGCTAGCCTAGTAAAATGTTTTGACTTTTTTCTTTGAATATTCGATCCCTATGCCCTATCACATTTGAATAGCATTTGAATCCCTACCTCCACACCAAGTGTCAAAAGCAGCATGCCATGAGGAATGGGGGATTGCTCTTCAAGAAAGACAAGTTCAAGGCCTCTTGAATTCACACAACTAGTTTCACAGTTCTTTGGACCTTGGCCATTATCATCATAAGTAAATTTTGCGTTTTCCATCCCAATACCTGTTGACAAGTCATTGAAGCGGACTTTGTCATTCAGCAGGCACAAAATAAAAAGGATGGAAATGCATGTTGTATTTGCTTTTGATGAGAACTTGTGCTTGCTTCTTTTTGTAACCAAGCAGCCATTGTGTGTAAGTCCATTCATCAACTAAATTTAAATCAGGGCTGTCTTTGTCTTGAGAAAAACAACTTTGGGATTTAATTTATACTTTAATTGTTGCCACCTGCCAGTTGCCATTGGAATGGGTTCTGATTTGACCTTATTGCAAACCTTTAAAATAACTTATTATGCTATGGAGCATGCTATTTATAAAACATCTGTCCCACATTTGATTGAAAGAACCAGCAAATTACTTGAAGTTTTACTCATTCAAAACTAATCTTCCACCTCAAAGCCTGTCAGCACAGCACATCCCTTGATAGTTATGTGTGTATACTATTTGGCAAAATGAGAATAATACATTTTGACTCTCAACAAAAGAAACATTTTCAATACCATGTTTTGAAGTGTCTAGAAAACAAAAAACAAAAAAAACCTTCTTTCTTTTAGTCTCAGTAGGATATTACAAAATATTAATCTCTTTTATAGCTAAATGCCATCTGTGTAAAGCTGGACATTTTCTGATAACTTAGAATCAATCAGGAGAACTAATTCTATTTATTTTGTATCTTCATGACAGGATATCTCATTTGATTTTTTTTGTTATTGTTTCAAAAAGTCACCTTTACTCATCTCATCTCATCTCATCTCTTTCTTTCTTTTTTAATCATTGGTGCATTTACAGAACTTCATACCTTAAATGTGCATCCATATATTGAATATAGCTTTTGTTACCCTATAAACCAGGGCTGTGTTAGGGTGTCTGAATCACCCAACCAGAGCAAGTGATGACCTGAGTAATAATGTCACTGCCACTCTAATCCACACCAAGCAGGATATTGCACTATCAAAGTGGTATGTAAAAGGCAGAAGCCACACCACTGCTTTATAGCAGTATTGAAGTACACTGTTGGGGCCCATTGACACATACCACATACCACTTTTATACCACTTTCATAGTGCTATACCCTGCTTGGTGTGGATTTGGCCCATGTCTCATGCAGTCTCAGAAGATGGACTTTGGTTTTCCAGTACTAATTGTGCATTTGCCAATAGTACTTTTCCAGGAACTATAGCAAGAAGAAGCTTCCTGTTTCCATTAAGTATTCCATGTTCAGTCTCTCAACAGAATATGCTGTGGGTGTTCCATTCTTTCTTGTACAGGAACTGGAATCTGCCATGTCTTTTCTCCATCAAGTTTAATATAAACTCTCTCTCCCAATTCTAAATGTGGTAGTTCACACACTGGATAAACCTTATAACTTATTTTAACTTGATAATGTGGCGAGACATTTTTTTCCAGGTCAATGGGATTCATCTCTACAATTAGAATTGGTGTTCTGATTTGTCATTCCAAACAATGCACTTATAGTCGGACTCTACCTATGCTGTAGTTGCTTCCATCAGCACTAGCCATTGTGGGCTTGTGGGCAATGGAATAATAAAATGCAAGACAGGGTCTCTTCCTTTATCTTTGTGATAGCAGACTCCTGATCTTGTCCCCCAAACTAGAACATGAGAGGTTTCAGTCACAGGTTTAGTGCTTCTGCCTCTGTGGAGAATCTTTGCAACTATTGACCTTATCAGCAGTTGTGTATGGTTCAGAGCATGGTGAGTAATTAGCCCAGTTCGGACGAAATATTAAGCAATGGGGGGGGGAATAGCATACAGACCAGGAGTTAAGAAGGTGGAGCTCTCCACACGACATGCTGCAGCCAGCGCTGTTCGGCACCGGCAAACGCACCGGCTGCAATTAACGTACGTGGCCATGATGGACAGTCCGCCTGCCATTTTGCCAACCCAGCAACTTCCACGAGTCCTCCCAGAGGTATCCCAGCACACACTGCGGTTCGAAATCAATGGGTGCCGCCATTGAAGCTGCAGGAGGAGACGCCTCTCAAACCCCATTGGACGCTCACAGGCAATGGGTGGGACACACTAGCCCTGGCCGGAGAAGCAGGCAGGAGGAGCGGCTATGCTGACACAGTGCTCGCCCCCCACCCCCACCACAGCACCCCAACCACACGCCAGGCAGCCCATCCCAGGGTTTGCACCATGCCCATCTACACGGGAGGAGGGACAGCCGCGAGGGCAACCCATGTCCCCGAGCCCTCATCCATAACAACCCCCCCTGCAGGCAACCACCCGCACACACAGGAATGAAGGCAAGAGAGGGGGAAAGTGGAAAAACTTCATTCAGCGGGGAGTATAAAATTGATTACATGGGCACAAGGCCACTGCGAAGCAAGGGCAGAGTCAACAGGAAGGCCAGGCACCCCAGGAATGAGAGAAGGCAACCGGGAAGGCACAGCGGTGAGGGCACAGCAGGGTGGGCATCTCCAAACAGCAAGCGCCGGAAAGGGATGAAGGAAGGCGGAGAGGGGCGCCATGCCAGGAAGCGACTGTAGTCCACAGAACGGGACCCACAGTCACCGATGCTCTCGTGCACCCAGGAAGCCTCCAAACGGGCGCGCTGCTCCCCAACGGGATTCACAGGACCGGGCAACAGTGCAATGTCACGCTTGTCAACAGCGATGGCAGACATGTCCTCGCCTGTCCAGGGCAGGTCAGGGTGCTCGTCCAGTAACACGGGACTCACAGATGTTGTGCAGGATGCAGCAGCACACCATGACGTCAGGGATGATGTCAACCTGCAAGTCCAGCAGCTAAACAGGGAGTGCCAATGCTCCTTCAGACGCCCAAAGGCATGCTCCATGGGCAGGCGGGCACGGCAGTGGTAGTAGTTGTATTTATGCTGCACGGCGGTGCGGGGTTAGTGGTACGGGGCCATCAGCCATGGCTGCAGGGTGAAGGCCTGGTCGGTCAGGAGCAACGGAGCAACAGCACGCCGGAAGCGGGGCCGGACTTCAGGAAGCGACCCGACGATAGCTTGGCAGCCAAGGGAGAGTTCCAGAAGATGGCCGTGTCGTGGCTCCGTCTGGACACGCCCACATACACATCCAGGAATCGACCCTTGGCATCCATTACCGCCTGGAGAACCATGCTGTAGAAATGCTGTAGAAGAGTACTTCTTTTTGCCCGGGAGGGGGGCCAGGATGAGCACGTGGATCGAGTCCAGAGCCCCACCACCTGTGGGAAGCCCAGGGCACAGAAGCCATGCATGTTCTCCTTCTCATCCCCACCCGGATGATGTCGGCCAGGTACAGCTCGTTCAGCATGCTCACCTTCTCCCGGAAGATCTTGCAGGTGGTGGATACGCCCAGCCCGAAGATCGTCGATAGCAGCAGGTATCCCACATTGAATGCCAGCTTGTACAGCATCAGGCCCAGTCGACGAGAGACTGGGATGCATGGGCGCATGACGGTACACTCCCTCTGCAGGACAGGGGTCACCTCGGCCACCAGCAACATGTGGAAGCTCCCACGGAAATGCTCATCATCCCAATCATCCAGTTTCTGCATCTCCATCCACACGGAATCCGTCCGGGGGAGCACCCAGTGGCGGACTGTCTCATGTTCATCAAGGAGCTCGGCCGATGTCACCGGGGGGGGGGGGTCCATGGTGCAGGGCTTCCTTGGCTGTGCCGCTGCCCAGTGCCTCCGCGGTCACCGTGCCTGCATCATGGCGGCGAAACAGCAGCATAATGGCGGCACACAAACAGGTCAAGGCCTCCGCAGCTCCAAGAGGACAGCGGCCATCGCCCATCCCAAACAATGGCTCTGCGGGCAAGGCACCACCCAGGCATTGCAGGCAGGCACATAGCACGTCCTCCTCGTCGCCGTTGCTGTGGTTCAGTGTGGCTGTCTGGATCGCAGTCTGCAAGCAGGCCATAGCGAGCTCCCTCCGGGACATAGTTGCCAGTGCTGGGGTGGCCAGAAGGGAGGCAGGCAAGAAGGGAGGGCCGGTGGGCATGACGGAGCTGCAGGGCGGAGGGAGGGGGGCAACGCATCCAGCATGGGACTATCCACTACGGGAGTGTGGGAATGGGAGGCCAGGCGGGATTTGTTATGGCTGAAGTGCACCTGCAAGTGAGGAGAGTGAAAGGAAGTGGCCGCAGGGGGGAGAGCGATGGGGCCTCGCTGCTGCAGGAGGAGGCGAGGGCTCTACAGAGGGGGGAAGGGTGACGGGCTCTCATGGTGGAGAAAGGGGCTATGGCCAGATGTTGTTCGCATGGCAGCAACGGCAGACGCTCTGCCCCAGACATCGAATGCGACGCAGGACTTCTCCCAGGGCCAGTTCCATAGCATGGTGGCGCCATGCCATATGGGCCCTCCGCCGTTGGCGAACGGCACGGCAGAGGGAGCACAGCCTCCCTGGGGGGGGGGAACAGAAGGGGAAGGGAGGGGAGGGGGGAGGACAGCCATCAGTGACATGGAGGCCAAAGCCATTCCCCTGCACCCGGCCCATATGAACAGTACACCAACCTCCACGGTGCAGGGCCCTGCGGCGTCGGGCGGTGCGGCTTGCATGGAGCCCTGTGGACCTGTAGGGTGCTGCCATCTTGACGGGAGTGGGCTGCAATGAGGGGAAATGGGGCTGGGACAGAATGGCATCCAGGGTTTGCAACAAAATTACAGGGGGACGCTGCATCTACATGGCTTTGAGCGGGCAAAACGGGCTGAGGGCGGCAGTTGCCAGAGCAACGGGAAGTGAGAGAGGGCTTATCGCGTCATGGGGTGGGGGATGACACGTCTACTGTCTACTGCCAGGCGCCCTCAACGAATGGGCCAAGGGGTCCGTTGCATGCCTGGGACTCAGTACATGTCGTGGTGGGAGGGGCCCTCTGACCCCTCCACCTCTGCTTCCACCCCCTCCTCCTCTCCCTCCTCATTGCATTCTGGTTTGGAGTCCTGGGTCAGCTTCGCGCAGCTGCCTAAGCGTCGCCGCTCCTGCCCTCCAGCCTCCCCCACTGCCATCCCTGAGGCACCTGCTGCTGCCGGGGTCACTCGTGGGGCCCGGTATGGTGCAGCCACTGGCGCCAGCAGGTACTGCTGAGGCAGCAGAGGCGGCATGTATCTGTATGGTGGCATGTAGGGTGTGGGTTGCGGGGGGGGGGGGTACACTCCCCGGAATGACTGGGCGAGCTCCCTGAGCACCTCAGTTTGACGGTCGATGGCTGCTGTGTGCTCGTGCATGCCTCGTTCGATGATGGCATCGGTGGCCGCCATGGCCTCGGTCATCCCGTTGACATGATCCTGCAGACCTTGGCGCATGTCCCATCCTGCCCCCCGTATGGCTTGGGCGCAATCTTACATGGCTTGGGTGGCCATGCGCGTGGCCCAGACAGTGAGGATGAGCTCCTTGGTACGCCTGGCCTCCTCCTCACCTGCCATGCATGTGAATAGCTCGTGGATGCGTCCCCCTGTCATCTCCGTGGCAGTGACCAGGTCCCTCTCCACCTGCAGCCAGTCTGCCTTGCACCTGTTGTGCATACGGGCACACCTCTATGCGTTGCTCAGGGGACAGGCTTGTGCGGCTGGGGCTGCGATGTCATTGCCGGTGGGCGGGGCGGTGGCTCCTCCTCTTGGGGGGCTGCGCCCTCCATCTCCACGACCTCCGCCTGTGGGGGCCCTCGATCTCCTCCTCGAGCACGACCTCCCTGACCAGGAGCTTGGCTTCCAGAGGCATACTCTTCCATTGCCTCTAGTTCCATGAAGGTGTCATCGGTGGCCTGCATCTCGATGTCCAGCAGCTCTTCCTGGGACGGGGACAGTTCTGGCTCCAGAAAGTTGCCCACCTGTAGCTCCACGAGCTGCTCCATTTCACCCTGCACCTCCTGTGACACCGGCCCAGTCTCCGTCATGGCGTCCATGATGTTGCAGGTGAACCCCTCCACCGTGGTGCTGGGCCTCGCCGACCCCGGCCGTTTACGCAGTGCTGCCTGTGCCCACCCTGCTCCCCTTGCGATGCTGGCCAGATGTGGGCTCATGGCCAGCGCCCTTGGATGTGACAGCCCTGGTCCATCGTCCTCCTGCTGCATCTCTGGCACTAGTGGGATGGGTATGAGGTCCTCTACCTGCAACTCTGCACAGATCAGCCGTAGGAAGGCCGTGGGGCTGTAGGTGCTGGAGGAGGCTGTTGCAGGGGAGGTGCTCCTTGAGGAGCAGGCTGTCCTGGGTAGCATGGATGGCGGTCGCGGCAGTAGTGATGGGCTTTGGGATCCTGCTGGGTCGGTCCTCGGGTTCGGTGCACCCAGCCTTGGTTCCGGTGCTGCCCTCGCCGGCTGCTTGCCGGTGAGTGGCAGTTGTAGGGCATCCCTCTGTGGCTGCGGCTGTGGTTCCCGGGTAGCGCTGTCCTCCTCGCGGTGGAGCCCTTGCACCTGCCAGGCTCGTTGTCACGTTCATGGCGGCTCAACAGTGGCGACCCCGCTGACTGCGGTGTGTCGTGGCGCTCCACCAGCAGGCATGCCAGTTCGTCGTAGAAGGGCATGGTGCGTGGCTGGACGCCGGAGCTTGTCCTTGCATTGCTTGGTGCTGCAGTTGTGTCCCCATTCCCCCATCTGCGTGGATAGCCATGGGTAGAGCTGGTCATGCCTGGCTGTGGCCATGATCCTCCAGGCTTCCGGGCTGCCCCACAGTTCGATGAAGTCCCCGATCTCTGCCTCGGACCAGTGCTGCGCTCTGCGTCTTTCTGGGGGGTCCTGGCTGCTTCCCTCCCCTGAGGTTTGGGAGCCGGTGTCTTCGGGCTGGCAGGCCCACCTCTCCTCTCTGCCTGGGTCCATGATGCCAGCGGGGGGGTGTTACGGTGGTGCCGGGTGTCCCTGCCCTGGCCTGGTGTTCCTCGTCCCGTGTGCTTGTTGGATGGTGGGTGCTGGTGGGCCGATGTACTTGCTGGGAATGTGCCCTGTGTGGAGGCGTTGTTGTTGTTGCTGGCCGGGGGCGCTTCGTGTCCTTGGGATTGTTGTGCATACTTTTGGCTGTTTCCCACAACATTCACAGGTGGCCGATCAGCGACCACGGGCGCCCTTTGCCTTAGCATTCTGTGCGTCTTGGGGATGCGCATGGCCGATGCTCCTTGTCCGGCTGTGTAGGGTGGTTGAGGGGAGGGTGCTTGGCGATCGCCACTTCCCCGGCCCTCCTGCTTCCGGGTGAGGCGAGGGGTGAGATGGCTGGGCCATGGGGGTGGGGGTCACCTGGGTTGCTGTGCTCCCTGGTGGGTGAGTGGGGGTGCCTCTTGTTCATGGGCACCTGGGGGCGCCTGGGGATGTTGTGTGTCCCGTTGCCTCCCCCTTCCTTTTCCCTGGTTCCCTTCTAGCGTCCTCGCTTTCCCATTTGGGTGGCTGACAGAACGCATGGGGCGCGTGCTTGCAGGATCCAGCCTCTTGTTGAGCTCCGTGGTGGTTGCCAGTAATGGGCGGGCAAGCGTCTTTGGTTGCTATGGCGGCGCGGCCGGTGAGCTGTTGGGGTGTGGCTGAGCGGCCGCCTGCGTTTGGCCGCTCTTGCTGCTTGCCTCTCTGGTCTTCCGTTGTAACGTACTCGACACAGGGGATTAATGCATGCACCCTCCAAACGACATTTTAGCCAATTGACAAAGCTCTAAACAACATGCAAGCGAGTTGTTTCCCTCCGTTGTTTAATTCTCCCGCTTAGCATACTGTGGGTTGTGTGTGCATTGTGTGTTACTCCCCAAACGACACAATAAGCAACACAACTGACGGTTGTTTCCCTAACCCTCCGTTGTTTAACATGTCATCCGAATTCAGCCATTGACTCCAGCCTGTAAGCTACCATTTTGAACCTTGTCTGAATTAGTAGACCTTGGAATTCTAGTAAAAACAAAGCAGATCATATAATTTTGGGGTCTGTCTTAGTTAATTCACTATTCTCAGAAAATATTTCACTTCAGGGGGCTCCAACCTTTTCGGGATTGCAGGCATATTTGGAAAACTGAGAAGCTGTCATGGGCACCACAACAAAAAATATTTATTTATTTATCTATCGTATTTTTATCCCGCTCTTCAGTGAAAAAAGGCTCTTGGAGCGGCTTACAATCAATTAGCAAGGAAGACTTTTGTGGGGAGCTTACTAGCCACAAAAGACGAAAACTGAATATGCGGCAGAGGTTGGGTTTGAGCAGAACTACTGAACCATATATTTGACACCACATAGCCTCATCAGTTTGCTTTTTCAAAGCACAACGAAAAAACCATTTAACAGAATTAAAACTGAGAAAACAAACTAATGGAATTCAGACACACATCACTTGCCCAAGGAACAGAATACAATCACTGCTGAATTCAACCCTGGTCTCCCTTGAACCTCAGCCATACTTACCAACTGCTGCTTCTTGCACTGCTTACCAGATATAAAACAAACTGAAAAACTAAAAGGCCTGGAAGAATACAAAGGTCTTTACCTGGCAGTGAAATGAGCACAATGTAGGTGCCAGGTGAACTTCTCTGGGAAGCTCAATACATAGTACACAGTTCATGAGTACCAAAACTGGGAGATATGATTTTACTTGTGCATTTGCTTAGTGGAACACTGGTGATGGCAGAGCTGAAAAAGCCACAGGGATGTGCAGTTGGCATCTATTTGGGGTTGGGTGCAGACTGGGTTGCCAGGAAGAATCCAGGATGAATGAGAGAGTAGAGAGGTAATTCACACAAGATGAAAGAATGGGTGTTGTCACAGACAGGATTTACACTACTGCTTTATAATGGTTTATAACGGTATTGACAACTGTAGGGGCCCTGGACACATCCCATATAACATTTTCAAACCACTTTCAAAGTGTCATATCCTGCTTGGTGTAGTTCTTGCTCAGTTACATGAGACATAGGCCCTTTCTGCACCAGCCATTTTTCGAGGGGCTGCCCCTGCCTGCTCACAGAGAGTCCGCATGACGCACAGAGTATCTCGCAAGCAGGCAGGGGCCAGCCCTCCATTTTCCTGAGAGTTCAGGGAACGCTATTATCCCAGTTCATTCCCTGCTCCTGGAAGGGCAGCAAGATGGGTGACTGGTGTGGCTGTCCATCCCAGGCGCAGCCACGCTTACCCCCAAGTAAGCGCAGCTCCACCGATGGCCATGGAGCCGCACTGTGTGGATCCAAGGCCATCAGGAGGGTGGACAGCGAAATCACAATCCCCAGGATGGCAGGGGGGAGGGGGGTGCGATTGTGTGTGGGTTGGATCTTTTTTTAAAAAAAAATTGGCCAGCACAACTTGCAGCGGCCCAGGAGAAGCCCAGGCTGCCACATTGTGGTGCGGCCTCATCATGCCGAACCCAGAAGTGGCTACTTCCGGGTTTCCCTACTTCCCACCCTCTCTGCCCCTATGGTGTGGAAAGGACCATAGTCACATATTTCCAGGATGAAAGGAGTAGACCATCAGTTGATTTGGTGGATAGGTCTAAACTGAAATGTACAGCAGAAGGTAAAAGGCACTGTGCCTATTGTCAGGAAACTCATAGTGCCCCTGGCTACACCCATCCACTCCTGGTAAAAGCCTAAACAATTCTAGGCTTGATTTTACCATCCCCCTAGAGACATAATCCATAGAAACATGGAAGTGTTTTATACCTTAATTTGACTTATGTACAAATATCTATGAAAGGTGCATCCCAGAAATATCCAACATATTTCTATTCCTGAGGTGAAGAAGGGAAGTGAATCCATCAATAGCAATGGGAATGACAGAGAAAAAGAAGATGCCCTACTGATGTATCCTTCCCTTTTAGGCAATGGGTGCTTTTGCCTGGTTACTATAGAGACAACATATGATTGTAAAAGCAGCTGCTTAGCAGCTGTGACCAGTTAAGAGAGCAGGTGGTAGGCAGTGAGGGCTTTGCCAGAGGGAAGTCTCAGTTCTGGCAGGATGGGAACAGTAAGGAACTCAGAATGCAAGCAAATGAATGGGATAGGATAGCAAAAAGAAGATTTACACCCGTGTGTCCAGGGATGCTTTCAAATAACACATTCAAAATAAACAAATGTATTTCCCCTCAATACTAGCTCAAATGAACTAGTTCAAACATATGTTACAGTATCTCCATCTATCATTTTATCCTCTCAAACTTGAAAAGATGATTATGCAAGGGTAGCAAAGGGCAGCATGCAAGACATAACAACAAGATGGGGATTCTGTTCAGTTAAACCGTTTGAGTTTTCTCTCTTAGTCATTCACTCATTCTCTCTCACACACAATTTTGGTACATGTTACACCAAGGTGTACAATCCCTCCTGGGTACACAAGTTTTGTTCTGGAAGACTGTATATTCAGCATACCTGAATATGGTGAATTGAACATGCAAAGGCTACCATTTGTTGTACTGGAGACAGTGGAGGAATGGTAGCAAACAAATGGAATAGTCCAGAACTTTCTGACAATTCAGAGAACTTCCTGCATGCTCAGAGAAGTGCCGAAAAATGAGCACATGCCAGATTGAGAGGGGAAGAGTTTACCCATGTCTACAGAAGAGCACAGGGTCTCTGCTGGGATGACAGCCCTTCTGTGGTGACCAATTGGAAAGCCCACACATGTCTTTCAGAATACATATCATGTTGGATGCTTATTAGAGGTGTGCACCAGTCGCTCAGAAAATGGGCCAATTCACTTTAGACTGATTTAGAGGCTGCCCCCTTTGGTCCGAATACCCAGGACAACCCAAGACAAGATGCTATCATGGGCAACATTTTTTTTAAAAAAAAAAACACAACTATAACTTTTTTCTGTTTGTCAGACATGGAAAAAATTAGCCTTAGTAGTCCCCTAGGAGGGAGGGTCTGTCAAATAACGATAGGTGCAATAGGGATGCTGGATAATTTTGAGATGGACTAAAATGACTATTGATTTCTAAGAGTCCGACCTGTGGAATCTGCAATGAACTAGCCTCTCTGCAGGGAGTCCGCAGGCATTTGGAGATATATATATATATATATATATATATATATATTTACTCTCCCCGAATTTATGCAAATTCATTCACAGGAAAATATGCATGTTTCTGTGGAGATGTTTTTATTTAATTTTTCCCTTTTTTATTGTGACTATTAACAAAACAGAACAAAAATACATCGTGAAAAAGAAAAATACAAATTTACATATATAGGAATATCATCATTTTTTTCCCTTCAGGTATACATACCACTCATTTAAAAAAAAGGAAAAAAGGGAGTTATGCATAGATTTCAAGAAAAGCAGACCATATATCCATGGATTTATCCACTCGCACATCACACCTATATAACACCCATTCAAATATTGATAGTGTTGTTAAGTCCTCAATCCATTGCATTATGGGAGATGAGCATTTGCCCTTCCAACATGATAGTATGGACTCATATGCCATGCTGGAAGATATATGTTGAATGGAATGGGAAAACAATATAGAAAGCTAAATGTTATGTACTAGCATAAATTATGTCACTTGTTGCAAACTTTCTTATGGAATTATTTGCATATTTTCCTGCATAATAGAGAAAAATGGAATATGCCTGTGAATGGATGTCAGAATGAATGACACTGCACAATCCATGAAACACAATTCACAAAATCCATAACCCCTTAGGTGCAATTATATTTCTGCTGCGCATCCTTATATTTTGATTTTGTTTTGTTTTGTTTTGGGTTTTATTTTATTTTTTTGTTCTGAGAACTCCTGATAACTTTTTTATATATCTTGGCAGAATTGGATGAATTGCAGGAATAGTTGCTCCTTCTGAAGGGGTTGAACTTGCCAGGTTTCAGATGAATTGGTTAGGCAGTTTCATACAAGAGCCGACGTCACATTTTGAACATAGCCCAAAGAAGTTGTGTTTATCCCCCGAAGTACTTTGAGGACCATTATTCTGAAAATGACAAGAAATATAGAGGTGTAAGAAAGCTACAAGGTTTCAGAAGTATAGGTTCAGTGGGTTATGTGGAAGAAGTATCCTTAAATGCAGGAGTGGGTTAAGTGATTTGCTTCACTTCCCCTCCCCACCTTATGGGTTTTGGGGGTAATTTGAATGAAAATGACACACATCAGAGAGGTATTTCCAGGCAATAAACCTGCTGCATTGCAAAAGGATAGGTGCAGGGGCTAGAAAGTTATGAATAGTGAAGCCTGGTAGCACTGGAGGAATGGTCACCTCATAGTTGTATCCTTACCCTCCCAAAGCACAGTGATTGGAGAGCTCTTGGTAAAATATGTGCTATGATTAGAAGGCGGACCTGCCAGTTACCTAAAACCTGAGAACTTTGCAATTTGATCCTGTATTTGTTTGTTACTAAACTCAGTAGGACTTTCTCCCAAATGAGTGTGGAGAGGATTTCAGCATTCAGATAATAATAATAATAATAATAATAATAATAATAATAATAATAATAATTTATTTCTTACCCGCTTCTCCCTCTGGATCGAGGTAGGGAACAACTTTAAAAGCAAATGATATAAAATACATAAAACTGCTTAAAATATTTTAAAATACTGTTAAGTTGGTGAATCTCTCCGGACAGGCCATTCCATAGTGTGGGAGCGGCAGAAGAGAAAGTCCTCTGGGTAATGGTTGTCAGTCTAGTTTTGGCTAATTGTAGTAAATTCTTCCCTGAGGACCTGAGTGTGTGGGGCGGATTGTATGGGAGAAGGCAATCCCGCAGGTAACCTGAACCCAAACCATGTACGGCTTTAAAGGTAATGACCAACACTTTGTACTTTGCTCGGAAAGTTATTGGCAACCAGAGGAGTGATTTTAATACTGGTGTAATATGGTCACCCCTAGATGACCAACTTGGTTGCCATATTTTGAACTAGTTGAAGTTTCTGGACTAGGCACAGAGGTAGCCCTATGTACAGCGCATTGCAGAGGTCGAGCCTCGAAGTTACCAGCGCGTGCACTACCATCTTTAGGTCTTCCAACTCTAGGAAGGGGCACAACTGGTGTATCAGCCGAAGCTGATACTAGGCACTCCTGGCAGTCACATCTATCTGAGCTGCCATTTGGAGCAACTGATCCAGGAGCACCCCCAAGCTGCGAACACAGTCTTTCAGGGGGTGTGTAACCCCATCCAGTACAGGTTGACACACCTCCAAACCCAGGTTGGAACCTTTGACAATAAGCACCTCCATCTTGTCTGGATTCAGCTTCAGTCTGTTTTTCCTCATCCAGCCCATTACCACCTCCAAGCATTCATTCAGAAGAGACACGCTATCCTTAGCTGACACTGTTATCAAAGGTATAGAGAAATATATTTGGGTGTCATCAGCATATTGATAGCACCCCACCCCATACCTCCAGATGATCTCTCCCAGCGGTTTCATGTAGATGTTAAACAACATTGGGGAAAGAATGGCACCTTGTGGTATGCCATACAACAGCTCCTTCTTTGAGAAGCAACTATCCCCAAGCATCACCATCTGGAACCTGCCCGAGAGATAGGACTGGAGCCACTGAAGCACAGTGCCCCTGATTCCCAATCCCCTCAGGCGTTCCAGAAGGATACCATGGTCGATGGTATCGAAAGCCGCTGAGAGGTCCAAGTGTACCAACAGGGACACACTCCCCCTGTCAATACTCAGGCGTAGATCATCCACTAAGGTGACCATAGTGGTCTCAATTCTGTATCCTGCCCTGAAGCCGGGTTGAAATGGGTCTAGAAAATCTGTATCATCCAAAACTGCTTAGAGTTGGAAGGCAACTGCCTTCTCGATCACCTTGCCCAGAAATTGAAGATTTGATACTAGTCTGTAGTTGCCAAGGTTCAGGGGGTCCAGGGAGGCCCTTTTTAGAAGCGGCCAAACCACCGCATCTTTTAAACATGATGGAAAACTCCTGTCCCTGAGAGATGCATTAATAATATGTTGTAGTTGTGGTCTAATTGCATCTCTTCCCTGAGCGACCAGCCAAGATGGACATCCAAGCAGCTTCTCCACATCCTCGGTACTCACCAACTGAAACTGATCCAGTGTAATTCTACTCGCGGAGTTGCTGGATACTCCATTGTCAGCTTCTGCTATAATGACAACATCTAAGTCTGCTCTTATCCGAGAGATTTTATCTGTGAAATGATCATTAAAGTCATCACAGCAAACTACCAAAGGCTCTAAGATTGGGTTCGGGGGGAAGGTGCCTGGGTTAGACCCCTCACCACCCTGAACAGTTCTGTTGGACATGAATTTGCAAACGCAATGCATGCAGAGAAGAAAGTTTTCTTCGCTGCACGTATTGCCACCTCATAGGAACTGAGATGTTCTCTATGTCGTGTCTTGTCAGACAAAAGTTGATCTTTCCGCCATCTGTGCTCTAGTCATTGTCCTTCCCTTTTCCACTCCCTGAGATCTTCTGTATACCAGGGTACCCAGTTAGAAGCAGGTCGGAGAGGATGTTTGTGGGCAATCATGTCAATAGCTCTAGTTAGGTCTTGATTCCATCTAATGACCAGGGCTTCTACAAGATCATCAATGATACCAGCCATAGAACTCTCTAAGGCTTTCAGGAATCCAAAAGGATCCATCAGCCTTTGAAGGCGGACCATCTTAATAGGTCAGCCACCCTTGCAGGGGCAGGTGGTAGCCGTGATACTAACCCTGACCAGAAAATGGTCTCCCCATGACAATGCAGAGGTATTTATCTCCTCTGCCCACAGATCCATCTGTTCAGAACTGAAAACATCATCAAGGGTGTGACCTGCTGAATGTGTAGGTCCACATATATAACAAAATAATAATAATAATAATAATAATAATAATAATAATAATACCCAAACTAAAAGCAAAGCAAGGATAGTTCACAAATCCCTTTAGGACAAATAAGTATGAATGATAAAAACCACAAGGTCACTGTAAAACCATAATACCTAGGTGCTTTCAGAATGCTCAGCTTACATCTTTCTTGGGGAACATTCCATTTACCATATATGCAGGTTACCTGGATTGTCTCTTTCCATATATACCCACCTTAAGCATAAGCTTCTTCTCAGAGTCCTTTCTTCAGGTACCGTCTTGAATGAGGTGTGGTGGGTGGCTATTACACAGAGGGGCTTTTCGGTGGTGGTACCCCAGCTGTGTAATGCACTTCCCAGAGAGGCTCATCAGGCACCTACATAATGGTCTTTCGGAGGCCAGTTGAAGACCTTTACATTTTCCCAAGCTTTTTGGTCCTTCAAAATTGTGTTACTTCATTTTTAAATCTTGGCACTGTTCGTCGCTTTTACCCTGGTTTTATTCTTTTTTAAAATTTAAGCTTTTTATATTATGTTTTATTTATTTTATAATACATAGTATTACATTGTTATATTTTATGGTTTTAAGTGTTGTTTTGCAAACCACCAGAGAGCTTCAGCTATTGGGTTGTATAGATGAAATAGCCAAACATCTGAACAAAGAGATACATTTTACATGTCCAAACATATGGCCTTAGGGCACAATCCTATGCCTGTTTAGACAGAAATCAGTCCTACAATTCCTGGCATTCCCCCACTTCTATGCCTGGCTGGGGAATGCAGAGACTTGTAGGACTTTTTCTGTCTAAACAGACGTAGGATTGAACCCTTAATTATCTAATGTCTTGTTCCTTTGAGCAGCTGATGTCCAAAGGATCATGAAAGGGATTGCAGAAAGGCAATTCAAGTTTATACATTTATTTATTACATTTATATTCCACCTTTTTCTCCTCCTGAAGGTACCAGATTGCATACATAATCTTTCTCCTCTCCATTTTATCCTTACAACAACCACCTTGTGAAGTAACCTCTAGCCACTACAACACACTGTGCAGTAGCATATCACACTGGTTTTGTTATCTCTATCTTAGTTGATACAGTTGATACATTTTGCTTTCAAGATCATAAAAAGAGATACCGTTGAGCACAACAGGCAATGTCATAATACCAGACAAGGGTAACTAGATCCCAGAGATCATCCCAGACATATAAAGGTAGAAGCTGGGGTAGATTATCTGTAGTTAAGATTCATTTGGGCCAAATCTGCACCAAGCAGGGTATAATATTATGGAAGCAATTTGAAAGTAGAATATGGAACTTGTCATGGGCCCTAACAGTTGTCAGTGCACTTCAATACTGTTATAAACCAGTAGTGTATATCCTGCCATAGTCAATTGCCAACAGGAGGACTATTTTGCCAGTATAGTAGTCTGATACCATGTGATGACTTATACTTTAATATTACTGAGGCAGAAAAAGATGCATTGCTTCTATAGTCCCTTGGGAGCTATTAGGTTACAAAAATAAAATCATCATTGCAAAAAAACACATTTAGGGCTGGGGACTGAGTCTACCCCTTTCCCCTGTGTGGCAGGTAAGTTCATTGGTCACCATATAACCTCTGTAGTTAAACATAAACCAGATAACTAACTAAATCATGTGTAGAATACTGTAATTCTTTGCAAAAAGGAAACAAAAATCAATAGATAGCTTCTTACAGTTAGTTTTAAATTGGAAAACTGCTGTTTTAATATTTGTCATATTTATTTTTGGAGTTATTATGGCTTTAAATTTTTTATTGATTGTGTTTTAATTTTAAACACTCTGCATAATTAATATTTCTGTTGGTAAATAAATAACTATAAAGGATTCCAGATGAGGTACCAAAGAGTTGCCTCTTGATGGCTCCATTGCCAAAATCTCTCTCACCAACACTTGCTGTGAAAAAAAGAAGTGATATGCAAACATGTGAAAAATGCAACATTGGCTCTTGGGGCCAGGAGTACTTCTTCTGACATGTGCTGTTTCAGGTTTGCCTGACAGCTGTGCCAATGTATCTCCATCCAAAACTGTGAGTCAAATCCCAGATCTTTCCTATAGATATTGCCAGCTGCACAACACTATTCCAAATTGTACTGACAATATAAACAAACAAACATGCATTTATAATTATGTTCAGACTATTAAACTTGGCATATATATATATATATATATATATATACATACATATATATATATCCTAAAGATCAGCTTTAAACCTGCAGGTCCAGAACCGGATGGCACCAACACTGTCATCCAGTTGCCATCAGAGCTGTAATCCTATTAAGGCACAACGCTGAAAGAGTCAGCACAGTTTAATTTGAGACACATATTTCCTCCAAGCAATGATTTGGACAATTCAAGACATGTTGCTGTATTTCACTTTCCAAAATTAATTCAACACCATTAATTTACCTCAGGTTTCATGCAAGAAGCTACATCATAGAACATGGTCTTGACAAATCCATTAAATAAATTCCCTTAAGCTATAGCCAAAGAGTCAATAAAATCGAGGGCTACATTTGTATTAATTGTGGATTTTATGGAGAAACAGCTTATCTTAGATGTATAAATGAGAAAGTCTTAGTCTTTTATTCTTTCTACTGAGTGGCCTTTAAACTTTAGGTTTCCACTTAGAGCACCTACCGGGTGTGACAACTGTATTGACATTTGTCATGAAAAGTGCTTTAACTGCCACCTGCTTTCAGCACCTAAAGGGGGATTTTTTTCCCAGGCACACTTAAAAGGGAAGGCTTCAAAAGACCTTAAAGCCAATTCAGTTAACCAACCAAAGAAGGAGAGGGAAAATTACAACATTAGCATGAAAATATTACAACTGTAAGACATACAATTATGGTAATTTACAGAATAAAAAAATGAGGACACTTCTGAGAATATGACACACAGAGAAATCCTTCATAGACACTACAGCCCTCTACTCCATAAGCAGTAGCTATTGGGGGTTGCAGATTAGGTGTTCTCATGAAGAATTGCTGTTGATTAAAGGCAAAAAGGCAGAATATTATGAATAGCAAAATCCTGGGATACACTCCTGGCTCTGTTGATTTTAATTGGAGCTCAGTGTCTGACTACAGAAGAGCCCCAAACATTGGATGAGGAATGAAAAGACATGGAACGGGGAGCAGAAAGCGGCAGACTAAATATTACTTTCTGTGCAGCAAAGTTTCAGCCCATCAGGGTAAGGTCTTTCATGCTTGCATGCAGCATAGTGAATTGGATCTAGACAAACAGCACAATCCATTGCATGTCTACTCAGAAGTAAATCCCATTCAGTTCAATGGAGATGGCTCACAGGTCAGGGTTTACAGCAAAGGTGACCCACTTGCCCTCCAGATCTCTTTGCCTACAACTCCCATCATCCTTCATATTGGCTATTATGGCTAAGGATGATGGGAGTTGTGGCCCAAAACATGGAGGGCGGCAAGTAGCCCACTCTGGTATATAAACTTTCAGCCCTAATTAGTTGTGCTTGTGTCATATTGAAATTGTCCCATTGTCCCATTTGTCCCATTGATTTCAATGGGAACAAAAAGGACAATTGCACAAGCCTTTGTAATGTTTACTCAGAAGCAAGCACCATTTTCAGTGGTGCTTATTCCCAGGCAAGTGTGTCTAGTAGCAGAGCATTAGTCTAGTTCCAGCCCAATTTATTTATATAAAATGGCCCTGGATAAAAGAGGCCATTCATGATCTAAGATTCAAATGCATCAGTCCTGGAGTGCTGCTTGCTAAATATGAAGAAAAAAGAACCACATGAACAAATGGGTGCTGTGTACAAGTTACCAGTTATTGAAAAACCCTGTCCAGTAGCTGGATCTGTGCATTTTGGAGCCTGCAATTGCACGTCTGAAAACACACAGGGCAACATAGAAAAAACACCGGGGCAGGATCTACACTACTGCTTTATAACAATATTGAAGTGCACTGACAACTGTTGGGGGCCATGACACATTCCATATTTCATGGTGTTATATCCTGCTTGGTTAGGCTGACCATATGAAAAGGAGGACAGGGCTCATGTAACTTTAACAGTTGTAGAGAACAGGGAATTTCAGCCGGTGTCATTTGTATGCAATTAGTTCCTGGTGAAAGTCCCTCTTCATCACAACAGTTAAAGTTGCAGGGGCCCTGCCTTCTTTTGTATATGGTCACTCTAGTATAGTGCATGTAACTTTAATTGCTTTGATGAAGAGATGATTTCACCAGGTACTAATTGCATACAAATGATGCTGGCTAAAATTCCCTTTTCTCTGCAACTGTTAAAGTTACAGGAGCCCTGTCCTCCTTTTCATATGCTTGGTGTCCTGCTGGACTTGGATGCAGTGATTTGTCAACAATGTTATCTGGACTCTGCAAAATGTGAATGAATAAAGGATGGAAATTAGACGATGTAGAAATCTGTTGTAGCCACCACCCAAGACTTCCACATGTGTGAATTGCAGAGGGAATAAAAGCCTAGTGTGATTTTTGCTGAACTTGATCACAGGAGTAGAAATGGAGGTGTAGAAACACAGAAGAGGAAGGGAATACGGGAAGAGAAAGGAGGGAATTTAGAGAATGGGGTGGAGACATACCTGCAGCAGTTCAGAGAAAGAACAGAGTGCTCTGGGGTGTATAAGGCAAGGGAAAGAGGAAGCAAGAGACAACAAGATGGAAATTTGGAAGACAGTACAGCTGGCAGCTGTATTATATATATTTCTGGATGCTTCAGTGCAGCATTTTGGGAGGGGGTGAGATCATCACCATTTCCCCCCTCTCCAAATGCCCTGGGAAAGTGATGTCAGGGCTTTCTGGTAAAACCAAAATGGTTGCTGCCAGAAACAGATAATAATGTCTGTTCTGCTTCTGCCTCTGTCACAAACAGCAGCAGAAATGTGTGTACATTTTTAAAGAGAAGGAAAAAAAGGTGGGGAACCTAATCACACAATGATGAACATAAGGACCAAAATGAAAAGGCTTTCTGCCCACCCTGCTTGCATGGGTGGGGGGAGGAGGTTGCGGGTGAGGACGGAGAAGAGTCGTGGAGGCCAGTGATTGGCTGGCCCCCGGCATGGTGCCACCGGAGAGGGGAGGGGCTGAAGGCTATTTAGAGCCAGGACCCCTCCCAGCTTCACTCTTGCTGCGCTGCTGGGCAGCGAAGAGAGGAGCCTCCGGCGGAATGGCATGGGGCGGCGGCTGCGACTGAGGGAGACGAGCGCGGCGGTGGATTCAAGTGCAGCGGCGGAGCGAGTGTGGCAGCAGAGATGTCCGCAGACGGTGGGGTCAGCGGACATCGTCGGCAGAGCACAACTGGAGCTGAGGAAGGCGGCAGCAGAGCAGCAGACGGAGGCAGCGGCGGCCCAGAGGCGACAGCGGCAGGAACTCGCAGGAGCAGCAAAAGGGCGGCTTGTGCCTTAGCTGGCAACCCGTTCCCTCCCCTCTCTTTATATAAGGCCGGCGGGCCTGTTTGTTTTCAGGGAGGATTCCCTTTGATTCTTGGGTGGGGGTGGAGATTTTCTGCCTTTTGGTGGGTGGTTAGGTGGGCGGCCTATAGAACGCGTGGGGATTGGAATGCCCCCCCTTCTTGCTGTTGTTTGCAGTGGGCCCTCTCTTTGCAAAGGAGAAAAAAAGTTTTGGGGGGGGCTTATTTGAGCATTTCTTCACTTGCCCGGCCTGTAAGGGTGGCAGGGGTAGATCGGCTGATTTGCCCCGCACGTGGTAGTTTCTGGGCTTTGTGTGCAGTGTGGGGGATCAATCTTAGTATTGGCAGCCTGGTTTCACTATTCACCTATTGGGTGTGGCCCAGCCAGGCTCTCTTGAGCTGCTTGCTGGCAGTTTCATTTCAAATTCTCCATTCTAATTTTCACAGTATTGTTCTGTTCCTTAAGGTTTGTTGGGCTACCCAAACAATTTTTACATAATTCTTTTTGCTTGTTCAAGGGTGCCTCAAATTTCTTGTAATTGTTAGTGTAAAGCTAGTAATTTTGCCATGCTACCCAAAAAAGGTCTTGGGGATAGCAAAGGTAAAGGAAAAGCTCCTGTTCAATCATCTAAACGGGGCAGGCCAATGGAGAATTCATCTTCTGAAGAGGAGTTAGATCCCCAGGTTGCAGATATACTATCAAGATTGCAAACACTTGAAAAGGAAAAAGATATAGAAGCCCCTCATTTGCCTCCCATCCCACATAATCCTGCCGGTCGTAGGCAGACTAGAAAAAAAAGGCAGGATGATTTATGGGATGCTCTCTCAGCCAGGTTGAAAGTGGTGGAGGCATCCTCTAGCGGGTCTGCATTGGGAGTACCGGCACTGGGTGGGAGTGGAATCCTGACACCAACTCCGGCTGGCAACAAGGAGCCCAGGGCAGCAGCTGCTTCGGATACAGCCCCTCCATCTAGCGTAACGGAACAAGGAATGGTGTCTGTTGTTTCAGGTGAGCAACATGCGCAACATAACATGGCCCATTCACAGGCTGTTAACACTTTGCCTGCCCAATGGGGTTGGTTTCCCTGGCTAGTTGGGATGGGTTTACCCATTCAGGGAAACACAGAACAACAATTCGTTCTACCTCAAACTCCGGTTTCATCAAGTACACCCATGCCGTCAATGCCCATACTTCCATAGGGTAATGCTACAGTTACAGGTATCACGGGGACGCCTGAGCATCTTACATCTGCAAGTCAATCGCAGGAGCTATGCACTAAGTCACAACCTGCAACAGAGGTCGCAGCGGCTTGTGCGAGCATTTGGCAGGGACCTGCTGGGGCAACAGGTACAAAATCCGCACAGGAAGTGAAGGACCCTTACGTTGGTGCTAGTATTGATGCTATTCCTACTGGAAGCACTTCTGCACCTTTAGGATACCATCTGCTCCCTGCAACCAGGGAAAAGATTTGCAAAGGAGAGTATGTAGATATTTTCTCTGTGCTATTTCAGGAACAAGAGAATTCAGACAAAGAAAAAGGAGCTGATAAAGACGCAGAAAGTATTAAGAGAAAAAGGGTGGTTCGTATGTGGGCGAATTGGCTCCCCGGATTTCTCATTTATATGGGGGTAGTGCAACAGCGCTTTCTCGAAAAAGGGGCTATTCTGATGAAATACCTCGCTATGATTATAGCGTGCATATTCGGAATATGAGGGCAGGGCTTGGCTGGCCTATGACGAATCATTCCGTCGTAGAGTGGCATTTGACCATGCCCGTCGTTGGGATGTGAAGGATCATGATCTGTGGTTACAGTTCATGACACCGGCCAGGCCTGGTTTCGGTGACAAGGCAGATAGTGGTCATATATTGGCTAAACAGCAGCCCGTGTCCACCTTTCGGGGGAATGTGGGCCAGGTGGTTCAACCCCGCCCGCTCTTTTGGGATTTTAGCAGAGGGGCTTGCAACCACAACTCATGTAGGTACAGGCACGAGTGTCACATTTGTTCAGGACATCATCCCGCTGCAAATTGTTTCAAGAACAAGAGTGGAAAATGGCCCAATAAGGAAGACAGGGTGCCAGATGCTCTGGGGGACAACAACCCCCTTCAAAAGGGACCCAGCCCGGTCAAAATTGAGCCCCTTAAGAAGTTGCTTGCCATTCATCCCAGGCGCCGCGAGGTGGACTATCTTTATTCTGGTTTTCTGGAAGGATTTTACATCCCTTTCCAAGGAATCAGACGGGGTTCAATGGCAAAGAATCAGCGATCTATTAGTTTAATGGAACATGTTGCAAAGGAAAAGATTGATAAGGAAGTTCGTGCTGGGCGAGTCCTGGGTCCATTCCAGACCCCTCCAATTTCCCACTTAAGGGTGTCCTCATTGGGCATTGTTCCCAAAAAGACACCAGGAGAATTCAGGTTGATACACAACCTGTCTTTTCCTAAGGGTTCCTCAGTAAATGACACAATTCCAGAAAGCTTGAGCTCTGTCAGGTATGCTTCTTTTGATTCTGCTGTAAACATGGTGCGTAGAAATGGGATTGGAGCTTTGATGGGTAAATGTGACATAAAGGCAGCATTTCGCATTTTACCCATCCATCCTAGGGATTTCAATTTATTAGGGTTTTGCTTTCAGGGACAGTTCTACATAGATCGCGCCTTGCCTATGGGATGCTCTATTTCGTGCGCCATGTTTGAAACTTTCAGCTCCTTCCTGGAATGGGCCCTCACCTTGAGGGCGGGAACACATGATGTCATTCATTATCTGGATGACTTCCTGTTCTCGGGACCAGCAGGAAGTTCATCTTGTGCGCACTTGATGAGCACTTTTGGTGTTCTGTGCGAGGAGCTGGGTGTTCCACTGGCTCACGAAAAAACTGAAGGCCCATCCATGGTACTAAAAATTTTGGGCATAGAATTAGACTTTACTCAGCAGTGTTGTCGCTTACCAATGGACAAGCTACTCACTCTGCACAATAAACTGCAAAGTATTCTGCTTGAAAAGAAAGTTTCCCTAAGACAATTACAGGAAGCTGTAGGTCACCTAAATTTTGCATGCAGGGTCATTGCCCCTGGGCGTCCCTTTTTGCATCACTTGTGCACTGCTATGTCTTGCTTACGACAACCACATCATAGGACTCGAGTCACGGGAAAGATGCGTGCTGATATTATGGTGTGGTTGGAATTTCTCGAACAATTCAATGGCATATCATTTTGGAGGCGTGAGCTTTTGGTGGAAGCTGAACTCCAAATACATTCTGATGCTTCAGGTCCTTGGGGTTTCGGTGTTATTTGGAGGAACAAATGGTGCACTGAGCAATGGCCTGAGGATTGGGTTGCTGATGGCTTGTGCAAGGACCTCACCTTCTTAGAATTGTTTCCTATATTTGTGGCAGTCCACCTGTGGGTGGCCGACATGGCCAATTCCACTGTTTTATTCTGGTGTAACAACCAAGCCTCAGTACAGGTCATCAATTCCCTTTCTTCGCATAATCCTGTTGTCGTGGTTTTAGTTAGGGCATTCACTTTACATTGTTTAAAACATAATATTCTTTTTTGGGCGAAGCATATACCTGGATTGAATAATGATATAGCAGATACTTTGTCTCAACACCAGGTTCAGAGATTCTGGGAATTGGCTCCCTGGACTCTTCCGATGCCGGAGATCATGCCCCCAACACTATGGATGATTGGAAGAAAGAGATAGATCAAGCCATATGGCAGTCCTTAGTGCCTAGCACCAGGTCCGCCTATCTAAAGGCAGGTAGGGAGTTTCAGGCATTTCGTTTAGCCAACCAGCTGCAGCTACAGTGGCCCATACCAGTGGAGCATGTTCTCCAATTTTGTGTAAGTGCCAGGAAACGCGGCCTTTCTGCTTGTACGATATCAATTAAGCTGGCTGCTTTAGCATTCATTGCAAAGGCAGGGCATGGCGGATGTCACATCTGATTTCCACATCCATAGGACATTGAGTGGATGGGCTAGGGAGACACCACGCACAACTGATGCTAGGCCCCCACTGTTGCCAGAAATTTTAATGGGTTTGCAAGCTCAGTGGCCGCTTCTCTGCCACTCTCAATTTGAGTCAGTGCTTTTTCATGCTGCAGCATTGACGGCATTTTGGGGGGCCTTCCATATTTCCGAGGTTCTCGCATTATCAAAAGGAGACAGATCTGGCAGGGCATTCCAGTTTGCTGACTTGCGTATAAGTGAGTGCGAGGTCCATTTTCACCTCAGGCCGTCCAAAACAGACCAGCTTGGTAAGGGAATGTGGGTTAACCTATTCTCTTCTACCAATCAGGAGCTTTACCCAGTGAGAGCCTTGACGGCTTTTGTGGCTATGCGGGGGTCCTCGGCAGGTTTCCTTTTTTGCCACCAGGATTCTTCCCCACTGACTAAAGTTCAATTCTGGGCAATTACGAGGCGGGCCCTCAATGCTTTAGGCTTACGCTCAGCAACGTTTGGCACACACTCATTCTGCATTGGGGCAGCTTCTACTGCAGCATCTCTTGGGTTTTCCCCTTCGCAGATACAGGCTTTGGGCAGATGGCGCTCTTCAGCATTTAAGTCTTATGTGAGGCAAGTTGCTAAATAGGAAATAATAGGGCATGTGCTAAAGTCTTCGTGTTTGTTTTAGATCAACCAATTGCTTCTGCACCCATGCAGGTTTCCATATGCGGCCACAGTATGATCTTTTGAGCTGGCAAATGGGCGTCCAGTTCGAGCTTTGGATCCCAGCTTGGTTTGAGTCAGCACGCTACCATTTGTTGGCTCGGGAAACGTGGTATGCAGTGGGAGAATCTCATACCCACCTTGCTGCGGAATCACTCAGTTTTGCACCCCCCGCAAAGTTTGCTTATCCATCTAGGGGGGAATGATCTGGGCCTGCTGAAGGGCAAAGTTCTCATATTGCAAGCATTGGCAGTTTTCCAGCTATTACGCCAGCTATAGCCTGGCATTAAGATCTTATGGTCCTGCATATTGCCCCGGCTGCATTGGAGGGTCAGTTGAGATCCTCTCACTTTGGAAAGGGCCCGAAAATGGGTCAACACAGAGATTTTTAAAATGTTGTCAAAGCACGGGGACGTTAGCATTCAGCATTTTAATATAACCCGCTCTCGGAGGGAGCTGTATAGACATGACGGGGTACACCTGTCTGAGCAAGGCAATGATCTGTTTTTGGCAGACCTGCAGAGTGGCCTTTGTACAGTACTTTTTCGAGGGGGAGGGGGAGACTAAGCTAAGACTTGTCTCCCCCTACGGCGGTAGGTGCGGGCATTTTAAGCTTTATTAATGGTGAGCATTCACTTGCACTGTTTGGGTGACTGGTAACGCCTGAGGCCAACCACTGAGAGGCCTGCGGCATCAGTTGGAGGGGATAAGGCTTACCTTTGAGGCCAACCCTTCTCGTCTACTCGGAGCCCTGCGGCACGAGGGGAGACGACACCAGAAGGCCTCCCACCTCAAATTGGGGAAGCTCGGGGGGGGGGAGATGAAAGTGCAGGTGCCACTTCCTGAGCTGTGAATGCCTCGCCCAATCCCCATAATGGCCAAGCTGGCCGTGCCAAAATGCCCGCATAGGATTTCACCTCCCCCTTTCTCTCTGCTGAATAAATAAAAGTGGCCCATGTTTAATCCCCATTTTTATGTGTCGACTCTTCATTTCTCGTCCTTCGCTCCACAATGCATACAAATGAATGGAACACTAAATGAAAGAATGAAAACAATGCAACACAGAAGAAACAAGGTGTTCAGCAATGAAAACAAATGGAATTTTGAAACAAAACAAGAAAAACAGCAGCAGCAACCCTGTGCTGTAAGGCACAGGGAGAAAACCTGTGTTTCAGAGAATGATTTTTAAAGAATTTTAATACAAAAAAATGTGTATCCATGGTTAGCGTAGTAATATGGTTATCTCGAGTTAATGCCAATGTTAAAAATGGCCACTATAGTGGTTTCAGTTGTGTAGTTCTATTGCAAAGATCAGCCATATGAATACAGATGAGCAGTATAAATATAGGTGAGCTTATACTGAATCTTCTTTTTAAAAGTCCACCTTAAAAAACAATTGGGAAAATGTTTGTGTGAGGGTCTCTGGCAAGCCTTCTTTTCATGTCTATTCAGGCCAGCACAACTTATGATCTACCAAGCCAGGCATAGCCTAAAAGCCATGTATTATGCTCCATTTGGTGACTTTTGCAGCCCTAGGAAGACAGCAAAAATACAATGTTTTATTGCATTTGTATTATTCTTGTTAGCCATCTTGAGCACCATTTGGTGGAAAGCTGGAATACATATTTAATCAATCAACCAATAAAAAGGAAGATTATAAAGCCCCTGTTGGATCACCATATATGGTGGATCACAAGTTGTGGAGGGCCCCTAAGCATGTTAATATGGTAATGAATGTTGTTGACTCCTATAACTCTTTAGCTCCATTGGCCCAAGATTTTCCAGTGCCTTTCCATTTGAGGAAGCCAGTGGAGTGAGAAGAAATTAGGTCTACAGTATTCATACGAACACTAAGCGGATATTTACCATATGAAATCATAAAAAGAGAGAGAAGGAGGTGGAAGGAAGGGTGCAACACCAGAAGATTAAGTAGTGGCAGATGCCTCAGGACATTATCTAAACAAAATGTTTGAAATGTGAATTACTAGAACTCTGATTATCTTCCATGCTGACTGAGTGGAACATTTCCCTGAGAATGACCCCAAGGGAGCAAGTAGAATTCTCTAACGTGAAATGAGAACCAAAATGTATCCACATCAAAGGCTTTGCTAAGTTGGAAGCTGACAAAAGAATCAGGGAGGTATCCCCTTTGTAGTGTGGAAACATGTACGAACAATTAAATATTAACTAAGGGGAAAATTTAGCAAGCCAAATGCAAATGACATGCATTTGAATAATAGAAACAGACCGAAACAACCTGAAAGCTCCTTTGGTCTCAACTATACATTTTACAAAAATGTTCAGGATTCAGGAGTTTTCCAACTGAGATGTTGTTTGAGCGTGACATATTGTTTTCAATTTTGAAAGGATCAGGAAGATAGGATGACTCCAGTCTATGAGACAATTAGAATCCAGATCCACAGATGAGGCTTAACACACAAAAGAAGTCTATTAATTTCACTTCCTTGATGTGTGAAATGAAAATGTTTAAAGGGAGACAGGGTTTTAAAAAAATGCAAACCATTCCGTGCAATCAAGTATCAACTCCAATATGTATTTTATGTATTCTGTTTAAAAAGATATGAGAAAAGTAGACATTTTTCTTCATATCAAAAGAAACCTGTTGTGAGTAAAAGAGGTGAGACAATAAAGAGATGACAGAACTGTATGGATTGAAAAAATCCACATTTATTCAATTTGATCTGCAAAGGGTGGCTATTCCACTAGCTGGTCAACAAAAGTAGGTGAAACATTCTTTGCCTGCTGGATTTCAATTATAGAATTGGCACCCCTCATGATTTTCCCATTTGGTGAAAGGAAGGGCATTCCCTGTTACATCCCCCGGGGCTGTGAAACACTGGATGTGCAAGGGGAGATGGCCCTCAGGCATCACCTGTCACCACCAACAATGCCTCAGAATCATCACCATCCCTATCCAGACAAACATAGCCTGCCCAAACCAGCCTACCTAGGGGAATGTGACCAATTGAATCAAAAGAAAACCCACCAAATCCAACCAAAGATGTTCCCACTAGGGGTGTGCATCGGATCGGATCCGATCCACGATCCGAATCCGATCCGACCCAAAATCGGGAAAATCCGATCCGATCCGATCCGATCCGGACAACCTCCGATCCGATCCGATCCGATCCGATGAGGTCCGATCCGGATCGGACGCCATTTTGAATGCTTTTTCCCATAGCCAAGTATTGTTTTACAAAAACGCCTATAACTTTTTCATTTTTAAAGATAGAAGGATGAAACTTGGGCACATTGTAGACTGGTTAGGGGTAGTTATCTGTGAGAAATTTCAGAAAGATTGGTGCATGCATTTTGTGGCAATTAATTTTTTAATAAATACCCAGGAATGCCTATAACTTTGTCATTTTTAAAGTTACACACATGAAACTTTGCCACATTGTAGGCGGTACCTTGGGACCTATGTGTGTGAAATTTCAGAAACGTAGGTGCTTGTCTTGTGTGGCAATTAATTTTTAGAAAAATGGGTAGTAGTGGGGTAAATACAGTTATGCCTCCCATTTTTTTATTTTTGAAGATACAAACAGGAAACTTGGGCACATTACAGGTACCACTTGCCTTGATATGTGTGTGAAATTTCAGAAACATTGGAGCTTTCCTTGTGTGGCAATTAATTTTTGAAACAATGAGGAAAGAAACACCTATAACTTTGTCATTTTTAAAGTTACACACATGAAACTTTGCCACATTGTAGGTGGTACCTTGGGACCCATGTGTGTGAAATTTCGGAAACGTAGGTGCTTGCCTTGTGTGGCAATTAATTTTTTAATAAATACCCAGGAATGCCTATAACTTTGTCATTTTTAAAGTTACACACATGAAACTTTGCCACATTGTAGGCGGTACCTTGGGACCTATGTGTGTGAAATTTCGGAAATGTAGGTGCTTGCCTTGTGTGGCAATTAATTTTAGAAAAATGGGTAGTGGTGGGGTAAATACAGTTACGCCTCCCACTTTTTTATTTTTGAAGATACAAACAGGAAACATGGGCACATTACAGGTACCACTTGGCTTGATATGTGTGTAAAATTTCAGACAGCTGGGTCCAGGCATGTGGTGGCAAGGTATTTTTGAAACAATGAGGAAAGAAACGCCTATAACTTTTTTATTTTAAAAGTTAGAAGTCTGAACATTGCTCACTTTGTAGATGGGTTAGGGGTAGGGGTGTGCACGGACCCCCCGGATCGGATCGGGACCCGGATCGGGACCTCCAATTTTGTCCCGGACCGGTTCGGACAAAATCGGAGGCCCCCCGGACCGGATCGAGTCCGATCCCGATCCAAAAATCGGAAATTTTTGGATCGGCCGCCATTTTTTTCCCCATAGACTTGCATTGCAATGCAAGTCTATGAGGAAAAAATGGCGGCGGGTGGGTAAGGGGGGGCCTAACTCCCTCCCCCCCCCGGGGCCGTCCGCTGTGGACGGCCCCGGCAGGTAAACCCCCTCCCCCGCGCTCCCTACCCCCCCTGGGGCCGCCTGCTTCCATCCGCTGGCGCCCGCGGGCGCCAGCGGATAGAAGCGGACGGCTCCGGGGGGGGGGGTAAGCCCCCTTCCCCGCCACTTACCTTCTCGGCACGTCCGGCGCCGGCGGCTACTACCAGCGGGCTCCGCGGCCTACTCTCGAGTAGCGCGCCGGGTGATGACATCACCCGGCGCGCCACCCTGGAGCAGGCCGCGGAGCCTGCTGGTAGTAGTAGGCGCCGGCGCCGGACGGGAGCCGCCGGGCCGGGCAGGTAAGGGCCCCCCTCCCCCCTCCGCGCGCCCCCTCCTCCCCCCTCCCCCCTCCGCGCGCCCCCTCCTCCCCTCCACGCACCCCCTCCTTACCTTTCCGGCCCGGCGGCTCCCGTCCGGCGCCGGCGCCTACTACTTCCAGCAGGCTCCGCGGCCTGCTCTAGAGTAGTGCGCCGGGTGATGACATCACCCGGCGCGCCATCCTAGAGCAGGCCGCGGAGCCTGCTGGGAATAGTAGGCGCCGGCGCCGGACGGGAGCCGCCGGGCCGGAAAGGTAAGGGCCCCCCTCCCCCCTCCGCGCGCCCCCTCCTCCCCTCCACGCACCCCCTCCTTACCTTTCCGGCCCGGCGGCTCCCGTCCGGCGCCGGCGCCTACTACTTCCAGCAGGCTCCGCGGCCTGCTCTAGAGTAGCGCGCCGGGTGATGACATCACCCGGCGCGCCATCCTAGAGCAGGCCGCGGAGCCTGCTGGGAATAGTAGGCGCCGGCGCCGGACGGGAGCCGCCGGGCCGGAAAGGTAAGGGCCCCCCTCCCCCCTCCGCGCGCCCCCTCCTCCCCTCCACGCACCCCCTCCTTACCTTTCCGGCCCGGCGGCTCCCGTCCGGCGCCGGCGCCTACTACTACCAGCAGGCTCCGCGGCCTGCTCTAGAGTAGCGCGCCGGGTGATGACATCACCCGGCGCGCCACCCTAGAGCAGGCCGCGGAGCCTGCTAGTAGTAGTAGGCGCCGGCGCCGGACGGGAGCCACCGGGCCGAGAAGGTAAGTGCCCCCCTCCTCCCCCCCCCCGCTGTCCACTTTCATCGGCGGGCGCCCGCTGGCGCCCGCCAATGGAAGCGGCGGTGGGCGCCAGTGGGCGCCCGCCGATCCGCCGATCCGCCGAACCGGTTCGGAGCTTTTTCGGACCGGTTCGGATTGGATCGGCCGATCCAGCTGCGGGATCGGAAATCGGATAATTTATCCGATTTCCCACTGGACCGGACTCGGATCGTGGATCGGGTCCGATCCAGTGCACATCCCTAGTTAGGGGTAGATATGTGTCAGAAATTTCAGAATTATAGGTCCAGGCATTTGATGGCTATGGAATTTTTAAATTACATGTTTCAAAAAAATTTCTACAGAGGCCAGGTCTTCCCCTCCCGCTTCCCGCGAAGAAAAGGAAACACTCTCTCGTCTCGATCCCTTTGATCCTTGCTAGTAGTATCCATTACAGGGCTCGTGTTTCCTTTCCTACTTTCACTTTTCACTTTGTACTCAAGCAGACACGAGCCCTGTAATGGATACTACCAAGGATCAAAGGGATCGAGACCAGAGTGATCCTTCCTTGCACGCATGGCTGCAAAACTCAGCTAGGCTCAGCCGTTCTGCTTGATAAGTGAAAGTAGGAAAGGAAACACGAGCCCTGTAATGGATACTACTAGCAAGGATCAAAGGGATCGAGACGAGAGAGTGTTTCCTTTTCTTCGCGGGAAGCGGGAGGGGAAGACCTGGCCTCTGTAGAAATTTTTTTGAAACATGTAATTTAAAAATTCCATAGCCATCAAATGCCTGGACCTATAATTCTGAAATTTCTGACACATATCTACCCCTAACCCATCTACAAAGTGAGCAATGTTCAGACTTCTAACTTTTAAAATAAAAAAGTTATAGGCGTTTCTTTCCTCATTGTTTCAAAAATACCTTGCCACCACATGCCTGGACCCAGCTGTCTGAAATTTTACACACATATCAAGCCAAGTGGTACCTGTAATGTGCCCATGTTTCCTGTTTGTATCTTCAAAAATAAAAAAGTGGGAGGCGTAACTGTATTTACCCCACCACTACCCATTTTTCTAAAATTAATTGCCACACAAGGCAAGCACCTACGTTTCCGAAATTTCACACACATAGGTCCCAAGGTACCGCCTACAATGTGGCAAAGTTTCATGTGTGTAACTTTAAAAATGACAAAGTTATAGGCATTCCTGGGTATTTATTAAAAAATTAATTGCCACACAAGGCAAGCACCTACGTTTCCGAAATTTCACACACATGGGTCCCAAGGTACCACCTACAATGTGGCAAAGTTTCATGTGTGTAACTTTAAAAATGACAAAGTTATAGGTGTTTCTTTCCTCATTGTTTCAAAAATTAATTGCCACACAAGGAAAGCTCCAATGTTTCTGAAATTTCACACACATATCAAGGCAAGTGGTACCTGTAATGTGCCCAAGTTTCCTGTTTGTATCTTCAAAAATAAAAAAATGGGAGGCGTAACTGTATTTACCCCACTACTACCCATTTTTCTAAAAATTAATTGCCACACAAGACAAGCACCTACGTTTCTGAAATTTCACACACATAGGTCCCAAGGTACCGCCTACAATGTGGCAAAGTTTCATGTGTGTAACTTTAAAAATGACAAAGTTATAGGCATTCCTGGGTATTTATTAAAAAATTAATTGCCACAAAATTCATGCACCAATCTTTCTGAAATTTCTCACAGATAACTACCCCTAACCAGTCTACAATGTGCCCAAGTTTCATCCTTCTATCTTTAAAAATGAAAAAGTTATAGGCGTTTTTGTAAAACAATACTTGGCTATGGGAAAAAGCATTCAAAATGGCGTCCGATCCGGATCGGACATCTGGTCCGATCCGATCCGACCAGCCTCCGATCCGATCCGATCCGATCCGACCCCCCAGGTCCGATTCCGATCCGCTATCCGATCCGATCCGGGGGGTCAGTGCACATCCCTAGTTCCCACCCACTTACAGTGTGAAGCAGGCAAAAGGATGCACAGCACGCCAAGCAGTCTGTGTGCCAAAAATCCCTGCTCAGTCCTCAAAAGAGCAACCAGTAAACCCTAACACTACATACAGGGAGGGAGCACCGCTTCAAAGAGGCGGAGAGGAGGTCCCTCAAAGGCTAATATTTGCTTAATCCACAACCACCTTGCTGAAGTTCTTCGCCTTACAATAACAGCCCTTCCCTTTCTTCTATCATAATTCACCCACTGGTGCATTGGCACATATTAAGGGTGTTTTGAGCGTTTGAAAAGGGCCTGCATACTCATGAGTAGTTTTGAGGCAAGAAAGGTCCTACACACATTGATCCTATGATCCAATCCCACCACTACTGCCTTCCCCTTTCCATGCCTGAAAGTCCACATTATCACTGTGCATGGCACATCCTCAGTGGAAGGTGGTCCCCCAGCCCAGTGAAATATCTTTTTCTGCTAATGGCTGGGACTCTGAGTACCACTCCCAGAACTTCCAGTGGCAATCTGATGCAAAGTGTGTTATTTCCACTAGGGAGAAGGACCTCCAGTGTATCAGGGTGCCTCTACAAGAGAGGTTTAATGCTCTTTGAAGTCTCATTAAAAAATTTACCTCTACACCAGCGGAGCGCAAATGGGGTGTAGAGGCGCGTTATTTCCCCGATTGTGCGCGTTATCGAATGCGCGTTAAATAGCGAGGTTTGTTTGCTCCGTCCATTAAAGCGCAATTTGATGGGAGGGGGCTGCTGCTCCGGCGAGCGGAAGGAAAAGGCTGGTGCCTGCGGAGGCGGCTCCTTCTCCTCCCTCTATTGTCAGATCTCACCCCCTTCTCCGCCTTTGGTCGCGTCAATTTCAGGCAAAGCTGGGTGCCTGCTTTCTCCCGTTCTCTCTCCCCTCCATTCCCCTTGACTGCCAAGAAGCCTGGCAGCGTCCAGTAGCTCTCACGCACCCCTCTCTCTCCACTGTCCTCCGGCTCCTGCTGAGGGGATCAGGCTGTCAGTCGCAGGCGGGCGGGCGGGAGCCCAGAAACGAAGCAGCCGCGCCCACCCGCCTGCGACTCCTTCCCCGCAAGAGGGGCGCCTCCTGCTTGGCACCCGCGGCGGAGGGCCCAGCGGGAGGAGGAGGAGGAAGAAGAGGGGGTACAGGAAGGCGAGTAGGAGGAGGATCGCTCGCCTGCTGCCCACAGCCTACCAGCCAGCCAGCTGGGGAGTGGCGGGGAGGGAAGGGGAGGGGAGGGAAGCACCTTTTGTCGCCGCCTCTCGTGCAGAGGTATTAGGCGTAAAGGCGCTTCAGGGATAGTGTGCATAATCTCCTAACTGGGCGCAAAAGCGAATCCTTGTGGAGGGGACCTCAGTCATTCCTCCAAAAGCAGGCCCACATTTATTTATTTATTCAAAATGGATGAGTTCACATGATCAGAGTTCTTGATGAATTTGAACCCTACTTTGAGATTTTGATCAGGTGAACTGAAATCTATGTGGGTGAAAGAAGTAGTTCTTAAGCCTCTACATTTCCTGTCACAAAGAAGATCTTTTGTAGTTCCTCCAACCCAGTTTTTGTGAATAATATGCTCAGTCTGGTTCCACATAGAGGTTTCTCCTAATATGGGAAAAGGGGCAGATATTTATAGGAATCCTCTGATTCTCGCATATCAAATGGCTAGTAGTGTGCTCTGACTTTCTCACTTTAAACTATTCCCTTTCAGAGAGGACCTTGTTAAAAAATATATATCTATATACATATTCTCCCAAACTCAAAAAAATGTCCTTAAAAAGATGACCAAATCCTGGTTCTATAAATCTATCTTAAAATTCTTTTAAAAGCTGCTATTTGAGTAAATATTACTAATTTATCAAGATGCATCTATGGACAAGAATTAGATTAATACACCAGATTATAAATTCTTTCAGCATTCTTAATCTATCAAATTTCAAGTATTGGATATCTAATGCTGAAAGAGCTAATACAAATATATGCTATCAAATACTGACCTAACAATATTAGGATGTAAACACTTAGAGCATCACCAGATGGAGGGAATTTCCCATTTCCCTACAGTCACTATGGTCTTCTGCTCCTGTCCCACAAAAGCGATTATTTCTTTACATGGGGAGAGAAAGAGGGAGCAGCAACAACCACGTAACCCATTCAGAGGGTGTTTTTATTGTGCTGCTTTTCCTGCACACAGCAGGAAATGGCAGCAAGTTTCATTTTAAAAAAAAATAAACTGGATCTTCTGGGTCTTTTTTTGCAATGTAAAAATGAGCGGAAGGAGCGGGAAACGCACAGGAGGCAGATGGTGTTGTCTAAAGGACCCCAAAAGATGTGAGTGAGCAGTAGCAAACATGCGATAAACCACTTGTCTGATGAACCTCTTAATATTTATTATAATATTTTATAAAATAGAGGCTATTAAGTATTTTTACTGTATTTATGAAAGAGAAGTATAACTTTGATACTGATAGATTCAGGAGTTGACCAATGGCTTGGACTTGTGGCTGTTTATTTATATTTATAATGAAGATATTTTTAATATTAATTAATGAATAAATTGTGATTGTATCATTTACAGTATTTCACCTTTTCAGTTCTGAAGCATTTATAACAGCTTTTATGTATATGCTAATTAAAATGTCAAAAATCAAGAACATTTCAGAGGGGGGGATATATATATATATATATATATATATATATCTTTAATTTCTTGTTACATTGTAAAATAAAATTTACAACTTCCCCTTAAAAAAAAACTTACACAAAACAAACTTGCATCTAATGATACTAAGAGGAAATGATTGTCATGGATACAACATAGCACTTCCCTTTAATGAAATGCCTGGCTACAGTTAACCACATTCTGGCAAACTCCCAATTGAATTACTGCAATGTGTTGTAATTGGGGCTACATTTGAAGATGGTTCAGAAAAGTTAGTTAGTTCAAAACAGAGCTGCTACGTTGCTGAGTTGGCAAGGGGAAATCTCTCTCTCTCTCTCTCTCGGAATACAATAAACATACTAATGAGTGAAAGAAAAATAACTCCCATCACAGCAACTCTGCTAACAAGTGGCCAACTTGAGATCTTGACAGAGCCTTATCTACCAGCCTCTACCTATACAGTCTCAAACAGATAATTGGCCCTGGGAAAAAGCATAGCTAACCAACTCATTAAACAGGCCCAACCACAAGCCCAGGCAATTGTATACCCACTAACTCCTCAAAATGAAATGGTATTCCATGGTTCCACTACAGTTACTAACTGGGAGTGGCTGATATGATGATGTGATGCCAGTGCTTTGTCAGCTACATTGGCTTCCAGTCCATTTCTGATCCTAAGTCAAAGTGTTGGTTTGACCTTTAAAGTTCTAAATAGCTTGGGAACAGAATATCTAAAGGAACAACTCCTTCAACTGAGGATGTCATGGGCATCCATTTGGGTCCAGGAATAAAAACGTAGCATTAGAACAACTATACTGAACATGTAGTTAGCTTCAAAGTCTCTACAAGATCAGGGCCCCTAGAAGGTCAAGGCAGTTCAGGGGTGGTGCCAGGGGGCATGGGGACAAGCACCCCCCAAAAGGAGCTTGCCACCCCAGCAGCCACCCCAAACTCCTTGCTTGCATGGTCAGCTAAAAAGGCAGCAGCAGTAGTGGGGGATTTCCAGGGCCAGTTCCAGCAGGGTTGCTGCTGGGCAACTGCTTTGGCGGAGGCTTGCCTGGAGGCCTCGTTGTCATGGTGATTAATTGTTTTAGAAAGAGGTGGGGCAGGGTTAGGAAAGAGTTACTGTGCATGCCCACAACTCAGAGCGAAGAAGAGAGAGCAAATGCACATGCCAAGCAGGCCAGGCTTCACTTGCTCCTTTCGGCATCCCTGCAAAAGCGACATCCAATTGAAGAGAAAAAGCAAGCAGTGAGGAAGAATGGTTCAACTTTGCCGCCCTGTGTAAATTAAGTAAGTTTTAAAAGATTCTCCCCTTCTTTTCTTTAAGTTACTGATACATTATTTCATTCCTTAAGACAGTCTGCTGACTTAATCTAGCATTCGATTTATATTTATTTCTCTCCCTTATAAAAACACTTCCTAATATTGTTAATGCTGAGGAACAATCCACTTTGGCCTTTTTGTGAATTGAAACTGATTAGAAAAAGCTGGTTGCAAAAAGCTTTTTGAGGTTTTTAATGTTCAGCACATTGTCTGCTTTTATTTTATTTTTTTATTAAAGATTTTTATTCTATTTCAACATTAAAAACATAGAAACAAAACTTACACAACGTACAATAATTAAAAGGACCCCCTACCTTTCCCACAACCATTTTATAAATTCTTTTAAAGTGAAAGTACAAAAAAGACAAAACCCATCCTCCCCTTTTAACACAACTAAATATTAACATTCTTATTCCCCTAATGTTATAAGTTACTAAAACAAACCTCAAGTAAAAATAAACCCCCTTATTCTCTTATAAAATGTTTTCATTCACCATAAGAAAACCCTCTTCTCTTCTCTTACTTAATTATAAAATTAACCAAACCTTTCTCCCGTCCTCCCCCTTATTTCTCCCTTGTTACAACATAAAACTTCACATAATTTTCTATCTGCTTCAAATATTTCCATATTTCATTATTTTCTCTTATAATTTTTTTAACTTGTCTCAAATCTTTCTCCCTTTCCCCCTTTTATTTCTCTCTTATAACAACATCACAGCGATTTTAAACTTATAGCCTCCACACAGTTTTCAATCTAAGTCTGCAATTATTTCAATCCTTTTATACAAATGCACAATACTTATTGCTTCATTATTTAACTTGCCAATTACTATTTCCCTTTCCCAATTCCAACCATCTCTTGTTAATTCTTAAACAATTTTTATTCCCTTTAACTCCCAACAGCTTTAAATCTATTCTTATTCATGTTATATGTCTTTTATCCCTCTAATAAGAAAAAGAAAAACAACACGCCCAACAAGAGTCCAGAAAAATTCCACTTGTTCTTGCAGGTCTCCTCTTGATGTTAATCCCTCTCATTGTCAGACTCTCCAAAGTCTCTCCTGTAAATTCCACCTTTCTCCGTAACTGTTCCAAACAGTCCCCTGCATCTTCCAGATGTCAGCTCCAGTCTTTTGATGTTGATGTTGATCCGTCTCAAAGAAAACATTGCCAGTCTCTTCAAGATCTCTCCTGCAAATTTCACCTTCTCCATAACAGATCCCAGCAAAACTCTGCCTCTCATAAATACATCTCCAGTCTTTTGATATCAATCCGTCTCTTCCACCATTCTCCATCACAGCTCCAGGCACAACTCTGTGTCTAAAAATGGCCATGGTTTCCCTTTGTTTTCCACCATGTTTATCCTTCTCTTTCCCCCTCTGTCCTCCATTTTAACAGGCAGTTTTTAAAAGCACTTTGTCCTTAATTATTCTCTCACAACAGTCAATTTTCTTCTAAAAATCCTCATTCCATAAATGTTTCTCTCAAACAACAAATGACCCATAGCTGTACTTTTCTTTAAAAAAGATAAATCAACTCACCAGCTGGATGATGTGTAAAAACAACATTCCTTTATCTCTACTAACTTGATATTATCCAATTAATCACTGCAGCAGTAACTCTTCACTCCCAATGTTTTTCTCCATTGAAAAAATAAAAGTTAATCAATCTTGTAGTTAATTCTGGAGAGACTTTCATACGCCCGCAAATCATCTTCTCCCCTGCCTTTAAATTCTCTCTCTCTTTTTTTCCCCTTTTCCTCTTGTTCTTCCTCTGGATAAAGATTATTTGAAATGACTCTCCCACTACATACTGGGAGAGGATGATTAAGTATCTGCCCGCCAGTTGTTAACCCTCACTCCACTGCACCAAAGGCACCCCATCCGTCTGTCTCGATGTTAACATTCTCAGGGAATGAAGACAGAATGACCTTCCATTCTGGATCAGCATCTGAGTGGTGTCAGCCACAGCCCCACTCTCCCATGTTGAAAATCCAACGAAACGACTTCATTACCCCATGGGATGAGCTTACAGGACCCTTTGTGGCATGCTCTTCACATTCCCCTTTTCTGAGGAATATTAAGCTCCATCTGGGAAGCTCCCAGAGAGCTACCGCCGTCCAGTCATGGCAGAGTTCAAAACTCTGCTGGCACGGTCGTCCATGTTCTTCACCGGAAGTCTACATTATCTGCTTTTATATATAAAAAAATGCATGTTGTTTTTTGGTATCAGCCTGTTTTGCCCATTGTATATTGTTCTGCTAAAGTTTTACTGTTTACTGTTTAACCCTTGCCTATCTGGCCAGCTCAGTCTGAGCGGGAGTGTGGGGGGAGGCAGTTTCAAGAATACCACTATCATCATCGTCCTGGCATTATTTTATTACAATTTTTAATGTTTCTTGCTGGTGGTGGTTGCTGATCTCCTTTGTTCATTCCTGGGCGGGTAGGGAATCATTTTCCTGCAGTGATGGGGTATTTCCTTTAGCACAAATATTTTTTTATTTTAGCAAAAACCATTCCCATCAGAGCCCAATAGATTTTTGTAAAAATCTTTTCATAGGGTTTTGACTGAATAGGGAATGCATTTCAGTCTGTGCTGCCCTGTTGTGTAAAAAAAAATAAATGGGCTTGATGTGTGTGTGTGATTTGTAGATTGAGAAATTCTTGTGTGGGTAGATGGGTGTTTGGGCCTAGAATCCATTTTGTTTTGTTGTATAAGCATCTCAATTATATTGTAAATATTTGCTTATCAAGGGAAAGATGGGCAGGGTCAGTGCATGAGGCCCTGTTACTGTTGTCCATGTTCCTGTACTGTATTTGTACATAACACCTGAACAGTGCCTCTACTTCCTTTTGAACCTTTCTTGATTATAATAGTCCAGGACCACTGCACTCTTCTTGGCACACCAATAAGAGAAGGCAGAGCATTGGAACAACCAAAATTCAGACATTAAAAATGAGATTTATGGAGTTTTGTAATATTTCAGATTTGGGGGGTATAGGTTGTTTTAGATACAGGCTGAGTGAACATGAAGCCACCTTAAACATTCTAACAAATAGCCAAAATTCATTGCTACTACATCAGATCTTCAGACAGAAGCAGCAAGCACCCTAAATGTTGTTAGTTTACAGAGTTCAAACTCAACTCTATCTATGGATTTCTTCCTTTGTCCAACTCCTGTATTCAAATTGCAGTTTCTATTGTTTCTTTTCACATGGAGTCAACAAGATCATATCATCTCTTTGTCTTTGTATTCCTGCTTTTGTCCCATTCAAAAGTGCTTAAGAAAGATGTTTTACATTTAGTTCCAATGGAGACACTTCACCTGGATATCCTGGATTTTTATCATTCCTTTGTCAAGTCAGACTAGGAATTGATTTACAGAGATAGTCCTATTTGCCCCTCCTCTTTTGTAGCATCTTGTCTGATGAAGAGATCTGGAGATCCTGAAAGTTTGCATGATTTTTGTTATCTTTGAGCTGGCCTAATAAAGGTTTTGCCCTGATATGGATTTTGGATTGCCCTAATATGGATTCATAGAATAGTATCAGCAAAAACCATTACAACATGAATTTTATCCTTCTGGCTACCAGCCAACAAGCAGTCCAAAGTCACCAGGTTTATTACTAATTTTTGTGGTTTTTTGAATCCTGGCCCAGTTAACTGAAGATGCTTTGATTTGCTTTATAGTATATTGGATGATTTGCATGACTTTTTTTTTACTCCATACTGCTAAATAGCAGTAACTCATTTTCAATTAATGTGCAATATTTGACATATGACCTGAAACAAAACTACCCCTTAGCAATAGTTTATGTTTGTGTTGTTATCAAGCTCTCTATCCTCAGTAATGAATGTTTAGTGCAGCATTTCAAAGATGTATGTGCTCTAAGGAAAATAATCATTTGTACCTTCCTGACTTGGTTTAGCGATCTTCCAATGTGGAAACTGCCTCCCAAATCAGGACTATTTCTATCTCTAGATTATAATTTTAAAAGCAAAAAACTGGAAGATATTCTGCACAGATGACTGTAGCTAAAGCAAAACGCACACATGTGCAAACATTTTTTTAAAAAATCATTTATTTCCTTTTTGTGGTGCAAGTTAATACATAATATTCCTGGCTAAATTCTTCCTATTTGATCATGGGGCACATTCCCCCCCCCCAAAAAAAATGTGATTATATAACCCAAACTCTCTCACTTGCAGTCATTGATTCTTATTTGCCTGTTACCTCAGTTTGCCTGTGTGTGAAATGGGCTTCTACCTTTCCCACCTCCCATTGCTTCAATAAGTGAGCTCTACCATAAATTGCTTTCACTGTGTTATTCTGGGAGTGAGGTGACGTGACCCCCTTGGCTCTGCCTCCAGTGAATCCACTTTCTGCCCACCAATTAGGGTTAGGTAACTGAAGTTTGGGGTGGGAAACTGCACCACACTTAAAACCACTGATGCCTAAACTTATTCTCGCCTGTTCTCCAAACTATACTCTGGCACCAGCAGCCAGAACCACCTAGGACATCCTTGGGAGAATTAACCTGCTTATTCCATGGATCTCTTCCTTTGTTTCTCATGACAGTAGGCCAGGAAAAATGACAGAGTAAGGAAAGAATAATCCTGTACCTTCTCCATGTTTTTCTTTTTTCTCCTTAGAAAATTAGGACAGGAATGGGGGGTGGGGAAAATTTAGGCCTCATCTACACCAAACAGGATATTGCACTATGAAAGCAGTATATAAAAGTCAGGAGCCACACCAAGCAGGATATAGTGGTATGAAAGTGGTATATGGTATGTGTCAGTGGGCCTAACAGTTGTCAGGGAACTTCAGTACCGCTATAAAGCAATAGTGTGGCTCCTGCCTTTTATATACCACTTTCATAGTGCAATATCCTGCTTTATGTAGATGAGGCCTTACTCATAATGCAAGCCTATGAATGTTTACTCATCAATTTATGCCACCATATTCAATGCCTCTTATTTCTTTTATTCCATATTACAAAGGTGATGGATTGCAATAAAAAGCACCCAGCTTCATCAGGAGCATCATCTTCAAAACCTTCATATTTTGGATCTTTGGACTAGTACTTCACATGCATTGGGTATCCTAAGTGTACATGGCCAGGTGTCTCAGTGCTCTTTCCTTACGCTAAGAGTCTACCTTTCTGGTTCTGCCTGCACTGGTTCAAAAGAAAGTGCCCTGTCTGTTTAATCTGAACATCAGTGAAATGCTTATGTAGTGACTGTACCTTTTTTGAAAGCCTTTTTCTTTACAGTAATTTGAATTTGGCTAATACATGCTATATATATATTTTAAAAAATCCCTAAATTTATCAATATATGACTTATTTCAGAATATATGGTTAGGATGGCAGTTTTAGTGTGAGATATACTGTTATTTTTCTTTCAGAGGTCTTACATATGGGATACAGCCTGCCCGCCTAGAAATATACTCTGCCCCTTCTGTGCCCCCCCCCCACTGATTTTTTTTTTCTGGTGCTGCCACTGAGGCAGTTTTAAGTGGCAGTAGATGGAGGAGAAGAGGAAAGGCAATGGATCAAAATAATAATTTCAAAAAATCCATATGGTGTGAGCCATGACATGAAGAGGAGCATGTGGAATTCAGGCAGCCAAATCATGAAGTAGATGTGTGGGTGGATAGCTGGAAATGAAGCTGTTGGTTGAGACAGATTTTATGAAATCATTTTGACCAGTGGCCTTAGCAGCACAAGGAACAAAGGAGATAGAACCTGGTTTAGCAAAACATTCAAATTCAACATCAATGGTTAAAGCTCCCACAAATTCAAACCCCATTTACACAACCATTCACCAACCACAGTTGTCCTAACTACAAGTGCCGACTTTCAGAGGATAGATCACACCACAATGCATTTTTGATGGCTTCACTTGAACTCTTCTGGAATTTATTCCAATGACAGCAGCCATCTAAGGAACTTGGGACACTCGCCATTTAATCAAGTGAATGAGCAAACAAAAACTCAACTGCATGTTTTCTTTTCTACCCACCTAACATGAAATTTACACTGGCTTACAGCCCAGACCAAGCATTTACTCCTGCACCTGTGACAAATTCAGGACTGAAATCTTGTGGTGTATTAGAACTTGAAATAGGAAGGAGAAATCACAAAACATAATGAATTTATAGTAGAGTTTTCAAAATGGAGAGAGTACAGTAAGAGTACAATATTGCTGCCAGTAATGACACTTCTTTCTCCAGTCCTAAACACTTTACTTGTTAAGCTAGTCTTATGGCAGAACTAGATATTCACTCAATAGATATATTGATCCTGTAAATCCTACCAGCAGCACTGGCTCTCACTGTACTTCGGATCATTCATGGTGCTTTGTCTCTCCAAACAGCTATCCCTCATTTCTGCCTAGAAATAAAGAACTCTGGGACTTGTAATCTTCAGAGAGCACGCCCCACAGGTAAGCACAAATCTCTCCTCTTCTGCAACTACAAGTTTTAGCTTCACCACACAAGCACACAAGCTTTGTTCTAGGGAATGGCCTGAGCCAGGAACTCACTGTTCAGAATATATCTGATTCTGCTCTAACTCTACTTCCCTGATTCTGGACCACTGTTAGATATATGTCTCGACCAAAAATTTCCATTAAAAATCCGAAAGCATGATCTATAATTTAGGCTCCCACGCTATGCAAAGTGACTTGTGAGTTAAGTTCCATTGAATTCAGTGAGTAGACATGCAGAAGATTGTACTGTTAATGGCCATGTCTACACCAGGCAGTTATCCCGGGGTCGTCTCCAGGTCATCGCTGTGCGCCCAAATAATGCACAAGAGTTCCCGGGGTCAACCGGGGATGACCAGAGACTTTCCCTGGGATAACTCAAACCAGGGATGTCCCATTTTTTCTGTGGTCCCAGGACAACCCAAGGACTGCAGCTTGTATGGCGCTGGCTCCTGGGCCCTCAAACGAGCACAAAGCTGTGCGGGGTGGCTCAATGCACCTGGGGGTGGGAGGCAGCACTTTTGCTATCCCTGGGGTGGTGATGGGTGGGTTGGACATGGAGTTTGGCAGGGGGTCCACTTACTTTTTTGCCAAACTCCTCTTTAAAAAAAATGGCACCTTCGATGCCCCTCTGCCCTTTCGGGATGTCATGCGGATATATGCTGGGGAAGGATTGCAGAAGCAGGTAAGTCCTCAATCCTCCCTCCCGCTACATCCTCAGGTGTAGATGAGCCCAATGTATTTCTCCCTGTCATGGTAATAGGTTGCATCATGTTCCTGCGATCAAGTAAAGTGTGAGCCTTACCAGAAAGGAGAAAGGAACATGAACATGCATACATGCATACATACATACAAGAAATGTGATAAAACAGCAGCTCCACATCTCTTGTAACACTGAAGCCTGGGTCTAACATCAATAATCACAGTTCACTCTTGAATAGATGTATGAAGGTGTCATTTTTCTTGCTTTAAAAATGTGAATTACTGTTTTAAAAATTATATATTAATAACTTCTTGGTGGTCAAAATGCTTATAACATTTACCTCATTTTTCCTCATAGCAGCCTCTCACTTCTATTGCCCATTAGCCTATTCAGTATTTTGCACATATGCATCAGGTCTGCACAGTTTGAGACTCAACAAGCTGAGCACAACCCTCCAGGCATCTATTAAAGTCTGAACAGAGCTTTAAAGTCCCTCAATGTTTGGACTTCCAGGCAGACAGCAACAAGAGGCGTTCTCTTTGCTTTCTTTTTTTTTCAAGTAGCTGATGGGCTGTAAGACATGGCTGACAAACTGCATGTGATTCAGTGGCCACATTGTGTATGCTTGAGTTAAATGTATCTGTTATATTGCTGTCAGTAATGCCTTAGATTTTTTTTGTTGGGTTCTGAATGATATTTGTTATCATTTTACTTTGGATTCAGTGTATGTATGTATGTGCATATTGTATCCACATTTTATGCCTGTAGTAAAATTAATTTAAGCTAATTTTTGTATTCAGTGAACTTATTGGGAATGCCTGTAAGGATCTAGTTAAAGAAAAAGAATAGACCACTAGCTCTTTCCCAAGGGATGATGGAGTTCCTGTAATGATTATAGCCACTGGCTGTATGACCTGTATTAGCAGGGAATAAATGTTGGCGTAAGTTATAAAGACACGCAATTCATTCTAGGAAGAGGATGGGGGGGGGGGGCTTAAGGCACTTGCACACAACGAAAGGCTGGAGACCAGGATGCTTTAATTGTGTTGTTACAGTCCACAGTGAAAACATGCATTCTTTTATGGCCTAGTGCAGTCTGAGATTATGCTGGTTTTGTAAGTAGGGTGTCCTTCAAGATGAACTGGTGGGGGAGGGGATGGAATTATCCTCTCAGAGATGATGATGATGATGACGATGATGATGATATAATCATTATTAGATGTATTGTTGACCTGCATCCAAGGACATCACTAGATCCCAAGTAAAGCACTTTCCCCGAGAGCTTGGAGAAGAAAGCCCTCCCTCTTTAGAAGTCTCACAGACTTCTAAAGAGGGAGAATTCTCTGGTGGGGAGAATTCTCACTGATGTTTGGGGCAGGTGCTTACCAGAAGCAGTGACAGGAAACACTTTCCCTGTTTCCCCCACCAGCTTTTTAAAAACGGCTGTTTTTGCTGCCATTGCATGCAGCAGAAGGTGCACCCCTCCCCATCTCCATTACTCCATATCATGACATTCTGCGCATTGTGTGTGAGGGGAAGGGGGAGAAGATGGATAGGGATGCTGCTACTTCTTGCAACGTCAGCAAAGCAAAAACCAAAATAAGAAAAAAAAGAAAAGACAAGAAAGTAAAACCAATCCCACTGCCACTCCCAATAAACCCACCCCTGAAAATTCCTTCAAATATACCTCCCTCCAAAGAAGACAACATTTTTTTCTCTTCCGGTGTCCTCTTTCTCCCAAACCTCCCAGCACAGTTTCTACAAAATAATTTTCAGATCAGCTTTATGTTTCTTTTCTCCCATCCCTGGTGATGTTTTGAAACACTTTCTAAAGTTGTTTTTTTAAAAAAAATATTTTCATAAATTTGGAAGATGAGTATATTAAATCAATAGGTTGAAACAAAGAACAGATGGGCATTTCCTTTCTAAATGCATTTAGAAGGCAATCTCATCATACAGCATCACCCCAAGGACATGCCTGTTAAAACATAAATAAAAAAGGATTGCAGCTTCCACTGGCCAGCTATCTTTTTTTTAAAAAAAATCCACAAAAACAAAAACCCAAGGATGTCCTTGGGAACTACACCATATCATAATATAGAGCTGTTCCCATTGGGTTATTCTCAATGAGAAACAGCACTGGGCTGCTTCTGCTTTTCCTTCTTTTGGTCGTTTAACAAGGCAGATGACTACATCAGGAACACAGAGAAAAGTTTCAAAGGAACGGAAAGCTCTGGCAAATGGTGCATTTTTCAATTCAATGAATTATTTCATAATTTTTCCTCATTAAACCAGAAACCATGGAGCAGCAGAACGCAGGGCAGAGGGAACCAGAGAAACAATAAAAAACATAACAAGTAGAAAGCAAACAAACTTATCGGCCCTCCTACATCTATTATGTGCCAAAGTAATATGTGCTATTATTGTGGCTTGAGTAAATAGTGCAAATGTATGACCGAGAGAGAGAGAGAGAGAGAGAGAGAGAGAGAGAGAGAGAGAGAGAGAAATGTGGATCTTTTGAATAATAATTCTTGGAACATCCAGTTGCTTTATCTGATCTGATATCTGTGGCTTTGACCAGAAGCTACACAACACATTAAAGGTAATTGTTTTCTAATCTCTCACCAAGTTAGCAGAATTGCTTTGTACCTGGACATAGAGAAATAATACTGAAAATACAAGGTTACTGCAATGCAAATAAAACATTTCAGGAGTGCCACGTGTTTGGTACATGAGTTATAACAAGGAGAAAAGAAACTATAGCAAGGGCACTGTCCAAATTACCATAATCTTAGTTAGAAAGAATTTCAGTACCATATTTACTAAACGTTTGACAAGGAATGTTTTGTTGTAGACACTTATTTTCAAGGACTCCCACAGTGACTCCAATTATGATAGCTCCCAGACTATTAAGCAGCCTTTTATACTGCATAAGCAAGCAGCTCTTTGGGGAGTACCTTTATGTAAAACACAACAATAAATCTACTTTGGGCATAATTAATGTTGATGTATGAAAACATCTTCTTTTAGAACATGCTCAATGCCACACACACAGAGAAAAAAAAGTAATATGGTTTTGTATTGGGTTAACTGTAAAACAAATGTTAGGAACAAAATAGCTCTATTCTTTCCCACCTTTTGGGAAAAGTATTGCTTAATATTTTCCTGAACATACATATGTGAAAGTATATTTACTGGCTGAATGAACTAAGGCCTTTGGTTTAACTCACCTGTTTGGCATTCTGTTGGTAAGTTTGTTTTGAAATTGCAGTATTTTTCTGGAAGACATCTATCTATAACTTCACTTTGGCATGTAGGTCAATGTGTTGAGAGTCATGTGGAAGAAAATATATAAATCCATCAGTGCATCCAGTGGTACCCATTTCCCTTCCTTTTCTATGACATTTCCCCCTTTTCTTCTACAATGTTTCTACTATTTTTCTTCTGACTTTATCCAAGTGTTGTCTCATATCTCTTCCACGGTCCAGCTCTTTCTCTTTATGAAGACAGAACTTTTCATTTTTCATTGTCATCATTTTATGGATTTTCTCATTTAAGGACAAACCTAAAGTTGAGCATCTCATCATTATTCTAATGAAATCTATTGTTTTCACCTGCCACATGATCAAATACATGATAGAACATATTTATAGTTCTTGTATGAATTCTAGCCCACAGGTGGGTATGTTTTATCCAAAAAATAGTGATTTGAATTCATTAAAAAAAAACCCTCTTTTTACAGTCTGCATATAATCCAAAATTGAATACACCTGAAGAAGTAATTCCAGATCAGGCATGTTCCAAAGTTTTCTGGGGCTGGTGGAGCTGAACTTATTGTGTTTGCCTGGCTGTGGGAAAACCCAATTTGGCAAGCAGAACAGTACATTGGTCACAGATGCCGGTAGAACTTGTTAAGGGCTCATGTTAAGTTACATAAAGAAAGGAAAATGGGAATGGCCTCCCTTCCAAAAGATGTAGTGGGTATTCTTATTTGCAGATTTCTGAACAGATTTTGAAATCACCTGAAATAAAGATGGGCTGTGTGGCCCTTTCAGTCATTGATCCATGGCAGGATCTACACTACTGCTTTATAATGGTTTATAACAGTATTGACAACTGTTGGGGGCCAGGACACATTCCATATACTGTTTTCAAACTGCTTTCAAAGTGTTATATCCTGCTTGGTATAGATCTGGCCCATGTCTTCCTTCAAACCAACAGGGACAACCACATGTATCATTCAAAATCAGTAATGGAAAATTTTAAAAAAATCGAGTATGAAGTCTGCTTTAACCCTTGTTTTAGATAAATATTCCTATTCATCCCAAATTTCCTTTTTCCTGTCCTATAAGAAGAAATCTATATGTAATTGCCTACACCCACTCCACTTTCTGTGATGCTGAGTAGCAATTATGTAAAATCTTAGACATTTCTTCTCCCACATCTTTTGGGAAAGTTACTTTACAACACCAGCACATGTGTCATTTTGCCATTTTCCTGCTGAAAAATGTCCTTGCATGATCATTTTTATCCAGTTTTTAAACACTAGTGAATTGTTAGCATTTTGCCAGTGCTGACACAACCCATTTCTACGAAGTATTCTTATACAAAGCTAAAAAAAAGAAAGAAAAAAAAGGCCTGCCTTAGTATAGGGCCTATAACAGAATACAATGAACATTATATATATATATATATATATATATTCATTAAACAAAAAACCTACAGTTTACAAAAACAACGTTAAGGCTCTACAGTTTCTAACCAAGCACCAAAAAGCAGGGAAATTGGGAGTTAAGGCTCCCAAGCCTTAATGCCACATCCTCTCTAACGAGGCAGAAAGTGCAAGTGAAATTCTCATTCTCCCAAAGCAGATAATTTTGGTCAATATCCTGCCCTTCAAAGAACCAAAGCATGAGGACAGGATGGAGAATATGATATGCAGAGATGACTGTGGGGTTGTGGAAAACTGATGACGAACAACTTAGGGCCACCTACTTCTCTTTTTTTGTTTAGAGCAGCCCTTCCCCAACCTGGTGCCCTCCAAAGGTGTTGGACTACAATTCCCATCATTGCAAGTCAGTATGTCCCATGGTCAGGAATGCTGGGACTTGTCATCTCAAACACCTGGAGGGCAGCAGGATGGGGAATGCTGTTCCATATCCTTACCAATACAGGGTCTGCCCAATACTTTTCTCTCACACACATCTCGCATATAGCAGCATGCTTGATAACAAAAGGGGCACTATTCATTACAGATCTAGAACCAGAGCATGTGGCAGGCACTTTCAACTTTTGGTCAATATCCTGCCCTTCAAAGAACTGATATATTTTCTTAAAATGTGTTTCTACAAAATATACTGTTCACTCCCCACAATCTCTCCACAATACATCATCTCATCAAAGTGACAGAAGAGCAGAAAAGGTTTAGTTAGGCTGTCTTGAACTCCTTTCAGATGAGATTAGTTTGCAATCCTATTCCATTTGGGAGTAAGCCCTAGTGAATTCAGTGGCATTGACTTCTGAGAAGACATGTGTAGGATTCAAGTGTAAACCAACCTTCTCCAGCCTCGTGCTCTCCAGATGTTTTGCACTGTAATTCCCATGTTATTGGGAAGACAAAAAACATTTCATCCTTAATTTTTAAAAAATACTTATGCATGAAAGTATTAGGTGGTAGCTCTGCCTTTGATCTCACACTGAACACATGAGAGAAATCCTCTGTGTTAGTTCTCCAACACCACATATTTGATATTCTAGAAACATACATCCTAAGCCATGTGTTGAAAACTAATGTTGATGTCTGAAGGACTATCTGGATTAGGTATTCAAGATTCATTCATTGTTGCTTCATTTGGTTTAAAATAGTCTATTTAAACTGCACATCTTTTGGAGTTCCTTGATGGATCACATATCTTAATGCTGGAAAACATCATACTTTAGAACACATGTGGGCAAAACATAGATCTATCCTGATGTTTTGGACATCAACTTGCAGCATTCCTGATCACTGCCCATCCTGGTAGGGGCTTTTATGAGTCGAATTCCAAAACATCTGGAGATCTACATTCTACCTGCCCTTGTTCTAGAACAGCATTCCCCAACCTGGTGCCCATCAGATGTGTTGGGTTGCAACCTTCAACATGAAGAGATGCTCTTAAAAAAGAGCACTAGGTGGTCCTAAGTAGTTCATCATCATTTTCCACAACCCCACAGTAACCTCTGCATATCATATTCCATATCGAGATGTTTGAGATGACAAGTCCCAGCATTCCTGGCCATGTGACATACTGACTTGCAATGATAGGAGTTGTAGTCCAACACCTTTGGAGGGCACCAGGTTGGGGAAGGGCTGCTCTAAACAAAAAAAGAGAAGTAGGTGGCCCTAAGTTGTTCGTCATCAGTTTTCCACAACCCCACAGTCATCTCTGCATATCATATTCTCCATCCTGTCCTCACGGTTTATCTGCTTTGGGAGAATGAGAATTTCACTTGCACTTTCTGTCTCCTTAGGGAGGATGTGGCGTTAAGGCTTGGGAGACTTAATTCCCAATTTCCCTGCTTTTTGGTGCTTGGTTGGAAACTGTAAAGCCTTAACGTTGTTTTTGTAAACCGTAGGTTTTTTGTTTAATGAATTTCATGGAATTGTGTAATGGATGACTGGATATTATACAGTTGACAAGCAAGCCAGCATCAGCTAGGATGTTACACCATTTTGACATCCAATATAAAATCAAAGCTAGTGATATGTGTTGTATTCACTTTTCAAAAGAATAAATGAACCCCAGAAGTTATGCTCTCTCACTTGAACTTTTCAATAGCCATTGTCCAGAGATAAAAGCTTTCTATGACTGACTCATGAAAAGAAGCATTTCATGTTTTGTGTCTGTATTTGGAGACAACCTGAAAAAAAATCTACTTGACTAAAAACTCCCTGATTAATTCTGGAAGCACACAAGATGATACAAGAAAATATCCTAAATTAGAATAAGTTACAGTTTATTATATTAATTATTATAGCTCATTTTATGCTACATGCTTTTTCTTCCTGTTTGCATCTTAAAGTAGCAGATTATGATCATGTTTGTGGTCAAGTTTCAAGCCTGCATGGGCTGCATTTCCATCCATGGATATTTACTTAAAAGACCCATTGAATTTCCTTTGTTCTTTAAAAGCAACATATTTGCTTTTAGATTTGCCACTCTCAGCACTCTGCGTGTGCTATGTATGCCTGCTCCGACTACCCTATTGTTCCCTGCAAGGCCCAGCCAGGGGAGGGCAATAAATTAAACCAAGGGATGAAGGATGGGATTCCATCAAGTTCAGCTGAGAGCATTTGCTGTAGGACATGGACCTAACAGGAACGGTGAGGCCAGGTTTCTGGCAGACCCATTGAGGTAACTTTGCCTCATAAAGCAATGGACATATGAACACTGTTATTATGGACTGCCACTTTGTCTTTAGTAGTCTGAGGTCCAGACCTCTTCAGAAGGGTGAATAGTGTCATGTCATAGGGTGACCACATGGAAAGGAGGACAGGCTATCCAAAATGATGGCCAGCACAACATCTTGTGATACTAAATTCTATACTTAACCAGAACTGTACACAGTATTCTAAGTGTGGTCACACCATAGATTTGTATAAAGGCAGTATGAGACTGGCAGTTTTATTCTCAATTACTTTTCTTATAATGCCTAACATGAAGTTTGCAGTCTTTACAGCTGCCACACACTGGGTTGGCATTTTCATTGAGCTGTCAACCACATTCCCAAGTTTTTTTCTTGTTTAGTCACTGCAGGCTCATATCCCATCAGTGTATATGTGATGTGGGGATGCTTTGCTCCAGTGTGCATCACTTTACCAATGCTTATGTAGTACTGTTGTTGCCATTTTGATGCCCATTTTCCCACTATGGAGAGATTCTTTTGGAGATCTTTGTAATCTCACTTCATTTTAAAAACCTAAAATATTTTGGAGTCAGCAGCAAATTTGTCCATCTCACTGCTCACTTCTATATGCATGGTGTGAAGAAAGTGGACAGGAAGGCAGTTTCTCCCTTTCTCATAATATTCGAATGAGGGTGGAAGTGAGCAGTGACGTAGCCATGTTTGGTGATGATGCCAAATTATTTAGTCTTGCTAAAACAATGGGGGATTGTGAGGAGCTCCATAAAGATCTCTGCATACCAAGAGAATAGCCATGAAAAGGGCAAATGCTGTTCAATGTAAGAAAGTGTAAAGTGATGCACATTGGGGGAATCACAATTTCACATATACACTGACAGGCTCTGAGCTAATTAGAGGTGACTGACCAAGAAAGAGTTTGGAGCAAGGGAGGTGGACAGCTTGATGAAAACGTTGATCCGGCTGCTGTGAAAAAGGCAACCTCCGTGTAAGGTGTAATTAGGAAAAGAATCCTAATTCTTGAACACTAATATGAAAAATAGTAGGTTCTCTGAAATGCACTTGATGTATGTGGATTCTTTAATCTTACTAGAGTAAAAATAACATATTTTAGTATTAGATTCATGACTATATTGGCAGTAAGTTAGTTGGGAAACAAATGTATTAGGAAGCGTGAAAAGTGAGTGTATTGCATCATTTGTGACAGACTTCTCTATTCATACATAGTTTATGGTATGTAGTAAGTAAAGAACAAACCTAAGGATGCCTTTCTGTGTGTATATATGAGAGAGACAGGCACACAGACATAGAAAGACAGTGGGCCAGGCCTAGATTTCCAGCCTAACCTATCTTACAGGGTTATTGTGAGGGTAAAAGTAGCACATGCCATAAACCCAAACATTACCAAACATTTGTTTTACATTTCTGTGAAAGTGAGCAGGAGAAGAAACTCACTAGATGGTTTTGGGCCAGTCATATACTGTTAGACTAACCTACCTCATGGTTTTTTTGTGGGGGGAGATATGGCACTTGAAAGAATGATCAGTCTAGGGCTTTCCTCTTCCTCCTCACTAGAGAAGCTTCTTTGCAACTGATCAACTAAATGGAGTCTGAACATCGTCTTATATCACTACATCTGACCCAGTACCAAGAATAGCCATGTGGGTGTTTAGAAATATTGCTGAATTCAATTTTAATCTATCCAAGTTTGGATTTTTATTTTTATTTTTTTGCTCTAAAAATAGCCTGTGGTCAATGAATCCTATATTAAGCCTATCAAAGATGTTGGTACTGGAGATAAGAATACACAATAGTTTTGTTCAACCTGATCAAAAAATATTAGAAAAGCTAAGAGAATTCAGAATGTCACTGACTCTTCTACTCTACAGGGTTGTTGTGCTGATAAAATGGAGGAGGATTATGTAAGCCACCTTAGGTTCCTTGCAAGAGGAAAAAAAAGGCAGGATATAAATGTAACACTAATACACGTATTACTACTTCTACTAATTATTATTATTATTAATTATAATAACAATGAAGGAATAAAAAATCTTTAAAAATCAAATACATGGATTTTTTAAAAAAGAAAAGAAAAAGAGGGGGGAGCTTAACCCCTTCTCTCATGAAAAGCCTTGGTCCCTAAATACACAGAGCTCCCAGAGAGAAGTACAACCAAATCCACACACCCCTTCAAGCTAGTGCATGGTGAATGAGACTTATTGCACTCAGTGGAACTTACTTCTGAGTAGACATGCCTTGGATTGAATCAATATGAAAATTAATGATCAGCAGCCATAATCAAATGAACATACACACATACAAAGCATGCAAGCAAGTTGTTAATTGTAGACTTATTGTGCTGTAAAGGAGAAGGAATTCTCACACACATCTCTCCCTCTCCGCCTTCCAAGGTCCCAGACTGGTTTTTTTAAAATAAAAGCTACAATCTTCTACACACTTACCTGGAAGTAAGACCATTACATTCAGTCAATGGAACTTACTTCTGAGAAGAGACTACACCAATGTATTTGAACAGCCTCCAAATTAGGGGAAGGCTGATTTGGAAGGATCATAGAGGATACTCCCATTTCGTTTTCAGCAATACCTGGGAAAAACATAAAAGAGCCATGCTGGATCAGACCAAGGGTCCATCTAGTCCAGCATTCTGTTCACATAATGGCTGACCAGCTGTCAATGAGAAACCCACAAGCAGGACATGAGTGCAACAGCACTCCCCCACCTATGTTCCCCAGCAACTGGCGTACATAAGCATACTGCCTCTGACATTGGAGGTAGTATAATGCCATCCAGACTAATAGCCATACATACCCTTCTCTTCGAGAATTTGTCTAAGCCACTTTTAAAGCCATCCAAATTGGTGGCCATAACTACATGTTGTGGTAGCTAATTCCATAGTTTAAATGTGTGCTGTGTGAAGAAGCATTTCCTTTTATCTGTCCTGAATTTCCCACCAATCCACTTCATGGAAAGACCTCGGTTTTAGTATTATGAGAGAGGAAGAAAAATATCTCCCTATCCAAATTTTCCACATCATGCAAGTTTGCATACATCTCTATCATGTCTCCCTTTACTCACCTTATTTCCAAGCTAAACAATTCCCTCATAGGGGAATTGTTCCAGCCCCTTGATCATTTTAGTTGCCTTTTTCTACGTTTTTTCCAGCTCTGAAAATATCCTTTTTTTAGTTGTGGGAGGTAGAGTGTTAATTCCTGGGGGACTTTCCACATCATTCCTCTGAACAATATTGATCCTAGATACAAACAACAACACTTTGGCATGTGCTAAAATAGGTTTCGGAATGCAAGAATCAGGCATCGGACATGAAAAACTATAATTTACTCCTTTCAATAACCACTTACAGTGTTTCCAAACAGGTTGGTATCTCGAATTTTAATCTAGTAGGGATGGCCAGATCACACAGTTCCCTTCTGTAGAGTCTTGGCAGAGAAGCTCCATCACTCCCTCTGAGACATGGTTGGTGACAATGTGCGAGAGGGTTCTCATGGTGGCAGCACATCTGCATGCAGAACTCCCTGCTCCAAGAAGTTAGGTCATCTTCCTTTTTATCTTTTTTCGGTTTACAAGTGAAGTCATATCATTTTAAACAGGCATTCAACTCTGCTGTTGGTCAGTTTTATTTATTTACCTTTACTTTTAGTTCTTTGTGTTTAAATTTTTCCTGCTGCTTTTAGCTTGTGGTAAATGTGTTATAAATATTGGTTATTATTTATATGCTTTTTTATGTTCTGTGATACACTTTAAGGAGAGCATCTATTTCTTAAATAAAAACAAATAAAACAGTGAAAAGGCAAACTTACTAGTTGTGTATGCCTGTTCTCAACTAAGTAAAATAAATAGGGGTGTTTCCAAAGGCATTGGCCAAACATATCTATTATCATGCAAAACAATTTGTGTCTGATACTTGATACCCAACACAGGACAATATTCTGTGAGCCTGTCTGGTATATCCAAAAGTAGCATGTGTAATACAATTTGAATTTTAATCAGAGTCTCAGGATATGCCTTTGCCATTTTCTGGATACCAGCCAGCTATTCCTGAATGATTTAACTGCTATTTACATACCTGAGCACAATGCGAAGCAGTTTATCACTGCTGGTATTATAGGCCTAGCCTTATCCATTAGTTTAAAACATACCCACTTGCAGTAATCACGTTTAAAGTAATGTAAGAGCAATGTCTAGCTCATTATTTCTCAAACCATTTGGGTCCCTGCGCTTAATATTCTGAAAGGGTTTTTGAATACAAGGTCATCTTGAGCTAACAATTTTTATAACTTTGTGAAGCAATTATATGTGTGTGTGTGTGTGTGTGTGTGTGTATATATATATATATATAATCACCGATGTACATTCAAGAGCTGTTCAAGTTACTTGCAAATGACAAGAATGTCAGGTCATTTACCTTGCAGCTTCATATAAGTTTTATTAATTATCCAGGTAATGCACACCATTAGGGGTGGTGTTGGAATATGTGTGGAAGGAAGGTTTGCCAAGGTTTTGAGGAGATGCATTGTGTCTCTCTGTATAGAGAGGTGTGGTACACATCCACACACAGGTTTTAGGCACCCTGCCTGCGATGACTGGTCCACTCAGCACTAGAATGCATGCTTTGCTTTCACTGCTGCAGAGTCCCCAAATACAGTGCTTTACTTCTCCCTAGACAATTGTAGCCATTCAGTTATGTGGGATAAAGTAAGAAGTGAACCTGAGGACACTAACGTGGTGGGGATTAGACATGTTCTGTCCACGGGTGACTCCAGCCATTGAGAAATTAGCTTGCTTGTGTTTTTACAGCCCTGTCTCTTCATCTATCTAGCCTTATCCTTAGTTCTGTTTGTTATGATATTAAGATATAGCAGAATCTTCCAAGTATTTAACAACAGTGGCAACACAATGACTCTCCCTACTATACTTCAGAGATGAAGAAAGCTTGGGGTCACCTAGGCATTTTGTGCGGAAGGACTGTGAGTTCTGTTAAGTTCTGGTGCTCAAAAGAAATTGCTGGGTTCAGCAGTCTTTAATTCTAATTATATATCTTTTGCACAAGGCTCTGGTTGGTGGATCTCTGAGTCAAAGTAAAAAACAGAGTAGATGCCACAAATCTAAAGTCATCCCATCCCAACCTAGATTCTTCAGAGCTAGGCAGAGGCTGTATTTGCCCTGAAAATAATGTCCCTTGCTAGGTGTCCCAAAATACAATGGCACACAATGAGCATCATCACACTGAGGGAAATCACTTTTCCTTACTGTCGCATCTTCGCCCGCGCTTTTGTCCCTCATTACTTCCTCTTTCGAAAGAAGTAAACACATGCGCATGGCCCATTCAGTGGTCCCTTTTTGATCAAGCTGCTTTTCCTGCACATGGCCTCAATCCGTTGGGAGAGGCGGGTGATAAATAAATATTATTATTATTATTATTATTATTATTATTATTATGGCAGGACATAGAGGCAAGTTCCATCTCTAAAATAATTCGGATTTACCGGGGTCTTTTTTTGTCATGCGAAGAAGGCTAGAAGGGATGAGAGGTGCACGGGATGCAGACGACATTGTGTATAGGACCTGCAAAAATCGGTGAGTGCCTAGTAATGAGAGTGCAATAAAATGCTTGTCTGATGATGCCCGAAGTTTGAAACAGTGAAATAACTGCTGTCAAACTTGAAGCCGATAGTTCAAACATCACATTTTACATTCTTTCCTGAATTATACGAGTTCACACTGCAGGTTGGATATGGTAATTTCGAGTGTTCCATAATGTAAATAAAATAAATAAATAAAAAACCTTAACATGAAATTATAGACCATTGACTATATTTAAACAAAAAATACCAAAAGAACCCCCTCAAAGTGTTTTACAACAGAAAATTTTAAAATACAAAATTAAAAACAAAAACTGTTTTTAAACAGTTTTAAAAAGCAGAATGCAAAATGTCTCAGTTAAAAACATTTTAAACAACCAAAAACAATTCTTAATCAAAACTGTTAAAAACAGAAAACTAACAGTCAACAGACTAGGCAGTCAGGGAATGCCTTGATGAATAAATAGGTCTTTAACTAGAACCTATAACATGCCCAAATCAGGGCCTCCTGAATACTGGTAGAGGATGCCACCATGGAGAAGGACCATTTCTGGATTGCCACCAGATGGCAATCTGCAGGTTCCTTCGCCAGTGATCTTATCAAGGCAACAGGTTCTAGCTCAACCTTCTCTCTGACACTCTATATTTCTATATAAATATGTTTCTAGTTCTCTTTGTTCCTATGGGCAGATGGATCAGTCTATTTCTGGTCCATATCAGTTACACATATCTTCATGAATCCATCTTGTCCCATTTCTATATTAGTCTACAGTTTTTTTAAAAAAAAAATCTGCACAAAATTCATAAATATGCACCTTAAACATATTTTCCACAAATACATATTTGCACACACACAAACCCTCTCTCAGAGTACATATTTCTAAATCTATTATACGTTAAAATATACATGTTTATATGCATTTTGGGTGTGTGTGTTTTTGAATTCAGAGCAGTGCAAACCGTAAAGGATAACTGCAGTCTGATCAGCTCACTTTGAAAGCATTCAAAATAATCACCGTTCACACTGACACTTTATTTGTAAATTAGAACGAACCATTTAATGGAAAGGAGACATCGTTCAATACTTGCCTCTAAGCAGAGCTCCACAGAGCCTTCCTATGCTTACTGTGACATTGTTACTAACACACATTGCTGATACAACTCTACTGAGTTATTTTGGACAATTCACAACCTAAATGTTGTGGGCGACATGCAAATATTTCCGTCTCCAGCTAAAAGCCACCAATAAACTATATTAGAAAAGGCCAAACTGTTTTTTCTTCCAATCCAATCCTAAAACATACCATAATTTGAAGAACTTCATTCAGTGTTTAGTTCTGTGCTTCTTATTACCACCTCCGTAATTTGGAATATATTATAATAGCGCTTCTGATTGTTTAAAATAATACCTTCCCATCCTCCCCAAATCTAACATTTTTGATTTAGTGTTTATCAGTTTATCAGGTTCATCACAATTTCTTCTTTTTTAAATTATTATGCACAATTCTATATTATTGGTTTACAACTGTCCAGGTTTAAACCATGGTGCTGTAGTTAGTCTCTAAAAAGATTTGAATAGCCCATGTCCTCCAGGTATCATTTGACTTTAAGTGCACATTGTCACTTCACTTTTCTAAAACCTAAGGATAAAATGATGCATCATTTATAGTCTGTTGCCAATTATTATTTGTGCACAAGCTACATGAGCATGTGATATCTGCAGAAATTAATGGGAATGTCCAACTGTTTTCCATTCCACCTAGATTTCAATCTGGTTTCCAAACCAGAATACTCCTGGTCTGAATTGCTAATAAATTGCTTATTAAGGATGTAACATTACACTCTTGCTGCTTCTTGACATTCTATAGGCTTTAGATGCTGTCAACCATGACATTTCATTAGAATATTTGCTTTCTGTTTTAGGATTGCAGTTTTAGACTTTCACTGATACCTTTCTAATTGGTCTCAGCTACTTAAATATGATTGGCTTCACATCCACCCATCTGCTCTTCTTGTTTGCATTCCTTCATGTTTATTTCTTAACCACTTATTCTTCTAATTTAAATTATTCCCATTTAAAAATGCCTGAATCATAACTAGTTCATAGTATTCATTTTCATCAAGTTGTAATAATTTATGTAATTATGGTATTTGTTAACAAGCTTTTTTTAAAAAAAACCTTATTTAGTGTTGTGTCTATGTGTTGCATTTACATAATTTACATGGTAAAATGTTTCTGATCTAAAGACATTTTAGTTCCCAGCCCTGCAGGGCCAACCAATCAAATATCTTCTTAGTTCAAAAGCTGCCCAAGAGATGGACAGCTCTATTGATGGAAACCTCCTTTCATTCTAGTCCCTTCCAAGCTGTTGCCAGCAGAAAAGGAGGAGCATCAGAGGCTATTTTTGCTTCTCTGTCCTCCAAAATAGGCATGGCCATATTCAGTGGCAACCAGGCGGAGGGCCTTTTTTGTCATGGCACTCTGCCTTTGAGATTTTCCCTTTCCTACGGTGTGACAGTCAGAATGAATAAATTAATACATTAATAAATCATAGCTGTTTAAGTTAGATAGGATTCTGAGCCTATCTAATCTTTTCTCCCTCCTGGAGGTGGTTGTCGTTACCAGGCCTGTTCCCCTTAGACCAGGGGAAGGAGTTTCAGGCTATCAATTGGAATCAGTTTCTGAAGCAGAAGAGACAGGACAAGAAATGTACCAACCTACATGGGAAGTGGGGGTGGTGATTCTCCCAGGCTCTTCATCATCCGGGGATGAAATTTTACGAGACTTTACAAGTGAAAACATTAACAACCCACAGTCTGTGCTAACTCAGGAATTCTCACAGGGGGAAGGAACTTCAGAGTTGGCAGAGCTAAAAGAAGGCAAGAGGCAATCGGCTCAGCTAGCTTCATGAAAAGGCTTTCCCTTTTATCGAAAGGGCAATTGTCTCACTTAATATAGCCAAGTGTTAACCTAGATGAAAATTCCTAGGGTTTAAACTCTCTTGAGGTGTGAAGAAATGTTTATTTGTTGAATACAGTTTTGTGGATTACTTGGCAGACCTCTTCCGTGTCTCACACTTCACTTGGAGGGCTTGGAAACATGACAGTGGTGATGGAAGCTGAAAGGCCTTTGGTTCCAGCAGATACCCACCCAGTGGCCTACTCCCAATATACCAATTTCTTCCTCCCCCACTCCCAGCTCAGAGTCCTGACCCCAGGAGAGAGAGCCACTAGAAGAAGGCTTGGGTGGGTGTGGAAAGGTTCAAAATTATATCTCCTCCTCTGAGGTTGTTCTGTCTTCAGCCTTGGAGGAGGCAATCAGTTGCATCCTATGCCCCCTCCCCCAGACACTGTCTAGGAGCCATAGGATTGTTTTCTAAATATCTCCATGCTTCAACTAATCAAAAATGGACAGCTGTAAAATTAGGAATGCCCAGAGGAGAAATGTTTTTTCCTCAACAAGTACTTGAATGCAATTTGTTAAGATATATAAAATTAGCTTGGCAGAGGATAATATTGATCTCTAACTATCATTAAACATTTAACACACACACATACCAACTGTGTTCTTTAAAGCACTAAATAGTAGTTACTGCAAACCATCTGGGATTTGAATATATCTCAATATCACCAACCATCAGGCCTTTGTACTGTTTTCAAATGTTTAAACCGCTCCAACCTTGAGCTCTGAAATAATAGGCCACTGAAACTTAATAACACTGGAGATTATATATATATATATATATATATACATACTGTGACAGTATTGGTGACTGTTTCTTGCTGCTATTATTTACCTCTGATAAACAGAAATGGAAGAGAAGTTAATATCCCTTGTTGTTCTATAAGATGTAGATATTGTTAAGGAAATTTATGCATAGCTTTAATAGCTGCTTGTAAGCTTTCCAGTATGCCATAAAATGTTGTACTAGTTAATCAATTTTAATGGAGTATTTATTAAACTGATGCTTTTAACAGAAGAGAAAGGAGAAGCTGTTTCTCTTGAGCAGAAAAACTGGCCATCTGCCAAACCAACTGTGGGGCCAATTTGAACCAGCAAATCATGAAGGCTCCACAAAGCAATGAGACAACTATCTTGTTCTCAGTCAGATGATTGTTTTCCAAGAATGGTCCAAGAGTTTAGAAAAATATGCCAAAGAGCTGGCTTTTTAATCTTCCCTATAATTCCTTTTAAAGGGACAAAGTGCAAGGAGCAACACAGTGTGGCTATGTGCTGGGCTGGCACATCAAAATGTCAATGTGATATCCACACAGGCTCAGCATGAGCACCGATGTGACATGCAAGGTTCAGATTCATGAATCAGCATCCAACCCGTTATAAGGAGAAAAAAAAATGTTCAGTTTGTGAACTGAAACACGGCTATCTTTCAAAATTGACACATCTGCAAATGGAGTTCTCCAATTAACAAATGCATAAAGATTCATATACTAGGTAAAATAATGTTCAAAATTCATTATATTAGGAAAATTGCTTGCAAAAAATGTATCTCATGCAAAAATGTCTATTAAAATACATGTATTAGCAGAAATCTACATGGAAATGCATATGAATGTTCATCCACCCTTTTTAAAAAATTCTCAAAATTCAGGGCAAACTGAATTTAAGACTGGAAAAATGAGAAACTGAAATTGACAGGTTCATCCCTACATGTAAAGCATGTTTGATTGAAGTAATAAGGAAGATGGCCAAATCTCCTGTGTTTCCCTCAACCTCACTCAACAGTGATGTCTGCTTGGAAAATAATTAATTTGACTAGTTATAGAAAAAGTAACAAGATTCAAATTCCAAACTCAAACAAAATCAGGCCATTATATATTACAAAAACCTGCTATCTGTATCATAATTAAATGCATCAGTAAAATTCATTTCACACTGTCAGTTTCCCTGACAGGTGAGCAATCGGGGAGAGTGGGCAAGAGTTTCCCTTCTTGTTCCTTCTCCCATATTTTAGACCACATGTCATAATTCCTCAGGATCATTTATAACCATCTCACTGAACACTAAGTACTGGGTTTAATAGTGTTAGATATGTATGTTAAAGGGCACAAATCCCTTTCCTTCTAAATAAGAGTGTGTTTGTGGTGGTGAGGATGGGAGAGTGCTCCAAGAAGCATGAAATTGTGTCCCTGAAGCCACAAGCCCTCCTAAATCTCACGAATCCCCATGATCAGTTGGAGAAGCAAGGCTGAAGTTCATTGACGTCCATGCTTCTCTTCTTCAAAATAGTAGGAAATTGCTGCCAGCTATAACTGTAGAATCTAGGGATGTACACAGTTTTTGCTTCAGTTTGTTAAAAATCAGAACACTGATCACACCTCTAAACATAAACATGAGCACATTTTTCTGGCAAAGCTCGCAAGCTTGCAGTCACGTTCATGAAACACATTCATTAGAAAAAGGTGCACTTTAAAAATTTGCATTTTGAAAAATAAAGAAAAAAGTATCTGCATTTTCATGCTTTATTGAATGGTGGAATTATGCATTTGGGTAAACACTTTTAAAATGTGCACTGGAATGCACACTTTTCCAATTTGGACAGCAACAACAAAACCTTGCATTCAGGAATGGGAATGAGGTGAAGCAAACTTTGAGGTGGAACTCAGAGAATGTCATTGAACTTCAACCTTGCTGATTCTCCCATCCACAGTACAACCAAACTCACATTGATCCTTCCCACATGTGATGATGGTGCCAAGGCTGGTCCGCAACAAATCAACGTAATTTGCATGAATAAGAGGGCTGCTTCACATGCAGATGCTATTCATTCCTTTCTTCCCACACAGAATCCTCTCAGTCTGCATATGGTTCCTTTCCAAATCTATCTCAGAGTGACCTCTTTTAAAAGAGAAAATGAAGATCCTATTCGGGTTTCATAGCCGTATGATTAGGCACTGTCTATGGAAGTTTATAAGCAATTCATTAAATGTGATGGTGCTAATAAATTCCACCGCATGTTTGTCATTTTTCTTTCTTTCTTAATTGAGTGTGTCTGGGTTTTACTTTTTGTAGAATTACACTTTCATAATTGCTGCAGCCCCTGAGTTTTAGCAAAGCAGCATCATGGTTTCTGTTACATATTTAATACATCAGTAATTTCCAGGTTTTGTAAATGATCCAGATTGTATCTCCCTCTCACCGAGAAATACATTAACCAAATGACAAGGACAACAACAACAATAACAAAGGGCCTCTATCAAATTATGGCTTACCTATAAATGACGAGATTAAAACGTTGGCCTAGTCTGATGTTTCACTGTTGAGAAATACCTTTTCAAAACAAAAAGAGAAAGAGACTTGGAGTAACTATAAGGGTGAAAGAGCCAAGACAGCCCCACAGCTGCATGGCCCTAAAAACAACTCCAGATGCATCTCTGTTGCCAGCCAGAAAAGGAAGTAGTCAAGGAGCCAACTGAGATGACACTGAAGAGTTAGCAACAGACCCAGATGCTGCTGCTGGAAAACACATTTCAGACTTTGGCATCTGGCTCCTACTTTTGCCAAATATGCCCTGTTTGTTTCCACAGCTGTTAAATGTGTTTTCTGTAAAAGGACGGAGCTGGAGGAAGAAAGGTCAGCAACTGGTATGTGAGAGGCAGTCTGAAGCCAACACACAATTTAACAACATTAACCATTTGCTTTAGAAATGTATTCCTCCTTACTAGAAGAAAGATGAGGTGGGTTTGGATGACCCACATGCATAAATTCAAATGGTATATTTATGTTTGCGACTTCAAAGGACTGTCGGCAATTATAGTGGGGTTAATGAGTATATTTCCTACATGTAAACATAATTTTCTCCTCCTCTCTCTCTCTGTGTATCAATATATTAAATTACCTGGCAATAATGAACTCCACCCAGCAGAGAAGATTATTTTAGGTGAAAATGAAATGTGGTTTTATTTACCTGCTGGTAGGCAGGTATGATAATTTATCATCAAAATTCAGTTATGCACTTGTACAGATCAAACACATTAGCTTGGGATAGGTTTTTTTTTCCTTGTCTTTCTTTCCAGAATCGAAAGGCTACAGAAAATTTGACAAACATACCAACAGTCAAAAGTCAACCCAATAGAAAACATACCTTTTTGAATACCCATTTTAAAGAAGGCATTTTATATTTAGTCTAATAATTATGGATTTCTATAAAATGAAACCTGCTTGACATTATGAAGCATGGAACAAGGATAATATCTGATGGATATTTTGGTTTGTAACTTTGAGCATGCCAAATGTTAATTCATTGTCCTGTACTGAAAAGCTGTTGGATTGCTAGATATTACTTAGTTGTGACAATGGAGGATACCAGTACAACATGATAGGTCATGACATCACACTGACTCAACTCTTGTGGCCAGAATAGAAAAATTATTTTACCAATGCAGGAGTTCGGATGGTTAAGGTTGCAATCCTAGGGTGGATCTACACTATATAACAGTTTATATCAGTATTGACATATTCCATATACCGTTTTCAAACCACTTTCAAAGTGTTGTATCCTACTTGGTGTAGATCTGGCCCTATACACACTTACCTGAGAGTAAGTCCACTTGAACTCAGTGAGGCTTACTTCTAAGTAGACAACATGTATAAGATTGTACTGTAGGAGTATTTTGAATTAGCAACCATGTCACTACAAGAAATGCAGTGCAACCTCTCAGCCAACAAGTTTGATTTTCTTAGCTCATCCTTCAAGCCACTTCAGCTCTCTTTGCCAGCTTAAAAGGTCAACAAATCTGTAAACAACTCTCTATCATTCCGTTACATGCAAAGTTAAAAATCACAGCTAATCCTGATGTCCCCCGTGCATTGTATAGTTTAAAGTAACTTCCCATTCTCGGCTACTGTATGGTTTCCACCCACCACTGCACAGGGCATGGTAAACAGATATTGTCTGGATACACAATATCTTCACACCATAAATAAAAAACAGAAAACTGTTTTCTATCCTGCAATTTCTTCTCTCAGATGCAGCAATATGGACCACACAGATTAAAATGATATGTGGGTAATCTTAAAGCAACATTGTTCCTTTACTTCACGATTGGGTTCTATCCAAATGGTATGCCTTCACTGACAGAAGATTCTTTGATCTATAGTGGCTTCCATCACTGGAATGGGAACAGATGTAATCTGATTCCCTGCAGCCCCCCCCTCCAAAATCTGCTACACACCAGAGTACAAGCTTATAAAAACATAACATAAAATCCCTAACATTCAAAATTTAAAACAATTAATCAGTTTAAATAGTTACAATAAGATACTGGACCTGATAAAAAACAACTGACATGAATGTCCCATCGTATGCCATCAAATGCCTTGAAAAATAGAGGACAGTCTTAAACTGATGCCAAAAAGATGAAAGTGCTGGTGCCAGGCAGACCTCAATGGGGAGAGCATTCCCTAAACAGGGTGGAGGGAGGACCACTGATAAGTCCCTCTACTTTATCGCCACCTTCCAAGCCTCTCTCAGAGGAGGCACTTGGAGGAAGGACTCTGATGTTCTTTGTAGTGTTCAGGTAGGTTCAATATATCCCTTCGTGTAAGTAATTTTCCCTAATGTACACATTTTGTATGCATTTCTTTTAATCAAAAACTGCATTGCATTCTGATTTTTGTGTTAATTCTGGAAGTGCAAATTAGGTTGGTTCATATTGTGAACCAAACAAATTTCACACCCCCCCCAAGCCTACATGTAATAAGTTTATTTATTTATTTAGACATTAATATCCCATGTATATCGGAAACTTCAATACAATAGAAACCAATACATTCAATAAAAAGGCAATTAAAATAGGAAGGCAATAAAAATATAGAGGCAGGGACCATACCCTGACAGAATAGAAATGGCTCACCAACTAGCAAAAGACATCCAGAACAGAGATAATGCATACTAGGGATGTGCATCGTATCAGATCCAATGTCCGATACCGATTAAAATCAGAGGAAATTGGACATCCGATTCACGATTCCAATGCACTCCCTTGGACATCTGATTTTTTCCAATACAATTTTTTGTTGTCTGATTTTAATCAGAAAATCAGATCACCATTTTCACACATTTTCTCCAAAGGTTTGCCTTGGAGAATAAACAGCTGTACCTTTTTTATTTTAAAAGCTAGAAACTTGAAACTTGGTCACATTGCAGTTGAAATGTAGTTACTCATGTGTGCCACGTTTCATAACAATTGATGCAAGCGTGTATTTTCTATGAATTTTGAAATATCATGCTTTTGGGTTTGACAGCTGTCAAACTTACTTTGACAGCTGTCAAACCCAAAAGCATGATCTTTCAAAAATTCATAGAAAATACATGCTTGCACCGATTTTTATGAAACATGGCACACATGAGTAACTACATTCCATCTCCCATGTGCCCAAGTTTCATGTCTCTAACTTTTAAAATAAAGAAGTTATAGGTGGTTCTTTCCCACAGTGCTAGCCTATAGAGGAAAATAGGCTTGCGTTGGGGGATTTTTTTATTTTAAAAGAAAGAAACATGAAACTTGGGGACATAGCAGATTGTATGTTGCTAGTCATGTCTCCCCAAGTTTCATGTTTCTATCTTTTAAAATAAAATGTTATAGGCAGTTCTTTCCCCCAACGCAAGCCTATTTTCCCCTATAGGCTAGCATTGCAGCAAAGAACCAACTATAACTTCTTTATTTTAAAAGTTAGAAACATGAAACTTGGGCACATGGGAGATGGAATGTAGTTACTCATGTGTGACAAGTTTCATAAAAAGCAGTACAAGCATGTATTTTCTATGAATTTTTGAAAGATTGTGCTTTTGGGTTTGACAGCTGTCACACTTACTTTGACAGCTGTCAAACCCAAAAGCACAATCTTTCAAAATTCATAGAAAATACATGCTTGTGCCACTTTTTATGAAACTTGGCACACATGAGTAACTATATTCCATCTGCAATGTGACCAAGTTTCAAGTCTCTAGCTTTTAAAACAAAAACGTTACAGCCATTTATGTCTCATAAATCAAGTATATAGGAAAATAGGCATCCAATTCAAGAGTCGGATGTCCGATTTTTGTATCAGAATTGGATCCGATATGAAACAAGTCACTTCTGATAAGGTCCAATATGATTTTTTTAAAAAAATCGGAAGTTACAATTCCAATTCTGATACGATTTTCCTGGCTGTGCACATCCCTAATGCATACTTCATGGGGCTCAGGTGTTCCACAATATTTGTCTAGTGATAGAGAAGGCCCTAAGTCTTGTCACCATCAACTGTGGCTCTAGCTGAGACATGACAGCAGTGTCTCCTTCTGAATTTAGGGAGTGGACATATTTTTATGGGAGGAGACTATGCCTGGTTCTTATGATCACTGTGGCTTAAACAAGCCACAGTAATTACCCACCCGGCAGCATAGTTCGTTGGAGGGGGAAAACAACCTTCAAATAACTCATGGAATATTGTTGGGTTATTTGAAGGCTGTTTCCCCCTCCAACAAGCCATGCTCCCCATGTTCAGATGACCTGACAAGCTGATTTGGCAAATGGCACTTGGCATACATTATGGCTTAAACAAGCCACAGTAGTAGTAACGTAAATAAAAGTAACATGCATAGCTTTACCATGCATATGTAAATAAATGAAGCATGTATTACCAAAGACTTGCCTTGAAGCATGTGTAACCAAAGACTTGTCTGATGTCTTCATGAAAAGGCATAGCTGACACTCCAGCCTAAACTGATGAAGGAGACTCTTGGCCACTATCACCTGGTTATTCAATTGCAAATCTGAGTCCAGTAGCAGCCCCAAAGGGTAATTCTGAGTATTCAAGGGCAATATAACTGCAGTTAAATCCCTGTTCAGAAGTCTGTTTCCTTCCTGATCAGGACAGGTTCATCTATTTATCTTCATTAAGTTTCCATTTGTTTAATTTTATCCAGCCAACTACAACCCAAGTCAATAATCTAAAACTCCAACAGCTTCTGTGGCAATCGATTGGGGGGGGGGGGACTAGAGAAAACCCATTTGTAATGTCATCAGGCCTTGTTTTGGTTGGTACTGAAATAGCTTTTGTCACCTTGTTTTGGTTGGTACTGAAATAGCTTTGGTTACAGCTAACAGGTCAGGGTGATTACATACCTGCTAGTTTTCTTGGGCCTCTCAGTGGCATTCTATATCTTCAGTGGTATCCTATACTGAATTTAAATGCAACTCACTCACATGACTACTTTTTACATTTCCAGTAAAACATCTGAAAGAGGTCATGGAACTTTATCACGGTGATCATCTGGTTCCCATGCACCTCATGAGGGATGAACAACTTCCACCTTCAGGAGTTATACCTATGGATGCTTAATGAAATTCTTCCCATCTATTTTTTTCTCCAAGCATGGGGGTACCCACCCTTCTTTTTGGAGCAGTACTGTTATGACACTTCTAAAAGAAATTCCAGACTAAGTTCAAACTGTTGTTCATGAACACACAGTTTATATCACAACACGAAAAGGAATCTTGCTAATGTGATTGTGCAATCATGTAAATATTCCTTTTTTTTTCTCTGTCACTTTATCAATGTGCATATGTCCTAGGGTACATCAGTAGCATACAAGGCCCATGTTTACACCAACCATTTATCCCAGGGTCGTCTCTAGGTCATCCCTGTATGTCCATATGATGAACAGGGAATCCCAGGAACAACTGTGGATGACCTAGAGATGACACTTGGATAACTGGAACCGGGGATATCCCAGTTTTCCCATGGTCCTGGGACCATCCAAGGAGCATGGGTGGTGTGGCTGCCACTCCCAGGTCATCCCTTTTCCCTGTGAGTAGAGGGGCTGGGCACAGAGCTGCATGGGGAGGCTCTGTTCCTCTTGGAGGTGGGGGCAGCATTTTTGCCATCTCTGAAATGGCGGGGGGCGATATCACCAGGGATATTTTTTATTTACTTTTCGCAATATCGCAACTGCGTGATTGGCCCCTCTTCTTTAAAAAATGGTGCCCATGACATCCCTCTTTCCTCTTGGGATGTCACACAGGTGTATAGACGCTGGGGAAGATCGTGGAAGCAGGGAAGTCCACAATCCTCTCCCTTCCTCGCTCTACACCCTTAAGTGTAGATGAGCCCAAGACATAAACCCTAAATTGTGGCAAACAGAAATCGATTTTAGAATTTATCCAGATTAAACTGGAAGGAACATGGAGTCTTATGCTGGACAGAGCAAACCCACAGAACAATAAAACCCGTTAGTTGCTAGGTATATCCCTAATCATACCAAAGTGCAAAAAGTGGTCATATGTGTCACTTATGCATCTGCTTTTCCCAGCTGAATATAACGTCCAAAAGAAGAATAAAAATAATACCTTGAGTGGTAATCCTTCATTTCTTTCCTTTCCTTTCCTTCTTTTCTTTTAGCTCCCTTGTACATCTTTGCTTACAGAGATAAACAGAATACCCACCAAATTATGAATTTCAATCTGACGTTGGAAAGGAATGGTGCTAGTGGTGGACATAAGTTTTTCCTACATTTGGCCAAAAGTTAAAGTCAGTAGAACACCTGGGGGAAATCTACAAAACTCTAGCTTGGAAACTTTTCTTAGCTGCCCACAGGTCCCAAGCCATTGTTACTGGCTTTAATGCTTATTTCAAAACTTTAAAGTAGCTCTCTCTTCTATTCCTGTTTTGATGTTTTAAAAAGAAAAAAAAAGTATATCATGTTGAGAGAAAGTTTTATAGTAGCCAGGAAGGGGGAAATTGTGTGCAGTCTCAGCAATTTGTAGGGGCACACAGTAGTCTATGATCGCACAGCCCCAGGCACATACATACAGCAGCACTGGAACAGAGCATCCTCATCACAGTGTGCAGGACAAGACCATAATACTTACACCTATGTCCACTATGGTAAGACTGAGTGATGCTGCCAGCAGGAAACCACTGAACAAATACTATAGCAGCAGGGAAGAAAGGAAATTGGTGATGAGGAGCAGTGGTGAAAGGATGTGGACCACTATATACAAATGAGAATACGCGTAAGAGATTCTGTTCTGTAGCATCTCATAATCGGTCTGCATGGAATTTGGAGGAGCATTCTATTGCGTGATCTGTAGTGCTTTGACTGTAGTGAAGAACTAGTTTACTACATCTGTCTGTGAGAAGGAGACATACATAAGTGATAGATGGATCAGTCAATTTTGGCTTCTCTCAGTTTCTCATTTTGCCACTCTTAAGTTTGGTTAAACTTTAAGAATATTTAGTTTGCATAAAAACTCATAAGCATTTTTCTGCACATTTATCCTAATATATCCTATTGGCTATCCTGACTAGGACTGATGGAAATTGTATGCCAAAATATCTGGAGGGTATCATGTTGGCCACCCCTGCCATAGAATGAGATGTGCCCTCACAATGTGTCCAGCTAGTCTGGGCACGTGGGGGCTGTTGTGTGGGGGCTGGGAAGAAGGGGAGCATGGAAGCCTGCCATTGGCGGCTTCAAAATTTGGGCCTTGGTGATGTGGAGGGGTGGAAAGGGTACAAATTGTGCTCACCCCTCCAGTCGTCATCTCCTTTCTGCATGGCTCTTGAATTGGAGCGGTGGAAAGGTCCTTGGCGGCGGCAGCTTCTGCTGGAGATGGCAGCAGAGAAGGCGACGGCGTGAGGGCTCGGGCTGCTGCAGGGGAGTTTTGGCGTGGGCGACTGCCGCAGCAAGAAGAGGATCTTGTGCTCGGCTGGGGTGCCGGGCAGGAATGGTCGGCGGCGCGGGCTCCACTGTGGTGGGAGCGTCCATGAGCGCTGTCTGAGGTGGGAGCAAGTTCGGTGGCTGAGGGGAGCCTCGGCGCCAGCAGTACAGCCCTTCAGGCCATGGCTGTGGCGAAGGGTGAAGAGCAGCTGCAGCAGGGGCAACAAGGAGGTCCCTGCGGCTTGAGCTGCAGGGGCTTGAGCTGCGCAGCAGCGGTGGAGCAGGAGCGCTTCCAGCATGGGCTTCACTGCAGGGGGAGCTTCTGTCCTACGCTGATAAGTGCAAGCAGGTTTTTTGGTGGCCAAGGGGACCCTTGGCACTGGGGAAAAAAGCCTTTTAGGCCGCAACTGTGGCAAAGGGACTCTAGGGTTCCAGTCCTCCAGTTTAGGCATGCACGGGATAAAAAAGGGAGCCGGGCGTCCATCTTGAGGGTAGTTCTTCATTCCTGCTGGGTGTAGTGTGGGAGGGGGAACATTTTTGGCTATAGCTTGCTGCTTTGCTTTTCTGACCAGGTCGGTGAGGTGGCTAACTTACAATTCACTGAGCTACATTGCTGAAGCTAAGCTGGGTCGGCCCTGGTTAGGATTTAGATGGGAGACCACCTTTAGTTGTAAACCCATGACAGCAGCTTTTCTCCGGCGGTGGGGTGATTAGTCATTTGGACTGTACATTGTCTAGTTTTGGGGAGTGTGTACTTTGTTACAAACAACCCACCAGCGGCAATTTTGTTTTACTAATTACCAAAGTAATTGTTAAAAGCATAGAGCTGCAATAGTTATATTAATTAGTCATATATAGATACATTATTTGGATATATAGCAACATAGATAGCAGTTATTCAGTAGGAAGCACAATTTGATAGATCTTATTTTCTGTATATATTTATATCATTACAACATTGTTCATAATGGTTTAATCCTTGATCTCGCACATAATGCCTCCCAAAAAAGGAGTGGGTGGAAAAAAAGGGAAGGGAAAAGCCCCTGCTCAACCTCAAAAACGATGCAGAAATAGACCCCAACATTGCCAAAATTCTTGAAAGATTGCAGGCAGTTGAACAGGACAAAGGAATCCAATGGGGGGAGGGGGGAGGGGTCGGACCCAAACTAGGAAACAAACGCAGGATAAATTATGGGCATCTGTCTCAACCAGGTTGGATGCGATTGAGGCAACATCCAGTCCGTCATCCAATCCTGTGACTCAAGTCGAGGCCTCCAGGGATTCCGGTGGAGCTATTTCAACTACTAGCTGTGATGGGAGAGGGGCAGCAAAGAGTCTTCACCGAACCTCCACTACAAGCCTCTGGGGGGACACCGCAGGCTACTGAAACAGGTGAGGTCAGCGGAACACCGCAGCTCACACAAACATATCCTATGGGTGCTGTCCTATATCCTGTGGGTGCTGTCCCTCCTTGGGGGGCGTACCCATGGTTTCTAGGACCCAGATGGCAGTACGTGGGGGACAGGGAGGGGACAAGAAATATGCCCACACAAGTCCATAATGCTTCCAGCCATGCATCAATCACTAATAATAGGGTATCAGGGAATTAGGGCAATTTGACCGGGCACGATTCTGGTGAAGTAGCAGCCCAAACTCAGTCCATCAATACTGCTGCTCAAGCAGCGGTTGCGTGTGCGGCTGTTTGGCAAGGTCCAGCCGGTTCCTGAGCCTATGGTGCAACCGAGCAATCCCAACAAAGCCAGGATCCTTACGTGGGGGCAGAGAGGGAAGCCATCCCAACTGCTAGCACTTCCGCCCCCATTAGGCTATCATTTATTAGCTGCAACTAGGGAGAAAATTTTGAAGGGAGAGTACATCGATGTGTTTTCTTTGCTCTTCCGTGAGTTGGAAGACAAGAATAAAGACAGGGCAAGTGAGAAGGAATTCAAAAAATTAAGGAGGAAAAAGGTTGCTAGGACCTGGGCCAATTGGTTGCCAGGTTTTCTTATATTCATGGGTGTAGTACAGCAAAAATATCCAGAGAGGGGGTGCATTCCTACGAAGTACCTCAATATGATTTATCGTGCATACACGGAATATGAAGGAGGGGCCTGGTTGGCTTATGATGAGTCGTTTCGCAGAAGAGCGGCTTTTGATCACTCCCTCAAATGGGATGTGAAAGACAACAATCTCTGGCTGCAGTTTATGACTCCAGCCAGACCTGGTTTCGGTGAAAGAACGGATAGTGGCCATCTAATAGCCAAGCAGTATCCTGCGCCCACTGCAAAAGGGTACGCGGGGCAGTGGGTTCAACCCCGCTGGCCTTGCTGGGAATACAATTCGAGAGGTAGCTGTTCTAGATCACAGTGCTGCTATCAGCACGATTGCCCCATTTGTGACAACCATCAGCCAGCCTCAACTTGTAACAGAAATAGAGGTGGAAGGGGCTCAGGACGTGAAGGGCAAGGGACAAGGAAACCTGGGAATCAGCAACCTCCTGCAAAAGGGCCCCAGTCCAATTAGACTAAGTCAATTAAGGTTATTATTGGAACGTTACCCAAGGAGGGCTGATGCACAATATTTTGGAAGTGGGTTTTCCAAAGGGTTTCGCATCCCTTTTATAGGTCCTCGACATGCACAATGTTCCAATAATCAGACATCTATAATAGGGATGGAACAATTAGTTGAAGACAAGATAAGGAAGAATGTAGAGGCAGGTCGAGTGATAGACCCATTTGCAACTCCTCCCATATCCAATCTGAGAGTGTCCCCGCTGGGCATTGTGCCCAAGAAAATGCCTGGGGAATTTAGACTTATTCATAATTTATCTTTTCCTAAAGGGGACTCAGTTAATGATTAAATACCAGATGAACTCTGTTCTGTGCGATACACCTCATTCGATGTGGCTGTGGCTGTAGTGCGCAGATGTGGTAGGGGTGCATTGATGGGCAAGTGCAACATCAAATCAGCATTTCGCATCCTGACCATCGACCCCACAGACTTTGACTTGCTTGGATTTTCATTTAGGGGTCAATATTACATCGATCGGGCGCTTCCTATGGGATGCACCATATCATGTGCCATGTTTGAAAAATTTAGTACATTTTTAGAATGGGTACTTCAGGCGAGAACTGGATCACATGACAGTGTTCACTACTTGGATGATTTTTTGGTGGTTGGCCCTGAACACACTAGACAGTGTGCCTATTTATTGGCTGAGTTTCAGGCCTTATGTGAGGAACTTGGAGTGCCACTGGCACACGAGAAAACCGAAGGGCCCTTATCCACCATTAAGTTCCTAGGTATTGAACTGGATTCTCTGCAGCAATGTTCCAGATTGCCTTCAGATAAATTGGAGACATTATGGGCTAAATTACAGGCAACTATAGGGGCCAAAAAGATTACATTGTTGCAAGTTCATCCCTGCTTGGGCATCTTAATTTTGCCTGCAGAGTCATTGCACCAGGGAGGGCCTTCCTTAGGAACTTGTGCAACGCAATGATAGGTTTGAGTCACCCGCATCACAGACTGCGGATTACTTGGGCCATCCGAGAGGATTTGTCCGTATGGTTACGTTTCCTCCAGGATTACAATGGTGTGTCTTTTTGGAGACAGGACTTATTGTTGGAGGCCGAAATGCAGATTAATTCGGATGCCTCAGGAGCCCTTGGTTTTGGTGTAATTTGGCAGGACCGATGGTGTTCGGAGCGTTGGCCGGATGAGTGGGTGTCAGCTGGAATTTGCAGAGACTTAACTTTTCAAGATTTGTTTCTTATATATGTAGCAGCTCATATTTGGGCTAAAGAACTATCAAATTCAGTCGTGCATTTCTGGTGTGACAACCAGTCAACGGTGCCGGTTCTCAATTCTTTATCATCCCACAATCCTCAAGTCATGGCGCTAGTCAGAGTTTTTACATTGCACTGCCTGCAACATACCATCCTATTTCGGGCTCGCCATGTTCCTGGCTTACAAAACTCCATTGCTTACGCTTTATCGCATCGTCAGGTGCAGCGGTTTCGGGAACTGGCACTGGGAGTGAAGCTTTTACTAGAGTTAATGCCGACAACTCTGTGGGAGATTGGCGGAGCAAGGCCGAGCGTGCTATTTGGCTATCGTTAGCTGCTAGTACAAGAACCGCGTATTTAAGGTCAGGTAGGGAATTCTCAAATTTTAGGAACAGCACACACCTTCAGCAATCATGGCCCATTCCTGTCAATCATATCTTACAATATTGTGTGTCATGCCATAAGAAAGGCTTAACGGCTCACACCATTAATTGCAAGCTAGCGTCACTCTTTTTTCTTTCTAAGATGAAGGGTGTTGTCGACAGTACAACTGATTTCAGGGTGAGGAAGGCGGTGCGGGGTTGGGCTAGAGAGTTTCCTCAAAAACCTGACCCTAGGGTTCCACTGTCTCCTGATATTTTAAAAGGGCTCAAGGCGCTTTGGCCTTCTTTGTGCCTATCTCTTTATGAGGCCATTCTGTTTCATGCTGTGGCATTGACGACCTTTTTCAGAGCATTTTGTATTTCCGAACTGGTAGTACGGTCCAAGAGTGACAGTTCTGGTAGGGCTTTGCAGTTCAAGGATATTCAGATCTCCTCCCATAGTGTGGTGATCCGCCTCCGTCAGTCGAAGACCGATCAAATGAGGAAAGGCAAAACAGTTAGCTTATTCTCAGCTCCCATAGAGGACTTGTGCCCGGTAAAAGCGTTAAGGGCTTTTATTTCAGTGAGGGGCACCTTGGACGGTCCATTGTTTTGCCACCAGGATTGTACACCTTTAACAAAGTTTCAGTTTTGGATGGTTACTAAATGCACACTTTAGTCTTTAGGATTGGGAAATTTTCAATTCGGCACACACTCTTTTCACATTGTGGCGGCATCCACGGCTGTGTTGGTGGGCCTTTCCTCAGAACAGATTCAGGCTGTGGGACAGTGGAGGTCCAAGGCATATCGCTCTTACCTGCATAAATTCCCTAAATGATTTTCTTGTTGCACCCTAATGGCCATGTGTTCCATTTGGATCTCAAAACAGGCTTCGCCCGGGTCAGCATGATCATCTGTGGCCACAGTATGGTCTTCTGGGCCGGAAAGAGGGCCGCCAATACCAACTTTGGAACTTAGCTTGGAATGAGTATGTGGGCCAATATACAATGGCTTGGGAGGCGTGGCATGCGGTGGAGAGGCTTCTCCCTTCATTATTCCATCTCTGTGTGGTTAGTGCCCCTCCATAGATCCTCCTGATCCATCTTGGCGGCAATGATGTGGGTTTGCTAAAGGGCAGAGCCCTGATATTACAGGCGATAGCCGATTTTCAAACAATTCGGCAGCGTTGGCCAGGAGTGGTGATTATCTGGTCCTGTATGTTACCGCATTTCAATTGGAGAACAAGTGATGATCACCAGGCCATGGAACGAGTGCGGAAGAAAGTTAATTCCCAAATTTACGAGTTAATAAAACATGGCGATCACAGCATTCAGCACCCGGAGATAGTGTTGACACGGAGGGAGCTTTTTAGAGTGGATGGCATACATTTGTCAGACTGTGGTAATGACTTATTTTTGGCAGATCTGCAGAAAGGGTTAAGGGAAGTAATTAATATGAGGTGGGGGGGAGCGACTAAACAAATCCTTTGTCGCTCCCTGTGGCTGGTAGGTGTGGACATCTGCGGGAATAGGGATGGTGAGCATTCACAGGCACTATTCAGGTGATTAGTAACTCCTGAGGGCCCCCAGCTGTGAGTTTTATGGCCTCAGCTGGTGAGATAAGGATTACTTTTGAGGCCAACTTTTCTCACCCACCCAGATCCATACGGAGCGGGGAGGGGTTGATACCGGAAGGCCTCCCTACCCTTAATGGGGAAATCTGAGGAGTGGCGAAGGTCGGCGCTACTTAACAGGTGGTGAATGGCTCACCCAATAAAGATAGATGTCCGTTTAGGTTTACCCAATCTGCAGATCTTTAATAAAGTGGCCCTATTTAAATCCATGTACTGTGTCTCAACTCTTCTTGTCTCCAGTCTCCATTTCTCGCAATGTCCAGACTTTTGGGTGTGATGTGAAATCTAATAGGTGGCCCTGTAATCATTTGATATGCAGTTTGGGTACTTTTCATTATAAATCTGTGCATCTAATTTTAAGGACAGGGTCGAACTGCTGTATTTGAAGCATATAAAGTCTTAACTGCCATAGATAATGTCAACTCAAATTATTACTTCCTTTCCAACATAGATTATAGGATGAGGGAACATAAATGGGAATTAAAAAATAAATTCAGCACATATATCAGAAAGCACCTTCTCATGTAGAGAATAATAAATGCTCAGAATAGCCTGGAGGCAAAGTTGTTGAGGCAAAAAGTATCAGTGTCATTCGAGAAACAATTAGTTATCGTCCTTGGGGAAATAGACTACTAAAAAGGATATGTCTTGATGGACCAAATGACCTTTATTCATTCTCCAAAATATATCTCATGTTCATATAATTCTATTGAAGATTATTTCAGCATTTTGGCCTCAAGCAATCTCAGGTTTTGCTAGAATTATTCTGCTCACCAATTCACTGCTGAGGGTATTCTTTTGCTGTACTCTTGCAAATAATGCAAACAATGGCCAGACTTTGCACATAACACTGCAGCACCTTGGCTGTTTATTCAAAGCACATACTGAGTGGTGCCATTGTGTTACGATCATCCTGGTGACAAACAACTCAATCCTTTGCATATTTGCTTGGAAGCATGCCTCCCCGAATTTAGAAGAATTTACTAGATCTGATGCAGAAGATCAGTGATTGCGAAATCCCACGGCTGGATATACAAAGCTCTCTAACCTAGCTCCATAATGCCTACACTGACCAGCAGTGTCTTTCCAAGGTTTCTTTCCCAGACTTACCTGGAGTTGCTAGGGAAGGCACCTGTGACCTTCTGAATGCCTACTGTCAAGCTACCAGCTGTCTCTGTTGACAGTGTCAATTAAATAGCACCCTGGTGGGCGTACTTTGGAAAATGGGGAAATGACCATTTGGGGAAGGGTATTCAACCCTTTCAACTGCACCTTTCTCCCAAATTAATGCTCCCTTCCATCCAAAGCTGCTATTAGTTCTGCTGAGACATGTACTGTAAACATTCTATCTTTCACAATATGCTGATCCTGCACTTTGCATTTGGAATCCTAATCCTTAAAAATAAAATGTTAAAATCCCTTGTTAAAAGCCTGTTAATACAGTATATGTCAGAAGACAACTAATGGCTTAATACTGGAAGATGCTATTAATGTGTTCTATTTTATGTATACATTCATATTACCTTGGTGTGTAGAATTTTCTGGCTCTGCCAATATGAAAACTGTTGAAGGGATTGTTTTGAACTGAAAGGGGGTAAATTATTCTAGAATAATTGATATGGAAAACAAGTGAATGGTCTATTGTAGCATAGTAGTATAAAGACATGGGAGAACCAGGATGGCTTGCATTAGCTGAAAAAAAGAATGAGTAGGAAGTCTCCTTCAAAAGAAACAGAGATTTTCAGGATCAGGAGATACATATTAAAATAAATGTATGGCTGGAGTGCTGGGGCGGGAGTATCTGTGATCCATAAAAGTTCAATCTCTCTCAGAGGAAACCCCTCTGCTCTGGGATAGGCTGTGGGGGCCTGTACTTTGTGCTGGGCCAAAGATACAGATTAGGGATACTATCGGTGTACCTCCTACCCTGCTACCCAATGGATTCCCTGACCAAAATAGCTGAGGCAGTCTCGGATGTGGTGCTGGAAATCCTAGAACCCTGTTCCTGGGAGAGTTCAACATTCATGCTGAGGCTGCCTTAAGAGGACCAACTCGAGACTTCATGTCCTCCATGACAACCATGGGGCTATCTCAGTATGTCACTGGCCCAACACATAGGGCAGGGCATATTCTTGACTTGGTGTTTGTCTCGGTGTGAAGGGGGTGGTCTGGATATGGGGGGATGGAAATTATCCTGTTGTCATGGACAGTCCACTTCCTGGTGGCTTCATGGTTTCATGGTACCAGTCCCTCCCTGCAGAGGTGGGGGACCCATTAAGATGGTCTGCCCCCAGAGACTTATGGAATCCAAGTGATTCCTGGATGTTCTGGGGGAATTTTCAGTAGCCAGAGCCGGCATTTCTGTAAAGGCCCTTGTTGAACTACGGAATGGCGAGGTGTGAAGGGCCATCAACACAATCACTCCTGAGCGCCCTCTTCAACATTGTGGAGCTTGGAAGGCTCCTTGTTTACTGGGGATCTCCAGACAATGAATCCTATGGACTCCTAGAACCAATTGGGAACTCACAACCAAGCTACTGGGAGGTTTTAAAATATTCTAAGGAAATTGGTGGCAGCAGAAAAGAGTCAGTTTGTGGGACTCTTGAGTTCTAGTGGCAGAAAAATCCTTAATCCCTGAATTATAAGCATTTTCTAAAAAAAAAGAAATCCCATAGGTGGGAAAGCCCAATGAAGGAGGAGTTTCCATATAAGTGGTGGCAGAACTAGGAGGGGAAATCCCCCATGGTGGTCATAATAGTGTCACCAACTTTTCCCAGCAATTCTTCTATGCCATGGGAAGGTAAAATACAGCAGGTTAAACTTTCCACAACACTTCACCTCTTTACTGAGAAAAACTTCACCAGGGAAAAAGGGGAAAAAGGAGACTCAGATAGGTCATCCAGCCCCCAAAACACTATCAATCCCCATGATAAAATATAGTTTGTAAATGTTCTTGTGAATAAAAGGCGGAGTTACTGTTGTATTTGTTTGCAGTTCTTCCATTTCCTGACATGCATATTAAATAACAGCTCTTCTATAGCAAACTCGATTCAATGTCTTTTGCTGTTGTGATTATCTCAGCACTGTGTCTTGTACATTCCATGTCCTGCTTCTTTTCCATTCATCTTCGTTAGTGTTTTAATAATCTGCCTTTTGTTTTGTTCTTGCTTCTAGAACACGAATGTGAACCCTCGAAATGGCTCAGTATTGTGGGCAACCCTGTACTTTTGTAAGTTGTCTGTTCTGTTGTTGGCAGGATAACTCATACTGTGACCACAGGCACAAGACTCCATATTCTTCTTCCCTCAAGTCCCTCTTGTAATTAACTTCCTGCTGCTTCTCTCTGATAACTAGAAGACCAAAACACTTTGAGTTTTACTCAAGTATAAATCATGTGAATGTTGCATTGCTCCCCACTGGGTTGGGCCTGTTTGGTTTGTAATAAGGAGTTTGTTAAACTTGCTCTATTCATAATTTTCTTCCTTCAACCCAGAAAAAACTAATCAAACAACAGAAAAATACCCTAAAGTAATCACTGAAATGATGCAAATTTTTCTCCCAAAATAGTGGGTTAGGCCAGATTCCATACTTTGCACCCTTGTATATACATCTTTACCAATAATTAAATTCCATTGATTTTGTGAAATTCACATTCAATAGGTACAAAGCCTTAACTAACAGTTCTTGCATAATTATTGTAATTTTCTTTTGTCAATATTTATTCGATGATGATGATGATGATGATGATGATGACGATGATTAGCTGCAAGCTCTCTTTGGATAATTTCAGTCCAAAATGAAATTTAATTGAAATCAATGTGGGCGAGAGGAAGGGTGAAATAAAGAGACAGGACAAGTATGTATGGTTTCAAATCCCTAAACTGGACGGGCCCTACACTACGCCAGCAACTAGCTAGGCGTTTTATATTGGGCAAAGCATTCTATGCCTGGAAAGTGGCGTCTGTGTGATCGCCACCCCCAGACCTACCCCTTTTGGGGAGGGGAGGCCTTCCTGTGTCACTCCCCCGGGCCGCAAAACACCGAATGGAGTGAGGTGAGTCGGCCTCACAGGTAACCCTTATCCCCCCACTGGAGCTGCAAAACCCTCAGCGGAAGGCCTCAGGCATCACCTGTCACCAAACAACAGTACCACAGAATGATCATCATCCCTTTCCTCTAAGCGTGCCCGCCCCTAAGGCCAGAGGAGGATGACAAGCCTATTCCTTAGGTGGTCACCTCTCCACCTGCGCTGAATCACTTCTTGCAGGGCCCTTTGCAGATCAGATAGGAATAGGTCATTGCCCAAATTGGTCAAATGAACCCCATCCTGTCTATGAAGCTCCCTCCTTGTCTGATATCTCTGAATCTATTTACCTTCTTGTGGGCCCAATCCAGGGCCTGAGGGGTACCAGACCATTCTGGGAATCAGGCAAGAACACAGTATAACAGATCTCAGGTTCCAGCTGTCCCTCCAGACCTTTCTGGGAATCAGGCAGGACCACAGTATTGCAATTCTAGCTTGCAAGTCAGCCAAAGCCAGCAGAACAGGAGATTTGCCTTTGCACCACCAAGTCGTTCCCCCATAGGCATAACACCAATACCTACTGGGGGCAACACACCTGACCTTGCTGGAATAACATGGGCAGGAGGCACTCAACACCATGTCACATCTGCCAAACTACTGAGTGTCAGAACTGACAGAGTCCTACTGTGATCCAGGGAGCCCTCCATCCGGCCCAGCCAAGCATGTCATGCCCACAAATGAGCAGCTGCACAAGTTTACATACATTCCAGCGATCTAAGAAAAGAAGAAAACGTGAGTTCTGATTCCAGCAGTCCCTCCATACCTTTCTGGGATTCAGGCAGGACCATGGTATCACCTTTCTCAGCTTGCAAATTTGCCAAAGCTAGTAGAATAGGAGCTTTGCCTTTGCACCACCAGGTCATTCCCTCATAGGCCTAACACCAATATGTACTGGGGGCCACACACCAGAACTTGCTGGAATAACTTGTGAAGGAGCCGCTTGACAGCATGCCTCATTTGCCAAACTACTGGGTGTTGGAACTGGCCGAGCCTAGCTGTGATCCAGGGAGCCCTCCATCCAGCTCAGCCAACCATGCCATGACCACAAATGAGCAGCTGCACTGGTTTACATATATCTAAGAAAGAAAAAAATGGGAGCACCAGAACAAAGACCTCACTGCACTCCTGCTGCCCTGGAAGTACCTGGACATACAAATGGAAAGCCTTGAGAAACTGCCTGCCCATTGCCCAAACTTTGTGGCTGCAAGTGCATAGAGGCATCCGTATAAACACTTTGATATCAAATGTATGTGTATTGAAGCAGGGGCTCCCAGGCCTAACACTATCAAAGCCAGGTTTGTGACAGCCCAGAATTGATATTTAGTTACTGGAGCTCCATCATAGTGACACTAGAGGGAGAGGTCTTCTGATCCCTGAGTAACCTGGAAAGCCTGTTACACCCTTATGGGGCAAAATTTGGAGCCAAAATGGGAAATGCAGAAAACCCATGTACAAAACTCCTCTGGTCTATCAAGGGCCATCAAAATTGAATGCACGCTGTGTTGCCATGGCAACACCCAGGGCGGGCAGCCACACCTTCCACAGTTTCGGGAACATCCCAGGATCGCGGAAAAAAATGGGAATTTTCTGGTTTGAGCTTTCCTGGAAAAATCCCGTTCCTTCTGCCCCCGAGAGTTCCTGTGCATCATTTGGACACACAGGGACCAGCCGGGGGCCATCCCAGGCAAAACCCCTGGTGTGGAAAGGGCCTCTGTGAATCTTAAATCCTTCTCACGAGGAGGGAATTTGTGCCCAATAGGAACAGTATCCCTGGGAGCCATGCTATGCCATGGAGCAGCATCATTCTAGTTGGTGCCATTTTAAAGTGGAAAGAAATCTCACTGGCCTACTAAGGAGTGACAAGGTTAGATTGAGGGGGAGGGGGAGGAAGAGGAGGAGGAGGAGGAGGAGAAAGAAGAAGAAGAAGAAGAAGAAGAAGAAGAAGAAGAAGAAGAAGAAGAAGAAGAAGAAGAAAAAGAAAAAGAAGAAAAAGGAATCCTTTTGAATTCTCCACCCTATTTGTGGGCAGAAAAATGAGGTGGGGAGGGGCAAGAGAAATTCTCCAAAGTCCCACAGAGGTGGAGTTCACCATAAGCAGTGGCAGTAGCAACGCTTCTTTCTTTTTTCCTAAGGTGTTTTGCTGTTCTTTTTTGCTGCCACTGCAAGTGATAAAAGCCACAAGTGTGTCAGTAGAAGGGATGTGTATTGTATCAGTCCGATGTCCAATAACGAACCGATAAGGTCATTATCAGACATACGATGACCGAAAAGGATAATTTCCTTAGGTGGCCCTATCTGATTAGATCCGATATCCATATGTCTGATAACTATCGGACATATCGGATATTCAGACCACCATGTCAGGTGTTTTCCCCCTAGGCTTGCATTGGGGGAAAGAAAGCTTTCCCCCAATGCAAGCCTAGGGGAAAAACACTGGGCCGGCACTCCCTACCTCCCCCCACTCGTGCTTCCTCCCCCCACTCACACTCTTTCCTGCCACCGCCGCCACCCCGTACTACGGCTAAACAGGCTTTCCTGCCTGTTCATCAGTACACAGCCACGCAGAGTGATGACAACATGACTCAGCGCTTCTCTGTACTGATGAACAGGCCGGAAAGCCTGTTTAGCAGTAGTACAGACTAGTGGCGGCAGCGGCGGAGGCAGTGGTGATGGCAGCAGGTAAGGAGCATGAGTGGGGGGAGGGAGTGCAAGTGGGGGGAGGGAGGGAGTGCCGGCCCAGTGTTTTCCCCCATAGGCTTGCATTGAGGGAAAGCTTTCTTTCCCCAATGCAAACCTATGGGGAAAACACCTGAAATGGTGGTCCATAATCAGATTGGAACTCCCGATATTTATCGGATATCAGATCCGATCAAATCTGGGTACCCCCGATATGATCGGATCCGATATTTTTAAAATCAGAAATTACGATCCGATTCCGATTCTGATATTTCTGGTCGTGCACATCCCTAGTCAGTAGTTGGTTATCATTTTGCATCTTCCACCATGTTCTAGTCCTAGTATGGTGAGGCATTGTGCGCCGAGGAAAGGAGAAGGATGACTGCCTCTTAAAAGTGTTGGAGAATGTTAGGACCAGGCTGTGTCCTGTGTGCAAAGTGGTTCTCTTTTTCTAGAGGGGAGAGGAGAGAAAAAGAAAAAAATGTCAAAAAATATCCTTAGGAACATGTGTTCTGACACAGTTTCGCTCAGCTTGTAGGCCACTTTGTTTGGAATGTTAAGCTGCCACCACACCACAAAGCACAATTCAAGGTTCTGGCTTTGACCTATAAATCCTTACATGACTTAGACCTCATGTACACCAAGCAGGATATTGCACTATGAAAGTGGTATGAAAGTGGTATGTAAAAGGCAGGAGCCACACTTCTGCCTTATAGCTGTATTGAAGTTCACTGACAACTGTTGAGGCTCATAGACACATACCATATACTGTTTACATACCGCTATATCCTGCTTGGTGTGCTCCTGCCTTTTATATACTGCTTTCATACCACTTTTATAGTGCAATATCCTGCTTGGTGTAGATGAGGCTGATGGAGCGCCACTCCTAACATGAACCTACCTTTAGATTACAATCAATATCAGATGCTCTCCTCCAAATGCCTCCTCTAAATGAGGTTCAAAGGATGGCAACTAAAGAGATAACTTCTTGGTGGTGGCCACCCTAATTGTGGAATGTTCTCCCCAGTGAAGTCTACCTGGCCCCAACTTTGCCATCTTTTCAATGTCAACTTCAGACTTTCCTCCCAGGTATTTGATGTCATATGACAGGGCTTTTTGATCTAGTTCTTTTACTGGGTCTTGGTCATTTTTAAATGTTTTTAGCTGTTTCAAATTGTTTGAAATCTTTATATGTTTTAACCTATGCTGTAAGATGCTTTACTTCTTTTTAGAGAAAAGCCTCATAAATTTAATAAATGAAATTAAATGAAAATATTCCCTTTCCACTTTCACGGGGAACAAATGGTCCCACCAAAGTGGAGGGGCATTGGTCAAGTAAGTTCAGCACTGGGTTGCTGAAGAACTACTTTACATGTCTTTCTTCCCAATAGATGGGAGATAAGAGCCATTCCAGACATTTGAATGAGAGCTGTGCCCAAGTGGCCTCTCAAAATTATCCACCCTATTTGTGGGTAGAGAAATTGGGGTGGGGGACACAATTTCAGCAAATTTCTCCAGGGGGAGGTGATATTCTCCAACAATTTCTCACAGCTAGGTGCCACCAATGTCAAGGATTGTAGAACAGCTTTTCTCTTTTTTCCTGTGTTTTATTTTCTGCACTGCCTTTGCAAGAGGCAACAGCATCAACTGTGTTGGCCCCCATTTGCATTCTTCACAATGTCCCATATACCTAGGTTCACTCCAGGGCATTGAGGGGAGGGAATGCAGACATCACAAAAAATAATGGTGAAGAAAGTATGGAGAAAATTCTGAAAATTGTCCTTTTATTTCTAGGGGGTAAGAAAAGAAAAATCTCAGGAATTTCCCGAATGTTTTCTTTTCCCATGAAAGGGGCTTCCATTTTTTTTCTGCCTCATTCTCAGGGCATTTTGCAATTTATTTTGAATGTGTGTTGGTGGTGTTTTTGACCTCAACAAATCATTGTGGGGTGGCTGAAGGTACTGTCTATATTTTTCTTTCTGTTACACATCTCAGCATTGCTCCACAGCTTCCCAGGCTGCCTGCAAGTCCTGATCTGAAAAGGCAATATGGGAGGAATAAATTCATGACGTCTTACCCTGGGTGGGAAGTGTGGGAAACCAAGAAGTCTACAGACTGTCAGAGAGATGACTGTACACAACGGAAGACAGGACACTCACACATGTTCCTCGGCTATCTCATAAGTAAGGTAAGCACAAGAACCCTGAACCAAACCCATGAGATCTTTTCTTCTTTGAATTTCTTTTCAAAAGCAATTTCTTTTAAATCAAATGGAATGAGAATGGTCAACATTTTTATGGGAGAAACCTTTGGCACACCACTATTTTTAGTGCATAGAGCATGAATGTACATACGCAGCCAAACACCATCAGAATGTGCATTTATTTCAAAGTCTAGCGTTTATCAGATGTTCAAACAGGATTCAATAAATATTTGTCTGGGGAGAGGCACTACAGTAGCAGTGTCCTTTACCTCCCTACACCTGTTTATGAATGCTCTCTTCATACAGATGGGAAGGCTCTCTTTCCTACAGTTGGCACTTGAGTCCTGCCCAAATTTCTGAGAAGACCTTCTGAGATGAACCTATGCAGGGGCAAGGATCTCTCTGTGTCATTGGAAACCTTTCAACAGCAAGGTTCCTGATCATTCATAGATCTGTCGATACACACTTGTACCTGCAGATGTTAAAATAGCTGTGAGTAAATCGGAGGTGCGTCTGCTATCATGATCCTCTCCAGCCTCCCCCCCCACATCTTTATCAAATCCAGCTTTGACACATTTCTAAATTTTTATGTATACCAGACTAACATTGGAAATCGACAAATGACTCTAATAAACCTGCAAAATTTCAGATGGATAGGTGCAGCATTTTTGGTGTGAAAAAGAGTCCTCAAATTTAGAGAGTGGTTGGTGATTCAATTGCCCTTATCACCCTGCATAGTTTGTTTGGGGGGGGGGGATTTGTAGAAAAATGTCATACATCATAGAGGTATCTCTAGACAAAAAAAACCTGCAAAATTTCAGAAAGATAGGTTGTGGGAATGTGGGAAATAATGAGGTGAGAAAAACAAAAATGGGATTTAAACAGGGCCACATTTATTGATAAATCTGCAGAAGGGGTAAGCCTAATTGGGCATCTTCTCTAATCTGGCATCATGCCATTATTTTAATCAGGTGAAGCATTCACAACCTAAGAGTGGTGCCAGTACATTTGCCACCTTCCATGCTTCCCCCTTTTGGGGTAGGTATAGGGTGACCAGATAAAATCCAGGTCAGGGCTCATGTAACTTTAACACTTGTAAAGAAAAGGGAATTTCAGTCAGTGTCATTTGTATGCAATTAGTTCCTGGTGATATTCCCTCTTCATCTCAACAGTTAAAGTTGCAGGCACTATACTAGAGTGACCATATACAAAAGAAGGCAGGGCCCCTGCAACTTTAACAGTTGTGATGAAGAGGGAATTTCACCAGGAACTAATTGTATACAAATGACACTGTCTGAAATTCCCTTTTCTCTATAACTGTTAAAGTTACATGAGCCCTGACCTGGATTTTATCTGGTCAGCTTAGGTAGGTAGGCCTTCTGGTGTCACTCCCCTCCTACTGCAAGACTCCAGGTGGGTCAGGAAGGTTGGCCTCAAAGGTAACCCTTATCTCCACCAGCTAGGTCACAAGACTCACAGCTGGGGAGCCTCAGGAATTACCCATCACAACTGTGCCTCTGAATGCTCACCGACCCTAGCCAGCTGATGCCCGCACATACCTGCCCACCCAAACGTGTGGCTGAATTGAAAGCACCACCAGTTGACCTATTTATCATTCCCCGCCTGTCTTGCAGTGTGAAAAAACTCATAACCAGTGGAAGATTATGAGCAAAAAAATTCTACTTGGCCCTCAAAAGGACAACCAGCAGGCCCACACTGCCTACAGGGAGGAGGGAGCCGTGCTTCAAAATGGAGGAGGGCAGGGGTGCACACCCATAAGTAGGTTCCAGTTCCCCTCCCCTCCCTAGTGGCACCATGAGGAGGCCACCAATGGCCTCATCTCCCCACCCCTACCCGTAACAGCCTCCCCATGCCCAGTTTGCTCCAGGTGCGGGAGTAAGGCATTTCAGGGGCTAGGAAGTTATAAGGAATGTAATCAAGACCTTAAGACTTGTTTGTTTTCTGCTCAATTAGCAGCAAAACCACAGGAAATGAAATAGGTGAATAATAGATGTTGTGGATACAGTGCCAGAGACATCCAACATTTTCTAAGCAAGCACCCAGTACTCTCTCAGGTCTCACCGATTCCATTGAACCTCTTTTATTGTTCTTCCTGAGAGAGAAAAGTAGGAAAGAGCACTGAACACTAAATCAATCCTGTGATATATTACTTCAACATCCTTCTTCCAAAGCTCTGGGATTGTAGAGCTTTGGTCAAACTATTCACTGTAATTAGAACCTAGAGCTTCTAATCACAGTGGTGATTAGAATAAAAGGCTTCATAACATAGGATAGTATAGCATTGCATAGCTTAACATCACATCACATAGCATAGCATATAAACTAACCATCTTATATTTATTCATAGGCAGTACAAATTATTAGACCTGGTATGCTGAATAAGTCATGCGAAGCTACAGTGTGTTCTAGATGACCTTAGGAAGGTCATGTTACATGTGATGTATTTCCATGTCATGTCATGTATTTCCCCTTCTGATCTATGTACTGATGAAAATATAAACATATCACACTGCACAAATGATGATGTATACACTTTTGTTCTACAAATGTTCCTATGTGTATAGGCCATGAATCAGACCATAATTTACTGGGATATGAACTCTGGATAATGTCAGATACTGGTCTCATATACCCATAGCTTTAGATTCCAAGTGTTTATATTCATGTATAGTCAGCAACACATTTTTTCCCATCAGGTTTGCATTTTAATTGTGGGCAGTGAAACAAATGTTATCATTCTGACCATAAGGACAGCTTGGAACTTGGAAAAAGGGGGGTTATTTTATAAAAATTGTTTCTAAAACTGCATATGTGAAATTAAACAATATCAATAAAAATCAGCCCATAAGACCAAGCCTCACATTCAGAAAAAAAGGATTTCCCAGGAGAAATTGAGATAACAATCCAATTAAGCTGTTACTCTATGCAAATGTGCTTTCACACTCTAAACCTACATACTACAGAAGGCATCGAAAAAGCGAAACAACACATTTCTTTTTATATTTCAAACAAGCCAAGTGATAAGTTGTCAAAGAGGTAGGTAAGTTTCAGGTGAGTAGGAGCAGAAGGGAATTGGCTTAAGAAATACATTTAATGAAGGATGGCTTCTGAGCACTGGGGGGAAAATCATATCATTGCTTCCCAATTAAAAATTCATTAGGACTTGCAAGGCCTGGATAACATTTGGTAAATAGAAGCAGCATGTGAAAAATTTGAATGAGAGTAAGGACTTAATAGAATAATCAGGGCTTGAACTAGTGCACCACAAAACAACAATACATAAATATGTATGCACACAAGGCTAAATCCTGCTTGTCCTACTTTTGCTACTCCCATTGCTTTTAATTTTATTGGTATCACTTGGACTGTAATGAAGCCAGCAAGGTTTGCTCTAGTAACTTCGGAGCTAATTAATCCACTCTTACAGAGACTAATATTATACTGCATCTTAAAGCAGATTCAACTATCATGGAGTACTATTTTCAGGGGGCATGATCCCTCGCACACAGAAATGGCTGACACCCTGGTCACTGGCTTACTATATGTCAGTGCTCCAGGATCAAGTGAGTGGTGATGTCATAAGAACATAAGAAGAGCCATGCTAGATCAGACCAAGGGGCCATCAGATCCAGCACTCTGTTCACACAGTGGCCAACCAGCTGACAACCAGGAATGCATAAGCAGGACATGGATGCAAACACACCCACACACACCATGTTTCCCATCAATTGATGTTGGCATCTTTTTGTATAATTTGAAGGCATGGCAATGTATTGTGCTGAATCAGACCATTAATCTGCCAGGCTCAGTACTGTATACTCCAATATGCTGTGGCTCTCCAAGGCATTGACAGACAGAGGCATTTCCCAGGGTTTGAATCTGTGCATGTTCTGCTGAGCAAAAACAACCTCTTAAATTTCCCCACTGCCAGTATTTACAGGTGACAAAATTGACAGGGCCTAATATTCTCCAGCACAGGAGATTTCAAGAGTGGGGCAGGGTGAGAGGGGGAGATGACATAGAAAATACTGAGAAATTTCAGCTCAGTTAAAATGGATAGAACTATTAGGGGTGTGCACACCAAAAAATATTGTCGTTTATCGTGATCATCATTTCGGACCAAAACAATTATCGCCTTCATTCATATCGTAGGTGAACCGCATTGTCTTCACAATAATTATTGTGAAAAAATGATATTTTTTGCAGCCCTATTTTTAAAGAAAAAATGCTTATAACTTCTGTATTTTAAAAGTTAGATGCTTGAAACTTGGTCACAGTGCTTATGGGGTATGCCTAAGTATGTGTATGAAATTTGAGATCGATCCCTCCAACCCTCGATTTAAATAATAATAATAATAATAATAATATAATTTATTTCTTACCCGCCTCTCCATTTGGATCGAGGCAGGGAACAACAATATGATAAAATACATAAAACTGATTATAACATGACACACATTATTAAAACTGCATTAAAAATTCCTAAAAACATCCTAAAAACATTCTAAAATTCCACTGGATATGCCTGCCAGAAAAGAACAGTCTTTATAGCTTTCTTAAATTCCAGAAGACTGTTAAGTTGACGAGTCTCCTCCGGCAGGTAATTCCACAGTCTGGGAGTGGCAGAAGAGAAGGTCCTCTGGGTAACAGTTGTCAGCCTAGTCTTGGCTGACTGTACTAAGTTCTTCCCAGAGGACCTGAGCGTGCGGGGCAGATTGTATGGGAGAAGGCGATCTCACAGGTAACCTGGACCCAAACCATGTAGGGCTTTAAAGGTAATGACCAACACTTTATACTTCGCCCGGAAACTAATTGGCAGCCAGTGGAGCGATTTTAAAGCTGGCATAATATGGTCCCCCATAGGTTTACGAGTGACCTGCCATATTTTGAACTAGTTGAAGTTTCTGGACTAGGCACAGAGGTAGCCCTACAGTATGTACAGTGCATTGCAGAAGTCGAGCCTCGAAGTTACCTGCGCATGCACTACCGTCTTTAGGACTTCCAACTCTAGGAAGGGGCACAGCTGGCGTATCAGCTGAAGCTGATAGTAGACACTCCTGGCCGTCGCATCTATCTGGGCTGTCATTTGGAGCGACAGATCCAGGAGCACCCCCAAGCTGCGAACACAGTCTTTCACGGGAGTGTAACCCCATCCAGAACTGGTTGACACATCTCCAAACCCAGGTTGCGGCCTCTGACAGCAAGCATTCTGTCTTGTCTGGATTCAGCTTCAGTTTGTTTTTCCTCATCCAGCCCATTACTGCCTCCAAGCATTCATTCAGAGGAGACACACTAACCTTAGCTGACGCTGTTATCGAAGGCATAGAGAAATATATTTGGGTGTCATCAGCATACTGATAGCATCCTGCCATATGCCTCCAGATGATCTCTCCCAGCGGTTTCATATAAATGTTAAACAGCATTGGAGAAAGAATGGCACCTTGTGGTACACCACACAGCAGCTCCTTCTTTGCGAAGCAGCTATCCCCAAGCATCACCATCTGGAACCTGCCCGAGAATTGGGACCGGAACCACTGAAGCACAGTGCCCCCAATTCCCAATCCCCTCAGGCGTTCCAGAAGGATACCATGGTCGATGGTATCGAATGCTGCTGAGAGGTCCAGAGGTACCAACAGGGACACACTCCCCCTGTCAATATTCAGGTGTAGCTCATCCACTAAGGCGACCATAGCAGTCTCAACTCCGTATTCCACTCTGAAGCCAGTTTGAAATGGGTCTAGAAAATCAGTGTCATCCAAAACTACTTGGAGTTGGAAGGCAACCGCCCTCTCAATCACCTTGCCCAAAAATGGAATATTTCATACCGGTCTGTAATTATTAAGGTCCAGGAAGGGCTTCTTTAGAAGCGGCCGTACCACCGCTTCTTTTAAACATGATGGAAAACTCCCCTCCTTGAGAGATGCATTAATAATATATTGTAATTGTGATCTAACTGCATCTCCTCCCTTGGTGACCAGCCATGAAGGACAGGGAATGAGAGGGCAAATCATCCTCCTCACTTGTCCAAGCAGCTTGTCCACGTTCTCAGTACTCACCAACTGAAACTGATCCAGTGTAATTCTACTCGCGGAGTCGCTGGACACTCCATCATCAGCCTCTGCTATAATGATGGCATCTAAGTCTGCTCTTATCCGAGAGATTTCATCTGTGAAATGATCATTAAAGGCATCACAGTAAACTGCCAAAGGCTCTAAGATCGGATTCAGGGGGGAAGGTGCCCAGGTTAGACCCCTCACCACCCTGAACAGTTCTGCTTGGAGGCCTGTTCAGGCTGTAGCGACTGGCGTGCGAGTGTTTGGTTTTCTGGGGTTAGCGAACAGTAGCATTGGGGTTTTGCGACAGCAGTAACTAGAATAAAATAAAATAAAATACATGAGGAGCCCAGTGAACGATAATTGAGTGCTGGGTGTGATCCTGGAGTAAAGTATAATTGCCAAAAGCCTGCAGTTGATACACTATCCAGAAACCGCTGGGTTTCTGGGTTTTATTATTAATTTCATTTAAACACGTTTTGGCAGTTCCATTGATGATAACAAGATGCCCCCCAAAAAAGGTGTAGGTGGTCCAAAAGGAAAGGGAAAAGCTAGTCGCAGTCAGGCAAAACGGAGCAGGAGTAGAGAGGATTCTTCGGATGACGAAATAGATATTAATATAACAAAGATGCTGTCTAGAATTCAAGACATGGAGAAGGAAAGAGGGATGGACCCAGCACTTGGATCAGCAACACAGCCAAAGGGCAGGGGGGTGTCCCATCAGACAAGAAAGTGGGCTCAGATTGATTCGTTGCAGTCTCTTTCCAATAGGTTACACGCAATGGAGGCAGCATCTAGCAAGGAACCAGAGACACATCAGCCCTTGGAAGGGGAACGGCCCTTGGAAGAGGAAGGGACCGAGTCAATCACAACAACACCAGAGAACACGGAGGGGAACCAAGGCACAGTGAGAACAGCACAGTCGCCAGCTATACCGCTCAGCAACCCAATGTCAGGTATGGATACAGGACAAAGGGCGGTTCCTAGTGCGGATAGGCAATATCCTCATCCACAAATGGGTCCCATGTCGCCTTGGGGATGGTTCCCGTGGTTTACGGGAGCTGCATGGCCTCAATTGCCAGTAACAGGCGTAGCTGGGCCAGGGACACAGACGGTGCAGGTAGGAGTAGGTACACCTTCCACATCAGTTGTCCCCACCAGGGATGCAATGGCCGGGAACAGGCCTACTGAACCAGTAAACACCGTAACACCGATCGTGACAGCGGCAGTAACTACCCAGGTACCACAGAGTACTGATAGCCTCGCAAAAACACAAACAGGGTTAGCATGTGCAAAGGTGTGGCAGGGCCCTGCAGGGGATATATCTTTTGTGGGGACTGAGTCAGTTTCCCAGGTCTCGGATCCTTATGCCGGAGCAGAGAGAAGGGCAATCCCCAGGGGAAGTATGTCATCCCCTTTAGGATATCATTTGCTTCCAGCAACGCGTGAGAAAATACTGAGGGGAGAATTCATAGATATATTTTCGCTGCTCTACAGAGATCTGGAGAGCAATGAAAAAGAGAAGCTTGGAGAGAAGGAAGTGGAAAGGTTGAGGAGAAGAAGGGCCACTAGAACATGGTCCAATTGGCTTCCAGGTTTTTTAATTTACATGGGAGTGATTCAGTTACGGTTCCCAGAACGTGGTTATATATTGACCAAGTATCTCGATGTAATTTATCGAGCATACACTGAATATGAAGGTGGGGCGTGGTTGGCTTATGATGAGGCATTCCGTCGTAAGGCAGCTTTCGATCACACACTAGTATGGGATGTTAGGGACCAGGACTTATGGTTACAATTTATGACACCGGCCAGGCCAGGTTTTGGTGAGAGATCGGATAGCGGTCATATAGTTGCCAAGCTGCCACCCGCCTCCAACCAAAAAGGGAGCGTGGGGCAGGGGGTTCAATACCATCTGCCCTGTTGGGAATATAGTGCTCGGGGAGTGTGTTCATGGTCCCCATGTAGATACCGGCATGAGTGCCCAATCTGCGGTGGACTGCACCCGGCGTCAAACTGCAACAGAAACAAGGGCGGTCGTGGGGCTGGTAGAGCAGGAGAAGGCAGTAGAAAGCCAGGGGGCCAGCAGCAACCTCCTCCAAAAGGGCCCCAGCCCAGTTAAATTAGACCCATTAAGACGTTTGTTGGCAGGATATCCTAATAGACAGGATGCACATTATTTAGAAATGGGTTTTGCGGAAGGTTTCCACATCCCATTTCAGGGAGTTAGGCAGGCCTCATTTGCAAATAATAAAAAATCGGTGTTATCAATGCCGAAGTTAGTTGGGGAAAAAATTAATAAAGAAGTTTCTGTGGGTAGAGTTGTAGGCCCCTTCATTATTCCTCCAATAGACAATCTGCGGGTTTCTCCGTTAGGCATAGTGCCCAAAAAGAATCAAGGGGAATACAGGTTGATTCACAACCTGTCTTTTCCCAAAGGAGGGTCTGTGAATGACCACATTCCTGAACATTTATGCTCTGTGCGTTACGCATCATTTGACGCTGCAGTGTCCATGGTGCGTAGCAATGGCCCTGGGGCACTGATGGCAAAATGCGACATTAAGTCTGCATTTCGCATCCTTCCCATCAACCCAGCGGATTTTAACTTGCTAGGGTTTTATTTTAATGGTCAATATTATATAGATAGAGTCTTACCCATGGGATGCTCTATCTCGTGCGCTATGTTTGAAAAGTTCAGTTCCTTTTTGGAATGGGCTCTTCAAGACAGAACAGGGTTAACTAGCACTTCTCATTACCTGGATGATTTTTTGCTCTGTGGGCCGGGAAACTCTAATCAGTGTGCATATTTAATGAGGGAGTTTCAGTCATTAGCAGACGAATTAGGAGTGCCTTGGCGCATGAGAAGACAGAAGGCCCACTTCCTATCTTAACGTTCTTGGGCATCAAACTCGATTCCACAGAACAAACTAGCCGTTTGCCGGAAGGGAAACTGGCTACATTGCGGGACATACTCACAGAGACAATTTGGGCCAAAAAAGTAACATTGCGGCGGCTGCAAGAGATTGTGGGCCACCTCAATTTTGCTTGTAGGGTGATTGCTCCTGGTAGGGTCTTCATACGGCACCTGTGTGATGCTATGAAGGGCCTAAATCGACCATTCCATCGAGTGCGTGTGACGGAGGCAATGAGGGAGGACCTAAAAATGTGGTTGACATTTCTCAACAAGTATAATGGAATCTCTTTTTGGAGGCAAGACCTTCTTATCGAGGCTGAGATGCAAATTCATTCCGATGCGTCTGGAGTCCTGGGATTTGGCATTATTTGGAGGGACAGATAGTGCGCTGAGCGGTGGCCGGTAGAGTGTCTATCCCCCAACATCTGTAGAGATTTGACCTTTCTGGAATTTTTTCCCATTTATGTGGCGGCACATATTTGAGTGAATGATTTTGCCAACTCTACAGTTCAATTTTGGTGCGACAATTTGGCCACGGTGCATGTACTAAATACTCTTATGTCAAAAAATTCCAGAGTCATGAATTTGCTTAGGGCTTTCACGTTACATTGCCTCCACCACAACATCAATTTTAGAGCTAGACATGTACCAGGATTGGACAATTCCATAGCTGACGCCTTATCGCGTCAACAGGTGCAAAAATTTCGGGAACTCGCTTCCTGGGCTCGTCAACTTCCGGAGGTAATGCCGAGTACCCTTTGGGAAGTTGGGAGGACATAATTGAGAAGGCCATATGGCAGTCAATCGCACCTAGCACGCGCGTTGGGTATGGCAGAGCAGGTAGGGAGTTATCGTCATTTAGGGATGAGAGGCATTTGCCACAAACTTGGCTTATCCCGGTAGAACATATTTTACAATTTTGTGTGGCATTCCACACAAAAGGCCTTTCCACCAAGACAATAGCCGGCAAGTTGGCAGCTTTTGCCTTCCTGTCAAAGGCGCAGGGAGTGGCCAATAACACAACGGATTTTTGGGTACGTCAGGCACTGAGGGGTTGGTCCAGGACATCCCCTCAACTTCCCGATAACAGGGCACCCATATCCCCAGATATTTTGCTAGGATTAAGAGAAAAATGGCCCTTCCTTTGTTATTCTCAGTTTGAGACGGCTTTATTTCACGCTACAGCGTTAACAGCATTTTTCAGAGCGTTTCACATATCCGAGTTGTTATCTACATCAAAAAAGGACAACTCTGGAAAAGCGTTGCAATTCCACGATTTGCAGCTTGCAACAAAAAATGTGACAATAAGGTTGCGAAGTTCCAAGACTGATCAGGAAGGAAGGGGCACCAATATCTCTTTGTACCAGGTTCCTTTAGCAGAGATTTGCCCAGTTAAGGTACTTGGGGAATACATAGCATTACGGGGTGATGGACCAGGAATCTTATTTCGGCACCAGGACCAATCACCCCTTACGAAGTTTCAATTTTGGTCAGTATCCAAGAAGGCCTTGCACTCAATGGGTCTGACAGGGCACCAGTTCTGTACCCATTCATTTAGGATTGGGGCAGCATCCACAGCAGCGGTAATTGGTTTTTCCCCAGCTAATATTAAGGCAGTCGGCAGATGGAGATCTAAGGTTTTCCAAACTTATGTGCGTCAGTTCCCGGGAAAACAATAACAGGCGGTCGGGAACTAATTTCTCCATGTTTATTTTAGATGACCGGAGATTGACAACCCCAGTGCGCGTGACCATCTGCGGGCATAGTATGGTCTTTTGGGCCAGATGGAGGGCTTCCTGTTCCAGTTTTGGCATTCAATTAAGTTTGAGCCACTATGCCACCATACAGTGGTTGGGCAGACACGGCATGCATTGGGAGCGCCTTGTTTCACCGGCATACGGCCAGCGTTCCACCCCAGGTGCTGGTCGTGCACCTGGGAGGTAATGATCTGGGGTTGTTGAAGGGCAAGACCCTGATTCTCCAGGCAAGAGCTGATTTCCAGACAATTCGGCAGCGTTGGCCAGGTGTGATTATTGTCTGGTCTTGCGTTTTGCCCAGATTCAACTGGCGCGAAGGCTGCGATCATCAGGCCATGGAGAAGGCCTGTAAGAAGGTTAACGTAGAAATTTTCAGGGACCTGGTAACTCATGGAGATTTTAGCATATGACACCTAGCAATAGACTTGTCTAGGAGGGAGCTTTACAGAGAAGACGGTGTACATCTTTCCGACATGGGAAATGACCTATTCTTGCGTGATCTGCAGAAGGGTATATTGGGTATTATTCTATCTAGGGGGGAGTGGAGCGACTAACCAAGTCACTTGACGCTCCCCGTGGCGGAAAGGTAGGGGCATCCAGAGTGGAATTTAGATTGGTGAGCATTTACAGGCACTGTTGCGGTGACTGGTAATTCCTGAGGCTCTCAGCTTTGAGCCCCACGGCCTGGCTGGGAGATAAGGATTACCTTTGAGACCAACCTTTCTCGCCTACCCAGAACCTTGCGGTACGGGGGGAGGCGACACCAGAAGGTCTCCCTGCCCAACTGGGGGATCCATGAAAGGGCGATCTGCACATTGCCAATTCAGGGGTCCATAATGGCTCGCCCGATTGAAGATGTGGGCCTGGGAAAGGCCCAAATGGATGCCCCTATAGGTCCCCCCTTTTGCAGATCTTGTAAATAAATGTGGCCCTATTTTAAATCCACATCTGTGTCTGTCTCTTCATTTATCCACCTCCACTCCGCAAAAGCACTGTGACCAAGTTTCAAGCGTCTAACTTTTAAAATACAGAAGTTATAGGTATATTTATATGACAGTCTGATAAAACGATAAAATCACCCGAAAATTATCGTCTCCGATGATTATCATAGGGTTTTCTATCGTATTGTCATCGTTAAACACATGCACGATAACGACCCTATCGTATTGTTATCATACATTTTAACGATATGATACACATCCCTAGAAACTATACTGTCAGTTCATACTGTCGCACAAAGGAAACAGTGGTTTAAGAGAGAAAGAGTGGAAGGAGTAGGCGGCCAACCTGTTGCTTCCTTAGACAATATGAAAACAAGCACTGGATCCACAGTTGCACCCCAAATTCTCCACCTTATTTGTTAATTATGTAGTGCAGGATGGAGTTTATTCTCCCCTCCAGAATATTCTCCAGGGGAGGTGAAATTGTACAATGGCTTCAGTAGAACCAAAAAGAAAATCCACATAACATTTCCCAGAAAATCATTGTTCTGATGCCTCTAGTAGAGCTACCACTGAACGATGGGCCTTTCCCTATGTTTTAAGAGGCAAGTGCTGGTTTGCGCCCATGTCAGTCCATAGAAATGACAAAGCCCAGAAGCTGGAGATCACCACCTGCCCAACCCTTTCTCACCTCTTAGCCTCTGTTCCTGTCACTCACATCTGGCAAGGACAGCAGTGCAACCTTGCAGCCTGACACCTTTTCCCAAACCGCTTAGGTTTAAATGTTCAGAGATGCAGCCATTCAGATCCTGTTCATGCTGGTGGCACGATTAAGCTGCAAGGGTGGGTCGGGGCACAGAATGCTTGACTCTGTGCAGGGAGGGGGTTGAGTTGCTATGCGGTGGCCTGCTGTGCATCCAGCCAAGGCATACATCTTCCTCTGGCCATGCTCACAATTCACAGGGTGTGTTTGTCTCGGTCCATATATTTATTTATTTATTTTATTTATTTATTAGACTTGTATACTGCCCCATAGCCGAAGCTCTCTGGGCGGTTTACATAGGATTAAAACAATTAAAAACAATATACAAAAATTAAAACAGCAAAAATATACAACATACACACAATACACACATATATTTAACACTGCTACAACAGCACAAAACAACAACAACAACAACAACAACAACAAAACCAACAAAAAAAACCAAACAAAAAACCCAGGCTCCTCAGATATTGCCAAATGCCTGAGAGAAGAGGAAAGTCTTGACCTGGCGCTGAAAAGATAATACAGCTTCTGGCGTATCGACCAACACTCCGCAGAGATTTGAATTAGGTAAGGATGTATGAGAATGTTTAATGAGAACTTACCAAAATTCACAAATTTTTCCCAAAACAGCATGGAACAAACATGAGAATTTAAAAAAAAAAAAAGCAAATGTGGTAGAAAGCAAAACTAACAGCTATGTCCATCCAGTCAGAAAGCTTTGAATGCTTAGATCTTAAAAAAAAATAAGGGTGGGGGTTTGAATTCCTTTATGTTCATCCATGCTTGTAGTACTTAATTAGGATATTCCCCTCTCTTTTCTGATAGGTTTCTCATCCTGAACAGATACACAGACATGATAGGAATAACTGTACCTATTGAAATTATCTGGTTCAGAGGAGATGGGTGAGAATTTTGTGCAGTTCATTGTTTGATAACCAAAATTTGCTAATTTCTTCATAAACAGGATGGAAAGAGATATGGGAGAAGCAAAACTGGGAGATTTGTCCATCCCGATCTGGTTCTCCAATGAGCATGTACGTGCACAGGGTTTCTGTGTCCTACTCTGTGCACCCGACCCATCCCTTATTTTTCTATCCAATTTCCAACAGTGTTCCAAAATTCCATTAAGGAATCGCCTTAAAGGGTACATTTCTTTCCTAACTATATAAGCATATCTCAAATTTGTATGCAGTTCAAACAAGAGAGTATCTTTATACATGACCGTCTCATTTAAATTATGCAAATTTCATATTCTGTTCAGAACTTGCCTGTCAAAGTTATAAAAAAATAACTCCAAAGAGGAATGAGAGATACCTTGGCAGAAGAAGTTATCCTTATCTTGTAATAATGTGGCATGCAGCTGCATTACTATGTGTTTCCACATAATCACTATTGTTTGCAGTGGAGTTACTGTTTCATTACATGAAGTTATTGAGAAATAACATGCTGTATCTGACAGTGGAAAAAGCTGCATAACTTTGGATGCTGAGAACATACAAGTAGGCCTCTTATAGAGTAACATGTATTGTTATATTGATGTATTTATTCTATTCATATGATAAATACCATAATTCCATCCAGTGGATCCATTCAATAGCTAAGAATAATGTGGAATTTCCCAATTTCTGAAATATAGGACGAATTCAGAATTCTCTGAATTCAACCCATGGATTCTACAGAATACTGGCATCTTCTGAGTCATACTGATTCTGCAGACTTGGAAAATGAAAGGAGTGTTACGCTCCTGCACCCCAGTCCTGGGAGGAGTGAACTTGTGCCTACGCAGACTTTGGTTTCCTACAAGGAGGGCACTGTAGACTTGTTGTGTTTCTTCCATGAGGGTTTATTTACACTGTGTTCAGGCTTATAATGAACCAACTACAAGTAAACTCTGCTTTCTCCCAGCTGCCCTGCAGATCTCTTCCCAAGACAAAAGCCGCTCTCCTTTTGTTTTAGATTCAGCCTTCCCCCAAATTCATTTCCTCTTACCCCCACCCCAGGCCTTGTAGGACAAAAGGCTACCCATTTAGGAATTACAGTGTGTGGGGGGGATCCTCAATCTGTTTTACTCAGAGACTCTGAGTGATAAGGTAGCCTTGAAGGTAATTTAGACTGACCATAAACACATAACAGTATGATAGTTAGTGAAAAATATGCTTTGTATGTGTGTGTGTTTTTTTTAAATCAATTTTTAAATATCAATTTAAACATCTCCAATCCTTCTTTAGCCTCCATTGTGTAGTACTAAGAAAAATATGCAAAATATAACCTACAAGTGAAAGTTACAAAAATTGTGGCAGATGTTTTAATGTACTTTTCTGAATGGGAAAGAAAACATGATTTATTCATGGACAATGGAATGAAAGACACCTGACAATCCATGAAATACACATGGAACAGATTAAACAAAATCCTTACATCCCTAGTAGAATACTTATTCATTGTTATTTTTGAATGTTATATTTTAATGCTGAAGCTGTTATTATGTTCACTGCTTTGTTATTATTTTTTTGGAAAGTGGTATATTAATTTCTGAAATAAACAAATAGATCCCATTGGGTCCAACTTCTGAGTGAACATACATAGCATTGCATTTTAAATATGTCATCAGCAGACTATATACCAGTTTCAAAGTTATGCACATCTGTATTATGCTAACATCTCCATTTATTGCCATATCTGATTTATAATTTTACTCAAGATATACCACATTTCAGATAGAACTTGTGAGTGGATGAGTGGAAATAAAGGGACGAGACACATAAGTATGGTATCAAACTGGGCCACATTTCTTCATTTGGATCTGCAAAGGACTAACTGGGCAGGCAGCTAAACTCAGCTGGCACTAGCCAGGCTGTTCATAGGGTGAAAACATTCAATTCCCATTGTGTGGCGTCTGCTGTATCGCCACTGACAGGACTGCCCCTTTTGGGGAGGGGAGGCCTTCCCATGTCACCCCCTCCCAGGCCGTCAAACTCTGGGTGGGTGAGGTGAGTTGGCCTCACAGGTAACTCTTATTCTCCCACCGGGGCCATAAAACCCTCAGCAGGAGGCCCTCAGGGCTCACCTGTCACCATCATGGTGCCTCAGAATGCACACCATCCCTGAATTCCCTGATTGTGCCCACCCCCAATGGCCTAAATAAAATTGTGACCAATTAACCTAACATTAAATCTGTTTCCAAATAGCCTAAGACTCTCACGCCCCACTTACTGTGTGAAGTAGGCAAAAAGACACCTATCCCAACCAATCAGACTAGGAGCCAAAAAATCCTACTCGCCCCCAAAAGGACGACCAGTAAACCCATGCTGGATCCAGGGAGGGAGGGAGGGAGCCACAAACCGAAGAGGCTGAAGAAGGAGCTGACAACTACAGAAGTGTTTCAGCCTCCTCCCTCAACCAGTGACACCACCTTGCTTCCTCCAATGGGAACAAGCCTGGTGTCTCACCCTTCCCCCCACCATTGCAACCAGCCCCTCCCCCCGCAGCTAGGCAAGCCAGATGCAGGGTAGGGCACATGTACTGCATGTCCATTGAATGTTAATACTGATAGACCAACAGAAGTGAGGTTATTGATATATATTTTTTTTCAAAATGAGAAAGATTACCTGAATGTTTATAAAATCCTTTGTGTAGATAGTCTGGGACATTCCCAGCATAAACACTGAGACAAGTAGTAACCTTTTCTCCCTTATTAAAAGATTTATTTTATTTAAACGAGTGACAAATCCTGCTCGTTAATTCAAAGAGGATTGATTTAAATCACCAAGGGAAGAGATTAGTTTAAATCAACTTTCCCATTTGTACTTCCGAAAGTTCTGAAACAAAAGGTAAATTCTTACTGGCTGTTAGGAATAATGAGGCAGTGTGACATTATTAACTCTCTCTTTGACCCTATATGCATGTGTTAACTTGCCAGCGCCTCCCTAACCCTCAATATTAAATCCATAATAACCAAAATCTTTCATGCTGCATCAGACCAAGGATCCATCTAATCCAGCACCCTGTTGATACCATGGCCAACCAGCTTTCAGTGAGGAACCCACAAGCAGGACAAGGTGCAACAGCATCATCCCACCCATGTTCCCCAGCAATACTGGATACTGGAGGTAGCACATAGCCACTAGTAGCCATTGATAGCCTTCTCTTCCAGGAGTTTATTAGTGTAGTCTTGGTCCCAAAATGTTTGTATTCAAGTTTGTATTCAAAGTTAAATGAGGTTATTTTTTAGCAAGAAAAATACATGCCAGGTTATATCCAATGCTGCCTGTGTGTTAAGAGGATCTACCACTAGTGCAATGGGAACCTAGCAGTTCCTGAAACAATCAGAAATGGACAGAAATGCTCAGTATTAGTGCAAGGCAACATTGGTTATGCATTTGTTGTCTACATATAGCTTTAGAAATTTTATCAGACAACCCAGAACTACAGCCAAAGTGAAAAGCATTTTAAAAAATGAATAATAGGTTGGATCCAGACTAAGGTAAGTTGAACCTAGGTACCACTGAAATAAATGGGACATAGTAGTCATGACTTAGCTCCCATTGATTTAAATAGGAATGAAGTTCAACTAAAGCTTTATGCTCATATGCAGTTCAAAAGTGTGAAGGGGGACCTAGGGGTGCATATAAACCAGGTCCCCAATGTCTTCATATGCCCAGCTGTCAATTGGACCTTCATTTGCTGAACACAAAGGTTTATAAAGGCTCCAATGATTGGGCATTATCTACTTCAGAGTAAACACATGCAGTCTGGATGGGTTAAGCTTATGTCCATCCACTTTTGTCCCAAAATTTCACACACACACACATACACACCACACACATTGGGGGGGGGGGAGGGAGTTACAAAATGGGAATAAATGTTTTAATTGCCTGCAACGGAGGCATGTTGTATTTTTTAAATCCTCCTACAGGGTGTGGGACTTTGGGCTGAAAATGGGAGGGGGGAAACCTGAATACCCACCCCAGAGCGACATGGTCCTGATCCACACCACAGCCATGCATGCTTACTCTGGAGTAAATAAACCAGTCATGCATAGCTCAGAATGTTTTATTTGGCCCAGAGATTCGGTGATCGTACACCCTGATAAGGCAAGGATCTAACAGCCAGGTGGGGCTTGCATGCATGTCCATGTTTCCCCCCACACACATTTTTGCCCTACTCGGAAACAGGTGAATGCCTGCATAGAGCTTTCATATGGATCCAACCCAATGTACACCAGAGTCAGGGTGAAGTGCCCCATTTCATGTGCCACCATGGGAGGGGGTATAGATGAAAGCAGGAACGAAATGGTACTTTTAAAAATGTTGGTCCTACCAGGGGTGCATTGGGATCTGCTTGAGGCAGGGAATTACTTTGGGCTGACACTGATGTGCACTCCATGGATATTTTTGTCTGCACTTTTCCCATCAATCTTTGTTAGGAGTGGGGCTGGGAGGACAAGCATTATAAGACATCAGAATACTCACAGTGTTCTACTGATGTTACTAGAAAGTGACCTGGAGTGATGGCAGGTCAGTGTCTCTTGCACCAAGTAATTCTTACATCAGTTGCAAGTTCACACATATCCTGATCTAAAAAAGAAATTCTGTTGCAATTGTTGAACTTACTTTCTTAAACTTGTTTAATACTTGTGTGAGTATCATATAAGACTTTATACTGGGTTCTGTTTATTCATTTCAATTATAAGAATTCAAAGTATATTAACCTGGCCACATGATTAACATTGGAATTCTACTAATACACACTTCCCTAAACCAAAGACAACCCTTTCAATATTTATTGTGACAGCAACAGGAAGTTCAAAGTCTCCGATCATTGCTTAAAAAGAGCTCTGATTTTTTTAAAGTGTTCAGGCTACACAACAGTCTCACAGCAGTCCACCTCCTACCTATTTAACTAGGTGACTTAAATTGGCTTAAATCAAAACACTTTGTGTTGAATGGGTCGCCGGGTTGGGCTGTTAGATCTCCAGTCAAGCATACAGTGAAAGCAAACCACCACAAACATTATATTTACTAATATTTTACTACATATAGATACTATGCTGTATGTCATAGTTACTGAATAGCATAATTCATGTTTCAAGTAGTAACATTGTTGGTCATCTAATGCATTTTATAGTCAAATTTTATGTTGGAAAAATATATTTGATGAAAAGATAGTATATTCTAGCTTCTGTGATGTACAAACATAAATGTTAAAAGAGCAATAAATGTTAAAAGAGCATTAAAACTATTCATTTGAATTCATGAGTAATGTGCAATGGATTTATTTAAACCTTCAATCCTCTTTCATTTCTGGAGTTAAAGGAAAGCACTTTTAAGTCCAATTGATTTCAGTGCATGTGCTTAACTCTCCCATTTATAAACAATAGGACTTTAATAAGGAATGACTGGATCATGTTTAGTATTAAAGTAAAAAAGAAGAATAATTTTGAACCTAAATAGTGGCACCAGTCTGTCCATCTGTACCAAGAATGGGATAGTGTCATTAATATAGTAGTGTAATATTATATTTTGTGATGTTGCACAAGGTATGCCTATTTAAAATACTTAAGGAATTGTCCAGAGAATATTAAGATTGGATTGCCAGAAGAACTAAAAATGGCTTCACTATTCTAAAAACAAGAATTTAACTTCCTGGGGAAAGAAACAAAACAAATTAAAATATTACCAAACAGTTCCACTAGTTACTTTCAGAAAAGTTAGCCTATGGCTGCAATTCCAAATGAACCAATCAATATACTTTACTTCTTTGTAATGATCCAGTACCATGTGCATCTGACAGTACTACATGCTCATTGAGATTCAATGATCCATACAAAACTTGCAGGCACTGTAAAAAGTAGTTTGATATTTGACATAAACATCTTAGCTACTTTTTACTATTCCTCCAAGTTTTTTTTAATGTGTTGCTGTTTGACAGAGATGATAAAAGGAAAAGTGTGCTGATAAATCTCAGTGTTGTGTATGAGCTATTTTTTCTGTGCCCATACCTCTATTTTCTGGATAGTGTATTTGACAACATGTGACAGGGAGCCTATCTACACATGCAGGATAAAACACTTTGAAAACGTTTTTAAAACTGTATATGGAGTGTGTCCTGGGCCCAAACAGTTCTCAAAACTGTTATAAACTGTTTTAAACGGTTTTAAACCATTTTAAAGCAGTAGTGTAGATAGGCTCAATATGACATGTGCATGGTAACAGGTTTTTAATGTAATACGCAAGAAATTAAAACATTTATTCAGACCAAATAGTTATTCAACTATGTGTGATAAGGATCCTATATGCTAATGCATAATGATAGAAGTAGTGGTTTCATGAAGATTTTAAAGCATAACAATTGCTACATTTTAAGATGTCTCTTTTACAAATATTAGCTATTTTATATATAGCAACGCTATTTAAAATGTACCAGACAGTGAGAACCCCACAAAGTGTCACCTGCGGCCCATTTCCAGAAGATTTGGGTCTGGATCTGTGAAGTTCAGCTGTTTCAAAAATCTGTCCCTTGTTTTAATTGCTGCAGTTCTCTTTCAAAATCCAGCTCTAAAAGTGAAACAAAGTGAAGGTTTGCCGTGCCAGCTGGATAAAACCGACGGCATCGCCACTCAACTTCTCTCTTTAGGTGTCGAGGTTTTTTAAAAAATGCAACTATTTAGAATTTCAAATGATGTTAAAGTTCAATATTATCACTGCTAATAATGATTTAATCATTTCTTTTCTATAACTAACCAAGCGTAATTGTTGACAACTGGCACTTTGGCTGTGCTTCATTTTCAGCAGATGCCCTGCGGCAAGTTTGAAATGAAGAACCTTCCTCTCCAGGTGGTCCAGCACCTGCAGTTTGTGGTGTTTGGTTGGTTATGAATCCATTCACTGGCACCAAGCAAAGAGGCTGATTGTTCCTGCTAAACCCCTTCGTATCTCTTTCTTATCAGCAGCTTATGATCTGGGAGATGATGTATTCTTTTTCTTCACAATAAGCCAGGCTTCAGATCTTTTTCCTCCATTGCGTTTGATATGAATGCTGTTGCCAGGTGACAGATCATATGGGGCTTTGACTGAGTAATGCCTGTTGTAAAAGGGTTCATAAACTGTCCTTGCCTTTTTAATCACACTTCACTACCTTTGTAGAGCTTGGCAGCTCTCAGGGTTAGATCTTTCCCCAAGCAGGAACAATAGTTCTCAATGACCACCTCTCCAAGGATTGGTCTGGACTACACCCAGGCATTATTTTTTTTAAAAAATGTTCTGATCTGGAGAACATGGGCAGAGAAGAAGACAAAACCTCTTCACTTCCAACTTCAAAATTGTTTGGCTTTACTGGCATGATTTTTTTCATGTTTAAAGGGGGAAAACATCTTTCAGTAAGTTGATAAGCCCTCAATATGGAGAATCCCATGAAGAGCTGTAGCTTAGTGGTAGAGCATATGTTTTACATGCAGAAGGCATCCAGGTTCAGTCTCCAGCATCTCCAGGTTGGGATACAAAAGACTCCATTGAAATCCTGCAGAGCTGCTGCCAGTTAATGTAGACAGTACTGAGTCAGATGAATCAATGGGCTGACTTAGCAAAAACCAGCTTATGTTTAAAACAACAACACATCACTCCTTATATGTTTCACTTACACTTTACAATCACATTACTATTGAACCATTGATGCCAACAGTAGAAAACTGACTTCCTTGGGAATTCTGGCCAGGGCTTATCATCAGGTTTCATGCTCTCAGTCCAAAAACTGTTCTACCAAAAATTCCAGCAATGCAAAAGCCTCAAGTGTACCTCTTGGAGAGAATGGCATGTGAGCTAATAATAGAAACAATGGAAATGAATTATGCTCAAGAAATATTGTCTGCATTTGAATTTGCAAAGATACTACTCTAAGGAAAAGCAACAGTAGCTGTATCTGCCAAAAGAAAAGAAAAATCCCTATCTTTCCCCCCATCACTTATAACTGAGATGCCTTTATTAGTCTAACTAAAAGGCATAAAATACTGTGCAAGCTTTTGAGTTTTCCAGGGAGCGTTCTATATGTGGGGAAAGCCCTGTTGTGGCTGTGGATCTGTGCTATCTCAATTATATGATGCATGTGCAGCTTCGCAGCCACAATGGGGCTTTCCTGCGAAGCTGTGGATTGAAAAAGTCAGGGACTTACCCAACTTTTTCTATCTGAGCGATGTCAGTATGGCTCTTCTACAGCCTGACATTGCTCTGGAGCCAATCCAGGGGCAGTTTGTGGTGGAAGGTGACAGTTGATTGGTAACCTTCCACCAGGAAGAGGGCATGTGGGCGGCTCCAGTAGCCAGATGGAGCCAGAAACCCCACGCTTCCTCCTCAGCGTTGGGATTACCCAGCACCACCTTGGGATCAGGAAACTGTGGGGTTTTAGAGGGAAGTGGCTGCAAACTGGCACCGTGAAGTCATTCCCCTGTAGTCTTCACTGAGCAAGATGGTAAATAAAGCACAAAGGGTAAGGAGTAGGAAGAAATGGCTGTTCAAGCTATGTTCAGGGTACAGAATTTGGGTTGCCACCTTTTTTTTTCTTTTTTGGGACAATCTCTTCAACTTTAATAGTTACATGTCAGGAAGGCACATCATGTTCCTCTCCATGCTGGGAATAGTTGTACCTATTGAATTTGGCTGGTGAAGAGGGATGAGAATTTCCTTCTGGTTTTTTTTGTGGGGGGGGGGGAACTTATCAAAATTCACAAAGTTCTTCATATTTGAGAGATAAAGAACTTCAGATTTCAACAATCCAAATATGGGAGAAAGCAAAAAGTGACAGTTTCACCCACCTCTACTTTTATTGAGAAAGAAAAACAAAAATCAATTTATGGGTTAACTGAAGATGACTGTCCCAGAGAAGGGACAGGAGGCTGCGCAATGTTGCTTCATCAGTTGTGGGAAAAGAAGAGGGAGGAGTTGTGGAAGTTGGAAAACTAACAAGAGAAGCAGGGAAATTAAGAGGAAGCTGGATGTTTTTCTTCCTCATTTATAATTTGGCCAGTGCAGCTAGCTGAGAATTTTCTTTGGTTTGTTGTTTGATAAGAAGTAGCAAATTTCTTCATAAACAGGATGGAAATAACTTATGCTATAAAAAGGTCCAAATGTGGGAGAAAGCAAAACTGAGAGATTGATCTAGCCCTACAATATCTAACAACAGTAAGTCTTAACAATATACAAATGTCTTAGGGTATAATTAGGCATAGATTTTTAAGGGATGCTGATCTGTGCAGGCAATCTTCTTTTCTTTTCTTTTCCAGACACAGCTAAACTTCCCAAAGCCCTCCCTGTAGACTCCCATACTTCCAACCCCATCTGTACATATTTCCAGTGGAGCCAGTTGAAAAAAAAATTAGGAAAATCTGCCTAAGAAAGGGCTTCCATGAAGAAATCTAGGTGTGGAGATTAACCATCCGATCCCAACCAGAGGGGCTAAAAATCCAATTTTTGCTTGGTAACACAGTTATCCTCCCTCAGTGTTAGAATGGTGAGTGGTTTTTGGGGGGGGGGGTTGATGTGTAGTCAGTATCTTTTCTGTTGTATAGGGTTTCAGTTTTAGATATAAAGAATATGTGTTACTTATCCCATTTCAAAGTATTATCAGAGCACACACAGATCTCACTCAGAAATATAGTCATAATCTGTCATCTTTTCAAATATTTTTGCACTGTTCCCATATGTAGCAAGGTATATTTAACAATCCCTCACCATAAATATAAATTTCTACGAAATTTAACAGAAGCCTTTACAAATCTGTTGGGAATTTTAGAAATTGATGCATTTCACTAGGATACTTTAAGCTGGCATGCCACATTTCCATTCTTCCCTTATACAAGTTCAGGATGATTTCATAGCAAGAATCTGGTGCTCTACCACTAAGAAGCAAAGATGATGTGCTGTGGCTATTACTAGCTGGAGACAATTCTTCCATAAGAGAAGAGGTGAGCTACAGCTTTGCAATGCTGATAGTTTTGTAATTTACTGTACCTTGGTTCCATCTCATTCTTTCATGTATTGTTTTAAGCAGAGATCATTTCCACATCTTACTGACTGTAGCTTTTATGTGATTTGAAAGTCTAGTTACATGGACACCAGAGGTTGGGTTAACTAGGGCCTCTTTATTTAACAACAGGTATAGCATCCTTTCTGGATCTGTGTGTGAACATGCGGGAATCAGCACTACTCTACCTTCAGGCAACTAGCCTGCAAAAATAATAAAGGGCGAGCCACTCAGTTGGTCATAGTGGCCAGGTTAAAACCCGCACCTCTTTTACAACTACACTTAAGTGTTTGGGGAGACCAATCTGCGTCACCTCCCATGCAGGGCTGCACAGTCCTGTGTGAGGCAAATGGTCCCCAAAGGCAACCCATATCCTGACTCGGAGCTGTGAAGCCCATCGAGGATCAGGCCCTCCGGGTTGCCCTTCATCATCAACGATGCCAAAAGTGCTCACCAACCCTATTCTTACCTTTCAAATTCCCACACCCCCGCCACAGAAGGGAGCCAAGCCTCTGCTTTGGCTCCCCACCCCCACCTGTTCTGAAAAATTCAAACAGGCCCACGCGCAGATCCTGCAGGAAAATGTCATTTACTGCATCGGAAAGGTGCACTCCATCGGCCCTATAAAGTTCATCTCTAGAGTAAATAATGTCAGGGTGTGGAATACCATTCCACATCTATCCTCACAGCCAAGACGCACCTCCCTGTTCACTCTCATAATTGCCCTATTTAAACTATGGGCATCCCAGCCCTCATGCCCAAGGGCCAACTTCAGTGACCTGGACATCTGGCTGCATGACAAGGTGTCACCTACTTCTTTATCCAGCCTAGGAATATAACATGTCAAATTGAGATTGAGGGCAACCAGGACTCATGGCCCTGACCAGCCCCATTCCTGAGGTTCCTTAGGTGATAAAGAGGCAACTACATGAACAGTGGCCAGCTATCTGGCCAAGATGAACAGAGGCTAGTAAGAATTTGGCCCCAAGCCTGATAAAAGGGAAAGAGTTCCATGAATGACAAATCTTGATATCCCAGCTTCATCCCTAAATGTGTATGCAATGATAAGGGAGACTGGGCGCCATCATGGCATTGTATAAACATCTGCTAAAGGCCCAACCAGTTCTAATACCCAGCAAGGATCAAACATGTCCACCAGGGGGCATTCTTAGGTGCTAACCCATGAGAATACTTTAAGATGAGCAAAGGGGGATAAGGAATGATCCTTTAAAGATTGGAATATGCCCTCCATCTCACAGGCTGAGGGAATTAAAAGGTCAATAAAACAGGTCAATAAAACAGGGAGCACTTTGTGCATGAGGATCTGTACAACTGGGTATATATTAGGTACATAGGAAGCTACCACATTCTGAGATGGACCCTTGGTCCATCTAGCCCAGTACTGCCAACACTGACTGGCAGTGGCTATCTGGGGTTTCAGGCAGAATTCCTTCACTGCCCTACCTGGAAAAGCCAGGGATTGAACCTGGGACCTTTTGAATGCAAAGCAGGGGCTCTAGCAGACTGAGCTACATCCCCCTCCCCATTTTTGCAGGTGGGCATTGAGCCATGCCCTTACTCCCCCCCCCAACAAGCCTCTCTTGGGGGGGATGATTGTGCGATCACTCATCTGCAATAAAATGGCTAGCAAAAAGCCAAATTCAGAAGCCAACTGCGGCCTCACCCAGGCCTAGTATGTTGTTAAAAGGCAGCTTTCATAGGTTTAAAGACATAGAGGCAGAGCTGCCTTTTACTGAGTCAGATGATTAGTCCACCTGGCTCAATATTAATTAACCGGCCGGGGCTCTCCAACATCTTAGGCAGAAGGTTTTGGCCACCTCTCCCTGGAAATGCCAGGGAATGAACCTGGCACCTTCTACATGCAAGGCAGCTGCTCTGCCAATGAGCTATGGGCTCCTCAAAAGCTGCTTTCATGGGTCTCCTTCTTTAGGCAGCCACCCACCCAGACACTGATCCAGCTTGATCCAAATGTCTGCTATGCTGAAACCGGGTCCAGTACAGGAGAGAGGCCTAACTGCGGCCTACCAATCCCCAGGCCTGCTAAAGAAGAGGCCAGCAGACGAGATGCCTGGCCATATCCCAGGCACACCAGCCGCTTCTGTCTCTCAGCACCACACAGGACACCAAAGGTTAAAAATTAGGAATGATCCTGCTGGATCATACTTCCCCAAACTGGCACCCGTGGGCACACAACACTGCTCCTTGAGCCGGGGCGGGGGGAGGAAAGGCAATCCGGGCACTGCAATCTAAACTGCCAAAGAAGGGGCTCAAAAGAAATCCCCCCGCAGCACCTCCCCCCACTGGATGAAACAATCCCCTCTGCTTGAGCCCTGGGGATTCCCAACCATGCTGAAACTCCAAACCTTTTGGGGTGGGGAAATTTCCCAGCCCCATATCCATCCAAGCATGCATTCGCGAGCATAAAGCCTCATGGCCGCACATGCTCTCCTCACTCAGCCGACGTCTCTCTTCTCTGGACCAAAAACAAAACAGGTCGAGTCCTGGGCGAGCCAAGGCTATATAGCCTTAGACTCCACCCCTCTGCCTAAGCAGCTCTTCCTGTGCACGTTCTCATACACGTGAGTATTTCTTCCCTCCGTTTCTAACTGCCCGCAACCAATGCCTCCCACCCAATCTGTGCCAGCTGGATGGGGAAGCGACTTTCTTGAAAGGGTTATTTCCCAGAAATCGTTTGATAGTTTCAGAAGGGTTGGAAACAGGAGCAACTGTTCTGCACCTTTAACATAAGTCATGCAGACCATTTATCTATTGTATGACACTGATCAGAAAAGGTGGGGTACTATTAAAAGCACAGAAAATCTATTGAACCTAGCTATACTGGTAGGAGTGGACATACAAAGCCCTAAATATCTGAATAATCTTGTGCTATTGAAGCCATCTGCATGTTTAGACTGTATGTTTGGAAAACTTCATTTCCTTTAATTTGATGCCTAACAGGCATAATTGCAAAAATAATCAAAAAGTAAGGATTGATATTTAATGCTTTTAACGTTCAGGTGGATGCCTCGTTTGAAAGTATTCCAATTACAAAGAGCCTAAGTTGTGACATCTCCTGTATTTCTGCAGTTAAGCTGAAATCCTGTACCCACCTACTTCAGAGTAAGTCCCAGTGAATTCAATGGGACTTTCTTCTGAGTAGACATGCATAGGATTGTGTTGCAAAAATAGGTGCAGACCTTCTGCTCTATCTGCCAGAAACAGGCACTGTATAACTGAACTGTAGCTGTACCTTATCGGGAACCCCTATTTTCTTTTTAGGCTCCTACTGACTGTAAGAGCTAGGGATGTGTATTGTATCATTAAAATAGCTGATAACGATACAATATGCTCTCTATCGTGTCTCCATTTAACGATAACGATACAATAGGAAATCATGAGGAATCCAACGATAATTATCAGAAATGATAGAAATTCCAACATAAGTATCATATTTTATCGTGTTATCGGAAGGCGCTTTCTCTTTTGCCGCCACATGGATGGAGCTAGAAAGTGGGGTGTGCTTGATGAGACTGACAGTTTCAGTGACCAATCGTGCAGCAAGAATTCCAGCAGGAGCCAATCACAATGTTGGAGGAGGGCGGATATCCCTGCATAAAACCCCCACACTTGGTGATCCAGGCTCTGTTGGGAGTTAGGCATGGAGGGGAGAAGGGTGGATTTGTTAGAGCTCTGTCCTGGCTCTTGGTGGTGAATTGTTGGAGATTCATTGTAATCTCTTGCATCTTTGTGTCTCAGGTTCGTTTTGCTGTGCATTGCTGCCTGTGTGTTTGAGACTTTGAGTTATAATTTTTACTTTTATAGTATGTTTTCTGGTTGGGGTTAGGTACTTAGCATGAGTGGGGGTACTGTGACTGAGGTTGAGTGTGTTTGCCCTCTGCCCTGTTGAACTTTCTTAAAAAAAAACAGAAATATATTATATTTTAAAAAATTATATTTATCTCTCTCTCTCTCTCTGGGTGTGTGTGTTTGCTTGATTGTGCTGCTGCTGTGTCTAGCCTGCTACACAGGATCTGTGTGGTTAAAGCAGCACACGAAGTCACAAACTGTGGGCAAAGCATACTTTTTTGTTGCAATCATTTTCTACTTTGTAGCAGTATGAAACTCGGCTCTAAGACGCGCATTGGGTGAGGTGGCTCTGGGTCTAGGAGAGATGCTGTTGCTGCTGAGGGCAGTTTTGGGGTGTCTGTCTCTCCCTGTCATACATTTTTATTTCTTTTTGAAAGACACTACTCCAGCCAATGGTTCCAGTCTGGACTGGAGGGACTGCTTTAGGGAGGGGGACTGCAAAGCAGAAGCAGCATCCCTCTCACACATTTTATTCTTTCTTTCTTTCTTTTTGAAAGACACTGCTCCAGCCAATGGTTCCAATCTGGACTGGAGGGACTGCTTCAGGGAGCCTTGAGATAGATTCCTGTATTTTTTATTTTTCGTCACTATGTCCCCTGGGTCTGCTTTTTGTGGAGTCCATTAGTGAGGGACTGCAGAAGCATCCCCCTCACGCATTTGTGTGTGTGTATTTTGAAAATTTGGTCAAGCAATGTGCCTGCCTATGCCTGCCCAGAAGGGGCTCTTATTAATTTGCCAATGTGCCTGCCGGGGACTCATATATTAACAATTGGCCAATGTGCCTACCCAGAAGGGGACTTCTGTGAACTGGGCAATGTGCCTACCTCTATACCAAACGTGACTTTTATTTGCCTCTGCTCCAGCCAATGTGCGCAGCTCTGGCATGAAGAAATGCCAGCCTGCCTGCATGGGAATGGCGGGCAGACTAGGTCATTTTTTAAGCATGATTATGAGGATCCTGCAGGTTGGCATGCTTCCGGGGTATCTCCTGGCCCAATGAGGCCCTGCCTGCTAAGGTTGGTTCTAAAATAATAACTATTATGCCTGTGCTATTCCCCTACCCCCCAATCCATATGACTGCATATGGATTGGGGGGTAGGGGAATAGCACAGGTTTATCTACAGGTTTGGAAAGTTCATTGTATTCCATCCAGGAATGCATCCACTCATTCTCACTGTGCCACGCACACATGCATAGGCGCATTCCCTCCGCTCCAACCAAAGAGCCAACCTCTATCCTGAATGTGACTTTTCTTTTATTTGCCAAAGTGCCTACCTCAACCCAGACAGGGACTTTTCATTTATTTGCCAAAGAGCAATCCTGGACATGACTTTTCATTTATTTGCCCAAGAACAATCCTGAATGTGACTTTTCATTTATTTGCCAAAGAGCCAACCTCAACCCAGAAGGGGACTTTTCTTTTATTTGCCAAAGAGCCAACCTCTATCTTGAATGTAACTTTTTATTTGCCTCTGCTCCAGCCAATGTTGTGCACAGCTCTGGCATGAAGAAATGCCAACCTGCCTGAATGAGGATGGCGGGTAGACTGGGTCATTTGAAGCATGATGAGGTCAAGGTGGTGTGTGATGGTTGTTTTGATGGCATTCTCACAGTTGTAAAAGCAGCACATGATATGCTTCTGCTGGGATCCTCCAGGTTGCCCACTGCAGGGGTATCTCTCCTGGCCCAATGAGGCCCTGCCAGGCTTCAGCTGGTTAAAATAACTGTAACATCCATGCTATTCCCCCCCCCCCATCCTTTCATTATTTCATTTGACATGCGTGGCCTAATCAATGAGACAAGGCAGCAGCAGTTCACCATCTTCTGATTAACACATTTTACTTTTATGACTGCATATGGAAGGCACTGCCTGCCTACTAGGTAGGTTTATCCACAGGTTTGGAAAGTTCATTCATTGTATGTATTATTCATATAATACCTATAAGTCTCAGCAGCAGCAGCATGTACATGTAGTGCATTACTAGAAACAGTGCATGTTGTTGAGAGCTTACTTCCGAGTAATGCCTGCAGCTGTGCATCTGAAATTGCGCACAGATGAGTCTCCTCAAGGCCATCTGTGAGATGGCCATGAGTACTGGACGACGTCTCTTGAAAAAGGACCACATTTCAGCCACCTGAAACAGTGTATTTGAAAGCTTACTTCTGAGTAACGCTTGCACCTATTGTTCTGTAATTTGGCACACATGACTAGCAACACTCAGTCTGCACTGTGACGAAGTTTCAAACCTGTAACTTGGAAAATTAAGAAGTTTTAGGCCTTTCAGACTCAAAAGCAACTTTCTCTAGGACAAAATGTAGAAACGATATAATATCGTATATCTGATATTTATCGGAAATATGATACGATATGGACCACCTACGATATTATCGGAGATGATAATTTTTTTGGTCCGAAATCCCAATAACGATACGATATGATAATTCCAGGCTTGCACATCCCTAGTAAGAGCCTATCTACACTACTGCTTTAAAATGGTTTATAACAGTTTAAAACCGGTTTAAAACTGTTATAAACCATTTTAAAGCAGTAGTGTAGATAGGCGCTCAGCCTCCATTTGACCAGGCTGAAGTTGCACATTGTGATGGCATCACCTACATGTCAGTTATCCTGAGATGTCTCTAGCTCTAAAGTCATAGCAAAACTCAATTAATTGGACTGAATAAATTCAGCTTTTTTCCTGTGGGAACTATTCCTCCCAGCCCACCCCAGGACTTGGAAATGCGATTCCAGCCAGCCTGCAATTGACTAACAGAGATCTTCTTAGCGTTGGCAGGAGCTTGAGCTTAAAAAGACGGGGGAGGGGTGAAGCCATCTTTTGTTTTCATCTTTCTTTTGGCTTGTGACTTGGAGCATCACCTCTTTAGGTCCTGTCCTATTGAAGACCTGTGCTTAGCCATGTCGAGACAGGTATAGGTAACTTGGTTATTTTCTGCTGGAAGCATTGTTTCCAGATGTTACACTGATTCTTATGTCTTTTCGTTTCCTTTTTCCTTACCCTATGTAAATAGAGTTAACACCTACCTCAAGAGTTATGTGTGCTTTCTTCCAAGTAATAGGGTGACAATATGAAAATGAGGACAGGGCTCCTGTATCTTTAACAGTTACATAGAAAAGAGAATTTCAGCAAGTGTCATTTGTATGCATGCAGCACCTCTTCATCACAACAGTTAAAGCTGCAGGAATATAGAAATATCTAGTCAAGAAAAGATAGGATTTGGGGCAAAGAACCTGGAGCAGAATGTGAGGTAAAGGAGGGGAAATTACAGTAAATAAGTGAATAGCAGGGCAGTAGGAGTCTAATCAAGTTGGGGAAGAAGCACAGAATGTAATCACTACCATCACCCTGTTTGAAAATCAGAAAAGCAAAAGAGGAAGCAGACTTAGGCTGCCTCTACAAGAGGCATTTAAAGCTCTTTCAAGATGCATTAAAAAATTTACCTCTACAAGAACGGAGCTCAAATCGGGCGTAGAGGCGCGTTTTCTCTCCGATTATGCGCATTATCAAATGCGCATTAAATAGCGAGTTTTATTTTGCTCTGGCCGTTAAAGCGCATTTTGACTATGTGAACAAGCGATTCTCTGCATTAACTACTTGTAAAGTGCATTTGAAACAACAGGTAAGGTCACCTGTTGAGTGCTCAATTACCTCCTGCATACAAGCATTTACGATAAAGCGCTTCTGAGAAGATGCGCATAATCGGAGGAACAGGCGTCAAACGGAATCCATCTAGAGGGGGCCTTAGAGAGGGAAAAGAAGTTAAGCTATGGGCATTGCCTTTCTCGAAGTGAAGGGAGAAATTGTAGGGAAAAAGGAACAGGGGGCTCTTTCTCAGGTATCTGATGTGATCTGAAAGTTCATAGTTTGGAACAGTGCGCCAGGGCCACATGGGTTGTTCCTTACATCCCATGACAGGCAAGAAAGCCCAACAGTTAGACAACAAAGTCTGCTTCTTCTAAATAAACATCAAAGAAAAAGGCTGTACCTGAACCCTTCTAGGTTTGTTTGAGTCTGTTTTGACAAATTTGATGACTGGTTTCTTGAAGGTTCTTTACAACCCTTTATGTTTAAGCTCCTTGAACTTCTAGATGTCTGGTTATTTATAGGCACCCATGTATCTTATTAATATACTTGAGTTGCAAATGCCTTTTAGACAGTGTTCCCCATCTCAGGTATCAAATGTCAATTCTTCCATGCTTGCTGGAAACCAGATCCATTTACTCACATATGGTCTTGGGATTGTAAAACTTAGTAGCAGCAAAGGCTCTCGCTGATCCTGGAATCTCAATGGCTTTTATTATTAGAGTGCCTGTGTCTTCTTCCTGTTGCCAGTTGGATGCCACATCCTCCTGTTTATGTACAGGAAATGCCACTAGCAACTCAGGAATACCAGGACTTGTAATTCTTTGTGTGCATATCAGAAATATGTGCAGTGTTTTTTCCAAATTTTTCCATGTTGTTGAACACATTTTTCTCTTTCACGGAATATATTGCAATCCTGGGAATGTACAGATTTAGAACCACAAATTAGGCTCATTTCTGCTTTAGATTGTGGGAGGTATGGATCAAGCAAATCCATAAAAAAAGCAAAAAACACCTTTCTCTCCCATATCTAGCTTGGTGCCCAAACTGATACTCTCTGGATCTCTGGGACTGTCATTCTTGAGCCCTAGTAATCAGACAAGCAAAAAAAAAAGTCTCCTGAACACTAATATGTCTGGGCATGTGTTAAAGCTTGACATTTATGAAAGCTTCTGGATCAGACTCATATGTCCTTAACAACCAGGAGGCTGCGTCTGATACCACCTTACTGTGTCTTCCTTTCATCCTTACTCTACTGGCTAAAAGATCTATATTTGACATGGGTTATGATTGGTGTGTAGTAAGCAGATAGGGGACATTTTTCTTGCCCTCTCATGATACTAGAACACAGGGTCATCCCATGAAGCTGACTGGTGGGAGATTTAGGACAAATAAAAGGAAGTGCTTCTTAACAGAGCACATAGTTAAATTTTGGAATTCACTTCCACAAGATATAGAGATGGCGACCATCTGGATGGCTCTAAAAAGCAATTGGTAAAATTCATGGAGGATTAGGCTATCAATGGCTACTAGTCCTGATAACTATATGTTACCTCCAATATCAGAAGCAGTATACATATGTACACCAGTTGCTGGGGAATATGGGCAGGAGAGTGGTTGTTGCACTCATATGCTGTTTGTGGGTTTCCCGTGGGCAGCTGACGGGTGACTTTATGAACAGAATGCTGGACTAGATCGACCCTTGGTTCTTCTTATGGTTTTTTGTATGTTTTTAAGGGTATTAAAAAAACTCAGATTTTGATCTATTTCACAAGCACATTCCACAAGTTCTTCATAGACTCTACCATCACCATCCATGGTTTCGCATAGCCAAAATTTGGTATTTCCTAATGTGAAACAACAAATTTTAAGCAGGGTTTTTTTTAAAAAAAAAAAGTTTCCCTTTGCAAGTTTACTTATAGTTATAAAATGTAGATATAAAATGTAAAACATAAATTTGACCTTGAATATAAAATATGAAAATTGGTGTTAATGTAGTATGTGTGAAAGATGTGGATGTCTTGACAACTATTGCATATTGCAGTCTTTACACTTGCTAATTTATAGTAAACACTGCATATTTGTTACTTAGTATATTATGCCACAGTACTGGTCTCAGTATTCTCTGAAAAACACTGTTGTGTTAGCCAATCTCAATTATTTTTTCCCCATGGGCACTGGTTGACCCTGCATCAGAAGTTTTAGGAAGCCAGATTTTAGATGTGCACTGTTCTGTAAGCAGCTGATGACTGGCTGTTAAATGGCAATGGATGGGGTGGAATTAGCACGGTCATCCCAGGTCCTTCTGCTCATGCCCAGGGCAATAGTATGCACATAAAATGCCTGAAAAGGAATTAGAAGCTGTGTCAAAGCAACAGTAGTGTAAAGAATGAATGGGGATGCTTTCCATCTTGGGCACTCAACTAATTAGCTTCCCTGACCACAAGATTCTAAATCTAAACACACCCACCCATCCACATACAACAATTTTAGAGTTAGGAGAATGCAAGACTGGAAATTCAAATGAAACATAGTGAGATATAATGTTTGTCTGCTGATTAAAAAAAGAAGAGCTTTCTGGAAGAGCAAATTCCTTTCATACCTGAGGAAAGCTTTACATATCTTCTAACATGTATGGTCCAATACATGGTCAGTAAAGGAAACTAAATAGCCTCCTAAACTGGCATCTGAATAGGACCTTCCTAGTCAGCACTGGAACAAAGAAAACAATAATAGACAAAGCAAGTTTCAATACAATGCAACATTTACCCTATGTAATCTATAGTGCCATATGGATACACAATACTACATAAAACTAGACCTGGTCAAGCCTGTATTTCTGGCCTAGGAGCAGGCCAGAAGAAAAAGGAACTTCTTGGGTATGCTCCCCAGACCATGCTCCCTGACACCAGATTTCCCTGATTTGTGGGGGACTCTGTTATTACCATGTTTTATTGGTCATGGTGCTGTAATGTTTTTAATTCTGCATTATTTTAATAATATTTTAATGTTGCTATATTGTATTTAGGATTTTTACTATATATTAAAATAAATTGTTAGAATAAATAAATGGATGCATGAAAAATAAGCCTAATACCTTTTCCCCAAAACATTTTAATAGGTGTTCACTGATTGAACAATTCATTTGGAAATATACTATACATACAGTCATGATTTCCCTTAAGCTGAAATTCAAATCTCAACTTTTTTACTTATTTCTTTTTATTTCTCCCTTAAGCTGAAATACAAATCCCAACCTCTTTACTGCATGATTATGATGGCATCGTCATAAATGATTATGAGGATATCATATCCAGGTTGGGTGGAAGCCCCTAACATAGACAACAGTGTAGAGATGAGAAACCTTGAAAGGTTTTCAGATTTTTGTACTGACTGAAATATATATATATATATATATATAAATCAAGATATTAACCAGAAAAAAATTATGAGAATTGCAAAAATGCCCACCAGCCTTCATAGGAAAACTTCAATTATGGGAGAACAACCATAACAGTTGATAACAATCGTCTTAAATATACCCAAAATAAGTGCATTGGAGCACAATCCTATGCATGTTTACAGAAGAATTTCCAACCACATGGCTGTCTGGAGAATGCTGGGAGTTGCAGGAATTTGTGCATCTAAAAATGCATAGGATACACCTTTCATAGCCGAGGCAGAAGGGAGCTAACTTCTGTCTATGGGGAGTGGGGCTGCCTAATTATGGTGTTTTTGCTTCCAAAAAATGATGATATAACTCTTATCACAGGAAAACACACACACACATAGAAACTATAAATTACTGCATATATGTTATATTGCATTTTTTAAAAAAATCATTAAAATTGGACTGAGAAATAACTTGACTGCCAATTGTAGGGCTAAATGAAGTTACTGGACTAGAAGTAAATTAACATTGATTGCAGGTTGAATAAATTGAACAGTTTTGGAAGATCCTGATTTATTGAGGCAGGAACTGCTCGTAAACCCATTAACACAAAGATTTAATTAAAGTGTCATGATTTTTAGCAGCAAGTGCAAGATGAGGTAGCAGTCGTAAAAAATATCATTCTGCAATTTTGATAACAAAAATCAATAGGCAAATTACAAGTAGCAGCCATCTCAAATTAGATGACTGGACACACTCATAAAACTTGAGATTGCGATGACAAACATCAAACATAGGGACGGCTGTTAAAAGCAGAGTAGCTGTTACTCCCTCCTGTGTAGGAAAATCACAAGATCTTTCCTGTTTTTGATTGTGTCCTTCTCTCTCGGAGAGCAGAACTTTCTTGGGAAATATTCATCATTTTTACTGCTGAAACCAGGACTGAACTATTTGTATTACAAAAGGATGATCCCTGTGTATAATCCTATGAAGCTGCCACTCAGAAATACCTAGGACCTTCAGAAATACTACTCCTAGTTATAATCTCACTTCAAATGGTCTGTAATTTTATAGTATGATCCAGGGTGATAAATTGTTGCTAATATTCTTTCAGTGTGAATTACTTCAGACTGAACTGTAGCTGAAGCAACTCCCTGTGTGAGACTTTCTATAAATAGATGGAGACATGAGAGTTTCAGAATAGTTTGAAGCCTATTTTTTAGTCATATACATAATCTTATCCAGATTAATATTCTGAGTGAATCACAAGATTGAATAGAAGCACTGCAGAAAGATTTGGCTTTGTTTCCTGGCTAAAACAAGGAATTTGATTCATTCACTTTTATCTCAGTTCACCATCTGCCAAAATGGAAACAATACCAGAAAGCAGTGATGTGACATTAAGATAATGAATGGCTGTTAAGCACTCCTTGGGTGCTAGAACGTTGTGTGAACCCAGAAGGTGCAAAGGCCAGAAAATGCATTTGTCTACTCTGCAGAAGATGGCTTATGTATGTTCACTGTACATAAGCTTGCCTGGAACCAGCCTATGATCCTTTTTAACTTAGGCCCTTTCTATACCTAAGGGTAAAGAGGGAGAGGGGAGGATCGTAATCCTGCCTGGACATCCAGAGCGCGATGTCCTGGGATGTTTCGCCCATTGCAACACCAATTTGTTTGTTTGTTTTTCTTTTTAAAGGCACAAGGAGCAGCGGGAGCATGTTGAAAAAGGTAGGCAAGCCCCTGCACGACCCACCCACTCACCTCTGCCATCCTAGGGATGGTGGAATTGCTTCCCCCCCATCAATACGGAGCCACATTGCGCAGCTCCGTGCCCATTTCACATCCCGGGATGGTGGGAAAACTGGGATATCCCTATTTCTGCTATCCCGGAGTTATCCCAGGGTCATCCCCAGGTCATCCCTGGGATCCCCTGTGCGTCACTTAGATGCACAAGGATGACCTAGGAATGACCCTGGGATTATTATCTGGTGTAGAAAGGGCCTTAGCATAATGCTGGCTTTTACAATCTTTCTCATTCATAGTGTAATCCTGTGGGACTGAGTTTCAATGGAAGGAAGAGTCCAAAACTGGAACTCTCCAGCTATTCTAAGCCCATGGTAGCTCAGGAAGCAGTGGGAAGAGTTTATAAATTGTAGCTTTGGCAAGATCTACACTACTGCTTTAAAATGGTTTATAACAGTTTTGAGAACTGTTGAGGCCCAGGACACACACCATATACAGGTTTCAAACCATTTTTAAAGTGTCATATCCTGCTTGGCATAGATCTGGCCTTAGTCTACAACTTGGGAGGCTGGGATCCACAAATTTCAGTGCCTTAATAGAAACCTCTACGAATAAAAATGAAATGAAATGAAAAGGAGAAGCTTCTGTGTAAGCCACTCTGAACTTTCTCAAGAAGGAGCAGGATATATAAATAAGGACATCATAATGGCTATGGCAAATATAACTGTTGAATTGTTGTACCACACATAAGTTGTTTTGCTGTAAATTGTTTTGAGGAAATCTGTACCTTTTGAGAGTGATATAATCTAAACCACCTAACACAGCTTTATTTTTTAGATTGGTCTGGAGTAGCTTCCTGGATTCCTTTGTTTCAAGGGATAAGTGACTTTCTGTTCTCCTTCCCACACTGCAGGTTTTGGGGGTTGCTGCTGGGAAGGAAAGGGTCTGCCCTCCTTCCCCAACACTGAAAAAAACCTTGAAAAATCACACTTCCCCTGCTACAGTTTCGTTTTGTTTTGTTTTTACAAAGCCTCCATTGGCACCATTGACAGTGGGGGAAGGATGATATGTGTGTGTGTGTGTGTGTGTGTGTGTGTGTGAGAGAGAGAGAGAGAGAGAGAGAGAGAGAGAGAGAGACTGTGAATGAGGCCCTTTCCACACCAGGCATTTTGCCTGGGATGGCCCCTAGCTGGTCCCTGTGTGCCAATGGTGTGTATTAGGTACTTCTGGGAGCCTCTCTCCCTCTACACTCCTATGGCGTAGAAAGGGCCTGAGTGTAACATTTTGAATCAAAGAGAGAGAGAGAGAGAGAGAATAGTCTTAATGCCTAACAACACATATCTGGCACCCATTGTTCTGGGAATTCAGCACCAGTTAAAAGATCATTTGCCTAAGCATTTTAATTAAGTGTGTGTGTATATCTCTATATCTATCTATCTATCTATCTGGGATGTGTATTGTATCATTAGAATTCACAATAACGATACCATATGCTCTCTATCATGCCTAAAAGTTACGATGACGATACGATAGAAAAACCTATGATAATAATCGGAGACGATAATTTTCGGGTGATTTTATCATTTTATCGGACTGCCATATAAAATGCCTATAACTTCTGTATTTTAAAAGTTAGAGGCTGAAACTTGGTCACAGTGCTTATGGGGTGTGCCTAAGTATGTGTATGAAATTTGAGATCGATCCCTCCAACTCTCGATTTTATATGATTTTTTTAAAGATCGTTTCCGTTCTGACAGGTCTGAATGAACGCACGGGACGAGCTGTCATTCTGATCTGTCAGAACAGAAATGATATTTAGAAAATTCATATAAAATCGAGGGTTGGAGGGATCGATCTCAACATATGTGCCAGATCTGTCTATCTATCTATCTATCTATCTATCTATCTATCTATCATCTAACCTGTTATTTTTCTAGCTTCCATTTAAGATTTTAGGAGTTCCTTGGATAGTTTTATCTGCTGTTTCATTGTTGTTTTTATTTACTGTTGTTTAGTCTAGCTTCTTGCTACTTTTTATGATGTCATATTTAAAAAAATTGTTTGAATTTATTGTTTTATGTTTTTTTTTATGTAAGCAATCAGATAATGTACAAATATTTTCTCTAAGAGAGCAATCCTAGCTCTCAAATCTGCTGGCAGGAGGTTTCTGTCATTTTGGGTTGCACCCAGAAGCACTAATTCACTGTTGTGCAAGCAGAGGGGGATGTTTGTGCAAAACAATGGATGCCATTAGCCATGTGTGGCCAACACCTTCAATCTATGACAGGATCCAGTTATTTGTGTGCATGCACACACACTGGCACAATTTCCCACACGTACATTTCTGAATCCTTTTGTATTGCACTATTTCTTGTAGTTTTATTTTCTCCAGATGCCAAGAGTTATTTATTTAACTTTTCTGTGTCGACAGTTTGACTGCTTTGGGGTCTTCAAAAATGAAAGTGATTTAGAAAGCACAGAGAAAGGGTTATCTAATGCTTAATTAAGAATGTTTCTTTTCAGGGAGACTTCTGGCTGTTAGATTTAGGAATATTTGTTCTCTAAATATTTGTTTCCTAATAGTTGCTATCACTACTACTTCTCTCTACTCTGCCCATTAAAATGTTTGGCCTATGAAGTTTTCTGTAGAAGGGATACCACGTGAGCAATTCCGTAAAAAAAGAAAGAAAGAACCACAGCCTGACATAATAGTCATGCTCTTGATAATGTATGTTCATTGCAGGTGAAGGAGGAGGGAAATAATGAGACGAGACAACTGTATATGATATAACATTCGGGCCACATTTATTAATGATCTGCAAAGGGAAACTGGGCAGGCCCTAATCTATGCCAGCCACTAGCTAGGCGTTATATCGGACGAAGCATTCTATGTCTGGAGAGTGGCGTCAGACGATTGCCACACCCAGGCCATACCCCTTTTCGGGAGGGTAGACAGAACCATGCCACTCACCCCCCAAGCCACACAACACCGGTTGGAGTGACGAGAGTCAGCCTAACAGGTGGCCTTATCCCCCCCACTGGGGCCACACAACCCTCAGCGGAAGGCCTCAGGTATCACCTGTCACCAAACAACAGTGCCACAGAATGATCACCATCCCTTTCCTCTAAGTGTGCCCATCCTACCAGCCTGAGCCAAAAGTGACCAAATTAACTAGGATCAGAATATGAATTTCTAAGACATTCTCTCCCCACTTACAGTGTGAAGTAGGCGAAAAGACACATAGCACAGGTCAATTAGACTATGTGCCAAAAATTCCTACTCGGACCCAAAAGGGTGACCAGGTCGAACCCACACTGCATACAGGGAGGGAGGGAGGGACGGAGGGAGGGAGCGAGCCGCACTTTGGAGAGCCAGGATGGCTGGGCACTGCCACCTTAATATAGGTGTATCCGCCCTGCCCCTGCTGCTGGTGCCAAATGCCCAACGAATGAGTAAAGAGCACATCTCTTCTCCCCCCCCCCACCACCACTTGCAATAGCCTCGCCGCGGCCATGTGCCAGGACGCGGTCGGAGGGCATATCACCACAAAAGCCTAAATACAGATAAAATAGACATGTTTCTCATACAGCTATGTGAGTTTTTTTAAAATACTAATTTGAATTCTTCAAAGTCTTTTGTGGTCTTAAAGACTAGGGAAACAATGAAGGATGCCCTAAGCATCACATTGCTTCTACAGACTTTTATTTCCTCCCCTTCTATTTTTGGTAGGGTGACCAACTGTCAGGATTTCCCCAGATTTGTCCTGGTTTTTGTTCTATCCTGGGTGTTGTGGGGATTTTCTGTAATTTTCTATAATGTCTGGGAATGACACACTTTCCCCTTTAAGACTGCCATTAGCATGGCAGGGGGGGAAATGACCCCCCTTTCCAGGGGCACATCATTCCCCCTTACTGCTCCAATTGGGGCCTTAAAAGGGAAAGCGTGTCATTCCTGGACATTATAGAAAAGGCCTCAATTGGAGCAGAGGAGGGGAAAATGTATTCTCCAAGGCCTCCAGAAAGTGTGTCATTCCCCCCATACACACACAATGTCACTCAAACATTTCAGCATGGTGGGGGTGGGGGGATAACATGCTTTCAGGAGGCCCTGGAAAGTGTGCTTTCTCTCCCGCCCATCCCACTGAGTGTCCTCTTTTTTGGTTTCCCAAATATGGTTACCCTAATCTTTGGCCCAATTCTCACATGCATTTTAATCTTGCAAAGTGTCTTTTATCCATCATTTTCATGTGATGAACTTTTCTGCACACACATGGAGATCAGAGAATGATGGCATTCCTAAAAATGATTGAAAGCTCAGTTTCTACAGGGTGAATTAAATCTGTGTTGTCATCATGTATGGATGCATTCAGAAGGAATTTGAACGCCTCAGAGAGTAAGAGATAAACATTATGGGAGACAATTTTTTTGTTTAGAACATCTTATCTCCCTTTGTCACAAGTAAAAGTTGAATAATAGAATCAAAGAGTAACATTCTTTGTTCTACAACAAAGACAAGCTTCAACAATTTCAGTTATAGCGCTTGAAGAGTTTATATAGAATAAAAGATTTATACACTGGATTCACCCATAAAATGAGAACACAAATCACAACTCAACTATAGGAAGTAAAATTCAATTGTATACAAATACATCAAATTCTCCATTTTTAAAAATAATGCAACCATAAAGACACAAAAAGTATGCCTTTTAGCAAAAAGCATCCAAAAATGGGGAAGAAACCTTTGAGAACCTTCTGCAAAGTGGACTTTTATTTCTAGTGGGATAAGAAAAGAAAAAACTCAGTACATTTCTGAGAATAAATGAGAAATTTTGGCTCAGCTCTTGTTCTCATTCTTTAGGGTTCAACACCTTTCCCTGGATCTCTGTGCTCCTCCTGAGGACTGCAAAGGCCAGGTACATACATAAGGAGTTAGGCAATCCCTAAAGCGACCTGGGCAAGATCTAAACTACTGCTTTAAAATGGTTCATAACAGTAGTGACAACTGTTGGGGCTCAGGACAGGACATACTCCATATACAGTTTTCAAAACATTTTCAAAGTGTCATATTCTGCTTGGTATAGATCTGACCCAGGTGTAACACACTGCCCAAAAGAAGCCTGGCCATTAGTAGCCTTGCAGTTCCATTCTGCACCATCTGAAGCTTCCAAACCAATCTTAAGGTAGCCCCACATAGTATATATTGCAATAATTCATCCATGAGGCGCTGAATGGACCTTGTCTAAATCATCAGGCCACATAAACTGAAATTGATCCCAAAGAACAAAGGGACAAGGCACTGGATACCTCACTTGTCATAACTGTGGTATCTAAATTGCTTCAATTTAGATTGTTGGGTGACCTCATTTGAAGAGTGTTATTATTTCCCCCTTGGTCTTCTCTTCTTCAAGCTAAACAGGATACCTGAGAGAGCACATTCTCCCTTACCAACCTGTCCGGTCACTGAGGTCATCTGAGGGCATATTCCTGGTGGTTCCACATGGACCTATGGTCCGATTGGAGTCTACCAGGAGAAGAGCCTTCAGAGTGGTGGCCCTCTTTCTATGGAATTCCATGCCTTTGGATGTCTGGCAAGCACCAACTTTGTATTGCTTCCAGCACCACCTGAAAATGTTGATGTTTCAGGAAACTTTTCGTGAATGACCAGCCACAGTTTTACCAGTACTGGGGTTTTGTTAGAACATTGTTTTTTAAATAAATAAATAAACTTTAATATGGTGTTTTTTAATTCACTGCTCCAAAAATTTGTAAATAAATAAATAAATAAACAAACAAATAAATAAATAAATGCAGTTTCTTTAGTCTTTCCTCATGGGACTTGTTTTCCTGACTGGGCCATCTTCCTTCAGTCTCCTAAATCCATTCTGATTGGTCTATACCCTTCTTAATGTGTGATACCCTCAGTATTCAGTATTCCAGATAATGTCTGACTACTGTTGAGTGAAGTACAACTATTACTTCCTGTGACTTGAAAAAATGTGACTTGAAGATGATGAAGGTTACCAATGGTAACAGACAATTCAGATATCAGCCTGACATTTAAAAAATAAAAATAACAAACAAACAAATGTTAATAGTGAAATTTCTACTCAGTGACTGTAGCATGATGGTCTGATGAAAGAGAAGGCTTTCTTATATCAATTCAAAACACAGTAAAAGTTAGAAATGTTTTTTAAAAAAACATTTATCAAGATTTTGTAATCAAATCTGTTCTGCAAGTGTGGAGATAAGTCAGACACCAAAACCATAGATCACGTGATTGATGTATGTGTTGCCTTGGTGAATTCTGATTATCTGTCAAGGCATAATAAGCAAGTGGCAAAAAATTGTATAGACACTTAACTTCTAAAATTTCACAGATCAAACAGAGGAATACTTTTGTATACTTATTTAATATTCCTATTCTCATTTCTGAGGGCTCATCTTCACGTACTGGCTTTCCGAGATCGGGAAAGGATTCCGGGCTTTCCAGTTTCCGGTTTCATCTCCCAGCATGCACATACCAGCATGATGTCCCAGAAGTCAGGAGGGCCTTCTGGCGTGGCATGATGTTTTGCTTTGTTTTTTTAAAGCAGGAGCTGGTCACACAACCCTGATCCTGCAAAAAATGTAGGTAAAAGAAAACAAAAAACCTCAGTACTGAAAAGTGCCGGCAGCTATCCCAGGGATAGCGAAACTGTTGCCCCCCAATGGGCACGATGGGCACACCCCCTCCCCCGCAGCTCCATGCCTGTTTGCTGAGGCCCTCTACTCACAGGGAGGAAGGAGACCACAGAAAAAAACAGGAAAACTACAGTTGCTGTTATCCCAGGGAAAGTGAGTGGTCGCCCCGATTGACCCCGGGATCCCCTGTGCATCATTTGGACAAACAGGAATGACCTCGAGCTGACCTCGGGATAAATGGCTGATGTAGACATGCCCTAACTTTTTCAATAGTGAGGCTAATCCTATGTATGTCTACTCAAAAATAAGACCCACTGAGTTCAATGGTGCTTACTCCCAGGTACCTAAGTATAGGATTGAAAACTTAGTGGGGCTGAATGGGGTGGCTGAATGGGTTGGAGAAATACATCCCTGCTGGATTTCCCCTTCTGAGGTCATAGCGGTGTCTTTGTTCTCAGAGGGGAGACTCCAGAATATCCTGTTGTATATAGCAAACCAAAGAATTGCTCCCTTAATTAGCAAATATTAGGCAATTCGAACAAAATTCAGGAGGATGAAGAGGTGTTTTTTTTTAATCAAACCACACCATTTTTGATAGGTAGCTTCTTTTCTTTTGCATGTTAGCCTTGGATATTTGTAGGTGTCTGTACAATGGTTTCAATAGTTTGGAAGTAGTTTTCAGTGTAGCAATATTTAGAGAATGGGGAAAATGCTGGAAAGCATTGTTAGTCATTTCTTGATATTTTAAGAATTAACTATCTATTGGAAATTTTATAAATGTAGAGTCAGTTCATTTTGCCAATTTATTTCACCTGACTGCATACAGGATTACACAAGCAACTGAAGAAAGGAATGTGTGAGAAGTCACTACACACTGGAAGACAGCCATTTTCATCACTGTGGCTTCTGGGATGAAATAGTCACTGAAATATCTGCCAACTGGTCCAGTTCCATGCATATAGAGCATACTGTTGTACAAAATTGTGCAGTGTGAACTAGTGAATCCTGACATTTCAAGGGGTTGGACTGAATGACCCTTTCAACAACTGGATTCTATTTATATTCTTATGTGAAAGTTTTGCAGGCACTAATTTTAACTGTTAAGGTTATAGATGTAACTACAGGAAACTGTCCCTGAAAGAACACAAATCTTTTGAGGGAGAGAATGCAAATCACCATTGTATCTGTTTTGTGTAGGATTCATCTTTGTACTGCCATTTGAAATGCAAATGCTCTGGAGACCAGTTCAGCCTGAGATAGGTCCCCTCCACAAGGATTCGCTTTTGCGCCTGGTTAAGTGATTATGCGCTTCATCGCTGAAGCGCATTTACGCCTAATACCTCTGCACGAGAGGCAGGCAGGGAGAGGGGAGGGGGGAGGTAGGGCGGGCGGGCGCCTGTCTCTTTAAGGCAGGTCCCTGCGAGTTGTTATGCTGGAGAGCGAAGGAACTGACGGGGCGATGGGGGCCGCAGAAGCAAACGTCAGTACGATTCAACAACTGAAGTGAACACGCTCCCGAGAGTTCCTATGAGCTTCAAAGTCAGCAGTGCAAGGCAGCGGCACCGGTAGGGACGACAGCGGCAGCGGCAGCAGCAGCGACTGTGCCCGGCCCAGCGGTGGCTCCGGTGCCTTGCCTCCTGCGCGGCCCCGCCTCTCCTGTCTCCGCTCCGGCCGCGGCCGCTCCGCCCCCGGCTCCGCCCCCTCCGCCTGCTGCCCCGGCCTCCGCCACCGCCTTTGTTCGGGGGTGGCCAGGCGCCCCGCTGGAGCTGGCCGACTGCAACTCGGGGAGGCTGGGAGTTGCAGCCCCAAACCTCTGGAGTGGGGCGGGGGAGGCTGCTGGGGCCGAAGCATCCCTGGGCATGGGCGGGAGGCGTTCGTGCCCTGCTGGTGGGCTTGCTCTTGCCGGGGGGATGGGGGGGCACTGAGTGCTGGGCGGGCCCTTGCTCAGATCTCCAGGGAGGTGCTGGGGGAGGGCTCAACCCTCTCTGCTTGCTGGAAAGGCGAGGGGGGCAAGGAGGGGGGACATCTGCCCCTCTCCCCAAACTCCAGGCAGTGGTGGCCCCAAGGTCGGGCTCCGGGGGATGCGGCAAGGGCTCTAACATAACAGGCATCTATTAGCCCTGTGAAAGCATGGAAGGGCAGGGAGGGAGCGAGTGACGGAGCGTGAGAGGTCAGCGGGAGCCCGGTAGGAGCGGAGCCAGGAGCCGAGTGGGGGAGCCTGCAGCAGCAGCAGCACTTGGGAGCAGCAGCAGCACATCCCGCCGCAAAATAAAACTCGCTATTTAACGCGCATTCGATAATGCGCACAATCGGAGGGATAGCGCACCTCTACGCCCGATTTGCGCTCCCTCCTTGTAGAGGTAAATTTTTTTAAGCGCCTTGAAAGAGCTTTAAATCTCTCTTGTAGAGGCAGCAATAGGTGGAGTAAGTGTGTTTATCCCCTAAAACACAGCCCATGCTGATATACCATAAGAGTGAAGCTTGAACATTGACACTGCAATCCTATAAAAATTCTCAAAACTCACATTTCTTACCTTATTTTCACCGTATGTTGATATGTCTTTTCTGCTGAAATCTGCATTGCAAAATTGGTAGAAGTGCAACATCTGAAGGATAACGACATTCTGAATCAACACATTAGTATGGGAGATGTGAATCAAGTCAGTTTATATCAGAATTCATGATGGCCAAATTCCTCGAGCATCCTTAACAGCAATCATACCTATGTCTTCCTTTGGAAAGAGAAAGTTAAGGTGAACTTATGACCTGAACCTCTACAAGAAGGAAGGTAGGAAACCTCCAAGTACATGAAATGAGAAGATTATTATTATTATTAATTATTATTATTATTATTTAGCCCAATGTGTTTCCAACTGAGTTGCCCTCAGGGCATTGTGAGTATAAACATATAAAGTATAAACCTGTATAAACCATGGAACACTAACATATTTTGATCAAGAAAACAAAGGAAAAGCCAGCTTATTTTTAATTAAGGATTGGCAAATTCCAGAGCCAGGGGGGAACTCCCCCCCCCCCGATTCTGAGCGCAGGCTGCTGGCCACTGCCCAAGAAACAAAAACAAAATTGCCAAAATTTTCTGTTGGCCATGGAAATTTGGTGCCAAACCAGTCCATAATGCTACTAACTGCTGCAGTGGTCAAATTTAAGTTGTTTTCAAGCTGCATTTAACCCTTTTGGTGCTTTGTAGTGGCTATGGAGGGGCAAATGGCCAGATGTCACTTGAAAGCAAACTAACTTTTACAGTTGGGGCACTTTTTAGCTGCTATGGATGCTACTAAAGAAAACAAAAACATAGGGAGGTGCAGCAGTGGCCCTTTGGCTCCATAGCCGCATGTTACCCATCCCTGATTTAGAAGATACCAATTTTATAAAATGAAATATAAACAAGTGATTTAGAAACTTTTATGCAACCAATGAAAATAAACTATGAAAAAATAAAAAAATGCAAATAAAATATCTATATTTTTAATTTAGCCAGCTAGCTAGCTATATCCTGGCTGCTTCTTTTAGAAAGACACTGGGCTTGTTCAGAAGACATCTTAAACCCTGCTGGTTAAGGTTTTGGTTACAGGAAGCCAGATTCTGGCTGGACATCAGGAAAAACTTAGAGGACTGTTAGAGGAGTGTGACAATGGAACCAATTATCTAGGGAGGTAGTGAGCTCTCCCACACTAGAGACATTCAAGATGCAGCTGGACAGCCATCTGTCAGGTATGCTTTAAGGAGGATTCCTGCATTGAGCAGGGGGTTGGACTCGATAGCCTTATAGCCCCCTTCCAACTCTACTATTCTATTCTATGATTCTAGGAAATTGACACATTCTTTGACAAGTATTGAATAGGGCTGTGCTGAGCCACACAAAGTAATGTGTGGTGAGGATGAAAGTAACAAGAGTATTTACAATGAAAAGTTCCTTACACTAAGAATGCCATGCCTGGATGAGGAGAGGCCATTGCGGGGGTGGGGGGAGAAGGTGAACACACTGGCATTTTTAACATGGCACCACCTGCAGTGTGAGGGCTCATGAGGCATTATTAGCCTGCAGGGCCCTTTCCTCCAACCTCTTTGGAGCATGGCTCTCTCCCCATATGCAATGTGGGCTCTGCTGGTCATCCTTTTGGGGACTGAATAGGAATTTTTGCCTCATAATCTGATTGGCCTGGGCTATGTGTCTTTTTGTCTACTTCACACTGTAAGTGGGATTGGGAGTTTGGTTATAGGTGAATTCGGTCATGTTTCAACTGTTAGGTTCATAGGGAGGCATGCAGGTATGTGCAGGCACCTTTCATGGGACAGAGTTGGTGAGCATTCTGAGGCAGGTAATGCCTGAGGCTTCCTGCTCAGGGTTTTGTGTCCCCAGTTGGAAGTTGAGGATTCTCTTTAAGGCCTGCTCATCTCACCCACTCAGAGTTTTGCAGTCCAGGAATGGGAGAGTGACAAGGAAAGACCTCCTCCCCCCACATGGGGTAGTCCTGAGGGGTGGTGATCTCACAGATGCCACTCAACAGACACATAATGTCTCACCCAATATACTGCCTGGCTAACGCCCAGCATAAATTATTTGCCCACTCTGGTCTTCCCCTTCACAGATCTTTTCAATCAATATAGCCCGATATTTTCATACCATATGCTTGTGGCTCATCTTTTTATTCCCCCCTCTTTTACATAGCAGACACACTTGTGCAAGACCCCTGATTAAAACATTTAAAAATAATAATAAAAACCTATGACCCCATTTGTAACTCAAAAAATGGAAAAACAAACAAAGAAACCATGATCCCATTTGCACAAATCACAAGACCTGAAGAAGAAGAAATCTCTCCATGTGATTTGCACAAAAACATACAGACATTTCCAGAACTGGGAGCGGGGGGGAGGGGGGGATCTGCTACGGTCCACCGCCATTTATTGAAATAGAAACACTGTGAAATCCTGTTGAGCCAGAACAGAATGGAATTCCCACTGTCACACATCCCTAGCTCAAACAGGTTTACTTCCTTCTCCAGCAAGTGATACCCTGTTCATTTCAACTGTAAGGATAGCCATATACATGGAGAGGCTCATGCACAGAATAATATCCTCTGCTGGAATAAATAGAAAAGTTCGCTATCTATGAAGAATCATATGCACATAAGTGTGTATATGGAGCTCTAGATTGGGTAATGGTATTTACCATTCACACACATGTCTTTTTAAATAGAAATCTGTTGAAATCAAATCAGTAGGAGCTTTGTTTAAAATCAGATTTAATTTATTATTATTATTATTATTATTATTATTTAAAAGAAAATATAGGAAATATCAAGAATTCTCTGTTACTTATGCCACATACCCAGATTTTTTTTTCCGGGGGGGGGGGGTGTCTTATTAGAAAAAAAGCAGCAAGCAAGACACAGAACAGCAGCCTTAAAGCTATTAAACACTAAGACACATAAAACATGACAATTGTCTTGGTTCATTAAATTAATTAGCTAATTCTTTTCGTTTCATGCTCACATTAGACCTGCAGCTTTGTAGATAGGTGCCATTTTTCAAACGATAGCTGTTTTCCATTCTGTCAACAAAATGTTGAGAAGTTCAACACTTAATAGTTAATTTTTCATTTTTCGAATTAGCACGTCCTTTTTTAGAAGCAGTTCAGTAACTATATGATGAGAAAACCTTCTCTAACTTCAGCCCACTCATCATTCTTTAATGGCTATGGCAGTTTGCTAATAATTCTAACCTTTCTTCCAATTAATCCAGGGCCACTAAGTTTATTTTTTTGTTTTCCGGTTATGGTATTTTCTTTTAAAAAGTACTTGTCCTTTATTGCTGTTTTATTATTTTCTGGTTTTAGGGTTTCATTCAGGAGGCCTTCTTCCAAATGGCAACAGTAATCCAGTTTTGAGGAAATTCTTTTACCAAATGGAAAGAAGAAGAATGCATACTACAAACCAAAGGACACAGAACTATGCAGGGAGGGGGAGAAACCTACCTACTTGCTGATCGAGACACAAGTGAAAACAAATATCATCTGCTCTAAAGCAAACATTGTTCTGTGGCTTCTAGCAATAAAGTGACTGCATGTTAATTTCCACTTGTACTTTGTGAATATTTAAAAACAGCTCTGTGGAGATCTGCGATTAATGCAGTTAAGAATAATTGCCTACTTTTATCTCAGCCAAAAACAACATTGGCTTGAAACCTAGGTTCCATGACCAGTATTCCATTTGTGGAACAAGGTTTTGCAATGTCTCCCTTAGGCTATACCCCATTTTCCCAAATAGCCATTACTGAGGGTTCTTCTCTCATTCTTGAAAAGCCTGGGATGCAGCCCAATGGCCTGCAATGGAAAGGGGAAATGTGAAAAGCAGAACCCTGCCATCGCCTGTTATAGTGTTTTCTAATTGTACAGGAACACTTCTAGATGTAACCCATTGATTTGAGCAAATATGCAATATTATTATTACTACTATTACTATTACTATTATTTATTAAATGTATGTGTCACTTTCCAGCACAAAAAGCAGCCTCAAAGTGACTTCCACACAGAAATCCAGTGAAGAGTTCCTACGCTTAGTCTGGTACAGCTAAACAGAGTTGTCCTGTAGCATCTCCAGAGGATTTTTAAGAGGCTGGATAGCCACCCCTCATGGGTGGGTTAACTGGTTCTCTTGCACATTGTAGAGGGTTGAACCATATGATCCCTGTGGTCCCTTCTAACTCCGCAAATCTATGAGTCTATGATTCTCAATGTACTTCAACCTGACCTGGCCTGTGAAAGCTTATGCAACTTGCATTGGCTAGTTTTTAGATGCAACCAGGCTCTTACAATTTAATTACAAAAAAGAATTTTAATTGGAAAATACCCAATTCTATTCTTTATAGCTATATCAGAACACCTAGGAAACATAATGTTGCAAGTAAGGCAGGAAGAAAGAATGGAGAGCAAGCTGCACAGGCATACATAAACAATGAGACAAAAATGCCAACAGAATGTGGGTAAGCAAAGAAATCACACACACCATTAACACTTCACACAAATGATTTTAACAGCAGTCCATAGGACCTGGAAACATGTAACACTCCGGCTGAATCTGGAAAACTCTAATTTGGGTCTCTGCAGGTCATTATAAGTCTAGTCTGGTCTTGTGTAAGATAATGAAGCTGCTACCCTTGTTTGTATGGGTCAGTAAGCATCTAGTCATGCTCTGGTCACATTAGAAGTAATTCAAATTTGGTTCTTTTATGGAGTAGAACTATGCCAGGGTGATACTGTTTACATCTATGAACAGTTCATGGGTAGTCATATTTTAATTGCTTTTCTCAAACAGTTCCCCTGCCAGTCGAAATAAATTGCATGTTGAATGACCACTGTTGAGAGATATTACAGAATATTTACCAAAGTGTTTGCAGCAGGTCACTTTATAAAATGTAAGTCTGGCTGACATGACCCAATGCTCCATGATGTCCATGGGAATAAACATCTATGCTTACATCACTGGATCCTGAATTAAGGCAGAAAAATGGAAGAACAATGCAAGCTTTAAACAGTTTCCAAATTAATCCAAACAAAACAGTAGGATAAAGACCCCCCCCAAAAAAACAACCCTGAATCACATGCAGTATTTTGAAATCCGTCTGTACAATGGCTAAGCCTTGGTGACTGTTTTCTGTCACTCTGATAGGGACTGAATTAGGGGAGAGAGGCCAGTGTACTGCTTTGGGAAGGTCCTAGGCTTTATGGACTTATAGTTGCTTCTAGGATGCTATAACTATATATTTGCTCTTACAGAATGCACTGTAGACTCATATTTGTACTTGATTCATGGGTGACAGTAGGTGTTTTCTACTGGACTGCTGGAGGACAAGGTTGTGGATGGGAGAAATTATTTTCTTACAGCAGTAAAAAAAAAAGCGCCAATTGAAGAATTATAGCAAAATTTTTATAATACTCCCTAAAGACATGATTAAGGCCAGAGATAAATATGTGCAATTTATAGTGAAGTTAATGGGAGTCCTAAGCTCAGAGCTGAGATAAGAGTGATAAGAAACACTATTCAGTTTCAATCTATCAAGTGGGACATCTTGTTTTAGGGGCAGGTGGTGGTAAAATAAAAGTTAACAGTACTTTCTGTCCATTGGATAATATTAATTGGTTTTCCATTCTCAAGGAAATCAAGCTAATTCCATTTGGTTTCCATGGATCAATATCCTCAAATCTTTCCAAGGTGCCCAATTGGTATATGCTATCAAAAATAGCAATGTTCATTGACCCTATCTGATTTAAGGTTTTTTTATATAATAGATGCCAAATGTGCACTTCAGTGATAAGAAAATAGAATACTTCAGAAGAGAACTGTTGGGTGCAGCAACCACTTTAACTCTGAATGTCCTTAAGATTTCACTCTGTATTATATTTTTCATGACAAATTGCATGGAATCGAGATTTCATTTACCCAGATTCTATTATTTTAAGCCATTCCAAATCTGAATAGGTATGGTCAAATAGATAGGACTACTGTCATACTTCATACAATATGGATTCCACTAAATATTTGGCTGCACTGCTATATAAAACAAAGAAAAAACATTTTATCATATTTATCATAGTTTTTTTAAAAAACCTATTCTCTCTTAATGTCCCTTTTTTCTCTGCATACCACCACAGATCTCCCTGCACCACATCTATATTACTCCAATGGACCAAGACCCCAAACCTTCATTCTCTGAGGATCCCAACTTCTTGTCTTCCAAGGAGCCTCCAGAGTTAATAGTTCAGAGACCAGACTTCACTACAGAAAGGCATCATGGGGCTTCCACCTCTCCAAGACCCAGTTCATCAGAATTGTTGAGGATGGAAGCAAAGGGCCAAACGCTGTGAGGGTTTGTGTTAGCTCTTGGTCAATAGTAATCCCAGAAGCAGAAGGAATACTCACACACCAACTTCGTGTATATACAGAGTTGTTTACTCGTGGTCCAATATATACACAGCACAACAGTTTTCCATCAGATATGTACACAGTCCTTTACACAATCCTCCACACGTACAAATACATCTAATCCGACCTTCACTCTCCTACCAAGCCATACAAATAAGACTTACTTTTATATGTTTCTCATATCATCTCATCCCTGCTCAATCTATCTTATCTGTGCTGGTACTTAGCAATAATTAGGCTGACCTTTCCAGTACTGTACATACTCCCTCAACCATCATTGCTTGCAGCTGGCTGTGTCCTTCAGACTCTATCAAAACTTTCATCCAATCCACTTGGTCTCTGGAATTTTCCCCCAACAAGAATGACCATGTGGTATCAGCTGCCCTGCTTCCAGCGGAGGCTACATCAACTGTCATCAGACTCTGAGGACTTGAACCATGAGGACACTAGTATACCCAAACCATCCCCATGTCATTACAGCCTTAAATTGCTAAAACAGGCCAGGCCCCTTTAAAAGATCAAGCCTCAATCATTATGGAAGTAGAGCCAACCAGCCTAAAGGCCAGTACTGTCCTATTTAACTCTTAGACTGGGTTCGCAAGTAATGAATGCTAAACTGGGTTGCTAACCACGATATGTCACAGATTATGAAAATAGCCCATTCTGCCCAATCTGCAGAGCATGGGTTATCAGAGTGCAACCCACTCTGTTTGGGTGATTAACCCATCTGGGTGGCAGAAACATCTCGCAGATGACATACAAACCCATCATGGCTTCCGCCAAAAAATAAACCATCATGGCTTAGAGTGTTGTGTGAACCCAGCCTTTCCCATGTTCTGTTCCTTGCTGGGGCAGCATACAAGTAACCCTGCCTGGTTTCCAGCACTAGCACACTTGAAGCTTTCTGTCATGCTACTCATCTGACCCAACCTGACCCCTGCTCAAGATTTGATCCATAGCAGAACCATTCAGTGCCATCTCTGTCACAGAACCCACAGCCTGGAATGGTACAATGTTTGACCTTCCTTCCTTCTTTCTCCCTCTTTCTTTCTAGTACTCCGTTACTTACACTTTCCCCTTTTCCTCCCAACACAAAGGTATCTCTGCATGCCATCTCTCAGGTCTTTTCAGGCAAGAGTACTCACATGTTTATTAAATGTATGAGAGTGGAATGAAGCTATGCTCCTGACATTGGTGCTCCTCTTTAGTCATGTCCGATTAAATGTGTGTAAAGAGCCTCTATACATGTACAGCTGTAGGTGCATAGGGGCTTTTGGTGTGGCACAGCATGACTGTGTTCAAGCAGTGTATATTAAGGAATATAATTGATAAGAATTTTCTAAAATGCATTGAAAACCATTCCAACCTGTGCAACTCTGAATCCCTATCTCTGTTACGTACTTTCACTGCTCCGCAGCCCATCTCTCAGTCGCCCCATTCTTGTTACTCCATGTGGCATAGCACACACTTCCCCCTCACTCTCTCTACAGCACTACATAACTTCTATTTTTCTTTTCTATTCCCACAGTTCTTGCTGCACTCTTTATCTCAGGTTTTCTTTGTCCATGTCTTTTCTTTTTTGCTCTGTTTCCACCCCTTCTCCATCTTCCTATCTCTAATCTTCTTGCTGACCTCTGAGGTAACCACACTACATGATCCATTTTTCTTGCTGACCTCCGGGATAACTGCACTACATGATTCATTTTTTTCCTCAGGAATTTGAACACTGAGGAGGTGATAGGTAGAAGGGCCAGCATCAAAGGTAGGCGTGGTTGGGCACATGCTGAGGGCCCACACCCCAGGAGGGGCCCACGGACAAGAGCCTTCTGAACTTGCTCTTCCTCAGCATTTCAGCCTGTGTCTTTGCCTCCCTCTTGCTCTGGCTCAGACAATGATAGAGGTGAGAGAAAGGCCATTTCTACACCAGGCATTTTGCCTGGGATGGCCCCCAGCTAGTCCCTGTGAGTCCAAATGATGCACAGTGACTCCTGGGGGAGAGCACGGGATTTGCCTGAGATAAGGGATCCCTGGAAAATCCTGATTCTATATGGTCCTGGGAACATCCCGAGACTGCGGAAGATGTGGCCGCCTGTCCTGGGTGCTGCCATGCTTACGAGCAAGTGTGGCAGCAAAAATGAGCATAGAGCTGCATCGCGCGGCTCCGTGCCCATCAGGGGAGGGGGTCGCCTGCCCTCTGGCCCTCTACACCCTGTGGTGTAGAAAGGGTCAAAGGGAACAGTATCAGCCACTGCCTACTTGCTCACTGGCTCTCTCTCTCTCTGTCAGTTAAGCAAGGGGTACCAGTAATGAGAAAGAGGGTGAGGAGCAGTAGCAGGTAGTGGCAATGACAGGTAGACTCATGGGGGGCATTTACAGTGATTTCCCCAAGCATTGCTCTGAATGGAAAGGCTTGCTGAACTGGTGTAGTGTTCCCTTATGTGATTTACTGATACTATTGTAAACACTAACAATGCTTCTTAAAATAATTTGAGTGTAAAGTGTGTATTTTTCTTGTTGTTAATGTATTTGATATTGTTTAATTATGTATTATTACTTTAACACAATCAAAAGAATGTAAACACATACACACACAACCACATACGGGATTTGGAATTCCCCTAGATGGCTTCAAATAGTTAGGGAGGGCACCACATGTCTGCTTGTTATCTACAAGAAATCCAAGATCATTCTCTCTTTGTTTCACCTCAGCTAATATCCAGATAATGGCAGTACATCACTTTCACAGGCAAAGACCTATACATGACCAACCAAACTCCATGCTGAGTGTCTTCAGCTGGCTTTAGCTAGCTATGCTCCTTAGAGTCCATGCTGCATCTTTCGCCAGAAGGATACAGAGAGACTTTTGATTCCTGAATCAGTAATTGCCTCTTACTTTGGATTCAGAGCAGTACAGAAAATAAGAACTGTCTGTTGTAAAAGCAATGGCCGTGCTTCTCAATGTTTCAGAGTAAGACTACCTGTAAACTTAACCTTTTGGGATGCATTTGTAAACTAACTCCATTTTTTGAGCTCTACTTTCCCACACTACAACAGAAAATGCAAGAATATCACATCAGTGGTATGCAATGGCCCCATTCAGAAGATACCTTAAACCATGGCTTTAAAGCTAGAAAGTCAGGCCGTGTTCACAAGACACCTTAAACCATGACTTTAACCACAGTGAATAAGGCTTTTTGTCTTAAGGCCTTTCTACTAGAGATGTGTATTGTATTGTTCCGATGTCCAATAATGAACTGATAAGGTCATTATCAGATATCCGATTAATGACAACGATACACATTCCTGGAGGCCCTATGTGATCGGATCCGAAATCCATATGTCCGATAACTATTGGACATACCAGATATTTGGACTGCCATTTTTGGGCTGGCCCTCCCTCCCCCTCCCCCTCGCGCTCCTTACCTGCATCATCTCCCGGTGCATCGTAGCTATTCTGAGAACTAGGCCACAAAGCCTAGTTCTCAGTAGTTCAGAGCAGCGGACAGCAGTGGACAAGGCGATGGTAAGGGGGACCCCTCCCTCCACCCTTGCGCTCCTTACCTGGGCCTTCCCCGCTGCCATCTACTGCCGTCCACTGCTCCAGACTACTGAGAACTAGGCTTTGTGGCCTAGTTCTCAGTAGAATGGCAATGCGTTGGGTGATGACGTCACCCAGGGCATCGTAGCTCTACTGAGAACTAGGCCACAAAGCCTAGTTCTCAGTAGTTCGGAGCAGCGGATGGCAGTGGATGGCAGCAGGGAAGGCCCAGGTAAGGGGGACCCCCCTCCCCCCTCATGCTCCATACCTGGGCCTTCCCCGCTGCCGCCACCACTGCTGCCCCATAGTACTGCTAAACAGGCTTTCTGGCCTGTTTGTCACTACAGAGCCGCACTGAGTGATGATGACATCACTCTGCTCTTCTCTGTACTGACAAACAGGCCGGAAAGCCTGTTTAGCAGTAGTATGGGGGGGCGGCGGAGGAGGAGGCGGAGGTGGCAATGGGGAAGGAGTGTGAGTGGGGGGAGGGAGCATGAGTGGAGGGAGGGAGGGAGTGCCGCCCCAGTGTTTTTCCCCATAGACTTGCATTGGGGGAAAGCTTTCTTTCCCCCAATGCAAACCTATGGGGAAAACACTGTTATTGTATCAGAATTTCCGATATTTATTGGATTTCAGATCTGATCAAATCTGAGTACCCCCCGATATGATTGGACCAAAAAAAATTTATATCGGAATTTCCAATACTGATACGGTATGATAATTACGGCCATGCACATCCCTACTTTCTACACCTATGGGTGTAGAGGGAGGGAGGGGGATGATCCCGAACTCACCAGCTTCTGGAATCGTTGCTCTCAGTGCAAACAGGAAGCGTGACGTCCCAGAAGGAAACCAGGACATCACGCCTGCCATTTTTTAAAAATAAAACTGGAGCAGGGAGCGCAATGGCACTCCAGCGAAAAATGTAAGTAAAAAGGAAAATCCCCCTGAAATCAGACCCAAAACCACCTTCCCAGGGGTGGTGAAATTGCTGCCATCCCCTCCCCTGATGGGCACGGAGCTGCGTGGCATAGCTCCATGCCTGTTTCTGGTGCCATGCTTACTCACGAGTAAGCAGGCACCAGGCGGGATGGGTGCATACACCTCCTACAGTCTTGGGACGGCTCCGGGACCGCTGGAGGAATCAGGTTTTCCCAGGGTTCCTTTATCCCTGGATAAACTCATGCCCACCTCCTGCCCCAGGGAGTCCCTGTGCATCATTTGGGGATGGTCCACGATGTGGAAAGTGCCTTAGGCCGGATCTACACGTCATCCTCAATGCGCCCTCCCTGCGCCACAAGCCGCTTTGGAGTGCTGCACTTCGTCTAGTGTGGCTCAAGCCTCGGAGGCTCTGCTTGCACTCTCGCCGCCGCCGCCGCCGCCCTTTCATCCCGGCTGGTCCCAGGGAGGGAGGAGGGAGGGTTGTAAACAAAAGCTAGCAATTGGAAATCCCTCTCCCAATCGCTGGCTTTTGTTTACAACTCTCCCCCCTCCCGGGACCGGCCTGGATGAAAGGGCGGCAGCCATGGCGGCGCGGGCGCGGGCAGAGCCTCCAAGGCTTGAGCTACACTAGGCGGGGTGAAGTGCTCCAAAGCGGCTTGTGGCGCAGGGAGGGCGCATCGAGGACGACGTGTAGATCCTGTCTTAGTCTCCATGGTTAAAGCTTTGGTTTAAGGTGTCTTCTGAATGGGACCATTGTCAGATTTTAGGCCTAGTGAGTTCTCTCTTTCTAAAGTACTTAAGAGACCCGTTGCCACTGAATTGCAAGACACCTATGTGGTGGTAGCTAGGAATTCATTGAGATATTTTAAGGGTGAATATGGTTTGGGCAATATATTTGGGCAACCAATCAACCTAATACATAAAGCACTGGGCATCTCTTCCTTGGGAAAGAATTCTATAGTCATTTTGTCCAGATGCCACCTGCCTAACCACTTTAGAAGGCAGGGGTACTTTGAAGAAGCATCTCCAATGATAATCCCCACAATAGGGCCAGTTCATGTCTTTTTGGTATCTTGTCTACTGATTATTTATGTATTTATTCATTTAGGGCTTTGAAGGTCAAAAACATTTGAATTATGTCCATCTCTCCCTCTCTCTCAGTCTGTCTCTGTCTGTCTCTGTCTCTCTCTCTCTCTCTCCCTTTGTCTGTCTCTCTCACACACAAACAAACACACACACCTCACTCATTCACACACAGACACAACTCCTGTCCAAGAACATTTCAGAGGCCTGGCACCTGCTTTGGTCAAATAAAATGAACACTCCTCCCAGAAACTTTAGTTCTCAAAGAACCCATATATCAAGGAACCCTTGCTCCTAGGCCTTCTATCTCCGATTTCCTTTGCTGGTGGGGGGGGGGGAGGGAAAATAGGAATAGGCTCTGTGGCTCCTATCATAGAAGCCCATTTCTAGAGTGCCCTAGGGAGCAGCCAGAAACCTTGGAGCACTCCTTCCTAAGATGCTCTGGGGACCCTCTAAGAACAAGTTTTATATAGCAGGAACCATACAACCTGTCCATAGAGAGGGTTTTGCTCCCCACCCCTTTTTTCTCCTAGCAGTCTTGGGGAGCTGCCAGACAGGGCTTGAGCAGGAAGCAGCCCACAGTCCAGAGTTTTCAGGCCCTGTTCTACTACATTAAGTCTACTGAGCCAAGAAAAAAAAACAGCTTGGCCTAGGGTGACCAGATAAAATCCAGGTCAGGGCTCATGTAACTTTAACAGTTGTAGAGAAAAGGGAATTTCAGCCAGTGTCATTTGTATGCAATTAGTTCCTGGTGAAATTCCCTCTTCATCAGAACTGTTAAAGTTGCAGGGGCCCTGCCTTCTTTTGTATATGGTCACTCTAGTATAGTGCCTGCACCTTTAACTGTTGTGATGAAGAGGGAATTTCACCAGGAACTAATTGCATACAAATGACACTGGCTGAAATTCCCTTTTCTCTACAACTGTTAAAGTTACATGAGCCCTGACCTGGATTTTATCTGGTCAGCCTACACAAATGTTAATTGCGCCATTTGCCCTACACAAGAGCCATTCAATGACTAAAACATATTGGGTGGTGAGATTACTTTTATAAATGGGGTGCAGAAGGAGCAGGCATTTTAATTATGCCCCTGCAGTTTATGTTAAATCATGATATAGCATCTTTCCCATTGCAGCCCTGCCAGCTCTTGAAGTGGCAGGACCCCCCCCTTTTTTTCCACCAGACACAAAAAGAGGAGAGGAGAATAAATTACCCCTCTTGTGCTTCCTCCGTAAAGTATTACAGCCTTAAAATCTTTATATTATTAAATATATAACTTTTATTTACTTAAAGTATTTTTATCCTGCTACTTAGACAAAAAAAATCCCCTCCCAGAACAGTTGTTTACATGCAACAATAAAACAAGATGACCCCTGACTACAGGCGTACAGTCTAAAAAGCCATGGCATACAAGGGAAAAATAGATAGGAAGGAAAGAGGAAGTAATCTTTCAGCAGAGATGGTGGAATGGCCCGGCTTCCCAGTTTCATTTCCCACTGTACAGCCTTCTTAGTATCGCTGTTGGTAAGGACAGTCCTGTAATGTTTCAGATCTGATAAATTCTAGTCATTCATGTTGATCAATCCCATAGAATAGTCTATTCTTGCTCACCTGGTAACAAACCCTATGCACCATCATGGCCAGCAAAGTTATGGAGACGTAGGTGTGAGGGATGAAAGCCAAATGACCATGTCGAAGTAAGCACTCATCCCATAATAGAGAAGCACTCCTTTTCTACCTGAAAAAAGTGGTAGGTAGGCAGAAATGGGTTTATAACAGTTTCAGCAGGTTTTACTTTTAAGTGGCTACACTTTGCACAACATAAACCACATAAACCGCATTCATCTTCTCTTTTCATCAGCATTTTTCTTTCCTTCAGCTTCTTCCTCATCTGTTTTCCATACATCACGCCTGCTGCTTTCTGCTTTGCATCTTCCATTCTATGTATTGTCACTATCATTCAAGTCTCGTTCTTGTTTTCCTTCCACCAGACCTTAGAATCTATATTTTACTTCAAGATTGAATGCCATTTTTTTTCCACTGAGCTTTTCTAAGTTAATTAATTTTTGCTTTCCCCTTGATGATCAGTTTTTGCACTTCCTAGGTTTTGTTCGCAGAATCTTACATCTTGACATCCTGTATTTTTCCTCTTGTGTTATATACTTAAAGAATAATAAAAAGCTATGCTAATATACAAAAGAAGACAGCACTGAGCAGCTACAATTACAGTACCCCACCCCCTTGGTGAAGTGAACTTGGGAACACTGAACAAGAGATCTCATTTTAAGGGAAGTCAACCCAATTTATTATTTTCCTCTATTGTTGATTAATACAGGGGGGAATCAAGAAACAGTTGGCACATTATTTTTGGGTTTTGTTTTAAACCATGTTGACTGACTCTTTTTGGGCCTGCCTAGTTTATGGCACGTCAAGATGTACATTAGTACTGGTGGACATGGCCACCTCCTTATGATGGCCATTTTCTTCTTCTGACTGTGGGTGATATGACTAAGAACAAAAGAAGAGCCATGTTGAATCAGACCAAATGTCTACTGCGAGGCAGAGGATGAGAAATGACGAGACGACACACAGAAAATAGGATTAAACATGGGCCACTTTTATTTAGCTCAGCATAAATTCAGGGGGGGTGAAAGCCTAAGCGGGCAATTTGGTATGGCTAAGCCTGGCCATAGCTGGAATCGGGTGAGTCATTCACAGCCTGGGTAGCAGCGCCTGCTGTATCGCCACCCCCGAGCTTCCCCATCATGGGGTTGGGAGGTCTTCCGGTGTCATCTCCCCCCGTGCCACAGGGCTACGAGTAGACAAGGAGGGTTGATCCCAAAGGTAAGCCCTATCCCCCCAACTGATGCCGCGGGACTCTCAGTGGTTGGCCTCGGGCATTATCCATCACCACAATAGTGCCAGTGAATGCTCACCATTAATAATTAAATTGCCCGCACCTACCACCACAGGGGGTGATAAGCTTCAGCCTAGTCGCCCACTCCCCCCCGACCAAGTGCCTTGATAATACCATTCTGAAGTCCTGACACAAACAACGCATTGCCTTTGTCAGATAAATGCACTCCATCAGTTCTATACAGCTCCCTCTGAAAGCGGCGTATTTCAAGATGTCTAATGCTCAAATCCCCATGCTCAATTAAGCTTTTATAAATTTCCATATTGACCCTTTTACGGGCCCCTCCAAAGCAGCCGGGGCAATATGCAGGACCAAATAATTTGGACGCCAGGCCACTGCTGGCGGATAAGCTGGAAATCCGCCAAAGCTTGCAGGATCAGGGCTTTGCCCTTAAGCAGGCCCAAATTGTTACCCCCGAGATGAATCAGCAATATTTGCGGGGGGTGCATTGCAGAAAGGAATTGCCGCAAGGTGGGTATGAGGTGTTTCCAACACATCCCGCGTGTGCCAAGCCAACGAATGGTTGCATGCTGGCCCAAACCCAGCTGAGATCCAAAGCCAGACCTGGACGCCCATCTACTGGCCCAAAAGATCATGTTGTGTCCGCATATTACCACGTGCATTGGGGCAGAGCGTTGCAGGAAATCTAAAACAAAACATGAGTATATTAGAGTTTGGCTATACACATCACTTTGTGAATCGTTGGATGTAAGCCCTATATGCAGAGGAGCGCCATCTGCCAACTGCCTGAATTTGCGAAGCGGGGAAGCCCAGGGAAGCCACCATGGACGCAGCCCCTATCCTGAAGGAACGCATCCCAAACTTGAAAAAATTCAATCCCAAGGCTCCAAGAGCCCGTTTTGTGACAGACCAAAATTGGTATTTGGTCAAGGGGGACAAATCCTGGTGACAAAAAAGGAAGCCCGGTGAGGATCCCCTCATTAAATTGAATGCTTCCAAAGCATAAACTGGGCATAGCTCTTGTTGGGGAGAGGTGTGTAAGTGCACCTCCGACCCTTTACTTAACTGGTCCGTTTTGGATTTTCGGAGCCGAAAATGCACTGCCTGAGGACAAATGTGCATGTCAGAATACAAAAATGCTCTCTCGGATTTATCTCCCTTAGACAATGCTAGAACCTCTGAGATTCTGAAGGCCCCAAAAAAAGCTGTCAGCGCTGCAGCGTGGAATAAGCATGCCTCGTAATTTGAATGGCAAAGCAATGGCCATTGTGCTTTCAATCCAATTAGTAAGACAGGGGACATTGGTGATCTTGCATCAGGTGTACATGGGGCATCTCTAGCCCATCCCTGCAAGGCCCGTCACACGCGAAAGTCAGAGGTGGAATCCTCGTAGCCCTGAGTTTTAGCTGAGAATGCCAAAGCTGCCAATTTGATGGCAATTGTGCGAGAAGACAGACCCTTGTTACGAGAGCCTGTGCAGAACTGCAAAATGTGCTCCACTGGGATAGGCCAAAGTAACTGCAATTGGTTGTCTATGCAGAAGTCATGAAACTCCTTGTCTGCCTTGCGATATGCATACCTGCTGCTAGGGGCTAGCGAGTGCCATATGGCTTGGTCTATTTCCTGTCTCCAATCTGCCAGAGCGCAGGTGGCATGAGCTCCGGTGCCTGGCGAGCCCAGGGGGCCAATGTCCTGAAATGCAGAACCTGGTGATGCAATAAAGCATCTGCAATATCATTATTCAACCCAGGTATGTGCGTTGCCCGAAAAAGTATGTTATTTTTGAGACAGTGTAATGTGAAATTATGCACCAATGCCATAACCCTAGGATTACGGGAAGAAAGAGAGTTGACAATCTGCACAGTGGCTTGATTGTCACACCAAAATATGACCGTAGAATTAGCCATGTCTGACACCCAAAGGTGCACCACCACCTATATTGGAAAAAATTCCAACAAGGTGAAGTCTTTGGATAACCCTGCAGCAACCCAATTATCAGGCCATCTCTGAATGTACCTGCAGATTAGCCTGAGCCAGCAATTCCTGACGCCAAAAGGAAATGCCATTGAATTGCACCAGGAATTCTAGCCACACCCTAATGTCTTATTTATTTATTTATTGCATTTTTATACCGCCCCATAGCCGAAGCTCTCTGGGCGGTTCACAAAAATTAAAACCATGAAATCATTTAAAAAATATAGAACAAGCCACAATCTAAAAACACAAAATAACATACAATATAAAAACACAACCAGAATGAAACCAAGTAGCAGGAATGAATACAGATTAAAATAAAAATTTTAAACAGCAAGGATTAAAATTGAGTTAATTTAACTGTTAAAATACTGAGAGAATAAAAAGGTCTTCACCTGGCGATGAAAAGAGTACAAAGTAGGCACCAGGCGAACCTCTCTGGCGAGCTCATTCCACAGCCGGGGTGCCACAGCGGAGAAAGCCCTCCTCCTAGTGGCCACCTGCCTCACTTCCTTTGGCAGGGGCTCACGGAGAAGGACCCCTGTAGATGATCTTAGGGTCCGGGCAGGTACATATGGGAGGAGGCATTCCTTTCAATAACCTGGCCCCAAGCTGTTTAGGGCTTTAAATGTTAGTATCAGCACTTTGAATTGGGCCCGGACCTGGATCGGCAGCCAGTGAAGTTGGAAAAGGACTGGCGTAATATGGTCTCATTGGCCAGTCCCAGTTAACAATCTGGCTGCCCTGTTTTGTACCAGCTGAAGTTTCCAGACCGTTTTCAAAGGCAGCCCCACGCAGTAATCCAAACAAGAGGTTATGAGAGCATGGATAACTGTAGCTAGGCTATCTCTGTCCAGATAAGGGCGCAGTTTATTTATTTATTTATTTTATTTATTTTATTTATTTATTACTTTTGTATACCGCCCCATAGCCGAAGCTCTCTGGGCGGTTTACATAGGATTAAAAACAATTAAAAACAATATACAAAAATTAAAACAGCAAAAACATACAACATACACACAATCTATACATTTAAAAACCACATCAACACTTCAAAAACTACAAAAACAAAACAAAACAAACCCAGGCTCCTCAGATATTGCCAAATGCCTGAGAAAAGAGGAAAGTCTTGACCTGGCGCCGAAAAGATAACAATGTTGGCGCCAGGCGGGCCTCGTCGGGGAGATCGTTCCACAATTGGGGAGCCACCACAGAGAAGGCCCTCTCTCTTGTTGCTGACCTCCGAGCCTCCCTCGGAGGAGGCACTCGGAGGAGGGCCTTAGATGTTGAACGTAGTGTTCGGGTAGGTTCATGTTGGGAAATGCGTTCCATCAGGTATTGTGGTCCCAAGCCGTGTAAGGCTTTATAGGTTAAAACCAGCACCTTGAACAGGGCTCGGAAACATACAGGCAGCCAATGCAAGCGGGCCAGAGTAGGTCTTATATGTTCGAACCTACTGGTTCCAGTTATCAATCTGGCTGCTGCATTTTGCACAAGCTGCAGCTTCCGAACCACCTTCAAAGGCAGCCCCACGTAGAGTGCATTGCAGTAATCTAACTTGGAGGTTACCAGAGCATGGACAACTGAAGCCAGGTTATCCCTGTCCAGATAGGGACGTAGCTGGGCCACCAACCAAAGTTGGTAGAAGGCACTCCGTGCCACTGAGGCCACCTGTGCCTCAAGTGACAGAGATGGTTCTAGGAGAACCCCCAAGCTACGAACCCGCTTCAGAACATGGGAGGAGGAGTTCCTTTCGATAACCTGGCCCCAAGCTGTTTAGGGCTTTAAATGTTAGTATCAGCACTTTGAATTGGGCCTGGACCTGGATCGGCAGCCAGTGAAGTTGGAAAAGGACTGGCATAATATGGTCTTGTTGGCCAGTCCCAGTTAACAATCTGGCTGCCCTGTTTTGTACCAGCTGAAGTTTCTGGACCGTTTTGAAAGGCAGCCCCACACAGTAATCCAAACAAGAGGTTATGAGAGCATGGATAACTGTAGCTAGGCTATCTCTGTCCAGATAAGGGCGCAGTTGGTATATCAGCCTAAGCTGGTAAAAGGTGCTCTTTGCCACCGAGTTCACCTGTGCCTCAAGTGACAGTTCTGGATCCAAGAGCACCCCCAAACTACGGACCCGATCCTTTAGGGGGAGTGCAACCCCCTCCAGAACAGGGTGAACATCACCTCACCGGACAGATGAACCACCCACTAACAGTACCTCCGTCTTGTCTGGATTGAGTCTCAGTTTGTTAGCCCTCATCCAGTCCATTACCGTGCTCAGGCACTGATTCAGAACAGCCACTGCCTCACCTGGGTTTGTTGAAAAGGAGAGGTAGAGCTGGGTGTCATCCGCATATTGGTGACATCTCAGCCCACATCTTCGGATAACCTCTCCCAGCGGCTTCATGTATATGTTAAACAGCATAGGGGATAAAATAGAGCCCTATGGAACCCCATGGCTTAAATGCCATGGCACATAGCAATAATCCCCCAGCACCACCTTCTGAAAACGGCCATCCAAGTAGGAGCGGAACCACTGCAGCGCAGTGCCTCTAACTCCCAGCCCAGACAACCTATCCAGAAGGATACCATGGTCGATGGTATTGAAAGCTGCTGAGAGGTCCAAGAGAACCAACAGAGTCGCGCTCCCCCTTTCCTCTCCTGGCAAAGGTCATGCCACAGGGCGACCAAGGCAGTTTCTGTTCCAAAACCAGGCCTGAAACCCGATTGAAATGGATCTAGATAATCCGTTTCATTCAAGAGTGTCTGGAGTTGTCCTGCAACCACCCGCTCAAGCACCTTGCCCAGGAAAGGAATGTTTGCCACCGGCCTATAGTTGTTAACATCTTCCAGGTCCAGGTTAGGCTTTTTCAGGAGTGGTCTGATTTCTGCCTCTTTTAAAGAGGCCAGCACAACTCCCTCTCTCAAGGAGGCATTTACAACCTCCTGGACCCAGCTGGCGGTCCCATCTTTATTTGATGTAATTAGCCACGACGGGCAAGGGTCAAGCACACAAGTGGTCGACTGGATTTGGCCAAGCACCTTGTCCACATCCTCAGGCCTCAGTAACTGAAACTCATCCAATAAAACTGGACCAGACGGCTCTGAATGCCTCTACTAGCGGAGCTGCATTAAGCATGGTGTCCAATTCAAGACGAATCTGAGCGACTTTATCTTCAAAGTGCCATGCAAACTCGTCACAGCGTGCTACCGAGGGTTCCACCATCTCTCGCTCTGGCCCAGAGTGTAGCAGGCCACGAACCACCCGGAAAAGCTCTGCCAGATAATAATAATAATAATAATAATAATAATAATAATAATAATAATATATTTATTTATCACCCGCCTCTCCCAACGGATCAAGGCGGGGAACAACACCAAACACAAAATACAAAAACTGATTAAAAGCAGATAAAACCAGTACATCATTAAAACACCAATAAAACACCAATAAAACACTTTAAAATTCATCTGGGTAGGCCTGCCGGAAGAGATAAGTCTTTATAGATCTTTTAAATTCCGGAAGACTAGTGAGTTGGCGAATCTCTCCCGGCAGGTCATTCCATAATCTGGGAGCGGCAGAAGAGAAGGTCCTCTGGGTAACGGTTGTCAGTCTAGTTCTTGTTGACTGTAATAAATTCTTCCCAGAGGACCTGAGCGTGCGGGGTGGATTGTATGGGAGAAGGCGATCCCGTAGGTAACCTGGACCCAAACCATGTAGGGCTTTAAAGGTAATAACCAACACTTTGTACTTCGCCCGGAAACTGATTGGCAGCCAGTGAAGAGATTTTAAAACTGGTGTAATGTGGTCACCCCTAGACACTGTGAAGATGCAATGCTGGTGGAGAAGGACTGCCTCTTCGCCACCCTCACCGCCACAGAATAGGCTCGATAATGAGCTCTAGCCCGTGTCCGATCAGACTCAGCACGAGTTTTCCTCCACCTGCGTTCTAGCCGTCTCCCCTTTTGCTTCATTGCCCTCAGCTTAGGTGTAAACTAAGGAGCTGGCCGAGCTTTGCTCAGAGGGAGAGGGTGCTTGGGTGCGATCGTGTCAACCGCCCGGGTCATTTCTGCATTCCACAGAGCGACCTGGGCTTCGACAGGAGCACTGGCCATATCAGCAGGAAAATCCCCCAGAGCCTTCTTGAATCCATTGGAGTCCATTAGCCTCCAGGGGCGGACCATTTTAATAGGCCCTCCACCCTTGCAGAGGGGAAAGGATGCCGAAAGTCTAAACCTCAATAGAAAGTGATCCGACCATGACAAGGGGGTAGATGTTAGTTCCCCCACTTTCAGATCACCATCCTCCTGTCCACCCGAGAAAACCAGGTCAAAAGTATGTGCTTTTACATGCGTTGGACTGATTACATGTTGAGACAGCCCCATGGTTGTCATGGCAGCCATGAAGTCCTGAGCTGCTCCGGATGCAGGAGCCTCCGCATGGAAGTTGAGATCCCCCAGGACCACCATCCTGGGGGTCCTCAACACCAGGTCCGAGACAACCTCCATCAGCTCAGGCAGGGAGGCTGTTGGGCAGCGGGGTGGGCGGTACACCAGCAGAATCCCTAATCTGTCTCGGGTGCCCAACACAAAGTACAGACACTCAAGACCAGCACTCAAATGAACAGGAAGCCTAGAGAGGGAGATCGTATTTCTATAGACCACAGCAACCTCCCTCCCTGGCCCTGAAGTCGGTGCTGGTGCTGCACCGAGTACCCAGGGGGGCAAAGCTGAGTGAGAGTAACCCCTCCCAGTTCACCCACCCAGGTCTCAGTGATACATACCAGGTCAGCCCCCTCATCCACAATCAAATCATGGATGAGGGAGATTTTATTTTGGACCGACCTGGCATTCAGCAGCAGCACCAACCCCGAGGGCAAGCTGGTAAGGCCGCCAGGAACTACCCGGTTGGGGGAAGAACCAGAAAAGGGGATAGTTGTATGGCAACTACCCCCTCTTCTCCTCATCTGGCCTGTTTCTCCCCCAGCACCATACCTCCCCCTACCCGTGACCACAGTTATGTGGGCACCCCCTTGCCCCCTTGAGCTCCCCAGGCACATATTCAAAATATACAAATTAAACAATAGTATAAAACTTCAATTTTCTGCTGGTTGCTGGTTTCAACAGGCACAGGCAGTAGGGTGACTCCTCTGTGCGACGCTAAGTGCAGCGCTAAGTGCACACTCGGCACCACACTCAGCGCGATGCCGAGGCGCGCTGCCGAGGCGCTGCCTCTGGCACACTTCCCTTAAATAGGTACCTGTAATGGGGAGGAGCAGTTGGTTAGCCAATTGTAATGGCCATCAGGTGAGGGAGTAGCAGCAGAAAGCAAGCCTCTGCAGTGATGGATTCCTCGCCCCCACTCCACTCCAACCCCTGGCCTCTGGCACGCTTCCCTTAAATAGGTACCTGTAATGGGGAGGAGCAGTTGGTTAGCTGATTGTAATGGCCATCTGGTGAGGGGGTAGCAGCAGAAAGCAAGCCTCTGCAGTGATGGATTCCCCCCCCCATATCCCTTGTGACCCGCGTCCTGTGATGAGGTAAACGCAAGCCCCCCATGGCAGAACACAGGTGTCTCAAGAATGCCCGACCTGGCGTGATCACCCTGCAAACAAAATTTAAATGTCCAACAACCTCTTGTAATTGCCTTAAGGAGACTCTTTTTTCCCCTATAATATACTCTAATTTTAAACGCAGGGTGGCCAGCTTATCTTGTGGGAGACGGCAACATTGCCAAATGGAATCTAATTCAATACCCAAAAATTTTAGAACCGTAGATGGACCCTCTGTTTTTTCATGCGCCAAAGGGACCCCCAGCTCCTCACTCAATGCGCTGAATGTATTCATGAGGCGAGCGCAATGCTCACTTCCTGTTGGACCAGAGAACAGGAAGTCATCCAAATAATGAATCACATCATGTGACCCAGCTCTCATTTTGAGGGCCCATTCGAGAAAGGAGCTGAACTTCTCGAACATGGCGCATGAAACCGAGCAGACCATTGGCAAAGCTCTGTCAACGTAAAATTGTCCCTGAAAACAAAAGCCTAATAAATCAAAGTCCATCGGGTGAATGGGTAAAATTCGAAAGGCTGCCTTGATATCACATTTACCCATCAATGCCCCCCTATCGTGTTTGCGCACCATGAGCACTGCAGAGTCGAATGAAGCATACTGCACGGAACTTAATTGTTCAGGTATTGAGTCATTCACTGACGCACCCTTTGGGAAAGACAGGTTATGAATCAACCTGAATTCCCCTGGGGCCTTCTTGGGAACAATGCCCAAAGGTGACACTCTCAAATGAGGGATAGGGGGTTTAGGGAAGGGTCCCAAAACCCTGCCAGCAAGCACTTCCTTCGTTATTTTCTCTTTAACAATATGCTCAAACAACCCAATGGACTTCTGATTCCTGGAGACAGAGCCATGCCTAAGGCCCTGGAAAGGTATCTGAAAACCCTCTTGGAAACCTAAACTAAGGTAAAGTGCCTCCTGACGCTTGGGATACAGCTTTAATAGCTTATTTAGGGCGTCAATTTTGACTGGGCTGGGCCCCTTTGGGAGGAGGTTGCTGCCCCCCTGGCCATCGAGTACCCTGTCCATCTTTACTGGGCCACTTTCCACCCCTATTTTTATGACAGTTTGTAGCTGAATGGTTTCCAGCACATAAGTGGCATTCGTGTCTGTACTTGCAAGGGTTGCGGTTGCAAGCTCCTTTGGCACTAAAGTCCCAACAGAGCGGGTGGTGTTGAACCACCTGCCCCGCATTCCCCCGTAGAGTGTAAGCGGGAAGTTGCTTAGCCAGAATATGGCCACTATCTGCTCTGTCCCCCAAACCAAGCCTGGCTGGGGTCATGAACTGTAGCCACAGATCATGATCTTTCATGTCCCACTGAAGGGTGTGGTCAAAGGCAGCCCTACGACGAAAAGATTCATCATAGGCTAACCAGGCCCCGCCTTCATTTCCTGAATACGCTCGATATATCATATCAAGGTATTTGGTCAAGATGGCTCCTTTTCTGGGAAAGTGTTGCTGAACCACACCCATATAAATAAAAAATCCAGGCAGCCAGTTTGCCCAAGTATGAAAAATGCGCCTCTTTCTAATCCTTTCGGCTTCCTTATCCGTTGCTTTATCCTTATCCATACTCTCCTGTTCCCTGAAAAGCAAGGAGAATATATCCACATATTCCCCTTTACAAATATTTTCCTGGGTTGCTGGCAATAAATGGTACCCTAGAGGTGCTGAAGTGCTCCCCATCGGGATAGCGTCCCTGCTAACTCCTGCCAACGGGTCCTTATCATCTTGCATGGAATGATGCGCAGCAGATCCTGCTGGGCCCTTCCATACTGCTGCACAGGCCGCTTCCGCGGCTGTCGCAGACTGCGAAGTCGGTCCAGGACCAGCAACCTGTTTCGCAGGCATGTTAGAAACATCCAGAGCTGCTGCTGTGGCAGTGTTAGGGACACCCTCAGGTGCGGCGCTAGCATGTGCCGAAACACCCGCAGCCGTAGAAGCTGCAACTATCTGCAGATTTGCCGGTGGCATTCCACCCAGTGTGGGCACACTCATCCCCACTAGCCAGGGAAACCATCCCCCTGGGACCTGTACATTGTTAGTCAGCTGCTGGATGTGTGAAATGTTAAATGTCTGCTGCTCAGCTGAGACTGGTACACTTTCCGCATCAGCCGGAGTGTTAGTTGCAATGGAACTGACTATCGGTGATGTCACCGCGAGGCCACCGGTGTTAGGCGGATTTGATGTCTCCAAGCTGTTCCTATCACTCTCAGGAACTGTTCCCAAACTGGAAGAAGCTTCAACAACTTGCAACCTGGCTGAAAGAGAGTCCCATAATTTATCTTGTCTTTGCTGTCTTGTCAGCCGCCGCCCAGCCGTTGGCAGTGTGATCAGAGGCAGAGGAGGACCCTCAATGCCTTTATCCTTTTCCAGAGCTTGAATTCTTATACTTTTCTGCTATGTATTGTATTGTATATTTTTTATGATTTTGGCTAAAACCTATTTTAGGTTGCCTAATAAATTTGATTGATTGATATGTGAGGGGCCAATTCCTCTTTCGAAGAAGAGCCCTCGTTGAACCTCCCCCACTTAACCGCTTGGCGGGGTGCTTTTCCTTTCCCTTTTTTCCCCCAACTCCTTTTTTCGGTGGCATTATGAAGTGCTGCTAAACTCTCTGTACCTGTGAGGAATTTATATCAAATGCACATTGCAGGATGAGTAGACAGACCTGTAACCCCACATACTAAGCTGGCACTACTTAAATGGCTCAATTCTAACTGAAAGAAAGGAAGTAATTGGACTTTATATACAAAACTAAATAGAAATAGGTAATTGGGCTTTGTATACATAAATAGCTAAACAAAATATTAATGACTCCCCCCTGCTTAGGCCTGCTTAGGCAGGTGTGATTGATCTCCCAGGTTCTGCCAACGCACAGTGGGCTTTCCCCGAAATGGCGGACAAATTGAATATAAAATGGCGGCTCCCCTATAGCTGCTAAGGAAGATGCGCTTAACCAGCACACGAGACCTGCCCACCCGTGAAAGGTGGAAGACGCTCGAACCATCCGCTCCCCCCTAAACACAGCCCCCCAGCCAAATGCTTTGCCCAGAACGGTGCCTCCTCACGCGTAAGCTCCCAGGAGCCCACAAGAGGACGAGCCCATCCCCCCCCCGTGCAGACATGGTCAAGGTCGCGCTACAAATAGGTAAAGGCCACAATCAGCAGCGCCGGCGGGAGGGCAATCCTGCCCTCCAGCAGTGAGAAGCCCATCCGCGGGATGCCCATCCGCCCAGGGAGCCCCCAATCCCCTTTCAAAAGCTGAGCAGGCGCGTGGCAGATGCACAAGGCGTCGAGCCGAAGAACCAGCTGAGGGGTGCCCAAAGCTGGGTGGAGGACGAGCCCGAAGAAACGGCGCCTGCCGGGGACCCAAAGGAGGACGAGCCCGTCCTCTGGAACCTGGAGGCCCTCAAGGCCAAAGACGCACTGCTCTGAGAGCTCCGGCCTCCTCTAATGGCTTCTCGCCGCCACCTCCCTCCAACACCTCCAGCAGCCGTCCTCCGACGCCTCCAGCAGGCCTCCTCTGCTGGCTTCTCACCGCCGCCATCCTCCGATGCCTCCAGCAGCCACGTAGCCCACAGTGAGTCTGGGAGGGATGTGCCTGCCTTCAAAAGGCTTCGTTTCCCCTCCCAGCTCTGGTGGCACCATGTGGGGCTAGCCAATAGGCAGCCTCCACGCCTTGTCTCTCTCCCTGCCCACAAATTACCCACACACACACATGCAAGCAGGGCGGGGTAGGAGGCACTTCTGTTCATACTATGGCCAACCAGCTGCCTGTGGGAAGCCCACAGATAAGACCTGAGTGCAATAGCACCCTCCCACTCATCAGGACAGGAGTTGAAAAAAGAACCCATAATTTCACATGGCACCACAAATCTACATAGACTGAGTGATAGCACATGACATTTTAAGTCAAACAACTTACTTGCCATAAGTGGGAGAGCTTCCACAGACACTTACAGTTGTAGCCTCCATGAGCTGACTTGTGCTTTGTCAAATGGCTAGATTTGCTTGAAAGAGGGAGAGATTGTCAGTTTGACCACCTTCAAATCAACAGTAGGTAATTGCTGCTTAGTTTAATTGCTGTGTTTTTCTTTAGACTTTGTACCAGCTGAGCTGAAACCTATTTGCATATAGTTTGAGGTTTGGGGGCTGCCTGCATGCCCACTTCAATGCTCAATAGAGGAAAAAATGATCTGGTGAGTGTAGGTACTAATAATACATTCCTACTGGTACTAATAATACATTCCTATACTCCCGAATCTCTTCTGTTGTGTGTTAAAACAGAAGGAGCCTTTGCAAAAAGATACTCAGTAAGGCCTGTGAGACACAAAAAATACCAGTGGGTAGATTGTGACAACAGCCCATGCTTGTTAACACAGCAGAATCCAGACTAACAATTGTGATAATATGTAGACATGGAATCCTAGAGAGGAGATATTGGGCTTGCCTATATGGTGCAGGGTTGCTTCCGCCTTAAGCAAAACCCAGCACTTTCTCTGCATTTGGGGAGGGGGACACAGCTAATCCCGATGCAGAGGGAAGGTATGGGCTTTCTGGCAGCCATTGGCATGCTCTCTTCCTGGCTGGATGGTGACCAATCATATGTCGTCATCTGCCCGGAATGCCTCTGCCACCATTCTGAAGCGCCGGACTCACCTCGCTCCAAGAAAAAAAGTCAAGGTAAGTCCCCAACTTTTTAGAGTCCCACCTTTTTGGGAAAGCCCCGTGATGGCTGTGAGGTGGCTGTTGTGTTGCATATATGATGCAGTGCCACTGCGCATCCACTGCAGGGCTTTCAGACCATCTAGAAACTTAGAAACTCTGGCTGGCAAGATCTTGTACAGGTTTGTGCATGCAAAATACTGATCTAGCCCAAGATATCTACTATTGTATAGTTTTGCAAATAGATATCTCCCCACTCCTCTTTACCGTCTTACCTGCACCACATCCACAATCTACTCATTTCAGCTCTTTTTGGCAACATTTGGTTTTTGACAAAAAATTGGTGAGAGAGAGAATCCATGTTATCAGCACGTTCAGAGATAGTTCTAGGTTAGAGTATCTAATACAGATTCATACATGTATGGTTCATGCCCACTTATTTTGCAAGTTTTCTCATCACACGAACACACATTGAAAATACAACTCCTTCTACCAAGTTCTAAATCCCTCTACGTGCATGGGTGGGTGTGTGTGTGTGTGTGTGTGTGTGTGAGAGAGAGAGAGAGAGAGAGAGAAAGTGCAGAAAGAGAAACTCATAGTAAAAATAGCATACGCTCAATGGAGGCTATTTCTCTTTCAGCAGTGAATCTCACGTCAAACTCCCAAACTGCTTCTAAACTCATGGGAGTTTAAAGTGAATAAAGGGAATTGGTCTGTCTCTGAAGAGCACTTCTAAATCTATTTTAAGAATCAGGTGACGTACATAAGGAAAGCTTTAATTAAGTTCTCCCTATGCTTGTGGACTGTATGCTGGTGTACATACCTTTCTAATACTTACAGCTTTAATTTGTTGAACACCCCTAAGAGCCATATATTACCTGTGAAGTGTTACAAAGAGATATCAGATTATTTTAATGACAACATCAATTTAATACTGGTATGCTACTATGGAGAGACAAATAAAGTTTTAGTAGCCCCTTGAGAGATCCGTAAGTTCAGCATTTACATACTGACTTCAATAAATACTCATTATGTCCATCATGGTTTCCTGTGTACATTACATTTTCTCTATGCTTTCAACAGGATGTCACTTTTCTTGCAGTATCTTTTCCCTCTTTCATGTTTTACTGCACAGTTGTGTTTCTTTTTCTTAACTGGAATTGCAGCTTCATTCCTCCCCCTCCCCCCCCACCCCATAGATCTTTTCATGCACCTGAACAATTTTCTCCATTTATCTATTAGAACTTACATTTCTAAAGTTAAAAGACATTTTGAAAAGGCATGATTGAATCATGCATACGAATGGTGGGAATGAGTAGCTGTAATTTCTCTAACTTCACCATACTTACAGTTACTCCCACCTTGTTAAAGCTAGTGTACAAAATTTAAATTATAGAACTGTCAATGCATTTACAGAGCTATTGTTTACCTGTATAGAGCAATTTTTTAAAAGACACACTAACAATCTGACAGGCAAGTATGGCCTTGAAAGGAGAACTCAGAAATAAATAACTGCTCTGTGGCAGCATCTATTCCCACTTTATTTAGTCACTGGCGTGAGTTAAATGATGGCAACAATGAGAAACTCTAGTCAAAGAAATCTAGTGAGGCAATATGAAGATGCAAGACATAAGGAGAAGAAACCTCAGAGTTGCAGGGAAGATTATTTATTGCCCAGCATATTATGAGTCACAGCTCTTCCCAGGTGATGATTGTCCCTCATTTAGTTTTTCAAAGGGAAACCAAGACTGTCTCCCAGAACACGTGAGATGGAGTAGAAAGCAATTTTGGTTTCCCCATAAAAGCAACAACAACAACACCTGGATCAGGTCACTTCTGAGGAAGGGTCATGGTACTTGTAAGGCATTCAGCAAAAAAAAATTATACAGACATTTGAAGTTCCCTCTCCTTTTCTTCCTTCATGTGGTGCCTTCCTTTCTTTGATATGTGGATGCAAGCCAAGAAAGTGGTTTTAATTAAGGCTCTGCACGGACTCCCCGATCTGATCTGGATTCTGATCTAGGAGGTCCAGATCGGGCCCAATCCAACCTGTATTGGATCGGGCCCGAGCCTATCCACCTCGGATTGGGCTCAATCTGATCCACTTCAGATCTGGATCCGGATCTGCTCCGGATCTGTGCAGAGTCCTCTCCCCGCTCTCTCCCTCCCTCCCTCCCTCCCTCTCTCTCTCCCCCCATTGTCCGCCTTACCTGCAGCCTCCTCCACATCATCCTCTGCGGTGGCCTCAATGTCAGCCAGCCATTTTCCTACTCGCGCGAGTGGGAAAGCAGCTGGCCGCTATCGAGGAGGCCGGCCGCCATGGAGGATGACACGGAGGAGGCTGCAGGTAAGGATGGTGCTTGGGGGAGGGAGGGAGTGGGGAGAGTGGGAGGGAGGGCTCTGCATGGACCCGGAGCAGATCCGGATCACAGATCCAATCTGGCCCAATCCGATCTGGTTCGGATTAGGCCCAGATTGGGCCAGATTGGCCCTATCCACTCCGGATTTGGGATCCAGATCCGTGCACAGCCCTGGTTTTAATGGCTGTTACTTTATCAACCAACATACTGCCCTGGGCTGCAGTCTGCAGAAATTCATGCTATAGGGACTGCTAGTGTTGATGGGTCCCGGGCAAGATGCTCTCTGCCCCCCCCCCACTCCTCAGTACCCACCCTAGTTTTCCTTTCCTCCATGCCCTTCCTTTCTTTGGTGTTTCTTCACCACTCCTTCTCTTTTCTACATCCCAGACCAATCCTCTTTCTCCCCTGATGCCAGTGCTCTTTCAAAAGAGAGATTTGCCAGTGAGCAGGGGGAAATTGAGCTGAGAGATAGGGGGGTGCCAATGGGGAGAAAGGGGCGGACTTCCACCCACTGGTCCAGTCCTACTGGTGCCACTGACTATAGGTGAGGGAATCACATTATTAAATGCACTCCAGTTCATATTATATTTCACTTCTGATCATTCAAGCATGCAACTCCCACCTACTATCTATAATGATAGGTGGTAAAGTTCCGGGGGGAAGAAATACACCATTTATGTATTCCAAGCTTTTTATGTAACACCCCCTTTCCCCCATGAGAAGCCCGTACAGAATTCCCAGAGCTGTACAATGCATCTACTTTTATTTGTGAAGCCATCTTACCTTTGAGATTTGTTTTATTTGCTTCCTGATGGTAAAGTCTGACATGTGCTATCAAACTGTCTGTGAATCCTATCATGCTATTGCTGTGTGGTACGTTTTCCCATTTCAGAAATATCTCTTTTTAAAGGGTCACTGGTAACAAAAGTATTTGGTTAAGGTTATTTTCTAAGGCAGGCCAGCCTTACAAAAAAGTGTTTCAGTTTTCATTTAACAGAAGTGTTAGAAAGATCCCTCCCCCACCACTATCATCACACACACTTTGTGTTTGAGGTGTCGAAATTATTCATAAATCTGTGCAGGAAGAGGCCACTAAAAGGCTTATCAAAGGGCTCTGTGAGATATCAAATAGAAAAGAGTTTTTGTTTTTATTTCGTCTTCATACAGCCCATATAAAGTGACAGACATATGGCCTAACAAAGTGCTGTATGAGGTTTAAAGCGGCACAATCAGTTCTTTTATTTACAAAAGAGCTATTCATGTTAACTGTAAAAATATAAATGTGCAATTCTGAATAGTAGCAAATGACTGAAGTACAAAAGGACCTGAGAGAATGATCTCTCCTCTGTGTGTTTTCTCCCCACGTCCTATCTAAAATCTGACATATTTTTATTATCCCCCCTCCCAAAATTATGTCACAGCTTTAATCTCACATTCATCAAACACTGAACAATATCAGATAAACTCAGCCACCTTGACCAAATGCCTTCAATCAACATTCACTGTTACATAAAGGTTGTGAAGGCCAAAGTTTGGTCAGACAGAGCAAAACCCAGATTAGTATGACCACATTATAACTAGGAACACTGGTCTAGATTCTTCAATCTGTATGCATTAGTTATTGTCTCCATGAATAGTCACTGTGATGCCCACAGAGACTTGCATAATAATCATCCCAGGAACCTAGTAAACTGAGTAAAAAAGATGAGCCAAAATTTTGTGAATGGTGGTTGTCATGTTGAAATTTGCATTTTCAAAGAGAGTGTCTTTTGTCAAATTGGTATGCAAACTATATGAAATTACGGAGGAATTTTAGAGCACAACTGAAAAGGAGATTATGGTCTGGACTATAGATAATATCAGGATAAGGCCCTGACAGCAGGCAAAGTCCATGGGGACCAGATATAGCCAAAGCATTAACAAACATATGTTCACAAAGCAAAAGCTTAGTCTACCAACAAAAACACTATCCTGAGTAAAGAGTGGTGTGTGCAAAATCAATAGGAAAAATATTGCACATTTATTGAGAAAAAAATATGATTGTGCTAAAAGATCCGTAGAGATGTGCCAAAAGGCCTTTTATGAGTGATGCACAAGTTATGGCAGAGAAAGAATGAGTTGGGTTTTTCACATCTTTCTAGGGATGTGCAAATCAGCAAAAACCTAAGCTTATTGAGGTCCTCTGAATTCCATGCTTGCGTACATTTTTCAAAAGTATGTATTTTACATGTGTAGATTTTTCAAATGAATACTCTTTTCAGATACATGTTTTTTGTTCTGGATTTTGACCTCAGATTGCTTACAGATCTGCATTCAATTCCAGAATGTACAGTCTGGATAAATTCTGGTCAACAATGGACTGAAATGAATTTCTCATTCATCCCTGTTCTAGGGTCTTGTGACAATGGCCTCATCTACACCAAGCAGGACATTGCACTATGAAAGTGGTATATAAAAGGCAGGAGCTACACTACTGCTTTATAGTGGTATTGAAGTGCACTGATAACAGTTGGGGCCCATTAACACATACCATATGTGAAGAAATGGACCAAAAGGGCTGCAGTCTGGCTGGAGTGGATCCTCGTGGCCTACCTTGCAAAGAGCAAGGATTACAGTCTCAGAGTTGGGAGGGGGACTTCCCAAAGAGAGAGAGAGATGTTGTATAGGCTGACCATCTGAAAAGGAGGACAGGGCTCATATAACTTTAACAGTTGTAGAGAAAAGGGAATTTCAACCAGTGTAATTTGTATGCAATTAGTTCCTGGTGATATTCCCTCTTCATCACAACAGTTAAAGTTGCAGAGACCTGTCTTCTTTTGTATATGGTCACTCTAGTATAGTGCCTGCACCTTTAACTGTTGTGATGAAGAGGGAATTTCACCAGGAACTAATTGCATACAAATGACACTGGCTGAAATTCCCTTTCCTCTACAACTGTTAAAGTTATATGAGCCCTGTCCTCCTTTTCAGATGGTCAGCCTAATGTTGTAAAACCTTGAGTTGTTCACTCCCAGCCCTTTCCACCTGGGCCTCGCACTCTTATCTTGAGAAGAACTGCCAAGGCCTGACTCCAAGGTCAGAGATAATTGGTGGTGAGCTGCAAGACTTCAGCTGTGGGAAATAGGGAGTGGGTCCGGTGGCATGAGCCGAATGGCTGGGGATTGGTTCTGGACTGTTATGGTTCCAGTCACCCAATAGGGGATAAAGAAGATACCAACTAGGTGCCCGCCATCTTGTCCTGGCATGAGGCATGGACAGAGAGATCCCTGTACAGCTAGGTGATGCTGGGATTTAGATAGATTTCTTATTTTTGTATCTGGCACGTTCCAGGGAAATGCTTGTCACCCTTTGAGGTGTTGGGTGGATTGGGTTAGCGGTTTTATAGCTTTGCAATTGCTTGTTTTAACCTCAAATTTCTTCCAATCCCCCTCCCCCTCCCCGCTCTCGCTCCCCTTCCTCTCCTATCTTGCATTATATGACTTCTGGATTGTCTGAGGCCTTACACGGATAGATTAGGCAATAAATTGATTCAGACCTTAATTTGGCTTGGGGTCTATTCGGCCCGGGAACTGGGAAGTGGGACGGGAATGAATGCAGGAAGGAGTTCGGTGCCCACCTGAAAGGAAGGAGGAGTTCAGGCCCCTTTCCTTTACATCATATACTACTTTTGTAGTGCTATATCCTGCTTGGTGTAGCTCCTGCCTTTTATATATCGCTTTCATGCTGCTTTCATAGAGCAATATCCTGCTTGGTGCAGATGAGGCCAATGTGTAACAACTGCCCTACAACAAATTGAGGACTCACTCCCAATATGAGTTTAGCACAGACATCTCCCATGGGGCAAATACACACTTTCCCCTTCTTTCATGACACAAAAAGCCTGGGAAGAAACCACTCTTCCCATGTTTCTCTGTTATGTTTGAAGCCACCTGTACAATCACATGTCAATGGAGCAGGAAGTCTCTGCTCAGTGTGCTCCATGAAAACTTCCTTGCATTTTAGGGCCTTCTCTGAAAGTATCACAGAATCCAAATTACATTTCCAAACAGTCCTTTTTAAAGCTTCTATTAAGTTAGTGCCTGTTGTTTCTGATCTGGTTAACAAATACTGTGTGTACTTGTTTACTTGTTCTCTGGTTCTACTTTGACTTTGTTATCATGTCCTCATTACCATATTCAATTAATTAGTATATAATGGTAACATTCTAGTATGCACACCTTACGAACAGGACTCACTGACTTCTGCTAAATAGGGCAGGGTTGCTGTTACAAACAGGTTGTACAAAAGCACGCTCAGAGAGAACATTTAGATAATTCTGAAGTAAAATACTCTGAAATGCACTCTCTTCTGCTAAAGGTCAAGAAGCAAGGGCAAAAGGAAGGAATTATTTGGGGGAAGGGGAGAGAGAAAGGAGATATGTACGAAAACTATACAAAAACTGCAGAAGAACTACATTAATTTTAACCTTAACCAGAATATGTTTATTATGCCAAGTTGATTGTGGCTTGCACAGAGGCATATGTTGTTATGAACCAATTTATTTCATCGCCTCAGAAGACCCATAAATATTCTATTGTATAGTTTCATACATATATGTGTATGTGAGAGAGAGTATGTGTGTCTGGATTCGTTGCTTTGTATTAGTAATTGCACATAAGTCATTTCAACACATCATGCTATTACTGAGAGGTAAAAACGTTTTTATGAATTCTTCATAAGGCAAATGCTGGTATACTTAAATGAAATTATACTGAGGTATACCTACAAAATGAAACCACTAAAATATGTATGAATGATGTTTGCCTAACTTTGGTACTTGTGTACCACTAATGAAGTATAAACAGAAATACTTGAAGCAGATTAATCAACTCTTTGTATCTTTGAGCGCAATCCAGGGGATTGAAGAGTGGCGAAAAGTGGGTCTTTTCCTTTCCATTAAATACATACATATCGTTAGAGTGAGAAATTCTACCTGATCATCAACAGCATTATCATCATCATTATTTATCTAGGCTGACCATATGAAAAGGAGGACAGGGCTCATGTAACTTTAACTAGGCTGACCATATGAAAAGGAGGACAGAGCTCATGTAACTTTAACAGTTGTAGAGAAAAGGGGATTTCAGCCAGTGTCATTTGTATGCAATTAGTTCCTGGTGGAATTCCCTCTTCATCACAACAGTTAAAGTTGCAGGGGCCCTGTCTTCTTTTGTGTAAGGTCACTCTAGTATAGTGCCTGCAACTTTAACAGTTGTGATGAAGAGGGAATTTCACCAGGAACTAATTGCATACAAATGACACTGGCTGAAATTCCCTTTTCTCTACAACTGTTAAAGTTACATGAGCCCTGTCCTCCTTTTCATATGGTCAGCCTACTTTAACAGTTGTAGAGAAAAGGGAATTTCAGCCAGTGTCATTTGTATGCAGTTAGTTCCTGGTGAAATTCCCTCTTCATCACAACAGTTAAAGGTGCAGGCACTATACTAGAGTGACCAGATACAAAAGAAGGCAGGGCCCCTGCAACTTTAACTGTTGTGATGAAGAGGGAATTCCACCAGGAACTAATTGCATACAAATGACACTGGCTGAAATTCCCTTTTCTCTACAACTGTTAAAGTTACATAAGCCCTGTTCTCCTTTTCATATGGTCAGCCTAATTTATCCAAATGTATATTCACTTTATTAGAGTAAGGGCCAAAGTAAAAATATAATGTTTAACTTACAGAAGTGGGAAGGAGGTATAGTATTACATCTTATTTTGAAAACAAACATTGTTATGCAGCATGAATAAAGTAGGGATGTGCACGGACACAAAAAATCAGATTGGAATCGGAACTTAAGATTTTTTTAAAAAATGGATCAGAAAAATCAGAGGTCCGTCGGATCAAATCCAATACCGATATTAAAATCAAACGTCCGATTTTTGAATCGGACGCCATTTTGAGTGATTTTACACATATTGTGTTACAAAAATGACTATAACTTTTTAATTTTTAAGATTAGATGAAATTTGGCTACATTGTAGATGGATTTGAGGTACTTATCTGTGAGAAATTTCAGAAAGTTAGCTCCAGGCTTTTTGTGGCTATAAAGTTTTTAGTAACGAATCAGGAATGCCTATAACTTTTTTATTTTTAAAGATCCACACATAAAACTTTTCCACATTGCAGATGGCATGTTGGGACTCATGTGTGTGAAATATCAGAACCATAGGTGCTTGCCTTGTGCGGCAATTTATTTTTTAAAAATGGGTAGCAGTGGGGTAAAGACAGTTGTGCCTTCAACTTTTTATTTTTAAAGATCCAAACATGAAACTTGTCCAAAGGTACCATTTTGGTTGATATGTGTGAGCAATTTCAGAAGCATAGCTTCAAGTGTGTAGTGGCAAGGTATTTTGGGAGAAATGAGGAGAGAAACCCATGTAACTTTTTTATTTTAAAAGATAAATGCATGAAACTTGGCCACATTGCAGATGGGTTTGAGGTATTTATATGCGAGAAATTTCAGAAAGATAGCTCCAGGCATTTTGTGGCTATGCATTTTTTACTTTAAAAGTTCCAAAAGTTGAAAAACAGAAGCTTTGACTGCTGTCAAACTGCATCCCCCCTTCCCCCCTCTGTTAGCTGTCAAAGCTACCCATTTTTTTAAAAAATAATTGCCACACAAGGCAAGCACCTATGGTTCTGAAATTTCACACACATGAGTCCCAACATACCATCTGCAATGTGGAAAAGTTTCATGTGTGGATCTTTAAAAATAAAGAAGTTATAGGCATTCCTGGTTCATTACATTAAAAAATTCATAGCCACAAAATGCCTGGAGCTATCTTTCTGAAATTTCTCACAGATAAGTATCTCAAACCCATCTGCAATGTGGCCAAATTTCATCCTTCTATTTTTAAGAATAAAAAAAGTTATAGGTGTTTTTGTAAGACAAAAATAAGCAATGGGAAAAAGTTTTCAAAATGGTGTTCGATTTTCTGATTTTTTCCGATTAAAATCAGAGACCAAAAAATCGGATTGGAAAAAAATCAAATTTCCAAATTTTCGAATCAGAATCAGTATCGGATGTCCAATTTTCTCCAATTTAAATTGGAATTGGATATCGGATCCGATATAATCACAACATCCCTAGAATAAAGCCAACTAACTTAGCTTGATAGAGTTCTTTCATTGACCTTGTTACCATATCAACTTCGTACACTTTTAGTAACCATCAATTAATGATGAAGAGTTCAGTGCTTTCTTCTTTGGAGGTGATGTTGATTTTAGTTGCAATCAGTTCCAATAACCATTTTAAAATCTTACTCCAGCATGACAGTCCTATATTGATGTTTGTTCGATGCATAGAGTAAAAGTCTAGACCTTTCTTCTGATTGCATGACATTTGGGGTGGAACCAACGGTGGATATGATGCCACTTCAGCTCCAATTGTTAATGCTGTGTAGATCCGGTATCAACATTGCAGTGGAAATACATGAACAGCAATAATGTAAAAGATGTGCATATAGCGCATGACTGCACAAATAATCTTGCATACTATAAATGTATTTTAATTGAGTACATATCAAATACCTGGAGAACTGGATTTTATATAAAAATATTCTTTCAGATTTAACTATATTTCATTCCACATTTCTTTATATCTCACAGTACTGTGCTCACACAGTGACCAACCAGCTGTTGACCAGGAATCCACAAGCAGGACACAGGTGCAACAGCACCCTTCTGTCCATGTTCCCCAGGAACTGGAGTATATAGGCTTAACTGCCTCTGATACTGGAGGTAACACATAGCCATTAGGAGTAGTATCCATTGATAACTTTCTCCTCCAGGAATTTATTCAACCTCCAAGCTGGCATTGGCCAATGAGGGAGGAAAAGCTGCCTTACCGGTTTAAGAGCTTAAGCCCATAAGTTATACCTTCTGCAGCTAATAACGGCTTCAGGTGGGGAATTTAAGGCAAGGAATCAGCATGACAGTAAAGATCGCTGGTGTCTTTTCTTAGAGCTACTGCCAAGGAATCAAATAGGCCATGTGAAGACTAAAGGGGAGAAGGGACACCTCTATTTAATTGCTTTCACTATTTAAATACTTTATATGTTTTGTACATTTATATGTTTTGTACATTAGCTACATCCATCAGAGAAAATTCACCCTAAATTCTAATTTATTTGAGCAATTATCCAGCATCAATTAATACAGAGTATAATGTGGTATGGAGCCATTTGAACAGTAGGCTTAGAGAATATCTCAGCTATTTACCTTTTCACTATCCATAGTCTGATTCCTTTGCTCTAGGAAAATGTACCCAGTTTTATGTTGGCATTTTAATTATGCCTAGATTCTCTTGCTTATAACTGAGTAACTGTAATCCTCCCCAAACCATGAAGCTAGGTGCCTTAATTTAGGACAAGGTGAATTTTATGAATTGTAAATACATATCTGTTTATTTATATGCATACACAAATAATCTCATTGTACTAATGCCAGATCTGCAGCTTTGGCTATGATACTGCATCTATGATACTGCATCTAAGGATAGCAAAGGAAACTAGAAGAAATATCCACAAATGCTGGTTAGAAAATGAATTCTGTAATACCAAGTAATATATATACAGTTCCAAATATTGATCTAATTTTGATGGGTCTTATAAGGAGATGCCAGATATCCCCAAGTGTGTGCTTCTTCTTTCTGGCTCATTTCCCGCCCCGCCTCCACCCTTAGGAACACAGTTTTAAACAGAAATGTTAGAAATATTATTACATGGCAATTTAATTTCAACTAAATAATCTATTTTCAATTCCTTAACTGAGGGGGGAAAGCATATTAAAGACTTTGATTCAAAGTTTTAAAAATATCCTAGGCCAGTACAGGTTATTGTCAGTGTCATTTTTTTAAAAAGATACTGTCTTTGCATATATACTAAGCTCAAGGTACTTTGCATTAAAACTAACAAGATTATAACCATAACCAAAGAGAACACAATTAATCCTCAAAAGAATACAGAATTATAAATTATTTGTGTACAATATAGAAGAATGCAATAAATAAATTATAATAATAAGGTGATAATACTTGAACGTCGAGACAATGAATAATATCAATTGATAGAGCAATTCATCACAATATAACTAAAACTAAGAACAATCAATAAAACCAATTAAACAACAGTAAATTCCAATAGGCCAAGACATGCCCAGTTAAAATAGATTACAACAAGGAAGAGGGACATGTGGTCTGCAAGATGTTGTTGGACTGCAAGTCCTATCATCCCTCACCAATAGCTATGCTGGCTAGGGCTGATGAAAGAAGTGGTCCTGGATTAAAATGAGATCAAATGACACATTAGCAAATCCATATGCCTAAAAGAGATATATGTTAAGATTTTATTTGGTTTAATGTAAAAGCAAATGGTTTTTTCTGTTACTAAGAAGAAAAGTAAGAGACATGAGATAACTGATATCTCAAGGACTCTGTACGGTTGCCAAATGTAGTGCAGCTGGTAAGCACTAAAGACCAAGGTCATTTGGTATTCTTCCCTGTGTGCTGGAAAGCATAGCAACACATGGGGAGATATGCAGCCAACGCTGTGATAGGTCCACAATGCTATAAATGTACAGCATGTGGAGAAACAGTGTGGGTTATGCTAGGTGGGTGATGCTAGATGAGACGTTGTAGAAGTTGTGGTTGGTGCTGGTTAATACTGTGTAAAGAGATTAGATGAATGTTTCTTCTCTGTATATACTTGTACAGTAAAACTTAGGATAGTAGTTTAAAACACTGCTGTGTCTGAGTGTTTTCTGACTACCAGGACATCTGTCTGCTACCAGTGAGCTCTGCTGTTATTCCGCTGCTGTGTGCTTGCACTCTGTACATGCTCAGAGAGTGCAGTGCATCACAAACTCTGACAATATAATGGGACTATAGCAGATCAAAGACATACCTTGAATTGAAACACCCCATTCACAAAGCTTATTCCTATGCCCTAGCTGGTTACATAAGTAGGAACAGAGTTATTTCTTTTGCCAGACCATGGCCTTAATGAGAAAGGAAGGGGAACATTCCATCCATGGTGCACACAAGCTAGGAAGAGCAAGTCCATAGCTGAGCACCTTTTTCTGCATGAGAATCTCACACAGGGCTGGGGGGGGGGTCAATGCTCACTCTCAGATATCTTGTACTTAGACCATGGCATTGGTCAGGGAAGACATAGGAAGGTTCCAATCAAGCCAGCTGTTCAGGGGCCTCTTGGGTGCAGTAGACAATGCACAGCTACAGAATCTAGCAGGCACCCTGATATCAGGACCCAGGGTGGGAGAGACTGCAATGGAGTTTCCAGGTCTATGGCCCAAAGAGATGTGCAGTTACAACATATCTATTGTAGTTGTACAAAGAGGTTCACATCTTTGTGTTAATAAGAGTCCAACTCTTAAGATTTCTTTGCCTTCTCTTGGAAAGTGGGGGTAGATGCTTATCTCTTTTTTAAAAAAACCTCTTTCTTTGTAGCCTTTGGTCTCTCCATGTCAGACTTTACTGAGAATATTTCTTCCCCAGTTCCCTTAGATGCCAGGCAATTGCTCTCTATGAAGCTTACCCTTCCTCCTCCACTTTTTTCTCTTCCATTAGCCTGAAGCGTCACCAAGACTGCTTTCTCCCCTCTCTGTTGGTGCATCCCTTAGATAGTTCTGTGACAGTGCTAAAGCCCTGTCTCACTCTTCCATCCTAGCCTCCCTTTTCCCCTGCTTCTGCTTTGGTTCCCTAACAGGCTGACCAGGTTCTATAGTGAACAGCTCTCTCCATGGCCAACACTAGGTTGTCCCAAATGGGCCGATCTCAAAAGTTCCACATCAGCAGCTGCCTGCCTGCTTCTTTTATCCCTCTTCCTGTGGATATGGCTTTATAAGTAAAAGAGTTGCTTAAAACAGGAGAACTTTAGGTTAGTGTTGTAGGTGTACCCCGTCATGGCATACTGCCCCCAGTAAGGGGGCTGTGAGGAGGTTAAAAAGTGAAGTAACTGAGAAAGAGTAATTAGACCTATTTAACTCACATTCATAGTATCTAAATGGGGATTTTCTTCTGAAGGATAGTGATTTTGAAAAATACATCTTGAGCCGGATGGGTGGGTGGGTTGGGGTATATAGACATGGAAAGGTTTGTGAGTGACCATTGTATGTCTGGAGGAGACATCAGCTGCAATCTTTAAAAAGAACAGATTTTTTTCATATTCTAAAAACAAGCTGACATTCTAATGAAAGCCACCAGGTCATAAATCAAAAGATCTCTTCTCAAAGCAGTATTAAATTAATGTCCTAGGTTGGGTGAGGCACTCAATAGTTCTGCCTGGGCTACAGAAGTAAGGCCTTCTGATCTTGCAAGTGAGGATAAATTAGCCAAGCAGATGGTTAAAAAGAGGTGCACAATACCCATAAGTTAGCCTTTGTTATTAGACAAGTTAAGAAAAAGCTAGAGGGAGGTTCTGAATGGCTGGACCACATAACCCGTAACACAGGCTTTCTCCAAGGAGAATGTAATAATGCCTATGATGCCACCTAGTCATTGAATCTCACAAACAGTAATTGTTGACAGATGTCAAGTAAGCATCAGGTTAATCCTCTCATCTGTCAAAGAGGGGCTGGATTCATGTTGTGATGTCTGCTTTGATAAATCTATTAGTGTGTCTTGGTGTTGGTCAATACTACAATGAGTGCTATTGATATGTTGTTGTTTTGGTGGGGTTTTGTTTTGTTTTGTTTTAAGTTAAGCAGCAACCAACAGAATCACAGAGTGCTGTCCAGTAACAGCCATGTTATAATGTGCCAGAAAATAATGATCATACACTTACCAGCAGCTCAGAATGTGCCACTGTTTTGTTTGTTTACAGATTCTTGCCTTTTATTATTTCCTCAGGTGAGTGTCAGTCTAGTAATATATCCGATTCCTGTAGATGGTTGCTTCATGAATTTTAGAACATGAGGCTAATGCGCAAGTTGATCACATCTTCGTATAAGCTGCTTTTCATATAATGCCCAATACCTTAGGGAAAGCTTCATGTTTGAGTTTCTTATTGTGGTTTGTGTTTCTCTCAGAGAACAATAGCATCCCTAACACATCACATGAATTTAGCAATGTGGAGGTGAGAAACTTGCAATAATCACCCACGGAAAAGGACTCTGCTGCAGGCATATGCTTCTTTCAAATGCCACAGCCTCTTTAATTAGATAGCAATAGATGAGACAGTGCAAATATGTTTATGATAGGGATTATTAAGGTGCATAAAACTCTGTGCTTTTTGCCTCACACATCAAATGTATTTGGGGTTATCCTATTTGAGGGACTCTAGTGTGGGGGTAAGAGGCTTTGACCTTTGCCAGTAAGATAGGAGAGTAGTATCCATTTGTGAACCCAACTTGTGGTCCAAAAACATTAATAGGAAAAGAAGATGGGAGCAGCTAAAGCTCCTCACTTTGCTCTGAAGCAATCCCAGATGCCATTATTATTATTATTATTATTATTTACATTTATATACTGCCCCATAGCCAAAGCTCTCTGGGCGGTTTACAAAAATTAAAAGATCGAACACTAAAAAACAATATACAAAATTTAAAATCATAAACATAAAACAGCTGACATTTAAAACATTTTAAACTGTTAAGCCTGGCCACACTGTCAATCAAAACCTCAACTTGAGCTGTTTAAATGCCTGGGAGAAAAGAAAAGAAATGTTATTATTTCCAATAAATAAATAAGCAGTGGGGATAGGTAGGGTACATTGGCAGGCACCAAGAAAGGTGTCAGAGAGCTCACTGGTACCCACAGGCACCATGTTACTATCCCTGTCCTGTGGTGTCTTCAGGTAGTCCTGGCTTTGTCACCATCCTCCCATCTCTGGACCTTCCTACACCAATGGGGTGTAGAGGGAGAGAGCAGCGGTGATCCCGGAAGTGCGTGCTTCCGGGATCGTTGCTCTGATGCACATGGGAGGTGCGACATCCCAGGAGGTAGGAGGGATGTAGCGTAGGCTGACCATATGAAAAGGAGGACAGGGCTCATGTAACTTTAACAGTTGTAGAGAAAAGGGAATTTCAGCCAATGTCATTTGTATGCAATTAGTTCCTGGTGAAATTCTCTCTTCATCACAACAGTTAAAGTTGCAGGGGCCCTGTCTTCTTTTGTATCTGGTCACTCTAATATAGTGCCTGTAACTTTAACAGTTGTGATGAAGAGAGAATTTCACCAGGAACTAATTGCATACAAATGACACTGGCTGAAATTCCCTTTTCTCTACAACTATTAAAGTTACATGAGCCCTGTCCTCCTTTTCAAATGGTCAGCCTAATGTTGCACCGTCACAGCTGCCATTTTTTAAAGGATTCAAAGAGCACATTAGCGCTCCTTCAAAGAGGTAGGCTTTTTAAAAAAAACAGCAAACCCCCTAACCAGGGCCCCCCTCCCTCACCATCCTGGGGATGGCAGACTTGCTCCCCCCATCTCCCCTGATGGGCAAGGAGCCATGCCGCATGGCTCTGGGCCTGTTTCTGCTGCTGCGCTTACTCGTGAGTAAGAGTGGCAGAAGCCGGGACAGGCAGCCACATCTCCCATGGTCTTGGGCTGTTTCCAGGACCATGGAAAGAATCGGGTTTCCCCAGGGATCCCGTATCCCAGGGGGAAACCATGCCTGTCCCCCATCCCACCCCCGGGAGTCCCTGTGCATCATTTGGACTCACAAGGACTACCCAGGGACAGTCCCGGGTATAAAGACTGGTGTAGAAACGGCCTCTGTGGCATTGAGTAGTTGAGAAGATAATTTCTTAAAGTGGTCCTATTCCCCTCAATCCCTTTGGCCCAAAGAGGCAGGCCAGCGCAGAAAAAAAAACACCTCACAATTTTACCTGATGCCTCAGGGTGCTCTCACATATGCCTTATACATATGATACCTTCTACCAACACTGATCCCACTAGTTGTTTGTTTAGAATATGTATATTCTACTTTTCAATATTAAAAAGTTCTTGAAGCAATTAATGTTGTAAAAGATGGCATACAAACACTTCCCAATAAAGCTGTTTAGACTCTCAGCAGGGTCAGGCTTTCACATGTGAATCTTCCTCAGACAACTAATCTACACAGGTTTTAACTACCATGGTGAGCAACCACTCCCTGGAAGCACACATTATTCCTCCACATACAGTTGGGAGATGGAGCTTGACAAGCTTTCACCAGATCGGCCTCCTGGACTCCATTCCATCTTCCACCAGCTGGTCCAAATTATGCAAATGTGTGCAATTTGCAGCCATAATTTGTGCAAATCTCTATTTCATCAAATTATGTCCGAGACCAAATAAATAAATAAAAATGCCCAGAATTCAGGGAAACCAACCAGCTTGGCTTGCAAAAGCAAGCCAAATCAGGCACATTGTGGAAGTTGAAACAAGCCCTCCAAAGGCTGGACCCTGCAATGGACATCCCTAATGTGAAGAGAAAGAGAGGGAGAGAGAGAAAGCGCAAGAGAGAGAACTTTTCAAATCCCTAGCATCATTGCCCATTGGCTACACTGCCCTATGCTTGGTAGGAACTCTTTCTCAGCCTAACTGCCCATTCTTTAACCTCATGCAACACTGTAGCACTATTTATGTACATAGTAACATAGGAAGTTGCCATATACTGAGTCAGACCACTGGTCCATCTAGCCCAGGATTCTTTCCTGCTCTACCTGGAGATGTTAGGTACTGAGCCTGAGACCTTCTGCATGCAAAGCATGTCCTCTACCACTAAGCTATGGACCCTCCCATTTGTCTTTCTCCATTCTACGGTGACAAGCAAAGCCCCTGCCTATCCACTTGCAGGGGGAGGATGTGATGCTTTCTTTTTTTTTTTCTTAACTAAAAAACCCCAATGCTCCAGCCTTTACTCATAGGGAAGGGTCTCCAACCCCATGATCATTCCTGCTTATTGGCCTGCACTATGAAGCACTACTGCCAGTCGTGATACCCTGCCTGGGTAGTGGCTTTGTGGTAAGGTGATTATAGTCCTCCTTGAATCAAGTTAATTGAAATCAAGGGAGAGGGGGCTCTTGGAGGTCACAAAGCTAGGAGTCTAGCCCCATACAACCGACTTCTCCTATTAATGGAATATCTATTATAACCTAGTGACTACAGGGATGGGCTGTGGCTCAGTCATATAACACATGCTTTGCATGCAGGAGATCCCAGGTTCAATCCCCAGAATTTCTAGGTAGAGCGGGAAAGATTCCTGCCTGAAAACCCATTGCTACTCAGTGTTGACAATAGATGGACTCATGATCTGATTCACCTTCTTATGTTCCTAACCTCTTGGGCTTTGGAAAATATCCTTCCCTATATTGTTACAGTAGCATATGTTGTTTAACTGAACAACTTAAAAGACAGTCGTATTTATAACTTTGCTGTTTTGGGTGGCATTTTTCAAGATGGAAAGAGGGAGGGGTTTCTAATCAGTTCTACAGAACTGAACATCTTATAAGTACTTAGAAGACTGTGAAATATACTTCTGGAATGGAAAAGGGAAACATTTTGCTGAGCTGGACACAGAAAAGAAATACAGATAATACCAAATCACTATCTGTTGGGACACAGCTTTTGAATAATAAATGAATGTGATGGAAGTACATGAGGAAAACTAATTCCTCTCCAATTGTGAGCTTACAGTTTATAAAAACCAGTTCCAAAGAGCAGAGGAAATGGCAAACTGTTTCGATCGGAATAAAATGTTCCAATTAATGCACCCTGTGAAGGACCCAGAACACCAATATCAAACAAAGCGGTACAACAATATGTTTGAAGTGTCTGTTTGCAACATGAAATTGACATAAAATTCAGCAGGAGTATGAGTTGCCAGATGCTTCTGCTTACAATTATTATTATTATTATTATTATTATTATTATTATTATTAGATTGTGTTGCAATTATAAAGATGGCAGTTGTAGGTGGATGGCACAAGGAGGCATTGGTTTAGAGTGTTGCTTTCCAATTATTTTTTGAAAGACTTTTCAATCTAAAGGGCTGCAGTACTTAGGCCTTTGTCTTAGAAGCTGCATTAAAATTCCAAGCACTACAGTTAATTCACAAATGCCAGATTTCAAGCTCTTTAGGCCTGAAGTGATACTTTGGGTTAAATTCTATTCTCACGTACTAAGAACAGAATAATGGCCATTGTGCTAAAAGGCTCAGAAATCTGTATTGGATAGTACAGTTACTGTTACTCTGCTTTCAGCAGATTGATCCTGTGCAGCAAGGGGACAATATACCAAAGAGGGAGATGACTTGCATGAATTCCTTTATGATTAGTCCGTCCAGAGGTCCATTATAACTCAATACTGTCAACTCTGATTAACAGCAACATATTCTCAGTCAGAAGTCTCTGAGGTTTGCTACTAGAAATCATTTAACTAGAGATGCCAAATATGGAACCACCAAGGCCTTTTTGGAAGCCAAGGGGAGACTGCAGGCATAATCATGAATCCCTAATAAAAAAAGTAATACCCAAAGAGGAGTCACTTATTTCACCTGTGATAAAATCCACACACTCCAGACCAGATAATGTTTCAACATGTATATTTAACTGAGGCTGAGACTGGCATGTCCCCACTAAAGGCATTCAGTTATTAGATTATTATTCTGCTCTTACATCTGTGAGACCCAGATCACCATGCCACTGACTTCTACCTAGAGATTTGTGAATTAAAATCTGATCCATCTCAGTCTTGCTGATTGTCAGGCATCTTTCATTCCATCATTCCCTCATTGATGGAATCAGACTAATTTTTTGGGATGTATGAGAATGTTTTCCATTTGTTCAAATGTGCATTAGCACTAATGGGCAGTAGTGCAAGTACAAATTTGCACAAATCTCCCCCCCCAAAAATAATAATAATATGAACAACAACAACAACACCCATCCTTGGAATTCATGCAACTCAGAAAAGGCTGGTCCATTGTGGAATTTACAGGTCAGATTCATAGAAATCTGAACTCAGTTGAAGCCATTGCAGACTTCGACCTACAGATCTGTGAATTAGAAAAACCCAAGGTCACCAAAATTCTCCAATTAGATTTCAATGTTTGTTCTGACTCAAGTCTGTATCAGATTGCAAATTTTGTTTTTTTCCCTTTTCTCATGAAAATCCAAGTAGATGTTTCCTGCATATTTTCCCAAATGTATGCATCAATTGTGTGCATCTCAAAATGTACACATTAGGGGTGTGCACGGACCCCCCGGATTGGATTGGGACCGGATCAGGACCTCCAATTTTGTTCCGGATCAGTTCGGAACAAAATTGGAGGTCCTTTGGATCGGATCAGACCCAATCCCGATCCAAAAATCGGATGTCCGATTTTTGGATCGGCCGCCATTTTCCCCCATAGACTTCCATTGGGGGAAAGAAAGCTTTCCCCCAAAGCAAGTCTATGGGGAATAATGGCAGCAGGGGGTGAGTGGGGGCCTAACTCCCCTCTCCCTGCCCCTCCCCCTTCGCACTTCTTACCTGCAGCGGCCTTCTGCTCCCGTCCGCTGGCACCCGTGGGCGCCAGCAGACTGCAGCAGACGACCCTGGCAGATAAGCCCCCTCCTCCCCTTCGCGCTCCTTACTTGCCGGGGCCATCCGCTGCCATCCACTGGCACCCGCGGGCACCAGTGGACGGCAGCGGATGGCCCTGGTAGGTAAGTGGAAGCCCCCTCCATCCTCCCTCCTCGCAATTCTCCTTACCTGTGGGCCCATCTGCTGCCATCTGCTGCCACCTGGGCAGCAGCGGATGGCAGCAGACAGGCCCCAGCAGGTAAGCCCCCCCCACGGTGATCCTCCTTACCTACCAGGGCATTCTTTAAATTAATTGCACTCTCTCTCTTACTTCTAAATATCACTTACGGCCTGGCAAGTAAGGAGGAGGGAGGGGGCCGCCACTTACCTGCCGGGGCATCCACCGCCTTCACCTGCCGTAGATCTACTGAGAACTAGGCTTCGTGGCCTAGTCCTCAGCAGAGTGCGAGGTGATGACATCATCACCTGGCGCTCTACTGGTGCCCATGGATGTATTTGTGTGCATTTTTCAAAAATATACCCTTCTCATGGATGTTGCAAAATAGTTTTGTATTATCCCTTTCCATCCCCAGCTCCATGTCTTTCTCCATGTCATTCTCAGATCCCACATGCAAAGACATTAAATCCTATCACACATTTATTTCATACTATGGACTATGGAAAGTTTCTTCTAAATTTACACCATATGTATCCTTTCCTATGACAAAAAGTCTTCGGGGCAGCTTTAAACAGAAGAACCTAGAAATTAAAATATACAATAATTATTCATAAAAGCAGTAATACATGATGCAGCATAAACTGAGAAATAGACTTTATCATAATATTTCAAAAACACAGAAAATAAAAAGGTTAGGAATGCTATATATTCTAATTTCTCTGATACGTATTGGGAGAGAGACTGCATTCCCAAAGATTACAATGTGTCACTAAAAACAGCCTGACAGTGAAATCCTAGGCATGTCTATTCAGAAGTAAGTGATATTTAGAAGTAAGAGAGAGAGTGCAATTAATTTAAAGGATATATACATACTTATTTTGCAGCTATAGACTTGGACATACATACTTGCAGCTATAGACTCATCTGTGTTGAGACCAGTATGAGTAGTATTAATAGAGGGTCAGAAAATGGCGATTTTCATGTTCTTAAACATCTACTACTAATTCAGTTCCATCTAAATCATTTTACAGGACATATCCACCTATCCCTTCAAAATGGAACATTCCATAAAAGAAGAATGGCACCAGCGCCTTCAAAATATTTGAGTTTTACTAGAAATTGGCCGCTAAACCTGCTTCTCACATCTCTTTGGGGAAAAAAAAATTAATGTGCTTTGTGCTGTGTGGTCAGGAATGCTTAATCAATCCTGACTAAGTGGCCTGTCCACCATTTTGTGTGCAATGTGTCATGATTAACATGATGCAGATGTTCATGGCATCTGGACAATGTGTCACCTGCTGAGGCAGTACACAAGATTATCTGTCCAGGTTTTTAGAACTCCAGCATTTACTTTTCATGAATACAAATTCATAAGACACACCACCTCTCTTTTCGCTTCAGGACACACTTTCCTCACTGTTGCAAGTGAGAGTGGTTCTGTTCAGCTCTTACCTTACCATAACATGTGTAACCTTTAAATTATTTTTTAATCATGACAATACATTGATGTGGCATTATGCCCAAGTCACTTGGGTTTGCATGATCTTCTAATCACATATAAAATTAAAAACACAAAGTTTGCAACCTTGAGCTTCAATCATATCTGGATGCAAATTTATGTAGCGCATGACACGTGAATGCATTTTCAGGCAAGCTTCCTTGCTCCTGAAAATAACATTTTGCCTTCAATTTACACTGAGAATAATGCAAACTTATGTGCCTTTTTGCACTTGCAATCTACATTCTCCAGGCTAGTTGTTCAAAGAGGCAGCTGTTGTGCTGGTTAGTTGGTGCATTGCATTGCCAAAACCGATGAACTTTTAAAAATAGACATGCAATTTACAGAACAATACCAATGCTCCTCACATATGCTGCAAGGCAGCAGTTGGCAGACCAGGCTTGTTGGATCTGCTTTGTTTTTTACTAGAACCTTGGGTCTATCAACCAGAGCCCAGGTGCATAATAATAGTGTAGATAGGCTAAATTAAATGTTCTGTCTAAAACGCATGGTGGAACCATGGATGGTAGGGTCTTTTTTTTTACCTCCATGTAAGCACACACAATTTTGATTTGGATTGGGCTCCTAGGGCTCCTGAAGGGGGGGGGGGGTTAAACCTTCCCCCATCTGTTTCCCCCCCAAAAAAAAATTCCACACAGATACACCTGGCGGAAGGGTTAAAAAACAAAACATGGAATATCTTCCAGAACACCATGATTCCAATCTGAATTGGGGCTGCACTTCCATGGAAGGCAAAAACCTAGCACACCTGGCTATGTGTTAGGTCAGATTGACTCCTTGTGTCAAATCATTATGAATGTGGAATAAAAAGCAGGATATAACACTATTAAAGCAGTATACGGAATGTGGATTGTGCCCCAAAAGTTATCAGTGCACTTCAATACCACTATAAGCAGTAGTGTAGATCTAGCCTTGGACAGAATGTTTTGTTTAGTGTTCAGAACAAAGGAGCTGGACCCCTCTAAGCACGTGGTCATTCCAGAAATTTGTGATCAGTACCAGAACCAAGCCCACGAATTCTAAACAACAATAAAAGAATCCAATCCTGATGCTCCCCCATTCCTCAGAGTTCTTTTTCAGCAATCTAATAGAGGGGGCGGGCCACTAATTCTTAGACAAATAGGAGTCAGATTCCCTTGCTGATCTACTACAGATCACCCAGAGATTTGCAGTAGATCAGGTTGGATAGCATCTTTAGAGTTCTGACTGGTTCCTACTATAACTCAGAGAGGATTCACATCCTACTGACATTGAAACCACCAGCCTCCTGGAGGTGTACATGTAATGTTCCACTAAAATAGTGTTGCAGAACCTCAGGGGTCTAATCCAGCCCTCCAGGGTTTTTTTTTTTTAAGATAGCTATGTCTCTTCCTCTGGGCTTCCGGCTTTTTGACATCCTCCCCCCCCCCCCCCGCCCTTAGTTGACACATTTCTTAAATGTTGAAATACCTCTCCCAAGGCTTAGTTACTGGCAGTAAGAGCTTTAAGCTGCAATATGCTGCCATTTTTTGCCCCTGCTGATGCCTTTGCCCCTGCCCGCTACTGGAATGTGGTCATGAGAGCATCTCTAAAATGGAATTTGGTCCTTGAGCTGAACGGGGTTCAACACACTGGTAATAAAACAAATGGAATTTTGCCAAGTGAGACCACTCATCTCATGGACGTGCCAAATAAACACATGCATGCCTATATTTTCACCTAAAGAATGAAAATATAGTATCCATATGTTTTCTTCATATGCTGGCTTCATATCATTTATCCAATTGGGTAAGATTGTCTGAAGCTTTGGACTGAAGCATCTTCAGTAAGCTGATCCCACCTAGTCTTACATTTCATTAAGGACGAATTTAACAGCAACAGCTGCTTAACGTCTCTGCCTTGAACTAGTATCTAGTCTGTAGGCTCAATAATATGAATCTACCCAAATGGAAGTGACAGTGAAATATCCGAAAGTGGGGTTTGTCTGATATTTATAAACATCCCCCTTTTGGTGACCCTTTTGGAACAGGTTTAGAACTCAAAGATGCTCCTGGATTTGAACTCAGCTTTGCTACTTGAGAAGCAGGTAAGAGCTAGGCCTGGATGCCTTTTATCAATTGCATCTAATACGGTGGCTGTGCCTCCTCCTGGAAAAGAGAAACCTTCCATACTAATATTGACAGCTTCAGCCATCCTTTCCTAATCCTAAGCATCAATTACTGTAAGGTATTTTACTTGGGGGCACCCCTAAAGATGATTCAGAATGCCCTAGCATTGGTCTTACAGATGTGAAAAGGCAAGAGTATATCCAGAAGGTCATATATTAAAGCCAGTCACAGAAGAGAACATGTGTATCTCAGAGAATATCTCTCTCATATGAGCTCCACCACTTATTAAGGAGAGACCCTACTCAAAATACTTTCAGGCCATTTCTACATGAGGCATTTATCGTACTCTCAGGGAAGTTCATGGGTCTTTCTCCAAAGCACCTCCCACTCTTTGGAACCTTTATCACGTTGTTTTTCATGACAACTAAAGTCTGGCATTTTCCCTCCTCCAGCTATGAACTGCAATAAACCTATGGTGTACTGATGAAATGGCCCTTTATTGCAAATAACACTACAGCACTATCTAGTGGCTTTATATTGAAACATATAGAGCTTGTTGAGAAAGAAAAAGGAAAGGAAAAGACCACGTGGAAAAGAGCCAAACACAATCCTGCAAAGAATCCTGAAGCAGAAGCCTCAGCAAAGTCGCAGGATTTTAGCCTGGGGTAGAAATGCTCTCGGTTAAGGATTATAGACCAGATAGCAATGAGAACAAGCCGGGGGGGGGGGGGGGAGTTGCTTTGCACAATACTGTGAAATGCTTTTTACATGCTGAGGAGTATAGAGAAGAGATGCACCTTCATATTACCTTTTTGTGGGGTAAAGGGAAGAGTGTGAGGCAAATTGGTTTAACAAGCCTTGTAGGAAGTGTGTCATTACAATGGTGAGAGTTAGGCTGACCATATGAAATTAGTTCCAGGTGAAATTCCCTCTTCATCACAACAGTTAAAGTTGCAGGGGTCCTGCCTTCTTTTGTATATGGTCACTCTAGTATAGTGCCTGCAACTTTAACTGTTGTGATGAAGAGGGAATTTCACCAGGAGCTAATTGCATACAAATGACACTGGCTGAAATTCCCTTTTCTCTACAACTGTTAAAGTTACAGGAGCCCTGTCCTCCTTTTCAGATGGTCAGCCTAGTGAGAGTAATGTCAGGGAAGGACTACAAAATTCTATCATGAGAGGGAACAAAATGCAGGAGACCATTCATTTCAGATGAATAAGCTTCTTCCCCTTCTTTTCTAACGATTCCCCTTTCACTTTGTGGGTCTGTAATTACTAGTTTGTAAGCCTGCAGGCAGGGCCCATCATAACTGATAACTGTAAGGAATGCTTCTCAAAAATGTGCATCTGCACCTTTAAAAAGCTGTTGGGAGTGCTATAAAATAATCAATATATATTCTTTTTTAGTTGAGCCTGGAGCAAAAAGACAAACAAAAGCCAAAACCATAAACATTCCAATATCCTCAATTCAGTTGATTTATTCTGAAAATAAATCAAGGAATAAATTACATATAGAAAGATGCAATATCTACCTCATCCTCACATCCTTCAGAAATAAAAAAACATATAAATGTGGGGGGAGGGCTCAAGATGAAATGACATATCATTATTTAAATATTTTCCCTATGGGATGCTTATATACATTTTTTTGCCAGTATTTGTACAATAAAGATATGGAGAAAAGTGAAATGATTACTCAAGCCCAAGGTGTTTTCTGTCAAGCATGTTTCTTTCTAATTTGGAGTTTAAAATGAAGAAGCTACAAGTAGTACCTATAATGTTGTAGTGTAGAATAGTCCTGTTTAGTGTTCCAGCCAACCAGCCAGTCAGTCATGCCTTCTTTTGGGATACTCCATTCTGTTTGCCTTTCCCCTAGTTTTCCATTCCATTTCCATTCTCCTTACACTCAGTATTTTGTGGTCATTGAGCATGCTGAGCATGCTGAGTAAAGTTGCAGGGGCCCTGCCTTCTTTTGTATATGGTCACTCTAGTATAATGCATGCACCTTTAACTGTTGTGATGAAGAGGGGATATCACCAGGAACTAATTGCATACAAATGACACTGGCTGAAATTCCCTTTTCTCTACAACTGTTAAAGTTACATGAGCCCTGACCTGGATTTTATCTGGTCACCCTACTCTAGTTTGCATCAATGTTTATTGAACACCTGAGGGGAGGAGAGTAAGATGAGTACACTAGATGTGTCCCCTCTGTTGTTGACCTCCTATTCCTCCATAATTTGAGGGCTAACATCTGCAGCAGGGAGCCTTTTCGACCTGTTTAGCCTTTCCATGTGATTTGGAATCCTGCAGCTATTGTGCTCATCCTCGCTTCCCACAGCAACCTTGCCATACATGTTCATTAAAACATGAAGGAAAGGCCAGAATAGGCTTGAGGTATACCATAAATGTTGCACAGCCTGGTGGCCCTGTCCCCACAACCTTCTCATGTAGAGCATGGTACCTAGGCTGACCATATGAAAAGGAGGACAGGGCTCATGTAACTTTAACAGTTGTAGAGAAAAGGCAGCCAGTGTCATTTGTATGTTATTCGTACCTGGTGAAATTCCCTCTTCATCAAAACAGTTAAAGCTACAGGGGCCCTGCCCTCTTGTGTATCTGGTCACTCTAGTATAGTGCCCGCAACTTTAATTGTTGTGATGAAGAAAGGATTTCACCAGGTACTAATTGCATACAAATGACGCCTGCTGAAATTCCCTTTTCTCTGCAACTGTTAAAGATACATGAGCCCTGTCCTCCTTTTCATATGGTCAGCCTAATGGTACCCAATTACATCCAGCATGTCTCACTTCACCTTGGGGTGTTAAAGCCTGGTTACCAGAGAAACAGTCTGGTGCCTGGATCTGAAGACACCTCCTCTGATATGAACCTCTTCAAAGATTAAGTTCATCTGGTGAGGAGTTCATGCTCCAAAATACTATCTCATTGGGACATCAAACTGGAATCCACAAGGGCAGGACCTTTTCAGGCATTCATAGCCCCTAAAATCCGGGGTGCTGTCCTATGGTTTAAGGCAATTGCACATTGGAAGACAGGAATGAACAAATGGGGGCAGCAAATGGGGGAAACTCTGTTCGGCCTAATGTATATATTAAAATGGTCTATTACTATTATTATTACCCCACTTTTGTTTCCTCACACAACTTAGAATAGAAGACCTTTGGAGTTAGCAGTTCAACTATTATTTGGGGTGAAATGTCTGCAATCTCCTTTAGCCCTCCTGATAAGTGTCAAATAAATAAATAAATAAATATCATTAAAACTATTTTATTCACAAGAATCTATGTTTTTCATTTGGTTTTCTAGGTCTTTAAGGACTATTGAAATGTCTAGTTTTAAATCACATGGATATTATTCCGTTAGCTGATATGAATGCAAGTGGAAAATGTAATATTTTTTGGTGGCTGGTTTCATCATGTTCTGCTGTATAGAAACTGTGGGAGTGTGTCATTTTTAGACATGTTTACAGCATCTTCGAAACATGAAGATAATCTTAAAGAGAAGAAACATATATTTGCAGAGTGCACCAGCCATATTTTAAGTCCTCCATTTCAGAAGAAGAGAGATAATAGCAATAAAGTTCTTAAAGTATTGGCTTTCAAAATATGCACATATTTCCCTCCATGTATCCATATTTTACCAGGCCGAAAAAAGAAAAAAAAGTTTTCATTCTGAACATGCTCTCAGACAGTGGGAAAACTCATGAATAACACCCAGGGTTTCTTTTAGTCTAGATAATACAGGTCTCCTTCTTGATAGACTTGCAGGAAAGGGGCTTGGAGACAGTCATGTCTCAACAGTATTCTCTGCTACTTGTTCATTCAAAAAGAAACACAAGGAGCTTTTGGAGATCAGGAGGAAGGGAAGAGATTTATGATAGTTCATTGCAGTCGTAACACCTTGCTGAACCTAAAGCTCCTTGCAGACACATTGGAACAACAACAACAAAAATGGTGGGGTAAGCAAGTCAAACTAATACAATATCAAGCCTGTCTTCTCTTCTCCCTCTGCCCAATATCTTTGCTGTATACTCAGGTTTTCCTGTCACAGCCATTTTAGGAACTCTTGTTGGTGCATTAGAACATGTGTCATGCTAAATGGACCATGATTTTCCTCTTGGTCATTCTGCTGATGCCAGATAGCACAATGGCAATAGCATATGCTGGTGTGACAGTGTTTTGCTGGTTGCTTATACAGTGCTGTATCAATGGTGTAAGTGAAGTGGCTGCACTGGATACTGCCCCTTGTCCCTATACTATAACAACATATCCATTTTTTTATGATTGGGATGTTTCATCTCCAATTTCTCTTACACAGACTCTGGTATGAAGACACAAGGCAGTAGGATTAGTAAAGGGTGACAGCTTCATTTAATTTATAGAGTTATTCTCATACATTCTTAAGCTGGTCACGAACTTCAACACCTGGGCCTTGTGCTCCGCCCATCAATGGGAGTGGGGCAGACTTGCCCTTGCCTGGAAGCTAAAGGCAGAAGGAGCAGCAAAATTATTTCAGCCCATGCCTCTAATCCATTTTATTTATTTATTTACAGTATTTATGTACTGCTCCATATCTAAAACAGATTCCTGAGTGGTGAATATTGGAATAAAACAATAAAAATTTTTAAAGAGCATATTAAAATTGTTCAACAGAATACCAATAAAAGCTGTGGCTGGTTAGTTGAGGAATGCTTCCTGGAAAAGAGCTGAAGTAGCCCAGTGTTGGTGCCTGTCTGACCTTCTGGGGTAGGTAGTTCAAAAGAGAAATGGCTTCCACACTAATGGCACTTCTCCCCAATGGACTCCAATTGGGCCAAAGGTCCATGTGGAACCACTGGGAGCATGCCTCTAATGGCCTCAGTGACTGGGCAGGTTGATAAGGCGCTCTCTCAGGTGTCCTGGTCATTTTGCCTATCTACCAACCGATGATGATTTTAGACTGAGGACTTTGTAAATGGATATTCATTGATAGACACAGTTAATTTCACAATATTCACTTCATATTTTAGTTCACCAGTTGTCTTGTTATTTTCCCATCGCAACTCCATATAGGCATAGAGAAAATACCATGCTGTCTTCTCATCCTTGTCAGCCATTCTCCTCCATCTTCCTTTATACTCTTGTAATTTAGTATTGATTTGAACATCATATTTTCATATTCCCATCTTAAAAATGTGAGTGGGGGATATAAAGAAAAAGACAGGCATGGGTGCCTTGATATCACCCCAGCAGACAAATGCACATCTCACACAATAGTGAGGCATAGTGGACTCAGGAGGCCAGCAAGGCCAATAAACTCTCTAAGTAAAAGTCATTCATTGTGTGTGTGTGTGTGTGTGTGTGTGTGATTGTTCCTTATGTCTCAAGCCATGTATCATACAAACTGGTTGCTTTATCAAATATTACTTCTGAATAAGAACATCAGTAATGATAGAAAGGTTTCCTAGCAGACAGTGTCATGGTTCATTCAGATGAGTTCTTCACAATGAAAGTAGACCTGAGAAAGTTGCGGATTTTCAGCAACAGGTCCCAATGCATTCACTGTTGGCATGCTCCCCACCAGCCATGCATTTTGGAGCTGCTTAGAAGAGCTGTACACACATACCAATTCCAATTCCCTCTTGCATGGAGAAGCCCTGTGTGCATATATTGGTACCCCATTGGGTTTCTTCACATGACCACAGAACAAGGGAAGCCCATGTGGTGTAATGGTTAGAGTGTCAGACAAGGGCTAAGGAGACCTGGGTTCCAGTTCCCACTAAGACATGGAGCTCATTGGGTAACTTTGGGCAGTCACTAATTCTCAGCCTAACCTAGCTCACATGGTTGTTGTGAGGATAAAATTGAGAGAAGGATTATGTGTATGTATGAGAAAGGCAGGAAATGTAGCAAAATCAATCAAATCAAAACAACAAGGGCACAGCCAACACACACAGTCCTGCTCTTCTCTGTATGAAGGGTATTTGTTTGAACACCTCTAGTGTTGCGTGTCCTCTCAGTTTATGCAGGGTGACTACAGTGTAGCCTAACAGATTTTCAGAAAATGAATATGGTTTCTAGATTCAGAAAATCCTCTGCAAGAATGTAGGGTACCGTGGCAGATGTGCAGAAATTCTTCGGCTGATCAGTCAGCGTGGAAATGTCTCCCTGGAGGTAGACAGTCTGAGGTACCAATGTTCTATCATTTGAATGTTCATGGCTTTTTAATGGCAGATATACAAAATCACATCTTGGTACCTTTACCTTAATTAATCTGGAATATCTGCTTCAGTTCTAACGATCATGAATATGAATTAGCATGTCAGCTTTACAGGTAAATATGTACTGCAAGTGTAAATAACCCCACTCTTTTAACAGGATCATAATGTGAGGAAGCTGTACATGAAAATATATGTGTGTATGTTTGTGGTCTGTCCGGGGGGGTACATTCAGAGATGGGTCTGATAGACATAAATTATATTTCTTTGAATTTCTGGAATCCAATTCCCAATTGTTTTGCTTTTTTATTCCTTATTTAATCATAAGGATAGAGTACTGGCAGCATTACAGAGTATTAATTAACATATCATGAATGCACCATTTATACTAAGAGATTTAACATACTGTATGCTACCTACACCAAGCTAAGATTACATGCTCAGTCTAGCAGCAACAATTATTGTGTACTTTAAAACAAATACTGAATGTCACACTCATGAGCTGAATAGAGGAACTGCTCTATTATGGAACTGCTTTCATGGCAAAGCTATGTTTCTGATATATATTGGCATGTCTTAGATGGTAATTCAACTAAGAACTGAAGTGTAATTAAAAACAATGAAGTACTGCAGAACCTGATATAATCTTGCATTCATATAACAAGAGGCGAGTCTGCATCCATATCCACTAATCGTATCCATTTTCATATCATTTATGATGCTAAATGCTGAAGTAGAATGGAAACAGACACAGATATACCTTTTGCTCAACAATTTTTGTGTGAGATTCCAGGTCAATAGCCTACAACATGGTTGGTGCTGCTTTTTCACAAGTCCCACTGAAGCAAATGAAACATACACTTGGAAAATTGCTTTGCATGGCTAAATATAAATACTAGAAGGATTAGCCTGGGAAGGAAAGATTGTTGCTTTCTTTGAATTGTAAATGTAGATTTAATACCAAACAGACATGCATTTGCTCTGATCCACCAAAATAGGAGAAATAAGAGATAGGGACAGATGTATCAGACAATCTTGTTCTCACAGAGATTGTCGGATTTTCAGGATTAAACCTGTTCTGTACCATTTCTATATAAGTGTGTGTGTGTTTTAAAAAGTATCCATGTACTTATTTTGTGCACATTTTTCCAAATGTATACAATTTTGTGTGCATTTTTCTAATGTATGCATTTTTCGCAAGTATCTTTCATTAGTGTATAGCAGTTTTAAGTGTGCTTTTCTTAAATATATGCAGTATTCATTTATTTTATTTTTATTTTTATTTATTTATTTATTTAAAACATATCTTGGCCCACCCAAGGCAGCTTTCAGCAATAAGATACATAAAAACCGTTAAAATATTAAAAGCAGTAAAAAAACATAAACACAATAAAATAGCAATGAAAAATAATAAAACCAATACAACTAGCAGCAACAACGAGGGGGACAGCAGCATCAACAGCAGTCATATCAAGAGAAGGCCATGGTAAAATTTTATGTTTTCTAGGCCTTCTTAAAAGCCTGCAATGACAGAGCATGGTGGATCTATGTTTTCACTAATATGCATATTTTCAATAACATGCACATTTTTGTGCACACTTGTTTTCTGATGAGGTGTGTCGCCAAGCTCAGAAAAGAATGGTTTGGCTGTTTTGACAAGTGTATTTGTTTGGAAAAAGCAAATTGGCTAAATTTACATTAAAAACTAGATAAAATAAATTTCTGTAATCCCTAATAAGAAGCAGGTATGATTGAAAGCGGCTTCTGCATTGAAGTAAGGATGAGAAACTGTGTGCTGTTGCATGTGAGTATACCTGAATTTGGGCCATTACACTCTTACTAATAGAGTTTATGGCACCTTAAAGACTAATACTGTTTTATAGGGCTGTTGCAGGTACCTGACTGAGTCTGGGAGTCTGATGGACTCCTCTGTATCCACCCTCCCAGACCCAGCTCACTGGGCTGCGGTGCGTTCCTGGGCCTGCTCTTTGAGCGCCCTGCAGCTCGGCAATAGCCCAGCAGCCATCTGCCTTCAGCCGGAGCTGCCATTGTGTGCAATAATGGAGGCTCCGGAAATTGCATATTTGCCACATTTCATTCATGGGGCCTATATGGCCATCATTTATGCAATGTGGTAAATGCATAAGTTCTGTAGCCTTTATTATGCTCAACAATGAAGACTCCGGATGAGGGCGGGCGGCCTCACAACTTTGTCAGGTTGTCCTGGGCTGGAAAGAAGCTTGCATGGCTCTGCATGCAGAGGTGGGCAGCAGCAGCTTGGCAGGTGTCTGACAGAGCTTGACGTGAATGAATCCATCCATCCCTATTGTCTTATTACTAAGGCATGAGCTTTCATGGGCTGAACCCACTTCGTCAGATATTCCTGCATACCTCAATCAGCACTCTTCCTGGGTCAAATCCAGCACCAGTTGCATGCAGATATCTCGTGCTCCATTGATTTATACACAGAGTTCAAAACCAATATATCAGCAACAACAACAACAACAACATTGCACCCCTGTCAAAGCATGGACTCCTGATTTTGACTCTTTTTACTTTTTCAGCACTCTCAGTAACAGGCTCAGGCAACACCTGCACCTCAGACATATACTGCAACCTTTTGTTGCAGGCCTCACCTTATCCCTATCCACACTCTAAGTTACAATGCAGTCCTGCGCACAATTACCCAAGAGTAACTCAGAGTTTGTTCAATTGAACTAGTTCCCGAGCAAATGTGCATGGGATTTGAATATATGTGTTCTCCAAAAAGAATGTGTTCGCTAAATACATTTTTATAACATAATAAGATGCCATATTATTAATTTTACCTACTGCTCTCTGTGTGATAAAACAGAAACTACAGCCCAATCATCTGAATCATTATTTGTGCTGCCTAGCCATTTTAGAAGTAATTTCAAATGAGTATTCTGACATTCCAAGTTCCTGGGCTACTGAGACTTACTAAGACTTACTACTTATCGCCATGGGGTAGCTCTTTCATTACTGCTTAAATAACACTTAAGCTCATGCAAGAGGCATTTATATCCTTTTGACATATTCAGCCAACCTTCAAGAAATAATTGTTTGCCCACAGATTCCTTAGCGTGCCCACTGTTGTACCACAGAGTGCAAGAGGGCTGTGTGCCATTCAGTTAAATGCAAGCTGAATTGCAGCCTCAAATCAAAATCTTCGGTAATTTGGAAGTATAATACATGCCCTGACATTTAGTGTTATTTCAGGTTTATGTGTTCAATACTTATGTTGTTGTTTTTTTATAGTACTGTTACACAAAACAAGAAAATCACCTTCCATTGACATAGTATTGGGATGTAATTTACTTGCTTTCAGTGTTGGATTGAGACCTCTTATTAACATTTATTTTTGTATTGAATGATGCGGAGATCCCCAGGCAAAGCACTTCAATCCAGAATTCAGTTACACGCACCACAAGGATATGATTTAAATCCATGCAAGCTGAGAGAGTATTTTAGCTGAATCAAATGAGCATGTTATCCGGGACATGCCCTCCTTGTTTATCCAGGACATTGCCCTCCTAAGATAGTAATTTACAGTAGAATCCTATGATCCATTTACCCTTGCTGGCGATTGTGCTTTATAAGGGTTTATAATGGTATTGACAACTGTTGGGGTCCAGGACACATTCCATATGCTGTTTCCAATCCACTTTCAAAGTGTTATATCCTGCGTCGTGTAGATCTGGCCTAGGTCTCATGTTGAAATATACCATTTGCATGCATTCCAGGTAAGCTGGTGTAAAGCACACCCATTCCGCTGCCATCTTCCCTGTCCACATTCCCCTGCTTCAAGACTGGGGCAGGCAAGGCAGATGTGGCTGTAGGTAATGGTGTGCTAGGGCAGGCTGAGCGGTCGGGCTGCCAAGGGATGTAGGAGGATTTTGGTTTGGTTTGCAAAAATCATCAGAACGTGCCTCGTTCAGAAACCTTGAACACAAACAGGAGAACATTTTTCAGGAAAAGCTGGCACATTCCTAAACTTACAATCACATTCAAAAAGTGTATTTAAAAATGTGTTTTAAAATGAGTATTGTAGGGGTTACCCATTTTATATTTTAGTCAATGAGAAGTGTGCTCTTTTGAAAAAATATGCACAGAAATGCACACTTTTCCCATTCAAAATGCCTACTTTTCCCATTTGAAGCAAAACTAAAACCTATCATAAAGAAAAATGGAAGCAAGGTGAAGTGCACATTTTGAAGAAAGTGAAGGCATATACATTACCATCCATAAGACTATTAAGTCCAAATTCCCCAGTTGCACCACTGGCTTTGTCTACTCCAAATCCACTATAGAGTGTCTTTCCCCAACTGGGACTAGATTACCAGTCCTGGAGTCTCTGAACAGGAAACAAATGCTATGTACACCATTCCTGATTATAAACGTTAACCACTCACCACCCCCAGTCCTGCAGATCTGATCCAAAACAGGGAGACAGTGGCTATATTTAATTTTAGACCGTGTAAATCCATTGAAATTCTAATCATGGCATAGTGTGTGGGGTTTCCTTGCAACCTTTTCTAGTTGGCATTGTATGCAGGATTTGAGCCTGGGTGAAACCTGTACTTTTTATTTAACTAGGGGCATTACAATCCAGGTGTATATGGCTGTGCTCTTAACTGAGCAAGTCATTGTCCAGTAACATACAATTCTTGAAACATTTGCTGTGGCTAAGTGGTTAGATAGCTGGTCTGTGGCTTGTGAGTTATGGTTCTAGTTTTGCCTACAATCCCTCTTTTGCTTCTGCCATTACTGTTGCTGGCCAGGCATCCAAAAGGAAATATTGACACTAATTCCATAATTCCATTTGGTTGGATTCAAACCCATGCCATCTGTTTCCCTACCTACTGATTTATGCCAGTGAGCTAACAAGGGGTTTGATCCTGTATGAGCATAGTTATGGCTTCCCTTGTTCCTTACCCTACTATCTCCTTAGCAAAAAGCCCCTTCTCACATGAGCATATCCCAACCCCCCTCCAGTGGACTTGAATTGTACATTGGGAAGCTAATGAACATGAGTTAACAATTAACATACTATATATATATATATATATATATGCAGGATAAATAAGGATTAAAGATCAGGGATCATATTCAAAGCTCAGGTATTGAAAAGATAGAAATGCTGGTGCTAGGAAGATTTCCTTGGGAAAGGAATTCATAACTAAGGCACCATCCCAGAAATGGCTCCTTTGCTAGTTGGTGCCTCAACTTTTCTAACCTCTGTAGGAGCACCTGGAGAAGGACCTCAGAAAAAGGTATATGTTGGCAGCTGAGTCCACCTTGTCCTCTCTCTCTCTCGCTTTCTCTTTCTCTTTCTCTCTCTCTGTTTCTGGCCCTTTCTACACCATAGGGGTGTAGAGGGAGGGAGGGCGATCCCGGAAGTACCTAACACACACCATCGGCACACAGGGATCAGCCTGGGGCCATCTCAGGCAAACAGCCTGGTGTGGAAAGCCCCCCCCCCTCTCTCTCTTGCTCTCTTTTTTCCCCTCTGTCTCTCATCGCTAGGGATGGACAAACGAACCCAGGTCCTATTCATTGGATGTTCACCCCACTGCTGTTCGTCCCCACATGCAGTGCTACATGAACTTCTTTTGCAAGTCATCGAGCATCCGATGACATCATGAAGCCATCTGCCCTTGTCTGTAGCCTTCATTGTTTGCAACAGTGGAACCTCTGGAAATTACAGAATTTCCCCCATTATGTAAATATAGCAGCCGTAAAGGTCCCATTTCTGCAAGACTGAAGGGCCTTTGCAGTCACCATTTATGCAATGGGGGAAATTATGTAATTTTGAGAGTCTCCATTGTCATGCACAATGGAGCCTCCAGATGAGGACAGATGGCTGTCGGGTGCTCGTTAGGCTGTGGACGCTCAACCTGTGAGCCTGTGAACATGTCATGCTTTCCAGACTGGGTCTGGGGGCGGGGGCAAATGCGGAAGAGTCTGTTGGACTCCTTGACCCAGTTGGGTGCCCACAACATACCTACCCCACACCTTACAAGCTGCCAAGTGAGGAACAGATCACTCTTCCCAAAAGTCTTGGTTAGATTACTGCAATGCGCTCTATGTGAGGCTGCCTTTAAAGATGGTTCGGAAGCTGCAGCTTGTGCAAAATGCAGTGGCCAGATTGATAACAGGGACCTGAAGGTTCAAACATATAAGACCTACTCTGGCCCACTTGCATTGGCTGCCTGTATGTTTCTGAGCCCAATTCAAAGTGCTGGTTTTAACCCATAAAGCCTTACATGGCTTGGGATCACAATACCTGATGGAACGCCTTTCCCGACCCGAACCTACCTGAACACTACATTCAACATCTAAGGCCCTCCTCCGAGTGCCTCCTCCGAGGGAAGCTCAGAGGTCAGCAACAAAGGAGAGGGCCTTCTCTGTGGTGCCCCCCCCAATTGTGGAACAATCTCCACGATGAGGCCCACGTGTGCCAACATTGTTATCTTTTCGGTGCCAGGTCAAGACTTTCCTCTTCTCTCAGGCATTTAACAATATCTGATGAGCCTGGGTCTGTTTTGTTTTTAGGCTTATTACTTTTTAAGTTATTATAGTGGTTATAAATGTATGTGTATATTGAATGCTTTTGCAGTTTTAATTTTTGTATATTGTTTTTAAATGTTTTAATCTTATGTAAACTGCCCGGAGAGTTTCGGCTATGGGGTGGTATACAACTGTAATCAATAATAATAAAAAATGATAATTGACAACTTGCAGAGATCAAAGGCTACATCTGGCCCTATTACTAGCCAGTGGAGGCTGGTGGCTCCAATGTCAGTGGGGAGTGAATCTGCTCCAGGTTTCAGTCAGAACCAGTCAGAACTCTAAAGGAGCTTTTCAAGGTGCATAGTGTTGGACTAGGACTGGGAAGATTTAGGTTTAAATGCTCCCTCAGAATTAAAGCTTGCTGGATGGCCTACTTCTCAAAGATTTGTAGTGAGGATAAAAATCATCTTGGGTTCAGGGATGCTGCTTTGAACTCCTTGGAGAAATGATGGCAAAGCTTTCTTCCTTGGCTCATAAAGCCCCTTCAGAAATGTAAATGATGGTCAAGATTACCTGAAGAGTACGTTGCTTTGTATACTCCTGCTCTTGCCTATTACAGAATTTAGTGTTTGATGTTCACATTGTTCCAAATTATTGATATTTTGATGAAATGTTTCCTCATGAAAACAATAAAGAATTAAGAGAGTGGTTAAATTCTACAAAGGCTTAAAAGCATAACATAAAATATACTGGCCTCAAACTACCTATTCAGCAGTGGTGCCATTAATGGCATTCTGCTCCCGTAAGTGCAGTCTTTGAGTAAAATGCTAAAGCCCGTCCATTAGACTATTTTTAAAATGCATCTTCACAGACAATTTTCTGTAGGGGTGGGGAGACATAAAACCAAATAATATTGTGGGAATCTTTCCACATTGCTTAACATTTATAGGATTGTTAAATATTATACTATCCCAGAGGGTGAATAACAACATTTAAAGCATAAAGCTTTTAAATAAACTGACCAAAATCTCTGAGGACATACTTAACCTTGGCTACTAAACAGTAACCATTGTAAAAAGATCGTAAACAAAGCTCATGTCAATATGTAAGGGGGAAAGCGGTCCACAAGAGAGTTCCTTGGCAGGGGCGTCCCAAAATGTTTTGATGCCTGATGTGAAGGGCAAGATGACACCCTCCTTTCAACACTGATAGCAGGACAATATCCTCTACTGCATCTGAAGTCATCAGGCTAGATTAAAGGGTGCAAGGAGGCCACATGGCCCCAAGAGCTACATCCTTCAATACCTTGCCACTGCACCCTGCCCTCTAGCATCTGCACTCCCTGTCTGATATCATGGCACATAGCATTCGATGGTCCTATCTTCCATGAATTTGTGGGATTCTCTTTTTAAAGTGGCCTTTACCTATTCACAAGGGCCAAATTCAGTTCCAGAGAAGCTCTCAGGGGCCACATTTCAGTGGTGGGCAGCACAAATGCAAAGGGGGGCAAGGCCAATGGCAAAACGGGAGGGGGAAATACAAAACAACCCCCCTCCCAGCATACTTGAGCTTAAAGCTCCCTCTTACTGCCAGTAGTGAAGCACATTAAGCTTCTAGAATGTGGAAAAACTGCACAAAAGCTGGGAAACCACCAAATGATTGATGCTTGGGGGAAAGGGGTGGGGCCGGGGAAGGGCCATCTAGGGAATCCTGAAGGGCCAAACTGGGACCTCGGGAAGCAAGATTTGGCCCTTGTGCCTGATGTTGCCCAGCCTTGGCTTACATGGTATAAAAAAGAAGGTGGGAACTTTAACAGAACAATTTCTACACTTTGGGTGCACGAGTGAATAAGTAAGAACTTTATCATTCTTCTCTTAAACAGCACTTAAAAGAATGCTGTGACTGAGGCCTTTTCCACACCAGGCATTTTGCCTGGGATAGCCCCTGGGTGTAGAGGGAGGGCGATCCCAGAAGTACCTAATACACATCATCGGAGCACAGGGAGCAGCCGGGGTCCATCCCATGCAAACTGCCTGGTGTGGAAAGAGCCTCCACCATCCTTTAAGGATGGTAACTCTATCCCACTGATCACATAGGTTGGAGATCAGGAGGCAGCATCGAAGGCATTTTGTGTCACACAGAACTAGGACCTGTAAGTGATTAACCCTTTGGAAGAAAATTACAATGAAATTAAACTAGGTAGGTATTTCTATCTAGCTGTAATGGAGCTCTAAGACTGCTGTACTATCATGCTGCAAATTACAAATAAGAGTGTAAGTCATAACAACTTTTGTAAAGATATATAATGAAGACTTATTTTATTTGCCCTTATTTTTCACATTCTGAAAGGTAATCATGCATCAAATTGCTTTGGATAAAATCAGGGCACATGGAGTAGTATTGCCAGGGGGTGGGGGAGTGTCCAGACTATATGACCCTATTTGGCCTGGACTTGATGCAGAGTTCATTGAGAAAATGTTAGTGCTATTAAAATGTTAGGTCATTCAAAAAAACGTGGCTGTTAAAACCAGCAGATTTCATGAGAAGCTGGAACTTCTTCTGAATTGGCTTATTCTTACAATAAATTATAATGGATTGTACAAGCACTGTCTTGTTAATGCAGTATGGTTGAATTTTGAAATGTAATGTTAGCAGTTTTAAAATTATGTCTCAGAGTAGGACAGCTTCTTAGTTGTCTGCAAAATCTGCAAGAGATTGAAGAGCGAGTAATACTTATTTCTTGAGACTACAGATCCTTAACCCTTCTTGTCTTTAATGTTCTTCTTGAAGTCTGCATATAAGCCAGTAAATGAGGTTTCATCTTGTCCAATGCAGGCATTAATTCACTTCCACCATTCTGACTGACCAAAGATCAACACCAACACACGTTTATTATGAAGGCTATCCAGAATATCAGTGGCTATACACTCTAGTTAATTTGCTTCTCTTTTAACAATAAAGTGCAGCCTACACTCTCTAACAACACATATGTTTAAGGAGTGTGATGGACTTTGCTGTCTGTAATGAAGTAATAACATTGCATATTTTTACAGAGCAAATGGCTAAAAATTTAGAGGATGAATAATGAATTAGAATGCATACATGAACTCAAACAAGGAAGCAAAGACCATGGCTGAGAGTAGAAGGCAATTATGTAAGGGACAGAAATGAATAACTAGGTCATTTATTCTGGGGAAGCAAGCTGGAGGGGTTGTTTGTACACTCCAAGGAAACTGATGCCTCCTATTTCTGCCTGAAGCTGAGATTAGTGACTGGTCCATCAGGACAGTGCCAAAAAGACAATAAAGATTGGGAGGGACATTTTTTAAAAGTGCTTGGGCACCACCACAATAAGAATGGGTCTATATATGGGAATTTGAAAACTGTCTGAACACCTAGAACTTGGAAGCCACACCAAAGTTGTATGGTGAGGCAAAAACAGTGTAAATTTAACAGGAAAGACAAGTAAATGATGCTACTAGAATCTGCTGCAACAGTACATACACTTGCAAGAGCCCTAAATTGCCTATAACAGGATCAGCATTATGGACCAACAAGGGTTTATTTTTCTTTTGTTGGGAAATTATTTTGAAAAGTTTCTGAGGGCATTTGGGTGAATCCAAAGAAAACCTCCTCTGCCTGTCTTCTATCCTGCCTATAGCATATTTAATAGGGGTGTGATCCGGACCTGATCAGGCTGAAATCGGATAAAATTATCCGATTACGATCCCTGCATCTGGATCATCCAATCTCATCCGATCCAATCTGACCCGATCTGGATTGGAAAAGATTGGAGGATCGGACCTCCTCCCCCCACTCATGCGCCTTACCTGCTGGAGCCATCCGCTGCCATCTGCTGTTACCTTCTACTGAGAAACAGCTTTGCGGTCTGCCTCTTAGTAGTGCACCGGGTGATAACATCACCCAGTGTGCTACTGAGAGGCAGGCCGCAAAGCCTGTTTCTCAGTAGAAGGGACCAGCGGATGGCAGCGGACGGCAGCAGACAGCCCTGGCAGGTAAGGAGTGTGAGTGGGGGGTAGGGGGAGGGCCCCACTTACCTGCAGGGGCGCCCGCTTCCGTCCGCTGCTGTCTGCTGTTCCAATCTACTGAGAAAAAGGTTCTGTGGCCTGCCTCTCAGTAGAGCACCAGGTGATGACAGGAGCATGAGTGGGGGGTAGGGGGAGGGCCCCACTTACCTGCCAGGGCTTCCGCCTCCGTCTGCTTCCGTCCTCTGTTCCTATCTACTGAGAAACAGGCTCAGTAGATAGGAAGCCGCGAAGCCTGTTTCTCAGTAGATTGGAACAGCGGACAGCAGCAGATGGAAGTGGGCGCCCTGGCAGGTAAGGAGTATGAGTGGGGGGAGTATGAGCGGGTGGAGGGGGCTTACCTGCCAGGGCCATCCACTGCCGCTGCCATCCGCTGCGGACGACCCCAGCCGGTAAGGAGTGCAAGTGAGGGGGAGGGACAGGGAGGGGGGAGTTAGGCCCCCATTCACCCACCCCATGTTTTCCGCATAGGCTTGCATTGGGGAAAAGCTTTCTTTCCCCCAATGCAAGCCTATGGTGAAAACACCTAAAATGGCATCGGGTCCGATCTGATCCGGAAAGCCTCCGATCTGACACACCAATCCCGGTTCCAATCCCGGTTCCGATCCGATCCAGGGGGGCCATGCAGATCCCTAATAAAATTGTAACAGGTTATGTGCAATATAGCCCCCATGATAACAATGAAGGGGATATTTCTATTAAACATTGACCCAGTTCATGTTTTACGCTAATGAAAGTCTTTACCATTGTATTTACTCCATTCTTTATCATTAAAGGTTTTGCTTTTAACTGCTGAAGATACAAGCAGGTTATTATCCCTGTTCTCAAAACGAGTATCCCAGTGAGACTGTACTTAGAAATAACAATGCAATGTCTGTAAGATCAAGGGCCTATCATCCCAAATCTTTATCATTAAGAATATAGGGCATGGTCCAGGTCTGTTTACCCCATACTTGTCCATGGGGGACAGGGCAGCCAAACTGGGGTGCATGTGTTGCAGGCTTTGAAGCCAGTGATTCTTCCCCAAGCCCAGTGAATTAAGAAAGTTTGGGTATCCAGATCCAACAACCAGTTTGTGGTTGCAGAATCCAGGAAAGGGAACTTATTTGACCCCTTCCAATTCCATCTCATTTGCTGGTTCATCAAGCAGACTGGCGAGAGGTACAGCTGAGCAAGATGATTGTCTTGAAAACTTATTTCCATTTATATCAATGAAGGGGCTGGGACACTGCTCCCACCATCATCTCACTTATCTGTCAGGAAAGAGATGCTTTCTTAGTTTATTAGGCGAACACACCAGAGCCAGATCTATACCAAGCAGGATATGACACTTTGAAGACGGTTTGAAAACAGTCTATGGAATCTGTCCTGGGCCCCAACATTTGTCAATACCATTATAAACCATTATAAAGTGGTAGTGTAGATCCTGCCCTTTACTAAAAAGAAAAGATGGAATTTAAAGATGGTAACATAGACAGGCAACCTCGTTGTATTGTAGTGGTTTATTATATTTGTTGAAATTAATATAACTACAGAAACCAATTAAAATATTGGGCTGTATGCAATGTTAGTTTTACTTACAGGAGACCAATTGAAATGAATGAGACTTAAGTTGGACTAACATTGGATATAACCCATTGTGTTAAACAAAAGTAATGGCTGGAATACACACATTTGGGATTTGCAGCCTCCACTCTGTCATGGCCCCTCTATGTCCTAGCTCCAGCTAAATCCTCCACATGGTCCAAGTTGAAGCAAACTACACCATGAATATATCCCGAGGTTGACTCTAGGTCATCCCTGTGCATCCAAATGATGCACAGGGGATCCTGGGGTCAACTGGGGATGATCAGAGATTTTCCCCAGGATATATGCAACCACAGATTTCCCAGTTTTTCTGCGGTTCCGGGTCAATCCCAAGGACCACGGCTGGTGTGCTGCGAGCTCCTGGGTCCTCAAATGGGCATGGAGCAGTGCAGGGTGGCTCCATGCCCATGGGGGTGGGGGTGGGACAGCATTTTTGCCGTCCTTTGGATGGCAGTGCTGAATTCCCTGTTGTTGTTGCTTTGGATTTTTTTTAAAAAACTTACCCTTATGCAGGATCGCAATGGTTCTACCTAAAAAAAACAACGCTGTGCCAGAATGTACCATCTGTCAGGGATGCTTTAAGGTGGATTCTTGTACTGAGCAGGGGGTTGGACTCGATGGCCTGATAGACTCCTTCCAATTCTACTATTCTATTATTCTATTATTCTTTTTTTCTACATTGCTTTGATGAAGAACCCATTTGTCTTACCTTTTCTAACTCCTTTTTGATTAAATTAATTCCATTTAAGTCATAGATTGAGTAAAACTCAGTGGGGAGACAATCCCCTTGAAGAGTTTTTTATATGTTGAAAAAGTTATTTACCCTTGATATATTGTCCCCTGGGACCTTTATGAGAGAAATAGGATATAATTAGTTTCTTCTATTATAGAAAACAGCAGGAAACAGTAGTTTAGCTAAAAGTGATATTTCTTTGGATATCTGAACGTGAGAGTTTCATTTGTGACAAAACTTAATTTGTTTACATGAATGTCATCAAATATTTCATAACCCCTCCCCCCCTTAGGAATGATACTAAATGTTATTTGTTGGATCCAGATTTTGGCACATGCCAAAATCCTGCCCCTCCTCCCCACAGCAGCCCCTCCCACAGCCAGAAAATGCAACAAAGGCCAGGATGGGACCCTGCTGAATGGGGTGAGCTGTAGTAGTCAGGGATAGGGGACATCTAGAATCAGGCAGAGCTATCTTTTGTGAGTAGAACTATTCTCTTATTTATTTATTTATTTATTTAATTCCATTTATATATCGCTCCATAGCCGAAGCTCTCTGGGCGGTTTACAAAAATTAAAACCATTGAACATTAAAAACACCGATATACAAAATTTAAAAACATAAAACATAAAAACAAGTTAAAATTACAATATCCTTCCGGGTCAAAGCACAACAACAACACAAAAACACAAAACACTCATCATATGCTGTTAAATGCCTGGGAGAAGAGGAAAGTCTTGACCTGGCGCCGGAAAGATAACAATGTTGACGCCAGGCGAGCCTCGTCGGGGAGATCATTCCATAATTAGGGGGCCACCACTGAAAAGGCCCTCTCCCTTGTTGCCACCCTCCGTGCTTCCCTTGGAGTAGGCAACCGGAGGAGGACCTTAGATGTAGATCGTATGTATGGATAGGTTCGTGTCGGGAGAGGCATTTCATCAGGTATTGTGGTCCCAAGCCGTGTAAGGCTTTATAGGTTAAAAACAGCACCTTGAATTGGGTTCAGAAACATATAGGCAGCCAATGCAAGCAGGCCAGAGTAGGTTTTATATGCTCGAACCTTCTGGTTCCTGTTATCACTCTGGCCGCTGCATTTTGCACAAGCTGCAGCTTCTGAACCGTCTTCAAAGGCAGCCCCACATAGAGTGCATTGCAGTAATCCAATTTAGAGATTATCAGAGCATAGACAACTGAAGCCAGGTTATCCCTGTCCAGATAGGGGCGAGGCTGGGCCACCAACTGAAGTTGGTAGAAGGCACTCCGTGCCACCGAGGCCACCTGAGCCTCAAGTGACAGAGATGGTTCTAGGAGAACCCCCAAGCTACGAACCTGCTCCTTCAGGGGGAGTGCAACCCCATCCAGAACAGGTTGAACACCCTCCATCCAGTCAGCAGAACTCTTCTGTCAACAAAAGGCAGGTCCTGGATCCAACCCTAAAAATGTAAGCCCTAAAACTCAACTTTTAAATTCTTGTATTATTAATGCTAAGGCTGAATGGATGGGAGCTTGAAGAATGAGCAAAGCACCCTGAAACTAAAATTATGCTTCAGAGTCCATGTCTCCCCTCCCGAGCTCTAAATCACTATGCTAACAGCAAATGATTTGATGTATTGGATATAAATCTCACCTAAATCATGGAAAACTCAGTAGTAGTAGAAGTGTGGCAGCTGTGAAAAAGGTGAATTCCATGTTAAGGTTCAAAAATGAAACTGCCAGCAGTGAAGTGCCTGTATACAAGCCTGTTGTGCAACCATACTTGGAATAATGAGTACAATTCTGAGTACGGTAAGCAGCACCCATCAGAGGTTAAATTCAGCAGAAGAGATTTTGGCTTCAGAGCCCAGGCTTCCCCTTAAGCATTAAAAAGAAGCTAACATTAATCATTACTGTTCGATTTGGCAGGTAGGACTTAGTAGAGTGGAAGGAGTATGAAAGGTTTATCATCTAGGCATTCCCTTCTGTCATAACACTCTCCCAGGGATAGCTGGAAATTACATTCTTATGCTCCTTCCACCCAAGGAAAGAGCCAATCCAGGCTCAAAGATGAAGTTATCCAGGATGTGCCTAATTCAGCATCCCGTAGGCAAGGAGAAGAATACAAATCAATTGAGATGTGATCATGGTAATTACAGATCCTATGCTGTAACTGTGGGAAATGTTTTGGGAGTTGTCTCCAATGAAATTTTCCCCCTGCATATCCATAGGCTGTGCCTATAAAAAAAGCATCTACCAAATTTCTGTGACATGACTAGCTATGCACACATTACAATCAAAAGGATGTGTTCACACAAGATGTAAATTTCCTTGAATTTATATACTTTGCTTTGAAAACTATTTTTAAAATTGTTTATTTATGATAGAGGTCACTTGCTCTTATGAATAAAATATACAACTTCTGCTGATTCCACCAGTGTGTATTTGTTCAAGATGTTACATAATTTAGAAAAGTTGAAAATTAATCTTCTTCCCTTTGACTCTGCTCTGCAATTTGGACAGCTGTCCTATGAACAATGGAAATTTGATTCATAGTACTATTAAAATATAGATATTAGCCATTACAAGCATTCTGTTGTAAGAAAAAAAAGGTTATTATCTCTGACAAGTACTAAAGTCATTAACTTTGACAGGTAGTGTTGGGCTTTTATATTGAAGAAACATATTGGAGGCAAAATATATTTCTGGGGAAATCCTGTAAAATTTGAATATTTTAGGATACATGGGCAAGTAAATGATTGACTGTAACCTTCCTTATAACCGAAGGCTCATTCATACGACTCACTGATTCCCATTTCCACTGAAATCATTCTACAACAAAAGGCAGAGTGGGAAAGAGTTCTATAACTCTATTGTCTTGAGCATTTACTGGAAAGAAGAGTAGCTGCTTCTATGCCCTACAGGGCTGGTGAATTTATTCAAATAGTCCACCCCTGGTGACAGGTAGAATCTGATAGATTCCTGAAAACATTCAGGGAGTTTCCAATTGGCATGGCTGGTACACCAGCTGAAGCCTTGGCTACTCGATGACAGGGATGCACAACAACCTTTTCAGCTGTGAGAACTGAGGAGCCACACACATTCCAGTGACCTCTGGAGGAACTTTGGGCAGAGAGCCTTCTCTCCACCCTCTCCCCCAGTTATGCTGATACAGATTATGTTTTCCTTGTTGCTGGCAGTGCAAAGATTTCTTCATCACTTTCTTGCTTTTGATTAGTTTTGCCACAGGGTTCTCCTATCAAAAACTGTACAAAATGATTAAATTAGGGGAAATAATGATCAAAATGCATTAGATTAGGAAAATTGCTTGCAAAAATGCATGTCTTGGCAGAAATGGGCACAAAAATGCTTATAAATGCTCCCATGTACACTTCATTTACAACATTTATACTCCACTGTTTAGTTAAAAAGGCTATCAGAATGGTTTACAAAGATAAGTAGTATGGAAGTCCCAGTTCTAAAGCTTGCCTTCGCAATATAAGGCATAACGCATAATGAATAAGGGATAGGGAGAGTGAGGGTGTTTGTATAATTAAAAATGGTAAACACACACACCCTATTTGAAAAAAAGGTGATGGTGGCAGTTACTTCCTCTTTGAGCTTTCCTTCACAAAGTTGTTCATCCACTGTATCGACTTTCAGTTTCATCACTTTTCCTTTCCTGCTTTTCTTCTACATAACCTCTAGGTGGTGCTCTCCTCTACCAGAGTAATGCAAATACATTTTCTTTCACTTTCACAAATAATAAGTAGGCGATAACAATAATTTGCTTCTCACAGTTCATATTTCTTCACTGAATCATTACACAGCTTTCCTTGCTTATCCTCTGTGTTTTCTTTGTCAAATCAGATAAACTCTATCAATTTTTTCTTACTTCCCAAGAATAGAAATCATTAAATGAGTTGGTAAAGTATTTAATTTGACATTCCCATTGTTATGTATTTAGATTTAATAAACCATATGTTTGTTGAATCTATCACAAATTGTTATACCCACTCTACTGTGTTAACTCAAGAACCAGATCTGCAGTCATTACTGTATCATTTTAAAGTTTCTCATTTGTTATATGGCTTGACATGATTATTCCATGGATTTATTTGCCTTTCCTACATTAATTTGATACATTTGCACTGTTATATAACATATGCTTCAATAGCAACTGCAGACATGCAACTAATCAGTTCCTTACTTTGGCAAAGAAAAATATTTATGAAGTTAAGGAAGACCTATCATTGTGGGTAAGCGAGTCTGCCCTGGCATTGCCATTCTGTCTTTGATCTCCTCATCTTTGTCCCAAAAGGGGGATTAAAATATCAGTAAATGTTGTGCTTGCTAATAAAATCTTTACCCATGCAAGATTCTAGAAACAAATTATAGATCCATGAATCATTGTCCATGTGTGAAAGGATCTAAACTGATTAAACCACTGCCAAGATCAGGCTGATGTGCTAAGGTTGAGTTTAAAACACTTGCTATCTATTGTAGTGAGAGACTTAATTGTAATGCATAATGAAATAGATTTCTTTGCACCTAGGCATTCATATTAATTGGATTGGGAACAAAGGACATAAAGAGGATGATCATCCATATACACATTGGATACATATCTGATCTGCATTGTATTGCTTTCTGTGAAATGCACACCCATATCTCCATGCCAGTATAACTAGTCACAGGAAAATAGCTTTTAAAACCATAAAATGTTATTTTGTTTTAATTTATTTTTTTTAAAAAACTCTTTGGACATGAACTGGAATCTATCTGTGCTGCCAAATAAGAAGGTGAGGCTGAAAAAGATGGAAGCCAAGAACGTTGCTAGAGATTGAGGGAGAGGGCTGGGAAAAGTGGGCTGGCCAATGCAGCAAATTTTCTTTTCTCTGCCTAAGGTTAGTTGTGATGAACAGTAGCAGTGGGGAGTTTGTGAACATGAGCTCTGGTGCAGATGACAGTGGGGAGAGTTGGGGAGAAGAAAGGAATTTTCTCCCTCTTACCCCAGCGATGCCATTGATCCTGCTTTCTGTCCTCTACAGAAATAGACTCTGGCTCTTCTCTCCCCCTGGGGAGATCTGGATACTACATCCCATTTTTAATATGCATTCATTTTTAAGTTAAATAAATAAAGATATGCCAAATTACACAATTCCACGCACTATGTTCCATAATTTTGCATTTGAATTTAAATTCATATATGTTTGAGAAAGCAGTCTTAAATAATTCTGGTTTCTGGCTTACATAATTGCAAACATCCCCATAAGAGATATCAGAATTTAATTTGTACTGATGTTCTTGCCTTTACTACATAAACATGAAGAAAATTTCATTCATTTTTTAAAATATCTCCCATTGGGCAGAACACATGCTGAATATACTTACTACAAACTGCCACTGACATTACATCCTGCGCAACCTTCAAAAGCTTTGGCACAGAGTCAACTTCATATATTCCTAGCAGTAGCTTTCTCCACCTATCTTCATATGAATTTTCAGTTGTGACATGAATATAACAGCTCCTTCAAAAAGATTGTTCCACTTTCATTACTGCCAAGAAATGACTGGTTGCCTGGCACCAATTCTGAAGTGGAAGTACTCTTGCAGTGAAAGACCACCAGAACAGAGGAGGAGTACTGATGATATTCCTTTGGCAATGAGCCACGATAGCTAAATAGAACCTCCATGTCCAGAGGTAATCTTTGTATACCAAATAAGGATGAACCTAACCACTATACCACACTCATGTCCCATTAAAACACCACTAAGAGCCTATCTACACTGCTGCTCTAAAATTGTTTATAACAATTTTAAACCTGTTAATAACGGTTATTAACTGGTTTAAAACTGTTATAAACCATTTTAAAGCAGTAGGCTCTGGGTTACCTTTTACTGAAAAAAACTTTAGAATGCATGACTGGGCATCATTCCAGATTTGGAGATGTTCTGATGGCCTTTTGAATGTTGCACTCTAGTGACAAAGGATCCTTGTACTTAACTTTTTCTGGAGACAATGCAGTAACCTTACCTTCTAATTCATTCCTATTTGCTTCAGATCAGATCTTTGTCCTGGGTCCCAAAAACCTCCACAACACCTGTCTCACTCCATTTCCCAGCCTGTGACTGGATCCACCCCATTCTTCTGTTGTCAACTGATCCTATATAGTTCCTTCCTACCTCAAGTCTGTATAACAAGCTGACTCCGTTGATTCCTAAACTGTGGAGTTTTTATTGAATTTGCCAAACCTCCTTCTGCAGTATGATTTCCTCCAAAGCCTATGAGAAAGCAGCCAAGCTTTCCAACTCACTGCCATAACAAAATGTCCGCATAGGAATTCTCCTCCCCCTTTCTTCTCTGCTGAGCTAAATAAAAGTAGCCCATGTTTAATCTCATTTTATGTATGTCATCTTGTCATTTCTCATCCTTAGCTTCGCAACCTTGACAATGCCACTTCGGCATAGCAGTTCATAGGGCAAGCAAGATCCCAAAAACACATTTGTCCTTGATGTATTCTTGTTTATCAATATTAAGCTTACAATATCCTGCTAATTCAAAAGCCTGCTGTTTTTCTGACTTTTAATTTCTCTGAAAGAGATGTGTTCTCAGAAACCGTGCTCCGTTTAGAGATAAAATATTCATCAAAATTCTCTATTACTATTTCATAATCATGATCACTGTTAAAAGAGAAGGTTTTAAATATTTGCTCTCTTATTCCCAGAATGCATGAAGGGAAACTTGCTTATACTTTCCTGCCCTCCCATCGAGGTTTACAGCAATTCAGAAATGGGTCAAGTACTGTTTCCAGGAAGGGCAGACTCCTGGATAGTTAATAATAAAGCCTCAAAAAGATGATATATCAACCTTTTCTTTGATATTATTCCTTGCTTCTGCTCTTTACTGTGCAGTTTTTATTTGGGTAGAATCCTTCAGAAACATGAATAACTGAAAACCATTCTTTATGAAATATTATGTACACAATATCACATTATTACATGGGATGGGATATGACCAATATTCAGCATTTTTCAGCCCCATTGATTTCAATGGGAGATACCTAAACTTATCTTTATCACTTCCATTTAAATAAATGGGAATTCAATATTCTTAGCTTTGCTTAAGTTATGCCCATGGTCTATATTTGGTATGTTCCTGGTACAGAGTGGAATGATGTAATTCATGATGATTTATATAATTATGCAATTTTCACCAACATTTGCATGTTTTGTGCTAATTTGGCCATAATTTCCAGAAATTGCAAGATCTTCTCCCCCCCAAAAAACCCACCCCAAAACAAACAATCCATAAGTTACAAAAAGTTTCCACAGTTGGAGAACAGACTACAATTTGCACAAATTCAGATTTAATTTTCTGATTTTATCCATATGCCACCCTAAAATCCCAGTGATATAGACTGGGATACAAATGCTTAAATAAATAAATAAATTTGCCTGATTTGTTCAGCAATTTGCAGAACTTTCAAAAAAGGTACAAAATACTCAGAAAATCTGTGAACTGCGGCAACTTGCTGGAGATCAAGTTGGATGCCCTGTTGGGAACCAAAACAAAGTCGGGCTGGGGGGGGGGGGGAAGCCTAGGAAAACACATTCCCTAAAAGGTTTACTCTGACATCGCTATACTAACACTAACTGACTGTTTTAAAAATTAACATGTGTTGGTCTGCAGCTAATTAGAGTTATTATATAATCGAAAGCATTTGGGCACACGCCTGATGTCTTACAAAATTATATTTGCTTACAGTTGATTTCAATGTGAACTTATCTAATTTCACAGTTTTGCACCAAGACTCAATTATCCTTCAAAATTCACTCTTCTCCAAATTTTGCTATGTTGTTCAATAAAAAACAAAAAGTGTACCAAAAAGTGTATATTATGGAAAGGTGTACACAAAAATGCATGTTTGTGAAAATAACATTAAATGCATTATATTTGGATAATTATTTGCAAAAAAATGTATATTAGGCAAATGCATTCAAATACATGTATTTGGAGAAATGAGAAGGAAAATGTATACAAAGTTTTTTTAAAAGTTTGGATGAACTGAATTAAAAATGGGAAAAATGAGAAACAAAGAGAAAACAAAATTGATTGTTTTGTCATCCTCTAGACATATGCTAAGATATGAAGCCTATTCAGCTACTTGAAGGCTGAGATTGCAATCATATGCACACTTCCATAAGACTTCCATAAGAAAGGGGTGTGGAAAATAAATTTCTGGAAAGTAACTGTCCATGCTGTTTTCCTTGGTTAATAACTTCATAAATAACCACAACTTGATAACTAAAGACTTTGTATTCATTCATTCATTCATTCATTCATTCCATGTATATCCTCCAAAGTATACATGATTCTCTGCAACCCTGTGTAGTAGCCTAGGCTGACTCAGTGAGCTTCATGGTTAAGTGGGAATTTGAACATGAGGTTCACCAGTTCTAGTCCAACACTCTAACAGCTACACCACACTTACAAATAATATATAAGAATAGGAAGTCACTCATTTGGGCTCTTGTGGTGTCCTGATCCTGTTTCTGCTTCTTGGTCTTCGTTTGATGCATGGCCTCTTGCAGAATGGCTCTCTTGCTCAATGGGTGGACTGTGCTCACAGACTGCTCTTGTCCTCTGTCTTCCAGTTATTTGTTGGAAGAGCATAGCCCAAGTTACTAGGACTGGAAAATCACGTCAAAATGCATTCAGATATGCTTAAAGGGCAAAATGTCTTGACACTGTTCTTTGTACAGCATTCTATAACAAACATCTTTTAACAAAAGGATATGCTAGAGATACATTGTATACATGTATACACATATGCATGCACACACACATGTGTATTTCCTTAAAATCATTTTGCAATTACACATACACTTTCAGTCAGTTGGGCCTCGCCCTCAAATTGCTTTGGTGATGAATGTTACTGGCTTTTTCATTGCACTGTGGCAGTGTAATGAATGAGAGAGAGAGAGAGAGAGAGAGAGAGAGAGAGAGAGAGAGAGAGAGGACTTTCCTAGCTTCATCTCTCTTCCTCTTCCCCTAAGTAACGAAACTGGCATGTTTCCTTCTTGGCACATGGACACACAGAAGTCATATGCAAAGTGTTTTTGTACTTTTCAACAAGCCAGCTGTTGCCAGATCTATTGTGGATTCTCCTACAGTTGTTTTACAGAGATAGTGTTGTCCACATCCATTGACACTAATTATAATAATAATCCTGCATAATAGGCCCAGAGCAAGAGCCAGGGCGGTACTCCTCCAACTTGGACTTGGAATTACTCAGTATCAGGATAATTCAGATGTAGCTTGTTTGAGCGGTTCTAAGATAAGCACAAGTGGTATGTATCACCTGCTACTAGTTCCTCCATTCTTTTTCTCAGCTCTCTAGTGGCCCTCTACTTTCTCTTGGCAGAAGAATGTAGGCACAAAAGAAAGAGGTGGCATATAAATGAAGTAGACATACAAATGGGTTTACCAGGGGTTTTGATGCAAGCTGGCAACCAAGCATAGCTCATAAAAGTCAATGTGCTGCGTATAACTGATGTCCAAGTTTAAATATGTTAATATGTCTTTTTGGCTTAACACATTGTTAACATATTTTTTTCATTTTTGTTATTTCTGCCTTTCACATCACTCTATTATGGAATCATCATGAAACCAGGTTGTGTGAGAGAATTTCCTCTGCTCTAAGGCTTTATGGGCTACCTCTGTAAATTTCTCCTGCATACTGGGTATCTGTGAGAATTTATAAAATTATTCTTCTTCCTCCTCCGGGGTTGGATCCAGGAACTGCCTTCTGCAAGAGGGAGGGCTCCTCTTGAGGAAAGTTTCTCTGGCCTATTTTAGAAAAGCCCATTTCCTCCACACATCACAGCTCATCCCATTCAGCAGGGTCTCGTGACTTTCTGTGTAGTATTTTCAGGGATACGGAGGAGCTGGCATGGAAAGGAGAGCCCAGGGAAATCCACTTCTTCATTGGTGTTGATCCAGTGTAAAACAAGATCATCATAAGTTATTAAAACATGGGGTTGGGGTAAGCAAGCTCAATGTGATCATATTATGATCAGGATTCGTTGTCTTTGTTGTTTTAAAGATGCACACTTGAGCTGCAGTTTATTACTAAAACATAACATAAAAAGAGTCTTGATATAACAAAATTGCTGTGTTTTGTTCTTACAATGAACACAGGTGGTGAAGGCAGCAAGGAAACACTGCACTCAAAGACTGGGTCTAGCAAAGATTATTAAGCCATGATAGAAAAAGAGGTTCCATGTGTACAGACTGAATACAAATGCCTGAAGCACAACAATGGGTGAGGAGAAATTGTCTTCATGCCCTGCTGGAGGTCTGTTTGGCCACAGTGGGAAACAGTATGCTGGATTAGGTTGAGTCTCTGATCCACCAGGATCTTCTTTTCTTCTTATGTTCTTGAGTGACATCAAAATTGTTTTTTGTTTTTGAAGTGCTAATGTGCTCATAGTAATGTGTGCTTATGGGCCTGTTCAGACAAAGCCATGTTCCCCTCTCCTGCCCTGACAGAACATTTCTGAGCATATGGTTCAAAAAGATGAAGCAGCATTACTAGTTACCAATGGTCTAAATATGATTTTATTTTCAAAATGTGCTTTCGGTATTATTTTGGTGTCTTTCATGTAGCTGGAATATGACTGTACCAAAGAGTTGCCTTCATCATATCATTATATATATATATATATATATAATTTTTAAAGCCAACTCTCACTGCCTGGTGCCTTGCTGGCACTCAGAACAAATAAAACTGTTAACAAATATAACTAAGATGGCAGAAGAGGAAACAGAGACAACATTGGGTGGGTGGGGTGGAAGAGCAAATAAAATACTAAAAAGCCCAGTAAGCCAACAATATTGCTAGAGTGCCAGTGAGCATAGGAACCCACACACATACAAGTATATGCTTTTTCAAATCTCCTATGCCTTGTTTATACTGTGGTGCCCATTAAATCCTTCTCCAGATATAGTACTGACTAGCTCTCAAGCATTACTAGTTACAGTCTCTCACATTATTTTTGGGAGAGCCTCACAGAAGGCGAGACAACAAAAAATCCGTTAGGTCATTTCACAGTCACAAAGCATTTGGAGAACTAATGCAAGAGAGCTGCTAAGTGGGTTGTGTGGCCACACATTCTTGCCGGAGGAAAGGCAGGATAAAAATATAATAAATAAATAATAATAACATGAATAAATAGTTAAACATTTCCTTGACACAGTTTGTAACCTCAGTTAATACTAACCAGTTTCCTTCTTGTCCAAGTTTTCAGTTGCAAATTCTAGTTTCCCGAGTTATGAATAAAAGAATGCAGTGCATCTCCTTGGTATGTGGGAGATACTTGTCTCTGTCTTTCTCTCTCCTCTCTCTATATTCTCTCTCTGGCCCTGTTTGCAAGTAATGATGGCAAATCGTGGGTTAATTAACCCACGGTGGTGTGTGCTGCTGCCATTTTGCTTATGCAACCTCTGAGTGGCCCAATTGGAGATTGCTCTGTGACATCTGAACCTGATACTATGGAATAATCACAGTTTAAACAGCTCACAGTTAACCCAACAACTAATTGTAGGATAACTGTGGGTTGTTTAACCCACAATTAAGTTTTAGTGTCCGAGTTCAGATGCCATGGAGCAACCTCTAGTCAGGCCGATCAGAAATTGCAAATGCAAAATGGCTGTGTCATGTGCTCAGCATGTGCCATGGCTTATTGTGGGTTGATTACTTGCAAACTTTTTTCTCTCTCTCTCTATCTCTCCAAGTAAACTTCATGTATAAGTCCATGCCTAAGGGTCAAATCAGATATGATGTTAATTACATGAATGAAATTAATGTCCATGGTTTTAATGTAAATTATGGCATTGAGATCATGAGGGGGTGAGCAGGGAGAGGAATTTAACCCTTTCCCCGCTGCCATGGTCCAAACAAAACCACTCTGCTCCTCTCAGCCCCTATTTACACTGGGAGGGAGATTTCCATTGATCCACCTGAAGTCACTTCAGAGGTGCCATTTTCTTTTGGCCTGGGGCAGCGCTGCTGTGACTGCTTTTTACCATTTTAAAAATTAATATTCATTGGAGCCAGTGGATCCCTATGGGCAATTATGGTGTCTCTATGGGCAAGTGCTGTCCTATGGATCCCTATGGGCAAGTATGGTTTCCCTATGGGCAAGTGCTGTCCTATGGATCCCTATGGGCAAGTATGGTTTTTCTATGGGCAAGTGCTGTGATTTGTTTTAGTACGTCTCTGTTTTGCCCAGTGTATAATAGTTCTGCTAAAGGTTTGCTGTTTAACCTTTGCCTATCTGGCCAGCAAAGTCTGAGCAGGAACCGGGAGATGGGGGATGTAGTTTCAAGAATATAATTACTATCCTTTTCCTACAGTGGTGGGGCATTTCCCTCAGCACAAATACTTTTGTTTTAACAAAACCCATTCCCATCAGTGCCATTTAAAAATCTTTTCCTGGGGTTGTGCTTGAATAGGAAATGTATTTAAGTCTGTGCTGCCACATTGTGTAAAAACTTATTTGGGCTTGGTGTGTGTGATTTGCAGATTGAGAAAATATTGTGCGTGTGTGTGTTTGGGCCTAGAATCCATTTTGTTTTGATGTATAATGCATCTCAATTATATTATGAATATGTGGTTTTAAAATTCATTTCTTTCCTTTTTGTGGGCAAGTTAACACATATTCCTGGCTAAATTCCTCCTGTTTGATGGGTACTTCCCCCCCTTAAACATGTGATTATGTAACTTGCAGTCATTTACTCTTATTTACATGCTGCCTCAGTTTGCCTGTGTGTGAAATGGGTTTCTTCCTTTCCCACCTCCCTTTGCTTTCAATGGTTAGGCTCTGCCACAAACTGCTTTCTCTGTGTTATTCTGGAGAGGCTAATGTGAGGAGGGTGATCCCCTTGGCTCTGCCTCCAGTGAAATCACTTTCTGCCCCACCAATCTAACTTCTTTAGATCTACATACTTCTCCATTCCCTCTCAGTGAGTGACAATCTAATCAGCTGGATATAGCTATAATTTAGATACACAACAACATTCATCAGGTCTCCTAGGTGTACAGGGCCCAGGTATCTCAGTTTGCTCTTACTTTCCTTACACTAAGAGTTTACCTTCTTGGTTCTGCCTGCACTGGTTTAAAAGTAACTGTTTTCTAAAGAAGGTGTTCTGTCTGCCTAATCTGTATGTCAAGGAAATGCTTATGTACCTTGTTTGAAAGCCCTTTTACTTACTGTAATTTGAATTTGGCTAATACATGCTATATTAAAAAAACCTAAATTAATCTGTATATGATATATTTTAGAATATATGGTTGGGATGGCAGTTTTAGTGTGAGATATACCGTTATTTTTCTTTCAGAGATCTTAACATGTGGGACGCATGTTATACTTTGCCCTTGCTGTGCCCCCCCCCTGAATTTTTTTTTCTAGTGCCGCCACTGGTGGGGGGAGCTATTGCCCTCATGTGTGCCTGTCAGCTTTGTGGGAAAACTATGTTGCACTAGGCCTTTTGACTGATTCAGTAGAGAACTTCTTATAATTATAAACAAGGTCTTTTGCTTTTCAAAACTAACAGCGAGTGTGCACTGTCAACCCAATATTGTGAGATCTTAAAATTGTGTTTCCACAGATCTAGAGAAGAAATTCCAAGCCATTTTCTTAGCAGTATTAATGGACATGCTGACCTTTCTAGATTAATATGAAAATTGCTAAAAAGAGCTTTAACAAGATGGAAAAATGGAATAGCGCATTGTGGTTAAGTATGACAAAAATAGCCTTAATGCTTCAAGAATGGGTTCAGTGGCAGGTGAAAGATACATTTTTAAAGAGATGTCTTCTTTTTTCCCTTGATCACTGAAGCCAAAACAAACTTAAGAGTTAGACAGCCAAGGGAAAAGCAACATGAGTGGAACACAGATGATCTAATCATGAACAACACCTGTCTTTGTCTGATGGAAGGGAGAAGGATATTCTTTGTTTACTCTAAGGGCAATAAAATCCCAGTCTTTAATCATTGCGATCAAGAAAAACTGTGAATGTTTCTACACTTGTAAATTGTGGGTTACCAGATAGTCTTATACTTCACTCGGTATTTTTCAGAAATTAAAAGACAAATGCATGGTAATTTAAAACTTTCTATTTTATACATTAGTACCCTCAAATTACTGACCAGGGTGAAAAACCTTCTCATTTTTGAACCTTTATGGTTTAAGTCAAGCTCCATTTTTGAAACCATTATTAGATATAGATTTTTAAAATGTTTAAAGATCACATATAAAGTTCTCCTGTACACTTGCAAAATTCAAAACTATGTCATGGTAATGGTCCCTTGCGTCATCTAAATAACGTATTGTTGCCCATAATTTAACAAAACACATACTTATATTTAGAACTTTTGAAGACTAGTGTAGTACATATGAAAATATACAAGACAAGTTCCTCTCTATAAATGCAGGTGTACTCTGGAGATGTTTACAGAAGGACAAATAAAGCCAAATATGATTAGATTCAAAACCCTTTGACTTGTCAGTGCTGGCTCTAGGTTTTTGAGGGCCCTTGGACAAGACACGCTCAATGGTCCCCCTCCTTCACTGAGTCGACCTACTCATCATCATTATCATCAGCTGCTATTGTTCCTCACCATCTCTCTCATCATTGTTACTCCTTGTATGATTGTAAAGCAGAGAGCCAGTGTGCAAATAGGCAGTGGCATCTTCTGCTCCTCCTTCACACCACCACCACTGTCTGGGCCAGAGCAAGAAGCAGTTGAACAAGCAGGTTGCAATGGAGCAAGTCCAGGGGACTTTTGTTACTAGGGCCCTACTGGGTGTGGGCCCTTAGCAGGTGCCCAACCATTCCGACCACTAATTGGCCATGACAATTGTGAAAGGAATACAGGCTGTCAGGGTGCCACTTTAGTGAACAACTTTCTAGAGTATGTGTGGCCTGGATGTAGAGGCAACTGTGATAGAAAGAGAAACCCTGTCACAATTGGCAGAATCAGGGGGAAGGCCAAATGAGAGTTTGCAAAGATTTTTGATTAACAGGAAGGCATGGTGATTAGCTAGCCCCGAATCACTCATGATAGAGACTACTTATATGGGGGTAGGACTAAGGTGACCATATGGAAAGGAGGACAGGGCTCCTGTATCTTTAACAGTTGAATAGAAAAGGGAATTTCAGCAGGTGTTATTTGTATGCATGCAGCATCTGGTGAAATTCCTGCTTCATCACAACAGTTAAAGCTGCAGGAGCCCTGCCCTCTTTTGTATCTGGTCACTCTAGTATAGCTCCTGCAGCTTTAACTGTTGTGGTGAAGAGGGAATTTCACCAGGTGCTGCATGCATACAAATGGTACTGCTGAAATTCCTTTTTCTATTCAACTGTTAAAGATACAGGAGCCCTGTCCTCCTTTTCATATGGTTGGCCTAGGTAGGACCCATCCATCAAATGTGGATATGTAACTTTGTTTGATTAATTTGTTTAGGGTAATTTGTATTTTGTCACAAGAAGGTTGGGAAAGCATATGGAAGGTGCCTGGGAAGTTTCATCCCTGTATAACATCAATAGCTGTTCTTTCACTGGGCTTTTGTATAGAGTGATTTATGTATTCAAAGCTTTATATTCTGAGCATTTGCATTTCTCAGGATGGCTTACAACAATCAAGAATCACAATCAACAATACAAAATCAGTTTCAGATTATATAAAAGCAAATAAGAAGACCTAAACAGGGTGTACCATATAAAACACCATCTGCCCAGCAAGACAAAAGCTTGCCAGAAGAAAGATTTCATGAACTGACAGAAAGTAGTGAGCCAGATGAATCTCATGAGGGAAGGTAATTTGGGTGCATCCACCAAGAAGGCTCTTTCTCTCATCCCAACCAGTTGTCCCTCCACCAATAGATAAGAAACAAAGAATGGACTCTCCACCAGAACTTAAGGATAGACAGCTAGTATGGGAGGATGTACATCCTAAGGTATCCTCACTCAAGCTATTTAGAGCTTTAAAGTAAATGGTAAACATTTTGAATTCCAGTTGAAATGATAAAGGTAAGGGTGTCATATAGCAAGCTGGGCAAGGATGTGCTGTTCCATTTGCCTATATACATAGAGATAATGTTTGAGTAGGAAAGTGTTTGGTTTGAACCTGGTATATCAGGAGAACATTGTAGCTGGTTGTACAGGTTTGTTATGGGATACACCTCTGCAGGATACACCTGTGTAGGCGTATGCCTTTGTGGTGATGTTTATTTTTTTAAAAAACTTGTGTCAAAATATAAACTCCTATCCTTTGCGCATGTTTTAATTTGCTTCTCTTTATGCAAATACGAAATCAACCATGAATCTGGGCAAGAAGAACTTTCACCTAATTTTCAGGGACAAACTATGAATTGCATGCAACACAAATGAATGTAATGAAGCCTCATTAGTGGTATGTTTAAAAATAAAAAAGCAGCTTTTGGATACTAAATTTGACTGGAGAAGCAAGTAAGAGGAAGGTGGCAGAGGGGGAAGGATGCTTAACATTTTCCTCATTAGCCATTTTAATTCTAAAAATCCCCTGCTCCCATTTTTTTCTTTTGACAAGGTCCGTCCATGGGTATCCAACATGTATCTCAAACCCAGTGAGGTGTGAGGGGGGAAAATGACCATCTGAAGTTACTTTTTACCTTTAGGAAAAGGTTAAGTCTCTGCTCAAGATCACCCCTTCCTGCTATTTTCATTGGGGGAAGGAGCATTTCAATAGCATGTTGGCTACTCAGTGATCTGATTATCACAGATACTTCCACCACCTTTGTTCTGAGAAATGCACACCCAACTAGGCAGTCAGCACTTTGGAATCATAGTTATTAGGCAGAATATTCATTTTCACCCTGGATGTTGCTCCAAGGATAGCATCTTCCATTTGCTCACAACACTTGTGCCTGAAAAACAAAAAAAAACAAAAACACCTTTCAGAGGCAACATATTGAAGAACTACCTGGATCAATGAAAAAGATAGCTTGTCTACTCTCGCTTGCTCCTACAGAAGTAATGCACTGTTCTTAGGCATGTTTGCAGTGAACATTTGTTGTTTCTCATACTGTTTCCTATATTTCTTCCTAGCAGTAACTTTAAACTGAAATGGCAAAAAAAAAAGGTCAGCAATGCCACTTCCAAAGCCCATATCACAATTTTAATTTTTTCCTAGGTATTCTCCTAAAGGCCTGAGCTGGGAGGGTCTGTCAGTTTCTAATCTGTGCCACTTTTTCATATTGTTTTACTCATAATTCTATTCTCCATTTCTATAATTTTAAAAAAATCTGCAATTTTATTTCAAAAACACGTATTTCAATGTGTATGTAAATGTGTATTTTCTTTCAAAATACATATTCACATGTACAATTTCTCTCAAATTGTGTATTTTTAACTATTTATTTTAGTTATTTCTTACATTTATATCCTGTCTTTCCTCCGAGGAGCCCAGTGACTGGCCCAAAATCACCCAGTGAGCTTCATGGCTGAGTGGGGACTAGAACTTGAGTCAGCTGAGTCCAGTCTAACACCCTGACCACTATTTATCTATTTGATTTGTACTCCAACTTTCTACCAAGAAACATGATTTAAAAATGTGATTAAAACAATAAAACAAATATGTTTTAAAAATCCAATTAAAAACACAATGATAACAGAATAAAAATTGAACCCAACTCAACAGACCCACTTACATACTGAAGGCCCGCTTGAAGAAAAAATGTATTTTCATGCCGGCAGAAGCATAGAACAGAGAGGGCCAACCCAGGCCCTTTCTACACCTATGGGTGTAGAGGGAGGGGGGCGTTCCTGGATGTACCTGCTTCTGGGATTGTCCTCCTTTTTCCAAAAGGAAGTGCAATGTCCCGGCTTCCTCCTGGGATGTCGCACTGTCATGACTGTCATTTTATTTGGGGGGAAAAGGATCCAGAGAGCACCCTTGCGCTCCATCGAAAAAGGTAAGTGGGGGGAACCTGCTGAAATTGGGTCTCTCACCCTCACCCCTGCGATCCCATGGATGGTGAAAATGCAGACCCCCTTTCCCCTGATGGGCACGGAGCTGCGCTGTGCGGCTCTATGCCTGTTTTGGGGCCACTTACACGCAAGTAAGCAGGCACCAGGCGGGATGGGCACCCACACCTCCCATGGTCTTGGGACATTTCCTGGACCTCGAGAAGAATAAGGTTTTCCCAGGAATCCTTTATCCTGGGGAAATCCTGTGCCTGTCCCCCCACTCCTGGGAGTCCCTGTGTGTCATTTGCATGCACAGGGACGACCCAGGGATGGTCCAGAGTAAAAAGGCTGGTGTAGAAACAGCCCTAGCCTCCCTTAGCAGGAAGTTCCACTGCTCCCTTTTGTGCCATCACCAAATGCAGTTCAAAAGATCTTAACACCTGGGTGGGTTTGTATGGGAGAAGGTGGTCTTTCAGGTAGTGTGTAAAAGCTAGAATGTTCATTTCTTTATGTGAGTTAAAAGAAAAACGTTGCACTGCTGAAGTTTATTGCTCCTGAGGAAGGAGAGATTAATTCTCCGAAATCCATTGAGCTGTGGTTTACAGTAAAAAGACTCATTTCACCAGCACAGGAGACATGCCTTCCCCTCTTTTTTCTTCGGTCTTTCAGGCAGCCTTGTCCCAAACAGTAAAGGGATTTATGATAGGTCACAACCACCACTACACCACACTGACTGTGTGCATATTTTCTTTCAGGATTTGAATGCATATTCTGATACAATGAAACTCCAAATCACTTAGTTGTAACTGTTGGAGAAGTACTAATTTCAGGTGGTTAGTAGATCAGTTCCGATCGACACATGAGTCCAAGTGGTTTGGTTATTTTGTATTGGAGTTTGTAAAAACTGAATACCTCAAGCATCCCAGATGCAATTTACGCTTTCATTGCTTCCTTTTGCTGGAATTTAAAGACTGATTGCTCATGCTTTTAATAAGCCATACGATATTTAAAGATTTTCACATAGAGAGGAAATGTCAATGCTGTTTCAAAGAGGTAGGACTAGTGCTCAACATGCTTGCATTTACAGGTGTTGATTACATTTGTATTCCTTGAGAGCAACTGTGCTGTGATAATAAACCTTCTGTTGTTTATTTCAGCTAAGCTACAGAATAGTAGATGGTAGCATGGTAGACAAAATCAATGCAATTCCTACCCTGGAATCAAGATCCATTAAAAAAAAATATCTGAAGTGCATACATATACTATCTGAACCTGTTAACTAATTGGGTGTGATTGTAGTTCAAATACCATTTTTTAGTAGGGATGTGCACTGGATCGGACCCGATCCACGATCCGAGTCCGGTCCAGTGGGAAATCGGATAAATTATCCGATTTCCGATCCCGCAGCTGGATCGGCCGATCCAATCCGAACCGGTCCGAAAAAGCTCCGAACCGGTTCGGCGGATCGGCGGATCGGCGGGCGCCCACTGGCGCCCACCGCCGCTTCCATTGGCGGGCGCCAGCGGGCGCCCGCCGATGAAAGTGGACAGCGGGGGGGGGAGGAGGGGGGCACTTACCTTCTCGGCCCGGTGGCTCCCGTCCGGCGCCGGCGCCTACTACTACTAGCAGGCTCCGCGGCCTGCTCTAGGGTGGCGCGCCGGGTGATGTCATCACCCGGCGCGCTACTCTAGAGCAGGCCGCGGAGCCTGCTGGTAGTAGTAGGCGCCGGCGCCGGACGGGAGCCACCGGGCCGGGAAGGTAAGGAGGGGGTGCGTGGAGGGGAGGAGGGGGCGCGCGGAGGGGGGAGGGGGGAGGGGGGCCCTTACCTTTCCGGCCCGGCGGCTCCCGTCCGGCGCCGGCGCCTACTATTCCCAGCAGGCTCCGCGGCCTGCTCTAGGGTGGCGCGCCGGGTGATGTCATCACCCGGCGCGCTACTCTAGAGCAGGCCGCGGAGCCTGCTGGTAGTAGTAGGCGCCGGCGCCGGACGGGAGCCGCCGGGCCGGAAAGGTAAGGAGGGGGTGCGTGGAGGGGAGGAGGGGGCGCGCGGAGGGGGGAGGGGGGCCCTTACCTTTCCGGCCCGGCGGCTCCCGTCCGGCGCCGGCGCCTACTATTCCCAGCAGGCTCCGCGGCCTGCTCTAGGGTGGCGCGCCGGGTGATGTCATCACCCGGCGCGCTACTCTAGAGCAGGCCGCGGAGCCTGCTGGTAGTAGTAGGCGCCGGCGCCGGACGGGAGCCGCCGGGCCGGAAAGGTAAGGAGGGGGTGCGTGGAGGGGAGGAGGGGGCGCGCGGAGGGGGGAGGGGGGCCCTTACCTTTCCGGCCCGGCGGCTCCCGTCCGGCGCCGGCGCCTACTATTCCCAGCAGGCTCCGCGGCCTGCTCTAGGATGGCGCGCCGGGTGATGTCATCACCCGGCGCGCTACTCTAGAGCAGGCCGCGGAGCCTGCTGGAAGTAGTAGGCGCCGGCGCCGGACGGGAGCCGCCGGGCCGGAAAGGTAAGGAGGGGGTGCGTGGAGGGGAGGAGGGGGCGCGCGGAGGGGGGAGGGGGGCCCTTACCTTTCCGGCCCGGCGGCTCCCGTCCGGCGCCGGCGCCTACTATTCCCAGCAGGCTCCGCGGCCTGCTCTAGGATGGCGCGCCGGGTGATGTCATCACCCGGCGCACTACTCTAGAGCAGGCCGCGGAGCCTGCTGGAAGTAGTAGGCGCCGGCGCCGGACGGGAGCCGCCGGGCCGGAAAGGTAAGGAGGGGGTGCGTGGAGGGGAGGAGGGGGCGCGCGGAGGGGGGAGGGGGGGAGGGGGGCCCTTACCTGCCCGGCCCGGCGGCTCCCGTCCGGCGCCGGCGCCTACTACTACCAGCAGGCTCCGCGGCCTGCTCCAGGGTGGCGCGCCGGGTGATGTCATCACCCGGCGCGCTACTCGAGAGTAGGCCGCGGAGCCCGCTGGTAGTAGCCGCCGGCGCCGGACGTGCCGAGAAGGTAAGTGGCGGGGAAGGGGGCTTACCCCCCCCCCGGAGCCGTCCGCTTCTATCCGCTGGCGCCCGCGGGCGCCAGCGGATGGAAGCAGGCGGCCCCAGGGGGGGTAGGGAGCGCGGGGGAGGGGGTTTACCTGCCGGGGCCGTCCACAGCGGACGGCCCCGGGGGGGGGGAGGGAGTTAGGCCCCCCCTTACCCACCCGCCGCCATTTTTTCCTCATAGACTTGCATTGCAATGCAAGTCTATGGGGAAAAAAATGGCGGCCGATCCAAAAATTTCCGATTTTTGGATCGGGATCGGACTCGATCCGGTCCGGGGGGCCTCCGATTTTGTCCGAACCGGTCCGGGACAAAATTGGAGGTCCCGATCCGGGTCCCGATCCGATCCGGGGGGTCCGTGCACACCCCTATTTTTTAGTCTTATTAAATTCATCTAACTTATTAAATCATAGTTGTTCTTTGCTTCTCCATCACTATTTCTACATATATCCTTATTTGCATGCAATTCTGATTTATACTTCACTGCATTATCTTCCTCTTCCTACTCACCTGTGCCTACCATATGGTCAGTATAGCCAAATCCCAATTTTGAAAAGGAAAGATGTGCTCATCTCTCTTCTCACTGAACTTCCTGTTTTTGTGAGCAAATGCATGAATTGCTTATTTTTTTTTACCCATGGCATAGTTACACTTCTCCATCTATGTCTTCCATGCAAGCAGGTTTCTCAGCTTTGTATTAAAGTCATATTTTCCCTACTATGCTTTATGCTTCTCTATGTGTTTAGGAACATGTGGCACTGTGATCTTATCAGCGGCCCTGTCTTCACTTGTCTTTTATACTTATCAGCATGGCAGTTGTTTGTGTCCTTGGCATCACAGTCCTAATTACATATTTTAAGCAATAAAAAGGGGGAGACTCCTATGTGGGGGGAAATCACTTGTGCTCTAGACCAATGATGGTAGGAGTTTTCTGAGAATGTGCCTATAAGGAGTTCTATCTCTCAACAGTTCCTTGTTAGTACTCTACAGTAGGATAATAATATACTGTAAATAAACTTCCTCAAGGCAAACTGTTCTCTGGATTTAATTGGCTTTACTGGGGATAGTGTTAACTGAGGCACTAGCTTTGCTTTGTGTATTGAACAATGTTTTCCTAAATAAATGTAAACTGTCGCTCGAGCTAAAAGAAAGCTTGATAGTTATTTTCAAGTAGTTAAGGCCGTATTTTAGTCAACAAGTGGTGCAGAATATGCTTTGATGCAACCTGCTAACTCCTCATCTCCTAGAAATAATAAAAAATGCCCCCTTTTGTGTGTTGGGGGGGGGCTGAATTCCAATTGTATTGCATCTCAGCCAGCTCTTAGCAGCCTGTAGTCCAGACAAAGTAGGAACTGAAGGAGCTGGCTATGCCTAGAGCAATAAATGTGTTACTGGGAGAGGGCCTGCTTTTTTTTCTGCTTTTATAATATCAAGCTGAAATGGCAGGCAGTGACAATTCCCAAGCCTTATATCACAATTTTTATTTGTTCAGACATTCCCCTAAAGGCATAAGGTACTGTATGGTGAAAAGGCTTTTCACCAATGTGGTTTCAAACAATTCTCTAGTTGGGAAATAAAGCTTGGCTAAAGTTTGCCCCAAAAGACCAGGTGTTTTCTATAGACATTTTTCAGAGAGTCCTTTCTCTATACACACACACATACACACAGCCAGCAGGGAGTGTGTGTGATGCTGTTTCTACCTCTCATTCTTTCTTAAACATAATTGCTCTGATACCACAAGTGGTGATAGGGTTATAGCCTGGGCTGCCATCTTTCCTCCCAATTCCCCTCACTTGGAGTTCTGCTACATACATTCATAGTGGAGGCCACCATCTTTCCCTCCACAATATCTCTGGAACAATGCTATATTATGATGCATATATTGCAGTTCCATTACCATTTGAAGCAATTTATCTTAAGAAAGGAGAAGAGAAAGAAAAGCCACGGCCCCTGGTACCTTCCTGGTAATTTGCCTGCCCTGCAAAAACTCTTAGAATGTCATCCCTTGCCCCTAAATGCCTCCCTACTTTTTCAGTATGAGAATGGAGCTGTAAAATCAGACAAATGAAAGCTTTGTTATAGTTTTTTGTACTTGGCTGACTAATCAGCTAACCTCTCCCCTTCTTTGTAGTCATAGCTCACTGACATAGTGAGTTTCCAACTCAAAGGAATGAGGAGATATTTGCAAACTGACAGAATACCTATCAACTAGAACTGAAGGCAAAGAAGAAACATGGTAGAATGGGTGGTTTTAGCTTGGGAGTGGGAGAGGGAAGAGGAAATAAAGCAAATCCAGGCATCAGTTTTTCCAGTTAAATAGCAGTTCTGGAAACAAATCAGGGATAGGAGGAGTCTGATGGAGCTAGCCTTCCAGGGTGAATAGAATGGCCCTGTTTCCTACTGCAACTCCATCTGCTGCAGTCTGCTGGAATGGCTGATGCCTGGTAACCATTGAGGGAGGAGTCTGATGGACCCGAATAATAGATAAGGATATGGGTATAAACAACAGCAGATATATATAGGGCAAAATCCAATAGGACACTTCTTCCCCTACTGATTCCCTTCCACAAGTGGTGGGTCCCACCAACTCTATTGTACAAGCAGGACCCACACCTTACACAAGGGAGATTTAGCACTTTTTAGGGGAAACCCCCAAATGAGCGGAAATGCTTGTTTCCGGAAGGAGGCAGGTCAGCAGAGCCCTTTATGGGAGCTTTGCTGACCTGCCTTTTTTCCAGAAATGAGTGTTTCTTCTCATTTTGGGTTGTACTAGAAGAAGCTAGATTATTGTTGCACAAGTGATGGGGACCTCTTATGCCGTGGAATTTATAGGGCAGATGAAAATTATATATTACATGATTTTTTAAAAAAAGATAAGTGTTTTTCGTGGAAATAAGGTGGAATACATTTTAACATGAATAAATAAATCTAACCTAGGTCTGCTTCAAAATGCCTTCCCCCCCACCACAATTTGTTGCCTCAATTTTGTGGAATGGGGATTGAATATTCAAAGAGGCTTGAGGAGACAGGAAGGTTGTGCATTTATCTTAGGCAGATGTATATAATGTCTTGAGTGTTGGCAGCATCTTCTCTCTTTCCTTGTTTACGTGTATGTGTGTGTATGGGGGCAGGGATGTTGTAGTTTGGCCAGCCAGCCAGAAGAACTCTTCTGGTGTGTGGCTATTAGTTGAATTATGTATTCCCCCCCCCCCCCAAGAAAGACAGTCTATGAAGAATATCATTTTTGGAGGCTGGTGACCACCAACCAGAAAAATTCTTAGTATTTTTTGGTAGCTGAATGAAATGGAGGAGAATAGAAAGCCAACCTGCTTGCCATACTGTATACACCTAAGGCAGGATCTACACTACTGCTGTATAATGGTTTATAACGGTATTGACAACAGTTGGGGCCCAGGACACATTCCATATTCCATTTTCAAACTGTTTTCAAAGTGTTATATCCTGGTTGGTGTAGATCTGGTCCAAAAAAGATAAACATGAAGCCTTCTGTTCTCAAAATTACTTTGAAAATGCCCTTGTCAAAACACACACACATACTCTTTTAGGCTGCAATCCTATGACACATATTTGGGAGTAAGCCCCACTGTAGTCAATGAGTCTAACTTCTGAGTAAACCTGCATAAGTTTGCATGATTAATCAGATATATTTTTCCACCAAAAGAAGAAAAAGAAGGTATTCTCACTTTCACAGGAAAAGGGATGTATGCATGTATTACTTTTATGTCACTTATTGTGAGAAATGTAGCACAATGTTTGTTTACACCATAATTTCTTTTTGGTTTTTTTAACCATATGTTTATTTAAAAAGGTTCCACTCAAACAGGATATGCAGAGTCCAGTAATAGGATTATTTTTTCCTATCAGGTTTATATTAGATTTTCACAGTATAGAGATTTCTGCCCGGCATCATTTCCCTACTGTTAATTTAGTGCAAGCACGCCAAGTTCATGTTTAAAATTTGCATTGGTAGGCAACAAAAGGATTGACTCTGATCTGCTACTGTTACCCTAAGGTGTATGATAATGGTGTGCTCCAGACAAGGGAAATAGCAAACCCAAAATATATTTCTCAGAATGATATATTTGCTTTCAACTTTTCAGAAAACAGGATTTGAGCAAGATCTACCTTAAGGGCTAAAGTTCTGCCTGCAGATGCCATAGTTGATCTCTTGGATTTAATTTTCCTACCTGAAAAAGTTATCAATTATTTCAGATGGGAAATTGGCAGAAAAGAGCATTGTACAATTTTGGCAACTGTAGTGAAGGCAAAGGGGTCAATTTAGCTCAGCATTTACATAGCTAATGCATCCAGAACTGTGTGTATCCTGCAATTCTGTAATCACATCATGCAAACAAGGTTTTTGATGTCATTACACAATTTATCAGCCAGAGAAACTCAAATCTGATTAAAAAGGGGGAAATAATTTCCTTCTCCTTCCACAATGAGCTACAAAGATATGTTTGGAAGTGTATTGTTATTATTATTATTATTATTATTATTATTATTATTCTCTCACCTTATATCCAAGGAGCTGAGGGTAGAGCATATGCCCCCCTATTTTATCCTCACAATAACTTTGTGACATAGGTTAGACTGATGGACAGTGACAGGCTGAAGATCACCTAGTGAGTTTGATTACTGATTTGAACCCAGGTCCAAGCCTAACTAGTATAACCACGCCACACTTGCTCTATATATCAATGGCTTGTGACATTTCAGAAGGTGGATTGGGAGAGTTGGCTGAGCAGGAACTACAGTGGTCAGAGTGCTGGGCCCTTGCTTGACTTTCTCATCCCTCTCTCCATCTAGCAGAAGCAAATTAACACATGCAATGCATGAAAATATGCTTATTGCCTTCTACCTCCAGGCTACAGAGGTCCCTATTTCTTGGTTTCAGGCTTGTGCTTTCTTCACCCAGTTTTGGTGTGTGTGTGTGTGTGTGTGTGTTAGTGCAGCATATTATGTAGGACTCAGTTGAACTCTCTCCAAAGTCCTGGTTCTCCTCAATCAGAGTGGGATTTCCTTTGAGAAGTGACACTATTGAGGGTAGGTAGAGCAAAATGCTTCAGAGGAAGGGAGAAAGTAGTGACACCTTAAGGGAGCAATTCTATGGGTCCTACAGAGTGTCTCGGGTAGCATAGGATTTTTTTTAAAAAAAATCTTAGGGTGCCTCTAGATGGACAGTATCTGTTGCAGTGGCTTGAGTTACATGACGAAGCTGCCAATTCGAAGCCATCTAGGGGCAAAGGGGCTTTGCTGCGAACTAAAAAAGTTGGCTATTTAGCGTGACTTTTTTAGTTTGCAGCGAAGCGATGACGGCTTTTGCCATCTGTCACTTTTTCTCCGCCACTTTTGGGGAGGCCTACCCAGTCTATGGCGACCAGTGATTGGTCGCCATGGGCTGGGTCGGGAAGGGGGTGATCTAGCAAGCCATAAGCTCACTCACCACCTCCATGCCACGCCTCACCAGTCCTCCCTCATTTTAAGTTTTAAAAAAACAAACAAAAAAACCTTACCTACACGCCTCCACTGTCCTCCCCCAACATTGTGTAATTTTTTAAAAAAAACCTTGCCTGAGAGTAAGGGAGCTGAGGCTCCCAGTCCCCCCTCCAGCTGCCGTCACGCCGCCAAATGTGCTGCTGTGCAGGTGGCTCCACAGGAAAAGGCACCATCATGCCCTTTACGTCAGGACTGCTGTAAGGGGCGTCAATGCGCCGCGCGACACCGGGGAACCGCCACGGCGCAGCGCTCCCGGCATCATGAAGATGAGGCCTTGGATCCGAGGTCAGAGTCAGCATTCCAACCTTGGACCCAGGAGTCCAAGTACCACTCCCTCTCGTCCTTGCAGCTGAGGTGGTGAAAACAAATGTGATCTCAGAGAGGAGGGAAATGGAAGCTTCCATGGGCAGGGAGGGGAAGGGACTGGGTAGCCTGGCTTACAACGAATCCTCCCATTCTGCAGGGCTCTAGACAGACTATGCCATTGGATATTGAAAGGGTAGAGGACATGGAAGCTATTCTGAGGGGAATATGTAACTGTTTTCTAGGTAACTAGAAGATTTTACAATGTAATTTAGCCCCATTGTTAAAGTTAATTAAGGTCTCAGTTACGAAGCAATTCCCCAGGTTTTGTAACAGTGAAATGTTTTTTTTCCTGTAGACCACAAGTCTGTAAAGCAGAGAGTAAGTTGATTAGTCTTGCTTTGTAATAGGGGTTAGCACCTTCTCTTTTGATATTTTACAAGCAGGTTTTTCAGTCAAGGGATGTGATCCACCATCAACAGACTTCACTGAAATGAACATCAACTCCAGCAAGAACAATACAGAGTGGTGAATCAGACCCCACATCTGTGTTTCACTAGTTTTCTTTAGGCTGTCCTGGCAAAAGTGTCAGCAGCATCTGGCCCAAACACACACACACCTTTTCTTTTTCCTTTTTTTTTTTTTTTGCAAGCTTGCTAGGTAACTCTAATCCTATTATTGCAAAAATAGATAGATATTTTTTTCCAAACAGCAGGGGCAGGAAAATAAACTGGCCAGGAACAGGGAATAGCTTTTGCAATAATATATTTCTTTAACTAGTGCTTCACCTGTCTAAACCTCTGAGCATAAACCTTTCCAAGTAAAGCAGCTTCAAAATAATAACTAAACTCTATTGCAATGAATTTAAGGGCATAATGCATATTTTCAGGAGTTCATCTTTCGTCCATTATAAACTGTTCCATTTGAATGGAAAACCTACCACAGTGATCAAATTCTGCATTTTGGTTAAATAAAAACAACTTTGGGTAGCATAGGTTATCTTAATGGGTGATCCTTTTCAAACCTAGCTTTCAACATATATTTTAGCTTCGTCACAAATGGGGGTGGGGGAGAATATAACTCAGAAGTATTTTATAAATATGAAACATCCACGTGCTCCTGATTCAGAGAAGTATATGTTTTATATGTGTTTTCCTTTTTAATTGGGATTTGAGGAAGGGAATTAACTGATGTCAAATATCCACTTAACATCCCTTTTAAAACATTCTGATATGGGCTGTCACACTGTATGTTGTGATGCTGGTTTGAATGGAATGTGGGTTAAAAATCATGGTCTTGTAGAAGCTACTGCTTATGAAGCTTTCAAGCATATATAGTCCAGGTTGTAGGAGCTACTGCTTATGAAGCTTTCAAGCATATATAGTCCAGGAAACAAGGCCGTGTGTATACATAACAGGGAATAAGAAGCAAAATATCCTTCAGAGCCTCCTGAATATGCCTCCATTTTCTCTCTAGGCAAAATGTCTTAAGTGTAATAGGATAGATTTACTTCATATCCCTGCATTCCTTTGTCTGGAAGGAATTCAATAAGTAACCATTCTGGAGTTACCACCTGCATACTAAGTGGCAAACGGTGCTTCCTCACCTCACTCCCTCAAAGGACAGAATATCTCTGATGCTTTAGGCCAGATTCAAACTATTGGTTTAGAATGAAGGGGGATCCGTAACACATCTGCTATACTTGCACAAAGCCAACATTAGTTCTGGATTAGGTGAATCTGAGGCCATGCCAGACCTTGTTTTGTGCCATGTGTTTTCAGTAAACATGAGGGCAACTTGTAGCAAAATAAACACCGGGCAACAGGACTCTATTAGCAACAAGGCTAAATAAATTATATAACATGGCCCACATCTAACTGTACTTGTACAAATTTCTTCCCCAATTTTCAATTACCTGGCCCTGCTCCCAAAGTGAAACTGGTATATTTTCCCTGCTTTTATATTTCCAGGTTCTGCATAAATGGCTCAGCATTCCTTTATGTTTCCCCTTCCTTGGCATCAGGGACAGATGATCTGGACTACAACTGCCATAAGCCACAACTGCCATATCTACATTACCAATGCACACATGCACATTGATAAAACACTGCAAAAACAAATCTTGATATATGATAGTACATCTGGTTACATCAAGTTCCTTTTGGTGTGGTGTTTTACTAATGCCTACATACACTTTCATGTAAACCAAATCACCAATGGTGCATTGGTAAATTTTGAAGTGCAGGATTTCATCATGGCAGCAAAGGATTTTGTTTGGTCTACATTTTTAAGAGAGTCTGTCTAACTTCCACTTCCCAGACTAATAAACAGATAGGACAACAACTATCCTTTGGATTGGGCACTTTTCTGAATTAGCATTGCAGTTCCCAGCTCAAAAGTTCCATACAAAAATGTGTGCAAAATAAAGGGGAGTAAGCCTCTATAAAGGAAATACACAGCCCCTTCTTCTACACCTTCCCACTGTGCATAGTTTGAAAGTGAGCACAGGGGAGAGGGGTTGCAACCACTTGCTCTGACCTCCACAAACTCAAGTGAAGAATTTCTGTCTGGACTCCCCCATCCACTCACCAAGCTATCTGCCATCCATTGCCCTGTGGGATGTATCCAGAGAGAGAGAGAGAGAGAGAGAATTAGAGGAGGAGGAGGAGGAGGAAGACCCCTGCTCCTATTTCAGATGGACTCTCCCTGTCCAGGGTCATCTTCCACCAACTGCCTAGAGGGAAGAATTTGTTAATATTGTTTATTGTGATTTTCTAATTTTTATGTTACTTATAGGATTTGTATCCTGAAGGGTGATATATAATTAATTGTAATAAAGACATAAATAATTCTAGTGGAGGCTAGTGTCTCCAATTTTGGTAGGGCTAATTTGGGGATAGGGCTCAGCACTTGGATAGCTCCTCTAGAGTTTTGGCTGATTCTCACTGAAACCCAAAATGGATTTGCAGCCCCACCGAAATCAGAGCCACCAGCTTCCACTAAATAATTCCATGGAAGAAGCCTTTGCACATGTGCAGCTGGATGTGTGCAGGGGGCTCTATATATCAGGGTTCTTAAGTGCACTTACAGCCCATTTCACACTTCTACTAAAATGGTTAGAGGTTGGGGGGAGCAGAGGGCAGGGATGATACCAACAGGCACAATCTCATCCTGTTCTCCATGAGTTCATTACATTCATGGGATGAGGGAGGATGTGGAAGGGGCTAACTAAATATGAAGATGGTTATGCACATCCTTGCTCACACATGCACATGAACTGTCATATGGACACAGTAATGAAGGATCTTTCCCAGAGGTATGGTGCATACCCTACACACCATGCTTCAACACAGGGAGGGGGAAACAGCTTCTTCAGTTGGGAAACATGACCTTGAGAACTCTGAATAATTATTGCAGCTTTCTATGTTCAGAAATATCTTACAGAAGAGAACAATTAGTTCATATGCCAACCCCCTATATCATATGGACCAGTATACTTGTTTTAATAGTTCTAACAGAGGTGGAGAAAGTTGTGGACAGGGGAATTAATCTTTGCCAAAAGGAGTGAGGAAGGTACTATGGAAATAGCACAGAAGTATATGGATGGCTATACATGAGGGATCTCATGTACATAGTGTAGGCCTTGTGAAAGGCAGGATACATAGATCGTAGGAATATTAGAAGAAAGAGAATTTCAGGATCAGGGAAACACAAAGGGCCTCACTTCCTGGTAGGTCAATGATTCTTGGAAATGCACAATGGGTACAGAGGTTACCTTGGTCTCCCAGGAAATTCAAAATGGGATTATCACACCAAGCTTCTAAGACACACTTGAGTACTAAGCTATTCAAGAACAGCCAAATGTATGATATACCCACATGGCTCTGCTGGGCTCTTAGTGCTTGTGGCCATATTGGGGAGAATGAATGGCTGGGAATTGTGTTATTATAGACAAGTAGTTTAATTGAAAATCTTTAATTTTTTTCTTTTTCTTTTCTTTTTCTTTTTCTTTTCTGTTTAGTGTGCAGAGCCTAGATTAAGGCTTCTTCTTAGACCTTGATTACAACAAGGTAAATAAGAAACGTGGAGGTGAGCAAGGAAACAGCAAAGGAGGTGAAGAAGGAAAGCTAACTAAAAGGCCTTATTGGTCATTCCAACATAACGTTGCCATGAAATATCTTGGAAGTAGGTCTTCTCAGTTATAGAACCCATCCTCTGGAACACTCTCCCACACACAATTTGAGAAGCAGAAACTGTGGCAAGTTTTAAATGCTGCTTGAAAACATATTTGTTTCACAGGCTTTCCCTCATTTGCAGTGGACTAGGACACTACTCTGTTTTACTGTTTATTTTTTCTGATCCAATTTTTTAAATTCTTGTTTTTATATGTTTTTAATATTGTATACATATGCATTTTAGTGTAAAGTGCTTGGAAATTTTATTACAATAAGCAGTACATAGGTAGTATAAATAAAAAGGAATTGGGAAAAGGTGTGGCCATGCACCCTCATGACCACGTCAACACACAACCTCAAATTCCCAGCTTGTCCACTTAACTATTGGACTCAGAGCCAGTAAAGTCTATGAAGGATGTAGCTCCTGTAAGGGACAGGGCTTTGGCAGAGCAGCTTAATGAATTTACAGGATCGGGCATGGCACATTATGAAATTTGGCTGGAGAGACTCGGGGTCAAATAATAATAATAATAATAATAATAATTTATTTCTTACCCGCCTCTCCGTCTGGATCGAGCGGGGAACAACAACATGATAAAATACATAAAACTGATTAAAACATGACACATATTATTAAAACTGCATAAAAATCCTAAAACATCCTAAAAACATCCTTAAAACATTCTAAAATAACAAGTTATGTTAATGATTTAGCATGTAGCTGTTGATCATCTTATTTTTTTAATATTTAGAATAATTGTGTGCAGCCCCATACGGACTGAGACCACTGGGAGAGGAGGATTAAGCAAGCCAGGATTGTAAACCAGTAACAAGCCAGGATCCCAGTTTAGGTGTCACAACAAACTTTCTCCTCCTAGTTAGTTTTACCCTCATTCAAAGGGAGGAGCAAAGCCAGAGCAAATGGGCTGCATGGACCAGCATAGTGATCTTACTTATAGTTACGTGTGAATGCAGCCATTCAGAGAAACATAATGGAGCATTATGTGTGAATAAGCGCTCTATAACAACGAGATAATTTTATCATATTTAAATTTTTGTAAACCGCCCAGATAGCTTTGGCTATGGGGTGGTATATAAATATAATTAATAATAATAATAATAATAATTCATTTTTAATTTACATAGATCTGTGCCGATTACATGCACGTATCCTTCCTGGATAAAAGCCATTGTAGTACATTTATCAGAAGAAAATATCACAACAAAGAGTCATTTAAAATAGTTTTTAGTGAAATATGTATTGTGCAGTTCGGCAGCAACTTGAAAATGCTTTATTGCATCAAGGACATTTTGAACAGTCTGGACTATTTTTGTAATACACATGCCAGATTTCTCTGTAAGAGCCTCATCATTTCTTAAATATACATATATATTTATCCAATAGGTTGTGTAAACAAATTCAATACCTACCTAGCAAAATTTTTCATGTCGTGAAGTCTTATTGAAGTATGCCCTTGAAAAAAGGTTAACTTCCATTTGTAGTTCTGCTGTAAAAGCACTTTAGGATTTGCTCTGAAAAGCAAAGAATGAAGGAAGAGAAAAAGCTGAATAGTGGGAGCGAATTTTAACTATGTCCAATCAAATGAGATCAAATTTACCCAACAGCAAGAGTCAAGTTGTTATTTAAGATTGATATCACAGGGTCCTAAACTAGCAGTCTGCAAGGTAAGACAGGGTAACCCAGGAAGCTCTTTTATATCAGGTCAGACTATTTATTCATTTAGAGCAGTACTATTACTATGACTAGCAGTACTTCTCCAGGGTCTCAGGGAGAGGGATTGAATCTGGGATCTTCCACATGTGATGTTGGGATAGGTGAGAATTTTGTTCCTTCATCTGAATAGAAACATCATGGTTCTGTTTAGCATTTCAGTGGTGGGAGTTGGACAGAACTGAAAAGCCTGAAATAAAACTGAAAATTTCTTGCAGCCTTTCTTCCCTCCCAAATGAACAAATTAGCTATCCAAAACCTGTTCCTATTATGGTGAAAGAGTATGTTAGCAACACATCTTGCAACTAATCCAGTTCTATAGTCCAAGATGGGAGAATATGGCAGATGGGTTGATGAGCCTAGTAAATTCTTTTCTATAAGAACCATCCCAGGAGACTAGACTTTTATGTACTCCCCATGGTGCATAAATCAGTGTTAAATCTACTTGGCAAGCCCGCTTAAGAATTGATTTACTAACTTAGCCAATTTAACAGTTTACAGACCTTTTCCATATACAACCTGATACAGATGCTCTATTGTTGTATTTAAAGCACCACAGGTGTTGATCAAAAACAGTGTCTGAGAGGAGGATAGTGCATGGGTACCTGTCAACTTTATGTCCAATAATGTGTTTTGAAGTAAATCTGCAGATACCCAGCCACTTGGTTGCCTAGGGCAATTTTTGTTTGGCAGCTTAAAGAATAACAGTTTTCTCTCTTTAAAAAGAACTTTTTAGCTTCTCTTGTGCTATATACAGTCAGCATACTCAGTCACTGTAGCCCTGCAGCCCAATCTAATATAATGGTTCTGCATGAGTTGAAAGCAACCGTTTCCTTTCACTTGTACACAGTGCTTCGTAGTTTACTTTCTAGCACCTTGCAAACTATTGGCAGCAAATAAATGGTAATTAGTGGCCTATATGATAAGGCTATAGTTCTGAAATAGGAGTTCAAAAGACAGTGTAAAAATAATTTTGGATCATTTTGTGCATTTGTGAATTCCTTGTTTTCCATGTTCTTCTGGATGTGCTACTCCTCGTATGAGCAACAATTTTTTTTAGATTGGCTTCCATAACTGACACCTAGAGACAAGTTATTTCCTTTTATTGTATTGCACTTTTAGAAAAAAATGCTTTTGGGTGAGCACCTACATCCCATTGTAATGTTTATGATCTACTGGCAGCACTCTTTCGTCCATAGTGTCTTCATCCTTAGTGGCTTGTGTGTCTGTCTGGCGAGGCCCTGCTGGGCCTACAGTCTCAAACAAGGAGCAGTCAACACACCAGGATCCTTTTGCTAAGGCTGAGGAGAGCTCTATCCCTATGGGAACGGATGTCAACTCCACTGGGATACCATCTCTTGCCGGCCACTAGAGAGAGGATTTTAAGAGGCGAGTTTGTTGATATCTTCTCCGTGTCATTTTGAGAATTTGAAACTCGAGATAAGGACAAAAACACGGATAAGGATCATGATAGGGCAAGGCAGAAGAAGGTAGCCCGTACGTGTGCTAACTGGTTGCCAGATTTCTTAATTTACATGGGAGTTATACAACAGAAATTCCCAGAGTAAAGTTGAATCATGACTAAATATTTAGATATAGTCTACCAGGCTTATACAGAATATGAGAATGGGGCCTGGCTGGCCTATGATGAAGCATTTCATATGCAAGCAGCATTTGACACATCCCTCAGATGGGATTTAAAAGACCGGGACATCTGGCTGAAATTTATGATGCCATCCAGGCCTGGTTTTGGTGACAGGTCCGATAGCGGACATATTTTAGCTAAACAAACCCCTGTTGCAGTACCTCAGCTGGGCGGGGGGCAGGCAGTTCAACCCTGCTCCCTCTGTTGGGAATATAGTACCAAAGGGTCATGCTCCATCTCATTCACTCCCCAGCTCTCCCTTTGCAGATTATCAATAAATGTGGCCCATAATTTGAACCATATATACTTGTGTCATCTCTTTATTTCCCCACTTTTGCCCCACAAACTATTTTAAAGCAGTAGTGTAGATCTGCCCCAGAGCACATGCATCACCCCACTGAAACCCCACCAGCCTTCACTGTGAAAACCCATGTAGGAATGGTGAACTTGCAGCCTAGTCTGAAGAGATTGCCAGGAAGGAAATGAAACTCTCATACAGAGATCCAGTGGCTGGCAGCCCAGGCCATCGAAGGAGGCAGCTTTAGCTCCCCAAGAAAGCATGTCATCAGTTTCCTGGGCCCTTTCCCTGGAATGTCAAAGGCCCCAACAAAAGATATCAGAGTGCTGCAGAACTGCTATATTCCAGACTAGAGCATGGCAAATTTAAGAAGGCACTCTTAACCAAGGAGGGTATGGCTAGGGATGTGTAAATCAGAAATACACGGGCTCACCAAAGTTCTCCAAATTCAAAGCTTGTTCTGATTTGAGTCATATCAGATTACAATCTTTTTTGAATGGAAGTATGCACATATTTTCATGTATATTTTTCCAAATCTATGCCTCAATTGTGCACAGCTTTTAAAGGGATGTATTCTTCTCTTATTGATTAAAGCAGATGTGTGCACATTTTTCAAATGTACACATGCTATTGAACACTAGGGCTGTGCACAGAGATCCAGATCGAATCGGGCTGATCTAGATGATCCAGATCTGGATCTGAAATCTGGATCTCCGGATCAATCTGAATCAGATCAGATCGATCCGGATGCCATCTTAGGTGATTTTTGAAGCCATAGGTTTTCATGGGGGGGTGACGAAAGGGCTATCACTTTTTTATTTTAAAAGCTATCAAGTTGAAACTTGGTGACATCGCAGATGGGGTGTAGGTAGTCATGTGTGTAAATTTTCAGAAACATATGTGCATGTGTTTACTCACAAGTAATTTTTGAACAAATAATAATAATTATTATTATTATTATTTATAGCCCGCCTCTCCCTTCGGATCGAGGCGGGGAACAGCAACAATATAAAACACAAAAATCACAACAGTTAAAATCTTAAAAACAAGAGAAAAATACAACATTAAAAACATCTTAAAATTCATCTGGATAGGCCTGTCAGAAGAGGACAGTCTTCATGACTCTCTTGAATTCATGAAGACTGTCAATTTGTCTAACCTCCTCCGACAGACCATTCCATAGTCTGGGAGCGATGGAAGAGAAGGTCCTCTGGGTAACACCCGCCAGCCTAGTTCTGGCTGGCTTGAGTAAATTCTTCCCAGAGGACCTAAGTGTGCAGGGCAGATTGTATGGGAGAAGGCGATCCCGCAAGTACCCTGGACCCAAACCATGTAGGGCTTTAAAGGTAATAACCAACACTTTATACTTCACCTGGAAACTGATTGGCAGCCAATGAAGCGATTTTAAAACTGGTGTGATGTGATCACCCCTAGATGTACCGGTGACCAACCTGGCTGCCATATTTTGAACAAGTTGAAGTTTCCGGACTATGGCCAGGAAGTGCTTATAACTTTTTTATTTTAAAACATATCAAGTTTAAGATATGGAGTGGAGGTACACATGTATGGTAAATTTCAGAAATAATTGTGCACACATGTAGTGGCCAATAATTTTTGAAAAATGATAATTTCCTTGTTTTAAAAATTTATAGCCACTACACGCATGCACCAATGTTTCTCAAATTTCCCACACATATGTACCTTCACTCTATGTGCAATGTCACCAAGTTTCAACTTGATATGTTTTAAAATAAAAAAAAAGTTATAAGCACTTTCTGGTCAGTTGCTCAAAAATTACTTGTGAGAAAACACAAGTATAGCCCTTTGTCTACTCTCATGGAAACCTATGGCTTCAAAAATCACCTAAAATGGCATCCAGATCGATCCAGTTCGGGCTCTGAATTGGATCATACAGATCCAGATTGGGCAGATCCGGATCCAGATTGGGGGGTTCGTGCACAGCCCTATTGAACACATATCCTAGAAATGTATGGACTTTGACCATAGCTTCTGTCCAAGTGCATGTTCACTCCAGTAGGTATGACCTCGGTAAATCCTGATAAAAAAATGAACTGAATAGGATTTCTCATATATTCCTACTTAAGGCCTTGTTCAGACATCAGGGCTTGGCACCAGTAGGTAGGCCTGGCAGAGGGATTGTCATTTAAAATAACCCAGTGTTTCACTCAGCAGCTGTCGCATGCCTGTGGTCAGGAATCTACAGAAACCTTTGGTTGAAAGGAAACCCCTGCACTTGGGTTTCCTATCTCCTGGGGTGGGGTTTCCTATCTCTGAATTAGTAGTTGGGTTCTAAGAGCCTGAGCTAATTGCATACAGTCTAGCCAAATTGAATCAGTGAGTTTGGCTATAAGATATTTCCCTTCCCTTCCTAATGCTTTCTGTTTGAATTGTGGAACTGAAGTTGTGTTTGGGTACCATAGTATGCACAGGTCTCCAAGTTGTTTATTTACCTGCTGTCTGTTCTTCTGTTTACCATATCTGTATTTGTAATTTGATGCATTGTCTTTTTGATTTTTATTGCTGCTTTTAGATATTATGAGATGCCCTTGTTTTGTATTACTTTTGCTTATATTGTTTCACTGTGATGATTCTACTAGTTGTTATACTGATTAGAATGCAAATGCCTGTTGATAGATTCTGTCTGAACAAATTGGGGGTTTGTGTATGTATTGTGAACTGCTTTGAGCACAATTGTCTTTGGAAAAGCAGCATCTAAATTAGAATCTCATCTACAATCTAAATTAGAATCTAATCTCAGTTCAGCTGTGGCCAGTATTGGAGCAAATAGTTTGCCTTGAGACAATGTGTGTTCATGCAGAATGTCTGGCTAATCTTTTGTTCTGACATCGGGTCTCCGAAAACCTGCTTTCTCTATCTGCACAGCACTGGTTTCTTCCCTGCAGTCTTTCAACTGTTGCATTCTGCTGTTATCTTTTGTCTGTCCATGCAGCTCCATCCTGTCCCCATAACATTTGTCCTATCCTGGTGAGTCTCAAGTGACTAAAACAGGAATCTTAATAGTGTGGGCCATGATAACTTAAAACAAAGCCTTTCAGGTTATATAAACTGTAGGCCTTTCTCCATAAAAGACCATGAGAAATTTCCCTATTCCCACCTGCTTGCCGTTGAGATCTTGCTTTATACTCCTAATACAAGGCTGCTTCAGATTACTTAAATACTTAGCTTCCATGTTGGTTAAAATGCTGTGAGAAATTTCCTTTTCTTCTTCTGCAAAAGGGCAATGTTGCATTTATGCCATAAAAAACAAGCACAACTGAGCCAAATCGATGTACTTGACTCGTGTGTGTGTGTGTGTGTGTGTGTGTTTGTGCATGTTTCGGCTGTGCTGACTCATCTGCAGTATTTGTAGCTTGCCAAAAGCTTTAGCTGGGGAGCATCTGGAAGGTGAGCCATTTGGAAGAGTGTCGACAAAATGAAGGAACATATTCCAAGTTTCCCACCTTTCTTTTATCCTAGCTATTTCTGCTCTTTTTATGTCTCGATTGTACTGTAGTGGCAGAGAAGTTGAAATGGCATTGGGCTGAACATCCTTTTTACTTTTCCCAGTTGTGTGTTTTTGTCATTTTACACACACCTTTCACTGTTAATCAGGCAATGTATTCAATTTACAATGTATCATCTACCAAGGGACAGGGAAACAAGATAAGGCTACCTCCTTTCTCTAGCTGCATTTGTACCTGTTTGAGGTCAATGATTATTTTCCCAAGTTCCTGACATAGGAAAGGGGTGGAGAATTATATAGGAATGAGAACCAATGTGAATAATTTAAATTAAGTGAATCTCTGCAACACAAAGGCATATACATCTGCATGTGTGCATGAACATTTCACGCACACAATTATATGTAGGCATGTGCATACCTTTTGCACATATTTTCTTTGGCCCCTTTGTGCATCTACAAGCATGGATACAGGTTGGAGACAGGATTGTTCTCCCAGTACTATCCAGAAATTTGAAGTGAAGTTTGACAGAATCATTGGAATGAATCCTAAGATAAGATAACTTAAAATTGGTTCAGAGCAACTCCTCTGCAAACAGTGGACTCCTCCAAAAGCCTCTCTGTGGGATGGATGTGGAGTTGCTGAGTGAGGCGGAATTGCCCCAAATCAGGCTAAGTTCCTATGATAAGTCAATTTAAGGGAATCCATGAAATGTGTTACCCATGATCGTTCCCATTATTGTCCCCCATGCCCTATCCCTCTGACCATCTAGGCAGTCTTTGTGAGAGGATGCAGGGGAAGGAGGCACTTGGAAACTTTCCTTCCATGAACTTTCTGACATTAATTTATATCCAAGCTGTTGTATTGTGTGTTCAGTACCAGAGCTGGGCGAATTCCCGTATGCCTTGTTTGCACTATGCTTGCTGAACTCCCACTGCTTGCCCGACCCTTCCAGGCATGTGAGGTGAGCCACCAGACAGGCTGCAGGAGCCTGACATGAACTTACATCTCTCTCTCTCTCTCTCTCTCTCTCTGTCTCTCATCCATGAGTGTCATTTGTGCAAATTCGCAGCTGGAAATAGTTATGGGAGATGTGATTCATGCAAATTTGCAGACATAAATAGCACAATTTGCATAAAATTGCAGGCATAAAGGGCCAATTATGATATAATTTTGCACAAATTGCAGTATTTATGGCCATGAATTTGGGCAAATTGCAATTACATGAATATTTCCAGCCACAAATTTGTGTGAATCCTGATTAAAAAAGCATAAAACCATGAGCTTGCCTGAGTTGGCATGCACTGAATTGAGACAGCTCAAGAATACATGAGCTGGTGTCTGGTGGGCTGAGCTGGCGAAAATTCGCCGAGCTCCATCTCCAAACCGGATTTCTCCAACATCCCTATTCAACACATAATCATTTCTATCATCTCTGTTAACAGGTTTTGCAAGGTTTTGAAGAGGTTCAAAACCCTGCAATATCTGTTTGTCTGGAGAGAGCACTGGGACAATGAAATGAGTGTGTACAAAACCCCTATCGTACCACCTTCAATTCCATTTTTTTTAAAAAAATATGATTGTTCATAGCAGTGACAGAGGGTTGATCTGACCCATCATATGGTGCCAGCATGGATTCCCCATCTCCATTATCCCCAGCCATCCAGGGGGTGAGTGGACAGTGTAGCTTAATTCAACCTACAACTGCAAGCCTTAATTGTGCAGTTCATTCCCAGATAAAAATTCAGGATGAATAGCAAATTAGATATAGTTGGCTCTGACTATGCTGACCCCTTGAGAACACCTGGGTATCCCTATCCTTTGCCCCACCAGCATAAGGGGCACCATTACTGAAATAACTGTATAGAACAGTTATGACTATCAATTTGGATGGCTATAGAAGGAGATTGGACAAATTCCTGGAGGAGAAGGCTATCAATGACAATCAGACCTGCTGGCTATGTGCTACTTCCAGTATCAGGGGCAATATTCCTATGTACACCACATGTTGGGTGACATGGGCAGGATGATGCTGTTGCAGTCATGTCCTGCTTGTAGTTTTCCCATGGGCAGCTAGTTGGCCAATGTGTGAACTGAATGCTGGACTAGATGGACTTTGGTCTGATCCAGCATGCTTTTCTTATATTAGCTTAAAGACTAATTTATTCTGGCATATGCTATATACCACAACAGTATATACCAAAAGAAATTTGTGAGTCTTTAAGGTGTCACAAGACTCTTAGTTGTTTATAAAATATGAGTAGACTTCCATAGTGTATATTCTGAGCTGTCATCATTTAGGTTTTGCACTTGCAAAATACCAGAAATATTTTTTTCAATCAATATAATCACTCCAATCATGTTCAAGAAAATCCAACATCAGCAGTTCAACACATAACAGTTCTACCAGCATAGTAAAACAACACAATCATACAAAACTGCAAAGTAGGAAATGATTGCCTACTCTCACCACAGATTTCTGTTACGGATAGCATCTGGCCTTTTCTTTAGTTCCAAGATAACCCTCAGAATACAAGCAGATGAGTATAATGATATTTCGAAGATATCTTCTTGAATCCTGATCTATCTATCATGTGTCTTTGTAAGTACCCATAAACCTATGGACAAATCAAGGCTTGTATTAATCCAGGAGCAAAGCAAAGCAAAACAAAGAAGTTGTTAGTTTTATGTGAGCCGCATGAAACCAATACTCTAAAATGATTATGTACTGCCTGGGCCAAACCTTATGCCTACACTATGTTTAACAGTGCCAGCATGTCACTTCCATAAAGCATCTACATCCGTTGCTAAAGATGGAAGAAAAGAATTTATCAGAATAAAAGGCAGCTATCAGGAACTCCTGACAGATTTCTTTTCTGGCTCAGCAAGCTTTCCTCAGTTGGATTCTGCACAGCTATTTGTTTTCATAAACAGCTGTATAATTCTTTCGGCTTGTGCATTTCTTTACTGTGAAGCCTAGCTTCCTAAGCTGGTTGTCAGTTCCAACATGTTACCATTCCAAATCATATACAGTTGGTAGGTGTTAGCTTTCCCTTCATCTCTTGTTGTTATTGATTTAATTTTCCTTTGGCAACTAATTTAATAAGATTTTGGTCATTGCCTATGAATCAAAAATTCTGATATGAGAATCAATTATTTCTCTTTCTAAAAATAAACTAGATTCATGGGGTAAACTCCAACATAAGTCCTACATACAGTAGTCCAATTGAAATGAATGGAATTTAAGTTGGTCATGACTAATGTAAGTCCCATTTATTTCAATGGGTCTATTCTAAATACGATTTACATCGGATTTTACCCATGGTAGCCTCAAACCAGCATTGCCTTTTATGGTGTGGGGGGGACGGGACAGTTCATACATGTATATCCATCATGACTGAAGTGGTATGTCTGTATTTGTGCTTAGGATGCTGTATTTCAATGAAAAATGAAAAATGAGCAGTTGCTCTCAAAATAATGCCTCTGAGTGGGTAAAAAAGATCCCAGTTCTGGAGAGAGATAATAGTTCTACTCTTGTCTCTTTTAGTGGAACTTCAGATTCATATCTTTGTTTCACAATTTAGGCAAAATGGGAATAAATATAAGTCATAGCTGATTATATGCCTAGAGAGAAGTTGCATATACAGAGAGAATCACAGGTTTGCAAACCTTCTGAGGTGGCTCTAGGGTGACCAGATAAAATCCAGGTCAGGGGTCATGTAACTTTAAGAGTTGTAGAGAAAAGGGAATTTCAGCCAGTGTCATTTGTATGCAATTAGGTCCTGGTGAAATTCCCTCTTCATCACAACAGTTAAAGTTGCAGGGGCCCTGCCTTCTTTTGTATATGGTCACTCTAGTATAGTGCCTGCACCTTTAACTGTTGTGATGAAGAGGGAATATCACCAGGAACTAATTGCATACAAATGACATTGGCTGAAATTCCCTTTTCTCTACAACTGTTAAAGTTACAAGAGCCCTGACCTGGATTTTATCTGGTCAGCCTAGCTAAACCACAAACTGAGGTAAAGTCTGGAACACATAGTAGTGTTTTTTGTGGCTTTATCAGAAAACAACTTCCTAATATAAAGAATTATTATATTGCTAATCAGTTAAGATATGTTATAAATAGTATATTAGGGGAGGAAGATTTAGGATGATTAGAAATGCAAACAGGAGAACTAGATTTCAAATTGCAAAATATATTTTTTTAATTAAAATTCAAAAGAAAGATTTGAGGGGACTGGACAACCCGTTGCTGAAAAATATTCTAGAGATCTGGGAGAAAGTTAAAGGAAAGTTAATACCAGGAGACTCTCCACTCGCCCCAGTGGTAGTAGTGAGAAACTTCCCAAGGAATTTAAAAGTAGAGTTGGAAGGGAGTCTGAAGGATCAGGAAATTATTAAGTTAAGGAATTGGATGGAAAGAATGATAGATAAGGAGCAAATTAGAGAGTTATTAAAAGGACAAAAGATAGCTTGTTTCAAAGGTTTACAATTGGAAAAATGGACACAGGAATGGAAAATGAAAAATAAGAAATGTAGAAATAATACAAGGTTTGAAGATTTAATTGAATCAAGAGGAAGAAAGGAAGAAACTAAAATTAAAAAAGGTTTGACTAGTGAGATATACAAAATATTGATAGAGGATGATTATCAGGACTCTCTTAAAATTATTTAAAAAAATTGGGAAGATGATGTAAAGGAGCAAATCAATGAACATAACTGGGGGAGGATATGGGATGCAAGAATGTTAAAGCTGTTGTCGATTAGAATTAAGGAGAATTATTATAAGACAGTATGGAGATGGTATTTAAAACCGGTAAGATTTCATCAGATAGATAAAAAAGTATCCAAGAATTGTTGGAGGGGATGTCAGGAGGTTGGAACTTATTTTCATATGTGGTGGAGCTGTGAATATGTACAAAAAAATTGGGAAAGGGTGTTTAAAGAAATAAGTGAAATAATTGGAAGTAAACTGGAATTAAGCCCAAAGCTGGCTCTACTAGCAATATGGGATAAAGGAAACGAGAATATAAGCAAGAGAGAATTGATAAACAACCTCCTGGCTCCCGTCAGAATAATGATTGCTAAAAATTGGAAAGGCCAAGGGATATATACTATAGAAGAATGGTATAAAGAAATATGGGATATGGCACTTAATGATAAGCTGACGTGTAAAATGAAAATAATGAGGGGAATGTCCAATAAGAATGATTTTGGAGATATATGGAGCCCATTTTTGGAATATGTATTAAGAACGGGGAAGGGGCAAATACCTTCAAAAGAGTCTTTACAATTTTGGAAAGATGAATAGTGAATAATTGAAGGTCTCCTGGGGGGGAGGGGTGCACGGGGGGTATGTTGGTTATGTATTGTATCTTATGTTGTTTTATGTTGTATTATGTTGAAAAAAAATTTTTTTTTTAAAAAGAAAACAACATTACAGGGCAACGCTGAAGCCACAAGAGAATAAGGGCAGTACTGTCATTTGATCAGTTCCATAAAGTCTCTATTCACATTGCAGCAAGACATATCCTACTGATATTATGTTTGTATTCCCTAATCCTGTCCCACAACACACCTCTACACGTATTTAGCATGATGCCTGAACAGAGCCTGTGGGCATACAAACTACATGTCCATAGGTTCCGTATGCAAATTATGGACAGTGCTTTTGGCAAGCATGATGGGAACATGTTATGGAGCATGGAACAAAGAAGCAATGCCTTCATCACTTTCTCAGTACCGCCACTGGATGTCTAGTGCTGCGACAGAGGTACTGGAAGCACATTGCTAGTTGGCCACAGGCAACGGCATATATGTTTAGCATGGAACAGGCCCAGGGTGCTGCTGCACATAATACAAAAGGAAATATTTATGTTCATTATGCTTCTTGTAACTCTTTTCTTTCCCAAAAACTAGAGTTACATTTTGCTGGGATTCCTGCTGCAAGGATACTTTACATATAAATAATGGCAACTGATAGCTTACATGTTGAAAACGAACTCTTGTTTTATACATATGTGGTTGCACTAATGTTCTGCCTAACTAGCACCTCTGCTCAGATATTTAAATTCCAAATTTGCAAAATTAGCATGTTTTGTATATCAAATTCACTTTAATTCATGTAAATTTTTCAAGTCTGCGGCACTTTTTCTTTGATATGCCAGAACTGTAAAAATAAAAAAAATGAGCTTCAACAATAAAGGCACTTAAATTTGATCTTTTAAATGTGCAGCTGTTAATTTATTCTCATATCAGTGTCGGCATGAAACAAAAGTTGAAGATTGTTGTTGTTCTTGAATGAAAGTGGGAATAGATTATTTAAACATCTGCTCATCTCTGCCTATCACTTGTCCAGCATGAGACAACTCCTTTTTGTCAATGTTTAATATAAAAGACCTAGGAATTATAGATTCAGCTAATTAAAAAGCAAATACATGTCCAGTTGATTAGTTCCCTTGGTATCAGGATCCAACCGTTCTCTAAAGATGTTTGCAAATAATTGATTTTTTGTGAAGTTGGCACCATGTCTTCACTAAGTAAAGAACAGTTTTCAAAATGTGCTTAAATTTAAAAATAACACAAACACCATGGGAAATTAAATTGATAACTATAGTTGTGATAATCTTAGCAAGCTGACAGAACTGGTGGCACCACCCAATTTGGGCAGCCACTGAGGATACACCAGCCTTCCCTCCAACCTCCACTATTGGCTCAAATTTACTGAACAGAAGGTGTGTTTGAAGGTGCCATGTTCCAACAATGCCCTGGAGCAATGCTATGTTGGGAATTGTGTGAACTTCAAAATGTAGGCATCTCAGAGATGCCAGGTGCAGATTGTAGCGATGCTGCTCCCTCCTGCAATGTCCTGTACCCCAGTGCTAAGTGAGCAATGCCCACCCAGCACTGGGATACAGGGCATTGCATGACACTTCAGGGGGGTTGCACATGGAGCCAGTGCTCTATCCATTCAGTATATAAACATATCTCAGTCAAGATGCACAAACCCCCCCATAAACTAATTTAAAACAGAAGCAACTAATTGTAGAGCTGGCAAAAGTGTATAAAATGCCATCTAAAATGATCGAGGGACCGGAGCATCTTCCCTATGAGGGAAGGTTACAACAGCTTAGATTGTTTGGCTCGGAAAGGGGACACCTGGTTGAAATATACAAAATTACGCATGGTGTGGAAACTATGGATAGGGAGACATTTTTCTCCCTCTCCCATAATACTAGAATCCAGGGTGTACTTCTTCACACAGTGCATAGTTAAACTATGGAATTCACTACTACAGGATGTGGTGATGGCCACCAATTTGGATGGCTTTAAAGGGGGGTTGGATAAATGCCTGGAGGAGAATTCTATCAGTGGCTACTAGTCCCGATAGCTATGTGCTACCTCCACTATCAGAGGCAGTAAGCCTATATACACTAGTTGCTAGGGAACATGGGTGGGAAGGTGCTTTTGCCCTGTGTCATGCTCGTGGGTCCCTGGTCAACAGCTGGTTGGATTGGGTGAACAGAGTGCTGGACTAGATAGACTCTTGATCTGATCCAACTTGGATCTTCTTAAATTCTTAGGTTTTCATTAGGGGTGTGCATCGGATCGGATCCGATCCACGATCCGAATCCGATCCGACCCAAAATCGGGAAAATCCGATCCGATCCGATCCGGACAACCTCCGATCCGATCCGATCCGATCCGATGAGGTCCGATCCGGATCGGACGCCATTTTGAATGCTTTTTCCCATAGCCAAGTATTGTTTTACAAAAACGCCTATAACTTTTTCATTTTTAAAGATAGAAGGATGAAACTTGGGCACATTGTAGACTGGTTAGGGGTAGTTATCTGTGAGAAATTTCAGAAAGATTGGTGCATGCATTTTGTGGCAATTAATTTTTTAATAAATACCCAGGAATGCCTATAACTTTGTCATTTTTAAAGTTACACACATGAAACTTTGCCACATTGTAGGGGGTACCTTGGGACCTATGTGTGTGAAATTTCAGAAACGTAGGTGCTTGTCTTGTGTGGCAATTAATTTTTAGAAAAATGGGTAGTAGTGGGGTAAATACAGTTACGCCTCCCATTTTTTTATTTTTGAAGATACAAACAGGAAACTTGGGCACATTACAGGTACCACTTGCCTTGATATGTGTGTGAAATTTCAGAAACATTGGAGCTTTCCTTGTGTGGCAATTAATTTTTGAAACAATGAGGAAAGAAACACCTATAACTTTGTCATTTTTAAAGTTACACACATGAAACTTTGCCACATTGTAGGTGGTACCTTGGGACCCATGTGTGTGAAATTTCGGAAACGTAGGTGCTTGCCTTGTGTGGCAATTAATTTTTTAATAAATACCCAGGAATGCCTATAACTTTGTCATTTTTAAAGTTACACACATGAACCTTTGCCACATTGTAGGCGGTACCTTGGGACCTATGTGTGTGAAATTTAGGAAACGTAGGTGCTTGCCTTGTGTGGCAATTAACTTTAGAAAAATGGGTAGTGGTGGGGTAAATACAGTTACGCCTCCCACTTTTTTATTTTTGAAGATACAAACAGGAAACATGGGCACATTACAGGTACCACTTGGCTTGATATGTGTGTAAAATTTCAGACAGCTGGGTCCAGGCATGTGGTGGCAAGGTATTTTTGAAACAATGAGGAAAGAAACGCCTATAACTTTTTTATTTTAAAAGTTAGAAGTCTGAACATTGCTCACTTTGTAGATGGGTTAGGGGTAGATATGTGTCAGAAATTTCAGAATTATAGGTCCAGGCATTTGATGGCTATGGAATTTTTAAATTACATGTTTCAAAAAAATTTCTACAGAGGCCAGGTCTTCCCCTCCCGCTTCCCGCGAAGAAAAGGAAACACTCTCTCGTCTCGATCCCTTTGATCCTTGCTAGTAGTATCCATTACAGGGCTCGTGTTTCCTTTCCTACTTTCACTTTTCACTTTGTACTCAAGCAGACACGAGCCCTGTAATGGATACTACCAAGGATCAAAGGGATCGAGACCAGAGTGATCCTTCCTTGCACGCATGGCTGCAAAACTCAGCTAGGCTCAGCCGTTCTGCTTGATAAGTGAAAGTAGGAAAGGAAACACGAGCCCTGTAATGGATACTACTAGCAAGGATCAAAGGGATCGAGACGAGAGAGTGTTTCCTTTTCTTCGCGGGAAGCGGGAGGGGAAGACCTGGCCTCTGTAGAAATTTTTTTGAAACATGTAATTTAAAAATTCCATAGCCATCAAATGCCTGGACCTATAATTCTGAAATTTCTGACACATATCTACCCCTAACCCATCTACAAAGTGAGCAATGTTCAGACTTCTAACTTTTAAAATAAAAAAGTTATAGGCGTTTCTTTCCTCATTGTTTCAAAAATACCTTGCCACCACATGCCTGGACCCAGCTGTCTGAAATTTTACACACATATCAAGCCAAGTGGTACCTGTAATGTGCCCATGTTTCCTGTTTGTATCTTCAAAAATAAAAAAGTGGGAGGCGTAACTGTATTTACCCCACCACTACCCATTTTTCTAAAATTAATTGCCACACAAGGCAAGCACCTACGTTTCCGAAATTTCACACACATAGGTCCCAAGGTACCGCCTACAATGTGGCAAAGTTTCATGTGTGTAACTTTAAAAATGACAAAGTTATAGGCATTCCTGGGTATTTATTAAAAAATTAATTGCCACACAAGGCAAGCACCTACGTTTCCGAAATTTCACACACATGGGTCCCAAGGTACCACCTACAATGTGGCAAAGTTTCATGTGTGTAACTTTAAAAATGACAAAGTTATAGGTGTTTCTTTCCTCATTGTTTCAAAAATTAATTGCCACACAAGGAAAGCTCCAATGTTTCTGAAATTTCACACACATATCAAGGCAAGTGGTACCTGTAATGTGCCCAAGTTTCCTGTTTGTATCTTCAAAAATAAAAAAATGGGAGGCGTAACTGTATTTACCCCACTACTACCCATTTTTCTAAAAATTAATTGCCACACAAGACAAGCACCTACGTTTCTGAAATTTCACACACATAGGTCCCAAGGTACCCCCTACAATGTGGCAAAGTTTCATGTGTGTAACTTTAAAAATGACAAAGTTATAGGCATTCCTGGGTATTTATTAAAAAATTAATTGCCACAAAATGCATGCACCAATCTTTCTGAAATTTCTCACAGATAACTACCCCTAACCAGTCTACAATGTGCCCAAGTTTCATCCTTCTATCTTTAAAAATGAAAAAGTTATAGGCGTTTTTGTAAAACAATACTTGGCTATGGGAAAAAGCATTCAAAATGGCGTCCGATCCGGATCGGACATCTGGTCCGATCCGATCCGACCAGCCTCCGATCCGATCCGATCCGATCCGACCCCCCAGGTCCGATTCCGATCCGCTATCCGATCCGATCCGGGGGGTCAGTGCACATCCCTAGTTTTCATCATACTGCCCAGAATGACATTATTTAGCTGAACTAAACAGTAGGGGTGTGCAGACGGTCTTCTCCACCTCTAAATCTGAGCTACAGCATCGTTGAGGTGATTCTCTGCCCTGATTTCAGAGTGGCTTCCCTTATTCCGCCCTGTAGAATTACACATTGATGAACTGCCCATTTTCTGAGAACTGCTGTAGTCAATGGAAATTAATCAAATGCTTACAGCTCCCTCATTTTTAAAGATAAAGAGATACAACTCAGCATGATGATAGCTCTGAAGTAGTTCTTTAGTCATGTCAAATTTGGAACCGATCCCTTTAAGCCTTGATTTTTTAGGATTTTTAAAAAGGTTTGTGGTTTTTAATTTTTTAAAAAATGCAATCATTTTTAAAGATAAAGAGATGAAACTTGGCATGATGATAGCTCTTAAGTTGGGCTTTTGGCATGCCAAGTTTGTAACAGATCCATTCATGCCTTGATTTTTTCAGGGATTTTTAAATCCCCCCCAAAGCCATTATCCCCCTTACACAGACACACACACACAACCGTTAAACAAACCCCTGTGTGCATTTATGGAGGGAGTTTTTATCCTTTACTTTGCTGATGCAGTGTTGAGAGCTCCACTGCTGCTGTTGGAAATTTCTACTCCAGGCTTCTCCAACTTGGTGCCCTCCAGATCTATTGGACAGAGCTCCCCCCACATGCACTGGAAGCTCAGCCATCCAATAGGAGTAATAGTGTAATTGCAATAACAAGCCTGCAACTCAGGTGTAGAAGCTTACTCACTCAAGATGCCAGCCAGCCAGCCAGCCAGCCCAGCAGCACTTTCATACTGTGAATGATTGACTTCTATGAGTCCGAGCAGAAATGCGCTCCCTCTCCCCCCCCCCACCAGAACCAGCAGCCAATTACAGTCACAGACAGCATTGTGGCAATTCCTAATTGCTTAACCACAGATATCAATATCAAAGCTACCCCTCACCCCATTCAGTGTCTTCCAAATATGGAGATTGAGACACAGAGGAGGGAGAAGGAGAGGGATAGGGAAGGAAGGAGGGAGGGAGGGAAGGAAGGAAGGAGGGAGGGGGAGAGAGGGAGAGAGAGAAAGAGCGCGCATTGAAGCCTGAAAAACAGTAGGCTGATTTCACAGACTTTAGAATCTCCAATTAGGCACGCCTCCACTCTGATATTAATCAATGTGTTTAGAAGTGGCCAATCCCCGCTCTGGAAAATTGAATGCTCTGCGGATGTTCGGGGTTACCAGATAATTCTGAGGTGGTGAGCACACCCCTACTAAATAGGATTCATTATTAAATGTGCATAGTATGAAAATTGTGTGTTGTACTGATTGTCTCCTTAGTCCTATACACAAAATAAGGAAATATGAATTGAAAATAGCTTTCCAGATTTCAGTTCTAGCAACACCCTTCCGCCATTTTCATGTCCCCGTTGTCTTTAGGACCATCTTCTGCTCATTCACCCATTCTCCTCTCATGTATGGATTCCTTACCCATCTCCTTTCAGTCCATCTGTCTGTGGGCCAGAGTGGCAATCATATTGATGCTTTTCATTCTTCTTCTTCTGCGTGTTGGAGGTGCATTGGAACTAATGCAGTACTGGCAAGAAAATTCATTCTAACTAAATGCCGTCATCCCTGTAAATTCTCTCCTAGGCCACTGCTTAGAACTGTCTAATGGTAAAGACATGAACCCACTTGATGACCCATGCCCAGTAGAATGCTTACATATTTGGGAAGTATATTTGCTTTCCCTCCTCACGCACATGCCCTGCTATATGGGAGCCTCTTTAACAGAGCTGCGTATGTGGATATAGTGACCATGCTGCCGGACATGCATGTGAAGGGGAGACCTTGAACCTTTTCACCGCATGGCAGCTGCAGATTAAATACCCAGTATTATGGTGGATATCTGTAGAAACCTATATTTCTATTGGATGCTTGTATTATAGTTTTTCTATTACTATCTATCCTTTAAAAAAAAAAGCTTCAATTTTGGGAAGTAGCAAATTGAGCACTGAAGTACATGGGTAGGCTCCTGACTGTATACAGTTCAGCATGTGTGTTTTACAACAGAAGTATGCAGAGCTTGAATTCAAATATGTTTATATATCATTTAGTGGTTTTGCAATGGATGCTTTCTCTCCCCCTCCCCCATTGGCATGGCACATGCTGGAGAAAGGAGTCATTATCTTTAATTTCACTATGGTAACTAAAATAAATCAATGTTACTTTAGTCAAAATATGATGAGCTCTGCTGATAAATAAAACATGGGTCCGAAAGTAAAATAATCTAAAATGCAGTGGTGTGTGTGGGTGTGGGTGTGGGTGTGTGTTTACACAATTGTCAAAATGCAGTGTGTGCTGTGCTTAAAACAGTTTGTTGCTGCCTAGAGCTAAAGACACTGTATAAATTTATGCAGGTTTCCCATTACCATGTACTGTATGATTTCATCCCTCCCCCTCAAATCACAATAGTTTTCTATTTAATCTCAAAGCTTTGTTCTTTCCCAACTCCTTTAGGTTGCGCCATATTCCTCTGAAAAAGGAAACAAAAATGTAAATGTAAAGTAGTGACTTCTTATCTCAAATTTCATGGATTTACCTGCTTTCTGCTTGATCCCACATACTCTTTTGCTTTTTTAAAAAAAATGATGTTGTATAGTAATAGGGAAAAGAAACATGTTACTTGACATTGCAGGGGTAGGATGGAAGAAGAGGGCAGGTCATGATAGATAGAACTTAACAAGTAAAAAAAAATATTTTTCTATTAAGACTAGAACGATGCCCTGATAACTTTCAGTGTATGTGTGTGAGTGTGTGGCGATCAGACTATGATCTTCAGAGTCAATTGTAAAATAAGAAATAACACTACCTATTCTTTCTAGTCTTTTACCGGCCAATCTATCCCATTTTATTGATTCATGCAAATGAACCTAAGACTAAAACAAATTAAAACATCGTATATCCACAAAGAACAAAGCAATACAATGTCACAAATAACTGAGTCGCAAAGCACCAGTCAAAAAAAGAGAGAAAGAAGTGACAGGTTAATCAGGGGACATCTTAAAAGACTTAGAGTAGAAATGTATTCCTAAACACTTCCAGGATTGAGTGAGTTTGATTGATTAGCCTGCTTCACAGAATGAGGTCCACCATGTAAAAAGTTGCAGAGTAGACACTGAGAACAAGTGTGTAGCAGCTATTATGCTGTTTTCCAATTGCTCCTCTTTATTTGGGCCTAGTTCACCCCCATGCTTTTCAATTAGTCTAAACCCATCACATGTATCAACTATCTGCCTTCCTTGTTTGTAGCATGGACCCCCCCCCCAAAAAAAACCCACCTCCACCTTCATTCACTGCAAGTCTACAGAGGAATCCTGAACTTATCACCCGTACCGAAGGCAGTCTGAGACCTCACCATGAGAAGCACGGTGAAAGCTCTGGTCAGGCATTGTATTTGGAACCTCATTTACAGGGGTGGAGATGTCTCTTTCCTAACAGGGAAGAAAGACAAAATGAAATATATGTAACATAAGTAATCTAAACTATGGGTGATACGAAATTCCACACCAGCCGTTTTCTTGGCCTGAACCTGGGTTTCATCTGAGATGGGAGCATATCTGGAATGGGATCAAGAGCAATCACATTGTAAATAGTCCTGGTTGCATTCTAGGAATAACTGGAGTCAGAAGCCATGGGGTGTGCCTATTACAGCCCAGGGAGATATTCTTCTTTTCTCTGCCAAAACATTTTGGAATAGAATCAAACAGTTCTGTACCTCCCTAAGATAAGGGTTATTTGTTTTGTTATTTGACCTCATGCTACTTGTGAGTCTTCTGGCAAGGTGGGCAAACTGCACTGTTTGTGCATTACTTTGATGGTGAGGGGGACAGTTTTGCATAAAATGTTACATCATTGAAGTGAGATAAGCTTTTCCATCCTTTGTTGCCATTGAATCTTTTTCAGATGCAAAGAACAGCATAACTATTTGCAATGGATCTTTGTGCTTGTGTTTCTTGGAAGGTAATCTCCACCATCCTACGCAGCAAGATGTTTTTGAAACTGAGGGGACATTTACAAGCAGGAAACTATTGTCTGTTAAGAGAGAGAGAGAACATCTGAATGGCTATGACCAAATCCTTGGGCACATTTAAAATGGCTCTTTGGATCCTGCCATTGTTCTGACCCAAAATCTTTCTTTCTTTTCTTTCTCTTTTCAGATATACTTTCACATTGCTAAGTTCTTTTAGGAGCTAAATTTCATAGTCCCAAGGCCTATTTGAAATCACAATTCCTTTTTATAATCCAGTGGCCAGCAATCTAACATTAAAACAACATCAAAATCCTGAAACTAAGCATTATGTATTTAGAAGAGGAAAATATTTATTTCCTCCACCCGCAAGAGACAAACTGAAATATAACAAAAGTACTAGTCTGGTATACAGTGACGAACATGAACCTATTCCCATTTATTCAGCAATAAATTTTTATTGATTTCTGATTTTACATCAGGGCAAGTATACTTAGGACTGCAACTATAGTGACATTCTATAGTGACCACCATGTATACTATTTTCTTGTTAGTTTCACCATACAATGTAACAATCTGAGCATAGAATGCATGCCTCTAAAATGGGAAGGGTTTCAAGCCCTTGTATTAGATTTTCATTTCCCACAAACCCCAAGAAGATGTGTATGCAGTATACTACAGTATCATACAACTTACCCTTCATGAACTCACACTTTACCTGGGTCTTGCAGTCCCAAATTCAGATTGGGAGGATGGAGTGCCTGGGACCACCTATCACCAAACAACAGTGCCACAGAATGATCACCATCCCTTTCCTCTAAGCATGCCCGTCCCTACCAGCCTGAACCAAATGTGACCAAATTAATGTAATGCCAAAACCAAAACAACTTCCTAAGACACTCTCTCCCCACTTACAGTGTGAACTAGGTGAAAAGACACAGCCCAGGCCAATCAGACTATGTGCTAAAAATTCCTTCTCCTTTTCCAAAAGGGCTACCAGGTGAAACCCACACTGCATACAGGCAGGGGGGGAGCCACCATTCAAAGAGCCTGGAGGGCTGGGTGTGGCTGCCCTATATAAACACAGCCACCCCACCCTCCAGCCATTGAGCCCAAAAAAGAGTGAGCACATCTCCTCTCCCCCCATCCCTGCCCGCAACTGCCTCCCCTCAGCCATGTTCTAGGACACAGTGAAAGGGCGTACCTTCCGGTCTTTTAAACTGGCAGTTTTTTTGATGATTGAATTATCATCATGATTGTGGCAAAGCTATTCCAACTAGTTACATCTATGTTGTTTAGGCCCAATGTGCCAATATTCAATGCTTCTAATATTGTATGCACTTTTACTAAAGAATGACATGGGAGATATTCATGCTATATTTATTGAGCAACATTTTAAAGAGGCTTAGTGAATTGCTTTAATAATGTGTATTTGATATTCTTAATGTTTTTAATGTATTTGCTATTAGAGCGTGTGGCTGGAACCTAGCATTGGTTTTGATTCCTTTTTCCCCCCTTTTTGTCACTGTGCTGCTTTTGAATACTGATTCTATAGCATTGTATCTCTCTCATTTTCATATCTGGGAGCTTAGAGTGAAAGAAAAGTATATAAAAGAAAAATAAGTGGAAATGTTGAACAGGTTTTAAATTATACAGCACCTATTTTAACAACTCTGTTTTTATCATATTGATAGAAATGCAAAGCATTGCTCAGTTACCTAAAAAAAAAAAAGAATTATAATATTACAAATGGGGCCCTGCAACAAAACATTGCAGGGTGGAGTACTTCTGTTCAGGCTCCCAGCAACAGCATTCTATTCTCCCACACACCCTACAACACATATCTGAATGTTGTTGTTTTGCCCCCCCCCCCTCCCCACTGCTCCATTTTAGGGTTTGGGTGTGTTTGATGGACATATTTGTATTCACTCCTAGTTACACTGAATTATTTCATTTTTCCATATATATACATATATATATATATATATATATATATATATATATATACACACACACACAGAGTCACTTCTCTGTTTAGTTCCAGGTTATATTTTAAAATAGCACTTAGTGTGAACCAGAAACTGACCTATCTAGACAATGGGATGTTTCTTTCTATCCTTTTGCATATCTATGTGGCTCCCCCTTTACAAGCATTCTATTCTATTCCTCCTCTCTCACAGTAGTTACTCTTTTGTCCACTCGGTCAGCCAACATTCCAGTTAAAGTTGCAGCAGCCCTGTCCTCTTTTGTAGAGTGACCAGATACAACAGAGGACAAGGCTGCTGCAGCTTTAACTATTGTGATGAAGAGGGAATTTCACCAAGTGCTGCATGACACCTGCTGAAATTCCCTTTTCTTTGCAACTGTTAAAGAAACAGGATCCCTGTCCTCCTTTGCATATGGTCACTGTACGTTTGCTCAAATATTGACTACTGAGAGCTGCCAGAACAATTTTTAAGTTGAAGGTTCTAGGAAGGAGAAGCTTCGACATCCCTTTTCTGCTTTGTGACCAGGAAGCTGAAAAATTCAGCTTTTTCATACTTTCCCAACTCCTGCAATAGTGATGGTTGAACTCCCTTGATCTCAAGTCATAATTGGGTTGACAGCTGCAAGTAGTGCTATGCTCAAAGTTCTAGGATTAAAACCTTTGGATTGCAAGTGGGACAGCTAAGAGGGCCAAAGGGGGAGTGAAGTTGGATGAACCCACCCACCTACCAACAGACACCCACCCACTGCCACTGCAACTGTCACAGCATTGGTGGCAGGAGCACAACAGTGGTGGCTGCAAAAAAAGTGTTTCTGTGGTTGCTGTTTGGCAGCTATTTTTTTTTCCTCCTCAGAAGTATTCTGGGAATGAGTATGTTAATGATGAATATATATATATATATATATATGATGTAGGATCATTTGGGGGACAAAATAAATAAATGCATGTGCTCATAATTTCTATGAGTGTAAGTACGGTAGGGTGATTTAATAGGAGGGTAAAGGGTAACCTAAGGAAAATATTTATTTGAGGAATGTGTTAATTGAAAAGTAGGCAAAAGTTTCTAAATGTAAGCACAGAGCACAGTACAGTCCTTAGTCACCAGTATATCTAATAACAGTTTCCACTGAAAGAAGGATCTAATTTAGGATGACCAGATTTTGGAAACCAAAATCCAGGTCCAAAATGGCCGCCCAAAGGGGGTGTGCAGCACCCATGAGATTGTGTTGGGTCTTCAAGTCCCATCGTCCCCAGCAACATGCCCAAACCGCCCCAGTTGGTGTTGGACTACAACCCCCATCATCCTTGGTGATGATGGTATCTGGAGCCCTACACCATCTTTTAGAGCGGGGCATCAGGCTGCCCAAGGAGCAAAAAGCTTCCACCCCAGCGCTCGTTCGCTCCCCCTCCTCCCTGTTCAAAGCACCGGGTGCCAAGCCCCTCGCGGGCGACACTCACCTGGGCTCATGTTGCTCACTCGCTCGCTTGCGCCGCCACCACTGCCACCCCTCGTCGCCTCGCAGGAGGAAGTGAGGGTGCCCAGCTCAGGTGTCCCATCGTCCCCCCCCCCCAAACCAGCCCTGGAGCCGGCACGCTTGGGGTGGCGCTGAGGAAATTTCCCCGTGGTGGGCGAGGCAGACTATCACCCCTCTTCAGCACACTTCCTCCAGCCCCTCCCCCGGGCGATCCGGGGCTTCTTCTTGGCCAGAGCAACGGCTCTTCCTCCAGGCTGAGCTGAGCAGTTTCTAGTCCTGTGCCGTCGCGCTGGCCTAGAAGAAGCCCCGGCTGGAGGAAGTGTGCTGAGGAGGGGAGACAGACTGCCTCGCCCGCCCAGGGGGAAGTTTCCTCAGTGCCACCCCAAGCACGCTGGCTCCAGGGCTTCCTCCTGCGAGGCAATGAGGGACAGCAGCAGCGGCGGCGCGAGCGAGCCAGCCAGCCAGCGACATGAGCCCAGGTGAGTGTTGCCCGCAAAGGGCTTGGCACGGTGGTGCTTTGAACAGAGAGGAGGGGGAGCGCTCCAGATCGAGCCAACCGTTTCTCCGGAGGTTTGCCCCCAGGGCCTGGTTGGCCCAGATCGCCCCAGTTTTCCCGGTTAGGACCGGGAAATCCCTGGCGATCTGGTCACCCTGAAATTCACCTGGAGATTTAACCAGACTCATCATTCCTTTGTAGTAGTTATTCCCAATGGAGAGGATTAATACATAGTAGTGATTCAGCTATTATGTGGACTCAGAAACCAATTCAATTTAAGCCAGAGTATTTGCAGACCACAGGATACAGTCCTAGGTCCAAAGAGTGGCTCAGGACAGCCACTAGTTCAAGAGTGACATTGCCAGAAATTTCATGCAAGAACTTTTTGGGATGTGGACAACAGCAAAAGGAGTTTTAAACATGCCTCTGACACTAGTTCAGTGTCATACCATGCAATAAGGGTCTGAAGGCAATTAAAATAGGCTGCCATGGCTCAGGCTGGCTTCCCTAGCATGCTACATTCATTTCAACAACCAAAGCCCTGCCTTTGATGCTTCAGCCAAATTCAGTGGGACACACTTGATTAAATCCAGTTTAAGTGTTATTAAGAGACTCACGATTGTTAGGGTCGGTTAGTAAAAAATACATTCCACCATGTTAAAGGAGTAATTGGGGGGGGGTCATCCTAACATTCATAAAATCGAAAATGTTTCACCAAACTTCTGCAATTTACATGTGCCAGAAAGAAATGTTGGTTTTACACAACCTGAAAATTTCAAGAAGATTGGTGAAGGACTGAGGGAAGGAGGGCAGTTTAAAGTAGAAAAGGGGAGAAAAGCCTCTCTCCCTAAAAATGGGCTGATAATCCCCATTGGAAACCATTTGTGCTCACGATTTTCAAAGGGATTAAACACTTACTAATTAATCCAGTGGTGGGGCCTTCTTCCTCCTTCCTTGTAGTTGGTGGAACTGCTTTTCCTTTTTAAAAATTCCCTTCGGCTGATTTTTAATGAATATTTATTCATCCCACTGGAGTCAATGCAGAGGCCTTTTTCCCTCATAGCGTCACTCTCCCCCTCCCTCCTGTCACAGCTAGATTGGAATGTTGGGGGGGGTGGAAATGGCTGTTGCCTCTAGTACATACATTTTGAGAGAAGAAGAGTTCTCTTTTCTCTTTTGGAAAATGTTTTCCTTTGGCTTTGAGAGTATTTAGGGCTATCTTCATAAAGCCAGTTTGCTTTTTTACTCACTGGTGAAGCAGAGTATAGTTCCTCTGGATCCATGATAACCTGGTCTTCAGATCTCTCCTGGGAAGACGTAGCTATACATTCCTTTCAATCTCACCCCCACCCCATACACACACAGTGCTCCTTCCCTCTTTTCTAAGAGTTTGGTCCATACTGCTATGAAGTTGAAAGCTTCAAACACTTCATTTAATTAGTTTGGGGCGGTGTAAGTTTTAAGTACAATTTTGAAACCTTTCAAAGTGCTTCTGGGCCTACAACGTTGGTTTTGGCCTAGTCACACTGTTTTTCTAATGAGGTTTAGAAACAGTTAAACTTTGTTGTATTTTGCATAGTGTACACATGTATTTTCTTTCCAATCATTTCAGTCTAGACTGGCTCCCTCCTTGATGTGTTTTTGGAGGCAGGCAAACCCTTTTTTGTTCCAGCTGGCCTTTGGCAAATAATCTGGACCTCTGTCTATACCTTAAACATATTTTAAATGTTTTAAAAGTTTTAATATTGAAATGGATTTAATTATGTTTTTAACTTTTGTATATTTCTATTTATAGGCTTTAGCTGTATATGTTTTAATTTTGTAAGGCCACTTTGAGGCCCAGCATTGGGCAAAAGGCAGGATAGAAGAAAATAATAATAATAATAATAATAATAATAATAATGTTTCAGATTTCACTTCTGTATCTGATGTTCTTTTGCATTTATTTTTCTTTATAAACCATTCATATCTTAAGACTTCTTGTGTGGCATGTTTTCATTGGTTTAACAAGTTAAGAGGGGTATTCACTGTTTCCATGCTTATGTTATAAAATCCATTTTCAACAGGCCTAGTAACTTCAAGAGTAACAGAGTTGGGGAAAATCCTCAATCTCTTTGCTATCAGAGGCACTGAGTAAGGGACCCTTGGAGATAATTTAGACTGATCCCAACCACATAACACTATTCCCCCTTCTGATGAGATCTGGACCACAGACTATTAAAGACAAATAAAGTAGCAGACCATAGTAACACTTCTCGTGTGGCCATTTGCCTTACGAAGCAGGTGCTTCTGCAGGCTACCAAATGGAGGGACTAACAGGCCATAAAGTTGCCTGGCTGGGTCTGCCAGAAATCCAGCCTCAACACTCCTGGAAGGTCCATGTTCTATAGCACCTGCTGTCAGATGAACTTGAGAGAATCCCACCCTCCACCCCTGGGATTAATTTACTGGCTTCCCCTGGCTGGACCTTGCAGGAAACTATAGGGACAGACAGAGCAGGCATTCATAGCACACATAGAATGCTGAGACTGGCAAATCTAAAAGCAAGTATATTGCTTTTCAAGAACCAAGGAAATTCAATGGGTCTTACTTTTGAGTAAATATCTAGGGATGGAAATGCAGCCTGTGCAAGAAGTGGGACACCAAAAAAGAGGACACCTAGTGGGGGGGCAGGAAAATGGCTTTCTGGGGGCCCCTTTAAAGCCCCAATTGGAGTGGAGGAGGGGAAAGCGTGTCATTCTCACCCCCACCCCACTGCTCCACCCCCACCCCACTGCCCTTTTCTATAATGTCTGGGAATGACACACTTTCTTTTAAGGCCTTTAAGTGTATAAATAATCCCCTTTAAGTGTATAAACAATAATTTTACTCACATACAGTTCTTCTACCCAGTGGGTGCTTTTAATGTTTTATGTAATACAGTAAAATGCAGATTGTACTCTAGATACTTTACACAATACAGGAACATGCAATTATACAATATCCAATTAGAACAGGCAGGCCTTTGGCATGTAAGTTGATCTGTTGCTGAGGGGTTTTTTAATTGGTTGGGTGCTGTCTGTTTCTTTTATTATTATGTTTTTAACTGTGTTTTTATGGATCTGTTTTTATACTGTGTTCTAATTAAAATTTTGTTTTTAACCTGCATCTTATGATTGTTAGCCACTTGAACACCATTTTTGACAGAAAGGTGGGATATAAATAAAATAAAATAAAAACAGCTTTAAAAAAAGAAATAAGTGGAAAGGAAAGGCAAATTATAAAATGAGCACTTTTAAACTAGCACTGGTCACACAACCAACTCCTACATAAATTACAAGTTCAATTAAAAAGTGTAAGATCTGTATCCTGTCTCCCTGTTTTTTTTTCAAACCCGGACATTTAATTTCCCATGTATTAATTTTGAGAGGAGCTACAGTCTCACCACAATTAACAAAAATGCCTGCCCTTTGAAATAGCAGGAGCTGTATATCTTGTTTGGATTAGTCGTGCATTCTTTTCAAACTCAAAACAAACTTTAGCCTTTTTATTCATTATGCCATGGCTTTTCAGGGAGTTCCATATTCATTAAGACAAGTTGGCAGATAGGAATTTAGGAGGGTGTGGGATTTATTCAGGAAACAGACGTAGTGTGGTCATGAGGGAACATTTCTTTTCTTATAAGTATTGTACACACCTTCGCATGTGGATTTGTGAGACATTTTATTTGCATGAACAGCTGTCTTCTTACCTCATTTCAGTAGCAACAAATAGCACCATCTAAAAACTGCCATAATAGATCCTATTCTTATTCTTCAAACCACTCCCCCTCTCCTTCTTGCAGCTGCTTTCCACACAACCCCATACCAAAAAGAGGGGAAGCAACACACGGAGTTCATTTTTTGCTGATCCTATCATGAATCTTGCAATGATAAGAAAAGTGTCGGTTTTAGGTAATCTCAAAATCAAGGTGGTGTCAAGAGAGGGTGGGAAATCTATATTTTGTTATGTGGTATTCATTTCAATAAAGTTCACCTTGATTTGTCAGGCACTGCCTTCTCACCTAGCCATCTGAGAGGTTGCTAAGAGGAAGATGAGTGAAAAACAGCCATCCAATTAAACTACAAAATTCTGAAAAGGTCAAAATAGTACATGCAACTAGTGTAGTTCACAGAACAAATGAAGCATTTAAATGCCAATATTTTATCCTGGCCACAAAAATTGCCAGAGATGAAGCTTATTGAATTTTTTTATGCTGGTGAAAAAGCAATGACAGTTAAGATTTAACTGAAATATTTTTTTCCCCAACAGTATCCAGAAATATGATGCTTTATAGCTCTTTCCTAATAGAAAAGCCTTGAAAAATAAAACATAATAGAATCACACATGCCACAGTTTTCCACAGGCGCTCTTGAGGTATGCATGCAGTATTTTGCGGTATATAATTTGTTGTACGTTGCCATGACTTTTCAGAAAGGTGCCTACGAAATCTAAATAATAATGATGATAATAATAATAATATCAATAGCAACAACAGCAACCACCACCACAACAACATGCTGAGCTCTGTTCTCAGTAGTGATAAAGTGCAGCTCTAATTCTCTTCTCCTTAAGAATCCTTTGTCTGCTATAGACTCTTTTTTTCTATTGTAGCAACGCAAGGAAAGCACGTAGGCTTTAAGCATTTGCACAGACACACAAGAGGATGTTTTCCCCTTAAATTAATCCCATCTGTCAGAAATCTAACAGAATATCCTTCCCAATTCACACTTGCCATTCCTAATTCCTGTGAACGGGCAGTACTAATACACCCATATCCTCAGTGTTTAGTTTGCGTTCAGGTATCACTTACACACTTTTAGTAACATTCAATTGGATATCTTTCCCATACTTCTTTCAGAACACAGCATAAATGTATGCCCAAGTATGGCTACCACAAACTGTAATGATAGCCACCAGCTTAGATTGTTTTATAAGTGGATTAGACAAATTTGTGGAAGATAAAGCTTTCATTGGTTACTATTAGTCATGATGGCTATATATTACCTCCAGTATCAGGCAGCATGCCTCTGAATACGAATTGCTGGGGAACATGAGTAGGAGGGAGCTATTGCCCTGCTTGTGGGGCATTTTCTTGGCCACAGTGAGAACATCATACTGGATTAGGTAAGTGTTTGGTCTGATCTAGCAGGTCTCTTTTTATGTTTTTATAGATCTGCCTCCAATTGCCTTGAATATCACTGCTTGCTTGATTCAGCTTCCAGAGGAGTCTCATGCATGAAAAGGATGCTATACTTTATATAAGTGCTCAGCTCACTTTGAAATTGTGTTGATGTAAGGTTAGAGGGAAAAGGCTGCTTATTTTCTTTTTATGTAATCTGATTTGTCTTACTCCTTTAATGTGAATCCTTTAACAAATAAATTGAATAACAAGCCTGAAGTTGCTTGAACATGATCTAACCTCAAGCCGCCATGTCTAAATCTACCAGGTTACTAAGGGGGAGCTGGAAAAATGTGCACCCCTTTTCTCAAGTATACTATGCTACAATTCCATGTAGGGATGGGTGACAATCTAGTTTCACTTTGCTTTTGATAAGGATTTACTAAAATTCGCAAAGTTCTCTGTATTCAGGGAAAACAAACTTGAGATTTTAAAAATTCAGCTGTGGTAGAAACCAAAATGGACAGATTTGTCTTTGAGTATTTGGTACTGAAAAGACTGGATTTGAATCCCTGTGCATTCAACCAAGTTTATGGTGGTGAATTAGGTTGCCACCACTTTTTTTCTGATAGGCCCCTCATGGCAGGCAAGTACATCATGGTCCTTTCCAGGCTGGGAATAGCTATATCTACTGTATTCAGCTGAAACAGGTAGATGAGAATCTTTTCCAGTTCATTTTTATAAGAATTTCCCAATGTTTGTAAAGTTCTTCATATTCAAGAAGGAAAGAACTTGAGATTTTTTTAAAAAAAAAACGAATGTAAAGAGAAAACAAAACTGACAGATTTATCCATCCCATTTCCATGTACCCTGATTTAGAATAATTAACATTGGTTTGGCAGCCATTGATTATTAAAGAAGGAAACACCTCCCAGCCTGTTCTAACTCACCAAAAATTGTGTTTTTCTGTTACTATACTGAAAACATACCCTGTGAAACATTATTTTTTGAACATTAGTAACCCCTAATAGTAAATTCATTTTTAAAACAATACAACTGGTATTAAAAACGTTAAAAGTAGCCTTAATAAATGGTTAGTTGTCTTTAGGTTTTAAGGGCCAAACTAGAAAAGATGTTGGAGATCCATCATTGGGATTCCTGTCATTCCCCCCCCCCCCCTTGATTGTTTAAGGAGAGGTTTTAGCTGATGATGCTTAACTCACTTCTGCATGAAAAGACCTTTGCATCTGTCATCCCAAAGAAATATATTCTCTGTGGCCAAACCTGGGGGAGGGATCCTCCAAATATAAGTTTGGCAAAATATAAATCTGAACGATAAACATTCTCAGTCAGTTATGACAAACCATTTCATTTGGTCAAGCCTTTAATAAAATAAGAGTGGGTGGGTATTTTTCTAAGGCCTGCTTATTTTAAAGTCATTTTATGGGCCCGTTCAGACAACACACTAAGCCATAGTTAGGTAGGCTGACCATATGAAAAGGAGGACAGGGCTCATGTAACTTTAACAGTTGTAGAGAAAAGGGAATTTCAGCCAGTGTCATTTGTATGCAATTAGTTCCTGGTGATTTTCCCTCTTCATCACAACAGTTAAAGTTGCAGGGGCCCTGCCTTCTTTTGTATATGGTCACTCTAGTATAGTGCCTGCAACTTTAACTGTTGTGATGAAGAGGGAATTTCACCAGGGACTAATTGCATACAAATGACACTGGCTGAAATTCCCTTTTCTATACAACTGTTAAAGTTACATGAGCCCTGTCCTTCTTTTCATATGGTCAGCCTATAGTTAGGCCCCTAACCCTTTTGCAGCAAATGGTTAGTGAGCGTGTTTAAATCGTGATTATATAATCACAATGGTTATGAATGGTTCACATGACACCCTAAGCCAAATGTTTAGCTCAAAATGCTTAATCACTAGGGCTGTGCAAGCCTCTGGCCTCAGATATTCCGAACCTGGGTCCCAGAGGCCATTTTATGGTGAATCTGCCATTTTCTGATGGATCCACCATTTCCTCACACATTCCCAGACCCCTATACAGTCTACAACTCTCAGTATGCAATGCGTAGGAGGGTTGTACTTACTGGGGCCAAGGAGCAGAGGGTAGACCTGTCTTCAGTGCCACAATTGCCCGGTCCTCAGGATGATTGTGTCTGTCTTCCTGGCGCCATTGTGTTCTTCCTCGTGAAATCACCAGCTTCTCTGTGACAGATCTCACAAGATTGCTGGCTTCTCCGCGAGGGATCTTGTGAGATTGCCAGCTACCCTTATGGTGGAATTAACCCACAATTGCTTACTGTGTTGTGCAAACCAGATAAATGAGTCCGATCGTTGTTCCACTATCACATTATAGTCTACTGTGACTGGAAGTGACTCTTGAGGGTTTCAAGAAGGTATTTTTCCTGCCCTACCTGGAGATGCTGGGGCTCAAACTTGGGACATTCAGCATGTGGCCTACCAACTTACCTATGTCCCATTACCCAATCTGCCCTTGACATCCACCCAGAATGCCCCCCTTTGTGTTGCACCATTGCATATCATCGGTGGTGCAGCCTAGCAGAAGAAAGGTCTACCACCATTAAAGAAGGGCCTGCATAGGCAGACATTACTTTCTGTAGATGAACCTCCCTCTCTACCCTCAGAGGAGAAGGTCTGCAGTGTCCCGTGGCCCTTGGGACTCCTGCCTAGGGACCACAGATTGCACTTTCAATAGATTTGTGAAACATCATGATGCTCACTGTCAGAACCAGGACCTTAATATGAACTGTGACCAATGAATTAACAATAAGTGGGGTGTTTGGGAAAATAGATTTGGGAATATATTGCCTCTTTTCAAAGTCTATTTTATTTTATTCTTGGCACATGTAACCTATTTCTTAGTAGAGGAGGTGGGGGAGTTTTCACCTCAGTGAGTGTCCAAAATGTTGTCTGCAACTTTGTCTTCTTTTGGGATTATCTCGCCAGGATGGTTTTAATATCTCCCATAGCACTGTGTTTTTATTGAAGTATTATGTGAACAGGCATCATGTCAATAGCTGATAGGAAGTTTTGCCTTCAGGAGAGTTGACTCCATGTAGACTGATACTTTCAGGCTATCAAAGATAGTGTGTGCGTGTGTGTGTGTGTGTGTGTGTGTACGCACCATTTTCAAGAAAGAGATTTTTTTAGAAACAAGGATGAAGTCATGAAAAGGCAGCACAGAATGTAAAAGAAAACAAGAAGCTGGATGGAAACTAAGAGACAGCCTTCAAAACTTACTATGTCCCCCCCCCCCCCCCCCGCCAGTCTACATTTCTCCCACCTTTTCCCATTTTCCACAGGCTGTTATTTTCTGTATTTCTCTAATGGATCATTTTTTGTCATTATCGCTTATCCCACTACATGTGTTGTAGAACTGAGGATCTGAAATAATCAGACTTGCCACCCTGTCTTGTACACATTTACCTGGAAGTAAATCCCATTGTGTTTGGTGGTACTTACTCTCACATGCATGTGTCTTGGATTGCAGTCTTAATCTTCATTTAATGCATTGTTAAGTATTATTATCTTTCCTATCATTCTGAAATGTTCCAGTAAGATATCCTTGGGGCATTTCCACAAATGACAGCAAGAAAACTTTTTAGTCTCCAATGAGTCATTTCTGAACGTTGTTAATGAGCAACAGAAAGTGGAGCATAGCCATTTCAAAAGCAAATGTGTGTTCTGGACAATGTTACTTTCATTTGTTTTACAAATGCAGGGAAATGAAATAGTGCTCTTAGTTTCACTTCAGAAAATACCGTAACTCTTATATGTGTGAAATGTGTGATTCCATATCAGTGATGAATTCACATGATGACAAAAAAATAGTAAATGATATCTTAGGTCTTCATTCTTTCTGTTTTATCAATTGGAGGAGTTATTGATAATGTTTTAAAATCGCCTTGGATGTTTTCAGTTGTTGGGTTATTTTTATTATTGCTTTGATTATTGGAGGCACTGTAGTGCCTCCAATTAGTTAAGGCCATCAGTAAAAAAAACCCTATTCTAAGCTGCTTTGAGAATTTTTTTCTTTTAAATTGAAATTAATGGCCTCTAAACCTCACAGACACAGATGTACTGTCATTATTTATAAAGAAATTTTCCCAAAGGTTTTCTGTCAGGCAAATTTCTATACTTTTTAAAATTGAAATCTTCCATAGAATGCATTATTGCTTTTACCATTGATGTTGACAAGGTGTTTAGTCTGTCCTGGGTTGCTGTACCTCTTAGGGTGCAGTCCCATGCAAGTTAAGACAGAAAAGGCCCTACAACTCCCAGTGTTCCCCAGCCAGCATGGCTGGCTAGGGAATGCTGGGAGTTGTAGGGGTTTTTTTCTGTCTAAACCCTTACTAATATAAATGGCCAGCAACAGCTGATATGGCCAACATTATTATTACCCCATACCACCATGGGGTGCTAATATTCATTAAGAAAAAACAGTGTCCGTGTATGCTGCTGCCCATAATATTGTTCCTGTCTTGGCAGCCTACTAGCAATGGCTGCTGATAAGGAAATTCCCCACTCCACAAAGTCACTGCTCAGCTACTGTTGGCTGGGGAATGTTGGGAGTTGTAGGACTTTTTTCTACCTAAATGTGCATACAATTCCACCTTTAAAAAGGTTTTCACCCTCTTCATAGTACAGAAATAATGTTCTGCTTCTGCAGTTGTCAATGGAGTAGCTATAATAATGTTATTCTCTCTATAAATACATGCTGTAGATTGTTGCTCAAGAATAAACGTTTGAAGTGCCACAGAAACCATGGCACTTCAAAACTCATATATATATATATATATATATATATGTGTGTGTGTGTGTGTGTGTGTGTGTGTGAGAGAGAGAGAGAGAGAGAGAGAGAATCAGTTTAGAATGAAGTCCTTTGCTAGCCTAAGGTAAGATAGCACTGCATCACTGAATTCCTGCATTGGAAATAATTAGCTCTATCTTCCAAAACAATCATTGTGAATGAGCTTTGCCGTCACCAAGTGCTTGGTAAATGTAAACATTTCGCTTGAGCGTACATTGACAATGTCACATATTTCATACTCCACTCACTCAGATTCTTCTATATTTACATTCCTTTGCAAAATGGCATCACTGGGTACTTTGCTATGCAAGCCTTTTATGGAAGCTCATACTATGCTATCTCTGAACTGAAAACCAATCTTTTCTGCCTATACAGAATCTAAGTCTCACTTATGTAGCTGACAGTACAGTATGTCAACATGAGGCATTAGTTCATGAAAAATCAAGGGAAAAAGAGGAATGCCTGATCAAGTTCCAGCAATCCCTTTAAGCCTCCAGCTTCATGGACAGAATTGTTTTTAAAGCCACCTTGGTTTGCAATGTCATGGAAACATTCAGTGAGATCTTCTCTGTATTCATTCAATACATCCCCATGTGAATGTGAAAATTTCAGCATCTTCCTGGGTTGTGATGGAAGGCTTTTTCCTACTATGTCATCTAAGATGCCTATCCTCATAGAAAGAAAGAAAGAAAGAAAGAAAGAAAGAAAGAAAGCCAGAAGAGAGGAGGAAAATATTCTAGCTTTACCAACCTTACACTATTATAGAGGAGTCACCCTACTGCCTGTGCCTGTTGGAGCAACCAGCAACCAGCAACCAGCAGCAATTTGAAGTTTTTTATACTGTTGTATAATTTGTATATTTCTATTATGTGCCTGTGGGGCCCAGGGGGGCAAGGGGGTGCCCGCATAACTATGGTCACGGGTAGGGGGAGGTATGGTGTTGGGAGAGAAACAGGCCAGATGAGGAGAAGAGGGGGTAGTTGCCTTACAACTATCCCCTCTTCTGGTTCTTCCCCCAACTGGATAGTTCCTGGCAGCCTACCAGCTTGCCCTCGTGGTTGGTGCTGCTGCTGCTACTGAATACCAGGTTGGTCCAAAACAAAACCTCCCTCATCCATGATTTGATTGTGGATGAGAGGGCTGACCTGGTATGTATCACTGAGACCTGGGTGGGTGAACTGGGAGAGGTTACTCTCACCCAGCTTTGCCCCCCTGAGTACTCGGTGCAGCACCAGCACCGACTTCAGGGCCAGGGAGGGGGGGTTGCTGTGGTCTATAGAAATACGATCTCCCTCTCTAGGCTTCCTGTTCATTTGAGTGCTTGTTTTTTTCTTGGAAGAGGGGAGAACTATTACTCTTAAGGAGGAACCTTCCCTGGCAACCTCTCACTTTTCTTCTATGAACCATAGTGAACAGGAGTGGTGACATCACCTGGTGCGCTACCTAGGGGCAGGCCATGAAGCCTGCTTGCACTAGCGGCCAGCGGTGGACGGGAGCGGACATCCCCGGAAGGTAAGCCCCCTGTCCCCGTTGTCCGCTTCCATCGGTGGGCGCCCGCTGGCGCCCGCCGATGGAGGCGGAGAGCCCCGCCAGGGAATGCCCCCCCCCCCGCTGTCCACTTTCATCGGCGGGCGCCTGCTGGCGCCTGCCAATGGAAGCGGCGGCGGGCACCAGCGGGCACCCGCCAATCCTCTGATCCATCCGATCTGGATCGGGACCTTTCCGGATCAGATCGGATTTGATCAAACAATCCAGCAGTGAGATCGGAAATCGGATAATTGTATCCGATTTCCCCTGGATCGGATCCGGATCTTGGATCGGACCTGATCCAGTGCACACCCCTAATTATCACGATGTTAATTGTTACATTTTAAAATGTAACAAGCCACACGAAGTAGTCCTTATCGTTTTAGACAATTTTTCCTCTGTTTTAAGTTTGTTTAGTAAGGGCACACTGGATGTATTCTACATTTCTTTCTCTATGGTTGCTTCGTTGGCTCGTTTTTGAACCGCCCACTTCCTCCTTCTGCCCCCTGCCTTTCACTTCCTCTCAATTCTCATTCAGCTATGGGCACGCCCCCATGACTGCAAATGGATACCAGAGGTTTGATTTCAGCTGCTTTGAAACGGCAAGTAGGAACACATTACCATTTATAGTACGATTTAATTCATCAAAATACGTTATAAATACTTTAAAAAATGGTACAAAAACAACTGATATAAAACGTCACGGTACATGCGTCGTGTGCCCCAACGCGTCCTCAAAACCAAACCTAAACGTTTCAAACTTTCTGTGTAGATCTCCTCTGTGTGTATTTCTCTTTCCCGCTCCTGATCTTAAAGTCATTTGATTCTCTGTGCAATGGGAGTTGATGCTGGAGCAGGGGAACGTGGGTCCAAAAAGGTGTTTTTGCATGGGCTTTTTGTGTGATTGCTCCCCTGCACTACTCACACATTTGGCACTCAAAGGAGGCATCTATACAGTGCCACTTTTGCTACCGATTCCCCTCAAAACCCACAGCAACATTGCTGTGAAGCAGCATTGATAGGATTACATGGCAGGAGTGAGAGCAGACTATCCGGCCTGTTGTCTCACAGTGTAATGCAGAGCATATATTGAGTGACCCAAAATCTCCAAAAGCATTTTTTTTGTTTTTCTGGCAAGATTGTAGTTTTGAAAGTCTGCAGTTGCACAGCTGTGCTGCTACAATTCATCAAATTTATGTGTTATAGCTAATAACTGTCCTTACTTTTGTTCCAGAATGAGACTTAAATGTCACCAGGGCAGCCATTACTAAACATTCACCTGGAGCCTGCCTTCTGTTCCGTATTCTTGCATCTCCCCTACACTGGGATCCATCCCCTGACTATGCCCAATCTCTTAATCTGAACTGAAGCTACCACTGACACATGCACAAACAACCATGGTGACATCGGAGCAAAGTAAAAACTCACAATAAAACCAGACATCAAAAATGTTCAGCTTCCCAGGGGATAATACGATGTGGCTGCAAATTGTTGGCTGCATCAAAGAAACAACAGAGTACAACTGTGCAGCCTTGGTGAAGTTTATACAGCATATATACAAGCCCTTGATTTAGGTAGGCTAGGCTAAGAGGTAATGACTGGTCCAGATCACCCTGTAAGAAATGAGAGGCATTTGTTGGTCCTCCTCAGGTAGCAAAATGTCCTGGGCCAGCCAGCACTAGCTGTGTATTTTTGTGTCCTGTTTTGGTGTTTAAGTGAATCACTCTGTCTCTTTTTCTTGAACGTGTGTGGTGAGTGTGTGTATGTGTGTGTATATATATATATATATATATATATATATATATATGAGAGAGAGAGAGAGATTTAATGTATGTAAAAGTTTTCTGTGTCTGCATACCGCATGGAAGATGATTTCCACTAAAATATGCAGTGAAATATGTTTTTGCATTGTTATTGTACACTGTACACTGCATGTATGCACAAGTGTCATGTGTGAGTTAAGTTCTGGGGATGGAATAAGGGCTCACTAAGATGACTGGCCCCAGGACCCATCATGGCCCTGATCTTGCCCTAGTTGTGTGGCTCTGAGAATGTCATCACAGGATATTGTCGTTATAGGGACAGCATCATGATCTTTTTATGTGTGTGGTTGTATGACTTCTCTTCCCCATCCCCATCCCCACTGTGCAGTTATGATCTTAAATTCACTTGAGTCTCTATAGAATGGGAGTTGTGACTGGAACAAGAGGATGTGGTTGTGTGATTTCCCCAGCCCTGTTTTCCCTTTCTGTGAGATGGCTTGCTAACACTTGGGGATTCAAAGACTGCTCTGCCTCTCATGTCCTTCTTGGCTTCCATTCTGCTGACCCATTCTCCACCCAACCAGTCAAATTGGCCACCAGCCTCTACTGGCAGTGAGCGGCATAGCTCCACTACATTGTGAAGGGAAACCAGCAATTATTCTCCCATTTGAATTCCAATTGAGCTGAAAAATTATTTGCAGTCTTTTAAAGCTCATTTCTTCTTTGAGACTCTTAGAAGCCCCTGAACATCACTGCCGAGTGTAGCTCATGAGAACTTTGCCAGCATCTTTAATATCGATATCTTCAACATTTCAGTAGATCAGTACTCTTGATTATTAGTAACATACTACATTTGGCTGGCTCTCCTGCAACCACTATAACTGCAGTCTTCAAGCTGTGAATGTGATTTTATATTTGAAAAATCTCTTACAATACAATTATGATGGCATTGTGCCCAGGGGGTTCAGAAGAACAGAAAATAAATTCTAGAGGGGGATCTGTGTTATTCTGTTACAGAAAAAAACAAAAAGGAGTCTTTTGTGACGCCTTAAACACTAACAGACTTACTGCGACTTTCATGCCACCTCATTAGATAAAAAAGCTGTGAACAGTAGAAGCAAAAGCCATGTAATCCAAGAGATAACATTATGTGACATTTCTATGCAAAGTTTGAATGTATATACAATACTGAGAGTGACCATTCGCACTTGCATTTTCAAATCATTTGGGGATGACTCAAGGTAGAACTCTAGTTCCTGCTTTAACATTAGATTACTGACAAACCCATGTCGATTTCCCCCTGTTCCCTCACTTCAGTTTGGTCTAGAGTTGTGTGCAAGTGGCCCCTCAAAATTCTCCACCCTATATGTGGATAGAGAAATTGGGCAGACAATTTCACCAATTTCTCACAATGGCAAAACAGCTTCTTTCTCACAATGTAAAACAGCTTCTTTCTTTTTTCCTAAGGGTTTTTTCCCCACTGCCCTGCAAATGGTAACTGCATCAACTGTGTTGGTAGCCTGGCCCCCATTTTGCATCCTCATTTTATTTCTAGAAGGTAAGAAAAGAAAAATCTCAGGAATTTCTTGTAAGTTTTCTTTCCCCATGAAAGGGGCTTCCATTTTGGATGTTTATTGGTGGTGTTTTTAACCTTAACTAATCACTGAGAGGTGGCTTAGAGTACTGTCTATATTTTTCTTTCTATTACACTACTGCTCTATAGTCTTCCAGGTTGCCTGCACTTCCTGATGTGAAAAAGCCCTATGGGAGGAATACATTTATGATCTCTTCCCCTAGGCAAGAAAAGCCAAGGAGGCTACAGGCTGTCAGAGAGGGCAGGACACTCGCACACACTCCTCAGTCATCTCATAAGCAAGATAAGCATAAGAACCCTGAACTAAATCCATGAGGATTTATCCTAAATTTCTTCTTTTCATTTCTTTTCAAAAGCAATTTCTTTTCTATCAAATTGAATGAGAATAGAATAATTTTTTGAAGGAGAAATTTTCGGCACAACACTAATTTCGGCAGTCTTATCATACAATTCTAAATCTGTCTACCACTTTGTTCAACAAGGATATAGGATTATAGTCTTAACTGTGTTGTGATGTGACCATGTCTCCTTGTCCCATCTCCACACTGCTGGCTGCAGCTGGAAGGGCATAGGAAAATTCACATCAGAGCTTGACATTTCAATGTATTGGTGTTTGGATCAGGATCATTCCATGTGCTTGTACATATGTACAAGCTGCTGAGGAGTTATTTCACAAACATGAAATGGCAGGCAGTGTGTACATACTATAAGAAGATGTTGGTCCACTTCCTTTTCCATGTGTCCTTTTTTCAATCACGATCTGATATTGACTACTACACTGCAAATCTTGCTACTTCTTCTCTGGGATTACTTCCCGAAAATGTAACTCAGTTTGGTTCAGTATAGTGTTCTGAAAGAGTAAAAATGTTATTGGAAGGAACTACACTGTGAAATAACTGAACAAAGAATAGAACTACGAGTTTAGCAAACCAATCAGATAGCTAAAGCATCCTAGGCTGAAACACAATCTTGTACTGTTGTTTTGACAATAAGAATTTCATCTGTCAGAGAGAAACCATTTGTAAGGCAGAGATAGATTGCCAGGATGGAAAGACAGAAAAGTAAAATCAGTAAGAGAGTCAATAAAATGATGGCCAGAGAATACCAGGCGGATTAGTATTATAGTGATTTTTGAACTGCAAGATAGAAAAGGAGAAGAAAAACGCAATATTTTGGGCACACACACAAATTAAAGCATAACAAAAATGGAAAATGCAGGAGCCAAGAAGAGATTACTAGTATCATGCTGTATAATAACAGACACCTAATAGCTACAAAATTGAGCCTACTTATACTGGAATAGGTTTAGTACACCAGGGTTTTGTTACTGCTATTTACAGATAGCAGAAGTGCCTTGGTGAAGCATGCTTTGAGGGTTTACAAGCTATGCTAGGCCAACTTGCCAGAGGAAAGATAGAGGAAAGGAACTCATGAATGTGTAGTGAAGATGTGGGAAGAGACTGGAAAGGACAGGGCACATGGGCAGTAAGGTGGGAAAAGTGATGCTTGCAATCACAATCTGAAGAAAAGTCTGAGTTGGGAAGCTAGCTTTGTTCAAACCCCATATCTTCAAGGAGTGTCCAAAGAAAAGGGAACTGATTTGAGGGAATCAGTTTGGGGAAGATTTTTCAGGGACAGGAAGCTGCTGCTACAGTGAGAGTGAGCTTATGAGCTTTCTTAAAGAAGGAGAATAAGTGGATGAGAAAAGGGTGATATATTCAGGAGAACTAAAAATTGGCATGAAGTAATCTACAACTAGCAGACAAGGATGGACAGCTCAACAATGGCCATGTCTACACCATGGTTCTTCCCCGGGGTCATCCCTGTATGTCCAAATGACACACAGGGGATCCTGGGGGCAGGCAGGGATGACCCTTCCATTTTCTAGGGATAACTGGTTCCCCAGGCTGCCTCTACAGGAGCGATTTGAAGCTCTTTCAAGGCGCTTTAAAAAATTTACCTCTACAAGAACGGAGCGCAAATCGGGCGTAGAGGCGCGTTATCGCTCCGATTATGCGCATTATCGAATGCGCGTTAAACAGCGAGTTTTATTTTGCTCTGGCCATTAAAGCGCATTTTGACTGTGTGAACAAGCGCTTATGCGCATTAACTACTTGTAAAGCGCACTTTGGTCATCCGTTAATGCGCTTCGCCGCCTCTCGTGCAGAGGTATTAGGTGTAAATGCGCTTCAGCGATTATGCGCATAATCGCCTAACCGGGCGCAAAAGCGAATCCTTGTAGAGGGGACCCCAGTTATCCTGATTTTCCTCACGGTCCCAGGACAATCCCAAGGACCGTGGGAGGTGTGGCCACTACTCGTGTCTCCTTGTGAGTAGCACGGCCTTCAACATGGGCATAAAGCTGTATGGGGGGGCCTCCATGCCCATGGGGAAGGGGAAAACAATTTTGCCATCCCTGCGGTGGCGGGGGGGGGGGCTGGAGCTGGTTTTGTTTTGTTTTAAACTCACTTTTGCACTGGATTGCAATTGCGCGACCAGCCCCTCTTCATAAAAACAATGGTGGCTGCAACATCCCTTTTCCCTTCCAGGACATCACACAGCCATCTAGATGATGGGGGATGATCCTGGAAGCAGGAAATCCTGGCATCCTCCCCCCTGCGTCCCAGAAGGCCCTGTGGTATAGAAAGGACCAATGTCAGCTGCTATAGCAATTCATACATATAGAAACACAGGGCTGTTACTAAGCACCTGTGGTTGTGGGAGGGCTTTGAGAATTATATAGATTTTGACTAAGCTTTACCTTAGTTGGGTTTGGGAGCCTTCTTACTTCCAAGTCTCAGAAATTTTCCTGAGGAGAGGCCTTTGTACTATTACTTAGGACCTTACAAGCCCATCTTGGGGGCGAGCAATTATTGCACACTTCCTTCTCCAGGATCAATGCTGGCACCAGTTTTTGAGGGCAATACTCATAGTGTCTATCTTCCCACCACCATTGTCACTAGCTGCTAAAGCTTCTCATCTTCTTTGTCATCCTTCTACCACCTGCTTGTTTGACAGATAGAGAGCCAACGAGCAAGTATGCAGAGGCATGTCCTTCTCACCACCACCATTGTCTGGGCCAGAGTGAGAGGCAGGTGAACAAGAGGAGCAAGTCCAATGAGCCCTGATGGAGTGTGGAGCCTCAGCAGGTGCCCAACCATCCATACCCTTGATGCTGTCTCTTGCAGGGACCATAGTGGAGTGCAGTTTTCACTGCACTTTGTTAGGACACTAGCCCTTAGCTAACATGGCAGCGCGAACTATGATTTGTATTGTCTCCCAACTAAAAAAAGTTTTAGGATTAGGCTTTTTATCCTGTATATCATTTTAATGCACATTGTGCTAAATGAGTTCAACAAACAATAATGTTGCTTCTAAAATCAGCTGTTTCAGCCATCCTCATGGTGAACCCAATATAGATGTGTCTTTCAGTTACTGAGAAGGTCTGTATGAAGAAAATATAAAGATAAAAATGTATGTGTGAAATCAAATGGAAAAATATCATAGACACAATTCTTTCCAAGGAAAATTGAAATACTTCTCCTTAGTAGCTAAAAAAAAAAAAAAAACCATTTATTTCTTCATTTCCTACCTATTTGAAGTACACTCTATTTAAGAGTGCTTTGTTCTGTCTGTCACAGATTTAATAATAACATCCATTACGGAACACATTTCATACTCAAGTATTTCAAATGAAAAAGGCATACAGAAATCTTTTTTAAAAAGTGCAACACAATAGCTTTTTAGTAAATGCATTAAGGCCCTGATCCTGGCAATATTAGCATAATTTTAAGAATGTGAAAAGTCCATTAAAGTCAGATGGAAAAGATATGAGCATCTGCAACAAAACTTGTATTTAGCATGCATGAATCTATAATTTCAATTTCTGATTTATCCAATCTTAAATTTGATTTCTTTCGAATTTTGAGAACTTCTCCAGTCTTAAATTTAGTTTGTTCTGAACTTTGACAATTTTTAAACATTTGCATGAAAATTCATGAGCACGTTTCTCCATGTCCCTACTATTTTGTATTCGTTCTTGCCTAATAGAGACATTTTGTGCAAAAAGCTTCCCTAATATTTGAAGATTATTTTCTCTACTATTTGTATGTATGCATTTTAATTGGAGAATCTCGTTGCAAAATTCAGAAAAGTGTGAATTTCAAAGGTTAACTGGATTTCAGTTCACATAATGGTTAAAACTGCAAAATTAGGGAAGTTTTTCCTTCATCTCTAGTTGTACATGGTTGATATCTTTCCACTCTGATAAGGTAAGTTGTGCATTGACTAAGAGAAGGGTGATGATACTAAGACCAAGGAGAAATAAAAGTCCTATTCAAGTGTTCATCTCATAAAATTTGCAAACATGCAGAAAGGGAGAGAAGGTCCCCACCATCACATTCCTGTCAGCTCCACCCCCACCATCCATACATTGGGAGAATGTCTATAGAAGAGAGTGAACTCTATGTGTGTAGGCTCTCCTTGTGATGTAGAAGGAAGGGTCCATGTAATGGGTGAATCGTATGCATGTAATTTCATGTTAATTGCATGAAGGGAACAGCCAAATAGGGCTACAGCAGCTTTCCCCAACTTGGTACCTTTCAGATATTTTGGATGACCATCCTTGATCATTGACCATGCTGGCTGGGACTAGAAGGCACAAGGATGGATGTTGGAAGGCTGGGCTATAGGAATTAATGTTAATAAAGTAGTCATAAATGAACTCAGAGCTAAAACCAGCATGGATACACAGGAATTACTGAGGGGGGCATTTATTTACAATGGATATAGCAGCCGTCTTGGAAAAAATGTCATTGAATGAAGAGTGATCAAATTTCAATCTCTCAGTATATTTGAATTTGAGATGGTGCAAGAGTGAAGTGGTAGTGCGCTCAAAATCCTGCTTTAAAAGTCTTGCATGATTTCAAGCCATATCCAGCCCCCTTTTGAGGTAGGCCCAACTCAAAATGAGTTTTGCACCCCACAGCAAGTATCCCAGAGGAAATGATGCACTGTGCAATGAACTCAGAGCAAAGACCAGCATGGATGTACCAAAAAAAAACAAAAAAAACCCCACTACATTTTAAATTTAAACTTTTGCTTCTTGGTATTTTAGTGCCATGCAGAGTTTTGTATTGTTTTTATATCAATTATTTGCGAAGCGACGGATGAGAAATGAAGAGACGACACAAGATTGGGATTAAACATGGGCCACTTTATTTATTCACAGTTAGGTAGAAAAGGGGGAGGAGACCTAAGCGGGCATTTGCTATGGCCAACCAGGCCATTCTGGGGATCAGGCGAGACATTCACGCCTGCTCTTTCGCCGCCCCCCGAGCTTCCTCGATATGAGGTGGGAGGTCATCTGGTGTTGTCTCCCCTCGTGCTGCAGGGCTCCGAGTAGACGAGAAGGGTTGACCTCAGAGGTAAGCCCTATCCCCCCAACTGATGCCGCAGGGCTCTCAGTGGTTGGCCTCGGGCTTTACCAATCACCCGAACAGTGCCAGTGAATGCTCACCATTAACCAAACATAAAATTGCACGCACCTACCGCCACAGGGGGAGACAAGTCTCAGCTTAGTCTCCCACTCCCCCTCCCCCTTGAAGAATTACTTTGCGGAGGCCCTTTTGCAGGTCCGCCAGGAACAGATCGTTACCCAACTGTGACAAGTGTACCCCATCACTCCTATATAGCTCCCTCCGGGCTCTGTTTATATTAGGGTGCTGAATACTAACATCCTCGTGCTGCAGCAGTGATTTGAAAATTTCGGTATTGACCCGCTTTCGGGCCCTTTCCAAAGCCAGAGGGTCGCAACTGACTCTCCAATATAAACGGAGCAGAATGCAAGACCATATGATCCTTATGCCTGGCCACAGCTGGCGTAAGTGCTGGAAATCTGCCAAAGCTTGCTATATAAGTGCTTTGCCTTTTAGCAGGCCCAAATCATTCCCCCCTAGGTGGATAAGCAAAATTTGCGGGGGTGCAGCAAGGAATGATGTTGCAGCAAGGGGGAACCAGATTCTCCCACTGCATACCACGCTTCCCAAGCCAGCGAATGGTAGCAAGCTGACTCAAACCAAGCTGGGATCCAAAGCTGGAACTGGACGCCCGTTTGCTGGCCCAAAAGATCATGTTGTGGCCGTATATGGAGACCTGCATGGGTGTAGAAGCCACTGGCAGATCTAAAACAAACATGAAGATGTTAGCACATGCAGCTAAGTCCCTATTCAGCCATTTGCCGTACGTAAGATTTATATGCAGAAGAATGTCATCTGACCAAAGCCTGAATCTGCGAAGAGGAGAACCCAATAGAGGCTGTAGTGGAAGCTGCCCCAATGTGGAAGGAGTGTATACCAAACATTGCTGAAGGTAAGCCCAAGGCATCAAGTGCCTTCCTTGTGATTGCCCAAAATTGGTATTTAGTAAGTGGGGAAGCATCCACGTGGCAAAACAGAAAACCTGCTGAGGACCCCCGCAGGGCCATGAAAGCTGACAAAGCTCTTATTGGGCATATCTCCTGGTTGGCGGCAGGAAAAAGATTAACCCAGCGTCCCCTAGCTAGCTGGTCCATTTTGGACTGTCTAAGGTGAAGCTGAACCTTGCGTTCGTCTAAACGCAGGTTAGAAAACTGGAATGCTCTATCACACTTAGAAGATGCTAGCACTTCCGATATCCGAAATGCCCCCAAAAACATAGTTAATGAAGCCACATGAAAAAGAACCGACTCGAATTGCGAGTGGCAAAGGCTCGGCCAACGAGCCTGCAAGCCGATGAGAATTTCTGGTGACACAGGGTGCCTGGTATCAGGAACGCGTGGAGCTTCCCTTTCCCAACCTCTTAATGACCTACGGATGCGAAAATCAGACGTGCAATCCGCCATGCCTTGGGCCTTTGCAATAAAAGCGGTCTTGCAGCACATGCTATTGTGCGTGCTGCAAGACCGCTTTTTCTTGAGCTAACGCAATACTGGAAGACATGGTCCACCGGAATGGGCCACTGAAGCGGAAGATGATTAACTAAGCGGAACGCCTACCTGCTTTCTGATAGGCTGACCTGGTGCTGGGCGCCAAGGACTGCCAAATGGCCTGATCTATTTCATCCTTCCAATCAACCACAGAGCTGGTGGCATGGTCTCCGGCCTTAGGAGAGCCCAGGGAGCCAATTTACGGAATCTCTGTACCTGATGTCGAGACAAAGCATCCGCTATATCATTATTTAAGCCAGGTATATGCTTTGCCCAGAAAAGAATGTTATGTTTCAGGCAGTGCAAGGTAAAAGCCCTTATTAAGTTCATGACGCAAGGGTTACGTGAAGACAGCGAATTAATTACCTGCACGGTGGCCTGGTTGTCGCACCAGAACAACACCGTGGAGTTTGCCATATCTGCCACCCATACATGCACTGCCATGATAATAGGGAATAGCTCAAGGAAAGTGAGGTCCTTACACAGACCCTCGGTGACCCAATCCTTGGGCCAACGTTCCATGCACCATTTGGTCCCCCAAATGACGCCAAAGCCCCAAGAACCGGAAGCATCTGAATGTACTTGGAGTTCGGCTTCGATCATAAGCTCGCGCCTCCAAAAGGATACGCCATTGTATCGTGCGAGAAAATCTAACCATACTTGCATGTCAGCTCGCATATCCCGTGTGTCCCTAGTTCTATGGTGTGGCTTGCATAAACCTGACATGGCTGAAGATAGGCGACACAAAAATGCTTGCCCAGGGGCTATTACTGTACATGCGAAATTCAGATGGCCCACAACTTCCTGTAACTGCTTAAGAGAAACCTTTTTCTGTTGCATGATGTTCTGCGGTTTTGTACGCAGCGTGGTTAACTTATCCCCCAGTAGGTGACAACACTGCTGCGTGGAATCTAGTTCTATGCCTAAGAACTTCAGCACTGTTGTAGGGCCCTCCGTTTTTTCATGCGCCAGCGGGACCCCTAGCTCTTCACAAAGGGCACAAAAGATGCTCATCAAGTGCGCACAATGAGCACTTCCTGCCGCCCCCAAAAACAGGAAATCATCCAAATAATGAATGACATCCGTTGTTCCCGCCCTCAAAATAAGGACCCATTCCAAAAAAGAGCTTAATGTCTCGAACATAGCGCACGAAATAGAGCACCCCATTGGCAAGGCATGATCTATATAAAATTGTCCCTGAAAACAAAACCCCAATAGATTGAAATCTTTGGGGTGGATGGGTAAAATGCGAAATGCGGCTTGTATATCGCACTTTCCCATCAGGGCTCCAACCCCATTCCTTCAAACCATATCTACTGCTGAATCGAAGGAAGCGTATCAGACCGAACACAGTCCTTCTGGGATTGAGTCGTTGACGGAAGTTCCCTTCGGGAAGGACAGGTTATATATTAACCTGAACTCCCCTGGCGCTTTTTTGGGAACTATACCCAGGGGCGAGACTCGTAAGTGAGGAACAGGAGGGGTTGGGAATGGACCAAGCACCCTTCCCGCCTGTACCTCTTTATTGATTTTTTCCCTAGCAATGTATTCCATTAAACTAATAGATTTTTGATTCCTAGATAATGACCCCCGCCTAATTCCTTGAAACGGGATACGAAATCCTTCCTGAAAGCCAGCCTGAAGATACCTTGCTTCATTCCACTTAGGGTATAAGGCAAGCAGTTTGTTGAGGGGTTCAATTTTGACTGGGCTGGGTCCCTTTGGTAGGAGGTTGTTGTCCCCCAGTACGTCCAGCACGCTGTCCTTCCTTGTTGGGCCATTTCCCACCCCTATTTTTAATGCAGTTTGTAGCGCAATGATGTCCCGAGCATGCATTGCACTCATGCCGATACTTGCATGGGTTGCGAATACAAATTCCCTTGTTGAAATCCCAGCAGAGCGGGTGGTATTGAACCGCCTGACCCGCATTCCCCTTAAAGGTGGAAGTGGGTTGCTGCTTGGCCAGTATATGGCTGCTGTCTGCCCTATCCCCAAAACCTGGCTGGGCTGGAGTCATGAACTGCAGCCACAGATCATGATCCTTAACATCCCACCTGAGGGCATGGTCAAAGGCGGCTCTACGACGGAATGATTCATCATAAGCCAACCAGGCTCTGCCCTCATACTCCAAATAAGCTTGATATATCATATCGAGGTATTTCGTCAATATAACACCTTTTCCAGGGAATCGCTGAAGTACTACCCCCATATAAATAAGAAAACCGGGCAGCCAATTTGCCCAGGTGTGGACTACCCGTTTCTTTTTAATCCTTTCTGCTTCCTTATCCCCGCTCTTTTCTTTTTCAGAACTCTCTTGCTCGTGAAACAAGAGAGAAAATATGTCTATATAATCTCCTTTGCAAATCTTCTCCCTTGTTGTGGGAAGCAGATGATAACCCAATGGTGCAGATGTGCTACCCGTGGGGATGGAATCACTGCTAGCTCCCACATACGGGTCATACCCTTCCTGAGCTAGTTTTGATCCAATAGCACCAGCAGGTCCCTGCCAAACACTTGCACAAGAGACCACCGCCTCTGAAACATGAAGAGGCTGTGCAGTAGCCACAGGGAGCTGATTCCCTGAAACATTTTGTTCAGTTGCTGAAACAGTTCCCATGCTTGCTATACCAGCTTGGTGCGTGACGGGAACTGCCATATTAGTTGTGGTAGCGACCCCGGGAGCTGGGGGGGTCGTTAATGGGAGCGAAGCCATCGCTGAAACTTGTGTGCCCATCCTGGCTAGCCAGGGAAACCAACCCCAGTGTGGAGGAAACATATTGGCATGCTGAGGTGGTGTTGCACTGATTTGTGCCTGTTGCTCACCTTGACTCAGGGGGGCTGCTCCTTGCGCTGGTGGATTAACTGGCGACGCTGATTCATGAGCAGCTGCTACGTCCTGTGTGGTGCCAAACGAAGGAGTGGATGACATGACTACGCTTGCCTCTGGGGCCGACACATCCGTTGTAGACCCACTGGAGGATGCTTCTACCACCTTCAACCTAGCTGAAATAGACTGTAATAAATCATCCTGCCTTTTCTTTCTGGTCACCCTACCACCAGAGTGAGCCTGTGGTAAGACAGGTGTGGGATTAGCCTGAATGCCCTTCTCTTTCTCTAAATCCTGAAGCCGAGCTAGAAGATCCGTTATATTGGGATCCACATCATCCTCCTTTGATGAATTCTCCACAGGACGCCTCTGCTTAGATGCCTGTGTTGGGGCTTTTCCTTTGCCCTTCCTTCCTCCAATACCTTTTTTTGGTGGCATTATCCGCGAATTAAATGTGCCACCAGTTCTGAATCCAATCAAACTTAGCAAATACGGACTACATTATGATGATGATGATGATGATGATGATGATGATGATGATGATGATTATATTATCATCAATGTTATGGTATAGCTAGACAAACAATACTGGCAATTAACCTAATAACCTTTAAAGGAATAACTGTTGCCTATGATATGAATACTCCGCCCACTAACTAGTTCAGGTCCCCATAGGGGTACGTTTAAATTCCCAACCCCAGAGGGTAGCAAATAGCCTGCCTGGGGTGGGGGAGGGTCGCTTGCACCTGCCCTACCCAGACCCAAATTAATTGGGTATCTCAACTGGGCTTGCGGCTATTGGCGTCTGGAAGCTCTCACAAAGCTGGGGGGGGGGTATGGCGTGGAGGTTGCCGTCCTCTAGCCAGAGGCAGCAATATGTGGCTCATGGTCCCTGCCTTCCCCAAACCAAACCAGCCACCCAGCGCCCACTTGCTCTACCCCCCTCTGGCCCGAGGAAACCTTATAGCCGTTTGGCTCTGTAGAAGGTGAACAGGCAGGAAGACGCCCGGCCGCTGCGTCCTCCCTTATTCAGTGCCTCCTGCTTCCGCGCTGGGTCTCCCTGTCAGGTGACGCTCCAGCCCATCTCCACCTCGCCGCCGTCACTTCCGCTTCCCTTTCATCCCCGCCGGGACGCTCCAGTACGCGCCGCAGCAGCCGCTGCACCGCGCTTGACTGCCCCAGCCGCCACTCTTTGAGGCTCCTGCCGCTGGGTAAGTGATTGCCAGCTCCTCCGCCGGGCTCCGTCTTCCTTCCCGCCGCCTTCTGCCTTCGCCGTGCCGCTCAGCCGCCGCCGCAGCTCTTTCAGCAGCTCCTCTCTTCCTCTCGCGCCTTCTCCACTGCTGAAGATCCCTCGCCATTTCTCCACTGCTCGTGATGCCGCCTCTTCGCTGCCGAGCTGCGCAGCAAGCTGAGGAGATCAGGAGGGGTCCCCTGGCTTAAATAGCCTGAGACCCCTCCTCTCCCCGGTGGCACCACCTGGGGCCTGCCAATTGCGGGCACCCACATCACATCACCCCATCCGCACTCACAATCGCCTCCCCCCACCCAGCAAGCGGGGCGGGAAAAGGTCATTATATTTGATTGCATTTTTATTTCTTATATGTTGCTTTATTTGGAGAAGAAGAAGGGGATAATGATGATGGTGATGATGATGATGATGATACTACATTCATAAGACTCAGAATTTAGAAAATAAAAGTAGCATTAGAAATCTACTCTTAGAAGGTATTTGGGTCCAGCATTCTGGGAAGTGTAAATGTCAAGTTTGGGAATGGATATTTAGATTTTAGATTAGATCAAGTATTGTCACATTCATATAAAGACTTGGATAATTTGCTATTGCACCATGGAAATTTCTGGATTTTTCTATTAAACACTAGATGATCTACCACAAGGTTACCTCCAGATTCAGAAGCAGCATGCCTCTGTACACCAGTTGCTGTGGAACACATACGGGAGGATACTGTTGCACCCATGTCCTGCTTGAGGGCTTTCTACAAAACACACAGCAGTGGATCCCTGATGTGTGCATGGGTGTGTTTAACCACTATGGTAAACTATATATCAATATGCTACAATCATGGAAAACTTATTAATATGTTGATAAACAGTATGGCTTATTAGACAATCATGTGTAATATTATACAGTGTTAATTATTAATGCAATTGAACACTTGGCAAAAGTACACAGTAACAGTACACAGATGAACACACAAGTATGCTATTACACTGATGCACACAGGTGAACCTAACATGCACAGAGGCACACACAAAAATGTACATACACTGATGTACACACAGGTGAACAGACGGTTATACCGGTTTGTATTGAGCCATTTCAAAGTTCTTCTTCAGTGACTGTGCAATATGCCATTTATATCAATAATAATTATGCAAGAGATTTTAGAAAAGATTCAACGTTAAAACTTAACATATAGTATAGATTTAACAATGTCCAATATGCCAACAAATTTAACATGTAGCAAAGTTATATCAAGGTTTCATTGTCCATATTTCAATCTGGATTTTAGTCTTTAATCCCCATTGTAGGCGGAACATCAAGCTGTGTCTGGAACAATATATTTAAACAGGGTAGGCCATCTCTTGTTAAGGTTTGTTTCTTATTGTCTGATGTTGAGAAGTATGTATCCTTTAGAACTTCTAAATTCCTCGTCAATGCTCTACAAATACGTGCCACAAAGTTTAAAGATTGTATGGAAAATGATCCTGCTCTTATTGGTTTACTAGCAGAGTTTTAATTGTATAGAGTGTTTTCCCCCCTCCTTTGTAAGTGTGCATAATGGCAATTTGCTAAGACACAATAAAGTATGTACTATATTGAAACATATAAACATTATGCCATTATACAAGCTATCATAATTGTTATTAGGTTTAATCTAGAATTAATCCAGTTATTACTGTAATATTTTGGTTGAACATCAAACTGGAACCATAAATTGTCCTGCACAATAATTTGTATTATTATTATTACAAAGTATATATCTACCTGTTCTTGGTGTCCTATGAGCCTCAATTCGTCTATCCCAATGAGGAGAAGCATGTAGCATTCAGGAATGAATCCCTCAAATATATGTGTTAACACCTGAAATTGATTCCCATACTCAAGTTGGAGGAACCACATGAGGAACTAATCATGACTAATAGTCAAAATGATTGATTCAATTTAAAGTAAATGAATTCAATATGAAGTTATACATGGCAGCTATCCTAATGTTAACCTAATGTTTGGGAGTAGAAGTTTGGATTAAAGAAAGACTGACAAGTCCATTTTATCATTTAGACCCCTGTGGCTCAGAGATTTGAGCTTATGTATCCAAAAAGCCTCTCTTCTGGTTAACACCTCACTAAGATTAATCCAATGATAAGGTTTGTTTGTGATGCGTTCAATAGCAAAAAACTCCAAAGAATCTGGTGGGTGAGTGTGTGATACAAAACAGGCTGTCAAAGGAGCTTCCATGATCCTGTTCCGGATGCGACTTTTGTGTTCCGTTATTCTGGTCCGTAAGGGGCGAGTTGTTTGTCCTACATAAATCTTGTGGCAAGGACATCTGATAATATACACTACATTAGATGTGGAACAGGAAGTAAAATTCCTAAGTTGGTATCTATAATTGTCCACTGGGTTTTGAAAATGTTGGATCTGTGCTGATTGTTTGCAGCAGAAAAATGACCACATTTGTGATGTCCTGTAGATTGTGGTGCGAGTGGTTTACCATAGTTTACCATAGTGGTTATACACACCCATACACACATCAGGGGTCCACTACTGTGTGTTTTGTCTTAGCGTGAGGACTGCCTCTTCCTGTTTTGTGAGGGCTTTCTACAGGCAGCTGGTTGCCACTGTGTGAATAGCATAGTAAACTAGATATGCCTTTGGTGTGATCCAGCATGGCTCTTCTTATTGTTTTAAGGTTTCAATAAGAGACTTGATGTCATGCCAATATTTTTTCCTTACAGAAGAAACAAAACTGTGTCCTGATGGGTGTTGTCTACATTTATGTGTATATGGAGGATCATTTTTCCTTATTATATATTAAATCTATGGATGTCAGCTCCTATATGCTTAGGCATTATAACACACTGGCTGGTGTGTGTGTGTGTGTGTGTGTGTACAATGGATTATTTAATTTGAGAGAGGCTGCTCATTCATTCTGGTAAGTTGCTTGCTTAATTTAATTTTTGGGAAACGTATACGTTTTTCTTACCACATTTTCCAAATGTGCAGATGTTGTCGAGCACATTATTGCTTTGTTTTGCAGAGTGTATTGCAAGGGTAGAAATGAATGGATTTCTGAATCCATGTTTGAGCCCATGACATGTGAACTGAATAAATCTGAGACAAAAACAGACACAAACACAAACCCATGATGGTGTGAATTTCTCACACATCCCTAGAAAAATACCATGCAAAAACTATTGTTACTGTCACACATCTAATCATATTGTGACTGCTAGTTTGCATTGTTTTATTACTGCACAAGTGTGCATTGTGAATGTGATTGTGGGAGCAAAGATGCAAATGACCGGAAGGAACTTAAAGCTGCATCAAACTGCATTTTCCAATTCAAGGATTACTTTTAAATTTCCTCATAGTTAGGCAAGAACGCAGAAGCAATGGAATGAGGGCAGAGCAAACCGGAGAAACAACAAGCTAACAGAAAGAGAGAAACTATTTCATCCCTCTCTGGCTACACAGAAGCAACTGAGTCCCTTTCCATTGGCATACGTTTACTTTCAGGGCTATTTTTTTATTGCATACCTTTATGGCATATTTAGGACATAATGGTTCCTGAAGTTGCAAATTCTGCGGTGCCCTATCTCTTTCACAAAAGAGTACATGACCATTTCAGGGTCGTGGTCCACATTGGATGTTTGATAGTCTGTTGGGGAATGCATGAGAAAAGGGGGCACGATTGGAGCCAAGAGCCAAAAGAGCCCTCCTCTGTTTCTATACTTAAATTAAATCCTGGCCCAAATAACCCAACACAGGAATTTTAATTTCCATATGTCCCCCTAAGCATCGGGGGGGGGGGCAGTACCTAAGTCTTGGTAGGCACCTGAAGTCCACAGGCCATGGATTATACATCCCAGCTTTAAGAGATTGCCTCAAGTTCATTAACACAACTAGAGAAAGATCCTGCGACACACACTAAAGACGACTTATGCCTGGTGATGGAATACCACTGACCTCCAAGCATTCCTATAATTTATGACCAGAGGACAGATATGTACACATAATATGTGCAGTCTTTACCCTGAAAAATGAAGAGGACATCTTGCAACACATACCTTACATGGATACAAATGCTCTGTTCAGACGTTACAGTGAACCAAGAGAAATTGGTGGAGGGGAAGTGGTCATGATCCACCACCATGCATGTATTCAGTCTCCATGTATAACTCATCTGACCAGGGCTATAGATAATTTCACAAGTTCTCCACCTTGTCGTAACTATTTCTTTGAATTCTGCAGTCTTTTCTTCTTAGCAGTAATAAAAAGCACCTTTCCATCTACTAAGCCCCATCAACTACAATGAAAGGCTTCTGAAGTAAGGCTGGGGGAATGTGTCAAGTGTAGTGTTATCTCCTCCATTGACAAGAGGTATTTATTCTTGCATTATAGACTGAAATTGTAAAGAGGTATGTGCAGAAAGGGAGGAACCTGGTAATTGTAACGTGTCACAAATTACATCTGTTTGAATTCAAAAGAACTAACACCATGGCAAAGAAAACGGCAGTCCAGCCGTTCTCTCGTTCTCTCTCTCTCTCTCTCTCTCTCACGTACACACACACACACACACATTTCTTGCTTCCCTCTCCACTTTCCCTGAATGTAAAGCTTCAAGAAATGTAGCATTACTCTGGATAGTTAAATAAAGATCTTCATCCCTTGGGTGGTGTGGGAGGAGAAGAAGGGGAGGAAATTTCACTTGTTGCCCAGATTGTATTAAACGAGCTCTGGTTTACTAGCTCTAACTGAACTTGTTTTAGTAGTAGAGTGAAATATCACATCAGACAGTCAAGATTTTAGCCCATGAAATATACTTATTATTATTATTACAACATGGATTTTTCCTATAGAGTTGTTCTATAGGGCAGTTAGGTTCATTTAGAATAGATGCCTTCTTAGAAGTACAATGAACCCAAAGAGGAGGAAGAGGAGGGTGGCTCTCTCTTACATAGCCCTCAACCCCTCTCCTTCCAGTGGCACCAGAATTCCTGCTCTCCAATCAGGAGCGGACACGTCTCCTCTCTTCCCCTCCCCGGCCACAAAAGCCTCCCCGCCCCCAGGCCGTTGGCCGGGTGCGGCTGAATGGCACTTCCACTCACTTTCTGAGATTCCTACACAACTTTATGTATTTTCTTAATGTACTAGACCTTGAGATTCACCCAACACAAGAAAGAAAATTATATGTTATTTAAAGCCACTTCACTTTTCCAGTCTACTCTACCTGACCTACAGTTGGTCTCTGGTGACATGCATTTTACATTCCAGGAGTTCTTAACTCCATTTGAGCACTTAAGCTACCAGCACAAAAGGCAGGTGGTCCTACAAACTCAAGTCAGTGCATTGCACCAGTAACTCTCCATGGATGTGTGCTGAATTCCATTCACTTAAATAATATACTCTCAGGATGACTTTATGAAATCCATGTCTACAAGTGAATCACAAGACTAGGGTGACCAGATAAAATCCAGGTCAGGGCTCATGTAACTTTAACAGTTGTAGAGAAAAGGAAATTTCAGCCAGTGCCATTTGTATGCAATTAGTTCCTGGTGATATTCCCTCTTCATCACAACTGTTAAAGTTGCAGGGGCCCTGCCTTCTTTTGTATACGGTCACCTGCCTACACCACTTTCATACCACTTTCGTACTGCTATATCCTGCTTGGTGTAGATCTTGCCTAAGACTTAACTGTAATCTGTGGCTGGAGTCCATATATTTCCAAGCTAGCGATGTGATTTGTGGAACAAAATAAATGTCTTCAACAGCAGGAAAAATGCATACTTTTGAAAAATGTGCCCAAACATGCTTTAATCAATGGGAGAAAAGTGTGTACATTTTTAAAATATGAACAACTGATGCCTAGATTGGGGAGATGCATATGAATTTTCATGCGAATGGGGGCAGGAGAGATCATAATCTGATACATACATGGGTGAGAATGAGCTTCAAGGTGGAATTTGGAGAAGCTTGGCCACTTCAAGCTTTGCTAATACACACATCCTAAATTTAGTGCTTTCTGGGGACATAATCTCTTATTATTTGTGGAAAACAAAAGTGCCACACATAGCACATGTATTTATGATGACCCCCATGGACTGAAATACAAGCTTATCCAAATAAACCTGCATTTTTGCCACTAAAAACGAGACAGAGACAGAAACAGATGGAGGTGTATCATATTGTGAATCCCTACCTGCTGTGAATCAAAGCAGCAAAGTCTTTTTAGCTTAGGAAACTCAAATCAGTAGTGTATTTACTACATTCTGAGTTGAAGATGTTTCCTTGAACTGCCTTCTCTCTATGCCTAAGAGTTACTATCAATTCCATTCTTTCTATGCACTTTATTCATGTTCCTTAGATTCATTAGGAAAGCTCATTTATTGTTAACTTAATTACTTTTTATTAATCAAAGCAATAAATCAAAGGAACCATTTATTTCTGAGTTATTTTCATGTCTGATTAACATAAGAGTTCCTTTACAATCCCATCATCATAGCATAGAATGGGAAAATACTAATTTCATTCTGTATAATAATAGTCCCATTACACGGTATGTAAATAATATGTGGATGTTCAGACTGTCAGGATACAACAGCCAAGGTGGAGCAAGGCTTGGAGAATAGCAAACACAAAATCTGCAGCTACAGCTGTTGAGGACCAATAATCATCATTCATCAAAACAGCTGCATGGAACCTATGCAAGACTATCATTGTGAAAGAGAATCCACCAGGTGCTAGATTCTAATAACAAGCAAATGCATGAAATCCAAACTATTTATGTTCATGACATAAGTCATGACTTATTTACTGATTTTGCCAATGTGTTCATGTTCCCATTGGCAAAAGGGGAAAAAACCTGAACAGCATACTGACATCCAGGTTGAGATCTCTGTTATTGATCTCTTCTCTGACACTTTCATGGTTATCTCCAATATTGTGAAGACTGTATCCCCATGTAATTTTCTTACACTGATGTTGTATTTGTCTACAGGAGTCAGTTTAACATAGGAGCCTAGGAAGCTGCCTCATACTGAGACAGACCATTGGTCCATCCAGCCAGTTTTGTTGATACTGGCTGGCAGTGCTACCTGCAGAGCCTGGGTACTGAACTTGGGAAGATCCATATGCAAAGTAAACCAGTGGGCTGGTCTAATTGTAGCTGAGCAGAGAATGGATCACATGGCTGACTTTTCTGCAGAGGAAAGGGACATGGATTTCAGAATGGTGTCTGTAACTGAATCCCTCTTCAGTTATTTCAACAGGTTGGGCTTACTTACAGCTACTACTATATAGCACATTTAGGAGTCTGTATTGATTTTGGTGGATTATCCAATATGTCTCAAATAAGTGAAGCCCTGACTCATTGGAAAACAACAGTCTGAAGAAGTATCATGGTACATTATAAGCATTCCATTATAATTCTCATCATTTAAACAATTGCAGGTTTTTGTTGTAGTGTTGTTTCATTCTGGTATTTTTCTTTTATTTCCCATCCTCTTTCCCAAACCATATCCTGAGTTTTTATAATTATGCCAGGCACATGCACTTACAGAATGCTTAATAATGAAAAAAAAACCTTTATAGCAGTCAGTAATTGACTTGTGTTGTGTGCAATTGCTGTAAGGGTATCTAAAAGCTTCTTTTAATGGTATCCATATTCAATAGGTGAAGCAGCCCAGACTACAGAATTATAATAGTCTGCCGCATAGATTCAAATCAATACCAAGCTTGTCACTAAAGGTAGGAAAGGGTAGCAATTCAAACAAACAATTTAGCCCACTTTCCTGTTTTTGAATTATCCACAATGAAGCTTTGATTTTCATTTTACAGGTTTGTTCATCATTCATAATTTGACCACTGGCTGATACAAAACCATTTTGCCATAAGCAATATTTACCTCTGGACAGAAGTCTAGTGTAGCACTTACCTACTATGTAAGTCTCAGAGTTAAAGTTTCTTTGGAATGTAAGTGCTCTATATACCCTCTGGGACGTATTGCTTTAACAATTTGCTCACAATGCTTTGTGTGCAGAGTTCAAGGAACTCATGCCAGACCATTTGTACATAATTCAGCTTAGTCCCATGGGTGGCCTTCATTTTTTCAATATGAAACAGAGGAAATATATTTCTTGACAGCTTGGTCCAGATTTTGGGGGGCCTTTGGGTTGGAAGTCATCAATGGGCCCACCCCTTTGCTGTTATTGCCTCAGCACATTCCCCCCCTCTCCCTCTTTTGGGCAAGCACTGTGGTCCACGGAATAGTATCCAAGTGGCCAAGGCAGCAATTTCTCTCCGGGCTCCAAGCCCCAACCAGATGCCTGCACCATCCCTCCATCCTCCATGCTATGGTGAGATATAGTGTATTTCTATTTAAATTATAGTAATTATTTCAAAAATTGCATCAATACGTATAAATTAGCACAACCAAATTTGATTCAAATAGGAATCCTCCTTTTTGGCAATTCACAAGTGGTCTCCCTACCCATCATTAAAGCATACTGATTTGAGAGTGGCTTGAACGGGAGGGATGGGTGAGAAATGTACTGGGTTTTATATTGAATGTTATTCTTTTAGTTTTTATGGTTTTATGTCATATTTTATTCTTTTAGCTTTTATGGTTTTATATTAGATTTTACTCTTTTAGTTCTTTTGGTCCACCCAGAGAACAGCCTTTATTAAAATGATAACAATTTTTTTAAAAAAAACATTTTTAATGAAATATTACCCAATTTGTACCTCCTGAAACTGAACCCAGACCCAGTCACAATTTGTGATTTTTTTAAAAAAGCTACAATTCCAAGTTGGCAATCTCTGCAAAGGGGAAAAAATGTGTTTGACTACAGGCACACATTTGGGAAATGCAAAGAAAATGCATACATTTATAAAATGTGCACACACATGATTTAGTCAATTAGTGTATGTGTATAAAATGCATACATTTGAAAGACGCACACAAAAATATGAACATTTAAAATGTGCACAAAATATATACAAATTGGGTTGTATCCATGTTAGTCCTACTTAGAGGGGACCCACTGTAATAGTTGGAATTGATCCTCTCTTTGTAGACAAAGAAGAGCAAGAACATGTTCATTTAACAGAGCCAAGGTCCGAGTGAGGTCACCCAACCAAGGCGGGCAATGAAAACTACTCCCCTCAGCTACCACCTTGACAGATGAGATACCTCTACAGAGGAAGGGATGAGAACCATGCAGTTGATGAAGTTGCAGATCAGCCTTTTGCATTAAATAAAGCCCCATATGTTGAACAAGAAAGGAACAGAGACAAGTGGTTAGAAGTAGGGATGTGCACGGACCCTCCCCCCCAGATTGGGACCCAGATCGGGACCTCCAATTTTGTTCCGGATTGGATTGGAACAAAATCGGAGGTCCCCTGGATTGGACCGCAATTTTTCCCCATGGGCTTGCATTGGGGGAAATAAAACTTTCCCCCAATGCAAGTCTATGGGGAAAAATGGCGGTGGGGGTGAGTGGGGGCCTAACTTCCCCCTCCCTGTCTCTCCCCCCTTGTGCTTCTTACCTGCTGGGGCCATCCACTGCCATCTGCAGGTGCCCGCGGATGGCAGTGGTTGGCCCCGGCAGGTAAGCCCCCCTTCGCACTCCTCCTTACCTGCCGGGGCATCCTCTTCCTTCACCTGGCACTCTACTGAGAACTAGGCCGCGAAGCCTAGTTCTCAGTAGATCTACGACAGGTGAAGGAAGAGGACGCCCCAGCAGGTACATGCCCCCCTCCCCCCTCGTGGTCCTCCTTACCTGTTGGGGCCATCTACTGCCATCTGCTGGCACCCGCGGATGATAGCGGATGGCCCCGGCAGGTAAGCCCCCCCTCGTGCTCCTCTTTACCTGCCGGGGCCATCCACAGATGGCCCCAGCAGGTGAGAAACACAAGTGGGGAGAGAGGGTCCAATCCTCCAATCCAATACGATCCGAATCGGGTCCTTTTTGGATCGGATTGGATTGGATTGGCCGATCCAGGTGCTGGGGATCAGATCGGAGAATTTTATCCGATTTCCCTCGGATCGGGTCCAGATCGTGGATCGGACCCGATCCGTTGCACACCCCTAGTTAGAAGGGTTCTCCAGGGCAGGGCAGCCTCACTGTGACCCTTATAGAAAGTAAGGCACAGGCAAGGCTAGAGAACTTAAGACTCTTTTTGCCTGCCTCAATGCAATTGAAAAGGATGCTTTGGGGGTATAACTGCATGGCAAATGAATAGGAAAATCTATAGGGAAACAATGGAATGCAAGACAGATAGGAAATGTTTGATGATACAAAAGGGAACATTTAGCATACACCAGAGTTAGTCAAAGGATCAGTGCTTCAATTATGGTTTCATGTTATCGATAGGGTTTGATGTTACTTCACAATTAGGAGTGGCTGGTTGCTCTAGACATTTTTAAAGGTTCAGAGATCCATATCTTTATTCTGGCTTCTTGCTTCTCCATACCTGCTGCTATAACATCTGTAGCCATGAACTTTCTGCTTAGAAAGCTGACAAGTGGATCTTTTCCAGGACTTGCTGCCAAAATAAATAAATACATACCATAAGAGGCACCTCTAATGATACAAGTCTGAAGTCCTGGGAGAAAATGTAGAAGCAAAGCAGAAAAGTTTTGGCTCTCATTCAGCAAATGGGGAGATATTCTAATATCAACTAACCTTAATTAACTTTCAAGAGTTTTTCTTCTTTTCCTCTGAGTAACTATTGCCTGTGTGTTGATCTGTAAACATGTTTATTAATAAACAGCATGGCCCTAAAGTAAGAGAATTAACTGGGGAAACTCCCCTTAACCACTTGATAAGTCCATTGAAATTATATTTAATATGTATATGGAGTGAGCTGCCACTAGATTTGCTGGGTAGCACCTCATTCAATATTGCCCCCAATATTATCAATCCATGGTATGGGGCATGTTAACACATTATACTTTTTTCCCAACTGTTCCATCCTGTTACTAAATCTTACCCTTGAAAACTCAATTTGGATGAGACAATTAAAGGAAGTGCAAAGTTGGAACTGAATTCAGAACCAAATAAATATGGTAAGAACTATTATAAGAAATGTCCTTTCATTTCCATGTTTGAACTTCCTTTCCTTCAAAAGTAGTAAGCACAGGGAGGCTGTGATCTGCGTGTGTGTGTGTGTGTGTGTGTATGTGTGTGTTGGAGAGAGATGGCATTATATGCAGGGAAAGAATCCCATACAGTCTGTTGAAAGTTGGACCTGTGTGTTCATTCTGAGTATTCAGGATGAGATTGTGGCCCAATGTGCTCTAGCTCTACCAAACTTGACTTAAGTCAACAGGATAAATTGCACATCAGACCAGTTCTAATACTGTTGTCTTTCAAAAACCATTAGGTCACTTAGAGGATTTCACTAAGAACAATTATACACAATAGTCCACTAGTCAGGAGGTCTCATATTTATCCCCAGCAACAATATCCTCTTCTGGGAACTCAGAAGCAATAACTTTTAAATAAAGTTTGAAACCTCAACCTCCTGAGGGTTTCAAAACTTTCGAACCCCGGAATATATTCTCAACAGATTTGAGAATATATTCCTTCGAAATGCCTCCTAGTCAACAAGCTGCTATGCTGCTTCATTCCAACTGGAAACAAATCTTTTTTTCTTTCTTTCTTTCTTTCTTTCTTTCTTTCTTTCTTTCTGAATAAAGAAGGTTTGTTTTGTATACACATTGTTGACTAACTGGATGGAAGAGGGCAGAGGGCAATCTAAACTCTTCTGTTTACTTCCCTCAGTTGCTTTGTTTTTGCTTTGCTTTTGCAACTTGTCTTCATCGTCTAGCCCCACTTACAACTGGCATCCCTCACTCACTCCCCCTTTCCACACTAGAAAAGTGGGGAAATATCAACTCCCTTAATTTTCTTTTCTGGAGGTTGATTAAGATAAGAAAACAACCACAACAACACTGGGTTGTGAAGGGGAGCTGCTGCAGGGAAAAAAGAAAAATCTGGACCAGATTTCTTTAGAAAAGAGGAATATGCTTTGACTCCTAACCTTTCTAAACCTGTTTTTGAAACCAGATGCATGCTGTATTGTGCTGCAGCTTGTAAGTGAATGGGAGATGTTTAATTGTAGAGGATTCAGGCTTATGGGAAAGAATATCATCTATGCTGTTAACCCTTTTCCTTAATTCTCTGTGTGTGGGGCAAGGGGGGGTGGCTAGGCTGCGATTTACTGGATGAAAAATAAAAGCCACTTTGCATGAGTTCAAAGGCACTTTGTTATCTCCTGGATAAACTAAACCTGAACATAATTTGTGGACCTCTGCCAATATAGGTCCAAATTTCATAGACCTAATTCATGGTGTAGAAATTGTGTGAGTTGGACCTATATGTGTTGGTTCCTGGCCCATAATCTTTGGGAAAAGGTTATAGTTTCCTGAACCATCATTTTTCCCCTGAATATTCAGTGTGCATGATGAGGTACAACTCTCAGTAGACTGTTCAACTCATACTGAAGTGATATTTCATTCCAAGTAATCTGAGGAAGTGGGGCAGCAAAATTATCACACCAGCCTCGTCACACTCATTCACACACACACACACACACACACACACTTCGTGTTCAAAAAATATTCACACAGGAAAAGAAGATGTGTTCTAGAATTTGGTCAAGTTCATGTAATTGCTGAAATTTGTCTAAGCTACTCTAGAGGATATGGAACATTTGCTGAGCAGTTTTTCTTTTGGTATGATCGTTCCTTTTAGAGGTTAACATTTTAGAGTCTTTTGTGACAGACCAAATTCAAAAGGAGACTGAACAGAAGAGGGATGTAGTCCCTTACAGTGATGTGAACACTTTCCCCCTTGGATGTATTTCCAAAATACACCCCTGATGAGTGTTCTCTAATTTATCATTTGTCATACCCTAAGGGAGCATCTGTCAGTGATGCCATCCATCCTGAGCTCTATTCTATCTGTTACAATTTATTTGATCCATCAGGATGTGCGATTAGATGCTGTAGACCTAAGGCCTAGTTTGCACAATGCGGTACTGAGTCCAATTTTGTCTCCTTCTTAACCCTGCTAGTTTTGAATGTGCTGGATTCTTATTTCAAAGTTCATATTGACAACGTATTGCCTTTAATTACGGCCCGGTTTCCAGCACTATGTTTGAGGTATTCAGCACCTATCTTTGGTGGGTCTCCTAAAGATACTAGGATCATCTTCAGTCTGCCATTATTTGAAAGATTTCCTATTTGGAAATGAGGCAAGCTCTGGGGACTGTAAGAGCATTATATCAGCATCTATACCTCTAGCAGTTGATCTCAAGCATTTTGACTCCAGAGAAGACTTAAAGGTCCTGACATTTCATTAACTTCTTTGAGAACTAAGTTGAACACAGAGTATGGGGGCTTTGAAGCTGTCTGATACTAGAGATGTCTGGATCAGTCTATTTCCAATCTCTTGTCACTTTTGCACTCATTCGTTCGTAAGTCCATTCTATCCTGTTTCTGCATTTATTTGTAATTATTTTAACTGCATAAAACCATATTTTAATGCATATGTAAATATTATTTTGGAACATACGTTCTTCTCATAAACTGCGTACGCTGTCTCTAAATACATATTTCTAAATGTACCTTTTTTTTAGAACTGCATCACAACATTTGGAGAAGTGCTAACTCTGAAGGATAACTACCTTCTGGTCCGTATATTGATCCAGGAGATAAAGATCAGGTCAGTTAACACCAGAATTCTCAAGATCAAATTCTTCAAGCATACTCTCACAAAGTATGAATGTCACATTGACAAGAATTCATTGTATTTCATAGGAGTGTTATTGCAATTAGTTTGGTATGAACTAGTTTACAATGCAAAACTGTGTTCTTGGTGCTTTGGTAAATCCTTGGAAATGAAAGGCTGCTTAACCAGTCCTTCAGCTGGATGCCTCAGAAATGACCTGTAAGCCTGCCTATGTTAGGGAAAGGCCCTTTTGAAGTTGAGGGCAGGACCTATGACTGGGTCTGAAGTAGAGCTGTGTACCAGTGGTTCTCAAAATTCTCCACCCTATTCGTGAGCAGAGAAATTGGCGGCACAATTTCATTGAATTTCTTCAAGGGGAGGAGAAATTCTCCAATAATTTCTCACAGGTAGGGTGCACCATTGGCAAGGGTTGTAGCACAGCTTCTTGCTTTTATCTCCTAAGGTTCCCCCCCATTTGTTTGGTTTTTTGCACTGCCACCACAAGTGGCCACAGCATCATTTGTGTTGGCAGCCTGGCCCACATTTTGGATCCTACACAACACCCATACCTAGCATCATTCCTGGCAATGGGGGGCAGGAGGGAGGAGGGAATGTAGCCACTACAAAAATTAAGAAGAAAACTTAGATAACATTCTACAAAGTGACCTTTTATTTTTCAGGAAAAGGAATGCGCGAACACACCTGAGTCCGATTCGTTGGACACTTGCCCCACCCCTGCCATTGTCAATGTTTGCCCTCAATCGTGGTGCCGCTCGAGCATCTTTTGCAGCTTGGTGAGTGTCTGACAATGAAGCGTTCATATCTTTACTCTTGCATAAATGGGCCTTTATGGCCACCATCTAGGCAACGGGGGAAATATCCGGAGCTTCCATTGTCACACAATCAACCCATGGGCCCATAAACACACTGCAGGTGCCCGACTAGGTCTGGGGGAGCAGATGCGGGGAAGTCTTTTGGCTCCCAGGCCTAGTTGAGTGCCTGTGACATCCCTACTCAGGGGGCAAGAAAAGAAAAATCTTAGGACTTTTCTGAGAAAAATATATTCTCAGGAATTTGGGATCAGCTCTAATTGTCATTCTTCAGAGTTCAGCATCTTGTCCAGAGTCTTCCAAATATTGCATTTATGATTGTAGATACACCTTGTCTCTAATTCAGGTGCTAATAATACTTTGCCTTCTTGCAAACCCTTTAGCAGGTGTAAGGTGGGGGGGGGTAGTGTTCCATCCAAATACAAATAACATTTTTTTTAAAAAAATCAACACATGGTCCAGACTATTCCCCAAAGGCCTGCCATAACAAAAAGAAGGTTTTGCCTGCCTCCAGAAGCATAGCAAGAAAAGCACCAGTCTAGTTTCCCTGTGAAGGGAGTTCCAGAGCCCTTGAGCAGCCACTGAGAAGGCCTTCTCCTGCATTCCCACCAGGCATGTCTGTGATGGTGGTGGGATCAAGAGAAGGGCCTTTTGCTTTGAGGTTCATTATAAAGGCTGCTACTGTTTCAAACCATGGTATTCCAGCTTAGTACAATGCTGAGATTGCTAAAGAAATTGCCTTCTTTGATTTTTTCTATGCTTAATTGCTTTGACATAGAGCAGCCTTTTCTAATCTCGTACCCTCCAGATATTTTGGACTACAAGTCCCAGCATTTCTGACCATTAGCCAATCTGGCAGGGGTTTATGAGAATAGATGTCCAAAACACCTGGAGGGCATTAGGTTGGGGAAGGCTGATCTAGAGAGTAAATAATTTTTAATAAGTCTGTTCAATTCTGGCCTGAAAATCAGGCTGTGACTCAAACAATTCACAGTCCACTAGATCAGACGTTTGTTTTGTGAAGGAGATGCTGAAGTTTCTATAGAGAGTCATCTGACAATGCCATTCTGGACTGCAGCCATAGCACTTGGTTTTAATATCCTTTTCAGTCCACTTGTTATCTGATTCATAGGCTTAATCCCACACTAATGACTCAATGAGTGTTCTGTGATGGTGTTCAATAGGAAGCAGGATCTGTATGATCTCTGTGGGGTTTGGAAAAGAGCAATAAATTCAAATCACATTGATTACTGCAGCACATTTTTATGTGCAGTAGTGTTATAAGCAGGAAAAATTAGGAAACTCAATTTTACTATTGTAAAATAGATGAGTTACAAAGCATAGCTATACTGATCCTTGCAGTGAAAATGGATTCCCACCCCCACCCCCCAGATGAAACACAATTAATCTCCTGGTTGATTCTTGGGAAACACATTTAAAAATACCAAACAAACACAAAACTCTTAAAATGATAAACAAACAAATGAAGCATATGACCTTCAACATCTCCCCCACTGCCATACACACACTCCCCCACCACACAAAAAGAACAAATTTTTCACAATATTAACTGTAGACTTTTTTTTTACTACATCTATCCTTGAAATATGCCTAGCCTTAAAATGTTATAATAGTCACTTTCATTGTCAAAATCAATTTTATTTTCTGTCTCTGGCACTATATTCTCCTCTGCATATAACACTGAGTGTCACAGTAAAATATAATTTAAAAGTCAGCTTGAAGGACTGTGGTTCAGTTCCATAGCATGGAAAGAGGGAGGGAGGTGCTCACAATGCCTGAACTCCTATATAGAACACAACACATTGGCTGAATTCGGACAACACATTAAGCAACTGAGGATGGGGGAAACAAGTATTAGTTGTGTTGCTTATTGTGTTGTGTGGAGGGTATTGCGCCACTCACAAACTACTGATGGTATGCTATTCCGCCCAGATAAGTAACTGAGAGAAACAACTGGCTTGCAAGTTGTTTAGCTCAAAGCCAGTTGTTTAAAATGTTGTGTAGAGGGGTGAGTGTGTTAATGGTGTGTGGTGAGTGGGTTAAAACACAAGCCCATAGAGGCAGGCAGCAAGAGCGACCATAGCAGCGGCTGCCACTCTGCTACAACTGGTGCAACTTGCAGAGGCTGCTGGGCTAGAACTAGGAGGACTGAGGGAGGAGGGAGGGTGGGGAGAGGGGTGGGGGCTGTGTCAGTCAAATGCCGGGTTGACTATTAGTCCACTCACCGCCAGCCCCAACCACCCACAGTTGTGTAGGAATATGTTGTGTGGGGAGTACCCTTAAAATAACCAACTGTGAGTTGGCTACTCAACCCACCATTGACTAATGTGTTGTCCGAATGCAGCCATTGACTTCAACACCTGGATACAAGGAAGAATTTCAGGTTATCTCCAGAGTTCTGGTATAGTATTATTACTCTGGCTATCCATGCTAAGCAGTAGTAATCTGCAGTCACTGCTTCTTCAGGGGTGGCTGATGTGTGCTGCATTAATTAAAAATTACTAGCAAGCTACTGAACAATGGTACCAGTAACTATGGAATATAACTCTTGTTGAAAAACTCACAACCAAGTAAGAACAAATAAAGGACAACAAAAGATGGAATATTTTACATATACTTGGTATTCCTTTATTGACTTCATTCAAGACACAAGCAATGGTAGGCTGACCAGATAAAATCCAGGTCAGGGCTCCTGTAACTTTAACAGTTGTAGAGAAAAGGGAATTTCAGCCAGGGTCATTTGTATGCAATTAGTTCCTGGTGAAATTCTCTCTTCATCACAACAGTTAAAGTTGCAGGCACTATACTAGAGTGACCATATACAAAAGAAGGCAGGGCCCCTGCAACTTTAACTGTTGTGATGAAGAGGGAATTTCACCAGGAACTAATTGCATACAAATGACACTGGCTGAAATTCCCTTTTCTCTACAACTGTTAAAGTTACATGAGCCCTGGCCTGGATTTTATCTGGTCACCCTAAGCAATGGACAACCACCACCAACCACGGATAGACTACTTTTGAAGGACATGTTCCAAACAGTATGATACACACTGTGATTTGAACTGTGCTACATTTAATGAACTCTCCATTATTCATTATGATTGTTTATAAATGTGTGTGAGGAGCCATTGGAGGTTGCCATACAATCCCTCAGGTTTCCTAGGTTGCCCAGCAACAGTGGCCAGTCACAGATAGGGCTGGGTAAACAGAGGAAAGGGAATCTGGGGTGGGGGGAAGTCTCTTTAAATGGCTCAAAGACTCTGAGGGAGAAAGGAGGGCAGAAGCACATGATAAAAGCCAGATTTTGAGTGAGGGAAGAAAGAAAGACAAAGTAGGAACAAAAAGTCTCAGAAGGTATGGATGGAAAAAGCACAGACAAGGAACAAAGACCAGAAGGTACAAAACAAGTAGCAGAAAGGGAAGGGGACCAGTGAGCTTATTAGAAGGTCAAGGAGCTAAGTCAGAGGACTGGATGCTAGGAATGGAAAAAGAGACCTTTCAGTACAGGCAATGTCAGGCAGGAAAGTACAAGACTAAGGCAACAAGGAAATACTGACCTACACTTACTTACTTACAAGTTGCACCGCTGATCATCCTGAACCTGTGACTATTTACCTTTGTTGCATTGTTGGCTAGGGTGTCCAGATCGCCTGGGGTTTCCCGGGAAACCTAGGCCATCCGGGCCAACCGGGGGGCGGCGGGGGGAAACAGGGGTGGCGGGGGGTCACGCGGCGGTGGCAGCAAGCAGTGACAAGCGGCGGTAGACCCGGCAGCGGTGGTGGCAGAGGAGCCAGGGAAGCGGCCGCCCCAGCAGGTAAGTGCCCCCCTCGTGCCTTACCTGCAGGGGCGTCCGCTTCCCTCTGGAGCTCGAGGTGTGAGGGGGGCACTTACCTGCTGGGGTGGCCGCTTCCCAGGCTCCTCCACCGCCGCCGGGTCCACCGCTGCCGGGTCTGCCGCTGCTGGGTCCTCCACCACCACCAGGTCCTCCACCACCACCAGGTCCTTCACCGCCGCTGCCGGGCTCGTGAGGCCAGAGGCCGCGTGGAAGAGACGGGAGAGGGCCGGATCCGGAAGTGATGTAATCGGCCCTCTCCTGCCTCTTCCGCGTGGCCTCTGGCCTTACGAGCCTGGCAGCGGCGGCGAAGGACCCGGTGATGGTGGAGGAAGACCCGGCGGCGGTGGGGGACCTGGGGGTGGCGGCTGACCCGGAGGGGGCAGCAGCGGAGGACCCGGCGCGGGCGGCGGAGGAAGAGAACCCGGTAGGTCCAGGCTGGTGTTTTGGGGGGGTGGCTTGGTGGGGGGGTTGTTTTGGGTGGTGGGGTGGGGGGGGACCAGGATTTTGGTTTCCAAAATCTGGTCACTCTATTGTTGGCATCAACCCTGGTCCTGCAGCTACTTATCTGGTCTGTAGGCATTCCTTCTGGTTCTACAGATACTTAGCTATATCACCCTGTAAGCATTTATCCTAGTTCTGCATCTACTTACCAATATTGCTCTGGGGGCACTCCACTTTATCCCACAACTACTTATCTCAGACCATAAGAAGGGATTCTGCTCCTGCAACTACTAACTTGAATGATCCCATGCTGTAACAAGGATTAATACTGTCTAGCTTGGAATGTTCTCCAAAAGTCTTTTTTTCTTTTTGCACCTCTAGGCAGTTGCATTGGATTGTATCCAATGGGTTGTATGTATCCCAGGATAGAATCATAGAATAATTGGAAGTGGCCTATAAAGCCATCAAGTCCAACCCCCTGCTCAATGCAAGCATACCTGACAGATGGCTGCCCAGCTGCCTCTTGAATGCCTCTAGTGTAGGAGAGCCCTAGGTAATTGGTTCCATTGTTGTACTGCTCTAACAGTCAGGAAGTTTCTCCTGCTGTCCAGCCGGAATCTGGCTTCCTGTAACTTGAGCCCATTATTCTGTGTCCTGCACTCCAGGATGATTAAGAAGAGGTCCTGGCCCTTCTCTGTGTGACCTTCCAAGTATTTGAAGAGTGCTATCATGTCTCCCCTCAATCTTCTCTTCTACAAGCTAAACATGCCCAGTTCTTTCAGTCTCTCCTCACAGGGCTTTGTTTCCAGACCCATGATCACTCTCATCGCCTTCCTCTGAACCCCCTCTAGCCTGTCTGAATCCTTCTTGTAGTGTGGTGCCCAGAACTGGACACAGTACTCAAGATGAGGCCTAACCAGTGCTGAATAGAGGGGGAACAGTACCTCATATGATTTGGAAGCTGTATTTCTATTAATGCAGCACAAAAGAGCATTTGCTTTTTTGCAGCCACATCACACTGTTGGCTCATATTCAGCTTTTGATCTATAACAATTCCACGATCCTTTTTGTTTGTAGTATTGCTGAGCCAAGTATCCCCCCATCTTGTAACTGTGCATTTGGTTGCTTTTTCTGAGGTGTAGAACTTGGCATTTATCCCTATTAAATTTCATTCTGTTGTTTTCAGCCTAGTGCTCCAGCCTATCAAGTTCACTTTGAAGTTTGTTTCTGTCTTCCAGGGTATTAGCTATCTGACCCATTTTGTGTCATCTGCAAATTTGATAAGCATTCCCTGTACCTCCTCTCCCAAGTCATTAATAAACATGTTGAAGAGCACTGGGCCCAGGACTGAGCCTTGCAGTACCTCACTTGTTACCTCCCCCCAGTTTGAGAAAGTACTATTGATAAGCACTCTTTGGCTGAATTCGGACGACACATTAAGCAACGGAGGGTTTGGGAAACAACCGTCAGTTGCGTTGCTTATAGTGTCATGTGGGGAGTAACACACAATACACACACAACCCACAGTATGCTAATCGGGAGAATTAAACAACAGAGGTAAACAATGTGCTTGCACGTTGTTTAGACTAAAGTAAACTGACTAAAATGCCATGTGGAGGAACATGTGCATTAATCAAGTGCATTGAGTACGTTAGCACAAAAGCCGATAGAGGGAAGCGGCACACCCCCAACAGCTCGCTGGCCACGCCGCCATAGCAACCAATGATGCCCACCATCCCCCTCCCGGCAGCCGGCACAGAGCTCAACAAGGGGCCAGCACCTGCAAGCATGCGCGCCGTGCGCCTGTCCGACACCCAAACGGAAAAGGAATGCCACCAGAAGGGAATCAGGGCAAAGGACAGGGGAGACCATGGGACATGTGCCACCCCCAGGCACCCAGGAACAAGGGGCCCCACCCCCCCACCCAGCAGGGAGCACAGCAACCCAGGCGACATCGGCCCCTATGGCCACGCGTCCTCGCCCGTCACCTCACCCAGAAGCAGGCGGCCCGGGGAAGCGGCGCTCACCAAGCCCCCCTTCACCCACCTAACATGGCTGGACAGTGCACACCGGCCATGGCCATCCCCAGGATGCAGAGAATGCTAAGGCAAAGGGCACCCATGGGCGGCCCACCTCCACAACACACCGGATGGCCAGCCGCGGATGTTGTGGGAAATGGGCAAAGGTATGCACAACATTCCCAAGGACACAAAGCACCCGCAGCCAGCAACAGCAACACCGCCGCCAAACAGGGCACATTCCCAGCAAACACAACAGCCCAGCAGCACCCACCATCCCACAAGCACACAGGACTGGGAACACCAGGCGAGGGCAGGGACACCCTGCAGCACCATAACACACCCCCACCGGCACCATGGACCCGGTGGGAGAGGAGAGCCGTGGCAGTCAGCCCGAGGGCACCAGTTCGCAGACCCCAGGAGAGGGAAGCAGCCAGGACCCCCCGGGGAGATGTAGAGCACAGCACTGGTCTGAGGCAGAAATCGGGGACTTCATAGAACTGTGGGGCAGCTGGGAAGCAAGGAGGATCATGGCCACAGTCAGGCACGACCACCTCTACCCCTGGCTCTCCAGGCAGATGCTGGAATGGGGACATAACCACAGCACCAAGCAATGCAAGGACAAGCTGCATGGACTCAAGAGGAAATTCAAGGAGACCTTCATGCACAATAACAGAACCAGGGTTGAGCCATGCACTATGCCCTTCTATGATGAGCTGGCACGCCTGCTAGAGGAGTGCCACGACGTCGTGCCAGGGCACACGGCAGGCAGCGGGGTCGCAACTGGCGAGGCGCTGCACACGTGACAACGAGCCCAACCATCCCAAGGGCCATGCCGCGAGGGCACCGCTACCAGGGCACCCTAACCGCCGCCACGGAGGGACACCCCACACCCACCACCGACTGGCACGCCAGCTGCGAGGGCACCACCGGACCCACAGCCGGTCGCTCCGAAGCCGAGGAGCATGCCTACAGGATCCCAAAGCCCATTACTGCTGCTGCAGCTGCCACCCATGCCACCCATGACAGCCCGCTCCTCAAGGAGCGCCTCCCCTGTGACAGCCTCCTCCAGCACCAACAGCCCTACGGAATTCCTACAGCTGATCTGTGCGGAGTTGCAGGTAGAGGACACCAGACCTGACCCGCTAGTGCCAAAGACTCAGCAGGAGGATGATCAAGCAGGGCCATCACGGCCATGGGTGCTGCCCGCGAGGGCATGCCCGGCCAGTGCCACAGGGGGAGCCAGGTGGGCACAGGCCACACTGCATATGCAGGTGGGGTCGGCGAGCCACAGCACCATGGTGGAGGGGATCGCCTGCAGCATCATGGATGCCATTATGGGGACGGGGCCAGTGTCACAGGAGAAGGATGAAATAGAGCAGCTTGAGGAGCTACAGGTGGCCGACATCCTGGAGCCAGAACTGTCACCTTCCCAGGAAGAGCTGCAGGCCATTGATACGCAGGTCACCGATGACACCTTTGTGGAAGTGGACAAGATGAAGGAGGACGCGCCTCTGGAAGCCGAGCTCCAGGTTGGCGAGGATGGGCTTGCAGAGGAGATCGAGGGGCCCCTGCAGCCAGAGGGTGCGGAGATGGAGGGCGGAGCCCCCCTAGAGGAGGAGCCGCCACCTCCGCCCTCCGGCGAGGATGTCATGGGACCAGCCGCTCAAGCCCGTCCCCTGACCAACGCACAGAGGTGTGCCCGTATGCGCAACAGGCACAAGGCAGACTGGTTGCAGGTGGCGAGGGACCTGGTCATGGCCATGGAGGTGACAGGGGGCCGCATCCACGAGCATGGCGGCTGAGGAGGAGATCAGGCACACCAAGGAGCACATCCTCACCGTGTGGGCGATGCACACGGCCACCCAAGCCATGGAGGGATGCTCCCAAGCCATACAGGAGGCTAGGTGGGACGTGCGCCATGGTCTGGAGGATCATGTCACTGGGATGACCGAAGCCATGGTGGCCACCGACACCATCATCAACCGAGGCATGTGCGAGCACATAGCTGCCATCAATTGCCAAACCGAGGTCCTCAGGGAGCTTGCCCAGACATTCTGGGGCACGTACCATGGCCCCCCACAGCCCGCCCCCTACATGCCACCGTACGGATACATGACACTGCAGCACTATCTGCCTCCGCCAGCAGCCGCAGCATACCAGGCCCCACATGCGTGTGTGGCTGCCCAATCCCTCACTGCATCACCATTTTGTGTAAAAATGGCAGCTGTTCCTTTTTTGTAAATGCCCATTTTTGCAAATAGTGGCCATAAAGCAGCCATCTCTGCAAAATTATAGGCATAAATGGACATTTACATCTGTACTTTTGCATAGATGGACTTTTTATGGCTGCCATTTGTGTAAATAGGCATTTACAAAAAAAAAGACAAAATCATGGTTCGGCGGACCAGTGGGGACCTCCTTGTTTGCCTGACTCAACACGAGCTGTGGGGCAATCATGGCAGTCCAGGGACTGGAGTCCAGGAGGCTGAGTAGGTGGATGTCCACTGGACTACACCCCCTTTTCAGAATCCTGCAACACCCCTATGCTTGACAAAGAGAGAGCCAGGGAGCAAGTAGGCAGTGGGATCTACTATTCCTCTTTCATGCCACCGCTGTTGTCTGAGCCAAAGCAAAAGACAGGTGAGCAAGCAGGCTGCAATGCTGATGTGGAAGCGTAACTTCAGGAGGTTCTTGATTCTGGCCCTGGTTACTGCAATGCCAAACTCAGAATGAGGGTAATGTGATACAGGAAGCTTTTCTCCTGAATGTATGGTGGGTGGGGAAATAGGGAAAGTTCAGCTGACACTGAGGCTTAGTTCAGACGACACTTTACGCAATGGAGGGGGGAAGAGGAAATGGACAGTATGTTATTTTTGGAGTGCCCTCCACACAACATGTTGCCCCTCCCCCATCGAGTAGCTGAAAGCCGGGGCCTCATAATAAGCAAAGGGGCTCCGAAAAACAACGAGCAGCCCGTTGTTTCCCCTCGTTGCTTAATAACGTACCATCAGTTCTGTGTGCGTTGTGTGTCGCCCGACACATGACACAATAAGCAACACAACTGATGGTTGCCTCTTCCCCCCTCCATTGTCTAAAGTGTTGTCCTGCATCTGCTCCCATAGTCAATGTTGTGCTTCAGTTTGAGGGATTAAACAGATAGGACGAACAGCTGAGCCTCGGAGTGTTTGGGGAGTGGCCCTTCATGGGTAGGCTGACCATCTGAAAAGGAGGACAGGGCTCATGTAACTTTAACAGTTGTAGAGAAAAGGGAATTTCAGCCAGTGTCATTTGTATGCAATTAGTCCCTGGTGATATTCCCTCTTCATCACAACAGTTAAAGGTGCAGGCACTATACTAGAGTGACCATATACAAAAGAAGGCAGGGCCCCTGCACCTTTAACTGTTGTGATGAAGAGGGAATTTCACCAGGAACTAATTGCATACAAATGACACTGGCTGAAATTCCCTTTTCTCTACAACTGTTAAAGTTACATGAGCCCTGACCTCCTTTTCATATGGTCAGCCTATTCATGGGAAAAGACAGAAGCTAGCTGAAGGCCAATGCAGCTGACAACAATTCCCAATCACCACCATCCCCATAAAATACATGCCAGAACTCAGAAATGATGCTGGAAGCAATTATTGTTCTTGGTCTTTAGCACTTGCATACCAGTGCCTTGATCTTGCCTGGACATATCCTGACCTTGGACCAGACCCTAACTACTCTTTGATGCTTTCCTGAACCCAGTATTGTTTGGCCTGGCTTCTGATGGATACTTTGGCTTTTGACCATGGACTGTTTATTGATGTTTCCCTCCTGCTTATCGAGTTTAATGCCGGTAATTTACAACAACCAACAGGTCCCCAAAGTTGTGGGAGCAAAGAGTGTGTGGCTTCTAGGAAGCTACGCATTAATCAAATAATACAGGTGCTTCCCTGCAGACTGCAGCTTCTCATTTGATGCCATACTGACTGCTGGAAAGATGGGGAAAGCTTAGTTCTTGTTTGCAGTTCTCAACAAACTGTGAAATCTGGGTTTTAGTTTCCCCTCAGCTGTAGAATTAATCAGCATCCTGAACTGGGACTGATAGCATATAGGCAGCCTTCAGTACAGGTGAGTTAATATAGATTTAATGTACCACTAGTAAACCTATGTGATATCTATGTGGTCATATCCTAGGAATAAACAATTTTTTGTATTCTGTACTAGCTTGGAGCTTCCACAATATCTTCAAGGCTCTGTGTGTGTGTGTGTGTGTGTGTGTGTATGTGTATAGACTAGCAAATTATTTAGGTAAATTTATACCAAGCCCTATAGTTCACATGGGATACTGGATATAGAATACAAATCTGAAGATGGTCTTCAGAAGGATATTATTTTTAAAAGGTTTCCTGTGTTTCTGTATTTTGATGATAAGAAGAACAAAATGAAAATCTACAAATGAGTGACCACTGAAGGCCAGTAGTCTATGCTTGCAAAGCTCGGGAAGAAACAGAATGTCACTATAGAGAAAGAGAAATGGAAGATTTAGCCAGTTCATGTATAGAAGGCCAAATGTACCAGAAGCTAGCATTCAGTCATCCCCACCCTCACCCCCATGCTAAACTAATGTGAGCTTTCAAGAGAATGAAAGACAACTAAGATCTAATAGTGGCAGATACCTTGTACAGGGAATGTGAAAGGATCTAAGAGAAACTCATTCCTCCAAATTCATTCTGTTCCCATTCTTCCAATCGTCCCTTTAAAAAAAAATCAGGTATTGTTCTGTGGGTATGGCCACTATGTCAATGAAGTTATTTTTCCACAACAGTAGTTATGGAGTTATGTAATGAAAGGAAGGTATGGTGCAAAGAGGAAGCACAGATATGATGCACAGAAATGCATGTCTTTTACAAAGAAAATATTAGCATGCATTAGGAGCAAAAAGAAGAATTGAAAGTTTAAGATTTAAGACAGGGCTCAGACCTTATGAATGACTTAGATGGCATGGCCTTTATCCTCCAAATCCATCATTGTCCCTGGCCTGCATTAAAGTCATGAAGATGTAATTTATACAAAGCTTTTCTAAAGCTCAATTCTATTCAATTGAGATATTCCAAATTTGGAAGATAATTAATCCATTTCAAATACTCACACCTCTCCCAAATCCAATTGAAATAATTTCCCGTGAGAAATTAAATTAACCCTCATTATTATGAAGAATTTCATATCTGTAAATTAACCCTTTGATTTGCTAATTACATCCTGCATATTTGGGGAATTGTTCCGTGGGTGGGTTTAACAGTAGTGAAGAGACATTTTTGCAGTGTGTGCTGTTATCGTTACCTGAAAAGATACCTTCAATTTTATCATTAAAACAAAATAAAATAAGGAGATCTAAAATGTATCAGTTCAAGGTAATATGATGATATTATAAATGCAGGGTTTAAGGTAGGAAAAGGGTATATAATGAAAAGAGCATGACAAATAAGTAAAATGTCTTTATTTCCTGTTCTAGGCAAAATCAATAATACTTGTGTAAAGAAGGAATATTAGCATTTTAACTGTGCAATCCTATACATGTCTACTAAAGCATAAGTTGCATTGGTTTCAATGGTACTTACACTCAGGTAAGTGCATTTAGGATTACAGCCTAAATCAAGTTAACTAAAATATCCATACTTTAATCAATGCGATTTTGTCTCTCCATCACAATACATGCAAGGATTACTGAAGTTTGAACATTTAAGCTATTGTTCAATTCATTATTTGTCTCAAAATTCAAAGCTTTAATGTAAGAATTAATAGCTATCAATCCCACTGAGGTACAGCTCCTTTTAAAAGACCCGCCACATCAATTCAAGAAATAGTTAAATGTTCAAGCTTATAATTGAACATTTCAGAAACAGAACTTCCAAATGAATTGCACTCTTACAGTACTCTGAGGACATTTCAATAGTACTCCAAGGAACAAACAATATACTTATAGGTTGTTTAACACATTTTAAGATCATGATGGAAGATTCACAAGGTTTCATTTGTAAAGGAGAACAAAGAAGCTTTAATTTGTTTAAGAAGATAAATACAGTGTTCAGATACCATCTGACTTAAGTTGTATGCATTCAAAGTAAAAATTACATTAAAAAATCTACACTATTTCAGGATTGAAACAAGTGTACAATAAAAAGAAGGGAACACATTTCGTAATCCTTATGGCATGGTTAATGATCCTGTAGGGATACCCATTGCCATGAAATCTGGCTCCTGTTGGCCTCACCAGATTTCCGTGGCACTCCTGACTTGGCTTACATTTGCGAGCTGAACCTGGGGCTTCTTCCCGAAATCTGGGAACTTTTCCAGCTTTGAAAAAAAGTCTAAAAAGTAATTTGCTCAAATTGCAGCTGCAGTTTGCAATTTATGGAGTACATCTTAAGAACACAGAAAATAAAGCCCTGCTAGATGGTACCAAAGGCCTATGTAATCCACCATCCTGTTTCCCACAGTAGCCAACCAGATACCCCAATGGGAAGTCCACAAGAAGGATATGGGGGCAATATTCCTTTCCTTCTGTGGTTTCCCAGCAATGGATATTCAGATGTATGCTGCCTTTGAAACTGGAGGCAGTTTCAGGCAATGGTGGGAGGCAATGTTGTTGAGCTGCCAGTAGAGTGAGAGCTTTTTCCCCCCCAACACTATGAGCCTGACTAAAAGCATGACCTCTGCTCTTTTATCAATAAATGGCAGGATTCATCCTGCTGGAGTGTGCACCTTGTTAAAGTGACAGTATCAATTGAAGTGCAGGCAAGATTGAAGTGGCTTGTCGGCAGGGCTGGCTCTGCAGCAGGGTGTAGTAATCTCCCTTGGGATTCATCATGGGTAAGGGGATGGATGAAGACAGGAAGTGATGTCTCAATGGTGCAGAAATATTTGTCATTCTTAGCAGGCAGAGGATGCTATTTGGTCTCTATTTCAGAAAGCAAAATGTCTTGGGCTGTCCCTGCTTATGCAACTTGAGGTTTCTAAAACAGGCCAGGTCGCTTTAATAGACAAAACATCCACCAGTAAAGATGCAGAGCCACTCAGCCTAAAGGCCGGCAAATTTCTGTTCAGGACCTCCATCACACCTAATTTCCCCCCCCAGGATTGCCTCCACATTTTTTTTATCAGCACGTCAAGCTTATGATCCCTTTCACTTGAATAGCTGCTCTTTTGCTCGTTCAGACCTTTGCTCCTTTGCTCTTCCACTCTATTCCACCCCACCCCTCCTCTTCTCTTTCTCCCTCCAGTCCGGTCCTGGCAGATGAGTACTTCAACCAGACTGCCTTTCTGCCAGGCAAAAATGGAACAATCCTTGAGTCTAGCTCTTTGGGGGCATCGAGGGTGTACAATCCTGTCTCTGCAGAGATTCAGGCATTGTATGTTTTTAAAAAATGCTTTCAAGCCTGGGGTGCAAGTTTGGGTTTTATATTAAGGCTCGGAGCCGGCTGATGGGAGAGCTCACTTTTCCCTGCCAGGACCTGATGCAATCCATTCAAGCCCCCAGTTCTTTTAAAACTACACGGAGGCTTAGGGAGCATTAAATTCACTTAGGGAAAATAATCCAGACTTTTAGCGTTCTAGGAAAGGCTAGGGAAGAGGCGGGGTGTCTGCAGGACAGACATGGCATCATGTGAGTACCGTACTGCAAATCTGCACACCTGGCATGACGAGAGTGCAATAAATTGCTGGTGTGATGGAGCTCAAAGGCTCAGTCTTGATCTACTCCCTGTTAGAACAACATAAAGGACACAACTCTGTCTGGTTTTAGCCCCAGTACCACTTGGAGCTCTCTGTGGTGCTGATCTCTTCCTGCCTTGCTTCCATGGGGAAACTAACCTAACTTGTTTCCTGCTAAATATCAGACCGTTCCAGAACCCTTAAACCCAGGCTACATCCTGGAGCATCATCTGAAATTGTACAGGTTCTTTCACCCATCCATGGTTGTGGAGGGCAATAAATATTTTGTTCCCCTGACAAGATCCTGGGAAAGGTGGAGGCACAGACATCAGCCTTGTTACCAATATATTGAATAAGCATTTATCTGATTAAATCAAAGTAAGACTTGAGAAAGTTAGCATCAATTACCAGAACACCACTTCGTACCTAATTATTTGAACTCTGCTGCTTAAAGATCCATTACAGTATCCTTCTGATGATGATGATGATGATGATTATTATTATTATTATTATTATTATGTGTCACAGTTCTTGAACATTTGAGGGAATTCCCTCTGTGTTTCTGAGAGAAGTCATTTTATGTACTCACTCAGATTCTGCCACCTGAGCAGGGTTGAAACACTGAGGATTTTGTGTTGAGCCTTCTGAAGAACTGTGAGCTTGAACTAGTTCAATAATAGCTGGTGTACTGAAAGCTATCAGGGGAGCCCATTTAGTGCTAGCAAAGCAGAGCAGAACACAGCAGTTACATTTGTATGCAAGATTCAGTGCAAAGTCTGCAAAATGTACAGCACAACCAGGAAAAAAGTACAAAGTGCTAGTTCAGGGCTAGCTAGTTACTCTATTACAGGGTCATTCTTTTTCTTCATACTTTTTAAACTTTTTTTAAAAGAAAGGATAGTGATTTTTTCATAATGCATTGCACTCATAACCCAAGTCTACAGGTTATGAATCTTTCATAACCCATAGACTTGGGACCAGGCTAACTGAAAGACTGCATTCTCCCCACTCCCCACCCCCTATGAGGCTACCTGTGTTTTAGGGTCTTTGAGGGAGGCCCTTTTCTCAGTCCCACAACCATCAGCCCCTGCGTTTGGTGGGGTTCTGAGAGAGGGCCTTCTCTATGGAAGCTCTATGGCCTCCTGCAACCAGGCAAAGATTTTTATTATTATTATTCAGGCAGACTTTGACATATAAACTGGTCCAATGTTGAAGGGGATTGGATGTTGATGATTTCTTTTAATATTATTTTTTCAATTTACTTGTTTTTCATGTTATACTTTAACTAGGAATCTGTTTTTCATCTGTATCTGATTGTTAACTGCCTAGAGTGCCATGTTTTTGTCTGAAAGTCTGAATATAAATTAAATAAAATAAAGAAATAAAGTAATACTCAAGAAATGCAAGTGCAATATCTGGCAACCTAACGCTATGCACTTATGGTTTCTATGGTGACACAAGTAGGGGACTATTTTTACAAGTAACACAATATGGTGCCCCAACCATGTAAACGAAAACCACCTGGCTCCAAGATGGGTGTGGAATTCCTGTTCCCACAACTGCAGCTATCACAGGGTTCTGCTGCCATCCACAATTCAAATGGACAGAAGAGGCCAAGACCATCTGCCCCTCTACATTATTGAGAATGGCATGGAATAATGCCTCTTTGGGAGCACTGGTTGGAACCCATGTTAATTCTCAAATTACTAATTAATATAATAGTCATCACCATCATCATCATGCATGTACAGCATAAGGCACACCTGTGCCAGTGTTCAGGCCAGGAATCCCACCCAGTCCGAATGCAATGCCACAGATGGTGACCCCGTATTTGCAGCTGAGCACTGCATTCTATCCCAGTACATGTTACTGTGTGAAACTGCACATGGAACAAGATAGATCTGGACCCTGTAAGACCAATCTGGCTAAAGAGAGATTCCACTTTATCAAGTTGATTTGTGTACAGAAAAGAGAAATTAAACCTTGGTCAGTTCAAGAAATGGAAGGTGTGCAACCTAGTGTTTGATCCTGCCAAAGTTGGGTATTTTAAATCCTGTTGATTTCAATGGGAAATATTTAACCAAGTGCTCATTGGGACTTAAAAGTACTTAACTCTGGGGGATCATGTCTGTGGTATATATTAGGGTGGGTGGCATGCAGCCTATGGGCCACAATGTGCCCCTGCTGGCCCCCCACTTGCCCTGGAAATTATTTTGTTAAAATATTTTTTTAAAAAAGAAACTGGTGTCTGCAGCAAACAAAAATTTTAAAGCTCCGCAGTGCTCCAGACACCATTTCTTTTCATAAAAAAATGTTTTTAACTTAATTTTCAAGTTGCCTGGCAGATTGTGGCCCATAGGGGAAAGGGGCTCAGGTCAAAAGTAGTTGGCCATCTTGATATGTGCAATGGATACAGAAATGAAATTGAATTTCTTGGGGTGGGGAGGGAAGAAAGGTTAGTGGGTTTAAGCCCATGAATCAAAACAACATGAGACAAAGAATAGAACATCAGAAAAAAAGGACACTCAATCTCACCTGCATAGTCTTAACGGTCACCAAGTATTTGTGCAAGATGTGGCTGTAATGCAAGTAATTGGAGTGAGTGAGGTCAACACAATATTAAAAGTAATGATATATGAAGTAATATAAAAGTGATTAGGCATGCTGGGTTTGCATGCAACAAAGGCTAAAGTCATGAAAAAAGGAAATTCATTAGAGTGAATGCATGAGGAATACTGAATTTACAATGAAGTAACGACTAAAGAAACAAACTCTTGAAAAAACTTCCAAAGCCAGTTACAAAAATAAGTAAATCCAATTTTTTAAAAAAGTACAGGGTTCTTTTGTATTCAATGGATTTCCCCTCCCTTATGAGGCCTGTCATGTGTTCTGTAAAGGCCAGTTCACATAGCATGATAAGCCATGCTGAAAATAAACTATGGTGGATTGGTTGTTCAGTTGCTAACCCACGTTAATCCCAAAAGGCGATTAAGCCCTTTGCAGTTTGCTGTGGCTTTTTGCTCTTTTAGTCCTCCTATCTGCTCTTGCCACATATCCCATGAGCCACAACCTCATCAGCAGGTTGTAGAATCTTTTTCCCCCCCACCTTTGGGGCGATTTGCACATATTTAATATTGCTTTGTTTCCTTATCTTTGGGCAGTTTTGCAGATTATTTTTTAATTTTCAGAGAGATTAATGAAAATTTGCTAAAGTGTAGTATTTACTGTGAATAAACACAATAGTTACTGTAAAGCACAAATCTCAAAGGTCAGGGGAAGGTGTCACTATATAGGGAGGTTACAAAGTGGAGGACTAAATTGACAAGTGTCATTTCAAGATGTAATAGAGAGGGGATATCATTATGCTGGGCAACTGCTCTAACAACTGTATGACTCAAGAATATAAATAGCAGGCAGGTGAATCTGCACACTGTTGCACTTGCAAAGGACCAAAATATATTTGTTAAGAAAAGAATAACTTACAAACACATAAAGGAAAATTTCAAGTGGCATTTCTAATTTTGTACATTAGAGTGGAATGGATGGCTATGGAGGATGGAGGTGGGAGGCAGCACTAGCGGGATTGCAAGGAATGACTGTATTTTTTGATCATTCTTGCGAGGTGGATCTGTAGTCCTTTCCCACAAGCCATGCTACAACAAGCCACTCTAAAAACAGGCCACCCTGTACAACCCAATAACAAGCCCTAGATTCTCCAGATGGACAGTGCATAGTTAACAACCATGCTGAGGGAACCGCACTCGGTTCAATGTCACAAGAAGTCATCCTGAGACAAACAAGGGTGACAATGCACTGTGGTTGTCATGTCATGCAAACTAAATCTGCTCAAGAGGATCCCTCAACTCTCCAGAGTGGATTTAAGGGCTGTGGACAGGGGCTGTAGGGTGAGGAAGGGAAGGGAAATTCCTACTGTACAAGTCCACTCAAGTAACATTGTATGTAGTCCAGAGTTAAAAACAATAAACAAATACTAAAATTAGCGACAGTGAACATATACCAGCTTAAAAGCATCAGTAATCAATATCCCTATAAAAAGCCAATAATTGAAACTAAAAGCCTGTTGAATTTTTGAAAAAGTCTTCAATAGAAGATTAAGAATAACAAGGAGTTGGCAGTTCTCCTTAGAGAGGACAATCCACAGTTTTCTTCGTGGAGTTCATCCTTCTACAACAGCTTTCATATTCATTTCAACAGAAGAGACCACTCATGCACTAAGGACTAAATGTGTGGAGCTGCCTACCCATTTAAGTAAATAAAGCAACTTTATTGTCCACTTTACTGGCCAATGGCATTCAAGCTGCTGGAGCAGGATTGCTAGGTCTGTACTCCTGGGGCCTTGGCCTCAGATCTATTTTCCAGGGACCCAGATCTATTCCTCAGAGCCCTGTGTGTCTATTGGCATCAATGGGAGATTTTATTCTCAGTTTAACAGCCAAGCAAGGCATGTTTTTCAAGGGGGTTTGTAGCTGGGGAGAGAAGGGCTAACTCTCCCCTTCTCACATGCTGCACCCACCCCACCCCCAATCATCCCCTGAATGGCATTTAAGCTGAGGGGGGGAACCCTTTTCCCATTGGTTTGGGATGATCTGGATCAGGGTACAAATTAAATGAATTTTATTGTATTTTATTTAAATAAATCCTAGTATATTGAACAGCAGCAGCCCAATAAAAGATAGCATCTCACTAGCAACAAATTAACTGCAAGTTGATTTTGACAGAGCTGTTAATTTCTTCTTTTGTCCCAGAATTGCATCTTGTAAGTGACAAATCTTTTTTAAAAATCATATCAACTATTAATGCAAATACATTTCTCACATTGCTAGGCCAATAAGACAACGCACAGAGTTCTCCAGAGAAGTCACGAGACCATATTTGTTTTCTTTTTATGGGGAGATGAGCAATGTTCTTCATTAAGTTGACAGGCTGTGAACATCATGGAAGATGACCCCAAGAATACTGCTAAATTTCACAATTCCTCCAGACCTATATTCTACTACTTTCCCCTTTGAAGTATTCGAATGGTCTACATATGTTTCCTTTGAGCAGATGTATCAGTAGGGAATGGGACTGTGAAGAAAAGGTTTTAAAAATGTACTCTGCCCATTTGATTATAATTAGCTGTGCACATGTAGAGAATGAAGCACAATGCATATGGCTCGGCATCTCTACTCCCACGTGCATGCCCATGATAGTAGTCAACCTTCACAGAATATTCATGTGATCAAGTCGAGCAGCTGTCAGATGCTCCATAATTTAGTTAACTGCAGCATTGTAAGATCAAGGCTATGAAGACAGGAATTGTGCAAACCTCCTACCATTGTATGACTATGAACTCCATCACACCAGTGATTTAATGCACTCTCGCCATGCCTGGTGTGCAGATTTGCAGCATGGTACTCACATGATGCTGTGCCTGTCCTGCTGACCCCTCACCTCTTCCCCAGCCTTTCCTGTTTTTTCCTAGAACACATGAAATCTGGATTATTTTCCCTAAGTACATTTAATGCGTGTTTAATGTTCCATGTAGTTTTAAAGGTATAGGAGGCATGTGCTGTAATGGGAGTCTTGCTGTTGGCTTAAATGGATTACATAAGGTCCTGGCAGCGAAAAGCAATCTCTCCCAGCAGCCAGCTCCAAGCCTCAATATAAAACCCAAACCTTGCATCTCAGGCTTGAAAACATTTTTTTTAAATCATACAATGCCCAAATCTCTGCAGAGACAGGATTGTACTCCCTTGATGCCCCCAAAGAGCCAGACTAAAGGGTCGTTCCATTTTTGCCCAGCAGAAAGGTGGTCTGGTAGAAGTACTCATCTGACAGGACCTGACTGGAGGGAGAAAGAGAAAGGGTGGGGTGGGGTGGAGTGGAATGGAATGGAAGAACAAACAAGTGAAAGAGTAGCTATTCAGGTGAAAGGGATCATAAGCTTGATGCGCTTCTGCATCAGAGGTAAAAAAAAAAAATGCGGAGGCAAACCGGGGGTGGGGGGGTGGAGAATTAGCTGTGATGGAGCTCTATTACACTTGAATCCTTGTTCATTCACATGGCAAAAAGGTATGGCAAACTGTGAAGGAGTGTCTTCAGTCAGAAAGTGATAAGATGTTTATTTGGAGTGCCTCATGAATCAGTAGCCTATACGTTGAGATTAATTCATACCAAGGAAAAGGAGAACAATTGAACACAGTGTCCAAAATTCCATTATCCAGGGATGAGAGAATCAGTGAGACTCAAGTGCATAACATTCTGCGTGCTCCACCTCGAAGGTCAGTCGGTCTCATACCCATTCCCGAACGTGTGCTTTTTTTCTTCTTTTTTTCTTCTTTTTCTTTTTGATAGTTCAAACAGGAAAGTGCACATTTGAGTGCAGATTTTTTTAAAGAACACACGCATATGTGTACTTTGCCCCCATTGACTAAATTGTGAAAATGTGTATATATTTTTCAAAATGCCAAGTTTGAAAGTGTTCATTTTTCTAATGGATACATTTTGCGAACGCAATTGCAAGAATATGCAAGCTTTGCTTGAAAAATGTGCTCATGTTTTGGGTGTGTGTGGGTTATGCTGAGGTGGGTGATGATGTTTAATGAACTGAACTGAAATTCTCATACATGCCTACTACTATCCTCACTATCTGCTCTTCAATGGCACACCCATCCTCTTCCATGTACAGTTCAGAACTAGGTTGCAAATTGTTCAAGTGAAACTACATTGTCCGGCAAAACTAAACTAACAAGAACTAATTAAATAAGTGAGGTGCATCTAGTGAAACATATGCATGAATCAGAAATTAATTAGACGAATTTGGGTGTTTCAGTTTGCAACAGATGTACAACTCCTGATTAGCTTTTTAAAAACAAAAACAAAATGATATCTTAATTAGCTCTTCCGAGCCTAATTTATTGAAGTCAAAGAGTCTACTCAACATGATGGCAATTTAGGCTGCAATCCTATGCACAGTTTCTCAGGAATAAATCATGTTGAACTCAGTGGGATTTACTTCTGAGTAGACATCCATGTGATTCTGCTATTAGTTTTCTTACTAGTAGAAAAAAAAGATTGTTTTACTTCTGAAATCTATTTGCAAAACTACTGACGCCATACAACCGTCTGTATAAATATTGCAACACATTTGAGTGAAATTCTCAATGGGCTATTGAAGAAAGACAAATAGATAGGCTTGGGGTTATTGGATACTAGATAGACCACATGTGATAACTGGTATGGTACCAAGAATGGTTGATCGCATAGTGTTTCCCTGGGCCTCTGCCTTCCAATTCCTGGAAAGACTATGGGGCTGTCCATATGTTCAAAAGCCCTGTGGTGGCGGTGCAGTGGCACTGCATTCATTATACGATGCTGCCGCCATCTTGCAGCTACCATGGTGCATTCCTGCGAAGCTGCATATTTAAAAAGTCAGGCACTTACCCTGACTTTTTACGCTGGAGTGAAGTGACCACAGCCCTTCTGCTATCTGGCCTTGCTCTGGTATCAAGGCAGAGGCATTCCTGGGTGGATGGTGCCCCCTAATTGGTCACTGAAAGCTCAGGCAGAGGGCATGGGGTTGGCACAGTGAGCCAAATGGCCACCGGAAAGTCCACACTGCCTTCTGCATCAGGATTACCTGCCACCACACAACAGCCTACTGCACTTTACAGTAGAGTCCAAATTATATGTTACACTGCAGCCATTCATACTGTCAGCTCTTCAGTCCTTTTTCTATTGCAAAAGAGGCCCCTCACAGCAGTGAAGGGTTGTTAGTTTAGTGGCTTAATCTGAGTTCAAATTTGCACTTTTGAAAACCACCACATCGAGGGGAAATTATGACACATATGACAAGTAAAAATGACCACTGACTCAAGATTTTCATTGAAAAAATCCATTAGGATACAATCCTATTGCAGTTCTGAACCCGGAGGCTGATGGGAATCCCATGCAGAGTATGAGCAGTGCAGAGGCAATCTTCCCCTCTGCACTCCCACCCTGCATTTCTGCTAGATGGGCAATTTCGCCCTTCTAGCAGCAGTGCTTTAGAGAGGGAGGGAAGGAGGATTGGGTGGCCATAGGATACAGTGTAAAGTAGCTATTCCAGGCTTCTTCCCTCCCCACCCCCAGAAACAGCCCCTTTTCCCCATCTCTGTGTTCAGTTTTGCGAGTGTGGGGAGGCAGCTGGCACAGTTTTCTCCATGCCAGCTATTGGGAGGGAGTGCAGTTTCATGGCTCCCTTCTCAGAGCCCTGTCTACAAGCTCAGAGCCAGAAAACTGAACAATCCTACATCCCCAGCCCCCAGATGTTGTTTAGGGGACATAGGATTGCTCTCTTAGTTTATTGATGTACAATTCCTGAAAACAATATGATCTTCATATAGAAGATAATATTACAAATATGTATTCATTGTGGAAGATTATGAATAGTCAGAAAATGGCAAAACAAAGCAATCAATAAAACATCAAAACAATATAAATGGTTTAAGAACAGCATAAAAATAGTTTTAGAATGTCAAGGCACAGCAATCAATTCATGACAAAGTAATCAATCAAAGTTGCTCTAACCTAATTTCTAGATATTTCTCTTTATTCCCTTCTGCCCATCTAGTTTTTAGAAAGCATTCCTAAGTTTCCTAGCAAATTTGTATAAAACCAAATTTACCAAGACAGTGAAGTGAGGCAAAGAATCCGGCTGTCTTTATTGCAGCCATCCCAGAGAAGAGGTGGATGGAAGAATGGCAACACCAGCAACAACAAAGAGACCAAAAATATGTATCCCAGAACAACTTTATATAGTGATCAGGAATGGACCAGGGGCAGTATTCAATTATACACTAGCACTAATGCAAATTATATCATGCTAACATAAGCAACTTCTAGTGCAATGCCAATAGCAATGGGTTTCCGGGGAAAATATGTCACGTCAGCCAATGGTATTGGTATTGCACTGGAGGTCACTTCAGCTAACACAACATAATTTATGTTAATGCTGGAGTTGACTTCAATACTGCAACAGATTTTTTTCTTTATCATCAGTTTTATGTATAACTGTGCAAATAGACATGGACATAGAGAATGGATGGCCATAATCTATTTGGTAGAAGGGGAAATGCAACCAGGACCCTAGTGCCTGGCAAATTTTTGCATAGGTCATTTTGACATACTGCAACGAATTTGCCAAACAATCCAATAATGTTATGATAGTGCATTTTCTATCAATCTCTCATGGCACTTGTTAGACTATTTCTAATTGAAGTGAGTAATCAGAACCACACTATCAATGCCAAGCTCTAACTTCAGCTGACACTTAAGATTCAACAAAGCTCCAAGCAGCTTACACAGAGCTGGATCTTTTCACAGTGGGTATCCATCTCATTCCTTCATGGATGCTTTACAACCTTCAGAATCCAGTGGTCCTTTTGACCTACCAGGGCTAAACCAACAAGAGAAGAGAAGAGTTGCTTAGCCCTTGTTCTACCAAATATGCTCCTGCCCAGGTTTTCCCTGCTGCCTTTTCTTTTGGAGCTTGCACATTAATGGGTCTGGGACAGTGGGAGAGGTAAAATCAGCTGTGAGGACAGCTTTTCAGGGAAGGCAACTGGCAGGGGAAATTTCACAATTCCTTTGAATGTCCCTTTTAACTGTAACACCCCTCCTCCAAACAGCACCTTGCATTAGTCAAGTAACCATCAGGCTAATATGAATGGCAGCTGCACAGTAATATGTGATTTACTACATTTGACCCTTTAAAATAGGCTTGGGCAACTTGTGGGTCTGTAAATCCCATGATCCCTCACCATTGGCTATGCAGGTCTGATGGGAGTTGTAGGCCAAAACACCTGGAGGGCCAAAAGTTGCCAACCCCTGTTTTAAAGCAAGATAAATACATCTGTGAAAGATCCATCCCTGAGTGTATGAACAGAGCAACCACCTCTATCTGGGAAAATGAGTCACAAGAATTCTGAAACATTATATAAATGAGAACTGTGTCTAAGAGGGGTGGGAAAATAAATAATATTCTATAGCTTCAGGAAACATTTTTGTTCTTAAATTTGTTTTCAAGAATTTACACAGAGTTCAGTAATAACAGAATTGGACTTCTTTTGGCAGTTAAATCTAGAGAGAAAGAACAAAAGAATTTTAAGATTAAGTCTTCTCCAGATAAAAGTATATTAGCATTCCTTTGACAGGGATGAAAAAGTGAGCACAAGATAAGGGAAGGACCTCTTTTCTGGATACTAGACATATCCCTCTGTGTGTAACTGGTAGATTATATCACAGAAACAGCAGTCAACTTGTAAGTAGAGTTAGGAATGTATGAGGATTCCATTTCAGTTTGTTAAACATCAGAATTTGACCCATTTGCATGCCTGAATGTGAATGTGGATGCATTTTTCATGTAAAGGGCACATATTCCTGAACTTGCAATTCCATCCACAAACTGCATTCATTACAAAAATGTGCACTTTCAAAATATGCATCCTACTTGAACAACAACAATGAAAAGCTCACACTTGGGAACAGAAGCAAAGTTGACCAAACTTCGAGGTGGAAGTTCTGCTGACACCTTGGAAAGGTGGAAAATCCACCAGCTGGCCTTACACACTGTGGACCAAGGTGGGCCAGCTGGCGGATATTGGGCTGGGTTCCTCTGACATCCCTAGCAGTTGATGCTTCTTCAAAATTTGTATGAAGATACTATTGTTAACTCCAGGGATTTATGAAGCCCCCCACCCAAATGAGAGGAGAGCTTTAGAAGCTCCAAAATTCATAGACTCATAGAATAGTAGAGATGGAAGGGGTCTATGAGGCCATCAAGTCCAACCCCCTGCTCAATGCAGGAATTCTTAAATGGCTCACATCAAAATCAAAACAGAAGAGTAATTCTCAGCTTTCTCTGCCTATCTCTGCTCTCCCTATCCCCAAAAGCTGTCCCTGCAACACCCCACCTTCCAAACACACACCATTTTCTTTCTGGGGGTAGTGATGTGAGAGCAACAGCAGCAGCCTTGGAGAAAGAAAAGGGGATTCCCCCTGTTTGCTTTCCTCACTTCTCTCTATTGCCCCATCACCTTGATTCACAGCATAAGCCACAAGGAGCTGTGGCTGCTGGAGTGGTCCTTATGGCTCCTGCATTTGCAGTCATGTTTCATAACCTGGAACAATATTAACTTGAGAACAAAAATCATCCTTGGATTGTTCTGCTTTTACTGCAGAACCCATGATGAGCTCCTTCGTAGGTTGTGGGACATGATGTGCAAACCCAGACTGGTGTTTAGCCCAGTGTTCTGGCTTTGCACTTCACACACTACAACCTATGATGGAATCAATCCTGGGTTGTGGAATAAAGGGGGTAAAGGTGGGTGTGCCATAGGCAGTGTGCCTTTTTGTGCACAACAACCCATCTGTTTTTAACCTGGTTATCATTACATGCAAACAGCCCCTATATCTGATCATAGGACTATGACTAGTAGACACTGATCCCTTAAAGTAGGTGTGCACAACCCATGATTTTCATGACCCCCCCCCAGGCCAGAGGTGCAGCCCTCCACAGGTGTACAGACACACACATCCTGCTGCCAAATCCCCCTCCACCTGAGGTGTATGTGTGTGTGAGTGTGTACCTATGTGCTTGTGCAAGAGTGTGTACATATATATGTATTTGCATTGGATGTGCCCTCAGGGTCAAAAATGTTGTGTATCCCTAACTTAAATCAACCTGTGAGATTTGTCTAGTCTCCTAAACCATCTAAACCATCTATCATCTCTGCATCTTCTATCTATCGAGCGATCATTTATTTATTTATTTATAAAACGTTTCTACACTGCCTATTCCTGCCAACTGCAAACCTCTCTTAGGCTTCCCACAAAGCTAACCTCTCTATGACACGCAACAGAGCTTCAGAAAACCACGGACAGGTTCATTTTGGCTTTTCTGAATCTATCAAGGACTCCCAAGGTGATTTTTAAAACAAAATTCTGCAAATATATAACAGCAATTTTTTTAAAGAGTATTAAAACCAAGAATGGCAGAGTTAAAACCGTTGTTCTCAAATTAAAAGCCAGGTGGAAATGGAATTAAAAGGTTTTTAACTCCCTGCCTAAAAGTCATCAGGGACTGGGCCAAACTAAACTTGCTTTGGCAGGAATTCCATAACTGAGGTGGTGCCACAGATAAGGTTCTGTCCCACATTCCCAACAAACAAACCTCTCTTGGTGGTGGGACATACAGAAGAGCCTCAGAAGGTTATTGCAATCTACAGGCAGTTTTTTCCTCAATTTACTGTCATTCAATTCCCTTGAATTAACCTGAGTTTTAATGTGAAGGAGTTGGGGGGGACTGGGGGGGACAAAAGAAAACACTTTTTCCATAGCTTTGATGTATCTGTCCAAATCTCTTTCTTGCTAATTTTTTTTAAAAAGTGTCAGGCATATTAGCTTGTCCTCATAAGAAATGTTCTATTCATTGGATAATTTTGGTTTCCGTTTTCTAACTCTACAATATACTTACTGAGACGGGCGATAAAGAATAGTATGTAGTCCACATTACTCCAAATGTGGCTGCCCTGTAGAATTATATAAAGCCATGAAACTGGGTGTTATATTTTCAATCCCTTTCCTAATAATCCTGAACATAGGATTTGCTTTTTCATCACCACTGAACACGTGGTTGACATTTGCACTGACCCCCGAGATCTCTTTCCTGGTTAGTTACAGCTAGTTCAGACCCCATCAATGTAAGGTATGATTTCCAGAGGTGAGCAAGGTTTTGAATCTGGGTTTATGCAACTGAATCAAATCCTCTGGATACTGCACAAAACTTCTTTTGAGTCTTTTATCCCAATTCAGATAATTACAGGATCGCAGTTCATTTGCCCTGTTGGATTCAACTTTTTAGAGTACCGTCACGTGCTCTAAACAAAGAGTCAATCAGTGTGTATCGGAGCTACACAAACTGTCTCAAACAGGGCAAAACCATTTCAGTAGAGAGTATCAAAGGGCATATCTGATCAATTTAAACCCTGGACTTACCCTAAAGTAAGTAATTGAAAGAGGCCATTAACATTAGAGTTGCCAATGGGTTTATAGATTGGGATCATGCTCCTCAAAAATAAATGGGCTAAGGACCATTGCCTTCAACCAAATGAATATCCTGCCGCTTAAACATGGGGAATAACTAGTTTCCTTCTGAAATGGAGGGAGTCTAAGCAAACTGCATAAATCAGGCAACTTAAATGAAAACAGAATCTCTTTCAGCTGAATTAATGTTCTGCTGTTTTCCTGCCCAAAGCACAGACTTAGCTCTAAATCATGCTGCAGCTGCTTACTCTCCAAATAAATTATTTATTGAAAATTGTTAGGGAAAGGATTTTCATAAAGTCCCTCAAATTAGCATTTTACTGAAGGTACAAATTTTATCTCAGAACATCTGGATGAAGTCCAATCTAAAGGAACATCTAATGATGAACAGAAATTGTTATCATCTCACATGAATGGGTGAGTAGAAAAATGCAGGTTTCTGCTTTTTAGTTTCAAAAGTATTAAGCTTAGTTATCTTGGTAAAACAATGCACTTACAGCAGGAGGACCTGATGGCATTCCCAGCTATAATACTGAGTTATCTGCATATAGTTATAAAAACTGAGCCAGGTATAGTAGTAATATAAGATGAATGTCTGGATTGATCACCTAATTTTTGTAGAGATGTTCCATTGAGATGCTGGTTGGAAGGATACACATGAATGCAAAAATCATACTGATTTTTCAGGAAAAGCTTTATACACATGACTCATCAAAACTTAGGGATAGGAAAGAGTTTTATTTAAGTTCATTTTTATAGGAATTTACCAAAATTCATAAATGTATTCATATCCAGGATGGAAAAAAATTGAGATTTTAAAATTCTGAATCAGGGAAAAAACAAAACTGACAGATATGCATATCCAGGCCCAAGGCTTACAGCGCTTACCTCTGGGTTTGAATCCCTGTGTGTTGAACCACATTAGTGCTGAACTGGGTTGCATCTCTTTTTTTCAAAGGATGTGTGAATCAGCAAAAATGAGTTCTCCAAAGTTCTCTGAATTCCATCTCAAAGCTTGCTCTGACTTGATACTGTATTCAGTTGTGAGCTTTGTTTTTTGTTTGTTTCTTTTTCCAAATGTAGGCATCAATTGTTCACATCTTTGAAATGTATGCATTATATTTTCCCATTGATTAAAGCATTTTGTGTGCATTTTTTAAAAGTACATATTGTGAATTTCTCATATATATATTTTTTAATCCTGTCGAATATACTTTTTTAAAAAAATCTGCGAATCACATTGCAAACTCAGAAATGTACGAACTTTGACCACAGATTGCATCAGAGTCTGTGTTCGGTCTCGAAGATGCAATCTTTATCAAGAATGAACTCAACCAAATTCCAAATACATCCCTATTTCTGACAGGTGTGTCATCTTTATCAGCTCCAGGTACAACATAGGGGTCTGCATGGTGGGAATAATTGTACCTACTGAATTTAGTCAGTGAAGATGGGTGAGAATTTTATTCCAGTGCTGTTTTGATAAGAATGTACCAAACTTCACAAATTTCTTCATATTCAAGAAAGACAAGAAGGGATTTTAAAAACTGTGAATGTGTGACAAAGCAAAAATGACAGATTTTTTTTCACCCCAACTAGAAATTTAGGACAGAAGTAATCAGGAATCTGTCCACTTTGGCCCAATAGTTCAGAATAGGCTGACCATATTTTGGAAACCAAAAAGGAGGACAACATGGCCGCCCCAAGGCGGCATGCCCACCAACATATCCAGCCCCCAAGGGGGTGTGCCCCTCAACATGTCCAGCCCCCAAGGGGGCATGCCCACCCAAACATGCCCTTGGTCACATGTCTGATTTCATAGTACACAATTAAGACAAACCTGTTCTACATAACATCTTAATGTTAAAATCACTGAAATAAAGAACAAATGAGACATTAAATGTATCTGAAATTAACTTCATACTTTTGTAGCTTTAGCTGTACTTTGAAGCTATTGCTATGCTCTGTGTGATACAGTCTCCCTTTCCCTCAAATATCTTTCCTAACTGCAAATCCTTCACTGGATGACCATAGTCTCACCTTTCCTAACATTTAACACTCTTTCCCGTCACCTTTCTCATATCCATACTCACAGAATCAGCATACTGCTACCACTGAACAAACAAAACAGTTGACAAGTACAGAAAAATCTAGTACAACAACCTAGCATTCAGAAAGTGTATAAAATACTAATACCTTCCAAATATTAGCATGGAACAAAATGGACTAAGGGCTTGGTCGCCCTGTATGACGACCTATGTCGGGAGAAAGAGAGGGGGAGTGTGACTCTGTTGATTCTCCTTGATCTTTCAGCGGCTTTCAATACCATTGACCATGGTATCCTTCTGGGACGACTGGCTGAGTTGGGAGTGGGAGGCACTGCACTGCAGTGGTTCCGCTCCTACTTGGCAGGGCGGCTCCAGAAGGTGATGCTTGGGGGACATTGCTTGACCCCGTGGATTCTCCAGTATGGGGTTCCTCAGGGGTCAGTCTTGTCCCCCATGCTGTTCAACATCTACATGAAACCGTTGGGAGCGGTCATCCTGAGTTTTCGGGTGCGTTGTTATCAGTACGCTGATGACACACAACTCTATTTCTCCTTCTCATCTTCAGCAGGTGAGGCTGTGGATTTGCTGAACCAGTGCCTGGCTGCGACAATGGACTGGATGAGGGCTAACAAACTGAAACTCAATCCAGATAAGACTGAGATGCTGTCAGTGGGTGGTTCTGCTGACTGGATGGAGGGTGTTCAACCTGTTCTGGATGGGGTTGCACTCCCCTTGAAGGAGCGGGTTCGTAGCTTGGGGGTTCTCCTAGAACCATCTCTGTCACTTGAGGCTCAGGTGGCCTCGGTGGCATGGAGTGCCTTCTACCAACTTCGGTTGGTGGCCCAGCTACGCTCCTATCTGGACAGGGATAACCTGGCTTCAGTTGTCTATGCTCTGGTAATCTCTAAATTGGATTACTGCAATGCACTCTATGTGGGGCTGCCTTTGAAGACGGTTCAGAAGCTGCAGCTTGTGCAAAATGCAATGTCCAGAGTGATAACAGGAACCAGAAGGTTCGAGCAGATAAGACCTACTCTGGCCCGCTTGCATTGGCTGCCTATACGTTTCCGAGCCCAATTCAAGGTGCTGGTTTTAACCTATAAAGCCTTACACGGCTTGGGACCACAATACCTGTTGAAATGCCTCTCCCAACACGAACCTACCCGTACACTACGATCCACATCAAATGTCCTTCTCCGGTTGCCTACTCCAAGGGAGGCACGGAGGGTGGCAACAAGGGAAAGGGCCTTTTCAGTGGTGGCCCCCCAATTGTGGAATGATCTCCCCGACGAGGCTCACCTGGCGCCAACATTGTTATCTTTTCGGTGCCAGGTCAAGACTTTCCTCTTCTCCCAGGCATTTAACAGCATATGATGAGGTTTTTGTGTTTTTGTGTTGTTGTTGTGCTTTGACCCAGAAGGATATTGTAATTTTAACTTGTTTTTATGCTTTATGCTTTTAAATTCTGTATATTGGTGTTTTAATTGTTCAATGTTTTTAATTTTTGTAAACCGCCCAGAGAGCTTCGGCTATGGGGCAGTATATAAATGGAATAAAATAAATAAAATAAATAAATTGTTGCAGTCACTTCTCACTAGCACTTCTGGTTCATCAATGAGAAACTAATCTAAAAATGTGTCATTATATCTCTGGTTCATTAGCCATGTAAACAAGACCATGGTCAGTAGCAATACAAAGAAAGGCCAGATTCCCATTATCACAATGCTAGACAAAGATCTTTCCCTCCTTTTATCCAAATATCTCCTGATGGTTGTGTGCTACCTCCAGTATTCGAGCCAGAAAGCCTGTGTGCACCAGTTGCTGGGGAACATGGATAGGAGGGTGCAGTTGCACCATGTCCTGCTTTATTGATCCCTGGTCAACAGCTGGTTGGCCACTGTGTAAACAGAGTGCTGGACTAGATGGACCCTTGGTCTGATCCAGCATCACACTTCATATGTTTTTAGTGTATAGAGAACAGAAATGCTAATCAGGGACCCAAAGAAAACTGCCCAAAGAAACGACAGAAACAAGTCCCAGTGATTTCAATAAAGCTTACTCCCAGATAAATTAACATAGGATTGCAGCCTCTTCACATCTGTTCATCTTACTCTAGGAAGTGCAAGCCCCTCCTGTCAAGGACACCTATGCACTCACAGAACCTGGCCTCCTGGATCATGCAACTAGCAGGTGCTTTCCAGAAATATGGTTTCAGAGCCACGCTATGCTGGGACAGAACAATTCTGGGACAAGACAATACTTTGCAATTGACTGGACATAACAGTCATAAACAAAAAAGAAAAACACAACTACCTCATTGACATAGCACTACCTAATGACAAAAATGTTGCAGAAAAGGAAGAGGAAAAGAGAAAAATATACACCACTGGCTATGAAAGTTAAAGAACTATGGCAGACATAACAGTTATAAACCACAGTAGACAGTACTAAACTAGTCTGAACAATGGTCTGCTTGGATCTGTGGGATTCCCCAGGCAGTCTTTCATGCTGGCACTGTGCAGATCTAGACCAGCTTAGCTTCAGCAAATTTGATGCATCAGACCCTTTTACGTCATGCCCTTGGGCCTATACCTACACCTACTGTTATTTGTGTGATTGTCCATGGATTAGAGGCAGACTACATTAGTCATACTTCAGTCCCATTAATATCAGTGGGAATTCTGCTGGTCATGACAAACTTGCTTCATTGATTTCAATGGGACTGAAGTGTGGCTTACCTGGTCTGGATCCAATCCAATCAAGGAAGAATGTGTAGTTCCAAATTGAAATTAATACTTCTTTTTTACCTCTGTGTAGTCCTTGTGGGGTTGTAGCAATATGCTTTCACAATTGATCACATGGAGTCCACTAAGTATCTGAAGCAGTCCTATGGTTTTGTGATACCAGTGTCATCTATTATGTTTGCATAGCTGTAGCTAGCATTACAGCATTTGTTTATTCATGCCCAACTCCTGTCAGACTCCAATCAGCTGATTAAATATATCTCAGAAGGCAATACAGATTTCCTTGTTGAATAAAAAGTGCTTTAAAAAAAAGTTTAGCTGCTCTCTTACTTTCCAGTTTCTCTGTGATCGTTTACTGTAGCAAAGAAAAATAATAGCATGCATATTTCATTGATATGGCCATTCTGTCTAAATTCAGAATTTAGCACAGGTAATTTTTGTAATCCCTAGAGCCCTCAAGCCTATGCTCTGCTTTTGTTTTAAAGCTGTGTCAATGCGCACAGCTTACTATGGCTTCCTTGGGTATGCTTTTCATAGGTTTCCCCAGATGGTCTTAAGAAGGTCAACAGACATCAATGTTAATCCTTCCTACAAGTGAAAAGTTTTCTTGGTTAAACGATAGCTAATAGCAAATTCAGTTCATTACAGTTATCTAATTTTTCTTGTTGTCCTTGCTGATAATACCTGTCAAAATAAGAAGTTGCTATTGCACAGAAAGAAAAGATACCTTTTTTTTGCTGACACAAATACATATTTACCCTCTTTAGATAAATGTATAATATTGGTTGAACCATATGGAAAAATCATAAAGATGAAAAGCCTGTGCTATGTGGCATGCCCATCAAGGACCTATTCTATCTTCATTATTAAATATTTATATTACCAATTTCCCCACCTCTCCAAGATATTTGAAGTGGGTTACACACAAAAATTAAATTCTTAAAATCCAATAATCATCTAAAGCCATCCAAACAAAAGCAAGACCACTAAATCAACCCAAAAATAAAAATAAAAGCAGAACAATTCCAAATCCAGCACACACAAAAACCCCACCATTAAAAATAGCTATAACAATAACTAGAGCTCTATGGCCATATAACCCTTGCCTTTTCCTATAATCATCCCAGCCTCTCATATTAAGGAAACTTTGAACAGAGACTGACCAACTAACTTTAAGGGAAGGGTATGAAACCTCAGGCCCATGGGTCAAATCTGGCAGGCTGTTGTTCCCCAGATGGAAATTACTCAAATGCACAAGGAACATAGATGTGCTGGGAATTAACATTGCAGCTGACAAAGGATATTTTGGTTTTTCAGAAGGCAACCAACCCATCTCCCAAAAGACTCTTATGGTATAGTCCTATGCTTGTTTAGGCAGACTGGCTAGATGTTGTAGGACTTTTCCCCCCCAATTAAACATGCATAGAATTGTGCCCTTAATTTGCTACTTCAGTGCTTCATAGCAATGGACAAAAATAGTCAGCACCTTATGGAATCAGTGGGCAATAGGGCATTTAAGGAACCTCATCTTGTTTACATACAGTGTCTTTCCTTGCATAACTGCACAAAAATAGAAGACAATTCCTGCTCAAAACACAGGGGAGTGGGGAGGGCGTTAGAGATAAATGCCCTAGCGAGATAGAACTTGCACATGTCTGTCCCACTATAATATGGCTCTGCTGAACAGAATTCTGCAGAGCAGACACCAAGAAAACCTAATTTTACTGCCAAGGCTACCCAACATAATTTGAGTAAAGTTACATTTGTCTTTCCCGATATTCTACCTTTTGAAGAGACCTATAGAATATTTGGAGCTAAGGCCTCCAGATGGTTCAGATTCCAACTCCCGCAATCCCTGACCACTGCCTGTGTTGGCTGGGGCTGCTGGGAGCTGTAGCCCAACACCATCTCGAGGGCACCAGGAAATAAGTTGCACTGAACTCAGTGGAACTTGCTTTTAAGTTGATGATTTTTTTAAGGCCAGGCTGAAAGCCACATTCAAGAGGGGAAATAACATCTGTAGCATCCTCACACTGGAGGTTTAATGCACATCTGCCATGACTTTGATCCACTTTTTCAGCACTGGACTAGCATGATGTTGGCCCTGTCATGCTGTTCTCTCGCCCTGAGTGAGTCCAGCTCTGAAAAAGTGGATCAAAGTCGTGGCAGATGTGCATTAAACCTCTAAGTCTTTAAACGTGCTGTATAGATAACCCTTTAAAAGTAGTCCATCTGACCTTTAAGGTAGCATGATAGAATTGTTTTCTGAAGAATCCTAGGTTTAAATGTTTGTGTTGCTGAGTGGTCTTGAATAAAATTACTTTATGTTTCTACAGCTTTCTTATGTTTCTACAGCTGTTAAATACTTTATCATGCAGACCTACTGCAGCTTTTAAATACTTTATCATGCTGAAAAGAATCACAGGATCAGCCATACCAAGGACAATCACAGGATCAGCCATACCAAGGACAACAACCATTAATGATGATGAATTTAACCCAGTTTTAAACCGAAGTCCTCAAAGCAGCTTGTAAAGTTGACACAAGCAGTTGTTTTCTTCAGATTCTTTTAGGTAGAATATGTCTTATAAATGCTCCAACATATATCTAGATTTGAGCATAAAAATACCCTGGAGCTGTAACATCTGAATTTATTTATTTATTTATTGGATTTTCTACCCTGCTCTTCTACCCACAAGAATTCCCAGACAGGCTGACAAATTAAAACATATATCTAATAAAAATTCACACAATGACAAACAAACACAGATGCTTATTGGTTATATTTGGTATATTCAGCAATGCAATGCTGAGCAGCAAAAAAGAAAGGAAGAAAAATTATTCAAAAGTACAGTTTGGATCAAAGGAAAATATTCCTACCTGGGCTTCAAAAGACAAGCATCTAGGTGTGCCTTGCAATGCTTGGGGGGGGGGGGAATCAGCCATCACCCCAAAAATACCTGGCTCCAGGACTGGGCCAGGCCAGGTGCCGCCTCACCCCTGCACCCAGCAGCCATGGCCAGAAGTCTAAATTCGCTCAGCCTCTTCCAGCCTCTCTAGAGTGGTGTTCTGGCTTCTGGTGGGTGGCAGCCATGGCAGCGAATCACCAGAAGGCCAGATGGGCTGTGAAAAGGCTGGTAAGGCCCATTTTGGGCACTTCCGGGTTCAGCCTGCCATGGCGACAGCCCTCTAAGACCCCAAAGCTGGCTTCGACAGGTCTCAGAAGGCCGAACCCGGAAGTGCAAGAAATGGGCCTTCCGAGGCCTGGTGAAGCCAGATCTGTTGCCTTAGAGGGCCGTCACCATGGCGACAGCCCTCTAAGACCCCAGGGCTGGCTTTGCCAGGCCTCAGAAGGTCTGTTTTGGGCACTTCCGGGTTCGGCGATGGCCCTCTAGCACAACTGATCTGGCTTCACCAAGCCTCAGAAGGCCAAACCCAGAAGTGCACAAAACGAACCTTTCCCTGGGGCTAATTTTCCGGATTTGGGGCCTAATTAAAGGATTTTCCCCCCGGATGCGGATTTGCCCCCCCCCTTTTCCTGACATGTCTGGACAAAACTGGACTGATGGTCACCCTACTCAGAAGTCCTAGTGTAGAGTTAGCATTTTGTTATATAAGTTTCAGTTTATATTCACAGACTTTAAGTGCTCACTGGTTGCACACTTTGTGTGTATATACTTTTGTTGTCATTCACAGCATCCAGTATTATTTTGGCACAAAATGGTATCACAAACCTAAAGTTATCCATGGTCCACATTGTTTCTTCTAGTTCAAGAATTGGTCTTCTATATGGCTAGAACTACTTAGAAAACAAATAAATGCTCAAGTATCAAACCGATGATGAAGTGCACCTCAGGATGAATGCCTTATGCATTATTCCACTACCAACTTAGCTAGCTGTTGTACTGGAGACTACCATAAAGTAAGTGTTGTTCCTTTCTTCCCTCAGGTAAGTTTTTAAAGGCTTTTCCTCTAATGGGTTTTTGGTTCATATGCTCTTGTAAATATTTCATTAGAATATAGCATATGAAATCCATTTTTGCCATACACTTTAAAATATGATGACAAATACATTGTGAAGAAATGAAATAAATAAATAAATAAATAGGTAGGTAGGAAGGGGGTTTCCATATATTTTCTTTTGCATCTATACATTGTGTATCTTAGAGACATTGGGGCTGCATTGACTAGGATCTGAATGGTGTTCAAAAGTATATCTTGTTGAACTCTGCCTGAGTCTAGCAACCTTCTTGTTCAGCAGGTCATCATGACATGAATAATGTTGGATTCAAACAATCAAATTTCCTCTAATGTGCACTGGTATCTCTCAAGGAAAAAGGCTATTGGACAACTCCAGCATGCACTTGCAAGCTATATATCTACAGATTGTCCAGTGAGTTATGAAATTTATGGCCCCAACCTTAAAAGTCATCAGTCATTCCAATTTGCTGGAAGCAGGGCCCAGCCAGAAACCCAACCAAGGCAGCAAGAACACTGGTGGACTTTCTGGGTAGCTCTCCCTCCTCTCACTGCCGTCTTAGCATTGGGCACAAGGCAGGATCCCTGACTGAAGCAGGGATGGAGTTTGGCAAAACATTTATAAATGACAGGTTTGTCACTTGCTCATTTTACCTGTTAGCATATGATAAATGCAACACATTAGACATGATCCAAAGAAAGGTATCCCTGATTCCATGTGTCTGGTAAGCTTCAATCCCTCCCCCTGCCACCTTAGAAGAAGTCCTTTTCAACCTTCATCTGATTGCAACCTTTTAAAAAAAAACATATGGAGCTCCAACAGAAGTGTAAAATTGGGAAGAGGAATTGTTAGATGTGATAAAGATGTCAATCCATTTGCAATTCACTATCCATAGACCTAATTGGATTCATTCAATGGTGGCCATTGCATGCTGACCACTGAGAATAGAATAAAGCATCCACAAAGCCATTTTGTATTATACGACCAGCTGGGATAGGGTTTCACTCAGCCCACAGGGACAAAAAAAGCATGTATACATCACCTCAAGCAGTGTTTCATTTAACTCCAGATTCAGATGTCTATATATGTGCATGCACACACATACACTAAGCGTAGAGCCATCTTCTAATCCTATATACACTGTACAAAGGAGAACAGTCTCTGGCCTTTATTTTTCCACTTTCAACTTTACAGCAAATAATATCACATCAGCCATGTGTGATCGGTTTCAATTTGGTTTTCAGATATTGAATATTGCATCACTCTAATCATTTGAATTGCTTGAATAAATCCGGTGAGAACTATTCTGTCCAGTCACAGTCAATACAAGTCAAGACAGAAATCACATCAAGTTTCCTCTTCAAATACATTAAAGCAATCCAGATTTGACATCATAATCTACTTTAACATATTACAATGTTGTGGGTGGATGTGGGTGGGTGGGTTTTAGTTTTCCTTCTGCAGTCAATGCCAAGAACACAAATGCCTTGAATAGATGCATATTGGTTTGCATTATGAGTAGTCCAGTGTTTAAACTGTAAACTGGAAGTTTTTTGTTCACGTCCCTAAAAAGGAGTAACAGCAGAGGCACAATATACATATGACACAGAGCTATACCATACAATTGGCCAACTTGTAGTATCCATCTAAAAATAAACCCGTTGTTATGCCTATTCAGGACACAGTGGCATTTCAGGACATGGAATATCTTTTTTATGTAAATTTACATAGTGAACAATCACATTTCAGAATCTAGGCGGATGTTCATTCGATTCCCTCATTACATTTATGGCTTACAGGATGAGGATTTTCTTTGTATTATTTGGTCTTGAACTACTGGGTAGATTTCAGAGAGTAGGTGTTATAAGTGTCTTTAGGCACTTGGCAAGTTCACATGTCATACTAAGCCACCCTAAGAATAATCCACCATGTGTTGATTGTTCTTTGACAGACTATCAGGCACTCTGTGGCTTTCCATGGCTTGTTGGTACCTGCGGTTGGCACCTGCGGAGCTGAGCCCCCCCCCCACTGTGACAGCCCCTATTTCTGAAATTGGGTTAACCTGTGTTTGAATAGCAGTGTCAATCGTTGCCTCAGATGTCGCCCTGGTGTCACTTACCATACTACCGTGACCGACTGCCGACGAACCCAGGTTAGTAAGTTGCGATGGTGCTGTGTTCGAGCTACCCCTATCGCTTCGGGCCGGTGTCGGTCCGCTCTCCCCCAATGAGGATGGAGGTGGAACGTTCACCTGCGGTGTCCCCACCAAAGAACTGCCCAAGTGTGGTGTCGAATATGCCATCCCAGGCATCCATGGGTACCATCCCCAAGGAAGGAAGGCACCCATAGCCTGCACCGGGGAATTTAAAGTGTTCAATAGCTGCTCACCTGGTCCCTGTGATGAAATGCTCGGGACTGCAGACTGAGGTAGCACCAAAGGTCGTGCTGGCTGACCATCCGTCGCCTGGGCGCCCTGCGATACCACTACAGAAACCTGCCTGTCAGTCGACTGGCTGGTGGAAGCTTCGACAGCATCCAATCTGGAATTAATAGATGACAACAAACTATCTAACTTTTGTTGCCTGGTCTGCCGCTGTGGGGTGAGCAATGAAACCGTCTGGACCTGATCTGTCACGCTAGGTATTATGCCCCTCCCCTCCTCCAGCAATTGCAGCTGTGCCAAAATTACTGCCAATTCAGGGTTAACTTCCTCGTCGGAGGAAGAATTGCTCCGAACACTAAGCCGTTTTGCCAGAGGACGCGTGGCTTTTCCTTTGCCCTTCCTACCCCCAAGGCCCTTCCGAGATGACATGTTGCCTAATAATGACTAAACTGGAAGAAGCAGTTATGAATGACCATAAAACAGTGCAATGGTACCACCCAATGGCCAACTGGGGAATTACGTGTGGATACAGGAATAATGTAGTGCAATGGCACCACCTAGCAGCTAAACTAGGGAATTACTTGTGAATACAGAATAAATCAGTGTAATGGCACCACCCGGTGGTTAGACTAGGAAATTACTTGTGTAGAAGAAAAGGAGCACTAGCACCACCCAGTGGCTCGACGAGTAATAACATAAGACACTCCCCCCCCCCGCAGACTCAAAAGGCACAAGGCCCTGCCCAACTCCCCGAGGCCTCTGCAGAAGGTATATCCCCGTGCGGAGCGGCTGATCAAGCCAGTCCACAGCCCGAGGAGTCACTGTGGACCCACCCCCACTGCGAGGGCGCAGCCCATCGCCGGCTGTCCCCGGAAAGAGGTAAGCGCGGGCCTGTTAGAGGAATTAACCCCCCCCCGCACCCCGCATGAAGGCGCATGGGTCCAGACCCCTTGCCCAAGACCCCCAGAAGTTAGAGCAGGGCAATCGCTATGGAAATCCCCCCCCCTAACCACCAGCCTCCATTACTCGCTCGACCGCCTCCCCAGGAGCCGTTCTGTTCTGCTCCTTAAATCAGCCCCAACCACGTTGAAGCCGGCCAGGCGGCAGACCCAGCCGGGGCCTACTGCCCCTTGACACTCGCGCCGGGAGAAGGGGTGGGCGGGAGACGCAGCGCGCGCACAGTCTGAGCCCAGACTGGCAGCCATGAAGCCCTTGCTATCTGGGTAGCAGCGCAGCCGAGCGCGCCCAGCCCGCTCCTGCAAGGAGGAGACGATCCCACCTGGCAGCAGCCGCCGGTGGGCCAGTCAACCGGGGGAATAATCCCCTGTAATTGGGCGCGTCCGCGCCTATCCCTTGTTCGCGGAAGGGAGGTGGGGGGGCAGCCAGCCCACCCCTCCAACCTGGGGGCAGAGTGCCCCGAAGAGATTCCACTGCCCGGGCGATGGAGCTCGACAACTTTGCCTGGAAGGTAAGCCAAAAGCCCAGCCGCCTCGTCAGCAAAAAAGGGGGCCTTCAGCTTGCGCTTCTCCTCGCCGCTGTCCTAGGATCCTAGCCGTCCTAGGAGCTGCGCTGAGACGAAGAGGGCGGGCAGGACCGTTAGGCTACAATTTAAGCCGCTCGTCCATGCCCCGCCCGGTGGCACCATCCAGATGCTCCAATCAGGAGCATCCCCCTCAGCTCTTTGCCCCCCCCACCGCAAATATCATCCCCCGCCCAACTGGGCTGGGGATTTCACTTCCTCCCACTGGTCTCCATTGTTTGCTGTCAGATTTACTGAGCAGTGATGGGGATCTGTAAAGATTTGCAAATTTAAAGGCAAACCAGAGAGTGAGGAGGATCAGTAAAGATATGTTGATTTCAAGGCAGAGCCGTGAGTAAGATTAGTAAATATATGCAAATGTCATGGTAAAGCAGAGGTAGAAAGTATGGAAATTTCATAGCTGCAGACTTTTGAATGTGCACAGTTGTGCAAGATAAAAAGAAAAGAAAGAAAAAAATTGAGAATGTGTTCAAGATACTTTCCAGTGTCCTTTTTTCCCAATTTTTAGGAGCACAGGGAGGTGGGCACTGAGAAGGTATGAGGGAGGATAACAGTGGCACTAGCAAGGTCCCTCTTAATGGGTGGCACTTTTGCTGTTCCCAACAACCCATGATGAAGTCACCCTGTCGGATACAGACAGCACAACAAATACCCTGAAAACAAGCCACCCTGAACTGAATCTTCAAGTAAATAGTCCTTTAGTATGTTAACAGCCAGTCTTTTAGATAACATAGACTCAATACTTGCCCAAAACTGCCCTGGGCCTAATAAACTAATCCTGAGTTCTATAACAGAGAAAGACTTCAGTAGAGTAAGAGAGATGTTACCCCAGTCGCTGACCCAGGTCTTTTCCACATAACTCTGCTTCTGAATCTGATTCAGAATCTACAGGATGACTGAGCCCAATCCTGACAGTGCCAGGTTGAGATGGCACAACAACCCATCTGAAAGTTGATGGAAACAGGAATCATAAATGACAAAGAAGCAAAGATAACAGAAAGGATTAGTTACTTTTGCTTCCTGTGTCCATCCCTTTATGTACTATCCCAAGATCCTGAACACAAGGAAGATTAACGATGGGTGAATTCATTCTTTCCTTGGAACTCACCCATGTAAGCTCAGGCATAAACAAGCATTTGCACATTGCACAATATCAAAGTGCATCTTGGGAGCTGTAGTTTGGAAACATATAGTGCATCATGATATCATTCATCATCACATTATGTACCCCCCTTCCTCATTTTTTTTTTTAGCATGGTCTCTCACAGAATACTCCACCCACCGACAGCATGTTTACTTACAGAACAAAATAAAAGAAAGTACAATATGTACAATGATGACTGAAATCCAATCCAACTAGAGTGACATCAGCACAGTTTACCATAAGCAAAACAAGGGTTAATCCAACCAACTCAGTGTATGCATTGAAATAGCATTGTTTAGATACAGGCTGTGCAAACGCATAAGCTTGCGATCAGTTCTGAATGTAATAGTAAATTTGTTAATTGTTGACTAACAACAACATTCATTAGCATCACTCATGAAGATAAGGATGATTTTGTAACCATAAAGACTAACATAATTGTTGCAGCAGAGTTGGATGCATCTGTGTATATGGGATACACAGATTTATAGGCTGCCTTTTAGGGGAAGCCCTCTCAAGGGCTTTATACATCTTCCTGCCTCTCCTTTCTCTTCTACTTATTAAGCTATAGCAATATTGCACCAGTGCAGTGTGGATTGTATATATACTGATGTTTATGCTAGAGTAGCACTGTCTCATGCTTTGGATCTGACTTATCATACACTTGCCAGAAGGGCTGACCACCACCAGTGCTTTGTGCAACCTGTTCAAAGGGACATCTGACATGCCCTTTGTCAATATTATTTTCAAATGTGTGTTCCTCCCTGCAAACAACACTATTTACTGTATATTAACATCAATATCAATCATACAAGCCATATAAAATATTTTTCTCTTTGATTCTTAAAAAAACCCTGTACATTTAAATTAATTTTAAATATATATGTTCACATATTATATAATTGCTATCTTGAACTTACTACTGTGGATAAAACCATTCACCTTGGAAACAATTAAAAAGGAGTCTACTACCTGCAAGTCAGACATGACTATGCAAAAATGTGGGAGCCGTTTAGAAAACCTGTGATTTCTTGGCAAATATATTGATCCAATCCTTCTTACAATTTTATTATTGGGTTGTCTTTGCAGGCCTTTCACCTGCGTAAAATTGTAGTAGAAAAAGCTGGAAAATGTCCCTGTAAGCACTCAATGGATCATATAAGCGGATAGTTGATAGCTTAGATCACACTTAAAAAGAAAAGGAAACAGCCTACATCAGGGCCCATTTTTGTGAACACTGAATATAAACTTTCAGACTGGGTTTGCCCATGACACTGAGGTTACAATCCTGTCACTTGGGCCAAGCTGGAAATTGTCTTGTTATCTTGAATTACTACCCATGGCTACTTCAGTTCTATAAGTGTGGATAATACCGACATGTTCTATACTTGAGCGATGACACTGTTTATCAAACAAAAGGCTGTGCTTTATGAGAATCTCTGAACCACTGCACTTGTAAATATCCCTACAGATTGCCAGTTAAAGCATGCAGAATGCCATTTCTATTACTTTCACAGGACTGGGATACCATTCTTAGTGACTTTAGAACAAAAATGGAATAGTTCAGATAACACAGGCAGATAATATAAGTAGTTAAAATAAAATCAGTCCTGTGGGCTTTTGAGGAGAAGTGAAATTGAAAGGGAATTTTAACTTGATAGGATCTGAAGTATTCAAGGCTTAAAATGCAACAATTCAGGGAAAGTGTTCAGCAGTTTAAAGGACTTAGCACTCAGTGCAAAGCCCAAATTCATGTTTCTCAAGAACAAGGAAAGAATGGAACTAGTAATATACCCAGTATGGAGCCTGACAAATACAGTTTCTGATCCCCTCTTATTAAGAACTATGGTACTATTTAACACACTAAGATTTAAATTAAAATAGAATCTGCAAAAGGGATTATTGTCCCACTGTTCCTGCCACAGATTCTTAATGGCAGTTCCAGCTAGCCTTCCAATTTTAGTTCAGAATAAAGGACCCGAAGAGCAACTTGATGGATATTACAGTCCATTCGGCTACAGCCTCATCTTTTTCATTTCGAGCCATTTCAATATAAGAACATGAAACATTATGGTCCACAATATTAATGCAGCTTTGAATCCATGCTTCCAAAATTGCCTTTTTGTTGGCAAGGTATGTGAAAGGAATGCTATTACTTTCTAGTATATTTATACATGTCCTGGTGAAAGCAATAAGTGACAGATTTACATAAATCTAGCAGAGATATACACACGTTTCTGTCTTAAAGAAATTAAAATCCTACAATAGTTGTATGATCCAAACATTTGCAATGAAGGTCACTAGGCTGTAAGATTATCATCAAATGAAAACTGGCAATGTTTTGCTAGTCATTTTTTCCAATGGATATCTTTGGATAAGTCAAGAGGAAAACATCATGATTTTTATTTCATTTCCTATTGGTATAAAAAATACATATTTCAGATATGTAGGAGTACATAATGCATTGTGTTCCATAAAATGATTAATCAAATTATACTTAGCATTATTTACTATATCCATACAAAATGAATGCTACTTTTATAGAGTTTATAGAGCCTATGTTGTGGTGGTTTTCATATGTCATTGCCAAGCCATCCTGATAATGTATTTGAAGGGCAAGGAATAATTTAAATAACAACAAAACAACAATAACAACAACAACATCTGAATTTATGGTGCTTGTTTAAGGAAAATATGTTTAATAAATGGTTCAATAGGCCTCAATACTATGCATACTTCCTTGGGAATAACCTCACTGAATATAGTGGGACTGAAAACTCTCCCCCCCCCCCGTGAAATTATTATGCAGAGTTCCATAATTCTTTCCTCCATATTTTTTTTAAATCCAAACCCCTTGAGCAGGGTGCAATTCTCAATAGAAGAAGGGTGAGTAGAAAGAGGCTGCTTAACCCTTTGTCTCTGGTCTTTTTTTCAGCTCAAAGTTGCCTTCCTTGTGACAGTTTTTCACCCAAGGACAGAAAAATACAGGTTCCCCACAGCTTCTCACATAGTGAAAAGGGGTTACAGGCTCAACCTGCCCCAAGGAAGTTTCCATCTGCCCATCACACAATAGCCTTTGATGCCCCTCCTCAACAGCTTTGAAAGAACTCTTTAACCTTCTTCACAGCATGAGAAACAAAATAGGCTTGGGCAGAGTTCTTCGTTTATGACTCCTAGTTATCTATTTCCTTTGGCTTCTGACTTGGCTCATGCATGGTAGTCAGTGGCTGGAGGTCAGATGGTGAAAGCTCTGCCAGAGCCTTTAATGCTTCTCTCAGTGGAATTAGAGCTGCCATATTGTCCAGACTGGTGAATATCCCTCAGGTTCTAGATGGGCTATCCAATGTCCATATTGTCCTGCTCCCTTTGGAGGAGCTCTCTTCAAAGGATGACTTGGGGTCTCCCAAGTATCACAAAGGAGCATCTGTTTCTAGGGCTCTTGAAGTGGAGGATCTTGGGCGCAGCAGGGACGGTCATAAACACTAACCCACAAGATATAGTTGGCTCTATCTCAAACTCAGAGGCTGACACCAAGCTCTCTCTGTGCCAGGCATCTAAAAGTCAAGTCTTAGCCAGATCAACAAGGCCCTAAGGAAAATTTTCCTCAGGTGGCTCTAGTGGCCCGCAGAAGTGATCTGGGTGGGGCTCTGAAGGCTTAAAAACTTCAGTTCCAGACACTAGGTGCTGGAATTATGTTTGAGTATCTGCTTCCCGTTGGATTGCCCTGTGTAACTTTATAGTTCATAACATGTACAGGAAATGTTCTGCCCAGTTTTTAATAAGAAGCAAGTCTGCTACTACCTCTAAGTGTTCCAGACAATAAAGGAAGCCACCATTAACACTGGTGTGCAGGGTACATTTCCTGTACTTAGCAGAAGAAAGATTTCCTTTTATCAATGTTCCTTTTCTTTTTTCTAATTGGACAGAAACTTGTGTGCTATGAAAACAAGATTCAACAACTAACTGTTTAATAATAGGTGTATATAAGATGCTTGGATTTCATTTCTGATGTCTATGAGGGCATTTTATTTTATTCTAACCAGGATGGAAGTGTTCCAGCAAAGAGAGAGTACTTTGTTTCAAGAATTGGAAGAACAGCCACAGTTTTCTTCTCCTACTTTCATAATAACTGGAGCAGATGTGGAGCCATGTAGTGTTTAGAGTAGGGATGTGCATCGTATCAGATCGATGTCCGATTCCGATTAAATTTGGAGGAATCGGACATCCTATGTCCAATTCCAATGCACTCCCTTGGACATCCGATTTTTTCCAATCTGACTTTTTTTGGTCCGATTCAAATCGGAAAAAATGGGAAATCGGATGCCGTTTTGAATGATTTTCCCCATAGGTTTGCATTGGAGGAAGGAAAGCTTTCCCCCAATGCAAGTCTATGGGGAAAACATGGTGGTGGGTGAGTGGGGACCTAACTCCCCCTCTCATCCTCCCTCCCCCCACACATGTTTCTTACCTGCTGTGGCTGTCTGCTGCCTGCTGCTGCCATCCGCTGCTTCCATACTACTGAGAAACAGGCCTTGCGGCCTGTTCCAGAATAGAGTGACAGCACGCTGAGTGATTACGTCACCCAGCGCACCGGTGCTCTACTGTAGAACAGGCCGCAAGGCCTGTTTTTCAGTAATATAGAAGCAGCGGCCGGCAGTGGGGGACCCCAGCAGGTAAGGAGCATGAGTGGGGGAGGGAGGGGGAGGTCCCCCTTACTTGCCAGGGCCATCTGCTGCCACCCGCTGCCACCCGCTGGTTCCTTACTACTGAGAAACAGGCTTTGTGGCCTGCTTCTTAGTAGTACAGAAGCAGCGGCCGGCAGCAGCAAGCAGTGGGGGGACTCTGGCAGGTAAGGAGTGTGGGGGAGAGGGAGGGAGGGGGAGGTCCCCCCCTTACTTGCCAGGGCTGTCCGCTGCCACCAGCTGCCGTCCGCTGGTTCCTTACGTCACCCGGCGCGCTGGCGATCTACTGTGGAACAGGCTGCAAAGCCTGTTTCTCAGTAGTAAGGAACCAGCGGGCGGCAGCTGGCGGCAGCAGAGCACGAGGGAGGTTAAGGAGAGTGAGGGAGGGGGAGGGAGGGGGAGTTAACCTATGGAGTTAGCCTATGCAAGCCTATGGCGAAAATCCGATACAATACGCAGGACCTCCGATTTTGTATTGTCCGATTTTAAATTGTCCAATACAATTCAGGGCAAAATCTGAGGTTCCAATTCCAATATGATTTTTCCTCCCGTGCACACCCCTAGTTTAGAGTTAGTAAAGGGATGACAATATGCCACAACACTATGGTACAGCTCTCCCGGCATCTCCACACTGCTTTCAGACTCAGAGAAGTTGGTCAGAACAGAGCACCATTTAATGTTGCTGCTGAATGAAGTATAATGATGATGGATTAAAAAAAATACAATTTTATCCAGGAATAAACAACTTAAATCAGCTAAGTACATCTTCCCCTACTCCTGCTCCAACTTTTTGTGGCACATGCCAGGAACAAACATGAAAGAATTGGTAGAAAATGCTCCAAAGCAACTGGTTTGTGCATAATTAGTGAGCAATTTGCCTAACAAGCAAATTAGGGTGACATAGTTTGGGGGACTAAGATATATCAACACAAATTAAAGGGGTCAATAAGATCTGTTGGCATATGTTTTGGTTGATTCACATAGGAATGGATCAGTGAACAGAGCCAATGACACTGGTCCTTCAGCCTTTGGTCATCTCAAAATATGGTCCCTGTTGACTTCCGGTGAACGCATGTCCGGTCGAGGCTGCAAGCTTTGAGCTCTGCAGTGACTGGAAGGCTGGACTGCTGTCTGGGGGATCCCAGATGGAGTTTTCATTCCCCAGATCAGAGGGGAATGCGAAGAGCAAGCCATAAAGTGTCTCGTAAACTCATCCTATGAGGTTATGAAGTCGTTTCGGTAGAACAGCATGGGATGGGGGAGGCCGGCTACAATCGCTCAAAAGCCGTTCCAGACCCAGAAAGGGCATAAGATCGGTCAGCCTTCATTCCCCGTGGTTGGATAACACCTGGATTTACGGGGTACTCTTGTTGCAGTGAAGTCTAATGGATTACATCTGGATAGCAGGGACAAAGTAAACATCCTCTTGCAATACACTGAGGGTGAGTTATTTTAAAATAATGAAGAAAAATATTGTTTTCTATTATAATTTGGAAGAAGAAAAAGAGGGGGAAGAGAGAAAAAGAGAAGTGAATGGACATATGAGTGAAGTAAGAGAGGCGGGGAAATGCATAAGTTTTGTTGGAAGAACAGCATAAGAATCATGGCTATTAGCACTCAAAAGCCACTCCAGATCCAAACACAAGATTGAATAGCTTTCATTTCCCCAATGGAAGAAAACAGTTGGAGTGTAGGGGGGGTGCCTCTGCCGCAGTGAAGTTAATTGGGTAACATTTGGTTTGCAGAGATAAAGAAAATATTCTCTTATACCACTTAGTGGGTGAGTTATTTCATCTTCTTTAAAGAAAAAGTATAACTAAGTGTCATTTACTTCTTGAGAGAAACATCTATGGAATGAGGATTTTTAGAAGAAAATTGGATGACTGTGAGAGAGTAATTCAGGATGCAAAAGTGTTTTTAAAGACTATGGCTGAATTCGGATGACACAATAAGCAACTGAGGTCGTCCGAATGCCATAGTCAACTCAGCACTGATCCTAATCCACACCACAGTTGATTATTTATTACCATGTTATGTGGGGAGTACCCCCTAGATGAACAACTGTAAAGTTGATTATTACCCCACCATTGACTATTGTGTTGTCCAAATTCAGCCTATGTGTTAAAATGGACGACATTATGGGGAAGGAGAAGAAGGAGACAAAGGAATAAGATGGCGGATGCAGTTAATGAACAAGAAAGGGAAAATGTGGCCATTTTTGATGAAGAGTTGTGCTTGTAAATTTAAAGAAGAAGGCTGTAACCTGATGGACTGTGACAGAGAAAGGTGGAATGTTTGCATGAGAGACTTTGAAGCAACTGGTAAAGAGATTTGGAGATTGCTTTTCTTGAGATAGATTAACATCAAAAGACTGGAGATGCGACCCACGATTGAATTGAGACCGTTTGTCTCGTTTTGGCTTTGTTTTGTTGTTTTTCTTTTTAAGTGGGATAAAAGATGGGGAAATTTTGATATATATCTATAACATGAATAAGAATAATTCAATGCTGTTGGGAGTTAAATGTTTTTTTTAAAAAAGAATTAACAGGAGATAGCTGAAATTGGGAGATGGGAAGAGTAGTAATTTGGTATGTTAATAGAATGAAACAATAAGTAATGTGTATTTGTATAAAAGAACTGAAATATTTGAGGACTTAGGTAGAAAATGGTGTTGAGGGTATAAGCTTAAAGTTGTTGTGAGTTATAAGACCGGTATAAGATTAAGTTTTATGTTGTTATATGGGGAGTGATGGTTAAAAAAAAGGGGGAGATAAAAGGAAAAAGATTTGGCTAATTTTACTATTTGCAAGAGAGGGGGAGAGAGTTCTCTTTTGTCGAATGAAAAATTTTATAAGAGAAAAGTAAGGGGTCCATTTTATTTGCTGTTTGTTTTTGTAAGTTTCATTTTTGTGGAAAATAATCAATTTGCATTTGAATAAAAGGATGGAATATTTGTGGATTTAGGCAGAAAATGTGTGTAGGGTAAAAGTTTTAAGTTGTTCTGAGTTATAAGAATGTTAATATTTAGTTATGCTAAACAATGAAGTAAAAAGGGGAGGATGTTCTTTATTTTATTTTATTTTAAAATATATATAATTGCTATGGGAAAGTTAGGGGGTCCTTTTTAATTGTTGTATGTCTTTGTAAGTTTTGTCTTTATAGAAAATAATAGAAGTTTGAATTGGAAAAGAGAGAGAGAAATAGGTGGACAATATATGAGATATCATAAAAGATATGATTTTGTTGGGGAAAGAAACGGGATTCTATCTTAATATGTTTTTGATGTTTTATGTATTGTATGTGTTTTAATTGTTTTTATTAGTGAAATAGAATAAAAATCTTTAATCTAAAAAAGAAAAAAAAATACGGTCCCTGTTAAAATATTTGCAGGGAGCATTTAAGCTCCCAGACTTCAGGGTGCCAAAGCATCCTGAAGTGAGGCAAGATTGCAGGCTCAACTTGTTCTTGGCTCTTCATCATCAAGCCCCAAATTCTGTTCTGGTGATTTTCAATTTCTTGCCTTTCTGATGCTGAAAAAGTATCCAAAAATATCCAAATAATTCTGAAATGTAAAAAATAACTTTGTAGAAATGGTGAAAGTGGAATCTCTTTTCAAGGAAATTTGTCATACTTAATGGCTTAGAATAAAACATGACCAGTGCATCTGAACTAGTGGGTCATGATGGTTTCCAGAGAGCTTTTGGGAATTGTGGAAAGGAGGGTCATAAGAAAAAGGAAAAAGAAAAACTCAACCAAAACATTTTTGTGACAATCCAAACTTTGTGGGGTGGTTTATGGCAAAAAAGAAAATAACAACAATGATAACTTCAATTCAGCAAGAGGTCATTCCCTTGAAAGGTCATAGGTTAGTGGATGAGTTGCAGTATAATACTGAGCTCAATCATTTGAGTTAACTTGGTATAAAGCAGCTTCCTATACCTCCCTTGCACTTTCCACAGAGGGTTGTTCTGTTTTGCTTCCATTGCAATGAGAATCCCAATTAGTTTGCATGTATGAAACTACAAATAGTATTACAACATTCAAAGCTTCAGTTACAGTAGGCAGTATCCATTAGTGCAAATGACTTTGTGTTAGCTGAAACTAGGTTCCAAACTATGTGCACGAGGCAATTCCAACTTAACTGATGTTTGTGCAAGTGTAGTTGTATACACTTGCATAATCTATTGTGCAACTGGTTGCATATAACTGCTTGCACAACTGGTTGTGTAAGCATAATGGGTAATCACTTGTATAACTGAAAGAATCAACAGAGCTTCGCTACCATTATTTGCATTTGTGGAATGATACTGTTGGATATTGGCCAAAATTTGGGTCTTTGTGTTATCCAAAACATACATAAACCTTCTGATGATAATGAATGCAGATGAGCACTCCTCTTTTAAAAGATCATGAAGACAAATGTTCTGCCCAGCAACTGGGCAAAAGCATTTCTCTCCAATTTGCACAGCTTCCTGTTACCTAGGAAGGGGGCCCAATCAGCATTGATATCAAATGGAATACTGGTACTTTCCCACTCACAGCAACTCCATTTGGCTTCATTCCAAGAGGAACACATGTTTCTTTAGTGGCTGAAGGAAGGCAGGACTGGGAGTACCATACTCAGTAGAGATCTCAGTCTGAGAAGGAAGGATGTGGTCTGCTTGTCTACTGGGTGATTGGAATGCAGCTGCAGGACTGGGTTGTTTTTGTTTCCTGAATCACAGTAGCAGCTGCTGCAAAGACTCCGCTCTTGGTCCCAACTGGGTATAATTATTCCTCCTTTCTTAATGAAGGCTAAGTGCAGGGAAGAAAGCTGGCTGGGGGAATTCCCTCTTGTTTAAAGATCTGTAGGGCTTTGCCTCCTGCTATAGGAATCTATTTAATAAACAATCAGTGTAATGATTAATGACAGAACATCTTTGGCTATGAAATTGCTCTGTTAAGAGGGGGGCAGGGAAAGCACCTATAGGTCAGAAAAATTGCTGAGCATTTTTTTTTATTACTTAGGATTAAAGAAAACATATAGGTTGCTATTATTAACACACTTCCCTGTGTGTAAGTTAGGGGAGTTGCTACTTTTTCAGTAGTTAAGGTAGAGGGGATGCAGCCATAGCCATATGTTACAGGGATCACCTGTCCAAAAAGGTTGATCAACATGTCCAGATAGTATGCCACTGTATACCAATTCCTGGGGAGGAACACTGGAAGAGGGCTTTATGGCCTCTTTGTGGGCTTCTCTGGGACACCTGGTAGGCTGTAGGTCTAGATGGACTTTTGGTTTGATCCAACAGGGCTATTCTTTTTGTTTTTATGTAATATTTTGCCCTGGATAAAGCAGTGCATTCAAGCAAGCCTCAGTGAAATATTACAAATGCAAGATTCTCATCTCGTCCCCTCTCATTTTGGCCCTACCTTCTGGCCAGGATAGGATCTGAGGTGGATTTCATTTAAGGATGTGCATTGAATTGGATCTGATGCCCGATTCTGATACGATTCGAGGGAAAACCAATTATTTCCTATCTGATTCGCATCAGATCGCATCGGAGAATCGGACCTCCATTTTAGCTGTTTTCCCCTAAGGGTTGCCTTAGAGAAATAAGTGCCTTTAACTTTTTTACTTTAAAAGATAAAAACATGAAACTGGGCCACGTTGAAGATGCCGTGTAATTAGTCATGTATGAGAAATTTCAGAAACATTGGTGCAGGCCTTTGGTGGCAATGCATTTTTGAAAAATGGGTTGCAATATGCCTATATCTTCTTTTTAAAAAAACATGAAACTTGGGCACAATGGGGGGAGAAGGGAGGAGGGGTGGAATTGACAGCTTCATCATCCAATCCTGCTGATCACTCCAACTTTAATGTGTGTATGTTTAAAAATGAGAAATTAATAGCACTGGACTGGATTTCCTGGAAAATCTTGAGATAAACGCCTGCACCTCTGCCCCTGAAATTGGCCACAGATGACTACCAACAGCCCATCTGTAAGGTCCCCAACTTCCATGTACATATCTTGAGAAATGAGAAAGTTATAGCAGCCTGAAAATCTGCACTTTAACACTTCTTTGCAAGTAAATGCCAGCAGCAACGTTTCTGAAATTTCTCAGACATGACTATTTACGTGGCATCTGCACTGTGGCCAAGTTTCATGTTTCTATCTTTAAAAAAAACAAAGTTATAGGCATATTTTTCCCAAAATTCAAGTCTATAGGGGAAAATAGGCCTCTGATGCTCGAAACGGAGGTCCGATTCTCGCATTGGAATCGGATCCGAAGCAATTTGAGGCAAGTCCAATTCGATCCAAACCAATTCAGGTGTGCATCAGAAGTTACGATTCCAATTCCAATCCGATTCTGGAGGGCCGTGCACATCCCTAATTTCATCTACACCTTTTGGGGGGGGGGACATTCCCCAGAGCATTCATTCACACTGCCCATCAGACCTATCACACTTAGGGAATCGTAATTCTGGGAACCAAAACACCTGACACTTTAAATTGTGTACTGTGTATTCCAGTGCAGTGGAGGCTGGTGCCTCCGACATCAATGGGGCCGTGAATTTGCTCTGGGTTTAGGAACATAAGAAGCTGCCATTGGTCCACTTTGCCCAGTATTGTCAACATTGACAGGCAGCAGCTCACCATGGCTTCAGGCAGGATTCTGTCTTTGCCCTACCTGGAGAAGCCGGGAATCAAACCTGGGACCTTCTGCATGCAAAACATGTGCTCTATGGCACGTCCCAGCCAGCCCTCTCAAGGAGCTATCCAAGGTGCTTCTTTAGAATTCTGACTGGTTGTTACTGAAACCCTGTGCAGATTCACTGGCCCAGTGACATTGGGGTCACCAACCTCCCCTGTTCCAGTGTAACATCCAGGTGAATGTTTGGGAAAAGGACAAGGTCCCTGGAAGACACAAGGTGAAGCATGCTTACAGAACCATCATACATGTTCTCCTTATATTATGAGGCCCATTACTATGGTGACCAAGCTCTTGATTTGCTCATCTGACCAGTGGTGCAGAGGAGCCAGGGCTCATACAGATGCAGCACTAGCACTTTTTAATTAGCAGGAAGGCTGAGGTCAGTTGCCCCCTACCTTCCGTTGCCCCCTCAGAATTCCTGTTCCTCTGAGCTTAGCTGCAATCCTCACAGTAGCTGGGAGCAAATGAAATTTCCCAGCAGCAATATATTACTCCCTGTTGTAATGCAATGCATTCTGAGGTGGCTTGGTTTTGAGTAGGCAATTACGACTCATTATCTTTACAAAAGACTTGATCCTGTGGAGATTAAAACTCCTAGAACTAGTTCGTTGATGGGAATCAGCACAACTGCCTGATATTTTGGACTCTCCTTGGGGATTTGTACACAGTCATGGTAAGTGCCTGAACTTCAAAATTTACCACTACACCACTGCATTTATTTGTAGAATGATCAAAGATGTCTAGTTCTTCCTAGCAGAAATGACAGAGATAAACAAAGGATAGTCTTCTATGACAGGGAGGTTTTCTGATTCTCCTCTAAAATAGCTACTTGTCCTTCTTCCCACAGTACACTGGGCTTTATGCATTCTGCCTATTAATGGTCAATTCATACTTCTTAGACTAATACTGAGGCTATAAGTGATGCAAGACATGCTTTTTTTAAAAAAAAATGACACGATAAGAAATGGGAAAGAGGGAGGATAGCTATGTAGTCTCCCCCTACAGTGTTAAGAATCTCTAGATGACACCTCTGTCATTTATCTTTCATGGTACATTAATATTTTGATCAAAACCTATCATATCTTGGAGATTTACTATTCATAATTCTGTAGGATAATAAAGTTAATGAAAGTGGGACCATCCAGACCGAAAGCTGAATAGATAACGGGAATTTGACTTAATGATGGGATTAGATGTGACTTTTATTTAGGGATCAAGTTTCATTATAGTTTCACGAACTGACTGATAAATATTTCTTACATGGATAAGGTCATAATCATTTTCCATTATTTTGTTCTTCTTCATATGTTCTTTGCCAACGATACAGTTGATATGGGGAAAAATATGTATTTGAAAAAAGGACATTTTCTCCTCATTTTCTCTTTCTCCTGTATTTCCATAAGAGTTGTGTTGAAAACTGTGAACGTTAAGGTAAAAACTTTTGCTGGAATATTTACTGTTTTAAAGTAGATAATTTGGCCCATACTAAATCAGGTGGGAAGAAAACTTTTATTCCCCTAATGAAATAAGAACTGTGAGAAGATAGTCAAAGTGAAAGAAGAAGCTTTGAATATGGACATACCTTTCTTAAAGTTTTTAGACCTGGTGAATCATAAAAGGCAGCAGGACAACGTATACTCAGAGGGTTATTAGAAGATCTAAGGAATCCTGCTGACTACACTTCTGTACAACTATTAATAAAGATACCTCTGTAGGTAAAATATATAGAAGATTAAAAGGATCAATAGATGAAGGAAAATGTTTTTGATTGTACTTAATTTCCTTATCCAACAAATTAAACTATAAAGCAGATTGTGCTAATATTAACAGCAAGAACATGTTAAAGAATATTAACAGCTTATTCTTTAATGACAGAAAACATTTGCTGTTTTATGTATAATATTTTTTAATGCTTAGGCTGAAGGTATTTATGATTAGGATGTTTATGGAACTCTTACGTGAAGCATCTCTGCAGTTAAACAATTTCTGTCTATAATTTGCATGTGTTTGATATAACTGAGCATCCTGGAATGTCGGTCTTTGTCACTTACCACTGAGTACAGGCAAAGTTCATGACAACTAATGGCCTTACATTGTATTGAAAAAGACAGAAGTGATGTTGGTGGAGAATGCCTTCTTTCTAGCTCCATGTCCAGAAGGTCCATGTCCAGAAGAAAGAAAGTTGTTTGATCACTTCATTGCTGAGGCATCGTGGATATCTTGGTCCTGGAGTAACCAAACCGGAAGATCCTCTCCACCCTTTCCTGCAGGGAAAGGTGTCAGGGTGCTCCTTTAGTCTCTGAGGCTGAGACATGGATCCACACCTTGTCTTTCAGAAGCCAAGCTATCTCTCTGCCATCTTTTCCTGCAAGGAAAACTGGATGAGGCTTTCTCAGCTTCTCAGATGCCTTGATGGTTATACATTTATTTCATACATAATATGCCTTCCCAGAATGGGATTTCAGATAACTAACACTCTCTACACCCAAGCATAGGGAAGAAGACAGGTATGCAATGTGTTTCTTTTACAGTTAAATGTCTAAGGATGATGGCGATCGAGTGCACATTGTGTTTCTGGGATCTTATTTTCCAGCTTATTTACTATTGATAAGCTTAATCTCTTTTTTAGAACTGATCAGATCATTCATATTCAAATCAGCCACACTACTGGATGTATGGACAGTCATTTGAATTAGGGATTCTCAAATCCATAACTCTTAAAACATCCATTTGTTCCCTTCCTTTGTAATTAATTAATTGATCACAGACCCTTTGCTACTTTTCAGGTTTAACAAAAAAAAATGAACAATTATTTTATTAATGTTTCTAATTTAAAAAGCTTAAATAAAATCAAGCTCTTTTTTGCTATAAATTGAACAAATTTATCCTCTAGTTTGTGAGGAATTGCCCTTCAAGAAATGTAGTCCTGACCTGTTATATTTGAGAAGACAGAGGAGTGAGTGACAAGGAGGATATCAAGAAACACAGAGGACAGCACAACAGAGTAAGAGAGAGTTGACAGTTTGGAAAGGCAGAAATTTGGCACCTAATCCAACTATCTAACCCAAAAAGATCAGATACTCTTAAAGGTACATTAACAGCTTTCAATCCAAATGTCAGAATGGAATGATATAGTCAAACCTACCATGAATAGTGGTGACATGGTAGCATTAGTTCATTTGTATAACTGATATATTTGCATTTCTAGTATTGGCCACTCTCTCCTTCTAGAAAAGAGTTGATGGAAAGGAAATAGTGAAATATGATTCCAATGAGATGAACAGACAAGAAAAATCCTATGCTACCTTTGGAATATTTCTGGGAAAAAGAGGGAAGATGAACTGTCACCATGTAACTATATTGCTAGACTTAAACTTCATCTAAATGTTACAAAACTGGCAGTAGCATTTAGCTTCACATTCTTACTTGTAACATCGCAACAAAAAGTAGCTCAGTACCCTTCAGCTGCAAGACAACAAATCAGGATAGTATGATGATTCTGCCTAGCAATATTCAAATTAAGCCTCACTTGTCAGAAGAGGCTCCTAATCCTCTCTGCGCTGGCTAACATGAAAATTTACATTTTAATTCCCTCTCTCATTGGCTGCAAGTGTCCAAATGAGAATTTCCAATTTAGATGCAATGCGGAATTAGGTAAAACTACAACAGGCACTTTCCAAAAGTGTGGAGCAAGGCATTAGTAGTTGCGATGCACACTGTATTTTGGAAAAGAGATTGGAAGCAGCATGGTTCAACTGAGTAAGCAATGTAGAGGATGGAAAGAGGAAGAGTCAAATTCTGTTCATAGCCTTATCAGCTCTACCTCAACCTCAGGGCTGATTCTCATTTCTTGAGTATGGATACCCAAGTACAAAATATATGCATATCTCATTAGCTGGGAACATTGTGTGTGTGCGCACACATTTAAATGGCTGCTTCTCTTGGCAAAAGGGGCTTGTCTCAGAACCATGTTTTGATGTGTCTTTTGAAAAACAAACTCAGAAATTTAAACCTTTCTGTACCAGTCACAGCTGATAGTAGGCATAGATGTTATATTTTTGTTGTGAGGGACCATGATCTTCTTCAGACAAATGTTTTTAGGGGGAGAGTGGCCTAGCAAAGATGGAATAGAGACGGAACTTTCCTGCTCTCACAAGAAGCAAAGAAATATTTATAAAATCCCTAATTTGGAGGTGATGGATTCCTGATTAATGACTTGATTCTGGATCCGAAAACTTTACTGCATCTGCGGAGAGATTAATAGCTGGATAACTTCCTGGATGGCCGACGGAAAGTGAAACTAACGACGAGGAGGATCGGGAGTTCAACAAAGTGCCAACGGAAGGTAATTAATGGACTTTAATTAGAACCGCAAGGTTAAGTCAATTTCAGAGGGAGAGGAGGAACTGGTTTATGTGGAAAAGTGGCTTTTAATCTCCAGCCGAAGGAGATAGAAGTGTATTTGTTTACTTGAGCCCAGTCGAAGGGGTGGATTGGTGAGTTAAGCTTTATGAAAAGAAAGCAAAAAACCCAGTCCAAAGTCCTAGGCTGGAGCAGAGAATAATAAAAAAAAATCATCCTTCCAATCGGAACTGGCAGCGTTTGGTGAGAGTTACTGGAATTATGCCAGACAAAATGTCGGACAAGCAGCAGCAAGCCAACTAGACAGGGAAATCCCCTGTCCATTCTGGAAATACTAAAGGCACAGCTTCTAAAGACGCAGGTGCAGTACCAAAATCAGCCAGAGAGAAGCAAGTAGAGTCCTCAGAGGATTTATACAGCAAAATTCAGAAGATGATGGAGACTGCTTTATTTAAGCAGGAGGAAAGGATAATGCAAAGGATTAAGGACTCACAGAAGGATTTTATAGTGGACCTTCAAACTGTGGTGGATAATATGGATAGAATGGAGATGAATATGAAGAAGCAGCAGGAAGATACCAAGAAACATGGGGACCAACTGACAGAGATGGATTTACGTTTAATTGCTTTGGAAGATCGGGACAGGAGGGTTAATATTTGAATTAGATCTTTTGGGGAAAGAGATGGAGAGACTCCTAAGGATTTAAGAATTATAATTTTGGATTGGATCAGGGAAATTGAAACTCAAGAAATTTGGGTGATGCAGGACATTGAGAGGGTTCATAGAGTTGGTTTTAAGAAGAAAGGACTTCTCCCAAGAGATATAATTGTTAAGTTTGCTAATTATTACAAGAAAGAAAAGTTGATGCAAGCAATTAGACGTCAAGCCCAGCTGATGATACAAGCAACATCAATTGAGGTTTATCAAGATTTATGCCCTCAAACGGTGCACTGGAGGAAGAGTGTTAGACTGTGTACAGTGGCTTTGCGGAAGAGATCGATAACATATAGTTGGGGATATCCAGTTTTTTTGAGATTTATGTGGAAAGGGAAGCAACATAGAATAACATCGTGTGAGCAAAGGATGGAGCTTCTGGAAAAGTCGGGCTTAGTGGATCCCATGGCTGCTGGAGAAACAAAGCAGGATGCTGCTGCTGAAGGGGGAGTTGGTCCTGATTATCCACAGGAGGAAGGAGCCGTGGGTGGAACCCGTCAATGAAGAAATAATATTGTAATAGGGATAAGAAAAGATTATATGAGAGGGGAGGGTCGGGTTTCTGTTCTGGAATGCTGGGTTGCTTCTCCCCCCCCCCCCCGAAGAGTTCTAAGAATAATTGGGGCCCTTGCCCAGGAAGGCCTGGTGAGGAAGGGGGTGAAGTTGGGGGGTAAATGTGGGTGGGTGGGTGAGGGAGGGGGGGTATGTGTATCACAGAGGGAGACCAATATAGAGATGTGTTGGAAAGAGAGAGATGGATAATAAATTAAGGGTTGCAACTTTAAATGTTAAAGGCTAGGAACTGTTATTAAAAGGAAGAGAATAGAAATGTTATTAAAAAAAGAGAAAGCTGATGTAATTTTTTTTAGGGGTGTGCACGGACCCCCCGGATCGGATCGGGACCCGGATCGGGACCTCCAATTTTGTCCCGGACCGGTTCGGACAAAATCGGAGGCCCCCCGGACCGGATCGAGTCCGATCCCGACCCAAAAATCGTACATTTTTGGATCGGCCGCCATTTTTTTCCCCATAGACTTGCATTGCAATGCAAGTCTATGAGGAAAAAATGGCGGCGGGTGGGTAAGGGGGGGCCTAACTCCCTCCCCCCCCGGGGCCGTCCGCTGTGGACGGCCCCGGCAGGTAAACCCCCTCCCCCGCGCTCCCTACCCCCCCTGGGGCCGCCCGCTTCCATCCGCTGGCGCCCGCGGGCGCCAGCGGATAGAAGCGGACGGCTCCGGGGGGGGGTAAGCCCCCTTCCCCGCCACTGCTTACCTTCTCGGCCCGTCCGGCGCCGGCGGCTACTACCAGCGGGCTCCGCGGCCTACTCTCGAGTAGCGCGCCGGGTGATGACATCACCCGGCGCGCCATCCTAGAGCAGGCCGCGGAGCCTGCTGGGAGTAGTAGGCGCCGGCGCCGGACGGGAGCCGCCGGGCCGGAAAGGTAAGGGCCCCCCTCCCCCCTCCCCCCTCCGCGCGCCCCCTCCTCCCCTCCACGCACCCCCTCCTTACCTTTCCGGCCCGGCGGCTCCCGTCCGGCGCCGGCGCCTACTACTTCCAGCAGGCTCCGCGGCCTGCTCTAGAGTAGCGCGCCGGGTGATGATATCACCCGGCGCGCCATCCTAGAGCAGGCCGCGGAGCCTGCTGGGAGTAGTAGGCGCCGGCGCCGGACGGGAGCCGCCGGGCCGGAAAGGTAAGGGCCCCCCTCCCCCCTCCGCGCGCCCCCTCCTCCCCTCCACGCACCCCCTCCTTACCTTTCCGGCCCGGCGGCTCCCGTCCGGCGCCGGCGCCTACTACTTCCAGCAGGCTCCGCGGCCTGCTCTAGAGTAGCGCGCCGGGTGATGACATCACCCGGCGCGCCATCCTAGAGCAGGCCGCGGAGCCTGCTGGGAGTAGTAGGCGCCGGCGCCGGACGGGAGCCGCCGGGCCGGAAAGGTAAGGGCCCCCCTCCCCCCTCCGCGCGCCCCCCTCCTCCCCTCCACGCACCCCCTCCTTACCTTTCTGGCCCGGCGGCTCCCGTCCGGCGCCGGCGCCTACTACTTCCAGCAGGCTCCGCGGCCTGCTCTAGAGTAGCGCGCCGGGTGATGACATCACCCGGCGCGCCACCCTAGAGCAGGCCGCGGAGCCTGCTAGTAGTAGTAGGCGCCGGCGCCGGACGGGAGCCACCGGGCCGAGAAGGTAAGTGCCCCCCTCCTCCCCCCCCCGCTGTCCACTTTCATCGGCGGGCGCCCGCTGGCGCCCGCCAATGGAAGCGGCGGTGGCCGCCAGTGGGCGCCCGCCGATCCGCCGATCCGCCGAACCGGTTCGGAGCTTTTTCGGACCGGTTCGGATTGGATCGGCCGATCCAGCTGCGGGATCGGAAATCGGATAATTTATCCGATTTCCCACTGGACCGGACTCGGATCGTGGATCGGGTCCGATCCAGTGCACATCCCTAATTTTTTTGCAGGAAACTCATCAAACAAAGGAGGGTGTAAATGAGCTTCGGATGAGGGAGGTGGGCGTTTACGAAAAGTCTTTTGGTACTTCTAAAGCGAGAGGTGTAGTGATTATAATCTCAAAAAAATGTGGCATTACTATACAAAGGGTGAAGAAGGATGAAGCAGGAAGGTTTCTGATTATTTCCTGCAGGGTAGGGGAGGAGGAATATGTATTGATTAATGTATATGCTCCAAATGGGAAACAGATGGAATTTTTTGATGAAGTTTTTAATGCAGTGGGAGAAGTAGGTAAAAAGAATATTGTGATGGCAGGTGACTTTAATATGGTATTAGACAAAGGGAAAGATAGGGATAATATATTAAGAGTTCTCAAGAGTGGTGGGAGGATGGGATTAAGCAAATTAATGGAGAGAAAAGAATTAATGGATGTTTGGAGAGTATTAAAAGGGGAAGAAAGGAAATACACTTTCTATTCACCAAGGTTTAAGAGTTATTCCAGGATTGATTATATTTTTGTGTCAAAAAATATGTTGTCTAAACTTATAGATTGTGCTATAAGGGTAATTAAAGTCACAGATCATGCATTAATGACGTTGGATCTTAAAATGAAGAAGGATTACAAACAAGTTCAGAGATGGAGAATCGATACAAGGTTACTAAATAATAAAAATATAGTGGAGAATATTAAAAAAGAAATGCAGGAAATATGGGAAATTAACGAAAAGGACATAAACTTGCAGGGTTTAATATGGGACACTATGAAGGCTGTAGTAAGAGGGATATGTATCAGGGAAATGTGTACCCTAAGAAAACAACAAGAGGCTCAAAAGAAAAAGATTGAAAAGGAGGTAAGGGACCTAGAGGACAAGCTAAGAGAGACAAAAGATAAACGCCTATTTGCCCAAATCCAAGCTAAGAAAAAAGAATTAGAGAGAGAAGAGTTAGAACAAGTCCAGAGGGATTTGCTATATTTAAAGAGGGATTTTTTTGAATATAGTAATAAAAATTCAAAGATGCTGGCTAGGTCCACTCAGTCCAAAAAGGCTAAGAGTATGATAGGGACAATTAGAGATAAGACAGGGAAAATTGTAATTTAATGAAGGATAAATTAAATATATTTCAGGAATTTTATAAAGAATTATATACATCAGATATGGGATCACAGGTTAAAATATTGGAATATGTAGAGAGGAATTGGAAAATAAGATTACAGGGGCAAGACAGGGATTATATGGAAGGTTTAGTTACTGAGAAAGAAATAGAAGGAATTATAGTTAAATTAAAAGGAGGGAAATCTCCGGGATTGGATGGTTTGGGGCCGGATTATTATAAAGTTTTTAAAGGAATTTTAATACCAAGATTAAAAAAATTATTTAATAGTATAATAGAAGGGGGAAAGACCCCCCCACCATGGGATCATTCCTTGATCATATTAATTCCGAAACCAGGAAAGGATTTGACTGACCCAGCATCTTATAGACCAATATCTTTAATAAATCAAGATTCAAAAATTTTTACAGCAATAATGGCAAAAAGGATGAGTACGTTTATACATAAGTATATTAGAAAGGATCAATGTGGATTTTTCCCAGGAAGGCAAATGCCTAATTTAATAGGAAGAGTTTTAAATATAATTAATATTATTAAAAAAAGGAATTTAAAAGCGGGATTATTAGCATTGGATATATTCAAAGCCTTTGATTGCGTGGAATGACCAGCACTTAAATTAATTTTGAAAACATTTGGGCTTGGAGTGAAATTTATGGGAGTGATGGATCAACTGTATAAAAATAATAAAGCAGAAATAATGGTTAATGATGGGTTAACGCAACAGATTACACTAGCCCGAGGAACAAGACAAGGTTGCCCACTTTCACCAATATTATTTGCGATAGTAATAAAAATTTTGGCAAATGTTATAAGGGAGGATTCAAGATTGAAGGGGATAGGAGGGAAGGAGAAGATTAAAATAAATATGTTTGCGGATGACACATTACTGACATTAGAAGACCCCCTGAAGGAGGGGGACCTGATTAAGAAACATTTGAGAGAATTTGGGGAGGTCACAGGTCTACAAGTTAATTGGGGGAAGTCAGAAATGATTTTATTCAATTATAACAAAGAGGAGATGGAGGAAGGTAAAGTTAAGTTAGGTCTTAGGCTTAAAAATATAGTACGTTATTTAGGAGTTAATATTGCAAAAGATTTAGACAGGTTAGAAGAAATTAATTTTGTAAGTTTGAAAAAACAGGTAGGGGAAAAGTTAGAGGCATATAGGAAATTAAAACATTCTTGGTTTGGTAGAATAGCGGTTATAAAAATGAAGATATTACCCAAGATTAATTTTTTGTTTAGAATGCTACCGATTAAAATATCAGATGTAGAGTTAAAGAGTTGGCAAAATATGATTAATGCTTATTGCAATGGAGATAAGAGAGCTAGGATTAATAAAGGGCTATGGTATAAGACACAAAAGAAAGGAGGTTTGGGACTTCCAAACATAAAGAATTATTATAGTGCTAATCAGTTAAGATATGTTATAAATAGTATATTAGGGGAGGAAGATTTAGAATGGTTAGAAACGCAAACAGGGGAACCAGATTTCAAATTGCCAAAAAAAAAATTTTAATAATGAAATCCAAAAGAAAGATTTGAGGGGACTGGACAACCCGTTACTGAAAAACATTCTAGAAATCTGGGAGAAAGTTAAAGGGAGTTTAATACCAGGAGACTCTCCACTCGCCCCAGTGGTAGTTGTGAGAAATTTCCCAAGGAATTTAAAAGTAGAATTGGAAGGAAGTTTGAAGGGTCAGGAAATTATTAAGTTAAGGAATTGGATGGAAAGAATGACAGATAAGGAGCAAATTAGAGAGTTGGTAAAAGGACAAAAGATAGCTTGGTTCAAATGTTTACAACTGGAAAAATGGACACAGGAATGGAAAAAGATGAATAAGAAGTGTAGAAATAATACAAGATTTGAAGATTTAATTGAATCAAGAGGAAAGAAGGAAGTAATTAAAGCTAGAAAAGGTCTAACTAGCGAAATATATAAAATCCTGACAGAGGAAGCTGAATATAGAGATTCGCTTAAAATGATTTGGGAAGATGACTTAAAAGAACAAATTAATGAACATGACTGGGGGAAGATATGGGATGCAAGAATGTTAAAGCTTTTGTCGATTAGAATTAAGGAGAATTATTAAAAAATAGTATGGAGATGGTATTTAACGCCGGTAAGATTTCATCAGATAGATAAAAAAGTGTCCAAGAATTGTTGGAGGGGATGTCAGGAGGTTGGAACGTATTTCCATATGTGGTGGAGCTGTAAACATGTACAAAAATTTTGGGAAAGGGTGTTTAAAGAAATAAGTTATATAATTGGAAGTAATTTGGAATTAAACCCAAAGCTGGCTCTACTAGCAATATGGGAAAAAGGTATGGAGAATATAAATAAGAGAGAATTAATAAACAACCTCCTGGCTCCCGCCAGAATAATGATTGCTAAAAATTGGAAAGGGCAAGGGATATATACCATAGAAGAATGGTATAAAGAAATATGGGACATTGCACTTAATGATAAGCTAACGTGTAAAATGAAAATAAAGAGGGGAATGTCCAGTAAGAATGATTTTGGAGATATATGGAGTTTATTTTTGGAATATGTATTAAGAACGGGGAAGGGGCAAATACCTTCAAAAGAGTCTTTACATTTTTGGAAAGAAGAATAATGTATAATCGAAGGTCTCCTGGGGGGAGGGGAGCACGGGGGTATGCAGTATGTATTGTATTTTATGTTGTTTAGGTTTATGTTGTATTATGTTATGTTGAAAAATAATAAAAAAATTATTTTTTAAAAAAACAAATGTTTTTAGCATGCTAATGATTGGCCACTCATGGTTGTTCACTGGACATTTTAATGATGCAGTGATCCTCCTACACATCTCTTGCTCATCTCCTGCTCCTTCCACCATTTTTAGTATAAAATAATGCTCAGAAAATGCAATTCTTCTAAGCTATAATGAAATTGGTCGCTATTTCCTGCAGTGTGCAGGAGAAGGCTTGCTATAAAACACCCACTAAACTGAATGGGCCATGTGGTCACTGCTTGCTTCCCCTTTCTCCCCCATGTGATTCTGCTCATCCCTATCATGGAAGAGAAGCAGGAAGCAAGAGCGATGGTAAGTAAATGTGATTTTCCCCCTTCTGAAAGAGCCCCATATCTGTATAACAGAGCACAGAGTGGGTGATCCAGCATTTAAACTTTGGCATCTTCTCTAGTTAAAGGACCTCAAGTAGGAGCAATGTATTCCTAGGTTCTTAGACAGCTGCTGCTATTCAATACGTAAGGTAGCTTCTTAAGTTGAGATGCTAGTGAAGGTTGCTGGGGTCAACCTAGGAAATAAGCTTTGGAGCTTGATAATGGCCACCTCAATGGAGAAAGGTGTTAAAAGCTCCAAAATTCTTTCCTAGCTTGGATTAAATTTGAACTGGAAAATATTTCTAACCTTATTCTTCCTTTAAAGTACACACACACACACACACACACACACACGAGCACAAATATATGGAACATTTCTCTATCATTTTGCCATCAGGAAAAAATAGGATGTCCATCTGCACAGGACATCCTTCGATTAGGAGCCACCACCGTTGGGCTAACCTTTGGGGGGAAGCTTCAAAAGAGCCCCCTTGCACAGCAACAGAGAAATACTTATTTTGCTTTCCTAAGCTGTGCTTTTCAGATATATTCTCTTAACGAAGCAGTCATGTGGTGCCCCTAGCTAGCCAGGCTTTATATATATTCCATATATTACATTATTACAGATTTCCATTTTGCGACAACATGGAGGCAGGCCTTCCCTGCCGTCTTGCCTGTTCTGTGGAATGGCCTTCCCTCTGAGGTATATTAGACCTCAAATCATATCTGTTTGGTTCAGCTTTTCTGCAGCCATGAGAAATGGTATATAAATATTTCATTTTATATCATTATTCACTCTCTTTTCTCGCTCATGGCAGTTTTTCTACATGGACACGAAGGGCTTTGCCAAATCATGCTGTCCTTTACTGACTCAGAAACTTCCTGACTGTTGAACATGTTTTGAGTACGGCCGTTTTCTGGATGTTGGTGTGAATGTATTTTGGTAGGCCCAGTTTCTGAAGATTTTCTGCATAGTTATTTGATATGATGCCAGTGACTGATGTGATGATGATGATGATGATGATGATGATATAATATTCCATTTCAGGCTCTTTCTTATTTGCTGCATTTGATCAGTTCCTTGTGATTTCCCCATCTGCTTGCCATCTCCCTACATGCCATTTGTAGCTTCCTTTCATGGATGCTTTTGGCTCTGTCTCCAGCCAGTGAAGACTTTCATTTGGACTCTATGCTTTGACTTTTTGGCAGACTGCTCCAAGATCTCCCTGGCATTGCAACTGCCCCCACTCTATACACATCTCCTGCCAATACTTTGGTTCACATCTGTGTGAGCTTCCAATAGGCTACCACTGTGAGTTCTCTCCTGATTCACACTGAATATATTTGCTATTGAAAACCCTGGTGTAATATTGGTATTTCCCAGAGAAGTCATAATGTGCAGCGCTGGCCTAAGTATTTGGATTCACACTGAATATATTATCTGTGTGAATTCAAATGCATAGGGCAGTGCTTCATGTTATGACTTCTCTGGGAAATGCCAGCGTTATGCCAGGGTTTTCAACAGCAAATGTGTTGCTTTATGGAAGTAATACCTGTATGACATCTGGCACAATCAGGTTTCCCATGTGCATGTACATGGCTGTGAATTACCTGCATTTCTGAGTTGTATTGACCCACCAAAATGCAAAGCAGTAGCTAACATTTTTCATGAGAATCAAGCATTCAAGATAAGGAAACAAAGATGCAAAATGGCATTCTTCCAGTGGGTTTTGTATATGCCTTCTCATCCTCCTGCAGCAGTGGAGTCTTCTGTACCAGCTTGCAATGCAGTGGTATCTAGGGATGGCAGAAGCATCAGACTGGGTCCGTGAGGGCAGCAAACCCCACCTCCCAGCGTCTGGCCCTCACAGATCCACTCAGACGCACTTGGTGCGACTGCAGGCCCACGCCCAAGCGCTCACACTCAGGCATGGGTCCACCCTGGCTTCCTGCCCTTTCCCACCACTGTGTCAATGGCAGCTACCATTAATGTGGCAGAGAGTAATGCACAATTTCTGGAGCTTCCAGAAATCATGTCTTCCCCCCTCTCGGCATCAATGAGATCCTTAAAGGCCCTATTAATGTAGGGGTAAGCCGGGGCGGGCAACTGCTGAGCGCTTCCAAGCCTCACGTGTGCTTGACAGAGGCTCACATAGCCCAGTTTGCAGGGGAAGAGCTATAGCAGCAGCAGCAGCAGGGTGAGTGCTTGCTGGTTTTGGCCACCCCAAATGCTGGCAGGACCCACCATTGACCCACTTCCTAAAGCAACTGGAAACAAGCCAAAAGGTTAGCATTTTTGCTCATTTTTTGGGTTGCTCTAGGAAGCACCAGTTTTCTGTTCTGCTTGTGATGGATCCTATAATCCAACATCATCTGTAGAAGTGAACTGAGTACTGCCCAATGTTACCACGATTTGTGTTGATCTGCCCACATGCCAGCTTTGCAAACAATCTGTTGTGTTTATTTGCAAGCCTGTGAGCTCGTTAGATCAGGTTGTTCATTTCACATGGGGCTCTTTCTTTTGAGAGCTTTTTGGTTTCTACCAAAGGCTCCTGAAATTATATCAAATACATTTATTATCCACTCTTTTCTTTGCTGAAAAAGACTTTAGTAATATCTCTGATGCACAGTCCAACACTTACAGTGTCAGATATAAACTGTCATGCATAAGCTTACTCACTTGAGGTAAGCAGTTTTTCCCTCTTACTCACATGAATAAAATATGTTTATTTCCCCCACTGCAATGGTAAAAGAAAGGTGATCAGATTTTTATAGTGTGTCTCCCGGGCACACTCCTGGAATGTTCATAACAATTTTGCAAGGCTGAATAATTCCATAGAAACACTGAGCCTGCCTATATACAAATGCTTCTGAAAATAAAATATATCAGTTTGTGCCGGTGTGCTTACGGCTCCTATACACATACAAATATTTTAGTAAATTGGTGGTATAACAGTGATAGCATGGCCTCCTCCTGAGTGTCCCTTACCATGCTTTCTCTTTATGATAATAGTCACTGCTTTCACATGAAATGTTGGGATGCTACATTCTTTTCCTTTGGAGGATTAAAGTCAGAAGCACATATGACCCCACAATGCTGTTACAAGTGATGCTACTAGGACTGGTGGAGTGTTTTATCACATGCTTGCCACTGCCCACTTACGGATGATCGAGCGTCCTTTCGAGGACAACATTCACCTCCTTTGTGCCTCCCACTCCTTCTGCTCATTTTCCCATCACAAAATAGACCCCTTTTAATCTGACTCTTTTAAAAGAAAAATGGAATGTGCTGCAATCTCCTACTGTGTGCAGGAAAAGTGGTGTGATAAAAAATGACCCCTGAATGGGCTACATGGTCTTTGTTTACTTTCTCTTTCCTCTCTGTGAAGAAAGAGGAAGTAATGAACAACAGCAGAGGCTGAGAAGTAATCGTAAGGAAACGTGATTTTCCCCAGTGTGATCACACTCTAGATCTTTAAATTGCCACAGTAGTAATTACTGACAAAAGTAATAGTTTCATACCCCCAAATATTCCAGTGGCATTGCTGTGGTACCTGTGGAATTTAATTATGAATGTTGAGACTTAGGCCATGTCTACACCATCCATTTATCCTGGGGTCAGCTTGAGGTCATCCCTGTGCGTCCAAATGATGCACAGGGGATCCAGGTGTCAACCGGGGATGACCTCTCACTTTCCCCAGGATAAAATGGATGACATCCCAGTTTTTCCTGCAGTCCTGGGACAATGCTGAGTATCGTGGGTGGTGTGGTGCAGGCTCCCAGGTCTCCCTCCTCTCCATGAGTAGTGGGGCTTTGCAAATGGTCATGGAGCTGCACGGGGAGGCTCTGTGCCCATGGGGGACAGCAGTTTTGCCATCCCCAAGATGGCTGCTGGCACTTTTCGATGCCAAGTTTTGTGGGGGTTGGTTTTGTTTACTTTTGTGCAGGATTGGGTACGCAAGGTTGCGCGACCGGCTCCTGCATAAAAATAAAATAAAAACTCACCATGCCAGAGCATCCCTCCTGACTTCTGGGACATTGTGCTGGTGTGTGCATGCTGTGGGACAGTCCTGGAAGCAGGAAAGCCCAGGATCTTTCCCCCATCCCAGATAGCCAGTAGGTGTAGATGAAGCCTTAGTGACTAGGCCCCATTAAGTGTGTCACAGAACCAAGAATTTTTAAGGACCAAGTATGTACTGGTCAGGTTTAGTAGATGCTTATGACATGGAGAATAAGAAGGACTCATATAAACATTTGTATTCTTTGGGACCAATTTCATACTACGTTGGTGCGCTTGGGTAAACACAGTTGGGAATTTGGCTCCACCCACCAAAATATTTGTGGTGTGGTGGCAGATAGCCACAGTTACTATATTCAGCTGGGACTGGCACATAACTAGTGTGGTAGAGGTCTGGCATTATTAGATCCTCCCGTCTTCTATGGGAAAAAAAGCAGCCAAGTGTGCCACCAAGTGTAATCTGGATGTGAACTGAAAGTTCTTTTGAAAATATTTTAGGCTCTTCAATGTGGAGTTGCAGGGGAATAACACTCCTGTTATTCCACTATTGCTGCTATATGTTCATATGGTTTTGATGCAACAACTATACATCCTGCTGCTGGATACCAGCAGCAGGGGTAGGTAGTCACACTCCATGCTCTGGCTGGCCACCATTTACTATAGTGCAATGCTTCCTGCTCTGGCATCTTCTTGGAACATTAAAGAAAATGGTGCCCTGCAATAGCAAAAGGCATGAAAGCCACCAATTGTAATTGGGGATAACCCCGTGCACACTTCCCATCACTGGAATATGTCTCATCATTACTTTACTGCAAGGGCGGGTGCACCTGGCCCATTGAGGTTCTTCACCCAGCCTGTAGACCACACCCTCCTAGCTGGCCACTCCTCAAGCCCTGCCCTGGAAGCTACCAAAGTCTTGGATAGGGAATGGGGAGAGGAATCCGCTTATTATCCCCTTCATTTCGGATCAGAGATAACAAGGGGGTTCTCCTGCTTTCTGCTCCCCCTCTCAGGGGAGTTCCTGTAAGCCCAAGCTGAGTGTGCTTTGTTCCTGCAAGTACTGGCCAAGTAAACTATGCTCCTGCCCCTCATTCCTTGCACAGTGAACTAGGAGTAGGAACAAAGCTGGCTTTACACTCAGCTGGTGCTTGCAGGAGCTCCAGGAAGCACCGAACCATTGTGCATCACTCATTTTTGCACCTTCGCTGCATGGGGAAGGCAAAGGACAAGCAAAGCCAACTCCCCAACCAAAGCCCTGTCCAGAAAAACTCAGCAGTGGATTGCTGTCCTAGGCCATTTCTACACTGGCCTTTTTTCCCTGGGGTTGTCCCTGGGTGCTCCCTGCACATCCTTACCCAGGTTATACTTAACAATATAAGCATATGCATCACAGCCATATGTTACAAGGGGCTTATGCTGCTTCTCCACCACACTATTCAGCACCACCCTCAGTGGAATGTATGAGGAAATATATAGTATTCAGGCTAACCCAGAAAACAGGAAACAATCATCTAGATCCTGTGAAGAAAGGGACAGTAAGTGGAGGCTGGTGGCTTTGATGTCAGTGGGGATATGAATCTGCTCTGGATTTCAGTCAGAACTATAAAGTAGCTACCTAAGATGCTGAATGTATTTTGTGGATTGGGTTCAGCACATTGGATAGCGCCTTTAAAGTTCTGACTGGTTCTGACTGAAACCCAGAGCGGATTCATAGCCTTGCCGACATTAGAGCCACCAGCCGCCACTGGGAACAGGCCAGTGTAATATCATCAAGGGTGGTACTTCCATGAATGCAGAAATGCCAAGAGCTCTCAGGAGGCCTGGTCCTTTCTTTTTTCTTCCTTTTAAGCCTGTAGAAAGTAGTGAATCAGCTCCTGTTGTAATGAGTGATAACGGGCATTTGACATTTTCTTTCTAGATTTTCATTTGTGTTAGAGGTTTAAAAGGGTGTTTTGATTTAGTTTTAAATGATCTGCATCATATTGTTGTTGCAGTCCATGCTCTCCCTTACCCGTAAGTTACCTCAATAAAGAATTTGGGATAGTGGAGGTAGCCACTTTTCCCCATTTCTCCTGGAGTAGGTCAGTATGTCAAGTGCAACTCCTTTCTCATGCAAAGGGGCATTCTCATCATGTGTTTTTTACAAGTTTAGTCATCAACACATAATTAGAATAAAATTCATCGAGAAGTGAAAAAGGCTGAGTGAAGAATTGTAGGGCAAGGGACAAACATTAATCATTAGAACCCCCTAGAAATTTCAGACATTTTAATAGTAAATGGTATGTTTTCAAGTAGTACAGAAGTTCCCTGAAAAATATCCCTACCTTTGGAAATTTCACTATTTTGCCCCCATTCCTAATTGTAGGCCTGGGTACACAGCTGGTATTGGCAGCGTTTCTTCATTACGTTAATGTTTTCCCAGTTGATCAGGGATCACACAGTAAATGTGATGATGTCATGCCACAGCTGATCAGGGATCACACAGTAAATGTGATGATGTCATGCCACCTCATAGCCAATTGGGTTTGATGTTGTAAAGATAATTGTGAAAACAAAGGAAGCCAGCTGTTTTCCCTCATTCAGAACAATTGTCAGACTGGACGGATCATGTCCTTATTGTTGTGTCAATTAGCTTGGCACTAAGTTGCAGCAAAAGAAGGAAGCTGATTGCTTCAGCAATTGGTGTTGCACCCTGAACACCTTTACACTACTTTCTGGAGATGAAAACATGTTCACACTAATCTTTCTCCTGTTTTAATTCTGTCTAGTAATAACATAAACCAATGGCTATACCTATAGGTGAAAAAATTCTAAAGATACTGAAGAAAACCTTTATGCTAGGGACAGGAAACCTGGTGCCTTCCAGATATTTATTGACTATAAATCCCATATTTCCTGACCTTGGCCATGCTGGCTGGAGCTTATGGGAATTGTAGTCCAAAACACCTACTCCTGTTATGCCTTAAATAATATAGAAAACTGAATATAGAAAACTATCTTTGAACTTCTTTTCAGGTTTTTGGCATCACTTTAAAATTACTGAAACACACTATAATTTTATTTTCTTCTTCTACAGATAATACAATCACATGTCATTCTTTAGAAAGTTTAGCATATTCAAGGTTAAAGTGCCCCATTTTGGACAATTGAAATGCAGGTTGCATTCTGTATGAGACAGAGGGTCAAACGAAACATACTTCAAATAATGCATAGCAGACCTATGTAATGATTAGTTTATTTACTGAAGTGTAAATGTGTGCAGCCTCAATTCAGATTGGGACCATGGCACTCCAAGAGGGGAGATTTAAGCTTTCCCCCATTTCCCCCCCCCCTGAAATTACACATACTCTCTCTCTCTCTCTCACACACACACACACACAAACACCGACTGGTTGGAGGGTGAAAAATAGAACAAAAATTGTTTTGAGCTCCAGAGCTATCTGCAAATTGAAGAAAATTTAGTTTGGCCCTAAGCAACTGACCATCCATTCAAAACAATGCCACAAACCAGCAAAGGGGAGCCTGACATGTAAAGTCTTCCATGTTCATAGTTGATGCACATCTCCATCCATGATACTTACCTTATGAGGTGGCTGGATTATTCTTTTGATCTAAATGCAGATGTGCATCTTCACTCAGGGCCTTAAATTGTTATGCGAGAGAGCTGGGTAGTGGTCAGTTATTTCATGAAATGTATGGGGAAATCCAGACATGGTTTCTAAGATTAGTATTCACACATTTTGACCTCTGCCCCTTGTTCCCCAACACTCCCAATTATAAATACTGATCCGCTGAAATGCGTCAATGTCTACAAAGCTAGCAGGAGCTGACCTCAGAATTCTGTCGGGGGACTGGATTTTACAATTACAATCCATAGAAAAACTATTTAAACGTGTCATGTTTCAGCTTTCTAGCACATATCTAATATGGGTGTGCGCTCCACACCAAAAATCAGGGGGTTCAACAGACCTTTGACAGACCTCTGAAATAGCAGTGCGATTACGGGAACAGTTCAAAAATTGACAGAAAGGGTTAGGGTTAGGGTTTGGGTTAGGTGTGGTTAGACGATGTTCAGAACCCTGAGGAGATCTGTATCCAAAGGTTTTTTAGGTAGGCTGACCATATGAAAAGGAGGACAGGGCTCCTGTAACTTTAACAGTTGTAGAGAAAAGGGAATTTCAACCAGTGTCATTTGTATGCAATTAGTTCCTGGTGAAATTCCTCTTCATCACAACAATTAAAGGTGCAGGCCCTGTACTAGAGTGACCATATACAAAAGAAGGCAGGGGCCCTGCAACTTTAACTGTTGTGATGAAGAGGGCTCGTTACATACAAATGACACTGGCTGAAATCCCCTTTTCTCTACAACAGTTAAAGTTACATGAGCCCTGTCCTCCTTTTCATATGGTCAGCCTATTTTAGGTGATGTGAGGGCTCATTTCATGATGATGATGATGGACAACTAACTGAACACTTCCATATTAGGAAGACACTGAGGATTGAGCGGTGAGGGAGGGGTAGTTTTGAGATTGACATCTGTGACTAACCAATAGCCACAGTCTCCTTCCTGTTGCTTAGGGGGAGGGATGGCAAATGATATAAACAGAAAGGGCCTGTAGCATTGCTCTTTCACAATGCAGCTGAGGCTGACTGAACATCATGGAAATGGGAAAGTTCCATCAGCTTTCCCTAGCACTTTCCTATCTGGGGGCAGCATGGCCTGCCTATGGGTGGGGCAGGGCGGGAGCCTTATCCATAGCATTGCTGCTGCTGTTGCTGCCAGCTTGACACTGACCGCTGGCTTAAAGGGGGTGCAGCCTCTTAAGATCTTACATACCTGGGATCCCAGGCACTAGACTTGCATTTTGCTAGAGAGGATGCAGGTGGAGTCTCAAAACCACCCACATCCAACTTCTCCTGAATTTCAGAAGGACCAGCGGCAGAGAAAAGAGTGTGCCTAATTTTGGGTGGGGGGGGGGACTAGAAGAAAGACCTCTCCCTCTCCCAACACAGCCAGAACCAGCTTTCTTTGCTGGGTTTTCATTTCTCTCTGTGTGTCTGTCTCCTTTTATTTGCTTCTTGTAGTACCACATCACACTCCTGTGTGTGTGTGTGTGTGTGTTCTTCCAAACATGAAGATAGAAGACTTCTATTTTTGTAGGAAGTTGCGAGTTTCTGAAAATTCTGCAAGCTCTCTTGAGAGAAGATGAAGTGCATCTGAAGTGCGTGTGTATGTATGAGGGAAGGAATGGTTGGAAGGGGAAAATTATAAAAAATCCCTTAAAAAATCAAGCTCCAAACTTGGCATGACTAAAGCCTTACTTAAGAGCTACCAGGGTGCCAAGTTTCATCTCTTTATCTTTAAAAATCACGGAGATGTAAGCATTTTTGTTAATTAATTCCCACTGACGCTAATAGAGCAGTTCTCCAAAAATGGAACAGTTTTACCCGACAGTGCAGGGAGATGGACCATTCTCAAAACTGGAGCAGAGAATCACCTCATCAGAACTGCACCCCAAATTCCAGGGAGGAGCAGACCCATTCTGCACACCTCTAATATCTTACATAGTAAGAAATTAAGAATATCATAATATTAGTAAGAAATAGTTTTTTGTTATATATTTACAGAACCTACAGAGAGGATATAATTAAGCACTTCAGTTGCTGGAGCCCTGAATCATTAAGTGTCAGGTTGCTATTTGTGCCATTTCAGTGGAGGAGGACAGTGGAAACAGAAGATACGATCCAGAAAATCTTAATGGGGTGTTATTAGGAAAATTATCCTGTTCATTTTATATAGGATTTAAAATATATATATATATATATATTTCTTGCATGGCTAAACAAGGCAATACTCTGTATAAAGAAAATAGGTAAGGGCTGAGACTGGGACAAATATTACAGTAAATTTATCCATACTACTACTACTACAAATAGTAATTATAATAAATGTTGCGATGATTCTAACAGAGAGCTAATCAACTATTCCTAATTTCTCTTACGTTGTTGCTCTTCCATATGGACCAAAGTACATGTGACATACAAATGTATACAGCCAGACAGGGAAATACTACTGAGGAATTTGGAATGGGAGAAAGTGGATAGAGAAAGTGTTACACATGCACTACCCACCCACCACTTCTCTGTTTCCAATCAGTTCTGCTGAATGTGGCTTTCCCTGTTCTAAAATGGGCAATTGGACTTCCATTACATGTGTTGCATGAAGTGTATAGTTTGGGCCTAAATCTTAACTTATCTTCAGCTCATTTTCAGTGTCTCAAAGAATGTTTTTTTTAAAAAAAAATACATGTACATATGTTTTTTAAAATGTTTTTTCGGCTTCCTTTAAAGGTGGACCCCATAAAAGATTATATCTAGGGATGTCAAAGAAATCTGCAACAGATTGAAAGTTGATTGGATTTTGGGGAATCTGACCTGTAGATTCTGCAGCGGAGAGCTTTTTCTGAGTTGCATGGATTCCACGGACTTTAAGACTGGCTTTTTACTTTTTATGGAGGATAAGCACAAGTGTGCATTTGCAAACAAGTGAAATTCTAGTACAGAAAACCTGATTCCCTCAAAGTGTAGGCAGTTTTGAGGGTCTACTTTCTATTTTTTTAAAAAACACCCCCGGTACTTGCAGGAGTTGAGGGGTTCTTCCTAAAGGCCTATTGGAGAGTGCAAGATCACATGGTCTCCTATAGGTATTCACTTAGAATTTCTGGGCTCCTCCAAGTGCCATTTTTTTAAAAACTGAAAAATAGAAAGGACAGGCAACAGGCTACACTTTTAAAAGGTATGTGGAAACCCTGTCCCCTTCCCCATGGAAAAAAAAATCCCGAAATTCTCCCTCTCCATGCAAAAGAGACAGAAAAAAACCCAATGCCTCATTCGCAGGGAGAGAAAAGGTTCCCAAAAATAGGGGGCAAAGTTTGGCACAGCATTAAAAAATATGCCAAAAAAACCCCAAAAACCTCCAGCTAAAAATGTGCATTTCCTCCATAGGCTAAAGTGTGACAACATGTATTTGTGGGGAAGATGTGCATTTTCGCACATGTAGACTTGCCCAATCTTGGAAACACCCCCACCCCCCCACCCCCGATTCCATAGATGGGTGCATGATGGAATGAAAGACACCAGATAAACTGTGAAACACAAACGGAATAGATTTTATACAATTTGTGCATCCATAGTTCAAGGCAACCCTGGACTGCCACTAAAGCTTGCCACAAGTTCCTCAGTGATAAAATCTGGAATAGTGGGCAAGCTTCCCTGACAGATTGATTGCCTACCACCAAGATCTTCCCCTATGAAGCATTAAGTACATATTGAAAACAATTCACTATTTGTGGAGCATGGTGAAGCATAACTGGTGCAGCCAACACACATTATGAAAATTGATTGTGCAACCTCACACATACCCCAGAATCCTTTGCACTAAGCAGGGACTCCTTGGCAAACATTTCAAAATCCTACTCGGAAGGTATACATTTTGAAAACCACACCCCCAAAGAATTGTCTAAAGCTACAGTATATTTACCAACTACTTGTTTATCAAAGGGTACGGACATTCAGATAACTCACAATATTGTTTCGCAGAAGTTCCACATTCACTTAGAGAAACACAGTTATTGATTAGTTTGTGTGTGTGTAACTGTTCTATACCACTTAGTATTTTTACAAAATATGTCTAAGTGATTATAATCCATATTAAAACAATATTAAACAATTAAAAACTTTACAACAAAAACAACAATCAAACATGGTAGTGACATAATCCTAATCCATCACGGGTCAAAGAAAGCTTATGTGAACAAATACATTTTAAAGAGGGTAAGTTTGTAAGTACCACAGTTTCTGCCCTTTGAACCACATGTGGGACAGTGTTGCAGAGGATGGGTGTATATAAAGGAATGCAGTCTGCCAGTTATCATGGTCCAGAGTTATCTAGAGCTTTCTATGTTAACAACCAAACCAAGGACATGGCTTGGTAGCTTATAAGGAGCAAATTCAGTTCTTTTAACACAGGCATAATATGTGCAAAGCTAGGTGCTCTACTGAGCAGCCTAGTGACTGCATTCTGCAGTAGCTGCATTTTCTGAACCAGGTGCAAGGGCAGTCCCATGCTGGTTTGACTGTGATGTATGAAATGGCCTAAAAAGATATTGCTGAAAATGTCTAATAACGGGGTAGAGCCCATTTTGCTCTGCTAACCTGGGGCAACCCTTACAGTCTGGTTCTAAAGAAATGTGATGTTAGCCCAGAAAACCACTCCGTGTGAAGAATGCATCTTCCTCCATTCTTCATAGAAGACATGGTGATGTGTTTGCATTGCCATTATTAATACGTATCTCTATAAATGCCATTGCTTGTCACAAGAAAAATTAATGGATAATTGTTTGTGGTCATGTGTTATATTTATTCAAATGTCCCTCAGGCCCAGCCAAAGCAATTTATTAATCTGTTTCAAGAACAAAGCTACTGTCACTATTACAATTGTGACTTTGTTCATTTTTTTTTCTCTCAGGGTAGAGGAATGAATCTATTATAAACAACAACAACAACAACAACAACAACAACAACATTGTGAAGACAATGTATTCTAAGACAAAAGTTATAAAACAGCAAGATGAGGCAACACAGAGGAACCTTTTTATCATTTTCCATAGGTTTCCCCCCCTCTTCCTCAGAGTTTGTAAAGGGGAAAAAATATGGCCTTGGGACAAGATTATAACATGAAAAAGTAAAGGGCGGATAGTTTCCTCTACAGGAAAAGAAAATGAGAATCAGTCTAAGATGAGAAAATCGGCTTACTATTGCACCCACAGTTATTTTGGAATGTATTTTAACAGGTCCATCGAAACATAAAATGCAGTATTGGTGCCAAAAGTCAGTTGTGAATAGATTCTACTGCAGGGCAGAGAAGCACATGAACCACAATCTAGGCAAAGTTAAGCACTTTTAAATTCCATTGGTTTTAATGGGAGAGTTAAGTATTTGCTTAAGGGTGCAATCCTATGCATGTTTAGACAGGAAAAAGTCCTGGGGGGTGCTGGGAGTTGTAGGACTTTTTTTCTGTCTAAACATGTATAGGATTGTACCCTGAATCTTTCCCAAATCTATGAAACTTCAAATGCTCACCTATACTATCCTTCTTCCATCTCTTTCAGAGAAATTACCCCCCCAAAAAATCATCATACTCGTAGGGTGACCAGATCGCCCAGGGTTTCCCGGTCCTAACTGGGAAACCTGGGGTGATCTGGGCCAACCGGGGGGCGACAGGGGCAAACCAGGGCTGCGGGGGGGTCACACGGCGGCGGCGAGTGGCAGTAGACCCGGTAGGTCCGGGCTGGGTTTTGGGGGGATGGGTGGCTTGATGGGGGGTTTCGGGTGGGGGGACCCCCCGCCACCACCTGCCGGAGCGTCTGCTTTCCTCCGGTGCTCGAATCTACTGAGAAACAGGCTTCGCAGCCTGTCCCTCAGTAGCGCTGAGGTGATGACATCATCACCTGGCGCGCTACTGAGAGACAGGCTGCGAAGCCTATTTCTCAGTAGATTCGAGAACTGGAGGGAAGCAGCTGCCCCTGCAGGTAAGGAGTGGGAGGCAGGAGGTGGGAGGCGGTAGGCCCCCCCCCACTTACCTGCTGGGGCGGCCGCTTCCCTCCGGTGCTCATATCTACTGAGAAACAGGCTTCGCAGCCTGTCCCTCAGTAGCGCTCCAGGTGACCTGACGCGCTACTGAGGGACAGGCTGCAAAGCCTGTTTCTCAGTAGATTTGAGCACTGGAGGGAAGCGACCGCCCCAGCAGGTAAGTGGGGGGCCCTCCCGCCTCCCGCGTCACACTTCTTACCTGCTGGGGCCATCCACTGCCCTCCCCCAGCAGGTAAGCCCCCTCCCCTCTCGCTGTGTTTTTTTGGGGGGGTGGCTTGGTGGTGGTGGGTTTTTTGGGGGGGGTGGGGTTCAGATCTAACATGGCAGGTGGCCTTTTAAAAAATATATATATTATGTGTTTTGGGGGGGTGGGCATGCCCCCTTTGGGCAGTTGTTTTGGGTGGCCACTTTGGACCGGGATTTTGGGTTCCAAAATCTGGTCACCCTTTCATACTGTACAGGAAACATGATATTCTGGATTTCAGCAAGACTTTCAAATTCACATAAATCATTAAAAGGATGACTGCTGTACCCCCCCCCTCCCAAGAGGAGACTGGTTGGTAGGCTTTGTGGTAAAAATCAAATATCTCCTTCAAGCCTGATGTCTGCTGAACCTTGATCCATTCAGCACAATTCCACCTCTATCCTGCCTCTGTCAAAGTGTAAACAGGCTTCTTAGTTTGGGTGGTGTTTGTAAATTATCAGTGAAGACTGATGGATCAGAAACACTCAGGAAGTGGGTTGGTCCCCTAAGGCCTTACCTTTTGTTATGGGCTGCAGAGAGACTGAAGCTATTCTATATTTGGCATCTGGAGAAACAAAAAGCAAGCTGCCTAAATCAGCTAAAAGCTCACTGCATGGCCCTAGGGAAGTCATTCTCAGCTTCCAGTCACCATTTTCAACACAGGGACAAGAATCGAATACTAACCTACCTACATTCATTTTATGCGACAAAAGTTGGCTTTTTGTGTGGCATTTACTGATTTCAGCGGTTTTTCTGAATGAACTCTCTTGTTATAAGATGTGAGACATACCAATTCTGGAGAATGCCCAAAAGACAATGTAGTTGGGGATGTGGTAACTGTCAGATCTCACCATCTAGACACCATCTAGACACTTTTAGAATAAATGCTTACCGTGAAAAAAAAGAGGCATAAGGATCCTGCACCCATTTTTATGTTCCTGTTATTGTTTTAACTTAGACCTTTCTCCTAAAGGGCTTCCTTTCTCCCTTTGAATAACTTGTTTATCCCAGAAAGGCTTTGTGCCCCTCTCCTTACCTTGATGTTGATGACATCCATTCAAACCCCTTGCCTGGGAACAGCAGTAACTGCAAATTAGTGTTGCTGAAAGTGTGTAATTCCCCCCCCACACACACACACACCCTAATGATCTTTAAGCAGAGCTGCTGCCTAATAAGCAGTATTCAGATCGAAACTCTTGAATTGATTCCAGAGGCTTTTGTTTTGCCCAGCAAAAATTAAATAGCCCAACTCCAAGTCTCTTTCTACATCCTGCATCCCACCTTTATAGTTTTCTCTTGCATGTGCCAAGAGAACAGTTTTAGAAGTATAAATTCTGAGCCCCAAAATTTAAAGTGACTTGGAGCTATCAAGATAGTTCTAATTACTGTGTAGGAAGAAGAAATGAACAGAACATAAATGTATTTATGTAAGCAGTTTTAACCCACCCTGCAGCACCCATGCTATCGAAGTGACTAAGAGCTATCAATGGCTACTACTCCTGATACTTACATACTACCTCCAGTATCAGAGGCAGCACGCCAATTGCTGGGAAGCTGGGGTGGGGGGGTGCATTTGCACTCCTGTCCTGCATATGGGTTTCTCACAGGCAGCTGTGTGATGACAAAGCTGCACTAAATGGACTCTTCGTCTGATCTAACATGGCTCTTATGTTCTTTTGCCCAAACGATACATTACCTTAATTGCATAACCACGTTTGTTTTGTTTTTACTAGAGTGTGATTGTGCATGGTCTCAATTCAGATCAGGGCCAGCACACACTGGGAGGAAAGGATGAAATCTTTCCCCTCTTAACCTATTTGCGTCCTGAAAATTCACCCCACCCTCTGCATAGAGATTTTTAAAATGCAGGAGAGTGGTGAGCCTCTACTGGAGACTTTTTTTTTCTTTAATCCCTGAAGAGGGCAGGGTGGGAGGAAATTATAATCCTCCTCTTCTGGTGTGCATTTGTCCTGATCTTAGTTGAGGTCACATGCACTTACTTACAAGTGAAAATGAAACAAAAAAATATGGTAAAAATTAAGGTACGCAATTAAGGTAATATACTGTTTAAATCTAAGAACCCTCTGAGGGAGCCTAGACTCAGTTAAAATGACTGCCAAGGCAATCCAGTTTATATCATAGCTGAGTGGGGATTTGAATCTAGGTTTCTTCCATTCTAGTCCAGTATTTTAACCACTACACCATACTACCTTTTTATATTAAATGAGGGCATTATAAAGAGCTTCAGTATCACTGCTAATATCTAATTAAAATAGACTGCCCAGGTCATTTTCTTCTCTATAATATGGATGACCATATTTAAAATCATATACTTTTTTAAAAAAAAGGTTGATTGTTCTTAAGATTATTGTAAACTCTACCAAAATAAAACCCCAATAGCAAAACCACAACCCAGAAAACACAGAGAACCTTTTAGCATAGGCAAGTGCCAATTTCATCATGAAACATGAATATTTGTGCATAAGATACCACAAAACATGCTGGGTTTTTTTTCTGCATCAGACTAAGATGTTTGTCAATTTCTGGAAGTTAGTAAGCAATTTTTCATACTTATGTCCGATTGAAATCAGTGAAGGTAAAATATCCCTAACATCTAGAGAACTCATCTGAATTTTCCCTATATCTTTATAAATGAGAACTGAGCAGTACATGCAAAGAGCTGGCTGCCATATCTGTAATTACTAATGCACTTTTTGAGTACCCCAAAAAGCCTTCTCCAGGTATATATAGTTGCTGACTACATGATTCCAGGGAGAAACATAATGTTAGTACATAATCCCCAGGTAACAGAGAAATGAGGGGGGGGGGCACTTTCCCACACAATTCCCTCACAATCTTGTGAAGGAATTGAACCTTAAATTCATTGTACATGTATCAGAATATACATTAGGGTGGGTGTTGTGGGCGGCAGATACTACTTCACCCATTCACACTTCTCACTTAAATACATTATCATTCTCCCACATGATCATCTGAACACACCCACTGTGATATAATGGTTACAGTGTTGGACAGGGACTCAAGAGACCCAGGTTCTAGTTTCCACTCGGCCATGAAGTTCACTGGGTCAATTACTGACTCTCAGCTTCTCCTACCTGACAGGGTTATTGTGAGGATAAAATGCAGAGGAGAAGTTTCATATATGCCACCTTGAGCACTTCCAAGGGGAAAATGTGAGATATAAAGGTAAAAATAAATCTGGGTGCTACCACAAAGAAGGCCCTTTCTCATGTTGGCATAGCACAAGCAGAAGGTTCTCCCCAGCAGACACAAGGCTCAAATAGCCTTATGAGTCACTGGGCTTGTTCAGACAACATTTAAGGGACTGTGGTTAGCGAAACTGTGGTCTCTGGGGTTAGCACAAACCACAAGCAGTGCTGTCACACACAACACTGTAAATCCTGCCCGGTTCCTGGTTTCCTAAACCAAATGCTAGCTACAAACCTTTTAGTTGAGCTCCTGAGTCCGCTGAATGCTCCACCCTGTATCCCAGCATCCTTTGTGGTATGAGTGCTGGAACACCCACCATTTCAGGACCATTTCTTGTCTGCCCCATTTCGTTTTCTGCCTATTGCATTAAAGCGGATGATCGGGGCCCCATTCCTAGATAGGATGCACTCCACTCAGGATTATGCTTCTCAGTCCCTCTCTCATCAGCCAGACTGGTCGCTGACAGGAACGGGGCAATTTGGAGCATAACAGTGCCATCCTGAGCACACAGCCATTTTGAGAGGGGTGCCCACCTTTCTTTATCCTGCCAGCCATTTTGGCAGCCCTGAGATTGTGAAATGGTGACCGGCGTGATCTTCTCAGCACAGCAGCAATCAGGAGCTGAGATCTAGCTTACTGGCTAGAGTGGCCTAGATTTAGGCCAGTCTTGCTGCTGAGTTTGATTATTTTTGCCAGTTAACGCCAGCAGGATCACATAAAATACTTTAAGCCAGGGTTTGTTTATTTATTTATTTATTTATTTATTTATTACATTTGTATACCGCCCCATAGCCGAAGTACTCTGGGTGGTTTACATAGGCTTAAAACAATTAAAAACATTATACAAAAATTAAAACAGCAAAAACATACAACATACACACAATACACACATACATTTAAAACCGCTACAACAGCCCCAAAAGCTACAAAAACAAAAACAAACCCTGGCTCCTCAGATATTGGCAAATGCCTGAGAGAAGAGGAAAGTCTTGACCTGGCACCGAAAAGATACCAATGTGGGCGCCAGGCGGGCCTCGTCAGGGAGATCGTTCCACAATTGGAGGGCCACCACAGAGAAGGCCCTCTCCCTTGTTGCTGACCTCCGAGCTTCCCTTGGAGTAGCAACTCGGAGGAAGGCCTTAGATGTTGAACGTAGTGTTCGGGTAGGTTCATGTTGGGAAAGGCATTCCATCAGGTATTGTGGTCCCAAGCCATGTAAGGCTTTATAGGTTAAAACCAGCACCTTGAATCGGGCTCGGAAACATACAGGCAGCCAATGCAAGCAGGCCAGAGTAGGCCAGAACAGGGTTAGTGAAAACGGTCCGACTGGGATTAGAAAGTGACCAGGGTTAGCAAAACACATCACACAAGACACCCTAGACCCTGCTGCTTAACCAAAAAGCCTTAACCAGCAAGGTTTAAGGTGTTATCTGAACAGGCCAGTTGTGAATAATTGACCTGAATCGTGTCAAATGCTTAAATTAATTACATTTTAAATCGTACCTGCAGTCCTAGCAAGACATTTCATTTCCTTTAATTAAAAGTTTAGCTCAGTCACTTGAATAAAAGTTTGCAAACTGTCCAGTTGATCATATTTCAACCAACTAGAAGATATTTAGTGGACTCTACATGACTGAGCCAGCATTGGCAGTGGTTGCCAGATTGAGTTCTCTAATGGCAATTTAGAAGAAGAGAAGCTAGGTTCAATTAAGTCAATAGGAGGTTTTTCCAACATGTTATAATCTGGAAAACCCTGTTGCTATATCTAAGGAAGAGAGGACTGGTTACACCTTCTAACTTCAGATAACTATGAATTATAATTGAATGTGATTCCTATATTTAGCTGTTACCAAAATATAAAATCATGAATATGTAAATGTTCCACTTCATATTTATTATATATCCCAGTTCAGTAGAGGCAGACCTCTTTGTCACCACACTGCACACCAGTGCTCATGGCATACAGGTAATCTATGAAAAATAAGAACTGAGAAGTAAAGGCATTAAGCCAGTGACGGACAGATGACAAGCAATAGTCATGAGGGACAATTTTAAAATAATTTCAGATAAGGAATCAAAGTAATAGAGACATACACCGGTACTTCTTTTTATTTAGACGTTTCACTATCTAGTGAAAGACTGATGGTTAGTGTATGTGAGGGCAGGGGTGAATAGCATTTGAAAAAAATATTAAATTTAATCTAAACAGAATATACAATTTAAACAAGTATTTTATCTGAAAATCAATTAAATCCAGTTTATATGCAGTACATCTTGTGGAGTGGGGAAATCAGTTGTTTTTGGATAGTACGAAGGTATCTTGTACAGAGAAAGCTTTACAATATTCATAAAATGTGGAGCTACTGGAACTACATTAAAAAAAAAACACCCTCTAATGATTTGCAGGCAATTATCTTATAGAAAATTTGCAAAAGATCTCATGAAATTTATTCACTAGAGCTATGCACATGGCACTTGACTGTACCTAGGTCTTAAAGTACATCAAAGGAGCCAAGGCAAAACTTTATGAACGATGTGCCCAATCATATAAAGGCACAATCCTATATATGTTTAGACAGAAAAAAAAGCCCTACGTCTCCCAGCATTCCCCATCCATGGGTGTCTGGGGAATGCTGAGAGTTATAGGACTTCTTTCTGTCTAAAAATGCATAGGATCGCACCCTAAGTCACTGTGCTCAGAGAAGTGGATTAAGCTTGGGTTTACAGGTCAGCAACTACACAAGGATGCCATGCACCATTTGCTCTAAAGCTTGGATCTGACTGTAACCTGAACGATGGTGCAGAAATAGCCATAACTGTAAGTGTTATGCTGTTACTCTTCCATTCCCCACAAAGTGCCACAGCTGCTTTGTGCAATAGGCTTATTTCGGAAGAAAGACCACAGCCAAACATTTCTTTACCATTACACAGATCCTATGAGCCACATATCAGCCTGGAAGACAGAAAAGCTAAGGATTAATGATGACAAATAGCAGAGCTCCGATGAGGTGATTCTCCTCTCCGATTTTCAGAGATGGTCTGTCTACTCAAATCGTCAAATTATCCATCAGAAAACCACTCCATTTTTGGGTAACCACGCTATCGTTGTCAATGGGAATTAACAGAAATGCTTACATCTCCATCATTTTTAAAGAGAACGAGATGAAACTTGGCATCCTGGTAGCTCTTAAGTAGGGCTTTAGCCCTGCCAAATTTGAAGCAGATCCCTTTCTCCCTTGATTTTTTAGGATTTTTTAAAACATTCCCCCCTCAACCCCCCATATACCCACATGCACTTCAGATGCACTTCATCTTCTCTCAAGAGAGCTTGCAGAAGTTTCAGAAACTAGAAACCTCCTACAAAAATCACTCCCCTATCTCCATATATGGAACAAGAACATACACATACACACAATAACACACAAAGGGAAGTGTGGACAGACACATAGAGAGAAAAGAAAACCCAGCAAAGAAAGCTGTCTCTGGCCATGTTGGGAGAGGTGTTTCTTCTAGTTCCCTCCACCCCACATCCAAAATTGGGCACACCCTTTTGTCTGCTGCTGCTGCCACTGGTGGTCCTTCTAAAGTGCAGGAGAAGAAGTCGGGTGTGGGTAGTCTTGAGGCTCCACCCGCACTCTCTCCTTTAAAATGCAAGTGTAGCACCTGGGATCATTTTTCTTTGGTGGCGGGGGATCCCAGGTATGCTAGATCTTGAGAGGCTGCACCCCCTTCAAGCCAGCGGTCAGTGTCAGGCTGGCAGCAGCAGCAGTGGCAGTGCTGAGGGCAAGGATCCCTCCCACACACTTAGAAGCAGGCTATGCTGGACCAGTGGGGCAAGGGCAGAGGGGGCTTCAAAATGCCCCCAGTTACTAAGTACTACACATATGTGCCAAATTTGAGATCGATCCCTCCAACCCTCAATTTATATGAATTTATTAAAGATCGTTTCAGTTCTGACAGATCAGAATAACAGCTTGCCATGTGCGTTTATTCAGACCTGTCAGAACGGAAACGATCTTTAAAAAATTAATATAAAATCAAGGGTTGGAGGGATCGATCTCAAATTTCATACACATACTTAGGCATACCTCATAAGCACTGTGATCAAGTGTCAAGCCTCTAGCTTTTAAAATATAGAAGTTATAGGTACATTTATATGGCAGTCCGATAAAATGATAAAATTGCCCGAAAATTATCATCTCCGATGATTATCGTAGGTTTTTGTATTGTATTGTAATTGTTAAACACATTCGCGATAATGACCCTATTGTATCATTATCGTGCATTTTAATGATATGATACACATCCCTAATAGGAAGGTGTTAGGGAAAGCTGATGGAACTTTCCCATTTCCAAGACGTTCAGTCAGCCTCAGCCATGGGCTCTTTCTTTTTATGTAATTGCAATCCTTCACCCCAAGCAATGTGATTGGAGGGGAGACAGGGCCGAGATTGTGGCTACTGGTTAGCCATAGAAGTCAATAACAAAACTACCCCTCCCTCACCCCTCAGTGACAATGTCTTCCTAATATGGAAGTTTACAGTTAGTTGTCCATCAACATAAAATGAGCCCTCACGTCACCTAAAAAACCTTCAGATCCCTTCGAGGCTCCGAATGATCTTCTACCCATTTCTGATGATTTTGAAACCACCCCCTAACTGCACTGTGATTTCGGAGGTCTGTCGGACCACCAGGTTTTCTGTGTGGAATGACAAAGTAACTGGACTGAAACCTCCACCTTTCTGAATGAGTGATCTGTATGCTAAGTTAGTAACAACCAAGGTAAACGCAGAGGCCTCACAGTATTTGTTTTCCCTTGTAAAGCCTAACAAAAGCATCTTTCAAAAGCATTTTATGAGCATTTGGAGTTTATTTGAATGCCTAGATTTAGTCAGAAAATGGAGGCTGGGAGGGGTGTTTGTTTTTCAATGCTTCAATACAATTTTCAATGGTTTTGTGCAGGTTTTCTTTATAGTGTTAAAACATTCTCCTAGCTCTCCCAACAGAGCAGAGATACAAATTTAAGTAAATAAATAGCTGCAATGAGAATTCTGAATCAATTTTATAGAGTTATTATTGGGCATATGGGTTTTACTACTGCTGAGAAAATAATGTCCTTTCTTAACAAGAGATGTGGTCAATGGACAGCCAAAGTGCAAAAGGTCATGAAGTTCTAGTGCAAGGTCCCCTTAAGAGAATGATGCTTGTGCCAGCATCATGGTATATGACTCTATTTTGTTTTTTGAAGATTTGAATACATCCCAAGGCATTCTACAAAGGCACTTTCTCAAGGCTGCACATTTTTGGCCTTAAATGTTGAATTTATAGAGATCTACATATTTTATAGGGTGCAATGCTACCTATTCATTTTCTTTTCGAGTGCTTCCTAACAATACACTGGTTTTACCTATGACAAAACAAGGCACTAGGGAAGCATTTGTCTGTTTTATGTGTAGATGCAGAGCTGGAACTTTCTAATAAGTAGCATTAAGTGTTAGGAGTGGCAAAAGAAACCGATAAGAAGGCAATGTTGCTAAACTTTACTCGAGAGTTTCAAGTCATTTTAATATGGTTGAACTAATGGGTCTCAACTTCTGATAGCTGAACGTGCCTATTGCTTGATAGCCATTAATGTGTCTAGGCTGGTAGCTGCTTCTTTGAGAAAGCCATCTGGTAAGTGTCATAGAAGCAAAACTGATTGTCTTGAGGCATTTGTTGGAACACATAGACAGTAACAAGTAAGAAGCAAATGATAGTTTGGGAAATGGGTAGCATTTGAAAATAAATGAGCTGGACTGAGTGAATAACTTTCCGTTCATACCACTACACTACAGCAACATGAATATTTGTCAAGCAGGAATGGATTCATATGACTATTTTACTCTCACAGCGAAGTTTTTTTTTTCCCCACCAGAAAACACATTTGGGAGTGGATGATATGAAGTGCTTTGGCTCACTGTTGGTATTGTGGGCTATTACAAATGAAGCAAAGCAAATCTATGAGACATATCATACACCTGTTGGTCAATGATCAAATGTATGTAGTAGACTCTTGAAACTGCCCAGTTCCTCCATTGTTGTTGTTATAGACAACCAGAGTTCTTGATGTACTCAAGGGTGTTCAACTGACTTGCATCCATGGGTTTCCTCATTCATATCAATGGAAGAACCCAGTCCATATTCACAAGGATCTCATCCTTCCACTGAAATAGAGAGGGAAACAATTGTAGATGGAGGAGCTAAACATTTGTTTGTATATGTTTATCAAGCAATATTAGATGGAATCTCCAGGTTTAGAGGCAACATGTTTCTGCACAGCAGTTGCTTAGGGGCAAAGAGTGGGGATGTGTTATTGCCCCCATGACCTACCTGTGGAGTTCCTGAAGGGATTGGCCTGGCCCCTGTTAGAAACAGGATGCTGGGTAGAATGCCTGGCATGATATAGCAGAACTTGACCTACTATGAATTGCCTGGAAATAGGCAATTCAGCATTGGAGACCATTTGATATCCCTTGTGAAATGCAGGTGTGGGAGAGAAGGAAGAGACATCACATACATAACAATGACAAATGTGGCAAGTACATGAAAATGGCTACTACATTATTAATACTGATTGCTTATTTAAAATCACTGGAGTGTTAAAATCAGAAACCTGAATTTGTCCCCAAAACATGTATCAATAACTCAATGTGTTGGCAATTGGATTTTATTACACCCTCATCAAAAGGTTTGGGGAGGAGCCTAAAAGGCTTGAGGAGAGATTTTAAAATCAAAGCACAAAATAAATCCAAAATATCTGTTTTTGCCTCGTCTCTCTTAGCTCATGCATGCACAAGTGATTCACATATTCCAGTATGTTAAATTATAACCAGAGGTGCTGAAAAGAGAGGCATTTTTTTATCCAACATTATAAGCAGCTAATGAAGTCTTTCCCATTCTGATGAAAGATCTAAGGCCATTAAATGTATCTGTAACTTGGACCTTGCAATATAGCAGGCATGGAGAACCTCCAGTTTGCAGGCTGGATGTGGATCATAGGGGTTCTCAGTCACATCCACCAGCTTCTTTGCCAGGCCCAGGCCCTCTCCCAGATGCCACCCACTCTCCCCAGGCAAAAGGATTTATCTCCAGTCAACAGCTGGAGAGAGACTCCCTTTCTCAGTGCTGGCCAGGGAAATTCCCATCACCTTAGCTGACCTGCAAATATCTGTGATCATTAATGCTCTTGCTCTCTCTGTCTCTTTCTTTCTGTGTGTATAAATGAAATGTGTGTGTGCATGAATGTTGTGTATAAATGCTGCTGGTAGTGGTGGTGGTGGTGGTGTGTGTGTGTGTGCATTGTGCAGATGGAGTCTGTGGTGTGGATGGTGAGTGTGGGTGTGAATGATGGGAAGGGTTTGTACATGTGAATGGGGTGTGAAAGAATGGTGTGTCTATACCTACTTTGGGCTTAGGCCACACCCGCTGCTGGCATGTGTCCCCTGGTAAGTTTCCCAGGGGACAATCCAGCCCTCAGGCCTGAAAAGTATTCCCACCCCTGCAATATAGAATTACAAATGTTCTCCACTTCCTAAAGCAGCTCCCTAAAGCTATTATGACATCACGAGCTGTGACATCCGCAGATAAGCCAGTTATATTTAAAAGCCACAACTCTTGGCAGCTGACTTACTTTCAAAGATTAAGTAACAACACAACACAACACTAAGGCTGACTGAGGAGGGGTTAGGATGGAATGGAGAAGCTCCTCTACTGGCAAAACTTAGCTCTACTGGTAGGGTGGCCCAACCTCATCCTCCCTCGTGATCTCTGAATAATCTTTGAAAAGTCCTGTGGAGGTAGGAATATTAGCAGCAGCCAAATGGTATTCCAGAGGTGTCATAGGTGGATTTGGAGGAGGTTTTGGATCCACCAGATCCAAACATCCCTTTCTCTCCTCTGAGAGGGCATAGGGTTGGGCTTGGTAGCTATAGGCAGCCTGGAAATGGTGAAGTGAATGCCCACCATTAGTTTCAATGGGGGAGGGGAATTAAAATGCCACAGATCTGGCAGGCATGTTTTCAGGGATTGCCCATTTTCCATCTCCATCAGTAGTATTTTTTAAGGGGGGAGGTTGTTCACAACTTCATCCCCCCAAGTCTACTTCATAATATTAACAATAGTAATAGTAATAATAATAATAATAATACATTTATATCCCACAATTTTCCCCCTTGCAAGGAACCCAAGGTGGCTGACATTGTCGTCTTCCTCTACTTATTATCCCCACAATAACCCTGTAAGGTAGGTTAGGCTGAAAGTCAGTGACTGGGCCAAAGCCACCCACTGAGTTTTATGGCTATGTGAAGATTAGAGCCTAGATCTCCCAAGTCCCCAGTCCAACACTGTAACCACTACACTTTTTAATCTTGTTCTGCAATTGTATCCCATTGGCCTGCAGGTCCATCACATTGAACATAGACACTGCCACTGAGCTACTGCCTTTTCCCAAGATGAAAACATCTATAGTCACATGGCCAATGTGAGGTTTCACTGTGACCGATTGCATTACAGTTTACCTAGTCGTGAATCAACTGGAGATTCTGCTGGGATTGCAATTGGACAGGCAAAGAGGAATAAGATTGAGAAGAGCCAGAACTCTTCTGTCCTGCATTTCAGCAGCAAGGTTAGCTTGCCAGTGAATGGCATAAGGTAGAGTTTTACATATTTTCCGTCAAAATCCAACAATCTTTATTTGAATACTTGAAAAGCACATGTAGCTATTTATTAAGAGTACACCCTAGGAGAAAAGGCAGATCAGAATGCAAAGGCTTAGCTATAAAACCCAATATAAGTGGATTAACCACCTCAGCAGTTTGGACTAAATCCTTTTTATTTGAAAATATCTAAATCAAGAGTTCAAATACCTCCTGATTTAGATTTACTCTCCTGAAAAAGAAGCTGTGGAAAAGCAGTTATTAAGATAAAACTATGGCAAGTCAGCTTTGGGAAGAAGGCCGTAACACCCAAAGTAAAAACCACCCGCTGCGAATTCAGCATGAATTGCTGCAGTGTAACAACAGGTGAAAAGGGCTGCTGCAGTCTGGTAGACCATTTACATGCATGTAACATTCCCTTGATTTGAGGAACTCAATCTCTGTATATTTCTATGTGAATACTTCTTGGGATCAAACTATATGCTATATTAATTGTGTATCATGTCGCTAAGCCTTCTGTGTGTGTGTGTGTGTGTTTTGTTTTAGTGTAAGTGGATGTAGGGCTAATTTGGATTAGGAACACTACAAACTGGGAGGGGAGGATTAAACCTCCCCTTTCCACTGTTTGCTTCCAAAATTTCTCTGTCTCCCCCAGCTTGCAGGGGTTTTAAAAAGGCAATTGATGCCAATGGAGACATTTCTTTCTTTCTCTCTTTTTTTAACTCTCGCACACAGTTGGATTTGGGGAAGTCAATGGTAGGAAGGAAAGTTTAATCCTTCCCTCCTGGTGCATGGTGGTCCCAATCTGAATTTGGGTTGCATGCACTTACTGTAGACAAAAAAAAGAAAAGGAAAAGATAGGCCTCAGGCACACTGCAATTGTAATTTCTTTGCATTTAGTAAATTATAGGTATCACAGCATTCTGCCATGTTAAGTGATGATGGGATGGGGGGTTGGCAGTGATTTGATTTGCAGTTCAACACATCTAAAGGGCACAAGGATGGGTAAGGCTGTTCGAGAGAGAGGGGGGGTAGATGGCCCTATGTTGTTCATCATCAGTTTTCCACAACCCCACACTCACCTCTTCATAGCGTATTCTCCATCTTGTCTATGTGGTTCTCTGCTTTGGAACATAAGCACATAAGAAGAGCCATGCTTGATCAGATTTGAGGGTCCATCTAGTCCAGCATTCTGTTCACACAGTACCAATCAAGCAGGACATGAGTTAGGGTAAGAGTTGTATAGGTAGGGGAATTTCAGAAGGTGTCAGTTGTATGCATGCAGCACCTGGTGAAATTCCCTCTTCATCACAACAGTTAAAGCTGCAAGAGCCTTGCCCTCTTTTGTATCTGGTCACCCTTTTACCTTTATCAGTCATGTAGAAGAGGGGATTTGCTGATTGACAGCCTCCTACGCATATCTATTCAGAAGTAAGTCCCAATGATGTTAGTGACATTTCTACAGTCTTTTTATAGGATATCAATAATATTACCAGGGATTTGTAGCCTAGCACTGAAGAAGAAGCATGTATCACAAGGAATGGAGGGATGCAGGGGGATGGATGGGGGGGATGCATTATGGAGCCCATTCAGTCCCAAGGGTAACCGAACCGACACTGATAAGCCAAGAAACTGAACAATCAATTGCGGGAAGGTGGAGGGTGGAAATAACGAGACGACACAGTATTTTGGGGTTTAAACAAGGCCACATTTATTGATAGATATGCAGAAGGGAGAAAAGTGGGCATCTTCTTATCTGTACAGCCCAATGCCGTGATAGTATAGGGCGAGCCATTCTTGACTGAAGGGGTGGCGCCTAGTCCGCGCCAACCCCCAGCCTTCCCTCTTGGGTAGGGAGACCTCCCGGTGTCACTCCCCCTTCGTCCGCATGGATCGGAGTAAGTGAGAAAGGTTGGCCTCAAAGGTAACCGTTATCTCAACACCTGGGCCACATGGCTCGCAGCTGTTGAGCCTCAGGTATTACCAATCACCTCCTGGTGCCTTAGAATGCTCGCCGGCCCTATCATTTGAAGATGCCCATGCCTAACCGCCACAGGGAGACCTACTGGCCTCCCCCCCCATCTAAGAGAGATGGCCTCACACAAACCCTTCTGTAAATCTTTCAAGAATGTATCGTTTCCAAGGTTCGATAGGTGGACCCCATCATTCCGATATAGCTCCCTCCGCGCTGTATCTATGGCTGGATGCAAGATGCTCCAATCACCAAGTTTAGACAATTCCTGGTATATTTTACTGTTCACCTTCTTATGAGATCTATCCAGGGCCCTGAAATTGTTCACGCCTCTCCACTGAGTCCTGGGTATCAAACAGGACCAGATGATTAGAATTCCCGGCCAACGCTGTCTAATTTGGCAAAAATCAGCCAAGGCACAGACTATCAATTCCTTGCCTGTCATACGACCTAAGTCATTACCCCCAAGGTGAACCAACAACACCTGTAGCGAACTATCAGGTGTGCAACGCCAAAATAAGGTAGGGAGAAGATGCTCCCACCTCATACCACTCCTCTCATTCCCAGCTGTGTTCCAATGCTCGCTCGGGATGCCCGCTTTGCAGCCTAAAAGACATAACTATGTCTGCAGATCAGAACTTTCAATGGTGCGTGACCGATCCGCAGATCTAAAAGCAAACACAACTGAATTAACTCCCACAACAGGTGCACACCCTACTTTATTTTACGCACTTATGTTTTGAATGCATGTGATCGCCATCTCCCCACCGCCTTAATGCAGTCTTGTGAAAAACCTATAGCCGCTGCTGTGGATGCGGCCCCAATTCGAAATGAATGAGTACCAAATTGGTACTCATCCAGCCCACGAGCCCTCAAGGCTCGTCTGGTTATGGCCCAAAACTGGAACTTGGTCAATGGGGAATGGTCCTGATGGCAGAGCAGAGCCCCAGGGCTCCGACCCCGCATGGCTATGAACACACCCAAGGCTAACACAGGGCATAGGTCGCTCCGAGTAGACGGAGACAATGCCATGATTTGACCCTTGCCATGCTGGTCGGTCTTAGACTTCCTCAAAGTCAACTGAATTTGTTGCCCTGCAAACTGCAGATCCTGCATTTGCAATGCCCTACCAGAACAATCCACCTTAGAAGCATCAACTAACTCGGAGATCCGAAAGGCCCCGAAGAAAGCGGTTAACGCAGCTGCATGAAATAAGGCAGCTTCAAATTCCGATGAGCACAAAGAGGGCCATAGTGCCCGGAGCCCCACCAAAATCTCTGGCAAAAGAGGGTGCCTAAAATCCAGAGCCAGTGGTGAAGACCTAGCCCAGCCTTGGATAGCCCTTCGTATTCTAAAATCATCCGTGTTGTCTGAAACACCACAGAGTTTAGAACAAAAGGCTAAAGCAGCAATCTTACCTCTAATTGTCCTAGCTGCCAACCCCTTTTTATGTTCTGCAACACAAAACTGAAGTATATGGTTAACTGGTATAGGCCAATTTTGTGGCAGCTGCATAAGCTCCCTAAAGGCGTAAAACTTCCTACTTGCCTTCCAGTAAGATGTTCTGGTGCTAGGGGCTAAGGATTGCCAAACCATGGTTTCAATGTCACTCCACCAATCTCCTACAAGGTCTTTGGCATGACCTCCGGGCTCTGCCTTGCCCATGGAGCCAGCTCCCAAAACCGTCTGACCTGCTGACGCGATAAAGCATCAGCAATGGTGTTGTCTAGCCCTGGAACATGACGGGCTCGGAACAGAATGTTATGCCGAAGACCATGTAAAGTGAAGGCTCTTAACAACCCAGCGACCCTAAGGCTATGGGACGATAGTGTGTTGATCACATGTACCGTTGCCTGGTTATCACATACCAGAAATGCACTACTGCGTTAGCCAAGTCTTCCCTCCACAAATGCACTGCCACATATATCGGGAAGAATTCAAGGAATGTCAGATCCCTGCATATGCCAGATGCCTGCCATTCCTGCGGCCAAGGCTGAGCACACCAACGGTCCTGCCATATTATCCCAAAACCAAGAGCCCCAGAAGCATCCGAGCGCATTTGGAACTCAGCATGCAATTCCTTGCGCCAGAAAGCAACACTGTTAAAATTCTCAAGGAAAGCAAGCCAGATCCTAAAATCCTCTTGCATGGGATGAGTGATTCTAACCCGGTGATGTGGCAGGGAGACTCCACGCATGGCGTTGCAGAGATGGCGCAGGAAGGCCCAACTGGGGGCAACAATCTTACATGCGAAATTTAGGTGCCCCAGAAGCTCTTGCAGCTGAAGCAAGGTGACCTTTCTCCTACCTAACATTAAGCGTAGCCATTCCTTCAAAGCCGTAAGTTTGTCCATTGGCAACCTACAGCACTGTTTAACTGAATCTAACTCTATACCTAAATATTTTTTAACCATAACTGGGCCTTCAGTCTTTTCCTGCGCTAGTGGGATCCCCAGTTCCTGCGCGAGGGTGCAGAATTCTTCCATTAGGTGCGCACAATGTGCGGACTCAGCCGGCCCCAAGAATAAAAAATCAACCAGGTAGTGGGCAGAGTCCCTTGCACCCGAGCGATGTTGCACTGCCCATTCTAGGAAGGGACTAAATTTCTCGAACATAGCGCAAGAAATCGAACAGCCCATCGGCAAAGCTCGGTCAATATAGAACTACCCCTGAAACTTGAAACCTAAGAGATCGAAATCGGCCAGGTTAATGGGCAACAAGCGAAATGCGGATTTGATGTCGCATTTGCCCATGAGCGCCCCTGGACCATTGTGACGCACCATTTGGACCGCTGCGTCGAATGATGCATACCGGACGGAACATAATTGTTCCGGTATTGCATCATTGACTGATTTGCCTTTGGGAGAAGACAAATTGTGAATAAGCCTGAACTCCCCTGGCGTCTTCTTTGGTACTATGCCCATGTCGTGACTCTGGCTAACTCTCTAAAGTTCTTGCTCACGACTTCAGGTACACTGATACACAACAATAACAGTGAGATTTCTTTTATTGTAATCACACGGAATTCAAAGCATAACGGTTTCATTTCTGCAAACACACACTTGAAGCTGAAGACGGACCACACAGCTTTCAGGTAGAACGGCTTAATGAGAACAGCACTCACTCAGGGACTGACATTTAGAGATTAACTCTAGTCCTTAGAGGGCAGGAGCGGCCACGCTGCACTGGAATCCTTTGGAACATAGAGAGTCTCTAGGATTAGGCCTCCTAACAGTAGAACATCGGTCAACTGGCAACTAAATCTTCACTCAGCCTGTCAGGGAACGCTGAGCTGACCACGGAAGCCAGAAGCCAGGGAATGAACCTCTTCGACCTAAGGAGCCTTCCCAATTCACATAGCTTTAGCTCTGAGGAAGGTCCTCTCACAGGTCTCACACACACACGAGTTTCAGAACAGCAACGATCAGCTTCTGCCTCCCTCTGCCCGTAACTTTGGCTCCAGGGAGGGAGACAGCAAGCTATAGAACACGAATCCAGAACAGTAATCTCAAGTCCAAATCTATGAAAAGCCACAGTGCACTTTTCATGGCAGAGTTCTTTAGAAGTAACAAGTCCAAACAGCAACAGAACATGTATAGAGTGCATCTCACAATTCCAAATCAGATAGTAACTCACAGCAGCAGCAGAGCAGCAAGAGGATAGACGAGATAATTCCTAGCAAAGGAATTACTCTCAGGACAAAGGTAATATAGTGTGGAGGCTGGGCAATTCTAAGCTACTTTGATAGACAGGGCTTCAGGCCTGTAATCTAAACTCACGTGCCAACAGGGCGGCACGGTTCAAGATAGCCCCCACTTTTGCAAAACATAGTTTAATTCCCAGAGAACCTTCAAGGCCTTCGGCCTACCATTTGAGATAAGCACATAACAGAGAAGCAGAGATACATTTTCTCATGACAAATTGCCAAGTCTTCAGTCCACAACTCACAGGGCCAGCCCTGTGAATTGTCTACGAAGCACCTGACACCCAACAGCCCAAAGGAGAGACCCACAAATTAGGAATTGGTGGGACTGCAAACAGTCCAACTACCTTGCCTGCTTTGACCTCATTATCTATCTTTTCCCGCACCAATTGTTCCATGAGAGCAACTGATTTTTGATTCCTAGTCGATGAGGGCACCCTGGGGCCCTCAAACGGAATACAAAAGCCTTCCAAAAAACCTTTCTTTAGATATTCAGCATCTTTTTTATGTGGGTACTGACTTCATACCCTAATGAGGGGGTCAATTTTGGAGGCGGCTGATGCCTGCCTGGTTTTCTACCCCCTTGGCTCTCCCTCCCGAAACCTCTCCCGCCTTTTGCCTTGAAACAATTTGTGGCGGGGTGTGGTCCACTGCAGATGGGGCATTCGTGCCTGTATTTGCACTGCGGTCGTGCACATGACCCCCTAGAACTAAATTCCCAACAGGGCAAGCGGGATTGAACCCCCTGCCCCGCACTCCCTTTTGTCGAGGAGGCAGGCTGCACTTTGGCCAATATATGGCCACTGTCTGACCTCTCACCGAAACCCGGCCTGGCTGGCGTCAGAAATTGAAGCCATAGTTCGTGATCTTTCGTGTCCCATCTCAATGAGTGGTCAAATGCCGATCGCATACGAAATGATTCATCATATGCTAACCAGGTGCCCCCTTCGTACTCTGTATATGCTCCAAAGATCATATCCAAGTACTTGGTTAGGATATAGCCTTTCTCTGGGAATTGCAGCTGCACGATGCCCATATAAATCAAGAAACTCAGAAGCCAATTGGCCCAGGTTCTAGCAACTTTTTTCTTCCTATTACGTTCGGAATCCTTGTCCCCGGATTTTTCCTTTTCCTTGCTCTCTGATTCCCGAAAAAGCAAAGAAAAGACATCAACGAATTCACCCCGAAGGATTTTCTCTCTTGTGGCAGGTAGCAAATGGAAACCTAAAGGGGTCACCATACTACCTGTTGGGATGGCATTCTGATCTATACCCGCATACGGGTCCTTGCTGTTTGATGATCCAGCCTGCAGGCCCTTGCCATACTGAAGTGCATGCTGCAGCCACTGCTGAGGATTGTGTGGCTGGCGCAATGGCTGGCTGAACGGGGAGGAAACTGGCCGGCGCAGTGCTGTTAGTGGACTCCTGTACCGGGCCTCCAACATGTGACTAAGGAGGTGGTAGTGCATTGCAAGCCCCCACAGCTACCGGGGATGCCGAATCCTGAGCAACCACCTGTCTGCCCGACTCCTGAGCCTGAACTACCCCTGTAGCGGGGCCTGACAATGCTGGACTGCCCAGTACGCTAGGCGAGGTGTTCGGACTAGATGGAATTCCTGAAGGTAATGGGTGTATTGCCCCTCCCCCCTGAAGGAAACCACCTGAGCTTGGCGCTGCATTCCAACCTGGACCCGACCACCAGGGAAACCAATTCCAGGGGTTTGCCCCCCCCCCCCAGGTTTGTAATGTGTTGTGATGTGTGTTGGCAATCGTCTCACCTTGCGGCTGCATTGAAGGATGTCCCGGCGGGATCGGAACAGCAGCTGAGACAGACGTTGCCCCACCCTGTGGAATCAAAATGGGAGCAGCTGAGCTAATATCGTGGCTTGGCTGGTGGAAGTCTCTCACAGGTGCTGGTGCTTCGTGAGTAGATGAGGCCTCTATCACCTCCAACCTTGCTGAAACTGAAGACCATAAACTATCATGTTTTTGTTTCCTTGTAAAAGGACGTTGCTTTGACCTAGCTGGAATTACGGGTGGAACGGGAGTCACCATTCCATGATCTTTCTCCACAGCCTGCAATCTCGCTAAGATGGCTGCAATCTCGGGGCTGTTCTCTTCCTCCGATGAGATCTCCCTTCTGGCCCTCGGGCATTTCGCTGGGGGGATTGGCACCCGGCCCTTCCCTTTTTTACCCCCAACCCCTTTTTTGGGTGGCATTATGAATATTTGAAAACAATCAGAAAAGCACCCTTAGAAACTGAACCACACGTTCCCAGAAAGTTGAAATAAAATTGAATAGCACAGATAATCCCCTGCTGTGGCAGGTAGGAGGGGGAGTAATCTATTTCACTCTCCTGTTTAAACTTAATGCGCTGAGTGGCCCGCGCCCCAGCCACACATTCAATGAAACAGCCAAAGGTAGCACAAGATGGGGGGGGGTGTTGTTTCCCCACTGCACTCTCTCCCAAGGAAGAACTCCAGGCCTTGCCCAAACCCCTGGGGCCCTATGGGAAGAACCGTCCAGTTCTTCCCCCAAACCTTCAGCCGACTGGCCGCAAGCGCCACAACGCCCAAGCGCTGCCGTGTGGAAAAAGCTGCCGTCGCCGCTCTTCTCGCTCCTCCGGAGGGGGGGGTGCTCTGCCCATAAAGCACCAGGCTTCACGCCACAGCGCCTAGAGGCGCCGGCATCACAACTGCTGCCTTCCCCGCCGTGTCCCTCTGCTCCCCGGTCCGCACTGGGAAGAAGCCCCATGCTCCGCGGAGGAGCCCGCCGCCGTTGCCGCCGCCCCAAAGGTTGCCGCCTTGCCTCACCGCCACGTGGGCTTCCCCCGAGCGCAGTTGCTGCGCTCCGTTCCTGCCCAAGCCGTGCCGCGCCGAGAAGAGAAGGAGAAGTGGGGCTACAAGCCTTAAATAGGCTCACCAGCCCCCCTCCCCTCGGTGGTCTGATGGGATGCCACCCAATAGGAGGCCTCTATGCCTCATCCTCCACCCCCACCCGCAACACCCACCACCGCCCAAGCTGCGCCGGGCGTGTGTGTGGGTCCTTTCCTCTGAGTTTCTCTATTCAATTTAATTTTCCTTTAAAGTTGAGATAGGTCCTTGCATAATAATGAAATTGTCATGTGATTTTAAAATATATAATGGAAGCCCTTTAGAGTTCTATTTCGTGCCAAAGAAGGCCATTATCCTCAGGGAAAATGTGCACAATTCATAATGAAGAACCCTCTTGGTTTGTTTCATTTTTTCTGCTGCTAAATTTAAAGAGTCAAAGATTATTTTCTTTGCAGCAAGGTTGGGCAACTGCAGGAGGCCTGGGGATCATTTTCACACATACTCTCTCCAGAAAACCCCTCCACAGGCCACATTGGGTGGTGAGGGGGAAAGAAAAAATTTAAAATGCCAGGGCTCAGTTTAGCTTGGTATCAAGCTAAATTTGACCCTTTTAACCGTCTACTATTTTATGATTCTATGAATTTGTTATTCAGTTTACTATCATTTCGGGTAAAGCTGCTACCCATATTAAGAAAGTGAAGCCATAACCTACACAGATTAGATTTAAGAGTCAACCAAGCCATTGTTTAGGCTGAAAAACATAGTATCTAATTTAAAAAAAAAATAGTGGAAAGCTCCTAGTCCTCATTAACAAATGTATGGGACTGTGTATGTGTGTATCAGGTGAAGTAGCATCATTTGGATACTTTAAAAGTTGAAAGATGTTGTGTCCTGCAGCATCTTCTATAACATTCATCCCACAACGGGAAAGACATTACTTCTGCACACACACACAGTCAGCCTAAAGGGAAAGTTATCTTTTGTGTCTCACTCATTACCAAGTAGTGGTCATGAGAGCAAATGGAAATATGGGAAGTAATTTTCAGATACTGTTCAATAAGTCAGTAAAGCAAATAATGCCATTTCAATTATTTGAATCTTGAGGGAACTAAAGCAATAAGCCCCAGGGAAATTTCTGTTCTTTTGTTTCTATTCTTCTGTAAAGGAATCCATACTGATGACTCACTTTGGGAGCAATGAAGCTGGGTTCCAATTGTATCTTGTAAAATGCAGTGTAATTGCAATTTTAAAACTAAGTAATTCATTAATAGAATAAGATCAAAGTACGAAACTATTTAATTTATTTTTATTTCCTTACTCCAGCTGTGGTATCTGTGATGTCAGGTATCTGCTACTGAATTATTAGCAAGAAAATGTCAGCGCAGTTAACTAACCAATTGTCATTTATACTCAATTGAAATCATTCTGAAATAATTGCATCAAAACAAAAAGATGATATATTTCAATTATCCCATTTCCTTTTCCTGTTAGAGATGGTGGACAAAACAAATACAGAGGAATGGGAGTAGCACAATTTTTGTTTAGTAAAGTTGACTTTCACAACACAGGGATATCTACAATCCACACAGACTTGAAGATCCACATTAGAGTCCTGTGCCAGCTTTCTTCCACTGACCCTTGGACTGCTATGTGTAGTGCTGACCTCATTGCAGAAAGCCTGGCTGTTACGTGGAATGGGAGGACCATGTCTACTTCCCATGGTGATGTCCATCATCTCTGCTCTATGTGGCCAGTCATGTTCAGAATAATAGTATATTCCAGGTAAGGTTCAGAGACATACAGTGTGCATCTTAAAGTCCCCCTCCCAAAGTCACAGCAGTGTCTACGGCTTTGGGAGAGTGACTCTGCTCTCCCAGGTACCATAGGATTATTCTCTAAGAGAAATAAATTAATATAGACATAGAAATTATAATAGCATAATCATGACTATGGCTAACATTAGATGAATTCAATTGTTTTATCCATGTTGCAGCCGGGATACACTGGAGTACATCCAGGGCACGGCTCAGTCACTGTTGTTTTTAAATGGTTCAGCACTACAGCTGACCATTTTCCTTTAGTTGTTGATACACTTCACAGGAAACTGAATCCATTCACATCCCACTTTGCCTTGTCGAATAAGGACAGTGCAAAGTGTTAAGCTCAGTCCAATTATGCAGTCACTTTCGACCTTGCTGAGGCTAGATTGTGGAGACAGAGAGACATTCAGGCGTTAAAGGGGAGGGTTAACACTGTCTCATTCATAATTGTTTCCCGTGCTAAACTTCCCAATTAATTAACCTTTCTGATGAAGAAAAAGTTATACATTAATGGATAATGCATAACACCATCAGTTGACTCATTGTTGTTGAATGCTCTTTCCACTACAAGTTTCTCAGTCCTTCAAGAAATCCTGACACTTCATGTTAAAAGCCCTTTATACACACAGCACTTCTTCACTTCCTATAAATCGGTTCTGTAATCTCTTTTGCACACACTTACACAGAGACATCATTATAATGGCAGCATATACTTGACATCAGGAACATTCAGCCAAGTTTAGGACTGCAATATATATTTTTTATATGCAGCCCCCAAATGTCACCTTTCCTCCCCAAGTCAGACATCTCTTAAAAAAACAACACCTAACCATCCAAGAATTTGGGTTGTGGCTGAAATTAATATGAACAGAAGATATTTACCCCTTACAAATCATTTACAACTCTGGGACAATCTCTTATTATAGCTTAGAGCAATTGGATAAGTCTTACCACAGAGTTTCTCAAAATGATGTGTGTCTTTTTTCAGATTTTCCATTTACTATTATGCCTATATAATAAAACCAAGTAAAATATAAAAATAATCACCATCAGATAACACTTCAACACAAGTCATAGCAAATAAATTTGCACTTAAATTTAGGCTGACCAGATAAAATCCAGGTCAGAGCTCATGTAACTTTAACAGTTGTAGAGAAAAGGGAATTTCAGCCAGTGTCATTTGTATGCAATTAGTTCTTGGTGATATTCCCTCTTCATCACAACAGTTAAAGGTGCAGGCACTGTACTAGAATGACCATATACAAAAGAAGGCAGGGCCCCTGCAACTTTAACAGTTGTGATGAAGAGGGAATTTCACCAGGAACTAATTGCATACAAATGACACTGGCTGAAATTCCCTTTTCTCTACAACTGTTAAAGTTACATGAGCCCTGACCTGGATTTTATCTGGTCACCCTATAATAGTGGAACTTAGGATCATTCCTTGAAATTTATTGGTGCTAGATCCAGGATGGACAAAAGGAAATAACATTTGCGCACAACATGTAACTAATGTGTGGAATTCACTGCAATGGGCCAGCATAATGGACCTTGGCCTGGATGACTTTAAAATGGGTTTATATAGGCTGATCATATGAAAAGGAGGACAGGGCTCATGTAACTTTAACAGTTGTAGAGAAAAGGGAATTTCAGCCAGTGTCATTTGTATGCAATTAGTTCCTGGTGAAATTCATGTTGAGGAAAATTTTAAGGCTAAGTTGATTGGTCAAAAGTTTTAGTGTCCAGAAGGACAGAACAGCCAGCTGAATACAATAAGCAGAGAAAGAGTTTTTTCTAGCCTGAAATTGTAACGGTCAATCTGATAGTGGTAATGTTTCTGCTATGATAAGGTAATTGATCTGGGCAGAGCTAGGGTACAGAAAAGTATAAAGATAGCTCTAACTTTAATAGCTGTGTGGAGAGTCAGGCTGGAGTATTTTGGACGGAGACTGTGTATGAGAGATTTGGACAGAGGACTGTATATATTTGGAGCCTGTGTATACATCTGGAGGAACCAGTTGTGCCTTGTATATATTTCAGTATTGAAACACAAGTAAATGACTTGTAATATACACAATTTACTGTGTGTATTTCTGCAACTTCTGGATTTTACTGGACTTATTGCTTACGCAAGCGCAGGCAGCGTTTGTTTGCTTCCCCAACAATTCCCTCTTCATCACAACAGTTAAAGTTGCAGGGGCCCTGCCTTCTTTTGTATATGGTCACTCTAGTATAGTGCCTGCAACTTTAACTGTTGTGATGAAGACGGAATATCACCTGGAACTAATTGCATACAAATGACACTGGCTGAAATTCTCTTTTCTCTACAACTGTTAAAGTTACATGAGCCCTGTCCTCTTTTTCATATGGTCAGCCTACTTAAATTGCCATATGCAGGCAACTGAATTTTATCTTTGAAAGTAACTTTAAGAGACTTCACAACTTTTAGACACATTGCTCCTACATTTATTTAGTTTAACTTACAAAATATATAGGCAAACGTAATGCACTTTTAAAGTTAACTAGGTTATTTCCCCCTTGGTCAGGAGTTGGCATTTCAAGCTGAATATAGAGTATTTCTAAGTGGACCCATTGAATTACAAGCACTTACTCTCAGCTGTTGAGTTGGGGGGATGGATAGATTTCCTACTTTCCCTTTTGTAATTCTTCCATAGGCTAGCCAAGGTTTGCATTCTGCCTATCTTCTGAATTTACATTTTAAAAAATCTTATAGTTTGTTTTAGAAACAAACTAACAATATTAACTTTGCCTTGCTTGGAAGTATGCCCTTTCTCACAAGCAGGTCATTAGTAATGAAAGGGGTTCACTCTAAGTCTAGTCTAGATCAGCAGAATCATGTCAGACCACAAAAGGAGGAGTTTCTTGTGGCTTTCCCCTTCCTGGACTGACTGGCCAAATGGCCTACCACTGCCTCCATAGCAGGGTTATTGCTTGTTATGCTGTTGGCCTTCTTCTTCCTCCTCCACTTCCTGAAATTGACCCTGCTGTTTTATAAGAGGTTTTGGCAAGATGGGTGTATCTCCTAAATCCCCGCTTATCTTTAAAAAGGACTGTTGTGGCTGTGGGTGAAGAAGAGAAATGTAGCTGAATTGTGTGCAATGCCCTATTTATAGCCAGATAGGAATGCTTGGGCCAGATGTACCCATGAAGAGGAGGTGCCAATTCCTCAAAGACCAAGTCCTTTTGGCCATGTCCCCTACAATGGCAGTATTCACATCAGGGCTCCTCAAAAGGTGTTGGGACACCATGGGGGTGGCTGGGTAGGTGAGGACAATGATGGTGATGATGAGAAGGATGGCAGAAGAGGTAGAGGACTATCCAAGCCTCAGGGGCTTTGGCAGCTGCCTGCACATGCTGCCTGCCTCTAATCCTTTATTTCAGAAGCAGGAGTGCAGCATTCAGGTTTCTAAGATGGGGCACCTGAAGGAGATTACAGAACAGAGCAACAACAGTTCACCATCAGAAAATATGCTAGTTTGGCTCTGCTACATTTCACTTGGTGCCAAATGCTTGATAATATAAATGCGAATGCCCGCTCAAAATCCTCCACCCTATTTGTGGACAGAGAAATTGGGAGAAGAAATTCTCCAACAATTTCTCACACATAGGGCTCACAATTGGCAAGAGTTGTAGCTTCTGTATTTTCTAAGGATACACTGCAAGTGACAACAGCAACAACTCTGGGGGTATCCTGGCCTCAATTTTGCATCCTCCACAGGGCCGTTCCAGGGCTTGGGAGGAGAGGAATTGAGCCATCTCAAAAAATTATGGAGAAGAACATTTGGAGAAAATTCTGCAAAGTGGCCTTTTCTTTCTAGGAGGAGCAAGAAAAGAAAAATCACAGTTGCTGATAATACCTCTCCTTCCCAGTAATTCCTGTAGTGGGTGTGAAGAGGGGCAGTGTTGCATCCAACTCCAGGGAAGAGGTGGAGCTACTGCTCTGCCAAAATCTGTCCTCCAATTTCCTGAAAGTTTTCTTCCCCCATTAAAGAGGCTTCCATTTTTCTACCTCATTCTGAGGGCATCTTATACTTTATTTTGAATTTCTTTTGGTGGCCTTTTTGAGCTTACCTAATAACTGTGAGGTTGCTGAGGGGGCTGTGTTTGTTTTACTTTCTATTAAATGTCTTTCTATTGTTCCCAGAATCCCGGCACCTTCTGACTGGAAAAAAGTCCTATGGGAAGAATTAACCCATGATAACGTCCACTGTGTGGGAAGCGTAGGAAGCCAAGGAGGCTCCAGGCTTCTACAGAAGATTGTACAACAAAAGACCAGACACTTGTATACACTCCTTGGTTACCTCATAGGTAACGTAAGCACAAGAACCCTAAACCAAACCCAAGAGAATGTCTCTGAATTTTTTTCTCCTTTAAATTTCCTTTCAAAAGCAATTTATTTTCTGCCAAATTGAATGAGAATGGTCGAAAAAAAATGTGAAAGACATTTTCAGCACATTAGTTAAGCAAATGGAATTATGTTCCAAATGATGCAAGATTATTGACAGCATGGCAATTCCAGTAATACCCATAGCTTTGCAAAGTACAAATAACCTATATAGCTATATATTTCCGTGCAAAGCATGTAGGTCTATCTTGCTCTTGCTGCTTACTGTTCTTATAATCTCATTGCAACAGTGTGTGTGTGTGTGTGTGTGTATGTGGATAGATTAGATAGATAGATAGATGATAGATAGATAGATAGATAGATAGATGATAGATATAGATGGCCCAAATACTTCAAGGATGGCATGCAGATGAGTTGTTTTCAGTTCTGTTCCTGTCTTAAACCCTCTATCTGATATTTCTGTTCTAGAAAACACTTTCTGTTTATGCTGTGTTTTCACTCCCAGTCCCACACATAATGCCCTAGATCAGTTACTGATACCATTGCAACACCACCAGTTGTGATGTGCTGGTTCATCCATACCATTTCATTGCTAAATGCAGCAATACTGTAAAATCATGCTTTTAGAATGTGTGGAATAAATATGCTTTTGGTCCAGCATGACAGCAGAAGCAAACTTTTTTCCTTATTACATAAGTCTAGAAATCCTTAAATCAATCATGCTTTGTAGGACCACATCCCTAGCACTATTAGGACAAAGCCACATTAATTAAAGATTATGCAGAAGTTGGATCCTCTAGAGTATACATAATGTTCACTGCTGTCAAGTATGTGCCTGGATATTAGCATCTTACCCAATCAAACCCAGCAACATTTTAATTAAAGCTACAAATTTTACTTATATTCCTATAGAAAATTATATGTTTTCATTAAAAAAAAAAAGAACCCAAGAGAAAAGGTTGTCTCTCTAGAATTTTTAGTGTGGTAAGGTTTTTCAAATGCAGCAGAATGTAATACTAAGATATGCAATTGGAAGGTATTAATGGCAAACTACACTTTTAAAAAATGGGATGCTTAATGAATTTTAATGAAGGGAACAAGGTTCTCCTGCTAACAGAGGCCTCTGAGGTCCAGTTTAGTAAAACATCAAAAGGAGAAATTTATTGAAATATATACTATCATCCTGAGCTTGCTTCCAAAATTATTGAGTTCAAACTTGTTTAAATTGATTCTCCTATTGAGTATCGCCTGAAGTTTTCCACTAAGAGGATCATCTGACAGAGGAAAATCATGGTTCCCTACCATCACTTCTTCCCCACCCCTCTTATGTTGCACAGTACTTCATCTTTGTCATGGGTGAAGAAAGAGGAAGCAAACAAAGACTACGTGGCCCATTCAGTGGGTGTTTTTATCAAGCCGCTTTTCCTGCACGCCGCAGGAGATGGCGGCAAGTTCCATTTTTTAAAAAATAAACCAACTTACAGGGGTATTATTTTGTGATGAAAAGAAGGCCAGAAGGAGTGAGAGACATCTGGGAGGCGGACAGAGGCATCAAAAGGACCTGCAAAAATATGTGAGTGGGGCAGTAACGAGCATGCAATGAAACACTCATCTGATGACTCTCTGAAATCTGAGTGGAAAGAAAACAATGGACTTGAGTATCCATGTTTCTTTGTAATATTGAACTTTTTTGTTTTAAAAATACATCAAGCCCTAAGTGTAAAACATATTCTTATCATCACAAGCAGAATATTCAATAAATAACAATTTCTAAATTGCACTCCTTCCAATAAAAGTAGAATCAGAGGAGGCTTCTTCGAATTGGTAAATATCTCTACAGAATGCACTGGTACATTTTTAAAAGGAAGCATTGGATTTAAAGTTATATAATAGCTAAGGTCCCCTCTACAAGGATTCGCTTTTGCGCCTGGTTAGGCGATTATGCGCATAATCACTGAAGCGCATTTACGCCTAATACCTCTGCACGAGAGGTGGCGAGAGGCGGCGAAGCGCATTAACGGATGACCAAAATGCGCTTTACAAGTAGTTAATGCGCATACGTGCTTGTTCACATAGCCAAAATGCGCTTTAACGGCCGGAGCAAAATACAACTCGCTGTTTAACGCGCATTCGATAATGCGCATAATCAGAGGGATAGCGCGCCTCTACGCCCGATTTGCGCTCCGTTCTTGTAGAGGTAAATTTTTTAATGCGCCTTGAAAGAGCTTTAAATGCCTCTTGTAGAGGCAGCCAAATACTAGAGCCTCATAGGGCATGTTTACACCAGCCATTTATCCTGGGGTTGGGACCTGAGTCCTCCCTCTTTCCCGCAAGTAGTGGGGCTCTTCAAACGGGTATGGAGATGTGCAGGGGGGGCTCTGTGCCCATCGAGGGTGGGGGGCAGCATTTTCACCATCTCCGGGATGGCTCTCAGCATGGTGGGGTGCCAAATTTCAAGTTTTTTTCCCCAAAAAACTTACCTTTGCTGCAGCATCACACCTACGCAATTGCACAAACCTCTCCCTTCTTAAATACAAACAAACACGCAGTGCCAGGAACATCCCTCTTGACTTCCAGGATGTCACACTGGCGTGTGCACCCTGAAACACAATCCCAGAAGCTGTAAAGCCCGAGATCCTCCCCCCACCCACCCCAGAAGGCCTGCAGGTATAGATGAGTCCATATTCTGGACAAATATATAGAAATCAAGGTATTGATTCATGCATCGCAGTGTTGCATGTACAAGTGAGTGTGATGGTTGTTTAGTCCCTGTGAGTGGAAGTGGCTATACAACCAAGCCCCTATCTGTCCTTGGGTGGTTTACCATGGTGAACAAACGAGGTACTCTGGCTAGTCCCCCCTGACAAGCCAGAGTTGGAACACAGGAAAGGCAAGGGAGAGAGACAACCCAAGAGAGAGAGTGGCAAGTTATATTCACAACGACCCATGATTTAAAGAACAAAACAAAACTGGTTTGTTTTGACAAGTGAATCAGGTCAATGTAAAATGCAATGCTAAGCATACTTCCCAGGGAATAAGTCCCCTTCACTTTCTCTCTCCTTTTCTCTTTCCCTTCCCCCACTCCCCCCTTACATACACAGTATTATAGCATAGAAGGAAAAATGTCTTGATAGTAAGATCCATATGACAGTGGAACAGTCTACCCATGGAGGTTGTGAGTTCTTCATCTCTGGAGGTTTTGAACCAGAGATGAAGATCCAAACGGAGAAGCAGGTAAGAAATAAATTTATTATTATTATTATTATTATTATTATTATTATTATTATTATTATTGAAGAAGAGGCTGGACAGCCACCTCTCAGGGATGGTTTAACTGGTTTTCCTGCACATTGCAGAGGGCTGGACTAGATGACCCTTGTGGTCCCATCCAACACCACAGTTCTATGATTTTATGAGGGTATGTGAGAGTCGTAGCTGTACGGATGGAATCAATTGAATGGGGCTTTCTCATCCAAATCATACTGCACTAGGAGGAAGATTGCCACTCTGGTGAGAAAAATCTATCTGATCAGTAACTTGAACTCAGAGAAAACTGTTCCAGTAACCATTCCTTCACCCTCATATTCAATCCAGGCTGAAGGGACTATCAACCCAAACTGAAAAGGAGCCCAGTCTCTGATTGTGTAAGAAGGTCTTGGCATTAGATTCATTTGACATATCTAAGATTTATATGCCTACTAACACCTAAATTACAGTTATATTTTGGAAGCTGATAGCTCCTGTACCATACTACAGTTAAGCAAAATTCAAGTCTCTGATGTTCACTTTTCTTTATTTCTGTGTGTGTGTGGGGGGGGGGGAATAGTAATTCTGAGTGATACTGTGGAATGTTGGTTGCCTGTGACATTGGTCATATTTTACATCTGTGTCTATGTGGCTGGACATGGCCTTGATCAATCCTCCAATGTCATCTCATTTTCATTGTTTGCTATCAAGGTTACGCATTACAGCCTGATAGCAAAAGAAAGCTCCACAAATTCATATTAAAAAATGGTGGCTGGAAAAGGCTATATTCTCATAGATCAACAGGATGCCAAGTTGTTATACATAATTCTCACCCTATATTTGTTCATATTTTGTAAAGTAGAAAGTTGCATTATAGAAACATACAAAGGTCTCATTTTTGAAGAAAGGCACAATTTTACCACTGTAAGTGATACATTCAAAGATTACAAACAACTTGTCGAAACACCTCTGATAATAATTTGTTTCATTTCTGTAGCCAAACACCCAGGACGGATTTGCTTTCCTCATTCATAAGTTTACTGTCTGACTTTTCACATCGCATGCCTGATCGCACGTTTTAAAGAGATGCTGAGCTTGATTGTCAGCCCAGGGCATCTGTGATTTTCTGGCAGCCTCTGTTGTCTTCCAGCTGTGTTAGCACACAGTGAGGTGGACATGTGATGCTGCTGCTATACACTGAATTCAGTCAATCAGCACTAACCATTATCATTGAGGATAAGCAATTGTCAGGCAAAAGCAGCTGAATCCAGGCTGACTTCAGACTATAGTGGCGCAAGCATGTGACTATGCTGGGTGTAATGACTAAAAACCATGACTTCCATGGGTTGAGCTGGTTATGAGAACTGGCCATATCAGCCAATTTATTTGTTGCATCAGTGGTACAGGGAGCCCTTAGGTCGATGTTTCAGCAGATTTCTCTGAGCAATTATGCTTTCAGCAGGCATGCTGATCCTGAGGTTGGGATCAACATTTAGAGAGGGACAATAACTCAGTGGTAGAGTATATGCATTGCATGCAGAAGATCCCAAGTTCTGTCCCTGGCATCTGTCAATTTTGCTTTCTTTCCATTTCTCATTTTTTCCAATTGTCCATTTGCCACATTACTTTCAGATTAATATTTTTTAGTTCACATAAAAATTCACGATCGGTTTTGTGCATATTTTGCCAAATGCACACAATTTCCCTACAATTTTGCCTACTGGACACATTTTTACAAGCAACTTTCCACAATGTCATACCTTTTTAACATTATTTTTACGAATATACACAGGTCTGTGCATACTTTCCCCTAGTATGCACATCTTGGTATGCTTTTTTGATTGGAGAACTCCACTGTAAATTTCAGAGAAGTGCCAAATGCGGAAATATATCTGTTTGTATAAAAATGAGAGCCAAGTGAATTTCTTCCCCATTCCTTAACAAGATTAAGAAGCAGGTGATGTGAAAAACCTGTGCCTGAGACCCTGGCAATCTGCTGCCAGGAGACTAGACAGTTCTGGGCTACAGGGACAAATATGTTGGCCTTCTAAGTTCCTGTTCAAATTAATATGGATCGTGCACAGGGTTGAACAGATATAGCCCCTTGGATTGGTAGCATAACTCCTTCTGATCTTAGCACGTCAAATGCTGATTTTGCCTTATCTCATCACTAGAGCCAAAGCAATAGAATCAATTGCCTTAGTGGGCCTCAGAATGGACGTACACATTAATAAAATCCAGAACTTGACTGACTATACATGAATTTTAGACTGATACAATTTAATGTTTGGATATAATAATACACCCCTACATTTATCCTACAATGCCATATATCCACGGGGTGAGAAATGCACAAAATGTAATAATGCTGCCTACAAACACATGTAGTTCAGTCTGACTCATAAATCAATTCCTTCTCGTTTGTTTAAAAAAAGATCTAAAATTTGCAATGCAAGGCTGTGCAATAAAAAGGATGAAATATTGAGAGACTTTTGGAAATCCTGATTTGTCTTGTTCAAACAAGCTTATCTAGTAATCATTAGAAACCTCGGAATAATATATGGTATTATAAAAGCTTATTTTAATCTGGCCCAAATGCTAATCCCATAATGAATCTCTTCCCAAGTGATAACATTTCTTTCAATTGTAACTGGAATAATAAAAATCTCAAACTATTCTGATTGAAATAGTTTGGGAAACAATTTACCAGCATCTCCCTTCATTAAAACAATGAGAGTACTTAATGTTAATGTAGGTGTGCATATGTGTGTTGGTGAGTACACAAACAATCTAATAAATTATACTTACTTGAAATGTCCTCTGGCCAAATACAAGTCTGAAGAGACAATAGAACTAGCACATCCTAAGATGCCCTTCTGAGGTATAGTCAGCAGTGTTGGAACTGCTTCAGCATGAGTTAATCCCATGCGACATGGTCATGTGTGTGAATAACATATTCTAGTGGATTGGCCAATTGATAGGTGCAGCTGTGGCCCAAGGTATCCCAGGGCCTCCCCAATCACCTTCCCAATCACCACTGCAACAGCCTCTACTACTGCCATAATCGCCACTACTGCACGCACGCACACAAACACTCCAAATCACAACAAGTGCCCATCTTTTGACTCACTCTGAGGACCTGGTCAGAACAAGCCAGAGGGTTGGGCAGGCTCTCTAAAAAGTTGTGTCGACATAAGGAGGAAGTAGCCAGTGCAGTTTTTCGGAGGGCTGGTCAGATGAGATATTTACACAGCATTAAATGGTCATTTGAAAATTATTAAGTATTAGCAAGGTTTGGAAAACCTACCTTGGGCTTCCTTCAGGGATTAGTGAAGACACATGCATTGGTTCTAACCCTTTAGCATACATTTGTCACCATTTTTTTATATTCAACACCTGAGGGCAATACTGCGACTGAAGATGCTTGTTCTGCTTACAGTGTTCAAGGTGAGAAATTGATGAGGCATTCACTTTCACTTTTATATAAGCTTGCTCCAATACTGTTAAAATACATAAGAAGTATTACCTGAACCCACAGTTCCCAATGAATGCAGTCCATATCCATTAATCCAAGAGTGAGCTAGTGTTTTTCACACCCGGGGAGGGACCACTGTTTATTCTTACAGTCTCTTTATTTCTGTTGTGGCTCAATACTTCAGAACTGACCACCATCTTTTTTTTAATGTCAACAAGACTCAGTAAATTTTTATTGCTCACAGTGATGTGAAAATTGATGGAGCAAATGCGGAGATTCTGAAAATCATGAAGTATTGCCAGAACACAAGTTGTACTTGGGAAAACTCCCTCCTAACAGCTTTTGCTCTTCTTCCGTCTCTGCAGAAAGAAAGAAAAAACACATATCATCACTGGATCTTTTTCTCTGTGCTTTCTATCATGTTAATTAATTGCAAACACACAATCAATGAACACCCGTCTTGTATCTTGACCCTGAGATTAGAGGTTGTATGAGACACCAGCAGCAATTGTAATTTATAAGCATGTGCCTTGTGCTGATGGGGATAAGAGGCAAGACACCCCTTATTTGGTTAAACTAGTCCACAACCTTCATAACATTTAGTAGAGGAGATCTGCAATGAATACTGAACTACAGTTTGGGCAAATCCCTGGGCTCTGGTAGGAGCAGCTTCTCAATCTCTTCCCTTCTTCTAGCTGTGGGAAAGCTTGATCCAACTCAAAGTCTGAAACGCATCTTCTTGGCTGTTTCCAGTTTCCCCCCAACCATACTTCAAGCTATATTGAGGGAAGCTTGCTCGCATTTCTGCCCCCAATCCCCACAGCTTTTGATGAGTGACGTTAACAAGCCACAAATAAGTTCTATTCATTGGCCTAAAGCCTTGAGCTGTAGGCGTATGGAATCTCCCCTCACCTTTTTGGTGCCTGTATGCCAATGACTGTCCCTCAATCCACTGCTTTCTCCGACCAGATATATCTAACCTATCCCCAAACCTTGCTCATACAATTTACTACTTCACTCTTGACTAGACAGTATGGAGTTGACAAATAAAAAGAAAAAAGCAAACCATTCCAAAATCAATCTCAAATGAGGAAAGAACAATCTTATTTGTACCCTTTGTGATGAGTTAATCTTGCACTGCATTCAAGTTGGGTAGGGACAGAGTCCAGCTGTTTGCCTGGGTTGTCATCCTGTCTCTGTCTATGGTGAGGCACAAGGCTCCCCAACACTCACTTGGAGGCTAGGAGGAGAGGTATTGTCCTATTCTGTTGTTATTGTACATTATGCAGTTGTGATAGGTGATTAATCATTGCCATAATGCTCCTGATGGTTCCACATGGACCTGTGGCCTGATGGGAATCCACCAGGAGAAGAGCTTTCAGTGTGGTGACCCCCTTCCTATGAAATTCCCTGCCTTTGGAGGTCAGGTAGGCACCAACGTTGTGTGCTTTCGGTGCCTTCTGAAAACATTGTCATTTCAGGAAGCCTTCTTTGAGTGACTGGCTGCAGTTTCATCAGAACTTGGTTTTATTAGAACTCCATTTCTTTTTAAAACAATAGTAACTATTTTAACATGGTGTTTTTATTCTTTTATCCTATCTGCTGTTCACTTCTCTGAAATCTTTGGGATGTGAAGCAGTATACAAATATTGTAAATAAATAAAATGAATAAATAACCACAGGAACAAAATATAAAAAAACAAACATTGAACCCAAAAAGGCGGGTTTTGTGCTTGGATGGAAAGAAAAAGATACTTTTTCTATTGTTTGAAAGTCTAGATTATTCCTACCAACAAATATCTGCAATGATTCCTTATAACACTAGTAGACATCTCAAGTTTTCTCTCATTTTTTTAAAAAAAATACATAACAGCAGTTTATATAATAACAAAATTGCCTTATATAAAAGCATATGATGGATTGCTTTAAAATATTATTTTTGGATCAGCATCATTTCATTTAAGATTTAAAATAACTGATCTAAAACTCCTCCAGATATTTCTCGACTCCAGCATATGATCATTAACACATACCTTTATGTAGTTTTTTTTCTTAACAAGGCATAGTTTCAAACTATCCATTGCCTTTTACGCTTCACACAAAATATATAAGTGTTCAACACTGTGTCCCTGATTCAGCAGTGTGAAAAAAGAGACTTTTGTGTGGGTGGAGGTTCAACAAATAAACATTACTCACGCTTCGTAATTTCGGTTATTAACAAGTACAGTATCTTAATAAGTATATTTAGCTTTACCTTAGAAATAAAATATTGGTTATTTTTATTCTTGTCTAATACTACATGAATAATTCAATGGGATTGTGTTTGATCTGTTTAAGTATGTGTGGGGGAAGCAGTTAGGTATTTTGCATGCTCATTATCTGTTCCCTCTATTTTGATTTCATTGATGTAGCATCTAATATGTGACTTTGTGCACATCACTTCCACTGTTTATGTATTTTATGCCTCCCACACTCTGTGGGTACCATCCAGTGAATGTTCTTCACAATTAAGTCCTATTGCAATCATTGGCCTGATTTCATGCTTCTTTTTTCTTTTCTGTTTTAATGAAATGTCTCCACTGAATTCAGCAAGTCTGTAATTGTGCATTTTACTGTGCATTTTGCCTCTATGAATACCAAAGGGACTTCATAGTGATTGCATTCCACTAAGTTGTTCCCCATATGTTGTTCCCATAGTTGTTCCCATACCTCATATGTATGACCAGTCACCACATGTGTTTTTTTCCCCATTGGTCATTTATGTACACTTCAAGAGTAGTAAATTGTGTTGTTGTTGTTGTTGTTTTTAAAATCAGCATGTTAAAATATCTTCTGACACACAGTAACAATATTGCTACCAGTGTATTTCAAGCCATAATCAAAGGCATTCTTCCAGAGCACTCTGTTTTCCAAAAATTAATAATAAAGTGGAATTGGATTGATTAAATATAGTGGTATTCCCTTATGCCCCATACATTGCCTTGCCCCATACATAACACTGTTAGTATCACTCTAAACTTGATAATGTGCATATTGCTAAGAAGAATAAACTGCTATTATAACTGTTTCTAGAACAAGTTGCTATAGCTACAGCCAAAAAATAGTTCTCTGTATAAGGCATTGTGGGCACTCTGGAATTCAATGCTCATTTTTTTAAAGAAACATCTGAGAATGCAAGTCACTGGTAAATATTGTGATGGTAGGACAGAAAGGAATGCTATTCACAGTTTCAGCAGACTTTTTAGCCCTCTTCAGGTGTTCTCAAAGCATGTTGCTTAAACACCCAAGGACAGGGAGAACTCTAGTTTCCAGGTTATGTGGAAAGCTCCCACGTACAGGGGAGCCTCTCCTCTTCAGAGAGTTGCCCTCCATGCATACAGGGTGACAAAAAACCAACAGAGGGAAGGGCTGGAGCCCTCCTCTTTCTTGTGTGTTTGAATATACTTTGAGAATGCCTGAATACGGCTGATTGAATAAAATTGATTGAACTGATCATGGAACCACAAATCTTCATTTTTTAAATTCAAATCTTATTCAGGCATTCAGCCCAAATGCATGGCACAAAGTGTGTTTGGGGCACATCATCCCCATCCCATCATCCCTGCATGCACCACCTCCATCCTTCTACTCTCACCCTTCATGCTAAATGCACAAAGGTCAGGGCTCAAGAGGCTAGTGCTGGCATGCATGAGGACATTGGGGTGGGGCCAGCATATGCGCCCACAGCCCCATACACTCTTTGTGTTTCCACTAGTTCAGACTGAATAGCTTAATAATACAACTTAGAGCAGTACATTGTCCAGCCCTCTACTGAATGTGAGAGTTCAAGCTGCATTGAACTGGATACTTCCTCCAGATATTGTGGATTAAAATCAAATGTCATAATTACATGACTTGCAGAACATAGCCAACACATATTTCTTATCAGTATAACTAACTAGGCAAAAGCCATCAGGCCTTGGCAAGCAGCAGGCTCGAAAAATTCAGGCTCCATGACCCAGAAGAAGCTGGTTGGCATTCAAAAAAGGCAAGAGCAGGAGTAGCACAGTTAAAATGAGAGATGGATGAATCTATCGGTTTTGGTTTCTCTCAGTTTCTCATTTTTCCAGGCTTAATTTTGTTTCATCCCTTTTCTGCATCCGTTTGTAGTCCACATCAAAATTTGTACATGTTTTCATGTGCATTTCTTCAGATAGACTAAGGATGGGGGAGACATTTGTTTGGTCACATTTCAATGCAAACTGAACACAGTTGGGCTTCCTGGAGCAATATGCGAACTCAGACACAGTTATCCTTCAGTATTTAATTGGAGAACAAGGCAGTTCTCCATTTTTTAAAAAAAAAATGCATGCAAAATGAGTATATTATGGGAAAGTGCAACCAAAGATGGATATATTAGTGTAAATAGCATGCAAATATGTGTTATATTAGGGAAAAGAGGATGTGCAATAACTTGTGGAATTGATTGTGTACCAGCCTCTGGAATGGCTTGTAAAACAACATGCAATAACCTGCGCAATGGCTTCTATGAATGGAATTGATGCATTGGATTTGACACTTTCATAAGGATGAAAATAGGGGCAATGTGCTATTTAGCATTAGTGCTAATATACATTATGTTGTGCTAACTAACGTAAGCTACCTTTTGCACAAGGTTAATAGTAGAGATGTGCAGGGCCCCCCCGGATCGGATCGGACCCGATCCCGATCTGAAAATCGGAAGTCCGATTTTCGGATCGGCCATAGGCTTGCATTGAGGGAAAGAAAGCTTTCCCCCAATGCAAGCCTATGGCTGGGGTGAGTGGGGGCCTAGCTCCCTCCCTCCCTGTCCCTCCCTCCTCCCCCCTCGGGCTCTTACCTGCTGGGGCGGCAGCTTCCCTCCGGTGCATCGATCTACTGAGGAACAGGCTTCCCGGCCTGTCCCTCAGTAGCGCGCCGGGTGATGATGTCATCACCCGGCGCACTACTGAGGGACAGGCCACGAAGCCTGTTTCTCAGTAGGTTGACACACCAGAGGGAAGCCGCTGCTCCAGCAGGTATGTGGGGCCCCCTCCCTCCTCCCTCCTCCCCCCTCGCGCTTCTTACCTGCCGGGGCCATCTGCTGCTGTCCACTGGCACCCGCGGATGGCCTCGGCAGGTAAGCCTCCTCCCTCCTCTTGCCCCTTACCTGCCAGGGCCGTCCGCGGGTGCCCGCGGACGGCAGCGGATGGCCCCAGCAGGTAAGGAGCACGAGGAGGAGGAGGAGGTCCATTCCTCCGATTTTATCCGAACCAGATCGGGTCCTTCAGGACCAGTTTGGATGAGATCGGACGATCCAGAAGCCGGGATCGTAATCGGATAATTTTATCCGATTTCGGTCAGATCAGCTTCGGATCGTGGCTCAGACCTGATCCAATGCACACCCCTAGTTAATAGTACTCGCTGGGACAATGGATTTCTATCACACCAGCATACACTACTGGCATTGCGCTAGTCATAGCTTACACTAGCACAATGTAATTTACATTAGCGCTGATGCCAAATAGGATACTGCCCAAGGTTTTCACAAGTGGTAGAAGTTGTGTGCTAACAGAATGACACCATTGGATACAACCCAAGGTGTAACTTCTTTTCTTTTTTCCTAAAATGAATTTAGTACTGGAATAGAAGGAGCAGTGATTTGGGTGACTGATTGAGACAATGGCAGCTCGCATTATTTTGAATGGAAAAATCCAGTGTTACGAGCGACTAAGATTTTTGTCACATGTTTATTTGATACTGTGTATCTTCTGTCTGATATCTTGTAAAAAGAGCCAAAATGTACCCTTGACCTCCCATACTTCGCCCCATTTTCCAATCTCTGACTGTTTTACAGGGTTTTGGCATTTGTGACTCAAGATTTAAGATTGCCACCAGGTCATTTCAATCTTGTTACAAGTTCTGTATTTGTGTGTATACACTATTTTCCCTTCAAATGTCAGTGGTTTGTCCTTGATTTACTTCTAGGTGACAGAGTGAGCCAATTATGTGTGAACACAAGCTATTTAAGAGTGCTTGCAGATAGCAATGCTTTTTTTGTGGGGGAGGGTGACTTTGAAGCAAGAGCAGCCAGAAACCTTTTGATCTTTGAACATCTGCCTCATTGGGTCAGCCAGAATGCAGCCCAATATCAGTCCTCCACTGAATCATCTAGCAGCTCTCCCTCTATGCCAAACAGTCCCTTTCTGCCTTGCATATCCTTATCCAGATTCCTGCCATGATTCAGCAACAGCGGGAGAAGCAAACATGCCTGGAAATTTCAATTTCTGAGAACAACCTTCCTGCTAATGTGAACCTGAGTTCTTGCCCTAGTAAGCTTAATTGGGTGTCCCTTAGATAGTCCTCTAAATTAATAAAACCATGGCATTTGTGCTCATCTTTTCTTCCTACAGTGCCCACAGTGGCATATTTGTATTCTTTAGCACAATGGGACTCAGTCTTAATTGGATTTTCTAGATGCTATTCTAATACATTCAGTAATAATAATAATACTCATAAATATTGCAGCCTTCACTAAATGTAGAACCACTTGAGGATTTCTAAAGTTTGGGCAACAGGGTGATAATTGTGGCCTAACTAAAACATGCTCTGCTGTTTGTTATGTGAATATCATAAAAGCAGAACACTGGAAGAGTTCACACAGCCATCTAGTCTAGCCCTCTGTTGCAAAGCAAGACTACCCACAATGCCCCATGGAATATGTACAATTATAATAACTTGACACAATACAAGGAGAAGGCAGGTGTACCACAGGTCTGGGCAGAAGAATTAAGTCTAGATATCTCATCCTGGTGCAAACCATACTACATGAGGAACATGCACATATGTTCATGCACAGGTAGCAGTTATTAACCCACTTCCTTCTAGTCCCATAGCTTGTAAACTCAAAGTCTGTCATGGGCAATTGCTTGAGAGTAATCTCATGGCACGTGGTGGGAGAAACTATTTAATGCTTGCTTTTTCATCAGTTCTGGCCATTGGATTGGGTTACTGTAATCTAATTTTCCAATATTTTGAGAGGGTACCATTATTTAAGATGATGCAGCAGAGGGTTTTCTACATTTACTTTCTTTTTTAACAAGAATAAATATGTTGCCGCCACTTCAAGAGGTGGCGGATCTTTAAACAGCATGCAGCATGCAGTATTCTCATTGACACAGAATTGCCCAACAATGGGAACAATCCTACATAATGACATGGTGTCATTCCCATAGGCATTCTTAGTAGTAGTAGTAGTAGTAGTAGTAGAAGAAGAAGAAAGATGGCTGCCTCATTGGTCATCTCCTCTCACCCCAACAATAATAAGCCTGAGAGCAATGCTACAATGGACCATTCTGTAGCAAATAAAAATGTTGCTGTGCTGTTATGATTGGAGCTCCACCACTTCATGAAGTGCTGGTAAAGCTTTTGTTCATGATAAAGCAAAAAAAGGGGGTGAGTAGTAAACCCACTGCTGCCAGATCTTAAATAATGGTAAATTCACCAACCTAAAATTAATGACATTCACCCAATTCTTCTCAAAATACCTGAAATCTACACATTTATGGGGGACAGATGGACAAATGTGGGAAAGATATTCACCCCCATCTAGTGAGAATTTTAGACCAGCCTTCCACAACTTGGTGTCCAAGTTGGGAATTATGAAAGCTTTAGACGGACCCAGACAACAATTTCACTCTCCTTTAGAAATCCTATTTATTTCTGCTGGTTACCTCTAATCTGGAAGTGAGTAGAGATGTGCATTCTAAACAGACATGGTGGCTGGGCTGCAAACAAAATGCATGGGACAGTGAGCAAAGAAAGGCAGCGCTTTCACCTATAAGTCAACATTTGGCATTGTAGTCAAGTGATGAAAATGTCTTCATAAGGAGAGCCTCACCTTCCTGAATTCCTATCCTGTGTGAGGTAAATCATCCCAAGGGTTGATCCTGATGGGAGCCGAGAGAACAACACTCGGCTGTGCTATTTCCATGACAGACACTCCAATTTGTGTTCATTTGGCTTGATTTCATAACTTATTGCCCACCTTTCTTTTTGCCCTGTTTGTTATGGGATGTATGATGTGAACTGTTTCCAGACTCATTACTGTTGCCTTTGCCTTAGCTGCCTCAATTTCAGTAGCAATGGTTATGGATTTCTCTAATGTCAGATCTGATTCAAGCAGTAGGCATTCTCTAATGTGAGGCATAACTGTTTACAATGAGCTTATCTCAAGTCATTTCATCTGCCATGTTTCCAAACTCACATAACAACCCGTTCCCTTAAAGCCAACCATACCATTGATTTTCCTGGTGGAGTCCATAGTGTCCTTTTGCTATGTTTATTTTAGGCTCAAAAACTGTTTTTAAAAAGACAAACACCATTGGGAGCAAAACATATTTTTTCATCCACAAGGAGAAGAACATAAAATACACAGAGCGCTTGCATTCCAGGCTGTTGGACATATAGTACAGTGCTCCCCCTGACCCCACTCCAGAAACCTCTGAGTAAAGACTGACAGATCATTATATATATTTCTGTGTAACCCAAACAAATAGGGCTACTGTGATATAATACCTCGTGGGGTGGTTTCAGATACAGGAAACTGAGATCCAGGTTCCTATTCATCTATGAAGCTTACTTATTAATCTTATTGGAGGCACAGGCAGCCTCAGTGGCATGGAGCACCTTTGGTCACCTTAGGCAGATATATCAACTATGATCCTATTTGGACAGAGATAGCCAAACTACAGTTACCCACATTCTAGTAACCTCTCGTTTGGATTACTGCAGTGCATTCTGGGGATGCCTTTGAAAATGGAAACCTCAGCTAGTCCAAGATTGTTAATGGGGACTGTCCAGAGTGATCATAGTATGCCAGTACTTTTCCAGCTGCACTGGCTGCCAATACACTTCCAGGCCAAATTCAAATGCTGGTATTTTTTTTAAAAAAAAATCTTTTTATTTGCAACACAATAACACCAAAAAGCACAAATTTCATACCATAAAAAAGATCAGTATACAACATAGGCATATGCACAGGGTGTGCCAGGTGTGCCTAGGCATACCCTCATTTCCCAGGACACCTCTGCTTTCCTGCCCCCCTGCTTGAATTGGGGCTTTTAAAAGGATGGGAAAGCCTCTGGAGAGCCACCATTAGCATCCCTGGGGGAACTACACACTTTCTGGAAGCCCTGAAAAGCACACTTTCTCACCCCCACTGCTCCAATCAGGGCCTTTAAGGTGTACACCTTAATGAAATTAGCTGGGCACGCCCATGACAGACAGTAATCATCATCATCCCTCTTGATATAGAGGGGGAAAAGAACACAGAGGCTCAATTCAGACAACACGATAGTCAATGGTAGGTTGACTAACCCTAACCTAACCCTAGGGGGTACTCCCCACACAACATGGTAATAAATAATCAACTGTGGTGTGGATGAGGATCAGCGCTGAGTTGACTATGGCAGCATTCAGATGACACAATAGTCAAAACAACTGACGATTTCCCCCCCACACCAGTTGTTTATTGTGTCATCCGAATTGAGCCAAAGCAGGGGAAGGGAAGATTTAATACTTCCATTTCAAATATATGTGTTAATATAAGCAGTCCATATATCTAAATAAGGAGTCTATAAGGTGTTCTAGTTTATTGGAGACTGTGACCTTTTTGAGATAAAATACAACAAAGTCTTCAATATATCCCTTTTTTCCTTTGGGGGGGGGAGTCTTAAACTCAGGAAATGGAAACTTAGTTTGGAAAATGAACAATGATGAGTTGGAGCTGGAGAAGGAAAATGTAAGATATAAAAGTCTGCACAGAAAGGCAGAGATGAAGAAAGGAGAGGAGGGGAGGGAGGGATTAAACTGTATACTCCATGTGTGAGAGAGGGAGGGAGGGAGGAAGGGAGGCATACACACACACACACATAGACCCCCCCCCAATTGTTCAGGAGCCCACTCAATAAACATTATCAGCACATTATTGTGGTTATTTGACTTGGTCTTCAAGGGTCATTTTGTGTTATGCAACCTTTGTAAGATGTTGATTAGGAGTTTAAAACACACAATTATTGAAAAAGCAAATGGGGGGGGCTTTTTAAAGTCCTTTTATGAAGGTTGAACATTCCTGGTAATGAAACCCTTCTTAAAAAGTGACAAAATTGATATTAATTCCAATTAAGGGAATATTCTTATGCTGAAGCACTCATTACCATAGTAACTGTAGTGCCAATGCAAACCACTGTCTTCAATGGAAATGAAATCTCATGGATCATTATGAGCCCATGAAAGATTTTGTAGACAAAACCACCCCTGTCTTCACTGTATTTTAAATATACTTCACATACCAACGTAGCATTTTAATTAATGTTATGCTGGTTTCTCCCCACATCCTTCTTAAAATGGCATCTAATTACATAAACAATAATAAATCACTTAAAATTAGCATCCTGAAACCTAGAATTTTACATCTAATAAAAACTCAGCTCTAATTGCAAGAAGTGGATACTCTTGACTTCCTAATCATATCCCAGAATATAAATATTCAGAGATTATATTATTTTATTGAATGTGCACTGAAGGAAAAAAGAATGAAAGATCCCAGTTAAATTTATATTCTTTTGCAATTTGTCTTGTCATTGTCCAGTAGTATTAAGGTCTAAAATCAGCAATTTGCATAGTTTTGCATCATCATCATCATCATCATCATCATCATCATATGTTTATTTCTTAAATGAATGAGACGTGTGTACAATTGAATAGGATAGCACCCTGTTTTTACCACTTGTTTTAAGGTGGCTGGTGGGAATGACAGTTGGTAGCCATGGCAGCAAGTCTGAGAGTGTTGGATATAACTAGTTAAGAATGTTGCAGATCAGACATATAAATTTATAAAGATAAGGTCCATAGTTCAACTCATTTGCTGTCTCATCTCTTCTTTCTAGGGGTGTGGATAGGCCTGGCATCAAAAATCGTCATGGTTGGGTACCTGCTGAGGGCCCCCGCCTCAGCAAGAGCCCACTGATAAGTTCCCTGGACTTGTTCCTCTTCTTCATCATTTTACCTGTTTGTTCTCTTGCCTCCCACTCTGCCCAGACAACAGTGCTGGTGAGAAGGCAGAGCAGGAGATGTCACTGTCTCCTTCCTCACTGACACTCAGCCTGTCAAACAAGCAAGTTAAGCAATGGTGAGTAAGAGGGTGAGGAGCAGGAGCAGCTGCTGACAATGGCAATGAGAAGGTACACTAATTGAGAGAGGGACGCATCAAGGGTATCTTGCCAATAGGCCTGCAAAACCCTGGAGCTGGTCCTGGGTATGGGGACTGATCTCATCACATTTATTATCCTCTCCCTTATAGATGACATCCAGTGAAACCCAGATCACCTATGTTGAGATTATAGCTGAGAGTGGTGGTGGGTTGTTGTTGTCAGATTCTTTACAACAGTGTGTTATTTGTTGCACCAATAATGGTGTAAGCATAAGACAATTCAATTTTTAAAAATCAGGACAGAAGTAAGCCTTTAGCTATGGGGAAAAAAGTGTTGTATTATTCTATTACACCACCACTATGTACCAGAAATAAGACATAATAACTGTAGAAATGGCTTTCCGTGTCTTTCTGGACATAATTTGTGTCATCTATCCAGTCCCCTGAGGACCAAAATATCTTAAATTTCACATGCTGAAATGTTGTGAGCCAATGATGTTTTGTTGAACTAGCCAGTAAATTTGGCAGTGTGGGGAAGGGGGGATTTTGTAGGAGGTATGTTCAGAGAACCTATTAACCAATACGGTTTGTGCTCATACCTCCTACACACTGTTTTGAAAATTGATCCCTATGGGGCTAATTAACTATTATGCACTTTTCTTCTCTTTTCTCTTTTTTTCCAGAAAAAAATAACTTTTATGCTGAAAATGATTGTGAAACCAAAATCTTCCTAAACTTGCTGTCTTTCTTATTTTGAGAATCACCAGAGAATTACATCTCAGTCTTAGATGCTGCTACAACATAAGGAAAGAAGTAAGAGATGGGAAAAGAATCAGCAGTACCTCTGTACTTGCTCATGAATACTGCAATACCTGGACTGTTGGTGCTGCAATGGGATGGAGTGGCTTCAGTGAAGGGTGTCCTCTGATTCTGCAGTGATGTCAGCTTGCTGGGTCAGGAGCTCTCGCAATTATTTCAGATTTTCCTTATTCCATTCTTTTACTGTTTGCTCTGCCCTTCTTTGTATTTCTCCTAGGGATATATGAATTTGCAAATCTGGAGCTTGTCTAGGTTCTCTGAATTCCACCTCAAAGCTCACTCTGACCCATGTCCACATCAGATTTTGATCTTCTTCTTCAAATGAAAATCTGTACATATTTTATTTATTTATTTAGTACATTTCTAATCCACCCAGTAACTAATGGTCCCTGGGCAGATTGTAGCCAATTAAAAAACTAAAATGCCATTTTTGACACAGTTAAAACTATAAAACATAATTCAAACATTAAAAGAACAATGTACAATATAATGTAAAACAATCAACAGCACAGTAATTGACAAAGCAGCCATAATTATCTAAAACTGGCTTTCTAGTATTTCCAAATACATTCATTAATTGTACATATTTTCTAAACTGTATGTATTCTTCTCCCATTGATTAAAGCGCATTTGTGTGCATTTCTAAAAAATATGGATTTTTAATGCACATTTTTTCAAATATACTCATGTTGTAAAACTCTTTTTCGGGGGGGGGTCTGCAAAACACAAGACAAATCAGAAATGTCCACATATTTGAGTCCAGAAAGAGATAAACGCTGGTTAAAAAATAAAGTGAAATGAATTTCTCATACATCACTCATTCCTCCTGAGTTTTGGTTTAACTGGGAGAATTTCTAAAGGTAGTTCCAAACAGGAGCATGCCCAGCTTTGCTTGACCTTTCCGTTCCTTCCATTCATTTCCATTTTCTGCATTACCAATGCACATGTGCTGATAAAATATCCTCACCCCACCCCCCACCCCATGATCATACATGTGATTTCATCAACGTTGTTTAATGTGGAGTTTTATTGATGAACACATGCTCTCTTGGTGTTTTATCAATGGATGGAAAATGAACCACATGGGTTAAAAGAAATGAAAGCTGAAGAGACCTGTGCATTCGCAGTGTTCTCTACAGAAAAGAATAATGCTTAGCCCCCTGGCTCTCGAGCCAACAAACGATTCTTAACAAAAAATAATAGATATAGAAAAAGTAAATGGTGGGGCATTAGCAACTGCCAATAAGGAGCAGGGAACGTGTTAGGGACATACTGAATCAGGCTCGAAAGGCTGTACCTGGGACAACTTGAATGTTGATGGCACAAGGTGGACCAGCCAAGGGGTGGAAGGAAGGAATAGACTGAGATAATTTTCAGGAGAAAGAGAAGGAAAGATAGGTAATTAGGCTCCTCACCTACCATCAAACTCTCTCATTCAAGACTCCTGCTCTTGCTGCCATTTTTCGGAACAAAACAGATACTTTAGCCAAGGTGATAGGGTGATGTCAACAAAATTTAATACACAAACCAGTGGAGTATGTAAAGCTATCATGACTGAGCTTCTCTGTGAACTAGCTTTCAAAACAGTAGCTTTCAGGCTTAATATTTTTGAGACTAGCAATATATGACATGGGTTACAATTTTCTGATCCTTTCAAGAAGCTGCTTTAGGGTCAAACAACATGTTACATTAATTATATAGTGTGCAGCTGCCCCTTTGTGTGTGTGTGTGTGTGTGTTTTAATATATTCCAAAGTGTGCAAGTCTGAAATGACCCTTCTCCATGTAGGTTTAATCCCTCCCTCCCAGGCAGCTCTCCCTGAAACCCCTCCACCCATCAGTTAAAAAGGAAGAACGTCTCCACTGACAACCAAGGATTTTTTTCCATTCCTTTTTTCAATTGTCATGTGGGAAAGGAACAAATTTAGGGAAGGAAGTGACTGTGTCCCAATCCAGATTGGGACCTCACACACATACTTTGGAGTTTTTTTGGGAGGGGGGTTGGGGTGTTTTGTTTTGTTTTGTTTTAAAAAAGGGGCAGCTGCATGCTATGTAATTGACATAACATGTAAGTTTGACCCTTGTAATTCTGAGGTGACTAGGCCAGAGTTACTTTTAGAGCCATGAGAGGGACACAGACTTAGGTCCTCCAAGAAGAATTGAATCTCATGCCCACTTGGTCATATATTCGTTGTTGTATTTGATGCTGGTCTGTGTCACTGAAGGCTTTTTTATGCCTAGAAAATATGTGATTATGTCACCCAGTAATTATGTTGTTTTGACAATGAAGACCACATTCGAAGATAATTAACTCATGTCTGCATGTGTCAAATAAAGCAGAATTGTTCCTAGGTAAAATTATGAAAATGCTAAGGTTTGGAGGGGTTGGGATTTTTTCGTTGCATGAAGTAGCTACTCTGCATAACATGAATGAGTATGGGGTTGGCATATGGTAAACTATGTTCTGAACCAGAAAGCAATGAATGATTACCTGATATATACAGTATGGATGTATTAGCTCCACTTTAGAATCAGAGATAAAGGATTTGAAAATCAACTCTGCTAATGGTCATATTAAAGGAATTAAATATCAGAGTGGCATTAAAAAGGGCTATTATTATTAGGGATGTGCACTGGATCGGACCCGATCCACGATCCGAGTCCGGTCCAGTGGGAAATCGGATAAATTATCCGATTTCCGATCCCGCAGCTGGATCGGCCGATCCAATCCGAACCGGTCCGAAAAAGCTCCGAACCGGTTCGGCGGATCGGCGGATCGGCGGGCGCCCACTGGCGCCCACCGCCGCTTCCATTGGCGGGCGCCAGCGGGCGCCCGCCGATGAAAGTGGACAGCGGGGGGGGGAGGAGGGGGGCACTTACCTTCTCGGCCCGGTGGCTCCCGTCCGGCGCCGGCGCCTACTACTACTAGCAGGCTCCGCGGCCTGCTCTAGGGTGGCGCGCCGGGTGATGTCATCACCCGGCGCGCTACTCTAGAGCAGGCCGCGGAGCCTGCTGGTAGTAGTAGGCGCCGGCGCCGGCCGGGAGCCACCGGGCCGGGAAGGTAAGGAGGGGGTGCGTGGAGGGGAGGAGGGGGCGCGCGGAGGGGGGAGGGGGGAGGGGGGCCCTTACCTGCCCGGCCCGGCGGCTCCCGTCCGGCGCCGGCGCCTACTACTCCCAGCAGGCTCCGCAGCCTGCTCTAGGGTGGCGCGCCGGGTGATGTCATCACCCGGCGCGCTACTCTAGAGCAGGCCGCGGAGCCTGCTGGAAGTAGTAGGCGCCGGCGCCGGACGGGAGCCGCCGGGCCGGGAAGGTAAGGAGGGGGTGCGTGGAGGGGAGGAGGGGGCGCGCGGAGGGGGGAGGGGGGAGGGGGGCCCTTACCTGCCCGGCCCGGCGGCTCCCGTCCGGCGCCGGCGCCTACTACTCCCAGCAGGCTCCGCGGCCTGCTCCAGGATGGCGCGCCGGGTGATGTCATCACCCGGTGCGCTACTCGAGAGTAGGCCGCGGAGCCCGCTGGTAGTAGCCGCCGGTGCCGGACGGGCCGAGAAGGTAAGCAGTGGCGGGGAAGGGGGCTTACCCCCCCCCGGAGCCGTCCGCTTCTATCCACTGGCGCCCGCGGGCGCCAGCGGATGGAAGCGGGCGGCCCCAGGGGGGGTAGGGAGCGCGGGGGAGGGGGTTTACCTGCCGGGGCCGTCCACAGCGGACGGCCCCGGGGGGGGGGGAGTTAGGCCCCCCCTTACCCACCCGCCGCCATTTTTTCCTCATAGACTTGCATTGCAATGCAAGTCTATGGGGAAAAAAATGGCGGCCGATCCAAAAATGTACGATTTTTGGGTCGGGATCGGACTCGATCCGGTCCGGGGGGCCTCCGATTTTGTCCGAACCGGTCCGGGACAAAATTGGAGGTCCCGATCCGGGTCCCGATCCGATCCGGGGGGTCCGTGCACACCCCTAATTATTATTAATATTTTAAAGATTTTTCTCAATCATAAGAAGAGAACTATTTGCTTTTAAAAAATATGTTGGCAATAATATATAATATAAATTAGTATATATGTATGGAAAACATTAAAACATATAATTTCAAACTGAATTTAATCAGACCAATATATTGACTTCTGTGATATCTTAAGAATATGGGAGAAAGGCGTGAAAAATAGAAGATCATATTCACTTTCATAACTGGTAGTAGCTACATATTTGGAGCTTGCAGTTGTTGGTGAGAGCATGATCATCATGGACTACTTTGGGTACAGAAAGTTGGGAGGTAAATATCAAAATAAACCAATAAATAAACTCTGTTATTCACACACATTCATATATGAATTTTCAACACTTGAGAGGGGTTCACATTAACTCCACTGCACTTATAATGAGTACATGGATGGGATCTTGGGGCATGTAAGCTATCCCTGAACAGTACCAGAACCATGCACTGTCTCTCCCCTCTCTTGATGAACATGCAATTGACTTCTGTAAGAATAAGTACTCTGCATGCAGAAAGTCCCAGGCTCAGAGAGGGACTCTGACTAAGTTCATCAGATCAAAGGCAGGCAGCACACTGTTCTGGCAGTGGGCAAGCCTAGCTTGCACCCCACTGCACACATTATTTCAGCTTATGGAAGGGACTGCACATCAAGTGGTGACTTGTATGATGAATGAGTTTTCACAGATTGACTTGTATGGTGACTGGGTCTACACAGATTGAATACCATGGATAGAACTTCCTTATCCCTGAAAAAAACAATATTTTTCGGTGGAGTCAGATCAGACACTCAGCTGTGCATCATCCAGTGTTAAGCCATTGACTGATGACATCAATTGATGTGCATGCATGTAAGCAGTTTTCAAATATCGTTCAGGGATAGTTGTTGCCTGGCTTATTTTATTTTACGATAGCACTTAATTCAGGTCTCTTTAAGGGTTATTTAATCTTTTGTATTGGTGCTGCAATAATAGAAACCTTTAACAAGTCTCTGGGAAAGTTGTTCTCCCTATGGAGCAATATGTTAGTCTGCTATGCCCCGTTTTGTTGGTCCTGGTTACTCCTGTTGAAAAACAGGAACATAAAATCCATTACTTCATGTCACAATTGAATAAGCTGATTTGTCCCTGAGATGGAGCTTCTCACTTGAAACATAACAGGGGCAGGGGTGGGGAGGGATTTATACATTGTATTATTAGCACTTTTTCTCCTCTTATTTCTTCCACTTTTTTCCAGCCTTTTTCAGCAGCAATTTTCAATCATCTCATACTGGTCTACTATAGCAACACTACCACAGGCTAAACCAGTCACGGGCATCTCAAGCTGAAACATCAGTGATTGGCATTTGACACTTGTTTGAAACCTTCCCAAAAAACCCTGCTGTTATGAATTGGTACCATGACATCAGGCTTTGGTGCAGAATGGGCTGATATCCCCTTGAAGCATAGCTGGAAGTCAAAGTGGGCTGTGTCAGGCTGTCGAGGCCCCTGCCACCATGGGCCTACCTCCCCTAGGGCCTCAGGTAAGGATGAAGCAGTATTAACAATACTTTGAGCCTCCTCTGCTACTAGTAAAGGCAGAGCCAGAAGATAACCCTCTTCATCACCCCCACTGCCCTGCCATTTAAAGTAAGTGCTGGAAGGTGAACATCTTTCCAGCAGCATCTCATCTTGCAAGACAGACGGGGGTCCTAAGATGCAACAGTTGCAGCAATGAAGCCTCAGCCACCTTCAAAATGTTCAGTGTCCATCATTGTTCTGGTGTTTATAGCTGGTATATCTTCCCCACCATCCCTTCTGCTCATTGTTGCCAGGAAAACAGGGGCTCCCTTGGCTCCCTTTTTCTGATGCCACACCCATTGCTCAGGGAACAAGTCCCTGGGCAGACTGAATGAAAACTATAACTTCCATTGCCTTAAAGGGCCATGGAAATAGGCTCTTTGGGTCTACTTTATTAACCTTTGACTAAGCCTGTTCACTATGCAGCTTAAGTGGTGAATATAATTTTAGTGAGATGTATTTCCTGGGGAAAAAATTACTCCTTTCCTCTCCTTAGTCAGCACATTCACATATATAATTTACAAAAGCAAAAACAAACCTCCAAGCCTTTGAGTTTAATAAATGACAGTGTTTAGCTATCACCAATGGAAACAGAAAACTGGCCAATAGGATTATATATTTGCAGAATTTCCACATTCAGGTTCTCTCTCTCTCTCTCTCTCTCTCTCTCTCTCACACACACACACACACACACACACACATACACTAAAGGCTGTTAACACCTTGACTTGAATGTGAATTAACTCTCTAGCACAAAGCATCAGAAGATCACATCGTTCTCATAGCACAGTCTTCCTGAGGCAAGGAATGTGCTATGCTCTCTCTTTCAGGATTGCTGCTGTCCAAAGTGAGACAAGGTCCTCTCTACATGACATTTGGCATCCTGCCAGCTCATTCACTTCAGAAGTCTAGATAGGTCCTCGGTGCCAGAGGCATGTGTCAGTCTTTGGACAGCGTCACATACCCTGTGGAATTCTGTACTGCTTAGCTTCAAAGCCAAAGAAGCTGTGAAGATGGGAACAGTGTATTGTTTATCACACTAGCACCATAAATTAAGTCATGACAAGGTCAATGCAACCAGAAAACGTAATACTTTCAAATGTTGTAGACCCATCAAGTTGTGATCTAACAAGATGAACTTACTAGTCTTACTTTTGTCCTCTCTTTTATCACATGTCACTCACTTATTTAGTCCTTTTCTTGTTATAAGGCAGGCTCTTCAGGGCTATGCCTACATCTTCAAAGGCTCTATATCTTTGGGTGCTCCCAGGTGTGGCTGACTTAGCAGCATGCCATCTTTGCTCTTCTGCTTCAGGCTGCAACTCGTGCAGCAACTTTATTTCTAGAACTCTTGAATTCAAATGATATTCTGCAACTGGGTGGGATTTTTGATAGAGGATTAAATACTATTGTCTCTACACGACAGTCCTGATCATGATTGGTACCCCTACCTGCTGCTGCAATTTAGAGGGGGAAGTAGAAACAGCTGTAACGGCAATGATACATGACAGCCATTTTGTAAATGGGCAGCCCACCCCCAGGAAGGTGGTTTTGTGAAACCGCCTACAGCAATGTCTCAAAATATGCCCACTGGTCAGGTATTAGATTGGATAGAGTTAATTCCTAGTGAGAAGGAGCAGACCATAGAGATGAAAAAGGCTAGTGCAATCTATCCAAGCACGACCAGCTGCAAAAAAAGGAACAGCTGTGCTCATATACACATGAGGAGATGATAAAAATGTTCTATTGTATTTTTTAAAAAAGGTGGATGGATGTGAATATTTTGCTCACACCATCATGCAGATGCCATATAATAAGTGAATGAACAAGGCGTGGCTCTTCCACAGCAAATGCTCAGTATGAAAGCAGCCTTTTGTGCAGTACTTATGTAGGCTGACCAGATAAAATCCAGGTCAGGGCTCATGTAGCTTTAACAGTTGTAGAGAAAAGGGAATTTCAGCCAGTGTCATTTGTATGCAATTAGTTCCTGGTGATATTCCGTCTTCATCACAACAGTTAAAGGTGCAGGCACTATACTAGAGTGACTATATACAAAAGAAGGCAGGGCCCCTGCAACTTTAACTGTTGTGATGAAGAGGGAATTTCACCAGGAACTAATTGCATACAAATGACACTGGCTGAAATTCCCTTTTCTCTACAACTGTTAAAGCTACGTGAGCCCTGACCTGGATTTTATCTGGTCACCCTAACTTATGTGATAGCAAAGCTGATGGGGAATTATTGGAACACGAATGCATCACAACAATGTTCACCTTAAAACAACAGATGATGAATATGACATTAATTATTGCAGTTAACATAGCATTAATTTATCTCTCTTAAATTCCTCATTCATAAGTCCATCTGCACCCCTGTTCACCTTCTTCTGTTGGACTAGTTCACTGGAAAATGCAGTAAGGTGATTATCATAGAACAGAGAGAGGAGGAAAGGAAATAGGCTTGGGGAAGGCTCTTCTGGATAAACACACCAATACTCTTTCCCATACAAACTATTGTGAAGGAAATGGTCCATAGGCTGACCATATGAAAAGGAGGACAGGGCTCATGTAACTTTAACAATTGTAGAGAAAATGGAATTTCAGCCAGTGGCATTTGTATGCAATTAATCCCTGGTGAAATTCCCTCTTCATCACAACAGTTAAAGGTGCAGCCACTATACTAGAGTGACCATATACAAAAGAAGGCAGGCCCCCTGCAACTTTAACTGTTGTGATGAAGAGGGAATTTCACCAGGAACTAATTGCATACAAATGACACTGGCTGAAATTCCCTTTTCTCTACAACTGTTAAAGTTACTTGAGCCCTGACCTGGATTTTATCTGGTCAGCCTAGAAATGGTAGCAAAAGTTCTCTGAGCATGCAGATGTGTACGATTGCAGGACATGGGTTCTGGTGATGTAACTTGTGTTGTCAGGCTCTGCAAAACCCTACAACATAATAGCAGAACCCTACAACACAGATTCAGAGCAGGGATCACATTAGGTATGGTTTCTCAGAAAGCAAACCAGAAACAGAGCAGGACCACAGAAAGCTCCAAGTCGTGCTAGGACTAGAAGTTAGACATGGGTGTATGTATGTTGCTTCAACAAGGACCAGAGAAAGATTGGGAATTTGTTGCTGTTTGGCCCCAACTCCATGCTGACTGTGGCTTTGTTTCTTTAAGGGGCCTGGCCTGTTTAGCAGTCTCAGACTACAACAATGTGGGACTGTCTGTGGCTTGCTAGTTTCTTCATGGTTTAAATCCTCAGAGTCTGAGGGCAGTAATACACACTCCTCCAGATGTAGGGGAGCTGGCCCATGAGGTCTTTCTGGAGAACTGGGTCCCAAGAGGCAGAAGCTTTATGATGCCTTTCAATAGCTGAGTCTTCTTCCTGAACCATTAATTTGGAGTCTCTGATGTCAAGGGTCAGAATTCTCTGATGATTAGAGTTCTGGGCCCTAGCCCATGACAAAATGCCAGTGTCTTTGTGACCAAAGAAGCCAGTAGATCAATCTCCTCTCTCTCCCCCTATCATCTATTTGACAGATGGGTAATAATGAGTGTACCAGGAATTTATCATCTCAAACCTAAAATCCAAAATTTAAATTGAAGGACAATTTTAAAGTTTTAATGAAATAGCAACTATCTGTTCCTCCATCTAATAGAAACTGAAATCTATGTATAAAGTAAGTGGCTTATGATTGATAATCATCTCCAAGATCCCCTTCCTAGTTTCCCAGCTGTCACATGAATTAGCCAGGCATTTACTTGACATTTGGAAGAAATGGTTCAAATTTCACCATTTGGCATTTAATACGGTCAGCTCTGAATCCTGACAATTCGTTTTGGGAGAATGTGTGGGAAATGTTTTCAGATGTATGTCACTTGCTGAATTTTGTATTGTACTGACAAGTCTTCCTTTGAACTAACATATTGCAAGAATATAGAAACTATCCACAAGTTTTATGCTATGGCAAGAAGAGAATCTTGACTGCAAACTGCCAGTTAAATATCAGCTCCCTGGCTTAAGTTAATATGTCAATGGCTCCACTGAATGAATAGCTCTGGAGTCAATAGGGAAGTACTGGACACTTACTGTGAAAAAAAATCTGTTCATTCAAAAATTATCAGATAAAGAATGGTTGGAAACCTGTAGCCAGAATAGAAAATGCTCACTTTCAAATAGAATCAATGAAGCCCTCTAGTCCAACAGCATTGGAACATATCTGATTGCTTTATCAAACTTCTGTTTCCTACACCTAAAGGTTCCTCAATAGCCAATATCTCTTCAGATATAGATTCCCTTCCTTTGTTTGTCAGTAAACCTTGTATATTCATATCTGGCTAGCCAGTCAAAGCTGGATGTGACAATTTCTTGCTCAAATTAAGGCTGATCAATTATCTTCAGTCCAGATATTGTGTAGCTAGGATATCCAAGGAAAAAGATATGCTCCTTATATAATATATTGCATTTGAAACTGGACTAGTTATAATAACTTGGAATATCTGAAACCTTCCCATAAGCACAAATACTTCTTTGGCCAGCTTGCTAGGCCAGGGTATTTCTTGTTGCAAATCTGACTGGCAGCCTCACTGTTTCACAGAATGTTGTATTATTATTATTATTATTATTATTATTATTATTATTTTGGGCATACTTGCCCAGGCTCTGGAATGGGCTTAACTGTGAGATATCTTCTGCAAGAAGTCTTCTTCTTGTTTTCATGGTTCCATGATAATAGGTCATATTCAGTGCTCTTGCCTATTGCTCTTAACTATTGCATAGGGATGGATGAGAATTTTGTATCAGTTGGTTTTAGTAAGAATTTACCAAAATTACCAAAATTCTCCATATTCAGAACAAAAAGAACTTGAGATTTTAAAAGTTCAAATGATTTCTCCTTTTTGAAGAAACTAAAATGGACCAATTTGTCTATCCAGGCCCAGGGTTTGAGTGCTGGATTGGAGTACCTGTGTATTCAACCATGCCAGTGCTTTATGAGGGTTGTCATTTCTTACTTTCTGACAGGCTCCTCATCTTTAACATCAATATGGCATGCAGGCATGTCATGATCCTTTCCAGGCTGGGAAGAGCTCTACCTGTTGAATTTGGTTGATCCATTTGGGTGGGAATTTAATTTCAATTCAACCTGAAAATTCAAATGCAATTTTTTCTCATCCCTGATATTGCTCTTACATATCCACTATTGCAAATATGTTTTTCAGTTTGGGAAACAAAAATCATGAATGTTTTCTGCATACATAATCATAACTTCTGTAAGATGATATATTTTACTCCATAGGGCTTTGTTGATATTCAAATGCTTACATGTTTTTACACCAGAAGAGTTGTTGCATAAAAATAATCACTTGACCTATTTTTGCAACTTTTCATTACTTTGTTTTACAATACAAGAAAAACTATCACATTTACATTTACTAGCATGAGCAGCCCTCAAATAACTGATAGATGTAAAATTAGATCCATGGAGTATACATTGGATAATACTAAGAGAAGAAACTCTTGATCTGCTCATACAAAGCTAACTTCATCATCCACTAGTCATCTAGATAAGATTAAATGAACCAGCATATTCAGACAAGACCATTGGTCCATCTGACTCAGTACATTCTTCTCTGATAGGCAGATGATCTCCAAGATCTGTCTATTAAGATCTCTCTCTCTCCCACATGCATGCACACACACACACACACACTATCCTCCAAGCATTCTGTGGAAGAGCTGAAAGCATTCCCATCAGCTACTTGCATAAAATGATTGTTTGCAGAACTCTCCCACAATTCGTAAGTTAAAAGCTGTGCTACTTCTAGATCTACACTACATCTTTATAGCGGTATTGAAGTGCACTGGTAATTGTTGAAGTGCAATCTTCATTCCATATACCACTGTCATAGTGTTATTTCCTGCTTTTTATTCCACATTTGAAATGATTTGACACAAGGTGTAGAATTGCCCTAGTTGAATATGTTGGACAAACGAGCAGAACTTTGGGATAATGTATGAGTGTACACAAAAGTTAAATTAGGATAAATGCCCTCCAACCATGTCCTGGCACATGGCCGTGGGGAGGCTATTGCGGGTGGGGGGGAAGAGACGTGCTTACTCCCCATTGGTGGGCATTTGATGCCAGCAGCTTGGGTGCAAGATGGCTGCGCCTATATAAGGTGGCGCGCCCAGCCCTCCTGGCTCTTCAAAGCATGACTGCAGAGCACATGGGACATGCGTCTGCAGTCACACAAGAGGCACGTGGTGGGGTGGAGCAACTGGTGCTTAGCTTCCTCCAGAGTCCCCGACTTTCCCCTGCAGCTTTTTTCCCTTGCAGCTGCTGGATGCGGAGGGCAGGCATCTGTTTACTCACAAGGAGACTTGTGAGGACAGCGGTGGCGGCAGGAGGTGCTCGCAGTGCCAAGGTCCTTTTCTCTCCACTGAGGTAACACCCGGCTTCCTCCAGCAGTTTCTTCCCATCCCCAGGAAACAGCTTCTTCCAATCCCTGCTGCAAAGCGTGAAGAAATACAAGAGGGTGGTGGCGGCGGCTCCCTCTCTCTGGAGCAGCAGCGGGCTCAGCAGGCCCAAAGATTTGCTGGGAAAGCCAATGGAGCTTTCCCTAGTACAACGATGGGGTGGCGGACCCTTTTGAAGTGGGGTGAGTGCCTTAAATTCGGATCATTCACCACCCTCCTTGCCTCCTACCGGCTATTTAACAGGCAGTATCCCGTGCCTTCTTCGATCGTGCCCACTGTATGTGGGACTTTGACTACCTCCCCCCCCCCCCATTTTCTTACTTCAGAGGGCACTGGGCAAGTACAATTTGCATCCCCTCTCCCACATGCTTCGTAAGTGGCATTTATTTATTGATTCATTGCATTTCTATACCGCCCAATAGCCGAGGCTCTCTGGGCAGTTTACAAAAATTAAAACAATGAGCAGAGCCCCTGCTTTGCATTTGGGGGTCCTGGATTTATATCCACCCTGGTGACTGCCTGGTTTCCCTGTTCATAACCAAAACAGCTGCCTTTTAGGCAAGGTATCCAGTGCTCTAGGGGCTTAGGTCCCCTCTACAAGGATTCGCTTTTGCACCTGGTTAGGCGATTATGCGCATAATCACTGAAGCGCATTTACGCCTAATACCTCTGCACGAGAGGCGGCGAGAGGCGGTGAAGCGCATTAACGGATGACCAAAATGAGCTTTCCAAGTAGTTAATGCGCATAAGCGCTTATTCATATAGTCAAAATGCGCTTTGACGGCCGGACCAAAATAAATAATGCGCATAATCAGAGAGATAGCGCGCCTCTATGCCCGATTTGCGCTCCATTCTTGTAGAGGTAAAAAAATTTAAGCGCCTTCAAAGAGCTTTAAACCTCTCTTGTAGAGGCAGCCTTACTGAGGGTACCTCTAGACAGGAGCTTTTCCCCATGGTGACTTCGGAGTGGCAGAGTTTCGCCCGCACCTTTCCCAGAGATTTTTGTATAATTTCAAAATCCCCCGTAGCCCCCTCCCCCCCGAGATTTCCAGGGAAAACTTGTGAATTGGTCACCTTAACATAAAGCAGCCCATTAGGGGCTTAATAAGCATCCTGTTGTTGCTGCTGACATGGGATTGCAAAATGAGAAAGCAGCACCTGACAGATGATAATACAGATTTTGTGGGCTGTGTTCATCTTCCCAGGGCAGCTAGACTGGCTCCTTCCTTGATGTGTTTCCAGAGGCATACAAAAACTTTCTTATTCCAGCAGGCCTCTGGAGAATAACATGGACTCCAGTTATGTTTTAAGACTTATAATTTTTAATTTTATTATGCATTTTAAATGTTTTAATGTTTTAATATTGAAACCTATTTAATTTATTTTTAACTTTTGTATACCTCTTATTTATAGCTTTTATCTGTATATGTTTTGATTTTGTAATGCCGCCTTGAGGCCCAGCATTGGGCAAAAGGCGGGATATAAATAAAGATAATTAGTAATAATAATAATAATAATAATAATAGGTGGATTGTAATTTGTGCAGGTCTGAAATAACAGTAATGTTGATTTGGAAGTCCATATACCATGCACATTACAGTCTGCACCCACATCAATAGTGAACACAGTGAAACCTAGTGGTGAAATGGGGGAGGAGAGGAAGGTATCTATTCCCATGACACTATGCTTGTCTTCTGCTTTCAATTCCAGACAGACAGTCACAACCTTTTCCAAGATAATCCATTCCATTCCCCCCTCTCTCTCCTAAACAGACAGTATACCATGCCCTTTGAGCCTGTTCAATGCTTATTAAGCTGTCCCCTTTTAAGGTCTTATTAAACAACGTTTTCTGCAAACCTTGGAGTTCCCAGAAGCCTGCTAATACCTCCCTTTTGTATGTGGATAATGCAATTTTAGATACATAAGGATCCACACTTACCTCTGAACTTGGGAAATCAGAAATTAAGTAGATTATGTTGATAATTCTGTGGTATCTTTGGTTTTTGAGGTTTTAACTGTGTATAGATTCAGTTAGGGGTGTTTTGTTTTGTTTTTTTGTAGAACTATAGATGTGATAAACACAAGGACAAAAAATAATAATGTTCCATGAAAATGAATGAACTCTGCTATAAATGCCAGTTTCACAGCAGCAGGGTCTGCATAAAACACAAAATTGCTGACAAAAGGGTTAAGCAACCAAAATTTATCAATGCTAACTCTTAGCATAATTGTTTAAATGTCATCTGAACCTTAGAGGACTACCTCTCTAAATCTTAAAAGTGAATACGATTAATGTTTTTTCGTTATTTTTTTTAAAAAAAACAAAACTTAAATATCAATTCCTAACTGCAGCAAAATGTTTTAAAATGTCTGTTTTGGAGATAATTAACTAAAGATCCATTTGAAAAAGGTTAGAAGACTCAAGCAGCACAGTCAACATTTTGAATTTTATTAGCTCTAATATGGTAAGTTATTAAAATGTTTTGTTCTCATTTAAACACTTTCACTTATATGATGTGCAGTGGTAACAAGGTCACTCAAAATTGACTTGACACAGTTTAGTTTTAAGCAAAGATTAATTCCCAGATACAATTCCAGTGCCATTGTGTTGTTGTTGTTGTTGTTGTCACATTTACAAATAAATATGTTCTTTGAAAAGCTATCAAAAAGCTTCAGTACACTGTAACTCTGTTAGGCTTCTCACAATGTCACTGGCAGGGTTGGTGGCTTAGAGGGTTAGTGCAGAAGTGCAGAACCACTTTCATCTGAGGGCCATATTGCATTTCAGAGAAGCTCTTGGGGGGCTTTTTCCAGTGGTTGGCGGAGCCAAAGACAAAATGGACAGAGCCAAGATACAAAATGGTCAGTGATTGGGGGAAATGGGTTGGGGCCAGGGGAAGGGGACATGATTCTCTGGAGAATCCCAAGGAGGCAGATTGGGGCCCCAGGAAGGCCAGATTTGGTCCCTCATCCTGAGTTCTGCACCTCTCCAGCAGGCCTGGTCCTATCATTAGGCAGCAGGAAGTGGCTGCCTCAGGGAGCAGATGCTAGGGGCAGGGAGTGGCAGTGAGATGTTGGAGGACAGGATTATGTGCTTAATGTTCCTGTGCAGTGGAGGACATTGTCCTGTTGCCAGTGTTGACTTCTGCGACACCATCTTTTACTTCACCCCAGGCAGCAAAATGTCTTGGGCCAGTCCTGATAAGTGGATGGATTGGTAGGCTGTCAAGACATCCAGATCTTGGTAACTTGGCATATGAAAATAAAAAATGAACATGGAACAGAATGGAGAATCTGATCTGAACAAAGAGAGAATCAGTTGTATTAGATAATGTTAAACTTCACCCTCATGCTATGAGAAGACACAGAAGAGGCACCTGCCCAGGTAGAGAGTGAGCTGTCTCGGGGAGCAGGTGCAAGGGCGAGGAAGTGGCAGGGAGGTACACGCCCACCGATGCCCATCCCCAAAGTGAGCTACCGTTTGCATAGAAAAGGTGGCTTGGGGATTTCCATTAAAATAATGGTGTATAAATGGCAACTGTAAAGAAGCAATTTATGCCACATTACAGGTGGGTCTGGGGGGAGGGGCAAGCAGCAGCAGAGGCTTGGTGAGTGTGCTTAGGGGCTAGACAAGAGGTGAGGCCATTCATCTCTCACTGGAAACTGGAGAGAGGGAAAGTGTCCCTGCTAGTTCTGCTGACCCTTTTGTCAGCTTTCAATACCATTGACCATGGTATCCTTTTGGCTTGTCTGTCTGAGATGGGACTGGGGAATTGCTATACAGTGGCTCTAGTCCTTCTTGGACAGGCAATCTCAGAAGATGGTTCTGGGGATTCTGTTTGATGCCATGACCATTGGCCCGTGGTGTCCCTCAGGGTTCCACCTTATCCCCCATGCTATTTAACATATACGTGAAACCATTAGGAGAGATCATCTGGAGTTTTGGGGTTCGATGCCACCAGTTTGCTGATGATACCCAACTCTATTTCTCCTTTCCATCTAAATCCATGGAAGCTCTCCTGGTTCTAAATCAATGCCTGATGTCAATAATAGACTGGATGTGGGCAAAGACAGATTTGCTCCTGGTCAATTGAAAATCAGTTTAAAGAAGAGGGATCCAATCAGTACTGGATAGAGTTACACTCCCCTGAAGACTTCGGCTTGCAGTTTGGATGCACTCTTGGACTAGGCCCTGAATCTGGATGCCCAGGTCTCGGCAGTGGTCAGGAGTGCATTTGGACAGCTGCTGCTAGTGTGCCAGTATGGGGCTGCCTTTGAAAACTGTTCAGAAACTTCAGCTGATCCAGAATGCTGCAGGCAGACCAGGGCCACTTACAAGGAGCAGGCTATTCCCTTGTTACAGCAGCTTCACTGGCTACCAGTCTGTTTCCGGGCAGAATTCAAAGTGCTGGTCATGACCTATAAAGCTCTAGACAGCACAGGACCAGGCTACCTGAAGGATAACCTTCTCCCATATGAACCTGTGCACAGCCATTAAGACCTTCTGGAATTGCTGCCATCAGGGGTGCATTGGTGGCACCGTGAGAGAGGGCCTTTCTGGTGGCCATTTCTAGGCTGTAGAACTCCCTCCCAAGGAAGGCTAAATTTGCTCCATCTCTGTTATCCTTCTGCCAGCAAGCAAAGATCACTTTTTTCAAGTAGGCCTTTGGTCTGTAATTAGATCTGTGGGTTCGCTGCTCTTTTTATTCTGTAATTGTTAGGTTTTTATTGCATTTTAATGTGTTTTATTGTTTTAGTCTATTTTAAATTGTTTTGTAAGCCATTTTTGTATAAAGGCAAGGTATCAATCAATCAATCCATAATAAATCAATCTTTGCAAACCAAACCCATTTTAAGAACAGCTCCTTATATCTTCATATGAGCACTTTGCATTAAATTGTCCAGACATATCACACCTCTATTAGCGTTCAGGAATAAAGCTCTTAGACAAAGATAAACCCATCCTTAGGAAAATTAACTTTTGTGCTGCAGAGAACAAAAAAGGATCAGTTAAACAGTACACATTTGCCAAGAAAAACTGACCAATTTCATAAGAAAACTTAAGGATCAGTTCATGACTGGAGCAAAAAAAAACCCTAACGAAATCAAGACAAGATACTTTGGTCTCGAAGAAAATCAAGGTAGGTATGTCAAGTCATCTCCCAATTATGTTAACACTACTTTTGAGCAAGTGAAGCAAATTGCCTTGATCATCAAAAAGTTGAAGGTGAAAAGAATAAAAATGCCTCTAGAAAAGAGACAGGCTGTATATTAAAGATTTTACTTGCGAGCATCTGAAGTCTCTAAGGTCTTGCAATCAAAACTAAAATGTGGAGAAAGCACTCACTTCTTATTTTACATTTTATTTGCTGAAGGCTGTAAATAACAAATGGAAGTAAACTTTTTACAAGAAAAATACTGCCCTGCCAAAGATGCAATGGAGGGCCTTGATATGCTTCAGAAATCTTTGGATGAATTTCTATGTGGAGCAATTTGAAGAATGGATCGTGAACTTTACAGACCTGAATGTGGAATTAAAATATTTTATTTGCCAAGATATATGTATAGTAACTGAAAGAAAACAATAGTTCAGTTGAGTCACCAAACCCTACAGCTAAGGATGTGTGACTCAGCAAAACATTAGCTCATTGGGGTTCTCAAAATTCTGCTTTGAAGCTCGTTCCACCTCATGACCATATCAGATACTGAGCTGTGGGTTGTTGTTGTTTTCACATGAAAATTTGCATGTATCTTGGTGCATTTTTTCTCCAAAATGCACGCATCAATTGTGTGCATTTTGAAATGTGCACATTTTTCTCCCACTGATGAAAGTGTGTTTTTGTGCTAGTAATGTGGCGATTTTTTGGCAATTTGTGGCGAGTGGGGGCAAAATGAATAGTCCAGCAAAAAAAGTCTGGGAAGGGGGAGAAAACTGCATTCTTGGTCACATGGAGAGCCTCCATGGATACAGGAGGCTCTCCTCTTCAGACATTCACCCTCCATGTGTAGAGGGCAATAAATACGGTGAAAGAGAGGTGTGGGTCTGGAATACTCCTTCTCGTCACATGTTGATTTTAGCCCCTTTCTAAATGCCTGAGTAAGCCTAACCCTAGGTAGTTTGGTTTATATCCCTGAAACTCTATACGCACACACACACACACACACACACACAGGACAAAAAAGTGAATTGAGCATCAACACAACTCATACCAAACTACATGTTATACTTAAAATGTAGCAGCAAGTTAATTATAGGGATGGAGAGGTGAATGAGGAGGGTGATCTTTACTGGCAACATGTACACTGAGGGGAGGCTTCTCTCTTCCCTCCCCAGTTCAATTGGAATAAAAATCTCTTCCCCCACCCCCACTCCCATCGCCCCTTACAGCTAGAATAGTTAGGAAAGGGTTCCCACTGGCACCAATGGGAACTTTGTTCTAAGGCTCTTAGTCACATGGGGGAAGTGATTTTTTTATGCAGCTCACACTGGGGAGGGAATTATATTTCCAGTAAGGAATTGCAATCCCAGTAAGGATTGACCTACATGCCTTAATTCAGAACTGAAGGACATATTTCAACCCAAGGGCTGGATTTCATTTCAGAGAAGCTCTTGAGGGCTGCATTGGCATTCTAGGAAGGGCTGAAGGCAAAAGGGGCAAAGCTAACAGCAAAATGGGTGGGGCCAAAATACCTGCATATTTTAGCTTCAAGCCAGCTCTGGCACAAGCTGTACCATGGCCTGAAATGGCAGGTGCTCCACTCCCCAATTGTCAACCTGTCACTTCTCCACTGCTCCGTTACCAATCCTCCATTACCAATTTTATCCACGCACCTGTCACTCACCCTCCCCTGCCTCCGTGGATTCCACCCAACCTGCATCACTGAGTGTCCCACCTCCATCCCCACCCCTCCCCTCATTGTCATTGCCTGGGCTTTCGGAAGAGCCACATTGGCTGCAATACAGTTGATCTCCTCTTAGGACACCCTGGCCGACCAGCTCCATAGAGAGCCCACCCACTCTCTGAGATTCTCAGAGCAAGCCAGAGTGCTTTGCAGGCTACTCTCTCACTGTAGCATTTGCTACAGTAGGAGAGCAGGGCGGACAGGACTGTCTGGAGCGATTTCCTGCCCTGTGGCACTACAGCAGGTGCTCTAGGTGGCACTATCTTGGGTACTCTGGGCAGGCAGCAGCTCTTAACAACCCTGGTGGCCCCGTCTCCCACTTCAGCAAGTGCCACAGTGGGAGAGTGGCCAGTGAGGCTGTCTGGAGCAGCTAGCAGTGGGGAGCACTCTCCGTGTCCTCTCCCTCCAGTGGGTGGAGGGAGAGGACAGCCATGATTAAAAACCTTACTGCTGGTAACTAAGCCTAAGGAGAGGTATTTCAACCTTTTAGAATGGGGAAACCACTGCACAAAAGCTGGGAAACTACTGAATGATTGGCATCTGGGCAACTGGGGGAAGGGGGTGAGGTATTCTGGGTAACCCAGAGGGCCAGGCTGAGCCCTGGGCCTGAAGTTCTGTATCCATGACTTAATTAATTAAATGTATATATGTGTGTGTGTGTGTGTGTGTGTGTGGGCACCATATTAAGCAAATATCTAATGCACTTTGACCATTAATTAGGGGTCCGTCCATACCAATTTCAATACATACCAGAGTTATGCCTAGCACAGTATTAAGGAGTAGCCATTGATTTAATGGGAAAGATGGATGTGAAAGGAGAAAGGAAGGAATTTCTACAGGGATTTTGAGAAGAATTTAACAGAGCAGTCTTATTCATGTCTACTTAAAAGGACATCCAATTGAGTTAAATGAGTTTTGCTTCTACAGAAGAGTGTACTGGATTGCAACCTTCATCACAGCAACATAAATTCTTTTGCATTATATTCAGATTGTTCTATGTCTTCTCCAAGTACTGGGCCACTATGCTTATTATTTATGTTTTCCTTCATCATGTGGAGATTGAATGAGCTCAGATATGCCTTCCTTTTTGTCAATAACCCTTATTATAGTGTGATATCTGCATGAAAAAAGAGAGAGTGAGTTCCAAAATGTTCTGCTCATCATTTTCTTTATTTCACTTTAGTGTTTTAAGGTGTGTGAGGGATATTTTTAGTTGTGCCATGGGCCTATTGCTGTCCATATTGGGCAAAATTATTCTTGCCTTGTGTTTGTCAGTATTGTGTCTTCCATTTCACTTCTAGCACGCTATCAGCTTCCCTCAACATATCTGGCCATATGCAGTCTGATGATAGTTCTTCATCAATTACTAGTCACAGCTGCAGGTCTTCCCCGATATCATTTTCCAGATGCATGGCACTTTATGTTCTATTTCCAGGCAAGCCCCATACTGGTTGTGTAACAAACTAGCTGGTGAATAACTAACTGCCATAACATTGCAATTGTGCCCAGTGTTTCCTCAATTTTTTGCCAGTTTCTCATCCACTTCTTTAAAACACTGAGAACGTATATGAAAATCCAAAGGAATATTTTGAGTCAGTAGGAAATTAATCCAGAATGTGCAATGGACAACTAATTTATGGCTGAGTGTTTTGAAATTATTGGTTTGGGGCTAGACTAATTTGTAATGATTACAGCAAGAGAAGATGTTTATTCAGACTTTTCCCCCACTGAATACATGGAAGGGGGAAAGGGCAAATGTGCAAATCAGCAAATCCCAAGCTCAGCGAGGTTGTTTGAATTCCACCTCAAAGCTCATTCTGTCCTGGGCCCATAGCAGATTGTGAGCTTTGGTCCCCTGCTGGAACATTCATTTATATTCCCATCCACATTTCCCCAAATGTATGCATCAATTGTGCACATTTTTGAAATGTACATGTTTCTCCATTGGCTAAAGCATGTTTTTGCACTTTCTTCAAAAGTATTCCTTTTGTCACACACATTTTTATGCTTTGCTCAAAGGCATTTTCTTTTGTTCTGTGAATTGCATCACAAACTCAGGAATGTACAGGCTTCAACCGTAAATTGTCTTTGGGTCTGTGTCCAGTTCCAGAATGAGCAAACTGGGTAAATTCTAGTCAAAACTGAACTGAAACTAATTTCTCATACATTCCTAAAAGGGATCACACCCCTGATCTTCACACATCCAACAGGAGGACTAAAAGAGGCTTCGGCATTTGTACAGTTATGTATTCAAAGCAGCACCTTTCACCTTTTGCTGAATGTCTGAAGGTTGGGGCAGGACCAGTGGATGTGTGTACTGCATTGGGCAGTATCAGCAGGCACAATCCTCTTCCCTTCTCCCATTCAGATGGGAAGTCTGAACAGGGTTAAAGAACTGTTCCATAATCAGACCATCCCAGAATGTGACAGAGCACTAAGGACAATTCCTTTTCATGACTCTGTGAAGGATTCCTTCCTTTAACTCATTTACCAGTTTCACTAGATTTTGTATACAGATGCTCCTTTTATGCATATAAACATAGCCATAGCTCTGCGTATAAAGACATAGCACTGCAATGAGAATGGCAGGCCCTGTCTCCAAATCCATAGACAATGACAACATTTCACATTTGAACCAGCAAAGTTGGTCTGCATGAAGAAGTTTGGGATTTACCTGGAGCTTCCTCCTCTGGAGCAACTCAACTGGTTCCACATCAGCATCATTACTATCATGACCATGGAGAAGAGGGGAGACATTATGTCCATGTGCATTCCACTCATAGGATTGTATCCAATTCATGTCCCTCTGCTAATGGAAGATACTTTGTTCCAGCAAAGGCATCAATCAATCAAATGTGGAAGGGGGTGATTTCTGATATTTTCCCCTTAATCTTTTAGTTCCCTGCACCATCTTCTGCACAGTTCTTCTGGAGGGACAAGAAATCACTGAAAAATTGCCTCCTGGTCCATTATACGGACAGTAGCCTCCACTGGATTAGAGAGACTTCTGTCGTGAAGGACACAAATAAGGATACAAAGTAGGGATGTGCATGCCCGAAAATATAATATCGTTATCAGAATTTCGGACCAAAAAAATTATCGTCTCCGATAATATTGTAGGTTAATCGTATCGTATCATATTTCCAATAATTATCGGGAATAAGATATTTATATTATTTCTACATTTTGCCCTATAGACTCTAGAGTTGATTTTTGAGACAGAAAGGCCTAAAACTTCTTAATTTTCCAAGTTACAGGTTTGAAACTGGGTCACAGTGCAGACTGAGTGTTGCTAATCTTTTGTGCCAAATTTTAGAACATTCGGTGCAAGCATTACTCAGAAGTAAGCTTTCAAAATCCACTTTTTCAGGTGGCTGAAATGTGGTCCTTTTTCAAGAGACGTCCATTACAGATGGGCATCTCACAGATGGCCTTCAGGGGACTCAGCTGGGCCCAATTTCAGATGCACAGCTGCAGGCATTACTCAGAAGTAAGCTCTCAACAACATGCACTGTTTCTGCTAATGCACTCCATGCTGCTGAGAAGTGCTATAATAATAACTCCTCATTTTGAAACAGCTAGTCCTTAAAGTTGGGGACCTTACCGAAGGGCTGTAGGGAGTGGACTGACATAGCTTGTGTCCATGTTGTAATTGAAGGCAGAAACGCAGATGCACATTGACCCTCCAAGGCGGCCCAGGCAGGCTCAGTGGCTCAAAAAAGGCAATGTGTGAGGGATGCTTTTGCAATCCCTCACTAATGGAGTCCATGAGGAGGAGGAGGAGGAGGAGGAGGAGGAGGAGGAGGAGGAGGAATAGGAATAGGAGGAGGAATAGGAGGAGGAGGCCCATCCCCGTGCAAACAAGGCAGTCAGGCTGGTGTGCTTTTTGACCACACATTGTGTAGTGATATCCTTTGTAGCTGGATCATTGAAAGGGTAGCTACTCCATTCCTAAGCCTTGTCACCACTGCACCGACTGCACATGTTGCAGAAAGCAGCTTGATCGGCCAGCCCTCATGGGTTACCCACTTCCACTTTTAAACTATAAGGAGGACACTGTGATCCCTTTGGTGCTGTGTGCGACTGGTCCAGGACTTCAGTATGAATGCGGGCCAGACACAGTAGTACTTAGGAACAAGTGACAGTGATGCCCATCCCAGTGAATGGACTGTGAGCAGGAACTATGCTCCTAGCTAGCAGTAGCAGAATTGCTGCTGGCTTATCTCATTGATTAGGCCATGCATGTCTAAGTACAAATAAAAGGATATTGGGGGGTAAGGGAATAGCACAGGTGTTATTTTAGAGCCAGCCTTACCCAGGCAGGGCCTCATAGGGGCAGGAGATACCCCGGAAGCAAGGAAACCTGGATGATCCCACAAGCAGCACTGAACAGACAGTGAGGAATTACGCTCTGCGAAGAAATTCCTCTGCCTGGCACAGTGGACCCATTCCACTGAATTGAACGGATTGGGAGGAACTATGCTGCTTCTAGCAGTAGCATAACTGCTGGCTTATCTCAAGATTAGGCCATACATATCTAAGTACAAAGGAAAGGGACATTTGGGGGGTAGCCTGGCAGGGCCTCATTGGGGCAGGAGATACCCCGGAAGCGAGGAAACCTGGTTGATCCATGCAGAAGCATATACATGTGATGCGCTGTTGACAACTGTGAATACCATCAAAACAACCCTCATGCACCGCCTTGACCTCATCATGCTTCAAATGATCCAGTCTGCCCGCCATCCCCATACAGACAGGTTGCAGTTCTTCATGCCAGAGCTGTGCACATTGGCTGGAGCAGTGGCAAACACACACACACACACACACACACACACACACAAAATGCAATCCCTCACCAGTGAAGCTACACCTGAAATAGGTGACGTTAACAAGGTCCCTGGTTCCCAGGAATCCAGAAACTCACCCATCTGTATCTGTAGCAGAGGGGAAAGTCACGTACTGGGCAGAGGTGGGCACATTGGATGGAGCAGAGGGAAATAAAGAAGTCATATGCTGGGCAGAGGTGGGCACATTGGATGGAGCAGAGGGAAATAAAGAAGTCATATGCTGGGCAGAGGTGGGCACATTGGATGGAGCAGTGTCTCAAAAAAAAAAAAAAAAAAGGAAATGTGTGAGGGATGCTTCTGCAGTCCCTCACTAATGGAGTCCACAAGGCGTTGGAAACTTTGAAACGAAGAACAGACCCCCGAAAGTTACCTACCACTTCAGAACCAGGGACGTAGTGACGAAAAATAATAATACAGGAATCTGTCAAGGCGCTGTCACTGGAATGCCATGCATACACTGACTGCAGTCCCTCAGTACAGCAGTCCACATTGGGCACATTGACTGGAGCAGTGTCTTTAAGAAAGACATGAACGGTATTGAACGCATGGTGTGAGGGATGCTTTGCTTTACAGTCCCTCACTACAGCAGTCCACGCTGGGCACAGTTACTGGAGCAGTGTCTTTAAAAAAGAAATAAAATGTATGAAGGATGCTTTTGCTTTGTAGTCCCTCACTAAAGCAGTCCAGACTGGAAACATTGGATGGAGCAATAAAATAAAATAAAGGCAAGTGTGAGGGATGCTGCTGAAGTCCCTCACCAATGTTGCTACACCGAAATTAGGTGAAGTCAATAGTTGCCTGGTTCCACAACATCCCTATTAACAGGGAATCCAGGTTCAATTCCAGAGGGGTAGCCTAAGAATACATCTTGTAAGAAGCGGCTTGACAGGCCAGGCTAGCGCCAAAGAGACGTGTGCTTGATTTCACTGGGGGAGAGACAGCCACCACAGAACTGCCCTCAGCAACAGCATCTCTCCTAGACTCAGAGCCACCTCACCCAAGGCTCACCTTAGAGCCGTATTTCATTCTGCTGCAATGTGATTGAAATTATTTATGATAATTACAATGTATGCTTGGCCCACAGTTTGTGACTTTGTGTGCTGCTTTCACCACACAGATTGTGGAGTGAGTGATATCCTGTGTAACAGGCTACAGGACACACCAGTACACTCACAGTCAAGCAAACAGAGACAGAGAGAGAGAGAGAGAGAGGGAGGGAGGGAGGGAGGGAGGGAGGGAGGGAGGGAGGGAGGGAGGGAGGGGGTGGGAGAAATATATTTTTATATAATTTTTTTGTTTGTTTTTAAGAAAGTTAAACAGGGAAGGGGACAACAACACACTCAGTCACAGTGACCCCCACTCACGCTAACCTAACCCTTGAATCAAACCAACCAGAAAACATATAAATTATAACTCAAACACACAAGCAACGAACAGCCAAACGAACCTGAGACACAGAAGGGAACAGAAAGATGCAAGACTAGAATGAATCTCCAACAATTCACCACCAAAATCAATCTAGCAGTAAGTAACTATAAGATTAAGGGCAGAGTTCCAACAAAATCCACCCTTCTTCCTCAACGCCTAACTCCCAACAGAGCTGGAACACCAGTGTGGGGGTTTTATGCAGGGATATCCTTAGCGCTCCTCCAACATTGTGATTGAAGCCTGCTAGAATCCTTGCTGCACGATTGGTCACAGAATCTGTCAGTCTCAGCAAACACACCCCACCTTCTAGCTCCGTCCACGTGGCCCCAAATGAAAAAAAGCCTTCCGATAATACGATAAAATCCTGATAATTATAGGATTATTTTTATTGTATCCAATAATTATCGTAGGACGTTGTATCGTATCATTATCGTGAATCGGCTGTCCGATAAAGACCATATCGTATTGTTATTGGACATTTTAACGATACGATACACATCCCTAATACAAAGCATACACAAATGATATCTAAAGTATATCTTGGCCACACTATTACTTTCAGTGTGTGCACAATCCCTAAAAGATAGGAGGGCAAAACATAGCAGAAATCAATAGAGAAATATGCTGGCTATTTTTTGTAGTCATTTGGAGGTGTATTTTTGGGATCTGTATGGCAGAAGTTGGAGTAATTTCCTAAAATACAAGATATGATCAGATCAAACTATACATTGGGCCTATTCAGATGACACTTCAGGCTCTGTGGTTAGTGGAACTGTGGTTTCTGGGGTTAGCACTAACCACGAGCAGTGGTTAAGACACACTTTAAACCACAGTTAGAGCCACTAACCCTGCTCCAGATGGTCTGCCTGTGGTTAGTGATTTAGCAGGGTTTAGTAAAATGCATCGTACAAGACACCTTAAACTCTGCTGCTTAACCAAAAGACTTAACCAGCAGGGTTTAAGGTGTCTTCTTAACAGACCCACTATATTTGTATACATTATATTGTTTCTATCTGTTTGGAAAACCAAACAGAAAATGTTCTGTAGCTTCAAAACATCAGTTAAATAGACATCCACAATTCTTCTAGCTGGATAGTTTCAAAACAGTGTATGCTGCTGGCGTGCTTGTATGATTACTTGTTGACAGGTTTGCATATTTTATTCAGCCATTCATTACTTAACTTATTTGATCCTGAGCGTTTTTGTTGTTGTTTTGATGCCTCTGGCCCAAAAAATAGCTTGCTACTGACTTGTTGTTACCAACCATAACATTATATTTCATTACGCTTCTGAAAATTATGCTTTAGCTTTACATGAAGGCAATAGATTGCTGTTTTAAGCACATGATTGCTCTAGGATTGAAGGGTAATACAGTACAATGTTGCATATGTAGAGTTTTTCAGTTAGGAACTATTGTTATTTTGATCATGCTTTATGCCTCTTATTGCTCGTTTTTATGCTTTATGAGTTCTATTTTGATCCTGAAGCATTGCATATGTCTACTACAAGCAAATTTCATTCCCCATAGATACTTATATATGGAAGTTCTAGTAGAACTGAGTTTTTCAAACTCTTACAGATATGCGCTCCCAGGTCCTCTCCTTCTTTCCCCTGGATATGTTGGCAAATCCAGGTTCTGCTCAAGCTGCACCTGATGGTGTATCCTATTTTCTGTTCTGTTTAATCATCAGTACCACAGCCATAGTCAGCCAAGGATATAACCCCAGCCATTACCTCCCATTTCCTTTGAGGGCACATTTCTCATGGCCCCATGCTCCACCCACTAAAGCAAAATTCCCAAATGCCCCTGCCCCCATCAGTTCAATGGTTGAAGCTAGGTGGCTGCTGTAATTTTGCTTGTCTTACCGTGGCAGTGGTGGGAACTCCAAGGGGGAATGTCCCTTCATGGGACAGGGCCAATGTGGCTGGTTCTCCAAGCCACTTGCTACTCCCAAAACTGCAAACATAGCTCTAGTTTAGGAATGAGAACCTAAATAGTAGAACAACCTTACTTGGTCCTATTGGCAACCATCTAATCTGACCAGTTGGAAGTCAGGTGTGCACTGAGTTGCTGGTCCTGGGGGACTCCATAATCTCATGCAGCCATGTCTGCCCCTGACTGGCTCAGTTGCACGACATTGTGCAAATAGCCCAGCCTTTTTGCCATGTCCCATTGCTCTAAGGAGTTGGAAGCAAGCAAAATCCTCCCCTAATCTTTTCAGATCTTTCCATCTGATTATGTTGTATGTTTGTGATGACCACTGGTTTTTATCAAATGAATACGACTGACTGATGGACTGACTGTCCCTGCCCCCATGCATGAAGCGATCACCAGAAACTTAAAACTGCTGGCTACTGTACAAAGATTAAAAAGTAAGGTAGACTCTCCTTGCAGGATTACAGTCTAATTGAATTAGTCAATCTATTTGAATATCAATGATAAAGACCACAGTTCATTGAAACCTAATCATGTGCAATCCCTGCTTAGATGAAATGCCACTTGGATTCAGCTTTGACCCTACATAGTTCACAAGTATTTCAAAATGTCCAATGCAGGAGATTTTGAATGAATTTCACTATGAAGTGGTATTTCTTTTATTTAGGTTCTACATTTTAAAAATAGTGGTATAATGGTATGAAAAAATGGCTTGCACATATCCATTTATGTGGTGTAATGTTCTGTAAATACTCATGGCCTCTGAGAGGCTATCATGTACTTTTGTAGGCTGGCATCTATACAGCATCGCTTTAGCTACTGATCCCCCCAAACCCCGCAGCATCGCTGTTGTGAAGCAGCATCACTAGAGTTACATGGCAGGAGTGAGTGCAGGTTATCCAGCCAGGAAAATTTGCAGCACCATTGTCACATAGTGGTAATGGGCAGCAAAAATCAAGTGACTGAAAACTTCCCAAAGCATTTTTGTTTGTTTTTTGGCAACTGTCTGCAACATTGTAGCTTTGAAAGCCTATAGCTGTGCATCTCCACTGTTACAGTTCATTGAATTTATTCATTATACATAATAACTGTCCTTACTTTTATTTCAGAATGAGACTTTACTGTTGCCATGGCAGCCATTACTAAACACTCACCTGGTGCCTGCCCCCCTGCCCTGTACAATTGTGTCTACCCTGCATTGTGATCCACCCCCTAACTATGCCCATTCTTAATCCAAACGGAAGCCACCATTGACATATGCACAAACAACCATGGTGACATCGGGGCAAAGTAAAAACTCCCAGTAAAACAACTTATAAAAAATGAGCAGCTTCACAGGGAATAATACTAAGTGGTTGTGAGTTGGCAGCTGTAACATGTAAACAATGGAGCACAACTCCGCAGCCACCACAGAGTATATATGGTGTATAGACAATCCCCAGGAATGAGGCCTAGTGTTATTAATGTGTTCAAGGTCTGTTTTAGTAGTAGCTGCTTGGCTGGCATTCTGAAGGGGGGGGGGGGGAGAGAGAGAATCACATGTAATATTTTTAGATAGGACCTGGATCATTCTAGCTAGGTGGAAAAAAGCAGTTGGGAAATGATGCTTGACAGGGATTCAGGAAGTCAGGGAGAAAGTCTGCTGGTTGGTAGGAGATGTTATTGAAGGACTAGAGAAAACTGAGGATTCAGTGAATAGCTAAGGCTGGAATATGAAGTTATTTCTTCTCTGTGGGATTGCCCAGTGAGGTTTCCTTATAGGTGGGGGCAGCACTAGAGAGAAAATCCCCCATAACATGGACCCACCCTGAATGGCTTTTAATAACAGATGAGAGAGAGAGAGAGAGAGAGAGAGAGAGAGAGAGAGTAAACAATCAAACAAGTAAATGAAATCTAATATTTCTATGCACCACTATGTTTTAAAAGGAACACATCTCATTGGATATTATCTGAATGAGTTCTAGAATACATTCAGTAATGCAGTATATCATCTTACATTGTAAACAACTAAAATAATTAATATATTTAAATTGTTGATTATTTAGTTCCTTTACAGAGCAATACTGTACATGTCTAGTCATAAGCAGGGCCCACTGAGCTCAATGGAGCTTACTCCAGGTAAATGTGTGTCAGATTGCAGCCTTAAATTACTTATGATTATATAGTTGAAAGAATATTCCGGTGCTTTTCGAATGCATGGTTTTTTTCATTGAAGTACCAAAATCTCTGTGTTCTGTTTTAGTTCTGGAAAGTAACCAGAGTTAAATGATTTGTCAAAGCTCAGGTTCAGAGGAGGGATAATTTACAAAGAACTATATCTATATTCAACATAACCAAACAAGAATTTCTATTTTTAATGTGGTTGTTCTCCTGATTAACATGCCATGAACTAGATGAATCACAGCCCTATAATTATGCTATTGAAAGAAAATATAAATTGATACATCAGAAATGCCTCAAAGCTGTCAGTAACACAAATTATCTCTTAAGTAACTGTTGAAAAAGTTGAAGAAGATAATATAATAAGCACACCATGAGTCCATCCAAGCTGAAAAACATGAACAAATAAACAGGAAAAGAAATAAGTGCTAAAAAAAAATACTCTCCAGTAGTAATACTGATGTTAAGAGGTACTATATTGAATGACATATTTATTCTCATGTGGAGAGAGCAAACCTATGGTCCTAGGAAGCATCCCAGGGACCATAGGATTCTTTGGAGTCCTCCCTCCAAAACCATAGACACTGATACGACCTTGGGTGGAGGACTCTAGTATCCAATTCATCCCTCTCCCAGCTGCTGTAGTAAGAACCGGGGCACCTGCATTCCAAGGTTGTATAAGCGGCCTCAGAGCTTGGAAAATAGTTGAGGATATGAGAAATCTTATGTCCTTTCCAGCCCCAGTCCCTCGGCTGCCAATACACCCTCTCTAGATGGGCTCAGAGGGGGGAAAAAGCAAAACACAGAGACAGAAATCAGCTCTGTCACTCTTCCCACCTTGCTGGCAATAGCCTAGCAGGGCACTGGATACATGGAAGCTTCTGGCTTGGAGGCATCAGTCTCATGAGAATGCAACCCATAGGATTAGGCTGACCATATGAAAAGGAGGACAGGGCTCATGTAACTTTAACAGTTTTAGAGAAAAGGCAATTTCAGCTCCACAGGTTATCAGTTCAGTTCGAAGTTTCTGTGACACCACTGCTAGTTGTGACAATTGGACGAATTGTAAATATCCAGTGTTATTGAACATGAGTACTGCAGGAATACCATTTCGAGAGTCATCATCATCATCTTTATCTCCTCCTGTGTTAGATCCCTCGCCGTCATCGATGCTTCTATTGTTTTCATCATTGTCATCCTGTGGCAGCTCCTGTTCTTCGTACTGTAGAATAGGTTCAACAATTTCAGTTTGTGTTTGATCAAGAACATCCTTGCATTGATCTAGACCATCAGTTTTAGCCTTTTTAAAGAATCTTTCCATTAAGTGACTAGACATTTTTGCTTCATTATCAATAATAATCTTTCTCTTCCGACGTTGAGCGCCACTTAATTTTCTTCCTGACATGATCTGAAAACAAGAAAATTAGAGGCGTGCCCACCAAACATTGGTGCAAGAACTAATACCTAGGTCCAAAAGATCAGGGAATTCATTGAAAAATCTTATTTATCGATAAGAAAAAGAATTTATCGATAAGAATATGAAGAGAAAGTAAAAAAGTGGAACAAAAACTTACATCACAAGGGTTTGCTGTTAGGAGAATGTAGTCCAAATGCCCTCGTCACAATAAGAGTACAATAGAATGTTATTTTAGTAGTCTACCTCCTTGTCCTGTAGTGAGATTTGGTCTGATATGGAGAGACCAGGAGGAAGTAGGCCCGGACCCCAAGGGGAGATGGGAGGTGGGAGCAATCTTTATGAAAACAACAAAAACGCCGAGAGGAAGGGGGCTGGGGGGGCGTTTTTGCCATTTTCAGAAAGACTGCTCCCATCTCCCCCCTCCCCCTCCCCCCTCCTCTCGTGATTTCCCTAGAGAGGCAATGGGCTGGGCTGGGAAGGAAAGGAAAGGTAGGGTGTTTTTCTCGGCTCACTTCCCCCCCCCCCCCCCCGCGATCGTGGCCAGGGCCCAATTCTCTCCCTGAAATAAAATTGATGCTGCTTGTGGGAACCAGCACTATATAATAGCACTATATAAATATGAATCCTATTGTGGCGCACCCCCCAGATGGTGCCTAGGGCAGCTTGCCCCCCCCGCCCCCCTTAGCTATGCCTTTGCATCAGGTCCTGGCAGGGAAAAGCTATCTCTCCCAGCAACGGCTCCAAACCTCAATATAAAACCCAAACCTTGCATCCCAGGCTCGAATCTCTGGAGAAACAGGATTGTACTCCCTCAATGCCCCCAAAGAGCCAGACTAAAGGATCGTTCCATTTTAGCCCAGCAGAAAGGCGGTCTGGTTGAAGTACTCATCTGACAGGACCTGACTGGAGTGAGAAAGAGAAAGCTGGTAAAAAAAAATGTGGGGGCAAACCAGGAGGGGAAATTAGGTGATGGTGGTCATTGTAAGGTGGGAGTAGGAAGGGAAATTGTGGAATTTTGTTCTCAGTTCCTCTCCTCACATTGGCTTTATCAGTTTTCTCCATTGTTATGTATTCTGTCCTTCCTATTCATAATCTACTAGGTCTCACCTGATTGCATTTTTCTAACTCATTTTTATCAAGGGAAGACCTTGATCGTTTCACCTTGCCTTACACACATGGATTTCTTTCACCCATTCCATGTATTCATAGTATTTTACTACTATTTCTTGTGCCTTCTTTTCAGTTGATGTCATATCACATCTCATTTTCATATCTGTTCTGTGGAGAAGAACATTTCGTCTTTGAAATAAGGCTTACATTCACAGAAGTTACTTTAAAACATGTTTTATTTCTTCTGATATTTTAAATCATAATGAAGTATTATCTGTGTGGGGATAAAAATAAAATAAAAACAGAGATAAAGTGACAGCAATGAACATTTCCATTGCTTTTAAAAGCTTGTTCTGTAAATCAGTGCTATATGAACAAAGCAATTTTTCTTTTTATTAGTGGGGTGGGGGGAATCCATGCATTCAAGAATCCTCAAGCCACATGGCTCTGGAGTAAATTCACTAGCTTCTGGCAGGTCACCCTGGTACATATGAAATGTAATAGCTTACATTGTTTGCAAAGCCAGAACTCCATCTCAGAGAAACGGCTCCCTTAAAAAATTGCACATCTATTATAATGTTACCAAAATATGTGACAGCACAGATTCATGAAAAATATGAATATGCAAGGTATAATCATGCTGCTTACAAAATACAATAGTAGAATAGCGATTAGGTTTCAAAGCCACACACTTTAACATTAGGAAATGTCAATATTGATAGTTGGCATTACCAGCTCTGCGTCCATTCAGCACTGCAGAAAACACAGCAAGTGATCATGTAATTAACAATATTATCCAGTGGGTGTGTTTGGTCTTTCCAATTACCTAGAAACTGTTCTAATAGCAAGTTACATAAGGAGCTGCTTTCTATATGCAGCTAATTGAGAAGGGTGATGCCAAAGGGCAATGGCTAAACATGGCCAATGTCTAAATGTAGCCATTTGTAAATGAATGGGACTTGAATATCCTGTTGTCCTTTCCAGTCACAAAGCCATCTACCAATAACAAGCATATTTTATCACTTGAAAAGGAGAAAGTCAGATCTTCAGACCCTCATATTCTGTGGTGACGAGATATATTTCATATCTTTTAAAGGTGTATTGAGGAATATCACTTGGTTGTTAAGGGGCATCTTTTCCTTGCATAATGTAGTTATGACACCGAACAGCCACAAAATCTCTGAGCCTCAATGGGCCTATTTATATGAAATTGTATCCCCAATGTGCTAACTTTTCTTTTTAAAGGAATAGCATACAAAGGGAAATAAAGTATGTGATTTGACATTGTGGTCTAACTGAGAATAGATGAATCTATCAAGCTCAATTCCTCTCAGTTTCTCCTTTTTCCAACATTTAGTTTGTTGCATTCCATTTCTGCATCAGTTTATGAAGCAGGCTTTTTTAAAGTTTGCATTAAAAAATCATAGATATTTTTGTGTGCATTGATCTAAATGTACACATTTTTGTACACATTTTCCCAAATAAATTCTTTTCTTTCCCAAATAAATTCTTTTGCATTTTTTGCAAACATTTTCCCCTAATGTAATGTGGTTTTATGCACACTTTGCCTATTATACACATTTTTGTTATCATTTTTTTTTAAATTAAAACTATATACCAAAATTCAAGAAAGTGTGAATCTCACCATATAACTACATTCCAGTTCATTTGTAGATTCCGGAGGCGTGGATTTGGTAAGTTCACATTAAAATGGGAACCTAACAAATTTCTCACCCATCTCTAGACATAACTAGGACTTTTATGCTGTCTAGTGTCATTCTGTTGTCCCTTCTAAACAGCCCTGTCCCTTGTCCTGAGAACTACCTCTGAATTATTTCCAGTATCACTAAATACTTTGAATACCTTTCTGCTTATCTGCAGTATTATTGTGGAGTTCAGATAATCCACCCTGAAAGAAGCAAGAAATGCAGAGAAGCACACAAAAAGCAACTTGGCTGCTACGGATTCTGCTAATGCTTTGATTGTCAGGAGATGGCAGAAAGCAAGACAGCAAAATACCTTCAATGTTCAGGCTGATTTGACTATATTCTCCTTCAGTTTATGTCATGAAAGTACCTCGGTCCCTGCCTGCTAAAATCACTAGAACTCCCTATCTTAAATGGCTACAGGAGATTGCTGAACAGAGGGGTTGATATATTGCATTTCTTGTTCAGCCAAGCAATGGAGAGTAAAGTCTTTCAAGTGCTACAGCTGCAATCCTATACACACTTATCTGGAGCAAGTCCCAATGAACTCAATGTGGCTTCCTTCTGGGTAGATATGTATAGGACTGTGCTTTAAAATGCTTCAAACATATATTTTTTACTATTAATACAGGTGTGATTTCCATATAAGCAATGATATGTTGTTGTTGCTGCTGCTGCTGCTGCTGCTGTTGTTTTTTGGGGGGAACTTGACATAGTGCTATGTAAATCTTTGTTGCCATAATTTCTGGCCAATTTATTCTGGAATAATTGCTCCTGCAACAATCTCTTTATCTATGTACCAACCGATAAAGAGATTAGATGACACAATCTAAAATACAAAGGGAACATGAAATGAGTGTAGCAAGCACTTTTCAGGCCTGTCTGACTGGAAGGCCAATATGTCTACAGCAATAAAAATAACATATTGTGGGGGTATTATAGAAGGTGTGTTGTCATGTCATCCTCTTTTCATGCAGTTGAAGGGTCGCTGATCCCACTATGGAAGGAGAGCTAAGTCATCGTTGACAATTTTTATATAAGAGTGACTGACAGGACACATGCTGCTGGGCATCCCATCTGGTGTCAAAAGTCCAGCAGAAATCCAAACCACTTTTCAACTATAATTTTACAGCTAGGCGGGAAAGCTAAAGCTGTAGGCAATTTTCATGAAAACTGACATCTGATACACAATGAAAGATAGGAAAGTTAACGAAAGGTAAGAACATTCACTACCACTAATAGCCCATCTCAGGTGATCGGTCTGAATCGCTGCTGAAGGGATGATCCTACACATATTTGCACAGAGGAAAACTGCACTGAAATAATTTAAAATGTATTCTCCAGTAAATATGCTTAGGATCAGTCCCTCTTTAATGCCTCTTTAATGCTACTGGTTACCTTTACTACCACTGGCATTAAGATGTTTCACAATGCTGTTATAGAAAAGAAGACATCTCTCTATGTGCTGTTTGGAAGGTGTGGAGGATAATTTGATAATTTTGTCATTTAGTGAAGTGAGTGTGTTCATGTCAGGATGGTGTGGGATGCACTGCGTGGTCATTTTACAACTCAGAAATATTGTTGTTGTTTCTTTTAAGATCAATTCTATAGTTTGAAGTAGACTGAGTGAAATTATTAACAGTTTCCCCCCCCCCAGACAAAAATGGTTTTGCCAGTGCCAAAAATTACCACCCTCCATGAACACTTTTTATGAACCAATTTAAAACCCTGATGTTGGCCTTTAAAGCCCATCTAGAGCATGGTTATCTTAAGGACCATCTCCTCCAATGTTAATCTGCCCAGCTTTTATGATTAACCTTGGAGGCCTTGCTTACTGTATCATCATTTTGGACCCTGAGGTGAGTGGGAATGAGAGACAGGGCCTTTTCAGTTATGGCACCACAACTCTGGACTAACCGTCCTGTAGAGGACATATACCAGGTTACCTTTCTGGGTTCATTTCATGTTAAAATGAACACTTTTCTTGTTCAAAGTTATATAAAATATAATTCAAATAAAATTATATTTAAAAGAATTACTTTTGCTGCATTTATGTTTGTAAAGTGGGTTCTTTTTAAAAAGAATTTGTGTTTGTATTTCTCACATTCTGCAGGATATGACACTTTGAAAATATTTTGAAAACTGTCTATGGAGTGTGTCCTGTGCCCCAACAATTATCACTACTGCTATAAACCATTTCAAAGCAGTAGTGTAGATCCTGCCTCAGTGCCCCAGAAGCAGAAGAGCAGGATACAACTATAACATTCCACATTGAATATTATAACATTTGCTGATCGGCATGCATGCAAGCAATCACACATTAAACATGAACAAGTGTAAGGGGTCTTTCTAGATGTTTTTAGAGGTGGCATCATATTTATAGGGATAAAGGAGCTGAAGACAAGGATTCCAATAAAAAATAGCATATATGATTAAACAGTTTATTTGAGATATTAAATGATAATCATTAACAAGGTTAATGAGAACCCCAAAAATATACACTAATAATCCTAGTGAGTGTATGTTAACTCTTCCAAATGCAAAACAGATTAAATAGTCCTATCCAAGAGGAGACTGACTCAGAGATTCCATCCATCCTGGATTCAATGGTAGGGGGAAGTTTTACTTTGGCACTTATTCAAACTACGTGCCTGGCTGGGTCTGCATTTAGAAAGTGATATGGAGGGGAAAAGAACAGGATGGTGATGATTCAGTAGAGGAAATGACAAACAATAAGACTCAGCCAGAATCATGTGAGCACTAGCTCCACCTCCTTTTCTGTCCTTGTCATCCTCCATGAATTGGATGGTGACTTTCTGCAATGGAGACACTGTGGTACTCCTGTAGGTTTTGAAGGTTCCAAATCATGCAAGGAGCCTCAATGAGTCTGCAGGATCCCCTCTGCAGACTGAAACCTTGCAACTCATGGAGGGCAATGATGGCAATGATGGACGGGAAAGAACCAGTATGCTCATAACAGAGCATAATGGAATGCACTTCCATGACAAAGAATTAGACTGGATGTAAAGGCTCCAATTATAGAATGCAATGGAAAAGGATTCATAGACTAAGCTAGAACTCTCCTCCCTGGTGTCTAGTTTTTCTGCAATGCAGGGAAACCTTTTGTAATAAGTTTCTCTAGGCCTGGTTTGAAATGTTTGACTGAACCATTTTGGCCTCGACACAACATTGTTAAATGGCTTTCAAAATTGGGGGCACATTTTTCAGAGGGATTGGGTAATATACGAATTGTTTCGGGCAGGAGGAACATGCCACTTACCTTGCTTTGTTTTCGGGTTGATTTTTTTAATGGTGAAGTGTTTTCTCTCTCTCTCTCTCTCTCTACTGTCATTGCCTTCCGGGAGGAAAATGAATGGCAACCACCAGAACATCTGAGAGAGAGAGAGAAAGAGCCTGGATATTTAAAAGAGGAAGAAAGGCAAGGTAAGAGGCATGTCCCTCCAAATGATTTGAAGGTCCCCTCCTGCTGAAAAATACTTGAAATCACCATCCCTGTCTGTGCCCCTGAAGTGGTGGCAATTTCAGCCAAGGTCCAGTCTGAAGTTGTATGGCCCAGAAACTGTCAACATTCTGAACTCTCTCCCCCCCCCCCTTTTTTTAAATGAATGGAAAAAATGATGATACTCCTATATATGTAATGTTACTTTTTCTTTTTCATGTTTTTTCCCCTATTTTGTTAATATTCACAATAAAAAACCCATACTGATCAGATTGCAATGAGAAATATTTATGGGGTTTGAATAGAGACGCTTGCCCTTGTCCTTAGGGACATTGCCCCCACTCCCAAGAGGACATAAATGGGATTAGCAGGGGCACCACTTTATTAAAAACAACATCTGCAATGGGAAGAAGCACTCCTTTCAGTATGGGTGCTGCTCAACATGAGATACGATGGCTACATTCTGTTACCATCCCCATGGGGCAACCCTCATCCTGGTTTCTAGCTATGAGATCAGCCAATCTATGATAACTGACCCTAACTTCCAAGCCTTCCAGGGAGTAAAAGAAACTACAGCAAGCAGCAACTTCCCAACTGCCCAGCCTTTCCACTACCTGTGTCCTACGGAAGTTCCCTCTGGTTCACTCACACCATCTAGCCTGGAAGGCTGATCTGGTTATTCCTCACTTCAGTACAATGCTGCCTCAGGGTGTGTTCACCAATATCCTCCTGCTTCCTTCTTATTTCCCTGCCTGCAGTGTACATGCCACAAGGGGGAGCTTATCTTGCTTACCATCCTCCAACAGACCTGCTGACAATAAAGTGATCAAAATCCTGCTGTAGATCTTCCAGAAATAAACCAAAATCTTTCACTCAGCCTATTTACACTACTGCTTTAAAATGGTTTATAACAGTTTTGAGAACTGTTGGGGCCCAAGACACATTCCATATACAGTTATCAAAACGTTTTCAAAGTGTTTTATCCTGCATGTGTAGATAGGCTCACTGGGCCTGTTCAGACAACACACAAAGCTATGATTAGGCCAAGAACCCTTTTTGCAGAAAATGGCTAGTGAGGGTGTTTAAACCATGGTTATGTAGACACCATGGTTAGGAATGGTTCACATGGCACGCTAAGTAATGGTTTAAATGATACACTAAGCCATAATGTTTAGCTCAAAATGCTTAACCAACCACCATGGCTTAGTGTGTCATCTGAACAGGTAATTAACTCCATTAACTCTGAACAGGTGGGGCAAAGGCATGTTTTTGGCATTTGAATAAGGACACATGGCAGCCTCCTCTTCCCAGGGAGATGATATTCCTGATTGTCATGCATGCATCTCAGGGAAAGATAATTCTATGATTATATGACATCTAGGGCACGTATAAACACATTTTCCTCTTTCCCCACCCCCTGGCTTAAGAAAACAGCATCCAGTGCCAGCTTTCACAGTGGTTTGGAGCCTCGGCATGATAAAATATAGAGTATATTTTCAAAACAAAGGATTCTTAAGAATGATTCAGCAAGGTTAAAGCGAAGTGGTGTCACAAGGAACAACTAATTCACAGGCGCGAACACTTGGTGGTGGTGGAGAAGCAAGACAGATCTGCATTCAATCAATTGGCAATTACATTGACCCCATAATCAGCTGTATTTGTACCTGCAAAGTTTATTCAGCTGCTCAAGGAACTAGTTTATTTCTGTAATGAATGAGTCACAATTGTAGTCTAGTCGTGTAGCCACTGGCAGTTTGCAGAGAAAAAGAATTGAGTTTATTCAAGGAAGAAGGACAATACAGCAAGGATTTCTTGTGCTTGCCCCCCTTTTTTAAAAGGAAGGAGCTGATTGATTTTATCATGGTTTGTCTATCCAAAGTGATTGGCTGAACTCAATGCACTGTTTATAATAAATACAAACTTATATTAATGCAACATTAAATCACAGATTGAAACACTTTCAAGGTTGAAACTGCTGCAGACACATCTCCACTTAGAAAGTTGAGTTAGGTCAGCTGAAAACTTGGTCTGCTCTAGTTCTGCAGTGTGATGGCAATAGGAAAATCTCTGTACCAGCAGAAAAGGGAATTAAATCAATATATTTATGCAGCATAAACTCAAAAAGATAACCCATCAAATTACTACCTGGCTACAAAAAAAAAGATATTCACTTAAGATGAAATTGTTTCTCTCTGATCACTTTCTTGTTGGATGAATGAGTCAATGAAACAAACTATACATAGCTTGCTTCATCTAGTACCTTGGTGAAAAGAGGAAGGGTTCTACACGTTCCTATTACATGGGCTGAGATTGGTAAGGAATGTCATCTCCCAAAGATCATTTTGTATTCCTGGTTTCTACTGCCAACTCAATTACTTGCTTTACAGAACAAGGGGGAATCCACACATAAGGTTGTTACGTTTTAAAGTGGTCATCATAACGTCAGGTATTACTGCGTTTTAAAACGTCCTGGGTCACATGAAGTTAATACTACGTTACCTCAGTAAATTTCTCCCGTCGTTACAGCGTTAAGGCAGGTCTCACTATATCTTTTCAGCGTCATTTCTTCTGCCGTGACTTCTTCATTACCTAGTTTCCACGCCCACTTCCCCATAAACCCTTCTTTCTTTCCCTTGCTTCCAAGAGAGCATTAAGTCTTAAAGGGGAAGCGCAGAATTTTAGCCAACGGCAATACTAACGATTTCGGAGCCGAAACACGCCCACCATTCTTTGATTGGATTAAATAGATATGAACTTAGCGACGCGATGACGATCAGGAAGGACACATGCTCCTTCTTGCAACGCTTCTTATGAAAATACCACGGCATATATCGCAGAAGAAGGGGGTAAAATATCACGAAGAAAAAACGTCATAGTAAGTGCGTCATGTGGCCCAATTAGTGGTCATTACCCTTTCTTAACGTAGCATAACTAAAGTGTAGTTCCCCTCTAATTATCTGTGTATCTACTCAAAAGTAAGTCCTACTGAGTTCAGCAGGTCTTACTCCTGGATAGGAGTGTATAGGTTTGCTGCCTTGGGGCATAATCCTATCATGTTTAGAAAGAAAGAAAAAGCCCTACAACTCTCAGTGTTCCCCAGCCAGCCACGGGAGTTGTAGGATGTGTTTTTTGGGTAAACATGCATAGGATGTTTAAAAATCTTTAAAAAGAAACCAACAACAAAACAATAAATCCAGTCAGTTCAATACATTTTAAATGAAAAAGAAAAATAACTTTCAAATCTGTAAACAATTTAGAGTTCTAAGCAACTTCTGATGTATTCAGTCCCTTTTTTTGAGATCTTGATCCTGGCCATTAAGGCCCTATGTTTGCACTACCCAGTTTACCTTCTCTCCCTTTTGTCCTGGTATGTCCCAGGCTGGGCCACCAGATCCATGCGTCAGGCCCTCCTGCCCATTCTACTTCATAGATCGTGGTATCCTGGTATCAGGCATTCCAAGACCTTGTCCCACAGCTGTGGAATTCACTCCCCCTGCCACTGCGGTTAACCGTCAGCTTGGAGGTGTTCAAGAAACGTTTGAAAACCTTTCTTTTTGAATGGAGGGGATTGACTGGTTGATCCTGAGATACAGCATGCTGATGGCCCTTCTGGTGACCATTGTATATTTTGTATGGGTTTTTATTTTAAGCTTTTATTGTTATATTCTTTCGTTCAACTCAATATTTATTGAATTTTTTCAAACTGCTGACCTATTTTATTATATGTACAGCACTTTGTAATAAAGTGCTATATAAATTATTATTATTATTATTATTATTGTTATTATTATTATTATTTGATGTCATGAGATTGTAAAACTTTTCCTCCACCCATTCACAGTGTATTCCTATGCATGTCTGCTCTGTAGTATGTCTCACTGACTTCAGCAAGGCTTAATCCCAATAAAATGGGTATAGGACTGCAGCTGTAGTATTTGGATTAGAGCAGTAATATTCCAGGTCCTTATTTTGGAAATTTAGAAAATTTTATGAAGTGCTGTTCAGAACCTGAGAACAGCTGCTAGGTGAACTCTTTGTGATAAAGGATTTTACTGACTTCAGTGGAAATTGGATCTTGGCCTAAAACAGAAGATTTATGTTATTCAAAACTGCAAGACTGTAGAAGCAGGATTTTCTTCAAAATTATCTACCATCGCACATCAATAATAAGCTTCTGAGCTATAGAATTTGGACTTTATGCTGAAATGTATGCCAGAAATTAGACTATTCTGGTGCACCAGTGGAGGCAGGTAGTTCCAGTTTCGGTGGGGTTGTGGATCCATTCTGGGTTTAAGACAGAACCACCAAGTTTTCCAAGGTGCTGAACCCATTTTGTAGATCTTCCACTAAGATGCTCAAAGGAAGAGTGGGGGGGGGGGTTATTATTTGTTTGTTTGTTTGTTTGTTTATTGTATTACTATACTGCCCAGTGGCAAAGCTCTCTGGGCAGTTTAATAATTAACACATTTCTCTCCCTTCAGAACAATCTTGTGAGAAACATCAGACTGACAGTTAGTGATTGGTCCAAGGTCACCTAATGAACTTTATAGCTGACTGGGGACTTGATCCTGGGGTCAAATCTACACCAAGCAGGATAAAACACTTTGAAAACATTTTGAAAACTGTATATAGATGCTGAATTCGGACAGCTCGATAGTCAATGGTGGGGTAATAATCAACTTTACAGTTGTTCATCTAGGGGGTACTCCCCACACAACATGGTAATAAATAATCAACCATGGGGTGGATTAGGATCAGCACTGAATTGACTTTGGCAGCATTCGGATGACACGATAGTCAATACAACTGATGATTGTTCCCCCCCTCTCAGTTGCTTAACATGTCGTCCAAATTCAGCCAGAGTGTGTTCTGGACCCCAACAGTTGTCAAAACTGTTATAAACCATTTTAAAGCAGTAGTGTATATCCTGCCTCAGTCTCTCAGTCCTAGTATGACTATAGAGTCAGCTATATAGCACCGAAGGTAAGCGCGCTGTGCGCCCCCTCCCCCCTGCTTACCTTTCGTGGCCGTCTGTTCCCATCCGCCGTCCCCTGCCCCCGTTGTCCGCTCCATCGGCAGGTGCCCGCTGGTGCCCGCCAATGGAAGCAGACAGCCCCGCTAGGGAAGCCCCTCCCCCCGTTGTCCGCTTCCATCGGTTCAAACAATTGGAGCATCAGATGAATAAGTATGGAATTTTGCTAGAATTTTGCTGATGTGGAGTTTCATGGCCAATGTATAGCAAATGACATTAATGCGGAGAAAAGTGTGCATCCCAAGACTGGATGGTATATGTGCTTGTTTATTTATAGATTTATTTATAAATGTATACCTCAGTGTTCAATGAAATTATCTCACAACAGATCAAAAACTGCACTTTGAATTAGATCCAACCCATTGACTTTGGGTCCTCTGCCCATTACCAACAGCTAGTGGTCTTTCCCCAACTTCTGCAGTCTCTAGGCAACTGGCAGTTGGAACAGCATTCTTTCTGGCAGTTAACAGAGAATCAGTCTCCCTGCGTCCTTTTCTTCTGTGGCCAATGACTGGTCTTCCCTTTGCTATGATGTTCTTCACCGGAGGGCACTGGTGCAACTTCCCAGTAGACTTTGTTCCAGCCTTCCCTTTTTCTTGTACCCTCCAGAAATTTTGGACATCAACTCCCATCATGGCAAATGGTCAAGATTGCTGAGAATTGTAATTGTAGTCCAAACCATCTGGAGGGCACCAGGCTGAGCAAAGTTGTGTTGGCTTATGGCAGATGTCAGAGTGCCCTTTATCTCAGGACTACAGCCCTAAGGCAACAGGGTATACACGTGGATTGGGGGGAAGAGATAGAGGTGGATGGAACATTTCCTTATAGTGGGAATGGATGGATCAGTGTATATAAGAGTCATTGTAGTGTATTGGTTAGAGGCTTGGATAAGGATTTAGGAATCCTACATTCAAATCTTCACTCAGCAGGGAAGCTCAGGCCCTTTCTACCCCTAAGGGTGTAGAGGGAGGAAGGGGGGAGGATCACAGATTTACCTGCTTCCGTGATCCTCCCCCAGGGTCTAGTCGGCAGCGCGACATCCTGGATGGGAAGAGGAACGTCACGACCGGCATTGTTTTTATTTTATCTTTTTACAGAAGAGGAGCCACGTGACCCCAATCTGCAAAAAGTTTTTTTAAAAATGCACCCCAACCTCCTCCCACCATCCTGGGGATGGCAACATTGCTAACCCCCCTGGGCATGCCCATTTCAGGCCCCGGGAGCACGCAGCACACCTCCCACGGTCCTCAGGATGGTCCCAGGACCACGGAAAAAACTGGGATAACTGGGGAACCAGTTATTCCAGAACAATGGAGGGCTCATCCCTGCCTGCTCCTGGGATCTCCTGTGCATCATTTGGTTGCATAGGGAAGACCCAGGGAAGACCCTGGGGAAAAGGGCAGGTGTAGACATGGCCTCAGTGGGCCATTAACTTTTTTTTTTTACCCTAACCTACGTCATAGGGTTGTGGTGAAAATAAAATAGGTGGGGTGAACCTTTTGATTTTTTAGCCACCCTGTGAGCAACTTTGCTGAAGGCGGGATAAAAAAAATTGCTGAAATCAATAAACAAAGTATAAATGTGTACCGACATATTTAGGATTAGTTTATCTGGAGTTGCGTTAGAGATTATTGCTATAGATTGTGATCTAGTCATGAACAAGGAAGGCATAAGGTCAGAGAACTCACATGGCCCTAGAAAAACTGAGGCCCTGACTGGGGATAAGCAGATGATATTAATGTAGAAAGGGGGCTCCTTGGTCAAACATGAACCAGCTTCAGAGACCGCCCAAGGCCAGATCACCCAGCCTTTTGGTGATGCAAATAATTTATTTTCATGAAGCCTGAGATGTTTCAGCCTGTATTTTATTCAAAGGCCTTTCTTTCTCAGACGTTGTTAGAAGATAATGTCTGCAGAATTTCCTCTAGCAAGATCATTGTCTGGCGACTGGAGACAATTAGGTTGCTAGAGGAAATTCTGCAGGCACTATCTTCTAACAACCCCATGAAGAAGGCCTGGGAATAAAATACAGGCTGAAACGCGTCAGGCTTCATGAAAATAAATTATTTGCATCATGATAACCCGTTTCATTTTTTTCTGACCTGGCTTGGATACTCTCCTTTTGTTTTTGGGTGCCCTTTATTTGGCAGTTACAAATGACAAGGATATTAAGGATACTATATCTATGAAAATTGGGTGCACTAACTTGCATAATTGGAAATACTTTTCATTGGTGGAATGCCACCATCTGATACAACTCTTTGTTCCCATTGACCCTGAATGGTGCCTCTCTTTCGGTGGTGGAGGTTCTGCATTTGCATTTGGTGTGCCTTAGCCATCACTGAAGTCAATGGGGTTCTGCTTTCTTCAGGAAGGAGAAGCCTGTGGAGACTTTCCATTCTCATGCATATTTATCAATCCTTTTTAGGGGTGAATGGCTTCTGTGCCCCTGATTTTGCAAGTGATGGCTTATTTAATGGAGATAGATTAAAGAGTGTGAATGCATTATGCTCCTCTTGCTGTTTATTTTAATTACTGTAAAAACAGATACTTAATAAAGTATGCCAGACAATTAATAAAGCACATAAATAATTATTTCCCCATGCTTCTGGAAGTAGAAGGATATTATCATTGATACCCTAATACCATTTCTTATCAAACCTTTTCTGTAGGGCCTCTTTTTATATGGCTGCAATGTTAAAATACTTCCTGTATTCTTCATAGTTCATACAGACTTCATACATTCTATTCAATTTATGCTATACATATATTTTCTCTTCTACTGAAATCAATGAAGTTATGTTTCCAGGGAGTTTTATTCCAGAATAGTCAGTTGTCCAAATAACCAAATGATCGTAAATTATTGTCTGTCTGTAAGGAAACAGACACAATTGTAGAACTGATTGGATTTTCCAAAATGTCTAACCTTCTGATATCATTTGCCATCCTTTTACAAAGGTTATTTTGAAGCAGGAGGGGGAAAGATTGATGATAGATATTACCATTATTGGTAATGGTCTATGTTTCATAGGATTTTCTTTCCACGCTTACCATTTTGATAAAAATCACTAGTAATGTAAGATGTAATCTAGTGTACAATTAGGTGTGTATAGATTCCATTGAAATTAATAAGACTGGCACTCTGGTTTTAAACATATTTAATGGGTATAACTATTTTATAATTCTGTGTGTAGGAATGAGGCATATAACTGTACAGCTTGGCAGTCCTTAATACTAACCATTTAACATTTCACATTCTTAGTCCAATCCATTAATTCAGAAACATCAGAAGGCTATGGATAAAATACTCTGGTCAATGGAGGTAAAATGCTGACAGTTGTGACTGTTGAAATTCACTTTTTCAGCAGCAATAAATAAATTTTCAAAGAAGTAAATGTCGTTTCCATTTTTGCTCAAGGATTTGTCTTTTTGACCACAACTCTGTCATTAATTACAAATGAAACAGGTAATATAAAAATAGAGAATTTAAGGAATTATATAGATAGAAATGGTGCCATTTTTTTATTATTATTATTATTATTATTATTATTATTATTATTATTTTGGCAACTGTGAATCCAAATAACCACAGGAAGAATTAAATAGAGGGATTTATTTTGAGGAAATGTGGACTGCTATCTTAATATTGTTCTAACTCTCCTGGTAGTAACGTAATACAAATTGGAAGGGAGTTTAACTGCAGACACATATCCATGAATCCTGTGACTCTTTTCTTATCTCTTCTAGTCTCTTTGAATCCACACATGATACACAGTTCTTGACTCAAAAAAGGCATCAAAATATATTTAAAAATTTGTATTTAGAGAGAAAATGTTAAGAAATGTTAGAGAGAAAATACATTTTAAAATTTTTAAATATACATGTGATTGCAAATTTTCATGCAGATTTTTTTAAAGTCACAAATCGCATGGAAATGGGATGTGAAACATATGTGAAAGTGTAACAGACTGGATAGGATGATTTGCCTGTCTTTACTAGATGGCTTTGCATATTGTCTTTACAGTAGTGACTGTTCCTATTATACGATCTGTTTGCACATAACAAAACCCATTGGTTTAAAAACCAATGGGTTGTCACACATGAGTATTTGCAATGCCTGCAGTGGACCCACCTATTCGCTTTAATGCTCAACTGAAGATTGGCTCCTTTGTCGATTGTGTAGCACAACATCCAAACCTGGACTGCTTGATTGTTTGGGAGATAAATATCGCAGATGTCAACCCAAGAACAAACCATGGGTTAACTTCTGGGTTGTTTAGCCCCTAAACAACCTAGCAGTCCAGATTCGCATATCATGCTGCACAGCCTATGAAGGAGCCAATTGTAACTTGTGTGCTAAAGCGTAAGATATTTTTTAAGCCAATTACAGATGCTTGAGGAATTTGAGCTTTGGTGAATTCTGATCAGAATTAACCAGATCTACACCTCCCAGATTAATGTGTGGACTGGAATTTTGTTATTGACCAAATTTCACACTTTTGAGCGTTCTTGGCTCAAAAAAAATATCAATGTTTGTTTTTAAATGGATGTTGTGAGAGAAAATATTTAGAAATAAATGGGGAAATGTGTATTTTGAGAAGTGTCATACCTCAAGAAATAGACTGATTCATCCTTTCCTAATTGCTTGTTCTCAATATGCTTATGTCAGAGCATTATCACTAGATCTATGCACAAATGGCTTCTTGAAATCCTCCACCTTATTTGTGGGCAGAGAAATTGGGGGAGAATTTCACCTAATTTCTCCAGAGGGTGGAGCAATTCTTCAACAGTTCCTCACCGTTAGGGCTCACCATTGGGAGGGGGTGTATCATGGCTTCTTTCTTTTACCCTAAGTTTTTTTCCTGCTCCCAGCACAAGTGGAAACAACAGCAACTGTTCTGGCAATCAGGTCCCTAATTTACTTCCTCTACAAACCCCCATAGCTAGTGTCATCCCAGGACATTTTGGGGGCAGGGAAGGTAGCCACCACTGCCAAATTTAAAAATGGTGAAGAAAATTTGGAGAAAATTCCACGAAGTGGCCTTTTATTTCTAGTGCAGATGCTTATAATATTACTATTTCCTGAAAGTCCTATAGCCACTGTGCGGGGAGCAGTATTTCATCCAGGAGCCAATCTACACAATCGCTTGAAACATTTTTAAATCCTTTTTTTTACGTATTTAATTATTGCATTATTAAATGTGTTAGGCCACATTGTCTAGTACCTATGTTTCAGTAGATCCTTTTCCCAACTTTAATATGTTTTGTTAGATCTCACTTACTCTTCTTTGAGTCTTCTTCTGTGTCGTTTCTTCCTCATACAGTCTTTTCCATGCCCACTTCCTCCTAACCCTCATTTCCTTTCCCTTGATTTCATTGTATCAATCATTGCTGAAGCAAAACAGAAAACATTTGGGTGCCTGAAGTGAAAGCACCACTCACACTTCTGTGAAGGAATACCAGGCGTTAGAAATCACCTCCTCAGATACTGTATGGAAAGACACATTACTCTATTTAAAATGATTTATAAAACTAAAATAATGTAACGAAGTATTATATTGTTATAATTAAACACTGCAATAAATCATTACAGTTACAGCATGATGTGGCCAAATGAGTGCTCTTAACCCTTTCTAAATGTAACAAACCTCAAGTGTAGATTCCCTCCAGCTCCAGGGAAGAGGTAGAGCTTGTCCTGTGCCAAAATCTGTCCAAGGGCAGTTTATCATTTATTTTGAATTTGGTAGTGTTTTTGAACTTACCTAATTACTGTGAGGTGGCCAAGGCTGTGTGTGTGTGTGTGTGTGTGTGTGTGTATGTGTGTTTCTTTCTACTACGTATCTGTCCATTGCACTGCATCATCCCAGATTGTCTACTTCCTGATCTGAAAAAGGCCTGTGGGAGGAATTACCTCATGATGTCTTCCCTTGGGCTTTAATTTAAGTGCAAAAAGCTGAGGAGGCTACATGCTGCTAAAGAGTTGATTTTACAATCAAAGACAGGACACTCAAGCAGACTGCTCAGCCACCTCATAAGTAAACACAAATATCCTGAATGCAACCCTTGAGAATTTCTCCAAAAAAAATCTTCTCATTTGAATTTCTTTCCAAAAGCATTTTTCTGTCAAATTGAATTAGAATTATACAAACATTGTGGGATAATTTTTTAGCACAGCATTAAATATCACAGGCTGTAAGAGGTAGTGAGTGCTTGAAATACTGGTTTACTGTAGAATGTATGTCCCACATGATGTATTAGTCAAAGCACTAGTAGCTATGTCTTTTTTTCTTTTCTTACTTACAGCTTTTGGGTGGGGGGTGTCTGATATTGACTGAGTCATAGTAATTCCCTCTCCAGCCCCAATTTTACAGGTACTTTCCCTTCTTACTACGGGGCTTAAAAAAAGATAATGGGGACTTAGAAAAAGACATTAGGGAAACCCCCCACCTGTAGTTGCACATGGTGGATTATCCATAATATCAGTAATGGAGGGGAAGCATTAAACCTTCCCTCCCTGCACAAGGTTCCCAGAGAAAAATGGACCCTCCCCCAACTGTGTGAGTGGAGAGAGAAAAAGATGTAGTTGCTTGCTATGTCTTTAACACAACATGTAGTTTGGCTATGAGTCATAGGATCAGACTGTGTTCCTGCTGAGGAATTGAGTCACAGGATTATCTGACTAATCCACAGGCCCCGTTGAGCTCAGCTGAGCTATCATTTATGCAATCCTTTTGAGTGTCTACTGGCTAAAAGTATTGACATGTAACATTTTGTAACAGATTACAGATACCTCACATTGAACAGCTCAAGAGCCAACATTCTAAGTGACACTGTCATTTGGTCAAATATCCAAAAAGTAAACTCATGATTCCAAGCTTTTATACATACATTTCACACAACAGGAGAGAAATGGAGTAATACTAGAATATGTAAAAATAAATTGATGCATAAATGTTTCACAACTGGGCCAAAAATCTACATATCCTGACTTTTGGTGATTCTGTCATAGTTCAACAGAGCCCTTGATTTATGCTGAACCCTCCTCTGGAGACCTTTTAAAAAATAGCATTTTGTCATTCATCAGAGTATGCAAACTCTTTCAAGTAGGGAAGGATTTCAAATTCCTTATATACCTTCCCCTGGTTATACATGCAATTTTGTATGAATGACATTTCAATCCTACAATAACTCTCACACCAAACACATATAACTCTCAAACCAAACACAAACCCAGATCCTTTTGTAGCTTATCAAGACAGTGATAATAAATCCCATTATTAACAATATGCCAATAATTTATGATTAATAACACAACGCAGCTTGTTAATGAAATATTTCAGCCAAAAGGACTAAAATTGAGATATGATGGCATAATTCTTCTAGAACGGCTGCAGGTGGGTGTGAAGGAGGATAAAACAATTACATTTAAAATGTAAGCTCTTCAGAGACTGTTGAGGAATACCAGGTTAGTATGAACTTTTAATAATGCAAGACTTCACTAGGAAATTATTACACTAAATAGCCATCATTCCTCATGTATGCCTATAAAAATATTAAGCAAAGTATAATATTTTACTTTTAAACTTTTTTAAAAAAGGCTTTATAGATTCTGGTAGAATAAATGAATGAATGCTTTTTGGTACACCTTAATGAAAAGAGTGGTTGGTGTTGAAATGAAGAATGTACAGGTACTGGTTTAATTTCTAATCCATTGTAGCATAAAAATTAATAGGGGCAGTTCAACATGTATACTCTGCTATTTCACTCCAAAAAAAGAAGTCACTCGAAGCAGTTTACAAAATATAAGAATGGGTTACAAAGCATAAAAACAACAAAAAATCATTAAAACAAGCCCAAAGCAGCAGTTGAATTTTTACTTCTCACCAGGGCCGTGCAGGGAAGGGAAGTGGGGCCAGTTGGCCCGGGGCCACAATTTTGAGGAATCACTCTGACGAGGAGGTCCCCCTCAGCTTACGCTACTGCTTCCATAGCGTAAGCGGCCCATCGAGAAGCGAGGAGCCCGCCTTGCATAAAAAGCACAGAAGCCGTCTGTTATGAATACCATGGTCAGACTGCAAGCTCCAGAGGGCCATGCTGCATGCGGGGTGGGGATATATGTGCCTAAATTGCGATGGCTGTCCTTACTGCGTCTCTGTCTTCAATCTTCTCCATGGCATATAATCTCTGGAGTGGAGGGTGAGGTAATGATGATGATAGTTATTAATGATAATAATGATGATGGTGCCATGAGGGTGATGATGATAATGTTTGATAATGATGAAGGACTGTTCTATTGTTGTTGCTTCTATTTGTACAGCAACTAAAACGAATGTTAACTTCTGATTCAACATTGAGGTGTTGTAGAACAGGTTTAATATGAAGGTGTTATGTAGAATGGACATGTTGGTGGGCATTTAAAAAAACATTAAAAATACTTAAGGAGCAATTTGAAATGGTGAGCACACACTTCCAGTCTGGCCTGGGCTTATTACCAGCTCTGCATGGCCCTGCTTCTCACTGCAAAGGTTCATGGTTATCAGGTTAGCAGGGGTGACCCTTAAGCATACTTTATAAGTCCCTATTGGATGCTACTGACTAAGGTTCCAAACCTACCATCCCCATGCACACAAAGCAGGATGCAGAATGTACAAAAGACTCATCCCCCCCTCAAAGGCATCTCTGTGACTGATGTGCTATGCTGGGCAAACTGAGACAGGGTCAGATAATTTCCTTCAATCTGAAGACTTGCTTTGTCTCACTTTAGAAGCATTTACCAACGTGCTCTTTTTCAAGCTGAGAGAATAGATGCATGCTGGGGGCTTATGGGGTGGGTGGGAAAATGAACACTTGGATATTACCGAGTATACTGCTGGAGGGCCTCACCTTGAAGTACATAGACTACCTAAGTCACAGAGTAGCATTCAGCCCATGAAGTGCATGACAAATATGCTGGATCCCAATGAGAACCTCCTGCATTCTGTGCAGTATTGGGAAGCAACTGTATTGTGGTCAAATACTGTTTCTAATGACTGGGGGGCATACAAAGTTGTATTCCTTCTTGCTGTTACCCTTGACAATGTGGGCACTCCATAACAGGCCTGTTCCCCCCGCATACTACCTGAAAATAGCATTATGTGCTTCACCAGCATGCTAGAGACTGTTACAAAGACAGACTTTACATTGTCAATGTTTAAGACTAGTGTGTGAAACGTCTTTCAGCCCGAGGGCCAAATTCAATTTCAGAGGGCCTAGAGGAACATTCCAGTGGCAGGTGGGGACAGAGGCCAAAGAGGTGAAACCCAAGAGAAAGGGACAGGGCCAAAATACCCAAAATGCCAGCATAATTTGCATTACAGCACTTACTGTCAGTAACTAAACCACAGGAGAGACATGACAACCTTTTCGTATGGGGAAACATATGCAAAAGCCAGAAAACCACCATAACAAGGCAGCCAGGGGAAAGAGGCTGGCTCTAGGTTTTTGAGGACCTTTGGGCAAGATGCCATTAATGGTCCCCCTCCCTCAATGATTCTACCATCTCACCACCATTGTCACTAATGTCTGTTCCTCCGCTTCCTATTTCTCATCATTGCTAAACACTTGCTTGCTTGACAGATAGAGAGCCAGCAAGCATGTAGGCAGTGACATTTAAATCTTCTTGCCACTGGCATTATCTGGGCCAGAGTGAGAGGCAGTTGACCAAGCAGGTTGGAAATGTGAAGAAGAGGAGCAACAGCAGAGGGTTCTTGTCAGTAGGCTTCTGCTGGACAGTGGGCCCTCGGTAAGTGCCCAGCCAAGCCTACTGTGGATGCCAGCCATGCCCTCGACAGCCAGACTGGGAACTCAATTGGAGGTTGAACATCTGTTTTAAGATAAAAGCACTCACATCTATAAGATAGAGAAGACACCCCAATGTTCGATTTCTCTCTTCCCTCAGCTCCAGGCACATGATGTCGCCACACCAGCATGAAACTACCAATGCAAAAGTAACAAAATGCCCCTGACATTATTTATGAATAAAGGGTAAGAATGATCATATAATGCATTCCCATGCAATAGAAGAGAACATGGACAAACCATCCCATATGCAAGCCAAAGGGCACACCACATACTTTTGTCTATGTCACAAATATGCCACAAACATTTTGCTATAAAGAACAGATCTGCAAATGTAAAGAGGAAAAGTATAGGGCTTTCTCCACTGAAATTAACAAGGTAACTGTATGATTGGCCAAGATTAATGAACATATCAAGAAACATGTACCAATAAGAAATCAGTTTGGATTGGAACATTGGAGTCCCTCTTCATAGACCCAATAATATATCCATTTGTTGCAGAATTGTGTGTGCTAGCAATACATATATGTTGCGAGGAAGTAGAATAAAATAAAGTTGCTATGTATCCTGTTTGCAGAGAAAGAAAAGGTGTTTCCAGCATCTCCCCGACCCTGTCTCCGGTTCCACATTAAGAATCGCACACACAGCGATTCTTAATGTGGAACATTGTCCAAGCATCACAGAGCCTGTTCACAACACGGCAACATGTCTAAGATGCTAGCAGAAGTGTTTCTGGTGCTAGAACGGCATACATTATTAAATAGCTGTATATGGATATTTCTGCAACAGGCATCATATGTAAATGAGGTAAGCCTAAAACATGAATTTATGTGATTCATAATAATAAGCAGTACATAATCAGATGAAAATAATTCACCCAATAAACCGAACCATGTCTACTTTACCACTTAGTCATGATATTTACAAGTGGAGCTCCTCATAAGTGGAATTTTAATGTGGTCATTATTTTCATACCATTTTACAATCAAATTATCCGAATGCTTTCTTTTCTTTATTGTTTAACGGTAAAATATATTTCTGCTAAGCATATGAATTAAAATCTGATCATAAACATGTTAATTTTCTATCTTAAGAAACAATATAGAATCATACATTTTTTAATGTTTTTAAGTATGTGTACAGTTCTTGTGTCCTTCTGATTGATGTTTATCATAAGCTATATTGCATTAATAACCAAAACGTGTATTCTTCCTATATCTGAAAACTATTTATGAGTTTTAAAAATCTAAGGACTTGCTTTGTTATACTATAAATGTTAATGCCATTGTTTATTGAAATGCAGCCCTCAGCATGTATATAAAACAAAATATTGTTCTTCATAGCTACAACTGAAGCTAGTCAACTGATTTTTGAAGAAATTTATTTTGGAGAACTATAAATATTTCCCAAGTAAATCACAACTCAAAAAGGGAAAGTCCATATCTGTGCATCTTACTTTACCTCTTTTCATTTTTTGTTTCAAACTAGAAAATGCCATTCATTAAACAAATCCTTTAAAATGACCAAGGCTGTAATGTGAAATTCATTGCAATATTTCTGCTAATATTGCAAAAATGAATCAACCTAAAACAGTATTTATTTTCTCAGGGAGAACACTACCTCCTCCATTGACCCAACCCAGAAAATGTAGAGAAAAAGAAGGTCAGGAAGATGGACAGAAAGAAAGGGATGGAGAAACAGAAGGAGAAAAATGGGAAGGAAGGTGAAATAAGCTACAAAAATCCCCCAAAGCACGATGTTAAGGCATCAGGGATTCATAGTGACACATTCTGAGTGGCAGTTCACAATTGTCCCCTGAAGATTCATCAAAGTACTAACCATTCACCTGCCAGATCCACTGTAAGACATTTTAGATAACAGGGGAGAAAAGAAATGGGTGGACTTTGGTAAGAGGAATTAAGAAGGAAATGAGTTACAATAGTAATGTTTTATCAGTTTTACTCATTCTAACTGTAATAGAGTAGAGTTGAATATATTAGAGTAATTTTGATACCACCTTTCAATTATATTTCCAGGACAGTTAGCAAAATGAATAAAAAATAAACTGTAAATACAATATATTTAGTTGAAGTGAATCACAAAAAAAGGTTCCTCTATTATGCACCTCAAAATTCTACTGCTTATTCAGATGACACATCAAGAGCTAATAACTTGAAATCTGGCTTCCAAAAACTACCTGATGTGGCCTACAATTGTGCAATATTTCAAACCAATCTGATACAAATTGCACAGATACAGCAAGGTTAAAAGTGCTGAAAATTGACACATTTGTACCTTTTACTCAAGCTGTGCCTCGACATATTGATTGATTGATTTGATTTGATTAGTACCCTGCCTTTCTATCAAGAAAAATGGCACTCAAGGCAGTGTGTGTGTGTGTGTGTGTATACACACACACACACACAATTCTGGGGGGAATTACTTATGAACTTTATTCAGGCTTGTTGAGGAGATGTGCCTCTCTTCCTGTGCCCACCCTTCAACTATGCTGAGGCTGAAGCATATCTTGCTACCAGTAATACTTCCTCCCTTTCAGTTTCCCAGCAGGACTACAAAGCTGTAAGGAGAAGAAAATGGAGACCAGAGCACAGAGATGAGAAGGGCAATCTCCTCCTGACTAACATAAGTTGTCATTCAACTTCCCACATGGGTTCAAAAGCTGAAGGAGGAAGAAAAGCTCAGTCTGAGTGTACCACAGAAAATGGGTTTTAGATTGCCTTGTTCATAAATGTAAGGAACTGGCCGAGTTGCTTTCACCTTGTCTGGCTGCCTAGATAAACTGAGGCTGTGTGCCCTGACAAGCCTCCCTGGGCAGATTATTAAGGTTGAATCCTGGTGCATGCTGTCAGTTCACTTGGAAACTAACTGAGGCAGGAGTACCTGATAGGCTTCCCAGTCCTGCGTGAATGGAGGTGAATGGCGGCCGCAGCAGTGCTAAAAGGTAGCAGAGAGAGATCTCCCTTCTGACAGACATCTCTTCAGACTGACTTTGCCAGACATAAAAAAATAATCCCCACCATCTCTGTAAAGAAATGGTAGGAATGCCATGAGAATTCAAATAGGTGTGTTCACATGCCCTACTCACATTTTTGAAAAGAGGATATTGAAAAAATCCATTTGGAGGATGGTGTTCAACAATTTTTCCTAGGCTCACCCCCTGGATTTCATTTTGGTTCCCACTGTGGCACCCTACTTGATTGTAGCACGATAGCCAATTCACAGCTTTTCTGAACAATTTGTGCAAATTACAGTCGGATTTGCATAATTTGTACAAATTCAGATATAATTTGCAAAATATGTGCAAATTTGGCTGTAATTTGGGAAAATTGCTTAGAAATTTGTGCAAATTATGGAACCTTTCTCTCTCCCCCAAATATGCAAAAAAAAATATTACTGGAGTTCAGGGAACAGTCCTCCATTCAGCTGCAAAGCGAATCATACATGCCATAGGACTCCACTGAGCAAAAATAAGAACTGGATTTCCAAGTGATGGACATCCCTGGAATAAAGCCACACAGTACCTGGCTGTCACAATTCTGTTCAAACATGACCTCCATTCCTGCTCTTTGAGCTGCCTCTTGAGCTGCTCAGATTACCTTGTGGCAGGGTTGATGGCAGAAGTGGCAGTGGTACATTTTCCCAGTGGGGACTGGAACTGGGAATATTTATTTATGTATTTATTTACTTATTGCATTTATGTATGGCTGAATATAAATTCCAGAACCCCCAGAACAAAACTGGCATGTCTTGCACCATTTCCACTTGGGAAAAGGTGTTCCAGATGACTTCTTGCATCTTTGGATTAGATCCAGACTAAGTTATGCTTTGGTTCTATTGAAATCAATGGGTCAAGTTAGAATTTGAATGGGACTAAAACATGACTAACATAGGGTTGAATCCAATATTAGTCTATCTTAAGTCACATTCATTTCATTGGGTCTACTCTAAGTAGGACTAAAGTTGAATACAAGCCTGGATGCAAGCCATTGTATGTCACATTCACCCAGATTTGTGCATCTGTAATGATACTGATTATATATATGAACTTAGTGCTTTTACTGGATTTAAGAATTGCTCAAATATTCCAAATATGTAAAATAAATGCAGTAAGAGATCAATAAACTGGCTGCATATAATGAGCTGGGTACCACACAAAACGTCTTTTTGACTGCTGTTCTTTATTGAACTATTTGTTTATGTCTCCCAAGGAAAATGCCATATATCAATGCTCTGGTTCTCAAGGGATCATTTGATACAGCTCAGCTAGTGAATGTTGCCCTTGGCATGAGACGATCAAGCTTTCACCTAAATGACCCTACTTAGCAGCAAGGTTGAAGATTTTCTTAATTAAAATGACAAAAACTTCGAAGAGGGAAAATGATAAAACTTTTACAAGATCAGTCACAAAATAACCTATAAATACAAATGCCAGAAAAAAGAACAGAGAAAGGGGGCACTTAATGCTTCATTTGATATGTGACACATTTATGCATACTTGTCTTCTGTAATGTTTTTAAAAAATAAACATGACTTCTTTTGAAAGCTTGCAAAATAAGAGATATTTCTTGGCTTAAAATAAACCTACAACAGAAAACCAATTAAGCAAGCCAGTTTGGATATGATGAAATGCATAGTCCTTATCGAAGCACCATCTTTCCTTTAAATATATATTTCCATATTGTTTCACTTCTGTTTAGTTGAGTACAAGAGAGAGAGAGAGAGAGAGAGAGAGAGAGAGAGATGATAGATAGGCCTGATCGGAAAAAAACATTCTATCATTATAAAGGGGTAATTGGGGGGTTAGTCATTCTAACATTCATAAAATTGACAATGTTTCACCAATCTTCCTGAAATTTACATGTACCAGAAAGAAATGTTGGTTTTACATAGCCTGAACATTTCAAGAAGATTGGTGAAAGATTGAAGGAAGGATGGCAGTTTAAAGTAGAAAAGGAAAAAAATCTTTCTCAAACAAAATAGATCTGATAATTTGGGCTGGTGAATTTTTTTATCCATGTTTTCTGAAGAACTTAGGACTTACCTAATTAAAATCTTGATGATTTCCATTTCCATTGATTTTCTATTTGATGGAATAGCTTTTCTTTTTTAAAAAAGTCCCTTCCGTTGATTTTTAAATAATATATATTCATCGCATTGGAGTGAATACAGAGGCCATTTTCATGCATAGTGCGAGTATGCTCAGTAGCATCTCTCCCCCTCCCTCCTGCCTCAGCTAGATTGGAATGTTGAACAAAAATGGCTGACTCCGAAAGCATAAATATTGGCAATATTCGGACAACATTTTAGGCAATGGAGGGGGGAAAGAGGCAACTGACGGTACGTTATTTTTGGAGTGCTCGACACATAACATGTCCCCGTTAGCAGAACTTGGGCTGTAGGTCACTGAACCTGGAGCTAAAGAGTTAATGTGTACCTGAACAAGGTGGGAGGAGATTACTGGGATGTCTTTGCTCTGCCCTTTCCTGTTTCCTCTCTCTACTCCTTTTTCTTTTTCCCTGCCTCATGAACGGGTGAGAGATGGCTGACTGGAGCCATCCTATCCCAGGATGGAATGTGACCTACTTGAAATAAAGTTTCTTTTAAATCACCACTGGAGCATTTATTTCATCGTAATGTGTGGCTACTCACAGGGAACTGGTTCGGGCGACAATAGCTCCTCCCCCATCACACGGCTGAAAGTCCTGGCCTCAGAATAAACAATGGGGCTCTGCTAAACAATGGAGCAGCCCATTGTTTTTCCCCATTCCTTAATAATGTACCGTCAGTTGTGAGTGCATTGTGTGTCACCCGAAACACAACACAATAAGCGAGACAACTGACAGTTGCCTCTTCCCCCATCCATTGTCTAAAGTGTCATCCAAATGCTGCCATTGCCTCAGTGGAATAATCAGTGGCTTCTCAGAAGTAAGTTCCATTGAGTGTAATGGTCTTACTCCCAGGTAAGTGTGTAGGGGATTGTAGCCTTTTTAAAACTGCCTGGAAACTTGGCTAGGTGGAGAGTGAGAGATGTTACTGAGAATTTCCTCTTCTTTCCAGTACAATAATCCTACAATTGGGCTACACAGCACTTTTCATTTTAAAATGTTTTCTTCACTCTAATAATAATAATAATAATAATAACGATTTATTTCTTACCCGCCTCTCCATCTAGATCGAGGCGGGGAACAACAGCATGATAAAATACATAAAACTAATTAAAACATGACAAATATTATTAAAACTGCATTAAAACATCCTAAAACATCATTAAAACATCCTAAAACATCCTAAAAACATTCTAAAAATTACACTGGATATGCCTGCCGGAAGAGAACAGTCTTTATAGCTTTCTTAAATTCTAAAAGACTGTTAAGTTGACGAGTCTCCTCCGGCAGGTCACTCCACAGTCTGGGAGCGGCAGAAGAGAAGGTCCTCTGGGTAACAGTTGTCAGCCTAGTCTTGGCCGACCGCAGTAAGTTCTTCCCAGAGGACCTGAGCGTGCGGGGCGGATTGTACGGGAGAAGGCGATCCCGCAGGTAACCTGGACCCAAACCATGTAGGGCTTTAAAGGTAATGACCAACACTTTATACTTCGCCCGGAAACTAATTGGCAGCCAGTGGAGCGATTTTAAAGCTGGAGTAATATGGTCACTCCTAGATGTACCGGTGACCAACCCTGGCTTAATTTTCCATTCCTGGATTTTGCTGAATTCTACACCCTGGATTCTAGGAGAGATCTCTTTCAGTCTTCCTCTGGATCCATGCTAACCTGGTTTTCAGATCTCTCCTTGGAATAGGTAGCTATATATTCCTTTTAATCCCCCCATACACACACACTTTTATGAGTTGAATTCCAAAACATCTGGAGATCTACATTCTGCCTTCCCTTGTTCTAGAACAGCATTCCCCAACCTGGTGCCCGTCAGATGTGTTGGGTTGCAACTCTCAACATGAGGAGATGCTCTTAAAAAAGAGAAGTGGGTGGTCCTAAGTTGTTCATCATCATTTCCCACAATCCCACAGTCACCTCTGCATCTCATATTGCATATCCAGATGTTTGAGATGACAAATCCCAACATTCCTGACCATGGGACATACTGACTTGCAATCATGGGAGTTGTACTGCAACTCCTTTGGAGGGCACCAGGTTGGGGAAGGGCTGCTCCAAACAAAAAAAAGAGAAGTAGGTGGCCCTAAGTTGTTCGTGATCAGTTTTCTACAACCCCACAGTCACCTCTGCATATCATATTCTCCACCCTGTCCTCATGGTTTATCTGCTTTGGGAGAATGAAAATTTCAGTGGCACTTTCTGCCTCCTTAGGGAGGATGTGGCATTAAGGCTTGTGAGCCTTAACTCCCAATTTGCCTGCTTTTTGGTGCTTCATTGGAAACATTAAAATAATTTTAGAATTGGTATTGCTGGGCAATAAAAGCTTCAAATGTTAGAAGTGTGTGTGTGTGTGTGTGTGTGTGTGTCTTCTATTGCTTTCAGGTACATTGCTTTTCATGTTCTTCTTCTAGGCAAAGCAGGAACCAAAAGGGTCAAATTTGGAATAGGAGACCATGAAGTGCTGAGTATATTGCATGCTGTTCTTTCTTCCTAAAACAAATTCTGAAATTTGGTTTGGCCTGATAAAGTTATTCCTATGATACAGATTTTGAAATAGTGTTTTGATTTTTTTCTTTTTGCTACCTTCACTTTTTGTGTGACCTGGAGAATACTCAATTTAGCTGTTCAACTTTAGGATCCTAAACTGGAGGAAGATGCTCTTATACTACCTGAAGCTGGGACTTGATTCTCTGAGGTTACATCCCCTCCAATTTCTAGGCAAAACTACCCAATTTGGCTTCCCTTGACTTTTCTTACTTAGTACAACATCTGAAATGATCTCTGGGCTCCAAATTTGTTAATATAAAAACTGTCTAGGTTCTCTTTATTTTTGTTTTCCACCTACCAAAAAACCTGTGTGTTCCACCTAAGGAGGCAATTCCAAGTTAACAGCTGGATATTATATTTTCAAAAATGGGGGATCAACCATTGTTTGTTTGTTTGGTTTTTCTTCCAGCAATCCTTGGGAGGGTCCTAAGTGCAACCTTAAATCATCTCTGTACCTGGTAGAGCTTAATTTGAATGGGCAGCATCTAATGCTGGAGCTTCCTGAAATGCACATTTCTGGAATGGACCAGGTCAGCAAAACTTTCACAAGGGAATTCCAAAGACCTGTTCCGTTCTGGAAATGAGTGTTCAGTTCATTTCCAGGGTTGCTTTATGAAGTGCTAGCTTCCTGTTGTGTTGGCGGTCAGTCCCACTTATATAACTTAATGAGTTCTGGTGCATGGGCAGCATTAGGTATTGCCCAATGTCTGCAGCCTCCTCTCACTTTCCATCTTAAAATTGTAGCCAAATGCAGACTCCATGGATTCAACAACAAGCACCTATTTCTTCCCCACCCTTTTGCTATGTTTACCATAGGGATAAAAATACATTTGTTTCAATTCATTTCTCACCAGAATTTATCCAGTTTTCACCTCTTAGACCCAAATGCAGACTCAAACATTATCTGCAGTCAAAGTTCAAGCCTGCAGTGTGATGCATGCAAATAATAATAATAATAATAATAATAATGAGTTTGACAACATGTATACATTTGGAATATGTACATAAAAGTTATACTTGTGAAAAATGCACACAAACATGCTTTAATCAACAGAACAAAATATGTACATTTTTTAAAAAAAAATGTGCACAATTGATGTATACATTGGAAAAAATGCTCACTGAAATATGCACAACTTTTTGGGTGAAGAGAACAAAGCAAAGGCCCAACCTGATAGTGACATGAGTCAAAATAAGTCCTGAGGTGGAATTTGGAGAACTTCCAGTTCTTTGACAAACTTCTATCTTTGCTGATTCGGCCAGCCCTAGTTTACCATCTTGCCTAATGAAGAACCTGCAAGCATGTAGCATATTTTATAATCTTTAAGTTGGCCTAATAAAAGTATGACAGTAATTTGGGTTTTGGAAATATTATTTTGGCCAACAGGACTACTTTTATTTATTTATTTTTGTATTCTTGCTTGTCTCTCATGGTAATGTGACAGAACACACTATTAATTTGAGACATCAGCATAATGCACATATTTTTGTATTTGTGAGCTTGAAATATATGAGAAGCTGTGCAAACCTGATATTTCTGCTCAGAAAATCTTCCTGGTTTTAGATATTAGACTTATATAAATAAGTTGTTTTGACCATCCTGAGCCTTTGTGAAGAAGGAGATTAAAAATCAAAGCAAATAACTAAAAATGAAAGGTAGTGAATTTTCTGACTATAACTCCTTAAAAAACAAAAGGAATGGCCCTAGTTCCTGCTAAGTGGTCATAAGGACCTGAGACTGGGGTATGTAACGCTGTTGATATCTGTCCCATAAACTACCCTTTTTTATGACAATACTATAAACATTTTCTTGTACTGGAACTACACTTAAGATGGAAATGATTTTATCAAGATTTGTTAAGAATGTCATAAACTATGGGAGTAAAATGTTAGTGTTTTCATGACTCTTGAAAACTGGAATGGAGTTATAAGCTTAATTGAGATTCATTTCAAGAAAGCCTTATTCCAGTTTACATGATTATTGCAATTTATGCCTGCAAAACCTACTGAAGCCCATTTGGGCAATGGTGCACTTTAGATTGATGAACAACAAAAAAGTGTGATAAGAATTGCATTGTTTGATCCAATGGGCTTACCAAGGTAGTCTGTGTCTCACTCTCACATTGAAGTCTCCCCAAGTACAACAGTCATTCACACTATGAATAAAAGTCCATAGAGTCTTCCCAAGAGAAATCCTAATGTGGTGCAAAACCATAATGCATAATTCTGTTCCTAAATGTAGCAGCAACCCCATACATTCCAGAGAAAAAGCTGCAAGTGAGCTCATGTCCAAACGGGAAGAGTCTTTTGTTCACTTTCATTTCTGAAGTAAATCTGGTCTTTGCCAGTGGCCTTTGTAGACTAATTTATCAGAAGTTAGAGGTATAGCACGTTATGTATGATGTGGAGAAAGTGGATAGAGAGGTGTTCTTCTTATACTTCATTCAATGAAGCTGTATGGTGGTAGACCAGGACAGACAAAAAGTAGTATTTCTGCACACAGCATATAGTTAAACTAGGGGAGTCACCGCTACCAGATGTAGTATCCACCAATGTAACCACTTTTAAAAGAGGATAAAACAAATTCATGGGGCTAAGGCTACTAGTCATGATGGCTGTATCCAAAATCAGAGATACTCAGAATACCAGTCACTGAGGAACAACAATGGGTTGGCCACTGCATGAAACAGGATGCTGGACTGGATACACCTTTTGTCTGATTCAGCACCACTCTTAAATAGTACAGGGCCAGCTCTACCATGAGACAGACGGGGCCTTTTGTCTTAGAGCATGATATCCATCCTTGCCTGTTTAAGCCCTTGCTGCTGCATGGAAGTGGACCAGAACAGGTGCACCAACCCCCCACCCCCACCCAAGCCACAGCTGCTCTATCCCTTACTACCAGTAGCTGCCTGCATGGGCACTCTAGGACCAGGCAGACACCCTACCATACTTCCAGAGACCTACCATCAGCCTGCAGCTTGGTACCATGTTGTATCTGTGAAGACCTGCCACTAGCTGGGCACTTCTTGGGCAGGTTGCCTCTGTACCACACTTCTGGAGACCCACCACTGACAGGACCTTGCACAGCAAGGCCGGCTCCCAAATTTGCATCTATAGCCCCTGCCACCGCCTGCTCCACACTGAGGGTGGCTCCCTGCCAGAACATGGAGCACTGTTGGTGAGTCACCTCTTTTGTTTAAAGCTTAGCAGCTGCCACATTTTTAACAAAAGAAAAATGAATGGTGGCAACTGTCTAACCAGTTACCAGTTGCCACCCTCCATGGATGTCTCATCCAGCTTGGCTGGCTACCAGCTGGCTGCCAGCTGGAGGATCAAACTGAGCAGTGGCTGCCCATAGGCTGAAGTCTTTCCCCAAGTCTTGCCTGGTTAGGTCTCATGAGTCATCATCAAGGCCGATCTACACCATTTTAAGTGGAATAAAAAGCAGGATATAACACCATGAAAGCAGTATATGGAATGTGGATTGTGCCCCAACAGTTATCAGTGCACTTCAGTACTGCTATAAAAACAGTAGTGCAGATCTAGCCTAAGTCTCACAAGTCTTGTGAAACTTAGGTCCTTTCCACACCAGGCTTCTTGCCTGGGTTGGCCCCTGGCTGTTCCCTCTACGCCGATGATGTGTATTAGGTACTTCTGGGATCACCTTCCCTCCCTCTACACCCCTATGGTGTAGAAAGGGCCTTAGTGACATCTCATGAGAGTCTGCCAGAGGCTTGGAGCAGCATAGTGGGGTTGTAATAGCAATGGCACTGCCACTCTGTCTCAGGTAGTGAAGTGGCTTGAACCATCCCTGCTGGTGCCTATGTTTTTGATTCCAGTACAGAAGTGTCGCCCCCCCCTTCTGTATGAATCTCTATGGTAATCTGCCAGTTTAGAGAAATGTCAATGGCAAAGGTTCAGGGGAGAGGACCTCATGGCATTCAAATGGGAGGAAAAACTGTAGTAAGCTGAAAATTGTCTTGGTGCTCAGAATAACTTTTACAGATTTTGTAAAATCCATTCTATCTGCATTTCATGGATTGTCGTTCATGGATTTTTGTAATTTGCAAAATTTGCAGAAATTTACATTTGTGCAAATTCACACTTGTGGAATTGAACAAATCCCCCCCCCCCCATGCACAAATCCCCCAAAGTCCATTTTCATGCTTTAACCTATGGGAGAAATTAAAATTTTCAGCCAGTATGTTTTTAATTTTGTGTATCATTCTGTGACTAAATTGGCATAATATTCCAAAAAGTTTTTTTAAAAATTTATTTATTTATTTATTTATTTTATTCCATTTATATACCGCCCCATAGCCGAAGCTCTCTGGGCGGTTTACAAAAATTAAAAACATTGAACAATTAAAACACCAATATACAAAATTTAAAAGCATAAAGCATAAAAACAAGTTAAAATTACAATATCCTTCTAGGTCAAAGCACAACAACAACACAAAAACACAAAAACCTTTTAAAAAAGGTCCACAAGTCTGCAGAATCTGTGCAACTCGGGAAAAGCTGGTCCACTGTAGAATCCAAGGGTCAGATTCATAGAAATCAAAACTAATCTGATTCCATTGCAGATTTCTGCAAACATCCCGAGTTGTATTAAATGCTGGGAAGTTGAAGACAACAAAACAGTGAGCCTATCCACCATACAGTAGATACTGTCTATGAGAAAGAGCCGTGTGCACTGCATAACACAAGATGCACAGGAGCACTGAAGCATCCCTTTGTGGAGCAATGTGCTTCGCAAAGTAAACCTTGCAAAAGTTTCATTAATGATTTTGGGTTATTATGGGGAATACTGAAGGATTCTGGGGTGAGGTGGGAGAGCAATCTTTAGTCACTTAGGAAAATTGTGTTGATCCACTAAGTACTAATGCTTTTTATTTCTGGAGAATTTTGAACGCATGAATAAAACATATGCTGGCTATAAATATTTTAAGATAGGAGGTCGTTTCTGCAAAGGTATGCTAAGAGAAAATGTCTTTAGAAATATGTCATAGTAGTAAGGAAAGGGAGTGGTGGAATGTCCTTTCTCCTAGGTGTGGAGGTCAAGGTTAGAGCTGCTATCTTTGGATATATGTGGCTGACAGCAGCTCCTTCTGGACTGGCTAAGGTGCACCCAAGGTACCTTTGTACTTTGTAGCTCAGATAAGTACTAGGGTGGACAACCCATTGTAAACGATGTGCTTCAAGAAGCAGCCTTATTTGCACCAGTCTGCAAATTTAAGGGTACTTTTCAAAGAAAATGCAACCCAAATAATACCCAGAGTACTGCTGTGCAGTGACAATATTTATTTCAAAGATCTTTGTTGAATTCTGGCATATATGTTTAGCCAACACTATGAAAAGTCAAATAGGAAATCTAAAATACTGCCTTGGGATAAATGAGGAAGGTGAAAAATGCCACATGTTATTTTGCACTTTATATGATGTACAAGGCAGTATTATGTTTCTGTCTAACAATGCAAGTGTCTAATGTAGTTACCCTGAAATACCTATTCAATAGAAAACCCACATTCACATCACTCTTGTTTTGCTTTGCAAATGGAGACAAGAGAGAGAGAGAGGGAGGGAGGGAGGGAGAGATATTCCTTTATTTGCATCAGCCACAGGCCTTTGCATTTGAAATGAAATGTATGAAAACATAAAAGAAAGATTATACTTGACCAAAATTGCCCAAGTTGCATTTGAAAAATTTACATTAAATACAAATTCCAAAATTAACACACAGTCCTTTACACATAAAATAAAAATAAGTAAATAAAACAAATAAACTTCTGTTCAGTCAAAGGAACTGTGAAAACTGTGAGAAATTAAGACTCTGATAAAATGGTAGATTTTATTTTGATAGCACCTGCTAAACAATTTGCAGTTTTTGCTGTCACCTGCTTATTTTGGTCTGCAAGAAGATAGGACACAGAAACAATAACTGACCACCCTGGAATAGATAACAGTAGTGGAGTGATCACCTCTTTCCTCAAGTCTCTGTAAAAAGTACAAAATAATAATACATGAGCTACTGTTTCGATACTGCCATCTCCACTTGGGCATATGCGATTTTCCAATGGGATTCTTTTAAATCGGCCTTTGAGTACAGCTGATGGCAGTATATTCAGTCTTGCATAAGTAAAAGCTCATCTGTATTTTAGAATTGTTAAATGTTGCAAATAAGATGCCAATGTGTCAAAAAGACCAGATGGAAAGTAGTCATGCCATGGACAAAATTTTCTTATAGTGGCAAATTGTTCTGTCATTCAATATTATGTAGGCGCTGTCTAATTAGATCTTTTGCTTTGCTAAACCCCAGAGTTAGTAAATGTTGTGATGACAGACCAGAGGAGTAAAGTTTTAAAGTGGTGGTTTTCATCCAAACACTCTCATGGGGATCCTGCAGAACCAAGGGAAGTAAACCAGTGGGAACTATGTTCAGCCAAAGCCAATAATTAAGTGCCCTGCACCAGGCTTGTAAACTAATAGAGGGAAGATTAGCCGCCAAACACAAAAAGGCATTTGGAACACAGCATGAGACTGAAACAAATTGTCTTAAAAACTTAGACTGAACAACTTCCACAGATCTAGAATAAACATCCACCCAAATCTGAGCCCCATATAGTAACTGTGCTAGAGGTCTGGCATTAAAAACTTCAAGCGCTGAGGGTATCTGGTTGCCACCTTTTGTGTAAAAGAAATGTGTCAAATTTTGGCACTCTGAGATGCTTTTTCCACCACATATTTCTGATGGGCTAACCATGACCCTGACAACTGAAAGACCACACCAAGGTATTTAAAGACTTTGACTTGTTCAATTAACTGTTGGCTTGATGGCAGCCCCGCGGAGCCGGAAGCGGCGGCGGTCGTCGTCGTCGTCTTGGTCGTCGTGAGGCCGGGAGCCCAGGCCGGCCGGCGCTGCCCGAGCCGTGCTGGGCCCATGAGGCGGCTGCGCTGACGGAGGTGGGCCGAGATGAAGCTGAGCACGCAGGCCTACTGCAAGATGGTGCTCCATGGCACCAAGTACCTGCACTGTGCCGTCAACGGGCTCTTGGTGGCCGAGAAGCAGCCGCAGCACCAGCACCACCAAGGCCGGGAGCGAGAGTCGCCTCAGCCGCCGCCGCCGCCTCACATGCTCTTCGTGGACTGTATCCCACTTTTCCACGGTAGCCTCGCCCTGGTGCCCATGCTCGAGGTGGCCCTCACGCTGATTGACTCCTGGTGCAAAGAGAACAGCTATGTAATAGCTGGATACTACCAAGCTAATGAGCGTGTGAAGGATGCCAGCCCAAACCAAGTCGCTGAAAAAGTTGCCTCTAGGATTGCGGAAGGTTTCAGTGACCCAGCACTCATATTGGTGGACAATACTAAATTTACAATTAACTGTTTATCCATATACCATCTATGGGCCCTGTATTTTTTTAGAGAACACCATAACTTTAGTTCCGTTATAATTCACAAGTAGGTGTTCTTTTTGGCAGTATTCAGAAAATCCCCTCATCATTCTTTTTTAGCCCACTTTTGTTTGAGAAAGAAGTACAGCATCATCTGCATACAATAAGATGGAAATAGCTTTTGTAGCCAATTTAGCGGCATTAAACACTGGAGACGTTAAGTTCTTAACAATATCATTTATGTACAAATTAAATAATACAGGGGCCAAAATGCAGCCTTGCTTAACTCCCTTTGTGGCTAGCACAGACCCTGTAAGGTGTCCATCTATAGAGCTTCGCACCTTCAGCCAGGTATTATTATATAAACATTTAATCAAAAAAAGAAGTCTTTTATCTATAGTTCAGGAATTTAATTTGTCCCAGAGTCTTGTGTGAGAGATTGAGTCAAATGCAGCTTTCAAATCAATAAAAGCTGTATATAGCACACCACCTGGTTCCTTAGCATATTTACCAATTAAATGGGCTAGTACAAAGCAATGATCTATGATGGATCTACCTGGGTTTGGAGGTGTGTCAACCAGTTCTGGATGGGTTTACACTCCCCCTGAAAGACTGTGTTCGCAGCCTTGGGGGTGCTCCTGGATCCGTCGCTCCAAATGACAGCTCAGATAGACGTGACAGCCAGGAGTGCCTACTATCAGCTTCAGCTGGTATGCCAGCTTCGCCCCTTCCTAGAGTTGGAAGACCTAAAAACGGTAGTGCACATGCTGGTAACTTTGAGGCTTGACTTCTGCAATGCGCTGTACATAGGGCTACCTCTGTGCCTAGTCAAGAAACTTCAACTAGTTCAAAATATGGTTGCCAGGTTGGTCACCTGTACACCTAGGGGTGACCATATTACACCAGCTTTAAAATTGCTCCACTGGCTGCCAATTAGTTTCTGGGAGAAGTACAAAGTGTTGGTCATTACCTTTAAAGCCCTACATGGTTTGGGTCCAGGTAACCTGCAGGATCGCCTTCTCCCATACAATCTGCCCCACACGCTCAGGTCCTCTGGGAAGAACTTACTACAGTCGGTCAAGACTAGGCTGACAACCATTACCCAGAGGACCTTTTCTTCTGCCATTCCCAGACTGTGAAATGACCTGCTGGAGGAGACTCATCAACTTAACAGTCTTTTAGAATTTAAGAAAACTTTAAAGACTGGTCTCTTCTGGCAGGCATATCCAGTGGAATTTTAGAATGTTTTTAGGAAGTTTTTATGATGTTTTATTGCTATTTTAATAATGTGCACCATGTTTTTAATCAGTTTTATGTTATTTTATCATATTTTATATTTACTACTGTTCCCCACCTCGATCCAAATGGAGAAGCGGGTAAGAATTAAATTTATTATTATTATTATTATTATTATTATTATTATTATTATTACCTTGTCTGAACCCTGCTTGCTCATCAGCCAGAATGGCTTCCTCAGTTATCCAATCAATTAGCTTGTTGTTAAGATGCTTTGCATATAGTTTGCTAATTACACATATCAAACCTATTGGGCGATAATTTGCTGGATCAGATGTGAGGCCTTTTTTGAATATAGGGACAATTAGCGCTGTGCCCCAAACTTCTGTTGAATCAAACAATAAAAATACTACTTGCAGAAGGGAAGCCCACCAGTCAATGTTAGATTTGAGAAATTCTGGGGGTAAAAAGTCTATGCCTGGTGCTTTGTTACTTTTCAGCTGAGAAATAAGATTCTTAACCTCAGTTAAAGATACTGGTGGCCACTCTGCCTCATTCTTAAGGGCAGTTTATAATTTATTTTGAATGTGTTTGTGGTATTATTGAACTTACCTAATGACTGTGAGGTGGTGAGGGTACTGTCTGTATTTTTCTTTCTATTACATATCTCACCATTGCTCTACAGTCTCCCAGGCTGCCTGCATATCCTGATCTGAAAAGGTTCTATGGGAGGAATCTTCCCTCTGGCAGGAAGTGCAGGAAGTCAAGGAGGCTACAGGCTGTCAGAGAGATGATTGTACACAGTGAATGACAGGACACACACACACACACACACTCCTCATCCATCTCATAAATAAGATAAGCACAAGAACACCGAACCAAACCCATGAGAATTTCTCTGAAATTTATTCTGCTTTGAATTTCTTTTCAAAAGCAATTTCATTCTATCAAATTGAATGAGAATTGTCGAACTTTTCGTAGGAGAATTTTTCAGCACATTACTAACTAAAAGTACTTCTGTATCACTTGCCCTGGTTAGCAACTAATTTGAGATGGACCATTTGAATGGCAGACAAGAAAAAGGATGGAAGCTCAAGTTACTCTGCTTGGTAACTTACCTTCAGCCCCACCCATCACTGGAATGCGCTCCTTCCCTCCCACCTAATCCAAAATAGAATTTGGCTCTTGGGCTGAAACAGGTTTTGTCCCCCTGCTCTATTATCAGCCTATTATTTATTTGTTTTTATTAATTAATTAATTCATTTAAATATGTTTGTCTTGCCTTTTTGCCGAACAACACGCCTCTAAGGTGACTGATAATAATAATAAAAAATTAACACACAATATTTAGACCTTCTTCTCCTCTGAGAATATCTGTATGGTGTAGTACTATTAATAATGCTGCAAGATTTATAAATAGGCTTTTTTTAAGTGACAGACATTTCAAATTTGTTAACTCAACTTAATGTGACTAATAGGTCAGCCAATTTTAAAAAATATTCAACAAGGACTGTTGAAATATTAATCAGCATCATCAGTGTGATGATACAGCTGCAATTCATGTAGTTCTCATGTAACCAGACATTATTTTTTAATCATGTAGGCCTTGTTTTAAAGTGCTTAATAAATTCTCACACCTGAGAGTGAGAGCTATTAATACAACAACACACTTATTACATGTGTACTGCAGGAAGTGAGAGTTATTACAGTCCAAGAAGGTCATTGCTCTTAAGTCTTATTCCACAGGATTGCAATGGCATCCTCATAGCCTTGTAAGGCATGATGAAAGCTGAGTGATAGCTGCAGATAAGAGAAGCTGTGTGTTCCATTCTGTGCCGATAGCTAGCACGAGGAAAGATTGCCATCTTTAAAACCTCTAATCTAGCTCACCAAGATAAATAAAATGGGGGCCAATGCTAAATAACATTTTCCAGGATACCCTTCATACTCTACATGATCAGTGGTCAAATGACCTGTTCACCAGATTATATTTAAACAGCATCTGAGTGTTTTGATCTTTTACAGTTTTGGAAAGGGCTGTGACAGAAGAATGTGGTTGTTCTAAGCAGGGGATGTCAGAGTGAAACATTTTGCACTGATCTGTATGTATCAGTTGACTTTCAGTTTCATGTCAATCAGACCAGGGTGATGAACTGAAAAATCTGGCCTTGAAATATGAAGCAGGTGACAACACCCACAGAGATCGGGGCCAAAACAGACTTACTTTAAATCTATGCCTAGTAGCTATTTCTTCCTTTTTCATTTTTACTCTAGAGAAGGAACAGAGGGCCAAACCCAGTTCTTAAAAGCCTCCCCCATCCCCTGTGCTAGAGTCTTGATCCAGATCAGTGAACCTGCACCTTCTCTAGACTAAAAAAACAAAGAAATCAAAAGATGTAGTTCCTAGGTGAAGATATAAAGTAATGCTGTTTTGGCTTAAAGTATGCTAAAAATAGAGCTGCACACAAATGGCTGCTTGGACTTCTCCACCCTGTTTGTGGACTGAGAAATTGGGGAGTGGGGTACAATTTCACTGAATTTATCCAGAGGAAGGGCCAGTTCTCCAACAGCTTCCTCACAGTTGGGGCTCACCATTGGCTTGGGTTTGTAGTACAGCTTCTTTCTTTTTTCCCAAGAGTTTTTTTTTATTTGTTCTGCCACTGCTGCTTTGCAAGTGGCAGAACAGCAGCATCTGTTTGGGCAGCCTGGCCAACATTTTGCATCCTCTACAATGTCCAACATTTACCACCATTCCAGGGCATTGTTGTGGGAGAGAGAAAAGGTGACCACCAGCATTCACACGCACAAATGGTGTAGAAAATTTGGGGAAATTCTGCAAAGTAGCCTTTTACTTCAAGTGATGATACATATAGTACTACCACTTCTCTGAATATCCTGTAGCAGAAGGGGGGGCAGTGCTGTGTCCAATTCCAGGGGAAAAGTGGAATTAGTGCTGTCCCAAAATCTGTCCTCTAATTTCCTGGAAGTTTTCTTCTCCCATGAAAGAGCCTTCCATTTTTTTTCTGCCTCATTCTTAGGCCATTTTATAATTTATTTTGAATTTATTTTGGTGATGTTTTTGAACTTACCCAATCACTGTGAGGTGACTGAGGGTGCTGTGTTCTTCTTCTTCTATCTACTATATAGCTCCCCATTGCTCCCAGGCTGCCAATGCTTCCTGATCTGAAAAAGACCTGTGGGAGGAATTACCTCATGATGTATTCCCCTGGGCTTTAATTGAAGTGCAAGAAAGCAAGGAGGCTACAAGTTGCAGGACAGATGATTGTACAATGAAAGACAGGACACTGTAGCAGACTCCTCAGCCACCTGATAAGTAAGGTATACTCAAGAACCCAACCCATGATAATTTCACTCAAATTTTCCTCTCCTTTAAACTTCTTTTCAAAAGCAATTTCTTTTCTATAAAATTGAATGAGAATGATTGAAAAAAATGTGGCAGTGGTAGACATTTTTAGCACAGCATTAGCATCCACAACTTGCATGGGAGGAAGACCCACCCAACTCAATATAATAGAGGCCAGATCTATACCTTGTGTCAAATCATTATGAATGTGGAATAAAAAGCAGGATATAACACTATGAAGCTGTATGTGGATTGTGCCCCAACAGTTATCAGTGACTTCAATGCTGCTATAAAGCAGTAGTGTAGATCTAGCCTTAGATGTTGGGTCTGCATTGAGTTGCAAAACATTTTTGAAATGATCACCTCATCTCTAAAAAATGATAGCTAATATTTCAGATTACATAAATGGATGGAGGACATTGATAATGAATGAGTTTCTACAATGCAAATGAAAAGAATACTTTAAGAAATGAATTTGTAAGTTTATTCAAAGCCAAATTATATATTACTCACCTAACTCTGTTTGCCTTTAAAATTACCTTCCTCGTTGAGGTGGCCAGTGCAGTGAAAAGTAATTTTTAAATGCCTCTGTGGAACATGGAACAACTGTATGCCAGAATCACTGGTATGGAAATGTTCCATGTGTTTAGACTGATGTAATGAGAAATAAGTGTTTTGAGGTCCCTCCAAGATAGGAGCCTGGATGTAATGCATCTGCTTCATCATCTAAAAGCCTGACTTTTACATAGCCTAATAAAATTCTCTTGGTTACTACCACAGGATTTTATTCTTTGAGCTTCTGTCTGAGCTTCACTCAATTGCTGGTTAGCCACTGTGTGAACAGAATGCTGGACTAGATGGACCCATGCTCTGATTCTGGAGGGCTCTACTTATCTTCTTATGATTTTTTCATTGTATATGAGCAAAAATTGTTGTTCAAATATGAATATGATCCAGCCTCTATTGATGTCAGTGTACATATCGTTCCCACCTGTCTTCTCCCCCTGGCTGCATCTTACAATTTTCTCAAAATGTCCATTGGTTTTGAACCTTTACAAATTATTTTATCGGTTTTATTTAGCTAATACTTGTAATATGCTATTTTTGTAATACTTGTAATATGCTACTTTGTATAGAACATGCTTTGTTAAAATATATTTCTAATCTCTGTTTTAAATTGATTTTTCTTATTAATTTGAAATATATTTATTATGTTGTAAGCCACATTGGATTATTTTTAGGAAAGGTGACTATAGTTTTTTTAAAAATAAATAAATTTAGTATTATAGTTGTAATGGGACTGAAAAGACTAAGGATTCTATTTCCCAACAGCCTCCTGTGACTATATTAGAATAAAAAACAAAATCTCAGGGATCTATTCTGGGATTTCCCATAGTTTGGCCTATAGAAGAATTCAATGTCTATCACAATGTAGATATGGAATCAAGATAGACAGAGGCTAATATAACAGAAAAATAAAACACCTGCAGATCAGAAGTCAAATTAGGACCACAAGAAGCTTCCTTATATTGAGTCACACAGTATTGTGTGCACAGTATTGTTGACAGTGATTGGCAGCAGCTACATAGGGTTTCAGGCAGGAGTCTTTCCTAGCCCTACCTGGAGATGCTGGGGATCAAACCTGGGGCCATCTGCCAGCAAAGCAGATGATGTACCTCTGAGCTACAGTCTCTCCCCTCATGTGTACTGTGTTAGGAATATAGGGCTTATGCTGAGTCAGACCATTGGTCCATCTAGCCCGGTATTGTCAACAGTGATCAGCAATCCCATATCTACATCCTTAAATCCAGGGAAGATTTGAGGATATGGATATGGGACTGCAGTGAGAGAGGGGTAACCTCTCCCTTGTTCCTCCAGTGAGAATTTTCATTACATCAGAAGCCTTATATGGGAGGAAGAATCCTTTCTATCCTCAGAAGGCAGATTCTGGATCCTGTGGTTGTGTGAAACTCTGCTGCTGGAAAGCCATAGAAAGATGACTTGATATGTTCCCTGAGGTTATCCACCATGTAGATTCAAAAAGATATCACTTCTTAAAAAGAAATGTGGTATGCACACATTCACAACAGAAGACAACAACTAAAATATGCATAGTATGGAAAGTATGCAAAAATCCCATACTAAGAAGCAAAGAAAAGAAAAGAAAAGAAAAGGTTCTGTGCTACCTGTAGAGTTCCAGACAGAGTATGCATGACAGGGGGAGCAGTTTCTATAAAAAAAAATACATCCATACATTATAAGTAAATTAACTAGTTGGAAATCAGTTTGCAACTTTCTCTTGCTTTGGTAAATGTGAAAGCAATACTAACATTATGAGAGAGACAAAAATATTCACAGCAAAAGCTATGGCTTCAAATGAGTTTTACAGAAGGTTTGGTTTCATAATGAAAGAGGTATACTTTAGAGAAATGCAATGCCTTCTGCCACTTATGGTAATTAACTACCAAGAGATAATGCCCAGCTCTCTACATCTTCAAAGCACTGTGAAAACACAAATTCATTGCTAACAAATTATTAATATACAAGATTCTGCAAATAAATGTGTGGGCTGAACAAATGATCCCTTCCATCCTATTTTGTGCATCATGGGATACAGTCAACTTTCTGAATATTAAATTATAAATAAATAACATCTAGCTAAAGGACATGAAGGTTTGCTTTTCTTGATTTGTATATCAGGAAGTTTTAGGTATAAGTAACATAAACTGCTCAAGGCCACAATGAAATAGTGACAAAGGTGTATTTTGATCTTGCGACATGCCTCTGGATCTTTTGCAACTTCTTTTATGGTGGAAAGAATGCTGAATAAATTGTTACCACTTGAATAACCCTGGTAACAGCTCTAACCAAATGGAAAGTGACCCATTCATAGGCTCTGTCCAGAGTGCATGTTCAGAATTACCACACTCCTGCAGCAGTGAGGAAGTAGAGGCTGTTTGTGGTGACATTCAGTTCACCATATGGATAGATTCCTCAGATAACCAGCTCCTCACGTGTTCAATGATCTTCGTGCTTCATTTCCATGCTTAGTTGTCTTTGTACATTTTGTTTTTAGCATGTGATTTTTCTGTGCATGCTAAAACACAATGTGAAATGATTAAGAACCCATGATTTAGTACACCACATGTTTAACTGGTGTTAGGAGCCCAAAATGGCTATAGCTGGCTTCACAACCTATACCCATATTGGAAAAAAATGTGTGGCTTCTTGAGGTATTTAGGAATAGGTAAGTTGTTGATTGTAAAGATGAACAGTCCTGTGGGCTATTCTGCTGTTCAGGAGACTTATGTGTGATGGGGCATGGATGGAGAAGGGGAACACAATCTCTTACACAATTTTAAATAGGCTCACATAAGAATCAAAATGACCATAATACTATAACCATGATTTGCAGCATTTCAAAAGAATATCACTTTTCAAGTGGAGCAGAGTGAGATATCTCAGGCCAGATCTACATATTGTGTTAAATCATTACAGATGTGGAATAAAAAGTAGGAAATAACACTCTGAAAATGGTATAAAGAATGTGGATTGTGGCCCAACATTTATCAGTGCACTTAAATACAGCCATACAGTAGTGTAGATCTAGCCTCAGGCTCCAGTCCTTTGTACTACCCAATCTACATGGTGATTTCCCCCTGGCTCTAACTGTAATTAGATTTATTTTTCCCTAGTTTATTCTGAGAAAGCTTGGGGCTTCCTGAGAGTTCTCTGCAAAGACATGGGAAGATCAATGCTAAGGGAGTTTTCCTCAGTTCCTCCTCATCTGCCCCATGGAACAACTATTAGGTGGATCCACAGTTGGCTACAGAATCGGACTCAGAGTGCTTATCAATGGTATCGTTTGACACTGGGGGGAGATAACAAGCGGGGTACTGCAGGGCCCAGTCCTGGGCCCAGTGCTCTTCAACATTTTTATTAATGGTTTGGACGAGGAGGTGCAGGGAATGCTTATCAAATTTGCAGATGGCACAAAATTGGGTGGGATCGTTAATATCCTGGAAGACAGAAACAAACTTCAAAGTGATCTTGATAGGCTGGAGTGCTGGGCTGAAAACAACACAATGAAATTTAATAGGGATAAATGCCAAGTTCTACACCTAGGAAAAAGAAACCAAATGCACAGTTACAAGATGGGGGATACTTGGCTAAGCAATACAACAAGCGAGAAGGATCATGGAATTGTTGTAGATCACAAGCTGAATATGAGCCAATAGCGTGATGTGGCTGCAAAAAAAGCAAATGCTATTTTGGGGTGCATTAATAGAAGTATAGCTTCCAAATCATGCGAGGTACTGGTTCCCCTCTATTCAGCACTGGTTAGGCCCCATCTTGAGTATTACATCCAGTTCTGGACACCACACTTCAAGAAGGATGCAGACAATCTGGAGTGTGTTCAGAGGAGGGCAATGAGGATGATTAGGGGTCTGGAAACAAAGTCCTATGAGGAGAGATTGAAAGAACTAGGCACGTTTACCCTGGAGAAGAGAAGACTGAGGGGAGACATGATAGCACTCTTCAAATACTTGAAAGGTTGTCACAAAGAGGTGTGCCAGGATTTCTTCTCAATCAACCCAGAATGCAGGACACGGAATAATGGGCTCAAGTTACAGGAAGGCAGATTCTGGCTGACATCAGGAAAAACTTCCTGACTGTTAGAGCAATATGACAATGGAACCAATTACCTAGGGAGGTGGTGGGCTCTTCCACATTGGAGGCATTCAAGATACAGCTGGACAACCATCTGTCAGGGATGCTTTAAGGTAGATTCCTGCATTGAGCAGTGGGTTGGACTCAGTGGCCTTATAGGCCACTTCCAACTCTACTATTCTATGATTCTATCCTATCCCCCAAACTTACCCTGGCAAATGGGGGGGGGGACAGCAGCAGGGAGGGCTGGACTATAACACTTCAGTAGCACACTTCAGTGTGCATTGCCATCATAGAGCTGGAGAAATGGAATTCCCAATGCTTTGCACCTCAATCCATTGATCCAAGAGGAACTGGGCACTAGTTTACCAGGTTTTATTTTCAGTGACAATGGCTTAAAACCCTGACTTAAAGAAAAGACATCTGCCAGCTCTGAAGGCTTCCACAGAAGTCCTTCATGCCCCTCCTTTAACCGGGGCAGATTTTCAGAAAGGGGTAGACCAACAGGGAAAGCTGAGAACAAATTTTCATGGCTTCAGATTCAATTCCATTGAATTTTCTTAGGAAGCCCTTGGAAAGGTCCCAAGCTTTTTCTGAGAGTTCTCAAAGAAACCTTGAAAATACAGCTAATTATGAGTACCAACAGTACACATGACCTACTCACCAGAATGAGTAAACTAAACACATAAGATGCACCCAAGATACTATAAAACTGTAATTTTGGGTTTCTTTCAGCAGTATCTCTTTCTATTGCTAATAACAATCAAAAAGCAAAAGCCTATAAATGAGAAGCAAGGGATTTGCCAGAATCATGGAAGAGTAAGTAGGCCAAAGTAAGTTCCTTGTACATTTATACATCAGTATTTAAGCAGCTCTTGGAGTAGACTCCAGACAAGACCAGAGGTTCCTGGGCTGCACACAGCAATCACCTGCTCGGTGTTATGAAAATCCCACTCTTTGGTTTTATTAACCAACAGAATTAAAATATATTTTGTATAACCAACACTTGATCACTTACAGGCTCATGAGCTGGTAATCATAATCAATTGTCAATACTTTGAAGGAAATGTTGACTTCTTCACTTTCTCTTTGAGGAGCACTTCTTTAAAATACTAACTTAGGAGGGTTGATGTGGAGTGCTCATTCTATCACATTTGCTAATGAAGGAGGTGGAGAAAGATGCTATTGTGTCTGTTAGTTGGCATGGAAATGCCATTCTCAAGTGAGTAGTGTCTTGACCTGTGATAGGAAGATGTTCATGTTGCCTTTGCAAGTGATTACAAAAATCTTGTTCATATCCATTTATCTCTGTTAAATATCTGCGTATCCTGAAGTCCCTTCTCCAGGTAGCTTGAAGGCCATTGAGCAATGAATCTTCCTAATACATCATAATTAGAGAGACACCTGTGCTAACTAATATGTTCCAAACCCTTCAGAAATGTCCAAGAGTGTCCAGACCCTCAAAAATTCATCATCACAACACACACAACTGAATATATATGTACCAAGTTGGGATATTGATTGTTTTTCAGTACTTATTGAAGGTTTTAGCAACTGGTTTTTTTTGTTTTTGTTTTTTTTAATTATAGAATATTTTCTATAGAACTTAGACATTTCCCTTCTCAGTCTTCTCCAGCTGAAGAATGATAGAGGCCTTTACATCTCCTGTGCCCCCTTCAATTGCTTGACCATTTACCAAACATGTTGGCATTTCTGTCATTTTGCCTTCATCTAATAGCGAAAGAAAGACTGAAGGCCACCACCAGGTTGTGCTATGGGGCAAAGAAATGGAAGGAATAATTTTGTCCATCTCCATCAATCAGTATCAAGTAGGGGTGTGCACAGACCCCCCGGATCAGATCAGGACCCAGATTGGGACCTCCGAGATTGTCCCAGATCATTCAGGACAAAATCGGAGATCTCTCGGATCAGATCGGACCCGATCCCGATCCAAAAATCAGACATGTGATTTTTGGATCGGCTGCCATTTTTGTTTTCCCCATAGACTTGCATTGGGGGAAAGAAAGTTTTCCCCCAATGTAAATCTATGGGGAAAAATGGTGGTGGGTGGGTGAGGGGGGCCTAACTCCCTCCTCCCCCCTCGTGGTTCTTACCACCCGGGGCCGTCTGCTGTGGACGACCCCGGCAGGTAAGCCCCCTCCCCCGTGCTCTTTACCACCCGGGGCCGTCCGCTTCCATCTGCTGGTGCCCGTCATCACCTGGCGCGCTACTCAGGAGCAGGCCGCGAAGCCTGGTCGCAGTAGCGGCCAGCGGTGGAGGGGAGCTCCCTCCCTCCTCCCCCCCCGCGATCCTCACCTGGCCGGGCTGTTCGCTTCCATCGGCGGGCTCCCGCTGGCGCCCGCCGCTGGAAGCGGACAGCCCCACCAGGGAAGGGCCCCCCCCGCTGTCCGCTTCCATCGGCGGGCGCCTGCTGGCGCCCGCCGATCCTCCGATCCATTCCGATCTGGATTGGGTCCTTTCCAGATCAGATCAGATTGGACTGAACGATCCAGCGGGGTGATCGGAAATCGGATAATTGTATCCGATTTCCCCTGGATCGGACCCAATCCAGTGCACACCCCTAGTATCAAGGTTAGTAGAGCAGGGATCCCGTTGGAGGAATTAAATTTTCCACTTGGAAGGGAACTGCTTTTACCAGAATTCAGTAGTATTTCCAGCTGTGACATATCAGGTATGCAATCTGTAATCTTTTCATTTTATTATTTTAATGTATTTATTTTTTCTCATGCCTGTTTCTCATTAGCTGTTCATATTTAGTTTACAATGCCATATGTTCTGCCTACTTCAATGACAATTTTGTAACGTATTTTCCTAAGGAATCTATTTGCAGTCAGCTCTTTAATCAGATTTAGATGTTTCCCATGATGAATGTTACATTGTTATTTCATCCCAATATATGTTTGTCTTACCCCCACCCCAAGCCTGTAGCATTTGCAACAGGTCATTAATGCTAGCAGCCCTTCAAAACTAATATTATCTGCATTTAAAAAAAGAGTTTTTATGTTCTATTCCAGATCATTACCTGAAATGTTGTATTAAACAAAGCCCAACATCAAACCCTTTAGCACCCCACTAGAAAGCTTCCTTCTAACCCCACTCTGTACACTTTCATGATTACCTTTTGTTTATACTCCATTTGACGGTGTTGTTATTCATCCTTTTTTGTCTTTTTCTTTGGTTGCATTATCATTTTTCAAATATGATTTAATGAAGCAATGCTATATTGAATGTTAAACACGTTGTGTATTGTGCACTGCATGTCCCTTTATCCACTAATTAAGCCATGTGATCAAGAGAACAGCAATACAAAACTGTTATGAAGTTTATATGGCCTACTTTGTGACTTCTTACTCTTTCTTTTCATTGCATGGCGTGTGTTGCCATTATACTATAGGTATTAATGATATTCTTTATAAAATTATCTCTGTCACTTTCAAGAAGAAGAAATGCAAGATTTACAGAGTGCAGCTAGGCTGTGTTGCTCATCTCTCTTCTCTTTGAAATGTGCAGATTATTTTTTTTTTCCTGACCAGTCTGCAAGGAAATCTGCAGCTAATTGATCAACCTTTTTTTCTTAACAATGACAAGGGTTTATCATATCATTAGCACTTTATGAATGCTATATGTATATTGGGGGGTGGGGTTGTGTTTTTTTTAATGCCTTTATATCTCCACTTAATCAGTGCTTTTACTGACAAGTTCTTCATTTCCTAATTGCTCACATTCCATTTATTTTTAATCCAAAAGATTCCCCATTAAAAGGAAGTTGATACCTTGTAGAATCATCATTTATTTCATTTCCTTCCTCATTTATTGATGAAGCTTCTGTCTCTTTTTCCTGGCATATTAAATGCTTCCTTCTTAATCTTTTTGATTCATTTTGCCCATATGTTCACTCTGCCTATTTCTTTTTTAAAATCTTTGGGCATTCTTGTACAAGGCTATATTGAGTTAGAAAAGGCCAACATCACACAGGCCCTATGCAGGGCTGGCCCAATTTTGCAGCCTGAGGCAGAGCAGCAAATTATGCCCCATGCCTAAGTCAAGGTGCATAGTACCCAAAGCCAGTCAAGTGATTTTGGCATGTGAGGCAAAAAAATTCCCAAGCACATCTCCTTGATTTGCTGTAGAAATAAAGATGATGATAACGATGACAACAACAACAACAACAACAACAACAACCAACAAGTATTTTCTCTCCTTTCATGACTCCCAAAATCTGCTACCTGACGTAGCCACCTCACTCTACATTTTGGTAGAGGCAGCCTTAGCCCAATGTGTTTCATTTATAAAACGATGAATAACAGGACTCCAGCCTATCGAAAGCTGCTTCTTTTACCCAGGAATCCTTTCATCCTTCTAATCCTAGAACTGGGAAACCAGCTGTGGTTTCTCATTGCAATGCAATAACATAGTTATTGTAAGCCATGCTAAGAGCCCTGTTATAGGGTTAGGATTGGAAATATAGAAAAAGTAAGAAATAACTCCATACAATGTGGACTTTCCTGACTATTCATTCTCATGGAGTATATAATTTGTGTTCTTGTCGCATCCAAAGATATGGCTGTAGGTACTCAGAAATTAAACACATGATTGCTAGGGCTCCAACCGTGGAAACTGCCACCAGGAGGCTCTGCATACATTAAGCTATGGTCTGAGTTACACATTATGGGTTGAATCCAGACTGAAGCTGCAATCCTATATCACTTACCTAGGAGTAAGCTCAACTGAACTCAGTGGGACCTCTTCTGAGTATACATGTATAGGATTGCACTGTAAATTGGTCACACTAGGCACTATTGAAATGAATGTGACTTCAAGTAGTCCTGACTAACTTTTTACATTGATTTCAGCAGACCAAGGTTCAACTTAGGCTGAATCCAACCCTATATTCTCAACATCAGTACATCATGTAGAAACAGTTTTTGCATGTCTGAACAAGTAAAAAACAAAACAAAACAAAAAACAAAAACAAAAAACACTCAAGACAAGCACTCAGCCCTTAAGAATACCCCTATCTAGTCCAGCATTGTGTTCCCACAGTGGTCAAACAGATGCTTATAGAAAGACCATAAACATGACATGAGCCTAATAGCACCCTTTGCTTGTGTTCCTCAGAAACTGGCGTTGAAGAGCATATTGCCTCTCATACTAGGGTAATTTATTGCCATCATGTATCCTAGCCACTGATAGCCTTGTCTATGAGGAGAATAACCCATCCTACATACAAAAGCACATTCTCTCTTGCATCTGTTTCAGGCTGCAATGTATGCACACTTGCCTGGGAGCATGCCCCACTGAACTCAGTATGACTAAATTCCAACTTAATATGCTTGGCATGACATTGTTGGCCTCCCAGGTCTACCAAAGGTAATAACCAGGAGGAGTGGGGGGGGGGGAGAGATTAAGGCAGGAATTGGTGTAGTGGAGGATAGTGGCACCAATTTTGTTGGGACTGTGAATCCATTCTAGATTTTTGTCAGAGGGTAAAATCCAACATCAGTCCTACTTAGAGTAGTCTCATTGAAATGAATGAGACTTAAGTTAGTCATGACTCACCTAAGTCCTATTTATTTCAATGGGTCTACTCTAAGAAAAACTTATTTTGGATTTTATCCAGAACCAGCCAGAATTTTAAAGGAAGTGTCCAAGGTGCTGAACCCATTTTGAGGCCACGGTTCAGCACTTTGGATAGTTGGGGTGTGCAGAGCAGCTCTGCTCTGCTTCGAAGCAGAGCTCTGTTGAGGGGCTTCTCCATTTTTATTTTCGAAGCAGCTCCCTCGCTCTACTTCATCGAATTAACTGTTGGAGTTCCACTCCATTTTCGGATAACTTCCATTATAGTCTATAGAAATTATCAAAAATGCTTACATCTCCATCATTTAAAAAAGATAAAGAGTTGAAACTTGGCACCATGATAGCACCTAAGTAGGGTTTTAGCCATGCCAAGCTGGAAGCAAATCTGTTCATCACTTGATTTTTTAGGATTTTTTTTCAAAGTTGGCATAACCACTCCATTGTAGTCAAAGGAAATGAACAAAAATGCTTACATCTCTGTAATTTTTAAACATAAAGAGATGAAACATGGCACCATGATAGCTCTTAGGTAGGGCTTTAGCCATGCCAAGTTTGAAGCAGATTCAATCATCCGTTGATTTTTAGGATTTTTTTTAAAAATTCCTCCTGCAAACCATTCCCCCCATACACACACACACACACACCACCACCACCACCACCACCACCACCCTATCCCCATAGCTTCCTAAAACAAAGAAAAGACAGAAGTGAAAAAAGAGAGAGAAAATAGACATCTGTGGCAACTGGTTTTTTTTAAAAAAAAAAAATTAACAGGTGAGCCTTAAAAGAAAAGCCAGCCATGTGTGTAGATTTCTAAACCTTATTTTTTGGGGATGGGTCATTTGTAGGGAGAAAACTGAGGCACAACTGGACAAATAAGAGCACACTTTTAGATAATGTATAGCCTGCCTGCTATAACATCACTTTGCCAGTATACTTTTTCTTTTTCTCTATTTCCTTCTTTTCATCTCTCTCTGTCTCTGTGTGTGTGTGTCTGGAACAGTTCTCCAAAAATAGAGCGGAGCTCCGACTGGGCTCCTCTCCACTCTGTGGGTATTCAACAGTTTTTAAATCATCCCCTAACTGCTCCAAAACCTCAAAGCTTTGTCAAAGCTCCGTCGAAGCCTCAAATTTTCAGAGGGGAGTGCACAGCTCTATTGGATAGCTCCTTTATAGTTCTGGCTGGTTCTGACTGAAACCCCAAATGATTCACAGTCCCATCAAAATTAGAGCCACCAGCCTCCACTGAGTTGGTGCCTCAGGGCTCCATCACACCAGTGTTTTATTGCACTCTCATTCCACCTGGTTTGCCATTTTGAAATGCGATACTCACATGACATTGTGCAGGTCCTGAAGTCATCTCTCCTCTTCCGCTCCATTTTCCATCTTTTTCTAGGGCGGGGAAAGTGCGATTTATTTTCTCCATGCGAAATAAAAGTACCCTTCTGTCCTGTGTATTGCTATCCTTGCACTATGTTGCTTTTGTTGGGGGCAGTCCTGCTAACGAAAGAGTAGGGTGGGACGGTTCTCCTCCAGCTTGCTGAGTCTGTCGGTCTAACAAATAGACATGTGCTGAGCCAGTGAACAGACTTTTGTTGCTCCAACCCCACCCTCATTTCCCACAGAAATGGTGCCCAGCCGATTAAAAGCTGAATCGGTAAAACCCTAGACAACAAAACTTGTGTGAGGGGGGTAAGGCAACCACATCCATCAACTAACAAGTACCAATGAATTGGAGGGGGAAAGAGAAGGGGCAGGGTGGGGCAGGCAATAGCAGGAGAGCAAACAACAGCAGCAATCATGAAAGCGGCCAGCACTTGCCGCGATAATGAAAAGGAGATCAAAATTGTGGGTGCATACCAGGAAAAAAAAGTAGGTGTGATGGAACCCTTAACGGTGCAACAAGAAAAAGTGGAGAAACGTCTCAGGATACTGTAGTCACCAGTGTAGCAATACAAATCAACCTGTTGTAAATAATTTCTGCAGACATTGTTACAACCCCCTGAAGAAGGCTTAAAAGAATGGAAGAGGCCAAAATGTGTTGGGCTTTTTTTACAATAAATTTGTCTACAGCATCCTGAGGCATTTCTCCCCTTTTTCTTGTTCATCTTGGATGGTTACCCACCTGGCACCCTTGTCTCAGTGGTGCAGCAAGTGTTGGCCCAAGTGGAGGGTGGGGATGAGTCACCATTTGGGCTCCACTTTGCATAGCAAAAAGTCTTGGGCTGTTAATGGCAATAGTATACCTTAGCAATACCATCTGTATGCCAAATCAGGATAGGCAGTTATTAATACAAGCAGAAGTGGGATATGAAACAATTCTCATCTCAGATGTACAGAAGTTGATGGAATTTCTTTTATAGGTTTCTCCCCTGCCACTTCCCTGCTGCAACAACAATGAATCACCATGCAATTTTTATTCCCCTTTATCCCCTTGCCCACAATAACACACTCTATAGTTTCATGTTAACAACCAAGTCAATTCCCTTTCTTTTAAATGTGTGTTCTCTTATCAACCATACTTTAATAATCCATACCAAGAATTCCTACATGGGGACTCCATTTAGCATCACTCCATCTTCCTCAAACAATGAGAAGCAAAAGGGGATTCAGTGTTTAATTTCCTTTGGAGTACAGAGTGCTGTACTCTTGTGATAATTCTGTTTCTTTGCATCAGTTTACACTTTGCAGAATAAATAGGGGAACTGAAAGAGGCACAACCGATATTTTCCATTTCACAACTGGTACATTCCTGTAATCCCTCTCTGTCTCCTTCTGCAAAACTCACCCATTACTTATGAAATCTGAACTGCTGCTCATTGCTTAGGCATTGCATTTTCCAAACTTTACATCTGCCTGTGTTTAAACCAACATATATTCAGATGTGGTCACTCACAAAATGTAAGATGATGAAATCAGCCTTTTCTTCTACTGGCACATTTACTGAACACAAAAAGTGTTAATGCCTTAGTGTCTTCGAAGCTGTACAGTGTTCATCTTCTCCTTGATGTATTGATACTGGTTAACATTAAATATTTGAACAAAGTGTTTATTGCAACATTTTTCTTTATTCATTATTGTTATTATTATTATTTATTACTTTTATATACTGCCCCATAGCCGAAGCTGTCTGGGTGTTTTACAAAAATTTAAACACTGAACATTTAAAAACCAATATACAAAATTTAAAACCATAAAAGCCTAAAAACAAACTACATATCATTTCAACTGTCCAGGGGTCAGTTAAAAAGCTCAACGTATGTTGTTAAAAGCCTGGGAGAAGAAAAAAGTCTTTACCTGGCATCGAAAAGTTGACAGTGTTGGCACCAGGTGAGCCTCGTCGGGGTGATCATTCCATAGTTGGGACGCCATCACTAAAAAGGCCCTCTCCCTTGTTGCCATCCTCTGAGCACCAAAAAAGGCTGCAATCCAAAACCCACTTACTTGAGCATAACTCCTGCTGAATCTAGTGAAACCTACTTCCAATTAAATACTTGGAAGTGAGGGTGGACAAACTCCTACACATCCTGTATCTGCTCTGCTCACCAGACTCCTGCTGGCTGCCTGACCCTTATGGGCCACTAGATGAGCAGCCAGTGAGAGCTTGTAATTTGCATAAAATTGCAGGTATAAAGGACCATTTATACCTGGAATATTACACAAATTGTGCTATTTATGCCACAAATTTGCACAAATTCTGATTTCCGCAAATATTCCCAGCCATGAATTTGCACAAATAAAAAAGCAGGAAACCGAGAGCTTGCCCGACTTTGGGGACCAAGTTGGTCCCAAATTGGATTCCTCCGACATTCCTATTTTGGGAGATTCCCTACATACCATGAACACAAACATTGCCCAATCACTCTAGCTGCATGCATGAGCAGCTAAACAACCTACAAACTTTTGTTCTGTGATTTGTTCAGAGTGTTATAGAAATCCAGACCTCTGGCTTGTCTCTTCCCTAACAAGCCAGAGATATAACACAACAACAAGCCTTTTCCCAACCTGACACAATGCTTTCGGTGGGGCTTTTGCATGACGGAAGGAAGAAGAAGTAATGTTGCAGTGCATGCTAATATATGTATACAGACAGCATAATTAGAGTGGAGCCAAGGGCTAGAAAGGCGGCACCACCCAATTTCGGGCCAGAAAAAATGTGAAACGGGTTCTCAGGATTTCTCCTTTTTTCTGACATGGTTTGGATGCTCACCACCCAATCTCAGAGTCTTTTGCTTCCTGGCTCCCACACATGCTCCCTAGAACCAGTGCAGAATTACCTAGTCACTCCTTTTGGAGGACTGAGAAGGATTTTTTACCTGGTGACTGACTGGCATTGTGTGCACAGTTGTTGTTGTTGTTGTTGTTATTTGCCTTCACTGCACTTGACTTAATATGGTTTAGAAGTGGAGCTGATTAATAAGTTGATTTGATATTGGCAGGGAGGTTCAGGAATTTTAGGTTAATAGGTTTTGATGGGCACTCACAGGAACCTTTATGGTGACTGGCAAGTCCAGAGCTGTGAGGCATCTTTATTTTTTTATTTTTTTATTTATTTTATTTCTAACCCACCTCTCCATCCAAATCGAGGTGGGGAACAACAATAAATATAAATACAAGAATCATAAAATAGATAAAACATTTAAACAAACAAAAACAAATACATTATTAAAAACACAGGGACACAGGGAGGCCCTCCTTACACTGAAATGTAGCCTAGGCAAGGCGTGGGTTTCAACCCATCTCCTAATGGGTGGAATGGCTCACCCACAAGGCAGGCTAGTTGCCTATAGGAGAAATTAGATATATTCCTGCACTTGGCCCATGTAGATCCTGGGAGGGGTGTTTTACCCATGTTAATAAAGAAAACCTAGTGTACCCAAGCTCTGGTGTCTGTCTTGTTATTTCTGCTATTCCTTCTCCATCTGCAAATCATAGACTTACAGCAGGAGTGATCAGGCAGTGTGCAAGAGTATGTTGCTCACACATGGTAAACCAGAGTTCCAGAGGACATGCAAACTGAATCATTGTTTAAGAACAGGCTAAACCTATTATTCTATGCCAACTCCAAATATTAGCTAACCTACGTGGCCACCAAATTGACATAGTTCTGCCAATTAACTGTTATTATTGACTTTTCTAGACCCAAAATATTTATTCCCATCACAAGATGCAGTCTTAAACAAGCTTCACCAGCTTGAGCAGAAAGGTACTATAAAACATTTCAATTCATTTGGAAGACAGTTACACTAGCACAAATCGACGTGTAATTCTGAGCAAGACCTCCAATAGTTAAATGAAGTATAGTTATTTTCTTTTCTGAGAGTAAATTAAATCAATGGACAGTATTTGATTCCTTGTTCGGTAGTATTTGTTCCACAATGAAGATGTATTTTCTTGTGGTAAAATATAATTCAGACATTCTATTCCTTTTGTCCTAGTAGTCAAAATTCAGATAGCTGCTCTTGTGAAATTTTTTTTAGATCATTTATAAAACTTTTGTTGATAAATTCATCTTGCCAAGTAGGTTTGAAATCTTTTTTTTTAAGCTGGTTTCTTTGTGCAGTTACATTTCTTCTCAGGTATCTCTAGGCTTTTATAAAACAATAATGTTTTGTGGAATCTACATAGGGCATTAGAGCCTTTTAGAAAACCCAATCAAACTCATATTCAAAATCTAGAAAATTAATTACTAGTTCAAAACTGTATTGTTATACATAACATATTCTCAATAATACCAAATCATGTTCTCCATTTATTTGACCAACAGAGTTTGACTAATGTGACTTCATCTGCTTTATACACCGTAAATTCATATTCATGTGGCTTTATGCAGAGAATATTACTTGGTGATATTATTGCATTTTTTAAAAAATATAAAATGACACCAAATGCAATGATTTTAACTGCCATCAGGGATGTTTAATTTTACAATTATAGTTCATTATCATGTGCTTAACAAAAAGATAATTATCAAGATATACTTTTTTCTGTCATTGAGATAAATGTCTCACTAACAAATTTACATATAAATGACTAATTGAAAAGCAGGCTCATCTCATGTTTATAGCACGGGGTGTAGAGTCAGGACCTTGAGTTGTTTTCAAAGCTTGCTGTGAATTCATTGAGGTTGCAAAGTAGCAACCCTTGGGTGGATTGTTAAGTTTTTATCCATAGGAAGAATTCCAATTACACAACAAGATAGTTTCAAGGCATCATTTGTATTTTCGAAAGGACTTGACAGTCCTGGAATAAATGCTAAAAGCCTTAATTGATAATCGGTATAAATCAAGATATCCTTGCAAATCATATATATATACTGTAAATTTAAGGCAAAATGTCATTTGTCATGCTCTAGCGCAGGAGTGAAGAACCTCTTGCAGACCAAAGGCCAAATTCCATTTCAGAGAAGGCAAAAGGCATTATCAAACTACCCCAAATATTAGCTTAATATTCTTACTCTCAGTAACTAAGACTCAGATGAAGCATTGCAACATTTTGAATGGAGAAAAAACTGTGCAAAAGCCAGGAAACTGTCAAACAATTGGTGGTAGGGGGGAAGGGTGGAGCCAAGGAAGGAGGGTGGACTTCTGGAGAACCCCAGAAAGCCAGGTTAGGACCCCAGTAGGGCTGGATTTGTTCCTAAGCCTGCTATTCTGTACCCCTCTTCTAGGGATAGAATACCAGTTTTGAGGCTTATAGACCTCCAACCTATGCTTTTTTTTGAGCAATGCTATCCACCTCTCGTGTTTGTATTTGTTCCAAAAAGTTTAAACTAAATTGATCCCAAATGGTTATTCTTTCAATCACATTTTCCAAATTCTGTACTTGCTGTTTTATAGAAGTAAATTACATTGCACAACCTTAACTCTTCTGCATAGTAACTTAAAAGGGCAAAATATGCTACGTAAAGCCAACACTGCCAAGATACGTCCTGCACAAGGTACCAGCTGCCATCTGTGAATGCTAAATGCTAAACCATTTGCTGCCTTCCACCACCAGTTTGACCTGATGGATTCTCCTAGAATCCATCCCTACTGATTCTCAAATTGAAAGTTATTGTTGAAAACTTTCAGTCAAGTCTCTGTATTTTTAAAGAGTGAGAGCCGTAACCACCACCCTGTTCCTTGCTTGCCAATGTTTTCTTCAGAACATTGCAGTGAGACCACATCTACACCAAGCAAGATATGACACTTTCAAAACAGTTTAAAAACTGTATATGGAGTGTGTCCTGGGCCCCAACAGTTGCCACTACTGCTTTAAAGCAGTAGTGTAGATCCTGCCCTAGTCTACACCTGCAGAAGGATGAGATAGTAGAATCCTGACATGAGAGACTAGACTGTATTAAAAAATGGAAATTCTATTTTTGAATTCTCCTCCACGTTAAAAAAAAATCTGCAAGTAAAAAACTAGCACATTGGGGTGGAGGAGGGGGGCATTAGTCCAGATCACACCCTGATATGATCCTTTCCTACTTTCACAGAATTTTTACACAGGCAATCAATCAAAAATATGATTACTACTTGAGGTCTGTAAAGGCACAGCCTATTCTCCCAGCTTTGCACTCTGCTGCATGTATATAAAATGAGGGCAGAAAGAGAGAGAAACAAGTTGGCCAACAGACCCATGAGAAAGAACTTTATTTGAGTCTTGTTTTGTAATCCCAGAAATTGACTTTATTTTCAGTCTGGATACGTTTAGAGCCAGACTGGTTTCTAGATGGCACCAGCATGTAGATTTAATTCTTCAGGTTAATCTCCATTACTAGTTATTTATGAAAATTCTCAGTCATCACTTGCAGACTGAACAAACAATGCACAAAATCCCTTTGTTATATTGCTGGTTTGTAAAGTTCCTTGGGGACCATGCATATTGCATGGGCCAATTACAAAATTATGATCAAATTATGCTGAAGTATGCATACTCTTGAATGTTTCCTGGATATTATGCATATTGCCCAGAGAATGTACAAACCACTCTGGAGATATGCACAGGCCTCAAAGACTTTTAGACTATGCATATTGCCCAGAGAATGTGCATATTGCCCAGTAAATGTAAAAAAGGCAGTCGAGATATGCATATTCCTCAAGGCTTGTTGGAGACATATTGCCCGGAGAATGTGCAAAATGTAGTCAAGCTATGCGTATTCCCCAAGGCCAGTTGGAGATTGTGCACAATATCCTCTCCATGTACAGATTCTATACACATTCATAGTGAAGCATGGTGTGCACTGTGGCTGGTTGTTATGCTCATTAACTGTTCAGCTCACATTAACCCCAACATAAACAACTTAGATCATGCAACATAGGTGTAGGTTTTATCACTTGTTTCTATTGTTCTTGTTCTTTTTAATGTAGCTCCACATTCAAGTTCCTATGAGAGACACAAATAAGACATTGAAAGGTTAACAACATTTTGGCAGAGTAATTAATCTAGTTCTCGGTCTGTTCAGCCTATTATAGTGCCATAAATGGGCATATAAGGAACAATTATTCTAAAGAGCATACTTAAAAATCAAGATGCTGTATTCACTGATAAGGCTGTTTGAAATGAAAAATGTACTATCGTTTTATTCATTCCAATGTGAAGAGGACTCTGACTCTCTTCACATGACCCTAGCTCCTGGCTTCTGGGGTGGGGCACGTAGTCTTTTCATCACCATTTTACAGGCCACTAGGCTGGCAACATAGCATCCTAGAGAAGCCAAGGGATGCAATGAGTCCTGTGTCAGATGCATTTTTTTTAAGTGGCAATATTCCTAGCATCTTTGATGATGGTGATGATGGTATCATATTCTACGGGTCAGTTAGATTTTTCATTAATTTTCTTTGATGCATGACTTGAATTCTTTCACCATATACGGAGTGTGATTCATCTACAATCAGTGAAGCATAGTTAAATGGCTCCTAGGAGAATCACCTATTCTGAATATTGTACTGGTGTAGATTTTCGTCACATTCCATAATTAATTGTCAAGTTTCTATAATTCAGTCCCCTTTGATAGGATTTTAGAGCAATTTTTCTAACCTGGTGCCCTCCAGATGTTTTAGATTGCAACTCCCAGCATTCCTTACTATTGACTGTGCTGGCTGGGGCTAATGGAAGTTGAAGTACAAAACATCTGGAGGGAACCAGGTTAGGGAAGGCTGTGCAGAGCATCAGTAGTGTGTAAGGCAGAAAAATTAACACAGATTTTAAAAATAAAAAGGGCAATACCACATATGAGTGCTCTTGCCACTACAGTGGCAAGAATGGACAACTTCTTCCTTCTGTGGGCCAGTTTCTTCAGTCAAGTTCTCAAGAAGCAGTGCCCCTTCTGCTAATAGCCTGACTGCTGGCTGAAGAACAGAGTAGTGGCTGGGCCAAATGAACATAAGAGAATTGTACTCCATTCCTTCCTTTGATGGTAGAAGTCCCTTGCCTTGGGAAATGAGGGATCACCCTATATGGCTCTGCAAAAAGGATGGAGACATCATAGAACCTCATATTTCCTAATGAGAGGGATACCTTCCAGCAGAGGGAAGAATAGAACAGGACTCTTGTACCCTCCTTTTGGCATAGCTAATTTCCTGAGTTGCTCCAGGAGTGTCATTAGCCAAACACAAAAGAAGGGTATGAGGCATTGCTTGTCACTTGACAGGAACCTACTGAGCAGGAAATCAACTGAAACATTATGTTTCCCATCCCTGATCTAGGAGGCGGCAGTGGATCCAATTAAATAGACTCAGAACATATTCCTTAATCTGACTTCAAACTAGATCATATGACCATCCTGTCAATGGAGACATGTCCTCCTTCAATAGTGCTTTAATGGAATATTAGGGAATCTTTTGTAATGACCATCTTTGCATTCTGCTTTCTCAATCTGACTTTCTACAAAGCATACTGAAGGTCATGATTTTGTAACCTCATTTGATATTCCCCCTTTGAGTTTGCTAAATCACAGGAAGGGAGATATTTGAATGAAGGACAAAGCTCTGCAGAAGAGTGACAGCAATGATCATGTATAAATATGATGAACCGGTTTCCCTGATCTTGCAACAAATATAATTTTCTCAGGCTTCAGCTATTTGTACATAGTTAGAAGTGATGAGGGGGTTTGTTATCTTCTGAATAAATGTGAAATTTAATTTGAAATTCCTCTAACGTACCATTTTCAAAAACATAAAACACATTGAAGAAAAAATTATTTTAAACATGTCATTACACATCTAACACTCTGCCATTGTTAGAGCTATAAATTATACCATCTTGCTTATCCCATATCCTACCCTATCCTAAAAACAATGTGTGAGATAGGTTGGGCTGAGATAGTGAGTTTCATGGCAAAGCAAGGATTGTATTCAGATCTTCCTGATCAGAGTCAGACACTCCAATCATTACACCATACTAGCACTAGAATCTAAATCGTATCATTTAGAGTTGCTCATAGTGTGCTGGAATTGCTGCATAATATTGTGTTTTTATGCTGATTATTGTTGTTGTTTTTATTGTGTGTTCAATGGACATAGACATATAATAAATATTCAGGAATTGCACTAAATCACAGACAAATCTCCCTGTATAGAATATTTTCATCATCAGGGCTCTGGAGTTACTAAAATGAAGCTGCTAGCAGGGCTAAGGACTTCCCAAGGTGAAATCCTAGTCACACTTACCTGGGACCAAGTCCCATTAACCTTAATAGTACTTTCTTGGGAGCAGATATGTGTAGGATTTCACTATAACAGTGCAGTCCTATACATCTCTACTTGCACGTAATCATCAGTGCATCAGATTGAACTTACTCACACGTCAGTGTGTCTAGGATTGCAACCTAAGTCATATAGAAGTACTACACAGGACTCCTCTTGAAGTAGATAGTGATATCATTGCCATGTTTTTAAGGAGATTTTGAAACTCATGCTCCTTACATTGCTCGTGTAATCTTTAAATAGTCTATGTGTTATAGCATCATTCAAATTACTGACCTGCGCAGATTGCTCTTCACTCACAGTAGCTTCCTGTTGCCCCCTGACTAATTTTAAGGGACCTTGACGTGTACTGCCACACCTGAAAAACAGCCAGGACTCTCTGGAGGTTAATGCTATTCTCCATCATCACATTACTGATGTAATATTTTCTTTTTTTCTTTTACTATCTAGATTCCAAACCATGGCAATTTATTTAACATTTGACTACTACTGCCCTTGAAAATAGCCTCCAGTGCTAGCTAATTACAAAATCAGCCGGTGGTACATGTTTTTGAGGCAGGATTTGATTTTAAAAGCACAGTAAACAAAACAAAAACACATGGCCTATTTCGAAGAGGAGGGACCCATTCATACACAGATACTGGAGTTTCAGGAATAAATTATTTAGTGCCAAATTGCTAGAACTGATCGGGGATATGCACATCTTGGAGGAAATTTTTAAGTTCTATTTAAACAGCTTTAAGGCTTTTGAAAATTAATGAGATTGAAATGCCTGAAACGTTTTTATACTTATTTGAAAAAAGTACATTTAGTATAACCCTTTAGAAAATATAGACAGTTGCATTATTATAAACAACACCTTTTTGTTCCGAGTGCCACAAGAAGTGAGGTAACAGTGCTGAAAGCCAGTGGTGTAGACTACTAGCTATGTATGGTGTACAAAGCATTGCAATAAGCAAACTTGCATAGACTTTTAAAAATTGTTATAATAATAATAATAATAATAATAATAATATATTTATTTATTTATTTCTAACCCACCTCTCCCTCCAGATCAAGGCAGGGAACAACAATAAATATAAATAAAAAGACCATAAAATAGATAAAACATTTAAAAAAATGAATACATTATTAAAACATCTTAAAATTCAACTAGGTAGGCCTGCCTGTATTTTAAATATTTTTATTGTTTTAATATTGAAACCTATTTAATTATATATTTTTTAACTTTTGTATATTGCTATTTATAGCTTTTAACTGTCTATGTTTTAATTTTGTAAAGCCGCCTTGAGGTTCAGCATTGGGCAAAAGGTGGGATACAAATACAGATGAATAATAATAATAATAATAATAATAATAATAATAATAATAATTCAAAGCAACTGACATAGTACAGGGCCAGATCTACACCAAGCAGGATATAACCACTGTGAAAGAAGTTTGAAAATGGCATATGGGATGTGTCATGGGCCCCAACAGTTGTCAGTGCACTTCAGTACCATTATAAAGCAATAGTGTAGATCCTGCCTAAGTCATACCCACAATTTTGAATTGAAAGGTTTGTATGAGTGGATTTTTAAAAATGTTTTTGCAAAGGTGGTTAATTGTTAATCTGAACAGATGGAGTACTTTCATAGCACCTTTTATCATCAGAAAAATGAAAGTAAGATTCATCTGTTGGCAAACCTCGTGTGAAGTAACAGATAATTTAAGTGACAGCAAACCCTAGTTGTAGCTCCTCTGACTGCAATGCACATGTAGTTAAGTTGTATATTAAATTTACTGCAGACCAATGGGAAAGATACTAAAGACCGAGGATTGGACTCTTTCATAAGAACACCTTCTATCACAGAAGGGAGGAAAGTGAGCAACAATAAAGAATATCAGGGTTTGCTGATGTATTAGGGAAAAAAGGGTGTAGTTGGTATATCAGCCTGATAAAAGGTGCTCCTTGCCACTGAGTTCACCTGTGCCTCAAACGACAGTTCTGGATCCAGGAGCACCCCTCACCACCACAGAGTAGGCTCGATAGTGATCTCTAACTCAGCATGACTTTTCCTCCACCTGCGTTCTAGCTGTCTCCCCTCTTGCTTCATTGCCCTCAGCTCAGGTGTATACCAAGGTGCTGGCCGGGCTCTGCTCAGAGGAAGAGGGCACTTGGGCTCAATCGTGTCAACCGCCCAAGTCATCTCTGCATTCCACAGAGCAACCTGGGCTTCAACAGGAGCACCAGCCATACCAGCAGGAAAATCCCCCCAAGCCCCCTGGAATCCATTAGAGTCCATTAGCCTCCAGGGGTGGACCATTTTAATAGGCCCCCACCCTTGCAGAGGGGAAAGGCTGCCGAGAGTCTAAACCTCAGTAGAAAGTGATCTGACCATGACAAGAGGGTAGATGTTAATTCCCCCACTTTCAGATCACCATCTTCCTGCCCAGTCAAGAAAACCAAATCAAGTGTGTGTCCTCTTGCATGTGTTGGGCTGCTAACATGTTGAGACAGCCCCATGGTTGTCATGGCGGCCATGAAGTCCTGAGCCACCCTGGATACAGGAGCCTTGGCATGAAAGTTGAGATCCCCCAGAACCATGATCCCAGGGTCCAACACCAGATCCAAGACAACCTCCATCAGCTCAGGCAGTGAGACTGTTGGGCAGCAGGGTGGGCGGTACACCAGCAGAATCCCTAATCTGTCTTGAGTACCCAACACAGAGTAGAGACTCTCAAGACCAGCACTCAAATGAGCAGGAAGCCTAGAGAGGGAGATCATATTTCTTTAGACCATGGCCCTCCCCAGCCCTCAAGTTGGTGCTGGTGCTGCACCAAGTACCCGGGAGGGCAAAGCTGGGTGAGAGTGAGCCCTCCAAGTTCACCCACCCATGTCTCAGTGATACATACCAAGTCACAATCAGGTCATGGATGAGGGAGATTTTATTTTGAACTGACCTAGCATTCAGCAGAAGCACCACCAAACCCGAGGGCAAGCTGGTAAGGCTGCCAGGAACCATCCAGTTGGGGGAATAATAATAATAATAATAATAATAATAATAATAATAATAATAATTTTTAACCCGCCTCTCCCTCCGGATCGAGGCAGGGAACAACAGCAATATAAAACACAAAAATCACAACAGTTAATTTTTAAAAAAAAAACAAGAAAAAATACATCATTAAAAACATCTTAAAATTCATCTGGATAGGCCTGTCGGAAGAGAGCAATCTTCATGACTCTCTTAAATTCATGAAGACTGCTAATTTGTCCTACCTCCTCCGGCAGACCATTCCATAGTCTGGGAGCGATGGAAGAGAAGGTCCTCTGGGTAACACTCACCAGCCTAGTTCTGGCTGACTTGAGTAAGTTCTTCCCAGAGGACCTAACCAGAAGAGGGGATAGCTGTGAGAAATATACCCCCTCTTCTCATATGGCCCATTGTTCTCCCATTGCCATACCTCCCCCTACCCATGACCACAGTTATGTAGGCACTCCCTTCCCCTCCTGAGTTTCCCAGGCACATATTTTAAAAGTAGAATTAAAATGCTGCAATTTGCTGCTGGTTGATGTGTAGAGCTGGTTGGAGAAGACAGCACAGGCACAGGCAATAGGGAAGGTCTGTTGTGCTTGTACGATGCAAAGTGCAACATACTTTGCGTGACGCGGAGGCGCTGCCTCTGGCAACCTTACCTTAAGTACTTGCAAGAGGAAGATGAAGCACCTGGTCAGCAGATAGCAGGATGTGTGGGAATAGCAGAATAGGGACAGTGACCACTCTGGCACCTTTGGGTGATTGGCATGTCTGGAGCTCCTGCTCCTCATGAGCTTTATGGCTCTGGTGCCAGGATATGGTATGCCTTTGGAGATCCTCCTGCCTCATCTCCTCAGAGTTTTATGGCTTTGAGTGGGGATGACATGGGGTGGTCTTCCCACACTCTCAAAGTGTAGTATAAGAGAGGGGCCGGGTTTACCTGACTCCTGGCTTAAGAGAGTGGCTCATCCATAATGGCAGGCATGTTGCCTAAATAAGGACATATAGATTTCCGCACTTTCAAATGCAGATCTAGGAGGGGTTGAATCTCCCTTATTGTTTAAATAAAGAGGCCCTAGTTTATCCCAAGCTCTGGTGCCTGTGTCTTTATTCCATGCTTCCTTCCCCACTTGCAATAGCCCAAGGTTAAAATATGTGTCTTGATACCTTTTCTAAAAGCAAAAAGAGTGGATATTTATTGTAATTCTAAGTTGAGTGTGCTCCACAATTTGGAAGCAAAACAGATGAAAGTCATCTTTCTTGTGCCCATCAAGTAAGCCTCCATAAATGATGGTGTATTTAACAGGGTTCATCCTGCAGATCTTAATAACCAGATAGGTACATAAATAAACAGGCAGTCCTTTAGATAGCAAGATCCTAAGGTGTTCAAGGCTTTAAACGTTAAAACCAACACCTTGAATTGAATCCAGGAAACAACTGGTAACCAGTGCAGTTCTTTCAAAATTGCAGTAATATGATTATGATATCATACACTAGTTAGCAGTAGGGATGTGTATTGTATCGTTAAAATGTACGATAACGATATGATAAGGTGGTTATCATGCATGTGTTTAACGATGATGATACGATAGAAAAACCTACACTAATCATCGGAGATGATAATTTTATCGTTTTATCAGACTGCCATATAAATATACCTATAACTTCTGTAATTTAAAAGAGGCTTGAAACTTGGTCACAGTGCTTATGGGGTATGCCTAAGTATGTGTATGAAATTTGAGATCGATCCCTCCAACCCTCGATTTTATATGAATTTTTTAAAGATTATTTCCATTCTGACAGGTCTGAATGAACGCATGTGATCTGTCAGAACTGAAAGGATCTTTAATAAATTCATATAAAATCGAGGGTTGGAGGGATCAATCTCAAATTTCATACACATACCTAGGCATACCCCATAAGCACTGTGACCAAGTTTCAAGCCTCTAACTTTTAAAATACAGAAATTATAGGCATTTTTTCTTTAAAAATAGGGCTGCAAAAAATATCATTTTTTCACGATAATTATCATGAAGACGATACAGTTCACCTACGATATGAATGAAGATGATAATTTTTTTGGTCCAAAATGACGATAACGATAAACAATGATATTTTTTGGCATGCACACCCTAGTCAGCAGCTTACCTGCCACATTTTCTACCATTTAAGATTCCAGATGTTCCTCAGGGATAGGCTTATGTAGAGAGCATTGTAATAGAAATAATTGTGCAAATATGCTTCTTGCCACTACTGCCCCCTGAAGATCCGGGGAATGTGCAGGATCAAGCAGCACTCCCAAGTTATGAACCTGCTCTTTCAGGCAGATTGCAACCTTTTCCAGAGGAGAGTGAATCCTAAACCCTGATCCAAGCAAGGTCCAAGGTAGCAACCACTCCTTTGGTTGGAGGTGACAAAGTACAGTGGATCTGGGTGTCATCTGCATATTGGGGGAACCTCAATCCCAAATTCCAGATTTCCTCTCCTAGCAGTTTCTTGTAGACCATAGGGGATGATAGAACCCTGTGGGACACCAAAGGCCATGATGACCTACAGTAATATAAGAACCATTTTCTGGACACAACATAACAGAAAGACTGTAACCACTGTTCAACCCTGCCAGGCAGTCCAGAAGGATACCATGACTACCAGTTTCCAACATAGGCCATCCACTGAAATTATCAAAGCAGCTTCAGTCCAATATCCCAGCAGAAAGTTTGAATGAAATTGGTCCATATAAAAGCTAATGTTCCAGGTTTATGGGCTTTTGCTCCAGGTAAGATTTCATTAGAATGCTCTCTGCTTTTGCAAGACTTTGTGTACAGAGGGGGATGCAAATTCAGGGTTCTGTTCTGAATTTCCTCTTTGGTCATCAGAAAAGGGAACTATAATCCCCCCCCAAATAAGCCTAAACTGTTAATACTAAAGATGAGCAGCAGACTCAGCTGAATCCCAAATTGAGTACTGAATCAAGTTTGGGAGATGACTGAATTGATATAGGAAGGAACAAATTAAAGTTCAATACTCCCTAACCTTCATTAGCAATTCAGAGGGGCATAGAGACATAAACAGTGTGTCTGCAAAAGATTGTTATATTTTTGCAAGCTCTCCATGTAAGGAAAATGCTAGAATGGGGAGAGGAGGGGTTGCAGCTCTGTGACTGATAGTTGTAGCTTCTAATCACAGCAGCTCTGAAGCCAAGGTGGGGCAAATGGGTGCACTGCCCCCAACCCCCATGACCTGTGCTTCCCCGCCTCGCCTGCCCAGATTTTTTTTGAAGGGGGATTGTATTTTTAATTTGTGATGAAACAGAAAATGACAGCCTCCATTTAAAGAATGATATAAGGTTTGTTTTAAGAACAGGAGCAGATGAAAAAGGACCCGCTGAAAAATTCAGAGACTAAGGTAGGGCAAGTCTCATCTGGAAGAAACTCCAAAATTCTGCTCACTCAAGATTTTCCCGGATTGAGGATGTTTTTTTCATGATCACAGTCGTCCTATAATTACTTAAGTGATCCTGGGTGAGGAGGACTCAGCCTGTATCACAGCTTGACCCTTGAAGAGTATAATATTAGAACAATTATGGGCTAAAGTTAGACTCCACCCCTTAGACTTTATTTTGCTCTGCTTTTCGGTTTCAGTTGTGTTCTCTACCCTGCCAGCAATAAAGAAACATGTTTGTTTGCCTACAGTAACTAGTAAGAGTTTCTTTTTTCTGCAGTTATTATGATGTGTAGAGCAAGATTGGGTGCTTATTGCCAAAGGGTGAATTAAAGAGATAAGTAATCTGAAAACAATATCTGCCCTAAGTTACCATTTACTCTTTTAAAGTACTCACTATACTCACAATCATAGTGGCTATTTTTTCTTCTTTTTCTTAAGTACTTGATGGCAATGGATAAAAGCAGCCCTAGAGGAACAGAAACACTGATATACACTACAGTTAGCTGGCTGGCTGGCCACCTAGGCTGCAAATGATGCCTAATTTCTGATTTTCCCAAAGTGTGAAAATTCCCTTCATTCCCTCAGAAGGGGCAATAATGTCTGCAAATATCATCCCATATTGTGAAAAAAAGTTATAACAGTTTATTTCCAATTATAATTAATAGGAGGAATAAAGCTTCTGAGGGGAGATTTTGGAAGCCAATGAATTTGTTTGTGTCTAATTGAGTTGACTTCTGAATCACCACATTGGGGTCTAAATCAAATCTTGTGCTCAGTTCTCACCCCTAGTTAATACTAGAGCAATGCATGTAGTCAATAATGTATTCTTCTGTTTCTTTTCTAATATCCTGTTAAAACCAGGGTGGGCAGGAGGTAGTTCTGAAGGATTTCTGACTCCCTTTTTCTTTCTTTTTCTTTTTTTAACAATAGCTGCCACCCAAAATTATACTGCTGAAATGAAGAAAAGTTGGGATAACCAAGAATGGCTTTTTCTATGAAGAACTATGAACTCCATTCAATTTAGTCCTCAGAACTAATTCCTGGGCTCTGAATTATTCATGCTGTTGCTGGTAAATATCAGGGTTCTAGTAAAAAAAAAAATAAAGAAGAGAGAGAGATCCTGCAAGCCTAAATTATTTACACCACTAGGCTTGGTTGGCCCACTTCCTTGCTGTGATCGACCAGATAGTAAAGACCTTCTTTATTATTCTAGCAGGCCTTTATTTAGTGGATATTTTCTACTGAAACTGTCTGTTTTATCATATTGCTATTTTTTTAAGGAATTTTATGTATTTTGCCATTGTTGTAAGCCATCCTGAGTGGTGTGTAAGCACTCGAGCAATGGGATATAAATTCTCAAATAAATAATGAAGTAAATAGTTCAGGAATATTTTCCCCTGCCAACAACATGCCCTAGGAGTTGGTTCTTCAGTCCTTAAATAAGTTGTTACCTCTCATCAATTTGCTGGGTGAGACTGGAAAATTGAGAACTTACCAGGCTATAGCATTTCTAAATGGTGGTTATTATTATTATTATTATTATTTGTGGCTTGTCTGATTTCTTTACTGAATGACAACTAGTGACAGGAAAGTCACTCCTGGGTTGGTATCAGTGGTAAAGTGATTTGCCATATTTCCTTTTATGAGCCTATTTAAAACTCAGAACTGAATTATACATGAAAAAATGCCCTAATTCCTTCATTAGGGTTCCTTATATTCAAGTCAGTTTTTTAAAAGCTTCAAACAAGAATAATAATGAAGCACTGTTATTTAAATAGGGGGTACAAATTCTGCATTAAGGAAATGATTTTTTACGGAACTAATGTTTGAACTTGAATTCTATGGAATATAATTGAAAACAAGAGTTTTTGGTTTTAGAATAGAATTGCCAAGTACAACAGTGGAGAGGATATTGTGATCATGAGCCATTGGGCAACATTACACACTAAGCCCATTGCTAAATCCCTTCTGTGAAATTTAGAGTCAACAACATAGCCTGGTGAACACATTGCAATAACCCTACTGTTTCCTGGATTTATCCTTCAAAGCATCCTATAAAGGCCACTATCAAACACAGGACACTGTGATACATGAGTTATTTGTCTGACCTAAATCAACTCTTAAAAGTCAAAATGTCATTCACACAGTGAAACAGATGTGCATACCATGTGTTCTTTTGGTCTGGGCAGAAATGAATAAAATGAGTATTAATTATGGATTGCTAAAAATGCTTGATCTTTTGTCTCTTGTGTATATGCTTTTGTTTACATGAACATTTAGTCTGAAAAAATAGGTACTCTTCTTGTTTTAGTTCACAGAAACATTTTGGAGGTGTCTGCAGGATGCATATAGCACTAACTAGAATGTCAGTTACCCTTCATAACTTGAAAAATAATACAAACATTTGGTCTTATCTGTAATAGGCTGTAAAGCCACAAGCATAATTTAAAAGGCTGGGAGAACATTAGTTGAAGGACCTCCTCCTCCAACCCCCATATAGCTACCCAGTCCCTTAGATCATCTTCAAAGCCTCTTCTCCTGGTGTCTTCAGCAAGTGAGGTGTGGTGGGTGGCTAACTGGGAAGAGGACCTCTTCAGTGGTGGCACCATAGTTATGGAATTACTTCCCCAGAGAGTGTAGCCTGGCACCTTTTTTATATTCATTTGAACACCAGAAGAAGATTTTTCCAGGCCTTTTTGATTTGTGCACTTCCACTCAATTGTTTATATCATTAAACAAAAAACCTACAGTTTACAAAAACAATGTTAAGGCTCTACAGTTTCCAACAAAGCAACAAAAAGCAGGGAAATTGGGAGTTAAGGCTCACAAGCCTTAACGCCACATCCTCCCTAAGGAGGCAGAAAATGCAAGTGAAATTCTTATTCTCCCAAAGCAAATAAACCATGAGGACAGGGTGGAGAATATGATATGCAGAGATGACTGTGGGGTTGTGGAAAACTGATCACGAACAACTTAGGGCCACCTACTTCTCTTTTTTTGTTTGGAGCAGCTCTTCCCCAACCTGGTGCCCTCTAAAGGTGTTGGACTACAACTCTCATCATTGCAAGTCAGTATGTCCCATGGTCAGGAATGCTGGGACTTGTCATCTCAAACATCTGGATATACAATATGAGATGCAGAGGTGACTGTGGGGTTGTGGGAAATGATGATGAACAACTTAGGACCAGCTACTTCTCATTTCTTAGAGCATCTCCTTATGTTGAGAGTTGTAACCCAACACAACTGACAGGCACCAGGTTGGGGAATGTTGTTCAAGAACAAGGGAAGGCAGAATGTAGATCTCCAGATGTTTTGGAATTCAACTTGTAAAAGCCCCTATCAGCATGGGCAGTTTTCAGGAATGCCGCGCGATGATGTCCAAATCATCAGGATAAATCTATTTTGTGCCCACATCTGTACTAAAGTATGATGTTTTCCAGCATTAAGATATGTGATCAATCAAGGAACTGCAAAAGAGCTACATCACTTTAAATAAACTGTCAAAACCAAATGAAACAACAATGAATGAATCTTGAATACCTAATCCAGATAGCCCTTCAGACATCAACATTAGTTTTCAATACATGGCATAGGATGTCTGTTTCTTGAATATCAGATAAAGGATTTCTCTTACTTGTTCGGCAGTGTGAGATCAAAGGCTGAGCTACCACCTAATACTTTCATGCGTAAGTATTATTTTAAAATCAAGTATGAATTGATTTATTATTAATAATAATAATAAATTGATTTATTAAATAATATTATTATTATTTTGTCTTCCCCATAACACATAACATGGGAGTTACAGTGCAACACATCTGGAGAGCACCAGGCTGGAGAAGGTTGACTCCTATACATGTCTTCTCAGAAGCCAGTGCCATTAAATTCACTAGGGCTTTCTCCCAAGAGGTATAGGATTGCAAACTAACCTCATCTGAAAGGTGTTCAAGACAGCCAAAGTAAACCTCTTCTGCTCCACTGTTGCTTTGATGAGATGATGTACTGTGCAGGGATTGTGGGGAGTGAACAGTATATTTTTTATAAATACATTTTAAGAAAAAAACATTGGTTCTTTGAAGGGCAGGATATTGACCAAAAGTTGGAAGTGCCTGGCACATGCTCTGGTTCTAGATCTGTAATGAATAGTGCCCCTTTTGTTATCAAGAGTGCTGCTATATGCAAGATGTGTGTGAGAGAAAAGTATTGGGCAGACCCTGTATTTGGTAAGGGTATGACACAGCATTACCCATCCTGCTGCCCTCCAGGTGTTTGAGATGACAAGTCCCAGCAATCCTGACCATGGGACATACTGACTTGCAATGATGGGAGTTGTAGTCCAACACCTTTGGAGGGCACCAGGTTGGGGAAGGGCTGCTCTAAACAAAAAAAAGAGAAGTAGGTGGCCCTAAGTTATTCTGGATTAGTTTTCCACAACCCCACAGTCACCTCTGCATATCATATTCTCCACCCTGTCCTCATGGTTTATCTGCTTTGGGAGAATGAGAATTTCATTTACACTTTCTGCCTCCTTAGGGAGAATGGGGCCTCAACGCTAGTGAGCCTTTACTCCCAATTTCCCTGCTTTTTGGTGCTTGGTTGGAAACTGTAGAGCCTTAACATTGTTTTTGTAAACCGTAGGTTTTTTGTTTAATGAATTTCATGGCTTTGTGTAACGGATGACTTGATATTATACAGTTGACAACCAAGCCAGTGTCAGCCAGGATGTTATACCATCTTGACAGCCAATATAAAATCAAAGCTAGTGTTATGTGTTGAACTCACTTTTAACAATAAATCAACCAAAATGCTTGCATCTCCCTCATTTTTAAAGATAAAGAGATGAAACCTGGCATCATGGTAGCTCTTAAGTACGGATATAGCTATGCCAAGTATGAAGCAGTTCCATTCATGCCTTGATATTTAGGAATTTTTTAAAGTTCAAACAGAAATCTCTTTGGGGTTCAGGACCTTGAGCAGTACAAGTTTAAAAAATGAAATTAAAGATAAAGAGATAAACTTGGCACCATGGTAGCTCTGAAGTAGGGATTTAGCCATGCCAAGTTGAAAGCAGATTGGCATGGCTCAATTCTAGGGTGACCACTAAGGTGTGGCCTAGTGGCTAAAGTGTTGGACTGGGAGCTGGGAGATCTGGGTTCTACTCCCCACTTAGCCATGGAAACCCATTGGTTGACTTTGGGCCAGTTGCAGTCTCTCAGCCCAACCCATCTCACAGGGTTACTATTGTGAGGATAAAATGGAGAGGAGGAGGATTATGTATGCCGCCTTGGGTTTCTTGGCGGAAAAAAGGAGGGATATAAATGCAATAATAAATAATTTTTAAAAACTGTCAGGATTTCCCCAGATTTCTCCTGGTTTTTGTTCTATCCTCAGTGTCAGGGGGGATTTTATGCAATAGTCTATAATGACCTTTTCAGGCCACCATTAGCGTGGCAGGGGGGAATGACATGCTTTCTGGAGGTGTGTCATTCTCTCCCACTGCTCCAATCAAGGCCTTAAAAGGGAAAAATGTGTTGTTCCCAGACATTATAGAAAAGGGCCTGATTGGAGCAGTGGGGTGGGGGTGAGAATGACAAGCTTTCCCCTCCTCCGCTCCAATTGGGGACTTTAAGGTGGCCCCAGAAAGCCATTTTCCTGCCACCCACTAGGTGTCCTCTTTTTTGGTTTCCCAGATATGGTCACCCTACTCAGTTCTTGCACAGGCTGCATTTCCATTCCTAGATATTTACTCAAAAGTAAGACCCATTGAATTTCCTTAGTTCTTGAAAAGCAACACACTTGCTTTTAGATTTTCCAGTCTCAGCATTCTATGTGTGTTATGAATGCCTGCTTTGTCTGTCCCTATAGTTTCCTGCAAGGTCCAGCCAGGGGAAGCCAGTAAATTAAACCCAGGGGTGGAGGGTGGGATTCCCTCAAGTTCATCTGACAGCAGGTGCTATAGAACATGGACTTTCCAGGAGTGTTGAGGCTGGATTTCTGGCAGACCCAGCCAGGCAACTTTATGGCCTGTTAGTCCCTCCATTTGGTAGCTCGCACAGCACCTGCCTCATAAGGCAAATGGTCATATGAGAACTGTTATTATGGCCTGCTACTTTGTTTGTCTTTAGTAGTCTGTGGTCCAGATCTGTTCAGAAGAGGGAATAGTGTTTTGTGGTTAGGGTCAGTCTAAATTATCTCCAGGGGTCCCTTACTCAGTGCCTCTGATAGCATAGAGATTGAGGATTTTCCCCAGCTCTGTTACACTTGAAGTTACTAGGCCTGTTGAAAATAGATTTTATAACATAAGCATGATAACAGTGAATACCCCTTTTAACTTGTTAAACCAATGAAAACATGCCACACAAGAAGTCTTACGATATGAATGGTTTATAAAGAAAAGTAAATGCAAAAGAACATCAGATGCAGAAGTGACATCTGAAACATTAGTAGTAGTAGTAGTAGTAGTATCCTGCCTTTTGCCCAATGCTGGGCCTCAGGGCAGCCTTACAAAACTAAAACTTATACAGCTAAAACCTATAAATAGGACTATACAAAAGTTAAAAATATAATTTAAAAGCGTTTAAAACATTTAAAATACATAACAATTTAAAAGTCAAAGGTACAGACAGAGGTCCAGATTATTTGCCAAAGGCCTGCTGGAACAAAAAAGGGGTTGTCTGCCTCCAAAAACACATCAAGGAGGGAGCCAGTGTAGACTGCAAGGATTAGAAAGAAAATACATGTGTACACTATGCAAAATACACGACAGCTCAACTGTTTCTAAACCTTATTAAAAAAACAGGGTGACTAGGCCGAAACCAATGTTGTAGGCCCAGAAGCATTTTGAAAGGTTTCAACATTGTACTTAAAACTTAACACCGGCCAAAACTAAATAAATGAAGTGTTTGAAGCTTTCAACTTTATAGCAGCATGGACCAAACTCTTAGAAAAGAGGGAAGGAGCACACTGTTTGTGTTTGGGGTGGGGATGGATAGAAAGGGATGTATAGCCACCTATTCCCAGGAGAGAACTGAAGATCAGGTTACCATAGATCCAGAGGAACCACACCCTGCTTCACCAGGGAGCAAAAGAGCAAACTGGCCTTATGAAGATAGCCCAAAATACTCTCAGAGCCAAAGGAATGCATGTTCCAGAAGAGAAAAAAGAAACTCTTCTTCTTCTTCTTCTTCTTCTTCTTCTTCTTCTTCTTCTTCACTCGAAAGGTCTGTGCTAGAGGCAGCGGCCATTTCACTCACCCACCCCACATTCTAAGGCAGGAGGGAGGGGGAGAGCGATGCTACTGAGCGTGCCTCGCGCTATGAGGGAAGCATTGACTTGAATGAGAGGTTAAAATATTCCTTAAAAATCAACCGAAGGGAATTTTTAAAAAACAAAAAGCTTTCCACCAACTACAGTGAAGGAGGAAGAAGACCCCACCACTAGATTAATTAATAAAGCTCTAGAAATTATGCAAATCGTGAGCACAAAACTCGGAAACCGAAAGTCATTTGACAAAAGCAGGGAGACAGGTTTGTGTTCCTTTTCTACCTTAAACTGCTCTCCTTCCCTGAATCTTTCACCAATCTTCTTGAAATTTTCAGGTAATGTAAAACAAACATTTCTTTCTGGCACCTGTAAATTTCAGAAAGGTTAGTGAAACATTTTCAATTTTATAGCTGTTAGAATGACCCCCCCCATTTATCACTTTACCATGGCAGAATGTGTTTTTTACTGACGGCCCTTAACAATGGAGGCACGACTGTGCCTCCATTAATTATCTATTATTATTATTATTATTATTATTATTATTATCATCATTATTATTACCACTACCAAATTTCTATTGTATTTTAATGTTTTATTTTTGGAATCTGCCCAGAGGACTCTGTTACTGGGTGGCATACTGTAAATAAATAAATCACCATATTAAAGTCAGATCAATCCTAGTTGGTTTTCCACCATAGGTAGAGAGCTACATGTTATTCTTGGGACTCACCTCCTTGTACATATTCCCTATGAGTATAGTTGCTATAAGTGTAATTTGTGACAGTCAAGACTGTCAAATTTAGCAAACACAGTATTTTGATTCTTCATTAATTTTGTTGTTCCTTGATATGCTTATTTTTCTTTGGAGATATCCCTATCACTTCTAGGCATATTATATGTTTGCATGCAGGGTCTAACAGGGTCTCCATGCTGTTATGTTTTAATTTCATTTGTACATAAGCACATATAGCAACAATATACACATGGACAGAAATATCAATGTAATAATAAATTCAAAGTTGAAAATATGATTTTTGCTATACATTTTCAGGTAACTATCACAGGAGTACAATTTTATTTTAAAATGTGTTTTCATACTTTTGGTTTTGAAAAACAGTCTAACATGGATACTGCCTTGTATACAGGGAGATAGTGATGTTGATGATTTTATCAACTTACTGCCAACTATTTTCAAAATTCTTAAAGTGAACTCATAGAAATGCACACACAAATATTTGGATAGATCAAGTCAGTAGGTATATATGTCTTTAAATGCTCATCGATTGGACAGCTTTATGGAGCAATACAATGTGTACAAGATGCAGTGGAGGAAAAAATGGTGACTCATTTTATCACTAACATTAAGAAAAACTGGAGGAGGCACACTAAATTGTTAGGAATGAACTTTCAGTGATCAGTCAGCTGGTAAAAATAGCCTAGATGAGAGCTGTTGCAAATTCTGAAGTTGAAAATATCTTGTTCAATAGCGAGCTCCAAAAATGTCAAGACTTTTTTTAAAAAAAGAATCCTGGATTTTTGTCAAAACTCATCTGAGGGCTTCTTCCTTTACAGTGTTTTGAAAGAGCAGGAGTCAAATAGAATGTGGAGGTTACTCAGGAAGCACTGGGCTTGATAATATCGAAATCTGACACAATTTTAAGATATGATTGACCTTACCAAACTAAATATTAGAAATAGTCTCTTTGGAAGCTCTAAATGTTGTAACACTTCACTGGTCCAGATGCAGTCTAGATTTAGAAGGCTGTCAGGAAAGTTTCATGACCGTTCTATGGGACTCTTGGCATGACAGAGCCCAGATCCCAACACTAACAAGACCACAGTGCTTCTCTGTAAGACAGCTTTCATTCATTTCTTAGGAAAGGAACAGGAAATAGCCAGAACCTAATCATGCATCACACACTGGCTCAATTCAGACAACACAATAAACAACTGGTGTGGGGAAAACAATCGTCAGTTGTTTTGACTATTGTGTCATCCGAATGCTGCCATAGTCAACTCAGCACTGATCCTAATCCACACCGCAGTTGATTATTTATTACCATGTTGTGTGGGGAGTACCCCCTAGTTGAACAACTGTAAAGTTGATTATTACCCCACCATTGACTATCGTGTCGTCTGAATTGAGCCACTGTCTTTATAAAATGTGAGGGGTCACACACAAGCTCCTTTCCTTTGAAAGGAGATCCATAGCAAACTCCTTTTTCTTTCATTCTTCTGATGGCCTGTGCATATGCATAAAGACACCCTACTTCTCCAAAGACAGAATGTAATTTAATGTAATGCAGAAGGGCATGGGTTGTTTGTTTGTTTGTGTTTGCTTTATGGGCTGTAGCTTACCCTAGTTTTTATCTTAGCTGAAGATGAAAAAACTAAAATACATATTCTGGTTTAATTATGTCAGAATTGCCTAAAATAAAAGATTAATATGTATTTCCACCAATTTTGTGTCTGCCTCGTCATTTCCCACACTCCACGTTCCCACAATTGCCTAAAAAAAATTTAATATGCATTTCCAGGTAGCCTTATGTTAAAGCTTATTATTATTATTATTATTATTATTATTATTATTATTATTATGCCTCAGATGGATTATGCATTAGCTAAGCTGACATCACACACTGATATGATAACAGTGTTTTGCAAGAACATTATTACACACTTATTCATTAGAGTTTACCATTCAGGGAACCTGCTGAATCTACCTTAGGATTTCAGAAGTGTGAAAACCAATTTGTGAAATATTGTGAACATCACTCCTTGAACTTATCTCAGACCACGTAAAATATCACAAAAGCAAACAAACACACATGCAAAACACCACTAGGATTTCAGAGCAAGGGTGCCCATTAACCCATTATTAGTGAACTTTGTCAAGTAGATTGTTCAGTCTTCATTGAGAAAGGAATGAATGTGTTCATCCTTACAGCAGGGATAATCCTGAATATCACCCTTCCCAAACCTGTGGCTTTCCATATGTTTTAGACTACAACTCCCAGGAATCCTAACTATTGGCCATGCTGGCTTGGATTGATGGGAGTTGGTCCAAAATATCTGGACTCTGGAGGGCACAAGGTTGGGAAAGGCTGGTGTACTTTCACAGCCCTAGCTGACTAGAATCACCTGTATGAGCATTCCTGGAAGCATTCCCCTAACTCTAAATTACATCAACTTGTAACCAATTCTAAATTACCTGTGCATCATCATGATACTGTCATGTTCATTATGTGTTCCCTGACTGGCTGAGAACGTTCTATACAGTAAAAAGAACCACTACATAAGAAAAATGGAACTAAAGCAGCTGATTGGGAGGTGATCTGTTGGCAAGTCCTATTCTGGAAATGAGTGTTTCTGCTCATTTATGGGGCTACTTTTAGAACCATGAATTTCCTGCTACACAACTGGTGGGTCATATTATTGCAGTGGAACCAGGGGCAGCAGTGCAGCCATAGTGGATACTGCCCCTTAAGTTTAAAAAGAATAAAATGAAATTTATAACCAGGGTAAAGGCTAGCAGCGGTGTAAAGATCCAAAATCATACTAACACAATTTTTAATGCCTAAGGATTTAAAGGCCTGGGAAAATTTTAAAAAAGTCTACACCTGGCTCTGAAAAGACCACAAGGTAGGTGCCAGGTGAGCGTGTCTGGGGAAGGGATACCACAACTTGCATTCCACGCACTGGTAACGAGGAAAGAAGGAAACAAATGAAATTGTGAACAAGTGACATTAACGGCATGCTGGGGGCAAAGCTAATCACACTACTCCTCTATCAGTTGAAGCCCAATTCCCCCTACCTAGAATTTCAGCAGCATATGCTTGTTATTCTCCCGCCTGGATAAATCTCATGACCCTGCTCCCATATAGCTATTACTTTTCTTTTCCCGTTAATTCTGTTTCTATTAGGAATGTCCTTCAAAGTTATTGTTTTGCTTTAATTGCTGTTGAAAGCATAGAGCAGGACCAGAATTTATAAAGGTTCTGTCACACGGTAGCTGAAATACTGCCAGCAAGCTGCTGTAGGGCAGACCTCAAAAATGTACAAGCATCTAAAGCCAAATTGAAATGTTTGAAATCAAACATAGTAAGTGACACCAAAAGGAACCAGGACACACACACCTTTTGAATTATGTACTGAGTGATGTCTAGAATACCAAAGAGGCAAGACTGCCAGAATTAGATGAATGGTTGCAGTTTTGAGCAGTCACAGAGAAACTTTGCATCAGCATTTGAAGGGTTAAGAACTCCAGTGTTAGAAAGTGGAAAGACACAGTCTGGTTAACCATGCAGCTATTTGATCTAATATGGAGGTGATCAGGTACAGCAAAAGAACAATCCCATTCATTCCACTAATAGAAACAGACTAAATTTCATCCATGTCTCTGGTAAGGGCATGAAATAGATGAAAAGTCTTCGAAAAGGTCACAAGCATGAGTGTGGAATGAAGCACAAGAAGTTTTCAATGGAGGTGAGAATTTAGCGGTAAAAAAAAATGGAAAAGGGCAGGTGGCAAGTGAAGAAAGACAATAAATTGTACTGGAAATATGAGTGAAAATGGGGCATCTAATTGTAATGCTATGTTACACAAGCCCTGCTTCACTTTTGTTCTAGCATTCTTACCTGGAAACAAAAAAACCCTACGAATATTAAAGGAGCCATGGGATTGGGGAACATTCATTATGGTACCCCAACCCAATGGGTTGCCTTGAGCAGTGTCTCCTGTTTTCTAAATGATAGGAAGTTCTAAGGTAGCCTAATGGGGTCTCTCCTATGAATGATATTCATGCCAGATCTATCAAATGAAATTCTGTCAGATCTATTTATTTACAAATATACAGGTTGAGCAGGTAGTGATCAAGCAGACAAAATAGGTGACCTCTGCTAGGCACAACCTGAACCCCCTGCCAGATCCTATAAAGCTGCTTTTGCCAGCCAGAAGCATGTTAGCAACCTTTTCCAGACAGCTCTGTAACTTAACATGTTGTAGTATCTGGGTTCTCCAACACAGGGCCCAGTGTGCCCATGGAAACCTGAGGGAGTTGGTGGGGAGAGCTGTAGGGAGTGTTTGAGGGTGTTTGAGGGTGGCTACAGAATGACCAGGGGGATTGCAAAGAAGGCTGCCAAGGACTGGGGGAAGATGGAGAAAGGAGGGAAGTTTTTTATGCACCTGTGGTCCATCTGGTGGCTCGGCCCTCATGCATACCAGGGGCGGGCAAATGGCAGGAGTCCAAAAAGCCGAGTATCAACAGGATATAATGGCAATTTTTGGTGCTTTCCAAATATCAGAGCTGGTAGCATCATCCAAGAATGATCGGTCCGGTAGGGCTCTGCAACTAGCTGATATACACGCAGGAAGGAGTGAAGTGCATATTGTGCTTAGACGCTCAAAGACGGATCAGCTTGGAAAGGGCTCGGATATAACATAGTATGCGTCCCCGAGACAGGAACTGTGCCCAGTGTCAGCACTTCAGCAGTTTATTGCGGGGCGAGGCAGTTTTCCAGGGGCCTTGTTTTGTCACCAAGACACCCTCCCACTGACGAAATACCAGTTTTGGTCTGTTACCAAACGGGCTCTGAAGGCCTTGGGCTTAGATCATGCCCAGTTTGGTACTCATTCTTTTAGAACTGAAGCAGCTTCCATGGCAGCAGCTGCAGGTTTTGCCCTGGCTCAGATTTAGTCTGTGGGTCGGTGGCGTTTGGGGGCCTTTAGGGCCTATGTGAGGCAGTTGCCTAAATAAAGTAAAGGATATGGTGTTACATACCCTTGTTTAATTACAGATCGGTGGATGGGGCACACCCCAATAAGTGTGATCATCTGCAGCCATAGTATGGTCTATTGGGCCGGCAAACGGGTGGTCGGGTCAAGCCTCGGAACACAACTTGGACTGCACCAGCATACTTCCATTCAATGGCTGGGCAGACGCTTTATGCTGTGGGAGAATTTGATCTCCCTGTTATTCCATCAGCAGGCGGTGATGTTAATTCCACAGGTATTGTTCATCCATTTGGGGAGCAATGATGAAGGGCAAAGCCCTGGTGTTGCAAGCAAGGGCGGATTTTCAGAGGATTCTCAAGGCTTGGCCCGGCATTAGGATCATTTGGTCCTGTATGCTCCCTCGGATAAAATGGAGGGAAGGGGGAGACCCCCTGGCCTTGGAACGTTCCAGGCACAGAGCAAACACAGAAATCTACAATGACCTGATTAAGCATGGGGATATTAGCATTAACATCCCAGGATCACCCGAGCTCGGAGGGAGCTGTTCAGGTGGGACGGTGTGCATCTGTCCGATGACGGGAATGACCTTTTTCTGGGCAATCTGCAGAGGGGTTTGTCGGATCTTATTCTAGGTTATGGGGTGGGGAGCGACTAAGCGGACGCTTGTCACCCCCTGTGGTGGTTAGGAGCAGGCATCTAGAGTGGGGGAACATTCGGTGAGCATTCTCAGGCACCCTTGGGGGTGATGGGTAGGGCCGGAAGCCCCTGGCGAGGAGCCTTGTGGCACCTGTTAGGGGCCAAGGCTTACCTTTGAGGCCAACCCTACTCACCTACTCGGAGCCGTGCGGCACGAGCAGTGTCGACAATGGAAGGCCTCCCTACCCGAATGGGGAGCTCGTAGAGTGGCGAGATGGCAGGCACCGCTTCATGGGACAAGAATGGCTCGCCCGATCCTAGAATGGCCTTGGTGAGGCCATATGTAGATGCCCATTTAGGAATGACCCCTTTGCAGATCTTTCAATAAAATGTGGCCCAAGTTTAAACCCAAACAGTTGTCTCGTCTCGTTATTTCATTGTCCAGTTCCGCAAGCCGAGTATCAGCAGGATATGGGGGACTCCGCCCAACCTCTAGCTTCAGCTAATTTTCACAATGGACTTTTTCAATAAACAATAGTAGTGGGTCATTAAGTTAACCATTGAGGTGGTTAATTCTGCTTGGGACAATATAATAACCCGGTATGAATGTACATCCAAAATTCTACCTGGGAAATGGCTATCACTTCCACTACTATTACATATCATTGCATCATGATTTGTTGCCCCTATGGTTCATTGCCCTTTATTTATTTATTTATTACATTTATAACCTGCCTTTCCTCCAAGGAGCCCCCCCCCAATGAAAGAGAGTGGAAGAGGGAATTGTATTCCAGCTACCATGAAATGGAAATCATCCTTGCACTGTACAGCTGTTACTAAGGTGTCTTAAGGGGAAGGCCTGCAGAGCAGTACCAGCACTGGTGTGATCCTAATTGGTCTTTTGCACCATCACTGGGGCCCTTACTATGAATGCTGCAAGATATTACTTTGACCCAGTGGCTCAGCTGTAGGATGGAATAATCAGGGGCGGATCTACACTGCTGGTTTAAAGCGCTTTAAAGCGCTTTATAACAGTAGTGACAACTGTTTTGGAGTGTGCCCTGGGCCCCAACAGTTGTCACTACTGTTCTAAAGCGCTTTAAAGTGGTTTATAACAGTACTGACAACCATTGGGGCCCAGGACATGCTTCAAAACAGTTGTCACTACTGTTATAAAGCGCTTTAAAGTGCTTTAAAACAGCAGTGTAGATCCTGCCAGAGAGAGCCGGATCAAACAAATAATGTACTTTTGCGTATAGTTAAACTCTTTACCAGTCTTTGACAGATAAAATAGTAGGATTTGTGAGTAGTCTGGGTAAATGTAAAGAATCATCTACAGTGATGTACTGAAAATTACTGATACCATGAAATAGTGTGAAAGAAAGCTTTCTCTGGAAGTCAGCATGGTAGCTTCTCCAGTCAACAGAATTCAGGGAGAGAGACCAGACAGGTTGAGAAAAAAAAATGGATGGGATGTGGTAATGGTGAAGAAGCTAATACACAAATACACAAACAAATAAAGGAACATAGTATGCTGGAGAAATGCAACATGTTATTGAACAGAGAGGAGAACAGGATGAATGGGGAAAGAACAAAGATGCAATGTGAGGCATCTAAATAAAACAGGGTAGTTAGAGGGAGACACAACTGTTTTAAAAGGGAAATGTTATTTGTATGACAAGACACACACAACCCAACAGAAACAGAATGGATGGAATATCTGTGAATTCAATTACGAAAATTAAACCTTTCACTTTAACATGTTTTGTTAAGGGCCTTCCATGTTTAATGAAGCTCCAAAATGCTGGGAAATTACAGCCGTTCAGCCATTAATAGATGCACTATTTAGGCAATATGGATATAATTCAGTGTTCTATGCTGTGGCTAGTTACAGCTTCACCCGTGCCTTGGATCTGGATGGCTGTCAGTGCCAGAGTGGTTGAACTAAGATTGGTCTACTTGCTGGAATAGACACATGGAGTCTTTGCACCTGAAGCTACCATTCCACATTACAAGAACCCAATTGTCAACCAATGCCATCCACATAGAATGATTAAATTGGAAGGGAATTTGAGGGTCATCTAGTCCAACCCCCTACTCCTAAAAAGAAACAATTTCTTGCCCTTTTCTTGCCCTTGACCATCCTCAAACTGACCTCTTCTCCACTTCCAAGTTTCAGATCAATCTGCTGAATCGTTTTCAGAGTATAAGCCATAGAACCTGCTCCCCCACCCACCCAATTTCTGGTTATAATGTCAGAATATGATTCATCTGATGCAGTGTGCCTCACCAACAGGAGGTAAGGTTCCATGCTGTCACTCAATGCCTCCTTAGGCTGGCTCCTCCATGCTGAAATTTCTGTGTTCATTGTTCACCAGAGCAAGATGCCATTCCGAAATCACTATGCCCTGTCCGTTTTGGATCAGTTCTGTAATGGTTTCTTTGTCCCCCACTGGAACTTTATTCACCTTTGCTACCCTTTTCCAGGTTTTTTTCCCCTGAGTAGCATTCCCAAGTGGTTAGGTCATATAGGGGATAAATCCCCACCCCTCCCCCCTGGTTAGGTCCTTGTTCCAAAATTTCATGCCAAAAACCAGATTATAGCTAAATAGAATTATTAATAAAATTTCCAAGACAAATAGGGAAAGGGAGCAAACAAAGGATACACTAAAATGACAAACAATGCCTACAAGCTGCCCACTTAACTAGTGGGTGCCTTTGTCACTTACTTTCAGACTAAACATTCTTACAAAGAATCCTCTGCACCTTTCAGCTCTTTCACAGGATCAGTTTCTGGTCCACTCCACTCTCTGACAGACCTGCTCCTCCCTGGTCTCCAAACATGGGCTTCAAACCTTCCTTTAAAAGGATAGCTGGCAAAGGCAACACACTATTCTCCATATACCTACCCCTACACCTGTGCCTGTGAGCAAGGCTGGCAGATAGCAATGAAGGGAGTATTTGTCCAAGTCCCACAAGCCAGGAACTCTTAAAGGGTGAGTGGCTATATTTTAGGCGAGAAGCCTAAAAAAACAGTTCCTTCTGTGGTTTGACAGATTCATAACACCTTAAATCCTTGCCACAGGATACTTCGACACTTGGCACCCCCAGATTCCACTGGAAGCAATCAAGATGATCTCTTCCCTGGAGAGAAGCAAACCCAGCCTCCCTCCAATTCTCGGACAAATCCAGAGAGAAAGGGCCCCAGCAGGGCAAGGGATATTGTGGCTATGCTGCTCCTCCATAGCCCGTTGGCTTTAGGCTCCATGTTTTGACATGGGCAACAGTCTCCCAAAAACCACATTTTAAAACGACACAGTTTTCCTGTTGCCATTGAGACCAAAGAGTTTCAATGAGGCCCAGCATCGGGTCTCCTGGCCCAGGGAAAGGTATTTTCATCTACCTCCATCTATCTTCAGGGGTCTTTCTACCAAGACCCCTCTTTCCTATGGTGTGCATGTGTGTTTTAATTGGATCTATCCATAAATTAATTTGGTTGGAATGCCAGCATTTTCAGTGCATCCTTCACTGGCCAACTAGTGGAAAGGACTGCACTCCCTTCATGTTCCTCTGGAATTCTCACTTCTGTTGGCTGCCTCTTCCAGAACAGCTAGTCAATATGAAGTTCCACAGCTGTTAAGTGTCCTTAGTTGCTTTGTGCTTCCAAGAAAACAGGAGGCAAACACATAAAGTGCAAAAAAAGGGGAGATTGAGTGTGTGTTCATTTTGAGATAAACCCCTTCTCCCTGCCCTCCTTGCTATGGTGACTGTATGTCAAGAACTTGGGATTAGTGCTGTGCTAAAAATTTCTCCCACATTATTTTCGACCATTCTCACTCAATTTGTTTGAAAAGAAATTGCTTTCAAGCAGAACATTAAAGGAGAAGAAATTTTGGAGAAATTCTCATGGGGTGGGTTCAGGGTTATTGTGCTTCCTTTACTTAGGTGGTGGCTGAGGAGTGTGTACAAGCGCCCTGTCTTTTGTAGTACAATCATCTGTCTGCACCTGCAGTAGAGATAAAATGTATCCTACAATCACCCCTCAGAAATGTAACATTTGGAAAGTCCTGGGGAAAGTGTTAAAGCCTAAAAATGGTAGTGCACGTGCTGGTAACTTTGAGGCTCGACTTCTGCAATGCGCTGTACATAGTGCTACCTCTGTGTCTAGTCCGGAAATTTCAACTAGTTCAAAATGTGGCAGCCAGGTTGGTCACCGGTACAGCTAGGGGTGACCAGATTACACCAGCTTTAAGATCACTCCACTGGCTGCCAATGAGTGTCCGGGCGAAGTACAAAGTGTTGGTTATTACCTTTAAAGCCCTACATTGTTTGGGTCAGGTTACCTGTGGGATCGCCTTCTCCCATACAATCTGCCCCACATGCTCAGGTCCTCTGGGAAGAATTTTCTACAGTCAGCCAAAACCAGGCTGACAACTGTTACCCAGAGGACCTTCTCTTCTGCGGCTCCCAGACTGTGGAATGGCCTGCCAGAGGAGATTCATCAACTTAGTAGTCTTTTTGACTTTAAGAAAGCCATAAAGACCAGCAGGCCTACCCAGTCAAATTTTAAGAGTTTTATTTGTATGTTAATAATGTATTGATTTTATATGTTTTAATCAGTTTTATGTATTTTATGTTCCCCGTCTCGATCCTGAGGGAGAGGCGGGTAATAAATAAATAAATAAATAAATAGACAACTAGAGCTGAGCCAAAATTTCTCAGAGGATATTTTTCTCAGAAAAGTTCTGAGATTTTTGTTTTCTTACAAAGGCCACTTTGCAGAATTTCCCCATTTCCCCATATATTATTATTATTATTATTATTATTATTTATTGCATTTATATCCTGCCCTTTTTCCTCCAAGGAACCCAAGGTAGCATGCATAATCCTCCTCCTCTCCATTTTATCCTCACAACAACAGCCCTCTGAGGTAGATTGGGCTGAGAGTATGTGACTGGCCCAAAGTCACCCAGGTTGCTTCCACGGCTGAGTGGGGACTAGAACCCTGATCTCCTGACTCCCAGTCCAACACTTTAGCCACTACACCACACTGGCTTCCCCCTCACCCCAGCATGCCCCTAGAACCATGCTAGGTAAAAGGTATTGTAAAAATACAAAATGGGGGCCAGATTGCCAACACTCTTGTTGCACTGGCAGTGCAAAAAACAAAACAAGCAAACAAACAAAACCAAAAACCCTTAGGGAAAAGAGAAAGAAACTGTGCTATGCCCCTCACCAGCGGTGATTCCTACCTGTGAGAAATTGCTGAAGAATTTCTCCTCCCACTGGAAAAATTCAGTGAAATTCTCCTCCCAATTTCTCTTCCCACAAATAGGGTAGAGAATTTCAAGAGGTTGTTTGTGCACAGCTCTACTTGGGATCACATCACCTTGCCCTAGCTTGAATCCTCCTCTCGCCACCTCTACACTCACGCTTCAACCCTTTCTTTTTTTCTCCCCAAGACTGTTAGGGAACTCAATTTACTCACTCCCCTTCTTCTGCTTTCTCACCCCAGCAAACTCTTCCTACAGGAAGCTGAACAGTCAGTGCATGTCCTAGTTTAAGCTCTGAAATCAGCCCCCATGACAACCCAGCTAATTTCCCCACAATTCACATTTTCGTTCTAGGTGTGAATGGATTATTGATATACATTGCAATTAGTCTACCATAGATGTTCTTCCCAAAGTAAGAATTCTACATTTTAAATGCTTGTTTTGGGTTACCCTCTTTGCCATGGACACATTATTGCCAAAGTCAAAAGATCCTTAAAGGATACACATCTTGAGGAAGTGCATAAGTTTGCACATGTGTCCAGAAGAGGTGACAAAGTCCCACACACATACATACCATCCTCACTTGCTCCCCATAAGCTCCCACAAATGCAGGCAACAAATTGATTGCACTGCCAATATGATTACTCTGAATGAATGTTTATATGGTAAACACGAGATTCAAATGCAACAGCCATAAAACAGATTTCTGTTTATTTCTTATGTGGCAGGCTTTCAAGCATCTGATCACATTCCAATCAAATATAGTTCTATATATTTTTTCTGACTGTGACTGGGCTACACAGTTTACACATAAAACCTCTATGAATATTTAGTAAGCTTCTCCTTTAGCTATTTTATTTTAATTGTCACACATGCCTACCCATGATATATTAAGAATTGTAATCAGTGAGTTTCCTTTCCCCTTAATTAGTTATCATGTTGCATTGTTATGTGTATTCTTTCTTTTTGTTGCCTGTATTTTTAACTTTCTTTCCAAATAAAATTCCATGGAAGAAGGAGGAGGAGGAGGTAGTTGGGATGGAAAGTGATTGATACAAATTATACAATTATGACTGAACTACTGTATTGTGAACTAAAGAAGGAAGACAACATGTAATTGTTTTAATGCAACTGGCAATTGTTTATTGATTACTTGAATAACAAGTGTGTGGGTGTTAATAATTTATTTGATCTATTCAAGACTATTGGTGAAAAGCGCTATAATAATAATGTACATACTAAATAAAATAAAGTAAAATAGGGAGTATAAGAAAAAAACATAAACTGAGACTTTGTAAAAGCCAAAACATGATTTACCTCAGAAATGGATTTAAACCAATAGGGAATATAAGAAAGAGAGACTTTGTAGGAGTCAAAACATAATTTACCTCAAAAATGGATTTGTACCAATGTCCAATGCTGAATGGATTTGAACCAATGTCCATAAAAGCCAGTACACAATCTTTAGAACCATATACTCAGCTGGAATCCCAGGGGAATTTCCACAAATTGTTCCATTTATTTGTCTTCCTATGGAACCTTAACTGACCTCAATTCAGATCACTGGAGTTCTGAGTATCTTCTCTATTCAATCACTTTAATCTTTGAAATGAGAAACATATTTTAAATTTGAATTATTTGATGAAGTATAATGATTGGGCACTTTTCCAAAAAGGGAGTATCAGTTGAACATGCTGATTCAGTTCATTTTAAAATAATATTTCTATGGTAGCATAAATGGCACACATCCAATAATTTGAGACCACAGGTGTTTAATGAACTGATGTACTGGCAATTTCAGTATCTCTAGGCAAAACATTTTACCTGACCAAAACTGTTATATACTTTATTATATTCGCACAAATATGATAAATGGGCTAAAAAAATATTAAGCTTTCTTGCCATTTTAAGTAGTTCAGAAGTTAAGCTATTCAAATGGGGCATGAGCTCAATTCCGTGTCTGGAGCACCAAACACTATGATCCATTTCTTTCAAAATACAGAGCCAATGCTGCAACAGGAAGAAATGCCATATGTGATTATAAGTTTTCTTTCACTTCACCATACAGAATCAAAACAACTTCTTCTACAATCAAGAATTAGGTTCATCAAAATATATCTATTAAAACATATTTATTTTCACCTTTGTTAATGAATAAGCAGTCTTTGGCCATGCTGGTTGGGAACTGAGGCCATTGCATCTGGACACCAAGTTGGGAAGAGTCAAAGCAAATAGGCATGCTGGCAGACATTGCAAAAGTGCTTGACAACACTTCTAGTGAAGGCTGGTGGCACCGACGTCATGGGGTGATGAATCCACTCTGGGTTTCAATCAAAACCAGTCAGAACTCTAAAGGAACTATCCAAAGTCCTGGATTCTATCCCCAAAATAGGTTCAACATCTTGAATAGCTCCTTTAGAGTTCTGACTGGTTCTGGCTGAAACCCAGAGCAGATTCACCAACCCATTGACATCAGAGCCACCAGCCTCCACTGAACACTTTCATATTCTCTGTTGTATAACAAAGATGGAAGAGGACCTCAACTGACAGAAGAGTAACATGGGATCTCTTCTCTTTCTATTGCCAGCTGATGAATAAATATTATTTTAATGATATACAATCTTTCATATTTCTAATGCATGCCTAATCAGCCTTTCAGGAAGGATGAAGGGGAAATGTGCACATTTTTGTTATGCAAATAACAACTGTGGAAAAGCCAATGGGAGCTGCCCTTAAAATGCAAAGAAGAGCTTCTAAAAGCCAATTTTTGTAGGGATTGCAGCAGGGACAGAAAGAGATAAACCTCCCCTGTCCAAACCCCCCCCCCCCCATCCCATCCCATTGTCCCAACAAGGCTGCTCAGGCTTCCCTTCAGCTGCTATGTAATAACAAAATGTGTACATCAATTGCATGCACACAATTAATGCCATGCTTGGCTTGTCCCTGAAGATCTGGGAGTGTTGTAGCACATTCAAGCATTGAATGGGCAGATATATAAGCCCTTCTATTCGCTGTTACTGTTTCAGAGTTGTGGTTCACCTTGGACTATTTATTACATCTCAGTCAAATTTATTTGACACTGAAACCCGACCTCCCTGTGTTAAGAGGATGTCTGGAGGAGACATTTACTCACATTCCCTTGAATGCAAATGGAGGGTTTCTCTCTTAAGGCACCCTCATTTGGAATGCTCTCCAGAGCTACTTGCCCAGGGCTGCCTTGTTTTCTTTTCAGCACCCAGTGAAGTTCTGTTTAGTATTCAAACAAACAACTTAGTATATTTTAATTGATGGTTTTATATGGGCTTTGTTGCTTTTGCTGCTGTACTATTTTTTAGTATTCATTATATACTTTTTTATTGTTGACTAATCTAGATTTGTATGGAAACTTCTTTGGGAAGTTAACCAAAATGAGGTATAGTGAAATACTGGTAGTATTTTATAACAACATAAATAGACTACATATTACAGACTATGCATGGCTGCTGTTGAAAAGAACAACCTGCCATATCTTCTTCCTCTCTCCCCTGAAACTTCTGCTTCTATGAGGGTGATGTGTGATGTCATTATGTTACACATTTCCCATTCCCCACTCAACTTCATTGGCTAAGTGGGAGCAAATGAGCTTGTAGTGTAATGTCAGCTCACCCCTTTTGTATCAATAGACGTTAACAGCAGCTGCCTTTTATTATGTATCTATTTACAACATTTATATGTCGCTCCATAGCTAGACAGATTCCAGTGTGGTGTACAATAAAAGATACAAAATAAGATAAACAATATAACTCCATGTTAAAAAATATTATTATTATTATTATTATTATTATTATTATTATTTTAAAAAGAAACAGAATTCTGATAAAACCATGGCTGGTCAGTCAAGGAAGGATACTTAAAATAAATATGTTCTCAGGTGGTGACAGAAACAACACAGTATTGGTGCCTGCCTGACCTCCAGAGGTAAAGAGTCTCTTCTCTGGGTGGGCTCTACTCAGCCCATAGTTCCACGTGGAACCACCAGGAGCATATGCCCTCTAATGATGACTCCCGTGACTGGGCAGGGTGAAAAGGGAGAAGGTACTCTCTCAGCTATCCTGGTCTCAAGTTATTTTTAAACTGAATGATACCTTTGGTCTAGTAACTGACAGCAGCTCTCCAGGTTTTCCGACAGGAGTCTTTCTCAGCCTTACCTGGACATGTCAGAGATTGAAGCTGGGTCCCAGGGACCCAAGAGGATAAATGGAGCATCTGGTTTTGATCTCATGACGTTCTCCCTAATATTCACTTATGGATTCTATTGGCATTTGGTCCATATCCATGATCCCTTTGCAAAATATTCAGTTGCATATCCAACAACAGTCCCTCAATCTATTTATTGGAAACAAATATGCCTTAGGTGCAATACTGAACCAGTCAAAGAGCAGCCCATTCCTTTGGAACATAAAAGAAGGATAAAGTAAGAATTTCTTTGATATGTAATTATGTTATCAAATCTTTAATTGAGTCTCTTGGCAATGACCCAAAAGAGATCCTACTTGATTACCAGGTCTCCCCAAGACTTATTTGCATTTAAACAAAGATTTTCCTCCTACCCACCCCCCAAAGCTGTTGCAGGCACAGAATATCAAAGGCCTATCAGAAAAAGACATCAGAGCACTCAAACACAATGGTCAATTACCAGTGCATTTCAACATTTCACAGGCCTCCTGCTATTGAAATAGTTAGAGGACAGAAGTCTTACAAAATGTGATTTCAATAACTATGACATGAATAACAATACTAATGTAGTAAGTAGTAAATAAGAAAGGAAAGGCTAGGAAAGTTTCAAGGGAACAGTAAAAAAAGATCTCTCTTGCCCTTGCTGAGCACTTAAATATGATTTTCCCATTTATTCACAAATCAATACTTTCATTGCTCACAGTCAAGATAATACAACTTCTGCTATTATTTCTGCGAACCCTGGGTAGTAGTTATGTCCTAGTTGCTTTTCAGCACCACAGCAGCAGAAATTTGACTTGATTATCTAAGGAAATTGTTATATTCTATACCAAGAGCTATCACCTTGAGGGAGTTGGCCTTGTGAAATATTGTGAGTTTGGGAAAATGTATACCTTTGGAAGCAGGTTTGTCAGTTCAGAGAGTCAGTGGACAGTCAGTTTGGCTAACAAGTGATAATGGTATTTCCTCATGCTAATATAATGGCAAGTTCAATAAAGGGCACTTACTGGATTCACAGGCAGCCTGAATTGTGAATGGATAGCTGTTTGTTTTTCTAGCTGTTTTTTTTAACATAACCTTTTGCTTAGCCTCACAGTGGGTAACAACAATTTTAGAATATCCCACAATATAAAATACAAATGGAATCTGTAACAAAACATTGTCATGTGCACCGTTCCTGGTTCCAGACAGCCAGATATGCTTCAGGATACTTCATTCCATCCATCACCCACTGGTTTTCTATACCCCCATGCAACAATCAGCATACTGCGACCAATGAGCATGTTCAGGCCCTCATGCTCTTTTTAGATTCCCTTCTTCTTAAGAGAGCAATCCTACATCCCCTAAACAGTATCTGAGGGGATGTAGGATCGTTCAGTTTCCTGACTCCAAGCTCAGAACCAGGAAACCATGCTCCCAGCTCCCTGCCCCTCCCCTTCATAGCCAGTTCAGAGAGAACCATGACAGCTACTTCTCTAAACTCAGAAAACAGCGTGGAGACAGGTAAAATTGAGTGTTCTTGGGGTGTGTGGAAAGGAGGAGACTGGGGTGGCTGCATTATCATGTTTCCTATGGTTGCCCCAGCCTCCTTCCCTCTCCTTCAGAGGCACACTCCTAGGCAGTTAAAATCGCCCATCTAGCAGAAATGCGGAGTGGGTTGGAGGGAAGGATTGCCTCTATATCCCCTCCCGCTCTGCGTAGGATTCCTATCAGTCTCTTAGTTCGAAGACTAATGGGTATTGAGATAGGATTGTGCCCTAAGGGTTTTTCTCCAATAATCATTTGTGGGGAGTGGGTGGGGGTATTTCTGCAAACCTTGGGATTTCCCCAAGCCTGTTTATACCTCCCTCTTGTGTTTAGATGGTGGTATTTTAGCTAGATAACAATCCACACTCAGAGAATGAGTTCTCTGTTAATATATAGGTAAAGCTAACATATCATTGAAGGAACTCTACAAAGTCAAATTTGGTTTCATGTCACTTTTTAACTATTTTTGTATGTTTTTTTAATTGATTTTGCTGGTCTATAACTAGGGGTGTGCACGGACCCCCCGGATCGGATCGGGACCCGGATCGGGACCTCCAATTTTGTCCCGGACCGGTTCGGACAAAATCGGAGGCCCCCCGGACCGGATCGAGTCCGATCCCGACCCAAAAATCGTACATTTTTGGATCGGCCGCCATTTTTTTCCCCATAGACTTGCATTGCAATGCAAGTCTATGAGGAAAAAATGGCGGCGGGTGGGTAAGGGGGGGCCTAACTCCCTCCCCCCCCCGGGGCCGTCCGCTGTGGACGGCCCCGGCAGGTAAACCCCCTCCCCCGCGCTCCCTACCCCCCCTGGGGCCGCCTGCTTCCATCCGCTGGCGCCCGCGGGCGCCAGCGGATAGAAGCGGACGGCTCCGGGGGGGGGGTAAGCCCCCTTCCCCGCCACTTACCTTCTCGGCCCGTCCGGCGCCGGCGGCTACTACCAGCGGGCTCCGCGGCCTACTCTCGAGTAGCGCGCCGGGTGATGACATCACCCGGCGCGCCACCCTGGAGCAGGCCGCGGAGCCTGCTGGTAGTAGTAGGCGCCGGCGCCGGACGGGAGCCGCCGGGCCTTGCAGGTAAGGGCCCCCCTCCCCCCTCCCCCCTCCGCGCGCCCCCTCCTCCCCTCCACGCACCCCCTCCTTACCTTCCCGGCCCGGTGGCTCCCGTCCGGCGCCGGCGCCTACTACTTCCAGCAGGCTCCGCGGCCTGCTCTAGAGTAGCGCGCCGGGTGATGACATCACCCGGCGCGCCATCCTAGAGCAGGCCGCGGAGCCTGCTGGGAGTAGTAGGCGCCGGCGCCGGACGGGAGCCGCCGGGCCGGGCAGGTAAGGGCCCCCCTCCCCCCTCCGCGCGCCCCCTCCTCCCCTCCACGCAACCCCTCCTTACCTTCCCGGCCCGGTGGCTCCCGTCCGGCGCCGGCGCCTACTACTTCCAGCAGGCTCCGCGGCCTGCTCTAGAGTAGCGCGCCGGGTGATGACATCACCCGGCGCGCCATCCTAGAGCAGGCCGCGGAGCCTGCTGGGAGTAGTAGGCGCCGGCGCCGGACGGGAGCCGCCGGGCCGGAAAGGTAAGGGCCCCCCTCCCCCCTCCGCGCGCCCCCTCCTCCCCTCCACGCACCCCCTCCTTACCTTTCCGGCCCGGCGGCTCCCGTCCGGCGCCGGCGCCTACTACTTCCAGCAGGCTCCGCGGCCTGCTCTAGAGTAGCGCGCCGGGTGATGACATCACCCGGCGCGCCATCCTAGAGCAGGCCGCGGAGCCTGCTGGGAGTAGTAGGCGCCGGCGCCGGACGGGAGCCGCCGGGCCGGAAAGGTAAGGGGCCCCCTCCCCCCTCCCCCTCCTCCCCTCCACGCACCCCCTCCTTACCTTCCCGGCCCGGTGGCTCCCGTCCGGCGCCGGCGCCTACTACTACCAGCAGGCTCCGCGGCCTGCTCTAGAGTAGCGCGCCGGGTGATGACATCACCCGGCGCGCCACCCTAGAGCAGGCCGCGGAGCCTGCTAGTAGTAGTAGGCGCTGGCGCCGGACGGGAGCCACCGGGCCGAGAAGGTAAGTGCCCCCCTCCTCCCCCCCCCCGCTGTCCACTTTCATCGGCGGGCGCCCGCTGGCGCCCGCCAATGGAAGCGGCGGTGGGCGCCAGTGGGCGCCCGCCGATCCGCCGATCCTCCGAACCGGTTCGGAGCTTTTTCGGACCGGTTCGGATTGGATCGGCCGATCCAGCTGCGGGATCGGAAATCGGATAATTTATCCGATTTCCCACTGGACCGGACTCGGATCGTGGATCGGGTCCGATCCAGTGCACATCCCTATCTATAACCATAATAAATAATTTGATTGAACATATCATAGTACTTATTCCCAAGCATTCAAAATGTGCTCCCCTTTAGTAAAAGAGAAAAATATCTGACGTGTTTAGTGCTTAAATTTTAAAAGGTGAACAATTACTGTAACAAATTAAATCCTCTCACATGGTCACATTTATTTATTTATTTATTTATTGAATTACAGTTATATTCTGATTTTTAATTTCTTCCTAGGAATCCAAGGTGGTTTATACGATCCTCCTGAGTTAGTAGCAATGAGTCAGAGAGCCTCACACACAGGTGAGCAGCTTTGGTGAGCCTCCATTCATCTCTTCTTACCAGATGGCTGCTCGGCAAGGACTGTGAATGACTATCCATTATGCTAAATTTCTAGGTTTCCTAGAAGCTTGCAGCTGACCACAATTGGGAATGGAATGCTGGCCTAGATGAATGTCCATAATGACATAAATCACATAAAGCAGAAGTGGGCAGGTTTGTTGGATCTACTTTGTGGTGGGTGGGTGTTTGGTTTGCTAGAATTCTAAAAGCCACCAACCAGAGCTAGGCATAAATGGTTTAGAATGAAAGAAGTGCACATTCTGAGCCTAGGAATATCTTTTCAGTACCAGAACTGAACTGATCTTAAAGTCCTCATCCTATTTTCTCCTCTTTCTCATTTTGTTCTTTGAAATAACATTTAGGCAGCTGCTGTGTAAAAACTACCATTTATTTTCTGGAGGATGGCATCAGAATCTTTCATACTCTTATTTCCATCCCATCCCATTCCACCAACTTACCAGTCTTCTAGAATTTAAGAGAGTGATAAAGACTGATCTCTTCCAGCAGGCCTATCCAGTTGAATTTTAAGACTTTGTTGATTTTAATAATGTATTAACTATATATGCTTTTAATCAGTTTTATGTATTTTATATGTATTTTATATTGTTTTTACTGATGTTGTTCCCCACCTCGATCCTGAGGGAGAGGTGGGTAAGAAATAAATATATTATTATTAATATTATTTATTATCCCCATATTTTTATTTTATATGGTACACTTTATAAAGAAATAATGTGTCCTGGAATTCCTTAAAAAAATCTTTTTTAAAAAAAAAAATAGATTGTAAATGCAGGAAATGAATGCTTTCTATATTGACATGTGACATATAAATACTTCAAAAATTGCATTTTATTAATGACAAAACAATGCCTATTGTTGAGAGTAATTATGTCACATTTTAACAGCAATACTTTTCTTTTGTCCAACAAAATGAGTTATGCGTTGTTATAATGTATGAGTGGGAGATTTTTTTTTCTCTTCTTCTAATGATAGTGTTATCACAATTAAGACCTCGGTTTCTGAGAATTCATGAGGAACTATATTAATATAAAACTTCCTAGTGTTTGTTTTCAATTACTATTTATAAATTTACTACATTCTCAGTCGCATTAGGTCCCTGCAGATGGCCAAAGCAGGGTTCTTTTCTTTGGTATCATTCTGTTGACAAATCCATGGCAACACAACTTAGGCCCCCTCCACAAGGATGCGCTTTTGCGCCTGGTTCGGGGATTATGCGCATTTTCGCGGAGGCGCATTTACGCCTAATCCCTCTGCACGGGAGGCGGCGAGAAGCGGCGAAGCGCATTAAAAGATGCCCAAAAAGCACTTTACAGGTAGTTAATGCGCATAATCGCTTGTTCACACAGCGAAAATGCGCTTTAACGGCCGGAGCAAAATAAAAGTCGCTATTTAACGCGCGTTCGAAAATGCGCATTATCGGGGAGATAACGCGCCTGTACGCCCGTTTTGCGCTCCGCTCGTGTGTAGGTAAAATTTATAATGAGCCTTCAAGGCTCATTAAACGTCTCGTGTGGAGGAGGCCTTAGCCTGCCTTGCAGTTTCATGAAATTCTAATACACTGGAATTCTTGAAATTTTTGTTACTGAATCCTGAACAGAAAGTGAAGCAAACTCCTTCTGGGTTCTGAGGGTGGAAGCACTGATGTGTTTATGGAGTTCCTTTGCTCAGAATGATTCTCTACTTGTTGAAGGGATGTAATTTCCTCTGCTGAAGTCAATGGGAGCCCCCTTACTTAACACCTACTTGCCCTGAGTGGTGAAACAAAGAAACCCAGGCCAGGGAGCTCATGCTACCAATCATCCAGAGAGAATTCTGTTTGTTTTACTATTTAAAATGGTACACCACCTTGGATGTCTTGACAGAATGGTGGCATATAAATTAATTAAGACTACAACCCTATACACATTTACCTGGAAGTAAGCCCTATTGAATAAAATGGGACTTACTTCTGAGTAAATATGCATAGGATTTCATTGTAATAATAATATTTATTTATTCACTTACTGCATTTCTATACTGTCCAATAGACAACAACAATGATGATAATGATGGTGATGGTGATAGTGATGATGATACAGCACAACAACAAGATAGGTGGAAGAAAATGTGGGAAATTATACTTTTTCTATAGAACTCATATACAGTCAAATAAGTGTTCAGCAGCTGAAGACTGTAAAACAAGCAAAGTACTTCCTACCTCCAAATTTCGTATATAGGTAAAAAGTGGCTTTGAACAGCTTTTAATGTACATGAATCAAACACAAAACGTGGCATCAGCTCACTGTGGTAATTGCAGAATTACATTAAACAATTAGCCTAACTTTCCAAGTTCAATGTCAGACAATGCTTTTCATATTTATATATTTTTTCAGTTCTTGTGGGCAATAATTAAATAAATAAAATCAGACTGAATAAATTATATACCTTTTTGACTTCCCAATCTTAGCAGCAGTAACTGCAGTAAGAATCTACTAATGAACACATTTAAAGCTGTTGTCAAAACTTAGCACGAAAAATTAGCATTTCTTTCCTGTTTAAGTGAAATAATAGCCTTTACTTTTGCAAGTCTGAATATTTGACCCACACAAAAGGCTATTTTTATTATTGTTGTGAAAGTGTAGACCTTCCAAAATGCCTTTTTTTATAACTCTGGATGTATTAAAACATGGTTCTTCCATTGTGTGTACACACCTAATCTTCTTCAGAAAGCAAAGGTTTTGTTGCATTGCAGCAACTTATCTCAAAGGTGTAACTCAGTGGTAGTGAATTAATTCAGAAATACCCTGAACAAGCAAAGGCTCTGGCAAAAGGAGATATTGAGTGATTTTGTTCCCAGATAGGGAAACTTGTACATGTAAGAGGAGGATATAAAACTGGAAGTGCACTTGGAATTGAATCTATGTAGCAATGCACATTCACACATAAGGTATCTGCTGTGTTCACCATTTATTTATTTATTTATTTATTATATTTATATCCCAAACATGATCCCCCTCCTTCCCATTTTATCCTCACAACAAACCTGTGAGGTGGGTTAGGCTGAGACTCAGTGGCTGAATTCGGACAAAACATTAAGCAACTGAGGTGGGTGGGGAAACAAATGTCAGTTGTGTTGCTTATTGCGTTGTGTGGAGGGGTGAGTGTGTTAATGGTGTGTGGTGAGTGAGTTAAAACACAAGCCCATAGAGGCAGGCGGCAAGAGTGACCAAAGAGGCGGCTGCCACTCTGCTACAACTGGTGCAACTTGCAGAGGCTGCTGGGATAGAACTGGGAGGACTGAGGGAGGAGGGAGGGTGGGGAGAGGGGTGGGGGCTGTGTCAGTCAAATGCTGGGTTGACTATTAGTCCACTCAACGCCAGCCCCAACCACCTACAGTTGTGTAGGAATATGTTGTGTGGGGAGTACCCACAAAATAACCAACTGTGAGTTGGCTACTCAACCCACCATTGACTAATGTGTTGTCCGAATGCAGCCAGTGACTGGCCCAAAATCACCCAGTAAACTTCATGGCTGAGTGGGGACAGAACCTGGATCTCCCTACTCCCAATCCAACACTCTAACCACTATACCACACTAGCTCGAGATACCATAATGCTTCAGATGACATTCTGATTGGATTCAGACAAAACAATAACTAACGGTGGTTTAAATAGTCTACAGTTGGTTATTCAACCTACCATGGGTTAGCATGTTGTATGGAGTTTTTTTTAAAAAAAAAACCAACAGTTGGTTATTTGGCTGAAATAACAAATGCAAATAACCAACACTGTGCAGAGTTGGCTATTTGAACCACTGTTGTTTATTGTGTTGTGTGGATGGCACCATTGGTTATTTTCCTCGGTCATTGTTGGTTATTAGCTACAGAGTTGCAAGACAATAATGATCAAAGTGGCAGCTGCTACTCTAGTCCAACAGGCAGAATAGATTTTCAGCAGCAATGACTGAAGGGATACTGGCAAGAGGACTAAAGTGGGGAGAGAGGGCAGGGGATGAGAAAGACAACTCAGCATATACTAATAGTCAACTCAACACTGAGCCAAATCCAAACCACAGTTGATTATTATTATGTTGTGTGGGGAGTACCCCCTAGATAAACAACTGTGGAGTTGATTATTTCCCCACCATTGACTATTGTGCTGTCCAAATGCAGCCAATGGGAAATGCAGTAGTGTCTAAATGACTCCCTTGCCACCCCACTGATCTCCCTTTTTCTGCTCACTTATCTGGAAGCAGCCTCCTTTCCCACACCAGTACATATTGAGCAGTGCCTGAGACCAAGTTATTTTCTGTGTTGTTGTTCAACAAATAGATTAGTTTGTCAAGCCCTATTCCGCATTGACTTGGGAGGAGTTTGCCCATCACTACAAAAATTCAGATTGGCTAAATTTACTGACACGCTGATACATTTCAATATCTAGAGCTCAAAAACATCTCATTGGTCTATTCTCAAAGCAGTTTTGCACAAAGGAACAGTAGCAGCCAGAGAGATGTCAAATCACTCCTTCTGAATCTTGAGCCCCTTTATCTTTTATTCTCTTTACAGTTTTCTATACCTTTATGAGGTCTTAAACATTCTAAGCCATCTAAGATCTCCAGCCTTTTTTCACTTGGTTCTGTTTGTATCTCCCAAAGATCAACCATACCCTTAGTTGGTTATGACACCAGTATTTCTAGATCACACACACATACATAGAGAATCTAGCTGCTTTCAGATCATCGACTATTAATTAAACACAATTTATATCAGCTATGCAGGTTTTGTTCCAGGTAGAAGTCATGTCGGGAATTTGGAACTCCTACATGAATTGACGTTCTAAGTAGCTAACCAGTCTGATTTACATAATTGCAATATAAAGTTATAAGGTAACAAACACATCTCAGTATTCACATTATATCAGCCTTTGGACTAATTATGTGTGTGTAGGTGGGTGGGTGTAACCAAGAGCACTAGCTTAACCTTCATAGAGATATAATTTACTTGTAGGGGGGGGAAGAGAGAGAGAAAAAACTGGCTGGTTTGGAAGTATATATTCCAAGCAACTTCTCAAATTAATTAGTTCCAGTGGTTCTTCTGAGGGTCATCATATGCTCACTTCATTGGCATTTCAAATGACTATTACTGGATAATCATTCATACATTTGGACTGAGATAACCAGTTTCATTTCAACTAAGCTTTCAGATGATGCTTTTATGGCACCATCGCCTTACCTCATCCATGGAATTTTGTGGGGTGTTCAGCTACCATTGGTAGCTCTTACCACTGCTAATGAGAGGGTGTTGTGCAGATATTCCATGTTTTCTTCCTAACACAAAAATGGGGATCCCAATCTGGATCAAGGGGGACACACCTGGAATTTGCAGGTTGGATCCAGATTTAGTCATACTCAGAGCAGTGTGCAATCAAAATGACAACTTTGTTCCTATCCACATATTAGTCTGGGAAGTGCAAATTTGTTCAGTTTGCTTAAAAATGCAGACCAAACAAAATTCTCCCCCATCTGTATTACTGTTCTGCTAGTTCAATTGCAGGCATAGCCTGTCAGATAGTTTCTTCACATGAACGGGATAGTATCTTTCAGGTTTTAGACTAAATTCAGTAGATGTTTGGATCAAGATTTAATCATATTTAGAGTAGATCACTAGAAATCAATGAGACCCATTGATTTCTATTTCTGTATTCTGAGTACAGCTGAACACCCCACATTTAAAGTAAAGGCAAAAGGCAAAAAAAAAAGTTCAATGTACTACCCTCTGCCAATAATTAGATTTAAATGTACTGTATTTTTTGTTTGTCTTTGCTTTGAAAAATTTAATAAAATAAAAATGAGCAAGAGCACGAGAGACAATAGATTATTACTAAAGTACCTTACTGTGAACAATCAATAGTGACGGGCAACCCCCCACCCCCCCGGTTTCAATTTTTATTTTCTGAGCTTTGAAAGAAAGCTTTTCTCTCTGGGTGTATAAATTCAGTTGCCCCTTTGGTAACTGGGCTACTTTGGGGCAACTCTTTGTGGAATACTCCACGGCTTGTGCCATAGTCCCAGGGCATGGTCTGAAGGCACATGAGACAGCCACCTTTCTGAAAATAAACAGGTCTGGATCTGGTCAGTGCTTGGAGGAGAGACCACTTGGGAACTGTATGTAGCCATCTTGAGTTCCATGATGGATGAATGGTGGGAAATAAGTGCAATAAATAAACAAGTAAGTAAGTAAGTAAGTAATGGTGGATTGGCCTCATCCACCACTTGGAATGATTTCTGCAATCCTGAACTGGCCTTGTGTCTGAAATTGTTTTCAGTGAAGCCTGCTGTCTGTCCATCCAAAGGAGTGGCTGCATAACTTTTCAGCACATGTTAAAAATTTTCCTATAGGACCTTTCTGCTGCCATTTTCTTAATAGGGGAGTGTGGTAATTTATGACAATAACATAGCAGCCAGAAAGCTGAAAGAGGCACAGGATTAGGGGCCCAGTAACATGAAAAATACACTGGGCAACCTCTCCTTTCTGACAAATAATTTGGGTACCCTAAATTTAAAAACAGGCATGATGGAATAATGACTTCCCTTCCCTGTTCATAACTACAGGGCTACAGGCAGAGCTCCTCACTTTTTTTTTGAATGGATGGATGCCTGTGATTCTTATGGATGTTCTCTTTAGCAGAACAAGTTGACAGAGAGGGTAGGATCTTATCTACCTGTAGAAACTAAAATGTCAGTCTCTTGTAAACCTTTTATAACAGCTAGGGTGACCAGATAAAATCCAGGTCAGGGCTCCTGTAACTTTAACAGTTGTAGAGAAAAGGGAATTTCAGCCGGTGTCATTTGTATGCAATTAGTTCCTGGTGAAATTCCCTCTTCATCACAACAGTTAAAGTTGCAGGGGCCCTGCCTTCTTTTGTATATGGTCACTCTAGTATAGTGCCTGCACCTTTAACTGTTGTGATGAAGAGGGAATATCACCAGGAACTAATTGCATACAAATGACACTGGCTGAAATTCCCTTTTCTCTACAACTGTTAAAGTTACAGGAGCCCTGACCTGGATTTTATCTGGTTAGCCTAGATAAACTAATCCTCCCTCCCACCTCACCCCAGCATTTGTTTGCTCTTTCTCTTTAAGGTACTTAAGCATGTTGTGTATGCTCCATGCCAGACCTCAGGGGGTCTCTACTAATATCTCTGTGTATATCAGTGCAAGAAAACTAACAAACACACACACACACACACACACACACACACACAGATTTGGTGGCTATGATTTTTTTAGATTAAAAGTGACAACAACACAGAGTTTTGGCAGATAAAAGAGGGAGGGAGAGGCAGGGTGCAATTGACAGCCCAAGCCTCTTTGGAAAAACTTTTGTAACTTTTAATCTAAAAAATCCATAGCCATCAAATGCCTGGACCTATCATTCTGAAATTTCTCACAGGTAACTACCCCTAACCCATCTACAAAGTGAGCAACTTTCAGACTTCTAACTTTTAAAATAAAAAAGTTATAGGTGTTTCTTTCCTCATTGTTTCAAAAATACCTTGCCACTACATGCCTGGACCTAGCTTTCTGAAATTTCACACACATATCAAGCAAAGTGGTACCTGTAATGTGCCCAAGTTTCCTGTTTGTATCTTTAAAAATAAAAAAGTTGAAGGCATAACTGTATTTACCTCACTGCTACCCATTTTTCTAAAATTAATTGCCACACAAGGCAATCACCTATGTTTCTGAAATTTCACACACAAGCGTCCCAATGTACCACCTGCAACGTAACAAAGTTTCATATGTGGAACATTAAAAATGAAAAAGTTATAGGCATTCCTGGTTATTTATTAAAAAAATTAATTGCCACAAAATGCCTGCACCAATCTTTCTGAAATTTCTCACAGATAACTACCTCTACCCCTTCTACAAAGTGCCCAAGTTTCATCTGTCTATCTTTAAAAATGAAAACGTTATAGGCATTTTTGTAACACAATACTAGGCTATGGGGAAAAGCATTCAAAATGGTGTCTGATTTTCCAATTTTTTCTGATCTGGATCGGGTCCCTTTGGATCGGATCGGATCAGATTGGATGGTTGGTGGATCAGATCGGATCGGATTGTTTTTATCCAATTTTTGGGCGGATCGGATTCAGATCATGGATCGGATCCTATCCGCGCACATCCCTAATTGAAGGCATTAGGTTTGGAAAATTACCAATTTGGCACTCATTCATTTAGGCTTGCCACTGCATCTTCTGTGGCTACTATAGGGATGGATGATGCTAAAATACGTGCCATAGGGAGATGGCGGTCAGGTGCCGTCAAGGCTTATGTTTGGAAATAAGCACTGAGGAGTATTATTGTAAATAATTGTATTTCTTCTGCAGATCATTGGAGGAGACCAGTGCCTGTGAAGGTCCTCATCTGTGAACACAGTATGGTGTTTTGGGCCAGCCATAGAGTGACATGAGCAGCTGCCAGCACACAGCTGGATCTCGGTCCATCAGCCTCCATCCAGTGGTTGGGGAGGCATGGCTTGCACTGGGGTGGTCTCCTCTATCTCCTATTCAGATCTGGTAATGTGCCCATGCCGCCCAGGGTGTTGGTGTTACACTTGGGTGGGAATGACTTGAGCCTTCTAAAAGGGAAGGCCCTAATTATACAGGCTAAGTTAGATTTCGAGTTCATATGGAGCCAGTGGCTGGACACTTGGATAGTGTGGTTGAATATGCTCCCTAGAGTCCAATGGTGTGATGGTTGGAACACCTACATTTTAAACAGGGCAGTTAAAAATGTTAATAGGGAAATTAGGTTATTCTTTCGAGACCGGCAGGGGATAGCCATCCCACACCTGGACATTATAATTGCCAGGGGGGATTTATTCAGGGCAGATGGAGTTCATCTCTGCAATGCAGGGAATGATATTTTCCTGCAGGATCTGAGCATGGCCCTGCTGCAATTCTTCCAGTTCAGGTGGGGGTAAGGAGCCGAAGCTGAAGCTTGGCTCCCTTCTTTGGCAGATAGTGCGGGAATTTGGAGCGGTTGAGAATAGGGACGGCAGCACTCTGGCACCTTATGGTGATTGGCAAGTCAGAGGCCCTGCTCCTCGGGGGCTGTGCAGCATCCATGTCAGAATATGGCTTGCCTTTGGGGACTGACTTGTCTCATCTACCTGGAGCTGTGCAGCTCTGGGTGTGGATGATGTGGGTAGGTCTCACCAAACACTCAAGTGTTGTTGGAATGGAAGGGCTGGGTTTCCCGACCCCTGTGTTCAACAAGTGGCTCACCCTGATTGGAAGGCTAGTTGCCTGAGATAAATGAGCTAGATTCCCGCACGTTCACACTCAGATCCATGGAGGGAAGAATCTCCATGTTAAATAAAGAGGCCCTAGTTTATCCCAAGCTCTGGTGTCCATGTCTTATTTCGTGTGATTTCTTCTCCGCTCACAAACAGGTTTCCAATTACTATATGCTGGATGGTCCATCAGCATGGCAGGAATAATTTAGCTTTTGGCTTAGCTTTTTAGCATCAACAAGGGTTCTTCAAAGAGGTTGTAACTGACACTAAAATTTAACAATAGGAAGTGACAGCAGAGTTGCTAGCTGTAGACCAGAGATGAAGTAAAACTAGGCTTTGAATACAGTCTATCATGGTGATCCTCTGAAAAGACATATAGAGCAGTATCTGAGCCTGCCCATGCCATTGGGCCTCTGCTAGTGCAACAGGGAGCAGATGGTTCCAAAAGCAACCTGAAATGGAGATGGAAGCTCTGCTGAAGTGACCTGATCCAGAAAGAAACATTTCTGCCTATGTCCAGGATGCCATATGCACAACATATCGAGTGGAAATACAGAGGCATTATTGGATATTGCCCATAGGATTCAGAATATCATATTTCTAACACATTACTAATTCTGTATTACAAGTCCCACATTTGTAACTGGCTATTTAAGTTGATAATGACTTGGGGAGGTAGAAGGAAAAATCTTCTATGTAAAAGGCAGGAAACAATAGTGGAAGATGGTAGTTGTTGCATGAATTTCAAAGGTATGTTTTACAAATATAGGTTGAGAGAGTATAGGAAAGAAGGAATTTGGCAAAATATAAATGTGTTAAGCTTGCAGGAATGGAGATAAAAAGAGGGGTACTGTGCCACCACACTACCTATATACTAGGCCTGGTCGTGAGTACCCCTTCTCAAGACAAGCGCCACCATTTGAATAAGCCTAAGGGAAGGGCAAAATAACACTACCTTTCCCCTCTCTGTGAGCGAACAAGGTGAAGACTTTGGGAAACAGGTTCTGCTTGTGGATGTTGTGAGCTAACGTTTTGTTTAGGTGTATCTCATTAGGCTGACCAGTGTCATTTGTAGGCAAGTAGTTCCTGACGAAATTCCCTCTTCATCACAACAGTTAAAGGTGCAGGCACTATACTAGAGTGACCATATACAAAAGAAGGCAGGGCCCCTGCAACTTTAACTGTTGTGATGAAGAGGGAATTTCACCAGGAACTAATTGCATACAAATGACACTGGCTGAAATTCCTTTTCTCTACAAATGTTAAAGTTACAGGAGCCCTGACCTGGATTTTATCTGGTCACCCTATATCTCATTAATACCTATGTTGAAGCAGGTGAGGAATCTGAGTGAACACGTGGTTGTATGGTAACAAACCAAAGAAAAGTTTATTGTACATGAACAGAACTTTGTTATTGTCAATGTAAACCATTGCATTTAATATCACAACCATTCTAGTCCCCTAATAATATAACTCTTTTCACTCTACATATAACTCCTGACCAACAACTACCCCTTACTCTCCACACTCCCCTCCAACTAATTCCCCTCACCCTCCTACCAACCATTTTTATCTTTTTTTAACTCCTCCCCCTCTTTCCCCCAGCATCATCAGCCACACCCAACTAGGCACTCTCTAGATTCACACAACCAGACATACTTAGGGAACAGAATGTGGGATATCGTCACAGGTACACATCTATACTATAATCTCTTTCATTTCAGAACTATAAAACCTACATGCTAATTCTTGTGCAACACCATACTAATATTTTAAGATTTTATAAAACCTTGTCAAATGTTTAAAATGCCAGCAATGAACTTCTGAACATTTTTTTTCTTTTAATCTTTAGCTAAAGCTTTTATTTACTTAAAGATAACAAAACTAATTCAGGATATTTTTTTATTGGTCTTCCAGCTCTCACTTGCTTTTAAATTAAGGTTTTTTTTGTTTCTGGGTTGTTGTTTTTTAAAGGAACCCAGCTGGGGAAATATATCCCTGCTAGGAATCAATCAGATTTTCACATTTGCTAGCCCAGTTGACAGAAGGTTTAGCAAATTTCTTAATTATAAGTGAAAACACTTTCTGATAATACCCCAAAGGCTGTAAAAAAAAAAGAATCTAATAAAAATGCACATGTAGAGTATATCTTCTATGGTTTTTACCATTCTTGCCTTTCTACTAGTACTATTACTCATCCTCCTCTATACTTGATAAATAAATATTACTTCCTCAGTTAATATGCATAGCATGAATTTGAAATATAGCTCTATAATCAAAAAGCCAAATGTCTCCCCCACCCAAACCCAACCACCAAAGAAATAAACTATCAATGCTATCGACCTAGTGGAGAGTGATTTGTGTGCTTCTTTCTACCATTATGACTCCATATATAACCACCTAATGGGAGACTTATTAGCCAATAAGGGAGTTCAGGAATTGCACATTCTCTTACATTTGTAGTCATATGCCATGAGAATTAGATGATTGTTTCTTTCCTTGTACTTCTGCTTAATGGCCAGCACAGGGAATGAAATGATACATCACCTTACTGCAGCTGCTGCTGCTACTGCATTTTTGCAGTTGTGAACACTGCTGGTGTCCTCCTGGAGTTCATCTCTGTTTCATTCCCAAAATAGTGCCAGCATCTGCCTTTCTTTCCCCCACTTCTAGAAATGGAATCTTATTTTTCTGAACCTTTATCTTGCTTTCAGTGAACTATTTGCTCACCTTTCTGAAATCAATCTTTTAGTGCCCTCCGTGTACCTAGCAGTGAAGCTAAACTCTTACTTTTAATTTATATAAGCATGCTCTGGAACCTCTTCCCCAAGCCAAATAATATCAGTTGCTTCCACATTCAGCACTTACTTGCCACACTTTGTTCACTTCCTTTTTGCAGGACATCTAGATGGCATTGTTGTTGAATTGTGTCATCCTCTGTTTTGCCTGTGTTGCTTCTATCTTTTTCCAGATCACAGAAAATCGTAGCAGCAGCAGCAGGTGCAGATAGTTCACAATACAGTTCTGTCTTTTTTGAGAGCCATGGTTCTGATGTGTTGAGTAACCTATTGGGTGAATGAACACATATCCATACATCTACACTTCAGCACAATTTCACTGGTAGTATTCTGGGGCCTGCCTTCATGGCACTGAATTGCTGCCACTTTACCACTAAACCCCACGGTTTCACTGCAGTGGGGTGGCAGAGCATAATCCAGATTACAAGAGGGAGTGTGGGGTTTTCCAGCGGTCATCTGGGTACTGGAGACCACCCTTGCCTCCTTCCTGGCTTCTGGTGACTAATCAATGGGTGCCATCTTCCCTGGACCACCTCCAAGTCAATGCAGGACCGAGATTACACAGCGGAAGGGCTGTGGAGATCTCGCTCTGAAGAAAAAAGTTGCAGTAAGTCACCAACTTTTCTAATTTGCAGCTTCATATATTTGCCCTGCAATGTATTGTATAACTGCTGCAGTGCTGATTCACAGCCACTGTGGAGTTTTGAAGATGTATAGACAGCCCCCTGGTCAGTGTCATTTTATCAGGATGATTTTTTAAAAAAATCAATTGTAAATTTTACACTAAATACCTTTTCACACACACACAAGGAAATTTCCCTAATCTTTGAGTTGAAGAATCACCAGGAACAAGCAAAGTCCAATCCAATAGGTTTATTCAATACAACTTACGCAGGAGAGAGATGTGGCACATGGGTAGTACCAAAGCTCTCTCAATCACAAAGGCAAAACTGTTTCATTTTATCTCTGTTTCAGGCTTTGATGTCACATACCACTCACCCCCTCCCTCCTGTGATGGACTACATGTCAATAAATGTTTCAACTAAACTATTTCCTAAACCATAATAAAACAATATCCCGGGCATTTGACACCTCAATGTAATTTATTGCATCCTGATAACCTTCGATTACTGATACTTGGTGGTGTTTGGTTTCATCTAATGGCCAGCTTTTCTTGGGAAGAATCTGAAAATGTTTACATTATAGGTGCCATCTTGTCTGTAAGATTGTTTGAGGGTCATTGAGTCATGTTTAATTTACAACACCATTTGGGGGATGAGCTTGTGAGCCTTGTTATCAGGAAAGGATGTTTTAGGTTATGGTGTTCTGTGTTCTTTCATTGAAATGCTAGAATGTGAGGTGTGAACTTTAGCCTGGTATAGTGTTAAGTGTCTCTGCTTCCTCTTGAAATGTTTCTTTGAGGCTTGAGGGAAACTAGAATTTAGATTTTGATTTTATATCAATGCCCAGATCAAAAAATCCTCATCAAATGAGGGGGGATCTGGGATTAGGTTGTTACTAATTTACTTCAGCAGTCTTTGAGGGACTTCCCTTACTGATAGTTTAAAACTGCTCCAGCATTCAATGCCTATTTCCCACTTTTCTTTTTGGTACACCTAAGTATACACGGTGTGAGGTTTTGCAAACATTGCCCCACTAAGTGAAAAATGTTGAGACACATTCAGGGCACCCTTAACTTTTCCTCCGGAAGGTTTCCCAAAGCCTTCCAATTCTTCTGAAAGAATAATTGCTTTCAGTTTCCATTGTGAGGGTGCAATTCATTTTAATTTTAATTTATGTATCTTTTACATTCTTTATCTATTTTGTAATATCACTGTCCTATTTTAACCTACAGGATTAGAAGATTAGAAATTAAAATCAGTGATGGATGGAATGTATATTGACTATACAAGATAATCTCAAATTCACTGAAGAGAGTGTTCAAACTTCACTGAAGATTAAGGGGAGAAATAATTATGGGTAGTATCCAATGCTGCACTGCTGCTAATGTAAATGGCATTGTGCTACCATAAATGATCTCTAGTGCAATGCCAATAACACTTGCCTGGTGTGACAGGTTTTACGGGGAAACCCACTGTTCCAGTAAGCACTATTGGCATTGTGTTTATGCTAGCACAAAATAATTTTGATTAGTGGTAGCATAGCATTGAACAATACCCATGTTTCTTACCTATGCTGTATCTCCTTATCACAATGTCACCAGTCTACGAGACCAAAAAAAAATCATAATTTCAGTACACCTGGCTACACATAACTTTTGAATTTGTGTGTTGCTTACATTACTGTCATTTCAATCAAAGCTGATTTCCACTCTTTGTTATACAAGTGTCCACACACAATATTTGTAGATGGGGGTGGGGAGCCACTTCCCTGCTGCCTCAGCTTTCAGTTAAAAAACAGTTCGCACAAAATGTGTGCACATTTCCATGCATCCTTCTCCAAATGTACACATTTTTGTAGGTAATTTTACCTAATATGCATTGTTGCAGGCCAATTTCCAAGATCTAATGCATCTGGTACATTATTTTCTCATATATATTTTCTGCAGGAAAATTTCCCAGCAATGAGATACCTAAAGTACAGAAAGAACTTTACAGCATGCACACATTATATATCATTCATTTCCACACCCAGTGGGAAAGGTGTCATTCTGGAAGATAAGATCTTAAAGAGAATGATTACTAAACGTTCTTTTAAAAATACAATAAAATGCCTAATAGTCACTGTCAAGAATTTTCAGTGACTGATCAAACTCATGTAACTGCTGTGTCAGTTGTTAAAAGTTCTCTCTTAGCATATGCGAATCTAACTCATCTGCATTACAATATGTTCTGTTCCTGCAATGCCCTGCTGTGTATACTTTTTGAAGTATCTCATGTAAATAGTCAAGAGAATAAAGGCTTTCATGACTAGTCAAGGAGGCAATCCTATACTCCAGCTGGTGAAGAGGGGAGTTTATGCTGTCACTATGCCAGTACAATGCTCTCTATTGTCCTACACTCACCCAGCCTGGAACAGAAGGAGTAAATCACACTACTCTGTAAAGCACAGAATGTAGCAAAAACAATAGCTACCACCTCAGCATCTATGTCAATACTGCCAGTGCCCACTAATCATGGTGATGTCAAAGAGATGGTTGACCAAGTTGTGGAGAAGTTGAGGGGCTGACATGATGAAGTAGTGGTAAAGTTATGGAGATATCACGGTGATGACATTGTGATGTTGAGGTGATGTCACAAAGATGTCACAGAGATGCCTCCATATCAGCCAGGCATCGGAGAAGCCAATCCATTCACACTGACAGGGAGACACCCCCGTTATATCCTGTTACCCCACACAAAAGCAAAACCTGCCCACATGCAGTGGCCCTGCACACTTACTCTGGAGTAAATAAAAAAAATAATGAGGAAGCTACTAACAATGTAATTCATGTTATATAAATGAAGTCTCCTCGGGGTTCCCATTCCAATTAGTGGCAAGATTCAGATACACACTTACTTTCAGTAATGGGACTATGTAAGTAATCTTTTGCCATTTTCTGAATACTGAAAATGAATAATCACTTCCTTACCGCTGCAGATATCAGAAATATCTTCCAAGAGAGCAGAGGAATTTTGTGTTCATGTCATGAGGCTAAGTCCCTTCCAAATCTATACTTTTTACATTGTAGACTGTGTTTCTCATTTAGCCAGTCACAACTGGTTCCAGAAAGCTGTTGTGAATTACCCCTTAAAGAACCATATAAAACTAAAGGATTTGTCAATAGCAGAGCAGCACGCATCCTTTTTGGGGCATTCATTCATGAACTTGGGGGGGGGGTCATGGCCCCCTCCACAAGGATGCGCTTTTGCGCCCGGTTCGACGATTATGCGCATTATCGCGGAGGCGCTTTTACTCGTAATCCCTCTGCACGGGAGGCGGCGAGAGGCGGCGAAGCGCATTAATTCATGTCCAAAAAGCGCTTTACAAGAAGTTAATGCGCATAATCACTTGTTCACACGGCGAAAATGCGCTTTAACGGCCGGAGCAAAATAAAAGTCGCTATTTAACGCGCATTCGAAAATGCGCATTATCGGGGAGATAACGCGCCTGTACGCCCGTTTTGCGCTCCGCTGGTGTGGAGGTAAAATTTATAATGAGCCTTCAAGGCTCATTAAACGTCTCGTGTGGAGGAGGCCCATGTATCCAAAATTAAAGAATGGATTCTGCCACTACAAGGCTGCTCCCATCCCATTGGATATTGCAGAGCGGAGGGAGATAATAAAGAGATGAGACACAGAAAAATTGGTTTAAACAAGGGCCACATTTTATTTAAAGATCTGCAAAGGGAATCCTATGGGGCATCCAGTATAGACCTATCCACAGGCCCCTAATTTCCCCCAAATCGGGTGAGCCATTTTTGCCCTGTGAGTAGGCAGTTACTTTGCCTCCCCACAAGTTGCTCCTATCAGGGTAGGGAGATCTTCTGGTGTCACCTCCCCCCAGGCTGCATGGCTCTGGGTAGGTGAGAAGGGTTGGTCTCAAAAGTAACCCTTTTCTCCCAAGCTAGGCCATGGGGCTCAAAGCTGGGAGGCTCAGGTATTACCAGTCACCGCAACAGTGCCTGTGAAAGCTCTCCAATATTCATTCCCCTCTGGATGCCCCTTCCTATCTGCCAGATTCAAAATATGACCAAGTTATGCGATTAGCCAAATTACCTACTTAACTGCACCCAGACCTGTCTTACAGTGTGGAGTAGGTGAAAAAACTCATGACCAATTCAGATCATGAGTAAAAAATTCCTCGGCCCCAATAGGCAACCAGCAAACCCACACTGCCTACAGGAAGGGAGCGAGCGAGCGAGCGAGCCACACTAACAAAGAGGAGGACGAGGAGGTTGGCCCTCTTCTTTATAGTCTTGCCACCCCTCCCCTCCTAGTGGCGCCACATCCTGCTCACCAATACAATGTGGGCACATCTCCTCATCCTCCCCCCCCATAAAGGCCTCCCCATGCCCAGGCCCTGGGCCGGGTGTGGCAGAATGACACTTGCGGAGCGAAGGGAGATAATAAAGAGACGAGACACAGAAAAATGGGTTTAAACAAGAGCCACCTTTTATTTAAAAATCTGCAAAGGGAATCCTATGGGGCATCCAGTATAGGCCTATCCACAGGCCCCTAATTTCCCCCAAATCAGGCGAGCCATTCTTTCCCCGTGAGTAGGTGCTGTTACTTCGCCTCCCCAGGAGTTGCCCCTATCAAGGTAGGGAGACCTTCCGGTGTTGCCTCCCTTCAGGCCACAAGACTCTGGGTAGGTGAGAAGGGTTGGTCTCAAAGGTAACCATTATCTCCCAAGCTGGGCAGCAGGGCTCAAAGCTGGGAGCCTCAGGTATTACCAGTCACCACAACAGTGCCTGTGAATGCTCACCAATATTCATTCCCCTCTGGATGCCCTTTCCTATCCGCCACTGGGAGCGTCAAGCCACTCACTTAGTCGCTCATGCCACATCTAAATACAATTACTTTATGTAGGCCCTTCTGCAGATCACGCAAAAATAAATCATTCCCCTGGTCCGATAAATGGCCCCCATCCTGCCTGTAAAGCTTCCTCTGAGTAAGAGTAATATCTAGATGTTGGATGCTGAAATCACCATGTTTGGTCAAATCCCTAAAGATTTCTGTATTCACTTTTTTATGGGCTTTCTCCAAAGCCTGATGATCACTACCCATATACCAATCAAACCTGGGTAGGATGCATAACCAAACTATCAATATGCCAAGCCACCGCTGCCTGATCAACTGAAAGTCGGCAATCGCTTGGAGAATGAGGGCCTTGCCCTTCCATAATCCCAGATCAGTACCTCTGAGGTGTATGAGCAGCACCTGGGGTGCAACGCAAGCCACCTGTTGTTGAAACAATGTGGGCAGGAGGCACTCCCACCGCATTCCGTGTCTGCCCTTAAGATTCATCAAATCCCTGAAGATTTCAATGTTAACCTTCTCACAGGCTTTCTCCATAGCCCTATGATCTCTGCCCTCATGCCGATTGACTCTGGGCAGCACGCATGACCATATAATCAGAATGCCAGGCCAACGCTGTCGAATTGTATGGAAATCGGCGATCGCATTCAGCTCACTCTGGGAATCTGGCAAGACCAGGTACTTACCTCCTCACAAGTACCCGCACCAGTCCATGCCTTTCTTAGAATCAAGCATGACTGCATCGCAATTCTGGGCCGTTGCCCCCATTGGATACATGCCATCATCCTGGTTCACTCTAGGAATCCAGCAAGGCCACTTACTCCCCATCCCCGGCCAATGCCGGAAGTATCCTGAAAACTGTAACTCCCTGGCTTCTCTTTCAGCCCTTCACATTGTTGCATTCATCATGTATGACTCCCCTTATGGGGTGGAGCAATAAACAATGCCTCAGTGGGACAATGAGAACTGCTGGCTCATGCATTGCCTGCCACATTTATCCTGCCACTGTACTTTGGCATAATAGCCAATTCGCATCTGTGAATCAAAGACTCATGTGATGGTTTGCTTCTTCAGCGATCTATGAAGACAAGAGCTATTAAAACTTTTAAAAATGGTTGGGCATATGCACTAAAGATTTGTATGCCCTCTGCAAACAGCTTGCACTCTGTTCTGTGCAAATCTGGACACTGTGGCCATAGGGCAGCCCTGCCGGGCAAACTTTAACTTGCCCAATGGTGTTTAGTGAAGCCCCCTTGCCAGCATGTGGGGGGGGTATCCGAATGTCCTACCAAGGACAGAAAGGTTCCAGTACTTTTTAACTGGGTAAGATTTAGCCCCCAGTGGCAATTCACACTCATGAGGCCTTGCCTCGTTGGCCGGTCTTAATTATTGAAACATAATAAAGACTTCATCCTTGGGAAACACCATGTCTTGAACCAGAAGGGGCCCAGCAAATGCACCATCCTTGGCTGATACTTCCCGGCCAGGCACTCCAAGCACACAGAAATGGTGATAAGGCTGTGACATAGCACAAGGAAAGTTTGGGCAGACAATTGTGCCTTGCAGACCATGTTGCTAGAGATTCAACGTTGAGGTGGGGATGGCTGCCTGGATGCCATCAATCTGGATTTCCACTGAATCATGTACACCCTTATTCTAAGATGAAAGTCCCGGGTTGCCAGGGATAACTTGGGCAGAAAAGCCTCATTTGAGACCACCCCCTAACAGACACTCTTAGTTCTGCAGGGGGACTGAATCTTATGATGTACTCACTGCTCCTGGATAAGGACCTGGGCTGCCATCTTATTGTAGGTAGATTGGCAAATTATTTCATATGAGATGGTATTATCCAGCACCCCCTAGCCCTTGATCAAAAAGGCCAGGGCAGCATCTTACTAGGGATAGTTCCAGCTGAAAAGCTACATTTGTGAGACACACAAAAAAACTACAAAAGGTCAATGCAAATAGGCCACTACTGCATTAAATATCTGTCCCCTTGAAGGCAAGGGATCCCTGCATGTCAAGGATCATGGGGCATGATATTGGTGGCAAAAGGTTGTGTCCTGGTTTATTTATCTGAGGCTTGCAAATCTCCCCACATGTTCCTGGCCAGTCTCTGGATATGCCTTTACCTGTGTGTGTGTGCTAGCAAACCTTTGTACCGGGTGTGCAACCCAGCATCAGCATGTTAACTAAGCCAGTCCTTCATATGTAATAACCAGATGTTATGCTGCAAGCATAAATGTCATCATCCCTGAACTGTATAAAGGCAGTGTGTATATGTCTGAACAGCTACAGTTGTCACAGGAGAATATTCAAGATTAGAGCATGGTTCTCCTGGAATTGAAAGCCTAAGTGATAGAGGGAAAAGAAAACAAAACACCAATTAAAGGAGGTCCCTCTCCATCCCTGTGGAAATTCAAGGCACCTAAACTGAATGCCCTTAGATGCCTCATAGCAACTATGCATTCTGGCCACTACGCTAAAATTACATACCCTTGAATGCTTGCCATGTTGTGGCAAGGAGGCAAATAGTCCATCTAGCAGATATTATTCTAGATGTAGATGTGGCCATCCTACCTCTAGGTGATAAAAAATACAACATCTCCAACATCCAACAGGACATGGAGTGTGACCCTGTGTGAATATAACACATGTATTTTTCAAATTTCAAACGTGAAATTTTAAACTGTACGGTCTGCTGCACTGGTTAATTATGTCAGGGAATAAACAGGGCCAGACAGTCACGATGTTAGGCCAACATTGCTGACTTGAATGAGGGTCGGCAAGGCTTGCAATATAAGGGGTTGCCCTTTAAGCCCTGGAGAATGAGCGAAGACTGAGGGAGGACGCTGAACAACGTAGCTAAAATCAGGTGAGTAGGAGGCACGCAGAACACATGCCACATCTGCTCAACCATTGTATGTTGACACATTGCCATGATCAAAGCTGTGTTCTAAAACTTGATCTGAAGGCCCTCCATCCAGCTCAGCAAAGGATGCTGTGCACAGATGGTCACATGCCTGGGACCTGGCCAACTCAGACATCCTGGTCCAAGGTTATAGTGTTCACTATTCCAAATTGGTTATATGCACCAAATGGGAATGGAAGTATTGATGTCGCTGTGAACCAACTACCCGAGAGTGATTGTGTTACCCTTATCACAGCCATCATGCGAGGAGAATTCCTGGAAGCTTTTGCCATATCCCAGCAGGCCAAGAGCTGAAAACTTCTTGGCGTGGGCCTGCAATTCCCAAAGCCTTGGAATAAAATCTTGATTCATGCTGGTAGGAAGAATGGCTAGCAACTGAGCCATTGAGGTGGCATGTTGATTCCATTCTGGGTCTGCTGACTTCACAGGAATGGGATTGGTCACCATCAGCCCCGCTCTTTGCTGCTGATCTGGCATGAGGCTAGAAAAAGCCTCTATTGCATCTAATTTGGAAGAAAGGGGACTGCAATAGATTAGCTTGTACTTGATCCATTTCCTCATCTGATGAGTCCTCCGTATGTTTGCATTTGGACTGAGGGTGAGCAGCTTTCCCCTTTCCTTTGGGCTGCCCCCCCCACCTTTCTTGGGAGTTATGCTAGTTGCTACTGCCACTGGACCGATATGCTCCTGACTGGACACTGAAAAACTATCAGTAGGGCTGCCTCTACAAGAGAGGTTTAAAGCTCTTTCAAGGCGCTTTAAAAAATTTACCTCTACAAGGAGGGAGCGCAAATCGGGTGTAGAGGCGCGCTATCCCTCCGATTGTGCGCATTATCGAATGTGCGTTAAATAGCGAGTTTTATTTTGTGGCGGGATGTGCTGCTGCTGCTGCTGCTGCTCGCTCCCCCACTCGGCTCCTGGCTTCCCTAGCCGGCTCCTCTGGCTCCGTCTTTTGCCTTCCTCGCCCGCCCACGTCCCTCGGCAGACAGCAGGGGGAGACCCCGGCCAGCCTCGGCCAGCCCCTCCTTCCCTCCCTCCAGCGGGGGAGGGCGAAGCAGCCAGGCATGCAGGCAGGCAATGGAGCGGAGCGCTGAGGCGCGCCCGGCCCTTTAAGGGCTGCCGGTTCCGGCACAGCCTCAGCTACAGCCAGCGCGCGCGGGAGAGCTTCGCGTGGCCAAAGAAGGGGTCGCCCTGCCGCCGCCCCCCCTCTCCCCGCCACCGCCGCCGCCCCCGCCGGGAAGGAGACGCTCCCCGTCCAGCAGTGACAACTCCTCCCGGCTCCCCTGAGCGCCCCCCCCACCCCCGGTTTCTTGCCTTTGCGGAGAGAAAGGCCGGCGGAGGACTCTTGCTGCCCTCTCCGCTGCTCCCCGGCCGAGATCAGCTCCTGCCTCCGGGGGTCTGCACACCGCCCCCCCCCCCCTGCAGTCACTCTTTGGAAGCCAGCAGCAGTTTTCCGGGCTGATCCACCCCCGGCCCCCGATGTAGCCGTCCTGCATCAGCTGCCCCCCTCCCCGCTCCGTCCCTCCCTGGGGTTCGATCTTGCCTCCCCCCTCCCCCCTCCCCTCTCCCTGCCTGCCTCTCGTGCAGAGGTATTAGGCGTAAATGCGCTTCAGCGATGAAGTGCATAATTACTTAACCAGGCGCAAAAGCGAATCCTTGTGGAGGGGGCCCACGTCTGTGGTAGGCACTATCAACCAGGGATAAAAAAATCTGAACGACAGAGTCATAGAAACATAGGAAGCTGCCTTGCATCAGACCATTGGTCCCATCTAGGCAAGTATTGTGAACACTGACTAGCAGCTGTAGCTCTCCAAGGTTTCAGGCAGTTTTTTCTGCCTTACCTGGAAATGCCAGGGATTAAACCTGGGACCTTTTGCATTCAAAGCAGGTGCCCTACCACTGAGCCACAGCACCTCCTAAAACCTCAGTAGCCACAGCAGGAATATGAACCCATGGAACTGGAAACCCATACACAGGTTGCTCTTCCTACTGAGCCAATACTGCCATCTTTTAAAATTCTGGGCAACCAGCAAGTTTACATTAATCTTTCTCCAGCCCCAACAATAAAACTTCTAAAATTTGCAGCCTAAACAGCCCCTTGGTCACTGCCTCTGCTTACCACGTATAGTTAGTAGCAAGGCCTAGTATGGTCTAATTGAGCTGTTTACATGTGAGTAGGACTTGATGGGAAGCAGACTGCACCTGGGCTGGTGCCATTGATTCCCTTATGGGGCGGAAAATATCCCACCCTCAGCTTCCCCAGTTGGATTGTGGGTGGAGGGCCTGCCACCCCTGGTTACAGGAGAGTAAGCACCGCATTGCCCCTCTCATACCTCTGCAGTCTCCCCTCGATAATGGCTTTTGGGTAGCGGGTAAACTGCCACCCTGTTTATGGGTGCGGAGCTGGCCACATCGCTTCTCGGCACTCATAATTAGGCTGTATGCACCTGTCCCGGCCTGGTCCCTCACACCCATTTACGGGCAAGGGGGAGGTTAGCTGTGTCAATGTCCAGGTGCAAACGCCGCTGCCTGCGCGTCCGCGCGTCCGGGATGGGGCAGCAGATTCCTGTCAAACCTGTGGCTGAAAGGCTGTTGAAGAGCACCCCTTCACTCCTTCAGCTCAGAGCGCACCTCAACGCTGCTGAAGACCCACGTAGCAGCAGCGTGCGTCTCTGCCGCTCGAAGTGGGTCTGAACGCCACCGCTCCGAGCTGGCTGGATACCTGAAGAAAAGGCTCCCATGCCTCCCAAATTCTCACACCCATGTGCTCCCACACACTACCCGTAAAAACGGGAACACGGGCGTCGTGAGCATCCACTCCTTCCCCTCTAGCTGCCGCAGGGCCAGAAGGGAGCCACGCTTTGCCAAACCTGCGGCCCCTCCAGGCTGGGAGAACTCCTTTGCTGCCATTCGTGTGTCTACCTGAGCGGAGAAACCGGTCCCAAGCCGCGGCCCTTCCCTGAGTAATGTAAGGGCCAGACGAAATCAGTGTGTCCACGAGAGCGGAGAATAAACAGACGCACAGACGCGGTGTCAAGGCCGCTGCTCCACCCTGCCGCGTGCATTGGCTGCGGTATTGAATGGGTCTTCACTCCTACTGCAGCCACACTAACAAAGAGGAGGTGGAGGGTGGCCCATTTCTTTATAGCCTTGCCACCCTTCCCAGTGGTGCCACATCCCGCTCGGCAATACGAAGCGGACACATCTCCTCATCCTTCCCCTCACACACACAAAGGCCTCCCCACGCCCAGGCCCTGGGCCAGACGTGGCTGAATGGCACTTCTTTTTATATAAGAATAGTATTGTTTCTTTGGGACTATTCAGGGAAGTCATGAACAGTGCAAGCCTATGCATGTCTAGTCAGAAGTAAGTCCCACTCACTTCAATGGCATTTACTCCCAGGTAAATGAGTACAGGATTGCATCCTAAATCTTGACAGGAGGTTTCCCATAATGTCTTGTAGCTAAAGTATGCTTTTTTCACAATATTCCCAGAACCTGCCTTCTCTTAGACGAGAATAGCTGTAGCAACTAGATCACTACTTGTATGAGGTCCCGGGCAAAGCTTTTGTTATACATCTTTTGTTTTCCTGCAGTATGTAAGAAATTGCTGTATGCAATATTACTAAAGCCAAATGTAAAAATGCATGATGTGATGAAAAGGGGCGAGGAGAAGAGCTTTTCTGGCATCGCATCAAGAGGGAATGAGCATCTGAAAGACAGGAATTTCAAATACATGTGGCTTAATTATAACTCTGAGTGTTTCAGTGTCTCCACATTTAAGCTTGCCACTTGTAGGGGAATGCATTAAATGTGTGACATATAACCTCTTGCTTCTTTACTTACTCTTCACACACAATATTTCACACACAAGAACCAGAATGCCTGATACAAAAGGGCTTCAGAATTATGAGATTTACAGTGCAATCCTATACATATCTACTCAAAATGAAGTCTCAGTGAATTTAATCAGGTTTACTCCCAGGCTAGTGAATATAGAATGGCAGTCTTAGGATGTAAATCCCTCTTTGAAACACAGCAGAACTCACAGATCAAATAAGATGGAAACTAGGGGGCTACCTTCACAGTACCAAGTTGGCACCGTATTCCTCCAAAAACCTGTGATTTCGCTCCTGCTGGTTTGCACCAGATAATCCCCATGCCAAGGAGCAAGCATGGGGTTTATGGCTGTCATCTCCCCGCCCCTCGCCTGTCCCTCCGTGATGCTAGGCAGTGGTGGTGTCAGCAGATCAGGGAATGGAAAATATTTGAGGAGGAGGAGGTAACAGGTCAGGGGGGAATAATTGGTTTTAGGAGGAGGAGGAGGCCATGGTGGTAGCTCAAGGGAAGAAAATAAACTTTTCTCCCCATGGCAAAGCAGGGTGGGGCATTTTAGTGTCCATTCCACTCAATGGCCCACCCACATCCTCTGCCTGGGTGGACAGTGACCAATTAGGGGTTGCCATTTGATGGGAATGCCCCCAGAGTGGCTCTGGAAGAGCCAAGCTGCCCTCGCTCTGGCTGGAAAAGTCGGGGTAAGTCTGACTTTTCAGCCACACATTTTTGGCTCTTTGTCCCAGGGTGGCTTCGAATCTGTGGCTGCATCATCTAACCAATGCTGCGCAGATTTGGAGCCACCCCAGAGCAAAGAAAAGGTCAAAACAGCCCCCAGATTTGGGGGACTAGAAAACAATAATGCATCTGTAATATGCCTTCTCAACATTTAATGTTATGATAATTATTATCTATGAGGCAAAGTAACTCTTTCTGTATCTTGGTGTTCTCAGATTCTGTTTTTTGCCAACAGATTCTAGAGTATCACAAAATATGCATCAATAACATCAATACAAGCAACAATAACAGAGGACTTGCCATCTGTGTGCTCAAAACCTAAAATATTTATTTAACAAATTCTGTTTTAAAGGATTTGTATTTTTAATTTTCTGGCCATTGCATTTTTGCTTTTACAGAGTAACTGCTAACATTTTCTTTTTCATTTCATGAATATTCTTACTAAAAGCTTGGATAATTTAACTGTATTGATGATTTAGATTATTTTGTGTATATATATATATATATATATATATATATATGTTCAATACATATTTACTATGGATGAGTTATCCTCTGAAATGATCCGACAGACAAATCATGTTTAGAGGACTGTTTGACTACTCTGTATAATTTCTTCAATTAATATGTAGACAAAATATATAACAAGCTTTTAGTAAATGGGAAAGCACTTAGATCTGCAGCATTCCAATTCACATGTTATTTTGAAGGGAAAAGAATATAGTGAACTAGATTTAATAACTGGTCTTCAATATGGATCACTAGGAAATCTATTTCTCATATGTATAGTAGGTGTATGCACAGACTGAAAAAAGCAGAACTGTGATTATTCCTGAAATTTAAACACATTTTCACCTGACCCAATTTTACTAATTAATTCCTCTCTCTCTCTCTCTCTCTCTCTCTCTCTCGATTAGAATTTTAAACTAGTTATATTTCTATGAGCATTTCCCAAGACATACATCTTTGTTTAGAGTTTTTTTTTTCTTTTGTTGGCCTTCACTTTCTTAATAATGTGTAGCCTGTATTTGGTGTTATATTATTTGGATGTATTTGTTCTTCAGTGAGATTCTATAGGTTTGTCTCTGAACAGTCTGACATCTCTTATAAACTAGTACCAGTTCGGAGAAAAAAATAATCTAACAAAAGGTTTAACTTAACTAATAGTTTATTGAACCATTCAAAATGTTATATCTTTTATATAACTCCCTTAATGCCACTTAATGTCCTTGTTATGGTCTATCTTGCGGTTTGACAATGAGTGCACAGACTCATGGCAATGTAGAGTTGTCCATGGCAGAAGACAGGTGTAGGAAGATAGAAGCCAATTTGATCCACTGTCTCTGATTTGTTTACAGGCTGTATGTTACTGGTATATTATAGAGGCAGTGAGCCTATATATACCAGTTGCTGGGTAACATGGGTGTGAGGCTGCTGTTTCACAGTGTCCTGCTTGTGGTCCGTAGTCAACAGTTGGTTGTCCACTGTGTGAACAGAGTACTGAACTAGATGGAACCTTGGTCTGATCCAGCATAAATCTTATGTTCTTATTGTATTTGGGCCTGCACCTGTGTTTATAAAGGAGTACAGTGACTTTTAAATGTTAGTTTGTTAAATTTAACAGCTAGAGACTTCCTTTCTGAGCAATAACTAAACTTTGACTGGGTTCCTTTTAACTGTAGGTGTCTCATGATTTGTTTACAGACCGTATGTTATGGAATATAATTGTACTTTGGCCTGCACCTGTGTTTATAAAGAGATCCTTTTTGTGTTCATATTTCAGTTTGCTCCAATTTACAATTAATTATGTTTGTTGAATTATACTTGACATTTTTGATATTAAAAATAAAACTTTATAGTACATTGTTATAGAAGATCCAGATAGCCACCAGCCTCCAAAACTGGAGGCTGCAACTACCCTTTGCAGGACAGCTGGAGCATGGAGGCTCAAGCCACCCTGCATTTTGGCTAGATGGGTAGTTTTGCCCATCTAGCTACAGCTTCATGCAGGGGGAATCTGGAGACCTGATAGGAAGCTGTGTAAAGCAACTTCCTCAATCTCCTCTCCTCCCCACCCTCAGGACCATCCCTTTTTGCCCTCTCCATGCTTCGTTGCTGAGTGCATAAACATAGAGAACTGTGCCAGCTACAAGGGGATGGGAGAGTGGGTGGAAAGAGTGGTTTCTGGGCTCCAAGGCCAGAGCCCTGGTTCTGACCTTGGTTTCCATAAACTGATGAATCCTATCCTAAATACACTCCCAATTTTTAATTATAGTGAAACCCGTTGTTATTTGTGGAATCTGTGTGTCAAGAGCTTTCCAATGAAGTGTGTTTCATGAGAATCAGTCAATTGGGAAGGCAGTCAAAAAGGGATGACCAACTAACTACCAACTTTGAACTTGATTGTGTTGTGTTGTAAATGCTGAACATACTAAAAGATCTGCTCCATTATTATAGTCTGCAACAAGAAGTGCCCTAACTAATCACATTAATAGACCAGTTCAGTTTTATATTGGACTGAAAGATACCTGGTACTTGACTAAAAAAGAGCAGAGATCGATGTGGATGAATGTGCGCCATAATCTAAGTCATTCCAGTTTTCTGTTACAACCTCATAAATATCCAGCCACAGATTCCCCTCAAAAAAAGATACATAGTTCATCAAGAACCAATAAAAGTAAAATGCACATATGGCTTTTAATTTTCCCCATTACCTTCCATACTGGAAGAAAATAGGGAAAAAAACCCTGTATGCTGTGCTCAATCTAATACACAAGAACATATATTCTACTGATGTAAATGTATGAAGATACTGCCTCACTTCAAAAGAAAAATGCTCTGAAACAAAGAACCTAAACTAGATGTTCGCTTGATACATAAATGGCTTGGGGCCAGGTTATCCGAAGGATTGCCTCCTCCCATATGTACCTGCCTGGACCCTAAGATCTTCAGGAGTCCTTCTCCATAAGCCCCTGCCAAAGGAAGTGAGGCAGGTGGCTACCAGGAGGAGAGCCTTTTCTGCTGTGGCAACCCGGCTGTGGAGTGTACTCCCTAGAGAATTTCACCTGGCACCTACATTGTACTCCTTTCTGTGCCAGCTGAAGACTCCCCTCCCCAACATTTTAGCATCCTAGTCTTTTAGATCTGCTATTTAAAATCTGTATTTAAAATCTATATTTTAAATCTCTGCATTGCAGAGATTTAAAATATTGTACAATATTGTACAATATTGTGGTTTGAAGCTTCCATATTTTATATTTTATGCTGTACCTTGAACTTTTAATTTTTGTGAACCACCCAGAGAGCTTCAGCTATTGGGCGGTATAGAAATGAAATGAAATGAAATAATAATAATAATAATAATAATAATAATAATACATTGCTTGTAGTAATATATCTTGGTTGGGTCCAACATCATTGTTCCACCAGTGGAACAGATACTGCTAGAATCCCCATCCTCTCCTTCTCCCTGCATCCTCTTTATATAAAAACCCCCAAACTGTCCATAATACCCCATGCAACTGATGAAGTGGACTATAGTGCATGAAAGCTTATTCCAAAATAAATTTATCAGTGTTTAAGATGCCATAAGAATCTTTGCTTTTTGTTGTTGCAGTAGACTAACACAGCTGCCCTCTGGAAACTAACCGTTAGCTTTCTATAAAATCAAGAATTCTAGCATTACCTTATTACTTTTTCCCAACATTCCCACTATTTGCCAATTCTTTACTATTGGTTACAATCAAGTCAAGGATAACTGGACCTTCTTGTTCTTTCTTCCCCTTTCTGAAAGAAGAAGTTGTCAGCAAGGCATCTCAATTGCTGGAAATTCAAAGCTTAATGGAGTTTGTCTCCCAACAGATGCCAGGGTTATTAAAGCCTCTCCCCGCCCCCCAATAACTATTAATTCTCGCTTTAAGCATCTGTCATTTGTTTCAGAAAGTCTCATCAACTTTCTTTCCTTGGTATGATGTCTTTAGTAGACTCTGGCCACAACAGTGTTGTTTTTAGTTCTTTCTCAATTCTGTGCTAATCTTAAAAGGAAGGAGACAAAGACTGGGTTCTGACAACACAATAACCCATGATGTGTTAATTAAGCCATCATGGGTTATCCTGTCATGGCGAAAGAATGCAACTTTTATTACCTGTCTAAAACTTGGTAGGGATGGAGCTAACCTGTTTGGGTACTGTTGTGGAAAATGCCCTGTCCTGTGTACCCGGTATCAACCTAGGCTCTCTTGGTGATGGGACATACAACAGATGAAAACTGTAGAATATGGGCTGGCTTATATGGGAGGAGACTTCATCCAGATATCCTGACCCTAAGCACTTTAGGGCTTATTAGATCAAAACCAGTACAATGAATTAGACAAACAAATTGGAAGCCAGTATAGTTGATTCAAAACTAGGGATGTGCAAATAAGCAAAACACAAGCTCACCAAGGTTCTCCAAACTCCATCTTGAAGCTCATTCTGAGTTAAGCCCATATCAAATGTGAATCAATTGTGTGCAACTCTGAAATGTATGAATTCTTCAACCATCGATTAAAGTGTATTTGTGCACGTTTTTTTTAAAATATGCATTTTTTCACCCACATTTAAAAAATGTAACTGAGCTATCAAACGCATTTTTGGGGGTCTGCGAACTATACTGCAAGCTTGGAAATGTATGGACTTTGACTGCAAATTGTGTCCGAGTCCATATTCAGTCCAAAAGGTGCAAACCAGATAAATCCTGATAAAAAATGAACTAAAACAAATTTCTCACACATCTCTATCAAGACCAGTGATACATAGTTTCCACACCAGATGATAGTGAGGGTGTTTTCTTTTATACATATAAGTGCCCTACCCAGAGTCTGGCTTGCCTAGCCACAGGGGGGCTGGTTGCGATGGTGGGGGGAAGGACAAGACACCAGGCTTGTTCCCATTGGAGGAAGCAAGGTGGTGCCACTGGCTGAGGGAGGAGGCTGAAACACGTCTGTAGTTGGCAGCTCCTTCTTCAGCCTCTTAGGTTTGCAGCTCCCTCCCTCCCTCCCTCCTGGATGCAGTGTGGGTTTACTGGTCATCCTTTTGGGGGCCAAGTAGGATTTTTTGGCTCCTAGTCTGATTGGCTGGGATAGGAATCTTTTTGCCTACTGTTGGGGGGAGAAAATTGCTCCCTGTGTGCAGAGTAAGCATTAAAGTCCAGAAAAATAGCCTTAGCAGTTGAAGGAATACTCACACTCAGCAAATAGTGTATAATACAGTCCTTTACTTGTGCTCCAATAATATAGAAATATATACAAGGCAACTGGTTCCTCCAGATAATATAGGCTTTTTCCATATAGCTATAGCATAGCATAAACCACTGTGCAATCTCTCATTCACCAGCCACCGTTCCACATAATTCCAGCTTGATCCACCACACAGCCATTACTATTAAGCTGTCTTTTATACCTATTTCTGAACCCTGGCTCAGCACAGTCAATTATCTTATCCTAGCAGAATGATTCCCACTATCTGCATGACCTTTCCTGCAGCATAGAAAAACTTGCTCTATCTGCTCATTAACTACAGCTGGCAGTTCAGTCCTTCTGGACACTCAAAACTTTTGTCCGATTAAAACAACTTAAACTTAAATTTTCCCTGACACCCCTTCCAAATTGAAGACTTTAAGTTGTTTACAGTTGTCCTTCCTTACCTAGCACTTCAAAACTGCATAAAAAATCCTAAAACATCCTAAAAACATCCTTAAAACATTCTAAAATTCCACTGGATATGCCTGCCGGAAGAGAACAGTCTTTATAGCTTTCTTAAATTCTAAAAGACTGTTAAGTTGACGAGTCTCCTCCGGCAGGTCATTCCACAGTCTGGGAGCTGCAGAAGAGAAGGTCCTCTGGGTAACGGTTGTCAGCCTAGTCTTGGCCGACTGCAGTAAGTTCTTCCCAGAGGACCTGAGCGTGTGGGGCGGATTGTATGGGAGAAGGCGATCCCGCACGTAACCTGGACCCAAACCATGTAGGGCTTTAAAGGTAATAACCAACACTTTATGCTTCACCCGGAAACTAATTGGCAGCCAGTGGAGCGATTTTAAAGCTGGCGTAATATGGTCACCCCTAGATGTACCGGTGACCAACGTGGCTGCCATATTTTGAACTAGTTGAAGTTTCCGGACTAGGCACAGAGGGAACCCTATGTACAGCGCATTGCAGAAGTTGAGCCTCGAAGTTAGCATGCACTACCATCTTTAGGTCTTCCAACTCTAGGAAGGGGCGCAGCTGGCGTATCAGCTGAAGCTGATAGTAGGCACTCCTGGTCGTCGCATCTGTCTGGGCTGTCATTTGGAGCGACGGATCCAGGAGCACCCCCAAGCTGCGAACACAGTCTTTCAGGGGGAGTGTAACCCCATCCAGAACCGGTTGACACACCTCCAGACCCAGGTTGTGGCCTTTGACAGCAAGCACCTCCGTCTTGTCTGGATTCAGCTTCATGAATCAGCTTCATGATTCAGCTACATGATTGTGAGTCATTATAAACTTTCACAGGCAAATCACAAACGATATGCACATCTTTTAACAATTGTAAAAAATATTCCAGCTCTCCACAAGCTTCCGACAAAGATGCATATTCAGCCTCGCATGTTGATGTCGCTATGCTTCCTTGCTTCTTACTTTACCAAAAGATTAGTGACTTTCCAAGTAGAATAGCCATTCCACTTGTGGACTTCTGGTCTTGGGGATTCCCTGCCCAGTCACTGTCTACATAGCACTCTAAGGACTTGGTTTCAAAAGATGACAGTGTTAGACAAAGATCTAAAGTACCTTTTAAATATCTTAACAATTTTTTTATTCCTAACCACGCAGCATTAGTTGCTTCACAACTTGCTGACTTAGAATACCCACACTGCATGCAATATCAGCACGTGTCCATTGGCTCATGTACAACAAACTTCCAATAACAGATTGATATAACTCTGGGTCTTTGAAATCTTCCCCTTCCAAGTTGGATCTGAAATCTGGTAACATTGGACTCTGTACATAATTACAATCAGTCATCCCACATGACTCAAGCAAATTCACAATTTTCTGCTTTTGACTTAGAAAATATTTTCCATTCCTTTTGGTGATCTGCAAACCCAAATAATTGCTCACTTCTCCAAGTGATTTCCAGGACCTTTGCTGACTGCTGTTTCAAATAACAAAACCTTGTTAGTTTTTCATCAACACCATCACAATCATTTCTTACATATAAGCATGGATCTGCAATACCCCTCTGAAAGCCTAAGCCTTCCACTAGAGCTGCATTTAAACAGTCGTTCCAGCATTTCGCTGACTGTTTAAGACCATAAACCACTTTCTTGAGCAACCACACTTCATTATTATTATCACCAAAACCAGGAGGCTTGTTCATGTAAATCTCCTCATTTAGATCTGCATGCAAATAAGCCGTCCCCACATCAAGATGCATCACATTCATTTCATTCTTAGCAGCTAAGTTTAAGAATAATCTTAACATCGTTGCTTTGCAAGTGGGAGCAAAAATTTGATCAAAGTCTTTTCCTTTTACTTGCAAAAAACCCTTTGCAACCAGCCTTGCCTTGTAACCAGTTTCACCATTCTCTAAAACCTTGTTTTTGAACAACCATCGGCAATCCACTTACTTCCTGCCTTCAGGCAGCTGTGTAATCTCATACACACCATGTTTAGAGAAACTTTTAAGCTCCTCCTGCATAGCAGACATCCATTTCTGCTTTTCCTGCTTTGGTAGCTGCAAAACCTCCTCATAACTTTGAGGCTCACATTTCACCAGGCAAACTGTTTCTCTGCTGTTTTCAAAACCAAATCTCACAGGCGGTACGCCTTTGTTTGCTCGATCAGACCTCCTTAACTTACAAGGACTCGGCTCCAGGGGTTGTTTCTTTCCATTGCTTTCCATGGGGGGGCGGAGTTACTCGCTGCTCCCTGGGAGTCTCGGCTCCAGCAGACATCAACTCCTTCTGCTCCTCCCCTTCATTTCTCCCGTCCGTTGAGAAATGCAGCAAAACCTCCAGGTTGGAATGTACTTTCTCCTAGTTTTGCTCTTCAAAACTAGCTGATCTCGACACAATAATTTTCCCTCCTCCTACGTAGAACCTCCAAGACTTGTCGCTGTGCCCAACAAAGCACGCCCTTACCGCTTTATTGTCAGCTTTCAGCCTCTGGCTTTTTGGAACGTTTACATAGGCAAATATGCCCCAGACTCTTAAATGAGATAGATTTGGCTTCTTACCATGCAATTGATAGAAAGGCACACTATCAATTGCCTGAGACCACGTCCTATTTAACAAATAGTTGGCAGTAGAGAATGCCTCTGCCCACAGCCCTGGTTCTGCGTTTGAATCAAGCAACAAAGAATTTTTCACTGTTTGAAGTAAACCATTCCTTCGTTCTATGGCTCCATTCTGCCAAGGTGCATATGGGTCTGAGAACCTGTGGGTTATTCCATTCACCTTAGCCCACTTCACAAAATCATGACTTGTAAATTCTCCACCTCTATCAGATTGGATCTGAATTATCTGTTTTTTGAATCTGCGTTCAGCCCAAGTCACTCAATCTCTGAACGTTTGAAATGCCTCTGATTTTTTCTTCAGCATAAATACCCAACTGAACCGGGATTTATCATCAAGAATCACCAGAACAAACCTGGCACCTCCTATACTGGCATTGAATGGACCAATCAGATCAAGGTGTACCAATTGAAAAACTTCCTGAGTAACCCTATTACTTCTTTTGTTAATCAGCTGAAGTTTGGATTTTGATTGCTTGCATATTCTGCAAACCAGAAACTTATTACACCCATTGAGGTCAATGCCTTTACATTCTGTTGGCATTTGCTTCAACACCTTAAAGCTTGCGTGGCCCATCCTTTGATGGAACATATGAATGCAATTTAAATGGCTTGGCACAGTCCCAGTTTGATTTGCCACACACACCTGGGATTTCATTTCATATAACCCATTCCTTAGGAAACCTTTGTCGTATTTCAACAGTCTTTTGTCTGGGAAGCCAGCCAACCCCCTTATCAAAGAATATCTGGGAAGGATGCCAGCACTTATTTGTGTGAAGGTTTTTTATTTGTATTCAAAAAGTCCATTTACCAAAGCCAGGGTCACGCCAGAAATTCAGTCAGTCCAAATGTCGAAGCCGAAGGTCAAACCAAGTATTAGAGGAGTCCAGGGTCCAGGGCAAACAGTCAAGCCGGGTGTTCAGTCCACAGGTTCCAATCCAGAAGTACGCGGGGTGTCAAGAGCTGAATACGTCGGTTGTTCTCAACGAATCTTTGCTTACGCCTTCACCCTTTTTATCCTCGCTTGAGCCTGTCCACAGCTGTGTGCTATTCCTTCGTTATCTTATTTAAGGCTTGCATCAGCTGTGCTCTGTTTTTGTAATCTCATGCTGCGTCTTGTGGGACGAGCTTGCTCTGCACCCTTGAGCCGCCGCCTCTGCTGGGGAGTTACCGGACAAACCCCTTCAGGCCCAGAATCTTCCTCATTAGAAACAGGGGTTGGGAGAGGGTGGCTTTCCTGGGGCTCTTCTGAGGAACCTCCCTGCCGTTCCTCCTCCTCCGGTAAGTCCTGGGGAATGGGTGAAGCTGCAGTCTCTGCCCCTTCTTCCTCCTCAGAGGAAGATTCTTCAGACTGCCTCATGACAACCTTGTGCACAAACTTGCCCCTTCATTGTCACCTCACACACGCTCTCTTTGAAAGTAACGACATACCCAGCCTTAGTTAGGCTTGCCACTGACAGAAGATTATACTCTAAGCTTTCCACGCACAACATATTAGGTAAACATTTGCCCAAACAAGGAACATAGCAAGTCCCTATCCCATATATGGAAACCTGCTTCCCGTCTGCTAGCGACACAGACTCCGGAGATCCATGCCAGAGCTTATCAAAACCTTCTCTGCTTCGGCATAAGGTTTGGCTGGAGGTGGAGTCCACCAACCGAACTTCTTTCCGCTCATCCTCTCTTGTCTCCACGGTAACCGAGACCAACTGAGCATTTTTAGATTCCTTCCGCTCGCTTTCCCAGTCTCCCTTCGAGTAACGGCTCTCCTGCCACCGTGAGGCTCCCTTCGACTGAAGTTTTACTCGGCAATTCCTCCGAATATGCCCCGTCTTTCTGCAACAAAAACACTTTCGCTTCTCGATGGCCATTGTGCTCTCTCCTTCACCGGCTGATAAGCGCTGCCTCGACTCCATTTTGGCTTGCCGTTTCTCCTCTCCATGCGACTCACGGGCGAACTTATTCCTTTCTCCTTGTTCCTCGATCCTTTCAATGCATTTTTTTCTTCCTGAAACAATCTCCCTGTTAAATACTCAATAGAGAGATCCATCTGCGGCATTGACTCCAGACTCATGGTCAGCGGGTCCCAACTTTGGGGGAGTGAACTGAGAATGAAATCAATTTGATTCTCATCAAAAGGTAATCCAACTTCTAATAATTTTGAGAACACCGTGCCCATATTTTGGAGGTGCTCCGAAAGCGAACCTCCTTCCCTGAGCTTGGTGCGATACAGCTGTCTCGTCAGGCTTATTTTGGAACTGGCTGTTTGCCTCACATATATTCCTCTCAATTTGTCCCAGCATTGCTTCGCTGTGTCGGTGCAAGAAATGTGCATAATTTGGCTATCTTCTATGCTAAGCATAATATTAGCCTTGGCCCTCATGGCTAAAGAATTCCATGTAGCTCTATCGTCAGCGCCAAGAATCGTTGGCCTCTCATCTTCCATGACATGCCAACATTTTCTAGACCCATTTCAAACCGGCTTCTGAGCAGGATACAGAGTTGAGACCGCTTTGGTTGCCTTAGTAGATGATCTACGCCTTAGTATCGACAGGGGGAGTGTGTCCCTGCTGGTACTCCTGGACCTCTCAGCGGCTTTCGATACCATCGACCATGGTATCCTTCTGGAGCGCCTGGGGGAATTGGGAATCGGGGGCACTGTGCTTCAGTGGTTCCAATCCTATCTCTTGGGCAGGTTCCAGATGGTGATGCTTGGGGATAGCTGCTCCTCAAAAAAGGAGTTGCTATGTGGTGTACCGCAAGGTGCCATCCTTTCCCCAATGGGGCGGGGTGCTATCAATATGCTGATGACACCCAAATATATTTCTCTATGCCTTCAACAACATTGTCAGCTAAGGATAGTGTGTCTCCTCTGAACGAATGCTTGGAGGCAGTAATGGGCTGGATGAGGAAAAACAAACTGAAGCTGAATCCAGACAAGACGGAGGTGCTTGCTGTCAAAGCCCCCAACCTGGGTTTGGAGGTGTGTTCTGGATGGGGTTACACCAGTTTTAAAATCACTTCACTGGCTGCCGGTCAGTTTCCCGGCAAAGTATAAAGTGTTGGTTATTACCTTTAAAGCCCTACATGGTTTGGGCCCAGGCTACCTACGGGATCGCCTTCTCCCATACAATCCGCCCCGCACTCTTAGGTCCTCTGGGAAGAACATACTCAAGCCAGCCAGAACTAGGCTGGCGAGTGTTACCCAGAGGACCTTCTCGTCTATGGCTCCCAGACTATGGAATGGTCTGCCGGAGGAGATTAGACAAATTGACAGTCTTCATGAATTCAAGAGAATCATGAAGACTGTTCTCTTCCAGCAGGCCTATCCAGATGAATTTTAAATGTTTTAATGATGTGTCTCTCTTGTTTTAAATTTTTTAACTGTGTTATGCTTGTATTGCATTGGTTTCCCCACCTCGATCCGTAGGGAGAGGCGGGTTATAAATAATAATAATAATAATAATAATAATTATTATTATTATTATTATTATCCATAGCGCCTCAGAAACATCTCAGTCTTGAAAGACCAGTTCAAGTAATTCTTTTCGTTCAACCTCTTGATGGGAATCCCTCCGAACAAGCTCATCTGTGCCATGTTTTCCAGTTGGCTCACAATCACAGCCTTACTCTGGCCAGACAAACCGCTTGCCTCCGATTCCTCACTCGAACTTTCAGAGCCAGATAAATTCTCCTCCTGTTTTGATATCTAACTGGAAACCATCATCCGTTGCTGTATTTGGAACTCCTTGCACTCCTGTGCATTCACTGGACTCCTTGCTGAGCTCCTTCCTGAGCTTTTCCTGGGCTTTTACTGCTTCTTTCCTGGGCTTTTTCCTGGCTTTTTCCTGGCTTTTCCTGGGCTTTTCTGGGCCCATAACCCTGTTGGGGGGAGAAAATTGCTCCCTGTGTGCAGAGTAAGCGTTAAAGTCCAGAAAAATAGCATTAGTAGTTGAAGGAATACTCACACTCAGCAAATAGTGTATAATACAGTCCTTTACTTGTGTTCCAATAATATAGAAATATATACAAGGCAACTGGTTCCTCCAGATAATATAGGCTTTTCCATATAGCTATAGCATAGCATAAACCTCCATGCAATCTCTCATTCACCAGCCACCGTTCCACATAACTCCAGCCTGATCCACCACACAGCCATTACTATTAAGCTGTCTTTTATACCTATTTCTGAACCCTGGCTCAGCACAGTCAATTATCTTATCCTAGCAGAATGATTCCCACTATCTGCATGACCTTTCCTGCAGCATAGAAAAACTTGCTCTACCTGCTCATTAACTACAGCTGGCAGTTCAGTCCTTCTGGACACTCAAAACTTTTGTCCAATTAAAACAACTTAAACTTAAATTTTCCCTGACACCTACTTCACACTGTAAGTGGGGCAGGAGAGTCTTAGGCTATTTGGAAATGGATTTAATGTTAGGTTAATTGGTCACAATTTTATTTAGGCTGTTGGGGGCAGGCATGAACAGGGAATGGTGTGCATTCTGGGGCATCATGACGGTGACAGGTAAGCCCTGTGGGCCTCCTGCTGAGGCCCACAGGGTTACCTGTGAGGCCAACTCACCTCACCCACTCAGGGTTTGGCGGCCCAAGAGGGGATGACACGGGAAAGCCTCCCCTCCCCAAAAGGGGCAATCCTGTCAGTGGTGATATGGCAGACACCACACAACAGGAATGGAATATTTTTGCCATATAAATAGCCTGGCTAGTGCTGGCTGAGTTTAGCTGCCTGCCCAGTTAGTCCTTTGTAGATCCAATTGAATAAATGTGGCTCGGTTTGATACCATACTTAAGTGTCCCGTCTCTTTATTTCCACTCGCAACACACAGACACACAATATAACATCAATGAAATTATAATAGTAACAACACAGAAAGCTACTGTTTTCCATCATTTTGTTAAATTATGCATACATTGTGTTACATAGAACATGGATAGAATCTAAAAAGTCCTTCAGACAGTATAATTATTTGTTGACTATCAGACTATATGCTTCTGTATATGTATGCTCAGGTTTAATTTTAAAAATTTAAAGAATTACTAGGCATAGAATTATGGAGTTGAATGTGTGCAGTCTTCTGTTAAATAAATAAATAAATAAATAAGTCATACCAGCTCCAGAATCAAACTCCCAGGTCTTAATTGTTTTTGTTTTTACTGCAGCTAATGGTGTATAATTGCCATCTTTACAGAGCAATGATAAACAAAAGAAAAACATTAAAGTAGGGACCACTTTCAAATCAAGAATTATCCTAGGGTGATTGTTCCCATAACAATTATGTATTGCATCTGGTTTAGAAGGCAGTTTCATGGAAATAATGCATCAAAATTATTCAGCAATAGTTTGCACCATCTGTGTATCTGTGGCACTATAGCCCAAATAATTTGTACAAATCACATGTGAAATGACAAACCATGAAAAGGTAGCCATTTATTAGGTTGCATACATGACAAAGATGAAGGATGTAGTAATATGTGTTTACGTTTGATGCCAGTGTCGCTCAATGTAGCATAAAAATAGGCTCAATACATGTTAAAATTAAATCTGTTGCTACCCTCCATTTGGACTCTTTAGTGATGAACTTCTTTATGTCTTAAACTAGTTATTTTGTCTTAAAGGCAGAAATGAACTGTCTGTGCATGTAGAGGAAAATACAAGAAACATCTAGTGTGTTTTCACTATGCACTACCTAATATTTAGGATGTTGAACAGTCTGCTGGAAACTGGGAGGCCAGCGAGAGATATTTCCTGTTCCTGGGGGCCCAAGACTCTTCCTGTCTCAGCTGCTCTGGGACTGGCATTGCCTTGGCCAACAGTAATGCATATGAGAGTTGCCTGTGGGGCAGCCTCTCATTTCCCAAAAGGAAGAGTTCTCATCCTCTTCCAGAGACTCCCAGATGGCCATGCTCCCTTTTTCTCTGCCCATTCTCTTTCTTCTAACCACTGATCTTTTGTGATGGGATTATTTAGTAATGATGCCTCCTATTAGAAAGGCAATTAGCACACACACACAAAAGGCAAAATAGAACAAATTTATCAGTCCCACACCCACACAGGCTATCTTAGCACAATAAAAGGAGAGACCACACCCTTCTACAGTGTATGCGGAAACAATTTACTCACAAACTTTCTGCATATACAATGCAGGTATAGCATAGAGCTTGTTAAGTTCATTTTGTGTTCTATTACACTGGCAGGAGCGAGACAGCAAACATGTGTGCTCCCAGCAATGGAGGCGGTCATGGGTGTGTTGGGGGGGGGGGGAGGAAAATGAGTAGCAAACCAAAAAAATAATCACAGGAAAACACATTGTAGATTTATAGAGATCCTAAGCCTAGCTGTGGTCCAAATTTTCGTGAACTAACTAATTGCAACACTGCCCCTTCCAGTAACCTGCGCATGAGGTTGCAATATTCCCAACAATTTGGTAGTTTCCAAAAAGGCTTGCTCCTGGTGGAGATGGGCTGATAAGAACTGTAGGCCAACACAACTGGAGCACCAAAGTTGGCCACTCCTATTCTATAATAATGTCTTAAACCTCTGAAATTCTGCTTCTCTATTTTGGGGAAACCTCTTTCCATCAGAAGGCTGAATTGTACTTTAGAGAAGCTTTTGTGGGCAACATTCCAGTGGTGGCTGGGACCAAGGGAAAAGGGGATGAGGCCAAAGGCAAAAGGAGTAGAGCCAAAACGACATCCACCCACCCCGAGCACATTGTAGCTTAAAGCTAGGGATGTGCACTGGATCGGACCCGATCCACGATCCGAGTCCGGTCCAGTGGGAAATCGGATAAATTATCCGATTTCCGATCCCGCAGCTGGATCGGCCGATCCAATCCGAACCGGTCCGAAAAAGCTCCGAACCGGTTCGGCGGATCGGCGGATCGGCGGGCGCCCACTGGCGCCCACCGCCGCTTCCATTGGCGGGCGCCAGCGGGCGCCCGCCGATGAAAGTGGACAGTGGGGGGGGGAGGAGGGGGGCGCTTACCTTCTCGGCCCGGTGGCTCCCGTCCGGCGCCGGCGCCTACTACTACCAGCAGGCTCCGCGGCCTGCTCTAGGGTGGCGCGCCGGGTGATGTCATCACCCGGCGCGCTACTCTAGAGCAGGCCGCGGAGCCTGCTGGTAGTAGTAGGCGCCGGCGCCGGCCGGGAGCCGCCGGGCCGGGAAGGTAAGGAGGGGGTGCGTGGAGGGGAGGAGGGGGCGCGCGGAGGGGGGAGGGGGGAGGGGGACCCTTACCTGCCCGGCCCGGCGGCTCCCGGCCGGCGCCGGCGCCTACTACTCCCAGCAGGCTCCGCGGCCTGCTCTAGGGTGGCGCACCGGGTGATGTCATCACCCGGCGCGCTACTCTAGAGCAGGCCGCGGAGCCTGCTGGAAGTAGTAGGCGCCGGCGCCGGCCGGGAGCCGCCGGGCAGGGAAGGTAAGGAGGGGGTGCGTGGAGGGGAGGAGGGGGCGCGCGGAGGGGGGAGGGGGGCCCTTACCTGCCCGGCCCGGCGGCTCCCGTCCGGCGCCGGCGCCTACTACTACCAGCAGGCTCCGCGGCCTGCTCCAGGGTGGCACGCCGGGTGATGTCATCACCCGGCGCGCTACTCGAGAGTAGGCCGCGGAGCCCGCTGGTAGTAGCCGCCGGCGCCGGACGGGAGCGGATGGGCCGAGAAGGTAAGCAGTGGCGGGGAAGGGGCTTACCCCCCCCCCCGGAGCCGTCCGCTTCTATCCGCTGGCGCCCGCGGGCACCAGCGGATGGAAGCGGGCGGCCCCAGGGGGGGTAGGGAGCACGGGGGAGGGGGCTTACCTGCCGGGGCCGTCCACAGCGGACGGCCCCGGGGGGGAGGGAGTTAGGCCCCCCCTTACCCACCCGCCGCCATTTTTTCCTCATAGACTTGCATTGCAATGCAAGTCTATGGGGAAAAAAATGGTGGCCGATCCAAAAATGTACGATTTTTGGGTCGGGATCGGACTCGATCCGGTCCGGGGGGCCTCCGATTTTGTCCGAACCGGTCCGGGACAAAATTGGAGGTCCCGATCCGGGTCCCGATCCGATCCGGGGGGTCCGTGCACACCCCTACTTAAAGCTCTTATTTCCATTAACTAAGTTTTAGGAGATGTATCTCAGCCTTTTTAGAATGGGGAAAACTAATGTCAAGCTAATGGATCTTAATTGTCCATTCAAGACAAAATCAACAGGGGTAGTTCACAACAATATATTGATGCTAGTAGAATCAATTTCCTCCCAGCTACTGTAACAACTGCAGCTGAGCTCAGAATGAATAGAGAAGCTTGAGAGGGTGGCAGATGACATCATGGTTCCTGCTACTCAAAAAGTCCTAGTGCTTTGACCCTGTGAGTCCTGGTTCCATAACACCACTGCTCCCTACATTACATTTCCTATGAAATGCAGGCACACCCAAGGCCAAGGAAAGTACTGTCTGAACTGGCCATGATGCATTTAAGTTCAATGATGTTCAAGGCAACCAAATACTGCCACAAATAAATGGGAAGTATTCCTGAAACTCATCACTGCCATGTCAGAGGATACCATCCAAACTATTTCACATTCAGTGGTTCTGATAATCTAAATGACTGGTAGTCAGACATAACAGGTGAAAGGCCTTTTCACAAAAATGTCTTGGAGTATTTTCATCATGTTACCACCACTATAATTCTCTTGGGTCTCTGTTTTGATGCTAGTGCCTGAGTCCAGATATATCAAGAACAGTTTCATTGGGACCACAATGAAATGATTATTGATGGCAGCTGCATTAGGATTGTTTACTCTGAAGATATTTGGAATAGATGTATGCATTGTTTTGACATGTTACCTTGCTAGAAAATAAGAGGTTTGGTCTACTTTCACTCTTACTGAAATTGCCAACTCTTGCTCTAGTATTTCATTAACACCATGACCTCATTTGTTTGAATTTGATTGCATGCTTTTTGGTATCATATTTTCCCACCAGATGTATTTGAGAAACAAAGTGGAAATATGCCAAAAAAAAGTGATGATAGATTAAATTATATAAATGACTAATCTACCTGCTTTGGATAAAATCTGTTAAAACCACTAGACACACAGAAAGAAAATGGAATTAAGTTTCTATTTGTATTGATGTGTTGGGTAGCCATTAATACTATTACTATTCAGGCACTCCTTCAAATACAGTTGTAAGCAATCAGTAACTGCCTGCCATATTTGACATGGCTTACTCTATTGATTTCATAGAACCATGGCCCCTAGTTTTTAAAATCTGTGCTGAGTTCATGAATTGCTGAGGCCACTTACTTTGCAGCTCATGCAGAAATTAGATGCAGAAATTAGAATTAGGGACTGGTTTATAATTGCTAACCTATTAGCTATTTCTGGTTGAAAGCAATGTTTTGGGAAGAGGTGAGCAAACTGAACATATCCATGGTGGTGCTCCTTCCAGGAGCTGTCCAGCTAGCACCATTCCCCCCTAGAAATAAATTAGAATGACACCATGCTGTAGTGGTGTTATGAGGAGATTTTGGAGAAAAAGCATTGTGGGAAGACTACCACTGCCCAAAAAATTATATGGTGGCAGCATTTGTTTTAAAAAAGATATTTCATTGGAATTTGGGAAAATCTTTCTCCCCTCCCCCCATTGAAACTGATCATTCCCCCCTCAGAATGTGCTGAAAAGGACAACAAACATTATCAGGGGCTGGAACAACCCTCCTATGAAGAAAGGTTGCAGTGTTTGGGACTTTTCAGTGGATGGGTGGGGGAAGGATAGGTTTATCAAATTATGCATTGTGTAGAGAAAACAGATAGAAGATTTTCTTCACACAGTGCACAGTTATACTATGGAAGCCACAAAATGTAGTGATGGCCACCACTTTGGATGGCTTTAAAAGGGGATTGTAGAAATTCATGGAGGACTAGCAATGGCTACTAGTCCTGATGGCTATATGGTACCTCCAGTATCAGAAACAGTATGCCTATATTAGGGATGTGTATTGTATCGGGTCCGATGACCGATAACGAACTGATAAGGACAATATCAGACACCCAATGACCGATAACAATTATTCCCTAAGGAGGCCCTGTCTGATTGGATCCGATATCCATATGTCAATAATTATCGGACATATTGGATTTTCGGACCACCATTTCAGGTGTTTTCCCCATTCTCTTGCATTGAAGGAAAGAAAGCTTTCCCCCAATGCAAGTCTATGGGGAAAAACACTGGGCCGGCACTCCCTCTCTCCCCCCACTCGTGCTCCTTACCCACCCCTGCTGCCTCCGCTGCCGTCATCTCCGCCGCCACCACCGGTCCATAATACTGCAAAACAGGCTTTCCGGCCTGTTCCTCAGTACAGAGACGTGCCGAGTGAACAGAATGCTGGACTAAATGGTTCCTTGGTCTGATCCAGCATGGCTGTTCTTAGTTTCTTATAATCTCCCACTATCATAAATAGGGGTATGCATGCCAAAAAATATTGTTGTTTATCATTATCATCATTTCGGATCAAAAAAAATATCATCTTCATTCATATCGTAGGTGAACCGTATCGTCTTCATGATAATCATTGTGAAAAAATGATATTTTTCCCTATAACCTATAACCTCTGTATTTTAAAAGTTAGAAACTTGAAACTGGGTCACAGTGCTTATGGGGTATGCCTACATATGTGTATGAAATTTGAGATCGATCTCGCCAACCCTCGATTTTATATGAATTTTTTAAAGATCGTTTCCGTTCTGACAGGTCTGAATGAACGCACGTGGCGAGCTGTCATTCTGATCTGTCAGAACTGAAACGATCTTTAATAAATTCATATAAAATCGAGAGTTGGAGGGATCGATCTTAAATTTGGTGCATATGTCTAGCACATATACCAAAATGCATATTTAGAAATCTAATTTAATAAAACAACAGCTACAGAGATAATGGACTTAAGGAGACAATCATAATCACAAACAGCAGGCTCTACATTTTTGAATGATCAAACTATTTATGAAACTATTGAGGTACTTCCCCCCCTTTTTTTGTGAAAGGGAATATTTTATAGTTATTGGTAAGTGTGGTATAATCAGTTCTGGGCATTTTCCCAGCATCACTGGCTGACTAAAAATGTTGACGTTTATTTATAGCTCATTCCTGTATAAATCCACAAGGCAAATCTAGTTTTGCCCAATACTTCTAATGGCATGGAGAGGGGAAGTACTATCCTGGTGCATAATTGCTCTAAAGTTCTCCTGACAGGGCCATTCATCTCCTAATATTCCACATTGTGAAGCAGGCCTTCTCTCTATCCATGCGCTATTCCCAATACCACCATACATGCACTGTGGAGTAACAGCTGCTGTGATTGGGTCAGATTACTGCAAATGAACCTCATGTCTGCACTGAGATCCTTAATGTCTTCCATGCAATTCATAAGAATAAGTGATTAGCAATAGAGAATTCAATTAGTGGTGACTAGGCAATGGAATTTAGAGCCTGGCAAGATTCAGTGATTAAAGGATGTGCATTTGCACAGATTATGATGCCATGGCTTTTCTGTACAGCTTTCTGCCTCCATTATGGAAGAGTAGCTTTCTCCGCACACTTTAAGACTGTTAAGTGAGGGGATTCAGTTGCTACTACTACTAATGGTGGGAGGATAATTGCTCATTAAAGGGGTACATTTCATGCTCCAGTTAAAAGTATTACTATTTCTTTTGACATTGCTGTCATAACCCTGTTAAGACCTTGCATGATTTACCCTAACATTATTTTGTTGTTGGCTTCCTTTCAGTTGCATTTTTCCCTGGTATTTCCACAATTTAATCTAGATAGCCCACTTTGCAATTGGACTTGGATCTTTGAATGTCATGCCATTTTAGAGAAAACTTAAACCTACAGTAACTGGAACTTGCCTTTAACTTTCAATAGGGCACAGGAGAATAGGAGACTGTCTTATACTGAACCAATCCATTGATCTATTTATCCAAGTATTGTCTTCACTGACTGGCAATGGCTTGCCAAGAGCCAGATGGGGGTCTTTTCCAAACCTACCTGGATGCCAGGGATTGAATTTGGGACTTTCTGAGTGAAAGACATGCACTCTGCCTCACAGCTACTGTCCTTTAGGAACATAAGAAGCTGTCTTATACTGAGTCTGAGTCAGACTGAGTTCATCTAGTTTAGTATTGCCAACTCTGACTGGCAGCAGCTCTCCAGGGTTCCAACCCTACCTGGAGATGCTGGAGATTGAACCTGGGACCTTCTGCATGCAAAGTATGTGCTCTATCACTGCTTCCATACGTGCTGTGTGTACATATGGAAAGGGGTGTTGCATCTCATCATTAGTGGTGACATGGGTGGTATCCAATCAGGTTCCTACAAAATGTACTCAATCAGCAACAGGGATACTGACTGGAAGAAAAATTGGGTTGAATCAGCAACCTCTAACTCTGCTGTTGGGAAAACAGAAACTAGAGGAAAAACTCTCTGTGTGTGTCTACCTATCTATTAAATCTACTGTGTTTCTCTATGCTTTTCTGAAACCAACCAAGGTGGTTTCTAAAAACTTCAGCACATAATCAAGTAAAACATCACAGTAAACATAAAATAGCTTTTAATAGCCACAATAACCATAATAACCTGTCTATCTTGCATCATGTCTATCTTGCACCGATTTTGAAAATTCCTCCATTTCTGTAAAAAAGCATTCATCTTGATATAAGCACGGTGAACAGCAGAATATCCTTTCCATCTGTCACATCAATAGAGTTAATTATATTTTTTTAATATATATTTCATTTTATAGGAATTATGTAGTAACACTTTTTATTATGGGAGATCAAGAAGCCAACAAATCAGCATAGAGAGTATGGTGCTTTTAAATGCTACACTATGCTGAACTGCTTTGAGATTGATTGTGATGTCATTTAGGCACGTACGATAAATGCCTCCAAATACTACCAAGATATATGTTCATTTATACTCTATCTCTTCTCTCACACTGGAAAAAAATGGAGAGATTTATAATTTGCGATGTTTAAGATTTGTTATCAGCAAGGTGTGAGGTTCACACATTCTGTTCTTATTCATTGTAAATGCCTAACGGTGAGTATGTCAAATGTATTATAGCCCATTTTCCTAATTCTAGACACAGCTTCTTTCTTTTCTTTTCCTAATTAATTGAACTTCCCTTGTATCTTTAGGTTTCCTATTGAGCAATAATTCTCCTCCTGGAAAAAAACAAATTGACTTTCTACAGTTAGATGTCCACTGTCTGGAATCACAGAGAATTGAAATAAAAATAAAAGAATGCTCTTCTGAATTCTTTAGCTTGTGTTAATTAGCACAGTAGGTAGTTGTCAAGATCCTGTCACTGGTGTACAAAATATTGCTTATACAAGAACACTCTTGTCTTCAGAGTTTTCCTGTAGCGTTTGCACCTCTGAAATTAATGCCACAATGCACACATGGGGTGGGGGGGGAGAGTTTCAAAGTAGAAATCTAAAGTGATCTGAGGCTTAGACCATAATGAGCATCTAAACATCTGTTTTAAAATGATGCACATACTTACATGTGTAATTATTTCCATGACATTTGTCAATCCTATAAACTTAGTACTGTGTGTTCTCAATCCCTCCTATGGACATATAGATGGCCTTCTCAGTAGCAGTGTCTACCCTCTGGAAAACCCTCTCCTGTGCAGTTTGGAAGGCAGAAAATGTGGCATATTTCAATGACTCCAGAAAATGCACTCCTTCACCCCTGCTTTTCCTGGCTTGTAATTGATTGTTATTGAACCATGCTGCTCCATCTTATCACTCCTTGTATTGCTCTGTATTATTATTGTAATTGTAATTGTTTTGAAGAATGCATTTGAAATGTCATTTTAATATTTATATATGGACTACTTTGGGATTTTGTTATTTTAAGCGGTGTAGAAGTATCACAAATAAATTAAATAAATGTTCATCTGTATAGGAAATTCCTCTGATTTGACTACTCTTTCCAAGGAGTTATGGAACAGGGAATTGCCTTATACTGAGTCTGCTGGCAATTTCCCTGCCCCGACCTTTGCTGCTAGATGGATTGGTGATTTTTACATCCAGCCTTTGGAGAGAGATAAGGGTGGGCTAGATGCAAGAGAAATCAATGTGCACAGAGGAGGTGGCATCATCAGGCATAGAGGAGTGGAATGGTGCAAAGTGCAGTTCCTCCCCGAGGCCTCCTCTTTCACCCTTCATACAATGGCTGGCAGGGGCTCTCTGGGGTTTCAGACAGGAGTCTTTCCCAGTTCTACCAGGAGACACCTGATATTGAAGCTGAGACTTTTTGCATCCAATGCACATGCACTACCACTGAGCTACAGTTCTTCCCCAAATCACCAATCCATTGCAAAAACCCAGGAAAGCATGATACTAAATATTCATTGTCATTGCACATCCTTGGAAGGGAAACCAGTGTTGGAGTGTTCAGAGGAGCAAATGACCCTGGTGTCCTATTCACATACTGCTTCTTTTGTTCAGTGGTTTGCAGGTGCACAGTACATTATGTTTTGTTTCCCTGATGATCCTGAATAATAGCCTATTATGGATGTACTTTCCATAAAATTCTCTAGCCATTTTTAAATCGACTGAACTCCATAAAACCACAGATTAATGATGTGCTTCTCTATAAAGGTATTTTATCATGTTGTTTTAATTGCCCTGCCTGTCAGTTCTGAGAGGTGCCTTCAATGCTGCCATACTTTAAAAAATGCAACACTTTTATTTTCTTTCCTAACAACTTTCTTGCTCTTCCTGGCCCTATCATTCTCAGTTAGAAAACATTTGAGGTCATTAAGCATTTTCTGGTTCTGCTTTGTATTCTTTCCAATTCTGCTTCATTTTCATTGAGAGGGCCAAACATCATAGCATGCTTTATTCATGCCTGGAAATTGCCAAATACTTAGACATTGGTGCAAGCAATAAGCTGAGAGTGGGGGGAGGGAGGGAAGGGGGGAATATGATGGGTTGGAATGTTGTTGCTGTTTGCACATGCACATTTGTTAAAAGGTCAGCCCAAATTAAAATTCCCCCGACAAGGCAGAGACAAGCATACATGGCATGTTGATAGCTATAAACTTTAACACATACTTAAACATTATCAGGCATAAAAGTCCGTGCCCATTTGGGTCTGAATGTCAATGATATATTATATAGCAGCAATGGCTGGCTGAGAAACTAACTTAAAATCAAACCTCTGTGACCTTTTTAAATATGTTTTAAGTGCTCTAGATGGAGGATGGAAATGACATTTATTCCAATTCCACAGAAGAACTGAAAATCCAGTTCTACTTCTCACTGTCTAAACTCAGTGAATGCATGGGTGTAAATTTGTACAGCAGTGTATTAGAAAAAAATGCACAGGAATCTTGTTATTACTTAACACCCACACATCTTGTAAACTAATAATGGAATATGTACTGAATCTTTTATACACTGATCAGAAAACCTACCCTTCATGTTCTGTTTTACCCTTTAAACCAATCAACCAGTCAGCAGTTGCAAACATTTTGCTACTAGGCTTTTATTTTGCTGTGAGTAGTAAATGGTGATGTAGACTTTTGACTAAAGTCAGTGAGGTTTTAATAGATGAGTTGAGTTCAAGACAAATAGATCGTTGCATTAAAATATTCAGAACTTCAATAGATACAGTTGTGTGCTTATGGCTGCAATCCTATACACACACAACTGGAAATAAGCTCAAATAAACACAGTGTGACCTACTTCTTAAAAAAATACTGTGTTGCATGGCTATAATCATGTGCATATTTATCTGTGAGCAAGGCCAATTTAATACAATACATGCATGGGTGCAGGCAGTTCTATAGTATGTGTGTTGGCTTCTGATTCACATGCTTAGGTTTGAGCTGCATGATGAATAAAAGCAGGCAAAATTTATATTTGGATAGATACACATATAGTTCATAACTATATCTGCATGTGTTTAATTTGGGGAATCTTTTAAAGCAGGGTGCATAGATTTGGATGTGGATGCATTTTTATGTAAATAGATTAGATCCAGACTAATGGTGCAATTCTATGCATGTCTATTTAGGCAAATGTATAGGATTGCAGCCTAAGTTAGTTGAACACAGTTCTCATTAAACTCAATGAAAATGAAGTCATGTTTCACTTGTCCTAAAGATTTCCATGGAATCTAAATTTAGCTAACACAGAGCCTATTTACACTACTGCTTTAAAACAGTTTAAGCCAGTTAATAACCGTTATTAACCAGTTTAAAACTGTTATAAACCGTTTTAAAGCAGTAGTGTAGATAGGTTCTTAGTCTGGATAATATACAAACATAGCTGTATTTCAAGGAATATGTAGATGCTTAAGGCATATGATCTTGTAAATTCCTATATGAAATGAACTGATCCACACATCTCATACTAGTGTGCAGATGAAACTTAGCTTTCCAGCAGATTTTGCACTTCTCTGAATTTTGGGACACAGTTCTCAACAATGTCAGGACACAGTCCAATGGGTTGCATCCTCACAGGAGGGATGTCTTCAATCTTGGAGACTTCTGAGTATCCAATATTCTGCCAGCCAACTGCCAGCAGTGCAGAAGCAAAAGAGGTGATCCCCCCCCCGGCTCATGATGGCCCTCTGAGCTGGCAGGAGAGGGGAGTCCAGGGGCTGTAAGATTGCTCTGTAAGTTTGTCAAAATACGCATTGAAATACACATCTTGAAAGAAAACAGACATTTACATTTGTGCTTTAAGAAGACTTCGTTAATTTTGCAGAACAACACAGAACAGAATTGAAGAGAATTAAGGATTAAAGCATGTGAAAGTATCACAGATTGAAAATAGACTGACTTGGCCATCCCTAAGTGAACATTGATATTTATCTGGAATTCATAGCAATTTGGGAGGCAAGTGGGAAATGTAAAACAAAACAAGCAATTTACAAGAAAATCTTAAGAACTGTCAAATGCCTTTGATCAATATATACACATTATTGATAAATTATGACATTAGGATAGACTGGAAAGAGTCCAAGGGAAGCCTTGTGGTGTAAGTGTTTCCAGAGCTAGTGGGTACCTTCAGTGAACACCAGTTGGCCATCTGCTTCTGGCACTGATCCTGCAAATATAGATTTCTTGCTCTTATCTGGAAAGTTGATCACATTTCCACTTTATTCCGCCACCACCACCACCACCTAAAACCTTGGAATGGAGGCACTGGGCTGTGCATAAAAGTTGGGGATTTGTAATAGATTATGAGCATTACAATCTACCGGAATTCTTAATCCAACACTGGGAATTATACATTTAGGTGGAATCTCTGTTAATTTACACACACACACACACTTGTTCATTCAACAGAAATATATTTCCTTTGTACAAACAGAATCATGTTTCATGCTTCAGGTTGAAAAGTTAGCAATAATTTGACATTATATCTGGATATATACAGTTCCTCCAAACATACATGGAAATAAACCCCATTAAACCCAACGGAATTATTTCTGAGTAGGCATGTATACAATTACACTGTAAGTGACATAAATGACAACAACGGACAGGAAACAGCATGCTGGGGGGGGCATATTTTGTAGAAGTATACAAAATCTTTAGGAAAACAACCTAAGGAAACAAGGAAAACAACAAAACAGCAACGGAAAACTGAGGAAGAGGGGGAATAGAATCCTGGAAGGTGGTATGGCTGGCTGGGACCCTGAGGCCATTATCACAAGCACGGTTTTAAGCATACTAACCGCGACTTTAATCCACTTCTTCAGCGTGGGACTCACATGACATCATCCCCCTCACGCTGTCATGTCCTGAGTGCTCCGTTTTTAGTTTCTGTTTCGATTTAACCCTGAATGGGCAAAGTCCGTTTCAGGCAAGTTCAACAGGCTGAGCTGAGGTATCGGAGCAAAATCGACCATGTGTGATTCAAAATGCTAGATTCGGATAGGAAACAGAGGGGGAACCTGCATAAGCAATGCGGGGGGAAATGGTACATGTGATAAAGGCCTGAATAAGAGCATTACACACTGCAAATGTTGTTGCAGGCCCCACTAGTCCACACGCAATGTATGAAACACTTGACTCTCCTTTTTCCTCTCCTTTGAACTTGATGTCTTTGTTCCTTATAGAATTATATTGCTAGCTTCTTGAATTTGAGACTTTAAGAAATTGTTTAGAGTGTTTTGCTTTGATTTTGCATGCCTACATCTGTAGAATTGAATAGAAAAGTAAACTGTGCAGAGTGTACATTTATTTTTTTAATGTTTTTATTACACCACCTCTCTCACTTCTCATATTCCGTCTGCAAGTGGCACATTTATTTATTTTATATAGCCTACCCCACCTCAAGGGCTTGAGGCAGATAGCAATGCAACAATCAAAACTAAATCAAAACCTAAATGATTAAATACACTCCTTACTACATTTACCTAGGAGTAAGCTCAACTGGACATAGTGGAACTTCCAAGTAAATTTCCCTCAAATTGGCTACATTTCTTCCGTGGCAAAATAACTTGGCTGGCATTGGTGACTATTCAACTGGGAGGGGCATTTGCTGCCCTGCCTCAGGCAGCAAAATGTTTTAAGATGGCCCTGGCCATACTTTCACTCAAATGGAGGTATACAATTCTTCCCACTTTGGGCTCTGGTTTCATCCACTTTTGGCTCCAGTCCCATGGATTTTTCCCATAGGTCAAGGTGATTAGCAATACAGAATTCATAGAAAAATGTGTCCCCTCTCCACTGTACATCATATTATGTGTTCATGATTAGGAAAGCAAGGTAAAATTATAAATCAAATCAACTTTCTAATCCCCAGTGGTATGCATGCACTTACCTGCCATAATCCTACTCTTTCCCATTTTCTTTTTTCTTCTTTTCCCCTAGTTTTATGTCATTTTTCCAGGATTTCTTATCATTTTTACTGACATTTGTAGGGGATGGTGAGTAACTGAGACAGTCATACATTCTCTGCAAGACAGGATTACAGGTATTCACATATATATTATTGTAATTAATTTGAGTCATGATAGCATAATATTGATAATAATAGTCTTGGTTCACTCCATTGATTAGAGTAAGAATGACTGTTTAGAGTAAAAGTTATTAAAACTTCATCTGCCTTTTAAACAAGATTTGTGATTGAATATTTCCTTAATCTCAATATGTTCTTATCAACCATAAGAAGTAACCAAATAATATATGCCCTCTATTGGAATCCCTCCCCACGCAAATGAATACTAGCAATACTATATAAGAGAGAGAGAGAAGGGAGGGAATGGATATAAACAATCTATGTACTGAATTTGTTATTTATAGGGATGAATAATAATATTCCAAATAACATATCATGTTCTACTTGTAGCATACACCACAAGGAAATCTAAGGGCACAAAGACAACAGAAGAATCAAAATCTATCAGCTGCCACTCTTAGTACCTCCTGTTGGTCAAAGTGTCCAGCATGAAAATTAAAATGTCCAGCGAAGTGAAGATCCTTGAGTTATCAAAAATATACAGCAAAAAAGCAAAAGCAAGAGGACTCTTGGCCTTGAGCTCTGAGCCTGTGGCATCTCTGAGGATAGCAGTGTACAACAATACTGCTGGGGAGACATTTCCATCTTCTGCCCCCTCAGCCTTGTTTGGCTGTTTGAGGAGACATACAGAGATGAGCAGAGCTGGGAACGTCACAGGCATTCAGCTCAATACATCCCAACAACCGGCAACAACTGAATGCAGCAGCTGGGGAAACAGTGGAACAACTGGGACATTCAAAATCATTTAGTGCCTGCTCCTCCCTCTTAGCTGTTGCACCAAGGGCCAGGGCTCACTATTTTTTATAGTGTACTTTTAACATGTGCCTGAGGAAATCATTAGCTTACCTGGGAGAGTGGTGCTGCTATTAGTGTGGTCATGGGCATGGGGAGGTATGGCACTGCAGGATTAATTAGGCTGACCATATGAAAAGGAGGACAGGGCTCATGTAACTTTAACGTAGAGAAAAGGGAATTTCAGCCAGTGTCATTTGTATGCAATTAGTTCCTGGTGAAATTCCCTCTTCATCACCACAGTTAAAGTTACAGGCACTGTACTAGAGTGACCATATACAAAAGAAGGCAGGGCCCCTGCACCTTTAACTGTTGCAATGAAGAGGGAATTTCACCAGGAACTAATTGCATACAAATTACACTGGCTGAAATTCCCTTTTCTCTACAACTGTTAAAGTTACAGGAGCCCTGTCCTCCTTTTCAGATGGTCAGCCTAGGATTAATAGGACAGTTAAAGAAAAGAGAGGGTAGACACATTACACCTATCCCACCTGTCTCTAACCAGATGGTTCCACTCTGCCTTAACAGCTTGGCCTTGAGTCTAGTGGTACTGTTGCTGAATGCCAGATCAGTCCAAAACATGAGAGGGCTGACCTGGGCAGGATCTACACTACTGCTTTAAATGGTTTATAACAGGAGTGACAACTGTTGAGGCCCAGGATACACTCCATATACAGCTTTCAACCTGTTTTCAAAGTGTCATATCCAGCTTGGTGTAGATCTGGCCCTGGTGTGCATTGCTGAGACCTGAGTAGGGGAGCACTTTCAGCTGTGTTCTCCTGGGTATTTTGGTGCAGCACCAACATAGACTGGAGGGTCAAGGAGGCGGGTTACTGAAGTCTATAAGAATCCTGTCTCCCTCTCTAGGCAAATGTTTTGTCAACTGGCAGTGTTTCTGTCTAGATATTTAGAGGCAATCAACACACCAATGGGTGAAGGAAAGAAGTTTATTTAGCCAAAATGGGATCATAGAGCAAGACATTTACAAGACAAGATTAATATGCTTACATCCCTCCAGCTACTGATGGTCCCTTCCAGCAGTGAGTGTACCCTGAGAATCAGCCTGGCTTGTATGCAGCACTTTCACAATTAGTTTGCATCAAGACTCTGAATTGGAAGGCTCCAAGGGAATCATATACTAGCCCCTTGATTCCTCCCATTCTGGTTATGGTCTCATGATTTCATACATTCTGCAGGAGGGGGAGGGGCAACACTGGCCCTAATAATGGGCAGGCTGCCAGTCCAGAAGATAATATTCTTCTCAGCCATTCTCAACGAAAAGTATCTAACCTTGAGATTCAGCCAGATGTTTATCTACATTCTGTTGAACAGAGCATCAAAAAGTGATTCTCTGGGAACTACCATAGCTACCACACACACCAGTTCAACAAATGGACACAACAGCACTATAGACATGGCCAAGAGAACTGGTGGACCACTAACTCCTCGATATACAATGGTCTTCTGCATTTGCACTAAGCTTCTTACTCATTCAAGTGCCAATCTTAAGTGTTTGTACCTTGTGAGGGATTCTGCTTTATACCCAGTCAACACTTCTTGTTATCTTGTACTCCGCCTCGATCCAGAAGTAGAGGCGGGTAAGAAATAAATAAAATTATTATTATTATTATTATTATTATTATTATCATCATCATCTTAGTTCTTTGAGTCACTGGTGCAGGAGGCTTTTCTACATTTTTTCCTGCACTCTATGTTTGGCTTTTCCATGTTTAATTTGTATGTGAAAATGCAATAACTACATGTGTCTGGCACTGGGGACAGGGAGTGGGAACAAGCAGCAGGGCATACATCAACGGCAGGCATTGTTGGGCACTTGCTGAAGCCCACACCTCGTGCAGGGGCTCCAAGTCTAATTCTTGGCTCCTCCTGGCCTTGCATCGTTTCCTGTTGTCACTGCTTGTTAACCTGCCCTCTCCAAGTATGCAAGCCATACCCAGAGTGAGAAGACAGAGCATATCCTTCATCTGCCTAGTGCTGTCCCGTTCAGCAGTCGGACAAATTGGTTCGAGAGAGAGAGAGAGAGATGGTGTTCTTATGTTCCTATGAGTGGGCTGCAAAGAGGAAACAGGCCCCCCACTGATGGCATTTTGCCCATGGGTTCTCAAAATCTGGAGCCAGCACTGGGGACAAGATATGTGTCTGGGGGCTCCATGTCACATGGAATCCATAAGACTGTTGCATTTTTCTCTCATCGGATATTTAATACAATGGTGTTTATCGAAAACAAGTCTATACATATGTTGTATAGGTGAGCTTTTCCCTATTTGCACAGAGTTTTCAGTTTTCTCCACGTCATGTGACACCTTAGTATTTTATATAATACCCACAGATTAATATAAAAGTTACCAAAGTAGGACTGAGGGATCTAGTTATCCACATTCTGAATGTTCAAGCCATGCTTTGAATATTCTAATGCAAATTCCCAACCAACATATTTGAGTGATTATACTTCCATTTCTTGTCAGGTTCTCACACATTTTTAGCCCCTACAGATTTAAATTGTTTAATAGGGTTGAATCATGTATTGAGCTTTTCTTTTCTTTTTTAGTCTTCTGGGAAGGTTCAAATTTTGTTCTGAAGAAATCTTTCTTCAAAAATGCACCCCTTTAGTATGAAATTAAACTGCCAGTGCTTCAAATGAATTAGTCCAGTTGCCTACACTAATCTAGAAGAGGCAATCTTTAATCCAGCATGACAATAAAACTAATCCAACACTGAACTCAGTAAGTCAGAAGAAATGAAAAAGAATCAAAGCCATTTGCCACCAGTGTTGATGACAAGCAAATCAACAGCACTTTTTTCTTTTTATATTAAAAAAAATAGAATAACTAGTGTTAATGTTTCTATGAATAACACCCAATTCCATTGTTTTGGACATCCTATCTTTAATTCTTCTATCCTTGCTAAAATTGCTCCCATAAATCCTTTAGAGAGCTTGAAAATCTTTATTTATTTATTTTGTACACCTTAAGTGATATTACAAACAATAACTTTTATACACCATCCTTCAGAGAAATAAATGCAGCTTGTTACACAAAGTCCACTCTTCCCCCAAAACGATTTAATTTTCAAACCCATCCTACACAACAAAACCAATCTAATGTTTATTATTTTTACTGGATTCAAATTCTTACTTCTTTTTGCTGGTTCTTAATCCATTTCTTTCTCTATCTTTAAAGAGTTTTATAAGTCCCTGCAGCTATGTGAGCTGTAGGATGAGAAAGAAACCCCAATCACATTACCAAAATCCAATATATTCTGTTATCACCATGGCTCCTTTTACTCTCTGTTCTTTCCTTAAACTGATTTTGAATATAAGTGACTTCAAATGTAACACAAACAAACACCCATGAAATACACAAGGCTGGATCATACCTTCTCTTGATGTGCACCAGACATACTGCACATAATTCACCCTCTCAACTGACAAGAAATAAATAGGTTGTTTGCTTTATTTCAGTGTACAGTGTGTTTTGAAACTGTAAGGAATCTGGGAAAGCTAAAATAATTCTCTTACCTTCATGAAATGTTGATAGAAATTCAGCACTACTTATAGAAATACCTAGAGGAAGACTTTGGGGGCTTGCTTACTAGTGAAACATTCCTACTGCCCAAGAGAAATAAGAATCCCAATTACAAAATGCGCTGGGGCCAGTTATCAGGTGGTAAAGAACAAGTCAATCATCTCTACCAAAATTATTAAGGGTACAATCTTATGCATGTTTAGACAGAAAAAAGTCCTACAATTCCCAGCATGCTCCAGCCAGCCATGCTAAAGAACTGTTTCCATAATAGGGATCTGTGATCTCGATTTCATCAAGGTTCTCTGTGTTCCACTTCAAAGCTCAGTTCGCCTCGCTCCCCTTTTTGTAGGATCTATTTTTCTTTCCATTCGAAAGGAAAAAGTGTGCATTTTGGGACACATTTTTTAAAAGTGTGCACCCAAATATGTATACACACACACACACACACACACACATAGACTAAACACTGAAAACATGAATTTTGGAGGTGCAGGTAAATCCAGAAAATGTGCTTGTATTTATGTTTGTGTTCAGAAGTGTGAACAGGGCAAATCTGCAAAATGAAGCAAAATGACATTCTCCTACATCCCTATTCCATGGGCAGTGGAACATGAGAATAGCACAAGAGAATCACATAAGATTCTTCCCTTCCCTTCCATGAAATGGAAAATCACACACAGAAGTTGTTTTAGAAAGGAATGCCTGACTTCCCGTGCCCAGCTTGCCTGGGAATTGGGGGGGCCGTTGCGGGTGGGGGCGGAGAGGGAGACGTGGTGGCTCGGGATTCATGAGCCCGGATGGTGCTACGAGGCTGGGAGGGGACCAGCCACTATATAAGGGCCGCATGTCCCTTCCCGCCTCCTCTTTCGCTTGCGCGGCTGGGGCAAGGCTGTGGTGAGGCTGACTGCAGTCGGGCCTCGGAGCAGCATGTGGTGAGCTGGGTTGAGAACTCACCATGGTGAAGAGCGGAAGAGGAGCGAGGAGATTATGGCGGCAAGGAGGACTGGCGGGGCCTTTGGGAGCCGGAGTCCGGAGGAGCAGAAGAGTATCTTCAGCCCAGTTCGGCCGCAGGTTTGATGGGAGGACCGGCTGGTCCTCCCCAGGACTGCGGGAGCCCAAGCGAACACTACAGCTATAGAGACAACTCCCGTTGTTTTCTCTTGCTTGGCATCTTGTTTGTTTTAGTGCCTGGTTTCTCAGCTTGGGGGTGAGCCGCGGAGGTGGCGCCTAGTCCCTGGGTGGGGTGAAATATTAATTTCACTTCCTGCTGGGTGGCTGATTTGTGGGATGCAACGTAAAACTCACGCCCCTATTATTCTCAGTTTGGCAAGCTTAGCTGAAGGAGAGGGTGAAAGTGGGTCCCCTCTGGTATTACTTTAGTACTGCCTAGTGGTTAGAATATTGGACTGGAAGTGGAATCCCTGTTCTCTCATTTCTACTGCTAGTTACAACGCCGCCTAAGAAGGATGTTGGGGGTAAGAAGGGCAAGGGAAAAGCCCAACGCCCACAAATGGCCAAGCAGCCCAGACTTAGGAGGGATTCGTCCTCGAAGGAGGAAATGGACCTCAATATCGCAGCTCTGTTAGAAAGGCTGCAGGCTGTGGAAAGAGATAAAGGTATTCTACAAGTCCCAGCTGTAGTTCCTCAGACTAAGACCTCTGGGAGGCGGCGGCTAACTAGGCAACAGACGCAGGAAAAATTGTGGCAATCTGTTTCTGCCAGGATGGACGCAATAGAGGGATCTTCTAGGCAGGATCGTAAACAGCAACATACGCCAGCGGAGGAGCAGAATGTTACAACTCCTGAAATGGTGGCTGAGGCACCGGAACCAGCGCAACACACTCCCAGGGTGCCAACACCATCGGTCGCCAGCCAAGGTATGTCCCTGGGGTCCAGCCATGCTGAAAAGGCTCATGTGGCTGCTTATCAGCATGTGGGTGCCATTCCTCCTTGGGGGTGGTACCCGTGGTTTCCAAGGGCTTGGTCTCTGCCAGTGGCCCATGTACACAGGGGAGGGCTACAGCCCAGCAGTACCAGCATGGCTGCTGATATCACGCCACCAGCGACTCAAACGTCAGGAGCAGGTGTGCAGGCGCAGTCTGATACAGCAATAGGAGGCAGGGTTGAGTGTGCTGTAGTTATTATTATTATTATTATTATTATTATTTATTACACTTATATACCACCCCATAGCCGAAGCTCTCTGGGCGGTTTACAAAAATTAAAAAGATTGAGCATCAAAAAGACAATATACAAAATTTAAAACCATAAAACAGCTGTCATTAAAACACTTTGAAACATTTTAACTGTTAAGCCTGGCCACAGTGTCAATCAAAACCTCAACTTGAGCTATTAAAATGCCTGGGAGAAAAGAAAAGTTTTGACCTGGCGCCGAAAAGATAACAGTGTTGGCGCCAGGTGGGCCTTGTCGGGGAGATCATTCCATAATTGAGGAGCCACCACAGAGAAGGCCCTCTCCCTTGTTGCCGTCCTCCGAGCTTCCCTCAGAGTAGGCACCTGGAGGAGGACCTTTGATGTTGAGCGTAGTGTACGGGTAGGTTCATGTCGGGAAAGACGTTCCATCAGGTACTGTGGTCCCAAATCGTGTAAGGCTTTATAGGTTAAAACCAGCACTTTGAATCGGGCTCGGAAACATACAGGCAGCCAATGCAAGCGGGCCAGAATCGGTCTTATATGTTTGAACCTTCTGATCCCTGTTAGCAATCTGGCCGCTGCATTCTGCACAAGCTGCACCTTATAACTTGACAACAGCGACACTGCAGGCAACTCAGGAGGCGGCTGGGCTGCAGCCGTCGACTGCAAATGTAGCTTGTGCCATGGTTTGGCAGGGCCCACCTGAAGCCTCCGATGAGATAAATGATCCATTGTTGGGCATCAAGGATCCATATGCAGGTGCAGAGAGGCAGGCTATACCTAAGGGGAGCACATCATCCCCTTTGGGGTTACATCTGCTTCCAGCGACTAGGGAAAAAATCTTGAATGGAGATTACATAGATATTTTCTCACTGCTGTTCCGAGAACTGGAAAGCAATGCAAGGACAAGGCAGGGGACAAAGAAGCAGAAAGACTTCAGAGAAAAAGAGTAGTGAGGCCATGGGCGAACTGGCTTCCTGGATTTTATATATATATGGGTGTAATTCAACAACGTTTTCCAGGACGAAGATACATCTTAACGAAGTATCTTGACATGATTTACCGGGCATATTCCGAATATGAGGGTGGAGTCTGGTTGGCTTATGATGAGTCGTTTCATCATAAGGCTGCATTTGATCATTCCTTGCAATGGAATTCAAAAGATAATGACTTATGGCTGCAATTTATGATGCCGGCCCAGCCTGGTTTCAGTGAACAGGCCAATAGCGGTCATATTTTAGCTAAGCCACAGCCCGCAACCTCATTTCGGGGGAGTGCGGGGCAGGGGGTTCAATCCCGTCAGCCCTGCTGGGAATACAGTTCCCGTGGTATGTGCTCTTGGTCACCTTGTAGATACTGACATGATTGCCTCATTTGTAATGGCCCACACCCAGCAGCAAACTGCCCTAGAGCAAAGGAGGGACGGGGCGCATTCCGAGAGGGTGCAGGAGGTAGAAAGCCAGGTGGGCAGCAACAGCAGCCTCCTCCCAAAGAGCCCCAGGCCAATCAAAATTGAACCATTAAAGAGGCTTCTGGCATTGTACCCGAAACATCAGGATGCCTGTTATTTGGAAGTCAGTTTTGTGGAGGGATTTTGCATTCCTTACAAAGGAACTAAAAGGGCTTATTTTGCAAAAAATCAAACTTCCATTCACCTGAATGAGAAAATAGTGGGGGAGAAAATTAATAAGGAAATAGCTGCCGGCAAAGTGTTGGGCCCATTTCGTGTACCTCCCACAGAAAATTTGTGCATCTCCCCCTTGGGGATTGTACCCAAAAAATCACCAGGGGAATACAGGTTGATTCATAACCTGTTGTTCCCAAGGGGAGGATCTGTGAATGATCATATCCCTGAGCATCTATGTTCCGTGTGATACATATCATTTGATGCTGCAGTGGCCATGGTACGCAAGAGTGGGACTAGGGCTCTCATGGGAAAGTGCGATATTAAGTCGGCTTTCCGCAATTTGCCAATGCATCCCGAGGATTTCAACTTGCTAGGTTTTTGTTTTAAGGGACAATTTTACGTAGATCAAGCACTTCCTATGGGTTGTTCAATCTCATGCTCTGTGTTCGAGAAGTTTAGCTCCTTCTTGGAATGGGCGTTACAGGAAAGGATGGGTTTTGCTGCCTGTGTTCATTACCTGGATGATTTTTTGTTCACTGGAGGTGCTTCGAGCGGCCAATGTTTACACCTGATGCATGAATTCCAAGCTCTAACTGAGGAGCTTGGGGTACCATGAAAAGATGGAAGGGCCAAGCAATAAAATCATGTTCCTAGGAATTGCGATCAACTCTGTTGGACAATGCAGCAAGTTACCTATAGACAAGCTAGCAGCTCTTCAGGCTAGGTTATGGACATTGCATCGGGCCAACAAAGTCACATTGCGGCAATTGCAAGAATTAGTTGGTCATCTTAATTTTGCCTGTCGGGTCATAGCACCAGGTCGAGCCTTCATACGTCGCCTTTGCGATGCAATGAGGGGTCTCAGCCGGCCTCATCATAGGGTTCGAGAAACAAAAGCTATGAAGGAGGACCTCCATGTATGGCTAACTTTTTTGCAGCAATATAATGGGGTATCCTTCTGGAGACAGGACCTCTTGCTGGAAGCCGAGATGCAAGTTCACTCGGACACATCTGGTTCTGTGGGATTTGGAGTGATCCAGGGTGAGCGCTGGTATGCTGGACGGTGGCCCATGGATTGGCAGGTGACTGGAATTTGTAAAGACCTAACATTCCTGGATTTTTTTCCGATTCATGTGACTGTGCACATCCGGGCAGTGGAGATGGCCAATCCTGTGGTCCATTTCTGGTGTGACAATCAGGCCACAGTCCAGGTCATAAACACATTGTCATCTCACAACCCACGTGTTATGGCGGTGCTCCGTGCTTTTACATTACATTGTCTTTGCCACATTTTATTTCAAGCTCACCATGTCCCAGGTTTGAACAATTCTATTGCTTATGCTTTGTCGCATGATCAGGTACAGAGATTTCACAAAATGACACCTGGGGCAAGACAGCATCTGGAAATCATGCCAGTGACTCTGTGGGGGATTGGCGGGATGAAATAGAATGCGCCATGTGGCATTCTGTTGCTTCTAGCACCAGGGCAGCTTATTCTAAGTCAGGTAGGGAGTTCCAGGCCTTCAGATTTAACATCAGTTTGCAACAGCTTTGGCCTATCCCGGCTGAGCATTTACTCCAATTCTGCGTAGCTTTGCATAGGAAAGGCTTAGCAGCACGTACTATAGCAGGTACGTTGGCTGCTCTCACATTTATAACTAAAATATGAGGAGTCAAGGATAATTTGGGGGATTTTAGGGTCAGGAGTGCTCTTTAAGGGTGGGCCAGAGCAGTCCTGCATGTCCGAGACAACAGGGCCCCGGTATCTCCCGACTTTTTGGCTGGATTGAAAGCGCAATGGCCTTCCTTGTATCAATCTTCCTACAAGGCAGAATTATTTCATGCCACAACATTGACTGCATTTTTCAGAGCATTCAGGGTGGTGGCTGTGTCTAAAAGAGACAAGTCCAGCAGAGCCCTCCAGTGTCAGGATATTCAATTTACCCCACAGGGACTGCGCATATGTTTGTGGCGGTCCAAGACAGATCAAAAGGGGTGTGGTGCAGATGTGTTGCTTCACCCTGCTTTAATTGACAATTTATGCCCAGTCACAGTGATGAGAGATTTCTTACCACTATGGGGATGGGAGCCTGGCTGGTTGTTTTGTCATCAGGATTATACACCCTTGACAAGATACCAATTCTGGTCCATTACTAAAAGAGCTCTGCAGTTGCTAGGGTTAGTCAATTTTCGATTGGGCACACACTCTTTTCGGATTGGCGTGGCTTCTACTGCTGTGGCATTAGGTTTTTCTTCCCCACAAATACAGGTGGTTGGTAGATGACGGTCCAAGGCATTTCAGACATACGTCAGACAGCTACCAAAATAAGTATGATACTTGTTCAACAAGTACTAACAACTCCGTGTCTATTCTAGATCACTAGAGAGGCCATGCCCAGTCCAGGTGATCATATGCAGACATAGTATGATCTTCTGGGCCAGTCGAAGGGCTTCAAAGTCCAGCTTTGGAACCCAGCTTGGGATGAGCCGGTATGCCGACATACAGTGGTTGGGCAGATGCGGCTTGCATTGGGAGCAACTCTTCCCCACTTTGTTTCAGCGATGTGCAAGCGGTGCTCCCCCTCAGATTCTCTTGATACATCTAGGGGGAAATGTTCTGGGGTTGCTGAAAGGCAAACCCCTAATCCTTCAAGTGATTGCTGATTCTCAGATCTTACGGCAGAGGTGGCCTGGTGTGCGGATCATGTGGTCTTGTATAATCCTGAGGGTAAATTGATGAGAGGGCATGGATCATCGAGACTTGGAAAAGGCTTGAAAGAAAGTTAACATTGCAATCTTTAGGGACTTGGTTAAACACTGAGATGTTAGTATTTTACATCCTGCTATAATTTCAGCATGGAGGGAGCTATATAGGCAGGACGGGGTTCATCTAACTGACCTCGGTAATGATTTATTTCTGGCAGATCTGCAAGGGGGTTTGAGGAAGGTAATATTTCATAATTGGGGGGAGCAACTAAGCAAGGAACTTGTCGCACCCTATGGCGGATATCTACGGGCATACAGAGAGGGGTTTAGGGTTGGTGAGCATTCACAGGCACTGTTCCGGTGATCAGTAACAGATGAGGCTTCCAGCTCTGAGCCTTGCAGCCTAGCTGGGAGATAAGGGTTACCTTTGGGGTCAACCTTCCTCACCTACTCGGAGTTGTGCGGCCCGGGAGGAGGTGACACGGAAGACCTCCCGACCCAAAAGGGAAGTCTGGTGCCGTTGCGAATATCAGCGCCGCTACATGGGCTAAAAATGCTCGCCCTGTTATGGTGACGGCCAGTTTTGGCCAAACTGGATGCCTGAAATAGCTTTCACCCCCTTTGCAGATCTTAAATAAATGTAGCCCAAGTTTTAACCCAACTCTTTTGTCTCGTCTTGTTATTTCCACCCTCCCTTCCGCAAATAGTCAATCTTATTACTCCTGCATTATAATGCACACAGAAGCAGACTGCTCAAGTTTGTAGAAGCTATTTGTGGAAGTGAGCCACTTATTATAGGAACAGATTCTGGAGGGGGTTTGAGATGTATAATGCTTCAATGTTCAAGAGGAGACACCAAACCATGTTGACCAGGTTATACCCCAAGGCACCACCAAGTGTTATATGGTCAACAAGCCATATAACATGTACAGTATGTGCTATCCCACATGTCTAACACCTAAACTCCATATGAAAAGGATATACAGTCTCATAGATCAGAGGCTTTGTGTGATATGTACCTCAATGGTGTAGTTCAGATGTTATGAAAATGAGCCACAGGGAATTTTGGGCTTACATGTTTCTGTCATCCCCCTTTATGCATGACAGAAGTAGGGATGGGTGTAATTTTATTTTGTTTTGATAATATTTTAGCAAAATATGCAAAGTAACCATATTCAGGACAAAAAGAACTATTTATTTATTTATTTATTTATTTAAAATTGAATGTGGGAATAACCAAAATGGACAGATTTGTCCATCCAGGCCCAGGGCCTTCGCTACTCTGGGAACTTTAGCTAGTGCAAAAAATGGCTCCAAGAACACTAACTGGGACAAGGTGCCATGATTATATATCCCCAGACTTCTTTCACTTGCACTGGCTTCCAGTTCATCTCCAGAACCAATTTAAAGTGCTGTTAGTGAACCTATATGGCTTTACACTGCTTGAGATCTCAGTACCTGATGGAATACCTCCTGCCATATGTTTCTGCCCATACTTTAAGGTTGTCCACAGAAGTTCTTCTACAAGTGCCCAATTATTCTGAGACTCAGAGGGTGACAATAAGAGGGAGATCTTTTTCAGTGATTGGGGGTATCTATACGAGGTCACGTTTACGTCCCGAGCCCCCACTATCCCGCACTTACACTCCTGCCAGTTGTCTCCATGACAAGGAGCACAAGTGCGGGATTTGCAGCCGAAGCAGCTGCCATTGCCACTGGGCCCATGCCACCATGCCTGTGCACCACTGCGCAACCGTGCATCTCCCACTTTTTAAAAAAATTAAAATATAGTTTTACGTTTATTCACTTCTCCAGCATGAACGTCCTTCTGTCATGCCGAAGAGGTGCAGAGGTGTCATTACACAGGCCCTGGGGTGTGTCCAAATGTCCCTTCTGCCAGGCCAGAGAAGTGCAGAGGCATTCCAGCAGCCATTCAGCTTGCTAGTCTGCACCCTCCTTCCCCTTCTTCCTGTCCGGCCATGGTGATCAATCAGGAGTTGCTATTGGCCAGGACACACCTCCGGCGCAACTCCGGAGTAAGACGACAGACGGCAAATGCACATTTGTTCCTTGCTCACAAGGATGTTTTTAAACTGGATCTTCAGGGGAATGCCCTGGGATGGCTCCACAATGTCTGCTACATCATATAAATGACCTAGGGCCACCGTGGAGCCATCACGGGGCTTTCCCCTCATCAAGACAACCCTGTGATCCCTCAGCTCTGGAAAGCTCACTGTATGTAGGAAAGCTCACTGATACCCACACTGCCATCTTTTTGGTGTCTGGCTAAGACTTTCATGTTCTCTTCAGCTTTTAATTTTTTTTGTTGTCTTTTACAGTATTTTAAAATATTTGAGTATTTTTGTTTGTATATCTTCATCACTGCAACTTGGTTTTACCTCTTAGGCAGGATCTACATGTCGTCCTCAATGTGCCCTCCCTGCGCCACAAGCCACTTTGGAGCGCTTCACCCCACCTAGTGTGGATCAAGCCTCGGAGGCTCTGCCCACGCCCACGCCGCCGCAGCCGCTGCCCTTTCATCCAGGCCAGTCCCGGGGTGGGAGGAGGGAGGGGGGAGGGTTGTAAACAAAAGCCAGCGATTGGGAGAGGGATTTCCAATTGCTAGCTTTTGTTTACAACCCTCCCTCCTCCCTCCCTCTGACCGGCTGGGATGAAAGGGCGGTGGTGGCGGCGAGAGCGCGAGCAGAGCCTCCGAGGCTTGAGCCACACTAGACGAAGTGCAGTACTCCAAAGCGGCTTGTGGCGCAGGGAGAGCGCATCAAGGACGATGTGTAGATCCGGCCTTAGATGCTGTGTTGGCACATATTAGTTCTATGCTGTTGATTCTATTGTGATCTTGTTTGCAGTTATCATTATTATTCTAATGCCTATGAGGTGTTTAATGCATTTAATTAATAAATTAATAAAAAATAAATAATATTCTGGCTTTGAATCCTTATGTATTCAACCATGTTGGTGTTCAATTAGGGTTGCCACCTCTTTTTTCTGACATGCTCCCCATCTATAACAGCTATATGGCAAACAAATACATTATGGTCCTTTCCATGTTGGGTATAGCTGTACCTATTCAATTTTGCTGATTCAGACAGGTGAATTTTTCATTTCAGTTAGTTTTGATAATTTACCAAAATTTGCAAAGTTCATATTCAGGAAAAAAGAATTTAAGAATTAACAAATTTGAATGCAAGAGAAAGCAAAACTGTCAGATTGCCCCATCGCTAGAGAGAAGGCTATTGAAAGCTCATACTTTCACTTATGAATAAAATACAATTTTCCATCCTTTCCAAAGCCAGAACACTGGTTCATTATAATGATGGTCAGTTAAACCAGGATCAAATTATGGTTTGCTATCCTGTTTGGTAACAAACTGCACTCAGGATGCAATCCTATGCATGTTTAGACAGAAAAAAATCCTATAACTGCCAACATGCTGGGACTTGTAGGACTTTTTCTGTTTAATCATGCATAGGATTGCACACTTAGTTATATGGAGATTCTGCTTAGATGGCAATCTGTTATACCAGAATATAAAGCTGATTTGAAAATGGTGGAAGTGAAAGTCTTTGACAGCAAGGAGCAGCAAGATAAATGTGTCTGACAGCAGCATACAAGGAGAAACCTGATGACATCATGGGGGAATGGGGATCATCTTTCATGCTAGGAAATGTCAGGACCAAGGTGGAAGGGTAGCCTTCTTCTCAGTGAGAATAAAAAAGGCAAAGCAAGCATGCAGGGGATTTGATTAAACCAGCTGTGTGCTCCTCAGGCCCTTGGGAACAGATGGTGCTCCGGTATTTGACCCCTACTCAACTAGTGCTGTATTTTCAGGCTTCCATGTAATCTGTGCAATGACTCTTTCAACTTGCTACACTAAAATCTTTAGATCATGGATTTTCTTTCTGCACAGTGGCCTATTATTCAACGGGGAGCATTCAATGCTGTTACAGTGGCTACCATGCTAGATGCAGACTCTGGGAGAAGGTTTCATATCTGAACTCTGTCATGGACTCATGTGTCTAAATCTGCTTAACACACACACACACACACACGCAGAACAAAAAAAAGTGCAGGGGTCTCAAAACAATGGCTGCTCGGGGGTGGGATGGAGAATGTAATAGGGTATTTTGTACATGAATGCATCGGTCCTGTTGTCTGGCAAGGACTTGTGCACTAAATGGTTTTACAAGATGCAAGGATGCTAATGATATATCTAGAGGGCCTTGATCTTTTCTACTGCCAGGGACTTCAGCTATAGTGTCAGACATAGCAATAACAGTGCATTCAGAAGGAGGTGTGGTGAAAGAAGGAGAGTTGTGATGGTATTCCTCTTCATATTCACATTGCCAAGACCTGAATGCACATCTTGAACCAGTGCAAGGTTGTCCTCTAAAACTAAGAATCCAATTAAAATAATATTATATTATATTCAGTGTATATCCTCAAGAGACAGCCGATGCTATTGATAGGCTGCTCATGTGACCAACGTACACAGCCAGAATGCAAACACAATCATACGTTGGGGAAAGCAATCAGGATTCCCCCCTGAAAATGGGAAGGAGAAATGTGTAGGTAATATTGAAGATGACCAAGAATGAAACCCAACAGTGACCGAGGTCCAATCTGGGTGTCAGACGCATTTGCCGAGATAATAGGGGATGTGGAAGTAGAAGACACTTGAAGAATAGAAATAGCAGGGAAGGGACCTTTGCTTTTTCCTTGCCTGTCAGTTCTCCCATTCAAATACTCCTCTAAAGGTGCAATCTTATGCATGTTTAGACAGAAAAAAGCTATATAACTCCCAGCATTCCCCAGTCAGCAGTGCCGGCAGTTGTAGGGCTTCATTCAGCCCAATCAATCCAAACATGCATAGGATTGCACCCTAAGTTTTCCATCTCCAAGGCTCACTTCTGATTTCAGGACCCAACTGGGAGAAAACCTTTTATAATGATGTGGGGTGGGGACATTTGCAAGGGAGAATCCACTGGCAGAGGAAAGGTTAAGCACCGTCATTCCACCTGCAAGTCCCCCTCTTCCACTCCTGCATTAGCATTTCAAGCTGAAGATTAGGTTGGAAACCCTCTGTTTTCCTTGTAATGTCTAGTTTGCCCCACCATGATCATAAGTCCCCAGGCAGACCAGTCCATACCCAGATCTTCACCTTTTGTAGCTCCTTAGTCCTGGCAGGCAAGTTTTATCAGTGTTCCAACAGTTATCAGTGAGAACTACAGTCATGTCTGTGCTATAAACAGAATAGTGAGTGAGTGGGTGAATATCCAGATAAATGAAGGAATAATGCCAGTGAAAGGTCACAATCAGGTCAGAGAAAGCAGAAGAGACCAAGCCAGAAGAGGCAGCAAATCCCAAAGCAGCTGAGGAAGATGAAGATCTGAGAAAGAGAATACTGAATCCAGAGGAAATATAAAGGTCACATCATGTTCAGCATGGAACTAAAAGATAAGCGATTTCAGCTGTAGAATAAGTACTCCTCATCTGAGTAAGGGTATTAGGATTTGTTCAATAATAAATATTGCAACTTGCCTCATCATAAGCTACTGGCTGACATGGCTGCTGTCTTTGCCTATCAGTACAATCTGGATCTTTTAAAAACACGTCTGTCCTTTTATTACTATACTAATGGTACTCAATTAGTTGAAGTGGGACTAACTCCGTTCACACCTAAATACTTCAGCTTAAATTGCATGTTCCTTTCATCATAGTTCTGTCGCAGTTGCTCAGAAGGTGACAAAAGGCATGGAGTGAAAATAAAATATTGAAGACAGTCAATCCCTCCAGATAACCCACATTCCCTCTCCCTTTCATCTCCTTAGTGGGAGATGCTATACTATCAAATTAAGCAATTTAGGAGCAGGGGTGGTGAATAAATGGGTACAATTGGGGCTTTCCAGTCTCATCACTGTCACATCTAACAGGGTAGGACAGGAAATTACATATTCACAATAAAACGGAAACAACAACACAAGCAATTTTAAGAGGATTTACATATTTGTTTTCAAGAAGGAAAAGCAAGTTAATAACTCCATGCATTCCTGCAATAAGCTCCACTTTCCCTAGACCATTCCTTCTCCTGGCTAAGTCTACACCCACATTCGCAGCATAGGATATAATTGAGTTGACTTCCTTGTGAACATCAGGAAAGACACATTCCCAGGTTCAATTCAAGATTAGATAAAATTGTCACAATCATGATATTTGGAGACTATGGAGATCTTAAGACTAATAATCTTCAAATTTCAGATTTGGATTTGTTTCATTTGAAACAGTTATAGTGTTTAATTTATCCTGCACAAGGCAATCAAAGGTTAAGTTTCAAAATTTAATCTTGACAAAATTAAAATTCTGCATTTGGACAGCAGGGCAGGGGGCAGGAAATCATTTCTTCACTAAAATGAATATTGAGGAATGCCCAAAGAAAGGCCTTTGGTTTGATCCAGTGTGGCTCTTTGTATATTCTTAAAAAGAGGCTTGAAGTTTACCCATCTGTATTAAATCTGGCAGCATTAATACTTGTGATTTTAGTGATGTGAGTATGATTGGCAAAAAATCAATTCATTATCAAGATTGCTCAATGAAAACAAGAGCAGGAAAAGACTAGAAAGATGAAGCTGGTGATAAAAACAAATGAAACAAGGCTGCAACAATGTTGTCTATTTCAGGGTCAACTTTGCAAACCAATCATTATTTGTCATTCTACATTAAAATTTCACCCACTTCACAGAAGTGCTGGAACTGGTGTCTGCTCAATCAGTGTGAGCTTTAAAATCCAGCACACTACAACTGATATCCGTTCAGAGCCACTTTGTTAAGCAACTTCCTCTGATGGCCTTACCAGGGCTGCACCACTACTCAACATCTTATCCATTCTCAGCTGTATCTCCACAATATATTAATTAAAAGAAGAGTAAATGCAGAAATAATGACAAGCAGCTACTCCCATAGGCTGCCTCTACAAGAGAGGTTTAATGCTCTTTCAAGGCGCTTTAAAAATTTACCTCTACAAGAACGGAGTGCAAATCGGGCATAGAGGCGCGTTATCTCTCCGATTATGCGCATTATCGAATGCGCATTAAACAGTGAGTTTTATTTTGCTCCGGCCGTTAAAGCACATTTTGCCTATGTGAACAAGCGCTTATGCGCATTAATGACTTGTAAAGCGCATTTTGGTCATCCGTTAATGCGCTTCGCCGCCTCTCGCCGCCTCTCGTGCAGAGGTATTAGGCGTAAATGCGCTTCTGTGATTATGCACATAATCGCCTAACCAGGCGCAAAAGCGAATCCTTGTAGAGGGGACCATAGCTGCCAATGGAATGGTTTGGTGACACAGCAATTAGACAGGGATGGAAAAGAAGATTGTTTAGAAAGATGTTTCTGAAGAGAAGAATTGGTAGGAAAGAAAGAGTGGTTATGACCATGTGATATAATGTTCTGCCTAAGCCAGGACATAGTGCTGTAAACATTCTTGCACCATCCTTTGTGTCAGGGGGTATGAACTGAAGTGACATTCCCTGAGTTTCTGGTTTGTATCCACCTGTATCATTTGGCTAGCGCAAATGATGTTGCACTAGTGGAAACTGGGTTCCGAACTATGTGCAAGAGGACAATCTAATTAAAGTTACAGTTGCACAAGGGGTTACACAACCAGTTGCACAACTCCTTGCACAAGCATATTGTGCAATCACATGCACAATGGAAAGGTTCAGTCAAGCTCTGCTAGCACTATTTTAATTTGTGAAATGACACAATTGCACACTGCCCAAAATGCTGGAGATACAAATCCATCTGGGCTTGCCTTCCTATTGCTGTTCTGAGGTCCAGAGGAGAGGGATCCCTCCCCTTAACTATAGTGATATGTTTTAATTTAGCATTCATGTTTTCCACATGCAGCATTGCACCAATGCAAAAAATGTTTCTGATACTGAGGGGCTATCTATACGTTCCCTTTGCCCTTGGTTGGCTCCAAATCCACACTGTATCAGTTGTGTGATGCAGCTGCTGATTTGGAGCCACCCCAGGGCAAAGAAGTGAAGATGCGGAGCAGAAAAGTTGGCTCTTCCATGTCTGTCCTCGCTTAGGCGCTGCCCTGGGGGACATTCCCAGGTGAAAGGCAACTTGCCATTGGTCACTGGAAGCCACAAGAGGGGGAGGGGGCAGGCCCAGCAAGCCTAATGGCTGATTCGTATGTATAACTTGCTCCCATCCCGCACCAGCGATACCATGGGAGCTGGTGATGGAGCAGCACCAACTTAGCACCGTGAAGACAGCCACTGACATGGGGCTAGGACACTACTAACCTGACTGATACTCATTGCTCATTGTACACCTTTTTCTATCAACATTTGTCACTCCTTGTGTGGTAAAATACAAATGTTATGTACTGTTAAAGCAAAGTAAGGGAGAAACCAGACATGGATGACTTGATTAAATACAAGCCCCCTCTCCATTTAGCTATAAAGCGGGGGTGGAGGTTAACTTTTTATACTAGAAGGAATGTGTGTGTGTGTAAAATTCAAATCTGCAGCCTCCGCCCCACTTTATCTTGCTGTGCTCTGCTGCTGTAAGTCATTTACTCCCCGCCAACTCACTGACAGTATTGGAGCCAAGCTCAGTAAAACAGCTTATAGCACAGGAGCAAGGTGAAAGTGAACATGAGTTTTGTTTCTTTTAGAATAAAATATTATTCCACCTTCCACTTTTGCTTTACAGACAAAGCTGAACATATAGACAGGTCCAGCACTAGGATAAATCGTGCCCCCAGGTAAGGGATACCTTCCTGTGGTCAGTTTTGCAGGGACACCCAGGGGATCTATGGGGCCTGGTGCAGGTATGAAGTTGGGGCCCCTACTGCTGCCCCCTGCAAGGACCTATTCATTTGTGTATAAAGCTGGGAGTCACATGCAAAAATTATTGCATACATGGACCATATTTGAAATGTGAAATGCTCGGTAATGTTGCCTCAAAGTAAAGCTGTTTTCCACTGATGTTTACCTAGCACAAATGACACCAAAGTGGAAACTGAAAACGAACCATACTTTAAAGCTAACTGAAGATCATTTTTGCAGTTTGTACCTGAACAACCTGTAGAACCTTGAAAGAATGGTTATAGACACTTGCTTTTTGCCACTCAAGCTCATTGCAGACGGTACATTCAAAACACACAGCCACTGAACTCAGGTCTGAATGAACGCACATGGCGAGCTGTTAATAAATTCATATAAAATCAAGGGTTGGAGGGATCGACCTCAAATTTCATACACATACTTAGGCATACCCCATAAGCACTGTGACCAAGTTTCAAGCCTCTAACTTTTAAAATACAGGTTATAGGCATTTTTCTTTAAAAATAGGTCTGCAAAAATATCATTTTTTCACGATAATTATCGTGAAGACGATACGGTTCACCTACGATATGAATGAAGACAATATTCTTTTTTGGTCCGAAATGATGATAACGATAAACGACGATATTTTTCAGTGTGCACACCCCTACCACCCACTGCTGGCATGCAGTCCAGAAAGAAGGAATATAGCCTTCAATGGGAAAAAGGTTGCCCACTCCTCAATTCATGGCTCATCCCTAGTCCAAGTACCAACACTTCATGCATTACCTCATGCTTGTTGAAGAGGTTACATTCCTATACCAATCTCAGCTATTTGCAGTCTCTTTACAAGCAGGAGTATGCTCAAAGAGAGGAGAACTACATAAATTTGCTTTTCTTGCTAGGGTAGATTGAAATAGTAACTGTGGTGGCTCAACCAGCCATGGCAACTAAACAGCTAAATTGCTGGTAGCATTGGCTTTCCCACTACTTTTCTGGAAGGCTCAATCAATCTTATTCTTCATTTAGAAATACACTCTAGAGACCAGAGCCTGGAAATCCCTTTCTAGGAATAGCCAAGACATTTACAGTTTGAGCAAAAGCTGTTAAACTAAAATGCATGGATTTAAACCAGATTAATCTAGATTTAAACTAGATTCTGTGTGTGGATTCATTATTTACAGTATTTATATTCTCCACCTTTTCACACAAGCAGCCTCAAAGCAGCACACAGCAATAAATGAAGCGGTACAATACCAGCAAACAACAATAAAAGTGAAAGGATAAAAAGAGAAGATGTAGTACTAGTAGCTACATACGAGGTTTTGCTTCCTGGCTAGGCCTGTATTTTGCAAGCGCACAGCCTCATGCATGCATGGAATGTTACAGGGGGTCAAGATGATGATGATTTGAATTTGGAGCCCTCCCATGTGTTTCCCGCCACTTCTTCCATCTTACCAGAAAAAAAACACTTAAGGAAGAAAAGACAGGATATCTACACAATGCCTTTTGAGTGTTCATACTAGGGCCAGATCTACACCAAGCAGGATATGACACTTTGAAAACAGTTTGAAAACTGTATATGGAGTGTGTCCTGGGCCCCAACAGTTATCACTACCATTTTAAAGCAGAAGTGTAGATCCTGCCTAGGAGTCATCTGTCTGGAAGGCCTAATGTTCGGCTATGTGGGTTACCAAACAGTGCACTGCTGTTTTCACCAGCACTAAAACATCTCGGCCATATGAGAGAAAAGAGCTACTTCTCATGAAATTAAATGCTTCAACTGAATTCAAAGTGCAGCATTGTCATTCAAGTTCAGAATTCAACTTAGAGGGTTGTACGCACAATCCAGCTTTCCTTCACTGCCAATGCAAAAACGCTGAAATCAATAAGATACAATATAATTAAATGTTTTGACATGTGCTTAACTATTTTAAGTGTACACGAAAACAATATCCTTGAAATCTTGAGATAAAGGTTATAATCATTTTCTGCAATGCAACTGGCAGTTATAGAAAGACTTCGAGGCATTCTGAATTAATTGTGCAGTTGTAAGGCTATGGTTGCATCATTTTCCAAAACCAAGAGCTATAACGTTCATAAGTTTAACATATGGACGGAAAATTATATGAGGCAAAAAGCTGCTCACATTCAGACAGACTGATGCAAAGGAAGCGCCATATGTAATGTACAAAAACAAGGGATGCATGTACCCTTGTTTCAAAACAACACCAATGGTGACTTATACCAGCTGTCCCAATCAGAGAGAGAAGACAAACACGTTGCAAACACATCCAACCCGTGACTCCTGACATTATCTCTCAATGTACCAGCAGGCAACTGTGGAATATGTACACAAATGAGCAAGTCATTTAAGACAGGCATTCACAAATAGCAAGACATTGCATTCAATGGCTGATGATTAGGTAGTCAATAATGAGTCCTAATGGAATATTATTATATTGTGAACAAACTAATTAGAGTAAAATCTCTAATGACTGTTTGGCAGCAAAAGTATTTCAGAGGCACAGCATTGTGTCCTAACATTCCTGGCTAATTCTTTTGCTGAAACTCCATGCACTGCAAACCGTTGTAATACATGCCTACTAAAACTTTTGAAAGACATGGAGGAAGGGATAAGTCACTCATAATGGACTTTACTGGGATCAGTATCTGAAGAAATGTGTTGATAAGGGCACAGAACTTAAATCTGGCTTTCTTGGTAGCACACAGAGACTGCTGCTCAGACTTCTGGAATTACATAGAAGTAAAACTCTCATGCCACATAATGTCAAATTTAATGAGCCTGATTTAGAAGTGGATTATGCTGCCCTGAAATGTGAAACTTATTTTGAAGAGCTTCTAAAGAACCTTGATCCAGAGAAACAATTCCCTGTACAGCACCAATAGCCAACTGAAAATATAACTAGGAGTTTAGCGATAACAAAGGGAAGAAGGAAGGAAGGATTCAAAAGGTACCTAAATTATGACATACGTATACAGACATTTAAGCAAAATAAAAACACCCGGAATTAATGGCATTACTGATGGGCACTCAGCATTTTAATTATATCCATTTTAGAAGTTCACTTTTAAAGAATTTAATTGTTTCTCTCCCCCTACCCCCCACCCCAATCCACATTGAATGAAGGGGGGGAATGGGTTCGAACAGGGAACAACTTTATATAGCTTAGCAGAATCTAGAGTTGGGTGAGAATTTTGATGGTTTCATTTTTTTAATGCAGATTTACCAAAGTTTGTACATTTCTATATAAACAGGGTGGAAAGAACTTGAGGGTTGTTTTTAAAAAAATCAAATATAGGAGAAACCTAACAGATTTATCTATCCAGGCCTAAAACTTTGAGTGTCTAACTCTTCAAAGTCTGGCTTTGAATCCCTAAGTATTCGACCATGTTTTTAGTGCTGAATTAGGATTGCAAACTCTATTTTCATCTTTAACAGCTATATGGCAGGCAGGTACAATATGATGCTCTCCAAGCTGGAATTAGCTGCACCTGATGAATTTGGCCAGTGCAGATCAGTGTGAATTTAGTTTCAGTTTGCTTTTGATAAGATTTACCAAAATTCACCCATTTCTTCATATATGGGATGGAAAGAACTTGAGAAATTTGAATGCAGGAGAAAGCAAAACTAACAGATTCATATATCTCTAGAAACATCTGCAAGAGGAACACGTTAGCCCTTGGTTAATAGCAATAAGTGTGGGCTCCTTTTCTTCAGGAGATTGATCTCACTTGCTGCCTGGAGAGGGTGACAGCAGCACCCTTACTCCACTGATGAATGAGGCTGCTGTCTGCTTGTGTTTGTCCTGACCAGCACACATGAGGGGTCAGCTGGATGCCTCAGGGTACTCACCAAACTAAGCTTTGCTTGTCTTCTCAGACGATACTGTGTCTGCTTGTTGTAGCAGGGTTTAAGCTGATCAGCTGAATAAATAATGACACACCTCAGGAACAACATGAAGTAGGTGAAAAAATACACTTTCTTCTGGCCAGTTTCAAAGGTGCCCATCTAGGGATGTATAACAATTTTGTTTATGTTCGTAAATAATGCAAAAATATCATGTTTACATTGTGAGCACAAGCAGTAGATTTTTTCCCCAAACAATGTTCACAAATTAATTAAAATTGCAATCACATAAAATTGCATCTTTGTTAAAAAAAATACATGTTAATACTTTAATAATGAAGAAAATGCACACTTATACAAAACATACACAGAAATGTGGATTTTTTTCCTGTTCAAAATGACTTTTCCTGTTTGAACGAAGAAAAAATGAAAATGGGAAAGATCTTCATGCTACTTTGAAGAGGGGAGGGGCAAATCTGCTAGCTGCCGGGGAGGAGTACCAAAATTGAATACATCATGAACAATAAACTCTAAATGTTACATGCAAATAATACTCTCAGTAAACATCTTTATACCATATTATATCTGATTTTCTATTTGTTTGTTTGTTTTTACTGTTCATTCTGTTTCTGTAGTGCTCCAAAGATGGCATCTAGCATTAGTCCTACTTAGATTAGACCCATCAAAATGAATGGGACTGAAGTTAGTCACAACTAACTAAAGTCCCATTCATTTCAATGGGTTTGTGGGACAACACATGGTACAACCTTGAGTGCTTTAAGCAAAAAATTAGTACACTATCTCTGTACTTCAATTATTCCAGATGGGCCTGTTTTTCTATCCGTTTTATATTTACAAGTAAATCCTCAAGTAAAACTTGATATTAAGTGAAGAATTGCTATCAAATTGCTGGGGTTCCCCCCCACTTAAGTTTCTTACAGTGCAAGTGTATACAGTTCTACTCAAAGTAAGCCCCATTCAGTGGGGCATACTCCCAAGTAAGTGGGCATAGAACTAACCTGGCAATGAGCCCCCTTGATCTCAGTGGAGCTTATTTTCTACATGTACAGAATTACACTGTTGGGGACCAATCCTGTGAACCGCTGTCTGATGCTACAATGTATAGGTTTTAGCTGAAGGGCTTAGTGTACTGGTAAGAATCCTGGATTCATCAGGAGCAATGTCCAGTCCTTGCCCACATTCCTAGGAAGACTCATAAACACTATGCAAGTGTCCCTATGTGGCTACAGCAAAGGTAAATAAGCATTATTATAGCCTGAAACAAACCCTGAAGGGTTTTATTTTAGAACGGCCGTACTATTGATATCACTGTTCCTGATTTCCATGCTACTAAAAAGCATCAATGGAATGGTTATGTTTTACTTTCAAAGCACAGGATACTGTTTTGGCTGTTACAGCATATGCCATTTTGATATCTGAAATTAATCTCTCCAATAAGTTCGCAATCAAAGAATGCCATAAGGGCTTCTAATTCAGTGTCATCAATGATATATATGGCTAGAGACCGATATTTGAGTTATTAAATAATGTTTCTTTGATTTTTGATAAGGCTGCTCCCTTCCCCTATCAATGTTCCGTCCAATTGGCATAATTCCTAGTTTCTGAAAATAGTTTTTGATCATGTTCAAGTAGCTTTAAAACTGCTCTTACTAATCATTCTTTTTTTTAAGAGATAGGCAAACAAAATAGAAGTATGTGTTATGAATTTGGGCATTTGGGGGGGGGCTCACAAACACACATATACACAGACAGCATGAACTAGGCCACTAATGCTGCTGCAGCTTTACTTTTTTCCTATTTAAGTTGATTGGAAATAGAGTTAGAAAAAAATGGACTAGAAATAGAAATCCAGAGACAAAAATTCTGCTTCAACTTTCAAAACAATATGTACACATAAGCCTCTCTTATCACTCCAGCTTCTAGTCATACGTATGTCTCCGTCATGCCCATTCTCTTCCAGTGACTTCCCCTTTCAGGCTTCTTCTTCATGCCTTCTACTCTTGTCCTCTTTCCTATGGACCATTCCTTATACCATCCTTTCTTTCAAAGCTCCCATTTGCTTGTCTCATCTCCGTGTTCCTCAGGTCCCTTAGTCTGTTCTTACAGACGTTCCCTTTTTAGGATAAGTGCAGGTGAATTAATGGTAGACAAAGATCCTCTGCCTGTCCCACACATTTGTGACATTAGGACAGGTCAGCTAGTCACTGCCAGAGATTCACCATGTCCAGGGCCAGCAGAGCAGGAAGAGTGGCAAATTGTGTCACTTTCCCCATATCCTTGCAAGGAGGACCTGCAGCTGCTTCCCCACCACTTCCAGCAGGTGCTCTGAAGGGCCCTGCCAGGCCAGCTGCTCTTCCACTGGGGCATTTGTCACAGCAAGAGAACAGTGTGGCTGCAGGCACAGGGGCTTGTAGCTGCACATATTTTGCAGGAGCCCCATGTTTGATAAGGGACAAAAGGAAGGAGTGGGTGTGGGCAAGAGCAAGCGTGTAGGCAGCAGGCACCGGGGGAGTGCACAGCTGGGCAGTTGCAGCAGCAGGATGGTTGCTTGAGGTTTCAAGATACGTTGGGCAGGGCCTGGCCATGTCCACTATGGCCGGATCTACATGTTGTCCTCAATGCGCCCTTCCTGCGCCACAAGCCGCTTTGGAGCGCTGCACTTCGTCTAGTGTGGCTCAAGCCTCAGAGGCTCTGCTCGCGAGGGCGCATCGAGGACGACGTGTAGATCCTGCCATTCTCTCTGTGGCCTAAAACTCTGCTGACCAGCTGTCCTCTAGCCCACTAACCCCCCCACACACACACACACAGAGACAATCAAGGCCACAGAAGAATGTCCATGAAACCACATGACAGGGAAGAGGAAAAGCATCAAGAAAGAAAAGTCCTACATTACAAGGAACAGCAGAAACTCAAGCTCACATATCAGATTCCTTCTTATCTCCAGATAGGGCATTTTGTCTCACTTTAAGCAAAAGTCGTCTACCACAGCTTTCTAAGCAAAATGTTTGGGGAATGCAGCTTTTAGCTCTGTAGCTTCCTATATCTGTAGTTGGAGATCAGCATGACAGCCTCCAGAGGCCAAGCCAGAAGTATTTCAAAAGACTCTGCGTTAGGGTCCTTTATGCAACTGTGATATTCTGCATGCAATCTTTTGAAAATATTTTAGAATGGCAAATGAGGGGAATAACTACCACCCTTGCACAGCTACCTGAGGGAACAGAAAGCGATTAGATGATAAGAATACTGAGAGGTATGATTCACATACAAAAGTAACAAACTCTAACTAGAGATGGGTGAATCTGCCAAGCTCAGTTTCACTCCAGTTCTCATTTTTCCAATGCTAATTTCATTCCATCCTGATTCCACATCAGATTGCTTTTTCTTTTAGTCTGCATGAAAATGTATATGAATTCTTGTGTGCATTTTTTTCCAAATGTGTTCATTTTTGTACACATGTTTTCCAGAGAGTTTGGCTATTGGGTGGTATAGAAATGTAATAAATACATAAATACATTCATAAATGTACACATTCTTCTCCACTGAATAAAGCATTTCTGTGCACATTTTTACAAATATACACATATTTGTGCACACTGGTTCACAATTTTTGGTTGCAGTTTTTTTTGCGAACTGTAACTTCAGAAATGTATACATTTCGGTGGCAAAGTGCATTCTGGTTCATGTTTATGTTGAGGTAGTGCAAATTTGGTAAGTTCTCATTAAAATTTGGATCAAATGCATTCCTTACCTGTCTCTAGCTCTAATAGCATGTAAGCACCAAATAGGTTCATCACAATCTGAGCAATATCTACCCAGTAGTACAAAGGATGTGTTTTAACCTTAAGTTTAGTTTGAGATGTTCTAGCATACTCAATGTATAGTTAGATATCTACTTTAAATAATTTCATTTGGTTATTCAGTTTCAGTTAAACAGTGATAACTAGATCTTGGCTTCAGCTGCTTTGAAAATAGTTTATTATAAGAGTGCCTCCACCTTTTAAAGGAATTACTTGTTCCACATGTATGCCATCTCTTCAAGCAAGGGTGTCCACCATGTGGTAGCTCATAAACAATTGTGAACCATAAATCATGAAATGCAATGTTCTCAACATATCCTTTCTCTGACAGTTTGTTCCTGCATGCTAATTGACAGTTTCCCATGGGCCATATATTTTTTCCCTCTGAATACTGAAAAGGTTTAGTGCTACAAGGATAAAATGCAAATCATATTAAATTACAGACAACATACAACACGATGTCACACATCATAGAATAATGATCACAACTGCTAAAGGGAATCTAGCACAAAATAAAGAATTTAAAGGAAGTTGCGCCAAATTGAAATTAAATTTCTGATTGCTTGAAACTTATTAAAAAGGGTTCATTAATATGCAGTCTCTTCCACAGCAATTTCATTGTCAATTACTTTTTTAAAAAAACTTTTGAAAAACTTCCTGGTTCAACTATTCCACAGGGCTCTAGCTTGTCCTCCCTCCTGTTCAATATGCATGTAAGGCTGCTGGGCAGAAGCATGGGAAGATTTAAAATAAGGCACAACCTGTACGTTGATGACAGCCTCCTCTACCTCTCTTTTTTATCTGGAATGCTCTGATATATTAGCCTCGTTCAGATTTAACAAAAAATCATGGTTTGTTGTTAGATGTGTGGGGTCGGTGAGTTCCCTTTCCCTTCATGTGTGAAGCGAGGAGATTTAAAGCTTCTGTTATTGGCTAGGAAACAGAGTTTCTTGCTGCATCCATACTTGGCAATGGTGGTTTGCTCAAATTACTGTTTGTCAGAAAGCTAGGATATCACATCTGGCTCTGATCCTTGTTTGATATCCTGGCTTGTTAACAAACTGTGGTTTAAACATACCACCATTTACTGACATCTGATACAGCAACAAACCGTAGTTAGTTCCACACAAAAAAGAAAAGCTTTAACTTTTTTAATTGTACACTACTTCCAGGGTTATGCATGAAAGGAAAAGGGGAATGTAGAAACTTAGACTTATGTTGGCTCAAACATGGATCTGAATCAGATCCATTGTGTCCGACCACTGATGTAACAAGTAAATAGATAGAGACTGAGTTCACATGACAAGGCAATCCACCATACGCAGGCAACAGGGTGGCTTAATTTTCACGAACAAGCAACCCTGAGAACCCATGGTTTTATAGAGCAGTTCATACCCATGGTTGGTTGTTGTGTCGGAGGAACCTGTGAAAATGATTTTATAAATTATCATGGGTTGCTGAGATTGGCTACAGAGGTGCTTGGCAAGAGAAGTAAAAACAAAAACGCCCATGCCACTCTTCGCTATCCTGCCACTATTTTCCCTTCTAGACCACACGAGCTGCTGAGCCTCCAGATTGAGGGAATCTCAGCAGCTCATGTGGTCTAGAGGGGGAAATAGTGTATTTTACCATTGGGATAGAAGTTTCTCTAATTTTATAGTTGATCTATTACTAGAGTTCAGATGAACCTTAAGGGTGGGGTAGTAGTTAGCTCTATATTAAGAGAGGACTTCAGTCTTTTCATGCCAGTTTGAGCCTACAATCCAGACACAACTTTTGTAAATGGCCCAGACAACTTTGGCTATTAGGTAGCATAGAGGTGCAAATAATAATAATAATAATAATAATATCATGAATTAAGTGGGAAATCAGTTTTAACTGCAGAACTGTTATATTGATCCTAATACAATTAGAACTGAATTGGCGCTTTTAAAAAACTGTTTGCATTGGTGCTTTAAAAAAACTGGTGAAACCATTAAGAGGAATAAAGGCAGAATATAAATGTAATAATAATAATAATAAACTTTATTACAGACTGGTATACAAATTTAACATCAATAAATAAATATTTGGGCACAATCCTATGAGTTGCACCCTCATGAGATGTGTATCCAGTGTCCTGTTGAGCTGCTGCCTACAGAGGGGGAGGAACAATGGAGGAGATTTTTGCCTGCTGCATTCAGTGTTTTGCTTTTTTCTCTAGATGAGCCTCTGATTATTTAAACAGAAACCTACTTCTAAGCATCTTAATAGTGTTGCAGATTAGAATGAATTGAGACTTGCACTTAAATTTAAACCCCTACTTAATAGGAACAGTTTATTGGTCTGACAGAAATGAATCACTACTGAATAAGGGAAATATTGCAAGCCATTACCTTTACATAAACTTGAACCTTTTTTTTTTTACCATATTGTTGCGGATGCATAATCATTTTGTGCTCCATTGCCCTAGCTCATTGAGCAACAGGGGTGTTACATTCATTTGCTCTTCTGTGTTGCCACAAGAGTTGTCTTGCTCAAAAATATGGCAAAGAATCACCAAATAAATGATCTAGTTCTGGAGCAGCATTTTTGGAACCTATATTCATAGCAGCTCATAGGATCATGAAGCTACCTTATATCAAGATAGATCATTGGTCCATCTAGAAAGCTGGCATAAACTCAGGCAAGGGGGCAAGTCCTACTATTTGAGAATGATGGCATTACCAAAGGGGAAACCTAAGTCCTTATGCATGCAAAGCATGTGGTCTACCATTGAGCTACAGCCCCCTCACCACTGAACATGGAGGCCGAGCTCTGCTAGAATAAAGTTCTAAAGTTAATTGAAAAATCTGGACATCATCTTTATGATGAGCCCATTTCTAAATATCTCACCCAGGGATATAATGGACAAAACTGACCTCATTTTCATTTCACAGAATGAAATTAAACTAGTTTTCAGTTGTTTTTTGTCCAGGTTAAAAAGCCCTAGGCTATACTGCTTCATTGAAACTTTCACCAACTTCTACAAAATCAAGAACTGGAAGTGTCTGTTCTTAAACATTAAATATAGCCAAGATGTTAAATAGTCTGCATAACTGGCTAAATATCACTGAGTTAGAAGCTTGACCTTTTGGTACCCATATTTCAGGGTTCCTCCCCCGCCATAATTTTTATGGACAGATTGTTGGCCCTTAGTAAGGAATTTAATACTGAACAGAACCCAATGACAGGGATTAGGTATTTAGCCTAGTCAAATTGAGAAGTTTTCTTAGTAGCTGAATACAGATAATGTTTGATTTCTGGCCAAATTATTTCATTCATTTACTTATGCAAATGACATATTTGCGGACTATTGAATATTTGTTAATATAAAAAAAAATACTATCAGTTTGGGAGTAGCAGAGTTCATTAATTAAATGTGTGTTTTGCATCATGTACCCTCTCATGCAAACCTTATTCAAGGTTGAAATTTGCTATCTATCAGGAGCAGGGCCTTTTTGGTTGGGGTACCAGTTTCATGAAATGCTCTCCTTTTAGGAGTCAGTTTAAAAGCTGTCTCTTCAGAAAGGCCTTTGGGTTGTTGTTGTTGTTTTTTGTTTCTCCTGCTAGCTTGTTTTCCATTTCCCTTGCCTTGCTGTTTTAGTGTTTGTTTGTTTAGTGTGGTTGTTGTGCAATGAATGTTTTAAAGTTTAATTGAAGTATTATTTATTGCCTTGTATTTTTAACATTTGATTTATTTGCTGTGAGCTGCTTTGTGCCATCTTTGGAGAATGGTGGGATATCCTTTTTCTTTTTTTTTCCAGAATAATAAGAATAATAAGAATGACTACTATGTCTACTAAGTATTGTTGGGTTTGTCTGCAAACATTAGGCTGAAGTAGGATTTGTTTCTCTTGTGTTTTGGATAATGTTCTATCAAACATTATTTTCATTTAAAATAAAACATTGCTCATAATGACTATTTCTCAGCTGGTCCATTAAGGGAATACTCATAAGCCAATTCCAAAATAGCAAGGGTCGGAATACATTAATGGATATCAACCCCATGCAATTATTATTAGTTTTTACACTGCCACCTAACAAGAAGTGCATTGAGCTTAGATGCTATTTTATAAGTTAATAACATAAGAAATAACAAGGTTGTGTTATTGCTTCTCTAAGGGAGCACATTAAATGTGACCAAACTACTAATTCTGCTATAACCTTCCAAAGTGCCTTAAGGGCCATTTATTTATTTTTTAAAAAGCTGCTGCTGCTGCTGCTATATAAATCCCTAAATATCTGAGGTCTTGAGGGCAGCAGTTTGAAGGGGAAATATTTAGACATGTCAGAAACAAATTTTGCTTAGTCTGTAGCTTTGGGGTTTTCTGCTAGAACAATAGTGCTCCTCTGAAATGATTTCATTGGCTACAACAGGAGTGATTTCAACAGGATTTAAATAGCCTAAACATGTGCAGATTTGCAGCCATTGTCAGACATCAAAATGGTGCAGTTCAGAGGCTGTGAAACTCAATCAGCAAACCATGGTTTAGAGATACAGAATGTGCCATGGACACACCCACTTCCTCCTCCTTCCCCCTTACACACAAATTGTCATGAAAACCATCAGTTGCTATGAAGACTTTGTAATTACACAACCCATGATTATAGCTAACTAGGAATTGCCTTTAAACTATGATTTTAAACCATGGTTTGTATGGAGTGTGCAAACCATAGTTTGGAGGCAATCCTGGCTCAGTGCTAGCTATAGCCATCACAAACAACTATGATGAAACACACCATGAAAGAGAAAGGGTCAGAGCAGTCTAGTGTCTCTCATATCAGTGGGGCAGTGAATCCACTCCGGCTTTCAGTCAGAACTCTAAAGGATCTATCAAAGGTGGATAGCTTCTTTAGAGTTCTGACTGAAACCCGGAGCATATTTACTGTCCCACTGACATCAGAGCCACCATCCTCCACTGAAAAAGGGGAACCCACATACAGAAGGGGTAATGAGAAGAGAGGAAGGAGTGTCAACATCCCCAACATGTTCTCAATTTCGAAACCATGGTTTGGAGATTGGGCTTTGTGATTTCTGAATTGAGGCAACGTCAAAATGCATAGCTAATGAACACATTTAAGTCTCTGCTCCACCCAAGTTTTTCCTGCCCAGGTGAGGAAAGGACAGACCATTCCCTAGCCTAACAAAGACAGAAAAGAGCACTTTGTAACTATGGATCCTGCTGGATTTCCACTTTCAAAAACCTTCCAAGTCCAGATAAGAAGGAAGCCACCCCTTCCCTCCAAAGACAGGGAAAGAAGACTGCTTTCAAAGTTTGGATCTCAGAGGCTGTAGTGCACCCTCCCCTGAAGAGGACCTCCCTAGACCCAGAGGTATGTGAGAACTACCACCCTATCGCTAATATCACCTTTTTGGGCAAGATGCTTGAGCATGTAGTGGCTGGGCAGCTTCAGCCGTTCTTGGAGGAAACTGATTATCTGGACCCGTTACAGTCTGGTTTCAGGCTAGGGCATGGCACTGAAATAGCCTTGATTGCTCTGACCAACGACCTACTCCGGTTGACAGACAGGGGGAGTGCTACCCTGTTGATCTTCCTTGATCTCTTAGCGGCTCTTGATACCATTAATCATGGTATCTTACTGGATGGGCTCTGTGAGACGGAAGTAGGAGGCACTTTGGTACAGTGGCTCTGCTCCTACTTGCAGGACTGATTCCAGATCCTTATTGGAGCCTTGAGAATTGCACCAGCATGAGAGAATGGAGTATGGTATGTTCTGTCTTGGGGAAATTGAAAATATCTGGTTTCCAGAGTGGCTGGGTATGTATTTGTAGCCACCAAAGGTTTTCCAACAGAAATGTCCAGAGCACCGGGGAAAAGACTAAACACAGCACCCTGGTCTCTGTTGAGCTTTAAGAACTGCATGGGAGAGATGAACTGCTGCTGTAAGAAATCCAGTTGCTGTTTTCTGTACTTTGTACTATGGAGGTAGCTGTTTGCAGTTTGTCTTGTTTGTTAATGCCCCAGTGCATTAGGAAAGTCTGGTGTACTTGGCTCTGGCTTACACATTACTGAGAAATAATAATTGATGCTGCATTATAATGGATGATTTTGCCTATTTGTAATTAATTTGAAACATTATACTGTTAGTATTAGTGAAATGAACTGTTGGGGTAATGATGTACTATTGCAATTTATGCATTGGTATGCTTTCTTTTTTCTGTGTTGTTGTTAGCTGCCTTGGAAAAAGCAGCATACAAATTATGATGACCATGATGATGAAGATGATGATGATGATAATGAACAAAGGAAGAATGAATCTATTTCAGTTACATATACTTTGGCTTTGACATTAAAAGGGGTGCGAACAACCGTTGGCAAACACTGTGGCGGGGGAGTGGGAAGGGTTCATGCCTTCCTCCTCTCTGCACCATGGTCCCAATCCAGATGAGAACTCCCATCCCCACTGCTGCTTTTGTAAACAAAGAGACACTTAAGTAACCCAAAGCACACATTCTTAACTAGCTGAGACAATTGAATACCATTGTTGCTCACTGAAAGAAAAAGATGGTGAAATGAAAGCTTAGGGGGAAGCTCAATAAATTATGTCTTCTACATATTAAGTTTGAGATGATGATCTGACATTCAGTGGAAATAGCTGTTTAAAAAAAAGACAATTGGAAATATTAATAATAACAGGAGAAAAGAAGGGAACAGTATTAGATATCAGGGGTGTAACGGTGATATTGTAAATCATAGAAGAAATCAGATTGCCAAAAGAAAATACAAAGAATAAAGAGAAGAATAAAGACAATAAAAAACTGGGCCCCAAGACACCCCAACATAGTGGCAACTTCAGTGATTATGCTGATGATGGTGATCATGGATGGATGGATGGATGGATGAAATGCCACTATGATGTGATGATATCCATGGATTTTCATAAACAAAATCACCATGGTGAGATAGGTTAGATAATCAGGGTAAATCAGGCCAAGATTTGTGAGGGCAAAGAAGGAGAAAACTAGCAGTGAAAAGAAGCCGTAGCCATGAAGAAGACTGTGTAGAGCCTCAACAAATCAATGCAAATGCACAGTAAAGTGTTTGTTGTAAGCTTTTCAACTGCATCATACACACTACTTTCAAAATAAATATAAAAATTAGAGAATATTTCGTGCAATCCTAGAAGCCACCTACACCAGCCATTTATTCTGGGATAATATCGAGGTTGTCCCTACTGGGCCACATGACGTCCACCTACTCCCGTGGTGACCTTGAATCCACTGCTCAGTTTTTCCAGAATATCGTTGACTGTTTTTTTTTAGGCTTTTCCCCATCTCTCGTTACAATCCTGAAATCCCCAGCTGGTGTGCCCCCCCCTTCATGAGTTCCTGGCTCGGGGAACAGCCAACCCATTGTCAGGGGAGTGTGTATGAGCATCATATATTTCATCATCAATTGTCTCTCTCTCTCTCTCTTTTTTACACAAACATATTGATGCACAATAGTGCATTTTCAACAAAGTACCTATCCCCCCCCCCCCGTTGTTGTGTGTTTGTGCTTGTGCACATCTAGGAGGAGTTATTAAAAAAAAATCCCATGCCCTGTACCCATCTGTCTAGTCCCGCCCACTTCTGCTGATACACATCAGAAGAGCTGTTATGGGGCACACATCCTCCCCCAATGCTCTCCTTTAGTTGTGGGGAAATTCCCTTGCATGTGCCCTGTGAGCAACGATCGTGGAAGCGGGAAATCTCGCAATCTTCCCTCCTCCCTGTCAACAGGACTGAAGGTGTAAATGAGCCCTTAGTCTGAACTACTAATGTCCTGGATGTTTGTAGTATGAACTTTGGTCATTTGTAATGTTGGTCTTAAATCTGAGATGAACATTTTGATATGAGAGTTCTTCTTCAGTTTGGATTTTAATCAGAGCCAAAAAGGCCTCCTTACTCCTTACCCTCTCTTCAGTTACCTGATTACTGTTCCATGAGCAGTGGTAGCTGGGAGTGATTTCTCTTTGCCTTTTCTTCCTCTCCTCAACACCCAGAACACCAAAATGGCAAACCAGGTGCCAGGAGCCCTGGGAATGTAAGTACATCTTTTTCAGGGAACCTGGTACCTGAGTCACTGCTATAGCATCATTCAGATGACAGATGGGAGAGGGAGAAACTCTTCTACCTGCCCAGCAGCCAGAAGAACAGAAACTGTCACCACATGTTGAAGGAGACTGGATTATATCACATACCCCTAATGATGTCACTGCTAACATGGGGTCAGACATAGGGATGGGTGAGAAATTTGTTGCATTGAGATTTTTTTTTCTTAATGTTTTTACACAATACACACCTCCTAAGCCTTTTAGCAAGCCAGGACAGACATGCAGCTCATCTTGGGGGTAAACACACACAAAAACGTGCATATTAGGAAAAATGCGTATATTTGAGAAAGGTCCACATAAATTTCAGCAATGTAAAATACTTGGAAAAATGCATTCAGTTAAAAATGTGCCCCAATGTCTGTGCATTAATACGTACATTAGAAATAATTTCCACCAAAAAAGACCCAGATTGACCGTTCTTTCCATCCTTAATTAGATGTGGTTCATAATTGGCTTGGCAGAGGTCGGGTGGGGGATGAGCTATTTTCTGATGTTGGTGGGAAATAACTTGGTTTGTTGAGCCTAATTATGAAACCTGCTAGAGTGGAGAGATCACCCATCACTGATCTGAAGGGTGTAATATACTAATGTCAGCAAGCAGGAGCCATGGCTGGAAAGTTCCACATGATTACTGCTGGCCCCAAAGGCAATGTGCCAATACCACGGGCCACTTACCACATGATCCACCCATCTCATGGGGCTCTTGTATATATATACTGTAGAGACCAAATTGTAGAATTGATAACCAGCATAATATGGTACATGTGAATAAGACTTTAGATCCAAATCAGAAGCTACCTGATGATATATGCTTTATTAGTATCCAAGGGGTTCTAGGGCTCTTATGAATGTTTTGGCTTTGAGGTGAGGCAAAATAGAGACCCAAGGTGCAAATGCTGTGAAAATCATTTTTGCACTAGCTTTGAACAGAAAAAAAACCTAAAATGTGGGGGGGGGGGGGTATTGAGGTATTCCGTTTCGGGTTATACTCAACATATAAGTGGAGGGAACACCCAAGACCCATTGTCCAACTCATGTATTGACATCACCATCAACTGGCGAAGAGTGACTTTCTGAAGAGATCTTAATGTTTCCATGGAGATTCTCCATGCAAGTCAGAATGCTGGAAAATCAATATTCTGGCTCATTTGGAGAGCCTCCATGGATCCAGGGGGCTCTCCTCTTCAGACAATCGTCCACCATAAGTGAAGGGCAGCAAATATGAAGAAGCAACAACAACAAATCTTTATTACAGTCCATTTAAAAGATACATATGCATACAACTAATACCCCAGGATATCAACAAAGAATAATTTATACTCATACTCAGATGATGAGTATAACTCAAAATGGAATGCCTGAATAGGGCTTGTGTGTTTATTGTAATCTGCTCAGAAGTAAGCAGATGTACTGAACCAGAAAAGTTCTGCAATTTCCATCTCAAAGCTCATTCCAATTCAAGTTTTGTATATTTGCAAGCTTTGTTTATTTCACATAAAAATGTGTATTGTCATGCATATTTTCTCAAATGCATGCAGCAGTTGTACACATTTTTAAATGTACACTTGCATTGACTAAAGCAAGTTTGAGTGCATTTTTCAAATGTAAGCATTATTTTCATGCACATTTTTCAAATATACACATTTCCTAATTTTTACTGTTGTTGTTGTTGCGTAAAGTGCACTGCAAGTTTGGAAACATACAGACTTCAGACTGCAGATTGCATGCAGGTCTGTGCTTGTGCCTAGAGATGTGAATTGGATAAATTCTGGTCAAAAATGAAGTTTCTCACCCTCTCTAACAGTAAGGGAAAATATTTGAATTGAGTGTATTTTCAAATTCAATTGCACATCTTGCATGAACAGGGATAAATAAATCCCTTTTGCTCATTGGTATATGTACTGCAAAAAATCTTATTTGACTGGGAAGGTAAATCACTGCAAACTGCAGTTTTGAAACAGAATATTATTTTTCTATTTCTTTCAATTAACCTTATTCCAGCAATACGGTCTCTGGTTTGAAATGTTAAATGAAGTATGTGATTCTCACAAGGTAAGATAAGACAGGGACAATATGCAGGTCTACTTTATATAGCAACCAACTGGGATGAATTCTGTGAGAAGGCAGCTGAGTAACATATTTCAGTGTTACCAGAAATGATATATGATACAGATTATGATACAGGGCAATAGTATGTTGTGCTTCTTTGTAGAGTGAATTGTTGTCCTACATTTAATCTTTAAGTGAAGTCAATTGAGGGATGCTGACACAATCAATAATCATTTCCCTTAAAGGGAATAAAAATACATTAAAAATGTTGTGAATAATATTATCATACTTTTTGCCAGTCTTCTCATCACGTTATGTGGTCACAGAAAGTGATTCCAGATAATTTGTAACAACATAAAGAAAATGTTAAAGGTTCATCATATCAGCAAGAAGCTTGGAAATTATGCACTCTAAAACTAGGTTGATTAAAGTCAATGATCTCTGATAAAATTAAGAAAATCAGATTCCCTGACTCCTTGGCAAAGGAGAAAATCTGCCCAAAAACAACAGCAAACACATTTTCCCCTTGAAATACTGTGGTTTATTTTCACTTAAGGAAAATATTTATCTACTGCTGCATAGAAGTTATTCCTAGCAAACATTACATCTTTTTTTAAAATGAAGTACATACAAAATTCAACTAACAGTTTTCAACTGGACTTCCTTACTTCGCAGGAAATGCTGTTCTTTGTTCAGCTCCCTCCAAGTGGTGAACCTTTGAACTGCAGGTGATAGCCTTTCAGTGAAGTACCTTCCTGGACTGACTCTGCCCACCCTGACTTGACAGGAAGGAGTAGAAGAGGTCTTCCTGTTACAGTTGAGCCTTACTTGAACAACAAGGCCTTATTGAGCTCTGGTATGTTCCTGTATTCTTGAGTATTCTTTGGTCCTGACTTCTGGCTTGCTCATCAATCCTGCATCCTGATTTGTCTTCAGTTCTGATTTTCTCATTAGTCCTATGGCTCCTGATTCACCTCAGACTCCTATCTGTGGCCCATCTCTGAAATTACTGTGGGCAGGTATGTGGTGGTAGGGTAGGTTTTATAATAAATATTAGTCAAATACATGCCAGGTTTCACGTAGGAGAAGAGGCTGGGGGTAAGGGAGAGTTCCAGCTCTTTCTCCCTTCTTTTTCCACTCCATTCCTTCAATTCAACTTTTCTATCCCCATTCCTCAAAATATTGTTCTGGCTCATTCTTTCCTCCTCTCTCCCCAATACTTGTTCATTCCTAATCCAGTCTTTTCCCCCTCCTCCCTCCAATAATCCACTGGCTGCATTCGGACAACACATTAAGCAACAGAAGGGGGGGAACAAGTTGAGTTGCTTATTGTGTTGTGTGGAGGGTAACACGCCGCTCACAAACTACTGACAGTATGCTATTCTGCCCAAATAAGCAACTGAGAGAAACAACTGGCTTGCAAGTTGTTTAGCTCGAAGCCAGTTGTTTAAAGTGTTGTATGGAGGGGTGAGTGTGTTAATGGTGTGTGGTGAGTGGGTTAAAACACAAGCCCATAGAGGCAGGCGGCAAGAGTGACCAAAGCGGCAGCTGCCACTCTGCTACAACTGGTGCAACTTGCAGAGGCTGCTGGGATATAACTGGGAGGACTGAGGGAGGAGGGAGGGTGGGGAGAGGGGTGGGGGCTGTGTCAGTCAAATGCCAGGTTGACTATTAGTCCACTCAACGCCAGCCTCAACCACCCACAGTTATGTAGGAATATGTTGTGTGGGGAGTACCCACAAAATAACCAACTGTGAGTTGGCTACTCAACCCACCATTGACTAATGTGTTGTCCGAATGCAGCCACTGACTCACTCCCCCAAAACCTATCCTTCTGTCTGCTGCCATGTGTGAATTAATAGCAACCATAGATTCATTTTAGAGAAAGCCAAAAGTAGAGATGCAAGAGAAATTCTTTTCAGTTTGTTTATGACCACAGTTTACCCCATTCACGCTCTCCGAACCTGAATACAAATGGGAGTGTGATCTGCAGTCAAGGCATGTACTTTCCCAAGCTTGTGATGCAGGGTGGGAAATGTATTAAAAAATGCATCCATTGGAAGAAATACACCTGAAAAAAATGTGTACTTTTAAACGAGTGCACACATACATGCAGTAGTCAATGGAAGAAGATTGCATATTTAGAATGTTCACTTTTGAATGCACACCCAAATATACACCCAAGTGTTTTGTGATTTTCACATGGGGAAAAAGGACAGGGCTGGGGAACCTTACTAGCCGATACAGACATAAGTCATACCAACCTATGAGGTGGAATTCGGAGAACCTTAATGAGCTCAGGTTTTGCTGATTTCCACATTCTTAGCTAAAAGGTGTACTCAGGGGCACCTTTGAGTAGGGTGACCATATGGAAAGGACAGGGCTCCTGTATCTTTAACAGTTGTATTGAAAGGGGAATTTCAGCAGGTGTCATTTGTATGCATGCAGCACCTGGTGAAATTCCCTCTTCATCACAACAGTTACAGCTGCAGAAGTCCTGCCCTCTTTTGTATCTGGTCATTCTAGCTAAAGAGAGCAACGTTCCTGCAGCTTTAACTGTTGTGATGAAGAGGGAATTTCACCAGGTGCTACATGCATACAAATGACACCTGCTGAAATTCTCCTTTCAATATAACTATTAAAGATACAGGAATCCTGTCCTCTTTTTCCTATGGTCGCCCTACCATTGAGGTCAGGAAGCTCCACCTTCCTTTCATTCAGGTAGATACAAAGAGATTTCTTATCTCCTCTATCATATGTACCATTCTCTTACTGTCTCTGATGGATTTGAGATTTGAAGGTGTGATAGGTAGTTCAGTGAGGTAGGGTCTACACATCGTCCTTGATGCGCCCTCCCTGCGCCACAAGCCGCTTTGGAGTGTTGCACTTCATCTAGTGTGGCTCAAGCCTCGGAGGCTCTGCTCGCGCTCTCACCACCGCCGCCGCCCTTTCATCCCAGCCGGTCCCAGGGAGGGAGGAGGGAGGGTTGTAAACAAAAGCAATTGGAAATCCCTCTCCCAATCGCTGGATTTTGTTTACAACCATCCCCCCTCCCTCCTGGATGAAAGGGCGGCAGCGGCAGCTTGAGCCACACTAGGCAGGGTGAAGCGCTCCAAAGCGGCTTGTGGCGCAGGGAGGGCGCATCAAGGACGACGTGTAGATCCTGCCAAAGAGGCAGACATGAAGGGTCTTCCCTTGTTTCACAGTTATATTTGATCTAAAGGAGTATGACAGGGCTCCTTGTTGAATATGGCCATGGAGGAGCACAGTACAGATGACAGGGTGGTGCCATCTCAGAAGATACCATTGAAGGAGTGATACATAGAGGATTTTGGTAGAAACAACATCCTTAAATATGGCAAAAGGAGTGTAGGATTGTGTATTGTATCTCTCTGCCCAGTAAATCACAGGCACTGTGATAAACCATCATAGAAATGGAAAGAGAATGCAAGTAGTTGAAAGTGGAGATAATGATGTAACCTATGTTTGCACACACCTTCAAATGAGAAAAGAAAAATCTCCCAGCCGTGAGGATGTTTCCTACTTCTAGTTTGAAAATTCAATTAAAACTTAATTCCCACAGGTTCTTGTGTTCTTAAGGTGTGGGAAAGAGAGGGCAGTGAGGGAGGAAGGGAAACTGTGAGGAGTTCCTTGAGAGTTATTTTACATCCCTGAGGAAAGGTACGGGAAATTTAATTCAGTCTCCCTTAGCCTTTTGGAGCTTCCATTCTTCCTACTGCATGTGGGACAGTGAAGGAAATGCTTCTATCAGAAAGGCAGTTTTGGTTGCAGTCATGTTATACGTTTGAAGCTATGGAATTCCATATATCGCAAGTCCATGTTGCAGTGCTTCTGATCAGTTCCAAACCTATAAATAACAATACCAAATAGTAGATACAGAAGGTTTCATCACCAAGTCAATTCTGCAAAAGTTTGAAAATGTTTTCTGACACCCCATAAAATATCTATTTGAAGGAGCATCCCTTTGCCTTCACTTTTCCATGACCCCTCGATGTCTTTATTTGATCTGAACAACAGCTTTGCACGATAATGCATCACATTCAGTAGCAGTGGCCATTGATCATGTAGCAGTGGTGGAACATGCTACTGCACAGGAACGTTGTCCTAAATAGCCTTGTGATTAGGGATGTGTATCATATCGTTAAAATTGCCGATAATGATATGATAAGGTCGTTATTGTGCATGTTTTTAACAATGAAGATACGATAGAAAATCCTACGATAATCATCGGAGATGATAATTTTTGGGCGATTTTATCGTTTTATCGGACTGCCATATAAATATACCTATAACTTTTGTATTTTAAAAGTTAGAGGCTTGGAACTTGGTCACAGTGCTTCTGGGGTATGCCTAAGTATGTGTATGAAATTTGAGATCAATCCCTCCAACCCTCGATTTTATATGAATTTTTTAAAGATCGTTTCCGTTCTGACAGATCTGGCGAGCTGTCATTCTGATCTGTCAGGATGGAAACGATCTTTAATAAATTCATATAAAATCGAGAGTTGGAGGGATCAATCTCAAATTTGGCACATATGTGTAGCGCATGTTGCTACACATATGTGCCAAATTTGAGATTGATCCCTCCAACCCTTGATTTTATATGAATTTATTAAATATTGTTTCCGTTCTGACAGATCAGAAGGACAGCTCACCATGTGCGTTCATTCTGATCTGTCAGAACAGAAATGATCTTTAAAAAGTTCATATAAAATCGAGGGTTGGAGGGATCAATCTCAAATTTCATACACATACTTAGGCATACCCCAGAAGCACTGTGACCAAGTTTCAAGCCTCTAACTTTTAAAATACAGACGTTATAGGCATTTTTTCTTCCTGCTAAAAATATCATTTTTTAAAGATAATTATCGTGACGATGATACGGATCACCTACAATATGAATGAAGACGATAATTTTTTTGGTCCAAAATGACGATAACGATAAAAAAAGATATTTTTGGCGTACACACCCCTACTTGTAATCCTACATAAAATGTAGGATTACAAGGCCATTTAGGACAATGCTCCAATATAGTGCCATGTTGCAGCAGTGGTGGTGCCAGTGGGGCAAGAGGGCAAGTGCACCCCCCAAACAAGGAGCTTGCTGCCCCAGTTGCTACCTGAGTTGCTGGCAGAGCCAGCTTTACCTGGAGGGCTCACCCAGGCAAGGCAGGCTCAGCATAGCATGGCAAGGGTTAACAGTTAGCCTTGCCAATGATGGGCGCCTATGCTGACATTTTTGTTGTCATTCTCCTCCAGTTTCAGAGAAGGAGCGAAAAGGAGCCATGTGGACTTCACTTGGCTGCCTTCTCAAAGGCAAACTCCAGCTGTTTTAGAGGAGAGAGCCAGCTTCTCCACTTCAGCCTCTTAGAGTCCTTTTCCGTAAATCAGCATCAGGGAGTCAGGGAAGCCCATTTCTGCTGATAATCAGAAATAATAATCATCAGCAGAAATAATCAACACTTTCCAGGTACTGGTAATAGTATTTTTATATTCCATCACGACTTGTTAGGGCTATTAGCACTTTCCACTTCCAAGCTGTATACAGACTTTTTTTTTATGTTGTTACTAAATCCCTGTAAGACTCCAGGGAAGTCTTATAGGAAGTGGGGGGAAGAATTTGTTGGAATGGGATATTTAAAGCTTTTCAGCATTGCTGCTGTCACCCACAGCCTTGCCCCAAACCCTGCTTTTTTCCCTCATTGGGGAATATACAGAGTGGACTAGTTTCTCTTCCCCCCCCCCCCCCGGTATTTGGTGGGTTGGTTGAGGGTAGCTGCTAGAAGAATAACTTTAAAAATAACCTTGTACAACCTGGCATTGTCTAGACAATTTGGACCACAACTCCCAGCATTCCTGACTATTGACCATGCTGGCTGGGGCTGATAGGAGTTTAAGTTCAAAACCTCTGGAGAGCACCAGATTGGGGAATGCTGGTTTAGAGGAAGAATAGCTGGCTGTGTAAACACCGCTTACCAAGATTCCTTCCTCTCTCTCAATTGCAGCTTTCCACTAATTTTCATTTAAAACTCTTTTAAAAGGCAGAACTTTGGGGAAAAGTTTTACACTTTTACATTTTATATTGTACTTTATAATGCACTTTGTGGTTTTAATCGTTGTGAACTGACCAGAGAGCCTCGTTGTAAGAGCTGGTTTGTTCCAGTGTTTTGGATTCATCACACAATCCTATGCATGTTTACTCATAAGTAAGTCCCAACTTACTGCCAATGGGTATTAGGAGCCCTTCTGGGCAAAGAAAGGGCTAATGAGTGTTTTCCCTTCTCTCTTTGCTTTCATTGTTTCAAGGGGATTGCTGGGTTCAACTGTTTGTAATTGTGGCCTAGAATCCATTTTGTTTGCTGTATAATGCATCTCAATCATATTGTAAACAAACATGTGGTTTTTTAAAAAATCCTTTCTTTCTTTTTTGTGCTGTGAGTTAACACATATTCCTGGCTAAATTCCTTCTGTTTTATGGGGCACACTTTTTTTCTCTTAAACCTGTGATTATGTAACCTAAACTCATTCACTTAGAGCCATTGATTCTTATTTTCTTGTTGCCTCAGTTTGCCTATGTGTGAAATGGTCTCCCATCTCCCTTTAATTTAATTCTTGGAGAAGTGGACTTGGCAATGAATGCCTTTCTCTGTGTTGTGACTTACCCTGGATAAATTGTTTTTTAAGACACCTTTTAAAAAAGCCTGATCTTTGTTGTTTCTGGGAATTTAGTATGCAGCAATTATGTAACTCACACTCTCTCTTGCAGTCATTTTTATTTTCCTGCTGCCTCAGTTTGCCTGTGTGTGAAATGGGCTTCTTCCTTCCCCGCCCCCCTTTGCTTTCAATAAGTGGGCTCTGCCACAAACTGTTTTCTCTGTGTTATTCTGGACAGGTTTCTGGGAGGGGGGAGATCACCTTGGCTCTGGCTCCAGTGAAACCACTTTCCTCCCCACCAGTTAGGGTTAGGTAACTGAGGTTTGGGGTGGGGCACTCACTCATAACTGCATCACACTTAAAACCCCTGATGCCTAAACTTATTCTTGGCAGTTCCCCAAACTATACTCCAGCACCAGCAGCCAAAGCAGCAAGAACCCTCAGAAGAATTAATCTGCTTATCCCATGGATCTCTTCCTTTTTACTCAGGACAGTAGGCAAAGAAAAATGAGAGAGGAGGAAAGAATTATTTTGTATCTTTTCCACGTCTTCCTTTTTTTCTCCTTAGAGAATTGGGACAAGAATGGGAGGTGGGGATAATTTATTCACAGTGCAAGCCTATGCACCTTTACTCATCAATTAATCCCTCCATATTCAATGCCTCTTATTTCTTTTATTCCATATTACAACGGGAATGGATTGCAATTTAAAAAACCCACCCAGTTTCATCAGGAGCTTCATCTTCAAAAACTTCATCTTTAGGATCTTTACATTACTACTTCCTATGATTTTGATTTCCTAGGTGTACAGGGCCCAGGTGTCTCAATTTGCTCTTACTTTCCTTACACTAAGAGTCTATCTTCCTGGTTCTGCCTGCACTGATTCAAAAGTAACTGTTTTCTAAAGAAAGTGTTCTGTCTGTCTAATCTGTATGTCAAGAGCATGCTTGTGTACTGACTGTACCTTTTTTTAAAGGCTTTCCCCCTACAGTAATTTGAATTTGGCTAATACATACTATATTTATAAAAACCAACAACCTAATTTATCAATATATGATTTATTTCAGAATATATGGTTAGGATTACAGTTTTAGTGTGAGATATACCATTATTTTCCTTTCAGAGATTTTAATATGTTGGACAGAGCCCGCCCACCTAAAAAGAGGCTTTGCTCCTTCTGTGCCCCACCCCGAATTTTTTTTCTGGTGCCATAACTGTGTTGCAGCTATTTGCTGGTACAGCTGGCCATGGGATTATTCTGATATTGTTTGTCAAGGTATTGGAAATAAAACTCAACTTTCTTTTAAATAATCCAATAGAGAATACTGCCTAATTAATGGTAAGAACTAAAGAGATAATGCCAAAACACACTGGTTTACAGGTCAAATCTATTAGATTCATAATTCCCTAAAGTGTAATGAGCCCAGACCTCAATCCAAGAAATGTTAATATTTTCATAATTCAAACCAAGATTGATTATGAGTTCATTTATATATTCTGCACCTGCAGGGTCTACATAACTAAGCATTTAAACTCATCCATTTGGGCATGCTGCAATATTGGTTGCTGTAACCTTCTGATTTTTGAAGTAAGTGTGCACCCAGGAAGATTTTACTTTAATCTTTTATTTACTCCTTGCCCAAACCAATCAGTTTAAAAGCTTGGACCTGAAGCCACATGACAACTAATCACATGAAAGTATCTTCATTCTAAAATTGTTGCTACATTAATATTATTTTACCCTCTGAGTAAGGGATATTGGAATTTTTCTAAGTTTTTATTTGTCTCTGCAATTCTACATGTTTACTCACAAGAATGCTTTATTGAGTTCAGTGGAACTTACTTCCAGGTAAGTCTGTACAGGATTGCTATAAAAGTGAAACTTACTTCCAGGTAAGTCTGTACAGGATTGCTATAAAATATCAACAACAATAACTCCATCTATGCCAGTCTCAACTAAGTCCTACCTCAACTAAGTTCAGCTCTTTGTTATGCACACACAAAACTAATTACAAAAGAGAAGTTAAAACAAGCCAATAGTCAAGCACAGTTTATCAGGCAAACATAGATTTTCCAGAGAGAAGTTAGAGATGTAGCCAAGGTCAAACACATGGGAGATCGGTCAAGTATAATCAGAGTTCTAAAAAAACAGTGTCAGGCAGAACTTCAAAGGTCAATAACACAGATATACAAACATGAATCAAGGTCAGAGTACAGGAACTGTATCTCACCAGAGCCTACTGAGGCCCACCCAAGGTTCAGCTGCAATACATTAGAAGACTTGCTCCTGAAAAATTCCCTCCTCCCTATCTGATATCCTACTGATTTGCCTCTTAAGGCAATGACACTCTCTGGGTCTGTGTAGCCATTTAGCCCCTGACTCTGAAGTAGAATTCCTGTGGTCCTCCACCCGAGGGCCCAGACTCCTGATATAGGTTGTTCCATGGTATCATCTAGCCTGTCAGAAGAGGAGGAAGAAGATTCCTCCAACATGGGCATGACACAGTCTCACCAACAGTACACACTTGTTACACACACACACACACACAGCAATTGACCAAGTCCACCCATTCCCCAATCATTATTAACTATAAACACACACACCACTTACCTGAATCTGGATCCTGAAATCTGGGATGTCAACATGAAGGAGCATCAGTATCATCTTAACAATCAGGGACCGATCTACACCAAGCAGGATATGATACTTTGAAAACGTTTTCAAAACTGTATATGGAGTGTGTCCTAGGGCCCAACAGTTGTCACTACTGTTATAAACCGTTTTAAATCATTTTAAAGCAGTAGTGTAGATCCTGCCCAGGGGTGGGCAGAAGGGGATTCTCCAGATGTTTTGGATGTCAACTCCCAGATGTCCCTGCCAGTATGCTCAATGATCAGGAGTGCTGGGTGCTGAAGTCCAAAACATCTAGAGATCTACATTCTGCTCACCCTAGGTATCTTATTGTGTATTGTTGCTGTTGCCCATTCTGCTCTGCTGGCTTGTGCTGCAGGCTGCAGCTACTCCAATGGCTTCATGTTAAGATAGCTGAAAACGCAGAACACATGAGTCAGCCAAATGGAGAACATAGTAATGTGTAATGCTATACATATCCTGACATTGTGACACTGTATAATGCACAACATATTCCCCATATGCACTTTGCTGATGTGTATGCACAAACAGCCAAATGTTTGCACATCCGATATCTCAAAATAACAGAACTATAATCTGAGCTTGTAACAAGGGATTTGTAACTCAATGAGCTAACTGCAATTTATGTTGGGGTCAAAACTTCATAAGAACGTAAGAAGAGTCATGCTGGATCCAGACCAAGGGTCCATCTAGTCAAGCACTCTCCCTGTCATGTTACCCAGCACCTGGTACTCATAGACAAACTTCAGGTAGCAAACAGGCATCAGGACTAGTAGTTATTGATAGCCTTATCTTCCATGAATATGTCTAATCCCCTTTTAAAATCATTCAAATTGGTGTCCATCACTATATCTTTTGGTAAAGAATTCCATAGTTTAACAATGCACTGTGTGAATATGTAGGTCCTTTTATCTCTCCTGAATCTCCCACCAATCAGTTTCATGGGGTGACCTCAGGTTCTAGTATCACGAGAGAGGGAGAAAATAATGATAATGAATCAAACAGTCCATTTTATTTTTTCTTTGTAACTCACATCATAATACCTCAAATGTTTTCTCAAGCCTTTCAAAAATAGTATATGATACAACTTTCAGTCAATTTTTGATTGACTGTTTAATTGATCGTTCCTTCCCATGTTGTTCCAACAAATGTCATGGTCTACAAGAAAATGAAAATCAAATTTCTTTTCTTTCTTTGTCTTTAAACACGCTATATGTCAACATTACAATGGACAAGGCTGATAGGAAATGCTGTGGTTTTGCATTTATTGACTAGTACATCTTAGCATACCATAAAATAGGATACCACAGTGTTTTTGTTGTTTAAAATAATGTGATAAAGAAGGAACCACTGACCTCCCTTGTCTACATAAATTTCTTTCCTTAGGTTTAAACGTATTAGGTCCATGTAGGCATTTACCTGCAATATGAATAGACCTAAACTGGGGAACGTAAGTGGGCATGCACACAAGCCTGTCTCCAATATCTCTGCATGCCTGTCTTAGGGTGCAATCCTATGGAAGCTTAGACTGAAAAAAAATCCTACAACTCTCAGCATCCCCCAGCTGGCTGGGGAATGCTGGAGATTGTAGGATTTCTTCTGTCAACACATGCATAGAATGTCACCCTTAGAAATTATTTCATTTTCAGCATGATGATCTGAAAAGGATTTGTAGGCATATGGGCTGAGCATGCTTATAATGCTCCCATGATCAGGGACCCTAATAAGGGAGGGTTCCCGAATGTGGAGATCTTTTTAAGCACGTTCTGCTGAGGATGCTTACAAACCCTTTTCAGATCTCCACATGTTTCCTTTAAGGCAGCTGGATCACATGAGGTTGTTGGAGAGAAGGCTTGCTTGCCCATCCATATCCTCTCCACAGTTTAGATCTACTCATCTTGCAAACAAACACCTGCCCAGATTGACTGCTGCATCTCTTCCAGGACTGTAAATATAGAGATCCCTCTTGAAACAACATTATTCAGCCATAATTAAGAAACAGGTTTGGGTCGGCTTGGGATTTGTGATACAGGTTGATGTAAGGTGCTAGGGGCCTCATACCAAGAACACTGTCAGCAGAACCCAGGTGCCTAATTTTCTACATCCCTCTGGTGGCTTATTGGATGAGGGAAATGGCTGATCTGCTCTCTGGTACACTTCAGTGCCACCACAGTATTTCAGCTACCAGATCAGCAGGATCCGATGACACAAGGGATCAATAGGTTTCTTCCTGGTCCCCCAAAATGTCTGATTCTGCCCTGGTTTATCATTCTGAAATGCTTTCCAATTACCAGTTCCCACTTACCTGCTAACTGGCTCATCTGCTTCATTGTCCACCTGTATTCTATCTCAAGGGCCCACCTGTTCAGTATTTGGCTCACCTTGAAGTCAATAGCCCTGACACTTGGATGACTGACTGCTCCTAATCCCTGCTGTCACAGAGAAACTGTGATGATCCCACTAGTCCTCACAGTAAGCAAAAAGTAATATGAAGGTTTTGAAACCAATGTAAGTGGCGGAGTTCTCAAATAATTGTGGAATGATACCTTCTACATCAATGTGGTAACTTCCTTTGGGGCTACCATTATTGACATTTTCAGTTTAATACCAAAACACATAAAAGTATACGAGCCATGCTGTGTCAGACCAAGGGTCCATCTAGTCCAGCACTCTGTTCACACAGTGGCCAACCAGCTGTCAATTGGGGATCTACAAGCAGGACACAGTGCAACAACACCCTTTCACCCATGTTCCTCAGCAACTGGTGTATATAGGTTTACTGTCTCTGATACTGAAGATATCACATAACCTTCAGGACTAGTAGCCATTGATAGCCTTCTCCTCCAAGTATTTATCCTACCCCCTTTTAAAGCCATCCAAATTGGTGGCCATCACCACATCTTATGGTAGGGAATCCCATAGTTTAAGTCCTGAATCTCTCTTGAATCTCCCACCAATCATCTCCATGGGATGACCCCAAGTTCTAGTATTCTGGGAGAGGGAGAAAAATGTCTCCCTATCCACATTCTCTACACCAAATAGGTAGCATGGGAAACTTCAGGAGCTGGAAGAAACTTCATACAGTTGCTATACTGTCTGACTCATTCTTTTGCATAGTTCTGTTAATTTGTTGCTCCTATGACCACATATACAGTTAGTGACAGATAAACTTTCTTCCACTCAGTTTAGAATTGGCTTGGTAAACATGAACTTTCCCATCAAGTATTCAGGGGGAAAAAGCTCATCTGTTTTCTGAGAATTCTCATGCCGAAGGAGTTTAGTCTCATCTGTTCATCAACAGTCCAGCTGCTTGCAAGACAGGGCTGCAGCCTGGTGTGTGAACAAAGTATGAAACTGCAAACCTTCCCCATGTTTTCTCCTGGCATGGACTGCACACTGGGGAAGAAGGGTGAAATTTGTATAATGCTTTGTGAGTATCCCTCCCTTCTCCAACAGATGCATGCCAGGAAGGGAATGGACTTCCCATCTATCTCCAAGATGGGTGAGAATTTCATTTTGGATTGGTTTTGATCAGAATCTGCCAACATCCATATCTGGGATGAAAAGAATTTGAGATTTAAAAATGCAAACGTGGGGTAAACTAAAACTACCCTGGCCCAAGGCTTTAAGTGTTTTGCCCTTAAAAGTCTAGGTTTGAATCCCCATGTATTTAACTATGTTAGCACATATCATGGCTGCCACCACTTTTTTTCTGACAGGCTCCTCCTTTTTAACAGCTGTATGACAGGCAGGTACATCATGATCTTCTCCGTGCTGAGAATAGCTGTACATATTGAATCTGGCTGGTGCAGGTGGGTGAGCATTTCATTTCAGTAAGGTTTTTTTTTAATAAGAATTTGCCAAAATGCACACATATCTTCATATATGGAAGAGAAAAAACTTGCGTTTTTTTTTAAAAAAAAAACAGGGTGTGGGAGAAAGCAAAACTCACAGCTTTGCTCATGCCAAACTATTTTGGCCACTTCTAGGAAGTGGTGGTCATTTTTCAGTTTTCTATATCACCACATGGGCTAACAATAATTTCCATTGATTCTTCTCTTCAAAAGAGAATATTCCTATGCTGAAATGGATTGGCAACAATATTCCCTAGATTTAAGGAACAACCAATATGCTCATGTACTCATGCCTAGAAAGTTCTCTTTTGCTTACACCTTTTTTTTTGTCTCCACAAGATCAGCTGTGCTTGATGCACAAACAACAACCTGATTAATACGCTTTGACTTCTTAATTCTGCAAAGGGACCAATTATAGAGTATTATCAGGATGTACCTTTGTCTCTGTAGAGGTTGAGACTGAGACTGGTATCACAGCAAGCCATATATTATGACAAGTATTCTTCAGGGTTTGGATTAGGTGCTTGAAAATTGTTGAAATAATAAAATATAAATAGGGAGGCACTTGTACCATGTAATTAATGTAATACACTTACACAGGAATGCATAAAACCTGTGCAAGCATCTGATTGGCTGTGGGGGGGGGGGACCCTCTTACCGATGTAAGTAGGAATATCACATGAATTGACCATAGTACAAAGCAGGAGCCTGAAAAAAAGTTTAAGTTATACATGGCATTAGCTGCCTTCACATATTGCTCGCACAGAAGGGGCTGCACCACTAGACCTACCCCCTAACATCATGTGCCCCACTCCTGATGCCACACAATTGAGCATAGATGTCTGCAGCAGGGACATCCATGCTGTACACACTGTAAGTCTCCACTCAAGTAGGTTTTCATACATTCTGGATCCAGAACGCATAACCCCTATGTACATAGAGATCTATGAATGTAGGCATCCCACTGCAGATATTCATGATCAATGAATGGATATGGAGGGGGCTGTGTTAGTTGGCGTGCACAATGGCAGGGGCAGGGGGGTGAACTTGCAGCTCCTTCAATGTGAATAGATAATGCATGCAGGGGACTAATAGTATCCTGGTTTCACCCCATCTCATAAATATGACACACCTAAATATTTACCAGTATCATTCCTTCATGTGCTACATGCAAAACTGTGGTGGGGAAAGAGACAGCTGAAGCCTTTACGCCTGCTGCAAAGCATCATAGCTGAAGTTGTTGAATGACCTTTGAAGCCTGGTGGCTACCACAAGCCACTAGAATGTGCATCATGCTTGGATGGCTGTGCCACACCTGGATCAAGGCTGGAAGAGAGACTTTCGCAGTTTGAACACAAAGAAGCTTGAGTTTTGCAGGTCATTTTATGAATTTGCAAGGGCATGCTGTTGCTTTGGGAGGCACCGATTTTGTTTCAAGACTAGTATTGCATGCCAGAATGTATGTTCAACTTGTATGTTTGTAAATAAGCAAATATTATAAAAACATCATAAACTTTCTCAAAAGGAAAGGCAGCCTAGAAATGTTATATGGTTTGGGGAAGTGGGAAGAAGAACACAATATTTTTGTTTGTGCTTTATATATTCAGGGGATCTACACCTGGTGGTTTCTATACAAGTTTGAAAACATTCCTGATATATATATTGAAAGGACAAAATCTTTAGCCTTCAATTAATGGCTCCAAAACCAGCTGGGGTATTGGTGGCTATTGTGGTGTCCATCATGGAGATCATCTCCCCAATACAGAGGTTTTTTCCCATATGATAGAATACATACAGGTAGTACAGAAGTGCCAGAATGGCATCAGGAAGGCTAAAGCTGAGAATGAGCTGAGCCTATCAAGGGATGCTAAAAGCAACAAAAAATCTTTCTTCAGGTACATGCATAGTAAAAGACAGAGGAAATAAATGGTGGTTCAACTACTCAATGAGGATGGCAAATTAATAACAGATGACAAAGAAAAGGCCGGAGTGCTCAATTCCTACTTTGGCTCAGTCTTCTCCCAAAAGCAGGTCTATGACCACCACCACTAGGGTTGCCATACATCCCAGAAAACTGGGAAAGTCCCGATTTTGACGTGATTCAGAAATGTCCTGACCAGCTGGGCAAGAATCCCGGATTCCCACTCCAGCTGGCTGGAGAAATTCTGAGTGCTGGCTGGGTCTGTGGGAGTTTAAGTTGGGCGAGGAGGCTGTCCTGTGGGCCTGGGATGAAAAGAAGTCAGAAGAACAGGAGTACAGGAGTACACCTCTAGCCTTAGCTCTATCACACCTCCCCTTTTAAACTGAGCTTTCCCTCATTCTTTAGCACTTACTTCCTGGATTTACAGCATTTACTTCCTGGATTTACAGCTTCGTGCCCGCACACCCCTTTCTCATCCCCTGGAGTTCTCCTTCCCCCAGGCCACTCCAATGGAAGCAAATCTCAATTTGGGTGGAGACTTACTTCAGAGTAAACACCTATCAGATCAGGCTGCAGATTCAGAACATCCCAGATCACAGGCTGCAGATTTCCTCCACTTCAGAAAAAACACCCCCCCTAACTTCAGAAAAAATCCTGGAGCTTAACCTTTAAACGTGAAAACAAAACAAAAACCTTTGCCCCCAACTGCTTGGGTGGCCAGAGCAGCACCGGCCCAACCCCCATTCTCCTTTCCCTTGCAGTTCTTCAAAAGAACCAGACAATGGGGGAATCCACACAGTCCTTTGGAATGTTTTAAAAAGTATTTTAAAACGTTCCAAATAGGTGCGTTCTAAAACGTCTTAGGCCACATTACTGAGTACTCACGTTACAGGAGAACAGTCTTCCATCTCTAAAGCGGTGTGTGCGGTCACACGCTGTTCTGCCCTGTCTCTTTCGTTTTTCAATGAATTTAGGGCAAGGCATTGTGGGGGTTGTAGTTCAGTTACACACTTCCTTCTTAGTTCCTCTGTCATTCCCTAGCAAGTATAGGGCTAAGAATTGTGGGTGTTGTAGTTCACTGGTCCACTTCCTTTTTCTTCCCCACCAATCAACTGCTAAGCATTTGGGCACCAGTAAAGGAAGCACTGCCCCCAGGAATCTCAAACGGTAAGGAAGGACACATTATTTTACTTAAAACTATTTATTAAAAGTGAAACCGTTGTATATAACTGAAGGGAGTTTTAAAAAACCTCAGATATACAACGTTATAGGGAGTGCGTCATGTGGCCCAAAGAGTTTTCATAACCCTTATAAAACGTCAAAAAACTTGTGTGTAGATAGGCTCAATAAGCGATCTTAAATCAAACAGATGGAGAAGGAAAAGAAATGGGAGGAGAGCAGGATCGACACAGTACCATGTGAGTTGAGCACTGTAAAACCGAGGCGAGTGTGCACTAATGGCGACCATAAAATAACGTTTGATGTGCCTGGAGCGCCCATCGATCGCGGTCTGTTTGCTCTTCGTCACCTTGCTCTGTGCCCACTGGCCAGCCAACTACACACAGTGCTGTGCACACGCTCCCTCAAAAAGGAGAGGTGCTGGGGCTCAAGTCTGTCCTCCAACAGGCCTCTTCGTTGCCTTAGAAGCCCCCCAGTCCCAGCAGAGCATGCAGTAAGAATGCTGTTGATGATTTTTCAGTGCTGAGTGAAAAGTACTCTGCAGATGCTCAGAGCTGCTCTTTTCTTTAGAATTGCTCCTCACATCTTATAGAGGAGCCCTAGCATCGAAAGCATGATCTGGGGCTAATTCAAAGTTCGAGTTAAACTGTGGCCCTAGGCCTCTGCAGAGTTTGTATGTTAGCTTATGGAAACTGCCTTGTATCCTGGAGGTGGGCAACTTCTGGGGTTTGGTGGACCACATTGCCCCCTCCACCCACCTCTGCCACCAAAATTAATTGTATCTGGATAATACCGCATCACAAAGGTTCTTGCCATAAGCTATCAGGTCACTTGTTTCGCTTTAAATTGTGCATATGCCCACTAGGAGGCTTTAAAAAAAAAACTAGCCCCACCCCCAAAAAAATTGTCCCAGTTTTGTAGATTCAGAATATGGCAACCCTAACCACCACCCCTGGCAAAAGTGGAGTACAAGCTGAAGGGACAGGATTGCAACTTGAGATTGATAAACATATGGTCAAGAAACACCTAATTCCTTTGAACGAGTTCAAATCTTCAAGGCCCAATGAACTGCATCCTAGAGTAATAAAGGAGCTGACAGAAGAACTCTGAGAACCACTGTCTATTATTTTTGCAAAATCATGGAAGACGGTTGAAGTGCTGGACGACTGGAGGAGGGCTAATGATGTCACTATCTTTGAAAAGGGCATAACGGCGGAACCTGGGAACTACAAACCGATTAGTCTGACATCCATCCCTGGGAAAATGTTGGAGCAGATTATAAAGAAATCAATCTGTAAGCACCTTGAAAACAATGCAGTGATTACTAGAAGCCAACATGGATTTGTCAAGAACAAATGCTGTGGCCATAATATATCTTGACTTCATTAAAGCTTTTGACAAAGTGCCCCATGACATTCTGATTACCAAACTAGCTAAAAGTGGGCTCGATGGAACAACTATTAGATGGATCCACAGTTGGCTACAGAATTGGATTCAAAGAGTTCTTATCAATGACACCTTCTCAAACTGGGGGGGGAGGTAACAAGTGGAGTACCACAGGGCTCAGTTCTGGGCCCAGTGCTCTTCAACATTTTTATTAATGATTTGGATGAGGAAATGCAGGGAATGCTTATCAAATTTGCAGATAACATAAAATTGGGTGTGATAGCTAATACCCTGGAAGACAGAAACAAACTTCAAAGTGATCTTGATAGACTGGAGCGCTGTGCTGAACACAACAGAATGAAATTTAATAGGGATAAATGGCATGTTCTACACCTAGGGAGAAGAAATCAAATGCACAATTACAAGAAGGGGGTGATGTGGCTTCAAAAAAAGCAAATGCTATTTTGGGCTGCATTAATAGAAGTATAACTTCCAAATTGCAGGAGATACTGGTTCCCCTCTATTTGGCACTGGGTAGGCCTCATCTTGAATACTGAGTCAAGTTCTGTGCACCACACTTCAAGAAAGATGCAGCCAAACTTTAGCATGTTCAGAGGAGGGCAACGAGGATGATCAGGGGTCTGGAAACAATGCACTATGAGGAGAGACTGAAAGAACTGGGCAAGTTTAGCCTGGAGAAGAGAAGACTGAGGGGAGACACGCTACCACTCTTAGAGTACTTGAAAGGTTGTCACACAGAGGAGGGCCAGGATCTCTTCTCGATCATCCCAGAATGAAGGACACTGAATAATGGGCTCAAGTTATAGGAAGCCAGATTTCAGCTGGACATCAGGAAAAACTTCTTGACTGTTAGAGTAGTACAACAGTACAACCAATTACCAAGGGAAGTCGTGGGCTCTCCCACACTAGAGCCCTTCAAGATGCAGCTGGACAACCATCTGTCAGGTATGCTTTAAGGTGAATTCCTGAATTAAACAGGGGGTTGGACTCGGTGGCCTTATAGGCCCCTGCCAACTCTACTATGATATTCAGTCATCATGTTCATTATCCTCTGGATCACCCTCTTCTCCCCTTTATTGACAAAAACCTGACCATGCAAAACCCAAATGTAACAGGAAGGCAGTACATAAATGACAGACCTGTGCCAAACCTCCCTGAGCTGTGAGAAATTCCAGGGGCAGCCCTTATTTGGGTTGGAGGATCACTGGAACCTTACAACATTTTGTCATATTTACATTTATTTACAAATATTAAAAAACAAGCATATCTGGAGATTCACAGCATAAACACTCTTGCTAGCAAATCCACTGCTGTACATCAGATCTCAAGAGATCGGCATCCCTCAAAAAGTGTTTTCCAGAGCAAAAAGCTAACTCTCTGGCTCTTTCTCAGGGCTTCTCTACATTAAGAGAAAATCTCATTGCCTTACCAGGGCTTGCTGCTTCCACATTCTTCAGAATTGTGATCAGTTCCATTACATGGGAGGACATGAGTGACCATGTGGTTTGAATTGAAACCTTCCATTTCAATTTCCTCTCATGTTTTTCATTAGATAGAGCCATCTAGTGGCTGAAATATAGTGCTACACCAACATTACACTACGGTTTGTGCGCTTTTTATTTTAATACTTGATTATCGTTGGTGTTTTTTTAAGCAGGTTTTTTGAAATGGCACAGGAGGAGCCCTGGATGCTGACAACATTATGTAATAGACCAACAAACTTCCGCGAGTGGCCAATCAAGAGCATGCAATAAATCGCTGGTGTAGAGAAGCTCTCAGTCCCACTCAAAAGCTTCAGTCTTCTCTCTATTTCTCCCCATCCCCTGACACAGAACTTGTTTACATCATCCTTAGCTGCTGGTGCAGGGCAAGAGGAAGAGAGAGAGAAAGTGAAAGTGAAAGGCACGTCTTCGCCAATATGGATCTTATCTTCCTGAGGTGTATCCAATTATTTGCTAGTCATTTACCTGTAATTTCTGTGACAAAAGTTGTACCTGGAAACTCTGGCTGCTGACTATTAAGGAACACTAACAGTTACTCTGGCCCTACTAACCTCCTCCTGTCCCCCCCCTCCATTGGGGGCTTTAAAGGCTCTATTAACATAATAGGGTCTTTAAGGCCCCTATATGTGGGGGGGAGACATGTTTTTCAAAGCCTCTGGAAATTGTGCACTTCCCCCTGCTGCATTAATGGCGGCCGCCATTAATGCAGCAAGCCAGTGCTGGTGGTTGCCAAGCACACAACAGAGGCTAACGCAGCCTGGCTCGCAGGGGCCAGAAGTGGCTGGGCAAACACTTGCCGATTTCACCCATCCCTAATTACTCTAGAAAAGATGGATCACTTTTGTTGGAGTGAAAATTACAGGTTCAGGAGCTCTGATCCAGATCGGCACCACAGCAGGAGGTAAAGAGTTAAAATCCCCCTAGCCCCCTCCTAGATTCCCATTCCAGATCAGCCCCCCTGTGATTAGAGTACAAAAGAGAGCAATTTGGCCCTTACTTCAAAGTAAGGGTCGCAAATAAGTTTGCAAACTCTCACCAGTTGTTCACTGTAGGAAAAATGGACCTCAAGTGTAGATGTTCTAAATGTCTTGTCCACATCTAATTTCATCATAATTGATAAATTGTAAGAAAGTAACATTAGAGTACAAAATAATATCCTCCTGGATTCTGGAAACAGGATGTATGTACGATTATCTCGTTTGTCTTGACATTTCTCAAATCTTTTCTCTTCCATTATGAAGGTAGCCGCTATCTCCTTTTTTTTATTGGAGATGTTGTAGGAAATGATAAGAAGAGGGCAGTTTTCATGGCATATGCAGAGCACTGACCCAAACTGCCTTGCTCTCTTCACCGGAAGATATCTCATCTAGTATTCTTCCCAAGAATCCACTACTAATATCTTGTAAATAAAATCAGCTGACTAATATGACAGCACAGCATAAACATGGAGAATGCTCTGTGTTTGTTTAGAGTTCCTAAAAAGCATATGAATTTTCCTGAACAACAACAACAACGAAAACCTTCTACCTGGTTTTATTTAAACGTGAAAATCTGTTTCTAGCAATATGGGTATGTTTGTATACAGTGCATAGCTGACATCTGCCAAAGGGAGGTGGACGTGTCATTTAAGAAAGGTCATTCCGCAGAGGAAATTATTTTTTCTCTGTTATCTTGAATACTATTGTTTAGTTTTCAAACTTTCTGAAGACATTCAGATTTCAGTTTAATCACAACAGTGCATTCCATTAACTATTTTAAAAAAGATAAAGAATGACCTTTCATCAGGCACAAATTCTAAAGGAGCTAGCGGCTTTATGTACTTATTTTTAGTTATATCTAAACTGTAGCCCTGTGTTTTGCTCCTGCTTTTCTCTTGATGGTGAGAGGAATAAAGGCAGGCCATTTGAGAATTTGTAGCTACCTGGGAAATTGAATTATTGAATGATAACCATTCAAAACAAAAACCCTTCAAATACCAAGAGCTTCTTCTCAAATAAATTAAGCTTTAAAAGAGCACAAGAGGAATCGGCAGGCCTGGAGCACAAGTGTAACAAGAGGAATTGTTACACTTGTGTAAGTGAAGGGGGTATTTAGGAGTCCTGAGCTGATCCAAATGTGGAAAAGTGCTAACAATCACTTAGGGCTGATTCATGCACTCACCCAAGTGTGGATTTGCTTCACTGTTTGTGTGAGGAGTGGGTTCACCTCTCCTACTGCATATGCAAACAAAAATATGGTTCAAGTGCTCCATAAATCGGTTTATATGCACGTAGGCTTGGAGTTGCAAAGGGAGGTCTATATGTAGAGTGCTTTATATTTGTGATATATGTACTCCATACATCAACTTGGATCCTAAGAGAACAATCCTATGATCTCTGAGTGAGCATCCCAGGGACTACAGGGTGGCTCGTAAACCCTTCTGACTAGGCTGACCAGATAAAATCCAGCTCAGGGCTCATGTAACTTTAACAATTGTAGAGAAAAGGGAATTCCAGCCAGAGTCATTTGTATGCAATTAGTTCCTGGTGAAATTCCCTCTTCATCACAACAGTTAAAGGTGCATGCACTATACTAGAGTGACCATATACAAAAGAAGGCAGGGCCCCTGCAACTTTAACTGTTGTGATGAAGAGGGGATTTCACCAGGAACTAACTGCATACAAATGACACTGGCTGAAATTCCCTTTTCTCTACAACTGTTAAAGTTACATGAGCCCTGACCTGGATTTTATCTGGTCACCCTACTGACAGTGCTCAGACCTCAGAAAGTGGAGCTGGAGATCCCCCACTCCTCCCCCAGTCCCTCACAGTGGGTGCAGAGGGAACCATGCCAGCTGCCTCTCCAAGATCATAAAACTGACCTCAGAGGAGAATGAAAGGGGGCTTTCCAGTGGGAGGAAACCAGAGAGGCTAAGATATGAGTTATCCTGAGCATCCTCCAGCCTCCTGCCCTCCCCTTTTGAAGTGCCCACGCTAGACACAGGGAACTCAGAAACGTCCAACTTTGAGGGCTTGGTGCAATCAATAGGATTGCACCCTAAGATAAGTAGTTAACCTAAGGACATTCATAGAAGGAGTGTTTCCTGTTACCTCCTCTCCCAGAAGCCCACCGTGACCCATCTCACATGAGGGTCTCCCAATCCTCCAGGCTTTTCAGAGCACAGGTTGCTGCTGGGGGGTGGGGAGAGGAGGGGAAACTTTTCCCCACAAATTTCCTTAACCTACCTTGGGATCCAAAACACAGTTCTTATTATGAAGGGGAAGAATGTGTGCCCACAATCTCCACCATGGAAGTGAATCTACAGCCAGGTCCTTGATCTTTGATCAATGTTCTGAGGGTCTAAGATAAGTTGCAGAAAATTATCTTTGTGATATGGACTCATGTCAGCAATGGAATAAAATGCATATATAGGTCATGGAGTGTTCTCCTTTGTTGTTTTGTCTTTTTTAAAAAAGAAGAATCAGTTCTATATCTGCTGCAGAGCGCATATGTATAAACATATCTTGCCCTTATGACAGGGTTAATTCCCCCAAGCATGCTAATACTTCCCACTTCTATGTGGGTGGTGCCATTTTGGGGTACATAAGGATAGACAGTCAGAGAAGGAGTTCACCATGTATAATTCAGAAGCCTATTATTGAATGAATGGCAGGAAGCCTAGTAAGCTCTATCAGACTACATCTAAGTAAATATGCTTCGGATTGCACTGTTAGACTGTTGTTTACAGCCTGGAAACAAACTGGTAGCCAGTATAGTTCTTTTAAGTGGTGTACTCCTTCTAAATCAGCCTTCCCCAACTTGGTGCCTCCAGATCTATCAGAACAAATGCTCATCATCCCAAGACAGCATGACTCAGGATGATGGGAGTTGTTGTCCTACACATTTAGAGGGCTGTTTTATTGGTGTTTTATTGGTGTTTTAATGATGTACTGGTTTTATCTGCTTTTAATCAGTTTTTGTATTTTGTGTTTGGTGTTGTTCCCCGCCTCGATCCGTTGGGAGAGGCGGGTGATAAATAAATATATTATTATTATTATTATTATTATTATTATTATTATGTTTTAGATGCTCACTGTGGGTCAATAGACTAGTGTTTATTAAAATGGAGTTCCCTGGTCTAAACATATTCCCAGGAAAATTCCCTTGGCTTTATTGAAAAATAGAAATGTAAGCCAATGGGTTGGATCCAGGATCTGCCTTCCTTGGACTCATAATGGAAGGTGCTTCCACCTGATTTAGGGGGATCTCCCTCCCCACTCACATCACAGCTCACCCTATTCAGCAGCATCCCCTGACCTACTCTGTAGTAATTTTGAGGGCCTGGAGGCTGCAGTATAGAGGAGGGGGTGAGAAGGTCCTCTTCAGCTAGCCCAGTGGCACATGCCTAAACCTGGGTCCTACCTTTTGCCTTTATATTTTCTCTCCTGCTTTACTACCAGATGCACAGTGCAATTCAGCTGAAGTGTTTGGAATTCAGCTGATTCTTTCCCCTTGAACTTATTAGGACAAAACCAGCTTAACTCTGAGTATTTTGCCTTAATTGGGTTGTGGACCAGACTGTCACTGTATGGCTTTCAAAGGGTTCCAACAACGGATTCCAGTTGTGTGGATGCTTGCAGATTATGATAAATATCAACTGGCGTTTCCTGATCTGAATGTCATTGATTTGTTTTTTAGATCCGATTTTTGTTATCCTCCCTAGACTCAACAAAATATTCCTCTTGCCATTCATTTTTCTTTTTGTTTCCCAAATGTCCTTTCCTCTATAGCAATTACAATGGAAAAATGGGCATATGGCTCTGTCTTTTAACTGCTGCAACAAGCTGCCGTACCACCTGGCAATAGAGTAATGTGGAGGTACAAGGCTCGCTCTTCACCCCCGGAGGCTCAGCAAGTACTATAACAAAGCACCTTCTCGGTGCCTAAATCTTTCAGAGCTGACGAAAAGGGAGTGAAATCAGACTCTAAGCACTACTGTTAAATACAGGCCAATAGAGTGTGTTGTCACCACAAAAGACCTATGGATTTGACATTTTGTACCTATTCCACACAGCATGGAACGTATATATGACAAGCTGGAATGGCCAAAAAGTGTAGAAAATCTGTTGACAGGCATACAAGGACTCTTATTTCCATAATGTTACAATGGTTTCTATGAATGAAAATAACCTGGGCTGAGATCTCTATTAGCCCTTCCACTCACAAAAGGGCTCTTCCCATGAGCAGAACTCCATTCATGGGATCTGTGGATCTAACCCCAGGGCTTTCCAATCATCATGTTTTTGATAATAAAATATATAGATCTTTTTAAAAATGTGTGTGTGTGTGTTCGTTCTATAATATCACAAATTCATGAGATCACTGATATCCTGCCATCACATTTTTTAAAAGCCTTGATATATTTTTTGGTAATGTTTTTGATTCCCATCTGCCTAATAATTAGCCACATTCAGCTACAATAAAGTGGCACATTTTGTCTGCAATATGCCACAAATAGATTATAAAAGGTTTCTGCACTTCTATTTCCATTATCATCTGGTTCACACATTTTAGAAGTGAGAAATTGTATACTGAACTTTTTTTATTAGTATTCACACTGATTTTACCATTGTTATCTAAAAGCTGCATTCAAGAAAATATAAAATGAGTAGGTATTAAAAGAACTAGAGTTAAAGTGACTCTTCTTTTCAGAAATGGAAAGAGCATTTGTATGTACAGGTGGGGGAGCACAATATTCACTGCCATATTTGTGCAGAAAGAGTGTGAAGATTTCATGAAAAGTAGTGGGAGATTTAATAAAAATACGGCAATTTGCAAAGATCATCAGCATGCATTCCACTCCCTCATCTTTCTATACAACTCTCCACACTATTTTGCAGGGACTTCAAGCCCATCTACATGTGCAACCAATTCATATGGTAGAGCCCTCCATGGACAGTGCCACTTTAATTTTTAAAGTGGGGGAATCACCTTTATAGATGATCCCTTATGGAAAAAAAAGAACATGACTGGGAGAAAAGTACTAGACGAGCTGTTACGTTGATGTGACAGAGTAAAGTGATACACTTCATTATTTATTGTTTTTAAGGTGGCGTCATGTTCAAAAATGCAATCCATCTGTACTCTGAAGTGGCTGGATATTTTATTTATTATCACATGTATATCTAGCCTTTTCCCTCTTGCAGGGAACCCAAGGCGACTTGCATAATCCTCATCTTCTCCATTTCACGAATTCAAAGCTTCGCTCCTCAACCTATATTTCATGCTTTCGTAGTCAATGATGTAATGGGACACTCTGAAGTGCAGGAGCTCATCACGAGAGCCCCTATATTCATGTCCCCAAGGACAGTCCAAACATGCAGACAGCAATGTTGATCCTTTATATATAAGAACTGAAAGAGCACAAGTGCATAGCTTGACAGCCACTTTATTAGGATGAGCTGAACAAAAGTGATAGAGGTTGTTAACCCCATGTTCCTGCTACGCTATAGCACAGTTTGCACTATTGTAATGCTACAATTATGGCCAACCAATTCCACACTTTCTTTTTTTAAAAAAAAAAAATTATACCACCTTTTGAGGTGAAGCCTTCTCAATGTGATGTGCTTCTCACATAATGTGCTCTATCACTATCCTACTGCTATCACTTGGGCAGAATTCATCCAGAAATTATTACCGCTAGGAAAAAAAGTCCTATATTTTTCAGATTCCTTTGCAATACCAATAATATTTCATCTGGCTCCCAGTGCATTGGATTCAGATTAAGTTAATCATACACACTTAGGATTGAAATCAATGGGAAAAGTTAATAATGGCTTTTCCATTTAAATCAAAGTCCCATTGATTTAAATGGAACCAAAATGACACTCACTCTCATCCAATCCTATGGCCTTTATCACACACACCATTTTTCCCCCAGATTGCTTCTGCAGGTTCCCCCTCCGTTTCCTATGTGAATCTAGCATTTTGAATCACATTTGGTCAGTTTTGCTCCGATACCTCAGTTCAGCCTGTTAAACTTGCCTGAACTTGCCTGAAAAGGACTTTGCCCATTCAGGGTTAAATCAAAACAGAAACTAAAAACGGAGCACTCAGGGCGCGAGAACAGTGCAAGGGGGTGAGTCCCGTGCTGAAGAAGTGGATCAAAGGCGCAGTGAGTGTGCTTAAAACCGCACATGTGGTAACGGCCTATGAGTGCAGGTTCGGGGTGATCCAAGATACATACCTGCCCAAGTAGAATCCTAGACACGTTTAATGGACAGCTTACTTCAGTTGAAACATCATCTATTTTCTACTACACTTCATCATGGGACTGGAACAAACATACCTGTCATTAGCCACATCTAAAAAGAGTTTCCTACAGGTGCAGCCAATATACGTTTGTCTATTGATAAAACTAGTGTAAACTGGGTGTGAATGAACTGCAGTTAGTCTGAGTTCCTGTTCCAGCAAAAGATGACAAACATTGCATCATTGTCAAGTCTGTATGCTGTTGTGCTAGCAAAAACTATTAGAGCCAGAAGTAGTATTCTAAAGCTGTGGCACAGCACAAAACTGTTTGAGAATATGGACAGCATAGAAAAAGTATGCAGAAACATCTCATTTGGAATTTTTGTATTAGTGCTGTGCCAAAAAGGTCTGCCACATTTTTTGTATCGGTCTCATATAGTTTGATAGAAGAGAAATTACTATTAAAAAGAAATGGAAAGGAGAAGAAAATTTCAGAGAAAATCTTATGGGTCAGTTCAGGGTTCCTAGCTATGTAGTGGCCAAGAAGTGTGTGTGTGTGTGTGTGTGTGTGCCCTGTCTTTCACTGTACAATCATCTCTCTAGTGGCCTATAGCCTCCTCAGCTTCCTGCATTTCACTTAAAGCCCAGGGAAAGATATGATGAGGTAATTCCTCCAAATGGGCTTTTTTCAATGTACAGGCAGCCATGGAGGCTGCAAAACAATGGAGAGATGTATAATAGATAGGAAAACAAAACAAAACAGTCTACTCTTAGCCACTGACAAATTTTCTCCACCATTTGTTTTGGGTTTCCCCCTCTCCACCACCACCTGTACAGTGCTCTTGAATGACACGAGGTTTGAGGTATGGTAAAGGATGCAATATGGTGACCATTGACCAACCTGCCAACACACTTGCAGCTGTTGCCACTTGCAGTGGCAGCACAAAAAATGAAAACTCTGAGAAAAAAAAAACTCTGCTACAACCATTACTAATGAATTCATCCATCTCCAAGAAAGTATTTGAGAATTTCTCCTTCCTTTGGAGACATTTAGTGAAATTGCCCCCTTTCTTTGCCCACAAATAGGGTGGAAATTTTGAGAGGGCATTTGTGCACAGCTCTATTATATACTGATATTACCTGTCTTTATTCTATACAAATGTGTGTATTATTCATTCATTCATCATTGGAAATCACCTGATGTTTTTCAATGTGGTGAACCTTTTGTACTTGGTTCTAAAACGTGGGCAACCCATGGCCTGCAGGTGGCCCTCGGAAGCCTTCAGTGTGTGGGGGCCTAAACCCCCCTCCACTGCTGAACTTCATCCCCCACAACATTTTGCCAATTTGATATCAAATGCATTGGAGACGATGATGTGCATGGAGAATCATCTCCCCATGATTTTTCTTCTAGTGCAATCATGCTCCTGCCAGCCTGCCCAACAGCTGTTGGTATGGGCCCACTACAGTTGTTCAGCAGGATCATGGGTCCATCTTTACATGTGGAAGATGAAGTTGACTCTTAATGAGGACTCCTCTCCAGTACAATCATGCTCTTGCCATTCCGCTTCACAGCCAATGCTGTTGGGACTGCAATTGAAATGGGGAAGATGGCATGCAGAGTGAATTATCCCTATATGCCCTCCATCCCATTCAATTGTGCACCTGCCCCCCATGCTCAGCTGATTGGCACAGCTTATGATGACTGAAAGAACCAAATCTAACAAACACGACATGCTAAACACATTTTGGCCACCACAGAATTTGCTATCTGAGTTTAATCCTGAATACATTCTAGTGCCTTTTTGTAATGTGCTTTTAGATCATGTGCCATGCTAGAGGGAGAGCATGCTCCAGTTATCTTGCAAATGATGTCAGTCTGCCTACATTGGTGCAAGCCATTATCTGTTTCATCCTAATTGTGTAAATCTGTAAGACAGGGATACCAGTTAGTGTAATATCAATAGTAGCAATAATCAGCAGTAGTGCAATAGTGTTTCAGGAGCAGCAAACCAAAAAGAAAAAAGAAAAGAAAGCTACTGGCACCCTAAGTAAGTCCCTACCTCCAAAAGCCAGGGAGAATTCTGCCCTTACTGAAATATCACCCAAAGGGGGTGCAGATGAGGTTGCAAAACCAGGATGGCTTTTTTTCACCAAATCCTAACTTTTTCAGCAAGTCCTGCTGTGAAAACAAAACATGTTGACTATTCCTGCTTTTCATGTGTTCCCCTACTAAAAGTCTCATTCTTTCAAGTTTTCTTTTCTTCTCACAGCTTTTGTGAAAAATTCTGCTGCTCATGCTTGTTAAACTCCTCTTGATTTGGAGAGCTGATGAAATTTTTTCAAATTTTTAGTACCATCAGTGTGAGGATGGTACTAAAAAATGCAAAAATGTTTCACTTCTAGTTACAAGCTGATATGGCTGGTTGCATGTACTTGGAAATTCACAAATCAGCCAGGAGGCAACATTCACACAGCCCAGATGGTGCAAATAAGAATGACTAAATTCAGTGGGACTACTTGTGTGTAAATTTGCATATTTGCATCATTTAATAGTGGGTTGTTCATCAAACACATCATTCCAAAAAAAAATCTATCTGCACAAGCTAGGCAAATCCCATCACTGAGAGTATTATTTTTATAGGCATTGAATATGGCATTGTGGACATCATCTTCAAATAGGTGCACAACTACTCAGGAATTTTTATCCTCCTAAAGACCCAGGATTATTAGAAGAATATATGGCTGTGTATATATGTACTGATCATGAACATTCATGCACACAGTAGCTTTTTCCATGGCACCTCCTTCTTCATTGAAGCTGGATTTAAAGGCATTTAACATTAATAGAACTAATGTGAAAGATTAACATCTTGAGTTCACCCTGAGTTGTTTTACCATAATGATGTAGACATTTACATTTACTCATGACTAGCCTTGTTCAGTTTAGTGAGTCTCACATACACCATCATAGCTGTGTGAGTGTGTGTCTCCTGGCTGATTTGCAAACTTCAGTGTGCCTACACGTCTCACATGCAATATGCCGCTGGTGGGCAGAAGTGAAATATTACTTTGGACTTACTTGTTAATAAGCTTCTGCACTAAAAAATGAGGGACATTTGAAAGCTTTGGACAGTAATTTGAGGACCCACAGAAGCTAATGGCACAGCGACTATTACTATTGTCCCTGTCCCATTAGTGCCATGACTATTGGTCCATGTGCCATTACTATTAATGATATTAGGACTGCAGACACTATTTTATAAGCCTAACGGGATCATTTTTAGTCACCAAAGCAAGATTTTATTATCAGTGGATGCATAAATATACTTAAAATGATTTAAAATTCAAATCTAAGCATGCTAAAATGTGTACACTAAACTAACTAGAGAACTTCAGTAATGGACTACAGAGTTGCTACTCAGATGTTAAGGGATGACTTAGTGGATAAAGTGGCAGTTACGGAAACTCTGGGGGAAAGTGACTACATCATACTTGAGTTCTTGATTTTAAAGGAAGCAAAAGCTGAGTGTAGCCATACGCATACTCTGGATTTCAGGAAAGCCAATTTTAATAAACTCAGAACTATGATAAGTAAGGTCTCATGGCAAGTGACCGTAAGGAGAAAAGGAGTCCAAGATGGGTGGGAGTTTTTAAAAAAGGAAATTTTAAAGGCCCTATTATTATTATTATTATTATTATTATTATTATTATTATTATTGCATTTATATACTGCCCCATAGCCGAAGCTCTCTGGGCGGTTTACAAAACTTTAAAAGTATAAAACAGATTATAAATACAATATCCATTTAAAACAACTATTCTGGGCCAAACAGCAACAATGTGTGGTATTAATTATGTCTGTGTGTTTATGAGTACACAGACACATATCCACACTCACAGTGGGAAGAGCCTAGCAAATAATATGAAATAAGTAGCTATTCTTGGTTATTTCTATGGGACATTCAAAAAAAGCCCTACATAAAGCTAACCAAATGAAAGGTATTTTAAAATGGCTGCTCTGAAAAAAAAGAAGCAAAAATAATACTTAAAATTCTGCTTCATTTGCAGCTTCCCTTTAACCTTCTCGCTCCAACTCCTTTAAAGCACTGAATATATTAATTGCCTTCGCTATGGCCTATCATTAAACTACTAAGCAAATAAGTTAAGAATCCCCAACAATTATAAATCCTCATTCCCACCCTGCATTAGAAACAATTCCAACAAGGAAAAAAGATAGAAGACAACAGAAGAAACCAATGTGGCTCCATAAAAAGCTAGGAGATGACCTGAAAATAAAAAAGGATACATATAGGAAGTGGAAGGAAGGCCAGGCTACAAAAGAAGAGTACAAACAAGTAGCACAGAAGTGCCAGAATGGTATCAGGAAGGCTAAAGCTGAGAAGGATTCTAGAAACAATTAAAAGGCTTTCTTCAAATACATGAATAGTAAAAGACAGAGGAAAGAAATGGTGGTTAAACTGCTTCGTGAGGATGGGAAATTAGTAACAGATGACAAAGAAAAGGCCGAAGTGTTCAATTCCTACTTTGGCTCAGTCTTCTCTCAAAAACGGGTCTATGACCCCCTTGGAAAAAGTGTAAAAGCTGACAGGGCAGGACTGCAGTTTGAGATTGATAAACAAATGGTCAAGGAACACCTAATTTCTTTGAACGAGTTCAAATCTTCAGTGCCTGACAAACTGCAACCTAGAGTAATAAAGCAGCTGGCAGAAGAACACTCAGAACCACTGTCTATTTCTTTGCGAAATCATGGAAGACGGGTGAAGTACCGGATGACTGGAGGAGGGCTAATGTTGTCCCTATCTTCAAAAAGGAGGAACCTGGGAACTACAGTCCAGTCAGTCTGACATCCATCCCTGGAAAAAATTTTGGAGCAGATTATAAAGAAGTAAATCTGTAAATACCTTGAAAACAATGCAGTGGTTACTAGAAGCCAGCATAGATTTGTCAAGAACAAATCCTGTCAGAATAATCTGATCTCATTTTACTAATCGGGTAACCTCCTTTGTGACTGTGGGAATGCAGTGGATATAGTATATCTTGACTTCAGCAGAGCTTTTAACAAAGTGCCCCATGACATTCTGATTAACAAACTACTGAAAAGTGGGCTAGATGGAACAACTATTAGTTGGATCCACAGTTGGCTACAGAATCAGACTCAAAGGCTGAATTCAGACAACACGATAGTCAATGATGGGATAATAATCAACTTTACAGTTGTTCATCTAGGGAGTACTCTCCACACAACATGGTAATAAATAATCAACTGTGGTGTGGATTAGGATCAGCGCTGAGTTGACTATGACAGCATTCAGACGATTGTTCCCTCCCCCCAGTTGTTTATTATGTTGTCTGAATTCAGCCAAAGAGTGCTTATCAATGGTACCTTTTCACACTGGGGGGAGGTAACGAGCAGGGTACACAGGGCTCAGTCCTGGGCCCAGTGCTCTTTAACATTTTTATTACTGATTTGGATGAGGAGGTGCAGGGAATGCTTATCAAATTTGCAGATGACACAAAATTGGGTGGGATCGCTAATACCCTGGAAGACAGAAACAAACTCCAAAGTGATCTTGATAGACTGGAGCACTGGGCTGAAAACAACAGAATGACATTTAATAGGAATAAATGCCAAGTTCTACACTTAGGAAAAAGAAACCAAATGCACAGTTACAAGATGGGGGATACTTGGCTAAGCAATATGACAAGCGAGAAGGATCTTGGAATTGTTGTAGATCACAAGCTGAATATGAGCCAACAGTGTGATGTGGCTCCAAAAAAAGCAAATGCTATTTTGGGCTGCATTAATAGAAGTATAGCTTCCAAATCGCGCGAGGTACTGGTTCCCCTCTATTCAGCACTGGTTAGGCCTCATCTTGAGTATTGCGTCCAGTTCTGGGCACCACATTTCAAGAAGGATGCAGACAAGCTGGAGCGTGTTCAGAGGAGGGCAACGAGGATGGAAACAAAGCCCTATGAGGAGAGACTGAAAGGACTAGGCATGTATAGCCTTGAGAAGAGAAGATTGAGGGGAGACATGATAGCCCTCTTCAAATACTTGAAAGGTTGTCACACAGAGGAGGGCCGGGATCTCTTCTCGATCAACCCAGAATGCAGAACACAAAATAATGGGTTCAAGTTACAGGAAGCCAGATTCTGGCTGGACATCAGGAAAAACTTCCTGACAGTTATAGCAATATGACAATGGAACCAATTACCTAGGGAGGTGGTGGGCTCTCCCACATTAGAGGCAGTCAAGAGGACAACCATCTGTCAGAGATGCTTTAAGGTAGATTCCTACATTGAGCATGGGGTTGGACTTGATGGCCTTATAGGCCCCTTCCAACTCTACTATTCTATGATTCTATGAATCCAGATAGGATGCATAAACTTCCCCGTGCATGTCTCAAAACCTATCATCATTGGGTATGTGGTTGCTACTGGTGTTAGATTTTTGGTCAGTAGTCTCTGTATACTCCAAAGGATTTGTGAATTCCCGAAAAGAATGCTCACAAAAAGTCCAATTCCTGCAACTGGAAAGGCTGCTCCTTAAAAAATTGGGGGGGGGGCACTCCTGCAAGGCACTCATGGTTAGCAGTCAAAGTCTTATTAGGTTCTCATATCGCTTTTTGACCTTTTAGCTAAGATCAAGCATATTGTGTAGGTTCTCATGCAGAAGATGGGCTTTTGCCACCCAGCAGCACTTTATATAATAATAATAATAATAATATTTATTTGTAGCCCGCCTCTCCCTCCGGATCGAGGCGGGGAACAACAACAATATAAAACATAAAAATCACAACAGTTAAAAAAAAATTAAAAACAAGAGAAAAATACAACATTAAAAACATCTTAAAATTCATCTGGATAGGCCTGTCGGAAGAGGACAGTCTTCATGACTCTCTTAAATTCATGAAGACTGTCAATTTGTCTAACCTCCTCCGACAGACCATTCCATAGTCTGGGAGCGATGGAAGAGAAGGTCCTCTGGGTAACACCCGCCAGCCTAGTTCTGACTGGCTTGAGTAAGTTCTTCCCAGAGGACCTAAGTGTGCGGGGCGGATTGTACGGGAGAAGGCGATCCCGTAGGTACCCTGGACCCAAACCATGTAGGGCTTTAAAGAGAGAGCTTCAAAATCAGGCCCTGTGCAAAATATTAGACACATATTCTCCATTGTTTTGTTTTGAAGGACTGTCGCTAGGGGGCTAATAGCTCAAGCTGGAGAGGAACCTTGGGGACAAGGGTTCCCTGCATCCAGTTGGCTTTTTCACCCCAGCAGCAGTTTTCTCCAGAGCAATGTTCAAAATAGCCCTTACACACCCCAATGGAAATCCCACCCAGCTTCAAATTCTCACCCCCTTCCTAATTTTAGATTGAAAGGGGGATTGATTTAGGTCAAGTATAACACATATCCCATTGGAAACCAGTGCTTCCTAAAGGGAAATATGGGAGATGTGATGCAGATGATTGGAGTCCATCTGCATCACATTTACCTGATTGGAGCTTTATTAACTGAAATGTACTGTGTTCTCATTTTAGATACTTAGGGATAGCAAAGTAATTTGTTTGGTTCTCATTTTAATGCAAAATTACATATTTTTAGCTTTCAAATCAAAATTCAAATCAACTCAGTTATGAAATTTGCACTTTTTTGAACATTGTAAATATCTCCAATTAAAAAATGTACGCAAATGAATGTATTAGCTGAAATGCACACAAACGTGTATAGATTTTCATGCACACTTAAATAAATTCTGAAAGATCAGGTTGAACTGAATTTAAGGTTGGAAAAAGTCTCAAAGTTCAAGATGCACAAAATTTAAGATTGGGAAAAGAAAAAAGAGAAAGAAACTATATCTGGCAGATTTATCAATTCCTGTTTTGAATGTCTGTAAAATAAATTCTCACTCAGCCCTGTATCTCATGCATTTTTGTTATTCTAAAAACACTTAATTGTGAGTAGACTCATTAATTGCTATGAAGCTACTCATGATTTCATGTTGTCTGTATAAGCCATATAAAAATATCTCCCATTTCTTCCTCTCACTAATAAGCACCTGTCATTAAATTGCCTTATTTGGAAATAGGCCACATGAGCTTCATGCTACTATAATCACTGAGGAGGATGCTGTAAAGCCAACTAGAGCCAAGCCTCGCCCATTATTTTGAAAAAAAAATGCTGTTTTTCGCTGATCCCGCTGCACTGAATATCTAGGAGGTGACTTCTGAACTCTGTTACCATGTGTATGTAACAATACAATGTTTGGACAGTCCCCAAGAGATTTTTTGTGCAATGGCAGAAATAAATAAAGAAAACATGTTTACAGTAAGTAACATTAACATTTTGAGTCAACAGGGCAAAAGCCAGGCATTAAAAATTCAGGCAGGTATCACATCCTCATGCTGCAATCATAAAAGAAGGATTGACAAAGTACAATAGCATGGTCTAGGACAAGAGGTCAGCTTCTGCAGTCACAATAGAAGTGACACAGTGAGATTATTTATTTAAAGGCACTGGCGAATGTGCCATTTTTAGTGGTTTATATTTTAGGTGTGAAATTCTGATCAACTATCTGATCCGCAATCTTTTCCTGACATGGAATAAACAAATGCTGACATTCTAAAAGTTTCCACAAGAAAGATAGCTTATTTCCCCGCCATGGCTAAATTTAAGCTTTGCAAAAGCATGTTCAATACAATTGATCTGACAACTTGTAGGATCAGTATGATAATCCTAGATCCATAAAATGGGCTAATCCCTTTTTCTGAAAGTTAAATAAAAAAAGCAAAGAAGTTATACATGGTGGGGACTAAATTTAATAAAAAAATTGTTTAGCTCCATTCCTCTAGGCTTCATCTGCAAACTAATTTCCTGTTTCAGCAGTGTATAATGTTCATGATGTTATTCCCTTTTGCACACATATCCATTCATGTACAACAGGAGTTATTAGGAATAGTTATGAGAAGGCTATACTGCTAGTGCTAGAAGAATAGCACTGTAGACAAACTAAATATTACAGGTAAGGTTGCACTCACTTGTGAAGGATATTATGCACAACCAGTTCTTTCCATTATCAGCAATACAACAGACGTAAGTGGTGGTTATCTTGCCAATGGGCAGTATCTTATACTGCCACTGCACCTCTGCTAGTTCTAAGAACCAAAGAAGAGCCATGCCGGATCAGACCGAGGGTCCATCTAGTCCAGCATTCTGTTCTTACAGTGGACAACCCACTGTTGACTGGAAGTTTTGTTGTGCCATAGGATTCACTACTAGTACAACCCTGGAAATGAACAAAAACACTAGGTTGGGACATGTCAGTAGAGCTCCCTTCTATGAGGTCTACTGACCCCATTCCAGAAATGAGCATTTCTGCTCTTCTGGGTGCTTCAGGAACCACTAGCTTCCTATTTCACTAGCAATGAATCTTCCTAGTGCACAAGCAGTATAGGATACTGCCCATAGTGTTTCCAATGGATAGACTTGTTGCAAACCGCCCAGACAGCTTCACCTGTGGGGCAGTGTAGGAATGAATTTAATCATCATCGTCAACAACACTTCTAGAAATATATGCAATGTATCAGTTATTCTCATATCATTACAAGTGTTTGGTCATATCTACTATTTCCTATATCACCGCTGTGTAATTTATATAAATGTTAGTTCTAAGTAAAATCTAGTTTTATACTATAGGTATTTTAATCTCTTTGGGGGAAATTTGTTTCAAGAAACATATGATTCCCAGCTCTCAATTTTCAGTAGTGCTTTTGCGATATACCTGGCATCAGTACCAGCAGTACAGTCTGGACTGGACGAAGGAGGAGGAGGAGGAGGAGGAGGAGGAGGAGGAGGAGGAGGAGGAGGAGGATCAAGTAGTCAGTCAGAACAAAGAGTTCATCTCAACTGTACAATGTGAACAGGCTATATACACTAAGGAAGAAAGCCAGAAAGGGTTAAAGAACTGAGAAACATTTAGGTGCAGTCTTACAGAAAACAATTGCAAAAAAAAAAAAAAACCCACAAAAAACCATTAGATACAGCCAGCAGTTCACATCACATATTATGCATTAAGAGTGCATATGTCGTGTGCACTGCCATGGTTATTGTAACTGCATGCTTTTCCCCCATCTTGTCTACAGAAGTTGTGCGCTCCAAAAAGTCACAGCCAATCACATCTCCCTGTCACATATAAACAATGTAAAAAGGTGCATGTAGCTACTACTTGAAGTGTGATGGTGTACAGTACCTATCCATGTGTATGCAAAAATTGTGAACTCCTGATTCATAATATATGAAGCAGTTCATTGCAGCCATATTATTGGAAGTACAATGACTCTGAATATATGGTCTGGTTTATGCCTGGAATATTCTTCGCTTGGTGTACATGAAGTGATAACTTGTATGCATAAATGGACCATCACTAAAGATAAAGCTTTCATAACACATCACCACACAATACAGCTTTTCAGGGAGGTCATCCCATGAAGCGGATTGGTGGGAGATTCAGGACAAATAAAAGGAAGTACATCTTCACACACTGCATAGTTAAACCATGGAATTCACTACCACAAGATGTAGTGATGGCCACCAATTTGGATGGCTTTAAAAGGGGGTTGGATTAATTCCTGGAGGAGAAGGCTGTCAATGGCTTCCAGTCCTGGTGGATATGTGCTACATCCTGCATAAACTCCAGGGAACAGGTGTGGGAGGGTGCTGTTGCATCCTGCTTGTTGGTCCTTGGTGAACAGCTGGTCGGCCGCTGTGTAAACAGAATGCTGGACTAGATGGACCCTTGGGCTGATCCAGCATGGCTCTTCTTGTGTTCATTACATTCATTAAATGTACAGGAGAGGCAACTGGACGTTTTGACATCCTGCTTTGAGGTCAGTGCACGGGCCTCTGGCATACCATATTCTAGTTCCTCGAAGTTCATCTCCTGTAAAATAAGGAACTGACCAGGAATGTGGGGAGAATCTATTCCTAAATATGCATGATCATCCAGACTTCTACTATCCAATTCCAGATCACTTTTACTCCTAGGGAATCTTACAGACTTCAGCATCAAGAGCAACTTGGCACATTTTCATTAGAGTGATGGTTAAGAAACATAAATATGTCCTATTCCAGAAGCAGATGAAATAATAAACAAACAGCAGTAGCAATATTTCCTCCCAAAAATGTCAGCGCTCTCTGTTTATAGCTTGGGTAGCATATGTAGAGTGTTTCATTTTTTTCCCTTGCTGCATGCACATTCTGTGCTTTGTTGACATTTTCTCTCTCTCAGCCGTAGCTGAAATGTTTTTAGCATAGATATGTTCCAGCAAATAGAACACAAGCAATTTGTTGTCTGTGCAATAAAATAATAAGCTGAGACAAATGGAATGTCCATTCTGGTACAGGTATATACAAATATAATTTGCAAGCCGGGGCTAAAGTATTCACCGATATGTCATCAATTAAATTGTAGAGATGCATCTGTGGAAACCGATAGTATTGTTGTATGATATCAGGAATCCTATGGTTTTTCATCTTCTTGATGAACTAACTGTTAAAAGAACAACTGCTGTTGAGGAAAGTTCTAGGCCTTACAGTAGGTGGTGCCACCTGCACCTTTTCTTATTCCAGCCTTGACAATCTGCCATTTGAGCATAGAGAGGGGTGGAGAATTCAACAATGACTCAGAACCAGGGAATGTGAGACTGTCATGGCTGAAATGAAAGCCATGTTTTAGAGATGCATAATTACCTTTATCTCAGGAAGGGATCTATTAGAAAGGGAAATACATAGCACAAATCTTCTAGATGGAGATGGCAGCGGCATGTAAAAATCATGCTTGTCACAGCTTTAACTCTATCTGCCCATAAAACATGCCTGTCATAAAATGTATCTTCTTATATAGACCATATATATCCTGCAGGTCTTCAATTGTGGAACTCAAGTAAGAGTACATGAGGTGCAGAGGAGGTCTCCGACGCATACAATAAACAGACATAGATTTGCTTAGCTTTAGCAAAGAAGCTGTATCATATGCCCTCCATGTCCTAGGGTCATGTACTTCAGTATAATTGTTCCTCTGTAAATCTGATATACTTAGATCTATATATGGTTCTATAAGTGAAACTCATTGACATCATAGAAAGTCTTCCTTCCACCACTGGCAGAGTAGATTCATTCATACAGTAGTGAGATGAAGAGCTGTCCAAGAGAGACATCACCATCTCAGCATTATGTGGAGAATCAATTGTTTAAAGGTGCCTCCACATGAAATTCATATGGCATGTAAAAAAAAAAATGTAACTTTTCAAACCACCTGTCTGGTTGTGAGCATTAGGTAATGGTGTAAAAACAAAACAGGGTCAAGTCCTTGTTTACTGAGTAGCTTGGATGTGAGCAACTTTTTAGAACTGTAGCATATAGTCATATGGAGACTGATAGAAATGACATTGAAGTAATGTCTTCCTCATGCCACAGACATAACATGTGATGGGATTATTTAGTAATGATACCTCCTGTTAAAAAGGCAATTAGCAGTACGGGGGAGACAAATGAGTGTTTACCAGTTCCGCATGCACACAGAGGCTATCTTAGAACAATGAAAGGAGACCATACCCTTTAGTGAAGAAAAGGTAAAATAGTTTTAATCACAAACATTCTTTCATATAAAGTACAGTGAAGAGTTTCAAAAATATGTTTGTTCAGTCTGTTTTCTGTTCCATTACACTAGAGTGAGAGCAAGCACATGTGCTCCCAGCAATGGTGGAAGGTCGAGGGGGGTGGAGATGGGAGCAGCAAAGGGGGGGGGGAATAACAGGAAACCACACTGCAGAGATCCCAAGACTAGCTGCGGTCAAAATTCCATGAATTAACTAATTGCAACACTGCCATCCTCAAGTAACTTGCAGGTGAGGTTGCAATATTGCTAACAACATGGAGACCCAGCCATCAAGTAATCATTCTGTTACCTTATGTGGAGTTGCCACATCAGCAGGATCACTCCTGGAAAGAGACTGTTACTGCTCACCAGAGACTTGATGCTAGGCCTGTGCACCACTTCAGTTCCAGATCCAACTTCCAAACCAAAGTGGGGTGTTTTGGACCGAATCGGTCTGACTCAGATCTGGAATGGTCCAAAGCAGATTAGATTGATTCTTTAAATTGCCTTCACTTTCTTAATCTTCCCTTTCCCTTAAATCCTGCTTCTAGATTCTATATACCTTTCTCTTCTAGCTGTTAGGCTTCAGTGTGTTTCCTTGCTTTGTTTCCTGCTTGTTCTTCAGCTTTCCCCCACAACTCGCTCTCAGTTACTATTCCTTCCCTTCCCACTTTTCAACTCTCTCTCTATATATATATACCCAGAAAACCCACTTCTCTTTTCTGTTAGGGCTTTAGATAGTTAGTGTTAGTGTTAGTTCCCTTCCATCACCTTCTCCTTAGCTTGTGCAGGTAGTTTTATTTTATTTTATTTTTTATCTGCTTTTCTGTTGTTCTTGTGTGTGCTATGTGAGCGCAGCATACACGATGTTGTTCACAAGCAAACAGTGTGTGGTCAAAGCAGTACATACACAGTCCAATATATATTGTGGAGCACAGCACTACACACAACACACATATGAAGCATCTTAGTGGTACCACCCCCTATGGTGCTGCTCTTGGCAGGGGCAGAGGTGGGTGCAGATGAGGTGCTGGTGGGACCAGCAGCACCACTAGCCAGGCTAGACCACCATGTGCCCAAGTTCTTGAAAAACAAAGAAGTCACACCTACTCACTTTTGCTGGCTTTCCAAGACACTTTGCCTGTCACTTGCATTCACATGTGTACATCAACTGACCATGAGAAGAATATAATCAGACTAAGCTATATGCGTTTTTTAAAAGAGAAAAAAGTTTGCTTCATCTTACCCATCCTTTTACAAATGGGGAAATGGGCTGCCAAAATGATCGGGGGAACAATTCCTCTATAAGGAAAGGCTTCAATGTTTGGGCTATTTAATTTAAGGGAGGAAGCAAATAAGGCGAGCGGTCTATAAAATTATTCATTAAACAAACAACCTACGGTTTACAAAAACAATGTTAAGGCTCTACAGTTTCCAACCGAGCACCAAAAAGCAGGGAAATTGGGAGTTAAGGCTCACATGCCTTAACGCCACATCCTCCCCAAGGAGACAGAAAGTGCAAGTGAAATTCTCATTCTCCCAAAGCAGATAAACCATGAGGACAGGGTGGAGAATATGATATGCAGAGGTGACTGTGGGGTTGTGGAAAACTGATCACGAACAACTTAGGGCCACCTACTTCTCTTTTTTTGTTTAGAGCAGCCCTTCCCCAACCTGGTGCCCTCCAAAGGTGTTGGACTACAACTCCCATCATTGCAAGTCGGTATGTCCCATGGTCAGGAATGCTGGGACTTGTCATCTCAAAAACCTAGTTATGCAATTTGATCTGCAGAGGTGACTGTGGGGTTGTGGGAAATGATGATGAACAACTTAGGACCAGCTACTTCTCATTTCTTAGAGCATCTCCTTATGTTGAGAGTTGCAACCCAACACATCTGACAGGCACCAGGTTGGGGAATGTTGTTCAAGAACAAGGGAAGACAAAATGTAGATCTCCAGATGTTTTGGAATTCAACTTGTAAAAGCCCCTATCAGCATGGGCAGTTATCAGGAATGCCACGAGTTGATGTCCAAATCATCGGGATAGATCTATTTTCTGCCCACATCTGTACTAAAGTATGATGTTTTCCAGCATTAAGATATGTGATCAACCAAGGAACTACAAAAGAGCTGCATCACTTTAAATAAACTGTCAAAACCAAATGAAACAACAATGAATGAATCTTGAATATCTACTCCAGATAGCCCTTCAGACATCAACATTAGTTTTCAACACATGGCATAGGATGTCTGTTTCTTGAATATCAGATAAAGGATTTCTCTTACTTGTTTGGCAGTGTGAGATCAAAGGCAGAGCTACCACCTAATACTTTCATGTGTAAGTATTATTTTAAAATGAAGTATGAATTGATTTTTGTCTCCCCCATAACACATAACATGGGAGTTACAGTGCAACGCATCTGGAGACCACCAGGCTGGAGAAGGTTGACTCCTGTACATGTATTCTCAGAAGCCAGTGCCACTGAATTCACTAGGGCTTTCTCCCAAGAGGTATAGGATTGCAAACTAATCTCATCTGAACGGTGTTCAAGACAGCCAAACTAAACCTCTTCTGCTCCGCTGCTGCTTTGATGAGATGATGTATTGTGGGGAGTGAACAGTATATTTTTTATAAATACATTTTAAGAAAAAAACATTGGTTCTTTGAAAGGCAGGATATTGACCAAAAGTTGGAAGTGCCTGGCACATGCTCTGGTTCTAGATCTGTAATGAATAGTGCCCCTTTTGTTATCAAGAGTGCTGCTATATGCAAGATGTGTGTGAGAGAAAAGTATTAGGCAGACCCTGTATTTGGTAAGGGTATGACACAGCATTCCCCATCCTGCTGCCCTCCAGGTGTTTGAGATGACAAGTCCCAGCATTCCTGACCATGGGACATACTGACTTGCAATGATGGGAGTTGTAGTCCAATACCTTTGGAGGGCACCAGGTTGGGGAAGGGCTGCTCTAAACAAAAAAAGAGAAGTAGGTGGCCCTAAGTCGTTCGTGATCAGTTTTCCACAACCCCACAGTCACCTCTGCATATCATATTCTCCTCCCTGTCCTCATGGTTTATCTGCTTTGGGAGAATGAGAATTTCACTTGCACTTTCTGCCTCCTTAGGGAGGATGTGGCATTAAGGCTTGTGAGCCTTAACTCCCAATTTCCCTGCTTTTTGGTGCTCGGTTGGAAACTGTAGAGCCTTAACATTGTTTTTGTAAACGGTAGGTTTTTTGTTTAATGAATTTCATGGCTTTGTGTAACGGATGACTGAATATTATACAGTTGACAACCAAGCCAGCGTCAGCCAGGATGTTATACCATCTTGACATCCAATATAAAATCAAAGCTAGTGTTATGTGTTGAACTCACTTTTAGCATTAATAAATCAACCAAAATGCTTGCATCTCCCTCATTTTAAAAGATAAAGAGATGAAACCTGGCATCATGGTAGCTCTTAAGTAGGGATATAGCTATGCCAAGTATGAAGCAGATCCGTTCATGCCTTGAAATTTAGGAATTTTTTAAAGTTCAAACAGAAATCTCTTTGGGGTCCAGGACCTTGAGCAGTACAAGTTTAAAAAATGAAATTAAAGATAAAGAGATGAAACTTGGCACCATGGTAGCTCTGAAGTAGGGATTTAGCCATGCCAAGATGGAAGCAGATCCATTCATCCCTTGATTTTTAGAAATTTTTAAAACTTCAATTTAATTTTTTAAATTAACTAAAATGCTTACAATTCCATCATTTTTAAAGCTGAAGGGATGAAACTTGACAGCATGGTAGCTCTTAAGTAGGGATTGAGCCATGCCAAGTTGGAAGCAGATCTGTTTATGCCTTGAGTTTTAGGAATTTTTTTAACTTCAAACCCAATACTCCTCTTTGGGGTCTAGGGCCTTGAGCAGTACATTAAAAAGAAAGAAAGAAAGAAAGAAAGAAAGAAAGAAAGTAAAGATGAAGAGATGAAACTTGCCACCATGGTACCTCTTAAGTAAAGCTTTAGCTATGCCAAGTTGAAAGCAGATTGGTTCATGCCTTAAATTTTAGAAAAAGAATTGAAGTCAAACTTTTTTAAAAAATATCCTAAAAATTAAGGCAAGAACTGATCTGCTTCCAACTTGGCATGGCTCAATTCTAGGGTGACCACTAAGGTGTGGCGTAGTGGCTAAAGTGTTGGACTGGGAGCTGGGAGATCTGGGTTCTACTCCCCACTTAGCCATGGAAACCCATTTGGTGACTTTGGGCCAGTTGCAGACTCTCAGCCCAACCCATCTCACAGGGTTGCTGTTGTGAGGATAAAATGGAGAGGAGGAGGATTATGTATGCCGCCTTGGGTCTCTTGGCGGAAAAAAAGGAGGTATATAAATGCAATAATAAATAATTTTTAAAAACTGTCAGGATTTCCCCAGATTTCTTCTGGTTTTTGTTCTATCCTCAGTGTCAGGGAGGATTTTATGCAATAGTCTATAATGACCTGGATTTTATGCAATAGTCTATAATGACCTTTTAAGGCCACCATTAGCGTGGCAGGGGGGAATGACATGCTTTCTGGAGGTGTGTCATTCTCTCCCACTGCTCCAATCAAGGCATAAAAAGGGAAAAACGTGTCATTCCCAGACATTATAGAAAAGGGCCTGATTGGAGCAATGGGGTGGGGGTGAGAATGACATGCTTTCCCCTCCTCCGCTCCAATTGGGGACTTTAAGGTGGCCCCAGAAAGCCATTTTCCTGCCCCCCACTAGGTGTCCTTTTTTTTTGGTTTCCCAAATATGGTCACCCTACTCAGTTCTTGCACAGGCTGCATTTCCATCCCTAGATATTTACTCAAAAGTAAGACCCATTGAATTTCCTTGGTTCTTGAAAAGCAATACACTTGCTTTTAGATTTGCCAGTCTCAGCATTCTGTGTGTGCTATGAATGCCTGCTCTGTCTGTCCCTATACCTGCAAGGTCCAGCCAGGGGAAGCCAGTAAATTAAACCCAGGGGTGGAGGGTGGGATTCCCTCAAGTTCATCTGACAGCAGGTACTATAGAACATGGACCTTCCAGCAGTGTTGAGGCTGGATTTCTGGCAGACCCAGGCAGGCAACTTTATGGCCTGTTAGTCCCTTCATTTGGTAGCCCGCAGAGCACCTGCCTCATAAGGCAAATGGCCACATGAGAACTGTTATTATGGCCTGTTGCTTTGTTTGTCTTTAGTAGTCTGTGGTCCAGATCTCTTCAGAAGGGGGAATAGTGTTTTGTGATTGGGATCAGTCTAAATTATCTCCAGGGGTCCCTTACTCAGTGCCTCTGATAGCAAAGAGATTGAGGATTTTCCCCAACTCTGTTACTCTTGAAGTTACTAGGCCTGTTGAAAATAGATTTTATAACATAAGCATGAAAACAGTGAATACCCCTTTTAACTTGTTAAACCAATGAAAACATGCCACACAAGAAGTCTTAAGATATGAATGGTTTATAAAGAAAAGTAAATGCAAAAGAACATCAGATGCAAAAGTGAAATCTGAAACATTACTAGTAGTAGTAGTAGTAGTAGTAGTATCCTGCCTTTTGCCCAATGCTGGGCCTCAGGGCAGCCTTACAAAACTAAAGCCTATACAGCTAAAACCTATAAATAGGACTATACAAAAGTTAAAAATATAATGAAATACTTTTCAATATTAAAGCATTTAAAACATTTAAAATACATAACAATTTAAAAGTCAAAGGTATAGACAGAGGTCCAGATTATTTGCCAAAGGCCTGCTGGAACAAAAAAGGGGTTGTCTGCCTCCAAAAACAAATCAAGGAGGGAGCCAGTGTAGACTGCAAGGATTAGAAAGAGAATTCATGTGTACACTATGCAAAATACACAACAGCTCAACTGTTTCTAAACCTTATTAAAAAAAACAGGGTGACTAGGCCGAAACCAGCGTTGCAGGCCCAGAAGCACTTTGAAAGGTTTCAACATTGTACTTAAAACTTAACACCGGCCCAAACTAATTAAATGAAGTGTTTGAAGCTTTCAACTTTATAGCAGCATGGACCAAACTCTTAGAAAAGAGGGAAGGAGCACACTGTTTGTGTTTGGGGTGGGGATGGATAGAAAGGGATGTATAGCCACCTATTCCCAGGAGAGATCTGAAGATCAGGTTACCATGGATCCAGAGGAACCACACCCTGCTTCACCAGGGAGCAAGAGAGCAAACTGGCCTTATGAAGTTAGCCCAAAATACTCTCAGAGCCAAAGGAATGCATGTTCCAGAAGATAAAAGAGAAACTCTTCTTCTTCTTCTTCTTCTTCTTCTTCTTCTTCTTCTTCTTCTCTCAAAAGGTGTGTGCTATAGAGGCAGCAGCCATTTCACCCACCCACCCCACATTCTAAGGCAGGAGGGAAGGGGGAGAGCAACGCTACTGAGCGTGCCTCGCGCTATGAGGAAAGCATTGACTTGAATGAGAGGTTAAAATATTCCTTAAAAATCAACCGAAGGGAATTTTAAAAAAATGAAAAGCTTTCCACCAACTACAGTGAAGGAGAAAGAAGACCCCACCACTGGATTAATTAATAAGACTCTAGAAATTATGCAAATCGTGAGCACAGAACTCAGAAACCAAAAGTTATTTGACAAAAGCAGGGAGACAGATTTGTGTTCCTTTTCTACCTTAAACTGCTCTCCTTCCCTCAATCTTTCACCAAACTTCTTGAAATTTTCAGGTAATGTAAAATAAACATTTCTTTCTGGCACCTGTACATTTCAGAAAGGTTGGTGAAACATTTTTGATTTTATGGCTGTTAGAATACCCCCCCCAATTATCACTTTAACATGGTGGAATGTGTTTTTTACTGACGGCCCTTAACAATGGAGGCACAACTGTGCCTCCATTAATAAGGAGTAAAGAAAGTGCAGCAGTGCAATAAATAAACTGCACTGAGTTCAATGTGACTTACTCCCAGGTAATGTGTGCTGCAGCCAAAGAGAGGTTTAACTTTTTCTTCCCTTAATGAGAAGAGCCTTCATCCAGTGAAGCTGAATAGTGGCAGATTCAGGACAGACAAAAGGAAAGTAGTAGGAGAAAGGGCTCATTTTGCATTTCAAAGAAACACACACCAGAGATTAAGGATAGTGAATTCCTAATTGTCACCTTAAACACCTTCCGATTAGGATGTCTAAGAAGTGTGGCTTGACACTTTTTTACCTTTTGTTTTAGTTTTTGAGAACAGGAAAAGTTATGGATGGCTAGCACAAAAGCCACTGGACCTAATTTTCTGAAATTTGGCAGGATCTGTCATCTCCATAGGGGCTGTCAGGTCTTCAAATTTCATGTATGTATCATAAAAACTAAAAAAAAAAAGAAAGAAAGAAAATGATATGGCTGATTCTGTTTTCCAGTGCAAGTCAATGGAAAAATGTAAAATCCAAATAATTTGGATTTCTGAATCTTGCTTGAGATCAGGTCTGAAGTGGTCCAAAGTAGATCGAGGCTAAATCTTAAGCTCCGAAGTTGGTGGGAGGTCCATGCACAGCCCTTCTTCATATATCTCCTGTTCTTGCTGCCTTATTGGAAATACAAAAACAACAAATGGGTTTTCCTAAGCACTAAGCAGGCTACAATACAGGGCTTGTGGGCTTTGTTCGGCTTGGCATGTTGTCCTTTTTTTCAGGTTGCCCAAAGCACTTCGTAGAGTTTGACCCTTCCTTCCCAGGCTTAGTGCCATAGTGGTGCACATTTTTTCTGCTGCTTAGGAGGAGCACGTGGAAGGCTAATTGCGCACAGCTTTGTTTTCAAGCAAGCCTGTTTAGTATTGCAGCCTTTTACAATGTCAATTAATGGCTCAGTTACAATTTTTATATTAACAGTAGATATATACATCTAGAGTTATAGATCTGTATATACCATTATACTGTGTGCAATTAGTTCTTGAAATTCTCCACTCTATTTTTCACCCATTTTTTTCCAGGAGGAGGAAAAAATCTCCAACAGTTTCTTGATGGTGGGGCTCACCATTAGCAGTGACTGTAGCACAGCTCCTTCATATTTTTTTTCCGAAGGGTCTTTCTTTCCCTCTGCTCTGCTACTGCAACAGCAACTGTTTTGGTAGCCTGGCCTCCACAACAACAACAACAACAACAACAACAATGCAGGGGAAATTGGGAGAAAATCCTGCAAATTGGCCTTCTATTTCTAGGAGTGGGGTAAGAAAAAGATAAATCCCAGAACGTTTCTGAGAACAATGTCTTCTGAGTAATTTTGGCTCAGTTCTTGTTGTCATTCTTCTGGGTTCTGCACTTTCCCCAGCATCTCCAAAATGTTGCATTTCTGAAGACTGATTGTGGATGCATCTTTTCTCCAATGCAGATGCTTATAATAGATCCTCCTTCCCTGCAGACCTTGTAGTGAGTGTGAGAAGAGGGAAATCTTGTGTCCAGCTCCAGGGAAGATGTGAAGCTAGTGCTGTGTGAGACACTGTCCTCCAATATCCATAATATTTTCTTCCCCCATGAAAGAGTGTTCTATTTTTCTGCATCATTGTCAGGGTGCTTTAGAATTTCTTTTGTATTTCATTTGGGGGTGTTTTTGATCTTAGCTCATCATTGTGAGGTGGCCAAGGGTGTGTTCTACTTCATCGTTTTCCACAGTCTCCCTGGCTGCCCACACATCTTGATCTGAAAAAGCCTGAAGAAATCTTCCCTAGACCCCAAAAATCTTAATAACTATAGACCGGTGGCAAATATTCCATTCCTGGGCAAGGTCCTTGAGCGAATGGTTGTGAACCAGCTCCAGACACTCTTGGATGAGACTGATTATCTGGATCCATTTCAGTCCGGCTTCAGGCCTGGTTTAGGCACGGAAACAGCCTTGGTCACCCTGTATGATGACCTATGCCGGGAGAAAAACAGGGGGAGTGTGACTCTGTTGATTCTCCTTCATCATTCAGCGGCTTTCAATACCATTGACCATGGTATCCTTCTGGGATGACTGGCTTAGTTGGGAGTGGGAGGCACTGCATTGCAGTGGTTCCGCTCCAACTTGGTGGGGCGGCTCCAGAAGGTGGGGCTTGGGGGAAATTGCTCAGCCCCGTGGATTCTCCAGTATGGGGTTCCTCAGGGGTCAGTCTTGTCCCCCATGCTCTTCAACATCTACATGAAACCGTTGAGTGCGGTCATCCGGAGTTTTGGACTGCATTGTCATCATTACGTTGATGACACACAAAACTCTATTTCTCCTTCTCATCTTCAGCAGGTGAGGCTGTGGATGTGCTGAACCAGTGCCTGGCTGTGACAATGGACTGGATGAGGGCTAACAAACTGAAACTCAATCCAGACAAGACTGAGATGCTGTTAGTGGGTGGTTCTGCTGACTGGATGGAGGGTGTTCAACCTGTTCTGGATGGGGTTGCACTCCCCCTGAAGGAACGGGTTCATAGCTTGGGGGTTCTCCTAGAATCATATCTGTTACTTGAGGCTCAGGTGGCCTCGGTGGCATGGAGTGCTGTCTACCAACTTCAGTTGGTGGTCCAGCTATGTCCCTATCTGGACAGAGATAACCTTGCTTCAGTTTTCTATGCTCTGGTAATCTCTAAATTGGATTACTGCAATGCACTCTATGTGGGGCTGCCTTTGAAGACGGTTCAGAAGCTGCAGCTTGTGCAAAATGCAGTGGCCAGAGTGATAACAGGAACCAGAAGGTTCGAGCATATAAGACCTATTCTGGCCCGCTTGCATTGGCTGCCTATACATTTCCGAGCCCAATTCAAGGTGCTGGTTTTAACCTATAAAGCCTTACATGGCTTGGGACCACAATACCAGATGGAACGCCTCTCCCGACACGAACCTACCCGTACACTACGATCTACATCTAAGATCCTCCTCCGGTTGCCTACTCCGAGGGAAGCATGGAGGGTGGCAACAAGGGAGAGGGCCTTTTCAGTGGCGGCCCCCCAATTATGGAATGATCTCCCCGACGAGGCTCGTCTGGCGCCAACATTGTTATTTTTTCGGTGCCAGGTCAAGACTTTCCTCTTCTCCCAGGCATTTAACAGCATTTGATGAGGGTTTTGTGTTTTTGTGTTGTTGTTGTGCTTTGACCCAGAAGGATATTGTAATTTTAACTTGTTTTTATGCTTTATGGTTTTAAATTTTGTATATCAGTGGTTTTAATGTTCAATGTTTTTAATTGTTGTAAACCGCCCAGAGAGCTTCGGCTATGGGGCGGTATATAAATGGAAATAAATAAATAAATAAATAAATAAATAAATAAAATGTTACCTTCTCACATTTTCTGCTGGTTTTTAATTGAAGTGTGGGAAGTCGGGGAACTTGCAGAATGTGGGAAAGGTCATTGTACAATGAAAAACAGAACATTCATGCACATCCTTCAGCCACTTCCTAAGTAAGGTAAATACAAGACCAGTGAGCTTCACCCATGAGATTTTTTTGGAAGCAATTTCTTCTCTATCAAATTGAATGAGAAATGCTGTGAACTGACCAGAGAGATTGGGCTATTGTGAGGCATAGAAATGGAATAATAAATGAAATGAAAAATGTGCAAAAAAAAAATTGGCGCAGCACTGATGTGCATTCTCTTGGCTCCAACATTGTTGATGGTGGCCCAAGTAGCCCAAGGTGCCTTTTATAAGCTAAAGCTGATATACCAACAACACTATCTGGCCAGTGATAGCCTAGCTGCAGTTATCCATGTTCTGCTAATTTCCTTATTTTATTTGAAATATTTAAATAAAATAAAGAAAGATATTTAAATTTAAAATATTTGTTGGCCAGCTTTAGGGTACAACCCTCTCAAGGTGGCTCACAAGTTAAAGTAAATTCAGCAATAAACATTAGATTTATAACAATAAGAAATGCTAACCTCTTATTTGGATTGCTGCTATGTGGTCTGACTCCAAAAATAAATCCAGAAATTTCAGCTGGTCCAAAATAGAGAAGTGAGATTGTTAACAGGGATTAGCTGTCAATATGCAATCATATTGTGCTGGTGTTTCATGATCTGCTTCTAACCTATTTCCAGGATCAAATGCTGGTTCTAACTTTTAATGCCCTAAACACCTTGGGACCAGGTTACCTAAATGATCATCTTCTCCCATATATACCTTCCCACATCCTAAATTCATCTTCAGAGGACCTTCTCTGAATTCCCACAGTAATGAAGGGGTAGCTACTAAAGGAGAGGTCCTTTTCTGTGGTGGGGCCCTGGGTGAGTAAGGTCTTCCCCAGAGGTACTCATCAGACACCTATGGTGATATGGTCTGTTCCCCATTAGGTGAAGACCTATTTATTTTCTCAGGCTAGTCATTTAAAAAAAACACATGTTTTAATGGGTTTTAGATCTTGGGCACTACTGTTTCTATTTTAATTCTGATGGTGTTTTAATTTCTTTCTAATTGTATTTTCATTTTATATATTGTTATGTTTTATGTTTTTTCCCCCTGTATACTTCCCAAAGAATGTATTGTTAATGTAATTTACATATTGTAAAAAATGTATTGTAGTATACATATTGTAAAAATTGTAAAAATTGTGTAAATAAATAAATAAACAAATAGTTTTCCTCCAATGGGGAGGGACAAACTACTTTCTGAGGAGGGCATTTTCCCCCACACCCTTCTCTCTGTTGCTACCTGTATTTCTTACATATCTAGAGTAATGTTCAAATTGGGTCTAATGACCCACAAAACATTTCGTGGGGAGCCTTGCTTGAATGTTTTGCCTAAGGCACCAGAATACCTGAAGCATTTATTGTTCTGCACAGAAACACCTAGAATGGAAGCTATAATGTGAAAATTGCTATTATTACATTAAAAAATGGTTGAGGAAAATCTAGGAACTGATTTTTCCCTTCTTTTGAAACGTGATGCACTGTTGCTGATTTATCTGGAACTATTTCCTCTTGAAGTACCTGCTCTATGCTCAGAAGCCTGGATTTCAAAGGTCAATTTGTGAGGAAGCTGGTGGATCGACAATCCTTTAATAGCATTACCACTGGCCAGGACTTTCATCTGCTTCCGGTTCTATTTTTTTAAAGCTTGCCCATTCTTTAAGCATCCGGGTTTTGAATTGTGAATACACACAAGGTTCCTACCGTACTCCAATGCAATGTGCTTATACATCACCATATTGGTCTTCTCAAAACTGAGATATACAGAGCTACCTGTTCCATTTCTTTAAACTGAATAAGAATAAATTGGTAATTTTTACAGCCATGTGTCACACAGAATAAACATATGATAAATTACACTTATCATGCATCTTTGAGCACCTCACGTTGCTCACTAATCCATCTGTCAGGTCTACTTTCAGCATACCAAAATTGTGGGTAGCTTTCAAACAGCTGTCATTTCTTTAAGTTAACCAGCCACAAATATAATTTTTCCTCTTTCCCATAAATATAGCTCTGCTCCACAGGATTTCATTAGTACAAGGTGAAGGACAACTGATATTCTGTTCTAGTTCAGTGACAAGTTTAAAGTTCAACATGGTTGAAATCAGACAATTTATTCTATTGCCTACACCAGACTGGAGATGAAACAGGAAGAACACCTGGATGGTAAGACCAGGCTAACATATGGACTACCCTAATGGAAAGGAGCTGATCATTAAAACAAACTAATTAGCAACAATAACACTAATAGCACATTCTGCAAACTACTCAATCAGCTCTCTGGCTAAGCTAATCAATAACAGATAGAGTGGTCTTCTTAAGATGCATTTGCAGGTAATCAGTTGTCTTAAACAAATTAACAGGAGTTACAAATCCTACTAATGTGTGGAAATGAGTATTCTGTTGTTTCTAAGTCATTCATTCAGGGGAAGTGGTTTGTGAGAGTACTTATTTGTGATATTACGCTCAGGTGGTGGGAGATAGAAAAATGTTATGTAATTACACTATAGTCACATTATCTGAAAAACATTGCTTTTGTTTTATTTTTAACCTGGGAACGGGAGAAGGCTTTGCATTAGGCTTCCAATGTGGACCTATTCCAATTTGCCAATTTGTTGACTGAAGATAATGGCCAACTGGCCCTTAGAAGATGGTACACATCTATATATCAATACAGAGCATGAAGTTTAGTTCACTCCATTTCAACCCCTAAATATTATCCAATCAAGTTCGGACTAGCCTCAAATTAAAGCTGTCATTTGATGAAGGGGAGGGCATCACTGAAAATGCCTTCCTCTTATTAGCTATTTGCCTCACTCCTGATGAAGTGAGGTGGGGCATCATACACCTTGCATGTTCATTACACCCAGTGCCAGAATGCCTGAATAGTCTTTTCGTGTCAACTGGGAAAGTCAGTGAGACAGCTGGTAAGAAGACAAAGAAAGTTAGTTGAGTTAGAAGTGGGAACTGACATGGTTAGTTGGTTAGAACATAGGGATAGATATTAGTGAGATCAGAGATGTTAGGTTAGATTATTGGAACCATTATTTATTATTTATCAGGTGACTACTTGCTCTTGGTGTTATGTTGCTGGCTTTCAAGTGCACAGACATATTGGCGGTGGCAGCAAAATAATCTGGGGAGTATTATGGAACAAACTAGAACCAGCTGACCTCTTGGGGCCAGGTCTTTGTAGGGGACCCATACAGTTGTCATTTAATGTCATTTGTCTAATCAGGAATTAAAAGTTTTATATGTACTTGGCGTTCAATAGTAGAGAATATTTAAAGCCATTTTTTTCTTAAACCCTATAATTTCTCAACTAAGGGGGATACAAAATGACAAAAGATAAACTTGGGGCCTCAGAACATGTGAGCATTTGTCATAGTGCATTTTTCAAAAAGTAGACTAAATATCTGCTCTGGAGAGACTGGCTGTTATTGAGAATACATAAAAGTGAAGATTTATGAACCTGAAATCCCAATGTCAACATTTTGTAGCTGCGTGTGTGAAATGTGGATCAGCAAACCAATTCTAAGTTGATATTTTTCAAATATTACAGAAAGTGATTAAGCTTTTCAAAAACCCTTAAGGCGGTAGACACTTCGAAGAAAAATTAACTGTAATGAATAGGATGGAATACAGAATTATACATAAGAATCTGGAGTTGCCATTGTGTGAACTGATACTCAGTTGCATATCATAGTGGGGGTGAGAATGGGCTGCTGCCCGTTTCCCCCCACTACAATATGCAGCTGAGTATCAGTTCACACAATACATTTATCACATGGCAACTGCAGTTTATATTCTGATTATAAAAAAGACTAACATCATTTCCCATTGCCTCTTATTACTCCAGCAAAATTCTAAGAATATCTGCATTCTTGTGATATATCTAGTTCTTATTTTGAACATTTTGCAGCATGCAGCATGTTACTGGTATTTTATCATTGCAATTGGTTTATTATTATTATTATTATTATTAATAATAATAATAATAATAATCTGCCTTAAGAGAAAAGCAATATATAAATGTATACAATAACAAATAAATGTGAAAAAATTCTATGCATTCTTAAAACTTCAAATCCCATGATGCAATGCAATACACATACACATAATTAAAAAAAAATCAAAGGCCTTTACATAAAGAAAGAAATAGTCAATATTGGATGAAGTGACATGTAATTGGAGCTCCCTGAAATTTGAATTTGCTGCCAGATTTCCATGGAAATGTGCTACCAAAGATCTGAAAATAGAAATGCAAAACAGAGTTCCTTCAGCAAGTTTTGCAGATGTCTAGTCTTGGTTATGAAAAAAAGATGATTAAGCCCAACATTTCAATTTTAAATAAAAATACCTTTGTAACAAGGTTTTCTTTGTTCTTGATTATTTTCCCCTGCATGCGCTGGAGAAACATAGCTGGCTAGCTATCCTTTTTAGGTTACTACTTCCATCACTTATCTGCAAGATGCCATATTTATCATGACACTTCTGATAATGTAATTGCATTTTGCAAAGTGAAACAGTACTGCTGGATATATTAACAGCAGCTCCTTAAAATGAATAATTAATAATTGAAATAATATTTTTCAAATTGCTTCCCACACCCTTTTTTTGCATGTACTCATGTGGTTTTATAAACATAAAAGACTAGCACCAACCTGAAATGATAGTTGGAAATCACAAAGCCTTGGGAAAATACATTTATTTCAGTTTTTATTATGATATGTTTTGCTATGGATTCCACACCAGTAATATAGAATTTGTTTATTTATTTATTTATTTATTTATTTATTTATTTATTATAGTGTATTCTATTATCTACTTGATGAGAACTACAAATGTGCCAGATTTTTAAACAATCCAATAAACATCCCTACAGGTACAGCAGATTAAGCTATGTTGAAAATTGACACATTTAACCTTTTAATTCTAATTTTCAACAAGCATGTCATATATTTTTCTTACATTTTGGTGAAGTACTTTCGGCTTCTTGAGGGAGGTAATAATTCATTGGCTTGGTGAAGTCCTGAGCAGTGGGTTGTTGAGATTTTCCTGCCCCAATAAAGCCTATAGCAGCAACTGTTGGGAAATTTATGCAATGCATGCTCAATTTTGTTCTGAATGGTGCCAGTACTTGATTCATTCATACGTCGCTGAGAAATCCAGCAGAACCAACAGGGACAAACTCCCCCTGTCCAGTTCCCAGTGTAGGTCATCCACCAAGTTGACCAAAGCTGTTTCTGTCTCATAATCAGGTCTGAAGCCAGATTGAAATGGATCTAGAAAATCTATCTCATCCAGGAATCCCTGGAGTTGGGAAGCCACCACAAACTCCAATGCCTTGCCCAAAATGGAATAGTGGAGACTGGCTGGTAATTATCCAATGTAGTGGGATTGAAGGAGGGTTTTTTTAAAAGTGTGGGTCTTACCACTGGCTCGTTCAAGCAGGTTGGCACCCTGCCTTGGCAAAGGGAAGCATTGACCACTCTCCACTTACCCACTCTGCCAGTCCCCACCCCCTGGCTGCTTTTATAAGCCAGGAAGGGCAAGGATTTAGTATACATGTGGTGACTCTCACCTCTCCAAGTATCCTGTCCACATCATCAGGCTGTACAAATTGAAAAGTATCCAATAATGCTGGACAAGTAGGTACCAGAGTCTGTAACTATAGCATCCAAGTCAGAGTGGATCCGAGTGACATTGCACAACACTGTTACTGATCACAGGGCACTCGCATTAAGGCATCAGTATGAGCTTCCAATTTCCTGGCTTTGTGGAGCTTGAGCCAACATGAAACCGCTTTAACCCTGGTTACTGAATTTCCCTTTTAGTCCAGTGACTTCTGGCAAAGAACAAAACAAAAAAAGAACACCCCAATTATGAGTGGCCTATTGGAATGCTTCTTGGGAAGAGATCTATATTGTTTCTGCCTGGAAAGCCTACTGCACCCCTTTAAATAAACTTGATTTAGAAATTGTAGCGATTGAAATGTGGACTCTGATCCAGAAAGCCTGCTTGAGTAAGGAGGAGAGAAAATAACCAACTATTTTCAGTATGTTCCCTGTCAGTCTCACAGTCTAATGCACAGCCTGCCACAGAGAGAGCAGGAAGTATTTATCCTGTCTAAGGAGTTATATATCTTTTCTCAGCAGTAATTACAAATGTCTTCAAAACAGCAGAGCAAAGCCAGGGCCAACAGATATTAGAGTTAGTGGAATCTGATAGACTTCATGGAGCACAATGGCCTTGAGTGCTGATGTGGCTCCCTTTCAAAGCACACAAGGTATAGTGGAAATACATTAGCGCTGCAAGTGCTTCCGTGCAATCCTTTGAACGCACATCAAGAAAAATCTGCTAGGGGCCAGCCCATTCTTCTAGCCCCCTTTCAAACAGGACAAAATTTGGCTTTCTATGTCAAGATTTTTGAGAGCCCGTGTGGTGTAGTGGTTATAGTGTTAGACTGGGAGCCAAGAGACCCAGGTTCTAGTCCCCATTCAGCTATGGAAGCTCAGTGGGTGACTTTGGGCCAGTGACAGACTCTCAGCCCAACCTACCTCACAGAGCTGTTGTTGTAAGGACAAAATGAAGAGGAGGAGGAATATGCATGCCACCTTGGGTTCCTTAAGGAGGAAAAAATGTAATAAATAAATAAAATAAATGCAAAATTTAAATATACTCTAATCATAGAATCATAGAACAGTAGAGTTGGAAGGGGCCTACAAGGTGATCAAGTCCAACACCCTGCTCAATGCAGGGATCCACCTTAAAGCAGGCCTAACAGATGGTTGTCCAGCTGCCTCTTGAATGCCTCTAGTGTGGGAGAGCCCATGACCTCCCTAGGTAATTGGTTCCATTGTCGTATTGCTCTAACAGGAAGTTTTTTCCTGATGTCTAGACAGAATCTGGCTTCCTGTAATATGAGCCCATTATTCTGCATCCTGCAATCTGGATTGATCGAGAAGAGATTCTGGTCCTCCACTGTGTGACAACCTTTCAAGTATTTGAAGAGTGCTATCATGTCTCCCCTCAATCTTCTCTTCTCCAGGCTAAACGTGCCCAGTTCTTTCAGTCTCTCCTCATAGGGCTTTGTTTCCATCCTCGTTGCCCTCCTCTGAACACTCTCCAGCTTGTCTGCATCCTTCTTGAAGTGTGGTGCCCAGAACTGGATGCAATACTCAAGATGGGGCCTAACCAGTGCCAAATAGAGGGGACATTTTGGAAGCTATACTTCTATTAATGCAGCTCAAGATAGCATTTGCTTTTTTCACAGCCACATCACACATATATTTTATGTATCTGCTTTTGAAAAAATTCCTTGCCCAAACCAAAAGAAATATAGTGGGCAAGGGGCAGGGACAACCTCACAAGCTGATTTCCACCAGGAAACAAATGAACGTTCATTCTTACAATGCACCTTATTTCCTTCTACGGGGCAGTGCTTGTTCTATGCAGACTCTATCTCAGGACTTGAACAAGGATTTAGACATCTGTACCTGAATTTAGACCTGGTGAGTGTAGAAAAGCTTGAAGCATTTTCTACTTTTCAACCTTATGAAACTGCTGTCTGTATACTCTCTTAAAAAGGATGTTACACTAGATGGATCATTGGGCTGACCCAGCATGGCAAGCCTTTTGTATTTATTTGCAGTTCAGAATTCTGCTGCTAAATTCTTTACCAAATGGTCATGAACAGTTTGGACTGCCCCTGCACTAGGGATAATTACCTCTTTATAGTTCCCTACGTCCTAACTTTCAAAGATGCCTAGTTATCAATGTTCCCTCCTGGTGTTGGTCTTTTTTCCGTCCCTCTTGCATTCAAAGCAAAGTGCCTCTCTGCAATGGCTGTCCCTGTCATCTACAAAAGCAGCACTCATTCCCTGCAAGGCAAAACGTATTTCCCATCTCTGTCATTTCAAATGCAAAGCAGTGAACAGTGGTGTGTGAGTGCAAGTCCTGTTTCTCCCTAGCTACAGCAACCATATACATAAAAACACTATTGTGCTCATAACACAACTGAAATATTTTTGTGCATCAAAATATAATTTCATCTAACCTGGAAGTTCTCACTGGGAAATGCTATCATTTTATTTAGACAGATGTGATTTACTGACAGCATGTCTGCAAGAAGATAGAAAGCTGAGGACAAATATTTTGAGACTTGATTATTGAATGCTCTGAGAAACTATAATGAAATATAGAGTTCCCTGTGTCAGACTATCACAATGTTGGCACACTGGAAGCTTAATGAGATCAGAAGGACAATAGTGTGCACAAAGATATGAGATCCATGTCTGCACAAGACCTTTCTAGAGGCTTGATGTGCATAGATAACCTGTGGAATCTGAATCACACACCGATATTCCACATGAAACAATTTCCATAGGAAAAAACAGCAAAAACTCTTGACACACCTTTAAGAGTAACAAATTTATTATGGCACAAACATTCATGGACTAGAATCAGCTCTAGTCATGAAAGCTTCTGATATAATAAACTTGTTAGCCTTCAAGTTACCACAAGACTCTTTTTTGTTTGTTTTTAGTGTTCCACAGTGTCTGCAATGCATTTGCGTGTGCATTTTATTTCATGTCTGTATGTACTCCTTTATTCATCTAATTTCCATAGCTTCCTACTCAAGGTATCTGACAACTAAGAATGAAAGTGAAAACAATAACCAAAAGATAAGATAGCATTTTTTTTTTCAGAATATGCTGTAGAATATGCCAAAACCTAAATACCCACCAATATAACAGTAGAAAAGAAATCATTGTGCCCAGTTTCAGCAAACCAAGGAACAGCAGGAATGGCATCAACACAAAGCTGTCCTGGTCCATGTAATTACAGTTTAAACAAACTTTTTTTTAGGCCCTATTATTCTTTATGCTGTAGACAGAGAGGGAACACAGGAAGGCCGCAGTACATAGTTGGATCTCATATGGCTAATTTGGAATATAAGAATGACCATTCATGAAGATCTTATTATTGATGAGTAATCCAAGTTTGACCATATAGGGGCTTCCTATGTTTCTAGTCTGAGAACTTCATGCAAAACTGGCCTCTCAATGCACAAAATGAAGTGACCATCTCATGAGGCAGATTCTGGTCAGTGGGGAAAGATTGCAAGATGTTGAAGGATGTGTGTGTGCGTGTGTGTGTCACTTGCGTGCATGTGTGTGCATACCATGTGGCTGGCCCTATAACCCCTATGCTAGCCTGCTAGCCTTAAGTGTAGTAGAAGACACTGTCCTGTCACCAGTTTTTTTTAAAAAAAAATGATTTGAAAATACAAGAACAATAACAATAACAAAAGCAGAGTGAGAAAGACCATATCATAAAACATATCCATACACAGAAATCATTTAAATCACCCCTGATATAGGGGGAGGAAAGAAGGAAGGGGGGAAGAATTTAACTCCTCAAGATCAAATATTTACATTAATAAAAGCAGTCCAAAATAACCTATATGAAATTGACACCTGCTGTAGGAGATATATTCAAATGTAATAAGGGCAGTACGATATTCAGTCAACTGCATGATGGATGGTGGATGTCTGTCACCAACGTTGAAGCAAGATTCCACTGCCAATCTGGTTGGATTTTGTGCATGGAGTGGAAGAGAGGAGCCATCTTATTTTTCTGTCTTGGGAAGCAAAATGTTTTGTGAAGTCCCTGATCATCCATAAAACTATTTACATAGCACATTGCCTTTTCCTTCTAAGGCCTGTGCTGCCCATGCTGATCCTGCACTTCCCTCAGTCTTCTGCACAGGCTCCTGGGGAAACAATGAATCTCCAACACAGCTTCTATGTACTTTATTGGAACTGGACCAATCATTAACAACAAAAATCACCTTCCAAAGAATAACCCTCTGTGGAGATGTTTAAGAATCAAGAATTCTATGGACAGAATTAAATTATCTATTAGAGCTAATACACTATGATGGTTCAGAAAGCGAGGTGTGAGCTGTGATATCCATTCAAATTATAGCTCAGCCATAGATTCACTGGCTCAATTCGGACGACACGTTAACCAACGGTTGTTAAGTTAAACAACTGTCAGTGGGTTAACCAAAACTGTTGTCCGAATTCAGCCACACAATGGTTAACCAACCCATGGTTGTTTAAGTTGCAGTTTTAAACAACAGAGTTAAACAACTCACTTGCAAGTTGTTTAAAAGTTAGTCAATTGACTAACGTGTTGTCCAAATTCAGCCACTTGAGGTGCGTTGGTTAAACAACTGAGGTGAGTACGTTAACACAAAAGACCATAGAGGAGAGTGGCAAGAGCAGCAGAAAGCAGACAGGAGCTCAGGCCTGGATGAAACAGATCGCTGGTTTCGCCGCCATAGCAACCAGGATGCCCGCCTCCCCCACCAGGCAGCCAGCACGGAGCTCAAAAAGGAGCCAGCTCCTGCAAGCACTCACACAGGGTGCCCAGTCAGCTACCCAAACAGACAGGGAAGCGCACCAGAAGGGCACTACGGCAAAGGGGGGGAGGGGGAGATGGAATACGGAACAACCCCAGGCGCCCTGGAGCAAGGGGCAGCCCCCCCACACCAAAAGGGAGAACAACACCCCATCCAAAGTAGACCCCCCACTGCACCGCCACCTCCACCCTCGCATCACCCAGAAGGACAAGGGCAGGGGAAGCGGCGACCAGAGAGCCCCCCCTCATCCGCCCAACACCGCTGGACAGTGAGCCTTTGCCAGGCCTCGAGAATCCCGTTGGGGAGCGTCGCGCCCGTGCGGAGGCGTCCCGGGTGCGTGAAAGCATCAGTGCCTAGATCTGGCTGCACTACCCCCATCCCGTGTGAGCGTCGGCTGTGGAGTCCCATCTCTGGACTGGCATCTCTCCCTGACGTGGCCCCCTCTCCACCTCCTCCCCTTGGCACGTTCCGTGCTTGGCTCCCTGGGGGTGTGGCGTTGGCCATCCCCTCTTCACCGCTGTGCCTTCCAGCCGCCTCCTCCTCCCTTCCTGGGGGCGCCTGTCCCCTCCGTAGGTTCTGCCCTGGCATAGTGGTGCCCACGTGCCTTACTGCCCATATCTGATTTTCCTGCTGAATAAAGATTTCCCAACCGCCCCACTCTTGCCTTCTTTCCTGTGTATGCGGGTGGCTGCTCTGGGAGGGAGGTGGGAGGGGGCTGGGGGAGGTGGGTGACTGTCGCAGATGCCAGGTGTCCCGTAGAGGGTGGGCAGGGGTGGCTCCCTTGGGTGTGGGTGCCAACGTTTGGGGAGCATTGCTGGTTGTTACTCTTGTGTAGGTGCTGCAGTTCCTCCTGGCTGCCTCTTTGCCCGAGGCTGCTGAGTTCCGCCCAGTGACTGAGGCGGGCAATGGGGTTTGGGAGGCGTGTCCTGCATTGGCTTCAATGGCGGCGGCCATGGTTTTCGGCCGCAGTGCCTTCTGGGATACCTGCTGGAGGACTAACGGGGTTTGGTAGGCGGGGAAAATGGCAGCCGAGCTGTCAGTCAGAACCGAGTATGTTATTAACCACCAAGGTGGTTAACTTAACTTTGCATCCCCTGCTGCAGCGTGTCGTCCGAATTGAGGCCGCCTTTTTAACCCACTGTCAGTGGGTTAAGTCCTCTCAGTTGATTAACGTAGGCTGACCATCTGAAAAGGAGGACAGGGCTCATGTAACTTTAACAGTTGTAGAGAAAAGGGAATTTCAGCCAGTGTCATTTGTATGCAATTAGTTCCTGGTGAAATTCCCTCTTCATCACAACAGTTAAAGATGCAGGCACTTTACTAGAGTGACCATATACAAAAGAAGGCAGGGCCCCTGCACCTTTAACTGTTGTGATGAAGAGGGAATTTCACCAGGAACTAATTGCATACAAATGACTCTGGCTGAAATTCCCTTTTCTCTACAACTGTTAAAGTTACATGAGCCTTGTCCTCCTTTTCATATGGTCAACCTAATTAACGTGTTGTCCAAATTGAGCCACTGTGTGGCTTTATGCAAGGCAAGAATGATTAGGCCATCTTCCATCTGTAATACTGGCCAGCCTTAAGTTATGAAAAGACCGGTAAGATAAGGTATATAAAATTCTTTGAACTTTTAGAGAAACGTTATATAAATCATAATAAGGGATCTGGTAACTGTATAATGTAGTTACCCTTACTGAACTCCTTGACTTTCCTAATTGTTTACTGTTGATAAACTTCAGACATTGTGTGTGTGTGTGTGCGTGTGTATGTATATATATATATATATATATATATAATAAAATCATAACATAATGTTCAAGGTTGATGTAAAGCAGCCAGACTCTGCTTGTTCAATTGTGTGTTTTTATCCAGAAACAGAAATAGAACAAGAGACTCCGCAAGGTTCACTGGTATAATTTGCTATAGCTAATCAATTGGATATGGCTGATACTGAAATATGACAATGGTAACCAGGTACCTGAAATATTAAGACAGACAGATAGGAGCCTGCCTATTTGTGCAAAACATTTTGCTTGCTATCTTTTAGCCAAATCCACCCAACTCAGGTGTGATCAAATTTAAGCTGATTCAGGTCCATTGAAGTTACAGCACATGAATTGGCTAAATGCCAAATACTTTGATTCAGACAGCATATGGATCAGCTATTGGTTATTTAGCTCCTTGTCTAAATGTATCATCTAAATGCATATGCTGAAATGATTAAATAGCAAAGTTAGCACTTACCTGGATAAAAGTCTTCTCTGGGAAAAATTGATTTGGGAACCTATAACCATGCTTTATACATTGCACAGTTTTATATCCATCAAAAGTACCTCAATTTATAGCACACTTTCTTTGAAATTGTTGGTTCATTTAATTCTCCTAATATATCAGGTACTGGTGCTCTTTAATATTTATTTTTAGAGACATTAAAATAATTATATATCTTTCCCATGTTAAATGTATAGTACAATAAAATGGTGAGCTTTCATTGTACCAATTTCAGTTGGTGCAGGCATACAAGCTTTCAAAGCACAAAGTGTTTCTGTATAATCCTTACATCAGATCAGAGACTCCAATTTGAAGATTATGCTATGATTAGTGGTAGTGGGTACAATATGTAGAAAATAAACAATGGGTCAGTTGCAGATGATGAAATGAAGAAACAGAACAGACAATACTGAAAGTTTGACACCAGTTATACTCATTCAGTTGTATTTCCCATGGATACTATATAAGTTCTTACATGTATATTTACTTATTGCAAGATGGAATAACACTTGTCAGTTTTTGAGGGTGAATCTATACTTAATGTTCTTCCTTAATTCCAAATTGTTGCAGCAGCCTGACTATAACTTCTGTTTACTTTCAGCTCCCTTCCATTCATAGTAAATTGGAAGTGATTGTAATAGGCAGTAGACAAAGAGATGCAATTAGATTGGAAGTTCTATCCCTTTTTAACTGAGCCCCTTTCCAATGTTTTTTATGGGTCAATCACTGTCCATCATCCACCGGAGTCAGAATTTTAAGAGGATAAACAATTTAAAGTAAATTTTGTGTGCCGCTTGCTGAAGGTAGCCAGAGATTATAGCATCCATCAAATAGCTGCCTACATCAGTAGAGAATGGGGTGATCTTAAACCAGCAAAAACTGCAATAGCTTTGTTGATATCAGTATTCTTGGCAGCTTCATGGTCCAAAGCCAACAGCAGGCGATCACTTAAGTGTCCATCACACATAGTGATTCTTACAGTATATAATCCCCAACTCACTTCACCACAAAGAAGGATCTTTCATTTGATGCTGCAGAAACTAGTAAATTTAACACAATGTCTGTTATTGACACTGCAAATGATACTCCTAATATTTTGTTTGAATCCTGCCTCTAAATGACACTGATGCAAAATACAAAATCCTTGGCATGCTCTTGGCATTTTACTCTGCAATACATACAAACCTGGGAGTAAGCCCAACTGAACTCAAAGGGACTTACTCATGAGTAAACATGTACAGGATTGTGCTGTCATTGTGTTAATCCCCCTCATTTTATAACGTTGTCAAAAAGTTTCAAAACACAACAATTCTTCACAGATTTTTATGAATAATTGAACCAGATCCATTGTTTAGAGCAAAATAGCTTTTGTTTGGGATCTTATCCTGGAATGACCTCTTTTAACTTGATCATAAATGAAGCAGCTGATAGGACTCTTAGCACACAATCTATGCATAGGGTGACCAGATAAAATCCAGGTCAGGGCTCCTGTAACTTTAACAGTTGTAGAGAAAAGGGAATTTCAGCCAGTGTCATTTGTATGCAATTAGTTCCTGGTGAAATTCCCTCTTCATCACAACAGTTAAAGTTGCAGGCACTATACTAGAGTGACCATATACAAAAGAAGGCAGAGCCCCTGCAACTTTAACTGTTGTGATGAAGAGGGAATTTCACCAGGAACTAATTGCATACAAATGACACTGGCTGAAATTCCTTTTTCTCTACAGCTGTTAAAGTTACATGAGCCCTGACCTGGATTTTATCTGGTCAGCCTAATTTTGAACATTTGAAATTATTATACAGAAAAATGCTTGGGTCTTGCTCACTTGCTGGGTACTTCAACAAGAGACAGAAAGTAGGCAGGCATCAAGACCTACACTCTTGAGAAGCTGCTGTGGCCAAAGCTCCCAGCAGAGCCCACCAGCAGTGATGTCTGCTTTGGCCCTCCCAACTGCCAGGTTGGTGGCAGGCACTGGGTATAGGAGCTACCTGCCATTTTAGATTTTCCACAGTGTCCTGGAGCCCCCAATATAGCAGGGCACTAGGCCACCCCTTCATCACAACAGTTAAAGCAGCAGGAGCCCTGCCTAGCATGACCAGATACAAAAGAGGGCAGGCTTCCTGCAGCTTTAACTGTTGTGATGAAGAGAAATTTCACCAGGTGCTGCATGCATACAAATGACACCTACTGAAATTCCCTTTTCTGTCCCATTGTTAAAGATACAGAAGCCCTGTCCTCCTTTCTATATGGTCACCCAAATTTTTACATTATATGAATCAAGTGGAATAATTACTTAGACTGTGTATCTCCATTGCTGTCATACTAACGTGTTTGATTGTGTAACATGTTCCCGTAAAACTCTTAGTTAACAAGCCATCCTGGCTGCGTTCAGACAAGATGCTAACCCATGTTCGAAAAACAATTCACAGTTTTTTTAAAAAAAAACATTCGACTACTGAATGTGGGTTAGTGCATTGTCTGAATAGTGTTTACGGATGCATCTTACACACCTGGAAAATACACTGGACTATTCTATTTAAGGCTTAGTGCTCTTTTAAAAACTATACCAGTAAGCAGATATGTTCAGCACTACATGTGCATCCTCAGTTTTGTACTAAATATGCAAAAGCATAATAAGGAAGCGGATGGGAAAAACAGAAAGTGTCTTGCAAAAGACTGCTTCTTTCAAAAGGAGCATTCACAACCAACAGAAAAAAATAGCGGGGGGGGGGGGGGTAGATATTCAAAAGAAGTACCTTAGTGAAGATGACTAAATATGCACATATGCAAACCATCAAGTTTTTAAAAAGAACCTCTATGAAATATAGAGGGGGAGGGTAATGAACAGAATATTTCTTAAACTTTAGTCCAAATTTCTTTGCCAGCCTTTGGTCGCAAAATGGTGAAGTCTGTACTTTGTACCTCTTTTGTGAGGCCCTGATTTTGTCATAGAAATATGGAAGCAGAACACAATTTGTAACAGTAGCACGACACAAATGCCATCTGAAAACCACAAGCAGCTTATTATAATAATATAATATAGGCATTGGCTGTTGCAGACATGCAAACAGAGACAGGAAAGAGAAACAGGTGAGATGATTAGGTACAGGCAGTAATCCATTTTGTAGGATTTTTTTTCTCATTAAGACTTTGGAAGGGAATGCATGCCCTATTCCCCCTTTCAAACACTTTTCTTTCCTTCTGCTCTCGTCTAAGTAAATCAAGACAGTTTCATGGCATTCATATGGTGCTGCTTAGAATTTACTTGAGACCAAACTAATTTGCTTCCTGTAGGATACTAAATAACTATAAAACAACAACAGCTTCCTTTCAGCTTTGAGATAGATTTATAATGGAAAAACTGATGTTAAAGGCTTCACACCAAATTAAGTAGGGCTACTCAGTAAATAACTTGGCCTGGAGCATTAGCAAGCCTCTCTCAGGGCTGCTCAAACTTTCTGAAAACAGCAAGCTCTGAGTGAATTAAGAGCAGTGCTAGCTAATTCATATTCCACCTTCCTCACAGAATACAGCTTTAAACCTCAAAGTGCCCTGGGGAAGAGTACACCCAACAGTGTTCATTCCAGAGTGACCAGATGCAAGAGAGAAAAGGGCTTGTGTACCTTTGATAGTCGTGTAAAAGAGGAAATTTTAACAAGTGTAGCTTTTCATCTCTTTAGCATCATGGTATTACCAGCTGTACCTGCGAAAATACTCCCTAAATGCACCAGTTCTTTATTGTATCTTCATTAATTTCTCCTCCAAACATTATGCTTCAGACAGCTAAAGCCATGCCTGGCTAATAGTTGCAACCTCACTGGGATTTTTCCCGTGTCCAATCTATACTGCTTTTAATATATATATTACAAAAAGTTCATTTTTTTCACTAGAAGCTTCATCATAAAAATACATCACCATCTATTCTCCAGTACCATCCTCCCCTACTGTGGAAGAGTTTGACAAAGAAGTTATTTTCTCATCTTTTTATTTTGGACTGTTACTTTCAGAGACTATGGGACAAGGAGTCACCTGTTCTCACATTTAATTCATTCATTTTCTCTCCAGAGAAACATTGATATCCTAAAGAACATTTCATTTTAAGGAGTAGTGTTTACTTCTCTTTCTCCTGGAGGCAGAGGCAAACTTCAGGATAATTCATTCAAGCAAATGGTTCTTGAGGCTAAAGTAGCATCACCTAAGACTTCATTTGTGGGAATTTGGGTTATTGCAATTTGTGGAGCTGCTTCTTGGACCAGATATACACCAAGCAGGATATAAAAATGGTTTGAAAACTATTTATGGTGTGTGTCATGGGCCACAACAATTGTTAAAACCATTATAAACTTTTTAAAACAGTAGTGTTGCACTCACTTCTTCGGTGCTATCCTCACTTTTGTGCAAATTATTTTGCCTGTCCTAAGCTACAACTATTCTATTTACAAGCTAGTTACAGTGGCAATTTAATAGCCTAGTAATTTTCAGCTTCTCTCAAATCATGATTGGCTTAAAGATCATTTCTCATCTTTCTATTTTCCACCATTTTTTAAAATAATGCACATCATCTGGGGCTAGGCCTCTCAGTTTTAAAATCTGGATTTTTTTTTTTTGTTTTAATTTGGAGGTTGCTGTGAGTTTTGTTTTGTATAGTTTTATGGATTTTTTTTTATTATTATCTATTCTGTATCTAAAAGCTTTTCATGGTTATGTATTGTAAACCGCCCGTAGAACTTTATGTTATGGGGTGGCATAATAAACGTTGTAAATAAATGAATAAATCTTTGGTAAACATATTCTTCATTGTGAGACCTGTATGATAAGATTATAATCAAGCCAGGTGAAAAGAATAACGGGCACAAAAAATCAACTCTGGAACTGTATCGGTAATGAAGCATACAGGCACAGAAGCTTCTTCCCTTTCACAGTAGTTGTGCAGTTTCTTTTAAATGAATTTGAAATTAGCATTGATGAATATCCCAATTTCTGTCATTTCTGGTCACTGGCTGCGTCTCATGACAGCTCTGCACACTGGTTTATTATGACTGAATTACTGCAGTAGAAAAACTGCCTTTCATAAAACGGCAGCATCAAAACAAAGAGGAATTTAACCACAACCGAAAAATTAAATTTATTTATTTATTTCTGACATTTATATACCACTGAATATAATAAAATCTCTCAGCAGTTCACAATATTAAAATGCAATATTAAAAGAACCACATTAAAAAAAACAGCATTAAAAACACTTTCAACTACAGGGGGGAAATCAAGGAGCAGTAAAATTGTGTGGCATAAGTTAATTTACTTACAACCCAGAAACCCTGGGTGAACAAGTATGTTTTCAGGAGGACTTTAAAAGATTTCACATTCTCATCCCCTCTCTCCCTTGAGGGAGAGTTTTCCAGATAGTGGATGCCAGTAAAAAGGAGGCCCGGTGTCTGGGTACTTCACAGCATCTTCTCATTCATTTTGGAATGACTAGCAAAGCCTCCTATGCTGATCTTAAAGGTCACCTTAGTATGTAAAAAGAAAGGTGGTCTGCTAGGTATCCTCATCCCGTGTTGTTTAGAGGTTTATATGACAATAACATGTAAATAACAATAGCACAACCTTGTACGTGGCTTGCTAGCTAATAGGAAGCTGGTGCAGTTCTTTTTACACAGGTGTTATGTGATCATAGCTAGGTGTCCCAGCAAGCACCCTAGCTGCAGTTTTTGAACCATGCATGACGGCTCCACATAGAGTGCATTTCAGTAGTATAATGATGAAGTTACCAGTGCACAGATTACCATGGTTAGGCTCTCCCTATCCAGGAATGGAGGTAGTTGGCTAGGCTGACCATATGAAAAGGAGGACAGGTCTCATGTAACTTTAACAGTTGTAGAGAAAAGGGAATTTCAGCCATTGTCATTTGTATGCAATTAGTTCCTGGTGAAATTCCCTCTTCATCACAACAGTTAAAGGTGCATGCACTATATAGAGTGACCATATACAAAGAAGGCAGGGCCCCTGCAACTTTAACTGTTGTGATGAAGAGGAAATTTCATCAGGAACTAATTGCATACAAATGACACTGGCTGAAATTCCCTTTTCTCTACAGCTGTTTAAGTTACATGAGCCCTGTCCTCCTTTTCATATGGTCAGCCTATAGTTGGCATACCAACAGAAGTTGGTAATGGGCACTCCAGGCCACCAAAACCAACTGGGCCTCCAGTGACAAAGATGAATCCAGGAGCACCCCAACTATGGACCTGCACCTTCAGAGGGAGTGTAACCCCCTCCAGAACAGTCAAACATCCCAATTCATGGATCTGGGAACTGCCAACCCATAGGGTATAGACCTTATTGTGCCTTATTGTGATTCAGCTTCAGTTTATTGGCATCCATCCAATGCATAATTGCATCCAGGCACCAGTTCAGAACATGCATGGCCTCTCCCAATTTAGATGTCACAGAGAAATAGAGCTGGGTGTCATCAACATACTGGTGACACCTCACCCCAAATCTCCCGATGTCTTCATATAGATATTAAATAAAATTGAGGACAAGATGTTGCACTGTGGCACCCCACAGTTCAACTGCCATGGGGCTGAGGTACAGTCATCTAATGCTGAACTCTGGAACTTACTCCACAAGTGTGAACTGAACCACTATAGAACAATACCTCCAACTCCCAACTCATGGAAGTGGTCTAGGAGGATACTGTGGTCAATGGTATCAAAAGCCAGTGAGAAATCAAGAAGAAGTAAGAGGGTCGCACTCCCCTGTCTCTCTCCTGAAGAAGGTCATCTATCAGGGTGATCAAGGCCGATTCTGTCCCCAAATCAAGCCTGAATCCAGACTGGAATGGATCCAGATAATCAGTTTCATTCAAGAGCATCTGCAGCTGAGACCCCATCACTCTCTAGAGCACCTTACTCAGGAACAGGATATTTGCAACCAGATGATAGCATAGATCTCTGGATCAAGGGAGGAGATTTTCAGCAATAGTCATACCACTGCCTTTTTCAAGGCAGTAGGGACAACATCATCATGCAATAATGTATCACCACTCCCCTAATCCAGATGGTTAGCTCCCTGCGGCTAGCTCGAATAAGCCATGATGGGCAGGGTTTGAGAGACCATGTGGTGGGTTGAACAGATGTAAGCGTCCTGTCCACACCCTCAGACTCCAAAAAATGAAATTGATCACACAAAACAGGATAAGATGGTGCACTGGACACCTGAACAGACACTGCATTAATAGGGATGTTCAAGTCAGCAGGAAGGTGAACAATTTTCTCTTCTAAGTGTCTTGCAAACTCATGTCAACAGGCCTCTGAGGGTTCTAGTATTGGGTTCACTGGGTTAGATATAATCAACCCCCAAACCACTCAGCAGCACAGCTACTTGAGGATGTGATGGAAATGGCAAAGTAAGCCTTCTTTGTTGCCTTTGACACCATGCAGTAAGTGCAATATACACTCTTAGGTGTGTTTGATCAACTTCATGATGAGTCTTACATCACTTATAATCCAGCTATGTTTTGACCTGTTTCACTGTATGAAACTCCCTAATAAACCAGGGAGCCTTCCAAGCTCCACAGTACCAAAGAGACAAAGCTATCTATTTTGTGCTATTTTGGAGCTGTTCTTCCTGTGTCTCAACATGCTCAAGTGTATTCTAGGATAGGGAGACACAAACTGTGGGTGACTCAAGTCTGACATGCAGGAAGTGATAGTGTGACATAGTGTGATGCCTTAGAGTGTAATCCTAATCCACTGGCTGGAGAAGGTTTGCATGGGGTGGATAAGCCCCTCTGCCATGAACAGGAGTTCCACCAATGGGGTGAAGGGGGCACATCCACCTTGGTGGCTCCCAGTATACCTATGGACAGCTCCGCAGGCACAGATCTACTGTTGATGGTATTTCCTCCAATTATAGGATATTTCCTTGTCAGGCTCCAGAATCAGGCCCTCAGCTATGGCAAAGGTATTTTTCTTCCCATTGAAGCCAATGGGAGGGGAAAGAAAAAAACACAAAGATCTATCAAAGAATGGAAAAGGTGAGACCATTTCCATCTGGCTTCATTTAGAGAAAACTAATTTCTATTATTTCTTCTACACTTAAACTGTATCAGGTAGGAAAGGAAGAAAAAGAGCTCTATGGACAAATGAGCATCTAAGCATGAATGTCTCCACCTGTAATTCAATCATTCATGATACTTTCATACCACAAAGCAGTCAAAGCTCTCTAGGCAGTATACAAAAATTAAAACCCTAAAAATACAATATAATAACAACATTAATACAATAGACAAAAATATAACAATTGTAAATGATCAACAGTAAATCTCAGGACCTGTTTTTTTAAAAAAAAACTTCAAAAGAAGATGTGCGAAGCTACATCTTTGGCCATAGGAACCTACTTCCATTTATTTGAATTGGGTGCCTATATATGTGTGTCTATCCATATGGGTCTGCAAAAAGAAAATAAAAGTAACTGGGTGAAAGAGCAACCTGAATGTGAATTTATGTTGCTTCTTCACATTGTGTAATCAAGCCCTGGTTAAGGAATTATTGACATAAAGCAACTGATTGAAGCAAAGAGGCCCGTCACACAAGCACTTAACCCCGTGAAGAGGAACTAATCTGCTTTACAACTTGAGGGTTGAAAGTTTAGAGGAAACAACTGAAGCAACAACAACATCTGCTTAAACCTTGTTTGTGTGTTATAATTTGCTGTAACCTTGCATTCCACAGCAATTTTGCCATCCTGGCAATTACCCTCAAAGCATTCTCTGAGTAAACATACAGCCATATTGTTCTGGCGGAGTCACATGAAAGGGTGACAGATGCTTTAAAAAATTCCCAGGCTTGAGGGAAAAAAACCTTCTCCTGCCTTACAAAATATTCCTTTTGCTGACCCATTAGTGATCCAAACAGAAAATGGTACGGACAACAATAATAATAGCCTCAATGAGAAATTTCAGTTTTATCTGTTGCATTGTTTTATTGTAACCACACTTAAGGATGTCGGAGAAATCTACAAAGGATCGAAATGATACCAGATTTCTATGAATCTGGTCTGCAAAATCTGCAGTGTATCATTTTTCCAAGTCACACAGATTACACAGACCTCTGGACTATTTTTATAACATTCTGGAATTATGAGCAAATTTGATTATACAAAGCTATGAAAGTTGCTGTAAAGTACACTAGTGTATATACCATTTTTTAAAAAAATAAAATCACATCATTTTATATATTTTATATATTTTATATATTATGTATTATATTTTACATTTTATATGTGCGTATAAACAATTTTATTATACATTTCAACAAAATAAAACAATAAAACAAAAACAAAAAGCCAAGTGCAACTACATACTTCAAAATAGTTTTGATCATCTTCAGCTTCTGCTATGTAGCAACATTTTTTTGTGCACTCTGCTCATTGATTTTACGGTGAGCTAAGAAAAATACACAAAATATTACATGCCAGCGAAAGTTTTATAAATTGAGTTGAATTAAACACTATCTGCACATCCCTAATAACAAACATCCATCCATTAGTTTTACAGGACATAAGTAGTCTTCACATTAAACAACAGTCATTTTGATCTGCATGCTTACTTTATTATGCACTAAAATCTTTTTAAATTGTGGGATATGAGATCCATAAAATCGGACAAAATCTCCCAAACATAGCAGGGACAGAAAAAGAAGCAAAAGTAAGCATTCCATGAAATGTGTCCATGAAATGTATCAATCCATATCTTTCCACTTGCATGATGGATATATCTATTAATGCCAAATAACTATAGAATCATTTGTGTAAGGAATAGAGCCTTAAACATTTTGTTGCTAAACATTCCTTAAGACACATCTCAGAATTTCAGTCAACATGGTGTCAATAAGAGCTGGGAAATTGCCAGCATGTATTTAAGTGCATGGGTGCTGTGTAGTTGTACATAATTTATGCTACACTGCTATTAAACACCATAATCACCCCATAAAAAAGAAAGATAAGATAAAATGTAATAAATACATTAAATAGGATAACAGAGATGCATGCAATCAAACTAAAAAGGGGCATGTTTGATTGACTTAAACACTGCTAATAATTAAATGTCTACTGACTCTTAAAAAGCTAATATTTTTGCAAGACAAATGTCTGTTTGATTTTTTTTTTTTTATGAAAGGAGAATATGAGACGAGAAATTAGACAACTTGGGCACATATATTCCAGCTTTCAGCCTCCAAGTCACAAATGAGACTGTGCGGCTGAAGAATAGGCAAGGAGTAGTCCTACAGACGTCTGAAGGGCTAGCAATGCTACACTAAGTGATTTGTAGATTGCACAGCCTCCATTTCTGATTGATAAGAAACTGTTTGCAATGTCGGTCGGCCTCATCCCCAATTACCAGCAACGTTGGCAGAAAAAGGCATAATGCAACAGCCAGTATTGTTCACCCCCTGTGGTTGCACTATTACAACAAGGCGCCAAGTAATCAGAAGATGGGAGGAAACAGACAAGGACCTTCGATGAATAATCCACTGCTTTCAGAAATGTTCAGCACATGTGGAAAGAAGCAAGCCAAAGTGCTTTGCTGAGAATAAGGAATTCAATTTTATATACAAATAAAATTGTTATATTGCTTGGTTGGGCCAACTTTACCTAGATTCTAACCCTGCCTCCTTGTGCCCATTTGCAGGTACAGAACCAGAAATATGAGGCAAAATGTGCAAGCACTATTATGCCCATTTTTTTCTGTGAGAAACAGTCCCACTCCTGTTTCTGCCCAATGAGTGAACTCACAGCTATGATTAAAATTTAGCTAGCCATAGAAATTAGCATACAGTGATACACCAATTGGCGGGGCATATCTACCCGGTTCATTTTGAATCCTTTTTTGCCCTCCCCTGGTGAAGAAGAGCTTGCTCCCCATAGAAAACATTTCTAAAATCTATAATTTCAGTGCAGCTGTAATTGAGCAGTCCCATATCCCCTCCAAAACAAAAGGTAGCAACACAGACAGGAGTTCATGCTCAAACACATGCACACACACAAGAACAATTTTTGTATGAGTTCATAAACATATTAAAAATTACTCTGCCCATGCATCTGCCTCCTGTACATCTCCTGCTCTTTCTGGCCTTTTTCTTGTGACAAAAAAAAAAAGAACCCGGTAAGTCTAATTTATTTTTAGAAATGGAACTTGCTGCACTCTCCTGCTGTGTGCAGAAGCAGCGTGATAAAAAACACCCACTGAATGGGCCATGTGGTCATTGTTTACTTCCTCTTTCTTCTCAGTTGAGAAAGAGGAAGTATTGTGCAACAGAAGCAGGGGCAGACAAGGAACCATGATTTTCCCCATCTGATGAAGCGCACTGTGGCTGAGATAGAGGCCTAACCTATACTTGCCAATTATCCCGGGGTCAGCTCAAGGTCATCCCTGTGAGTCCAAAAGACTCAGTCCATGGTTTTCCAGTTGTCCTGAGTCAACCCTGAGGACCTCAGGTGGTATGGCGAACACTCCCGGGTCCTCCCTCCTTTCAGCAAGTACCAGGGTTCTTCAAATGGGCACGGAGCTGTGCGGGGAAGACTCCATGCCTATTGGGGGTGGGGGGCAGCATTTTCACCATCCCCAGGATGGCTTGACATGTTAGGGCACCGAGTTTTAAGGGTTTTTTTAAAAGAAAACGTACGTTTCCCCTGGATCGCGGCCCTGCACTTCTGCAATGCGGAGGGGGCAAATCAAAAGCCATGCTAGGAACATCCCTCTTGATTTCCAGGATGACACACTGGCATTTAGATGCAAGGGAACAAACCCAGAAGCAGGTAAGCCCAGGATCCTGCCCCCATCCTAGAAGGCCTCAAGGTGTAGAGGAGGCCAGACTAGGTTATCTCAGTCCTACAAAGCAGCCCAGTGTGGTTATACTAGGGTGCCCAGATCACCCGGGGTTTCCCAGTCCTAACTAGGAAAATTGGGGCGATCCGGGCCTACCGGGGGGCAGCGGGGGCAAACCGGGCCTTGAGGAGCCCAGACGGTGGGTCTGTTGCCGCCGCTGGGTCTGCCGCAGGGTCCGCTGCTGCCAGGTCCGCCCCCGCTGCTGGGTCCGCCACCGCCGCTGCCGGGCTCGTGAGGCCAGAGGCAGCGCGGAAGAGGCAAGAGAGGGCCGATTACATTCCTCGGGGTTTGTCGTGATGCCAAGGAGCCCAGATGCCCGTGCGGAAGAGGCGGGGGAGGGCTGATTTCAGAAGTGATGTCAGCCTCCCCCGCCTCTTCTGCGTGGGCATCCGGGCTCCTCGGGGCTCATTGCCATCGCAACAAACCCGGAGGAGGTCAGAGGCCACACAGAAGAGGCGGGAGAGGGTCAATTACATCACTTCCAGATTTGGCCCTCTCCGGCCTCTTCCACGTGGCCTCTGGCCTCACGACCCCGGCGGCGGCGGACCTGGCGGTGGCGGCGACACACCCGGTGGCGGCGGAGGACCCGGCGGTGACAGTGGAGGACCCAGCAGGTCCGGGGTGGTTTGTTTGGAGGGTGGGTGGCTTAATGGTGGGGTTTGTTTCAGGTGGGGGTGGTGGCGTCTGCTTGTTGGCCACATGGCAGGCGGCCTTTTTAATTTTTTTTATTTTATGTTGCGGGGGGTCTGATTTGGGGGGCACGCCCCCTTTGGGTGGCCATTTTGAACCGGGATTTTGTTTTGCAAACTCTGGTCACCCTAGTTATACTTGTTTTGCTGAGAGGGGGAAGTAGGGAGAGTAATGTATGACAACCTGCAGTGAAATCTAGTGTTGTTATCCAATTCCTGGCATATTGGGTTTTTTTTAGATATATGCAGTGGGGCAGTTATGAACTTTGTTGTAGCAATAGTGCTGGGGGAAGATTATTAATTGCTTCTCCACCCATGGTGAGTAGTGCTCGCAAATACAGGCTGAAAACAAAGTGTTAATTGCCCATCCCTCCATGTCATTACTTCAATCAACTTCTCAGCACTTTTACATTTCCAGTTTTTTAAAAAATTGAACCAAATATGCGGAGTTTGAGCCTCAAGGCTGTCAAAGAGTGCTTTAAAAATGCTGTTGTAGAACTTATTGCCACCACTCCTCCTCCATCCTTCCTCCATTGTCACTTTCTGCCAATGGTTGATTTGGTTTTCTAGCCAAGTACATAAACACACGCACACACACACACACACACACTGAGGTCACAGCAAGGGCAAATCATTAAGGAGGAAAAGACAAAAGTGTAGAAAGGTTGGTAGCACTAGGAGTTCTCTATCTGGAAGCACCCCAAATCCAGTGAGACATGCTCCATTGACCACCAGCAACTGCATATACATTTCTCTTTGGCCCCAGCAAAGTGTTACATGACTATATCAAGTTAAGCCTTAACCTGAGCAGTGTCTCAGTCTTCCCTTTTCATGTCTCTGTAGAGATAAGATTTAGGTATGAAACTGGTTACATTATACTTCATTTATTCTGAAAGTCTGTGTCTGACTGTATTTCACATTGCTCCCAATCTGTCTTCCTAAAGTTCATGGTACTTCAAGCTTTGTTTCACCTCTGCCTGATATCCTTAAGCAGGTCTTGCCACTGCACCAGTTTTGCAGAAAAGCCTCTATGAATATGCAGCCTCATCTTTTGGTAAGGGTCTTCAGTTGGAGTGAAAAGAAGTTAGGCTTCTTTCTGTAGTCCATGCTGCTTTTCTTGCAGACAGCAACCCCTCTTGTGAATCTCCAAACTAGTGCACTGTTTCAGATGCCTGAAGTTAGCCTATAGTCACCAACCCAATCCTTTCAGCCACCCTCCTCCTAACCCATTACTCATGATCCTAACCCTCATGATCCTAACCCCCAACTCAACTCTAAAACCAACACAGCTACTTTGAAAAGGATGTGCAATTGGTAGCACTCTTGATCTCAAGTCTATTTTTAATAATGCTATTATGTTTTAAATATTATTTTAATTTATCCTCATCAGTTGTGATGTTTGTATTAGTTCCAGTTCTTTCTGTAAACAGAATGGGCTTTCCATTAATGGAAAGTCAAGTCAGCATCCAACCCACTGCATAGGACATGACAGCTCTGATGACTATCCTCATACTTAAGAGTTCCCCATTCTTTTTAACAGAGGAATCCAGACCATGCCCAGGTGAGTTGTATGCTTCCATTAAAAAGGTTGAGGAATCTCTGCAAGCAGGAACTCCTTGTGTACATCTGAGAAATACCAAATTAGGGCCCACTGCTAAGTTGGATGAAGTTTTCCCCCACTGCTACACTCCATGGAAAATGGCAAAGCTTCATCTAGTAGATTTCTGCTTGTCTTTCACTTTTTTTAAAAAAAAGGTAAAGGTAAAAGTAAAATGGTAACTCTAGATAGGGCGACTGGTGAGAAGATTATTTTCAGTTTCACAGAATGACAGAGTAGCTGAATAATAATATTGACAATTGAATTGCAAGAGAACAGGAAAAAGAAGTTTTGTTAACTTCTTGACTATTTAGTTCATATACAGGACCAATATGATTCCACTCACTTGCAAGGTTTTTGTTTGTTTGTTTTACTGGTGGGAGGGCAATGAATCAGGCAAGCTGGGATTTTGTTGTTAAAAAATAAAAAGACAAAAATGGAGCCCCATCTTCTAATTAAACTCAGAATTCACTCCAAAATATCATACTTTCCATTCAACAAGATAGTGCGTTAACAACTGGATAATTTCCCAATGGTATGAGTTAAAATTGTTTCACATCAGCTAGCATTTTAATATTACGTGTGACTTCGTATTCTGATCTGTTATATGTGAGTTGTTATTACCTTTTAGGTATTTTAAGTGTAAGTGAAACAGAACACATGGCATATTAATTCCTGGGTATCATGGGCCATTGCAGAAAATGCTGGTTTGGTATCTTGTAATGGCTATAAGTAGCTATTATCATTTGCAGGTGTCTGGGGAAAGTTGTTGAATATTCTGAAAGACGCTATTAGCCACATACTATATATCTTAAGAGGAGACCGTAAACATGTATAATCAGAGCTATTTGATCTTACCTAAATGAATAAAAATGATGCATTATCTTCTTGATCTCCTCTGTAAATGCATTTGAGGTTCACCAAGCATTTTAAATAATTTGTCTTTGTTTCCTTTTCACTAACATATTTGTATCCTTTCTACTTAATTCAAGTGAATAATCAATAAGGTGTAGTTATGGGAAAATTGACATTGCTTTTGCTTTCTTTCTTTTTGGCAAATGTTTCAATAATATTACACCTGCGTATAATATTTGGTTAAGGCAATATTATTACAGGCGATTGTCTACCATCTCACTCTAAATGCCATGTAATGGTATTAGTAACTGATTTTAAAGTGAAGGTTGTTATTCCCCTGAGGTGTTTTTTATTGTTCCTGTAAATTATTAAGTCTGTATGGCATAGACAGAGAGAATATGTTATAGAGGTGCTGTCTTTCCATATTTGGGTGGAAAGCAAAAGGCAATTCCTTGTAAGGCAGTATACTTTCAAATATATATATAAACAATATTCTCAAAATAGCAGGAAGAGCCCTTGACAAATCACAGGCTTATACTCCCCCCCCCCCCGGGTGCTGCCAGGAAGAGAGACAGAAAGAAGATGATAATAACTATAACAATGATCATCATAACAATGACTGCAACACTTTTAGCATTTATATAGAACTTTAGACTATCCAAAGGACTTGCATACATTATCTTAGTAACCCATACAAGAATTTTGAACCTAGGCCTGGATTATTCCCATATTGCAACTATAGAGCTTTTGGCTTTCTTAAAACCATCTGGGCTGCTTCCAGATGTACTACAAATCAAAAGGCATTGTGTACCTATGCTGTCTTTCCTTCCTTAACAGATTTTCTATGGTAAAATGAAAAGTGGTGGGGAAACACAGGAGGGTTCCAAATGGAACCTTTCATCAACTCCCTGAATAAAGCACAGCAGTTGCAGAATAAAATCCTCATCTAGAAGCACCCCTGCTGAGTTTGTGGCTTAACTGGGTTGATCCAATTCACACTTAGCTACCAGTTCTGAACTTCAGATGCCTCATTACTATATTGTAATCAAAAACTGTCCTTACGTGGTTCAAATCCAGGGTTGGTGCAGTCTGAGGACGCAGGCAGGAAGAGTTTTGTTACTTGACTCAATTCCCTTTCAGCAGATTAGGGATGTTATCCAATCCGGAATAAATTACCAAGTATAGAATATGAATTGAATTGAGGCTCATGTCCATTAGAGTGTCATTTCCCCCCCAAGTTGTTCTCTAGCTCACGATGTGAAATGAAATGTTGCCCTGGTGCACTTAGTGTTCAGGCTGACTAGGAAGCTTTATAGGCACATGGAGAAAATTATTGAATGTTAGTCCCTGACTCTCATTGATTGTGGTGAATGAGACCACCTATTTAGGTCAGTTATCTTCATTGTTTCTTGCAAACATTGTATATATTTTTGCCATTCCCCATTGAGATCTAATCTCCCTCTCTTGTTCCTTCTTGTGTATTTGTTTGGGCAGAGCAGGAGTTTCTAGGTGATTCTCCACTATGATTGCATCAAGAAAGCAGGAAAAAACAAAGTATAGTTCAATACAAAAAGCATACACATAGGGTACCATCAGCACATGTGTGTCTATATCACAAGCCAGGAGATAACCCAAGGAAAACAGCTGAGCTCTTTCTGAGAATTCTCTAAGAAACTTTGTATACATTGAGCCAATTCTGAATCGAGCCAATGGAAGTAAATAATAACAAACCCAAGCTATTTAAAATAGATAATGCCTAAACATTAAATAAAACAGAACTTGATAGCAATTGCTATCTCAGACCATGCCTTGGTCCATTTAAAAATCAAATAACCTAATTCTGTTAATTTGGCACTTGAAATCCTTCCCCTAGATTTCCTTGCACACTACTCATCTTCCTTTGAGAGGGTGAATGACACACAGGGTAAACCCCTTGTTATCTTTGATCACATAGCATAGATAACAAGGGGTTTCCCTCCCTGCCTTCTGCCCAAGCCCCTGGTAGCCTCCAGGCCAGGGGGCAAGCCTGCAGAGGATGCCCAACCCTTCATGTGCCAGAAGTTCCCAATCACTGACCTAATGGATAGGTCAAAGCTCTGGGTTAACCTCTCCTGTTCTAATACAAATAAGTGCTTATTGATTTTGATTAGATATTATACTCAGAAACATCCCTGAGTGTAAGAATTGAAAACTGAAATGTTCTGACTGGGGAAATTAAAACTAATAGGAGAGTGTAACCGGGTTGCCGTCTGGCTTCCTTCCTTTTCAACTTTTACATAAATAATCTTGCTAGGGATTTACTTTCCCCATCTTATTTTGCCCTGGCATTCGGTGAAAAGAAAACTGCAACTTATTTTATGCAGATGATATGGATATTGTGTCAACAGCTCTTATTTATTGATTTATTGCATTTTTATACCGCCCAATAGCCGAAGCTCTCTGGGCAGTTTACAAAAATTAAAACCATAAAAACCATTCAAAATATAAAACAACAGTATAAAAATACAATATAAGAACACAAGCAGGATAAAACCAAGCAGCAATTCAAAATTAACACAAATTTAAAATACAGATTTAAAACCTCAAAGTTAAAAATTAAACTGATAAACTGTTAAAATACTGTGAAAATAAAAAGGTCTTCACCTGGCGTCTAAAAGACTATACAGTCGGCTGACCAGATAAAATACAGGTCAGGGCTCATGTAACTTTAACAGTTGTAGAGAAAAGGGAATTTCAGCCAGTGTCATTTGTATGCAATTAGTTCCTGGTGATATTCCCTCTTCATCACAACAGTTAAAGGTGCATGCACTATACTAGAGTGACCATATACAGAAGAAGGCAGGACCCCTGCAACTTTAACAGTCTGGCTGTGTATTTTCAGAATTTAACATGTGTTCCACAAGCTTTTACAGCATTGAGATTCCAGACTATCCCATCAGCTTGCTTGGAGAGTAAATTTAATAAAATCCACACAAATCAATGATTTAGTTTTTTTGTGGTATGAGAGAAATAAAGTATATTGCCCACTATGTTCTTCGCTGTCCTACAAAGAGATCCCAGGGAAAGATTCTTGAGATATTTGTTAAACCAATGGATTATTTTCCAGATACTGTTAAATGTTGCTGTTGAAAGATGATGACCCTTATGTTTACAAAGTTTATGGCAAATTTTGCTCTTGCTGCTAGGAAAATCAGAAGAAAACTTTTGGAGAAAACCAGTTTGTTCTGGAGTTCATCCTGTTAAAATGTATTTTCCTTTGTTAAAGCCAATAGCTATATAACAATAAAGTTTCTGTTTCTGAAGTCATCTGAATTATAGTTACTTAAATTCAAGCATGCCCATAAATACTTTTAATTTATAGAGGTTCACTATGAAAACAACCACTGCAATAATGAAATCAGAAGAACCAATGGCTTCACTGTAAAAAAAAAAAGCAAGTGAGTAATAGACAAAGAGAATAGGGATATAGAAACTGACATTTTAAAAGGAAAGAAAGAACAAAGAGAAAGGTCTGTAATTTCCCTGTAGATCTGGTAGCCTACTGACACCTTTGACTTGTCTGCATGAACCAACTAAACATATTTGCTCTGCAAACACCTGTGTACAGTGCAGTGGCTGTTTGCCTGTTGGTAAATCCATCTTGTAGAGGTGGAGTAAATAGCTTTGCCTTTGGGCAAGAGTTTTGACTAGGTGTGTGTGTGAATTTTCTCTTCCAACTGTTTAGCCCAATTCATACATCACTACTAGAGGCATGGGAGCCACTACGACATGACTGCTCTGACAAAAATCTGATGATGAACAAAGTAGCAGTTCACCTGGACAAGAATTGGTAACCCAAGATTCTCTGAGTCTGGTGCTGGTGCTGCTGGCATAGGAAGTAATTATGTCACTGCCGCTGCTCACCGATTCATTCAGATGCTACAGGATAACGCAGGAACAGCTGCACCATAGTAGCTCCCATGAAACTACTGGCTAATATATAAATCGAGTTAATAATTCCATGACTCTGTGAACTGTTGAGTGCCTGAAAGCTGAACAACTTCAGTTTAAAGTCTTTACTAGGACATGAAGAACAGCTGTTTAGAGCATGACAACTCAGCATGACTTACAAAGAAAGGCACACAGCATCTGCATAGGTCACACTGGGACAAAGGCAATACTTGTCACTAAGCACTTAGGCCCAAATATATATTTTCACCATCTGTCTAGGACCACCAGCAGTCCCCCCACCCCCACTACATATCAGCTATTGCTTATAAAATGTGTGCCTGGCTCATCTTTGTTATTATATCACTGCTACCTATTCAGTATAAACCAGAGAAAATCCAGATCTGATGCATACCCATCTCTCTATCACTACTGAGCTTGATCATTTTTTATGTAGTAGATACTAGGGATGGATGAGGATTTCAGTGGAGTTCATTTTTATAAGAATTTACCAAAATTCACAAATTTCTTCATATTTGGAATGGAAAGACCTTGAGATTTTTTTACCAAAAAAAAATTGAATGTGGAAGAAACCAAACCTGACAGATTCATCCGTCCAGGCCCAGGCCAGTGAGTGCTTAGCTCTTAAAAGTCTGGGTTTGAATCCCTGTGTATTCACCCATGTTTGTGTTACTGAATTAGGGTTTCAACCTCTGTTTCATGAAAAGCTCATTGTCTTTCACAGCTCTCTCGCAGGCAGGTACAGCATGGTTCTCTCCATGTACCTATTGAATTTGACCAGTGAAATTGAGTAAGAATTTTGTTTCATTTTTATAAGAATTTATGAAAATTCACAACCTTCTTCATATTGGAGAAAGAACTTAAGATTTAAAGATTTCAAGCCCAGGAAAAAGCAAAACCGACAAATCTGCCTATCCTTAGTAGATGCAACCATTTAGTTCTGCAGTTTATTACTCCATTTCTAGGAAACTGATTTCTTTGTGGAAATTCTTTTATTTTGAAACAACACTATTGTTTGTGTTCAAGGTGTAACTATGGAAGAAAGAGCACAGGTCATTAACCTCCACCAGAAATTACTTATAGATACAGAGGGAAGAAATGTGGAGAGATTATTTATACCATATTGGTATTATACCTCAGATTGTATTGGTATCTGAAAACAACTGTTCAGCTCCTGAAATAATGTCTACAGTAAAGTACAGATGATGCCTTCCCCAATAATGCACAACTAAGGGTCATTTGGAGCATATTAATAATCCAACAAATATTTTTAAAATGTGGTGCATTCATGCATCTTATTTTAGATTTCTAAGCTTAACTATGGATTTATTCTTCTTCTTACACATTGTAAACACTAGAAACATCAAAATCAGAGACGTGTTGCTGAATCCACAATTAAGTCAGCATCCTGATTTCATGAGGTTGCATTTCCATCAAATGTGGTATGGGATATAAATTTTACAGTAGCTCAGATCACACAACATGGCCGGTTCATCATGGATTATTTAACTCTCAATGAACCACAGTGCATGCCAGACATATGCAGCCCCAAGGGGAGGTTGCACCATTTTGCAAGAACCCAGCCATTGTAGGTTATTCAAAGGTTAAGCAACCCTGACATAACCCTACTACTAATTGAGGGCAGGCTTGCATGACACAGTGCAACTTCCAGTTGCCCTAATCGGTGTGTGCATACTGAAAACTGTGGCTGCACACATCCAGACCATGGCTAATGCTAGATTAAATAATCCATGATGACCTGGCCATATTGTTCAAACTAGGTTTTAGAAACTTATGTGTGCATTATATTATTGTTCAATTGAGAACAATATAGTTTGAGTCCAAGTGTCTTGCTTCTGTTTAGACATAATTCTGGGGTGACTGAGTGGGCAGATTTATGGGGCAACACTATTTTCTAACTTATTTATTTATTTATTTGCTGCATTTCTATACTGCCCAATAGCCGAAGCTCTCTGAGCAGTTTACAAAAATTAAAACCATTAAAACCATTCAAAATATAAAACGACAGTATAAAAACATAATTTAAAATACAGTATAATGAAACTTTCTATTTTTACCATGCTTTTTTCCCTGGGGATCAGAGGTTTTTTTCACCTCTCCATATAGATCCAGATAGCAATGAGTGCATTCAACAGTTCTATTTCATTTATATTTGATGGGTTCACTGGATAAAGGGTTTTTTGTTTTGTTTTTAATCACACTACCTATGTTACCCAGTGCCAGGATGTTTGTATTATCAACAATGACTGTTTTGTGAATGGCTATTCTTAATGTAACTGGTGAGGGGTCTAAGCAAGGCACCTTCTCTCCTGAATCCAACTTTAGAGCCTTCGGTAGTTCGCTGTGATGCCTTTAACGATCATTTCACAAATAAAATCTCTCAGATAAGAGCCGACTTAGATGCCATCGTTATAGCAGAGGCTGACAATGGAGTGTCCAGCGACTCCGCGAGTAGGATTACACTGGATCAGTTTCAGTTGGTGAGTACCGAGGACGTGGACAAGGTGCTTGGATGTGTGAGGAGGAGGACTTGCCCTCTCGATCCCTGTCCTTCTTGGCTGGTCATCCAGGGAGGAGATGCAGTTAGATCACATCTACAACATATCATTAATGCATCTCTCAGGGAGGGGAGTTTCCCATCATGTTTAAAAGAAGCGGTGGTATGGCCGCTTCTAAAAAAGCCCTCCCTGGATCCCCTGGATCTTAATAACTACAGGCCAGTATCAAACCTTCCATTTTTGGGCAAGGTGATCGAGAGGGCATTTGCCTTCCAACTCCAGGCAGTCTTGGATGACACTGATTTTCTAGACCCATTTCAAACCGGCTTCAGGGCAGGATATGGAGTTGAGACTGCTTTGCTCGCCTTAGTGGATGATCTACGGCTGAGTATTGACAGGGGAAGTGTGTCCCTGCTGGTACTCCTGGACCTCTCAGCGGCTTTCGATACCATCGACCATGGTATCATTCTGGAGCATCTGGGGGAACTGGGAATCAGGGGCACTGTGCTTCAGTGGTTCCGATCCTATCTCTCGGGCAGGTTCCAGATGGTGATGTGTGGGGATAGCTGCTCTTCAAAGAAGGAGTTGCTATGTGGTGTACCACAAGGTGCCATCCTTTCCCCAATGCTGTTTAACATTTATATGAAAGTGCTGGGAGAGATGGAGGCATGGAGCGGGGTGCTATCAATACGCTGATGACACCCAAATATATTTCTCTATGCCTTTGACAACATCGTCAGTTAAGGATAGTGTGTCTCCTCTGAATGAATGCTTGGAGGCGGTAATGGGCTGGATGAGGAAAAACAAACTGAAGCTGAATTCAGACAAGACGGAAGTGCTCATGGTCAAAGGTCCCAACCTGGGTTTGGAGGTGTGTCAATCAGTTCTGAATGGGGTTACACCCCCCCTGAAAGACTGTGTTCGCAGCTTGGGGGTACTCTTGGATCCGTCGCTCCAAATGAAAGCCCAGATAGATGCGACGGCCAGGAGTGCCTACTATCAGCTTCGGCTGATACGGCAGCTGTTGTGTCTACGTCCAACTCCCTGCTTCAAAGGAATGATATCTCAGATTCCGACTCAGAACCTGGGGATGGAATGCAGGAAATGGAGGAGCAGGAAATGGAGGAGTTACTGCAAGACGAAGTAATAGAGCCCTTTCCCACGGCAGGGGGGGAAGTAAATCCTCAAGGCAATAACAACCTTAACCAGGGAGAGAGTACTTTCTCTTCTGGGACAAAGGAGTTTAGGAATGCAGTGACGAGGCGTAGGACAAAGAGGAGGGACTTCAAACTCAAAACCGCCCGCCGCTCAGAGAGGCTAGCAAACAGGGCACTACAGACTAATTTGTCCTAATGAAATGACTCTGTTCTCTTTTCTCTCTAAGTAAGCTCAACTGCATGCCTAGGGGCTACAAAGCCTTTTGATAACCTTGTTTTCCTTGTTTTGCTGGAGGAGGGAGAACGATCGTTTTTGTGCATAATAAAGGATTTGTATCTTTCCCTTCAAGAGGTCTGTTTATTGTTCGCACCCCTTTTGTTAGAACTTACAGAGTCACGACAGCTTGAGTTTACTTAGAGAATCTTTTTTTCTCGTCCTTCGTCTGCAAGATGGAAGCGGCTCTTGATCAAATAACCCGTGAGAACCAAGCTCTCCGAGACCAGGTGAATCAATTGGCTGGGGCGATTGCTACATTACAAGCCGCGCCGCAGCAGCAGGCGCCCCCCCCCCCCCAGTGCCTCCACGTCGGAAATGCCCTATTAGTCTTCCGGAGAAGTTTGATGGAGATAAGAAGCTTTTTACTGCTTTTCGCGCTCAGGCAGAGCTCTACATGCGTTTGAGGGCTGACGATTTTCCGACCGACCAGATGCAGGTTGGATTTCTCATTAGTCTACTCTCCGGGGCGGCTGCGAAATGGGCGTCTGCTCTCCTCATTGCAAACAGCCCCTTATTGACCAATTACCAAAATTTTGTAACTTCTATGGCGACCTTTTTTGGGGATTCTCTTCGAACGGAGACTGCAACCAGAGAAATCCGCCGTCTACGCCAGGGAAAGGATTCTGCTGCTGTCTACATTACCAACTTTCAGCTACTAATACAGGACTTACAATGGAATGATGCTGCCTATAAGGCCCAGTTTATGGAAGGCCTCAACGACGATATCTTAGATGAATTGGCGCGGTCTCCGCTCCCGGCGACTTTGGCAGAGCTTACCGCTTCCTGCTTGCGTATAGATGCTCGCTTGGAGGGTCGCAGAGATGCCAGACGCGCAGCGGTCGGCCGGCCCATACCTCCTCCTATACCTCCTAGGGCTTTTCCTCCTCCTCAGCGTTCTCCTCCTGTTGCAACTGATGAAGTTCCCATGCAAATCGGGGCCACACACTCCTTGATTTCCCCAGTCGAAAGGACCCGCCGGCGTGCGGAAGGATTATGTTTCAAGTGTGGAAGAAAGGGGCATTATGTGAAATCCTGCAGATCCCCAGTGTGGAAGACAGAACCTACTCCTTTGACAACTTCTGCTCCTCAGGCATGACTAGACCGAACCCCAAGTCTCATGGGGGTCTGTAATCAGGAGGTCCCAGCAACGACTGGGGTAAGTCTTTCACACGCGTCTCCCTCATCCCACCTCGTCCTTCCTGTACGTCTGCACACCTCTCATTGGTTGGGTGGAGATTTTTTGGCCTTACTAGACTCAGGGGCGACCACGAATTTTATGGATGTCCAATTTGCCAACCGCTACGATGTGCCTACTCAGCCCCTGCCCCGTCCCCTGTATGTGGAGACAATAGATGGCCGTCCGCTCCTGTCAGGAGCGATAACCCAAATTACTTCTCCCATCACTGTATGTTCCCAAGGGCATGAGGAACAATTACAATTCCATCTTGCTAAAATGCCTCAGTACCCACTTGTACTGGGTATGTCCTGGCTCACCAAACACAACCCCCAAATCTCGTGGGAACATCACCAAGTTCTTTTTACGTCTCCTTATTGTCGCCAGCACTGTTTTCCGGGGTCCTCCCTTCCAATTGCTCAGGATCTGACTCCTCCGCTCCCAGTTTTAGCAGCTTCCAGCCACCTCGGCTCCTCCACCCTTACTGCTCTCCCAGAGAAATATGCCGCCTTTCGTGATGTTTTTGACAAGACTGAAGCGGATCAGCTACCCCCCCACCGGCCATATGACTGTACTATAGATCTCATCCCGGGGGCCCCCATCCCTGTGGGAAAGCTGTATCCGATGTCAGGCCCTGAGTTGGAAGCCCTTAGGGAATTCCTGGACACAAATTTAAGGCGCGGTTTCATCCGCCCTTCGAGCTCCCCTGCTGGGGCGTCTTCCTTTTTTGTAAAAAAGGCCTCTGGAGATCTCCGTCTTGTCCACGACTACAGGAAGTTAAATTTGGCCACGATCCGTGACACATACCCCCTCCCCCTCATCCCGGAGATGTTAGAGCGTTTGGGACAAGCTTCGATTTTCACTAAATTGGACCTAAGGGGCGCTTATAATTTGGTCCGTATCCGTAAGGGAGATGAATGGAAAAGTGCCTTTTTGACACGGTATGGCGCTTTTGAATATTTGGTCATGAGTTACGGCCTCGTCAATGCTCCAGCCACATTTTGTCGTCTCATGCATGACATTTTTAGGGATTTTTTGGACAAGTTCTTAATTATTTATCTGGATGATCTGCTTATCTTTTCTCGAGATCCCCAAGAACACCAGCTTCATGTAGAAGCCGTCCTGCAACGTCTTCGGGAGAACCATCTCTTTGCTAATTTGGAGAAGTGTGCTTTCGATTTGTCTACATTGGACTTTTTGGGTTATCAGATTTCCACACATGGCATTAAGATGGATCCCGCCAAAGTACAGGCAGTTTTGTCCTGGCAACCCCCAAGGTCCAGGAAGGATTTACAAAAATTTCTGGGATTTGCCAATTTCTATAGAAAATTTTTACCTAACTATGCTAACCTTACTGCCCCCTTGTCTGACTTGCTCAGGGGCAAACGTGCTACCTTTCGCTGGCCTCCCTCCGCTCAAGAGGCTTTTGACAAACTAAAACATTTGTTCAGCTCAGAACCCCTCCTCCACCATCCCAATCCACAAAAACCTTTTGTTGTGCAAACTGATGCTTCCGATGTAGCCTTGGGAGCAATCCTTTTACAACCGGGCGGGAAGAAAGGAGCCCTGCTGCCCTGTGCTTATCATTCTCAAAAATTGACTGCTTCAGAAAAGAACTACACCATTTGGGAAAAGGAGCTTCTAGCCATAAAATCTGCGTTGGAAACCTGGAGACACCTCTTAGAAGGGGCCCTCCACCCAGTGGAAATTAGGACCGATCACCGCAATTTAGTTTATTTACAAACAGCTCGAGCTATGAATCAAAGACAAGCTAGATGGTCGTGGTTTTTCTCGCGCTTTAATTTAAAAATATGCCATGTCCATGCTTCTGAAAATCAACAGGCAGATGCGCTTTCCCGCAAGCCGGAATACTTTGCAGAGGGAGAGGAGACACCACTACCTCCGCCAATTCTTCCTCCTCAAACTTTGGCCGCGGTGGGGGACTTACATTCCTGGCAAGATGAACTCCGTCGTGAACAAGCTCAAGATCCCTTTGTACGCCGCAAAGTGACTCAGCTTGGATTGCAGGAGGGGGCTGCCCCATCCTCCTTATTTTCGTTGCGTGACGGTCTCCTACATCACAGACACCAACTCTATGTCCCCTCAAAAACTCTAAGGGAAAAGATCCTTCGCCAATGCCATGATTCCTGCACAGCTGGACACTTTGGAATTTTCAAGACCTTAAAAGCTGTAACCCGAGACTTTTGGTGGCCTCAAGTACAAAATCATGTCACCTCCTATGTAGCCTCCTGTGATACCTGTCAACGAGCAAAAACTGTCCCAGGTAAACCCACGGGTTTACTTCATCCATTGCCTACGCCTGCGGGACCCTGGAAAGTACTCTCCCTGGATTTTATTACTGATTTGCCTTCATCACAAGGCAAAACCACCATCCTGGTGGTTGTGGATTTATTTTCTAAAATGGCTCATTTTATTCCTTGTACGGGTCTACCCTCGGCCAAGGACACTGCTAAACTCTTTGTCACGCATGTTTTCCGTTTACATGGTTGGCCAGAGGGATTAGTCTCCGATCGTGGCGTTCAGTTTACTGCCCATTTTTGGAGGGAATTGTTAGAACTACTGCACATAGAACTTCGACTTTCTTCTGCTCATCATCCTCAGACGGACGGACAAACGGAACGTACTAATGCTACCTTAGAACAATACCTCCGTTGCTATGTTAACTACCAACAAGACAATTGGGTTGATCTCTTGCCTTTAGCTGAATTTGCCTATAACAATGCCTGCCACTCCACTACAAACCAATCCCCATTCTTTGTCAACTACGGATATCACCCCAGGACTTTCCCATCTTCTCTCGGCTCAGCTACAGTTCCTGCCGCTGATATGTTCTTGGAAGAGCTACACACTCTACATAACATTCTTCGAGACCAGATTGAACAGGCTAAACTTTCTTACAAGATAGCGGCAGACCGTCACCGGTGCCTGGGGCCTTCTTTATCTGTTGGAGATTGGGTTTGGTTGTCTACTCGACATTTTCCTTCACGAATGTTATGCAAAAAACTTGCTCCCCGCCGCACGGGTCCCTTTCAAATTATAGCCCAGATTAACCCAGTTGCTTTCAAGTTAGCTCTTCCTCCTTCACTAAGAATTCACCCAGTTTTCCACAGGTCTTTGCTCTCTCCGCTCATAACAGGAGACCCTCATCGTTCAAATTTGGTTCCTCCCCCTCCGGTCTTGGTGGAGGGAGAGGAAGAGTTTGAAATAGCTGGCATTTTAGACTCCCGTTGTTTCCGAGGAAAGATTCAATACTTAATTGACTGGAAGGGTTATGGTCCTGAAGAACGTTCCTGGGAACCTTTAGAAAATTTGCATGCCCCCCTATTAGTCCGTGAATTTCACCAACGTTATCCCCATAAACCTGCCCCGGGTTTAGGACGCTTTTCTCCTGGGGGGAAGCGTTATGGGAGAGGGGATGGTGTTGTGTCTACGTCCAACTCCCTGCTTCAAAGGAATGATATCTCAGATTCCGACTCAGAACCTGGGGATGGAATGCAGGAAATGGAGGAGCAGGAAATGGAGGAGTTACTGCAAGACGAAGTAATAGAGCCCTTTCCCACGGCAGGGGGGGAAGTAAATCCTCAAGGCAATAACGACCTTAACCAGGGAGAGAGTACTTTCTCTTCTGGGACAAAGGAGTTTAGGAATGCAGTGACGAGGCGTAGGACAAAGAGGAGGGACTTCAAACTCAAAACCGCCCGCCGCTCAGAGAGGCTAGCAAACAGGGCACTACAGACTAATTTGTCCTAATGAAATGACTCTGTTCTCTTTTCTCTCTAAGTAAGCTCAACTGCATGCCTAGGGGCTACAAAGCCTTTTGATAACCTTGTTTTCCTTGTTTTGCTGGAGGAGGGAGAACGATCGTTTTTGTGCATAATAAAGGATTTGTATCTTTCCCTTCAAGAGGTCTGTTTATTGTTCGCACCCCTTTTGTTAGAACTTACAGAGTCACGACAGCAGCTGCTCCCCTTCCTAGAGTTGGAAGACCTAAAGACGGTAGTACACACGCTGGTAACTTCGAGACTTGACTTCTGCAATACACTGTACATAGGGCTACCTTTGTACCTAGTCCGGAAACTTCAGCTTGTTCAAAATATGGCAGCCAGGTTGGTCACCGGTACATCTAGGGGTGATCACATAACACCAGTTTTAAAATCACTTCATTGGCTGCCAATCAGTTTCCGGGCGAAGTATAAAGGGATCGCCTTCTCCCGTATAATCCACCCCACACACTCAGATCCTCTCGGAAGAACTTACTCAAATCAGCCAGAACTAGGCTGACGAGTGTTACCCAGAGGACCTTCTCTTCTACCGCTCCCAGACTGTGGAATGGTCTGCCAGAGGAGATTAGACAAAGTAGCAGTCTTCATGAATTTAAGAGAGCCATGAAGACTGCTCTCTTCCGGCAGGCCTATCCAGCTGAATTTTAAGAAGTTTTTAATGATGTATTGGTTTGTATTTGTTTTTAATAGCTCAACTATTTTGTGATTTTTGTGTTTTGTATTTGTTGTTGTTCCCCGCCTCGATCCAGAGGGAGAGGCAGGTTATAAATTATTATTATTATTATTATTATATTATTATTATTATTATTATTATATTATTATTATTATTACTGTTCTATTTAATCTACCAACCACCAGCCCCAACCATGTGTTTATATACCTGGAATTTATGCCATAATGAAAGTGTTAGTCTTTAAGGTGCCACAAGACTCTCTGATGTTCTGGTCCATATGTCTTATGATTCCATTCATTCATAGCATTTATATCGCACCTGTCAGTTCTAGAGTTCCCTAGACAGCTTACAACAGAGAATTTCTAATTAATTTTGGAAATGGTACATGCACATTTTATCTCCATTCATTCACATCATTTTTTCTCCACATAATCCATGTGCATGACTGACTGTATTTGTTGTGACAGGAATAGATAGCTGGATAGATAGTCTTGGATCCTAAGATAAATTAACTAAGGCTGCAATCCTATGCATGTTTAGATAGAAAAAAAGCCTACAACTTCCAGCATTCACCAGCCAGCCATGCTGGCTGAGGAATTCTGGGAGTTGTAGGATTTTTTGCTGTCTGAACATCTATGGGATTGTGCTCTTAAGGAAGTTAATTTATTTTAGGATATAAGGAGATTATATATAAATAAAATCATGTGCGTGTTCACACAAATTTTAAAAACCTGTGGGTGGGAGATGTACATTCCAATGCACTTTTTTAAATAAAAAAAATGGTTTGCATAGCATTGTAATGCTGATGGGAATGCTCATTTGTACCCGAAATGAAAATTTTATCTGAAATACTTCTTATAGCTAACTTTGCTGGTGTTATCATGTCATTTAGCAGCAACACATTAAAGGTCTCAGATATTCCCATTTCATTTCTTCAAACTAGTAGTTCATGCATACAGAGAATCTTATATAAAGAAACATGTAAAGCAGATAAAACACTCTCAAAGAAGCAAAATGGGAATGTATGTGTTGATATATTCATTATTCAAATATATTTGGATGCGGTCATTGACAGCAATCTGAACATGTGTCAGCAGTGTGTGAGATAGCCACCAGAAGGGCTAATGCAGTTCTGGGCTGCATTAGAAGAAGCATTGTATCAAAGACACGTGAAGTCCTTATTCCTCTCTACTCGGCACTAGTGAGACCACACCTGGGGTGGTAAGAATCTGGACACCAGAAGTATATTGACAAGTTGAAACAGGTTCAGAGGAGGGCAACAAATATAATACAGGGACTTGAGGACATGCCCTATGAGGACAGACTGAAGGAGCTTGGGATGTCCAGTCCAGAGAAAAGAAGACTGAGGGGAGTGTTCAGATACATGAAAGGGTGCCACAGGGAAGATGGTCAAAAACTATTTTCTATGGCCACAGAAATTAGGACCCCAAATAATGGGCATAAGTCACAGCTACCTAGATTTCTATTAAATATCAGGAAAATATTCCTGATAGTAAGATATGTACAACAGTGAAACAGTCTACCTATAGAGGTTGTGGGTTCTCCATGTCTGGGTTTTTTTAAGAAGAGGCTGGACAACTACTTCTCATTGATGGTTTAATTGTTCTTTCTTCGGAGGGTTGGACTTACAATTCAACAATTCTATGATTCTATATCCTTTAAAAATGCATGGGGTTTCATACTTTCTCTCATATCCATAGCTTACAATGTAAATGAGCAGATAACTGGCAAGATTAAACTGTGCATGTGCAGTGAAGTTCCAGAAGTCAAATCTGTAGCCAGTTAGTGTTGTGCTGAAAACTTTTTGCACATTTTTCCTTGACCATTCTCATTCAATTTGATAAAAATGAAACTGCTTTTGAAAAGAAATTTAAAGGAGAAGAACATTTTAGAGAAATTGTCATGGGATGGGTTAGAGGTTCTTGTGCTTACGTTACTTATGAGGTGGCCGAGGAGTGTGCTTGATTGTCTTGTCTTTCATTGTACAATCATATCTCTGACAGCTTACAGCCTTCTTGGCTTCATGTACTTCAATTAAAGTCTAGAGGAAGACATTATGAAGTAATGCTTCCCACAGGACTTTTTTAGATCAGGAAGGGCAGGCAGCCAGGGAGGCATCAGAAAAATTGAGAGATGTGTAATCGAAAAGAAAAAACTCACCCTTGGCGGGCTTGCAGTAATCAGATATATTCAAAGGCATCACGAAAATAAATTCAAAATACACATTATAAAATGTCCTGAGAATGAGGAAGAAAAATGGAGGCTTCTGTAATGGAGGAAGAAAACTTTCAGGAAATTACAGGACAGATTTTGGCACAGCACTAGCTCAGCCTGTTCCCTGGAACTGGACACTGCACTGCCCCCTTCACATCTGCTGCAGGACTTTCAAAGAAGTTGTGTTATTATAAGGATCTGCATTAGAGACTATATGTATCCACAATCACCCCTCAGAAATTTAATGTTTGGAAGACCCTTAAGAAGGCACTGTCTGAACCCTGAATAATGACATGAGGTGATCCAAAATTTCTCAGAAGACATTTGTTCAGAAACTGTGCAGAAACTCGCTAAGAGGAACCCCTTATTCTAGAGTAATCCCACCTTCGTAACCATTGGAATGTGGAGGATCATCCCTTCACTAGGCTGCCTTACCTTTCACTTCCACTGCGACCATAAAACTACAGCCCTTTATTTAACCTAAAGTAGCTTGTCATTACCATGAAACAAACAGATCAGAACTACAGGTATAGTAAACAAAGATATATAGCATTTTATTTAAAAGAAACAGAACATGAAATTCATGGTTATTTTAAAAACTGGAGTTTTATTTTGTTGCTGTTACTACCAATCACATTATAGAAACTATGGTCCCTACCCTAACCAAATTTAAGCCAATTTCCCTATCAAACTCCATCCCAGTTAATACAGAGATTTGGAAAGGAGGGCTTGATAGTAGTTCCATGCCTAAAATGTCTCCCACATTTTTTGACCATTCTCATTCAATTTGATAGAAAATAAATTGCTTTTAAAATTTCAGATAAATTCTCATGGATTCATGGTCCTTGTGTTTCCTTTACTTAGGAAGTGGCTGCAGAGTGTGCATGAGTGTCCTGTCCTTCATTGTGCAATCATCTTTCTGTGCCTGCATTACAGATAACGTTTATCCAACAATCACCCTTCAGAAATTTATCATTTGGAAAGTCCTCGGGCAAATGCTGAACCCTTAGAGAGAGAAGAAAGAAAATGGGCTATGAGCCTTGCCAATGGTGAGCCTTATCTGTGAAAAATTTCTCCTCTCACTGTTAAAGTTGCAGGGGCCCTGCCTTCCTTTGTATATGGTCACTCTAGTATAGTGCCTGCACCTTTAACTGTTGTGATGAAGAGGAAATATCACCAGGAACTAATTGCATACAAATGACACTGGCTGAAAGTCCCTTTTCTCTACAACTGTTAAAGTTACATGAGCCCTGACCTGGATTTTATCTGGTCAGCCTAATTTAAAGATGCTCTAGCTATCCTCTAATCAGATGGTCCAACTGACTACAATGGTAGGGTGACCAGATAAAATCCAGGTCAGGGCTCATATAACTTTAATAGTTGTAGAGAAAAGGAAATTTCATCCAGTGTCATTTGTATGCAATTAGTTACTGGTGAAATGCCCTCTTCATCACAACAGTTAAAGGTAGGGTGACCAGACGTCCGGATCCCCCCGGACATGCCCGGAAAAGGGGGCCAAATTTGAGTCCGGGGGGGAAATTTCAAAATATCCCCCAAAGTCTGGAAAATTGGGCCTCTCCCGTGCCATCCGGGCCTTGATCTTGGCTAGCGCGATTGTGCTGGCCAAGAACAAGGCCCAGATCGGCCGGGGAAGAGGCTGGAACTACACACACCCACACTTCCGGGTGCGCGTCGTTCCAGCCTCCTCCCCTCCGACATCCGGGCCTTGTTCTTGGCTAGCGCGATTGCGCTGGCCAAGAACAAGGCCCAGATCGGCCGGGGAAGAGGCTGGAACGACGCACACCCGCACTTCCGGGTGTGCGTCGTTCCAGCCTCCTCCCCTCCGACATCCGGGCCTTGTTCTTGGCTAGCGCGATTGCGCTGGCCAAGAACAAGGCCCAGATTGGCGAGGGAAGAGGCCGGAATGACGCGCGCCGGCACTTCCGGGTGCGTGTTGTTCCGGCCTCCTCCCCTCCGCCATCCGGGCCTTGTTCTTGGCTAGCGCGGAGGCAAGAGGCCGTGCGGAAGAAGGCCGATCTCTCCTGCCTCTTCTGCGCCACCTCCGGCCTCCTCGGGGCTTGTCACCAGGGCGACCAGCTCCGAGGAGACCAGAGGCAGCGCGGGAGAGGGCCGATCTCTCTCGCCTCTTCTGCGCCGCCTCCGGCCTCTTTGGGGCTCGTCGCAGCAGCAAAGAAGAAAGACAAGGAAGATGTTTGGCGGGGAGGAGAGCAGAGGTAGAAAAAAGAAGAGCAGAAGAGTGACAAGAGAGAAGAGAAACCGAAGCAGCACCCACCACCAGCAGCGGAGTGGCAGGATCAGCACCAGAAGCCAATGGAAAAGCAGTGGCAGTAAATACGACCAGCAGCGTGGGCCAGCATCAGGGCAAAGAAGGTACATGGTGGTGGAAGGCCTTGTGGATTATTATTTTGTCTTTGGTGGGGGGTGGGGTGGATTTTTATTCCTCCCCCTTAAGTGTTTGTGGGGAGGTTTTTTTATTGTCCTGGAGAAGGTGTGGGTTTTTTCCCCTTTGGGTGAGTGTGCAGTGGTGTGTGGATTTAAATTTTTATTGCCTTTGGTAAGCATGTGTGAGGTGTGTGTGTATTATTATTATTTTACCTTGGGTGTGTGGGTGTGTGTGAATGATTTTTTATTTTTGCCTTAAGTGGATTCCCCATCATTAACACCACCATTGGTTTGTTCCCGTAATAAAAAGAAATGTGGCTCCAAAACTGCTTTTGTGTTGATGCTGATGCAAATGTTGTTGATTATTTTATACTACATGCAAAGGGGTACACGCTCTTACAACTGTCAGCTCTGTTCCAAATATTGCTTTTCTGTATGGCTTTGAGATTCTGATTATTTTACAGTGTGGCTTTGTGTATTTACCATCCCCCCACCTGGTGAAAGGTTAGCAGTTAAAGTTGCAGGAGCCCTGCCCTCTTTTGTATCTGGTCATGCTGGGAATTGTCCTGTCCCAGCAAGATAATATGTGAGTGCATAGTGTGGCTTGTCTTTTCTGAGTGTCTGGATCTGCTAGGCTCTGAAAGCATCTTTCTGGAGAGCACCTGTTGGTTATATGATCCACGAGTCCAGGTTCTGTAAATGCATGGTTGTCATTGACAGGAGGGGCTTGCACTTGCTAGTGTAAGGTGAACAGATGTGAAGAGGCTGCAATCCTATATTCATTTATCTGGGAGTAAGCTTTATTGAAATCAATGGGACTTGTACCTGTCATTTCTTTGGGCAGTTTTCTTTGGGTCCCTGATTGGGATTTTTTTTCTCTGCACACTGAGGCAGTGTAAATTCAAGAAATATTTGGATAAAAGGAGGGAAAGATCCTTGTTTAGCTAGCATTGTGATAATGGGCAACTGTTCCAGCCTTTCTTTGTATAGCTACTAACCATGGTCTTGTTTACATGGCTAATGAACCAGAGATATAATGACACATTTTTAGAGTAGTTTCTCACTGATAAACCTGAACTTGAAACAAGGGCCAGATCTACACCAAGTAGGATATAGCGGTGTATGGCATGTGTCAATGGGCCCTAGCAGTTGTCAGTGCACTTCAATACTGCTATAAAGCAATAGTGTGGCTCCTGCCTTTTATATACTGCTTTCACACTGCTATATCCTGCTTGGTGTGGATCTGGCTAAGCTAAGAAGTGCTAGGGAGAAGTGACTGCAAGCCTTTAGTCCATTTTGTTCCATGGCCAATGTTTACAGGGTAATTATATTTTATACTCTTTCTGAATGCTAGGTTGCTAGTTTGTTGTACTAGATTTTACTGCACCTGTTCAGTGGTAGCAGTATGCTGAATCTGTGAGTATGGGTGTGAGAAAGGTGATGGAGAAAGAGTGTTAAATGTTAGGAAAGGTGAGACTATGGTCATCCAGTGAAGGATTTGCAGTCAGAAAAGATATTTGAGGGAAGGGGAGACTGTATCACACAGAGTATAGCAAAAGCTTCAAAGTACAGCAAAAGCTAAAAAAAGTAGGAGTGAGTGAAGTTAATTTCAGGTACAATGAATGTCTAACTTGTTCTTTATATCAGTGATTTTAACATTAAGATGTTACGTAGAACAGTTTGTCTTAATTGTGTCTGTGAAACCAGAGATGTGATCAAGGCCATGTTCAGGTGGGCACGCCCCCTTGAGGGCTGGGCATGTTGGTGGGCACGCCCCCTTGGGAGCTGGGCATGTTGGTGGGCACGCCCCCTTGGGGCGGCCATGTTGTCCTCCTTTTTGGTTTCCAAAATATGGTCACCCTAGTTAAAGGTTCAGGGGCCCTGCCTTCTTTTGTATATGGTCACTCTAGTATAGTGCCTGCACCTTTAACTGTTGTGATGAAGAGGGAATTTCACCAGGAACTAATTGCATACAAATGACACTGGCTGAAATTCCCTTTTCTCTGCAACTGTTAAAGTTACATGAGCCCTGACCTGGATTTTATCTGGTCACCCTATACAATGGAGCATTTTTCCACCCCACCCCCCAGTTCTGGAGTGCTACAGTCCAAATCAGGGCCACATGCTCTTACACAGAGGTAAAGAAAACAAGCATACAAGGCTCCACATGGCTTACTGTGCTAGGCACAAAGTTTTGTTTGGCCTTCAAGAGAAACCCGGCCTCATATTCTCCTCTCAGTAGTAACACTAAGCAAATTATGTCTACGTTGTATCTCTCCTCTGGCTCAAGCCTCAAATAAAATATGTACACTATCATGCACTATTAATCTTTTCATCGTCAATCCTAACACACATAACACACTAAACTTCTTTTCCTTCACAAAAATAGTTTCTTCGCAGAAATATTCTGAGACTCTTATTTTGTTATCCCGCCCCTTAGAAATAAAAGGCCACTTTACAGTATTTTCTCTGCATTTCTTTCACCTTATTTATTTATTTATTTATTTATTTTTGTAGCCTTCTCCTCCCCACTCAGTATTATGGCTATTATGATAGGGTGACCAGATAAAATCCAGGTCAGGGCTCCTGTAACTTTAACAGTTGTAGAGAAAAGGGAATCTCAGCCAGTGTCATTTGTATGCAATTAGTTCCTGGTGATATTCCCTCTTCATCACAACAGTTAAAGGTGCATGCACTATACTAGAGTGACCACATACAAAAGAAGGCAGGGCCCCTGCAACTTTAACAGTTGTGATGAAGAGGGAATTTCACCAGGAACTAATTGCATACAAATGACACTGGCTGACATTCCCTTTTCTCTACAACTGTTAAAGTCACATGAGCCCTGACCTGGATTTTATCTGGTCACCCTATTTTATGGTATAGCCAGGCATGTACATAAATTAAGGACAAGTTGGTTAATAATGGTTTTGATGAAGCTTATTGCTAGCAATTTCCTTGCCTGAGAGTTGATTTCCACAGCACTTCCTATAAGTGTACGGCTTTGGGGCACACCTTTTGTGCAGTATGTGCAGTGCATTAACAACAGACAAAGAGAACAATACAACCCCCCCAACACACACACACACACACACACACACACACACAGACACAAACTGCGCACATTCAAAGGCTTTCCCCTTTCCCCTTTTGTCTTTGAAAGGAAACCTCCATACTTGCACAGGATTTTCACCTGCCAAGCATGGAATATTTCTCTTACAGACCAGAGCAGGTAGCTTCTGTGCATTCAGGTCCCCAGATCAAGCCAAATGGCCACAATTCAACAATCTGCACTTGCTATTCCAAGATAAGCATGGATATGTGCATAAGAAAAAATGCTTGTTTGTGCACATTTGCAAATTAAAGCAAGTTGCTTAGCATTAGTTCTACAGCTGCCTGGCTCTCAGCCTATTCCAGGCCACTTCACCTCTGTTGGCAGCCTCAAGGCAAATGCCTCAGGTCGACAAGAGGCCACCACCAGGCCAAAGGAATACTTTAATTAAACATGAATGCTGCCAGAGGAGGGTTAAAATATTTTAACATGCTAATGAAAAAACCCTGTTAAAAACCAAGCCTAGATTATACATTTATTTTATTATCAACTGAAAGACAACGCTGCATAAGACAGATGCAAACAGTGACACAATATTTCCCCCCCCCATCTTTGTGATTATTCAGTTTGATGGTCCTTTTCTCTCTGTGTGTGGGCTTGGTTTCCCTGTTCCTGGAACAGTTTTAATTTCATACTTTTTTTTCTAAAGAATTGCTGCAAAGGCTAAACATCAGCGTAACCTGAGAGACTTATTTGACTCCTTTTAAAGATAATTTTTAAAATAATGACTGTAAGGAAAAAAACCAAACAAAAAAGAAGGAAAACCACAACCATCGGCCCTTGCCACTGTACACATTAAAGTAAAGTGTTGGCTGTAAGGCATCAGACTCTAAGATGCACAAGAGGATAGGCCTTCTGTGACTAGAAAACCTTTTCAAAAAATGAAATGTTAGTAGATATAGCTTATCACAAAGGGGTGAAGCAAGCCAAAGCTGCTACGTAAGAAAGTCCTGTTATAAGACTTCCTTCTTTTGATGGCTAATTCTGATTTTAAATACATTTAAAGAAAAAAAAACATTGGTTCTTTGAAAGGCAGGATATTGACCAAAAGTTGAAAGTGCCTGGCACATGCTCTGGTTCTAGATCTGTAATGAATAGTGCCCCTTTTGTTATGAAGAGTGCTGCTATATGCGAGATGTGTGTGAGAGAAAAGTATTGGGCAGACCCTGTATTTGGTAAGGGTATGGAACAGCATTCCCCATCCTGCTGCCCTTTAGGTGTTTGAGATGACAAGTCCCAGCATTCCTGACCATGAGACATACTGACTTTCAATGATGGGAGTTGTAGTCCAACACTTTTGGAGTGCACCAGGTTGGGGAAGGGCTGCTCTAAACAAAAAAAGAGAAGTAGGTGGCCCTAAGTTGTTCGTGATCAGTTTTCCACAACCCCACAGTCACCTCTGCATATCATATTCTCCATCCTGTCCTCATGGTTTATCTGCTTTGGGTAGGGTGACCATATGAAAAGGAGGACAGGGCTCCTGTATCTTTAACAGTTGCAAAGGACAGGGAATTTCAGCAGGTGTTGGTTGTATGCATATATAACCTGGTGAAATTCCCTCTTCATTACAACAGTTAAAGCTGCAGGAGCCCTGTCTCTTGACCATGTACAAAAGAGGGCAGGGCTTCTGCAGCTTTAACTTTGTGATGAAGAGGGAATTTCACCAGGTTCTGCTTATATACAAATGACATCTGCTGAAATTCCCTTTTCTATGAAACTGTTAAAGATACAGGAGCCCTGTCCTCCTTTTCATATGGTCAGCCTAGCTTTGGGAGAATGAGAATTTCACTTGCACTTTCTGCCTCCTTAGGGAGGATGTGGCGTTAAGGCTTGTGAGCCTTAACTCCCAATTTCCCTGCTTTTTGGTGCTTGGTTGGAATCTGTAGAGCCTTAACATCGTTTTTGTAAACCGTAGGTTTTTTGTTTAATGGATTTAGGAACAGTAAGCCTTTTTAGGTAAACCATCCCTTCATTAGGTACAAAATTTGATATCCCCAGCGACCGGGGGAACACGGGCCAGGAGTAGCCCCACAGCTATCTTGGAAATCAATATCCTGTAGTCTTCGCTTGATTGTCCATTTAACACATTCAAAAGTCTGTGTTAGCAGTAGACCAGGAGAAAGCCCTATTGAGTTGACTTTTAGAGTTAGTGCTTCAGTCCATGGGGATACATACGAGTCTGTAAAAACCTGGGCTACCAGGGAATTGATAGTAAGATTATGATATTTACAGAACCAATATTGTAATGTTTGGATCCAGGCCTGGCATTTTAATGTACTGCTACCAACTTCAAGATTTAAGGCAACTCCAGCCACGCAGCTAGGCACCCCGAGAATTTGTCTCAGGAATGATGATTGGACTCCTTCCAATGAATCTTAAATCATAGAGAACCAGATCACAGCCCCAACCAGTATCTGAGGTATCAACTTCGCTTTATATACCTGCATCGCTGCAGGGAGAAATTTTCCCCCTTTTGAAAAATAAAATCTCAAAATGGCACCTGCTGTTTGTGCTGCCTTTTTCTTAATATATTTAACATGGACATCCCATTTCAGATTTTCTTGCACCCAAATGCCAAGATACTTATAGGTATCAACTTGACTAATCCTAATACCTCCCATCCTCCATATAAATCTCACTTTCCTCTTGGCAAAAACCATAACTTTGGTTTTCTGGTGATTAATAGTTAGTTTATTTTTAAGACTGTAATCTGTGAAACCATTTAGCAACCTCTTTAGGCCCAATCGCATTTGGGATAGTAACACTGCATCGTCTGCATACAAAAGTATGCAGACTTTTAGAGGGCCTAGTTTAAGAGGATGGGACTGCAATGTGGCAAGCCAACTTGGAAGATCTGACAAATATAAATTAAATAACAGTGGGGCTAGGACACATCCTTGCCTAACTCCATCAGGGAGGCTAAACTCATTAGTTACGTGTCCCTGTTTGCTGAGCCTAACTCGAGCTGATACATCAGAATACAATGACTGGATCAAAAATAGTAGCTTCTTGTTGATAGAAAGCTTTTCTAGTTTTGTCCAGAGATAGGAACGAGAAATTGAGTCAAAAGCCGACTTCAGATCTATAAAAGCGGCATATAATTTTCCTCCCTTTGGGGCCGTATATTTATAAGCCACGTGAAGTAATGTCAAACAGTGATCGTAAGTTGAGCAACCAGGCCTGAATCCAATTTGTTCCAGGCCCAAAATATTATTGGTATTGCTCCACTCTGTCAATTTATTATTCAGATATTTGGCATATAGTTTACCACTAACAGACAGGAGGCTGATAGGGCAATAGTTTTCCGGGTTGCTCCTACTTCCCATTTTATGTATAGGGACAATTACAGCCCTCCGCCAGTCTTTAGGAATAAATCCCGATTTATTTATTGAATTGAAAAGTACTGCAAGTAGTGGGGCCCACCAGCCAGGGCCACTTTTTAGCATCTCATCCGGGATGCCATCAGGTCCTGGTGCCTTGCCCGATTTCAGCCCAATTATCAACTCCTCAATATAATTGGGGTCTATTTCAGGCCAATCTAAAGAATCTTTTGGAAACCCCAAAGCTGTGAAGTTACAATGGGGTGGGGCTTTTGGGGGACCCCATATAACTTTTTTATTTTTAAAGATAAAGACATGCAACTTCGGGAGCCAGGACTAGCAACATCCCATCCGCAAAGTCCAACAAGTATCATGTCTGTATCTTTTAAAATAAAAAAGTTACATCCATTTACGTTCTTTAAGGAAAGTGTATGTGTCTATTGTCTAATACTTTTTTTATATAAACTTCTGTATTTTCAAAGTTAGAGACTTGAAACTTGGTCACAGTGCTTATGTGATATGCCTAAGTATGTGTATGAAATTTCAGAACAATCCTTCCACCCCTGAATTTTATATGATTTTTTTAAAACATCGTGCACCTTTTTTGACAGATCTCTGAATGCACGTAGCGAGCTGTCATTCTGAGCTGTCAGAAGTTGCATGAACTTTCAAAAATTCATATAAAATACACGGTTGGAGGGATTGTTCTGAAAATTCATACACATACTTAGGCATACCCCACAAGCACTGTGACTAAGTTTCAAGTCTCTAACTTTAAAAATACAGAAGTTATGGGGGGGTTATACAGCGGTCCAATAATCCGAAAAAATCCGATAAAACCGGACTGAAAATTTTCGGATCCGATATTTATCGGAGGTTTTTCTACCGTATCATTATCGTTAATCGGATGTCCGATAGCGCCTTTATCGGATCATTATCGGACATCAGAACAATACGATACATATCCCTAGTTTCAATAACAGCCAGCAATCTGTTTGTAGAAGCACTCCCACTGTTGCCAGGACAGCTGTGATGTAAGTAGTGTTCAGGGCAAGAGATTTAGGGTCGATGTCATTGAACATGGAGTGACCAAATGACTGAAGGTCACTGGATAAGAGAAAATACTTTACTTTATATTATAAAGCTATAAACAACTTCAGACCTGACTAGCTAAGGGAAGGCCTTCTCCCATATCTCTCCCCACCTTTGGAATGCTCTTCCCCCGCTGTGTGGCAGGCACCTTTGTTGATGGATTTGTCTGTTGAAAATACATCTGTTTACATCTGTTAGGCATTTGCTGATTTTCATACCAAGCCTAGTAGATTTGTTTGTTTTTATCTTTGTGTTATATGTTAATTGTTGTTTTAATGAATTTTGTACAGCACCCCATGATTTGATAATGAAAGGTTATTATTATTATTATTATTATTATTATTTACACTTATATACCGCCCCATAGCCAAAGCTCTCTGGGCAGTTTACAAAAATTAAAAAGATTGAGCATTAAAAAGACAATATACAAAATTTAAAACCATAAAACAGCTGTCATTAAAACACTTTAAAACATTTTAACTGTTAAGCCAGGCCACAGTGTTAATCAAAACCTCAACTTGAGCTATTAAAATGCCTGGGAGAAAAGAAAAGTTTTGACCTGGTGCCGAAAAGATAACAGTGTTGGTGCCAGGCGGGCCTCATCGGGGAGATCATTCCATAATTGAGGGGCCACCACAGAGAAGGCCCTCTCCCTTGTTGCCGTCCTCCGAGCTTTAAAACAAATATTTGTTTTGAACAAAGTGTTCAAAACAAACAAATCCCTGTTTGCATATCATGACCCTAATTGACAGGTTTCATGACCCTAATTGACCCTAATTTTTAGGGTTTTTTTTAAAAAAATGCCCCACTTCCCTCAGCATTTGGAGGAACCCAGCAGTTCTTACTGAATGTCTATGAGAGACCATATGACCTCGCCCTTTCCAATTTATAAACTGTGCATCTGCTAGATGCACAGAGTTCTGCTAGAGCACCCCACCCCATTTCTTCCCATTAGAGCAAGCAGTCTAGGAACAGCTATGCATGAGCAAAGTAAAGCATAAAGTCTCCCTCCATAAATGTACAAGGGTGGATTAATGCAGAATCAGAGACGATGGTGCATGCGTGTGTGTATGGGGTGGTTGAGGGGATTTTTTAAAAAAATCCTAAAAATCAAGGGATGAACAGATATGCTTCAATCTTTGTATGCCTAAAGCCCTACTTAAGAGCTCTCTTGGTGGCAAGTTTCATCTCTTTAGCTTTAAAAGTGACAGAGATGTAAGCATTTTTGTTAATCCCCATAGGCAACAATGAAGTGATTATCCAAAAGCAGAATGGAGCTCCGATGAAGCGCATCTCTGCTTCACAGGTATTCGATAGTTTTAAAACTATCCTCTCTCAGCTCTGAAAACTTGGAGCTTCATTGGAGCTTCATCAGAGTTTTGGGGCAGAGTGCACATCCCTACTGGCTATATTTAAAAAGGAATGTGGACAGCCTGTCCCCTCCCCAAGGAGAAAATTCTCCAAAATTCTTGCCTCCCCCTGCCTCTTCTGCCTGAGTTTCCATTTTTTCCCACCCCTCCACGAAATGCCAAAAATGGAATGGCTGAAATTTTTAGCCCAGCACTAGTAATAAAACATGATATTATTATCTGGGGTTGGGCTGTACCACCAAAGAGAAAAAGATGCACCTGTTGTGAGCTCTGATCTGAAATAGAAATGTATCATTGCTATTTGGAATTACTTTTCTCATTCCTTTAAAGAAAATATCTTCTGGGGAAATGGGTAAAAGATCTCCTAGCAATTTTAATATAACGCTGAGCTCTTTAAACCTTGCCTCTTTCCGCTCTCCCCTGATCAAAAGGTCAGGCCATTTTCTGTTTTGAATACATTCTTGTCCAGTCCTTAATTTAAGTAACAAACCAAGAAATGATAATGAATATTTTTATACAAGTCCCATCTGGGAAACTGAGCCAAATCCATACCTGATGCAAGCATGGGAATCTCCATTGAAGTCAACAAGCTGCCCCAGCTTATTACAGAACTTCAATGAAAAATTAGATTTAAATCATAGCTTCCACAGCTGTCACAAGGGAAAGAAAATCAGAGACAAAATAATTAGGAAAATTGAAACCTTAAGCTACGATTACAAGCCAGAGACCTATATCACAGAGCAAAATCGCCTCTAAAAAGCTAATAAAATGCTGCCTGGTGGCAGATCATCAAGTTGAGTATCCAGAAAATAGTGAAGTGACAAAAATAGCAGAGCCCTGGGCATTCCAGTAGATATTCTGAGTTACTAGCCAATACAAAAAGCAGTATTCCTGTGGATCTTAAACTGGGTATAAAATAACACTGCTTATGGGAAATTGCACTTTGAGAATTCAGGGTGAAGAAATCACAGATGGAAAGACGATCTCGGATAATAGCTATGATAGCATCATTGATCCCAAATACAGAGACAGGAGCCTGCAGGCAGAACATACAGGAAGAGAATTTGCTGAGATTCTAACAAAGTTGTGTGTGTGTGTGTGTGTGTGTTTTACCCCACATCTTAGTCAATCCACTCATGCCTAGCATTAGCAACTGCTCTTGCTTAGCAAATGCTTGGCAGAATGAAAACAGATGCAGTCTGTGGTCAAACTGAAAATGTGTTATTGTGTAAAACAACAAGGCTATGCTGGGATTTCTGCAACTGCATAGCTTCAGATAGACATCTGGAAAAGATTATAGAAATTCTCAATAGATGTTTCTGAGAGTAAGCAACAACTGGACACTTAATTTGATAATAATGAACGATTGTCTCTTCCCATATAAATAGTTATTACTATTGTTAAATGCTATCAGGGTTATATGCACAGAACAGATAACATTTATTAGACTGACAGTACAATCCTATACATGTCTACTCAGAACTACATCCCATTGAGACCAATGGGACTTACACCCAGGTAAATGAGTATAGGATGGCAGCCTGAACCTCATTACACTTAGCTCAAGTTTGGCACATAAATCAATATTACTTCCATCTACCTAGCGTCCAATCACATTGCTTACAAAACCTGTTGTTCCCAGTGCTACAGTAGAAGAAGTGCAATCCTATTAGGATGGCATGTTGCTTTATTCTAGGGAACATTATCAATTTCTTGCTCCTTGCACATCCTACACTGATGGGTCCTTGCTCTCTTTTGTTAACTCCAGCAAAGTTATTGCTGAGGGCATAGAAATTGTTATGTGTGTATATTCAGGATTTGTTTTATAATGACCCAAAGATAAGCAGCCTACAGTCCTAAGAGACAAATGAACACATGGTACAAGAAATCTGTCAAGTGCAAGAAAGGTCATTTAGGGACAAAGCAAAACTAAAAGTAATATGAATACATACCTACTCTGGATAATAATAATGATGATGATGATGATGATGATAATGATAATGTTTATTTATTTATTTATTTATTTATTACCTGCCCCTCCCTCTGGATTGAGGTGGGGAACAACATCAAATATAAAACACATAAAACTGACCAAAAGCACATAAAACCAATACATCATTAAAATACCAATAAAAATATTTAAATTCAACTGGGTAGGCCTGCCGGATTACTTTGAATTGGTCTTTCACTATGATTTTGCCTCTGGTTATTCCCTCATGAAAGTCAAGGGTTTTGTAAAAGAGCTTTAATGTTTCTTGATGGCTGTGGATTTTCACCCAATGATGGCCTTCTGAAGATGACTCTCCTCCAAGCTAGAAGGGAAACAGGGATTTTTCCTCCAAATTTGAATAAATAAAAAGAGCCAAGACATACCTGGAGTAAGCTTATGTAAGGGTGCCCAACCTCAGGCTTAGGGGACCAAATCAAGCTATCTATGGGGTTCCCTTCTTCTGACCCTTTTTGCCCCCAATAAACATTCAATCAAATAGAGGATAAGCTCAAATAGAAAGTGGGAGAAGGGCTGCAGCTCAGTGTTAGAGCACATGCTTTGCATGCAGAAGGTCCAAGGATTGATCCCCATCATCTCCAGGTAGGGCAGGAAAAACTCCAGTCTAAAACCCTGCAGAACTGCTGCCAGTCAGTGTTGACAATAATGGGCAAGTATTGACCAATGGTCTGACTCAGTATCAGGCAGCTTCCTATGTTTCTTCCTGGAGGACTGTTCTCTGCCAGATGTCCAAAATAGAGGGCTACCCTCTGCATTGTAGTACAGCCCTACTTTGGGGTGGCTGCAACAATGGCTGTTTAGGTAGGCTGACCAGATAAAATCCAGGTCAGGGCTCATGTAACTTTAACAGTTGTAGAGCAAAGGGAATTTCAGCCAGTGTCATTTGTACGCAATTAGTTCCTGGTGAAATTCCCTCTTCAACACAACTGTTAAAGGTGCAGGCACTATACTAGAGTGACCATATACAAAAGAAGGCAGGGCCCCTGCAACTTTAACAGTTGTGATGAAGAGGGAATTTCTCCAGGAACTAATTGCATACAAATGACACTGGCTGAAATTCCCTTTGCTCTACAACTGTTAAAGTTACATGAGCCCTGACCTGGATTTTATCTGGTCACCCTATGTTTAGGGATTTGACACAGCATCAGTAGATTTGTTGGCCCCTGAAGGGATGCATATATGCTTCCACTATATATTGTCTGTACATTTGTAAATAAATGAGGGTCATGTAGCAAATGAAGTCAGAAATGTTTATTTTGAGAAGTTTTTGCATTTAGCAAAACTGATATGTTATCCATTAAGGTGACCATATGAAAAGGAGTACAGGACTTCTGTATCTTTAACAGTTGTATGAAAAAGGAAATTTCAGCAGGTGTCATTTGTATGCATGCAGCCCCTGGTGAAATTCCCTCTTCATCACAACAGTTAAAGCTGCAGGAGCCCGGTCCTCTTTGGTATCTGGCCACTCTAGTATAGCTCCTGTAGCTTTAATTGTTGTGATGAAGAGGGAATTTCACCAGGTGCTGCATGCATACAAATGACACCTTCTGATTTACCCTTTTCAATACAACTGTTAAAGATACAGAAGCCCTGTCCTCCTTTTCATATGGTCACCCTCCATGGAAGCTCCAGAGAGGCAGGGAAAATATGGAAGCTTCTATACCCGCCATCACCAGTCTGGTGCCTTCTAGATATTTTGGACTTCAACTCCCTTTGGCCCCAACCAGCAGTCCAGTGGTCAAGAATGCTAGGAGTAATAGTCTAAAATATCTGGAGGGCACCAGGTTGGGAAAAGATTTTTTAGACTATCAGGAGCTGCTGGGGCTTGGACCAGAAACTTTCAGTTGTCTGTGTGACTGTTCTGTGTGCTGAGCTATCCCAACTTCAGCTTGAAATATCCTCCTAGCAAACAAGTAGAGCCTTTTATTTCTGAGACTGGGACTTCCGAAAAACAGACTTCTAGAATTTCTCTGATGTTAATGTGACTCCTTCTGAGAGAATGCCCATGATTTTTATTGATAGAAAATGTTGGCAGAGGATATAATATATATGTGCATCTGTGCATAGCATCTGAAACACTAAGTCAATAAATACTCCCACTCTAAACTCCATCTCTTTCTTCATATCCTGAAATATCAAAGGCAGATGGGGAAAAATCTTTGTTAACCCTTTTCCTGGAGAAGGAAGGGCATGACATGAGTGCAACAGCACCCTCCCTCTCATGTTCCCTAGTAGCTAGATTTCATATGCATATGCATCAAAGTTGGTGGACTGCACTTCACAGACCTAAACAGACTATTCTCTTCCAAACAAACTTAAGTTGTATTTAAACAAAGCCTTTTCTACAGAGCTCTCTCAGACTGTGGCCTCTCTCTCCTCAGGCCAGAAGCAGTGGGTGTTGCCCTTAGCTCCTTCTTGGTTCTTCCGAGGAAGCACGACACATTCAGGCTGAATCTAGCCATCACTACATCTTGTGGTAGCAAATTCCATAATTTAATTATGCAAACATGAAGAAATACTTCCTTTTGACTGTTCTAAATCTCACACCATTCAGCTTCATGGGATTAACCCAAGTTCTAATATTATGAGAAGGAGAACAACTTCTCTCTATCCACCTCCTCCATACCATTTATAATTTTATATACTTCTACTGTGCTTCCTTTACTTGCCTTTTTTCTAAGCTAAACAGCCCAAAACATTCTAACCATTACTTGTATAAATGAGTTTCTCTAGCTCCCTTGCTCATTTTGGTTGCCCTTATCAGCACCTTTCCCAGCTCTACAATATCTTTTTCAAGCTGACATGATTTGAACTGTACACAGTATCATTTTTATTGCCTGAAATTCCTCCATAAAGGAGAACTATTTTCAGCCAAAATGACTAGCACTTGCTAGAGGTGTGCACAGGAGAAATTAAATGTAATTAATAACAATAGCTTCCACTATGTGATGCCTTACTGCCCTAATCTTTAGACAATGGATCTATACATTCTGTTAGGTAATTCCTAGCAAAGTTGCCTTCTGTCACCTTGTATTAAATCTATCGAAAAAGAATGATTAAAAGAATAGTGCACTTTACAGCATCATCGCAATGCCAAACAAACTGAAGTTTGTTTGATTACAACCACAGCAGGGTTGATTAGTTTTTCTGTCTCAGGATCCAAAGTCTCCTGGTCTCTCTCTGTGACACTGTTATGATCCCAAACCCAGCAAAGATGTCTGGCTTTATTAGGTAAAAGAGTGGCAAAATGCCTTTCCAGGTTGCATCCAGACTTAATGGGACTTAAGTTATGACTAACCTAAGTCCCATTAATTTCATGGGTCTATTCTAAGAATGACTAAATCGGGTTACAATCCATGTCTTCCTTCCTCAACTTTCTTGCCCCTCTGAGGATGAGGTCATCATGCTGTTTGTTGTTGTTGTTGTTATTATTATTATTATTATTATTATTATTATTATTATTATTATCCCGCCTTTTTCCCAGAGCTGGGAAGTATGGGTAGTATCTAATACTAGTTCTACTTAGAGTAGACCTACTGAAATCAATGAGACTTAAGTTAGTCATTCCATTCAGTTCACTGGCTCTATTCTAAGTAGAAATAAAATTGTGACTGGAAGAAGATGGGAAGGGTTTTTGGAAGGGGGAGACTCCATCAGGGCGCTAAGGCTGAGCTCTGTCATTTTTGGCACTGGCTGTTTCTCCCTAGAAAACTGCTGGAGAATCAAAGAACATTGGGTTACCTGTTGGAGTTAATACACAGCTTGCATATTTGTAAATAAATGAAAATGTTATAAAATGCTACTGAGCTATGACCTCTCTCTACCCCTCTCTAGATCTCTATTACAGATATCTAGTAATCAGGAGAGCATATTCTTCTGAGTTGATATTTGAAGTTCTTTGGTTTAACTCATTGTATGATATTGACTCTATGGTTAAATATTGTACTTTCTGGCTTTCCAAACTCTTAACCTGGGTGATCTACCTCTTTGGCTGATATACCTTGCAGTTAGTTTGTTTCATTGACTGAAATCGTATCTACCAACTTTGCTTTTCTGAAATCTTATCAACCAACTGTACTTAATTTTATTTTGCTTCATTCAGAACTAAAGAGCTACAAAATATTTATTTCACTTTTCAATAGGGTTATTTGAAAGCTCTCTCATAGACCAGCAGTGGTATTGTCAAACAACATGGAATATTTTTTCAGGAAAGATAAGATGTTCAGGGAAAGTGGCATTCATTTTTCAGAGACAGCATGCAACTTTTACTTGAGGAGCATGGCACGGCATTACAGAGTACACTGAAGAATCAAGAGGGATGAAAAGAAGTCAAATCTCTAGGAGGTCTTACCCTATAATTTACATGTGTGAGAGATCTGTTGCTAAAAGCATGGCCATCTGTATTTGCTGATAGACACATATTATTATTATTATTATTATTATTATTATTATTATTATATATGATAATCAAAGCCTATGCCTAGGCACTAAAAGAGATTCTGGGACTGACTTGGAGCTTTACTGATGCTCCCACAAATCCAATGACTTCTTGTTCACATTAAGTTGCAACACTAACTACCAGTTACAAGCAGTATGACAATGGACAAAATTCCAAACTGAAACCAACTCTGTGTGTGTGGGGGGGGAGCTGGTGGCTACTGTTTCATTTATATTTGCCTTAACCATTGTCTAAAGAAACTAGATCATATGCTTAACATTTTTTTTCAGTTTTGCAAATACATATAATACTCAACAGCACAGCATAAAGTAGGGGTGATTATTGCCTGGCAGGTTGAACATGTCAAAAGCTGCCTTCAGCTAAAATAGTCAACTGAAGAAAAGCCCAAGACGCATATCCACAAATAAGCAGCGAGAGCTTGTGAGAACTTATCCTAGCCCTTTTAGAACAACACAAGCTACAGGTAAAATTAAGTTTGGCTCCATAGAAAGAACATATGCAAAGGTCAGGGAGGAAATAAGACAGGCTGCTCTCCAAAATGGTGCAAAACAGCACGTATGGATAACAGCATCTATAACAAAAGGAATCAAAACATTAGGGAAATTTCTAAGATTATCCTGGTGGAAGAGGAAGTAGGGAGACCAGATGTCCTCTTTTACAGAGGCCATTCCATTATTTGAAGGTATCCTCTATTTGAAGGACTGTCCTGTCCAATTCCAGTTTAAAGATAAAGAGCCATGAGAATTAGGGGTGTGCATGGACCCAAAAAATCGGATCGGAATCGGAACCAGAAACGATGCCTCGGATCAGATTGGATTGGATTGGAGGCGTCCCAGTCAGATCGTATCCGATTCCGATCCGAAAATCGGATGCCCGATTTTCGGATCAGACACCTTTTTAGGTGTTTTCGTCATAGGCTTGCATTGGGGGAAAGAAAGCTTTCCCCCAACGCAAGCCTATGCGGAAAACATGGGACAGGGTGAGTGGGGACCTAACTCCCCCCTCCCTGTCCCTTTCTCCCCCCCCACTCGCGCTCCTTACCTGCCAGGGCCGTCCATTGCCGTCCGCTGCCATCTGCTGGTCCCTTCTACTAAGACCATAAACTGGAGGCTGCAGTTATAATTAGACCTGCAAACAGGTGCCGTTGGCACATAACCACTGAAATAATGACTGAAAGTCACCAAGTAAACAACATAAAATTCTGCTCTCTCTATAGATTAAAAATAGTATGTATGCTGAGTTCCACAAATACTATGACTAATGAGATTTATTTCACAATAGTACATTCTTTTATCACATATATGACTATTTTACTGTTATGTAATCACCTGCTGATGATTACATCAATTAAGCCAATAATCACCAAACAATAACATTAACATACTAACAAGCTTAACCTCTTGTGTGTGAAACAAGGGTGAATCAGTATGTGCTGAAGGGGTAAACACCTCTAATGTAACAAATATATCTAAGTGGATTGTCACAAATCAATAAATCCCAATAAGGTTAACACTCCTGATATAACAATTGTATCTAAGCTAATTATCACCCATCACACAACAGGAATTCGGATTGTTAATCCCGTTTCGAGAAATCCTCTTCTTCAAGTATTATTATGCTTAACTGTCTGAAAAGGAACAAACAGGGGCTTGACAGTGTTCCACAAAAATCTACAGTGTAACAAGACTGAATTTATTTCTCAAAACATTATAAATGCTATACATAAAACTCACCGCCATATATACACGAACACAGAGGATTTATAGGAGACAAACCAGTCTCATATTTTTAATTAGGGCATGTCCTTCAGCTGCCAAATTGCAGTTAAAGTTGCATGCATGATACTAGAGTGACCATATACAAAAGAAGGGAGGGCCCCTGCAGCTTTAACTGTTGTGATGAAGAGGGAATTTCACCAGGAACTAATTGCATACAAATGACACTGGCTGAAATTCCCTTTTCTCTACAACTGTTAAAGTTACATGACCCCTGTCCTCCTTTTCATATGGTCAGCCTAACATCTGATAAAGTAGACTGTAGCCTAAGTAAACCCATGCCATGGTTATCTTTCAGGCGCCACCAGAGACTTCACAATTTCTGTGCAACAGAATGCTCCCAGGTTTAGGTCCCATGTTGAATCAGCACAGTAGCATCTAACATTCCAGATCACTCACTCAATGCACATGGGTATTTCAAACACCAGATTGGCTCACCAGGACAGCTGATGTTGGCCTAGAAAAAATCACATGATTCAAACTGCTAATACAATGCAGAATCTCAAACGCTACTGAAACAATGTGGAAGCTGACCAGAGGAATATCAGCTATACTGCCAGAGTAGTATTTGAAGTGAACCAGATGTGACTACTCTTCCAGAACAGAAATTTAAAAAAATAGAATTTAATTGTATTTTCTCACAGTATGTGAATAATAGCAGTTCCACTGAGTAAAACACTCAAGGAAAAAAAGGGGAATCTGCAATAATGGTTTCGACATATAGCATAGGATAAGCTCTGGTCTATTTAACAGCAAACAGTAAGGTAAGAAATATATGAAACCACTAAGAGCTATAGAAAGGATTTTGAAGAACAAACTGACATTCTTGTGGACTTCAGCGAAAGCATGGGGAGGGGGAAGCAGGAGAAGTCAGCAGCTGTTTTGTTAGAAATACTTTTGCCTCCAGCTGACCGAAATATTACAGAGTTGAGCCAAAACCTTCAAACAGAGTTCAGAATCTTCAGTCGTTTGGCTTACTGATTATTTTGTTTACTTGCCTTCCCTTCCTTTTCCTTCTGGTTCTTTGTGGCAGATTATTGTATGGGTAAACTAGTAAGGCCTATATCAGGTTCTTTCTAGTCGACACATGGAAGCGGAAGCAAATCTCCTTGAATACACAAAAAATGAAGTGTGCCTTAGGCCCCAAAACATTTCGATTCTCATTATGCTGAAGTGCCATCAGTTGGCATTTAAACAAACACACACAAACAAACAAAAAATGCTCTTTCCCTTGTCAAGGCTGAGCTGAAGGGAGCTGTCAAAGGCGAGCCAGGAGTCACAGCCGGGAAGACCTTGCTGCTCAGAGAGGGTGCCAGCCCAAGTAGGAAGGCTTTTATAGCCCTTCCTCTTCAAGAAGGACCACAGGGCCAGCCCAGAGCATGACAGGTCTTTACTGCCAAGAGGATGTTCTTAAACTTTAGCTGTGATAATTCAGCACTTGAGGGCAGCCACACGCAAAGGTTGTGTGGCTGCCCCAAGGTTCAAAGGTTGAACTCCAAATGTTCATAGTTGGAGGCCCAGCAACTCCTGACTAGGGATGTCAGAGGAATCCATTTTGGGGGTTGAGTTCAATGAGTTTTTGCCAGCTCAGCCCCCTAGATGCCAGCTCATGAATCCCTGTGATGGATCGACTCAGCATGCGTGAAGTTGGGCAAGCTTGCAGTTTCCCACTTTCTGTGTGTATGCAAATTGTGGCTGGGAATATTTAATGAAATCAGTATTTGCTCAAAGTTGTGGCCATAAATAAAGCAATTTGTACAAAAATGCAGGCATAAATTATACTTTATGGATACATTTTATGCAAATTGCCCTATTTATGGTTGCAATTTTGCGCAAATATGATTTCTGCAAATATTCCCAGCCCAAAAGAAAAAAGAGAAAAAAGAAAGACACAAGCTCTCGCCGGGCACCTGTGGACAGTCTGGTGGCTCACCCCACATGCACACCAGGGTTGGGCAACAGTGGGAGTCTGGCGAGCAAAGCATGAAAAAGACTCAGGTGAGTTCATGAATCCTTACTCCTGACACCCAGGCCCAAACATGTCATAAGTGTTCTGAAAGGGAAAGGTCTAATTGGCATGCACTAAGAAAGAATCAAGGACTGGACTGAATGCTCCAGCGGGCTTACACTGGAGCAATTTGAGGTTGCTTTACAATAAATATTTTAAAATTTGCTTTAATAATATTGGAAGATCCACCTTTTACCTTGCATAAGTTAGAATGCCAACTGTGTGCAAAAACACCCTTACTCATTTTTAATCAGCATTCTACAGTTTGGGCAGGGGGAGACCTCAGGCTTCTGAGATCTACTTTGTTTTTCACTAGAATCCCAAAACCATCAACCAGAGCCAAATGCAAAATATTAGCCCATGAAGGCAGACATAGAACTGTGGAACAAAGTGCCTTTGAGCATACGGTCAGCCCAGGGATTTGTTTCCTTTGCAAGAACTGAAGCTTGCACACAAATCCTTTCACACAGAAATCTACCTGTGTTTCTCCTCAAGCTTTCTTGACTTCAGCAGCTTAATTTAGAAGTGAGCGGGGAGGAAAGCTTTTGCTGCTATTACTATTATTAAAGCACTGGGAGTCTGAAACCTTTGCTCTTGTACAGCAAATCACCTGGAGATCTACCAATACATCCCAATCTATCTTCAGCCCATCCCTTTTTTAGAACAAGTTATTCCTGGGTGACAATGCAGTACATGAAACCACAGATCTCTTCTAGAATGTGAGCATGATGTTTGTCCATACGTCCACTGACCTGGGTCTATCCCAGTGTACATTCAGAGGGAATTTGTAAAGGCATGCTGTGTCCCTGAGTTAGAACAATGGTGGAGCATTCACAGTGGCAAACTTAAATATTCAGATTCATCGGTGTTACTAAGCAGCCTGTTGCAAAGAAATCATGTAATGAGCTTTTAAAATCCCAGGTTGTTCAGTACTTCTGAATGGACTGGAACTGTGAAAGATGACAAACAAATGAAAAGGCATCCATGGGTGGTTGATTTCTTGCTGAGGCAGGTGCCTGGGTGATGAGCCACTTAGTATAGTTTCCACATGCAGAAGCTCTAACATATTTATTGTTAAAGAGATTCATTAAACATTTAACAACGAGAAGCGAGAATATCATGAGTATCATGACAATTTTAAAGATGATAAGAATGGAAGGATCAAACCAGAGCTAAAGGACAGAGAAAGTAAAAGGACAAAAGACATCAATTTAATGTCTATAATAGATATTATTTAGATTTAATGTTTTATTTATTGTGATGGTTAGAACTCCTAATAATAAAATAAATGTCATCATCGCTACAGGGCTTCAGTTTTCCGTAGTGCCACCTCTTCCTGATTAGCTGCATTGCATTGTTTGTACCTCTGAAATGGTCTGTGCTTTTGGTAACTTTAATGCTGAACTCACATTCACTCTCTCTTTTAGCATGTTCTTTTAGGTCTAAGATCCTGCGAGGTATCACTCCTGCAGTTTGTGGAACTGTAATATTCTGTTCTTCTGAAGGCCAAGAAAAGGGTCATAATAAGTATTCTAGCATATTCAATTATGATCACACCTGTCTGGTTGTTGTATTATTATTATTATTATTATTATTATTATTATTATTATTTATATAGCACCATCAGTGTACATGGTGCTAGTAAAACAATAAAACAGCAACGCCCTGCCACATAGGCTTACTTTCTGATAAAATCACAATAAAACAATAAGAAAGGGAAGGGAATGCACCAAACAGGCACAGGGGACAATAAAACTAACAGTATGAAAGTAAGATCTAAATTAAGATCTAAAAGCTTTAGAAAAAAAGAAAAACATTCAATTGAGCTTTAAAGACTGTAATTGAACTCGTGGTCTGCAAGTGGGCACATCTGGAATTTAGGTACAGTGTTGCAGACACTCACAAAATGGCTGCCATAGGGGCTTGCCCATTCATAAAATGGCTGCCATGATAGGCATGGCCAGTCACAAAACAGCCATTTCTCAGAAATCAGTTGCTGAGACTAAAAAAAAACAAAAACCTTCCCCAAGAACCTAAGCACAAGGAAGTGATGGGCCCTGAACTTTGAAACAAAAAACAACCCTTCTGAACCAAATAAAGATGGTAGTGGAGGGCAGTACTTTTCTTTTCAGCATGTCATTCTCCTAGGTAAAAACAAAATGATTTCTTTGAAAAATCAAAGGAAATTAAATTAAAATGAAGCTAGCAGGCACCCAAAAATGTTCTGTGGGTACATTGGGCTTTCTGGCACCAGGATGGAAGCCTGAGATACTGATTGATGACAATTTATGAAATAGTTGCATTTTATCATTCTTTAATTGTAAATCACCTTAGACTTTGCAGAGAAGAAAGGTACACATGCAAACAAACAAGGGAAGAGGATAAAATCGCTGTTTGTTTGCCAACCAATTTTGGCACAGTCCAGAAGAAGGATTCTTCTGTAGTTCTTTGCTCCATGATGGAGACTTCTATTAGTAGAAGATGAAGGTAAAGGAAGATATAGAATGTCTTCCTATCTTCCAAGCTTATCTCAACTGACCTAATTCTTCTACACCTGAAATGTGCAACTTGTGGCCCTCCAGATGTTTTGGCCTTCAACTCCTATTAGCCCTAGCCAGCCATAACAAAAATGATGAATCATGTGAACAGGGGTTGCCCAGCCCTGCTCTATACCTTTCTATATCTTCTGTCTATATCTGTTGGTTGGTTCTGCAGCAATTCAATTATCACAAGGAATATGAGGGGGGAAATTTAGCTAGCTCCTGGTACCATATAAACATGATCAAATCTAACATAACATTAGTGCATTTTCATTACACCTCCTTTCTTGTAATATTGAACTGTGCCTGTATTTGAGTGTGTGTCGCCATGCAAGGCCTGTGGAACTCATGACCTACCAAACCATTCAGAGCTCACCAGCTATTGTGGCCTTCCAGGTACACAGTAATCTCTCCTTTTTTTTGCAGACCCTCCATGTTTGGCTTGGGGAATGAGAGGACTGGACAAGAACTACTGCATTCTATAATGGAACATCAGAAGATTGGTACTGGAAAATATGTGGGGGTTCTAGGGCAGTATTAGATGTAATACTCAATGGATCCCTTGCAAGGAGGGTAGTTACACTTCATCTCTGTATGTTCTATATGCAGAGACACACTGCATTCCCCTGTAGAATCCCTATCAGTGGCTATTGGATTATCCAGCGTGGGAGTTGGAGGACAGGATTTGCTCTTATCACAATAGGGTGTCCACTGTTGTGATGAGAACAGTGCATAGTTCTTTGTTTTCCCATTGGAGTGAATGACATCTGAGGAAGGGCCTTAACCTGACCCCTGCTGTCTGAGGCCAGATCTACACCAAGAAGGATATAGCACTATGAAAGTGGTATGAAAGCAGTATATAAGAGGCTGAAGCCACACCAAGCAGGATACAGCACTATGAAAGCAGAATGAAAGCGATACATGGTATGTGTCAATAGGCCCTACTGTTGTCAGTATACTTCAATACCGCTATAAAGCAGTAGTGTGGCTCCTACCTCTTATATACCACTTTCATACCGCTTTCAGAATGCCATATCCTGCTTGGTGTGGATTAGGCCTAGGATGCAGTTGTGTACAGAGTTAGGCCTTTTCTACACCTCCCAGTGTTCCAGGAGGGAGGGAGGAGGCTCCCATGATATTCTGATCATGAGAGCGTTCCCCAGCATGCACATGTGGTATGCGACATCCCAGGGATGTTGCGCCCACCAATTTTTTTTCAGAACTGGAGGAGAGAGCACACTTACGCTCCAGCGCAAAAGGTAAGTTTAAAAAAAAAATTCCCCCCAACCCCTCCCTGCCATCCCAGAGGTGGTGAAATTGCTGCCACCCCCTCCCCGATGGGCACGGAGCCATGCAGTGCAGTTCCGTGCCCATCTCTGGTGCCCACTTACTTGTGAGTAAGCGGGCATCAGGCAGGATGGGCACCCACACCTCCCGCGATCTCAGGACATTCCCGGGACCGTGGGAAGAATTGGGTTTTCCCAGGGATTCTTTATCCCTGGGAAAACCCGTGCCCAACCCCCCTGCACCCGGGAGTTCCTGTCATTTGGACGCACAGGAACCACCCTGGGGCAATCCCACAACAAAAGGCCAGTGTAGGAATGGCCTTAGTCTCCCTCCGTTGTAGAAATTAACATATATGAAAGAAATAGTATCAGCCAGGCTAAGGCTGCACATTTGCGCACTTACTAAGTCCTGCTAAATGTGAAGGGATTATTGTTACATAAGAATTTCATTTTTTAAAAAAACCACAAAACCAATGTATATGAATCCATTTGGAATCTTAATGCGCAAAGACAGAACAATCATCCTTCTCTTATTAGAATAACATTTTCCTTTTGTCTGCACAACGTCAAATATTACAGTGATTCCTGAACAGTTGGTATAAAAAATGGAAGCCCATGGGGAACCACGGAGGAATGTTTTGACTGAACTTCATGTTCCTTATTCTACATAAAATCATTTTAAACTGTGAATCTTTTTGCTACAATTTTGGGCTGAATGCTGGAATCTCACATTATACTGCTTGCAAGGATGATCATTTGAAAATAAATATATAACACTGATTATTCAACTTGAATGATGCATACTGGGAAAAACTGGAGAGATTGATCATGGAAGATAAAAAAAATGCTGATATTTCCAACACTTCTGCTTGTCTCAGCCAAGACTAAACCACTTTATAACCTTGGGAGAGAGAAAAAAATACTTTAGTCTGATGAGTTGAGGCTAAAGCAGCAGTTGCGGGTATGGGCATAAAATTGGATCAAGTACTTTCAAGGATAAACAATTTAAAAAGCAGACTACTGATGTAAAGAACCATTTAACGGGCTTGGGAAAAGCAAGTGTGACCATCAGTTCAGATTCTCAAAAGCATATTGAAAGTAAACAAGGTTTTGTAGTGTAGGGCACAGATGCTACAGAACAGATTCCAGGAACCTGGGAGAATAACAAGAAAAGAGCCACTTTTGAACATGGATCAATTTCTGCTGTTATTTGCATGAGTCTAACTTCCATCCATCGCAACCAGGGACTTCCCTACAGTGGATGAGCAAATTCAGATACATTTATATTATAACTTTATGCCCTGGCTATATATTGCAACAGTTGAGGAGAAGAAAAGGGTAAGTAATGAAGAAAATGAATGCTGCAGTACAGCCAGGACCCAAGGGGAGCATATAAAGATGATTCTCTCATCACACAAATGTTCAAAAGGTGTTAGGTCTTTTCAATAATAGAAGAGCATTTTAGCCATCACAGTTTGCCAAGAAGCAAAAGGAAATGAGGCAGAGCTGGCTCAAGACATTTTCTCTCTGAGGCAAGGGACAAGATACCCCTGACCCCAATCCGGGTGTTTACTAGACTGCCAGTTGAAGCTTACTGCAACACTGGCCCTTCAACACACCCAAGTGCAGCAGGACAGACTTAGAGAGTGCAGGACAGGCCACCTGGCACACACAGCTTTGTCCCACCAGCACCTCACTGCATCTCCTTGACCCCTGGCATATGCTACCTGAGGGAGTTGCTCGACTTTGCCTAATAGTAGTGCCATCCTTGGAAGGAGGAGAGTGTTTTGGCTGGTTGGAGCTGGCCTGGAAGGCAGCTTGGGGAAGGAGTGGCCTGGCAGTGACAGTGCGTTATTTTCTAAGCCTCAGGTTGATGTGGGGTGAAATAACTGGGAGAAGAAGAAGAAGAAGAAGAAGAAGAAGAAGAAGAAGAAGAAGAAGAAGAAGAAGAAGAAGAATTTTATTTATTTCTTACCCGCCTCTCCCTCTGGATCGAGGCAGGGAATGGGATGAATGGGGGAGAACTCTGGTGACCAAGTACTAGCATCAAAAGTATGTGGGAGATACCAAGTTCTGTTTTGGCATATGGAGATCTCTCTGTGAATGAGAACTGCACCCATCTATGCAGAGAAGACTCATGTCCCAAATTATTTTTTAAAAAACTGCTGTGCATGGGCTAAAGCTTGGAACTGATTTGATTTTGACATGAATACACTAGCAGTGCATTCTTGTGCATGTCTACTTAGAAGGAAATCTCATTGTGTTCAATGGGTTCTACTCCCAAATAAATGCATATAGGATTACAAGCTATGAAGGTCAATTTTTCACCTTTTGAGAACTAATAAAAGTCTCTTCCTATCACCAACCCTGCTCCACAATACTTTTACAGATATTTTTTTACCGTATTCATCAATGTTTTGTTTTAAAAGAGCCTCATTACAATACCACTAATCTATTTGTCTTAGTTTAAAAAGCTGAACAACCTGTTAACCAGGGGAAAAAAATCTTTAAAACTAGGGATGTGCATGGCCCCCCCGGATCAGATCAGGGCCTGGATTGGGACCTCCAATTTTGTTCCGGATCAGATCGGAACAAAATCGGAGGTCCCCTGGATCGGATTGGACGCGACCCAAAAATCGGATGTCTTATTTTCGGATCAGCCAACATTTTTCCCCAGCAGATGGCAACAGATGGCCCCGGGAGGTAAGTGGGGCCCCTTCCCCTCCTCGCGCTCCTCCTTACCTGCCCGACTTGTCCGCTGCCATCCGCGCTCCTCCTTACCTGCCAGGGCGCCCGCTGCCTTCACCTGCTTTAATCTACTGAGAACTAGGCTTCGTGGCCTAGTCCTCAGTAGAGCTCCAGGTGATCATCAGTAGAGCTCCAAGTGATCATCAGAAGAGGACGCCCCGGCAGGTAAGTGCCCCCTCCCTCCTCTCCCTCGCGCTCCTCCTTACCTGCCAGGCCTGTCCGTTGATCCCCAGCACCTGGATCGGCCGATCTAATACAATCTGATCTGAAAAGGACCCGATCCGGATCTTACTGGATCGGAGGATCGGACCCCCTCCCCCCACTTGCGTGCCTCACCTGCAAGGGGGGCTTACCTGCTGGGGCCATCCGCAGCGGACGGCCCTGGCAAGTAAGGAGAGCGAGGGGGGGCTTACCTGCCACAGCCATCCACTGCCATCCACGGGCACCAGCAGGCGCCAGCTGACGGCAGCGGACGGGCCCAGCAGGTAAGCCTCCCCTTGCGCTCCTCCTTACCTGCCGGGGCTGTCCGGATTAGGTCCTTTTCAGATCAGATTGTATTGGATCGGCCGATCCAGGTGCTGGGGATCAGATCGGATAATTTTATCCAATTTCCCCCGGATCGGGTCCAGATCGTGGATCGGACCCGATCCCTTGCACACCCCTATTTAAAACTGCAAGTTATGAAAGTGACAGATTTGAAAAACAGGTTAGAAGAGGAAGAAAAATGGTTAAATACTTAAGAGCTGGAGGCCAGTTTCTTCCTTTAAAAATTGTACATATGGGGTGATTTCGTATGCAAATACCAGATTTGTATGCACAGATGCAAATGCATGTGTCTGTGTGCATTGTGTACAATCTCAATTCAGCCTTCTGTTTCTTAAAATTTGGTGCTCCAAATGTAGAGCCTCTCTGAGCCATTATTTACTAGTACTGAGGCCAGATCTACACCAAGGGGGATATAATGGTATGAAAGCGGTATGAAAGTGGTATATAAAAGGCAGGATCCACACTACTGCTTTATAGTGTATTGAAGTGCACTGACAACTGTTGGGGCCCATTGACACATACCATATACTGCTATATCCTGCTTAGTGTAGCTCCTGCCTTTTATATACCATTTTCATACTACTATCATACCACTATATCCTGCTTGGTGTAGATCTAGCCCAAGTTGTACCTTTTAACCCCTAACAATATTTATGAAGCAAAAAGTTTAGGGGTGTTTGATTATTTCTTTAATGATGTGCTCAGTTCAACTGAATTGGATCCTCTGTAAACTTGACACTAATTTCTGAGTTTGCCAGAACTCGATTAGCCTTTTCTTCATTCCTTATCCATAATGAATGCTGGGAGTTATTCCACTCACCCTTGGAAAATCTGGGTGAGGGATGAGACCGGTGGCCTGGTTGTAAAGATTTGTCTCTTTAAACAGTGCATCAGGCTTGACACTAGAACTTATTGCTATTGGGAGCTTTTGAAAATGGGCCAGCGGTGGCTGGTGGTTACATTTTCGGTGGGGCTATGAATCCATTCTGGGTTTCAGTCAGAACCAGCCAGAACACTAAAGGAGCAATATTATCCCTGATCCAGCCCACCACTGCTTCCAGGCACTGTTCCAGAACCTGCACAGGCTCTCCTGATCCAGATGTAATGGAAGACAGTGCTGGACATCATCTGTATAACGGTGACACCACACTCCAAATCTCTGGATGATACCCTCCCCACATGGTTTCACATAGGTGTTAAATAGCACACTGACAATGGCACAAGACTAAAGTGGTTATTAGACCATCATATTACTGAAATATTACAAATCATGAGTGTAGCGGTCATTTATTTAAGTTTAGGTTGCAATCCTAAATGTTCTAAGTAGGGAGCAAGCCCACTGATCACAGTGGGACTTACTTCTGAGTAAACATGCCTATGGTTGAACTGTTTAAAAGGTTACGATGCTATAAAGTTATTCTGTATCAATTGCAAGAACGAAAAGATGGCACATGAGAGTGCATAATGGACAGGGATTGAAACTGTACAGCTGAACGAGTAGGATAACTGATAACAAGCTTTAACGATAGCAACAGACTAAACATCAGGCCACACTTAAGGGAACACCTCCCCTCCAAACCTCTGAACATTGTATGCCGGGTAATACACTAAGCCCCAGAACAGATTATCCAGGAGTATAACAAAGATCAAATTAGCATTAGTATCTCTAGAGCTCACAAACAACATCATAAAACCACAGATAAGGTATTTCAGTCTGCATATAAACAAACAGACTTAAACCATCCCTTTCTTAATTTGGAAGTAAAGATTTATAAAAGCTGTGTTGATTAAATACAAATAGAATCTATTTTCATGGAAGTGCAAAGTCTGCAATGCATATTGTGCTGAAAATTAGAACAGAATTGCTTAGCAATACAGTAAGAATAAAAGTTAAGAGTGCAGAATCAATAGCCTTTAACAAGAAAACTCTGCTTTTGCTCTATATCTTCTCTCCAGTGAGATTGTCATAAACCCGAAAGCTCTTTTCTTTAGTGCGTTTTAGCTAGAGATGTGCACGGCCAGAAATATCGGAATTGGATCGGAATTTCCGATATTAAAAATATCGGATCCAATCGTATCGGGGGGGAGGTACCCAGATCTGATATCTGATAAATATTGGAACTTCCGATCCAATTACGGACCACCATTTCTGGTGTTTTCCCCATAGGCTTGCATTGGGGGAAAGAAAGTTTTCCCCCAATGCAAGTCGATGGGGAAAAACACTGGGCTGGCACTCCCTCTCTCCCCCCACTCGTGCCCCCTCTCCCCATTCATGCTCCTGCCACTGCTGCCACCACTGATCCGTACTACTGCTAAACAGGCTTTCCGGCGCGTCTCTGTACTGAGGAACAGGCCGGAAAGTCTGTTTTGCAGTAGTGTGGACTGGCAGCAGCAGCAGGTAAGGAGCGTGAGTGAGGAGAAGAAGCGCGAGAGGGAGGAGAGAGGGAGTGCCAGCCCAGTGTTTTCCCCCATAGACTTGCATTGGGGGAAAGCTTTCTTTCCCCCAATGCAAGCCTATGGGGAAAACACCAGAAATGGCGGTCCAAAAGTCCGATATGTCTGATAGTTATCGGACATATGGATATCAGATCCGATCACATAGGGCCACCTAAGGAAATTATCGTTGTCAGTCATCGGATGTCTGACAATGACCTTATCGGTTCATTATCAGACATCAGACCCGATATGATACACATCCCTAGTTTTAGCCATGCCAAACATGCTATTGATGTGAGCCATTTTCCTGAGTTTTGGAGTGCGTTGTCATCAATACGCTGCTGACACACAACTCTATTTCTCCTTTTCATCTTCATCAGGTGAGGCTGTGGATGTGCTGAACCAGTGCCTGGCTGCGACAATGGACTGGATGAGGGCTAACAAACTGAAACTCAATCCAGACTAGACTGAAATGCTGTTAGTGGGTGGTTCTTCTGATCGGATGGAGGGTGTTCAACCTGTTCTGCATGGGGTTGCACTCCCCCTGAAGGAGCGAGTTCATAGCTTGGGGGTTCTCCTAGATTCAGTCTGCTTCATTCAGTCATTTCTGCTAATACTCAACACCTGAAGTAATCTGCTTCTGTAGTGGTCAGCTCCTGATATTGACTAAGTGTACCTTATAAATTTTGTTTGATGACCTTCTATAATGGTTCAATTCAGATGGTGATGAACCTTTTGTGAATATATAACTGAAATAATTGAAAGGAAGATGGAACATATGGCCATGGGGGTGTGATGTAAGAAACCTCTTTCTTAGGAATGAAGAGGTTGTTCATACATCACAGAACTTCTGCTTTCTGGTTCAATGGGCTGAAACAGGCACAGGCTGGTAATGTCTCCTTTAATTTTGCTTGGTCATTACTTATGTTGGTGTTTTACTTCTGTTTCATGAAATACAATCCCAAAAGAGGGAGAACACATAGAACTGGATAAGACCAATCCACCCAGAAAATATTATATTTCTTTGGATTCTGCAAGCAACAGTAACCATCAGTATTGTTTTAGAAGAAGTGAGCAATAAGGTGTTAAAAATAAACAAGGTGGGTTCACGAAGCAAAACACTTATGTAAATACAGAGGTTGTTTTCTCAAAGCTGTGTATGTATCCTTGAAGATTGTGGATGTATACTCAGGAAGTTATGCCATTTTTGTTTTGTTACAATCAGGAGAGCTAGAGCTAGATTGAATCATACCGTGGAGTCAATACCATATTGGCAATTTGATTGCAAACAAAGCCAGATTATATTGTTGCCATCAACATGTCCCATGAAGGGTAACAAATAACTGCTCATTCCATGTCTTGAGGGTCCACCCATTCTTTTGAACTAAAAAACAACATCTCTTCTTGATCATCTCAGAGTGCAGGACACGGAATATTGGATTCCGGATAGACGTCAGGAAAAACTTCCTGATTGTTAGAGCAGTATGACAATGGAACCAATTACCAAGGAAGGTCATGGGTTTTCCCACACTAGAAGCCTTCAGGAGGCAACTGGACAGCCATCTGTCAGGTATGCTTTAAGGTGGACTCCTGCATTGAGCAGGGGTTGAACGTGAGGGTTTTATAGGCCCCTTCTAACTCTACTATTCTATTGACTCTTTTTAATCTTATAAGGAACTACAATTGGGAAATCATTTTAGCATATTCACTCTTCTGTTATTTTAATAAAGTTATTGTGATTTTTTTAAAATTTAGGAGTTTAATTGTTAGCTACTTTGGAAGATTTTTTAGAGCTAAAAAGCAGAATCAAAATAGTTTTAAATAAATATAATAAATATTAGGGAAGTCTAGTTTCATAAGTTCTACAACCTCACCTGTGAGCTACAGGAAGGGGGCAGTGTTGCAGGCAGTTCATGAGAATTTGGACATAGCTTTCCGTAAGACCTCTATAGCCTGCAGTGGTTTTTTCTTTCTTTCTGTGACTGGTTTCCTGCTTCACTCCTTCCCCCCCTCTCTCTCTGCCTTCCTCCATTGCTGGGAGTGCATGGCTTGTTCTCTCTCTCTCTCTCTCTCTCTCGCTCTTGCCAGTGTTGTAAAACACAAAGAAATGGACTGAACAAACCCCCTTGAACCCTACACAATGCCTGCATTTGTATGTGGAAGAATACTTCAGAGTAAATTTATTTTCTTGTGGTCTCCTTTTTTAGTCTTGTGTACTGTGGGATTGGTAAACACTCATTCTGTTCTGCCTTTTGTTTTTCTCTGCTTTTTTAACATAGGATTATTTTAAATAATCCATCATTTCTGCCAATTCCTGCAGAATTAATGTCCATCTGAAAATGTGATAATAATAATAATAATAATAATAGCAATTTATTTCTTACCCGCCTCTCCGTCTGGATCGTGGCAGGGAACAACAACATGATAAAATACATAAAACTGATTAAAACATGACACGTATTATTAAAACTGCATAAAAAATCCTAAAACATCCTAAAAACATCCTTAAAACATCCTTCTATGGCTGTTTAAACAGAAAAAAATCCTACTATTCCCAGCATTCCCCAAACAACCATAGTATTAACTGAGATTAAAACATGCTGGCTGGGGAATGCTGGGAGTTGTAGGCTTTTTTCTGTCTGCATAGAATTACACCATTAGTAACTAATTAAGAGGTCCAGCTTGTACTAACAGGCAAGCATATATATAAGAATTAGCCTTACTTTACCTTTTTTGTTTATTTTCACTGTCCTTTGGGAGTTTCCCCCCCCCCCCCCAATATCTCTCCTCTCTATCCAAGTATTGCTACTGGTGTAAATCTGCACATTTGAAAAGCCACCCAAGTACCCAGCTGTAAGGTAATCTCGAAACCTAACAAAAGTAGGAAAAGAAAAGGTTGGAAGGACCCAGTAGGCTGACCAGATAAAATCCAGGTCAGGGCTCATGTAACTTTAACATTTGTAGAGAAAAGGGAATTTCAGCCAGGGTCATTTGTATGCAATTATTTCCTGGTGAAATTCCCTCTTCATCACAACTGTTAAAGGTGCATGCACTATACTAGAGTGACCATATACAAAAGAAGGCAGGGCCCCTGCAATTTTAACTGTTGTGATGAAGAGGGAATTTCACCAGGAACTAATTGCATACAAATGATACTGGCTGAAATTCCCTTTTCTCTACAACTGTTAAAGTTACATGAGCCCTGACCTGGATTTTATCTGGTCACCCTAACCCAGTGCCTATTGTCACTGAGGGTCCTAAGCTACTCTGGGAATTTAACCTTGTCAAACAACCCACCAACAGAGCTTTTTCCTTTGGAAGGAACAAGACACGTATGTAGAAGCCTAGGGGTGGTGCGCACAATTTCAGGGTGTGTTTAATGAGAAAGAAAGAAGACTCAGGGCAAAAGGAGGAACTTCAACCCCTCAGCTAAGCTGATTTCTGTGACAGTCATGTATTTCTGAGGGAACTTAATTCTAAAATAAGATAATTACTACTAGAACAAAAAATCCTCATAGAAAACAAGAATGAAAGGCAAGCCAAAAAAATCAAATGTTAACGTTCACAGCAATCACAACATAAATTCTATTTCTAATTCACATTATTAAATACAGTCATTATCTCAAATACCAGCACATCTTTGTAAATAATGGTGTGCCCATCTGAAGTAAGAGCTATTTTGTGTGCTGAATAATTTCGAGTATAAATTGGGATTAAAACAAAAAGAGAAGTGAAGAACAACATTGACAGAAAAACTATGTATGTTCTGTGATATCTAGGGCAAGTGATTACTAGTAACGTAAAATGGCCTCCACATGCTTGCTTATTTGACTATTGCCATTTGTAGATTCTATCATCACATGGGCTATCCCCTGCGTCTGGCTTGCCTAGCACCGGGGGGGGGGGCTCATTGCGACGTGAAGGGGGAGAACGGGACATGAGACTTGCCTCCGTTGGTGGAGGCAAGGTGGTGCCAAAGGCTGGGGAGGAGTCTGCAGGGCTCCAACTGCCTGTAGACTCTTTCCTCAGTCTCTTCGCATTAGGCTTGACATCCTCCTTTGGCTGGGGGGTGGGCACAAGAAGGAAATTCAGGGATGGTATGCATTTTGTGGCACTGTGACTGTGACTGGTAATCCCTGAGGGCCTCCTGCTGATGGTTTTATGGCCCCAGTGGGGGGATAAGGGTTACCTGTGAGGCCAACTCACCTCACCCACCTGGTGTTATGACCCAGGAGGGGGTGACATGGGAAGGCCTCCCCTTCCCAAAAGGGGCAGTCCTGTCGGTGGTGATCGGCAGATGCCACGCGATAGGATTGGAATGTTTTCGCTCAATAACAGTACAGCTAGTTGCTGGCTGAGTTTAGCTGCCCGCCCAGTTAGTCCTTTGCAGATCTAATTTGAATAAATGTGGCTCAATTTTATACCATACTTACATGTCTTATCTCTTTATTTCCACTCATATGCTCGCAATGCCCTTCTGCAACATGTGGAGTATGTCCACTTGACACACTACAAATAGAGATTTCCAGGATGGAAATGACAGCAGTCAGAAAACTCTTTACTTGGCCACCCAGCAAATTCTAAGATCGCAAGCTACATCCAAGTCCTGTTGTAGAGGCAGAATATCTTTGATATGGCCAGGCAATAAGAAACTGAATATAATGAAGTGGCCAAGGTCAAGTGAAGCAACTGAGAGATTATATAAACTAGGCTTTGGCATTAGCATGTTTCTTTTTCTTTCTTCCTTTTTTTTTTGTATAAACTGTGGCTAATTTTTTTCTCATTAAAAGGTTAATCAGCTCATTCCTCAAGAACAGCTGAGAATTTAACAGTCTGCTCCAAAGGATCTTGGCCTTGCAACATATACAATTCAGCATGGTCTAAACATGAACTTGACATTATGTGTAATTCCTTTTTATTTTTTGACAGGGCTGCCCACATACAGAATGATTCTTTCCTGCTCAGCTGGAATGCTGGGTCAAGGGTTATTAAAATATCTTTCAATTGGACACACTACTCACCATACTAAAATCTTTGCTGGGCACCTGACAAATGTTTACAGCACAAGTGTCCTCAGACCATTATATGCCTATTGCAAAACAATTACCTAGAACATGGCTGTGTATATATAGCTATTAGGGGTGTGCATCGGATCGGATCCGATCCACGATCCGAATCCGATCCGCCCCAAAAATCGGAAAATCCGATCCGATCCGATCCGACACACCATCCGATCCGATCCGATCCGATCCGGCGAGGTCCGATCCGGATCGGATCGGATCGGCGGATCGGACGCCATTTTAAATGCGTTTTTCCCATAGCAAAGTATTGTTGTTTTACAAAAACGCCTATAACTTTTTCATTTTTAACGACAGAAGGATGAAACTTGGGCACATTGTACACTCGTTAGGGATAGGTATCTGTGAGAAATTTCAGAAAGATTGGTGCATGCAGTTTGTGGCAATTAATTTTTTAATAAATAACATGGAATGCCTATAACTCGGTCATTTTTAAAGTTACACACATGAAACTTTGCCACATTGTAGGTGGTACCTTGGGACCCACGTGTGTGAAATCCCAGAACCGTGGGTGCTTGCCTGGTGTGGCAATGAATTTTTGAAAAATGGGTAGTAGTGGGGTAAATGCAGTTATGCCTCCCATGTTTTTATTTTTAAAGATACAAACAGGACACTTCGGCACATTACAGGGAACACTTCCCTTGATATGTGTGTAAAATTTCAGACAGCTAGCTCCAGGCATGTGTTGGCAATGAATTGTTGAAAATTGGGTAGCAGTGGGGTAAAATACAGTTTTGCCTCCCATTTTTTTATTTTCAAAGAAACAAACGGGAAACTTTGGCACATTGCAGGGAACACTTCACTTCAAATGTGTGTGAAATTTCCGGAAGCTAGGTGCAACATTTTAGTGGGAAACGAACATTTATTCATGGCATTTCACATGGGATTTATGGGTTGGTTTGAAGAGCTACCAAGCTCTAACTCGCTCACATGGCACAGGACCTATGCCCGCTCAAACGCTGAAAATTTCACAAACTTTGGTGCAATACTTTAGTGGGAAAATAAAGGTTTATTCATGGCATTTCACATGGGATTTATGGGTTGGTTTTAAGAGCTACAAAGCTCTAACTCGCTCACATGGCACAGGACTTATGCCCGCTCAAACGCTGAAAATTTCACAAACTTTGGTGCAATGCTTTAGTGGGAAAACAAAGGTTTATTCATGGCATTTCACATGGGATTTATGGGTTGGTTTTAAGAGCTACAAAGCTCTAACTCGCTCACATGGCACAGGACTTATGCCCGCTCAAACGCTGAAAATTTCACAAACTTTGGTGCAATGCTTTAGTGGGAAAACAAAGGTTAAACTTTATTATTTTAAACCTTCAGGAAAGGGAGGGGGAGGCTGTGTTTGTGTGTGTGTGTTTGACAGCTTGATCCACCAATTGTGCTTTAGAATACATGACTGAATCACCCAATCCTGTGAAGACTTTCTTCAGCCTCCAATCGCAATGCTGGAGGAGGGCACCAGTATATATTCTCTCAGCCCTGCCCTTCTGGCTCTTTGTGGGTTGAACGTGGAGGAGATTAGGGAGTGTTTTGGAGCTGTGTTGGAGAGACTGTATTGATTGAATTGATTTGATTGCATTTGGAGGTGGTTTTGAGGAGTTTCTGATCTTTTACTTCAGCTTTTCTTGTTCTCTCTCTTGGCTTTCCTTTCTCTCTTGCCTTTCCTTTCTTAGATAGCACGTTTGTTTGTCTGTGAGTTCAGTTTGTCTTTGCAGTGAGTGTGTTTGTTCTTCTTTCGCTTTCTGAAAAAAACCCAAAAAAATAATAAAAAAATATTTCTATCCTCTCTCTCTCTCTCTCTCTCTCTTTCTCTCTGTGTATGTGTGTGTGTGTGTGTGCGCTTGTGAGTGAGTGTGTGTTGCTGGGCTGTGTAGCCTGCTGCTACAAACACAAAAAAAGTCAGCAAAGCACACACTTATACAAAAATAAATAATAATAAAAATAAAATGAAGCGTGGCACTCAAAGGGGGGGTGCTCCCAAGGCAGCATTTGGGAGAGGCCGCTCTGGGCATGGCACTGCTGCTGCTGCTGCTGGGACCAGCAGCAGGCAGCCTACTTCCACACCCCCAGTTAAACTGAGGCGTTCTCCACTGGGGCAGCAGAAGCAGGCAGAGGCAACTCAAAGTAGTGCCTGCAGGGCACTCTTTCAGCAACATGAGGCAGGTGCTGGGAGCAGCAGTGGGCATGAAGAAGGAGCACTATATCCAGCTCCTTCTTTGGTGGGTGAGCCTGTGAACCCGCTGACTGATCTTTTCCCAGATCTTGTGGAAGTCAGTGAGGTTCAGAGTGAGGAGGACTCTGATGTGGGGCAAGAGGAAGAGCAGGCAGCACCAGAGACTTACTCTCCACAATCCGTCCTCTCTTCCACTCATTCCCTTGCTCCTGAGGTGACACCACAGAGCGAAGGCGCCGGCAGGCCGTCTGTGTCACCCCAGAAGCGACAGGCAAGCAAGGTGTGGGACCACTTTGAGGTGGCAGTGGATTCCCGCTTTGCTGTCTGTCGCCACTGCAAGATGTCAGTGAGCAGGGGAAAAATGCCAGGCCACTTCACCACCACGAACCTCAGCCGCCACATGCAGAGGCACCACCAGTCTGTTTTGCTTGGGACCGAGGCGGGCACCTCGCAGCAGACTGGTGCTAGCGGCAAGGGCAAGCAGAAGGCTCCTGCAACTTCTGCCAGCTCTCGACCTCCCATCCCCAAGAGGCTTCGCCAGGCCACCATGGAAGAGATGGGGTGGGGGAAGTATGGAGCCACAAGGTGGTGTTTTCCAGCGCCCAACCAGATCACCAATTGCATCGGTGAGATGGTGGCGTTGGATGACCAGCCATTCAGCCTCGTCGAGAACGCAGGCTTCAAGAGGCTGATGGCTCTTGTGGTTCCATACTACAAGCCGCCGTGTCGCACCACCCTGAGCAGGCGTGTGGTGCCCTCCCTGTACCAGGCATGCAGGGAGTTAGTTCTGGGTCGTCTGTGCCAGGCAGAGGCACAGAAGGTGCACTTCACTTCGGACATCTGGTCCAGCGAAGGAGGAGTGCACGCTTACCTGTCCCTGACGGCTCACTGGTGGGGAGCCTCAGGGCAGGAATCACCCAGGACTTCTGGGACTGGGAAGGAGGGCTGCCGCTGGGCCCTCCTTCATACCGCAGTCATGGACCAGTCCCACACGGCGGAGGAGATTACGGAGGCCATGAACCGCATGGTGGCAGGGTGGCTGGGCGGGCACCAGCACACCCGCGGTTACATGGTCACGGACGGGGGAGCCAATATGCTGAAGGCGGTGTGCGATGGCGGATTTGAGGGCATCCGCTGCATCGCGCACGTCTTCAACCTGGTCGTGAGGGATGGCCTTGGAGGCAGCAAGGCCCCTCTCCCTCCCCAAATCCGTAATCTCCTAGAGAGCTGCAGGAAGGTGGCTGGGCATTTCCACCACAGCGTGAAGGGCAGTCGGTTGCTGCGGGAGAAGCAGCAGGAGCTGGGACTTCCGCAGCACCGGCTAGTGCAGGACGTGGCAACACGTTGGAACTCCACCTACCACATGCTCGAGCGTATGGTGGAGCAACAGCGTGTTGTCCACGAGATGTTCAGGGTCGGGGACATTGGCATCCAGGCCCCACTGTCCAGGCAGCAGTGGGAGGCCATGTCCCAGCTTCTGGTGGTCCTCAAGCCGTTCCTTGAGGCCACCGAGACCCTGAGCAGCAGCACTGCCCTTCTCAGCCAGGTGCTCCCCGTGGCCAGGCATCTCCAGAATCAGATGGGCGAGTTTCTGGAGGCCGGGGATGCCGTCACCGGCAGGCGCTTCCTGCCAGAGGTGCGGGAAGTGGTGACGAGGCTGAGGGAAAGCCTATCCCGCCGGGTCCAGCCTCTCTACAACGAGAGGCAGTACATGTTGGCCACCATGTGCGACCCGCGCATCAAGGATGGGTTATGTGGGCAGACTTCCCGGGCAGGTTGGGTGGAAATGCTGGTGACGGACGTTCGGGCGGCCCGGGATGCCAGGATTGGGCAGGCAGAGGAGGAGCCCACCGAAGTCCAGGCGCTAAGTCCGCTGAGCACCACCAGCAGCGGCGGCAGCAGCACCACCACACCCAGCAGGGGGACAGGCCAGGGGTTTTGGGACAAGGCTTTGCAGGCTGCGGTTGGGCATAGAGGCACTCAACCCAGCCGCCGCCAGGATGACGCTGCAGCAGCAGTGCAGCGTTACCTGGCGGAGCAGATGGAGGACGGCTCCATCGAACCCCTGGCCTACTGGTCATCTCGGCGCCAGATGTGGCCTGATCTGGCGCGGGTGGCCATGGACAGAATCAGCTGCCCACCGTCCAGCGTTCCAAGCGAGCGGGTGTTTTCCATGGCGGGTGACGTGGTCACACCCCACCGCTCTCGCTTGGACGCTGAGATTGTGGAGCAGCTGGTCTTCCTCAAGGTCAATCTGCCCCTGCTGGGATACCCCACCCTCATGCCCGCGGGGGAGTAATTGGCAGGCACCCCCCATCCATCCCACACCTTTGGGCAGGCACCGGCAGGCCCTTGATTTTTTAATTCTTATTTTCGGTTAATTAATTTTCTTTACTTTAATTTACTGGCTGTGTTGTTTACAGCTCAGTAACTCAACTCTGAACGATGGATCCCGAAGGGATCTAGTTCCTTCTCCTAGCCTCTTACATTGAGGGGATGCACAAGCATCTCACACATTCTATGTTGTTTGACTTGAACCAATGTGCTTGCACGTGTGCCTCTGAAATTGGACTCCGATGGCTCCCTCCAGGCCTTCTGTAAGGTCCCACACTTCCATGGGCGTTTCTTCTTGTAAGACCACGTCAGAGGCTCATGAGAACTTTGGATAAGAAGAAGGCTTAATTTTATCGCCAAGGAACGCATGCACCTCTCTGACTATGAACGAAGGACGCGATAGGATTCCTCTTCCAGGCTCCTACATTGAGTGGATGACAAGCAGCATCCCACACTGTTTCTGACTGTGTCTTTTGGACTTATGTGGCAGCCTTGCAGGGCTGTCACTGTGTGTTGTGTTTATTTTGGCTATATGATTTTAAAAACTGCCTGCCCGCCTGCCCAGCTGCTAGGTTGCCGCCATTGTGAAATAGCCGGAATGCGTGGGCTGGTCTCACGGTTCTATTGCTTACTTGTGCAATGCGCAAGCGCCTGGCATCATGCCCGCCTCTGCCTCTGCCTCTGCCTGCCTGCCTGCCTGCCCGCCTGCCCACCTGCTAGGTTGCCGCCATTGTGAAGTAGCCGGAATGCGTGGGCTGGTCTCACGGTTCTATTGCTTACTTGTGCAATGCGCAAGCGCCTGGCATCATGCCCGCCTCTGCCTCTGCCTCTGCCTCTGCCTGCCTGCCTGCCTGCTAGGTTGCCGCCATTGTGAAGTAGCCGGAATGCGTGGGCTGGTCTCACGGTTCTATTGCTTACTTGTGCAATGTGCAAGCGCCTGGCATCATGCCTGCCTCTGCCTCTGCCTCTGCCTGCCCGCCTGCCCACCTGCTAGGTTGCCGCCATTGTGAAGTAGCCGGAATGCGTGGGCTGGTCTCACGATTCTATTGCTTACTTGTGCAATGCGCAAGCGCCTGGCATCATGCCCGCCTCTGCCTCTGCCTCTGCCTGCCTCCCTGCCTGCCCGCCTGCCCACCTGCTAGGTTGCCGCCATTGTGAAGTAGCCGGAATGCGTGGGCTGGTCTCACGATTCTATTGCTTACTTGTGCAATGCGCAAGCACCTGGCATCATGCCCGCCTCTGCCTCTGCCTCTGCCTGCCTGCCTGCCTGCCCGCCTGCCCACCTGCTAGGTTGCCGCCATTGTGAAGTAGCCGGAATGCGTGGGCTGGTCTCACGGTTCTATTGCTTACTTGTGCAATGCGCAAGCGCCTGGCATCATGCCCGCCTCTGCCTCTGCCTCTGCCTCTGCCTGCCTGCCTGCCTGCTAGGTTGCCGCCATTGTGAAGTAGCCGGAATGCGTGGGCTGGTCTCACGGTTCTATTGCTTACTTGTGCAATGTGCAAGCGCCTGGCATCATGCCCGCCTCTGCCTCTGCCTCTGCCTGCCTGCCTGCCTGCCCGCCTGCCCACCTGCTAGGTTGCCGCCATTGTGAAGTAGCCGGAATGCGTGGGCTGGTCTCACGGTTCTATTGCTTACTTGTGCAATGTGCAAGCGCCTGGCATCATGCCCGCCTCTGCCTCTGCCTGCCCGCCTGCCTGCCCGCCCGCCTGCCCACCTGCTAGGTTGCCGCCATTGTGAAGTAGCCGGAATGCGTGGGCTGGTCTCACGGTTCTATTGCTTACTTGTGCAATGTGCAAGCGCCTGGCATCATGCCCGCCTCTGCCTCTGCCTCTGCCTGCCCACCTGCCTGCCCGCCCGCCTGCCCACCTGCTAGGTTGCCGCCATTGTGAAGTAGCCGGAATGCGTGGGCTGGTCTCACGGTTCTATTGCTTACTTGTGCAATGCGCAAGCGCCTGGCATCATGCCCGCCTCTGCCTCTGCCTCTGCCTGCCTGCCTGCCTGCCCGCCTGCTAGGTTGCCGCCATTGTGAAGTAGCCGGAATGCGTGGGCTGGTCTCACGATTCTATTGCTTACTTGTGCAATGCGCAAGCGCCTGGCATCCTGCCCGCCTCTGCCTCTGCCTCTGCCTGCCTCCCTGCCTGCCCGCCTGCCCACCTGCTAGGTTGCCGCCATTGTGAAGTAGCCGGAATGCGTGGGCTGGTCTCACGATTCTATTGCTTACTTGTGCAATGCGCAAGCGCCTGGCATCATGCCCGCCTCTGCCTCTGCCTCTGCCTGCCTGCCTGCCTGCCTGCCTGCTAGGTTGCCGCCATTGTGAAGTAGCCGGAATGCGTGGGCTGGTCTCACGATTCTATTGCTTACTTGTGCAATGCGCAAGCGCCTGGCATCATGCCTGCCTCTGCCTCTGCCTCTGCCTGCCTGCCTGCCTGCCCGCCTGCCCACCTGCTAGGTTGCCGCCATTGTGAAGTAGCCGGAATGCGTGGGCTGGTCTCACGGTTCTATTGCTTACTTGTGCAATGCGCAAGCGCCTGGCATCATGCCCGCCTCTGCCTCTGCCTGCCCGCCTGCCTGCCCGCCTGCCCACCTGCTAGGTTGCCGCCATTGTGAAGTAGCCGGAATGCGTGGGCTGGTCTCACTGTTCTATTGCTTACTTGTGCAATGCGCAAGCGCCTGGCATCATGCCCGCCTCTGCCTCTGCCTCTGCCTGCCTGCCTGCCTGCCTGCCTGCTAGGTTGCTGCCATTGTGAAGTAGCCGGAATGCGTGGGCTGGTCTCATGATTCTATTGCTTACTTGTGCAATGCGCAAGCGCCTGGCATCATGCCCGCCTCTGCCTCTGCCTCTGCCTGCCTGCCTGCCTGCCTGCCCGCCTGCCCACCTGCTAGGTTGCCGCCATTGTGAAGTAGCCGGAATGCGTGGGCTGGTCTCACGGTTCTATTGCTTACTTGTGCAATGCGCAAGCGCCTGGCATCATGCCCGCCTCTGCCTCTGCCTGCCCGCCTGCCTGCCCGCCTGCCCACCTGCTAGGTTGCCGCCATTGTGAAGTAGCCGGAATGCGTGGGCTGGTCTCACGGTTCTATTGCTTACTTGTGCAATGCGCAAGCGCCTGGCATCATGCCCGCCACTGCCTGCCTGCCAATGTGACTTTGCCTGGAGGAGCCTATGCCAATGTGACTTTGCCTGGAGGAGCCTATGCCAATGTGACTTTGCCTGGAGGAGCCTATGCCACTGTGACTTTGCCTGGAGGAGCCTATGCCAATGTGACTTTGCCTGGAGGAGCCTATGCCAATGTGACTTTGCCTGGAGGAGCCTATGCCAATGTGACTTTGCCTGGAGGAGCCTATGCCACTGTGACTTTGCCTGGAGGAGCCTATGCCACTGTGACTTTGCCTGGAGGAGCCTATGCCAATGTGACTTTGCCTGGAGGAGCCTATGCCACTGTGACTTTGCCTGGAGGAGCCTATGCCACTGTGACTTTGCCTGGAGGAGCCTATGCCACTGTGACTTTGCCTGGAGGAGCCTATGCCACTGTGACTTTGCCTGGAGGAGCCTATGCCACTGTGACTTTGCCTGGAGGAGCCTATGCCACTGTGACTTTGCCTGGAGGAGCCTATGCCAATGTGACTTTGCCTGGAGGAGCCTATGCCACTGTGACTTTGCCTGGAGGAGCCTATGTGCCACTGGAGTCCTCCCATCCACAGCGGCCGCACGAATAAGGTAAGTGTGTGCAGTCAACGCAGGGACACCTGAGGGTGTCCAGAAGTGGGGCAGTCTGAGATCTTACTTCCGAGTAAGCAAGCAGGCAGCCCCGTGTGCCTACTGGGGCGTGGGCACTCAGGACCGGGCAGATGCCAGTCCTGGGTGAGAGGGAGCCAATGGTGGAAAAGTATGATTTATCTCATGTTAATTCTTTCCCCCCCCCCCTCCTTCTTTTGCAGCCTATGGAACTCTTCGCCACTGCGCAAAGCGGACCCGTGATTCCAGACTGCCCATCTGCCCCAGCCACGGCCGCATGGAGGTGGCCCATCGATTCACGTCACCCGTACGACTCAGGTAAGAGGCTCTCTTTAAGAGCTGACCTGCGAGGAAGCAGGCAGCTCCATGTGCGTAATGGTTGGGCGTGGGCATTAAGGACTGGGCAGATGCCAGTCCAACGTGGGAGTGGGCTAGTTGTTAAAGTGTTATGTGTGTAATCCTTATTCTCCCTTCTTCTTTTGCAGCCTATGGAACTCTTTGCCACAGTGCCCAGGAGAGACGGTAATGCAGACTGCCCACCTGCCCGTCACTGCCCGCCTGGAAGTGGCATCTTATCAACAACGCCCTCAGGAGGACTATGGTAAGTGTTCTGTGAATGGGGGGGGCACCTTCCACCTAACTGAAGGTTGGCTGTCTGCCTGCTAACTTCCGAGTGAGCAGGCAGCCCCGTGTGCCTGCTTTGGCGTGGGCACTCAGGAAGGGCAATCCTGGGTGGAAGGGAGCTAGTTGTGTTAAAGTGGTCAACTAATATTCATTCTTTCCCCCCCCCTCCTTCTTTTGCAGCCTATGGAACTCTTCGCCACTGCGCAAAGCGCACCCATGAATCCAGACTGCCCATCTGCCCCAGCCACGGCCACATGGAGGTGGCCCATCGATTCACGTCACCCCTACGACTCAGGTAAGAGTGCAGGCAGAGTGGCCATATAGAAAAGAAGGCAGGGCCCCTACACCTTTAACTGTTGTGATGAAGAGGGAATCTCAGCAGGAACTAATTGCCTATAATGACACTGGCTGAAATTCCCTTTTCTCTACAACTGCTGAAGTTAGGAACCCTGACCTGGATTTGATCTGGTCAGCCTAACGTAGGGTGCTATTAGGAGTGAATAATGAATAACCCAAGGACAAAAGAAATGGTGATTCTCTAATGCTCCGGTAAGCTGTGTCCTGCCAGACACAAAAGGATAGCCAATCACTCTAACAATGGGCTCAGAAGAGTGATTTAGAAAGGGAGGGGTGCAGCAGGAGAAAGAGGATTGCGTCACAAACAAGAGAAGTGTGCCGGTGGGAGACTACTAGGACTTGCATGTATTAATTTAATACAAATCTTTATTTATTTTCCTTTCTTCTTTTGCAGTATAAAAGTATTCATGTAATATTCATTTTCCCCCTCCTCTTCTTTTGCAGCCTATGGAACTCTCACTGCCACAGTGCCCGGGAAAGGAGAGACTTTGCCCATTACATGCCAGCCTGCCTGCCCGCTGCTGATGCCACCTGCCGCCTTCCAGATCGTTCCTGCGAGGCGGGCCAGCCGCCTTCCTTGCACAAGCCATGGGACTAGGGGTCCTCCAGGAGAATCTCAACGAGTCCTCAACGCCCTCAGGACTATGGTAAGTGTTCTGTGAATGGGGGGGCACCTTCCACCTAACTGAAGGTTGGCTGTCTGCCTGCTAACTTCCGAGTGAGCAGGCAGCCCCGTGTGCCTGCTTTGGCGTGGGCACTCAGGAAGGGCAATCCTGGGTGGAAGGGAGCTAGTTGTGTTAAAGTGGTCAACTAATATTCATTCTTTCCCCCCCCCTCCTCTTCTTTTGCAGCCTATGGCACTCTCACTGCCACAGTGCCCGGGAAAGGAGAGACTTTGCCCATTACATGCCAGCCTGCCTGCCCGCTGCTGATGCCACCTGCCGCCTTCCAGATCGTTCCTGCGAGGCGGGCCAGCCGCCTTCCTTGCACAAGCCATGGGACTAGGGGTCCTCCAGGAGAATCTCACCGAGTCCTCAACGCCCTCAGGACTATGGTAAGTGTTCTGTGAATGGGGGGGGGCACCTTCCACCTAACTGAAGGTTGGCTGTCTGCCTGCTAACTTCCGAGTGAGCAGGCAGCCCCGTGTGCCTGCTTTGGCGTGGGCACTCAGGAAGGGCAATCCTGGGTGGAAGGGAGCTAGTTGTGTTAAAGTGGTCAACTAATATTCATTCTTTCCCCCCCCCCCTCCTTCTTTTGCAGCCTATGGCACTCTCACTGCCACAGTGCCCGGGAAAGGAGAGACTTTGCCCATTACATGCCAGCCTGCCTGCCCGCTGCTGATGCCACCTGCCGCCTTCCAGATCGTTCCTGCGAGGCGGGCCAGCCGCCTTCCTTGCACAAGCCATGGGACTAGGGGTCCTCCAGGAGAATCTCACCGAGTCCTCAACGCCCTCAGGACTATGGTAAGTGTTCTGTGAATGGGGGGGGGCACCTTCCACCTAACTGAAGGTTGGCTGTCTGCCTGCTAACTTCCGAGTGAGCAGGCAGCCCCGTGTGCCTGCTTTGGCGTGGGCACTCAGGAAGGGCAATCCTGGGTGGAAGGGAGCTAGTTGTGTTAAAGTGGTCAACTAATATTCATTCTTTTCCCCCCCCCTCCTTCTTTTGCAGCCTATGGAACTCTTCGCCACTGCGCAAAGCGCACCCGTGAATCCAGACTGCCCATCTGCCCCAGCCACGGCCACATGGAGGTGGCCCATCGATTCACGTCGCCCGCACGACTCTGGTAAGAGCCTGTCAGAGAGCTTACCCACGAGTAAGCAAGCAGGCAGCCCCGTGTGCCTGCTGGGGCGTGGGCACTCAGGACCGGGCACATGCCAGTCTTGGGTGGGAGGGAGCCAGTGGTGGAAAAGTATCATTTTTCTCATATTCTTCCCCCCCCCTTCTTCTTTTGCAGCCTATGGAACTCTTTGCCACAGTGCCCAGGAGAGACGGTAATGCAGACTGCCCACCTGCCCGTCACTGCCCGCCTGGAAGTGGCATCTTATCAACAACGCCCTCAGGAGGACTATGGTAAGTGTTCTGTGAATGGGGGGGGCACCTTCCACCTAACTGAAGGTTGGCTGTCTGCCTGCTAACTTCCGAGTGAGCAGGCAGCCCCGTGTGCCTGCTGGGGCGTGGGCACTCAGGAAGGGCAATCCTGGGTGGAAGGGAGCTAGTTGTGTTGAAGTGGTCAACTAATATTCATTCTTTTTTCCCCCCCTTCTTCTTTTGCAGCCTATGGAACTCTTCGCCACTGCGCAAAGCGCACCCATGATTCCAGACTGCCCATCTGCCCCAGCCACGGCCGCATGGAGGTGGCCCATCGATTCACGTCGCCCGTACGACTCAGGTAAGAGTGCAGGCAGAGTGGCCATATAGAAAAGAAGGCAGGGCCCCTGCACCTTTAACTGTTGTGATGAAGAGGGAATCTCAGCAGGAACTAATTCCATACAAATGACACTGGCTGAAATTCCCTTTTCTCTACAACTGCTGAAGTTAGGAACCCTGACCTGGATTTGATCTGGTCAGCCTAACGTAGGGTGCTATTAGGAGTGAATAATGAATAATCCAAGGACAAAAGAAATGGTGATTCTCTAATGCTCCGGTAAGCTGTGTCCTGCCAGACACAAAAGGATAGCCAATCTCTCTAACAATGGACTCAGAAGAGTGATTTAGAAAGGGAGGGGTGCAGCAGGAGAAGGAGGATTGCGTCACAAACAAGAGAAGTGTGCCGGTGGGAGACTACTAGGACTTGCATGTATTAATTTAATACAAATCTGTATTTATTTTCCTTTCTTCTTTTGCAGTATAAAAGTATTCATGTAATATTCATTTTCCCCCTCCTCTTCTTTTGCAGCCTATGGAACTCTCACTGCCACAGTGCCCGGGAAAGGAGAGACTTTGCCCATTAAATGCCAACCTGCCCGCCCGCTGCTGATGCCGCCTGCCGCCTTCCAGATCCTTCCTGCAAAGAGAGCAAGCCGCCCTCCTCGCACAAGCCATGGGACTTGGCATTCGCCCTCAAGGAGAATGTCACCCAGTCCCCAACGCCGCTGTTGGACTTTGCCCTGGATGCCAGCCTGCCTGCCCGCCCGCTGCTGATGCCGCCTGCCGCCTTCCAGATCCTTCCTGCGAGGAGGGCCAGCCGCCTTCCTCGCACAAGCCATGGGACTTGGCATTCGCCCTCAAGGAGAATGTCACCCAGTCCCCAACGCCGCTGTTGGACTTTGCCCTGGATGCCAGCCTGCCTGCCCGCCCGCTGCTGATGCCGCCTGCCGCCTTCCAGATCCTTCCTGCGAGGAGGGCCAGCCGCCTTCCTCGCACAAGCCATGGGACTTGGCATTCGCCCTCAAGGAGAATGTCACCCAGTCCCCAACGCCGCTGTTGGACTTTGCCCTGGATGCCAGCCTGCCTGCCCGCTGCTGATGCCGCCTGCCGCCTTCCAGATCCTTCCTGTGAGGAGGGCCAGCCGCCTTCCTCGCACAAGCCATGGGACTTGGCATTCGCCCTCACGGGGAATGTCACCCAGTCCCCAACGCCGCTGTTGGACTTTGCCCTGGATGCCAGCCTGCCTGCCCGCTGCTGATGCCGCCTGCCGCCTTCCAGATCCTTCCTGCAAAGAGAGCAAGCCGCCCTCCTCGCACAAGCCATGGGACTTGGCATTCGCCCTCACGGGGAATGTCACCCAGTCCCCAACGCCGCTGTTGGACTTTGCCCTGGATGCCAGCCTGCCTGCCCGCTGCTGATGCCGCCTGCCGCCTTCCTGATCCTTCCTGTGAGGAGGGCCAGCCGCCTTCCTCGCACAAGCCATGGGACTTGGCATTCGCCCTCAAGGAGAATGTCACCCAGTCCCCAACGCCGCTGTTGGACTTTGCCCTGGATGCCAGCCTGCCTGCCCGCTGCTGATGCCGCCTGCCGCCTTCCAGATCCTTCCTGCAAAGAGAGCAAGCCGCCCTCCTTGCACAAGCCATGGGACTTGGCATTCGCCCTCAAGGAGAATGTCACCCAGTCCCCAACGCCGCTGTTGGACTTTGCCCATTAAATGCCAGCCTGCCTGCCCGCTGCTGATGCCGCCTGCCGCCTTCCAGATCCTTCCTGTGAGGAGGGCCAGCCGCCTTCCTCGCACAAGCCATGGGACTTGGCATTCGCCCTCACGGGGAATGTCACCCAGTCCCCAACGCCGCTGTTTGGACTTTGCCCATTAAATGCCAGCCTGCCTGCCCGCCTTCCAGATTCTGCTGTGGAAGGAGAAATAAATAATACTAGGTGCTGCAAGAGACCATGTGGATTGGCTCTACATCAAAGCAGCCTTCTGGTTTAGAATTACATACTACACAAGAAAAGAACAATCACTTATCCTGCAAGATCCCTTCCCAGGCTAGGATCTGAATAGCTATTACCTGGGATCTGATTAGCTACTAGTGCATTTGGTAGCATTCCTGCAACCAACACCTGTCTTGTCATGTAAATGTATGGGTCCCTAAAGCAATTTACAATCACTTTACATTTTACAAATGAATAAGTGAAACTTTCTTCCCTCATTACCAATCCACACCAGGCAGGCAATGTCCCCTTCCTGAAGGTTTAAAATAATAAAGTTTAACCTTTGTTTTCCCACTAAAGCATTGCACCAAAGTTTGTGAAATTTTCAGCGTTTGAGCGGGCATAAGTCCTGTGCCATGTGAGCGAGTTAGAGCTTTGTAGCTCTTAAAACCAACCCATAAATCCCATGTGAAATGCCATGAATAAACCTTTGTTTTCCCACTAAAGCATTGCACCAAAGTTTGTGAAATTTTCAGCGTTTGAGCGGGCATAAGTCCTGTGCCATGTGAGCGAGTTAGAGCTTTGTAGCTCTTAAAACCAACCCATAAATCCCATGTGAAATGCCATGAATAAACCTTTGTTTTCCCACTAAAGCATTGCACCAAAGTTTGTGAAATTTTCAGCGTTTGAGCGGGCATAAGTCCTGTGCCATGTGAGCGAGTTAGAGCTTTGTAGCTCTTAAAACCAACCCATAAATCCCATGTGAAATGCCATGAATAAACCTTTATTTTCCCACTAAAGTATTGCACCAAAGTTTGTGAAATTTTCAGCGTTTGAGCGGGCATAGGTCCTGTGCCATGTGAGCGAGTTAGAGCTTGGTAGCTCTTCAAACCAACCCATAAATCCCATGTGAAATGCCATGAATAAACGTTCGTTTCCCACTAAAATGTTGCACCTAGCTTCCGGAAATTTCACACACATTTGAAGTGAAGTGTTCCCTGCAATGTGCCAAAGTTTCCCGTTTGTATCTTTGAAAATAAAAAAATGGGAGGCAAAACTGTATTTTACCCCACTGCTACCCAATTTTCAACAATTCATTGCCAACACATGCCTGGAGCTAGCTGTCTGAAATTTTACACACATATCAAGGGAAGTGTTCCCTGTAATGTGCCGAAGTGTCCTGTTTGTATCTTTAAAAATAAAAACATGGGAGGCATAACTGCATTTACCCCACTACTACCCATTTTTCAAAAATTCATTGCCACACCAGGCAAGCACCCACGGTTCTGGGATTTCACACACGTGGGTCCCAAGGTACCACCTACAATGTGGCAAAGTTTCATGTGTGTAACTTTAAAAATGACCGAGTTATAGGCATTCCATGTTATTTATTAAAAAATTAATTGCCACAAACTGCATGCACCAATCTTTCTGAAATTTCTCACAGATACCTATCCCTAACCAGTGTACAATGTGCCCAAGTTTCATCCTTCTGTCTTTAAAAATGAAAAAGTTATAGGCGTTTTTGTAAAACAATAATTTGCTATAGGAAAAAGCATTCAAAATGGCGTCCGATCCGGATCGGAAAATCCGATCCGCGGATCGGAATCGGATCCGATCCGATCCGACACAAGATCCGATCCGATCCGATCCGATCCGACCCCCCAGGTCCGATTCCGATCCGCTATCCGATCCGATCCGGGGGGTCAGTGCACATCCCTAATAGCTATCTTCTACTTCCATTCGTGAAAGCACAGTTCATTTTCCTGCCTGGGTAAGACACACTATATTTCTGAAAATGTATTAAAATGTTCAACTGCAATATAAGAATATAGGATAATTATAATATTATGGCAGTACAGACAATAATGGAGTTGTTTTCCATGTCAGTTGTTACAAAAATGATACCCCTAATAAAAAAACATTTTTAATAATAAAGTCACATTTCATGTGTCCAATCTTGTTTGTTTTTATACAAATATATAAATGGATAAATCTCATAAAAAGGAAACTAAAGAAGGGTATGAAAAAAGGAAAGGGAGGTAAAAGAACAGTCTATTTTGATTTAAGATTTGGAGCTAGTATAAACAGTACATATTGCCCCAGTGGGCTCTTTGATTGCACAAACTGGCCCAATATTTAAGCCATAGTGGGCTGAAGCACATACCAGCATGTGTGGGTGGCCATTCTGAATATCTTGTATCGGCCAAACCTGGGCAGCATGGGTTTTGCGAGCGTTAAACAGCCCTCACATAACCCATGGCCTGTTCTAGGGGTATGTGAGGGTTGTTTAACCCTCACACAACCCAGGAACCCGGGTTCAGGTGACAGAACAAGCCATGGCTTCAGTATTCAAAAAGTGCCCAGCACATGTTAGGTTGTGGTGGTCATGCAAACTGGGTTTCTCTGTGGCACTTCAAATAGCATTAAAATGATATAATAATAATATTTAGCTAACTGTGCAATAAACATGGAATGGGTTAGGCTATTCATGAATAATGTGCAAGGAGGCACAGTAGGTAGCAGTTCTGCACTTACAAAAGGACACTTGCCTTACTTTTGGATTTTCATACAACTAAGTTGGAGGATCTTGATGGTGAGAACAGACATTTTGGCATATAGAATTCAAGCAGCAGCATTGTACTGCAGTACTCAATAAGGAAGGTAGAACAGAACCTTCATTAGAGGAAGCAGCATTTAAACTGAAAGTTCAATTAAAAAAAACAGCTAAAATAAGGTTAAAAATGAAAAATAAAAAAAGTTTAGAAGTATGGGGCTCATAAGCTTCTTTCTCTAAAACCCATTGTAATTGAACCATTCGGCTCCCATTCTTCCACTGAGATTATAATGGCTCTCTGCTATCTAAGCATGTGAGACTAATAATAGCATCCATCCTCATAACCATACCATTAAGGGTGAAGATGACAGCAGGAACATGGAAAGAAGAAACAAACAATATACGCAAATCACCCAGTCCTAGCAGAATGAGAGAAATATGGAGTTTTGAGGCAAAGGATAAAAAGCCCCCAACACAGTAGGAAGCATCGTTGTTCACAGCCTCTAAAAAAGTGAAAACAATGAATCTGAAAAGCAGCTGGACAATATAGGCTGCAATCCTACACACTTAGGTTAGAGAGATGGCCTTGTGGGTTGGTGATTCCCAGGTCCAGGAATTGGGGTGTTTGCCTGTTCTGGATGGGGTTGCACTCCCTCCGAAGGAGCAGGTCCATAGTTTGGGAATGCTCCTGAATCCATCTCTGTCACTGGAGGCCCAGGTGACCTCAGTGGCCCGGAGCGCCCATTATCAACTTCGGTTGGTACGCCAACTACGCCCATTCCTGGATAGGGATAGCCTTGCCACGGTCATTCATGCACTGGTGACCTCACAACTAGACTACTGCAATGTGCTCTATGTGGGGCTACCCAAGTGTGTGGTTCGGAAGCTGCAGCTAGTGCAGAATGCAATGGCTAGGGTGCTCACGGGGACACCTAGCTCTGCTCATATAAAAACTGTATTAAAAGAACTGTACTGGCTGCCTGTTAGCTACCGAGCCACATACAAGGTTATGCTGTTATCCTACAAAGCCCTAAACAACTTGGGACCACCATACCTAGCAAACCGCCTTCCCTTATATAAACCTGGATGACAACTATGATCCTCAGAGGAGGCCCTACTGGCCATTCCAAGATGAACGGAATGCCACCATGAAGAACCTCGGCAGCGAGCCTTCTCTGTAGTGGCACCCACCCTCTGGGAAACCCTCCCTCGTGCAGTACAGGAGGCAGAAAATGTTGCAACTTTTAAACGCCTCCTGAAGACATACCTTTTTACACAGGCTTTCCCTGGTTTTTAATGTAGCTTGTTTTATACTGCCTTTTTAACTTTTTGGTATTTAAATTTATATTGTTGTTCTTATGGTTTTTAACTGTGCACTGCCCAGAGAGCTTTGGCTGATGGGCAGTATAAAGACGTAATAAATAAATAATAATTACTGCAGTATCCGTAATTACTACCAGTGGGAATTTCAATAAACTTGTAGCCAGTCACATTTACCCTAGACAATTTAAATAGTAATAGAAGACAACTGAGGCAATTTCTTAAAGACTGTATTTGGTATAAAGAGTATCTGAGTAGAAAATACGTAGACAAAGTGTGAAGAGAGTATGTATATGCGGGTGTGTGTCTGTATATTTAAGTGAACCTGTTTTACCTGTTTTAAAATGAATGAATAGGTGGAGTTAGGGCTGATTGATTATGTATATTTTAAGTGGAACTAGGCTAAGCATATACACATGAACTTTTCATTTTTGAGATTCAGTGAAACAGTTTTATACAATCTTGTAGGAAGTGGTGCTCAGGTTCCAAAAATGCCGTAAAATGTGAGAAAGTACAAAATACAAGGAAAGGAAGAGGACACAGAAGGCAGAAATGTTATCCGGCTGTGACAGAAAAAAAATCCAAAAAACAGAAGAACTTCAGAGAATGAAGATTAAAAATTTGGGGATGTGAAATCACATTATTTTAATAGCAGAAATGAAATAATGCTAGGGTGACTATATGAAAAGAAGGACAGGGCTCCTGTATCTTTAACAGTTGTATTGAAAAGGGAATTTCAGGAGGTGTTATTTGTATGCATGCAGTACCTGGTGAAATTCCCTCTTCATCACAACAGTTGAAGTTGCAGGAGCTATACTAGAGTGACCAGATACAAAAGAGGGCAGGGCTCCTGCAGCATTAACTGTTGTAATTAAGAGGGAATTTCACCAGGTGCTGCATGCATACAAATGACACGGGCTGAAATTCCCTTTTCAATACAACTCTTAAAGATACAGGAGCCCTGTCCTCCTTTTCATATGGTCACCCTAAATAATGCACTGATGGAATGGTAAAAAAAACCATATGACATGAAGCAAAAAAACCCAATCCATAGAACATTACGTATTGTTTAAAAGCAGACCCAGTTTGTAGTGTTTTATGACCATAAGAAGTCAAGGACCTCTGGATTAGTGGGATTCATAACACACACAAGAAAGAAAGAAAGAAAGAAAGAAAGAAAGAAAGAAAGAAAGAAAGAAACCTGTACTGTGGAATTCCCTGCTCTAGGTGATCCATCAAACTCTTTCCTTGTTATCTTTCATTGCCTCATTAAGGTGGTTTTATTCTGCCAGTCATTAATATATGTGGTGAATCTGTCTAAGGTTTTTTAAGCTGCCAGCCCTCTCTGATTATATTTTAGTAGCTTGAATATAAGATTGTATAATTGTTTGTTGTTGTTCATGTTAGCTGTCTTGGGCACTTTTCAAAGTAGAAAGGCAGGAGAAAAGAATACCTAAATAACTGGATGAATAAATAAAAGGTATAAGAGGTTAAATGTTAAAATCTGGCAAATTTGTAGCCAGCCATAGGAGCGCTGATTTGCAGTAGACAAAAGAAAAGTGCACTTACAAATTTGTGTTGTATCTGTAATATCCCAAATCATAGGGAAATGCTTGGAATGAAAGAAATGTAGCTTTAAATTTGAAGATATGCTATCTGAAAATGTCAAAGGGAGATGAAGCAGCATTTAGGTATACCTCAATAGTGCATATAATGACCCTTAGATAAGAGCCCCTTCCCTTCCAGCTATCAACTGCTTTTTGCTGAGTTCATCAGAGGGAGAGGAAGCAGCAGCCCTGCCATTCTGCTTAGATCCAGTTCCATGACCTGCTGAATTATTATCTGCTGAATTTTGTGACTAAGGTCCCCTCTACAAGGATTCGCTTTTGCGCCTGGTTAGGCGATTATGCGCATAATCGCAGAAGCGCATTTACGCCTAATCCCTCTGCAGGAGAGGTGGCGAGAGGCGGCGAAGCGCATTAACAGATGTCCAAAATGCGCTTTACAAGTAGTTAATGCACATAAGCGCTTATTCACACAGTCAAAATGCGCTTTAACAGACGGAGCAAAATAAAACTCGTTATTTAACGCGCATTCGATAATGCGCATAATCGGGGAGATAACGCGCCTCTACGCCCGATTTGCGCTCCGTTCTTGTAGAGGTAATTTTTTTAATGCGCCTTGAAAGAGCTTTAAATGCCTCTTGTAGAGGCACCCTAAGAAAAAGTGCTTGGGGTTGCTTTATTCCTTCTCCCTCCCAATCCCCTTTCTTTCATGTTGTGGCGTTTAGACTGAGAGCTTTGGGTGGGTATTGATATTTTAAAGGCATTCTGAGAGCCATTTTCAGTTGAAGGTCAGGGTAAAATGCTATAAATAAATGAATAAAAAAGAGATAACAATAAACATGTTAACAGCATGAGATTATTTATTTGTGATCTATATTAATACATTTCAGTAATATTCTAGAATCACAAAACATTGGTTTAAGAGGGAAAAGGTTGATTAAAGCAAAATCAACATGTTTCAAAAAGTATGTAAGTTGATAACAGCACAATCCTATACATGTCTACTCAAAAATAAGTCCCATTGAGTTCAGAGAAGCTTACTCCTAGAAAACTGGGCATTGGATTGCAGCCTAAGGTTCCTGCTTTTACTTCTGCACTATGTAAACAGTAAAGACATTGTTCAGTATCACATACTGTGTTTCCTTACAACATAAGAAATACAGCAGCCAACAATACAGCAAATAATATGCAAATTCTAATATAAAATCAGCTATACTTTGATTGTTATACACTTAAAATGAGCACACTAATAATGAAATCATAAGATGATGGGCTGCCCAATATGCCATTAGATAAAATGATCCTCATAACACCTAACTACATTTTGTGCGGTGAATTTATTTCTAATCTTTTACTGACAATGACAATGCAAAGAGAGCTACCCATGAGTCACATATTTGCCCCTAACAGCAATAAAGTAATATGCTATGACAGCCTCCCATTCCATTTAGAAAATCATTATATATGTGCAACAATACAGTCACTGAAAGAATCTCACTATAGATTGACTCTCTATATTGGCTTGTTCATTTGAGTGTGCACTTTAAAAAATGTGCGCCCAAACGCTTTCTTTTTCCGTTCAAGCTGCGAGGAGCTCATAATTGAGAACATGAATGAGGTGGACTGAGCATCGAAACGGAGAACTTGGAGAACATCACAAGATGAGATTCTTCCCTCCTTAGTCCTAATAAGTTCAATGAGATTTACATAGATGTGCAGTAATAAAAATGAATAACCTGTCACTGCCATACCACCACCCTGCCAGCAATTGTGAGCCCACCTTCATCACAAACTGTTTAATAAAATTGTGCTTTTCCCCCTCCTATGGCCAAAAATGGATTTGGACTCACAACTAATACATTTGGACTCACAACTAATACATTTGGACTTTACTTGGAGACATGGCAGTGGGGAAAACATGTGCACCTGCACTTAAATATTTGCCACAACATCACTGTGAATAAGAAACGGGGGTGGGGGATTGTCTACAGTTTTTAAGCTGCTGCATCTCAGCCATCTTTCAACTGGTTTCTCTAACTTTTGGACAACTTGTACCCCTCACTGATGAGTTCTCCCTACAACTTTTTATAGTGATAGGACAAAACATCTCTTTTTGTTTTTATGAGGAATAGAATTGTTCTGGTTTTATAACCAGAAATGTTTCATGTCTTAATGATAGAGAGACTCCCACAGCTCTATAATTATACACTCTAGGACACTATTGAATTCATTAGACATCCCAGAAAGTGCCAGGAAACATCGAGTGTAAGAATAAGCGTATATTTTTAAAAATTCTAAAACAATTGAGGCAGATAAAATGTTCAAAAAACAAAGGGGAATGCTTAGCAGCAGCTGGCAATACACTTGGTTCAAACCCAGTTTATAGCCAAAGGATCAGGGGAAAGAGAAAAATTGTGGCAAAAGTGGTGGCAAAATTGGCCAAGACAACAAACAACAAATAGCATTTCTAGAGGAAAATATAGATTATGCACACATTAAACTACACTGATCTGGTTTCTCTCTCAAGAACCCAATTCCCCTGACCTTGACCTGAAAAGTAAATGGTCTAAGGTGAGCAGAGATAAATGTAATGTTCTGCATTTAGGGAGAAAAAATCAGACCCACAAATTTAAGATGGCTGACACCAGGCTTGAATACAATGCATATAAAAAAGATGCAGGGGCTTTAATAAATCAATCACAAGTAAGCATGAATCAGCAGTGTGTGGCAGTGGTTAAAAGACTAATGCAATTCTAGGTTGCGTTGACAGATATATAGCAACCAGGTTCAGTACCACCATTACATAGGCTGACCATATGAAAAGGAGGACAGGGCTCATGTAACTTTAACAGTTGTAGAGAAAAGGGAATTTCAGCCAGTATCATTTGTATGCAATTAGTTCCTGGTGAAATTCCCTCTTCATCACAACAGTTAAAGTTGCAGGGGCCCTGCCTTCTTTTGTATATGGTCACTCTAGTATAGTGCCTGCAACTTTAACTGTTGTGATGAAGAGGAATTTCACCAGGAACTAATTGCATACAAATGACACTGACTGAAATTCCCTTTTCTCTACAACAGTTAAAGTTACATGAGCCCTGTCCTCCTTTTCATATGGTCAGCCTACCATTACATGTTTACTTTGTTCCGACCTCACTGGGAGTATTGTGCCCAATTCTGGGCACCGCAGCTTAAGAAGGATATTGACAAATTGGAATGTATCTCAAGGCGGATTACAAAATGGTGCAGATTTAGAGACCAAGCCCAGTGAGAAAGGTTTGAAGGAGTTGGTTATGTTTAGCCTGGATAAAATGTGATAGAAATGCAATGTGATAGCTATCTTCAAATATCAGAAAGTCTGTCACATAAATGATGGTGCAAATTTGTTTTCTATTGTTCCAGACGGAAGACCCCATACAGCAAATCAATAGAATGATGTCAACTAAACATTATATTCTGTAAGGGATGCTTTAAGGTGGATTCCTGCACTGAGCAGGGGATTGGACTGGATGGCCTTATATGCCCCTTCCAACTCTACTATTCTATGATTCTATGGTTCATTAGGAAGAATGATGGTACAAGGTGCTTGACCATGAAAAAGAATTAGATATTTTAAAGCAGAAATTGAATGGCCGCTATCAGAGATTCTGTACCAGAGGATTTCCTGTATCGGCAGAGCATTGGAGTAGATGAAGTTTAAGATCTGTTCCAACTCTATGATTCTATGATCCTCAAACAGAACACGACAACAGGCAAGCCAGACCCCATAGCCCCATTCAGACATTGATCCATTGCTTCATGATATATGAAGTCATATATGAGTGCCTTAGGGCTTCTCTAAACAAGTGATTTATTACATAGTTGTGATTGGTCACCCATGGAAGTTTGTGGGTCCATTACATGTCATTGTCAACCTCCAGGATGTCTCCTGAACTTTTTCTCTTTTCTCTCACTTTCAAAAAGATAAGAGATAAGTATAATAAAAGTTAACGGCACTATATCAGTAATGTGTAAAGCTGGTATAGTGCTATAATGTGCTATGAACTTGTCAATTCAAACCACATGTCCCCCTTGCAAATGCTTGAGCACATGTCTCAATTGCATGCATGGGGAGTGCGTAGTAGGTCTGGCAGCCCCTCTCCTTGGAATAAGCCCAATCCATGCTGATACAGTCCATCCAGAACTAGTGAGAGCAAGCAAGCAAGCAGCTTTGCTTTCTCTTAGCAAATGTTGTTACCAACCTGCCTTGTCGGATATCAGTAAAAGCTATTATTATGGATCAGCACAAGATTAGGTTGTTTAAAATAATAAATGAATGAATAATCTACAGTTATTAATTTTGACTGGCTCATCTCTTAGTTTGTATACCTCTGATAAAATGTATCAAGGAAATAAAGTAGGAAAAGTACAACCTTCAAACAGGGGATTATATATGTGTGAATGTTTGCTTCTATGTTCATTCACGTTGTATACATGCCCAGTTAAGGCACTGGCAAATGAAACTGGGTGAGGAAAGGAACAACTTGCCAACTTTCAACATGTCATTTGGCAGATGGTGGTTCTTGCAAATGCCTTTTGGGATCTCATTTGCACTAGAGTTTTCCAAAGAAAGCACATGAGGTGCTAGAAGGCGCGCATAGAGTGGGTGTCATAGCTGAAGATATTCCAATTTATAGTGCTATAAAAAAGCAGCATGACAAAAATATGATTAGGAGAGATGCTGTAAGTACAGCATGGAGATGAATTGAGGGTGGAAATCAATTAGGGGTAGATCAATTTGGGCACTTTGAAAAAGATTTTGTATCCAGATAGATCAAAAGAAAGTCAAACTCCCCACCCCTCATAACCTGTATAACAATTCAGCATTCTTTGCCTCAGAAAAAATCCCCTAAAGACTATTGGAGGAAAAAAAACATAGCCAAGCAGTTCCCAGGCATGGCACATGTCACTGCATCATTATCATCTTAATAAAAATACTTTGGATGCAGTCTTGGCTCTAGGGAAGTAAATGACCAGCTTTCATTGATTTTAATGGGAATGGGATTTTACCCTTAGAATGTAGCTAATGAGTCATGTGTTCATAATGCTGCATAAACACTAACTATTAATTACTCTTCTTTTTCTAAACAAGCCACAAGCAGAAACAGGCTTATTGGAACTGTGCCATCAGCAGCACATATAAGCAACGTAAGAATCTGGTGTAGAAAATGCCTAAGTGATTTGGGGAACACAAATATCACTGAATATGCAATAGAGCTGTTCATAATGTTATTATGAGGCATTCTATCAGAGATCTTTGAAAATATAAAAAGTAATAGAATAATTGTTTCTGCAATTTTCCAATCATTTTAGTCTGGCTATTTTTGCTTTCTTTCTTTTCTTTCTTTCTTTCTTTTTTTCCCTCCATGAAATCACAACTTGATTGCTTTACAGCACAATTTTTGTTTACAAAAATTAACACGATCAATAGAAAACATCTGTGTTCCAAACTGCTCTGCAGTGCCATCAGAAAAACATTCATTACAATTTCAGAAATAAAAATGTTAGACCTGCTGTGTGCCAAGCAATATTCTTCACGCTTCTGATGATGGGAACATAAGATATCAAGTAGATGAGCTCTGAAACTTTGAACTTCTGTTCACATGATAATTCTGCACAGAGCTGAATAGGATCCCTAGGCCAGATCTAGACCAATAAGACATAACACTTTGAAATGGTTTGAAAAGTGTATATGGAGTGTGTCCTGGGCCCCAACAGTTGTCAATACCACTATAAACCGTTTAAAGCAGTAGTGTAGATCCTGCCCAGGTTTCCTAGTTTGGGGGGGGGATACTTGAAAAAGGATGAAAAGAAGAGTGATTAGGGAAATTGAAGACTTAGGTTGCAATCTTATAGTACCCTGAAAGGCATCCCATGGATCATAAGATTTCCTTCTCAATGAGCAGACCTCTCTTTCTCCATAGGCGTAGAAAAAGATGCACAGAAGGAGGTCTTCCCATTGTGGTGGTGACTCCAGAGCTGAGTATCCATAGGATCCTAAGGGCCCTCAGTATCCCAACACACCACCCAAAACAGTCCAAGAATTACCAGGTGCTGGCAAAGTTAATATTCCTCTATTGGTGTCAATGAGAGAGGTTTTTTTTTTAAAGGACCATTGGTGGAAAAAAGACCATTAAAAAAGCTGCCACTCTAAATCTTACCATGGCCACAACAAGCCAGCAGGACACAGGAAGAGATGGCAGCTATGTCACCGATTCTCCCATCTAACCTGCCACAGAACTGTTCTGTTAGGCCCAAATTCATGTCATGAATTGCATGAATGCAGTTCACATGCAGGGACGTTTTGGGTTATGTAAATCGCAGAACCTGCTATGGTCCTGAAAAATATATCTTCTCTGAAGCAGTTATTTGCATTTCAAGTGAAGCTTTCCATTCCTGCCACTCTTCATGGTCCCATGTCTGCTCAGGTACAGGTATATATATGAAGCATTTGCTCTCTCTCGCATTTTCACACACATCTCATACACCTCACAACTGATGGAAGAGGAAGCCACTGATTTGTTGCTCTGCTGGCAGGGTGCATTGCTTTTTGGTTATACATTCTTAAGGAATCTGCCAGGCCTGCTGTGAGGAGTACCAGGCTGGGAGAGAAGCCACCAATCATCCTAGGAAGCCTCTTTCCCTTGGAGATAGTCCCGTTTCTGTACATTTCTCTTCAGAAGACTTTCTCCCCCTCTCTCTCTTTGACTGTATGTATGAGACTCAATTTGCTATCAAATCTTTTGTGCTCATGTTGAAGCTGAGAGCTTGCTCAGTTTGTTCCAGAAGTTAGGCCTGATGTCAGATTACTTACATTTATTATTTTGTGGGGCTTTTTCATCAATAAGACTACTGATCCAAATTTATTTGGTCTGAAAATCTTCATGATATGAAATTATATAGAATCTCTGCCTTGAATTTTTTTTAATCATTTGCATGACAATCAGCCAATTGTCATGCAAATGAATGTTGCAGTTAGCTAGTTAATGCATGGAAATTTAGGGAATAGCTAGCTTTTTTTCCCTTTCCTCCTACCACCTGACCTTTTCTATTGCTGGGAACATATGTGTTATAGAACACCAAGAAATGGCCTGGATGGACTTTGTCTGAAACTATTCTATCTATCTATCTATCTATCTATCATCTATCTATATATTGTTCTTTAGTTCTGGATACATAAGTCAAATAATAAGTCATACATTTACATTTAGTTCCAATTTGAATTCCCACCCGGATTTATTATTACTAATCATTAACTTGCTTAAAACACACCCTGGATTATCCTATTACAGACCATGATTTCTTTCACCCTTGTTAGGAATGGGACCTCATTTCCTTTAACCTATGTTATCCATAGCTCTGTATATGTTGAGGGAGGCATTCTCCCATGTTCAGTTTTATTTAAAAAATCAATGAATTTCTTCCACACCCCTTTAAGTTTGTCTTCATTTAGTTATCCTTGTGCTGTCCTTATATACCTGCATTTTCATGCAAGACACTGTGTGTAAACCATTTTAACTTTTTCTTCACCCAAGAAGGGTGTGGTTCCTTTTTTTAGCCTTTGTGTGCATGTTGGACTGATAAGCACTCATTCGGTTCTGCCTTTTGTTTTTCTCTGCTAACTGCCTTTTTAATAGGAGGCACCAATACCAAATAATTCCCCTCAGAAACAACCCATTATCTTAGCATAAGAAGAGGAACATAGCAGCACCAACAACAAAACACCTTAAAAGGACTTTCTTTAGTAAAGTCCTATTCATAGCCTGTTCAGTCATTTGATTGACCATAGCTCCCATCCTCCTGGACAGAGCCCTTTGCATATATGTCCATACATGCATCGGACACCTTTCAGAATGATACCAGTCATGTGTCAGCCAAGGGGTCATGGTCAGCATGCACATTGGCATTTAGGTGCGGGGCTGGCCAGGATGGTCTGGATAGCCCCTTCACATGTTTGGTAGCCATGAGTACCAAACACCTGAATAGCAATCTTATTTTAAATGAAATGAATATAGTGTGCATGATTAGATGGAGCTACGTACTGTACTATCAGCCATTATGAGATAAATCATAATTATTTAATAAACTGAATACCAAAATTGATGAACTATTGATTAACATTAGGCTTTTATTATCTAGTAACAACAAATACACTGCGGTGACACATACATGGTAAAAAGAGGAAAACATTTGGGTGTAAGAATAATTACAGTATTTTCTAGTAATAGGCTACAGAATTGGGTGGGGGGATGGAATCCAACATGATTTCTTATGGAAGTGTGTGTGTGTGTGTGTGTGTGTGTGTGTGTCTGTGCGTTATAGCAAAATCATAGGGCTAGCAAAACGTGAAAAATAGTTTTGTGTGTGTGTTATACACCCCCCCCCTATTTTTCACATTTTGCTAGCCCTATGATTAACTTAGTTGGAAGTTGTTCACACTGAATACAGACTACTTATAAATGTCACCACAGGTATATTTCTTCACCAGAATGTGTGTTAGCTATTTAGAACCTTTATTGCTCTCTGCTCAGGTTCATGTTGTGACACTGCTGCCTGGGTCAGCCTGTCAAGCAGCACGAGTCTTTATTTCAGCTAGACGAGCAGTGAAAATCTCAGGTGGAAGCTAAAATCTACTTACTAAATTTTAATGAAGGGAAAATTGGAAGGGAAAAACTCACAGGGGAAAAAAGTCAACTTGCCTTTCTCCATATTCATCTGCAAGTTATTCTTGAAAACATCAACTATTCTTGAGTAGACTGTCCTCACTATTCAATATTTTATGTAAAAAGTTCATTCTTACTATTATTGTGTCTTAGAATTCTCAGTGTATTGGAGGAAAGGGCTTTTAATTAACAACTGTAAGGATGCTTGGTTTCTTTGATTTATCTTTGCTATTTTCTTATAACTTTAGCAGTCTTAATTACTTCTTAATTGCTTGATTTCCAATTTAGGAATTGGCTTGGAATTTGGGGAGGGGGAGTTTCTCATTAAATAATTTTAGTTGGCAAGAAGTTAACAATCGTCATTTGAGACAACTGAATTACCAAAAAGTCAAAGAAGGTAAAAAAAAAAAAATTAAAGTAAAATAATACGTTGGACTATATAAGAGGATATAAGAGTGTGCATGCTTTTTAAAGTTTCACAGAACTTTTCACTGGTCAGATTGGCTAGGAAACCACCTAAACTACAGTGACTGAAAACACTGCATTGCTCTTATGAGCTATCTACAAAGCGGAAACATACATTGTTGCTCATGGGGTATTTCAAAGGTTAGGTCACAACAGTAGAATGTATTTGCATTTCATAAAATAAATCAGCACTTGCAAACTTTGAGACAACCGTAAGTCCAGGACTCAGGCTGATTATTTCAAATTTATGTTTGAAATTCAGTAGCTTCTGAGGATACCAAGAATCAGACAATCAGTATCATTCCAGTTTAAGCTTGAATTCTTAATGCAAAGCCTGTCTGGACATCTCAGCAGGCTGGCCTAGAACTTCCCAGGAGACTCATCAATATCTGGTCAAGGAATAAGTAGAGGAGCTGAGACAATTGAGATAAGCAGAGCAAGAAAAATCACACTGAAAGGTTTGATCGTGGCAAATACAATCATCAATGTATTTGGGAGGAAAAGGGATTTAACTTTTTGGATTACTTTTGAATTAGTCTCTACCTATAAAGTGGAAAGTATGTGTGTGTCACATATGTCCGGAAATGTTTACCCACTTCCAGATGAGTTAGAAACTTGGCACAGTGACACGGTGATAGGTCTGGCTGTACAATATACCAGAAAAAACTAAAAACATGACTTTTTGGGGTTTATATATTTTTAAAGAATTTAATAAAAACCAAGGCTTATGTCTACAACTCCCAGCATGCCTTGTGCAGAACTCCCAGCATGCTTTGGGCAGGAGGCCAGACTTACTGGCCTTTGGCAGCCATTGTGAGTACACAGGCAGGTGGCTGCTGCGTGTCTTTCACAACCTGGCTCTTAAGGTTGGTCTCGAACAGTCAACCCAATTCCACTTAAAGGAAACAGCCCACATAAATGGGCTGTGGCCATTTGCAGTGCTTCCTCCCACCCTCTGTGTGGTTTTAAAATTGTGACTAGATACAACAGCATGACTTTGAGGGGCCAAACATGCTCAAAGGCACTGTACCCTGATATTGCTGTTTTCTCAGAATCTGGGGGAAGCAAGTGCACAACTTTTGTCCTTAAGAGGAAGGGAGGAAGGGAAGGCACTCTGCGCATGCCCAGAAACAGACCCGACAAAGGGGGGAAGTGCCCGGCACAGCTCCAACCCTTCAGTACAGGCTCCAGATGGAGCACTTGGTGGGTGAGAAGTGCAGGATGAGGCGATCCCAGCAGGATTGGCTGGAGCTGGGCATGTCCACTGACAGCTGCTTACATCCCCTCCTCAGTGATGCTACTCCTTCATGCTCTATCCAGGAGCAGCATCAGCAACAAGAGGACAACTCAGAGGATGTGGGCATCTGCAGGCTGCTAAATGCATGTTGGGAGGTGTAGTACTGGTATGTCGAGTGGCTGGTTTTAAATGAAGTAGGGGTTAGCAAACTAGGTCACTATCTCTCAGTCCTATCTCAGCCCCCACTTTGCTGACCTCTCAATAACTGTCTTTGTTATCCTTCTGACTTTCCCCAACTGTCACTCACCCCACCACCACCATTCCATTCTAGCCTCAGCTATCAGTCCTTCCTCCATTCATTCTTCTGTTTCAATAGTAAAGTCAGGCTTTTACATAACAATAATAAACTTTATCCAGTAATTCTTGCATCTTTCTTGGAATGTTGTGGTTTAGTTATAACAGGAAAAAATGTCCTGCAGCATAAAAAAGCTCATCAAGTTAAATGAACCTGGAAAGTATATATTTTTTAAAAAAAATCACTTGGCACTTAAAAGCCATTAATGCAGCCACCAGGCCAGCCTGCCTGGGAAAAAGAAATCCTTAAGCAGGGTGCCACAACTAAGGCCCCCTCTACAAGGATGCGCTTTTGCGCCCGGTTGTGCGATTATGCGCATTATCGCAGACGCGCATTTACTCCTAATCCCTCTGCACGGGAGGCTGCGAGAGGCGGTGAAACGCATTAATAGATGTCCAAAAAGCGCTTTACAAGAAGTTAATGCGCATAATCGCTTGTTCACACGGGGAAAATGCGCTTTAACGGCCGGAGCAAAATAAAACTCGCAATTTAACGCGCATTCGAAAATGCGCATTATTGGGGAGATAACGCGCCTCTACGCCCGATTTGCGCTCCGTTCTTGTAGAGGTAAAATTTTTAATGAACCTTCAAAGCGCATTAAACCTCTCTTGTAGAGGCACCCTAAGAAGGCCCGCTTTCCCACGACACTTCAGATGTATTCAAAGATTAACGTTATTCAGAGAGCTAGGCTTGCGCTTACAACTCCCAGCATGCCTTGGGTGGGAGGGAAGTTTGCATTTTTTTAGCTGGTAGAAAGAGTATTGTATGTCCTGACTGTTTTTTAAATTTAGATGGCTGCTCCAGCCAAAGCACAATGGGAGGTGTAGGCATTTCAGGCAAAACAAAAAATGTGGTTTATCACAAAGCTTTAATTTAAAATATAGTTCTTCTTAACACAATTTTCCATTGATTCTAACAAGACAATTTACTAACTCAACCAACCAAACAAACAAACAAAAAAACCCAACCAACCTAAAGATGAACAAGTTGCAGAGAAATGTATTGTTTTTCATATAAATGTTATAAACATTATCCACAGACCCGAGCAACGCTGGGCATATCAGCTAGTCAAATATAAAGGAATGTCTGCCTTTAATCACCTGGCTTACTTTTGACATTTAAAAATTCTCTATTCCATTTTAAGAACATAAGAACAGCCCTGTTGGGTCAGATCAAAGTCAGTCTAGTCCAGTATTCTGTTTCCACTGGCAAGTAGGGGCCTGTCTTCATGGCACCGCTTCACCACTCTTTCCTCCTGAAACCCTATGGTATCACTGCTGCAAGGTGGGGGCAGGAAATCCTCATGCAAGGAGGATGCATGGGGATTCCTGGCAGTCATCCGGGTACTGGAGCCCACCCCCTCTCTTCCCAGCTTCCAGCAACCAGTCACTGGTTTCCATCCACCCAGGAAAGCCTCTGATCAACCCCAGAGCAAAGTCACATGGCAGAAGGGCTATGGTGACCTTGGTAATTTGGGGAAAATTGGGGCATGTCCCCAACTTTTCCAATGCGCAGCTTCATGGAAAAGCCCTGTCGTGGCTGCAAATTGGCAGCTGTGTCATATAACCATTGCAGTGCCGATTCACAGCCACAGCAGAGCTCAGAAGAGGTATAGACAGCCCTCAGGTGCTGCTGGGAAACCCACAGCCAGAACATGAAGAAATGGAGTCCTCCTTTCTAGTGTTTGTCCTGGGCATGAACACAACCATCCTCTCCAGCATCTGGTATTCAGAGATACACTGCCTCTGAACATGGGGGTTCCATCTATCATCATTCCCTCTGTATCCAATGCTTGGGCTATGGAGTGATGATGCTTATGAAGTCATAATGACACCATCTATGCACAATGGGGGAAGTATCTCCAGGCTTCAGGGAGCCAGAAGGTTTGCAGAATTGCCAAAAAGAAAACCATTAAGAGAAAACCCTAATAGGAAAACCAAAAAAGCCAATGAGCACCAAGCCTGCTGGCTGAGCGGGTTGGAAGAGAATGTAATGGAGGTGTTATAAATTTATGCTATACCAAAACCTGTCTTTCGATTTCTTGAAAGTTTTCTTCCCTGGCAAAAGAAGCTCCCATGTTCTGCCTCATTTTCAGGGTGCTTTAGGATTTTGTTTTTAATTTCTTTGGATGGCTGATAGTGCAGAGTGAGTTGTTCTTTCTGTTATACATCTCTGCAAGCTCCTTTGCTGCCTGCACTTCTTTATCAGAAAGACCTTGTGATATCTTCCCCTGGGGTTGAAATGAAGCACAGGAAGCTGAGGAGGCTGCAGACCACCAGAAAGGTGTTTATACAATGCAAGACAGAACACTCACACACTCAGCCATCTCACAAGTAAGGTTAAGGCAAGAAGCCCACACCCAACACACAAGAACTACGGGAAAAAATGAAAGCATTTTTTTCTATCCAATTGAATGAGGATGGTAAAAATAATAATATGCTGAATACATGTTCAGCACATCACTATCTGAAATCCTGAACAGCCACACTCCATGCTGCAACATTTTGTTGCAGGTTCCACTTGTATTTACTAATAGCAATCTCAGTTCTCCAATTGCCTGGCCTTATTATGCTCAAATGGCGCCATTCCACACACAAGAGGGAGGCATCTGCATCTTAGCTCTGCAGTGAAACAAAAGGCAAGTATCCATATTGTGTCTGCTTTTTTTCCCAGCGGGACAAATAACAGTTTGCAGGAAGGGATATCAATTGAGGATACCACATAGGGGAAAGGGTTCACCTCTCCCCAGCAGTGCCAATCTAACCCACTTCTCCTGTAGCTGCTTTTAAATTAAAAAAGAATGATATCAGGAGCTCGTCATGCAGACCTCCCATGTGAGATGTCATTTGGCCTTTAGAAAGCTGACAATACAGTGATATGTCACATCAGTCTGTCTGGTTCATTCTAGAAGACACCTGCTCAACGCAAGTCTTGCTAACTGGTACAGATATTCAGGGAGATGGAGACTGATTTCCTTGAGTCACTCACGCGTATATCAAGCAGATCAGAATTCAAGAACTCATGCAGCTCTGTAATCCTTTCTTTATATCATTTTGCACAGGGAATGAACTGCATGGTGATATAGCTGTGTTTCAAAAGTAAAGTCTAGTTTGAGTTGTTTAATCTTTTCCCTGGTGGTTGCACCTCAGTCTTTTCTCAGAGAGTATCCCTACTAAAGAAGGAGTGAGCTTCCTAACTTTCTCAGCCAATAAATGTACCAGCAACATCTTACCACTTACATCAATAATGCAATTCGGAGTGTAAATAGGATCCAACTGAAGATGAAGCCTAAGCCAAATTGGGCTCCTTTGAATTGTTTCTGTTGCTTCCCAAGGAGAAGCAGGCTTCCTTTCAATGTGACCAGAACTGAAGATTGACCGAGCCTGAGTCTTCTTTTACAATTCAGCTTCAGAAAGGCAGAAAGTATATCTCAAAAAAGAGTGTATTTTTCCTTCATTTCTCTAAACACTGATGTGGGGAGTGGGGTTGAGTGACTGACAGGTCCCCCTTCTAATCATATTACACATTTTACCATGGCCTCTCCAATTACTGTGCTTCAGGAGAGGGCAAGGATGGGACATACAATACTTACAGATTTCACTACAAGAAATGCCTTAAATTGGTTTTCATTCATAACTCCCTGCACCTATCCTTCTGAAACTTTTCGCATATCTTACCTGGAGAGACCTCTATGATATGTGCCATTTTCATACAAATTGCCCCCCTCCCCCCCAAAAAAAGCCCATGGGAGGAGGGAAAGGGAAGCTAATCACTCACCCCTCCCCAATTTGAGGACTCTCCTTCCACATAAGCCAATGCTTCTATCCTGAGACTTTGAAGTGTTATTACACAGGACTACTTCATGTTTCCTGTCATTTTCAGAAGAATGGTCCACAAGGAACATCCTTTTATTGGATACCCTCAAGATATAAAGTTTGCTCTTATTTATCTGGAACTTGGCTCTATCATCTCAGAAGGGGTAACTAGTCCAGAAAATTTCATTCAGTTCTTCAAAGAAATAAAAAAGTTACTGATAGTTCCACCTTTTTTTAAAAAATAATAATAATCAAAATACAGAGGTGTATAGCACAACTACTACTGCATCTATTTTTCTGATATTTGGTAGTCCTAATCTGCTCCAAAGGGGCTACAATTCCTTCAAATATTGTGTACTTCTGACAAAGAAGAAAAAAGTTACAGCCATTTTTTTTCTTTCACATGATAATCAATGGGAGGCACAAAGCCCCGGTTTTCCAGGTTCAGTACCTGAATTGAAGCAGATGTTCTCCAGATTGGTCTGAGCAGAATCGGGCTATTTTTCAAAGTGACAAATTGGGGTCTGAGTTGAAGCTTGGTGTCTGTGCATATCTCTATCTGAAAAGGATAAGAGCTGTGATAGTAGTGATAAGGAGAAAATAACAAGACAAGAAGGCATCTTCTTTTAAAACATTAAAATCTTTCCCAGCTGAAAAAAGGACAAACTCTAGCACACCAATGGTAAAATTGACAATATTCCCAAAAGGACGGCAAAGAACAAATTGCTAATGAAGAACAAATAATCTGCTGATCCCAAAAGGGAGCCAAACCTTTGCCAGCATTTCAGTCAATCCCTCACAGAGGCTCCAGGGCTTTGTGAGCATTCAATGCAAGTGCTCAGAAAAGCTCCCACGAAGTGTTTGCAAAGTGGCTACCACTGTCTTCTCTTTCCTATGCCTCAAGGCTCAGAAATATGCCTTCAGACAGCAAAAGTGGGTGGGTGTGCTTCCAGGTCCCAGTGGAATACCTTTTTCCATCAGGATCTGGAAACAGAGATGGAATTACTTAAAAGACCCACAATCACAAGTGGGAAATTGACATTTTGCACTTCAGTGTTAAGTTGGATCTCCTGAGGTAGAGCTCTATAGTCTAGGCATCACTGATTAGAAGGTCCTATCTCATATGTCCTTCTCACCTCACAGTAAGCCGTACAGGATTTCTTCAATGATCACAGTGTGCAAGAAGATTTGTGTAGGAGTGGTATGGAAAATCTTTCTTCTGTTGAAGGCTGCATTCCCTCAGAGGTTTTTTGAAAGGTGCTGCATACCAGCTGCAAACCAAGGGCTCCTCTAAACAAGCAATTTGTTGCACTTGCATACAACTCCATGAATGGCCTGGACATCTCCCATGGCATCCATTGGAAATTCTCCCATGAAAAGAACTTTTAAAGTGGCAATATCGGAAAAAAGCAGTATCTTCCACCACTAGGTGGTGCTGTAACAATGGAAGTGAACAGAGCATGCTTACAGGGGAAATATTCAATTCAAACCATATGGTCACCCCTTTCTGTCCATGTAATGCAGCCCATAACAGTCGTGCCAAAAAGCAGGGAGCACAAGTGCCCCAGATAAGCAATGTGATTTTCCCTTCATGTAAAGATGCCCCGAGCCACAGACAATAGTGGGTGGAGTTTGCAACATTGCAGGATTATACTGCACTGTCTCGTATGTGCATGCTCTCTCTCTCTCTCTCTCTCTCTCTCTCACACACACACACACACACACACACACACACTGTCACCCTATCTCTCAGGCTTTGTGCCACTTATCTCCTTTCTTTCTTCCATCACATCTGATGTAGAATGAGACAATCCTTCAGACATCCTGATTCAAAACGAATTAGTACTTTAAAGATAAAACCCATCACTTTCAATTGAGCCCAAAAACTAACTGGAAGCCAGTGCAAAATGACGCTCAACATCTGGGTTCCCTACAGCTGCCTAGCTGCTACATCTTGTTTCTGAACAGTTTTCTAGGGCAACCTCACGTTAGAATATGTTACAGTATCTGTTAGTAACCAGAACATGTGTAACTAGCAAGATCATCCTTCCATAGGAAAAGTTGTTGCAGGCATGCTCAAAAATTCTGTATGACTTCTTCCAGTAGTTTCGTGTGATGTTACTATGATGGGGCGGGCAAGATGGAGCAAAACTTACTTAGTCCTAATATTCAGGAGTGATTTGAACTAGCAAAAATTGTGCCTCCAAAACCCATTCCATCCAGATTTCAGATGTATACCATGGTTGATAGTAGCAAAAGCTGTAGAGAACTTCCGAATGCCAACAGAGATGCATTCTCCCTACCTGGGGCAGATCATTCACCAAGGTAACCAAAGCAAATTCCAGGTGATAAACCAGACTGTAATGCTAATACATAAACAATCTTTTTTTTAAGTAGTGCATCTTAAAAGGTTGGTTTTTTTTTTTTTTTGCATAATGACGATAAAGGGAAAGAGTTGGAATTAACTGCTAAACTGAATAAAACTTTACAGTCTGCCAGATGGCATTTGTCTGAAAGTCCTTATACAATCCAAAGTTGCTAAAAAAAAAAATTAAAAAACAGTAAAATCAGCCTCCTTAACAGAAGTTTTAATATATCACCAATATATCCCAATTAAAGAAGAAAGAAGAAGAAGAAGAAGAAGAAGAAGAAGAAGAAGAAGTGTCCAAGAAATGTCAATCTGTCAACCTAATTTGTGTCCTAAAAGAACTCATGAAAACTTGAAGCAAGACCTCTTAAACAAATAGAACAAGCTTTGTTGAATAAGAATCAGCATGGCTTTTGTAAATGAATATGTTCAATAGATTTGAGATAAAATACAAAGTTTTGCATTGGTTATCGCAAAACACCATACTGTTGGCTGTACCTGTGAGATCAGGGAAGGATCTACACTACTGCTTTATAACGGTTTATAACAGTATTGACAATTGTTGGGGCCCAGGACACATTCCATATACCATTTTCAAACCATTTTCAAAGTATTATATCCTGCTTGGTGTAGATTTGGCCCATTACTGAGATCTTAATAACAGTTTGACATTTCAGAAAGCATCTGTGGTGTATATTGGGTTGCTTATGGGGGAGAATAATAATGTTTCAATTATTGAAGAATATATAAAGCTCCCTGCTTACCTGGGAGCCATGTTGTGGGATGGGGATGCAGCCCTGGTGGGAAGGAAGAGAGCAATGGTGCAATGATGGACTGAAGGGACAATCATCTCCCTCTGGTGTGCCTGTCACTTGTGAAAAGCTTAGCACTATCATCACCAACTCTCCCACCCACCTCCTCCAAGGTAGCATAGCTCTTGCTGTGGACTGAGGCCAGTCGCCAGTTAATGGAGCTGGGAAGGAATTTTATCAGCACATGATTTGGTGCTGCAGTGTAGGGTTTTTGCCTTATCCATGGCAAGAACACTAAACCAAGTGTATATAATGGATCTCTGCATGGCAGGACAAGTACCAAGGGTAGGTCAGCTACAAAGGCTTGCAATTCTTTGTGAGGCAAGATATTCATTTACAACTTGGTAGGCATGGAAGCCATTGCTTTGGATCCATTTGTAAGGGAGAGTGGGATTGGGGTCCCCATTCTCCCATGAGGGGGTCCTCATAAGGGACCTGGGGAGGCATGGGCATGAAGAGTCAGTCGCGTGGGGGTGGGTAACAATCCTGCCACACCCCAGAGCAATGGAGAAGAGGCTCACTTGAACAGTCTGTGCTGTGATGTGGGCATCTAGCTCTTGACTGGTGTGCAGGCCAAGGTGGAGAGATCGGACAGCAGGCAGGCCGCTCAATTAATGGATCCATGTCCTAAGCCCCTGCCAAAATTCTGTTATAAGCTGACAGCAATGAAGTTGTGTCCAGTTGTTTAACCCAAAGATGTCACTGTGTTGTCTGTTCCCCCTTTTCCTGCCCTTTCACAGAGGGAATAGCCACAACCAAACATTGTATCTCACAATCCTTGTTATCAGTGCATATTTTTAAAAGAAGAAGAAGAAGAAGAAGAAGAAGAAGAAGAAGAAGAAGAAGAAGAAGAAAAAGAAGAACCGTTTGTGTAGGGATTTATTTACAGTCAGTATGCCAAGTATAACACAAGGTCGTATAGCATAACATGTGAAAGGAATCTCTCCAAATGCTGTTGCTTCCATAGTTTATATCTTTCCTGCCCCCATCTTGAAAATTGTTATGTGGCTTGAGTTACTGTTCAAGTTTCAAACAGCAAAGTGTGTTAGAAATCTACATCCTGTGTCATTGTGATAGCTAAATATTCACGGAAATTATCATGTTACAGTGTACATCTTTCTTTGTCCCTTTGAAAATGGTAAAGCAGAAAAGTCTTCCCCTTATGAAGGTGAAATCATCCCACATGGTACAGTCTTCACGTAAGTACTGTACCACTTCAGAGAGCACATATTGATCTGGCCTCACACAGGTTTGTCTTAACTCTTCTGTGCATCAACCTGTCCTGTTTTGTTTTTCATTTTGTCGATTACATCATTTCTCCACCTATTCCTGTTCAGCAACTTTCAGGAAAAGGTCTTCCTTCCAATCACCTTTTTCTTTCGCCATTGATGCAGTTTGTTCTCTAAATGCTAGGTGGTGGTTGACTGATGAGCCATTAAAATATTCATGTGGGAGTGTACATACTATCATCCTGTTCCCTGACAGCCTATAGTGCATAGGCTGGCTGGAGCCTCCAGTGAAGCTAAAATGGTTTGTGCTATGTTCCCATTAATGGCGGAATGTTTGTTTTGAAGATCAGCACACATTAATATTTAAAGTACTCACCACTCAGCACATACCTGCAGTACTGCCATACTTCCTGAGACATCAAGAAGACAGCTGATAATGGTGGGAAAGATCAATCTCCTGTGGATGTACACTAAATGCTACCACAGCAAGAACTTTACTCTTGCTTAATATTGTTATAGCATTTGTCTAGACACTTCTTTCCACTACAGATGGTTTCCCTATATATTTATTCCATTACTTTGAACCCACAGACAAAAAATAAAAAAAAATTAAAATCATGGGGACTATGCAGAATAGAACCAATGACAATGGACTTTCTAGAGTGGTTTCCCCCCATTCCCATGGCAGCAGCTCGCGGCTGTCTCATATTGCCAGGATGAGAAACAGACACAATGTAAGCAAGCCAGCTGGGAGCTACTGGTGAAGGAAACTACAGAAAACCCCAAGTGTATCCATGGATCACTTCGATGTGATTCTTGGCTGGCATCACAATCATTCATGCTAAACTGAAAAACCTCATTGGAATGAAGTTTTGTGAACTTTCCAGAGATGTAAGCGTATCTGTAAAGTCAGCTCTGGTGCTCCAAAATGTTTGTTCTGTTCATTTTCCTTTCTCCTCTCTGCCCCTCTAAATTCCATGTCAATATTTCTCACCTTACAATCAGCGGGCAATCTGGCTACAGGAGAGGGAAAGTTTTTTAGACAGCGTACAGAATTTTTTTTAAAAAAACTTCCTCACTGCAAGGCTTATTGTTATTATTATTATTATTAATAATAATAATAATAATAATAATAATTTCTATACTGCCCCATAAGGGTGATTACAACAATTCACAAAAATACAAAATACAACAATTTATTTTTAAAAAAGATTGGTGGAAAGAACTGAAAAACAAGCACATGCAGACTGTAATTCTTCATAGTTACATAAATATGTAATGTCCAGGTAGAATGGTGAGCGAGGGAGGAGGATCCAAATGGTGGTTGGTTCTCCATGCTGTCTCTCCTAATAATAATAATAATAATAATAATAATAATATATTTATTTATTATGATGTATTTAATGATGTATTGGTTTTATGTGCTTTTAATCAGTTTTGTATTTTGTGTTTAATGCTGTTCCCCACCTCGATCCGTTGGGAGAGGTGGGTAATAAATAAATATATTATTATTATTATTATTATTATTATTACTACATAAACCTGAATTAGTGTTGTTGTTGTTGTTGTTGAAAGAAGTTAATGAAATCAATTCTAAAACAAATCCAAAACAAATAAAATAAAACCACCCTTTACCCAATGAAAAATTGTCTGTTGAAAGGGAAATTGCGAGCAGGTATGATGACAACTTGCTGTTTCCTGGCAGCTTTTTTGCTATATTTTGAAAATATTAGGAGGAAAAATTATCGCAATGAAAATGTCATCAAGATGTGCCACATTTGTAATTATACTTAATGTTTTGTTTTTGTTTTATGACTCTCACTACTATCATGATTGCTATCTCTTATCAGCATGTTTTCATGTTTGTTTCATTTTTTTTAAATGGAGCTCAGGTCTAGCCCTGTTGTGAAGAGCTAATATGTGAATAAGGTGGAACAGGTTTTCTTGTCCTGTCACTGACTTCACACCTGCCCAGGTCTTCCTCAGGACTTCCATCCATTCAGCAAAGGTCTGAAGAGGGATCCTGCTGTACTCATGGAGGTTCCTCCACATGATTGGGAGTTGCAATTGTTGGAAAGTCTGATGTGACTTACAGCAGAGTTGATTTATACAAAGAAAGTGTGGCAGCACAGCATTTAGTATTGAAGGCAATAAACACAGCCTAGAGACAGTTTAAAAGAAGTTTAAATCAACATACTTTATCATCATATACTCCTTATCAGAGAAGGCTATCTAACAGTGTTAAATGACAAGCACCTCCTAAAGCTAGGTGCATTAGTGTAAGTGAGTGAAGGCATAAGATATAGTTACTTGCTTCCTTTAGGTGGAGGTTGCATGGTCCTTGCTTGTTGCAGAAGCAGACGGAAAAAGAGGAAGAAGGAAGATGAAGGGGAGGGAACAGGAAATAGGAACTGATCGAGCTACAGGACATTATTTATCGCTCCCTAGTGTCTGGAAGCATGTGGAGTTGTTCCTATTATCCAACACCGATGACGCCGGGTTCCCTGTTATTGGAAGAACCTCCACAAGTATAGCCATCTCCCCCAATGCACAGAGGTGGTGCTAGACAGATGCACAGCATTGGGGGTGACATTTCCTTCTCCACATAGAAAGCTAATGATCAAAGGGGGTTAGGTCTGTCTTCATACAGTCTATCTGAGCTGCACAGAGTCTATTCAAGCTAAGGATACTGCAGTCTGTCTGCACACAGTGGCTCAATTCGGATGACATATTAGGCAACGCAGGGGTAAATAATGTACTGACCGTGTGTTAGGCAGGAGGAGCTTCACAGACGACATGCTGCAGCCAGCGCTGCTCAGCACCAGCAAACGCCCCAGCTGCTACGAACTTGCAGTGGCCATTTTGGTTGCAGCCTCTCCTCCCTGTGTCCTCCAGCCGTATCCCAGAAGGCACCGTGAGTTCTGCCATCTGCGTAGAGTGGCCAGGGGCGGGGGTTTGGCTGCTCTAGGCAGCAGAACTCTATTCCAAAACGGAATAGTCCATGAAGTGAGAGGGGCTGAATTTGGACAACACTTTAAACAACGGGGCTTCAGGCTAAACAACGTGCAAGACTGTTGTTTCGCTCCGTTGTTTAAAGTGCCTGATTAACGTACTGTCAGTTGTGTGTGCATTGTGTGTTGCCCTCCAAACGACATAATAAGCAACACAACTGACGATTGTTCCCCCCCTCCTCCGTTGCCTAATGTGTCATCCGAATTGAGCCAGTGTGTTGAAGGCCACGAGCCCTGGTTTACAGCTCACTTGGTTCATGGTCCAAAAGCCAGGATTCCTAATTGCATGTCTGTAGCCTAAGCATGTGCAGTTAATAAATTCAGAAGAAGGTGCGAAGGCTGGGAGCAGGGATAATGGGTACAATCCCATTTTTCCCCCTTTCATGCAGTGAAAAGGGTTTAGGAGAAGCTCCTGTGCAAATAAGCCTTAAAAAAACATCAATGACTGCAACAGCTGTTATGGGGAACAGATTTGCTGTTTCTGTTTACATTGGCTTTGTGGCATGGATATTAACAGGACTATATTAGCTTAAATACAAATACACAAGCTTAAATGATGTGCGGATCACAACCGCAGCCTGCATTGTTTACGAATAGAAGCAATTTGGAAGGAAATGGCAGAGTGAGTGGCTTTTTTCCCTGACATAGTTCAAGCATTTCCGCCCCTCCTGAGTGCAGAATATATCTCAGACTTTGTTTTGCTTCAAGAGATGGTATTGTTGGAGGTGTGCTGAATTTGAATGAATATATATTGAGGGAGCTGTTCAGATTGAAGAGAGGTGACTACAGGCATGCCACAAGGGTACTACAACCAATTTTGTTCAATTGATATAGTATCGTGAGGGACGCTGATGAAATTTGCTGATGGCACAATATACAAAAGGGGGTATGGGAAGGGTCAGTCAACATAAAGAGAGGATACAATACAATTTAGAAAGCTTTGGAAAGTGTATGAGCAAGGGCAGGGAACCAGTTTATGCAATTCAGTGTTGAGACCATAAAGTAATAACCTATATGCCCAGTGACAATAAATAAATAAATTATAAAAGGTGTAACCTCAACTGCAATGTGTTTCAAAATTCTAATCAAAAGAAGGTTCCAAGGCAATAGTGTTTAATTTTTAAAAACTTTTCAGCCCACGGCTTTTCAGAATTGAAAAAATGCACCCCAAATTTTGGTAAAAATTCAGATGGTATAGTTATGCGATAATTGCATCAGCTGAATGATTGAATGTCCCACTGCAATACCCAGGCAAAATGGAGAGAGCACATTTGTAACACAGTGCCCAGGTTTTGACAACTGTATACAGAACAGCATATTGCACAGAGAAAAATGTGAATCAGGATTCAGGAATTAATCAATATAATAGAGTCAATGATTTTCCACATATGAAAGAAATAGAAACTGGATGAAATGTAGAAAAGATCAGTTCTTATGCATTCATTTCCTTCAGGAACTGCATTGCTGAAGGGTAATAGATTGTGGTGAATAATGCTGGAGTGCTGGTAATCTATGAATTCTCTGTATAGCTATTGGTCAATTCATACAACAGGAACTGCTTTAGCACATTCTTATGATCCATGCACGTGTCCTCTACGTTGCCTCAGGAACTCTGTGAGCTGATTCAAACATTCAGCCATTGAGCTTATACAGTTCGTGTGTATTTGGGGGGGGGGGACTCCACATGAAAATTGCACTCCACATCAAAATGTCATACTTTTAATGTCAGACATGATTTTCATGTGGGAAGGGCTACATTGAGACAATTTAATCTCACTAAACACTGAGGTTGTACAGTGATAAGAGAAAGCTTTGCAATCTCTGTGGCTTACTGTCTGAATTGACCCTAGTCGTTAAGTAAGAGTGTCAATAAACGTAGTCTGTTCCTGATATTCTATTGCAGGAATTTTATATAGCACAGACTTCCTTAGGAATGTAATTACATTATGAAAGTGTCATGGTTGTCATTCCCATAGTTCTACCCCACTCCACTGTGGCAGCCTTCCCAGTGTACTTGGCATTGCCTTACAAAGCACCTGCATGATGTCTCCTCTCTTACTTTTACCAAAGCCCTCCTCAAAACTTTCTTTTTCAAGGAAGCCTTTGGCTCAGCTCCCTGGTTCCCATGGTGTATTACGACTAAGCATGTAAAATAGGCCAGGCTGCTGTAACTGAAACCTGCACTCTTGTATACTAGAAAACACCATACTCACAGATCAGACAATACAAATATTCAACAACAACAACAACAACAAACAACAACTTGTATCAAAAGGTGACCTTGCACTAGTGAACTACAAGACAGGTTGCCCAGTTGCCCAGTTTTTGCAGAACCCCCTTACCCACTATAGCCCCCTGTGCCCACTAAAAGCTGTTCCTGGGGGGGGCACTTAGGAGCAGAGGACAGCAATAGGTAGGAGGACTGTAGCAAAAGCTTTCTTTGGAATAAAATAAATAATAATAATAATAATAATAATAATAATCAAAAATAGTGCTGGGCTGAAACCTGCCCCCTATTTCAGTTTCCACATACCCTTTTTAAGTGTAACCGGTTGCTGAGGGCCCTTCTTCATATTTTTTAGTTTTTTAAAAAACAATAACACCCGCTTCCTCCAGTGTTTAGATGAGCCCAGCAGTTCTAAGTGAATGCCTACTGGAGACCATGTGACCTCACCCTCTCCAATAAGCACTCCTGGGCTCCTGAAAATGTGGGGGTGTTTAAAAAGAAGAAGAAGAAAAAGCTGGCTACATGTAAAAAGGAATGTGGGAAACCTGTTCCCCTCCCCAAGGAGAAAATTCTCTGAAATCCTCACCTCTCCCAGCCTCTTTTGCCTGAGTTTTCATTTTTTCCTTCCTTCCTTCCTTCCTTCCTTCCTTCCTCCCACCCCCACCCCCCATGAAATGCTGAAAATGGAATGGTTAAATTTTTTGGCACAGCACTAATAATAGATTGTGATATGAGGAGATGACAACATGGGCTATTTCTCATATCAGCATCAAACCTGTCAGCCCATAGGCAGCAAAGGAAGTTTTAACATTTATCCCGGAACATACTAGCTCCCCCCCCCTTTTTTTTTTTTGGTTCCTGGATTTGATTGGAAGAGACAGATTGAACTTGTGATTGCAGTTGTCCTTGTTACTAATATGAGGTGGAAGTGGGAGTGTTCCTGAATAGTTTATGTCTGTATGTCACTTGATACATTTGCTAAAAGACTCACGACAATCATCACTTTATATCTGATACATTTATGCAGTTCTGAAACTTACTGGGATCATCAGGCGGTGTGGGATATCATAATTAGCTTTATCAAATAGCTAATTTATTCATACAAAGCTCCTTGATGCTCTGAAGCACTATTTCTCCTCTATAGGGCTGATCTGTCAAATTTGATTCGTATTTCATTCATATGTTAATTATGCTATTTCTGGGTGCTTGTGTCTATCCATACCAACAGAAAAGCCCAGAGAAAACATGCAGGTAAGATACAAACATTCATTTTAAAGGAATCAATGTACTAATCCTAAAATGCTTTGGGTTCAATTCTCCAGTGTTTTGTCCCTTTTGTCCTCAATTACCCCATCCCTAAGTGCATGCATACTGGTTGGAAAGTGTTATCTAATCAGAATGGTAGGATTTTACAACCACATTAGAGAAGTACAAGAGATCTTAGTAGGTGTAAGTCATTGAACAATCAGCACTCCTACATGTAAAATCAACTCTAGATGATTTACACAGTGTATAAACTCCCACCAAATATCTAAAAATTGTAACTCATTAAAACAACCTTTATTTAATCTTTTCTGTTTCTCTTGAGAGCTCCATTTTTACTGGAAAAATGCCATTCCCATCACCAGAACTCAGTTTACTAGAGGCTAGATTCCTATGAAACATCCTTAGAGCAATCTTTTCATAATATTGTACAATTGCCTCTCCAGTAAGGGCACAATCCTATATTCGTTACTCAGAAATAAAGTCCCTCTGTGTTGAATGGGACTTACTTCCAGGTAAATGAGTATAAGATTGCAGCCTAAATCAAATTCACAATGTAAACTTATATATGAATGTTCACAAGTAAACACCATTAAGTTCAATGGGACTTACTCCTAGGTAAGTGTATATGGGATTGTAGCAGTATTCTGTTGGGATCTATAGAAGAGGGAAAGTAGTATACATTGGAAATAGGGATGCATGGTTAGAAAAGGCACATTCAATTTAATATAACTTATGTTGTTAGTTATCTTCTATCTATATATGTATATATCCATCTTCTTTCTTTCTTTCTTTCTTTCTTTCTTTCTTTCTAGATAAATCATATGTTTATATGTCCTCAATGGACATGAAAACCATATATCTAGTTGTTTTAGGCATAGTGAAAATGTTGACCAGCATCTTGAACCAAAAAGCCGGCAAATCAAAAATTTTAAAGATATACTGCTTCAATACCATTTAATTGATTTCAACCACACTTCCCAATACGATTCAGCATTGCAATGAGCAGATTTTAACTATCTAACATTCATGTTTTGACAGTAAAAGAAAAATAGAGCCCCAAACATTGGGGGGATGCATATTAATATAGGGGGGGGGGGGGGAAAGAGAACAAACACAGTTTGAAACCAGGGAAAATTAGTAGGCTGAGGTATAGTCCTTCTCCGTTCTGCTGCGGGGCAGCTCCAAATAAGAGAGAATGGAGAGAATAGCCCCTCCCTACGGAGGATATGGGGTGGACCATGGCAGAGGCCATGCCTATGGGTGCCAGTAGGTGTAACTTCGCTCAGGTAGGGTGGGCACAAAGTGCCCAACTGTGATAGCTGTGTAAGTTTGCTTGAAGGCATCTCTGTATCTGCTTAAAGGCAATCCCAACCCATGTCTGTGCAAAGTAGGTCCATTCAATAGTAACATATATTCCTGATAAGAAAGCGGGATGGTTCCTTCGTAGTGAGGATTTCATAAATTAACATATTGGGACTAGGTAAGAGTCTTCCAACAAGTGATACAGATCAATAATCCCTGGAAGGTTTTGTCATCCATTGTCTTCCATAGGTGTTTTACTTAGACTGCAATCTTATGATCCCTGAGAGGGTGTCCCAGGGGCCAGAGGATGTTTTAGATATTCCCTTCTAAGAACAAAGAGCAAGTTCTACCCTTGGAGAGGGAGACCCTGCCTCACCTGTGTCCCCATGGCACTGTGGAAAAATCTGCAGCCAGTCCCTCTCTGACAGTGCTTCCAAGAAACTCCGATGTTGAAGAACACAAAAAAGAGGTGTTCAATTTAGGGGCATTCTCTGTACAGTATATGTCACCTTGGGCCTGATTATGTATGTTAGGCCTCCTCCACACGGGGCGTTTAATGAGCCTTGAAGGCTCATTATAAATTTTACCTACACACGAGCGGAGCGCAAAACGGGCGTACAGGCGCGTTATCTCCCCGATAATGCGCATTTTCGAACGCGCGTTAAATAGCGACTTTTATTTTGCTCCGGCCGTTAAAGCGCATTTTCGCTGTGTGAACAAGCGATTATGCGCATTAACTACCTGGAAAGCGCTTTTTGGGCATCTTTTAATGCGCTTCGCCGCTTCTCGCCGCCTCCCGTGCAGAGGGATTGTGAGTAAATGCGCCTCCGCGATAATGCGCATAATCGCGGAACCAGGCGCAAAGGCGCATTCTTGTGGAGGGGGCCTTAGTGATGGGAGCTAATGTGGATTATATTTGGGGTAAGGATCTTGGTCTCCGTTACCTTTGGACACACTTCCCGAGCTTGATGTCAACGGTGGTTTCTGATCATTAAGAGGATCAAATGCAAGACAAATTCTATTCATTCCTCCACAGTTTGTGTTCAGCATGCTGAAATCCTCTGAAAATCATGTTGCTGAATTATTACTTCTAGCAAGCCCATCTAATTGTGAATCAGAAGCTTATGATATAAATGCCAAAGAAACTTCTTAAGAATAACTAGCATTAGCTGCCAAGATGCGATTATTGCATGTAGTAGAGCTACTGTTTATTTATGTAGTGGACAACACATTTTACTCTAAGTCAATTCACATAAATAAGTGAATATTTTACTGTTTATAAAAAAATTAGCCTGATAAAGTTCTAGCTGAGGCATCAGAAATTTCAGTTTTTGTGGTTCAAGTTAGGTGACATTATAATCTGGATGCTGTGAATAGTAAGCATTAAGCAATGTTAACTATACCCATAGCACTAATTACTGAGTTCCAATTGACTTTGTATGCTAAACATATCACCTCATCTCTAACAGTGTGAAGATGCAGTAGTATGGACAAATGTAACAAGATCATGTTATTTACAGAGCAACCTCACTCACAACTTTGTTGATTCCATTGACAATTTTGAGTTAAGTACACCACATAAAAGCATGTGTTTTGTTTCCTTATTAGCATTCAGCAGAGTGGGGTGCCAGAAGGTTAAAAACAAGGCATTTTTGCACTCAAAATAGCAAACAGCAGCAGAAGGAAGCTGGGCTCATTGACAAAGTTCCACACTGAATGCAGATGCTTTTGTTCTTAAAAAGTTTTTCATTAGACTGAAAGTAATCCTTTGAAGCAAGAAGTCCAACTTGTAGGGAAGGAAAAACATTGCTCTAGTTCCAAAGAAATTGCTATTAATTCAATAACTTATTTGCTCAGTTTCCATAAAGTGCTAAAATACCCTTATCTTTTCAATCATCTTAGGTCAGTTTAATTGTTAGAGGTCTTCCTTGTAGAAATCTTTCCTGAGTATGGCTCTGGTTCAACCAAGTGGCAAAGGCAGTGTGTAACCATGTGTGTATCCATTTGAATCCACTGAATTATTTCCAGTGGAGAACTGGAACTGGTACAGGCTCCCATCCTGCTGATTAGTGGACCACATTTTTTATGTATTTGTTCATAAGTAAAAGATGTTCTAAAATGCATCAGTGCTCTGATTACTAACAGGAATACATACAAGAGCAAATGTAGTGCAATGGCTACGGTGTTGAGCTTACACAAATTTCTGCTTGCTATGGGTATATCAAACTGTGCCCCAGCATGTGTGCTACTGAAGTTGCACTAGCATAAACTGGTGCAATGTAACTAGAACTTGCTAGGGCAATAGGGAAAGGCAGAGATCAGCCACCAAAATTTGGTGGCAATGATGAATTTTGGTGGTGAGTCACTGCTTTTTTCCATTGCCCTGGCAAGGGCGAAGCAATATCATCAGCACTAGTGCTGTGGCACAGTTGGATACTATGCCATGAAGCTCATTGACTGGCTTGGCAAACCTCAATTGTTTGAGATTTGCTAGGCTAAACTAAACTGAAATTATGAAGCTAAACTGTGGGCCACCTTGGGCTGTTTAGAGGGAAGGCAGACTATAAATGTAACAAATAAGTACAATGCTGCTCTGAACTCTTTGGAGAAAGGTTATAGCATATATACATGTAACAAAGTAATTAATATTTGATCATCAAACCAAATTTTCCCCAACCTCATGTTCTCTGGATGTTTTAGACCTCAATTCCCATCAGCCCCAGCCAGCACAGCCAATGGTTGAGGTGATAGGAGATGCAGTCTCAACCATCTGGATGGCACTAGGTTGGGGAACCTTTCTGTAAGATGTCATAATCCTGTCAATTTTTTCCCCTAAAGGTCTGAAGTATGATAAAACAATACAATTTGAGTTTTACTATAGCACTGCAAACTGTCATGGTATTTCTGTAAAACTATGCTAAACTTTCAAAACGTTATGTAGAACTGTAGCTATAACCCTTTGTTTTAAACATTTTTATTAGAGAATGAAGTAGTACTACAGAAGTATATTGATTTTAAACAATACAGTCTGATTTATTCAGATTAGCATTTTACATGTAATTTACACTTCCTGCAATCTTAGATTCCTGTGTTTGGAATTATTTGACATTAGATCCCATTGTTTTAATTTCCAAGTAATTGCCCTAAAGATATCTAATCAGCAAGATGATATTATTGGGCCAACCAGCTTTTTAAAGATGTACAAAACTTTTAAAACTACCTTTATATTAATTTATGTTACTTTAATATGAATCCAATAAAATAGTTCACCAATTCCATGGCCCTATTTTTTCAAGATCAACCCAGACACTGACATTTGGAAGTAATTGCAAATAACTGATCTATTTCACAATAGCATGTTACAACTGAGCTCTTAATGTCTAAATTAAATTGCTATTAGATTACTGGGTCTTAAATGAAGATCTTATAATTTAATTATAACCATAAACAGTTAGCTTTCCAGTAAAAGTGATCAATACCAGACTACATTTTTAAACATGTGGGTGTTTAAAGAATGGAGACAAAATTCCCATGCATTGTTGAGTCTTGTTTTTAAAACTGTACATTGGGCAGTATCCAATGGGGCCATTGTGCAAGCGTCCCCTCCCGCCAATTCAATCGCACAGTAGAGATTTAATACTGCAAGCTCCACTTACTTGTCCCCGGAAGCTCTAAACCTTGGTTGTGCAAGCAGTGGGTCATACTTGTGGAATGGAATTGGCAGGGCTCAGCATCCCATTGGATACTACCCATTAACTTTTCTATATCATTCTCTAATCACTAGCATCCCCACCCCTTAAGAGCCAGTGTGGTGTATTGGTTAGACTGAGCATCAGACAAGGACTGGGGAGAACTGTAATCAAATCCTTATTCATCTATGAAACTCACTGAATGATCTTAGGCCAGTCATTACTTCCAGCCTAATCTACCGCCCAGAGAGCTTCAGCTATGGGGCGGTATATAAGTGCAATAAATAATAATAATAATACCCCACAAGGTTGTTGGGAGGTTAAAATAGGGGGAACCATATGCACCACTCTGAGCTCTTTGGAGGAAAGGAGAGTTAAAAATGAAATCAATGGGCAGTATCCAACTGTGTCATTCCTCTAGTGCAAATGACGTTCCACTAGCAGAAACTTTGTTCTGAACTATGTGCAAGAGGAGAATCAAACTAAAATTATGTTTGTACAAGTGATTTCACAACCAGTTTCACATTATACTTACACAACTGCTCTCACCCTTTCATCTCATTCTGTAAACAAAAGCCAACTGGACTGTCAGCTGAATCCTTTGAATCTTACTTCAACACTGGCAATGGGACAGCATCCACCACTGCACTTGAAAGCAGCAGGATATCTTAGGGGGCAAAGGGCACATTGTAGAGCACACACAGCTCTGACCTCCACTGCTGCTGCTGCCTGACAGTGCAATGGCAATGGAGGCACTGGGGGCCTCTAAAAAGGGCCAGGCAGGCCCCATGCAGCCACAGGGTGAGTGCTGCCCAACACTGAATTTGCTTTGAGCCAGGGTATCTGAAGCACTGGCTCCTCCCATATGAACCTGCCTGTACACTGAGATAATCTTTGGAGGCTTTGTTATATGTCTCACAATCAAAAAAGCTTCAGTAGGTGTGAATGCCACATACAGCCTTTTCCATGGCAACACCTCGATCATGAAATTTCCTCCCTAAGGAAGTGAGACTAGCCTCATCTCTGATGCCATGTGGGCAAGCAGACTAATTATTATTTTTTAGATAAAATATAACTACAATTTTGAAATAACTTAATGGGCACACGGTTAGTTTTTGGGCCCAATTCAAAGTGGAGAAGCTTTAAATCCCTAAAGATCTGGGCTCAGGAACATTTGAGTCTTTGGGACTTGTTGAGTCTGAGGGAATTCCCATGCTTGTATTCTTTTCTTTCTAACAAATTAACTATTAGTTTCTGGGCCTGTTCTGATGACACAGTTAACTATGCCGTTAACTCTTTTGTGGTTAGTGTGGTTAGGGCAGCATGGTTAATGAACTTCATGGTTCATTAACTTCATGGTTAATGAAGTTGTCTGACATGCGTTTTCCCTAACCATGTGCTACCGCTAACCACAACGTGCCATGGCTAACAGTGCCATCTGACATATGTCTGTGGTTAACAGGCCAAAGACACAGAGCTTCCAGTACAGAGCAGCCTAACTAAGCGGGGCTGCTCTAGCCAGTGGGCTCTATGGCTACACTGGACTGCCGCTTGACTAATACACTTGCTGCAGCCACCATTTCATGCTTTTGCGTTAGTTTTTTGGAGTGATTTTTGCTCTTCACAGCGGAGCGTAATTACTGTATAACTTTTTAAATCCCCGCTTGCAATTTCCCCATACAAAGCATCCATTTCTCCTACCTCGTTGAAGCGCCATTACATTCCTCAGGTTCTGATTACTGTGGCAGCGCTGCCTGATGACGTGGCTAGCGTGGCCATCCCAGAAGGCTTCCGCCTCCCCTGCAATGACTGTAGAGGTATAGCAGGTATAGAAATTCTCGTATATGGAAAAGATATGGCGAATCTGCTTGTCATAGCAAGAGTCAGGGTGATGTCTTCTAATTTCTACACACTACAGTATGAGGCCCAAGGGGCTCCTAGTACTAGGGCTGCTGGGATATGGGGCAGACCACTTGGAGGACTCAGGTGCTCCACTAACCAGTTTGTGGTTAGCGTGTGTTTAAGGAAAACTTAACTACAAAAGGGTTAACAGTGTCATCTGCTAATGTTCTGCATGTGGTTAGTGTTAACCACAGCTGAACATGTTTAAGCTAACCACAAAGCCCTGAATGTTGTCTGAACTGGGCCTCTGTGTTTTCCTCATTGTTTTACTATGTGTTTGGATTTTAGACCTGGAAGAAACCTTTTCTAGTTCAAAAGGAAGGATACAAAATATTTTAAAAAATAAAAAGGTAGATGGTGCTGACATAACATAGTGGTTTATAATATAGAAATCTTAAAGGATACATTTTTGAATATCACAATGGTAATGGGCACCATTTTATGGATCTCAATGCCATTGAAGATGCATAGAAGTACAGAGCTATAAATTCCATTGTAGAGCATGTATTATTGACAAGTTATCCATGCCAAGTATCAGCTGAACTTTGTGTGGAACTGAGCAAAAGAAGAGATTCCAATGTCTTTGTTCTGCTCATATTACCTCGCTCATAATAAATGGCTATTGTAAAGATTTATAATTATTTAATTAACCTCCTTCACTCTCTTTGAAATGTGATAACTATAAATGCAAGAAGCAGATCAGACTTGGCCAGCACAGGAGGCAAGATCAAGAAAGCACACTTCTGGGGATGAGCATTCAGGCACAATACAGTGGCTTCTGTGTTTCTCACATATAACTGCAGAAAGAAAGAAGGGGTATTTGTAGCCATGCTATATTTACTTTCTGCTACTTGTCACAATGGGGGTGGGGGGAAACCAGTCTTATCGAATCTAAATTGTGCCATAAATAAAAGAATTCAGGAAGAAAAGCTGGCTAATAGGCAAAAGAAAGTGTCGGATGTCAACTATTGATCTGTTTGCTCATGGCCGGCTGAATGCCTTTTGCATTAAGCTATGGCCTAGTGTAATCACTACCCAGAAAATCTTTCTTTACCATCATTCAAGATTAGAGGTTAGACATTACAACCAGCAAGCTCAAAACAAAATTGGACCATGGAACATAGAAAGATGTGTTATATTGGGGTCAGTTCATGGGTCCATCTAGCCCAGTACTGGTAGCAGATCTGCAGGGTTTCCGGAAGGATTCTTTCCTGGCCCTATCTGGAGATGCCAGGAATCGAACTTGGGACTTTCTGCTTGCAAATCAGGGGCTCTACCACTGAGCCAACACCCTTCACCCAATTATTTTAAACTAAGATCCAAAGCATTCTTACTTCTTCTCATTTCATTGCAATGTAAATACTAGGATTGTGCATGGCAACTAGTATTTGTAATTGCAAATATAGAAACCAACACCAGTCACTGGGTTATAACTTGGCCACAACTTTATTTACATGTATAGGCAAGTTTAATGATCATGAAAAAGAAAAGAAGGGACCCACGTCCATTACCTTATCCAAAGAGCTGTCGTGGCTGTCCTCTTCAACGTAGTTGCCATTTCCAGCAGTTGCCCCAAATCTCCTGATTGTTCCCCACATATCACCTGGGCCTCAAATTTACAGACACGGATGTCTTCATTTTCTATTGGCTTTAATCCCCCTTCCTTTACTTTCAACCTGCCCACCAAAGTTATGATGATTATGCTCCATATGTACATATGATGCTATCCCAGGGAAGGCAAGAACCATACCCATTCTAGGCCAATCTGGAGGACATGAAATGGTAACCCTGCAAACCTGAGGGTAAGTGGGTGATTTGCATTGTTTGTAAGGCTGAATTGAGGTTGGCCATGTGGAGGAAGGCCTTACATAAGCCTCACAGATCTCTCCTCGCCTGTCAATCCCAATCACATCTGGAGAATCTCAGGATAGAATGAGTCAGGGGCCCGACCATGCCTATCCTTGACACCAACCCTGTTTGGTAAACTTACGTATGGAAAATGACCATTGGAAAGTTGAATAAGTTTAGGGGATCACTATCTAGGCAGATTTATGCTTTCTAGCAGTTTACTTGCCTCCCTAAAAAGCAATATTCATTGGGAAAATGGAATCTTATCAGAATTTAGGATGTTTAACAGAATTTAGCATATCCCAGCATCAAATGTCCATGGCATAAACATAAACCTGCAAGGTATAGGGCTCAACTAATGTTTGCTCATTTCACAGGGTTGTTGCCAGAGGCACTGCCACATCTGAGGGTCACCCAGTGAGGTGCTTTCTGTAGGGGAGGGGCACTACCTACAATACATGTGTTGGTTTGTTTTACTTTTTGTTGGGTGGTGGGCAATGGCATACTAATACATTTTGAAATGTATCTTATGCTTATCATGATAGTTCCCATAACCACACACCCCATGGAGAGGTCCGAAATGCAGGCAGCTGTGTAATCCATATCAACAAATCAGTTCTAGCAGATTTCATGTCCAGGAGGAGCAAGTCTTTTGTGAAGTTAATAGGTCTCATTGCCCATTCAAGGCCAAGCCTCCTTAAACTACTTTGCATTATAGCTCACAACTATATATTGTTGCTGAGAAAATTCATCCCCCTCCCTCCAGCTACTTTGAGGATTGCAGGTAAGCTCAAAGGGAACAGGGAATTGGGAATTCCGAAGGAGGTGGCAGATGGCATCAGCATCCCTGCTAATAAGGAAGTGCTGGCATGGCATCCCTCCAAGCCTTGGCTCCACTACACCACTGGTGCGTGGAACAACTCTTCCTACTCCCTTCATGCTTGCTGCGGATGCCCTACTTTTTATTTCTTCCTCCCTTTGGGCATCAGATGTGGTGGTTTTCTGGTTCCTTCTTTCCTTCCCTGGTGCAGCACTCCTTTCCTTCCCTGGTGCAGCACTTTCCTTCCCTGGTGCAGCACTCTACATTGCAATGCAATGTAGAGTGCTGCACCACTGACTCCAAGATTGCAGCCATGTGCCATTTTAATTTAAATCCTACCTCCCCCTCCCCAATGCCCTCTGGTTGTGAGAGTGGCAGTGAGCTCAGCTGATCAGATGCAATCTTTGGAGGCATGGGAGGACTAATGAGGGCACTAGAGCGGCAAGCTCACTGCCACACTCACTTTGGGGGAAGTAGTTTAAATGAAAATGATGCATGGCTGCAGCATCGGCTACTGGCACATCACTTCCCTTCCTTGCATGCTGTGGCTTTCTGTTGCCTTTGGAGTGCCACCAGTGTTGTTGAGGGCTCCTCTGGGCTCTGCCTGAACTGTGGATTCCCAGACTTGCACCGTGTGGTCTGGTGGAAACAACACCACTGTTGTTGTGGAATGCTGCTACTGCTCATCACCAATAGCCTTCTTTACTACAGACATGGTAGAGAGATTTTTTTATCGTCCCATTTGTATGCTCTTTGAATTCTATTCAAAGCAGAAGGAGAATGGAAATGGTGATATGCTTAATGTTGCAGTGTCTTTGTCTGGATGTGAGCTTGTATTCATGAGGTAGTCCAGTTATTTTAAGGTTTTGAATAATAATACTCACATTTTGCAGTTGACAAATTGCACTGGTACAAGGGTCAGTTTTTGGGGTGCAGTCCAATATGAGTAGGACTGCACCCCAAAATCCTATGTATATTTGCTCAGAAATAAATCCCATTGAATTCAATTGAGTGTCACTCCAAAGTAGACAAGCTTAGGAATGCTGCTTTAGTAACTCAGTCTAATCACCTTCAGGATATGTTTGAGTCATTACTCTCCATTAATGTTAAAGTTGAGGAAGTGCACTTTATCCCTTCTCAGTCCCTATGCTAACCTTTGCATATGAAGCCACAGCTCTTGATTCTTGTTATACTCCCCATATGTATTTGCATTCAGGAGCTGTGGCAGATGAGTGCCTTGGTTACTGGGCCAAGGATAAACAATGACTTCTTTTCCTCCCAAAGGCAAGTTAAAGTACATTTTTAATGGATCACTAGGATGTGTGCATCTTTTACGATGCAGGAAAAGAAAAGTCAAGGGGAAAAGATCTGGATGTCACTCAGGCCCCCTCCACAAGGATGCGCTTTTGCGCCCGGTTCCGCGATTATGCGCATTATCGCGGAGGCGCTTTTACTCCTAATCCCTCTGCACCGGAGGCGGCGAGAGGCGGCGAAGCGCATTAATTGATGTCCAAAAAGCGCTTTACAAGCAGTTAATGCGCGTAATCGCTTGTTCACACCGCGAAAATGCGCTTTAACGGCCGGAGCAAAATAAAAGTCGCTATTTAACGCGCGTTCGAAAATGCGCATTATCGGGGAGATAACACGCCTGTACGCCTGTTTTGCGCTCCGTGCTTGTGGAGGTAAATTTTTTAATGAGCCTTCAAGGCTCATTAAACGTCTCGTGTGGAGGAGGCCTCACCTGAGAAGCAAGGAATGACCACAGAGAGAGATGAAGAGAAGATATCTTGATAGTATTCTTGGCTCACAGATATAATATGGAAAAGCAGAAAGGCCACAATTGTATGCACATTTATCTGGCATCAAGTATATTAAAATCAGCTGGAGTTACACATAAGAAAATGTGTATGGGACTGTAATAGGCTAAGCACATAGAATATAGATTAATAGAGTTGGAAGCGGCATATAAAGCCATTGAGTCCAACCCACTGCTAAATGCAGGAATCCACCTTAAAGCACACCTTACAGAAGTCTGTCCAGCTGCATCTTGAATGCCTCTAATGTGGGAGAGCCCACCACCTCCCTAGGTAATTGGTTCCATTGTCATACTGCTCTAACAGTCATGAAGTTTTTCCTGATGCCAGCCAGAATCTGGCTTCCTGCAACTTGAGCCCATTATTCTGTGTCCTGCACTCTGGGATGATCGAGAAGAGATCCTGGCCCTCCTCTGTGTGACAACCTCTCAAGTATTTGAAGAGTGCTATCATGTCTCCCCTCAGTCGTCTCTTCTCAAGGCTAAACATGCCCAGTTCTTTCAGTCTCTCCTCATAGGGCTTTGTTTCCAGACCCCTGATCATCCTCGGTGCCCTCCTCTGAACCCCCTCCAGCTTGTCTGCATTCTTCTTGAAGTGTGATGTCCAGAACTGGACACAATACTCAAGATGGGGCCTAACCAGAGATTAATAGAGAGGAACCAGTACCTCATGTGCTTTGGAAGCTATACTTCTATTAATACAGTCTAAAATAGTATTTGCTTTTTTTTGTAGCCACATCACACTGTGATTCAGCTTGTGGTCTACAACAATTCCAAGGTCCTTCTTGCTTGTAGTATTGCTGAGCCAAGTATCCCCATCTTGTAACTGTGCATCTGGTTTCTTTTTCCCAGGTGTAGAACTTGGTATTTCTCTCTATCAAATTTCATTATGTTGTTTTCAGCCTAGCATTTCAGCCTATCAAGATCACTTTGAGGTTTGTTTCTGTCTTCCAGGATATTAGCGATCCCACCCAATTTTGTGACATGTGCAAATTTGATAAGCATTCCTTGCACCTCCTCATCCAGGTTATTAATAAAAATGTTGAAGAGCACTGGGCCCAGGACTGAGCCCTGCAGTACCCCACTCGTTAACTCCTCCCAGTTTGAGAAGAGTGCTTATCTTTGATAAGCACTCTTTCACAGGGATTGATGTCAGACTGGCTGCGTTCAGATGACACAATAGTCAATCATGTGTTAATAGTCAACTCCATGGATGACTATTTAGGGGCTGCTCCCTAGACAACATGATAATAGTCAATCATGGAGCTGAGCTTTAACACAGAGTTGACTATTGAGGATCCCCTGCCCATCCCCACCCCCTCTCTGCCCTGCCCTCCCCACCAAATAACAGCTCTGGAGAATCCCCCTTCGTGCTGAGTACTGACAGTGGGGGGACATCAAGAAAAACTTTCTGACTGTTGGAGCAATACGACAATGGAACCAATTACCTAGGGAGGTGGTGGGCTCTCCCACTTTAGAGGCATTCAAGAGGCAGCTGGACAACCATCTCTCAGGGATGCTTTAAGGTAGATTCCTGCATTGAGCAGGGGGTTGGACACCATGGCCTTATAGGCCCCTTCCATCTCTAATATTCTATGATTCTATGACCCAGCATGAAGAGGGATTCTCATGGGAACCAGCACTGCAATGGATGGTGACGGTGCCCTCATGTTTTCCGGGACCTGTGTTTCCCATCCCTGAGTTGGGTGTCACATGCAAGTCTCTTCCCTGCTCCTCACAACTGCAAGAGATAGCCTCAAGAGGGGTCCATCCACCATCACCAACTATCCATATGGGGTTGGGGGATGTTTTCCCCTGAACCCACATACAAATGGATAGCAGGGCAGGGCAGTGGAAGCATCTCTCCTGTTTCTGACAGTGGCAGGAGAGCATCTTCCTCCACCATGCCATGCTCTCCATTTGTGGATATTGGGACAGCGCAGAGAAAGACACTCGCCTGCCACTGTCCTCTGTGCCATCCTGATATCCAAAAATCGAGAGCATGGGATTGGCATAGAAATGGAGAGCATGGTGTGGTCAAGGACAGTGTCAGGAGAAAGTCTTCCTTCATCATGGCACACTCTCCATTTATGGATATCGGAACGGTGTGAAGGGGTCAACTATGCACACCATTGATTATTTGTGTTGGTTATTTTCCAGAAAATGCTCAACAGAGGACACAATAATCAATAGTAGACTAAGCAATGGTGGACTCTTTAATCAACCATTGACTATTGTGTCATCCGAACCCAGTCATCAATGGGACTGTAGTTCCCAGGTTCCTCCTTTTTTGCCCTTTTTGAAGATAGGGACAATATTAGCCCTCCTCCACTCATTCAGCACTTCACCCATCTTCCATGGTTTTGCAAAGATGATAGACAATGCTTCTGCCAGTTCTTCTGCCAGGTCCTTTATTACTCTAGGATGCAGTTCATCAGGCCCTGGAGATTTGAACTCGTTCAAAGAAATTAGATATTCCTTGATCATTTGTTTATCAATGTCAAATTGCAATCCTGTCCCTTCAGCTTGTACTTCACGTTTGCCAGGGGTGGTGATGCATAGACCCTTTTTTGGGATAAGACTGAGGCAAAGTAGGAATTGAGCACTTCTGCCTTTTCTTTGACATCAGTTATCATTTTGCCATCCTCAATGAGTAGTTGTACCACCATTTCTTTCCTCTGTCTTTTACTATGCATATACCCGAAGAAAGCTTTTTTGTTGCTTTTAGCATCTTTCACTAACCTCAGCTTATTTTCTGTTTTAGCCTTGCTGATGCCATGCCTGCACTTCTGTGCTTCCTGTTTGTACTTTTCCTTTGTAGCCTGACCTTCCTTCCACTTCCTATATGTGTCATTTTATTGTTTTCAAGTCATCTCTAAGTTTTTTGTGGAGCCACATTGGCTTTTTCTGTTGTCTTCTACTGATAGTTTCTTCATGCTAAATGCCTTAGTTCAAGTGTTGTGTATCCCCAACCACAGTCCCACTCCAAACAAAAATCACCCCACACCATAAATCTGCTTCTCTAACAAGGAGAGAAGCTACTTATTGATCCCAATCCCAGGTTGAATAGACATACTTTTCATCAAAATTATAGCAGAGAGGAAAAGACTGATCCTGCCCCCTTCACACTATGCCCCCAAAGCCCCCTGCCACCCCCCCACGGGAACCAATTTATAAGAAATAAAGTAATTATGGAAGGACTATAGGGATGTCCCACCTTGTGGGGAGCTTTCTTGTATGAGTCAGGCTTGTCCTGTTGTGTCACAGCACTGGCATATGAAAATTTATTTCTTTTTAGGCACAGGGTATGAACAGTCTTCAGTGAATGCACTAGGATATGATATTGCAGAAGTAGATGATGTGTTGTGTTCTCTAATTGTTCTCTTTTGTTTTTACAAACGTAACTAAAATATGATACCTTTATAACAATGGTGTTGCCTTGAGATTATATGTAACATATATCTTAAAATTCCAATTTCTTCTTACTTTGGCTATGTCTATTTTTTGCAACTAAGTGAGCCCAAACTGGATGGCATAGATTTTATCTTTCCTATTTGGATCTATATATGACAAATGGCTACATTTAACTAAGGCTGAAATCCTATGCATGTTTGCCTTCACTGCACTGAAGACAGTGGCCTTCAGAGCAAACATGAATAGATAGGCTTGCACTGCATGTTAGCAGGTATAGAATTTCTAGAAATCACTGCTGGTACTGAATCAATTGTTTCTGGGAAACTGTGCATGGGTAACTTGCAATAAAAAAGGTGAAATTCCACATTTGTTAATAGTTGACATTGTATGAACTTGATGACATAGCCTTTGAACTTCTCTGATGTCAAAAGAGCAACCGTAAGGGAAAGGGAAGTTATTTACTCAGGTAGGATTTTCAGATACATAATTTATTCTTTGTCAGTGAATAAAAATTAGCAGTGATGTCAAGAGAAAATACAACAGGAGGAGTAGTTCTCAGGGAAAGCTGACAACTATTATTCAAGGAAGCTGTCCGTTCAAACTGCAAATGTTTCTGAAACTTATGCTGTCCTGGAAAAAGGGAGAAGGATAAACTGGAGAGGAGTTCAGAGTATACAGGCTTTCATCTGCTTGATGAGTGCTGAGAAAGAGGAAAGTTGACTGTTTTACCCCGTCAACAGTATTACAAATTATTTACACGCATCATCCAGAGTGAAGAGAAAGGCCTAGAAATAGAAAAAAAGGAAGAGAAGTGTATTCACTTCTCTATAATGAATTGCATCTTTACCCAACTTTTGATGTTGAGCTTCTGCTGAAGGTTTAAGTTGTTATTCCAATAGTTTCTCCCAAGGATTGTTCTTTGCTCCCCAAGGCTCCTTTTCTTCAGGTTTAGCAGACCTACATGCTTAGCCATAACTGGCTAGGTAGATATGTACATAAGCAGGCTTGCATCTGGGAAGTTTATTTCCTCCATCATTGCCTCCACTTACCTTCAGGAATTAAATTCCAGATTCATAGGCTGTGCATCTTCTCCATTCAGAATTAAATGGCTTCATTGTTCTAGTATAAAGAGAACACATTTCATCTTCCAAATCTTTTGCCAATTTAAAACTATGATATGTGATGCTGGAAAGCAGGGGGTGAGCTCTGTGCTTTTACACTTATCTTGATGCAGAGAGGGATGATGGTGATCAGTTAACATAGTTGTAAATGCAGTACTACCATTACTTCATAGGAAGAATGCACATGAAGATGAGGCTGGAGATGAGAGAGATGAGAGAGATGAGGAGGCCAAGAGAACTGGGCAAAGCTTTCTAGAAACCTTAGGGAGCTGCGTTGAACATTTTCTTTGGGAAAGTGGGAGGAGAATTCTCCTTTGATACAAGTGCTGTGGTAACAGGCTAGAATTTATGAGATTGATTTGGAGCCTATTGTGCAAAGACTCCATCTCTAAAGCAATCTCCTTTCAACTGAGACTTAGAATGTTATTGCTGATGTATAGCACATCTGCATTCCATTAATTTGAGGAATCTGACATCTCATATAGTGCAGCTAAATGCCATTTCAGAAGTGCTTCAATCTCTGCTATTCCTTTGTCCATCTACATAGTCAACATGCACATTTCTGGATGTCCAGTTTGCACTGGACATCCTTCCCAGTTTGAGGGGTGGAGAATATACTCCCCAGTTTGAGGGGAGGAGAATCAAGACGGCAAGAACAGCATTTGTCATAATGAAACAATTGCTGTGTAATCAGGACCTTAATCTTACACTAAGGATTTGGAAGGTAAGATGTTACATGGTTTCAATATTATTTCATGGAGTGGAGGTTTGGACACTTAAGAAGAACAATTTGAGGAAAACGGAATCTTTCAAAATGTGGGTATACCAACGTATGTTGAAGACCATGGACTGACTGACTAACAAATGGGGATGTACTACGTAGGGCAAACAAAAAAACAAAGGAATTAATAAATACCACAAAAAGAAGAAAATTACAATATCCTGGTCATATTATTCAAGGGGAAAAATACACCATACTCCAACTTATTATACAAGATAAAATTGAAGGGAAAAGATTGGTAGGAAGAAGATCAACATCATGGCTAAAGAACTTGAGGGAATGCTATAGCTGTACATCTTTGGGTCACCACTTCTAAAATCCAAAAATGTTCCTGATAGATTATTGGCCTTGCCTTTCTTTAGGTGAACTAGTAATTTAGCTGAACTAGAGATGGGAAGCTATATAATGAAAATGTAAGCCGATTTCTTAAATGTTGCTTATGGGAATTAGTGGCACGGGCAGATTTTGGTTGATTTTTATGTTACTTTGTTGTAGTGTAAAACCCATACCTATTGCATGGATTTTACAATATGTCTGCATGGCTGTTTCACAGTCTATTGATTAAACACTTTTGAGCAAAACTGGAGGCAAAAGATCAGTTTTAGGATAGCCAGATAGTCACAATTGAGATGTGACTGTGTGTGTGTGTGTGTGTATCTATATATCCCATCAAGGCCTTTAATGCATGAGTTAAAATAGATTAGAACCTATAGCCAATAAGGAATCATCATGGGATAGGCAGGACCAAAGCCAATAAATGTAGCTATTTGACTTGTACATACAGAAACAGTTTGGTATAATCAAAGGATTATTTGAAGGCAAACACCACCACAGGATTTTATAGCAATACTGAAGACAGGAACACTGACATCATTTATTAGCAGAAGATGAATGAAGAAGCTGCAGCTAGTGCAAAATGCAGTGGTTAGGCTGCTGAGTGGGACAGCCCACTGGGAACATATTACACTAGTTCTGATGGAGTTGCACTAGCTGCCAATAAGCCCTCTTGCTAGAGCCACATTTGCCTGGGGTTCAATACACAGTAACCCAAAAGAAAGCATCCTGAATACAAGTATCAGTTGTGGAACTTTCTCCCCCCTCATATTTGGATGGTGCCAAATCAGCACCAACTTAAGACCTATTTGCTCACCTAGGCTTTTGATTGAATTTGTGTTGCTGGCTCAATTCGGACAACACGCTAAGCAACTGAGGGTTGATTAAGCAACAACCCGTTGAGTTGTTAAACGTGTCGTCTGGAGGTAGCCACACAACACAGTAACAACCCACAGTAGGCAAAGTGGCAAAATTTAACAACGGAGAGAAACAACGGAGTTGCAAGTTGTTAAGGGAATTGTCAATTGACAAATGTGTCATCTGGAGCGGTGTGTGGGTGAAACAACTGTGGTAAGTAGGTGAGCACGGAAGATCAGAGAGTGGAGCGGCAAGAGTGGCAGTACGCGGGCGGCCGCTCAAGCACGCTCACAACAGATCCCCGGCATTGCTGCCATAGCAACCAAGGACGCCTGCCTCCCCCACCAGGCAGCCGGCATGGAGCTCAAAAAGGGGCAGCTCCTGCAAGCACGCACGACAGAAGCCCAGTCAGTCACCCAAACGGAAAGGGAAGTTCACCTGAAGGCAGCCATGGCCAAGGGAAGGAGGGGGAAATGGAAGAAGCAACAAGGCCAGGCGCCCAGGAACAATGGGTAGCCCCCCCCCACTCCAACAGGGAGAACAGCAACCCACCCGAAGCATACCTCCACCACACCGCCACCACCACCCTTGCTTGACCCAGAAGGATGAGAGCCGGGGAAGCGGCGACCAGCAAGCCCCCCCCATTCGCCCACGATGATCGGACAGTGAGCAACGGCCACGCACATCCCCAAGGCACACGAAACGGCAAGGCAAAGGGCGCCCGTGGGCGACAGCCAGCCGTCTGTGGATGTTGTGGAAAACAGGCAGAGGTATGCACAACAATCCCAAGGACACGAAGTGGCCCCGGCCAGCAACGACAACAATGCTTACACACGGGGCACATTCATAGGAACCACAACAGCACACCCGCACCCACCATCATACAAACACACGGGATGGGGATAAGCAGCCCAGGGCACAGACAACCGTCACCTCCGAAACACACATCCGCTGGCAACATGGAGCCAGAGGGAGAAGGAGCCCGGGACTACCTGGCCGAGGACACCGGTTCACAAACCCCAGAAGAGGGGAGCAGCCAAGACCCCCTGGAAAAACGCAGAGCGCAGCAATGGTCCCACGCAGAGACCAGGCACTTCATAGAGCTCTGGGGAAGCCCGTAAGCCAGGAGGATCATGGCCACAGCCAGGCACGATCAGCTCTACCCATGGCTCGCCAAGCAGATGTGGGAACGGGGACACGACAGCAGCGGTAAGCAATGCAAGGACAAGCTCCACGGACTCAAGAGGAGGTTCAAGGAGATCGTCACCCACAATAAAAGGACCGGCATCCAGCCACGCACAATGAACTTCTACGACGAACTGGCACGCCTGCTGTTGGAGCACCATGACGACACACGGCAGGCAGCGGGGTCGCCACCAATGAGCTGCCGCGCACATGACAATGAGCACGGCTGGACCAAGGGGCGCAACGGGAGGAGGGCCCTGACGCATGGAAACCACAGCCGCTGGCACGGACGGATGCCCCATGCCCAACACCCCCCCCAAGAAGGCCCCGATGGCAGCACCTCCACCCCCCAAGAAGGCCCCAAAGGCAGCACCTCCACCCCCCAAGAAGGCCCTGAAGGCATCAGCCGAAGCATGTCCAGCCAAGGCGAAGCCGATGAGCCATCCCATGCCATCCGAAAGCCCATCATTGCTGCCGATGCCGCACCCATGCCGCCCAGGACTGCCAGCACCTCAAGGAGTATCTCCCCCACGCCAACCTCTTCCAGCAGCAGCAGCCCCACGGCCTTCCTACGGCTCATCTGTGGGGACATGCAGGTTGAGGATTCTGCACCCAAGGCCCTGGTGCCAGAGACCCAGCAGGAGGAGGATGAGCCAGGGCCGTCGCGCTCGAGAAAAACACCTGCGAAGGGGAGTGCGGCCGTCAGCGCAGGGCGAGCGCCACGGCCAGTGCCAGCACCCCGTACACAGCTGGGATCCTCAAAATACGCAACTATGGTGCAGGGTTTCACTTGCAGCATCATGGATGTCATGACGGAGACGGGGCCAGTGTCACAGGAGGACCAGGTCGAAATGGAGCAGCTCGTGGAACAACAGGTGAGCGACGTGCTGGAGCCAGAACTGTCACCGTCCGAGGAAGAGCTGCTGGACATCGATACACAAGCAACCCATGACACCTTCGTGGAGATGGCAGTGATGGAGGAGGAGGTGCCGTCAGATGCTGAGCTCGAGGCCGGGGAGGCCGTGCTCGAGGAGGAGATTGAGGGGCCTCCACAGCTGGAGGAGGAGCCAATGGCGGGAGCAACCCCCCTGGAGGAGGAGCCGCCCCGCCGCCCGCAGGCGAGCACGGTGCAGCCGCGGCCAAAGAAGCCCGTCCCCTGACCAACGTGCAGAGGTGTGTCCGTATGCGCAACAGGCACAGGACAGACCGGCTGCAGGTGGCAAGGGAGTTGGTCACGGTCACGGAGACAACTGGGGAGCGCATCCACGACCTGTTCACACACATAGCGGGCGATGAGGAGGCCAGGCGCACCAAGGAGTGCATACTTACCGTGTGGGCTACGCGCACAGCCAGTCAAGCTGTGGAAGATTGCAAACCAAGCCATACGGGAGGCGGGGAGGGACGTGCGTCTAGGTCTGGAGCGCCATGTCACCAGGTGACCGAGGCCATGGCGGCCACTGATGCCATCATCGACTGAGGCATGTGAGAGTGCACAGCAGCCATTGACCGCCAAACCGAGGTGCTCAGGGAGCTCACCCAATCATTCCGCGGTGCCTACCATGGGCCCCCGCAGCCCGCACCCTACATGGGGCCGTACAGATACATGGCACCACTGCTGCCGCTGCAGTACTTGCGCCCGCCAGTGGCCCCAGCATATTGCACCCCACGTGTGGCGCCGTCAGCAGCAGGTGCCTCAGGGAAGGCAGGGGGGGTGGCCGGAGGGCAGGAGCAGCTGCGCATAGGCAGCCAGCCGAAGAGGGGCCGTGACATCCCACCAGACTCTGATGAAGAGGGAAAGGAGGAGGGGGAGGAGGCAGAGGAGGAGGAGGAGGGGGTGGAAAGACCCTCCCAGGATGACATGGCCTTAGCCACGGTCGTCCTATGGGTCCCTAGGCCCAACTGTCAATGACCCATAGGGATATGCAGTTGTAGAATCGCCCCCAGCCCTAGATTTGATAAGGCCCCTTTCCATTCCCATCCCTCCGTCCGGCGCCTCCCTCGGCCCAGTCTGGGTGCTCAAGGCCATGTCCATCAGCATCCCTTTGCAACATTGTTGCACGCACTGGATGCCTCTCTTTCCCGGTCCCATCTCCCCTCATTGCAGCCTATTCCAGCCAAGATGGCATCACCGTACAGATCAGAGGGGTTCCGTGCAGGCCCTGTGGCGTGGAGGTTTGTTACAGGGCAGTCAGGTGGGATACAATCGCGGTGCTGCGGCCACCGTGTCACTGATGGCTATTCCCCCTCCCCTCCCCCCTTCTGTTCTTGCCTCCCAGGGAAACTGCACTCCCTCCACCGTGCCATCCGCAGAAGGTGGAGGGCCCAAAAGGCACGGGAGAAGTCATACATCGCATTCGACGTCTGGAACGAAGTGTCCGCCGTTGCGCTGTCCGATCAAGGGCCGACCGTAGACCTTTCCGCCGACATGGAGGCCCTCGCCCATCCCCCCTCAGTCGTAGTTTAGTCTCGGCCTGCTATGCCGATTACCCTTTGCGCACCCCACACTGGCCACTTCCGTTCACTCCCCTCTCTTGCAGGTGCGCTTCAGCCACAACAAATCCTCCTGCCCACCCATTCTCACGCTACTGTAGTTGACACTCCCATGCTGTCAGCCTTGTCCCACCTTCTGCCCTCCTGCTCCATCATGCCCGCCGCTCCTCCTGTCCTGCCTGCCCCCCCTCTGGCTGTCCCGGCATAGGCGACTATGTCCCGGAGGGAGCTCGCCACAGCCTGCTTGCAGGGGGCAATCCAGGCGGCCATGCAGAACCACAGCAATGCCACCGACGAGGACTTGTTCTGTGCCCGCCTGAGGCTCTTGAGTGGGGCCTTGCCTGCAACGCCGGTGTTCGGATCGGAGACTCTCTGCTGGCCCCTTGGCACAGCGGAGGCTGTGCATTGCCTCCGGGCTGCCATCCTGCCACTGATTCGCTGTCATGAGGTGACCACGATGATTGCGGACAAGTTGGCCGAAGGTGCGGCCGAGGGAGCCCTGCAACACCCTCCCCCCCTCTCTACATTGGCTGAGCTTCTTGCTGAGTGCAAGACCGTCCGCCGCTGGGGGCTTCCCCAGATGGATGCCATGTGGAAGGAGATGCAAGACCTGGAGGACTGGGACGACGAGCGCTTCCGTGGGAGCTTCCGCATGTCCCGTGCAACTTTTGAGGTGCTGGTGGCTGAGGTGACATCTGTCCTGCAGCGGGAGTGTACAAACATGTGCCTGAGCATTCCAGTGTCCCGTCGACTCGGCCTGACGCTGTACAAGCTGGCGTTCAACGTGGGCTACCTGCCACTGTCGACCATCTTCGGGGTGGGCGTGTCCACCGCGTGCGAAATCTTCTGTGAGACAGTGAGCATGCTGAACGAGCTGTACCTGGCCGACGTCATCTGGGTGGGGGACGAGAAAGAGAACATGTGTGGCTTCCGTGCCCTGGGCTTCCCGCGGGCGGTGGGGGTGCTGGACTCGACCCACGTGCGCATCCTGGCCCCCTCCACCCATGGCGAGGAGAACTACAACCGCAAGCATTTCTACAGCATGGTTCTCCAGACAGTGGTGGATGCCAAGGGCCGCTTCATGGATGTGTATGCGGCTGTGTCCAGGTGGAGCCATGACACAGCTGTCTTCTGGAACTCCCCCCTGGCTGCCAAGCTGACATCGGGGCACTTCCTGACGTCTGGCCCCGCTTCTGTGTGCGGCCGTGCGGTGGGTCCGCTCCTCCTGGCCGACAAGGCGTTCGCCCTGCAGCCGTGGCTGATGGCCCCGTACCGCTACCCGCACACCAACGTCCAACGTAAATACAACTACTACCATTGCCATGCCCGCCTGCCCATGGAGCATGCCTTTGGGTGTCTGAAGGAGCGCTGGTGCTCCCTGTTTAGCTTGCTGGACTTGCAGTCCGACATCATTCCGGATGTGATGGTGTGCTGCTGCATCCTGCACAACATCTGTGAGTCCCGTGGGGACGTGTTACTGGCCGAGCACCCCGACCTCCCTCGGGTGGGTGAGGATGCCGACGCCATCCCTGTGGACGGGCGGGACATCGAGCCATTGCCGGGCCCCGAGAATCCCGTTGGGGAGCGTCGTGCCCATGCGGAGGCATCCCGGGTGCGTCAAAGCATCAGTGCCTGGATCTGGCTGCGCTACCCCCACCCCCTGTGAGCGTTGGCTGTGCAGTTTTATCTGTGGACTGGCATCTCTCCCTGGCATGCCACTCCTTTCCACCACATCCCTTTGGCACGTTCCATGCTTGGCTCCCTGAGGGTGTGGCCTCGGCCGTCCCCTCTTCTCCGCTGTGCCTTCCAGTCGCCTCCTCCCTTCCCGGGGGCAACTGTCCTCTCCGTAGGTTCTGCCCTGGCTTAGTGGTGCCCATGTGCCTTATTGCCCATGTCTGGTCTCCCTGCTGAATAAAGTTTTCTATGCCACCCCACTCTTGCCTTCTTTCCTGTGTGTGCGGAAGATGCTCTAGGTGGGAGGTGGGGGGGGTTGGGGACTGGGGACCGTGGGTCTTCCTTGCGACTGCCACGCCTCCCGTGTAGGATGGGTGGTGGGTGCCTTCCTGGGGCATGGGTGCCAACGTTGGAATTGCAGTGCTTGGCGTGGGGTGCGAATGTCGTATTGGTGCTGCCGTTCATCCTGGCTGCCTCTTTGCCCAAGGCTGCTGAGTTCTGCCCACTGACTGTAACAGCCAATGGGGTTTGGGAGGCGTGTCCTGCATCAGCTTCAATGGTGGCACCCATGGTTTTTGGCCGCAGTATGTGCTGGGATACCTGCTGGAGGACTAACGGATTTCGGTAAGCGGCGAAAATGGCGGGCGAGCTGTTAGACAGAGCCGAGTACACTATTAGCAACCAGGGTGGTTGCCGATTCCTTGCAGCGCCTGCTGCAGCATGTTGTCTGTGGATCACTACCTCTTTCACACACTGTCAGTAGGTAATTAAACAACCATTGCTTAACGTGTTGTCCGAATTGAGCCGCTGTGCCTTCAAATTGTTATTTCTTTGTGCTACAGTTGTCCCATGTTTTGGTTGATGCTTGTATGACTTTACTTTGTTTTACTAGTTTTGTACCCTGTTTTGGGGTTATTTTATAATGAAAACTGGGTAATAAATTGCACAAATAAATAATAATGAATAATATATTTCATACCTATTTCTACCAAGTGCTGATTGCTACACTGAACATTTCCCATTCCATTGCCTTCAATAAGGTCAAAAGGCAATCTAAACTAATGGTCTGCCATGAACATGAAAAACCAAACTGAAATACTGAGAGACTACCAAGTACAGAATATCCAAAGGAATAAGATGATGTGTGGGCATTTTCAAATGATTCATCAATAAGGATCCATAGCTACCTTTAGCAAAAAGACGGCTTGCAATGATTGCTGGCCTAAGGTCTACTAAAATTGAATTATGTTATATATTGAGGCAAAGAGTGCCATCTATTTAAAATGCAAGATTAATCTAGTTCCATAAATGGTTGTGGAACTTACATCTGCAAAGCACACCATTCCGAATACAGCTAGATATTGAGTAGGTGAAATTGCATGTTACTTAGGATAGGATTAAAACAGATCCTGGTATCACTACCATTAAGTCATCACAGGAGGTACTCAATGAAAAGGATCATAGAATCATATGTGCTGGCAGGGACATCAAAGACCATCTAGACCAGCCCTCTGCAATGCAGAAAATCCACTATTAGAAGAAGAAGAAGAAGAAGAAGAAGAAGAAGAAGAAGAAGAAGAAGAAGAAGAAGAGGGGTAACCAACCAGCTGTCGGCCGTACTATTTTTGTTGGAGAATGTGCATAGGATGCATTACGTATTTTTAGAGGGAAAATGTATTTATGGTAAAACCCTGAATGCTGCCATATGTTTTCTTTTGTGAGACACAGTGCAGTTGATGCTCATGTTACTTTTTATGCACAATTGAGTACAAATAAAATGTAAAGTATGTGTAGTTTTCATTGTCTCCCTCCTTAAAATATGCAAAAGTAAGAGCCCAAACCGTTGTGATTGACAGTTTGTCAACTGAAGAGGAAATCAACACTTGACTTATGTCTTCAAGAGAGCAACTTCATCTTTTGTTAGTGTGGTTGGAATAATGCCATGCAAAACATAAAGACAAAATTGCTGGTCGGTCAGGCCTGTGTTCTAAGAATCTTACTGGATCACTTATTTTTTCAAGGGAAATAACAGATTAGTTTCCATGTTTACTGTGTACAGCAAATTCTTGACATTCTATAGCAGGTAAAGATCACTAATATATATGTCCTAGTCCAGGACAACCTATCAAGCATTTCTTGATTATTGCCAAACAGGAGGTACCGTTTTGGTTTGAGTATGTGCATAGGATGCAAGATATATTCATAGGAAAAAAATGTTTTATGATAAAACCCTGAATGCTAAGAAATGCAGAGGTCATTCAAAGTCCCAATATAAGTACATATATTAATGTGACTGAAGAGACTTTGTTGTCAAGGAGTGGGAAGCCTTGGCAAGTAATAAGAGCATCTGGCATCACAGACTCTGGCTTGGCACAACAATCTATGAGAAATGGCTCCTACACTTCCAGAACAAGTTCAAGTGCAAAATGTGACACCTACATCAGCTTCTGTTGATCCAGAACTCTTTAGCTCCTGAGAAAATACAATTTAAATTAAAACACATCTTTGGAATGGACGCTGCATGTTCACAGTGAAGATGGATGCTATATAGAGGGGAAAGGAATTATTGTTTTCCCCTCATCTATTTTGGAAAGTGTTCTATGCAGTTACTTCATCAGTGATTCCCAATGTAACCTCTGGCTCCCTGAACGATGAAGCATGCCTTGCTCAACAACCATAAGTGTAGCTTCATGGCTGCATTAAAAACATAGGTCTTATGCTGAGTCAGTATAATGATCTGGCATTGGTCCATCTAGCCCAGTGTTGTCAACACTCATTGGTAGTGGTTCTCCAGGCTTTCAGGCAGAATTCTTTCCTAGCCCTACCTGGAGAAACTGGGGGATGAATTTGGGACCTTCTGCACATAAAGCATGTGTTTTACAACTGAGTTACAGTCCTACTATTACAAATGGGCACTCCCATGGGGCTACTCACACATTTTTAATGGACCTCTGTTTAAGATATTTATGAACCATTGTTTTAATAGTTTTGTGCTGTTCAGAAAAGGTCTGTGGAAATAATATAAGGTCCGACTAACATGTTGAACAAGGCTGAATCTAGAGACTTCTTCATGCGGTAGTATGTGAGCAGCAAATTTAAGGCATTTTAAGAATTGTCCTGCTATCTCCAGTTGAAGTCATAGGCAGACATGTGAAAAATGATAGTACTGCATGGAGATACTCACTTATTCACATTGAAAGATACAATTGAGTGTGAGATAAGCATCACAATGCAAATGGAGATATGTGTCAGAGTTTGTGATGCACTGCACTCTCTGAGCATGTACAGAGTGCAAGCACACAGCAGCGGAATGACAGCAGAACTCACTGGTAGCAGACAGATGCCCTGGTAGTCAGAAAACACTCAGACACAGCAGTGTTTTAAACTACTATACTAAGTTTTACTGTACAAGTATATACATTCATCTAATCTCTTTACACAGTATTAACCAGCACCAACCACAACTTCTACAACGTCTCATCTAGCATCACCCACATCATCACCCACACTGTTTCTCCACATGCTGTACATTTATAGCACTGTGGACCTATCACAGCGTCGGCTGCACATCTCCCCATATGATGCTATGCTTTCCAGCACACAGGGAAGAAACCAAATGACCTTGGTCTTTAGTGCTTACCAGCTGCACTTGATTTGGCAACTGTACAGAGTACTTGAGATATCAAGTCATCTCATGTCTCTCTTTTTACTTAGTTGCAGAAAAAATACATTTGTTTTTACATTACAGATGCCTGCTTCCCACCGAGCTGGAATGGCATGGGTGGGGGGCTGCGGCATTTGTGGGTGGGACAGAGCGCAGGAAAGACATTGCACATGCAATGTGCTCATGGGCCACATTGACGTGTGGGCAGGGCAAAGCTAATAAAGGCCAGCCCTGCCGAAGCTCAGCCCCTTTTGTTTCCGGCTCCCTCCCTCCTTTAACTAGTATGGGATTAGCCAATCATGCCCTTTGAAGTGGGGCTGAGTAGGAATTTTACCTGCTACAAGTTCGCAGTTGTGTACAAGTTTTTTGCCTACTCCATACTGGAAGTATGACAAGCGGAGGGTGAGTAAATGGGTGGATTAGTTTGGATTGACGGGATGTGCAGGAATTTGTGCGATATTAAAATAGGGACAGTGAGCACTCTGGCACCTTTTGGTGATTGGTATATCCGGAGGACCTGCTCGTTGGGGGCTGTGCACCTTTCGTGTCAGGATATGGTTTGCCTTTGGTGACCTTCCTGCCTCACTTATTCAGAGCTGTGGGCATGGGTGTGGGTGACTCAGGTGTCACATAAGAGAAGGGCCAGGTTTACTGAACTCCTGGCTTTGGAGAGTGGCTCACCCATAATGGCAGGCTAGGTGCTTGAAGAAAGGATCTAATAGATTCCTGCACTTTCACATGCAGATCCAGCGGGGTGAAGAGGCCCTAGTTTATCCCAAGCTCTGGTGTCTGTATCTTTCTTTCATGCTTTCTTCTTCACTTGCAAATGTATCCACACTGACAATGCATATAGAAAGCTGCTTGTAAGTGCAACTCTCTTGTGGGGATCATATTCACTGTATTTCTACTATCAATCTGCTCAGTATTGACTTCTCATGCCCTGTCTTAATTTGATGTGCTGTTTAGGGATGGTGGAGAAATTCAAGATGGATTAAAATGATTTTGTATGTCTAAGAATCCAATGTGCAGAATCCACTGCGGACCGACCTTCCCAGACTGCACAGAGTATATGGACCTCCATATTCTGTTTTTTACTCTCCTGAAATTTACACAAATTCATTCATGGGAAAATATGCAGGTTTCTACTGAGACATATGCCATGCTGGAAAATATACATAGGGAAAAGTCAAATGGAATGGAATGGGGACAATACGCTAAATGTTACAGACTAATATAAATTATATAATTTGTTAAAAATATTCTTACAGAATTATTTCCCTATTTTTCCTCATAACAGGGGAAAATAACTGAATCCATCTGTGAATGGAAACCAGAACAGACAACATGGCACAATGCATGAAACACACAAGGGATGGATTTCACAAAATCTGGACATCCCTAGGGCCATTACATCATTTTTTAATTATTTCAATTTATATCCCACCCTTCCTGACAAGGGACCCCTTATAGTCAGCCATTCCAAGCTGCAGTCATTCCATCTGAGATACTAGTAAGGATGGGTAAATCTGTTAATCTGTCAGTTTTGTTTTCTATGACCTATTTTTAAATCTTACATTCTTTTTGTCCCAAATATGGAGAACTTTGCAAATTTGGGTACATTCTTATTAAAATTGAACACATTTCTCACCTATGCTTAGATGCCAACCCTATGCATATGTTACTGCCCAGGCATGGGTACACTCCAGTCTTCTCGTATCTACTTTGTCTTTTATTAGAATCCCTGAAATCCATCAACCAGAATTTAGCTCTGAGTCCAGGAATTTATTCTGAGCTGAATGGAGCTCACACTCCTTCCACAAACAAAAAAACAAAAAAAACACTTTTGGTTTCCCCATGCTTTCTTCATTTTAGCAGTATAATTTTGGGCTAGAGGGGAAATTTGTTATTGCTCCTGTTAAATAATTTAAAGTCAGAAACACTTCCTGAAATCACTTAGAGATCCACCAATAGATCCAGATCTGCTTTCTTCTCACTCCTGGCATAGGGCACTCATGGGCTGTCACAGGAGTGAGGCTGGGCTTCTGCCCTCACCCACCATGTCATATTCCTGGACTAGCTTCATTCCCAACCTCCTGTATCAAGTGCAGGAGTCTGAATAGGATTTGGGCTCCATATAATCTAGTCACCTGGTACTGAAAGTGTGGAACCCCAATGCACAAGCAGATGCTCATACATTGGACATACTGGCTGAATTCAGACAACACATTAGTCAATGGTGGGTTGAGTAGCCAACACGTTGGTTATTTTGTGGGTACTCCCCACACAACATATTCCTACACAACTGTGGGTGGTTGGGGCTGGCATTGAGTGGACTAATAGTCAACCCGGCTTTTGACTGACACAGCCCCCACCCCCTCTCCTCCTTCAGTCCTCCCAGTTCTGTCCCAGCAGCCTCTGCAAGTTGCACCAGTTGTAGCAGAGTGGTAGCCGCCACTTTGGTTGCTCTTGCCGCCTGCCTCTATGGGCTTGTGTTTTAACCCACTCACTACACGCCATTAACTCACTCACCCCTCCACACAACACTTTAAACAATTGGCTTCGAGCTAAACAACGTGCAAGCCAGTTATTTCTCTCAGTTACTTATTTGGGCGGAATAGCTTACCAGCAGTAGTTTGTGAGCAGCGTGTTACCCTCCACACAACACAATAAGCAACACAATTTACGATTGTCCCCCCCCCCCGTTGCTTAATGTGTTGTCCGAATACAGTCACTGTTTGAGTTGGGGGTGGAACTAGCCCAGGAGCACAACATCAGGGCCAGGGCCAGTAGCATAGCCCTGCTCCTGTGGCTAATCTATGCATAGGACTACTGTTATTCTATTATAATAGAGGTTCAATTCTGTACATTAGAATGACAAGGGAGTGCAATGACAGACAATTGTATTGCACATCCCTCTCTAGATACTGTTTTCAAGGTGTAAATAAATCTCAAAAGGATTTCTCTGGCCATGAGAAAGGTCATCGCTGGAATGGTGTAAACTCCAAAGGTCTCTTTTGCCATTGGGCATATTTCCTATGACCATTTGGATGGTTGTTTGTGAAACAAACAGTACAATCATTTATTCATTTTATTGATGGTTTATCTACTTGTTTATGTTTTTATTGTGTTGTCTTGTATTTTACTTTGGATTTTATGGTTATCCATTCTGAGAACCATTTGGTGAAAAGGAGGGATACAGATTTAAGAGGAAAAAATAGAAATAAAAAAATAGGACGGATTGAGAGAGGATGCATCTAAATCCGTTATATCTGTTTAAAACCAAAGACAATGCCAGAAGAATGAAGTTACAACACGGTAGTAATAATGCTACAATAATGTAATCTTAAACTGGAAGCAGGACCACACTTTCCTCATAACTATCTTGGTGTGAGCAGAGCCGGGGAGGTCTCCTTAGTCCAGATACAACAGTTCCTGATTGGTTTCTGGCTCCTGTTAATGACAATTCACACGCGTTGGCACTTATTTGCATTCCTGCTTTCCATGGTTATTCCGCAAGTGCCTATTACTTGTCATTAGACTTTGGTCATCCGTCATCCGCTTCCTCTCCCTGCGTATCCCCCGACGCGTCTTCTCATCAACCGTGCTCTGTAGTCGTTCCGTCTCTTCTCTTAGGCGACGTACAAAGCCTATTCTCCTTTTAAGAATCTATTGCTGCTGTTGGCTGTGCTGTGACCCATTTTCCCCCAAACGCCCGCACACTCGCTCGCTCCCTATCTGCTTCTCAGCAGCTTCCAAGCGGGCGCAGTTTCAGGCCGCTGGGTGCTCGCCACGCTCTCGATCGTCAAGTCAAAGAACCCCCCCCCCCCACCTCCACTTTCAGAACCACCTTTGGACAGCGACTTCACTCCTTCCGCCTTTCCAGACCTTTTATTCTTTTTCCAGATTTTCCATTGGACAGTTAGAAATGCCTGGTTGTATTTCTCATAGGCTCAAGGAAATGCCAGTCCAAAGTTGAGGCAGAGAGGGCGGGAACTGTAAGCAATAAGTCTCTTTCAAACACAAAAAGTCCCGCCCATAACTCACTCAACATCTTTCCTCTTGTATCGATGCTGCCCGTTGACAGGATGAAAGTCCAGGGTACACTCTTTTCCATTGGAAAGTTGCAGCTGTCTGTCATGCTCTAGCCATGAAAGGGGGAGGACTTTAAAGAAAGCGTGGCTGTGCAAAGGGGAGGGGGGACGGCTAAATCCCAGGGAGGGGCGTGGTCTGTTAAGTCGGAGGCGTGGCTTTTGAGAAAGAGGAAAGCGTGGCTTGGAAGGGGGCGGAGACTTGTAGGAGAAAGGAGGGGGAACGGGAGGGGGAGGGGAAAACGAGTAGGAGGAGGTGCGCGCGCTGAGATTGCCCTAGTGTCTAGAGCTGGAAAAGCGGCTCGTATAGCGGAGCAGTCTCCCTGCGAGCTGAGGTGAGAGAGAGCGCGTGCGAAGCAGCAGGAAGGCGAGGGCTGCAGCTGCCCGTCCGTCTCCTCAGTACCCAGACCGACCGGAGAAGAGGGGCTGCGGGGAGAAGAGCTCTCTCGCATTTCAAGGAAGGGGCAACCGACTCCTCGGGAGGGGGGAGCAGGGGTACCACCGTGCCCGCCCGGAGAAAGACGGGGTTGAGGGGGCGAAGTGTTTGGGAAGGGGAGGGGGAGCCGGCAGCTGCTCGCCCCCATTGCATACCCGCGCGACCCTGGTGCTCCTGTTCACCCCGCTGGATAGGCTGAGGGAGACACTGCGGCGGAGGCGGCGGAGGCGGCGGAGGCGGCTTTTGCTGGGGGGAGGACGAGCCCGGCGAGAACAGGAGGAGGAAGAAGAGGAGAAGGACAAGGGAAAAGAGGAGGAGGAAGCAGGGGTAGCAGCAGCGGCTGCAGGATTCTCTACCTCGCGTCTCGCCAGCCCGAGGGAAACCCCCAGGATGCGGCTGAAACCGAGCGTCGTCTTGCGCTTATACAGCCTATGCGGGATCCTCATACAAGGTAACACCCCCGCCCGCCCCCCTTTCTCCTCCTGCCCCCTCCTCCTTGCCCCCCACTCTCTCCCAACTTCGGGGCAGCGATGTGCGTGCGTGCGAAGGCTGAGGTGGGGTAGCTGTAGGGCCGAATAGGCACCCGTCTCCTTCTCCCCATCACCATTGCCTTGGAAAGACTCCTCAGTTGACCTTATTCCCACTCCTGTCGCCTCCTCCCTCTCTAGAGACTTGCCCCCAACCTGCCCCTCATTTGTCTTCCCATCTTGAATCTCTCTTCTCTCCCCTCCGTCCCCTCCCCCCACCCCGTGCCTCATGTCTGGCTTCGCTAATCCTAGGCTTCCTTCTTTCTTTATCTCTTTCCTTCGCCTCCGCCTGGCTCCCCGATCCCTTTTTTCCTAATTCATTCTATCCATCACCCTTCGGCGCCCTCTCTCCTCCTCCAGCGGCACTTGTACAGCGCTTTCCATCCTCAAAGTGCTGCACAAACATTAATCCTTCCCTGCCCGTCCTTAATAGTCCTTCCCTCGTGCCTTCCCTCCCCCGTGACTCTTAGTTGCAGTCGCCCCCCCCCCGTTTCAACTCCTTGTAACCTTCCCCTTCAACCACTCTTTCACCCTCTTTCACCCCATTGAATATGTCCATAAAAGTGAAAAGAGGAATGCAGCGAGAAGAACAACATGTGCACTGCAACCCCCTCCCAGGGGGGGTAAAACGCTCTAACGCTGAACGCTGGTAAAGAGGAAGAAAGAGAGACCATACATGTGTGGCTTACTGGGAAGGGAGACTTAAAGATGCCCCCCCCCCCCCCACATAGCCAGTATGGAAAGCATTATCACAGCTCCTTCCCAGACGCAATTATTTACCATATATTATTTCAGTTCTTTACCATGTATTTGTTTCCCTTCCTTATTTATGCACCAATGGCACTAGTACTGACCTCTCAATTGAAATGTAACAATTGCCGTGGAGAAAAATGTAGAAACTACTGTCCTTATGCAAATGGATGGTTGTGGAAATATGTGGATGGAAGTAAGGAGAGGAAAGCAAGGCAGCAGAATTCCAGCTCCTAACACTATCTCCTTCACCCCTTGAAAATTGAATTAAACGGTGATGTGTATTAAGGAGCCAACAGAGAGACTCTGTCATTCCTGAGAGAATGTGGCTGTGGTGCTGGAATGTGCAATGAGGGTAATGGATGTGTGAGAGTGTGCGTCTTTATGGCTGCAGTGTTTGAGTATGTGGTTGAGAGATGCTTTTGCTGCCCCTTTCTCCTTCCTTTCCCTACAGGCTAGGGGAGAATGAGGTGGCTAGATACCCAAATGTGTCGGGAGGAAGGACTCTTGAGTATTAACGATCATCTAGATAGCTTTTGGAGGCTTTAAATGAGGTCAGCAAGCACCTGCAACTTCTCCATGTTTTCCTATGGATGGTAGGTGTTTTCCCCTACCAGGATCATTGAGGGCAAAGAATTGTCTCAGTCTTTCTGTATTCAGGGAATTCATAAAGAGCTAAGTGACCTTGTGGTATTTCTCCCCACCCCACCCCCACTCTTCAGCAGCAGCATTATAAAGTTTATTGTATTTCATGCTTACATGCACTTGCAGTATCATGCGATGAGATCTCCAGGGAAAGCAGTGGAAGCTTTTCCTCCGCCCCCCCCCCCCATCCCCCAAAACAGAAGTAACCTTTTAGGTGAGCTTGTGACTTGGCTGTATTGAAAACCTGTATGTAGCCCCTGCTTTGTCTTCTGAGGAAGTAGGGTTTTTAAAAGCAGTGCTTAAAGGAGGTGAAATGATTGTGTTTGGTGACTGCAATGATTTTATATGGCTATTTGCTTTCCTTACCGGTCTGTGCGGGCTGCTGGGATGTCATAGCACAAGGAGCTGCTATGCTGCTGCTATATGGAATTATTTATTGGGGACTCTGGCAGGTGGCACATGTATGGGGTTACCTCTCTTCTCGTTACATTTATATGTGAACTGTCAATTCTCTTTGCTGCAAAAGGAGGGGGAAGCTCTTTTTATTGATTTTTTCTCATCAGTATAATCGTGGTTGCTTCTGGTAAAGGAAAACCTGATATTTTTAGGTTGGAGTCAGCTGCATTCAATGCATATTGTGTTTAACACTAAACTGGTAATTTAAAATTGTATCTGCTCATCTGTCTAGATATGTGTATTTTTAAACACAGCAGTTCAGTGATTTTTGCCAGGAAAAAAATTGCACCACTGCAGGCAGCATCAGGTAAAAGAAAAATGCCATGCAAGAGGTTGCTTTTTGGTCTTGCCTGCATGGAGATAATCAAAATGGGCCTTTCCAAATGGGATAAAGAACAGCCCATTCGTTATTATATCACCTACCTGGTACTTCCCTTACATTTTAACATGTGGGGTATTTTATGGGGTGGGGGTGTCAAACCTGCCAATTTTGTCTTCAGCAGCAATAACACCTCAAGCATTCAATCTAAGAATTTATCATTCTGGCTGAGAAGGCTGCTTTAAAAACAGTTTGCTTGATCTCCTCCCTTATAATTAAAATTAAGTGAGTGAATACCTCTGGATATATAGAAAATTGAGTAGTGTGTCCTATTTTGAGCCTTTCTTTGTTTGATGGGAATAAAACAATGATAGCACAGGAAGTACATGCATATTGATAAAAAAGTATTCAATACCTAGTAGATGCATATTGTTTAGGTACTTCTTAACTTCCCATTGACTCCATATGTTCTCTTTATTTGTCAGTAGTTTGGCATTAATAGTAGGTTTGGTATATAGGGTGAATGAACTATGGGCACCATTACCCTTGTCTGGAAAATATAGTTAGTTCTGCCAGCTTAATTTTCATGGCAAACTTTTCAACTGATTAGTTCAAAGTTCCTTTCGCCTGTCCTTCATGCATCCCAACCCCAGAGTCTATTCTGCAGGATCTATCCTCCAGACAAAAAATTACACCACTTAAATCCACCCAAAAATGCCTGCTGAAAAGATTCACCTTTTTTCTTGAAGGAAATCTAAATCTTTGAGATGTTTGGCCATCTGGCTTTCAAATAACTTAAGTGGAGGAGTTGTATTAATTTCAGTGAGCTTCTTCAGTTAGATTTTTTTTTAAAGGAAATATGTAGTGGCCAGGTGAAATCCAGATTTTTATTTAGGCTTGAGATTGTATAATCAGGGAGGCCTATATGGGAATCTGGTTTTATTGGAATGACTTATGTTAACCATGAGTCCAGCTGCAAAAAAACAAACAACAACAACAGAAGCAAAAACAGTTAACAGTATGAGGAGATCATGGATCTTCTGCTTCTGTAAAGACTCAGCCTTTGTACAAAGCAGAAATGTATCTACTTAAAGGCCTTCCATGTCAGTTAATGAAATTAGTGTGGAGGACAAAAAAAAAGAGTGGAAGATTTTGCTTAGCGAGGCCAGAAATAATCTTTGTCTCAGGATTGAATGTGAATATGATGTTTAGTTGCAGCTACTATGGCCTTCCATAAAAATAGGACTGATTATGTGTGTAGCCCCACCCACACATCCCAACCCAGGATTTTGTTGTATTTATTTACAATTAGGCTTAATTATATTATTTTACTAGATATATTTGCAAAGCTAAATTTTTGGAATTGCTAGATATTTTATCATTTCTACAAAATGAATTATAAGCTTTCTTGAACAATCTAAAGCCAGTCATTAAATGAGTAATATACTTTCAAAAGCAGTGTATTGCATAATAAGTAGTAATGAAATTGCAGCAGTAAATATATTTCACTGTACTTCATGAGTATAGAGGTGTTAGAATTGTCCCAGAATTGTAGCTGCTGTAGCCCCCTGCTGTGTGATAATGCAAATGGCATCTAATGCTTTAATGTGCTGTGCGTTTGTGAAAAATACTGGGTAGCATTGTATTAGATGCAGAAACTGTTACTCAGCACTTCACAAGGACCAAGTAAATGTTTCATAGAGCAATTCCTATAGCTTCTTGAGAAAAAGTGTGATTGAAGTGAACATTTCAGTGAATGATTGTCAGTAGATGACTAGCTAATACTGGGTTTGAGTTTGATTGTGATCTGTCCTTTCAAAACATCTTACTGATAAGTGTATGAATCAGAAACATGTATCTTCTTTTTCTTAAAATTAAGTTGAGACAATGAGTTGGCTTGAAGGCACTCTACACATAATGTTGTGCTATAAAACCACAGTGTTGTGGTCATTGTGATCTTCTGTCCTAGGCAATATTTAACTTATCCAGGAATATTTTAATCTGTTTCTAATACTTCTATCCTTCCTGGTAACTGCACTGTCCATTTAACATCAAGAATTTTTTAAAAAGTATTTGCAAAGTTAAAGTAGCCGCTCCAAAAATATCAAGAGTATTTTTTAAAAACTGAAAATTCTTTTACAAAGTGGCAATAAATGAGCACACCCACACCCACCCACCAAATCTCTGCATATTTACTTGGAAGGAAGTCCTACTAATTTCCAAGGAACTGGGGATAAGATTGCCTTACTGTAATTATATGCAATATAAAGTTATTTATCTTGAAAAATGTTAATTAGAATAAAACATATGTACATAGTGCAAAATGTACAGTACTACCATTGTTGTAAGTGTATAACTGAAGCAAATTCATGATGGTTGTACCCATTTTCATGTTGTTTGGGATGCACATAAATGAGTAATAGTTTTTCTATGGAAGATTTATGATTACTGTAGTTAGTCATTAAATAACATTTCTTTCTTCTGTGTGTTTCTTTTCCTGTTGTTCTTTTTACAGTTACCTTTTTTGGTGTTTGCAGTTAGTAATTTTTTAATGTCTGCTTAATTTACATATTTTTCCAGCTCTGGCCTTTCATGAGGCCAGATGAAATTTTATTAGCCAAAATATGTGCCTCTCAAGTCAGTTGACCTGCACCTGCTTGTTTGAAGTGTGACTCTTATCTTTATGGCATCTACACATCTCTGTGTGTATGTGTGTGTTTGTATGTGTCAAATGCAAATATTTCATCAATTGTCTCATTCATTCTGGAATTTTTGGAAGTAATTTAGAAAAAGAAAATAATTTCTTACCATACTGTTTTGAACATCATAGTTATAACTTGGGAATTGGTTGTAATTGAGTTACATGTTTTAGTGTTGTTGTTCTGATTGAAAATGTAGTGTAAATAAGTTCTGGATCACTAAAGTGTGACATGATGTGAAAGAGATGCTCTAAGCATATGTGTCACTTGTGGTATTGTTATTGTTAAATGATAAATGTGACTCATATGTGACAAATGTGACCTCTTATTTTTTTGTGTTCTATGGGTGGAACAATGGGATTGGGTCCATGAGGTTGGTTAGTATTTCTGGGGAAAGGAATTTATTCAGATAAGATAATTAGAGTACTTCCCATTTGCAAGGATTGCTTCTGGCTGATAGGGACTCTTTAAGGACCATATAGTTCATGGCTTCTCAAATACACCCACCAAAGACCTTTGATAGTGCCACTGGGACACTGGTTTGCTTTGTTGACTTGTATAGGCTATGGCTGTACTATGGTAATATCTTTGGAAACTATCCATAATTTGTATCATCACCTATGACCTAACCTAATGAGCAATTTGAGAATCTTGCCTAACCCCATGATCTAGGTCATCTATTTCTGATATCCCTGATGGAAGGAAAGCATGATGGGAAATTGATTCCACTTATCCCTCATCCCTCTAAACTAGCCTTTCCCAACATGGTGCCCTTCAGATGTTTTAGACTACAACTCCCATCAGCTCCGGCTAATATGGTCAATAGTGAGGGATCATGGGAGTTGATGTTCAAAATATCTGAAGGGCACCAGGTTAGAGAAAGCTGTTCTAAACAGATCCATAGACCCTTTGAGGAAAAGAGCTTGTAACTGGCAAAGATAGGAATTGGCTAAAAGGTCTTGTCATGTTGCATTCCTTTCAGGACTTGCAGATGCTGTTTTTAATAGCGTTTTATTTATTTATTTATTTATTACATTTGTATACCGCCCCATAGCCGAAGCTCTCTGGGCGGTTTACATAGGATTAAAAACAATTAAAAACAATATACAAAAATTAAAACAGCAAAAACATACAACATACACACAATCTATACATTTATGACAAGAGCTGAGGTGCATGTAGTCCTTTTTGGGGGACTAAATTGTCAATTACTTAATTTCTTGTTATTTCTCATAGGTGAAAAACCGAAAGGAGGAGAGCATCCAACTCAGGGCAAAAAAAGGCGAGAAGCAGGTTCTCAGAATGCTAAGAAATAAAGTATCTTAGCATTCTAAGAACCTGCTTCTCTCCTTTTTTGCCCTGGCTCTCATTGGTGACCATGACCTTATTATAGGAACTACTGATATGTCTGGATAGCCATATTGGCAGGTTAAACTCATGTACATTGCACCAAAACATGTACATGCATATTGTTTATCTTTCTCTTGCATGAATACTCTTCAGGATGTACAAAATTCTGTGTTGACAGAAAGGTCTGAAGTGGAAATATGATTGTGTTCAGTTGAACAGGATTAGAGAGCTCTGTGCGATAAAGAGCTCTAATAATGCAATGCCATGGAGGTCTGTAACCACATCCAACTGAACGTGGTTACATTTCTGCTTCAGACCTTCCCCATCAACATGGAGTCAAAAGCACACATTCCCATCTGCCCTACATACATAGAATTTTGTAATGACTGGGGAGGGGTATGTAGGGCTATGTATTATATTTCTCTTTGACATTCTTTCTCTATCAACATCACTTCTACTGGACACAGGACAGAGCAGTGGGATCAAAGGAAGGTATTGCTTGTGCCCTTGCCTTCACTTCCCCTGGAAAGTATTTTTGAGCTAAACTTCTTTACACAGCTTCTGTGGCCACCACAAAAGCAAGCCTGGCCTAAATTAAGAGGAGCTGTGAATCACCAGTAAGGAGGTAGATAGGTTTCTTTCTACACATGCTTCTGAATGGAAAACATGAGTAAATTGTAATGTGGAAGAAATGCAGACCATTAAGTAGCATGAATGTGTCTTCATATGTACACCTTGTGGCTGGTTCACATACTTGCCTGGCTGAGGATCCTCTTCACTTGGTAGAAAAAGCTTTTGTAATTATAAGATAACATGTACTTAGATCTGCACATTAGTAAGCTTGAAGAGTGTGATATCTGCAGCACTGTCTGCACTGATTGGCAAGCTGACATTTTTCTCATCACCTGCTACCTGCTACTTTTAACTGTAGATGCCAGATCGTGGGACTTTCTGCCTGCAAAGCATGTGCACCACTGTTGCATTATGACCCCTCCCCATAGCTAAGAACCTTTTGTTGAATATCTGAGCAGATCTCACCAAAATCAGAAGCAATATTCTCTGCTTTTTATCTAAGTCATATATACAAATGCCAGTTTAGGCAAAACCATTCAAAAGCCATCCAGCAATTTTTGTTTTAAAGCTCCAAGGGATGGTACAGTTCCTAAGCCGGCTCACAAGTCAAGAGTTCATGGGCACTTCTAAGTATTGGTGGCAAGGGAACTATGTGACTCCTTAGCTTGACAGACTGCTTTTGGAAATGAGAAACTGTGACAGGACCACTGGCCACATGAATTGGGAAACCTGCAAGAGACATCAGGAAGTCATCTGAGTCCATAACCATCTGGTTGAAGCCCATTTGAGCAGAAAAGCGGCCTACACATTAAATGAGTTAAGTTTAGTGAATTAACTTAGTCTTCCTTTGGGGTCTTTTGCAGACTTCCTTCTATTGTTTAGGTTATAGATGGAAAATATACATCTTTTGTGGGCACTGGAAGGACACACAAAACCAAAGGTTATTTTCAAGGATTCAAAAAACAAAATAAATAAACCCTGTTTGGATTCACTCTTAAAAATGATAAGTCACATCCAACCTCACACAAATGGACTTCTGCTCAAATAACAGGATTCTCCTTCCACCCTTCCCCTCCATCCCTCTCCACCCTTCCATGTCTTCCAAATCCAGAATGTCATCCTTCAGAGCAGAAACTGTTTTCAGCTGTGTTGATTTCACTGGTGGATGGATACAGTTTGATACAATCCATAGCCAATATACTGCTGCAAACAGCTTATATTCAAAGGTATCAGTGTTACCTATGATGGTATTGTTCCTGTATTTTCCTGATTAATAATTCAGCAGTATTTCTAGGACTTAATACTAGAAAAATATTTTCAAATGTTGCATTCAATAGAATATCTTAATATATTTGGTTCAAATTGGGTGCCTGCCCAACATATTGTTCCTGCAACATGATGGAAAAGCCTTTGTAAAACATAACCTGTAAGGCCCCATTTGCCTTAGTTTCCTTCCATCTTGTCCTTCAAGACAATCAAACAAGTGGAAAGAGTTGAGAAACTTTTTTTAATTCATGCAAACCTGCTTTTTGAAGTCAGCTATGTATGTTTCACACACTGATTACAGAAATAAACGCGAGCTACGCTATTGTCAATGATATATTATTTATTGTGATAGATATAAATCTAATAAAGAAGTATGGATGCTTGCTAGGCTTAATGGCCTAGACAATATTATCAAGAACAGGATAAGCAGAAATCTGAATAAGCATGTTTACCCTTTACATGCTCTATGATGTAACAATTTTTGTAACTTCTAATTAAAACATGAATCTATTGTGTGGTATATCTAATGTGTTCTCCCATCAGCCATTTTAGTAATTTTTCTTCCTCCCTTCCTCCCAATTTCATATATTTCTCTGTGTCTGCGATGAATTGCCCTGTTTTATCCAACAATATTTGTGAGCCTTAAGTCTACTTCTACTTAGTAAAGCTCTCTGTCCCAGTAGCTTAAAATGTCTGACAGCTCTGAGAAATTTTAAGGACAAATTACCTCACAGTGTCAGTTGCAGTAGATGCTTAGGGATAAATATCTGAACTAATGGAAAATACCAAACTGACCTACATCTGCTGGATTATCAGTGTGTTAGTGGACTTATTTCTATTCCTGCAATGCAACATGGAAAGAGAATGCACTCACTATTCCCTAACTAGAAAAAAAATCTAAACTAATTAGTTGAGAGCATATAAATCAGTGCCTGAATTAGATGTAAATTTATTTAAAGATTCATCTCATGTTGCACAACAAACATTTTTGTTCATAGTATTGGGTTTCTATAATATGGAAACTGGGACTAAATATCGTTCTGTCCTAGCCATTGAAATCCGGGTTTTACAGGCTATCAGAGCAAAATTAAAATAACTGAAATGAATATTAACAAATAGGTGGTGAATGATGATTGCTATGTAGCCAAAACAGGACACTGAGACCTAAGATGAAGATATTGCTATAGTCTGGGGAATCTAAGGTTTGCAGAAATAAAAAAAAGTATTAGACCCCCCCCCCCCCCCCAGTGAAGTAGCAACAACTGGAAAAACCCTCCTAGGAGCTCAAAAAGAAGTGAGCATGTTCAGGAGCCATGGAATATTGAGTGTCATACGGGGATAAATAGAAAACTGTGCAGGCGTGTGTGTATGTATAGAAGAGAGCCCCGCACAGAGGAGATGGCTAGCTGAACCCAGCATTGGAGCACTTTTATGAGGTTAGGATGCACTGAAATATTTTGTTGCAGGACCTACTTGTACTAAATAAAAGGATTATAAGTATACACATATCTACATTCAGTTTCTTGGTTCTTGAACCTGGGAATCCTATATGAAGGAGCAACAGGGAAGAGCAGAAGGTAAAGCAGGTCAGCATAGCCTTAATCCCTGCTATTTTCAAGGAATCGTTGTAGCCAGTGTCTTTTTCCTTAGTCCAGTCAGCCTTTTTTATAGGGGCAGTTGCTCTTCTTACATTGCAGCATCAGAGGTCTTATCCTTTAACGTTAACCTAGTCCCATTTTTTTCACAGTAGTGTGGTCCATGCATTATTAATAGGTGTGCTCTTTTGGTGACACCACACTTCAGCTGGGAAGTGGTGGATGCTTCTTGTGCATTCAGCCTAACACATGATGTGGGGATCATAATAATAGAATGAGACTGATCTGGACTTGCAAAAGGAGAGTGCATGCCCTGCAGAGGCTAAATAAAAGAATTTTGTAGATATGTGTATCCTTCTATTTAAATATTTTTCATATAAAAAATGTTGTCCTATATGTAATTCTGTTGAACTTTGCATACTTAACCATTGTCATACTAAAATCACTACATAATTCTAGGGAAGCTCAACCAACTTAATTCCTTCTGGTCTTTAAAAAGTTAGTTTAAAATCCTTCTGTTTTTAAAAAAGCTTTTAGTGCTTGAGTAGGAGAGAGTCTCAATGATTCCACTGTTGGGCTGTTATTGCTGTTTCACTGACTGATTAAAAGTGCAATCCTATGCATGCCCACTCAGATGTAAGTTTCATTAAAGTAAGTGTAACCTACTCACAGGAAAGTGTATAATGGATTGCTACCTATGAATCTTTATGTGAGCTGCTTGAGATATCAGTGAGGGCTAATGAATGGATATACATTTTTGAATGAATGAATGTTGTTGTTGTTGGTGCTACTGTTTGCTCTGAACTGCCTCAGAACCCAGGACTCAACCAGAGTTGTTGTCTTCGACCAGATCTGCACCAAGCAGGATATAACACGATGAAAGTCATGGGCCCCAACGGTTGTCAATGCACTTCAGTACCGTTATAAAGCAGTAGTGTAGATCCTGCCTTCATTACCATCCTCTCTCACATACTGTTTGGGTATAAGGTGATGCTGGATCAAACTGCAAAAGCTATACAAGCTGAAGACTTGTACAGTATAATTTTTGTTCATGTATTTTGGTTTGAAATAAAATTCTAATACTAATGATAGTTGTTGTTTTTTAAAAGGAAACCCCTTTCCTTGTTGACTGTTCATTCAGACCCATTTTTCTTTCACTATTCACTATACCTCTTGCAATCCTAGTATCAGTGTTGCTGAGAAAAACTATCCTTTTCTCTCTTCCTCAGTAACTAACATTATGACTGTTGTCTCTTGCACCAATTGGCCCTGGTTGGAAAGGCAGGGACGGCTCACATTCTGAGCAGTACCATATATAGTGCTGACAAGTCCTGGTAGGGAGGAGGGAGAGGATGATGTGATCAGCACCGGCTGATGATGGAAAAGGAATTGAGAAGATTTGGAGCACAGAGCTCAGTGTGTGCAAGGGCCTCCTGAAGGCAGGGGATTTGTGATGCTCACCAGAAGGGACTTTTTATTATTATTACTGTTCTAATTTTAATGGTTTGACTTGTGTTTCATTGTTGTTATAAGATTGGATTTGCCTCTTGAGCCACTGTTGCAAAATATTTTGAAAACCTTGTTTAAGAGTTAGACACGTATTGTGCAGAAATAATTTTGTGAAAATACTGACTAGAGTCTCTGTTATTAACTTGTTCACAAACCTGAAGGAATATTTTGACTTTATTCATAATTTGAATGTTTAAGATAGCGGCTGTTCTGCAGCAGGAAACCAAGAGTGCAGTAGATCCAGTTTTAGTAAAACTTAGATTAGACCTATTGAAATCAATGGGACTTAAATTAGTCATAACCAAGTTATTGCCATTGACTTCTGTTGGTCTATTCTAAGATTATTAAGTCTGGATCTAACCAAGTATGTTTTTATTATGCCATTTGTGTTTGTTATTTATGTGCTATAAAATATTCAGAATACTCTGGCTGTAGAACAAACATGTTCTTTTGCATACACTTTGTATTCCTTAAGAATTGGTGAGATTCAGAAGAGCTGTTTTACATGTATCTTTTTCCAGCATCTCTATGGTGGAAAAAGCATTCTACATTTAATATGTGTAGGTCTTCAGGAGAAATTTTATGTACATATAAAACTCACTTCGTATTTATTAGCATCCCCAAAGCATGTCTTTTCAATGATAGAAAAGTTATGTATAGAGCAGCTCTAAACAGATGTTGTTAATTAAGTATCCCAGCATGGTGCAGAGGTGTGTTGCATATGGGATGATAGAAACCCTCAGTAATGCCTAATATATGAAAAGAGGAAAATACAGTAGCCCTTCATAATGCACGCAATTAGTTGAATTTCTGGCTAAGGTTTGTGTTTCACTTCACTTTGATTGTAATGGGTTTCTGTGGATTTGTTTTAAACAAAGCACATATACTCTGTTTGCTCACTTGTCAAAATGACTGTTGGGTATTACAGTGTATATGATTTGGACACTGCATAACAAGCAGCATCTATTCTCTTGAAACTAATTTGCAGAAGTGAAAACCTGCCACTGTAACATGTTTGGAAACTTTTAGATAGGGAACTAGGTGGTGCTGTTCTTTCATCTTTGTATCTTAGCTGAGCTCTTCAGCCTTATTTCTGAACATGCCTTTTTTCTAACTAGGAATTTGGCTATACTGTACTTTTTGTTGTTAAGCATAAAAAAAAAATATTTTGTAGCAGTTGTTCTGTTTCAGCTGTCTTTTGTAAACATCATTCCATTATCTGACATGGAGAGAAGTGTAGTTGTTGCTTCTGTTGAGAGGAGATGGGGACTGTATGTCTTCATTTCAGGAAAGGAATGAGAATCTGACTGTGTGTGTCAAGTTTTTAAGATGCTAAATGCAAACTTGGGTGAGTTATCTTACTGTTAAAGGAGGTTGGAAAAAAACTGGAATTGAATATTCTACACCTCGAAAGATTACATTAGGTAGTTGTGCTCAGCCCTATTATTACTTGGGCTGTCAATAAACTTTTGTCAACTAATCAGTTAAATTTGCACCTGCATGTGGCCAATATTTAGAAGTGCCTTAAAGCAAAATTTTATTTATTTACTTACTTACTGCATTAAAATACTGCCCAGTAGCTTAAGCTCTGTGAACGATTCACAAAAATTAAAACCATAAAATACAACTTAAGTGTAAAATTTAAACCACAATATAAACCAAATTATAAAAGTACAACCAGAATAAAACTGAGCAACAATGCAGAGATTTAAAATAGAGATTTAAAACAGTAAGTTAAAAGACTAGCATTGTAAAATAAACAGTCTATTAGCGATATATGAAGATCTGTTGAGCTCTAGATTTCAACTGGGGTCAGGAAAAAACAAGAATAAAGAATTTGCAGTTGTAAATTGATTATTTATATGGAAATTCTGCAGCCCGGTATCAATCAGCTAAGGACCAGTATTTTATCAACTTGCTTTCCCACATTGGGTAGTGGTTTACACAATAGATTTATTTGACCACAACCCCTTCCCATGCCAGCCTTATTCTTTACCTCCCTTCCAAAGCTCCCTCCCTATGAACCCACTCCTAACAAGAGAGTCAAACATGATTCCATTTTCATCCTATTGGTGCAGATGGCACTAAAAGGAGCATGAAAGACTAGCACTTCTTTCTGTCTTCCATGCACCCTGTTAGGAAATAAAGCCAGGCAGGATCTACACTGCTGCTTTAAAGCGCTTTAAAGCGCTTTATAACAGTAGTGACCACTGTTGGGGCCCAGAACACACTCCAAAACAGTTATCACTACTGTTATAAAGCCCTTTAAAGAGCTTTAAAGCAGCAGTGTAGATCCGCCCCCACTGCAATCTTCCACTTCTTGAGAAGTATCTTGCTGAAGCAAGGCGCTATTGGAGAGCTGCAAAAGATTCCAAAAGACATAGTATCTAGGGTGCCCATCCGCCCAGATTTGCCAGGACATGTCTGGAAAATGGTGGGCAAATCCAAATCCGGGGGGAAATCCTGTTTTCGGGGGGCAAATTCGGAGATTTAGCCCCCCAAAAGGCTCATTTTGGGCACTTCCTGAAATGGGCCTACTAAAGCTTGCTCTCTGCAGATCCAGGGTCCTAATGCCTTGTTGCCATGGCGACGAAGTACTAGGGTGAAGGATCTGCAGCGGGCTGGCCTCAGAAGGCCTGTTTCAGGCACTTTTGGAAGTGGCTGAAGCTGGCATTCCGAGGGCCACCCATGGCAAATCTGGGGTCCTAGTGCATCATCGCCATGGCAACGAGGCATTAGGGATCCAGATTTGCCATGGACAGGCCTCGGAAGGCCTGCTTCGGCATTGTTGGCCTGGCCTGGGCATGGAGCTGCAGCCTGGCCTAGCGCAGCAGCCCGCTAGGCACGGCAGAAGGGTAGCTGGCCAGCGGCATGCAGAGCAAGAAGCTGGGCTTGGCTGGCTGGCTGGCTGGTGGCCGCACGGCGAAAGCGTGCAAGGTAAGAAGCCAGTGCAAGCAGCTACAGGACATCAGCAGTATGGGGAGAAGTGGTGGTAATTTTAATATGCATTAATAGTTTGTAGTATAAATGCTACTGACAAACATAAGAGGATCTAAAAATTAAAGCTGCAATCCTGTACACCCTTATCTGGAAGAAAACCTCGTTTTACTCAATGGGACTTCCTTCTGTGTAGTCATGTGTAGGATTGTGCTTTAAATATATGTGAACACACTGAGTAAAAGGAAGGATTTTGTGGGGAAGAGAAGAAACTATTAATTTTCAGTGTTGTTGATTAAGTTGCTTTAATTTGCCTGGATTATGCCCTACTTCAGAATGCAAACCCGTGTCAGCACTTGTCTACAAAAGATATATACTGACAGGCTTCCTCTAAAGTCCCTGAAAGCAGCACAAAAGTTCTAAGAATTATCAACAGGTTGATCCTTGCTTACAAACTATGTAGAAATAAAAAATGTAGGGTCCACCCCCACCACAAGTGATACTGAGAGTGGTATATGAATTTCTCACATCTATAAATTAAAGTATCATATTGATAATTTATCACTGGGTGCATATGAAGTTTCTCCTTATTTTAAGATAACATTTTTAAAGCCCTGAAATGAAAAGTTTTAGAGGAATATGTTATCACTCCATAGAGTTTGCTCTGTCTGCAGAAGAGTGTGCTTATTGCTCCATTGCTTATGGTTCCTCGAAGTTCAAATAATATTATTTACCCAATCAATTCCTTTCCAATTTACATCTATATTTTTAAACTTTTCCATTTTCTGTGGTAAGCCACTCATCTTGGCAGAAGTCATGTAAGTTCTACATAAAAACAAAAAGACCAGACTAGCCCCCACCAAATTGTGCTGCTGGTAAACTGCAAGTATATGACTTCAGAATTAAATAGTGAGACTCCCACACTCTCACTCCATTTTCCACTGAAGTAGTTTATAATAAGCAGATGGAGACATTGCAATACCATGCATTGCAAGAGTGATGAATTTAAAAGCATACTTAATATCAATCTGGTTCCTGTCCCAATTGAATATCAGGCAGTAACATTACACCAGGTACAAAGAGCCTCAGGTCTAGGGACCCTTTCCCATTTTCTCCTTTCCTGGCCTCTCTTAACTCTTTGATGTCCATTTATTTATTTTTATTTTATTTTATTACATTTAGCGCCTGCATTTTTTCTTCCAAGGAATCCAAAGTGGCATACATAATCCTCCTCCATTTTATCCTCACAATAACAACCCTGTGAGGAAGGTTTGACTGAAAGTCTGTGACTTGCCCAAAGTCACCCAGTGAGCTTCCATGTATGTCACCTTGGGCTCCTTGGAGGAAAGGCAGGATAGAAAAGTAATAAATAAATTATGTATATGAGCAAACATTACTAAAATCAACGTTTTAAAAGGAGGAGAAAAACCATGCTTGGTAGCAATTTTTTTAAAAAAACTAGAGAAATTATTTTTCTATGTAGTGTCCAACCACAAAGTAATTGCTGATTAGCAAGCTATAAGGGTTGGCTCTACTGACATATGACATATGTCAAAAACTTCTAAAAGTTCAGGTGGCTATAGTTGGCACCAAGTGCATCAAAACCTTATACAATTTGCCTCTCAAACCCCTTAGGACTGAAGGGTGACCATATGGAAAGGAAGACAGAGCTCCTGTATCTTTAACAGTTGTATAGAAAAGTGAATTTCAGCTGGTGTTATTTGTATGCATACAGCACATGGTGAAATTCATCATCATCACAAAAGTTAAAGCTGCAGGAGCCCTCCCTTCTTTCTGGTCACCTATTATCAGAGGAGGCAAATTGTAAAGCCTAGTTTAGGAGCAGTCCTCGTTCGTTCAGGGCTCTACTTTTACTAGAGTCTCATAATTTAATCAATATTGAAACCAAACCTAATATTCCATCAATGACTTGCAGCCAAACCTAGATAGGTTACTGAAGGATAAAGTGATGTAGTATTTGTCAAGATGATACTAGTGCTCTAATTTTTGAAAATGTTTAATGTTATTGTGTATATTTGGACTACAAGCTCATTGAGGCAGGAATCTTGGTTATGCTACCAATAAAGTGCCATGAGCATTGATTGCTCTGTATTTATTGATTGTTCTGGATAAATGGAATGTGCTCCCCATTGACATAGATAGGCATCTTCACTCTTGATCTTTAGACATCTGCTCAAGATCCACCTCTTCATGCAAGCTTTCACTGAAGCGTGAACCAGCCAGTAACATTATAGCTGACCAATGATTATTTTACTGTGTGTTTATTATGCCTTATGTTTTCATAATTTCTGTACAGCACTTTGAAAGTCCACTGAAAAGTGGTATATATATTTATGTAATAAAATAAATAGGTAAATAAATATATATTGTGTATTTTGTCCTGTGTAAGAGGATTTTGCACATATAACACTCTAAAAATGGTGCTTCTCTTGTCCTGTAACTTCCATTTAATTACCTTTGATATAGCCACTGCCTACAGTTTCTTAGAATAAAAGCATCCAAAGAAGCCCTGTTATAATAGTTGACTGTTGCTTCAGATCATAGCATGAGTAAAAACAAAACAAAAATCCTTGTATGCTGGCAAATTACATTTTGATGATCAACTTAGGAGTCCTTTTGATTTTAAAGGACTCCTAAGATGATGTGGAATGGGAGCTGATGTTAACTTCATTTCCCTCCCATGGCAATAGAAAGCTGTAACCTTTCCAGGGTTCAGTTTTTAACTGTGGTTCATCAGTTTTAATTAAGTTGAACTCCCGTGGATTAAAAGCTGATGATGATGACAAGTGGTATCTCCTATTTATTTAAAAACATGAGTTGTTCGACGCTCATTAATTCTGTTCTTGAATCTCCATGTAACGTTTAGATTTTCTCAGGGGGAGGGAACCCAATGGTTTATTTGTGTCTGCCTTCAAGAAAAAGGTCCAATTTCGAAGATAAAGTCTGATAAAATATTTGGAACTGGTAATTTAAGATTATTTTTCAGGAAAGACTTCTTCATTATATCATTGGACTCTAATTTAGTTTTCTAAGTGAGTGTGAGAGAAAAATTTGAGAGCTATAGAAACTCATTTATTCTCTGCTATGGAAGGGAAGTGGAATAATGACTTGAAATTGTCAGGATGAACATTTTCTATACATTGCAATGCTTGAGAGTAATTTTCACTACAAATCTATATACATGTTATCAAAGGTTAGAAGCAGGGATTTTGTTGGTGTGAAAGGACAATCACTGTGCTGTCTAATTCATAGAATTATCTATGATCAGAGTATGAATAACTGCTTGGAAAATCAAAGACTGTCAAGAACTTGTCATGTAATTTGGTCTTTTAGAAGTGTCTTAACTGATAAAGAACCTGAAAAAGGGGGGAGGTACACCTTGATGTCTACCCATTCTATTTGCCACTGGAGAGACCTAGCCAATGTAAAAGTACAGTTCTGCTCAGGCTCTTGTTTGTATTATTTTGGCGAAATAGCTTATATAATTGATTGATTAGGATAGTCTGTCTAGAAGAGCAAAAGGTTCCCATTGAACCTAGACATTAAAGGAGTTTTAATAGGTACCATTAACATTCTTATTCCTAGCTGCTTTAAAAGAAAAATGCTACTCCTATTTGTATTTTTTGTTTTACCAATATTGTGACATTGTTCATCTAATAGGTTTGGCCATATGCAGAATAGGACAGGGCTTCTTCACTTTAATAGTTGTGTAGAAAAGGGAATTTCAGCAGTTGCAATTTCACTCATCCCCAAAGCATCTGTAGCTAAATCTGTTGAGTTCATCTGTTGATTTGTTGCAGAAATTCTGGTATCAATTTTGTTCTAGAGCTTATACCAAGTTAACTAAATCTGGTATCTTACAAAAGTTGAGGGCATCTCCAAAACTTCCAGTCCTGCAAGCCATTGTTGGGAAAGTTAAGGAAGTGGCATTCTCTATGCAACTCCTCTTAAATATTTACTTCATGACAAACAGTGATGAAGCAGGTGGCAGTATGTAGAAATCATAACAAAATATTAAATCTATGTTACACAGCTACAAAATGTGGCCAGTCCATACCAGTTTATTATGGCAGTTTATAGCAGTTTCTGTTCACTGTACAGAAATACGTAGTGCGTAGCTGGCATTTCAGCATAGCTACATTTTTTTTTTGTAGTTGGGCTTACCAAAAGGTTGAAGAGAATTAGTGTCTCTTGATTCTAGAGCTAACATAAATTTAGGCAGGGATAAAGGAATGCCTACTCCTATGAGCTCACAACATGCATGCTAAGTGAAGAGAAATAGAACATTTGGAGAGAGGAATGGGAGAAAAAGTTGGGCTGAGAGCATAAATTCATATTATGTCTTAACAGTGATAAGATTGTGGGTCCTTAAGTAGGAAAAATGGCACCAGGAGGGAGTTATCAGCTGTCGTGGAAGAAAAAAACACCCCAGTTTTGCAAAAATAGAAAAGAAATTAAGGGAAAAAACATAAGTGGGGAGAGAACCCCTAAAACAGCCCAATAAGGACTGAACATGCTCAGTGGCAGATTGATTGACTAGTGGTGTGATGGGATGAATGGAAAACCTGGAAGAAGAAAGAAATGGTCTGCCCTGGAAAGGTGCATGGCTAGTTGGCTGGAATAGAAGCGCTCCACACTGCAATATTTAGTTTCAGATCTCACTTCTCCCACCCTAACTTTCATTTGATGCTTTTCTTTGCATTGATGGAGCAAGTGCAAAAATTGGAGAAGTCTGGAAATTTAAAATCTGTTTTTAGATTTGGAAATGCATGAAGTAGTTCAGAAGCTGTACAGTGTACAAAATCATAGGAATTAAGTAAAATCAGAAGAATCTTTTTCACTAAGGGTATAATTTCATTAAAGAAGAAAAAAGAACCAGGCTCCTAGCCCAAGAACAAAAAAAGGAGAAAAGCAGATTCTCAGAATGCTAAAATACTTTATTTCCAAGCCCAACACGTTTCGGCCTATGTTGTTTTTTAAGGCCTTCTTCAGGGGGCTGATAAGAGATGTCTGCAGAAATACTCCTAACAGGATGATAGTCTCCTATGATAATTACTGGCGATTGGGGACACCTGATCTAACATACGTTAAGAATATAGAATGCAATTAGTCCGATTATTAATCTTCCTCACTGTAGTCGGTATCCTCCACCTGCTCCATCTGTGAAATCTTTTAATCTATGTAGCTGTACATCAGCTTCCCCCCCTACATATATCATAGGAACATTATATTGGTTGGGTATCAGTCACTTCATAGCCATGGGCTTTCTGCAGATAAAGTTTATATTTCTAATATTTATATACTACTAGGCTGACCATATGAAAAGGAGGATAGGGCTCATGTAACTTTAACTGTTGTAGAGAAAAGGGAATTTCAGCCAGTGTCATTTGTATGCAATTAGTTCCTGGTGAAATTCCCTCTTCATCACAACAGTTAAAGTTGCAGGCACTATACTAGAGTGACCGTATACAAAAGAAGGCAGGGCCCCTGCAACTTTAACTGTTGTGATGAAGAGGGAATTTCACCAGGAATTAATTGCATACAAATGACACTGGCTGAATTTCCCTTTTCTCTTCAACTGTTAAAGTTCCATGAGCCCTGTCCTCCTTTTCATATGGTCAGCCTTTATACTACCTGCTAATTAAGGAGTTGCATCACTTTTCTGTTAGGCCTGGAATAGCTTGAGTAATTCATTTTGACCCAACATCACAAGGCACTTGCAACTATATAGAGGTTTTTAGTTGAGATTTGGGAGTTTGAATACTGCATTTCACTTTGAAAGTAGAAATTGGTAAGGGCTGGGAGAGGTTATCCGGAGATGTGGGTTGAGGTGTCATCAATATGCAGATGACACCCAGCTCTGCCTCTCCTTTTCATCAAACCCAGGTGAGGCAGTGGCTGTTCTGAATCAGTGCCTGGGCACGGTAATGGACTGGATGAGGGCCAACAAACTGAGACTCAATCCAGATAAGATGGAGGTACTGTTTGTGGGTGGTTCGTCTGTCCGGCTAGGTGATGTTCACCCTGTTCTGGATGGGGTTGCACTCCACCCAAAGGATCGGATTCATAGTTTGGGGTGCTCCTGGATCCGGAACTGTCATTTGAGGCACAGGTGAACTCAATGGCAAGGAGTACCTTTTATCAGCTTAGGCTGATATACCAACTGCACCCTTATCTGGTCAGAGATAGCTTAGCTGCAGTTATCCATACTCTCATAATCTCTTGTTTGGATTACTGCAATGCGTTATACATGGGGCAGCCTTTGAAAATGGTCTGGAAACTTCAACTGGTACAAAACAGGGCAGCTACACTGCTAACAAGGACCGGCCAACGAGACCACATTACGCCAGTCCTTTTCCAGCTTCACTGGCTGCCGGTTCAGGTCCGGGCCCGATTCAAAGTGCTGGTATTAACATTCAAAGCCAGGGTATCTGAAGGAAAGCCTCCTCCCATATGTACCTGCCCGGACCCTAAGATCATCCTCAGGGGTCCTTCTCCGTGAGCCCCTGCCAAAGGAAATGAGGCAGGTGGCTACCAGGAGGTGGGCCTTCTCTGCTGTGGCACCTCAGCTGTAGAATGAGCTCCCTAAAGAGGTTCACCTGGCACCTACATTATACTGTTTTAGAAGCCAGGTGGAGACCTTTTTATTTTCTCAGTATTTTAACAGTTTCTCAGTTTAATTTTTAACTTTGCTGTTTTAAATCTGTATTTTAAATTGGTGTTCATTTTTGCATTGCTGCTTGGTTTTATCCTGCATGTGTTCTTATATTGTATTTTTATACTGTTGTTGTTTTATATTTTGAATAGTTTTTATGGTTTTAATTTTTGTAAACCGCCCAGAGAGCTTTGGCTATTGGGCGGTATAAAAATGCAATCAATCAATCAATCAATCAATCAACGTTGTTCCCATAAGCCCACAGCTTGTATATTCTGGCCCTCACTTTCCTGTCTCCTTGCTAGTAGTGGACAGCATGCTTGTCTCTAGGCCAGTCTGGTTTGTCAATACTGCATATTAACAAAGGGTTATGACTTTATAAACATAAATATTTATTTATATTACTGCATAAGTAAATCATGGTTCACTGTGGGTTTGAAAGAGCTGTAGTTCAATGGTAGAGTACATGCTTTGCATGGAGAAGATCCCAGGTTGAATCCCTAGCATCTCTAGAAAAGGCTGGGAAGGACTCCTATCTGAAACCCAGGAAAGCTTCAGACAATACTAGATAGATAGATAGATAGATAGATAGATAGATAGATAGATAGATAGTCTGACTCAGTCTAAGACAGCTTTCTAGGTTTAATTATTTGCTTATCTGTGCAAAAACAAGTTTGATGTTTGTTGATGATTTCTTCTCTTTAACTGAGCTTTGTTGGGCTTTTTACAGAATAACTGCAAGGCTGTAATACAGCACTTTCTTCAGTTTTATTGATGTCCATGTGTCTCTTTTGCTATCTTTGGGTATTTTTTTCCAATACATGTTCAGTAATTCAATAGATAAAACACTAAATAAAGAGTGTTTTATTTTGTAACAGCCTTTGATGTTTTGTATATAAATCAGTTTCTTTCATCTTTATTTGTACATTTCCCACACATAGAGCAAGGTAGTTCCCCCCCCCCCCCAACTCATTTACTTCATGATGACATTAATATTTATACTAACCCCTACAATAAATGGAAGTTATACCGCACTAAGGCAATCTGGAGATGAAAGTAAATGTTGATGTAATTTGATAAGTCGGCTACCATAGACTATAGGGGACAAATGTAGCTCTTTAGTGACCCTAATGTTCTACAACATTTACTCTATCTAGAAAATGTATACCTAGCATGAGCCTAACCATGTATACTTAGACATCCCATCAGTGTAAATGGAGCCTGGGTCCAAGAAAGGATGCATAGGATTATATTCCTAGAGAACTGGTATAACAATATGGCTGAGGTTGAGCTACAGGTTAAAAACATCAGCAACCCACAGGTAGAATGTTATGCCTACCATGAAATCAATATGTGGCCTTAGACAAGTTCTTCTTTCCAAGCCTCAACCCCCCCCCCCCCCACCAACTGCAGAGTGGGGATGATAATACTAGCCTATCTTTCAGGATCATTATAGATAATGGCCAATATCCTACACTGTCTACGTGATAGCAGAAGGAACTGCTAGCGCAACTGAAACTACCAGTTATTGAAATACTGGAAATTGTATGTTTTTAGATTGTATGTTATTTGTTGTTTTTGGATTGTGGCTTGTTTTATATTTTTAAGATGATTTTATGGTTTTAATTTTTGTGAACCGCCCAGAGAGCTTCGGCCATAGGGCGGTATAAAAATGCAATAAATAAAATAAATAAATAAAATCAATGCAACAGTCATTTCTGGAATGGGCCAGGTCAGCAAAGCTTGCGCTCATTTCCGGGGTTATTTCAGGGACCACTACTTCCTATTGCACTAACAGCACAATAGGACTAGCAGAGGTGCAGCGACAGTATAGGAAGTGCTGTGTAAAACTACCAGTTGTCAATGGTTTCAATGGCACAGTGTCAGTGCATTGGCACCACATTGTCCATAACCATATCAAAAGTATAGATAGCATTACTTTTAAGAGTTGTGTAACATTCAACAAACAATATGCTGGATTTATACATATTTGTGCATAAAACATAATTCATATAATAAGTGATTGATAGGAATACTCAAGCTAAATGTTCGTCCAATCACATATAACAGGGTTATGCATGATTAGATTATTTACTTTAGTGTCAGTTCACATGATCCTGATTTGGATCAGCACCATGATTCTCCAGGAGGGGGGATTTACGCTTCCCCTCCTCATATTTTCATCCTGAAATTCTAGCCCCACCCCCTGCAGAAAGGTGGGATTTTGGGCTGAAAACAGGAGGGGGGAGCTGAAATTCCCCACTCTTGGAGTGCCATGGTTCCAATCTGAATCAAGGCAGCACACTAAAGTACATAATCCTATCACACATAGCTCTGCTTTGTGTGATTGGATGAATGTTTAGTTTGGTGCTGTGTTTTACAACAAGTGGAAATTCTAAATGATTTCAGGAACTGCATTAAAATTAAAGCAGGGCTAGTAACACCCCCCTCACATACACGTTTCATAGCCTCTATGAAAGTAGAAGGACTTTTTTGGGAGACCTTGCAGAAGTTGAATACTTTTCAGTGAGGAGGGTTATCAATACTGATGAAGTGGCCAAGGTTTCCCCCACTATAATTACAACTCAGTGCCTCTGATTACAAATGAATTCAGGACCCTCCTCTCCCCAACTTAGTAACTGTTGAGCTGGTAACCTTTTATTCTAGTAGGCTGAGGGGAGAGTGTAAGTTAGGCCTGTGTGTGTAGCAGGAAGTCAGGCTGTGCTGGAACTGCATCTAAGATAGATGAGAGAGCTGACTTGCTGTTTGCAGGAAAACCCAAGATAGCTGAGAGGAAGCAGGAATCTGTTGGAGGTAGTGCTGCAGACCCTTATCTTAAGTTCAGTATGTATAAACTTTTTTATGACAGTAATTCTACAAATCTCTACGGTTGACCTTTTCAGGAAGCTAAAGTAAGTGCTGGAACCTCACTGCTCAGAAGTGGGGTGCATGAGCATAACAATACTCTTTCTACCCCTGAAACAAATGAAAATTCCTGGGCCAAGTACTCCAGCCTGGCTTTAAAGAAAATAGGAATTTGTTCATTAAGCTTGTCGGTGGGTGCTAAAGCAATGCTGACAAAGACCTGAATAAATACAAAAACACAATTAATTAATGGATGGAAGTTTTGGGTAGTTATGATTGGTCCAGATAGGATAATAGTCTCCTCTGTTCCAGCCCAATATATGGAGGGGACAGAGTTCCTTCTTGGCATGCTTTTACTGTTTTTGCTGTGCCTTGCATGTACATGGCAATAACATCCAAACATTGTCTACACATCAATAACATCCAAATGTTGCCTACATTTCAGAACACATGGGCAGAAATCACATGGTTGATTTCCTACTTTTCATAAGAAAGCCAGTCCCACTAATTTCATCTTTGCATGTTGAACTGTAAGCAGCACTCCAGTGTTCTGTCCCTGTGTGTTCAGGTGGGTCCAGTGCAATAGGTTGATAGGGAGAGCCTGGATGCATTCACTGCCTTCCACATGTTTGGCTAGATAGGAGAGATGTGTTCTATGATCTGGGCCTTTGGTGAAGTCTGGCAGGCTTAATATTATGTTTCAGGAGCTGCGCCATATTCTGCAGGCCAGCCTACCCAGCCAGACAATTGCTGGGCTTGAAGGGCCTGATGCTCTAGCTGCCTGTGGAGAAGCTGCCAAATAGCCATGGAAAATGTTTAAGGACTCCTTGTGGCAACAAGGAGAGGCACTAGGGGGGAAAGGACAACCAGTGGGGGAAGAAAGGGAAGACACCAAGAGCCAGAGGAGAGACAGTAGAACCTGAGAAGGGATATATAGGCCAGGCTCTCCTGAACTGCCTGCTGCAAGGAACTCCCCTCCCCACCTCAGTAACACCTGCATGGACTCCCTGGGAGAAGCACCATCCTTCTGAGAGAATAGGCAAGAACAAAACTTTGGAAGCAGTCCAGAAAGAGGGGAGATCCTTTCCCTCTATAAAATCTCCATTGACTAGGGAAGCTCAGAGGGCCTGACTAGCTGTGTCCAGAAGGTCGGTCTGTGTCCTTTAAGGCTCTTCATCTCACCCACCCCTTCCACCAGGAGGAAAATAATTCACAGTATGGTCAACATTGTGAAGACTTGGAAGATTTTGTTAAAAGAGTTATATTATAAAGATTTCATAATAGGATATGTGCACTCATATTTGGTCAGTGTTATAAAGTGTCTTTCATATTATACATAGTGTTCAGATGTTTGTTTATTATTATTATATGTTTATATTATTATGTTGGTTTATTATGATAATTTATTTATTATTATATTATTGCATTATTACGTATCATAAAATAGGAACAAAATAAAATAAAGTGTGTAATGCTATTTTATAGAGAGGTAAGCTTTGAGGACTGAAGCTTACTATAGGCAGTGCACTTTGCTGACCATTTAGTAAGTGCTACATAGGGGTGTCATGACATATATCTGCTATAGTGGGAGTTTTAACAGGAATAATGTTTCAAAAGCTAAATTAGAGAACAGGTCATGACCTAATTAGGTGTGGCAATGAACACTGGGAGTTAATATGGCTATTTTGTATTGATTGTCTTTCTTCAAACTTGCTAAATTAGTGTACTTTAATAAGCAGTTAAGTTAATGACTCTTCTTGTAATTCTCTTAATCATAAATGACTGTATTTTGAAATTGTATTATTTCAGAAACTGCTTTAAAGTTATGGTCTTTCCAGTATACTTATCTGTAAATTAAAAATAACAACATTGGGTTGTATCCTACATTAGTTTAACTTAAGTAACATTCATTTAAATATGTCAACTTAAAGTAGGACTAAAATTGGATACAAACCATTCATCTCTGTTTCACTCTTGTGCTTGAACTGATCCTCATGTCATTTTCTAGTACATCGAACCATGCTTTTAAAAAAATGTATACTTGAATTTTTTTGTATTGCATGTGTTAGATTTTTTCCCTAGATATGCTGATGAGAGATTTGAGGGGAATACTGACTTCCAGCAAATATATTAGGAACAAAATCACTAGACAGTCTAATGGTATTTTATATATCAATTTGTTTATGCAGTTTTGTATTTAAATGGCAAAACTAATGGAAAAACTGTAATCGATTTTTTCCCCTATGGAAAACAAATTATCCAGGTGTATTCAACACTGTATTTTAGTGTCAAAGACATAGAGATGGCTTATAGTAAGTAATCAAGTAATAAGCTTTTTCCTTAATTCTCTTACTTCAGACTTCAGGTGTGGGGGTAGGCTTATGTTGAAATGACCCCACGTGGAGCGAGAAAAAAATGCCTGCCTCAGATAACTGCTAGGCTGATTTTTTGTCCCAGGTAACTATTTTTTATTTCACAGGATGACTTTTTTAAAATGTGGGAAAATAATCAAAATCTATAGCTGCCTTCCTGTAACTAGAAATAGTAACACCAGGATATGCTTTATTTCTTGATTTGTAACATTGGTCAGTTGCATTGACTATTAAAGGTCCATATCTGTTGCAATGGGACAACTGGCTATGCACATCATTTCCTAAGGGCCAATTGAACAGTTTGGATTCCATCTGATGCTACTGAAAGTGGCTTCAGCCTTCTTACAATGTGTTGGATCCAGTTTTACCGCTGCAAATAAAATTAATGTATTGATTGGGCTGACTGGTGAAAGTTTTTCTCTGTTTTTGTGAGAATAATTTTTTGTCCTGCATTGTTGGGGTGTAGTACATTTAAACATTTTTGTGACTAGTTGTATTTTTTTTCACAAGGAAATATATTCAGTCTAAGGACTACAATAGCATTTCATGCATAATTGGCATTCCTTCTCTGAGGAGTTTGAAGATAAATTTGATAGATCTGTAGCTTTTATCCCAGAGTGGGCTTTATCCTCTTGAGAGCAGTTGTCATTGACAGATATAGAGTGATAGACACCACTGTTGCATGTTTACATAGTGACAGCTTTTTTGTACTGCTTTTTATTTATGATTGGAATTCAGACTTAATGATTTTTGTAATTTGTGTAACATAAAAATACACAAATAATTCCATGAGAAAAGGCTACTAAGGGTGTAGTCCTATACATGTTCAGACAAATAAAATAGTAATACGACTCCCAATATTCACCAGCCAGCTGGAAGTTCTAGGACATTTTTCTGTCTAAGCATGCTGGCTGAGGAATGCTGGGAGTTGTAGGACTTTTTCTATTTCTCAGCATGCATAGAATTGCATCCTAAATTGTACAATAAATTAAGAAGTGTGACTAATCTAAAAGGAGAATGCACAGAAGTATCATTATTGAAAAATTTATACAAAAACCTCAAGAGACAAATTTCTTAAAAACTATTGTATTCATTTAGATGTAAAAGCAAGGACAGTGGTAGCAAGAAAAGCAAATGCAACAAACTAGAAGTAATTTAAGGAATTAGGGATAATCTTAGAATTTTACCATAGATGTGTCATGACTCTCTAGGGGTGCCTCTTCATGACAGGTTTAATGCTCTTTGAAGTCTCATTAAAAAATTTACCTCCACACCAGCGGAGCGCAAATGGGGCGTAGAGGCGCGTTATCTCTCCGATTATGCGCATTATCGAATGCGCGTTAAATCGCGAGTTTTATTTTGCTCCGTCCGTTAAAGCGCATTTTGACTGTGTGAATATGCGCTTATGCGCATTAACTACTTGTAAACCGCATTTTGGATATCTGTTAATGCGCTTCGCCGCCTCTCGCCGCCTCTCGTGTAGAGGGATTAGGTGTAAATGCGCTTCTGCGATTATGCGCATAATCGGCTAACCAGGCGCAAAAGCGAATCCTTGTAGAGGGGACCTAGCTTCTTGCATTCATTGAAGTCAATAAGGAGGCCTCTTAAGAAAGCAATCAATCTTTTATTTAGCAAATGACCCCTTCCTTCAGCTGAAGGGAGTTAAAAGTCGAAAGCGTTTTGCCCCAAGGCGTAATTTAGCTAAGCAAACAACACAGTTGATCCATTCAAGAGAAAGAGAGAGTCACTTCTGAGAGAAATCCAAATCAAGCTTTTTCTGAGCCACTAATCTTTCCAAGCGCCACCTCCTGACCTCTTTGGTCTGTGTGCGCTTTTCCCTCCTACGGAATGTGGCATCTCTGAGGTTACATACTCCCTCCCCTTCAGAAGAGGAGGGCTGTTTGGGGGGCGGAGCATCAGTCATGGAGTGAGCAGACGAACTTTCACTCTCTCCGAGATGACGGATAAGTAAAAGCATGTTATTCTAATTAATAGATCTTCAAAGCGTAAGTCAAGATAAATGTTGGCAAGGGGAATAATTACAGAAGCTAAAAAAGTGGAAGGGAGGCGCTGAATCATCGGTGGGACACTGAAAACTCGGGGGAGTCGACGGGACTAGAACTGTGCTTTGCTGATATAAACTGCAATAAATTTAAAAGAATTACTTCTTACCTTGCCTTAGAGACATTATATTGGAATTAGCTTTTAACAAATGCCTGGATAAAGCTAGTAATAGCCGTCAAGCTGTACTGTAGGCTGAATATCTGATGTCAGACAGAGGGGGGAAAAAGAAAAGGTTGAATGGTAAAAAGTGGGTGAGAGTAAAGAAGCACACCTCAGACAGTAGTTGGACTCGCCTGTCTCGCAAGAATTCAGAGAATTCGGCCGCAGATATGGCGGACGGCAAGGCTGCGCAGCAGGCTTCGGCCGCTGGCATTATCAAAGATGGCTCTAAGCCAGGAGCGGTTCCCAAGGCAACTAAGCAACAAACAGAAGCACTGTCCCTGGAGATGCTTCAAGCTAATCTGTTAGGTTTGATGGAGCGCCATAAGCAGGAAATGTTGGTGGAGGTCAAAAAGATTCAGTCTTCACAAGTGGAATTGCAAACAAGTTTTCAAAAGATCAGTGACAGATATGAATCGTTGGAGCAACAGGTTGTGCAAAACAGTGTTAAATTAGAGCACAATGAAGAACGAATAATAGATTTGGATCTACGGCTAATCTCTATGGAGGATAAAGATCGAAGGAGGAATATTCGCATTAGAAAATACGCGGAACAGCAAGCAGAAAATCCAAAGAGTTTGAGAGCAAAAGTCATGCAATGGATAAAAGGATTAGACCCTCACGGATCGTGGGTTGAAGAGGATCTGGATGGGGTCCACAGGGTGGGCCCCAAAAGAAGCAGGACGCTTCCAAGAGATGTAATCGTGAGATTTGCCAGCTTTTACAAAAAAGAGAAATTAATGCAGATTATCAGAAGTGCTGGGCAAGTGATGTTTCAATCTTCACCAATTCAGATATTTCAAGATTTGTGTTTCCAGACCATCCAGTGGAGGAAGAGTGTGAAGCTTTGTACAACCATTCTGCGCAAGAACTCAATTGTTTACAGTTGGGGGTATCCGGTCTTCTTGAGATTCATCTATAAAGGGAAACAACAGAGAATAAATTCTTGTGAGCAAGGGTTGGAATTGCTTAAGTCCCTGGGGCTGATGGAGGAAGATGCAGAGAAAGAAGAAGGAGGGGCAGCTGGAGGAAGTGTTGTATGACTGAGACAAATAGTAAGAAGGATAACAACGGAAGAAAAGGAGAGGGGGTTCTGTTTGGGTTCCATGTCGGGTGTTTCCCGTTCCCCCCCCCCCCCAACGGGTTCTAAGAAGAGGGGAAGAAGAAGAACCTTGGCTCAGGGCGACCTGGGACTGGAAGGGGGGAAGTGGGGGGTACATGTGGGGGAGGGGGGGAGGGGGAGGAGGGTTAAATGTGTCACAGAACGAGACCTGAAGGGGAAACCAAAAATGGAGATATGGGAAGCAAATTAAGATTAGTAACTTTAAATGTAAATGGGCTGGGTAGTGTTGTTAAAAGGAAGAGAATTGAAGGGCTTTTGAGAAAAAAGAAAGCTGATATAATATTTTTACAAGAAACGCATCAGAAAGAAGATGGAAGAAATCAATTAAAATTGGGGGATATGGGCATATATGAGAAAGCATATGGAACTTCAAAAGCAAGAGGGGTTGCAATAATAATTTCTAAAAAATGTGCATTTAATGTTGTTAAGGTGGTAAAGGATGTAGAGGGAAGATTTATTATATTACAGGGTCTCCTGGGGGTAGAAAAATATATCTTGATTAATGTATATGCGCCAAATGTAAAGCAAGTGGAATTTTATGATAAAGTGTTTAGAATTATTGGGAATCTAGGGAACATAAATATGGTAATGGCGGGGGATTTTAATATGGTGATAGATAGAAGTAAAGATAAAGATAATTCAAAAGGTATAGGGAAAACAGGTTTAGCAAGAGTAATGGAGCATAAAGAAATAAAGGATGTCTGGAGAGAAATAAAAGGGGACGAAACAAAATACACCTTTTATTCACCAAAATATAAGAGTTTCTCTAGGATTGATTATATATTTGTGACAAAGAATATGCTTTCGAAGATTATGGATTGTGAAATTGATGTAATCAAAGTTTCAGATCATGCAGTAATGACTATGGATATTAAAGTAAAGAAAGATTATAGAGAGGCAAAAAGATGGAGATTAGATACTAGGATTTTAAATTATAAAAATATTGTTGAGAAAATGAAAAAGGAGATTAAGAGTATTTGGGAAATAAACGAAGTAGGGATAATCTCGCAGGGGATGGTTTGGGACACGATGAAAGCAGTAGTGAGGGGTATTTGTATTAGAGAAACGTGTAAACTAAGAAGACAACAAGAGGCACATAGTAAAAAGATTGAAGAAGATATTAAGGAATTAGAGCAACAATTTAGGAGTAAGAAGGATATGCGTATATATGCCCAGCTCCAAGCAAAAAAAAAAGGAATTAGAGGGGGAGGACATAGAAAGAGTTCAAAAAGAATTAATATATATGAAAAGGAATTTTTTTGAGTATAGTAACAGAAATTCTAGGATGCTGGCAAGATCAACGCAATCAAAGAAGGAGAAAAATATAATAGGTACAATTAAAGACAAAATGGGGAAAAAATGTAATTTAATGAGGGATAAATTAAAAATTTTTGAAGGATTCTATCGGGAATTATATACTTCAGATGCGATTCCACAAATGAGAATACAAGAATATGTAGAGAAAAATTGGAAGGTAAAATTAAAAGATAAGGATAGGGATTACATGGAAGCTTTGGTGACGGAAAAAGAAATAGAGGAGAGTATTGATAAATTGAAAGGAGGTAAATCTCCAGGAGTCGATGGACTGGGGCCGGAGTATTATTAGATATTTAAGGAAATTTTAGTATCAAAAATGGAGAAATTATTTAATAATATTATAAAGGGTGAGAAGACCCCGCCGTCGTGGGAACATTCCTTGATAATTTTAATTCCGAAAGTGGATAAGGACTTGATGGATCCAGCTTCGTATAGACCTATATCGTTAATTAATCAGGATGCTAAGATTTTCACAGCGATTATGGCAAAAAGATTAAATACCTTTATAAGTGATTATATTAAAAAGGATCAATGTGGATTTATTCCAGGGAGGCAGATGCCAAATTTAATAGGGAGGGTTTTAAACATAATAAATAGTATTAAAAGAAGAAATTTAAAAGCAGGATTGATAGCATTGGATATTTTTAAAGCCTTTGATTGCGTGGAATGGCCGGCGTTAAAAACTATTGTAAAAATATTTGGCTTTGGAGAAAGATTTGTGGGGGTGATTAATCAGTTGTATGCAAATAATAAGGCAGAGGTGTTGGTAAATGATGGCCTAACACAACAGATTACCTTAGCCCGGGGTACTAGACAAGGGTGTCCTCTCTCCCCGATATTATTTGCAATTGTGATTGAAATGTTAGCAAATTGTATTAGGGAAGATGAGAAATTAAAAGGGATAGGAGAACAGGATAAAATAAAAATTAATATGTTTGCGGATGACACTTTATTGACACTAGAAAATCCGGGGGGGAATATAGAAGGACTCGAAAAACATTTGAGGGAATTTGGAGAGGTTACGGGGTTGCAGATAAATTGGGGGAAATCTAATATGATGCTTTTTAACTATGATAAGGTAGAAGAGGATGAGTTAAGTTTAAGGTTAGGTTTGAAGGTTAAAAATATATTGAGTTACTTAGGAGTTTTTATTTCTAAAGAGTTAGAAAAGTTAGAAGAAATAAATTTTAGTAGATTGAAAATTAAAATATTACAGAAGTTAGAGGCTTATAGGAAGGTTAAGCTGTCGTGGTTTGGTAGAATAGCGGTAATTAAAATGAAGATACTACCAATGATTAACTTTTTGTTTAGGATGTTACCAATTCAGATATCGGAAGTAGAAATTAAGAGCTGGCAGTCTATGATAAATAATTATTGTAATGGGGATAAGAAGCCAAGAATAAATAAAATAAATTGGTATAAGAATCAAAGGGAAGGAGGCTTAGGTTTACCTAATATAAAGATGTATTATATTGCTAACCAATTAAGGTATGTTATAAGTAGTATAGTAGGGGATGAGGATTTAGAATGGCTAGAACCGCAGACAAAGAAACTAGAGTTTAAGTTACAGAATGTTTTCTTTAGTAATATAAAAAAGATTCAGCTGAAAGAAATAATTAATCCCATCTTAAGAAATATTAGAGATATTTGGGGAAAATATAAGAAGAAATTAATGCCGGGAATTTCTCCTCTGTCCCCAGTGGTTATAATGGATAACTTCCCAGGTAATTTGAGAGGAGAATTGGAGGGGTTATTAAGGGGGAAAAAAATAATTAAATTGAAAGATTGGGTAATGAAAATGACCAATAAAAAACAAATAGAAGAAATATTAATGGGTCAGGAAAATTTATGGTTTAAGAGTATGCAATTGGAACAGTGGACAGTTAAATGGAAGAAGCAAAATAAGGAGTGTAGAAAGGAAACAAGCTTTGAAAAGTTAATTGAGGTTAGACAGAAGATGGGAGGAAATAAAATGGATAGTAGAAGTAAAAAAGGTTTAATGAGTGAGATTTATAAGATATTAGTGGATGAGGATAAGGGGTATGAAAGCTTGAAAATGATCTGGGAAGAGGATTTGAAAATTCATATCAATGGGGACAGCTGGAGAAAGATCTGGGAATCAAGAAATTTAAAGTTATTTTCTATAAGGATAAAAGAAAATCAGTATAAAATTATTTGGAGATGGTATCTCACTCCGGTAAGATTACATCAGATAGATAAGAAGGCGTCAAGTTATTGTTGGAGGGGTTGTCAGGAACTGGGGACATATTACCATATGTGGTGGACTTGTGAACATGTTAAAAAATTTTGGGAGAGAGTTTTTAAGGAGATAAATGAGATAGTGGACAAAAAGGTAGAGGCAAGTCCGAAGATAGCTTTATTGGGTTTATTTGATAAAGAATATGGTAATAATAATATTAAAGAATTAATAAATAATCTCCTGACTCAGGCAAGACTTATGATAGCCAAAAATTGGAAAACACAAGGGGATTATTGTATGGAAGAGTGGTATAAAGGAGTGTGGGATATTGCTATTAATGACAGATTAACTTGTGCAATGAAAGTAAAGATGGGATTAACTAAAAAGAATGATTTTGGAAGGATTTGGGCTATGTTTCTAGAATATGTTTTAGAAAAGGGGAGAGGATATACACCATCTAAAGAATCAATGCAGTTTTGGGGAATTTATAAGCAATAGGGTTAGAAGGTCTCGGGGGGTAGGGAGCACGGGGGGCTGTTGAGGCTTTTGTATTGTGTATTGTTATGTTATATGTAGAAATCAATAAAATTATTTAAAAAAAAAAAAAAAGAGGAGGGCTGTTTCTCAGCTGGAGGGTTATTTACATCAGGAGAGATAAGCACTGGAGGCGAAGCTATGGGAACCACATCCTCTCCTTCTGGTATGGACTGGAATGTCTGTTCGAGTTCAGAATCTGATTCTGAATTAACGTCTAACAGTCCTTCGCCCTGTGCAAGGGGAGAGGAATTAGACACAACAAGATTCTAGGATGAAGGAGTGAAGACACACACACCGAGATGTTCTAGGCAGGAAGCTTGTTTATTGTCTGTTAGCTTGGCTTATATAGATCTGTTACAATGCTGTTTGTGAAGACACAGCATCTTTCCACACAGTAGAACACACACACATAATAGCTTGTCATAGAGCAAAACAATAGACCTCAGAATAAGAATGCTACATCATTATTGCAACATTTGTTCCTAGCCTAATGCTGGCAAGCTGAAGCTAGAACGGTCTGTATGTAGCTGGAAAGAGATAACAGATAGAATGACCTAGGTAGGAGAAAGCACCAGGGTGTGCCCTACAATACTTTTTCCTAGGATAGTTCCTTCACTAGGACATGTCAAGAGTCAACTGAGGTGCTGAATATATCCAATAGTAGCTTTAGGTGTACAAATACTATTTCTCATGGCTAAACAGAAATAATAAACATGTTTCTACAACATTTTAAACAATAAATCTAAATAAACAATAAATCTTTTTAAATTTCTCAATAAGCATGAACCCAGGGTGATATTTTTTAAACTTTGGTGTATAGTTCTTCTAAAACACATTTGTAATTAACTTCGTTCATCCATATTCATTTCAACATGAATAGGACTAGTTCTTTTTCTTCTTCCTGAAATATCATTACTGCCAATGTGTTCTAGCGACACATCATATCTAAGACATTGTTCTTAATATTAATCTTAACAAGATGTAGGTATACACTTTCATCCTGTTAGGTTGACATAAACAAAAGCTAAAAAGAACATGAATTAGCTGGGGCAAAGTTGAACAAGGCAGAACTTAACTAGAAAAAAGGATGCTAGAATAAGGGAGAATCAAACCATACTTTCCCATCAATATCTGTTACATAATAACATAATAACAGTTAGTATGCACAAAAGAGATATTTGTATCAGTGAGTAGGAATTCACCCTTTCCTTGAATTGACCAATGGTGGTTTCTGAGATGATCCAAGTTCTAGATCAGGAGTTGGTAACTTGTGGTCCTCCAGAAGTTTTGGCTTACAACTCCCATCCTGCCTCATCATTGGCTATGCTGGCTAGGGCTGATAGGAGTTGTAGGCCAAAACATTTGGCCAGCTTTGGTTTAGTTTGTAAAACTTTGTTGCAGTGAGTAGTGTGGCAAGTTACCTATGGCAACACAGTTATCTAAATCTGATCCTGGTTAGTAGTTGTAGACTAAATTACTGTTTTATAGTTTTGGATGTAATGGTAAAAACTGTGGTTTAACAATCCCCCAGAACTTTTGGCATTGCAGTGTGCAAGACAACGGAGAAGGAAAAAGGAGGAAGGAGTGCACAGTTAAAAAGCTTGTTCTCAGTGTAATCAGCCATGGTTTATTAGACTGAAATTGTTGTATCTGAACTGGACCATGGTGTCTTAAGCTGGAATGTATTTTCCTATATTTTCTCCAGAACAACCATCAATATCTGCTGAAACTGATGAAGTCTCAGGAATCTTCTGATTGAGTATGCAGAAATGACTGATAACTTCTTTGCTTACCTGTAGATTTTGCATGAATAATTCTATGGAGCATTCTTAACACTGGTACATTTAGCAAAATCTGATTGTATAGATACATCTTTTAATCCTTTTTTTAATTGGGTTTTAATAGTTCAGGTTTAATGCCAATAAAATGGGCAAATTAAAACCTATAAGGTTTAATTACATTTTCAGGGTAAACCGTGTTGAAATAAGTGTTAAGGTCAGAGACAGTTAAAGTTAAAGACAGTTAAAGAAAGGATTGATTAAATGACAGCCTTGTAAACAAGAACAAAATTGAACTGGCCACTTTTTAGTGTCCAAGAGCACTTGCGCAGCATTGCCTAGATTTATATACATTTTCCTGAATTCGATTATTGAATATTTGAAGGCTTGGCAAAGAGTTCATTCTCTGAATCTTGTTTGATTTCTTCTGATTATATATTGCTGTGGTAAATTTGAAACATTATCCATTAAAAACATGGTTTTAAGAATAATCTTAACCCACTGATCTGCTACTTGGGATGGGAGTGGGGGTTATGATGGGGTGGAGATGCCCTGTAGCTGCTAGAGAACTCCATCAATGGAGGGGGGGGGAAGCGGCTTCATCTACCTCAGTAGCCCATTTGACCCTGTGGAAAGTTCTATGAGAAGAAAGCTAATGCTGGCAGTATTCTTACCAGTGGTAGCACACATCCTTTTTAAAGGCATCCTGAAGCAAGGGTAAGGATAGAGCCAGTTTTGAATTCACTGGAAACAAAGCCTCTACATTTCCCCTACCACCCTGGAGCTAGTAAAACTTATTCATCCCCACTGCTTCCAATAGGAAGATTAAATTTAAAATAAAAAGATCCACTGATATGAAAAGCTTAGCAAAAATCACTACTATGGTCAGCATGAACTGGCAGGGCTTGAGATCTGCCACTTAACTGCTCCATGACTCCATGTATTATTTTACTGTTTAGCATAATTTAACAACCAAGATTCTCCATCATCACTAGCAGCAGTAAATGGATTCACTGCAGATGAATTCCTGTCATTACTCAGTGGCCTTATTCACACGTGGAAGGAGATAGGGTGATTAGGGTAACTATATAGTGGGGAGAGTTAACAAAACTGGACATGCATGTCCGTCACATGACTGTAGAACTGCACAGTCCTGCATGCTTCTCTTACCTTCCCCAGTCTGCCTTCCTTCTGCCACTGTGGCCATGTATCTCAGCTGTCATCACAGTGGGAATTGTTTCATGTTGGATGCTGTAGCCAGCGCGTGGCAGACGTGACTATCAAGAAAGTCCACAGCAGCTAGAGCATCAGCAGAAGTTGTGGCAGCTCTAAGTGACCATCTTTATGGTTGCTGTGTTTATTCTTGTGAAACTGCCATCTTTAACCATGGGGAGCCCAACAGATGACTTGGTAAGCCACTCCAGCTTAACTGCAGAGGAGGGGTTGCCCAGGGTGGTTTATTAGTCATCATTGTCAGGTTTTTCTCTGCCCACATGACATGCTAAAACATCATGGTTCGCTTCAACACTAATAATTGTGGTTTAGCATTATATGTAAACAGGCTCTATATGTATTATTATTTTTGTGAGTTATTTTATTTATATGTTTTATTTATTTAAAATATTTCTAGGACACCTTTAAGGGAAAAACTTCTCCTAAGTCAGCTGACATAGTATACAATAATAAAGTAGCAAAAATAAATAAACTCAATAAAAATAGCAATAATAGCAAACATCCAGACCACCCAGCACTAAAATCTAAACCATAATTGCATCTATAAGGCAAAAACTAGAACAGATTATTTTATGTTGATGCACTTAACAAGTAGGATTTTATATATCAGTGCTGCTGAGCAAAATTGAATTTATCCTGTAACAGTTATAGGATACATCAATTATTTGTGTTGCTTTTACTCTCTAGAATAGATAAATCCTTTATTGTTTTTACTTGGTATTTTGAACTTTTAATTAGCATTTACTGTGACTAGACTTCTGGTCTATCCATATCTGGGCATTCAGCCAGGCTTATATTACACAGTGCATCACTAAAATAAGAGAAGTATTCTTGATATTCTTTCTTACAATGCTAATGTTTTACATAGCCTTCCTTCAATTTTGTATATTGATAGGATAATTAGGAAAATTATACTGTACTGTCAACCTCATGTGGACAGTTCTGTGCTGTGCACATGTTGAAAGTTATCATGCCAGTCAGCTTGGGCTCTTGGAGTCCTGCTGTCTTCACTGGGATTTTAGTAGCAGCATGTGTGCAGGATTTTTGCCTTGGTGTATTACAGTCAATCTTATGTGTTTTTACTAAAATGTAAACACTATGTTCAATTAGTCCTATTCCCTAGTAGCTGCGTTTTATTATTTAAGTCTTTAAAAGCCTTATTTTTTGTCAAAACTTCATTTATTTGAAGACAATGTGAAAACTGCCAGCACTCATACAAAAATTAATAAAGTTAACAAAGATTAGACAATCAAATGTGACTTGTGAGTCACATGCTAGAGAAGCATGTGAAAAAGAAAATCGTATCTTCATGTTACATAGGTAGGATTCAAACTTTAGAAGAGACTCAGCTTGCAGATATGAGCTGGATACTACTATACAGGAGACTTACCAGGAAAGCAGTTCTGTTTCTCGCACCCGAACCATTGTAAGTGGCAAACCTAAAAAAGATTTATTAACTCTGGAAGGTGGGACTTCCTATAGGTCTTTCACTAGGACTTCTGGATTATTCCTATAGAACTTCTGGACTTCGGGATTATTTACTATTTGTCCCACAGAGGTGTTCCCAATAAAATTTTCTTGTCTTTTTGTTTTGTCTTTTCCTCAAAAGGAGTTTGCACTTCTGGATGTTTACAACTATATTCTTATGCCAGGATTTTTAAGACCCATGAGACTTCCTGATTCCATAAGGAAACATTTCCTCCTTCATGTCCAAATACATTTTCAAAAAGATAAAAATGACAGAAATGTAGCACTCAAATGATTGTCTCCAATGTGAGAGATCATGTAATGGTTTCAGAAATTGCAGGATACTACACCACACCAACTGTACCTGAAGTCCCAGATAATGTAGAATGAATAAACATTTCAAAAGAGCAGCACACTGACTTATTCATGAACCATTTAAAGATAGCACTACCATGGAAAGTCTCTCTCCATGCCCTCTCAGGCCCACTATTCCCCCTTTGTGTATATTGGAATTGTTTTGATGAACTGAATATGGCCTTTCTTACTGAGAGGGAAGCATGGGGAAAAGCATTAATATAAAATATAGAACAGTATGGTTTCTGCCCTTGTTGTGATATATTGCAAGGACAAAAAGGGTTAAAGCCTTTAAGGCTATAGTGCTGTGCAGACTTATTTAGGAGTAAGCCCCATTGAATTTAGTAGAATTTACTTCTAAATAAACAGGTATAGATTCAGCTGCACAACATATAAGTGGGTTGTACTATCATTTGCTTGCCTTTGTATTCTGCTCAGAGGTAAGCATTTGACTTGAGATTTTTAAGTTTGAGGTGTATGCCCAAGTGTACAACGCAAAGACCAGGTTAAGCATCAAAACTGATTAATTTTTATCCTTCCCTTCCTCCAGGGAAAGATAAAAATTGGCTTTCCCCATTCCCCGTTTTAATTCAATCATAGAAAGGTATCCTTTGCCTGAAGTTTTATTTAATAGTATACAAGGCAGAGTATTGGTAGCAAATAACGTGCATCAAACTATGCATCATATGGAAATATCACTTAAGAGATGCAACAACACAAATCTACCTGTCCAGATTGGCTTCACAGATAGCAATGTCCTGTAATTGAGGTAATCTTCCCAAGTTTATCAAGCCACCTTCTTTAGCAACAGTGGTAATAGTTGTAACTTTTTCCTACGACCAAAGGTAGCCTCAACTAATAAGTGAAAAAAAAACTTGTGATAATCACACAGACCTTATTCATTTTCCACATGTCCATAATAATAAACAACAGTTTTGGTTTAGAATTTCCCTAAGCGACTTGCTAGCCACTACAAAGAAAGCAATCAGTATTCTTAGTGGTTGATAGTTGTTGTTATTGTTGTTTGTCTTTGCAAATCAAAAACTGCCTTATTTTCTGTTGTGCAGGTCTAGGTTGTATTCAGTAATGTAAATAAGCATTCAGAAGTTATCATAATAAGCAAGTCTAGCTGTTTCATCTGCACCAATTCAACATTTACCCTTAGTAATGTTAGGATGGTGACCATTTGAAAGCATCATGTGCAAATGTTGCAGATCCTCAGACTTTGGATTGTCATTATCATACAGAAGCAAAATAAAATAAAATAAATAAATAACAAAAAAATGCAAACCAACTGCAGCTGCAAGATTACTGTGAATATCAAGGTAATAAAATTTTAGTTTCTGTGCATTCATCCATGCTTATCTGCATGGTGATTCTAACCCCGTTCAGGTGTTCCTTCCATTCAACTGTAATTAGAGATGGATGGATCTATTGATTTAGGTTTCTCCCAGGTCCTCATTTTTCTAATCTGATATTCAGTTCATCTCAAACTTGGAGAATTTCTCCAGTCTTAAATTCACTTCTTCCCCAACTTTGAGGTTTTTTTTAAATAACTTTGCATGTACATTCATAAGCATTTGGGGGCGTATTTCACTTAATTGCATTCATTTTAATGCATTTTGTCTAATATATAATTTTTTTGAAAGTAATTTCACTGATATAATGATTTTTACATTATTTCCTCTAATATACTATTTTGTATGCATTTTTTGATTGGAGAACTCTATTGCAAAATTCTTAGAAGTGTAAATTTTGAAGGATGAGTGATGTTTAATTCACATAGTGGTTTAAAGTAAAGTTCACATTGAAATGCAAAATGAATTAATTACTCCCCCATCCCTAACTGTAATCATACGGAGAAAAGAGAATGGAGCAACACTGAGTGGCCCCATCACTGCCACCCACATATTGAGGAGATGTTCGTGAAGGGAGTACCTGCTGCACATATTTAGGCACTCCTGTGTTCCTTGGGTAGAATCTACATACACATACAGTAGGCTCTTCTGAACAGCCATTCACCATAATGTGGGGGGAGGGCCTAGTTTTATGCAATGGCAGGTCCACTAAACATAGCCTTGCTCTTGCCCTCCAGGTGGACAATTATGTGGACAACACACCAAATAAGCTTCATTTATTACTTGATTCCATGCTGCTTTCTTAATTGCACTGGAATAATGCATTGTAAAACATCTATTTCATAACATATCAGTTTGAGTACATTACATTTTATTCTAAACTTTTGAAGAGTGTCTGAAGGAGTAGAGACTGTTTACAAACAAAACTGATAAAATAAGTGAAGATAAAAATTGTCTTGTTCTTGAACATTTAATTTATGTAATGTCACCATTTCACTAGTTAACACATGTTTTAATTAGGTTGAACTTGCAAAATGTATGTTAAGTGTATTCAGTAATGTCTTTTATATTACAAAACCATATAATTACATTTTTCCAGACATGAAAAATGAATTTGTGTTGCAGTATAAATGGTGAGAAATTTTCCAGCTTGTTTTAGACCTACTTGAATAGCTTAAAACAGTTTTCTTAACTCTGCCAAAACAACAACAACCTCTAATTCAGCAATGAATCGAGGCCACTTAATATCATGAGACAAATATTCAAGTTCAGTACTTTATTTATTGAAATCAATCCCTATAATTAACCATGGATGAGAATGAAGTGGTAAATCTTGAGAAACCACATAGAAGCGTTATTTACTTATTAATAAAAGTAGTGGTTTTGATATTGATTTGAATCCCAGCCCTTTGCAAAGGTATATTCATGTTGAATGAAGAGTGAATATAAATGTGAAACATGAAACTGAGCAAAAATAAAATGATTTGATGAGCACTTTTCTTCTTCTACTGAAAGAAAGGAAAGTCAGATGTGTGTTGTCAAAAGCTAAATGAAAATCCAAAGCTTCTGGGGTGAAGTAGACTAAATACCTTAATTGTAAACTATGGCTTCTTGCTTAAAAATGTGTGTATGCCTTCTTAAAGTCTTTCTTAATTCAGCTAAATTTTAGTCCAAATATTTAAATGTAATTACCAACATCGCCCTACAGTGATTTACTTTATTTTACTTGACTTGCTTTTCTGAGATAAGAGCTACAATTATGAAGAGCACAAGACAAACCCAACAAAATACATACTCAAAAACAGGGTCAGATTAATATCTTTATATGCCCTAGGTGCTCTCGTAATTGTAGCCCCCCTAGGCGCTCTCATAATTGTAGTCCCAAGATAACTCTATAGCTAAGTATTTATATTGCATATGTCCCATAGTCATAGATCTATACATAGGAGTGGTGTGTGTGGTACCTTGGGCTACTGGGGCACAGCTCTGGGAATATTTTAACCTCCAAAATATCCACAGGGAACCCCAAAACAATAGCCCAGAGCTCCCAGAAACTCCCCCATATTCATGTTATTTTCATTTAAACATACCAGAACTTTTCTGTCCTCCTTCTGATCTGTGCTGTTGCCACCAATACTATTACATACCAGAGCTAAGCAGAAACATTACTACAATGGCCCAGAGAGGTCCTTTTCCTTGTCTCCAAAAGGGGAGAGGGAATTGCCAGGTGGCTTTCCTTTCCTTTTTTCTTATCAATTTTCAAAAGATTTGGAACACTGACCAATTGGGACAAGACATATGGATACACCTACCCTTAACAAAATTTGGCAAGGCTAAACTATGAAAGCCTTGCCTAGCCATTAGCCATAGGGAATGCCTCTGCAATAGAACTCATACCATCCAACTACATGGGAACTACACAATGCAAATGAATAATACCGACATGGATTGAGTGCCAGTGACAAATTCTGCCCACAGTCCTTCTATCCTATATTCTACCATTAATAAAGTTATCACTGAGTTGAGCAGATGGAAAGCAGCATATGCCTGACACAATGAAAGATTCAGTTTTCTTCTGATGCTGACTTGGATGCCTTAGTTGATACAGGTCCAGTGGGTGTAACTTTAGATCTTGCTTGTCCAAGTACAATGGATACTTTTTAAATTGTACAGCCTGAGGAGGTGGACCAGATCCTTGGAAAAGTGTGTGCTGGATGCTTGCCCTTCCTGGCTTATAAAAGCAACCAGTGGGTGAAGGGGACTGGCTGAGTGGGTAAGAGCAGTGGTGAACACCTCTTTATGGCAAGGCATGATTCCATCCTGCCTAAAGAAAGTGGTGGTAAGACCTTTGTTTTTAAAAAAGCTCCCTGAACCCCACTGTGTTGGATAATTCCCAGCCGGTCTCCAGTATTCCATTTTTGGGCAAGGTGCTGGATGTGTGGTAGCTTCTTAGCTCCAGGGATTGATGGTTGTGACAGATTATCTAGATTTGGTTCAATCGAACTTCAAGCCTGGATATGTGACAGGGACTGCTTTGGTTGCCTTGATTGATGATCTACATTGGGAACTGGACAGGGGGATTGTGCCCCTGTTGGTTCTGCTAAACCTTTCGATAGTATCAACCATGGCATTCTTCTGGATCATCTGTCTGAGATGGGATTGGGAAGTAGTTTTATATAGTGGCTCTGGTCTTTTTTGGAGCAAATCTCAGAAGGTGATGCTGAGAGATTCCTGTTTGATGCTGTGGCTCATGGCTTATGCTGTCCCTCAGGGTTCTGTGTTATCCCCCATGTTTTTTAACATATCCATAAAACTACTGGAAGAGCTTGACCAGGGTTTGGGGAGGTTCAATGCCACCAGTATGCTGATGCCATCCAACTCTATCTCTCTTTTCCATCTAAATCTAAAGAAGCTCTTCTGGTTCTAAATTGGTGCCTGATGTCAGTAATGGAATGGATGAGAGTAAAGAAATTGAAGCTTAATCCAAATAAGACAGAGATCCTCCTGGCCAGTTGAAAAGCAGTTCAAGAAATAGGGATTCAACCTATGCTGGATTGGGTTACACTCCCCTTAAAGACTCAAGATTGCAGTTTGAGTGTATGCTTGGACTCAATCCTGAATCTGGATGTCCCGGTCCCTAAGGTGGCTAGGAATACTTTTGGACAGTTGAGGCTATTTCACCAATTTCACCCATTATTAGTGACATATGGTCTGGCCAAAGTCACACGTGCCTTAGTTACATCCCACTTGAACTACTGTAATACTCCCTATGTGGGGCTGCCTTTAAAGATGTCATTTGTGATTTTGCTAACAAAAGGAGCAGCAGAGTTAATGTTTAATTTATTTTTACTTAAGACATATTATACTTGCATGAGTAAACTGCTAAATCAAACAATAATTTGCTTTGATTGAATTGAATCCTTGCGTAGGTTCCAAAGTTTTCATAGGCCTTTGGAATTTTGTAGACCCTAGACACTGCCTACTGTGCCTACTGAATAATTGAGCTCTGCCCACAACCACACAAGTCATCAGACTGATACCAAACCTTTTGAGTTTATTTGTCTTAATCATGTTGATGGTGCATATTGAATTTTCAGATTGCCTATGGAGAACTGCCAACCTTAATCTTTTTTTTTTAAAAAAACTATAGCATGATTGGGGAATAGACACAGATCTTACTAACAGGGTTACTATAGTTAATCACTTGTTTTACTTCAAGACTTAAGCAGAGATAGACACTGTTTTATTGGTGGAACATAATGGTTTGTTTTGGGGTTCTAATTCTGGGTTATCTCTCCCCCAAATCCCACAATTCTGAATTTGGAGATCTCAATAAGCTCCATCCAGTTGCAGCAGGAGCAATTGGGTGGCAAGAACTAGTATGACTGCTTGCTTCCACCAATGGTTGAAAAAACTATGGGTTGTTGTGATTTGTGAGCTGGATCAATATCTGCATCCTGTGTAATGCTTAGTTTTAATGCAATGAATACCTACTAGAAGACTGAAGCTCAGAATTGATGTGAAATACATCTCTCACCCACTTCACCCCTTAGTGTTGTGCGGTGAGTCTATCCTGAAATGACAAACACCACAAACTTTCTATGTAACTTGGAATGCCATCTGATCCTTCACCTTAAACTTTCTCCAATTTTTTTGTTTCTTAGTCCATGGGATGTTCAGCTTCAAACAATATAGGCATGTCTATGTACACCAGTTGCTCGGGAACATAGGCAGGGAATTGCTATTGCATTCATGTTTGGCCACTGTGGCAGGATCTACACTACTGCTTTAAAACGGTTTAAAACGGTTTATGACAGTAGTGACAACAGTTGGGCCACTCATATTATGTTGGATTTCACCACTGTAGTCATTAAGCATTAATACAGTCATTTAAATTGTGTTTGCATATCACCTCTCCTTTAAAAGTGCCTGTATTTATTTTATTTACTTGTTTATGGGATTATGACCCACCTTTCAACATGTTCCCATGGAAGCTAAACTTACAATAAAACATGTACCTTCTAATTGTGAGATTAAGAAGAGAATTTCAGTAAGTGCAGCTTGTCATAATGAGGAGTGAAAAGCTCTACTTGCTAAAATTTCCTCTTGTAAATACGTATTACATGATCATGAAATGTGTCTGTCCCATATGGTTATGCTAGCCTTTGCAATTATTAGAATATTAATATGAACTCATATCAACTCAAACACATATCTTTCAGTGGAGATATCAAGTGAATATAGTATAAATCTATATGTGCATATGAACCCCAACCTTCTTCTGTCCCTATTTATGTATATAAACACATGAGTAATATATTAGGGCTACTCTCAATATTCTGTCAACAGAATTTTAATCTTTTCTATGTATGGCCCATCTAAAATATCAGATTTAGAAGAGGTTTGTAAATGTGGAATCAGTATATACCATAAAACAAGATAAATTCTAGACACTTTGTGTAAATTCACATTACAAAAAGAAATCATACTTAAGGAAGTGCTCAGGGCTGGTTGCCATCATTTGCACTCTTTTAAAAATACATCTTTGGATTGTGATGAATTAATTTCTGAATTGGCTTGCACATTCTTTCACAAATAAATGAACAAAGAGCTCTCCAAAGTGTACGTAGAGTAGGAAAAGTTCAACAACAATTAATCAGCATTTTGATTATAAATTGTTTCAATGAATTAAAAGTATTGTTTTTAAAACGGCATATACAGCCGGATTTAATATCGTCAGCGTTTACTGTGGCAACAAATGACCTCTGAATCAGAAAGGTGCAGAAATGTGATCAGCTAAATAGATAAGAAATAAATTATACAAGATGGAAAGTGATAGTTTCCCAAGATTTAAGCAAATATTTGAACTGCTTAGCATTGTCCTTATAGTACTTGAATTTAGGGAGACCAGATGGCTTGGGATTGCTAATGAGATACAAGGCTTTTAACCTCTTGATCACAAGTCTGAGACTGCAGGAGTCTGGTAATGATTGAAGGTTGTGACCATCTGTTTCATGGCCTACATGAAATAGGCCAGTAGTCTCAGTCCACTTCCTAGCTCATCATTCAAGCTCTTTAACAATTACCCTTCACTGGTAATAAAAATCAGGTAGCAACTGTGCAGGGGTGGATCCCTTACTTGCACCAACCCACCACTATGCTCTCACTTCACCTCCCTTTACTTTTTTTTTGTTTTTTTAAAGGGAGGGGTCTACTGGGCAATGGGATGGTTGCCCAGGGCACATTCCTGGGTGGCTCATTGGCTGAGCCAAAGCAACCAGTGAAGCATATTGAAAAATGGAGAAGAAAGAAGGAAAAAGTGTGTGTGTGTGTGCACATGCATATGTTTGCTTATTTGTCTTTCTTTCATTTTGAGGAGCCAGACCTGTGTTTCTCACATGCACTATTTTTTTCTTTGCCTTCTGACCTGAATACAGTTGGAAGTAAATCCCACTAGTTTCAATGGAATGTTCAAGTGTGCTTTGTACACTTATTATAAAGGTTGCCATATGAATAGTTTAAATTTGGGTTTCAAATATTTAATTCCCACTCTGAAATTTATGCCAAGATTGTTGCCTGTTATAGCCTGGCTTGATGTAAAAAAATAATCAATAGAAATTGCTAACGTTTCCTGGGGACAGCCGTTCAGAGAGAGCATGCAAAACTACAGAGGCACTGGGTGTTCCCAGAGAGAGGGCTCCTATTGCTATAAATCAAAAGGCACTGTGAAACAATTCTTTTCTTTTCCCTTTAATGGATTTTCTGTAGTTAAGAGAGAAGTACTGGAGAAACCTGGGAAGGTTATGAGTAGAAGGCGATGATATCTGGACCCTCAGTAAAATACTGTGAATGAGGAAGGGGGATTGCACAATAAAAGCCTCATCTGGAATCACACATTGTCTGCGGGGGGGGGGGGGGCTTATGTCCACTAATGGTTTCCTATGGAGGATTTTTTTTTGTCCCTAGCCTCATTTCTCCCAGGATTCACCTTGGATTTAAGGACACAGAGTTTTCCCCTTGTGGAAAAGTTGGTTCCAACTTGATAGACGTGAATGACTGAAGTTATGTCTGTTTTAAGCCACAGGCTCCACTCCTGTGTCATCTGATTTATGAGACTCATGAGACTGATACAGTGTTTGTCTGGGTGTAAGGATTTTCTGGGATTAGCTCACAATGGCAAGGTGTGGAGGTAGCATGACTACTCATCTGCCTTCAGTTTAGGATAGCACTGCCCTAAAAAATTCCAGAATTCTGAAAGAATATTTATCACAAATTCCCACTGGGAGAAATCCCTGATAGGCTTATAAACTTGAAAATTACAAATAGTTAATTTACTCACATTTACTTCTGGGGCCTGTACATTTAGCAGCAAATGGAGAAATCATTCCATAATCTTTAACTACAGCAAAGTGAATGAAAAATCTGGTTCGCATGACATGTTGTGGCTCATAGTGGATTATTTAATCCATGATGAACTGTGGTGCCAACAGGAACCACTTTACATATCTAACCCCCACTCAGGGGTTGTTGTCTCATGATGAGAACCTGGTGAGCATGGGTTATGTGATGGTTAAACAAGCCGTAGTCTGTTCTAGGGTTATACAAGGATGTTTAACCATAGCATAATCCAGGCTCACTGGGTTTACATGACACAACCCCCCACCCCAATTGGGGTTGGATTTGCAAAATGGTGGCTGAATATACCCTGCTCACACTGCATACTTGCCATGAGTTAACCCATGGTGGGCTGTCGTATCATGCACTGTTTCAGTCCCTGACAAACGGTTGGACATCAGTCATTAAACTTTAAACTCCTATAAATAAACTATTTCTTAATCTTTTAAAATCAACATCCGCATGGTCCATCCTCAAACTGACTTTTCCTACACTGCTAAGTTTCACATCAAACTGTGTATTAGTTTTCTGAGTATACCTACTTCCACCCTGATTTCTGGTTATAATGGTAGAATGTGATTCATCTAACTGACTCTTAACTTAGGGCCACAACTGTGGTTCTATAATACTGCATTCCACAATTTAATAAGAACTGGAATTCCTCCTGGATACCTGTAAAAATATAAGAGTTAAATTGGCCATTTTCCATGTGGTACAGAGGCTGATCGTGGATACATGTTACATATTTTTGTTAGAAAATCAGAAATTTCTCATTTGAATTCTGTAAGAACTCTTGGATGTCAAGATGCAACATAATATTAGTGCCAAGGTTGAGATGAGAGAAATTATAACAGGTAACACAAAGGTCAAAGATACAGTAATAAAAGATTGTGGCTCTGAGCAAATGGGTGTGACGGTGGTAAAAGGAAGAGGATTTATTTTTGCTGTTTTTGCTATATTCTCTTTTTCATATATTTTATTCAATTTTTTAAAAAATCTGTAGCTTTATGTCTACTTTGCTGTCTTGCTGACATAATCTGGATTTTTTGCTATGATGCGAATATCAATGATTTTGCATAGGCAGCAGTTCTCCTTGAAGTTGTTTCAGGTGAATTCTGTTTCGTTAGCTTGCAAAGCATGTAAACTGGTGAAGCAAGTTTTCCTGTGTCAGCAGTCTTCAGATACCTTTGAAAGTCTGATCAAGAGGGTTTAAAAAACCTACATTTAATGCTTTTGCGACTGAGAAACATGCATACAGGGTATGCTGGTATAATTTAAAACATATCTAATATACTTCATATATTACTGTGCTTTTACAGGGACATATATTTTTAAGTTTACTGCCCTTGTTCTGTCTGTCCAATGGTTGCGCAATTTCTCTTCTAGGTCTGAAATGTGTCTTCATGCTACAGCACACTTCCTATTCTCCGAAGACCATGACAGTTTCCCCAAATCTTACTATTCTGTCACAATGACATATGGTACAAATTATTGGGGTGCAAGAGCTAATTGATTGGCACTAAAGCCCAAAGATGAAAAACCAGATATAGTCTGGTGATATTTAGGGGGGGGGGACTTTATTCTGAAGACTATTCTTAAATTAAGACTTGAAAGCTAAAGCATGAAAGCTCATTCACAGGACACAGATGGCTACACCTGTAAAAGCTTCCTTCCAACTCTATTATCATGGACAACACTTTTCAGTACAACTCTTCTCAGTAATAGCTCAAAGGAAACTGACATACTACCCATGCCTGATTAAACACTCCATTCTTTTTTCTGGAAAAGTATTTTAGGGATATGTGAGAAATTCACTCCATCAAGTTTTTAAAATGGTTTTACACTTACCTGGGATTAAGTCCCATTGAACTCAATGAGATCTAATTTCCAGTAGGCATGTATCAGATTGTTCTGTTAATCTCTTATAAGTCACTTTAGGGAACAAAAACTGACTATCAACATTGGCCATAAAGATTTCAAAAGGACTATAAAATAACAAAACTGTAATCACAAACACTACACTTCTGATACTATTCCAAAAACACACTACAGCTTGCTATGCAGCCATTTCAAAATTTTTCATAATTCAAAAAGTAAAAGCACTTTTGCCAGCAACTCTGTGACCCTCTCTAGTGCAATGCTTAACCTTAATGGATCACCTGGCTAGGAAGTCTACATAGGAAAAGTCAACTGGGTAACTGTTGCAGTGCACAAACAGGATCCACAAGCTAATTGGACAGGAATCAAAATATCACTTGACTAGAAACCATTTTGGTCCATACTGATTAAGCAAATGAAATAGAGGAAGTATGGCATTTGTGCCCACACAGAGAAGCTTTTATGAGCAATGCAGAAGCTTTGGTATTCTTTTGAAGTGTACAGTTGAGTGGTTTCTTTCTGAATCAGAACCACTTCTACAAGCCATTTTAAATGTAGGAGAGGCAGGATTTAAGTGCGTAAATACATTTTTTTAAAAATGGATAGGGGCTATGTTTGATCATTGGGAACTATGAAAAATGTCAGTTCAGCTATTACCATATGAACATAACGATGAACCTAGTGACAGAGAACTAGTGCTGTTACAACGTTGAATGTATTCTTAGAAATGTCCTCCTTATATGTGTTGCTTTAATAGAAATTGTTCCTTTTAAGATTATTGTTTTAACATTATTGTTGTAGAGTGGATAGAATGTATTTATGTTATAGATTTATAAGTTTGTAATTTGTTATTATTTTAGATTACCCTGAAGAAGGACAACACTGTGTCCAAAATGCGTTGGTACCTTCATTTTTACAATCACTTTTTATTAAACCTTTCCCTGGTTCCACCCCCTTGCCTTTGGCTTTTTTTGACTGCCTACCTGGGGTTTCTTCTCTTTTCATTTTGACTGGGCTGAAACATGCCCACTATTTTCGGGAACTTTCTCCCTGTTTTTTCTGCCTGTTTTGCAGGGAGGGGGGAAAATAAACCACCTTGAGTCCCAGGCCTGGGAAAAGGTGGGATATAAATAGATAATAATAATAATTAATAATAATTAATAATAATAATAATAACTCAGAATTTTTCTCCATGGGGAGGGGGAAAGGGTTTCCACATATCTGTTTAAAGTGTAGCTGGTTGCTGAGGGAACTTCTTCCTATTTTTTTTTAAATTAACTCCCTTTCCCTCAGCATTTGGATAAGCCCAGCAGTGAATACCTATTGGAGAACATGGCTCAGTTTGGACGACGGAATAATCAGCTTGGGGGGGGGGGGGGAATCAATCATCAGTTGTGTTGCTTATTGTGTCGTGTGGCAGGCAACACACAATGCACACACAGCTGACAGTACGCTATTTTGGTGAATCAAACAATGGGGAAAAACAATGGATTGCTCAGCTGTTTGTTCTGAAATCCATTGTTTAAAGTGTTGTGTGCCGGGAACCCGCTCTCTCCATGTACTATTCCAGTCAGTCAAAGCGTTTCCCGGCAGGAGCAGCAGAACCTCCCTCCTCCCGGCTGCTCCTGTACAGCCGGCAGAACTTGTAGTGCATCATGGGATACGGCCGGAGGACTGAGGGGGAGAGAGGAGGGAGGAGCAGCCCAGAAAGATGCTGGGACTTTCAGCCGTACGATGGGGGAGGGGCAACATGTCATGTGGCAGGCACCGGAAACATAATACACGGTGAGTGTGTTATTAATCCCTCCGTTGCCTAAGGTGTCATCTGAACTAAGCCCATGTGACCTCACCCCCTCCAGTAAGCATCCAGTAAACATCCAGTAAACATCCAGTAAGCTTCTGAAAATGCTGGGGGTGTTTTAAAAAAAATGAAAAGAAAGAAGGAAGACCCCTTAACAACTGGCTACATTTTAAATGATATATGGAAAACCTGTTTCCCTTCTCAAGGAGAAAATTCTCTGAAATTCTCACCTCTCCCAGCCTCATTCACCTGTGTTTTCATTCCCCCCCATGCCAATATTTTTGGCCCAGCACTAGAGAGAACAGTAAAACATTTAGTATTGTTTGTTGCATGTATTTGGATGTATAGGTGCAGACTGACAAAGCAGCTGCATCTAAGGGCAGAAACAGACATTACTTTAAATTTGTACCTTTATCTCCCCACCTTTTTCATTTTTACACTAGAGTAGGCACAGGGGGACCAATCCAAATTGGGACCCCAGTGGGACAAAAAGGGTTAAATTTCCCTCCACACACACACTTACACACAGGTCTTGATCTGGACTGAGTCCCCTGTACCTATTCTAGAGTAGAAAAATGGAAAATGAGAGAGAAATAGGGCTCCATTACACCTATGACTTTCCCCCAGTTTGCGTCCGCAGTTTTCCCCTACATTTCCTTAGCTAGTTGAGTGCTGGGCACTTTCACGTGTGTGCGTTGTTGAGCTATTTCAGCTCATGTATCTTTTCACCTGTATCACTACTATTCCAGTGAAATCTCCCACCCCACCCCCTGCGTTCCTTCCCCCTGAAGTAAATTTTCAAATACTTTAAAAAAATTTTTTAGTTTTATGCAAATACGATAGTATGACAGCCTGAAACTGTGCAGTTATGGTAAATCAACACACTATGCTTTCCCCTAAATGCATATTCAACAAGATAGGTGAAGAGAAGGTAATACAATTAGTCTTTGGAGAAGTTCGTTGTCAATGTTGGCATGGCAAGGAGAAGCTGACATTGTTCTAGTCAGGAAACCTAGACATGCCTACTCAGGAGTAAGAACAACAGAGTTGAATGGGACCGAGTCCTGGGCATGGGCAGTGGCATCCTTGTTAAGGCGCCCTCTCTCCTTCCCCCTTCACAGTTGAGCAGTTGAGTGGAGAACCACCCCACCCTCCTCTTTTGTCAGCGAGACTGCCATTTGACACACACGCCCCCAACAAAAATGGGATGGTCCGATATTGCACACGGACAACAATACATGGGAGGAAAGAACAGCTTTATTTCACATGGAGGGGAAAAAACAGACTTTCCCCGCTCCAAAATAACATGGAAAACGGAGGGGAAGAAGTGAGATTAGCGCAGGACAGGGATGATGTCATGTGAGTACCGTGCTGCAAAAACACATACCAGGCATGGCGAGAGTGCAATAAATTGCTGCTGTGATGGAGCTTACGGATTTAAAGTATTCAGCCCTAATTCTTTGGTCCTGGCATTTGTTCATTATGAATGGCCTGGATTTTCTCATGTTATGCAGTGAGACAGCTTCGTCGTGGATGATATTATTGGCATCCTGGACTCTTTACATTATGCATGGGCTAGGGTTTGCACAGAAGTTCCTGCTTGTCTTGGGAGTTTTCAAACCCAATAGTTGCCAAACTCTTGTCGTTCACAATGCATCACCTCAGATTCTTCCAGGTCAGGAAAGGTTCTTCCCTAGATAGTCAAGCAACTGTTGATAGGTAACATTCAGCCAATACTGTCATTCAATTAGTATATGAGAAATCTCCACAAAGCATGTAGTCTCTAACAGGAATTCATTAACAATTTAAAATACTATTTTAGCACCATACCACTGCATTATTTTATAAATATAAATGGCCACATGGGTGTGCCCTTTTAGACTAGAGGCTGTAAATGATGAACTTTTGCCTTACTGAACATTTTTGAAAACTTGTAAATGTGGATTTTATTTACTATATAAAATGAGTAGTCTCATAAGGAGAGCATTTGAAATGTTGAAGACATAATTGCCCGATTTCTATGATTAGCAGATGTTGTGAAGCACAGCTGGTTTTTGCTACAGTGCTGATCTGCATTTCTTAAACTGCAGCTCCTGTTAACTCTTTAGATGGAATAAAGCTTGCTTTGTTGACAGTCCTGTGATTCTTATTTATTTATTTTAACATTCACACTTGTGTTAAGTGTGAATGGGACAGTATTTAATACACTTCTTCCAATTTATACTCTCTAATTCATTCATGAACATATTTAAATTGTTGGATATTATGGATGAATAGAGATGATTGCTGCCGCAAAATACATTCTCATATTTAAACACATTTTGTCTACATATTGTGGATCCTATGGTGTATTAAATTGGCTTAATTTTTTTAACAGAGCCAGATATGAGAATATTGAAAAGATCCTTATTTTTTTTCTAAGCTTGTATTTTAGTCCAGCAGCTGCTCTTCATTTGGTAGCTCATGATTTCATATATAAAGGAATTATATCTTCTAAGAGTGCATTTATGTGGCCTGTTCATATAGACAAACATTTTCTTGTAGGTTGAAGGTAGTTTCAAGTGACTTGAAGTTGGTGTCTGCTGGTTTATTGTGTGATATATGAAAAAAAAAACCAGGATAGGATTACATTTAGTTCATTTTTCATCTTAAAGCTTCCAAGGATATCCTTGGGCCAGGTGAGATATTATGGGCAGTATTCAATGATGTCATTCTGCCAACTCAATTAGTACTAGCCAAGCTCCACAAAATCTTTCCATTGCACAAGCAGTTATACATTGCACTGTGGAACCCATTGCACAACCTCTTGCACAATTGGTTGCACATTATACTTGTCCAGCCAGTTGTGCAAGCCATTGCAAAATCTCTTGCACAACCAGTTGCACATTATGCTTGTGCAACCAGCTGCGCAACCAGCTGTGCAACCAGTTGCACAACTGCTTCCACAAGTGTAATTCACAACCACTTGCGGAAGCATATATGGATCAGAACATTGGTCCGTCTAGCCCAGTATTATTGACATTTGAATGGCAGCAGATTTCCAGGGTTTCAGGCAGCAATTTTTTCCAGTCTCATGTGGAGGTTTTTCGGATTGAACCTTGGGACCTTCTGCATACAAAGCAGTTGCTCTGCTATTGACCATCTGCTCTACCACTGTCCTCTACCACTGACCTTCGAAAGATCAGGATGCTTCAGCTTAGACAGGTTTCCCATCAATCCACACCACTAACAAAACCCAGTGCCAGTTGTCTCAGGAATATGGGAAACTATCTTATACTGAGTCAGACCATTGCGAATATATGAGTGTAAATAACGAGATGAGACATGTAAGTGTGGTATAAAATAGGGCCACATTTATTCAAATTAGATCTGCAAAGGACTAACTGGGCGGGCAGCTAAACTCAGCCAGCAATTAGCTGGTCTGTTATTGGGCGAAAACATTCCAATCCTATTGTGTGACATTTGCCGATCACCACTGACAGGACTGCCCCTTTTGGGGAGGGGAGGCCTTCCCATGTCACCCCTCCTGGGTCATAACACCAGGTGGGTGAGGTGAGTTGGCCTCACAGGTAACCCTTATCCCTCCACTGGGGCCATAAAACCATCAGCAGGAGGCCCTCAGGGATTATCAGTCACTGTCACAGTGCCACAAAATGCACACCATCCCTGAATTTCCTCCTTGTGCCTGTCCCCCAGCCTAATTAACTTGTGACCAAAATGACCTAACCTTTAAATCCACCAACTGATTAACCTAAGACACTCTCTCCCCACTTACAGTGAGAAGTAGGCGAAAAGACTCCCAATCAGCCAAATCCACTGAAAGTCAAAAATTCCTACTTGGCCCCCAATAGGACGACCAGCAATTCCCACACTGCATCAAGGGAGGGAGGGAGGGAGCCGCGTTCCAAAGAGGCTGAGGCCAGAGTCAACGGGCAGTTTGAACCCCCGCAGACTCCTCCCCCAGCCTGTGGCACCACCATGTCTCCACCAATGGAGGCGAGTTCCATGTCCCTCTTCCCCCACAACATTGCAATGAGCCCCCCCCCCCACAGCTAGGCAAGCCAGACGCGGGGCATGGCCCTTGGTCCATCTAGCCCAGTATTGTCCACACTTGACTGGCAGTGGGTTATGCAACTGCTTGTGCACCTACACATACACAAACATAACTTTAGTCATATTCTCATGTGCATAGCTCAGAACCTGGTTTCCACTAACACCATATCATTTGCAGTAACAGAATGACAGAGCTAAATGCCACCTTATGATCCCACCTTATGATATCAGCTCCACACAAGGTACATGATAAATCTGGATTGCATGAAGAATCACAGTAGAGCCAGTGACTTTCAGGAATGTATGTTTCTGGTGTGATCTTTCCTCGGGACTAGTCTGATCCATATCAAAGCATAGTGTTTAATAACTTTCCATTTTAATATACCTATTGAACAATTTCTATTACACTATACACCCTTCCTACCATGTCCGGCTTGTCCGGGCAGAAGGGGGCAATTGCGGGTGGCAGAGAGGATGACATGTGGAGGCCTGCCATTGGCAGCCACCGTATGGTGCCATTGGTTGGGGGAGGAGCTGTGGGCCTATTTATAGGGCTGCTGTGGTTCCTTCCCCCACCTTCTTCCTTTGCAGCTCCCTCCCTGTAGACAATGTGGGCTTGCTGGCTGCCTTTTTGGGAACCAAGTAGGATTTTTTTTACCTTCAAACTTGATTTGGTTTTTTTTTCGCCTACTTCACATTGTAAGACAATGGGGGAGAGCTAAATAGGCTAATTGGTTGAATTTGGTCACATTTAATTGGGGGCAGATGTGCGGGCATTGGGAGCAAATACAGGTTTTGGTGAGCATTCTTAGGCACTGTTGTGGTGATTAGTGACACCTGAGGCCCTCACCTGAGAGTCCTACGGCACCAGGTGTGGGGAGAAGGGTTATCATGTACCTTGTGTGGAGCCCGATCTCAATTGTTGACCAAAGACAGGATGCCTGCTTAGGCCTCCATCTACCTTGATATGTTAATAAATGTGGCCCTGTTTAAATCCAATTTATCGTGTCATCTCTTTATTCTCGCCGTCCATTCCTGCAATCTATTTTTGGCAGTGAATATAATAATATAATGTGGAGCTGTTGTTAGGGTGACCATATGAAAAAGAGGACAGGGCTCCTGTATCTTTACTAGTTGCATAGAAAAGGAAATTTCAGCAAGTGTCATTTGTATGTATGCAACACCTGGTGAAATTCCCTCTTCATCACAACAGTTAAAGCTGCAGGAATATAGGAATATCTGGGCAAGAGGGTAGGGCTCCTGCAGCTTTAGCTATTGTGAGGAAGAGGGAATTTCACCAAGTGCTGCATGCATACAAATGACACCTGCTGAAATTCCCTTTTTTATGCAACTGGTAAAGATACAGGAGCCCTGCCCTCCTTTTCATATGGTCACCCTATCTGTTGTAGTCATTCAGAGGCTGTTGAAAAACACCTTTGCAAGATGCTACAATGAATGATTCAGAGTTTATAATAAAAAAGTTTTTTTGAAAAGTTAATCAGAAGCTTTAAATGCTAATGATATTTTAAAATGAAGCCAGTGTTCCAATGCTTAGTTCTAATATGTATACTAGGCTTTCATAATAGTGAGAAACACATGAATTTTACTTGCTGGATTTCCCTGGAAACCTGAAAAATAGCAGTGTGGTGACACAGTATTGAGTGCTCTGATTCATTCTGGAGGCCAGTTCACTGTACCTTCATAAAACTAGGTATGTTGGGGCATAGCTAGAAAATGGAATCAGGGTGGGTGAAAAAGAAATGTAGAGGTAAATTAATGATGCATCCCCCTTAAGAACCTTCCTGACCATTTCTGAAGTTAAGAAAACTGGGTCCAGCCACTAAATTGACAGGGTGGGATACCTAAGAACTAGGATTGTATAAAAAATAATAATTTCAATACATTTTACATCAGAATTAACCAGTTTGCACCTCCAAAACTCAAACCTATACTCCAATGCAATCTGCGGTTGAAGTCAATACATTTCCAGGCTTAATATAATTTGTAGATCAAATATGTTCAAAAATGTGTACATTTGAAAAAAGTGTGCTCTTGAAAAATACAAACAAACATACCTTAGCCAATTAGGGTGACCATATGAAAAGGAGGACAGGGCTTCTGTATCTTTAACAGTTGTAGAGAAATGGGAATTTCAGCAGGTACCATTTGTATGCATGCAGCACCTGGGGAAATTCCCTCTTCACCACAACAGTTAAAGCTGCAGGAGCCCTGCCCTACTGACCAGATACAAAAAAGGACAGGGCTCCTGTATCTTTAAAAGTTGCATTAAAAAGGGAATTTTACCAGGTGCTGCATGCATAGAACTGACACCTGCTGAAATTCCCTTTTCTATACAACTGTTAAAGATACAGGAGCCCTGTCCTCCTTTTCATATGGTCGCCCTAGAATGCTAAATGCATACTTTTTGTGTGCACCAAAATACACGATTTTTTGTGTGTGCAAAAAAAAAAAAAAAGCATGATGAGTTTTGAGGTGGAAGTCAAATAAACTTGATGAGTTTAGGTTTTGTTGATTCGTATATCCCTACTAAGAACCTTGCCTATTGTTGCCCAGAGTACTATGTTGTTATATCTTGGGATTTCAGGATTGGGGTGTATTCAGTATGTTAATAGGATTTGCTGGGTTTAGTACTGGCCACTGGTACTGGTATGAGAAAAGTCATAGGGTGTGACTGGTGGCATGCTTGCATCCTATTTGGCATGATCTGGAATTCAACATATCAGGCAATGTTGAAAGGGCTGCAGAGTAACACAACTGGTCCCACCTGGAACATGAATGTCCCACCTGGAAGAGGTAGATATACAAGCAAGGCAGAGATGAAAAAAGTGGAAGATATGTTTATTATGAACTAATTGTTAGTGATTGGGAACTGCGGTATATAGAGGTACTCAAATCCACAATCCTCACAGCATCAGTAGCCAGATACCATGTTGGATAAACACGAGAGATGGGAAGTGCAGTGGCAATAATCCGGAAAGACAATATCTGGTTTTATTCAAGATATATCAGCTGCCTAACTCAGCCATTTTCTTGGGCAACATACCTGTAATTTCACCATAGCCCCATGCAAGCATTTGTCTGTAATCCGAATAGGGCTAAAGTTGGTGGGGGGATATATGTGGACATGCACATCCCACCCCCAAATGCCCCTTCACCCCCAGCTGTGTCATAGATCTTTGTGAATTCAACATGAAGGTCTGAAAAGGGGCTTGTAAGCTCATTTTCCTGAACACACTTGCAACCCCCCTGTGATCATTAACCCTACAATCTTGTCCCTACTTTATCACAACTCCTGTTGCAGTTGAATGCCTGCATAGGGTTGATGATATCTAGAGATGTAATGAGAGACTTGATAGTACAATAAACTAATGATTTGTTCATCCTTTAGGCACTGTGCAATGCAGATGTTTGTCTACTTTGCATTAATCTCAAATAAGGTTTTGGTGATCCAGTTGTGTCATCCAGTGAAAACTTAAAGAAAGTGGATTGCATGATGGCAGCAAGAGAAATGCAGCTGGTATGACATAAACTGGAGCTTCCCTGGATAATACTGCATGTATGCTGAAGAGAGATCCTAAAGCAGCTACATGGGGTACCTCTAGACGGTCCCTTTCCGTCGCAGTGGCTTCAGATTGGGGGCAGCTGGGTTAGATGACGCTGCCGTCAGTCCAAAGCCATCTAGGGGCAAAGTCCCAAAGCTCCGCACTAAAAAAGTTGGGCATTTAGTCCGAATTTTTAGTTTGGAGTGAAGCGACGGTGGCATTTGCTGTCTGTCGCTTTTACTCCAGCACTTCTTGGAGGCGTGCCAAGTCTATGGTGACCGCAATTAGTTGCCATGGGCTGAGCATGGAAGGGAGTGGTACAACAAGCCATAAGCTCGCTGCACCACTGCCGCACCTCCGCAGTTCTCCCCCCATTCCCCCCCATTCTAAAATAAAAACTACCCTCTGTGCCTCGCAGTCATCCCCCATTTTAAAAAGTAAAAAAAACACTACCCTCCGTGCCTTGCAGTCACCCCCCACCTTTTAAAAAGTAAAATAATTAAAAAATTAACTCACCTCCGCGCCTCGCAATCCCTCCCCCCATTTTACAAAAGAAATAATACAAAACAATTTACCTTTTGAGAAGGTGCGGGCACAGCAGCGGCGGCAAGATAAACCGGCGTGATGCTCCCTCCACTGTAGATGGGCGGAGGGAGCGCAAATGCGCGTTGTGCTGCCTGCCACTACCGGCGCGACACAATACATTCGCCGTCAAGAGGTGGCCATGGACATATCAAGGCTTTGTCAGATGCTGTTGCCAGTATTTGTGTGTAGTATTGCTTAGAGGCCTCTAGGCCTCTGTCATGATTTACACCAGCAGAACTGGACAAGCTTTAAGTACCTCAATTCAGAATATTCCCACTACCCAAAGTTTGAAAAATAACATGCTGCAAGAACCTAGTAGATGGCTTACCTTTCTTTGGGTTTGCACATACCTAAACTGCATAAACAGTTAAATTATTCTCCCGTTTTATGCGTTTTAAAACTAGGAGTAAATGTAAAGAATTACTTTACTAGGGACAGCTGGATGTCTAAAAACTCAACCTGTATATATTGGCATTGTTTTCATGATTTTTATAAGGGAGCTTGGCGAATACTCCAGTAGAGTGAATAGCCGTTTCTGCATTATACCTATCTTATTTGAAACTTCTGGCTTCTTTTATTTGGAACATTTTTATGCTCATACCAAAAAAAAAAAGGGCAATAGTTCTGTAGTTTCACTATGGCACCTACAGGTGTAATGAGAGATTTGATAGCGCTTATCTTTGTAATGCATATGTTTAGTGATGTGTGCAGGGAGACAAAATGTATGCAGATAAAATGGGAATAGATGGTTGTATGTAGAACATAAATTAAATTGTAAATATTAAATATTCTTTTCTGACACAGGAAGACATGTACAGTTGAAGTGGTGTGTGTGTGTGTTCATTCATTATGCTTCTGTGATTACATAGTTGTTATGTGATTCTGTGCCAAATAAGGCTATGGAGTAGTATGCTTATGGTACAATTCTATGTCTGTCTATTGGGAAGTAAGTCCCATGGAGTTCAATAAGCTTTTTTGCTGGGTAAATTTGCATAGAGTTGAAGCCGTAGTAGTGCTTATACTGGGATGCTCTTGTGCTTATTCCAAAAAGATTATATGGTTAGCACAGTTGCTCATTATCAGCTTAGTTAAATTATGATTTTATAGATAACCATCTCAAATGGCTAAAGGTAGCATTCTGATGAGCTCTAAGGGATTAAAATTGAAATATGTCAAGAAAAGCTTTGTAACGATGTCACAGTCTGTCAGTCAGTCAGTATTACAGTTGTCTAACCTAAAAGGCCAAATATACTTGGAGTGGAGTTTCCAATGTTATTCAGTTTGAATGCATAACGTTGAGATGGTAATCTTAGTTTGAATACAGCTCTTGAATTTTTTTTAAAAAAAATCTTGGTAACTGAGGTGATGGACCTCAGAGGCAGAGAACATCAGGTCAAGATGTGATGCAATCCCTACTACCAAGACATATGGAAAACACAATCCAGAATACAACTTTAGCCACAATCTAAAGGAATAATTTATGTATTCTACATATAATTCATGAAAGTGAGCCTAGCCATCAAATCAGATCACATACATGAATTATTTGGTCAAGGAGTCAAAAAAGTACAACACAGAAATACACACACACATACCAAAAAATATAAACACCTTGATTCATGCACACATGCCAGATAAATAGTGTTACAAAAATAGACTGCATCATAAATTCCCCCAACCTCTCTCCCTCCCCCCTCTACACACACAAACACACACATCTATTGATTTCATATATTTCTGAATCACCCCTCTACTCAATGAATGCTAATGACAATTTACAATAAAACCAACCCAAACCCCTAGAAATGCAACCATTCTAAGTAAAACTAAGCTAAAACTGAACTAATAAAATATGTAGAAATATGTAGATTGCAATAAAACAGGGGAACCTTCTAAAGTAAAATAAAAAGCTTGGTGTAATATTTTTTACCAGCCATTTTCTCATTCTCTCTGTCTTTCTTTAACACACACACACACACACACACACACAGCATATAGTCGTCAACCTGCTTCAGTTGATACTACATGATTTTATATGCGTATGAATTGTATCTTTGCTAACTGGCATTTTTCATAGCCAGAAGATTTGGATGTATTACCACGATCCCCCACCAACTACAATGGTTACCAGTTTGTTTCTGGGTTCAATTCAATTATCAGTTGACCTTTAAAACTCTAAATAATGTGAGACCAAGAATTCTTAAGAATCTCCTCTCCCCAAATAAGCCTGGCTATGTTCTATATTCTACTTCTGAACTGAGGCACTTCCCTGGAATTCCTGCTGTTGGCTCTACATCATCATCATCATCATCATCATATAATAATAATAATAATAATAATAATAATAATAATAATAATAATAATTTATTTCTTACCCGCCTCTCCGTCTGGATCGAGGCGGGGAACAACAACATGATAAAATACATAAAACTGATTAAAACATGACACATACCATTAAAACTGCATAAAAATCCTAAAACATCCTAAAAACATCCTTAAAACATTCTAAAATTCCACTGGATATGCCTGCCGGAAGAGAACAGTCTTTATGGCTTTCTTAAATTCTAAAAGACTGTTAAGTTGACGAGTCTCCTCCGGCAGGTCATTCCACAGTCTGGGAGCGGCAGAAGAGAAGGTCCTCTGGGTAACGGTTGTCAGCCTAGTCTTGGCCGACTGCAGTAAGTTCTTCCCAGAGGACCTGAGCGTGTGGGGCGGATTGTATGGGAGAAGGCGATCCCGCAGGTAACCTGGACCCAAACCATGGAGGGCTTTAAAGGTAATAACCAACACTTTATGCTTCACCCGGAAACTAATTGGCAGCCAGTGGAGCGATTTTAAAGCTGGCGTAATATGGTCACCCCTAGATGTACCGGTGACCAACCTGGCTGCCATATTTTGAACTAGTTGAAGTTTCCGGACTAGGCATAGAGGTAGCCCTATGTACAGCGCATTGCAGAAGTCGAGCTTCGAAGTTACCAGCGCCTGGCGCCAACATTGTTATCTTTTCGGCGCCAGGTCAAGACTTTCCTCTTTTCTCAGGCATTTGGCAATATCTGAGGAGCCTGGGTTTGTTTTTGGTTTTGTAGCTTTTTTGGGCTGTTGTAGCGGTTTTAAATGTATGTGTGCATTGTGTGTATGTTGTATGTTTTTGCTGTTTTAATTTTTGTATATTGTTTTTTATTGTTGTAATCCTATGTAAACTGCCCAGAGAGCTTCGGCTATGGGGCGGTATACAAATGTAATAAAGAAATAAATAAATAAACCCACCATTTTTTAGCTCTTGCAGGATGCCATGGAGCCTCTCTCCAGCTTTTCTCAGTGCAGGGTTTGGAGCTGAGCCATTGTGCCACGCAGAAGTTACTGCTTTCACAAAAATTATAGCACTAAACCTGTTGCAAAGGTTATTGTGTGAATCTGAATCTATTGTGTATTGTCTACAGAGCAGAATATAGGAGTTGACTGCAAACTGAACCGGTCACCTTCTGCCCAATACTTACCATGCCTGTCACCCCCGTAGTGCCCGTTCGCCCAAGGACCTTTCTATGAGTGAAATAACTCAGGGAAAGAATTGAGGATTTCAGTTGTGGTTGGAAAGACATTGTTCAGACACCAGGTCTATTCACTGAGAAAAAATAAAGAAGTAGAACTGGTACACAAATTTCTCAGAAGCCAGGGCTACGTATATTGGTAGACATGGTGCCCAGTCCTTGTTATTGCTCAGTCACCAGATCTATCAGAAATGGTGGGCGTGTTCTCTGATGATATCAGGTTTTTTTAAAATTATTTTTATAAATGTGCAACCCAACCCAACATGTACAGGTCCAGGAAAAATATGCAATTTCAAAAGAACATTGCTACAGTTCAAAATTCTAGCCATGCAAAAGCTTTATTGTTAGCTGGCGTAAAAAGTAGCTGATAACAATGTGAAAAGTAAAGTGACTAGTCCAGACTCCTCTAGAACCCTAAACTGTAATCAAGCATACCCATTTCTTCTCCCACTGCCACTCCTTTCTTTGACCTGCTGTCCTCCAGATATTTTGGACTTTAACTCCCATCAGCCCCAGGCAGGATGGCCAATAGTTAGGAATGCTGGGTTATTGTAGTCCAAAACAACTGGAAGGCAGCAGGTGAGGGAAGACTGTTCTAGAGAGTGTTCTACAATGTTTCCAAGGTGAAGGAGATAATTCCAGGCAAGTCATGTGAAGTTGTTGAGGGCAGTGATGCCCTTAAATATCAAATATGATGTTCTTAAGACAGCTGTACTATTTTTGTGCATTTGGGTTTTTTCTCTTGTTCCTAGGTGTGTTTTTATTCCTCACTCCAAAAAAAGTTTTATTGGAGTTCATGATGCTTCTTGAATCTAACACTCTTCTGCGTTAGTGCTGTTCAATTCCCAGGATCTTCTACTAATCTGTGTAGGCGTCTAAATGTGACACTAAGCAACAAAGTGTGCACAGAAGGAAAGTGCACAGGTGTGTTACAGCATGCAAACTACAACCACAAATTGATGTGTACTGCAGCTTTGCCCTATCCCCCACCCTGAAAAAAATCATGTGGATGCCCATAAACACATTCATCCCTCTTTCAAATCCCAAGGCTTTGTTCCATCAATCATGCCAACATGGAAATTTGTACTGAGAGATACACAAAGAGGGACATAATAGTCATGAATTGTTAAAACAAAACAGTTTGAGTTATAAAACTACTGAAACAGCTCCAACTGTGGTCATAAATTTGGAAGTGAGGTTTCAGGCTGCCATCTAAGAATTGGATCTGGTGGTAGAAATAATAAGCAGAACAGCCATTCAGATTGTAAGCAAAATCCCTACTTGGTGTCATACCAACACAGCCAATAATACTTAGCATTCCACAGTATGATTAATACAAGAATAAGGGAGTTCCTACCCTCTAATCTTAGAAGAATAAAGTCTTTTGTAGTTTAGTTATAATTAAGTTGTGATGCGGTCTCATGCTGCACTGTGACTAAGATTAGCCAGGCTGATTAAAAGATCACTGAGGTTATTGAGTCCCAAACCTCATAAGACCCTCTTCTGGAAGAAACGGCAGGCCGGTAGACAGGCCACAGATGCTGCTTGGGTGGGAGCTGGAGGAAACCTGAACCAGAAATTCCAGCATTGGGGTGAACCTCTTTAATGGTACTGCCTGTGGAGATGGCTTATTAAATAAGCTGGGAGAAAATGAGTGTTATTTGCCAAAATAGAACTATGTGAAAACAACCGAATCCATGCTGGGCTTCCAAATGGTGCTTTGAGAAGTGGCAAACAGACTCTGGCTGAATTCAGACGACATGCTCAACAACTGTGGGTTGTTGCTTCAACAACCCACTGCGTTGTTGAGCGTGTCGTCCGAATTCAGCCAACAACCCACAGTTGTTGAAGTAACAACCCACAGTTGTTAGAGGAACAACTGAGATGAACAACTCATTTGCGAATTGTTGAGAGATTTAACAATGAGAAACGTGTTGTTCGAATTGGGGTGTTGTTGAAGCAACAACCGTGAGTTGTTGAGCGAGGAAAACCAGAGAGCGGAGTGGCAAGAGAGGCAAAAAGTGGGCGGCCACTCAAGCAAACTCGCAACAGAGCCCCGGCTTCACCGCCATAGCAACCAGGACGCTCGCCTCCCCCACCAGGCAGCCGGCACGGAGCTCAACAAGGAGCCTGCTCCTGCCAGCACTCATGCTGGGGGAGGGGGAGACAGAAGAAGCAACAACCCCGGGCACCCAGGAACAGGGGTCAGCCCCCCCCAACAGGGAGAACAACAACCCACCCAAAGTAGACCCCCTCCGCAATGCCACCTCCACCCTCGCTTCACCAAGAAGCACGAGGGACGGGGAAGCGGCGCCCAGGCCCCCCCCCTTCGCCCAAGACGATCGGACAGCAACCTACAGCCATGTACATCCCCAAGACGCACGAAACTGCAAGGCAAAGGGCACCAGCAGATGTTTTGGAAAGCAGGCAGAGGTATGCACAACAATCCCAAGGACACGAAGCGGCCCCGGCTAGCAACGACAACAACGCCTACACACGGGGCACATCCAGAGGAAGCACAACAGCCCACCAGCACCCACCATCATACAAACACACGGGACGGGGAAAAGCATCCCGGGGCACAGACCGCCGACACCTTCGAAACACACATCCGTACACAACATGGAGCCAGAAGGAGAAGGAGGACGGGACGACGTGGCTGAAGAAACCGGCTCACAAACCCCTGGAGAGGGGGGCAGCCAAGACCCCACGGAAAAACGTAAACCGAAGCAATGGTCCCACGCAGAGACCGGCCAATTCATAGAGTTCTGGGGGAGCCCGGAAGCCAGGAGGATCATGGCCACTGCCAGACACGATCAGCTCTACCCATGGCTCGCCAAGCAGATGCGGGAACGGGGACACGACTGCAATGGCAAGCAATGCAAGGACAAGCTGCATGGACTCAAGAGAAAGTTTAAGGAGACTGTCGCCCACAATAAAAGGACCGGCGCCCAGCCACGCACCATGCCCTTCTACGACGAACTGGCATGCCTGCTGTTGGAGTGCCACGACGTCGTCCCGGGACACATGGCAGGCAGCGGGGTCGCCACCAACAAGCCACCGCGCACACGACAATGAGCACAGCTGGACCAAGGGGCGCAACGGGAGGAGGGCCCCGAAGCATGGACACCGGAGCCGACCCCACGGAAGGACGCCCCACGCCCAACACCCCCCAAGAAGGCTCCGGCAGCAGCCCCCCTCCCCCCAAGAAGGCTCTGGCAGCAGCCCCCCTCCCCCCAAGAAAGTCCTGAAGGCAGCCCCCCTCCCCCCAAGAAGGCTCCGGCAGCAGCCCCCTCCCCCCAAGAAGGCTCCGGCAGCAGCCCCCCTCCCCCCAAGAAGGCTCTGAAGGCTACAGCCGTAGCATATCCTGCCAAGACGAAGCCAATGAGTCGTCCCGTGCCATCCGAAAGCCCTTCGTTGCTGGCGATGATGCCACCCGTGCCGTCCAGGACAGCCAGCACCTCAAGGAGCATCTCCCTGACGCCGGCCTCTTCCAGCAGCAGAAGCCCCACGGCCTTTCTACACCTCATCTGTGCAGACTTGCAGGTCGAGGACCGCTCACCCGAGCCCCTGGTGCCAGAGACCCAGCAGGAGGAGGATGAGCCAGGGCCGTCGCGCCCGAGGAAAACACCCGCGAAGGGGACCGTGGCAGTCAGCGCAGGTCGGGCGCCACGGCCAGTGCCGGCACCCCGTACGCGGCTGGGATCCTATGGTGCAGGGTTTTACTAGCAGCACTTTGGATGCCGTGATGGAATCGGGGCCGGTGTCACAGGAGGACCAAGTCGAAATGGAGCAGCTCGTGGAACGACAGGTGGGCGACGTGCTGGAGCCAGAGCTGTCACCGTCCGAGGAAGAGCTGCTGGACATCGATACGCAGGTCACGGATGAAACTTACGTGGAGATGGCGGCTATGGAGGAGGAGGCGCCGTCGGAGTGTGAGCTCGAGGCTGGGATGGCTGTGCTAGTGGAGCAGATCGAGGGGCCTCCACAGCTGGAAGACGAGCCGATGGAGGGAGCGGCCCCCCTAGAGGAGGAGCCGCCGCCGCCCGTAGCCGAGCACAGTGAAGCCGGGGCCGAAGAAGCCCATCCCCCTGACCAACGCGCACAGGTGTGTCCGAATGCGCAACAGGCGCAGGGCAGACCGGCTGCAGGTGGCGAGGGAGTTGGTCACGGAGACAACAGGAGAATGCATGGTGGCTGAGGAGGAGGCCAGGCACACCAAGGAGCACGTCCTCACCGTGTGGGCTATGTGCACTGCCAGTCAAGCCGTGGAGGAGTGTGCCCAAGGCCATACGGGGGGCAGGGAGGGACGTGCGTATAGATCTCGAGAGCCATGTCACCAGGATGACCGAGGCCATGTTGGCCACCGATGCCATCATCGACTGAGGCATGTGTGAACGCACAGCAGCCATTGACCGCCAAACCGAGGTGCTCAGGGAGCTGTCCCAGTCATTCCGGGGCGCCTACCATGGGCCCCCGCAGCCCGCGCCCTACATAGGGCTATACGGATACATGGCGCCGCCGCAGCAACAGCAGTATCTGCCCCCACCGATGGCCGCACTGTACCGGGCCCCACGTTCGGCGTCGGCAGCAGCAGGTGCCTCAGGGAAGGCGGGGGGGGGGGGGCGGTGGCCAGAGGGCAGGAGCAGCGGAGCATAGGCAGCCGGCCAAAGAGGGGCCGTGACATCCCACCAGACTCTGATGAAGAGGGGGAGGAGGCAGAGGATGAGGAGGACAAGGAGGGGGCAGAACGGCCCTTCCAGGGCGGCATGGCCTAAGGCACGGTCGTCCTACAGGTCCCTATACTCATCCGCCATGGGACCATAGGGGAATGCATTTGTAGGTTCGCCCCCACCCCTATACGTGATAAGGCCCCTTCAGTTCCTCGTCCCTCTGGCTGCCGCCTCCCTCGGCCCAGTCTAGACGCTCAAGGCTATGTCCATCAGCATCCCTATGCAGCATTGTTGCACACGCAGGATGCCTCTCGTTCCCGGCCCAATCTCCCCCCATTGCAGCCAGATCCTGTCGAGATGGCAGCACCCTACAGGTCCCATGGGCACCGAGCAGGGCGCATTGTACGACGCCAAAGGGCACTTCAGCGTGGAGGTTAGTTACGGGGATGTTGGGCGGGATGCATTGGTGTTGATGTGGCCTCCATGTCACTTATGACAGTCCCCCCTCCTCTCCCCCCTTCTGTTCTTGTCCCCCAGGGAAACTGCGCTCCCTCCACCGAGCCATCCGCAGAAGGTGTAGGTCCCAAACGGCACGGCGTCTCCACGCTCTGGAGGTGGCCCTGGGAGAAGTCGTATGTCGCTTAAGATGCCTGGAACGAAGCGTCCGGCGTTGCCAGCGTCTGATCAACGGCCAGCTGTAGGCCTGTCCGCCGGCATATAGGCTCACGCCCATCCCCCCAGCCGTAGAGTAGACGCGGCCTGCTGTGCTGATCCCCCCTCGCTCGCCCCACTCTGGCCGCTTCCTCTCACTCCCCACTATCTAGCAGGTGCGCTTCAGCCTAAACAAATCCTCCTGCCCTCCCATTCCCACGCTGCTGTAGTTAGCAGTCCCAAGCTCCCAGCCTTGCTCCACTTCCCTCCGCCCTCCTGCTCCATCACGCCCACTGCTCCTCCCATCCTGGTGCCCTCCCCCCTGGCCCGCCCAGCATTGGCGACTATGTCCCGAGGGAGCTCGCAACGGCCGGCTTACAAGGAGCTATCCAGGCAGCCACGCAGAACCACGCCGACGCCGACTAGGAGGACCTGTTCCATGCCCGGCTGAGGCGGATGAGTAGGGCCATGCCCGCAAAACCGGTGTTCGGGACGGAGTCCTTCCGCTGCCCCCTCGGGGCAACAGAGGCTGTGCCTTGTCTCCGGGCTGCCATCCTGCCACTGGTTCGTCCCCGTGGGGCACCCCCGCTGATTTTGGAGAAGCTGGCCAAAGGCATGGCCAAGGGAGCCCTTAATCGCGCTGCCCCCCTCTCGACGTCGGCCAAGCTTCTCGCTGAGTGCGAGACTGTCCGTCGCTGGGTGCACCCCCGGACGGATGCCGTGTGGAATGAGATGCAGGACTTGGGGGACTGGGACGACGAGCACTTCCGTGGGAGCTTCCGTATGTCTCGTGCGACGTTCGAGGTGTTGGTGGCCGAGGTAATACCTGTCCTACAGCGGGAGTGTACAAATATGCGCAGAAGTATTCCGGTGTCCCGTTGGCTCGGCCTGACGCTCTACAAGCTGCCGTTCAACGTGGGCTGCTTGCCACTGTCAACGATCTTCGGAGTGGGCGTGTCTACCACGTGCGAGATCTTCCGTTAGACGGTGAGCGTGCTGAACGAGCTATACCTGGCCGACGTCATCCGGGTGGGGGACGAGGAGAACATGCGTGGTTTCCGTGCCCTGGGCTTCCCGTGGGCGGTGGGGGCGCTGGACTCTACCCATGTGCGCATCCTGGCCCCTCCCACCCGTGGTGAGGAGTACTACAACTGCAAGTATTTCTACAGCATGGTTCTCTGACACAGCTGTCTTCTGGAACTCCCCCCTGGCTGCCAAGCTGTCATCGGGGCGCTTCCTGAAGTCTGGCTCTACTTCCGTGTGCGGGCATGCGGTGGGTCCGCTCCTCCTGGCCGACCAGGCATTTGCCCTGCAGCCGTGGCTGATGGCCCCATACCATTACCCGCGCACCAGCGTGCAGCATAAATACAACTACAACCATTGCTGTGCCCACCTGCCCATGGAGCGTGCCTTTGGGCGTCTGAAGGAGCGCTGGCGCTCCCTGTTCAGCTTGTTGGACTTGCAGGCTGACATCATTCTGGACGTGATGGTGTGCTGCTGCATCCTGCACAACATCTGCGGGTCCCGTGGGGACGTGTTACTCGCCGAGCACCCCGACCTCCCCCAGGCGGGCGAGGACGCCGACGCCATCGCTGTGGATGGGTGGGACATCAAGCCTTTGCCGGAGCCCGAGAATCCCGTCGGAGAGCGTCGCGCCCGTGCGGAGGCGTCCCGGGTGCGTCAAAACATCAGTGCTTGGATCTGGCTGCGCTACCCCCACCCTGTGTGAGCGTCGGCTGTGGAGTTCCATCTGTGGACTGTCATCTCTCCCTGGCATGCCGCCCCTCTCCGCCTCCTCCCCTTGGCACGTTCTGTGCTTGGCTCCCTGGGTGCGTGGCCTCGGCCATCCCCTCTTCACCGCTGTGCCTTCCAGCCGCCTCCTCCCTTCCTGGGGGAAACTGTCCTTTCCGTGGGCTCTGCCCTGGCATAGTGGTGGCCATGTGCCTTTTTGCCCATGTATGCTCTCCCTGCTGAATAAAGTTTTCTAAAGCACCCCACTCTCGCCTTCTTTCCTGTGTGTGCAGGTGGCTGCTCTGGGAGTGAGGTGGCTGGGGCCTGGGGCCTGGGGGAGGTGTGTGAACCTCGCAGGTGCCAGTTCACCTGTATAGGGTGGGCGGGGGTGGCTCCCTGGGGTGTAGGTGCCAACGTTTGGGGTGCGAAGCTGGGTGCGACTGCTGTATTGGTGCTGCTGTTTCTCCTTGCTGCCTATTTGCCCGTGGCTGCTGAGTTCCGTCCTCTGACTGAGGCGGCCAATGGGGTTTGGGAGGCGTGTCCTACATCGGCTTCAATGGCGGCACCCATGGTTTTCGGCCGCAGTGCCTTCTGGGATACCTGCTGGAGGACTAAGGGAGTTCAGTGAGTGGGGAAAATGGTGGCTGAGCTGTCCATCAGAGCCGAGTTGTTGATCTGCAGCCAGGGTGGTAGCTGATTCCTTGCAGCCCCTGCTGCAGTGTGTTGTCTATAGATCACCGCCCTTCTCAACAATCGTCAGTTGTTCATTCAACAACCGAGGGTCAGCGTGTCGTCCAAATTGAGCCTCTGACTCTTCCAGCAACTGTTGCCTCTTTTCTCTTTTCCCTTATCATCAAAGTAAATGATTGTTAGGTACTTTGTTTTGTTCATATGACAACATGGGAGCCCAGTACTTAATGGGTGGTGGGTGGTGGGTGGGGTCCAGCAGATCTCATCTGAATGTTAATTGTTGAATTAAGTTAAAAAGTGAACACCACCAGGAAATAGCTATGTGGAAGGGCACTTGTGTGGAAAAGAAATATATAGATAAGATGAAAAACTTCATTTTTAATCTCTTTGATAAAGGGATTTCTTAGGCTCTGGTGGATCATGTAGAATTTATGCAGTTAATCTCATAATGATAGTTTCTCTTTGAGCTGTACTTAAATGACCATTAATCACTGAGTTTGATTGACTAGGTTTTATGCTAAAGAATTTTCAGAGATCATGCATGGGGGAATGTCAATGTATAAGGCTTCAGCAAAAAAAGTTCTTAGCAGGAGTGAAGATAGCTATAAGTTCAACACTAGTTTTCCCTAATTTATTTTGGTTCCAAGTCCTTTTATAGTGTGATCCAATGCGATCTTACTAAGAAATAGGCTTCATAGTGTTCCATAGAGCTTCCTCCCAGGTAACTAGGCAAGATGGAGTTTTCTCTAGAAGCTTCATTTCCATATGTTGCACCTCTCCTATGTTGGATATGTAGTTGCTGCATATCCCAGCAAGACATAATTTGTATTTCTATGTTTAGGTTCTGTGAAGGGAAGCCTTTTCTCTTACTGGCTGGTCAGGAGAGTAAGTCTTGGACATTTCAGGTAAACATTGGGGAGGAAGTAGAGGAAGGAGCTCTGGCAGTAATGGAATGTTTGTCCTGCCTAGACTTACAGTTATCTGTAGCCCTATTCTTATTATTTTTAGTTGTGTTCAGTAAATAGTTAAATATAAGACAATAGTGAAACTACTATAATGCTTAATAAAAATATGGGCCATTGTGTATAGGGATATCGCGGGTATCCAGTTGGGCCCGGCAATCCATCGGGCAGCCCCTGTCTGGATCTCTGGACCCAGCTTGTCGAGCCATGGGGCGCAAGCGCTTGTTGAGTACTGCACGGTCTGTGAGTGTGCTGCAGCTATCTATTTCTCCCTACAAGCTAGCTGCGAGCTGGCATTTTCCATAAAAGCTGGGCTCCCGAAAGTGTGCAGAACTGATCTTGCACACAATGACTGCTGTAAATGGCCATTATCTCAAGTTTAGAGTTGGAAAGTGGGCCCTTTACCACTCTAATCTTGTGGAAAAGGCCATTTCTGCAATATTAGCCATTGTGTGCAAGATCAGATCTGTGCACTTTCAGGAGCCCAGCTTTAATAGAAAATGTTGGTTCACAGCTGGCTCGCAAGGAGAAGTGGGAGGCTGCTGGTGTTCGTGGACTGCCCACCGAGCAATCCATGCACTTGCACAGCCCATCTCAGGCAGGTGAGTGGCAGCAGCGAAGACATGAGCACCTGCTACTGCGGACCCAGGTGGGTCCATCCATCCATAATTGTGATGTGATGCTGTGGCAAAAAGACTTCTTGCACTGTGCACTGAATTTGCTGAACTGTGTTATAATCCAGCTAACTTTAGTTCCAAACTTGTGGGAAATGTTTTAAATAGCCATTATCTTAAAGTTAATATAGCAAAATCAACTGAGTTTGGAGACATTAAAAACAAGTGATGAACATCTTCTGTGGGAAGATTAGAACTAACAAGTTGTAGATAGAGAATCTGTTTTCCACATATGAGTGTGACTTGACTTCAGCTGGCCTCAGCATGGGTCTTTGAGGGGACTATGAGTTTAGCAGCCCAACTCAGGATGGGTGCTGCTGCCAGGGTACATGAGCCAGTCAGTTGGTGGGGGCAGGGTGGAATGAGACGTGAGAGGCTTCTTGGCTGTGTCACTGCGGATAATGGGCAGGACACTGTTTGTTGTGAGTGCTGTGATGCAGGGCTGCCATTATGAGTTCATTGGCTCCCTCTGTGTATGGGCAACGTGTGGGCAGCAGTGTCACTGGCACAGTTCCTGATTGGTGGGCTTTGGCAGTTTTCCCAGGGACACTGTGGACATGCCTTTCATTGATATAATATTTTCTCATTCTTTTGTGTTGTGTGTTTTCTTTTCTCTTCCCGGGATTAACATGTATAGGATATGGTGGCCATTCTCCGGGTGCAGTGATGGCATAGCTGTCCTTGCAACCTTGTTGTATCGGATTGCTTGTCCCCAACCTTCCTGTGGGAATGTGAATTACAATTATGGGGTTGGGGAGGGGGGAATAGATGAAAATCCCTGGAATTTGCACTTTTAATTTGAACAGGTTGTGAACCCTCATCACCCTTCCAAGTTAACACTGATTCCTCTTCCAATTTAAAGTGGCCTGAGAAGCATCTTGTTAATCTCCTGCTCTTCTTTTTAAATGTACAATCTGAGCACATTCGGAAGTACAGTTAAAAAAATGTTATGTCAATAAACATTCTTTGCCATTATTTTTAAAAATAATTCTGAAATTGCACAACAGCTGTTTTCAGAAGACATTTTGTCTCATGATTAAATCATAATTATAATTACAATACTTCATTTAATTTTTTTTAATGGCTTTTTTTTCTGTAGAATTGCAAATTGTGTTATGTAGGAAGATTTAATTTTTTTTAAAAAATGGAAGGGTTAACAGTTTTACTTTTAAGTAGTCTGAGATGCATTTGTATATTCCATTATCAACATTGTGAAATTTGGAAATTGTACCAGGAGATAGGTATAGCAGTATCCAAGAAATATCATAAAGGTGGAACAGTAATGGAGCGGAACTGGAGAAGGCTGCTTTTCCTTACTCTTAATTTTTTTTGTTTCTAAGTTGTAGTTATTGAAAGAATCTGGTATAAGATAGCTCATTGTAGAACAACAGATTAAGGGCATTGATTTTCAATATGCCATGACAAATGCAGGTAGATTCTGCTCTCCAACACACTCTGTCTTATTTTTTGAATTTCCCAGATATGCCAGATATCTGGATTACCTGACCATTCCCAAGTACCGTCAGGCTTTCCCCAGAGCTAGATTTAATTGCCTTCCTTTGCAATACTGGAAAGGCGCTATCAGGGCATCCCATATAAGGACCGCTTGTGCCCCTGTGGTAATGAAATAGTTGAATTGTTAGGGCATGTTTTTTTTAATGCAGTCTCAATAGGGAGGAGCGAAGTAGATTTCTTGGACTTTTTATGAGAAAATGCCCTGGAAGGACATCCAAACAGTATTTGGAATACTTTCTGGCAGGCACAAATAAGTTAACAACAGAGTCAATGGCCAAGTTCCACTTCTCCGTACAAAGGTCTCGTAAAATGATATTCCCACCACAGTTGTAATTTTTATCTTATGTTGTTGTTGTTTTTATCTTTTAGTATCAAGCATTTTTAACTATGTTTAAATATTTTAAATATGTGTACTTTTAAACATTTTTTTAGCTTGCTGTACAATGAATTATTGATTGCTTCTCTATAGATTTAATAACGGCTGTGATTGTTTTTCTGGGTCTGTGACCGCATAATGAAATGATGATGATGAGGTGGGAGGATAGATGTTCAAAAACAGTTAAATTAGCAAATGATCTAGCAATTGCCATTATAGAAGGGAAATTCTTAAAGATTTCCTTAATTGCATGTTTGAAAAATAGAGTGGTAAGGTAAATGAATGGGACCAGACTAACACCTCATAATAATTAAGAAAAAACATTTTGGATGAAAATTAGTTTTGGCCTACTTGTTTATATTTTGTTTATATATTTGCAATCCCATATACATTAGTAATATATATTAAGCAAGGCTTGAAAAATATCAAACACCAAGACAAATTCATGGATGCCCAGGATATTTCCAGCCCTGACAAGTATTTAGGAGAAATTAAGTTCTAAAAATGTGCAAATGCTGACATTACTGTTTATCAGACATGGATTTTTAAGCTAATTAATAGCTTATTGCACTCTAGCAGCAACAAAAGTATAGGTAGCCTATGCTGCACTTCAAAAAGGAAACCAATTACATACACTAATTGGCAAAGTCCTTTATAATAAATTACCAAATGTGGAAACAATAAATCCTGCTTCCTAATGATATAAGCAGAACTAATATTCTTGAATTTTGTTAAAATGGCAGAGTGGTGCTAATGAACAGTAAAGCATTCAAAGGTAAACATTTGTCATGATCATTATGTAAGTTGGTTTCACTTGCTGAGCCTTGAATACATTTTTTATTTTCTTGCCAAAGTTAACTCATTATTCTTGCACATGCTGCTAAGATGAATATTACGCAAATCAGTGTGGAATGTTTTGTTCTAGAATGCTAGATATACTAATATGTAGAATTTGACATCTTAACAGATAATGTGACAGGCAATGGATTGAATACATATATTAGTGCAGCTCATGGAGGGGGCAAGTGAGAAATGCGTGTTCAGAATGTTGGGATACCTTGACTAGATTTCTATATGCACTTTGGTAAAATTCCTCTGACTGTCTCAACCAAAAACACGTGACCAAGTTTTTCCTGTTGACATGGCTACTTTTTTGAGTGAGAACTGTTCCTGGACAAACTTCATCATCTCAGGATGTTGAGGATTCCAAGCCCTCCTGTGGTGTAGTAAAGCAACAGAGATCCATTTAGCATGCCACAGCATCTTTCTTCAGTTAACAGCTCCTCTTCACACCTGCAGTGACTACAAAGGCTGGGAGCTGCCCTCTGGGGCTGATTAGCAAAATAGAGCTTTTGTTAAGATAGCTATGAAACAGAGCAGTTGCTTTTTGACTACTGAATGGATCTTTCACCAAACTTGACAAGCTTTTCCTGGGCTCCTTCCTTTTGGGAGGGTCTGTTTGACTCAACTTTTGATGGGCTACTGTGATGTTCTATTGTTTGTAGCTGTAAATATATTTCAAAGTGTATTGTTTGTGACATGCATTTGTTTATATCTTTAAAAGGAAATAAGAATAATAACAGGTAAAGTAAATAACTAGGCCGAAATGTACTTACTGTTGTAGTTAAAGGTCAAAGTAAGTATGGAGTGCCTGGATTGGCTAGCTGTGTGCCTGAATGGAAAGTGAGTGCTAATTGGCTAGTTGTTTAGAGTACCAGGATTGGTTGGTTGTGTAAGAGTGGGAGGAGCTAGAGATCGAGTGGAGTGTATATATGTGTCTGACAGAGAGAGCTGACAGGATGATTGGGGAGAGATTTGAGAGTATTGAACTCTCTTTATCAGACACATATATACACTCCACTCATTCTCTAGCTCCTCCCACTATTACACAACCAACCAATCCAGGCACTCTAAACAACTAGCCAATCAGCACTCACTTTCCATTCAGGCACACAGCTAGCCAATCCAGGCACTCCATGCTTACCTAGACCTTTAACTACAAACAGGTGGATTTGATCTAAATCAATTTGATTTAAATAATGATTTAAATCACGATTTAAATCACTACTCAGAAAGACTTGATTTAATAATGTGACTCCCCCCACCCAAAGTGCGCTCTTCCTCGCTATAAGCTTAATACATATTTTACACAACTCAGTTACCAAAGACTCATTATTGCTGGTATAATCTTAATATTTACAACCAGATGAAAGTTTCATTTTTATTTTTACTGCTTGTCCCTCCTTCCTCACACTTAGCTTCTTGTGCAGATCTATTCCACTCCCAACAATCTATTCATTGAATTTTTTTGAAACTTAGCACTTAAGAGGTAAGGGGTTGATACTGTGTACATAGATTTGCAAAGGAACAATGGGATTGTGATCTCTGCAGACACAAATTCACAGTTTTGAGAACTGTAAAACCAAGCATCTGTGATAATATCTTCTAGATAGAAAAATTGCCCAATAATCTTACAGAAACCTCTGGAAGAGCATGACATTGTGAATGGATTAATGGAATTCATTTACCAAAAAATTTAAACATTGCATGAATATACAGCCTCATGCTACTTAATTAAAAACTCATCCTTATTTCATGATGAATAACCTTTAGACTATGATGTATCTTAAATAGAAAACTATTTTTAGATAGATTTTTTTCCTCAAAAATTTTTTTATTAAAAAAAATCCTATTTAAATAAAAAAACTGTTTTTTTATTTTTTAAAAAAAAAATCATTGACTTTTATCCACCCTGACTACAAACAATAAGTACATTTCAGACTAATTATTTACTTTACCTGTTATTATTCTTACTTCCTTTTAAAGATATAAACAAATGCATATCACAAACAATAAACTTTGCAATGTATTTACCATTACAAACAGTAGAACCTCACAGCTACCACTCTGGCGGAAATCTTCCCACGTCCTCTTAGCTTCACCCGCTTAACTCAGCAGCGAGCTCTGTCATCTGGTTGTTTCTCCCCCTCTGACAGAGACCAGGTTCCCATGGGGAGGTGGGAAGACAATCCCCTGGGAAGATACTTCACTGACTCCTGGAGAATCTTGGGGAATTTCTTCCCCCACTCCCTGTCCCAGCTAGGCTTCTTCTAGCTCCTCCTCTGACTCTGAATTCAAATCAGAAACAAAACCAAGGAACCTGGGCCCAATCCTGACAAAGGGACACTTTTAATTTCCCTGGGCCCCATCTCATAATTGCCCAGATCAGGTAGCTACGTCCCCTTTTAAAGCTTATTTTGTGATTATATCAATCGTCCTGCTGAAATCAGGAACTGGAATGCACACATTTGATTTTTTATCTGTTAGGGGATGGCGGGGTAGATGATTAAGGTATTAATGTCCTCATTGTGCCAGAAAGGAATTCATTTTATGGGAACTGGCCCCAGCTCTCATTCCTGTAGGTAGCTGTTCTGCTATGACTTCAGTTCAAGCAGAGCTCCTGCTAAAAATCCAGTGGATGAGATCAGTTCCCTGCATCATGTATTCTCTCCCAATCTCTACATCACCCCTTCCCTTCTAATTATGTAAGGGTGGACCACAGGGGCAGCACTGAGAATTGGAATTGTAGGTGCTTTGGAAAACTCTGTGCCCATTACATGCAGAGAGTCAAAACCCACTTAGAAGCTTAAATTCAATTTGCAATGCACTTGCCCAGTGCTAGCCAACCTTGTTCTTATTTTTTCTTTAGTACAATGTAAAGCTTACTGTTACATCTGAACCAGCAAACTATGGTTTGTGTTAGGTCTTTAAAGCAGGGTTGTAAACTATGGTTTGAAGTTTATTAGCCCTCCTGCTTGGAAGGCAAGCATGGACCATAATTTGTCAGTTGAGATGTAAGAGCAATATAGAGGTGTTTTTTGTGTGTGTTAAAGATGAAGCAGTTGATTAAAATGAAACATATGATGAAATGAAGGAATACATGAGCACGTCTTATTCCACACATGTGAAATAGCTCAGACCCCCTCTAGAAGGATTCGCTTTGGCGCCTGGCTGCCCGATTATGCGCATATTCGCAGAAGCGCATTTACTCCTAATCCCTCAGTACGAGAGGCGGCGAAGCGCATTACGGGACGACCAAAACGCGCTTTAAACTTGTTGACATGCGGAGAATCTCATGTTTACACGGCGGTAAGGCGCTTTAACTGCCGCCGCAAATTAAAACTCGCGGTTTAACGCGCATTCGATAATGCGCATAATCGGAGGTTTAAAGCGCCTCAGCCCCCAATTTGCACTCCTCTCTTGTAGAGGTACAAATTTTAATCAGCCTTGAAAGAGCTTTAAAACTCTCTTGTAGAGGCAGCCTCATACTTTAGCCCTATTCAGTCTGTTTTATGTGTTCAGTCAATATGTGAGGAGATGGAGTGCTCCTGCCCTGTCATTTTGTCTCATCTGTCACTCTTTATGCATGGAGAGTGATGGTCTGAATAGGAAAGCCTCCTCTGTCCTTGGAGGCTGCCTATATGATCCATGACTTTGGAAAATGAGGGTAGGCGAAGAGATGGGATTGTAGTGCTCCTCTCCTCACATGTTCAGTGAAACTGGGAAATAGAACACCTGAAGAGAACTTTGTTTCTTGATCTTTATATACCAAGGCTACCTCAGATGTTTATTAATCACAGATTGTAGGATGTTAACTTTTGACAATTCTGCAAATTAATACGAAGTAAATATAAATATCTCTTTACGTATCTGTAGAGTCTAGGCTATTATAAATACCTGAAGATTTACCAAGTTTGTTCTAGCAGGTGTATGCAGTATATTGGGTTGGTGGGGCATTCCACCAACCCAATAACTGATATCCATTCTGTATATCAGTTAGGGTGACCAGATAACTTTAACAGTTGTAGAGAAAAGGGAATTTCAGCCAGTGTCATTTGTATGCAATTAGTTCCTGGTGAAATTCCCTCTTCATCACAACAGTTAAAGTTGCAGGGGCCCTGCCTTCTTTTGTATATGGTCATTCTAGTATAGTGCATGCACCTTTAACAGTTGTGATGAAGAGGGAATTTCACCAGGAACTAATTGCATACAAATGACACCTGCTGAAATTCCCTTTTCTCTACAACTGTTAAAGTTACATGAGCCCTGACCTGGATTTTATCTGGTCACCCTAATATCAGTAGAAGATAAAAGCCAGTTGGAAAAACCTGTGGCTATCTCTAGTTCATAAACCTATGGATCGTTCACTGCTAGAACCATTAATCTGCAAATACGGGTTTTGAGAATTTAAATAACTCAAGATAGCAAATGATGCAAGCTGTTACATCTTGGCTTAGTTTTAATGGGTAAAGATTTCTAAACCGTTTCTGTTTAATTCAAAGGAGACTATTTGGCATGTCTGGGCCTGCATAGTTATAATACACACAGAGAGAAAGAGAGAGAGAGAGAGAGATACTCTGCATTGGTTTACAAAAAGGAATAGCAAACCACCAGTGAAGAGAAAAACAGTTGTGCTGACATTGATAGAAGAAAGAAGTTGCCAGTAGGGGGTAACTATTTTGCCAGTTTAATAATGGGTATGCATAAATAATTACAGTTGGTGACAGATTTAATGACAAGTCAGTCAGGGATGGAAGAAATCTGCATCCCAAGAAGTGAAATATGTCAGCCTGTGAAATGACAAGGGGGAAAAATGATTGGGATGTGAGACAGGCAGTTTGTCTAAATATGGCTAATATTAAATACAGGTGATCATAATACTTCCAAATAAGATGCAATTCAGTTATTTTTAAATAATTTAGTCTTTTCAGCTGCAGATTTCACCAGGTGCTAGAAAAAGCAGTAACATCAATATCTCTAGCATTTAAGAATATCCTGCGTTGGTGTCAGGTTTGTGTCATCCTACAAAAGGAATGCTGTTAATCCCAGTTGGAAACAAATACCACCTTCTGCTTTCTGATTTAATTCAGAGTCTCCAAATGTTCTCTTTAACGATTTTAGGACATCTGAAAGGAAATGTATGTATGAATTTCTAAATTTTCAATACATTTTAGTTATATATTTTCAATATATATTTCAATATGTCAAATGCTGTGTTATTATTATCGATAGGAATAATATTTTTCTAACACTGGGGAGAAATGTTGGAACTCACACTGCTACCATTAAAAGGATTAGTGGCCACAACTCCAGGATCTGCATGTTTGTATAGAGGTTCCTCCTAAAGATGAGAAGTTTTCCATCATTGCATTCCTTTATTGTATCTTCATTCTACTGAATTACAGAGAAGTTCTAGAACTGATTGGTGTGGATATAAAGATGCCATAACTTTCTGTTGCTTTGGTTCATTTCCATCTTCATTCCCCTCTGCATTGTAAATGTGTGTACTGATAAAACACTGCAGTAAAAGCAATACTGATGTAACCTTACATACAACTGCATCATGATTCTTGTTGGATTTACAAATACATTTCTGCACATTGGCAAATCACTGAAAAATGAAAATGGATGCAGTCATATGTATGGTCATAGCAAGATTAGACATTCCAGTGACTTCTCTAGAGCCAGGTTCAGAATATATCTTTAAATTGAAATTAACGTTGTCCCACATTTCCCGTTGTTGTTGTTGTTGTAGTAGTACTACTACTACTAGTAAAAACAGTTGTAGTTAAAAAACAACAGCCATTCTATGTTAGGCTGACCATATGAAAAGGAGGACAGGGCTCATGTAACTTTAACAGTTGTAGAGAAAAGGGAATTTCAGCCAGTTTCATTTGTATCCAATTAGTTCCTGGTGATATTCCCTCTTCATCAAAACAGTTAAAGGTGCAGGCACTAGACTAGAGTGACCATATACAAAAGAAGGCAGGGCCCCTGCACCTTTAACTGTTGTGATGAAGAGGGGATTTCACCAGGAACTAATTGCATACAAATGACACCGGCTGAAATCCCCTTTTCTCTACAACTGTTAAAGTTACATGAGCCCTGTCCTCCTTTTCATATGGTTAGCCTATTCTATGTAGCCAGACACTAGAGGCAACCAGCTCTCTATATGGCTGCAGTTTCCCAGTGGTGTTACAAATAGAAATGTAAAAGGTCTGGCAATATTGATGACATGGGGGAAAGAATCTTTGTTCTGCTTAATTTTTTTAAAATTATTTTTATTTTGGTGGTGGGAGGATGAACAGAAATGTGGGGAAATTCCTTTTTTAATGTGTATATTTTCAAAATCATTGTCTTTCACCAGATTGGCAACCTGGTGAAATAGGAGAAAAGTAAGAAACAAGAGGAGTCAGAGGTTTGATTTTGTTGTCCCTCAATGGGTGGGAGTTTATGGCCTCTGAGAACTTTTGTCCAATAAAGACCCAGAGACTGGAGAATTCAACTTAACTATTTATTGACTCTGCTGCAGCAGGGAGACTCCGGCTTTCTGCAAATCAAGAGTCCGCAGAACAAAGGACTTCACACCTTTATATAAACTTTGGTTACAGAAGTAAAAAACACTTTCATTGGTCAAACACCTCTACAGTCTAATAACACTGACCATTATAGGTTTGTGCTCAAGGGATTAGGTTTCAAGTGCAAAGATAAGATATGCATATATGAGTGAGTTATAGAATATGCTTCATCTGATTGGCTATAAGCAAGTCATACAGACTACATTCGACGTTCCATTGGCTTTAAATTTTTTCTCTTTGTCCTCCTCACACATGGCATTGCCATAAATTAATCCTGACAGGTGGTAGATTTAACCCTTTCCATTACACAGAGGCAAATGCAGACACACAACAGGGAGGGGACATTTCTTTCTCCAGGTTGAAATTCCTTCAGTGCCTATCAGTTTCACAAATTAAATAATCCAGACAAAAAAAGTAACAATATTATCATCACTAACATTGCTACCTTTGAATCTCAGGTCTGAATTTTTATTTTATTTTATTTTGTTTGTCTTTTGCTTCTGGATTGTGTGTGTGTGTGAGAGATCCCAGTGGCAGCCATGTAGATTTTGAGGTGAATATTCATTACAATTTTAGAGGAAGCTGCATTATACTGAATTAGTTCATCTTGCTAAGTATCTTCTATACTGACTGACATAAAGTCTCCAGGGTTTTAGTCAGGATTCTTTCCTAGCCCTACCTGGAGATGCCAGGGAATGAAACTGGAGTCTTTAACATGCAAAGTATATGGGTGACCACTGACCCTCCATATTATGTAACAGCCTCTGTTGAATTGATGCCAATGAAATGGAGTATGTGTAACAATGTTAATACCTTGCTCACTTTCATACATATAAACCTATGCAGCTGCCTTATACTGAATCAGATCATTTCATTCAATATCTAAAGTCTTGGACAGAGCACCCAAGATCCTATAAATTAGAGTTTCCACGGTTTTCGCCTGAGAATTTCATAATACAGTCACACAGAGGAGGGCCAGGATCTCTTCTCAATCATCCCAGAGTGCAGGACACAGAATAATGAGTCAAATTCCAGGAAGCCAGATTCCAGCTGGACATCAGGAAAAACTTTCTGTGTGTTAGAGCAGTACAACAATGGAACCAACTACCTAGGGAGGTAGTGGGCTCTCCCACACTAGAGAAATTCAAGATGCAGCTTGACAGCCATCTGTCAGCTATGCTTTAAGTTGGATTCCTGTATTGAGCAGGGGGATGGACTCGATAGCCTTACAGGCCCCTTCCAACTCTACTATTCTATGACATTAAAAGTAACTAAAGTGTTAACATTATGCCACATGGATGACTAGCAAATGAGAAAATGATGAAATGCTACATTGCTCTGTTCATGAGTGGCTAATATGTTGTGAAATGAGAAATACTCAATAGTGATGTAAGTGGGCTACTAGGTTGGCATGTGGTTGGCATAGAATTGTGGTATAGGCATGATGTGACAAGTAGTCTTATGTCTAGTGCCTTTGTTTTATTAACCCACATATGTAAGCAGAGTGTGCATTGGGCTCTAGTAAATTAGTAATTCTAAGAAGTTTGGTGATGGCATTTGATCCTTTGTGTTATGTAACTTCTAATAGATTTCTGCCATTATTGTGGTTTCATCATCAGCAATAAAAGGATTAGGCCGGGGCGGGGGACGGAGCCACTTTCACCTTGACAGCTGAACTGACTGCAGTTGGGAACTAATCTTCTTTGAGGCTTCAGAGAGAGGGAGGGAACATGCCTGAGGTCTTCACAAGCCAGACTGGGTGGCCAGGGGGACTGAATTCAGCTGGTGAGCCAGAACTTCCCCATTCCTGGTTTAAGCTGTGTCTCTAATCATATTGGGAAGCAAAACTGAGAACAAATTCATGTATCCTGTGTGATAGCCACCGATGTGGCTTATCTCTCATTGGATGTCACCATTGGGCAATGATTTGCTTTGAAAAAAGGACAATGATTTTTGATAACTGATTATAACAGTTCCAGTCGTTCATGTTACTAAATATCTGCAATCATCATAGATACGTTACATTGTTTTACATTTCATTACATGGCAGGCTTCTGAAATGTTTACTCTATATCCCAGACCTTACAGTGATTAAATATTTCTATTAATGTAGCTTTCTTGTAAACATGCCTGATGAAAATATCTGGTTTCCATAGAGACCAAAGCACAGTAATAAAGTTATTATAGTTTGCTCTTTCTGCTTGGCAAAAGATGATCATGTGGAACAAAACATTCCCAAAGATCAGGTTTTTCCAACTGGAAATAGGTTAGCCTTTTAAATAATTACGGGTGTAATCCTATTCACGTTGAGATGAAAAAAGTCCTACAACTCCCAACATTCCCCAGCCAGCATAGAATGGAACTCCCAATATGCTGGGAGTTATAGGACTTTTTCCATTGTAAACATGCAAAGGCTGTGTCCTATGTCTTTAAATCAACTGCTGTTTCTTGTTGCACAGTGAAATCTGAGTAGTAATAGGAAGATATAACATGTGTTGTACAGCTGAATATACATAAAGACACAAACGTGATCATTCTGTCATAGACTAGTGCACTTTAAACTATTCCCATATCCTTCTGGACATTATTAAACTTGCTCCTGACCATATGTCCTTCCATTACTTCTGTTGAACCACTACATACACTATATAATACTAAATCAGGACTAGGCTCCCTCCAGAGGCTTTGAGCTTCAATTTCCATAACCCCTCACCATTGGCTATGCTGGCGGGGGCTGATGAGAGTTGTAGTCCAAAATATCTTGAAGCTGCCAGATTCCATACCCCTGCACTAAACCAATGAATCCACTTTATGTGATAGTAACAAAAATGCTTTAGCTGTTAGAAGAACTTAGATGAGAATAATAATACTCTTTTTCTTTTGATTGTTTCAGGTGAGTAACTGGATGTTTAAATCAGAATTATTGATATGCTTTACGGTATTTTGTAGTCAGAGTGGTTGGTAAGTAAAAGAAACATCCGTTTTGCATGTGTTCTATAAAACGAACTAGAAAATAACGTTGTTCTGCAACATGGCAAAAGGAGTATGTGGCCCTTTCCATACCATAGGGGTGGAGAGGGCGGGAAGCAAGCACCACAATGCGATGGCCCGGGCTTCTTCTGGGCTGTTGCAACTTGTGCCCACCATCGTTTTGTTTTTGTAATGAAGAAGAGCGCAGCAGCGCTCTGCGCAACAGGTTAGTTCTTTTTTTCAAAACCCGCACGTGGTTCTAGCCCACCTGCCTGGGGATGGCAAAATTCGGTCCCCCTCCTCCTGTTGGCCTCGGAGCTGCATGGTGTGCCTCCATGTCCATCGGTGCAGCTGTGCTTACTTGCAAGTAAGCATGGCTGCTCCCGGGATGGGCGGCCACACCAGCTGCTCATCTCGCTGCCCTCCCGGGAACAGGGAACAAACCGCTATAATAGCGTTCCCTGAACTCCCAGGAAAATGGAGGGCTGGCCCCTGCCTGCTTGCGGGATGCTCTGTGCGTCATGTGGACACTCCGCGAGCAGGTAGGGGCAGCCCCGGGAAAAATGGCTGGTGCGGAAAGGGCCTGTGTAAAAATGAAGTGTGTCTTGTTTTCTGTAGCTATTTTAACATTTACATTGTGACACCAAGTGAGCAATCCTATGGCCCTTGGATGGTGTCTGGGATGCCATACAAAGGTGCACATCACCTCTTCCACACCCATAGTCAGAGCTAGGAGGATGGAGGAGGAGAGCTCATTGTGAATCTTCTCTCCCCCACCCATTTCCCCCTCCCAGCCCCATGAAAAGTTTCTCTTGTGAGGTTGCAACTGCAATGATGTAAAGGAAGTCAGAAAGGGAGAAAAAGGAGCTGCTGGTGGTCTTAGGCCATGATACACAATACTCTATGGGCTCTCCAGTCCCCTCTCCACCCACTAGCAGCTAGATGGCTCAGAAGCCTATCTAGTTACTTTTTGCATTTTAAATAGAGGAACGGCAGAGATATCACCTCTGTTCTCCTCTTGCCTTGCCTGGCTCTAGATGGCAGGTCATACGATAACCAAAACAAACCAGTGCTAAAGAGCACACAACTGTAATTATATTGGGCAATGTCCCAAATGGAAACAATTATGCAACACAAATTTATACAAACACTCAAATGCTGATAACCAAAACAATTATTACATATTCAACATGTGTGTTACAGTTATACCAAGTGATCTTTTCAAATGCTGACGAGCTAGGTCATACGATAGACAGAAGGCTCCTAATCCAGAGCCCTATACCTGTCAGGAGCACAACCCACAGTAGTGCACACTAATTTATGATCTGTACCAGTAGTGGAGTGCTCAGTAATCTACTTTTGGCCAAATCCAGTCAAATGCTTGTGGAAACTCTCAAACGGATCATGAAATCAATTATCTCCCCTGTTGCTTGCTCAGGTACTCAGATATATACTACTTGGGTCTTCAGCTACTCTGTATTCAGATGTTTGCTACCTCTGAACATGGAGCCTGTATTTAACAATGATCCTAAATAGCTGTAGAAAGATCTATGTTCTTCCAATATTTTTTTGAAGTTATGTAAGCTGACAAGACATCACCACTGCAGCAGCTTACATTTCAGAATTCTTAAGAAAATAGGGTGTACTATTAAAATCAAATAATCAACACAGCCTTGACTTATATATGTTTGCTCTGAAGTAAGTCCCACTGGATTTCATATAGGCTTAATCTACACCAAGCAGGACATTGCACTATGAAAGCAGTATGAAAGTGGTATATAAAAGGCAGGAGCCACACCAAGTAGGATATAGCAGTATGAAAGCGGTATATGGTATGTGTCAATGGGCCCCAACGGTTGTCAGCGCATTTTAATACCACTATAAAGCAGTAGTGTGGCTCCTGCCTTTTATATACTGCTTTCATACCACTTTCATAGTGTAATATCCTGCCTGGTGTAGATCAGGCCATAATGTATTTCTTAAGTAAGGATAGGATTGCATGGGATTGAAGCTTTAAAGTCAGAAACCTTGTTTCAAACCCAGTTAGCTATTGCTGCTAAGAGCTGAATAGATAGGCACATTGAGTGTCTTCAGGCATCTTATGTCCTCAGAAAATTAAGAACCCTTTACCCAGGGGAAAAGGCAGCTTTTACACCATAATAGACTATTTTAGAGGCACCCTTAGGGCAGTAGGTTTAGATTCCTAGGGGCATGCAAAACTCTGTGTGCTGCCAGCAAACGTTGCTTAGGGGTGGATTGAATGAAGACAGCTGTAGCTTCGGCAGTTCTTTGCTGTCAAAACCATTTCTATCCACTGTTGGGTTTGTCTTTTAATTTCAGGGCTCTACAACACTGTGAGATGTTTTGCCAAATGTAATAAATAAATAAATCTCATAGACCAGTCTTCAGCAACCTGATACCCTCCAGATGTGTTGGATTACACCTTCCTCATCATCAGCTAGCATAGCCATTGGCTACAGATTATGGGAGCTGTAGTACAATATATCTAGAGGGCACCAGGTTGGGGGAAGCTGTCATAGACCACTCTGAGTAGATAGAAACCCTTGTTACTTTTGTTTTGACAAATTATAGTTTGATCAAGAACAAGGAATACCTTGAGCAGCACAACAGCTTTTCCATAAAACTGGATTCAAAGTGAGTCTGTTATATGGGGGGATATTAGGTTTGATAACCAGATTTTTATTTGTCATGCATTCAGACACCCTTAGAGGGCAAGCTTCGTGATAACAAGAATATGAAATTCACTAGAAATACACGGCAGTTTTATGCAATGTGAAACTAAGACTGCAATAGCATACCTACTTATCTGGGAGTAAGTACCATTAAATTCAAAAAGGTTTACTGCTGGATAGATATGTGTACTGATTGCATTATAAAGACAATAAAATAAGATTCATTTTTTTTGTATAATCATGTATTTCCTTTTTCTGAAACCAACTGTAAATATGATCTCCATGTGTCCACAAATGAAACTCGGGGACACCTGTAGCTTACATAAGTCACATTGAGCCGTATCAACATTGGATTGTTTGATAACAATTGCACTGGCATGGTCACATTAAAATAAATAAGCCTGGTTAATATATATTAACATTCAAAATGCAATGAAAGGTTGAGAATATTGAACCAGTTGATCAGTGTCTGGTTGTATCCCCAACTTCACTCCTAGAGATGAAAAGTTTCAGGACTGGCTGGAGAATTGGACAAAGTTGGCTTTTGTTTTTGTTTTGTTTTTTTATAAAAAGTAGTTTGTTTTCTTTTGCATTTGTACATTTTTTTCGTTGACTAACTGTGCACTCTAGGTTTCTAAATAATTTGTTTCACTACACTAATTTTAATAGAACTACTTTTGTTAAATCAATTTTGTATGTGGCTGTGTCTCTATGTTTGTGTCATATATGAGTACTTGTTTATGGTCTTGATTTATGTATGTTCTTGACTTGTGTTTGTATAGGGTTGATACAGCCAAAAATTCTTGGTACATTTTTGTATTGCATGGGGGGAACCTCTTTGGCAGCTTACTGCTGGCATTATAACTCCCAGTTGGATAACATGGCTTTAAAAATATCAGTTAAATTAGATGCCTGTTTTTAATCACTACATGCTGGCTATACATACTTGCAGATGGGCAAGTTCAAATATTCTGTAGTACTTTTAACTGCTTGCCATGTTCAATATGTACATTGTCCTTATCATGGTTAGATGCATGAACAGATGTATTTTCAGGGCTCCAGGAGTGTGGAGGAGATGGGAGGGAAATCTACCTCCCTACACTCAATTGTTTGAAGACCGGTTTCCCAGCTGGCTCACTTCTAGTATCAGAAATAATTAAAGCAGCAGAGCACAGAAAAGTAAGGCAGTGGTGGGGCAGGTTTCATTGCCATCCCCGCGTCATGCATGTAGTGATAAAGGTATACTCCATCCCCATTTTAGAGCAGGGTCAGCAAGTGTGTGTTTCACAAATATGTGCAGTCTGTTCAAGGACTGTAATCTGTGGATAAGACTATTTTTTAACAACTCTTGCTATTCAGAGAAAAATATTGTTTGATATCAACTGAAATAAAACCAATGTCTGGAGTTAGGAGTTGGCTCTTTCAGATCTCTTGGTGCTGCAGTTATCCAGTGATGAACATATATGTGTAAGGTCACATATATTTGCACCAGATTTTATTGCTGAAGTCACTCAGAGAGTAATAGATCTGCTTTTTTAAATGGTGGTAGATTATTGTTTGCCATTTTCATAGTTGATTCTTAGTCACCACATGTTGTGTTTCTTTGAAGAAGCAGTAAACCAGTGCTGGGGTTTTACCTGGGGGCTAATGCCTACAATTCATATGTAGGATTTTGTGGTTTTTCTCTACTACTTTATAACTCATACAAGTTGTGGACCTATAATTATAAGAACAAGCTTTCTATACTAGGGCTGGATAACTTGTTGAGTATTGTGATAGTTTATTGGCTTATCACAAATCATCATTGAGCAGGGAATATATGCAGTCCTTCTCATTTTGCCTTTCTCCCATAATTTTAAAATCATAAAATCCAGGTCAGGGCTCATGTAACTTTAACAGTTGTAGAGAAAAGGGAATTTCAGCCAGTGTCATTTGTATGCAATTAGTTCCTGGTGAAATTCCCTCTTCATCACAACAGTTAAAGGTGCATGCACTATACTAGAGTGACCATATACAAAAGAAGGCAGGGCCCCTGCCCGCCCACTCGTGGCAACCAGTACAGAGCGCAACGAGGGGCCGGATCCTGCAAGCACTCGCCCCGTGTGTTCTGTCAGCCACCCAAACGGGCAAGGGAGGACGCCAGAAGGGAACCAGGGCAAAGGAAGGGGGAGGCAACAGGACATGCAACACCCCCAGGTGCCCAGGAGCAAGGAGCACCCCCCCTCACCAGAGAGCACAGCAACCCAGGCGACCCCACCCCCACAGCCCAGCCATCTCACCCCTCGGCTCACCCGGAAGCAGGCAGGCTGGGGAAGCCGAGCACCCTCCCCTCAACCACCCTACACAGCTGGACAAGGAGCATCGGCCATGCACATCCCCAAGACGCGCAGAATGCCCCCTGCGAATGTTGTGGCAAACAGCCGAAAGTATGCGCCACAATCCCAAGGACACGAAGCACCCCCGGCCAGCAACAACAACAACGCCTCCACACAGGGCACATTCCCAGCAAGCACATCGGGCCACCACCACCCACCATCCAACAAGCACACGGGACAGGGAACACCAGGCCAGGGCAGGGACAACCGGCACCACCGTAATGCACCCCCGCTGGCACCATGGACTCAGACGGAGAGGGGAGGCGGGCCTGCCAGCCCAAAGACACCGGCTCCCAAACCCCAGGGGAGGGGAGCAGCCAAGACCTCCCGGAAAGCTGCAGAGCGCAGCACTGGTCCGAGGCAGAGATCGGGAACTTCATCAAACTGTGGGGCAGCCCGGAAGCCAGGAGGATCATAGCCACAGCCAGGCATGACCAGCTCTACCCATGGCTATCCACGCAGATTGGGGAATGGGGACACACCCACAGCTCCAAGCAATGCAAGGACAAGCTTCACGGACTCAAGAGGAAGTTCAAGGAGATCATCTTGCACAATAAAAGAACCGGCGTCCAGCCACACACCATGCCTTTCTACGATGAACTGGCATGCCTGTTGGTGGAGCACCACGACGTCGTGCTTGGACACACTGCAGGCAGCGGGGTCGCCACAGTCGAGCCGCCGCGCATGTGTCAACGAGCCTGGCAGGTGCAAGGGCTCCGCCGCGAGGAGGACACTGCTACCCAGGAACCATAGCCGCAGCCATGGAGGGACACCCCACGACCGCCACCCACCGGCAAGCAGGTGGCGAGGGCAGCACCGGAACCATGGCTGGCCGCGGCGAAGGCAAGGACCAGCCCAGTGGGATCCCAAAGCCCATCACTACTGCCGTGACTGCTGTCCGTGCCACCCAGGACAGGCCGCTCCTCAAGAAGCGCCTCCCCCACGACAGCCTCCTCCAGCACCAACAGCCCCACGGCCTTCCTACAGCTGATCTGTGCGGAGTTGCAGGTAGAGGACCCCACACCCATCCCGCTAGTGCCAGAGACGCAGCAGGAGGATGATGGACCAGGGCCATCACATCCAAGGGTGCCGGCCTCGAACACACGTCCGGATGACGCTGCAAGGGGAGCAGGACGGGCACAGGCCGCACCACATAAGTGGCCGGGGTCGGTGAGGCCCAGCACCACTGTGGAGGGGTTCGCCTGCAACATCATGGACACCGTGACGGAGACTGGGACGGTGTCACAGGAGGTGCAGGGTGAAATGGAGCAGCTCATGGAGCTACAGGTGGGCAAAGTCCTGGAGCCAGAACTGTCACTGGCCCAGGAAGAGCTGCTGGACATCGATACGCAGGCCACCGACGACACCTTCGTGGAACCAGAGGCAATGGAAGAGGACGTGCCTCTGGAAGCCGAGCTCCTGGTCGGGGAGGCCGTGCTTGAGGAGGAGATGGAGGGCCCCCCCCGCAGGCGGAGGTTACGGAGATGGAGGGCGCAGCCCCCCTAGAAGAGGAGCTGCCGCCTCCGCCCGCTGGTGAGGATGTCGCGGTCGCACAAGCCCGTCCCCTGACCAACGCACAGAGGTGTGCCCGTATGCGCAACATGCACAAGGCAGATGGGCTGCAGGTGGCGAGGGACCTGGTCACGGCCACGGAACGACAGAGGGACGCATCCACGAGCTATTCACATGCATGGCAGGATAGGAGGAGTCCAGGCATGCCAAGGAGTGCATCCTCACTGTCTGGGCCGTGCGCACGGCCACCCAAGCCATGGAAGATTGCACCAAGGTCTACAGGATCATCTTAACTGGATGACCGAGGCCGTGGCGGCCACCGACGCCATCATCGAGCGAGGCATGCGTGAGCGTACAGCAGCCATTGACCGTCAAAACGAGGTGCTTAGGGACCTTGCCCCAGTCATTCCGGGGAGCGTACCATGGCCCCCCGCAACCCGCCCCCTACATGTCGCCGTACGGATACATGCCGGCACCGGTGCCTCAGCAGTATCTGCCCGCGCCAGTGGCCGCACCATACCGGGCCCCACGAGCAACGCTGGCAGCAGCAGGTGCCTCAGGGTTGGCAGTGGGGGAGGCCGGAGGGCAGGAGTGGTGATGCTTAGGTAACTGGCCGAAGCGGACCCGGGACCCCCCACCAGAATCCGAGGAGGAAGAGGAGGAGGAGGAGGAGGAGGAGGGGGTGGAGGAGGAGGAGGAGGAGGAGGGGGTGGAGGAGGTGGAGGAGGTGGAGGGCCCCTCCCACCAGCCATGTACTGAGTCCCGGGCATGCAACGGATCCCTTGGCCCATCCGCCGAGGGCCCCTGACAGTAGACAGTAGACGTGTCCCCCCCCCCCCATGGCGCGATAAGCCCTCTCTAGCTTCCCGTCGCTCTGGCTATCGCCGCCCTCAGCCCGTTTTGCCCGCTCAAGGCCATGTAGTTGCAGCGTCCCCCTGTAATATTGTTGTGAACCCTGGATGCCATTCTGTCCCAGCCCCATTTCCCCTCGTTGCAGCCCGCTCCCATCGAGATGGCAACATCTGACAGGCCCGCAGGGCTCCACGCGAGCCGTACCGCCCGACGTCGCAGGGCCCTGTGCCGTGGACGTTGGTGTACAGTTTATATGGGCCAGGTGCAGGGGAACGGCTCCGGCCTCCATGTCACTGATGGCTGTCCTCCCCCCCTCCCCTCCCCTTCCCTTCTGTTCCCCCCCCCCCCCCAGGGAGGCTGTACTCCCTTTGCCGTGCCATTCGCCGATGGCGGAGTGCCCATATGGCATGGCGCTTCCACGCTATGGAGCTGACCCTGGGAGAATTCCTGTGTCACATTCGACGTCTGGCGCAAAGCGTCCGCCATTGCTGCCGTCCGAACAATGTCCAGCCATAGCCCCTTTCGCCACCATGAGAGCCCGTCGCCCTTCCCCCCTCTGCAGTGCCCTCGCCTCCTCCTGCAGCGGTGAGGCCCCTTCGCTCTCCCCCCTGCGCCCACTTCCTTTCACTCCCCTCACTTGCAGGTGTGCTTCAGCCATAACAAATGCTGCCTGGCCTCCCATTCCCACACTCCCGTTGTGGGCAGTCCCATGCTGGGCGCATTTCCCCCCCCTCCCTCAGCCCTGCCGCTCCGTCACATCCACTGGCCCTCCCGTCCTGCCTGCCTCCCCTGTGGCCACTCCAGCACTGGCGACGGTGTCCCGAAGGGAGCTTGCAATGGCCTGCTTGCAGGCGGCGATCCAAGGGGTCATGCTGAACCATGGCGATAGCGACGAGGAGGACGTGCTACATGCCTGCCTGCGGTGCCTGGATGGTGCCTTGCCCACAGAGCCGGTGTTCAGGATGGGCGATGGGCGATGGCCTCTCGGAGCTGCGGAGGCCTTGCCCTGTTTGCAGGCAGCCATTATGCTGCTGTTTCACCGCCGTGATGCGGGCATGGCGACCGCGGAGGCATTGGCCAGTGGCACGGCTGAGGAAGCCCTGCACCGCGGACCCCCCTGGCGATGTCGGCCGAGCGCCTTGATGAATGCGAGACGGTCCACCGCTGGGTGCTCCCCCGGACTGATGCCGTGTGGATGGAGATGCAGAAACTGGAGGACTGGGACAACGAGCGCTTCCGTGGGAGCTTCCTCATGTCCCGTGTGACGTTCGAGGTGCTGGTGGCCAAGGTGACCCCTGTCCTGCAGAGGGAGTGCACTATCATGCACCCATGCATTCTGATCTCTCGCCGTCTGGGCCTGACGCTGTACAAGCTGCTGTTCAATGTGGGGTACCTGCCGCTGTCCACGATCTTCGTGGTGGGCGTGTCCACCGCCTGCAAGATCTTCCGTGAGACGGTGAGCATGCTGAACGAGCTGTACCTGTCCGACGTCATCCGGATGGGGGACGAGAAGGAGAACATGCGTGGCTTCCGTGCCCTGGGCTTCCCGTGGGTGGTGGGAGTTCTGGACTCGACCCACATGCGCATCCTGGCCTCCCCTCCCATGGCGAGGAGTACTACAACTGCAAGCATTTCTACAGCATGGCTCTCCAGGTGGTGGTGGTGGATGCTAAGGGTCAATTCCTGGATGTGTATGTGGGCGTGTCCGGGCGGAGCCACGACACGGCCATCTTTTGGAACTCCCTCTTGGCTGCCAAGCTGTCATCAGGCCGCTTCCTGAAGTCTGGCCCTGCTTCCGTGTGCGGGCATGCGGTGGGTCTGTTGCTCCTGGCCGACCTGGCTTTCGCCCTGCAGCCATGGTTGATGGCCTCGTACCGCTACCCCTGCACCGCCGTGCAGCGTAAATACAACTACTACCACTGCCATGCTCGTCTGCCCGTGGAGTGTGCCTTTGGGCATCTGAAGGAGCGTTGGTGCTCCCTGTTTAGCTTGCTGGACGTGCAGGCCGACATCATCCCCGACGTGATGGTGTGCTGCTGCATCCTGCACAACATTTGCGAGTCCCGTGGGGACGTGTTACTGGCCGAGCACCCTGACCTGCCCCGGGCAGGCGAGGACACGGATGCCATCACTGTTGATGGGCGTGAAGTTGCGCCGTTGCCTGGTCCTGTGAATCCTGTTGGGGAGCGGCGTGCCCGTTTGGAGGCTTCCCGGATGCGCGAGAGCATTGGTGACTGGATCTGGCAGCACTACCCCCACCCCATGTGACCTGGGGCTGTGGGTCCCGTTCTGTGGACTACAGTCGCTTCCTGGCATGGCGCCCCTCTCCGCCTTCCCTTCGTCCCTTTCCGGCGCTTCCTGCTTGGAGATGCCCGCTCTGCTATGCCCTCTTCACCGCTGTGCCTCCCCGGTCGCCTTCTCTCATCCCGTGGGTGCCTGGTCTTCCCGTTGACTCTGCCCTTGCTTCTCAGTGGCCTTGTGCCCATGTAACCAATTTTATACTCCCCGTGAATAAAGTTTTTCCACTTTCCCCTCCTCTTGCTTTCATTCCTGTGTGTGCGGGTGGTTGCCCGTAGGGGGGGTTGTCATGGATGGGGGAGCGGGGACGTGGGTTGCCCTCACGGCTGTCCCTCCTCCCGTGTAGGTTGGGCTTGGCTCAAACCCTGGGACGGGCTTCCTGGCATGCGGTTGGGATGCTGTGGTGGTGGCGGGGGGCGGGCGCTGTGTTGGCATAGCTGCTCCTCCTGTGTGCTTCTCCGGCTGGGGCTAGTGTGTCCCGGCCATTGCCTGTGAGCGTCCAATGGGGTTTGAGAGGCGTGTCCTCCTGCATCTTTAATGGCGGCGCCCATCACTTTCAAACCACAGTGTGTGCTGTGATACCTCTGGGAGGACTCGCGGAGGTTGCTGGGCGGGCAAAATGGCAGGCGGACTTTCCATCATGGCTGCGTACGTTATTTGCAGCCGATGTGTTTGCCAGTGCCGAGCAGCGCCGGCTGCATGTCGTGTGGAGAGCTCCGCCTTCTTAACTCCTGGTCAGTACCCTATTAACCCCTCCATTGCTTAATATGTAGTTCGAACTGAGCCAATCTGTTGGCCACAATTTCTTCTTAACACGGCGTAGTCCTCTGGACTCCTTCTACAGAGAATTATTTGTTTTTTTAAAGAATTCATATCCTTTCTTTCAATATACAAACATTTTCAAGGAATCATCCAAGTCTGATACAGTTGCTAGACAGTTAATTCCTTACTCCCAGCAAGCAGAAAAATTCAGTGGGTACATTTTTAGATTAATTTATTTCTAGAACTTATATTCCAGTTCCCAGTTCATGTGGTTCACATAGCGGCTTACAATTGTAAAATAAAATAAACATAATGAAATACAAAATACCCACTCTAACTACAATAAAAATCATAAAATCTAAGGTTATATATTGATACTATATATTTAAATAGTAAGTCAGTAACATCATTCCAACTTGGAAATTAGTAGAATGAAGTGTGGTTTTATTTTAAAGAGCTTTCTTCATACTTAGAAGGTAAAGCTGTCCCTGATATTGCAAACTTTCCTGCTTGTCAGGGGGCAGACTATGAAAGGCTTCAGCATTAGGGAGAGCAGTGTGGTTCTACTTTGGTTTCTGCATGTTCACATGTAAAGCATACGAAGAGGGCACTAGTGTGGATGCAGTCAAAATAATAAAAAAACCACTCACATCTATTGATTTACCTACCGTTGTATCTGGAATCAAACATAGAACTTCTAGCCAAGTTATCTTTGTTTTTATCTTTGTTACCGACACATTATCTATCAAGCTAAAATTTGCCTGTCACCTGCTTCCTATTGGCTGTGTTACTGATGTAGCCAGGGTGCTGCTTAGTGCAGATGCACATTATGCCAGTCAACGTAGTGCATAAACAGCCATGGGCATCTCAGGAATCACAGGTCTGCTATTGCTCAATCTTGAATAAGGAATACCTGTTACGACATTAATAACTCAAGGGAAAACTTTCAGCAATAATAGAATGTTGACAAAGCAGGCTACTTCTGTGAGGGAAGGTCAGTTTGGCTATGAAAAGCACAAAAAGGTGCCAGAGTTAATTGGAAACTTTGGAGACTCAAACTTCTTTCTTTCTTTCTTTCTTTTAGATGTTTGTTAAGTTTGTCATATAAAAATTGATAGACAAAGTAGAAATTTTACTTTTTGTTTCTTGCAGCAGACAAGAGTACAATAGGATGCCTTGATCAAGTATGATTAAAGAAACAATCCATTCTCTCCAAAGCTAAAATACATGCCTCAAGGAAAAATAAGACAGCAATGGGGCAGGAGACAACAGGGAAGTTAATTGGATTGCTGTGTGTGATAATACTCATTTGGCATAATACATTAAAGAAGTCAGATTCTGTTTTTAAAGAGGAATGGGGATCTTAGGAGGACTTGAATGAGAGATAGAGAGAGACTTGTAAACTTGCTGCTGAAAATAGAATATCTAACAGACTTTAAATCTGCATTCTACACTCACTTACCTGAGAATAAGTCCCATTTATTTCTAATGGTGCTTACTTCTGAAGGGTAAAACTAAACATTCTCCTAATCATGCATAGTGGAACTTTGCATGATTATTTCCCCTACTCTCCTGCAAGCGCATGTGCCCCCAATTTGGATCAGGACCATAGTGCTTCGGAAAAGAAGGGTTTAAGCTCATCCCACCTGCTTTTCTGCCGCCCAAATCCCCCCACCCTGGAATTTTTACTACATGTGATTAGGAAAATGTTTAATTTGGCTTACATGTAGGATTGCACAGTAAATCAATTTTAAACAGATCTTACAAAATGTTAGAATGAAGACATCTTTCCCCAATTTATTAGCTCAGTTAATATTTTCATGCAAACTAAAAATAGAAAATTACAAGAAAAGAAGTCTTGTTGGATTGTTGCTATCTTGCTATGATTTCTTATTCTTAGTTTGTTCCAAGAGATAAAAAGTTACATAATTGTAAGTACCTAATTACTTAGTCTATTAGCTGAGTTTATAAAACTATAATCATTAAGGTGAGAATTAATTAATCATATGGTGAATAGAAAATGTAATTGTTTTAGTCAGTTGCCAACTGTTTACCAATTGCATTTAATAGTACCTATATAAAATAAAGTTCAAGACTATGTCTTTAAGAAAGTTGTTTTTAAATGCAATGTTAAATATTTTTCAGGAACCACAAAATCAAATTGCCTAGAGGTTCAGTATATTATGGTGCAATCCTATGCACATTTAGGATAAGTAAGTCCTACAGTTCTCTCATGCTGGTTGGGGAATGCTGAAAGTTGTAGGACTTATTTCTGTCTAAACAAGCATAGGATTGCACCCTTAAAGGTTTTTAAAAACTTTGAAATTACTTCTTTTTTGGTTTAAACTAGATAATAGTTACATTATTTCTGTGTTTGGGAATTAGGTTTTTATATACTGTATATGGTACACTTCTTCCAGCAGCTTTGATGACATTTTAGTAATGCATTAAACTTTAGCAATATTTTTTGAAGATTCCGCTCTACTATTCAATCTTAATAGGGTAGACTGACCAGATAAAATCCAGGTCAGGGCTCATGTAACTTTAACAGTTGTAGAGAAAAGGGAATTTCAGCCAGTGTCATTTGTATGCAATTAGTTCCTGGTGAAATTCCCTCTTCATCACAACAGTTAAAGTTGCAGGCACTATACTAGAGTGACCATATACAAATGAAGGCAGGGCCCCTGCAACTTTAACTGTTGTGACGAAGAGGGAATTTCACCAGGAACTAATTGCATACAAATGACACTGGCTGAAATTCCCTTTTCTCTACAACTGTTAAAGTTACATGAGCCCTGACCTGGATTTTATCGAGTCAGCCTATTTCATGGGCCCCAACAGTTGTCAGTGCACTTCAATACTACTATAAACAGTAGTGTAGATCATGCCTCAGTTTTTATTTTCCTCTTTTCTACTATAGCAGATCCTTTTCATTTTCCTATTTTCAGGTAATGGTTTAAGAAGAACTTGGTTAAGATATAGGTATATGCCTTTGTATTTTTGGGGGGATGCTCCTATGGATTTATGTATAAGTAGAAATTCTCACTGCCTATTCAGCTCAGCAGTAGTTTTCTGTTAAATACCTTTTTTTGTGTGAGGTCACGGAACGTAAAGGCATGAAGTTTCTTTAAAGTTGATTTTTGTTAACTATTTGTTTGGGTCATTTAATATTATCAATGTAAACTCATATTGAGCCCATCCAAGCTGAGATAAAATTCAATACTCACAATATTTATGGATTATTCCATCTTATTGGTGTAATATATTAGTATAGAATTATTTAGTATAGCTTCTACTAATCCCATAGGCCTACGTTGCTGCAAAATGTATAAATAAGATAATGGATCACTCTTTTGAATATAGTGAGCAGACCTTCATGATTATAACACAGGGAGACCTGAATAACTTGAAATTTACAATTCAGAACTTCCAGCAATTTACTAGTGTTAACACTTAATCCTTTAGAGACTGCAAATAGAATAGGCAGTCTTTCAGATTATATTGATTTTGGCTGCAATCCGACATGTTGGTTGCTTAAATCCCATTTATGTTAGTGGGATTTAAGCAGCCTCACTGTGCACAGGATTGTGGCATATATTAACAAAGAGCTTATTTCTCTAAGGTCTGGAGATTGAAGTTGTTTAAGACAATTGGGAAGATCTCAGATGAATTGAGCTATCAATATGACATGGCATTGTGTAGATGACCTTACTAGGTTTGTAGCTGCTGAAATAGCAATAAATGATCAGTGCTGTATTATCATACATGCAGAGTTTCAGTATAAACCCCTTACTGTAGTGTGTTTGCAACCTTAGTTCCTGCATATGTTATTGATTTATTCAAGCTCTCTTCCATGGAATATCATTATTTGAACACCTATGCCGCACACATTTTATTTATTTATTTATTTATTGCATTTTTATACCGCCCTATAGCCGAAGCTCTCTGGGCGGTTCACAAAAATTAAAACCATAAAATCATTTTAAAAATATAAAACAAGCCACAATCCAAAAACAACAAATAACATACAGTCTAAAAACACAACCAGAATAAAACCAGAATAAAACCAGCAGCACGAATTAATACAGATTAAAATACAAATTTAAAACAGCAAGGATTAAAATTGAGTTAATTTAATTTTGAACCCAATGCACTTTTATTTCATAGAATCATAGAATAGAAGAGTTGGAAGGGGCCTATAAGGCCATCGAGTCCAACCCCCTGCTCAATGCAGGAATCCACCTTAAAGCTTACCTGAAAGATGGCTGTCCAGCTGCCTCTTGGATTCCTCTAGTGAGGGAGAGCCCATGACCTTCCTAGGTAATTGGTTCCATTGTCTTTCTACTTTAACAGCCAGGAAGTTTTTCCTGATGTCCTTCTGGAATCTGGCTTCCTGTAACTTGAGCCCATTGTTCTGTGCCCTGCACTCTTGGATGATCGAGAAGAGATCCTGGCCCTCCTCTGTGTGATAACCTTTCAAGTACTTGAAGAGTGCTCAGTCTTCTCTTCTCCAGGCTAAACGTGCCCAGTTCTTTCAGTCTCTCCTCATAGTGTGTTGTTTCCAGACCCCTGATCATCCTCGTTGCCCTCCTCTGAAACCACTCCAGCTTGTCTGTATCCTTCTTGAAATGTGGTGCCCAGAACTGGACACAGTACTCAAGATGAGGCCTAACCAGTGCTGAATAGAGGGGAACCAGTATCTCCTGCGATTTGGAAGCTATAGTTCTATTAATGCAGCCCAAAATAACATTTGCTTTTTTTGCAGCCACAGCACATTGTTGGACCCTGGGGAATTGAACTCATTCAAAGAAACTAGGTGTTCCTTGACTATTTGTTTAACAATCTCAAACTGCAATCCTTCCCCTTCAGCTTGTACTTCACTTCACTTTTGCCAGGGGGGTTTACAGACCCGCTTATGGGAGAAGACTGAGCCAAAGTGGGAATTGAGCACTTCTGCCTTTTCTTTGTCATCTGTTGTCAATTTTGCCATCCTCATTAAGCAGTTGAACCACAATTTTTTCCCTCTTTCTTTTACTATGCACATACCTGAAGAAAGCTTTTTTGTTGCTTTTAGCATTCCTCACTAGCCTTAGCTCATTCTCAGCTTTAGCCTTCCTGATGCTATTCCTGCACTTCTGTGCTACCTGTCTGTATTCTTCTTTTGTAGCCTGGCCTTCCTTCCTATATGTGTCCTATTTAAAATAGTATCTGCTTGATTTTGTAGATTTGAATCTCCACTTTATCATGACAAATAGGTTGTGTTCAGTTTTATGTTGCTATATATGAACTATAATCAAATAATGTAAAAACATAGAAAAATACATATAATACTTTACTTTAACCATAACACAGGATTAAAGATTAATTGGAGCACACTTCCCTTTGTATAAAACAGTATTGCTGGAAAGAATATTAAGATGGGATATTGATCTTTCAGTAATCTTGTGAATAATTATTTTTTTATGTTGACCATGAATGTTGTGTGGCGAAACTGGACATATTGTGGACATTAAATGAAACTGAATTTGATATGTTTGGTTAAATATTCTTGCTCATATTGATAAAAGCTTGACAATTTTATGTATTTTCATAGAGTACAATTTTGAACAATCTTTTTGTTGAGGCTTAATAACCCAGGTAGCAATCATAAAACAGATTCAGTTACAGCTGATTTCACCCACAGGCTGATCTTTTCCTCAAATTAATTGCTACCCTAGACTAACTTTCACTTGAGAATTTCAATTTGCAAATGTTATTGGCCCTCAGTCTCCCTGCTGTCTCACTTGTGAAGCTTTGGTTGCCCCTGCAGTGTCCAGTTAGCAACATTTCTTTACTGTATTGCTATTTTCTTTGCTTTTCCTCTAACAGTTTGTCTCAGATCTTCCCTATGTAGAAACTTATAGTAGTCCACATGTTGAATAAAAGAAGGGAGAGAGAAAAGCCAGTTGGTTGCAAACATATATAGAGTGACCATATGAGAACAGAGGACAGGGCTCCTGTATCTTTAACAGTTATATAGAAAGGGTAATTTCAGCAGGTGTCATTTGTGTGCATGCAGCACCTGTTAAAGCTTCAGGAGCCCTGCCCTCTTGACCAGATACAATGCAATCCAGTGCATGTCTACTCACTTCAGAGTAGACATGCATTGGATTGCATTGGAAGACAGGAAGGGGGCAAAGTATGTTTTACTTAGAACTGATGTTAAAGACTTTAACGAGGACTATATGCTATGCTCCCCTGCCCTACTCTTTCCGTGTACACTGTATATGTAAGATATGTGATAGTTCCTTATGGAATTAGTGACTGCTGTTCTTAAGAGATGGTAACTTGCAGGGCAGAGTTTCACTTGCATGAAGGTAAGTTTTTGTTAAGCTTTTATAAAGCTCTCTTTCTGCCTATCCACAATAGCAAAATATCTTTCATCGGAAGGGCTCTTACAATTCTCAACCTTTACTCTTCCCGAGCGATCTCACCTTATTTCCACCATTTTGTTGCCTAGGAAATATAATTTCTAGCACAAGTCAATATTATAGATTTCTTCATATAAGATAAAGCTTCTCTCTATCAGAGAGGGTGGGGCAAGATGGAAGGCAGAAAAGAGCTCAGTGCACCATGATGTATTTCAAAGATGCTGTATTTAAGTATTTTCAAAGAAAATCAGAATTTATAAGATGAAAAGGTGATGCTTCAGAATAGAACAAATATAATACTACTTGGATTGAAATATGGTTTGTTTGAAGAGGTTTGGCACTGAAGCAAAAACAAAATAGTTTCCAGCAGGGTAGCCATGTTAGTCTGTTGCAGCAAAGGCAACAAAGAGGCTTGTGACACTTTAAAGACTAACAGAGCTTCATTTTTTGTGGAGTTTCTGGACTGTAATGTAGCATTTGTGTTTGTTATTTAAAAATGTGCTGTTTCACATTTATAAATCACAATCATTATAGTTTAGCATAGGGGCCATGTAACTACATGGGGGAAAACATATAGCAAAGACACTGGCTGAATTCGGACGACACAATAAGCAACTGGGGGAGGGGAAACAATCGTCAGTTGTATTGACTATTGTGTCATCCGAATTCTGCTGTAGTCAATTCAGCGCTGATCCTAATCCACACCACAGTTGATTATTTATTACAATGTTGTGTGGGGAGTACCCCCTAGATGAACAACTGTAAAGTTGATTATTACCCCACCATTGACTATCGTGTTGTCTGAATTCAGCCACTGTGTTGAATCCAAACTAAGTAAGCCACTGGAAACAATTGGATGAGTTTATCATGGCCAATCCACTGTTCTGTCACTATTACAGGACCATCAGATGTGAAGCAGGGAGGAGAAGGCAAAAACACTTCACAGCTCTGCATCAGAGGTTTCCATTTATTTCCAGAGTGGACTCTGAGCCTCTCTTAGGCTTTCTCAGAAATGCTTCTACCTTTTCCAGAAACTGTAGGGTGACCATTCATCCGGAAATTCCCAGGCATGCCTGGAAAATTGGGGGGGGGGGGGCAAAACTGGGTCTGGGGGGGGAATTTGTAATTTCCCCCCAAATCCGGAAATTTCACCACGGCAGAGGCTGCAAAAGGCCCGTTTTGGCACTTCGGAAACGTGCCTTGCTACCCTGCCCATGGCAGATCCAGGCTCCTGGTAGGCTGTCACCATGTTGATGACTCATCAGTAGCCCGGATCTGCCGTGGGCGGGGCTTAAGAGGCCCGTTTCTGGAAGTGCCGAAACAGGCCTTTTGCAGCCTCTTCCGCAGCCCGTCTAGGCTTCTGGTGGGTCGCCGTCATGTCAATGACCCATCAGAAGCCTGGATCACCGCCCATGCTGCTGAAATGGGCCTTTTGCAGCCTCTCCAAGCAGTAGCCCACTTGCAGGCCTGAAATCAACAGCAAGATAAGGAGGTGTAGGGTAGGTGTGGGGTAGGGGAGGAAAGGGGTGCCCTCATGGGGGGAACTCTTCAAGTGTCTTCCTCCCAACAAGTCCCTCCCAGCAATTTCCTGTTTTTTTTCTTATATAACCCCATTTGAAGAAATGGGGTTAGAACAACAAACCCCAAAAGTGGGAAATTGAGGGGTGGAGGTGGCAAAAATGACTTCTTGCCAAGCACTGCATTGCCCCACAGTGCTTGGAAAGAGGATCATTTTTGTCCCCCTCTCCCAATTTTTTCTAAAGGGAAAGCTTCATCAAGCTCCAAGGGATCTCTATGGGTGATCTTCATAGAGATTCCTTGGAGCTTGATGAAGCTTTCCCTTTAGAAAAATGGGGGGGGGGCAAATGACTCTCTTGCCAAGCCCTGCATTACCCCACAGTGCTTGGGAAGAGGTCATTTTCACCACCACCCCTGATTTTCTGGGGGGGGGGATTATCGAGCGCCAGGGAATCTCTATGGGCGAATTAACAGGGTTGCCATTGTTGCCATTATTATTATTATTATTATTCTCTCTTTTCTTGCTCATGGTGGTTTTTCTAGATGAACATGATGGGCTTTACCAAGTCATGCTGTCTTTTACTGATTCAGAAATTTCCTGACTATTGAACTGTTTTCAGTATGACTGCTTTCTGGATGTTGGTGTGGATGTAGTTTGGTAGGCCTGGTTTCTGAAGGTTTTCTGTAAAAAAAACAAACCCACACTTTTGATGTGATGCTGGTGACTGATGTGACTAATGGAATAATTGTAACTTTTTCCTGTTGACATAGTTCTTTAACTTCCATAGCCAGTGGTGTATATTTTTCTCCCTTTTCCTCTTTCTTTTCTGTAACATTTTTGTCATTTGGTATTGCTATGTCAGTGAGGTAGGTGTGTTTTTCTTTTTCGATTGCAAAGTATTGTCTTGTCTCAGAATTGTTCAGTCCCAGAAAGATAATATATGAGTGCATAACGTGGCTTGTCTTGTCTTGTTTGTGTGTGTCTGGATCTTCTGGGCTCTGAAAGCAGCTTTCTGGAGAGCACCTGCTGGTTGCAATCCTATATTCGTTTATCTGGGAGTAAACTTTATTGAAATCAAAGGGACTTATTTCTGAGGTTTCTTTGAGAAGTTTTCTTTGGGTTCCTGATTGCAATTTCTGTTCTCTGCACACTGAGGCAGTGTAAATTCGGGAGATATTTGGATAAAAGGAGGGAAAGATCCTTGTCTAGCATTGTGATAATGGGCATCCATTCTGACCTTTCTTTGTACTGCTACTGACCATGGTCTTGTTTACATGGCTAACGAACCAGAGGTAGAATGACAGGTTGCTAGTTTGTTGTACTAGATTTTTCTGCACTTGTCAACTGCTTCATTTGGTCAGTGGTAGCAGTATGCTGAATCTGTGAGTATGGATATGAGAAAGGTGATGGGAAAAAGTGTTAAATGTTAGGAAAGGTGAGACTATGGTCATCCAGTGAAAGATTTGCAGGCAGAAAAAATATTTGAGGGAAGGGGAGACTGCATCACACATTGTATAGCAAAAGCTTTAAAGTACAGCAAAAGCTACAAAAGTAGGAGTGAGTGAAGTTAATTTCAGATACATTGAACGTCTCACTTGTTCTTTATTTCAGTGATTTTAACATTAAGATCTTGTGTAGAACAGGTTTGTGTTAATTGTGTGCTGTGAAGTCATATATGTGACCAAGGCCATGTTTGGGTGGGCACGCCTCCTTGGGGGGCTTGACATGTTGGTGGGCACGTCCCTTTGGGGGGTGGACATGTTGGTGGGTACGCTCCCTTGGGGCGGCCATGTTGTCCTCCTTTTTGGTTTCCAAACTATGGTCAGCCTAAGAAACTGTAAATCTGTTCTTGATATCTTTGGTGATAGAATTCTTACAGATCCCTATGCCTAGTAGCTACACTGAAAAAAAAATTGTATTTGGCAAGAATATTTATTTATATCCCATCTTTCTGCCAAAAAACAAAAAAACAAAAACAAAATAGAGCTTGTGGTGGCAAACACTGAGAAAATAAGGAATGAGGGAGGCTGTATATGTTGTTAAACTTTGCTGTGCCTGCTTCAGAATTGAAATCCAATAGATGAGAGAGTGGGGTGCATAGGTTTATGCAGTACATGCTGGTGGATAATTAAAACATACTACCAGGGTCTGTATTTACATTGCAAATACTGTTTGTTGCCACTTCAAGAGTATCTGAAGAAAAACAGCAGGACAAACCATTAATATTGTGTGGGTGGTGTGGATCACTGAACAGTTATTTAACCTGATCTTGGCAAAGCTTTCCTACATTGTAGAGAGTGTCAAGACTTGATCTTAAAGTAGCTGTTACTTTCATTTGACTAGTAGCTGTGTTTCTATGGTTTTACTGGATACTTTTTCTTTAGACAGTACAATAATTTTGTTGGGCCTAGAATTGAAGCATATCCTGGAAATGATGCATATGTTCAAGGCAATAGAGACCAAATGCAAATAAGTTAACAAAATAAAGGATGAAAAATTTGTGTTAAAGCGGTTTGCTCTAGACTCGATCACTTTATCATTCATATTATCAGCAGATAGATAAGCCACATCGTTCCAGAGTGAGGGCATTGAAGTGTAGAACCGCATGCCCTGCCAAATTGATAGAGTGAAGATGTGGAATGAAATAATGGAAACTTTCTATTCAGTGAGAACTGGAATACAAACATAATATTTTAGTCATTTATCAGCATTGATTGCCTTTGTGCTTGAGGCTTAGATCTGAACTTATACTGAACAGAGGAGGTCAAATAATAAATGTTATCACTTGGAGCACAATGTAATCACTAAAATATTCAGTGAACTAATGTAGATTATGATGATGGTACTAGTATAGATGCTGATAGTTTCTTCTTCGTGGTCTCTGTGCATCACACACTATGGGCTCGCGCCGGCGCCGAGCCTCACTCGGAAACTTCTAGAGCTTAGAAACTATTGGCGGGAACCCCTCCCCCCACCATCCTATTGCGCATGCCTGGGTTCCCGCCTACCTCAGTTCTTCTTCGACCGCCTTGCTGGTTGCCTCACAGAGAACTTCTCCTAATCGTTTGTTGCTTAGATCTTTTATTCGATTCCCTTTTACTATTTCTCCGCTTTCTCTCGTGTATTCTCTTTCTCTTTCTCTCTCTCCTCTTTCTCTAAAAAAAAAAAAAAAAAAAAAAAAAGATTGTTATTATCGTTAATCACTTTGTTCATAGATAGATATATAGATAGATATAGAGTTAGCGCATAGCGGATCGAGGCGTAGCTGCGGCTGTGTCCCGTTCCGCGGAAAGCGGGAGAAGCTGAGTGAGTGTTTCCCGCCCTTTTTAGCGGCGTGCAAAATGGCGTCGCTCTTCAAAAAATGCACAGGCTGCAGAGCAAAAATGACCCATTCGGATGGACACTCCAAGTGCCTCCTTTGTCTGGGTGAGACCCACATCGTGGATACCTGTGCCCACTGCCTGAGTTTCTCACGGCAAACACGAAAGAATAGGGCAAACAAGCTGAGGGCTCTCTTATGGAAATCTGCCCTGGAAACGGTCGATGCGCCGGTCTCGGTACCGAGCCGCCCTTCGACGTCGGAGGAGACTCAACCGACTCAGCCTCCTAAATCGAAGCCCTCCCTTCCCGAAGTCACGGGCAAGGCGAAGCGGCGTAAGAGAGACCATGGCACAGCAGCAGCCGAGGAAGCACAAGCTCCCCAAAGCAAGCATGCAAAACCGACGACGCATCACCGAGACTCCAAGTCTGCGCCAAGCTCGGCACCGAAACAACAGACTCGAGGACATAAGTCGACACCGAGAGAGAAGTCGATATCGACGCCGAAGCCGTCGTCGACGCCGAAGCCGTCGTCGACCCCGAGGCCGTCGTCGACTCCGAAGCCGTCGTTGACTCCGAAGCCGTCGTCGACTCCGAAGCCGTCGTCGACGCCGAAGCTGATGCAGCCGCCGATGGCAAAGACGAAGTCGGGAACTAAACCGGCATCGGTACCGACCAGCTCCCCGGTACCGATGGCGAAACCATCAATTTCACCTTCGGTCTCCATCTCTCTTCCAATCACATGGCCTTCAGTAGCGACTCCCCCGACACCGACACGCCAGGACCACGGGTTCTCCGTACCGAGGGCGCCAACACTTCGACTCTCCAGTCACTCCGCTTCCGCCCCCGGGCCAGCCCCATCGCTCTCTCCACCAGCTTCAGATCTGGAAGACCGCAGGTCCGGCTCTCACTGGGTCCAGTCCCCTCACCAAGCCTCTCCTCAACGGGCATTGGCACAACCAGTCGACTGGGACCGCTTTTCCGCCCACTCAGACGGCGCGTGGGGGTCCCCGACAGAGGTACCCTATAGAAGGCCAATCTTTGACCAGTTTACGGGGGAAAGGCTTCCAGAATTGGACGACCACTTCGTTCCTCCTGCCCCACCTAGACGCCCTCCTTCGGCTACAATCTCGACACCTGCATACTTGGCCGACCAACCGGATTCGCCTCTTCCGCCGCTCGGTGCCATGACTATCAGAGCACCTAGCTCCCACTCGGATGACGATTACCCTTCTGACTCGTCAGAGGTCTCGGCCCAAGTCCATCCCTCATTGCCTTCGCCAGAACAAGATTTGGGAACTGGCAAGCGCGCTTCGCCGTCACTGGAAGTGGTCTCGTTCCTTGACCAGATGCAACGTCTTGCCCAGTCACTGGGCATCGAGATACCGGAGTCGGAAGAGCAGGTAGAAGACATCGCGTACGACGTTATGTACGGGGATACGACTACCCCTCTGGCCATGCCCGTCCTCCCAACGATACTCCGAACCTTGAAGGAGTCTTGGAAGACCCCTGCGACCACAGGTCCGGTCTCAAAGAGGGTTGACGCCCAATACAAAATTCAAGAAAAAGGCGTCGAATTCCTTTTTCAACACCCAAAGCCTAATTCGGTAGTCGTCGAGTCAGCGCAGGGCCGCCCAGCAAGATCCCATTCAGCCCCAATAGACAAGGAGGGCCGTAAACTCGACGCATTTGGCAGAAGGGTCTATGCATCGACCGCTTTATCTGTTAAAATAGCGAACTACCAGGCTCTTATGGCTCGCTACCATTTGTTTCTCTGGGATAAGGTGACAGCGTTGCATGCCCATCTCCCTGAGGAGATCAAGTCGGCAGCGCAGATCTTTCAGCAGGAAGCGACGGCGCTTGCGAGGCAAGAACTCTCTACCGCGCGCCACTTAGCGGACTGTCTATCCAAGTCAATGGTCGCTTCAGTTGCGTTAAGGAGACACGCTTGGCTTCGATCCTCCAACCTGTCCCAAGAAACCAAGACCCGGATAGAGGATCTCCCCTTCGACGGAGAGGGCCTCTTCAATGCTTCTACGGATTCGCAAATGGATACAATCCAGAAGGCGAAGATGACGGCTAAAAAAATGGGGTTTTACCCCCCCCAAGCCTTGCAGTCGTTCCGTCCACGGAGATGGGCTAGACAACACCCCTATCAGGGCCGACAGCAGCAGTTCAGACACCAACAGCAGCAGTCCAGGTTCCAGCCCACGCAGCCTCCTTTTCGCCAACAGAGAACGTACCCACAGTCTAGGGTTCGCCCGCAGCGCACCCGGCAAGATCAGGGACCAAAACAGCGCCTTTGACTTGACCAGCGCTGTCTCTCCCAATGCTCCATTTTTCGGCCAAAGACTCCGACAATTCTACGACGTTTGGGCAATAATCTCGACGGACAACTGGGTCCTGGGCGTCATCAGTCAGGGCTACAAAATGGAATTCGCCTCTCTACCCCGACTGGGATACCTAAAATACACACCAACTTCTGCGGTACTCAGACAGGAGGTCGCCGCACTCCTACAGAAAGGAGCCATTATCCCAGTGAACATCACAGACTTAGACAACGGGTTCTACTCCCGCTATTTCACAGTTCAGAAAAGGGATGGCGGTCTCCGGCCAATCCTGGACTTGAGGTTCCTCAACGAATTCCTTCAAACCAAAAAATTCAGAATGATCACCCTGGGCTCCATATTGCCCCTTCTCCGCCGCAACCTATGGTTCACCCTAGTGGACCTAAAGGACGCATACTTCCATATCCCAATTCACCCTGCCCACCAGAAATTCCTCCGCTTCATCGTCGGGAAGGAGGCGTTCCAGTTCACGGTCCTACCGTTCGGATTAAAAACCGCACCGAGAGTCTTCACCAAATGTATGGCCGCCGTCTGCGCGCACCTTCGTTCATCGGGCATCGAACTCTACCCATATCTCGACGACTGGCTAGTTGTCTCCCCATCTGAACGCCAAGCGTCCAGAGATGTCGAACTCACGACATCCCTGCTAGACAACTTGGGGTTAGTTTTGAACAAGGAAAAGTCAATTCTGTCTCCTGCACAGACAATACAATTCATTGGGGCTCTTCTCGATTCAACAGCAGGAAGAGCTTATCTCCCACCCTCGAGGCGGACCCGCCTTCAGCAGTTGGCACTCCGTGTCGCATCCACTGCCACCCACACAGCGCTCACCCTGCAGAAACTACTGGGACTTATGGCCTCTTCCGTTTTTGTAGTCCGGTGGGCACGCCTGCAAATGCGCCCCCTACAGCGTTTCCTCCTCGAGACCTACGACCCACTTCGCCACCCGAGCTCCGTCAGGGTCACCGTCCCTCACGCACTGCGTCACTCCCTTCTCTGGTGGACACATCCGCAGAACCTTCAACAGGGACTGCCGTTCTTATCGGACAACCCGACACGTTCAGTAACATCGGACGCCTCCCTCCTCGGCTGGGGAGCACACTGCGATCACCTATCAGTGCAGGACGAATGGACCTCGTCCGAAACGGGACATCACATCAACCTCCTGGAACTACTTGCAGTGCAGAAAGCACTCTGGGCGTTCAGGGACTATGTAGCAGGCCACCACGTGAGAATTATATCCGACAACATGTCGGTGGTCTGGTACATCAACAAAGAGGGAGGGACTCGATCCAAGGCTTTACTCAACCTTACCTTAGAAATCTTCAAATGGGCTATTCCCCACGGAATACGCTTGTCGGCTACTCACATAGCTGGATCGGACAACATCCAGGCAGACATGCTCAGCAGAAACTTTCCGGACTCACACGAATGGTCACTCTGCACCCAGGCACGCATGACCCTCTTCAACAAATGGGGACAGCCGCGTCTGGACCTCTTCGCATCTGCGGAGAATGCTGTCTGCACGCTATTCTGCTCGAGAGCGGGAATCGGAAAAGGCTCTCTAGGAGACGCTCTAAGCACATCCTGGGGAGCAGATCTTGTTTATGCCTTCCCCCCGTTCCCACTCATCCCAAAGGTGATATCAATCCTACAACGGGCACAAACGGAAGCCATACTGATAGCTCCTTGGTGGCCGCGCCAATTCTGGTTCGCCCCCCTTCTTCGTTTGTCCCGAGGGGAATATATGCATTTACCTCTGACAGAGGACCTGATCACCATGGGTCACGGGCTGGTACGCCACCCAGACCTGCACAAGTTGAAACTGACCGCATGGAGAATCCGGCGCGATGGCAGCACCTACAGCTTCCATCCCCGGTACGGGCAGTACTGAATGAAGCCACTCGCCCCTCTACCAGATTATCTTACAGAAGAAAGTGGAAAAGATTCGTTTCGTTCGTTAACCAACAGGGTGTCTCACCACACTCCTGTGGAATCGTGGTCATCTTATCCTTTCTCAGCTCCTTGCACGAGGCGGGCCTCCGTAACGCTTCTATAAGGGTGTATTTAGCAGCCATCTCGGCAAACCACGACCTCATCCAAAGCTATTCTGCGTTCTCTCATCCTCTGGCCAAACGCTTCATGAGAGGTTTGCACAATATTCATCCACCTGTTCGGCCCATAGTCCCACAATGGAGTTTGTCGGTGGTCCTCTCGGCTCTGTCTGATAAACCGTTTGAACCTCTGGCTACAACGGATTTACGGCTACTCTCCTTTAAGGTAGCCTTCTTAGTTGCGATAACTTCTGCAAGAAGGGCCTCTGAGTTGTGCGCCCTCATGGTCGATCCCCCCTATACCCAATTCCATAGGGATAAGGTTGTCCTACGCCCAGGTCCGGAGTTTAAACCGAAGATAATTTCGGACTTCCATGTCAATCAGAGCATCGTACTCCCTACCTTTTTTCAGGACGCCTCCGACCCCCTGAGTACAAGGCTTCACTCACTAGACGTGAGGCGAGCCTTGGCATTCTACAAGGACAGGACATCGGCATTCCGCAAATCCCGACGCCTTTTCATTTGTTACGGGGGCAGGACAAAGGGCCATGCACTCTCAGCCCAACGTTTTGCTAAATGGGTCGTCAATACTATAACTCTCAGTTACCAACTAGCACGTAAAGAAGCCCCAGCCGCCTTGCGTTCTCACTCTACAAGGTCCCTGGCCACCTCAACGGCACTGATCAGGGGAATTCCTATCCCGGATCTTTGTAGAGCAGCCACCTGGTCCTCGGCCTCCACGTTCGTCTCGCATTACAGGCTGGACACCAGGGCTAGAAGCGACGCGAACTTTGGACGGGCTGTCCTGTCGTCACTCCTTCAATGAGATCCCTTCAGCGAGTCTACCCTCCGCCGGTAAGTGTTTGCTGGTTACTCGCCCATAGTGTGTGATGCACAGAGACCACGAAGAAGAAATGCAGGTTGCTTACCTGTAACTGTAGTTCTTCGAGTGGTCATCTGTGCAGTCACACAACCCTCCCACCATCCCCTCTAGACCTCGCTTGAGGGCCTATGAGTGTTTTTGCCATGCCGTTATGCATTTTTAATTATCTTCACTACCTCGTTTTGGGTCGCATTAGGCGGTCTCATGGAACTGAGGTAGGCGGGAACCCAGGCATGCGCAATAGGATGGTGGGGGGAGGGGTTCCCGCCAATAGTTTCTAAGCTCTAGAAGTTTCCGAGTGAGGCTCGGCGCCGGCGCGAGCCCATAGTGTGTGACTGCACAGATGACCACTCGAAGAACTACAGTTACAGGTAAGCAACCTGCATTTCTCCTCAATACTTTATGTGGCAAATGTGTTTGCTGCACGTGCTGCATGTTTGTGAGGCAAATAGGTTTGTCGTGGGAACGTTGCTAATAGAAATTATGTCTTTGTATTAAAGTGGCCTTTTCCCCAATGAACATATATTTTATTTATTTATTTCTTAAATTTATATCCCAACTTTCTGCCATTCAAGGTGGCTAACAATATTACTTTAAAAAACCCAGAAAAACAATAAAACAGTTTAAAACATATTAATAAAAAGTAATAATACCCAAGCAGTTAAAAGTCCTTGGGACGGTGCTGTTGTGTATCACTGGTTGACAACTGGATGGCCACAGTGTGAACAGAGTGCTGGACTAGATGGACCCTTGGTCTGATCCAGCATGGCTCTTTTTATGTCCTTATGTTCTTCCTGATGGCAACTCAGCTTGAATACCAAAGGCCTGTCTGAATTTAAATGTTTTGCCTGGTGTCAGAAGGACATATATGAAGCTGCATGTTTTTCTTATTCATCACTCTAAGGGAATGTTCAGAAAACACACTGCTAACTTGTATTCAGTCTAACATTTTTGCTGCTTGAGCTGACAGAAGTAGGCTCCATAGTTATCTTCAGCTCAAAATTTGGCGTGGCTCAAAATTTCATGGTCCATGATGACTATAGTCCTATGCAGGCAGTTCCTTGCCCACAAGTGGGCCTAAGTGGGGAGGAGCTGTATGTAAGCCCTGTCCCCAACATTCCTGCATGCCTGTCTCCCATTTAGACATTTGCACATTCAAGACAGAGGCCTAAAAAGGTCTCTGTAACTATGTTTGATGGAATGCACTTACAGAGCTTATCAGGGTTTATGATCATGGCAGTTCTGTAAGTGAATTCGTTCAAATGCATTTATCAAACTCCTTTCAAACCATCATGCTCTACCAGTGTCTGTGCATAGTTCCCTTCAGTTCAGCATGGCTCTTAAAAAAATAATTGCAAATAGCTGAGAGGGAACATGAAGGATATTTCTCCTCCCCTGCCAAACATATGATTGGGATTTTAGTTGTTTAAAATGGTCCAGGTGAGCAGCTTAGTGTGATAAGAGTTTAAAGGAATATAACAAGAAGGTGCGTATCATCTGTGTTGATTAGCATTTTTTCCCCAGTGTATTAGGTATTGGTGAAGCAAATAGTTGTATAGGACAAAACAAATCCACAACATGACAACATCAAAGGAACTGACTTGATTTGACTTTGCTGCATATTCTGCAGACTTAAAAATTGAAATTCATAATGGCAAACATATTACCTTGGACTTTTCTCAAATGAGAAACAATGGTAATGAAATGAGGTTTGATGAAAAGGATTCAAATCATAAGCCATTTACCAAGGCAGAAACGCATAACTATGATGGTGTCAAAACCTCAGTAATAATTCATAACATGTCATAAATCTCCATGGAAAAATGTACAGACTCACTTGTATAACAGAAATCACACACATCCCACCACCACCACACACTGGCTCAGTTCGGACAACACATTAGGCAACGGGGGGGGGGGGGGAACAATCGTCAGTTGTGTTGTTTATTGTGTCTTCTGGGGGGCAGCACACAATGCACACACAACTAACAGTATGTTAATCAGGCACTTTAAACAATGGAGCGAAACAACAGGCTTGCATGTTGTTTAGCCCGAAGCCCCATTGTTTAAAGTGTCATCCGAATTCAGCCCCCCCTCTCTCTGTGGACTATTCCGTTTCAGAATAGAGTTCTGCTGCCTAGAACAGCCAAAAAACCCCAGCTGCTCTATGCAGCCAGCAGAACTCACGGTGCATGCTGGGATACGGCTGGGGGACACACGGAGGAGAAAACCAAAATGGCCACCGCAAGTTCCTTGCAGCCAGGGCGTTTGCCGGTTCCGAGCAGCGCTGGCTGCAGTGTGTCGTCTGTGGAGCTCCTCCTGCCTAATGCACGGTCAGTACGTTATTTTCCCCTCCGTTGTTTAATATGTCATCCGAACTGAGCCACTGTCTCCTTTTTTCCAGAATGAGTTTGGGACATATCAGGAAGCAGTGGATGCACTTCAGAAATACTTCCAGGACCACCAGACAACATGGTTCCTTCCTGGATTTTGGCAAGAGTGGAATGTCACCCATTCCGATCATGCTGAAGTGGAAGGTCAAATGCTGCCCTTTTTATATTCTACAGGAGTAGTGAAGTTGCTGGTCCAGTTCTCACCACCGCAAATACCACAACAGATGCTGTTAGAAGGCCTGAAAGGGTGGATGTCCCACCCCCTTTATATTTGTTCCCCCTAAATTGTGGGGCACACGTTCTAAAATATACACCTGATTTTTAATTTATGTTTTTTTTGGTTAATACAATCTCAGTGACAGAAACAGACATTTTTCTCTTTTTCTGTTGTAAAAGACTATTGGTATGAACGCTGACCAAGCATTTGTCAGGCAAAACAAAAGTAATGGCTGGTTGATGTTCCTTAAAAGTCAGCAAATGTGTTTCTGTCGGGCTAATTGTTAAAAGTTGATTTGTTAATACCAAGATAATTCTGAAATGTTCTGAATGGTGTGGGGGGAGCTAGCAGAAGTTTGAGAAAGATGATACATCTTTTCTGGAGCCCCCTGACTGATGAGAAGCGCTGATGGAGACCTGTGAATGTAGAGAACAATAGAAATGTTTTGAGACAGACAGCAGATATTAGGTTCATGAACTGATATGGGCAAGAGTCAGATTGGGCTTTGAGGTGGAACTTGATCTTTGATGAGCTCAGGTTTTGCAGATTTCCACATCCCTAGCAGAGACTGACACAGAGAAAAACAGAGAATAAACTAAAGGCTGGAAGGCATCTTTTGGGGATGCAGTAATCTCTCTTAGAGAACCTGGAGAAGTGAATTTGTCATTTGCAGGAGTTCTTGGCCAACTGTTTGTACTTATGCACTGCCTTTAGAACATCTCACCACTTTATGAAATGGGAGCAAGTAACAATATAAAATGCATACCTTTGAAAACTAGTCATTTGTGCTCATATTTGTAATGTTATTGGGTTCCTCTCAGATTTCTCAAAACAGGGCTATCAGTGTGAGTTGTCTCAGGCAATCTCTTGTCCCAGAGTGTCCCATCGTGTTCTGCTGGTTTGTCTTCATGGGAGCTAAGAACAGTTAGGTGACAGTAAGAAGAGATAACTCATCTGGAACACACACTCAGCATAATAAAGGGGCAAGGTTTGTGTGTGAAAAGAATAATAGATTCCAGTTTGAGGAGACACTAGGGCCCAATCTACATGGAAACAGAATGAGAAGCACTTTCTGGTTATATCCAGATTTTCATGAAATTGTTTTGGTTCATCAGCAGCACATGAAGTAAGCAAAGTGGAGTATATACTACCTAAGAACCTGCTTTCACAGGTCACACACACTTGAAACCACTATACTTCGGGGTTGGCTGGGCAGAGTCCAGCAAGTAGAACTGAATGTCATCAATCCTGTAGGTGCTGCTCCGTGAATGAGGGAGGCTTGTTCCCTGCCCCTGTCCATGCTCTCCTGCTCAGGGAAGTTTAATGGAAGCACTGACTAAACCTCTGTAGTTTACTCCAGACCTCTCCCCTCTCATCCACCATTGGCATATTAGATTTTCTCTCCTCCCTCTTTGCAAAGTGTGTGTTAAACACAGGCGGACATGGAGATTTGGGCAAGAAAGCTGGAACCCAGAAATTGTGGAGGCCATAATAGGTTGTGTCTTACACAATGCAGGCAGCATCAACTAAGCTTGCAACACGGGTGGGGTGGGCGATCTGCAAGGCAAGAAAGAGTGGTTGGGAAGAGCTGCACTGAGAGGCTTCCTCATTAACAAAACTCATATCCACTAATGCATCTGGCTGGCTGATGAAGAGGAGAGGAGCAAACAATGACTGGAGCCTCCCAGCGTGATTCTGCCTGGCTCGTCGGAAGATTTCAACCTCTTCTCCTTTCCTTCCAATCTCTTCTTTACCTTCAGAGGCATTGATTGTATATCTTTATATAATTATACTGGTTACTTTCATCAAATGACAACAAGGCGCTGTTCTGGTGAAACACACACATGCATGCGCGTGCACGCGCGCACACACGCACACACACATGGGGGCTATCTGGTATGTAAGTTCCCATCCCACCCATCCCATCCAACACCACTCATCCATCATGTCATATTTAAGACATATCCAAGAGCAATTTTCATCACTCTCTTTAGCAACTCCGAGGCCAGTGGCTATTTTCTTTGTCTAGTAATAGTGAATAATTCCTATTTACTTCTCACTCTGCAAAACTGAATCTCTTGACTGCTGCCTTGACATTGCCAAAGTGTTGGAAACATTGAAATAAGCCCCTGTAGTTTACCCCACATTTCTCCCCTCCCCTCCACCATTGGGGTATTGTGACAGATTAAAAGAGCACTACTGCACTATTCTGAATGGGAAAACCAGGCTACATAAAGTGAATGGGTAAAGCAGCTACTACACTACTGCGAAAGCTTGAAACAATGCTACTGCACTATTCTGGATGGAAAAACAAGGCTACATGTTATTAATGGGAAAGCAGTCCTACGGTGCATGGAGAAAAAGAGGGAAGGTGGAGAGGGACAGCCCTATCCTTTGACCTGCCAGGTCACAGTCAGGTCACAGAAATAAACATGCCCAGGATTTAATGTGGGGGATGGGGTGGAACTCTGGAGCCATGCCTAAGGAAAAACAACACACTAAACTGATTTTGTGAAAATATGCCTTTTTTAGACGGAAGCTGTGTCACCTGTCACAAACGACCCCAGTGCGCTTACCTGACACATTAAATCAGCCATATAGATTAGGTCTAGAAAGGTACAGAGTGGGTTCACATGATCATGGTGGGGAAATAAGCCGCAGTGGTTTATTTCCCCTGCTGCATATGCTGGTCACAAGCAAGTATAATTTGCTTAATTACTCTCACTGTTATGGATTGCCATGTCATCCGTACCTGGGCAGCACGGCTTGTTTGAGTGGGCAGCAACTCTCAAATTAGCCATGGGCTGTTGTTGGGCTGCTACACACTCCCAAGCCAGGCTGCCCTGGGTTTACAGAACACAGCAAGCCACGATCAGACAGGCGTTAACAGGCGCTATGCAAAAATGATACAACAGCATGATACAACAGGCCCTGCAGCTAAATTAAGTCATGGTGGGGTGTTGTGTTATGCAAACTGGCCCTTAGATAGCTGATGTTCTGGACTCCATAAACTAATAGTGTATTAAGGTGATGGCTTTTAAGATCTGATGTGGCAGCATGCTCAACCTGTATATCTGTAAATAGATAGGTGTAAATATTACAAAATGCCAATGAGTCACCAGTGATTTCCTTCCAAAGGACATAATGTCTGCCTTACTGGAACTTCTTTCCACTTAGAGAAGGGTACATGTAACAGTATTCATTAATATTATTAATTTATACAACTATGTACATTACTTTAATATTTCCTGACCAAACATGCATTTTCTCTTTTTTATATGAAACTAGATAATATTTGATTAGATAAGTTATATTTTATAGAAGTTATTAATTTTAATTGCATATATTTTGCTGTTGCAATGGGGTTACATGCAAAAACTGTTGTAAGCTGAAGTAGCTGTAATATATGTGTGGAGACTATTAATGAAGCTTTTGAATATAAAGGCTGAAATGAACTCTTTTTCACACTGTGCAAAGCAGCTACTGTCTAAGAGAATTGCATCATGACTTTTACCAGGGGACACTACAGTATAGTCAGCAGAACTGAGGTATTTGAAATGACTGATGGTCCCAAAAGGCACTTTAAGAAACTTGTCCATACAGAAACCACCTGTTTAAAATAATAATTTAAAAACGCACATCACAAAACCTCAGTTTTAGGATGCAACGTTCTAAATATGCTCAATACTAACTGCAAACAGCTACTTTTTAATATTGAAAATATTACCTAATATTTTAGCAACATTTCTGAACCAATTACTTGATGTGTTCATCTGTTTGGATAAAAAGAAAGTGTAGTTCAGTGGCTGTTTCATTTAATTTTATCTTAGTTAAGGAGTAGGTCATTTTAAAGAGCCTTTTATTCAGAATCTGTGCATGTGTGCTCACACATAGTCCTCAGCAAGTGTATTGGACCTATAGATGCACTGGGACTTGCATGCAATGCAGCAGATCCTGCTTATGTTATTGGCTTTCACTAAAGAACTGTAAGTAGTGAGTGTTGGTATAGCTGACTACAGTATGAATAGGTCCAGTAAAAAGACTGAAAAAAGAAAGTACACCAATAAATTTTGCATTCATCCTCTAGAATCTTCAGGAGGTTCAGGGCCCACTTTCTATCCCCCCCCCCCCCCCGAGTCTTCCCAGGCACCGTCGCTGTGACACTGAAATTTTGTAGCATGGCAGTAGTCATTAAAACACCAGTGATTTGCTTATGAATTTTGGTGACAAACCATGCCTGAAGGTGAAAAGGGACACATTTTGCTGATTTGTTTGCTGCTGCTGCACCACCAAATTTTGATGGTGGGAACAAGAGGCTCTAGAGGCCTGAGCGGCTGTATGTGGCCCATGGGCTGTGTGTTGCCTACCCCTGCTTTCTAATTTCTAAAATAAGGATGTGCTTGTCTCCCCGTGTTCTTTGTCAGCAATCGTTATGAAAATAACATAAGGAATACTGCTGGCCCTGTCTAAGAAACATGAAAAATGTCAGAGAGATAGGGAAAGAGGTTTATGTGGAAGGGAGTCTTCAGTTTGTGTGGTGTGTGTGTGTACGCGCACGTGTGTGTGTGTGTGTGTAATGAGTTTCTTCTTTTCTTCCTCCGTGGATTTTTTTTGGCAATTTGTATGAAAATGGCATACTGCACAGGAGAAAGCTGCAAAATTCCAGAAGGATTCATTCAGAGGCTACAGTCATATTGAGGAATGAAAAACAGTTTAAGACTTCTTAGTTTTCTTCTCAATTGGCGCAAAAGTCACAGAAAATGCAGTAGGACAGGAGTGAATGATGGATATAGAGCATGGTGGCAGAGGCAGGAGGACTGGATCATCTTGCATTTTCCAGTCAAGCTCTAACATCCTCCATTCGGGAAGAGAGAACTAGAAAAATGCATTGAACACTAGATCAGGTTCGTCCCACAAAGCACAGAGATTGAAGAGACCCGGTAAAAAGATCCACTGTGCAAAAGCTGCTACACCCTCATCTCTCTTCCCCATCTTCCCACCCTTGTATTTTCCTTATATGGAGAGCTTGAGGAGACATATATCATTTTTTGGAGACACGCTGTCTGTCAGCCTGTCTACACTTCTGCTTTAAAACGGTTTAAAATGGTTTATAACAGTTTTGAGAACTGTTGGGGCCCAGGACGCACTCCATATACAGTTTTCAAAATATTTTCAAAGTGTTTTATCCTGCGTGTGTAGATAGGCTCTGTATCTCAGGCTCAATTCGGATGACACGTTAATCAACTGAGAGGACTTAACCCACTCACGGTGTGTTAAAAAGGTGGCCTCAATTTGAACAACACGCTGCAGCAGGGGATGCAAAGTTAAGTTAACCACCCTGGTGGTTAATAACGCACTTGGTTTTGACTGACAGCCCGGCCGCCATTTTCCCTGCTTACCGAACTCCGTTAGTCCTCCAGCAGGTATCCCAGCACGCAATGCGGCAGAAAACCATGGGCGCCGCCATTTTGGATGATGCAGGACATGCCTCCCAAACCCCATTGGCTGCCTCAGTCAGTGGGCGGAACTCAGCAGCCTCGGGCAAAGAGTCTGCCAGGAGCAACGGCAGCACCAATACAACACCCACGCTCAGCGCTGCAATTCCAACGTTGGCACCCACGCCCCAGGGAACCTCCCACCACCCACCCTACACGGGGGACCTGGCAGTCGCCAGGACGACCCACGGCCCCTAGTCCCCAGCCCCCCTCCCTCCTAGAGCATCTTTCGCACACACAGGAAAGAAGGCGAGAGTGGGGTGGTTTGGAAAACTTTATTCAGCAGGGAAGGCAGACATGGGCAAGACGGCACATGGGCACCAGTATGCCAGGGCAGAGCCCACAGAAAGGACAGGCACCCCCAGGAAGGGAGGAGGAGGCGGCTGGAAGGCACAGCGGTGAAGAGGGGACGGCCGAGGCCACACCCCCAGGGAGCCAAGCACGGAACGTGCCAAAGGGAGGAGGTGGAGAGGGGCGGCTCGCCAGGGAGAGATGCCAGTCCACAGATGGAACCCCGCAGCCGACGCTCACACGGGGTCGGGGTAGCGCAGCCAGATCCAGGAGGCACTGATGCTTTCACGCACCTGGGATGCCTCCGCATGGGTGCGACGCTCCCTAATGGGGTTCTCTAGCCCCGGCAAAGGCTTGCTGTCACGCCCATCCACAGCGATGGCGTCGACGTCCTCGCCCTCCTGAGGGAGGTTGGGGTGCTCGGCCAGTAACATGTCCCCACGGGACTCGCAGATGTTGTGGAGGATGCAACAGCACACCATCGTGTCTGGAATGATGTTGGACTGCAAGTCCAACAAGCTGAACAGGGAGCGTCAGCGCTCCTTCAGACGCCCAAAGGCACACTCCACGGGCAGGCGGGCATGGCAATGGTAGTAGTTGTATTTACGCTGCACATTGGTGTGTGGGTAGCGGTATGGGGCCATCAGCCATGGCTGCAGGGCGAAGGCCTGGTCGGCTAGGAGGAGCGGCCCAACCGCGTGCCCGCACACAGAAGCGGGGCCAGACTTCAGGAAGCGTCCCGATGTCAGCTTGGCAGCCAGGGGGGAGTTCCAGAAGACAGCTGTGGCATGGCATACACGTCCAGGAAGCGGCCCTTGGCATCCACAACCGCCTGGAGAACCATGCTGTAGAAATGCTTACGGTTGTAGTACTCCTCGCCACGGGTGGGAGGGGCCAGGATGCGCATGTGGGTCGAGTCCATCGCCCCCACCGCCCGTGGGAAGCCCAGGGCATGGAAGCCACGCATGTTCTCCTTCTCGTCCCCCACCCGGATGACGTTGGCCAGGTACAGCTTGTTCAGCATGCTCACCGCCTCACGGAAGATCTCGCATGCGGTAGACACGCCCACTCCAAAGATGGTCGACAACGGCAGGTAGCCCACGTTGAAAGCTAGCTTGTACAGCGTCAGGCCGAGGCAACAGGACACCGGAATACAACGGCGCATATTTGTACACTCTCGCTGTAGGACAGGTGTCACCTTGGCCACCAACACCTCGAACGTTGCGCGAGACATGCGGAAGCTCCCACGGAAGCGCTTGTCATCCCAGTCCTCCAAGTCCTGCATCTCATGCCACACGGCGTCCGTCCGGGGGAGTACCCAGCGGCGGACGCTCTCGCGCTTGGCAAGAAGCTTGGCCGATGTTGAGAGGGGTGGGGTGCGGTGCAGGGCTCCTTTGGCCGCGCCTTCGGCCAACTTCTCTGCGAGCAATGTGGATGCCGCACGGGGACGAACCAGTGGCAGGATGGTGGCCCGGAGACAAGGCACAGCCTCCATCGCTCCGAGGGGCCAGCGGAAGGTCTCCGTCCTGAACACTGGCTTCGCGGGCATGGCTCCACCTAGCCGGTGTAGGCGGGCACGGAAAAGGTCTTCCTCGTCGGCGTCACCATGGTTTTGCGTGGCCACCTGGATCGCTCCTTGCAAGCAGGCCGTCGCGAGCTCCCTCCGGGACATCTTTGCAAATGCCGGGCGGGCTGGAGAGGGGGTGGGCAGGACGGGAGGAGCGGTGGGCGAGACGGAGCAGGAGGATGGAGGGAGGTGGGGCTAGAGATGGAGCATGGGACCGTCAACATCGTTAGCGTGGGAATGGGAGGGCAGGAGGATTTGTTTAGGCTAAAGCGCACCTGCAAGGCAGAGCGGAGTGACAGGAAGCGGCCGGAGTGGGACGCGTGATGGGGAATCGGCAGAGCGGGCCGTTACTACGCTGCGACTAGGGGGGTGGGCGTGAGTCTCCAAGCTGCCAAACAACCCTACGGCTGGCCGTGGATCGGACGGCGCCGGTGCCGGACGCTTCATTCCAGACGTCGAATGCGACGTATTATTTCTCCCAGGGCCACCTCCAGGGTGTGGAGACGGTGTGCCTTTTGGGCCCTCCGCCTTCTACGGATGGCACGGCGGAGGGAGCGCAGTTTCCCTGCGAGGCGAGAACAGAAGGGGGGAGAGGAGGGGGAGAGCCATCAGTGACACAGAGGCCACACTAACTGCAATGCATACCAACCAACAGCCCAGGCACCAACCTCCACGCTGAAGGGCCCTTTGGCATCGGACAATGTACCCTGCTTGGTGGCCGTCGGACCTGTAGGATGATGCCATCATGACCGGTTCTGGCTGCAATGAAGGGAGATAGGGCCAGGAACGAGCGGCATCCAGCGCATGCAACAATGTTGCATAGGGATGCTGATGGACATAGCCTTGAGCGTCTAGACTGGGCTGAGGGAGGCGGCAGCCAGAGGGCCGCGGATCTAATGGGGTTCTATCACACATAGGGGTGTGGGAGAGTATACAACTGCACGTCCCTATGGTTCTATGGGGGATGAGTCTAGGGGCTCGTAGGACAAACTCGTCTTAGGCCATGTCGTCCTGAGTGGGCCTTTCCACCCCCTCCTCCTCCTCCTCCTCCTCCTCTCCCTCTTCGTCGGTGTCAGGTGGGATGGCACGGCCCCTCTTTGGGTGGCCGCCTATGCTCCGGTGCACCTGCCCTCTGGCCGCCCCCCCTGCCTTCCCTGAGGCACCTGCAGCTGACGCCGCCGACCGTGGGGCCCGATATGGTGCGGCCATCGGTGGAGGCAAGTACTGCTGTTGCTGCGGTGGCGCCATGTATCCGTATGGCCCCATGTAGGGCGCAGCCTGCAGTGGCCCATGGTAGGCTCCACTGAAGGATTGGGCGAGCTCCCTGAGCACCTCGGTTTGGCGGTCAATGGCTGCTGTGCGCTCCCGCATGCCTCGGTCGATGATGGCATCGGTTGCAGCCATGGCCTCGGTCATGCTGGTGACATGATGCTCCAGACCTATACACACATCCCTCCCCGCCTCCCGTGTGGCTTGGGCGCACTCCTCCATGGATTGTGTCGCTGTGCGCGTGGCCCACACGGTGAGGACGCGCTCCTTGGTGCGCCTGGCCTCCTCTTCGGCCGCCATGCGTGTGAACAGGTCGTGGATGCGCTCCTCAGTTGTCTCCATGACAGAGACCAACTCCCTCGCCACCTGCAGCCGGTCTGCCCTGCGCCTGTTGCGCATCCGGACACACCTCTGCGCGTTGGTCAGGGGACAGACTTCTTAGGCCGCAACCTCATAGTGCTCGTCTACGTGCGGTGGCGGCGGCTCCTCCTCTAGGGGGGGCCCTCCCTCCATCAGCTCATCCTCCGGCTGTGTGGCCCCCTCGATCTCCTGCTCCAGCACGGCCTCCCCAGCCTCGAGCTCTGCATCTGACGGCGCCTCCGCCTCCATCGCCTCCATCGCCTCCATCGCCTCCATCGCCTCCATCTTCATGTACGTTTCATCGGAGACCTGCATATCAATATGCAGCAGCTCTTCCTGGGACGGTGACAGTTCAGGCTCGAGCACATCGCCCACCAGTTGTTCCACGAGCAGCTCCATTTCGTCCTGATCCTCCTGGGACACAGGCCCCGTCTTGATCACGACATCCAGGATCCTGTGCGGTATTCCCTGCACCATAGTTGCATGTTTCAAGGACTCTAGCCTTGTGCGTGGCGCTGGCACTGGCCGTACCACTCGACCTATGGTGGCAGCCATGCTCCCCTTTGTGAGCGTCTCCTGCGTACGGGACAGCCCTGGCTCTTCCTCCCACTGCTGGGTCTCTGGCACCAGGGAGATAGGTGCGGGGTCCTCTACCTGCATGTCCGCACAGATGAGGCGTAGGAAGGCCGTGGGGCTGCTGCTGCTGGAAGAGGCTGGCGTGGGGGAGAAGCTCCTTGAGGTGGTGGCTGTCCTGGGCTGCACGGGTGACGGCCTCGCAAGCACCAATGGACTTTGGGATGCTGCGGGCCAGCTCATCGGCCTCGCCTTGGCCGGACATGTTTCAGCTGCTGCCCTCACGGCTTTCTTGGCAGGGTGTGCAGATGATGCTTTTGGGGCTCTCTTAGCGGGGGGAGCGGATGATGCTTTCGGGGCTGCCTTGGCAGAAGGAGTGGATGGTGCTTTCGGGGCTGCCTTGGCAGGGGGTGTTGGCCGTGGGTCGACCGGCCTTGCCGGAGGCTCCTGTTTCAGTGCGGTGGGGCCCTCTTCCTGTTGCACCCCTTGGTCCAGCCGTGCTCGTTGACGTGTGCGTAGAGGCTCGTTGGTGGCGACCCCGCTGCCCGCCGTGTGCCCCGGGACGACGTCGTGACACTCCAACAGCAGGCGTGACAGTTCATCGTAGAAGGGCATGGTGCATGGCTGGGCGCCAGTTCTTTTATTGTGAGTGACAACCTCCTTGAACTTCCTCTTGAGTCCATGGAGCTTGTCCTTGCATTGCTTTCCATTGTGGTCGTATCCCCGTTCCTGCATTTTCTCGGCTAGCCATGTGTAGAGCTTATCGTGCCTGGCAGTGGCCATGATCCTCCTGGCTTCCGGGCTCCCCCAGAGCTCTGTGAAGTGGCCGATCTCCTCCTCGGACCAGCGCAGCGCTCTGCGTCTTTCCTGGGGGTCCTGGCTGCTCCCCCCTTCAGGGGATTGGGAGCCGGAGTCTTCGGCCGGATCGTCCTGGGCCCCCTCTCCCTCTGGCTCCATGTTGCCAGTGGGTGTGTGGTTCGGTGGTGATGGTGGTCTGTGCCTTGGGCTGCCTTTCCCAGTCCCGTGTGGATGTGTGTCGGTAGGTGCTGGTGGGCTCTAGTGCTTGCTGTGAATGTGCCCTGTGCGTAGACGTTGTTGTCTTTGGTGGCCGGGGCCGCTTTGTGTCCTTGGGATTGTTGTGCATGCCTTCGTTGGTTTTCCACAACATCCACAGGTGGCTGGCTGTCGCCCACGGGTACCAATTGCCTAGGCATTTCTAGCGTCTTGGGGATAGGCTTCGCCTATGCTCGCTGTCCAGCCATGTTGGGCGAATGGGGGGGGGGGGAACTATCTGGACGCTGCTTCCCCGTCCCTCGTCCTGGGTGATGCGAGGGTGGGGGTGGCGTTGTGGTGGGGGTCACCTCTGGATGGGGTGTCGTTCCCCCTGTTGGGGTGGGGGGGCTACCCCTTGTTCCTGGGTGCCTGGGGTTGTTGCTTGTTCCGTCTCCCCCTCTCCCCCTTTGCCATGGCTCCGTTCTGGTGCGCTTCCCTGTCCGTTTGGGTGGCTGACTGGGCACCCTGCGTGAGTGCTTGCAGGAGCTGGCTCCTTTTTGAGCTCCGTGCTGGCTGCCTGGTTGGGGAGGCGGGCGTCCTGGTTGCTATGGTGGCGAAACCAGCGATCTGTTTCATCCTCACCTGAGCTCCCGTCCACTTTCTGCTGCTCTTGCTGCTCTCCTCTATGGTCTTTTCTGTTAACGTACTCACCTCAGTTGTTTAACCCACGCACCTCAAGTGGCTGAATTCGGACAACACGTTATTCAATTGACTAACTTTTAAACAACTCGCAAGCGAGTTGTTTAACTCTGTTGTTTAAAACTGCAACTTAAAGAACCGTGGGTTTGTTAACCGTTGTGTGGCTGAATTCGGACGACACGTTAGGCTAACCCACTGACGGTTGTTTAACTTAACAACTGTTGGTTAACGTGTCGTCCGGATTGAGCCTCTGTCTCTCCAAATCAGTAATGAATCTTCAGGAGTGTTCAGATTCAGATTTGGTCCACTTTAGAGGAGCTCATCTTTGATTTGGACATCTCCTGAATTTGTCTGAATCAGCCGGATTTAGTTCAGGATTTGGCTGAATCCAAAGCACAACCCTACAATTTAGTAGATTCTTTTAAGTCTGGGTATAATGCTTACTTTAAAAGCGGTGGATCAAAAGCCTGGTTTGCTGTTTTCCATTACAGTTGAATCTTAAATGGGACATCCCCATTACAAGTGGCAAGGTGGATGTAGAATAATATATGTTCTTTTAAAAAAAGAATGTTAAAATTGAAGTTCCCATATCCTCTGATGAATAAAACTGACTTGTACAAATAATACAATGTACAGAATATTCCCGGTTCGCTGAAATATGTTTATGCTTTTACGAAGAACCATAGGAATGATGGAAATATTTTAATCCTAGTGATACGAGACAAAAGTGATTTCATAGGGGAGGGGAACTGACTCCGTGGAATAAACTGATTGTGGTCTGTGGCATTTTTATTCTGTGTTGAATTGGCTGCAGTACTTTCTTCCAACCATCACACCTAGTCTCACAGGGAGCAAAACATTAGTATCTGCTTCTCAGTGCTCTTTTTTCAAATCCTGCAATGCCTAACACTTCTTCTTTCATATAACAGCTTTGGGAGATTGAGCCTTTGTTCATGTGATTTATGTAATTTCCAGAGGGGTGGTCTTGTGGCACAGAGTCTTGTGGTACCTTAAAGACTAACAACTTTTTTTTCTGGCATAAGATTTCATGCATACTGTCCTCTTCAGGTGCATGAAGTGTTTGCCTCAAATTGGCAGATTTATATACACATGCTGGGGTGGGTTTTGGTGGGGGAATTGAAATGCAAACAGTACAGACAGTGATGATTACCTTAACGGTTGCATATTTCTGTCTTCATTACACTCAGCACTTTATTCAGCGCAGATGCTCAATGTCCCATACTTTAAAATTTACTATTACAAGTGTGGGCGCACCACAAAATATTGCATGGATTAATTCATGACTTTAGTGCCCCACTCAACCCCACATTTATGTGCCTCACTTCCCTTCCCCTTGATGTCACTTCTGTTTTTCTCTCCTGGCTCTGCCCTCCCTTTTGCAGCTCTTTTATTCTACTTTCTGCCCTTTCAGTTTATCTACCATATTCCCCTTCATCTGCTCCTCTTGTTTCAGTCTCCATTGTCTCTCCTCTGTCTTGTCCTATCTCCTCCTTCCTGCTCCCACATGTATCTTTTCACACCTCTTTGCTTTGCCTCCCTCACATACTGGTTTCTGATTTTATCACCCCTCCTCCATCTCCTTCTCTAAGCTGCTCTACTTTCACAAGTCATGTATTTATTTACTTCCCAGACCATCCTGCTTTTGCTTCCTTCACCTAGCACTGTTGGCCAGAGGCCTTGAAAACTGTATCTTGCTTCCAATTGTTTTTTATGGCAATGGACTTGGATGAGCTGCATGCACCCATGTTTTTCACAGGGGAGGGGTTGCTTTGAAGATTTTTAAAGCAGATTTTTTGTACTTTTCCAAACATCATGATTCTGCTGATACTTTTCTTTGTATGGTGGTTACAAAAGCATTGGATCTACCTTTTAAACTTGGTAAATAGAAGTCAGATATATGTCATATCTGACTGGGAAATGAGGGGAAATTTGAAACTGAGTATGTGTGTGTGTGATTTGATCAACTAGGACGAAACATTGGAAGCTGCTTTATAGACTGACTAGCTTAGGCTGACCATCTGAAAAGGAGGACAGGGCTCATACAACTTTAACAGTTGTAGAGAAAAGGGAATTTCAACCAGTGTCATTTGTATGCAATTAGTTCCTGGTGATATTCCCTCTTCATCACAACAGTTAAAGTTGCAGAACCCTGCCTTCTTTTGTATCTGGTCACTCTAGTATAGTGCCTGCACCTTTAACAGTTGTGATGAAGAGAGAATTTCACCAGGAACTAATTGCATACAAATAACACCTGCTGAAATTCCCTTTTCTCTACAACTGTTAAAGTTATATGAGCCCTGTCCTCCTTTTCAGATGGTCAGCCTAGACTAGCTGATATGCCCTGCGTTGCTCGGGCCTCCTAAGATATATGTCTGCGAGGTAATCATCTTAAAGTAGTAGACAGTGCTAGGCCTGTAACTTAACTTTTAAATGAATTAGATTCATATCTTTTTTACCTCTCTCACCCTTACAACAACCCTGCAAGGTAGACTGGTGCTAGACCTGTGATATAATTTTAAAACAGATTAAATTAATTTATTCTCTTTCACCCCTGACACATAGGGGTGTCGGGGGTGCTGCTATGATTTTCCTTGTCCCCTACATCTCCCAACATGCCTTTTGCTGTGATGCTGACTTGCCCATTGGGAGTCCTGCCACTGAGGCTAATGGGAAGTGAAGTTTGGCTGAGCCAGTCCAAGCTGCACTATGTGATCGGTGCCCATAGGTAGGCCATGAGGGAGCTGGCCAACTGACTGACTGATGATTAGTTCAGTCATTGCCATTGACAGCAGCCTTGGAACTTCACCCTTCTCCCCTACTGCTCCCGATGATGCCTAGCGACCAAGGCATCTGGCCCCAGGCGCTCTCCCTTCAAGCCCGGGATGGCGAGCCACTTCCAGAAGATTGTTGCTAATTCCTGATATTCTTCCCTCTTGCCCAAGGGGAGTTGTAAGTGTAAGTTGTAAGTTAATCTCTGAATAACATGTTAATCTTTGAACACTGTCTGAGGTATGGTGGGAGACAACTGGAGAGCGGGCCTTCTTAGTTGTGGCACCCTGCTTATGGATTTCTTTTTCCCAGGCAGAATTGCTTAGTGGTTGAATTAATGGATTTCCAGTGCTAAGGGAATTTTTATTTTATTTTCCAAGGCCTTTTAACTTGATGAGATTTTTTATGCTGCATTGTTGTTGTTTTTCTGTTATAACTAAACCACAAGACAGATGCAGGAATTATTGAATAAAGTTCATGATTTTTATGTAAAAGCCTTATACATTGAAATAGAAGTGTGAATGGAGAAATGACTGATAGCTGAGGCTAGAATGGAATGGTGGGTGAGGTTAGTGGCAGTTGGAGAAAGTCAGGTAGAAGGAGAACAAAGACAGTTAATGAGAGGTCAGGAAAGTGGGAGCTGAGTTAGGATTGCACATAGGATTGCACATAGGGACTTGGTTTGATAACCCATGCTTTATTTAAAATCAGACACTCTACATGCCAGTACTACACCTCACAGCATGCCTTGAGTAGCTCACAGGTGCCTGTCATCTGAGAGATGCTTCCCTCCTTTCCTTGCCAATACTACTCTTTGATGGAGCATCAAGGAGTAGCATCGCCAATGAGGGGAGGTATGTGTCTGTCAATGGACATGCCCAGCTCCTGCCAAGTCTTGCTGGGACTTGTGCTCTCCATCAGGAGCCTGTACTGAAGTGCCAGCCCGGCCTGGGCACTTGCCACTCTTTGTCAGGCCTGTTTGTGGGCAAGTTAATACTTCGTTTCAGAAATTCTTTTGGGGTTCATCTCCACCAAGAATATCTCTGAAAAGGATGCAACTTCCAATCAAAGATGGAAGTTCTTTGTTTCTTCCAATCAACTTTCCATACCTATGGAAACAAAGCCCTATGAGGAGAGACTGAAAGAACTGGGTATGTTTAGCCTTGAGAAGAGACGACTGAGGGGAGACATGAACTTAACAGTCTCCTGGAATTTAAGAAAGCCGTAAAGATTGATCTCTTCTGGCAGGCCTACCCAGTTGAATTTTAAGATGTCTTTAATAATGTATTCATTTTATATGCTTTTAATTTTTATATATATATATATATATATATATATGCACACACACTCACACACACACACACACACATCTATCTATCTATCTATCTATCTATCTATCTATCTGGTGTTTTGTATTTGTTGTTGTACCCCGCCTTGATCCAGAGGGAGAGGCGGGTAAGAAATAAATCTATGATTATGATTATGATTATGATTATGATAGCACTCTTCAAATACTTGAAAGGTTGTCACACAGAAGAGGGACAGGATCTCTTCTTGATCAACCAAGAATGCAGGACATGGAATAATGGGCTCAAGTTACAGGAAGCCAGATTCTGGCTGGACATCAGGAAAAAAAACTTCCTGACTGTTAGAGCAATACGACAATGTAACCAATTACCTAGGGAGGTTGTGGGCTCTCCCACACTAGAGACCTTCAAGAGGCAGCTGGACAACCATCTGTCAGGGATGCTTCAAGGTGGATTCCTGCATTGAACAGGGGGTTGGACTCGATGACCTTATAGGCCCCTTCCAACTCTACTATTCTATGATTCCATTTACCATTGGGTTTATTTGCTCACCTGTGCCAAATTTTGTTCCTTTCCACTTAGATTTGATTTTCTACCTTGGTCATTTGGAATCATTCTGTCAGGAGCCTCTTTCCAAATGGATGGCATTAGTTTCTAGGCATATTAAGGTGAAAAGGGCTCCTCCCACAATATTAGCAGTTAGAGATGTGTAGCATATTACATTATGCCAATTACAGTTCTCATGCTAAACTGACTATATGGGGAAATTCAGATTGAAAAATAGGAAAGAAAATGTGATTGTGGTGGACTTACACAGACAGTATGATTTTTACACTAGATGAATTATTGGGTGCAGATGATGAGTATTTGTTATTTTCAGCTTTGTGTGATAAATTTAAATTACCTGTCACGGCTGAATGGCAGCATTTGCAACTGCAACACTTCTTAGAATCTAGATTTGGCCCTGTGGCTTTTACTGCTTCAGAATCTCTTTTGCTATTGGAAGCACTTATTGAAGCTGACCGGGTAAATCGACCCATGATTCATGTTCATAAATACTTATTATCAGGGAATAAATACGATATAAGGGGGCTTCAGCAGGAATGGAATAGGGAATCGGAATGTCCTATTTTATCAAATCAGTGGATCACTGTTTTGGCATCGGTATCTGATATGTCAATGGTCTCTTATTCAGCAAAAAATACTGTTTCGGGTATATTGGATGCCACAGTCCAAATAGACTAAGTGTTGGAAGTGTCATACAGCTAATGCTTCTTTTGTTCATATGTTCTGGAAATGTCCAATAGTCGCTGGCTTTTGGGAGGAAATTATCAGATGCATAAATTTTGTATTAGAAAACTCTTTAATATTTTCAGATGTACATGTCATCTTAAATTATGTACTGGTTTCTTGGAAAATAACACACGCTCAATGTAAATGGATTTTTTGCGCCCTTTTGACTGCCAAAAGAATTATTCTACAAGATTAGAAAGATAAAACCACAGTCCCTATAATGCGATGGATTGAAGACTTAACAACATTAGCAACATTTGAAAGAGTGGCATATAGGCGTCACTTATGAATGGATTTATACTCATACATTTGGTCTACCTTTATGTGTAATCTATGCTACTTTTCCTTTCGCTTTTCATTTAGAAATTGTGATATTTGTAACTGAGGCTTTTGAAGTATGTAGTTGTATATGTCTATTTTTATTTTTTTAGGGTTTTTGTTGAAAAATTCACAATAAAAATTGATTTTAAAAATAAGGTCTGTTTCTGGGTGTGTGCAGAGTAGGGATGTGAACGGCCAAAATTATCATATTGTATCGTTATCGGAAATTCCAATATAAAAAAATTTCGGATCCGATCATATCGGGGGGTTACCCAGATTTGATTGGATCGGAAATCCGATAAATATCGGAAGTTCCGATACGATAACAGTGTTTTCCCCATAGGTTTGCATTGGGGGAATAAAAGTCTATGGGGAAAACACTGGGCTGGCACTCCCTCCTTCCCTCCCCCCACTCATGCTCCTTACCCGCTGCCTCCATTGTTGCCGCCGCTGCTGCCTCCATCATCGCCGCCGCCGGCCCATAGTACTGCTAAACAGGCTTTGCGGCCTGTTCGTCAGCACAGAGAGGCGCCGAGTCAGCGCTTCTCTGTACTGACGAACAGGCCGCAAAGCCTGTTTAGCAGTACTATGGACCGGTGGTGGGGAGGGCTGCAGGTAAGGAGCACAAGGGGGGGAGGGAGGGGTCCCCAGGGGTCCCCCCTTACCTGTGGCCTTCCAAGCTGCCATCTGCTATCCTCCGCTGCTCTGGACTACTGAGAACTAGGCTTCGTGGCCTAGTTCTCAGTAGAGTGCTAACGCGCCGGATGATGATGTCACCTGGAGAGTCATAGCTCTACTGAGAACTAGGCCGCAAAGCCTAGTTCTCAATAGTCTGGAGCAATGGAGGACAGCGGACGGCAGCCCGGAAGGCTGCAGGTAAGGAGTGCGAAGGGGTGAGGGGTGAGGGAGGGGTCCCCCCTTACCTGCGGCCTTCTCGGCTGGCGTCCGCTGTCCTCTGCTGCTCTGGACTACTGAGAACTAGGCTTTGTGGCCTAGGTCTCAGTAGAGCGCCAGCGTGCCGGGTGACAATATCACCCGGAGTGTCGTCGCTCTACTGAGAACTAGGCCACAAAGTCTAGTTCTCAGTAGTCCGGAGCAGCGGAGGACAGCGGACGGCAGCCCGGAAGGCCCAGGTAAGGAGCGCGAAGGGGGAGGGGAGGAGGAAAGGCCGACCCGAAACTGGCAGTCCAATAATCCGATATGTCCGATAGTTATCTGACATATGGATTTCGGATTGGATCAGATAGGGCCTCCTGGAATGTTTATCGTTATCATTAATCGGATGTCCAATAACGAGCTTATCGGATTGTTATCGGACATTTGAACGATACGATACATATCCCTAGTGCAGAGTGCCTCCATTTCCTCCCTCTCTCCAAAGCGTGAATGCTGTACACACATTTCCAGACTCTGAGAAAATAGTGATATCAGGATGGGGTACCTTTGAGCATGTTCCGAGTTTGGCCTTTCAAAGTCACACTGTTGTATATAGTTATGATTTTAATAGTATGCATGCTGAGTGGGAGGAGGCACCACAAATGGACACAGCCCATTTATGTGGGTTGTTTCCTTTTATGTGGAATTGGGTTGACTACTCTAGACCAACCTTAGGAGTCTGGGTTGTGAAAGGCACACAGCAGCCACACGCCTGTGCACTCACAATAGCTGCCAAAGGCCAGTATGTCTGGCCTCCTGCCCAAGGCATGCTAGGAATTCCACCCCAGGCATGCTGGGAGTTGTAGGCATAAGTCTTGGTTTTTTATTAAATTATTTAAAAAATACTTAAAAGCCAAACTTTCATGTTTTGTTCAGCCAGACCTATCAGCTTGCTAAATTTCAAGTTTCTAACTCATCTAGAAGTTTCCGGACATCCATCCCATACACATACTTTCAGCTTTATTGGTAGAGATGGTCGGTGTAGCTCATTATTGTCTACATAGACTGGAAGCATTTTTCCAGGTCTTCAGTGTACTACCATTGAGATAATTAAAGAAGGGAATTAAGGAATACATGAAGCTGCCTTATGTGAGTCAGACAATTGGTTCATCTAGCCCAGTATTGCTGATACTAACAGGTGGTGGCTCTCCAGGGTTTCAGGCAGGATCTTTACCGATCCGTACCTGAAAATGCCAGAAACTGAATCTGAGACCTTATACATGCAAAGCAGGTGCTCTGCCACTGAACTACATATCCAGCTCCATGGTAGTACACAAGTATTGCATACAGAAGGCCCCAGTTTCAACCCTCTGCATCTCCAGGTATAGCTGAGAATGCTGTATACTAATAATTAGTATAGACTAACCAGATGAGCAGAAAGTGTAGTACTCTGTTTTTTTGGGAGGGGACCTCAAAAAAATTAGAATTTGTTCATGATATTTAGTAATATTAATAAAAGCTGCTTGAAATTGTACTTTGAAAATGCAATCTGAAAGCACTCCTGAAATGCCCCCCCCCAATTCAGATGAGTACCTGAAATGAAAGACCAGCCCTAATGAAATTTAATTACTCAAGGAAGCTTAAGGACTGAACTAGCTTATAATTTGTACCCAGTTTCATTGAGTTCTGAGTTGGGAGAAATTCATAGCTAACAGTGTAGGAACCAGTTAGTAACCATCATATATAAATATTACTAGGATAATAATAATAATAATAATAATAATAATTATTATTATTATTATTATTTGTAACCCGCCTCTCCCTCCGGATTGAGGCGGGGAACAGCAACAATATAAACATAAAAATCACAACAGTAATTTTTTTTTAAAAAAACAAGAGAACAATACAACATGAAAAACATCTTAAAATTCATCTGGATAGGCCTGTCGGAAGCATGGACTTTTAAAATAAAGAAAAATGCAGTGGATATATTTGATATTTAACAAAGCATTTGCTGCTCCTTTCCTAGTCATCAAAAATTAACCCAAATTGGCTTGGATAGGAACATTGTTACATGGATTAAAATCTGGCCAAAGGAGCAAAAACAGAGGGTGTCTAGAGAGATAGCACAGGGATTGCTGTTACAGCCACTTTTATTTAACATCTTTATTAATGATTTGGAAAGGGAAATAAACAGCATGCTAATAAAATCTGCATACGATTCTAAAATGTGTGGTGAAGTATATTCCAACAAATAATAGGAGAGTGAATAGCAGAGAAACTGGACACTTTGAAATAAAGTTAATGAAAGTTCATCTTAGACAAAGTGTATGAGCTCCGAGAGCCGAGGATGTATGGATGTATACATCTACATAGATGTATAGGGATGAGAGCCAATGTGGTGTAGTGGCTACAGGGTTGGACTGGAAGTCAGGAGATCCAGGTTCTAGTCCCCATTTGGCTAGGGAAGCTCACTGGGTGACTTTGGGCCAGTCACAGACTCTCAGCCCAACCTACCTACCTACTTGTGAAGATAAAACAGAGAGGAGGAAGTTTATGTACACTGCCTTGAGTTCATTGGAGGAAATATGGTGGGATATAAATATAATTTGCAAATGTATTTCTGTATTTCCCCCCTGCTGTTCTATCTCATGATGTTTGATATCAACTAACTCAATGAGTTTTCACATAACTTCTGCATAAGTGTGCATTCTTTCTTCTGAAAGTGCTTTCCTCCATTCTCATGCTTGGCTGTGCAATTGTTTGCAGATCCAATCTAGCTTCTTGAGTAGTTCAGAGATTATTATGTATTATCTAATTGCTGTGTAAATGCTAAAAAGAGCCTCATGAAACTGACAAGATTTCCCCCAATTTCATTGCAGAAGTGAAATTGACAAGGGGTTTGATGTTACTAAAAGTGAATTTCTCTAATGTCACCTATTTCCCATTAAATGTGGGTGAAAAGAAGGTTCTATAATAATAAAGTTGCTCTGCTAATACACACACTTGGATATCATACATTCCACCAGAGTCTTAATTAGAAATGCACTAGATTTTGAGGTGGGCCACATTTTGTCCTCCTTATAATAGTGATATTTTTGTGTGTGACAAATAACCATTTCTGGATACCTCCAGTTAGAAGATAATGTTAATCCTTGTCTATATCCTGTATACATATTTTCTTACACAATGGACCAAAGTTATCTAAACACTCTCATTTGACTACTGTGTCTGAACAAACGATCACAATTTGTTTTTTTATTGATAAATATCATTATCCATCTTTTATAACCCCATTGTGTCTTTTAGATGCCTTTTTGTTTCATTGGCATTTCTTGTAGGTTTTACTAACTAAATTACTGTACAGATTATGAAAACAACACAACCTCATTCATTTTCCATTAGATGGGTTGCACACTTCCTTAGCTGTAAGAAATCCATCCAAAATCAGTTTTCTAATGTAAGTTGTGCTAAATATAAGCCTTTGTTCAGGCAGTACATGAATAAAAAATGATGTATCTTTCATATATATATATATATATATATATGGAAATGAAGCCTACGGCAGAACACCATCAGGATGAGAACTGCTAAATAAAACATAATGTAGATAAACTTTTTTTTATTTCCAAGGACACAGATCTACACAGTAATTCCACTGCCATGTAAACCACACACAGAATGAATTGACCTATGTGGTGCCATGTTGTATAGTGCTAAAATTGCAAACCTAAACACATTTGCTCCAAATTTAGTCCCACTGAAATCAGGTGGACATATGTCTGAGTGAACATGATTAGGAATGAGCTGTTGGGAAATTATGAACTAAAATAACACTTTAGTTAACTCTTCCATTAATTTGTACCACTGGAAGTGCCCTTGATTGAACAGCAAAGTGCCCTTTATTGTGTGCTGCCTGATTTTAAACGTCTTTTTAAGAGGACAAAAAAACTTTTTTTTTCAAAAAATGACAAAACAAGGCCTCACACTTGGTAGAAACTCTTCATTGTCAATAATAAGACCTATGAAGGTGCCTTTTATCCTACCTGTACATTAGGTTACCAGTTTTCCGTTCTTACCATTACCTTGAGTTACTGCCAAGGGTCTGGAGCAACTCCCAAAGAAGGAAATTACAGCATGGAATTTTTGGCATGGAAAAAAGGTGAGTAAGGCTGACATGATAGAGGTGTACAAAATTATGCATGGTGTGCAGAATGTGGATAGGGAGACCTGGATCATCCCATGAAGCTGATTGGTGGACATTCATACAGTACATAGTCAAACTATGGAATTTGCTACCACAAGATGCAGTGATGGCCATCAGTTTGGTTGGCTTTAAAAGGGGATTAGATAAATTCTTGGGGGAGAAGGCTATCAATGGCTACTAGTCCTGATGCCTCTATGCTATCTCCAGTAGTCAGAGGCAGTAAGCCTATGTACACCAGTTGCTAGGAACGTGGATGGTAGGGTGCTGTTGCACTCATGTCCTGCTTGTGGGTTTCATGTCAAGAACTAGTTGACCACTGTGTGAACAGAATGCTGGTTTAGATGGACCATTGGTGTGATCGTTCCAGCATGGCTCTTCTTCTGTTCTGCTGTTCACTTACCTATCTGTATTTTGATGGCATTGAGATGCAGTAGGTTGAATGACAAGGGTGGACAGAGAATTGTTTGTGAAGGATATATGTGGATACTGTTAAGGTACTTTCAGTGAGTTGTAATGCTATAATTTTATCATACTTTAATAAAGTGGTTGAAAAAATAGCAGAAGATGAGGCCAGGAGTGGTTTCCTAGAGTCAGAGGGAGCCAAAGGCATGCAGGAAAACCTTAGTTTTTGAAGAAGCACATCTGACCCTCTCTGGCAAAACCTGGGAAAAAATCTCTGGCTGTGCATGCTTAGTTGAAAAGACCAACAATAGTGAAGAGGAAAGCACATGCATATGACAAGAAAACACTGGACACTGGGGGAAATGGTATCACTGGAAGGAAAGCATCTGAAGCTCACTTTCTGCTCAGTCACAAAATTCATGGAAGAAGCAGGAAGGAGCAGGCAGAGCAATAAGCAAACTGAATGAGCTTTCTGCTCAGCCAGCCCTGTAAAATGATTAGATGAGGATGTAGAAAAAAAAAAGCTAAGAATAGATATTAAGCTAAGCTATGGAAAACTGAGAACTATATACCTTAAAATATAATATTTCAATATAAAATATTGAAATATTTCAATATAAAATATTGAAAAACATTTTTTCAAATAAGTTATTTTTCTGGCAAGACAGAAAAAAGAGGAAAAGGGCACCAACTAAACTAGATGATCTAAGTGATGTTTTTTTTCTCTCATAGAGCCAATGACAAAAACAATTCTTGCATAGAATAACACATTCAAAACAGACCTGACACTAATTAAACTTCTTTTCCCCAGCACTAAAAATGCTGTAACACTTTTCTTCAGCAGCAGAAATTATCATGAAAGCAGAATTTTTACCTGGAATGGTTCTAGAACAGATTATTATATAGTCAGTCTGTGAACATTTAGAAAAGAATACTGTTATTATGAAGATCCAGCACAGAACAACTCATGCCAGACTAGATTCATATCCATTTTTGATGACTACAAGCTTGGCAGATCAGGGGAATACAGTGAATATAGTATGTTGGTTTCACATGGTTTTCAGCAAAGTCCCCCACCATATTCTTGTTATCAAGCACATGAAATATGGGTTTGGCATTGCTACTGTAGGTGGATTTGTAGCAGGTCAGTGGATCAGACCCAAAGAATGCTCATCAGTGGCTGGCAACCTGGAGATAATTGATAAGTGGAGTACCACAGGTTTTTGTCCTGGACCTACTGTTCAACATTGTTATGAATAATTTTGGGCAAGTCTACACCAGCCATTTATCCTGGGGTCAGATTGAGGTCATCCCTGTGCATCTAAATGACACACAGCTGATCCCAGGGTCAATCATGGATGTCCTCTCAGTTGTCCCAGGATAACTGGGACTCCACTTATCCCGATTTTTCTCAAGGTCCCAGGACAACCCTGAGGACCATGGACAGTGTGGCATAGGGTCCTGGGTCCTCCCTCCTCCCTGCGAGCAGCAACACTCTTTAAATGGGCATGGAGCTGCGTGGGGTGACTCCATGCCCATCGGAGGTGGGAGGGGAGCAATTTCACATAGTGGGGATGACTACCGTCACTTTTCAGCAGCAAGTTTATGGAAATTTTTGGTTTTTTTACTTTTTGTGGAGGATTGGGGCTGCACAATTGCACGACCAGCTCCTCCTTCACAAATACAACCCACCACGCTGGAACATCCCTGTTGACTTCAGGGACATAGCGCTGGCATGTGCACCCTGGGGGACAATCCTGGAAGCTGTAAACCCTGAGATCCTCCCCACCCCTGTCCCAGATGGCTTGCAGGTATAGATGAGCCCTTGGATGAAACAGTAGAGGGGATGCTCATCAAATTTGCAGATGACACCAAGCTGGGGAAGATGTAGAAGGTGAAAGCAAGATTTAAGGTTATTTATTTATTTATTACATTTGTATACCACCCCATAGCCGAAGCTCTCTGGGCAGTTTACATAGGATTAAAACAATTTTAAAAATATACAAAAAATTAAAACAGCAAAAACATACAATATACACACAATACACACATACATTTAAAATGACTGCAACAACTCCAAAAGCTACAAAAACAAAAACAAATCCAGGCTCCTCAGATATTGCCAAATGCCTGAGAGAAGAGGGAAGTCTTGACCTGGTGCCAAAAAGATAACAATGTTGGCGGTAGGCAGGCTTCATCAGGGAGATCGTTCCACAATTGGGGGGCCACCACAGAGAAGCCCTCTCCCTTGTTGCCGACCTTATCTTGATAGGATGGAGAATTGGAGGAAAATTTTTAAAATGAATGTCAATATAAATAAGTGTAAATTTCTGCATTTTGTTAGGATAAATCAGATGCGCAAATATAGGATGATGGATGGCTGACTTAGCAGTAAGTGAAAACTATCTAGAGATTTAAGTTAGACCACAAGCTAAACATGTATTAGTAGTGAGATGCAGCGGTTAAAAAGACTAATATAATTATAGGCTGCATCAACAGAAATATAGTATTCATATCATTAAAAGTCATGGGCTCAGTTCGGACGACATATTAAGCAACGGAGGGGTAAATAACGTACTGACCGTGCGTTAGGCAGGAGGAGCTCCACAGACGACACTCTGTAGCCGGCGCTGCTTGGAACCGGCAAACGTCCTGGCTGCAAGGAACTTGCGGCGGCCATTTTGGTTGCAGCTTCTCCGTGTGTTCCCCAGCCATATCCCAGCATGCACCGTGAGTTAGTTCTGCCGGCTGCATAGAGCGGCTGGTTTTTTTTGGCTGATCTAGGCAGCAGAACGGAATAGTTCACTGAGAGAGGGGGCTGAATTCGGACAACACTTTAAACAACAGGGCTTCGGGCTAAACAACGTGCAAGCCTGTTGTTTCGCTCTGTTGTTTAAAGTGCCTGATTAACGTACTGTCCGTTGTGTGTGCGTTGTGTGCTGCCCTCCAGACGACACAATAAGCAACACAACTGACGATTGTTCCCCCCTCCTCCGTTGTCTAATGTGTCGTCCGAACTGAGCCAGAGTTTCACTCTAGTCGGTTTTAGTCAGACTTTACAGGAAGTAAAGTGACCTCAGAGGGGGAATCAGAGATCCAACCCCTTCAGAACTGACACGGAAAGAACAATGATAGTTGGTCTCTGAAGTCAGGAAATTGACCTCAAAGAAGAGGGAAATGGGATGTTTTAGTGGGTGGGGAGGAGACAGGAGAGGCTAGGGTATGAGCTATCTTGAGCCTCTGCCAGCCTCCTTCCTCCCCTTCTGGAAAACCTTCACTAGATGGGGAAAAAATTCTAATCTAGTGAAAAATGCAGGGCAGGAGGATGCGTGATGATGATCACCTCTGGTGCTTCTCCTGCCCTGCATTGGATGTGCATAAGTTTCCAAGTTCAGCAGTGTACGATCACTGAAGGTGCAGTCCATAGTATTGTGTCCTAAATGAATTAGTGGCAGCAGAAAAGGGTCAGCTTGTGAAACTCTTGAGTTAAAATGGCAGAGAGTTCCTTAGGCCCTGAAATATAAGCATTTGCTGGAAATAAGAAACCCCATAGATGAGATTGTCAGTGAAGGAACAGTTTCCTCATAGGAGGTGGTAGTGCCTGGGAATAGAAAATCCCCCATAGATAATATAGCAAATTTGTTTTCTATTTTTCCAGAGGATAGGACTTGACCCAACACGTTCAAATTACATGAATGGGGAGTTCAGCTAAGCATTAGGCAGAACAAGCTGTTTTACAATGGACTAGACTGCCTTGGTGGATACTTTTTCATTAGAGGTTTTTAAGAAGTGGCTGGATAGCCACCTATCAGGGATGTTGTGTCAGTGGATTTCGTGCATCAGCAACTGGTTGGACTACATAACCTTTGAGATCTGTGGTTCCATGCACATTATGAAAAGGACCCTTAATATTATTTTGAAGCAACAACAAAAGTCTTTGTATGTGAAATAATGAAAATGTTTGCTATATAACAAATAAAAAAGAGTTAAGTTTTTGAATATTTATGTATTCATTACGTTTATATAACCACTCTGGAGTAACATTATGCAGCAAAATATTAATACAGTAAAATAATAAATACATGAAATAATCTAGAAACTGCTCATTGATATTGGCAACATATAAAAAGTATTTGAGGCAGAATAAAACATATCAAGAGAAGTTTTTAAAAGCCAGGGAAAATGACATGGTATTGGCCTGGGCTCAGAAATATAGCAGAGTGGGAACCAACTTCTTGGGGAGAGTGTTCCAAATTGGGGTGTCAACAGTGAAAGGCCTTTTTTCCTGAAAACCCTGAGAAGGGCATTGTTTTATATGTTAAAAAATGTGTGATGATAACTGTAACTAAAACAACTAAATCAAACATAAAAAGAAGAAAATGTTAATATATATGAAAGTCAATTAATAAATAAGTGACAAATAGAGAAAAATACATTGTGTTGGATTCAGAGATCCAGCCATAGAAGGGAGCAGGCAGAAACTGACTTTTCCATCCTCTTCTCTCTACACAAGGACCAAGGAAGCTCGGAGGCAAAGAGACTCTGCTGAGTGGGTTGAGGTGTGGCATGAAGGGTGTTCGTGGAGAGAGCAGAGAATGGGGAAGTCAGCTTCTATTCAATCCCTTCAGGGGCAAATCTGTGGATCCAACCTACTGGGGTGTTCAAAATGTCAATAAAAGTGAAAAAATACACTTTAGGTTTATGCAGTAATACTTTAAAAACTTATTTTTTAAAAAAGGAGAATTGGTAGGAGAGTTCAGTGTTTATGTTTGTGTGCTCACTCATAAAGGTAACACTATATTATCATCCTGCTTGTTTAATGCTATCAATAATAAGCCCAAACCTCTACAAAATACTTTGGAGAATTTTAAAAGAGGCAAGTCACCTGAAAACGTAGCAAAAATGGAAATTACACACGTTGCATAAGATAATGTTTGTCAGGAAAAAAAGGCCATAGATGTGGGTTTTCAGCTATGAGTTCTTATGAAGAAAAATAATAATCATGGTGCATTGTGAGCAGGCACCATCATAGAAATTAGGGGAAGTGGAGAAGAAGAAACAAGCAAGTGAAGCAGTTAGGGGGTCTGAGAAATAAAGGGAATGAACATGAGGGTTGCTTAAGATTAAGGGAGTAAGATGAGCAGCAAAAACGAACATTTTTACTGTAATGAAAAGAAGTTTGTAAAATATATATGAAAGGATAACTCAGCAGGATAATGAGTAGAAAAGTAGAGGAAATAGCCCTAGTGAGAAACCACTGAAAATAAGAGGAGTTGGAGTTGCAAAGAGAAATAAAATAGCTTCCCCCAGCTATGCCCAATGGACAACGTGCAGGTTGTGGGAGTGCTTTCTGCTGGCTCCAGAGGGGAAGTAAGGCCAGATGTGCATGCATGATGTCATATCATCATGTCACACATTGTCTGACATGGGGGAAGACTTCTGCCCCCCCCATCAGACTTTGATAAGCATATTCTGCCCCCCTATTCTGCCTCTTTCCAATCTGATTGGGTTAGTCCACTAACCCTATAGTCTTCTTGGCAGCATAGGTGTGTGTGTGTGTGTGTGTGTGTATTTGCCTTCCCCCTCATTGGCTTTGGGTGGAAGGCATTTTGCCTATCCTGTACTGAGATCTTGGGCATTAGTGTGGGTAGGTAAGCTTAAATACTGGCACAAGACAATATATTGTAAATAATTTCTGCAGACATTGTTACAACCCCTTGAAGAAGGCCTAATAAAAAGCAAGAGGCCAAAATGCATTGAGCTTTTCTACAATATATTTGGTATAGCGTCCTGAGAATATTCTCTCTTTTTTGTGTTGATCTTGGGCATTGGAACCACACAACTTTCGGCAAAACTGAGGTAACGATATAAGGCAGGCAAAAAAGAAAAAGAAGACTCCGTCTCATAGTGTAACTAGCTTCAGGACAACCCCCACAAAAAATCAAAACATCCTTAGCTATAGCAGAAAAAAAGACTCAGAGGGGAGTGGGAAGATGTTGGGCTACTATATGACAATGAAATTTTGACAGGGAAAATGCAGGGAGAATGAAGAGACAATGAACAAATTTCATTTGTTTGTCTTCACAGCAGAAGATATTGCAGACATGTGAATCACTTACTTCTGAGAAGGTGGAAGAATTAGGTCAACAAGAACTGATGAAAAATGAAATTCTAGAACAAATTGATAAATTAAGAATAATCACTCATTGGGTCTGTACAGTATACACCCAAATGTTTTGAAATAGTTCAAATGTGAAATTATCCATTTATCTTCAGGATACTTGTGCCCTTAAAAATGGAACCAAGAAATTGAGGCTCTGTGAGCCTAGTTTGTGTTCTGGGTAAATTGGTGGAAAGGATAATAAAAGCCAGATTTAGTTTTTGTTTTTAAATACAGAAGGACAAGTCTATCAAAGGAAAAACCAAAATGTCTTCTGCAAAGGGAAGTCACATCTCATGAACCTATATATATATATATATATATGCACCAACATATAGACATGATCCAGCACACATTATAACATTATATACTTGGGCTTCCAAAAGGCTTTTGACAAGTTCCCACATCAAGATTTCTAATAAATATAGCAATTTTGGGATAAGAGGATAGGTTCACTCACAAATTGGTAACTGGTTAAAGCACACGAAGCAAAGTGCAGGAATAAATGTTAAATAGAAGTAAGTAAGTAGTGAGGTCTTCCAGGAATCTGTACTGAGATATCTGCTGCTTAATCTACTCATAAAAGATCTGGAGCCTGGTGTGTACAGTGAAGATTTTTTGTATTCACAAAATGGATACACACACACACACATATATATATATATATATATATAGGATCTGGACACATTCCAAATTAAAGCACTCATCATCCACAGGTCATTAAAAACAGTAGAAGGATAAAATTGAGTGTGTTTTGTATTTATTTCTTAAAGGCAATTATTTTATGCAGATCTTTCAAACAGCAGGGATATGAAACTTTTCCCTTTTACCATTTAAAGGTATTATGGCACATTAGAACTAACTGTCTGTTTCAGTGGAACAAAAGCAGTTATAATGTTCTGTTAATGTGTATATGTGTGTTTTCTTTCCCTTTTCATTTGGATATGTCACCTTATGCAATAGCAGCAAATAATTCCTTTATTCCACAGTGTAAGCAATGCCTATTATTGCTGTTTGATTAGCCAAACAAATAGCTAAGTAGAGGGCAGTTTAAATGGGCATTTACTAAGTACTAGCCAAAGGAAAGTGTGTGTGTATGTGAATTCTATGAAATCCTGTTCTATGTGAACCAGTTCAAGTAAGCTGAAATACAAAACTGACAAAAAAAATCCTACAGGGATTTCACAGTCAGTAGTCTCCCACATATAATACAGCATAAGTAAAATACAACTTCAGACAAAGTTTTGTCCTAATTATGCTACATTACTGTTTATATTTCATCTAAAACCATGCATTTAGAATAGGAAGTCTGCCTGTGTGTGCTGACTGGCTGGCTGAACAAATAACTCCTAGGGAAATCAGAAAATAATCCTTTCCCCCACTCAAAACACTTTTGTGTTCAATTATGAGCTTTTCTACCTGCATATTGTTTCGTTTATTCCAGTGGAATAACAATGTCTTAAAAGTCACACTACATTTAAAACAATAAGAATATGTAAAAAATATGAAGGCTAATCCTAGGCAAGTTTACTGGGGAATAAGTCCCATTGTAGTCAGTATGCATATTTAGGATTGCAGCAGCCATTACACCAGGAAGTAGCAGAGGGAATGAAGGAAAGCAGGGGGACCATCATCTCTGTTGAGAAGCCACCACCATCAGGCTCCTCCCTTCAATGATAGTCAACTGCCAGTAGCTAGTAGGCATTTAACAGCGTATGTTGAGGGTTTTGTTGTTGTTGTTTGACCCAGAATAGTTGTTTTAAATGGATATTGTATTTATAATCTGTTTTATGCTTTTTAAAATTTTGTATATCTTTTTTTTAATATTCAATGTTTTTAATTTTTGTAAACCGCCCAGAGAGCTTTGGTGATGGGACGGTATATAAATGCAAATAATAATAATAATAATTAAAAAACCAGGTAGCAGCAAAGGCAATGAATATAATTTTTCAAGTAAGGAAACACCTGATCATACCAACCAAAATTGGTTCAATATGCTACAGACCATAGGCTACATAAGTATCCATTGGTAAGGGCAGATCTAACAACACCCCTAAGGTCATATCCTAACCTTGTAGACCTGAGGTTTGAAATCTGAGGCCCTGTAGTTGTTAGCCAAATATTCAGGCATTATGGGGGTTGTAGAACCACATCCAAAAGAAGCTAGGTCCTTTTCTGGTCAACAACATCAGACAACAGTACCCCAGTCTTACCTGGATTGAATTTAAGTTTACTGATCCTCATTCAGTCCTTTACCAATAGGGATAGACAGACCTATCAAACTCAAACTCCTCAAGGTACCACCAAGCTGTTGTAGATTGCAAGCTGAATATGAGCCAACATATTACTGCAAAAAAAGCAAATGCTGTTTTTGGATGCATTAATAGAAGTATAACTTCCAAATCATGCAATGTATTGTTTTCTCCTCTATTTGATAATGGTTAAACCTTATCTTGAGTACTGTGTCTAGAACTGGGCAACACACTTCAAAAAGAATGCAGACAAGCTGGAAGGGTTCAAAGGGGGGCGACAAGGATGATCAGGGGTCTGGAAACAAAACCCTATGTGGAGAGACTGAAATAACTGGGCATGTTTAGCCTTGAGAAGAGGACACTGAGGGGAGACGTGATAGCACTCTTCAAATACTTGAAATGTTGTCAAACAGAGGAGGGCCAGGTGTTCTTCTCGATCATCCCAGAGTGCAGTACACTGAATAATGGGCTCAAGTTACAGGAAGCCAGATTCTGGCTGGATGTCAGAAAAAACTTCCTGACTGTTAGAGCAATACAACAATGGAACCAATTACCTAGGGAGGTTGTGGGCTCTCCCACACTAGAGGCCTTCAAGAGGCAGCTGAACAGCCATCTGTCAGGCATGCTTTAAGGTGGATTCCTGCATTGAGCAGGGGGTTGGACTCGATGGCCTGATAGGCCCTTTCCAACTCTACTATTCTATGATTCTATGATTGTACAAATTCTGGATTCATAGTTTTTTCCTTGCACAGAAATCTGAACATATTTTTGTGTGCCTTTTTCAGTTGTACATATATTTTCTACATGCACTCATTGGCTAAAGAGTGTGCATATTAATTTTTGTTTGTTTGATGGAATTCATCACAAGCTTCAAAACCTTTGGTTTTCTATTTGAAAATTGCATTTGAGTTGGTGTTCAGTCGTTGGAGGTACTAAATGGGTAAATCCATTTTTTTAAAATGTCTGAGTGAATATGTCACCCGTTCCTAATTACCAATTCCAGATGTGCCTTATCTAGGAGAATTATCTTGTTGATAAATATGTCATTTTTACTATTAAAAGGGATGGTTATAGACGCTGCTTACACTATCTGTTAACTTTCCTATTGCTGCTTTCATCTTTCCCCTCCATTGATTCGAACAAATATTGTGGATTGAAATGCATTCCTGTATATTTAAGTCCCATTCTGTTTATCCATAGCTTCCACAATTTCATGAAAACTGTGGACTTTAAGCCACAATTAATGGGTGTGTGAACTCATTCTTTATTATGTAGGAATTGTACCTTGACTTACCAAAACCCTCCTAAAATTGTTCCTTTGTGAGACATGAATTTAGCCAGAATTTATTTGCTTACGTTCCCCCCCCATCCTATTTCCCCCCTATATTGGGTCTAAAGCTGGTTACAATTCCCTTGAGATCAATTAACACAGTAACAGTAAGCAATAAAACATTATAAACCTAATGTGAAACTGAAATTAATGGGGAACTACTTGAAGCTCTATTGCATTTAGCCTGTTCTGCCCTTATTACTTTTCTCCAATGGGCACTAGTGGTCTATTGATTGTATCTGTACCTTGCTAAATAATAGCTATTCATTAGCAGAATCGCTTTTCCTGATGGTGATTCAGATAATGATCAGTGAAGCATGCTAAACATTAGTTCTGTTTTTAGGAAGAGCAGCATTCTTCAGTATATCTTTCCTGATGCAATAATATATGTAAAAGGTAGAATAATTAAAAATCCAAATATTGGTGTGATAAAGTGCAGTCAGTAGGGCAAATAAACCTAATAGTTTTCACGCAAAAAATTATATGCGTAAAAATTAGAGTTAACACATTCTAAGACATTAGGTTGCTACACAAAGAAAGAATGATTAAAAGTTAAAGATACACACTAGATAATCATGCCATATCGGCTATATCTTTGTTAATAGTTTGCTAAATATTGAAAACATTTTCTCAGTAGAATCAACAGCATCAGTTTAAAAGAGAGGACAGTAGCATTTTGGCTGCAGTTCTTTTGTTTGAATTATATATACTGGTCATACAGGTTTAGGGAGAATAACAATAATTGTGTTACTTTGTGTCTGAAGTAGCACTTTTTTTAGATTAACTAATATTTTAAGGCATGAGCTTTCATAGGTTGCACACTCAGATGTGAAAGTGTTACAGCTGAAAGTAAACAGTACAACACAGTAAGCAAACTGTTTACTCTCAATAGTCCTCATTTGTAATGGAATAGTAGGTGCCTGTGTTACACATTACTTTGAAAGGTAAGCAGTACATGATGATAAATGGTTCACACAGTATTTACAATGGGATAGAAAATCCATGGTCTCCAATTAGGCCCAGGATTACACAACCAAGCCTTTGTATATATTCCTGCTTCACAATCTCACCTTCCATACATGTTCCCAAATTGTTTTTCTGGCACAATAAGAGTTTATGTTTCTATTTCACAATTAGTATGGGATACCTGAACTTGGTGAAAACCTAGTGTTGGGAGTAGGGGGCTTCAATCCTTAGCTCCAGTGGTGGCACTGTGGTCCATCTGGACTGGGCTCTCTGTGTCTGCAATTTGCATTGCCAAAAAAGGATCTATGAAACAAATTAATATTTTTGGCAATGCAAATTGGAGGCTAATGGGGGAGGGGAAGCTGTCCAGTCAGTTTGGGCATGTAATGGTGGAAAATAGTTAAAGACCCCCACACTGGGGCCAAATCCATAATGGATCCCCAGCTTTTACTTTTCAAAAATGGGTAGCAAAGATCCCAAAAAGGATCTCTTCAAACTGGGGAATGGGCATTAAAATGGCAAATGTGGATCAATGTAAGCAGGTGTAAATTGATGCATGTTGGGGGGATCCTAAATCCACATATACTCTGATTGGATCTGAGCTGTCAGTGGCTGTTAGGGAAAGAACTCTTAGTATTGTGGTGGTTAGGTTGATGAAAATATCAACACAGATTGTGGTTGCTGTGAAAAAACCAAATTTCATGTTGCAGATATATGGTGCAACCCAACTTGGAATACTATGTATAGTTCTGGTCATCATACCTCAAAAAGGATCTTGTAGACCAATAAAAGTCCAAAACCAAAATTAACAAGGAGCTGGAGCAACTCCACTATGAAGAAAAGTCACAACATTTGGATATTTTTAGCTTAGGAAATTGGTGAGTAAGGGTGGGATAGACATGATAGATGTGTACAAAATTATGCACAGTGTGGAGAAAGTGGGTAGGAAGACTTCTTTTCCTTCTCATAATGCTGAGCCATCCCATCAAGCTAAATAATGGAGATTCAGAACAGATAAAAGGAAGTACTTCTTCACGCAGTACATAGTCACACTGTGGAATTTGCTAATCACTGCAATATGTAGTGATGGCTACCAATTTGGATTACTTCAAAAGGGTTTAGACGAACGCATGGAGGATAAGGCTATCAATGGTTACTAGTCATGTGACTATGTATTACCTCCAGTATTAGAAGCAGTGTGCCTTTCAATATCAATTGCTGGGTGGGGGGGATACGTGGCAGGGTGCTATTGCACTTACATCCTGTTTGTGGGCTTACATAAGCATGTGGTTGGCCACTGTGTAAGCAGAATTCTTGACTTGATAGGTCTTTAGTCTGATCCTGCAGGGCTCTTCTTACATTCGTCTGAATTCCTTCTCCTGTCTGTGCAGAGGAAGAGACGGGAGGGAGATCCTTCTCATCACTATAAGCCAATGCTTGTTATAATATCTGCATGTGACCACTTCCTCACTGCACTGCTGGCTATCTTTGCATTATACATCCAATCAGGACAGCAAATTGAAGATCCTTAAATCTAGATTAAATCCTATTGAAATCTTACTTCTGAGTAATACATGCACTATTTATTTCTTTTTCTATTTTTGATCAAGAACAGCACTATGTGCAAAAGTAATTTAGCAGCATGTTCTCCAGTATTCATAACTTGAAATACTTGCCGAGTTCTCATGCAAAAATAGTAATAGGAATTTTCCATGTTAAGTTAAGATGTTTGTTGGTCACTGCTCTCCTTTGATTTCCCATATTTGTGCTTCATTTCTTTCCTTCATGGTACACAAGTAATGCTGATGATGCAGCCCAAGATAGTCATTTCTGCAGTAGTTTCAGGCTTGGAATGGCTGATTTGTTCTCATGGTTGTGGATAATTGTGTAACATCATTCCCCAGGAGTATGCACCTTTGAGGTTCCTAGTGAAAAATGCTTAGAGTTTTGTTTAAAAACCAAATTTACCTCCCGCCTTTTCCTCCATATTAGAAGTGATACACTGTTTGTTTCTTGTCCTGAATTGTTCATGAAGTTTGTTTTTTGAAGTAGCATGGGAAAGAGCAACAATGCAATTGGAAGGACATGAATGCAATGTATGCTAAGGTGCTGATTACGTGGCTGGAGACCAAGTTTTTACTGCAGTGACTTCATGGCTTGGTTCAGATATAACAATCGCAATTCCACAAAATATGTCTGACTATGAATGAGCTCTGTGCACACACACTTCCTCTTCTCCATTCCTTTCTCCCTTCTCTTGGGTTCCTTAATTCAGTACTTCTTGGGTTTGTTAAATCCCAGCTCCCCATAAAAGCAGTTTCAAAACATCGTTTGATATTCTAGTTTATAGGTATCACAGAAACCACAGTTTCCAATTTGTATGTGTACAATCCAGGATTACGTATACTTAGACCCATTGACATCATTGGTACTGAAGTTAGCCATGACTTGATTTCAATGGGTCTGTTTCAAGTCTGACTAGGCATGTAAGAGAAGGCAGTAGAGAATATATGCCGGGAGTCTTACATTTGAATCAAGCCCATCTATTTAAAATTAGTTTAACTTCTAAGGCTTCTTTTCCAGCATTTGGCAGCCATAAGTGGGCTACATTCAGATTTTGGTGCACATTATCTAGGAGCTTTAGTATTCATTTAAGAAATTATTAAATTTGGGTAACCACATAGGCCACTGGTATCCATGCTGCTTTTTAAAGGAGAGGAAAATATTAAACTGAATGACACTCAGAAAACTAAATTCAACTTCCATATATCTTCTAAAGTAATTTCACAAGGCATAATGAACTCTAATCTGCAAAAGTTCATGCCATAATAAATGTGCTAGTCTCTAAAGTGCCACATGACTTGGTTGTTTATACTACCTCTCTGTCTTTATGCATGTTAACAGTATTACTTAAACATGAATATAGGCCTGGAATTGGGCAGCTAGTTCTATGTGACCAAGGGAGCTTTGGCCTTAATGCATGGCAAGCCTCTTTTGAAATTGAGAACAGTTTGAAAAACAGATTGTGATGTGGCATCAAAGGGAAAGACTTTCAAAACAAAACAAAATTACCAACCCCCAAAGTAGCTGTTTTGTTTCACTTTCCATACATGGTGTTTTACAGTGAGATGCAATGTGAGCAAAAGTTGAACATATCTATGATAAATCATATCCATGAGCTTTCAAGAATGAGCCATTTTAAACATCCTAATATGCAAATAACATGTAATAATATATTTGAGGATTGGTTTCAAGACTACCACTCCATACAAATATCTGGATATTTTTTTCCAGACTGTGCAGTAGTACAGCACATGGGGGCTTTGTGAATTAGCAAGCATGAGGACATGTCTCTGGATTATCTTTTAAAAACAGATCACAAGAGAGATGGGAAGGCCTTCTGTAAAGCTTAGCATGACATAGATATCAGTATATTAATTTAATGTCATTTAAGAAAAGACTATTCTGGGCCTTCAATTTAAGGTATGTTCCTTTGCAGTTATTTTGCTCTATAAATAACATTAGAGCTACTGATTACTTTAATCAAAGTCATGTCCTTTTTGCAAACTACTTGATGACTTTTTTTTTCTTTAGATGCTAATCTTACTCACCATTACCAAAACATAATTGCTGTTGAAATCACTGCGGTTTCAGTATTTTTAACTGTGCAAAGTATGAGGGGTTCTGTTTGTAATAATATGGCTGCCTTTCATTGAAGAGTGCCTTTTTCAAACATTACATTATTTTGTCATGCAAACTGATATCATTTATTTGCCAAGCAGTCTTGCAGGCATTTAGTGTAACCTATATGGACTAATAGAGATACAGGCCAAGAATTCAGCTCCTGGACAAAATCCATAACTCAGTAATAACAACGGATGCTATGGCTTAAGAGAAATGTCTTCTTGGATTGCATGATTTCACATTGTAGGTGGAGGCAGCGACAATTCCAGGTTTTTGGGGGCCCATAGGCAAGATGATCTGAATGACACTCCTCAAGATACCCATCCCCTCCATCTTGCCACTATTGCCACTGCTTATTCACTTGCTCCTCCCTCTGGATTCAACAAGCGCTATGGGTTGTATCCAATGTTAGTCCAACTTAGAGTAGACCATTGAAATGACGGTGACTTAAGTTAGATTAATATTAGATACAATACTATGTATCAAAGTGGGGGGATGTTACTGTCCTTCTCCTTACTTCTCTTACTACTCAGTAGGATGATCAAGTAAATAGGTAGTAACAGAAAGGGGGAGAAGCAACAGGACCAGGAAGTTCAAGGGTTTGGCAGTGGGCCATCTACAGAGAAAGAACACCAGCTCCAGATGCCACCCTGATGCCAGGTTGGCAGTGTGTGTGTGAGTGTGTGTGTGTGCAGTTTTTATTTTTATTTTGAATATTGAGAGAAAACTGCAACAGTTTTCAGATTTCTATGAATCTGACTTTGGATTCTGCAGCAGACCAACTTTTCCCAAGGCACGTGGATTCCATGAACTTGCGGATGGTTTTTTCACTTTGGATGGGGGGATTTGCACCAATTTGCATCAGTGCAAGTATGCATTAGTGCTAATGGGTCCTTGCACGAATGTGCTAATTTTAATTAGGTAATGCATATTAGTACTGATTTACATTAACTAATGTGCATTAGCACAAGCGGAATGAAATTCTGGTAAAAATAAATAAAATCCAATTCCATCAATGAGCAGTTGGCGGGATGAAAGATACCTGATAATATGTGAAACACAGACAGAATGGATTAAACAAAATCTGTCCATCCCTAGTTATAGCCTCGCCCAGTCTCTTAAAGTATTGAGATTTATGAATAAACATATGTGAAACTGACATTTGAAAGTATGAAGCTCATCTGAAGGTGATAGGAATGATACACTAATGAGTCCTGTCCTTGTAGGTTTCATTTTGATCACAATCAAGCCATTGTTATTGGCATCATTCTCATGGGAGAAAACAAGGCTGTATATGCAGCTTGAATTTTAATATTCTCATCCAAAGTGGGATGTTTACAAAAAATTAAACAATGCACAATGCATGTACATTTCTGCAATTATGCAGACAATATGTTTTGAGAGGCTGTGGTAGGACGGGGAAAGAGAGTGCCGTATATCAGTTGTACAGCTGTGACTCACAAATCAATTTAGGTTAATCCAAGAACTTGAGCAATCTAGCTTCATTAACTTCAGTCAGGCTAAAGATAATTTAAATTAACATGCAGCACTACAAATGACTTGTTGATGTGATAGAAATGTTACATGTATGTGTGTTTAAGTCACTTGCTGCCATATTATATTATATTCAGAAATATTGCTGAAATTTGGTGGATAACAGAATGGCATGGCATTTTCACTTTATTGGGATATATATATATATATATATATATGATTTTCTGACTTAAAAACGTAGTAATGTCAAACATCTGTTAAGGCTGCACCTAAGAATATGTCATTTTAATGCTTTTGATGGTGGCACAAAACCTGGGTTTTGTGGCATAAAATGTTGGCATCGGTTGGAGGAGATAATAATTTGGCAGATTCGTAGTTAACAGAGCTTCCAGGTTGGACATTTTGCTATTTTATAATGAACATTTATTTGCCTATCCCTGATATAACTACTGTTTTTCAATTATAGTAACACTTGTATCTTCCTTTTTGATCTAAGTAAAATGTTAACAGCACACTCCTGTGCATGTCCATGGACAAGTAAGTCCCATTGATTTTAGCTGGACTTATTACCTGGCAAATGTGTATAGGACTGCAGCCACAATTTATTTTAAATATCAGACACCTACTCCAGATTCATGATGTAGTAAGTATGTCATTCAACAAATGCTAACATTACATCTTCCTCAGAATATATGATTGTGGTTTTAAGACATTTTCCCAAATGCAGAATATTTATAATCATATGAATATCTTTGAAAACATTTAAAGTAGAATACTAGGACTAGAATTTCTTGAAATGTGGCACATAAGAAATAAGAGTGAGTGTAGAGGCAGTGCCAACTTTAGTATTTTTGTTTCTGAAGACTTTGAAGTCTGACTTTGCAGAACAGATTGTGAATCTCTGGCCCATTACACACCTGCTGAGATTTTGGTGTTTTATTTCTCTTGGGTGAAGAATTGGAATCTCCAACCATGTTAATCACTGTCAGTATCAGTTGTACAAAATGCCAAAAATACAGTGAACTGCATGTTTTATATAATAAACATGACAATACGGTTTAAAGTGTTTGTTAGGGTTGTGATTTGTTGTAATTTACTGCATATAGTATTTGAAAGGAAGTTATTAACTTTTTAAAACCACACATCATAAATAACAAAGTAATAATTTTAATTATATGATGAATACTGATTTCCCAGTAGCGATGAAGAAAAAGGCAATAGTTCCACAACTGAAATGAAATCCTACCTGAGTACATTGACTGTAAAGGGGCTTTATAGGTGGGTACTGGGAATGTTCCTCTTGGTTTCTGTTTCTGAATGCTAGCTTAGTTTCCATCCCTGAACACTTTGTTTTCCTAGTTGCCTCAAAGTTGGAAACAGGGATATGCTGCCAGTCCTAGCACTGAAGCTGCCAGACCTCATTATTAGCTCACCATAACATGTCACTGAGGAAGTTAGACCCTGCCGTTGCTGAGCATAGATTTACTGAGTCCAAATTCCTTTAAAGCAGACTTATTGTAAAAACACTTGTACTATTTAGAAAGTAAAAAAAGTGACATCTACCTGGTAACTGGCATATCTAATTGAATATTTTAATGCATAAAGAAGGGGGAAAGACTGCTATTTAAGTTACATATGTATAGATCTGTCTTCTATCCATGAAAACCTGGACTTGGGACTATGAAGTACTTAAGGTGATTCCTCTAAAAAAACCTCTTAGCATAAATAACAGCAAGGTTTATATGTATAGGGACTCATGGGTTCATAAAAGGAAATCAAATAATATAGATAATGGTGGAATAATGACTCTGAAGTGTAAGACATCAGTCCAAACCAATAGCACCTGTTTAATAAAATGAATGCTTTTGTGTGAATACAAGAAAGAAGAGTACTAAACAATAACTAATGATTATGATGTAGGGCATGCTGTGCCACCAGCTCACAAAACTCTCAATAGGAGAGGATAATACCTTATGTGCTTGTGTACTCAATGGCAAAATGAGTTTTAAATAATATTCAGTTATATCAATTGAATGTGAAATTGAATATTTCCTGACCACAACAGATGTATCTGAAAACCTTAATAATACAATAATTAAACTGACATTTTTTTACAATTAGGTTAGTAGTATTCTGAAGCCAGATTCCACACAAACCTTGTTTGGTGGGAAGTATTAAAATAAATGTATTCTTTTAAACAATGGGTCTATTTTGCCCAGTGGATCTTAAATATTAATAGATGTGTGACTAGAGAGACCTCTCTTCTGTTACCCATGTAAAGGGTTTGTGTTTCATCGTATTTTGATTTCTATATTTTCCTATTTAAATGCCACTAAAAATAAAACAAAACCCAACACCTCAAGCGCCACTGTTTTCTACTGTTGTATATTCTCCTTTTGTATGAAGCCAAGCTATAACTGGATACTTAATCAGTGTAGAGCCTGACAGAAATTATAACTCTAGTTGCCATAGTTCCCTTTTCTCATAGAGCTGCTTTTCTGCCTGTTTCATCTGTGGCCTTCTACAGATATATAATGATTCATTAAACAAAAAACCTATGGTTTACAAAACAATGTTAAGGCTCAACAGTTTTCAACCAAGCACCAAAAAGCAGGGAAATTGGGAGTTAAGGCTCACAAGCCTTAATGCCACATCGTCCCTAAGGAGGCAGAAAGTGCAAGTGAAATTCTCATTCTCCCAAAGCAGATAAACCATGAGGACAGGATGGAGAATAAGATATGCAGAGGTGACTGTGGTGTTGTGGTAAACTGATGATGAACAACTTAGGGCCACCTACGTCTCTTATTTTGTTTAGAGCAGCCCTTCCCCAACCTGGTGCCCTCCAAAGGTGTTGGACTACAACTCCCATCATTTTTTTTTTACTGAATCAGAATCATTCTGATTCAGAGAGGGTTTTTTTTCTTTTCTATTTTAAACTGCCATCCTTCCCTCAATCTTTCACCAATCTTCTTGAAATTTTCAGATTACGTAAAACCAACATTTCTCTCCAGCACATGTAAATTTCAGGAAGATTGGTGAAACATTTTTGATTTTATGAATATTAGAATGACCACCCCCCAATTATTATGCTGTGGATATAGTATATCTTGACTTCAGGAAAGCTTTTGACAAAGTGCCCCATGACATTCTGATTCACAAACTATTGAAAAGTGGGCTAAATGGAACAACCATTAGGTGGATCCACCGTTGGCTACAGAATTGGACTCAAAGAGTGCTTATCAATGGTACCTTTTCACACTGTGGGGAGGTAACGAGCAGGGTACCGCATGGCTCAGTCTTGTGCCCAGTGCTCTTTAACATTTTTATTAATGATTTGGACGAGGAGGTGCAGGGAAGGCTTATCAAATTTGCAGATGACACAAAATTAGGTGGGATCGCTAATACCCTGGAAGACAGAAACAAACTCCAAAGTGATCTTGATAGATTGGAGCGCTGGGCTGAAAACAAGAGAATGACATTTAATAGGAATAAATGCCAAGTTCTACACCTGGGAAAAAGAAACCAAATGCACAGTTACAAGGTGGGGGATACTTGGCTCAGCAATATGACAAGCAAGAAGGATCTTGGAATTGTTGTAGATCACAAGCTGAATATGAGCAAACAGTGTGATGTGGCTGCAAAAAAAGCCAATGCTATTTTGGGCTGCATTAATAGAAGTATAGCTTCCAAATCGTGCAAGGTACTGGTTCTCCTCTATTTGGCACTGGTTAGGCCCCATCTTGAGTATTGCATCCAGTTCCGGGTGCCACACTTCAAGAAGGATGCAGACAATCTGGAGCGTGTTCAGAGGAGGGCAACAAGGATGATTAGGGGTCTGGAAACAAAGCCCTATGAGGAGAGATTGAAAGAACAGGCATGTTTAGCCTGGGGAAGAGAAGATTGAGGGGAGACATAATAGCACTCTTCAAATACTTGAAAGGTTGTCATACAGAGGAGGGCCAGGACCTCTTCTCGATCAACCCAGAGTGCAGGACACGGAATAGTGGGCTGAAGTTACAGGAACCCAGATTCTAGCTGGACATCAGGAAAAACTTCCTGACTGTTAGAGTAGGGTGACCAGATAAAATCCAGGTCAGGGCTCATGTAACTATAACAGTTGTAGAGAAAAGGGAATTTAAGCCAGAGTCATTTGTATGCAATTAGTTCCTGGTGAAATTCCCTCTTCACCACAACAGTTAAAGTTGCAGGGGCCCTGCCTTCTTTTGTATATGGTCGCTCTAGTATAGTGCATGCACCTTTAACTGTTGTGATGAAGAGGGAATTTCACCAGGAACTAATTGCATACAAATGACTCTGGCTGAAATTCCCTTTTCTCTACAACTGTTAAAGTTACATGAGCCCTGACCTGGATTTTATCTGGTCACCCTATGTTAGAGCAATACGACAATGGAACCAATTACCTAGGAAGGTAGTGGCTCTCCCACATTAGAGGCATTCAAGAGGCAGCTGGAGAACCATCTGTCAGGGATGCTTTGTGGTAGGATGTTTTAGGATTTTTATGCAGTTTTAATAATATGTGTCATGTTTTATTCAGTTTTATGTATTTTATCATGTTGTTGTTCCCCGCCTCAATCCAGACGGAGAGGCGGGTAAGAAATAAATTGTTGTTATTATTATTATTATTATTATTGAGCAGGGGGTTGGACTCGATGGCCTTATAGGCCCCTTCCAACTCTATATTCAATGATTCTATGATTCTACGCCTTTAATATGGTGGAATGTGTTTTTTCCGGTCTGAGCTTAACGAAGGAGGCACTGCTGTGCCTCTTTAAATTATAACTTCTTAATAAAAAAGATCTGGGCATTTTAATTTCCTTTTATGTAACATGACAGTGGGCAGTATTCAATACTGCTACACACTTCTGCTCATTCTGTTGTACCAGTAGGACCCACCACTAGTACAATGATAGGGTGACCAGATAAAATCCAGGTCAGGGCTCATGTAACTTTAACAGTTGTAGAGAAAAGGGAATTTCAGCTGGAGTCATTTGTATGCAATTAGTTCCTGGTGAAATTCCCTCTTCATCACAACAATTAAAGGTGCATGCACTATACTAGAGCGACCATATACAAAAGAAAGCAGGGCCCCTGCAACTTTAACTGTTGTGATGAAGAGGGAATTTCACCAGGAACTAATTGCATACAAATGACTCTGGCTTAAATTCCCTTTTCTCTACAACTGTTAAAGTTACATGAGCCCTGACCTGGATTTTATCTGGTCACCCTATACAATGAGGAGTAAAGACACCACCAGAAATGCCTGTTCCTAGATTGAGAAAGATTGGGAGAACATTGTTCTGCCAGCTGTTCTGATCCTGTCCCTTTGCGGAAATGAGAATTTCGATTCATTTCCACTTTCTTTTAGAGCCATATTTTACCGTCTTGATAGCAGGGGTGGGGTCCTGCTTGTATGTGGATAGTAGGGATACTTGCCCAATATTAGCCAATGTGAGTATTAAAAGTTGTTTGGGTTGGTACTCTTCATATTACCATAAGAAAAGGAATGGATAGAAAACCCCCACCTTGTATCCACTCTTAGGTCACCGAGATATGAAGTTACATCAGCCAAAGTGCCTGGAATAATTAGCTAGGCAAGCTTTTCAGTGTTTCCATTATTGTAAAGTTGACAGTGTCCTGTCGGGTTTATAATCTTAGCTTATTAGGAAATAAATTTGGTCTGTAAATGCAAGATGAGGAAGCAGCTTTATCCCAAACTACTCTTAGTAATGAGAAAGGTATTTGTTTAAGGAAGAAAGCATCTTGTATTTTCAGATCTACATGTTTATATGACCTTCCTTTGTTAATAAATGTTAATATTTATTGTTTTTCTTGTTGAAATTTGTTTGATGTTCTATGACAAACAAGAGTATGATTAGTGCAGCTGTAAAGTTCTCTTGGTGACTGCCTGTGTTCCCTAGATAGCAGCATTAGTGTCTGCAAAGGCAGTTAATGCTGTTTATCATTAGTGACAGAGGCTGAAAAGGACCTTTATGTAATTTTTATCTTTCACCTTGCCAACAGGAATTGATGAGCGTTGTGGTTTAAATTCATGGGTGATATTCCAATATTTAGATTTGTTACACATAGACAAGTACTCAGGTAAACTAATCTAGTAGATTGAAATTAAACTATTATTGTACTGTGGGAAAAGCAGCAGAGACATTTTATTTTAATCAGCAGATTTTGCATCTGTATTTCTTTAGTGATATTTTGCATCGTAGACTAAAGTGTTATGCTGAATGCTTCATACCAATGGAATTCATACATGAAAACAAGCAGGAAGAATTCTAATTGTGTCATCAGCTGCAGCTGAGACCATCAGTTGCATTTAGAAATGTGGATGGAGGTAAACAAAGGCTGAATAGATTGTCTGCTACCAGTGACTGTATTATGAGTTGCTTTAGCCACTGCAAGAGAAGAAGTGTCAGTTGTGCATACACAGAAGAGATATGGCAGTTTAACCATGGGCGGTGAGAAATACAGATCAGCTGCTTAGTGGCTTTTTTTGAGGAGGCTCAGTGTCTCCTTCCTGCCTGCGAAGGTTCATTGCTACTTTACCTTCTCCTTAACATTTGAAAGATGCTTAGAAATTTTGGGGTTTTTAAATAGAACATTCATAAAGACTCTGCATTATTTTCAAATACTTGATTTTAGGTTTCTGAAGCAGACTATTCACAAATATCCACCTGATTGATAGATTTATAATATATAAAATACGCTTTGAAGGCTTGTGATGGGAAGAAAAGGGAATATCAGGAAAATAGAGTCAAACAGCCCAGCCACGAAGTCAGACATCCTTTCCAAAAGGTACTTACACTTCAACATTACCTTATAATGTTTTCAAAAGCTAGATATGGCCGATTTTTTCTTATCTGTCGCTACAATCCAGATATTCTGAAGTGGTTCAGTTGACTTTAACAAAACTATAGTATAATCAATGCTAGAACATTATTTCTTACAGGTTATTTCATTTAGTTATTTAAGTTAACTTGGGAGTTAGTCAAAATGAGTTATGCATTCAGGACTATTTTTAGTAGAAAGATGGAATATAAATTTAATAAATATATCCATAACACAATCATAGCACTGGAAAAATTGCAGATATTTGTACTCATGGTATAAGTTAATTTGTTTTCATATTCATTTGTGTATATCTCTTCTCTCAACCTACTAGGTGTGTGCGTTGTGCATTTGTGTTGTTGTTATCTCTAGTGCTGTGTTCTCTGTTCCCCTACCAATGATGTATTTGTTTTATTTTGTGATGAGAATATACTACTTGTACTACATAATTGGTTGTGTTACTGGATGTCCTCAAATAGATGTGCACCTATCCACAAGTGTGCATGTGTAATCAATCAACACATGAAATCTTAGATTTTGGACTTACAATAGAGGTGCAGCATTAGAGAATACATTTTACATGTATAGTAGGGAAAATTATAAAATAAATACAGCTCAAGACATAAATCAAAAGAATAGGTGTTTTGTTACAGAATATAAGAGATTAATTAATATGTAACTTTCATACAGAATGGAAAAATGGGTTATAAGAAAACATTTAAGCTCTGGGCGGCAACTACTGTACTAGATCTCTAGAACAAGAAGTAAAGAGGAAGAGAGAGAGAGAGAGGGAGGTAATAGAATTATTTAAGCCAAATAAGGAAATGGCATGGATGCTAGAGATCTGGAGGGCTGTGCTGGAGGTCTAACCAAATGAAGAAAATTCAAAACATAAATGATATGAGGTTAGGCAATGGAGAAATTATAGAAATTGAGAAAAATCAGAAAAAAATGGTTAGGTGAAGGAATTTAAAAAGCTTCTTTCACAACAGCTCCTGGTGATCTGGAAACTCATCAGGTGGACCAGATACCAGGGCTTTTGGAATTATTGTTTATGAAGAAAACTGCCTTGTTTCTATGAAAACTATAAGAAAATTGTTTTCAGTCCCCTGCAGGCAAAAGCTATGATGGGAGATCGTAGGTATACTTTGGTAGGTCTCCTTGAGCCATGCATGGTCTCTCTGAACTATCTAAAGAAGTGTGACCTGCTCCTTTTGCTATTCAAGTCATAGGACCTGTACACTGAGGTTTATTTGCTAAAGCCTGAACTTAGAGTCTAACTTGAGTAGGCCGTACTACTGTTGCTAATGCACACTGAAGTTGATAGCACACTGCAGTATATCCAGTCTGTGTTAGACATCTCTACTAGGAGCTTTGCTCAACTGAGAAAAACACTACTCGAAATTCATCTTTTTAATACTGGATATACCGTCAGATCTTATTCATAAACTTCTATTTCAGAGTTCTGTCTTAAGAAAAGTTTGCATCAAACTGGTAATGCCTTTGAAAGATAAGGCAAAATGGTGTTCATGTAATTCATATGCTAGTGATAGAAATAGAAAACAACTTAGAAAATAATACATTATAGGAGATGCAATTATAAATTAATAAATGTGTAAATTATAGATTCTCTAGCAAAGCAGAAACCAAATTAAAGTTATGAGATACGCTGAAAAAGGTGATTCCAGATGCATAATAAACAATATGAATAATTACAAGAAAATGCAAGTAGATTTTTATCTAATAAAAGTAAGGAGGGAAAATATTCAAATATGAAGACTTGCTTTGTGGTACTGAGAGTTGTTAAGACATCTGGTATATATGAGAATGCATGCATCTGTAATAGCTATACTATAAGCTGACAGTCATGACAGATGACAGAATTCTGGGGAAAATGTGAGATTAGATAGATTTGAAACATATGGCTATAGCATTTCCCAGAAGAAGAAAGTTTCTTCTCTTAGTAAAACCACAAAAACATAGGAAGTTTCCAATAAAACTCACACTCAAACCTTTTATTAAAAGAAAACAATGAAAACACATTATCACAATCTGTCATGTTTGGGGAATATGTGTCTGCTATACATACTACCTATGCCAACCAACATTGTTTCTTCTCATTTCTGCGTGCACATCACAACCTTTATATGTGCGCATTAGCTACAGCTGATCCAGAATAGTCTTTTGAGTTTTGTTTTTTGTTATTCTCAAAAAGTATCTTGCGTATGGATGCATGCGCATGGTGTCGGTTGTTCTTCCAACATTTTGTCTGTGTGTGTGTGTGTGCTTTTTTGTCTATTAAATTCTTTTTCTCCAGCTTTTGGACACTAGAAGGTACAAAAGCTCCCAGCTGCACAGGCTTTTTTAATGACCCAGGGAACTGTGCTGGCCCAAAGGGGAAAGCTTAGGGAAGTTCCCAAGCATTGAGATAAGGGAGCTGTACAGTCCCTCAACGTGTTCATCCAAGCTGTGGGAAGCTCACCAACCTGACTAAGCTAAAGCTTAGGTGAATTCGCATTATATATTCTCATTCAGACCCTCTGTCAGCTGGTGGATGGTAATAGCCCCAGCCTACAGTCACGAGTGCTGAGGGAATGGCTTATAATAAGGATGAGGAACGTGAGGCATGGGGACCAAACTGAGCCCTCCTGAGATCCCCTTTTGCCTCTTCTGTTGGCCTCAACTCTTTGTACAGTCCCCCCCCCCCATTCTAGAAGCGTTAATTACTGACAATGAGACCTTGAAGTTACAATATGCTGGTGATTTTATTTTGTATTTTTGGCCCTGCTTCCTTTGCCTTTGGCCATGCCTATCACTGGAATGTAATCCCTGAGAACTGCTCCAAAACTGAGTTTGAGCCTTGTCTGAAAGAGGTTCCTCACTCTGGCTTACAGGGTGACTTCATGCTTGCCTGGGGACACTTGTACGTAAACACACATCTGAGGGCTCGTCTACACTGAAGGGTGTCGAGGGAGGGAGGGGGGGATGATCATGGACTTACCTGCTTCTGTGATCCTCCCCCAGCATCTAGATGGCCACACGACATCCTGGAAGGCAAGAGGGACGTCGCGGTTACCATTCCTCCCAAAGAACGGAGCTGGTCGTGCAATTGCACTCCAGCACCTGTAAGTTTAAAAAATGACCCTTTGAACTGTTCCCTGCACCCACCCCCAATGGGCATAGAATGTCTCTGTGCAGCTCCATGCCCATTTTAAGAGCCCTGCTAGTTGCAGGGAGGAAGGGATGACCCGGGAGCGGTGGCCACACCACCCACAGTCCTTGGTATGGTCCTGGGACCACAGGAAAAATGGGATATCCCCAGTTCCAGTTATCCCGGGGTCTCTAGGTTGTCCCTGGTTGATCCTGGGATCCCCTGTGCATCTTATGGATGCACAGGGATGACCTAGAGATGACCCCAGGATAAATAGCTGGTGTAGACATGGCCAGTGTCTATTTTCTGTGTTTGGGGGAGTAAGCTCCTAGGCTTCTGTCAACCTAGCAGAGCTGGCCCAAAAACTAGAAAATTAGATGTGGGGAACTTAGGCATTGACAATGGAACATCCCTATAAGTTCTTTTGGGAGCTGGCATTTTCAGGACTTAACTGACAAAAAGGAAGCGATAACAACCCTGTGTAAAAGGTTAAGCTGAGCAGCATTCACTTGCTGGAGGACACCAATTACATTTGATTACTGAGATCAGTGATACCAAAGTGCAGTAAATACTAATGCCGCATTTTCAGCCTAGCAGTTGCAGGTTCAAGAGCCCAAGAGTCCCAAGTGGCCAACACAAACAGGGATCAGGAAAAAGGCAAGGTCTTAACAGTCCAGGTCATGGGCAAACTGGTTCTAATGCAATGCAACAGACAAAGGACAGGCAGGAGGAGCATCAGAATACAGGTAACAAAGTCCCAAGGCAACACAGCAGACAGAAGCCTAGTCAGAGTTCAGTCCAGAAGTACTCACACCTGGAATCAGTCAAGGGAGCAGCCTAAAGTCGATAGAGGCTAGATTCAGGAAAGTGTAATCAACATTGTTTCCAACAGCTGTCTCAGCCTTAAACTGCTCTTTTATGGAGAAACTGTTGGAGCCATGACCAAGTCTAAGCTGTGAGCTATTAGTGACTGCAGCTGAAAAGGTTCTCCTTATGAGGAAGTACACAAGTAAAACTGTTCTCTTAAGGCAGCCTCTGTCTCAGAGCCTATCTACACCAAGCAGGATATAACACTTTGAAAACGTTTTGAAAACTGTATATGTAGTGTGTCCTGGGCCCCAACAGTTGTCCCTACTGTTATGAACCATTTTAAACCGTTTTAAAGCAGTAGTGTAGATGGGCTCTCAGTCTAGTGTTCCTTCTGAATTCTTGTCTTTTTAGGTTGTGTCCCTCCCGAGGTCTTGGAGGTTTCTCTTTCTCCACCTTTAAGGCAGAGACTTTGTCCTTTACAAAGTCATCTTAGTCCTTTACAAAGTCACCTGGTCTATTGCAGACCTTGGGCATTACTGTTGGTGGGTGATTCTTCATCCTTCAGCATTTACAACGGGGCATGACAACAAATCTGAACTATTCCATGGGGATTTATGCAAACCTATTTTTTGATGCATTATGTCCTACATGCTTTATCTATGAACCCATAAAAGCAGAGACATTTATTTAATCCAATTTCATCCTATTACATTAATTAGATACCTGGGTGCAAGTTATTCATAACAAAAATATATACTATAAATAATTATAATAATGAAGAAAAACCAAGTAAGCTTTATATAAACTTTAACAATGTAGAGGTCAGTTTTCAGTAGGGAAAAATATATTTAACATTCACATTTGCTACTATGATGATAGCAGTTCAGTGACGTGCATGACAAGTAATGGTACATAATCCAGAGATCAGATCACAACTGCTGCTGTTTCACAGGAGAATTCTTGTCTTCTGCTCTCTGTACACATACCCAATAGATGATCAGTACTCTTAGCTTTTGGAGGAAGGATAAAAGAAGATGTCTTGATTCTATCCCTATCCCGGTAGTATGTATGCCATACCGGAATGTTGCTTCATGCACATCCTATATCAAAGGTATGCTAAAAATGGCTTGATGAAACATGTTCTTACCTACTGGACAAACAACAACAAAAATAGCACTAATAGGGTCAAATCAGCTCATAATAATTTGTAAAGCTGCCTTGAGTCCCAGTATTGGCAAAAAGGCAGGATACAAATATAATAATACTAATAATAATGCCTTACTGAAGAAAATTCTGTATGTTCTGTAGACAGTTTTTGCAATCAAACTTTTTGAATACTTTTAAATATTTCAGCATCTTCGGAAGCGAACTTTAGTTTTATTTTTTCTCACTTAAAAGTTTGAGCTCCGGTGAAAATTATAAGAAAGCAACTTCAATTATTTGGCATCTATTTTACATGTTTAATATATACATATATTTATATATAATGCAGGATATTATTCAATGTGCTGTATATTTGTGGGCCACACTAGAATACGTTTTCTCAATAATATACCGACATGCCTAATGTAAAAACATATCTATCAGCGTGTTATTAAATGTACGAAATAGAAAGACAGGCTGAGGCAATGAAATAAAATGTCAGAACAAATTGTGACTTTACAGTTTGAGCTTGGTAGCTCACCAGAGGTCCTCCTCAGGACCAATTCATCTTAAAATGTGCACTGGCTTTGAAGTAATAGCACAGGACGCCTGTGCCTGTACCAGTAGCTCTGATCAAAAACGGTAAATCTTTTTGTCACTGTGTATTGTGTAAAGCAATCAATCTCAATCCCTTAGGACATGAACTTTGTTGGGAGGGGAGATTGTTTTCCCCCTTAGCAAAAGAGTAGCGAATCGAATTCAAACTGATGTTTTGTCTGGGTGAAGAAAAGAATTTGGCATGTAAAATATATCCATTTTGAAAAATGGACTGAATAATATAATGATTTGCTAGGAGGAATATTTTCAGCATCATTAATATTTCACAGGAGCCATATCTGGTCTGAAGATAGAGACTGACAATATAGTAGAACACATACTGGATGCAATGCGATTTATCACCTCAGACATTCTAGATATTCGTTATTGATTTAGTAATTTTATTCCTATCTTATTATCTTTATGATGCTTTCCCCACCCATTTCATACCATTGTTTTAATGTATTATTGACTTCAAAAGGCATCTTGAAAGAATCATAATCCTTTTAGTGATTATTAATGTCCCTTTATGCAGGACATAGCTAACATAAGCAAAAGGTGTGAATGATTTCCTTCTCACTGTGCTACATTCATCAATATTCCTCGGAAAATCACCTACGTTGCAATCCTATAAACACTTACTTTCAAGGGCTTATTTCTTAAGTAGACAAACATAGCATTGCACTGTAAATATAGCAAATATTGAATAAAACAACTTTGACCAAATAAAAAAATAAAGTTAATAAAATGTGGTATTACTACATTTTTAACCCTTTGAAGTAATAAAACAGAAACAGGATAGTGACAAATGAGTTTAATTTACCTCTGATATAATTTTGCAATATATTTATATCCCACTGCATCTGTATATGTGCATATACTTGTCTGTTCCCTAATGGATGCATCTAATGCTGATAAGAATTCATATTCCTATCTTGGGCTACTAGTACACATCACAATGCTCATCTTGGGCAAATCAAATGTGCAGTATCACATTTTTCTTTTCCCCTCAAACTTGATGAATGCATCCAATACTGATAGGTTCAGCTACAACTTTTTATTTATACCATCATCTTTTCAGGTACAAAGTAAATATGCCATAACCCCTTAGGGCACAGGTTGGCAAATTGTGACCCTCCAGCAATTTGGATTACAACGTCTATCAGTCCTAGCCAGCATAGCCAATGGTGAGGGTTGTTTTAGGCACTTTCATTTAGGGTACGATCCTATGCAAACTTCCCTGAGTGTAAGTGCCATTGAATTAATAGCTTCTAAGTAGACATGTACAGGATTGTTATATATTTTAATTTTATCTTCCCACTTAGTACCATTCTCATATCACTACCAAATCACAAGTTGTCTAATTACTGTTTTCCTCAATTATTAATTGAAAGGTTTCTTGTTTCTTCATGTGCTTTCTTTACTTATATTTGACTTATTCACCCTTCTTTTTGTTGCAGTACTAATCTTCTATTTCTGTGCCTTCTGCAGTATAAAGTACCTTATACAGATGTTCCAGTATCTTTTGTCCAGATTCTGTCTCTGCTATTATGTGCAAAAGCAATATCTCTCTTCTTACAAGGCTCTTAAAAAAACCTTTCACCAAGCTAATCAGCCACATTTGTTTTTAAGTCATGTTGGTTAGACATAAATTAATTGAAATTATAAATAAATAAATAAATAAATCTGCATATGAATGCATCAGCTAAGTTAATGAGACAGATTGAATTTAAGCCATGTTGCAGAATATTCATTTAAAAAAATAAAATCAAGCCAACTATGAGTATATCAAAGATCATGATATGCATATATTCATAGAAATTCATGTTTCTGGGAATTAGTTATTATTAGCTAAAATCCTGTGAATTGACAAACTAGGGTGTGTTGAGGAAGGCAACTCCCACCTCACATGTTATATATTTCTTCCATTACAATCCAGCTCATACCCAGATTGGTTAGGGATCTTGGCTTACTGCCTTTAACCTCTGGATGTATTTGTTCAGGAGATACAGTTTCTTATCCACCTGCTCTCTTTTTCTGACACCTTTCAGTCTTTGTTATTGAAATGTATCTGTGCTGGGCTGGAGGGCTGGATGGTCTGATTTTTCAGCCAGGGGATGGAATAGTTAACCTTTTGGTCTTTCTGGTGCGGTTGTTTCAGGAGTGTAAAAATGATCAAGGAATAATACATGGGAAGCCACAATGTTGCTTTCCCCTCTTTATCTGTTCTTTCTTCCATGCCATTTTATCAACTGCAATATCACTCTCCTCCAGCTCAGCTGAGGAGATCGTGGTTGTAGCCAGAACAAACTGCCCAGTGGTTCCTCTTCAGAATGTATGTATCTTGAAAAACCTAACAAGCCAGTAACATGTAGATGTCCAAACAGCTTTCATTTGAGTGCTGTTCCCCATCTATTTTGCTTGTGGCTTGCTGGGGTGAGACAATATTATCATCCCTGTGTGCTTCCTTTTCTCAGCAGAGGCTGCCCTGCCTGAATCATAAAGGAGCCATGTCATTGAATCCACTCAGACACAGGCAATATAGCATTGTTATATTATCATACTGTGTGCAGAAGTTCATTCAACGTCAGCTGAGACCAAATGGCATTCTCAAGCTGTAAGGCTTTTTTTATTTGGTCTGCCTGTTCTCAAACTTCAGTCGAGCATAATCAGCTCAGCTGCTTATTTTCTGCTTTATTACTATTAACTTTGGCTACACTTTTATCTACATAACATTCACATCCTTTAAGAGCTTCAGGAGGAATCTATTTATGAGGTCCCTTCATCTATCCTGCCCCCACCACCCCAGTAATTTACTATTGAAAAGGTAAATATTGTTGAATGGTTTTGAGGGGCAGCTATCCTGTAATAAGTGTACATCTAGGTGTATTTGTGATATTAAACATGTTCTTAGTTACTTAGTTAGTTATATATGTGTCTTCCAGTTGGCTTTGACTTATGGTGACCCTATGAATCAGCGACCTCCGTTTGCATCTTTTGTTAACCACCTTATTCAGAACTTATCACTTCACGTCCGTATTTTCCTTTATGGAGTCTATCCATCTCTTGTTTGGTCTTTGACTTTTCCTTCTACCTTCTGTTTTTCCCCAGCATTATTGTTTTTTTTCTAATTAGTAATTAATTTCTTCTCATTATATGTCTAAAGTATGAGAGCCTCAATTTCAACATTTTTGCTCGTAGTGAGGATTCTGGCTTAATTTGTTCTAGAACCCACTTATTTGTCTCTTTTGCAGTCTACGGGATCTGCAAAACTCTCCACTAAAGCCACTTTTCATATGAAGCATTTTCTTAACAATTTGCTTTTATTTGTTTAACAAACTAAAATTCCTACAGCCAGTTTGCTTGCACATCATGTTCAGAATCCTGTATGGGACAAACTATTGCAGAATAAATGAATTCAATGTACAGGAGGTAATGAGGATCCTTCAGCAATGAAAATGGAAAGGGGGCTCATCACATACTGATTGTTCATGTGGGAATAGGTGCAGAGTCAGCCCCACTATTAGGCAGAGTGAGGCAGTTCAACTCAGGTGGTGGATGGTGGGTAGTGACAGAAAGGTGTTAAAGAAAAGAGCTATGTGCCCACAGCATGCCCTGCTTCCTTCAAGTGCAGTGGAGGATGCTGTCTTATAGCTATTGTTGGAGAGAGATTCAATTGCTAGTAAAGCCTGCTTTTGTATATGGAAATTTGTACTTGTTCTTTGCCCCTGGAAGCCTTGAGAGAAGAATCCCAGAAGGCTTGAAAGCAGTCAGGCACGTGCCTGTCCTAGTGTCTTACAGGTCCGCCTGGGCCCATGAGGGCTGGACATGGGGGCATCCACTGTCCTTGCAGGCCCAGGCAAATATATGATACAATGCTAGTTATAGTTTACAACCTATGTTTTCCAGATTCTGCATGAAAGGCTGTATGAAAAAGAATCTGAAGATGTTCAGTCTTCGATAGGATGCAATATGGTTTTACTTTTTAACAGTACACATTTTATTTCCCATTTATGTTGGATTTTTTCTGACCAGCATTCATTTCCATATTTGAGCTATGAAGTTACAATAATGAGGAATGTTTGACATATTTTAAAATCAAATATGGAATTCCAGGCATGGTTAATCTTGCCTGTTAAAGTGTTGTTTCATGGTCATAATAAGTCTGCATTATTCTTTCTTTGAATATAAAGCAGTGGAATTAAACACTAAACTGAACTTAAGCCAGCCTATAGTTGGTTTGTTAAGCATGAATAGGTATTGTTAAAGAAATTTGAAATGTAATTTACAGAGATGATTTCCCCTCCGCCCCCCTGAAAACGGAAACTAAATTCAGACATACGGTTGAGTCCAGAGTTGTTCCTCCTCCAGTGAAAGGACTCTTTCCATTGGCGGAGGGAACTGGAATGCATCAGAGGCTCCTCTCTGAAGGAAGGAGGTGAGGCATTTTAAAAAAATGTTTCCACCTTCCCCCTGCAGCTTCTGTCACCACCTCACAGCTCACATAATGTCCTAGAAGGCCCTCCAACCATACAGAGCATATTTTGAAAGGCATATGGGGCTGCAGCAGAGAAGGAGAATTAGTAAAAATTACTGACTTTCCCTTTCCTCAAGTTGGATCATCCAGTTAGTGGAGATCCAACCCATTTTCTATGCTTCATCTTCTTAAACTTCATTATTTTATGATAGCTGAACCACCTCAAATTTCCCAGATGTTCTAAAGATATAAGGTGAAGGACACTAACTAAATTCCCAGTCAGGCCCACCCTTGAATCAAAGGTTATGGAATATATTTTACAGAAAGGATATATGAATTAGCTTTGCCTGTAGTTGGTCAATGCTTAAACTCCATCTTTTTAAAATTATTCCATTATTAGAATATATACATGCTCATTTTCCATAATGTAATAATCAAAGCTAATCAAAAAAGGGGGAAATTAGCATTGATTTCATTTCCGTTAATCATCAAATCATAAATAATAAAAATGCAATAAAATGCAGTATACATCCATCTAAGAAGAAAATACAATGTATTTATTTCTAGCATTTATTTATTTATTTATTTATTACATATTTATACTGCCCAATAGCCAAGGCTGTCTGGGCAGTGCACAATTAAAACTATAAAATTTACAACATTAAAAGTTCAAGAATTCAATATAAAATCAGATAAATTACAGTCCAGGGAAAGCCTGTATTAGGGTGACCAGATTTTAGAACCCAAAATCCCGGTCCAAAATGGCCACCCAAAATGGGCGCCCACAGGGGGCGTGCCCCCCCAAAATATTATATATATATATATATATATATATATTTAAAAGGCTACCTGCCATGTGGCCAACAAGCAGATCTGAACCCCCCCGCCACCCCCCACCTGAAACAAACTCACCACCACCAAGCCCCCCCCCAAAAAAAAACACAGCGAGGGGGAGGGTGCTTACCTGCTGGGGCCGTCCACTGCCGTCTGCTGGCTCCTGCGGGCACAAGCGGATAGCAGCGGACCGTCCCGGCAGGTAAGTGGGGGGCCCCTCCCGCCTCCCGCTTCCCGCTCCTTACCTGCAGGGGCAGACGCTTCCCTCCGGTGCTCGAATCTACTGAGAAACAGGCTTCGGGGCCTGTCCCTCAGTACAACGCCGGCTGATGATGTCATCACTCGGCGCGCTACTGAGGGACAGGCCGCAAAGCCTGTTTCTCAGTAGATTCAAGGACTGGAGGGAAGCAGACGCCCCAGCAGGTAAGTGGGGGGGGGCCTCCCACCTCCCACGCCTTACCTGCAGGGGCAGCCGCTTCCCTCCGGTGCTCGAATCTACTGAGAAACAGGATTCGCGGCCTGTCTCTCAGTAGAACGCCGGGTGACCCGGCGCGCTACTGAGGAACAGGCTGCGAAGCCTGTTTCTCAGTAGATTCGAGCACCGGAGGGAAGCGGCCGCCCCAGCAGGTAAGTGGGGGGGCCCTCCCGCCTTGCGCTCCTTACCTGCAGGGGCGTCCGCTTCCCTCTGGTGATCAAATCTACTGAGAAACAGGCTTCGCGGCCTGTCCCTCAGTAGCGCACCAGGTGATGACGTCATTATCTGGCACGCTATTGAGGGACAGGCTGTGAAGCCTGTTTCTCAGTAGATTCGAGCACCGGAGGGAAGCGGACGTCCCAGCAGGTGGTGGCCGGGGGGGGGGGGTCCCCCCCCGAAACCCCACCACCAAGCCACCCATCCCGCCAAAACCCATCCCAGACGTACGGGGTCTGCCATCGCTTGCCGCCACCGCCGTGTGACCCCCCGCAGCCTCGGTTTGCCCCCGCCGCCCCCCGGATAGCCCGGATTGCCCCAGGTTTCCTGGTTAGGACCAGGAAACCCCGGGCGATCTGGTCACCCTAGGTATGAAAAGGTACGTTTTCAGGAGGTGTTTAAAGGTTGTTACATTTTCTGCCTTCTGGACCAGATGAGGGAGGATTTTCCAGAGGGTGGGTGCCGTTACAGAAAAGGCTGTATTATATGCTGCTCCACATTTAACAGATTCCAGAGCAGAGTACAATAAAAGATAAAAGGAATACAACATAAAACAACAACAACAGAATGCCAGTTAAAAAAAACATAGCTGGTCAATCAGCAGAGCAGTTCAGCAAAGCAGTTACATTTGGAAAAGGAGCATCTCTGACAACAGTCGAGGTGCATTCTTCACTAGCTGCAGCTTACTGTAATGCACTCTATGTGGGGCTGATCTTAAGGGTGCTTCGAAAGCTGGAGCTAGTGCAGAATGCAGCAGCTCAGCTGTTGATGGGAGATGCCTTTAGTGGCTCCTGAAAACAACTCATTTCCAGGAAGCATTCCTCAACTGACCAGCTACTGATTTTATTGCTCCTTTGTTTTAAATTGAACAATTTTAATTTGCCATTTTTAATCTTTATTTTTTCTGTTTCATTCTGATGTGCACCACTCTGGAATCTATTTTAGATATGGAGTGGTATATAAATATTGTTAACAACAACAACAACAACAACAACGTGGGTTCACACTCAATCAATCAATCAACCTTTATTTACAGTCAATAGACCAAAGGCAAAACAAATATAACATACAGTCATGATGCTTGCAACTTAGCTGATATAAAAAGGGACTAAAAATCTACAAATAAATACTATAAATAGTGAGTGTTAATATTAATCGTCCGCTAATGATCTGGTTCGAATAGCCAGATTCAGAAACTTAGCTACCTGTTCCGTTATTTGCTTAAATGTACCCTGGAGCAAAATACTTGTTAGGGCCTCAGAAGAACGCCCTGGGAGGGACTGTGTAATTGGCCAAATTAAGTCTACCCTGGCCGATTGGTAAAACCTACAAAAAAATAAAACATGTATTATAGATTCGACCTCGGTGTCATTGCAGGGGCAGCATCTGTTGCGCCAAGGAATTCCCTTGTAGCGGCCCTCCAATACCCTAGGCGGGAGAACATTAAACCTGGCTAGCGTAAAGGCCTTCCTATATTTGGGAATTGATAACCACCTTAGATATTGTGCTCCCTCTTTACTAAGGAGCACTGATATCCCCAATGACTGTGGTGAACAGGGGCCCCTTGCTGCCCCAATTAACTCCTGGGTATCTATATCTATTAATCTTTGCTTGATGATTGCTCTTGCCTTATCAAGTCCTACTGCTAGCAGGTAAGGGGGTGAAAGCCCTATGCTTGAAATCTTGTACTCTACTGCTTTCATCCAGGGAGATACAAATGAGTCTGTTAATACCTTATAGGCTAAAGAGTCGTGAGATATCGCAAGGTGGCATCTGAGCCAGAAGTGGACAGAAAAAATCCAGGCTTGGCATTTTAGCGAATTAAGACCCACTTCCAAATTTAAAGCACCTCCTGAGACGCATCTAGGTACACCGAAGATTAACCTAAAGAAGGAGTGTTGAATTCCTTCAAGGTTACTTTTAAAGAGTGGAAACCATATCAGTGATCCGTACAAAACTTGGGACACGATAGTGGATTTATACACTTGGGTAACTGCTGGTATATATTTCCCGCCCTTTGTAAAATAAAACCGGGCTAAAGCCCCAGAACTTTGTTTTACTTTGGTCTTAGTATATTTTATATGGGCCTTCCAGCTGAGAGCTTCGTGAAACCATATGCCTAGGTATTTATACGATTCCACTTGTTCGATTCTATTTCCTGCCAGAGTCCACTTATATCTCACTTTCCTGCTTGAAAAAACCATCACTTTAGTTTTTGAGAAATTAATTGTTAAAAAGTTTGATTTACAATATTCAGCAAAACCACTTAATAGTCTCTTTAAGCACACTCAGGTGCAATCAAGTTGATCGTCTTCCACATATCGCAGTTCCACAGTGAGATAGGGTCTTAGTTAGATTACCAGCTTTCTTCATTGGAAAATCCCCAACAGCATTCAGAAATCCATTTGATTTCATCAGTCTCCTGGGGTGGATTGTCCAAATGGATCCCCCACCACTGCAGGAGTGACTTGCCCCAAACCATCCTGGTTTCTTCCAACACCACACTTGAGACCACCTCTGCCAGCTCGGTCAGGGAGACCACTGCACAGCAGCCTGGGCAGTATACCAGCAGCATATCCAATCTGCCTTTATGGCCCAACACCAGGTGCAACCCCTCAAAGTTTGCTGCTCCAAGATGGAGTAGTTTCCTAGTGAAAGAGATGGAAGTCTTTAAAACTACAGTTACTCCCCCAAACCTGGCCCTCTAGTCTATGTTGTTGCTGCAACGAGTACCCAGGCGGACAGAGCTGGGTCAGATCAATCCCACCTTTACATTCCAGTGAAAATGCTTCATTTTTCAAGAAAAAATACATTTTTACCTACCTTCTTCCAGCCTGCTAAAGGTTGTTTGATCCTATCGACACTGTCCCATATCCTTACTAATCAGTCCAATACTGATGGAATGTTTTTTTTTCTTTTCCAGTTATAATTAATAGTCATTCATGCCTCTAAGAAGATGAATAAACATTTCTTAGTCAACTGATTGAATTATTGATAGGCATTAACAAAACAATTTGGTTAAGGGGTCCAAAGACTAACTGTAACCTGCTGTTTCTTTGACTTTTGTAAATTCCCCTTTCCCCTTGAATCCCTTTACACCTTCTGGAAATATGCTCTGGAAGGTTGGGTAGGGGGTTAGGGAGCCTTCTAGAATCTTTGGGCTGCATGGGGAAGAGGGAAGGAATAGGCAAAAATCACTTCATCGGCCCCTTTTCCCTGTAGGATCTTCTGTTGGGTCAAAAGCTTTCTTTGCATGGAAGGAGACCCTTTGGTTACTTAAAGGCTAACTTAGCTTCCATCCCAATTGTGGGACTGAGTTCCATCTCTCCCTGAGCAAACTCCACGCTATCCAGTCTCAGTCTTTTATAATGATATTGGTGGATGATGGAGATTTTTATGGATAGCTATATTTGGAGATGCAGTACAATCATGCAAAACCAAAATAGAAACTTCAATAATTCAGAAAATAATTACTTAATGGTACATTATTCAAAATAGCACACATGAACATTCAGCAGGAGTACCCACAGTGTTTGCATTTTCCTATTCAGAAGTTGTCCCTACCAAGTCTCCAAACTGCTCTTCAAGGTTTTCTGAGTTCAAAAACCAGTTTATGGATTGGGCAAGGGAGAGAATTAAACTAATGGGAAGTACCATCACTGGAAAAGCAGTATTATCCCAGGGCTTCCCTTTAAACTGCACTTTCAACAAATCCCCAAACTGTATTGATACATGTGTTCTGGAAACTACATTTGAATGCTTAAATTTACAGCACTCATAGAAAGTGGTTTGGTTTTTTTTTTCCTTTGAGGGTGGGGGTTACTTCTTAGCAGTCATCTTCCACACAATATCTAACTTCCTGCTGATAGCATTTTCTGTTTAAGGATGCAGTAGGTAATCATCTGATTGCCTAAGTGCATCTTGTCATTATTACAAACTGCTTCCCCTTGCCTAGAGTTCTAGTACTTTGTCCTTCAAAAGGAGGATTAGAATGAAAGTAGTTTAAATAGATTATCAACAAAAGTCTCTATGTTCTCATACAGTGGTAACTTTCACCTTGTCTAAGTGCCACTCAGGCCTAGGTAATTTTTTTAGTTTATTTTTATATTTTCATTTATGTACTCAGTTTATAGTTCTAATGGACCCAATGTTCAAATTCTTAGTGAGTTACTGAATTTGCCAGAGTGTGTCCAATGCTATTTATGGCCGAACATTGTAAGAGAAGATAGGTATTGATGGGAAAGCTGACCCAGTTCACATGATCACTCTTGCTTAAGCAAGCTATGATGGCTTGTTTAAGCTGTGGCGCATTCCAAATGCCATTTGTCCAATTACCCACCTAGGCATGGTTTGTCATGTCGTCCAGACCTAGGCAGCATGGCAGACCCAAGAAGCAAATAATCAATTGTTTCCCTCTCAAACAACCCATGCTGCTCAGATCTGGGCAACATGACAAGCTGCCCTCAAATTGTCAATTAGGCAAATGGCAAATGGTGCCCAACATGCACTACAGTGGTGATCATGCAAACTGGGCTGTTGTGTTTCAGGGAACATCCCTGTCAATGTTGATCTCACTCAGGAAACCCAAAAGGCTTTTTTCCCCATGGAAACAGTGTTAGTAAAGTTTAGGTATGCATAAGCAATCTCTGTGCTTGCCCTGAAAAGTGATTGATCATTTGCATTGCCCCAAGCAAATACAAAGATGTTTATGTTTTGCCTGAAATCCAAGCACATAGGCCTGCTATGTTCACCACTAGTGCCTCTCCCTTTCTATACCTTAAGGGACCGCCAAGCTTTTTGGGGACAGGAGAATGGGCAGCTGGTGGCAGCAAAGACAGTGCGGGATGCTCCAACTCCTCAGCAGACAATATGGTGCCATAACCCAAGTTATGGCAGCAGAACTTACTTTACACTAGACTTTGAATAATTAGGGTACAAATGCTGTGCTTAACAGAATGAGACCAAAAAAAAGTGAGCATTCTAGACAGTATAGAACACCTGGAGATTACTGAATTAATTTGAAAATGTGTACTCCACAATATGTGTTTTATATTGTTGCTGTTCCCCGCCTCGATCCGAAGGGAGAGGCGGGCTATAAATTATTATTATTATTATTATTATTATTATTATTATTATATAATTTCTATTTGAATATGATCCTAAAGTGAATACAACTCATGTTTGATTCCTTCAAAGGAAGGTCATCTGTTCTGTTTTGCCCTGTTCTGTTAGCGCATACTTTTGAAAGAGAAGCCCTTAAAATGTAGGAGTGCCACAGAGTCCAACCCTTTAGCAACCATCACCAGGGGTGAAAGACAGGGGTGAAAGCGGTGGACTAGCAGCCAAACTATTCATTGCGGGAAATGTATGGTGTGAAATAACGAGATGAGACAAGTAAATGGATTTTAAAAACAGGGCCACTTTTATTATAGATCTGCAGTATGGGAAACCTATGCGGACATCCTACTCAACAATGGGCGAGCCATTCACGACCTGAGAGGTGGTGTGATTCTAAACGCCACCCCCCAGGCTTGCCCCTTTTGGGGTAGGGAGACTTTCCGGTGTCGACCCCTCCTCGCACCGTTTAGCTCCGATTGGGTGAGAAAGGTTAGCCCTACCTTGTTGATCCATTTTGGAAAACCTAAGATGTAAAGAAACTCCCAGGGGTGAGACCTGAATATCGTCAAATAAAAAGGCACGCTTTGAGGAATCAGTTTTGGAAAGGGCGACTACTTCTGATATTCTGAATGCTCCAAAAAACTCTGTCAATGCCACTGCATGAAACAAGGCCGACTCATACGAAGAGTGGCAAAATAAAGGCCACTGAGTCGACAAACCCTTCAGAATATCAGGGGATAATGGTTGACGCGAATCTGGCACGCGAGGGGTTACTCTGCTCCATCCCCGTAAAATGCGACGGATCCAAAAATCGATTGAATTATCCTCTACGCCCCGTATTTTGGACAGGAAAGAGAGGACAGCCATTTTGCCTCCAATGGATCCTGCGGATAGGCCTCTCCGCCGAGAAGCAACACAAAACTGCAGCAAATGTTCCACTGGCATCGGCCACTGCTGCTGAAGCTGCATGTGGGCTCTGAAGGAAAGAAACTCCCTACCTGCCCTTGAATAAGCACCACGTGTGCTAGGGCTAGAGAATGCCATGTTGCCCGCTCCACTTCCTCCTGCCAATTTCCCAAAGGGTTGATGGCATCGCCTCCGGAATTGGCCATGCCCAGGGCGCAAGTTTCCGGAACCTCTGGACCTGCTGACGCGATAAAGCATCTGCAATGGGGTTTTCAAGGCCTGGAACGTGCCGAGCTCTGAATAATATGTTGTAACCCAGGCAATGTAGAGTAAAGGCCCTGACTAAGGTCATGACCCTGGGACTCCGAGATGACAGGATATTTATCACCTGCACCGTAGCGAAATTATTGCACCAGAAGTGGACCACTGAATTACGCATCTCATTGACCCAAAGATGTGCCGCCATGTATATTGGAAAAAATTCCAAAAACGTGAGATCTCTGCATATATCAGTGGTGAGCCAATCATCTGGCCAGCGCTCAGAGCACTAACGATCCTGCCAGAAAAAAAGGCTTGACACGGTCCTTTGAAAGGAATACGAAAACCTTCAGAAAAACCCAACTCCAGGTACGTTGCATCCTGACGCTTTTGATAAAGCACCAGCAATTGCCGTAATGGCCCTAACTTAAGAGAACTGGGACCCTTTGGCAGGCGGCTGTTGCCCTCCAGGCTTTCTGCCCCCTTGAGCCTCTCGCCCTTTCCCTCGCCCACCTCTGGTTCTGGGGCAACCAGAGGCCAGGTGTTGACTGGAGCACATCGGGCATTCGTGGCGATACCTACACATCGCCCGAGTACAGCTGCCCCGCGCACTGTATTCCCATCAAGGCAGGTAGGGGTGAACCCCCTGCCCGCACTCCCAGCAGAATTGGAGGCAGGTTGATGTTTAGCTAAAATATGCTCACTATCAGCCCTTTCCCCGACTCCGGGCCGCGCTGGCGTCATAAATTGAAGCCAGATATCATGGTCTTTAACATCCCACAGAAGGGAATGATCAAAGGCAGCCCCTCAGCAGAAGGACTCATCATAAGCGAGCCAGGCTCCGCCCTCATATTCGGAAAAGGCTCGATAGATCATATCCAGGTATTTTGTTAATATGCAGCCCCGATCGGGAAATCGCTGCTGCACCACCCCCATGTGAATCAAGAAACCAGGGAGCCAGTTGGACCAAGTCCTGGCCACCTCCTTTTTCTTTATTTTCTCAAATTCCTTGTCCGCCAATTTGTCTTTCTCCTTGTCCTCAGGTTCCCGAAAGAGCAAGGAAAACACATCAATAAAATCACCTTTAAAAATCTTTTCCCTTGTAGATGGCAAAAGGTGATAACCTAATGGAGCCGAAGTGCTCCCTGTAGGAATGGCATCCCTTGCTGCCCCAGCATAAGGGTCCTTAGCTCCAAGAAGCACGTCCGTCCTCCCGGAAGCCGTGATGCCGGCCAGACCTTGCCATACTGCAGTGCACACCTCGGTTGCCGAAGGTGCCTATGGGGTGGCACTAGACCTCCCCACCTAAGCCACTACCCTGTTGAGAAGGGGTAATGGGAATTACCGGCAGGGGCGCCACTGTGGCCTTTATCGCAGGTCCCCATGGTGGAGAAAACACTCCCACCGGACCCTGGCTCCCAGTAAATGGCTGACTGCCTGGTGAGTTCCTGCTGGTGAGTGCCGGGACAGGCCATCCGAAGCCATTAAACCAAGGGTGCCATGCCCAAGCGGAAAGAGGGCCCATTGGTGTTGAATGTAACTGTGGTGTAGCACTGTGTGTCTCACCTGCAGCCGGAGCCCGACTTTGCTCCCCAAGTGGTGAAATTGGCACGACGTTGTCTTTTGTTGCTGTTGTAGCTTGGCTTGCTTCTGCAACAGGCTTGTTGTCCCCACCAGTCTGACTAGACGTTGACCCGGTAGGGGCACTCGGCTCTGTGAGACTAGATGTCGCCTCGATGACATCCAGCCGAGCTGCAAAAGATGTCAACTTTTGATCCTGTAGCTGCGCCCTAGTCATGCTCTTGCCCCACACTACTCCCCTCCCTGTGGGGGTGGAAACTGGAGAAGGGTCAATCCCCTTTTCCCTTTTGACTGCTGTTAGTCTAGAAAGGATTGCGGAAATGTTGGGGTTTGCGTCCTCCTCAGAAGAATATGCATTCTGAGACCTAACGTGCTTGGCTGGGGGACGAGGGGCTCTCCCCTTCCCCTTCTTGCCACCGATGCCCTTCTTGGGGGACATCCGTATCGATATTGAAAAGAATAAGATATGACAGAAATATCTGCCTGGGAACTGCCTGCGAGGGGAAACTAAAGGCAGAAAGAAAAAAGGCCTCCTCCCACCCGCAGCCTGCTAAATTGTATTAAGCGTGCCTGAAAGCTGCGTGCTGAGTTTGCCCAGCAACAATAAATAGGCATGTGGCCAAGACAAAGGGAAGAAAACCACCCTTCCCCCAACACCCAGTGGCTTGTAAACGGCAGAAGCCTCTGCTGCCCTCAGCAAACAGGCTGCTATTGCCCTGCCCTCAGCAAAGGGCAAATGCACCCGCGAAACGGGGAGAACCGTCCGGCCCTCCCTGAAAAAAAAACAGCAGCCTAAACAGCAGAAGGCACTCTTTTGCCTTTGCCCTCGATAGGGCTGTCGCGTCTCTGCCCGCCGCTGAGGCCCCTGGATGTGCCCGGGAAAGAAGGGGAAACAGTCCATCCCCCCCAGACCTGCAGCCTGAACGGCTGAAGAAGATCCCCCCCCCCCAAGTAGGGTTAAAACCCCGATGGTGGCAAAATACTCCCCGGTGCCCCTGGAAGAAATGGGGGGGAACCGTCCGACCCCCTTAAATCCGCAGCCCCCAGCCCTATTAGTCGTCACCTTGAGGCTGCTGCACCACCGCCCGCCCAAGAGACCCAACGCACTGGGAAGGGAGAGGGGAACAATCCAACCCCTTTAAATCGTGACCTAGGCGCCTGAGAATCCGGCTCTGTAGGGGCTACTGCTCCGCCGCCCGCCCCAGGGACCACCTGCTGGGCTGCAAAAAAGGGGGGGAAGGGGGGAACCATCCGACCCCCTGAAACCTGTGGCCTCGTCAGGCCGAAGGAACTGCCCCCCTCGCTGTCCTTGGTGTGCTGCCGCGCCGCCACGCCGCGCCCTCTCTCCGTTCCCCGCCTCGTCGTCAAAGGAGCCTCGTGGCACCGTAGGCGGCTGGGGAGAAGCACAGCCGTGCCAGCCGCAAAGAGGGAGAAGAGAGGTCGCTGGGAGGGGTGAATTCAATAAATACTCCCTCAGTCCCCTCCCAGCCGCGGTGGCACCACTGGGGAGCCCACCAATGGGTGGCTCCCCTGTCTTGCCTGTCACCCCACCCCACCCCACCGCCACGTCCCTTTCACGCCCAGGCGTGCTGTGCGCGAAAAGAGCCATTGTGTTAAAGGCATAGCTAGTAGCTATGGCTTTTATTTCTTTTTGGTTTCCACAGTTGAGGGTGTATGGTTTTAATTGGGACCTCCTGCATGCAGAAAGCACCACCTGCATGTGGAAGGGAGTTTTAATACTCCCCCCACTTGTATTTTACTGGCAATCCCATTCCCTACCTGTGGGGTTAGAAGCAATGTCGTGATTGATGCCAATACGGAAAGTTAAATCTGGCAACATAGTGCCCTTTGATAGCCTGAGGCTTTCCCTTCACCTGCCTTACTTGGTTGGAGAAGGCCATCCCTGAGTGTACTCCAGATCAGGCAAAGCCATGAGGTCCATAAAAAAAGTAACAATGCCTAGCTGCTCAGTGCTGGTACAACTGCTCTGTGGGAAGCTCATTATATATCTTTGCAGATTCTGCTCTAAAAATTCAGATTCTGCTGGCAACTTTCTAGCTGCTCTAGGCATATTGGTCAGTACTTTTCATCTATAACTGTTGCTCAGGACACATACCTGAAGCTCTTTCCGTGTTCTTGAAGTAAATCCTTCAGGAACCCCCAGGAGCCACCTTTGAAAATGGGTCAGAAACTGCAGCTTGTGCAAAATATAGTGGCCATATTGATAATGGGGACCAGAAGGTCCACTTGCACTTGCTGCCTCTAAATTTCCAAGCCTGGTTCAAGGTGCTGGTTTTGACCTATAAAGACTTACATGGCTTGGGACCACAATACAGTCCGATCAACATCTGAGGCCCTACTCCGAGGGATCTCAAAGGGTGGCAAAAGGTGGAGGGCGTGATCAGTGGTAGCCCCCTGATTGTGGAATGATCTCTCCACCGAGGTCTGCGTGGTGCCAACATTGTCATCTTTTTGGTGCCAGTTAAGATAGTCTTCTACTCCCAAGCATTGATAGCATATGAATGGGGTTTAATGTCAGTTGTTTTATCAGGTCCTAGCATCTCATTATAACTGTCTTTAACTGTTTAAATTGTTTTTAAATTTTGCATGTTAACATTATTATATTTGTTTTGTAATTTTTGTGAACTGACCAGGGATCTCCAACTATTGGGTGATACAGAAATAATAACAATAACAATTCTACAGGTCCTCACACTCTTCCTCCTGGAAAACGGGCTGCTGTCAGTCCAGGAATGCTGGCTCAGAAGCAAGCACCTTTGCCAAATTAACAGGAGCACAGCATGGGTAATGGTTGATCTTTGTTTTAAATAGTGGAGTGTACTCATAAAATTTCCAGGAAAGGAAAAAGGGGCTTATTGTTACTGAAGGCTATCCGAAGTAGGGAGGCAGAATGGGAAAGCAGTGGTGAGCCAAATATAGCTGTACAGACAGAAAGGCAGGAAGAGATGAAAATGGATCACGGATGTCAATATACTGAAATATCTTGAAAGAAGAAATATTTTTTATGTATCGTTGGTCTGCTGTGATGAGCAGGGTACATCCTTAGCACTAGATTAGATCCAAAGAAGGAAGATAAGGAATTTCTAGACCATGATAGAACATCCACTCATAGAAATGCAGTCAGTTTCAAGGAGTGAGATGACACGTGTCTGCCAGAAGACCATTTCTGATTGCATGGTTAGTCCAGGAATCCAAAAGCAACTATACTTTTTAGAAAACTAAGTCAAAGCTATCTACTGAAAATGATACTCTTCTCTCCATTTTAATTAATAGAGGTTGAAAGTGGCAATCAAGCCCTGTCACCATAAGACAAAACTGAAACAATCTGGCAACACTTTTGGTGTCCCATATTGTTTGTGGTTGGTGAAAACAGGTAGCTGGACCTTGACTTTTGGTATAATGAGTAACTGTATATACTTTTTATTATTTAGATAAAATGTCCAGTATAAATGCTTGCTGATGTCATAAGGCTACTGCTTTCCCCCCTAAGGCAGGGATAACCTGTCCTATTCTCTAATATAGTTTGGGCATTTGGAGGAGGGCTTAGTTTCTTGTTCTCTGTTATATTGTCCTTCCTCTCAAGTTCAACATTCTGATGGTATCTCTCTTAACCTTGCAGTGGTGCAGATAGGCAATTTAAGACCGCCGACCTAATGGTCATATGGGTTTTCCCTTCAGACAGTCATCTGCATTACTTCAGTTGTGACGCACACAACTAATATTTCTTTTCTCCCCCACCCCACATCATTCCATGATCTACAATTCACTAGAACAATCAACAGCAACAATTCCCCCCCCTCCAAAAAAAGAAGAAAGACAGAAATACTCTTAGCATGTGTTTTAATCTCACTTAAACCATGGCACTGTCACGACTATAGGAATAACATTGTGTTTGCTACTTCTGTCCTGATGTTAAACACATTTATTTGGATTAAGCACCATTTTGTTGTAGAAAAGGATAATATATTTGAAAAGTAAAACTCATAAAAGGCAGATCTGTAACCATGTCCTGCCAGCCACCCCATCTCTCAAATTCTCTAAAAAATAAGAAGAAAGGCTGCCGCAGTGAGTAGCATCAGCCAAGCTGATTGGGGCAGTGGGCCTGTGTGCCCCATGGTCCAGCCCTAGCTGCATCACTGTGGCCTTGGCAGCAAAGCAATTAGGGAGAAGGCAAACAGACTAGACAACAGTTCTTCATGGGCCTTTTAAACAGCAAAGCAGTGGACTCGCACCTGCAAGTGTGGAAATAAAGATGTCCATGAGGTTTGTATCCCTTGAAAGCAGCCTGGGCTGCCTTGAGGCTGCATGATCTGGGATCAGGTTATTTGGGGACTTGCCTTCTTCCACTCGAACATGTATCTCATTGCCATCTGAAGTGCAGCTGCTGTGACACAAAATATGACCTTTTCAAGAGCAAAACCAAGGTTGTAGAACTCCCTCTCTAGAAAAGTTCATTTTGCTCCATTCCTGATAATATTTCAAAAGACTATAAAAACTGTTTTTTAAAAAAATCCACCAAGTGTTCTTATCTGTTCTTAGCTCTGCTCTTAAGCTATTGTTTTGTTTTGTAACAAGCTTTTATTTTTTGTAAGCTGCCTTAGGGGTTCTGTTGACCTGAAAGATGGTGTATATTTTTTTAATAAATAAATAAATAAATAAATAAATAAATAAGAATATGTTAGGTTTACATGCAGCCGTCTGACACCAGTTTTCAACTCCTATACCTGCAGCTGTATCCATTATTACTACCTTGGTGGCTATATATAAGAAAAATAAATAGGTTATTGTTCTAAGGCTACATCTAATAAATGTATGTTCATTATATCTTATACCCTTTCAAATATTTCTTACAAACAGTTTTGTGTCTGGCAATCCTCTAGTGATCACCAATAGCTTAAAATGGCAGAATCAAAGCAAATAGTCTAAAGAAATACTACAAAAAAAAGGAGGGGAGAGAAAAGTAGAAGTTGTGTAGCGTCACATCACTGCTTTTACTTTTTCCTGCCAAAGGAAAGATTCTAAAAGGAGAAAGTAGTCTAAAATAAATATAGTTTAATAAGATTATATTTCCTAGCTGACACCTCTGCACCTAACTATATCAGCTACTAAAATTTGCCTCCAACTAATACATTTTCTGTGCCTTTGTGTCTTTGAAATGCTAATGAACTTGTCACCTAGCATAGCCTGACCTGCTTCTTGCCTTGCCCATTTCAGATTTCTGAACATTTGCATTTACCATTCCTTGTCTAGCTGCTCTGCATCTCATTAAATTTTCAAGATATATGGAATAGGGCCCGGTGGGAGCGAGGTCTCTTGAATCATCCCAAATTTTTTAGTTTAATTGTATTCCTTATTGAAGACTTGAAATACTTATATCAACTTCATTTAACAAAAATGGTTCTTAAATTCTGCACCAGGCCAACTCGTGTCAGGGCCAAACTCGATGGTCCATAGGAGAGGTTGTTGTTTAACTGGAAAGCGACATTGGAGACTGCCAGTTTGTGGGTCGTGAGGTGGTGGATCTCCATGTCATAAATCTGGTCAAAATTTGCTTTTGCCAAGCTAATCCTGTGCCTGCAAGGGGAACACCATCATAATTTTGAGTGGTAAAATGCCAGGAAGAAAGAGGATTAAGCAGCCCCCAACCCTTGGCTCTTCATCTCAGCCTCCAATATTGCTTTTTAGTAAAGACAATAACAAAATAAGTAAGGCTCTGTTTATCATCCTCAGGCATGAGTACTACATCCTTTTGTGTATTTAGCCTCTAACTTGATTCCATTATTTGTTCATTAGATTTCATAGTGATTTTACCTGATATTTTCCCATCTTCTCCTGGCCAGGCTATGCTGATTTCTTTGCTATCTCTATATCAGTGAGCATTTCTCAAACCTAATTCTGCAAAAACTGAGCTGTTGCTTCCTCCTCCACTCTTCTTATTCTCAGGCTTTTGCAATGTCACTTTCTGTTGTACTCCAAAATGTTGCTTTTCTTCTCAGGTTGCCATCCTGGAGTACTCCTCCTCCCTTCTCTCCCTCTCTCTCTATACATACATATAGTTAATTACATATGCATATAATTGTGTTATTATTTTTCACATACAGTTCTTATTCTTCCTGATTATACTCACCACTCTGTCATAAATGTTATATAATGCTAACCTTATTTTACATTTGCTTGTCAAATCATATTATTCCATTATTCCACATCCTGTTTCTTCTCATCTGCCTTTTAAGCTTCCTGCACTAGTTCAATTGCATCAGTGGTCTTGTTCATTTTTGTACTTTTCTTACTTGATATGCTCCTCTTGAATTCTTGCTTTATGGGTACTAATCATCTAGTTATTCTTAGGATTACCTTTCTGTTTCCTGTCTGAATTCCTCTCCCTTGTAGCTCCCTACCACTGAAATACTCTCCTGCCATCCATTCTTCTCTATTGCTACATTCAAGTACTGCCTGAATATATGTTGATTGAACCCCTTTAGCTTTTACTTTACCCTAGATTTCCTTAATATGTTTGTCTTTGGTTTAGATCAACCTTTCCTAACCTAATGCCCTCAAGATGTTTTGGACTTCAACTCCCATCAACTCGAACCAGTATGGTCAGTGGTCATGAGAGCTGGGAGTTGTAATCCAGAACATTTGGAGGGTTGTGGGAAGTCTGGTTTAGACTGTAAGCCAGTGATTACAGCTTCTTTGATTCATTTATTTTAATCTTTGTTGAAACATAAGATTTGCCACCAGCTAGTGTTGAGCAGCATCAAACATAAGTCATGCTATTTCCCCCAAGTGGAAAATACCTTGGTTTATTTCTGAGTGAATCTGAATTTGGCCCTGTAACAACAACAACCCAAACTTTTCCTTCCAATCCATCCAAACGTCTCCCACTTCTCTCATTTAAATTGATAGAGCAGCAGCAGTAGTGGTGGTGCTCCAGCTGTAGTGAGAGGGAATCTCTCTTCCCTGTCTGGCACACGATGTGCTTTATAGTAACACAATATCCATATGACATTTGGGAAAGGTAGTTTGCCAAGGCATGCTAACGTTGCAATAGTTTTCTGGGAGCTACATTCCCCCAAGAAACACTAGTGTTTTTTTTGTCCTTACTTGCTCTTACATAGTGCAGCAGAAGTCAGGGGAGTTGGAGAGACCTTCCTTCTTTTCCTACCCTCTGGCTGGAGCACTGCTGCTGCTACCCTGGGAGAACAAACCAAGATTTCTTCTCTGGCTCAGTTTTTATTCCAGGTTGGAGAAGAATTTTGGTGCCCCTAATACACACCCTTTCTTTGAGAGAAAATTATCACTCTCCGAAGGTCCTAGATACAATGAGCTTTGGCAACATTTTATGTTATTTTATCTTGAATTGTATGACTGTTCTTTAAGCTTTTATTGTCTTTTTTCCCATTTTTAAGCTACCCTTTAAATATTCATATTGAAAAATGGCATGTACATTTTCAAACAAAATGTTATTGTTGTTTTTGTACAGCAACCCCACTGGCTTTCAGCACTGTATTTATAAATAAATTGCCACCATCATGAGCTTTACCATCTGTGAGTTCTCTCCTTGAGAAGAATACATCAAATAACTTCTTTAAATGTTCTATCCAAGCTGCCTTAGAGATCATTAATGGAAAGGCAGAATTCATTCACCTTTTAAACAAGCGAAGGTACAATGTACCTGAAGACTCAAGGAAGAAACTACATATCCCCTCTTGAACAACATAATCCTATCATAAAGTAGAAAAAACACTGAACATAGTTTTGCCAGAAGTAAACACTTTTAAATCCCTTTACTTTCAGTGTGGGAGGAGAGAAAATAAGGAGTTAAATTTATTTCTTTATTTATTATATTTCAACCCACCCAATAATCAATGTTCTCTGGGCAAATTAAAACAGTTAAGACTTGAGTTTTAGATTTTTTTTAAAAAAGTTCTTGGAATACCATAATTATAAAAACATGAAGAAACTCATGACGAATTGAATTTAATATATCAATACAGTATGTATTAAAGTATAAACAAGTTAGTTAGTAGTATGTGTTCTCACAATATGTCATTTACTAGCATGTAACATAAATATGTGTTGAAAACTCAACAAATCTTTAAAATCTATCCTATATACAGCACTACTAGTTTTTATTCTGAAAGTATCGTTGCCAAAAGCAATATGCTTTCACACTTAAGAATTAGAAAAAACAAATTATGCCATAATTATTATTTATAGCCTTGTGTCTGTTATTTATACAAATATGGTATTCACTTTTTAACTTGAAGGACTGTTAGAAGGAGAATATATTTAAAAATAACATGTTATGGAAATGTTTTTGGTAGATTGCTCATATAAATTCAAATATCTCAATTTTATTTGCATAAATATTACATTCAGCTCTATGGAAAATTATTGAAAAGTATTAAATGTTTCAATAGCTTTATAGGTAAGAATACTAATGATTCTACATTAAACAAAAGTGTATAATGGTCAGATGCTATGACTTACTGCATCAGCAAATAAGTCACTTGTATGGCATGTGTCATGGAACATGTCATTGTGCAACATGTTGTGGCATGCCATGGAACATGTCATCATGCAACAATACTTTTGGGCAGAAGCATCTATCTAATACTTTGTTTCTGGGCATGAAAGAGTCATCAGATTGCACTACAAAAATTCAGGACAAATCAATCAGAGTTCTGGACAGATCATGAACAATACTGGGAAAATTCTGAGGCAAAGTGGGATAGTGATAACAAGGCAAGAAAGTCTAAGTAGATCTTTTATTCCTTTTCATTCAGAAACCAAAGAGCATTAATTTTATTATACATTTAATATAGGCCAGGGAACCAGATTGAAGGGTCAAGTCCTTTCACCTCCTCAGCGAAGAGCAAAGAATATACCTGATTAAGGGCACATCAGATGTGCTCCAGCTAAGATTGCATTGTGTCTATATTCCATTTGGGAGAATCTAGCAAAAGTTATGGCTAAAAAAATCAATTGAATTAAAATGCTTATTTAAATTGTCTATACCATTTGTTTTTACTGTATCTATCTGTTATCCATTTAGAGTCCTAGCTGGAAACATAGATATGATTGATTTCAAATTGCCTCCAGTTTATCATTAACAATTATGATTTTTTGGAATTGCATTCCAAAAAAGTTATTTAACACAAAAACTATTGGAATACATTGGACCCTTATTTTTTAAAACATAAAAGGAAATCCTCTTTGGGCTATTAGAGAGACACAGAGCATGAGAAAACAGAAGAGAAATCAAAACAGTGACTTAAAATGCATAGGTAAAACACTCAGTTCATAACAGAAGCAGAAACAAAATAGAAACCGAAAGTGAAATACTGGGTTCATAGTAAATGATAGAAGGGCTCTAGTGTACTCCAATTACCCTAAAACAACATTAAAAATAAGAATTCAGTATAGCAAGCTTGCCCTATGAGCATGTTAACCCATGTGTCAAGATTAATAATAATAATAATAATAATAATAATAATAATAATTTTATTTATAACCTGCCTCTCCCTCCGGATAAGGCAGGGAACAACAATAAATATAAACATAAGGACCACAAAATAGATAAAATATTAAAACACATAAAAACTAATACAGCAATTAAAAACATCTTAAAATTCAACTGGGTAGGCATGCCGGAAGAGATCAGTCTTCACGGCTCTGTTAAATTCATGAAGACAGCTAATTTGTCAAATCTCCTCCAGCAGGCCAGTCCACAGTCTGGGAGCAGCAGAAGAGAAGGTCCTGTGGGTAACACTCGTCAGCCTAGTTCTGGCTGATTGGCTGTCATTTGGAGCGATGGATCCAGGAGTACCCCCAAGCTGTGAACACAGTCTTTCAGGGGGGTGTAACCCCATCCAGAACTGGGTGACACACCTCCAAACCCAAGTTGTGGCCTTTGACAGCAAGCACCTCCATCTTGCCTGGATTCAGCTTCAGTTTGTTTTTCCTCATCCAGCCCATTACCGCCTCCAAGCATTCATTCAGAGGAGACACACTCTCCTTAGCTGATGATGTTGTCGAAAGCATAGAGAAATATATTTGGGTGTCATCAGCGTATTGATAGCACCCCGCCCCATGCCTCCGGATGATCTCTCCCAGCGGTTTCATATAAATGTTAAACAGCATCGGGGAAAGGATGGCACCTTGTGGTACACCACATAGCAGCTCCTTCTTTGAAGAGCAGCTATCCCCAAGCATCACCATCTGGAGCCTGCCCGAGAGGTAGGACTGGAACCACTGAAGCACAGTGCCCCCAATTTCCAATTCCCCCAGGCGCTCCAGAATGATACCATGGTCGATGGTATCGAAAGCCACTGAGAGGTCCAGGAGTATGAACAGGGACACACTCCCCCTGTCAATACTCAGGCATAGATCATCCACTAAGGCAACCAAAGCGGTCTCAACTCCGTATCCTGCCCTGAAGCCGGTTTGAAATAGGACTAGAAAATCAGTGTCATCCAAAACTGCTTGGAGTTGGAAGGCAACCACCCTCTCGATCACCTTGCCCAAAAATTGAAGATTTGATACTGGCCTGTAGTTATTAAGGTCCAGGTGGTCCAGGGAGAGTTTTTTTTAGAAGCGGCCGTACTACCGCTTCTTTTAAACATGATGGAAAACTCCCCTCCCTGAGAGATGCATTAATAATAAATTGTAATTGTGATATAACTGCATCTCCTCCCTGGGCGACCAGCCAGGAAGGACAGGGATCGAGAGGGCAAGTCATCTTCCTCACTCGTCCAAGCAGCTTGTCCATGTCCTCGGTACTCACCAATTCGTCCTTCCCGCTTCAGCTCCCTGAGGTCTTCTGAATACCAGGGTGCCCAGTTAGAAGTGGGTCGGAGAGGACGTTTGGGGGCAATTGTGTCGATAGCCCTAGTTAGGTCTTGATTCCATCTATTAAGCATGGCTTCTACAGGATCGTCGACGATACCAGCCATAGAATCCTGTAAGGCTTTCTGGAATCCAGAAGGATCCATCAGCCTTCGAGGACAGACCATCTTAATAGGTCCGCCACCCCTGCAGGGGAGGGTGGTAACCGTGATACTAACCCTGACCAGAAAATGGTCTGTCCATGACAATACGGAGATAAAGCCAACTGTAGATTAGTTCACATTTCCAAATTACTGTTATCATTTATGAAGTGCCTAAAACAGCTAGGCATGTGTGTATGTACAATCAATGAAACTATAGGCTTTGCTGGGAGGCTTATAATGTGACAGGACATGTTAAGGAAGGTGGGTAAAAGGAAAATCTAGGGTCAGTCAGAGAAAGTGATATGTCCAATCTTATAGAGATTATTCTGTTTGGTAAGAGAGGAGAGGAGAATGGATGTGCATCTGCTACAGACAATGCCCACATATCAAATCAAAGTGAGCTAGTTCGGGGCATTCAGACATCCTCTTCATTGAAGTGGGTCTTCTCCAAAGTGTTCCAAAATAAAATGGTGGTGCTTTCAAATCTTTCTGACTTGCTTTGTAAGGTTATTTTTTTCAGATTTTCCTCTGGCCAATTGTCACATTTCTGAAGCTCCCTCAAGCTCTCTGTAAAAGGAAGATATGAAGTAGTGAGGAGGGAGAGAAGGGGTGTAGTTTTTTTTATTAACAGCTGTAGTTTCCAGCCAAAAAAATACTTCTCCAGGCCTATTTTTTGATAGGAAGTAACATATAAGAAGTTGTTCCAATGTTTTCAGAAGGGATGGTGCCTCGCTCAAGGCCCCTCCCCCAAACCTTGCCCTTCAGAGCAAGTAGGGAGAGGAATTAGCTCAGGCTGTTGATCTAAGATTGCAGCAGGAATTTCCCTGAACTTTGCTTGCCTCCCAATTGAATGGACAAATGGTATGTTAAAGGGAATTCCTGCTGTTATCACCAATCAATGAATGGAGATAACAGTGGGGATTCCCTTAAGAAGCCACCCACCATCCAAATCGGAAGGGCAAGTGCAGTGCTGTGTGTCTCTGAGAAATAGTAGAGTGGCTTATTTCCCATGTTATGAGTGCTGGGGAGATTTGTATAACTAATCTTGCCAGCATGGTTTGCCATGTCATGCTAACCTGGCAAGGGTGGCTTCTTGGCACAGTTAACAAGGCACCCAGACACTATGGGCTGGTTTTGAATTCTGAAGTTGCTTGTTAACTTGTTGGCTGCACTGGCGAGGGTAATTATGCAAAACTCCCTGGCATGTAACTAGCATAGGTGGCAGCCGAAATGAGCCACGATGGCTTATTTCCTCCTCCAAGATCGTATGGATAGGCTCATTGTTGTGTTCTTCATTATGTGTATATGTGACTGTGTCTCCATCTCTCTCACACAAGTATAAACACACACACTGTTATAGTGTACATAAGCACTACTTTAGTGTATACTTTCACATTTCTGAATCATCAATTCAATGAAGGAGTGTGAGCAAGCTTGTCTAGCGCCAAGGCAGTTTTTGGGAGGAGACGCAGAGGTGGCAAGATTTGCATGGTTTCCTGAACAAAGTTTCATTGGTTAGCGTGTCATGCAAATCCAGATTGTGTTTTTCAGGGTGGGTTGTTTTTCCCAAACAGCCCACTCTGGGAACCCACAATGCGGAATGGGTTGTGTTACCCATGATGGGTTAGCATGTTGTGTGCCAGCCCATTGTGGGAAAGGTGATCAGGCAGCGAGCTGCTCGGCAAGAGTGGCACCCCCCCCCGTCGCTCTTGCCCAAGGTGCTGCCCATGCCCTTTAACCTTGCTTGTGACAGCCCCTTCACCCCCATAGATCTCCTCTTCCTGGGTTCAATTGCAATCTTCGTCGCATTCAGAGCCCTTTTTTATTATTAAAATGGGACTGCAGAATTTTTTAAAAGCCCAAAATGAAGGGGGAAATCCAAGCCTTAGCAAGGACTGTGATGGCAACGCAGTCCTTAGGATGGCTTGAATTTCTCCCCACCCCAATTTTTCAAGCAGAGCACCTTTAAATTGCCATGCAAGGCAATGGAAGTGATGTCCATTGGCTTGCATGGGGATTTAAAGCATGCCCTGCACAAAAGACACACCTTTTTATGGCAAGGAGAGGGTGCTGGGGCAGGGAGTAGTGGGCAGTGTGGAGAACCCCCAATCCCCCCACCGCAGCACAACTTGGAAATCCGCAGGGGAGTGGGTGATTTTAAAGGGTTGTAGGTGTGGGGAAGGGGTTACAGCTACCCACTTCACTGCATGTTTCCTATTCATGGGGGGGGGGGGCTTGGGGGACCCTACATAGCCCCACTCTCCCCTGGCACTCCCTTCCTTGCAATAAAAAATCTCTTCTGTTCACAGGATGCTTTAAATCCCATTGCAAGCCAATGGAGATAACCTCCATTGCCATGCATTAGGATTTAAAAAAACAATTTGAAGAAACAAATAAGCATGTATGTATGTATGTATGTATTTATTTATTTATGGTTTCTTGGTGCTATGCAGGTACGCAGTAGTGGGAAACCAAAAGATGCCAGCTTGCCCCTCCCTTGCACCCCTGCATGCTTCCCCTGCGTGCTGTCAGATATCAAAAGTGACAGCTGTCAAAAGCAAGGCAGAAACTGTGAGCCCTATGGAGAGGTAGGAAAGTGCCCCATTTCTACTGAAGAGGTGGAGTGCCCGGCATCAGGAGGGATGGGAGGCGGTGCTCTTTTGTGCAAGATCAGAATGAAGAAATGATTTAAAAAAAAAAAAGGATGGGGGAAGTAGTTAACCAAGTGTAGGACACATTCTGGGGTGCTGGCCCATCCTGGTGCTTAAGACTTTTATCCTTTCTCCCATCCCATGGGATGCCCCTTCATGCCAGGGTGAGCCAGGACCAAGGGAGAAGATCACACACTTGTCCCCTGTCCCCCGAACTGGGAGGCAATGTTGTTTTTTGGGGGAAGGGCATGTGGGACAGGGGGAAAGGTGTGCTCAAGTATGGGTGCTCCTTCACCCCAGTACAGATGGGAGATCCACAGTAAGTCCCAGATTCCCTGGAATGCGGGCTGGAGGACTGAAGGGCCAATAGGGAAATAACAGGGAAACGGGAAACAACCACCCAAGGTGGATTGTTTGCCTGATTGTGTGGTGGGTACATTAGCCACTCATGGTGGGTTATTTGCTAAACAACCATGGGTTAGCATGATTTGTGAACAGGCCTGAGTTCTCTTCTCACCCCCCTCACCCCCGCTCACACAAAAATAACTTGGAAGCTCCCTGCAGAAAAACTCTACAATGTTTAGTCTGCAATTGTGTAGGTTTTATCTCATCAGAAAAGGATACTACGGCTGCAGATGTCATAATAATAAAATAAAAAGATAGATGTGTCTTTTAAAAAGAACACACGCATCCCACAAAATTAGAGCCCCTTTGCATAACAATCACTGGACCTATTTGTCTGGAATTTTGTAGACTTCATCTATTCAGAATAGATTGCTATGGCTGAAAATGATACGTTCGACCAAAACCCAAAACCAAAACAATACATAAACATAGTTTTGTGCCACATGTGTTTAATAGCAACATGTACTAGGTTTAAAATGTGCTTTTACTGACATTGCAGGTGCTAAAATATTAAGTTTGACTTTACTCTGTGCATGACTTCTATGGACATTCGCAATAAAATTTCTAATAATGCAAAGTGACTGCTTCCACTCTTATAGAGCTTCGTCTCATGTTGGCCTTTAAATCTGTAAACTTAAAAAAAGAATAAATATGATAAACAGCACAGGCAGTCTAAACTAGGGATAGATTAATTTGTCAAATTTGATTCCACTTAGTTTCTCATTTGTTCTACATTAAGTTTGTTCTGTCCTCTTTCCATGTCAGTTTGCAAATTTGTTTAAGTCTGCATGAAAATATGTACATACTTTTGTTGGCATTAATCTGAATATATGCATATTTGTTCCCATTTTTCTCAATATAAGCATTTTTCTAAGTATTTTTCTAAATCTGCATTATTTTTGGAAGCAATTTTGTCTAATATAATGCAGTGTTATGCATACCCTCCCCTAATATACACTCTTTTGTGCACATTTCCCTATTATATGCATGTGTATATACAGTTTTTGATTTGCAAATTGCATTGTTAAATTTGGGTAAGTGTGCATATTGCTGTATCATTGCATTCCAGCCGATATTTAGGCTTGGAAAGTGGGAATTTAGTTAAGTTAGCTCGATAATGTGAATATAATGAATTTTTCACCCAACCCTAGTCTAACAAGGTGTCAGACTAAGTAGTTGCCTCCATCGTTGCCTATAGTTTACAACTTGAGTTATTTTTATTTCTTCATTAAAAATAATTGTGCCACATGTGTGTTTCTATAGCCTTTAATTAAAAGAAGTTGAGCAACAAAAGAGTGGTGGCATAATAAACAATTCATGATATAGAGCATAATTGGTGCCCACTGGGGAATAAAGTAATTGTTTGGTGCTGCTCTATCAAAATGCATGTCACAAGGACATGCATTATAAGTAGCAAATAAGCTCCAAGACCAAATTGTGCTAAAAATTCTAAAGAGCCCTCTCCACTGTCAGAGCTACGTTGGGGAAAGTTCAGCTGAAAAGCTCTAGAAAAGATTACAACCATAGCAAAATTACGACTATTTACATTTTGTGGCAATGGATGCAGCATATGATTTTCTGCAATAAGCAATTAGTACAAAATTGAGGAAGGAGTGGGATGGGTTACCAGAGATAACCTTAACAAGAGACATATCACCTACAGGACAGAATAGAAGGCTCAATCCAATTGAAGTTTGTTGTGCTTAAACCTTGAAAGGGTTAATTAAATCACTGCACTTTAAGTTAGTTGGGACTAACTTTTCTACTTGATTGCAGTGGCATGTAAGGGTGGAAGGTGCTCAGCCTCTTCTGGAAGGGTTGCACTCCCCTTAAAGGAGTAGGTTCATAGCTTGGGGTTTCTCCTGGAGTCATCACTGTCGTTTGAAGCTCAGGTGGATTCAGTGGCATGTAGTACCTTCTACCACCTTCGCCTGGTGGCCCAGCTATGTCTTTATCTGTACAGAGATAACCTGGTTTCAATTATCTGTGCTCTGGTAATCTCTAAATTAAATTACTGCAATACACTCTATGTGGAGCTGCCCTTGAAGACTGTTCAGAAGCTGAAGTTTGTTCAAACTGTGGCAGCCAGATTAATAACTGGTACCAAGAGGTCTGAGCATCTAACACAAATTCTGACCTGCTTGCGTTGGCTGCCTGTATGTTTCCAAGCCCGATTCAAGATGCTGGTTTAATTTATAAAGCCTTACATGGCTCAGGAACACAGTATTTGACAGAGTGCCTCTCTTGACCTAAATCAACCTGGCACTACTATAAACATCTGAGGCCTTGCTCCACGTGCCATCTCCAAGGGAAGCTTGGAATGAGGTGGTAGAGGAGAGCCTTTTCAGTAGTGGCCTGTCAATTATGAATAATTTCCACTATGTTTCCAAGCATTTAGTGGAATATGATGGTGCATTAATGCCAGCTGTCTTAATAGGTCTAATATTTTACTGAAATTGTTTTTAGCGGTTTAAATTGTTTTTAAATTTTGTATAGTTTGTATGTTTTAATTTGTGAATTGTGAACCACTCTTTGTGAATTGTGAACCACTCAAGAGATTTGGTTATTAGATGGTATGGAAATGAAATAAAATCAATAAAGCATAAATAACTTTATCTGGATTAGACAGCTTGCTTCCCAAAATTTCAGTCTACATAAGGTAGGCAGTGGGGTGGACTATGCGTGTTGTTGAAATGTTGTCCTGATGCATCTGTATGCCTGTTATCATAAGTTATATTGACAACGGTTTTCAAATTACATGAAAGGAAAGCTTGGTGTGTCATTTTTCATGAAGATCACACTTGCTCACTTTTTCTCCCTTCACTACATATTTATGTTTGGCTTGTTTCAGTGCCATTTTTTTCAGCTGCCCACTGCATGAAACCAGTGGAAGAGCATTGCCCTCATTCTGAGTTGGCTTTTTGATTACTCCATATAGTTAGAACACTGATTCCTGTCCTCAATCTGACATTATGAAGCATGCTATTGTGAGTAATGGCACCACTGCCATTATGGGTGAACACTTCATCTCTGTTCTTTCCCTTCCCCAAATAATCTCTGGAGTTCAATTTTAGCTGATCCATAATTTGTAGTTGTTTTTTTAAATGTCCCCCTCCCCCATTTACAGATCTTAAACCGTTTTCTCCAATCACAGAGAAACAGACACTGTAATTAGCATTTTAGAAGCAATGGCTCTGAATTGATTGGTGTATGCTTCCCAAAAGCTGTGTAAGCTCCCCAGTATTATACATATAATTTTTGTGAAAAGATTCTTTTAAACTAACTTTTTTCTCCCCTACTCTTTTTAAAGACGTTGCATAATGATTGATCTTAGATAAGCTTGGAAGGCAACCCTCAGTTTCCGTTTTCATGACAAATCTAAGAGCCTAATGATTATATTTGCAAGAGACATTAATTCTGCGATGAGTATAGGGTATTGAAATCAAGGCCTTCACAGTTAGAATTGCATTAGTGAGTTTTTATAGGCTAATTAAACTATTTGTGTATTCCTTCCAGTTATTGTAGGAGTTTTAATGGTATGCTACTGATTGGGGTTTAAAGTTCAAAAGACCATGTGGTGTAATTATTTTTGGTATCCTATTATATTAGGCCTTTCCTCTTTCATATAGTGAGGTTATGTTCTTTTCTCTAGTGAGCTTATATGATAGACAAAATGTCAGGCATAATTAAAATGAATGATGGTGGAAAAGTAGCAAGAATTCTGTAAGCTTAATATGAAACAATTCTCTCTGGACACTGGGAACTGAGTATTTTTTTACTTAGATTCAGAATAGGCATCTTGAGTGTTTGAGTTCTAGTTTGACAGTGTTGTGCTGCTTTAGCACCCTGATTTATTAGTTTGTGGTAAAGAGGTCAGGTGCATACAGCTTCTCACTGGCAAGTCTTCTCTTACAGCTCCCTGCATATTGGTTTTTTTTTGTTTTTAGAAAAGATTGTGCCCCTTTTAAAATCATCATATTGAACAGTTTGTGAAATAGTACCTAAGGCCTTTGACAAGGAGATGCAAATTATGCTGGGATAAATATCAAGAATGGATTTTACTTTGTAAAATTAGTGTTGTGAGTAGGAGGGGCAAGGGGCTATATATGGTGCAATCCTATATATGCCTTTTTGGAATTAAGGCACACATGGTTTAATAGGGCTTACTTCTAGATCAATGGCCTGTTTTGTTCTCTACATTTTAACAATTTTGGCTGAAGATTAAAGATCTTGAGTCCTGTCCAAAGGTTTGAGCATGATTAACTGATTTGTTTCCTTTGTTGCTTTGAATGGAAGATCCACTGGTATGTTACAAATCTGTTTTGAAATTGAGATAATTTTTTTTTTAAAAAAAAGGTTGTTGTAAAGCATAGGGGGTTGTTGTGTCCTGTTTGAAAAATGCAAATTCAAAGTTTCCTTGATCATATGGGATTAGTTGCACAATTCTTTGTTTCCAATAAAATATATACTGGGCTGACTACTACTGTAGAATTGGAATAGCCAGCTGACAGCAAATGGGTCGAATGCAACCCACAAAGCAATTTTATATCTCCCAAGCAAATTAAGGAGTTTGCTTTCAAACACTTTGAAATTCCCTGGTGATATCTTAATGGCAAAGCCCTTTCTATAGGTGGTTCCAGCTGTTCATGACCACTCCATGCCACTGTTCAGAAAATTTATTGGCTCTGAAAAATACAGATGCTTGCTACATTGGTTTAACATTATGAATTGGAGGGCAGGGAAATAAGGGGAAATTCTTTAAAAGGCATGTTTTTATTTTAATTGTAAAGATGACAGAAGAGCAATAAAAAAACTTTGGACCTAATTGTACCAATTAGACATTAAAATAGCATGGATAACTTTATTAGTGCTTGAAAGAGTAAAAAAAGAAAAGAATATATATATATATATATATATATGGTTTTTGTACAGCAGGGCTCCTATGCCCTTAAACAGGCAAGATTAAGCAAATGAAGCCTGCTCCATTACAATCTCCATGAACTTTTACCTGTTAAATTCACAGGGAGTATGCTAGAGGGGGAGGGGAGATGTCCATTCTCAAAACTATGTTGAAAAAAAATCCACTAAAGAGTTTCACTATACACCAAATTAAAAATTAAAATGTTAGACATTGGATGAATGAGTAATCAGTTTATACATTTTGTTGTTGTTCAGTAACTTAGAATCTGCCCACACTCTAGCTTCTTGATAGTTGTTTTATCTAATGAAAGGACTTCATTGATACAATTGATTCAAGATCTTCCAAGGAAAACAAAATTGCTCAATTATACTCTCCAGAGAGGCTTAATTTGTCATTGTGAATTGCACTGGTCATTGTCTACTATTAAATGGAGAAAGGGAAAGGAACAAGTGATTATGCTCAGTGAACAGGCCATATTAAGTCAGCCCAAGGGTTCATAGCATCATACGCATTTTGGAGACGAAAAAAGACTTTGATAGCAGATATCTTAATTATCTGCCACTATCAGTTTGGAATGGCTTTTAAACATGTCCAAAGTATCTACCAATTTTTTCAGCAAGAGTGACAGCAATTTTTAAAGTAAGGATAAAAATGCAGCAGTGTTTCTGGAATAAAACTCTTGACAGACTATGATAAATTACCTTATTATACTTGTTCTCATGACAAATGTACTTGATCAGGGCTTCTGCTTGGGAATAGTTGAGCTTTTCCAGCAGCAAAGCTAAAAAGGAAATGAAAGCTAACTACTACTCAGGATAATAGATCAACACTTCCACTGACATAACATTTGGAACCTAACCAATTGTTTATGTCAATAACAAAGCATTTATGTGTACATACTGTGAAATGCTTGTGAACATATAACTTGACTTTTATAGTCTTTCCTTCACAGTCTTTTTTTTTTTTAAGTTGAGGCTACTTTTCATAGTACTCTGGTGTCATAACCCCCCTCCCAAAAGGTTGTAAGGATTGATTCAGACTTAATCATGCTTAGAGTAGACCTATTAGATCTCATTAACTTCAGTGGTTCTACTATAAGAGTGATTGAGTCTGGATTGAATCAATAGACAGTACCAGTCAACACTTCTTCAAAGCAATTCAAGAAAATGAATGTAAGTGTCCCCCACTGCCCACATGGCAATGCCTGCAGGAAAGGGTAATTGACAGGGTATACGTGAAGGACAGTGACCTCTGAAGCCTTGTAATTCTTGAGACTGTGTTATAACCAGTCCACAATAATAGAATTTTGACTAGATATCACATGAGATTTCAGGTGAAAGGCAGGAACTTGGCTTATACATGCATAATTCACACCTTCAGGAGTAGCCATTGGTAACAGATGGGCAAGGAAATCCCTTATTTAATGGCACAATCATTATTAATTTGCAGTAATAATCTTTTCATCTAAGAGAACAGTGAAGTCTTTAAAGAATCAACTGGTTTTATGAATTTGACTGAAGGTTAGTTTTGAGACATCAAAAATACATGTAATAGAAAGCATTGCCTTAAACCTTGCTAAATGAGAAATGAAATGTTTGTTTTCCAGTTGGGCCAGGCAGCAATTATATATACTGGATTCTCCAGGGTTCAAAATATGCTGTGTAATTGGGTGAAAAGCTGGTAGGGGTTGTTCCAAGTGACTAGTCACTGAACGGCAGGTGAACATTTCTGATCGATGGCTTTCACTGCTTAGCTTTTCTGTGCAAATGGAGTGAAGTAACAAAGAATATACATTGTGTACACAATTGCTACTCTTGGGATGTACTTTAAATACCAATTAAATACTAATACTTAAAATACCAAATTAAACGTTAGGCTTAATCAATTGGCCGTGGCTGGAGAAAATATTATAATGAAGCTTCACTTATTGATAAAGCATTTCTTTAAAATGCATTATATTGATGTTTCTGTTATGAATATTTTATCTGATCAGTCATCTATGAATATAAAGAGAAAGCAAATGAATACAGAAGTTTGTTTGCCTGAATGTAGTACATGGTAACGTTTACTAGTATGATGAAAGCTTGAATAATTTTTCCTTGCATTTTTTTCCTTGCGTAAGTCCTTTATTTATCTAACTTATTAAGTGTGCAGTCCTTAATAAGTTAAATAAATTCATAGGACTGGGCCTTAAGAACCTAAACAAGATTTCAGGAACATTCTTTCTAAAGAGAGTTTAGAAAGAGTTTAAAATACAGCCATAAATGATGTGTCAACAAAGCTAATTGAAGGAGTTTATGTGAGTCCAGTACTTCAGTTGTCAATTGCTTACTCTTGTTCTGCTTAATTTAGTTGCTTTGTGAACTTCAAAGTCAACTCAAAGTCATGCTCACAGAGAGAAGATTCATGTCACACAAACAGGTCTGACCAGTTCAAGTGATGTGAACAAATTTGACATTTGTGCTGCATGGAACACTAGTTCCTTACGCTTGTTCCAGACACAGCACACATGCAAGTAGTGTATGCATTAGTACAGTACTGATGTAGATTTTGTATGGCGTTTATTCACAGAAAAACAGAAAATTGGACTGGATGAAATCATCATTACTGTAAATTAGAATACAGTAATACTCCAAACACCATCTGTTCTGTGTGTATGTGTGTGTGTGAGAGAGAATGAGAGAGAGTGAGAGATCTACTCATTATAATATATTTAAAATGTTTTTTATAAGTATCATTTATTTTTGTGGTGTTCTTGAGCTTCAATCAATCAATCTTTATTTGCAGTCAACAGACCATTATTATAACATGTCCATTGCTCAGTGGGCACGGCTTGTGAGGGAAATTGGCCTTTGCAGTGGGGAAGAGGGGAATAAAGGCCTCACGTGTATGTACATGTGGGCCATGTGAGGCAGGGGTGGGACAGAACCAATAAAGGCTAGGCCATTAGGCCTCTCTGTCATTTTGGCTCCCTTCCCCTTCAATTCTTCTAGTATGGGACTTAGCCTTTCACTCCCTTTGTGGGGAGGGCTGAGTAGGAATTTTTCCTTCCCATTAGTGTGGTAAAGTTTTTACCTACTTCATACTGGAGGTGTTATTAGGGGGTGGATAAGTTGGTAATTTGTTGGCGGGACGTGCAGGAATTTGATATAGCAGAATAGGGACAGTGACCACTCTGGCACCTTTTGGTGATTGGCATGTCCGGAGTTCCTGCTCGTTGTGAGTTTTACGGCTCCTGTGTCAGGATATGGTATGCCTTTGGAGATCATCCTGCCTCATCTACTCAAAGTTCTATGACTTTCAGTGGGGATGACGTGGAGTGGTCTACCCAGACTCCTAGGTGTCATATAAGAGAGGGGCCGGGTTTACCCGACTCCTGACTTACAAGAGTGACTCGCCCATAATGCCAGCCTAGTTGCCTGATGTAAGGACATATTGATTCCAGCACTTTTCAGATGCGGATCCAGGAGGGGTTGAATATCCCATATTGTTAAATAAAGAGGCCCTAGTTTATCTCAACCTCTGGTGTCCATGTCTCTATTCCATACTTCCTTCTCCACTCGTAAGTAACTACACACACAATAAAAATACGTTAGTAAAAAGGAAAGATACAAAACCTGTAAAAATGCTAATCAATAAATTTAAAGAAATGTTCAAACATCCATGAGTGGTATAATGAGAATAGCCAGATTCAGAAATTTGGCCATTTGCTCAGGAATTTTTTATTTATTTATTTATTTATTACATTTGCATACCACCCCATAGCCGAAACTCTCTGGGCGGTTTACATAGGATTAAAAACAATTAAAAACAATATACAAAAATTAAAACAGCAAAAATATACAACATACACACAATCTGTATATTTAAAAACCACTACAACACTTCAAAAAAGCTACAAAAACAAAACAAAACAAACCCAGGCTCCTCAGATATTGCCAAATGCCTGAGAGAAGAGGAAAGTCTTGACCTGGCGCCGAAAAAATAACAATGTTGGCGCCAGGCGGGCCTCGTCGGGGAGATCGTTCCACAATTGGGGGGCCACCACAGAGAAGGCCCTTTCTCTTGTTGCCGACCTCTGAGCTTCCCTCGGAGGAAGCACTTGGAGGAGGGCCTTAGATGTTGAACGTAGTGTTCGGGTAGGTTTATGTCAGGAAAGGCGTTCCATCAGGTATTGTGGTCCCAAGCCAGCACCTTGAATCGGGCTCGGAAATATACAGGCAGCCAATGCAAGTGGGGCAGAGTAGAATAGACTTCTTCATAAGAGACTTAGGAGGCAAACTAGGGAAACATTGTATAATAGGACATATTAGGTCTTTCCTGGCCTCTTGGTAATAATAGGCTGACCATATGAAAAGGAGGACAGGGCTCATGTAACTTTAACAGTTGTAGAGAAAAGGGAATTTCAGCTAGTGCCATTTGTATGCAATTAGTTCCTGGTGAAATTCCCTCTTCATTACAACAGTTAAAGTTGCCGGCACTATACTAGACCATATACAAAAGAAGGCAGGGCTCCTGCAACTTTAACTGTTGTGATGGAGAGGTAATTTCACCAGGAACTAATTGCATACAAATGACACTGGCTGAAATTCCCTTTTCTCTACAACTGTTAAAGTTACAGGAGCCCTGTCCTCCTTTTCATATGGCCAGCCTAGGTAATAACTGCAGTAGAATAGAACATGCAAGATGGACTCCACCTTGGAGTTATTACAGGAGCAGCATCTATTATTCATTCAGATATTCTTGAATCTGCCTTCTAATAACTTTGAGGGGAGAACATTGAACCTTGCTAAGGAGAATGCCTTCCTATATTCAGGGATTGTTAGACATCCTGAGTATAGGCCAGGAGTGCCTACTATCAGCTTCAGCTGATAAGTCAGCTGCACCCCTTCCTGGAGTTGGAAGACCTAAAGACAGTAGTGCACTTGCTGGTAACTTCGAAACTCGACTTCTGCAATGCACTGTACATAGGGCTACCTCTGTGCCTACTCCAGAAACTTCAACTAGTTCAAAATATGGCAGCCAGGTTGGTCACCGATACACCTAGGGGTGACCATATTACACCATCTTTAAAATCGCTCCACTGGCTGCCAATTAGTTTCTGGGCGAAGTACAAAGTGTTGGTCATTACCTTTAAAGCCCTACATGGTTTGGGTCCAGGTTACCGGCAGGATCGCCTTGTCCCATACAATCTGCCCCACACGTTCAGGTCTTCTGGGAAGAACTTACTACAGTCGGACAAGACTAGGCTGACAACCGTAACAATTTAACAGTCTTTTAGAATTTAAGAAAGCTATAAAGGCTGTTCTCTTCCGGCAAACATATCCAGTGGAATTTTAGAATGTTTTTAGGATGTTTTAATGATGTTTTAATGCAGTTTTAATAATGTGTGCCATGTTTTAATCAGCTTTATGTATTTTATCATATTGTTGTTCCCTGCCTCGATCCAAACGGAGAGGTGGGTAAGAAATAAATTATTATTATTATTATTATTATTATTGCATTCCATCTTTGAAGGAGTGGCCTGGTAGACCTAATGGCTGAGGAGGACATGGTCCCCATTTGTATAATTAATATTATTTATTTTATACCCTACCTTTCTACCAGAAATGGCACTCAAGATGGCTTACAAAAACAATTTAAATGGATTAAAACAATAAAGTAAATTAAAATACAATAACTCATAAATTCAGAATAAAACCAGCAGCCTACCCATAGACCCACTTACAGGTCAAAGACCGTTTTAAATAGTGGTTTTTGCCTGCTGTGGGAAGGATAGCACAGAGGAAGCAAACTCCTTGGGAGTTCCAGAGCCTGGGAGTGGCCACTGAAAAGTCCCTCTCTTGCATCACCACCAAACATGCCTCTGATTGTGGCAGTCTCAAAAGAAGAGACTCTTCAGAAGATCTTAAGGACTGGGCAGGCTCATATTGGAGAAAGCGGACTTTCAGGTAGCCTGGTCCCAAGCCATATAGGGCTTTCTAGGCACCCATGCTCCCTGTAACCATCTCTGGTCTACAGTCTGGCTGCAGCATTCTTGGACAGCACAAGTTTTTGAACAGCTTTCAAAAGCGGCTTCGTGTTGAAAAATGGAATACACATGCAGTTAGAAATGACAGTACAAGCTCCTTTCCTAGTATCCAGAAGGACAATTTTTTGCGTCTGGCTCGCCTGGGCATGAAAAAGATGTTGCGGTGGGGGTGTGGAGACGGGCGAGAATGGGAGCTACCCATTGGTAGGCTCCCGGGTGGTTCCACCGCAGCTGGGAGGGGACTGAGTGAGTACTTATAGAACTCACCCCTCCCAGCGGCTTCTCTCTTGTTTACACCTCCCTCCCTCCCTCCCTGTAGGCAGTGTGGGTTCGCTGGTTGCTCATTAGGAGGGCCAAGTAGGAATTTTTTGCTCATAATCAGCTTTATGTTATGAGTCTTTTTGCCTACTTCACACTGTAAGACAGGTAAGGAGTAGTAATTAGGTTGATCTGGTTAATGCTGTTTCGGTCACAATTTAATGGCAGGATTGGGCGGGCATCCAGGAGTGTTTTGTTAGGGTCGGTGAGCATTCACAGGCACTGTTGTTGTGATGGGTAATGCCTGAGGCCCCCAGCTGTGAGCTTTACCGCGGCAGTTGGAGGGATAAGGTTTACCTTTGAGGCTAACCTTCGTCACCCACTCAAAGCTAAACGGCGCGAGGAGGCGTCGACAACGGAAGGCCTCCCTACCCCAAAAGGGGCAAGCCTGGGGGGTGGCATATGGAATCACGCCACCTCCCAGGTGGTGAATGGCTCACCCATAAATGAGTAGGATGTCTGCATAGGTTTTCCCATACTGCAGATCTATAATAAATCTGGCCCAGTTTTAAATCCATTTACATGTCTCGTCTCATTATTTCACACCCTACATTTCCCGCAATTTAAAAAATTACACTTTTTTTTAAACATCATAAAGTAATTGTTCCACGGAGTGAGCAATTCCCTAAGAGAAATTGTCTGCAACCCTATAGAAACTTACCTGGGACTAAGTCCCATTAAACTTCAGTGACACATTGAAATTGGTGGGACTGAAGTTAGCTATGACTAACCTAAGCCCCATACCATTTATTTCAGGGATCTACTTTAAGTATGATTAAGTCTTGATTCAACCCATTGTGCTGAGCAAATATTCTGATCTAAGGTCTGCCTGCTTTAAACCTAATAGCTATTTCTGTGTTTTAGTATTCTTATCCTGCTGTTTGTGTGTGATACTCACCATTTCCCTGTGACTTAGGAGGCTCTCCGATATTAATAAATAACTAATTACACCCAAAAACCTGCTAAGGTAGAATCACTGCCACCACTTCCAGTTTGCCATATTTTCCTGCCTGGGGCAGGAGCACCCTCTAACCTTTCTAAATCTTAACACAGGCATCACAGGAGAAGCCTGAGAAGGTGGAACCTCTAGAATCATACCACAGGATCCTCTAAATATTTAGAATGGAACATATGCAGGGTTTATATATGGAAAACAAGAATCAACATATAGAATATTTACTCAAGAGAACCAAAAGAACCAAACTGGCTACAATTCCTAGCCACACCAACTCTAATCCTGGGGCCATTTAGAGGCTAGTGCAACTATATTTCAGTGTGACAAAATAGGCTTAGATTGAATGTGCCACCTTCTCCCTCAGGTTAACTGTTTACTCCCAACTGACAAGTTCCAACCGTCAAATCCCAGCTGTCAGCGAGGCTGTGCTCTCTCCTGCTCCCCTCTGTGATCCTTCATGGAGGAGGGCTAGCTGCCAAATCTGCCAAGTTAGTTTGTTACAGTGTAACAGAGCCCAATCCTAATCATGCTCATATAGAAGTAGACCCTACTGATTCCAGTGGGAGTTACTTCCAAGTAAATATACTTAGAACTGCAGCCTGACTCAGGTTGAAATGTACTATTGTGTGTGTGATCTTGTGAGCTGGCTAAGCACAAATGACTGAACTGGTAATGAAGGAGAAGCTATGCATCAAGTGCTTCCATTTCCATAAAAGTCAATTCAGTATAGTGTGAGATCCTCAGTAATCTGCTTTGAAATAAAACAAGGAGCATGCATTGAATTTCCACTGTAGCATTTTTGTACTTGATACTCCTTTCAAAAGCTCCTGTCAATAGAAAAGTGGTGCGAACAAATCAGCCAAACACAGGAAGACACTTTATTCATTTGTCTATGCAAACTTTTGTCTTGACCTGAAAGTTCTTATCTGAAGGAGCTTGGGGGATGGAGCTGGGGAGATACTACATTAATAATTAACACATGCATTTTTGTCTACTCAGCATATTTTCTAACCATTTATATTGACAGGTCCTTAAATTAATCCAGTTTGTATGTTTGTGCTTCCTGTAAAACTGGTAGACATTTATGGCAGCATTTATTCTGTGGTTTTAACAATCCAATATTGTGGCTATTTAGAAAATCGAGCCTGTTATGAGAGAGCTGGCTACAGTATCAACATTTAGATATGTTTCAGGATAAGCATGAATCTTCTCACATATTAGAACTTTACTATACACTGCAAAAATAACAAAACAATGTATGGATTCTTTTTTTCTTTTTTTTTAAAAGTATAGTCTAAAAGTGTTATGCAGAGTGAGGACAATGATCCATTTTACTCACTTGTTGCTGCTGAGACATTGACAACAAGGCTTGATAGCAATGTCCCTCTACCTATCCATACCTGTGGATGTATCCAGTGTGGAATGGGCATGGCTGGCAAAACAGTTGAGACTGGGTTCATCCAGGATAGATTTGGAGCATAGGAGTGATGGAGGGGGAAGGAAAGGAAGGAAATGTTCCAATGTGCAAGCATGATGTTGAATAGAGACCCTGGTATTAAGAAGTATATCATCTCTAAACATTAAGATTTCAATTTCTGCTGTTTTTAGTGAGTTCTTCATGAAGACCAACTCTCTCTCTCCCCCCCCCCCCGGCTCACAATCAGTTTAATTGCTTATATAGCTATATAGCTATATGGTCCACATGCATGAAAGGCAACCTTGGACCAATAATAACTTCTTAATTCCCCTTATAAAATGGATGTAAAAAGGAATGGGTCTGGTCAGTCCCTGGATGAGACCTGGGAACTATTGTTTAGTGAACTGTTGCACAAGAGCTAGCAGAATGCACAACTGTAGTGTGTCAGAGGTTGTAGTCTATTTAGGGATGCACAGAGGTTGTAGTTTATTTAGGGATGCACAGCCTTTTTCGACAGGAAAAAAGGCATTCTACCATTCTTGAAGGATAATCAGGGATTGATCATTCTAACATTCATAAAATAAAAAATGTTTCACCAATCTTCCTGAAATTTACATGTGACAGAAAAAAACTGTTGGTTTTACATAACCTGAAAATTTCAAGAAGATTGGTTAAAGATTGAGGGAAGGAGGGCAGTTTAAATTAGAACAAAAACTCCTTCAGCCAAAGTGTTCGTTAAAAAAAAAACAACTTTGGCTATTTATTTATCCACCCTTTGTGATCATATGAGGGCTTGCTTACCTAATTAAAATCCTGATGATTTTTTTCCTTTTGATCTTATATTTGATGGAATAACTTTTTTTTTAAACTCTCTTTAGTTGTTGTTGTTTAAAAAACATTTTTTTAATTAGAGTCATGAAGTCCCTTATAAGGGATACAGAGCTGTCATAGTCCGTGCATGCTCAGTAGCACCTCTCTCTCTCCCAGCCCCTCTCTCCTCCTCAACAGATTAGAATGTTGAGAGCCGAGGGAAAATGGCTCCCTCCTCTCTCTCCCTCCCTCCCTCCCTCCCTCTCTCTCTCTCTCTCTGTGTATGTGTGTTCTTTTATTAATTTGATCATTGCACTGCTTGATTTTCAATTCAATCCTATGCATGTCTGCTCAGAAGTAAGTTCCATTGAGTGCAGTGAGTCTCACTCCAATGCACTTGCTTGAAGGAGTGTGTGGTTTTTGTAACTCCCATTGTTTTGTACGCCTCTTGATCTATTTTGTTTTGTATAGAAAACATTACAATGTGGTAATAAGGGAACTGCATGCAGTGAAAAAATGGGAGATCTGGAGAGTGGTAAGCAAGATTTCCCTTTTTTCTAGAGCTGTGCACAGATCCGGATCCGGATCCCAAATCAGGATCGAATCGGGATGATCCGGATGATCCGTGTCCGGATCTGAAATCCAGATCTTCGGATCGATCTGTACCAGATTGGATCAATTCGAACCAATTTGGATCGATCCGGATCGATCCGGACACCATTGTAGATGATTTTTGAAGCCATAGGTTTTCATGGGGGGGGGGAGGGCTATAACTTTTTTATTTTAAAAGGTATCAAGTTAAAACTTGGTGACATTGCAGATGGGGTGTAGTTAGTCATGTGTGTAAATTTTCAGAAACATAGGTGCATGTGTTTACGCGCAAGTAATTTTTGAAAAAATGACCAGGATGTGCTTATAACTTTTTTCTTTTAAAACATATCAAGTTGAAACTTGGGGACATTGCACATGGAGTGAATGTACACATGTGTGGTAAATTTCATTTATGAAATGTTTATGCATGTAGTGGCTATGAATTTTTGAAAAATGATCATTTCCATGTTTTAAAAATTCATAGCCACTACACAACAGACAAATATAGTTTGAAAACAAGCTAAACCTGTCATTATAAAGCTCCCATACCACATATTTATGCTACCATGCCAGCAGGCAACATTATGAGCCACAGGAGGGGATTCAGAGGAAGAGAGTGGCTCCCAGATACCCCAGAGTTGCAAATCCTTGCCGTAATGGCAGCTGCAGCTTCAAGAACCAGCCCAACTCAGGAGTTGACATGCCGGCTACCCCCAGAGTGCAGAAAGGGCTCATGTGAGCATTGACACCATTCATGCCTCTCCACACCAGAAACCTGGCATGTGGGCTGGGTTGAAATTGGCTGACTGGATCCAAGCCCTACACCCCACCAGTTCTATTCTAGCTGTAGTCAATAAACACTGTGGACATTTTAGACCCACTTGAGGACTGGTTGTCCTTTGTTGCTCTTTTCCAGCCTTCATTGACTCTGTGCTGCTTGCATAATGAAATCTGAATCTTTCTTAGACCATGGAATACCTATTAGGGCACCAGGGGTTGGAGAAAAGCATCAGTAGCAAGTAGCATGTGGGAATAAACCCATGTAATTCTTGGATGAATTATCTGTAGCTCTTTTTTATTATTTAATAAAATGCCTTTTTCTAATTGCTGTGTAACCTACTGAAACTAACAAAAATGCCTTCTCTGGTTTTGTTTTAGGTAAGCTAATAAAAGATTCTTCAGTATAATCAGACTCAAAGAAGGTAAACCAATTTCAGGTATATTATTTCATTATGATGGTGTGATAACTAATGTTATTTTTTATGTCTAGTTACACAAATGTAAATATTTGATAGTAAAACTGAATTACACAGATTATTGAGTATTACTGCTACAAAATACTGAAAAAATAATTTGAAATTTTAAATTAGCTGAGATAAACCTAGTAGTTGCCAATTTGTTAATGAAGAGATGGCATAACATTGTAATAATATTTTGACAATTACTATTGTTAGCAAAATACTGATCAAAAGTGTATGCCATGTAGAATTAATAGCAAAATAGGGCACCATGCAGCCCCTAAAACATGTGCAGAGGATAAAGTGCAAAGGCTCAATTCATGCACTTGGTTAGTGGATCTTCTCTACATATGCCACCAGATCAAATATTGAAAACTCAAACTGGAAATATATTTTAATCAAAATAACAGGCTGTTAACCTATGTGCAATATCAAATATGTGTATTCTGGAAATTAATTTCAAATGTGTATTTGTTTTACTGTTATTTTAAAATAATTTTGGACATTTAAAAATATGAAGTTTATCCTCTCATGCATTAGCATTTTATTTTAATGTAGTGTGATATATAATATAATGGGATATAGATAGTGTGATTTCTAATATAATGTTTAACTTCCCTTTGCTTCTGATTGTCTTCTAAAGAAACTATCAGACAAAAAATGAGATATGATTAATCGATATGGTATTAAAAATGGAGGCATTTGATTCCATAGATTTAGAGACACAATCAATATTGGGTTGAGGTATGGGAGAGAATTTATGAAAGTTCCACTGTACAAGTGGAGTTCTGCTTGCTCTTCTCTGGATCCAACCCAGTCATTTTCTAGTGAATTCTGGGAATAAATAATTTTGTAACTGTGGATCTGAGTGGAACTACTCTGGTCTATATAGTCATTGTATCACAAAATATTTGTAAAAACAATAAGTCTCATTATCAAAACCAGATTTTCTCTATGTTTGTCTTTTGGACTCTTGTGCTTTTCTCAGCATTCAGTGCCTTGAATTACACAAATCAATCAGAGATTCATGGCTATTTAACAGTAACTGTTCCAGTTGTAGCATATGCCATTACCTTAAAAGCAATAACTTTGTAATAGGATTAATGTGTACACCAGGTTTATTTAGTTTGGTTATCTGGGGTCAAGTTATACATTTCTGTTGTCAAGTTAGTGATCGTCATGTTTATTAAAATGACAGTTTAGAATAATTCTTGAATCACTCAATTTACAAACTGATGCTTCTTCAATTTTAAGAAATCAATTAGAGGTTGTTTTTGATGTTGATAATTATATTTTGACACCTGTTTGGAAGATTATGTTGGTTATATAAAATTTGTTAACTAAGAGGTATCAGTATTCTAACTTGATGTACTTCCCATATTTCCAACATTGAACTGGTATAATGTGGAATTTAGGGTTGGTGCACACATGCACACATGCCAATCAATGTCTCATTCATTTATTCAGGCTGTTGATATACTGTGTGGCACATGTGAACTGCTTCCAATAAAAAGTTCTGTATATCTGGTCACGTTATGAGAAAACTTTGGGTGGTATTTGTTCTGTGATGGCTGATACTCACATTCCAGTTATGCTTGCTGCTGCTGTTTTTGCATTATGAAAATGTATGTTCAAACTCACCATTAGCTGACTTGGTCTGAACAACAGAATCATAGAATAGTAGAGTTGGAAGGGGCCTATAAGGCCATTGAGTCCAACCCTGCTCAATACAGGAACTAGCTCGATGAATTAGAAAGAAAGCTGCCATGATAATGGAAAGAACATATTCTTTTATCATACTACACAAATAGATAAGCTTGCTAGGGACTTAAAATTGTGAATTTAAGTGAAGTCAAGCTGCAATTATGGATAAAAAACATTGCTGAGTTCCCTTTTAATAAGTTATTGGTTTTGCAATATTGTTCAGAATGTTTCAGCATTGGCCACTCTCTGTGATGGTTAATAATATTTAGGTTGCATCTCATTGCCAGTTCACTGTGCTTCATTTTGAAGTTCTTAATGAGAAATGGAGATAAAGGTGATACTTGGTTTCCCCAATTGAAACATGGGGACAGGTATCTTTAAAAAAAGTAAGAGAAAAAAAGAATTGCCCCAAAAGCTCAGCACATCATAATGTATTGCTACTTCCCAGACATTTTAAGAAGTATTTTAAAGCCATGCAGCAGGTGATGTGCTGTAGTAGCTGCTCCAAATATCGCTACCCCAAAAATGTAACAGGCAGCTCTCCCTTGGACCACTTCTATAATTTGGGAGGAGCATGGATTCTGGAGTGGACCATATTCTGATTTGCAGCTGCATTCAGGGGCTGAAGAACAGATAGGTTTGCTCCTAATACAGGACCTTCTGGATTGTCCCCCTCATTTCTAGTCAAGTTTCAGGCCTGAGAGGAACTTTGGCATAGTGCCTTTCATGGGGGGCTCCTATGCCAGTTCCTGCCCATATGAGCTTACCTGATTATTTCCCCTCCGTGTGGATTGCTTTATAAACAGCTGCTATACCCTTTGTTATCTGAATGCTGAGATACTTTATTATTCGCGCCCAACCCTCAAAGTCATGAAATTCAAAAACCCATCTGATCAATAAAGATATTTCCTCAAACATTTTACTACCTGTAACAGTACTTTTGTCATCTATGCCATCCAGTGCAAATGCCCAAAGATCTATATAGGCAAAATAATTAGACCTCTGGAAAAACATATAGCAGAGCACCTCAGTAACTTAAAGAATAGGGGTGTGCACGGCCCCCCCGGATCAGATCGGGTCCAATCCCGATCCAAAAATCGGACATCCAATTTTGGGATTGGCCGCCATTCCCCCCCCCCATAGATTTGCTTTCCCCCAATGCAAGTCTATGATGAAAAAAAAGGCGGCGGGTGGGTGAGGGGGGCCTAACTCCCTCCTCCCCCCCAGGGGCCGTCCGCTGTGGACGGCCCCGGCAGGTAAGCCCCCTCCCCCACGCTTCTTACTACCCTGGGGCCATCCGCTTCCATCCGCTGGCACCCACGGGCACCAGCGGATGGAAGTGGACGGCCCCGGGGGGGTAAGCCCCTCCCCCTGCTTACCTTCCGTGGCCGTCCGCTCCCGTCCGCCGCTGGCCGCTACTGCGAGCGGGCTTCGCGGCTTGCCCCTAGGTAGCGTGCCAGGTGATCATCAGGTGATGATCACCTGGCGCGCTACCTAGGGGCAGGCCGCGAAGCCCGCTCGCAGTAGCGGCCAGCAGCGGATGGGAGCGGACGTCCCCTGAAGGTAAGCAATGCATGTGTGCGGGGGCGCCTCCCCCCTTCCCCCTGCTTACCTTCGGGGGATGTCCACTCCTGTCTGCCGCTGGCCACTACTGCGAGCGGGCTTCGCAGCCTGCTCTTGAGTAGCGTGCCAGGTGATGTCATCACCTGGCGTGCTACCTAGGGGCAGTCTGCGAAGCCTGCTCGCAGTAGCGGCCAGCGGCGGACGGGAGCGGATGGCCACGGAAGGTAAGCGCGCCACGCGCCCCCGTGCCCCCCTCCCCCTGCTTACCATTCCTGGCCGTCTGCTCCCCGTTGTCCGCTTCCATCGGCTGGCGCCCACCAATGGAAGTGGACAGCCCCGCTAGGGAAGCCCCCCCGCTCTCCGCTTTCATTGGCAGGTGCTCGCTGGCGCCCACCAATGGAAGCGGCGCCAGGCGCCAGCGGGCTCTCGCCGATCTGCCGATCCATCCGATCTGGCTCGGAACCTTTCCGGATCGGATCGGATTGGATCGGCCGATCCAGTGGTGAAATTGGAAATCGGATAAATTGGATAATTTTATCTGATTTCCCCCTGGATCGGATTCGGATCGTGGATCGGACCCGATCCAGTGCACATCCCTATTAAAGAACAACAAATCAGGTGCTTCTGTAGTAGATCATTTTTGAGCACAAAATCATTCTTTTGCAGATTTAAAGTTTTGGGCCCTCAAAAAATTGAAAGACAGGATAACAAATTGTTATTAAGAAAGGAAATAGAATGGATCCTAAGTTAAAAACTCTAAACCCCAGTGGCTTAAACTTAGATCTCGAATTTTTGCGAGTACTGTGACTCAGTAATTACCTGCAGTGACTCCACATAACAGGAATAACGATAGCAATAATGAGATATTTTGAGACCTTGTACTTATCATTTCCATGTGGAAACACCTGGCAAAGCACAAAAAAATGACAAAAAAATGATGAAACAATGAGAAAAGATGAATTAGAATAAAAAGAGGGCCCTAGAATGATTACATTTCCTCAGTCGCCAGTGAATATCATAGGAGACTATCATCTTGCTAAGAGTTTTCTGCAGACATCTCTTACCAAGTAAGAACCTGTATATTAAACTTTTGTTAAAAGTGTTTTTACATTAAAAATGCTTTATATGATTTATAGAAATTTTAATGTATAATGTGGACAGGCCCAAGAACCTTCATATTGTATTTAAAAAATAAAAATAAAAAAATTAAGAAACTTACATATGGGCACAGGCCTCTTTAGGCAATATGCCAGTCTAACCCCTAAACTGATATATCAATGTTATATGTTATCCCCATAAACATAATGTAATGTATTCTTGATGTTACAGCCCCCTGAAGGCTTTGAAAAAAAAAATAGGCCGAAACACATTGGACGTGAATAATAAAGTATCTCAGCATTCTGAGAACCTGCTTTTCTCCTCCTTTTGGTTTTTCAGACCCTTTGTTATGCAAACAGCTCTCCTTAGTTCATACTTTGTACCGCCAAAAAAGTATAATTTTCCTTTTAGCTCAAAATGTGAGCCCTGTATTCCACGATCTAGAGCATCATCACATAGGGGGAAATCACATTTCCTTACCATTGCTTCTCCGCCCCCACTTTTGTCCCTCATTACTTCCTCTTTCTACTGAGAAGGGAAAGAGGAAGTAAGCAAAAATCCCATGGCTCATTCAGGGGGTGTTTTTGTCATGCCACCTTCCCTGCACACAGCAGGAGATCGTGCCACATCTGTTTTTTTTAAAAAACATCAGATTGAAAAGGGTCTAGTTTGCGATGGTAAAATGAACAGAAGGAGCAGGAGGCATGCAGGAGGCATATGCCATCATCTAAAGGACACGCACACATCCGTAAGTGGACAGCAGAGACCGTGCAATAAAATGCTTGTCTGATGAACCTCCTAGATTTAAAGTTTTACAGTTTTTGGAATGGGTTGTATCTGGTTTGATTTCATGTATTACAATTGTGTATGTATTACAATTGTGCTGGAAAAATACATACAATTGTGTATGTATTACAATTGTGCTGGAAAAAAATACATAGAATATATTTAAAGACTCAAGCTTGAAAATGTACATTATTCAGGTAGAATTTATTTTGATACTAAACTGAAATAGAATTGATGTCCGTACTGAATTGACATTTCAAGAGAATAATTATGAGTGTGGCCTTTAGGAATATTCTGGTTGATAAATGTGGTCCTCCATCTCTTGTTTCATTTTTCTCCTCTGACCAAAAGATAATGACATTTCCCAAACTGGCAATTGCAGTGTATTCTTTTCTAGTGGTTTTGAACAATACCTAATTTTCTTTCAGTTAGTTAATGATGAATGTTTTCAACTCGTTTTCATTTTTAAAAGCTTTTTCCTCATCTGCAAGTATAGAACAACTTGCTATTATCTTTGAGAATTCAAAAGGAAAGCGGGGGAGGAGAAATCTAGTACTTTGCATAAGGCAGCATGCATATTTTTATATTAATTCTTGTTACACATTATAAAAAGATCTTTTGATGAAATTTATGTAGAGTCAATTTTAAAAACACATGTTCAACCCAATTTGGAAAGTCAGAGCATCAGTAAATAAAGAGCATGAGACATCTGCATGTGTGTTGCCCCTATTCATGTCTTGTAAAGGTTGCTGGGTTGGTTTCGTTCATCTTCACAACAGGTTAAATTACCTACTGGCTTTTAAAATAAAAGCACTACAACATTACAGTTGAAAAATTTCATCAAATTTACTACATTTGGAACTAGGAATGGAAGACAAAGGTATTTCAGTTTGCTTTTGACTAGAATTATCCAGTTCACACCTCCCGAAACTGAATGCAGACCAAATGCAATCTGCGGAGTGAAGTCTCTATATTTCTGGGCTTGCAATGCATTTCATGTAACAACAAAAATGTGCTCTAAAAAGCAGATGAAAAAATGTGTACATTTGAAAAATGTCAATTAAAACATGCCTTAGTTTATGCAAACACTAAAAAATGCATGCATTTGGGGGGGAAATGTGCATGAAAATACATACAGATTTTTGTGTGGAAAATCCCCAAAGCTCACAAGTGAATATAAACATGAGTCAGAATGAGCTTCAAGATAGAATTTGTAGAAATTCATCAAGTTTAAGTTTGTTTTTTAATCCGTCAGATGTTAATAGGAGATAGACACACAGAATGCTGAATGCTTACTGATTCAAAATAAGGATGGGTTTCCAGAGAATTTTTCCAGTTAGTTCTCACAACAAACTGAAGTATCTCAACCCCCCCCCCCCCCCAGTGACCTAATGGCTGACTAGCAGTTCAAACCTAGACCTCCCCAGTTCAAGAGTACTATTCTTCCTCTTCATGGAAGAGAAGCTTGCAAGTGCATGTGAGCTCATAGTTCTATGAATGTTCTGATTGAGGAATGTTCTGATGCAGTGACTGTGTGAGACCCCACTGTCTCTCTCCATGCAGTTGAGATTGCATGCAAAGAAATGCCTGTATAGGGCTGAGTTCACCATTTCTATAATACAGTCTCCATAGCGATAAAGACTTTGCCACATGGTTTTTCCAGTGTAATGTACAAGTATTTATGTATTGGTAAAAATATTGGGAGAAACTAAAATATTTAAAAATATTTATTTAGATATTTGTATGCTGTCTTTTAAAAACTGTGCCAGGGTGGCTTACAAATATGAATAAAATGATATAATATACAATATTGAACATTAAGGGATACCAATTGGTGTTGTCACTGGGGTGACTTTATATCCTTAAAAAACAAGCAACATCCTAGGATGTAAAAAATATCTCTAGGCTTATTTTAAAAAATAAAGCTGATCAAAGGAAGCTTAAGTACTCTGTGTGTCAGTAGGATGGTACAATTCATGGTATTTCATTGAGGAACATTTAACTCACTGTTGGTTCTTAACAACAATAATAACAATAGCATCAACAACAACAGCAACTTTTATAATATTTTGTGTTTAAATATACTTCTTCTGACACCAAACACACATGTATGATTATGAGGCATTTTATCACATTAGGAAATGGGGTGGTAAGTCACCTGCAAAACATATTTGTATTTATTTTCTATGAATGTGGGATGAGGATTTTAAAACATTTAGAATCTATTAAACCAACATTAATTTATTTATTTATTGCATTTTTATACCAATAGCAGAAGCTATTTTTATACGCACTCAAACCCATCAGCATAGATATTGCCCCTAGCATCATGAATGAAACATCAATATTCATTTTTATTGAAATGTTTTTGTCAGTGAAATGCCTAGTTAATAAAGCATATTTAATTATGGTACATTGCTACATTTTATTATTATTATTATTATTTTATTATTATTAAAACAAGTTATTCAATTTTAAGTAATAATAATCAAAAATAAATGTCCAGTGTGCCTACTTATCACAAGAGTATCACGTAAGAAATTTATGCTAGGTCCTTTCCAAAAATGAAATAAAAATTAAAGGTACAACATGGAAATCTGTGTCAACTAGCAAAATTTATTTAATTTTTTTTAAAACAAGTTCATAACAGTTGATGTGCATTAGCTCATTTGTTGATTATAACAAATTTGAGGACAAAGCAAGGTTAATAATGTTGAACAAAGGATCCTCTGGTACCGGAAAGACTATACCCATTCTGGCATGTGCCATGTAAACCTCAGCCTTGTGGGATCTAATGTAATATCTATTTAAAATTATTTATTATTTTATCTCATTTTTATATTGTATTTTATTGTATTTTATTTTGTATTGTATTGTATTTTAATGTAAACCACTTTGACACTTTTATATATAAAGCAGTATAAAAATATTAAAAATAAATAGATCTATGTCATTGTTGTCATCCCCCCCCCACACACACACATTTGTTTTACTAGAAAAGGCAGGAACTGAACAGCATCTCTCTGGCAAAATAAATAAGAAAATGCCGGTAGGTGATTGAGCCCAGCAGGACACAGGCTCATGGAGAACACTCTGTTTACCTTTGTGTATTGCACATGTCAACTGTCACCAAGCAATCCACACATGATATTAGACCACCTGAGATCAACCTAACACAAACCAAACTACAACTGTGTCATAATTAGAAAGCTGTAATTATAGCTTGCTGTCCTATACTTACCTGGGAGTAATTCCCACTAAACTCTGTGAGGCTTACTTTTGAGTAGACATGCACAGGATTGCACTGTAAAAGTGACTAGGATCCCTGTAATTTGAATCAGGACCATTCCCACCCAGTTTTAGCCTCCCCCCCCACCATTTTTTGAATTAAAATCGCCCTGTTTCAAAACAACATTGTCTATTTGGGGGAACTTGTGCGTATCATTTTTTTTCTAGTGGGACAAATAACAGCTTCAGGAGGGATTTTATTTGGGAAAATAGAATTGGAAGAAGGATTAAATCTTCACTCCCTCAGCAGCATAGTCCTGGCACATCAGGAGCTCCCACCACCACCTAAACATATAGCTGCTCTTTGCCAAAATCTAATGAGCCAGAAGAGCCGGTCATGGTTTTAGTTATCTTGTCTCATTAGGCCCTTGGCAGCTGATGTATAAGGATTCTAAGGTGCATTTTACACTGTTTTCCAATATCATACAAGAATTCAACAGCTACCTATGCAATGGACTCATTATAGTCAGTTGAAATGCAGTTCATGATGCTCTCTAATTGGAAGTTCCTTTTTGTATTTATAAATGCAATTATACTTAATATGCAAATGACTTGTTATAGTTTGGAGAAGTGGTGCTTTAATTTGATTAATATCTTACTTTATTTACATTAATGGAATGTCACCTGCCATTCAAACTACACGCTAACAATAACAAAACAATGAACATAACAAAGAGTAGAAGTAGATGTGCCAGGTCTCACTTGATGAACATAAACACTGATGTGTGTGCTTTATGTGCTGGAAATCCATAGATATACAATTTTTGATTGTAAGCAGTAAATATTTATTCATCTGTCATAGATCTGTTAACTTAGATGATCTCTTAATTAAGATAACATATTTTACTCTACTTGTAGATTGCCTTCCATTCTGGAAAACCATTTATCTCTGTAGTTTCTCTGGTTTTAAAACTTTATAGAATATTCCATGGATAATGTGTTGGCATTTGGAAATATTTGGGCAAACATTTATATGGAAAATATGAGCAAGCAAGCAAATATCAGCAACCACCTTGACCAATTTATAGTTCTGAAAGAGGCCTTCTTCCCTTTTTCCTACACTCCAAACTGAGCATGGCATTCCTGACTCCTATCTGTTGGCAATATACATACGTTTGATTGGCTGCTTGATAGAATCAGAATTGATGTTTCCAAATTTGTGAAAGGAGTGGATCCAGGAGTTAATGTACATCATACAACTAAGTAAGTAGACGGTGGATGTTGCATCCATTAAAAACTCTACCCTGTATACAAAACTGCAGCAAATGCATCATAAACTAATATTTATTTGGAACCTATTGGATACCTTAAGACACTTTTGTAAACAGCTATTCTGGGCTCTTCTCCAAAGAGTTGTAAAGTCTTATTTCCTGTCATGAACTTGCTCAGTGTCATTTCTATTGAAAGAGTAAAGGTTAAATTACACATTACATTAAATATGAATGTTTTGTTTATACAAAGTAAGCATGGATATAATTTGGATTGGGGCCTCAGCATACAGAGAAGGAAAGTTTAATCCTTACCTCCCAAGCTGCAACCCCATTCCCAAAATTCTTTCTCCCCACCCCACATCCAATTTGAGATAGTTTGAACTTCCTCTCTCTGCTATAGTACTGACCATCCTCCAGCTTAATTTTCAGGAAATTAAAAACACATAGGAAGTTGCATGTTAGCAGTGGCGGCACCAGAAAAAAAATCAGGGGGGACACAGAAGGGGCAGAGCATATTTCTAGGTGGGTAGGTTGTATCCCATATGTAAAACCTCTGAAAGAAAAATAACGGTATATCTCACACTAAAACTGTCATCCTAACCATATATTCTGAAATAATAAATTTAGGGTTGTTTTATATATATATATATATATATATATATATATATAGCATGTATTAGCCAAATTCAAATTACTGTAAAGAAAAAGGCTTTCAAAAAAGATACAGTCACTACACAAGCATTTCCCTGTTGTTCAGGTTAAACAGACAGAACATTTTCTTTTGAACCAATGCAGGCAGAACCAGAAAGGCAGACCCTTAGGGTAAGGAAAGAGCAAACTGAGACACCTGGGCCGTGAAGTACTAGACCAAAGATCCAAAATATGAAGATTTTGAAGATGATGCTCCTGATGAAGCTGGGTGGTTTTTTTATTGTAATCCATCACCTTTGTAATAAAGAATAAAAGAAATAAGAGGCATTGAATATGGTGGTATAAATTGATGAGTAAACATTCATAGGCTTGCATTGTGAGTAAGGCCTCATCTACATAAAGCAGGATATTGCACTATGAAAGTGGTATGAAAGCGGTATATAAAAGGCAGGAGCCACACTACTGCTTTATAGCGGTACTGAAGTACACTGACAACTGTTAGGCCCATTGACATATACCATATACCACTTTCATACCGCTACATCCTGCTTGGTGCAGCTCCTGACTTTTATATACTGCTTTCATTGTGCAATATCCTGTTGGTGTAGATGAGGCCTAAATGCTCCCCCCCACACACACTCCTGTCCTAATTCTCTAAGGAGAAAAAAGAAAGACATGGAGGAGGTACAGGATAATTCTTTCCTTACTCTGTCATTTTTCATGGCCTACTGTCCTGAGAAACAAAGGAAGAACTCCATGGAATAAGCAGGTTAATTCTCCCAAGGGTGTCCTAGGTGGCTCTGGCAGTATAGTATAGTTTGGAGAACTGCCGAGAATATGTTTAGGCATCAGTGGTTTTAAGTGTGGTGCAGTTTCCCACCCCAAACCTCAGTTACCTAACCCTAATTGATGGGACAGAAAGTGGGTTCGCTGGAGGCAGAGCCAAGGGGGTCATGTCACCCCACTCCCAGGATAACTCAGAGAAAGCAGTTTGTGGCAGAGCCCACTTATTGAAGCAAAGGGAGGTGGGAAAGGAAGAAGCCCATTGCACACACAGGCAAACTGAGGTAACAGGCAAATAAGAGTCAATGGCTCAATTCGGACGACACGATAGTCAATGGTGGGTTGACTAACTCTAACCCTCACGCTAACCCTAGGGGGCACTCCCCACACAACATGGTAATAAATAATCAACTGTGGTGTGGATGAGGATCAGCGCTGAGTTGACTATGGCAGCATTCGGATGACACAATAGTCAAAACAACTGATGATTGTTTCCCCCACACCAGTTATTTATTGTGTCGTCCGAATTGAGCCAATGACTGCAAGTGAGAGAGTCATTGATGTTTTAGGGGGGAAAACGTGCCCCATGATCAAACAGTAGGAATTTAGGCAGGAATATTATATATTAACTTGCACCACAAAAAGAAAAAGGATTTTAAAAGAAATGTTGGCACATGTGTGCATTTTGCTTTAACTACAGTCATCTGTGCAGAATATCTGCCAGTTTTTTGTTTTTTAAATTATAATCTAGAGATAGAAATAGTCCTGATTTGGGAGGCATTTTCCACATTGGAAGATCGCTAAACCATCAAAGGTTTTAAATGCCAAGTCAGGAAGGTACAAATTGCTGATGTTAACCTTGGGACCACAGTATCTGTGGGAGCACCTCTTCCTGTATATTCCTACTTAAGCCCTGAGATCATCCTCAGAGGCCCTGGTCTGAGTGCTCTCACATGCTGATGTATGGTAAGTGGCTTTTTGGGAGAGGGCCTTTTCAGTAGTAGTCCCCCAATTGTGTAGTAACCTCTCCAGGGAGCTCCAGATGCTGCCTACTTTTAAAATCTTTTTCAATGCCATGCAAATACCTTTTTATTCTCTCAAGCCATTTAATCCTCTGTGTATTACTGCTGCTTTGTTGTAGTTTTGTAGTTTTTTTCCTGTGATATGTTTAGATCTGCTTCTTGTGATGCTTGTTGATTTAGCCTCTGCTGCAGTTAACTTATTGTTTTATTCTGTCACTTTTGAATTTATGTATATGGATTTGGATTTTATTTGTATTTTTACTATATGCCACCCTAAGAACTATTAACTGTATGGTGACGAATAAATCTTAGAAATAAATAAATAAATGGAACTAAAGCACAACTAACTTCATGTGGAATGAAGGCATAATGAACGTCTCTTTTCAGTAATTACTTGACTGCCCCAGTTAAGCAGCCAGCTATCCAGAATCAGGCAGAAGGAGATTGATTGTGACAGTGCAGCCAATTCAGTCAGCCTGCTGGGACCAACTGTCATTTTGCCATGTTCTTCTCAGCCCAGAGTCCATCAGCAGCCAGCCTACCTACCTTCCATTTGGCAGAAGGAGACAAATAAAAGCCTAGGCTGTGCTAAGGCCTGCTTTGCTCAATTGTATTTTATACTTCCCCTGCTATCCATTTTGGGATTATTGTTTGATGTTTCACTAAACAATAGGAAGTTCCAGGGGAAGCTTTTTATTGGGTTAATTGATATATGGGCTCTTTCTACAAATATCTGCTTATTTAGAAATGCAAAATTGTGCATGGGGAAGTATCCAGACAGACAGTGCTGGATGGAGTTCACACAGCTTCAGTTTCCAAAAAGCAAGCAGCACATGCTTGAAGCTCCACAAGGCTCCCACTTCCTATCCTGATGCAAGTATCGCAGTCTCTTGTTTATATAACTGGCTACATTCAAACTGTCAAACAAGATGGTAGCCACCATGCTTTAAAAATAAAATTAGTCAAAAAAGTGTCTTTAGTATTTAGCATAATTCATATTATGGGGATTTGTTTCTTACATAACTTCTAATGCCATGGAAATAATTTGTCTTTGTGAAGTGTCCTTATTTGTAATTACCTTGGATAGAAGAGAACACAATATTGACTTTGGTATTTGCAAATTTGGGGAATGTATAAATAATTTTAAAAATTTAATTTAACGACATATCCATCTAGCTGAATAAGTAGATTTATTTATAATGTGTTTTGATTATGATATAACATTATACTGTTGCTTTTAAATGGCTTCTCCATGTGGTTATGGAATATAGCATTTACCAAACCTCTTCTTTGTGAAATCTAGATAAGGCACATTGGGATAATTAAAAACCAATGTTTTTTCTCCAGCTGTACTTGAAATATGATTATATTTGTCTTCTTGTTATACCTATTATTAATGATTTTAATTTATATTTACAACAATTTCTAAAGTTTGGCCAGTTTGATATTTAAAAGGGCAAAACTCCAGTTAGACTGCCAACAGAGCTTACCTGATAGCTTTTCTGCTTGAGTTGGAGAAGAAGACGGTGCACGCCCATCCTTTGTACAAAAACCAATCTGACTGGAAGCCAAACCATTTTTCAATATTAGCAAATGGATCTCCAGCACCTGAGGCAGCTGAGCAGAGCAGCTGAAGAGCTGCAGGAGAATAGCACACATAGGCTTAGTTTGGATGACACTTTAGGCAACGGAGGGGTTAATAACACACTCACCATGTATTATGTTCCCGGTGCTTGCCACACAACATGTTGCCCCTCCTCCTTGTCACGCGGCTGAAAGTCTCGGTGTACTTCTGGGCTACTGCTGCTGCTCCTCCCTCCCCCTCCTTTAGTCCTCCAGCCGTATCCCATAATGCACCGCAAGTTCTGCCAGCTGCATAGGAGCAGTGGGGAGGGGGGGGTTGGCTGCTCCTGTCGGGGAACTCTATGACTGACTGGAATAGTACACGGAGAGAGGGGGGTTCCTGGCACACGACACTTTAAGCAAAGGAGTTTGGGATAAACAACTGAGCAGCTCGTTGTTTTTCCCCGTTATTTAATTCACCAAAATAGTGTACTGTCAGTTGTGTGTGTGTTTTGTGTTGCCCGACACACAACACAATAAGCAACACAATTGACGGTTGATTTCCCCCCCGTTTCTTCTCCAGAATCTTGCTGCTATTCACTTACAGTTATTCCTGGTACCTGCTCACTGTCCACTCAAACAGATGCTGCTATGTAGCAGCAGTGGTACCAACAGACCAGACCAGCAACAAGCTGGTTACCAGTTCAGGAGGATAGGAGCATCTAAAGTAGGGTAATGATATGAAAAGGAGGATAGGGAATTTCAGCAGGTGTCATTTGTATGCATGCAGCACTTGGTGAAATTCCTTCTTCGTCGCAACAGTTAAAGCTGCAGGCGCCCTGCCCTCTTTTGTATTGCTTAGCACCTGCATTATACTGTTTTAGATGCCAGATGAAGACCTTTTTATTTTAACGGTTCATCAATTAAATTTTTAACTTTGCTGTTTGAAAATTGTAGTTTGAATCTGTATTAAATTTTGCATTGCTGCTTGGTTTTATCCTGCTTGTGTTCTTATATTGTATTTTTATGCTATGTTTTTATACTGTTGTTGTGTTATATTTTGAATACTTGTAATGGTTTTAATTTGTGTAAACTTACCCAGAGAGCTTCGGCTATTGGGCGGTATAAAAATGCAATAAATAAATAAATTTCACTAGGTGCTGCAGGCATACAAAAGACACTTCCTGAAATACCCTTTTCTATACAACTGTTAAAGCTAAAGGAGCCCTGTCCTCCTTTTCATATGGTCACCCTAGCTAAAGGGCTCAGGAGAAAGGGCTAGGGAATTACCCCCAACCCCAGTATCTGCTGCTTGAAGCAAGTACCACAATCTGCATAAAGGTAGGTCTTGCCTTCCCTTGCTGTCTCTAAGTTCGTCTAAGAGATAAATTGGCCATGTCCTAATGGCTTGGCTACTCTTTTCTAAGCAAACTGACAGTTTTCCCAGTTAAATAGTAAGATTAACTGCAGGAGTGTTTTGACAAATGTAGATATTCAATTTAAAATTTTGGTTAGCTCTCTTTATGTAGGACTATTTGGTAAATATCGTTGTATCTTCTGTTGAGCAATGCAAATGAAAGGCCCTTCTCATGTGCCCACCGGTGAGAGCAATTAGGTGGGTGATCACATGGTAGAGGGCCTTCTCAGCAGTGATCCCACATCTGTGGAACAAACTCCCATCGGAGGTCCACCATGCCCCATCCTTGCAGGCTTTTAAGAAGGCCTTGAGAACATCTTATTGCAATTGTTGTTCTTGCTGGTTTTATTGTTTTTAATTGCTATTTTATTGTGATTATGTTTTGCTTTTAATATTGTAATTGTTTTTATGTATTTTATTATTGTAAGCTGCCTTGTTAGGTCTTCTGCCCTGAAAGGTAGCCAAGAAATGTTTTAAATAAATAAATATTTCTGTCTCCTATGCCTTAACAATGACTTTTTGAACTCTGAATCTTAGAACTCTGTAATCAAGCAAGGAAAGAGCTTTATAGAAATCTCTTATCTTTTACGTGCTGAATTTTAAGTGATATGATTTCCTATAATAAACTTTTTTTCAGTACTACACCTATGGATTTGAAGAACCATTCTGCTATTTGAGTATTTAAACACTCTGCTGTGGTATACTACACAAAAACCAATCACTCCTAAATGCTTAGAATTCTGACATGGAAGAACCTTGTGGGGTATGGTTCTTGCCAGTACCTGTTATTAAAGTTTAGATTTTTTTAAAAAAATGATCTTAAAATCTTAAGAGTGTGGTGGGTGTTAAAATAATAATATAATATAATAATAATAATAATAATAATAATAATAATTTCTTACCCGCCTCTCCCTCCGGATTGAGGCGGGGAACAACATCAATACAAAAAATATTAAATACATAAACTAATTAAAAGCATATAAAATTAATACATAATTAAAATCAACAAAGTCTTAAAATTTGACTGGGTAGGCCTGCCGGAAGAGATCAGTCTTTATAGCTCTCTTAATTCTTGAAGACTGGTAAGTTAGCGGATCTCTCCCGGCAGGTCATTCCACAGTCTGGGAGCGGCAGAAGAGAAGGTCTTCTGGGTAACAGTTGTCAGCCTAGCCTTGGCCAACTGTAGTAAATTCTTCCCAGAGGACCTGAGCATGCAGGGCAGATTGTATGGGAGCAGGCGATCCTGCAGGTAGCCTGGACCCAAACCATGTAGAGCTTTAAAGGTAATGACCAGCACTTTGTACTTCGCCCAGAAACTAATTGGCAGCCAGTGGAGCAATTTTAAAGCTGGTGTGATATGGTCACCCCTATGCTTGAATATGGGTCTCTTACGCAATATCTTACCGTGAGTGTGCATTTGCAAAGTACATATTGTCAATTCACCTAAGAATTAGTCAACAAAATATGCTGTAAATATAAAAAAGCACTGATCCATATTCATTTTTTAAATTATTAAATTAAAATAGATGGGAAAATCTGTGAGAGACAGAACATATGCTGCAGTGCATATTTTGTTTAAGGTAAGCAAGCTTCTGCTCTGAGTATCAGGGCTGCAATATAACACAACATATATCTCCATATGTGGGCACCATCACATAGTGAGACATAGTAGAGGATTCTCAAATGGCATTGAGAGTATTAATAGAAAAATATTAGACTTTTCTCTCTGAAAACACTGCTGTTTCAGGTTCATCCAATGAAATTAACTGGTAATAGGTTCAGGGCCAACAAAAGGAATATATAATTAACTTATGGAATTCATGTCATAGGATTTTGTAATGATTGAAAGCATAGATGTCTTTAAAATTTGATTTAACACCTTTGTGAATGATAGATCTTTTGGTGGGGTTTTTAGCCTTTAGAAACTAAAATGGAGTTTCTGTTCAAAGACCTATGAGTACCAGAATATGGGGACAAACAATAGATGATGGTAATATTTACTATGGGTTGTTGTTGTTGTTTTGGTGAGCTTTCCAGTAGCATCTGGGGTGATAAAATAGACTATCTTTCATCCAATATGTTAAGTTAATGATTGAGCTTCAATTCCCACCAAAACTCAGACTTAATGTCATCTGTATTGTTTGCTATACCCTTAAGAGGCCTTGTATGTAACATCCTTCATTGTAAGAAATTGAAGGCTACCATTTTATTGCTTCTGTAACAGAGATACATCAACATGTCTGTATTGCATTATACTATATTGACAGTAGTGATTTTGAACATAAACATTTCTATTTGCCACATCAGTGCAAAAGGGTTAGCCTGTTCAGATTGAATTATTGTATGTTTCTGGTGGTAAGGAAAACAAACAAACAAACAAATAAACCTATACTGATGGTCACGCTATCAGCCATCTGTTTTACTGCTATGTAAATAGGTTTGGAGATTCAAATGCATCGATAAGTGAAATTTAACATAACTGCTCTTTCTGCTAAACTTCATTGTATTAATATATGTAATACCAGACATTGAAACATGTTTACGGTCATCTGTCCACCCCAAGAAGAGAGCTGGCCTTATCCCTGGATCAGGGATAAGGCCAGATATTCCAATCAGGGATGTTCCATTTCTGTGTTTACCATGTTCAAAATGCAAGCAACTGTGTATTTGAATGATAGAACTTTACTAACAATAATTCCTTGACTCTGTTATTTAATCCCATTCTTTAGGTAACTGTAGATTTCTTGAAACTCATAAGCTGTTATGCTAAGCACACTTGTCTGAGAATAAGTCCCATTAAATGGAGTGGGGCTTCCTCCTGTGTAAACATGCATAGGATTCCTTAGCACACTTCAAATGTAGAGAGGGCCTAAAAAGTTCAGGAATTTTTAGATCCAGATTATAGATTCTGTTCTTTCATGCCAGAAATAATTGGGGATGTGCTACCAGGGCCTCGTAGCATCAACGTTTCACTTGCCAAACTCACTAACTTTAAGGGTGAAGGGTGAATGAAGATTACCTGTCCCTTACCAAACTGCAAGGTTGTGAGGATGGTGTAGGTGGAATGGCAACAACATAGCCAAGATGTCTGGAGTGTAGAGCCAAATCAGGAAGCACCACTACTACCACCACTTTTTCTTTCTCCAGAATAGGGTAGGGAGGCAGACGTGTTTTTAGCTGCTGCTTTGAAGCTAATCCATATCAACGCCTATATGAAAATGGGCAGGAGATCTTTTATGCAATACAAGCGGAGCAGGTTTGTTCTTGTGTAGCACCATAGGCATTCCATCAGGTCAGGTAGGACCAAGAAGTGTGTAGGTGGAGAAATAGGATTACAAGTCATGCATTTAGCAGTGTGGAGCTATAAAGGATGCCATGCAGTAATTGGAGCGGGCTTGATTGCTGCTGGGTTTAGAGAAAAGTGGAAGCCACATTCTACTTCTAATTAGTTCTTTCATTGTTATAGATTTGTTCCATTGTGAGGTGGAATATGTAATGAAGAGTGATTTTATAGACATAGAGACAAGCAATTGCCACTTTGCCAGCAGCCTGGGGATTCAGTTGGGCAACTAGTTTTAGATCTGGGAGAATAGTGCTGCTGCATCAAATGGAGGAAAAAGGAGAAATTTCCCCAGGTGCTTGTTAATAGAAATGGGAAAGCTGTTGCAAGCTCACCTCAGATTATCCCTGAAATGATCTCAGATCATCCCTGAAATGATCTCAGATCTTTAAAAGAAAGAGAAAATTGTGAATAATTTCTTTGGACTAATCCAACTTCAAGAAAATGCCTCTAATTGCCAGCAGCATCCAGCATCCCCGTTCATACAGTTATATCAACCTCCTTATTATTATTATTATTATTATTATTATTATTATTAATATCTTGCCTTTTTCCCAATAATGGGACCCAAGGCGGCTTACAAATTAAAACATATACAGTTAAAACAAATAGTGATATACAAAAATTTAAAATATAATTAAACATAGTACAATTTTAAAATACTTAAAACATAATTAAAAAATCCAAAATGCACACCATTTCCACTGCTTCCTCCACTTAAAAGAAGTGGAGGAAGCAGTGGAAGTGGTGTGTACGGTATGGCTGGGAGAGAGGATTTTCCCCCTTCCCTCCTTCTGTGTTACCCTGATAGCAGAAAGTAACAGAGCATCACGGCATAAAAGTTATTGAAATCCCATGAAAGCTACATCTGTCATGATCTCCTGATGTTTTTCACCCTGATGGAGAAGGAAAGAAGGAAGTAGGAAAATGTCCCTTTGGTCTACTCCACACACACCATCACTACAGCTCCAATCACCTCTACTGCTTGAAGGGAGGACTGGTAGTGCTTTTGGGAGTAGTGAGTACTTTCAGGAATGAGCAGGGATAGGGAGCTTCAAATCTGGGGCTTTACATTTTACCTCTCATTTGAAATAGGCTTTGCAAAGTCCCAAAAGTTTATGAGCCTGGCTCAGGAAAATGTCTGTCATCTGTCTGTCTGTCTGTCTGTCTGTCTATCTATCATTTATTATAACCCCCACATTCAAGATTATTCAACTCAGAGCCCTCCACGGACTCACCCCACCATGCAGGTTTTTGTCAGCATCTGTCAGGCTTACAGCCAGACCAGAAAATGCCATTCTTCAGTGTCTAGATATGGCAGTTAAATAATCAAAAAGCTGGGAGAGGAATTGTTCTTATTAGCTTGAATTTATTTATGCACTAGTTTCTGTTGGTTATCCGCAAGCTCTAACAACCATAAAAGTATCCTGTTGAATGGCAACATGTAACCCTAGAATTAAGTTCCATATAACAATATGATACTTATTTGTATTAGTCATAGGCCATAGCAGTTTCCAAGCTGTATAAAATACAGAGTACGAATGGCATAAGGTTCATAATATACAGTATAGTACAGCATATAAAAAGAAGAAAAATGAAAACACAATAATAACTAACAATGTACATAGCAGTAAAAAGTGTTCTGTTATAACCATAATTACCATTTCTTCCTCTAAGCCAATGGCCTCTTCACCCTAATTCCAGCAGCAGCCAAAATAAAAATGTCTGCTCATTCAAAGATTCTAAAATATTTATTTTCCTTAAAATACTGTGGGGGGGAATACCCCTTGCCTTTCCAAATGGGAATATGCCAGGGCATTATTCTGATATATTCTGCATATCTTGTTGATTGCTGTTATAGATACATAATTATTTTGAGCTACACAATTTTCTTCAAGAAAAACCCTCTGTTCCTGCCTAGATATAACAGAAGGAGGAACAACAAACTCAGTTTCTCTGCTCATTGTTGGTCAATTTAAACTTCCTTATATCATTGCATAGTGGTTCCCCCACACTCTCTGCATTCAGAATGGGAGTCAAAACTCATCTTTTAAACTTTTTTTTAATGTTATGGTTTTAGTGTTGTTTTTAATGTTCTGCTATGTTTTTCTGTGAATGTCTTTTTTGTTTTGATTTTGTTGTAAACTACCTTGGTTGGCCTCTGAAAATTATTATAGAAATGCAATCAATCAATCAATCAATCAATCAAATTTCAACAACTGGGAAGACCTATTGTATGAAAAGGCCCTTCAAATTCTCATGTATCTGCCAGTCTTCACAATTAGTGAAGATCAATACTGGGTTTGGACAACGTGATAATCCATGATAGGTTAAATAAGCCATGGTTGTTTATTTAACCCATTATGGGTTATTGTGTCATCTGTTGGGTATTTTTTTAATCCACGATGGCTTATTTGGCCAAACTGAAAATGCTCAGTTTGCAGTAGGAGTTATTTAACCCATTGTGAGTTATCATGTCATCTGGTGGACATCAGAGGTTATTTTGGTCACCTACGGAGTTGTAGGTTATTTTGGTCACCTACAGAGTTGTGTAGCAAGAGTGGTTCAGATCGCTGCCACTTTGTTCCTCACAGGCATTCTCTGTGTAATGGAAACAGCTTACATGGGCTATTTCAGCAGTATCTGGGGTGAGGGTGGAGGGGGAGGAATGCACAATGGCATTTTAGCTATTTAGCACTTTAACTGTATTGAACACTACTGCCAGTGGAGGAAACACAAGAAATGGGTGAAAAAAGTTGTAGGGTTTTGAGGTTGCATCAGGTGCTTCCCCTACAAGAGGCATTTCTGTGTGAGATTTTGTCCTGTTCCTTCAAACTTCTAAAGGTCTATCTGTGCCGCTCCCTTTGAACCACCACTCCCTTGTCAGAGTGAATTAAATGCTGAATTAAGCCCCTGAATTAAACCTCATAATGCTCCCCTCTCACTAGGATATTGTTCAAGGTGCTGCTGTGATGTTGTCAATGGGTGAAACGGTACCACTGTTCAGGTGGAAGAACTGCACAGGACGGGGTAACTGATTATACACAATAGCTTAATAAGCTATGCACAGCACCTTATTTGTCCAATTGTGTGGGGGATAACAGTAGCTTGTTTTCAAAATAAGCTACTGTGTGTGCATAGCTTATTAAGCCATAATTGCTCAAAGTGACATCCAAACCTTATCAAAGTTTCTCCCTTCTCTTTTTTGATAATTAACAATTGTGTGTCTCAATATTTTAAATATGCTGGTTTTGATAAAGTATAGTTTGATAAACTATAAAAGCTGTTCTAAAGGTGTGAAAAAACTAAAACTCAACTGAGTAATCTATTCTGACAGTAACCTCCAGGCTGAGGAAATTGTAAATAATTAAATGACTTACATAAAATTGCATGGTGAGTTACCACAATACCTGTGATGCCAATGACATATGAACCTGAGTATGGCTTTTGGGAGCATGTTGGTTTATCCTATTCATTACTTTCACTTTGGGCTATGAGGTGAAGCAGCTATAAGAACAGAAAATGGACTTCAAGATCAGAAATAAAACTGCCTCTGTCCTGCCTCCAGAGTCACATGTTCCTCAGTCCCACCACTGTCCAGGCATTGGACATGGACATCCTCTGGAAAGCATACAGGTGTAAGCAGAAGATGTCCATGTCTTACACATGGACATTGGTGGCAGGGCCAGGGGAAGTTGCATGGCCTCAGGAGCAGGGGGCAGTGGGGTGGCCCCATAGCTCCTTTCTACACATGATGCTCCGTGATACATAGCCAGCAGCTATATCTGTTCTCCCTTACTCAAAAATAAATGTGAGCTTTAACTTCTGCCCACTGCTGTGTTCCCAATCATGGTTGCTCCACCACCACACCTATAATGTATATAGGGGGGAAAGCATTTAATAGCTTCAATGTGGGGTTTTTCCCATGCAAGTTGCAGACACAAGGGGAAACCTCAATTAGGTCCACAGCAGGAGCAATGGGTTAAAGCCCCCTACCCTTCCGCATTAGGGTCCTGATTTTGATCACCCATACTCTGTTTCCTCTTCAGATCAGATCACCCATGCATACTTTTTAGTAAGGTCCCTGGAATATGCTTTTTTACCCCCCTCCCCCCGACATAGCTGTTCGACACTTAACTTCTCTGCCTCCTCGTCTGGTCTGTCACTTCTTCAGAGGAGAGTAATCCTGGTCACTGCCCTGTTGTACTTCTCTATGTTTTAAAATATTCTAAGGCATCTGAACTTCAGCTAATTGGAGTCAGAAGCTTAGTCTCTGCCACATTTTTGATCATCACAAAAATCCCTTAGTGCATTACAGTATAGATTTCCAAAAAGTGCTATCTTTTTCATTCACTTCCCTGCTGATCTGATGTTAAGTCAATATGAGCCTATGTATTGTCAACACTAACTTTTAAAAATCAATTGTATGTCTTTGTGAGTGTGTGTTTGTGTTTGAACTTTGTGTATACAATGAAAATTTGTCCAAACATTAAGTCAAAAATTAAAACAGAAAACAGATTAGGCAATTACCTAAGTTTTGAGCAGAAGGTGCTCCCTAGGTGGCTGATATCAAATACAGCTGACCCACTGGTATTGTGAGATGTTAACAGGAGATGACTGCTTTGATTAAGCATTTTGTTTGCTAGTGTGCCTTTTTTCATCCCACAAGGCACAGAACACACACTCAGAATACATCAAAGCACAGGAATGTAAGTTTAGTGTTGACAGTTCAAAACATGAAACAAACCTCATGATACTTTATATGTCCTTATCACAATATGCCTGCTATTCTTTGTAGAAGTGAGGGATTTGTGTGGAAAGTTGAATAATTTCTGATATGTTTCCCAATAAGCAAGTTACCTGGAAGCAGATAGTGGTTTTAATTGTGCTTTTTATTTTCCTGAACTTTAGCATATCAGTTCAGCATCAGACTGTACATTATACTTAAAAGAGACCACTTAACTAGTCCTTCTTCATCATCATCATCATTCTTTAACAGAAAATGCTCCTTTAAGCACACCCTTTGCCCATTCCTCTTCGCCCCCTGATCAAACTGCTTTTCCTGCTTATTTGGTTCTTTTAAGCCATTATACCATTATACATGTTCACCCACGATGTTCAGCTTATTTCTTAATACTCAACCAGCTTTTGCATTCACATCAAAGTAAACACCAAAACAAGAAAAATACAGAATGTCAACTGTGAAGAAATTCCCTGCATATAACTGTTGTTATGTACAGTTTACTTCATGTGGCCTCTGTGAGGCTATCTGAGGAGGCCTGAGACCTTGTTTTGTTACTTGTTAAAGGCCCATGTTGCTTAGTGACTTAGAGAGCAATACAATGCCCCCCCAGATAGCATCCACTTAAGCCACAATATCAGCTATAGTGAAGTTTTGAAGTATTCTAAGTGAACTCGTGGCAGCTAGAAAGGGTCAGCTTGTGGAACTTTGAGTTACAGTGGCAAAGAGTTCCTCAGAAACTGAAATATAAGCATTTGCTATAAATAAGAAACCACATAGGTTGGACTTCCCAGTGAAGAAGTAGTTTCCCATAGGTGGTGGTAGTGCAGAGGAGAATAAATCCTCTATATCAACATTCAAGGAAATCAAATCAGGCATAATAATAAGAAAATAAATAATTTAACAAGCCACTAATAGCTAATTTATGTACTAAAAATTAGTAAAATATTAAAATATCTCAACGTTCTATGTTGTCATCTGTTGAAAAAAAATCCTCTTCCCTAGAACTAATTTAACACATGTAACATTACTATATGTCACAAAATAATCTGTTTGAGCCAATAAAAATAAGATTTTGTTTAAAGGGGAATTATCTCTAATACCAGCAGTAATGGGATCAAGGTACTGAATCCTTAAATCTAATTGCAATGGGTATTCCAAAATAAAGTGAATCAAATTCTCTATATTTGGGTAAGCTGACCATATGAAAAGGAGGACAGGCTCCTGTAACTTTAACAGTTGTAGAGAAAAGGGAATTTCAGCCAGTGTCATTTGTATGCAATTAGTTCCTGGTGAAATTCCCTCTTCATCACAACAGTTAAAGTTGCAGGGGCCCTGCCTTCTTTTGTATCTGGTCACTCTAGTAAAGTGCATGCACAGTTAACTGTTGTGATGAAGAGGGAATTTCACCAGGAGCTAACTGCATACAAATGACCCTGGCTGAAATTCCCTTTTCTCTACCACTGTTAAAGTTACATGAGCCCTGTCCTTCTTTTCATATGGTCAGCCTATATTTGAGCATCCAACTGGACAGTGTGTATCTGCCTTATGTTGATACCTCTGATGTGTAAGTTGGCCCTTATAATTAAACATATATTTTATGCCAAGGATTCCATTGGTAGGATGCTTCATTTATTATTTTTCAATATCATTATGAACCTTTTGCTACCAAGAATGATGTAACATGATTAAAATGTTCATGATAAATAATGTTATTATTTCCAAAATATAGTTATTTACCTCATCTGAACTCTTCCTGCTTTTCTTACCTGCTTGTACTGTTAGTGCTAATGAAGAATGCCATATTGATACATTGTTTGTTAGTGGGCTAATCCAGTATGCAAAACAGAAATTGGGTGTGTGTGCCAAGGAAGAATTAGTCTCCCCCAGATGTGTTCTCCTGTGTCTTCAGTACAGCCCTAACATAGATTCAAGAAGATTGGATGGCTATAACCTATAAGGATTCTACCTCCCTCGCAGGCTTCCCCTATATCTGGGTACCAATCCTGAAGGTACATACCTTTTGTTGGACACTTGGGACAGATTAAGGATTCTATTGGTGTATTGTGTGCCTGTTGTCCCTCAGTGTCCCTGGCAGATCTGGTGTTTAGAACTCCCAGGATGTTTGTACTGGGATATCTCAATATATGAAGGCTATTGGTTTTAGGACTGGTCATGTCTTCATGGCTACCATAACAACCATTGAGCTGTAACAACATGCTATCTGCCTAACACATGTGGAAGGTCAAACTCTGGAGGGGATTTTGTCATTCATATAAAAAGATGGAGATCTGAAAGCTGAGGAAACACCATTTCTGAATATATCTAGCTGAGTGATATCTACCCCATTTTGGAGGAGATTCATAGTTTGTAGGTACTCTTGGAACCATCATCATCACTTGATGCACTGGTGGCCTTAATGGCTCAAAGTTTAGGCTGAACCAACTGTGACCCTACCTCAACGGAGATATCCTGCAACAGTTATTCATGCACTATTCATCTACTATTTCAATTATTCCAATGCTTCATTCCAATGCTTCAGTGCAAAACACTGTGGCTGGAGAGTAATGGAAACTGGCTAATACGATCACATTATGCCAGTACTTTGCCATCTTCACTGACTGTCAAACAATGTCTTGATGCAATTCAAAGCATCATCTATGACTTGAAGCCAGGTTACCTGAAAGAGCATCTCCTCTGATATTCATGTGAGGCCTTCCTCCAGGTGCTCCTGCCAAATGAGTCAATGGAGACAGCTACAAGAGAGAAAGACTTTTCAGTGGTGATGCCTCATCTAAAAATCCAGGAAGGAAAACTGTCACCATCACTTTCTCCTTCTGCTCCTGCTTCACCAAGGAAGGACTGGGTCCCTTCTCCACCCACAGAGGCCATTCCATCCAACTGCCAACGAACAGGAGAAAAGGAAGAAGCCAGTGAGACAAACGGTCACCATTTTTCCCCATCTGCTGCTGCTTATGAAGCAGGGACAGTGCCCCTCCTTCCCTCACAAAAGCCAGCTTCCCTGTGAGCTGGAGCAAAAGAGGAAGCAAACTGTCATGATCTCTTCAAATAGGCTTTTAAAACCATTTTAATTATATCAATTATTCTTACCTCTCCTTTATTCCGGCTATCTCATGTCTTAAATTTAGATTGTAAGCCTGAGGGCAGGGACTGCCATGCTACTTATCTTTGTAAGCTGATCCGGGAGCCTTTTTGGCTAAAGGACAAGGTACAAATGATGCAAACAAACAATCCGAACAAATAAAATCTATGGAATGAACTCCTCAGAAAGTTTCATGCCCCACAGAGACTTGTGCTTTTTGATTCCCAGTGACCTTGATGACGATGATGACATGGCCAGTCCTGTTTTCCCATCAACGTTCATTCTGGTGGTAGTAGATTCCCACTTTGCTAGCAAAACATTACATTCACTTGTTGATGGTTCAATGGAGAAGGAAATAGTACTGCAGGATAATATTGTGAATGGGAAATAATTATGGTATATATGCAGTTTCATAATGAGAGTATTTCTATGGCAGAAACTACAAACAGATGTCTTTAGCAAATCCATGCACATAGAATAGTAGTGATTTAACTGTGCCTTTTCAAAATTGCTTTATCATGTTTGTTCAATTCCGATAAATACACGATGAAATTTGTTTTAGCAAAGGTTATATTTCTAACAAACATATTTGTATCTCAGTTACAATTCATTAAATTGTTTTTGGTTGCATTCAGTGTCCTTCAGAACATCTGTGTAGTCATATTAGAATAAATATGCTGTCTGGCTGCATTGCAGGCAATGTAAATTCATGTTCGTTGACAGCTAGGTTGAAACACCTATTCTCTCCATTTACCAAGGTGTCAATGATTTTACAAGGTTTTTTTTTTTAACCAGGCTTCAGGCAACTAATATTATGACCTCAGAAATTTTGTTTCACTTTGAGATATTTCTCGAAAGTGAAATTGGTTTGGCCTGTAGCTTTTCCTCAGGAAACATGTATGTCAAACCAGCCAGCAAGTATGAGGAAATTCACAAGACTTATCTGTAGTGTAATTAAATACGTAGAGGTATCTATGTAGAGGGTGCGGGGGTGGGGGGAGAGAAAAAACCAGATCTCCCATTTGTTATACAGTGAACAATTAGTAATTTTGCCAAAGATTTTCCTTTGCTCTGGGAAATGAATGGGGGCATCATTTCAGGACCAACATTAAGTAGCGATCTTACACTGAATGCAAATTCTGACTGTGCCATTTTTAAATGCCAACATTTTATTTTATTTAGTTAAATTGTTCTGAGATGTTCACAGAGTAGGATGACCAAGTGTCCTATTTTACAGAGGACGTATTTTAGGAGCCTTTGCAACACAACTCCTCTATACTCCCACTGTGATGAGATTTTCTCTCCCTGCCTTTCTTGCCTTGTGAAGCATTTGTGTTGATATACATATGCTATATCTTCAGATTGGAAGGAGGTGGCAGCTTACCTGTTGGATTGTATTTGTTTTGAGATTTTAGAAGCACTTTGCACATGCCTTCTCTCTTGCTATTTGGACTCTGGATTTTTAAGGATTGTGCCATGGAAAGTAGGGATGTGTACAGTCCAAAAAATCAGAATCGGAATTGTTGTTGCGGTTTGGATCGGAGGTTTTTTGGATTGGATCCGATTCCGATCCGATAATCAGATATCCGATTTTCAGATCTGATGCCTTTTAGTCCCTTTTGACTTGATTTTGGAGGGGGGAAAAGACTATCTTTTAAGACAGAATCATGAAACTTTGTACAAGTGCAGATGGGATGTTGCCAGTCATGTGCCCAGAATTGCAGACACAGGGGTGCAAGCGTAAGTAAGCCTTCAAAAGTCACCTTTTCACCAGTCATCTGTTCCTTTTTCAATTTATTCCTGTGTCTCAGGGACACATTTAAAATGGTTTTTTGGCAGGTAAGAACGTCATAGACCATGTCCCCAGTTGGGGAGTGCACTGAAGGGCTGTACATACGTAGCTCTACCCCTATTATTATTATTATTATTATTATTAATTAATTACACTTATATAGTGTAATAGCCGAAGCTGCAGACACAGGGGCACGGTTTAACTGAAATGGAATTGTGAATTGTGAAAAATGGGCTTGCCCGCTGCAAAGTGCTTTCATTAGATCCCATCCCCAGAAACTGAACTCAAACTTGGGGAGCATACAGAAGGGCTGATTGTTGCTCTGCCCCCTTTTCACAGACACAGGGGCATATCACTGTTAAAAATTGCTTGTTCTGGTAAGTAAGACCATTGCAAAGTGCTCTCTCATTAGATCCTGTCCCCACAAACACCACACTAGTGTGAGGAGCGCACAGAAGGGGTGTACATTCGCCCCTGTTTCACAGACACAGGGGCATGGTTTAACTTGAATGGCAGGTGTTGTATTGAACTTTGGGGACTCTGCTATGCTCCCTTGAGGGGAACAGCAGCATCCCTTAGCTTAAGCTAGTGGAGTGGTGTGCTCTACTCGCAGGTTGGATCTGGCAGACAGCAGCAATAGCAGCGGCAGACAGGCATTCAAAGGGTGAAGTCAGGAACGGAGGGGGCTCTGTGGACTTCTCCTTGAGGGAGAAACCCAGCATCCTTTAGCTTAAGTAAGTGGAGTGGCGTGCTCTACTCGCAGGTTGGATCTGGCAGACATCAGCAACAGCAGCAGCAGACAGGCATTCAAAGGGTGAAGTCAGGAATTAGGATGTGGCAGGCAGTCACAGGCAGATAGGCAGTCTGGATTCCCGTCTCTCCTGGGCACTGTGGCACAGAGTTCCATGGGCTGAAAAAGAAGAAAAAATTAAGAATAAATAATAATACTTTAAAAACTAGCTCCCACTTCAGCTGGCATGTTGCCAGTCCTGTGTGCCCATGCCCAATTACACACACAGAGCTGCATGCTTACTCGGAAGTAAGCTTGCCGAAAGCACTGCTTCAGGTAGCTTTCGGGTGCCCCTCCGTTCACAAGACACTTACCTTACTCATGCGGGCATCGTGGATAAGCGGGCCACTTCCAGGCAGGCGGGCAGGCACAGCAGCATGGGCACATCCAGGCAGGCAGGTCTTTGGCAGATGGACAGTCTGGATTCCCGTCTCTCCTGGGCACTGTGGACAGAGTTCCTTGAGCTGAAAAAGAAGAAAAAATTAAGAATAAATAATAATACTTTAAAAACTAGCTCCCACTTCAGTTGGCATGTTGCCAGTCCTGTATGCCCATGCCCAATTATGCACACAGAGCTGCATGCTTACTTGGAAGTAAGCTTGCAGAAAGCACTGCTTCAGGTAGCTTTTGGATGCCCCTCCGTTTACATGACACTTACCTTACTCATGCAGGCATCATGGATAGGCGGGCCACTTCCAGGCAGGCGGGTGGGCACAGCAGCATGGGCACATCCAGGCAGGCAGATCTTTGGGCACAGGTGGGCACAGAGGCAGAGTGCCAGGTGCTGGCGCATTGCACAAGTAAGCAATAGAACCGTGGGTCCGGCCCACGAGATCTGGCTACTTCACAATGGTGGCAACCTGGTAGGCGGGCAGGCAGGCAGAGGTGGGCACAGAGGCAGAGTGCCAGGTGCTGGCGCATTGCACAAGGAAGCAATAGAACCATGGGTCCGGCCCACGAGATCCGGCTACTTCACAATGGCTGCAAACTGGCAGCCAGGCTGATTTTTTTCAATTGTGTAGCCAAAACAGAACACACAGCACTGCAAGGCGGCCACATAGGTCCAAAAGACACAGAAACAGTGTTGGATGCTTTGGCATCCACTCAATGTAGGAGCCTGGAAGAGGAATCCTTTCGGTTCCTTCCTTCACAGTTGCATTACTCGGAAGTAAGCCTTCTAAACCAACATTCTCTGGAGCCTATAACATGGTCATTTTTCAAGATACGCACATGGAAGTGTGGGACCTTACAGATGGCCTTGAGGGACTCATCTGAGGCCAACTTCAGAGGCACACGTGCAAGTATTACTCAGAAGTATGCTTATAAAATGTGCTTTTCCAGGTAACCCATTCCAGGCAAAGTGGTTTCACTTTGTCATTCTTAGCACACATGTCAGTTGGGAACCTCACAGAAAAAGTAGGCCTGTAGGTAGTCATGTCAGCCCTCTGCACTGAGTGCAGACGTAATTCAGACTAAAGTTGTCTCTACATTGGTCTTGAACCCAATAATAACACAAATCGATCCTCCAATGCGGGCACAGTGGTTCAAACAACATAGAATGTGTGAGATGCTTGTGCATCCCCAATATAGGAGGCAAGGAGAAACTGGATCCCTTAGGGATCCTTCCTTCAGAGTTGAGTTACTGAGCTGTAAGCACAGCCAGTAAACAATGTACTAAACAATAATAGTAAAACTAATAATAACAAAAATTAATAATTTAAAAATGATGAGCTTGCCAGAGTTGCCTTCAGTTAAAAAACCAACCACCAGAAGGAGGTGTGGAATGGATGGGGGGTGCCTGCCAGTCACTCCCCCAAGGGCGTGAGGGTATGGTATCCCAAAATGGGCAGATTTGCCTTTAGAAAGACCAGCTGCTCCACCAACTCAGCGTCCAGTGTAATCACGTTGCCCGCCATGGAAAACACCCGCTCACTTGGAACGTTGGTCGGTGGGCAGCTGAGTCGATCCCTGGCCACCCGTGCCAGATCAGGCCACATCTGGCTGCAGGATGACCAGTAGGCCAGGGGTTCGATGGAGCCGTCCTCCATCTGCTCTGCCAGGTAACGCTGCACTGTTGCTGCAGCATCATCCTGGTGGCTGGGTTGGGTGCCTCTCTGCCCAACCGCTGCCTGCAAGGCCTTTGCCCAAAACCCCTGGCCTGTGCCCCTGCTGGGTGTGCTGCTGCCACTGCTGCTGTTCTGGGGACTTATGCCCTGTGCAAGGGTGGGCTCCGCCTCTGCCTCTGCTTGCCCAATCCTGGCTTCCCGGGCTGCCCGAACTTCCGCCACCAACATTTCCACCCACTCCGTCCGGGAATTCTGCCTACACAGCCCATCCTTGATGCGCGGGTTGCACATGGTGGCCAACATGTACTGCTTCTCGGTGTAGAGGGACTGGACCCAGTGGGCTAGGCCTTCCCTCAGCCTTGTCACCACTTCCCGAACCTCTGGCAGGAAGCACCTGCTGGTGACGGGATCCCCGGCCTCCAGAAACTCACCCATCTGTGTCTGGAGATGCCTGTCCACAGGGATCACCTGGCTGAGGAGGGCAGTGCTACTGCTCAGGGTCCCGGTGGCCTCATGGAACGGCTTGAGGACCACCAGAAGCTGGGACATGGCCTCCCACTGCTGCCTGGACAGTGGGGCCTGGATGCCAATGTCCCTGACCCTGAACATCTCGTGGACGACATGCTGTTGTGCCACCATACGCTCGAGCATGAGGTAGGTGGAGTTCCAATGTGTTGCCACATCCTGCATGAGACGGTGCTGCGGAAGTCCCACCTCCTGCTGCTTCTCCCGCAGCAACCAACTGCCCTTCATGCTATGGTGGAAGTGCCCGGCCACCTTCCTGCAGCTCTCCAAGAGATTACAGACTGGGGGAGGGAGAGGGGCCTTGCTGCCTCCAAGGCCATCCTTCAATATCAGGTTGAAGATGTGTGCGATGCAGTGGATGCCCTCAAAGCCACCATCGCGCACCGCCTTCACCATGTTGGCTCCCCTGTCCGTGACCATGTACCCACGGGTGTGCTGGTGCCCGGCCAGCCATCCCTCTACCATGTGGTTCATGGCCTCCGTTATCTCCGCTGCCATGTGGGACTGGTCCATTACTTCTGTATGAAGGAGGACCCAGCAGTAGCCCTCCTTCCCAGTCATGGAAGTCCTGGGTGCTTCCTCCCCAGAGGCTCCACACCAGTGAGCTGTCAGGGACAGGTAAGAGTGCACTCTGCCCTCGCTGGACCAGATGTCCAAGGTGAAGTGCACCTTCTGTGCCTGTGCCTGGCACAGACAACCAAGAACTAACTCCCTGCATGCCCGGTACAGGGATGGCACCACCCGCCTGCTCAGGGTGGTGCGACACGGCGGCTTGTAGTATGGAATCACAAGAGTCAACAGCCTCTTGAAGCCTGTGTTATCAATGAGGCTGAATGGCTGGTCATCCAATGCCACCATCTCACCAATGCAGTTGGTGATCTGGTCGGGCGTTGGAAAATGCCACCTTGTGGCTCCATACTTCCCCCACCCATCTCTTCCATGGTGGCCTGGCGAAGCCTCTTGGGGATAGGAGATGGAGAGATGGCAGAACTTCCAGCAGGAGCCTTATGCTTGCCCTTACTACCACCAGTCTGCTGCAAGGTGCCCGCCTTGGTCCCATGCGAGACAGACTGGTGGTGCCTCTGTATGTGCTGGGTGAGGTTGGTGGTGGTGAAGTGCCCTGGCATTTTACCCCTGCTCACAGACATCTTGCAATGGCGACAGACAGCAAAGTGGGAATCCACTCCCACCTTAAAGTGGTCCCACACCTTGCTTGTCTGTCACTTATGTGGTGACACAGACGGACCGCCGGCGCCTTCACTCTGCGGTATCACCACAGGAGCAGGGGTATGAGTGAAAGAGGGGATGGATCCTGGAGAGAGAGGCTCTGCTGCTGCCTGCTCCTTCGCCTGCCTCACATCCATAAGGATGTCCTCCTCCTCACTCTCAACCATGCTGAGGACTTCCATAATGTCTGGGAAAAGTTCACTCAGCGGGCTCCCAGCCTCAACCACTGAAGAAGGAGCTGAAGATACCCCTCCTTCTTCAAGGACACTGCTGCTGCTACCAGCATCTGTCTCAGAAACAGGTGCTTCAAAGAGTGCCCTGCAGGCCCTACTTACAGTTGTCTTCGCCACTGCCTGCTTCAGCTGCCCCAGTGAAGAAGGGTGCCTGATTTTAACTGGGGGCATGGAAGCCTGCCTGCTGCTGGTCCCAGCAACAGCACTGCGCCCAGAGCGACCTCTCCCAAGCCCTGTCTTAGCAGCACCACTTCCTGTGCCACGTTTCATTTTCAACTTTAGTATGTGCTGCTTTGCCAAGTACTGTTATGTATGCTGTGTAGCAGCAGGCTACAAGCCGTGCAACACACACTCACAAGCACACACACACACACACAGAAAGAGAGAGAGAAAAGATAGAAATATTTTTTATTATTATTATTATTATTATTATTATTGGTTTCTTTTCAAAGAGAAAGAGAAAAACACACACACACACACACACTCCCGGAGACAAACTACAGATATTTTGAAGACAAACTGAACTAACAGACAAACAAACAAACAGACGTGCTATAACTAGGGGAAAAGAAAGGCAAGAGAGTGAAAGAGAGAGAGAGAGAGCACAAGGAAAGCTGCAGAAAAAGACCAGAAAAACCTCCAAACTCCACCAAAATCCAATATCACTTCCAGCTGCAAACCACACTCCTTCCACTCCAACTAATTAAACCCCACAGAGAGCCAAAAGGGAAAGAATGAGAATATATACCGGGTTTCTACTAAACCCACCTCCAGCATTGAGATTGGAGGCTGCAGGAAGTCTTTAACCGGATTGGGTGATGCATTGATGTAGTGTAAAGCACAATTGGTGTCTCAAGCTGTCAAACACACACACACACAGCCTCCCCCCCCCCTTTATGGAAGTTTAAAATAATAAACCACTCATTGCCACTAAAGTCTTGCACCAATTTCTCTGGAATTTTTCACACATGAGTAGACACATCCAATCTCCAATGTCAGGGAGTTACAACTTTCTAACTCTTAAAATAATAAAAAAAATACTGCACATTATTTTTCTAAGTCCTCTGTCAGTTTAAAACACCATAAAAGGGAGGTCCGATCCTCCGATTTTTTCTGATCTGGATCAGGTCCCATCGGATTGGATTGGATCGGATGGTTCATAGGATCGGGATTGGATCAGATCATTTTATCCAATTTTGGACAGATCGGATCCGGATCATGGATTCGATCCGATCCGCTGCACATCCCTAATGGAAAGTACTGGGAGGCTTTTCAAAGACTTGAACTTGTGTTTGCTGTAGATTGTGTGTTGTGGCCAGACTCAGGTGGCAGGAAGTTGCCAGTCCTTAGCAGAAGGATGGGACTCCTGGGCCTGAAGTTATACTTTCTCTGTGATCACGTTTAATGTATTAGCTCAGCATTCAGCAGGCTGTGTTTGATTGGGCATGATCTTTCATCTCTGCCCGGGTCTAGTGGCTCAGAGAATAAGTGTTTCCCCTTCCCTGAGATCTTGTTTAGTCTTTAGCCATGTCCCTTGAGGTGCCAGCGTATGCAGCCTCTAGAGAAGCTCAAATCAGACAGTGGCAAACCCTAACCCACCCACCCCGAGTGATTGCCAGGAGAATCGTATCAAGAAAAGAGCCTAAAGATTTCTGACTATCAGTCAGCTTTAAGTCGTGTTGTTTGGAGAATGAAACCATTATAATTTTTACTGTGTGATTTCTTCAATAAAAAGAAGTCTCACTGATGTGAGTGTCTTGTGTCAGTTTGCCAGCATGTGTGAATGCCAGAGGGAATGGGCAGCTCACAACACTAAAGATATTTCAAATCCTGGTCTCTCTGGTCTCCTCCCTCCTCGCCCACCAGAATGCCTCCTTTTTTCCTCTTCCAAGGTTGCTTTTCTGACCTTTATTTATTTAAAATAAAATAATCAGCCATATAGATAGCTAAACGATATCACTAAATGCAAAACTATTTTAATACCAACAATTATATTGTTTGAATGCCAAACTTTATAGGCTACCCACATTTTCTGTACTGCAACTTAAGTTGAAGGGAAAATGTCAAACTAGTTTAATGCACTGTAATGCACCACAATTCTTTCTGCATTAGCTGCAAGTGGTGGAGAAGGGAGAGTCAAATCTCTGATCAGAGCACTGTCTTCGGCCTCTGAAGGGCTTTTCCGAGCAATCCTATAGTTCCTGGGACGCTCTCCAAGGGACCATTGGATTGCTCTCTAAATTCCTTGTATGTGTCCCATAAGCTGCCACCTCAATTTGTATATGTTAAGCAGAGTAGTAACTTGGCATTAAAATTATAAAAGGCAATAATTTCAAGTTCACAGTTCATAGGTTTTGCTTGAACAGTGCTGCCAATTTATTCATGAATAAAGAACCACACTTTATTGGACTAAATATATTGTCACAATCTGGGTACTTTATTCACACTGACAGAGAAAATTATTTTCTGAGTTTCATAATTTTAATGCCTGTCTTGATTTGTAAATCACCAGATAATTCTCTCCAGCTTTTTGAGCTAAATATGATTCAAGGCCACTCTGTAGTCTTTATAACTATCTGCAAATTATTTCCAACAGTGTTATCCTTGAAAAAAAAAGTATGAAACAATTACAGTGCATTAAACTAGTTTGACATTTTCCCTTCAACTTAAGTTGCAGTACAGAAAATGTGGGTAGCCTATAAAGTTTGGCATTCAAACAATATAATTGTTGGTATTAAAATAGTTTTGCATTTAGTGATATCGTTTAGCTATCTATGTGGCTGATTATTTTATTTTAATTTCACTGTCTGAATTGATCAATGTATTGTGCTGCTTTTTTATTTGTTGTATATAGATTTTAGGATTTCATTTGTTTTATTCATGTTGCCTGAAAGCTATTAGTTTTAGAGCAAATAAGATGTTTTTAAAATAAACAAATAAAGAAATACCTCAGGAAAAAGTCTGTGATCCTAGTATCTTGATTTGGTTATATTCATTCCTGACTTAACACAACCTTACTGTTTATTTATTTATTTATTTATTTATTGCATTTCTATACTGCCCAATAGTCAGAGCTCTCTGGGCAGTTCACAAAAGTTAAAACCATCAGACACAAATCAAAGTATAAAACAAACAACGGTATAAAAACACAATATAGAAATACAAGCAGCATGCAAAGATCTATACAGGTTTAAAATTCAGATTTAAAACAGCAAAGTTAAAAGACTAAGATGATAAGTTGTTAAAATACTGGAAGAATAAAAAGGTCTTCACCTGGTATTGAAAAGAGTATAACGGAGGTGCCAGGTGAACTTCTCTAGGGAGCTTATTCCATAGCCAGGGTGCCACAGCAGAGAAAGCCCTCTTCCTGGTAGCCACCTGTCTCACTTCCTTTGGCAGGGGCTCATGGAGAAGGACCCCCGAGGATGATCTTAGGCTCTGGGCAGGTACATATGGGAGGAGGCGTTCCTTCAGATAACCTGGCCCAGAGCCATGTAGGGCTTTGAATGTTAATACCAGCACTTTGAATCGGGCCCAGACCTGGACCGGTAGTCAGTGAAGCTGGAAAAGGGCTGGCGTAATGTGGTGTCGTTGGCCAGTCCCTGTTAACAGTCTGGCTGCCCTGTTTTGTACCAGCTCAAGTTTCCAGACCATTTTCAAAGGCAGCCACATGTATAATGCATTGCAGTAATCAAGATGAGAGGTTATCAGAGCATGGATAACTGTAGCTAGGCTATCTCTGCCCAGATAAGGGTACAGTTGGTATATCAGCCTAAGCTGATAAAAGGTGCTTCTTGCCACTGACTCCACCTGTGCCTCGAGTGACAGTTCTGGATCCAGGAGCACCCCCAAACTATAAACCGGAACCCTTAGGGGGATGAACCTCATCTAGCTGGACAGACGAACCACCCACAAATAGTACTTCCATCTTGTCTGGATTGAGTCTCAGTTTGTTGGCCCTCATCCAGTTCATTACCGTGCCCAGGCACTGATTTGGAACAGCCACTGCCTCACCTGGGTTTGATGAAAAGGAGAGGTAGAGCTGGGTGTCATCCACAATTTGCTATAGTTTCCATCTTCATGAGCATTGGAGGAATGTGCCTTGTTATTCTCTGCATTATGTTGAAATCAGCTCTGCTGCTTCAGTGTTACATGGAGGAACCAGCTGTTCCTAAAACCCAGCTTTTCAGTGCTGAAAAAACATACTTCTTGGGGGTAGAACCAATGTCATCAATGAGAGAGGCTTCTCCAGGCTCTTCCTGCCACTACAGGTTTATGAATTGCAATGGGGAGTAACTAACCCACAATACTGGTTCCCCATGAGAGCACCCCACCTGCACAAGTAAGCTCCACTCCAAAAAGTACCGCTCCAGCCCCAAATTTGTAGTTAACACTACATCAGATTAAGTCTTTTAGAATTAACAGTCTTTTAGAATTTAAGAAAGCCATAAAGACTGTTCTCTTCTGACAGGCATATCCAGTGGAATTTTAGAATGTTTTAAGGATGTTTTTTAGGATGTTTTAGGATTTTTATGCAGTTTTAATAATATGTGTCATGTTTTAATCAGTTTTATGTATTTTATCATGTTGTTGTTCCCCGCCTCGATCGAGACGGAGAGGCGGGTAAGAAATAAATTGTTATTATTATTATTATTATTATTATTATTATTATTATTATCATCGCAGCTCCCAACTCTGGAAATGCACAGCTTCAGAGCCAACACCACATCAGAGAACCAAATTAATGCAGCAATAAGAAGTGCATATATATATTTCAATGGGAATACTAAGAAAAGAAATGAATTGGGGAAGGAGCAGCGCACATCACTGCCACACCCAGGTACCTCCATGGTACCTTAAAACTACTAATAACCTGATCACTTTAATTTGAATAACAACAGCCTCAACTTGACATGACTTTCTTTCTCTTTCCGTTAATTTGAGAGTTTAACTCATCTGTCAAACCTTAATGCACTTAAAACATAGTCACAGGCTGCCTGGCACAGTGTATGTTTTCAAGTAAGTATCGAAGACCCTACAGATAACAATGCGATGCTATGTACACTTTTCTGAGGCTCAGCATTATTAAATATATTCAATAGTGTGTTAAAACTATTCATTTACTAAAGCAAGTTCTTAATCAAGGAATCCTACATCTTTGATTCTAGTAATTTATTTAAACTTAATTTGCATAAATACATTCTTTCCAGGATTACGTTTTCACGAGAGAAGTATGGTTTAGATGCCTAAGCTGGCAATGTGAGGTGTCTGAGAACAGAAGTCATGAATGAATTTGGGTGGAGAATTATACAGACCATTTGGACCCTGTCTCTTAATCACTAACAGTCCTACCCAGATCTCTACCTTTTTGTTAACTTCCAGAGACACTGCCCATAGCTTTCCAAGCTTTATCTGAAATACTGAATGCTATTAAAATATATATACTGTGAAAACCTAGATTATCACAGTGTCAAATTCCAGGACAAATATAGTATTTCATGATTGCATAATACATAGAAACTTAAATATACAATTAACATTTAGTAGCCCGTAATGCCACTGTTAAGAGATAAAAAGCCATTCTTCTCCTCCATCTCAACCTGCTCTAGTTTTATGTACCAGGTATTTTGTTTTATGACTCTAACAACTTCAAACTGCAATGCAAAAATATTGGAAGCCATTTAGCAAATGTTTGTTTTTGATAGTAGAATACTACGCAAATAGAGCAATGCTCCACTGTCAGTCAAGTGTGAATTTTATCCTTGATAAATGGCGTAGTGAAATATTTTATTATGCAAAGTCCAACCTCTAATAAAACAGGATCTGCTTATCTATAAACAATGAAAAAATAAAGTGCTAATTCTGGGTGTGCATCAGACTTTAACATAACCATTTCCTTTTTTTTTTTCTTTTCTTTTCTTTTTTGGTACTAAACTTTTAATGCCTCCAGAATGTGAGCAGATTAAAAAACACTCCTACAGTAAACTGAACATTAAACTTCTCCCTCGCCTATGTCTGGCTGTTCCAAGTCTAATACTAGAAATCTAAAGACCATTCAGTGGTAAGAGATGCAAATGTGATGAAATGGAAATTCACATTACAGGACAGTGCTACAGATATCCACTTATTCTGTAATACTTTAATGAGGGCAAGCAGCTATGCCAATTCTATGATATATTTATGATAGTCAAAGAGTTTTTTTGTTAGACAGTGAAGTTAGGGATGCCAAATTATCAAATCAACTTGTAAACATGTTGGTTTGATCACAAAGCACTGCACATGGAGGCATGAATGGCATGGGTCCTTAGAACACATATATCCTGATTTGGGTATATTTCTTTTTTTGTTCTCTTCATCGTACATTAAGATTCTTAATGATTTTGGTGTTTTCATTTTAAAAGCCCCATTCCTTTTAAGTAGAAGTTTTACTTCCAGTGATAGTGGTCAAATGACAAGTACTGTTCTCATTCACTTACCATATCATACCAGCTAAGTATTGTTGATATACAATGCTTGAGTGTGTATATTATGTCCAGGAATACAATTTCCTTGGGCTTTAAATAAAAATTGTACAAAATTAGTGAGATATATTCAACCAAGTATTTTGGAGATAGATAGATAGATAGATAGATAGATAGATAGATAGATAGATGATAGATAGATACACACACATGCTTGACTGATCTATAAATCAAGGGTGTGATCCTATGCATGTTTAGACCAAAAAAACACTACAAGCATTCCCTAGCAAGTCATTCTAGCTAGGGAATATTATGAGTTGTAGGACTTTTTTCTGTCTGAACATGCATAGGATTGTGCCATAAAACAATTTATAGAGAAATATTCTTTCTATAGTCAAAAGATTGGAACCTTGGGGGAACTGTATGAGCAACATAACCAAACTACATGGAATAGGCTTGGCCATTACACAAATGGTGGTCACCACTCCCAAAGTAGAAAAAATGCAACAATTATGAAAATCCTATTCTGAAGGAGGTAGTGTATGGACCAGTTTTTCTTTGAAATAAATAGTTGTCACATTACTTATACATTTTTTCACCACCATATGTCAGAAAAATGAAGAGGAATAAGTAAAGATACAGTGAAATGAATGAAATTTCATGGACATGCATTCTTCACATTATAAATCTGTATTCACACTGTTGGTCCTCAAGTAAATGTGTATATGAACAATTTTGTCTGTGAAGCCAGTGACAAACTAATCATAGTGAGCGGGAGATGACTCAGACTTTAATATAGAAATAGCCTGGATTTACCAACCATTCAGTACTGGCAACAGCTCAGCCAGATGGCATTTTTATCTTGGCTTTTTATTGACTTTGTCATCTGCTGACCTATTCATGGGAGGGGGTGGAATGTCGAAGTATTCTTTTGTTTTTATATCTGTATCATTCTTTTGGACTGAGATGTTTTTAAATGGCAGTTTTCTGAGAGGGACATTGCCTTGACAGGAGAACCTTAATCTTATGCCCCTGAAGAAGGTTGTCATCAACGGAAACATTTTGAGCATTTCTTTTATAAGGACTATTATTATTTGATAAAGGTTCATTTCTCAGTGCCATTTGAAATGTTACCTCTACTTTCGCTTCCTTTGTTTTCTTCCCCATCTTCCCCCTCTTTAAATGAAGTTTTACAAGTTGAAGAGGTAGCTAATCAGAGTGAGTTGACTAAGTCATGCAATGAAGCACTGAAAACTATAGGAGGAGATCTGTGGAAAGATTCCATAGCTTCCATTCAGTCAAGTGCTAGGTGTTAAGAATCTCTAGTTTTGTTTTATTTTAATGAGGTGTGCCTTTACTTGATTGTCAGACATGTTTTTATTAGTCCATCGTTTATTACTCTTATAAAAAAGCTTGCTTTTATTTTATTTGCAGTTTTAACCAACATGTTTCCTTAAGATGTTTTCTACATCCAAAAACAAAAACAAATGCACCTCACTCTTCCTTCTGAACACCCAGTTGCTGAGATCTTAGCTTTTTAAAAGTATCTGATTTGCACAGTACTTGCTGTTGAACTGGGGAAGAGAACTGCATACCTAGTATCTGTTTAGTGTAAGAATCCTATTCAGCTGGCTGAGGGCCAGCCCTGTCATTAAACAGAGTGAGGCACTCACCTCCAGCAGCAGATGTTGGGTGATGTAGACAACTATTTGTTTTAGGTAGTCTGTCCTGAACCCCTAAGCTAGCCTGCTGCCTTCAGGTATGGTGGAAGATATTGTCCCCACTCTGATGTTGCTTAAATTCACCTGCCAGTCCAAGTAGCTTCTGTAAGTGAAATTGAGGGGGCAGTGTCTTGTCTTTTGTCTCAGGGAGCTTAATGACTTGGGCTAGCCCTGAGCTAGGCATACACATGCAAAGTCTTGTTTCCACATGCATACTGCCTCTAGATGGATAGGGATGATTTCCCTGTAAGCCTCATAGCTGTTAATTGTAACTTATAGCAAAGATTGTAACTAAAAAACAATATGCTAAAGCTGCATTAATTGCTCACAGCTTAATTTCTAAGCCTATTATGTCCAGGAATACATTTTCCTTGGGCTTTAAATGAAATTTGCACAAAATTGGTGAGATATATTCAACCAAGTATTTTGGGATATAGATAGATGGACACATACACACACACAGAGTTTATATCCTATCGTTTTTAGGGATTTGTATTGTATCGTTAAAATGTCTGATAACGATACGATAAGGTCATTATCGGACATCTGATTAACGATAACAATACGATAGAAAAACCTCCGATAAATATCTGATCCAAAAATTTTCAGCCTGATTATATTGGATTTTTTGGGGATTACCAGACCGCCATATAAATAAACCTATAACTTCTGTATTTTCAAAGTTAGAGGCTTGAAACTTGGTCACAGTTCTTATGGGGTATGCCTAAGTATGTGTTGCAATTTGAGATCGATCCCTCCAACCTTCGATTTTATATGAATTTATTAAAGTTTGTTTAAGTTCTGACAGGTCAGAATGACAGCTCGCCATGTGCTCATTCTGAAAGCTGGTTGACCGGGCCTCAGCTTTCAGAACGAGCATGATCTTTAAAACTAGGGTGACCATCCGCCCGGATTTGTCCGGACATGCCCGGGAAATGGGGAGCAAATCCGCATCTGGGTGGAAAAACTGTTTTGGGGGGCCAAATCCAGAAATTTAGCCCCCCCAAAGGGTGACCAGATGGCCCTGGGGTGGTCCGGGCCAACCGGGAGGCGGCGGGGGCAAACCGGGGCGGCGGGGGGTAATGCGGCGGTGGCGGGAGGCTGGCGGCGCGAGGCACTTACCTGCTGGGGCATCCGCTTCCCTCCGGTGCTCGGAATCTACTGAGAAACAAGCTTCGCGGCCTGTCCCTCAGTAGTGTGCCGGGTGATGACGTCATCACCCGGCGCGCTACTGAGAGACAGGCCAGGAAGCCTGTTTCTCAGTAGATTCTGAGCACCGGAGGGAAGCGGACACCCCAGCCGGTTAGGAGCGCGGGGTGGGAGGCGCAGCGCGGGTGGGGGGGTGGCTTGGCGCAGGTGGGGGGTGTTGGGGCGGCACAGGGGGGGGCGGCGCGGGGCGGGCGGTGGCGCAGGGCGGGCGGCGGCACGACGCATGCGGGCGGGGGGGCGGGGCGGGGCGGGGCGGCGCGGGCACGCGTTGGGGGGTTGTTTTGGGTGAGTGGGTGGGGTGGTGGGGGTGGGGTCTGGGATTTTGAGCTTCAAAATCTGGTCACCCTATTTAAAACATTCATAGAAAATTGAGGGTTTGAGCAATTTCTCTGATTTTTTTTCACAAATGACCAACCAGATCCCACCTTCAATGTCCCACAAGTTTCAAGCCTATGGGGAAAATAGCAGACAACAAGATGACAGCATGGAGGCCTGGTCAACCAGCTGTCAATAAAGTTGCACAAACTTTAATAAATTCATATAAAATCGAGGGTTGGAGGGATCAATCTCAAATTTCATACTATTACATGTTGCTACACATATGTACTAAATTTCAAATCAATCCCTCCACCCTGTATTTTATATGAATTTTTGAAAGATCATGCAACTTTTTGACAGGTCTGAATGAATGCACGTGGCAAGCTGTCATTCTCACCTGTCAGAACTTAAACGTTCTTTAATAAATTCATATAAAATCGAGCGTTGGAGGGATCGATCTTAAATTTCATACACATACTTAGGCATACCCCATAAGCACCTTGACCAAGTTTCAAGCCCGTAACTTTGAAAATACAGAAGTTCTAGGCATTTCTTCTTTAAAAAATCAGCTCTATAGGGCAAAATAGGGCTCCAGATTAAATATTGGATTTCCGATATTTATCGTGAAGACGATATGATTAACCTACGATATAATCCGATCCGAAATTTTTTAAAAAGTGATTTCCGATAACGATACGATAATTTCAGGCATGCACACCCCTAGTCGTTTTCCATTGTGATGTTAGAAATGTGCAGATTGCTTTTTACTGATTCCTCTTGCTTTTATTTTCTCAGTTTGTTCAAAGTCCTGCCTTAGAATGGTTGTTAGATGAAGTGGGCATCTGTATTTGCATAGCATTTTATGTTTTCCATATGCATTGTAGAAGGTAAAAACTGAGAATTTAATTGTTTTAAATTACCTTTGCAGTCACCCCCCCCCCCCAATTAAATGTGTTTGGGATGGGAGGTTTACTTAACTTCATATTATTTTCTTTTATGGTATTTTGCTTCATGCATGGAATTCCAATTAAGTATGTGGAGATAATAAATACTAATTAGGTAATTCAGTGATGAACACTTTCTGCAAATGGGGAGAAAAATGTCAGGTTGGCTCAGTACAGCAGATTTTCATCCAGATCCTTATTGAAGATAATTTCTGAGTTTATGGAAAAGAAATAGGAGTAAAGCTAGGTGTGTTCAATGATTGTAGAATACAGTATAGTGTAGTCTTGGTTGTGCAGTGAACATTAGTTGCATAGACAGTGACAGTGTCTTGATATAGATTGTGCAGAAGCTTCCATTTACATCTGATGCAGCTTGTGCATTCCCTCCCCAGTTACAACCTCAGTCCTGCATAAATTCTTCTTGGCCTGCTCCTGTCAACTTTATGTAAGCTGTCAGTGTAAGGGTTATGTTACCACTGATTTTAACCTTGTTCAGCACTCAGCTCTCCAGTTGGTTTCATGTTCTGGTTATAAGCAAATAGCTTTAAAAGCTTCATAGAACCCACACTAGCCTGGTTTGCATATAGTGCTAAACTATCATTTAACGTTTCCCTCCCCCACCTTCTGGAATGAAGATAATAGAAACATAAATGGATTTAAAAGCCACAATTTTTATTCACAACATGAAATCTGCAATAAGGCAAACCAACAAATTCTGGTCAAGTGTGGGCACCTTCTTCCCAGGGAAACCTCAGTTGTCAAGAATAGCCTCTCTGTGGGTGAATCCACCCTGGGTCAAAGCAGCAGTATGCCATGTGGCTGATGTGGGATTTTCCTTGCCTGCCTGCTATTTTTGGAAACTGAGGGGCTCATGGTTGCCCCTGCCCATCGCCGCTAGTCAGCGGTCGAGGAACAAGATCCAGCATGGGCCAAGGGCATCTCTCAACCAACCACACATATGAGCCAGCCAGCAATGAAACACAGGTTGAGTCAGCCTCCCTTCATGCTCCAGGTGCCTCATGGTGCTCACCAAGGTAACAAACCACATCTCTTTTGGTACCTGCACCACCCGCCTGTTGTTACCTGGGTCAAATCAATTAGCCAAATCGAACCACCCCAATATATGTGCTCTTCAGCCAATCAAGACACATCAAAATGTTCCTGCCCAGCCCCCAGAACAGGCAACTAGCTAATTTCTCACTGACCTGAGGGTGGGTGGGTAGGTGGGTAGCCACATGGAGCAAGAGGCTGTGCATGTGGGCGGGGCTGCCTTATAAGGTAATCACCTAATCCCCTCCACCTTGGAATCCATGTTTTAGGTGGGTGATGTCCCACATGCCCTCATTCCTGCCCAAAGGGATAGGTAGGCCAATTCCACCCCCAGCTAAAGCTGTTGGAACTGCATTACGTGCACAAGCGCTGGGGTCTCCCCTTTCCTTCTACTTTTCTGATGTGGCTATGAGAATGAGAACAGAAGCATTTGCATCTGTAAACTATAGTTTACCATTGTGTCTGATCTCAACTAATAAATTAGAGAGTTTCTCTGATGGATAACTGAGCCCATTGTTTCATTGGTTCACAATGAGAATTGTGTTAATATTAATTAACAATCACAGTTTCAGGTATATCCATAATGGAGAACATCAAACTGAGTCGGAGTTAGCCTTTCAAAAACAATGTAGGAACTATTATTAGATTAGTATTTTTGATTTTGGAATTTTACTTTTAGTTTGAAAATATTGTGTCTTGACCATTTTGGAATACTGGATACTGAATCTCTATTCCTAATCCATGCCTTTTTTTCTTGTTAGGATGGTATGGATGAGGTAATCATGCTAGTCACCCAGATTAAAGCATTCTTCATTTGCATTTGAGTTTTAGAGGTACTTTGCTGGCAGTCCCCATCAATCTTAAATCATGCTGTAGATCAAATCCTGCATCTTTTACTTGTAATGTTAATTAATTTCAGTCCATACTCTACCATTCTTATCCATCCTGCTAAAGTCATCCATCATTGTGTTGAAGCAAGGGAAATCCAATCCATCACTGTTGGATCCTGATAGAGGGCTATAAGGGGGAATGCAAGTCATCTTCCCAGCAGTAATCAAACAGCTGTGATACATGCCACTTTAAGCTTGTATCATTATATAATAGATGGTTTTCTTATACATGGGAGTTGCCTCAAAATTTTAAAACAGACGGACTCTCTTGCAGAGATTTTATGTTGTACAATGTAAAGGCTGTGAACTAGTTATTGACACATACTACATCATCAGTTCCAGCTGAAGGCACAGACTAATAAGTAAAACATTGACACTAATCCTTATTTAATCAGCCTTAAAATGATAATTTCAAATATACGAATGTGTCTAGGGAACAGACTTCATACTCAAACTGCTTTTAAAAATACACACACATATACACATATACAATATATATGATTGTAATAATGTGGTATAGCAGAAAATTACCTAGACAATGCCAATTCAAATTTTGATGCAACTAGAAACTCATTAGGAATCATCATTACGCATTCATTGTAGAAGCCGAATACCACGACAAAAAGAATATTGCATCAAAACATACAAAGAATTGGAAAATAAAAAGAAGGGATATGGATACATTACAGTGAGGCCCCATAGGCCTCCAACATACCAACAAAATTTGATCTGATTTTCTTTGCTGTTAATGCAGACATTAGGCCTGCCAACAAATACATCCAGAACTGACAACAAATAGCAGGCTGTTTCTATACCTCAGGCAAACTCTCATGCAAAATCTTCGGAGACCAGCTATAAATTTAACTCTAATGTGACTAAATCCTCAATCTGATTTGGGCATTTCAGACACACCCACTGCTCTCAGAGCACCTTGCTATAACATCCTTTCATCAGAAATGAAGGCATCACATAGAAGTGCATCTCAGTAAATGCATGTCTTTGCACTGGGACAATGAAGTTATCCAAATACTTAGCTTTATCATGAGCCCTTCTAAGCTGAGGGAGGTGTTTTGTGAAATTTAATGTTTGAACTATCTTAACACCATGCAGAGCATCCCAATTAACATGCCTGCCCTTTACAAATAGCTTTTTAGGAGTTAACTGTCTGCATATTAGGCCACTGTTGCTAGCCACTTGGGCTGGAAGGGCCAAGATCCTCATGTGAACTTCAGTAGGCACCAATGGACTGATGCAGTAATAGAGGGAAAAAGACAAACCAATTCTAAAGAGCACACAACTGTAATTGTATTGGTTTACGCCCCAATTCGAGACAATTATACAAGGCAAATTTGTACGAATATGTAAAAGCTGATAAGCTAAACAATACTACATATGGCAAAACAGGACAAATAACCAGATGCTTGTAACCTTGAAACTTAGTTTGGTGCTGTACCTAGAAACTTTGCTTGGAGCTTGCACCCTATCTGACTTCTAAAAATACCCTGTTACTTTTCAACTTTACACCTTCACTAAATGATTGTACTTTATTTGCGCTTGCTGTATCCACTGACTGTCTAACACAGATGTCGGATGTGTAGTAATTGTTTAGCTTATCAGCTTTTACGTATTTGTAAAAAATTGCCTTGTATAATTGTCTCCAATTGGGGCGTCACCCAATACAATTACAGTTGTGTGCTCTTTGGCATTGGTTTGTTTTGGTTCTATTCAACTGTTGCCCTCCCTGGCTTATTGTAATAGAGGGGCAGCCAACTTCCATCCCTAGCAAAGCTGTTGCAGCCCTGCCCCCCCATTGCTCCTAGGATTGATTTAAGGAATCTGTTCTGAAGCCTCCTCATAGCTTCATCATAGATCCCCAATAATTTGAGAATAATAATATGTGCCTACTTTACAAGATTATTGTAAGGTTTGCCATGATAGTGTATGTAAAGCACTTTGAGCATTTAGGAAAGTGCTATAAAAATATTGAATATTTTAATCCCAAAGAAGAAAAGTAGGGACAGAACAGATTGGGCTGGTTCACACTATCAGAGAGGGGGAAATAAGACATGGTGGCTTAGAAAAACAATAGATCACTGTAGACTTTTTCTAAAGATTAGATAAATTCCTCTGGGTTTAATAATTCAAGTAGAAAGTGATATATAAAGTAGAAAGTAATATATAAAATAAAATATAAAATATGTTCAAACGTGTATAGTTAAACATTGTAAATTCGGTCTTGGAGATCATACTTTTTTATGCTCTTTACTGTGGGTATCATGGAAGTTCACTGATTCATTGTGAATCAAAGGAACTGTTTCCTCGCCCCATTGCCCTCACATTTTGATCAGTATTACAAAAGCCAGAATATCTGTCAGAAGACAGATTCCTCAAACTGACTATGCATTATCAAGAAGGCACAGCAAATAGAACAGCTGGATTTGGGGTCCTAGATGATATATAGTATTCACAACCCCCTCTCAGTTTCCTTTAGTAAATCTTCTGAAGTAGCAGGCCAATATCCTATATAGGTTGCATAGGACACTGATGTTAGGAGTTGCACACTCTTGCATCTATCTTATCCTTGGAGGCCTGTATCTCACAATTTAGCCCAGGGTGTCGGTGGTCCCAAAGGAGAGAAAATAAAGCATAAACTTTATGGAGATTAGTGCAGCCATTTGTTCAATCATTCTGTGCTTTAGCCATCCTTTATCCCCAGATGTAATGCCATACTCCCTCTCAACATGTCTCACTTCCAGAACTTCACTGAATGTAATACATGTATTCTTAATACTTCCGTTTCCTCTCTCCAATATCCAAGACTGCCCAAATTATCAGGGCCTTTAAGCTTCAGAGACCGTATTAGGCCTGGGTCAAAGACATGATTACAGCTAACTGCTTGCAAGTTGAAGTGTATCCACAGATTTCTGTCTTAGCAGTCATATGTTTATTTGTTTGTTTTGGTAAAGTACACTAGTATCTAGAGTGCCTTGTCCCAGTTAATGCAATTTTGTACACATTTCTCCAAATGTATGCATTTTTGTGTGCAATTTTCTCTAATATGCATATTTTTGAACACATTTTCTTGACATGAGAACTGCATTTCAACATTTGGACAAGTGCAAAAAAGGAAGGATAATTGTGCTCCAGATCACAGGATAGTTTGGGAGCTACAAATTAGGTCAGTTGTGTATTAAAATGCAAACCAAATGATTTTTTCCCCCATCCCTACTCTCATGACCTGGCACAATGGTGTTTACTAAAGGAATTGTGTATCTTTCCACAGTAAAGTGGTGCCTCAAACGTCTAAAACTATGTGGGCAGAGGGAGTGAAGCTCAATGATAGAACACCAGTTTTACATGTATCAGGCAGCAGGTGATATGAAAGATCTCGGCTGAGAATGCCACTACACCAAGCAGGATATCGAACTATGAAAGCGGTATGAAAACTGTATATAAAAAGTAAGAGCCACACTACTGCTTTATAGCAGTATTAAAGTGCACTGACAACTGTTGGGGCCAACTGACACGTAACATATACCCCTTTCATACCGCTAAATCCTGCTTGGTGTGGCTTCTGCCTTTTATATATCGCTTTCATACCAACTTCATGGTGCAATATCCTGCTTGGTGTAGATTAGGCCAGAGTAGAAAATATTGGGCTAGAAGGACAATAGTTTACCTGGTTCAAGGCAATATCCTATGTTAGTTCCTGCTTCTGTATAATATGTTTGGGACAGTAACTGTAAGGTAGTTGCAAACAGGTCCTAAGTTGGTGTGCTTCTCTCAGTAAATACCAGTGTACATGCAGTATAAGCATTCATATATAATTCATAAAGACATGGATGGAGAGAATCATGATGTGGTTTAGTTTTGACAGTATGACTAAAGACTCTTAAATTCAGGGCTTATGAGCTTTAGTCCCGTAGCTCAAATTGTGTTTAAATTAGAAGGCAAAGCTCTACTTCTGATTATCAATTGATGGTATGCTAGGTTATATGAAAAACAAACAGCCCTTGGCTGATATGTCAAAGTAATTTAAGTATCTGTAACTGTCTCCTGGATTTCAGGCCTTGGTTGTAATCTGGGGAAAGACTGTGGGGCAGTGTATGCAAAAACACCTGGCCAAACACCCACCTGCTCACAGAAGAGAAGGTGCAGCACTTTCTCACACAGAGTTTCAGTACTGGCATGACACCTAGGATCAAAGGGCAGCTTATCTCTAGGGCATATCTGTAGAATATCAAAATAGTTCTTAAGGAAGCTCATCAAGCTACATTAGCCGGCTGAATAGAAAGATACAGTATCTTTTTCAATCCAAGTAGGATGATTTAATGGCTGCTACTTATAAATATTGTATAGTTTATTTATTTAGAATCAGAAAGCTATTCATTTAAGGTAGCAATACTGAATGCACTACTGCACTCTCCATTCTTAGAACAATACTGTGTGGAAAGAAGCCAAGACTTTCTAACTTGAAACTCGGAATATTGACTTCTAACATCAAGTATGCAACAAAGAAGAGAGTAAATAAGAAGGAAAGTAAAATATATCATGTGAAATGTGAATATGTGATTGTTGAAAAGAGTAACAATTCAGGGTCAGCGTCAAGGGTTGGCATGGTCAGGAACCTGCTAAGGGTCCAGCAAGGGCCCACTGTCAAGAGCCCCCTGGACCTGCGCATCCTGTTCACCATTGCAAGCTGCTTATTCATCTGCCTCTCACTGTGGCTCAGACAATGGTGGTGGTGAGAAGGGAAGCAGTAGATGCACTGACTATTTGTCCACTGGCTCTCTGTCTGTCAAACAAGAAAGCTGTAGCAATGATGAGAAAGAGAGTGAGGAGCAATAGCAGCTGGTGACAATGGTGGCGTGAAGGAAGACTTGCTGGTGGAAGGGCCCATATTTTGCCCAAGGGCCCCTAGGAACCTGGTCTAAGTACCGCAACAATTAACGTTAAGCAGAAATGCTTATATCCTGGAACAGGGAAACACTAGGATAGAAAAGTGTAAGGTATGTTTATGATGTTTCCACCTAGTGGTCAAAAGGCAAAAGTATTACTTTAGAAAAGTTGGAACTGAGCATCTCCAGCTCTGAGCTTTTGTGTGTGGTTTCAAATTGGATGCCAAATTGATAACTGTATGAAGAAAGACCAAGAAATACAATTGGTTATTGTCTCACCTTACTGATGTAGACTACCTATGTTATACTGGCAACAAAGGTAAATGGGATGCATCAGTTCCCTTGGTTCTTCACATTGCATGTAGCAGTATGTTTTGCAAATGGTTGCTTATGACATTATGAAGGAGTTTGATGCTGATCAGGAGGCCTGGGTATAGTATGCAGAGAGATTCTCCCAGTATTTCATTGTTAATTATATTGATGATTGAAGTTTGTGGAGCAAAGACATATCGACTGATTAGAAGCCCCACCTTACTGGTGTAGGCTACCTGTTTTAAGAAGAATCAACTTCTTAAGATTATGCAGAAAGAAAAGGTCAAAATACAGAAAAAATAGTATCGTGCCAGTGGCCACAAGAAGCTGTTGAAATGCATTATCCTGTTGTCCCTATTATCTGCTTGATCTGGTGACAACCTGCAGCTCATTCTGACTCATTTCCTAATGAGTAGGGGAGCCTAGAACCAGTACTCTTTCCAAATATCAAGAGGCTACTGAACAAGGCCAGCATGTTTATCAGTTTCTTGAATCCATACTGAAGTTCATTTCTCTCTCTATTTCTAGAAGAAAGAGCTAGAACCAGGATTTTTACTAATTGGCCAGTTGCTTGCTTAATTTGTTCTGCTGTTCTTTCCTGTGACCACAGCCCTTTTCACATGTATATCATGCATACAATAACTGTGTGGAGGGCAAGCATGGGTCCCAGTAAAAGCAAAACAGAACCTAACATCAGTGCACTGGGCCAGCCTTTCAACATCTGTGCACTGAATGGGATGGGTAAAACATTGTACACACATAAGCACCCAATGTAATCAGCATCTGTATGCTGATTAATTCCAGGGCCTAATTCCATGGAGCATCGAATCACATGGAGGAGACTTCAGGGTCAGAGGTGGTCTTGGCCTGCCAGCTCTCCATGAAGATTATAGTTTGTATCAAAAGATGTCATGTTGTGCATGTGGTTGTATCATTTGACTGCAGCCCCCAACCATATGGAATTACTTCATGGAAAAACAGCTTCTAGGTGGATGCAAGTGTCTCTGAAAGTTTTTGCTTTGACCACTACCCAATTCTTTTAACTGGTGATGCCAGAGATTGAAACTGATACCCTCTGCATGCAAAGTTTAACTTCATTCTTTGCATTCCATATTCTATCCACATAATTTGAAGAGTGTTGTGAAGAATAATATGGTTGGGAAAAAGGAAGCAACTGTGCTGATTTCTGCCCATTGCCATCTTCTGAAGAACTATTACCATGTTATTTTCCCTCCTGGGTATTTTTTTTTTTACAAATCACTGTCATTTTAAATAACTGTGTCAGTGGCATGATGCCTGTCAAACAGGCCCATGGATTCATATCCAAGACCATGTCTAGGATAGTGTTTTTTTCTTCTTTTCTATTATGCATATTTATTATTGTTGTTATTGTGTGCTTTTCATGATAGTAACTTGTTCTGCTAGGTTATTGAATGGGATGCTAATTGTGGGTGGCTTATTGTAGACATGAATTCAACAGAAACCACCTAATGGATATGCTAATAAGCAAACTACTCTATATGTAAAAAGACTAGTTGACTAAGGAAGGAAGTAAATCTTAGGCTGATAGAGGATTAGTGAATCAGTGTAGATAGGTTATTTCTGGTAATGACAAGGACACAATAGCTCATCCTCTAGGCTGAATACCTATGAGGAATTGAGATAAAGGCTAAGCCCCTCTCTAGCAAGCCCACTCTTTAAAAACTGCCAGAGATGGCCTGAACTCCTACAAATATAACAACGCCAAAGATGATTGGACATCCTGACGCTCTGCCTTACAGATTTCCATACTGGAAATCTCATTAGACAATTACTCTTTGTGTAATTAACTTTGTCTGTGGTAATACTTTTCTTGAATAGCATAATACAAAATTGAGTTTATTCCTGGAGGAGTATTTTATTCTTATTATAGAACTGTGTTTAGCTTGTCTGATTATAAAATGTCAGTGTGCTGCCAACAGGAAGACTGGCTGCCAGATCCATTATCTGTGTATATCTGATTCCTTAGAGGATTTCAAGCTCAAAGCTACTGTATGACCAGTGAAAAAGACTGCTGCAGACCATTGAATATTTGTCATATTGGTGCTGATTGCCCAGAATTTAAGGGGGATATAACTTAGCAATTACTTTCTATTCCAATGTTGTTGTTTTTTTAAAAAAACTTCTCCACGGAATAAGCTAATGTACAAGTACATACATCTGCAGTATAAAAATTATGGCAGGAACGATGGAGTTGTGAAAAACCCTTCCACGGGAATCCTTTTTATTTTCAATTTATTTTATTATTTTTAAATTGCTTACCTTTTTGAATATGGCTCTTAGAAATTCATCATATTCCAAAAAACATGGGAATTCTAAGTTAAGGCTCCTGCCTAGTTTGTATGTCATATACAGTAAAGATGTACAGTCCCACATTCTTACAACGTACACTTACAACTTAAGGACCAGTTCTTCTTCGTGGTCTCTGTGCATCACACATATGGGCTCGCGCCGATGCTGAGCCCCATTCGGGAAACTTCTGTGGCTAGCTTAGAGATTTGGCGGGAACCCCTCCCCCACCATCCCACTGAGCATGCTCGGGAGGGTCCCGCCTACCTCAGTTCTTCTTCGACCGCTTCGCTGATCGCCTCGCGGGAGACTTCGTCCTTCTAAATCGTATCGTATCTGTGGAAAATATTAGGAAATAGTTAGCTTAGATAGTTTAGTTAGTAATATTGTTGTTTGTTAGTAAAATATATATGTATAAAAAAAAGTTTTTTCTTCATATAATTGTTAGTTATATATATTTTTTCTGCTTATGGTGCAGTCAGCGCTCTTTAAGCATTGCTCGAAATGCTGAGCTAAATTAACTCTGACTGACGGTCACTTGCTTTGTCTTATTTGTCTGGGCGAGTCGCATTTGGTAGATTCATGCTCACACTGCATGAATTTTTCGCGCCAGACCCGTCGAAACCGTGCTGATCGACTACGAAGCATTCTGTGGAGCAAAGCCCTCTCAGCTGTAGACAAGCCGCGCCCGGCCATGGAGGCACCTGTACCTTTTTCTGGGGAGCGCAGGCCTCAGCCATTAAGTCGCTCAGACCCAGCATCCCCTGATTCGCCCTCAGCAGGGGCTGCAGCTCAGGAGTCTGGTTCCCAAAGCCAGCAACCCTTGTCACCGTCTTCTCCTGCCCATTACCTTAAGAGACAGAAGACCAAGAGCCGGGACAAATTGGCAAAATTACATAAAAAATTTTCGGTTCCGACCCCGTCTCGGCAGTCATCGACGCCGACCGCGGCTCCAACATCGACATCGGCATCGAGGGCGTTACCGGCGACGAAATCCACTCCTTCGACATTGACCGGGGTGGTACCGAGTGAAAGGAAAAAGACAAAGACGAAATCCTCGATATCAGGAGTCTTGATACCGACCAGCCACCAACCAAAAAACCCCAAAGTCTCGACATCGAGCGTGCGACACCAGCCGTCATCTACCTTGTTGGCGCCGAAGCCTACGGTACCGAGCCGAACCCAATCCACTACTGCTCACTCTCCACCAGTACAGAGCTCCTTGCCTGTTCCTACAATTTCTCCGGTGTCTGTAATGTCGGAACCACAGGGCAGACAGCATCCCGCCACCGTTACGGCCCAGTCTTCCTCCCTGCCGCCGATACCATCAATGCCGTCCCCGGTGCCGATTGACTACTCGTCGGATACTGACTTGATGGACATGGTACCGATGGAAGAACAGGAGCAACAGACTTCTTGTCCAGCCTCACCTGCACAGCAGGAACTACGGATTTCTCGGCCAGCCTCTCCAGCATCTCATACCTCAAGGGACGGCACTGTACACTCCAGATCCCGTTCACGCTCACGCTCCAGAAACTGGAATGCTTACTCAGATAGATCTTACAGACCTGAACAACTGCGTCGACACCGTGAGCGGTACCATTTTGACCCCTACACGGGACGAAGGTTAACTACTGCCACCAGAGCCACAACAACCGCCCCCTCACGGGGTCGTGATGGCGCACCGCAACGTCCACACCGCGGGTCTGTACTGCCAACTGCCCCACCGCAGTCGCAACATGCGGACCAGGAGTCCTCAGCTGAGGATTACGCTTCAGATACCTCGTTGATACCGTCGCCGGCTCCATCGATGCCCTCCCCGCCTGACGGCGTGGGCACTGCTGACAGAGCATCTCCATCAATGGAACTAGGAAGCTTCTCCGACCAAATGCTGCAGATGGCACAATCGAGAACCTGCAGCCTCAGGAGGAGGTTGAGGACAGAATATTTGATGTGATGTATGTCGAACCATCGCCACAGTTAACACTCCCAATGGTACCAACACTCTTGAAGACAGTCCAACAATCTTGGACTAATCCGGCCACTATGGGTCCAACCTCTAAAAGGCTAGACGCCTTGTACAAGGTGAAGGAAGCGGATGCGCCTTTCTTATTTCTCCACCCAAAGCCAAACTCAATCGTGGTCGAAGCGTCTCAAGGCAAGTCCACACGGAATCACTCTGCCCCTACAGACAAGGAGGGTTGCAAGTTGGACGCTTTTGGACGTCGAATTTACTCCTCCGCTGCGCTGGGCATTAAAGTGGCTAATTACCAGGCCATGATGGCCCGGTATCAACTTTTCCTATGGGAAAAGATTTCATCTTTGACGGATTACCTGCCAGATGACCAACGTGACCTTGCACGTGTTTTTCAGGCAGAGGCAATCAGACTTTCAAAGCAGGAGTTGACGACCTCACGTCACCAAACGGATTGTGCTGCTAAAGCAATGGTTGGTGCGGTGGCCTTGCGAAGACACGCTTGGCTGAGATCTTCCTCCCTGCAGCAGGAGACTAAATCAAGGATCGAAGACCTCCCCTTTGACGGGGAAGGTCTATTTAATTCTACAACCGACACTGCTATGGATAATATCCACAAAGCGAAGATGACAGCTCGGAAAATGAGTTTCTCTGCCCAGCAACAGCAACTGCCATACCGCAGCCGTAAGTGGTACCGACCTGTCCCCTATCAATCTAGGCAGCAACAGGACTGTAATCAGCGCTACCAGCCCACTCAGTCAACACACCAGTACCAATCCAGGAAGCCATCAGCCCGTTTCAACAAGCCTCGTGCCCGACAGGAACCAGGTTCAAAACGCCGCCTTTGACTCGCTTTACCCAATTCTAACATCGACACCATGCCCCGACAAGTTAAGGCCATTTCTACAGAATTGGAGATACATCACCACAGACCGCTGGGTACTCAACATCATTGCCCGCGGCTATCACTTAGAGTTTCAAGTCCTCCCTCCTCTCGGTACCGTGAAGATCACTCCGCCTTCAAGCACGTTGCTCCAAGAAATAACAACCCTCTTGGAAAAAGGCGCTATAACAGTCATTCCATTTTCTCAAATCAAGATGGGGTTTTACTCGCGTTACTTCATGGTCCCGAAAAGGGATGGGGGCCTTCGCCCTATTTTGGATCTCAGACATCTAAACAAATTCATCACCCCAAAAAAGTTCCGGATGGTGACCCTAGCACTCATCCTGCCCTTGCTCAAAAAGAACAGATGGTTTACCCTGATCGACCTCAAGGATGCCTACTTCCACATAACCATTCACCCATCTCATCACAAGTACCTCCGATTTATTGTAAACCAGCAGATTTTCGAATTCTCAGTACTTCCATTCGGGCTCAGGACCGCACCGAGAATCTTCACAAAATGCATGGCGGCAGTTTGCACACACCGAGTTGTATCCTTACCTGGATGATTGGCTAATCGTATCTCCGTCTCAACACCAAGCAATCAGGGACATCCACACCGTTTCATCTCTCCTTTCGGGTCTCGGCCTAGAGATAAACAGAGAAAAATCAATTTTTTGCCCGACGCAAAACATACAGTTTATAGGTGTCCTACTGGTGTCCTACTGGACTCTGTGAAAGGCAAGAGGGGACGTGCTGCAGGACCAGGCCAGGCGCCTCAGTACTATGCGATGCACGTCAGCCCATATGATCCTATGCTTCTTGGGCCTCATGGCAGTGACAGTTTTTGTCGTGCGTTGGGCCCGTCTTTACATGCGCCCCTTACAGCAGCTTCTCCTCAGCTGCTTCTCACCAGAACAAGACCTTCGCAAGATAATACTCACCATAACAGACAGTGTCCAACCTTCTCTCAAATGGTGGGCGAATTCGCGCAACCTGTCACAGGGCATGCCATTCCACAGCTCGGGTCCGTCCCGGGTAGCGACTTCGGATGCTTCACTGATGGGCTGGGGGGCTCACCTCGATGACCTCAGTATCCAGGGAAAATGGTCAAGGTCAGAGAAACGCCTACACATAAACATGTTGGAGTTTAAAAGCAGGCTTGCTAGCATTGGACATATTCAAAGCCTTTGATTGTGTGGAATGGCCAGCACTTAAAACAATATTAAAAACATTTGGATTTGGAGACAAATTTATGGGAGTGATGGATAAGTTGTATAAAAACAATAAAGCCGAAATAATGGTTAATGATGGGTTAACACAACAGATTACACTAGCCCGAGGAACTAGGCAGGGATGTCCTCTTTCACCGATCTTATTTGCAATAGTAATAGAAATTTTGGCAAATGTAATAAGGGAAGATGAAAGAGTGAAGGGGATAGGTAGAAAAGAGAAGATTAAAATGAATATGTTTGCGGACGATACTTTATTAACCGTAGAAGATCCCCTAGGGAGTGCAGAGGTGATTAAGAAACATTTAAGAGAATTCGGAGAAATTACGGGATTAAAAGTAAATTGGGGGAAGTCAGAAGTGATGTTATTTAATTATAATAAGGAAGAGTTGGAAGAAGGTAAGGTTAAGTTGGGTCTTAGACTTAAAAATATAGTACGTTACTTAGGGATTAATATCGATAGAGATTTAGAAAGGCTAGAGGAACTTAATTTGGTAGCTTTAAAAAAACAAGTAGGGGAGAAATTAGAAGTATATAAGAAATTAAAACATTCTTGGTTTGGTAGAATAGCAATTATTAAAATGAAGATTTTACCTAAGATTAATTTTTTGTTTAGAATGTTACCAATTAAAATATCAGATGCAGAGTTGAAAAGCTGGCAAAATATAATTAATGTATATTGTAATGGGGATAAGAAAGCTAGGATTAATAAAGGGTTATGGTATAAGGCTCAAAAGAAGGGAGGTTTAGGACTTCCAAATATTAAGTATTATTATATAGCTAATCAGTTAAGATATGTTATAAGTGGTATTCTAGGGGAGGAAGATTTGGAGTGGTTGGAGACGCAAACTAGGGAAATAGATTATAAATTGAAAAATATTTTTTTAAAAAAAATTCAAAAGAAAGAATTAAAGGGACTGGACAACCCTTTGTTGGTAAATATAGTGGAGATCTGGGAGAAATTTAGAGGGAAGTTGATACCAGGAGATTCACCACTTGCCCCAGTGGTAGTAGTGGAGAATTTCCCAAGAGTGTTAAAAGTGGAGATTGAAGAGAGATTGAAAGATAAGGAAATAATTAAGTTAAGGAAGTGGATGGAAAATTTGAAGGATAATGAGCAAATTAAAGAGCTACTGATAGGTCAAAAATCAGCATGGTTTAAATGTATACAATTAGGGAAATGGACTCAGGAATGGAAACTGAAAAATAACAAGTGTAGAAATAATACAAGATTTGAAGATTTAATAGAGTTAAAAGGTAGGAAAGAAGAAAAGAAAATTAAGAAAGGGTTGACTAGTGAGATATATAAATTATTGATAGAGGAGGAGTTTCAAAATTCACTTAAAGCAATAAAAAGGGTTTGGGAAGAGGATGTGAATGGAGAAATTAAGGAATACAACTGGGAGAGGTTGTGGAATGCAAGAATGTTAAAATTGTTATCGATCAGAATTAAGGAGAATTTTTATAAGGTATTGTGGAGATGGTATCTAACACCGGTTAGATTTCACCAGATAGATAAAAAAATATCTAAAAATTGTTGGAGGGGATGCCAGGAGGTTGGAACGTATTACCATATGTGGTGGAGCTGTGAATATGTACAAAAATTTTGGAAAAGGGTATTTAAAGAAATAAGTGAAATAATTGGAAGTAAAGTGGAATTAAACCCGAAGCTTGCTCTACTAGCAATATGGGATAGAGGGGAAGAGGACAAAAATAAGAGAGAATTGATAAACAACCTCCTGACACCTGTTAGACTAATGATTGCAAAAAATTGGAAAGGACAAGGAAGCTATACAATAGAAGAATGGTATAAAGAAATATGGGATATGGCTTTGAATGATATGCTGACTTGTAAAATGAAATTAAAGAGGGGAATGTCCGGTAAAAATGATTTTGGGGAAATATGGAGTCCCCTATTGGAATATGTATTAAGATTGGGGAAGGGACAAACACCTTCAAAAGAGTCGATAAATTTCTGGATAGAATAAAAGATTAAGAGAAGGTCTCATGGTGTGGGGGTGCACGGGGGGGATTGTCGTGGATTATGTATGTATTTTATGTTATTATTATGTTGAAATTAATAAAATTATTTCAAAAATAAATAAATAAATAAACATGTTGGAGTTACTAGCAGTCAAGAGAGCTCTCCATGCTTTTCAACGGCTATTACGTGGCCACCATGTCCGTGTCCTATCAGACAACACTACCGTTGTTTGGTATTTAAACAAAGAAGGAGGAACTCGATCTCCTTGTTTGCGTCATCTGACTATAGATATTCTTCAGTGGGCCATTGCAAAACAGATACGCTTGTCGGCCCTACATATTGCAGGAACGCAGAACGAGAGAGCAGACGATCTCAGCCGCTCATTCTGCGACACCCACGAGTGGCAGCTGTCACCAAAAGTTCTTCGCTGCATCTTTGCGAGATGGGGCACACCATTTATAGACCTCTTTGCAACTACTGCCAATTCTGTTTGCTCTGCGTTTTGTTCCCGCGCAGGGATAGGAGCTATGTCCCTTGGGGACGCCTTCCAGTGGGACTGGTCCGAAGGATTCCTCTACATGTTTCCCCCTTTTCCTCTCTTGGGCAAAATAGTTGCCTGGGGACATCGTTACCCCATGAACGCTATATTGATAGCCCCTTGGTGGCCTCGTCAACCGTGGTTCACCCCCCTTCTCCGGCTGGCGAGGCACCACGTTTGGCGACTTCCCGACACTCCGGACCTCCTCTCCAGGAACAGAGGCAATATCCTGCACCCGAACCTCGCCTCCTTGAGGCTCACGGCCTGGAGAATTCTTCCCGATGGCAAGATCTAGTAGTCACCCCGGCTATCCGAGCCATTTTTGAGGCAGCACAGAAGTCTGCCACTAGAGCGTCATATGCCTGCAAGTGGAACCATTTTAAGAAGTTTGCTATGGACAATAACTTCAACTGTCGTTCCGGCACAATCCTAGGTGTTATCAAGTTCCTCCATTCTCTTCACTTGGCAGGCTTGAAACCTTCTTCGATCCGCGTTTACCTAGCAGCGATCTCTGTCAATCATAATTTCGTGGACGGATTCTCTGTTTTCACCCATCCATCCTCCAAAACCTTCCTTAAGGGCCTACGAAATATGTTCCCGACTGTTTGGCCGTTGGTCCCCCAGTGGAGCTTATCTGTAGTGCTTACAGCACTAACCTCTAAACCTTTCGAAACGTTGGCAACTATTGACCTCCGACTGTTGACGTTTAAAACTGTTTTCCTGGTGGCAATCACGTCGGCGTGGCGTGCTTCAGAGTTGGCGGCCTTAGTAATAGACCCGCCATACACCCAGTTTTTTCCGAATAAAGTGGTACTACGCCCTGGACCAACCTTTATCCCTAAGGTTAATTCTATGTTTCATCTTACGCAAGACATTGTTCTCCCCTCGTTCTTTAGCTCTTGTTCAGATCCCCTCAGCACCACTCTGCACACCCTGGATGTTAGGTGGACGTTAGCCTTTTACAAATCCAGAACTGAGTGCTACCGTAAATCTCGTCAACTCTTTATTTATTATGGGGGAAAGTCAAAAGGTATGGCTGTATCCCCTCAGCGCCTGTCACACTGGATTGTTGATACCATTATTCTTGCCTACCAAGTCCTTGGCAAGCAGCCACCGTCCTCCTTCTCGGCTCACTCTACGAGAGGCCAAGCTACTTCCATGGCTCTCATTCACGGGGCATCCATCCCCGACCTCTGCAGGGCCGCCACTTGGTCGAACGCCTCTACCTTCATCAAGCACTATAGGCTTGACGTTCGAGCAGCCAAAGACGCTTCTTTCGGAAGGGCTGTCCTTATGTCCATATGCCAGTAACTTCTTAGCCAACAGCTTGCTACCCGCCTCCGGTAAGTCTGGCTTGTTATTCGCCCATATGTGTGATGCACAGAGACCACGAAGAAGAAATGCAGGTTGCTTACCTGTAACCGTAGTTCTTCGAGTGGTCGTCTGTGCAGTCACACAACCCACCCACCATCCCCTCTTGGCTACGCTGTTGTGAAAGCCAACTGGTTTCTGGGCGTGCTCGATTGTAACCTTGGTCGCGAGGCCTTAGCAGTCTCAGGGAACTGAGGTAGGCGGGACCCTCCCGAGCATGTTCAGTGGGATGGTGGGGGAGGGGTTCCCGCCAAATCTCTAAGCTAGCTATAGAAGTTTCCCGAATGGGGCTCGGCGTCGGCGCGAGCCCATATGTGTGACTGCACAGATGACCACTCGAAGAACTACGGTTACAGGTAAGCAACCTGCATTACCTTGGTGTTTCAGTCCCAATCCTCTTCCTCTGCAACTTGCAATAAACACTAAAATGTTCATATCAATACTATTTAACTGTTTAATATGTTCACATCATGTTGTTATATATAGAATACCCATTCAATGCAAAGGATCCAATTTGAAATAAATTCCACCCATATCAGATAAAGAGAGATACAAGACACAGGTTCTTTGGAGTTTTAACAAGGAATGACTTTATTTAATCCTAAGGAATCTGCAACAGTCAAATCCCCTAACATAAATATCTCTTTCTCTCCAGCATGGGTGTTTGATCAGACTGTGACAGAGGAATGTTTACCCCAATCTTTCTTGATGACCTTCCCAAGCTTAGGGCCAATGGCTAGCCTTTCACCTACCAAAGGTCACTCATGGTCTGTACCTTAAAGGGCCAAGGTCACTCCACAACTTTGCAGTTTTGTGTGGGTTAATTAGGAAAACTTCAAATGGAGGTCCTATCCCTTGCCCCTCTAGCCTTGTGGCTTTGAAATGGGCTGGGATCTGGCAGCCACCCTTGATCTTAATAGATGCCTTAGGGTGCTCTGCAAATTTAGGTTTTTCCTCCCTTGAATCCACATTGTACCAGCCATCCTGCCCTGCACTGACATCCACCCTGCAGGAAGCCTCATGTCATGTCAGTGTGGCATAGGTGAAAAAAGCTCCTTCAGCCACTCAGTCAATCTGGATCATTAGCTCCCAAACCAGGAAAATTGAATAAGCCCACTATGCGCTAGATAGGCAGGAGATGCAAGAATGAAAGGGAAGGCAACAGAGAAGGAGCTGCACTTTGAACTGTGATGCTCTATCCCTTCTGTTCTTGCCATGCCAGTTTTTGCAGTCAGACCTCTCCTGTCCCTCCCTGTTAGGATCCTGTCTGAGCAGACCCAAGAAAGACCTCTTCAGGTCTTCTGCTAAAAATACCACTCCACCAGAAGAACTGGAAGAACCTGCAAGGAGATCAAAGGCAGCCTGAGGATGCCGAACTCCCAGCAACTTCTTTTGACCCTATTCCCAAGCACTGTTTCAGTCCCCAACACCCATCATTCATCCCCCAGGTCTCCAAAGTAAAGACAGCAGCAGACCAAGGGGGAAACTCAGAGTTGCTGGAGGAGTATCCACCTGGCTGCCAAAAGGATTTATTACCAGGGCTCTACTCAGGATGGTATAGCTACTCAGAAGACAGGGTCTACTCAGGATGAAGGAAATGATCCAGTTCTGAGGAATGAATCAGCAGAGGACCAGGAAGAGGAGGAACTGACACTGTGTAAAGCCTACTGTCCCCTCTGGAGGTTTCTTGGGTTAATAGCTCCATTTGAGCTAATTATGTTCAGCTCTGATGCCAGCTACAGCTCTTGCTCCACTTCCAGCTTCCAGACCAGGTGTGAATCATAGAAATTCTCCAAGGACCTGGTGCAAAAATCCCCCCTCACTCCATTTTGATTGCTGCTGCTGCTGCAATTTTGCTGGCTCTTTATTTCTGCAGTTTTGGGTTTGGTTTAGGTTTGTAGATATCCATAGACACACCACAGTCTTGGATATTCTTGCTTTAGCACAGTGGGTGTTAATTGCATGTGCATCCCAGTGTAGAAGCTGTCCATAGTTTTAAATAAGAAAAACATTTGGATGTTCATATAAATGCAGATATTGTCTGTGAATTTTAATGGAATGCATATTCCTGAGTAAACTAGACTCCTGACTGGTTTACACAAGAGTTTAAGGGCCAAGCCAGCAACATTTTTTTTCTAAAAAGGCTACCTAAAAACAAGGTAGATCTGGCATAATTATCTGAACCAATGAAACTAAATTGTGTCAGAAATCTTGCCTAATTTGTACACCCATCACATCTATGTGCAGGAAATTGGTGAGATAGTTCCATTAATCTGGCATTAGCTATCCTTTTAGGAACTTCTGCATCATAAAGATTTTTCAGAGCAATTAAAAGAAACAGGAAAATAAGATGCAGAAGAGAAGAGAAAAAGATCTGCTCTTACTAGTAATCGGTGCAAGAGTGATCCCTCTCAGTTCATTAGAGTCCTTGAGCTCTTTAGAATCATATACATCATGACTCAACAGCTCATCACTATAATCCAGCTATGGATATTGGGAAGGAAGTTTATCAATCTTATGCTGTATCATGTCAACCCTTTTATCTGCTTTATGCTGCCAACTCCAGGTAGCTGCACTACCCTTTCAGTCCCATCCCATCTCTCATATCTGAACTCTCACTCTCCCATTTTATAATCATAGCACCAACTCCCTCCATTTGGATCCATAAATTTGAGCCAGTTGTTCTCAAACTATAGGATGGACTCTCCTTGGAGGCATGAGATTCCAGGAAAGGATTCTTGAGCAGATGGTATCTTCCTCCCTCTTCAGTCAAGATCTGGGTGAATTGAAGTTTCGCTGGCAAAGGACACTGGCTCATCCACACTGGATATGTGTGGGTGTCTGTACTCTCACAGCCCAATCAGTCAAATGTGTTTCATGAAGAAAGGAATAAAAAAGAAATGTGTTTTTGTTCATCTTATGTTTTCCTGAGTGTGGCTTTAGGAAGGAGTCTTGTATATTTTGTCCTAGTCCTCTTTTAATGCTGATTTTGGGATTCTATAGTTCTTTGTAGACATTAACAGTTCACTTGCATGTAACTGTGAGCATTTCCCTATGAAGTAAATGGTTTGAGCCCAGTAAGTTTAAATTGGGAGAGGAGAGCAACTCTGATTTAAGGCATATGATTATTCTTATATTTGTGATACAATATCATGGTTCATTATGGATGAATGAATAGAATACAGAAGAAATACCAGCCAAACTTTGAATTGAATGAAGGCAGAATCTATGGCCCCCTCCACAAGGACGCGCTTTTGCGCCCGGTTCGGCGATTATGCGCATTATCGCGGAGGCGCATTTACTCCTAATCCCTCTGCACGGGAGGCGGCGAGAGGCGGCGAAGCGCATTAATTGATGCCCAAAAAGCACTTTACAGGTAGCTAATGCGCATAATCGCTTGTTCACACAGCGAAAATGCGCTTTAACGGCCGGAGCAAAATAAAAGTCGCTATTTAACGCGCGTTCGAAAATGCGCATTATCGGGGAGATAACGCGCCTGTACGCCCGTTTTGCGCTCCGCTCGTGTGTAGGTAAAATTTATAATGAGCCTTCAAGGCTCATTAAACGTCTCGTGTGGAGGAGGCCTATATTTCATGGCTATTTTAATATTTTTATAGTAATCTAATAATCATTTATATTTGAAGTAATTTGAAGTGACATTTAATTCCATCATGTTTTGCTAGTACCTAACTTAGCTGTCATATACCTTCAACAGCAATCATATGCAATTTCAGGTTGGCATTGTCTTATAAAAAGAACATGGAAAAATGTGAACTCTGACTCTTATTTTCTTTCGTCCCCAAATAAAGAAAGTGAATATTTAGAGAAGCTTGTCTGGGGTTTTATAATTGTTCTGTAAATGTTGACACTTCTTTTACAGAATGAAGACAGAAAGATTCAAAGATAAATGCCACATTCAGATTGTCTCCAAGCATAGTATGGAGGATCAGGAATGAGCAATAGCACTTCTTCTTTCCCTGCATGTAAGGGAAGGAGATAAGATGTCTATGCCTCTAATTTCAATGAAGCAAATTAAAACAGGATCCTAAAACAGGATCAATCCATGCTTTGGGATCCTGGTTTGAGGGGAAACTGTGGTTTGTGCAAGACATAGTTTGGATAAAGTGGAAGAATATTGTTTGCTGCAAATTTGAAGCAGAAACATCTAATCAGCTCTGTTTACATGCAAAGAAAGGAGAGGATGGAGATTATGAAGCTGAGGGTTGGTGTTACAAATTGCTGAGTCTGCAAAGCAGAAGTAGATAACCTAGTGCCCTCCAGATGTTTTGGCACACAACTCCTGTGAGCCCTGACCATCATGGCAGATGGTCAGGGATGATGTGAGTTGTTTAAAACCTCTAGAGAGGACCATGTTGCATATCAATGCTCCAAACTATGATTTGGTGGATCATATGAGTTGAGGGAAAGGATTTGTTTAAAGAACTGTGAGTGGAAGGCTAATATCTGCTAGGGATGGTTCCACCAACACTTGTTTAATCACTAGTGGAAGGGTTCACAATACCTATAATAAATAGGACCTTTAGCAAGTCTCATGCTTCTCCTTGCACAAGAACATTTGTAGATGGGTGGCAGACAATGTTTGCATGTGAATGGTCATGTTTATTTTAACATATTTTCACTGGGTTTACATGCCTGCTATTACAAAGAAGAGATCAGATGCAAAAAAGGGGATCAAATGATATTCAAGTGATTGGAAAAGAATGATAAAACACTGTTTAATGTGTGCAGTTCACTCTAACTCTCTCTTTTGACAGTTTTCACTTGGCCTTCCCCAGTTTCCCTTCAAATAGAAGGTATTGAAAATCTTGAATTAAACAGTTTAATTTACAGTGAAATGAAATGAATCTCTGTAGAATAAATCAAATATCTCACCCATGAAGGGTAATTATCTTTCTCTTTCTCAAGAAATAGAAATTCAGGAACAAGCTTCACACTTGTGAATCAACAGATGCCACATCTGCATGTGATACTGAATAAATTCATCTATTCTTTCTTACATTTTAAAATTGGTAGGCCACAGGCAACTCAAAGGAGAACCCCAACTTGATTCCTTTTGGTTGAAAAAAAGTTATTAATATCAACTGTATTAATTTAGGGAATAAGAGAATCTCATCTGAGTATCAAAAGCTTACTCTGTACGTATCAAGACTGGAGCTTACAGCCATCATGCTGTTTTTTTAAAATAATCATACATACTTTGGATTTATGTAGCTTAATATGTATATACTGCTTTTCAGCCAATGCAACTTTCAACGTAATAAATTGCATATTAGTAGTAATAGTTAGTAGTAGTATTAATTTAAAGACAACAGTTAGCAGTGACAAAAAATGGTATCCAGCATTAGAAAAAGCAAGAGAAACACACACACACACACACACACACACACAGCATAACATTCAGTTAAGGGATTAAATGATCCAATTTTAAAAGTCCATTGGAAAAGGACAATCTTCACTATTTTTAAAAAGTTGGCAAGGAAGGAACTCAATTAGCCGCCTGGAAAATAAAGTTCCAGAGTCATGGCACCACAGTCAAGGAGGCCGTATTCTATGTACCCCACTCAGATGATGGTGGAACATGGAGCAGAAGATCTCACCATGCCTTCATAGGGCAGGCAAAATCATGTTGGGAGCAAGGTATACATACTCTGGACTCATATCATTTGGGCTTTACAAATGATAACCAGTATTTTTATTTGGGCTTGGAAACCAACTGGGAACCAATGTAAATGGAATGATAAAAAAATACTATGCTGCAAATAACACTGCCTCAACAATATCCTAGCAGCAACATTGTATACTAGCTGCAGTTTCTGAACATATTTCCAAGGCAGCTTCATATAGAACATATTACAGTGGTCCAATCTAGATGTGGCCAAAGTTGTGTGACAATGGCCAGATCTGCCAGATCAAGAAAAGGCTACAGCTAAATCACCAGCCTAAACTATGGATATTATCCTGAATATAGCAATATGTCTGCAAAATCACAAAAAGGTGTCACATTGCACAGAATCTTGTGAACTTCTTCATGCAAATTTAAAACATGATCCATTTAAAAACAGCCTGGTACGTTGTACGATAACAAAGTAGTTAGTGCCTGACTGGGAACAAGCTTGAACCCTATGGCACCCTATGAAACACTTCATGTTTGAACTATCGTCCAATTCAATGGTAAGTTGGTCAACACTTTAAATTAAGAACAATGACCACTTAAACTATGTCACACACATCTCCAAAACAGTCTTGTTGCCTTTAAATGAATAGGGAACAATATGCACTAATATCTAAACTCATGTGCAAAATAACCATCTGGAAAATAATGAATTTATCTTCCAAATAAATTATCTGGACACAATTTTTAGTTGTATAGAGATCCCTGTGTGTTCTGGAAGTTGCTTAAACGTTTTTCAGTAATAAGGTGAACAAGATACATATTAAATCTCAAGTACAGTTTTATGAACCTAATTTTATAATTCCAGTCATTTTGTATAGCCATTAATATTCATTACTCAGTTAAGAATGTGTTTGTTTTTTTTTGTTTAAAACCTTGAATATTGTTTTAATTCATTTCACACACATGATAAATCTATGGGAAACAAAACTGGGGAAACTTGCCAAACAGAATACTGATTGGCATATGTCCATCCAAAATGTAAACTAGAATGAAATTTCTTTTAAAACAGCTGTTATTATTACTATTTATTACAGCTACTATACTACCTGATTTTCAAAATCCTTGACCAAATACTAAAATGTTTTACAGAGATGGTACAGCCGCTTCTAAAATAGCCCTCCTTAATAGCTATAGACCAGTGTCAAATCTTCCGTTTTTGGGCAAGGTGATCGAGAGGGCATTTGCCTTCCAACTCCAAGCAGTTTTGGATGATACAGATTTTCTAGACCCATTTCAAACCGGCTTCAGGGCAGGATATGGAGTTGAGACCACTATGGTCGTCTTAGTGGATGATCTACGCTTAAGTATTGACAGGAGGAGTATGTCCCTGTTGGTACTTCTGGACCTCTCAGCGACTTTTGATACCATCAACCATGGTATCCTTCTGGAAAGCCTGGGGGGATTGGGAATCGGAGGCACTGTGCTTCAGTGGTTCCGGTCCTACGTCTCAGACAGGTTCCAGATGGTGATGCTTGGGGATAGTTGCTCCTCAAAGAAGGAGCTGCTGTATGGCGTACCACAAGGCACCATCCTATCCCCAAAGCTGTTTTAACATGTACATGAAACTGCTGGGAGAGATCATCCGGAGGCATGGGGCGGGGTGCTATCAGTATGCTGACGACACCCAAATTATATTTCTCTATGCCTTTGACAACAGTATCAGCTAAGGATAGTGTGTCTCCTCTGAATGAATGCTTGGAGGTGGTAATGGGCTGGATGAGGAAAAACAAACTGAAGCTGAATCCAGATAAGACTGAGGTGCTTACTGTCAAAAGTTCCAACTTGGGTTTGGAGGTATGTCAACCAGTTCTGGATGGGGTTACACTCCCCCTGAAAGGCTGTGTTCACAGTTTGGGGGTGCTCCTGGATCCGTCGCTCCAAATGATGGCTCAGATAGATGCGACAGCCAGGAGTGCCTACTATCAGTTTCGGCTGATACGCTGCGCCCTTTCCTAGAGTTTGAAGACCTAAAGGCTGTAGTGCACATGCTGGTAACTTTGAGACTTGACTTCTGCAATGCACTGTACATAGTGCTACCTCTGTGCCTAGTCCAGAAACTTCAACTAGTTCAAATTATGGCAGCCAGGTTGGTCACCGGCACACCTAGGAGTGACCACATTACATCAGCATTAAGATAACTCCACTGGCTGCCAATTAGATTCTGGGCAAAGTACAAAGTGTTGGTTATTACCTTTAAAGCCCTACATGGTTTGGGTCCAGGTTACCTGCGGGATCACCTTCTCCCATACAATCTGCCCCGCACGCTTAGGTCCTCTGAGAAGAATTTGCTACAGTTGGCCAAAACCAGGCTGACAACTCCCAGACTGTGGAATGGCCTGCCGGAGGAGATTCGTCAACTTAATAGTCTTTTTGACTTTAAGAAAGCCATAAAAAGCGATCTCTGGCAGGCCTACCCAGTCGAATTTTAAGAGTTTTATTGGTATATTAATAATGTATTAATTATATATGTTTTAATCAGTTTTATGTATTTTATGTCATTTGTATCAATGTTGTTCCCCGCCTCGATCCTGAGGGAGAGGCGGGTAAGAAATAAATTATTATTATTATTATTATTATTATTATTATTATTATTATATGTGATAATTGTAAGTTCTGAAGGCCCCTCTATTTGGCTGTGGCCAGGGGCTGGGATAGCAGGCAGGAAGAGGAACATTCCACACACTGTCTGTGGAAACACAGTGCTGCCTGTGCAGAATTTGCAGCTCTTTTGCCAGGCAGTGTCTGTGTCTGTTTGTGGCGCAGTGTCAGCCATCCACCCCACTCACCTTCCTTTCAGGATGCCAGCACCACTATCTATATTCAGAAAATGAAATAATCAAGCTATTCCCATATTCTTGTCGAAACAAAGATGTCCGCAGCCCACTTCCCCTGTGCGCGTAACTATGTCAAATCCCCAACAATACAAGTCCTAACAGCTTATTTGCCAAGTTTCAGCCCTCAACCAAGGAGGCTGCAATCCTATCAGTATATATCTGGTACATATATAGGATTATGGTGTTATTCCTATGATCTAGGAGATCATAAATCACTATTCTAGAGATCTATACCTAATTGCAAACATGTGAGAGCTGGTTGTGATTATTCAGTGGTAAAGTAAAGACACTCAGCACTTCTGTCTGGAACTTCTATAATTATTTCTGTACTGTTCCGTCCTGTGGTTTGGCACTGAACGCATGCTGAAGCAAAAGCAGTGACAGGATTCTGTTCTCAGAAATTGTAGTCCGTTCTATGACCACCAGTACATAATCCTGGAATACCACGGAATACATTACTGAGTTAGAAGCAAGAGGAATTGATATCTTAGTACATGGGATCAGTTTTAAAATATACCCTGGGTAATTAACTAAGATGGAAGATTAACAGCTGAGGAGAATACATTTGCCTCATCCCTAGCATTTTGCCTACAAAATATCCAGGAAACTATTGGAATTGCTGACTTATATCATCGTATTAGGAATAGTATTGCACTATGCTAGATTACTTTATTACCAAACGTCTTCAATAGCCATCCCCCCAAATACTAGAAAATAATGTGATGTATCAGCTGTTTACAGTGAAATTAAATATAATCTTAGGAAATGCCTTCTCCCATCTGAGGTTATTTGGTTTGTTAAAGTGATCAAGGGCATATCCCCATTTGAAACCTTTCAGTGGCTGGAGCCAAAAGTGTGTGGGGCCAGAGACATCTGATCCCACACTCTCTTTCTCACAAACCCATTCAGTTCTCCAGTATATATCTGATTGAGTTAATAAGTCAAGACTTTTCCAATTTTGGCATAGCCTGCTTAGGGATGGGTGAATCAGCAAAATTCAGTCTGTCAAGGTTCTTTGGATTCCACCTCCAAGGTCCAATTTGTGTCTGTATCAGATTGTGAGCTTTCTTTTTTCTTTATGCATTAAAAATGTGTGTATTTTTGTGTACATTTTCCCAAATATATCAATTGTGCACACTTTTGAAATGTATGTATTTTTCTTCTATTGACTAAAGCGTGTTTGTGCACATTTTTCAAAAGTATGCATTTTTTCATGTGCAGTTTTAAAATGCTCACTTTTTTGCATGCTTTTTTCCTTCCACGGATCACATAGCAAGCTTGGAAATTTACAGACTTTACCTGCAGATTGAGTGCAGGTCTGTACTTGTTTCTGGGCGTTGTGATGAATTCTGGTAAATTCTGATCAAAAACAAACTGAAATAAATTTCTCATATATTCTTATGCTTGTTTCACTTGAAAAATAAAAGAAAAATTAATGAAAAGTTGTCCAAGCCTGCCTATGAATAAGTGAAATGAAACAAGTGCTTTACTTATTGTTACTCAGAGTCCAGGTGCAATGAAGGTCCTAAAGGTCCTTTAGAATTAATCAGGCAGCAAATCCTCCCATAAACAATAGCACTCTCTATAGCCACACATGCATCTCAGAACAAGTGATAAACCACTACTTCTGTTTCCAAACTGATGCACAAACAACAGCCATACTGGGTCAAGCCAATGACCCATCAGATCAATATTTGTTATTCACCTATGGACAAATTTGGTGCTATAGAGTATTATGATTGTCTTCTTGTGAATGCAGTGGGAGACGTGTTGCATTCTACCTTTTAATCTAAACAAGGGAAAACTTACTGGGTTAGGAAAATCTCATGCTGATGATTCCTGAAGATATACTTGCTCTTGAAATACACTTTAGTATGATCATGTCTCAGGCACAAGGAGTCCTAGGAAATACAGTTTTCAGGATACCTCCTGACATATATACCTAGGACTAAGGTGCCTTAGAAACTGGGATCCCTGGTGCCTAGCTTTGCCAAGCAAGAAAAGAACTTTGGGAGGAAAGGCTGCTGAGCTGGATGTTAATATTGCAAGCCATATATACATATTTAAGCTCCTTTCAACTTGTGTCTGCATCAGATTCAATGTAAAGAATGAATATAATTCCTAGGCTAGTGAAGAATTAAAGGAATGTTTAGTACATATGTCACAACTTTTCAGTTTACTAAACTCATGAGATGGAATAATTTGCTCCCCTCCCCACCTCCACCCCTATGATTATAGCTCCATTGTATCTTGCTTTCCCACCACCATCATCACCCCTGGTTACAGTCCCATTGTATCCTGCATTGTTTAGTCATCCTTTCTTTGTTTAAGTATATAAATGGTATGCAAACACATCAACCAAGCATTGGAGGGTGCCCTATTCTTTTGCATTCTAGGACAAGCTGTAGAAGTCAGTAATAAATAAAAGCAGTATCACGATTAATTTGCAATATCCTGCTGAGGCACACTTTACTTTCATTGCTATTCAAATGATATTGAATCATAATGAATAAAGAAGTGGATGCCTACCTGAAAAATACTTGTAACTTGGAAAAGTACCTATAATTGTATAATATCGCTTCCTTAGCAGAATGTATATCTCTTTTATGCTCAGGTGTTTGCAGCTGTTTCCTCATTTTTAACGTAGTAAATGATCATTTTAAAGTGCATTTACAACAACAACAAAAATACTCTAGAAATATTCCCTTTTATGTCTGTCTTCTAGTTTTGAAGCTTATGACTGACTTACAGTATTCATTAGATCTTTACTTATTCTTATTTCAATATAAACTTAACAGGAACATAATAATTTTTAGTGCAAAATACAAAAAAAAAATCAGGGAAGATCTTGGGATCCACATTCCAGTGGTAAGTGGGGCCAAAAGCAAAGGGGTGGAGTCAAAAGCAAAAGTGCCAGAGCCAATAATACCAGCATATTGTAGCTTAAGGACACAACCCTATGGGCTGCATCCTCACTGCTTGGAAGCCTCTGAAATCGAACACTTCCAAGATTCTTATGCCCTGCCAGGCTATAATCAGCAGGGCAGGAGGAGTAGCGGAGGTGATCTTTGCCTCCCTGTCCTCCGTTCTAAGCTGGTTTTGCTAGACTGGCTTTTCAGCCCATCTAACAAGGGTGCTTTGAAAGGAGAGTGAATGAGGCTGGAGGAGGCTCAGGATAAATCATATCCTGGCCTCTCCGGTCTGCTCCCCTTCTCGCCCACCAAATTATCCTCTTTTCCTCCTCTCTGAGATTACTTTTTCTGGCCTCAGAGAGACAGCTGGCACAGTTCTATCCATGCCGGAAGGGGCGGGAGGGGATCTCCGACTCCCTCTTGCAATGTCAGAGCACTGTCTCTGACTATAGAATGGTTTTTTGAACCATTCTATAGTCCCTGGGATGCTCTTATTGGCAGTAACTAAGCCTTAGGAGAGGCAGTCCAAACATTTAGTATGGGGGACCTGCATAAAATCCAGGAAACCATCACATGCTTGGTGGTTGAGGAAAAGGGGGAGTCAGGAAGGGGTGCCACATTGGAGATTTTGGCTTATGCAAATGTTCCCTATTTTGTATTGTATCAAATGTTTTAATACAACCATTTTTTTCTCAATGTGTGTGAAGTGTTGCCCTCTATGTGTTCTAAAATGTTTGATAATGTGCCATGGAATTGAACAAACAATTGAACTATGATCAAACCTTTCAGTTTTGACATATGCCCTTTCTTTCCATTACCATTGTCCATATTAATTGAGGTGTACTTCTGAATTATATTGTACTTGTTTAATGTAGCATGTGCACCCTTTTAACTCTAGTACTTTCTGCTTCAAAAATTATGTCTGATAGCTCAGTTGTAGAACCTTGTAGAGCTACACATTATTTTTCAGTCTGCTGGTGAAAACGTGAAAATGACTAATATTGTTAAAACACTGAAGTACTTATAGAAAACGTGCTAGGGGATATATGGTGCATTCCCATTTCTTTACACTAAGGTTCTGATTTATAAATGTGATATACTGACTTTACATTTCTGGAGATGATTAGCTGCCAGCTCTAATCAAATTGAGAAGTAATTACCAAATCAAAACTTGATTAGCTCTTTGCTTCATTTGCTAAAATTATAGTTTATACCGTTTAAATGATGGGGGACGGGATATGTCTGAACTTCACATGTAGCTTAGTTTACTGCAGAGGCAAGAAGAGATTTGCTTATGGGCTTTGATAACGCCTAATAAATGCATTTTATTTTAAGAAAAATAATCTGTTTGATGCATTTGCCCATTTCTTTTATCGTCTAATTCTGTAAATTTGTCCATATAAGCCAGTTCTAATACTATAACAAACCATTATCTGATACTTGGTATACTTGCTGATTTCCAATATGGTCATGCCATTGCAGTTTATCTTTTCCCCTTTTCCCAATCCTTTTCTCATTCAGTGTTCCTAGTTCAAGTCTTTCAGTTCCAGTCAAATATATCCAGATCTTTTGAAGATGGTATTTGACAAATAAAACATTTTATATTGAAGATTATACTTTGGCATGTGTACATTATCAAATGTATATTCCCATCACATATTCTATCACCCTAATCTACTTTAATTCTTGTTCATATCTAGTTATATTTATATTGCTTCCATTTAAATAGTATAGAAGACTATAGTGAATATGTCTTGAAGCATAGAAAGCCTATTGACTTGTTTTATCTACTGTTGAACAGGTGCTCATTATTACTCTCATCACAAGTATATGGTAGGAACACTTTGATACCTTTCTGGGGTTTATAAGGGACATGGTGTGTTTAACATTCCTCCAAAGAAATGATTTGTGTCAGGAAATTAATTTGGCCTTGGCTGAGATAATAAAAGCTGTTATTCCGAGGGTTATGCTTGTTTGTTGCTTGTTTGCAACCTGAAGTGCTTTAAGTAGATGGTCATTTGTTTCTTGGCAGTGACATATCCACTTCTTAGAATCAGTAAACCTGCAAAATCTAGTGTTTGATCTAAATGCATAAAATATACTACATATTAATTAAAAGGCTCCCCGACTTCATGATGATGATGATGATTTTACAGTAATCAGACAACCAAGGCCAATATTCCTTATTGCAATGGCAGGAGTATTTATTTTTATTAAAGCCTTCCTTGATGAGGAAAAAAGTGTTTCAGGTTTTTTTTTCCTACAGTAGGTTTAGATCTTTAGGAAGCTCAATGAAGTTTTGTTCCAAAGAACACCTTTTCCTGCTAGATATTGTCCAGGGAAGGTATATAATGAAATGTTGTCTACTTGTTCTTCTCATTGCTATTCTTTAGTGGTACTGAGGCTTGTAGGTCAAACAAAAGGTCATTCAGCAAGAGCTGAAGCAGGGATGGAAGGCAGCCTCAGGTTAGTACTCTCTCTAGAGATTTATATGTCAGCCTTTTATTGCACACTTTCATTAAATGTTACTGTTTGTGCTACATTTAGTGTGTGTGTGCAGAATGAAGGCTCTGTATTAATCATATACTCTGTATGTATGATGTGTGCTTCATATAATAGAGAAGATGTATCTGAAACCTAACTGTACATACATAGTTTGCTTAGAGAATCCTCAGCAGAATTTAGAGGGTGAGATACAGAAATTTCAAAACTTCTATTGTCTAGTTGTGATGGCACATTGGGGAGCACCAAAGTATGCCCTGCCCTAGGGGACCACATTGCAGCTGTGTCACCTCTAATGTCACTCACCCATCAACTAAGGCAGCAAGGGGAAGCGCAGGCAGACAGCCTAGGATCAACAACAAAATGGGGAGGCTAGCAAAGGAGTTCTTGCTTCCCCACGACATGTCCCGGAAGTAGCAGGGAGACGCCTAGCTGGCCAGAGTTCTGGGGGACAGGCTGCAACAGGAGATGCTACATATTGAAGCTGCATTTAGGCAACAGTGTAGAATGGAGAAAGGATGGAGAAAACAAGTCAGGATGGAGAGTGGTAAAGGGACGAGACAAAGACAAATGCAGACCGAAGGGGGAGCAGGTGGCAGGGAGTCGGAGAGAAGGTGGAACAGCGTAGAGGCAAAGAGCAACAGGCAAGCAGAGGGAGGTGGCTAAGACAAGGCAGAAGATGCCTAATTACTTAAGCTGTTAGTGCCTTGGGAAGATGAATAAAAGCTAGGAGAGGCTGGAAAGAGGACAAAGAGAAATGAGTGGAAAAACCTATACTTACTTAGTAGGAAGGAATGAGCCCTGGGGGTGATGCTTAATATAAAGACCTGTTCATCTCCAGATAGAGTAAACTATTGGGGAAAAGACACAGGGCGCTTGCTGTTACAATTCTGAACATCTGATTCGCAGTATAGGCATTGGAGCTTCTCTACACAAGTGACTTAATGCACACTCATGATTGGTCACTCAGGGAGGTTTGAGAGTCCTTTACATGACATTGTCAACCTCCAGGGTATCTCCCACATTCCCTGAGTGAAAAGGCTCATCTCCGAGCCTCATCAGTTTGCTTTCTGTGAAATGGGTGTTGGAGGAGAAATCTGTGGGTTCCAAAGAGTGGTTTTAAGTTTTAGAGGTCGAACTGTTGCCCAAAAGTAACAGGCTCGTTTTCCTAGGAGATATGCCAATTCCTGCTAAGAAGCACAGACTCCAAAGATCCGATCCAACACACTTTTATTACGTTCAGCTGAGCGGGTGCACTCTAGCAAGCTGCCAGCTCACCAGAGTCACACCTAGGGGCATGCAAGCCCCTCTTTTTATACTACACAGCATAAGATCTACGTCACTGCTTTATACAGCGCAAGCGCAAGCCAAACCCCCAATGCATTCCCACGAGAGAGTCACTGCCCTTTGACACACAATTGAAAGCTACTGCGCATGTTTCAATTGTTACTAGGGTAGATTCTGTAGCTTCTGATAAGGTGCACTGATGGCCTTGCATTAGGACAAATGCTATAAGCAGATGAAACCAGGCTTGTGGCAAGGCCTTTTCTGCCTCATACACACTTTGAATTTTCTTTTAGCCTTGAGCAAGCGTTCCCAGCATTCTGTACTTATAAGCAAAGATGGCTACACTTTGGCTATCAGAACCTCACCTCTACCTTGGACTGATGTGCTTGGGCAAGTTACTTTTCCTTTAGCCTCACCACCTTCTGGGAAATGTTTGTTTTGTGACTGGCCAGGCCTATCATGACAATCATTTTGTGAGAGTGCACATGATCATATCAAAATTCCAAATGTGATGACCAGTTCCTGAAGTTTGGGGAGTCCAGCATTACAATAACCAATATTAGATATTACTAGAGAATGGATTATGATTACAAAATCTTTATGCTGCACAGTTAATCCACAGAGTTGCCAACTCTGCCTTTAAATGCCTTTTAAATTCTTTAGATTCTTTAACTGCCTTTTTGTACTGGTTAATTTCATTCTTTCTAGCTTTAGCTACCAATTAAGGCTTCAATCCTAACTTTTAGTACATATTTTAGGGAAATTATGGGAATTAATATTAACAATGTATTTGGTATTTTTAAAAAACTTTACTAATAGATTAAATATACATTATAGATAACTAATCTTTAATTTGTTAATTGAGAATTAGGATTTAAAGATTTCAGAAACAGGAGCAATACCTGAATCTTCTGTTCTTCGGGTTTTGGATATTGGAATTTAGGAGAGTTCTGGGCAATGAACAAACCATATAAATGGCATCATACTGTAATAATGAGACCAGTCAGTAAGGCTGGACACTTGAAGGAACCAGGGCAGTGTGAGAGAAATCTAAAATGGAGTCTGTGTAGAACTTAAAAGAAACTTAAAATGGACTTGAATTATATGATGTGAACTTGGCAAAAAAGGCAGGCACACCAGTGACCCCTTATCAGGAGTGCAGAACACAGTCCACTAATTAGAGAAACATTGAGTTTGTTGTTTATTGAAACACATCCACAAGAGACATGTGCACTAAGGTTGTTATTATTATTAAAAAGATGAGTTTGCTAATTTCCTTATATGGTAATGTGTCCATGTTTTATCATTCTTGTGCATCCAAATGAGGCACAGGTGATCCCGGGGTCAACCAGGGATGAGTTCTCCATTGTCCTTGGAGAACTGGGACTGGCTTTTTCATGTTTTTTCCCGCAGTCCCAGGACAATCCCGAGGTCTGCGGGCGGTATGGCACTCACTCTGAGGTTTTATTTCCTCCCCATGAGTAACAGGGCTCAACAAATGGGTATGGAGCTCTTTGGGGGGAGTCCATGCCCATCATGGGGGAGGGGGGAGCATTTTCGCAGTTTTCGGCACCGAGTTTCCAGGTTTTTCTTTTTTTAAAAAAACCCTTACTTTTGGCACAGGATCGTACCCACGCAATCGCACAAACATCTACTTCTTTTTTAAAAATGCCAAGCCGGAACGTCCCTCTTTACTTCCAGGACAACGCACTGGCATTTGGACCCTGGGGGATGATCCCAGAAGCTGGAAAGCCCAAGATCCTCCCCACCCTTCCCGAAAGTCTTGCAAGTGGAGATGAGCACATAGTCTAGCTGTTGGTACTGTACAGAGATTTGTCAGTGTCTTTTGAAGGAATATTCTTTTTCTTTTTCTTTTCTTTTTTTTTTTTTATAAAAAGGGGGGGTAACTGTTCAAAATGCATACAGAACATCACTGCAATATAGAAATAATATAACATGGGCCTGGAAAATCTGTACCCATCTCCTTTGTCTATGTAGTAGAGCATTCTGAGCTCACCTCTTAAACTAACTGTTAGCTTTTAAGATAATTAGATTTGTAAGTGATTGCTTTAAGATCAATGTTTATTTCCTTTTTTATTAGTATCAGTGTAGAGGCCCTCCTGCCACACTAATGCATAATTGATATCAACAATATTGTCCCATGTGAAGGAGCAACAGCTCAGTGGTAGAGCACGTGCCTTTCATGTAGAAGATCTTACATTCAATCTCTCACATTTTTGGTTGTTAAAAATAATTAATGTAGCAGAACTAGGAAGGACCTTTCCTGGAACCATGACAAGTGAATGCTGTCAAAGTAGAGATTATTGGTCTACATCAACCAATGGCCTGACAAAATTGTGGAATAGTATCATATGCACAGATATGCATTTTTATCCAGTTCCTTACCATACACTTTACAAGAGCAGTAGTGTTATTTATGGAAAAGGTATTGCAGAAAATTAGTGAGGTGGGCAGACCAATCCTTTGGTCCAGCTAAGATGATGTCAGAGATAGAAGGCGCGGTCATGGGGTCTTGTAGTTTTTGCTAAGATTTAATTAGAAGTAATCTGGAAGGCTTTGGACCTGGTTGGCCTTTGGAATGTTGTGATCTGTGTGTATTGAACTTTGTCATTGTTCTCAGAGCATGGTGTGGGAGTGCCTCTAGTCCCTGCAAGCCACCTGCTTGCCTCAGCCGTGGGCAAGAAGCTGTCTGTGAAAAATTGATAAAGAAAAGGTGGGGGGTTGCAGAAAGGTCACCCAGATTGAAGTGTGACCTTCGTGGTCTGATCAGTGCTGTCCTGTATGGACAGGGTCATGCTGAAAGGTCAAAGCCCCTGTCTGTCAAGTGGTCTGTCAGAGACTTACACCTCCCTTTTTAAGCTGGTTCAAAGGCAAGGAGCCTTTACTAGGAACATCTGCTCTGCATTCCCAGAAAACCTCTCTATTTGGATCCATCATCATCTGAGATTCTGGGGGCACTCTGCACATGCTCCCACCATTGTATTACTAAAAACTTGCCACGAAAAGTACTACGAGGCTTTTCATCGACTTTAACTCTTGCTTGCTGTGGATTGTGTGTCTCTGTTTGTCATCAGCAAAGTGCACCAGCAGACTGGGTTTGATCATTGATTGTTGGACCTTTTCTCTCCTCTGCCCGGACTCATGTGATGAGGAGTTGGCCATGCAAAAGTGTGGCACGGAACTCCTCACATTTGCGGTTGTACGTTCCCCATGATCTTGTTTAAGGCTTGACCATGTTGCCTTTGAGTTACCAATGTGTGATCTGAGGTTGGACTAGCTCTCTTTCAGTGTTTTGTTAGGCTTTTCAAGAATTTGATTGCCTGAGGAATCATGTCAGGAATCTTCCCCCTCCTTTGTCCGGGTTTGGAACTTGTGTATGGATTGACCTTCCCTTGTGTTCAGAACAGTGGAGATGGCAATGGAGAAACCACATTGATGGGGATCTCATCATGGTAGTAGCCTTTGACTGTAATGGAATTTCTTGGAGCCTATAGCTACTGACCATCAGCTATATGATTTCTGAAGTGTACAACCATTAAGCTTTGCTGTGGGATTTCCTGAAATAAAAAAGTCTTACTGATTTGAATGTCCCGTGTCAGTTTGCCAGAATGTGTGCCTTGCCATGAGGGACTGGGAAAACGTGACAGATCACTGCCACTATGCCAGGGCTAATGCTGCATAATAACACAACTGTGGTTGTATGTTCAATTGGCAGAAAAGTCAGAAGTATACAGTAACTTGAACAAACAAGCACTAAATGTACCAATCTTGACAGACACTCCCACAGTGTCCCTTGCAACTCCAATGCCATTCACCAGTCATGATGTTCATAGAATCATAGGATAATAGAGTTGGAAGGGGCCTATAAGACCATTGAGTCCAACCCCCTGCTCAATGCAGGAATTCATCTTAAAGCATACCTGACAGATGGCTGTCCAGCTGCCTTTTGAATACCACTAGTGTGGCAGAGCCCACGACCTCCTAGGTAATTGGTTCCATTGTCATTCTGTTCTAACAGTCAGGAAGTTTTTCTTGATGTCCAGCCAGAATCTGACTTCCTGTAACTTGAGCATTATTCTGTGTCCTGCACTCAAGGATGATCGAGAAGAGATCCTGGCCCTCCTCTGTGTGACAACCTTTCAAGTACTTGAAGAGTGCTATCATGTCTCCCCTCAATCTTCTCTTTTCTAGGCTAAACATGCCCAGTTTGTTCAGTCTCTCCTTTTTTAAAAACTCCTACCCATCTTGGACTCCTTTTCTCTTTAGGGCCTCTTGCCATGGGGCCTTACTTATCATAGTTCTGAGTTTATTAAAATCGGCTTTCCTGAAATCCTACACTCAGCTTTTTCTTCCTTTAAAATCAAGAACTCAAGTATGATATGGTCACTTTCCCCTAGAGTTCCTGTAACTGCCACTGTTTCCACTAAGTCAGCCCTATTGGTCAGTATCAAGTCAAGAATAGCCAATCCTCTAGTTCCTTCCTGTACTTTCTGTAGGAGAAAGTTATCAGCCACACGTGTCAAGTATTTTTTTTTGGAGGAGCCACTTTTAGCAGAATTTCTCTCCCAACAGATATCAGGGTAATTGAAGTCCCCCATTACTACTACATCGGATTTCTTTGAAACGCTGGCAATTTCCATTTCAAAAGTTTCATCCTCGTCTTCTTCTTGATTGGGTGGTCGGTAGTAGACTCGGACTATCATTTTCTTTTTATTCCTTGCCCCATTTATTTTAATCCAGATGCTCCCGATGGGGCTCCCAGGCTCATCCTCCTGTATTTCTGTGCAGGGATAAGTATTTTAAAAAATATAGTGCAACTCCACCTCTCTTTCTATTTCTTCTGTTCTTTTTGAACAAGTTATATCCTTCAATTGCTATATTCCAGTCATGGGAGTCATCCCACCAAGTTTCAGTTAAACCTATCAAGTCGTATTTGCCTTCATGTATTAAGAGTTCATGTTCATTCTGTTTGTTTCCCATACTCTGGGCATTAGTATATAGACATCAAAGACTATGTGCTTCATAGTCTGGCTTTTTTTCCTACATTGTTGTGAACACTATTTTAGGATGTCATTGGAGTTGTGAACACCATTTTAGGATGCCATTGGAGTTGTTCTCTCTGTTATGGTGCATAGGCCTCCATTCATTGTTGCCTTGAAGTTTACGTTTCCCGCCCCTTTATGATTCAGTTTAAAGCCCTCCTGATGAAGTTCTTCATGCTGTGGCCAAATACATTCTTCCCAGCCCTTGTGAGGTGTAACCCATTGCTTGCCAGCAGTCCATCTTCCAAGTAGTATTGCCTGTGGTCCCAGAATCCAAATCTCTCCCACCAGTATCACCTTCATAGTCAGTCATTTACTTGGAGTATTTTTCTTTCACTTTCTAATCCTTTCCCAAGAACTGGGATAGATGAGGAAACTATCTGGGCTCTGAAGTACTTGAGTTTCCTTCCCAGAGCTTCGAAGTATGATGTGATTTCTTTGTAGCTCTGCTTGGCAGTATCATTTGTTCCCATGTGGATGAGAAGAAAGGGATATGTGTCAGTGGGCTTTATGAGCTTTGGCAACCCTTCAGTCACATCTCTAATCTGTGCTCCAGGGAGACAGCACACCTGGTGAGTCCATGGGTCTTCATGACATACTTGGGTTTCAATTCCATGCAGCAGGGAGTCTTCCACAATGACTACTCTTTTCTTCTTGGTCGACTGACCTTCTGCCTCTTGTTCACTGTTGCAAAGGATCCCCTGTAATTCTTCCTCTGCAGGCTGCCCTTTAGTCTCATCCTCCAGTAGCTGAAAGCAGTTACATAACTCTAATGGTTCCATTGGTGCAGAGTGTCTTCTAGTTCTTCTGCTCCTAACTGTCACCCTTTTCCAGGGAGTTTCCTCTTCACCTCAACATTCTCCACTTCTGCTTCAGCTTGCTGTTGTTCTTCAACGGCTTGTTCTTGTTTCTGTTGCAGTTCCATCGTCCTGTCTAAGAAGTCTTCGCCTTCTCATATTCCTTGGAGGGTGGACATTCGCCACTCAAGTACTCTCACTTTTTCTTCCAATAGTGCAACCAGCTTGCACTTGTTGCAGGTGTACGCCATGTGGATTTCGGGCAGGAAAACAAACATTGCACACACTTTGCAAGTCACCAGCACTAGAGACACCTTTCTGTCCATACTCTCTATTTCTGTTTTGCTTCTGCCTTTCTGATTGTATTGGAATTTCCTGTGCTTTGTCCTCTCCTCTCTGAAGGTGAATAACAAAGTCCTCTGCTATATGAGGGTGTCTTATGAGAACAAAATTTTGTTAGGGACATCCCCTGCCGAACTCCCCATGACAAACTCCTGTTTGCTCTCTCTGATCGATCGCTCTCTGGGAGTTGGCTTCCTAATGTACCTTCAGGTCCAGCTGGGGCAGTTTCCTCTTCTTTGCTTTACTCAGCAAGGAGTCAGGAAACAGAATGAATCTCCCCGCCTACTCAGCTGCTGAGAGTAATCAGGCCAAACCCTTTCAGGGCCAGCAGCAGCTTTCAGCAGCAGCTTTCAGCAGCAGCTTTCAGGATACACCCCTTGAATCAGCACTCAGGAGCACATGGCGAGCACACAGCCACTTTGAATAGGCAGCCTACTGGATTTCCTCGAGGCCTCTCTCCTCTTTGCCTTGGTCTCCTCTTCCACATTCCCCCTAACAAACTCCAGTTTGCTCTCCCTGTTCGCTTGCTCTGATTGCTCGCTCTCTGGGAGCTGGCTTCCTAATGTACCTTCTAGTCCAGCTGGGGCAGCTTCTTCTTCTCTGCTCTGCTCAGCTAGGAGCCAGGAAACAGACTCCTACATTATCACTGCCTCCACATTATTCAGGCATAGAAGGTAACAAACACCCCATAATGAAATCTGTCTAATCAGTACATGCAAGACAAACAGGTGAGCAGTCAGGAAGAGCTGACTGTGCTGTCCATGCTTTCTAGGATGTGACAGGGTGGTGTAGCCAAGTGACATGACTTGATATATCAGGGTTCTATAGCTTGGTCTTCTATACTTTGTCTTCTCTACTGCTGTGTCAAGTTTAGCTGTGCATTTAATAAGAATCCTATCCTTTATTATGGCTGTGTAATACAGAAGAAGGGAGTGGCAGGACAACAATTGCTGGGGAATTCTTTTTCTGTCTCTAAACTTGCATCAAATTGCCCCCTAAAAGTGTTTATCTTACACTACCTCTTTTAGCGGGGTAACATTTACACAGTGTCTTCAAGAGGCAGGAATAAGCCTAAGCAAGTGCAGGGTTCCAGCTAGACTCTGCACTTCCATTGCCATATCCTAACAATTTGTGTTCTCCTTGCAGTAGAAGAAATTCTTGTATTGCTAGCACAACAGTGGAGCTATGCTTGTGCGCATTCCTATGTTGGTGTCTGTTTGAGTTCTCCTGGGTTAGAGCATAGGAACTGAGGAATGATGCTGTTCTTGCCCAGTGAATGAAAATTAGGGATAAAGCAGGTCTCTTTTATAGTAAAAAGAAAGAAAGAAAGAAAGAAAGAAAGAAAGAACTGGACTCTCAAGTCATATCATACATTCTTTTCTATTCAATAACTTGTTGGAATGTTGCATCATTGCTGAGCTGATATTTAAAAGCTGTTTCTTTCTTTGTCTAAAGGTTATGATGTAATTTATGGTTTTATAACTGGCAAGTTAACATGTGCTGCACAGTAAAATATCCCCAGTCCAGATCAAAAGGATTCATTAGGTGCTTAACTATTTATTCTTCTAAAACTCATATTAAGCTAAAAGAATATACGTTTAAAAGCAGCACTTTCACTTCTTATTTGAAATTTCTTGTTCTCACTGGTTCACAGAATATCATACAGTGAATACAGGAAGCAGGCTCCACTGCTTTGAGCATGCCACTATCTTGTTTGATTAGTGTTTTCATACTATGGAGGGCATCAGTGGGAGGCAGGTTGCTCTCTGGGGTTTTCTAATAGGCAAAGTAGGAAGCAAAAATGATTTTAGAGACCATTTAAGATCAATCATTTTCTTCCTTCTTCTAAGTTTTAAAAAAATAAAGGCACAAATGGATAGTGACTGACACTTGATGAGAGAAGCTCCTCCAGGGAAAAGACTGACCAACAGGTATACTATTTCCCCCCCATTTTCTCTATACTTGAATCCTGTGCAGTTATGAATTATCATCCAACTTGTGAGAAATGCAACAAAAACACCAGCATTCACAGTATAATATTTCAACCCTAACAATGTTTATTCAGATGTATGCTTAGGTTTGCAGCCCCAGCAAATCTATTAAAGTTTTTTAAAAAAACCTTTGGTTTCTTCTTTCCTTGCAAACGATTTTAGCAAAATTGCTACAGAATTGCTATAAAAGTGTTTTGAATATTGAACAATTTTTTAAATCTTTATCCTTCTGTGTTTATATGCATACATTCTTGGCTTGGTTTTTACGCTTTTATGTCTCTGATTTTATCCTTCCAATGTTAGTACAATATTTTCATTTGATAAAAATCATTGTGGCCATTACTTATATTTATTGATTTGTGGAACAGCTTGCAGAATGCCTTGTGTAATGGCTTGTAAAACACTTTATACAATACTTATTGGAATTGTGCATTGCCCTGTGGAATGCCTTGTGAAATGACTTGCACAACAACTTGCAGAATTAGAATCAAATTATCGGATTTGAAACATGTACAAGAATGAAAATGGGTTTTCTGTAAGTGGTAAAATCTTTGTTCTAGTGGGATGATATCATAAGATATAACCATGTGTGGTAAAACATATTTATATTAGTTCAAAAAGGAGGATGGATGCTTTATAATGCATCAACACCATTGATGAAAATTCAGCTCTTACATATTTACAAGGGAGTGATCCTTATTTTTACATAAAATTTGTGTCCTGACTTTTCAAATTTTTACATCAGATTTCTGACTATTTTCCATAGAGGCTGACCAATACAAACACTAGATGGGCTTTGTTGACAGGTGATGGCACATATGTTGGAGAATGACTAAGTGAATGAACCCCTGATAATACAACTCTAATAATACTGCTGGAGTGAATTCATATACGGCAAATGTAACAGAGCTATGTCCAAAGGGGGAAATACATTGGATAAATGGCAGTGTGTGTGTGTGCATGCACATGCGTGTGTGCATATGTGTGTGTATTGTAAAGAATGATGAATTTGTCAGAGAGTTGGAATATTTGGGATCAGGGTTGGCAATGTTTTTTCAGCTTTTTATCAAGATGTTGAAAAGAAAATTATTTTTTTGTGTAACGTTGTGATGTGTAGTCCCCTGCAGGATGCCTGGAGCACTATCTTTTTTTGGCTCTTGGGAGCTGCTGTAGAAGACTGGATGATTTTCTGAGGAGATGCTGAGGGGAGTTGGTTGTACAGATGCAAACAGGGAGACTTCAACATTTAAAGAGAAAAGAGACTGGGAGAAATTGGATAAAAAGAACCATCAGGGAGGATATAAAGGAAAGAACAACAGTGTTATGCTCTTATGCTGCATTTATTCAGCAGCAGCTCCAGAGACAGGGAGTGACAGGGACAGAGTCTTATATATGCTTTCCAGCCCAGAATTGTGTAGCAAAAGGTAGGTATAGGTCCAGAGAATGTAACTGTACCCCCTTTCCCCCTTCACTTTTATTTAGTCTTATCTGAACTGTCAAATTTATTTGAATGATTCCTCTTCCGTCTCCTCATTTGTTCTCCTTTCCTTGTTAATTAAATCAGTTGGTTTCTTTTACCTTCATCTGTTAAGTTGCCTCTTGGCTTTTTCCCTTTTATGAAATGTGGTGGCTGAAACTATATTTTTGGGCTGTGGCATTCTTCCCTCTAATCCAGTTCAACAATGAAGAACTGCTAGTGGGGAAAGCTGGATTATATTTGTAAACCTAGCAGTGCAGTAGTGGTACATGTTGGCATGCAGGCACTCATCATGAGAGTCCCCATAGCCATGCTGCCGAGGAGAGTCTAAAATTGCTGGCGGCTGTGTTGATTTATATCAACAAACCAGTTCTTCGGAATTTCCATCATCAGGTCTTTTGTAAAGCTAATGGGTCTTAATGGCTCATTCAAGACCAAGCCACCCCCCAGGTACTTTGTATTATCACACAGGGAAAAATATATTGTTGCTGAGAAAATTCATTCCCTTCCCTAGCTACTGTGAAGACTGCAGCTAAACACAGAAGGAACAGGAAATTCTTAGGGGTTTGGCAGATGATGTCAGCATTCCCGCTAATCAAAAATGTGGGCACTCATTCTTGTGATCTTTGGTTCCACCACACTACTAAACTCAAACAAAAGAGAGGATAGGGACAAGCAATTCAGATGGGATAAATTGTCTGAATCTCAAAAGACTGAGGCTAGAAACAAAATTAGTTTGTTTTATATTAAGGAGATCACTATGGAAATCTAAGCATGCAAATATATTCGTGAGCTGGAATGAGAACTTGCATTGCTATAGAGCCCTAGTCATAATATTTTTTTCTTAGCAAATTATATTATGATAATAAAACATGCAGAATATGAAAGCAGATAAGGAAAGTTTGGGGTTAGAGAAAATGAAACTTCTAATAGTATTGATAAATATGATAGTAATGGAACTTTCTAAACAGAAAAGGTACATCACTCCTACGCAGCTCCTCTGATCTCCTGGCCTGACATACAACATGCAGTTAGTTTCTCATTTTCTCCCTTTAGTACAAGTCTTAGTTAGGTTATAGTAATGATAAGCACAACAGCAATGTGGCGTATTAAACAAAATAGGTATATTACTCCCACACAGTTCCTCTCATCTTGACTAAGGTACGAGATGCAGTTACCAATGCCTCATATCTTTATGATGCAAGTCTTATTTACCTGGCATGGTTAAGAAAGGCTAGTTTTTAATGACCAGATAGAGTTTTGGTATCCCAATTTAAATTACCAGAGAAATCAACAAATATAACTAAAAACACCAATATGAGAGATGGGGGACATCACATAATATACTTAGAAAAAAGTAGATTGTTTTATTCATGCTTATTGGACTGATATTACACAAAACTGGAAATAATACAATTTTTTTAAGTCAAGCTTTTTCTGCCCCAATTTTTTTTTTAAATGTATGCAAATTTGTATGCATTTTTAGTATTGTCTCCATTAATGTATGCATTTTTGTGCGTATTTTTAAACATACACATTTTTGGACACATATATCCATTGACTAAAGCGTGTTTGGTAGCTTTTTGGAATTGTAATGGATGAACGGTCTTACTTGCATTTTATTGGTCAGTTTCCAACACTGCTAGTCCACTTATACTATTGACATACTGCTGGCATAAGCTACCTCTAGTGGTACAGCATTAGCATAATCTGGTACGACAGGCTTCCCTGGAAAATGCGTTGTGCCAGCTTACACTATTGGCACACTGCTAGAGGTCGCTTATGCTAGCAGTATGTTCATGGAGTAAGTGGATTGGCAGTGGGCAGGGAGGAAAGAAGACTGGAAAATCCAGGGTGCAATTTATCCTAAGCCTCCTTCAGCCTCCTTCCTTCCCCCTTCAAAGTGCCTGTTTACCCCCCCCCCCCCCCCAAAAGGACATCAGAGGACGGGGAGGCAAGGCATAGAAATCCTGAAAGCCTCTAAGTTTGGCTGGCTCCTGAGCAGTGAAGGCGTATTCCATAGTGCTGTGCCTGAGGGAGCAATTTTAAGTGACTTGAAGATGTGAGATGCTCTTCCATATTTAATTAAAGGACCAATAATTTTCTGATCTGATAAAGCATGTTCATGTAAATTACATTCAAAATATTCAAAATATTTTTCTCACAATCAGGTGTGGAATTTCCATTATCTCGCAACTACAATGTTAGTAGACTTTTAAAATAGTCATGTTTAAATCTTAATAATGCCAGGCATACTAAAGCATATTTAGGTGAGTCTGAAGTATGATTTGCATATTTCCTTTAGCTATTATGTCCTTTAGCTATTATCTCTTTGTTGCTGTTCTTCAGACAGATGATGGAGTGGTCTGGTTTAATTAAATGAAAAACACAAGTGCACAAAATTCATTAAAGGCAAGTTAATGAAGTGGACAAATGTATTTCAGAACTTGAGTAATGTGTGTCACTACTGATGGAGCTTAATATAAAGTAATGATCTGATTTACCTGAGGTCTACATTTCTTGAGGCTATTACAATAGGCAGTGACAGCTCACACGTAAGACATGCGTTGATGAGAGGGATGAATCCATTAGCTAAAACTGCAAGTAAAATGTTAGCATGCTTGTTCAAGACATGTGTCTCTAAACATGTCTGCAGACTGTGACAAATATTTGCCCCAGAGGTCTTTGCACTGTAGTTTAAGTATCAAGACTCTTGCACCAACCTGCATAATAGGCTACCTTGCAAATGTTTAGTTGTTGGTCTTCTATACCTCTTCCATAAGTTACGGCTTATATAAAAGAACATATAAAATATTAAAACATATTTTCATATTAAGTTTGAATCAGTTTGAATCTAGCAGAAGCATTCATGCTCACATTCAGTGACTTTTCATTGAACTTTTAACTTAAAACATATGTCCTCACTGGAAGGATAAAACACCTGTCTGCATCTTGACTCTATTTCTTTTGCTACATCTCAGAAATTTAATTTGTGTAAAATACTTTAATCTGTTTTAAGAAAGACATGTTCCTAAAACAATTCTTAGAAAGCTTTTTTGAAATGTGTTTTGCTTGTAACCGAAAGTTTCTATTTTTTTTGTATGTGGTTCGTGCTCTTATATCATATTGGAAAATGTAAAGATTGCGTAAGATCTTGACATAAAAGATGAAAAGACATGCCTGATCTCAGGGTCTGAATAAATAATTGTTTGTGTCAAATAACATGAATTCGTGAACCTAAAGAGAAATTCTCCAGTGTTATTTTTCTTCTCAGTGGACACAGTGTTTTCCTAACACCCAGCAAACCTATCCTTTTTGGTGCTTCATTGATCATAATTTTAGTGAAAGAGCTTCCTATCTTTCTCCTGTACGTCTGTATGGGCTGTGATTGTGAAGAAATGCTATGTACTTAACTGTTATAGTTATGTAAATAGTTTGTGTGGCCTCTGAGAGGCTATAATGTATCTGTGTAGACCTGAGGCCTAGTGTAATTACTGTGTTGAAGGCCTGTTTCAATAGTAGCTACTTCGTGATGTTCTGAAGGTGAAGAGAGGGACAGATCTCTTTGAATATTTATAAATGGGGCTTATAGATCAGGTAAATTAAATTTTGATTGGCTTTAGATTCTAGCTAGGTGGGGAAAAGCTGTTGGGAAAATACAGCTGATAGAGGGATAGAGAGAATCTGGAGAGTCTTCGAGAAGTTCTGTTGGTTGATGGGTGGTGTTATAGAAGGACTTGGAGAATGCTGAGGAGAAAGTGAATAGCTAAAGACTGAATATTAAGCTAGACTTTCTCTGTGGGATAACCACACATGGCTTATGAAGAGCTGGAGTAGGGAGCAGGTGTCTACATTGCTGCTTGGTTTTATTCCGGTTGTACTTTTATATTGTGATTTGAGTTGCCATATTTTATACTTCAAGTTGTACTCTATGGTTTTAATTTTTGTGAACCACCCAGAGAGTTTTGACTATTGGGAAGTATAGAAATGAAATAAATAAATAACCAGCCAGAGGAATATGAACCTTTTATAGGGGAAACCATCAGTTCATTACTATTACTGTAAAGGTTGAGGGAAACACTGTGTTAATTTGAAGAAGAATATCCATTAGTTCTCAATGTCGTGCTCCTGTGCCAAAAAGTATATATTCCTATATGAGCATATTTAAACTAAGGGCCTTCTCTTCCCACACAATGTTACTCATCTTTTAAGCCTTCTCTTGGTGATGTCCTACCCTGGGAGACCCATCAGAGTTTTTCCTTGTTATCACCTTGGTTCTCCCTTGGCATATTCCCTTTGAGGAGGCTTTGATTTGAGGTTTAGTTTAGTTTTTGTTCTTTTATATGGATTGTTTTGTCTGCCACTGTCTTCGTTTTGTTTTTGTTTGTCTTAAAGCTGGTTTTATTACTTTTAAAAAATTGTTCTTGTCTATGTTGTTGCTTAGCCACCTTGCTGCTCCCTAGGGGCAGAAATTTTCATATAAACAAACAACTCCACAAGCAAATAAATAGATGGTTCTTTTTATTGTATAGCATTCTAAAATATTTAATGTTTCCACACCAAAATCATGATCATGACTGACTTAATTCCCATTGATTTCAGTTGGTCTACTCTAAATATGACCAACTTTGGATCCAACCTCATAGGGTTGGAATATCATAGGAGTTCAGATAGAATTCTTAGTAGCTTCTGAATTGAATATCTTTCGTTTATAGTGCTAGGCCTTATATTTGCAAGCTTCTCAATTCATAGCAAACTTAACCAGGATATTTTTATTGATTTTTCTGACTTGTTTATCTAATGTGCAATGTTCATAACAGGTTAAAATAGAGCAAATACTTGTCTGCATCTTTTTTTTTATTAATAGTATCTTTTGTAGAAATTTAATAACCTCAGACATAAAATATTGATTCTGTTGTACCTGCTTTCATAAATTCCTTTAAGATTGTAACATATTTCCCCTCTTCTTGTTGCTGTTGCGTGGAAATAAAAATGCAAGCCCTGAATCTGATATCCATGACATAAAGAACAATGTACAGTTTCGAACCCTGAAGGTCAGCAACGGTGATATTTATTAAAGAACCTGAACATGAATGATCAGTAAACCAAAAGAGTATAATCCTAGGCAGAGGTGAAAACAACTCATGAAATATTAGATACTGCACACATCAGTAAGTGACAGTTTGCTATAAGAAGTAAAGTAGGTTGCCTACTTAGAGCAAATGGGCTGACACCACAGCCATAAGAAAATAATACAAAACCTTGAGTTGTCTGTATTGCATAGAGTACAAAATCACTATGTGGCTTGAATACAAAAAATAGGCTTGCATTAAACTGTACACAGAATGCTAGTTTTACCACTATACAGCTTTTTGCTCCTGTGACCTTGAAATATTCACATTATTCTTTCACTAGTCTAGGAAAAATAGAGTTTGATGTAAACAAAATGGTAACTGCTTTTGGTCCTGGGCGACTTCAACATCCCATTCGAGACTGGTTTGTCAGGTGGAGCTCGGGAGTTCATGGCATCCATGACAACCATGGGTCTATCCCAATTGGTCTCTGGACCCACACATTCAGCGGGTCATACCCTCGATGCTGTTTTCTGTTCCGAACAGAGGGATCTGTGGGCAGAGGTAACAAATACCTCCGTGTTGTCATGGACAGACCATTTTCTGGTTAGGGTTAGTATCACGGCTACTACCCGCCCCTGCAGGGGTGGCGGACCTATTAAGATGGTCCGCCCTCGAAGGCTGATGGATCCTTCTGGATTTCAGAAAGACTTGGAGGGTTTTATGGCTGGTATCATCGACGATCCTGTAGAAGCCCTGGTCAATAGATGGAATCAAGACCTAACTAGGGCTATCGACACGATTGCCCCCAAACGTCCTCTCCGGCCCGCTTCTAACAGGGCGCCCTGGTATACGGAAGACCTCAGGGAGTTGAAGCGGAAAGGACGACGACTGGAGCGCCGATGGCGGAAAACTCGACTTCTATCCGACAAGACATGGCATAGAGAACATCTTCATTCCTATGGGGTGGCAATACATGCAGCGAAGAAAGCTTTCTTCTCTGCGCGCATTGCGTCTGCGAATTCGCGTCCAGCAGAACTGTTCAGGGTGTTGAGGGGTCTAACTCGGGCACCTTCCCCCCTGAATCTGATTTTAGAGCCTTCGGCAGTGCGCTGCGATGCCTTTAACGATCATTTCACAGATAAAATCTCTCGGATAAGAGCCGACTTAGATGCCGTCGTTATAGCAGAGGCTGACGATGGAGTGTCCAGCAACTCCGCGAGTAGAATTACACTGGATCAGTTTCAGTTGGTGAGTACCGAGGACGTGGACAAGCTGCTTGGACGAGTGAGGACGATGACTTGCCCTCTCGATCCCTGTCCTTCATGGCTGGTCGTCCAGGGAGGAGATGCGGTTAGATCGCAATTACAATATATTATTAATGCATCTCTCAGGGAGGGGACTTTCCCATCATGTTTAAAAGAAGCGGTGGTACGGCCGCTTCTAAAGAAGCCCTCCCTGGATCCCCTGGAGTTTAATAACTACAGACCGGTATCAAACCTTCCATTCTTGGGCAAGGTGATCGAGAGGGCGGTTGCCTTTCAACTCCAAGTAGTCTTGGATGACACTGATTTTCTAGACCCATTTCAAACTGGCTTCAGGGCGGGATACGGAGTTGAGACAGCTATGGTCGCCTTAGTGGATGATCTACGCCTTAGTATTGACAGGGGGAGTGTGTCCCTGTTGGTACTTCTGGACCTCTCAGCGGCTTTCGATACCATCGACCATGGTATCCTTCTGGAACGTCTGAGGGGATTGGGAATCGTGGGCACTGTGCTTCAGTGGTTCCGGTCCTACCTCTCGGGCAGGTTCCAGATGGTGATGCTTGGGGATAGCCGCTCTGCAAAGAAGGAGCTGCTATGTGGCGTACCGCATGGTGCCATCCTTTCCCCAATGCTGTTTAACATTTATATGAAACCGTTGGGAGAGATCATCCGGAGGCATGGGGCGGGGTGCTATCAGTTCGCTGATGACACCCAAATATATTTCTCTATGCCTTCGATAACAGCGCCAGCTAAGGATAGTGTGTCTCCTCTGAATGAATGCTTGGAGGCGGTAATGGGCTGAATGAGGAAAAACAAACTGAAGCTGAATCCAGACAAGACGGAGGTGCTTGCTGTCAAAGGCCGCAACCTGGGTTCGGAGGTGTGTCAACCGGTTCTGGATGGGGTTACACTTCCCCTGAAAGACTGTGTTCGCAGCTTGGGGGTGCTCCTGGATCCGTCGCTCCAAATGACATCCCAGATAGATGCGACGGCCAGGAGTGCCTACTATCAGCTTCGGCTGATATGCCAGCTGCGCCCCTTCCTAGAGTTGGAAGACCTAAAGATGGTGGTGCACGCGCTGGTAACTTCGAAGCTTGACTTCTGCAATGCACTGTACATAGGGCTACCTCTATGCCTAGTCCAGAAACTTCAACTAGTTCAAAATATGGCAGCCAGGTTGGTCACCGGTACATCTAGGGGTGACCATATTACGCCAGCTTTAAAATTGCTCCACTGGCTGCCGATTAGTTTCCGGGCAAAGTATAAAGTGTTGGTTATTACCTTTAAAGCCCTACATGGTTTGGGTCCAGGTTACCTGCGGGATCGCCTTCTCCCATACAATCCGCCCCGCACGCTCAGGTCCTCTGGGAAGAACTTACTGCAGTCGGCCAAGACTAGGCTGACAACCGTTACCCAGAGGACCTTCTCTTCTGCCGCTCCCAGACTGTGGAATGACCTGCCGGAGGAGACTCGTCAACTTAACAGTCTTTTAGAATTTAAGAAAGCCATAAAGGCTGTTCTCTTCCGGCAGGCATATCCAGTGGAATTTTAGAATGTTTTAGGATGTTTTTAGGATGTTTTAGGATTTTTATGTAGTTTTAATAATATGTGTCATGTTTTAATCAGTTTTATGTATTTTATCATGTTGTTGTTCCCCGCCTCGATCCAGATGGAGAGGCGGGTAAGAAATAAACTGTTATGTTATGTTATGTTATGTTATGTAACAGAAGTATTTGAAAGTGTTTCTACTCAGAAATGATAGCTGATTAGCATATCCAAAATCTTGACAAAATCAAAGCATGGAACAGCCTCAAATATTCATTTCAAACTGGCGGTTGTCATTTAAATTTTCAGCTAAGTTAATGAACAGCACAGCTCCTCATGAAATTCCATGTTTTTGAGTCATTTGTGAGAAAGCTGAAGATTTTTAAGTTCCTCTAAAAATTGGTGGTATCTGAGCCTTATCTGTGAAGATTTGCAGAAAAAAACAGATAGTTGCTCGTATCATTACCGTGCCTATCGAATGCTATAAATATTGGTTAACATCATTTTATTTGATTTTTGTTGAATCTTTCATATAAGTAAGTGCTCATATTTTTTAGTCACCCTGTGTGTGTTCACTGAGAGAATCGCCCTCTGGGGGATCCCTTGCAGGGTAAACTTTTTATCCCTGTGGAGAACCCATTATGGAGGGCTGAAGGGATTTGGACTGCCACAAATTTCCATTAAAATCTTGCTAAGCTGTATGCATTAAACAGAGTCCTAATGGATACTACAAGGTTTATGAGTGTATGAAAGGATCCCAACATAAGAAAGATGGTTGCGATCATTAGATTGATCATTGATGATTTCAGTAGCTTTCCAGGACAAAGGATGGTCAAAGGTAACAATATCTGGTACATTCTATTTATGTGCCACATTCTCCCAATGGACAATGTAGATAAGATACAAGTCATGTCAATAAAAGTCATACCATTGACTGGAGAAAAGCACAACTCTTGCTTTTTCAGTGTGCTCAAAATACTGGGCACTGTGAAAATGGCTTGCATCATTCTGGACTAATTTAGTCTTTTTGACGTTTTCAATCACCATGCAATCCCCCCCCCCCCATCATATCAACTTTAATGGTAGTGCTCATCAACAGTGCATATTTGATATTCTTCAACTAATGTTTTGCTGCTCTGTACTCATGAATATCAACTTTCACTATGGTCTTTATGTCATTGACAAGTCTCTCATGCCTGGAAATAACTCTCATTGCTTTCACTGCAAGTGTGATAGCCAAAATCATGAAATCAGTACCCATCACAGCAACAGCATTACACTGATTGAATGGAGTGTATCAATTAGATATCTTCATATAAATTATGATGCAACTACTGGTAGACAGAGGTATAGAGGAGCTATCATAGTTTGTGGTTGCACAGCTTGCATGATGCTTTGTCAAATTGAACCCATTTTTTTGGGCACATCCTTCCCTACAAAAAACTTTGTACACAAAAGTTTCAGACTGTTATGGTGATATTCAGGTGCTTGTTCTTCAGTGAAATCATTTAGACAGGGATACACATCTTTGAAACGATGACTGAGATTTGATTACACTTCTGATGGGTTTCGCTGCAGTTACAATTTTGTATATCTTCTATAGGTTAATATTATTTTTTGGACTTTGCATAGTTCGCTTGTAGGATACAGTCAGATATTTCTTTCAGTGTTACCAGAGCCTTATCGCTTTCACCAGATATGACATTACCATCCCCAATGTGTTCTATGAGCTTGTGTTTGATCATATGCCTGTGAATCACCATCTTCAGTGAATTAACCCATCAGTGGTATGAGTTCTGCAACATTCAACTATTCTTCATAATGTTCTTTTAAGTAGCTACATGTCCTCAAAAATTATTCATGGTGCTGTTCATTACTAAGCATCTCATATCCAAATTTTGTCAGGTGTTCATTATTTGCATGTTGTTGTGGGATGTTTTCCCCATTGTGGAAACTTGTACTACAGCTTTGATGATATAGGCAATGTCAGCATGAAGATCAGACAAGTAATAGTCTAGTCTTCCTCTTCTTACAAATGACAATTTCTCTTACAGGTAGTTGTAATAGTTTCAACTAATTGATTCCTACTTGCTTTTATATGTTCAGCTTTTGACTTGCACTTTGATGAGAAATCATCATGAGTACTACAAAATGAACAGTCTGATTGACTGTTAAATGACCCTTGACTCTTTGTTCCAACCACAGTTCATTTAAATAAACCAGGATCAAACTTATCTAGACATAATGCAAAATTGAGGGGTTTTTTTCAAAACCATGATTAGAACCATTAGACCTTCTCCTTTGCATGCTCTTGCTCAGAATGCTTTACATCTGAAATAGGCTGGTGTGTGTGTGTGTGTTAATGTGTTGCCGGGGACAGCGAGAGTAGACAGAGCAAAATGAGGTATGTAAAGTTTGCAGCGCGGGGGTTCCTGTGTTTTTCCAGGGGAAGGGGGGAAGAACATTTTGTGCGAAAGTAAAAGATATGCAATACATATTTTCTTATCAAGCATTAAGATATTTATTTTTACTGCTTTAGAGGCTCTTCTTTTTTCTGTCTAAACATGCATTGGATTGTACCCAGTACAACATAAAATGCATAATTTCTAATTTAGCTAGCATATAAAATTGTACAATTTGGCATATTTTTTAAATTTATCCAATATTGATTTCTTCAAAAACACTCCCAAGTGGGCTTTCAAAAATAACCCTGTGCATATTTACACAGATGTAAGACCGACTATTTTAAGTGTGGAGCTGATCTAAGTAAGTGCATATAGCCTCAGAAGTGTAGATATCTTAGATTTATACAAGCAACATGGAAAATGTACCAACCATTAAAGAGAGAGCTGCAAACTGTTTCACCCTATGCTATGTATCACTATTTTTGCTCTCTGAAAAAAAGAAAGGATAAAAGTTGAAAATAGAAATCATAATTTTGTAGCAAACAAAACAAAGCATATCATTTAGGCAAGTACTGTCTTATACCATACGGTCATAATGTTAAGGAAGTCTAGCAAAGGCTGCAAATCATGCTTCTTCCATTAAGTTAAACTAGCTGGCCCCATTTGGTTTGCTGTCAACCAAAGGATTTCCTTCCTTCCTACAAACACAAATCACCCCTCTTGAATATCATTTAATTATTTATTACATTTCTAAACTGCCCAATAGCTGAAGCTCTCTGGGCAGTTATCTAGTATAACCACAATACCAAGTTGCTGTCTAGCATACCTAGAAATACCCCTTAGTTAATTTCTATTGTATTATTGCATGTCAAAAGTAAAAAAAGCACGAACAAATTGTCTACCAAACCAGAATTGCTTGCAGTATATTGAATTAATATTAATGTCCTGCCATCTGTGACAAAAACCCACAGATGGCAGAAAACTGAGAAGCATGTACAACTATTCAGTATTACTTGGGATGTATAAATATCCAACGTTGCTGTGTGCATTTTTAAAATTGGCCAAAGGTATTTTTATGAATTGGTAAGTAGTTCTAAACTTTGGAATCAGCTAGTGAATATTTTTAGGGCACTATCCAGCAGAATGTTCTGATTGTTTTCAATAGATTGTAGATGAAATTAGTAGGACTTAAATATATATAACTATGTTTAGAACATATTTACATTTTCTAAGTGACATTCTGCCATTTATGTGGATGATAGTCTAGTAATACCACTGCTTACCTGATAGGTCTTTAAATTCGTTATTTGTATTTAATTATTTTTATATGTGTAAATATAAATTCTGAATCATTGCCATTGGTCTCTGAATTATACGTTATTCTTCCTTTTCAATTTCATTCCTAGTGTTAATAAATATTATAATCTGCTGTGGATAATTTCAGGAAGATGGTGAGGAAATGTAGAATTCATTTGTACTGCTTCCTCTTGTATTAAACAATCTGTCATGCTGATTCTTATTTATAGCAAAGAACCTAGTATCACTATGCTCTAACATTGATGCTACTCTGGTTTTAGGAGTTAGCATAATTTGAGGAAACAATGGAGCTCTAGCAGTAGTGGGTGCATTTTTGTTTGGTCTGAGGGGGTTGCTATAGCACTACAACTTAACATTTAAAAGTGCATAAGCTGACATGTCAAAATATTATATTACCATTTCTGATATAAATATTAATAATAAATCTAAATACAAATATTCTAACACTCATAGAAATGTGTATGTATAAACATAATCAGCAAGTGCAGCAAACAAAGAATCCTAAGTTTAAGAAAGATATTATGAGTAAGGCTGTGCACGATTCTGCCTTGGAATTCCGAGGATTCGGCAGCCATTTTACAGAGCAGCCACCACATTGTGCACAGCCCTTGTGTCAGAGGAGAAAAGTCCTACAACTTCCAGCATGCCTTGCCAGGGAGGGAGGGACTTACCAGAGTCTGGGAGCGACGGGCACTCCTGGCCTCCTCAATGCCGAGCCTAGTGGATTGCCCACCCGGCTTTGTGATTGGGACTGGGAGAGACCCTGCATGACTTGCCACAGGTTCCATGAGCACCCTGCAGCCACCAAAGACCCCTGAGCACCATAATCTGGCACACAAAGTCCATAAACTAAACAGCCAGTTCCGCAAGGCCCCTGGGATCAGCAATGGCAAGGCCATGAGGACCTGTCCCTTCCTCCCTGGTGAGGTATGATGGGAGTTGTAAGACTTTTCTCCTCTCATGCAAGGGCTGTGCAAAATGTGGTGGCTGCTCTGTAAAATGGCTGCTGAAGCCTTGGAATTCTTAGGCTGAGGCTGAATCATGCACAGCCCTAATTATGACACCATGGTTTCCATTTATTTCCTATGGAGAAGCTCTTCAAACTTTTTGATCAAATTCCAATTAAGTACAGTTGCCTATATGTTCCCTAACTAATACACACATACACACAAAATGATATACCTCTGCACACATTCCTATATATTGTATAAATTGTATTTTTACTTTTTCGTTAGGTAGTGAGCTCCTACTTAGACCATTTTACTGTAGATGTTCCATATCAGTTATAGACTATAATTATAATTAGTGAATTCAATTTTTTTAGTGATTTTGATTTATTATTAATTTTCTTCCTCTTTTTGTTGGGATTAAAAAAATAAATGTATTATATGAGCTACATAAAATGTATCTTACACATGATGTAAGAGAGCTCTGTTTATCCCTTGAAGTTTGATAAACCTGTTGCCTCTATTCCCAATATATATTTTTTCTTTTCTGTCTTTTTGTCATCCAGTGAAGATATTTCTTGCTACTTGGGGTAATTTTTGTATTTTCCTGCATTATTTGTTTTTATATTCTGTACCTGATTGTTCTGTTAGTAATTTGTTTTATTGCATTCTAGTATTTTAATGTATTTTCATTGCTTAGGGACATTAACTCAAAAGTGGTTTATAAATAAACTAGTAGTAGTAACAGTAATAATACATCCTCATTTTGAGTATATGTCTAAATGTATTTTTGCATTTAAAAAAATAGAATTTAACAAACTGAAACATTAACATTTCCACTCCTGTTAATAAAAGGGGAGGGCAAGAAAGGAACTATTTTTCTTTAGTTAGGTGTCAGGTATAGATATTCAGCAATGCTGGAGGCCTTGCTGGGTGTAGATAGTTCTATGCAAGCTTGTCTCTAGAGCTCTCACAGGAGGAGCTCACTGACTTGGCCTTGAAGCTGTTAGACTTCTCTGGGAAGGTGGAGGCCCTTGTTGAAGAAGTCACTCAGACTGTAACGTCATCTTGGTGGGCTGAGCAGTGACGCCCTGTTTGGACACGGGCATGAGTTACTGGTGGATACCCTGTCTGTCATGTGGTTTTGAACATGCCTATGTCTCTCCCTTTATAAGATGGAGCAAAGACAACAAGCTTTTGCTAGGAACATCTTTTGATTCATGGCCTGAAATCCCTCCCTGTTTGGATCCATTACCATTGGGGACTTAGAAAGCACTCTACACATGGATTATTTTCTATTTGGACCTTGGATTTCTAAGGACTCTGCCATGAAAAGTACTGTGAAGCTTTCCATAGACTTGAGCTTGCATTTGCTGTGGATTGTGTGTTTGTGGTCAGCTCAGCATACGTGAGGCTGGGATTGACCGTTGGACTCTTTCTCTGCCAGATTCAGGTGGCAAGGAGTTCCCAGAGCCAAAGCAGAAACATGGGGGTTCTTGTGCCTGAGATTTTTACCCATATGTTCCCTGAATTACTAACGTGTGGTTGCGTTTGGACTTGCTCCCTTGGGATGGTTTGTTAAGCCTTTCAAGAATTCCCCATTGTGGTTGCCTAAAGGATCATGGCAGGAAACTTTCCCCTCCCTTGGTTGGGTTTGGAACCCGTTTTTGGAATCATTGAGATAGAACCAGGTTGCTATTGTAGCGAGTAGCATTTTGATTGAACGTTATCTTGAAGCCTAAAGCTTTCTGACCATCAATCTGCTTTAAGTATTTTTGAAGTGTGTAACCATTAGGCTTGTCACTGTGGGATTTCTTCCAATAAAAGAAGTCCCACTGATTGAGTGTCCCGTGTCAATTCGCCAGCATATGTGAGTGCCGGAGGGAGGGGGACCCATGACTTTAGGTCTGTTTTCTCTCTCTCTCTCTCTCTCTGTGTATACTTAGGGTGACCAGATGGCCCGGGGTTTCCCGGTCCTAACTGGGAAACCTGGGGCGATCCGGTCCAACCGGGGGGCGGCGGGGGCAAACAGGGGTGGCGGGGGGTCACGCGGCGGTGGCAGCGAGCGACGAGCGGCGGTAAACCCGGCGGTGGTGGCGGCGGAGGAGCCCGGGAAGCGGCCGCCCCAGCAGGTAAGTGCCCTCCCTCGTGCTTCGCGCTCCTTACCTGCAGGGGCATCCGCTTCCCTCCAGTGCTGGAATTTACTGAGAAACAGGCTTCGCGGCCTATCCCTCAGTAGCGCGCCGGGTGATGACATCATCACCCGGCGCGCTCCTGAGAGACAGGCCACGAAGTCTGTTTCTCAGTAGATTCGAGCACTGGAGGGAAGCGGACGCCCCTGCAGGTAAGGAGCACGAGGCGGGAGGCGGGAGGTGCAAGGGAGGGCACTTACCTGCTGGGGCGGCCGCTTCCCGGGCTCCTCTGCCACCACCGCCGCCCGCCGGGTCCTCCTCCACCGCTGCCCTCCGGGTCCTGCGCCGCTGACGCCGCCTGCCGGGTCCTCCTCCGACGCCAGACACCGGGTCCTGCACCACCGCTGCTGCCGGCCGCCAAGTCCTCCTTCGACGCCGGCCGCCAGGTCTACCACCGCCGGCCGCCGGGTCCTCCTCCTCCGCCGGCTGCCGGGTCCGCCGGCGCCGGCCACTGGGTTCTCCTCCGACGCTGGACGGCGGGTCCTGCACCGCCGCCGGGTCCGCCGCTGGCTGCTGGGTCCGTTGCGACAAACCCCGAGGAGGCCAGAGGCTGCGCGGAAGAAGCAGGAGAGGGCCGATTACATCACTTCCGGATTCGGCCCTCTACCGCCTCTTCCGCGCGGCCTCTGGCCTCACGAGCCCTGTGGCGGAGGACCCGGCGGGCGGTGGCGGACCCGACACCAGCAGAAGAGAACCCGGTAGGTCCGGGCTGGTGTTTTTTTGGGGGGGTGGCTTGGTGGGGGGAGTTGTTTTGGGTGGTTGGGGTGACAGGGGGGACACCCGGATTTTGGTTTCCAAAATCTGGTCACCCTATGTATACTAGAATAGTGCAGTGAGGCAGGAAACAGTTTTGCCTTGTTCAAAGATAATCTTGTATGCTTTTCTATGTTTAATTAAAAGGCTGATAAGAAATGATAGGTAAAACTACAAATCTTTAGTTAAGCGATTCCACCTACTGAAATCCCAATTATTTAATGACAGAAATTTCCCTTAAGCAATACTTTCATCATCTTTATTCCCCTCTTTTTCTGCAACTTACCCTGTCTTTTAATTATCACAAGGACTATTTCCCTCTTTTTAGGAATGTGAGGAAATCTAATTAGAATTGATAGTTTAAAATAGTTGGTTGTCAGCACTCACTGATGCAAAATCGCTGACTTCATAATCTGCTCCTTTCCCCCTTAAAGAATAATCAAAAACTGTAATTTGTTGAAATGATAATTGGAGAATATATTTTCAGCTTGGTCTCTTAATTACATGTGTGAATGTGCATATATATGCTGGTGAAAAGAATAAAATGAAATTCAGAATGAATTATAAAATATATAGTCAACTCTGCTGATGTGTGATCAAATTCTATAATATCATATTTGTCTTTTCATTAAAACAAAAAGTGCACACTCTGGGATGGGACATCCTCATGCAGGCAAAATGAAATGAACTATGGCTGCCATGTGCCTGTGAATGACATATTAGAGAAGACGGGTGGGGGGATGAACACAGTAAATCAGGCTTGTGGTCAGGTCCGGTATCTGCATCTGGCAAGGTAGGCAAATGTGGTGGCCCACAGGCCCCAGAGGGAACATCATGGCTGAGATCAACCTTTTTTAAAAAAAAATCACCAAGTTCTGTAAAAGAAGTGTAAGATGACTCAGCTACAATCACTACCAGTTACTTATAATAAGCAATAACCTGCTTCTCAATCCAGGCAGAAAAGTTGACATCCTGTGCCTCTGACATCAGAGTGGGAGGAAAGAGAGTAGGTGGTTCCTGGACATGCTGAGATGATCTTTGGATCCAAAGCACTCACAGTCTTTGGATCCACACCCACATGCTCCCATACATAGAGGAAAATCACACCAGCCCTGGAGTTGGAATGACTAAGCAGAAGAAGCAGAAGAAGCAGTAGCAGCAACACTTCTTCCTGTCTTCCATACTGCTGGGTCTCACTGGAACAGTTTATGATATGTGTGATGTGAGAGCACTATGAATCAGGTGATGGGCATGCCCTGTCTGACAACTTTGTAAAGACTGCATATTATAAAGCAGAAATCTATATTTGGGTTTTATTATGTGCTGTATTGCTTTTCCCCTGCTGTTTTTTTAATCCTTGTTTTACTATGTGCTGTTTTTATCATTTTTAGTGTTGCTTTATATTTTATGTTTTCATTTTACCTGTTTAACTTCCTTAGAGAACCCCAATTATTGGGTAATCTGAAAGTGTAAAATATAGTTATAAATTTCAGAAGAATTTTGCATGTTCATTAATGTTGATGTTCAGTTGATCGTGTTTTTTTAAAAACTTTCCGGGAAACAAATGTCTTCAATCTATTTTTCTGACCTTCAAGTTGAAGCCTGTGTAGGCCAATTCTAAAAGTATTTCCTCTACTTGTACCTTTAGGAAGAACAAAAGCAGGAAAAAATGGTCAACAGTAATAATATTTATAGTATGAGGCCCATTCTAGAGGTTATGCAGAAGATCTATCGATATAATGTCCTTTGGTAAAAAGAAAATTGCAAGGGGATTTGTGGGATTCCCCTCCCACAAAACTGTTATTTGCTCTTATGGCAAACATACAGGTACCTCTATATATCTGCCCCACTGGGCAAATAGCTTCAGAAGCAGCCAGATTTAATAATTTTAATCATGAAACGGCTGTAAAGGAAAGACCTCTCCCATAGTGCTGAAGTCACTGATATTGGCGCATAGAAGAAAAAATTAAGATTGACTTTGAGGGTTTAATGCAGGGGTGGGCAACTTGGAGGCCCAATTTCAATCCCCGTTCATACACATAAATATAGGCACACATACACACACACACATTTGCTTCCCCCACACACACATTTGCTTCCCCATCCCAGCAATCTGGATTATGATTGCTGGAAGGAGGGTGAGTTGTTGGGATGAAGTGGAGGCTTTAACACCCACCCACTGCAGTCACAGTGACCTGACTCATGATTGCTGGGAGAGGAAGGGGCCTTTTTTTGCCCTCTTCCCAATATTCCTGTTGGGAAAGTTGTACAAGGATGACTCTCATGTGCCCATTTCCCAGCAGAAACTGTTCCCGCTAGCCCACCAAACAGCTGTGTTGCCCATTCCTGGTGTAACAGAAGCTGGGAGTGAGGCATTTGCCTATTCTTTCAAAATAGTTTACCAGTACGTAGGCATCTCTGGGCTACCTGATTAACCACACATATTCAAAGCCTTCTAAAAACCAGATACCATCATGGAGCAAGCTTAATACTTTACTCTCAATATTGATAAAACAGAATTCTATTTCCTAAGAAATAATCTCTCAGACAAGATTTTTCTTTTTGTCTTTTTAACAGTTTTATATTATCCCTTTTGTATAAAATACAAAAGCTTATGCATGCATAAATTCAAACACATAAAAAATTCAACATCATTCTTAACAAGGCTTCAAAGCTGAGTCAAGTACAATTGCTAGTTCTCAGTGATAATCAGTATCAAGCTTACCAGGCTGATTCTATATGCAACATGTCAGGGAAGCTGATCCAAGAGGATAGCTCCACGCATATTCTTAGTCTCCTTTATATATTTTTTGGATGCTATAAAACATGTTCAAAATATTTTACTACTATTTATTTTGTTTATCTGACAATTCCAAAGATGCACTTCTACCTTCATATGTCTAAATAAGATTGTTAAATTTCCAAGCTGCTTATCAAGATAAATGACCATAACAACATATTTTTGCAAACATTTTAATGTTCCTTGACATCTTACATGTGAGTCTGTGACACAAAAATATTTCCTTGATAGCATCCTGTTTTATGAGCTTGTTTTCTTATTACATACTTGTTTTATTTAAGATCTGGGATGAGCCTTCTGATTACTTTATCTGATGGCCTACTTGGCCTGGTTATGTACCTACTGGTTTTATAGCACTCCTTTTACAATGCTAAGAGGAAGATATAGCTATAAATTTAACATGGTCCCCTCTTGGTCTAGATACCTTTGGTCAATCTCCAGTGATCTGGCATTACTGTTTTTCATCTGACAAACTTCAGACACCTTTATTACTCGCGAGTCAGGAGGCCAAGCTGTGTTCCATTAGCCATTGCAATCTCATTTTAATTCAAGAATTATATTGTAGGCATTTCATTATAGAATTTCCTAATTGGGCAGCAAGGGTTAGATTATGCAAATATGAAAGATTTGCCTGATCTGCCACAGGAGGATCTCCTACAGTTTTGCCTGATCTCTGATTCCCTTTCCATAGTGATATCAGGCAAACGTTTAGGGCGAAAGAGAAAAGGAAAGACTTTGCTGCACATTGTTCCCTCACAAATAACTCTGTGAAGGTTTGAAAGGAATGGTGTGGGGCTTAGACAGTTGTGTGAGGAAAAATGGAGAAACAAGAAAAACAATCTCTGTGAAGACTGTTTTCCCAATGGCACAGAATATCTCTAAAGACCTGCATGAAGGGTTTGTCTCTTGACCATTTACAGAAGAGTAGCACAATATTATTTAATTAGAAAATTTTGTATCAGACGTTTGCCTTCTTTAGCTTTTGTTCACAATGTCATTCCCTAACGCTTGTGATGGCCAACCGCTCCACTATATGAGCATCTTAGATTTGTTTGGGATTCTGTCAATGAAATTTGTTTTCTGTAACATGCATTGGTTTTACTTTACATATTGTACGTCGTTTGAAATCTAATAATATGATTAGAATTGTTCAATAATCTTCTGTCTCAGGGCTTCATTCATTTCTGATTCATTGTACCTATTATTAAACCCAGCTGTTGATGTTTTTTAATAAACATATTTCTGAATTACTTCTACATTGTGTTCTTTAATAACCCCACTTCTGAATTATCATGGGTTTCTCCCAATGTACTTTTAGATAATTAAAGCCTCTCTTTATATCTATCCAAGTTGTCTCTTTTATTTCCCAGAACACAAGGATGTGATTTCATTTATGTTGCTCTTGGGGTCTAAAGTTGATAATCATTTTTCTACATCTGCCCTAATCAGTGTCTCCTGTTATATATGTTACACATCCCTTATCCCTTGACTTATTTCATTAACATTCACATTTTCAGCCATGTGTTATGTTCTTCTTCTGTGGGTTATCCCCCACTGTATTCTTATACAGTGTGCACATTTGCGTTCAATTTGTCTTTATTTCTCTGGCACATAGTACAGTTTTAACCTTCATGACTTGTTTACAATTATCACTGGCATAAGAATTCAAAACAAAGTTATAGGCATCCTAAAATATTAGATTAATCCTTGCTAACTTAACACCAGGTACACAAAGTAATTGGCATAGGGCAATACGTAACTTACTCAGATATTATTCCAGGACATGAATTCACAACCTTTCTCCTCTGTGCTTCCACCTAATCCCCTCACTGTCAAGAGATTCTAAGAAATAAGCAAGAATATCCTGCATTTATTGGAAGGCTAAGGATGGGCAGAAAGAACTTATGATTGTGGTCCCTGAGTAAGCAAAGGGTCCCCTGTGGTCTTTCAGTTAGAAAGATCTTATGATTGTGGCATACTATTGATTCTGCTTGCTCCACTGAAGAATATCTGACAACCCCACTACTTTTTAAAATGCCCCGGTGTGGTTTGTTAAATTTTGAAGACTGGAGATAAACCTATGCTGTCAGATGTTATGTGCTATTACCTTAGCCTATGTTTTGTCTTCAGTCCTTTCCCTGTTACTTTCTACTGATTAATTAACTAAGTATTTAATAGTAACATTATAGCATAGCAACAGTGTTACTGTGGAAATGAGATATTAAAATGGACTTTAGGAAATCATACAATACCAGACATAAGGGGCAGTATCCAATAGGGCTGCTATGCCTCTACTGGTTCTGTTGGACTCATGGGAGTGACTGCTTGAGCATCAGGGCTTTTGCACTTCTAAAAATAACCCTAGAAACTAGTAGAAACACTTTTTTCTGGATCAGGAGAGATCAGCGGAGCTCACTTCTGCAAGGTCTACTGATCTGCTTCATTCCATAAACTCACATTTCCATGCAGTTTGGATTATTTGTAGACATGCAAAAGCCTTGCTCTCCATTCCAATTATTCATTAGTGCATTCTTCAGGAGGTATTATTACTACAATTACTTCTAGATTTTATTTATTTATTTGTGGCATTTGTATACTGCTAAATATAGTAAAATCCCTCAGTCGTTCACAATATTAACATACATGTAGATACAATATTAAAAACAGAGTATTAAAAGCACAACATTAAAACAACTACAGTAAAAAAAAACTATTTAAGGAGCAGCAAAATGAAGCAGTGTGATTAGCTTATTTACAGCCCAGGGTGAAAATATATATATTTTAGGAAGTGTTTGAAAGATATCACATTTTCTGCCTTCCGAACTGCATGGGGGAGGGAGTCCCAAAGGGTAGGTGTACTACAGAGAAGACCTGCCATCAGAATTCTTTATGGTGATACTCCTGTTCATTTTCAAATGGCCAGCAAGGCCTCCTCTGATGATTTTAAGTGTTGCCTGGATGTATATAAGGGAAGGGGCTCTGCTAGGTATCTGGTCCCAAGTTGTTTAGGACTTATAGGATAATAATATAAGGGATGTGTATTGTATCATTAAAACATCCGATAATGATACGATAGGGTCGTTATTATGCATGTGTTTAACGATGACGATATGATACAAAAACCTACGATAATCATCGGAGATGATAATTTTCAGGCGATTTTATCGTTTTATCAGATTGCCATATAAATATACCTATAACTTCTGTATTTTAAAAGTTAGAGGCTTGAAACTACATATATGTGCCAGATTTGAGATCGATCCCACCAACGCTTGATTTTATATGAATTTATTAAAGATCGTTTCAGTTCTGACAGATCAGAATGACAGCTCGCCACGTGCGTTCATTCAGACCTGTCAGAATGGAAACGATCTTTAAAAAATTCATATAAAATCGAGGGTTGGAGGGATCAATCTCAAATTTCATACACATACTTAGGCATACCCCATAAGCACTGTGACCAAGTTTCAAGCCTCAAACTTTTAAAATACAGAAGTTATAGGTATTTTTTCCTTTAAAAATAGGGCTGCAAAAATATCGTTTTTTCATGATAATTATCATGAAGATGATACGGTTCACCTACGATATGCATGAAGATGATCTTTTTTTGGTCCGAAATGACGATAACGATAAACGACAATATTTTTTGTCGTGCACACCCCTAAATAATATACCCTTGTACATGCAGCTCTTTTAACACAGATGTTATGTGAACATAGCTAAGTGTCCCAGAGAACCTTAGCTGCTGCATTCTGCACTAACTGCAGCTTCTGAACTACACATGAGGGTAGCCCCACATAGAATGCATTACTGTAGTCTAATCATGAGGTTATCAGTCTATGGAGCATCGTGGTTAGGCTATTCCTATCCAGGAATGGGCATGCCACTCACTCATTCAGAAGGAGTGCAGAACAGGCAAACAGCCCAATTCCCAGACATGGGAACTGCCAACCTATAAGTTCCTTGTCTTATCAGGATTCAGCTTCAGTTTATTGGCCCTTATCCAAATACCAGTTCAGAACACAACTCCCTCTCCCGTATCATATGTCACAGAAATAGAGTTGTGTTTCATCAACATACTGTTGACACCATACCCCAAATCTCCTGATGATTCCTCCCAACATATAGATGTTAAATAACATTGGGGACAGGATGGTTCCCTATTGTACTCCACAGTTCAGCTGCCATGGAGCTGAGGTGCAGCCAACCAATGCTGTTCTCTGGAACCACCCCACAAGTAAGAGTCAAACCACTGTAGAACAGTGACTCCCAACTGACAGAGGCGGTCTAGGAGGATACCATGGTCAATGATACCAAAAGCGACTAAGAGATCAAGAACAAGTAACAGGGTCGCACTGCCCCGTCCCTCTCCTGAAGAAGGCCATCCATCAGGGCAACCAGGGCTGATTCCACCCCCAGATCTGGCCTAAATCCAGATGGGAATGGATCCAGATAATGATTTCCATTCAAGATTGTCTGCATCTTTACTTTGTCCTTCCTCCAAGAAACCAGGATGGGAGATGGCGTCCACTATTTTATCTGCATAATCATAGGTAGACTAGTCTTAGAGGTAGTGGCTGCATTCGAAAAACACAATAGTCAATGGTGGATTGATAGTCAACTCCACAGTTGATTATTGAAGGGGAATAATCAACCATGGTGTGGATTAAGGCCAGTGTCGAGTTGACTAATAGTCAAGGGTGTGTTTGATTGACACATCTTCCTCCATCTCTCCCCCCTCAGTCCTTCTGCTGGTATCCCATCAGCCATTGTGAGTTCTGCCAGCTGGACTAGAGTGGCAGCTGCTTTGGTTGCTCTTGCCAAGGATTCTATAAGCGAAAATAACCAACTGTGTGCAATGAAATAGTCATTAGTGCTCAACACACGACACGATAACCAACGGCTGTTCAAAGAATCAACTCTGCACAGAGTTGGTTACTTGCATTGGTTATTTCAGCAGAGTAACCAACCATAGTCAGAAAAAGTCCCGACAGATGACACAATAACCAACCATTGACTGTTTAACCGACTGTTGGTTATTATGTCAGCCGAACCCAGTCAGTGACTCGCCCAAGGTCACCAAGTAAACTTCTTGGCCAAAAGAAGATTTGAAACTGGGCCTCCCATGTACCAAGTCTAACATCTTGTTCACTATATGATGTATAAATGAAAGTAGTTTGTGAATATTGATGAGTATATTAAATTGTGTGTGTGGTTTGTTTTTTCAGTTGAATTATATACCAGGCTATTTCTTCTCAAGTATCTTCCTAGATTGCTATGAAATTTTTTCAGACAACTGCTGACTGTCTGTTGTCAGATAATGTTTCTTATTTACTGCATGTCAAATTACTGTTCTGAGACCCAGTCTTTTCACTTTCATTTAGCCTTTAATTTGACTAAATTTTAAAGGTGCAACAGACCTTTTTAGTCTTGCCTGGAATGTTCTTTATCCCATTTTAATAAACAATTTCACATGCAAATTCTGTGGCTTAAAAAATGCAAATGCCACAGTCATGACTGATGGCACTGTTTGATCATGTATCTGCACACTAATGCCTTAAAAAGGAATGGGCTGTTTGGATTGGCATCTGCAGTCTCATGAATTATTTAGTTAGCATTGCACACAGATGTATTTGAAAGGGTAGTTGATGAGGTTTTGAGGAGGAAGGTTATGCAGTTCTTGCATGTTTGTGTTGTCTAATGTTGTGCCTGCTTAGGAAGACTTTTCCCAGCTTGAAGGGCTTTTGTTAAACAGAAGATATTGTACACATATGCATTTCATTTAATAGAAAAGGGCTTAGTTCAATACCCCCTTTCCTTTTGTCTTGTTTCCTACAAAAGGAACAATATGGCATATTTATATATACTCCCAGTGCAAAATATGGGGATGGTGAGCTGTTGTAATTTAATGTACTACCCTAAGATAGCAACTGTGCATCTGGTTAAATACCACAGACCATATGGTCACAGCTGCAGATAGCTACAAATAGCTGTCTTTTGGCTTCACTCCCACATACAAGTTTCTCCTTGAATTTTGCCATATATAGCGCATGCATGCGTGCACACACCTCAAATCACATTCTGCATCTGATATAAGCAGTAGGATGACATTTTAGAATGATACTTCTGTCTAAAATAATGAGCTAACTTAAATAGCACCTATTAATATTTTCATTGTGTGTTCTTTTGTAATGGGTTTTGATGTATCTGTGTGGTTTAGTTTACTTCAAATCATTTTCATGGTTAGAAGAATGGGGAAATGCCACATCCTGTCAGAGTTGCCAAGATACAAGTAAGAGCTGTCGACACTAATTCATTCATCTGCATTTTTAAGCAAGTCTTCAGAGTTTCCCTCCACCCTTACATGAATGAATAGCTTCTGTTGTGCTGAGGAAGAGTTGATTCAGTCCTCTGTTGTGAATGCCACACAGGAGTAGAGAAAATAAAAATTTATACAGGGAGCCTGAGATATTACACAGGCTTTAATTTCATAGTGAACGTTCCTACTGTATAGTAATAAATTATTTCACTTAAAAAAGGTAGTCAATATTATATAATGTAGCTCATGAGATGCATTTCAAAAGCTTTCTTAAATATTTCTCAAAACATGTAGTCCTTTGCAGTAATTGAATCTTCATACATACATAGAGTTTGTGTACACTGAAAGACCCTACATTCACTAAACAGGCATATACCTCCATTATTTCAAATCCTGTGCAACTTTTTTTTAAAAAAAGTCATGTGAGTTAGAAAAGAAACCCAGGCCAGGTTTTTCCTTCTAAATATGAATTACAAATAACATTAGCACATTTGGCAATGATGAGACCAAGTAAATCAACAATTGACAAAAAGATTGTAAAATGCAACTCTGATCAGTTTGATGAGGAATGATATCTGGAAATTCAAAGGATCTAGTAAAGATAAGATGAAAATGTAATATGAATGCATTCTATCACAAAAAAGACCATGCTGTATAGACAGAAAACAACAAGAAATAGATAAGTGACTTAATTGTTCTTCTATCAAGGATAAACAAATATATTACTACTCAAGAAGAAACATGAGTTGTTATTATTTTAATACTCAATAAGAAGCAGGTGCTTGCTATGCAGGGAAAGGTTTGAACCTTTTCTATGCTGTATTTAACATGTTATATATTCTGCTCCACCACACAGGTAATTGCCCTATTGATGTAAGTTAATTTAAACTAGCTTATTTGCTCATCACTATTTGTTCGTTTGTCAATTTTCTTTCTAATAGCTCAGTTACATCTGGTTTTGCTTACACTATTTTGAGGAATAGAGAACCTTCTAGTGACATGGGGGTGGTTGAAAAGAATCTTGCCAGTCAATTAGTACATCTGTTGTTCCTTGGTGGATAGCAATCTAGTTCAACAAACATTCGTAGCTTGGGGGTTCTCCTAGAACCATCTCTATCACTTGTGGCTCAGGTGGCTTCAGTGGCACGGAGTGCCTTCTACCAACTTCGGTTGGTGGCCCAGCTACGCCTCTATCTGGACAGGGATAACCTGGCTTCAGTTGTCCATGCTCTGGTAACCACCAAGTTAGATTACTGCAATGCACTCTATGTGAGGCTGCCTTTGAAGGCAGTTCAGAAGCTGCAGCTTGTGCAAAATGCAGCGGCCAGATTGATAACTGGAACCAGAAGGTTCGAGCATATAAGACTTACTCTGGCCCGCTTGCATTGGCTGCCTGTATGTTTCTGAGCCTGATTCAAGGTGCTGGTTTTAACCTATAAAGCCTTACATGGCTTGGGACCACAATATCTGACGGAACGCCTTTCCTGACATGAACCTACCCGAACACTACGTTCAACATCTAAGGCCCTCCTCTGCGTGCCTACTCCGAGGGAAGCTCGGAGGTCGGCAACAAGGGAGAGGGCCTTTTCTGTGGTGGCCCCCCAATTGTGGAACGATCTCCCTGACGAGGCCCGCCTGGCACCAACATTGTTATCTTTTCGGCGCCAGTTCAAGACTTTCCTCTTCTCTTAGGCATTTGGCAATATCTGAGGAGCCTGGGTTTGTTTTTTGTTTTTGTAGCTTTTTGGGCTGTTGTAGCGGTTTTAGATGTGTGTGTGTATTGTGTGTATGTTGTATGTTTTTGCTATTTTAATTTTTGTATATTGTTTTTAATTGTTTTAATTCTATGTAAACCGCCCAGAGAGCTTCGACTATGGGGCATTATACAAATGTATAAATGTATGATTTCTCATGCTAATTTAAAAAATAACCCTCAGTGTAATGTAGATAAGGTTAAACTGAATATAGATTGGAAATACATTTGAAATTAGTGGATTTATCCATCCCTAGCGTGAAGTAGTTATTTAATCTCAACCATAGGACACTTTAAACATGATTTCTCTATTTAGGACCACTAAGTTATTTGGGGCAGTATCCAATGCTTTCCCATCACTAGCATAAACCAATGCTTGCACAACATTATTTATTTATTTACAATATTTATATACCACTCAATTATCTAACAGATTCCAGAGTGGTGAACATAGGTATAAACAGTAAAAGAAAGAAGATTTAAAAAGCAAATTAAAACTGTACAATTTAAAAACAAAGGAACTAGAACAACAAAGGCTAGTCAGCTGAGGAAGACTTCTAGAAAAAGAGTTGTTTTCAGGAGGTGCCAGAAGCAGTCTAGTGTTGGCGCCTGCCTGACCTCCAGGGGCAGAAAGTTCCACAGAGAAGGGGCCACTACACTAAAGGCTCTTCTCCTGGGGTAGTCCAAGTGGGCCTTATGTCCATGTGGAACCACCAGGAGCATGCCCTCCAATGACCTCAGTGATAGGGCAGGTTGATAAAGGAGAAGGCACTCTCTCAGGTATCCTGGTCCCAAGTTGTTTAGAGCGTAGTACCAAAACCTTAAACCTGGCCAGTAGCCAATAGGTAGCCAGTGCAATTCCCTCAGCAAAGGAGTTATATGCTGAAAAGAATCAGCTCTTGACAACAGCCAAGCTGCTGCATTCTGCACAAGCTCCAGCTTCTGGAGCAGCCTTAAGGGCAGTCTCACATAGAACACATTGCTGTAATTCAGTCTTGAGGTTACTAATGCCCGTACCACTGTAGCCAAGCGATCCCAGTCTAGAAGAGGCTGTATCTGGCGAGTAAAAGACACTCTGAGCTGCTGTGGCCACTTGGGCCTCCAGCGACAATGATGGATCTAGGAGTACCCCCAAACTACAAACCTGATCTTTCAGTGGAAGAGCAACTCCATCCAGAACAGGCAATGTGCCTATTTCCTGGACTTGGAAACCACTCACTGACAGGGCTTCCGTCTTGCCAGGATTCAGTTTTAGTTTATTGGCCCTTATCCAGCTCATTACTGAGTTTAGGCACTGATCTAGGACTTGCACAGCCTCTCCTGATTCAGATGTCACAGGGAGATAGAGCTGTGTGTCATCAACATACTGATGGCATTTTGCTCCAAATCCCCTAATGACCACCTCCAAAGGCTTCTTATAGATGTTAAACAACATTGGGGGCAAGATGGTGCCCTATGGTACCCCATGGCTAAATTGTCAAGGGGCCAAGAAATGATCACTCAATGTTACTCTCTGAAAACAATCCGTCAGGTAGGACCGGAACCACCATAACACAGTGCCTCCAATGCCCATACCATGGAGTTGATTGAGGAGGATACCATTGTCAATGCTATGGAAAAACCTATGTGAGATCGAGCAGAATTAACGGGGTTGCGCTCCCCTTTTCTTGATAAAGGTCATCCATCAGGGCGACCAAGGCTGATTCAGTCCCGTAACCAGGTTGAATCCCAGACTGAAATGGGTGTAGAAAGGGGTATTTGCAACTGGGCAATGGTTGTCTAATACCATTGGGTACAGAGTGGGCTTCTTCAGAAGTGGTCACACTACTGCCTCTTTAAGGATGGCAGGCACCACCCTCCCTGTAGAGAAGCATTCACCACACCCTGGACCCACCCAGTCAAACCCCTTTGGCTATTTTTTATTAGCCAGGAGAGGCAAGGATCGAGAGGGCATGTGGTTGGTCGCATTGCTGCAAGTACCTTGTACATCATTAACGCTTGCCAAACAAAGGGGAAAAGTGGAGATTTGCTGCCAAATTTTGTACACTGCCGACATTCAGTAACAAAGTGGCACTTTTTCCATATGGACCTATGGCTGGATTGGAATCCACCAGGAGAAGAGCCTTTAGTGTAGTAGCCCCTTCTCTGTGGAACTCTCTGTCCCTGGATGTCAGGCAGTCACCAACACTAGGCTACTTCCAGCACTTCCTGAAAACAACTCTGTTTTGAAAAGGCTTCCTCACCTGACTAGCCTTTGTTTTTCTGGTTCATTTGTTCTTAAATTGAACAATTTTAATTGGAAATATGTTTGAAATTAATAGATTTATCCATCCCTAGCATGAAGTAGTTATTTAATCTCAGCCACAGGGCACTTTAAACGTGATGTCTCTATTTAAGACAACTAAGTCATTTTGGGCAGTATCCAATGCTTTCCCAGCACTAGCATAAACAAAAATAGCCATTTTCCAAGACCCATTGATGAGTAGTGATTTGAACCCACATATTTCATTGTATCCCATTAGGCCCTAGAATAATATTTCATCAGCCAAAGAATACTGAATTGAGGACATACATCACATCATTTTAGAGATATCCACATAATTAATCTCCACATAAAACAAACACATTTTTAGACATAATTTATCATGAATAAGATTTGTTTCTGCTAGTGGAGTAGCCCTATTCAGTCATTCAGAAAGGGGTTAAAATCAATGTGTGAGGAGAAGGAGGACTCCAGCCCCACCTCTTTCCTTCATCACATTCATAGCCTTCTACTTATGGAGGGTGACAGTCTGAAGAGAAGAGCATTCTGTATCCATGGAGGCTTTCCACAAGAGCCAGAACATGGATTTTCCAGTGTTCTAGCTCACATGGAGTGCCTCTATGGATACATAAGGCTCTCCTCTTCAGACTGTCACCCTACATGAGCTGAGTGTGAAAAAAATGCTACAAGGGAGATTGGTGGGGCTCCTCATGCATTGATTTTAACCCCTTTCTGAACTAATGTCATTTATACACTAGTGAATACTGTATTATGAATGCTGGTCTATTCAGGTGGAAGCTATGCAGAATATTGAAAATGTCCAAGAATTTTTAGACATAATTTATCATGAATAAGATTTTTTTTAAAAAGAAGTTAAAAATAAGGATGAATGAGAATGGTGTTTGATCTGTTTTTTATTAGAACTTACCACAGGTTGCAAATCCCTTCATAAACAAGATGAAAAAAATCTCAAGATTTAAAGAATTTGAATGTGGGAGAAAAGAAAACTAACAGATTTGTCCATCCCTTGTAAGGTGCATGATTACTGGGAGGGGGGGATATAAACGCTCACATACCAATACTTAAGATTACAGATAAATACAGTAAAATTCCAGTGATGTTTAGAATAATAAATACATTTACTGTATTTAATTTTTGTAAACTGTAAAAAGGCAACCCTTTTTTCCTGAGATTTTTCTACAGCTTATTAGTTCACAACTGTGAATGACCTGTTGTTAGTAGAATGGTCCTTGGATTCAAATTGGGTGGATAGAGTGCCTAGGACCAGCAACTAGTGCTGTGAGCAAGTGGTCTCTCAAAATTCTCCACCCTATTTGTGAGAAGAGATATTGGGGGGATAATTTCATCAAATTTCTCCAGGAGGAGGAGAAAATCTCCAACACTTACTCACAGATAGGTATCTCCCACTGTCAACTGACAGAGTAAATGCATGGGTCAACTCACCTGAGGTTCCTCCAGCAACACAGTAAGGCTCCGAATGGTTCAAAAGGCAATTTAGGACTAAGACAATGTGGGACATCTTTGCTGGTTCCAGGCACTCCATTCTCCCCATTTGGGTTTGGGCATAAAGACCAAGGAAAAGTGGGGGTGCATGGAGGGTAAGTTGTAAGCAAGCACAATTTGTGACATTGCACATCATTGCTACTGATCATGGGGCATGTCAGTTAAAGCATCAGCCTTAGCTTCCAATTTTCTGGCTTTGTGGAATTTGAGCCAACATGAGGTAGCTTTAACCCTGTTCATTTAAACTAGCAGTTTTTTTATTATTGGATTTCTAAATGTGCATTGGTACATGTAAGCAAATTTTATGTAACTATCCTCTTTTGTCCTCTTTTTGGTGCTGCATTTCCTCTTTTTATGTCAGTGTTTAAGTAGCCACCCTATTTACACTTGCCCAAGATGAGTTGAGTGCTAGATATAAAGTTAGGTGTTTGCATATATCTGAAAGTTGCACACCTATTGCAAATAATCTGTTATAGATTCGAAGGGAAGGCTTTTGTTTTTGTGCTCTGTGCATCCAGGCCTCTCTCTGCCTGACACATTTTATCCAGACAAACTAGATTTTTTTAGCATCAAGGTGTTAGGAATATACTTCCTAACATTGAGGCTGAGTTCCTTGGTAACACCCAGGCATGGATGTTTGCACATAGACAGTTTGGAATATAGCTTAGTTTCAGGTTTGATTATTAAATGTTAGAAGTCATAAGGTTGGGCATGTGGATCGGGAGTATCCCAAATTGAAACATCATCCACAGACAGCAAATGCTTTATATCAAGAACTTTTTCCTCATTTTTCATCAAAGTAATATATTAGGAGTTCATGGACTATAATTTCAATTACACAATCAATCATATTATGTTAGTAGCATTGTATCTAATTATGCCAACTACTCAGGTATGGCTCATCCATGATATAAACATGACAGTTTCATGATGGGTATATCTACTCAACTGTGAAGGATACTGTGAGACTTTATCTTAGCCCCTTTGCTGCTGCTGCCCTTTACTATCCAGCTCCACAGCCCAGCAACCTGGCCTCAGACAAGCATCTATGTTCCCGCTGCCACCAGTACCTTCCTCAGGTACACTAATGATCACACCAGTTGGATGAAATTAACAAGATTTATTAACATAAAGTATATTGCATGCACTGTAAGCTTATTGGTTTCTTTAGTTCGTTTGCCAGCTTCTCCCACTCTCCCACACTCCACCAATCCAGGCACTCTAAACAACTAACCAATCAGCACTCACTTACCACTTATTCTATACTCATTCAGACCTGCAACTCCAAACCATAATAACTTTTGCAACTCATTCACATCCCTAAACAGTAGAACATCACAGATACCCTAACATGCTGGTGCAATAAAAATGGATCATTGCACAAACAAAAGGTTTTTTTTATGAATGAGGGACTCTTTTTAATGATATTTTATCATTTTTAATGGTGGAAATATTTTTTCCAAATGTTTAACAGAAAAACTGCCTTCTTTTTTTCACATCATGTGGGTGGAGCACTGATGGAAATCAGTAGTTCCACAGCAAAAACAGATTTTAATTACAATTTCCAGCTAATTAGATTGATCTGTGAACTTTGACAGTTGAATTACAGCTCGACCATTCCATCAACTGAAACATTTGCAAGTATTGAACATGGCATTTATATGGCACAGATGACACTAATGTTCATTTAGACTGAATATGCAAAGAATTATAATTCAGCTAATAAGCTTTGTAGCCTGGCCTAACTCCAGTTATATTTGCAATCTTTCTTTTCTGTGTCCTTTATTACTGATAATGTCTCCATGTCCTATAACACAAGCATTTACAAACCTTTATTTTGTTTTCAACATGGACACTCATACATTGTTATTGCATGTCACAATTTACCAAACATGGCATTAGGTAGGCATTATTATCGTATGCTGGATTCTAAGAGCAAAATCCTATTCTCCAATTCAGTTCAAGTAGCAAAAACAGAGGACTATACCAAAACAGTAAATCAGAATCAATACATTGGATACTATGCTGTGCTACTGCTGTGGATGGGATTGGGCCACTGTCAGATACACTGGTATAAATATTAAAGAAAAAATGTCAAGTAATGTGAGTAATGTATTTTTAAAAAATCACATACATTATACAAACCTGGATCTGCAAATCACAATAATGAAGCAAGATTGTTTTTTAAAAATCAAGGTACTGTTATGAGGCTAAAATCCTATAGTTGCTTATCACAAAGTAAGTCTCATTAAACTCAATAGACCTTACTTCTGAGTGGACATGTATAGGATTTCACTTTTAATAGTTTACAATCAAACAGAAAAGTATTCTATTAAATGCCATGAAAATAGCCCCAAAAGCTCTCCCATAAAGTCTTACTAGCAATCAACAGTAACTGAGTATTACCTGGATGTTATTCCCAGTCTAATTTTTTTTCTTACTTAGATACTGCAGTTGTGATAGCTGGAATAAAATGTTGTTTTCCACTTAAAATAAATTACAACTGTTGTCATTGTATGAGACAGTATAATAATCTTACAGAGCATTACTTAGGAGAAACAAATAATCCAAACTTGATTAACAATAATAATTTGGGCTGGGTCCAAAGACCCATGAGTGGAAACAACTTTGGATTTTGTTTTGCTTTTCTTGGACAGTTCTGTGGTGCAATATGTAAAAAAGCAGTTCCAAAAGTAAACCTTACTTTCTCCTTACAATTTATCAGCTTTGGATCCAATTGTGGTAAAATGTTGTGCACATAACTGTATACGTTTGGTTATGTTTAAAAACTTTGTGAAACCTGTGTGTGGCTATAAATGTACCTGAGTTGTTTAGAGGCTTAGGTTTGTTATTGTATATGGAGCCTTTATAAGTTGTGGTTGCCTTGGCTACCAAGGACTTATAAAGAGAGGCTTTAGAATCTTTATTTTGTTTTCAGCATAGACACTCATACATTGCCATGTCTAAGGGCAGAATATACCTCTGTTTTTGATTGGTCAGGTAGGTCAGCAAAAATGATAGGCAGTTGGGAGTTCCATGGGTAACACAGTTGGCCAGGAGTTAGATATGGTAGAGACAGTTCGGGACAGTGACAGAGTGGATGACAGGGAGGTACACGTTGTTAGCTGACAGGAGCAATGCTCAAAGCTGGGGAGAGAGAAAGCCAGTCTGAGATAACTCTTATGGAGGGAGCCCAGCACCAGGGGGAGTCAGAGGTCTGACCAGAAGTGAAAGGCAGTTTTGACCTGTGGAGTCTCTGGCTTTGTTGAATTGCTTTTGTTTCCCTGTGTTTCATTTTAAGACATTTATCATACTATGATTTATTTATTTTGTCTGCAATTGTTAGAGGGTAATCTGGTGGCAGAGTAGGAACATGAGAAAACAGTGGTTAAATGGTACAGAAATGAAGTACTATTCTCCTTCCTTTTTTGGCTTAAAAGGAGATGTAGGTAGTTTTTTTTTCACTACCATTTGCAATCCTGGTTTTCCTGGAGAGTCACCAATACCTAGGTCCGCTAGTAGGTGTTGCTAACTTAGATCTATTCCAATTAATGTAATCCAGTTCACATGCAATTCCTCTAGCTATGGCATGTGATGGAGAGAAGAACAAGCTTGTAACAATCGGTTGAGTCCATATTTGAGATGTAAATATCTTTGACACACACTCCTCCCATCAAGTTTAGGCACCAATGAAAAAAAGAGTAATGTGATATGTTACTAGGGTAGCATAAAAACAGCTGAAAAACTATTTCTCTGAGATTTTGACCCATATGTCCCATGAGCATATCAGTAACGTGTAGCTCTGATCAAGTGAAGTGAGGATCCTGATCATGCCATTCCTTCCACATCAGCATTGCATTCCGTCTTCCATTTTGGAGGAACTACATGATCAATGGGATCTATTGTATCAGAGCTTCATACATTACTGGCACAATTTTAGTCCAAACGATAAGAAAGCACTTTTTTTCAGAGGATATTACCTTAGCAACACATTAACCCAAAGTGACATAACAAAAAGTGGGAGACAGGTTTATGAACCCTTGGTGCATGTTGTGAGAATTGTTTTAGAGTACAGAATTCAAAAGATCTACTGAGTATTTTCTTTTTTCTCTCTTTCCTTTTGTGTGATGGGTTTGTGTGTCTATATGTGTCCTACCTTTTCAAAAATATAAATCAACTGTATCTTGGATAGCTGCTAAATTAAAACAAAAGATCAGTGACATAAATCATCAAGAAAAGACTCATTTTTCAATTACGTCTGGCCTTTAGGAGTCTTCCTTTTGTTTTGACATGCATTCACACTGTACTGTTTTTGTGTCAGGTCAAATAACAAGTCTGCCTGGTCATTTACAACTTGGGCTAAATAGCTCAAACAACAAGTGTGCCCAGTTGTATAAAACTTGGGGTGAGAGATCTAGTTGGAGATTGTTTGTCTTCTTTCTTGACATTTTGTAAATTAAAAGACCCATGTAACCCTACGGTTTAAAGAGTGATTTTTTTATAACATGTTCTGAGCAGAGGCAGGGGGGTATCATATAAATCCTGTTCAAATGCAGTCCTTTCAATAGTTCAAAAACTTACCTTGGGTAGTATCCAATGTTAGACCTACTTACAGTAGACCCATTGAAATGAATGAGACTTAAATTAGTTGTGCTAACTTAAATCTCATTCACTTCAACATTGGATACTACTCCATGGATATAAATGTAGTAAGAATAGACTTCATTGTTTTTCTTAATAATTCAAATGAAAAAGGAAAGGAAACTTGTGTTAAGGGGAACCCATGTGTAATGTGTATTTATTTAATTCTGTTCAAGGTGGAACCTTTTCTGTAGATAAGCTACAGAATTTGCAAATTCTTAGATTTTTGTAAATTGTGTTAGCAGTATGATCAATCTCTAATGGGAAATGCTACTGTCATTCATCTATTTTCAGGCAACTTTGGCATCTACAAGCAATTTAAAATACATAAGTTATTTGACTTAACAGATTGTCAATCAGGAAAAATCATACCAGCTGAAATAAATTGGCCAAATACTTGAATTTGGCTTTTGTTAGCCATGAGTCAATAGTGAAACTTTCTCTATATTCTCAGTCAGAGCTTCTGACTAACTTATATCTGTTCTCTTCTCCTCTTGCAATCTTTTCCTTGGTCCCAGTGGCTGCTACAAAGAGCAAAGCTAAAGGTGAGTTCCACTTTCATTCTTGATTTATACTGCATGGCTTTGCAGTACACATTCCGCTGTGATTGCAATTAATTATGCAGAATAGATAAATTTGCATATATTTATAGAATTTGCATGCTTTGTAAAACTGAAGACATTGGTGTTTTTACCACATTTTGGAATTAAGCTATATAATTATTTTCTGTAGGTTTTTCTCTTTAAAAATAATGCAAGGTTCTTGTGAATTACTGAATGACAAATCCCATCACAAAATGCAGAGCCTTCTTCTGTTTGTAGGAGTTTGCTGCCAAGTTGGAATAATTAGATTGCAAAAAGAGCCCCAGTTCGTGGTATCTATCTTATTTGTATTATCTTGCAGTTTCTGAGCTGTTCAGTTTTTAACATCAATCATACAGGTCTGCACTGTTTGTCGAATGCTTATTATTAAAAAAAAATCAAATAAATAAATCTGGTTATCATCTGCATAAAAATGACACAGTGCATAATAATGGGGTGGGGAATGAAAGCCAGTAAAATAGTAAAAAAATAATAATTGAAAAGCATGAACCTAACCCAGAAACTCAAGAAAACATCATAATTCCTAGGAATAGTTTTGCAATAACAGTGCATATATCTACCTGAAGTGGGAAATCATAGCATGTTTGTGTGTGTGGGGGGGGGTCTGCTTGGGTAGCTGGCATGAGGGAGTGGAAATATGAGACAAAGATAAGGGATATTTGCATGCATGGAACAGACACAGGTAGATAGTATGGACTGAGAAAAATGTGTGGTGGCACATTGTCAGAGTATCAGTATCCATAACTGCCCTGTCAGCCACAGAGATGGCGAGAGAGGTAAAGCTGAGGCAACGTTGTGAGGTGAAGGATACCAGCACCTTTGCCTGGCTTAAGAAGACATGTTTCTGCACTATGCCCATCAACTAATAAGCCCAGATGATGAGTTTTTGTCCTTTTCCGACCAGTGTGTTAAATACAATTTACCTACTACGGCTGAATGGCAGTACTTGCAATTACAACAGCTACTGGAATCTAGGTTTGATCCAGTTGCTTTTACAGCCTCAGAGCCTCCAGCACTGTTGGAAACACTTATAACAGCTGTAGGGGGATTTTCAGATGACTTTTATTTAAACGACACTGAATGCAGGTACCTTGTGTCAATGTTCCCCAAATTCCCCACTCCAGTAGGTAAAAAGGAGAATATGAAGACAGACACTCGGAATGACTGATTTTACCCATACTCACGAACTCAATGAAACTGTTATTACCTTAAAACATTTATTAAAACAATCCAAGGAAGTTAAAATTGAATCAACACACAACCTCTCCATTTAGCAAAGCAAGTTAAAGAGATATACTCACAAGTCTGGTAGATTTCTTGAGTACATAGACAGACATAGACAAACATACCCCCAATTACAACTGTCATACATACTCTGAGAAGGAATTCTGCTCCACAGAGAGACTTCCATTTCTCTCAGGCAACCAAGGAGCTACTGAGGCCTACATGTTAGGCTCAGAGTAATATCCTGGATGCCATGCCTGAGGGAAAGGAAAGACCTCGTGGTTCCTGCTGACTAGACTTAAATACCCTTTCCAAAGACCTCCCTTTATTTATTCTGAAGTGGCCAAACCTATTGGTCCATGTCATAATTTAGACTATCCTTCTTCCCAGAATATACCTTCCTCTTCTGACGTAGGCTTTTGTGACAACGAAAAGTCAAATTCCCTATTTCTTGTGGTCAACTGTCTGATTTACTTCTCTGTTCTTATGGACACAGGGATTTTCTAACCACAACTTCACCTGTTCTTGACTCTGGAGCTTTCACCTAGTTCCCTTAAAATGAATATATAAGGTTGATATAAGTCACAAATTTATATGACTAGTATCTTTGCATAATACCATGTCACACGTCTTTCATGAGTCATGTCATTAAGCAACATATCTGTCACACGTCTTTACGAATAACATCCTTGAGCAATATAAAATCATATCTCTCAATCATTCTCTTATCAGATCCCATCTAAAATGAAGCATCCAACCCCTGATAATAGTGTTCTATGTGTGTTTGCCTCCTTGCCCCTTTGTTACCCCACCCCAGCATTTACTAACCCTCCCCCCATGTCCCCCTGCCCCAGCACAATAATAATCACAGAAAAGCAGATAGTAAAAAGTTCATACACAGCTGAACTAACACATCGATCCACAACTCAAGTATTTAGTAGCAGTAAATAAATATGATACTCATAGTTTAAGACAGGATTGGAATAGTGAATTGGAATGTCATATTTTACCTAATCAGTGGATTGTTGCCCTAGCATCTGTATCTGAAGCTTCTATGGACCTTAGGCTACATCTTATTTGGCAAAAAAGATTTGTTTTGGGTTTATTGAATGTCACAACGCCTTTTCAATAACAGTCTGTCTAACTTGCACAATATTTGGAAATGTAATGCACCTAATGCTTCTTTAACTCATATGTTTTGGCACGCCTTGTAGTCACCCCTTTTTGGGAGGCGGTTATAAAAAGGATAAACTTTGTACTGAAACAATCTAAAATATGGAACGATGTGCATGTCCTCCTAAATTGCTTGCCTGCGTCTTGGAAGTTAACACATGGTCAGCACAAATGGATCTTCAGAGCCCTTATGACAGCTAAAATACTTATATTATCACATTGGAAGGACAAATGCTCACCTCCAATATGGATTGAGAACTTAATAACACTATGAACATTTGAACAGGGGTTATATAGGTACAACTTGCGAGTGGATAAATACATGGATATTTGGTCTGCTTTTCTTGGAACCTATGTATAACTTCCCCCCCTCCTTTTTAAAAAAACAAAACAAATGGTACACTTAATTGGAAAATGACGATACTCCTATATATGTAATATTTTTTTCATGATTTATTTTCTGTTCTGTTTTGTTAATATTCACAATAAAAAGGAAAAAAAATAAAAATCTTAGGTGCTGCATCTAATATCTAAAGTATGTTATTTGTTCTGAGGAGCTGCAAGATGTGTTGAAATATATTTCAGTTAACGTGATATAAAAACAAGGTTTTAGAGAGAAACAAGCTGTTTCCCATCAGCAATCAGATTACTTCCTTAATGCAACATGTGTATCTATTCTCTGATTTTTATACTTCCCATTGTCAACAGTGAAAGCAGCCCTAGAATTCCTGGGCAAATTTGGGCAGGCAGCTATGGTCCTATTTGTATCATAGAGATTGCAGCAAGGTTTTAAATTTCCAGGCCTTTTTTGTGCGGTGATCCAAAGGAAACATATTCTGGATGAATTTTCCAGACAATCCTTGGCATCTCCGGGAGAGTTGGAAAATTCTTGCCTGAAACCCTGAGTAGCAGCTGCCAGTCAGTGTTGACGATACTGGGCTAGATGGGCCAATGATCTGACTCAATATAAAGTAGCTTCCTATGTTCCTAAGACCTCAGGATCTGAATCTAACACACCCAGAAAGTTTCAGATTGGTCTGTGCACAAAAGTTCTCTCAGAATTCTCCACCTTGTTTGTGGGAAGAAAAATTGAGCCATTTCACTAAATTTCTCCAGGACTTCCAACACTTTCTTGGGGTTGGGGGCTCTGCTTTAGCAGTAGTAGTAGCAGCAGCAGCAGCAGCAGCATTGCTAATTTCTTTTTTCTGAAGGTGTGTTTGGAGGAGGTGGAAATGGCACCACTCCCCCACTTTTCCCAGACTTTGACTGATTCATAGCCAGGCCTCCTCCCCTACAAGTTATTTTGATAGTGTACATGCTGCCATGCTTCCTTCCTCATTAGTCTTCTTCTTCTCCATTGGAAACTTGATGGTTAGCCTCAGACCATGCATGCTCAGAACACTGCCCCAGAATTACTAGAATTGACAATCAATGTATTTCATCAGAGGGGGCAGAGTAGGGAAGGGTGTGTGAGGAACAATCCTCCTGCCTCCATCATATTAGCATAATTGGGTCCTTTGCACTTGTGCAGGACCCAGCACTTAGTTTTTGAAATGGGTGTCCACAGTCAGCAGGATGCCCACAGTCAATAGTAGTCTTTGTTTTTTTTTAAAGAATGTGCTTGCACAGTTCTCTTTTTGCAGTCTGTCTCACTCTAAATCAGATTTGGACATGGAAAGCAGCACCTGTGACAGTGTGGGTGTTGAAGAGCCAAAGCTCCCCCCACCCCACACTTTTATTATCTTCTTGGAGTAAAATATCTTGACCCCTTTTTCCACACCCTGTCCTTCCAGGTGCAATTTGGACATGGCATTTTCAGTGAGTATCCAGCTTGTTTTCTCCTCAGACCTTAATTTGTTTTATCTCTCTTCATACTCCTTCTCCATGCCTTAGTGGCTTCTATGCCACTAAGGCATAGAAGCCTTAGTGGCATGGAGATACTAGTGGTAAAAAGTCTAATTCCCTTTCCCCTTCTCTTCTGGATCTCTTTTTCCACACCCCATCCTGCCAGGTTTCACTTTCACCTCTCTTATTCATTCTCTGATTTCATCCCTTCTTCCTTCCCTTTCCTCATTTGATCAAGGCAGTAATGTATGGAAATTCGATTTGACGTGTGTGGGTGTGAAAGCTCGATGGATTTTTCTTGTTTAGCCCTGTAGATTCTGTTCTGTCCCCCTCCACTGGCATTGACTCAGTATGTAGTAAGTCGAGCCAATATGTGGATTCATTTTTTAAAAAATTGTGGCAATTTGTGTAATTTTGGGGACAGAGGTCTTGAAATTTGTGCAAATGGTGTCATATTTTTTATGTTTGTTGGTAATCTTGCTCAAGTGCACATGATCACAAGTCCACCTGTCTACTATGTAGCCCTGCAGTGGCATGTTCCCCTCTTGTCAATATCCTTGTCAGTTTCATTGTCTCCACATGCTAATTTGTTTAGCTCAGCAGAGCCATATGCCCTACTTGTCAAAGAACAAAGAATTTCATCGTCTAGTTCCACACTTCCCAAGCGAAGGTGGAGAGGAGGAATGGAGGGAGGGAAAGAATGAGAAAGAGAATGCCTGCTTAGGGGAGATGAAGTTTGTGTGTGTGTGTGTGTGTGAGAGAGAGAGAGAGAGAGAGAGAGAGACAGAGAGACAGAGACAGAGAGAGAGAGAGACAGAGACAGAGAGAGAGAGAATGTCTTCCTGGGCAACATGAAAGAAACTCTACCTGTATATCTGTGTGGGCAGGGTAAGAAAGAGAATCAAGATTTTTCTAGGTTTTCCCTCAATTTTATTTTCCTGAGTTTGCCTTTCTGTGGGCCTGTTCAGAAGACACCTTAAGACTTTTGGTTAAGCAGCAGGGTTTAAGGTGTGTTGTTCGATGCATTTTGCTAAACCCTGCTCACTCACTAACCACAGACAGACAGTCTGCAGCAGGGTTAGCAGCTCTAACCGTGGCTTAAAGTGTTCCATGTGACAGCATGGTTTGTGGTTAGTGCTAACCCTAGAGAACCAGTTTCGCTAATCACAGAGCCTGACGTGTCATCTTAACAAGCCCTGTGAAAAGGGGTTGTTGCTGGAACAGAAAAGTGTGGAACCAAGGAATTGCTTTGGTATATGGGTCAAAGACATCCTCTCCAAACCATTGCTTTGCAATCATAATTTTTAACTTAACTGGCATGCATCAGTTTGCCTTTACTGTGCAATGAGTTTTTGGCTCAGCCTGTTGCAATCATTTAGTTCAATCTACCATTAGCTTCCCTGTCCTTCACCCTTCAATGGACACCAGCCATCATTGATGTTTTATTTTGTTTTTTGTTTCCACTGCAAGTGGCAACAGCAGCAACTATGTTGGCAGTCTGCCCACCATTTTGCATTTTTATTTATTTATTTTATTTATTTACAATATTTATATACCACTCCCCATCCAATGATTCCCCACAATGCCTGGACCTAATGTCTTTCCAGGGCATACTCAGGAGGGGGTGGGGTGGGAATTTCATCTGTCACGAAAAAAGTGGAAATTTTTTAGAGAACAATCTGCAAGGTAGCCATCTTTTTATAGGTTGTTGAGAAAAAGAAAATTCTCAGAAATTTTATCAGAAATTTGTCTTCTGGGAAGCATTGGCTCAGCTCTAGTCTCAGAAAAAAATCCCAGTCTTGGGCATGAGAGGGCTAAAGTCAGTGGCTGCATTTGGACAACACATTAAGCAACTGGGGGGGGGGGACAATCATCAGTTGTGTTGCTTATTGTGTTGTGTGGAGGGTAACACGCCTCTCACAAACTACTGACGGTATGCTGTTCCGCCCAAATAAGCAACTGAGAGAAACAACTGGCTTGCAAGTTGTTTAGCTCGAAGCCAGTTGTTTAAAGTGTTGTGTGGAGGGGTGAGTGTGTTAATGGTGTGTGGTAAGTGGGTTAAAACACAAGCCCATAGTGGCAGGCGGCAAGAGCGACCAAAGCGGCGGCTGCCACTCTGCTACAACTGGTGCAACTTGCAGAGCCTGCTGGGATAGAACTGGGAGGAATGAGGGAGGAGGGAGGGTGGGGAGAGGGGTGGGGGCTGTGTCAGTCAAATGCTGGGTTGACTATTAGTCCACTCAGTGCCAGCCCCAACCACCCACAGTTGTGTAGGAATATGTTGTGTGGGGAGTACCCACAAAATAACCAACTGTAAGTTGGCTACTCAACCCACAACTGACTATCGTGTTGTCCGAATTCAGCCAATGAGTTTCATTTAACCAACAGAGTGAATCAAGACCTTTGCTGACTACACTATGTTGTATAGGTAGGGAACATAGTACAGCTTTCTCAGTTAAATTATTAGGGCTTCCCAAAGTCTGATTCTTTGGGACATGCACTGCAGATTTCCCTTGTATTTCCTGGGCCAGTATATGTGAGATTACATACCTGTCTTGTTCCTGAGGCTAGAAAGGTCCTTAGAATCCAGCAGGTTGAGGATGTTTACAGCTCCCCATAACCAAATTCTCTCAAACTGCTGCTGTTTTCAGGACGTCTGTAATTTATGTGCTTGTTGTAAACCCTCAAATTCACCGCCAAACTGTTTTTGTGAGGAATCAGCTGGCCATCTTGCTGCACATTTATCACAGGCAGAGAGCACTAGATTTTTTTTTAAAGCCATAACAGGATACAGGAGTTCCACAGAGAATGCTATGGTTATAGTTACAAGTATATAACCTATAAAAAATACCCATTAAAATTCCTGATTAAACCTGTGTATGTTTCCCTGAATCAATAAATCCTATTGAGTCTGAAGAAAATCTGAGACATCTCTTGAGTTTTGTAGTTCTCCAGAAATGTTTGGCATGTTTTTCCTTACAGCTCCTGTGAGTCAGAGAGAGGAACTGGGTTTTTATCATAATACTCATAAGAATTCTAAGTAACAACGCTCCTGCTGTTCATGCTTTTCAGTCTTGTATTATATTTCTGAACTTCAGGAAAGCATGCCTGCCATTGTGTAGCCAAAATGGCAGCTACCCTCATGCAAGTGGGAGGGACCAGCAGACTTGAGGGAACCCTAAGGTTTTCACTTGCAGAAGTACATCAAGTCTTTAGAAAACAGTGCCTAAAGGGGGGCACCACAGATGGTATGGCATGTTGAAAGAAAGATCTGAGGAAAAGTGATAATCCAATGAAGGGGTGGTAGTGGAATGGAGCAGCTGGAAAAGGAGGAGGAAGAAATAAGCACAGATAAAAAGGACACAGAGGCTGAATTCAGACTACACAATAAACAACCGGGGAGGGGGAACAGTCGTCAATTGTATTGACTAACGTGTCGTCCGAATGCTGCCATAGTCAACTCAGCGCTGATCCTAATCCACACCATGGTTGATTATTTATTACCATGTGTGGGGAGTACCCCCTAGAAGAACAACTGTAAAGTTGATTATTACCCCACCATTGCCTATCATGTTGTCCAAATTCAGCCAGAGAGAACTATCACACTAAGAAACTGTTTTTAAGTGCCCTAAGGACAGAAGTGAGAACACAGAAAATGGACAAATCCAAGATTTTAATGTAGTTGTAGTTTAATTGTAGTTTCCACAACCGGAAAAGGTAGCAGCAAAGGGATGGTTTTTGAAAGTTCTTATTTAGTGTGAAGCATCAACCTGTTAATGGAAAGTCCAAAGCAAATGCAGATCATTTGCCATATTGCAGATTGGAAGGAGCTGTGACTGGAAGTGAGTGACTCAAGACAACCTTGAAGAATAGGTCATACTGAATGCTGCAAGTAAGGCTCCGATTGGTTATAACAACCCTGTAATCCAATTGTATTAAACCCCTATTGCAAGTTGAACCCGAAAGACTAATTTACAACAACTCTGCAGTGCTATCAATTTCTTATCCTCACATTGTAGATTGGTGAGACAGCAGTAGACAACAAGCCTGCTGTGTAGTTCATTGTTACTGTTGCAGATTGGAGGGCTGCACTGAGAGAGGGTAGCTTATAGCAGCCCTGCAATATAGCTCACTGTTAATAGTCAGAGCGGGGGCTTAGGTTGGTTTGGATTCCCAGTCAAAAATCCCCCATATGTCTCAGGCTGCAAAAAATCTACTTAAATTGCCTTCTCAGACCTTCCTAGCCAAAGCAAGCACTCAATTGCACGGAGAAGCCTCAAATTCCATTGATTTGCATGCAGACTGGTTGCAATTTTAAATCTTCCAAAACAATAATGAATAAATAAATGCAAGTGTAGTAAGACCCACATTAGACCAAGGACCCCTATCTTTTGTTTTTTCAACCCCCTCAGCCATAGGGTCAGGTAACAAACACATTCCAAACACACACACATTATTGGTGTATGTATGTATGAATATATTTGAAGCCAAAAAAGAATCCAGGAGTGGCTTACAAATATCAATAATAAGACAGCCCCTGCCTTCAGCCTCATGATCTAAAAGATACAACACAGAGGAAGAGGGATTGGGAAGGAAGAGGAAAAACAAACTCAAGAACTAGTTCTTAGTTACAAAGACCTTAAAACCACAACTAGAATAGAAACATTTCAAGGAGATCGGAAGCAAAACACTTGCTGGCCTCTCCGCAAAGCCTATGGAGTGGCTCTACCTCTCTTCACTCCCTCTCCTGCAGCCTGATGGAATGCCTTCTGCTTGATAGTTGCAGTTTGCACTGATTATAAATGAGGGGTAACACTCAGAATTTTCAGCGTTGTCTTTGATAAAAGTATGGAGGAAAATGTAAATGTTAGTAAGTATTTATTATTATATTGTCACTGTATTGTGATGATCTTTTCTGTGGAGTTACTTGATCCCTTTCTTCTTTAGTGCTATTGTGGTATCAGACCTCATCCAATATGGATATATGGGTATGCACCCATCCTTTCAAATTGTGTGTGTGTGTGTGTGTGTGTGGGGAGAGAGAGAGAGAGAGAGAGAGAGAGAGAGAGAGAGAGAGAGAAATACATCTTGAACTATTATTGGGTAAAAGTACTAGCCTATTTCACAGGGTTACTGTCAGGATAAAAAGCAGGGGAGGGGCAAAGCATTGATAACCATCCTGAGTTCCTTGGAGGAAGGGTGGGATAAAACATAATAAATTCAGTTTTTCATGTAAAGTTGTAGGATCGTGATTCATAGCTTGTAAGTAATCTAAGACAAATAGTAAGCTAATTCTTAGATACAATCTTTAGGCTGGTGTTATTTTCCAGTCTCCATGTGAGAAAATCTTCCTGGCAGAATCCCATTTGCTCACAGTGACTCTGATTGATGGTAAATATACTCCATAATTTCAGATTGCCGTCCATATGTTCTATTTATCCATACAGTCTCCCATTGGCTTATATTGTGTTCCTTGTATTGCCGCTGAGAATATTATAAGTTTAACACCTTTTTATTTGGCAGATATCCTTTCTCTTCATGTGTTTCCTCTAATAATCATCATTATTTCTACATGCATCCATTCACCATTTAGCAGATTGTATATCTGAAGCAACACTGAGTGATTTTACTCATTTTCGATTTAGATATCTTTCCTTTCAACTGTGCCTATCATTTTTTTGTAAAGATAGAAACTTTGCTCTTGGTACCACCTTCCAGCTGTTTTTTTTATAAATAATCATAATATAGCCACGGGCACCTCATCTTTGTTCCCAGTGGTACCCCACTGACCTCTTTCAAACTTGAAAAGCTTCTTTTGACTGCTGTGCTTTTTATTCACATCACACTGGAGGCTTTAACCTACTGGGTCCCTTTTCATCAGTGCTTCCCCCCCAACTTAAAAATTAATTATTAAAATTGGTCAGGTTGTCATGTTACATTTCCAAAATTAGCAATATTATGCCTTCCTTTCAACTTGGGGACTTGCTGACTGGCTCAGCATTCCCCCAATATTAATTATCCTGAACAGAAATAATAAATGAACATTTCTTTATTATCTATTACAATGTATGTGTATTTTGTTTTTTAGAAAGAGCAAAAACTTGTCCTATAAAATTGTTGCTTATTAGAACATGATAAGATAGTTGTAGATGAAGGTGAATGGTTTTGCTGTATGCTTCTGGGAAAGGAGGCTAGTAAAATAAATATTTATTTATTTATTACCCATCTCTCCCTCTGGATCGAGGCGGGGAACAGCATCAAATATAAAATACATAAAACTAAAAGAAGGAAACTAGCAATACTCTCCTTTAGCAGCTTCTGGTATACACCACCAAGGACTGATGGTCAGCAGAGGGTATTACCATTTAGTAACTAGTCCCTGCAGTGCAAACTGAGGCCAATCCTATTCTCCTCTGTAGCTCTTGGAGATGGGTTGCCAGCAGAGACCATGCATCATTCACATGCTCTCCCCATCCCACCCCACCTCTACTCTCCTGTGTGTGTGGTTTTCCCGCTATCTTCCTTCCACCCTGTCTGGGTGGTTGCAGTGAGAGGCACTCTATTGCCATCCCAGCCGAAGTTCCAGAAATTCCCATCCTTTAAGCCAGGGGTCCCCAACATAATTTCCGATGGCACCCACACAGCTCTTCACTCCCTGCCCCCTTTAAAATCAAACAAAACCCAAATTGCCTCGTCTCCACAAGTATTCTGGGGACTGCATGTTGTATGAGCTCAATTTTTCACACTGTACTTAAAAGGCTCATCTACACCTAAGGGTGTAGAGGGAAGGAGGGGGGATGATCACGGACTTAACTGCTTCCGTGATCCTCCCCCACCATCTACATCGCTGTGTGACATCCCAGAAGGAAAGAAAGATGTTGTGGGCTCCATTTTTAAAAAAAACTGAACAGGAGTTGCGCAGCCCCGATCTGCGGAAAGGTAAGTTTTTTTTAAAAAAAACTAACAACACGCTTCCAACCCCCCATCCTGGGGATGGTGAAATTGCTTCCCCCCCCCCCCCCATGGGCATGGAGCCATCCCATGCAGCTTCATGCCCATTTTAGCACCAGGGATGGCGGAAAAAACGGGATATCCCCAGTTTCTGTTCTCCCAGGGTTCTCCTGGGTTTGTCCCCGGGTCGTCCCCAGTTGATCCTGGAATAACCTGGGGATGGACCCAGGATAAAAGCCTGCTGTAGACGTGCCCAAAGTCATCCCTGTATAGAAAGCAGTATGGTACACTATACTTCATTTTGTAATTCCTTTGGTTTCTGCAATCTTTAGAAATTGAGTATATTTTTCTTAAAATAATCAAAATATTCTATAGTTTCTTTACCTTTTTTAATCTTCTTGTTATTGTAGAGAATTGAACGTTTTCTTTTCATTTGTCTCCCATGTCGACATTGAATCTGTTGCTGTCTTTTGAGACAGTCATGCATCTGTGTTTGAGTGAACCTTATTTTTTATATTTGATCCTCTCTTAAAAAAGGAATAGAGTGGCGGGAGACTAAGGAATGTAGAGAATTACAAATGATGTGATTAAAGAAAGAAAGCTGTTTGTAACCGAAAAAGTACATGCTATACACACACACACACACATCTGTAGAAAAGGAATTAATGAAAGGCATATTGTTCCTAGATTACAAATGTGTAGGAGTATAGGAAGAACTGGAATAAAAGGAAGGAGTTTGAAATAAGTAACAATTAGCTGTAAGCTGCTGAGTCTATAGATCTAGCCTGTCACTCTGAGGATCTTGGCAAAAGGGTATTTTTCCCCATATGGCATGTGAGTGTTACAGACAGAATTTAAAGGAAAAGGTGTTTATATATGCCAAATACTGTAGTTTAGCTTGTTTGGTCAGAAGATTCAGTTTAGCTGAATCTGCAAGAACAAAAGACATAACATTTAGGATCAGAGGTCTTCAGAAGGTGGAACATTATTTTGGAACGAAACAAAAAGCATATTTAAATATTTTTTCAAGATCATATTTAATGCATAGCAATTGAATCCCACTTTTCATTTAGAAACATTATTGCCTTAGGAATGGAGCATTGTGTTAGAGTTCACTCCCTTGTCGACCCTGTTCAAAAGACAGCCTAAACCACAATGTTTAAGGCTTTTTTTGTAATAATAATAATAATAATAATAATAATAAATTATTATTTCTTACCCACCTCTCCCTCTGTATCGAGGCAGGGAACAACATCAAATATAAAATACATAAAATTGATTAAAAGCACATAAAATTAATACATTTTTTAAATACCAATAAAACACAAATAAAACTCTTAAAATTCAACTGGGTAGACCTTAACCATAGTGGTTAAAGCCTTAACCACGGTGTTTTAAGGTGTCTTCTGAACAGGGCCCTATGTGATAGATTTGGGTGTAATTTTCTAGCACAATATTTGGCATGTTTACTCAGAAATAAGTGCCATTGAGTTTACTTGCACTTAATCTCTATTGAACTCCTGTTGAGTTCAATAATCACACTCCTTTAGATTTGGAATTGAAGCCTTAGTTAATTTTTCTTCATATTCCTTTGTTTTAAAAAGTAAATTTTTGATGGCAAATTACCTGATCACTTCTTATTATTACTCTTAATATTTCTTTACTACCGATTACGAAGGAAATTCAGGACAGCTTATACAGGGCTTCTAGTTGTCTGCCATCCAAACACAGTTCAGCCTGATCTTCTACAGTGCTAAAACATCAGTTGCTCCCAGACCATTCCCTAGCCCATGTTCTAGAAAAGTACTGCTTATATTATGCTCTGACCACTGATAATAGTTCACAAGGGGAAAACACAGGAGCTATTAAATCACAATTGTGGCTGCAGTCAGCATGCAAGTAGAAAGGTGCTTAGATAGTCATAGACAATTTATTTGTATACTGCATTTTCCACAAATACATTCTGCTCAAAGTGGTTCACAGAATATACAATTTAAATTCAATAACCATCACTATAATGCATTACAATAAAACATTCACAATTCATCAACATCTTTAAAACATCAAAAAGTTTAAGGAGATAAAACATACCCAAAGGTCAGTTAATAATGTACAATGCCAAATACTAGCAGCATTATATGTGCAGTAAGCAATTCATTCAATTACTCATTTTTAAAGAGACCTAACAATAAGATTCCTTACCCACAACAAATTAGGACATAAAAAGAAATGTTAAATAAAATAATCACAATGCACTTCACGAAGTTCACTTTCAAGCAACAGTAGTGCACTGGAAAACAGTAATACACTGGGTTAAAGTCAATAAAAATATTAACTGTTATATCCACCTAGGTACTTGCTAGACCCAGACCCAGACCCAATTTCCCAAATCAGATGGGGTGAAAAAAGTGGGGATGGACGGATCTGTCAATTTAGTTTCTTTCAGCTTCTCATTTTTCCAGTCTAAAAGTTCAAATTGTCCCATTTCCACATTAGCTTGATAATTATTTTTTTTTAGTTCACAAGAAAAATTGTAAACATTTTTCTGCACATTTCTCCTAATACATGCATTTATGTATATGATTTTGCCTAACAATACATTTTAACATTATTTTCACTAATATATGAGCACAGTTTTACTTCATATTTGCATTTTAATAATTTGTTTTAATTAATGGACAACTGTATGACAATGCAAATTTCAAAGGATGATTGGATTTTGGTTCATGTATAAGTTTGAAAGTGCAAAGTTGTGTAAGTTTGCATTAAGATGTGAGACAAACACACTTCTCTCCCGTACCTAGAAAACAACAGGGAAATGGATCTGGTTTTGCCAATAGCAAAAGAGGTGCTCATGTTAGCTGGGGCATGCTGAGTAGGACTTTTTTCTGTCTAAAAACTCATAGGATTGTGCTTTATTTTACTCATCATTTACCATAACAGGACCACCCTACTACTTATTTCCCCCTTAACTTCAAATTTTCAGATATTTGGACTGTACTTCTTAAATTATTTACTCTGGACACATCCCATTAACACTTAGAATCTTAATGAGTTATGTAAAATTTTATTCCCATGGAAAAGTGCTATATTCTATAGGATTATGATCAGAAATGTGAACACTTCCATAGGCTTTCTTGGTTTTCACTTGTCCTATATATTACTATAGGGTGACCAGATAAAATCCAGGTCAGGGCTCATGTAACTTTAACAGTTGTAGAGAAAAGGGAATTTCAGCCAGTGTCATTTGTATGCAATTAGTTCCTGGTGAAATTCCCTCTTCATCACAACTGTTAAAATTGCAGGGGCCCTGCCTTCTTTTGTATATGGTCACTCTAGTATAGTGCATGAACCTTTAACTGTTGTAATGAAGAGGGAATATCACCAGGAACTAATTGCATACAAATGACCCTGGCTGAAATTCCCTTTTCTCTACAACTGTTAAAGTTACAGGAGCCCTGACCTGGATTTTATCTGGTCACCCTATATTACTATTCTGGATTAGGCTTTTCAAATAAATCTAATACTGACTCACCAGTTCTCCTTTAGATAGTGAAATGTTCATTGAATGAATAATCCCCATTCCTTAACAAGCTATCGTCTAACTTTCTGTTAGGATCCTATGTTGAGTTGGTTTTAATGACCGTTTTAAGCCTTTTAAGCATTTCTTTCACAGTGTTTTAACTATAACATCTCAAACTGAAACAGCAAAGACACTGTCACAAGTGTTAGCTTTCAGGAAAAAATCAAAGGACACATCCATTACCTTTTTCTTATCCTTTGGTTTTCAGAGATTCTGAGTTTAAAAGAGAGTGAGCAAGAGAGCGAGAGAGCATATTTTATATAAAAAATAGTAACTAGCCCAAATTTTTATTATCTTTTAATGTAAGTTAATCATTCAAACCTTGCATTTTAGTGTAAGGTCTTTGTATATAGTTTTCCTTCTTTGTACAATGACCCTTTTTCTGTCTTTCCATCATAACATTTTCTGACGAAGTAGTTAAGGTAATACTCTCATGCCTTTTAGAAAGGGAATCTAGACGTTTGCATTAGGAAGTCTCCCAAAAATGAAGAAATCTTACTTTGTAGATCCACAAATCTACATATGAAAATAACCTTTTAAAAAAGATCAGTTCAAAGGCAAGGTTTAAAGCAATATTTTAAAATCTCCTAGGGAGGAACCTGAAGTGAATAAAACCTATAACTAAAAGATTCTTCTTCATGGTCTCTATGCATCACACATATCGTCTCTGTGCCTGCATGGAGCCTTGTTTTGGGAAAGTTCTACAGCTGAGGATAGTTTTGGCAGAAACCCTCCCCCACCATCCTAGTGTGCATGTCCCAGCAGGTTCCTGCCTTTCCCTTCAGTTCTCTTTCAGCCGCCTCTGAAAGTGCCCATCGAGTTTGTTCTTCTCGCTTGTCTTATTTAGATCTATTGCTGAGGTTTCTTTGTTCTCTTGTTGCTATTTTTTCATTCCGCTTCTTCTTTTCGTTTAGTTCCTTTAAAAAAAGAAGTTTTCTTTTTCCTCATGTCGCGTAGCGATTGAGGGGGTTCTTGCATAGCCTTGAAGGCCCCCTTCCGCAAGTGTATCTGTTGTAGCAGTAAATTGCCTCCGTCAGTTGGACAGTCTTCGTGTTTGTTCTGTTTGGGCGAGTCCCACATCATAGAGACTTGTCTGCACTGCCAGTCCTTCTCAAAACAGACCAGATGTAATAGGTCTAACAGGCTTAAGGTGGTTGTGGAGAAAAGCCCTTGAGGCAGTGGACTGGCAGAAACCTCCTGAACCACGTAAGACCCAGACAGATGTTGCTTCAGTAACTGCCACTCTGGATTTCTACACTCCTAAGTATACACACACACACACACACACAGAGTTCCCCTCCCCTCACTGGCACTCCTTCTCTTCTATCCTGCCATCACTCTTTCTGGTCTTGTGCTTTTTTCTCCCTCCCCCCCTCGCCTGACTCTTTTTCTCCTCTCCTCTGCACTTTTTCTTCTCCCTCCCACTCTTTCCTTCTCTTTCTACTCCTTGTTGCACGTACTCTGCTTCATCTCCACTCCCAGAGCTTGCTGTCTCCCTCTCTTTCTCCTTTATGAGGGTTCCCTCTCCCTTTGTCTTTCTTCACTCCCTCCCATTGCTTACCAGGCAGTGGTACCTTTTATTTCTTTGTCTTTTTTTAAAACTGCTTGTAAAGGTCGGGTTTGTAGGGCCACCTAGGGCTTTTCTACATGAGGCTTTCAACTAGGGATGTGCACCGCCTCGGTTCCAAGCCCTGACTCTGAGTCAAAGTGGGCCAGTGGCCAGCCGCTGCCCTCCCCCCCCCCCGCCCACCTGTGGGACTTACCTGAAGCCTCTACTCATGCCAGCAAGCTGCCCGTCCTCCAAGAGAGCTGTTCTGGGCCTGCTTTAGATCTACTGTTGTAAACTGCAGCAGCCAGAAATGGCCTTGGGATATACTCAGGGGATGCTCCCGCCAGCAGGAAAAAAACTCAGCATCTCAACTGAAAATACCAGTAAAATCTGAGAGCAGTAAATAAAACAGTAAAAACACAGAATCACAGTGCAGCCTAAAACAGTTTCACCATAATTTTAAAAAGCCTTGAAAATAAAAAGGCCTTTGCCTGACACTAAAATAGGGTGAGCAGATAAAATCCAGGTCAGGGCTCATGTAACTTTAACAGTTGTAAAGAAAAGGGAATTTCAGCCAGTGTCATTTGTATACAATTAGTTCCTGGTGAAATTCCCTCTTCATCACAACAGTTAAAGTTGCAGGGGCCCTGCCTTCTTTCGTATGTGGTCATTCTAGTATAGTGCCTGCAACTTTAACTGTTGTGATGAAGAGGGAATTTCACCAGGAACTAATTGCATACAAATGACACTGACTGAAATTCCCTTTTCTCTACAACAGTTAAAGTTACATGAGCCCTGACCTGGATTTTATCTGGTCAGCCTACACTAAAATGAATAAGAGTGGATGCCACCCATCTGCAGTCATCACCCATCTTAGCTGGCAGGACCATCTGGAGAGATGATTTTAGGTTGTGGGTAAGTTCATATGGGAGTAGGTGATCCTTCAAGTATCCATATTCCAAGCTATTTATTATAGAGTATAATAAATATCAATAATTATGTGATAAAGAAGTAGTCTTCTCCACTTCTTTACTCAAAGAATAGCATTAGATGAGTCTCTTACTGAATTCAGGCTGCCCAGGTTACATTTGGTTACAGAGTATTTGGCTTCTGTCATCTGCTAAATCCCGTGCATATAGCTTTTCCTCCCCTCCCCCCACCTACCCTGTTTACACACACTGGATTACAGAAAGGAAACTGGGTCACTTGGACAATATATCAGAATGCATGAGGAAGGAGAGGGATTTTCTTTTCTCTGTTACTTTTTGAGATAAATCTTTCCATAACTCAAGATAGTGCCACACTGAATTTAAGATTTAAGTTGGTGTGCATGACTACACAAAACTAGCAAAATAAGAAAAAGCCATGGAAGTGGTTGAAAATAGGTTACCTTACCTTTAGTATGTGTTTTCCCTTAGATCCAAAGGAGGGGACAGAGGCAGCAAGGGGAAAACAAGGGATATGATTATATGTATTATAGCCATGATGACCAAGTTGGCCATTACTTCAAAACAACTATCCTTGCATGTTTTCATAGTTGAAGTCTGCAATCATATGTGTATTTATTTGGGGTTAAGCACCGTTGAACTCAATGGTAAATATTTCTGAGAAGATGCATATAGGATTTCACCCTAAATTGTGGAAGCAAAATTTAATCTGTAGTTATTTGAAGTTCATTTATAGCATAAAAAATAAAGGTTGCAATTGTATACACACTTACCTGGGAGTAAGACTCATTGGCTCAATTCGGACAACACTTTAGTCAATGGTGGGTTAATAGCATACTGACTGTGGGTTAAAGAGGTGGAGCTCCACAGACAACACGCTGCAGCAGGTGCAGCAGGGAACCAGCAAACACCCTGGTGGTTAATAACATACTCGGCTCTGACTGACAGCTTGGCCGCCATGTTCTCTGCTCACCGACCTCCGTTAGTCCTCCAGCAGGTATCCCAGAACACACTGCGGCTGAAAATCCATGGGTGCTGCCATTGAAGCCAATGCAGGACATGCCTCCCAAACCCCATTGGTTGTTGTAGGCAGTGGGCGGAACTCAGCAGCCTCCGGCGAAGAGGCAGCCAAGAGGAATGGCCAGAACCAAAGCAACGTCCGCACCCTGCACCCAGCACCATGCAGCAAACATTGGCACCCACGCCCCAGGGAGCCACCCCTGCCCACCCTACATGGGGGACAGGCAGTCGCGAGGGTGACCCACGTCCCCCAGTCCCCAGCCACAAACATCACCCTCCCTAAGCATCCAAACACACACACAGGAAAGAAGGCAAGAGTGGGGCGGTTTGGAAAACTTTATTCAGCAGGGACCTCAGACATGGGCAGTAAGGCACATGGTCACTACGAAGCAAGGGCAGAGCCCACAGAAAGGACAGGCGCCCCCGGGAAGGGAGAAGGTGACTGAAGGCACAGCGGTGAGGAGGGGGAAGCTGAACGAGCACCCCCAGGGAGCTAGCCATGGAATGGGCGATGGGGAAGGGGCGGACATGGGCAGAATGCCAGGGGGAGATGCCAGTCTACAGATGAAACCCCACAGCTGACTCTCACAGGGGGTAGGGGTAGCGTTGCCAGATCCAGGCACTGATGCTCTCTCGCACCTGGGACGCCTCCAAATGGGTGTGGCGCTCCCCAACGTGATTCATGGGGCCCGGCAATGGCTCAATGTCCCGCCCATCCACAGGGATGGCGTCGGCGTCCTCGCCCGCCCCCTTGGATGTGGTTCTCTTCTGGTGCGCTTCCCTTTCCTTTTGGGTGGCTGCATGGGTGCCCGACGTGAGTTCTTGCAGGAGCCAGCCCCTTGTTGCGCTCCGTGCCGGCTGCCTGGTGGGGGGGCGTCCTTGGTTGCTATGGCGGCAATGCCGGTGATCTGCTGTGGGTGTTGCTGAGCGGCCGCCCGCGTTCTGCCGCTCTTGCCGGTCTCCTCTATGGTCTTTTGTGATAACGTACTCACCACGGTTGTTTAACCCACGCTCCCCTCCAGACAACATTTTAGTCAATTGACTAATCCCTAAACAACTCACAAGTGAGATAGATAGATACAATGTAGAGTTCACAGGAGACAGGACAGAGAAGATCTCAGTCGCAGAGAAGAAAAGGATTCAACCACACCCTGTGACTTTTCCACCCTCCTCATGTTGTCCACTTATTTGCTGGCCAAGCTACATACAGGAAATCTTTTCCTAGCCAATACCTACACTAGCTGTCTTTCATACCCATCCATGAGGAACTTTGGCCAGATCTACACCAAGCAGAATATAGTGGAATGAAAGCGGTATATAAAAGGCAGGAGCCACACTACTGATTTATAGCGGTATTGAAGTGCACTGACAACTGTTGGGGCCCATTGACACATACTACATACTGCTATATGAGCGTCATCACACGCAGGGTTTGATGCACACCCACTGCGACTTTGATCCACTTTTTCAGCGCTGGACTCGCTCAGGGTGAGAGAACAGCAGGACGGGGATGATGTCATGTGAGTCCAGCACTGAAAAAGTGGATCAAAGTCGTGGTGGGTATGCATCAAACCCTGTGTGTGATGATGCTCTATCCTGCTTGGGGTGGCTCCTGCCTTTTATATGCCACTTTCATACCGCTATATCCTGCCTGGTGTAGATCTGGCCTGTATTTCCATCACCAGGGCAATGGAGCCACAGCTCCTCTCTTATAGCCCTGTAGCTCTAACAGCAGGATGACTGGGGTTGCACTTATGCCAGTTTCACCCTGCCTACAACTTTCTGTTCAGCTGCCTGTTCCCCTTCCTTTCCTTTTTCACTTTTCCTGCTCTTGACTAAAAACACATGGGAGAAAGGAGCTTGCAGTAACCCCAGAGAATGTATAAATTCATTCATTTAGTATACTTTTAAACCACCCGATAACCAAAGTTCTCTTGGTGGTATGTAATACATTAAAATATAAAATACAAACATTAACATAAGCAAGGAAACCAGCAAAGAATACAACCAAGATAAAACAGGCAGCAAAGAAGCAAACCATTCTAGCACATAAAAGTACTTAAAGCCTGAAGAAACCCGGTTCTTAAAATGTCTGGGAGTATTAAAAGCTCTTCACCTGGTGCCCAAAAGACCACAATGTTGGTGCAAGGCAAGTCTCTCTGGGGAGAGCATTCTGCAAACTGTGGGCCACAGTGAATGTGTCAGGATATGAATTCCTATCTGTAGCGAGAAAAATGAAAATGTACACCATCAGCACTGCTTGGTGCTAATGTGGATCGACTTGGTTGCCTCATATAGATAGATAGACAGAAAAATATGTTTGCATTAATTTGATCAAAACCCACATCCACACCTGTTAGTCAATTTGTACTCACGTAGTGGGATACTATGCCCTTATAGCCACAGTGTATGTGGATTTTCAAATTTACCCTTCCTCTGCCCATGTCTTGGTTTTTGCTGATTTATTCTATTCTACATGAACAATTTTCTTAACACACTCAACTCAGTTGTTGTATCAGCTAGACATAAGCAGTGTTGTTCAGATATGTAAATTACAGGCTAGTATAAAATACCCTTATTGGGAGCAATCAGGATGCAATTATGAATCTCTGAAAACTGCTTAGATCAGATAGTACAGTATTTCTCACTATGGATGGGGGAAGAAATTCATTTTTGACCAGAATTTATTCAGTTTGCATCCCCTGGAACCAAACACAGACTTGAATGGAAATTTGAAGTCAGAGGTCCATGCATTTCAGAGCTTGCAATGTGATCTGCACAATAAAAAAAAGTGTTAAAAATGTGTACATGTAGAAAATGCATAGGAAATATTTATCTTCTATATGTAATTCAAAGTCAGGGCTTAGTTGGTTATCCCTTTTTGACTGCCTTCCCGTTGACTGATTTTCATGAAACACTCTTCCTTGGAAAGTGCTTGACAAGCAGATTCCATGAATAACAATGTTTTTCACTATCATTAAAAGTTGGGAGTTTATTTAGCTTTATTTAGCTTTTGTTTTTAAAGAATTAGGCTATCATCTATAATGATGTACTATAAGCTTTATTTTTAAAATAAAAATGTCAAGTATAATTAAATAAACACAGTTCATTGCAAATTTGAGCAATATGAAATATGAACACAAAAAAAGTCTCTCTACACTTTTATAAACAGAGGTGCAGGCCAAAGTACAATGATATGCCAGTATCATTCGGCCTGTAAGCAAATCATGAAAGGGATTAAGAGGCCTCTATACTTAACAGTAACCCAGTCAAAGTTTATTTGTTTATTTATTTATTACATTTCCATACTGCCGCAAAACTGAAGCTGTCTGGGTGGTACACAAAAACTAAAACCTCAAGGTAGAGCATAAAATAATGTAAAATATAACAGCTTTAAACTACAATATAAATATTGTTGCTGCTTCGAAAGAAAGTCTCTAGCTGTTAGATTTAACAAAATAACATTTATATATTCTTCTTCATGGTCTCTGTGCATCACACACTATGGGCTCGCGCGCTAGCGCCAAGCCTCTTCGGGAGACTTCAATAGCCTAGACTTTTGGCGGGAACCCCTCCCCCCACCGTCCTATTGCACATGCTCGGGTTCCCACCTACCTCAGTTCTTTTTCGACCGCCTCGCTTTACTCTAGTTATAGCTTAGACTTCTCACTCTCTTTCGCTTCTTTTTTTCTCCTTGTTTTCTCCGACGTTTTCAAATACTACTACTAATAATAATAATAATTTAGCGTTATCTTTCTTGTCCGTCATATTTCTACTACCTCTTGGCTTTGCCAAGATGGCCCAAACGGCCTTGTTTAAAAACTGTACTCTGTGCCGGGCAAAACTAACCTTGTCCGATGGCCATTCCAAATGCCTCCTTTGCTTAGGAGAGGCACACGTTGTTGATGTCTGCGCCCACTGTATGGGATTTTCCAGGCAAACCAGAAAAAACCGAGCTGACCAACTGCGGGCTCTTTTGTGGCAAAAGGCCTTAGAGACGGTGGATATCCCCGTGAAGATGGCGGATACGATGCCCACGGCTCCGGAGAAATCTTCCGTAGAGCGCCCGGCAGACCAGGCTACCGCAAAAGCCGGAGGAACATTGGCGGCCCAGTCTCCCACTCAGGCCGGGGTGAAGGCTAAAATGTCACGGAAATTACATCCACATGGCGAGGAGCCTAGCCGGAAGAAAAAGGCTAAGGCTAAACACCCGGAGAGCTTGGACAAGGCTCCAAAGACGCGTCCGCCATCGAAATCTGTACCACGGCCCTCAACATCGGCACCGGTACCGAAGACTCGGCCTCCGATGTCAAAATCGACTTCGAGAGCCCCATTGACCTCGGGACCCGCCTCGGTACCGATGCGGTCGCCGGTACCGATGGTGCCCCCGGTACCATCGCTATTGCCATCGGCTCCTTCGATCCCGGCTACTTTTCCGACGTACCGCCTGGCTCCGTTTCCATCACCATTCCGCTCAGTACCGAGAAGCCAGTCCTTAGCGGATGACGCGCGTAGTGGGAACCCTTCACCGCCGTCGGACCACTCAGTACGTTCCCAGTCTCCAGTGGTACCGATGTCAGAAGGACTACGGCTAGGGGCGTTCTCCCCATGTTCCCTGCACTCACATGCTTCGGAGTCAGGCCATACACCTAGGAACCGCCGGTACCGTTCGCGGTCACCGACCCCTTGCAGAGACTGGGATCATCTTTCTGTTCGCTCGGGCCACTCGTGGTTGTCTCAGCAAGACCACGCGGCCGAGCACCATTCTGCACATGAAAGCGAGCATCTACGTCATCACTATCTTTTCAACCCATACACGGGTAAGCGCTTGGGTGAGGTGGAACACACAACGTTCGTTCCGCCAGTGCCTCCCTGTCGACCACCAACCGCCACCATCTCGGTACCGCCACCGGAACCGTCAAGTGCAAACCCACCGGTACCGGCCCGCTCAGTTGATGTTCCGACCCCGTCTTCACCACAATCCGTGGAGGATTACGCCTCCGACTCTTCGTCCGCAGCCTCAGAACATCCATCCGAACCATCTCCAGACGATGGTGTTGGCACAGGGAAACGCGCTTCTCCTTCAGTGGAAGTTAGCTAGCACCTTTACCGAGCAGATGCTTTGTTTGGCACAGTCCCTAGGAGTGGATCATCAGCTCCCGACAGAGCAGAACATCGATGGCATTTACGATGTGATGTATGCGGACACATCTTCCACCTTGGCCATGCCTTTCATTCCTACCCTACGGAATACAGCCCAGGAATCCTGGAAGAACCCCTCAACAATGGGCCTGGTTTCAAAGCGTCTCGACGCACTGTACAAGCTTCAGGAAAAAGACGCAGGTTTTCTTTTCACTCACCCTAAACCCAATTCTATGATCGTGGAGTCAGCGCAGGGCAAATCGTCAAGGTCCCACTCGACCCCAGCTGACAAGGAGGGCAAGAAGCTCTATCTATTCGGGCGGCGTATTTACTCTTCTACGGCGCTGGCCATTAAAATAGCGAACTACCAGGCCATGATGGCGAGGTACCATCTTTTTCTGTGGGAGAAGACATCCTCCTTGCTCGCGCACCTCCCAAAGGAGCAGCGCCAAGCGGCCAACGTTTTCCATTCGGAAACGATCAACCTGGCTAAACAAGAGCTTACTACGGCCAGACACCAGGTGGACTGCAGTACTAAGGCGATGATGGGAGCAGTTGCGCTCAGGCGTCATGCCTGGCTCCGCTCTTCCAGCTTACCACAGGATTCCAAGGCCAAGATAGAAGACCTGCCTTTCAATGGTGAAGGTTTGTTCAACGCCTCGACAGATACCACCATGGATTCAATCCAAAAGGCACAAACAACGGCAAAGAAAATGGGGTTTTACCCAACAGCACCACTCCCTGCGTACTGCTCCCGCAGGTGGTCGCAACAACAACACTATGCACCACGTCCATTCCAGGGCAAGCAACAAAGTTATCAGCCTCACACCTCCTTCCAACAGAAAAAAAACTTATCCCCAAGTTCGCTTCCAGCAACAACTCGGAAGGGGAGAGTCCGCTCGGACGCATCAGCGCCTTTGACTCCCAATGGGTCATTCTTCCCCAACAACCCACCTTTGGCCGTCGACTGCAGCAGTTTCAGGATGTCTGGCAAACGATCACATCAGACAAATGGACACTGAATATCATCAAACATGGGTATCGCATCGAACTAACATCCCTTCCCCCAACCGGCCTGCTCAAAGTCACCCCGCCATCAGGCGCATTGATCTCAGAGATACATTCTCTTCTCCAAAAGGGTGCGATTTTTCCCATTCCGAGATCCGATATACCAAGCGGGTTCTACTCCCGCTACTTCACAGTATCGAAGCGGGATGGTGGCATTCGTCCCATTATGGATTTACGAGGCCTCAACAAATTCATTCCGACAAAAAAATTCAGAATGATCACCCTGGCTACCACCTTGCCGATGCTCAGGTCAGGCTGCTGGTTCACCCTCGTGGACCGCAAGGATGCTTATTTCCATATCGCCCTACACTGCTCATCCCAAAGGTTTCTTTGTTTCTTGGTGGGTCACAAGGCCTACCAGTTCACGGTCCTCCCATTCGGCCTCAAGTCAGCTCCAAGGGTGTTCACGAAGTGTATGGGAGTGGTTTGTGTGTTTCTCCGAACATGCAGCGTGGAACTTTACCCATACCTGGACGACTGGCTGATCGTCTCCCCCTCCCAATCCCAAGCGGGGAGAGATGTGACACTGATGGTCCGCCTCCTCCAGAACCTTGGGCTAGTCGTAAATCAGGAAAAGTCCGTGTTTATTCCCACCCAGTCTGTCCAATTCATTGGAGTTCTTTTACACTCTACAAGAGGAAAGGCTCTTCTGCCAAAAGATCGAATAACCAACCTCCAGAGTCTCGCATACCGTGTCCTGGCGTCCACATGGGTCTGCGCATTCACCATACTGCGGCTACTGGATCTGATGGCCTCCTCCGTCTACGTGGTCAGGTGGGCACGGATGCGCATGAGGTCGCTGCAGCAGCTTCTCCTGACCAATTACAACCCGACTATAAACCCGCACAAGATCTGGCTCTCCATTCCATGAGGTTTCCATGCCGCCCTCAAATGGTGGACAAAACGTCACCACCTCAACAATGGGCTACCCTTCCGGGAACAAGAGCCCACACGGACTCTCACCTCAGATGCATCTCTGCTAGGATGGGGAGCACACTGCGGTCCCCTCTCCATACAAGGAAAATGGTCCACAGCGGAGAAGGCACTCCACATAAACAAGTTGGAGCTCCTAGCGGTGCAGAAAGCCTTGCAAGCATTTGTGGTACATCTTACAGGCCATCACGTGAGGATTGTATCAGACAATACCACAGTAGTTTGGTATATCAACAAAGAAGGCGGAACTCGCTCCCCCCACCTACTCCATATCACCTTGGACATCCTTCGATGGGCAGTCCAACACGACATCTTCTTGTCAGCCATCCACATTGCGGGCACGGACAATGTACAGGCCGACAGTCTAAGTCGCCACTTCCAGAGCACGCACAAGTGGGAGTTATTGCCTCGAGTCCTCCGACTCTTGTTCGACCGATGGGGGCAACCGGTACTGGATCTCTTTGCCACTCCGGAGAACGCAGTCTGTGCGGACTTCTGCACAAGAGCGGGGATCGGCGTGGGATCGCTAGGGGACGCGTTCAACATGCCATGGGGGAGAGGACTTTTGTACGCATTCCCTCCATTACCATTGATTTCCAAGGTAATCGCCTCCCTCTCGGCAATCCACACAGACGCCATACTGATAGCCCCATGGTGGCCACGCCAGCCTTGGTTTACTCCACTGCTTCGCCTAAGCAAGGAGGAATTCCTTCCCCTGCTGCTCTGTCCGGCCCTTATCTCCAGAGATCATGGCCTAGTACGCCACCCGGACCTGCGACAGCTACGGCTTACTGCGTGGCGAATCCAGCCAGATGGCAAGATTTAGGACTTCCTTCTCCAATCACGGCCATCCTTCGAGAGGCGCGGAAACTGTCTACAAGAATCTCCTACATTAGCAAATGGGCAAAGTTTGTTCAATTTGCTATGTCAATGGGTTTCGATCCTATGTCATGTAGCACCCAGGATGTACTTCAATATCTACTCTCTCTTCATGACGCGGGACTTAAAGCGGTGTCTATCAAAGTCTATTTAGCGGCTATCTCGGCCAATCACGACCTCATCCAGCAGTTTTCAGTCTTCTCACATCTGCTGACGAAATGTTTCCTCAAAGGGCTGAGGAACATACACCCACCGGTACGCCAAATGGTCCCACAATGGAGCTTGTCCGTAGTTCTGGCAGCACTGACGGCAAAACCGTTCGAGCCGCTAGCTACTATTGACTTAAGATTACTCACCTTCAAAGTTGCTTTCTTGATAGCTATTACGTCAGCGCGAAGGAGCTCAGAGTTCTTCTTCGTGGTCTCTGTGCATCACACATATGGGCTCGCGCCGACGCCGAGCCTAGCTTCGGGAAACTTCGCTAGCTAGCTTAGACTTTTGGCGGGAACCCCTCCCCCCACCATCCTACCGCGCATGCTCAGGGTTCCCGCTCGTCGCTTACCTCAGTTCTTCTTCGACCGCTTAGCTGTTAGCCTCGCGGGAGACTTCGGCAGATATATATATATCTGTGAAATAAGAAGAATAGTTGTATTTAGTTAGCTTAGGCTTATTCGTTCCACTTAGTTGTTAGTTTCTTGTTATATATAAAAAAAATATATATATATATATATAGATATAGTATTAGGTTTTAAGATAGGAGCGGTTCGCCATCTTATGGCTCAAACCGCGCTTTTTAAGCTGTGCACGCGGTGCAGGGCGAAGATAGCCCTTACCGATGGACACTCGTTTTGCCTGATTTGTTTGGGTGAGTCCCACGTAGTGGAATCCTGCACGCATTGTATGCGTTTCTCCCGACAAACGAGACGAAATAGAGCGGACCGTCTCCGCAGCTTATTGTGGAGCAAGGCCCTCTCCGCAGTAGACCGGCCCCGTCCATTAACGCAGCAAGCGGCGGCTTCAGCTTCTGGGGAGCGTATGATTCGCTCAAACCCAGCATCTCCGGGCTCTCCCCCTTTGGGGACCGCAGCTCAGGCAACGATTACGGGCGCATCCCCGCCTTCTTCTCCGCAAGTCAAGCGGGTAAAAAAATCGAAGCCAGTTAAGAAGTCGGTACCGAAGAAAAAGTCTTCGGCTTCGAAGAAATCGGCATCGCTTCCATCTACGATGCCGTCTACAACATCGCGAAAAGTCGTAGCCTTAGTCCACAAGGCGCCTTCGGTACCGACAGAATTTTCGACGTCGAGGCATCGTACCCTCTCGCCTGCATCGACTTCGCATTTGTCTCAGCGTGCCAAGTCCCCACCTTCGACTTCGATACCGAGGAGACAATCAACCTCTCCGCTGCGTACTCCACCGACACCGAAAGAGTTACCTGAACGCTCTTTGCCGTCACCGGGCCCGATAGAGATTACATCGGATATGGAAGATGTGGTCCCGATGCCGAGGGAACCACCAACGTCGGTCCAGCGACCAAAGGATCTGCGGCATCGATGTCGACCTCGGGATCGAGTTTCAGTATCCCAATCTCGGTCTCGTTCGCGATCTCGGTCGCGAGATTGGGATGTTTATTCTGAACATTCCCATTATTCGGATCGGAGTCGATACCGCTTCGACCCTTATACAGGGCGCCGAATCAATGCAGAGCAAGCACCACCGCCTGTACCGCCGCGCCGAACGACTTCACTTTCCGAATCATCGACTCGGCATCGACGAGCATCATCGACTCGACATCGAGAGCGTCCGCTCACCGCGACTATCACAGCATCTCGACGTCGAGAACCATCACCACCTCGACATCGAGAACTGTTAGCGCATCGGCATCGAGAGCCTTCAAAATCCTTTGAAGATTACGCTTCCGACACTTCATCGGCACCGTCGCCCCGCCCCTCCGAGCCTTCACCGTCTGACGATGTCGGTACCGGTGATAGAGCTTCGCCAACTATGGAGATGGGCAGCTTTTCGGACCAAATGATGCGGCTAGCCCAATCCTTGGGGATCGAGTGCCAACAGCAGATGGAGGAGGAAGACGATGATGGCTTGTACGACGTCATGTATACAGACCCATCGCCTCAATTGACCTTGCCCATGATAAAGGTGCTATTGAAGACAGTCAAACAATCGTGGCAGAACCCAGCAACAATTGGCCCTATCTCAAAACGCCTGGATGCAATTTACAAAGTCAAGGAGACGCAAGCACCCTTCCTTTTTCAGCATCCCAAACCTAATTCTGTGGTGGTGGAGGCTGCTCAGGGCAAATCAGGGAGAACGCACTCGGCGCCTACCGATAAAGAAGGTCGAAAACTCGACTCTTACGGCAGGCGTATTTACTCGTCTTCATCTCTGGGCATAAAAATCACTAATTATATGGCCCTAATGGCACGCTATCAGTTGTTCCTTTGGGAAAAAATTTCATTGTTGACGGACTATCTTCCTGAGGATCAACGTGAACTGGCGAGGGTTTTTCAGGCGGAAGCTATGAGACTGTCAAAGCAAGAGCTGACATCAGCCCGCCATCTAACTGATGCAGTGTCTAAGGCAATGGTTGGTGCGGTCGCCTTGCGTCGCCACGCTTGGCTGCGCTCAGCGTCGCTTCCACAAGAAACTAAAAACAAAATTGAGGATCTCCCCTTCGACGGGGAAGGCCTGTTTAATACGGAAACAGATACCGCAATGGATACCCTCCATAAGGCCAGGATGACGGCCCGGAAAATGGGTTTTTCACAACCACAACAACACTATCGCCAACGTAGGTGGTATAGGCCGCTCCCATACCAGCCTAGAGGACAGCAGGATCGATCACAGCGCTCCCAACCCTCTACTGGTCAGCAATCTTACCAACAACGCAAGTCAACCCCGCGTTATCAGCAGCGTGGTAAGCAGGCCCAGCCCAATAAGCGGCGCCTTTGACTTGCCTACGCCCCTAATCAGCCACACGACGCAAAATCTACGGCCATTTCTGCAAGCGTGGAGATCCATCACCTCAGACGCTTGGGTCCTCAATATTATCAAAGAAGGTTACAAAATAGAATTCGAAGTCCCTCCTCCGATTGGCACCGTACTAATCACGCCCCCTTCTCTGACGTTGTCACAGGAGACCACCGTGCTTCTTCAAAAAGGAGCTATCACGAGAGTACGTCCACACGAGATTCAAAGGGGTTTCTATTCCCGTTATTTTACAGTTCCAAAACGGGACGGGGGACTTCGTCCTATTATGGATCTCAGAGGGCTGAACAAGTTCATACGACCCAAAAAATTCCGTATGGTTACTTTGGCAGCGGTCCTACCAATGTTAAAAAGAGGCAGATGGTTCACATTGATAGACTTAAAAGATGCGTATTTCCACATCGCGATACATCCATCGCACCGACCCTATCTGCGTTTCATCATTGGTCACCGTACGTACCAATTCGCCGTTCTCCCATTCGGCCTAAAATCTGCGCCAAGAGTGTTCACCAAGTGTATGTCGGCAGTATGTGCGCATCTCAGATCAAACAACATCGATGTTTTTCCTTACCTGGACGATTGGTTGATCGTTTCCCAATCCAGAGAACAGGCGCTGGCCGACGTCCACGAGGTCATCTCTCTTCTGTCGTCGCTTGGGCTGCAAATAAATTACGAAAAATCCGTCATACAACCATCACAGCGAATACAGTTTATAGGGGTTATCCTCGACTCTACCACAGGCAGAGCATTCCTTCCAGTAGACAGGATACAAATCCTGCAACAATTGTCGTTGAGACTACAACACGAGCAGCGAGTCTCTGCATTCCTAATTCTGAGACTGCTGGGATTAATGGCAGCAACCGTATTCGTCGTCCGTTGGGCACGTCTGCGAATGCGTCCCCTTCAGATATTCCTTCTACAAGAATACTCACCAACGCAAAATCCACACAAAATAATACTTACCGTACCGCGATCTGTCCAAAAATCCCTCGGATGGTGGTCAACCCGGATCAATCTTACTCAAGGAATGCCTTTTATAACAAGGGGCCCCTCTCGCATAGTAACAACGGACGCGTCTATGGACGGATGGGGAGCTCACCTCGGCGGCCTGACAACACAAGGAAAATGGTCACGTTCAGAGACGAGGCTACATATCAATATGTTAGAGCTGCTGGCTGTCAAGAAGGCTCTTCTAGCCTTTCGTCCGCATCTTCAAGGGCACCATGTCCGGATACTGTCCGACAATACCACAGTAGTGTGGTATCTCAACAAGGAGGGAGGTACGCGATCTCCCCGACTCCTGCAGCTTGCAATGAACATTATAGATTGGGCCATTTCCCACGATATACTACTATCTGCTCTACATATTGCAGGCAAGCAAAATGTCAAGGCCGACGACCTAAGCAGGTCGTTCACGGACACGCACGAGTGGGAACTCTCCCCAAGCGTACTGTGCCATCTATTTGCTCGTTGGGGACACCCAGACATCGATCTTTTTGCGACAGCTGCCAACGCAGTATGCCCTGCGTATTGCTCCAGAGCAGGCATAGGGAACGCGTCACTCGGGGACGCCCTCCAATGGGACTGGTCGAACGGTTTTCTGTACATGTTCCCTCCATTCCCGCTAATTGCCAAGGTGGTGACACAGGTTCAACGCAGCAACTCAGACGCGATTATGATCGCGCCATGGTGGCCAAGGCAACCTTGGTTCACGTCGCTACTCAGACTGACACGCTCGGAAATTTGGCACCTACCTTATGCACACAACCTTCTCTCTCGGGAGAAGGGGAGCATTCTGCACCCGGATATCCAGACCTTACACCTCACAGCCTGGCGCATCCGACCTCGTGGCAACATTTTTCTTTCTCAGACGGGGTTCGGTCCATCCTAGAGGCCTCCCATAAGCCCTCCACGCGACTTTCATATAATAAAAAGTGGAAGCGTTTTCAGGATTACGCGGCCCTCAACGCGTTTGATTGTTCTACATCTGGCATGCCTGACATTATCTCGTTTCTTCATTCCTTGCATGTAGCGGGACTAAAGCCGGCGTCTATTCGTGTTTACCTGTCTGCAATTGCGGCCAACCATGGTTTGATTGATGGGTTTTCTGTTTTTACCCACCCGCTTGCAAGAGCCTTTTTGAGAGGGTTGCATAATTTGTTTCCAACTATTCGTCCAATAGTACCGCAGTGGAGCCTCTCGGTGGTTCTTGCAGTCCTTACTTCAAAACCATTTGAGCCTTTAGCTACAATAGACCTTCGTTTGTTAACATTTAAAACAGTTTTTTTAGTGGCAGTCACATCTGCAAGGCGAGTATCAGAGTTGGCGGCACTGCTAGTGGACCCTCCATACCTACAGTTTTTTAGGGACAAGGTAGTGTTGCGCCCAGACCCCACGTTTATTCCTAAAGTTTCCTCCTTTTTCCACGTGAGCCAAGATATTGTTCTGCCTACGTTCTTCGAACCGTCATCAGACCCTTTGTCTTCAACCTTACATGCCCTGGATGTTCGGAGAACATTGGCCTTCTATAAGTCAAGAACTGAACAAGTTCGCAAGTCTCGCAAATTGTTTGTCTGCTATGGTGGCAAGAATAAGGGATTGGCGGTGTCTCCGCAGCGCATCTCAAAATGGGTTGTTCAAACCATTGTCCTCGCCTACCAAATTGTCAAAAAGGAACCACCCTTTTACCTAACAGCGCATTCTGTCAGAGCACAGGCAACCTCTTCGGCTCTGCTCCAAGGGGCTTCTCTTTCTGACCTTTGCAAGGCAGCTACCTGGACTAATGCTTCCACCTTCGTAAAGCATTATCGTCTGGATGTCAGAGCGAGACGGGACTCCTCGTTTGGAAGAGCGGTCCTCTCCTCGATCTGCCAATAACCAAGCAGCATGCCTACCCACCACCGGTAAGTTTTTGCTTATTATTCGCCCATATGTGTGATGCACAGAGACCACGAAGAAGAAATGCAGGTTGCTTACCTGTAACTGTAGTTCTTCGAGTGGTCATCTGTGCAGTCACACAACCCACCCACCATCCCCTCTTGGCATCGCTGTTGTGATGGTCAAGTTGTTCGAGCATGCTCGTTTAATAATAAAACACTGTACCTTAGTCGCGAGGCCAAGCGGTCTCAGAGAACTGAGGTAAGCGACGAGCGGGAACCCTGAGCATGCGCGGTAGGATGGTGGGGGGAGGGGTTCCCGCCAAAAGTCTAAGCTAGCTAGCGAAGTTTCCCGAAGCTAGGCTCGGCGTCGGCGCGAGCCCATATGTGTGACTGCACAGATGACCACTCGAAGAACTACAGTTACAGGTAAGCAACCTGCATTTATGCGCCCTCATGGTTGACCCGCCATACACTCAATTCTTTCGTGAAAAGGTGGTCTTGAGACCCGACCCTTCATTCCTTCCGAAAGTAGTTTCCGAATTTCACCTTAATCAAAACATCGTCTTACCTACCTTTTTTCAAGTCCCCGCGGATTCCATCAGTAAGAAACTCCATTCTTTGGATGTGCGGCGGGCTTTGGCTGTCTATATGTCAAGGACTGCCAATATCCGTAAAACACGCCGCCTCTTCGTGGCTTATGGCGGAAAATCTAAAGGACAACCGATCTCTTCACAACGATTTGCCAAATGGATCGTTCAAACCATTTCCCTGGCCTACCAATTGTCTGGGAAAGACCCTCCAGATCCCCTGAAGGCTCACTCTACCAGAGCCCTTTCAACTTCCACGTCATTGGACAGGGGTGTATCGCTGCCGGACCTCTGTAGAGCTGCTACATGGTCAAACACATCAACCTTCGCAGCGTACTACAGGTTGGACATTCGGGCCAGAAGGGACTTCTCCTTTGGTCGTGCAGTCCTGCCTTCAGTACTCCAATGATACCAGCGAGTCCACCCTCCTCCGGTGAGTTGTTTATCGCTGGTTATTCGCCCATAGTGTGTGATGCACAGAGACCACGAAGAAGAAATGCAGGTTGCTTACCTGTAACTGTAGTCCTTCGAGTGGTCATCTGTGCATTCACACAACCCACCCACCGTCCCCTCTTGGCCTCGCTGATTTCATGATGGTCAAAGAGGACACCTATTGTGCATGCATGCTTATGGCACGGCTATCTTTCTAACAGTTGTTCCTCGTTCATGGGGCAAGGCGGTCTCATTGAACTGAGGTAGGCGGGAACACGAGCATGTGCAATAGGGCGGTGGGGGGAGGGGTTCCCGCCAAAAGTCTAGGCTATTGAAGTCTCCCGAAGAGGCTTGGTGCCAGCGCGCAAGCCCATAAGTGTGTGAATGCACAGATGGCCACTCGAAGAACTACAGTTACAGGTAAGCAACCTGCATTTCCATGTATTACTGACATGCCTAGACATCAAATGCTTACTGGTAATAGTAACCAGCAGGTGAAATGCGAATCTAAACATGCCTCGTGGCACCGTGCCAATTCTATCGCCTCAGTCCCTAGAGAAGAAACTTTGCTCCCATGCCTGGATGCTGCTACACCCGTCTCAGCGAGCTTGCATATGCAGGCAACCTGTTGGCTTTTCACCGACAGCAAAGCTCTGGCCAGCCTTGCTTCAGTCAGTATCTCAAAACAGTCCAGACATAGGAGGCAGACTGTGCCTCTTGGTATTCGTCCTGCAACTAATATTGACGGGTTTGATATTAGCAACTGTGTCAAAATTTGCAAACATGGTGTCACCTTACTTTTCAATGGTGACTCATCAACTCTTTGCTGCCATGGTGGAAAGGTTTCACTACTACCACCATTCCGGACTTCATCTACAACATTGTCAACATTGCTCCACTCTAGGGAAGTAATTTCTGAAGTACAACAGTTCCCTTTTCTTCCTTCTACACACCACTCAAGACAGCACAGCCACAATATCCCAGTCTGTTAATAATAATAATAATAATAATAATAATAATAATATATTTATTTATTACCTGCTTCTCCCTCTGGTTTGAGGCGGGGAACAACATTAAATACAAAAATACCATAAAATGCATGAAACTAATAACATATAAAACTGATACAATATTAAAATAACAATTGGACATCTTAAAATTCATCTGGGTAGGCCTGGTGGAAGAGATAAGTCTTTATGGCTTTTTTAAACTTGGAAAATCTATACAGTTGATGAATCTGTCCCGGCTGGCCATCATTCCACAATCTGGGAGTGGCAGAAGAGAAGGTCCTCTGGGTTAGTGTTCAAGGTGCAAGGCTTGGTATACCATCTGATGGGCGTTTTGCAGTAGGGTGAGATGCCAAGCTACTGCCAGCTGTTAATCCTTGACACTGATGAGGCCATTACGGCTCGCCTCAAGTGAGCAGAGAACAGCACGCTGGACTGCACCTTACTGGAGTCACTCACTGACCTGCTACTTAATGTTAACCCATATGCTAAGGAGTCCTGGCATGTCAGTGAAATCCTTGAGTAAGACAACACTGCCACACTCACTGTTGGACGTACACCAATGGACGTATCACTGTGCTTCCATCACAACCGCAGACTATTGAATGCTATGGCTCACTCTGGACACTATAACACCCCCATGTCACTGAAATTGCAGCTGTGTTTGTTAACTTGGATGGCTTTCCTCCAGCTGATCGTTGTCTGATAGTATACCCTAAAGTGGACAGTGCCTTTTGTTTACCCTTTGCTGCACTTTCAGGATGAGGCTGAATAGGGTCCTCATATGTTGCAGCCAGGCAAACCAAGAGCCAATCTACACATAAGCTTTAAAACGTTAAGAATGGGTTTTAACAACGCATTGGGACACACAATGCACTTACTGAAGCATTTTATACCAGTTGTTTTTTGGAACGAAAGTGTTAGAGTAATAATGTTATATTCTTAAAATAATGCATAGTCATAGTTGCTGAAATTGAAAGTACGGTATCCTATCAGGGTCGTGGGGCGTTGCCTGCTTTTCCGGTGCCCAAATGCTTGCTACTGCTGTTGCTGTTGTTTAAAAATCAACGCTGGCACTTACATGGTTAAAACCACAAAGAAAGGAAGTGAAAGGAAGGGGGCAAAGGAGGAAGGGGGCGGGGAAAGTACTGGGAGACGAAGATCCGTTACAGGAAGAAATGAAGAAAATCCAATGTGTGACCTTATTAAACACATTGAAGAAGGAAGAAACGAAAGACTACAATGGTAAGGAATACTTAATGTAGCCTGTTACATTTTTAAACATTAAAAATTACAGCGTTACAGTCAACATTTTAAAACATTACAAGCTTATGTGTGGATTGGCTCCAAGTTGGCATCTATCTACCTATGCCAGTCTTCTTCCATGAACAACTCTACTTTGCCAAGAGTCATGTGTGCTCATTGGCAAACCTCAAAATTCAAGTCATCGATGGAGCAGAACAAGGAAGTTACAGTGGCCGCCCTGGAGTTTAACCAAGAACATTTTATTTAAGGAAGTTTTGCAAAAATAAAAGCTGTAAACATAGTTAGTTAATTTAAACTTTTCTGTAGATTTGATTTTTCTTGGTGAACTATGTTCACAGGTAACCAATTTCTACATTTTTAAAATAATAATAATAATAATAATAATAATAATATATTATTTCTTACCCGCCTCTCCCAGATCAAGGTGGGGAACAACATCATACAGACAATATAAAATACATAAAACTGATTAAAATCATATAAAAATTAATACATCATTAAAATCAACCAAGTCTTAAAATTCGGCTAGGTAGGCCTGCCGGAAGAGATCAGTCTTTATAACTCTCTTAAATTCTAGAAGACTGGTAAGTTGGTGGATCTCTCCCGGCAGGTCGTTCCATAGTCTGTGAGCGGCAGAAGGGAAGGTCCTCTGGGTAATGGTTGTCAACCTAGTCTTGGCCGACTGTAGTAAATTCTTCCCAGAAGACCTGAGAGTGCGGGGCGGATTATATAGGAGAAGGCGATCCCGCAGGTAACCTGGACCCAAACCATGTAGGGCTTTAAAGGTAATAACCAATACTTTGTACTTCTCCCGGAAACTAATTGGCAGCCAGTGGAGTGATTTTAAAACTGGTGTAATATAGTCACCTCTAGATGTACTGGTGACCAACCAGGCTGCCATAATTTGAACTAGTTGAAGTTTCCAGACTAAGCACAGAGGTAGTCCTATGTACAGCGCATTGCAGAAGTCAAGCCTCGAAGTTACCAGCGCATGCACTACTGTTTTTAGGTCTTCCAACTCTAGGAAGGGGCTCAACTGGCGTATCACCTGAAGCTGATAGTAAGCACTCCTGGCCATCGCATCTTTCTGAGCTGTTATTTGGAGTGACGGATTCAGGAGCACCTCCAAGCTGCGGACACAGCCTTTCAGGGGCAGTGTAACCCCATCCAGAACTGGTTGACACACCTCCAAACCTAGGTTGAGGCTTTTGACAGTAACCACCTCCATCTTGTCTGGATTCAGCTTCAGTTTGTTTTTCCTCATCCAGCCCATTACCGCCTCCAAGCATTCATTCAGAGGAGACACACTATCCTTAGCTGATACTGTTGTCAAAGGCATGGAAAAATATATTTGGGTGTCATCAGCATACTGATAGCACCCCGCCCCATGCCTCCAGGTGATCTCTCCCAGCGGTTTCATGTAGATGTTAAACAGCATTGGGGATAGGATGGCGCCTTCAGGTATGCCACACAACAGCTCCTTCTTTGAGGAGCAACTATCCCAAAGCATCACCATCTGGAACCTGCCCGAGAGGTAGGACCAGAGCCACTGAAGCACAGTGCCTGATTCCCAATCCCCTCAGGCGTTCCAGAAGGATACCATGGTCAACGGTATCGAAAGCCGCTGAGAGGTCCAGAAGTACCAACAAGGACATACTCCCCCTGTCAATACTCAGGCGTGGATCATAAACATACTTAGGTTAATGGAGAAAAATGTATGTTTTGAAATATGTGCACAGAAACTTTTACAAATTTCCCTGCAGAAATAAAAAGCTTGCAAACTAATAGAGACTTGACTCAGAATGAGGTTTGAGGTAGAAATTTGATAACTTCACTGAGTTCAAGTTTTGCTGATTCACACATCCCTATTTCTCACTAGTGAATGATGTTTTCAGATCTTTCTTAGCAAGCAACTTGAATTCACCTATCCTGGATTGGAATTTCAGCAATGTTGTTATTATTATTATTATTATTATTATTATTATTATTTCTTACCCGCCTCTCCCCCTGGATCGAGGTGGGGAACAACAATAAATATAAAAACAAAGACCATAAAATAGATAAAACATTAAAACGAATAAAACGAATACATTATTAAAACGTGTAAGAAAAGTTTCAAGTAGCAATCTTCCAGCATGTCGGTTAGTTAGTTCTTATCTGCCTTGGTTGACTTGGAAGCAACCTGGGCCAGCAATTGCTAATTAAGAATGACTAGACTGGCACACTGGGGTTTACCGCCAATGCTTGCATGAACAGTGAAAACCTTTTCCCCAGAGTCCATATTCTGGATCAGTCTGGTCCACAACACTTTTGCATGTGTTCACTCATGTCCATTCCATTAATCTGCAATTTTAAAAAATCCTTCTGAAAATTCACATATAAATTTATATTTAAATATGTATTTTAATGTACTTTCTCTTAAAATATGCATTTCTGACCATATAATCTTATACATGTCTTCTTTGACATTAACCCATTAAATTCGGCAATACTTCCTCCTGGGGGGTGGGGAAGTTGTATGGCCAACAACTACATTACAAGATTCAAAAAAGTGTGAAATCTGATGGATAGCTATGTTCTGATCTGCACATTAATCCAGGAGGTGTGGATTCCATCAGTTCTTACTGGAATCAACAACGTTTGAATTCCTCAAGCATCTCTATCAGAAGCACTGAAAGAGCTACACTCTAGATCTCTGCCTCTCCATTGCTCCATCTAGCCCAGTTTTGCTTCTCTGACTGGCTGTATCTACCAAGGGTCTCTGCTACCTGAAATCCTTTTGGCTGGAGAGATGCTAGTGATTAAACATGGGATATTTTGAATATAAAGCATGTGGTCTGGTAATCAGCTACAGTCTAGGTCTAGAGTCTAGGTCATATTCCTTTGCCATTACCCTGCAGTTAATAATAATAATAATAATAATAATAATAATAATAATTTATTTCTTACCCGCCTCTCCGTCTGGATCGGGCGGGGAACAACAACATGATAAAATACATAAAACTGATTAAAACAAACACATATTAAAACTGCATAAAAAATCCTAAAACATCCTAAAAACATCCTTAAAACATTCTAAAATTCCACTGGATATGCCTGCCGGAAGAGAACAGTCTTTATAGCTTTCTTAAATTCTAAGAGACTGTTAAGTTGACGAGTCTCCTCCGGCAGGTCATTCCACAGTCTGGGAGCAGCAGAAGAGAAGGTCCTCTGGGTAACGGTTGTCAGCCTAGTCTTGGCCGACTGCAGTAAGTTCTTCCCAGAGGACCTGAGCATGCGGGGCGGATTGTATGGGAGAAGGCGATCCCGCAGGTAACCTGGACCCAAACCATGTAGGGCTTTAAAGGTAATAACCAACACTTTATACTTCGCCCGGAAACTAATTGGCAGCCAGTGGAGCGATTTTAAAGCTGGCGTAATATGGTCACCCCATATTACCTGGGAGTTGATGGTTATTGTCTTACTGAACATAGGTTGTTGTTGTTGATATTTTACACTGCTCCATGACATAACATTTTCTAGGTAGCTACAATAAAAACACATAAAAACAATTCAGATTTTAAAAAATAAGAAAATAAAGCAACATAAAATACCAGAAACAAAACTCACAGCAACCCCAAAATTAGCAGCATAGATTTTAAAACTAATTAAAAGGCCCAGCTGAACAGAAAGGATGTGACCTGCCAATGGAAAGACCACAAGGGTGTACAAGCTTTCTAATGAACAATACTAACTTGTGGCATCTTCTAAGAGGAACAGTTAGAGCTCCATTGACTGTTGTTGCTATAGCTTCTCTTGCTGCCTGGTTGGTACTAGGTATACAACCAATCTCAACTCTCTGCATACCAGATGGGTAACTGGTTTCGGCAGATAGACAAGGGATGTATTGTGAAAAATACTTGTGCTTATTAATGTTATAATGTTCTTATAACTATGTACTACAGTGGGGAAGTGAAAGAATCAGTTTAGCCACCCCCTTCCTAAGAAATTCTGCTCACCCGCCATTCTTCATTGTTGACCTGTATCAGTGGACCATGCACATCTTTCTGTGGTAGCATATTACATAAGAGCCATGCTGAATCAGACCAAGGGTCCATCTAGTCCAGCACTCTGTCCACACAGTGGCCAACCAGCTGTCAACCGGGGACTACAAGCAGGACACGGTGCAACACCCTTTCACCTACGTTTCCAGCAACTAGTATATATAGGCTTTCTGTCTCTGATACTGAAGGTAGCACATAACCTTCAGGACTAGTAGCCTTCTCCCCCAGGAATTTACCCAACCTCCTTTTAAAGCCATCCAAATTGGTGGCCATTACCACATCTTGTGGTAGTGAATTCCATAGTTCAACTATGCACTATGTGAAGAAGTACTTCCTTTTATCTGTCCTGAATCTGCCACCAATCAGCTTCATGGGATGACTCTAAGTTCTCATATTATGGGAGAGGCAGAAAAATGTCTCCCTATCCACATTCTCCATGCCATGCATTATTTTGTACACCTCTGTCATGTCTCCCCCTTAGCCTCCTTTTTCCAGGCTAAACAATCCCAGCTGTTGTAACCTTCCCTTATAGGAAAGATGCTCCAGTCCCTTGATCATTTTTGTTGCCCCTTTCTGCACCTTTTCCAGCTCTACAATATCTTCCAGAACTATTCTATTTCCTTCATTCAGTTTGCAAGTTTGCAAAGTCTTGCTCATCTGGCCCTGTTTCGAGGAACCAGGCCAGATGAGCACTCAGGAGGCTGCACAAGGGACCTCTGGAAAGTGTGCAATTCCTTGGCACACCTAGAAAGCACCCCCAATGTCAATTGGGTCCTTAAAAGCCCTCTTAATGCAAGGTTAAGAGGGTCTTTACGACCCCGATTGTTGTGGTGTGTGTGGAGGGGAAATCACATATTTTCCCCTCCATTATAATGGTAGCCTTTAGATATTGCCATTAGATTGGAGGGGAAAAATATGCAATTTCCACAGCCTTGGGGAAGTCACATTTCTCCCCCCTGCCCCCACCGGTGGGCACCTTAAGAGCCCTGCTAATAGGGCCTTTAAGGCCCCCATTGGTGTGCGGGGAGGGGGGGAGAAACGCAATTTCCCCAAGGCTGGGGAAATTACATATTTTCTCTATCTACTAGAGTTGTCTTAGGTACTAGGTCACCTCCAACTTAATTCAGAAAGTTATGAAGTAAAATATTTCAGTGAAAAGATTATTCAGCACAAATAATAAAATGACATTTTAGTGTGGGAAGCAATTTCAGATATGGGTTCACTGATCCAGAAAATTAGTTTAATGCATTTTATCAATATATTTGCTGGTTTCATACATTTTACTATTCTTTTCTTTTCTCCCATAGATTTGTACATGGTTTACTTTAAACAACGCAAACATCAATTTTTGTAGTGAACCAGTAATGCTGTCTGTTAGTCTATCCTATCCTGTCCTATCTGCAGTTATAAAGAATTCTATATTGAGTCCTCTCAGTTGAAAAGCAGGATCAAAAGTGAAAAATCAAAATTCAAATATAAAATAAACAAGCCAGCTAGCCAAACAGGGCAGAGGTGTCCAAACCCTTCCATTTTCCCTACATAGCTCTGCATCAACAATAGATGGACGGAGTAACTCACATCACTGCTAGGGTGTTTACTAACTGTCAAAGGAGTTTAGACAAATTAGGTCTATCAATGGCTATTAGCCATGATGGCTATTAGCCATAATATAAAATCTCCATGTTCAAAAACAGTATGCAATTCTGCAGGGAGGGGAGAGAGAATGCAGGTGGTCTATTATACTTATGTCCTGCTTCTGGGCTTCCCTAGAAACATCTGGTTGGCCTGTGGAAAACAAGATGTTGACTAGATAGGTCTTTGGGCTGGCAAAGGTGTAAAAACTCCAGTTTAATTAAGGTTATTCTGGGTGATAGCAAAAGATCCTTTTGATAGCCACAATTATAAATAACAAGGCATTCGTCCCCAAGTTGCTCAGCACCACTACTTCTGTCATCTTTATATAACGTTCAATAGTTTATTCTAGCAAAGCAGTTTGATTTGAATCAGAGCCATCTACATCCTCCTCTCTTTACAATTATAGAAGCAATCCTTCTGGCCACTTATGCTGATGACCAATAAATAGCTCATTTGGTGCAATGAACAGAAATTACTGGGCAATCAATAGGGAACTCATTTCAATTACACTGGAGATCTGAGCTCTTTTTTGTGTTTAACATTTCTTTCTGTGATATTTCTTCTCCCTTATCTTTAATCTTGTTTATAGTGTAGCTGTTTTGTTCCATGCAGAACTTTTTTTCAAATCAATTGTTAAGACCATGATCAATTCATAGGTTAGCTTCCTAGTTTTGTTTCCTTCTCTGCAGTGGTATTGTTGTTTCTTTAGAATTGCATAGCGTCAGAATTAGTACTGAAAAGAAGAATCATAAAACATAAATGGATAATTAGTACTATAAGCAGTGCAAAACCAAACTACCAATAAAATTAGTACACAGCACCATCCTTGTCTTCTATGACAGCTTTTTCTGTTTGTGCTGCTGTGTGGCATTCTTCCAGTTCTCTGTTGTGCTGACATTTGCTCCTGGGAGGGGGAGGAGGAGGAGAAGGGTCCATAAGGTTTCCACGGGCTTAGGCAACATAAACATCTGCTAGATTCATGAGCAGCTTGCTGAACTATTTATTTATTTATTTTATTTATTTATTGCATTTTTATACCGCCCCATAGCCGAAGCTCTAATTCATCAGGGAGAATCTCAGCTGATCAGCATTGCCATATTGGTAGATATTTTTTAGGACAGAGGGGCACACCAAGTCCAATAAAATCATGTAAGTTATTTCAGAATTTAAAATCATCCTATATAATGTTTTATTGCATAGAATGGGATCTAAATGGCACTAAATATCTATGATGAACTATATCAATATATAAAATCTGAAGAGATTGCATTGGTGGTTCTAAGTATGTATAATCTGGAGGGTCAACATTCTATGAAGCAACTACAGGAATACAGATGGAGGAAAATCAGCTAACAGAAATGGAGAGCAAGTCAGCTGAATCTCTTGTAAGTGAGACACCTTAGTGATTTTCACAGCTTTTAATTTACTCATCAGAAGTAAAGATAGTGAATACTTTTAATTACCTCTTGGCTTATATTTTATACAATAGATAGAATATGAAACATTTTAAAATGTGCATCTCCATATCTCTTAAATACTGGATAATATCAACGAAGCTTCCATTTCTCTTTCTTTGAAATGTACAGTACTGATAATCGTCACACTGAGCATATTACTTTTCAATGTAGTGTCAATGGAGGTTGTCTTTTTTTTTTTTTTTGCAGTAAACATCTCAGATGTGTGAACTAAGAATTTGTGTAGTATTAGTACAATAAAATATAAATGTGAATTACAGGCCTTAGCTCAGAGAGTAACTCCTGCATGGTACATGTGGAAATCTCCAGAATATATCACGTAAGGTGTATAACGATTTAGACCAGTGATTGCACTTGCAAGCTGCATTTGCATAAACAGAATAGTGTTCCTGTAAATCTAGTTTGGTGTTACTAAAGGCATACACATTAAAAGAGGGTAAATATTGACTTGAAAGGTGAAATCATCAATAATGAATAATGCATAAATTATCAAAAGTAGAAAACACATCTTATTAATTACTACTGGTTTTGCTTTTGAGCAGCAGAATTGTTTTCTTAGATATTCTAAATCACTCAGGATACATCTTGGCAAATGTGGTTGTTTGTTCCATTTCTTTTCAAGAATAGTTTGCCAATAATGTAACAAAGCGTCTTGGTCTTCTCAGTGCTTATTGATAAGTGAGTTTTTTTCCACCTATGAAGAAATAATAATGGTGTAGAACAAGCATGTATATCATAACATATAAAGTATGGCATGTGAGTTTATTTTGGCGCAAATAAAGCCAATATGTCCAATGCCATATAGATTGTCTCTCAGGTTGCACCTCATATATGCTGGTGTACATTTTTTTCTTTGCTGAAATTATTTCGAGAAAGAACAAATGTCATATTACTTAAACAGTCTTCCTTTAGCATGGCAAGTTGTACAAAATGACGGATGAGCATATGCCCCGGTTTTGCGTCGTTATTATTCCACAAGTTTGTTCTGGCTTGGATTCTTCTCTGGTTGTCTTATATCATGAAAAAAAGACTGGTAATAATCGATTTTGCTTATACACTCTGACACACTGGTGGGCTATCATGATGCATTAGAGTCTTCTGAACTTGCAAAGAAAAGCATAGCATGGCTCATAGATGTCTGTGTGCATGGATGGAGGCTAATTGAGGACTCTATACTAGATTCTGTAATCCATATCAGAGTTAGGGTTGAAATTAAAATAAATATATAAATAAATACATCTGAAACATGTGTGGAATCCAGTTATGATGTGCTGGTAGAACCAGGGCCCAGCATGAGTTGGTGGAGCCTAGTGGTTCTTGCTGTGGAGGCAGAGCCCAGGACAAAAGCTATCTAGTCACTCAAGATATATAAAAAATAAAAGATGAAGATGAAAATGGTCTTTCTCCTTGCTCTTCTGGCAACTGCCCTCAGTGTTCCAACTGGTCCTATGTTTTCTTCCCTTGGCTGATTGGGTTTTATGGTAATCCTAAATTCTCTACAACAAAGCTATAACACTATACAGCAAAGCTATATCCATCCATTTTTTTGTGGGTTTGATAGTGCACTCTTACTTTTGTATTGGAAGAAGCTGGACTATTTTATAATGGGTAAAATGTCACAAGGGCAAACCTTGACTCACGATCTGGTAAAACTTAGAAGGTACTTGAGTTTACAACACTGGGTTAAGGATACTCTGTCGGTACAGAGTAGAGGAATTGTTTACTTCTGCAATTCTTTGCTTAACAAACAAGACTTGTGAAAATGATCTATGAGTTGATTCCTAAGTTAGTTGAACTTTTCCCCATTGAAATAAATGAGGGTGAAATCATGACTAACTCAACACATTGATTCCAGTGAAAATCAAGCTCAACTCACTCAGTCTGGATGCAGACCAATATCTTTTATCTATTTTAATGTGCTTTCAAATGTCAATTTTCTGAAACCAGATTGGCCACTGTAGTGCCAGTCTAGATTGTGACACACAAGTACTTGTCCTATAATGGCTATTCACTTTTACCTTGCATTGATCTAGCATCATGGCCCTGTCCAATGAGTCAAATTCAGAGCAGGAGATACTATAGATATCCTTGTACAGATCATGATGCCAACCTGAAAAGTATGTTATTAGAGGACTCATGTAGCTTGGTGAATCTTCAGCTTAGTCCAAGAAAGATCAGAGGAGGGAGGAACACTATTGAACACATACCCACAGGACAGAAACCTGCACTACCTAAGTAAGCAGCTGGAGCCCTCTGAGAAACCACCTCACCAACTGTCCAGGTGTATCCAGTCTTTCTTGTCAGAGATCAGAAGCCATACAATGCAAAAGGAATGCTAAGGTTGAAGCACAGTATCACCACCATCACCTTTACTACTCAGTGAGGGGATTCATAAGGCCCTGACAAATAAGTGCTCAGTTCAACTCTGGCAGTTGTCAAATCAATTTATGTGCATTGGAGCTATCCATGGTCTTGTACAGTGTGTTCAGCAATCTTTTCTCTTAAGTGGTGTTTTACTTGTTGCCCAGCAGTTGTAGAGTTGCTGGTTTCTCCTGCTTGCTATCTTTTGCTAATCCACGTGTGATAGCTATGTCTGTTCTTTTTCCTTAGTCAAAAGTAAGCATGGGGGACCCAGTATGGATCAGGACCCTAGCATGGAGGGTAGGGGAGCTTTTGGCCTTTGCATTCCTACTGTAGTCCAAGTCCAGATCAATGGACCCATGGCTACAATTTGCATATGAAAAAGCTGTCATTCACTTTAATGGGAGCTTTCTATCCTATGCAAATTGCAGCTGTGAGGGCAAACTGTTAAAACTCCCCTAACAAGTCTTGTCCCCCATGCTGTTCAATATCTACATGAAACCGTTGAGTGCAGTCATCCAGAGTTTTGGAGTGCGTTGTCATCAGTATGCTGATGACACGCAGCTCTATTTCTCCTTTTCATCTTCATCAGGTGAGGCTGTGGATGTGCTGAACCAGTGCCTGGCTGCGACAATGGACTGGATGAGGGCTAATAAACTGAAACGCAATCCAGACAAGACTGAGACGCTGATAGTGGGCGGTTCTGGTGACCGGATGGAGGGTCTTCAACCTGTTCTGGATGGGGTTGCACTCCCCTTGAAGGAGCGGGTTCATAGCTTGGGGGTTCTCCTAGAACCATCTCTGTCACTTGAGGCTTAGGTGGCTTCAGTGGCACGGAATGCCTTCTGACAAGTTCGGTTGGTGCCCCAGCTACGTCCCTATCTGGACAGGGATCTGCAATGCACTCTACGTGGGGTTGCCTTTGAAGGCAGTTCGGAAGCTGCAGCTTGTGCAAAATGCAGTGGCCAGATTGATAACTGGAACCAGAAGGTTTGAGCATATAAGACTTACTCTGGCCCGCTTGCATTGGCTGCCTGTATGTTTCCGAGCCCGATTCAAAGTGCTGTTTTTAACCTATAAAGCCTTACACAGCTTGGGACCACAATATCAGACGGAACGCCTTTCCCGACATGAACCTACCCGAACACTACGTTCAACATCTAAGGCCCTCCTCCGAATGCCTACTCCGAGGGAAGCTCAGAGGTCAGCAACAAGGGAGACGGCCTTCTCTGTGGTGGCCCCCCAATTGTGGAACGATCTCCCTGATGAGGCCTGCCTGGCACCAATGTTATCTTTTCGGCGCCAGTTCAAGACTTTCCTCTTCTCTCAGGCATTTGGCAATATCTGAGGAGCCTGGGTTTGTTTTTTGTTTTTGTAGCTTTTTTGGGCCGTTGTAGCAGTTTTAAATGTATGTGTGTATTGTGTGTATGTTGTATGTTTTTGCTGTTTTAATTTTTGTATATTGTTTTTCATTGTTTTAATCCTATGTAAACCGCCCAGAGAGCTTCGGCTATGGGGCGGTATACAAATGTAATAAATAAATAAACCACCCTCACACACATTACAGCCCCAATCTGGATCATGTCTCCCATGCTTACTTCTGAGCAAAGGCAAACAACAGATGTATCAGCATCAATCAATCAATCAAGTTTTTATTGTTTATAGCCAATGGCCATCACAATACAAACACAAAGCACACAAGTATAAAACAAAAACATTTGGTACAATAAAACAGGAGTACAATAAAATGATCAGGATTTAAAATATTCTTTCGGTTTAACCCCCTTAGGATTTGACAGTGGTGTGGTTTAGAAAGGCTGGTCCTGCCTTTCTTGCAGCTAGCTCAAATAAAGCTATCCTATAGCTGATGAATTTGTCCACATCAGCTGACAGCTATCTAATTTTAAAAATTGTCTGATTGGCCTTCTAAGGTGGTCTGTAAAGGGAGAATAAATTTAGCCCTGGGCGAATTATATAATGGACAATATAAGATATAAAGTATGAGATCTTCAATATGTCCTGATTTGCATATGCAAAAGCGCTCTTTTACAGGTCTATTTGAAAACCTTCCAGCCAGATACTCAGTAGGCATCATTTGAAATCTAAGCTGGGTAAAAGCATGCCTAACAGTGAAAAAGGTTAATTTTCGCAAATAAGTAGCCCTTTTATGGTCTGTTTTGATTTTGGTATACCAAGTAGCAAATTTACAGTTTTTTATGTATTCAAAATCTCCTTTGGCATCTTCACCAAACACAGTATCTCGGATTTTACGATTGGATATGTCCTGCATTTTCATGGTTGGGGGGATTGAGTAGTTCAATAACAAGCATCTACAAGATTGTACCAACCTGCTCTATTCTGCAAATCCAAAAAACACATTTTTGCTAAATGTTGTTCTGGAATCGATAGTAATTTTATCCAATACAATATTGTGGATTTGTGTATATGTGCTTTTAGAGAAGGGAGACCTAGTTCAGTCCTTAATAATGCACCAGATGTACTGTGTAACACTGCCAAGAGTGTATGCAGGAACTTATTTTGAATTACATCAAGTTCATCTCTGCAGTGGCTACCCCAGATTGCTGCACCATATAGAAGAGGAGACACAATCTTGGTTCCAAAGACCTTTAATGTTGGTTCTACTAAAAAGTGGCCCTCAATATAGTACAGTTTCTTTATAGGCCCCAATAGATGGGCAACTGAAGATGTAATTGTCTCAAAATGGGTATACCATAGGGTATTTTCAGAAAAATTAAGCCCTAAATATTTAAATGATCAGCATTGTTCAATACTATGTCCATCCAGGTCCATTTATGTTGCTCTTCCTTTTGACAAACACTACCACTTTTGTTTTGCTGTAGTTAATGGATAGACCTTCCTGCTTATGGTAGATTCCGAATTTAGTGAGTAAACTTCTCATACCAATTTAAGTTAATGAAATAAGTGCCATATTATCTGCATAAAGCAGAACTGGGACCTTCTGTTTCCCAACTGCAGGAGGGAAATAGGCAGAAGAAGAAAGCTCCTGATTTATGTCATTTATATAATGGTTAAATAAAAGTGGTGCCAGGATACAGCCTTGTTTGACTCCCCTTACTGTTGGGATTAAAATAACACTTAGCATAAAGTTTGACCCTTAGTATATAAATGCTATCATAACTTCTACAGGGAAGATTGCCTTTCCTCCTTCTTACATACAGATCTTACACACATTAACTACCATTAAAATCAAGTATCTGATTATCTATACTATAACCTAAAATTAGAGTGTGAGGAGAAAGATATATCCTTTTCTTAAGCAAACTGTACCGTCTTATCCATTTCATTTCTAAACAAATACAACCACTGTAGCATCATTTTCCAGGTTATTTTCTCTAAACAGCCTCTTAATTTGGGGCTTATTTTAAGATTTGAAATCTTGTGAATCTCTGTAAATGTGGCTACTTTTTTTCTTGACTTTGATTGCAGTTTTTGAAGTGTTGTTCATGTTACAAGAAAAGTCATTCAGCGCTATACTTTGTTGATTTGACCTCAAGTAGCAATCCAACAAAATATAATGATTTGTGAACGAACAATAATTAACTTTCTCTGTATACATTAAGTTTCATTTTAATGTCATCTGTATAGGGTCATATTTTACCTATGTAGATTTGGTCTCCTCCTCCTCCTCCTCCTCCTCTACCTTTGTGCAGCTTATTCAATAAATTGAGGCATATATGAACGAAACAGAACCTTACAATGCTTTTAATATTTGAACGGGTGGATCATTATTTGGATATCTGGTCTGCTTTTGTTGACACGTATAATTGCTAGAAAGTTGTAATTACATATATGCATTTCATTTGTATTAATTGATATGGATATATACAAATATATGTGTACTTTTTCTTCTTTTTCTTTTGTAATTTCACAATAAAAATGAAAGAAATTGTCTAAAATTGAAGCAGAATGAATTTTGAGTTGATATAATCACACAAAACTATTTTATATCACTTCATTAATACTTTAAATATTACGAACATTGTGGTGTATATGGCTGCAGTCACAACTTCTAAATCCTGTTTTTCAAAATCACTGTTTTGTTTAATCAACCTCAAGGTTTCATAAGATGCCCATAGTTCCACACTCTGCTCTTCCATCCCGCAGTGTATGTGTGCATTGTGATTTAGTTTAATTAGAGGACTGAATACTTTTGTTTCTCAGTACAGATGACTAATTCAATCCTCTGCAAAGGTATAGAAGATGGTATAATAGATGAATGCTCTTTTTACTTCTAGAAATAATTGATGATAAGTGGAAGCCATGAAGTTTCTCTAAATAACAAGACAAAATAATCAAATCTTCAACTAATGAGAAGCATCTACCCAAGACTGGTAGATAGAAGGGGACATTGTGTACATTGGTGAGGGACACAAGAAGATGTATGAAAGCCTGCTCGATAGATGTGTGGAGTTTACTGCAATCACATGGATTTTGTGATTCTCCTCTCCCCCACGGTTATTTTATATAGTTCTAATCTTCAGCTGAACTTGTCACATGCTATTGAGACAACCTGCAGGGAAGTAAATTGTATAGAAAAGGAAATATTATAATTGTTTCCCCTCAGTGATATGTCTTTATGACAAGGATGGATAAGCATTATAGTATGCTGCTTAAACAACAAAGGTTTTTGATATCGTTGTATCTCTGCAACATGTTTTGATGGGAATTTTGGTATGCATTTTCCCCTATTGGAAATATCATAAAATAACAAATATCTACTATACAAGCCTCTGGGAGCTTAAAGTTATTAATGTAACCATATAACTTTTAATGTAATGCTTTTTTATTTATTTACACCCTCTGCAGGTAGCCAAGGGCAATTTCCACTGACACAGAATGTTACCGTTATCGAGGGTGAAACAGCAACTTTGACCTGTAGGGTTGATCAAAATGATAACACTTCCCTCCAGTGGTCAAATCCAGCTCAACAGACTCTGTACTTCGATGACAAGAAAGGTGAATATCATTTTCCTCCTTCAATTTCTAAATTATTTCAGTAATAAATAATGTGTTGCCTATGGGTTTTTTTTTATTCCAAACTGCTTGCATTTAATATGTTCTGAGTTTTTTTATTTCATAGCCTTAAGCCTTAATGGTGTAATTTGAATTATTTTGTTAATTTTTTTTTGTTAATATTAATTGCATCTTCTTTTTTGAAGCCAACATGTATTGCATTCTTGTTCTCAAAATTTCTCACGTTTTGCTTCTTTCTCTGTAATTAGCAAGAGTTTTATTTCACACACACACACACACACACACAAATTCCTTTCAAGTATTTATTTCACTGAAGATATGGTTGTGAGTTGTGATCAGTGTGGTTAGGTCAGGAGTGCTAGCAGAATTAAGATTAAAGTATGGGTGACCAAGATCATGCAGGGCCAGAGCTAGATCAGGAAGAAGAGTTGGAAGGGGATTCCACAGATTGTTCACATCTGAGTCATGGTCATATCCAGGAATCCACCCAAGGGAGCAAAAGTGGGGCTTGCAGGGAAGTGAAAGAGCAGATAAGGGTCCTTAGAACTGTTGTTGAAGGCCAGTCATGAATGTTGAACTGGAAATGGTGTATCAGGCAAAAATTGGGATTGAAATAAAAAACGTTGGACCAGGTTAATTAGTGATTTATTTATTTATTTATTTATTAGAGTTATATACCACTTACCATATTTCAACCAAATACTTTCCTTTTTATTTGTCAGTTGACTTGTTTTTTCTCTGCTGGTTATCAAGATGCTGTATTGGAGACAGGAATGATGGTTTTCTACCACCATTTAGTTTTTCTAGTCTTGATTTTGTAAATTTATGTTTAAAAACTGTTTTACAGCAGGTATCTCTGTATGTAGATAATTCCAGCTGACATGTGATGCTTGAATGGCCACCATACCTGGTACTGCAATGTAGTTGTTCATCCACTGATCTGAGGCAGGGAGGCTAGCTGCGGAGAGGATGGAATGGAGCACCCTCCAAGATGGCATAGCTCCCTGGTTGGAACCCTGAGCACTCCATGCTGCAACATTTTATTGCAGGCCCCACTTGCTTATACATTAATGCCAATGAATATCACCACCAGAATCTGGAAATTGACATGTGCAATTATAGTTATTATTAAGCTGAGCTCAGCTCATTGCCCTGAGTCCTCAAAATATGCAACTTTTGATGGTAAGTAAGGGTAAATAGAGCTGTCTTTGATTCATGTTCTGCAGTGCGAGGATTACATTTAGAAGCATGTCTCTCAGTTTAAATATGCATCCTCAAGATCACTAGATATCCACCAGCCAGTGTTTTCCTGATAATCCTGCACTGGGACAATGAACGTCTCTAAACTAAATTGAGGATGAAGAAAGGAGAATGAACGTGTCTTCCCCATGATCTTTTCCCTGCTTGCCAGCTTTACATTCCACCTTGGCAGGATATCGTGCAGAACCTATGCTACCTTTCTACAATCTAATGTAGACTTACATGGGACTAAGCACCACTGAATTCGATGGAGCCTATGTCTGAGCAGACCTGAATAGGCTTGGGCTAGTAAAATAATTCTTTAATTACCTTCCATTTTTTTCATCCTGTACAGTGATCTTTAACAATTACTGTATCTGGGATCTGGGAAATTACAGGCCAGTTAGCTTGACATCTGTTCCAGGTAAATTGGTTGAAAGCATTATTAAAGGCAAAATTAGTAAGCATATAGAAGGTCATGTTTTACTGAAAAAGAATCAACACAGCTTCTGCAAAGGCAAATCCTGTCTCACTGATCTTCTGGAATTCTTTGAGAGTGTCAGCAAACATGTAGATAGGGGTGATCCAGTGGACATTGTTTACTTGGACTTCCAAAAGGCTTTTGATAAAGTCCCTCACCAAAGACTGCTGAACAAATTTAGCAGTCATGGAATAAGGGGAGAGGTCCTCTTAAACTGGTTAAAGAACAGAAAGCCAAGAGTAGGAATAAATGGTAAATTTTCCCGATGGAGGGAAATAAATAGTAGGGTCCCACAAGGACCGATACTGGGACCAATTCTTTTCAAAATGTTTATAAATGATTTGGAATTAGAAGTGTGAGGTGAACTGGCCAAGTTTGCCAACGATACCAAATTATTTAAGGCTGTTAAAAAGGGATTGTGAGGAGCTCCAAAGGGATCTCTCCAAGCTGGGAGAGTGGGCATCCAAATGGCAGATGCAATTCAGTGTAAGCAAGGGTAAAGTGATGCACGTTGGGGCACAAAAACCTCAACTTCAAGTATAACCTGATGGGATCTGAGCTAGTGGTGACCAAACAAGAAAGAGATCTTGGGGTTGTGGAGGACAGATCAATGAAAATGTCAATCCAGTGTGTGGCTGCTGTAAAGAAGGCAAACTCCATATTCAGCATTATTAGAAAAGTAAATGAGAATAAAACTGCCAGTATCATATTGTCTTTATACAAATATATGGTGTGACCCTACTTAGAATACTGTGTACAGGTCTGGTCACCACACCTAAAAAAGATATTATAAAGCTGGAATAAGTGCAGAAAAAGGCAACTAAAATGATCAAGGGGCTGGAGCATCTCCCCTATGAGGGATGGTTACAACAGCTGGGATTGTTTAGCTTAGGAAATAAGAGGCTAAGGGGAGACATGGTAGAGGCATACAAAATTATGCATGGTGTGGAGAATGTGGGTAGGGATACATTTTTTTCCTTCTCCCATAATACTAGAACCTGGGGTCATCCCATGGAGCTGATTGGTGGGAGATTCAGGACAAATAAAAGGAAGTACTTCTTCACAGAGCACATAGTTAAACTATGGGATTCATTACCACAAGATGTAGTGATGGCCACTAATTTGGATGGCTTTAAAAGGGGGTTGGATAAATTCTTGGAGAAGAAGGCTATTAATGGCTACTAGTCCTGATGGCTATGTGCTACCTCCAGTATCCGAGGCAGTAAGCCCATATGCACCAATTGCTGGGGAACATGGGTGAGAGGGTGCTATTGCACCGCATCCTGCTTTGTTGGTCCCTGGTCAACAGCTGGTTGGCCACTGTGTGAACAGAGAGCTGGACTAGATGGACCCTCGGTCTGATCCAGCATGGCACTTCTTATGTTCTTATGTTCTAATTTAAAATAGAAGTTCCTTATTGAGCTGAAGAACTCTTTTATATTATAACAGAGTTTTGTAACATCTTAAGTAACAAATTTATTTTGCAAAAGATCCCATGGACTATAAACGTATAAAACTACAAATCATATTTCCACTTATAAATGTGCGCACACATCATAAAGAGTCATATGACTCTATCATATGACTAATAATAATAGCGTACAACACTGTTGCCACTTCTTAGCAAAAGAACGCAGTGAGGTCCTACTATGGACTTGGTCTGGAGTCATCAACATGGTGCCCATGGGCAGGGATATAGGATTTTGTTTAATCCATTCCAGCTGTGTTTTGTGGAAAGGGTGTCTTTCATTTCATCATCCAGTCATGGATGGAATTTTTTTTCCCCTCTTCAGAAAAGTATGCAAAACAGTCACCTGCAATTTACGTAACTTTTGCTGGTGTATGATACTTTACGTATGTATTCATGCATTTTCTAGCAGATTCCATATTTTAAAAAGGCATTTGCATACAATTCTGGAAACAACTCTTTGTTTACAAAAAGCAGCTGCTGGAGCTCTCAGTACAGATTGGTATTTCATTGCGAGGAGATGGGAAATGGGATTTAATTTTCCCCAATACTGTTTTCCAATGAAGCTGCTATTTGCCTCCCCCCACCCCCGCAATAAACATTTAACAACCTAAGTTACATTGTTAGAAGATTGGGAATGTGGCCTGGCATGTAGAAGAAGGCAAAACTACCTCCTTACCGAGAATCAAAAGCACATTGGGAGAGAGAGAGAGAGAGAGAGAGAGAGAGAGAGAGAGAGAGAGTTCTTAAGCCCTTAAAGAAGGCGGCCATTTGGAACACAGTTATAATGGAGGAATGGCTCTTGGATGGCCCTGTTCATATGTGCCCTCAACATGTAGGGTTAATGCATGCAGGTTGGAGCAGGGATGCACCTTGTAGCCTCAACCCCTGATGTCTCCAAAGAGATAACTATGTGTGAGTAATTGCTTACACATAGCACACTTTTGCAGATGTCCACAATCAATATGGATATGTCAGGGGTGAAGCTGGTGGTACATGCAACATCAGGTTATCCACACTATCCTTGCTCCACATTATCCACACATACTTTGTGCACATGCTTAACATGTGAATAGGGCTATGATGTCCAGGTCAAGACAACTCATTGCATGCATTATGAGATCAGTGCAAAATGTTATACCTGAAGGCACAAATTCTTTGAGTGCAAAGAAGGCAAGCCTATAAAGTCTTCTTAAGCATATTCACATGTTTATTAATATCGGTAAATATAAATCATATCTTAGTGGAATAAAATTAGAAGGACCCTGTAGGCAAGGCTAAACAGGAAAACTGAAAGTACAGTTCCTGACAGCTGACTTGGGCACTTCCTGGTATGGAAAGCCAGGAGGCCCAATACACTACACTTTGGGCAGTATTTAATTCTGCATGAGTGTTTACAGAATTTCATTATGCTAGTATAAGCAACCTCTACTGCAGCAGGAATCGTGTTTGCTGACATGATGGGTTATTTACATTAGTGCTAGTGCCTAAGTATTTGCTAATATGTTTTTATATATTTCATCTGTCAGAATGACTAACTGTAATAGAATTATGAGTGGCTTGGTGCATCCTGTATATAGTTGGTATTTGAAAGCAATTTCTCTTATATTGGGGAAATACAGAAGGTCAGTGAATATAAACTTTAAGGAATGGTAGACATTACTGAATTCAAAGGAGATTACTGAATTTCCTTAGACTTAGAAGTATGTGATAATTAAATGTTTGTTGTTGTTAATTGACAATATTCTAAATGACCATCCAGTTGCCAGTAGGACTGATCCTTAAGATGGCTCCCTCTTGTGTGATCTTGAAGAGAGAGTTCATCTGGCCATTACACTCTCTCTTATTGTGCTTGAACTGTTTATTGGACTGGAAAGGAGTCCAGTTTGCCCTATAACAGTAGCGAACATAATAGTGGGAGAGAAAGTATAGCAGCCATAAACCCATCTCATCATCTGTTCACAGAATAACTTGTCCTTAAAAAGCTGTAGACAAAGGGATGGCAGGCACTCAGAGCCAGCTGGGCTTGGATTTCTCTCTTCCCATAGCAGTCCAAACTATGCATCAATATTCCAAAAATATAAAAACCACTAATTATTTTTTGTTAAAAGCAATGGGATTGCTAAGGGATTCATTGCCAAATGTTTTAAGCTTACTTATAGAAGTTTAGATTGTTTAAAATGATTAGCTTGAATAATAAAGAGATAAAATAAACTTTGGGAAGAGAAAATTGGAAAACGATACATCGTGATTAGTCTGGGAACAGGCTAATGGTGATTATTGCTACTATGCTAACACCAATTTGTTTTGCTTGAAAGGGGTTTGGAGGGTCTGTCTAGAGATGATGACCAGTTATTAAACGAAAGTGTTGCTTTTTCTTAATTTATGGACACCAGCAGAAAATGTGACAATGAGTAGAGGGGGGTTAAATTCATGAGTTTCAATATCATGGCATGAAATTGAAAGACCCTGATCAAATTGCTCAGTTAGCTTCATGCCATACAGTACAGTTTTTTTTAAAGTCAAGATAAAGTAAAGCCAGCAAAAATTGAAGATGAAGACTACCACTCAGCATTTTATAGTTCCTTGAAAGTTATTTTTAGATAGGAGAGATGGCCCAGTGGTCACAAATTAATTTGGAAAAGGAACATCTTCAAATATGTTTTTATCTCCTCTCCCCAAAAACCTCCTTATTACTGCTTGTTCGATAGTAACAGAATTAATTTTATACTAGTTTCTCAGACCAATATTATATGAATGGTTGGATTAAAGATTTGACATGTACCCCTATAATTATAGATAGTTTAACAAAACATATTATTTATGTTTACTTGCTATTTTTTAAATGTACTTTTTAAAAGGTTTTAAAATTCATTAGCATTTAAAATTCAATTTCTGGCCCATTAATAATGAAATTTGTAAGATACTTTTGAAAATCACATCAGCTTCAATATATAAATAATTACATCAACAAGAAAACATTTTAACTTGGAAAAACATCTTCACAAAGTGTAGCTTGGGAAAAAATATTAATTAAGCAAACATGTTCAACTTATGTAAATTGATGAATTAAACTACACATTTGGATTGCAATAAATTAATAGAATTACTCCCAGTTATATTCTTTCATTAGGTCCCAGTGAGAAATGAACATTTTGCAAAGAAAATGGTGAAGTGTAGGAGGTTGTGTTAGTTTGTGTTGAAGTGTGGGAGGTTTAACAAATTAAGTCTTCTACCTTTGCAGCTAGCTAAATTGGGAATGAAGTTGATGCATTGGAATACAATGAGGTGAAGCAATGATTTAGGTGAATGTGCTAACATTTGTCCTTTGTCTGCCTTCGTAATATGCACATTAGTGATTGTACATGTTTAAAAAAGCATATTTTAGCAGAATAAATTGCAATATTCATTTTTCTTTCTCACTCACCTCTCCCATGTGCCATCTTTTATATCTACATGTTAGCTTATTTTGATTTTTCTTAGATGCTATACATTAATTTCCTGCTCACTTCCATTGCTAATGGTTTAGAGATTTCTTTCAGAAGGATTTTTTTCCATTTTTACAGCACTAGCTGCTGAATTAGTTGGCCACTGATGACTGCCTTCTTTCTTGTGAGCTCTAGTGATCCTCACCAGGTTCCTCTGTGTAAAGGGGGTGGGATATTTGGTAAGTAATGAGATGCCATAGAATCAAAAAGCAATATATCCTATCAGAAGGAAATCTAGATGAGACTGTAAAATTGGTGAAAGGAATACAAAATGCAAGAAGAGAGAAATATATTTTCCAAACTTTTTTTTTAAAACGGAAAAGCAAAATATGTTAAAACATTGGTAAGGAAAAATATCATAATAACCAACACCACTAAGAACTCATGTATCTCACTGTATTCAGTTCTGGACTTCACAATTGAAGAAGTGTTTTGTCAAACTGGAAAAGATTCCTCAGAAGACAACTATGAAGAGTATAGGGTCTAAACAGGAACTCATCTGAGCAGGGTTATTAACAAACCCAGGCACTTTTATGTAAGTCTGTGCACCACCTTGGGCCAAATCCAAGGTGAGGTGGGCCAATTCGGCCTGCCTTGGCCCAAATCCGGAGAGGCACCAGGTTGGCCCGAGGCACACCGAAGCCAAAGTAGATTGGAACTGAAGTCTCAGGGTACTTTGGGCCAATTCAGGGCAGTGCAGGGCCAAACCCCCATACCTGCCTGGAAAATCTGGCACAAGGCTGGCCGTGAGTCCAGGGAAGTCCACTGGTCTCAATGGACTAATTTCCCCCTCCCTCTCCAGCCTCCAAGCCTCCTGGTGCTGCCAGCATCACCAGGACTTACCTGCAAACATGTCTTCCTCCTGAGAACGATTTAAAGTTATCATGGGGTGTCTTTACTTTTAATATATCTATGGCCGCAAACTGCAGCAACCATAAAGGGGAAATGGCCCACAAGGCCAACCCAAAGCACCCTGAGTCAAAATGGGGCTGTTTCGGAGGCTCCAAAGCTGCCTCCAAGGTGAGTCGGGGTGTGTGTGCACAGCCCTACTTCTATGGACAGCTGTATCCTTAGCAAATGTAATGATGATTTGTAATGTAATGATGATTTTGAAACATTCAGCCCTGTGCTGGACTGGTACCTAAAATGCAATGTGACTCCAAGAATCTGAAATAATTTTCCAGCTATGTCTAAGAGGAAAAAGTTAAGGAACTGTATATGTTTGGGAATGTTTGCAATTTGAAAAAGAAAAAGTGGGCCAGTTTAGTGCATGCCATACAAAATAGCAAAGGGAAGGGCCAAAGTTCAGTGATAGAGCATTTATTTTACTTTTGATGGAAAAGGTCCCAGGTTCAGTTTCTGGCATCTCCATAAAGACCTGGCAAAGATCTCTGTCAGTGAAGGAGATGATACTGAGCTAAATCAAAGGTGGGCAACTTCCAAGGGTGTGGAGGCAGCACTCTCTGCCTACAGCCAAAGTTGCTGTGCTACCAAATTGCTCAGGGAAGTCCCAGGGGAGGCTATTTTGCATTAAAACAAGGTGTGTGTTCCCCATGCATTTTGTATTAAATGGAAAATGCAGCCTTTTGCTGCTGCCACACCATCAAAATTCAGTGGTTTTTTGGTGGTGCAGTGGCAATTTCAGGGTGGCAGGGGCTGCAAAAAAGGATGGGGCTATATGGTGCACACCCCTGAGCTATATAGACCAGTGGATTGGATCAGGATAAAATACCTGCCTATGTTTCTAATTTGGGGCAATTGGCCTTTTAGAGCACCTCAAAGGAGCCCAAAAGTAACTTCAGTTTACATTACAAAGCACATTGTTGAAACCTGTGCCATTTTGTTTAGAAATGCGGCACAGAACATAAAAATTACAGTAGATTATTCCCTCAACCTTTTTTTTAACACCACCACTACCACCACAGGGAGGGGGCTTCACTCTCTTTTTCTGGAATGTCATGAATCTCAATTCGAATCTGGGCTGCACATGCTTATGTGAGAGTAAAAAAAAGCTATTATGCATAGCTACATACTATAGGATTAGCATAACATGTAGTTTGGCTTTAAGTATAACTAAATTTGGATTTCAACCCCATAACATTACAAGGAATAGAAGGCCTTTGTGCACCACCTTCTTTAACTGATGCAAGTTACTTAAGATGTGGATCTTGAAAACAACAGGAAGGAAAAGGCATGTGAGGAACATGGGAGGTGTTGATAGATCTTCCATTCCTCTTCTTGTTTTGATGTGTTACTTCCATATACTGTGGAGAGAGAAGAAACAAGGCTTTACTTTTAAGATGAAGAATTATGGCCTAAATATTTTTCATTATACTAATCACATTTTTTAAATAAATCATTTTTGTCATTCTAGGAGTATTGGGCAGAAATAAAAGATTCAAAGGTTCTCAGGAATAGCAATAAAAAGTGATATGTTACTTTTAACAGCACAATGAAAAGTTTTCTTATGTACTTAGTACAATGCTGGTCTAAAAGTGAAGGATAGGAGGTGAAAAGAGTAAAACATTGCTCTTTTTAGTTGAACCATGGGGAATTTCTGGAAGATTTATAGCCGTACTGGCTCATTGCTTAATCAGAAAGCAGAGATATGTTCTCAGTATGTGTTCGTTTCTCCTAATGAGACTGACTATTAACCTACCCCAAATGTTATATTTAAAGGGTTTTTTTTCTTCAAATGGGTATGAACTTCTTTCAAGCACATTCTATTTTATGTCTTCACTTCCCCATACTATTGAATTTCAGCTATTGTACAAGAATGTGCCTTCCGTTATCTGTAGATATTTCTTATATTTTTAATCATAGGAATATTTAGAATCTTTTTTGAAGATTAGTATGCCCTCTGAACATATAATGTTCCTCTTATTTATTTGTGCCTTTTTTTATTCTTTCCAAAGTGTCAGGTCATGCTGTCAGTCTCTGTTTTGAGGAATTAAGAAACAAAAAGGTTATCTGTGAAATTAAAAATGTGATCAACATGTTGTTGTCAGCTTGTAATGAAGGGCATTGAGAGGTCTACCCAGAATCATTCAACCTTTACAGAGTATTGAAATAATATTCAATCCGAAGTAAATTAATTTAAACACAATATATTCCTGTGAATACAGGCAGGCACTCTTTCCAATTGTATAAAAATAATGTGTTCAAGAATTGCAATACCATACCTTGCATCTGTGCTTGAAAAACAACCCCCCCCCCCAAAAAAAAGCAGATGAAAAGCAGTCTTCATGAATTTAAGAGAGTCATGAAGACTGTTCTCTTCCGGCAGGCCTATCCGGATGAATTTTAAAATGTTTTAATGATGAGTTTTCTCTTGTTTTTTAAAAATTTTTAACTTTGTGATGCTGTATTTTGCATTGTGTTCCCCGCCTCGATCCGTAGGGAGACGTGGGTTATAAATAATAATAATAATAATAATAATAATAATAATTGTTATTATTATTAAAAGAGGTGAGGGATGGGCAAAGTGAAACATATATTTGTTGTTTGTGGGTGAAATTTTAATAACAGGAGATAATAGCACACATATAGTTCTGTATTGCTCCTAGTTCCCATTACTTTTGTTACCTGGTAGCAATCGTTTTAAAATGTTAATTTCCAGAAAGTCATATGAACGAGGCAACAGCAAGAAGCCAGGAACTCTGTGGTGCTGTCTGTTAAGAAGGGAAAAACACACTCCCAGGATCAATGGTTCGAATTCACACATGAGGGTTTTTGAAAAAGTGATGATCATGAGCCTATCTACACTACAGCTTTAAAATGGTTTTAAATGATTTATAACAGTTTTGAGAACTTGGGGCACAGGGCACACTCCATATACAGTTTTCAAAACGTTTTCAAAGTGTTTTATCCTGCTTGGTGTAGATAGGCTCCATCACAAACACACATACAAAAATACACACATGCTCCTAATGTCACTGGCCTGGATGCCTCAAGTGGAAAAATTTTACAAAGTTTTACACAATGTTGTTGGGTGGGAAGGTCTAGGACAATAGAGGGCAGGCTGGGGAGAAGTGCACAAGAAGCTCATTCCTTGACCATCTGAAGCCTTGCCGAGGGAATGCTCTCGCCCACTGGACTAGACACTAGAGGAACACACTTCCTCTCCCATGATGACTGGGAAAAGTGAAGCACCCAGGAATGCTGGATCCAAACAAGCTTCATGAAATGACGTAGAAAACTGGTGAACTATTTACTGCACTGCACAGCGAGCTAGGGGTGAACCACTTGCTGCCACTCCCACACTGCTGTGCTTTACAGTGGGGGAATAGGTGAGCACTAGGGATGTCTGGTTTTTGTGAAATCTATCCTGCATGTGTTTCATGGATTGTATAGTGTCATTCATTCTGGCATCCATTCACAGAGAGATTTGATTCCCCCCCACAGTTATGTGGAAAAGTATGTGAATAATTCTATAAGAATGTTTGCAACAATTTACTACATTTGTATTAGTACATAACGTTTAGCGTTTTGTCCCCCACTCCATTCGGCTTTTCCCCACGTGTATTTTCTAGCAGGACATATGTCTTAGCAGAATCCTGCATATTTTCCTCTGAATGAATTTGCATAAATGTCGAGAAAGTAAAAAAAAAAAGGAAGTTTTTGGACTCCACCTGGCCTGGGGAAGCCAGTCCACAGTGGATTCCACAGGTCGGATTCTTAGAAATATGAACTCATTTTAGCCTGTCATAAATTTCTCCAGCATCCCTAATGGTTACTTCAACTGGGCATACCAGGAAACCACTTAGAGATATTTTTTTAATTGGTTAAGCAATATATAAATCTATTAAATAAATCAAAACAAATAAACATGCATGGTTCTATGGTTTGCTTTCGGGATGCTGTAGATATGCTTCCAGTGTCTCCACCATAGAAGAGAGCATGTAACAAACAGCATGTGACAAAGAAGGTATCCAAGATTGTGGTGATGTATCCCATACTGTTTGACATGGTGTTATGGCAATGCCTGTCCATTATGCCTGCAGAGCCAGGACAGGATACTTTCTAGTAGGGCTGTGCACCACTTTGGCTCCAGATTTGAATTCTGAACTGAAGCAGGCCCCCTGCTCCTTACTTAAACTTGTCATGAGTGCCCATAGCCATACAGGCTGCATAAAGGGAGTCACCATTTAAAAGGTGACTCCCTTGAAGAGGCCTGGATGGCTGCAGGTGCTCATGATGGGTCCAAGTAACAGGCAGGAGGCTTGCATGGCTTGGTGCCTGCTGAGTAGCTGCCCCTGCTTGTACCCCCACCACCACACAGGCCCCCTGCCACTCACCCGGACCCATCGTGAACGCCCACAGCCATACAGGCCTATTTAAGGGAGTCACCATTTTTAAAATTGTGTGAATTTGCCTAATTTGTGCAAATTACACAAATTGCAGCCATAATTTGCGCAAATTATGGCCATCACGAAAAGAAAATGCACGAAAAGTTCCCAGAGTTTGGGAAAAAGCCACGGCTTAGCCCATAAATGCAAGCTGAGTTGGGCATGCCGTGGAACTCTGTTGAACAGAAAGAGAGACTGATTTCCCAGCAATGGACATCCCTAATTCTTGTACACATTCCTCCTAATATACACATTTTTGGCACACAGGTTTGGCTCATATGCACATTTTTTCATAGATAGATAGATAGATAGATAGATACATTTTCCCATGAATATCCAGTTTTTGTTTGGAGAACTGCATTGCAAAACCCAGAGAAAATAGGAATACTGATGGATAACTGTAATCCTGTTCAAATACTGATTCAGGAAGGGTGAATGGTTCCTGAGTCCAGGAGATAGGCTCGTTGCCTGTTCTGGATAGGGTTTCACTCCCTCTGAAAAATCTAGTTCGTAATTTGGGGGTACTCCTGGATCCATCATTGTCACTGGCTCAGAGTCCCTTCTACCAGCTTCGGTTGGCTTGTAAGCTATGGCCTCTTCTGGACAGGGATAGCTGGGCCACAGTGGTATAGGCATTAGTAACCTCAAGACTGGATTATTGCACTGCACTCTATGTGGTGCTGCCCTTAAGACTTCCCTGGTAGCTGGAGCTAATGCAGAAAGCAATAGCTCGGCTGTTGTCAGGAGCTGTCTCTTTTCAGCATGTAACTCCTTTGCTGAGGGAATTTCACTGGCTGCATATTGGCTACCAGTCGAGGTTTAAGGTTTTGGTACTAGTGGGAAAAGCTCTAGACAACTTAGGACCAGGATACCTGAGATAACACCTTCTCTCTTACCAACCTGCCTGGTCACTGAGGTCATTGGTGGACATGTTCTTGGTGGTTCCACATGGACCTTTGGCCCAATTGGAGCCCACCAGGAGAAGAGCCTTTAGTGTGGTGTCCTCTTCCCTTTGGAACTCTCTGCTCCTGGAGCTGAGGCAGGCCCCAACTCTATGCTGCTTTCAGCTCCTCCTGAAAGCAACTCTTTTCCAGGAAGCATTACTCAACTGACCAGGCACTGTATTTATTGTTATTTTGTTTAAGTTGAACAATTTCAATTTGCTGTTCTAATCTTTCTTTTTACTGTTTTATTCACCACTCCGGAATCTATTTTAGATATAGAGCAGTATATAAATATTGTAAATAAATAAATAACAGGAAATAAAATTCAAATTATTAGCTCTAAAGGGATCAATCTGAATCTTGACCTGTTTCCATTGGAAGAATAATCTAATTAGACAATTATTCATTTTCTTTAATTGGGAAATTCTGTAGGTCTTTTTTCTTTGGTAGGTGAGACGTATTCGTACCAAACAGCCAGGTTGATTATGGTATGTTGAGGCACTCAGTTTCTTTCCATGGAAAAAAAAGTTTTTGATGCAGTAGAGTCAAGCTTACTGAGTTGGATTAGTCATGACTAACAAGTCCCTTTGTTCTTCTTCGTGGTCTCTGTGCATCACACACTATGGGCTCACGCCGGTGCCGAGCCTCATTCGGGGAAAAAAATTCTATACCCTAGACTCTTTTGCCGGGAACCCCTCCCCCCACCGTCCTATCGCGCATGCTTGGGTTCCCGCTTACCTCTGTTCTTTTTCGACCGCCGTGCTGCTTGCCTCGCGAGAGAACTTCGCTGGAGAACTGTTCGTATCTTCTCCGTGTTTCTAGTTCTTGCTTAGACTCTCTACTTCATTAGTGTAGTTTTTTTCCTCTTGTCTTTTTCTTCTTCTTCTCTTTTCCCTAAAAATTTTTTTTTTAAAAAAAATTACTTATAAAACTTTTATATCTACCTTATTTCAATCTATTTTTCTAACCTAATTCCTAGTTGTATTGGGCAGAGATGTCTCACTCTGCGCTCTTTAAGACTTGTACCTCCTGCCGCGCAAAACATACGTTGTCAGATGGACACTCATTGGGCCTCCTTTGTCTTGGGGAGACCCATATAGTGGAGACCTGCCCCCACTACTTGTGATTCTCCCGTCAGACTCGTAAGAATCGAGTTGACAGATTGCGCTCCCTACTCTGGAGTAAGGCCCTGGAGGCTGTGGATGTTCCCGCCAAGCCAGCCCCTCCTAAAATGGTGCCCGCTGAACCCCTGAGGACAGAACCAGAAGGGACGCACGTGGGGCGGTGGACCAGTCCACCTTGACACAAGGCCCCAAGGCGAAAAAGCCCAAGAAATCGGCTCCGCCTTCGACGGACCCCAGTCACAAGAAAAAGATGAAGGCAAAACACGCCGACAGGCCTAAAAAGAAATCCAGGAGTCCTCAGATGGGAAAATCTGGCTCCACAGTACCATGCTCTTCGGTACCGCCAGGACCTGCCTCGGTACCGACGTGATCTCCGGTACCGCTGACATGGTCTGCGCCGTCCCCATCGGCGTCGATCTCCTTCCCGGTCGCCAGGCCGGAGCCATCGGCCTCTCTCTCGGCTCTGACGCAACCCTCGATACCGAGCCGGCACCGCTCAACGACAACCCGCCGTGACGACTCGCAACCTCCTCCGCGACCGCTCCCCGATGCAACCGAGGGACATCGGCGCCGGCCCGACTCGCCTGGATCGTTCTCGGTCGAGAACGTGCCCATCTTTCCGGTACCATCATTACGCTCGGCACCACCACCGCACCATCGATACCAGTCACGTTCCCCGACACCGGCGAGAGATTGGGATAGATACTCTGACTGGTCCGTGCGTTCCTGGGCATCCCGACATGGGCATAGATGGTACAGACAACCGGTACCACGCCTACAACTTCAACCCTTACACCGGGAAACATCTGAGAGATGTTGGGGTGTTTTTGCCGCCGGTCCCGCCGAGGGCTCCACCATCGGCGACGGTTTCGATACCGCCACCTGAGCCGCCGATACCGACGCCACCGCCGGTACCGACAAGAACAGTTGACGTCCGACTCCGTCGTCCCCACAGTCAGTGGAGGACTACGAGTCCGATTCGTCTTCCGTGGCTTCAGCCCCGCCATCAGAGCCGTCACCCGACGGAGCAGTGGGAACTAGGAAACGAGCTTCTCCGTCCGTGGAGACCGGAAGCTTCACGAGCAGATGTTTCGGATGGCACAGTCGCTAGGCGTAGACCTCCAACAATGAGCAATGCATTGATTCCATATTTGATGTCATGTACACGGACTCGAATGCCTCTCTTGCTATACCGCTGATTCCAACGCTGCTACAGACAATCCAAGAGTTGTGGAAGAGCCCCTCCACCATGGGAGCTGTCTCCAAATGCCTGGATGCCCTCTACAAGGTCCAGGAAAAGGATGCTGGTTTCCTATTCACACACCCGAAGCCGAACTCGGTGATTGTGGAGTCTGCTCAGGGAAGGTCAACTCGAACCCATTCAGCTCCTACAGACAAGGAGGGTAGGAAACTAGATTCTGTTGGTAGGCGTATCTACTCCTCCACAGCGCTTTCCATGAAGATCACGAATTACCAGGCCATGATGGCCAGATAGCATCTGTTTTTGTGGGAGAAGATGGCCTCCCTCATCGCTTATTTGCCGGACAACAAGAAAGAATTAGCGCAGGTCTTCCAGACGGAGGCCACACGTTTGGCAAAGCAAGAGCTCACTACGTCCAGACACCAAATGGACTGTCTATCTAAAGCGATGATCGGTACAGTCTCGCTTCGGCGACACGCGTGGCTGAGGTCTGCTCACGTATCGAAGACCTTCCATTTGATGGTGACAGATTGTTCAATGCTACGACTGATGCTGCAATGGACACAATCCAGAAAGCGAAATCAACTGCCAAGAAGATGGGTTTTTACCCCACCTCCACCTCGCAACCATATTGCTTTCATCGCTGGAACAGACAACAGCCATACCCACCACGACAATTCGTTAACAGAGCACAGCGCTATCAGCAGCAGGGGCCTCCAGCTTCTATTCCACAAAAGAACACTTATCAGCAGCCCAGATTCTGTCCACAGCGTAGCAGACATGATCAATCACAGTAACAGCGCCTTTGACTGCACCCAGGACTCCATTCTCACACCACAATTTGGCGCCCGTCTGACACATTTTTACCACACCTGGGAGAAAATCACTTCGGACAAATGGGTATTAGACATTATAAGAAGCGGATACCGTATCAAGTTTTTCTCTCGACCCCCCTCCCCCGGTCTACCACAAGTCACCCCCCCCATCCAGTGCACTGCTGAAGGAAGTATCCAGCCTTCTGCAAAAGGGAGCCATTACTCCTGTCCGCGAGTCGGAACTTCTAACGGGTTTCTACTCACGCTATTTCACTGTCCCAAAGCGAGACGGGGGCCTTCGCCTCATAATGGACCTGTGGAACCTCAACCAATTCATCATCACCAAAAAGTTCCGTATGATCACGCTAGCGATAGTGCTCCCCCTGCTGCGAAAGAACCACTGGTTCACCCTCCTGGACCTCAAGGACACGTATTTCCATATCAGCATTTATCAACCACATCAGAAATTCCTAAGGTTCACAATCGGACCCCACACGTATCAATTCAGTGTCCTCCCTTTCGGACTCAAAACAGCACCCAGAGTGTTCACAAAATGCATGAATGTGGTCTGCGCTTCCCTGAGAACGTCTGGCATAGAGATCTACCCGTACCTGGACGATTGGTTGATCGTCTCCTCTTCCAGAACCAGAGCAGAAAGGGATGTCAGGACGACAAGGCAGTTACTACACAAGCTAGGACTGCTAATAAACATGGACAAATCCATATTCGTGCCAACACAAACCTTCCAGTTTATCGGGGTCCTCCTCGTTTCCCCACAGGGAAAGGCTTTTCTCCCACCGGATTGAGCTATTGCAATACGAACACTCGCCCTGAAGGTCATACGCTCCAAACAGCTGACGGCCCTAATATTGCTGAAACTGCTGGGTCTCATGGCCTCGTCGGTCTATGTGGTCAGATGGGCGCGAATGCGCATGAGAACCGTGCAGCAATTCCTGCTAGACCACTACACCCCTACCGAGAATCCACGAACAATCAAGTTGTATCTACCCAGCGAGCTGTGAACCGACATTGCGTGGTGGACCGACTTACGCAACCTAAACAACGGCCTGCCCTTTGTGGATCCCGGCCCATCACGCCTTCTTACTTCAGACGCCTCTCTCCTCGGATGGGGGGCTCACTGTGGTCACTTGAGAGTCCAAGGAAAGTGGTCCACCAAAGAAAAAGTACTCCACATCAACTTGCTAGAGCTCCTAGCAGTACAGAAAGCGCTATATGCTTTCCAGATGCACCTCAAGAACCGCCACGTAAGAGTCATTTCCGACAATACCACCATTGTGTGATATATCAACAAGGAAGGGGGTACGCGTTCTCCTCCCCTTCTCGCTCTGACGCTAGAAATCCTTCACTGGGCAGTCCAGCAAGGCATCTGCCTCTCAGCTGTACACATAGCAGGGATGGAGAACATCCAGGCGGACACCCTCAGCAGACAGTTCCAGAACACACACGAATGGGAGCTCTGCCCAACAGTTCTCGACCTCCTATTTCACCGGTGGGGAACTCCCCTCTTGGACTTGTTTGCGACCCAAGACAATGCTGTCTGCAACGCCTTCTGCTCCAGAGCAGGGGTGGGCAGCTCATCTCTGGGAGATGCCTTCAACATGCACTGGCCGAAAGGGCTCCTCTATGCCTTCCCCCCCTTTCCGTTGGTGGCCAAAGTACTCACAAAACTCTCCTGTTACCAAACCAACGCCATCCTGATAGCACTGTGGTGGCCACGACAAGCGTGGTTCACGCCCTTACTAAAACTGACCAGGGGCAAGTATTGGCATCTGCCCCTACAGCCAGACCTGCTCTCCAAGGATCAGGGCCTAGTTCAACACCCGGACCTCCAGCAGCTACGACTAACCACGTGGCGCATATGACCAGATGGCAGGATCTAGATTTGCCCACGCCGATCCAGACCGTCCTGCGGGAAGCATGACGACCGGCCACGAGAGCCTCTTACGAGAGCAAATGGCACCGATTTTCATCCTTTATTATAGATAAGGGCAGCGATCCAAAGACTTGCCCAATTCAGGATGTTCTTCTTTTTTTACACTCTCTTCACGAGAAAGGTCTGAAGGTTTCCTCGCTCAGGGTCCATCCAGCTGCCATTTCTGTCAACCATGACTTAGTACAACAGTTTTCGGTTTTTTCTCACCCGTTGACTAAGTGCTTCCTCAAAGGGCTGCGTAATATTCATCCACCAATTCGACCACTAGTACCACAGTGGAGCCTCTCTGTGGTACTGGCGGCACTAAGTGCAAAGCCCTTCGAGCCCCTGGCTACTATTGACATTAGACTTTTGACACTAAAAGTGGCTTTTCTGGTCGCCATCACGTCGGCACGACGAAGCTCAGAGCTCTGTGCCCTCCTAGTGGACCCACCCCACACTCAGTTTTTCAGTGACAGAGTTGTCCTTAGATCCGACCCGTCCTTTCTTCCCAAAGTGGTGTCTTCTTTCCATCTAAATCAGGATATCGTACTACCTACTTTCTTCAGCTCCCCAGCAGACCCGCTTAGTACTAAGCTCCACTCGCTGGATGTGCAACGGGCTCTCGCTTTCTACAAGTCGAGAACAGCTGCTTTTTGTAAATTGAACAAGCTGTTTGTCTGCTATGGCGGTAAAGATAAGGGCCAGCCTGTGTCTGCGCAAAGGCTTGCACGGTGGATCACTCAGACTATCACGTTGGCCTACCAGCTAGCCGGTAAAGAGGCACCAGATGCATTGAAGGCTCACTCTACCAGAGTGCTGTCCACATCTACTGCTGTAAGCCGTGGTGTCTCCATCCCGGATGTGTGCAGAGCTGCAACCTGGTCGAATGCCTCGACCTTTGCTACACACTATAACTTGGATGTTAGAGCCAGAAAGGACTCATCCTTTGGTCGTGCTGTGCTCTCCACGATTCTTCAGTGATGGGCAGCGGGCCAACCCACCTCTGGTAAGTGATTGCTGATTAATCGCCCGTAGTGTGTGATGCACAGAGACCACGAAGAAGAAATGCAGGTTGCTTACCTGTAACCGTAGTTCTTCGAGTGGACATCTGTGCATTCACACAACCCTCCCGCTGTCCCCTCTTGGCCTCGCTGTTTATGCCAGGTCATAGAGAGTACTATTGCGCATGCATATTAAATAATTTTTTTCTATGCTTTTAACTATTGTTTTCACTATCTCGTTCGCGAGGCAATTACGGTCTCATAGAACTGAGGTAAGCGGGAACCCGAGCATGCGCGATAGGACGGTGGGGGGAGGGGTTCCCGCCAAAAGAGTCTAGGCTATAGAATTTTTTTTCCCGAACAAGGTTCGGCGCCGGCGCAAGCCATAGTGTGTGAATGCACAGATGACCACTCGAAGAACTACAGTTACAGGTAAGCAACCTGCATTTCTGAATGGGTTATCTACTCTAATTATGACTAAGTCTTGCTTGATTCAACCTGTTATATTTTGAACAATTTGCTTTTATTACAGCTTCTCCTCTTTGATTATGATGTGAAAGCATGGTTTGTTTTAATGTCTGAACCATGGTTTGTTTGAGGCCACCAAACTCAGTCGTGCAAGATGCAAAGCCAAGTGAATTCTGAGGTATGTTATGGGAAGGACTAGGAAGTTGTGAGAACTCAGTTTCTACCTTGAAATGCCCTGTTAGGCAATACCATTTTCCCAAATGTCAGTTATTAATTAATGGTTATCATAACATAACAATGACATGTTACATTTAATTGAAGAGTCATACACAAGACCTAGGAATCTCTTCAAAGGTTTAAACGTTAAGACCCTCTTTCTGTGGAAGCACTTTAGTACTGCATGTCAGTCCTTTTGTCTTCTGAGGTAATGACTTGAATCTTATTCAGGGAGTGTCACCCAGTGCATAATTATCTTTGCGCTACTATTCAAAAACAGAATGTGGTTGATTTCGTTTAACTTGACAGCCATGTTTCTTTGGCTCAATAAATGTTATCAGGAATTCTTTGGCTGCTCCTATTGCATCAGCTTTAATTAGTTTTTGATTGCTGTTAATTTCACAGCCTTTCTGTTTAATAAATTGCATCAAAAATGCTTTAGTTTTTGTTGCATCAACTTTAATTAGTTTTATGCATTGCTTACTTGATTTTACTTGGTCTTTTTGAAGAAACATGCCCCTCTCCCTTCCCCAGTGTCTTCCCCTGTAATACACCCATGATGTATCTTGCGTTGATGAATGGAGCTAATTGAGTCCTTCTCTTATGATACCATTTCTATCTGCTCAGTGTTGATCTTTCATACTTTAAACACACTAAAATCAGGATTACAGCCAATAGAAGGGACAATTGCATGAGACCAATTAAAGACATGGGTGGTCAAATGGCTGTAGCGAATCACAGAGATTTTGTAATAACAGGTATAGAAAAATGACAAGGCTAAGACTGAGAAAAGATCAGATTCTGAGATATGAATTCACATCACTTTGTAGGAGATAGCATTAGGGTTGCTAGTCAACCTCTTCTTGATGGAGGTTCTCTACATTTTTGAACAAGGCATGACGGATAAGTGTGCATGTTTTTTTCATTTGCAGTACCTGCATTAGGTACCTGTTCAGTTTACACATGCTCTGTTTATCTGAGGGTGCAATATTTTAATATTGTGGACAGCAGAGAGGTTTTATTATATTCAGTGTTATATGAATGCCACAAATAAATAAATAAAAATCCTATACCTCAGTTACACTGGCTGAGGGACTAAAGTAGCAGTGTGGAACCTCTGGCCTGTGTGCCAGATGTCACCCAGCAGGTGTTCCCATATGGCACACCAAAACCCTGCCTCATCACTGAAGCCCTACCCTCCTGGAAAGGCACAGGGAGAGGGGAAGCTGGCTCCTTCAGGTGCTGCCACCTGGAGGTACCTGGAGTGCTTTGAAGCTGCAGCTCCCAAAGGCTTCCCTTGCCCATTGTCTTTCCTAAAGGAAGCCAGCTCCACCTCAAGGTGGCATATCCTTGGGAGACCATGGGGCGAGAGATTATGGGGAGGGGAGTTTTTGGTGTCAGACCTGAACAGTCCTAAGTATATTTTTTTCAAATTCCTAAGTGGCCTCAATAATGATTAAACACTTGGACAACTAAGTGACTAGATTGTTTTTAGGCAAGTAAAATATTTATTTGCAGTAAAACTGTTTGCAAGTCTTTTGGGTTTTTCCTCCATTGCATAATGTATTTGGGGTCAGACCCCCATGGGTTTTCATATGTTGTTGGACTACAATTCCACTATCCCAATCCATGATGGTCAATGGTCAGAATTTATGTGAGTTGTAACTTCAGACTTTGGGGAACCAAGCTTGGGAATCACTGAATTAGAGTGACTAATTTCTACTTTTGATCTGTCTGACTATACATCCTTCCCTTTCTCTAGTCCACAAACTGCTCTGTTACCCACAGAAATAGGAAGACAATGAATGCCCAGGTGCTTTAGGCTGAGATTCAGCCAAAGCTGAAGTAGTAAAAACTGACAGAGGCATTGTTGGTTCTAGCATTTTAATTCTACAAAAAAGGAATTAAGGATGGCAGGAATGCTTGCATTATAAAATGTCTATCCTGCTGACCCGCCACTAAATCAACCAGTTAAATGTTGTGATATAAAATGGGTGCATGAGTGTTTTTCCTACCTATGAAGCTTAACATTTCTGGGCACTTGAAAGATACAGATAACAAATTGCTTGCTACCAAACCACATTCTATTTAGTTAAACATTCCACAGATGACACATGCTGTGGGGTGTGTTAACATTAGCATAACATATGTATGGCAGCTTATATCAGTGTTAAAAGCAACATCTTATTTCCCCACGTTCAATCTGATTAGACAACAAAACATATTTTAATGAATTCTTTAGAGGGTTCAGACCTTCAGACCCTTTTAGTTTCTTGCACAGAAATGTGCATTATAAGTAAGTGTAAAATTAAATTAAATGTGCAGTTACAAATATAATTCTCTTCTTGAAAACATATACACATCTCTTGATTCAATTACAATTCATGTCATCCTGTGGAATGACTAATATTTTGAATATCTTGGCTTTCAAAATATGAGTAGCAAAGGCAGTACAATATTTTTCTTTCTTTCATAGTGTTTAGGTATCTCACTGCACAATTCTGTACATGTCTATTGAAAAGTAAGCTTTGTTGAGTTCAACAAGTTGAGTTTTGTTGAATTCAACAAGTTCTCAGGAAAATGAATATAGAATTGCAGCAACAAGTTCTCAGGAAAATGAATATAGAATTGCAGCCTCCGTATCTTAAGTTAATAGTTAATTTAGAGTGCTTGTTAGTAGCAATTTATAGGTTATTTAAAGTGTATGTTTTGCACAGAGTTTTATATATTAAAATGTTTGCATTCTACCCCAAAAGTGGCTAACAATAATCCAGTAATAAAACAATTAAAATACAAAACAAGCAATTCAGGCTAATTGATTACATGCCACAATTTTATTTTAGAGTGGAATGGAAAACAAACAAATAGGACTAAAAAAACCCTAAAAAGAAAGGATAACACCTTAAAATTAGAATACCCCCAAAAGATTTCTGAAACAGTACAGCCGTATTCTGGCATAATGCAAACAAATATGGGGCAAAACAAACTTGTCATAGAAAGGATTTCCAAAGACTTAGTGCCACAGTTGTAAAGGCCTGTCCCAGGCAATCCTCGACTGTAGGGGCACGAGAACAACAATTGTAAGCTACCAGTAGATAAGTCACTCACAGTCGGTCCCCTTTGCCTCTAGCCAGATTGTACTGTGCAGTGGAGCCCAGTGCCTCTTACTCATTAGTGATCCTGCCCTCGTGATGCTGCTATCTATTATTTATATAATACACATACCATATACACACTTCCACCTAGTCATCCTACTGCCCCCAGCTGCATCATAGCCCACAACAGGCACCACATGTGCATTGCAAAGGCACTCAGAAACAGGAGTTGTAAAGGGGATCAAGAGCGTTGTGACACTTGCTGGGAAGCCCCAGCAAGATGGTTCGGAAACTTCAACTGGTGCAGAATGTGGCTGCCCGAGTACTCATAGGGGTGAGGCAGTTTGATCATGTAATGCCTATATTGCGCCAGCTGCCCAATTCGAAGTGCTGGTTTTGACCTTTAAAGCTCTAAACGGTTTGGGACCTAGTTACTTGAAGGACTGCCTTCAGCCAAATCAACTTGCCCACACCTTAAGATAAGAAAGAGAGGCCCTTCTCATTTGCCCACCTGTAAGAGCAATTAGGTGAGTGTCCACCTGGGAGAGGGCCTTCTCTGCAGTGTCCCCAAACTTCTGGAACAAACTTCCATTAGTGGTCCACCATGCACCATCCTTGCAGGCTTTCAAGAAGACCTTAAAGACATTTTACTTTACCATGGCCTTCCCATGATGTATACTGTTATTGCTGCTATTGTTGTTCCTGCTTATTTTATTGTTTTAATTGCTATTTTATTGTGAACATGCTTTTATTGCTTTTAATATTTCATGCATTTTTTTGTAGTAAGCCACAACAAGAAATATTTTAAATAAATAAATTTTGGCTAGCAGGCAGGTGGGCAGGTGAACTGTGGGACCAGGCACAAGAACCAAACAAAATAAAAAAGAAAGGGGGAATGACAACAATGAGGAGGAGAAGCGAATCAGATGGAGGAGTATTGGAGCTTTGGTTCTCCTCTCCTCCCTTCTCATCTGCTGAACAGGTCAGAAGGGCAATGTCTGGGCCTCAGCCTTTCATCTCTTCACTCTCCACATTAAAGCACCTGGTAGATGGGAACATAGATGAGAACTTTGGTAGCTGGTGTGATGGAGATTTTGTTGGGATGGAGATTTTGTTGAGATCACACACCGTGCATCTTATTGAGCCATATGAGGTGATATGGGACAACAGTCTCCTTTCACTTCCTAATAAATTCTGAGCCACTGAAGCTCATACAGTGAAATCTATTTTTCATTTGAAAATGGAGTCAGGAGTTAAAAAAGGGCAAGTCTATGCATATCACCCAGAAGTAAATCCCCCTGTGTTCAATTGGGCTTACTCTCATTTAAGAGAGGAGGGGAAAGAAACAAGAGCAAGCTAATGCATTATTACTCTGAAGTAAATCCTGTAAGTGATGTGGGGAGGTAATTTTAGACTTCTTTATTTCTCATTGTGAATTAACTTATTCTTCTCTAATACTTTTTGTTTTATTATTGTCCCTCTTTTTCATGAAAAAAAAATCTGAAAATAAGTTCTACCAAATGGTTAAGGTTCAAGGGATTATGCTTTGGGACTCATTTCCCATGTACTGGTTACCCCTAACAACAATAAATAACCAGCAATCCTGACCCAGTCTATAAGTGTATATTATAATAATAATAATAATAATAATAATAATAATGTTGATTATAACTCTTTTTTGATCTATTAGTCTTTGTTCTGTTACAGTGTCCATTAGGTGGGGGTAGATTTCCATAAATAGTCTGTGAAGTTCTGTTTGGTATCCTGATGCTATTGTTTCGAGTTGTGTGCTTTTATAGTAACAACACATTTCATCTGACCAAGCTATGTGTTGCCATGGGTGTCCCGCCTTGGTGCTTGTCTGTGGAACAGGCAAAACATGTCTGGGGGGGTTGGGGTGATTGTGCTTTTCCTTGTTCATTGCCTGTTAGTTTCTGTTTTGTCGCTGTTAGTTTCGTGCGGCGTTCTCAGCCTTGACAATTCCCATTCGAGGCTTTTTTTCTGCTTTCTGGAACCATTTTTTCACACTAGCAGGGTGGTTAGCCCTGACTAGTGGTGGTTGGCTAGGATCTGTGGGTGTGCCATGCCCATGTAACGCCTTGTGGGGTTACCCCTTGCAGGTAGATCAAAAAATGTTATAATCAACATGTTACATGATGTGCTTTCATTAGACCCGTGTACAAACTTACACACGTTCTAATGAGACCTACACACCCACTTATAAGGAATCTTTAGACATTGGCAATAGAGTGTCTCTGGCTAAGTAAGGTGATTTTTACCCAAAGAAATCCACACCATTGAAGAGGATGACACCACCATGACATATTTATTGAGGTTCAAACAGATTCAAATGCACAAGCTAGTTTTGGGGGAATTAGCTGAGCAAATGGAAGTTTAAAAGTAGTTTTAAGACTGTGAGAAGGAGTCTTCTTGAGACTTCGAGCATACGCACACACACAGCAGGGGAAAGAGGGGAGGGAATCTCTAACCTTTCCCTGGGCTGAAGCCATTTCCTGTAGACAGCAACTAGTGTGTGTTGCAGCTCTTGGTCTCAGTGAAGAAGAAAGAAGGGGCACGAGCCTTTCCTCTGGGAGGAGAGACTCACCAATTTCAGCAGCAGTGTGGCACCTTACCCCTGGGGTGGGGGTAAGGCACCCAGTGTTTTCAGCAGCATGGTCCCATGCCTCTGGAAAGAGGAGGCCTCTGACTCTCAAAATCTGAGGGGTTTTGTACAATTTTGGAGAAAAGCAGTGACATCACTGCTCATAAGTACTGGAAGTTAGGGATGTGTATCGTATCGTTAAAATGTCCGAACACGATACAATATGGTCTTTATCGTACATACAATTAATGATAATGATACAATAGGCAATCACACGATAATTATCGGAGAAAATAGAAATCATCCGATAATTATCGGAATGTTATCATATTATCGGAAGGCTGTTTTTCATTTGGGGCTACATGGACGGAGCTAGAAGGTGGGGTGTGTTTGCTGAGACTGACAGATTCAGTGACCAATCGTGAAGCAAGGATTCTAGCAGGGTCCAATCAAAATGTTGGAGGAGGTCTGAGTATAAAACCCCCACCCTTGGGTTTTCCATCTTTGTTGGGAGTAGGAGTTGAAGGAGAAGGGTGGATTTTGGAGGAGGTCTGTGCGTTTTACTTATAGTTACTACTGATTTAGGTGGTGATTATAGATTCTTCGAGTATATTTTTCTTCTTGCAGCTTTCTTTCTGTTTCCCTCTGTGTCTCAGGTTCATTCCTTGTATGTGTGCTGCTTCTTGGTTTGATTGAGGGTTAGGTTAGCATGACTGGGGGGTTCTGTGAGTGAGTGTGTTGTTATTCCCTTCCCTGTTTTCGTGTTATAAAAAAAATAATTTTAAATTCTCTCTCTCTCTCTCTCTCTCTCTCTCTCTCGTGTGTGTGTGTGTGTGTGTGTGTGTGTGTCTGCCTGCTTGATTGGCTGTGAGGGTGCTGGTGTGTCCTGTAGACTGCTACACAGGAGCACTACACATATACAATCTGTGGCCAAAGCAGCACACAAATTCAAAAAGTGTGGGCAAAGCATACATTTTTATTTGCCACAATGGGACATGGCTCTAAGGCATGCCTGGGGTGAGGTGGCTCTGTTTCTGCATCAAGGAAATATGCTGTTGCTGCTGGGGGACAGTTCTGGGGTGGCTGTCTCTCCCCCGTTAAATTAACTTAAGGACTAGCTCTTTAAAAATGAGGATTTCTCAGCAGCAGCATGGAGTGAATTACCACCAGAAAAAAACAGTGTATGTGTTGTTGAGAGCTTTCTTCTGAATAACAGCTGCAGCTGTGCGTCTGAAATTGGGCACAGATGAGTCCCCTCAAGGCCATCTGTGAGATGCCCATGAGGATGACGTCTCTTGAAAAAGGACCACTTATGCCACCTGAAACATTGGATTCTTCTTCGTGGCCTCTGTGCATCACACATATGGGCTTGCGCCGGCACCGAGCCTCATTCGGGAAAGTTCCATAGCTTAGACTTTTGGCGGGAACCCCTCCCCCCACCGTCCTATTGCGCATGCTTGGACAACAACCAGTTGTCCAAGTATCCCTACTTGGACAACTGGTTAATAGTGTCCCATTCTCAGCCCCAAGCCGTCAAGGATGTGACCATTGTAAAAACCCTTCTACTGAGTCTGGGTCTACAGATAAACATGGAAAAATCAGTTTTTCAGCCTACCCAAACCATTCAGTTTATTGGAGTTCTCCTAGACTCTCCCTTAGGGAAAGCATTTCTTCCAAGAGACAGGGCGATCACCGTTCAGAAATTGGCGTTACACATTCTGGAATCAAAGCGAATCAAGGCTTTCACTTTACAAAGGCTGCTGGGCCTCATGGCTGCTTCTGTGTATGTGGTCAGATGGGTGAGACTGCACATGAGACCACTGCAACAATTCCTCCTGCACAATTTCAACCTTTCCATGAACCCAAGAAAGGTCAAAATGGTGATACCCACAGACTTGCGTCCGGCTTATCAGGTGGTGGGCAAACCTTCACAACCTAGTGCAAGGTCTACCCTTTGTAGATCCAGGCCCAACGCGCTTTCTCACTACAGATGTGTCCTTAGTGGTGTGGGGAGCCCACTGCGATACTCTTGTGATCCAGGAAAAATGGTCATCCCTCGAAAGAACCTACCATATCAACAGGCTGGAGCTCCTGGCAGTGAAAAAAGCCCTGTATGCTTTCGAAAAATATCTCAAGGGGCATCATGTTCGAATCGTATCAGACAATACCACAGTTGTTTAGTACCTGAACAAGGAAGGAGGCACAATCTCTCCTCTTCTTCTCCAACTTACCTTAGACATCCTTTGTTGGTCGATCCCAAACAATATCCGCCTCTCCGCTATACATATTGCAGGAACAGACAATGTCCAGGTAGACGAACTCAGTTGCAACTTTCAGGACACCCACGAGTGGGAGTTGTTGCCTGTAGTGTTACGCCGCTTGTTCGCTCGATGGGGCAAACCAGTCATAGATCTCTTCGCCACTCCAGACAATGCTGTCTGCGACGCGTTCTGCACAAGAGCAGGGATAGGTCAGTCATCCCTAGGGGATGTGTTCAGTTTGACTTGGGGGATGGGCCTAGCATACACCTTCCCTCCATTCCCTCTGATTGCCAAGGTGGTAACGAAGCTATCTCGGAACCAGACAGATGCCATACTGATAGCTCCTTGGTGGCCACAACAGGCTTGGTTCACCCCGCTCCTCAATCTAGCCAACAGAGTGACGTGGCACCTTCCACTTCTACCAGATCTAATCTCCAAGAACCACGGCTTAGTTCTCCATCCAGACCTAAGACAACTATGGCTGACGGCATGGAGAATCCGGCCAGATGGCAGGACTTAGATCTACCTCACGCAGTAAAAACCATTCTATGGGAGGCGAGAAAGCCTTCAACTAGAGCCTCTTATGAGAGGAAATGGAACAAATTTGTTCAATTTGCTGCCACCAAAGGGTTTACTCCTAGGTCATGCCCTATTCAGGATGTTCTAGTTTTTCTTCATTCTCTCTACGAAGCTGGCCTGAAACAGTATCTATTAAAGTTTATTTAGCAGCTATCTCTGTTAACCATGATTTGGTCTGCAATTTCTCTGTCTTTACTCACCCATTGTCTAAATGTTTTCTAAAAGGTCTACGCAACATTCATCCTCCGTTTCGTTCAGTTCCTCAATGGAGCCTCTCTGTTGTATTAGCAGCATTGACTGCAAAGCCATTTGAACCGTTGGCTACTATTGACATGAGACTGTTGACGTTTAAAATTGCATTTTTGGTCGCTATTACCTCTGCAAGAAGAGCCTTGGAACTTTGTGCCCTTCTTTTTGACCCCCCTGATACTCAGTTTTTTCGAGATAAGGTAGTTTTAAGACCTGGTCCGTCTTTTCTTCCAAAAGTTGTGTCCGAGTTTCATGTTAATCAGGACATTGTGTTACCTACCTTTTTTCAAGCATCCTCGGACCCTCTGAGTTCCAAGCTCCATTCGTTGGATGTAAGACGTGCACTAGCTTTCTACAAGTCCAGATCGAGCAGATTTCGTAAATCGAACCAATTGTCCACCCTATGGTGGAAAGAAGAAAGGGCAATCAGTTTCAGCTCAAAGATTCGCTCGATGGATTGTGCAAACTATTTCGTTAGCTTACCAGCTAGCAGGGAAAGAGCCACCAGACTCTTTGAAGGCACATTCTACTCAGGCACTGTCTACCTCCACTGCGTTAAACCGTGGAGTTGCCATTCTGGATTTGTGTAGGGCTGCTACTTGGTCCAATAATTCCACCTTTATCACCCATTATATGTTGGATGTCAGAGCCAGGAAAGACTGTACTTTTGGTTGAGCTGTGCTCTCATCGGTTCTTCAGTGATATTCCAGCGAGCCTACCCTCCTCCGGTAAGTTTTTGCTGGTTACTCGCCCATATGTGTGATGCACAGAGGCCACAAAGAAGAAATGCAGGTTGCTTACCTGTAACTGTAGTTCTTCAAGTGGTCATCAAGTGGTCTTCAAGTGGTTCTTCAAGTTCTTCAAGTGGTTCTTCAAGTTCTTCAAGTGGTTCTTCAGGTTCTTCAAGTGGTTCTTCAAGTGGTCACCCACTGTCCCCTCTTGGCATCGCTGTAGTCAGCTTGGTCTAGAGAATGCTTGTTGTGCATGCAAACTATTATTTTTACATTTCCTTTGTAAATATCATATCTCGTTCGCGAGGCAAATCGGTCTCATAGAACTGAGGTAGGCGGGAACCCGAGCATGCGCAATAGGACGGTGGGGGGAGGGGTTCCTGCCAAAAGTCTACGCTATGGAAGTTTCCCGAATGAGGCTCGGCACCGGCATGAGCCCATATGTGTCACTGCACAGATGACCACTCGAAGAACTACAGTTACAGGTAAGCAACCTGCATTTTTGACAACTTACTTCCAAGTAACGCTTGCATCGATTGTCCTGTAATTTAGCACACATGACTAGCAACACTCAGTCTGCACTATGACCAAGTTTTGAACCTGCAACTTGGAAAATTAAGAAGTTTTAGGCCTTTCTGACTCTAAAATCAACTCTATAGGGCAAAATGTAGAAACGATATCATATCGGATTTCCGATAATTATCGGAAATATGATACGATACAGTTAACCTACAATATTATTGGAGATGATAATTTTTTTGGTCCGAAATTCACATAACGATACAATTCGATATTTTCGGGCATGCACATCCCTACTGGAAGTGATGCTACTTGCCATGGGAAGAGACTGAGCTGGCCTTTCATTTCAGATACAAAAGAAAGTACTTGGGGGTGATATCTGCACTTGCTGGAAACAAAAGTCTTGCCAGAAACAAAAGTCTTACTATTTCTATTCTTTTAACAAAAGGTGACCATAGATACTAACGACTGTCTTAAAGACAGGTGTCCAAGCTGGAGTTCAACAGTAGGAACACATTGCAGGTGCATGACCAGCTTACCATCACTCTTGCCATTCAGCATTCATATTCTGATCAATTTCACTCCCATCTTTGCCTCTGAGGGATGATTTTAGGAGGTGTATTAAAACTAAATTGTCTGATCTAGCCTTACCTGATCGCTCTTAGCCCCATTCCTGTGCTTTTGTCTTATCTCTGCTGGAGGTGGGGGATGAAGACACCTTGGCTTTTTGGCTGCTTCAAAATGGAGTCAGTACTGCTCACTCACAAGGTAACTACTTGGTAACAACTGGCAGTTAGAAGCAAAAGGATCATGATGTTAGCAGCCTGAGCTACTGGTCTTTGGCCCTTTCCACACCAGGCTTTTTGCCTGGGATGGCCCACGGCTGCTCCCTGTGTGCCGATGGTGTGTGTTAGATACTTCCACGATCGCCCTCCCTCCCTCCCTCCCTCCCTTCCTTCTCCCTCTACACCTCTATGGTATAGAAAGGGCTTAATTTGCAACTGAAATCCTTTGATCTGTGTGTCCTCTATTGTAACCTAATCATAGGAACAAAGGAAGCTGCCTTATACTGATTCAAATCCATGTAGCCTGGTATTGTTGACACTGGCTGGCAGTTGCTCTACAGGGTTTCTGGCAGGATTCCTAGCCCTACCTGGAGAATCTGGAAATTGAACCTGGGACCTTCTGCAGGCAAACCATGTGCTGATCTATGGACCTTTCCCATCCTGCAATATGCTAAATTTGGGAACTCTGCACACATGCAAATGCCTTCCTGCTCTTCATATCTGCCCTAATCAAGCAGTCCGTGAGAAATCTAGAGCCTTCATTGGAAACATGTTCCAATACTGAAATATCTTCACTTTAAGATGGATCAGGAGGTTAAAGCACAACCTGGGTGCCCCTTGCCATACTTCTTTTGTTCTGACTACCTCTACTTAATTGTTTCTCAGAGGCATGGCTTATGTAATTCTTAATCATCTAGCCTTAATTCAATCAAGTATCCAGCAATCCAGGTTAAGGTTTCCTTTCATTCCTCAGAGTCAAGCTATTGATTATTTTGTTCTACCCTATCCTGAGTCTGTCTAAAGTAGTTTCCCCTTTGTGCTCCCAGTTTGGAGTCTATAAACTGTCCTTAAGTTTGAGCATCCAGTACACTTTTGGAGTGTGGAACCTAGTGTGGGCAAACTCTCTTTTGACGCAGTTCCAAATCTGCTCAGGGTTCATTCAGCTCACATCCCTTTCCTCATGGTCCTACACTACTCATATGTCTAACCCACATTTCCAGGAAAAGAGTTCCTCTCCTTTCACTTGAACCACCTTGCTGTCTTGTATGCCCAAATAGACCTTCACCCATGCAGCTTTATACCTGGCTTCCATTGCTTTGATGAGTTGTGGACACGTAAACACAGTATGTATTTTTTCCTTCAGTGGAAAAGTTTGGAACATAGAGCATTTCAGGGTATTGAGCCAAGCACAACCCCCTCCCTGCTGCACACATAACTAGCTTGGGATGCTTTAAACTGGATTCCTGCACTGAGTTGGACTTGATGGACTAAATGGTGACTTCCAACTTTATGATTCTATGATTGCCTCCCTTGCCTCCTTCACTTAAGCTTCCTTGCCTCTTTACATGTTTGTTATTTTCCTTGGAGTAGTCTGGATCCTAGAGGAGACCATGATCTATGGCTCTCCAGTCCAAATTCTATTTTAGAACTGTATTCTACAACTTTTTGTGGGGCTCCAGGATCCCTTATAATGACTACAGCTGTTTAGTGACCTTATCATTGCTCAGTGCAGAACTACCTTTAGATGTAGCAGATCCAGGTGGCTGATGGCACATTGTGGACCCAATGCCATCCACACTGGGGTCATAGCTTGTGACCAGAAGCCTGTAGCCCAGAATCTGTGCCTGCTATAAGTTTCCAGCTATCCATTACTAATGAGGAATTGAGGCCCTTTTTTGTTTCTCTGAAAAAGGAACATATTCCCACTTCGACTCTATTCCTTCCTCTCCCCCCTTCAAATCTGTCTGTTCTGCCCTCACATGGCCCACCCTTGCCACTGAAACTCAAAGGATTCCCTGTTCATAGCTCCTAAAGACCTACCTTGCCATCTCCCTAATTCTCTCTCTGCTTATTTGCAAAAGTGTAACTCCTCACCTGTATCTCCTTTATCTATCACTACTATTAGGAACACTCAAATATTATCCAGTGTTAGGGGTATAATAACCAAGAATTTTGATCTTCTCTCAGACTTTGTGATAAAAAAATGACGGCTTACTATTTGATATTTGTCAGTGTGCTAATTTTCCCACGTTGTTAAAGTGCAATGTAAAACCGGTTGTGTGCACACGATGCTTCTGCAAAAATTCCCTATATTTCCAGATTTGTGGTATACATGTGTTGCTATCCCCCTCCTCTGTATGTAAAGGTGGTGGTAGCAGCTATGAACTATACATCCACTCGAGCTCCAGGTAGCTAGATGTGAAAAGTGTGTTATGACCTACTGAGCTCAACAACCTACTGAGCTCAACAAGTTTAATATGAATGTACAAAATGTGTCTGTTTATTGTTTGTTCAAAATGATGCTGTTACTCAGGTTACATTAGATTGAATAAAAACACTATAATTAATGTTCCTTAATCTGTAAAATGGAAGTACTAAAAGAGATCCAACAGCTGTCAAAATAGCAAAGAGAAAAGCAGATCTTGGACTCAGTTCAAATAGTATTTGTGAACTGACCAGAGAGAGTTTTGGTGATTGGGCATTATAGAAATCAAATCAGATCAACCAATCAATAGTATATCTCATACTAACCACAGTTTAGAATCCAAACTATGGTTTGAACTTCTAAATGCAAAAGAGATAAATCATTTTAGAGGTGCATGCTTGGTTTGGTTTTCTCTTCATTCCAGTCTAGGAATAGACTCAGTTTTAATTTCTCTCAGTTTCTCCTTTTTCCAATATTAAATTTGTGTTCTGTTTTTCCTATGCAATGGTGAGAGTTTAGTGTCTTTGGGTGCTGGTGAGGACTGGGTGACATGGTTCTACTATGGATCAAGTATTTACCAAGGCTTTGGGCAACTCAGATTTCCCAGGGAAGAATGCATAGGAATAGGACAGCATTATGGAGAGCTCAGTATGCAGGTCCATAAACTCCCTCCTTCCTTCCTAGTTCAGCAGCCTTCAAAGGCAGAATTATGGCTATATTTCAGATGTCACATCAAACTATCGTTTGTACGAGAAATGTACTATGTAATGCTATTTCAAACCATGCTTTCTTATTCTGGTTTGCTGGTTAGTCACAGAAATGGGTTTTCAAGCTAGTTAAGCTTCCTTAAACATACTTTGGGGTAATGTCTGACTTGAGCCGCTCTGTCTTTGTTAACTGTTTTGAGTTATGCAGAGTCTGAAAAATATATGTGAACCAGAAGATTGTACTTGGTCAAATAGATGGGCAGATCCAGCTATGATACTACTACTGCTACTGTTATTAATCATCATCACCATCTTCATCATCACCATCATCATGGTGATTAGTATTTATATTAAGATAAAGTGTGTGAAGTGTCTTTAGCACTATAATCTACAATTATAAAGGTGTGTATGTGTTCACCATAGTGCCAAGATCATGAAACATGCATACTAGGGGACTCTAGGGGTGTGCATTTCAGGGTTATGTTGTTTTTAAAACACATTATTTTAATTAATTTAAATGTGTCCATGTAGTTGAAGCTTCTAGTAACAGCCTCAGACACTAGAGACAGACATTCCTAATCGGAAAATAGCTTTCCTGTCTATATTGGGATGTGTGAGAATTCCATTTAGAGTGAAATCTTGGTAGGTTTTACTGGTTTGGTCCTGGCGGATTTCATTCTGCCCCCTCCCCCGGCATCGACTCTGTCTGTAGCGAGTTGATCCAATACACGGATTTCGGTTTGTTTTTTAATTGCAGTGACAATTTGTGACAATGTCCCCCCCTTTGGGTCTTTACATTTGCACAAATGGAGTTGTAATGTGCGTATATATATATATATATATATATATATATATATATGGGGGGGGGGGGTCTTTTGCAAATACACAGTTCTACAAGTCCACCTGCCTGCTATGTAGCCCAGCAGAACTATATTCCATACTTGCCAAAGAACTTGTCAGTTTCATCCTCCACTTTGGTTTTCTTGGCTCTTTGGGTCCATTCTCTAGTAAACTATATAAATGCCTAGTAGAAGTGGTAGTGACAGAGATGGCATGCAAAAGACAGAAGAGGCCCTAATCTTCTGCTCCATGATTGAGAAAGAAAGGAATCACAAAATATTTTTGGGTTGATAGAAGCCAACAAAAACTCAAAGTTTTCTTGGGCAAATCTGTACTTAAAAAGAAAGAAAAAAAGGGGGGAAGTGGGAACAGTGATCAAAGGATACATAACCATACGGGAGGAGAAAGTGGGCAGATAATAGGTGGAGGCGTGAGAAAACTTACAGTTTAGAAAATAAACAAATGGTGGGTGTTAACAGTCTTCAGCAGCTGGGCAGGAGAGCTTGTTTTCTCTCATACATACAAAGCCATAATTCCTTATTGCTATAGATCCTCCAGTATTTTACTTTGTGTTTATCAAATTTGTGCTAGAATGTTCTCAGATATTGACTATGTATTCAATTAATATCCCTCTGCTAACTTTGTGTAGAATGCTTATGTGCAAATTAACAGATTTAGGACTACAACATTTAGTTAAAGACATAAAGCTACATTCTATGCTATTGGGACAGCCCATTTTGAAATACTGATCGCTTTTAATTTTGTTTCACATCTGCAGACCTGTACATTGCAGCATTTGGCCTTGGGCTGGCGTAAGATTACTAGCAAGCCTAACATACTTAAAGGCTGTCAAAGCTGAATTAATGGAATACCTAAAGAACAAAGAAAACAAATAATGTATACAGATACTCTGAGGCTGAATGTACTGCCTGCATTGCAGTAGGCCACAAATTTAAAACACAGCCTGAAGCATAAACACGAGATATATTACCATATGTTTTAAGGTAATCAAAGGTTACTGCTAAAGCATTTAAGAATATTGTAAACCGTGAAAAGAAAGATAATACTCTTCCAAATGTTCAGGAAGAAAATGTCAATTCTAGACTCATTTCAAAAGGGGGGGAATCAGCAGTAACCACAAGGTTTGAGAAGGTTGCAGTAACCACAAGGTTTGAAAAGACTGCAGACTAAAGGCTATACATAGAAAGGTTTTGTTTTGTTTTTAATTATAACTATTTCTGATTCTCAGTTCAAACATGAGATGCAAGTGGGAAACGTGGCTAGAACCCTCTGTAACATGTCATAACCTTAACATCTATTTATGGAAAGGAACATCCTCACTCTGCCCCCTCCTACTAGAAAAGAAGAAGGCATTGATCCTTTTTTTCTGTACGGAAGTCTCCCTCAGAGTCTGCAGCTTGTTAAATGAGCCAAAGAAACTTCCATGTACATTGTAGATCAATTTCACCTTGTGCCTTACTATGGACGTGGCCTTGAACTTGAAGGCACTAACAAAACTGAGAATTTGTTTATATTATGCTATAAAATGGACAATTTGGCATTTACAAGGCACAGTAAAAGGAATGGCGTGGTGCAGTGTAATGAGCTTGTGCTTTGGAAACCAATGTTCAATATCCGCTCAACTGGAATCAGCAGATGGCCTTGGGCTGGTCACTGCTTCTCTCGTTTCCTATCTATAAAATAGTATGTTTAATAATTACCTATGCCAGAGGGGTGCTTTAAGGCCAAGAAAACAAAGACCATAAAGCACTGGGCACAGTATCACTTCTTTTTTTGTTTATATTATTCACTTATTCTATAAAGTCTAATAAAATTACTTCGCTTTCTTTCACATCCAGCATTGATCTTTTCACATAGTCTGAATATTCATTGTGCCCAAATTCATTTGGCCAGTGTTGATTCCAACATTGGTTAAATGGACTCCAATAACTCTGGAAAGTTTCTGTTGAGATATTTCTTCCTACCTGTAGATGTTTGTAAGTTGTGATCTTATTTATCAGCATCATGTTCCAGATCTTCCTTCTCCATTTATGCTAAGTTGGTGTGGTCATCGATTTCCATTTCTTTGCCAACAACATGCAAGTTGCGTTAAGATAACGCTACCATCATAGTGTGCTCCTTCCTGAACCAACCCTTTAATATTCCCAAAGCATTATTACTTCTATTACTAGGATATACCTTTGTCTTTTAGGAATTACCAGTGTGTGTACAAGATAACCCATCTAAGCTGCTGCTTCTAGTGGATACCTTATTAAAATAAGTTAATGAAAATTCTGATGCAAATCAGAATTGGGGGTGGGGAGATAGCAGATATGGAGAGGAAGGGAAGAGTATGGGGAAGGAAGGGGAAAGAGGGTTGAGATGAGTTTTTAGAGTTTGCCATCTTTTCCAATGATGCCAAAACCCTTCTTCAGATTTGGGAGAATCGGGATTTGGGTTCATCAGATGTTGAACCTGGAAACTCCTTCCTATTTAGACTTGCCCAAATAACTTACATGGCTTCTTAAAGCCCCCCTGCTCCCAACTGAGGAAAGGGTTTGAATCTTCAAACCTGCTGCCCTGTCATTTCTGTCTTTCCAGTCACCACTCTCTTCAAAGAGAACCCCAATATTTTTGCCTTCCTGCAACCTTAATCAATCAGGTTTATCTCAGAGATAGGCAAGAGTTCTTTCCTACTTGTTGTCTTCAGCAGGCAAAACAAATGTGTTACCAAATGACCTCATTTATATGTGCATGCAAACAAATGTGTTTACGTGTGGATGGTATTTTTTGCCATTTACGTACTTGTAACATGGAATAATAGCTTCAGTTGCATGATCGTTTCAGTTGTATAGACTCCATTTGTCTATTCCAGTGAACAGGAAAATCTGGCACTGAGAGATATCCAGCTCCAAGGTAGTGATGAAGCTAGAAATACCCACAGCATAGGATACCATACTATATGCATATTGCCCAAATAACAAGAGTATTAAGAATGTGGCCCTTAGCAGCTATAATTTTCCTGCATTGTAGAGTTTGAGTGAACATGAAATGTCCATAAGAGAACATATTAAACCAAAAAAAATGTTTGTTTTTGTTTATTTATTGAATACCCTATTTCTGTCAATCATGCATTTATTTTAGATGGGCAATGAAAGGGTGGGGGGAATACTAGCTTTAGCAGTGGCATGTTAAGCAGTGGCATGTTAAATAGTGACATGTTTTGCATATTGGCATAGTACCTTTTTATTAAAACAACAATGAAGTGGGAAAATGAGAACATTTGGACATTCAAATCTGAAACCTACATTTTAGAGTGAAATAGTACTAAAAGTTATATCTAAATATTAAAATTATGTTTTTAGATATTTGACTCCATTGCGATTAATGGAAGCTTCCCTCTTTTTTTTACCAATGGGGGCGAGGGAATTTGGGTGGGAAATGAAGTTTAACAGGCTCCTCTCCGATTGCTGTGCCCCTAATCTGAATTGGGTATGCATGAATTTACAGAAGAGTAAAAAAATATGCTTCAGCTACATGATTGGAGTAATGTGCATCATAGAATTGTAGCGTTCGAAGGAGCCTATAAGGCAATCGAGTCCAATCCCCTGCTCAATGGAGGAATCCATCTTAAAGTATACCTGACAGATGGCTGTCCAGCTGCATCTTAAAGCCCTCTAGTGTGGGAGAGCCCACAACCTCCCTACGTAATTGGTTCCATAGTTGTAATGCTCTAACAGTCAGGAAGTTTTTTCTGATATCCAGCTGGAATCTAGCTTCCTGTAACTTGAGCCCATTATTCTGTGTCTTGCACTCTGGGATGATCGAGAAAAGATCCTGACCCTCCTCTGTGTGACAATCTTTCCTTGAAGAGTGCTATCATGCCTCCCCTCAGTCTTCTCTTCTCCAGGCTAAACATGCCCAGTTCTTTCAATCTATCCTCATAGGGCTTTGTTTCCAGATCCCTGATCATCCTCATTGCCCTCCTCTGAACACGCTCCAGATTGTCTGCATCCTTCTTGAAATGTGGTGCCTAGAGCTGGATGCAATACTCAAGTTGAGGCCTAATCAGTGTTGAACAGAGGGGAACCAGTACCCCATGCGATTTGGAAGCCATAGTTCTATTAATGCAGTCCAAAATATCATTTGGTTTTTTTGCAGCCACATCACACTGTTGGCTCATAGTCAGCTTGTGATCTACAACAACTCCATGATCCTTCTCGTTAGATGAATTGCTGAGCCAAGTATCCCCCATTTTGTAACTGCATTTGGTTTCTTTTTTCTAGGTGTAGAACTTGGCATTTATCCCTTTTAAATTACATTTTATTGTTTTCAGCCCAGTGCTCCAGCTTATCAAGATACTTTGAAGTTTGTTTCTGTCTTCTAGGTATTAGCTATCCCACCCAATTGTGTGTCATCTGCAAATTTGATAAGCATTCCTTGCACCTCATCGTCCAAATTATTAATAAAACTCTTGAAGACCACTGGGCCCAGGACTAAGCCTTGTTGTACCCTGCTCATTACCTCCCCCCCCACTTTGAGAAGATGCCATTGATAAGCACTCTTTGAGTCCGATACTGTAGCCAACTGTGGATCCACCTAATAGTTGTTCAGTCTAGCCCACTTTTTGCTAGTTTGCTAATCAGAATGTCATGGGGCACTTTGTCAAAAGCTTTGCTGAAGTCAAGTTATGTATGTCCACAGCATTCCTACAGTCCACAAGGGAGGTTACTTGATCAAAAAATGAGATCAGATTAGTCTGGCAGGATTTGTTCTTGACAAATCCGTGCTGGTTTCTAGTAATCACTGTATTGTTGTCAAGGTGCCTAAAGACTGACTTCTTTATAACCTGCTTCAAAAAAAATCCTAGGGATTGATGTCAGCGTAACTGGCCTGTAGTTCCCAGGTTCCTCCTTTTTGCCCTTTCTGAAGATAGGGACAACATTAGCCCTTCTCCAGTTGTCCGGCACTTCATCCATCATCCATGATTTCACAAAGATAATAGAATGTGGTTCTGAGAGTTCTTCTGCCAGCTCCTATATTACTCTTGGATGCAGTTCATCACGCCCTGGAGATTTGAACTTGTTCAAAGAAATTAGCAGTTCCTTGACACTTGATCAATCTCAAGCTGTCCCTTCAGCTTGTACTTCACTTTTTCCAGGGGAGTCTGTCACGACCTCCCTTTTGAGTCTCCTTTTTACCTTTCTTTATTAAAGGATCTCAACCATGGACCAAGTCGGCATGCTGCTGCTCACTTGTTCTGTGTTTCACTGACTCTTCATGGCCCCACAGCAACCAGCCCAACACTCTGTACTCCACTCTATTCACCCTTTTACTTCACCACTGCCACCATATATGTCAATACCTTGCCTCAGGTACTTTAAGAATCCAATCCAGTTTATGAAACAAAGTAACTTTTATTTAACAATAAGTAAGTTCATGCATTCATCAATCTTGTGGTTTCATTTGTTGCAATACTTGTTTGTTACAACAGAGTATATATCCTGTAACCTTGCCTACTCTACCCACTAGTCAAATCTATCTCCTCCTAGTCCTTCTTTTCTCAAAACAATAAAACTCTGATCCTACTCTGATTCTAAACACGTCAGCAGGCAAACTCAGACTCTCTCATTCTAGTCAACTCTCCACACACAACTCTCAACTGTTTCTAACTGCTAACTGCCATTCAAACACTTGAATCTAACAGCCAATCAGCATTCACTCCAACATTCCATTCACTCCCTCCCTCTCCCAACAGTATTAACCACTTACCATCTTTACCATTCGAAGTCTAAACGATACTTACATAATAGATAAATAGCAATAAACAGTAAAACATCACAGGGTCATAGACCCACTTTTGGGAGAAAACTGAGCCAAAGTAGGAATTGAGCACTTAGAAGTTTTCTTTGTCATCTCTTATCAATTTGTCATCCTCATTGAGTAGTTGAACCACCATTTCTTTCATCTGACTTTTACTATGCAAGTACCTGAAGAAAGCTCTTTTGTTCCTTTTCGCATCCCTCGCTAGCCTCAGTGCATTCTCAGCTTTAGCCTTCCTGATGCCATTCCTGCACTTCTGTGCTACTTGTTTATACTCTTCTTTTGAAGCCTGGCCTTCCTTCTACTTCCTGTATGTGTCCTTTCTTGTTTTCAGGTCATTACTAAGCTTTTTGTGGAGCTACATTTGTTTCTTCTGTTGTCTTCTATATTTTTTCCTTGTTGGAATTGTTTGTGATTGTGCCTTTAAAATGTCCTTTTTCAAAAAACAAAACAAAAAAAACCCTCCCACCCATCTTGGACTCCTTTTCTCATTAGGGTCATTTGCCATGGAACCTTAGTTATCATTGTTCTGGCTTTATTAAAATCAGCTTTCCTAAAATCCAGAGTATGCAGATGGCTACACTCAGCTTTAGCTTCCTTTAAAATCAAGAACTCAAGTATGATGTCCTCCAGAGTTTCCGTAACCGCCACTTTATCATAGAATCATAGAATAGTAGAGTTTTAAGGGGCTTACAAGGCCACTGAGTCCAATCCCCTGATCAATGCAGGAATCTACCTTAAAGCATCCCTGACAGATGGTTGTCCAGCTGCCTCTTGAATGCCTCTAATATGGGAGAGCCCACCACCTCCCTAGGTAATTGGTTCCATTGTCGTATTGCTCTAACAGGAGGTTTTTTCCTGATGTCCAGCCGGAATCTGGTTTCCTGTAACTTGAGCCCATTATTCAGTGTCCTGCTTTCTGGGTTGATCGAGAAGAGATCCTGGCCCTCCTCTTTGTGACAACCTTTCAAGTATTTGAAGAGTGCTATCATGTCTCCCCTCTATCTTCTCTTCTCCAGGCTAAACATGCCTAGTTCTTTCAATCTCTCCAAATAGGGCTTTGTTTCCAGACCCCTAATCATCCTCGTTGCCCTCCTATGAACACGCTCCAGCTTGTCGGCATCCTTCTTGAAGTGTGGTGCCCAGAACTGGACGCAATACTCAAGATAGGGCCTAACCAGTGCCGAATAGAGGGGAACCAGTACCTCATGCGATCCACTATGTCATCTTGATGGGAGGTGAAACCTTACAGGAGGGGATATGATGAAGTTGTTTTGTTTCATTGTTTTTAAAAGGACCACTTCCTCCATCATTCACCCCCTCACTTAGCTTTCAGGCACTAAGCAAGCAGCAGCACTGGAAAGCCCCAAGGGAGGAAATCCTGGTTAAATCCTTCAGGGGCCTTTTCAGAAAGCAGAGGCTTCTGAGGAGGCTGGAAGAGCACAGGGGAACAAGACTCAAACTGTAAAATAAAGAGCACAGGTGCACACACTTTCACCACCTCTTTACAATGAGGTAAGCCAAGCCATAAAGACCTGCGCACTGAGATTTTTTTCAGAAATTTTCGCCCCTTCCCTCAATTTTCGGATGTGATTTATTGTTGTCCCTCCCCAACAAATTGTCCTAAATAGAAAAATATCACACAGCACTATAATTATATATATTATATGCTTGTAATAAAAATATGATTATATCATATATTTTGTGACATATATATTCTTACTTAGAACATTTATTTACATGTTGCTCCATGATGCTCCTATGTTGATTATGGAATTTGTTTTTTTTTGTATGTGTGTGCTGATTATTGATGAAAAATAAAAGCAGGCTGGTGATCATGTGGTTTCTAATAAATGCTTTAAAAAACTCACTAGCATTCACATTGGCAAATAATTTCAGCACCTAAGAATATAATCCACCTGTTGTTGATAATTCAATTTCCAGTGGTTTTATTTCTGTCATTATGATTTCACTCAGTAATAATTCAATGATTAATTCCATGATCCTAAGCAGACCTACCAGAAAGTAAATGACATTGAACTTAGTGAGATCTATCATAAGTAACTATGTTTAGGATTGGGATATAAGCCTGTCTCTTTTCTTGGAGTTAAGACGTTTAGCAATATCTGATGAGCCTGGGTTTGTTTTGTTTTTAGGCTTATAGCTTTTTAAAGTTATTATAGTGGTTTTAAATGTATGTGTATATTGTATGTTTTTGCTGTTTTAATTTTTGAATATTGTTTTAATTGTTTTAATCTTATGTAAACCACCCAGAGAGCTTCAGCTATGGGGCTGTATACAAATGTAACAAAATAATAAATAAATAAGACACGAAAACTGGAATTGAAAGGAATAATGTTTTTTAAGATCTTTTTGTAGGCCCGTATAATGTGTTTTCCCCCATATTCATAGTAATCAAATACTGCACAAGAACAGAATATGTCTCCCATATTTATTAGGATGTTAAAATGTCAAGGAATCAAATCCTTGTGTTGTTTAATACTATTTTCTGTATTTTGTATGAATACTAAAAGTAATGGTAATTTTGTTGTTTTTGTTTTATGGATAATTTCTGTGAAAATCATCCATTAAAGTTATTTTTTTTCTAAATTAAAACAGAGCAATGGCAGACAAGTAGCCTTAGTAATGGCACTGAATGTGGGTCTTGAGCAGTAATAATACTTGTGGTGGTGGTAGGGGTTGAAAAACATATATTTTGGCAAATTGTACTACAATTGTACAAGAAAAATACTGATTTTTGTACAACTGTGAAAATGGTCCCTTTCTGATGGACTGGCTATGGAATAACAGAAAGAGGACAAAATGGATGTCAAAGAATCTTGTTGATGAAGAAAAAGCAAGACTGTACAAGAGAGAGCTAACCGGTAATAAGGATGAAGAAGAGAGGTTAACTGGTGAATCTATAGAGATTCAAGAAAGCTGTATTAAGCTCTGAGGAATGTATGAGAAGAGAGATGTATGGAAGCTGTTCTAATAGGGGTATAGAGATTCTATATTGTAAGTGGATGTATGATTGTGAAGGAAAGGAAATATATCTCAAGGGGAGAATGTGTGTGTGTGTGTTTAATGTTTATACCACCATATACAACATAACTAAGAAATACTAAAACATAACCAGTGGAGTTACAATGAGTAAGGAAGTTGTACTTGTAACTGGGAGTAAGAATAAATGTGGCATGGATTTGGCAAGGTCTTAGCTACTAATCCTGGACAAGGTATGCTTTCAATGATTGTTCCCTCCAAGTTTGGTTGAGCTAACTTGACCTGCACCAGATAGAAAAGATTTCTCCCAGGCATTTAATTTGCCATCAGTGTTTCATATTGCATAAAAAGAGCATGTGGTTTTCTTAAAATATGATCATATTTGAAATTACTATGATAGACAAGGCACTGATAGACAAGGCACCAGCAGTAGAGACAATTAGGCAAAATAATTGGATAGTGGAAGGCTTTTAGCAGAAGGAAGGGAGGAAATGGTTTCATAGATGAATTTGTTAAATAACTTGCCCAATTATTAAATCGGATAGTTCTGAATTAGACCATGATATGCATTCTCTCTCTCTCTCTCTCTCTCTCTCACACACACACACACACACACGAGACAAAAATATAGTTTATGTGGTTTTACTATAAAGGAGAGTAACACGAACAAGTATGTGTATATGTTACCCCTGAATAACCATAAATTTTAACTTGGAAGGAGAAGTTGATCACTTCACAATTTCCAGGTGGCCCTAGAAATTACCAGTACCTGTCTTTATAGGGATTAACTTTCTTTATGCCCCTCTCCCTTTGTCCCAATACATGAAAGGAACTCCTCCCAAGCAATTGGCTTACTATCAGTGCTTCTTTCCTCAAATTATAGATGTTGGGGTTCTAGCCTTTCTGGAAGATATTTTTCTCTGAAAACCATACATTCTAAAGTTTGCTTCTGAAGCTATGTCTGACTAAGGCCTGCTCTGATCAAATGCGAGCGTGATCATATAACATGGCGGCAGTACTAACTCCTCATAAGATGGAACGGCTTTTCACATCACCTTTTCACAGAGAACAAAGTTCTCAAGAAAGAGCTTATTATGGCAGAAAATGCAATAACTGAAACCACTGGAACTAATAAATGTGTAAAGTCATGGAAGAGCTAAAAAGAGATGATGAAATTGACACTAAATACCCCAGAAGATATTGTGTGTAAACAGCACACACCCAAAACTCAACATGCCTTGAAAGTAGTGTTACCACCAGGCCAGTATTTAATCCATGTGCCTGGTTTTTTATTCGCTTAGCTGATTGCTGTCCAAGCAATGAAAAACACACCCTTCCACCCTGTAACAAATCAGCCTTGCCACAACAGCAGCACTGGGCCTTGTTATCCCCTCTTCACAAAAGAGAATCAGTGTTGTGGTTGTACTTTTCCTTTGGGTAACACTGTCATAGTCACTTCCCATCTTCTGTTGGGGAGGCATTAATGTTTGGATTCCAGAATTATATGAAACACCTGACATATCACAATAGATGGGTAGCATACATATGACCCCAGAGTTTGACAGGCTTAAGCCTTGTTTTGTATACAAGGTTCTTCATGGAGGAAGGTGCCCCCTGGCAAAAGAAAGTACCTCTTCTTAAAACACATGATCAATGTATGGAATTCTTTTCCACAAAATGTAGTGATAGACACTTGATTAAATTATTATTATTATTATTATTTATTACATTTCTGTATCGCCCCATAGCCGAAGCTCTCTGGCTGGTTTACAAAGATTAAAACATTAAAGATTAAAAATGGATATACAAAATTTAAATTCATAAAAGCGTAAAAACAGGCAACATACAAAGACAGTATACATTTAAAACAACTTTGAGACTCTGAGCCAGACCTAAAGATAGATCTGGGGTTAATTTAAAAATTCAATATATGCTGTTAAATGCCTGGGAGAAAAGTCTTGACCTGGCACTGAAAAGGTAACAATGTTGGCCCCAGGTGGGCCTCGTCGGGGAGATTATTCCATAATTGGAGGGCCACCGCTAAGAAAGCCCTCTCCCTTGTTGCCATCCTCCGAGCTTCCCTCGGAGTAGGCTCCTGGAGGAGGACCTTAGAAGTTGAGCGTAGTGTACAGGTAGGTTCATGTCGGGAGAGGCGTTCCATCAGGTATTGTGGTCTCAAGCCATGTAAGGCATTATAGGTTAAAGCCAGCCAGGCTCAGAAACATACAGGCAGCCAATGCAAGTGGGCCAGATTCTGTTTTATAAGTTCAAACCTCTTGGTCCTCATTATTAATCTGGCTGCTGCATTTTGCACAAGCTACAGCTTCTGAACCATCTTTAAAGGCTGCCCCACGTTGAGTTCATTGCAGTAATCTAACTTGAAGGTTATCTGAGCATAGACAACAGAAGCAGGTTATCTCTGTCCAGATAGGGGTGTAGCTGGGCCACCAGCCGAAGTTGGTAGAAGGCACTCCATGCCACTGAGGCCACCTGAGCCACAAGTGACAGAAATGTTTCTAGGAGAACCCCCAAATTACGAACTTGCTCCTTCAGGGGGAGTGCAACCCCATCCAGAGCAGGTTGAACCCCCTCCAGCCAGCCAGTCCCTTTATCATGGTCAGTTCACTGCTTGCTGAGGTTTAAACTTTCAGCAGCTTTTCCCCTTTGCAAGGGGGGGGGGCTATTAAGATGGTCCACCACCAGAGACTAATTGATCCGGATGAGTTCCAAAGGGCTCTGGGGAGATTTCTGGCTGACTGATGTGAAGTCCCCCACTTTCAGATCACCATCTCTATGTCCAGCTGCGAAAACCAGGTCTAGAGTTTGACCTGCTACATGTGTTGGGCCAGTGGCATGTTGGAACAGTCCCAAGGTTGTCATGGAGGCCATGAAATCCTGAGCTGCCCCGGATAAGGTGCCCTCAGAGTGAATGTTGACATCCCCCAAAACCAACAGTGTGGGGGATCTCAGCATTGCAACCGAGACCACCTTCGTCAGCTCACCTAGGGAGTCTGTTGGGCAGCGGGGTGGGCGGTACACCAACAGAATCCCTAATCTGACCTGCTGACCCAACACAAGGTGCAAACACTCCAGACCAGTAGTCACATGGACAAGGAGCCTGCAGAGGGAGATGGAGTTCCTATAGACCACAGCAAACCCCCCTCCCAGGCCCTCAGGTCTACCCTGATGCTGAGCCAAGTATCCTGGTGGGCATAACTGGGAGAAGCTGACTTCTCCCTGCTCACCCACCCAGGTCTTTGATGGAGGAGGAGAGTTTGGCAGGGTGTGTGTTGATAAAATTAATAGCAGGTCTACCAACTGCTATTATCATGATAGCTAAATAGAATAAGTTTCAGAGATAGTATGCCACTGAATTACAGTTGCTAGGGGCTAACAGAGCTAGCCACTGAGGATGTTGGAATGGAATTCACAGGTAGGCAGCCTGCAGCCATTCTCCATGCAGACCCCAGGAGCCCTGCCCACTTTTCCTTCTCTACACAGCTGGTCAGCCATCAGCTGGATAACGGGGAAAGCACCACTGTTCTAACACTGCTGTTAGCAATGGGGGAAAAGAAATCTTCATCGGGATCACAGTGGGTAGCTTAAACAAGCCTCCCTTTTGATCCCAATACAGCCAAGATTTCACTTTCCATAATGCTGCTTGGCTGTATCAGGATTGCTGGGGGTGAGGATGAGGTAGGAAGGCACTCTGTGTGTGTGTGTGTGTGTATGAGAAAATGAATGGAAGAGAGATGGATGAATTGGTGGTTGAATGGAAGAAAGATAAAAACAGATAGTACACTCATATTTGACTGTATTTTGTAAGAATGGGATAGATTTTATGGTTGTAACGGCCTTTGTGCTATATACAAATAAAAAAAATGTTGTAATATAAAGAAAGAGGGTGTCCCTCTCCACTCCTGGCTTTGGGACCACCCACCATTTGTAATATCTGGTTCCCAATGGTTGACTCTGAAAGATTTGCCTGCCACTGGACTTAGATGAACCTTTAGTCTGATCCAGCAGGCTCATATTTTGTGAGGATTCTAGCTAAATCTGCCTAAAATTATTTCTAGGCCACCTTGAATGGTGCAATCTCTACTCTCATGTAACAGCTTTTTCACAGCCTCAGGTGAAGAGCAGGAACCCTTGACAAATGAACTTAGTTCTTGTAACTGACCTTTTCCAGAAAGAGCTGCATTTACGAATAAAATGGAGACCAGATAGCCCAGCAAATGCTTCTACATGCAACTATATTTATACTGTTTATGTTAGTGCAAATGTTTATGCTGGACATCAGAAGTGGCGTTGCAGGAATCCAAGTCAGGAGCTCAGCCACAGATGCATGGTCAAATTTGTGCCACAATCACTATTTTCTTTCTTGATGACACTATTTGGCATTTCTGAAGTGATTGAAAGAACCCAGTAAGTCCTTGTGTTATTCTTGTAATTATAAGCCTTGCCTATTATTCCAAACAAACTCATTTACATTTAAGTAGGGAAAATCAGTTATTTGTGGGATATATTCCCAGTGTTAATCATTTGACTTTTATAGTGATTTGGCTGGCTGTGTGATTAGTGCCAACATTATCTTGTATTACTTATGAAAATATTTTCTATTGCTACTAATCGAGTCAATAACCAGTTTTTATTCCATGTAGAAGAAAACAATTTGTTCCAAGAATTACAACTCCCAAAATGACTTGTAGAGATAATGAACTCTTTATAACATAGGGTTGACCACTTAGCTATCAAGTAAATACTGCATTTGATGTATGAAGATGACAAAGATCAAATATTTAGGCAATCAATGGCCCTGTAAATCCTTGCTGTGAGGCCTATTGGCTCTCATCCACTCATCCTACTTCAGCTGGACTAATGGAGTGGCTGTAATCAAAGCTATTAATGGCACAGTACAATATCTGCAGGGATACAGATTGCTTTAAAATGTATGTTACTCCATATTCATTACAAGAGCAGAATACAAAAGTGTTCATTCTTTTTCCCAGCTTTAAATTCAAGCCACAATTCTGTGGACAGGACAGGATTTGAAATTCCCCAGCAGTTATTTTAAGCATTGCTTTGTTATGGAAATTTGTCTTCCCAAGTTTGATTACTACATAAATAATTCCAAGAATTGAGAGGTCAATTTCAGCAAGGTGATATTGTGCAGCTACAGGTGGATAAAATTCTTTTTAAAGTGCATAAGATCAAGGTCTCCAATCTCTGTACACCCCCCCCCTCGGGGCTGTTAGTGTATCCTCCTTTTCGAAGTATACTAAACTCTTATGTAAACAGTTGTTTTGGTGTGACATGGTCCTCCATCATGGATAAAAGGAACGCAACCTGTTGGTTCTCCTGGACCTCTCAGCAGCTTTCAATGTCATCGACCATGGTATCCTTCTGGATCGTTTATCTGGATTGGGCTTGGGAGGCATGGCTTTAAAGTGGTTCTGGTCTTTTCTGGAGGAGCAGTCTCAGAAGGTCGTGCTAGGCGACTTCTATTCCACCCCATGGTTGTTAGCTTGTGGGGTGCCTCAAGGTTCTATCTTGTCCGCCATGCTTTTTACCATCTACATGAAACCACTGGGAGAAGTCATCAGGAGGTTTGGGTTGAAGTGTCATCAGTATGTGGATGATACTCAGCTATACCTCTCATTTCCATCTTCACATCCGAGGGAGGCTGTGTAACTCTTGAAGGATGGAGGCTGTTTTGGGATGGATGATGGGGAACAAGCTGAAACTTAATCCAGACAAGACAGAGGTACTGTGGGTTGGGAAACCAACTACTTTGGATGGAGGTTTACAATGGCCTTAGATGGGGTTGCAGTCCCCCTAAAATACCAAGTATGAAGTTTGGGAGTCCTCCTGGACTCTGAGCTAACTGGGGAAACCCAGGTGGCTGCGGTGTCCAGGAGTGCATTCTACCAGCTTAGGCTGGTACGCCAGCTGCAGCACTATCTGCCAGAGCTGGGCTGCTGCACTATCTGGAGAGGAAGGACCTGGCCTCAGTTATCCACGCACTAGTCACATCCATGCTGGACAACTGTAATGTGTTGTACATGGGGCTGCCTTTGAAGACAGTTCAGAAGCTTCAGCTGGTGCAGAGTGCAGCAGCCTGAGTATTAGTGGAGGTAAGGCGATTTGACCACGTACTGCCTATACTGCACCAGCTGCACTGGTTACCTGTGTGTTTCCAACCCCAATTAAAAGTGCTATTTTTGACCTTTAAAGCCCTAAACAGTTTGGGACCAAGTTACTTGAAGGACTGCCTTCACCCTTATCAGCCTGTCCACACTTTAAGATCAGAAAGGAGACCCTTCTCATTTGCCCACCTGTGAGGTCAATTAATAATTATTATTATTATTAATAATAATAATAATAAATTTATTTCTTACCCGCCTCTCCCTTTGGATCGAGGCTGGGAATAATATTAATACAATAAAAATATAGATCACATACATGAATTAATTTAAAAAGCATATTAAAAAATCAACACATTTTAAAAAAATTGGTTTAAAGTTCATCAGAGTAGGCCTGCCGGAAGAGGCTAGATCTTCTTCGTGGTCTCTGTGCATCACACATATGGGCTCGTGCCGGTGCCAAGCCTCAGCGCTGGTGCGAGCCCATATGTGTGACTGCACAGATGACCACTCGAAGAACTACAGTTACAGGTAAGCAACCTGCATTTTTAATTGCTGTTTCATTGCTTTTAATATTTGTAATATTTTATTGTTTTTAATGTTTTATGTATTTTACTGTTGTAAGCTGCCTTGTGAGGGCTTCTGCCCTGAAAGGCAGCTAAGAAGTGTTTTAAATAAGTAAATAAATAAACTAAAAAATTGTTATGGAAGCGAACTGGCATCAGAAGGGACAGCCAAGTACAATAATAATAAGCAAGGAGAGAGAGGGCGCCCATGCCGCTGTAGGATTTACAGGTCCCAGAAGGATGTGACTAGTGAGTTAGAACCCTGATCTCCAGAGTGCATAAAAGGACACTGCTGCCATGTTATCTGGCTAAGACTACAAATCAAAAAAACACATGCCGCTTTCAAACCACGTCACTAAATAACTGTAGGAATTAATTCTCTGGAGAAAGGATATATGAAGTCCTTGCTCATTAAAAATGTAACTAATTAGTCAAGATTACTCAATGTGAATTATTTATCCCATGACACCTTAATCACTCTGGCATAAGGTGGTTGAAGTGGAGTAATAATAGAGCTGGGCTACTGCCACTGCTAACGTTGAGTCTAAGAATGCAAATACAAGCAAAACTGAAGTTCATTGAAATTCTCCAAATTCCATCCCAAGGTCATTCTGTCTCATGTCTATTTCAGCTTGCGGTCTTTGATTTTTTTCCTTTTCACCTGAAAATGTATGTGTATTTTTTCAAACAGACACATCAATTGTTCGCATCTTTGTAATGGCTATGCATTGTTTCCCCATTGATTAAAGCATGTTGGTGCACATTTTTTCATGAATACTTTTCAGATGTATCCATGCTGTTGAACTTTTTTGGTTTGTAAATCACACTGCAAGCTTGGAAATGTATGGACTTCGACTGCAGATTGTGTTCGAGTCCATGTTCAGTCTAGAAAGAGCAAACTGGGTAAATCCTGATAAAAAATGAACTGAACTGAATTTCTCGTACATCCCTAGGTGAGCCTCACCTCCAAGAAACTGTTGGAGAATGTTTCCACCCTCTGGACAAACTTGAAGAAATGGTTCTGCCAATTTCACTGCCCCCTGATAGGGTAGAAAATTTCAAGAGGCTGTTTGCACACCTCTCTAAGTAACAGTGGATTGTTACATGCTTTAAGTTTTTGTTTTATAAGAGGAGAGGAGATTCTAAAATGCAACAGTAATTGTAAGAACTGTGAGAATGGAACCTGAATCTGATAATTAAACTTGATTAGTTATTACAAGGGTATGATCTTGTGTATCTGATGTAGCTGTAATGCAAAGACATTTGATCCTTCAGCTTCACAAACCAAACCAAAAGAATGCAATTATGGTTAATGAATACAGATCACCTGTATAATGATTTGAGTGTTGTTTATATAAACTGCTTCCTGTGTTAAAATCTTTGAATAATTCAGTATGAATTTAATGTATGCCAGAAATAAAGAATAATATTATGTGATTAAATGAAATAAAGTGGATTTAGATGGTACATTGTTCTTGCTACAAATAATATGTTCCAGCATTCTGTTCGCGCTGTGGCCTACCAGATGTGTATGGCAAGCCCATAAGCAGGACTAGAGTACACATTCCCACTTATGTTTCCTAGTAACTGGTACTTCTTATGCTGGAGATTGTGATAGTCATTGTGTTTCTCCAAATATAGATAAATAGTGGTTGGGAAAGACCTATGTACACCCATGTTAGCATAGGCTGACAATATGAAAAGGAGGACAGGGCTCATGCAACTTTAACAGTTGTAGAGAAAAAGGAATTTCAGCCAGTGTCATTTGTATGCAATTAGTTCCTGCTGAAATTCCCTCTTCATCACAACAGTTAAAGTTGCAGGGGCCCTGCCTTCTTTTGTATATGGTCACTCTAGTATAGTGCCTGCAACTTTAACTGTTGTGATGAAGAGGGAATTTCAGCAGGAACTAATTGCATACAAATGACACTGGCTGAAATTCCTTTTTCTCTACAACTGTTAAAGTTACATGAGCCCTGTCCTCCTTTTCATATGGTCAGCCTATGATAGCATCATATATTCATGGGCAGTATCCAAGAGGGTAATTGCACAAGTGGGTTCCACTGCCAATTCCATTTCACCGCTTGCGCTGTGGGAATTTAACAAGGCAGATTGGCATTGTTTCACTGGCCTGTTCTCATACAAAAACAAGCATTTCTACTCTAAATCCCCATTGCAGAAGCAGTGACACCCACTTGCGGAACAGAATCGGCAGTGTGACCCAGTTGCAGAATGGCAACAGCACTGGGCCCCGCTTGTGGAGCAGCCTGTTTGGATACTGCACTATATTTGCTTAAATATGCTTATATACAATTGGGAAACCATGATTGATGGTGGATAAGCAACTACATTTATTTAACAAAATATGCTTTTTTTGTTGAGGTACTCAGACTATAGAATTCTTAAACCTAGACATGTTTGCCTAACACCATCACTGTTAATTTCTTAAGAACCAGGCAAAGTCTGCCTTGTTCTCTCATGCTATGTAAGATATTCTCTAGGCTAACTACTGCTTCAAGGCTATGAGCACCGAGAGGAGGGGAAGTTTTTAATTATAGATCACGTACTCCCCCCCCCTCTGCCTGTGCAATGGAACCTATTACAGTTGTGCAAGGGAAGCAGGAAGCAAATCCCTGGTAAGGCAACGCAATTTCCCCTTAATCTAAAGAAGCCCATAAAGTGTAATAGCAGCTTCAACTGCATGATAGCTTCAGTTGCATAGACTCAATGTATGTATACATAGCCTAAAGCCCATCACACTACCGTGGACAGCCATCCAGCTCCAAGGTAGCGGTGAAGCTGGAACAAGCTAAAGCATAGGATACCCTACCATATCCATATTACTTAAATAATACACCTGTTAAGGGTGGTGCTTAACAGCTATAATTTTCCAACATTTTGGAGCTTGAGTGAATGTTAAACTTAAAGGTTTTTGTTCATTGACTGTTATTAAATTTCAGCAAGGTTATGCCTACAACTGTCAGATCAGACAAATATAAAAGTAAAAATGAGAAACATAATTGGAAAAAGCATAATTAATAATAATAATAATAATAATAAACCACAGAGCATGTAGAAGGGCAAGATTGTACATAGAGGTACTTTAAGCTGTGTGTGTGTGTGTGTGTGTGTGTGTGTGTGAAATGTTCAGATTTCTGAAATAATTTTTATTACAAAATGCCACTGGGATAAAACTTTGATAGGATTATGAACTTGTAAATTAAGGACAACTTATTTAATCAATTTATCTTCTTGGACTTGTAAATTTAGCAGCAGAAATAGCTCCCTCCCATTCTTACTGGATCAATGACTCTGCTTGTTGTTTCCTTTCCTGCTTCCAATGGGTTGCCTTGTTGTTGTTTTTCAAATGTACAAAAAATGGCAGCATGAACTAAGGAAATCTGCATTGTGTAGTTCTTCAAAGACAATTGCTGGTTCGCACAGCATGATAACCCACCATGGCTTAATTTAGCTGTGAGGGCTGTTGTGTCATGCCTATCATGGCTTGTCATAGTATGCAAACGCAGGTGCCACGGCTTGTTGGAAGTGAATAACAAACGAACAACACCCATGGTTTATCTGGGGGTTGTTGCCCACTCCAGGAAACCATGCCACCCTCGTTCACATGATATAGCAACCTGCACTGGTGAGGGCAATGAAGCAAATTCTGCCTGCATGCACAGTGGGGGAAATAACCTACTGGTCATTATCTCATAAGAATGTACAGTCTTTCAAACAAAAAGTCCTAGAGTCTCAGTAAATTTATTTATTTATTTATTTATTTATTTATTGCATTTTTATACCGCCCCATAGCCGAAGCTCTCTGGGCGGTTCACAAAAATTAAAACCATGAAATCATTTTAAAATATATAAAACAAGGCACAATCTAAAAACACAGAATAACATACAATATAAAAACACAACCAGAATAAAACCAAGCAGCAGGAATTAATACAGATTAAAATACAAATTTAAAACAGCAAGGATTAAAATTGAGTTAATTTAACTGTTAAAATACTGGGAGAATAAAAAGGTCTTCACCTGGCGACGAAAAGAGTACAAAGTAGGCGCCAGGCGAACCTCTCTGGGGAGCTCATTCCACAGCCGGGGTGCCACAGCAGAGAAAGCCCTTCTCCTAGTGGCCACCTGCCTCACTTCCTTTGGCAGGGGCTCACGGAGAAGGACCCCTGTAGATGATCTTAGGGTCCGGGCAGGTAAATATGTGACACATAGCTCCATATATGCAGTCTAGAGAGTGGCTATGTCAGGGAAATCTCTGGGAAAGCCTGATTTAAGAATGTGTTAACTTTTAAATTACACTTTAAAAAAAGCCCACAGTTTTAGAAATTCTGCTCTAATCCAAAAAGAGCTACTAAATAAAGCCAAGCCTGTCATCTCTTCAGAATACCCATAAGTACTGGATCCATCCTCATATGCTAGGTAAAGTTGCACTGTTCGGTTTCTGCCTTCCATGCCCCTTGTAAGAGTACTGGGCCACCTGCCCCTTGCAAAGAACCCCTAGTCCCTTCACTTTACAAGATACAAGATTCGAGAGTTGGTAAAAGCCAAACAGCATCACTGAGGTCTAGCAGTTTTGAGTAGGGATGTGTATCGTGTCATTAAAATGTCCAATAACGATATGATAAGGTCGTTATCGGACATCCGATTAACGATAACGATACAATAGAAAAACCTCTGATGAATATCCGATCCGAAAATTTTCAGCCCGATTATATCAGATTTTTTCGGATTACCGGACCGCCATATATAAACCTATAACTTCTGTATTTTCACAGAGTCTTGAAACTTGGTCACAGTGCTTATGGGGTATGCCTAAGTATGTGTATAAAATTTGAGATCAATCCCTCCAACCCTCGATTTTATATGAATTTATTAAAGATTGTTTAAGTTCTGACAGGTCAGAATGACAGTTCACCATGTGCATTCATTCGGACCTGTCAAAAAGTTGCAGGATCTTTTAAAAAATCATATAAAATACATGGGTGGAGGGATTGATCTGAAATTTGGCTAGACATGTATATGAAATTTGAGATCGATCCCTCCAACCCTCGATTTTATATGAATTTATTAAAGATCATTCAACTTTATTGACAGTTGGTTGACCGGGCCTCCGTGCTGTCATCTTGTCTGCTTTTTTCCCCATAGGCTTGCATTGGGGGAAACACGTGCATACCTTTTTTTTAAAAAAAATGATACCGACATGAAACTTGGGGAGCCAGGACTAGCAAGATCCAATCTGCGATGTCCAAAAAGTTTCATGTCTCTATCTTTTCAAATTAAAATGTTATAGGGGGTCCCCCAAAAGCCACCCCCACCCCCACCCCACTTTAACTTCTTCATTTTTAAAGATAAAAACTTGAAGCTTGTGGGACATTGAAGATGGGATCTGGCTGGTCATTTGTGAAAAAAATCAAAGCGATTGCTCAAACCCTCAATTTTCTATGATTTATTTAAAGATTGTGCTCATTCTGAAAACTGGTTGACCTATGGGGGGAAAAGCAGACAACAAGATGACAGCATGGTGGTCCGGTCAACCAGCTGTCAATAAAGTTGCACGACCTTTAATAAATTCATATAAAATACAGGGTTGGAGGGATTGATCTGAAATTTCATACACATATCTAGCACATGTTGCTACACATATGTGCCAAATTTCAGAACAATCCCTCCATCCCTGCATTTTATATAATTTTTTTAAACATCGCACACCTTTTTTGACAGATCTCTGCACGTGGCGAGCTGTCATTCTGAGCTGTCAGAAGTTGCACGATGTTTACAAAAATCATATAAAATACATGGTTGTAGGGATTGTTCTGAAATTTCATACACATACTTAGGCATACACCATAAGCACTGTGACCAAGTTTCAAGTCTGTAACTCTTAAAATACTGAACTTTTAGGCCTTTCTGTCTCAAAAATCAACACTATAGAGCAAAATAGGATTCCGAATTAAATATTGAATATCTGATACGATTTGATACAATACACCTACAATATAATCAGATCCAAAATTATTTTAAGTGATTTCCGATAACAATATGATACAATAATTTCGGGCATGCACATCCCTAGTAGTAGAGCAGATGGTCTGCATGCAGAAGGTCCTAGGTAGGTAGGACTGGGAGAAAATCCTGTCTGAAACCCTGGAGAACCACTGCCAGTCAGAGAAAACAGTACTGAACTAGATGGACCAATGGTCTGATTCGGTATAAGGCAGCTTCCTATGCTGCTATGTGTTGGGGCTTCTGGCATGCAAGAAGAAAGAGGAGGAGAAGGTACCCTAAAAATAGAGACGCATCAATCCATCCATATGGTGCATTGACCTGCTTTGCACATCATGGTGGTAAATTTATTTATTTATTTTATTCCATTTATATACCGCCCCATAGCCGAAGCTCTCTGGGCGGTTTACAACAAATAATTGGCTAATTAAAGCTTTGTGCATAGGTTGTTAGCATGATGGCCGAACCTGGATGCTTTGAGTTGTTTATGGGTTAAATGACCCAGAGTTAACCCACAATTTGTTGTTGGATTAACTCTGAGTAGTTTAACCCATGAACAACATGCAAGTAGGGTGTTTGTAGGCTGTTCAAACCAGTACCACATGGTTCACACAGTCTGCACATTTCTGTAAATTAGGGGTTAATTAACCCTTGATTCACTACCATGACATGCAAACCAGGTCAATGCATCATAATGGTACACAGGTTCAGAACTGTGCAACCTGTAAGTACAAATTATGTCATCTGTATCATAATGATGTTAAATTAGTAACAACTCTACCAGATGCAAGAAAATTAATCTTAGTATATAAACCTATATATGCAATACCATAACATATCATACCACACATAAGTTGCTACAATGAAAAAAAAGGAAAAGTCTTGACTTCCTATTAATACGTCAGTAACCGTGAAGAGGAATCTTCTAGAGCTGTCCTGTTGAAACATAGTGAATTAAACTGTTCTTCATCTTCATTTATGGTCTCTATCTCTCTTTCTGTGTTATTTCTCCCTCTCTAGCAAGATCTCCTTGAGGTGGTATTAGTGTGAATAACTATGGCACGACCTCATCCCACACAATTTCCTTTATACTAAAGCTAAATTGAAACAATCTATTCAGTATTGGATATATATATATATATATATATATATATATATATATATATCTCCTAGATACTAGGAGGAAAGTGTGCAAAAGACCCCAAGGCTGTTTCTTTTCTTCTTCTTTTTTTAAGACTTCAGGGAACTGTGCCCTCCCTCAGCTACTCGATAGGGCACAGCACAGGAAAACTTCTAAGCATTGTGAGGTAAGAAAGTGTGCAATCCTAGGGGTTCTCTGGTCAAGCTTGTGGAAAGCCTTCCTCTCTGAGCTATATGTGAGTCATAGAGCAAAACTAGGGTGACATCTAATGGGTTTTATCCAATGTTAACTTAACTTAAACCCTATTCATTTCAATGGGTCTATTCCAAATAGAACTAACATTGAATACAAATTATGATGTAGACATTTGTAATTAGGATCTCCTGTGTTGTCTTTTTAAATAATAAAGCAGCTGCTGAAAGTGGAGATGGGGCAGCTCATATTATGATGCTATTACTCTTCTCTGTTGTTGCTGCTATCGCCATCACTGTTCTTGCTGGTTTTTATTGTTGGCTTTTATTGCATTCAATTGCTATTTCACTGTGTTTTATGTTTTTATAGCTTTCAGTATTTTAACTGTTTTATGTGTTTTATTGTTGCAAGCCACCTTGTGACGGCTTCTGCCTTGAAAGGCGGCCAAGAAATGTTTTAAATAAATAAAATAAATAAATTCTCTTTAAAAAGAAAAATAGTTCAAAATCCTTCAGTTGCTTTTGCTCAACAAAAAGTACAGAACATGTTTATGGTTTCAGAAGTGTGTGTGTGTACCCTTTGTATCTGTTTTCTGAAGAAGAAAACATTAATGTGATGTATACACCAGCTGAAAAGGGTTTTTCAAAGCACACTTATGACATCTATTTGTAGAATGTGCCATAGTCTGTTAAAAAAAAAGTAAAAACTTCAGTGTAACCTTTTTTGACTCATGGACAGCTTTTTAACAATTTTATGACATGAAAAAGCACACATTTGTACAACAAAGGGCTTGAAGATGCTTAGTCAGCGTAATTCATAATGTACAGAAACAACACTATGTTTGGCTACTTACGCATCTACTTTGATACCTTGTATTCTCGAGCACTTCATACTTGTGAGTTGTATTTCTACCTCTTTCAGCACTTGCTGTGACCTTTGCAAGAAAGCATTAGTCAATTAAATCTTGTGCTACCTCTAGGTGCAAAGTAAATATGCTCATTTCACGGACTGGGAATTTGCCTTAGTGAGGAAAAGCTGTTGGGGTGGGTGGATTGGGAGGTGTCTTACAGTGATTCATGTTTCAAACAGATCTCAGAATCCATGTCTCTTGCCTACTTTATTCCTAACTGTCCATTAAATGGTGTTTTGCCTGGAGGCAGTTTCAGATTCTGAATACACAAATGTGGCATATGCCTCTGGACATCTTGGCTATATACTGTATACTATATTGGTATGCATCCCTTTTTAAAAATGTGCTCAATGTTGTGTTTGAGCTGAATTCACAGGTCTTCAGGGTGGCGCTTAGCAGTTAAATGGCCTTGCAATGCCATGTAGCAAATCGGATTTTACTATGTACCAACAACGCAAGTATCAGGCTAAATCAATTTAGAGCGAAGGATTCCTCCCCCTCCCCCTGTAATAATAAACTCAATGCCCTGAGCCATCATGATTTAGCCAAATGGAGCCACTCAGGGCCAAGTTAGAATATAACTTTCTCTCATTTCTACTCTATTGTAGGCATAGGGACCCCAATCCAGATCAGGACTCCAGTGGGGGGGGTTAGAGTGACTTCACACACACATGCACACACGCACGCAGAATGGGCCCAATTCAGATCACCCCAGATAGTTGTGATTTCCACTGAGTGATTAGTCTCCATAAATCTCAGAATGCTGAGTGTCAGTTAAAAAAGGAAAAAAATGGAAAATGGGTGGCCTGGAGTCCAATACAGCTGATAATGTCCTGGAGGGAGGGCATAGTTAAACTCCTGAAGAGGCACACAACAGTTAGGAGGTGAAAATACACTGCAACACTTTGTTTAAGATCCCATTTTTGCTTCCTGAATAAAACATTTCCAGTTACTAACAAATCGTTATTGAGAAGGTACATTTGACTTTTCCCCTGGGATTGGGCATAGTTTGGTCCTTGGACCAGAGAGACTTGGATTTAGTTCTCACATAATTGTTTTGATGATTGTATTCAAAATTCAGGCACCTCTGGCTGAGTGGCTCTAAGCATGTGCAGAATGTCATCTTTTCCTTATAAAAGGGACTGATGTTGTCCGAACACATTGCAAATATGATAAAATAACATCCTTGTGGAAAATTTCACATTGACTTCTTAGAACTCCTGTAATTCTGCTGAAATAGGAAAAGCTATATGGCCGTTATCAATCAAATTTATTAGGCAACCTAAAATAGGTTTTAGCCAAAATCATAAAAAATATACAGTACAATTGATTGATTGATATATGGCCCTTATGACTATCAGTATTGAGCACCTAAGTAACTTCTTCATGTGACACCTTACTGCAAATGCATGTAATAATGGTGGATGCAACAAAAATGTCTCAGCTAGAAAGTGTTCTGCTTTGGTAGTTTCTAATTCTGTCAAGAGACCAAGTAGTCTGGCTGACTGCCAATCCTAATCACCACCAGCCCAATCGGATACTAAATTGCATAGAACAAGATTATAGTGAAGGTTCATGGACTAAAATAAATTAATGTGTACTCTTCCATGATACATAATCATTTATACTTGGGAAAGTTAGAATAAACAAACTTTATCCTTAATGCTTTATCCATAGTGATACCAAATATTTCTAGAGAATTCTTAGAAATATTATCTGTTCTAATTTCTCATTCAAAATCTGTAATGACTAGTTAACACTTATTTTACAAATGTACTCACATAAAATATGTGATGATACTTATTGTTGCTTTTGCATGAATGATTTGTTTCCATATTTTTTAAAATGACTTTTTTAAAATTCAAAAACTAAATATTGGTCATAATTTTGTTTTCCTACAAAAAGATATAGGAAATTCTCCTTTTGTTTGTATGTGAGGTGCTGAGGTTTCACGAAGATGCTTTGGGGGCTTTCTTTGATTAGATGGTTGTTTGCCTTATGATATCAGAGCCGTTTATTATTCAAGGGAATTTGCAAGTGGAGAAGGAAGCATAGAATAAAGACACAGACACCAGAGTTTGGGAATAATTAGGGTCTCTTTATTTAAACAATAAGGTAGATTCACCCCTCCCTGGATTTGCATGTGAAAGTGCAGGAATTACTCAGACTACTTGCTTGGCATTTTGGGTGAGCCACTCTCCTATGTCAGGAGTCGGGTAAACCTGGGCCCTCTCTTATGCAACACTTGTAAGTGTGGGGAGACCTCCCTGCATCCCCCCCCCCACTCAGAGCCGTAAAACTCTGAGTAGATGAGGGAGGAGAATCTCCAAAGGCATACCATATCCTGACATGGGAGCCATAAAGCCCTTGAGGAGCAGGACCCACTGGACATGCCAATTACCAGAAGGTAATTTTTATTTTGCATATTGCTATATTGTCTCATTACTGCCCAGTTGCTAGAGTTGTTAATGAGGTACAATTAGCAACGAGGATTTAAAAATAAAAAAAGTTGCATTTGAAAAGTTGTAGTAAAAGAAAAGAAAAGTTACGGGAGGAAAAGGCAATAATAAATAACACAGCCCTCAAACCATCAATACGTTTTTCAAACAAAAGTGCACACTGTATGCCTGGGACCGTGCCCGTGTCTGTCTTCTGTCAATCACACACATTCTTTTATTAGTCTAAGATAGAAAATAAACAACAAGACTGACAGTTTTGTGTCCTTTGGCATTTTTGTGTCACTACCACAAAAGGAAGAGGGTATTATGTCATCAGTCAAGTCTGTCAGGTCTGGTTTAGACTGTTGTTTGTCTTTAAAAATTGTTTTCCTTAATTTTCCCCCTCCGAGCTGCTCTTCACACCTAATATTGATTATATATTGTTGATACTCCAAAAATCAATTTTCCAGTTGTATACTGCAAATATTCATCTTCTCCCACCTGTATGCCCCGAAGTGTACATATTTATTTCTGAACATAGCTGCAGCTTTTATGAAGAACACTTTCAAAGCATCATGGACAGCCTTGTTTTAGTATAGATAACATTCATGGAAGTTTTCCTAATGCTATTTTTGAAATTTGTCTAACCATAGATGTGTTGAGTGTTGATAGGGTATGTTAAGGGGTGTCCGGAAGATTGTCCTGGATCTGCTGGTAGGTAGGCTGACCAGATAAAATCCAGGTCACGGCTGATATAACTTTAACAGTTGTAGAGAAAAGGGAATTTCAGCCAAAGTCATTTGTATGCAATTAGTTCCTGGTGAAATTCCCTCTTCATCACAACAGTTAAAGGTGCATGCACTATACTAGAGTGACCATATACAAAAGAAGGCAGGGCCCCTGCAACTTTAACTGTTGTGATGAAGAGGGAATTTCACCAGGAACTAATTGCATACAAATGACACTGGCTGAAATTCCCTTTTCTCTACAACTGTTAAAGTTACAGGAGCCCTGACCTGGATTTTATTTGGTCAGCCTACTGGTAGGCCTCTTGGTGATTTGCAGTAGATAGGCAAGGATTTCTGATTTCCAATTATTTAACAAAAGCAGCAACAAAATGACTTCCCCCACCCTAAATTATTCTTCTGAAATAAAGAAAGCTTGGCATAACTTGGGCTAGATCTACACCTCATGTCGTATCGATATAATCCCATAGAAAATCTAAAGGTTTTCTGTATAATTTCTTGATGTGATGCCAGTGACTGATTTGACTAATGGAATTGACCTTTTCCTGTTTCCATAGTTCTTTGACTTCCATTATTATTATTATTATCATTACTACTACTACTACTACAACTACAACTACAAATTGCAGTAATCCAGATGAGAGGTTATCAGACCATGGATGACTGTAGCTAGACAATCTCTGTCCAGATAAGGGCATAGTTGGTATATCAGTCTAAGCTGATAAAAAGTTCTTCTTGCCACTGACTCCACCTGTGCCTTAAGTGACAGTTCTGGATCCAAGAGCACCCCCAAACTATGAACCCAATCCTTTAGGGGGAGTGCAACCCACTCCAGAACAGGTTGAACCTCACCTGGCTGGGCAGACAAACCACCTACTAACAGTACCTCCATCTTGTCTGGATTGAGTCTTTGTTTGTGAGCCCTCATCCAGTCCATTACCATGCCCAGGAACTGATTCTGAACAGCCACTGATGAAAAATAGTGGTAGAGCTGGATGTCATCTGCATATTGGTGACACCTCAGCCCACATCTCTGGAAAACCTCTCCCAGCAGTTTTATGTAGATGTTGAACAGCAGAGGGGATAAAATAGAGCCCTGTGGAATCCCATGACCTTAATGCCATGGCACAGAGCAATAATCCCCCAGCACCACCTTCTGGAATAGGCCATCCAAGTAGGAGTGGAACCACTGCAAAACAGTGCCTCCAACTCCCAGCCCAGATAACCTACCCAGAAGACTACTATGGTCGGTATTGAAAGCCGCTGAGAGGTTAAAGAGAATCAATAGGGTTGCCCTCCCCTTGTCCCTCTCCTGGCAAATATCATCCCACAGGGCGACGAAGGCAGTTTCCAGTGCAAAACCAGGCCTGAAGCCAGATTGAAATTGATCTGGATAATGTGTTTCATTCAAGAGTGCCTGGAGATTTCCTGCAACCACCCACTGAAGCATCTTGTCCAGGAAAGGTATGCTAACCACTGGCCTATAATCATTAACGTCCTTCGAGTCCAGGTTTAGCTTTTTCAGTAGTGGCCTGATTGCCACCTCTTTCAAAGAGGCCAGCATCGCTCCCTCTCTCAGGGAGGAATTTATTTACAACCATTTTGACCTTTACAACTGTTCTGATCTTGGAGCTAGAAACACCCTGAGAACTTCATCATGGTGTCTGCGCATCACATATGGGTTCTGCTAGGATGGCAAAAAGAAAATGGAGTTCTTGACAGGAACTATATTTTTAATTCCTGTTGCTTCATGAGAATGCAATGCAATAATAACCCTTTGCTCTTCTAAACGATGAACCACTGCTTACAGGCTCTGTACCTGAATTTCTGCTTGTCTGTAGCCCAATTCAGGCATTCAGAATCTATGCAGAATCAATGTGTGAGCAGAGGAGCATTCTGGCCTCGCCTTCTCCCGGCATGTTTCTGTCTCCATGGACTCATGAAAGGAGATGGTCTGAAGACAAGAATCTTCAGAATCCATGGAGGTACTCCATGCAATCCCAGATGCTGATTTTAATCATGTGGAAAGCATGCATAGGTACAGGAGGCTCTTCTCTTCAGACCATTGTCCTACATGAGTGCAAAAAGTTGGAAATGCGCAGGGATGAGGGCAGGGATGGAATGCTCACTATCCTCACACATTTCTTGTACATGGAAAGGAATGCTTGAGTAAGGCTCATCCCTCTGTCTGGTGCTCTCTCTCTCTCTCTCTCTATTTGCACAAACTTTGGGTCAGGACATGTGACCCTAGTTCATGGGTTGGGAACTTGTGGCCTTTCAGATGTTGTTTGACTTCAACTCCATTGGCCCCACCCACCATGACCAATGGTGATGGGACTTATAGCCCATCAGTATCTGGAGAGCCACAATTTCTCCACCCTGCTAGATCGGAGAGGCCAGCTGCAACATGCCCCAGCCTATTCAAATAGTATTGTCAGTGAATGGTGACACACCTGCATTTTGGTCATTCCCGGACAAAATGCTGTGGGAATAGGGTAATTTTTGATAGGGGAAAATTCTCGTAGACTGCATATGGCTTTGTAGCACTTACATTGCCAAGCTCTGCCATGAGAAAATGTTTTGCATTTTTCTCTGTTAGATAGCAAATATGAACATAATCAGTTATATGATGGAAAATAGATATAACCTTAGGCTGCAATCCTGAAAACACTTACCTGGGAGAAAATCCCACTGAACTCATAAACTACTATAATAACAACAGCAGCAGAGGATACATTTGAACTGGTGTGTTGTGAAGATTATTATTATTATTTGTAGCAGGCTTTACTTTTAAGAATCTCATTATATATTATGTCTACTCATATTAGCTTTCTACTTTTCATTGTTGATCAAAGAGACATGCTAACAGCCTGAGGTAGTAAAGGACTGTCAGCTGCAGAGTCGTTGTTCTTGTTGCTTTTTGACATGGCTTTTACAGCTGCCAAAGTTATTCCTCCAAGGATCACAAAAATCTAATGGCTTTTGATTTAATTTTTCCAGAGAACCATATCTACTTTAATTTTATAACAGATAAACAGAAACCATAAATGTGGAATACTTCAGGATATCCCTTTCGTTATTGCCATTTTCCTTTGGAGAAATAACATAATATCCATTTCCTTTCCATATTACTCTAAATTAGTATGGTTACTCATTAAGGAAGTTGATGCCTATGTTTTTGATCACCCAATTCAGCTGTGAAATTGTCTGTGTACATAACTGGAGGTGATCAAGACTGATCATGTGAACAAACTGAACTGTGTGAATCCAAACTGTGTTGAGTTCTAAGGTCATTTTTCCCAAATGATACTTCTTGCTACATATCTAAGCTGCTATTAATTTGTGGAGTTATGTGGGGCATGTTGATTGAAACAGCAACCCTGTATATACTTATGTAGGAATAAGCCCAATTGAATTCAATGGAGCTTACTTCCAAGTAGACACATGTATAGGATTATGAAGTCAATTATCTTCTATTCTGCCAAAAAAAAAAAATGGAATGAATGATTGCACTACCGAGTATATAGTTTGGCAAATATCTACAGCATCTCTAAAATGGAGAGTTTATTAACTTTTTTTTTTAAAAAAAATACTGCTCTAGCACTCCTTATGAATATTCATTTGATATTTCTCTTATTTCCTCTAATGTGATTTTTTACAAAAATAGAAATGCTTCATTTTGAAATAGGTATTTTTAGATACTTCCCGCCCTCCCAGCATGTCATCTCAGTCTTCCTTCAGCCATCTGTATTTTGCCTGGTTAGGAAAGTGATCTTGAGGAAAGTGATCTTTATATTTTCCTCTATTTTTCCCTCCCCGCCTCCCACTTTTCAGGATTTAACATACTGAACACACTCTTATGTTGGACAGATTTTTCTGTAGATACAAATGTGGAGGTTGCAGGTATCAAACTGCTAACGAATTACATGCAAGGCCTGCCATTACTGTGCCTGAAGCCAGAGAGAAAGTGCTGGGGAGTTGTGATGACTTGGTGAGAAGGTGTCACAACCAGTCACCCTCTTCTCAAGCAGCACTGGGTCCAACCACCTCCCAGTTAGTGCTGGCTCTAAAGCCATCCATAGAATCTCTAGGTGCTGCTTCTTGCTTTGCTGCAACAGACACGTCACAAAATGCAGTGAAAACACAGGAACTGACTTGGATAAGTTCCATCTACACTCTTCTCCAAACCACTGTGATTGGAAATTAAAAGTAGAGTCATGGTAAAGTCATTTCTTAACTATACTCCCCTCCTCTTCCTGTCCCCTGCTGGGAATTTTCCTTTTATGGATAACTTGGGGGTGGGGGCATACCCATTTTTAATCGACAGTGGAGGGTGTTTGGATGATTGCAGGGGGAAATGAAGCCATTGTGGCATCTCCCCCTGCTCCTCTGCATGTTGCACTCCTTTCCCCCCCCCAAGTTCTTTACATAATGACCCGCTCTACAGTGTGGGTTGGCATGCTATGCAAACCTGGTGCCCAGCATGGGGGGTGGCTTTGTACCCACCCTACAAACCCTACTGCACATTGTATGTTGTAGGGTGGATACAAAGCCAGCCCCACCATGCCGTGCACTGGATTTGCATGACACGCCAATGCGCACTGCAGTGCGGGTAATTATGTAAAGAATGGGCAGGCGCATGGCATGCACAGGGACAGGGGAGAAGCCACAATGGCTTCTCTTTCCCCCCCATCCCGTGATCGTCAGAACCCTCCGAATTGATGAATTAGGTCTGAAGTGTTAGACAAGGCTCAAATGTCTTCATAGTGGCTTGCTTTAGCTTGGGATTTGTACTGAAAGTCTTGCTTAGGACATGTCTTAGGTCAGGATATCAGAAGATGCCCTCTTGCATGTCTTACTGTCCTTCAATGTGCAGAAAGTAAAAACGTGACATCCAGTCTTCTTGGTAGCAGCACCAAAATTGGAGAATTGTTTACTCGGGGTGGGGAGGAGTCTTGGTAAATTGCTTCACTTTACACATTCAGACAACAAAGCAAGACAGCCGCCTTTGCAAGTGCTTTTTCTGGTGTTGGTTTTGGATTGGATCTCTGCTTCTGTGTAGGGATTTTATATTGTTGTTTTGCTGACAACGATTTTGTTTAGCTTTGATTGTTTGGATTGACTGGTAGCACTGCTGTGTGCATGTTTCCTCAGAAGTAAGTCCCATTACATTTAACTGAGCTTTCTCCAAGTTAAACGTGCATAGGATTGCAGCCTGCATATTGGTTTTGGTTTTAGTTGTATAAATTAAAAGCAACTCTGAGTATATTGTTTACAGCACAAGCAGTTGGAAATAAGTTTGTTCAAATAAATATAGATACATTGATACAGGGAAATAGTTTGCATAAATATGCAAGCATGATTTACAATTGAACTTCAATTTCTTACCTAATGCTAATGGGTCTGCAGCTCAGGGTAGACCTCCTTGGACCTCTGGGCTTTTATAAAGTGCATCCATACTATCATCCCAATTTTTGGGGTGTAGAACACTCAAGTATCAAGATACTATGTCCTAACAAAGAGCATTCTCTGTGTTAACCATTCTAGACCATTAACAAGCAAGTTTCCAAGTAATACATATTTGTAAAAATAAGAAAATGCAGACTAGTTCTTGTTTGAAGATATAGGAGTTTGTCTGGCACCAATGCTTGAACCAAACATACAATCCCATGGGCTGCTGCTGCAACAGCAATTGAACAAGGAAGATCTGGAATGCAAGGATTGCCAACCTGTGAATTAAAAAAAATAATTGATTTGGGAAGCAAGCACACATTAAAAATGCTGCAAAGTATACAAGCTGGATGAACATTAGCCATTGCTGTGGTGTATCACTCAGTGCAAAGACTGTATGTGTATAGTGATTGTTCTGTGGTAATAATGAATTCAGGTTGCCCAGAAAAAAAGTTATTTTAAAAAATTGCAAGTTTGGGGGGGTTTTTTCTTTGCATTTCGATTATTTAACACTGTTTGCTATTTATCAAGCCTCTTCTTTGCAAAGCATAATGTGTGTGTGTGTGTGTATGTGCATGTAAGATCAATAATATTTCTCTTTTAAAAAAATTAAACTATACCTCGATATTATACCTGTTATACAAAATATGGTGATACTAAGTTTATTAATGAAATGTTTTGAATACATGCCTATATTTTTGCTTTACAGCTCTGAGGGACAATAGAATTGAGCTGCTCCGAGCATCATGGCATGAACTGACCATCAGAGTCACAGATGTGTCACTGTCAGATGAAGGGCAATACACCTGTTCTTTATTTACTATGCCTGTCAAGACTTCCAAGGCTTTCCTCACTGTTCTGGGTAAGCATACTATGTTGAGAATATCAAAGTGAGAGCAATTGTTAAAATGGCTGCTATAGCTTCTTAAGAATGCTAGAAGATCACATAGAACACAGCAGTGTCTGAATGTAATTCTAAACCATAGTTTACTGTTACAAGAACCAGCCTAGCCTCCTCCTGTAGGGTCACCCACTCCCTACTCTCAACTCTTGGTGCAGTCATTAGGAGATCAGAAGTTTCCTCTTCTGTTTTAGGTTAACTACAGTTCAGCATGTTGTCCAATCCCTATATAGTTTGAAGTTGGCCAGTTTGTACTAACCATAGTTAAGATTAACTACTGTTTGTTTGGGTTTTGATAACATGGCACGAAAAACAGAACTCAAAGCTTCCAAATTCCTCCTTGTGGAACCACAGGAAGAAGGGGAAGCACATGAGCCTGTGGAGAGCCTGTGGTCATTCTTGCAATGAAGTACAAGCCAGACCTGTGCAATAAGTATGCACTACAGGCTAGCAAAAATAGATTTGTGACTACTTCTTGTACTTTTGATGCCTCTGAGCAATGTAGAAATGGTGAATTTGTGAATCTCCTAGACCAGAGGTGCACTAACATGTGCAACTCACTTAACTTGGCCTTTGGAAGGTGAGCAGGGACCATAGCTCAGTGACAGAGCACCTCCTTAGCATGCAGAAGATCCCATCTTCAATCCCTGGTATATTCTATTAAAAAGTTCAGGTACCAGTTGAGGTGAAAGAATATGCAGAACTGCTGCCACTCAGAGTGTACAATATTGGGTTAGAGGGACAAAAATTCTGACATTTTTCACAGCACTTCTGGAACCATTATGAAGCAAAATAGTTTTCTAAGTGGCCCAGAAAATACTGGAGACATCAAGATTCATGAGAATCCATGAATGTTTGTATCTATGGATGTCAATAGCATACACCTAAAATTGCTTAAGATCTCTTTTTAAAAATAATTAAATAAAGAGACACCCTTGTGCCTAATATGTTATAAAATTGGTGCCGTAAGCCAGCAAGGGTAATCGACATATGATATCAGACTTTCTTACATGGACTTCTGATGCCATCCTGCTCTCTGTGTGTGTGTGCATGAGAGAGAAAGAGAGAAATGAGAGAGAAAGAGAGAAAGAGAGAGAGGGAGAGAACACATGGTGCTCCTGCACTGCAGGTGTGCTATTGGACTGATGATATATATGGAGAATAGGCTGACCATATGAAAAGGAGGACAGGGCTCCTGTAACTTTAACAGTTGTAGAGAAAAGGGAATTTCAGTCAGAGTCATTTGTATGCAATTAGTTCCTGGTAAAATTCCCTCTTCATCACAACAGTTAAAGCTGCAAGCACTATACTAGAGGGACCATACACAAAAGAAGGCAGGGCCCCTGCAACTTTAATTGTTGTGATGAAGAGGGAATTTCACCAGGAACTAATTGCATACAAATGACACCAGCTGAAATTCCCTTTTCTCTACAACTGTTAAAGTTACAGGAGCCCTGTCCTCCTTTTCGTATGGTCAGCCTAATGGAGAATAAGAGGACTGGTTACAGGTACCTCTCCATCTCCAATATGCTAGCACTTCCAAAGATGACAGCACCAACCATCTGTTCAGGGGAAGGGAAAGATCTTTCTGCAAAGCAACTTATATATAAGCTGCTGTTGTTCATGAGGATCTCTGGATCTGAGAGGTTGCCCCTGAGTTTTGCATGTTTCCTGGCCTTTTCTGTTTTGTTCTTTTTTCAGTTTTTCCTCTGTTTTTGACTCTTTGTATATAGTCAGGTGAGAGTTGAATTTAATAAGGCTGATGCAAAATGTTCTGTGTGCCGGTAATATTAAACTTAATCCAGCCAGGGAATTGCTTTTGTGCCTAGGATATGAAATATGTGCCTCTGCTAGTTCCACTGAGACTATTTTACCAGTTTGACGTTAAAGGGGAGGGGGAACCAACTCAGAACAGAGTATTCCAGGATAAAGACAAACGCAGGTCAGTTTTCAATCTAAAGAAGAACATCCAAAGATAATAAAAAGGCAGCCTTTAAATTCAATGGCTAATATACCTCTCTCCTCACCCCTATCATCTATTTTGTCTCCAGAGAAAGGATATAGCAATGTAAAAAAGCATTTATTGAGCTGTAGTTTTATATTTTTTTGTAATTTAAGAACAATTATTGAATCCATTGAAAATCTTTCTTCCTGCAACGCATTTGTGCCATCTTTGTAGTCAGCTAGGAAATTTCTATATATCAATCAGCTTTTCATTCTTTTGCATTATTAGATTTTAATGATACCAGTATTATTAACATAAGATATCACACATCCCAGAGAGAGTTAAAGTACTGAAAAAATCCATTGTTTCTTTCACATTGACTGTTGCTCAGAGATGATCAGTTAGCTATGAATTTTGATCGAAGTGAATGAGCTGAAGAAGAAGGCATGATGCAAGTAAAAATTGCAGGCATAGCTGCCTTTTGTCCAGTGATGAAAGTCCTTGTATTACAAGAACACAATTCTAAAAAGAGCATCAACCCATTCGTCTTGTGTAAGAAGATTAAAATGATGATCGGAGATTGCATTCCTTACCATCTTGGCTATTGGCAGTACAATGCTAAGTATGTTTACTCAGAAGTAAACGCTCCAGAGTTCAACTGCACTTACTCTCTATTAACTGCACTTAGGCTTGCATTCCATTTTTTTTCATTTATTTAAAATTTCCCTACAATTTTACTGGGAGATTTGGTAGGATCTGACCCCTTTTTGTAATTGTGCTCTTGTCTAAGTTTGCAGTGGGCTGTGTGTTACATCTTTTGTGTCTGGAAGATGCATCTACCGTCTGAATGAATGCTAGACACTGTTAGTGAGAGTATTCTTTGTTTCTGAAGTCTGGCTTGTGGGTTGGCCCACTCTGCCTAGTGTGCTCAGTTTACTGCATGTGCCTTATAATCTATCCTATTTTACCTCTGTTGCTTGTGGTGTCCCTGTTATTACCAACGGCTGTTGTTTTTATTTTTCACTTCTCAGGGTTGTTCTCTATTTTCATGCACCCTGCCCTTACTTATCATGTCACACGTTTACTCTTCTGTGTTCACCGCAAAAATGCTTTACACTTCCATTCTCTCCTTCCTGATAGCAGTGATCAGACATCCTTCCCTTTCAACATGAGCCACTTCATTTGTCAACAAGCAACAGGTTTGCAGAATTATTGTTGGATCTGCTAGGGGAAAAACGATGAGAAATAGTCCAGCACAATATCTAGTAGTCTGTCCTTTAATTGGGCATCTGGTGAAGCAAAATGTCCAGCATTATTCTCAGCATTATTACTCATTCTGGGAAACTGATGAGGAATAGCTTGGTATGATTCAGAGTGTTAACCTAGGCCTGATCTTTCAGTGGGAGCTGATGAGCATAATGCACAAGACTTAGCCCGTGCTGGGCTTTGGATGTGGAACTGGTGCACGATCACTGAGACTGTCTGCACTGAAGTGGGAAAAACTGGAAGATTTTAGACAATTCTGTTTATTTTCCAGAACATTCCCTAAGAATTCTTCAGCACCTCTGGAGGAAAACTAATGACCAGGATTGTCTTGTCTAATCTAAATTCCTTCAGCTCTCTTCTTTGCCAAGTAATAGGGATGTGCACTGGATCGGACCCGATCCACGATCCGAGTCCGGTCCAGTGGGAAATCGGATAAATTATCCGATTTCCGATCCCGCAGCTGGATCGGCCGATCCAATCCGAACCGGTCCGAAAAAGCTCCGAACCGGTTCGGCGGATCGGCGGATCGGCGGGCGCCCACTGGCGCCCACCGCCGCTTCCATTGGCGGGCGCCAGCGGGCGCCCGCCGATGAAAGTGGACAGCGGGGGGGGGGAGGAGGGGGGCACTTACCTTCTCGGCCCGGTGGCTCCCGTCCGGCGCCAGCGCCTACTACTACTAGCAGGCTCCGCGGCCTGCTCTAGGGTGGCGCGCCGGGTGATGTCATCACCCGGCGCGCTACTCTAGAGCAGGCCGCGGAGCCTGCTGGAAGTAGTAGGCGCCGGCGCCGGACGGGAGCCGCCGGGCCGGAAAGGTAAGGAGGGGGTGCGTGGAGGGGAGGAGGGGGCGCGCGGAGGGGGGAGGGGGGCCCTTACCTTTCCGGCCCGGCGGCTCCCGTCCGGCGCCGGCGCCTACTACTCCCAGCAGGCTCCGCGGCCTGCTCTAGGATGGCGCGCCGGGTGATGTCATCACCCGGCGCGCTACTCTAGAGCAGGCCACGGAGCCTGCTGGAAGTAGTAGGCGCCGGCGCCGGACGGGAGCCGCCTGGCCGGAAAGGTAAGGAGGGGGTGCGTGGAGGGGAGGAGGGGGCGCGCGGTGGGGGGAGGGGGGCCCTTACCTGCCCGGCCCGGCGGCTCCCGTCCGGCGCCGGCGCCTACTACTCCCAGCAGGCTCCGCGGCCTGCTCTAGGATGGCGCGCCGGGTGATGTCATCACCCGTCGCGCTACTCTAGAGCAGGCCGCGGAGCCTGCTGGAAGTAGTAGGCGCCGGCGCCGGACGGGAGCCGCCGGGCCGGAAAGGTAAGGAGGGGGTGCGTGGAGGGGAGGAGGGGGCGCGCGGAGGGGGGAGGGGGGAGGGGGGCCCTTACCTTTCCAGCCCGGCGGCTCCCGTCCGGCGCCGGCGCCTACTACTCCCAGCAGGCTCCGCGGCCTGCTCTAGGATGGCGCGCCGGGTGATGTCATCACCCGGCGCGCTACTCTAGAGCAGGCCGCGGAGCCTGCTGGAAGTAGTAGGCGCCGGCGCCGGACGGGAGCCGCCGGGCCGGAAAGGTAAGGAGGGGGTGCGTGGAGGGGAGGAGGGGGCGCACGGAGGGGGGAGGGGGGAGGGGGGCCCTTACCTGCCCGGCCCGGCGGCTCCCGTCCGGCGCCGGCGCCTACTACTCCCAGCAGGCTCCGCGGCCTGCTCTAGGATGGCGCGCCGGGTGATGTCATCACCCGGCGCGCTACTCGAGAGTAGGCCGCGGAGCCCGCTGGTAGTAGCCGCCGGCGCCGGACGGGCCGAGAAGGTAAGCAGTGGTGGGGAAGGGGGCTTACCCCCCCCCCGGAGCCGTCCGCTTCTATCCGCTGGCGCCCGCGGGCGCCAGCGGATGGAAGCGGGCGGCCCCAGGGGGGGTAGGGAGCGCGGGGGAGGGGGTTTACCTGCCGGGGCCGTGCACAGCGGACGGCCCCGGGGGGGGGAGGGAGTTAGGCCCCCCCTTACCCACCCGCCGCCATTTTTTCCTCATAGACTTGCATTGCAATGCAAGTCTATGGGGAAAAAAATGCCGGCCGATCCAAAAATGTACGATTTTTGGGTCGGGATCGGACTCGATCCGGTCCGGGGGGCCTCCGATTTTGTCCGAACCGGTCCGGGACAAAATTGGAGGTCCCGATCCGGGTCCCGATCCGATCCGGGGGGTCCGTGCACACCCCTACCAAGTAACTATATGTACTGCTACTGTTTCACTGACTCTTGACTCGGAACCAAGGGAAGCCTTTTTCCGTCTTTGGTTCACTCAAGACTTCCTATCCATCTTTCATTTCTATCACCTCTGATTGGTGACACCATGTTATAAGTAGTGATTCTTGAGGAATTAAGTCTCTATGAATTGCGATATGACCTGACCAGATCCACACCTCTCTCATTAAGGTGCAGATCAGAATGTAGCAATCTGTCAGATTTTGCTGTTTGCCAAATGTTGCCTCACTGTTCTCAACTCAAAAACTGTATCAAAATATGTTGTTTTAGATGTATCTTGAGAGAAAATATGTTCAGAAATTTATCTTTTGAGAGAATATAGATTTAAAATATGAACTTAAGTACATTTTTTGTGTTGGGATTAAAAAAATGCAGATTAATGCAGAAATGGAATGGAATGGAATGGAATTATGAGTGAACTTGTGTGGAAGTAACATGGACCAGAAATAGACTGATCCATGCATCCCTAATTATACATTATCTCAATCCTTGGTAAACCCTCCACTACTATGGCTGCTTCTTCATGCCCCATCTCTATTTTCTCCTTTTTTCATATCTCAGTGTCCTCAAATGAGGGCATTTTTTTTTCTTTTTGGAGAGGGAAGAATAAGGCTTTGTTTTTTAAATGATTTGTAAGTGGGAGGGATGTAGTCAAAACCCCCAAAAGGTACTGTGGGGATAGTAGAACTAGAATGCAGAGACAAACCACACTGGCAAATAGGCAGTAAAAATGGTTCTGCAGATACTAAGTCTAATTGTTGGTAAAGTGGGGAAAATGGGAAGTGCTGGGCTTAGCTTGACATGCTTTCTTTTGCCCGGAGGTCTGCAGCTCATCACCTTACAGGCTTCTGAACCTGTTGGTGCATTGAGATTTGCTCCAATTGCTTGCCTGTCTTTCTGTAGTGCACAAAGGTCCCAGAGCTCCAGCTGCACACTGAGTTCAATTTCATGGTCTGCATGGAAATTCACTGTTTCTATGTAGTCCATGAAATTATAATTTATACAGGATATAAATTATGGTCATATGGGTTGATGAAAACCACACGATGCTCTAAAGAATGGACTGAATGACATCAGTGGATTTTAGTTTATCATTAGCTAATTAAATTGGGACAAATATAGCTTACTATGAGTCTATGGCCCTTTTTCCTCTTTATATTCATACTGTAAAACTTTTAAAATGCCATTTACAATTTCCAGGGAGTTTGTTTTCAATCGATGTATTTTACCTCCCAAAATTTATTTAAATGCATGTGAAGTCCACAAGAAGGAAATGAGGACAATGGCACATTCCCTTTTATGTTTCTCAGCAATTAGTATACCGAAGCATGCTGCCTCTGATACTGGATAGTCATCATGACTAGTAGCCATGCATTTATTATCTTCAGAACCAATAGAACCAATGGAATTTTTTTACTAATCAGTACTGCCATTTTCCATCTCCACACAGTTAATTTCTTTTAATATAACTTGTTAGCAACACTGTGATTTATTTGTTTGCTTTTCATTAGGTGTTCCAGAGACTCCTCAAATTAGTGGATTTATTTCACCGGTTATGGAAGGTGACAGGATGGAGCTCACATGCAAAACATCTGGTAGTAAGCCAGCTGCAGACATCAGATGGTACAAGAATGACAAAGAGGTGAAAGGTATTGTTTGGAATTGTATATTTCATTTATAAGAAGAAATTGTTAATTAAACATGCAAATCAGTGGATCTGATTTGCAAAATTGCAACCATTTCATTCTTTGAAGATAACCAAAACGGAATCAAAAGAATTTCGGAAAGCAAATATTAAGTATTTCTCACTCTCCTAAGATAAATGGATAACCTAATTCCTTTGAGGAAAGGGAGGTAAGACTGTGTCATTGTAGTTTTTTCCCCACTGGCCTAGCCTCCGCAGCACAATTCTCACACAGAAATTCTAAATATATACACCACCTGAATAAATGATGCATGCACCTGACAGCTCATATGCCCAGCACACAGGGTGAGTAGAAACACATCAAGCTCCTGCCCTTGCTCCTTTCCCACATTTTTATGTCCCTAGTCAGTGCAGCTGCTTTCTCCTCTTAGATAGCAGGGGCCACCACTTCCACTTCTTTCTGGCAGAGTTGTGTCTGTTTCCAGGAAAATTGCTTTCTGCTTCTTAATTAGTTTGTCAGGCCTACTCCTTGTAGCAGAAAGCAGACCCTAAAGTCTTGACCATCCTCTCAGTAGACCAACATATGTGCTCTGCGGCAAAAGCATGCTGTAACTCTCAATATTTATTTTATAAGTCTGTATGTACCCAACTCTTCTGTTGTAAGCACAATTGTCAGGCCAGCTGACTAAAATTAAAATTACAAAAGAAATTCATAAAAATAGTAAAATAATACAGAGACAAATGATAAAAGGCAGAGACGAGTGATAAAAACATAAAATCAATGCATAAGAAAGTCATTAAAACACCTCAGTCCAGCCAGCCAACCTGCTGCAAGAATAAAAAATGTCTTCCATAGATGATGGAAGGTCAAGAGAGGTTAGGCCAAATGAACTTCCCGTGGCAAGGAGTTCCACAGTCTCTGCATGGCCATAGTAAAATCCCCCTCCCACATCCCAACCAACCATGCCTCCTTTGTCGCACCTTTCTATAGAGTGATCTCTAAAGCATAAAGACATTTGCTTGATGTGGACATTTCCAGAAAGTAGATTTCCTTGTTGTTGTTTTGCATGATCAAGCAAATACAGAATTAGCATGGAATAAAGGCACCATTACACAAAGGCTGTAGAAGATAGGTCTGCCTTGAATTCTCCTTCAAAACAGCCATCTGGATATGTCTTAACATTGCCCTACTGTTGGTGCAACTCCTCTTAGAGCTTCTCAAACTGTTAGGCATTCCTTAGTGAAAGAATTTGGGCCAGCCCTTCCATTGGGTGGCCTTCCCAGGCAGGTGATTTGGGGTGCCATAAAAGGGCAGCAAATTGTTAAATTATTTATTATTATAATAATAATTTTACTGCCAGAGAAGAGGAAAGGCTCTTTGGGGATTTTCTGCCTCAAGTGCCAATAAAACATGGCTGGCTTTGGGTGCTACTTACCTTGGGCTGGCCTTGTTCATAATTAACTGGATCACTCGATAAATATGCATTACCTATTGGAGAAGCAATGGCATTTGAACTGCCAGCATGAACAAATCCCATTCTGTATATTGCACTTCCAAGAGTTCTTCTTCGTGGTCTCTGTGCATCACACATATGGGCTCTCACCGGCGCCGAGCCCCATTCGGGAAACTTCCCTAACTAGCTTAGTGCTTTTGGCGGGAACCCCTCCCCCACCATCCCAACGCGCATGCTCCGGGTCCCGCCTTACCTCAGTTCTTCGACCGCTTTGCTGATCGCCCCGCGGGAGACTTCCTCCAGAACGAACTGTTCGTAGTTGTTTCTGAAAGATATATATTTTGTTAGGTTAGCTTAGTGTTAGTTTTAGTAGTAGTTATATATTAAAAAAAAAAGAAGTTTACAATAGCTGTAATTAAAGTTGTTTTGTGAGGCCTATGGCGCAGTCAGCGCTTTTTAAGCATTGCTCTCGCTGTAGAGCGAAGTTAACTCTCACTGATGGACACTCTTTGTGCCTCGTGTGCCTTGGAGAGGGCCATGTCGTGGACTCGTGCCCTCATTGTATGACTTTCTCCCGCCAAACGCGGCGAAATAGGGCAGATAGGCTCCGTAGTTTGCTGTAGAGCAAGGCCCTTTCAGCGGTTGACTGTCCGCGACCGAAACAATCTCTAGCGGCCCAGTCTCCTTCTACCATGGAGTCCGACCTAGCGGACCAGGCAACTTCCGGGGAGCGTAGGCGGATGCCAGTAAATCGCTCAGACCCGGCATCTCCTTGCTCATCCCCCATTGGGGTAGCGGCACAGGACCCTTTACCCGAAGTCGCGGTGAGGACAACCTCCCAAAAGCCGGCAAAAATCTCCTCAAAAAAGTCAGGAAAACTAAAGAGTAAAGGAAGGTCCGACAAATCCTCGGCACCGAAATCAAAAGGGACTTCTACGGCCTCGAAGACATCTTCGACATCGACACCGACGACATCGAAGCTGTCTTCGACATCGGGACCGCAGCCATCGACGTCGATACCGAAAGCATCTTCGAAGTCTGCACCGAGGACGACACCGTCGGTACCGAAGCCAATTTCAACATCGGCATCGGCAACACCACCGGCACCGACCATTCAGCCTTTGACGCCGGCGCGTTCCCGTCCCGCTTCTTCGCCGATTTTGTCGCATCATTCGACATCGATGGCTCCCAGAGCGGCGTCATTGCCTCCGTGACCATTGATGTCCTCCTTAGACCTAGAGGTGTGTTCCTCGGACATTGATCTCACCGACACCATCCCCATGGACAGGTCTTTCCCCATCGGTACCGGCATTCACGCCGATTTCGACGTCGACCAGCAACCTCCGTTTCCAGTCGACGTAATGGCTTCGCCGATGTCGAGGGCTTCTAGGACTGCCACTTATCGGTCCCGTTCCAGATCCCGATTGCGGTCTCGGCAGTGGGATTCTTATTCAGATAGGTCTCGCAGCAGGTCGCGTCGACACCGAGAACCTCGGTACCGTTTCGATCCCTATACAGGGAAACGACTCTGGGAAGTGCCAGCATCACCTCGCACGGTGACGGAACAGGGACCCTCTCGACACTGCCAACCAACGTCGAGTCAGCGAACACCTTCGGTGCCGCACCAGAGACCACCCTCGCCAACATCGGGGGAAGACTATGCATCTGACACTTCTTCAGTGCAGTCTCCACCACCATCGGTGCCCTCTCCATCTGATGATATTGGGTCCGCCGAAAGGGCATCCCCATCATTAGAACTCGGCACCTTCTCTGATCAAATGCAGAGGATGGTGCAGTCGCTAGGGCTAGATATACAGCAACCACAAGAGGACATCGACGATAAAATTTTTGATGTGATGTACTGTGACCCAGTTCCGCAACTATCTCTGCCATTTAAGCAATCATGGGCCAACCCAGCAACCGTTGGTCCGACGTCAAAGCGCATAGATGCATTGTATAAAGTTAAGGAAACGGATGCTTCTTTCCTGTTTAATCATCCGAAGCCTAATTCCATTGTAGTGGAGTCGTCACAAGGTCGATCTAGTAAGAGTTATACCGCTCCTATTGACAAGGAAGGTCGAAAGTTAGATTCTTTTGGCCGCCGCATCTACTCGTCGGCGACATTAGGTTTCAAGGTAGCTAATTATCAAGCTACCATGGCGAGATATCAACTCTTTCTCTGGGAAAAAATTTCGACGTTGACTGATTATCTGCCAGACGACCAACGTGAACTGGCTCGAGTCTTCCAAGCAGAGGCCATTCGGCTGTCAAAGCAGCAATTGACAACATCAAATCACCAGACAGATTGTGCAGCCAAGGCTTTGGTGGGGGCTGTTGCCCTACGGCGACATGCGTGGTTGTGTTCTTCTAACTTACCAGCTGAGACAAAAGCACGTATCGAGGACTTGCCGTTTGATGGTGAGGGTCTTTTCCATTCCACCACAGATAATGCCATGGATGTCATCCACAAAGCAAAGATGACAGTGCGCAAAATGGGCTTGCCTTCACAACAGCTGCAGCAACAGCCGGCTCGCTCCAGGCGATGGTATCGGTCCTTCCCGTATCAACGCCATCAGCAGGACCATACTCAACACTTCCAGCCGCAACAGCCTCAATCCTCGTTCCAACCTAGGAAAGCGACTTCTAAATACAATAAGTCCCGTCGTCAGGACTCGGCCTCGAAGCGGCACCTTTGACTCCGTTCCGATCTTATTGCCACCACGGGATCCGACCAACAGACTTCAGCCCTTTTTACCACGCTGGACCTCCATAACAACCGACAGATGGGTGCTCTCCATGATCTCCGAGGGTTACTTTATAGAGTTTCAAACCCTCCCTCCTCTCGGTACCGTAAAGTTTACACCTCCATCCCCTGCTCTCGTTCAGGAAACAGTAAGCCTGTTGGAGAAAGGGGCCATCACGCGCGTTCCATCGTGTTTTCTAAAAGCGGGTTTTTACTCACGCTACTTCACGGTTCCGAAAAAGGATGGAGGGCTTCGCCCTATAATGGATCTCCGACATTTGAATAAGTTCGTCAAATCCAAGAAGTTCCGCATAGTGACGTTAGCGCAGATTCTACCCCTGCTCAAATGGAACAGGTGGTTCACGTTAGTGGACCTCAAGGACGCCTATTTTCACGTACCGATACACCCCGCGCATCGCAAATACTTAAGGTTTCTCATCGGAAATCGAGCCTATCAGTTCTCAGTGTTTCCCTTTGGCCTCCGGACTGCACCAAGAGTTTTTACCAAGTGCATGGCGGCTGTATGCGCACATCTCAGAGCACTAAATGTGGAATTGTACCCTTACCTCGACGACTGGCTCATTGTGTCGCCGTCCCATTCGCGAGCTCTTCACGATGTCCACCTCGTCACGTCCTGCCTCGCCAGCCTGGGCCTACAAGTAAACACAGAAAAGTCCGTTTTTTGCCCTACACAGAGGATTCAATTTATAGGTGTTCTTTTGGATTCCACGATAGGTCAGGCCTTCCTCCCTGTAGAACGCAGACATTCTATTCTCTCTCTCGCTGCACGCCTTCAACGAAGAACGCGGGTTACAGCGCTCACAGTGCTTCGCCTCCTGGGCTTAATGGCCTCTGCGGTGTTCGTCGTTCGCTGGGCTCGGCTTCATATGCGTCCACTTCAGCAGGTCATCCTACGCCATTATCGCCCGCACCAGAACCCAAGAAAAATAATACTTACGGTTCCGCTGTCCGTCATTCCTTCTCTCCGTTGGTGGTCTACCGCTCCACATCTGTTGCAAGGGATGCCGTTCCACCAGAAAGGCCCCACTCGAGTCCTCACAACAGATGCCTCTCTGGACGGGTGGGGGGCGCACATAGACGGCCTAAGTATACAAGGGAGATGTTCGCAATCAGAGACACGACTCCATATCAACTTGCTAGAGCTACTAGCAGTAAAGCGAGCCCTCCACGCCTTCCTGCCACACCTTCAGGGACATCACGTCCGCATATTGTCCGACAACACCACTGTGGTGTGGTACATAAACAAAGAAGGTGGAACTCGGTCCCCTCGCATTCTGAACCTGACGTTAGACATTCTTCATTGGGCTAGTCGCAGACAGATCTGTCTGTCCGCACTGCACATTGCAGGTACAGACACTGTGAAGGCGGACACCCTCAGTCGAGACTTTACCAGCACTCACGAGTGGGAATTATCTCACGACATATTGACTTGCCTTTTTGCAAAATGGGGCACGCCGTCGATAGACCTGTTTGCTACTTCTGCAAATGCTGTTTGCCAGGACTACTGTTCTCGGGCGGGGATTGGACATGCGTCGCTCGGAGATGCATTCCAGTGGGATTGGTCCAAAGACTTCCTATATATGTTCCCACCTTTCCCGCTTATTGCAAAAATGGTGGCCAGAGCCAGCAGATATCCTCTAAATGCGATCTTAGTGACCCCCTGGTGGCCGAGACAGCCATGGTTCACCACCCTTTGTCGCCTGGCGGGACAACAATGGTGGCACCTTCCCAAGATACCTCACCTGCTGTCCAAGAACGGAGGCAGCATACTGCACCCGGATCTCCAATCCCTGAACCTCACGGCATGGAGGATCCAACCAGATGGCAATCACTAACAATGCCTAACGCTCTACGCTCCATTTTTGAGGCTTCCACGAAACCATCTACTAGAGCATCTTATACTAGAAAATGGCACCGTTTCCTCCAATTTGCCACCGAAAACGGATTCCCAGCCAGGGATGGTCCCATAGCAGGAATCATTGACTTCTTATACTCCCTTCACACTGGGGGCCTAAAGCCATCCTCTATTAAAGTGCATCTGGCTGCCATTTCAGGGCAACATCAGAAAATTGATGGGTTTACGGCCTTTACCCATCCAGTAGCCAAAACTTTTATGAAAGGCCTTCGTCACATGTTTCCACCGGTCCGCCCAATTATTCCTCAATGGAGCCTCTCAGTGGTACTGACTGCACTAACGGCAAAACCGTTTGAGCCTTTGGCTACCATCGATCTCCGTTTGCTGACGCTTAAAACGGTCTTTTTAGTGGCCATCACATCTGCTCGACGTGCTTCAGAGTTAGCTGCGCTGATGGTGGACCCGCCTTATACACAATTCTTTCCCGATAAAGTTGTGTTATGTCCTGGCCCCTCATTTATCCCTAAGGTTTCCTCCATGTTCCATATAAACCAGGACATCATTCTTCCTACTTTTTTCAAGGCGTCTACGGACCCTTTATGTTCAACATTACACACCTTAGATGTCCGACGTACCTTAGCTTTTTATAAGAAAAGGACTGAATCTTATCGTAAGTCGGATAAATTGTTTTTATGTTACGGGGGTAAGGCGAAGGGGTTAGCAGTTTCTCCCCAACGCCTCGCCCACTGGATTGTTGATACTGTGGTTCTTGCTTACCAAGTGCTGGGTAAGCTCCCCCCTACCTCTTTATCGGCTCACTCTACACGGGGACAAGCCACGTCTACTGCTCTGGCATATGATTCTGCAGTTCCTGATATTTGTCGGGCAGCAACTTGGACTAATGCTTCGACCTTTGTCAGGCATTACAGGCTGGATGTTCGGGCAGCACGGGACGCTTCATTTGGTCGAACTGTCCTGTCTTCTATTTGCAAGTAACCCACCAGCGTGCTCACCCCCCCTCCGGTAAGTCTGGCTGATTAATCGCCCATATGTGTGATGCACAGAGACCACGAAGAAGAAATGCAGGTTGCTTACCTGTAACTGTAGTTCTTCGAGTGGTCATCTGTGCATTCACACAACCCACCCACCATCCCCTCTTTGCAACACTGCTGTGTCTGCATGAGGATCAAATTTAGAGCGTATGCTCTCGAGATATTACCTTAGTGCAAGGCTATAATACGGTCTCAGAGAACTGAGGTAAGGTGGGACCCAGAGCATGCACGTTGGGATGGTGGGGGAGGGGTTCCCGCCAAAAGCACTAAGCTAGCTAGGGAAGTTTCCCGAATGGGGCTCGGCGCCGGCGCTAGCCCATATGTGTGAATGCACAGATGACCACTCGAAGAACTACAGTTACAGGTAAGCAACCTGCATTTTTAACATGCACATGCTTATGAATGACTAGTTGAGGTACATGTTGTATGGGGAAAAGATTTTAATTTTATTGATCCAGTATTTTTTACAAACTCTTCTTTTGAATTGTTACATTGGTAATATCGGTCTTTTTTTAAATGACATACAAAGTGCTGTTTTATGTCATCTTGATTTTCCATTTGCTTTGCCATTTCATTCTTATTCTCATCGTTGCAAGAAACTTGAGTAATCATATTGCGTTGCTGTTATAATTTTGAACCTCACCTTTTCAAGAAAGCTTCCAACTATCTTCCCTTAAAATATTCCATTAGAATCTTTGTATGTCAAAGTTGTCTGGCATTACTTAGCCATGAAATTTCTCCAAGCAAAGTTATAGAAATGAGATTGACTACTAATCTTTCAGTAATACTGAGAAATCATAATACAACAAAGACTAACATACAGAATTTAAGAAATGAAAATATATTTTTTTAAAAATGCTGTGGCTAGTACCGAAGGAAATTTCTCCATTATTTTTTTTTAATCTTTTTGGCATCCTTGTTGTGAGAAAACGTAAAATCAAGAATACAGACAGAATGGTATTGGAAAGAGATAGAAACATTAATTCCATCAGAATGAAAATGTACCTGAGTTGGTGTGGTCAAGTGGAGAGAGGAACAGGAGATAGAAAGTATGTCTTCGCCTGCAGCATTTTCCTCCAAGTAAAAGGAAGAATCTTGTCATTCTCAGTTAATAAGCAAAGTTGAATTCAGTACTAGCTTTCACAATGATAGTCTCATTCTCACAAGGGAGAGCAAGGCAAAGCCACTCCAATGCTCACAAGGCAACTAATTTCCCTGATTTTAGCTTTTGGAATGAAAAACCGCATATTCTCAACTGCAAGTAAGTGTCCTGAATATAGCAATACATCGAGGGGAGGGGAGAGAAAAGGAAAAGTTAGGCCTTGCTGTGTGAGAAATTTCATAGCTAGCCTTTTGCAAAAGTGCAGAAAGGTTCACAATAGCCTGGTGCCCAGTGGAGTAGCAAGCCAGCTTCAACAGAGAACTTAAGATGACCTGTGCCTTTGATCAGGAATAGTGTGCAATACATTTAGGATCTAAATCAACATGCCAACAGACATATGAAAATAATTTATCAATTGCTTGTGAGGATAGCAGTGCCATCCTATACATGTCTACTCAGAAGGAAGTCCCATGGACCTCAGAGAGGCTTATGCAACCCTATGCATGTCCACTAAGATTTCAATGGGGCTTACTCCCAGGAAAGTGTGCATAAGACTACAGCAATTGAGAAAACCCTACTCTCTCGGCAGTTGCATATCTGTGTGTGAGGATAAGTGTTCCATACACAGTCCCATTTTCTTTTTTGGTGAGGTGGGAATATTTGCGGAAAAGGTAGGAAGAGTTTCAAAAATTCCTGCACAAGAGAAGAAGATAAATATGTATGTGAAACACTACTTTAAGAAAGAAAAATGTTAGTAAACAGCTTCAACTGTTTTGCAAAATGTTGTACACATGTACACACACACACACACTTCACTTCAAAGGGGAAAATAATCATCTTCAGGGAACTCCTTCCCACAGGCTTCATCTCAAGATTCTATCTAGCTCATTAAGATCCTTTAGGATGGACACTCAAATCTATTTTCGCTCTTTTCTCATTCTTTAAAAGATCTGTTTACTTAAGGCTTGACTCTGTATGTCTAGACACCACAGTCTAGGGATGATGAAGTATTTTAGAAAAGTTTTTTTGTTTTGTTTTTAAAGGCTCCTGAGCAGGATCTACACTACCACTTTAAAGCATTTTATAACAGTAGTGAAAACTATTGGGGCCCAGGACACACTCCATATACAGCTTTCAAACCGTTTTCAAAGTATCATATCCTGCTTGGTGTAGATCTGGCCCTGCTTTTTTCCTTTCCTTTTCTTTCTGTCCGCTTTTACACTCCAGGGCAGGTTGGGCAGGATAGCTCATCACTACAGGGGGCTGCAATGTTAATCTCACATGCTGAGCTTTATGATGAGCACACTTAATCAGGACAACGAGAATCTGTCTCAGCAGCCAAAAGTGTAACACTTTCCAGGACACCCTTTTCTATTTGAAATTGTCTTTTTTATATATATAATTGTCTAAAAAGGAAAGGGCTGGCTTAAGACATTTTGCTCCCTGAGTCTCCCACCCCGTTCCATGTACAGAAGCTGACTTGACTAGCAATTGAATCTTCCTTCAGCATTCCCAATGGCACAGTTTCTCCACTGCACCTGAAGGCAGCAGGTTAGCTTAGGGTCTAACGGGTAGGCCACATGGCACACAGATCTCTCCAACACCTTGCTGCCTCCTCTCACCATTTGCCACCTGAAGCCACCGCCTTGTTTTGCCTAATGGTAGGGATTGCAGAATTTCATTTCATTCAGTTTATACGTCACCCTATAGCCAAATCTCTCAGGGTGATGTACATAATAAAAGCAAAAATAAAACCACATACTAAAATCCATTAAAAAGTATTGTTTTTAAAGGCAGCAACAAAACTCCTGCATTTAAAAGAGAAATAAATGAGTAGTAAAAAACATAGAGGTAATTTTAAAATGCAGCATTAAACATATTAAAAAGCAATCTTTACTCTTCTCAAATCATGGCAGACAGGATAAGGCCCAATGGCACTATTTTCTAGATGTCACCACAGTAGTGTCTTTTCGTGCAAAGTTAGCCTTAGAATGTTCAGCCTCTTCTGCTTTCAGAATGATATAAAGAGAATGTGGCTCATCATCCTACTCGTTAGAGACCTCCACAACTTTGTATTTCAGTACAGATACGGCAAATTGTTTTTCATGCTGCCGTCAAAAACCACAAGCTAAATTGCTAAACTGATTTGTTTGTGTACTGGAGATCGTGTCTTATTTCCACTTGACGATTAATTGAACCCATGATTTGTGAAGTGAGACCAAAATTTGTTAGCCATGAAAATCTATCAATCTCCTTGAAAAAATAGGAAAGGCTAGTCTTAGTTCTGGTTACTTCAGTCATATTCACTAGAGACATGGTAGATTTTTCTGGCTCAGCGGCTTATTCTTCTACTCTAGCAAAATTTGGTTTCTTCTTGATTAAGGCTGGGCAACATGTAGCCCTCAAGAAGTAATCTCCAACACCTTGCTGCCTTCTCCAAACAGTTGCTACCTGAATCAACCACCTTGTTTTGCCTAATGGTAGGGACAGTCCTGAAAGAGGGCACAATTTCATTTCATTCAATTAATGTGTCACCTATAGCCAACACATCCAGATGTTGTTGGACTGTGATCCCCATCAGTCCTAGCCAGCACAGCCAATGTTATGGGATGATGGGAATTGCAGCTATCAGATTGAGAGTAGATTCCTGGGAGACGTCTTTTATTCACTAGTAAGATAACAGACTTGCTTCTATGACATTATTTTTGGTTCATCTTCTCTTCTTCTCTATGCTTAGAATTTCTAGCCTTAGAGAACTGTTGTAGATGAAACATAGTATGGCTGACTACAGCTAATTCCCAAGCACATTCTCATCTACTAACAGAAGATTCCCTCTGTACATCCCTCCCCCCACCCTTCTACAAGCAGTCAGTTCTTTTACCTGTGTGAATATTCTGCAGTGATTGCTTTACATCATCCAGTAACATAAAAATATAAGGTGTTCTGTTCCATAAGTTACTTCCTGTTCATTTGCTGGCACTACCTTATATGAGTATTTCCATCCATTCTTATCTCCTTGCATTATTATTATTATTTGCAGAAAAATATAATAAGATATAAGAAAGGAATGTAAACGACTGAACACAAGTTGCTGATGACCAGAGACCGTACTTGTTAAAACATTTTAACAGGTTATGTGACTTATGCCAGAGTTGCTATTTCTCTGATACATATACTATAATGAGCTAAATATGTGAGAATGGCTTCTTGTTCCTTTGCAATTTCCACCTATGTTATAGTAATGCCAACATGCAATTCCCATACATCACCTATAAGATATTGCGGACTAAAGCTCAGTTCCCAAGGTGTTGTCATCTTACAGTAGATTAACTCAATAAGTCATTCCTTCCATTTCCCAGTAGGCACTTCATAACGGAATGCTGCACATCCTTTCACACCTATGCAGATACCTTGCAGAAAATTGCTTCATGACATTTGTCATTGTGAAGTACAGTGTGCTTTGCTTGAGACTGGGTCATGTGTTACAACTATCTTTTTCAGTGGGTTCCTCTCTCTGCTTATTACATGCTTGCAACTCAAGCGATCTACATAACAGTAATGTCACAGGCTTTAGTCGGCGTGGTAAAGCAAATGGTCATTGCTATGTGAGGGCCCAATCTGGAGTTGGGGGCAGGGGATGGGCAGGATCGGTCTGTTCTATATGCTGCTTATGATGGAATCATGAGTAAGTTTGGGCAAGGGATTGGGAAAACGTAAAAATCATGTTTTCATCCCGAGAATCCTTGCGTAGTTCAAAATGCTTTATTGTGAATTGATACCAACACCCCCCCCCCAAATACTTTCAAATATAAAATGTTTAAAGTTGCTCATGTTTAATGCATGTCTGACTTACTTCAGTGAAATATTTGTGAGAGAGCCCCCACCCAAAACAAGTTTGTAATACCCAGTCCTGTGCATTTGTGCCCTAGTATATGTACAAAGCAAAACTACTGTCTCATAGTTATGGTGTTTTGCTGGCAAATAGGTAAGGACAGGTGACTCCCCAAAACTTCAGCTTGTCAAGGTTCTCTGATTTCCACCTTGAAGCTTGTTCCAACTCATGTCCATATTGGATTATGAGCTTTGGCTCTTTACACATATTTTTTTTTCCACATGCAGTTTTAGGATGTTCACATTTTTAATTCATTTTTCATTTTCTGCAAATTACTTCACATGCACTTGGGTTTTTAGGAGGAATGAATTAGATACATTCTGGTCAAAAGTGTACTGAAATGAATTTCTCACCCATCCATACAAACAGAAGAGCATTTACCAAGAGCTTATGTGACTTAGATCTTTGATCCGGCCATAAAAGCATGTTTGAACTTCCTAACTTAAAGGCCGTATCATAGAGATGTGTGCATGCAGTGCACATAAATATCGGCCTGTGACTGTTTTATTGCATGCTCGCTACTGCCCACTTACGGATGTGTGCGCGTCCTTTAGACGATGATGACCGCCTCCCGCTCCTTCTGCTCATTTTCCCATAGGAAAATAGACCCCTTTATTCTGACTTTTTAAAAAAGACAGAATGTGCCGCAATCTCCTGCTGTGTAAAGGAAAACCGGCATGATAAAAACAGCTTCTGAATGGGCCACATGGTCTTTGGTTACTTCCTCTTTCCTCTCCGAGAAGAATGAGGAAGTGCAGAAAATCAACGGTAAGGAAACACAATTTTCCCCCATGTGATGATGCTCATAGTCAGTTCTGTCAGTGTTAACAATGCAGATCACTAGTTAATGGGAATTGTATGTGCATGGATGGGGGGACCCTTGATTCACTTTCCCCAACAGGTAATCAATAGAACTCCCAATCCAGCTACCTGAAATATATGAATTTATCAGCATTTTCCCCCCAAGGGGTGTGTGCAGCCAAGACAAGACACATGTGCGGACTAGACTGCCTACACTCTGCTCCACAAACACACATTAAGGCAGCCCATTTCTTCCCTAAGTAACAGAGATCCTCTTGGTAGCACCAATTTCATCATTTCCATTCCTCCTAGTAACAAATCTGATAGCCAATCAGATTAGGTGATGCTACAGTGTCACTGAGGGCCACATAACTAATTCAGAGTGAAAGCAATGCTTCCTAATAACAACACAATGGCTCAGTTCGGACGACACATTAGGCAATGGAGGAGGGGGGAACAATCGTCAGTTGTGTTGCTTATTGTGTCGTCTGGAGGGCATCACACAACGCACACACAACTGACAGTATGTTAATCAGGCACTTTAAACAACAGAGCGAAACAACAGGCTTGCACGTTGTTTAGCCTGAAGCCCCATTGTTTAAAGTGTCGTCCGAATTCAGCCCCCCCTCTCTCCGTGGACTATTCTGTGTCGGAATAGAGTTCTGCTGCCTAGAGCAGCCAAAAAAAACCAGCCACTCTATGCAGCCGGCAGAACTCACGGTGCAGGCTGGGATACAGCTGAGGGACACACAGAGGAGAAGCTGCAACCAAAATGGCCGCCGTAAATTCCTTGCAGCCGGGGCGTTTGCCGGTTCTGAGCAGTGCCGGCTGCAGTGTGTCATCTATGGAGCTCCTCCTGCCTAACGCACGGTCAGTACGTTATTTACCCCTCTGTTGCTTAATATGTCGTCCGAACTGAGCTTATTACTGGGAAGAAGGACAATTTTAAAAGGAAAAAATAAGTAAAAGAAGCAACTGGTGGTCAGGGCTGTGAACACAAATGATCAGGCATGAAATAAAGCTTTTTGGAGCTTTTGTTTCAATTTCTGAAAATCTCTTTTTAATGTAAAAAAAAAATCTAGAAAACATTTGCTTCAACCCTCATGCACATCATCTATTTGCATGCACACACCCTTCTTGCTGAATCTGGTCATTGGTTTTTACAAGCAGAATCAATTCCTCTGGTAGCGGAAGTGTGAAATTCCCAGTTCTGTTTATTTATTGAGAGGTTCTGCATGGTTCACACGTTGCAAAGTTAACGTATTATTTCAGCTCTTTCTTTAAAACATGTGCCAGAATGACCTAACTGAAAATTAATGCAATTAACATCACATCTAGCTGTCTCTAAATGGGACTTCCTTCTAAATAAGCATGCACAGGATTGGTGTGTAACCACATTTTTCTATTTGCCCATCCCTGACTCTTTCCTCTCCCGGCTCTTCCCAGGTTAACCATTTACCACAACAAGCACAGTACATTGCAAGCTTTATATAGGTCATTGTCCCTTAATGAGACCTAGCAAAATTTAGAAATCTGAAACAACTTGAATTCTTGCTTCTTTTGATTAGAGCATTGAGGACACAAGGAATCTCAGTAGTACGTTCCTTTACTGAAGCTTATTTTAGAGATGCTCATTATGACCAGAAAAACTGCTGCAAGTTTCATTTTTGAGGGAGTAAACAAAAATCACAGGAATAAATTTGTTGTGTACAGAATCCCCCTTCCCCCGGCATCTTGAATTACCCTTATCCAAAGCTGTGGGTCGGTGTGTTGTAAATCCAGAGATGGGGTGATGCTACATAGATGTGGCCTCATTCATTTCAGTTCAGGCAGTAGCAGCAGCAGCAGCTCTGCATAAACATTTTTCTGAACATGACTTGAGGTAAATCTGTTGAAGAGAATGAGGAAAACTTTGGATTGCTTCATCAAGGCTTCAAAGCTCCAATGGCCACAGAAGTTACCAGATCAGGATATATGACTAATGAAGCATCTCTTTTGTACAATTTTCAGCTGGACTGTTGGAATAAAGGGCATGATCCCACAATTAAGTCCTCTTCAAAAGACACTAAATCAGTTTTTAAAATAGTTGAAAAGTCCTTGGGGCTAGGTTCAAACAGAACTAAAGAGAGAATTTTATATAAACTCATATCCTAAATTGATTTCAAAATACTAACATGTATTATCTCACCACCCATAGCAGAGCAGTTCAGAGACTGAAATGTAAAGTCACATAAGGACATTGATGTCTTCCTTTCTTCACATTGATAAAGGCAATGTTTGCACATCTGTACAATTTCTACCAAAACTAAACCTGAGGCATGTTTGTCCCTTTCCTCTTGGATTGGCTCCCTAATAACATTGTGAAATACTGACATTGGAGAGTTTCAAGGTGCCTCCAGTCTCATTTCACAACATGAGAGAGGAGGGTCAGCACTATCGCACCTAGTAGGCAGCACTTATATAGTACAAAAGGTGCACTGCTGGTTAAGTGGGCCAGTTGATAACAATACCCACCCCTAGTACAGACGGAATGGATGCCTGAAAGTGTGAGAGGGACTGACTGTGAGGTATATCTGTCCCTTAGGTAAATGTTATCCATTGGGATTCATTAACTCTTTGTCTGTGTTTAATAACATGTATTATTTTCATGAGAGCAGAGTGTCATAAATCTGTTGTTTCTGGAGGCTTCTTCTTTTTCATAGTTTGGAGAAAAGGACTGCGTTCAGACGTCGCTTTAAACCCTGATGGGTTAATAAACTTCTCACAGTAGCTCATTTTGAAAATAAGCTACTGTTATACCCCACATGATCAGACAAAAATGCTATTGTGTGTAGTTTATTAAGCTCCTGTGCATAATCTGAGTCATCCCCCTGCCCCTTGCCCTGCTGCAGTCCTCCCACCCCAGCAGTAGCACTGTTTCACCCATTGACAACATCATAGGAGCCTGTTTCAACCTTCCACAGCATTCCAGTGAGAGGGGAGAGGTTAATTCAGCACTTCCAACATCACCCCAACAAGGTGTGTGCGGCTCTAAAGTGTTGGAAGTATGGAGGTTTGGGGCCAAACTTCATAACAGCCTCTCCTGGTCGAGAGGCACCCGATGCACTACCAAAACCTTGCACAATTACACACAAAGGCGCAAAACCCCCAGTTGCACCAAAAAGGGGGGTGGCACGGGTAAACACTTGGAAGTTTCAGGATCAGGACCAAACTTCGCACACAACCTCACCTAGTAAGAACACACACGAGGCCCATTGAAAACCCTGCATACTGACAAAACCGTACAAGAAAAAGCACCTTTTCACCAAAGAGGAGGTAGCAGCTATAACTCCATGGAAGTTTGCAGGAGTGGGACAAAACTTCATACACAACATCCCCTGGCAAGGACGCACAGAAGGCAAAAAGACAAGCCTGGCTGGCTGCCATCACCTGACCAAGACAGTGTTTGACACTTGGAGAAGAAGATTTAGGGTGGGGTCAGGCAGCAAGAGCAATCAGTTGTTAGGCAGACCATGAAAACAGAGATCTGCTAGCTGGAGAAGAGCAGTGGCAGCAGTTTTGACTGCTTTTGCTAAGTGACTCTGTAGGCGACCAAAATAACCCACTGCGACTGCCATACAAGACAGTAACCCATGATGGGTTAAATAACCCACTCAGCAAACTGAGGGCTATCAGTGTGTAAATTTAAGGGGTGGCAAAAGTCACTGTGCACTTCTCAGACTGTTGTCTGCCTTATATTTCCAGAATGCACTATGGAGAGACACTGCCCGTGAGCTATATACCCGTGCCCTAAAATCCACTCAGCAATCCAAATAACTTAAATCCTCCCCCATTTCATACTCTGTGAATGGGATTATGGTAGTCAGAATGAGGCATTTCCCCTCTGTGTTAAGAAAACTGAGCTGAGCTGAACAGAAAAACGAACTTGATGAACAGGTAAAGATATTCCTTCTTCACCAAAGGTCAAACCATTCGCACAAAATCTTTATTAACAAGGCAAATAAAAGCATGTGTTTAGTAAATTTGTATAATTTATAACAATATTTTAGACTTTTGATCTCTTTTTAAAATATTATTTTCTGGCCTAAGCATTCAGAAATAAGTGGGTAAAAAGAACAACCCCTAATCAGATGATTTAAGCAAAAGGGATTTTGTTTCTTTAATGGGCTTCAGGGAAAAACTATTTGGATTGTAATCTAGTTATATCAGAGATAATGAGGAGCAGAATCTCATTCTGACAGTTCTGCCTTTTGGTTGATATTGAAATTGCTTTTCCCATCTGTGTCTGTGTACATTTGGGAATGACAACATTGGTAGTTTTGCAAGACAAATAATGGAATGTCTAGAAATAGAACTTTGTTTGCTTTGAAAGAGTGAGCAAACATGATGAAAGGTGCATTTTCCGTTTGCTATTTAAAATGGTTTCATGTACTGTTCTCTTCTTCTGCTTTTTCTTATCCCAAACCATGGTGCTAAACTATAGCAAACTTTATTTTTGCAGATGTTAAATATTTAAAAGAAGAGGATGCAAATCGGAAAACATTTACTGTCAGCAGCACAATGAATTTCAAAGCAGATCGCAGTGATGATGGTGCAGTCGTAAGTTGCAGAGTAGATCATGAGTCCTTGAACTCCACACCTCAGATAGCAATGCAAGTTCTAGAAATACACTGTAAGTATGCTGCATATGTCTTATATGTATGTCAGTACATGTGCATAGACATATTAAGTATATTTCTGAAGGTATATGTTTTATTTGTTATTTGGATTTTTGAGTAACACATTCTTCCTGTTTCGGACAAATTGTAATCCCCAATTTGAATTTTGACAAATATCTATTAGAAGGTTACACAAATCTGTCCAGGTTTTAGAAAACAGTCTCTAATATTCTTGCTTGTTATGATGTGAAAATATTTGTGATCGAGGCATTTCTCCCTTCAGAAATAAAACAGTTGGTGTTTTACTATTTTTAAAATATAGATGCCAAATTTCGACATATAGAGCTCTATATTTCATATTTGTAGCTTGTATGGAGGTTGTTTGTATAAGTAAAAGCTACTTAGAAGCCCAGGTTGGATACATCTTCTTGACTTGATAAGCCAACATATGAACGAGATTTCATTGTAGTCCTATGCATGTCTATTCAGAAATAACCAGTTTCATTCAGTGAGGTTTACTCCCAGGTAATTGTGCATAGTATTGCAGGCGTTGTCCCTGCATAAGCTGTCCCTTCCATTACAAGAAAACTATAGTTCCTAAGTTCAGAACAAAGCCAGGACCTTAAACCAACTTTAAATCATGGTTTACAATCCTGTTTTGTTCCAAACTTGGAATCCATAGTTTTTCATGGTTAACTGAAGACTTCCTGGCTTATCATAGAATATTAAGGAGAGAAGGAATGGAGCATGTGCCATTGGCTTATTAAGTCAACACAAACAGGGCAACCGTGTAAACATGATCTGAATTCAACTGATAAGTAGATTCCTTGTAGACTCCATTCTTGTAGCAAAACCCTATTAAACTGGAGTATATTTTTGAGTTTGGCTGTCTAGATTGTGATTGTACTGATCACTTTGGACCTGCCTGATTAGCAACTAAGGGGTGACCGGAGACAACAAAAGTGGTGCATGCTCCTCAGTGGCCTGAATTCCCTCTCCAGGGTATGGTTACACTTATCAGGGTTTGGGATGAGACTGAAGGGCTGTCTTCAGGGCGCTGAGTTAGCACCACTCCAACAAACTCTGTGGTATTGATGCTGTGGGGTGGCAGTGAGCAATCTTGATGGAGGGAGGGAGTGTGGACTTTCTGGCAGCCACTAGGCTCACTGGGCCTGCCCCAACCCCTTCGTCTGGCTTCCAGCAACCAATCCAAAGTCGCCTTCTGCCCAGGACCCACCCCGGCACAATGCTGGAGCAAGGACAAATTTATTAATTTATTTATTTATTGCATTTTTATACCACCCTATAGCCAAAGCTCTCTGGGCTGTTCACAAAAATTAAAACCATGAAATCATTTTAAGAAATATAAAACAAACCACAATCTAAAAACACAGACTAACATACAATATAAAAACACAACCAGGATAAAACCAAGCAGCAGAGATTAATATAGATTAAAATAAAAATTTAAAATAGCAAGGGTTAAAATTGAGTTAATTTAGCTGTTAAAATGCTGGGAGAATAAAAAGGTCTTCACCTGGCGATGAAAGGAGTGCAATGTAGGTGCCAGGTGAACCTCTCTGGGGAGCTCATTCCACAGCCGGGGTGCCACAGCGGAGAAAGCCCTCCTCCTGGTGGCCACCTGCCTCACTTCCTTTGGCAGGGGCTCACGGAGAAGGACCCCTGTAGATGATCTTAGGGTCTGGGCAGGTACATATGGGAGGAGGCGTTTCTTTAGATAACCTGACCCCAAGCCGTTTAGGATTTTAAATGTTAGTACCAGCACTTTGAATGGCGGAAGAGCCGTTCTGACCTCGCTCCCAGAGGAAAAGTCGGGGTAAGTCACCAACTTTTTTCTTGTGCATCTTCGCCTCTTTGCCCTGCGGTGGTTCTGAATTGGCAACTGTGTCATCTAACTGATGCAGCACCAATTCGGAGCCACCACAGGGCAAAGACAATGTTTAGACAGCCCCTGAGAGTCAGCTAGAAACTCAGTTGACAGATTTAAATTGAGAGAAAGGTACTGTATGCATTTCCCTAAGATTAGCTGAAAATGAGTTTGTCGAAATAGTAGAATTAGCACTTCCAGTACTTTGGTGCATAGATGAGTTTAGTTGTATAAATGTACGTGTGTGAATATTTTATATACACATACCCCCTCTCACCCACTCACTCACTCACTTACTCACATACAAATATATTGTCCCATTCAGATTTAGAAATAAAAATGCAGAAATAACCTCATCGCTAACTTTAACCCTATAAATCTTTTGTCTTATTTATCAGTCTGTTCACCAAAAGGTTGGCCTATGTGTATGTTTATCTAGTACCAAATATTTTTTAAACTGCTGGGGCATGACATATCTTCCCAAAACTATTCTGCATGGTATTATTATCAAATTTAAATAAAAATAGTCAAGATGGTTGTTACTAACTATTAAATAGTCCTTTTGAGAGCAATAAAAGTAATCCCAAATAAATCTTAGAGAATATATTGTTTACCTTTTGCTCGGTGTGATGATTTCTCAGTGATAGTGAAGCAGCAGATAAGTAAAGGAGAGACACTAGGCATTATCATTAGATTTTAAACAAGGTTTCAAAGAATAACATTAGTTCTATATGATCCCCAATCCCTTCAGAATAATATATGCTAGAAGCATGGTTAGCATCCAATAAACATAATGACATGTTTACCTGCCCATAATGCAATAACTAAAACTAGATTCAGTGACTTGTAAAATACAAGGAAGTGTGTTTGACATAAATCCATGGCTTTGTTGTTCCTTTTGAAAACTACTTCACAGATATGTTATCTCTACATAGTGCCTCTAAATTATTATTACCATATATTTGATGTACCTTACTCATGTACTCCTCTTGATTCAGCTAATAAAGGCAGTAAGATCCACAAATTAGAAAGGCGAATACAACTCCATCTATCAAGTATTCAGATAAACAAATAAATAAAGAAATAGTTCAGTAGTTAGGGGTAATTTGCACTATAAGTAATCATTTCACAAACCACCATGTGCTTACAAGGAAGCTTCAGTTGGCAGTGGCTGGGGCCATAATGAATTTATGGGACAGAACTCACAAACATACTAAAACAGCTTGCTTTGATTTGAGGTACTTTGATTTTCCATTTCTCATCAAAGTTGAAAAGATCAGGATACATAAAAATGAATTATTTAAATTTCACATGCTCCCTGGCCTCTTAAAATGGACTCTTAATTGTGATTAAGGGACATCTAGGGTATAAAACTGTCAATTAACTAATCACATTTATAGTCATGCAAGTTCCAGTAGCACTTTCATTTCATTAGGCGATGTCATACTGAGGAACGTTAAAGAATGTAATTATTCAGTATAGTATAAATGTCTCTTATGGGCCAAGTGCTTAAGATGGCATCAATAGAGAAGGTGAAGCAAAATCAATAAATCAATAAAAGTGATAGTTGTTGTGATGTGGCCCAAGAACACTACTATTCTGCTTGTATATTTTCATTTCACTAGACTAATAAAGCAAGGTGTTCAAAACTAAATCAGAAGTATTCAAGAACCATTAATCTAGTATTTTATTTAAGATTTTTAGCACATTTTATTGCAAGTGGAGAAGGAAGCATGGAATAAATACACTGACAACAGAGTTATGGATAAAATTTGGGTCTCTTTATTTAACAATAAGGAATATTCACCCCTTCATGGATCCGCATGTGAAAAGTGCAGGAATCAATATGGCATCCTCAGGCAACTGGCCAAGGGCGAGCCACTCTCGTAAGTCAGGAGTTGGGTAAACCTGGCCCCTTGCTTATCCAACACTTCATAGTGTGGGGAGACCACCCCACGTCATCCCCATGCAAAGTGGTAAAACTCTGAGTAGATAGGCATACCATATCCTGACACAGGAGCCGTAAAGCTCACGTCGAGCAAGAACTCCGGACATGCCAATCACCGCTAGGTGCCAGAGTGGTCACCGTCCCTACTCTGATATATAAATTTCCAGCACATTCCGCCACCAAAGGGCACCAAGCCTCAGCTTAGGTGTCCTACCCCCACCACTTCTGGAAGAAGTCCAGCAAACCCACATGCAGATCCTGCAGGAAAACGGTGAACTCCGTCTGCCCTATAAATATCCTCTCTGTAAGGAACAATGGCTGGATGTGAAATGGCCCAGCCTTGTCGGCCCTGTAGGCCCAGCCAAATCTGCCTATTAACCTTCTTGACAGCCCTATTTAAACTATGGCATCCCTTCCTTCGTGCCGTGTGCGCCAAGGCAATATATCTGACCACACAATCCATGTGCCTGGCCAATGCTCCCAACTGATCTCAAAGTCCACCCTAGCCTGCATAATCAGGGCCTTCCCTTTCAGAAGGCCTAAATCATTGCCCCCCAGGTGAAGAAGCAAAACCTGCGGTGGGCCAAGAAGCGTGTCAGCATAAAACAATGCCTGGAGGAGATCACCCCAGCGCATTCCTCTCCAATCAGCCCACTGGATGGAGGCATACAGACCGAGCCCCAACAGTTGCTCAAGTCGCTCTGTGGCTGACCCAGAAGACCATGCTGTGGCCGCAGATAAGGACCCTCCAAGGCTCCAGTCTCCACCAAGGATCTGCCAAGAAAAATAGAACTATTGACAAGAAAAGAGAACTATTAATATAAACAAAACAAGGCCATATGTGAATCTCAACTACACACATACGCATTAAATGATCTCAGTTGCCATCTCCCAATGGCACAAACCTTGTCCTCTCCCAGCCCAGCAGAAGCTGCTGTAGAGGCCACCCCTATCCTAAAAGAGTGTGTTCCAAATTGATGGTTACCCAAACCCATCATCTGCAGAGCCTTCTTGGCCACTGCCCAAAACTGATAACGTGTTAAAGGCAACCCATTATCATGGCAAAAAAGAAACCTGGTTTTCCTCCTCGCAAGTTAAGAAAACATTGAAGTGCCGTGAGAGGATAGATCTCCTTGCACCCTGCCGGCGCTAGAATAACTGAATAGCCACACCCCTTTTGGTCCATCTTAGACCATCGAAGGTGCAGTACCACTGTATTGGGGAAAAGCTGAACATCACCCAATTGAAATGGACGACCAGAGTGATCTAATTTAGAATTGGCCAGAACCTCGCCAATCCTAAAAGTCCCCAAAAATGTGATGAGTGCAGTCATGTGGAAAAGAGCCTGTTCATAATCAGAGAAACACAGGGTCGCCCATTGCTTGTGTAAGCCACGTAAGATCTCTGGTGTAATGGGATTATGCTTATCTGGAATGGGAGGGGCCGATCTTGACCATCCCTTGAGCATTTTCCGAACCCTAAAGTCCACGGTCGTATCTGTCATGCCAAGGATCTTAGCCCAAAAGAACAGACCTGCTAGCCTGCCCTTCAACATTCTAATAGCCATGCCTCTGTGATGTAAAGCCACACAGAACTCCAGCAAGTGATTGATTGGAATGGGCCAAAACTCAGGCAAGGAATGCTCCACTTTAAATGTGCAGAATTCCCTACCTAATCTCTCAAAAACTGCCCGCGTGCCGTGTGCCACTGATCCCATCATGGCCTCTGTTGCTTCGGCTCTCCAAGATCCCACAGCCCGCTGGGCATGGGATCCGGATGCTGTCTGTCCGTAGGTGTCAACTCCCGGAACCTAGACATCTGGTTACATAACAAAGTGTCAGCGATTCCATTATCTAGCCCCGGTATGTGGCAGGCATAGAAGATTACATTAAATTGAAGACAAGGGAAGTCATAGTCCTTATCAGAGAGTTCACTATTTGAACCATGGCCATATTGTCACACCAAACATGGGCTGCAGCATTGGAAAGACAATCAGCCCAGAGCAACACAGCAACTACAATAGGAAAAATCTCTAAAAATGTCAAATCCCTGCAAATTGCAATTCCTCTCCAATGCTGAGGCCACTGATGTGCACACCATTGGTCCCTAAAGATTACCCCAAAGCCATAAGACCCAGATGTGTCAGAACATATCTGTAACTGTGCCTCTAACAAGATTTCCTGTCTCCAAAACAAGACGCCATTATAATGTTGGATGAAGGAAAGCCAAACCTCCAAATCGGCTCTCATATCTGAAGACACTCTAATGCGATGAAGGGAGTGCTTTACACCCTTCATGGCATCAATTAGATGCCTGATGGAGGTACGACCTGGTGCAACCATGCTACAAGTGAAATTTAGATGTCCTACCAATTCCTGCAACTGATGGAGTGTCACCTTCCTTGCTCCATAAACAGAAACTATTAAATTTCTCAGCTTGTTTAATTTGTCCTTAGGAAGGCTACAAGTCTGCTACACAGAATCAATACATATTCCTAAGAAGGTCAGTACTGTGGCAGGCCCTTCTGTTTTCTCAAGAGCCAGGGGAACACTCAAATCAGCGGCCATTGCCCCAAATTCTTCCAAATGGCTCTTACATTGATCCGAATTTGGCAATCCAGAAAACAGAAAATCATCTAAATAATGAGAAGAGTTATCAGAGCCAGAGTGAGGCCTCCAAGCCCATTCTAGAAAAGTACTAAACTTCTCAAAGACCTAACGGGATATAGAACACCCCATAGGAAGGGCTCTATCAACATAAAACTGGCCTTGAAATGAAAATCCTAGAAGGTCAAAATTGTCTGGGTGTACAGGCAGAAGGCAAAAGGCTGATTTTATATCTCACTTTCCCATTAAAGCCCCCTTTCTGCAATGCCGGACCATACGTATGATGTTGTCAAAGGAAGCATAATGCACTGTACATAATTCAGACGGGATGAAATCATTGACTGACCCTCCACATGGATGTGACAAATTATGTATTAGGCGATACTCGCCAGGGGTCTTTTTTGATACGATGCCCAAGGGAGAGACTCTAAGCAGAGGCAATGGAAATTGTAAGAAGGGGCCTAAAACCCGGCCGGCCTTTACTTCCTTACAATTTTTTTCCAGGACCACCTCCTCCATCCCTTGTATGGAAGCCTGATTCCTGGAAAAAATTAGAGACCTAACACCTTGAAAAGGAATCCTAAACCCATAGAGAAAACCATTTAACAAAAACTCTGCATAATTTCTCTGTGGATAATAACGCAGCCAAGAGCATAAAGTATCCAGCTTAATTGGGCTGGATCGCTTTTGCAGTGGAGCCTGGGTTAGATGGCTTCTGCCCTGGTTGTACATCTTTGACTCCCTTATTCTGTCTTATGCGTGGGCATCCAGAATATGGGTGACGTCCCCCACATATAGAACACTCATGCCTATATCCCTTTGGAGCTAAACTCCCAACAAAACAAACGGGGTTGAACTGTCTGCCCGGCGGGGCCACATGGCACAGGCTCCACAGGTTGAGACAATATATGTCCGCTGTCAGCCCTAATGCCTGTAACTGGCTTGGCTGGAGTCATGAACTGGAGCCACAATTCCGGCTCCATCCCATTTTATTTCTGGGTTGAATGCTGCTTTAAGACGAAATGCCTCATCATACGCTAACCAGGCAGGCCCAGAATATTCCGTATAGCAACGAAATATCATGTACAGATATTTTGTCAATACTATACCCTTGTCCTGATGCTTTTGTTGTACTACGCCCATAAATATAACATAGCCAGCTAGCCTGTTGGCCCATGTCTGCTCCACTTTCTTTTTCTTACTACTGTCATAGTCCCTGTCCTTATCTTTATTCTTATCCTTCTTCTCATCCTCCCTGAAGAGAAGGGAAAAAATATCAATATATGTCTCCTTAGTGGCAGGCAAAAGATGATAGCCTAAAGGAGTCGATACAGCCCCGTAAGGAACCATGGAGCCTTTAGCCGACGCATACAGATCAATGCTAGATGTTTCTTGCCCTAATACCTGCTCGGTTTGAGTTGTTTGGTTAGTCCTCATTAGGAGAGACATGGCCGTGGTGACTGTCGTCACCTGAGACCCTACTGGAATTACTGTAGACATGTTATTTCCAGGTGAGCCAGATGCTGCTTCCCACACTGGCACGCATGAGTCTACTAGCAGCTCCTGCTGTGTCATGCCCATCTCCTCATACTCAATTAGCCAAGAAAATGGCCACATTTGACCCATGCACCATGGTGGAAAACCCCAAGGGTTTAATGTCAGCCAAGCTGGCAAAGATAGTGATACTTGTGCTAAGTACTCACACTGAGTTGAACTGCCAGTGACTCCCATCCCAGATGGTCCAGGAACAGACGATGGTAACTCCTGAGGCTCCTCAGGTGCAGATGCTGCTGCAGTGCTGGGAGGCCTGTTGCCATCTGGCACAGAACTAGCTCCTGCAACAACATCCCTGGTTCCAGTAACACACCTAACAATCATCTGAACACCCTCGTCAGGAACCTTCTTATCCACTAATTCCTTAATTTAGCGTTATCCTTCTCCAAGGCAGAATGACTCTTCAACACAGATTTAATCTCTAACCCTTCTTCGTTTGAGGAAGAAGAAAGGGGTTGTTGTGGTGGGTACTTGGCTGGGGTGTGTGGAGCCCTGCCCTTGCCCTTCTTATTGCCCATACCCTTCTTAGGAGGCATAGTTTAAACTTCGCCTTCTTTATTGCAAAGCAGCAGAACTCACAAGAATCTCAAATCCCAGTCCAGCACTCTAAACATGTTAAGCCCAGATCTCTGCTCCCAGTCCAAAATTCTAACCATTCGGCTAAGGTGTCCCAAACAAAGTAATAAGCAGGCTGCACAGTGACAGGGCTTAATTGCTTATTAATGCCCGTGCTGCTACTGAAGTAGGCTGTAAATTAGGGGTGTGCAGTGGATCGGGTCCGATCCACGATCTGGACCTGATCCGGGCAAAATCGGATACAATTATCCGATTCCGATCCTGGCAGCTGGAATGTCCAATCTAATCCGAAAGTATCTGATCCAGATCGGAAAATATTGGATGATCGGACCTCGGACCTCCTCCCCCCTCCCCCCACTTGCACTCCTTACCTGCTGCCTCCTCGCTGCCGTCCACTGCCACCACTGCTTCTGTACTACTGAGAAACAGGCCTTGCGGCCTGTTCCACAATAAAGCACCAGCATCATCATTCAGCGCGCCCTCGCTCTACTGTGAAACAGGCCTCAAAGCCTGTTTCTCAGTAGTACTGAAGCAGCGGGTGGCAGTAGATGGCAGCGAGGAGGCAGCAGGTAAGGAGCGTGAGTGGGGGGAAGGAGGTGGAGGTCCCCCATTACCTGCCAGCGTCCCGCACTGCCATCCACTACTTCTGTACTACTGATAAACAGCACAGAAGCAGCGGACAGCAGCACGGGATGCCAGCAGTTAAGGAGGGCCCCACTTACCTGCCGGGGAACCCGTTTCCGTCTGCTTCCGTCCGCTGCTGTCCGCTATTCCAATCTACTGAGAAACAGGCTTCGCGGCCTAGTTCTCAGTAGAGCACCAGGTGATGTCACCTGGCGCTCGACTAAGAACTAGGCCATGAAGCCTGTTTCTCAGTAGATTGGAACAGCGGATGGCAGCGGATGGAAGCGGGTGCCCTGGCAGGTAAGGAATGTGAGTGGGGGGAGGGGGAGCACCCCACTTACCTGCCGGGGCACCCGCTTCCATCCGCTGCTGTCCGCTCTTCCAATCTACTGAGAAACAGGCTTCGTGGCCTAGTTCTCAGTAGAGTGCCAGGTGACCTGGCACTCTACTGAGAACTGGGCCGCGAAGCCTGTTTCTCAGTAGATTGGAACAGCGGACGGAAGCGGACGGAAGCGGATGGAAGCGGGCACCCCGGCAGGTAAGGAGCGCAAGTGGGGGGGAGGGACAGGGATGGAGGGAGGGAGGGAGGGAGGGGGAGTTAGGTCCCCACTCACCCGCCCCCATGTTTTCACCATAGGCTTGAACTGGGGGAAAGCTTTCTTTCCCCCAATGTAAGCCTATGGCGAAAACACCTAAAATGGCATCCGATCCGAAAATCGGACGTCCGGTTTTCAGATCAGAATCAGCTCCGAACTGAACCGGGAAGCCTCCGATCAGATCCAAGGCATCGGTTCCGATTCCAATCTGATTTTTTGGGTCCATGCACACCCCTACTATAAATGCCTTGAAGCAAATACACCTTGGAGGAGGCAAGGCTGCTCAATGCTAGTTAAAGCCTTTTATAAAAGCCGTCCCTGAGCTGGGGCTTGAATGGGCTTTGAACTGTGTCTTATAAGGGAGGGGGGGAGGCTAAGCCCACTCAGCCTAAAGGGGCTTAAAATGGCTGCCGAAGGAAAATGGGAAGGCCTCACGCCCAGCATGCAATGTTAGACCACAAAGAATTGAAGTAGGAGGCGGGACAGTGCTTGTGCAAAAACTGGAACGAGGCACCTCCACACCAAGCTCCTGCTCCATAGAAGGCTGTTGCTGCAGCCGACTAGTAACTAGTAACCAGCGCCGCTCGCACCACACGCTGTTGCTCCTGCCGCCAGAACCACCTCCACAAAAACTGTTGTTGTTTGTCCAGTACTGCTGGCGGCGGCGGTAAGAGCAACCCACCCTCTTTGCTCGCTTGTCCCAGAGCTGCCGCTGACAAGGCGCACACTGCCCCAGAACCCTGCTGAGCAGCGTCGCGCCTAAAAAACCCTCTGGAGGAGCCGCTGCCACTGCCGAAACAAAGGCTGCTCTCTCCAAATTAACGGCAGCTGGCTCAAAGGCCTTGCCTGAGCAGCGCCGTTGGAGAGCTCTCTGGTAAGTACTACCTTGAGAAGCGCCGAAATCCAGAGAGGCCGGATGATGGCCAGACCTAGCCTTTATAGGCTCTGCCCCGTCCCTATGTTACCTAGGCCCATGTGTGCTCTCACGTGGGTCCTTTATTCCCCCTCCTCCCCACCGCCAAGGCCAGTTTCCCACCCAAGCAGTGCTGGCTGAGCGGGGAATGGACATTCAGAAAACATTATAATTGTCTACCTGAATTATAATGTAAAAGCTATAATCAACATTATCTTATTTAGACTTTTCAAACTAATGAATACTTGAAAAAGTGAAACCCAGAAGATACTTAGAGTAAGCAGTAAAGAATATCTGAAAACATGAAAGTTCAATGCCACAATTTGCATGTTTAAATGAGATCAATTAGGTTAATGATGGATGAAAATAAGAATTCCATGTTTTAAATGCAAAATAATTCAAAACCATGTAGGTTCATTTACTGCCAAACTTTTATTTTTGGAGAGGCTATTGGGTTCAAAGGGTTAATGTACAATCATACAATTTACCATCTGGAGGGTTATGCTCCAATATGGTTTGCTGATAATGAAATATTAACCAATATAATTTTTGTCTAACATCCTAGAAGAGTGTCAGAAAATGGCTCACATTTAGTTACAAAATGCATACAAATAATGGTAGTGTATAAGATACTTCATATCTCCATCTATATATTACATACATGCAACTTTTATGTCTCATATATATGTAATGAAAGGACTAGTATTCATATTTCTACTTATAGAGGATTCTTTTTATTCTTTAGTGACACATTTTAGTCATCAGCAATTTAAGATATCAATGCTGAAGTGGTTGTCTGGATGTGCCACTATGGATCTCACACCTAATTTAGTTTATCAAAATGATCTTTAGCAATGTGCTAAATCATGAGCCTTATCCCTGCTGATACAGTCAGACAAGCACTTCAGCATGGTTTTTTAAAATCTCTCATGATTTAAAATGTCAAAACACCCCCTCCAAAATGTATTACATGTATTGGCCCTTTCTTATTCAATAGTTTTACAATAATTTAGTTGCAGGTAGGTTTGGTAATTCCTTACCAGTAAATATGGCAAAGAATAATGCAGTCTTTGTATGCTGTCAGTGGTAACTAATCTGACTGGGAGCTGAGCTACACATTCCGAAATATCAATAATAAGACTTGAATTGCATTGTTGTATGATATGGTAACTCTTCAGGTACACTTGAGGAAAGCATTTTCTAGTATCAGCTGTTATTGCTATATGAAGATTATAAACGTGGATCCACATGTTCTTTTTTTTCATTTTAGTGTTTAGTTCTTTTGTTTTATTCTATAGTGACTTTAAAAATATAGGGCAAAATCTATCCAAATCTATGAATATGTCCTACTGATTTAAACAAGATGTTATGTTAAACATTGGCTGGACCATGTCTACAATATTTTGCCTTCTAGCGTACAAAGAGGGATCAGTATATTGCAGTAAATCCAGTTGTTCCATAAGAAACAAGAATAGGACAAACTTTTAAATTAATTATAAAATAATTTATTAGGTAAAAAATGCCAAATGCTTCATCAATCTTGCAATAAAAATGTTTCCTGATATAATTTCTGAAATTTAATAGTTGTTAAAAATGCATTGGATTCTCTTATATTTACGTTTGCAAAACATGTACTGACTTGAGAAAATCAGTGATTTTAAGAAACCTGCTTAAAACTGATAAATATAAATATCTGAATATGCCCTTTATTTTCTCTGAAGCTTAACCAACATGGTAATTATAAGTGCAGTGTGTTTCCTTGGAATACTGTATCACCTCTTTTCTATGGCTGTATATTTAGATGGTTTGAAGATGTGACTACAATTTGTAGAGACACTACATTTTTATGGCGGTGGGGTGTTATAACTGGTGTTGTTATGAGGACCTCTAAATCAAAATTATATGTTTCATGTCTGGAAAAGATACCATACTCAATATACACTTAATTCTGTGATATTGATCTGTTAAATAGCACATCATCCTCAAAGTTTTTTTTTTTTTTTACTCTTTGCTCCAAAAATTGTTAGGGGAAAAAATAGAAATCTGAAGGCAGATACCATAAAAAAGACTATGAAAATACTAAAACATTTTACATTTTTAATCAAAATATAATAAATGAATTAGTTTTGCAGGGAATTGTGTAAAAGCTCCGATTTAGGAGGTGTTTAGTACCATATGGTGAAAAGTGTTTATTGCTCTTTTTTTCTATAACCTTTCAGAATCCTTCCAGAGTTGTTGTGGTTCAGTGACATAATAATAAAAAAGACAGAAATATATTAAAGCTTTAAATATGCAGGAGTCGTTAAGTCATAAAGTCATCAAGATATGACATTAGTTTTAGTTCGGTATTCAAATAAACTGGTGGAAGCGAAACTGAATACATGGTGGATTAAATCATACTAATTTGCTCTGTGACACACACAGAACTGCTGATAGACTGCACAAAAATTAAATAGGAATATAAATATACTGGAAAATGAGTTCAACAAGGCAAGATTAGAGCAGGTGCACTCTAGGATATGAAATGCTATTAAAAAGATCTTTAAGAACTTACCCATAAGCAATCATTGCATTAGTACGCTTGGGTCTGTAGTACTTGCTCTTTAAGGCTGGCTGCAGATGTCACAAGTGTGGCATGGTTTCCTCCCCCTCCCACCCTACCTCAATCCACTTGCTGTAAGATACACACCACACCTCCTTTCCTCACCGAGATTCAAGAGAAATATAAGCTTAACTATGGTTAAAGAAGCATAACTTTAAAAAGTGTTACATCTGATTAACCAAACCATTCCTGGCTACTCAGATTAAGGTGCAAATCAAAATCGGAAACATGGCTTGAAGTGGGCTTCCCAAATATAGTTTGTGCTACTTATAGTTAGTACATTTGCATCAACAAGTCAGAGTTGCAGCCATCACTCAGCCTCTAGAGGCTGTCACGCCACTGAGATGGATATGCTAAGCAGATAGAGAAAAGTAGTTCTTCCTGATGGTTCCCCAAGCATTCTGATTTACATACGGCCCTTGCTTCCCCACCATCTTCCCAAGCTTCTCTAGACTCAGGTGTTAAGAATGTACCTTTGCAGACTTTCTGTTTGTGTATCTACCAGCTGCCTGCAGGGTGAAGTTCTCAGAAAATCTCGAACCTGTCCCTGGCTCTTAGGGCAGAATTAAACTCAGAAACTTTGTTCATTTATCTCTGGGTCCATTCTGAAGCTGTATGGTTGTACAAATGGCAGAACAGTCCCAGTCATCAAGCACCAGCATCAGTCTTATTGCCCAAGAAAGCCAAGCCATAGCGAGATAAGGAAACTGGGGACTTTGTCAGTCTGTGAGTTAGCAACAGGACTGACCCAAGACATTTTGCTGCTTGAGGTAGAAAATCCTACAAGTATCTCTCTCTCTCCCTGGCTAATACCTAATAATTTCCTGTCCTTCGTGACTCCTAAAATCAGCTATCTGAGTTGGCCACCTCACTTCGATGATATGGCCAACCCTGGTTAGCAACTATGCTCCAGAAGGCCTAATGCCCCAATTCCAAACTGGAGCTGTCTTAATTGTTGAAAAGGGTTATAGAAACTCAGCCCAGAACGGAGAGATTAAGGGTGAAATCCTATGCCCCCTAGACATTGCCTGAGGGGACATAGGATACTGGTGATTTCCCCCCTCTGAGGTCATAGATGGTGCTCAAATCTCAGAAGGGGCAGTCAGATATTCTCCCCCATTCCCTCACTGCAGGCATGGAAAAAACTACACTGGCTGGCCTCCAAAATTGGAAAATCAGCCTCAGAGAGAGGGAAAATCAGCCATTTCAGTAGGTGGAGAGGGGAGACTGGAGAGGCCAGGATATGTACTATCCTGAGCCTCTTCCAACCTCCTTTCCTCTCCCCTCAAGTACCGTCTTTCCTCGATTCTAAGACTCACTTTTTTCCCCATATTTACGTCTATAAAAAAATGGAGTGCGTCTTAGAATCAATGGCATCTAAGAATTGGCAGATTTCTCCAGAGCTGGAATGGGGTTGAAGATACACCCCCGCCCCGGTCCTCGCCACCAGCACTGCCCCGGTCCGCGCCACCAGTGCTGCCCAGGTCCTCGCTGCCAGCACCGCCCCGTTCCGCCCCGGTCCGCCAGCGCCAGGGAGGCCACTGCAAGCGAGAAGCTGCTGCCGCGGCAGTGAGGAACAGCCTTCCCCACTCACCTTCATCTCTGCCCCGATCCTCACCGCCAGCACCTCTTGCAGTGGCCTCCCCAGCCTGGAAACACAGTGTAATTACAAAGTAGGCCACGATCCCACGAGATCTCTTTCTTCCTGAGATTTCCCCACACCGGAACCACTACCACAAGGTGCTACAACTGTAAAGCCACTGTGCAGTCCACTACCAAGTGCCAGTCCTGACACTGAGCTTGAAACAATTAATTCTGTTATCCAGTCTATGATCCTCTCGATGTGTGTATTCTGCTTCGACAGGCCCCCCTGCCCCACACAGTAGTGAAATGCATACTCAGAGGACAAGTAGATAAATGTGTGCTAAGAAACTAGTTAGTTTAAAAGGTGCTAAGGGAAAGATTCTTAAGAAAACCTGTTAGCTAAGTGTATTACGTTAAAAAAACAGCTTTTAAAAATTGCCAAAGAGATCATTATTTTAAAAGCTGCCACAGACATTTGGTTAACATTTACCTGAACAGCGATTTTGTTCAAAGGTGCCGAAAAGCATGAAATGTCGACTGTGTGAGCCCTATTTAGAGATATTAATTTTCCAGAAATGAAACCATGTGGGGGGGGGGGATCTTTCTCTACTTGTTTTTTTTGGGAGGGGGTGGAAATTTTGGGAGAAATGAAAAAGAAACAATACTTATTTTTTTAGCGCTCTTTGCAAATGTAAGGTCACTGCGCTGCTTTAGGACAGTCTTGCCCAGCTTGATGCCCTACTTTTCCTCCCTGGCGCATGTGGCTAGTCACTGTTGGAAACAAGATACTGAACTAGATGGGTCTTTGGTTTTATCTAGCAAGGCTCTTCTCATGAAGGATGCATGCAAGTCAAAGGACGAAGATAAGGTTTCCCTTAGCGGACTAGACTGTGATTTGCCTATCCATTTGGAATCTTAATGAAAGATTAGGATTGTCATCTATGGTTATCATAAACCAAGGTTAAGACATAGTTAGAGCCTATCTACACTACTGCTTTAAAATGGTTTATAACAGTTTAAAACCGGTTAATAACCATTATTAACCAGTTTAAAACTGTTATAAACCGTTTTAAAGCAGTAGTGTAGATAGACTCTTAAAGTTCAATTGAACAACTTGGATTCAAAGGTGGTTAGATAATTTAGCAGCAGAAGATACGGTATGAAAGACCAATGCAATTTAAGCATTGCATCAGTTGATAAATATTGGAGATAACCTATTGTCTTCCTGCACCCTGTCCCTGGCTTCAATGGTTGGCTTTTATGCCACATAGCATGAACATTTGTATGCCACATAGCATGAACATTGGTCCCATATACAAACACTCCCAGAGAGTTTGTCTTTACCATTTGCCAAGGAGTTAATAGAAAGACCTTATTGAAGTATAACATATGCCTATTAGTTTTGTCTGTTTCCGTAGAAATTTTTAATTTGGCTTTGATTACTCAATGCATTTTTTCAAGTTTGAAAAAGACTGTTTCAAGTGTTAAACCAGGATATTTAAAAAAATGTATGTAGAATCAAGCTTTGACACTCAAGGGCTCCAAAGGAGAGACAGCAGGTGTATATTTAAGCATTCTCAGAACTTTCAATCAAGCATTTAAAGAGCTGAACACAAAGGGATTAAGGATATTAGCTTTCTTGAAAGTACCTAATTGAATTCAGCGATTCATATTATTTCTAAGAACTAAATAAAGCTTTTCTAATGAGCATTCATGCCGTGTAATGATAGGAGATATTTTTGTGAAGAGAGTAAAATGCAGGAAAACAAGAACATTACTGAAATCTAGACATTACGGTGTGTGTGGCGTTCCCCCCTCCATATCTTTCAATATGATTTCCATTCCTACAAGATGTGTGTACTTTATTCTCTTTAAATAAAATTAACCATCATATGACTATCAAATACTACTGATATCAAATACTAATACCCCTGATAGCTATCCCAAGTGAATGTGTTCAGGGTTGGGATTGTCTGCTAGAACTTGAAAGACTTTACCTACCATTCAAGTTGTTCGAAGCACATTCCTTTTGTAAATTGGGTAGTTTTAAATCAAAAGCCAGATGCCTCCAGGAAACTGACAAGGACAGCGTGAAGGGAATAACTTTCCTTCTTCAGACCTCATCAGGGAACATGTTTGGGATATGCAAAAATGAATGTGCAATTTCTGAGAGTGTGGAGTTTTCTGTGTTTTTCTTTCCTCATTTGTCCATAGCATAGTTGTGTATTGTTTCCTTTTCCACTTAAAAGCAGAGAGACCCTACTCAGTTGTTCACAATCTCCAGCTGAAAAGCACAGAAACCAGCTAGGTATTGTGTATCCATCTAATCTAAGTATCACAGTACGCCCCTCAGTTTCTGACCGGTTTGATATTGAGCATCCTTATGTGTTCTGTGTAATCCAGTCAATTGTGCCACAATACAACTTTCTTTCTGTGGTTACATTATAGCCATGAAGAAACCTGTTGCTATAACCAAGTTGCTTATTTGCAGCTGCAGATAGGCTATTGCTCCCCCACATATGAAAATCATGGGTTGTGGTTTGGTTTTGTTTGTTTGTTTGTTATTATTGTTTTGCTGCATTCCTACACTAACTCAGTATAATAGCAAGATATATCTGTAATGGCAAAAGCTTTGCTGAATCTAAAGTAGGATTACAGCAGCCTATGACAATGTATATGTCTCTTTGACTGTATATGGAAAGTGTATATGGAAAGTGGGAGAGTTCAGTCTTTCCATCTACCATGTGCCACCGTATGGAAGAGAGAAAAAGAGAAAGAGGTGGCAGGGGGCTGGGGCACAGGGAAGGCAGGGAACTCTAGGGTCTGGGCAGGCATGCCTGCCAGGCATGACTGAGAACATGAGATTAGCAGGAAGAGCACTGGGCTATAGTCTTGTGTTAGTGTTGACTGTTCAATCCATTAAGGCCTCAGTGATTGCCGCTCTGCTATATAGTATAGCTTTACACCCTCATAAATTTAGTTAGATCCCCTCTGCATGAAAGGGCTCTGCTCAAGGAAGGTGCCTCTGCATGACGTTCAGGGATCCCCTCCCTCTTTCCCTTCCTCTCTCCAAAACAGTCTCCCCTATTCAGTAGGGTCACACAATCCTCTGTGCAACATTTTCAGGGCATTGGGGGAGCTGCTGGGGGGGGGGGAGGGAGGATGTGAGCAAGTCTGCTTCCACCACCCCAGTTGCATGCACCTGAATCTGGATCTAACTCAATATTTGTGAACTCAAAGGTCTGCATGGAGTTTCACATGAGCACTGGTAAAATATTGTACCTATAATGCTTAACTACTCCTGAAGAAATTCCCCTCAGACCTGGAATACCTAACAACTTTAGTCTGGTGGCAAATGTTCCTTTCCTGAGCAAGATCCCTGAGTGGGTGGTTGCCAACCTGCTCCATAAGCTCTTGAATGAGACTGATTATCCAAATTCATTTCAGTCGGGCTTCAAGACAGGGTTTGGCATGCAAACAGCTTTGATTGCCCTGTATGATGACCTATGCTGAGAGAGAGACAGGGGAGGCTGTCCCTGTTGATCCTCCTTTGTATCAAAAGCCAGAGAGATCAAGGAGAATCAACAGGGTCAGCCTCCCCTGTCTCTCTCTCTCAGCATAGGTCATCATACAGGGCAATCAAAGCTATTTGCATGTCAAACCATGGTATCCTAATGGGGCGATCGTCTGGTTTGGGGGTATGAGGTACTGCATTACTGTGGTTTTATTCCTATTTGGTGGTTGGCATCAGAAGGTAGTGGTTGGGTTAGGGGTCTAGTGTTTCTAGAGTGTCAAGGTTGTTTTGGTTGGCCTTTGTCACCCAGACCCTTTTGTGCAAGCTTCACTGGCTACCTAAAGATAGAATTGCACAGCTGAAGCAGTCATTCCAGAGTTGCAGAAAGTGACCATTTGCCATGGGAGAAAAAGAGAGCTTCAGCCCAATAAGTGGAGTAAAGTGGACCACAACTCTAGTGAAGGAACACAGCATAGATGCATTTGCTAAAACTGGAGAGAAAGAGGGTAGTTTTCAGCCTGCCCTCCAAGATGGTCAAGGAGACAGGCATCAATACCCCAACTATACCTGATGGATTGAAACCTAGTGCAATCTTATAAAAATCTACTCAGAAGTATTTCTCTTGAGCTGAATGGGGCCTACTCCCAGATGTGGGCAAGGAGTTATAGACTCAAACACACAAACACCACCCATTAAAAAAAAAAACATCCCAAGGAAGGCAAAAACAAACAAACATACCAACGCAACAGCCTATCAGTGCTGGAAGAAAACTATTCCATCATGGCTCTCAGCAACCAGCTAAAGCCCAGAGTGCTCCTCAGTCATGGGTGGCACAGCATTTTTCCCTGCAGTATTAGTAGTATGCACTCCTGAAGAATTAGAATTCAATATTAATTGAAACTAGAGTTTCTTCAGAAATTCAGTAAAGAATGTGTGAAGAGGCTATCAGGAATGAGTGGGCCAGCCCCAGTCCCTACACACTGATGTGCAATCAGCATCAGTCTGAAGGGAGCCTTGCATGTGTGCAAATAGGGCTTCTTCCATAGGACGGGAAGCTTGATTAAGGGAGCCATACACATGTAGGCCCCACTTCAGACTGACACCAATCACACATCAGCCAGAGCTGTGTGGCTGATGTCAACAGCTAGAAGGCAGGGCTAACCCTCTCATTCCCAATAGCCCCATCACATTTCTTTAATTTTGAATTGTTTTTTAAAGGACTGCATAATTCTTTTTATCTTACGAATAGGTGATTCTTTTCTGATGAACATGGTCCAAGGAATAAACTGTAACCAGCACTATTCCACTTAGTGTCATTGTTATTATTATTATTATTATTATTATTATTATTATTTATTACACTTATATACTGCCCCATAGCACCAATGTGGAAAGTGTCTTGTGAGATACAAACCTGATGAAGCTGTTTGAATCACTTTTCCAATGGAAATCTGACAGAGAAGTGAATAGGTGCTTGCAGTGCTTCTGGACTTTTCTAGTATGATTGAGAAGGCATAACAGGAGTAAGAAATGTTTTCTTTAGATGTAGTCAGGAGAGACCGTAGACATTTATGTTACAGACCTTTCTAATAAAGTTAGGTCATGTGAATTTGAACATGAGCTGATGGGCTAATTAGACACTGTTTTTTGTAGTTTAACTGATAATCAGGTCAGAGCAAGGTTATTGCAAGAAATGGACTTTGCTGCAATGAATAGTGATTATTCACAGGGCTAATGAAAGCTGTGCTTCCCAAATGAAAGTGTTAACAAGCCGTGAAAGAATAGAAGTACTTCTAATTAAAAATGAATATCAAATGCAAAATACCAAGAGAAGATGAATTGTAGAGCTCCAGGTTTGTTGGGGTAGTGGTGGGGAGGAAGAGGAAAGGTGCATGCAAATACCTCCCAAAGTAATGCCAGGCCAGGTAGTTAGGTGTGTCATTGTTGAATAACAGATAAACCATATCATAATGTGTTCCAATTGTCTATTTAGTGTTTTGAAGGTACATGCACTGTATAGTACCAGGAATCTATGACCTAACATGATTTAGAACTAAACAAGGTGTAAGAGAACCATAGAAATAGAGGAATTGCTAGATTCAATCTGACTGACATAACTGATAACTTGACAGAGATCACAGTCCTAGGACTGACCAGAAAATTTTGCAGTTTCCAAATAGAATGTATATTGGAAAAGCGTGATGGGACTTTAAATGGGAAAGACTACTTCTGTGAGAAATAGGCATGAAAACCTTTGAACAAATAAACCCAGTGCATTAGAAAAGTCCAGTGAAGATTTCTTTTATGTATTCTGTGTTTGTTGAAAATTCTATGCAGATACATCCCAAATATTTAGGGTAAGTAACACCACTTGAAGGAAGATATACATGAATTAAATGGATTTTATAGAAGACTAGCTGATATACCCGGCATTGCTCAGACCCCCTAAGGTATATGTTTGCGAGGTAATCATGTTAAAGTAGAAAGCTGGTACTAGGCTTATGAGTTAACTTTTAAACAAATTAAATTGCCCAAGGCATGCTGGGAGTTGTAGGCGTAAGCTGAGGCTAGAATGGAATGATGGGTGGGGTTAGTGGCAGTTGGAGAAAGTCAGGTAGAAGGAGAACAAAGACAGTTAGTGAGAGGTCAGGAAAGTGGCAGCTGAGTTAGGATGGAGAGATAGTGACCTGATTTGCTAACCCATACTTTATTTACAATCAGCCACTCTACATACCAGTACTATACCTCCTAGCATGCCTTTGGCGGCCCACAGGTGTCTGCAGCCTCTGAGAGATGCTTCGCTCCTCTCATTGCCGATGCTGCTCCTTGATTAGAGCATTGAAGAGTAGCACCGCAGAGGAGGGGAGGGAAGCGGCTGTCAGTGGACACATCCAGCTCTGGCTAAATCCTGCTGGGACTGCTTCAGCCTGTACTTCTCGCCCACCAAGTGCTCCATCAGAAGCCTGTACTGAAGAGCCAGGGCCAACATGTGTACTTCTCCCCTTCATCAGGCTTGTTTCTGGGCATGCACAGAGTGACTCCCTTTCCTCCTTTCTCCCTCCTAAGAGTGAAGGCTACACATGCACTTCCCCCAGATTATGAGAAACCAGTGATATCAGATAGGGTGCCTTTGAGCATGTTTAGCCCCTCAAAGTCACACTGTTGTATCTAGTTACAATTTTAAAACCATGCAGAGGGCGGGAGGAGGCACCGCAAATGGACACAACCCATTTATGTGGGTTGTTTCCTTTTATGTGGAATTGGGTTGACTACTCGAGACCAACCTTAGGAGTCGGGGTTGTGAAAGACAGGCAGCGGCAACCCACCCATGCACTCACAATGGCTGCCAAAGGCCAGGAAGTCTAGCCTCCAACCCAAGGCATGCTGGAAGTTTCACCCAAAGCATGCTGGGAGTTTCACCCAAGGCATGATGGGAGTTCCACCCAAGGCCTGGTTTTTTATTAATTAAAAAAATACTTAAAACCCCAAATTCTGTATTTTTAGATTTTTCTGGTACATTGTACAGCCAGACCTATCAACATGCCAAATTTCAAGTTCCTAACTTATCTGGAAGTGGGTTAACATTTCCAGATATACATCACACACATACTTTTCACTTTATAGGTAGAGATGAAAACTAAAACCTAACTCCCAGATAATAAAAAAATGGCAGGTCAATATACATTGGTCTGAATAAGACATCCAGCTGCCCACTCATCAAATCATAGTTTGGCAATTGGGTGCACTTCATAGGTTCATGTATAACTGTACCTCTCCCCAACTGTGTGTCTGTCCCCTTCCTTTCATCATTTTGCTAAATGTGGTTTAGCATGACATCTGAACTGTTGGAACCATACTTGTACTAGCCATAGTCATCAGTAGCTGTGGTTAAGCTAGTTTGGGCAAGGAATGGTGATGGGTAACTGGAAGTTCTTGAAAAATTAAGTTCAATGACTGTATATTTTTATTACCATGACTACTATAAGAATGAAGTTTTTGATTAAAGAGGCAGATGTTTAAAGTTTGGAAGTTTATACAAAGGTGTTATGGCAAAGTATAATTTATCCATGAGAGAAAATCTCAAGGTATAATATTCTAAATAAATTCTAATATTCTTTTAGCTCTTCCTTGGGGCAAATTTCCTTTTGCATTACAGAAAAGAATACAAATTCCATTTTATGTCTACCTTATTAATGTCATAAGGATTCTTTAAAAATCTTATTTAGGTTATTCCTAGTTTCTCATACTAATGAAATATTCATCAATATGACAAATAATATGTGTGTGGAGGTAGGGGGAGATGCATTGTGCTTTTTCTCTGTATGCATATACATTTCACACACCTATGAGGTTCCTGTAAGTGGAGGACAGCAAATCAATGATAGTGTGGGAACCATATTTGCCCCCATAGTAATATTTTTTTCCAGAGGAGTACAGCCACCATGTGGAGATCAGGCCACCCCATCTGTTATTATGCCAATTACCAGATGTCCTCAAGAAGTAATTGGGGTAGGGGATAATACCAGCTTCATAGACAAGATTTCCCTACCTCAGCTTTCCCCAACCTGGTACCCTCTAGATGTGTTGTGCCTTCAACTCCCATCAGCCTTACTCAACATAAACAATAATCAGGAATCCTGGAAATTGTAGTCCAACACATATGGAGGTCTTCAGGTTGGGGAAGGCTGCCATACGCTTTCAGCTGTGTCCCAGAAATATAGCCCATTTCCTTACTTGCACAAAAGTCAATTGGAGCCCTGCTCTGCTTGTCCTTTCCTTCGCATGTTCCACTTGGGTTACATTTCTGCTGTGACATGATATCTACTACATTATCTGACATTATTGACATTTATAATGAAAGTTAATTGCATCAAACAGAAATCATGTTTTCAGGTTTAGCAGAAATTGTATACTATTGTATGTTAATTTATTTGATGTTACTATCAAAATGGCTTGCTAACCTAAAGAAAATCAAGCAACCCAGAACATTCTGTTTGAGAGAAATGATGTTGCAACCTCTGTAATGCTTGTGAGAAGGTATTTTTAATCTAAAATCTTACTAAAGACATATTATGATTTCAAATTACTACAGCAGGAAATATGCTTATTTAAATGTACTCTTAGTGCAGTCATTTTTCCTTAATAGCATTCATATCCATCTATAAAGAAAGAATTGCATGGAGTGCTTGTTATTCATTTCCTATAAATTTATTTTTGTATTTTACCTTTTGCTTTCAAATTTGTGAATCTTAGCCATACACCCAAGCAATTTTGATTCCACTTCAGCTTCTACCACCCATGACTTCTGAATAAAAGAAGGAAGCCCAGGACTCCTTCAGCAGTTGCTGAGTAGTTAATGATTCCTGGTACAAGCCGTTGGTGACATCACCTGTACCAAATGTGACTAGCTACTCAACAGCATGGTGCCTTACAGGCAGTCTTGGTAGTTCCACTTCCCCATTGTGATGTCCCCTAGTAAGGGCACCATGTCCCCCACCTCCATTCAGTGATGCACAGTGGCAGAAGCTGGTAGTCCGCCCCAAAAAACACTGCACAGGCTCATGCTATCATCTTTTCTCAGAATTGGCTAAAGAGCAATATTTAATCGCATCTTAAACCAACTATAAGTGAAATCTGTCTTTGCTTTAAATAATATGGTATACAATTTTAATGTAATTCATTTTTTTTTCAGATATTCCTTCAGTTAAAATAATACCTAACACATTGTGGCCACAGGAAGGACAATCTATAATTTTGATTTGTGAATCCAAAGGAAAACCACTGTAAGTGATTTAACAAGCAATATATTTTTGTTATTTTCTTTATTCTCCTTTGATTGCAGCCTCTGACTGCAAACCTCTACTGTTTTTCTCTTGTCCTGGGGTGTAAAGTGATCTCTGGTACAGAAAACCCCTTGAAGCATGTCTTCATTAAGTGCCTATGGAAGACTGGTCTTTTACTTTGTCATTTATTTTAGTTTTGGGAAAGGATTCCTGCTGTGCATTTTTTTTTTTAAAAAGTAAGCTATTTCAACCTGAAAGGATTGCAGGCTTATTTGCTGTTCGTATCGTCAGGCTGATGATGGATACGTACTCACAAAGCAAAGCTTCACATTTGATGAAAAATTTCTAAAATCAAGACATTTCCCCCCAGTAAAGTGTTGAACTCTCTTCCTGCTTTGGTTGTCATTTACATGGTAATTGGAAATTTAATGATATATGCAAATTATCTTTTCAACTATCCTACTTTTAAAAATAGCCTTAAGAGAGTGAAGCTGTATATGTTCGAGATTCACTAGGAATTTGTTTACTTATTTCTTCGAGCAAACAAACCTTAAACCCACCCTGCAACTATATTAAGATTATTATATAAAATCTGCCATTTGGTGATAGAGTTCAAAATACGTTCTTCTCCTTACATTAAATGCTCCCCAGGATTATTTATTTATTTTATTTGTTTTCAGTATATTTTTGTATACCACCCCTTAGCCAAACAGCTAAAATCTAAGCAATACAGTACCACACTTGCTTGAGCCATATGTCTCTATAAACGTCTGCAGCTACTTCCCCCTATTCAGGGTACAAACACTTATAGAATAGAAATGACAGGGCCATTTCTGTCATGGTAGGGGGACCTCGCTGTGGTTCTGGTTTTATTCTGCATGGCACTGCAGCCATCCCAGGTGAAGAGGCACATTTTTACACAAACAGCTCCTCTACATGAACTCAGCTCATATGTGAGTCTGGTGGAAGATACATGCCTGGGGCATGTCTGGGGCTGCCTTCAAGTACAAATGTGTGATGGCAGGATTGAAAAGACAGATATGCAGGCAGGGAAAGGGAGCTGGCTGTTTCAGTACTCTGTTGAAGAAGATAACACTTCTTATACTTCGGGAATTTAGCACAAAATCAGAAATTCAAAAAATGTTACTAGCAAGAAGGTGGTAGGATGTGGCATACACCATACTCATAGCGATCAGATCTGAGTCAGATCATTTGAAAAGTGCAACCCTATGTTTACTCCAGTTTCTTGCCAGTATGCTTTGATTATACAGGATCTACATAGGCTGAGATCAGGGCATATCTTACTTAGGAGGACTATGTGCCAATTAAGCATGAACATGGTGATTTTAATTATATTGTGCACATTCACTATTTGGGTACTCCTGAAAGCGTGATTCCCCCCACCCCATTTTCACTTCTAATTTGTGCTGCTTGATAGGTAAGTAAATAATGGTTCTGTAACTGATAACTGTTTGAAGTAGATATTCATAGTCCAAATCAATTAACAGCTGTAACGTTTCCAATGGAAAAATAATAATAATACACATGCTGCAGAAGTGGTTCAGGAATGTTCTATCAGAATTTGTAGATATACTATGCCAGAAACATTTGAAAGTCTGGTGCTTCTTTCTTGCACTCTTCTCCCTTTGTAGCGGATGCTGTATTTTTATAGCTTTCCTATCATTGAACACAGAACCATAGCTAGACTGTCTTTATGTTTGACAGGTGTCAGACAAAAGTTAGAATGTGCTCTGTCTATAGCCCTATTCAGAAGCAAGGTTGACTAATGGTTACTTGACAGATCAAATAGATGGCTTCTCTCTTCCTTTGTCTTTTTAAGGCACAATTTTGATTATTTGTGTCAGGTAGTAGAAAGTCACTCAGAATGTCTTGTCTTTTCCAATTCTGCTATTAACTTGCTTGATTTAAATAAACTGGAATATATTTTTGAATCTAAATCCTTTGTGGCTTTTAGAGAACCTGCTAAGCTTTCTGAGCTAATAGTGAGACATAGATTCCACCCAAATATCTGGAAACATCATCAGTTTGATGTATGGCGATATCTTGCCAAAATAATAACTGTAGGACCATACAAATATATACTTTATTATACTTCCCAGTGGCAACCAATATTTCTAAATATCAAATATTGGAATACTTGCCAATAAAATACAATATTTGGCATACATTGCATTAGATATCATTACTTACATGGTTAAAACCAGTTTTAAAAAGATAAAACACACTTCATTCAGAGCTATATATTTCTTTTAATATGCTCACAAGCATTCCCTCTGTGTTCATCCTTTGGATCCTATTCAAAAAAATGTCAACATAAATTGAATGATGCATAAACTATCTTTTGATTTTTGGGGTCAGTATAACACTATGCACTTATGCATTGTAAAGTATTCAGTACTAAATACTGAACGCTAGACAATTGTGCAAGGCTCCCATTTAATCAGTTTGTGTGCTGTGATTAAGACTGGCTTATAGGGGTGTGCTGCGTTTCACACAATAAACCATTTTAAAAAATGCACTCCCCTTACAACTTAGCAAAATCCTTGGTATATAGTTGAGACTGTTCATACAGATGTTTCCTCAGTGATGCCATCCAAAGATAGATGGTTTGGTCTTTAATCTATTTCAGAATATGAAAACAAAGGAAAAGCTGAGGCTCAATTATTTAGAGACTAGCATATTTTCACAATAATGAAGCCTAGCTTTAAATGTCTGGCAAGACAAGCAAGATAGTGGACAGGAAAGATTTCAAGGTGAGAAGAAAAGCTTTGCAGCCTTTGTATTCTGACCATATGGCTTGGCTGTATGAATTATATCCTTCTGAATAGCCCATCATGCATATTGCGGTGAGAGGGTGTGAAATAAAGAGATGAGACAACTGTGTATGGTTTCAGATGTGGGCCACATTTATTAAAGATCTGCAAAGAGAGACTGGACAGGCCCTAAGCTACACCCGCCACTAGTGAGGCGTGTAAAGAGCGAAACATTCAATGTCCAGTGAGTGGCGTTAGCCGATCGCCACTCCTAGACATACCCCTTCTGGGGAGGGTAGGCCTTCCCCATACCACTCACCCCCCGGGCCTCAGAACACTGGTTGGAGCAGCATGAGTCAGCCTAACAGGTAAGTCTTATCCCCCCACTGGAGCCACATAACCCTCAGTAGACGGCCTCAGGCATTACCTCTCACCATAAACAGTGCCACTGATCACCATCCCTTTCCTCTAAAAGTGCCCGCCCTACCTGCCTATCAAATGCGACCAAATACCTTAAATCAACCAAAACCTAAGACACTCTCTCCTGACTTACAGTGTGGAGTAGGCAAAAAGACACATAACCCCCAGCCAATTGGACTATGTGCCAAAAATTCCTACTCAGTCCCCTAAAGGACGACCTGCAAAGCCCATACTGCATAAGGGAGGGAGGGAGCCGCAAAAATGAAAGAGGTTGGGGTATAGGCGAGTCAGCCTAATAACAGCTACCTTGCCCCACCCCCAGCCAGTGGTGCCTTATCCCCCCACTCGAGCCAGATAACCCTCAGTGGAAGGCCTAAGGCATCACCAGTCGCCATAAACAGTGCCACTGAATGATCACCGTCCCTTTCCTCTAAAAGTGCCTATCCTATCTGCCACAGGAGAGTGATAAGCCTAGAGCTTTGTCATCCCCCCCCCCACCTGCGGAGAATAATCTCAAGCAGGCCCCTTTGCAGATCTGACAGGAAGATGTCATTGCCCACATCAGTTAGATGTACACCTGCCTGTAAAGTTCCGCCCTCGTCTGAATGATGACTGTGTAATAAATGACACTATCACCAAAAGGCCAAAGCTCAATGGTGATTTCCCTATTCACCTTTTTGCGAGCCCTGTTCAGGGCCCACGGGTCCACACCGTCCCTCCAGACCCTTCTGGGAATCAGGTTGGACCAAACAATAATCACACCAGGCCACCGCCACCTGATGGCTTGAAAATCAAACAGGGCCTGAAGTATCAATGCTTTGCCCTTGCACAAACCCAAATCATTGCCTCCCAGATGCACTACCAGCACCTGCGGAGGACAACACACCAGACTTTGCTGGAATAATGTAGGCAGGAGGCGCTCCCATCTCATGCTGTGTCAGCCCAGCCACTGGATGTTGGCACACCGGCTGAGTCCAAGCTGCGTTCCAAATGCGGACTGGGAAGCCCTCCAACCGGCCCAAAAAACCATGCTGTGCCCGCATACTAGCACACGCACTGGTTTCCGGATATTCCAGAGATCTAAAAGAAAAGAAATGTAAGCCCAAGACCACTTATCCCTTCCTAGTATCCGGGAAATGGCCACACGTAGGAGCGAAAAACCTTCGAACGCCACCTGCCCACGGCACGAACTTCATGGGCACAGAAACCTAGCGCAGCTGCAGTAGAGGCAGCTCCAATCCGGAAGGAATGCATACAGAAACGGAATGATCCAAGTCCCAATGCTTGTAAAGGTCTTTTCGTCACTACTCAGAACTGGTATTTTGTTAGGGGGGTGCCATCACTATGTATAAACAACGGGCCATCCCCACGTTGCCTCACTTCCAAAAAGGCCTCCAAGGCCTTGATCGGGCACAAATCTGGTATAGGGGCCATAAATAAGTTAATCCTCTTACCAAAACCCCTTTGGTCTGTCTTGGACCTTCGGAGAGTAATTTGCACTCCACCGTCCACCTTAACTATGTCACTAAATTGCAGGGCCCTATCTGACCAGTCCCTTTTTGACGCCATCACCAGTTCAGATATCCTAAATGCCTCGAAAAAGGCAGTGAGTGCTGCTGCATGAAATAATTTTGCCTCATATTGTGATGCACAAACAGATTGCCAAATCTCAACTAAACCCACTAAAATATCTGGCGTCAATGGCTGTCTAGTATCTTTGGGTGCGGGGCTATCTCTCATCCACCCCTGAACAACGTGCCGTACCCGAAAGTCTGTGGTGTTATCTACCACACCTTTCATCTTTGCCCAAAACACGAGGGCAACCAATTTGCAGCCCATGGTTCTGGCTGATAGGCCTTTCCTCCTGTAAGACACTCAGAATTGCAATAGGTGGTCAACCGGAATAGGCCAGAACTACTCCAACTGCCAACGGGCCCTAAAATCATGGAATTCCCTACCTGATTTTGCATAGGATGCCTTGGTGCTGGGAGCTATGGAGTGCAGAATGGCCTGCTCAGCTTCAGTTGGCCAATCTCCCATAGTGCTTCTGGCATTATCTCTGGTTTCTCCTGAGCCCAAGGTGCCAACTCCAGAAACCTCTAGACCTGGTTACACGATAAAGCATCCACTATGGAATTATGCAGGCCAGGAATGTGACTAGCCTTAAACCAGATATTGTGCTTAAGGCAATGCAATGTGAATTCTCTAATTAAATGCATCACGCTGAGGTTTCGGGAAATTAAGGTGTCTATTACCTGCACCAAAGCTTGGTTGTCACACCAAAATTTTATGACTGCGTTGGCAAATTGTGCTGCCCAAATGTGGGCCACCACAAAAATTGGAAAAAATCCCAACAGCGTCAAATCCTTGCCCCACCCAGCCTCTTGCCATTCCTTGGGCCATTGCTTCGCGCACCACCGGTTCTGCCAAATTACATTGAACCCCATCGCACCCGATGCATCCTAATAAATCTGCATTTCCGCTTGCATGAGAATCTCCCATCTCCAAAATGAGACACCATTAAACTCCAGCAGGAACTGAAGCCATACCTTGAGATCGTCCCTCATGCCAGCAGAAACGCGTACCCTGTGGTAGGGGCATCTCAGGCCTGACATTACTGAACATAGTCTTCTAAGGAATGCCCTGCCGGGCACCACCACCCTACAAGCAAAATTTAAATGCCCTACAACTTCTTGAAGTGTTTTTAGGGTGGCTGCAATCTTTTCCCTTACCGTGCACAGATTCTCGATGGGTAGTCTACTACACTGAGTTACAGTATCCAGCTCAATACCCAAAAAGATAAGCTTTGAACAAGGACCTTCCATTTTTCCCCCGCTAATGGGACACCCAATTCCTTAGCAAAATCCTCAAATATGCGCATTAATCTGTCGCACTGTAAGGATTCCCTGGAACCCATAAACAGGAAGTCATCAAGGTAATGAAGCACCCCTTGCACCCCTGTTCTATCCCTCAATGCCCATTCTAGAAAGGTACTAAATTTCTCAAACATTGCGCATGAGATGGAACATCCCATGGGTAATACTCTATCCACATAATACTGATCCTCGAATGAAAATCCTAACAGATTAAAATCCTCAGGATGAATTGGCAGAATGCGGAAAGCTGATTTTATATCACACTTTAAAGCACTCACCCCACATGCTCTAACCATTGATACAGCTGCATCAAATAATGTATAACGGACTGAGCAAAGATGCTCAGGTGTAGCATCATTTACTGACGCTCCCTTTGGGAAGGACACGTTATGAATTAACCTGTATTCTCCCTGCGCCTTCTTAGGTACAATACACAACGGGGATACCCTCAAATTAGGAATTGGAGGCTGGGCAAAGGGGCCTAGCACTCTGCCCACCGCTAGCTCTTTGTTCAATTTAGCCTTAACAAACTCTTCCATGCCTTGAATGGATTTTGAACTTTTAGAGAATTGCAATGTGTGCTGCCCCTGAAACCTTCCATAAACCCCTTCTCCAAGTACAATGCATCTTCCTTCCATGGATACCGCTTCAAAGCCTTACGCAGGTATTCCCACCTTAACTGGACTGGGGCCCTTTGTGTGGAGGCTGTTGCCCGCCACCTTTCTTCTGTCCTCCTTGTCCATCTCGCCCTGGTCCTTTCCATCCCCTAGTCCTTGGGCAGTTAGCACATGCATGCAGTCCGCTACAAATGGAACATTCGTGACAGAATCTGCATGCTGACTTGGAACACACTCCCTTTGAGCTGTATTCCCAACACATAGGGCAGGGTTGAACCGCCTGTCCCCCGCTCAGCCTATTTGCTGCCGCAGGGGACAGTTTTCCTAAAATATGCCCACTGTCAGACTTTCACCAAAACCAGGCCTCGCTGGCATCATGAACTGAAGCCAGGGGTCCTGTTCCTTTATATCCCAACGGAGGGAGGGGTCAAATGCAGTCTGCATACAGAATGCCTCTTTACAAGCTAACCAGGCCCCTCCCTCATATTCTGTATATGCCTGGTATATTATATCCAAGTATTTTGTTAAGATCCACCCATGCTGTGGATATTTTTGTTGAATGACTCCCATGTATATTAAAAACCCTGGCAGCCAATTCGCCCAGGTGCGCACTACTTTCTTCCTCCTAACTCTCTCCTGGTCTCTTTCCCCTTGCTTGTCCTTATCCTTAGTCTCAGACTCACGGAACAGCAGGGAAAATACATCAATGAATTCACCCTGTAATATTTTTCCCTGGTGGCCGGCAAAAGGTGATACCCCAGAGGAGTCGAAATTGCTCCTGTGGGAATAGCCCCTTCCTCCGCCCTGGCAAATGGATCAGCTACTGCATTTGCCATTGGGATCACCATGACATACTCTGGTCCCGCCAAACACTGCAAAACAGAGGTGCAAGCAGACGTAGCTGCGGCCACCGTCTGGTTTCCAGAATTGACACAAGCCAATGTGGAGATCCCTTCAGGTGTTGATGTTTGTGTGCTGACTGTAGTCCTCACCACAGGTGCTGCCACTGGAACTGTGGAACTTTCAGGAACTAAAGGTGCACCCTCCTGAGTTTGGGAAGCTGCCTCCTTTGTTCCTTGATTTGTGTCTATGCCTGAAGACTCTGAGAAAGGCTGAGCTGGCACAGTGTGCCCAGTATTCAGTCCGGCTGATGCCTCGCCCTGCTGGTTTGTCCATGGCCATGTAATTGTAGGTAACAATGGCAGCCACCCCCAGGGACCATATGGGCCCCAATCCTGTGCAGGGGGAAAAGGCCCCTGGCCTGACTCACCATGCTCCCGCCTTCCGACACCTGCTACTTCCGTATCCTGAATGGGCACTGCCATGGACTGAAGGGTAACTGCTGGAACCACCAGACATCCATCCATTTGGAGGGGGTGCACTTTGGACAGGAATGACTGGACCCGATGGTGCACTGCCAGATGCCTCCACGGCCTCCAAGCAAGCTGCGATGGATAATAACAGATCATTCTGCATCCTCCGCCTTGTAACTGTAGGGCGAGCATGAACCTCACGATTGGGTACAGACTGTGTTGTTGGAGCTATACCCCTCCCTTTCTCAACCGCCTCTAGGCACGCTAGAATGTTAGCTATATCAGGCACACCTTCCTCATCAGAAGAAGAAACTGCAACTCACCCTTTTAGTGGGAGGGTGAGATGCTCTGCCTTTGCCCTTCTTCCCACCTTGTCCCTTTTTCGGAGGCATTGTGACCAAACAATACCTGCAAGTTATACGATTCAGTAGTAACCAGGCTTAATCCTGCTTAGCCCCAGCAATGTAGCTTTAGCAGTTGTCTGTCACTAACCGCAAACTTAAGTGAGAGATTGAGTGCAACAATGCCTTCCCTGCCTCCCCCAACAGGGTAGACCTAAATAGATCGCCTATGTCCCGTTATTCCACCCAAAATGCCCAGGCAATCCTGCAAATTGAGTTCACAAGGGGAAAAGTCTTATTGGCTTATCCCCACCAAAGCTTTGGGCTCAGTTAGCCCTGCTCCTGTTGGCGAAGAAACTGCTGGATGCCCCCAGCCAGCCCTCACAAGGCCATGCAGCTCCCGTGGCACACGCGGCATGTGCGGCTCCTTTCAACGACGCGGATCCCTTGTTTCCTGGTACAGGTCGCAGAACCAAGGAAAAGCAATGCCCGCCACTTGTGCCGCTCCTGGCTCCAAGCCACTGCGCCGCCGCCGCTGCCCTGCCACGTGGAAGGCCTCCGTAAAGTAAGGCTTTCCACCCGTTCTCTCCCTCGCCGCAAAAACGAAAGAGGCTGGGGTATGGCTGAGTCAGCCTAATAATGGCTGTCTCACCTCAGCCCCAACCAGTGGTGCCACCGGCAAACAGCCAGTGGCTGGTGGGCACATCTCCCCTCCACCCCCCTCCCGCAATTGCCTCCCTGTGGCCATGCAGGATGTAGGGAAAGGGCTTTTCCTGTATTAATTGAACACACTGAAACTGGAATCCCACCTACTTTGATATGCTCGGGGCATCTAGCAATCCTAAGGCTGTCAAAAAGCAATAGATTTCAAAATGGTAACAGCTCTGCTCCACTACCCCACAACTTTTATGGGACATAATTAAAAATACAACATATTTGGAGTGGGGACATGCAAACCTGAAGCCTACTGCACTTCGTTCCTGCTCATGAATACCATGCTAGCCTATGGCTTGGCATGAAATATAAATGTGGCATTTGTCCATTGTTGGTTTTTTACACTAGGAATTAATCTGTTCAGAGAGAGGTAGCTTGGAATTCGGCCTTGCCTTCTCAGCATATTATGAGGACCACTGCAGCCTTGCCTGTTGCCTTTGGATAAAGGTTGCTCTCTGTGTTGTGATTTGTAGTCACTGAAGTGCCTCCACAATATAGTTTTGTGACTAAAATATTAATGTAGAAGACTGACTTATACAACAGATATGTTTTCAAGAAAGACACAAATATGTTTCAGTATCTCAGCTTATGAGTGCTGTGATTAGACATGTATAAGCTATTTCCCCTTCCCCTCCCAAAATAGAATTTTAGAGAATATCCTTAAAGAAGGGTGGTTTCTGTGATAAGTTGCATGGCTGGCAACTTAGCATGTGCTCCTGCACTCCTTCCTTGCAGGAAGCACTTCCTTCCCAATCATCCTTATGAGCGACACTGAGGACCACTCTCCCAGAACTGTTAAAGGTAAGCTGCTCTGTTTTCTTTGTGGAGAAAGACATGAACTTAACATCCTGTCTGCCACAACAAGGCCCTTTGTTTCCATGAGACTTGCTCAAGCAGTGTGAGATATGGATTAGGCAATTGATTTTAATCAAATATCCTAAAGATTTTAGAACCTATCCTAAGGAAGTCACTTCACTGTAGGTTTTATTTGGAGAGCATGTAACTCTGAAACCTAGAACAGTAATCTCTGGAAAAGTAGTACATGGCTTAAATAAAGTCTATTGGGCAGTATCCAATGCTGTCCATGTGCTAGCATGACTCTCCACTAACACAATGGGGTTAGCTAATCCTGCAGCAGAAATGAGGGAAATGCTTGGTTTTGGAATGGAGCAAGTCAGCAGAGCTTACAGAAATAAGCTCCACTGATCTCTCCCATTCCAGAAATAAGCATTTCTGTTCATTTCTGGGATTGTTTTCAGAACTGCTATTCCTCTTGCACTGGGTCTTGCTAACAGAAACAGCAAGAGCACAGTGGCAGTATTGGATACTGTCCATTTTCTTTTTAACAGGCTATAATGTCTATGCAAGATCCTTCTTTTCAAGAATGTTGGTTACTATTCAGAGAAAAACCTAAGACTAGGGCTCCAATACTTGCTTACTTGGGAGTAAAACCCACTTAATTCAATGGATTTTACTTCCAAGTAGGTGTCTATAGGATTGCATGCTCAAGCTGCAGTCCCGTCCATATTTACCTGGCCCTACTGATCCCAGGAGGACTTCTCTGATTAAACACAAATGATAGGATTGAGCTGAAAGGCAGATATTCTAAACGTTGGGAAAGGTTTGAATGTATAACGGGATATCTAATTCAAGGGTTAAAATTTAAATCACATGCACCTGTTATGCTATTCAGCAGGGTAAGCATCATCCACACTGACTGGACTACAGGAGATACACTATAAAAAAGGAATGTATTTTTCAATATGATTGTCCAGTTAAACATAAAAGACTTGCTATATAGATATATATTTCACACCATCATGCAAAGGGTAGAAGTAGAGCTTGTAGATATTATTTATTTGTATTCACTGTAGGGAATTCTTGCAATGCACACCCAATTGGACAACATTTGGAATAAATATAGTACAATGTAGAATACAGATTTTTATGTTGAAGACTGATTATTTGCACTTTCAACAAAGAATTCAGAAATAGAACTTTCGGCTTATTTTTCTATATGGCCTACTAAAATTTTGCTGAGTAAATAGGTATATGATATAGAGAGCACTGCTTTAATCTTTATTCATGGCTGTCCTAATTAAATGTGAAAACAAAGACTTTAATTGCTGTTTGATCTAAGATTTCTATCAAAACCTGACATGAATCAATTTAAGTATTTGCAGTATGTAAAAAATTGAAGTAGGCTGGAATACATGCCCAGGAAACTCATAATGGCATAAATTCCAGTATAGGAAAACAGAGATTTTAAGTGAAAGTTAACATATTACTAAAACACAACTAGTTTCCTATATATTATTGTACACAACTTTAATTTTCTACATTTTCATTATATGAAATGTTTCTATCTTCTGTTCTCATACATTTTATGTCTCCAACTGCCTACTTTATGTGATTTCCACAGGGTATGGATAGATTTAAAGGGAAAGAGACTACTTGTTCCTTAGTAATCTGTACTGACTTTACGTATTGGCCATCTGCAATGTGGTGTATGTTTCAATTAAATATTGTAAAGCCTTACAGAAGTTTCACCTGAGGATGCTCAAAGAAGAATATGACTCCGTTGATGAAATATTCTTAGCAAGTAATCACAAATAGGCACTTTGTATTTGTAACCAAAAAGCCAATTATTTTGAAAGATTATGTACATGTTATTTTTGTAAACTTACTCACCAATGTTTCAATGAATTTAAGACTCTAGGGTTGTAATATATATTATTAAACTAGAATTTAAAGGAAAAATGAATCATTTCTGCAAAGATGTAAACACATAATGTAATAAATATATTAAATGTTTGAATTGCAGTGAACTAGAAGTTCATTTTCCAATTGGGAATCTTTTTCTCTCTCTATGAAGCAGCAAAATTGGTGCCATAGTATCATGGGAAGAAACAGATAGAAGCATTAGAGCCCATTTATAAGTTACACTTCAAAATAAAGTCCACTAAAGCACCCAAGAACTTCTCTGTTAATGGTCTGTGAAGTGATAAGATGGCGTAATGGCCTTTATTCAGCAGATAGCTTTCTCAGCTTCAGCTGGATCTCCTGAAATGGTTGCTCCTAAAACAGTGCAGAAGAATAAATCCTAAAGGATGCATTTTATGTAGTCAGATATGATACATATTTAAAATGCCTTTTCTTCTTCCTTGAGATTAGGCAAGAAAAGAAGATGGTCAAAAAAATCTGTGCAGTTTGGAGGGAGTTGTTAAAGAAAAGTGATACAACAAATGCCATCAGTATGGCATTTGGTAACACTAGAAGTTAGAAACTGTTCATTCAACCTTTCTGAAGATGGAAACAAAATAAGCACAACTTTAGTATCCTTTTTCCATGACTGGAGCTTGGCATTATCAGCCCCTTCTTCAAAATGCTATATTTTGCAAGAAACAAACAGAAAATATTTGTGTAGTTAGGCGGTGTAACACAGTTGATAGTTAGAGATTATGCCTTTTTATTTATCTTCCTTTGTCCTGTTCTTTCTCCAAGGAACATAAGATAGTGTACAAATTATTCTATTTTATTCTCACAACTATGCAGTGGGGTTAGTTAGATTGACAGCAAGTGGCCCAACATCACCCAGTAAACTTCACTGCTAAGGGGACAACTGAACTGTACACTCACCTCCTGAAGTACAGCGCTCAGTCACGACTGTTTCTTTGTAGATTCTGGCTGAGTTCGGACGACACGATAATCAATGGGGGGGGGAAGCAAACATCCGTTGTATCAATTATTGTGTTGTGTGTCAGGCAACACACAACGAACACACAATGGACAGTACACTATTTTGGTGAATTAAACAATGGGGAATAACAATGGGCTGCTCCATTGTTTTTCCTGAAACCTGTTGATTAAAATGTCATGTGTTGGGCTCAGTTGCTGATTCCTCCTCTCCGTGTGTACTATTCCATTTGGTCATAGAGTTCTCCAGCAGGAACTGCCGAAAAACCCCGGCCACTCCTGTACAGCCAGCAGAACTTGAGGCGCATCATGGGATAGTGTCGGGAGGACTGAGGGAGGAGGGAGGGAGGAGTACCAGCCATCCAGAAGGATGCTGGGACTTTCAGCCGTGTGATGGGGGAGGGGCAACATGTTGTGTGTTGGGCATCGTGAAAATAACACATGGTGAGTGTGCTATTCCCCCCTCAGTTGCCTAATATGTCACCCGAACTCAGCCTGCGTTTCATTTATCACTAGGACCACAGAAATGATCCAGGACAAAACAGTCTTCTGGACATCCTCCTGGGTCCACACAGTGGGTAATTCCTCATTGCATGACTAGATTACTGTAAAGCACTCTACATGAGGCTACCTTTGAAGATGGTCTAGAAACTGCAGCTGGTGCAAAATGTGGCTGCCAGATTGTTAAATTGTCCATCTAAAGGGGATTATGTGATAGGGACCTTTAAAACACTGCACTGACTGCTTATTAACCATTGTGCTCAATTCAAGGTGTTGGTACTTGTGTATAAAGCCCTAAATGACTTAGACTCAAGTATTTAAAAGAACACTTCCCCAGTACCTACCAACTCATTAGATTAATTTGGGAGGCCTTGCTCATGATCCCACTACTGGACATGGCATGTGGTGTGATGACTCAATATAGGGCCTTCTCAGTGGTAGCACCCTAATTATGAAAATCCCTCCCTGGCCCCCTCATTATTGACTTTTGGACAACAAAAAACATATTTATTCACTTGGGTATTTGAGGTATAACCTGGCCCTGAAACATTGCTCCTTTGTATTGTATTATATTCTCTTTAGTTTTATCATTGATGGTTTTAATCATGCATATATGACATAATTTTATTATGTAGTGTATTGCCCTCTGCTCCCTTGGAAGAAAGGGCAATATATAAATAAAATAAAAAATAGTTCCAGGGAGTATGAATGTGTATCATATCGTTAAAATGTCCGATAACGATACGATAAGGTCGTTATCGTACATCTGATTAACGATAACAATATGATAGAAAAACCTCCGATAAATTTCTGATCCAAAAATTTTCAGCCCGGTTATATCGGCTTTTTTTGCATTACCGGACCGCCATATAAATAAACCTATAACTTCTGTATTTTCAAAGTTAGAGGCTTGAAACTTGGTCACAGTGCTTATGGGGTATACCTAAGTATGTGTATGAAATTTGAGATCGATCCCTCCACTCCTGTATTTTATATGAATTTTTTAAAGATCCTGCAACTTTTTGACAGGTCTGAATGAACGCATGTGGCAAGCTGTCATTCTGACCTGTCAGAACTTAAATTATCTTTAATAAATTCATATAAAATTGAGTGTTGGAGGGATCAATCTCATATTTCATACACGTACTTAGGCATACTCCATAAGCACTGTGACCAAGTTTCAAGCCTCTAACTTTGAAAATACAGAAGTTATAGGCATTTTTCTTTTATAAAATCAGCTCTATAGGGCACAATGGGGCTGCAAATTAAATATTAGATTTCCGATAATTATTGGAAATATGATACAATTTACTTCCAATATAATGCGATCCGAATTTTTTTAAAAAGTGATTCCCGATAACGATACAATACGATAATCTCGGGCGTGCACACCCCTACCAGGGAGGTCAATAAGATTACACAACTAGGACCCTTTACAATTATTTCAGACTGAAGTACTCCAATTTATTTATTTATTCATTTATTATCATCGTCATCATCATCACATTTCTATACCACCCCATTGCCAAAGTTCACTAGGCAGTTTGCAAAGATTAATTTAGGATACTCCATTCTATTTCCAGCTAATTTCCAGTTGGCATTCTGTGACCAGTGCCACTGGTTACACTGGATTGTTTCTTTCACCACCACCCTATATATATATTTCTGACTATGTTTTATGCTTCTGCAAATCTTGGCATTCCCCCAAGCCTACTGATCTCTCTTTCATGTGTGGGTGGCACTCAGAAAATTAAGTTCACTATTAGAATATATGATGAATAAAGGTGTTAACTGAATTCTGTCGCATCAGCAAATAAAATGGCATTCTTTTCTGTTGCCTGTTTAAAAGAATTAGGGATATGATTCTCTAAATTATAAATTCTTGTCAACCACAGCAGTATAAATACTGTGATTTTGGTGAATTAAACAACGGGGGGAAACAACAGGCTGCTCCGTTGCTTTTCCCGAAAACCATTAATTAAAATGCCGTGTGTCCGAACACAGCCTCTCTCTCTCAGTTGGCAGTGCTGGATCCTACTCTTCTTGGTTCCCATTAAAGCTGTCTTTTTGTCTTTTGGGAGGAGTAGAGGAAAAAAGTGTCCCATGACATGCATAAGCAGGAAAAATCATGACAATGCATAAGAAACAGCTGTGGTAGCTGTGGATATTAGTATGGAAATGTGTTAAATATAACAAGCTTATTAAGAACTAAAAACCATTAAACCAATTGCTTTTAGAGCCTAATATCATTATAATTTTTCTTTGTTTCTGAAATCTCCCACAATTTAATTCCGGTCATGAAAAATAATTATAGTTTCTCAATTCTGAAAAAGGTGCAAGGTTGTTAAAGATATATGTGTACTAAGAAATATATCATTGTAGAAATAACTACAAGATGAAAAATTGATAGGTGGCAGAATGGAAAATTTAGCAGCGAAGTTTTGGAGTAAAGACTTACAAAGAAATTAAGTTTGTTTTATTGTATTCCTATTTGTTATCATTGCAGTATCCTATAATTTATAAGGTGTACAAAAGAGCCCCCGATACCTTTAATAGCTGCATAACATGCAATATTTTCCTAGCATGCGTTATTTGTATTGCAACACAGTATTGAGGGAGAGTGGGTTGGTAGAAGTAGCACTATGTTTTTGTTCTGACCTGGGCAAATGTAAGAAGGGAGAATTATTCACACATGCATATCTAGCAGTCAAGATCTTTTCAGTAAGGGTGCTTAAAAACAGATCTTAGAACTTCTCTAGGTATGGAGAATCCTCTGCAGGCTTGTCTGTTCCAATGATCTTAGACTTGTCTATTCCAATTAGGTGTCTCATAGGCAGAGGAAGATGCAGTCAACTTTGTGTCACAACTGCTAGAGTAATTGACTCTGTCCTGATCGTCACATCTTGGTATTTTAAGAAGGCCAGGCCTGCCCCTTTCCCCAGCACTGCTGATCAGTGGGCGCTTCTGCTGCTTCCCCTATTTTGGTAGAGTGTTCTGCATAGTGTGACTTGCTGTTCATAAAAGGGACATGCTGCTCCACCACAGAGGTATAAAGTGACAAATCCAGGTAATTGCTGGATTTTACATTTTCAAAAATGGAGCCACTGTTCTTTGTCCCAGAATCCCTAGGTGAAACATGCATACCACTAGGACAGCCTAATCTAGGGTGACCAGATAAAATCCAGGTCAGGGCTCCTGTAACTTTAACAGTTGTAGAGAAAAGGGAATTTCAGCCAGTGTCATTTGTATGCAATTAGTTCCTGGTGAAATTCCCTCTTCATCACAACAGTTAAAGGTGCAGGCACTATACTAGAGTGACCAGATACAAAAGAAGGCAGGGCCCCTGCAACTTTAACTGTTGTGTTGAAGAGGGAATTTCACCAGGAACTAATTGCATACAAATGACACTGGCTGAAATTCCCTTTTCTCTACAACTGTTAAAGTTACAGGAGCCCTGACCTGGATTTTATCTGGTCAGCCTAGCCTAATCCAATTAAGGGTGCAAACCTATGCATGTTAGCAGGAAATAAAATCCTACAACTCCCAGAATCCTCTGCCAGCCATGCTGGGGAATTCAGTTGTAGGACCTTTTTTGCACCCTTAGTCTTCTCTCCAATCCAATCTCTTCCTACACTCCATTTTATGACCGTAACCAATGCCCAGAAGGCATTAATGTCAAGTCATCTCCCAGCCCCCCTTGTGTTTTTAACATCTTTCCTGATGAACAGTCCTGGAGAACTCAAAAACATGCTCACTATTTTGTGACATTTTAGCTGGTTCTAGTAAAGATATTGCCCTACTGTAGGTTTTGAAATAAAGAAAAAAATGTATTTTTTTTAGTCTTGCTGCCCAGACTCTTTAGGCTTCTGGGTGCTTGCCTTTCTTCATTCTCACTCTGTTCCTGCTCTTGTTTTGCTGTTCTAATTTTGGGCGCCTGTTCCTGGCTCTGCTCCTGCTCTGAGTCCTTGACTGCTGTCTAATTTCCAGATCTCCTAGCATATGACCACCTTGCTTGAACTCAGCATGTTACTGATTTATCCTTTTGATCTGACACTGGGCCCAGCTTGATCTCATTCCTGACTCAACCGATGTGCTGGGCTGTTAGCTTGAGTTTTGCTATTCTTGGGTTTTTAGCATTTATCTTTTGAGGATTAGTGAAGCTTCTTCTTAATGCATATTGATAAATGAATCATTCTTATGTGGGGAAAATACAGGCTTTAAATATTAACTTGATGATGAGGGAAGGATGGGGAAATAATTAACTTTTTAAAGCATGTAGGGTATTTTGCGGGGTTGCTGTTTGTAGCTGGTGATATGAGGTTATTATCTGCCATTTTCATTCCTGAGCTGCTGCTCTCACATCCCCAATTTCCAATAGTAAGTGGGCTTAAAAGAATTATCTTCACATTTAAAAAGAGATTTCCAAGGTAATTAGGAAGAACAACGGGTTGGTTCAGATTTAAAGTCAGCAGCACTCTTGAGAGCACACACGCCCATGAATCCCATAAAGGGGCACCCTGGGTCTGTTTCCGTGTATTATTCATAAGCAGCTACAGTAAGTAGAAATGGTGAAATTATAAAGCTTCTCTTCTTAAAATATGCAAACAATGGCTGATAAAAAAACTTCCTCATATTTAAAGGACAATAAATAAAAAAAATGTATTCCAAAGACATGCAAATGTCAGCAGTATCAAGTTACTACAACACTCAAGTGGGTGCATCAGAATGGCTGTTACAAATTACTGAGATTAACTGAGAGCCGTGTTATTAATGCTAATGAAATACAGTTGGGGATGTAAGAGTGAAGTTGTACAGTTTGCACACTTTTGTTCTAAATATGTTCTTTAATTAAATCCTTGGATGTTTTTCCCCGTGAAATGATGCTTCCATTTCCAGTTGCTTCACCAATTCATTCCTCTTTCTGTAGTTCTGTCTCTGCTTTTCCATTTATGAGATTCCATTTATCTTTTGTATCTAGTAATCATCCTCCTTTCTCCACTTCAGCTTATGTTTTGTTGTTATGGTTTTTCCCAGTGTCTGGATCTTTTTCTCAATGTGTTTTAATATGCTAATAGAGCAACTTTCCTATTTTCTCATCTTGGGGAAGGGGGTGAGGAGCATGGAAGTTTCCCCCAAGTGATGAGAAGGTTCAAGGAAGCTTTACAGGAGAGGTAGGAGACCTGTGGCCCTCCAGATGATATTGAATTATGGTTCCAATCATTCCTGCTGCCTCTTGGCCTTGGGGGTTGGGGGCTGGTGGGTTGGAGACCAATAACATCTGGACGGCCGCTAGTTCGCCATCCCTTCTTTACAGGGTTAATCTTCATTCAAAGGAGAGAATAATGAATGTTTTATGATGTTATAATATGCTCCATTTGGACTCTCCATGCTCCCCCACATCCTGGGGCTAACTAACATCAGCTGTCCTGGGGTGGGGGGAAGGAGCGAGCAAGGAAGACAGGAGCAGGTCCAGTTAGACTGCCTCTGCCAGGAGATAAGAAGCAAATGAGGGGCATTCCACCAGCTCTGCTGATTTCCCCCCTCCTTTTCCTCCTCACCCCTTTTCTAGGGGTGGACGGACTCACCTGTTCTTGACAGGTACTTGGCGGGCTGCTGTGTCTGCCCACCCCCAGTTACTCATCGTGCAAGCTGTTGGATGGCCCAGCGAGCACCCACTGAGCACAACAGGGCTACCTGTCCCCTTAGCAAGCCTCCATTTTGTGTAAAATCAGTGGCTTGGGGCTTCCCAGAAATGTAGTATTGCATAAATGGCAGTCATAAAGGGGTTCATTAGGCTGACCATATGAAAAGGAGGACAGGGTTCATGTAACTTTAACAGTTGTAGAGAAAAGGGAATTTCAGCCAGTGTCATTTGTATGCAATTAGTTCCTGGTGAAATTCCCTCTTCATCACAACAGTTAAAGTTGCAGCCACTATACTAGAGTGACCATATACAAAAGAAGGCAGGGCCCCTGCAACTTTAACTGTTGTGATGAAGAGGGAATTTCACCAGGAACTAATTGCATACAAATGACCCTGGCTGAAATTCCCTTTTCTCTACAACTGTTAAAGTTACATGAGCCCTGTCCTCCTTTTCATATGGTCAGCCTAGGTTCATAAAGGTTTCAAAGTTATACTTAAAACTTACAGTGGCCCAAACTAGTTAAATGAAGAATTTGAAGCTTTCAAATTTATAGCAGTATGGTCCAAACTCTTAGAAAATTGCAAGAGAGCAGTGTGTGTGTGTATGAGAGGGGGGATTAAAAGGAATGTATAGCTACCTATTCCAAGGAGAGATCTGAAGAGCAGGTTATCATGAATCCAGAGGAACGTTGAAAGAGATCTCTCCTAGAATCCAGGGTGTAGAACTCAGCAAAGTCCAAGTGGGGAAAATTAATCCAGGTAAAGAGTGTAGAAAATAATTGAAAATCAAAAGTGTTGTGAAGCCCAACCTTCATCAGTGAGCAAAATCAAATAGAGGACGAGCCAGGTGCCTGGGTCAGAGAAGCTGGCCTTGGGAAAAGATAGCCGAAAATAGTCTCAAAGCCGGGGGAAAACATGTTCCAAAAGAGACAAGAGGACTCTTCTTCTCTCAGAAGGGAGGCAAGAACCAGGCTGAGTCTGCTTCTCAGACTTCAGGTAGCAAAACTCTCTGCCCTCAAGGAAAGCCAGGCCTGCTTATAAACTAAAGTTTTACTCCCATTCAGTGAAATAGCTTCCTTGTGGTAGGGTCTGGTCACACTGAGGGGATTGCTTGTCCACTTACACACACACACACACACGGGTCACAGAAATTCATAGCTACTTACTGGTTCTGCTTTTAATCCAGATGGCAGTTATTTCCTCATCCCCCTCCCTTCACCCTCGACATTCTGAGTTCCACGTTATGAGCTTCCATAGGCTTTCATTAGCACTAAAAAAATATTTTTTAAAAAAGTAAATAGATTTTTTCTAAAAAAAGAAAAGCTATTCCATCAAATGTAAGATCAAAGGAAAAGGAAACCAACAAGGTTGTAACTAGGTAGGCTCTCATTTGCTCACAAAGGGTGGCGAAAAAAAATCAAGCTTTTTTTTTAGCAAACACTGTGGCTGAGATTTTTTTTCTTTTCTACTTTAAACTGCCCTACTTCCCTCAATCTTTCACCAAACTTCTTGAAATTTTCAGTTTATGGAAAACAAACATTTCTTTCTAGCACATATAAATTTCAGGAACATTGGTGAAACATTTTTGTTTTTATGAATGTCAGAGTGACTAACCCCCCGATTACCCCTTCATCATGGTAGAATGCTTTTTTTTCCTGTCGAACCTTAACTAAGGACACATGGCTGTGCGTCCTTAAATAACTACTGTTCTGTTTTAGAGACAGGATACTTAAATAGAGTAAGTAGCCTGATAACCAAACTAGATGTGTCTTTAAGCACATGATTCAAAAACATGTTCAGACTGGCTGCATCTGTGTGGTGTTTACAAAAAGGAGCCATAAGGGAGCCCAATCCAGATCAGGACCACAACACAGGGAGCATTTTACATTTTCTCCTAGTGCCGCTTGCCTTCTCGCAACCTTTTTGCTCTATTTTGAGGGGGGAAAGCAGCTGGGTATTTCTGATTCATTTTATGTACAAAAGTGGCATTAGAGTAAAGGATGTCCACCACAACCGCTACTCTGGCATTGTGGTCCCAAGCCAGGTTTTGCAACCACCCCCACTACCATGTTCCTTTTGGTAAATGAAGAAATGTGGCCAGTCTAAGTATGCCTTTTCATTTTTAAAAATCATGTGCCTCAAGCCGCACCTAGTTTGACTCTTAGATGTTGCTATATCATGAACTGAAACAGATTTTCTCCCCTCTGACAATCACCCAATGGTCCATGAAACTGGCTAGAATTTGGCTTACTGGCCAAAGATAATCTTTACAAAGCCTAGTCAAGGTTAAAACCTGTATTCCCCTTCCCTCCAGAGTTTGTGAGCAGGATCCTGCCCAGCTTCTCTCCACTAAGTGGATTGGGAGAAATTAAGCCATTGGATACTAACAGAAATGACTAAAATAAGCAGAAAGTTAATATCATCTGTTCTAGATTTAATGTCCATGGAAGCACAGTTGACCATTGTTTCCAGTTCTGTTAGGAATACTTCTGACAAATATACTTCTACAAATTTTCTGCCTGTAGTCCCACCCAAGCTGGGAGCAATTGCTGCCAGTGCTGAGTGGGCTGGTGTTGGCAAGGAAGATACATATAAATAAGCACAGGGAAAACCAGAGGTGCAAAAAGGAACGCCAGATTCACCAGGGCCTCTGCTCAGCAGCCTCACAGGAACAGTTCCTAAGGAGACATTTCTCAGACAGGAGACATTTTACACTCTCCAGTCATTGCTCTTTCATGTCTCTGACTCAGCAGACCTGTTGTCTGATCCAGCTGGTGCAGTTCCTGCCTGTGCTATAAATATAGAAACAATAACATAGTCTGGCTATAAGCATGACAGGATAAGGAAAATGGCTTGTTTTTCACTCTTCTTTAGTTTGGGTTTATGTAATGTAGAATACTGTATGCCAGTTAGGATGATTATAGAATAATAGGAAAAAGCCTCAGGCATTTTGCTGTTCTGCATGACTCATAAAATATTGTTGTCCTCCCCACCCACTTCTTTTGGCACACCTTCACACACACACATAAAAAAACCTCATCTGATCTATCCCTACGAGGCAGCTTACTTCCCTCTACCAGAGACTACCTGAACTCTGTGGTGTCCTTGACCCATCCATCAGCAATGTTACACCAAACTCATAGGATGTGACAAGTCCTCCTTGCTCAGGGCTAGATCAAAAGATGTGGAGAGCCTTTTATTAGGATAGACTTGTCTCCCCAGGTACCCCAGACTGGCCTGCTTAGACTCTTGCCTGCTATATATACACAGTGATTTAATGAACCACTAGCATGTTATTGCAAATCTGAATAATCCTGCATAGTTACCACATGTTCACGGGAAAGAGGGTTTGTGCTTGGTAATATGGTGTGACTGTGTAGCATCCTTTATTCTTTTATCCTCAAAAGAGGAATCCACTGTTCTTTTGATGATAGTGAGAAGAGATGGGAGAAGGAAGCTAAAGAAAGTTTGCTTCTTCTGTGCTTCCTCTATTCTCCCAAAGGCAGATGATATAATCTCTTGGAAGGTTTAATAATGATGGAGAACAGTATTCTATCTCGCTTTCCCTTTCAAAATAGAAAAGTGAAATACAGCTATAGAATTTTTAATCTTGGATTCTTTCGTCTGAGAATCCTGAAGGCACGTCCATATTTTATGTAAGCATGCATTTAATTAATTGGTTAAATTTGCATGCTGCCTTATTCCAAGAAACAATAATGGTGATGCTGATGCTAGGATTCAACAAGCTACTTCGATGACAGAGTCCTCCCACACTACAATACAAAGTGCTGCTGAGATTGGCCTTTAGATCAAAAAATGGTTTGCCTTGAAGCTGGGGTGGGGATGGAGTGGTACTGCTCTTCAGGGGATATATTGAAAGCACACAAAACTAGTTGAATGCTTCTTTGAATTCTGGCCGTTATTAACTAGGTAAATTCCAGTCAAGTTTGATGAGCAGGAAGAGTGTCTCATCTATACCACAACAGGCCTCTGAAATGTCATCGGTGACAGAGTGCTTCTAGCTAGCTCTTCTCCCCCATTTCCCCTTGCTCCTTGACCCTGCCTCAGCCTACTTTCTATGTCACACCAGTTTCTACCCCAAATCCACCTACGCATTATCTGCTGCTCACACTTCTGTCTCCCAAACAAATGAGCTGTCTTCATTCCTGCTCCATAAACATTCTCTTTCCACTGCTTTTTGAGTTTTGTAAGGTTTATATTATAGAGCTGTACTGGTGTAGGTGCACTGTCTTAAGTCACCGCATTCGTGCATTGCCACAGTGTGGTGCATTGAGCATTCCTTGCCCCTCTGCACACATGCAGGGGATGCATACAAACGGATATTACAAGAAACTGCATAGAAAATATTCTGAATTTCCTATATCCAGCATTGCTTTCAGCACATGTGATGTAATAACATATTTAATAACTGAATGTATATATTTTTAAAAACTCAACTGTTTCTCTTAAAATCTTGTGAAAAACATCACTATATAAAGTGAGTAGTGTTAATTGTATGAATTATGAGGAAAGGGAGGATGAGAAATTATAAATATTGTAAAGATTCCCTTGTTTTTTAAAATAAAAACAGATCTCTTTCTACATGCTACAGTGTCCCTTCTTCTGCTCCTTAAAGAGAAATTAGTTCAATCAGCATTTTAACAGAAGCACACACAGTGTTTGAACGTAAATGTTTTCTGCTAGATTACATGTGCAAAATTGGCTTCAAAGCTCATCTGTTTGCTGCATAAAAAAATTCCCATAAGCTTCCAGCTTTGGTATCGGAGGTTAGCCAGAGGACTGAATAGTTGTACTCAGCACATAGTTGATAAGGTAAAATAATAAATGAAGAATGGAAGCACTTAGTTTGCCAAGGAAATGCTGTTTTGCAACTTGAAATGCTACATTGTGTTTGGAATGCATTTATTGCTATGGTAAATCTATTTTCTTTTTCCAACAAAGAATTTCTCTCTGTCTCCTTTTTTAAGTGTATTACTCAAGAAAGAGCAACTGTATAATCATTTTCAAAAAAGATAATATTTGAGCAGACAGATTCTCTTGAGTCCTGTAATATTGCATATATCTTCCTAATGTTACCCTTTTTCATAGTTATAGTCACTAAGGAATTTTCGTAGAATATTTAGTTACATTACTCTGAACCACCTAAAGATAGTGATTCTATAAAAAGCAATGATTTAACTTCTGAACATAATCAATTATTGCACAATACCACTGAGATATGACAGTATTGTCCAGCACTAGATATTTATTAATTTGCTGGGATTTTTAAACCCTGAAAGAGCCCTCAAAGCTTACAATAGGCAAATAATTGTTGTTGTTGTTGTTGTTGTTTAAAAAAACAACTTCACAAAACCATACAGTTTTCAAATACAGTAAATAATAATTATAGAATGAAAATAGTAGATTAGAATTATGAATATGCGACAGAAATAATGTTTTAAACTGTTCAAAGGGTTTAGGGAAAACTGTAAAATTGAAGCTCTGCTGCCTCTATGTCTCTATCTCAGTTGTCTTTGTGTCTCTATTTCTGTTTCTAACAGTGCAATCCTAGACATGAATACCCAGAAGTAAGTCACATTGAGTTCAATCAGGCTGATTCCAGGGTAGTGGGTATAGGATTGCAGCATAAGCCTGCACTCCCATAGCTAGTTACTAGAAGGAAGCCCTGCTGAACTCAGTGGGGCTTACTTCTAATTGGGCATGTATAGGATTAGGAACATAGGTAGCTGCCTTGTACTGAGGCAGACCATTGGTCCATCTAGCCCAGTACTGTCAATGCTAACTGGCAGTGGCTTATCAGCATTTCAAGCAGGAGTTTGTCCTGCTCTGTCTGGAGATGCTGGGGGTTGAACATGGGAACTTCTGCATACAAAGCACATGCTCTATTGGTGAGCTACAGCCCCTTATTGCACTGTGTATATCTCTAAAAACATCTGGGGGTAAAGAAGGGAAAGGTAAAGAAGGGAAGGTAAACGTCTATTTTAGGGTAGGGGAAAACAAGATTCACAGCAATGTTGAAAGGCTTGCTCTTGCAGCACAATAGGCCTTGTTTGCTAGTAGACTTCCAGCATAAATTGCAAAAAATAAGTGTGCTTTAGGTTATTTGTGATGGTTGCTGAGGAATACTATCTGATCTGAATTAAGGGGATGCTCCTCTAACATCCCTGAATGATGTTCTTAGTCAAATACGAAAAATATTGGGCTGGATCCAAAAAAGCATGAACATAATGACTTCACTCATTAGCACTGTTGTACAAGCGCTAGCAGATGATTTTGCTCAACAAAGTATCCACGGCTGCATCACAGTTATGGAGGGACCATGCAACTACTTGTTTATAAATTGCAAAGCAAGCATTAATGTCTGGGGTGCATGCAGTTCCCCATTGCAAGCAATCCCCAATGAGGAATTGTTTGTGCTCCATCCATTGCGGCCTCTTTTGCACGAAGAGCTTGAGGTTTTAAAGTGGCTGGGGTTGTGCGTAGCTGTTGCAAGTGCTTTGCAATGGGGAACTGCATGCACCCCAGACATTGGGGTTTGTTTTTCACAGATGTAAGCTATAAAAAGGGAAATATATGCAATCCAAAGAAAACATAGTGAGCAGTCTAGTGTAAATGGTTTCAAATATATGTTTGCTGTGGTTCTATCTTCTTTTTGTATGCATATTTCATACGTCCTTTGCTTACCTCTTAATTATAGCACCCATAACATCACTGGAGAAAAGACACAACTGCAGTTTGCAGGCTGCAGACATTCTCTAGCCAGCAATAAACTAGAATGTGCATCTCAATAAAATCCAGTCATTCCATCACATAAATCTTTAGAATGCAGGCAGGCAGGCATGACTGTATATGGTATGGCAACATACATGTCCACACTAACAGCTAAAACAACTTTTCTAGTGTTTCATTCTTTTATTTTGGTAATGTGCCAGAAGGGCAAAATTCTGACCTAGTTATAAAATTTGTGTTAGTTGGCAATCGTATTTTGTAAATCAAAATGATAAGCATAGTGTAGAAAAAGCATAAAATTGTGATGGTTGGTGGTAATGGCAGACTTCATGACTTTGATAGTAGGTTATGAAGATGCATGAACTGAATTCTCCAGTATTAGAGTGATCCAACTGTTTCTTAGATGAATGTTGATCTTCTTGTATGCTGTTCTTGTAACACATTTGTATTTGGCACATTCTGAACTTTCTTTAACATATTCAGCCTGTATTTCTGTTTTCAATTTTAAATGCTGATGGAGTCTCTCGTACACATTAAAATATCTGCATATTGCTGGAGTTTTATTTTTATGTAGAACAACTTGAATTGGGATATAAATGTAATGATTTGTTGGTTTGTATTTGGGATTTCAGCTTGTTTCCCGTATTTTTCCCCTACAAGTATTCTATTTAATATGTTATGAGACTAAAGTGTTACATATCATGTTAGATTTTTTTGCTATGTTATTTATTAGAAAAAAAATAGATTGTATATTTATATTGCTATCCACCCCGAGGCTTCAGAATAGAGCAATATAAAAATAGATGTGCTATAACAGAGTCTGACTTGTGTCAGTGTTCAGAGTTTTTTTAAAAAAAAATCCTTTCTCCTAGCCATCTCAAATCTCTCTCTTTTTTCAGGCTTTATAGCTCTCCATAGTTCCCATTAGAGGAATTCTTTATTCTCAGCAAACCTTTATAGATTCATTCTCTTCCCAATTCCATTAAAGTCTGTCCCAGTTCACCATATTTTACTTTACTTCTGTTGCTGTCCCAATGTATTCTCATTTCCCTTCATGACTATTATGAAGACCTGATGCTCACCTGTTCTGTAGCTTTCCTTTCTCTGTACCTTTTAGCAGTGTGTCATGATCTGCCTGCACAATCCTTTATTTATTTATTTATTCATTCATTTATACATACATACATACATACATTTATATCTCACTCTGTATCACAAGGATCTATAGTCTTGAATTATTGCTTTGTAAAGGGTTATTTTCATCCTAGTTTTAAACATTGGAACTGTTACATGTTACATATAACTATATTCCTTCAATGCTGGTGTGACATGATCGCTTCTGGTACCACACTGGTACCACACTCCATCCTATGCAGGGTCTTGATTTTGAAGCTGTGTATGCATGCTTAGCATACATACATAGGCTAGTTGCTGTTAAGATTTCAAAAGTACATTCAGTGCCCAAAAGCTACTTGATACTAGGGATGTGCACGGACCCCCCAGATCGGATCGGGACCCAGATTGGGACCTCCAGTTTTGTTCCGGGTTAGGGTTAGGGTCGGGTTTTCAGATCGGCCGCCATTTTTTCCCATAGACTTGCAGTCTATGGGGAAAAATGGCGGTGGGTGGTGAATGGGGGCCTAACTCCCCCCTAACTGTCACCCACCCCCCGCGGTTACCTCCCGGGGCTGTCCACTGGTGCCAGCGGATGGCAGCGAACACCCCCGGCAGATAAGTGGAGGGCCACCCCTCCTCGCGCTCCTCCTTACCTGCCGGGCCCGTCTGCTGCCATCCGCGGGCGCCCGATGGTGCCCACGGATGTCAGTGGATGGCCGCGGCAGGTAAGCTGCGGACGGCCCCAGCAGGTATGCCCCCCGCTCACGCTCCTCCTTACCTGCCGGGGCTGTCTATGAATGGCCCCGGCAGGTGAGGAGCGTGAGTGGGGGGAGGGGGTCTGATCCTCCGATCCAATACGATCCGGATTGGGTCCTTTTCAGATTGGATCGGCCGATCCAGGTGCTGGGGATCAGATCGGATAATTTTGTCTGATTTCCCACGGATCGGGTCCAGATCGTGGATTGGCCCCGATCCGTTGCACACCCCTACTTGATACATATTTTTCAAAACAATAATCTGTAATTAACATAAAGGGGGGAATCTGGCAAGCACAAACCCTTATAAAAACTATCTCTGATGAATCTAGTAGGTTTTTCTTGTCATTTTTTTTAAAAATTATTTTCAACTTAAAAAACAACATAAACACAACATAAGTACAATACATAACCCTTTCACTACCCCCCCGTGCTCCCCTCCCCCCAGGAGACCAACATTTATTCAATTATACATCTTTCCAAAATTGTAAAGAATCTTTCAAAGGTGAGTGCCCTTTCCCCTTTCTTAATACAAATTCCAAAAATGGACTCCATATATTTTCAAAATCATTCTTCCTGGATAATCCCCTCCTTACTTTCAAATTACACATTAACTTGTCATTAAGCGCAATATCCCATGTTTCTTTATACCATTCTTCTATTGTATACTTCCCTTGCACTTTCCAATTCTTAGCTATCATTAATCTAACGGGTGCCAGGAGGTTGTTAATCAATTCCTTCATACTTGTATTCCCTATTCCTTTATCCCATATTGATAGTAAAGCCAATTTAGGACTTATTTCCACATTAATTCCCGTTATTTCGCTTATTTCTTTAAACACCCTTTTCCAAAATTTTTGTACATATTCACAACTCCACCACATATGGAAATACGTTCCAACCTCCTGACATCCCCTCCAACAGTTCTTTGAGATTTTCTTATCTATCTGATGTAATCTTACTGGTGTTAAATACCATCTCCATACTATTTTATAATAATTCTCTTTAATCCTAACCGATAATAACTTTAACATTCTTGCATTCCAAATCCTCCCCCAGTTATCATCATTAATTTGTTCCTTTAAATCATCTTCCCATATCCTTTTAAGAGAGTCTCGTTGATCTCCATCCTCTATCAGAATTTTATAAATTTCACGAATCAAACCTTTCTTACTTTTGTTTTCCCCATTCTTTTCTCTTGCTTCTATTAAATCTTCAAATCTAGTATTATCTCTACAATCCTTATTCTTCTTTTTCCAATCCTGTGTCCATTGTTCTAATTGTATACATTTAAACCAAGCTATCTTTTGTCCTCTTAATATCTCTCCTATTTGCTCCTTACTGGTCATTCTTTCCATCCAATCTTTCACCTTAATAATTCTCTGACCCTTCAATCCCCCTTCTAACTCTCTTTTTAAATTCCCTGGGAAGTTTTTCATTACTACCACTGGAGTTAGAGGAGAACTTCCTGGTAACAATTTTCCTTTAAATCTCTCCCATATCTCTAAAATATTTTTTAATAGTGGATTATCCAATCCCTTCCATTCTTTCTTTTGTAATTTGGTGAAGAAAATATTTTGTAATTTTAAATCTATTTCTCCTGTTTGCGTCTCTAACCATTCTAACTCATCCTCCCCTAATATACTATTTATAACATGTCTTAATTGATTAGCTATATAATACATCTTTATATTTGGAAGTCCCAACCCTCCTTTCTTTTGTGTCTTATACCATCTCCCTTTGTTAATCCTTGCTTTTTTATCCCCATTACAATAAGCATTTATCATATTTTGCCAACTCTTTAACTCTACTTCCGTTATTTTAATTGGTAACATTCTAAACAAAAAATTAATCTTAGGTAATATCTTCATTTTTATAACCACTATTCTACCAAACCATGAATGCTTTAACTTTCTATAAACCTCTAATTTTTTCAATATCTGTTTCTTCAAACTATTAAAGTTAATTTCTTCTAACTTTCCTAAATCTTTTGCTATATTAACTCCTAAATAACGAACTATGTCTTTAATCTTAAAACCTAGTTTTATATTACACTGCTGTCTTTCCTTCTTATTATAATTGAATAACATCATTTCGGACTTCCCCCAATTTACTTGTAATCCTGTGAACTCCCCAAATTCTCTTAAATACTGCTTAATCACCTCTCCACTCTCCAGAGGATTTTCTAATGTCAGTAATGTATCATCCGCAAACATATTGATTTTTATCTTTTCTTTTCCTCCTATTCCTTTTAATCTTCCATCTTCCCTAATGACATTCCCCAGAATTTCAATAACTGTTGCAAATAATATCGAGAAAAGTGGACACCCCTGCCTAGTACCCCGGGCTAAGGAAATCTGTTGCGTTAACCCATCATTAACCATTATCACTGCTTTATTATTAGCATACAGCTTATCTATCACTCCTACAAATTTATCTCCAAACCCAATTTTTTTTATAATTGTTTTTAATGCTGGCCATTCCACACAATCAAAGGCTTTGAAAATATCTAATGCTATCAACTCTGCTTTAATATTCCTTTTTTTAATAACATTTATTATATTCAAAACTCTCCCTATTAAATTAGGCATTTGCCTTCCTGATATAAATCCACATTGATCTTTCCTAATATATTTACTTATAAAAGTACTCATTCTTTTTGCCATAATTGCCATAAAAATTTTAGAATCTTGATTTATTAAAGATATAGGTCTATAAGAAGCTGGGTCCGTCATATCTTTATCTGGTTTTGGGATTAGTATTATCAAGGAATAATCCCAAGATGGTGGGGGTCTTCCCTCCCTCTATTATACTATTAAATATTTTTTTCAATCTTGGTATCAATATATCTCTAAAACTCTTATAATATTCCGGCCCCAGCCCATCTAACCCTGGAGATTTCCCTCCTTTTAATTTATCAATAATTCCTTCTATTTCTTTTTCTGTAACCAAACCTTCCATATAATCCCTATCTTCTCCCTGTAATTTTATTTTCCAGTTTTTCTCTACGTACTCCCCTACTCTTACCTGTGGGCCCATATTCGATGCATATAATTCCTTATAAAATTCCTGAAATATATTTAATTTATCTTTCATTAAATTACAACTTTTCCCTGTTTTATCTTTAATTGTCCCTATCGTATTCTTTGCCTTCTTCGACTGAGTGGACCTGGCCAGCATCCTAGAATTTTTATTACTGTATTCAAAAAAATCCCTTTTCAAATATACCAAATCCTTTTGCACCCTTTCTAAATCCTCTCTCTCAAGTTCCTTCTTTTTAGCTTGAAGTTGAGCATAGGCGTCTATCCTTTGTTATTAATAATATTGTTCAACTTGAATGAGTGTATTAATAATTTACAAAGCCATCCCAAATGGGGCAGAAGGAGAGATCTGCCATGGAATCACTATGACAACTAGAGCTCTGCTAAAAGCAACCAGGGTGGAGTTTGAGGGGCTGTTTCTTGCCAGTTTTTTCTTTTGGTGGTTCTCCTTTTAAAAAAAAATCCTCTTGTTGAAATCAGTGGAAAGGGAAGTTCCAACGTAGGTAAGGTGCCCAATTCTGGGGCCTCACTTGGGGATGGAAGGACTTTAAAACTACAGCCATCCCATTCCCCTAAGGCCCCATTTTGGGCTTACCATTGACAGTACTTTCACACATCCAGACCTTTCCATGGATATAACTGTGATCTTCAATATCGATGTTCCTTCCTCTATTGGTAGAGCTCCTCTCTGCTGATAAAGGGCCATCTCCACCCCATTGTGATACCTCTCAGATGGCTGTCCAACGAGATTAGGATTGTGCTGCCCACTTGGTTTTTATTATAGTTTGTTGCATAAGGAACCCATATTGGGTTGATTCACTATAATATAAATCATAACTAATGTCAAAATAACTCTGCTTTTGTTTGTTTGTTTGTTTGTTTGTTTATGTTTAATAGGCCAGATCCAGTATTATGGACCAAGGATGGTGGAGAGTTACCAGATCCAGAAAGAATGGTTGTCAACGGTAGGGAGCTAAACATTAATTACCTAAATAAAACGGACAATGGTACATATCGATGTGAAGCAGAAAATTCTATTGGCATAAGCATCGCAGAGTATGTTCTGATTATACATGGTGAGTATTTTCCTCTCTGTCATTTAAATGATGGTGTGCATTGACATGTGCTTTGATTAATTTATTTGGCTTAATTTAACATTATTTTTACCCTATCTTTCTAAAAAATAAAATTGGCTGTGTTTTACTTTTAGTTTTTTTTTTTAAGTGTCAGGCTGCTGGCTGAGACCAAATATCATGGTTTTTGTTTTTGTTTTGTTTTGTTTTTTAAAAAAAGGTTGATGGAGTGAGTGGTGGAAAAATATCTACTTGTAAATTGTAAACCAAATATATTTAGTTTTCTAACAATAGACTGAATGTACTTTTCATCACGAAACGCTTTGGGAAAGGAATGGAAAGGGACATTTTGGATGGGAAATGCAAAAAGTAAAAATAGAAATATAATAGAAATGCTGTATTTTTATAGATCGGTTAGTGCTGTCCACAAATGCAAGCTACTCCTATTTGAATGGACCCCTGTGGTTGTAATTGCAAGGAGGGTCCATGTGCTTTGCAGTGACAGGGGACCTCCCAAGAATACTGTAGTGATTCTGAGCTGGAGATCCCAAATTCTGATGACTTGGGGTCTTCTCAAGATCTCATGAATTTACAGGCATGAGGCAGTATCCAGATCCATATAATACTATTTTTTCATATTTAGAAAGGAACAATTTGTGAAGAGCAAGCAACATGTTCATGTAGTTGTGAATATTTATCATAAATTCTGAAATGCAGTAAATTCAGGAAAACTGGGACTCCAATTCCGACGTCTCTAGCTAGGGAAGAACAGTATATTTGCCTCATTGCAATGTCTTCCTAAACTTCCTTGATCAAATATCATCCACTGTCCTGTTCAGCATTACTACATTTAAAAAAGAAAAAGAAATGTTTGCATGCAAAAATAAAATGGTGAAGAAATATTAAGTTAATTAAATTTTGTAAGTACTTCATGTGGAGAATTTTGGTTTGGTGATTCAAGATCGCTAGCAGCATGTTTCAGTGGGTGGTTGAGTTACCTTTATGCAGTTTGTTCACATTTACGATAAGTACTTCTCTAAGCAACTTTTTAATTAGTCATTTTTGGCTCTGTTGTTGAACTATAATTTATTAAAACCACCCCACAGATTAATGCTTCTCATGCTGCTAGATGAGTGCTGTGAAATTTATCATTAGTTTATCATTAGGATTAGTGACATAAGTAATGGCAGGCACATTGAAATGGTGAGGACTTCTTGCACAGGTTTAAAATTTTTAAACAGAAATAAATAAAATTAGCAAACATTGGTTTACTCCCTTCACTGTCCCCCAATACTTTGGAAACAGTCTGCTATGGTATGGTGTTTGTATATGTGCAAGATGTGAATGAATTCTCTTTAGAATCGTGTCTGTTTAGTTATAACGTTTCTATGCTTCTTTTCAAATAAAGAAATATACAAAGTGGTGTACAACACCAAGTTCCCCAAAACAAATGGAATAATTTAATTCAGAGTTTTAAAAAATCATCTGCAACAATTGGCATAAAAGCTTGATAAATACAAAAGATATGTGTGCAAGTTTCCAACTTCCCTATGCTCCATTTGACTAAGAAATAGAACCCAGGAAGGGACCATATAGAAGCAAACAGAAGCAGGGCAGGCATATGAAACTCATTGCCTGGAGTAAGCAGTAGCAGGGAACCTGTTTAGCTGCCTGGGTGTGGCCCTTCATTGTCTTCCATACAAGCAAATAGATGCCATTTATTCCTTTCAACCACTGCTCTTGGACACGCTATTACAGTGACAGCTAAACCTGTTCGGTACCACTGACACTGGCATGTTCAACATACATTGCCAGGAATCTAGTGTGCATGCATATGTAATATGTGTGTGAGTGCTTAGTGTATATAGCACGCCACCAGGGGGCCTTGCAGCACAAACACTTACAGAAACAATCACACCTCTTGCTTAGTAAAAGTATTTCTGGATCTACGTTTTCATACCATTGCTACAGCTGTTTTAGAAATATAAATGGATGAGTGTTTATGAGCTCTTCCCCACCCCCGCCTCCACCCCCGGTTTGTTACTAGCCAGCTGCTTGCACCCTATTGATTTGATTAACTAGCTAAATGGGAGTCAGGGATATGCTTCATTATAAAGATTATGTTGTGATGGTTAAGTTTGATTATTTGGTGCTCTGCGCCTGCACATCTTTCATATTATCTAGTCAAAAGTTGGCCTTGCTGACATTTTTCTGTAATGGATACTGGAGATTTTTCCTAATTAAATTTCTGCAAATACAGATTTGGAATCACAGAGGGTAATTGCAGAGAGAGAGAGAGAGAGAGAGAGAGAGAGAGTTCTCTAGCACTGAAAGTCTTCTGAAATAAGATCATGCTGAATGTTCGAAGTTTTTAAAAAGTTCCAGTTCCAGTGTTTAGCAGTCTTTGAGATCAGACGCTTCATTGGTATAGTTTGATTATAAAGATAAACTTTGACAATTTCCTGTTCTAACTTTTGAGCAATAAGATTGGATGTATAGCTTTATGAAGTGCACCAAGTGGGACAGAACTCTCTCTCCCCCCCACACTTTCTCATTTTTTCCTCTTTACTTTGCACTTTGAAAATTGAAGAAAGGGTTATGCCATTTAATAGAGGGCATATATTTCCTTATCTTCATTTTGCACAAAAATTGTCTCTAGCATTTAATATATTCTTCCAATGCAGAGTTAATAACCACTATGGTTGGGTAAGGGGATTTATGATGGTCTTCTCCCCTACACTTTGTCAGATCAATTTAAGAGGACCAAACACAACAGGATGAAGGTAATTTCTTTCCAAAATATGCCAAGAACAGTTATAGGGGGTTAAGGCAGAACTGGGGCTACATATCTTATGTTATCATTTTCCAGTTGGTCATGTGACATTGCATTGGGAAACCAGGTTTACATAGATTATCAGTTCTGCCTGGCGAATCTTCTTATAAAGACTGAATGAGTGGGACGGGGGGGGGGGGGGGGGAAGCTGAATTGGAAAAGTGGGGTGGGTGGGTGGAGGATTGATTCCAGTTGGATAACTGTTGTTTCTTAGGCTCACCATTTTGGGTTGAGAATTGGGAAATGGAGTTGCTTGAACTTGCTAGTTCTGATTAACTGCACATGCTGCACATGTAGAGGTAGAAATAGGAGTGATTTGGAGGATTCCCCCCAAAGGTGAAAATAATATATTGATGAAGGATGTTTATTGTGTTAAGGCCCCATCCACAGCCTTTTTTTTATCAACACTTGTTCACCCAAACAATCTGGATAATTTCATCTATTCCTTTTTTTCTTTTCTTTTTTTTTTTAGTAATAGTCTGCCCTTTGGCCAAAAGCTTTCCTTATTAAATTGAATTTATTTGTTCAGTTTGGAGTGATTCAGTCTGGGGCATTTCTCTGCACAGGTTGGAGGGGGGTAAGCTGAGAAATATGTCCATCTTGTATTTTTTTCTCTCCAAAAAGAAACTTAAAGGAATGCAAACTTTATTTCATACAAATTTGAATTGTTATATTCAGTGACAGTCAATTTTATTGCATATAACTAAAGGTTCTTAAATGTTTGCCATAACAATAAAAAAGGTCATCACAGAAAAAAAGGGTTTGAACAAGCCACTCAAATCAGGTCATTCATGTCATGTACACAATCTACAGTAACAGTTTTAGGGCCTGATCCTTTTAGCAACCACTGTGAATAAGGCTACTTGATTAGTTACATAAAGATCCATATCTCCAAATAGTTTTCGCATCTGCTGAGCCAAAGTTCTATCAGACATTTCTCCCAGCAAAGGTGCATGAAATCCTTTCCTGGGGCTTTCTGTCTATAGAATAATATCCTCTGTTTGTGGAGCGCCACATATACAAAGGCTTTAAATATGGGAACATTTCTATACATCCCACCATATATACAGAAGACATAATCTGGAAGTAAAATTCTGTAAATGCCTTCCTTAGCTCTGAGGCAGTCAAGGTATTAAGAGAATTAGAGAAAGATCACTCACCCTTGTAAAAATTCTACCACTTGCTCAGTCTTATTTGTTGAATGATTCTAACATCTTTATTAGCATCCTGTAAGTATAACCCATCTCTAAGTTTAACAGACTCACTAAGAGGAAAGGGAGACAATGAAAGAGAAAAATGGACCAGTTTTTCAAAACAAGAAGTCCAATATCCCTGTTCCTCTGTTCAAGATAGCAAAGTTTAGTCAAAAGGTGGTCAAACATGTTCATCAATCAGTTAAGTTAAAATAAAATGACCTTATTTACTCTGACAGATATTGATGGTAGTCCCACTTCAACACAAAAAGAATAGCTGGAGTGCTGAGAGGAAGGGCTAGAACACCTCTTAGAAATTTGTTCTGTATAACCCCCCCCCCCCAATGCACCATACAGAATATCTGCTAAGATCCTCTGATCAAATATTTTCATTGCTCAGTACCCAACTAGCCTCCCTTTGTTTTGAAGAATATATAACAAGGCTTTGCCAATCTTGAAGTAGCCAAGATCATATGTTTATGTCCCTTCCAGGACAGATCCTCTGAGAAATATATCCCCAAATACTTTATGGTGAGCATTGTGTAATACAATGGTTATTCAAGATCGATTTATGTCTTTGGAGTTGTTTCTGGCAAACACCATAATTTTACTTCTATCGTAATTTACATGTAAGAAATTCAGTCCTACAATATGTTCCCAGCTGTTTCAATAATCTGTGCATCCTATCCGTGTAAGGGATATATTATATATACTCTGTCACCTGACAAACAGGCCTAAACCTAAAAAGAGGCCTTCTGGATCAGACCAAAAGCTTATCTGATCCAGCATTCTATTCACACAGTAGCCAGCAACATGCCAATGTGAGACCCACAAACAGGACACAAATGCAATTGCACCCTCCTGCTTGTGTTCCCCAGCAATACAAGTTGTATTCAAAGGTATACTGTATTCAAAGGTATTCTGCCTCCAATACTGGAGGTAATATATAGCCATCATTATTAGTAGCTAACAAATCTCTGGGACACCTTATGCCTCTGTATTAGCTCTGCCCACTGACTGCATATCTAAATATTATGGTTGGGTTTCCATTGATTCTGTTTAGCTACTGTGGTTTTCAATACTGTGTTAGTGTTTGAGGTAGTTTGGAAGATGTGTAATGGAGCTAAAAGGAAATTATATTCATTTATGGGGCAGGCATTGTGCATGATTTATCTGGTTTCTTCATCCCCTCCCCAGATACTTGCTCTTTTAAAAATGAAAGTTGGGAAAGGTGCAAACAGGCACTGGGTGGCATGGCTAGAATCCAAGAAAAATCTGGCCAACCAGGAAATTTGACAACCCTACCAATGGGGCATCCTTTTGAGTAAACATATGTGGAGTTGTGTTGTAAAAGTTCCAGCTTGCTATTCATCTTCTGATAGATGTACTGATTTGAGCTATCATAAGAAAATATAAAAATAATATTACTCCATTCTCAGATACTATAGGAGGAAGTGATTTCCCCTTAATTTTATTTTTAGACTGTCCCAATTAAAGCATCACTGTATTCATGTTGTTTGTATAATTAATATGAATAAACACTATGCTTACTCTTAATCTCTAATTATGATAAACTACACATTTTCATTTAAGTCAAGCCTCTGCTTGTGCTAAAGCTGTCTAAATCACTCCTGAGTTTTGAAGATAACTTTGGAAATTGAGGGAATTAGCAGATAGGGTCCCACTGAGAGAAGTGTTCACAGTAATGGGAATAAAAGATAGGTAGGTGACTCCAAAGTACTCGATAATGAAAGCTGGAAGGAAGAAAAACTGCTGCGATTGAAAATAAGTAAGATCACCATGTGGAAAATGTGTGCAAACATTAAAGCACAAATTAAAGAACGGAATATGGAACAGAACTGGTTCTAACTTCCCCATGTTTTGCCAATAATAGCTATGACTTCACTCATTGGTTAACAACACTGAAATATAGGTGCAGATTTTCTTCTTACACGATGATTGGGCACAATAGTTCCTGCACATTTTTCTTTGTGGTTCTGCAGTAGAAGTGATTGCCAATACTCCTCCATCCCATCTGAGCACTGCCAGCCAATAGCTGTTTTGGTTTTCCAGTCATAATTATTCCCCACAAAACACCCCTCTGGTCAGTTTAGTTTAATTAGCCCTAGCAGATTTCCCCCCTGCTTGAATCCCATTGCATATGAAAGCTTTATGCTCCACTGATGTGCAGCAGCCACATACACCTGGCACTTTTGCCCCAGCAAAGTATTACATGACCTTACCAAGTCAAACCTTAATCTGAGAAGTGTCTAGTTCTTAGCTTTTCTTATCATCTATTTTGACTCTATAGAACTGCTATTCAATAACAAATATCAAATTCATTGTACATTAATGACAGTATTACAATTGCTTTATATTTTCAAATTAACCTCATCCAGCAATGTGGGGTATATTTTATCCCAAGTTCACTTTTATTGCAGAATTTACACAGAAGTAACCCTATAATATATCCCTTCTAGAATATTGTAACCTACAGGGTACTGAATAATGTCTCCAAATATCAGCCATTACCATCTAGTTTTCTTTCTGTATACAAAAAGCACCTCGGACAAAAATGCCACCTAAAGAAAAAATCAAGTTCATTTTGGGATTTATTTATTGTCCCAGCTAATATAACATGATGGGGTACAAAAAATATCCAACTAAAACTGATTCAGGAGGCAGATTTGAGTGCACATACATAATTTTATTTTCTGAAAAACAAAAAGGGCCTGGAACAAAAAAAAAATACCCCAAGGAAAACTTGATTTTTACCATTGAGGTGTTGTTCGTTTGTTTGTTTGAGTCAGTGTTTATGTATTAGATTAAAAAAATGTCCCATTGAAAATAAATGTTCCATGATATAAGTAAACAGAATTAAGTGTACTTCTGCTGTAACCACAGACATAGGATAAAAATGTCCCATGATTCAAGTAAATAGAATTAAGTGCAGTTCTCCTATAACCACATACATGTTTTTGTTTTAGGGTCATTTTACTACTCTAAGATATATTTGAATGTGGCTTGGGGTAGTAAATACCCCCAAACCATTTGTTTCAGTTTCTTTGGTTTTGTTCCAACAAGGTTAAGTTTCATTAACTTCATACATTGTGGTATGGAGAGCAGGTCATAGAACTGCTACCACAGAAGTCTATTATGAATTATGCTGAACTAAAATTTCATGAGCGTTGAGTATTATTATTATTTCTGTGAATGTTAGCATTTGGGGGCACAACAATATTTATGGGTGGGGAAATCTTCCACTTTTTTCACGCATTTTTCACACCTGCCATTGTTTCCCCAATCTGCTGTTGTTTGATGTGGTGGTGGTGGTGGTGGTGGTGGTGGTGGTGGTGGTGGTAGGAAATTTTCCCCATTGCGAAAGCTCATGGCCTACATATTATTACAAATGAGCGTCTCACAGGAAGCAATGCATTACAGTTGAACAGAGTCTGCATTTGGTCACTCATTTGGCACTCGACAGCAGCATGATGCCATGATTCCTCAAGCCAGCCAGGGCTCAGAGTTAAAGCACATGGCCTGCACTCTCTCTCTCTCTCTCTCTCTCTCTCTCTCTCTTTTCTCTGGCCTTGAAATATATTTCAGCTGGGCTGCTGAGGTCTTCCCAGACTCAGCTCCTTGGACAGCAGTTCCAGTGGTAGCTGTCCCAGGTGCTGATCCCAGGGATATTGCTGCACCTCTCTGCTATAGCCAGGCATTTCCCATATTTTTAACAGAGGGTTGGCAGTTGCTCTTCCTGGAGCTGGCTTTACAAAATCATACCTGGAGAGACTTAAGACACTTGCCAGCTTCTGGCCATTCCCAAAGCTGGTGGAGCCAAGCCCAAGTAGACCTGCTGTAGCCTCTCCACTTCATCTGGCTGCTCCTGAGCTTGAGCAGAGGGACTGCAGCATCTGTCCCTATATCCAGCTCCATGGAGCCAAAAGCTTGGGGCATAGAAGGAAAGTAAAAGGTGGGGAAATGTTGTGTTTCCCACCCTCCTTCTAGTGCTTGGAAACTTGGTATTTCTATTAGTATTAAAGCTTTTTTTCAAATCAAAACCATATATTCCTTTTTGGGATTTGCTTAATCTGACAGTAAGTTATTATGTAGGCTTAGAGCTTTTTCTGTCTTCAGATTTCTGACATTATTCATAAATCAAATAAAACATCTATCTTTGTACTGTCACTAGACATTGGGACACCTGTTCCCCTTTTGCTTTGAAATGTCCAGTTATCATTTCCTCACTCGCTCAGTGAGCTACAGGGAAGAAGAATATTCGGGGGGGGGGGGGGGGACACCACAGTTCATCTGTTTCCTTCTCAAATATTGTATACGTTGTTTTGATTATATACAGCAGCCCCCCATCTATGGAAGTACTGGATGGCATGGTAGGCTACTGCACTCTGGATGAACCACCGCCTCCTTTCACCAAAGGATATGCGGGTGTTATGGGTCAATGAGCTACACAGTGTAGAAAATGTGTGGGAAGAGCATCTGGAAATTGATTCATTTCAATTCAGAGTGAGGTCAAGCCCTGCATATTGCTTGGAGATGCTATTGTCCAACTAATGTCTTGCTTTCCTGGTAGATTTTTTTTAAGAAACAGCACAAATGCAGGATTGCTTTGGCAGGCATCTGCAACTTATGTTCACACTTTTATATAATGAGAAATTGAATGAGGGATGGTCTAGCAACTAGAGGAATCATCTTAAATTTGAATATCTTGATTTTATATTTTGATAGTAAAAAGTTTAATATTAGGAGCCCACCAAGATGTAAAAGCATAGGCTTCTATCCAATAGAGTCTAGCCTGTGAGAAAGGCACTTCAACTTGTCCAGAAGGCCATCACTAATTTCTTCCAATTCCATCCGCTCCCACCTCTGAGCAGCAGCTGGTCCCTGTGCTGGAGTGAATAGTGTTCTGGAGATGAGGATATCCCAAGGTACAGGAGTATCTGGGTGAGAAACAGAGGGCTGCAGTAGGAAGGAGGAGATGGGTCAGTCCCATTCTGCTAGTGGAGCTCTACTCACAATGTTTAAGATCCAAGCCTTAGTTATTTCTATTGAACATTAACATCAATAATGTGTGTGTGTGTGTGTGTGTGTGTGTGTGTGAGAGAGAGAGAGAGAGAGAGAGAGAGAGAGAGAGAGAGTTGTACTATATTATGAAACCCTGGACAGCTGTTGCCACCAGTGTGTAGACCAGCATTCCCCATCTTGGCACTTTCCAAATGTTTTGGAGAATGCCACATTTCTGACCATTGGCCATGCTAGTTGAGGCCGATGGGAGCTGTAGTCCAAAACATCTGTAGGGTACCAAGTTGAAGAAGGCTAATGTAGTGAATACCGATATAGATGGACCAATGGTTTGACTCGGGATAAGGCAGTTTCCTATGTTTCCACTGGAGCATAGTCTTCCTGCCCACCAGCCCGACAGTCCAGGATACCATGACCAGTGGTATTTGAAAACCGCTGAAAGGTCCAGGAGAATTAGCTTTGTCATAGCACACACACACACACCACCACCACCACCATTCTTCTCCCAGCAATGGCTATCCATCAGGGTGACCAAGGCAGTTTCACTGCCAAAATCAAGCTTGAAGAAAGATGGAATTGAATCTAGATAATTAGTCTCACTCAAGACAGTCTGAAATTGTGCAGCTACCACCTGCTGAAATTGTTTTAGATCTAAAAGTCTTTGGAGTTGGTTCTGAAAACATGTTGTATTCAGCTTCACGATACAAATTATTATAAACTTTAACAATCAATTGTGAAGTTGTTGATTTATTTTCAGGGGTGTGGTTATTTTTCTGCAAATCTACGCATTGGCAGCTTTAATTTGAGACCATTCCGAACTTGTCCGAATAATATTTAGTTGCTGAAACGGAGTGACCAAACAGTTGTGCTCCGTATTAATAAATAGATTGAAGTTTGTGTGTATGGGGAGTTCATGTTTTTTTTTTTCTTAAAGTATCACTCTGATTCCTGTTTTCATTAAGAAAAACAATTCCTCAAAACTGAGTTACATGTATTATAAGACTATAGGGTATTATATTCCTTTCCCTATACACACATATCAAATGAGGCCCTGGGGGAGGGTAAGCAGAAGTATTACTGCTAGCCACTTGCTGGCCATTCTGTTGCAGCTACGTAGCCACTAGGGAGCATGGCCAGCAGGGGCTGTGCTACTTCCCCCTCCAAACATTTGAGGTCTGTGTGAAGTGGGAGGTTTGGTACTGAGTTGATGTTACTCTTTGCTGAATTCATTAGGAGCGAAGGATGTTTAAATAAGACATTCGCCCTTATTGGTTTGTCATTGCAAAGATACATGGAAATCCTTTTAGAACACAAGGAACATAAATTGAAGATATTCTATTGCAAAAAGCTGTGTGAATGATATGTCACCACTAATGTCCTTTTCTAATGCTTTCTTCTTAATCAAAACTTATTACAGGTTTCGAGGGGGGATTTTAATAGCGTCACTTTAGCTCCCTTTGTGCAAACCTTCTTCCTGTTTTCTATCTCACAGTGGATTTGACACTAAATACATTTGTTTGGGGGAGACTTTTTAAAAAATGACTTATAGAGACAGTCTATCCAAAGCAAATGTATGCCATGAGGTAGAAAATGAGCTGCCATGAGGTAGAAAATAGGATGTTTGGTAACATCTGCTTACTTTCCAGACAAGTCACCGGTGAAGAGAGTCACAAAGGCTGGGGCACCAAACAACAGGACTCACTGGCCGGATGCTGCAGGCTATACAAACTGACACCAGAGCAACTCCACCATGTATTTCTGAATGCAAGGAGAGGGGGACAACACACAAAAATAAGTCATTCTCTCTTCCCCATCTACACATATGTGCAAATCCCCCCCTCAAAGGGCTGTAAAGAGAAGTATGAAATTCCCACAGGGGCGAGAAATAGTCCGGGTGGTGAACATATTTCCCCCCTGGACCTTACGTTGTGCAGGACTGTCCCAGAGACTGACTTTAGGAACATTGGAAGCTGCTTTAGCCCAAGTCAGGCATCAAATCCATCTAGCTAAGTAATGACAACATGAACTGATAGTGGCCTCCCAGGGTTTCATACATGTCCCAGTTGGAGGTATCAGGGATTGAATCCAGAACCTTCTGCATGCAAAGTATGTGCTCTACCATTCAACTATAGCTGTTTATAATTACACAAATGTTTCAGGTGCATACCATCATAATGTATTTGTTATTTTGACAAGTGCACTTTTAATATATAGTCCATTGCTAGTGTAGAGAAATTTTCTTCAGTGCTAGTTTAGGTTTTGCTTACAGTATATTGCAGTACGTTGGCATATATATTGTCTTACTATTTTTAAAAAATAAATGCAAAAGTCTGTTGCTGAAATATTTCTATCACTTTCTAGCATAAGTTGTAGCAGGGTATTGACAGCAGTTCTAACAACTGAATCTATATTAACTTTATGAACACTAAAGGATATTCAATTTTCCACATTATTATACCCAAAACCTTCGGAATGAGAAATCTTAGAATAAGGCATGGTAACTGTATCAAACTATTTGGGACCAGGGCTGAAATACTATGCCTATCTGTGTATACTTAAGGCTGCAATCCTTAGCCTACATACCACAAAGCAAGTACCATTGAACTAAGTGGGATTTATTTCAAGTAACCATGTTTTGGAGCATGCAGTAAATCTGACTAAATTTAGTAGGATGTAAATGTGTGTCGGTGAAGGCTTGAAGCCAAGAAGTTTAACAAAGGGATTAATTTTGTAATCCTAGATTGGCCATATCCATTTGTTGCTCTCATAAGAAACCAGCATGTGTCAAAAGTCTGGAAATATTCCTACGACTGTAGGGTCTATAAAATAGCAGTAGCTGGTTTTATTCATAATATCACTGGGGTTTATTGATAAACACAACATTTTTTTACATGCCCTAAACAGAAACTGTGGAAATACCTTGTTAACTCTCTAAGCATATTAAAATAGGGTTCATTTGCTGGAAGCATTCCCCTTAGATGCTAAGGACTACTATATCACCCGGTTCATGCCCAATAAACACTGAAATGGGGGAGAGCACTAGCATCATTTCTCATTCTTTTATAAGCCTATTAAAACAGCATAACATGATAGTGTTAAGCCCTATTTCAAGGAAATGTATGGCAGTGGCTTAACAGATACCAGCCAGGAACCCGGCCTCAGCATCACTTCCAGCACAATGGTGGTTGCAAAAGAAATTACAATGATGTAAAAAATTAAGGATGGCAAGGGGGAAGTGCACCACTAGTCCCCATATATATTGTTCTATGGGGTCTTTTAGGAAAACATACACTGACCGTACCTCACTGTGACGAGGGAGAAGGGAGACCCAAATTCGACTGCTTTCACACCTCCCTCTAATGATTGAAGCCATTTGCAAGTCTGAAAACAGCAAGTTTTCCAGGCCTCAGTTTCCTGGGAGAAATGCCATTAACCCACAGGAGAAATATTGGAACATTTGCTGTGATAATGTGTCACTTAAGTGTCCTGCTCTCAAAGCCCGAGCAGATATTCTTGGCTCAGTGTCCCTGGCTAGTCCTTTCCGCCTTCTACAGCAGCCTTCCCTAACCTAGTGCCCTCTAGATGTTTTGGACTACAAATCCTTGCATTCCTGACCATTCGTCATGCTTGCTGGGGCTGATGGAAGTTGAAGTCCAAAACATCTGTAGGCACCCATTTGGGGCAGCCTGTTCTATAGTATACATTGCAAGTTGCCTTTTCAGGAAGTGGCAGTATGGGTCACATTGGCTTAACAGGGAAGAGGGTTACAGAAAACTATGTTATATGTTGGGATGGCAGTATAACACTGCAACTGACAAATTCACTGTGTTCTTTGCTTCGGAATGATCGGCAGAACAGTTATTTGGAAGCATTTCTTCCAATGTTTCACAGATAAAAATAGTTAAAATCAAATGTGCTACCAGCAGGAAATATGGACTAAAAATGCACACAAGACAATGGCTCCAGGTGACAAAAACAGGAGGTAAGCCACACACTACATATGCATATATGGACTAAGCTGCATTCATATGATTTAGAGGACATTGGCCCCATTTCACAGCTGAAGACCCTAAAGCTGAATAAGTAACAAAGTCCAAGACAAGTTATGTGTATATGCACTCTGAACATATGCAGAGTGATTTTGTCTCTACACTAAAGCCTTCCCTTTCCCCCACACTTAGAATTAACATGGAGGGTTTTCAGAGAAATGGCATATTTCCCACACAAATTTAAAAAAACATCTCCACTGCCTTTAGAAATTAAGCCCCAAGCCCATCTCCGCAGCTGACAAGTTCCTTCCATATACCAATTCAGTTCGTCTTTTGCCCCTCGCTTTCTGTCCAGCAGCACTTCATAACAATAAGACTCTTTTTTCGCATTATAGGCTAGCTCTCTTCTCCTTTTCTCTTTCCAAGATACACCAGGGTCAACCCTGAAGTTTTTTTTTCTATACCAGGACTGAATGCTGACATTATTATTATTATTATTATTATTATTATTATTATTATTATTATTTCTCGCTCATGGCAGTAACAGGCTTTGCCAAGTCATGCAGTGTTGTATGATTCAGGAATTTCCTGACTATTGAACCTATATTATTATTATTAGTAGTAGTAGTAGTAGTATTTATTTCCATTTCTATCCCATCCAATAGCTGAAGCTCTCTGAGCAGTTTACAAAAGATTAAAACATTAAGAACAATATGCAAAATTTTAAACCCTAAAAACATAAAACAGGCATGTGAAGAAAATTACCTCTGAGAACATGCAGAGTGCTTTTCCCTTGCTGCTGAACAACTGCAATCCCTTGCCTAGCCTCACCCATATAATTCATAACCAGGATGCCACTGAGCACATCCTTCTATGTGATTTTCAGTAACAGCACTTAGCTCGCAATCCTTTCCCTCCACTAAAAAACCACTCCTGGTTTCTCCATTCCTCCTACTCATTTCAGGAGCCCACTTTACAAAACAAGCACATCTTAACAATACAGTGGAAGAAGACACAATTTCATTTTTAATGTTCATGTTCACAGAGTTTATCAGTAAATTCAGAAAAAGGCTGGAAGGAAGGATTGAGCAGTTCCCTTTCCTAAACACCTTATCCCTGTCTTTCCATAGCCTTTCAAAGCTCAATTGCAGATCCTAGGCTGATTTCCCCCAGTCTCAGTGGGCACAGAGGGCTAGAAAGAATCGGCCAATAGTAAAAGCATCATATTTGCATTTGACACTGAACTTTTGGGGAAGGAAGCTCAAAAGGTTAAAAAAAAAGAAAAAAGGAAGAGCCTCTAATACAAATCTATGGTGCAACCACACTTAGAATCCTATGTATAATGATCAAGAGGGTGGAGCAACTCATCTATGAGGAAACATTACTACATCTGGGATTGTTTATCTTGGAGAAAAGGTGAGTAAAGAGAGAGATGATAGAGGTGTACAAAATGAGGCATGGTGTGGAGAAAGTGGATAGGGAGCATTTCTCTCCCTTTCTCATAGTGCTAGAACCCATGAAGCTGATTGGTGGGAGATTCAGGATAGATAAAAGGAAGTACTTCTTCACACAGTGCATAGTTAAACTGTGGAATTCACTTCCACGAGATGTAGTTTTGGCCATCAATTTGGATTGCTTTAAAAGGGGGTTAGACAAATTCCCAGAGGAGAAGACCAGCAATGACTACTAGTCCTGATGGCTATATGCTGCCTCCAGTATCAGGGCAGTATGCCTTTATTCACCAATTGCTGGGGAACATGAGTGGGAGGGTGCTATTGCACTCATGTCCTGCTTGTGGGTTTCCCTTGGGCAAGTGCTTGGCCATTGTGTCAACAGAATGCTGGACTAGATGGATCCAGCTTGGCTCTTCTTATGTTCTTATCTTCACATAATAGTTATGTGACCAACAATTATCATTTGTCAGGTGATTAAAAACATCAAAATAATATGGGCTTATATATGAGTGCAGTAGGCAACCCTTTTCCCCTATGCTTATGCTGATTTTCAGCTTTAGCTGTTGCTGGCTTATATGAAAGAAAGAAAGAAAAGAAAGAAAAGAAAGAAAAAGAAAGAAAGAAAGAAAGAAAGAAAGAAAGAAAGAAAGCTGATTCTTTAATATTGGGACAATAGGTAGGTGGGGGGCATAGGGCAAGGTTCTAAAAATGTTACTGTCCTAGTTGAACGGTGACACTTGGGCCATGTCTACACCTGCCAGATATCCCGGGGTCGTCTCTAGGTTGTCCCTGTGTATCCATATGACTCACAGGGGATCCCAGAGGCAACCTGGGACCACCAAGGATTTTCCCTGGGATATCTGGGACTGCGGATTTCCTGATATTTCCACAGTCCTGGGACCATCCCTAGGATCGCGGGCGGTGTGGCTGCCACTCCCGGGTTGTCCCTTCTTCCCTGCGAGTAGCAAGGCCGGGCATGGAGCTATACAGGGAGGCTCCATGCCCATGGGGGGCAGCAATTTCATCATCCCTAGGATGGCAGGGGGTGGGTGAGTGCGGGTGTTTGCGTATGATTTTTTTACCTCTTTCTGAGGATCGGCGCTGTGTGACCGGCTCCTCTTTAAAAGAAAAATAATGACGGGCATGACGTCCCTGTTCCCTTCCAGGACATTGTGTGGCCATCTAGACACTGGGGGAGGATCACGGAAGCAGGTAAGTCCGTGATCCTCCCCCTTCCCTCCCTCTACACCCTTAGGTGTAGTTGAGCCCTTGGTGGGTATATTTATAAAGCATCTATAGTCTGAGGTGGCCAGTGTTTTCTTGTTCTATGAACTCTAGCATACCCAGAGTTCAAAATAAATTATCCTCCCTCTAAAATAATATAAAATGATGCACAAGCCATTTTTTAAAAACATAATCATTCATTAACAGTGTTGACTAACGTCAACTCTGTTTAATAGTCATGGCAGTTGCACTCCAGGCACTGCTGCAGTTTGTCCTTGTGATTAATGTGGCAACATTAGATTTTTGAAAAGCCTGCCTTAATTTTGCTGGTCAGGGAATATCTGTTATCGAAGAACAGATGTAAATATCAGTATGCCAAAGATGAAAGCATAGATTATATATATGTTTTTGCTGTGGGAAGAATTGCAAGGATAGACTGTCTGCTATTATTAAAAGTAAATGTGAATCTGAAAGTTTGGGGTAACTCGTGTGTTATCTAAAGGAAAGAAAGGGATCCTTCTAAAATGGCAATACAATGTGCCTATTTCCACTATCAAGTGACTGCAGCTTTTCTTGGCTGAACCTGATGAGGATAGGTTTTTGGAATAATTAACAAACCACCCTCAACCCTATAACAGCCCATGGGTTCTAAGTGGCTTCTTAACCTTGTCAACAACCTCACCAGGTTCAGACGACACAACAAGCCATGGTCGTGGCTTGAATATTCAAAAGCCGCCCAGCACACACTGCAACCCACTGTGACTTAAGTAAGCCACAGTGGGCTGCAATGATCATACAAACCTGGTCAATGAGGAATTGAAAATGAGGAATACACGTAAAATCAAAACTTCAGTGCACTAATTAGTTGTGAATGAAAGAGGTGTGCTTAAAATGCTTCCCTTTAGGACTCAGCAGTTTGAAGTCCTCAATGCTTCACGTGTAATGCTGCCTGAATTTATTTTTTCTTTTCTTCCCTAGGAAGGGAGGATATTATATGATATTGGCTTCCACAGAAAATAAACGCTTTTATTCTGATAGTATTATCATTATCTGTTGTACCTTGTTTCACAGATATCACTATTACCCACTCCTGAAGTAATGGTGTTTCTAATTGTGTGTGTTAAACCAGCATCCTAAGATCCTATGCATTTGAGTTTCAGAATATTTGAAGTTGTTTTCCTCTGTCTCCTCTTTTCTTATTTTCAGTGCTTTCCTAGACAAAGCAACGTTGTTTTTCAGTGCTCTAGGCAATGCGGCTTTTAGAGTGTTCCCCCCTCTCTACTTCTCTGTTTATTGTCCTCTATATATTAAAATAACAAAAAGGTTTTGCTACAGGGAATTTATGATGTGATTTAGCAGCAGTGCCTTTAGCTTGGTGTGTAGCAGCACATCCTCAATTTAGAATATAACCTAAAAACTGATGTTGTTTGTGTTTTGTAATGGTGAGATTCCCCTATGGATCTTACAGTTAGCAAGAACATTAGTATGACTAGTTCCTACAACTGGTCCCCAAATTGTACATTTAAAGTTAATAAACTATTGTTTTATGTTAAGTAACTAATCTTCACAATGGCTGTTCAGTGGTAGTAGTTCTTCTTGGAGAAAAGTTGTTTTGATGTGTTCTCTGCTCTGGATCTTGGCAGACGACTGTATCTATAACAAAAATGTGGAAGAAGACAAGGAAATCAAATAAAGCAGCTTTTAGAGTTAGTAGCCATTTGTCCCCATTTTCTTTCACTGAGTCTGTCTGAAAGTAGGTGTTTTAACATACAGCCATCTCTTGTTAACACATGTATTTATTTTAGCATGACGGTATTGTGTTATCATCTCCCACGCTGACACAGCATGTTACTTCATCTATATTTGCTTTATTACTGTATGAGGCATTTAAAATGGCTTAGTGAAGAGAAGGATTCTTGTCACTTACAGATTCACTCTCCTCTTTTGTGGAAACGTGCTCATTTGAACAGTCCTTTTTTCATTTAAAATTCCATCTGTTGTTATTGAAACATTAAAAAGAAAAAATGGGAGTGATCTAATGTCAAGAATTTCAAAGTATACTACTGTGCCTTTGTTGGTCTGTGCTAAGCATGTTTTAATTTCTACATTTTCTACATGTGTGTATTTACAAATTGAATCATTGTTACGCTGCTTCTCTATGTTTGCATGATATGATTTTATTTTATATTTTTTTTCCACTCACCAGATGTTTCCAACATTTTGCTTCCCACCACTGTCATCCCCTCCCTTACCACTGCAACAGTCACAACCACTGTAGCCTTAACAAGCACAGGCCCATCGGCAACAGCCATCAACACCCGAGGTACAGTATGTTTCTTTGTTATGGCCTGCAAATCACCATATAAATAGGCAACCACAGATATAAAAAGCACTAAGTATAATCAAAATGCTAAAGGGAGAATGTGAATATTGCAAACTTAAGTTCAGATGTATATTAAATAAGAAGTCCAATTGAATTGTCAGCAATTAACATCGCTGTGAATGCTTTAACAGCACTTTTTTTGTCTAATGACAGTTATGAATGCTGGTGGGTGTTTTAACTGCTTTTATAAGTAATTGCTTCCTTTAAGTTTATCGTATTAAACTTGTGTTAGAAGCACACCTACTTAATTTTAAATTAACATGATCTCTTAAGAGGATAGTTTTGCTTTCGGTTGCTAATATGTTGTGAATGTATACGAGATTCGGATTTAACCATACATTTATTTACAACTGTTTTATCAATGTTTATAGTGTAATTTCTCAATAATTCCATTTTATTCAGGAACTGAATGATAGGCCTCTCAGACAATCTTTTTTTGCCTTGGAAATCTGCAGTTGTTGTTTAGCTGCAGTGGAGAATTGAGATTACATTTTGAAGAGTAATGCTTCTTATATTAGAAAATTATTGTTACCCAGGGAGGATAAAAGTTTTGGGAAAAGGCAGCACTCCCTCCCCACTCCAGCTACTACACAGATTTGAGTTCTAACTTCACTATGCTATAGCTGCACTAGTGACATCAATGGAGGAAAGTAGCACATCTCCACAACCAACCAATACCCCATTTGTACTTCATATATTTCCTAATTAAAGATGCATACTGATAGGTCAATATAACCACTGAAATATGTACTCTACAACTAAATAAACTAGTTACAGAGGAGGGTATATTTTGTGTGAATACATACACATACATATGCATTTTATTCATTACTTGTTTACTACATTTATATTCCAAGGAACTCAAGGCAGCATATATGTCCCCACCCTATCCTACCCCGTCCCCGGGGTCAGGTTTTATCCTCACAACCACCTGTAAATTAAGTTATGCTGAGATGTAGTGACTGGCCACTCAGTGAGCTTCATTACTGGGTGTGAATTTAAACCTCAATCTGTCCAACTGTAGTCTGACACTTGGACTTAGGCTAGATCCACACTACTGCTTTATAGCAGCATTGAAGTACACTGATAACTGATGGGGCGTATTACATATTACATATACCACTTTCATAGCCTTATTTCCTGCTGGGAAATATGATGGGATTGTAATGTTTTGACCCAAGATGTAGATCTGGCCCAAGATACATACGTGATAGTTTTAATGATCTTTTTAAAGAATGGTACATAGATAGCTTAGCTAATTATTTGTGTCGACCTGCAGTACATGAGAAATGTTAGTTGGAAATAAATCACAAACATTCAATATTATCAAACTAGATAACCTTAAATGCTACACAAACTTTTCACATTTGCAACAGTTCCCCGGGTTCTTTGGCTGCCCTTAAAACATCTAAACTTAAGAGATTTCACTTTTATAGAGTAGAACAGAAATACAAGCTACTTTCCAGAAGAAAAGACTAGTAGTTTGTGGGCAGAGTAATTTATTTTCATCAGATAAATTGGAAAAGTCCTTCCTTATTTATAGAGAGTAAATATAATTTGAGAACTTCCCAAATTGCTAAGGTATTTAAAGAGCATAAAAGATAACTGAGGGGGACACAGTGGATAATTCTCCTAGTTGTATATCAGATGGCAACATCGAAGCCAGGAGCTGAATATCTTGCCAGTTGAGGACTTCAGTCTTAAAATCGTAATAATAATATAGTATGTGTCCTGTTGTGCCATATTTATAATGCTATCCCTCCAAAACAATATCTCCCATGGTTGGAAAATCCGCCTTGAACCCAACGGGTTGGATCCAAATATCTGACCTGGTAAAGGGATGGTCAGATGCGGACCTTTCTGCCCTTGTCCTCCTTGCAAGACTCAGAGCCTCCCCCCATGCTCTTCTAAAGGTCAGGGAGACTCCTCACTGGAGTGGGCGATGCATAGGGGGTGTCTAAGGAAAGATTGTGGGAAATTGGGTGAAGGCACTTGTCTGAATAGAGCTAAAGGTACTTCTGCCTGATTTTCATGATCTCCCCCTTCCCTCTCAGCTGCCTGAACCACAGCCCACTCTACTCAACTGGTTTCCCCACTCTCAGCTAGGGATAGTTCAATTTTTAATAATATTAATAATAATAATACACCAAAAATTTGCAGCTTTTGTCATAAATAAGATGGAAAAACCTTGTGGGTTTTTTTTTTAATGTGAGAGAAAGCAAAACTGACAGATTTTTCCATACAGATCCAGGTCTTTGGGCGCTTAGCTCTTAAACATCTGGGTTTGAATTCTTGTATATTCATCCATATTTGTAGTGCTTAGTTAGGGTGGCCACCTCTTTTTTCTGGCAGGCTCCTCATCTTTAACAGCTAATTGGCAGCCCAGTATAATATGGTCCTCCCCATGCTTAGAATAGCTGTACCAATTGAATTTTCAAGTGCAGAGGGGCAAAAATTTTGTTCAATTCATTTTTTTAAAAATATTTTTTTTAAAAAAATAAAAACGTGAATGTGGGAGAAAGCAAAACTGGCATTTGTCCATCTCTGCCCTCAATTGTGCATTTGTATGGAGAGGGTGTTCAGGAACTGACAGGAAGAGGAGTGCTGGAAAGAAAGTTTTTGCTCATCCCTTCAAACAGGTGAATATCTGGATGTAATCCCAGGTGTTTGATTGAGGACCATTGACTGAGGTTTAAGAGATTAAAAGTACAGGTTTAGCATGCTTGCATTCAGACAGAGTTTTAGCCAAGCTGTTTTTTTAAAAAAAGAGAGAGAGAAAATTATGATATATAAACAGAAACAATCACAACTAAAGTGGTTTTAATTTAAATATTTAATTTGAACACACCCATGTTTATCCTCCCTAGTGCTGCCATTGTAGCTTCACTGCTGGGCCACTGGTATTGTGAGAAATAGCTCTGCTGCTTCCAACAGAGGCAATCTGCCCTCTGCAAGAAGAGTAACCCCTTCTGCTCCTGCTACACTAGAGAAAGCACACTGTTCTCGTTTCAGTATCTTTTGTGGGGGGCAGCTGTGGTGGACTACTTTAGCTCTGCCTCCGGTACCAATTTTGAGGAGGTAGTGCAGACATATGTTAGGTTTTCAGGTTTGTTCTGCCCTTCCTAAGGCAGTCTACACCATTCAGTATAGACTGAATACTGCACTTTTCTCTTCAGTTATTATTATTATTATTATTATTATTATTATTATTTACATTTATATACCACCCCATAGCCGAAGCTCTCTGGGCAGTTTACAAAAATTAAAAGATTGAACACTAAAAAGACAATATACAAAATTTAAAACCATAAACATAAATCAGCTGACATTTAAAACATTTTAAACTGTTAAGCCTGGCCACAAAGTCAGTTAAAACCTCAACTAAAGCTGTTAAAATGCCTGGGAGAAAAGAAAATTTTGACCTGGCACCGAAAACATAACAGTGCTGGCACCAGGTGGGCCTCATCGGGGAGATCATTCTATAATTGGGGGGCCACCACAGAGAAGGTATTTGTTAGTGTTTGTCCTCCCAATGAAAGCAAGAGTTAGCTTTGTTATGAAAAATAGCAAAGGAATTAAATGCCCCAAAGATAGAAGATTGTTTACAATGGAAACTTGGGTGCCTTATGATGCAAGGATGTAAATATAGATACTTTAAAAATACATGGGTAGAGTTTGCGAGTGGAGAAAGAAGCATGGAATAAAGACACAGACACCAGAACTTGGGATAAATTAGGGCCTCTTTATTTAAATAAGGGAACTTCACCCCTCCCTGAATCTGCATGTGAAAATGCAGGAAATTATTAGGTCCTTTCTTCAGGCAACTAGCCTGCCTTTATGGGTAAGCACTCTCCAAAACCAGCAGTCAGGTAAACCCGGCCCCTCTCTTATGTGAGACTTTGAAAGTATGGGGAGACCACCCTGTGTCACCCCCATCAAGTGCTGCACAGCTCCAAATAGGTGAGGCAGGGGGATCCCCAAGGGCATACCATAGCCTGACACGAGAGCTATTCTAATATTGTGCAAATTCCCACACACCCCGCCCATGGAGGGTGCCATGCCTCAGCTTCGGCGCCCTACCCCCACCACCCCAGGGGAAATCCTGAAGGCCCACATGCAGATCCTGCAGGAAAATATCATTTCCTGCCTTGGATGGGTGAACCCATCTGCCCTATAAAATTCCCCTCTGGTTGGAAAATTTTGGATAGTGGGTCATGCAACCCTGTCAATCCTATTTTTCTATTGACTTTTGTCATTGCCCTATCTAAACTATGGGCTTCGCTACCCTTAAGCATCTAGTGCAGAGGGAGTAATTATGGACACAAAGTACAAATATCTGGCCATCTAGTGCAAAGGGAGCAAGTATGGTCACACAGTACAAATTTATTTGGCCATCCAGTTATCCTCCAGGTCTACCCTAGCCTGTAAAGTTGGGACTTCCACTCCAGGAACCCCATCATACCCCCCAGGTGGGCACCACACCTGCAGCGGGGAAAGCCAACCAGACTGGATTGTTTATGGAGGAGACGCCACCATAGCATGCCTCACCTGCCACCCCACTGGATAGAGGCCAACTGACTGAGCCAAAACTGCATGCTAACAGTTGCTCACGTTGCTCTACATCTGGCACCAGATGCTGCCATGCAGATCAGGACCCCCACTGGCTCTGGTCTCCTCCACCAATCTGTCAATGGAACACAATTATCAACATTGAATCGACAGTAAGTGTATCCATCTTCCTGTCAGAATATATGCTTCTGCATGCTCAAGACTGCCTTCTCTCTATGGCCCAGCTCTTGTGACCTCCCAGCCCCACTGTAGCAGGAGCCTGATTCTGAATGGGTGTCCAAATTGAATAATTCCATAGGTCTGATGTCTGGAGGGGCTTCTCAACTACCATCAAATGGTACCGGATAAGGAGAAGCTCATTCCTGTGATCAAATAGCAAACCATGTTCTTTCCCCCATAAGGAACATCTGCTAGTAGTTAATAAAGTGCATGTTCTTAACTGGCCTCTTATTTAAGGAGACAACATATACCCATTCTCTGAGCCCAAATCCTCTCTCTCACAAAATCCTTTTGACAGGGAAGGGGCAGAACACTTTCTTGCTAAAAAAAAACAGGAATTGCCTCAGAGGATTCATACCAGAATGTGCAGTGCCTTAGCTTACAGCACGTTTGAGGATCTTGCCATTCCCTGGAATCTATCATCATAATCATAAAAATAACAACAATTGTATGTAAGTCTGCCTGTCCATTTTATTTGTTAAATCCTCCCAAATGGTCTCTCAATACAGGTTGAACTGTTACCATCAAAAAGTTAAAAGAGATGAGACATAATCTGCTATGTGTTTGTATATATGTTCTTTTTGCTTGGGAGAGACACCCCAATGTGCCTTATTCATTAAGAAACAAGCTGCCAATCTAGAATGAATGGCAGGTGTGACAACACCATTTTGTAGACCAGTCAGATCCCTCTGCCTCATTTTCATGTTTGGGCAATTGTGACCTCAGCAGCCAATACAACTGTCACCTTCCTTTTCACTCTCCTATGTAACCTGTGAAAAAAACAACACAAGAAATATACCCAACAACAGCAAACCAGAGTTCACCAAAGATTTTCATGAAGGGTAGGCAAAAAATTAATAGCACTGCTCTGCCACCAAACCCCACAGTATCACTGGTGTGGAGTGGCAGCAAGTTATTTACATGGAGGGAGGCAGTGCAGACTTTAGGCAACAATTAGGCTAGCAGAACCTGCCCCTTCCCCCTCCCACAGCTTCCAGCAACCAATAAGAAGTTTCCTTCCACCCAGGAAGACATGCCCTGGCACAGTGTCCAAGTGAAGACAGATGAGGAAGAGTAGTGCTGACCTTGCTCGGGCAGGAAAAGTTGGGGTAAGTCCCTGACGTTTCTGCTGCAGGTCTTTGGCTCTTTGCCCCAGGGTGACTCTGAATCAGCAGATGCGTCATATAATCAACACAGCTTACATTTGGAGCCACCCTGGGGCTTCCAGATCATATAGACAGCCCAAGGGAGTGGCCAAAGAGAATGGTGCAGAAGGCAGAGACTGAGGTAAGACTACAGATGAAACAGTAGGCAGAAGTGAGGGTCTAAAGAAAAAGCAGGAGAATAGGAAAAAAATGATAGGGAAATAAGATGGCAGGACAGATATACATCTTTATGACTACATTCCTATAGATCAGCTTTCCTAAGCCTGACGCGCTGTAGGTATTTTGAAATACAGCTCCAGCAGCTGCCAGATTGAGGACGGCTATCATAGATATTGTCACCATTTTGTGAGCAGCTTGTGAACTTGGCAGCAGGGATGGACTTCAGCTGAATAGGACTGAAGAGGGGAAGAAGAAATGGGCCTGAGATAAAGGTGCAAGGCAGTGGGCAGAGTCAACAGTCCAGAGTGATGGAGAAAGAAAGAAGAAAGAAAGAAAGCAGGAACTTAGGAGAAGACCTCAGACAGAGCTAGGCGGGAAGGGAAGTACAGGATGCCTTTTCAAAGCCACTCGGCTACAGTGCATCTTTATGGCCACATTTTCAAACATGTTCCCACTATTGAGTGGGAATCTTGCTAATATAAGAAATGTTAACTCCCTGTGTGTTCCAATATCTACAGCAAGGGTGGAGCATTTAAAAAAAACAACCAACACACGGACACAATGTGGATGCTGCGGGGAAAATAGCATCTGTAGTGGCTATGGAGGACCCAAAGGGTCAAAACTAGCTCGTTCCCAATTTTGAACTTTTGGATGCTCCAAGAAACCCCCCCCCCCAATTTTGGGGGCATTGAGGAATGCATGAGGCCCATGGGCTGAATGTTGCCCCCCCCGGTCTATATTTTTTAACACATTGCACAATTTATTTTTGAAACTAATTACCATGAGAAATTGTAAGCACTAGTTAGAACTGTTGGGTGGTAATGTGTTCCTAAAAATAAAATTAGGGAATGCCACACTACAGGCTGCATAGTTCCAAATATGATTATTGAGAGATAGAAATTACCACTACATGAGACATATCTTTCCCTTGCTTATATTTTTTGGCATTTTAAGGTCATACCAGCATGTTGCTGTTATATTTCTGAGCTGGTATAGAATCTATGTGTATTGATGTTTTTCTGTGTAGCACAGCATTTTTTTTCAATCATTTTTATTTTGAATTTGGCCTTTTAAAATATTTTTATTAAACTGTCATAGAACTACTGGCATAGAATTGTAGGGCTGGAAGTGAATCCCTCCCCACCTCAGAAGGAAGTGAATAATCTACCCCTCCCTACTCCCGGTGAGATCCAAATTCATAACCTCTTTCTCCATTGATGAGCAAATATTCCCTATAGCTTCATAAGGTTTCTCAATATGCATTAAGTCATTAGTTATCATTAATCAGAATCCCTGTATTTCAAGAGCCATTAAATTTGTCTTTCTATCATTCTATATACAGTCACAAAAGACACCGTTTCAATATGGATATTTTACAGAATATATAGTTACTGTGATTTAGAACTCTCATCTTAACTATTAACTCATTTCACACCGAAGTGATTCCTTACAACACTGGATTTTATGCTATAGTTTATATATTCCACAAGGAAGTAAAATTTACAGTTGACTTTAAAGATTTGCAACCCAGGCATGCTTTCATTTGCATAAGGTCCTGGAAGCAACCTTGAAAAGTTACTAAATCTACTTGGATCATTAACAGTGGTATTTCATGAAAGGTTCCCTTAGTCTAGTTTTCTTCACTTGGTCAGACACACATTTGCTCTTATGTTCAATCCCTGTAAGTGTGAAGTGATATCCTTTTGTGCTTCTATATTATCCATTAACTTCAAAAATCTAAGTGCAATTCAGTGTAGGGAAGGAACAGGCTATTAATATTTTGTCCTGTAACTCTGAAAAACAACAACACTAACAACCATATTAAAAAAAAAAAAAAAAAGGTTGGAACCAAAAAGTGCAGTCATGCCCTAGGAAATTCCCCACATACCTGAAAGGGGGATAATGCAGGCCTGGCCAAAAGATGTCACAGCTCTCGTCCATGCTTTTATCCAATCATAGGCGCAACAGGGTGTCACGAGTTTCCAAATCCTAGCTATAAGCTATTGCATCTATTCCAAGCAGTCACGAAAGCAATGGCAATGTAGTATCTCAGCACTAGTTATTGCTTTTCGTTTGTTTACTTGGGCTAATGTTAGAGGTCACAGTGGGGTCTTCCTGTAAATTCCTTAGTTGCAACTCTTCTTTGAGAAGACTATTACAAGAAAGCATGCATCAGAAATGCCACTGCTTCTCCATATGTCTCTGCTTATGTATGTGTGCAAACACACAAAGGAATGCAGACTGATACTTGCTAGCATTTGAAAATCCAAGCTTTAGGGCCCTCACTGACCTTTAAGCCCCACCCTGCTGATTCTTCTATTTGTTTCAGCAATAATTAAACATAAGAAAAACAAGGAAAATTATGGTAGGGGGGAAAAAACATCTAAGACGTTATGGGCCAGATCCAGGCTTAGTAATATATAGAGAATAGCCCTTGTAATTATTGGGACTTAGACATGACTAAATTAGGTCTAACTATGATGAAGTCTAGATCCAACTCATGTTTTAAGGATGAAGATTAGATGAGGTATTACTTTATTGTTTTAAATATCTAATTTAGCTATGGTCAACTTTAGTAAATCTGAGCAGCTATAAAGTTCAAATCTAAAGCCTTATAGGGCCTGTGTGCCAGATATTTGGGATGAGCAATCTAGCATCTTAGATTTAGTAAAGTTATCCGAATTAATTTGCAGATGGCTGCTGAATTTTGCATGTCCAGTGCTTTGCTTTGATCTCGCAATTTCTGCTTAAACTTTAAGTTGGAAATTGCAGTGAATGTAAACGATCATAACAAAGTTGAGTGATACTAAATATTGCTTTGCGCCATTTTAGATGGTTATGCAAAGCACTGCCTTTTGGTTTGGTTATGCCCCAGTGATTGATGGAGGACAATGTACACTAATGGGCAGTTTGCTGCAGCAAGAAATCTTTTCTTTCAAGATTCAGGAGTGTGCAATTTGCTAGGATAGAATCTAAAACCAGTTTTGACTGGTCTTTTGCTATACATACTTATCTGGGAGTGAGACCCATTGAACTCGATGAGTCTTGCTTCTCAATAGGCATGCATAGGATTGCACTGTAAAAAGTGTTTGGAATTAGGATAGTTTGGATTCCAGTGTGTTGATTTCATGTTGCAAGTTTAGCACAGTAGTTTGTATGTTTGCTTCCATATCCCATAATTCCTGCTCATCCTGTAGATTTGAAAACTAACAGATTATTACAAAGACATAAGAAATCTCTAATGCTTTTTTATTTCTCAGGAAAACTATCCTGTAAATAGGAACAGCAGTTTTCAGTTTTGTTGCTCTTATGTAGCTGTTTGAATCCTGGTTCTCTCTGTGTTGTTACAATCCTAATTTCCCATATCCTAATGACTATAACATCTCCATAACTTTTTTCACAACCTGACAATAGAGTTCTGTTTGAAGGTGGTTTCACATGAAATTAAAGCATTTGTTTAATACTTAGAGTGCCTAAAAAGTTGATCAACATTAATAATACTGCACACCTGTGCATCCCTATACTTCCCATCTTCATCAGCATACTTTTTAAAATTGCTTTAGAATTTTTCAAAAAGAATTTGAACTATAATTTGAAGAGCTAAATTTAATAAATGGCCTACAGCAGGGTCCTCCTAGTCCAGCACCCAGGGGTACCTGCAAAACTCCCCCCCCCCCATTTTTAATATATGTACATGAATTTGTATATCCATACCAATGAATACACATGAAATCCATATAACTTTCTAGAAATTATACATTGGTCAACATATACATCCATTTGAAAGTGGCGTCTTTATGACGCCTGTTCAGATATTCAAAGCATTGTAAGGTCCTTATTTCATTGCAATATAGGAGGTGAGTGCTTATCTTTCCAATGTTGTAATATCAGTCTTTTAGCTGCCAAAATGGTGCGGTGAGTCCATTTATGCTGACGATTTGTAATTTCCATGAAGTGGGTAAATAAAAGAAGATGTACATCAGTGAATATTAAAGACTGTTCCAGTAAATTATATATATATATATATATATATATATGTATGTATATATATATATATATATATATATATGTGTGTGTGTGTGTGTGTGTGTGTGTGTAATAACTATAAAGAAACAACTACTGGGCTTTGCCAAAACGTATATTTAAAGGAAGAATTAGATGTATTCATCACCAGCAATTAGCCAATTTAGACAATACCTTATTACAGAGATGTTGCAGTGTCCAATAGACACTAAACAAAAGTTTTGCTGAATAATATGCAGCCTAAAATCCACAGATGTGATAGCTAGAAGCCAAAGCAGCAATCCACTGATTAAGCATTTTGTTGTGGTGCTCACAGCAGTTTCTCAAATTCCCAATGGTGCCCACAGGTCCAGCAAATTTGGGAACCTCTGGCAGGAAAGTAACACAAAGTACTGAGGATTTTATCAATAAGGTTTAGTTTAAATAAATATTTTAAATCTTTATCAAATAAATACATTATGAACATTTTATTTCATCACATAAATTAGGATGTTATATACTCTCATTTTCTCTCTTAATCTCTCTTTTTAAAGAAAAATTTAGGGGTCCCTATAAGTATAAATTGACTAGGGCTTTCCTTTCATTTGAGTAAATTCAACTGCAAAAATTACCTGGGCAGAAGCTTCTTTCCCAGCTCCTTTGATATCACAATGTATTCTTCAACACCAGGTCTCTGCTTATGCCTTCAATTTTTCTTCTGCATGATCTCATTAAAGTACCTTAGTACTTTCTGAGATACAGGGAGAGAAATGCAGCAAAAGGCAACAGCGAAGTCATACACAGAGAAAAGAGTCCAGCTCTGTTGAATGGTGCCTGAGATAAGGAAAGAGTTATCTTTAGCTGTTATAGGGTTACTTACATGTACAACTGATAATAAATGGAGTGATCAGTGTCTAACCTTTAAATCAGTTGTATTCAGCGGCATGTTAAACAGCTTGCCATTTCATAGCATACTTCACAACTGTAACATTGTTAGCTAATTAATTAAACTGATATGTCAGCTTCCTTTGACCTCCATGGGAGAAATTACATTTCTCATTTCCCCCAGTAATAATATTTTTATAAGCTTGCTTAAAGCTCTGCTCTTCAGCATTTTTCTGTTCATCTAGGCCCATATTTAAACAAGTTTGTTGTTTTTTCTAACATCTTCACTATTAGAACCAAAGTTCAGTGACATTTCTGGATATTGATAGAAGAACTTGCTACCCTTTTTTGCTACTGTAAAATTCTCTGTTGTTTTTGCAGTCATTTCAACTCTGTATTTTAATGTGTTTTAATCTGCTGACATGGACAGCTTGCATATTATTATCTTTTTTAGTTTTTTTAAAAAAGTGTATTGAAAGAAAAGCATATCATTAAAAAGAAGCAGATAGGAGTAACATGAAAATAGAATATGACAGGGTTACGCAAGCAAATGCCTTCCTGCGGTGCCTGGCTAAAGTAGAGTTTCCAAGTAGATCACCAACATTTACAGGTGCCAGAAAAAGTCCTTTGTCTCAAGCCATTTTAAAATACCTGGTGTTCTGTCATATGTCTTGTAGGTAATCTAGCTTGGAGCATCTCCAATCACAGTTCCACATATAGGGGCTGTTCACACAATTGCACTGAAGGATCAACAAGCCATGGGTTATTTGACAGCTGCTGCCCTCTCAAACCATACATTCACCCAAGATTCAGAAGACACACCAAGCCATGCCAGTTAGGGAAAGTTAGCCAGGAAATCTAGCCAGCATGCAATCGGCATGGATGGTGGGGGTTAACAAGCCACCATGGCTGGTTAACCATGCCACAATTATGCAAACCCAGTCATAGTTTCTAAGCCAGAGAGAGAGAGAGAGAGAGAGAGAGATTCTGAGCCTGCTTCCATTTTAAAACTTAAATCCTTCATGATTTACTAGTTGGAGAGGGACTGCCAGAGACTAGCTTTTAGGAAACCAATAAAAAAAATTGGTGGCTTTTTGGAATATTTAATACACTTTATTGACCCTCGCAGCAGTCTTTTGAGCTAATGTCCTTCCAAAGCAGTGTCATATAGACACCCCCTTTGACAGCATTTATATTTCTTTTCACTGACCTCAAGGGAGGTGGGGAAAATCAAGAAACAATCTCTTTTTTAAAAAAAAAATTCCCAACATAAAATACAACATAATCACAAGAAAAAATACAATACCCAACTAACAATCCCTTCACAACCCCCGTGCTCCCCTCCCCCCAGAGACCTGTCTTTATTCATTTATACATTTTTCCAAAATTGTAAAGAGTCTTTTAAAGGTGAACATCCTTTCCCCTTTATTAATACATATTCCAAAAATGGACTCCATATATTTTCAAAATCATTCTTCCTGGATAGTCCCCTCTTTACTTTAAGATTACATGTTAGTTTATCATTAAGTGCAATATCCCATATTTCTTTATACCATTCTTCTATTGTATAATTCCCTTGCATCTTCCAATTCTTAGCTATCATTAATCTAACGGGTGCCAGGAGGTTGTTAATCAATTCCATCATGCTTAGCTTCCCACTTCCTTTATCCCATATTGAGTGTAAAGCCAGTTTTGGACTTAATTCCACATTGCTTCCCGTTATTTCACTTATTTCTTTAAACACCCTTTTCCAAAATTTTTGTACATATTCACAACTCCACCACATATGGAAATATGTTCCAACCTCCTGACATCCCCTCCAACAGTTCTTTGAGATTTTCTTATATGTCTGAGGTAATCTTACTGGTGTTAAATACCATCTCCATACTATTTTATAATAATTCCCTTTAATCCTAACCGATAATAACTTTAACATTCTTGCATTCCAAATCCTCCCCCAGTTATCATCATTAATTTGTTCCTTTAAATCATCTTCCCATATCCTTTTAAGAGAGTCTCGTTGATCTCCATCCTCTATCAGAATTTTATAAATTTCACGAATCAAACCTTTCTTACTTTTGTTTTCCCCATTCTTTTCTCTTGCTTCTATTAAATCTTCAAATCTAGTATTATCTCTACAATCCTTATTCTTCTTTTTCCAATCCTGTGTCCATTGTTCTAATTGTATACATTTAAACCAAGCTATCTTTTGTCCTCTTAATATCTCTCCTATTTGCTCCTTATTACTCATTCTTTCCATCCAGTCTCTCAACTTAATAATTTTCTGACCCCTCAATCCTCCTTCCAGCTCTCTTTTTAAATTCCCTGGGAAGTTTTCCATTACTACCACTGGAGTTAGAGGAGAGCTTCCTGGTATTAATTTTCCTTTGAATCTCTCCCATATCTCTAAAATATTTTTTAATAGTGGATTATCCAATCCCTTCCATTCTTTCTTTTGTAATTTGGTAAAGAAAATATTTTGTAATTTTAAATCTATTTCTCCTGTTTGCGTCTCTAACCATTCTAACTCATCCTCCCCTAATATACTATTTATAACATGTCTTAATTGATTAGCTATATAATACATCTTTATATTTGGAAGTCCCAACCCTCCTTTCTTTTGTGTCTTATACCATCTCCCTTTGTTAATCCTTGCTTTTTTATCCCCATTACAATAAGCATTTATCATTTTTTGCCAACTCTTTAACTCTATTTCCGTTATTTTAATTGGTAACATTCTAAACAAAAAAATAATCTTAGGTAATATCTTCATTTTTATAACCGCTATTCTACCAAACCATGAGTGCTTTAACTTTCTATAAGCCTCTAATTTTTTCAATATCTGTTTTTTCAAACTATTAATATTAATTTCTTCTAACCTTTCTACATCTTTTGCTATATTAACTCCTAAATAACGAACTATGTCTTTAATCTTAAAACCTAATTTTATATTACACTGCTGTCTTTCCTTCTTATTATAATTGAATAACATCATTTCGGACTTCCCCCAATTTACTTGTAATCCTGTAAACTCCCCAAATTCTCTTAAATGCCTCTTAATCACCTCCCCACTCTCCAGAGGATCTTCTAATGTCAATAATGTATCATCCGCAAACATATTGATTTTTATCTTTTCTTTTCCTCCTATTCCTTTTAATCTTCCATCTTCCCTGATAACATTCGCCAAAATTTCAATAACTATTGCAAATAATATCAGGGAAAGTGGACATCCCTGCCTAGTACCCCGGGCTAAGGAAATCTGTTGCGTTAACCCATCATTAACCATTATCACTGCTTTATTATTAGCATACAACTAATCTATCACTCCTACAAATTTATCTCCAAACCCATTTTTTTATATAATTGTTTTTAATGCTGGCTATTCCACACAATCAAAGGCTTTGAAAATATCTAATGCTATCAACGCTGCTTTTATATTCCTTTTTTAAATAACATTTATTATATTCAAAACTCTCCCTATTAAATTAAGCATTTGCCTCCCTGATATAAATCCACATTGATCTTTCCTAATATATTTACTTATAAAAGTACTCATTCTTTTTGCCATAATTGCCATAAAAACTTTTGAATCTTGATTTATTAAAGAGATAGGTCTATAAGAAGCTGGGTTCGTCAAATCTTTATCTGGTTTCGGGATTAATATTATCAAAGAATGATCCCATGATGGTGGGGTCTTCCCTCCCTCTATTATACTATTAAATAATTTTTTCAGTCTTGGTATCAGTATATCTCTAAAACTCTTATAATATTCCGGCCCCAGCCCATCTAGCCCCGGAGATTTCCCTCCTTTTAATTTAGCAATAATTCCTTCTATTTCTTTTTCTGTAACCAAACCTTCCATATAATCCCTATCTTCTCCCTGTAATTTTATTTTCCAGTTTTTCTCTACGTATTCCCCTACTCTTACTTGTGGGCCCATATTCGATGCATATAATTCCTTATAAAATTCCTGAAATATATTTAATTTATCTTTCATTAAATTACAACTTTTCCCTGTTTTATCTTTAATTGTCCCTATCGTATTCTTTGCCTTCTTCGACTGAGTGGACCTGGCCAACATCTTACAATTTTTATTACTATATTCAAAAAAATCCCTTTTCAAATATAACAAATCTTTTTGCACCCTTTCTAAATCCACTTTCTCAAGTTCCTTCTTTTTAGCTTGAAGTTGGGCATATAGGCGTCTATCCTTTGTTGTTCTTATTTGTTCCTCTAAATCCCTTACCTCCTTTTCTATCTTTTTATTTTGTGCTTCCTGTTGTCTTCTTAAACTACACAATTCCCTAATACACATCCCTCTTGCCACTGCCTTCATCGTATCCCAAACTATCCCATGAGAGTTTTGCTCTATTTCATTAATATCCAATATTGTCTGAATTTCTTTTTTCATTTTCTCAACAATATTTTTATAGTTTAAAATCCTTGTATCCATTCTCCATCTCTTTGCTTCTCTATAATCTTTCTTCCTTTTAATATCCATACTCATTAATGCATGATCCGTGACTTTAATAACTCCTATATCACAATCTAAAATTTTTGAAATCATCTTCTTTGATACAAAAATATAATCTATCCTAGAGTAACTCTTATACTTCGGTGAGTAAAAAGTATATTTCCTTTCTTCTCCTTTTATTAATCTCCAAACATCTACTAATTCTTTTTCCAACATCAATTTACTTAAACCGGTTTTACCATCACCTTTAAAATCCCTCATTATATTCTTTTTATCCTTCCCTTTATCCATCACCATATTAAAGTCACCTGACAACACACTATTCCTTTTCCCCATATCTCCCACAGCATTTAAAACTTTATCATAAAATTCCATCTGTTTCCCATTTGGAGCATATACATTAATCAATACATATTCCTCCTCCCCCACAGTACAATAAATTATCAAAAATCTGCCCAGTTCATCCCTCTTCACTTTTTGTATATTAATACCACATTTTTTAGAAATTATTATAGCTACTCCTCTCGCTTTAGAAGTACCATATGCCTTCTCATAAACGCCTATATCTCATTTTAAGCTCATTTACTCCTTCCTTCAATTGATGAGTTTCTTGCAAAAATATAACATCTGCTTTTTCTTTATTTAACAATGCTTCTATCCTTTTCCTTTTAATAACAGTTCCCAGCCCCTTAACATTTAAAGTTACCACTCTTAAATTATTTTCCATCTTCCCAATCATAATGCTCTTTATTGGTCTCCGACTGTGTTACATATACCCCCTTCCCTCCCCCTCCCCCCCACACTTACCCCAAATTTCTCCCCCCTCATCACCAGACCTTCCTGGGCAATAGTCCCAATTTCTTTTAGAACTCTTCAGGGGGCGGGGTGAGGTGACCTCACGATCCCAGAGTGATAGTAGACCTTCCCCTCCCTTTAAACTCTTCTTCCATCCCTTTTAATCCCAAACTCAGTCACAGACTTCCTCCTCCTGCTGCCCCGTTGCTCCTCCTGCTCTCTTCCTCTCTCTGCAGTTTCCTCAGTCAGTCCCAGCTTCTCCAGCAGCTCCATCCCTTGCTCACATGGTGTTATTCTGTGTTGATTCCCCTGCCACACAAATCTCAGGAAAACTGGGTATCCCCAGCTATACGCAATAGCCTTCTTCCGCAGGGTCACCATACACAGTCTCACACTTTTCTGCCATTGGATAGTTTGAGGACAAAAATCATTATAGACCTGAATTGGAGTTGATTGAAGCATCGGTTGACCCGCACGTCTAATTGCTTGCATTAACTTTTCTTTCTTGTAATAATTCGCAAATTTTACAATTATATCCCTTGGGAGCATTCCTCTTTTTTTATATCCAACTCTATGGATCCTTTCAATGTCTTGGTCTTCCCAAACTGTATGGGGGTCCACTTCCTTAATCCATTTCAATATCATATCTCTCAAAGTCTTTGGGTTTTCCCCCTGCTGCTCCTGAAAGGCTGTAATTCGAATATTTGCTCTTCTGTCTCGATCCTCCATAGCAATTAGACACAAGTCCATATCCTGTAATTGGATTCCTTGCTGTCTGGTAAGGTCTGTATTTTCCTCCGTTTGCTTCTCCAAAGATGCCAATTTCTCCACTACATTTTGAAAGCCTGCTAAAATCTCTTTTTGGGAATCCAGGATATTATTTTTGACCTCTCTCATGAGGTTCTGCTCTTGCTTTGCCAAAGCTTCATCCAGCATTTCTTTAATGCTAGCCAACATTCCCTCTGCTGCCATCTGTTGACTTTCTTGTGGCTTAGCAGCTTTAGGAACTGCTCCTGGCTTGGTTCCAGCTTTATGATTCCCACTTCCACTTTGAAACGGAGCGGTTTTATCTTTATCCGACATAATTCTAGTAAGCTGATCCAAATTCTTATCAGATGGGTGCTGTCTATGTGTTCTCGCCCACTTAGGAGAAGATAACAGCTTCTCATGAGGCTTTTTATTCAGCCAAATACTCCGAAAATCAGCAGCACGTCCCAATTAACTCACAACACCATACAGGTCTTAAGATCTTCTTATCCCCTTTCAGAATACTTCAGTATGAGGAAAAGATATATTCTCCACAACGTAATATCCAAATCGCCTGTCTCTGGCAGCTAGCCCAGAATTCTTTATCTACTTCGGCCGCTGTAAACTTATCTCTCCCTCCTCCAATGCAGCCTTAATTCCGATTCATATAACTGCTTTGTAACTTACAGTTCGTAGTCTCAAAATAGGGATTTGTTGCTTAAAACATCACTGCTCCGGGAGAGAAAGAAAATGTCCACCCTCACTCCATTGCCCTGAAGCCCCGCCATCAAGAAACAGTCTCATGGACTTTGCAGTTCAGTACTCAAAAGGAAGTCCCATTGATCAACAGCCTTACTTCCAAGAAAGAGAAATACTCAGAAGTTCATAAATGTTGAGTCAGAATGCAAGCTCCAGTGACTCATAATGCTTCCCTTCAATATGAGAGTTCTCTTCCAGCTTTGTTTTTAATTCAAGGTGATAATAGAATCATTGTGTTCGAGGGAGCCTTTTCGTTTATGTAGTCCAACCCCCCGCTTAACGCAGAAGAGCTCCTTTCCCCCATTCCCATCCATTCACTTTTGTGCTGCTGATGTACAGTCAGGGAAAATCTCTCTCTCTCTCTCTTCCCTCTCTCTCTGTATTTCTGGCCCCCTCCACAAGGATGCGCTTTTGCACCCGGTTCGGGGATTATGCGCATTATCGCGGAGGCGCATTTACTCCTAATCCCTCTGCACGGGAGGCGGCGAGAGGCGGCGAAGCGCATTAATTGATGTCCAAAAAGCGCTTTACAAGAAGTTAATGCGCATAATCGCTTGTTCACATGGCAAAAATGCGCTTTAACGGCCGGAGCAAAATAAAAGTCACTATTTAACGCGCATTCGATAATGCGCATAATCCGGGAGATAATGCGCCTCTACGCCCGTTTTGCGCTCCGCTGGTGTGGAGGTAAAATTTATAATGAGCCTTCAAAGAGCATTAAACCTCTCTTGTGGAGGCACCCTCTCTCTCTTTCCTCCCCCTGGTATACAGAGCACTTTTAGGGCAGGTGCCTAGCACTTTAACGATTTATTTATTATTTGCATTTGTGTGCTCTCTCCTAGCTGGTGAAATAGGGTGATCATTCAGAAAGAGAAAATCCTAATTCATCCTCATCATCCTCATCCTCATTATTACATATATTTCTCACCTTTTTCCCTCTTGCAAGAAACCAAGGGCAGTTTACAAGGAACTCCTCCTTTCCTTTTATCCTCACAGCAACCCTGTGAAGTAGGTTAGGCTGAGACTCATTGACTAGCCCAAAGTCACCCTGTGAAGCTTCCTAGCCAAGCAGGGACTAGAACATGGATCTCCAAAATCCCAAACCAATACTCTAACCACCATAGCATGCTGACTGTCACAGCTGTGATGTGACGAATGAAACAAACACATATATTTAATATTTGTTTCCAGTTTTTAATATGAACAAATGCTAAAAAAAAAAAAAAAAGCCCACACAATTAAACAGGGAAAGTCCATGCTTTAGAAATGTTCCTTTTTATTTTATTTTTATATGCTCATGTCTCACTAGCAAGTCAGCCCTGGTTATCAGTTGCACCTCTAAAGTCAAAAAGATACTTGGTCTGCCGTTGTTTGTGCTGACCCTCCACTTGAAACACTGTTAATAATTCCAAAGTGAGCAGCTTGATAAATACTGAATTGATACTAGTTACACGATGTTTTGAGATGAGAGATGACTTTGGTAAAATCTTGGTTGCAATAGCTCTCTAAACAAGATAGGGACACAGCCTGACCTTGAGGACCTTGTTTACAAGTAAAGTAAGTTACAGCAAACAAGGTACTTCTCTGTTTGTTTATTTAGCAGTTTTATTCAAATCATCTCCAGTATTCAATGCTGATTGCAAGTTGGCTCTTTGCTTTGTGCAATACTCTTCAAATGGAAGAACGTCATGCTAATGTTAGTAACAAACTGGTTTAGAAATGTACCTTTTCATTACAGTTTTAGAAAATTGAGTTTTGCAGCAGTCTTGCCAATTAAAAAACAGTTGCTAATTAAACATCTAGTGTTATGCAACAGTATTTCACTAAAGGTGGAAACTAAAACAAATATTTAAGGTATAAAAAGAGAGTCAATGTTGATTTCAGTTATTCCTCCTTTTAATATTATAGGTAAATTAACTAACATAAATAGAGTACTGAAAGAGAGACATAAATCTGATGCAGTGTCATCACATCTATATCTTGTCTTTATAGTAGTTAAATTCAAAACAATACTGTTCAGTTCCTTCAATTCTCCAAATACACAGGCTAGAAATATGTTACTTGAATCCACATCCCTTGCATCTTTACTGGAACGCAAGTCCTACTGAATTTAGAAAAGACAATATTGGACTAATGAATTATTGAGTTCACAGGGCATTACTTCTTAGTAAGTGTGCATAGGATTGCAGCCTCAGTTACGCTTGACTCACATTTTGTGTAATTGTAAGATTAAATGGAAAAATATAAAGTAGGCTGTAAAAAATTACAGTCCACAACAGACAGTTCCAAAGTTAACTGAAGAGTAAAATATTTTTATGGAGAAAGGGGGGGGCATTATGAGGATGAACCACAGCAAACCTCAGGCTCTCATCCTCCCCCTATCTCCTAGTGCAGCTGCAAGGAGGAAGTCAGAAGTTTCTGCTTCCATTTTAGATTAACCACCTATCATTGTGATGTCTGAACCCAGCCTAACAAGCTAACTTCACTAAGCATGCTTAAAATTAACAACACTTTAGGGGTTGGATGCAATGCTAAACTGTGGTTAACCTAAAGTGAAAGCAGAGCCTTCTGATCTCTTCATGGTCACAAAGGAGGAGGAGGGGCCGGAGGACATATGAATTTGCAGCTTGTCCTCAAAACCATGGTTTAGCATTATGTGTGAACCAGGCTTATAGATAGGCTCTCCTGTACTTCTGAAAATGACCAGCTTTGCTTACAATGATCTTAATTTCACTTGGCAAGTCTTTCATATGAAAAATGGAAAAGGAGAAGGAATTACCATGGCATATTAGCTTAGAAACTTGCCTTTTACTGAATCAGACTGTTAGCCCATTTAGGCTGTTACCTCTCCCCTCCCCTCCACAATTTTCCACATCGAGGGTTTTGCACCCAGTTACAATCTCCATTGTGGTGAATAATTTCATCATCTCTGGCACTTATTACCTTAAAATAAGTGTACATACTGTTACTCTCCTGTACCCCAGTCCTGGGAGGGGCAAATTTGCAAGGGCCTCAGCACTTACTCAGACTTCAGTTTCCAAGAAGGAGGGCACTGGAGACTTGTGATGTTTCTTTTAAAAAGGTATATTTACACTCAGTTCAGGCCTATAACAACCCAGCTCCAAGCAAAACCCTGCTTCCTCTCAGCTGCCCAGCCAGATCTCTTCTGCAAGACAAAAACCTCTGTCCTTTTGTCTCAGATTCAGCCTTCCCTAGATTCATTTCCTCCTATACCCTCAGTCCTTGTAGAACAAAAGGTTGCTCATTTAGGAATTACAGTGTGTGTATGTGCTGGGGGGATGGGGGAATTCCTAATCTCTTTTACTCAGAGACATTGAGTTATAAGGGTCCAAGGAGGTAATTTAGACTGACCCCCAAACACATAACAATGCCCTTCCCAGTTAATCACAATGATTGCCAAATGGTTGGCTAGTATTTTGCTGTTGCTTCTTTTTTTCTTTTTATATTAATGTAATTTTTGAAAAATGTGATTACAGGTTATCCAATCCTACCATGAATTTGATAGCATCAATTGAGGTGAGGGGAGAGATGAATCCCTTTAATTGAGTATCCCCTCCCCAGTTTATAGTCCTGTAAATGTAAATTTCTCTTCCCTTCCACCCTAGTTCATGTTTTAAATTTTTCCCTTTCCTCTGCCAAAGTTCCTGCAATTGTTTCTTTATATAAAAAAGTCATTTTGATTCATCTGCTCTAAGTAATTAACATCTCATGTCTTCTCTTCTATACTTTTCTAAATTCCTTGGATACATTGTTCTTCTGCTCTATTAATTTATTTTAATTAACTCTTGTCTTGGTCCTTTTCAGTCTGTTTTCTATTCTTCCTATTTTAGGGAAATGGTCCTCCCTAAGCTTACTAACTATCTTTTCGAAGCTAAACTGCACAGCTGTGGCTATATTCGTCTCTTATTTTATCAGCCTTTGATACTGTTTATCTTTCTTTCTTTGAAATATTCCCTTTCTTATTTTGGTTTCCATTGTTAAGCTCTTACCTGGTTTAATTCCAGGCTGCAATCAGAAATACACATAACTAGGGAGCAAGTCTCATTGGAGCAAACTTGCATAGGGATGGACAAATCTGTGAATTTTGGTCCTCCTCAGTTTCTCATTTTTCCAGCCTTAAAGTTTGTTTCATCTTGTTTTCATATCAGTTTGCTTTTTTTAAAAAAAAAGTCGGTCAAAAAATTTACCTGCATTTTCATGAACATTTCTCCTAATATACACAATAATAAATTGTGTTTTGTACATTAATTTCATTAATATACCCATCTTTGTGCACGTTTCCCTACTATATTTATTTTTGATTGGCAAACTAAGTTCAAAATTTGAAAAAGTTCTACTATTGAAGTATAACTGTGTTTTCATTCATTTATTGGTTTGGGAAGAATGAATTAAGGAAGTTCTCATTAAAATATGAAATTAATTAATGTCTTCCACATCTGTAGGATGCCTCTACTGTGGTGTAGTCACAGTCAAATTTATTGTTTATAGCCAATGGCCATTACAATTTGAGTCAGAAAATACAATATATAATTTACAGAAATAATCCAGAACAAAAAATATGACATTCCAGAAACAGATTTCACCAAAATTAAAAGCATTTAAGTTAGGGAATCCCCTAGATAGCATACCTGCCCGGACACTAAAATCATCCTTGGTGGTCCTTCTCTGTGAACCCCTGCCAAAGGAAGTGAGGCAGGTGGCAACCAGGAGGAGGGCCTTCTCTGCTGTGGCACCCCAGCTGTGGAATGAGCTCCCTAGAGAGGTTCGCCTGGCACCTACATTATATTCTTTTAGATGCCAGGTGATTCTCTTAGTATTTTAACAGTTTATCGGTTTAATTTTTAACTTTGCTGTTTTAAATCTGTATTTTAAATTGGTATTAATTTTGCATTGCTGCTTGGTTTTATCCTGCTTGTGGGTCAGGAAAATTGCTCTTAACTTTCTTGCTGCCTGTGCATATAAAGCTACCCTATAAATAACAACGTATTTACTTCAGTCAGTAACCATCCAATGTTGACCTTCTAACAGCCTCTGGAAAGAATAGAGAAACAGAGCCCTAGGTGGGTTATATAATGGGGAACACAAGATGTAGTGCACAGTATCTTCACTCTAGCCTGATCTGCATACACAGAGATGTTTGTTTGCTGGCCTGTTGACAAGGTTGCCAGCCAGATATTCTGTGGGTATAGTTTGGAATCTCTGACCTAGGAAAAAGCATGACTAATAGGAAAGAAGGTTAGTTATTGTAAATAGGCTGACCTTTCAGTATCTGATTTGACTTTACTATAGCAGGCTCAAGACTTAGAGCTCTTCATATCACTTTTTGGCATCTTCAGCCAAAACTATGTCACGGATCTTACAAGCAGATATATTTGGAGAGGTCATTACATGGGAAATGTAATACCGCAATATGAAACAGTGACAAAATTGCACAGAATGTGCTCTATTCTGCAGATCTAGGACTTATCTACACCTATGAGCCTTCCGGGAGGGAAGGGGGAGGATCCTGGACTTTACAGCTTCTGGGATCCTCTCCCAGTATCCAAATGCCAGTGCGACATGCCAGAAGTAAAGAGGGATGTTCCAGCATGGTGTGGGTGTTTTGAAGCAGGAGCCAGTCACGCAATTGCATGGCCCTGATCCTGCACAAAATGTAAGTAAAAAAAATAAACCCTTAGCACTAAAAAGCACTGGCAGCCATCCTGGGGATGGTGAAACTGCACAGGGACAACCTCGACCTGACCCCAAGATAAATGGCTGGTGTGGATATGCCCCTAGGAAGCATAATTTAGCTAGATGTTGGTCTGGTATTAATGGACTTTTCCCTCAATACAAATAAATTTGTGGATGTTTGCTTTTAGAAAAGAGGAGGCCTTCTTCTGTTCTGAATAGTGCACTTGTTGTACTGTGTAGCACTGCCAGAAGTGAACACAGAAACTTATTTTGAATTGTATCAGTTGTACCCCAAATAATTGCACCATATAGCAAACAAGACAGTTTTGCAACATTTTAAAATGGTTCTAATAAATGATGATCCTCAGTATAACAAAGCTTCTTTATGCATGATAATGAATGGTCAGTTGAAGATTTAATTGCCTCCAAACAAATGTGTCATACAGTGTGTTCACAGAAATGAAGCCCTAAGTACTTAAATGAACAAAACTGTTCGATTCTAGTTTTTCCAGGACGCATTTATGCTGTTCATGCTTGTCGGCAAAAACCACCACTGTGGTCATACTATAATTAGTAGATAGACCTTCCTGTTTGTAAGAGTTCCAGATGTAGAAAGTAGTCTTCTCATGCCTACTTCGAATAATGAAATAAGTGTCATTTCATCTGCATAAAGAAGCACTAGGACCTTTGATTACCAACCAAAGGGAAGAAAAAGGAGAAGGAAAGTTATCACTGCTAGCTGCTCTTTATATAATAACTCTGCCACTAATGAAAGATGGTCGCTATCAGGCCTCATCCACAAGAATTCACCTTTACGCCTGGTTAGGCGATTATGCGCATATTCGCAGAAGCGCATTTACGCCTAATACCTCTGTACGACAGGTGGCAAAGCACATTACTGGACGACCGAAATGCGATTTAAACTGTTGACATGCGGAGAATCGCTTGTTCACATAGTCAAAATGCGCTTTAACGGCCGGAGCAAAATAAAACTCGCTATTTAACGCGCATTTGATAATGCGCATAATCAGAGAGAAAACGCGCCTCTACACCCGATTCGCACTCCCTTCTTGTAGAGGTAAATTTTTTAATGCGCCTAAGTAAAAAAGATGTAATTTTGGGATCTATTATATGGAACAAGAATATAATCCACCACACTACCCCCATTCTGAGATAAATAGATATAGGTTTGTTGTTGTTGTTTTCCAGAGGGGCCTCCATTGTATTTTTGTTGCATTGCATGAGGATATGATATAACAGTGTGGGGGTGGGTGGGTGTGAGAGAGAGAGATGAGGAACATGATATATGGAGGAAATGTGTCTAAAAATTTACACAAGTGTTTCTTTGGCCCCATCCTATTTTTCATTAAACACCACCAAAATATCTCTACTTCTACTGTTAGAAGAATGGGTATTAGATATATCAAACCACAGCACGTAACTGCCTAATTAACAGGGGATCAATCTTTATTTAGACTAAAAATCTATATTCAATAATTGACTGGGAGCAATAAAATAATCTAGACTTTGCCTTCTGCACAACTGCTTCTTAGTATGCTTGGCCACACGTCACTCCAGGCATTCAACCAATTTCACTCTTTTCTTAAAGCAGCAACTCCTGTTTAGTAGCTTCTTGCCCACGGCTAGGAGCATCCATGCTGAGAGCCCTTTGGTTCTTTCCCATTGGCTTACAGCTCCAGCAATCTAGATGCTAAAATACCGGTTTGGAAAGGTGAGGTAGCTAAACACACTCAAAGCTCAGCCAATTATACCACTGCTTTGTGCAATAGCCCTCCCACCTAGCATGGTGTAATAGCTTAATTGCTGGATTTAGACCAGAAAAACCACGGTTTAAATCTACTGGTTAGCCCCAAAGTTTACTGAGTGACCGTCTTGAACTAATTGGATAAAGGGCATTCATTAAAAAAAAAAATGCAACAAATCAACTTTTCCCTCCCATAGTTCATTTGGTATAACTCCTAATGGTTTATTTTCCCACACTACCCTCTTTTTGTTAGGCCTGTTGTCTTTTTTTCATGTTTGTATCCTATTCCTGGGTTCTTTTATGTTACTTTGTTACTTTCTCTTTTTATGAGGGTGATCTAAAACTGTGATCCACTTGGCTTTTTCTCTTTTTGCATTGGAATTCTTTATAATTTCTAATTGTCTTTCTGCTATTGCTTCCTGGATGGCTTCTCCCCCCCCCCCCCAAACTTAGCCCAGACAAAACTCTCACTAATTAATTTGTTTCATTGTACCCCATGTTTTGAATAAGGAATACATTATTTGGTTGTATTCAATTATATTAAATCTGTTCTTTTTATTCTGGAGGAGCAAATTCAAGTACATATTAAGATTGGATTGTTTTAATCTAATTCAAGGTATATTTTGAGTGGTTTCAAACCAGTAAGTCAGTGCAGCAAATTGAGAAGCAATGTTATAGTATAAAGGAATACCAGAATTCAATTTCCATTTATTGATTTTCTTCTGCATCATGTTAATGAGTTTTCTATGCATCTGACATACATTTGGTAAGCGCTGGTAACTTCGAAGCTCGACTTCTGCAATGCGCTGTACATAGGGCTACCTCTGTGCCTAGTCCAGAAATTTCAAATAGTTCAAAATATGACAGACATGTTGGTCACCAGTACACCTAGAGGTGACCATATTACACCAGTTTTAAAATCACCCCACTGGCTGCCAATTAGTTTCCGGGTGAAGTACAAAGTGTTGGTCATTACCTTTAAAGCCCTACATGATTTGGGTCCAGGTTACCTGTGGGATCGCCTTCTCTCATACAATCCGCCCCGCATGCTCAGGTCCTCTGGGAAGAATTTACTACTGTCAGCCAAAACTAGGCTGACAACCATTATCCAGAGGACCTTCTCTTTTGCCACAACCAGACTGCGGAATGGCCTGCCGGGAGAGATTCGCCAACTTCACAGTCTTCCGGATTTTAAGAAATCTATAAAAACTGATCTTTTCCAGCAGGCCTACCTAGGGCCAGATCTACACAAAGCAGGATATAACACTTTGTAAATGTTTTGAAAACTGTATATGGAGTGTGTCCTGGGCCCTAGCATTTGTCACTACTTATAAACCATTTTAAAGCAGTAGTGTAGATCCTGCCCTAGTCGAATTTTAAGAGTTTTACTGGTATTTTAAGTAAGTATTCATTTTTATATGTTTTTAATCAGTTTTATGTATTTTATATCATTTGCTTTTAATGTTGTTCCCTGCCTCAATCCAGAGGGAGAGGCGGTTAAGAAATATATATATATATATATATATATATATATATATAATTATCATCATCATCATCATTATCTCTCTCGCTTGTGCCGGTTTTTCTAGACAGACATGATAGGCTTTGCCAAGTCATGCTGTATTTTATTGATTCAGGAATTTCCTGACGATTGAGCATGTTTTAATTATGACTGCTTTCTGGATGTTGGTGTGGATGTATTCTGGTAGGCCCAGTTTCTGGAGGTTTTCTGTATATTTTTTTGAAGTGTTGCTGGTGACTGTTGTGACTAATGGGATAATTGTGACCTTTTCCTGTTGCCATAGTTCTTTGACTTCCATGGCCAGTGGTGTATATCTGTCTCTTTTTTCTTCTTCCTTTTCAACAACATTTTTGTCATTCGGTATTGCAGTGTCGATAAGGTATGTGTTTTTTTTTCTTTTTTGTCTATGAGCATTATGTCTGGTCGGTTGCAAGGTATTGTCTTGTCCCTATGAATTGTTCTGTCCGAGTATAGTTTCTTATCTGCATTTTCCAGGATTGTTTGGAGTGAATATGTATAGTATGGTGTAGGTTGTTTGATAAGGTTGAATTTGATGGCCAATTGTTGGTGAATTATTTTTACAGCTGTATTGTATCTGCCCATATAGTCCATTCTTGCCAGAATTTTACATTCTCCTGTTATATGGTCTGTTGTTTCTTGGAACTGATGGCATTTCCTGCATAGGTCTGTTGTTACACTGTTATCTTTTATGATATATTTTTTGGTAGTTCTTGGTGGCTATAACTTGATCCTGTATAGCTATTAGGAATCCTTCAGTTTCTGGAAATAGCTCACCCTTCTTGAGCCATTCGTATGATTGTTCTTTGTTTGTTTGTGGGTTCTGTATTATGTTGTAGTGCTTCCCATGGAGTACTTTTTGTGCCCATTTTTCTTTTTTCTCTGTGAGTGTAAATGGTTGTGTTTGATCTTCATTTTGTAGTGCTAGGTTGAGTGGGGTATAGTTTTTATCTGCTTTTATTATGGCTGTATGAATGGGAGTGTTTTTGGTGTGGAAGAATTCTCTGAGTTATTTTATCTGTTTAGCATGAATTCTGTTCATGTCCATCAGACCTCTTCTTCCTTCTTTCCTGCTGATTGTTATTCTTTCAATGTTTGAGTTGGGATGTAGCATGTGGTGTTTTGTGAGTTCGGTGTGATTGAGTCTGTTTATTTCTTCAAGTTCATTGTGTGACCAGTGTATGATTCTGAATTAGTATGTGAGGATGGGTATTGCGTAGGTGATTGATGGCTTTGAAAATGTTTTTCGAGTTGTGTTTAGATTTTAGGATTTGTGATAGGCAAGATTTATATTGCATTCTTAGTTGAGTTTTTACTGTGAAGTGATTGATTTTTGTGTTTTGTTGGAATGCTAGGTATTTGTATGTTTCATTTTCTTCCATGTTATCTAATATTTCATTATTTAGTGTTTCTGATGCTGCTGCTTCTTTCCATTTTCCTCTTTCTATATGTAGCATCTTGCATTTTCCTATCCCAAATTCCATTTTCATGTCTGTCGTCAGTTCTTCAGTGATTCACAGGAGGCCTTTTATTTGAGTTGAAGTTGAAGCATAGATTTTGATGTCATCCATGTACAGAATGTGATCAATTCTGTGCTTTCCTTGTTTTTGGTGTTTTATGTTGATGCCGTATGTGGTGGTGTTAAGGGTGTTAGATAGTGGATTCAGACACAGGCAAAACCATAGGGCGCTGAATGCATCACCTTGGAATATGTCATGTTTGATATTTATTTTTTCTGTCTGGATATGATCCTTGTCTGTTGTTAGGTGTATTGTCATTCTCCATGTCTCCATGATTCTTGTCAGAAAGTTTTGGATCGAGGGATGTATTTTATATATTTCCAGTACTTTTTTCAACCAACTGTTTGGGACGGATGTGTAGATAGGCTCCCCGTTGATCTGTTGAGTGAGGTATTCGTGTGTTGATGTGAGCTGTTTGTACCAGAAATTTTGAATTTGGGCCGGGCTGGCTTTCCAGTTGTGTATCCTTTCTATTGTTTCCGTCAGTTCCTCCGGAGCTATTTTGTACTCTGTTTGCTGTGGTAGTTGTCTCTGTCTTTCTTCTTGTTGTCTTATCCAGCTTGTGCTTTCTTTGTGCTGTACTGGTTCTGACCAGATATTTTTCCTGAATGTGGTCATTTCTTCTTTAGTTGGGGGTGTAATGTTGTTTTCTTTTTTCTTGCTTATTCTTTGGTATAATAATTTCTCGTTTCTTTTAAAGAGAGTGTTTTGGGCTTTCATTTGATTCTTTGTATCTTCTTAGCCTGGTAGTCTGGACTGCAAGTTTTCATTTCAACGTGTTGAGAGCTACTATTGCTGTTTTTTTATTGTTTGCTATGATGTCTTGGATATTTTTGAGGATATTTTTTGAGAAATTTCCATTTATGTATTGTGTCATTCTTCCTTTCGTAGCTTTTCATTTTTTTTTTTCAATCCTGATTTGCCATTTTGGTTTGGTTCCTAATCTTCTGCGTGTGTTGTTTGTGGGGAGTTCCTGTTTGTTACAGGTGAGGACTGCTGTAGCTGCTGCTTAGATGACTATGTGGATATCTTCTTGGTTGCTATTGTTGTTAATATATGTTATGAGTTTACTATTCATTGTGTTTATGAGTTTCTGCATGTCCTTGTTAAACTTTAGTCTAGGTAGTGGATTTCTTTTTGTTGGGTTGGTTTCTCTCCATTTTGTTAGATTTGTCTCAATTTCTTTTGTCAGTTGCTGCTCTGTGTTCATGTTTATTGTGTCATGTGTTTCAGGTTGTGATGTTGTCTGGGAATCCTCTGGTGGGGTTGTTGTGTTTAGGGTTGCTGCTGCTTCTATGGATGTTCGTCTGTGCTTTTCATGTTGGTGTTCTGCTATTTCTTCTTAAATTTTTTGAATTTCATGTTCTGTTAGCCTTTTGTTGTTGATTATAACTCTTTTGTGATCAATTAGTCTTTGTTCTGTTACAGTGTCCGTTAGGTGGGGGTAGATTTCCAGGAATAGTCTATGAAGTTCTGATCGGTATCCTGATGCTATAGTTTCGAGTTATGTGTTTTTATAGTAACAATGCATAACATTATGGTTAATTTCATCTGACCAAGCTAAGCATTGCCTTGGGTGTCCTGCCTTGGTGTCTGTCTGTGGGACAAGCAAAGCACGTCTGGGGGAGTTTGGGTGGCTGTACTTTTCCTTATTCATTGCCTGTTCGTTTCCATTTTGGCTGACTGTTAGGTTCATGCAGCGTTCTCGGCCTTGACACTGCCCATTCAAGCCTTTTTTTTATTGTCTGAAACTATTTTTTCACACTAGCAGGGTGGTTAGCCTTGTCTAGTGGTGGTTGGCTAGGGTCCACGGGTTTGCCATGCCTGTGTAACCCCTTGTGGGATTACCCCTTGCAGGATTATTATTATTATTATTATTATTCACTTTACAATTGCTTTCACGTCTTTGGAAATACTTTATTTATCTTATTAGCCTCATCTTAGTTTTGTTCAACCCATATCCCAGTGTTCCATAGAATCAACCAGCACAGAGTGGATATCATCTCAGAACTTGCCACAATTGCCTTCTGGGCATTTGAAACCAGCAGTCTGCTTGTTGGAATGCAGTAGCATGCTTGTACATTACTGATTCATTTTAAAGACCTCAAAGTTACCAAAGCTTGTGAAATTTTTGCAGTCCTGTAGCTCCTGGTTTTTCATTAAAGCATCTGTTTCCAATATTTCTGGGGTTTAGAGTGCCGAAAAGAAATGAGTCTTTTATTGCCACTGGGCCTGGCTCTCCTCCATTACCTGACACTCTGCCAAATACTTTCTGAAAGTTGTTATAAACTCCCAGTGCCTTTGAGACTTTTGGTTGTATAATAAGTCTCTTATAGCCTAGCATGATTGTTAGGATTGCTGGCAGCAAAGTCTTAGGAAACCAATTTGCTAATTGTTAAGTGTGACTGAGTCATGCACTTCCTTACTTCTGGGTACATTAGGGCAGTGCCCTTTCAGTACGACCAAATGGTTTCCGATGCTAAACTCTTTGAACCTATTGTGAACATTCAGGTTTTACTCTGAACATATTGTCAATATGAAAATGTGAAGCAAACAGACAGGGAATTTTTAGAAACGTCTTAGAATTTACTGCCTTGTATGTTCTATATGTTCAAATTATGTAAAGTTCTGTTATCAACTAGAATAATGATTAGGATAGGAGGCAGTTTTGACCCTCTTCTTCTCTGCCTAATATAAAATACATTATTTCCATTTGTTATTTTCCATTTTAATGTCTTTGACCTACAGCAGCAGAACTTTTTTTTAATGTGAATAGATGTGTAAAGCCATTGGCTGATGGACTACCTGTCAGACATTGCCGTTGCAGACCAGTACCTGTATGCATTCTCTCCATTCTATCAACAGTCAAAATCAAAATGATGTATCTGTAACAGTAAAAAAAAAAGCCATACGGCACTGGAAACATTGCCTACATACATGAAGGCTGCAAAAGCCTTCATTTTTCAAGGGAACTAAACTATCAATTCAGCGAAACGTTCGTGGTAGCAAGCAATAGCTTTAAATAGCTCCCCTTTCCTCTAAGAAGTGAAACTTTGCTTAAAAGGTAGCTCCTAGATTGTTATTGTTAGTTACAGTGCTGAGAGGGAAAATGCTTTTATACATTGCATTTATACCTTAGCTTCATATGAATTGCTTTTGTCGGACTGCATGCTCAGGCAATGTGCCATTAATGCACTGTAATTGATGTTTCCCTAGGATCAAACATGGAGCTCTATTCACATCACTAGTTTACTGCTGGGTTTTAATACGGAATATTCACAATTGACACTGGGAAATGTTGAAAAGTTGAACCCTTTTAGTTATTGCAGCCAGTGCCTGTGATCACGGCAATCAAATTACTGGAAACTGCCTGTGCACGTAGGGTTAGGTGTGATGATGGAGAGGTTCATATAGCCCTCCTGCTCATTGAAAGCCTGATTGTTTTCAGTCTAGCCCCCCACCCCCGAGCATGGACTGTTAGTTGACACCACATCAAAAACTTCACTAAAGTAGATATGTGTTGTTATCCCAAGATTATGATGAGTGGTTGTGGTTGATTGTGCAAATGAGTGATTCATCATAAACAGTCTTGGGGGACAGGTTGGAAATGAAAAATCTATAAGTGAAAGCAGGACCCCAGGCCAAAGGATCGGTTTCTTAAAATGATAATTGGGAGAAGAAGAAACAACCTATTTCCTATACCCTGAAAATATCCCTGCCATCCTTTTTATGGAGAAAATATATGTTTCTTGCCTATTGCTCAAAACAACTCATATAGGAGTAGAAAGATCCAGTGGAATTAATAATTTGTTCAGTTCATCACTTTTTAAAAAACAAGTGCACTATAGTAAGAAAATTCTGGTTCTGTATAAACAGGAAACAGCTATCCTAATCAAACACATTTTCTTAATTTTCAGATTAATTTTAATTTGTATTTTATGACTTTGTAAAGAGTTGTGATGCTGACTGGTGCAGTTAAAAGCAACATGAGTTTTCCTATGAACTTTGGTAGGATATGGTTTTGCACCATGTGTATTTTCTTCCTACTGCCTCTAGCTGCATTATCTAACACATTTTTTTAAAAAAGAAAATGAGTCTATTTTGTGGGGAGGTGATCCAAGATATTAAAAGATATTTAGTACTAAGTAATTATGTGAACCTGCAAATATGGGAATCTTCCGTTTACTGAGCCTATCTTCACTTTTCTACATATCCTGAGGGTTTAGTGTTAAATATTACCCAAGGGGAAAATATTTCCATCCCGAAATCTTATTTTCTTTTGTTCCCAGCTCAACAATAACAATTAGATGTGTTTCAATCTTTTTCTCAATCCCACACAATTCTTTTTACCCACCCCCAGCGCATACATTTCAATTCATTCTGCTTTTACTCTCCATAACCAATAGCTTTGCCCTCATCACACATTGCTGCTTGGTATCTTGGCCAGTTGGCAGGCCAAGTTTCCCTGGTTAAAATCTCACCTCTGCCATGAACTCACTAGGTGGCCTTCAGGATTTGAACCAGGTGACCTGGTTGAAGGCCGACACTCTACACAAAGGTTATGGGAAAATCCTTCGATTAAGTAATGAAGGAGAGACTCCAAAGTGCAATTTTAGCCCGTTGGAGAGTAGAAATAGTGGCACAAGGCACATTTCCACTTTCAATAGAGACATTATACTCCGTCCCCTTTCAACAGCAGCTCCCGCTTGCTTTAGGCAGAGATTGGAATGCTGGCCTGATTCCAGCAACTTGAAAAGGAGCTGTTGCCTATACAAATCTGCATAATAGCAGTCTTCATCATTAGTAGTTTTGATATTTTTCAGTTCCTCAAGTAATGATTCATAATGAGTGGAAATGAGCTGGATGGTTCACTAGTAAGACTGAATACTGATTAACTGGAGACCTAAAATGTCAGTTTTTGACCACATCTAAGGATGTTATTGTTCATTTGTTTGTGTTTTTGTTAAGCAGTATTACATTTTGTTGCAAAAAGAAATAATACAGCAAAATATGGCTTTTAATTTTAGTTGGTTCTGCATAATTGCTTCCAACCTCCAAATATGCATTCAACGCTTCTTTGTTTTAAGGGCTGATTTATCCAGGGAAAGAACTTGCCATGCGAACATCACTGTTTACAGTGTAAGCCTTGTAGTGTGAGAAGGACAGCTATGAGAAGAACAGTACTTTGAAGCAGCCCTTAGACTCAGGCAGTGGTAGAGAGCACTTGGCTAGAAGTTGTCTTTTTCATAGTGAATGTTGAGTTTGAATTTTGATCGAAAAGATCACAAGCCTACAGATCAAGCTTCTGGGCATCTAATGGACCAGGGGTACAGAACCTCAGGCCTACAGGCAAAATCTGGGGTTCCCCAGATGTCCACACCCTGTTCCCCCAGCCCTACTCCCTTTCTGCTGGCCTATAACCATTTGGTAGTTTCCCATCTTTTGTGCAAAGTTTCCTCATTCTAAAAGATTGAAATGCCTCCCCTAAGGCTTAGTTAACCGGCAGTAGGAGCTTTAATCTAAAATAGGCTGTATTGGCTATTTTTGCTCCACTCTTTTTGCCTTCAGTCCTGCCCACCACTGGCATGTGACCCCTGGGAGCAGTGAGATGGCATTGGGCCCTTGCGCTGAAAGAAGCTCAACACTCCTCCATCACTCCATGCCAGAGGCCTGTCTAGCAGTTCGTAATAGTGAATGCATCAGAATACATGTTGTTTCTGAGAGTACATGGATCACAGAATACCAATCCCTTCCCCCTGCCAAAGTGGAATACAAAAGCTTATGAAGATATATATATATTGTGGTGAACAGTTCAATGTAAATGCCAACCCAGTGTGTGGCTGCTTTGAAATAAGCAATCTCCATGGTAGACATAATTAAGTAAAGTATTGAAAATAAAACTGCCAATGTCATACTGCTCTTATGAAAATCTATGGTGTGCCCATGCTTAGAGTGGGGTGTACAGTTTTGGTCACCCAAGAATATGGCAACTAAAATTATCAGAGGGCTGGAGCAACTCCCCTGTGAGGAAAATGTGCAACATCTGGGATTGTTTTGCTTGGGGGGGGGGGAAAGGCAAGTAAGGAGAGACATGATAGGGGTGTACAAAATTATGCATGGCATGGGGAAAGTGGATAGTGAGACATCTCTCTCTTTCTCTGTCTCTCTCTCTCTCTCTCTCTCTGAGCCTATCTACATCTACACACGCAGGATAAAACACTTTGAAAACATTTTGAAAACTGTATATGGAGTGTGTCCTGGGCCCCAACAGTTCTTAAAACTGTTTTAAACCGTTTTAAACCATTTTAAACCGTTTTAAAGCAGTAGTGTAGATAGTCTCTCTCTCTCTCTCTCTCTCTCTCTCTCTCTCTCTCTCATAATACTAGAACCCAGGGTAATCCAGTGAAACTGATTGATGGGAGATTCAGGACAGATAAAAAGAAGTACTTCACACAGCACAACGTTAAACTATAGAATTCCCTTCCGCAAGATGTAGTAATGGCCACCAATTTGAATGTATTTTTAAGAGGGTTTGACAAATTAATGGAGGCCATCACTACTAGTCCTGATTGCTATATGCTACCTCCAGTATTCGAGGCAGTATCTCTATATACACCAGCTGGTGGTGGTTGGGTGCTATTTGTGGGTTTCCCATGGGCAGTTGGTTGGCCACTGTGTGAACAGAATGCTGGACTAAATGGACCGTTGGGCATGGCTCTTCTTCTGTTCTTGTGTCTTAATGTAATAATAATAATAATAATAATAATAATAATAATATTATACGGATCGAGGCGGGGAACAGCATCAAACATAAAATACAAAACTGATTAAAAGCACATAAAACCAATACATCATTAAAATACCAATAAAACACCAATATAAAATTAATCTAGGTAGGCCTGCCGGAAGAGATCAGTCTTTATAGATCTTTTAAATTCCTGGTGAGTTGGCGAATCTCTCCCGGCAGGTCATTCCACAATCTGGGAGCGGCAGAAGAGAAGGTCCTCTGGGTAACGGTTGTCAGTCTAGTTCTTGTTGACTGTAGTAAATTCTTCCCAGAGGACCTGAGCGTGCGGGGCGGGTTGTATGGAAGAAGCCGATCCCGTAGGTAACCTGCACCCAAACCATGTAGGGCTTTAATGGTAATAACCAACACTTTGTACTTTGCCTGGAAACTGATTGGCAGCCAATGAAGAGATTTTAAAACTGGTGTAATGTGGTCACCCTTAGATGTACCAGTGACCAACCTGGCTGCCATATTTTGAACTAATTGAAGTTTCCGGACTAGGCACAGAGGTAGTCCTATGTACAGCGCATTGCAGAAGTTGAGCCTCGAAGTTAGCGTGCACTACTGATTTTAGGTCTTCAAACTCTAGGAAGAGGCGCAGCTGGCGTATCAGCCGAAGCTGATAGTAGGCACTCCTGGCAGTCGCATCTATCTGAGCTGTCATTTGGAGCGACAGATCCAGGAGCACCCCCAAGCTGTGAACACAGCCTTTCAGGGGGAGTGTAACCCCATCCAGAACTGGTTGACACACCTCCAACCCCAGGTTGTGGCCCTTGACAGTAAGCACCTCCGTCTTGTCTGTATTCAGCTTCAGTTTGTTTTTCCTCATCCAGCCCATTACCGCCTCCAAGCATTCATTCAGAGGAGACACACTATCCTTAGCTGATGCTTTTGTCAAAAGCATAGAGAAATATATTTGGGTGTCATCAGCATACTGATAGCACCCCACCCCATGCCTCCGGATGATCTCTCCCAGCGGTTTCATGTAGATGTTAAACATAGCTGCTCCTTCTTTGAAGAGTAACTATCCCCAAGCGTCACCATCTGGAGCCTGCCCGAGAGGTAGGACCGGAACCACTGAAGCACAGTGCCCCCGAGTCCCAATCCCCTCAGGCGTTCCAGAAGGATACCATGTTCGATGGTATCGAAAGCCGCTGAGAGGTCCAGAAGTATCAACAGGGACACACTCCCACTGTCAATACTTAAGCGTAGATCTTCCACTAAGGCGACCATAGCAGTCTCAACTCCATATCCTGCCCTAAAGCCAGTTTGAAATGGGTCTAGAAATGTGCACATTTTCAGGCAGCAGTAGCCCTGTTAAAACACCCATTCACTGCATGCTTGTGTACCATTCTGGTCAGCTGAACATGTCAAAGTATGTACCACTATCTGTATATAGGGGCCTCTTCTTTTAAACTGAAAATGTAAGTGGAGCCCATTCCTCTTGCGCAGGCCTGACTTGTCCCAAAATGTTCCCAAGTACCTAACAAATCTGACCTCCTCCTCCCTGCACCCCTGTTTTGGCCATGCATTGAGACTCAATGTTGCTTGTTTAGCTGGTCCTGCACATGGAACAGGCAGCATTTCAATGAAAGCCACCTCTGTGGTCCTTAGGACTTCAACCTCCTATCTATATTAACATTACTGTTAATGCCTTTGATATTCAGCTAAAAATATTCCTTTTGCCTGCATCTTCATTGGGTATGGCAATAAAAATATTTTTGTTTTAAAAAAATGAGCACATTTTCTTGTTCCAAAATGCATTTGGCTAGTTTCTGACTATATTGGATCCTTCATGCAATAATTACCTCAAATTTGAGAATTTTGGGATTATTTTGTGATATATTATGTTTATGTTTAGAAGTCAGAAGGAGAGTCCTATACATGTATACTCAGAAGTAAGCACATTCAGCACATTCTCCCAGGTAAAAGTGTGTAGGATTGCAGCCTAAATAAATAAAAAGAAAGAGGAAAGGTCTGTATTTATTGATGTTTTTCCCTTCATACTAGGAGTACGAATATGGATACAATTATTTTGTATTCTCTATTTATAGTCTCAATAATAGTTTTAAAATCCTGAATAACATAAAGAGGGGAAAGTTAGATTTATTTAACAGAGCCACTAGCAACACAGCATCAACTTCAGTATAATTGATTTCAAGTTTAAAATGTTTCTTAAGGTGTAAACTTATCGAGCCAACTTATTTCCAGAGTTTCATGGGGATGAAAAGACTCATATTCAGTTTAGATGAGAAACTGCTATCAAAGTGTTTCATTAAATAGCATTCTATTGAAAATGAGATTTGATTCTTTGATTTACAATAACTCATCATCATCACCAACACCATCACCATCAATGTGTGCGCACATGCACACACACACGCAGCTCATTACTTCTACACTGTTATAATTATCAGCTCTTTTGCATCTCCAGGGTTTCTTGAAGCTGTCTGGAAGGTTATTTTCTGTTGCATGCACAGCTGGTTATTTCACACTGATGTTACTTCTACTCCAGTAAAGAAAGATGTGGTCTCACTGCTGGCTTTGCAATTATGAAAAGCAGCTGTGTACACCATTTCTCATATGAATATACTGTTACTAGAAAAGGTCACACTGGACATTTAAAAAAGTGTTTTTTTACAAAATACTTAATGTTACAAAATGATATATTTTGTATGCCATTATCTTTCTTAACACTTGTAGTGTTAAATTTTGATTATGCGTTGTATTTTTTGTTTACTACTTCCCCCTCCCCCAAATCAGCTCTATGTATAAAGAATTCTTGGTGTTCAGACTAAGTCATATTTAGACTAGGTCTATGTGAATCAAAGGGACTTAAGTATGGCTGTCTAGATACAACCCTTGATGCATGCATATAGTAACTGGTGAACAAAATGGTGACTGTATAAACAGATGTCTTAATATTGATTTATACAGCACCTAAAAAAATAAGTAGATGTCAAAAACTTAGAATACAGATCCTTCAGCTCTGTGTCTTGAGTGTACAGTATAAAGTGATACATTGGTTCCATCTCTACCTTCAGGACAATCTCCAGAAAGTGGTATTGTTGGATTTCCTTATGGTCATTTTAATGTTATGGATTCCTGAAAGGTTTCATCTTAACCCTCATGCTCATTCATATCTTTCTGGAGCTGCTGGATAAAATCATCTGAGAATTTGAAGTAAAATGTCATGATTATGCTGAGGACACCCAGCTTTGTTTTTCCTTGTGATATGAATCAGAGCTGAACCAGTGCCTTGATTCAGTAACAGACCAATAAACTAAAGCTGAATGCTGACAAGATGGGCAGGTGGTTCTTGGGTCTGCAACAGTACTGTTTTGAATGGAGTTACGCTTACCCTGGAAGAGCAGTATAGGAGTGCTTCTAGATGCAGCTTTATCCCTAGAAGCCAAGGTGGTCTCAGTGCCATGGAATACTTTTTTTTACTTCCTTTAGTTGGTTCAGCAGCTGCAGCCATTCTTGGACAGGGATAGTATGGTGATCCATATTCTGGCAACCTCCTGGTTCGATTACTATAGTGTGTTATATGTATGTCTCCCTTGAAGATGACTCAGAATCTACAATTAGTTCAGAATTCAGCTGCCAGAATTTTAACTGGTACAGCCATGTTTATTCATATCACCCTAATATTAAAAGTACCACAGTGGTTGCCTATTTCTTTTCTGGGCCAATTCAAGGTGGCAGTACTTATTTTTCAAGGTTGAAATGGCTTACCTTTAAAATAAAAAAATGCTCCCAGTACCTGAAGGAGCATCTATTTCCATACCAACATGCCTTGGCTTAAGGTCTCCCATTAAGATCCTCTTTGCAGTGCCTTTCTTATCAGAAGTGTACTATGTAATTCCAAAGGGAGGGGTTTTTTTTTTCTCAGTGGTAACACTGGGGCTTTGAAATGCCCTTCCTAAAGAACTATGCCTAGTACCTACTTTACAACCTTTTTGACACAAGGTTAAGATGTTTTTACTTACCCAAGCATTTTAATTTCTACAATCCCTCAGTCTGTCTCATAATTGTATTTCCTGTCTTTTGTTTTGGTTGTCTAATGTGTAGTGTTTTCGTGTATTGCATTGTGTTCAATGAGACTACTCCCCAGTAAATGTGAAAAGGATTGCTACCTTAGTAACTATGTACCAACAGCAAAGCTCCTATTCATTTGTCACGTAGATGTGATTTTTCTCCTCGGTGTAGTTTTGACAGGTGTATGCAGATGAGCAATTTCATATTGCATCTGTGCTATAAGAGGACATGGTGTTTTTTTTTTCTGCTACATAAAACCTATAGCAATTTATCTGAATGTTACCAGCCAGGTAAATAAAATAAAAAGCAGATGTTATTTTGAAGGACAGGTGTGTTATGGCTGGGACGGGCTTTAAACATCTAGTGTATAATGTGATATTCATTTAATGTAAGCTTTATAAATTCATATTTAAGGGTTTCTGTCTTATTTGTTGCAGATAAATCTTCCACAGCAGTATCTAAATGAAAACTTTTTAATGGCTTTTAAATGTATTCCAGGGTACCTCTTCACGGCTTATTTGGGTCGCCTTTACTTTGCTCTGATGTCATTTTGTACACACAAGCGGGGTGCAGATCAGTTGTCTATGCGACTTATAGCCTCCGTTAACGCGCGTTTCCAAGGTGTCGATTAAATGCGACTTTTAATCTTTCTCTGATGTTCGATCGCATTTTGGTCATGTAACCCTCCACTGACCATTTGGAGTAATGCAAATCATGGATGTAGTTTGGTGGGCAGGGCTTGTGATGTCATAACTGAATGCCTGCCCCTTCTCTGGCTACCCCTCCCAGTTGTTGACAAGGTGGAAGGGATTGACCCAGTGCTTGCTTTGTCATTTCCTGTTTCCTCCCTCCTACTTCCTTCTTCTTCTTCCCTTGACTGGACTGTTCAGTAATGGCTGACCTTCAGTTACCAGTACTTAAAGTAAAGTTTCTTTTAAATCCCCACTGGAATCTTTCTTTCGTCGAGACACATGGCAACTCACATGGAGCTGGTTCTACAGGAAGCAAGGGGGTTTGAATAAGGATGTGCATTGTTCAGTTTGAGTATAATTTGAGGTCCGCTAAGGCTTCCCCCCCGCTCCCTTACTGGGATCCTGGCTGGAATGAGGCAGGGAAACTTGTCTCCGTGCAGTGAAAACGAGTTCCTGCCATTGAGCTGTCGTTGTGCACACTGTTACTTGGAAGTAAGGGGCATTGAGCAGGTGGGGGGACTAGTTCCACGGGAAGCCTGGCACAGGATCGGGGATCGGGCTTCATATCTACACTGGGCACATGTGCTGGGGCCTGGGAGGGCCGGATGCAGGGGCGTCCGCTGCCCTCATGGGCCCAAGCAGATTTTTGCCCTCTCGCGAGTGAGTTCTGCTGCTCTACCCCATTCCAGAAACAAGTGTTTGCACTCTTTCTGGTTGCCTTTCAAAATGCTAGTTTCCTATTGCACTAGCAGTGAGTCATGCTAACACAAGGGCAGCATTAGATGCTGCCCCTTAAAAATAATAAAAATATATTCTTAACAAGTCAAGAAAGAAAGATGATACAATAAAAATTTGATGTATATGCAAAAGCCTAGTTGGCTGTTGAGAAATAAACTGAATTGAACTGATATGATAAAATAGGATTAAAATGTGATCATGAATTTAAGTACTAAAACTATTAATATTAACAAAAAATAACTCTAAGATTAAAATAATGCTTCATAAACTACATAAGCATTAGCTAATAGCAAACTGAAGAGTTAGATTTCAAAAAAGATTGCAAATTCCTTATTGGATTAAGGCTATAATCCTATACACACTAACCTTCGAGGGGTCATTGAATTTAATGGGGCTTATGTCTGAGCAGATATATATATAGAATTGCTCTGTTAAGAAAGATTCCAGTTACTATTTTTTGTTACTCCCAAATGCTTACTGTCTAAATCCAAAGAAGCAACTGATTAAATATGGCCCCAATCATCCTTTTTATAGGGTCAACCCTCAAATTAAGAATGCGTAATTTTTTCCATGAATGCATTTTTCAATTTTTTTGTTGTTTTTGTTTTTGTTTGTTCAACAAATTGTATCGCAAGCTTGGAAATTTATGGACTTCAACCACAGATTGTGTTCAAGTCTATGAAGTGTGAAATGGGTAAATTCTGGTCAAAAATAAACTTTAATTAAAACGTTTATATCCCAATTTTAGCAATAATGAAATGAAAACAATCATAATATGGGCTTAAGGGTACTCTGAAAGTAGTCAGGTATAAACAGTACTAATTTGTTACCCTTCTTTATTGTATCCATATTTCACTCAGAATGCAACAAGCGCAGTATCCCAAGTATAAAATTGGACTAATTTGTATTTTGGGGGGGAAACTTCAATGTGTTGAAGGAAATTGCATATGTTAGCATTGTTTCTCTGTTAGTTCGCAGAGGGCTATATCAGTTTTTTATAACCTGAAGTGCTCCTTAGTATGTCTTGTTGATTCAGTGGCTGCATTTAGATTTACAGTAGTGATAAATATTGGTTTAGCATTACATGAATGAACCTCAGGCCTATCAGCACCTCTCATACTTCTTTTCTTCTGGCGAAGCTGCAAAGTGGAGCTCAGAAATCTCACTTCCATTTTACCTAACCTATTTATTTATTTATTTATTTATTATTACATTTATATCCCACTTTTATTTGTCTAAAGAACCCAAGATAGCATACATAATCCTCCTCTCCTTTTTATCCTCACAACAACGACCCTGTGAGGTAGGTTGGGCTGAGAGTCTGTGTCTGACCCTAAGTCACCCAGTGGGTTTCCATAGCTGAGTGGGGACTAGAATCCAGATCTCTCAACTCCCAGTCCAACACTTTAGCCACTACACCACACTGGCTCTGTGCCTGGACATAACTGTGGTTAGTCTTAACTATGGTTTACTGAAACAAACCAGCTTCAAACTATGGTTTATAAAGTTGGCTTGTTTCAATAACCGTAGTCAACTTTAACTGTTGTTTATTGTTGTACACCATCTTGGGCATACAACAATAAATCATATTTAAATAATAAATAAATAAATAAAAATATTAACCACAGTTTAGGATATGGATGTAATTCTAAACTGTAGGTAATCAAAATCAGAAGTAAAAGCTTCAGATCTTTTCATGGCCACACTGGAGGAGGAAAGTGAAAGGAGAAGTGCATAAGACTGAGGCTCATTTGCATACTGATAAACCATAGTTTATCATTACATATAAATGCAATCAGTGGCTCCTTTATATCAACATGCTCTTTTGTGCTTGGAATATTGAACTTGCAATTTCTAAGCTGTACGGCTTTTGCCCAATAATGTGCTGGTTATGGAAAAAACTATAAAAGGTTATTAGGACAACAGAAAATCATTTAGATAATTGACAACACAAAGGCTCATGAGATTAGGTTGTTGAATACATTGTGTAGTAGGATCAAGTATGAGGGCTCTAAAGCTATCCTCACTTTAGTATTTCTCCACTTAATCTTGTGCTAGGCCAAATATGCCTCTCTACCTTTGCAGCCCCCTTCTCTAGCTCTGAAAATTGTGGAGGCGGGGAGGTTATATTTGACACTTCGGGGAGGTATGGTGGAGAAATAAATAGATGTGACTTGGAAAGGATTGAGCCCCTGTCTCCATGATTTTTAATGGAAAATACATTGAATTATACACACATATGACCCTCACAATAGACAGAATGTAAGGGTGTGCCTGTTTTAAAGCAGAGGGTATGCTTTTCAGACAAGCTTGAGTCTCAGAACCTCTTGTTTTAGAAATGAATCACTGCTAATATATACATGGATTCAGGTATCTAAAATTGAAAACAAGACATCAGGTGCAAAGATATTCCTTTTAAAGAAATATGCTACAATATTCAAAGATTCTTCCATCTTATCACTTCATATGCCCTGTCACTGTATCCTGGTTCTTGGGTTAAATCCTGAATTTATGGCACATTTCTTACTAGACAATATATTATTACCGTATAATATTTTTGAGAAGATGGTCCTGTAAAACAACACGCTAAGCCATGGTGGTTAAGTGTTTTGAGGTAACCAAGATGGCTTAGCATGTCATGTGAATGGCATTTTTCCTTAACATAGTGGCTACATAACCACAGTTTAACCACTTGCTGCAAAAGGGTGAGCGACCTAACCATGGCTTAGTGTACTGTCAGAACAGGCCCCTATGTTTGCATTCATCAGCCATTCATTTTGTGCAAACTTGTTACAAAATAATTAGCTTTCTGAATGGTCAGTCTTTATTTTAATTTCAGTTCCAGCCCTTACTCATTCACAGTTCAGCTTGCTACACAGGTGAGCTTCCATATTTCAAATACCTTCAGCATAATTGTCATTTAGTAAAATAAAATAGTTCCATTGTTTGGTAATGCCTTTCCTAACACCTTTAAGATTAGACCACATCTCACTTTCTCCCAGTGGGCAGCATTTAAGAAGTGAGTAATGTCTGCTTGCCTTAGCCAAGCAATCCCAAATGAAGTCATTTACAGGATGACATTAGAGACTGTTAAGCGCGACATATTGTAATATGTCATTGAAAATCAGCTTCCCTTTGCACGTTTGATCAACGGCCAGATGGAAGCTTTTATCACATTTATTTAATCTGAAATATACATAGTAATTACACTGGACCTTTTGATTCAAGCCCTTATTGCCGTCTCCAGAGAAACCAGGGAATGAATCTGTTAGTGGCATCCTGGTGTAGATGCAATCTGGTAAGGCAGAATTCTGATACACCTTTTTTCCAGCAGTGTGTTGACACAAGGATTATTAGTCCTGCCAGGAAGAAAAACACAGTGAGGGGTAAGGAAATGCCATGAACCAAGAACTGCCCAGCTTTTTATTATGCATATAAAAAGCCTTTAGAAAACCAAAGATCAGCTTCAATCTTGGCATGTTCATAACCCCAATCAACATTGTTAAGAAAGTGTAGAACACTCTTCTGATACTGGAAGTATTTTACTTTTAAGACAAGAAAGAAAGAAAAGTTATGAGAATTCAGTTAAGACACGAAATTCCTTCAAATCTGCTGTAATTAAATGATGACACTACAAATTGTTTCCAAATTAGCCTTAAAACTAAAGTGCTATGTTAAACCATAGTCATAACATTAAAAATAATTCAATATCATAGTACTAGAAAGAAGACAAAAACTCCATTAAAACGTATTGGTCTTCTCAAATAATTTATCGTATCCTTTCCATTTGGGATTTTTTTGACCCAATGGAAATGAGTTCATTTTAAAGAGCAGCAGCTAGTGCCTCTAACTGAAGCTTTTCTTCTTCATTTTTTTTATTTGGAAGAGGGGGGGAAGTGGCTAGAGGGATGGCTTAAACTTCTCCTTGCATGTGGTTGCTCTGATCCATATTGGGAGCCTGCATATTTACTTGCGAGTAAAGAAAAATAGTGGTGCAACTGCACACAATATTTACATAATGTATAGTTTGAGACCCCAGAAATGTGTCACTGCAGTTTGGAGAAAAATATTTTCCCCTGTACAGTGTATGCCCTCTTGATCAGTTTGCTTTCCTCTTCCTGATTATTTCATATCTCTCTGCTATGCGTATACCCTTGCCTATGTCTTTTTTTTAATCAACAAGTGATAATTATTTTGTTGATCTCACAACTGCCTGCTTGCCTGCCTGTGAAACAGAAAGATGTCAGTAGGACTTGTGAGCACAGAAGTACACTGAGGATTATAAAGAATAATACCAGATGTAATTTGTGTGCATTACACTTTAAATGACTGCCATAATCTACAGAAGAAAACAGGATGCCAGCAAGTTAATTTTACTACAGAAATATCTTTTCATCTATTTTTTAAAAAAAGACCAGGCAATGAGTTGACCACATTAAAAGATTAAAATAGATATTTTAATGTGTAAAATTAGATCTTGAAAACATCTCCATATATTCTAAAATAGAAATGCTGTGCTATACTCTGAATGAAAAACAAAACAAAACATTCATTTGAAAGCTTTTTGAGAGAGCCTTTTAACCGAACTTTAAGGCATTTCTGGAACACTGAAAGAAAGTTAAAGGAGTCCATACAGCAAAAAGAAAAAAAAATAACAACAATGTGTATCACTCCCTATACTATTGATCACAAGTGATGACAGGATTGGGGCCAAAATGGGATCATTTATGGGGGGAAGGGAGATACCAGCATGCTCTGGGGAATCATAAGGTTTACAGAAGTAGAAAAAACAACACACACATACACAATGTTTTTTTAAACACATAAAAGGGCAGTCCCCTGAGTGAGGTCTGAGGACAATTAAAGGCCATGGGTTGTTGAGTATCAGTTAAGAAATCCCCCAGAAAACTGTGAGTGTGTGGAATGGCATTTCAGCCCTTGCAGTTTATATCATCCTAGAGGAGGGTGAGGCTGGCCAGAAATCTGAACAGCAGCACTCCTGATAAGAGGGGAGGATATACTGGTCTGGTTCACATGATCACCGCAGTCCGCCATGGCTTTTTTTTAAGCCATGGTGGGTTGTGGTGTGTGCCAGTGGTAGGGTGACCATATGACAGGAAAAACCTGAATTTGTCAGGATTTTTGGTAGCAAATCTGGGAGAGGGAAAATTATGAAATTTCACAAAAAAATTGGATTTTCCCCATCCTCCTAGCCAAAGGACAGCTCTACTTTAATGAGAATTAACAAAAATGCTTATAGCTCCGCCATTTTTTTTAAAAGAGATGAAACTTGGCTCCATGATAGCTTTAAGGAAAAGCTTTAGCCATGCCAAATTTGAAGCAGATTCGTTCATCCGTTGTTTTTTAGGATTTTTATTTTAAGTTTGAGGTTTTAAAACACATTTTTTAAAAAAAAAAACAGTAATTTTTAAAGGTAAAGAGATGAAATTTGGCACCATGATAGTTTTCGGATAGAGCTTTAGACTTGCCAAGTTTGAAGCAAATCTGTTCATCCACTGATTTCTAGGGATTTTTTTAAAAAGTTTGAGGTTTTAAAATATATATTTTAAAAAAACACACTGTAATTTTTAAAGATAAATAAATGAATCCCGGCACCATGATAGATCTCAGATAGGGTTTTATCCTTGCCAAGTTTGAAGCAGATCTGTTCATCCATTGAGTTTTAGGAATTTTGTAAAGTTTGAGATTTTAAAATTATTTTTTTTTAAAACCGCTGGAGCCATATCCTTCAAACTCAGGTTGTCAAACCTCCTCTTTAGGGTATTGCACCTTGAGAATTTCCAGCCCTTGGCATCAAAGGAATCTCAAGTTTTTAGCTAAGAAGTGCTGGGTAAGCAGGGCACCTTTCCTGTTGCACATGGAGCTCAGCAGAGGCGAGGCGTCCACAGATCAAAATGTGGGAAAGGAGAAGTCAGTCAAAGCAGCCCACAAGGCAAAACAGAACAGCCAGAGGCCTTTTTCTCAGAGTTCCACATCATGGGCGATGAAGGGTCATCCTTAGAGAAAAACTCTCATGACCGACAGTGAGGTGACAGACAAGAGAGAGGCTCTCGTCTTTGCTGATGTCCTGTTGATGCTGATGTTGGAACCTGGCATGTTTTTATTTTGCTTTGCTACCTCTTCCCTTCCATTTCACTTTGTTCACTTGTGAGCTAGGCTCTGTCAGCACTGCTGGCATGCAATGCAGAATGTTTGAAGTGTGTGTCAGAGAAAAATAGATAGGTTTGTGGCTTGGGCTGGCTGGCATATCTCTTAGAGACAGAGTTAGACTGAAGACACAACTCAGAGATAGCTGTAGCTGAGCCCTGAGAGGCTGGCATGCCACACAGAGCCTTTTAAGAGCGTCTCAGAATCAAGTGTTGGTGCAGACAGAGGTGGCTGGCGGCGGAGTTTTTTTAAAAAACAAGAGTCACCAGATGTGACCAAGCTATAAGCTGGCACCCTACCCCCAGCCACAGGGTACAAGTGCACAGCCTGGCTGGACTGTTGGGAGACTTTGGCAGAGAGGGGGGGATTGTTGGAAGTTGGAAGCTGGAGACGTTGGCTGGCTGGCATAAGGCAGAGAGAGGCTGAAGGCAACCCAGATTCACGTGTAATTTGGCCCTGAGAGGCTGGCTTGCCACCCAGAGTGTTTTAAGAGTGCATCAGAGTCAAGCAGGTGTGCAGGAGGAGAGGGGTGGAGTGGCTAGTGGCAGAGTTTTTTAAAGTAAGGGTCACCAGACATGACCAAACAATAAGCAATACCCCTGGCCACAAGTGTGCAACCTGGCTGGACCATCAGGAGAATTTGGCAGAGAAAAAGGGAGAGAGAGAGAGAGAGAGAGAGAGAGAGATTGAGGCTGGAGGCTTTGGTTTGGCTGCAATAATTTAGAGAGAGAGTCAACAGAGGCTGCACAGACAACCCAGAGACACCTCTTGTAACTTAGCCCTACAGTGCTGGCAGGCAACGCAAGGCATTAGAAAGAGGATCTCAGAGTCGTGTGTGCAGGAAGTAGATAGGAGTTCAAAATCTGGATGTGAGAAGTGGTGTCAATGTGCAAGCCTTGAGAAGCTAATGTATATAAGTGAGAAGTGTGAATGGGCGAAGTAGTGTCTTCCACCCATAACAACCACCCTAATGTTAGAGGAGAGAAACTTGTGACAACCATACACAAGGTTAAAAAAAATGAAATTTAAAAATAAAAAAGCCAGCCAACTGGCAGCAAGCCCTGTTAAAAGCAGCAGCAGTTTGCAACGGAGTGAGGATACAGTCAGAAAATATATTTGAGGGAAGGGGAGAATGTGTCACACAGAGTATAGCAAAAGCTTCAAAGTATAGCAAAACCTACAAAAGTAGGAGTAAGTGAAGTTAATTTCATATACGTTGTTCTTTATTTCAGTGATTTTAACATTAAGATGTTATATAGAACAGACTTGTCTTAATTGTGTGCTGTAAAATCAGATATGTGACCAAGGCTATGTTCAGGTGGGCACAACCCCTTGGTGCTAGACACACCCCCTGGGGCCAGACAGGTTGGTGGGCATGCCCCCTTGGGAGCCGATCATATTGTCCTCCTTTTTCTTTTCCAAAATATGGTCACCCTAGCCAGTGGCCATTCTGAATATTCAGTCCCCAGCAGGGGGGTTGCCATGGTTTATCTATTTCACTCTCATACAACCCCTACCACCCAGTTTCAGATGACACAACAGGGCAACCTCTTGCCAGGGGCTGAATATTCGTAACGGCTACCAGCAGATGTTACAACCCACCATGGCTTAAATAATGCATGCAAACCCAATCACTGTAGCATTGTGTTGCAGGTTCCACTGGTGGGACACAAATTTTAGTTTCTCCTTCACAGAGAGTGGGCTGACCCTGTTATTTAGCAGGTGTTCAGCAAGGAGAGCAAGAGGAGTTTGTGCACAACAGCAGCGGTGGTGCCAGCGGGTGGCAGTGGCAGGGACTCCTGTGACCTCCGCCTGCCACCATTTTGTGCAAAAAGTTCCCGAGTTTTGGGAACTATCACACCGCTCAGCTCACAAGTGCAAGTTGAGCAACATTTCCCAGTGACAGACAACCCTAATGGGAGTTGAAGAAAGAGGGAGATGAACAATCAGATGCTTATAGTAAACGGCTAAACATCGTTGACTTGCTAACCTATTTATACATAGAGATGGTGAAAAAATTGTTTCAGTTCAGTTAAGAATTTGCCAAAATTTGCAAAGTTCTCTATATTTGGGACAAAACAAACTTAAGATTTTTTAAAAAATGTGGAAGAAATTGAAACAGTCAGATTTCTCTATGCAGGCCAAGGCTTTGAGTGCTTTGCTCTTAAAAGTCTGGGTTTCACTCTCTGTGTGTATAAATATGTTAGTGCTTAATTGGGATGGCCACCTCTTTTTTCTAGCAGATTTCTCAGCTTTAACAGCTATATGGCAGGCAGATACATCATGGTCCTCTCCATGTTGGGAATAACTGTGTCTGTTGAACTTAGTTGAGGAGGATGGGTGGGAATTTCATTTCAGTCCATTTTTTGATGAGAACTTACCCAAATTTGCATAGTCCTTCATATTCAACAGTCAATTAACTTGAGATTTAAAAAAATGAATGTGGGCGAAAGTGAAACTGACAAGTTCCCCCATCCCTATTTATAAACCCATGACAAATGAATAAAATATATTTGGGCTTTTCAAACATTCCTTATGAGTACTCACAAAAACAAATGGGCCTTTGATGGCTTGAAAGAAATTATTTCAAGCTGCATTTGTCATCTTGTTGATCTTGCTCCCTGCTTGACAAACCAAGGAAGGAGTATCTGTCAGTAGAAGGCAGGGATGTCAATCACAGGGTTCGTCGGATTTCCTCGGTGCCCCAGCTCAGTTTGTATTTGCGAGTCCAGCCGCAGGCTTTTTTCGAAATCCAGGGACTTTTTTTGACTTTTTTCTTCTTCTTCCCATATATAGCAATTTGCACAAGTTGCCACTGTACTTTGCATAATTTGCTCAAATTGCAGCTGCTGTTTGCACAAATTATGGGAATGTCTTTTCCTGCCAGCGCCAGCTTTCAGGGAGATGAGCCAAAGTCTGTGGGGTTGAGCTGCTGAAAGCTCAGCAAACTCCACCCCCCTGGCCGATTTCTCCCAGCATCCCTAGTGGGAGACCAGCCCCTTCCCTAATATTTCACCCCTGCTTTCCCTTTTTGTCATCTGACAGCAAACAGCACCCAGAATATCTTTTCCTGGTAGGGACAATGAGGATTGACTACAGGGTCCTTGATCCCTGACAGTAAATAGTGTGTCACTTGCTGCTGGAGAAGAGGCCCATAGACTTCTCTGGAACCCTCTTCAACCTGCTCTGTCCTTCCCCATATTAAGTCCCCCACCCTTGAAGAAGGGGAATGGGTACAGGCAAGAGGCGTGCCTGCTTAAGGGAGCTGTGCCTGAGCCAAAGTGCTCCCCTTTTCACATTCCCCTGCTTTGAATAATTGCCCCATCCCTAATAGCAAGGACTAAACAAATAATGCATTTGTAAAGGAACGTATCACAAACGACTGGCATTTAAGTTAAATGGGAAGGGTTTTATTATAACCCTTCCCATTGAAGTACCCTTGGCAAAAGGCATAGCCAACCAGTGAAGATAATCTCCTGAAGCTACAGCAAGAAGTTGCCATTCACCCGGCAAGCATTTATAGTTGTGAGGCAGGTTCTCTATTGAAGGCTCCTGCAACTACAGTTCTGCTGTGATTTGACCACAAGGGCATTGGTTCCATTCAAGGGTTGCTCCAGTTTTATGAGGTGTTCAGCCGTCCTCAGCTAAGCTGAGATGGCTTTTCCGGACACACCTTTCTATAATTGCCTTATTGCTGATATCTTTCCACATCCACCCTTGTCCTTCTGCCACAGGAAATGCTCATCCTGCAAGAAACAAAGGACACAATCTCAATACCAGGTCAGACTCTTTGCCCGTCCGTTAGGCCTTTTTACATGTTCCTTGTGTGGTGCAAGGGTCAGTGAGGGTGCGCATTGAGCCCTGCCCCAAAGTTGGGTCCCTCCTCTCCCCCCCCCCCCTGCCATCACCTGCTTCTATGTAAGTTTTGAAGCAGAGGGACCTGCTGTATTTGTGAAGGTTCCTGCGTGATTTAGAACCCTGCTCTCTGCTGCAGACATTATGCTGAAGTCAGTGATGCCAGGGGTGGAAGTAGTGGCATGACTTTGGAAGTGAGGAAAGACATGCAGCCCCGCAGCCTCTTTCACCATGGATGGGCTGTTTATATGAGTAATGTGTGAATAGGGCTTGTGTCTACTTTGACTGGCAGCAGCTCTCTAGGGTTTTGGGCAGAGTTCTTTGATCACCTGCTCTCTAAGCCTTTTCTGAGTGATGGTACCAGGAATCGAACCTGGGGCCTTATGCATGCAAAGCATGTGCTTCATCACTGACCTATGGTCTCTCCCTGGATACTTACTCATTGTGTTGTTATTGTACAACTGGAAGCATAGAAAAGGCTTCCAACACTTGGAATTGAGCATGATATAAATCTGAAAATATAAAAAAAATAAATTGTTAGGTAAGGTTTTTTTTTTCCAGTAGCAGATGAAATTCCTTATTTACCCATGGGGAATGCAGATCATAAAAAATAATATATGGATCCAAATCACTGGAAATAGCCCTTTGCCTAGAGTGATGGTTATGCTGCTGAGGGCACATTTTGAAGGGACCAAGCATCAGGACCTGCTCATTCAGCCATTGAGCAAAACGTCTTCACAGTCATTTCACTAGAAAAGCCTACTCCTAAAAAGGAGCTGATTGAAAGCTGCATGGAGATTGTGCTCTGTTATGAACCAGATTTGAATTTAACATGGAGGACTGTTTCCTTTTTTTCCCTTCTATGCCCAAATCAAAGAACCACAACGCCCCATTATTATATAGTATACAGAAGCTATTATACAGTAAATAATGGTCAGAAACTTCAGAATATACTCTTCTGGGATCCTTCTAAAAACCTTTGCTTTTCTGCCTTTCTAGGAAATACTTAGAAGCATTTTAAGGGAGAAACTGGGGTTTCAATTACTGAGCCTGCAATTTAAACACACTAGTAGATAAACCATGAACATTTCAAGGAGGCTGAGATATAGTTAACATGACCTATTTTATATATTTTATTTATTTATTTTATTTATTTTATTCCATTTATATGCCGCCTCATAGCTGAAGCTCTCTGGGCGGTTTACAAAAATTTGAAATTAAAAATCAGTTTATTTCTTTTGGTGGTGTTATATGCATTCAACTGGTCTCTCAAATGCTTCCAGTACATGTTTTAAGACCGAAATGAAAGTATTTTGGTCAGACCCATTTTTCACAACTTTTCCAGACATATTTTGAGTCATGAGCTGGGGTTGTGAATGTTGCACTCAGATCACTGTATACACAAATACACCCTCCAGAACTCCCTCCCCACCAAAAATAATTCATGTTTCTTTCTTTCAATCCATCTCTCCCTCAGACCATCACATAATTTGGTATGAAATGAATCAACACTGCATTGGAGAGGTTGTCATTAAAAAAAACCCATTTGCACATGCATATGAATGCATGAAACAAATTACAGATGCTGATTGCATTCATTCTAAGTGAAAGGGGGAGGGAGAGAAACACAACCTCATTGCCTTGACAATTCTTTTTTTCCTCCCTTCCACCCCCACACAATGGGCAAACAAATTTTCCACTCCCTTTGGAGTCTCTCCTGAACAACTACTGGTCTTGGTCTATATTCTATGTTCTTAGCTTAGATATCCTCTTCCTTATTATGTGCCACCCACTTTGGTGCATATTTCCTCTAGATATTAATGTAGTTTTGAAAAGGCCTGTGTTTGTTGAACTGAAAAGCTCCCCTTGATTTTCAGTAACAGTTCCTGAAGCATTTAGCCAGAAACACTAATTATATAAGATAATAGATAGCTGAAAGTAAATTCAGTACTGTAATTCACTCAAGGGATTATGCTTCTGTCGAGAAACTGCAGCAAGATAGTGTATGGCTCTGCATGTATAATATATGTCTTTTTATATTTAATGCTTTAACATTAAGGAGAGCTTCCTGGTTTGCCATATTTTATGTAAAGATGTTTTTTTCACCTTGAGATGACAAAACCTCAATATACCAGACCATCAGTGCAGATTTCTGAGAGTAACTTATTTGTCTTACTGAAAACATATTAAATCTTCAATTTTAAAACCCCTGCATTATATATGTTTATTATGTCATCATATATCTAAAGGACAGATGGGAACTTCTGTATCTTGGTAATATTGAATTTCTGATACGCATATCCAGAAAATCTAATATGCCCAGGGATGGCGAGACCAACCTGCCTCAACTAAGGACTTGCTTGTGTGTGCCTCCTTCTGTGTGCAGGTGTGGGGAGAGAGAGGGAGGGGGAGAGGAGCACCTTTGCTGGCCTACCTTTGAGCAAGAGGAACATATTTGCAGCCCAAGTTGCTTCTGTTCCAACATGCAAAGAGGATCAGCATCCCCGCTGCTGCTGAGAAGCTATACAGAAGATTGCTCAGGCATCAGACAATGAGGGCCAAAGCACACATTACTTTAAAGACATTTTCTTTAATGGAGCACTATTTAGCAATATAAAATGCAGGCATGGGAAAAAAAGGGTTTAAGAGCATCATCACACGGGAAAATCGTGTTTCCTTACCATCTCTTATCTCTTATCTGCTTGTGTGTTTGTCCCTCATTACTTCCTCTTTCAAAAGAGGAAGTAAACAATGTGCACGTGACCCATTCAGTGGGCCATTTTGATCATGCTGCTTTTCCTGCACACAACAGGAGATAGCAGCAACTGCTGTCTTAAAAAATAAGTTTTTTTTGTCTCACAAAGAAGGCTTGAAGAGGTGGGAGGCGTGAGAGGGACCTGCAAAAATCCAGCAAAGAGCGTGCAATAAAACGCTTGTTTGATGATGCCCTAAGTCCCCCTACTCCCCACACTAGATTCCCTATCTGGATTGTGAGGCCCTGTACTTGCTCTCGACTTAAAAAGAAAAGTACTGTTTGCTTTGGGTATGAGGCAAGGTCTATTTTCCTTCCTGTTGCCCCCAGACCAAAAGATGTTCAACATACAGGCTCCTGATAGTGGCTCAAAATTAATTCTCTTCTCCACTGAACCACCATTGTTGATGTGGTGTAATTTGGAAGGGGGAAAAGATAATTGGTTCTACCACCTTGTGACTCCCTCTCAGCTCTAACAGTAGCATTGTGGGAATAGGGGGATCAGGGTGGGGAATGTAGAGAGGATTCCTTTCACTCCACCTCCACATTATACTATCAGTGGCATATCAGATGAAGCTCCACTTCTGATGCTTTTTGCCACCACTATGTGAAAAGAACTGGCCTCCACCCCTTGCTTATTCCTATCTTTACTTACCTTTGGCCATGTTATAAGAAGCATTTTGCCAGGCTTTTATATCCGCCAGCTTCTTAACTATAAGTGTAGTGATTCTCTTGATAAATTCTAGCTATGTTTCCAGCAAACTAAGCAAATTAAACTTGATATCTTTATTTAGCTTGATCAAAAATAAAGGCTCTATACTAGTGGCATGGCTCAGATATAACAATGTTGGTCTGACAAATCCTAACCCTTAATTTTTAAAGATTGTAATGATACATGTACATAAGCTTGATTAGATTCACTGGGGATTTAATAATAAATACGTATAAAAACCTTGTAATCTGAAATCCTTTAACATTCATTTTTTAGAGTGTATATGAAAATCTGTTGCCATACAGAGACTGCAATCTTATATACACTTACATAGGAGTAAATACCATTAAACACAGTGGGGCCTATGTCCAAGTACATATTATGCAAGCATGTACAATTGCAGTTAATCAGGCCAATGTGTACAATTTGATATATTCTTTGTGTGAAACTGAATAATGCTAGATATTTTGCGGACATGATAGCAATGTAAGGAAAGGTGCAAAGAACAAATAAAAATATAGGTATAATTACAGATTGACAAATAATTGATTGAAAGTCTCTCACTTGATGAGCAGCTAAGGAATCCCTGTGATCCAGATTTAGTTAAACACCCTACCACCTTATCTGCTACACAGCTCTAGGAAGGCACCATCTCAGAGAGGAAGAGAGAGAGAGAGAGAGAGAGAAAGAGAGTCTTTCCTTCATTTGGGGTTTTCCCCGCCCCCTAGTATTTTCAGAAAATAGAGTGTGTGTGTTTTAGTGCTGGGGTTTGTTTTGTTTTTTTGTAGAAATTATTTTTAAAAAATCTTCTCTCCTTTTCACTGCAGATTTGTCTTCTATGATCTGTTATCCAAATTCTTTTGGCAGAGAACACAAATAGTGTAGATCTCCTAAATATGAAATGTCCATAGATCACATGTGAACCTATTATCACCATTGGTCGTATTTTCATGCTCATGATAGCTTAAACAAGCCACAGTGACTTGTTTAAGCTGTGGCAAATGCTGGTGCATACAAGGCATCATTTGCCTATTTACCCACCCAGAGTCCCAACCCAAGTAGCATGGCTTGTTTTAGAGGGAAACAATCCTCAAATAACCCAACAACAGGGCAGGGCAGGTAATTAGGCAATTGGCACCACAGCTTAAACAAACCACCATGGTGGTGATCGTGCAAACCAGGTCAGTGTGAGCATGTTAATAACAACACATTTAATCTTGGCGAAGTTGCAGTTAATTTGTAGCTGAGGCATTTTTCATGTAAAAAAGAAATAAATTCTAGCATAATCTTTATCTCCTCCTTATACTTATTTTGATGAACTGACACTTGAAGGTTACCAGTTTATTGATCAGAACCCCTAAGCCTTAGGGTCTAAGAAGTAAGTTATCCCAAAGTGGAGCTGTATTTTGTGGCTGACTTTTTCTGCATGGAAAAAGGCTCCTAAACGATAAATGGACAATGTGACAAGTTTAAATCCTGTGGTGTTCCTAATGTTCAGAGCACAGAACATAAAACAAAAGATCTAGTAGATTATTACACCATTTGAATTTACTCACTTCAGAATTAATCAGATAAGTGCTTTCAATTCACAAACTAACACTTGAGAATGAATGATGTCCTTTAAGGATGCATTTACATTTATCTGACCGAATTCATGCAGACTCAGCCATCTGCAGAAAAACTTGCTCCACTACACTTTATCTCTCACTCTCTCCCTTTTTTTCCCAGAGTGCAAAAGGATAGGGATGACAAAAGGAGGATATATAAGGGGTCCCCACTGAGATTTAGCCCTATAAAATATGTATTATGCAGACACTATTCTGCTGATTCTATCTGATCCCCAATTCTCAATTCCTTGTTTTTGCTTCTATAAATAGCTACGGCCAGATTTTCAGTTGTAAAGTGATGAGGACAAAACCAGGAACGTTTCCCATTTAATAACTTCTTCCAGAGATATCCCCCCCTTCATACTGTGACATCTTCAGGACTTTAACAATCCGGGAATACAAGCAGTGCTGTATTACTGATAAGATAGTTGGGAATGGAGTGGGGGGAATAACTCCTCCAAATATTTTAAAAAGACCTTATTTCCCTCAACCCACCCACCCCCCAAAAAACCAAGTGTTTTAAACTTCATCATCTGGATATTGTGTCATTTCATAGCGGACAGAATAATCTGTTGTATTGTCATTTTTTTTCCCCCTAGACACCAATGGTTACGCTGAACAGACTGGACCGGACCATGCCCTTATAGGAGGGATAGTGGCTGTAGTTGTCTTTGTCACGCTATGTTCTATAATTCTGCTTGGTCGATATCTGGCAAGACATAAAGGTAGGCTAGATTTAATCAAAGTGCAGTTACCTTTTGTGGCAATATTTCCTAGTGCAACCATTCCTCACCCCCATCGTTTCTTGGCCCCAGGAAAACTCAGCTCAGATGGTTCAGCATCAGGGTTGTTGTTTTTTATAAGTGAGGTCCTGATTTTTACCCAATTTTACAGTTGGATTAACTGTGGCAAAATAATGTCTAGCAATTTGCCCAAGGTCACAGAGGGAGTCAATGATTCAGGGAATTAGACAAGTGAAAAGACAGTCGGCACATTGGACTGTGCCATGCAGCAGATGCCCATGCTTTTAAAAAAAAATTCACAAGTTTGAAAATAGATAAACATATGAGAGGCAATCATAAACTGTTGGTCTCAAAAAAGCAATTTTTAAAAAAAACAATGACTGGAAAAATACTGAATTCTGAAGTTCTAACAGTTTTTAATATTTCCAAAAACAGTACTGCCAATGGCAGAGATCTGCAAATTAATGACTGGTTTTAATAGTCATTAAAACTAGCCAGCTGTCATGTTTTATATATTTTATATATTTATCAACATAAACATTTAACCTGTGAGTCATTCCATAGCGGATGACACTCTTCTTCCCCACCCCTTATCATCTTTCAAATGTTTAGGTCTATTCTTTTTGTATACATACGTTTTATATAAACTCAAATATTAAACAACATTTGCATTGTTGTTTTCTGATACCAACCTCAATATGTGGGGAAATGTGGATTTTGGCTTCTAAGATACCTACTTTAATTTTCTGTCTCAGATTGTTACTTCTAAATTTAAGGAAGAAATTTGCAGTAAGCTCCATTGAAATCAGTGGTACTTCTGAATGCATAGGTTCAACCAGTAAAACACTATGGGCCTGTTTGCACGTCACGACAAACTACCGTGGATTAATTTGCCTGCAGGACTTCATGATGTGTGCCAGCCACCTTTTTGTATATGTAGGCCACATACATTAACACTTAATAGCCAGCACCCATTTCCCCGAACTAGAAATTTTAGTAACAGTGATTAATTCAAGACACTTGGTGTAAATTGTCACAGAGTAGAAGGTTAGCTAAGTCAGTGCATACAGCTGATTTGGCAGTGATGCCCCACTCCTTGGGCTTATTATCCTAGGCATGAAGGGATAATAGGGGAAAACCTCATTAAAGAAAAGGCGGATATAACAACTTTCTGATTTTGAGCTAATCTGACACAAAAAATAAAAGCCTTGTTATCACTTCATTCACTTGCCAGAGGGTGAGTAAGCATTATCAAAGCCTGACCAATGAGCATGGAGTCTCATTCCAGATTATTTAGGAACAAATCAGGCAGCCACATCTATCTGTGCATATGAAGCAGGGAGTGTGGGGTCTCCTTATTACATGAAGAGGAACACAAAGGGTGATGAGAATAAACTCTTTTCCCCTTTCAGCTCCCTTTCCTCACTGTGCTCTGTTGCTTTAAGTATACTGTACCTAAAAAATGGAGGTTGCCTACCTGCAACTATAGTTCTTCGAGTGATCATCTGTGCATTCACACACATGGGCTCTGTGCCTGCGTGGAGCTGCTTTTCAGGAAACTTCTAAAGCTGAGGAACACATTTTGGCAGGAACTCCATGTCCCAGTGTGTTCCGCCTGTCCCCTCAATTCCTGAGACTGTCTTGCTGGCCTCTACTCCACGGAAACAAAATCTCTTTCGATATCGATATCCTAATGACATCTACACCAAAGAGGAGATGGTGGGTAGATTGTGTGAATGTACAGATGACCACTCAAAGAACTACAGTTAGGGTAAGCAACCTGCCTTTCTCCTTCGTGGTCTCTGTGCACTGACAAGCTAACTTACCAGTGGAGGGTAGGTGAACACGATGTCCCCTTAAAGAATTGACAATATAATTGCACAACCAAAGTTAAAATCACTCCCTCGAGTATCAAATCTATAATGAGTTATGAAAGTCTACGGTTTTGACTATGTAACTGCACAGCATAAATCTGGAATTGACACCCCCCCCCTTCCAAAAGCTATCGATGTCGAGAGTGCTCACGTTGAATGTGCCTTTACTGGCTCTTGCAGCTCAAGTCCTGCAAGTTGATGTGCTAGTTTAATGGTATGAGCAATCCATGATGCAAACCTCTGTGTCGAGACTTGCAATCTCTAGTTAGGTCCCCCGTAGCAAATGAAGAGATGCTGAGTCTTACCAAAACAAACGGCAGTCCTGTCTTTGTAAAAAGCCAATGCTTGGCGAACATCAAGAGTATGTAGTGTTTTTTTTTCCTAAGGGAGATGATGGAGAAGGAAACAAGGTAGATAGGAATATGTCCTGATTGACTTGGAAGTTTGATATAATTTTCAGTACAAAGCCTGGATCTGGATGAAGGACCACCTTATTGCTATGAAAGGCCAAAAAAGGTGGATCAATTCTGAGCTCATAGAGCTCACTAGATCTCTTTGCCATCGTGATGGCTATCAGAAAGGCCACTTTCCAAGTTAAGAGTGTGAGATCAACCAATGCTAACAGTTTGAAGGGCTTTGAGAGTAAGGTTTCAAGACTACCAACAAAGTCCGTTGCAGAATTATGCTTCTAAATTGTGGAGCATGGCGTACTAGCAGGTGACTAAAGACAGAAAACCCATTTTAGGCAGCCGATTAGCCGAGATTGCCGCCATATACACCCTAATAGATCTCAACTTCAATCCTCATTGAAAAAGTGTATTAAGGAAAGATAATACACTGATCACTGAATCTGCATATGGATCAATTTTCTGAAGGTATGCAAATTTAAGAAAACTTTCTCACTTCGATGCATAAGCCTTTCTGGTTGATGGCTTCTGAGAAGCTATGAGGATTGACTTTAGGTCCTCGGAAAGATCTAATGATTCAGGTAAATCCTCCATGCCGCGAGTCATGTTTTGAAGTCTGGGTGATGGATAGTGTCCCCTTGCCTGGTTTGGAGGTCGTCAACAATGGTAGCCAAAAGTAGTTGCCCCTTGCTAGTTTTAGGAGGGGGACACACCAAGGTTGCCTCAGCCACCAGGGAGTTGTTGTTATTATTATTATTATTTATTTATTTATTTATTTATTACACTTATATACCGCCCCATAGCCAAAGCTCTCTGGGCGGTTTACAAAAATTAGAAAGATTGAGCATTAAAAAGACAATATACAAAATTTAAAACCATAAACATAAAACAGCTATCATTAAAACACTTTAAAACATTTTAACTGTTAAGCCTGGCCATAATGTCAATCAAACCTCAATTTGAGCTGTTAAAATGCCTGGGAGAAAAGAAAAGTTTTGACCTTACACCAAAAAGATAACAGTGTTGGCGCCAGGTGGGCCTCTTCGGGGAGATCATTCCATAATCATTCCACCACAGAGAAGTTATGAGTTATGAGTATGCAGTTCGATTGATCTGCTTGATCTTTTGTAATACCCATGGGATCAGTGGAATTGGAGGAAACAGATAGCATAGGTTGTCCCACCATGGTATCTGGAATGCATCCCCAAGAGATGCTAGATCTTTCCCCCCTCTGGAGCACTATCTGCGGCATACTGCATTGTTCGCCTTAGCAAATAGATCCATGGTTGGGACTCCCCAGCACTTGAAGAGGTGTCGAATGATGGTGTCGTCCAACTTCCACTCGCGCAATGTCAGGAAGTTCCGACTGAGAGAGTCCGCCAAGGTGTTGCTTTGTTCTGGTATGTGAAGAGCTGACTGGACAATTCCATGATGGATGCACCAACTCAGAATCTTGATAGTATTTTTGACAAGGAGAGAGGAGTGTGTGTCCCCTTGCTTGTTTAGGTGCCATAGAACTGCAGTGTTGTCTGTTAATACTTGGACATTGTTGTTGAGCAAATGGTCCGTGAATGTTAACAGTGCTTTTTGCACTGTTAGCATCTCCAACATGTTGATACGAAGACCACTCTTGGTATTGTTCCATCTTCTCTGCATTTTTAAGTGGCCACAGTGAGTTCCCCAACCAAGCTGAGAGGCATCCATAGTCAGAACTCGAACAGGAAGTTGCTGAATAAACAGCATCACATGAACCAGATTCTCCTAAGTCCATTCACCACAGGAGAGAGGTAGCAATGGTGTCCAATATGTTGAGTCAGTGTCTCTTTGCATTGGCAGAATGGGGAAAATGTCGGAGAAACCAATTTTGTAGGGTTCTCATATGGAGCCTCCCCCAAGCTACCACTGAGACCATAGCCGCCATATGGCCTAACACGTGCTGTATATAGAAGGCACTGGTTGTCTGAGATGTGGTAAGCTTTTTGGCTAAGTTTGTTAGTGTCAATGCTCGATCCTGAGGTAAGTATGCCCTTGCTACCTTGGCATCGAGAATCATGCCAATGAATGTAATGGTCTGGGTTGGCTCCATTTTGGACTTCTCAATGTTGATGTATAGTCCCAGGGGATGGAGGGTATTCTTCCCCAGTGTCACTCAGATTAGACTGTTTTGGGAGGTTGCCACTATCAGCCAGTCGTCCAGATAGGGATACACTTCTACGCCCTGCTTACTGAGATGAGCGCAGACCACAGCAGCACACTTTGTAAACACCCTTGGTGTCATTAAGAGGCCGAACGGAAGAACTTGAAACTGGAACATGTCAGCGCCGTTGATGAATCTGGGGAACTAACAACGTGATGGATCTATACTGATATGGAAGTAGACGTCTTTAAGATCTATTGACACAAACCACACTCCCTGATGGAGGAGGGGCATGATAGTGGACAAAGCCGTCATCTGGATTTTTGTTTTGTTTTGATGAACTTGTTCAATTATCTCAGATCTAGAATTGAACAAAATCCTTCATCTTGTTTCGGGACCGTGAAGTAATTTAAAAAAATGTTTGTTGTTTGAGGGGGCTGAACCACCTGAATGGCACCCTTCAGCAACAAGAAGTCTGTTTCCTGAGTGAATATTTCTGATGGTGATGTTACTCGAACAGTTCCAACGGTGTAGTTGAACTGGACAATATGTAGAAACCAGGAGTCTGTCATTATCAACTTTCGATTCCATATGTGCTGCAAGAAGATTTCCAAAAACAAGTGGTTCAGGTAACGGCGGAAGGGAATGATAGATGTAGTCAAAGCCTCCACTTAGAGGCAGTATCAGATTTTCCTCTGGGCTGTCGATAGGGACTCGACTGAGGTTGTTTTTTTTGCTGGTGCTGGTGTTAGTACTGACAATGATAACCACACTTGGTGAAGGGGCAATTCTACTCAAAGGATTGATGAAAAGGAGGTCTTCAATACTGGACCTAGCCTCCAGAGTCAATCCAGTGGAGCGTAACCAGGTATGTCTGAGAAGAGCAACAGCACCCATTATGGCCTTTGCATTGCAATCAACTTGGTGGTGTATGGTGCTAATTTGCTGATGGGACAATCTGGTGGCTTCTTCCTGGAAACCTCGGGCCAGTTCCCTCTTTTCCTCTGGGAGATAATCACATAATGATCCCATTTTCTCCCAGAGAAAAAGCTAGTATCTGGACATCATAGCTTGGTAGTTAGCTACTCGAAGACCTAAAGCAGCTGATGAATAAATCCTCCTTCCCAAGGGATCAAGATGACGGCCCTCTTTATCTGCTGGGGAAGTGTGAACTCATTGAGACTTTCCCTGAGATGATTCCACAATTATGGAATTTGGCGTAGGGTGTCTAAACAAAAAGCCAGCCTCTTTTTCCTGGACTCTGTATAACTATTCCAACCGCTTCAATGTGGGGGCCATCGAAGATGGGGCTTTCCAACATAGGCAGAAAAGGGATCAACACTGGGGTTGTTGCCTCAGTGTAAATCACATCGAACACTGGATCCTGTATTTTTTCCATAGGCTGTGGAGTCTCTATTCCTAGGGACTGAGACATGTGGAGGACCTGGTTTGTAAAGTGGACCATATCTTGTGTTGGGGATGTGCCCTCATGTGATTCCCACTGCATTGTCATGTGATGCAATCAAGGCCAAGCGAGGTCCTGTCTCGGTACCGGGTGTTCCAGGTTGAGTTGATCACACCTCGACACCAATAATGACATCAAAGGGGCTGCTTGTCCCGACTTCAGTATCAGTGAATCTAGTAAAGGCAATGGATGTGGAATCAGCTGACCTGGTGTTTTCTTAGCCCTTTCTGGAGCCAAGATACCCTTCGATGGGTCCTTCTTTCTTTTCTTCTTTCTTCTTTCTTCTCTTCCTCAGTGGAAGATTTTGGCTGTTTTGCCTTTTTGGCAATTTTTTGAGCTGCCGAGATTGCTAATGAACGGCTGGGAGTCGGGGGGATCAGAACGACCCATGGTTAGAGTCATAGATCTTATACGTTCCAGTGACAAAGCCATATTTTTAATGCTTTATCAGCATTCACCACTAGGAGGGCCTTCCTCCAAAGCAGTGCTTTAAGTCTGTCAGAACAATTACATCTAGTCTGCTTGGAAAAACTCATGCTAAACTAAACAGCATCCTCAAAGAGTCCAACAATAGTACTCCAACAAGAGCAAAGTTTGCATGACACGTCCAGCAAGGCAGTCGAAAAAGAGCTGAGGAGGCAGGCGGAAATGCGCTGGGGACATTCACAGTTGGATGATGGGGGAGGGGTTCCCACCATAAAGCATTCCTCAACTTTAGAAGTTTCCTGAACAGCACCTCCACACAGTTGCAGAGCCCATCTGTGTGATGCACAGAGACCATGAAGAGAACTTGCTTTTCACAGGTCACACAGCGCTTGAAACCCCCATAATTCAGAGTTGGGTGGACTGAGTAGAACTGAACATGAATGAGAGAGTCTTGTTCCCCACCCCTGTCCATGCTCCCCTGCTCAGGGATGTTTATTGGAAGAGCTAAATTAAGTCCCCATAGTTTAAACCCACACCTCTCCTCTTTCATCCACCATTGGGATATTGTGAAAGCTTGAAAATTAAAACTGTGCTCTTACTGCATTTTATGAATGAGTCAAGCCACTATTGGAATAGCAAAACTGTGCTTTTATGAAGGGAGAAAACAGGCAGCATTCTATCAAGCCACTGCTGTGGTATCCTGACCGCTTGGAGGGAGTTGCATTCTGTGAATAGGAAAGCAGCCGTACTGGGGAGTGGGGGAACAATAGAAAATGGTTTCCACTTTGATTTTCTCAATGGCTCCAATCTTCTTAATCGGAAAAAGACGCTATAAATTCTCAGTGGGGGTAAAGCAGGAAGTACGCTATTCTGAAGGCTTGAAACCAAGCGATTCTGGTTTTCTCAATGGGAAAAAAGATGCTACAGATTCCTTATGTAGCTTGTGAATGTGAAGTAGTGCTAAGTGGGAATAATCCTGTGTCCCAAAAAGTGGGACTGGAGTGGGAATGAGTGCCCCCAGGCCATAGCCAGGTCACAGAAATAGGCACACTCAAGTTTTGATATGGGGGGGGGGGGGCAGGGCACACTGTAATGGGACCACTGAGGAACTGTTTTTAAGAAAACAATGCACTAAAATTATTTTCTGAAAATGTGCCTTTTTCTAGAGGAATGCTGTGGGGTAACTGCGAATTGGTGATAGCATGATCTGTTGGGAATGACCCTGATGTGCTCTCCCTCCAAATTAAATTGGCCATGTAGCATTGGGCCTGAGAAAAAAATTGCCTCAAGTAATTGGGGGCAGAACAATAAGGCAGAACAGCATTTAGCTTATTTCTCTCATGCGCTTCTTTTCATGTATAAAATGACATACATGCTCCTGCTTTATACATAAATGTGTGAGGCACAGACATAAATGCATGAGGCTGCCCCGACACTTCTAGTCCCCTCCCCCCCCCCCCAATGTTAAGGTTTATTATGATGTAGGTGTTAAGGCCTCATTTTCAAATGCCTCTTAGTATTCTGCTTGCATTTTTTTTCAAGGATTCTCCACAATGTATTAAGCAGTTAGATATTGCCACCTATATCATTAGGAGAACTGTTTATGTACTTTAGGCTGACCAGATAAAATCCAGGTCAGGGCTCATGTAACTTTAACAGTTGTAGAGAAAAGGGAATTTCAGCCAGTGTCATTTGTATGCAATTAGTTCCTGGTGATATTCCCTCTTCACCACAACAGTTAAAGTTGCAGGGGCCCTGCCTTCTTTTGTATATGGTGACTCTAGTATAGTGCATGCAACTTTAACTGTTGTGATGAAGAGGGAATTTCACCAGGAACTAATTGTATACAAATGACCCTGGCTGAAATTCCCTTTTCTCTACAACTGTTAAAGTTACATGAGCCCTGACCTGGATCTTATCTGGTCACCCTAATGTACTTTAGACTAAAGGCCTGCTGAAGTGTGTTCCCCAATTCACCTGATGTTCAGAACATTGGGCAAGGTAAGCCTCTTGGCCTACATTTGCAAAGGCTCTCTGGTCAGCTAATTCATGAAAGCTCATTTATATTAATGAGTAAGCTTCCATGGAAAAGTTACAAGTCATCTGAGCAGTCTAGTGCAAAATGTGACACCTGTGTTCCACTCTTCTTTGGGAAGACAGACACACACATTCCAAGCTCCCAAATAAACACACCTTTCTATAAAGTGAAAATTGGCTGTTCCAGACATCGCTGGCTATGCAGATGTCACAGGATGGATCCAAGAGTTGTTGTACTAGCAAATAAATCCTTATGATAGAGTACCCATTGTTGTGCCAAGATAACATAAACAAAATAGGAGGTTGCAGCAGTAATGCAGGCAGATATCATGGAACAAATATTTAGGATTGTCTCTTGTTCATAATAATGTTACCAATCTAAGTGGCAATGGAGTCTGTGGGTATATTTGGTGTAGAAATTGTAAGACATGATGCATCTCTTGATTTCAATTAGAAAGTTATGTGCCATTGACATTGTCCCACTGAAATCAATCGCACTTCAAAAGTGTTAATTTTGAAATTACAGGATATTTTGTTTGATTCATTAAAGAATAAAGAAAATATCACAAAGCAGCAAAAATAATTAGAAGGCATTTTCCCCAAAAGCTTCGAGTTAACAAATTATTGACAGCTTAAAGTGCAACAGGTCCTTTCTGTGCTATTGGTGTGTACATATTATGATAGAAGGGCTATGAATCACAATTATTACTTTTCCAAATTGGAATATCACACATATTATAAAAGTTCATGCTACAATTTTGTATGACATTTACCTCGCACTCACCAAGACCAATTAGCCCACTGCTAGGGAACCACATTTGAAAAGCAATAAAAAAGTATTAAAGCCCTAACATTTTTCTTTTAATCACATTGTTTCCCACAGGAACATATTTAACAAATGAAGCTAAAGGAGCTGAAGATGCACCTGATGCGGATACAGCCATTATCAATGCAGAAGGCAGCCAAGTCAATGCAGAAGAGAAGAAGGAATATTTCATATAGATGCAGACTTAGGTTCTCTGAGTATTACTCACCAGGCTGACTGCTGGAGAAAACTGGCTCCCATCTTTCAGAATTAATTTCTCCCATCTTTTTGCTACCTTTATTAATGTACACAATTGCTTTCAGTAGCCAGTTTAGGCCAACAATCAGCCATGGATAGCATTTTTCTTTAATTACGGTACCATTCATAATGCAGGACATTTCTTATTGCCTAATTATCATATCCATTGCTCTCTTAACATACAGTGCTTGAATATACAGCCTTAACAATTTTAATCATCATCAGTTCATATTCAGTTTTTCTACCATTTTAAAGAAATATTACACAACTTTATTTTTCTGTTTTCTTTTTCCATGGTCCTTACCAGTATTGCACCAGGCCATTTTCATAGCAAATGCTCTTAGGTGAGGACCCAAATGTACTTACATAAAACATTACAAGTAAGATTAGAAGTTTACAAAGAATGTTTTATATATGTCTATAATTCAAAAGCAGCCTAGTTTTGAAACATTATGCCCTAGGAAACACCAATTGAAATCATTCTAGTATAATTGCAATTTATAGCAAAGGGGTATGAACAGAACTTTTATTTTAATGGCACATTGGTACTAAAGCAACGTCTGGGTGGTAACCATATCATGCAGTCTGTTTATACAGATTCCGAAGAGATGGATTATGTAGCTCCATTTTGACAATGTTTGTCCAGCCCTTTTACTGCTTTTAGGATCATAAAGACTCCCACATCTACTTCTGTAATTTTTGTTCTTATTTTAATTTATTTGTTTCACATGGGCTCACCTGCCTACTCAAATCGGACATGTTCATGGGGTACACTGCAAGACATTTTAGTATCTGTATATAGTGCATATAATAAATCCAATTAAACATTATTTGATACATATTTAACTTTGGGGGCTGTAGGTAAGTCAGTCACAAGTAAGCATTTTCTAATGTCCATTATATCCCTTTAGATATGACTTAAATTAATATTCTGAGTAGATAACATGTATTAGTACTTTTTGTCTGTATGTCCTAGCACTGTTCAGCAGCAAACTTTTCTAGTTCCAGTTAATTTTTCTTTGTTATACAATGGAAGCACAATGTTATATGGAAAAGTAGTTTTAAGCTAACAACCAGTGCACAGCCTCAGGTTTTAAATTACAACCACATTAATGATTAAAGATTAAGTTGCTAAAATTTTCAATATATAATTTGGCAGTTCCAGAGCTGCTTATCAATGTTGGATTTGCCAAAACACAAACAATGAAGTGTTACAACAAAAAGCTCTATGTTTTGTGTATACGGTAAATGGACTAATTCTTTATATTAAATTCCTGTCTATGCATTTTGTGAGGTACAAACTTATGTCTGCCATGCTTTTAGCTCCACAGTAAAGACCTCTCTTTGAGAAAATTCTCAAAACGTGGGGCAAAAATGACAGCTTAAAAAAAGAATAATGTCAAGATTCTAAATCTGCTATAATGTAAGATGATTGGCGCTATACCTCTTCCAGAAAAAGAAAAAGAAATCACCAAATGAGCTCTTACTTACTGGTCCCAGGTCAAAAAATTAAAATCTGTAATGACTGTCGTTCATCTCCTAAGTGCTGCACCTTTTAAAAAAAAAAGGAATATTTCTATATGGATGCTATTACTGGTGAAGTCTAAAAGCATAATGGCCTATTGTAAAGGATTATCTCCTGGGATTTATTTTTTGCGTGGGTGGGGAGGAGGGTGGGTAGCATTTGATTATGACATCATGTGTCGCAGTAAATGGAAATCAAAGGTGTTGTGTCAGATTATTTATCAGAAGAATATACACCTTTTAAGGACAATAGTAGTTTTTAAATTGTTTTTGTTGGAAAAAAAACATTTACCTTGTTAATTTCTTTGAGAAAAAAAGAGAGAGTCCATCAATCAAGCAGCACTTTTTCAAAGTATACAGAACATAAATAATATGATGTGGTTGAGTGTTAACATAATAAATCATATACAGTATGACATTTTAAAGAAATACGTCTGCATTGATGTGATTGCATGCTTGTTTTTACAGTTCACTCCAAATCATCTGTGGGGAAAAAAATGCAATAATATGCTAATCTAGTATGGTAGTTTGAGAGAATCAGGTAGGAGCTACTAGACACATTGAAACTAGTATAGGTTTACAACATAGTCATGTCTTTCAAGGAATATATTTGTGTTTTACAAAGTGGCAAAAGGAATTAAGCTTTACTACTACTAGGAAGCTAAGGTATTAGTCGCAGCAGTTAGCTGTAACTACTATTTCAAAAACTGATTTGTGGAACTAACGTTCAGGCCAGCAAAGCACTTAACTGTGCTTAAATGCCTTGCTGCATTAGGATTATGTTTACTAAACTCACATCTCCATTAGTGCTGTATTTACACATTTCTACATTCTTTCTAAATTCCATTTTGCTTAAATTATATAAAATGCTGCTTACATTATCCACCTGTTCATCACTGTGAAGTGAGATTTCATATATTTGGGCATCTTTAGATGTAACCATTTCAAGTGTCTTGTCAGTGTAGCATAAGGAAATATAGGAACTTTGCAATAGTAGATAGGAAATGGACTGTTAACTTTTTCTTGTGTGCTCAGTAGCAGATTATTATTTTTTTTAAAAAAAATACTTTCTGCCTTGCACCTTGAGATGTAATTCATGACAGGCCAAAAGATAATGTTGAAATACACCATGCAACATTAAGTGAATGGATAATCACGTTCAATCATCTAGATTCACCCAGTTAAATCAGAGGTTCTCAAACTTTTTCTTTGAGGAAAAAGGGGGCTTTTGAAATAGAATAATAACCATAGTTTCTCTACCAAATAATACATTCCATAAATGAAGCAGACATATAACTTTTCTTGTACTTTTGATCTTTCTCCAATCAACCCATGTTTGGCTTTTAGCACAATTACTAGCAATATTGTACTACAGCATTTCCAATACAGATAGTATATGCTTAATATAATTTGGTTACATAATTTTAAACTGAATGGACTTCACTTACCTAATATAAAATTCCTTATACATGGAGCTATAATTCTAGCAATGCTGCCTCAAAGATTCTTTGCAGCAGTGTCCTTGAATCTGTGTGGGTATTGCACTAGCACCTGAACAGATCCCAATTAATTCTGCTCCCTGTTTCAGTGCCTTTTTGACCAGTGGAGATAAGGAAAATCAAGGGGAAATCAACTAGAGAAAGGGTGGGCAGACCCCATCCCTGTTCTCAAGATGGTTTTAGTCGGGTGTAAATGGCCAGGAGGTGGCTGGTTGTTATTAAAGCTTCAAGGTTAAGTCTTTTCTTCTTGGCTAACCTCCAACTTGCTACATACCAGAAACTTGTCAGTTATTCAGAGGATGGAAGGCAGCCTTTTCCATCAATTGGATATACTGAGCCTATCTACACTACTGCTTTAAAATGGTTTATAACAGTTTTAAACTGGTTATTAACCAGTTTTAAACTGTTATAAACCGTTTTAAAGCAGTAGTGTAGATAGGCTCTCTGTTTTTGTAAATTAGTCCAACAGGGACACATTACAGGCTTCACAACTTACATACAAATGCACATAATCAACAGTTCGCCTAATTTAGAGTAGTCAGTAATATGTGATGAGATTTTCTGTTGATATAAATCTGATCCTGGTTTGAGAACCCCTGGTTTAGATGACTACACTGGAAGTAAGGCATCAAAGTTCTATAAGAATAATTGCTTAATTTACACTATATGATAGTTATACATAAATAAGGTGCCATGGGAGCAACCAAGGAAATTGTGAAACATGACAGTTCTCATTGGGAATATATCTATATCTATATATATTCTCCAATATATCAAGTTGTTAACAATTTAGTATTTAATATTAATTTCTTTTGCAACCATTATCTTTTTAATTTTTTTAAAGTATAGAATGTCGTACCTCAGAATATATAGGTGCATCATCTTCCATTCTTAGATGTCATTAGCAAATCCAAGAAGCAGTTGAAGGAACCTAATATATGATCTGAGGCTGGGAGATTAACCTGGAGCACTTACAGGTTTTTTTTCACATTTATGGAAGGCAGATCATCTTGCATTGAGATTCCTGCTATAAAGAACACATGAGGAAAATGGATGTTTCTAAATAAACCAGTGAAGTGGACATATTGAGGATGTTTCTCATGCTGTAGGATATCTATCTATCTATCTATCTATATCTCAGCGAGAAGAAAGGATGGGAGCTTATATAATTTTTGATTGTAAAAGCACTGAAGTTACCATGTACATGTACGTACATTAGGTATTTTGATCATGAAAGTATGGTTACATGTGCTTCCATGTAACAGTGCAGTGTAATTTAGTGCCACTTATTATAAAGTGTTACCAAAAGGAAAAGCAAACTCTTACCTTTAATAATCTGTTGAGTAAAGGTAATTCTGCTAAACTGAAAAACATGAGGTTACAAAGAATTGTCATGGTCACACTACAATTCCCCTCCCTCCAAAAAACTTTCCTAGATTCCTCCAAGGATCCTATCTTCTCATTCATTAGAACTGTTAATTTATAATGAACATACCAAAAAAACAACACCACCCAGCTACACAACAATTCTGGAACAAGCTGTCTAACAGAAATAACCCGAGTAATGCTTTGGGTTAAGTGGCACAAAGTACACACTAAAACTATGCAAAAATATAGGTGACAACAGTGTACTTACATGTAAGTATCTTGTACTTTCTCTGTATGGATATTGGAAACCAATGTATTATAATATGCATTTTGATTATTTTATAAGGAAGGAGATAAGAGTTTGCAGTTACAAAGGTGAACTACATACAGAACAGTTATCCGTAAATATGTGCATTTCCCCTACCACTTCCATGTAATATTTAATTTATTGCAAGCCATATTTTCCTTGAAACCTAGCCACACTCCATTTTGTCTCTCTTCTTCCTTGGGTCCCATGGGGCTCCTTCCAAACACCTCTGGGGCAAAGACTTCAATTCTGCTAATAGCTTTGCTGCCAGAACTCTGTCTGGGAACACTGCTCAGTAATCTATTTCTAGCCCAACAGTACAAGGTTGCTCTTTTTATCTTCCTTGAGGGAGCCTTGCATGCTAAGATGTTGAAAAGTGTTGCCATTTGCCCTGGTATTTTTAGCTTGAATAATGGAAAGAGAGCCACACAGAGAACTGCCTTCTCCTGACCCCTATTTTGCTGAAGCTCCTCACCTGGAATTTCTGCTGTTTATTTCCCAATAACGTCAGATAATCTTACATTGTGAGTACAAAATGCTTCCATCGAACTACAGAGGATGCCTTTAATGATAAAGTTAACTTTTTTCCAAACATGAAATTTTATATCATTGATCCTTTTCATCTCGTCATTTTTTTCCATTGTGCTCTTCCAAAAGCAATGCATTGAAAGTAGCGAGATAACACAGAACAATCGCAGACACAAGAAATATTGTTAAATGGAACACCGCAAAGCTACCAGGCCTCTCTTGCTATAGCTTTCCTTCTCTGTCTGAAGCACTATCATTATTGTCAAAACATTCAATCCACTTTCAGCTGCACAATTTTAACTAGTTTCCATAATAAATCTAGGGTTTGTTTGGGCCAGTTTTTGTTGTCTGGATTTTGCTCACTAACAGTCCTGGTTTTGTTTGTTTGTTTTTAACTGTCCCCTCTTCAGTTCTCTTGCGTTACTTTAATCATTGGGAGCGCTCAGCATTGCAGGCACCATGCTGCAATACATCTTTAATCATATGCTTAGTACACAATTGTCTGTGATTAGGAAGGGTAGTCTGCGAGTGGCTATGTCTAAAGAAGCCCAAGTTGCATTCTCTGAGTACTTGTTTCTTGGTATGAGCAACTTGATGGCCAGGACCTCAGGGAGGAGGAAAATGGGTTTTATAACCCTATAGGAAACATACCTGTGTCTCCTATTAACAGGAATATCTGGTGCGCTGCACCTAATGTACACTTATGCACCTGTGGCCAAAAGCTTGCTGGGGAGCGGGAGAGAGGAAGGTGAACTTCACTGATTCACATGCCAATGCGCTTGCACTTCACAGCTCTTCTCACCAGAGTGGTACATTGTACCTTTAAGTTTTTTAATACAAGTGTTAATATCACACACAATTTTTTTTTAAAAGGAATATCTAATATATGTGGAATATTTTAAAATTTTATATAATTTATTTGAATGAAATATGTTTTACATTTAAATAATAAAACTATTCATATCGCAGTACTGCAGAACATACAAAACTAATAAATAAGTGAAAGGAACATGCTGCTTTTACTGTTAACATTTTTAAGGCTTAGTGTTTTCTCTACCAATCAGTCCAGCACTTTTGTTTGTGTACACGATAGACACTGATCAATACAAACTTGATAAAAGAATCTACTTCCAACAAATATTACTCTGACTTTTTAAATGGGTCCATTTCTTTTGAATGTTAGTGGAACCCCTTCTGTTATAAGGAGCTGCTGAGCTAGCAAGAAATTGCCACATTGTTCAGACAGTTGTTGAAGAATTGAAAGGTAACTACCTTTTTCTCCAGAATAGCCCTCTCCCACTAATCTGGTTAAGGTTGATTCAGGCACTGCAAGCTTCAGCAACCTTAAAGTATGTTGGCCACCATCCAACAGAAAATGAATACCAAAGCCCACTGACTTCAAAGGGCTTTTGTTTGCATGTGTTGGCTTTAGTTATTACCTTTGCAGAGAGTAACTTTTCAAAAGCCAGTTAAAATTGTATAGCTTTTCAACATTGATTCCACATCTACATATACACAAGCTGCAATCCTATACATAGTTACATGCACACACCCCATTGATTTCAGCTGGACCTGTGCTTGTGTGATTCTCCTCATTACTTATGTACCAAGTATTTGTTTCAAATTAATATGGTTATTGACCACAGATTAGGAATGTCTTGTTAAACCACCAGGTTCAATTTCCAATACAGATATGAGTGCAGGCAGTTCTCTCAAACCTTCCTTATGTCTAATTCTATCCAATTTACTTTCTACTAGGAAAAAATGTATTATTGTCAGCTGGATGGACAAATTCTTCGACAAGCTAGATGGAGAGGAGAAAACAGAATCTAAATGCACATCAAAACATGGACTGTGCATTGGAATATACATTAGTTTCTCTCAGCAGTATGTGTATTCCAATCTGCAATCAAATGCACAATCCTACCTACAACTAATCAACATCCAGGCACCAGTCCATTGCTATAATGTGCAGCAATTTGCACACCTGCTTTTACAAGGGCAGAGGGGAAGCAAGAGCCCCGTGTTGCACAGATGTTTGAAAAAGTATGGATATTTCTGATGGCTCACGAACTGTCCATGGATATTTGAAAATATAGAGAGGCAAAGTGGAAAATTCCACTGAAATAAAAGATGTTATGCATATCTGTAGCACACATCTAATGCACCCCCCTCAAGTTGTTTCATGTACTCATTTGCCCTACAAAAAATATGCAGACAGATGTCACTATAACCATGGAGAGTGACTTTATGGAAGTCACATATTGTCAAAACTGTGTATGCCCCCTCATCAGGACTCTGACAGACAAAACTCCTACTTATGTATTCCAAGCATCATCTTAGTTCCCAAAACATGCATTGTTATGTGACAATGCCTAGAACACAAAAGGAAAGACAAAACTGCAGTGAAAAACAGATACTAATATAACAGTCCAGTATGAGATGATCCATGTACTAAGTTTTCCATTCACAGTGCATGTGCAGGAAGCTGTGCAAAAGAGGAAAATAGTTCCCAATCCAAACAAATGTGTGAGACATGAGATCCTTTAATCTTACTATAAAGCAAAGATGTAGATGTTTCTGATAAAGATTTCACATCTAAGAAATCTGGACCAGTGAAGGCCAAGCTGTAGGCTATCCACATGGATTCAGGATGAAGACAAATCTTTCTTGCACATGGTCTGATCTTTTATCTCAGCACAACATTTACACCTGCCCTGCTAATCACCAGTGCACTGTGCATTAATGTTACTGTAGATATTTTCAAACTGAAAATGTGGTTTGAATAAAAACTTGTGTGTAAAAATCATGCATTCATTATTGTGAAATATTAATATTGACCCTGTCTAAAAACATCAATATTTCAACCATATGACATGATAATAACTTTTCTATCAGTATCTGAGTAGTTTTGGCAATAATATGTAAATATACAATTATATCTTCTGTACGTTGTGCATTTCCATGCATGAATGCATATATATGCAGACATGCCAAAAGTTTGCTTTCTCTTGGAACTCAATCTGTATAAATTCAGTGGATCTCTATTTTCTAATAGCAACTACAATTTTCCTCCGAAAGACAAAAAGATTGCATCATCCATTAAAAGAAAAAGTCTATGCACTATATTGCTTTCCAGCCTTTTAAATCCAAAATGCACTTTATAATTTTACCAAAAATTAGGATGTTCACTCATTTCCTACTCAGTAAAGGTTTGGCTTGAGTAAATAAGGGTGTATTCATGAAGAGATGATCAACTTCTTCCTATTTTCCCTTTGAGATAGTCCCACAGATTTCCAATTCAGAAGATCTGTTCCCAATTAATATTTAAAATTGCACTCTTTATCATTCTAATTCAGCCATGTGGGCACACACACAAAATTTATCAGCTCACAAAATGTGTTATGTCTACATGTCCCATGGCTGCTAGAACAATGGGACTTGGTCAGCTACTCACTGAGAAAGAATTGCTGCTAGCCCAAGATGAGTAGCCAACTGCAATACGACTACAGTGGCCTAGGAACTACAGTGTGATTGACTCCAGCAGCTGCAATTCATGACAATGTTTCTGACACTTCAGCACTTAATCCAGACCCAGGGGAATTAAGCACGTTGCACTGACAATGAAAGCACAGTTTCTTCACTATTTTTTCATAATTTTAAATGAACAAAATGCATATTGTAACGTTAGGTACATGACACTTGCATGTTGCTATGCCTATATACTTACAGAGTATTCAATGTGTACTTAGTGGCGCTTAAGAAATGTCATGTACAATTTTTTATAAACATTCTACAGGGTTCCCATTTGCACTCCATCTTTCAGTAAAGTCTTGTCAGAGAAATGTCTGAATATTATTAAAAATAATAAAATTTCAATTTTAGTTATCTGTTGGACATTACTGAAGTGTCTATTCATTTAATACGTTTTTGAACTCATGAGTTTGGCAGTGGAGATTGACCCGAAGTAGTATTGGCAAATATGAGGGGGATCCCATCCGTCCACCCCGATTGAAAATTGTTATTGCCTGAAATTGCTATTTCTGATAAACTGCATATGATACACAAGTACAGATGGGGCATCTTTGCATATCGGGTCAGTATCCAACGGTGCTGCTGCACTAGCTTCCCATTGTGCTAGCAGTCATTCCCACCAGCACAACCTGATGAGCACTTGTGTACTGCCAGCACTGGATACTGCCCACAGTACGGATTTATTGTATACCATGAAAAATAATCACACGTATCAAGGATTATCCATGTCATTTCCTCCTCAGAATCTCCCCTACCTAAACTTTAAGCTTTTCCTTTTTCCTTTTTTTTCAATTGAAGTTTAAATAAGGGATTTGAAGTTTGGCAGCAGAAGTATGGAACGATAAAGCATCATAGTAAAAACCTGATGCATATGCAGATCTGATACATAGACAGGAATCACGGCTTTTGATGTTTCTTTGGGCATGCTCCAAACCCACCTGGTTTTTTAAATTATTATTATTACATTTCTATGCCATTGAACAGCCGAAGCACTCTGGGCAGTTCAGAACAATTAATACCATAAAACACAATATGATGAAATTTAACAAGTTTAAAACTGCAGTGCAAAATAAAAATAATAATCAAATAAAAGTCAGCAGGTCCAAGTCTGGGCCCGATTCAAAGTGCTGGTATTAACATTCAAAGTCCTTAACAGCTTGGGGCCAGGTTATCTGAAGGAACGCCTCCTCCCATATGTACCTGCCCTGATGCTAAGATCATCCTTGGGGGTCCTTCTCCGTGAGCCCCTGCAATTGGAGGTGACACCCCAGCTATGGAATGTGCTCCCCAGAGAGGTTCGCCTGGCACTTACATTATACTCCTTCAGATGCCAGGTGAAGACCTTTTTATTTTCACAGTATTTTCACAGTTCTTCAGTTTGATTTTTAACCTTGCTCTTTAAATTTGTATTTTAAATTTGTATTAATTTCTGCATGGCTGCTCGGTTTTTATCCTGGTTGTGCTTTTATACTGAATTTTAAATTATGTTTTTATACTGTTGTTGTTTTATATTTTGAATGGTTTTAATGGTTTTAATTTTTGTAAACCGCCAAGAAAGCTCCAGCTGTTGAGCGGTATAGAAATGTAGTAAATAAATAAATAAAAAATAGCAGCAGCTCAAAGAGTTAAAATACAGTAACTGCTTTAAAACAACAGATTAAAATGAGTTGGAAAATAAGATCTTCACCTAGACCAAACTAAAAATAGCTCAATGTAGGCGCCCAGGTGAGCCTTTCTGGGCAGCTCATTCCACAACCAGGGTGCCAGGACAGAAAAGGGCCTCTTCTTAGTACCCCCCACTTCCTTTGGTAGGGGTACCTGGAGAAGTACTGCTGAAATTGATCATAGGGTCTGGGAAGATATATATGGGAAGAGATGATCTTTTAGGTAACCTAGCCCCAAGCCATGTAGGGTTTTGAATGTTAATACCAGCTCTTTGAATTGGGCCCAGAAATGGATTGGCAGCCAGTGCACATGGCATAACATGATGATGTTGGCAATCCCTCGTAACAATCTTGACCCATTTTTGACCAGCTGAAGTTTCTAGACTGTTTTCAAAGGCATCCCCATGTATAACACATTGCAGTAATCCAGATGAAAGATTACCAGGGCATAGATAACTGTAGCTGGGCTGGTGTTAAAAACACCTTAAAATTACCTAAGATATGTGCCATATCGCTCTATAGTCCCTAACCAAGACTATTTATTTATTTCATTTTACACTCCACCTTTCCATCCAAATATGGTACTCAAGGCAACTATACAACAGTTATAGTGCTTATGTCCCAAACTGAAGAGGGGAAAAAAGTAAGAAAAGCCATTTCATAGGAGGGTCAGGTTTGTGTAGGTGGCAGGACAGAAACAGAACCTTTTTGAAGGAGCAGTCAAACTGGCCAACTTTTCTGATACACCTCTCAGCCAATGTTCAACCTGTGAAATTAACTAATCCTCATAGGCGTGCCCAGGCACACCCTAATATCTCTGGGGCTGCCTCCACTTTCCCATGTGTCCCCCATTGCTCAAATCAAGGTCTTTAAGGAGGATGAGAAAGTGCTTTCTGGAACTTAAGGCCCTGATTGGGGGGGGGGGGAGAGAAAGCACACTTTGCTCTCCTACACTCCAATTGGGGCCTTTAAGGGTGCACACCCTAAGGAAATGTGCTGTGCACACCTATGCTAATCCTTAGGATTACTACAGCCATCACTAGCACCACCACCATTGCCACTCTCCCAATGTATTTTGAATCAGCTATTATGCTGTGGCTTGGCATAGCACAAAAGATAGAAATGGTACAGTCCCTGCTGAAAGTGCTTCCAGTCTCTACACATTAGAAAATGACAAAGCATGAAGCGGATACAGGTTCAAAGTGTGTAGTTACTTTCAGTTAGTGCATATGATTGATGACCCATACTCAGTGATGTAGTTATACAGTTTTCAAATAATCATCCAGGTACAAATAGTCATAATATTGGGACATAGACAGCCTAAAAAGGCAATGGGAAGGAAATCCAGTAGGCAGGGATTATGGAAGGGAATTATTTACTTACAAGCTGCCCAGAGAGTTTTGGCTGTAGGGTGGTATAAATATGTAGTAAATAAATAATTGTTTAAACCACCCAATAACCAAAGTTTTCTGAGTGGTGTACAATATATATATATATATATATATACACACACACACACACACAAGGGTGTCATCAGACAAGCATTTTATGGCACACTCATTACTGCCCACTCACAGTTTTTCACGCGTCCTTCTGACGACGACGTCCACCTCCCTCGCATCTCCTGTCCCTTCTGGTCTTTTTTCCATGAAAAAATAGACCCCGATAAATACAACTTGTTTTTTTAAAGCAAAACTTGCCTCCATTTCCTGCTGTGTGTAGGAAACGCAGCTCAATAAAACACCCACTGAATGGGCCACATAGTCATTGCTGCTTCCTCTTTCCCCATGTAAAGAAACAGTGTTATTGTGGGACAGCAGGCCATAGTGACAGTAGGGAAATATGATTCCTCCCCCCCCACACACACACACACCTGATGACATTCCAAGTCAGATTAATTAAAACAGCAGCAGAACATGATAAAACCAGCTACAGTGGTAAAACAGTACAAAAGTCTAAAAGCACGAAAAACAGTTCCTAAGATGCTCGGGAAAATAAAAAGGTCTTGGCTTGGTATGGAAAAAACATAATGTAGACACTAGATGAGCTTCTCTGGGGAGGGCATTCCACAGACAGGGAACTACTACTGAAATCCCCTTTATTGTACCCACCCATCACACCTCATTTGATGGGGAAAACTTGTGCAAACCCTCAGATAATGGAATGCAGCACCAAAGCTGATTTTTGCCCAGACAAAGCCTAAACTTTTATAACCCTACCAGCACAGGGGAGACCAATATACTTCCTTGGAAATGGATTGACCTAGGCCTATAGCCTGTGGAACACCACAGTGCAGGCTGGGAAAAAGGGTACATCTACAGGTTTCTGGCTTTAACTCCAATGATTTCTGACAAAAGTGTTGCATCATCATCATCATCATCATCATTTCAAAGAGCTGCTGGGGTAAACATATAATCCCTGGATACAACACCATGTTGATCTGCTAGGAGGTAAATCATTCCTGGTGACTAAGGCAAACTAAGAATGAGAAGCAATTCCACATTGAAAACAATGGTCCCATATACCAGAGTAGAGAAATTATTTATTATCATGTTTCCCTGCCTTTTAAATATATTCAAAGTTGTTTTATAACAAAAACATTCAATTAAATGTAAAGTGTAATGTTTTCAGTAATTATTATGGTGCAATAGTTTAATAATTAAGCAGGACTAGGAAAAGGTGCCTTTAAAAATGAGGGTGGGCAGAGAGCCTGATGTCCTGGAGCCTAACATCCAAGTGATCACAAGGCAACAGAGATTCTAGACTAATTAGACCAACTGCCAATCCTCACTTGCCCCACAGTGACTGACTGGATGATGGGAAGAGGAACCAATGAGGCATATTAGAGGTACACAAATGAGGAAAGCATTTGTTCCCTTCTGTGTTTCTAAGCCAAATACCCAGTGTGGGAATGGAAGTCTACTCCAACCTTTTGGTCACAGTTAACCATAAGCAACACCAAAAGACTGGAGCAAGCTTTTAACAAACATGACCAATACTATATGATACAAGGAATCCAAGCCGGTGGTGCACATAATATTTCTCTGTAAAAAATAAACAAATTAGCCTGTTCAAGTTGTGATTTAAATATGTGCCCTTTTTTAATGTTGGCCAAATTATGTTTTGAAGCTGATAGCACCAACATTAGCAATGGAGCAACTTTAGTACCTACATTACTATTGTAAAATCATACAAATATTTGTATTTACAATGATACTAGAAAGTCTAAGCTGCAGTCAAAAAGGCCATTCTGTGAACAGAATACTGGACTAGTTAAGCCTTTGGTCTAATTCAGCATGTTTCTTACGTTGTTATGTTCAGTTAGACTAGGGAGAAGCTGGAGACAAGGCAGCAGAGAGAGGGCTTGGACATCATTTCTTGCTTCCCTGGAAAACTTAATGTTCTGTCACTCACTTCCTGCTTACTCCAACACAGAGCTACAGTGACTACCATTCAAACAACATGAATATACTCCATTACTATAGCTCTTGGCTGTTGGAACCCCATACATGCTACACCAGTTTTCTATTGGGGATTAAAAAAAGAGATCATTCTCAAGCTCTTAAAAATGATCTGTATAGTTAATCAATGATTTCTTTAAAAGGTATGGAGTGTTTTCTTTATAACATCCTATGAATGTACTTTATCTTGAATGCATTGCATTCATTGGCTACATAATCCATATATGCATCATATTTTGAAATATACTTACATCGCTGTATAGGTTTCACTAAAGAATGCACAAACATGGAATTCACAATACTTTGAAAGTTTATGGGCAGTATCCAATGGGGCCATTACCCAAGCAGCCCCTCTCACCAATTCCATGGCACAAGTGGGATCCACCACTTGCATGACAGAGATTTAATGATTCCTATAGAAGGCCCCAAAACGAGCAAAGATATTCATTTCTAGATTGGGAAAGGTCAGTGGAGCTCCCTTAAGAAAGCTTTGTTGTCTTGCCTTGTTTCAGAAATGAGGATTTCCATACATTCCCAGTTGCTCCCAGAAGCGCTAAATCTCCATTGTGCAAGTGGTGAGTTTCGCTTGCAGAATGGAACCAGTGAGTGCAATGGAATCAGTGGGGTTGGAGCTGCCCACTAGATACTGCTCTGTATTGCTATCTTATTGGTTTTGATGGAACTTTTTGCTATTTCACATACATGGAGTTTTGGCCTCAAAGATCATTATTTGGTGCCCTGTCACCAAAAAGATTGTAGTATAGGTGCCAAGTGCATTTCTTTAGAGGGTGCATCCAGAACTGAGGCACCACCATGGAAAAAGGCCTCGCCTTTGTTGATACGTAGCACAGTTCGATATAAGGAAAGCACCGGGGAGAACAGCTTCAGCAAAATATCTAACTCCAGTCCAGTTAGGCTGAGAACTCCAGAACAATCAGACTGAACTTTCTCAGCAAGCATTCAGGAAAAATATTCATCTGCTTTCCGTGAGTTCTCTTCCATCTTATAAGGTTGGCACATGTGCATGGATTGTCCTGTAGACATGCACATTATCTATTGTCTCATCCATACTCACCGAAATATCCTCCTCCTCCTCCTCCTCCTCCTCAAATGTGTATCCTGCCTTTTAAGAAAAAGTACACAAAGTCTTTCACATAAAATTAATATAATACAAAATAAAACAACAGTATTTCAAAACAAACTATTTTGACCCTGTTCAGACGAAAAGCTAAGCTGCAGTGGTTAGGCATTTTGAGATAAACATTATGGCTTTGCATGTCATGTGAACCATTCCTAACCATGGTGGCTACATAACTATAGTTTCTAGAGTTCACTAACCATTTGCTGCAAAAGGGCTGTTGGCCTAACCATAGCTTAGCATGTTGTCTGAACAGGCCCATTAAAAGAACCATAATATGCAAAAAGTTCTAAAAAGTCCCATACCATCTTCCCTGCCTGCCTAAAAACATGCTGGGAAGCTGTTCCATTTCTTGGATACTTCAACTGAGAAGACCCTCTTCCAGATACACCTTTTAAGAACAGGTTTATTTTCAGATCTTAATAGAGAACCTCCAACACATAAAATCTTTGCAGCAGAAAATATAATTTAACCAAATAGAGAGTATATGCATTAAACCGTTCAGGTGGTGTAACCATATAGTTAATCATAATCAATAAAATTTCATTGGAAATGGGGGATTAAAGAACTTCTGCACCTGCATCTATGAAGAAGCTGGCCTTGTAGTTCATGGGTTGGATTTAGATTTACACTGGATCAACTGTACTGACGGAAGTGGACTTCGTTACCCTCTCCTTCCCATGGCAAGCCCTCTAGGAGAACTTGCTATGGTGGGGAGGGGTTCCCCAAAATTGGGTACAGTGACCTACCATGAACAGAGCCCTTCATCTTGCAGAAGAGCCCTTCCTTTAGTGGAAGGCAGATCCTGGATCCAACCCCATATACGTTCACAGCAGTCAGCAAAAGTTTCATTTACAGTAAGCTGTCTTTGGGCAATTGGCCTGGTGAATGATGACCATGTGTGAACAAGTTTTCATTTAACATTCCAAGCCGGAGAAGAACATCTTGAAGAAGTAGTGCTCAATGGGCAATTACAGCTGAGCAGTACAAGCTGACCAGATTTGTATACTGAACAGATAATTATGAATTTTGCAGACATCCGTAGTATTGTCAAGAGCATGCACATGAAAGCATAACTTAGTGACTGCTGTGTATTGTTAGTAATTCTGTACTAACCCACCACCATCACCATATGCTAAGCTGAGTCTGAATCAGCTTTTAGCATTTAGTTGTTACCCCATGAAAGGAATACATATTACAATCTTTTGAGTGCCAGATTAAGACATGATTATTTACCCAGGCATTTCTGAAAGTTTATGACCAAGTGCCAACGGCCAGCCCAGACCCAATTCAGTATGGAAAATTTGCATACACATCAGAGAACCAGTAGGGTGAAAGCAGCTTAGTCATTCTGGGAGAGACACAGGTTCAAATCCCCCCTTAAAAATGAAGCTTACAGATGAGTTTGGGCCAGCAACAACTTCTCAGCCTATTTCTTAGGGCCATAGTGACGATTAACTCAAGGTGGGAACCATTTGTTGGGAACTATTTGGCCCTTTGGAGGAAAGATAAAAATGTACTTAAAATAAATTTATGAATTGCTAACTTAACCAGAATTAATAATTGTTAAACACATCACAGTGAGCTGATCCTTCAATCAACATTAGAAAAATAATTTATACTTTCAGGAGTCAGCACAGTTGTTGTGTCTACGTCCAACTCCCTGCTTCAAAGGGATGAAATCTCAGATAGCGACTCGGATCCTGGGGTTGGAATGCAAGAGCTGGGGGAGTTGCTGCAACAAGAGGAAGAAGAGCCCTTTCCCACGGCAGGAGAGGAAGTTAATCCCCAAGGGGATGACCTTAACGAGAGAGAGAGTACTTTCTCTTCTGGGACAAAGGGGTTGAGGAATGCAGTGGCGAGACATAGGGCAAAGAGAAGAGACTTCAAACTCAGGACCGCCCGCCGCTCAGAGAGGCTAGCAAACAAAGCACTACAGGCTAATTTGTCTTAATTATATGACTCTGTTCTCTTTTCTCTCTAAGTTAGCTCAACTGAATGCCTAGGGGCTAAAGAACCTTTTTGATAACCTTGTTTTCCTTTGTCTTGCTGGAGGAGGGAGAACGATCGTTTTTTGTGTATAATAAAGGATTTGTATTTTCCCTTCAAGAGGTCTGTTTGTTGTCCTCACCCTTTTCGTTAGAACTTACAGAGTCATGACAACAGTTTTTCAAACACAAAGGGTTGGATCCAATGTCATCCTTGCGCAGACAGCCCAGTAATGCTGGCACAGTGCACACATGGCCCACCGGTAGCAGCCCGCCCCCCCTCCCACTGGCAGCCATGATGTAGCGCTTCCAGAGGTAAGTGCCAAAATGAGCTGAAACACTAGTTTCCAGAAGGGCAGGTCATGCCTCTTCTAGAAATGAGTATTTGCCTGTTCTGGATGGGGTTGCACTCCCTCTGACGGAGCAGGTCCGTAGTTCGGGGGTGCTTCTGGATCCATCTTTGTCACTGAAGACTCAGGTGGCCTAGGTGGCCCAGAGCTCCCATTATCAACTTCTGTTGGCCAGCTACGCCCATTCTAGGATAAGGATATCCTAGCCACGATCATTAAACTCACAATTAGACTACTATAAGGTGCTCTATGTGGGGCTACCCATGTTTGGAAGCTGTGCTTACCAGGACACGTAGCTCTGCCCACATAAAACCTGTGTTAAAAGAACTGCACTGGCTGCCTGTTAGCTACTGAGCCATGTACAAGGTTACGTTATTATCCTATAAAACCCTAAACAACTTGGGACGAGGATACCTAGCAGACTGCCTTCCCGTGTATACACGCAGACAACATTTACGATCAGCAGAGGAGGTCCTGCTCATCATTCCAAAATGAACAATATGCTGTCACAAAGAACTTTGTGGCGGAAAATATAACATCCTTCAAACGCCTCATGAAAACATAACTTTTTAGAAAAGTTTTCCCTGGACTATAACTTATTCTGGTTTTATATGACATTTTCAAATTTTCAAATTTTGATTTTGTATATTATGGTTTTAATTGTAAATTACCCAGAGAACTTTGGCTGTTGGGCAGTATAAATATGTAATAAATAAATAAACAAACCAATAACATCCTTCAGGACTGAAGTCAAACCCTGAAGGAGGAATACCCTGGTAAAGGACAGACACCCCACAAAGTTTTAAAGTTTTAAATCTTGACTTTTTGTTATTATGGTTTTAATTGAAAACTGCCCAGGGAGCCTCGGCTATTGGGCAGTAGAAAAATGCAATAAATAAATAAAAATAAATGAGAAGTGCTATATTGCAGCCGCCATCAGTAAGGGTCACCTGTTGAGCACCACTACTGGCATGCTTGGGTCACCTATGCACAGGAGGCATTGGATTCAACCCCAATCTAGCCATTTAGAATTTACCTGGGTCTCCATGTAAATTATAAACCCAGCCATTTATCATTTATATACAGCTCTACTGCTTGATGGGTTTCCCCATTCTTTTTAATGAAAGGGATAGTCCACTTGTACATGAGTTCTTGCATATAATGCTGTTTCATAGTACCTCTTTACTGTACTTACCAATATTTCTTGTTTATTTTGTTAAAGTTTTTCATCATAATGTTCACCATGTACCATTAATAGAAATGGATTCCCATACTAGCCATGGTGCAAAAAGCAAATTCTTTGCAATTTCATGTCTTAAAGGCTTTCTCAATCTCCTTCTCTCACTGAAATTTTAAAATGAGTCCTGCTCAGAAGGGGCATTGCCTTTTAAATTTTCAGCTCTTAACGTTTTAGTTTACTTTTCCTTACTTTCTTATTTATGTTAAAATATATAATTTATTTTAAAATAGAAACTTTGCTTAAGCCTGCCCATAGTACAGCATATAATTAAACAAAATCAATACATTAAAACAATTCACTAGGAACGATTCAGCATGCAGAATTGCAAGACAATGATTTCTTATCGCTCATATGCTAGTTTGAAACAAACAGGTTTTGATTGCCACCTACAAAGCGCTAATGGGGGCTCAGACCACCTTTTTGGGAGAGAAGTCCATACGGTAGATGGCAGAAAAAGTGTTAACAATGTATTTACCAACAAAATTCCATGAACAGATGGGGTACAAATCAATGAAGCATCCCTGATGATTTCAACAACTGTTAGATTCATAAATGTGCAGGTTCTCCTAGAGACATACCTGGTGTAGACAACTTAATGCTTTTTATAGGCCATTATCATCACCTTGAATCATGCCTGGAACACAACAGGAAAATGTTTCAAATGCAACATGAACAAAAAGTTGCATACTTCAGTCCTGTTCTGACTGTACTAGTTGAATGGGAATCATGTATGTAAAGAAGTATTGTGTATGCAATATCTCAGACCTATTCTATAGCAGGGGATGCACCAACAAAGCCCTTTAAAAAAAAGATGAAATCCTACCCATTTTTTATTTGGGATTCAGTCCTTCCACTCTCTTTCCTCTCCTCCAAACAGCTGATCAGCAGAGTCCAGCTTTTAAAGAGGGGAGTACATTCAAAAAGCCCTGTGCAAATTTGAGAGCATTGCAATATATACTGTTCCAGCAGAGGGAAGCAACAAATTGGGTATCTTGCAATATAGACTCCAACCAGCAGCTGTCACCAAAAAGGCTCCTGTAGCTCCATTTGGTCTCTACAATTTTGAAACAGCCAGAATTGCAAAAAGACATCCAAGCTGTTAGTGTAAGCCAATCACTCATTTTAGTAGTGATTCCTGTGAGGAAGGATGGGCACACCTATTTCTTATTTCAGCCATTGTGAATTATAGCATGGGATCTCTGCAGCAAAGCTTGTTTCAAGTCTCTTAAGTTCTTATAAACCCTGTAGAAATATGCTCTAACAGCAACCAGGCAGGCCTTCAATTACTCTATAAATGGAAAGAGTGGTTCCTAGTCTCAACTTCCTTCCCTGACAAGCTCTGCAACCTGACATCCAGACTCTCACTGACTGAGGGAGGCTGGTGAGACATGCCAGTATCCTAAGCCAGCACCTATTTGTCACTTAACACATTGCAACAATTACAGTAAGGCATATGCTGCAGCTCCACCGAGCATGCAAATGGGCTCTTTCACAGTGATGCCTCTTGGTTTGTATTATATAATTGTATAATTCATACCTGCCATCACTTAGAGCACAAGCCTCCAAGATTCCGCCTTTAAAAAACCATAATAACTGGACTGGCCTCTGAGATGGTGGTGGGTGGGGATGGTGACAGAGAGGCTGTAGGATTCTGCAGATCTACCCCTCTCCCCTTCCCGCCCACTGCCCTGCCCCCTTTGAGACTTCCCTGAGCTCTTCCGAGGCTGATGCTGCGACCATAGGAATGCTCAGCCCATGGTTTTTGTTCTTGTTGTTTCTTTGCTCTATAGCTTTATAAAGACAAAACTAGCATGTAAAGGACAAGGCTGGGGAAATTTTGCCAGTTTCTTACATGTATTGCTTTTCAGATAGGAAAGCACTTAAAAACACAATCTTCTACATTCAATCTGAGTTTTGGAAGAACTCTATGCCATGAAGAACTGTTGCAGAATAGAACCATATGTTGGACCACAATGTTTGGATCATACAGCTCCTATACTGCACTAATTACATTGGCTGTCCGTTTCCATGCCAAATTAAAGTGCTGGTGCTGATCATTAAAGGGCTAATGACTTGGAAGCAGGTTATTTGAACTGGCCTTAAGAATGATGTAGGATCAAGGTCTATTAGAATGGGAAGCAATAGAAACAAGCACTTTTCTGCACAGTTTTTGTTAAAAGAGATACTTATGGTGCCATCTTTATCAGTTTTTATACAGACCTTAAAATTTGCCTATTTCCACCTGCTTTGAATTAAAATGTGGCGTGAGCTGGATTTTATTTTGTTTAAATGGCTTTTAGTATTGGACTTGTTTTTGGAAAGTTTATTTTTAATTTGTTTGTTTGTTTTATAATTGTGTGAGCTGCCTTGGGAGGGCTTTTCCCCTGAAAAGCAGCATATACATCTATTAAAAATTGTTTAAAAATGCTTTCCCTAAAAGTGTAGTTCAAACTTTCAGGTTGCTAGGGGCCCAAGGGAAATATAACACTAATGATGCATCATATTACTTATATACTTTAGTGCTCTTGTTTGTTTAAGAAACTTCTCACAATGTTAATTACAACCAGGCTACTTAAACCTCACCCTGAGTCAATGGATACGCTTGGATTTGAGATTTGAGTTAGACTCATCATTGCTTAAATATCCCTTTGCAACTATGAGATTTTATTTGTTTTAAAAATGGAAACTGTGATGGTGACTCCTAAAATCAATGGGGTTTCTTGAGCAGTTGACCTTGAGTGTTCTTGTTAAAAACCCCTCAAGACATAAGTGAGATAAAAATATCTATGCAATTGCTAATTTAAATTATCTACATGTTTGAGCTCATGCCAGTTTCTCACCTTAGAAAATTCTTGTTTTGGTCTGATGTACTACTCTGTACTTCTCCCTGACTTCCTGAGTTTGGACTCTGAGTAAGTTTAATTAGATAAAAGAGAGACATAGCAATACATCCTTATTAAGGGAGTCACTGCTGAGGTGTTAGATGCTTTGCATCAATGTTTCCATTATTCCCTTAGTCTTTCGCTGTGATGCTTGGGTTGTATTGATAGTTCAAAAGATTGTAAATGCAAACTTTACAGAACTAGCTGACAGTGATATATTTGCCAGTTGCAAATTAGTCCAAGCAAGTTCTAAAAGTTGCACAGACAAATGTGATTCTTAGCTAGTTCTGAACTGTCTCCTTCAGGCTACGATTAATTTTGTTAGACACTTTAACTTTTGAAAAATTAGTGGTAAAGGTAGCTTGTCAATCACAGTGCTTAATTTCAGCAGGGCTTGAAGTTACAGGATGCAGCACTCATATAAAGTACTTTGTCCATTTAAATACAAGGAAGCTGAATCTGTTTTAACACTATGTTATAGGATGCTGAGACTACAACCTGAGGAAGCAAAGAAGTATAACATCAATTTTTATGTATTTTTTAATAGAAAGTTAAAGAATACACTGGGGTACCAGATGATCTAGAGATATACAAAAATAGAAGTGTGCTGCTGCTGCTGTTGTTGTTTTTCATTTTCAAAATACTGTTTAAAGGAACCAGAAATTAAAATATGGCTATGGCATATGACATGGATACCAACTAGGCATCTAGGAATGGAAGGGCTCCATTCACATTGATTTGGAGGGTCCGGAACAGATTTTCTGGACAACAAGGGTTTGCAGGGGAAGGAGGGATCAGTGAAAGTCATGCTCTTACACTGGTGGAAGCATTCTGTGAATGGAACTCTATTCAGGGGACTTTCCCAGCAGTAGGGGCAAACTCAGAATCCCAGCCAATATAATGTCAGCATGTGCTTTTGTCCCATAAAATGAAACATATGGAGTGCCACAAATGGGAAATGCTCTTCAATAAAGTGAATGAGATTTAAACTGGCCCTGATTCAACTATCAGCTCCACTAATGTAATGAATTAGGATAATTTATCCAGAACTCTTCAGCTAAAAGGATTCTCAATGGCTTGCATAATATTTTTAAATGAAGATAAATATACAATAAAAATCAAAACAGAGGAAGGCAGGAGAGAAAGCACATGTCTAGTATTAAAATTTCAATTAAAATGGACAAATCTAAAAGTCCTCGTCAAATAAAAACATCTTCACTTGGCGCTGAAAAGAGAACAAAGTGTAGTTACAGAGAAGAAGGCCTTATTTCTGGCAATGGTGTCGGCTGAGATTCCTGCTCATGACACATGCTGCTTCATCATGGGTGATAAACTAAGCAGCAAGGAGATTAGCACAAAAGGAGCCACACGGAATCTGTTCAACCTCAATTTGGTTTCCCAAGGAGTTGTTTAGACCTTTTTTCCTGTCTAAAAGTGCATAGGGATGTGCCCTAAGTCATCTAACAAGTAGTCTCCGGGTGTTCACTTATGATATCCATTTCATAGGGCAAGCTTGAGAAACTTGGAGTTGGGACCAATTTGAAGTAGCCTCAGGGTCAGCTATTTTCCCATGGAGCACATTGTTCTTGCTCTAAATTCCCCAAAATGGCCAGATGAATTCCAACACTGAAACAGCATTTGGATAATAACTAGTAGATGCTAAATTCATGTAGCCACATAATATAAAGGCTGTACTTAGAATTAGTACTGCATGTTAAAGACCATCCAGATTTATCTGTGGAATATCTGGGTAAGACATCCCAGAAACCTGAACTCCAGAAAATGTTCAAAACATTGACTGCCAGTAGCACTATGCTGCTAGCTACTACAGCTTTTACAAGCAGACAAGAAAAGGAGGAGAATCCTGATGGAGCTATCTCTGCTGCCTGCTATCCTTGTACCAGTGTGTTTCCCCCCTCCCCATTATGGATTAGGGAGCTGTCAGTGGAGAGCATCGGGGCCCTTTAAATCAATGACTACAGATTCATTTTCTTTTTTTTTCTTTTTGGTTATGTTCCATTGGTTGCTTCTGCCCTGTGTTCTGTTCTGTCTGTCTACGTTCCACTGTAATTCTGGAAATGTTTATAAAATAAATTCTGGAATTGGTTCTGGTACAGTTTGCTACAGTTACAAAATATGTCAGCACTGATTTACATCCCAGCGCAAACAGAAATACTGATGCTATCATTCCAATGCATCAAAGCAAGCCTGAGACAACTATGAAGCATCCTTGAGCAGCTGCTGGGGCCCAAACATGAAAAACAAAACAGTAAGTCTTACCAGCTCCAGCAAACTGAAAACTGTAGCAAACTGTTCATGCACAGCAGTCTGAACAAAATTCAAAATTATTTTTGAAAGTGGGCAAAATCTGGGGAAAAACTGGGATGGGAAGAATTTTGGAAGCATCCCTTCTTTCAATCTGGTAGATGCTCCCTCCATCAGGAAATAAGAGGTGTGGCAATGCAGATGGCCCAACTCTCTTGCCTTTATGGGAGGGCCCTGAGTCAGGCTTTTCATCCTGAAGTGGCAGAATTTCCCTAGTAAAATTGCTTGGAGGGAGAAATCCTGGACCCAGGCAGCTTTGTGTGGGTAAAGACTGCCCACCCCTGAGACTGCTGAAGTTGTCCCAATTGTTATGGAACTCTCACAAATATTCCAACAATGGAAGAAGAGAGGTAAGCCACAGAATGTTTAGAATCAGTGCAACTGTAGTTACAGAAGTAGAAAATTGATTGGGCTAGGGGAAAGCCTCACATGGGGATGAGGGACCATAGGATTGCTGGCACCAAAGCAGAGAGAAAAGGTCTGCAGACTTGATCTCCCATATTTACCCTGAGCTAGGATATAAGAGCAAAAGCAAGTTCCCATGTGTGGATTTGCTCTTCTGCAGTTGGGCAGGTAAGGAGGAGAACCTGCCATCTTTGATAAAAGCACCCAATAGATAATCAGCACAATCTATTGCTCAATCAAAGGGGGGAGGGTAAGAAATGCAGTATCCACTGCCCATTGGCTTCTCTTTTACATCCTCTCCTTTAATTCGGGATCATTGCTAATGCCCTTAGCTAGCGACAGGTGTGTGTGTGTGTGTGTGTGTGTGTGTGTTTTGGGGAGTGGGCTTCTACAAATATGACAATAGCTTTCCAGTTTTCTGTTGTGCTTGCTGCTCCTGGATTGGGGCTAGTGATTAAAAAATAACTCAGCAGATTGATTGGTACAGGTCACTTATATACAAAGTAACTTGTAAATATTAAGCATAGCAGAAATAACTGGAAGTTGCTTTTGTTAGGAAGCAAAAGGCTGAATTTCACAAAAACAAAGAATTTCACTGGAACAAAGCAGCAATGCCTTTCTTTCTTTCTTTCTTATCCTCCTCCTGCCCTTGACGTGTATCTGGATTCCAGCCTGTAGATAAATCAAAGGCTTCAATATCCAAATATGTCTTGGAAGCTGCACAAACAAGAATAATGATGGGAAATGTCTGCTTTTCAGTGGCTGCTCACAAACACAGGCAACCAATAATCCATACATTTGTCACCTGCCAGGCAAGAGAATCATCGCACACTGCCCCAGCAATATTAAGAAGGGAAAGAATGAAGCACCTCCAGTAAAATGAGTCTGAACACTCACTGTTCACAAAGAAGTGCAAAGTTCTTCTTCTTTATGCCCTGATTTGAAAGAACCCAGGAATCAGCTGTCAGAGCAAACAAGATTGGGTTTTAAAGCAGAGGAGGACAAATATGTCAGTTTCAGTTTCTGTCTTTTTCTCATTTTTCCACTCTTAAATTCAGTTCACCCCAAACTCTGGTAATTTTTTTAAAGTTTGCATGAAAATTCAAAAGCATTTTTGCATACATTTATCCTAATGCATATATTTGTATATGCATTGTTGCCTAATTTTTGTATGTATTGTTCTTCTAATGCATACACATTTTTGCAAGCAATTTTCCTAATACGGATGCATTTAAAATAGTATTTCCCATAATATACCCATTTGTGTATGCATCTTTTGACTGAGAACACCATTGTAAAAGTTAGAGAAGTGCAAATTTCAAAGGATAACTGAGTTTCAGTTCACACGGTGGTTTGAAAGTGCAAAACAAATTTCTTCTCCATCTGTCTTTAAAAGATGCAAGCCCAGGTCCTAGTGCAATAGACATCACCGTTTGTGCATCCTCCTTGCCTATGGTACACAGTAGCTGTTTAGCACCAGAAAATAGACAGCTGCAGATATGATGCATTGTACAGGCTGTTTCACCTCCTGGATCATAAAATGTTTGTGTAACTCTGCAGCTAGTTTGTGACAGGCTGACTGTATGCAGGTTTATTCAGAAATGTCCCACTCAGTTCAAAGGGACTTATTCCAAATAAAGTATGCACAGGATTGCAGCTTCATACACCCATCCACTCACCAATCATAACTATGCTTTCTCAGTAGTAAGCCAACTAGTGTGGCTGAGGCTTTATTCCAAGTAAGGATGCTTATGAACTGAAGCATGCCAACATTTTCTTTCCTTCTGGAATGGACCAGACCTAGAGTGCAGCAGCATCTTATTCACATTAGTGAGAATTGGCTGTGTGAGCTAATGTTCTAGCTTTGTTTCATGTATCTGATGCAGCAAAATGATGGGAGGAAAAATACACTGAAAGGACCCATTTTTCCTATTATCCTAGCCCATTTCAAAGCAATACAGGTTGTTACACACATATCATTCACTGTCACAACATGATGAGTTGTATCTCAGTGAGTTGCCACTGAATGTGTGAGCCTGTTGCATGGAAAAACATTGTGTTGGGGTGGGGGGGGGGGGGAAACACCATAACTCCATCTATGGTATTTGAACTGGAGTGGCTGATTTGCACCTGCCAGTCTTTGTTTAATGGGTTTCATACAACTTGCAACAGTACACTGGCTTACTTATGATTGTTATATTTGAAGCACATCCTTGAGAAATTGATATCTATTGAACTTGGGGTACATGTTTGTTAAAGCATATTATCCATTCTACAGCACAGACACTGTGCGAGTTGCAGCCCCTTGTTCATTGCTGGTAGCACACCACAACAATGACAATTTGGCTAATTTCTTCAGGCTTTATGCTTCAAATCAAATGCTCAATGATACCAGACACAGTTAATACTGAACAAGAAAAGGTTTTTCATTGGATAGAAACAAAATTTACAGAAATAAAAATTCAATGTAAAGGAACAACATTGCAGTATAGTAAATAACATTTCCCCCAACATTACCTCTGATACCATCATTGCATATTTAAAGAAACGACTAATAAGATATTTTTATCTTATTCCCATTTCTTCATACCCAGAATATATACATGAGATGTTATTTCATATTACTGAATAACAAACCTTAGTATTTGGTATCTTGTACGAATTGTACAAAATTCTATAAAGCTTGATGAGTTTCTGCATATTTATTCCAACATTGTGTCTTTTCTGTCATTCAAAACTGGACAAAAATTAATTAAATTACCTGCCTTCATCTTTCTAAAGGCTGATTCACCAATCCATGTTCAATGCCGAACAGTGGCACATCAAGGGATGACTTGCATGTACGAACGGACCATCACAGATATACTAACACAGATAAAACTGTATTGCCCCACATCACCCCAAATGCATGCTTCTCAGTAGAGTTAGTTTGCACCTTGTGAGCCAAACTAGATATAGAATTATTTAAACAATTAGCAATTGTGTGAAAGGAAAAAGGCGTCACACTTAATCCTTCGATCAGGACCATGACAGAAATACTTTAATTCTTTGCCCCCATCACAGCTCTCTTGCAGCTGTCATTTGCATCAGGAGGCACCAACAGCTTTGTTCCCAAAGCAAATAGCAGCTGGGAGAGGAATCTAGATTTGCACCATTGTAGGGACACAGGGCCCCTCTCCACCAGAGTTCCAATTTGGATGCCCCATCACCACCATCTCAGCTACATAAAAACAATATTTACACAACTTGTTCTTCATTGAGGCTGAAACACATGATCCTGCATGCCCACTAGTTGAGTTCTCTACACCAGATTACTTATGCTAAGCAGCAGAACGTGTGGACTGATTCTACTAGAAAGCATGTTTCAGGTTATAGCATGGATGTGTGATGTTATGGATTATCAAATGCTGAACATGCAGGTGTTGTGAACTGGGGCTAAATCTTTGCAGCATGTGAGGACCAACCTAATATGAGGGGCAATCCAAACTGGAACTTTTGCAAAAGCTGGAGGAAGCCTTTAATCCATTGACGTCTACTGAAGCCTTGATCTGGATCACACACAAAGCTATTTACTCTTTAAGAAGCTATTCACACACTTGTCAATTGTATGAATTATGCCATGTTTAGTTTGGTCCTGTATTTTATTGGGAGGGAGAAATTAATGAGCTGGCTCCTATAATATGGAAATGTTGCCCCATCATATTGCAATCCCAAAGTTGTGCAGATGCAATACAATTCCATTAAGCTGGGCATCAGAACACTCCACTCCCAAATTTTCTACAGTGCAATGCCTCAGCACAGGCACATAAAAGTGATCCCTACGATAACAGAAAGGCTGGATATTTGCTTGACTTTTCCCCCCCAGTCTCAGCTCACCCAGACAGATGGGCTGAGAGGGTATGGGATTTGAATGCTGGGAAGAAAGACAACAAAGATATCAGAAAGAGGACTTAGAACAGGGAACTAGATGAGCGCTAAGAAGATGGAAAAAGCTTTTTAAATTGGGGAAATAGATGAGCACCAGCAAGCAGGTCAGGGTTAAATGAGGACATTTCTCTGTAGCTCATGTGCACCAGTGCTTTCCATTAGCTAAAAGGTTATTGATGCAATTGTGCACATGCTAACAAAAAAAAATGGCCCAGTTGCTTGCGTGTATTACTTTTATGGAGAGGAGGAGGAGAAATCATACCAAAGACTGGAAGGAATAGAAAGCTGTTGCAAGCTGTGCATATGCAGCAATCCTTATGAGTTCCAGAAATCCATGCCAAAAGAATGGCAGAGAAATAATGCACAGTGCTGTTCAACACCAGGAAAAGGAAACTTAGTTACACGTTATCCGGGGTGGGAGGAAATGGGGTGGGGGGACATTTCAGAAGCATCCACAATCTTTAACATTTGTGGCTAACGTTTTATTTTGATCAGCTTAGTTTCTAAGAAACAAAAGCAGAAAGGGGAAGAACATAATGCATTTGTATAGCTGAACCAGAATGAGTCCTCACCGATGCTGCACCAGGACTTGGGTCTCTTCCTCTAATTCAAATCAAAATAACTAGGAAGATTCATTGATAGAAAAATATTCAGAGCCAGCCTCTAAATGCTGTATAGCACATATACACACACCTTCCCGATCAGCTGATTAACTTCCTAATACTGAAATAAGCGGGTAGCAAAGCTATCTCCAAGGGCACTGTGCTTTACTAGCAATATATTAGCGCTTTCCCTTGTCTGAATAAGCAAGCACTGCGTGTTTGTTAAAAGAATGTCTGAGAACCACGAAGTTCTCATTATATGTAATTGCTCTTTACAATGACTGGCTATCTCTGGTGAAAATGAATCAGTGATCTCCGCTATAACGGAATCTATTAAAAAATTGGAGAGTACGGCTAGTCTCTTTGATGTTGAAAAGGAAGAAATTCAATAGGCCGAGTCTCATCAGGCTGCCTAACAAAGCAGAAGTAAGGGCTGCAGGCAGGAGCAGGCAGCTTTCATGGGTCACTGAGGGTTTACCTTGGGAAAGGAAGCCGACTGTGGCAGCAGCACACGGCTGTTCAACCGCTAGCCGGTTACCTAAAGGGATAGCAGAGGGTGGGAGCCTTCGAAATGTACAGAGGCTTGATTAAAATATAGGGATTTCCAATGTGGGCCTCTGTAAGCCCAAAAGTATTTGATCCTGCCCAAAGTAATCAGCAGCCCACTCTTATGGCTCTACAGCAGATAAACAATTGCAGCTAAATTGACACACAGAGGCCCTGGGAGCTATGTTAGATGTTGCTGGTTTTGCCCTCTGTCAAGAAAGGCTTCAGCTCCGAGGCTTCCCTAAAAGAAATACTTGTGCCGCATAGCAATAGCTTGCCTTTGATTCCAGCAGCCTGAAGAGCAGTTTATGTAATCACTAAATTCAAGGAGTAAAGATTTTCCTGGCATGTACCACTTCGGGGTTTGAGAGGAGGAGGCCATGTTTGTGAACGTTCTCCCAGAAAAATCCTTGACCACTGAAATGAGGCAGGACAGGGAAAATGCTAGACTGACCCCCTCCTCCCCAAAATGCTGCTTTGAAATATACAAGGAGTGAGGTTTTTTCCCCCCTATGACAGGGAACAGTCAAATGTGCAACATTCCCCTCCCCCGGCCTGCAGTGGTATAGCCCAGGAAAAGCAATTCAGCTGCCCCATTCAGGTATTCCCCCCACATGTAAGATAAACCCAGAGCAGGAGAATGGATTCATGCTTGCCCATGATGCTGCTGCATCCTGCTGGTTCCACCCCAATATCTGGATGTTCAGTGGTATACTGGGGTGGCCCAAAAGTAGGTAAACAGTTGTTTAGAATGTTGATGGGAGGGGAGAGAATGTGTGAGTAGAAGATGTGTGGCTGGAGTCAGAATGACAGTTGGGAAGAGTGACAGGTGGTGACAGGTGTGGAGAGTGAGGGGAGTGAGGCCCAAAAGTAGGTACAGTTGTTTAGGGTTTTTTTGTTATTTTTTTTACTGATATTGTGAATGATGGCAGCGAACTTGAGTCAAGAACAAAGAAAATGGATTCTAAAGCAGTACTGGAAGACTGAAAATGCCGAGTGGGTGCACACAGCGTGGCAAGAAGCATCTGACACTCCTCCACCAACACGTCTGACAATTTATCGTCTTAGAGATAAATTTGAAGCAACAGGTGCAATGGCTAATGCACTGAAATCTGGACATTCTAGGACGTCTATGACAGAGGAAAATGAGATGAGAGTCACTCTGAAGTTTGTGAACAGTCCAAAAAAGTCCACACGATGTGCACCTAAGCAGCTATACATACCTAGAACGTCCTTGCAACACTTAATGCGTAAATTGAAATTGAAGCTGTACCGTCCAAGACCGTTACATGATCTTCTGGAGGACGACCCAGACCGTTGGTTGCAATTCTGTGAGATGATGCGTAAGCAAATCTCGAACGAACCAGACCTTCTTGATAAGATCATCTGGTCAGATGAGGCTTCTTTCAAGTTGTCAGGCCACGTGAACAGGCATAACTGTGTGTACTGGGCAGATGAAAATCCTCATTTGACTATCACATCTCAACTGAACCAGCCAGGTGTCACAGTGTGGGGTGCACTGTCCAGCGAAGGTGTTGTAGGACCGGTTTTCTTCCATACAGTTGTGGATAGTAACAATTACCTAAACATGTTACACAACGTGGTAGTGCCACAACTCAGAACCAGGGCTAACTTCGCTGAACTGCTCTTCCAACAAGATGGGGCATCTCCTCATTATGTTTCTGCAGTAAGGGACTATCTTGACAACACCTTCCCACAGCATTGGATCGGATGACATGGAAGCACTGAATGGCCGCCACATTCACCCAACTTAACACCAATGGACTTCTTTTTTGGGGTCGTAGTAAAGAATAAAGTTTTTGAGAGGAATCCCCAGACAGTGAACGAATTAAAAGAGTTCATCTCGGAAGCATTTATAGACATTGATGCAGACCGGAATTTGTGTCGTCCTGTGTGTCACAGTGTTCTGAACAGGTTCAAGGAATGTTGCAACGTTGATGGAATACATTTCGAGCACTTACAAGATTAAACAGTGTTAAACAAATGTAAATGTAATAAACTATGTAATAAAATGCAAATAAACTATACTGTATATCTACTTTTGGGTCACTTGGTATTTGCAAGGGGAAACATACACATGATCAGATAACTTGTGCAATCAGGGCTCCCAATTGTATGTACCCCGATTTTATTTATTTATTTATTTATTTATTGCATTTTTTACCGCCCTATAGCTGAAGCTCTCTGGGTGGTTCACAAAAATTAAAACCATAAAATCATTTTAAAAATATAAAACAAACCACAATCTAAAAACACAAAACCACACACAATATAAAAGCACAACCAGAATAAAACCAAGCAGCAGGAATTAATACAGATTAAAATACAAATTTAAAACAGCAAGGATTAAAATTGAGTTAATTTAACTATTAAAATACTGGGAGAATAAAAAGCTCTTCACCTGGCGACGAAAAGCGTGCAAAGTAGGCGCCAGGCGAACCTCTCTGGGGAGCTCATTCCACAGCTGGGGTGCCACAGCGGAGAAAGCCCTCCTCCAAGTGGCCACCTGTCTCACTTCCTTTGGCAGGGGCTCACGGAGAAGGACCCTTGTAGATGATCTTAGGGTCTGGGTAAGTACATATGGGAGGAGGCGTTCCTTTAGATAACCTGGCCCCAAGCCGTTTAGGGCTTTAAATGTTAGTACCAGCACTTTGAATTGGGCCCGGACCTGGATCGGCAGCCAGTGAAGTTGGAAAAGGACTGGTGTAATATGGTCTCATTGGCCAGTCCCCGTTAACAGTCTGGCTGCCCTGTTTTGTACCAGCTGAAGTTTCCAGACCGTTTTCAAAGGCAGCCCCACGTATAACGCATTGCAGTAATCCAAATGAGAGGTTATGAGAGCATGGATAACTGTAGCTAGGCTATCTCTGTCCAGATAAGGGCGCAGTTGGTATATCAGCCTAAGCTGGTAAAAGGTGCTCTTTGCCACCGAGTTCACCTGTGCCTCAAGTGACAGTTCTGGATCCAAGATCACCCCCAAACTATGGACCCGATCCTTTAGGGGGAGAACAACCCCCTCCAGAACAGGGTGAACATCACCTCGCTGGACAGATGAACCACCCGCTAACTGTACCTCCGTCTTGTCTGGATTGAGTCTCAGTTTGTTATCCCTCATCCAGTCCATTACCGTGCCCAGGCACTGATTCAGAACAGCCACTGCCTCACCTGGGTTTGATGAAAAGGAGAGGTAGAGCTGGGTGTCATCCGCATATTGGTGACATCTCAGCCCACATCTCCAGATAACCTCTCCCAGTGGCTTCATGTATATGTTAAACAGCATAGGGGATAAAATAGAGCCCTGTGGAACCCCATGGCTTAAATGCCATGGCACAGAGCAATAATCCCCCAGCACCACCTTCTGAAAACGGCCATCCAAGTAGGAGTGGAACCACTGCAGCGCAATGCCTCCAACTCCCAGCCCAGACAACCTATCCAGAAGGATACCATGGTCGATGGTATTGAAAGCCGCTGAGAGGTCCAAGAGAACCAACAGGGTCGCACTCCCCCTGTCCCCCTGATTTTCAGACATCAGCAATGGGGACCAGCTGGACCACTAACATCAAGTGCTGGGACAGTGAGCACGGTACACCTCCTCTTCTGACACACAGTTATTTCTATTTTATGTATTACTTTATTACATTTTTATACTGTCCAATAGCTGAAGTTCTCTAGGTGCTAGAGATGTCCTGAATATAGCTAGAGTTTCTCAGACTTTTGATTTTTTAAAATATTTATTGATTACATTTATCTCCTGCCTTTTTTCCTCTTGCAAGGAAGCCAAGGCAAATTACATAGTTCACTTCCTCTCCTTTTTATCCTCACAAGAACCCTTTGAGGTAGGTTAGGCTGAGAGCCAATGTTTGGCTCAAAGTCACCCAATGAGTTTCATGGCTGAGTGAGGACTAGAACCCGGATCTGAGTCCTCGTCAAACACTCTAGCTATTATGCCACACTGGCTTTGGCAGGTTATGCACACTTCCCCCACCTCAGTAAAATTAAAGACATACTTCATTCTTCACATCCAAAAGGGTTACTTTTAGAACTGGTGAGAAAAAGGACCAGCCATGCCCAAAGACCCCCGCCCCAGTGTTTCTGAAACCACTGGTCACACTGTCCAGCTTCAGGCAGCACTGGAGTTGAATTGGGAGTAGTGATTAGAGATGGTCAGCCACTGAAGTCTGAATGGTGCAGCAGGACATTTTAAAACACTGTCCCCAGTGGCAGGGGACATTTGGGCTCCACTTCAGGAAGAAAAATGTCTTGGCAAGCCCTTGGCAAGTGCAGTTTAGGGAGCACTTCCTCTGAGAGCCAGGTGTTTTGCTGTGTGCCTGAAGCATGAGCAATTGAATGATTCCAGTACACCTGATTCAGAGAGACTGTGTGTGTGTGTGTCCATCCGGGAGTGCTTTCCGATGAGGCTGTTCTCATGCAGAGCCTCATTGACAGATTTTATGAGGGTCCAGATTCTGAGCTTCTGCACATGATCAAATTATTGCACACTCGTCATTGGTCATTCACAGAGGTTTGTGGATCCTTTTCATGATGTTGTCAACCTCCAATGTCTCTCCTGCCATTTGGAAGTGGGAATCCGCCATTTTATAAACCCATGAAAATGCTGTAATAAATTGAAATTGCGAAATGAAGCAGCACCATCTGCTAGTGGTATGTATAATGGAAACATATGGAAAGGAACAGTTAAAAACAAGTGGGGAGTGCACATGTATTGTACTGATCGTTAAATCCACAAAGACTCCGGAAGACAAAGTCCCAGTAAGTCTGTGGGATTTTTGCTAAATGTGGAGAAGCCCTCAGTCTTCCACTTATGACCTGCCTGTGTTTTCCCAATGGTTCTTCCATCTTTTCCTTTCTAAATAAATAAATAAAAAAATAAAAAACCTGTTAAGAAGGACGAGATGGAATAGCTGTAGAAAGTCTTTTGCTTGGTAATACTAAGACCTGTCCATCTGGAAGTACCCCAGAGAAGCTCCCGTAGCGTAGTAGCAGGCAGTCTTCTCTTTGGGCTAGTATTCTGGGATCACAGGAGCCTTTAATTTTTAAATACATTTACAAGTGACCCTTCCACAAAATGCTGCAGTTGGGAGTGCTTGTGTTCAGCATTCCAGACACCCCATTTCATTCCCCATCCCTGCAAGAGCCAATGGGCATTCTGTGTTCTCTCAGCAGGGAGGAGTCAAAATATTGGGCTGTTTCGGAGGAAAGTCTAAATATTTTTGGTACTTCTACAAACTCTGGGGTTCCCACTAACCTGCTGATACCATTTTGGCTACATATTGATACACATTCAGAGAATACATATGTGCGTTCTTGTGTGATTCAATAGCAGTTCTCTCATGGTACCTAACTGTGTTGCAGCACAACATTTGGGAGTTACTGACTGTACTAATTGTACAAAGTGGACCTCCAGGATCTACTCTCTCCTTCCACACACACACAGAAGCGCAACACTAAGTTCCCTTAGATGGATTGTGTTGTTAGGACTTTGTGAAGAAGGAGAAGCTGATGGCACAACTTGTCCCTTACTTTCTAGACGGTGCTAAATGGTTCCGTTTCTGTTCAAAGTTACATAGCAGGCTCTGCAGAGGAAACTGATACAGAAATACTTCCAGGGTGGAAAGCTGGGCCTTTCCAAATGACACAAACATGGTTGCAGTGCTGTGAAACCATCTTATATAAAAACCTTTCTAGCTTGTCCACCTTTGCCAAGCTTAAGCAAATTAAATACAAAAGTCATGCACGAACCGAGGTGAAGCTAGAACTTACTAGACATTCCCCCTTCCTTTTTTTAGGATCAGTAACTTTTCATCTCAGAATTTTGATTAACATGTTCCCTTTTCCGACACAGTCTCTCTTACCTACAGTATTTCTATTAAAAATGTTTCACAGGATCATGATTCTCAAACACCGAAAATGTTGGACAAGTAATATATTTTTGTGTGTGAACAACTGACTTGCTCCTGGATAAGTTTGTAAAATGAGAAATTTGTATGCTTCTATCACATTTCACCTAATTTGCATTTTTTCTAAGGTCCAAACGATATGGGAGGAAAGTCCCATAATCATTTTGATTGTCCTTTTCTGCACCTTCTTCAGTCCTACAATATCCTTATTGAGGTGCAGTGACCAGAACTTTACACAATATTCCTAGTGCTGTCACACCATAGTTTTGTATTAGGGCATTATGATATTGACAGGTTTATTTTAGATTCCTTTCCCAATGACCCCCAAAATGGAATTTGCCTGTTTTTCAGCAGATGTACAATGGGTCAACATTTTCATTGAGCTATCCATCACAACCTCAAAATCCTTTTCTTGGTGACCTCCAGTTTAGACCCCATCAAAAATATGTGAAGACTCCCCCAACCCTAAATGTGTGTCACTTTCATCAGTTGTGAAAACTGAAAACAATTCACATACAACCCCCAGAAAACCCCACAAACAAACTGCCTGTTTGACCCTTCATACCTCAACTTCAAATTACCCACCATTTTCCAATTATTAGGTAACCATTGTAAAGTAATGGTACATGCAGCCAATAAATCAACACAAAACTGAAACCAATGAGACTTAATTCAATTATGACTAACTTTAATCCCATTGATTTCAGTGGATCTACTTGATGCAGGACTAAGTCTGGATCCAACCCAAGCTGAGTGTGTGTGTGTGTGTGTGTTAAAATCAGTATTTAAGGACTTTTTAAAAATGTCATTCCCAAAATCTATCAATGGAGTATATATAATGATAATTGAGAAAGAGTCTTCAGTGATATTTATGTGAAATAATTAGGACTCCTGTGGAGAATTAGAGCTTGATTTTGACAGGAAAAAGTTACATTAACTTCATAAGAAGCACCAATGCAACTTTTCTTCTTAAGAAAACATCTTTGGAAAACAATAAAGTTATTTTTATTGCATTAAACATCAAAATTAGGAGCTGTCATTTTTGTTCAATGTCTTGCCTGTCTCCCCACCTCCCCATCCTGTAAATCTGTGATGCATTTTGTGTACAGCTGATTATTCATACCATCTCTCTGGTATGAAGCACATCTGCACCCTTCATTTACTCTCATACAGCTTCAGCTGTACAATGCTGCAAACTGAGCACAAAATTTAAATATTTTAATAGTTAGCACAGACCAAAAATAGCATCTTTATGAAAATTCTGAACTTTTAAGATAATATGTTAACTCATAAAATATGCAGGCCCTTTGATGTTGTCACTGAAATTTTACCTGAGTATATACCTGAACAATAAAAGGTGTCTCGTTCCTTGTTTAAAAAGGTGGCAACACCATCCTGGATTAGACTAATTAGCTATCTTTATTCTTGTGCCACTTTTACAGAAATTTGTATAGATAATAAGATCCCCTGCCTTTTTACAGATTCCTTCTTCCATTGTATTAGGCACAGCTTGCTTTTGGATAAGGGCACAATCCTTCACAAGTTTAGACAGAACAAATTCCTACAACTTTTCACCAACTGCAGTTTCCAAACAGTTCAAGGGTAGCCCGATACGGACCATGTTGTAACCATATAATCTAGAAATGACTAAAGCATGCACATCTGTTGCCAGATCGCTTTCTCTAGGAAGTGGAGTATCACAAAAGAGTGAATGAAAGTTCAGTGCCACAAGAAACATTTGGCTGCATTTGGACAACACAATAGTCAGTGGTGGGTTAATAGTCAACTCCATAGTTAATTCTCGAGGGGATATTCCCCACACAACATGATTATAATCAACCATGGTATGGATGAAGGCAGCGTCGAGTTGACAATGAGTCAACTGTGTGTTTGATTGACACATCCCTTGCCATTTCTCCCCCCACCTCAGTCCTTCTGCTGGTATACCATCAGCCATTGCAAGTTCCACCTGCTGGACTAAAGTGGCAGCCATCACTTTGGTCACTCTTGCCAGGGGATTCCGTAGTCACCAGAAATGACCAACTGTGTGTGATGAAATAGTCAAAGGTGCTGGACACATGACACAATAACCAATAGTTATTCAAATTATTAATTCTGCATAGCATTGGTTATTTGCAGAGTGGAAGGTGGAAATAAAGAGACGAGACAACTGTATGGAATTAAATAAGGGCCACATTTATTAATGATCTGCAAAAGGGGTAAAGACGCCTTTGCGGGCATCCTATCATTGGCCTCCCACAGGCCATTCTTGGGAATGGGCGAAGCATTCACAGACCGCAAGGTGGCGCCTGGCTCTTCGCCACCCCATGATCTTCTCCATTGGGGTAGGGAGGCCTTCCGGTGTCATCCGTCCCGTGCCGCAGGGCTCCAAGAGGATGAAGAGGGTTGGCCTCAAAGGTAGACCCTATCCCAGCCCCTGGTGCCGCAGGACTCCCAGGTGTGGGCCTCAGGCACTACCTATCAACTTAATGGTGTCTGTATGCACACCAATACCACCCAACCCCTCGAGATGCCCGCACCTACCGCCAAGGGGACTGACAAGCCACTCAGTTAGTCACGCCCCCATCTACCTAGAATTGCCTCCCGCAATCTCTTCTGCAGATCTAACAAAAAACAATCATTACCGCGATCAGACAGGTGAACTCCATCCTGCCTGAACAGCTCCCTCTATGACTGCACAATGTTGGGATGTTGGATTCTAATATCCCCATATTTGCACAATTCCTTTTCTACTGGCGCGTTCCATCACTAAAGGGTCGCTACCCTCTCTCCAGTTGAGCCTGGGCAACAAACATGACCAGATGATAAGAACACTGGGCCAACGCTGCCGAATCATTCTGAAATCGGCCGCCACTTGTAAAATGAGGGCCTTGCCTTTTAGCAAGCCCAAATCATTTCCCCCAAGATGGATAAGCAGGATTTGTGGGGGTAAATGACTCACATGCCACTGAAATAGTGTGGGAAGAAGGCGGTCCCACCGCATTCCCTGTCTACCCAGCCAATGTATGGATGCGAACTGGCTCATACTGAGCTGTGATCCAAAGCTAGAGCTAGACGCCGGCCGGCCGGCCCAGAATATCATGCTGTGTCCACAGATGATAACGCTCGCTGGGGATTGACCTCTCCAGGAATCTAAAATCAAACCTGGGTATGTTAGCACACAACATGCTGACTAATACTTCGGCAATTTCCTAATATACGACTTGTAAGCCGTACTATGCCATCTCCCCACTGCCTGTATCTGTGAGGGAGAAAAACCAATGTAGGCGGCCATAGAAGCCGCCCCAATTCGAAATGAATGGGTACCAAACTGGGCAGCGCTAACACCTAATTGTCCTAAAGCCTTCTTAGTGACCGCCCAAAACTTCGTCAAAGACGATAGATCCGCATGACAAAATAAGGCACCTGGCGAACTGCCACGTAGTGCCAAATAATAACGCAATGCCTGAACTGGGCAAAGTTCAACCACTGGTGCGGGAGAAAAAGATACCTCACTACCCGTACCATACTGATCGGTCTTGGACTGCCTCAGCCTAATGAGCACCCTGTTTTCAGAAAGGAACACATCCTCAAATTGGAGGAACCTCTTTGTTTTGTCACTTTTTGACGAAGCTACTAATTCTGATATCCGGAATGCCCCCAAAAATGCAGTCACAGCTGCGGCATGAAAGAGACTCGCTTCATGAGAAGAATGACAAAGATGAGACCAAGCAGCCCTTAAACCTAGTAATATGTTGGGAGATACAGGAAGCCTAGGATCCAGATTCCTAGAGGACATCCTACTCCATCCCTTAATTGTGTGCTTTACCCTGTCATCCGCCGAGGGAAAACTTCACCCCGAATCTTGGACAAGAAAGACAAGGCTGCCAGCTTACCCCTTATCGTCCCTGCAGGCAAACCTTTCTGGTGCCCTGCTACGCAAAATTGTAAAATGTGGTCGACAGGGATTGGCCATGCCTGCTGCAGATTCAAATCTTTCTGAAAAGCCAGAAATTCCCTACCTGCTTTATCATAGGCGGTCCTGGTGCTAGGCACCACAGACTGCCACATTGCTTGGTCTATCTCATCTCTCCAATCACCCAGAGTGCCTCTGGCATAACTTCTGGCTGTGGCCGAGCCCAGGGCGCCAGTTCCTGGAATCTCTGCACCTGGTGATGTGATAGAGTGTTGGCAATGTCATTCTGTAAGCCAGGCACATGCCGTGCCTGGAACAGAATATTATGCTTCAAGCAAAGTAACATGAAAACCCTAACCAGTGACATCACCCTGGAGCGACGGGAGGAAAGCAAGTTTATAACCTGAACTGTGGCCTGGTTGTCACACCAAAAAATGGACCAACGTGTTTTCCATTTGTAACACCCAAATATAGGCAGCAACCACTATTGGAAAAAAATCCAAAAATGTAAGATCCCTACAGGTACCATCAAATTGCCAGCGTTCAGGTCACCGCTCAGCACACCAGCAATCCTGCCCCTGATGCGTCGGAGTGTACTTGCATCTCTGCCTCCACGAGCAAATCGTGGCGCCAAAAAGACACACCATTATAATGCTCAAGGAAACTCACCCACATGTGCAAATCGTCACACATTGAGTTTGTAACCTGGACTCTATAATGTGGGCAACACAGACCCTGCATGGTGCTGCATAAGCGGCGGAGAAAAGCCCGCCCCGGTGCAATAACCCTACATGCAAAATTAAGATGCCCCACTATTTCCTGTAACTGATGCAACATGACCTTTTGCATTCTAAGCAAACCTATTAACCTATCCTGCAAAGCTCGCAATTTGTCAGGCGGCAACCGACAATATTGCGCCACTGTATCCAATTCAATTCCCAAGAACATCAATGACGTCTTAGGACCTTCTGTCTTCTCATGTGCAAGAGGAACCCCCAGTTCCTCTGTTAAAAGCTGAAATTGTTGCATCAGCAGGAAACACTGATTTGTTCCTGCTGGTCCAATAAACAAAAAATCATCTAAGTAATGAACCGTGCCTTGGATTCGAGTCCTGTCCTGTAAAGCCCATTCCAAAAAAGAACTGAACTTTTCAAACATTGCACACGAGATGGAGCAGCCCATTGGTAGGGCCCTGTCTATGTAAAATTTTCCTTGAAAACAAAACCCTAACAAGTCAAAGTCTGCTGGGTGAATGGGAAGTATACGAAAAGCGGATTTTGTATCACACTTTCGCAGTAATGCACCATGACTGTTCTGTTTAACGATCACAACAGCGGCATCAAATGAAGTATACCTTACTGAACTTAAATGTTCGGGTATTGCATCATTCACTGATGCACCTTGTGGGAATGACAAGTTATGAATTAACCTGTATTCGCCGGGGGATTTCTTGGGTACTATTCCCAAAGGAGAAACCCTCAAATTAGGTATAGGGGGTGCATCAAAAGGACCTAAAGCTTTACCAGCACTCACGTCCTTATTATTTCCCCCCCGCACCAATGGTTCCATCAAGCTGATGGACTTCTGGCTGTTGGCTATTGCCACTCACCATGGACCCATATAAGGAATATGAAAACCTACAGAAAAACCTAACTCTAAATATACAGCATCTTGCTTCAGTGGGTAACGTCCCAGGAGATGCCTAAGGGGCTCCAATCTAACTGGGCTGGGGCCCTTTGGGAGGAGGCTGTTGGCCACCAGGCTTCTTCGCGCCATATCCTCCCCTACTGTTGCCTCTCCCTCCCCTATTCCTAGGGCAGCTGGATGCTGGGTGGGGACCACTGCAGACTTGGCACTCATACCTAAATCTGCAGATGGATCGGGTGCATAAACCGTGGGCGCTATATTCCCAGCAAGGCGGGCGAAGTTGAACCCTCTGCCCTGCCAACCCTCTAACCGTGGGGGCGGGTTGTGGCTTAGCTAATATGTGGCCGCTGTCAGACCTCTCACCAAAGCCCGGGCTGGCTGGAGTCATAAACTGCAGTCAAAGGTCGTGGTCTTTGACGTCCCACCTTAAAGAATGTTCAAAGGCCGCCCTACAGTGGAAGGATTCATCATAGGCCAACCAGGCCCCGCCTTCGTACTCTGAGTACGCTCGATAAATCATATCGAGGTATTTTGTTAGAATACTGCCTTTCCCAGGGAAACGCAGCTTCACAAAGCCCATGTAAATAAGGAAACCTGGTAACCAATTAGCCCAGGCCCTTGCCACTTTCTTTTTCCTCAGCTTTTCAGCTTCCCTGTCTGCAGCTTTGTCTTTGTCCATGTTTTCTGGTTCGCGGAACAACAACAAAAACACATCAACATAATCACTTTTGCAAATTTTTCCCCTGGTTGCCGGCAAAAGGTGATAGCCTAAGGGTGCGGCCGTGCTCCCAGTAGGGATGGCATCATGATCCATCCCAGCAAAAGGATCCCTGTTTGGTAGTCCTGATCTAGATGAAGAACTGGCTGGTCCTTGCCATACAGCAGCACAAACATTATCCACATGAGGCTCCTGCGATGTTGCAGCGCCTTGACTTGTAGTACCAGCTGCTGCCGTGGTGCCTTGTCCCCCTATCCCAGAATTCAAAACTGGGTTGACAGTTAAGGACTGACCACTATACGTAGACCCTAAACTTGATTGCCCTAATACATTGCTCCTCTGAGAATAAACCACTGTGCCAGGAAGCGCAGGTCCCATGGGAATCGCTTGGGAGAGAGCTGAGAGTGTACTGTTTGTATTGGATTGTGTCCAACCCATCCCAGTGAGCCACGGATACCATCCCCAGGGTGGAGGAGCACCCACAGCTGGGTTGATGGCTTGTGTGAGGGTTGCAATTTGCTCACCTGGACCTATAGATGGCTGCGATGACACTGCCATTGTTGAAGTCTCCAGGGAAGGTATGTTGTGCCACGTTGTAGCCAAATGGGAGGTCGTAGAACCACCTGCTGCTGGATCTGGAGCTACAGCCACTTGACTAGATGATGCCTCCACTGCATCCAGACTATTTGATAAAGTTATCAATAAATTAATCCAATTTTTGCTTTCATGTCAAGCAATGCCCTGAGCCTTGCAAAAGTTCCTGAGCAATGTTGCTAGGTGTTAGAACTAATCCTTTCTCCTGTTCTATCACTTGCAATCAAGCCAGAGTTGCTGCGATTTGGGGATTTCCCTCCTCTTCAGATGAGGAATCTTCCTTGTCCCTTCCCCGTTTAGCAGGAGGACATGGGGCTTTTCCTTTGCTTTTCTTCACCTTGACCTTTTTTGGGTGGCATAGTTCCACCGTTTGGCCGAATGTAAGCCGACCTCTAAACACAATTACAAATGTATATGGCCTTCGACCACCAGTCTAACACCCTAACCACTAATGACAACGCTTTGGCAGAAGGGCAATAAAACCGCCTTACACCACACACGCTCCAAGGGGCAACATCTGCTACGATTGATGGGGCTGTTTGTGAGAGAAGTAGGCAGAATCAGAGGTCCCCAAAAGGGCTCGCCACCCCACCCCGAGCGATTCTCGGCGTCTCCGAGGTGCTGTGCACCGCAGACGGGCTGCCTCCCACCAAGAAGCTAGAAAACGGGGGGGAGGGGTGCTCCCAGCCAAACAAAAAACAGTCGTGCAAGCAGCCAACTGCCGTTGCTCCCCTTGATGTCCCTGCCTAGCTCCCTCGCCCTCCTTGCCTGATACTAAACTGAGCAAGGCACTTCTGCGCGCAACCTCGCCGCTGCGGAAAATTAAAAGTGCACCACAGCACACCCAAATATGGCCGTGGCACGCGGCCTAACTGCCGCAGCTCAAACCTCCTGCTCCTATCGCCCAAGCTGGCTAACTTTTAAACTGGCGTCTCCATGCACCAAAACCCAGCCGCAACACGCGGCCTAACCACCACCGCTCTACCCCCCTCCTGCTCCTAGCTCCCAAGCCAGCAACAATTGAAGAGGGCACCTCCGCACGCCAAAACCCAGCCACGCCACATGGCCTTACCACCACCGCTCTACCGCCCTCCCATGCCGGCTCCAAGCCTCCAAAATTGGAAGAGAGCGCCCCCGCTTGCAGCCACGCGGCCGTGCCACATGACGAAACCACCGCTGCTCTTCCTCCTCCTATCTCTGGCTCCCTCCCCACTCCAAGAGGGGCTAACCAGCCCCCAAACCTGGGGCTGGTAGGTCCGTGAGTCTTCTCAGTGAGACAACGACTCCAGCCGGGAACACCGAAGAAGCCTCTTCTCCCTCTGGACTGCCACTATAGCCGGGCCTCTCCCTCGTTGCTACGTGCACGCTCTGAAACGCAGAGCAGGCTGCGCCCAAGCAGCCAGCCGCACATAGAGCAAAGGAGCGGGTGGGTGATTGGGCCAGGCGATTTATAGCCTCCCAGTCTCCCCCCACCCGGTAGCACCAGTAGGAGGCAGCCAATCGCTGACCTCCACATCCCGTCTCTTCCCCCCCCCCCCCCCGCAACTAGCCTCCTCCGCCCAAGCAAGCTGGGTGTGGGGATAAGCACTTGTGTTGGTTATTTTGGCCAAATAACCAACCGTGGTGTGAAAAAGTCCTGACAGATGACACAATAAACAACTGTTTACTATTTAACCCACCGATGACTATTTAACCCAGCATTGGTTATTGCGTCATCAGAACCCAGTCTTAGACTAATGGATGACATTCTATATGGATTACAGGAAGGATGAAATGAAATGACAATTTTTATTCATTTGACAGATTTTTAAAAAAAATAATAATAATTAAATGTATATGCTAACCAACTGGCAAACACCCTTGGGGTGGTTAACAATAATTATTTCCCATTTTTTAACAACATGTCATACATTCCACCTGTCTATGTTGCATACTAAAGATGCTTTTGGTGTTTGGCTCTCCCTAGAGAGCAAAGAAACTGAGTGGGTGGGTTAATAATTTCTATCAGTGCAGGCCTTGCCTTGTTCTGCCTAGGCTAGATTGGGGGCCTGGCTTTGCTCATTCACATATCTTTCTATATGAGTACAGAGACAGACACTCGGTCAAATAACATTAAAAAGTAAATCTAAAAAAATTTTCTTTTACATCTGGCATATTTCAAGTTATTTAACATTTTTCTCAAGTTTTAATCTATTTCATGCCTTTTCCATTTTGATTCTATTCCTATATGCTTGAGTTATTTTTTTATTCAGTTCTATAGTGTTATATCCTTCTGTCAGGCTTCAATACATTTTCTCTAAATGGAGGAGCATCCAAAGATTTTATTAATATGACTTACAGCGCAATCCTATACATGCCTAATCAAAAGTAGCCCCTTTAAGTTCAATGGGGCTTACTCCCAGGTGAGTGTGTAAGATTGCATCCTTAGTCTTTTGTAACTTAGTTTTCCTTCGGAAAGGAGCAATTCCTGAATTAAGCCCAAGAAGGCCTCATCCCTTTCATGACTAAGGGTAGGAATCCATAATTTCAGACCACTGCTTTTCCTTATGCCCTGTAATACAAGCAAAGAGAAAAAGGCTACATTGAATGTTATGACCTAAAACCCAAACAGGTATAATTTGGCTTCAAGTTTAAACCCACATGATCGCAAAACCCTGGAGACAGAGAGAAATGAAGATTATATTATTATTATTATTATTATTATTATTATTATTATTATTGTCACTTTTTAGAGATAAATGTCACTTGATTTATAGCCCTAGATAATTTTGTGTTGTTCAGAGATTTCTGCTTCGTTTACTATATTCTTCAGAGCATCTGAACTGGTGTTGAGCTAGTGGGCTGAAAAGTGAATTAGAGCAGTTATAGTGTGTTTGTTACCTGACCTGAGAGGTGTAATTCATCACATTTTAAATGCAGAGGGCACTTTGTAACACTTACTGCAGGTAACACAGACAGTAATCATGATACTGTGCATTCCTTTAATTATAGATAGCCAGCAAATGAAGGGAAGTGTCTAATGGCTCTTCTACACTTTTTTAAAAATGGAGTGAACAATGGGAATTATGTTGTAAATGATGCGGACACATAGGAATTAATTTTGAAATTGATTTTATCATCTTTCTCCTGAGTGGAACCACTAAATGCTGCTTCCCATTTATGGAAATAGCATCTCTGGAACTGCAATCACATATGTTCGCATAGGTGGACTGATGAACCATGCACATGATCAAAACTGTCAGAAGCATAGAAAATGGAAATATAGTTTAAGATCACCACATTCATGGGTAATAACGTATTTTGTTCGCTTATAGCTGTTTCATATGTTCTGTCATGCTGCATATCTTGACTCTTCCCTGTCAGTAGACTGTTGTGATACATGAAGTTCCACAAGAGAAAACAATTGTTTTTTTTCAACTTCCCTAAATAATTGAGCAATAAGTCAGGAACTTGCTATGTCAAATTTTGTCTCAGGCCTCAATTTAATGTGTGTGTGTGTGTGGTGTGTGTGTGTGTGTGTGTGTGTGTGCTATCTCTTCACTGTCTCTGCTTCAGCCCTGCATCTGCAACCCTACCTTACAAGGTTGTTGTGAATTCCTGAGGATTTTGACACACCATATAAATGCAAATTCATCATAATTATTTGTTTTCATTGCTCATCATTGCACTTCTGTGCCTGGAAGGCAATTGGAATTGCATCATTCTATGCTTTCTTCATGGAAGAAGGAACTCTTGCCCTTTTTTCTTAAGGAATAATGTAGACAAGTGACAGTCTTCAGGACAGCTCATTATCCTGAGCAGTCATCAAGTCTCTGACATAGAAGAAGAGCAGTGTAAGCTGGGGAGGTGCTGATCCCAAACCCAGGCCCTGACACCAAATGTGCCTGTCAGCCAGCAGCCCTTCGAACCAGAACCCCAGAGATAACATCTCCTGACTTGGATTCCCCTGAGGCTGCAGCCCCTTTTCACCAGGGGTCTCACATGGTACCTGATTATCAGCACAAGGCAGGAGCTAATGGGCTGCTAATCTCAAAGCCAGGCACCAAGGCTCTCGACTCTTCTGGAAAAGGGTGGAGCCTGGGAGGGGTTGTCTGGTCCAGGTGGAATAGAAAACCTCAGTTGTGCTCCAAATTTTGTTGGAGCAAGTTGTTTGCATGTCCAAGGTCATGCAGTTCCAACCTGGTCCTACCTGTCTGACTAAACCACCCTCTGGCTTCCATTGTTTCCCATGGGTGCACACTCAAGTCCAGGTCAGGATATCTGTATGTGTATGCTACATCCTGATGCCTTTGCAGCAGAGGGAGCCACGATCATGACAATAAAATCTGACTCTTTTATTCCAGAATAGCTTCTCTGAAATAATTTATAGTCTGTTGAAATCACCACTCCACATACACACAACCACTTTGACTAAGGCTAGATTTACACGTTGTGACAAATCATTATGATTCCATCATAGTAACTCTATATCCTTCTTGTACATTTATATCTTGTGGGACACACACTGATATTTCTTGCAGTATTTTGGATAATGCAGAATAAAAAGCAGGAAACATGATGAACACCATATACGGAATGTGTAATTTGCTCCAACAGTTATAAGTGTACTTCAATTCCGCTATAAAGCACTAGTGTAGTTCTATCCTATGTAAATATAAGAACAGTGATTCTGGATCAGACCAAGGGTCCATCTAGTCCAGCACTCTGTTCACATAGTGGCCAATCAGCTGTCGACCAGGAATCCACAAGCAGAACACGGGTGCAACAGCACCCTCCTACCCATGTTCCCCAGCAACTGATACTGAACATGCCAGCTAACAATAATAAAACACTAAACATAATTAAGGTCTATGACCTACGCAAGTCTCTGAAATCTTATGTATATTATGAGTGTTGATATTTATGCATTTTAAAATATTCTGTCCTTTGAGCATTGTTTTCAGGGCAACTAACAATATTGTTTACAATCACCAGTGGAGACCTTTCACATACCAAGCATGAAGACTCAAGCAAGGGAGATATGCCCTGTCCAAGGTGACGTCCAGGGTGGTTGGATTTCCACAACATAGTGATTAGGGCAAAGGCAGTTTGAATATGTAAAATTTTATCCCCCCCATACAAAGTGGCACTTTTAATGACAAATAACAAACTGGAATATAATAAAAGTAGGCACAGAGATCACTAAAGCCTAACAAATGCAACACATCTCTAGCATGCATAAAGGGAAATCTGATTCATGGGACAGTTTGATTGAAATGTGCTATAATACTTCATATTTTTTTGCTAAAAAGAATCATAAAATAGTAGAGTTGGAAGGGACCAACCCCCTGCTCAATGCAGGAATCCATTTTAAAGCATACCTGACAGATGGCTGTCCAGCTGCCTCTTGAATGCCTCTAGTGTGGGAGAACCCACAACCTCCCTAGGTAATTGGTTCCATTGTCATACTGCTCTAACAGTCAGGAAGTTTTTCCTGATGTCCAGCCGGAAACTGGTTTCCTGTAACTTCAGCCCATTATTCCGTGTCCTGCACTCTGGGTTGATCGAGAAGAGATCCTGACAACCTTTCAAATATTTGAAGAGTGCTATCTTGTCTCCCCTCCTCTTCTCCAGGCTAAATATGCCTAGTCTCTCCTCATAGGGCTTTGTTTCCAGACCCCTGATCATCCTTGCTGCCCTCTTCTGAACACGCTCCAGCTTGTCTGCATCCTTCTTGAAGTGTGGTGCCCAGAACTGCATGCAATACTCAAGATGGGGCCTAACCAGTGCCGAATAGAGGGGAACTACTACTTCGCGCGATTTGGAAGCTATACTTCTATATTAATGCAACCCAAAATAGCATTTCCTTTTTTACAGCCACATCACACTGTTGGCTCATATTCAGATTGTAATCTACAACAATTTCAAAATCCCCCAAGGTTTGGAGAGTAGAATTGCTAGTCATAAGACAAGCATTGATTTTTTAAAAGTTAAGATTTTGTGTAGTTTTCTCAAACATATCTTAAAATATTTTAAATATATCCATGCATTTCTTTATTAGCAGATCTTACAGGTGGATTACCCCCCCCCCAATGATGAATACATAATATGCTATGCAGGTATCTCACACAGGTATGTGTAGCATAAAGTCAATATGCTGTGACTTTAGACAGCAGAAAGGCCTGTAGTCCTAGAGAAAATGGTAATAAATAAATAAAATACAGCCACCTTTTTTCTTTTTTTTTTAGCTAATCCCCAAATAGCTCCACTTCATTTCCAATAATAATTTGCTATGCGACATTGGCCAGGGCTATATAAGAAAACCATGTCTGAAGCCATGTTGGTGCTGTTCTTATTTTTATAGCAACATACTGTATGCTATAAACATAGGACAGAAACTAATTCTGCCACTGTGCCTCCGTTAATTCTGCTGCACTTGTGGGATTCACCACAAGCACAACAAAACTAGTGCTTCCTAAAGATGCCCTGAAACCTCCCTTCTTCAAGCTCTGTTTCTGTTCATTTCCAGTAGCTTCAGGAGCTGCTAATTTCTCATTGCACTTGCAATAGTTCTGGCAAGCATGTAGGCAGTACTGAAAACTGCCCATAGTATTATTAATACTGAGACAGCATATAACATTGGGTCAACCAACTGATTTCAGGAAGTCAACATGACAGGAAATATTCCATGCATTTTATTGGACAACCCTTGACAATGTGCAGCAGTGTAGGTAGATGGGGGAGTTATGATTCATTAAAACGCCAATGTTTTTCCTCCTTTCCTTTCCGTGTAGGTTTGTGTCGCATTGTTGATCAGATACACTGCCAGATTCATGAATTTCACAGTTTCTTCTCAGAGTTGTCCTATTTGTGTGCAGTTCCCTGCTGTTTTCTGCTTGCATATTCATAGTCTAATGTGCCTTCTGCCTCACCAGTGAGCATCTATTATGATTGTGTTCGTTTTGAAAGCAGTTGCTTACATTAATTGAGAGAACAATATTGGCCCACGAGACATGTTTGTGCCGTGGGGCTCTCTGAGACAGAGTCTTTGCGGAATGGCCTTCCTGAGCATGTAAGAGCCGACAATAAAAAGTGAACTAGCATTGCTTGGACTGGAGTGTTTATCTCAGAAAATCAAATGGCACTAAATAATGATGCAATGACTGGTTCCTTCATTGTCGTTCCCCAGCCATACACACATCCTTGTGCTGGGTCCCTTATCTTCTTCTATTATTGGAACTAGTCCATGCCAGCAACCTTTCTGAAGCTAAAGACCAACCAAAACGGGCACATAATCAAACTTGGCACTGCATAAACCTAAGTATTTTAAATGTTTTATTGAAAACTTAGCAAATCATAGCACATTTAATTATTAACTGTGATGCTATGCATTCATTTCTGCATATATCCAAGACAAATGTTTGGCTAACCAGACAAGCCTAATTAAGAAGGATGTTACGAAGCTCAATACCAAAGTTGGAAGTACACAATACCTTGATTATTGTTGTATGGAGCTGAAACATGGACAATGAAAGTCCTATCTGTATGCTGTTCTGGTAATGTAAGAATCCCAAGGCCATTTGAAAAGAGTCAACAATGTAGCTGCATCAGCATCACCTTCTCCTGTGTCTTGTGGTGGTGATGGGATAAGAAGTAGGTACAGAAGATAGGAACCCTCTCATGAGATCATGTGGTTCATGCATTACCAGAGCAGCATAGAATGGATCCATACTACACTAACCTCTGAAATAATACAAAAACATCTCCTAAGATAACAAATAAAAGCATTAGATGCTAATATATTTGCAGATATATGGGCTCAGGTCCCACCTCTGCCATAGATTGTTTGACCTTCAGCAAAGCACTACCTTGCAGTTTCATTTATTTGTAAGAGTTCAGCCACCTCATAAGGGTGCTGTGATATCTAACACAATGAGTTTCCATGGCTCTTTTCAAAGAGAAACTAAAGGTTAAATCTGATCATGTGTAAATCCCTGGATTATAATGCCTCCAAATGCAAGATTTCATTTCACATTTGTGTGTGTGTGTGTGTGCATGTGTGCATGCACGCGCACAAGCTTAAGCACTGAATTCTCCATTATATATATCATTGGGCTCTCAGGACTGGATCAAAGATCCAGTTTGTACTAAAAAGACTGATGGCTTATATTGGCATCAATCTTGACCCAGAAATGTATCTCCCCCCCCCCCCCCATTTCAAAGAATTACATTTTAAGGTTTTAGTTGTTGGTATCTTACTGTATAATAGGTAATTTGTAAAGAGAGTTCAAAGTTCTATTATCGTAAAGTTGGATCATATTGTCATTTGTGGAAGCTTTTGCCGTAAATACATAAAAACAACAACAACAGGATATCCCATACTTCTAGGAATGACTGTAACATTATCCTACAGTTCAGAAAGCACTTTTTGCAGCTCTCTTAAATATTTACCAAATTTCTCATGACACATTATCTATGTTTATTTTGAGGATTTCAACTCAATCTTTCCATTCATAAAACAGAATTATAAAATGCTGCATAACAATAGAATAGAAATATTAAAACTGAGATAAACGACAGTACAAAGTAATACTAACAGCTCAAAAAAAGAAACAAACAAAAAAGTCCCAAAAGCACAATTGCAGAACACTGTAATGAAGGGGCCAGGAATGTCCAAGGCGATGAATTCCTAATCAGGGGTGTCACAACAGAAAAGCTTTTCTCTCTAGTAGTCATCCACCTGACTTCAGGTGTGGGAGGAAGAAACGCCCCCCCCCCCACACACCATTGTTTGATCATGTAGAAAATATTAGTAATGGATAACATTTCATTGCAACTTAACATACGAATATAAGAACATATGAAGTGCCATGCTGGATCAGACCAAGGGTCCATTTAGTCCAGCATTCTGTTCACGCAGGGGGTTGAATAAATTCCTGGATGAAAAGGCTATCATCAATGGCTACTAGTCCTGATGGCTATGCGCTACCTCCAGCAGCAGAGGCAGTAAGCCTATATGCACCAGTTGTTGGGGAACATGGGTGGGAGGGTGCTGTTTTACCCATGTCCTGCTCATAGATTCCTAGTCAACAGCTGGTTGGCCACTGTTTGAACAGAATGCTGGATAGATGAACCCTTGGTCTCATCTAGTATGGCTCTTCTTATGTTCTCAGTATTGCTAAATCAGGATTATTTATTTATGACTTTACTTTTTCTCCTTCTAGTCCATTTTTTGTCTATTGGCTTATATTATATAAATTGTCTCTTTTCTTGACTTTTGGTTCTCTCTCTATTTTCCTCCTTACAATTCTTACTGATATTTTTACCTCTGTACTATTTTCGTTTTGAGGGGTATTTAAGGGACTTTTGTCATTGTTGAGACAATGTACTGCTATACATTTTTTTTACAATTAAAGTGCTATAAAATATGAATAATTGTAAATGTATTTTCAACAAATGTTAAATAAACTTGACCATGATCAACATTAGGATGGCTGGAGAAGCTGAAAGACATTTTGAATGTGTGAATAATACTAGGAAGCAAACGCCATGCAGAATTGGGTGGCAGCAGAGAGCATCGCATGCAACGAGCATCAGACAATGATACTTTTAGCTGATATGCCCGGAGGCAGAGAATAAAACGGTTTGGATTGACTGACAAGTGGTGTTGCTATAAGTGTTTGGCAAGGAACCATATGCATCTCCAGTTCAAGGGTTCAATGGATGGTGGGGTGAACCCATGGTGATGGGGGAAAACTCTGCCTGAGCCCCTGGAAAGCTGCTGCCAGACACAGTACACAATACTGGGTTAGACAAATGGGATAAATCAGTGATCTAACCGCAATCCTAAGTGGTTTAACCCAGGAATTGCTGATATCTAGCAGGAGTGAGTGAGCACACTGATTTCCATATGCTCATTGCTTCCACTTTCAATTAATAATCCTGTCCCTAGAATATTATCATGACATCCAAATCCATTGCTTCGGGATTAAACAACCCAGATTTAACCTAACAATAAACCACAGGTTAACTCTGGTTGTTTAACCTCTGAATAACCCATAGCATCTTAGTTCAAATGTTACAATAACAACCTAGGAATGAGGCATTCTGGGATTGTAAATTGAAAGTGGAAGTGATAAGGGTGGCTGAACTGGCATGCAAGTGTGCTGCCACTTAGCTCCAATAACCCATAGTGGGTGGTCATTAGGTGTGAAATGGGCTAGAATAAGGCATTTTAATGTTATGAAACGGGGCATATCTAAGGTCTTTTAAATTACCCAAAATGGGGCACAGTACATCATTGCAGAAGGATTATAAGAGTTTTAATTACCCTTAGCGATTACTAGTCAATCGGGGAAGTTTTTGTTAACCACTTACACTAATAGTAAATTTAGAACACAACAAACCTTCCCATAATGCTCATTTTACATTTAACTTTATGCATAGCTCATCCATTGTCCTGTAATGAGATTGTGTTCAGTATATCAATGAATGCTGAGCAGACATCTCACTTTTTAAAAAGATACACATTAAACTGATGGATGCCAGGCAAATGCTTATGAAAAATACCCAGAAAACAAGATAATTGCCAAGCAAAACTTTCTCTGCTCAGGCCATATGGAGAAAATGGAGGAACACTGACTGGGTGTTTTGTTTATGAAGATGTATAAAAAATGCTAATGAATACTGAGTGAACATCTTTCCACTGAAGATATACAGGGAATGCTGACAAATTTGAAATGGATTTTTGCCAACAATGAGATAGGGAGCATGCTAATAGCTACATAATAGATGGTATGCCCTATGCTTTTTAAAACATATGGAGATGAAACTAATTGTTCAATTGCAAAAACTTGGTTAGACCATGGATGAATCATATTAATAATTATGAAAATATGAACAACAGAGACTAGTATTTGCTTCATCGATAAGCTCATTAGTGGAATAGGCCTCCTACATTTTCTGGCTAAAGGAATTGAAGTAGCTATTTTGTTATTTGTGATTATGTGGAAATGATGTAGAATTATCCTCTCTGACTAAATACTGAATCTTTTGGCACTAAAGAGGTCATTTTTATTTTTTTTAAATAGTTCTTCAGCCTTAAAAACTGGGGTTAGATTCAGATTTAGTCATACTTAGAGTAGAGCCATTGAAATCCGTTAGTGAAGACTAATGTCAATCCCATTTATACAAGCCCAAGACAATGAGCCATTCCAAAGCATCAAAATAGATGTGATGGCAGAATACTTGTATGTTACAATTGGGTCAGAACCACATTCATATAACGAATGCATGTGTAATTGATAGGGTAGCATGGAAAAACTGGAGGAGGTATCATAGCTTTAAAACATACTTTGTTACTGATTTCCAGTATCAGCTTATTGTCCTCTACCATTTACAACAGCAAATAGTTATGTGACACCTACCCTTTCCCCGTTCAGTGACAAACTACCCTGTTTGAGTTGTACCAAGACAGTAAAACTTGGTTGGATTATTTGGTATTGCTGCCTACTGTTAAAAAGTCAGTTAGCAGAAAAACAAAAACAAAAGGCAGAACAGAATGAGCATTCAACAGCCCACATGCACGCAAAGGCTAAAAAAGAGACCACACCCTTCTTTGGTGAAGAAAAGGTAAAATAGAGCTTCAGATGGCAGGAAATTGTGTTTCCTTACCGTGGCTTTGCTTCCTGCTTCTCTTATGCATTTGCAACGAGCTGTAATTACACAAGGAAGAGGGCAGCGACCATGTGGCCCATACAATTCAATGGGACAGCACCCTATAATGGGCATTTTATAGTGCAACTTTGCCTGTACATGGCAGGAAAACCCAAATACTGATATATCTCAGAAGAGTTGGGTTTTCTGACATTTATTTTTTACTGTTAAAACCAGCAGATGGAGTGGGAGATGTGGAGGAGGCTGACAGCATTGTCAAAATTACCTGTGAATATCCGTGAGTGGCCAGTCACGAGTATGCTATAAAACACTCATTTAAAGAAGCTCATGGTTTACTCATAATTAGGGCTGTGCAAAGATTCGATTCCAGAACCAAATCAGGGAGGGGCTATTGGGCCAGATCCTCCATTTTAGGCCTGATCGGCCCCGGGGCCCCATGCAGCCTACAACTCCCAGGAAACATTGCCTGGGATGGCTGTCAGTAGCAGGGCCCTGGAACAAATGGAGGACTGGAACTCACACCAACCATCGCCAGCTCCTTTGCACAATCGCCAGCAGCTTCCCAGCCTAGCTCCTCCTGCGTTTCCCAGGCAGGCAGGCCTGGCGCCAGAGCTTCTTCCTTGATTACTGGTGCCTGAGCTCCTCCGCGCGTGCTCACCAGATTCCTGCCACACTCGCCAGCTTCCGGGGGCTGGACTCCCAAGCTTCCTGCCACGATCGCCAGCTTCCCGCCATGATTGCCAGCTTCTGCCCCTGATCGTGGTGGGAAGATCCCAGGCACTGCTTCCTGGGAGTTGTAGGCTACATAGGCCCCCCAGGGCTTTGGCGCGAAATGACGGATCCGGCCTGAAATGGTGGATCCGGCCCAATAGCCCCTCCCTGATTCAGTTCCAGATCTCCAGATCTGAATCTTTGCACAGCCCTACTCATAATATTTATTTATATATATATATATATATATATATATATATATATAATGCAGATACAGCATATCGTTTTAGACAAAGTTTGTTCAGTCCATTTCCTGTGTTCGATAACACAGGCAGGAGTGAAAGAAATGAAGGTCAGAGAGAGAAAGAGAGAGAGAGCGGGTGGGAAAAGGAAAAGGGAAAGGGAGGAGCAGGAAGCCACAACATAGGCTACAGAGATCCTACGGCTGGCTAGGCCCCAAATTCCATGCATTAACTAACTAAATGAATCACTGCCCCTTCCCTTTGCAGACGAGGCTGCAATATTCCCAACAAGAACTGGGGTGTTGCATTGGTTTTCCAGTCATCCCACAGAACAGCAAACACTGTAGAAACCTATACTGGAACTTTGGGGAAAAAATTAAGTCCTACTATCTGGGGACATATTTTATCTTTTAGCATAATACACAAAGTTTGTCATCTGTAACAGATAGTTTATCAGTGATGAAGATCACTAAACTCAGGGGTTGGCAAATTTGTGTGAGTGCATTTAGTCCAGAAATGTGGTGTTTCTTTATTGTCAGGCCATGGACTGAAAGGGGAGTCTGTAGCTTTTATAGTTGGATGATTTGATGACACAATCAAATAGTGTGCCTTTTGTCACTGTGGTACTCTGGTAATATGAAGTTATTAAAGGCTCATGCCTGGAACTCCGTACTCCCCATCCAAATGGAGAAAGACTACCCTGCAGCCTCTTTATCTTTATCTTAACTAATCAGTATGTACAGCATGAAAGGGGATTTAAGAAAAACAATCTAACTTGGCTGTCTAAAGTTATTGCACAGTCTACTGTGAAGATGTAACAGTAGCAAGAACAATGGTTACAATATTGTTTGATCACAACTCCGTTATAAAATATGGATTACATAACTACGTAGATCACAGAGATCTCTGATATCTAGGAGAAAAGAGACGTGACTGTTGAAAGGTATACCATTCACCATGTGCAAGATTTATTCATTTTCTTTGTCTTCAGGACTCCTTTCTGGCAAAACTATGCATGCCAGGAGATGGAAGAACAAAGAGGAACAGTCCTTTGCATGGGCAAGGTCAAGAAACCTTACACATTGGAGTACATCACCTATATGCAACCTTCACTATCTTCTTGAACTGGAGCTCCCACCATAGGCAGTCAGTGCTAGTTTGATGCTGAAGAACACCAGGCCAGAAGTTATAAACTATTTCAGCTGTCCCAGGAACTCTTTGAAATAGCGTGCAGCCTTGAATATGCTCCTTTTAGCATGAAGAGTGTAGGGTAGGACTGACTTACACATGTAGTGCTGCCAACAGGAAAACATTCTCCTTATACCTTGAGCCTATCCACATTGCCCTTAAAATGACTTATATTCTGTTTAAAAACATGTTTTTAAGTAGTTTCTTTACGTGGTAGGACACACTGAGCAGTACTTACGTTTCATAGCGACTGCTTCCTCCATCCTCAAAGCATTCAATGGTGTCACACAGGGTTATTTCTTTGTCTCTTCTTCTTTTATTTCTGTTTTGCAGGCTGCTTGAGTTACGGAGACAGAAGTGTGCAGGTCAAGCAGCCTGCAAAACATACTGAATTATCCTTGTTGTATATATAAGTGATTAAGTTGTGAGCATTTAATTGTTTTGGTGATTGCAGGTTTAATTGGTGTAATCTACAACAGATGACCCTGAATGTGTTCAGATTGGCGTGTGCATTATAGACCCAGAGAATTTATTTAACAGTATGTATGTGATTAAATAACTTACTATTGTAAAAGATTTTATTGTTCTGTGTATGTGTATCTCACAGCATACATTATTGTTTCAAATTACATAGAGAGTATATATTCTATGTTGTTTATTTGGTGACACACAGTCATAGTACGGCGGTTGTGTGCCAACGGCACTGGGTTGCAGAGAGAAAGTTATCAGCCACACATGTCAGGAATTTCTTGTCTCCCAACAGATATAGGGGTAATTGAAGTTCCCCATAACTTCTACATTAGATTTCCTTGAAACACTGGCAATTTGCTTTTCAAATGTTTTGATTGGGTGGTCGCCACTCAAGTACTTTCACTTTTTCTTCCAATAGTGCAACAAGCTTGCACTTGTTGCAGGTGTATGCCATATTGATCTCAGGCAGGAACACAAACATTGCAAACACTTTGCAGGTCACCACCATTAGAGACTCCTTTCTGTCCATAGTCTCAATTTCTGTTTTGTTTCCGCCTTCCAATTGTGTTGGAATTTTGTTAAGGACCTCCCCCTTGACCTCCCCCTGACAAACTCCTGTTTGCTTGCCCTGTTCGGTCGATCTTATCACTCAATCTCTGGGAGCTCTCTTCCTTATATTCTATCTAGTCCAGTTGGGGCAGCTTCCTCTTCTCTGCTCTGCTCAGCTAGGAGTCAGGAAACCACCACTACCTTAGAAATTATTATGGCTTATGGAGCAATCCTTTTGGATTTGACCTGGGTACTCATAAGATTCCTAATTTGGAGGCCTATAAGTATCCAAAGCAGAGTAGGAGGTGCACCGTGCCTCCTGCTCTGCAATTTTGCCTGTCTAGCTGAGGCATCAGGGAGGGTGAGGGACGGTGACTGGGGAGGGGTTATATCCCTGCTTCTCCAGTCTTCCTCACCTATGCCTCCTTTCACACTTTTGGTTATCTCTGTGCGAGATGTGAGTGGGTGGGGGCAGAGAGTTGGACTTCTGGGCTTAAGGTTGGAGCGATGTCTCCAGCCTTGGATCCAGAAATCTGCAAAATCGTATGCCCCCCCCCCTGACACTGTCTAGGGACCATAGAATTGGTCTCTTACAATATGTCGGTTGTGTAAGGTATGGGCCTGGCACAATACAAATGTATGACTGCATTTTTCCAGCAACCCAAGACTGACAACACTCTATATCAGACAAGTAATAACTTTAGTTCAAAAATGTTTTCCACATTACATGGTTCTTCAGCATTCAGTAGTAATTCCCCCCCCCAGTTTTGAAGCAAGTCTGAATTTAATTCTCTCCAATGTGTCAGCCACTGTGATTGCTTTATTATGCCACTCCTAGCTTATCAGATTTTAAATTACCATATAAATCTACATACTTAGACAAAACACGAAACATTGGTTTAAATGTATCTAATCTCATTTTCAAAGTTAGATAAGAAACAATCAACACTTTAAAATGAAAGTGATAGCCCTAAGCTAGGATCTGGGAGTCTAACAAAATTATCTACACCAATCATCATTAACTATAATAGTACTTGCAAAACAGAAAACACTGATGTAATTAATTGTAACACCTACAGGGTGAGAAGAATCAGGAGAAAAACTCCCCAAATTACATATTGTTTGCTAAATTGCAATGCTGTAATACAAAGAGAACCACTATATACCCAAAGAAATCATCTCTTATAACTAGCCATGGTCCTCAACATTTGTTACAAGCCAGCAGCAGGAATGCATGGTCATATTAATAGCATGCATATTGAACCGGAAATCAGGTAACCACCTGGATCATGATGAGTAGAAGCATGGTCATCATGTTAAGGGTGAGCAACCTGCAGCCTTCAAGCCTCATGTGGCCCTGAGCCTAATGTCAAAGGCGTTCTGTGTGTGACCATTTCAGACCTCTGGCAAGAGCAGTCTGTCCCTTCCCTAGCACCCCACCAAAGGAGAGAGAGAAAAAGAGGAGGCAGAAAGAAAAAAGGGGTGACCCACTCCTTTTTGTCTCTGTCCCTGTCCACCACAGGCTTTGTCCTTGCTCATCACCAACATGGAACCCCTGACAAATTGCCCATCAGAGAAGGAGGCCCTCAGTGGAAAAAAAGTCTGCCCACCCCTGCTCTGAAAGCATGAGTCTTGTGAATGAAAGGGAAGACAAAGGGATAAGACACCAGTATTGCCTTAAGCCCTATCCAACTGTTCTAAAACCAAATAGAGTGAAAGCATGTAGAGAGGGAGTGCACTAGCAGAGAGCAACTTTCTGAAGAAGAGTCTCCTGTATTCATGGAGGCTCTCCATGCAGTCCAGGATGCTGGAAAGTCAGGCTGATCTTAGAGCTGTGTGAACACGAGTCTGTCCATGCTGAGTCCTACGATCAAAGCAAACCAATGACTGGGTGTCCAAACTTAAGGGCAGTTACTGTCTTTAAAACAAAGGATCAATGGCTCTAAGACCAGATCCACACCTTGTACCAAATCGTTATGAATGTGGAATAAAAAGCAGGAAATATCACTATGAAAACAGTATATGAAATGTGGGTTGTGCCCCAACAGTTATCAGTGTACTTCAATATCACTTTAAAGCAGTAGTGTAGATCTAGCCTAAGCTGGAATCAGGATTGGGTAAAAGAAAGGCACCAATAACTTGGCTCAGGGGAATGAAAGAGAACCTCATGGAGGTACCTGGCTACTTGACTGGGTTAACATTAGCTGACTGATCATTGCAAAAGACATGTGAAGGTAAAGCTATACAGAACAAAATAATACCATGAGCCGTTCCCAGGAGGTGCTGTTCTATTATGAGGATGCTTCCAGATTTTACCATATTTCCTACCCATGCTCTAGACTGACCAAATAAAGGTACCATTGTAGGTTGTCTGACTGGGGTGGTGTCTTACTTAGTAGTCAGGAAGGCAGTTGCATTTATATGGAGTTCCCAAGCTTTGCATAGTGCAGCAGGGCAACTCCTTTTGACTTACTCAGTGGAGGGCACAAACATCAATTAGGTGACGGCTCCACTGCTACCTTCTGGGACTCTTATTCCTGGAGCCTTGAAGCCTCCTGCTCTTCCAGCCTTTCCCAGAATAATATGGGATACTTTAGCCAACATGCTAGGGTGATGCCAACAAAAATATTTCATGTGTGTATAAAGCTGAGCTTTACTATAATACTAATAACTCTCTCTCTCTCTCTCTCTCTCTCTCTCTCTCTCTCTGTGTGTGTAATGTGAACTGGACCACTGTCCTTGATGCAGGTGCTGGGTTACTGCACTCACAGGAGTTTGGAGAACATTCATGGAATAAGCTATCTGTCTACGTCACAAAATATGAATCAAATAAGGACAGAGGATGGCCCACAATCTGTTGCTGAGTTGGATCAATTGGACAACTACTTTAGTGCAAAATTCAGCTATCACCACAACCTGAACAATCCAGTTTGTAGCAGGGCAGAATTTTTTTTTATTATTATTATTAGGTCGGATCCCAACCATGTTAGGGCATAGACAGAAAAGGTCCTACAACTTACACCATGCCAAGGGCCAGCATGGTTGGCTTGGGAATGCTGGGACATGTAGAACTTTTTACTGTCTAAACATGCATAGAGTTGCTCCCTTAGTCACTTTAAGTCCCACTGAAATCAGTGGGGCACAAATTAGTCATTACTAACTTGAATGAACTAACTACAATGTTTTCAATGGGAACTATGTGCAACTAACTCAGTCTAGATCCTTAATTCCTTTTGATTTGAGAGATTCTTGATTTGTTGAAGGCCCACCCATTCAGAGGTTATTTTACAATATGACAGCTAGTAGCTACATACTTAGTTGAGGCTGTAACATCACAGAAAAAAGCAAACAAGAATATGTTTTAGACTTTAACTGTTCTGTTTCTAAGATTTTGGAATGAAACTTTCAGCACTGATTTAATACCTATTTGTCTTTGCCTTTGTTTTAAAAGTGATTGCAAAGGGAAGACTCTCAGTGGACACAATAAACAATATCAGTTCTTCAAGAACCATTATCATTTATCACATCAATGTGAACAAATAAGAGACCTCTAATCCAAGGGCAAATCTCACAAAAGAATACTACTATCTGTCATCTCAATGAAGGCTTTCATAGTTAAAAAATATCATCCAGCAATAGCACAATATTACACTGCACACAAACACATATATACACACACACCTCTATGAAGAAGTCATTACCATACACACACCAGCTGCCTCTCAAACCTCATTATCTTAGCCTATTATTTATTGAAAAAACCATGGCTATTGATTATATTTAAACTACCAAAATTAACTTTCCTTATGCTGAAATCCTATATGCACTTTCCTAGAAGTAATTCCCATTGAACTCAATGGAATTTAAGAGTATACATGTATAGGCTTACACAGTTAATAAATCAAAGGATTTCTAGTGTGGTTTCTAATTATTTATTTTAAAACTAGCATCTCCCCAGTAGCACATTACAAAGAATGTATATAAAAGAATGTAATTCCAAAATGTGAGGCAGAAGATTAGAATACCATAATAAGCCAAAGTCAGCCATCCCATCCTCTTGTCCTTTTTATATCACGCGGATCATAAAGTTAACTAAGAATCTAACTAGACATTGCGGTGGCATAACTTATGTGTTTCAACAAGCAGGTTGTGCCAATTTTCTATAAAGCCTAGGTCTCCACTCCCTGCTTTAGATAAAATCGACTTAACTCACATTGTAACTCATAATGTCTATGGCCTTTTCAAACTAGTATATTTTGGCACATAATATAGATATAGGATAATGGAATGGGGATTAAAACATCTTCCCACAAATGCATCAGTTGTAGGCACATGGCAGTTCCCCAGGATTTGAACTCAATGTAAGATGAGCCATGCTGGATCTTACAGATGGACTAGATGGATCAGATCAAAGGTCCAACTAATTGAACATTCTGTTCACACAATGACGAACCAGCTGCCCATGGGAAGCCCGCAAGCAGGACACAAGCAGGAAGCCCACAACCAGCTGCCCATGGGAAGCCCACAACAGCAGCCTCCTGTCCATGTTCTCCAGCAACTGGGGTGCATAGGCATACTGTTTCTGATACTGGAGGTAGCACATAGCCACCAGGAGTAGTAGCCATCATGATTTTGTCCAAACCCCTTCTAAATTGGTGGCCATTGCTACATCTTGTGGAAGTGAATACCATACTTTAACTATGAGCTGTGTAACCCGTGCTGAGAAAAAAATATGATCTCTCCTCAGTCCATTCATTTCTTGGTTAATGTTTGCATACAAGTCTTGAATTCTGTAGGAACTGAGTGTGTCATGAGCACCTACTGATTAGTGCCCAGAACATCATCAAGGACACACGTTTGCCGAGTGATTGTGCTATGTTGCCCTCCAGTATTTCATTGATTGCTGTGAACCCCCAGGATGAAATAAAGGCACTCTGCACAAATATTACTTATTTCCTATAACTAAGAAGGGGGAACTTCTTATTGCCCTGTTCCCACTCCTGCCCCTCATCATTCTGTACTTCTTCCATCCTCCATTCCTTTTGAATGTTCTGATCTAACACAGGTGTGGCTAATGTTGAGGAAAAATTCCAGATACAAAGTGGATTAAAAGAAAGTTATTAAATCTAGGTCCGAAGGACACAGCCAGCTGCAAGCAATATGTTGAGGGAGTAGCCTGGAGGCCAGACCGATTATTGCTTAAGCACCAGCATAAGATAAGGCAGATTGTGCAGGGTGGAGTTGGCATGTGGAATGTTTAAAAGTGAGTCTAATTAGAAAGACTTTGTGGGAGACGTTTGATGTGAGGAGGTCGGACTAGATGATTTTGGACAGGAGGAGAATTGTGTAAATAATGATTGGAAAACCGTTGTGCTGTAAATAGATTGGACCACTAGTAAACAACTCTGTATTATACACAAGAAGTTGGCGTGTGAGTATTCCTTGAATCAGAGACTCTTATTGAACCCAGTGCTAACACAAACGCTAGCTGCGTTTGGCCCTTTTGCTTCCAATTCCTCAACAGGGTTATGGGTCCAGAAGTAAGGGCATTGGAGCAGAGCCGTGTGGGGCAATAGAGTCCAGCCAGGAGGCTATTGAGTCCAAATTTACTGAGCCAACAATTTATGGTTTCCATCGGATGATTAAGCGTGAGGAAAGCTCAGAGGCGAGTTCCGGAGAGGAGTCTGAGACGAGCAGTGGGTCTGGCCAGTGTGAGGCTGTGCATGCAGGCAAGCTGGAAAACATGGCACAGGCACCAAGTGTGTTCGGAGGGATTCCAATGGAGCGCCTTAATGTAAAAAATTATTTTACGTGGTCATTCAAGCTCGAAATGCTGTTGAAGCGCGAGGGGTGCTGGCACGCTGTAACGGAAGAGATGCCACCAGGTCTGAGCGCCGATGAGGAGGCAGTATGGGAAGCTTTGGACACGAAAGCCAAAGCGAGTATAGTCCTGAGCTTGGAAAATGATCAATTGATACACATCTCCAAAAGTGATAATTCCAGAATGTGCTGGGAAAAGCTGAAAGCTGTTTATGTGAGAAAAACAGCAAGTTCCAAAATCAGTCTGACCAGAGAGCTTTACAGGACGAAATTGAAGGAAGGTGATTCAATTAACGAGCACCTTCAGAGCCTGGGACTGTTATTCTCGAAATTGGAGGAAGTGGAACTACCGTTTACTGAAGAAAATAAAATTTATATTATTCTGAGTTCCCTCTCACCCAGTTGGGATGTCCTAGGAATGAGCCTCGAATCAATGCCTCAGTCTGACCTAACTCTGGAGCATGTTACCGGAAGGTTATTGCAGGAGGAAAGGAGGAGGATTGAGCGTTCAGAGGAGAAAGGAATCGCCCATGAATCGCATGGGGAGGAGAGACAGCCGAGAAAGGTTGAGTCCCTACCGAATGACGGAGGAGAGAGAGCCATGACCGTTGAGCGGAGGAAATGTTTCCGATGCGGAAGAAAAGGGCATATCCAGCAGAATTGTCAAGCCAAAATAAAGGCGACAGGAGCCTCGGAGAGGCGTGATGATCGTTACTCTGGATGGGGTTGCACTCCCCTTGAAGGAGCGGGTTTGTAGCTTGGGGGTTCTCCTAGAACCATCTCTGTCACTTGAGGCGCAGGTGGCCTCAGTGGCACGGAGTGCCTTCTACCAACTTCGGTTGGTGGCCCAGCTACGTCCCTATCTGGACAGGGATAACCTGGCTTCAGTTGTCCATGCTCTGGTAACCTCCAAGTTAGATTACTGCAATGCACTCTACATGGGGCTGCCTTTGAAGGTGGTTCGGAAGCTGCAGCTTGTGGAAAATGCAGCGGCCAGATTGATAATTGGAACCAGTAGGTTCGAACATATAAGACCTACTCTGGCCCACTTGCATTGGCTGCCTGTATGTTTCCGAGCCCGGTTCAAGGTGCTGATTTTAACCTATAAAGCCTTACATGGCTTGGGACCACAATACCTGATGGAACACCTTTCCCGACATGAACCTACCCGAACACTACGTTCAACTTCTAAGGCCCTCCTCCAAGTGCCTCCTCCGAGGGAAGCTCGGAGGTCGGCAACAAGAGAGAGGAGCTTCTCTGTGGTGGCTCCCCAATTGTGGAACGATCTCCCCGACGACGCCCACCTGGTGCCAACATTGTTATCTTTTCGGCGCCAGGTCAAGACTTTCCTCTCCTCTCAGGCATTTGGCAATATCTGAGGAGCCTGGGTTTGTTTTGTTTTGTTTTTGTAGCTTTTTGTAGTGTTGAAGTGGTTTTTAAATGTACAGATTGTGTGTATGTTGTATATTTTTGCTGTTTTAATTTTTGTATATTGTTTTTAATTGTTTTTAATCCTATGTAAACCGCCCAGAGAGCTTCGGCTATGGGGCGGTATACAAATATAATAAATAAATAATAAATAAATAAATATGTAAGTGATCAAGAAAAACCTTTGAGTGCACATACCTTCTAATTCCTAATGCCCTATAGACATTAGGACTATACCTCTATCCCTCCCAACTGTTCACAGTTCATTCATGACTTCAGAATGGCAATGAGTTGAGTGGAGTTTAGCTACACAAGTGAAGTAGAAGAGTAAGCCAGAGCTCTCTGTGAGATCATGCCCACTCTTTCAAGTTCAGTATTTCTCTCTGTATTTTGAAAAGAAAAAAAAAACTAGGCAGGAAACTGCTGAAAGTAATTGCACTGAAGCTTGCTCAATGACTTGTATGCATAAGAGAGTCCATTAGCACCTGCAAAGGGCTACCAGCCTCCAAGATGACAAGAGAAAACTAAAGAATTAAATCTTCTCACTATTAGCATCTAGTGTATCACCATGTCAGTGAGGAGACGGACAGGGAGAGAGAAAATAACATTTACATTTTCTCACTAATTTAACAAAGAGAAGAATAGACAAGGAGAGCGAGAGCGGGGAAGAGGTTGGTTAATTTTCCAGTCAGCATCAACGACAAGGATCCTACAAGGACAGGCTGAGAAAGACGGAGAAATGTATGCAGCGTAATAAATTGAGGCCTGATCTATTGACTAGGAGACAGTATTGCTATGCTAAGAGTTCTGGGGGCTTAATTCCATAATTCAGTGGTTCCAGCTCAATGAGTGTTCCTCTTCTCTTTCCACTATGCTCATTTACAATCCCAAGCAGTTTTTTGCTGTCAGTTCCTATTTGCATCTTTTTCCTTCCATGTTTCCTCCCCCTCTCCCTATTTTCCTCAGTTCTTTCCCTGTCACATCTCATCTTGCTTCTGACGTGTTGTCATCTTTCCTTGAGCTGTTTCAACTTACTTTTTCTGCTGTCACCCACACTTTCTGTCATCTGGAGGTTAATGAAGCAAATCTCCCTTAGCATTGGCACAATTTGAGCTTGAAACCTTTATTTTGTTTATGTTCCTTAGGCCTTGTTCTCGCTGAGGTTCTGACTTAAGTTTCTTCACTCCCATGATTTTCTTGTCCTGGTTCTCACCAGAAGTGATAAAGCACTGTTTGCCCAAGATAGTTTGCTGCCTGAGGTAAAGTAGCAAATGGCACCCCCCTTTGCCAAGTCATGATGCGTAGTACCTGAGGCCAATCAAGTTATTTTGGCACCTGAGGGGGAAAAGCCCACAGACACTTCTCCCCTTCCTTAAGAGTACAATGACTAACAATGAAATGAATAACAAACAATTTGGTGCCCTCTCAAGACACCCAAAATCACCCGTCTGGTGGCTACTTCACTGTGCCTAGTGGGCTGTACATTACTTTATACTGCAGGTGACTGAATATTCGCCATAACAAAAAAATAAATAAAATGTTCCTGTACGTAGAAAGGTAGCATGTCAGGGAGAACCCATCTCCTTGTCAGCAATTATATAGTGGAAGGATGATGATGATGATGATGATGATGATGATGATGATGATTCAGAAGAACATTCAGTCTACCTGCAGTCTGAAGTAGCACAATTTCACTGTCATAGGTCATATCTACACCAATCAGGATATAACACTTTGAAAGCAGTTTGAAAATGTTATATGGAATGTGTCCTGGGCCCCAACAGTTGTCACTGCACTTCAATACCATTATAAAGCAGCAATGTAGATCCTGCCTCAGTGAGAACTAGACCTTAGTTTACACAAATTTTGTGTGCTGCATCAGATATAGCTGACTCAAGAATCTTCCTGTGAACATCTACCAATTAACTTTTGTGTGCTGCAGAGGATTCTGGAAGCTATAGTAAATTCACAACGGGGTGGCTATAAATAAATACAATTTTAAAAGGAATCAGTCAATTGTCAAAGCATTAAGTTCCAAACTCTTTTCTGTCCATATGTACTCACATTGCTTGCAAGTCCCACTAAGTTTAGTGCGATTTATTCCCCAAGTAGGTTTGCATAGGATGCTGGAGCCATATTCATTTGAATTAAAGTCAAAGTGAGCTCTGGACTGAATTAAAGCCAACATGCACTCAGGATTGTGGCTTGACCATCTTATACTATAACACTGGGAGTAAGTTCCACTAAAAATAGTGAGATTTTCTTCTGAATAGAAATCATACAATTGCATCATGCCCATAACTGAGCACACTGTTAAACATCCTTATGCCCACTTAAAGGACTGCTGATTGTGGGTCATGCAGAGAATAGTTTGCAAAGTACAGTTATCATTAGACTTCATTTTTATTATTATTATTTTTTGCCCATGCAAGTCATAAATTGCCAATTGATTCTGACCTTGAATCTTGTGAGATAGCAGATAATGTACACTGAGGCTATCAAAGAGACCCAATATATTTACTGCAAGAAACAGGACTGGCATTAAACATTCAAAAGCAATATATGAAGCAATAAATTTTAAATAATGTTTTCTAAATGAAACGTTGCCCTAGAGTGTAGTAACATAGATCTGTTGCATATATATACCAAAACTAGAGAAGGAAATAAATTAATGTTGTTTTTCAAATTATCAAATAATATTTTACTCTATGTTTAGTTGGACTGACAGGTAAATATTGAATTTATACAGATTAAAATCTGGAGATAGGACTTTTTTCCACTGCAAATAATTACACCTAGTTTGCAGTGGTTTAGTTGAATAGTATGAACTGACAAAACTGAGAAAAGGTGGAATAGCTTGGGGGGAGAGAAAACAGATGTGAAACAGCATTAAAATAGCAAAGAATAATATTTCTGTGCATTTGAAATGAATGCAATGACAGAGTAGGTAACAAGCCACAGTGAGTTGTTGTGTTATCTGAACCTGGACTGCTTCCAGCAGGGTGGTTTGTGTGTGGGCAACAAGCCACCTTAACAAACCATGGCTTGATGTTGGGGTTGTACCCACAATGGGTTGGCTTATTGTCTGAACCTGCCACTGCCAACCCATCATGAGTTGCGGGCACTGGTGAATAAGCCACTCTGCTGCTCTTCCTAAGTGTGGCCGCACTTGCTCTTTGTGATTGCGGCTGAGCTGTTTCAATCCTTTCTCACCCAAATGGCACTTTAAAGGGCTGGCACTGGTTCCCTGGTTTTTTTTAAAAAAAAGATTGTACTAATGGGACTGATTTATCATTATTATCATTATTATTATGGCTGTGGCAATGTGTGCAACTGGCTTTGTATTTGTTTTTATTATTTTTTTAGGGGGTAGTTTTTTACAATTGCAGAGGGGTGCAATTGTGGCGGTCAAGTATATAAACTTTCCTTGTCCACTGCCTTGTATGTTTCATCTGTCAAAGGCAAGGAGTGTACTAGGAAACATACAAGGTAATTGACAAGATGGATCTGCAAAAATGCTAGTTTGCCAGCCTTTGACAGGTGACAGATCAAGGGGAAAGGGGACCAGATCAGCCCCTTAGCAAAGTTATCCTTAGGTTTTGAAGTGTGGGATTTATCCTTGGGGGTCCCTCTTTCCATTCCACCCCTCGCTGAATCTCCCCCAAGTGGTTTTAAGGGTGACTTGTGGGTCCACTCCATGTTTGGAGCATCCCTTTTACTGTGAATGAGAGCTATGTAAATGGGATGGTCCCCAGATCATCCTTAAAACCACGGGGGGGGGGGACTCTGGGTGGGTGGAATGGAAGGGGGGACCCCTAGGGATAAGCTTCACATCAGAACATGAGGATAATTGTGATAAGGGCATGATCTGGTCCCCTTTCCCTGTCAGTGAGAAATTTGCACAAACTGACAGCTCTCAAATTGAGGAAAGGGGATCAAATCACACCCTTACCAACCTGATCCCCAGGGCTTGAAGTGTTGCAAATGGCACATCACCCATCCAAGTTAACGTGCATGGCACCCAAAGCCAGCCAAGTTGTTTTGGCATGTGAGATAGAGTATCACTGTGTTCAGAGTATCACTGTGGCCTGGTTCACACAACCAATATGTATAAGTTAGCTTATAAGTTAGTATAACCCGTGGGCCTCATTCTCACCACTGAACTGTTGAATTTCAGTGGTGCAATGGTTGCAGCACATTTTTTGTCCTTTTAAATTGCCTTTTTTTTTTTTGCTGCCATCATGCCAACGAGTTTTAGCAGCAGGGTCCACCCAAGAGACAGGGGGTGCATGTGGCCTGTGGAGCATACGCAGCCTACCACTGGGCTATACAATCGTAGGCCACAGGAGCAAGCCTTGGGCTTGAGAATCCTCTGAGAATCCGAAGGTAGGAAGATAACACTAAAAGGAAGCACATATATATATATATATATATATATATATATATATTGTACATAACACATTCCAAACAACTAACTTGTTCCCAGAGGTGATGGTATCTTCTGGGATTTGAATTAAAATTCTTTTTCATTCAAGGGTTAGACGCAATAATGAGACCTGGAGTTGTTGTTTTTGTTTTAAAATAAAATAAAATGAATATATTTTCCAGAACATTTGGAGGTGGTCCCTCAGCTTTACCAGATTCTTGTGTATCTTCCCCATGATGTGAATAACATGTAATGAGAATAATGGATGCCATATTGATATCCTATGCACCCAGGCAGGATCTACACTACTGCTTTATAGTGGTATTGAAGTGCACTGACAACTGTTTGGGCCCATGACACATTTAGACCAAGCAGTATATAACACTATGAAAGCGATATGAAAGGGTATGTGGCATGTGGCATGGGCCCCAACAATTGTCAGTGCACTTCAATACTGCTATAAAGCAGTAGTGTAAATCTTGCCTCCATATACAGTTTTCATACCACTTTCATAGTGCTATATCCTGCTTGGTGTAGATATGGCCCCAGACTGAGCATGAAGAGCTCCTCAGTTGTCAGGCTCTGAAACTGCAAGTTAAACATCCAAAGGAGCATGCATGCTCCTCATCCCATGCTTGCTTGTCCGTGTAGGTAAAAAAGTGCCTGCAAATGGTGCTCTGTCCTGGCATTTTCTATGTGTTGGCTAACTATTATATTCAATCCAAGTACTTCCACTTAATAATGTGTTTGACTGGAAGCATAGTGTGACAGTTACTTGATTGCTTGTTTTGTGCTTTGACACATAGTTCATACTACATCCTTGAAAGTCATGAAAACAGTTCTTGAAAATTAGGAAAATGCTGTCAAATTAAGATAATACTTTGAGGATTTTAAAAAACAAAAACCAATCCTCCAGGTATTATAGCTGACCTTCAAACTTTTCCCTTTTTAAAATAAATTATGTTATCTTGGAGGTTCAGAAGTTCTCCCCTGTTACAATATGCAGGAATAATGCCAGCAGTACAACCTCTAGGAGAAAAATAGTGCATCTCTCTTGTTTGTTTGTGGCTCTGGGAAGAACCTTTAAGCTTGACATTTTTGTATTATTGTGCATTAGTATAATAGTATATTTATTTGGCAGAGTCTGTGCTCTGTGCCTGTAAATATGTGTGTTTTATAAAGCCAATTATCGTGTGTCTAGGGGCAATGTATCTTTGGGGTGCTTTTGCAACCCACTGATTAGGGGGAAAAGTTGGTTGAGAACAGTACAGCCAGCAGGTCTGCCTTCAGCTCCAGTGAAGAAGAACAGGAAGAGTAGGTCTTCCTCATTTAGTCTGTTCTATTTTCCATATTTATGTGGGGATTGAAAGCATCCATTTTAATTTTGTTTGCCAATTTTCAGCTTGCTTGCTCTTAAAATAAACAACACTTGTGACCCTTTGTTGTCATCTCTGACTGTATGTTTTGAGAAACAAAGTGCAAAGCTAGAAGGTTGGAGACTTTTCGAATTACAAAAGTTAAGGACACCGGAACATCCTTTTCAATTTACTGCAGATGGTGAAATATGAAATGTTGTACTCAGTGTCATTTGTGAACAAGTGTATTAGGTTGCTCATGAACCAGGAATATAGCTGTTGCAGGACTAGATGAAATTGATTCAACCTGGCTTGGCTGCAGAATTTCAGGTTATATCTTAATCTATACTAACTTCTGGATGTCAGATCAGGCATTGTATTGTGATGTTTTTAATGTAGTTTTTAATAACAGTGGATCCTGTAGTAGGCATGTGCAAGAAATTTCTGATTGTCTTTGAACAATGTTAATTTAAATCGTATTTCTTCAGAGGGAAAAAGGATGCTGACTCTTAACCTTACTGAAGCATTTTCCATTTACACTGCAAGTCACTTGCAACTGTTGAAGCTCTTAAATTGAGATAATGCTTAATGTTGCAATTCTGAGCATACTTAGTAGACAGAAGTCACATTGGGATCAATTCATACTTAGAGCAGATCTGACAAAATCAATGTTAGCAACTACTAACTTATGTCCCATTGATTTCAGTGGGTCTACTCTAAGTATGACAAGTACAGGAGCCAACCGTTGAATTCAGTGGGACTTGCATCTGCCTTTTCCGTAGTTAATGAATCTCTTCTCTTGCTATGAGAAACTTATGGTCCATAAGTATGTGATGAATTTCAGATCTAATTACAGTAATGATGGGCAACCATTTTACATTGCGGATGGGGATTTAGAAGAGTTCTCTCTGAAGAAGCAGGTCGTCTATTTGTTCTCTTTATTTTCTTTATCTTAATTGCTGGAGTGATTAAACTGTAATGACATTTTACAAATGAGCTGAACATTTATTTATTTATTTATTACATTTGTATACCGCCCCATAGCCGAAGCTCTCTGGGCGGTTTACATAGGATTAAAAACAATTAAAAACAATATACAAAAATCAAAACAGCAAAAACATACAACATACACACAATCTGTACATTTAAAAACCACTACAACACTTCAAAAAAGCTACAAAAACAATATGTAGGTATATATATGGGTAAATGTAAAAAAACTAGGGGTGTGCACGGACCCCCCGGATCGGATCGGGACCCGGATCGGGACCTCCAATTTTGTCCCGGACCGGTTCGGACAAAATCGGAGGCCCCCCGGACCGGATCGAGTCCGATCCCGATCCAAAAATCGGAAATTTTTGGATCGGCCGCCATTTTTTTCCCCATAGACTTGCATTGCAATGCAAGTCTATGAGGAAAAAATGGCGGCGGGTGGGTAAGGGGGGGCCTAACTCCCTCCCCCCCCCGGGGCCGTCCGCTGTGGACGGCCCCGGCAGGTAAACCCCCTCCCCCGCGCTCCCTACCCCCCCTGGGGCCGCCTGCTTCCATCCGCTGGCGCCCGCGGGCGCCAGCGGATAGAAGCGGACGGCTCCGGGGGGGGGGTAAGCCCCCTTCCCCGCCACTTACCTTCTCGGCACGTCCGGCGCCGGCGGCTACTACCAGCGGGCTCCGCGGCCTACTCTCGAGTAGCGCGCCGGGTGATGACATCACCCGGCGCGCCACCCTGGAGCAGGCCGCGGAGCCTGCTGGTAGTAGTAGGCGCCGGCGCCGGACGGGAGCCGCCGGGCCGGGCAGGTAAGGGCCCCCCTCCCCCCTCCCCCCTCCGCGCGCCCCCTCCTCCCCTCCACGCACCCCCTCCTTACCTTTCCGGCCCGGCGGCTCCCGTCCGGCGCCGGCGCCTACTACTTCCAGCAGGCTCCGCGGCCTGCTCTAGAGTAGTGCGCCGGGTGATGACATCACCCGGCGCGCCATCCTAGAGCAGGCCGCGGAGCCTGCTGGGAATAGTAGGCGCCGGCGCCGGACGGGAGCCGCCGGGCCGGAAAGGTAAGGGCCCCCCTCCCCCCTCCGCGCGCCCCCTCCTCCCCTCCACGCACCCCCTCCTTACCTTTCCGGCCCGGCGGCTCCCGTCCGGCGCCGGCGCCTACTACTTCCAGCAGGCTCCGCGGCCTGCTCTAGAGTAGCGCGCCGGGTGATGACATCACCCGGCGCGCCATCCTAGAGCAGGCCGCGGAGCCTGCTGGGAATAGTAGGCGCCGGCGCCGGACGGGAGCCGCCGGGCCGGAAAGGTAAGGGCCCCCCTCCCCCCTCCCCCCTCCGCGCGCCCCCTCCTCCCCTCCACGCACCCCCTCCTTACCTTCCCGGCCCGGTGGCTCCCGTCCGGCGCCGGCGCCTACTACTACCAGCAGGCTCCGCGGCCTGCTCTAGAGTAGCGCGCCGGGTGATGACATCACCCGGCGCGCCACCCTAGAGCAGGCCGCGGAGCCTGCTAGTAGTAGTAGGCGCCGGCGCCGGACGGGAGCCACCGGGCCGAGAAGGTAAGTGCCCCCCTCCTCCCCCCCCCCGCTGTCCACTTTCATCGGCGGGCGCCCGCTGGCGCCCGCCAATGGAAGCGGCGGTGGGCGCCAGTGGGCGCCCGCCGATCCGCCGATCCGCCGAACCGGTTCGGAGCTTTTTCGGACCGGTTCGGATTGGATCGGCCAATCCAGCTGCGGGATCGGAAATCGGATAATTTATCCGATTTCCCACTGGACCGGACTCGGATCGTGGATCGGGTCCGATCCAGTGCACATCCCTAAAAAAAACCTCTTATGCCAAACTGCGTCATGTCAAATAAGATGTGTTGAATGCTTGTAAATAGGCCTGTATGACGCTGTATTTATTTTCAGCACGTACCTCTTTTTATTTGTTTCTATAACACCTACACAGGCCATCATAGAAATTTCCTGATAGAATCAGGTCAGTTGTGAGGACAGGGGCAATGCATTTCCAACTTTTATGGCAGTGACATCTTTTTAAAAATGTATTCTTCCTTTTGTCTTTCTTTGTGGTTTTGTGCTGATTTGATGATGTAAGGGGGCATGGTGCTCAAGAGTATTGCAGAAAATCTAATATTAAAAGAGGAACCAAGAAGAGACCTTTTGGGGCAGCAGAATACAACAAAGAATGATCTGGAAGGCTCAATAATTCTCTCCCAAGGAATGGAATGATATGTGTTAGTCTCTTCTGTCTTCACCTGTTCACGGTGACACTTCCTCTTTCTCAGCTATGAAGATGAGTGTCCAATTGTTTCAGTGTTGTTGTGACTTGGACTAAGGATACACGTATGGAAATAAAATCTGAAGATGTAACACCTCAGTACAGATGAAAATGTATTGCTGCATAGCCGAAAAGGCAATAATAGCCTCTATCATACCAAATTGAGGAGAGGACTGGGATTCAAAATAATAAAGTAGCACCTTTTACAAAACTGGAACATTTCAAAAAGAGTAGATATGCTTGATCATATATATATATATATATATATATATATATATATATATATATCATTTGGGAGACCAATCCTATGATCCCTGGAGAGCATCCCTGATGCTGCATCACATAGTCAAAGAGAGAAACTGTTTGGACTAGGCCTGAGGCCTCAACCAAAATGGACTCCCCAGTTGGCCATCCCAGTTCATAAGTGCTGAATTGGGGACCCAAAAAAAATCAAGGGGAGGCAGCAGTTGCAGAACAGCATGAATAAATGCTAAGAAGTACCCAACTGATGTAACAATATAAAATGTTCCATTTACTATACAAAAGGTGAAAATGTGCAAAATGCAGCACAAATAATATAAAACATAAAAGCAGAGGAAAATAAAGTAAAACTGGATTGAACTTTCAAGAAAGATATTCTGTACTGTTACATTACAACAGTTGAGTGCTTCTTAGCATTAATAAATGGTGAATTGGTAAGGCCAGTTTGATGGTCGTGGCTGGAGTGTTGGACTGGGACTTGGGAGATCTGAGTTCTAGTCTCAGTCAGCCATGGAAGCTTACTGGGCGACTTTGGGCTACTCACAGACTCTCAGCCCAACCTACCTCACAGGTGGTGGTTGTTAGGATAAAATGGAGAGGAGGAGTATTATGTAAGCCGTCTTGGGTTCCTTGGAGGAAAAAAGGTGGGATATAAATGTAATAAATAAATAAATACATTTTTGACTGGTTTTGTTTAACTCTTTCTCTTTCTGTTTCCACCCCACCCCACCCACCCCACCCTGCTTTTCTCTGCTCTTTAAGAATTGGTAGTGGAAAAAGAAAAGTTCTAGCTACCTACCACCAATATGCCCTCGGAATGCACCGAATTTGTAACCAATTTAGTGGTAGCTGCAAGAATCAAAGTGGAAGGGCAATAGTTAGTGTAATAGGATATAAGATGTTCTATTTATAGCTTGGGAACCATTTTGATCAGGAATACAGTACCACTTATCAAATTCTGAGCACCCTGTGGGTTTCATTAAGGCAAACCCCAAAATATCAGGGGGATCCATTTATGGATCTCTCACTTAATGTGTAGACATTTATGAACATCAGCAGGAATGAGGTAAGGGTAATTGAAAGACAATTGTATTGTCTGCTTGGGAGTGTAAAAAAGGCACTCTCTGGTAGTTCTCATTAATGCTACTCAGCAATGTAATAGCAAGATAGAAAGCATAAAAAAGGAGAAAAGAAAAAGTATATAGTATATAGCTAAATTCCAAGTGGGCTATTTAAGTGTCTGCTTAGCAATTAATCTATTAAAAAGATGTGCACAGCATAGCAGCTACTGCTCTGATTGCACTTGCTGATCATTATTATCATTTGATGCTGTTGCTGCAACATGACTCCTTCACACCCACACCGTCCTGAGTCATCCCAATAATAAAGGCACACTGCTGAATATGCATGTCTGAAGTTAGACTGGCACTGCCCAATGTGGAGGAAAGTGAGGAAGGCTGCCTTGAAGAAAAAAAAACAGACACAGCAGAGGAGAAGAAAATGATTCAGCAAGATGGCAGTGGGTGGGAGCAAAGCAGTCATCTCTGAGAAGGCAAGTGCAGGAACAAACAGTAGGCACTGACAGCAAACTATTGTAATAAATAAATAAAAATGTTCAGCCTCTTCAAAGGAACAAAATGTGTTCCCTAAGACCCCTGCAAGGCAATGTCTTCAAATAGCTTTTGAAGGAAAGCTCACTTTGGTTGATAGGGTTTGGCTATTGTCCTTTCCAGGTTGACTTAAGGTTCTATGAAGCAGTTGCACTTATTAGAAGGGTGAGGCAGAGTCACGTCCAGTTATGAAGCAAGGTAAGACTCTGACCAGATCTGTGCTGGCTGGAACTCACTTAGGAAGAACTGATGTCTCAGCAACATGCAGAGGCCTCATGAACATTGGCAGGTCTGGACCGGCTGTTAACTCCACAGCTGAGGAGCTGTGTCCTTCATAAAGGGCCATTGTCAAATTCTGCAGCCACCTTCCAGCCTGGAAGGTTCCAGAGTAGCAGATGATGGAACCTGATAAGGCCTCCTCACCCTCTGAGGCTTCCACTGAGCCAGAGGATGGGCCAAGGCTGGATAACATAACAGGTGTTTTTTGAACTGCTGCTGAATTGTGCTCCAGAGAGGGTGGGGTGGAAGTAAAAATAACCCCATTCCTGTTGCTATGCATGCACAAAATGTTCTATTCTTTTGTGCATTATTTTTCCAGTTTGGACTGCAAAGGGAAAGTGTATGTATGTTTGAAGAAATGTCCTAGAACTGCATGGTATCTTGGCCAAAGGAATGGATACTGGGCCTGAATGTACTGGCTTCAAATCCTGTTTGGGCAAGAGCAAATTATTGCTCTCTCAGCCTCAGTTTGCCATCTCTAGCCCTATTTATGCAAAAGATTCATGCAAAATAAATACAGCGAAAAGGGGGGAAGGTGATCACACCTGCTGGATTGGCTTCCATCCAGGTCTTCATCCAGAGCTGTGAGCAGAGCCTAAACATAGAACATGAACATGAACATGTGTTCATGCTCTTCACAGCTTTGAGTGGACAGAGGAGGGTCATGATCCCATATCCATAAATTTATTTCAGGCATATGTTGTTGCACGAACTGGAACTGTAAGAATCAGAATTTCTTTGCTGTGCATCAGAGAGAAGTCATGTTTGTCAATAAAAGGAAAATTATTCTTTAAAGGTACATCTATTTCCCCCCCCCTGGCTTTGCCAAGAGGAAGAGTGATTGTGTGTGGGGGTGGGGGTGGGGAAGGCAGATTGTTTGTTTTCGTAGTTTTGTTTGTTTTTGTTTTTGTAGCTTTTTTGGGCTTTTGTAGCGGTTTTAAATGTATGTGTGTACTGTGTGTATGTTGTATGTTTTTGTTGTTTTAATTTTTGTATATTGTTTTTAATTTTTTTAATTCTATGTAAACCGCCCAGAGAGCTTAGGCTATGGGGCAGTATACAAATGTAATAAAATAAAATAAATAAAATAAATGAATAAAAATGCTGATATCCTAAGGCACAGAACAGATACTAGAAAACCCTCAGAAACAGCCCTGTTGAGGGGCAGCTCAATAGTCATAGTACATACTTTATTGTGTCTTAGCAAATTGCCATTATGCACACTTACAAAGGAGGAGGGAAAACACTCTATACAATTAAAACTCTGCTAGTAAACCAATAAGAGCAGGATCATTTTCCATACAATATTTAAACTTTGTGGCACGTATTTGTAGAGCATTGATGAGGAATTTAGAAGTTCTAAAGGATACATACTTCTCAACATCAGACAATAAGAAACAAACCTTAACAAGAGATGGCCTACCCTTTAGTGAGCTTAACAATGTAGGAGGGGCTCTGTCTAAGCTCTGCTCAAAGGGTCCTACCCTACAACCTGGCAGGTTATGCAAGTTCAACTGCACAGTTTGGCACTTCTTACCACACCGCTGCCAGGTGGATGCTGCTGCTGGGCCACCAGCTCACTTGGCTACCTACCCATGGTGGTGGGCAGCTTGGTGGCAAACCAACAGACCTGGGCAGTTGGACTTGATGGTTCTACTATTTTAATTTTGTTGGCCCTGCTCTAGCCTCAAATGTACATTTTTTTGTTTTGGTCAATCTTCATCTTCATTTAAAAACATAGAACTTCTGTTTGATTATAAATGATAACTCTAAATGCCTTTTTAAATACATATATAATATATTTGAAAAATCAGCTGCTTTTCTTCTGTAATCTTCAACAAGATTCATTCTTTCTTGTCTTTTCTATCTACTTTCAATATCTTTCTTTTTCTTCACTGTTGCCCTCTTTCATTTCTTTTTTGTTGTGGACAGCTTCCATTATTTTATTTTCTGTTACTATTTTCACAGTGCTGCTGTTGCTTATTTTCACTATCTAGGTTACATCTACACTACTGCTTTATAGTGGTATTGAAGTACACTGATAACTGTTGGGGCACAATCCACATACCATTAAGTGTTATTTCCTGCTTTTTATTCCACATTCATAATGATTTGACACAAAGTGTAGCTGTCATCCCTGCTAGAAAAATGTATGAATAGTCTGCTTGCCATTGTTGGTTTTACTCTCTTTTCTCTCCCCCTTCCAAATATTTATTTTCATTTAAGATGCAAAGGGAAGTAACTATCAAGAGAGAGGGATTTTTATAATCAATTACAGGAGACATTCTCTTGTTTGGTTTATGAAGGAAACAATTAGCAGCCATTTTTGTTTTCCACAAGGATTTTTGTATTCTGTAGAGGAGATAATATTCTACCTAAGTAAACGCTACCAGATTAGCCAAACAACGTTAGATGAAAGACAACACATTAGAATTTAGTAACTTGACTTTACCTGGCATTCTGCAAATGTACATGTGCAAAGTAGCAATATATATTCTTAAATAATTTTACATGTAGCTAAACATGGGCGGGAGGAGCACCTTAACACAAGTATCCAATACACAATGGTTAAAATTTATCTCAATTCTCCTTTAATTACTATTAGATTGATTTGTAACAGAGCAGTGTGTGCGTGGAAAATTGGATTTTAATGAATACTTTGTTATGTAGCTTTTAAGCCAAAGAGAGCTTTGTTTTTTTCATTTGTAAGACCAATCTCCTTGTACCTCTGAGGTCAGAATGTGTTTAGTTTCAAGTAGTTAAAGATACACAGAATTAGTTTCTGACTGTGTGCCTGGATCCTGATACAAATTCTTGCTGGTTTTTTAAATTGCTTTCTGGTGTATAGATGTTCTAGTTCACTACATCTCTAGTGTTGGATTCTTGCCTGGTGAACCCTGAAAATAGCAGTTCCTTGCTCTTCCATGATTGGCCCTATGGCATTATCCCATCTTGAATATTAATCACCATTGATCAATTAGCACGTGTTAATCTATAGGAACTATTTACAAGATTATTGTGAGCCCAGGATTTTAGTGTCTTAAAATACTAACAATAATAACTACCATGGCTGCCCTTCTGAAAATGCTTCTATACTGAGTTCCTAATTCAAATTTTAAATAGGTAGGAATCATTTTCTATTATTTAGCCCTACAAGATCCTACAACAACAACAACAACAACAACAACACACTTCCCATATGTTTGAAAATTTGTATTTGAATGACAAAAAATACCCATGTTTGGATTTAGGAAAAAATAATGTTTTAGCTCTATTCAACACAGCTATGCTGTGAGAAGAGGAAACATATTATTTACTATTATACAAGCTGCATGTTTCAGTCACAGCTAAGCCCTTTTAAGTCCCACTGATTTCAACTATGATTAACTCTGTCTCATCAAAATCAATGGTACTTACAAGTGATTAACTGGCTGGATCACATCCATCATTACTTTTGCTGTATCTCTACATACCTTTACTGTTTCCTGGTTACCCACATCCACTGTATTGTACATCTTGTTTATGATGTATTCGTTTTTACTTATTATCCTTTTAACATTCTGGTTGCTTGTGCTTCTTCTTCTTTTTTTTTACCAATTCCCTTTGAATTACTTGGTGTCAGTGTCCATAATCTTCATTGGTGGTTTCCATGGAGACATTCAGTTCCATTCTGTAGTGCATTTTATATATATATATATATATATATATATATACTCTTATTAATAAGTGATAGAAAGATGGTGTTCTAGAATAGTTTAAATATTTCATGAGCTTATTTACATATCAACCTCTTCTGTTTTACTAAACAAGTTACCATTTAGCTTCCATAGATGATGATAATCATTTTTCACAACTGTAATTCAAGTATGTACACTGAGTAATAACTAGCCAAAAAGAAAAGAAAAAAGCAGCATGCAGAACAATCTATTACCCAATAATTTCTGAAGCTAGTAGGTAAACAAACATCACTCAATATTTTCAAACAAACATGTGTATTCTTCTTCTTAAATAACATTATTTTTCCAAACCGTATCCAGTTTTGTAGGGGTTTTGAGCCACAATGTATACATGAGCATGGACATTCTACACTTCTTAGGTACATATACAAACATACTGAATGTCTTATGCATACACATGAGTTTGTACTCCATGTGTACTGACTTATACTCTGTGATGAACATGGTGTCTGTAACTGCCCTCTAGATTAGGGTGACCAGATAAAATCCAGGTCAGGGCTCATGTAATTTTAACAGTTGTAGAGAAAAGGGAATTTCAGCCAGTGTCATTTGTATGCAATTAGTTCCTGGTGAAATTCCCTCTTCATCACAACAGTTAAAGGTGCAGGCACTATATTAGAGTGACCACATACAAAAGAAGGCAGGGCCCCTGCAACTTTAACTGTTGTGATGAAGATGGAATTTCACCAGGAACCAATTGTCGATGGAGGAAGTAAATGAAGAGATGAGACACGTGAAATGGGTTTAAACAAGGGCCACATTTATTGAAAGATCTGCAAAGGGGGTCCAGTATAGGCCTATCCACAGGTCCCTCTTTTCCCGGTTTCGGGCGAGCCATTCTAGCCCATGAGTAGGCACAATAACTCTGCCTCTCCACGTGCTGCCCCTTTCAGGGAGGGAGACCTTCCTGTGTCGCCTCCCCCCAGGCCGCATGGCTCTGTGTAGGTGAGAAGGGTTGGTCTCAAAGGTAACCCTTATCTCTCAAGCCAGGCTGTGGGGCTCAAAGCTGGGAGCCTCAGGAATTACCAGTCACCAGGATAGTGCCTGTGAATGCTCACCAATTATCCATACCTCTCTGGATGCCCCTTCCTATCCGCCACTGGGAGCGTCAAGCCACTCGCTTAGTCACTCACGCCCCATCTAGAGACTATTGCTTCCCGTAGGCCCCTCTGCAGATCATGCAAAAATAAATTGTTTCCTTGGTCCGACAAATGGACCCCATCTTGCCTATACAGCTCCCTCCAGAAAAGTGATACTCTTTTTTCGGGCTTTCTCAAAGCCCAATGAACACTATCCATGCGCCCATCAAACCTGGGTAGGATGCAAGACCAAATCATCAATATGCCAGGCCACCGCTGCCTGATCAACTGAAAGTTGGCAATCGCTTGGAGAATGAGGGCCTTGCCCTTCCATAATCTTAGCTCAGTACCTCCCAGGTGTATAAGCAGCACCTGGGGCGCAACACAAGCCCATTGTTGTTGAAACGTGGGCAATCGCTTGGAGAATGAGGGCCTCGCCCTTCCATAATCCACTATCAGTACCTCCCAGGTGTATAAGCAGCACCTGGGGCACAACGCAAGCCACCTGTTGTTGAAACAATGTGGGCAGGAGATACTCCCACCGCATTACGCATCTGCCCAACCACTTAATGTTGGCATGTCGACTCCTCTCCAGCTGGGATCGAATACTAAAATCTCCATGCTCTGACAGATCCTTGAAGATTTCAATGTTAACTTTCTTATGGGCTTTCTCCATAGCCCTATGATCGCTGCCCTCATGCCAATTGACTATGGGCAAGACACATGACCTTATAATTAGAACGCCAGGCCAAAGCTGCCGAATTGTATGGAAATCGGTGATCACAATTTTTTGGGCCGCTGCCCTCTTTCCAGCTCACTCTGGGAATCTGGCAAGACTAAGTACTTGCCTCCTTGCGAGTACATGCACCAGTTCATGCCTTCCTTAGAATCGAGCATGACTGCATTGCCATTCGGGGGCACTGCCCAAATGGGTACCTGCTCTCTTCCCAGCTCACTCTGGTAATCTGGCAATACCAAGTACTCCCCATCCCTGGCCAAGGCTGGAAGTATCTTGAAAAACTGCAAAGACTGTAACTCCCTGGCTTCTCTTTCAGCCTTTCACATCGTTCCACACGTCATGTAGGACTACCCTTATGGGGTGGGCAATAAAAAATGCCTCAATGGGACCATGCAGACTGCTGGCTCACACATTGCCTGCCGTAACTGTCCCAGCTAATGACAGCTAATGACAGCTAATTCGCATCTGTGAATCAAAGACTCATGTGAAGGTTGTGCTTCTTCAGCGATCTGTGAAGACAAGAGCTATTCAAACTTTCAAGGTTGGGTGGGCGTATGCAGTAAAAGTTTTGTAATACCTTCTGCAAACAGCTTGCACTCTGTTCTGTGCAAAGCCGGACATTGTGGCCATAGGGCAGCCCTGCCAGGCAAACTTTAAATTGCCCGATGGTGTTTAGTTACACCCCCTTTGCCAGCATACGGGGGGGCATCCGAATGTCCTACTAAGGACAGAAAGATTCCAGTACTGTTTAACCGGATAAGATTTAGCGCCCAGAGGCAATTCACACACATGAGGCCTTGCCTTGTAGGCCAGTCTTAATTCATGAAGCATAATAAAGACTGCATCCTTGGGCAACACAACTTCTTGAAACAGAAAGGGCCCAGCAAAAGCACTCCAATGCACACAGAAATGGTGATAAGGCTGTGACATAGCACAAGGAAAGTTTGTGCAGACAATTGCGTTGGGGTGGGGGTGGCTGCCTGACATCAAATTGCTGGAGATTCAGGGCTGCCGCCCAGCTAGATACCATCAATCTGGAGTTCCACTGAATCATGTACACTCTTATTTTAAGATGAAAGTCTCAGGCTGCCAGGGATAACTTGGGCAGAAAAGCCTCACTCGAGACCACCCCCTAACAGAAACCTTCAGTTCTAAGCCAGAGATGCCCACTTACCAGGATCCTTCTGGTAAAAGCCTCTGCAGTGGGACTGCAGTTGATGATGTACTCACTGCTCCTGGATAAGGATCCAGGCTGCCATCTTATTGTAGGTAGATTGGCAAATTGTCTCATATGAGACAGTATTATCTAGCACCCACTAGCCCTTGATCAAAAAGGCCAGGGCAGTATCTTACTAGGGATAGTTCCAGCTGAAAGGCTACATTTGAGACACACTAAAAAACTACAAAAGGTAAATGGGAATATGCCAGTACTGCATTAATTATCTGTCCATCTGAAGGCAAGGGATCCCTGCATGTCTAAGATTACGGGGCCCGATGTTGGTGGCAAAATATTGTATCCTGGTTTATTTGTCTGAGGCTTGCAAAGCTCCCCACATGCTCCTTGCTAGTCTCTGGATATGCCTTTACCCGTGTGTGTGTGTGTTTGCCAACCCTTGTATAGGATGGTGCAACCCAGCATTAGCATGTTAACTAAGCCAGTCCTTCATATGTAATAACCTGATGTTATGCTGCAAGCATAAATTTCATAATTTCTGGACCGTATAAAGGCGGTGTGCATATGTCTGAACTACTACGGTTATCACAGGAGAATACTCAAGATTAGAGCATGGTTCTCCTGGAGGTGAAAGCTGCAGTGATAGGGGAACACTCCAAATAAAAGAGGTCCCTCTCCATCTCTGTGGAAAACTAAGACTCCAAAGCTGAATGCCCTTAGATGCATCTTGACAACTGTGCAATCTAGCCACCAACACACTGGAACCACATACCGTTGAATGCCTGCCATGTCACAGCAGGAAGGCAGATACTCCATCTAGCAGATGTTATTGTAGCACTAGATGTGGCCACCCTAACACTAAATGATAAACATACAACATCCCCAACATCCAGCAGGATGTGGAGTGTGACCCTGTGTGAATATTTTAAATGTATAATATTGAAATCTTCAACATTGTGTGGTCTGCTGCAAGGGTTTATTGTGTCAACTCTATAATAAACTTCTAAGTAGGGAATAAAAACCACAGGTAAAGGTCCTAGAGCCCATCTATTGAAGGCCCAGAAGAACTTCTGTTTTACAAGAGAAATGGCCCCTTCATGATATTTAGATTGGGAATCTGAAACTAACGAAAAGCTTGAACGGTGTTACTAAATCACGCATGTTTTGGTAACTCCTAAAGACTTCGCTATAACTTTCTCCAGGTCTTCGTCAGGGCCTGGTGGTTGTTAACCTCGTTCAAATTGGACCTGGGGATATACAGGGCTAGACAATCTAGACACTAGGCCACCGTTCCTGCATTGTATGAAGGTCGTCAAGGGTTGCATTATGAGTTGTCCTTTAAGCTAAACCTAAATTGTTGCCACACTGGTGCATGAGTGCAGCCCAAGAGAGGACACTGATCAATGTGGCTAAAATAAGATGAGCAGGAGGTGCTCAAAACGCAAGCCACATCTGCCCAACCCTTGTATATTTGCATATCATCTCAATCACTACTGTTTTGTGAAATTTGATCAGAAAGCCCTCCATCTATCTCAGCAAAGGATGCTATGTCCATATGGTCGCACACATGGATCGTTGTCCAACCAGACATCTTGGTCCCAGGTTATAAAGTTCGCCATTCTAAACTGGTTATGAACCCCAAGTGAATGGGAGGATTGGAGTCACCAGGACCCCCCTATGTGAGAGTGATTGTGTTACTCTTATTGCAGCCTTCGTGCAAGGAGAACTCCTGGAAGCTTCCACCATATCCAAGCCGGCCACGAGCCGAAAACTTCTTGGAGTGGGCCTGCCATTCCTAAAGTGTCAGAGTAAAATCTTCAGTTATATGGAGGGAAACATTAATTTATATATAAATGTAGATGAATATTCAAATGTCCAGGTTTACGCGAGAATACAACTGTATAAATTAAACAGGAAATGTTTACTCCACTCAAATAATTTAATTAATAGAGTTTGGGTATACCTTTATCACTTGGCTATGCCCACTGCAGAGTTTGGATATACTGCCAGGGCACCCGAATCCACTGAGCAATGCCAGATCCTTACCTACAAATATGGGTGTGTGTGTGTGTGTGTATGTGAACCCAATATTTTCCTTAAATACCAGGCCTGCTGGTAGGTGCAGCCTGCCACACATATGTTTTCAAAAGAATGAGGTTTGGTTAAATGGCCTAGGAAATGGCCATGGGTCTGAAAAACAGCCCATACTGACCCAGACCATGTTTCAATCTAGCACTGCAACATCCATACTCACTGACAGCCACTCTGCTAGCTTCCCACAAACTTCTTTTCCTCATACCTGGACAAGTTTAGATGTTGGTGCTTGCCTTGAATAGACCATGTGGGTAGTTACCTGACCCGCTAGCAACCTCATCAACTCCTATTTACACAGGAGTAAGGAATAAAGGAAACTGCCTGATACTGATTTCCTAGAATAGTAGAGTTGAAAGGGAACCACAAGGCTATTGAGTCCAACTTCCCACTCAATTGAAGAGCGGGTGGTGCTTTCCCCTTCCCTTTAGAACCTGCAATCCCTTTCTTGGGCGGCATCCTGCTTACCCCGAGATAAACCCCCCCACCTAATTTAGCTGCTTAATCATATGTTCCTTGAGCCCCCCCCCTGGAGCCACAATAGTGTATAAAAATTACACTGCGCATGGAAATATTAAGCACAGCTGACTCCAAGACAACGGGCCCTAGACTCGTAAATCTAATGGTCGCAGGTCGCTTGCTACTTATAGAAAGTTCGCGGAGAAGACCAGATGGAGAGGCAGCTGAGAAATATATATATATATATATATATATATATTATTAATAATAATATTATGTGTGCCAGATAGTCCTCTGAATTTAGGAAGGGGGGGTTAACTAAAACCTAATGAAGTAATTACTCACGACGGGGAGCGCAGGCCCCACCCCCAACTACCTCTCCATTATGCAGCTGGAGTTGGTGAAACAGCAGGCTGCAAGAGGTAAAATGCACCAGCCCCAGGGGCTGGAATCATTCCCTGCAGGCCTCTGCAGTCACAGGGAGCGTGGCCAATCCCCCTCCCAAAGTCAGGAGAGAGGTGCTAGGCCCCTGGCCCACGCCCCAGCTGCAAATCCAGGCGCTGGGCTGAATGTCTCCTGCCCGCCCCACAAGCAGAAGGTGAGGAGGCTGCGCCCGTTACAACAATGGGCAAAAAGGACGCTCCGCCCTGGCTGCTGGTGTACCAGCTGATCCCAAACCTGCGGCCTAAAAGGCCGAGAATGAAGCTCCCTTAGTGCTGCTCACTCCCTCGGTGCCGCTCTCGCAAACAGGAAGATGGCTACTCGAAGGTAGGCTAAAAGCCAAGGCCTCTCCTTGCCATGCAGGAAGGCTGTGGAATGCAAGGGGTTTGTCCCTTTCCGCAGCCTCGTGGAGAAAGAGGAGGAAGGGGAGGGTGGCTCTCTCTTACAGAGCCCTCAACCCCTCCCCTTCCAGTGTCACCAGAATTTCCGCTCTCAATCAGAAGCGGGCACGTCTCTTCTCTTCCCCTCCCAGGCCGCAAAAGCCTCCCTGCCCCCAGGCCGATGGCCGGGTGCAGCTGAATGGCACTTGCATACAAATGACACTGGCTGAAATTCCCTTTTCTCTACAACTGTTAAAGTTACATGAGCCCCGACCAGGATTTTATCTGGTCACCCTAGTCCAGGACCCCCTCAAACCTGGAGCTGGGCCTGATGTCTTCATGGAGAATAAAGCTGGCAATGACTACTAGTTATGATGGTTAAATATGACCCCAGTTTTGGAAGCAGTATACCTTTGTATAGCGGTTGCTATGGAACATGGCTGAGAGGGTACTACAGCGCTCATGTCTTGTGAGCTTCCAATTGGCACCTGGTTGGCCACTGTGGGAACAGAATGCTAGACTAGATGGGCCCTTAGTCTGATGCAGCACAACCCTTCCTGTCTTTGTATATCTATTTATTTTAATTTATTTTATTTATTACATGTTTATACTGTGCAATAGCCAAGGATTTCTGGGCCATTTACAATTAAAACCATAAATACAGCAGATCAAAACATAATATAAAGTTTTAAAAGTTTAAAAATGCTATGTAAAACCACAATAACCCCAGCAGCAGTTACAGCATAGGGAAAGCCTGTGTGAAAAGATGTGTTTTGTGGAGACTGTGAAAGGATGTTACATTTTTCGCCTCCCAAATTGCACGAGGGAGAGGTTTCCAGAGGGTGGGTGCTGCTACAGAGAAGGCCCTGCCATCGAGGTTCTTCCTGGTGACATTGCATTCATTTTGGAATGACTAGCAAGACCTCCTTTGTAGATCTTAAATATCATCTGTGTGTGTATAAGGGAAGGCAGTCTACTAGGTATCCTGGTCCCAAGTTGTTTAAAGATTTACAAGATAATAACATAACCTTGTACATGGATCATATCTAAGTTGACCCTTAAAGTCCCTTAAACATTTATGGGAATTCCAACAAAATATAATAAGACTTCCATCACTATAGATAGTGATGCATACACATTTGCAGTTCATACTTGGTATGCACATATATACATAGATTGTCTATCAACAACCGCCACCCTGCAACATTTGTGCCTAGTTCTCCTAATTATCTAGATCTCAATACCCACATCCTACTGCCCACTTCCTCTTGCATCTGGTGAGTACATTTTTGTGGGAAGCTCCGTACTATTCTCTTGCTACAATCTGTGTAGATGCCTCAGTGAAGGAAATCCATTTAATTCTGCGCTCTTTGGTTTGTTTATGGAGTGAAAATGAGAAGGATGACTGCAGTGTTGGACCAAACTTTTTGGCCTGAACTTTTTCAGCAATTTTGGTGGGGGAAGGAGGTGAAAAAAGAAGCTGAAAAATGGCATCTCTTTTGAGGGGAGAGTAAAATCCTATCAAATGTGGGAAAGATGTTATCATAAGCATAGGAGGCAGCAGAGGTTTCCTTCCATATGTAGCATTGCTCTCACTGGGTCATTATAAAGGAGGATTGCCATGCTGTCAGGCTTGAAGTTGCAGCAAAACTTTCAATACAAAGAAAACTAGGAACATACTGGGAAAGAACATTCTGCCCTCTCTTGTCCTAATGGTAAGCCCCACAACACCTGAAAATAGCTGGGTGGCCTCTCAAAATTCTCCACCCTGTTTGTGGGTACAACTTGTGGGTAAATTGTGGGACAATTTCACCAAGGGTGCCTCTACAAGAGCGATTTAAAGCTCTTTCAAGGCACATTAAGAAATTTACCTCTACAAGAGCGGAGCGCAAATCAGGGGCTCAGGCGCGTTTTCTCTCCGATTATTCGCATTTTCGAATGCTCGTTAATTAGCGAGTTTTAATTTACGGCAGGAGTAAGAGCGCCTTATGTCCGTGTAAACAACTTTCTGAGGAGGCACATTAACGATCAGGGGTTGGACTGTGGTCGTAATGTCATGCATAGAACTGCCCCTTCGCTGAGAAAACCTCCCACTTTTTGGTTTAGTTTCCTTTCCTCTCTCCTCCTGGCAACTTCCTCCTTGTACTCCATCTCTCTGGATGGAAGCTCCAAGAAGAGGTGACCCAACGTGAACCAAAAATAAAGTTTCTTTGAAGTACCCTGATGAAATATTTTTAACATGGAGACACGGGGCCAGATGGAGGTGGTTTTATGAGAAGTAAATGTTGAGGAGGGGAAGCAAAAGAGGGCAAACGCTGTGAGCGTTTGTATTAGTAATAAGTCCAGTAGCAACCCAGGAGCTGAAGAAATACTCACACACCAAATCTTGTGTATAATACAGATTGTTTACTCGTGGTCCAATATATACAGCAGCACAACAGTTTCCATCCAGATATGTACAGTCTTTCCTCATAAATCTCTCCACGTCCAAATACACCACGCCTGACACCCACAGTAGCCATTAAACTAAGGCTCACTTTTATACATTCTAGACATCAGCCCATCCCAGATTAATCATCTTATCATATTAGACACTTAGCAATAATCAGGTTGACCTTTCCAGTTCTACACAGAAAAAACTCTCTCTCAACCTTATTGCCTGCAGCTGGCTGATATGTCCTTCAGGACTCTAAAACTTTCAACCAATCCACTTAGATATGGAATTTTCCTCAACACCCCTTCAAAATTTGAAGATCTAAGTGGTCTAAAGTTTTTCCTCCTCATTCAGCATTTCAAAATCCAACATTTTAGTTATCTTGGCATGCTGAAATCTCATTAATGTTTTTGTAAATATATCTACTACATTCTCGCTAGACTCACAATATATTAATTTCATTAAACCATCTTCCACATATTGTTTAACACTTAGATACTTGATTGCCACGTTTGGTTCTAGCTCTAAACATTTGAGCATTTGCCAAGGCAATGCAAGACTGTGAGTCATCACAAACACTCACATAGCAATGTACAAACAATATTTACATTTTTGACAATTGTATAAAAAATTGTATTCTCCGCTGGCACTGCATAAGGATTCATTCCACTTGTGGACTTCCGGTCTGTGTGGTTTCCTGTTCAACCACTGTCAATATTGCTTTCTATTTGGTTTGAAGACATGACAGTGTTAGACACAGATTTTAAACTTTCTTTTAAACATCTTAAACACACGTCTAATACCAAACCATGTAGCCACAGTAGGCTTTGCAACTTGTTGACTCAAAATGTTCACGCTGCATGCAATTGTCAGCGTGCGTCCACTGGCTTTAAGCAGATTCACAAGTTTTCTGCTTCCGACCCAAGAAATCCTTTCCATTTCTCCTTGTGATTTTCCTTTACTCTCAGGTAAATGCTCACTTCTCCAAGTGACTTTCCCAGTTCAGCACCTTTTGCTGACTGCTGTTTGCAATTAACAACACTTTGTTAGTTTAACCTTACTCTCAGTAAGCTTGCTTTTGTTTACCTGATTCCAACAATTTTTCCTGCTCACAGGAAACCCTTGTTTAGCAACCAACCTTGTCAGGATTTACAGGGACCCCCTCAAAACATTGCTTTTCATAATTGAACAGAACACGGTTTCTCCTTCAAACCCAAACCTCTAAGGCGGAACTCCTTTGTTGACTCTCTCAGATCGCCTTAACTTACAGGGACTTTCCTGCTGACGCTGGGGTTGTTTCTCTCCGTTGCTTTCCATGGGAGGCGGAGTCACGCTCCCTTCCTTTGGAGTCTCGGCTCCAGCAGGCTCCGACTTCGCCTGTTTAACCTTTTCTGACTGTTTAACTCCTTCATTCCTTTCATCCGTTGAATAATGTAATAACACCTCTGGGTTAGAATGAACCCGTTCCCAATTTTGCTCTTCAAAGGTAGCAGACCTCGAAATAATTATCTTCCCATTAATATAAAAATGCCACGACTTGTCACTATAACCAACGAAGCGCGCTCTTATAGCCTTCTGATTGGCTTTCAGCCTTTGGTTCTTAGGAACGTGAATGTAAGCAAATGAGCCCCACACTCTTAAATGGGCAAGGTTTGGTTTCTTCCCATGCAACTCACGGAAAGGCACACTTCCACTTGCTTCTGACCAAGTCCTGTTTAAGAGGTAGTTTGCAGTACAGAACGCTTCTGCCCATAAGTTTGATTCTGCTCCTGAATCAATAAGAAGGGAATCTTTGACTGTTCGGAGCAACCCATTCCTGCGTTCTATTGCACCATTCTGCCATGGTGCATGTGGGTCAGAAAATCTATGAGTTATACCTTGGCGTTTAGCCCATGTTTTAAACTCATTGCTGGTAAATTCACCACCTCGATCTGTCTGGATTTGCACAACCTGCTTCTTAAAGCGTTTCTCAGCCCATGTCACCCAATTTGTGAACGTTTGAAAAACCTTGGACTTTCTCTTAATCATATATACCCAGCTAAAATGTGACTTGTCATCCAATATCACTAGAATGAATCTAGCGCCCCCTACGCTGGGATTGAATGGACCTACTACATCTAGATGCACTAATTCAAACACCTCATGAGTAGACCTATTACTTTTGCGGTTAATAGGTAAAACTTGGGACTTGGATTGTTTACACACTCGACAGTCGAGAAACCTGTTACACCCAGCGAGTTCAATGCCTTTGCAATTCTCAGGCATTCTCTTAAGTACCTTGAAACTAGTATGTCCCATCCTGCGGTGCAGGAGATGGAGACAATCTTTGTGGCTCGGAACATTTGCAGTTTGATTTACACATTCCTGAGATTCCATCTCATACAACCCATTTCTGAGCACACCTCGAGCACAAACAGTTTCATTCATTTCAACCTGACACAAGGATTCTTTGAACGTGACCACGTAGCCAAGCTTTGTTGCTACTGAAAGCAAATTAAATTCTAGGCTTTCCACACATAAAACCTTGGGCAAAGACCTATTTAAACATGGAACATAACAGTTGCCTCTCCCACAAACTGGAACCTGTTTTCCGTCTGCTAAGGACACAGACTCCTGTGATCCACTCCAGAGCTTATCAAAAGCTTTGCGATTCCTACATATGGTTACACTGGATGCCGAATCCAGAAGCCATATATTCCTCCGCTCCTCGGATCTCGTCTCCCTGGCCACCGAAATGAGCTGAGCACTGCGTTGCTCATTTCTCTCATTTTCCCGGTCTCCTTTGGAGTAACGATCCTGTTGCCCCTTCGAGGTTCCTCTCCCTTGCATCTTAGCATGACAATTTTGTTGAATGTGGCCTTTCTTCCCATACCAAAAGCACTTTCTCCTTTCTACAGCCATGGCACTCTCTCCTCCTTCAAACGGTAGGCGCTTAGTCTCCATTTTAATTTGCCGTCTTTCCTCCCCGTGCGTTTCACGGGTGACACTTTGCTCCCCTCTCTCCTCCGTTCTCTCAAAATGCTTTTTCTCCTCTTGCAACAGCCTGCCTGTTACATGCTCCAGAGTGAGATCCGTCTGCGGCATTGATTCAAGGCTCATCATGAGAACATCCCAACTGGGAGGGAGAGATCTGAGAATTATATAAATTTTATTCTCTTCATCAAAGGGTAAATTTACCTCTTGCAGTTTTGAGAACAACATTCCCAAACTTTGGAGGTGTTGTGAAATTGAACCTCCTTCCTTTAGATTGGCACGGTAAAGTTGTCTCGTCAGGCTGATTTTGGAACTGGCGGTTTGCCTCACATAAACACGCCTCAATTTCTCCCAGCATTCTTTGGCGTTTTCATTTCTGGAGATATGCATTAATTGGCTTTCTTCTAAGCTCAGGACAATATTTGCTTTTGCTCTTATGACTAAAGCTTCCCATGTCGCTTCCTCGTCTGCGCTTAGACCCGTTGGCTTGTCTTCTGCAACAACTTGCCAACATCCGTCGCGCCTCAGGAACATTTCTTGTTTGAACGACCAGGTTTGATCATTCTTTTCATTCAATCTTTCCATGGGAATCCCACTGATCAAGCTAGTCTGCGCCATGTTTTCCGAGTGTGTGAGGCTTACACACTCAGCTCCACTCTGGCCAGACACACTGCTTGTCTCCGATTCCTCTCCGGAACTCTCTGAGCTTTCCTCTTGTTTAATCATCTGATTTGGAAACCATAAATCGTTGGCTCATCAATTGGGCTCCTGAGTATTTTATAGCCTCCTGGCTGGATTTTATTGCCCCTCAAATGGGCTTTAATGCCCCCGTCCTGGGCCCATAACCCTGTTGAGGAGGGGAAGCAAAAGAGGGCAAACTCTGTGAGCGTTTGTATTAGTAATCTTGTGTATAATACAGATTGTTTACTCGTGGTCCAATATATACAGCAGCACAACAGTTTCCATCCAGATATGTACAGTCCTTCCTCATAAATCTCTCCATGTCCAAATACATCACGCCTGACACCCACAGTAGCCATTAAACTAAGGCTCACTTATATACATTCTAGACATCAGCCCATCCCAGATTAATCATCTTATCATATTAGACACTTAGCAATAATCAGGTTGACCTTTCCAGTTCTACACAGAAAAAACTCTCTCTCAACCTTATTGCCTGCAGCTGGCTGTTATGTCCTTCAGGACTCTAAAACTTTCAACCAATCCACTTAGATATGGAATTTTCCTCAACAGTAAATGGGTAGGAAGGATGTGCGGATGTGCGTATAATTAGCCATCAGCAGCCATAACTTCCCCTCGCTTCTTGCTGGGTTCCTGAGCTGAGTTGTGTGTGTATGTGTGTATGTTTTACAATTGTAGAGCTCGCTGGGAAGTGGAGGGGGAAGGAACGAAGCAGCATCCCCCTGTCTGTTTTGGTGTGTATGTGTATGTGTGCGTGTGTGTGCGAGACACATTCCCATTTACTCCTGAGGAGGTCATGGCAATCGGGCAAAGGAGGGGAGAAGACAGGTAGCCGAACATGTTAATCAGCTCATTCCTTTCAGGTAACCTAGGAAACCAAAGGCGGGAGATTCTGGTGGGCAGGGAGAATAAAAGGAGGGAACCGGTTTGGGGAGTTTCTCTGGGACAAAGCGCATTACTTTCAGCAACATTTGCATGCAATATCAGCATGTCAAAAACTTTAAAATGCCTTTCATACAGCCCGTAATGCACTTCAATGCCTCCCATGTATAGGGATTAGGCGTAAAAGCGATTGAGAGAAGATGCACATAATCAGGGAACCAGGCGTCAAACCAAAATCTTGTAGAGGGGGGCCAAATTTCTCCAGGAGGAGGAGAAATTCGCCAACAATTTCTCTCAGGTAAGCATCCCCATTGGCAAGGGTTGTAGAACAGCTTCTTTCTGTTTTTCCTAAGGTTTTTTGTTTTGTTTTTACCACTGCAATTGCAAGTAGCAACAGCATCAACTGTGTTGGGAGCCTGGCTCCCCAAGCATTGGGGTGGGGGAATGCAGCCATCACAAAAAATAATCGTGAAGAAAATGTGAGGGGGAAAATCTGAAAAGTGTCCTTTAATTTCTAGGGGATAAAAAAGGGAGAAAATCTCACAAATTTCCTGGAAGTTTACTTTCCCTGGTGTGGGAAGTGCAGGAAGCCAAGGAGGCTACAGGCTGTCAAAGAGATGATTGCAAATGAAAGACAGGACACTCACAGATGCTCCTCAGTCATCTCATAAGTATGGTAAGCACAAGAACCCCTGAACCAAACCCTCTGAAAATTCTTCTCCTTTGAATTTCTTTTCAAAAGCATTTTTTAAAAAAAATCAAATTAAATGAGAATGGTTGAAATTTTCATAGGAGACCCATACGAAAGAAGGGTCTCCTGCAGAGTTAACTGTTGTGATGAAGAGGGAATTTCACCAGGTGATGCATGCATACAAATGGAACCTGCTGAGATCCCCTTTTCTATGCAACTGTTAAAGATACAGGAGCCCTGTCCTCCTTTTCATATGGTCAGCCTAATCGCATATGAGGGAAGATTTGACCTATAGCAAATGGCTGATTTAATATGTCTTCAACTCATGGGAAGCTAAACACAAACCCAAAGGCAATAGCAGCTGATGATGTCTCAAAAGGCAATTGAAATGTAGAAATAGAAAGAAAGGAGATATGTTTTTATTACCAAAGCAATCACAACAGCACTATAGTGTCACTCAGATATGGAACAGAAATATTAAGCTTCGTCAAACAAAGCAGAGGTTGATTGAGGGGCAAGGGAATGATCAAAAAGGCCTTTCAGTAATTACCTTCAGTAAGGTGGGCCTATTTTTTCCTGTTTTCTAGGACTAGACTGTACGTAGTTTATACAAGTAGTGAGAGAAAGAATCTAGCTTATATCAAACACACGAGAGAACCTTCACTTAAAAAATCACTACTCCAGCGGAATTTTCGGTCACACGCCCAGTGTTTTTGCTATCTTTGGTGAATAAAAATGATGCCCTGTTCCTCTGCATCTTATCATACATTCAGCAGCATAGCAATGACACATTAAATTATCAAGAGTTGACTTATTTTTATTTTTAATATCTGTGACCTCTTTACCACCTACCATTTACAGTTGTATGTATGTAGAGTGACCATTTGAAAAGGACTCCTGTATTTTTAACAGTTGCATTGAAAAGGGAATTTCAGCAGGTGTCATTTGTGTTCATGCAGCACCTGGTGAAATTCCGTCTTCATCACAACAGTTAAAGCTGCATGACCCTGCCCTCTTTTGTATCTGGTGCAGTCCTATACATAGTTAGACAGGCTGGATGGGGAATGCTGAGAATTGTAGGACTTTTCGGTCTAAATCTGCATAGGGTTGTGCCTTAAGTGGTTTCTTGGCTTGACTTTGTTTGGGCCAACCCTGTAATCAGGAGGGTATGAGAAACAAAGCCACATTTCTAAATTGTGTCTATTTTTATTACAAGAGTTGATGGAACTTGCCATTGTTTCCATTAGATCTGCTTGTTCCTATCAGACTCCCTGTCCCCTATCGCTTATAAAAAACTGTGGTATTGATTCGGATTGTAACTGGGTTAGCCTTAAATTATCTGAACAATTTCCTTTCGCTCAGGTCGTGCTTTTTCAAAGCTAGGCGATTGAAAATTTTACATTTACATATATCTGTACAAAGCCCTTACCTTATTCAAATGAGCTTTTCCTCCCCTAGGAGTGGTGGCAATCCTGCTTTTATTAGTACAAAAATTCTCACTGAGATTCTACTTGCAGACAAGCAACATATTCCACAAAAGCTATACAACATTTGATGTCCTGGAGAAATAGAATATTCTTTAAATGTCACAAAGGAAAATGGTCACAGCGGCTTTAGTGTATAAGTGCTGAAAGCTGCAATGCTCAAACTATTCATTCTATAATAACCCCACTGAAATAAATATGATTACTCTAAAGTGGCTTGAAGATTGCACCATGCACATTCTAAAATCGGGTTTAAAAGGGAACAGTCACTTCAGTGGAGCCCTATGACTTTATCCCAGATGAAAACCTCACCTATATAAAATAAGCCAAGAAACACTTTGCAGTCAAGATGACTTTCCTGGAAAACCTGGACATGGCCTTAGAAAAGCTACATACAGAGCAGGACCTTCTAAGGCTTGCACATCATTTATCTCATCACTTGATTACTAGCACTTTGGCCCTCTTCATAAGCTTCCCAAGGGAGACGATCCTGTGGCTGAGAAGGAAGAATGGGGCAGTACCTCCTCTGTCACGATCGTAGCACATGACACGGGCAATTGTAATGACTGCAGGTGTGTGTGAAGGAGCATATTGTGCATTTGCCATCTTTACACACACATCCAATATACACATACTGTTTTATGGGTGCAATCCTGGCCTATGTACGAAGGCTGAAGTATCTTTTCCCAGCTGTTCATTTCATGCAAAGTTGTGGGAGGGAAGGGATTTTATCAACTGATGGAGCTGAACCATGAGGTGGGGCTGAAAGGGCTGTGCTGTTTCAGGGCTGGGGAGATTCCAGGATGGTCTTGGGATGAAGGCAATTTTACTTTTGATTTTGTGAAGAACAACAGGAAGGCAGTCAGAGGGTTAAGGAGGGTTATGCCCAACTCCCCACTGCTCTGTAGTCAGTGAGTAAACAAATTACCCGGTAGACTGCCACCATCCCATAACATCCAAACCCAGCCTGAGCTAGGGGATACTGAGACCTTTCAGGACACACTCAGGTAGGGTGTCCAGATAAAATCCAGGTCAGGACTCATGTAACTTTAACAGTTGTAGAGAAAAGGGAATTTCAGCCAGTGTCATTTGTATGCAATTAGTTCCTGGTGATATTCCCTCTTCATCACAACAGTTAAAGGTGCATGCACTATACTAGAGTGACCATATACAAAAGAAGGCAGGGCCCCTGCAACTTTAAGTGTTGTGATGAAGAGGGAATTTCACCAGGAACTAATTGCATACAAATGACACTGGCTAAAATTCTCTTTTCTCTACAATTGTTAAAGTTACATGAGCCCTGACCTGGATTTTATCTGGTCACCTTACACTCAGGACACATAAATAAAGGTTCAAGTTGACACCTTCTATTTCATAACCCCAAGCCCACCATTCTAAACAGTAGCTAGGCCAAAGCAGAAGGCTCTGAATTTAGTACTGAGGTTTAAATGGATTAAAGCACGCACAAGCTTTGAAATTGATGTGAAATAAGGAAGGGGGAAAATGAAAAAGGTGTATCAATATCAGAGGAAATCAAGAAACCAAAAACAATGAGAGGAAACCTTTAAAAAACAGAGAAACCTTTTGAAGCAATGCAGCAAGCAAAAATGACAACGTACTACCTATGCTATCTTATACTTTACCAAAGTAAGGGTATTCCTATAGGATAGGATCCAAAACTTCCCAGGCTCAAAAGCCAGCTGTCAGATGAAGACTGAAGATCTTCATCCAAATACTTTGTAGTGGTTCTCCCCCTCAGAATTTTCCATGTAAGGTATCCTTTAAAATGGATGTACTGCATTATCTCCATTACAAGTGATAGAAACCTGATGGACTACCATAATGGAAGGAAGGCTTGGGAAAACGTCTTCAAGATTCAATTTTCTCTTGAGGCTTTAAAAAAAAAAATTGGAGGCAAAGAATACCATTTTTATTGACCCATGACTATGAGGGACACAAGATCAAGGTGTATTCAATAAAATAGAGTATATGCAATGGAAATACTACAAACATTTCATTAAAAGAAATAATAAATCAACATTGCATTGGCAAAACCATTGTGATACAGACTTACTTTGTTATGGATATGCCTTTTTACTCCTAGCGGTTTGGTACCAGATAGAAACTTTTGAGGCAAAAATATTATGTTTGGATATTTTTAAAATAGCATTTTTTTTAAAAAAAGTGACAATGTCTACCTCAAAATTGTGTCATTTCACCTTACATATATCAGCTGTCATTGCAGAGTTCCTGAAGTGACATGTTTCATGCTTGATTTATCACTGAATATGTAATTACTGATTTATGTTTGAAGTATTAAAAATAACAATCTCAGGAAAACTCTCCAAATCCCAGGGAAGTTATTTCAAGTTTGACACTTTTAAAGGAGAAAGACTTCTTCAATATAATATCACTAAAACTCATAGAAAAAATGCTATACTGTTTTTAAAAGAGTATAAAGTTACAAATCTTATCTCAGTGCTTCATATTTAGCATCACAAACTTTCCCCTCTTAGAACTGCTATATTTAGTGTTAATTTTGTTTCTGTTAACTGACATACCTCATACTTAGTTTGCCTTAAAAGTTACTGAGGTAAACTTTGTAAAACCATGTGTGCTAGGATCATGCCTCAGGAAAGGTTACAAGTTTTGGGGGCTTCTGTGTGTGTGTGTGTTGAGAGAGAAAGAAGACTGAGGGGGACTTGATAGAAGTTTATAAACCTATGCATGGTGTGGAGAAAGTGAATTGTAAAGTTGTTCTTCCCTCATATTAGAGCTGAATTGTTCAATGGTAGGAGATTCAAGACAGATGGAAATCACTGCCACAAGAGCTGCTGATGTCCAGTGGCTCAGATGACTTAAAAGATGGCTGCTAGTCATGATGGTTATGACTAGCCCTTCAGATCAGTATACAACCAGTATGTCACAGGATACTGGTTGTCCAAAAGGAACAACAGGAGTGAAACTATTGCCTTGTCTTGCTTATTGGCAAAAAAGAGATGAAAGTGAGCAATTATGCAGAATTAGATGTTTCAGTTAAGGCAGAGGAATAAGGCATCACAGCCAAAGAATTTAGTGAAGAGGTAGGTCTTGGAGTTTGAAGGAAGAAAGTGAGGTGATATCACAAAGGGCAGGAGCCTCCAGGCATCTAAGTGGTAGCAAGGGTGTATGGGAGAAGTAATTTTAGATATCAGGGAGCCTTCAAGCAGCTACTGAGTCAGAGGAACAAAGGTCACATACAAAGATCGATTGGAATAAGGTGGTAGAGAGATAAATAGGAGTCAAAGACATGGAGAGCTTTATAGGAAAAGATCAGAAGCTTGTGCGGAATACCTGAAGGGTTGGGAAACTACTGTTGGTGTCACTTATCTTGTTCCATGAGACTCTATGAGCCCCTCCAGATAATTGCCATAATCCAAAACTAGTCATGCTTTTAAATGATTTATGCATGGCACAAGTAGATCTGCTTGGATGGAGATGTGTATTTTAATGCACATTCAAATGTGCAGCCCAATGAAACCAATGCAGATAGATGGCATGTGTATTGGGATGTGCTGTGTGCATCAAATTTGCACCTACCATTTCTTATTAAACAATTGATGCTTGCAGAAGCCTGCTTATATTGGTAGATACTCTTAGTTGTTGGACGACTGTAGCTGAAACATTTTGTTTTATTATTTCTCACTTCGGAACAAGTGCAAAACCAATTTGGTACAAGTATTATTGGTGGAAGAGATGTTTTGAAAGGCCCAATGTGAGATTCTTTTACATTTTTACAAGTGCTGTGTTGAAACCTGTCCTCTAATGTCTCCAAAGTTTTCTTTCCCCTTGAAACAGGCTTCAGGTTTTCAGTCACAATCTCAGGGTGCTTTAGAATTCTCTTGAATATCTTTTGATGGTGTTTTGTAGGCTGACCAGATAAAATCCAGGTCAGGGCTCATGTAACTTTAACAGTTGTAGAGGAAAGGGAATTTCAGCCAGTGTCATTTGTATGCAATTAGTTCCTGGTGAAATTCCCTCTTCATCACAACAGTTAAAGGTGCAGGCACTATACTAGAGTGACCAGATACAAAAGAAGGCAGAGCCCCTGCAGCTTTAACTGTTGTGATGAAGAGGGAATTTCATCAGGAACTAATTACATACAAATGACACTGGCTGAAATTCCCTTTTCTCTACAACTGTTAAAGTTATATGAGCCCTGACCTGGATTTTATCTGGTCACCTTATGTTTTGGAGCTTACTTTATCATTGCCAATGGCTGAAGGTTCTGTTATGTCACCCCTTTCTCTTATACATCTCTCAGTTGTACTGGAGCCTCCCCAGATGCCCCTATTCTTGAATTGAAAAAGCCCCATAGAAAGAATTACTGCATGACATTGTCCCATGGACTGTCATTGACATACAGAATGATCAAAAAAAGATATGGATAAAATGTTTTTCACTGCATTATTTCCAGGGAAGTAAGTAGCCTCTCCCTTCCCTATCTTGCCTGTTAATACAGAACAGTTGTATTCCACTAACTCCTTTCTCACACCTAAGAACATAAAAAGAGACAAGCTAGATCAGACCAAAGGTCCATCTGGTCCAGCATTCTTTTTGCACAGTGGCTAATCAGCTGCCCATGGGAAACCCACAAGAAGCAGGACATGAAGGCAATAGCACCCTCCTGCCCATGTTCCCCAGCAACTGTTGAACATAGGCATACTGCCTCTGATGCTAGCATATAGCCATCACAACTATTGATAGCTTATCCTCCATGATTTTGTCTAATTTCTTTTAAAGCCATCCAAATTGGTAGCCATCACTGCATCTTATGAAGGTGAATTCCATAGTTTAACTATGCACTGTGTGAAGAAGTTTTTCCTTTTATCTGTCCTGAAACTCCCACCAATCAACTTCATGGGATGATCTCAGGTTCTAGTACTGAGAAAAGGAGAAAAGTAGGGATGTGCACGGATGGAAAAATTGGATTGGAATCGGATTTTTTAAAAAAATCAGATTGGAAAAAATCAGAGGTCCGCTGGAACTGATCCGATCCAATTCCGATCCGAATATCGGACGTCCGATTTTGTATCAGATGCCATTAGAAGAAGAATTCTTTATTGTAGTCTATAAACATAAAAAGCATACAAATTTAAAATTTACATCAACAGCTGTTAGACAATTAATCAATTAAGAACCCACCAGTTACACTCTGTACAAGGTTGTAAGATATAAGAATTTGGCAACTTGATTGTGAATGCATTTCTCCATAGCCTAGTATTGTGTTACAAAAATGCCTATAACTTTTTCATTTTTAAAGATAGAAGATGAAACTTGGGCACTTTGTAGATGGGTTGGGGTAGTTATCTATGAGAAATTTCAGAAAGATTCGTGCAGGCATTTTGTGGAAATTAATTTTTTAATAAAGAACCAGGAATGCCTATAACTTTTTCATTTTTAAAGTTCCACACATGAAACTTTGCCACATTGTAGGTGGTATGTTGGGACCCATGTGTGTGAAATTTCAGAAACATAGGTGCTTGCCTTGGGTGGTAATTAATTTTAGAAAAATGGGTAGCAGTGGGTTAAATACAGTTATGCCTTTTTTATTTTTAAAGATACACACAGGAAACTTGGGCACATTACAGGTACCACTTTGGTTGATATGTGTGAAGATTTTTAGATTAAAAGTTACAAAAGTTTTTCCACAGAGGCTTGAGCTGTCAATTGCAAACCCCTCCCCGCCTCCCCCTCCCTCTTTTATCTGTCAAAACTCTATGTTGTTGTACCTAAAAAAAATCATAGCCACCAAATGCCTGGACCTATATTTCTGAAATTTCTGACAGATAACTACCCCTAACCCATCTATAAAGTGAGCAACTTTCAGACTTCTAACTTTTAAAATAAAAAAGTTATAGGCATTTCTTTCCTCATTGTTTTAAAAATACCTTGCCACTTTCTGAAATTTCACACACACATCAACCAAAGTGGTACCTGTAATGTGCCCAAGTTTCCTGTTTGTATCTTTAAAAATGAAAAAAGTTGTAGGTGTTTTTGTAACATAATACTAGGCTATGGGGAAAAGCATTCAAAATGGCGTCCAATTTTCCGATTTTTTTCTGATCCAGATCGGGTCCCTTTGGATCAGATTGGATAGGATCGAATGGCTGATTGGATTGGATTGGATCATTTTTATCCGATTTTGGGGCAGATCGAATCTGGATCGTGGATCCGATCTGATCCGCTGCACATCCCTAGAGAAAAGTATCTCCCTATCTACGTTTTCCATGCCATGCATAATTTTGTACATCTCTATCATGTGCCCCCTTACTCACCTTTTCTCTAAACTAAACAGTCCCAGATATTTTAACTTTTCCTCATAGGGATTTGTTCTAGCCTCTTGATAATTTTAGTTGCTCTTTCTGTAATATGTCCATCTCTACAATATTCTTTTTTATGAGTGGTGGCCAGAACTGTGCACAGTGTTTCAAGTGTGGTCGCACCATAGATTTGTATAAGGGGAGTATGAGCTTGGCAGTTTCTATTCCTTCCCTAATTATGCCGAACAAGGAATTTGCCTTTTTACAGCAGCCACACACTGGGTCAACATCTTCATCAAGCTGCTCCCCACAACCTCAAGATTTCTTGTTATGTAGAAGAGAAATAAAACAATGAACCCTTAAAACACACACACACAGAGCACTACACCGCTACAATGGGACCAAGAGACCACTCTTATTTTCTCTTTATGCTATATTTTCTTCCCCATTGAAGTGATGATTTAACAGATTAACTCTTTTAAGGATATCATCCTATAAGAGTTATGTAATAAATAAATAAATAAATATAGAAATTAAGAAGCAATGTCTAGTCTGGTTTGCTCCTCACCTGAAGTATTCCCATGTTTGTGTAAAAAAACAAACAAAAAACTTTCCTAAAGTATCTCCTCTCTTTTTGTGTGTGTTATATCCAGTGTTTGCCAACTAAGTGAGGGTGAAGTTTAGGGAGCAAGGCAAGGTGGGCATGAGTGACAGGATGAAGAAAAGGAGAGAGAAAGAGCACTGACTTGAAAGCCATTGCAGAGTTTTAGTTTGCCACAGGTCCTGCTCTGTCCTACTGATGTTTGTTCCCGAGTCTTATTGCAGGGTTGTCTCATCTGGTATCTATTTGCTTTGATTAGAAGTGGTGTCATACATGCTGCTCACCAAAGAGGAAGGTGAATAAGCAGGCTGCAATGGTGAAGAGGACGAGAAACAAACATGGATGAATATATAGATCACAAATATGGATGAATATACAGATCACAAACATGGGTGAATGCAAAGATTTTTAAGAGCTAAGCATTTAAGGCCTTCTGCCTGGCTAGAGAAATCTGCCAATATTGCCTCCCTTTAATTCTTATTTTGATTTTAATCTCTAGTTTTCCATTTCAATTATGAAGAAACAGGCAAGTTTTGATAAGTTGTCATCAAAAATTGAACTGAACTAATTTTTCACCCACTTCAATCCTTAATGAAGCTTTTAAAGTCCTAGAAGAAGCAGTACAATTTTGTCCCTAATCCAGAGGCAGGAACTGATTGGGAGCCCTTCTCTTAAGTAGAGGCTGTTGCAATATTTGTTCACAGAGTCAGAAGGGAGTGGAATCGGAGATTTAGGGCTTCTCCACATGGGGCTTTTATTCTGAGATCAAGATTGGTTACACTCAGAGGTTTGTGAGTCCTTTACATGATGCCGTCAACTCCAGGGCATCTCCTGTTCTTTCTGACCTTTATCCCATTTTTTTTTAAGATTGTGGATAATGACCTATTTAAATATTGCAAGCCAATTTTCTCTATGAAAAGAGGAAGTAGCACTATAACACAGCACTATCTAGTGGCTGTATAATGAAACATATAAAAAGAAACTGAGGTGGGAGGGAAAGAAAGTGCATGAGAAGGGATGATCTTAATCCCACAAAGAATACAGAAGCAGAAACTGCAGTAAAGTTGTTTTATTCCATTCCATGGGTAAACATGAAACAACTCTTTCTTAGCAAAAGCCCAACCTTGTATCTAAGGCAAATTCATGGTGACAGCCGACTTAATCTCAAGACTTTAAAAATATCTCAGAATTACTCAAGCTCCTCTGAATACTTGTTTCAGGTATAGAAAAGACCTGTTCATCATATGCCATTGCAAGGACATGCGACAGTTGCCTAATGGAAGGCTATACTGCTAAAACAATATTTTCATAATGGCTATCCATTGCACAGGCTCTAAAAAATACAATAGGAAATGTAATGAGTGAAAATGGAAAGACACTTTAATGTTTCTGAAGTGAGTAGCTGGGGACTTAGATGGTCTCTTCACAGATGACACATCTCCTAAATGGGAATATTGTGAAGGGACTGAAAAAGACAAATGGATGTTTCTTCAATTCTCTTTGGACACTAGAGATTTGTTTTGAATCCATTAAAATACATTTTGCTTTTACCACAAGTCTGCAACAAAGAACTGCCCTTGACGTGTGCAGGAGAGCTAGAAGGGGAACATGAACTTATTAAATCCCCAAGCCCTTAGCCAACAAGTTTCAAATGTTAAGCAAAAATATTAAATAGATGCATCTTCCCTTTTCTTTTTTAAAAAGCTCCTTCCATATCCATGTCTTTATTTCTACACTCAATGCTCAAGACTCTTAACAGAAAAACCTAAACCTGATATGCATTTTTTAAAAGTAGTTGTAGGTTCATAACAGTCATTGTTATATCAATTTCTGAGCAGTAATTTGAAGAAAGCTATGCCCTAGTTTATAGTTTGTGTGTTGATGTGCTGCTAAGGCTCTCTTCAATTTGTTTCTGGCCTTAAATGAGAACTTGGCTGCATGGTACAGCCAGCTGCTTATTGTTGGAGTGGCTTAAAGCCCTGCCTTTCTCTGCCCTTCAGGAAAGAAAAATACCTTTGGTGAGAAAAGGGGGTAGGAACTGATCCTTGCTCAAGGCAAGGAGACTTGATATTTCATCTTTGGGTATTTATCAATGAGAGGAGTATGGGCAGGTTTAAAAAGGCCCAGTAGCAAGGTGGTGAAATGCTGAAGTATAAAAGAAGATAGTAAATAATTATAATTTCAATAAGGTTGGAATTCTGTAGCCATTTTCCTGGGTGTAAGTATCTCTATTGAACTCAGTGTCTACTTTTGAGTAGACATGCGTAGGATTGCACTGTAAATGCTCCTAAAATAGACGATTTCAGTTTTAATCATGAGTGTATCTAGAACTGATCATTCCCTCGTTTGTGTAATCTCAAATGGCACACTTAACTGACACCGAATCAAGCAAAGTATTGGTCTTTGCATCTTGCCAATAAAGAGTTAATGGTGGGCTCATTTGCTTTGTGATGGAATCTGTTTAGATGTAATGGAAACACTTCTGATTTACATTACATTGATGAAGCTGAGCAAAGTCACATGGGATATCAACTCTGTTTACACACCCTGAATTCCATTTTTTACTTTTCTCAGTAGCGTGTGCCTTTGAAAACAAGCCGTTTTACAAGGTTACAGCAGTAAAGAGAACTTAGCTTCATGGGGACAAATGTCACCCTCTCTTATGCTGGTACAAATCAATGGCATTACAACAATGTAGCTGAAAGTGTAATTTGCCCTTGAGGACTTGGTTCGGCTAGAAACGTTTTGCAGCTTCCCTGCCGATGGCTGAAAAACAAAAATCAGCAAACTCAAGTAGCATACTTAGTTTATTTCAGAATTCCTTTCACAAGTGTAACTTAAAGCTTGCTTATAAATATACATGTCATAGTTCATAAAAGCAATTTAAATTCTTTCATTTTTGTGCACTGCATATATACGAAAAACCTTATGTGCAACCTCATAATCAGGGAGGCTTGATATCTGCACGGTTGCAATTGGGGTGCACACGCGGCAGTGGCAGCAACTGAGGTCCAGGAGGAAAGAGATGGGAAAGTGTAGAGCAAAAGTTGCAGACAAGGGTCACTTTTCAAGACTAGCAACTCATATTTCCCTTTTTTCCTTTTCCCAAAGCCTATTTCTCACTATCAAAGTGCTAAAGAAAAGTTTAAAACAAGGGAAGACGGCTTACATCCTTTTGAAGGCTGTATCTAAGTTTTGATTCCGATGGGACTTAAATGCATTTTATTTCCTCTAATAGGAATGAATGCCTTAACCACACAAAACTCAAAAGTGACTTGTGGTGGCTTTCAGTCATCAGGTCAGTGGTGCAGCTAGGTTTGGACCATGGGGCCAAAGTCCAGGATCCCACTGCTCTCCCCCACCATACCAAGATTGGCAGGTGATGGGGCAGCAGCAAACAGGCTTGGAGTTGGCACCTGGGTGAGCACGTCAGAGCCCACTGGGACTGATGCTGCTCATCGCAGCTGTTGGGAATTTTGCAATGTCATCTGCAAGTTACAGGAAGGGGAGAATGTTGCAGTTAGCTAGTTAATTCATTGGCATTCTGGGCCTAGCTAGCCTTATGATCTCTACACCCTACAGTGTGGTTTGCTGCTTCTCCTCTTCCTTTTCCTTCCCCCCTCTGAAATTCCACCATTATTGGAAGCACATGTGCTCCCTCTCTCTCTCTCTCTCTCTGACTGGGTTCAGATGGCACAATAACCAACCCTGGGTGAAATAGTCAACGGTGGGTTAAATAGTTATTGCATCATCTGTCTGGACATTTTCATTCTACAGTTAGGTATTCAGCCGAAATAACCAACGCAAATAAACAATGCTGTGCAGAATAGATTATTTGAACAACCGTTGGTTATCACGTCGTGTGTCAGGCACTGTTGACTATTTCGTCACACACAGTTAGTTATTTTTGGCAACTACATAGTGCCCTGTCAAGAGTGACCAAAGCAGCAGCTGCCAGTCTAGTTCAGCCGGCAGAACTTGCAATTGCTCATGGGATACCAGCGGGAGGACTGAGGTGGGGGAAGAGAAGGCAAGGGATGTGTCAATCCAACACACCATTAACTAATAGTCAACTCGACGCTCTACACCATGGTTGATTATAATTATGTTGTGTGGGGAATACCCTCTTGTCAATCAACCATGGAGTTGACTATTAACCCACCATTGACTATTGTGTTGTCCAAATTAAGCCCCCTTCTCTCTCTTGCTTTATGTTCTATTCCTATTTCTGTGTGATAGGAATAGAACACAAAGAAATGGACTGAACAGACTTTGCTTCAAACTGCATTGTATGTGCAAGAATATTGTGAGTAAACTGTTTTTCCTTCCTTCACTAATTAAGAGTGTAGTCTCTTTTCTTTTTAGCCTTGTGTGCATGTGGGACTGGTAAATGCACATTCTGTTCTGCCTTTTGTTTTTTCTCTGCTAACTGCCTTTTTAACAAGAGGCAGCAATACCAAATAATTCCCAATCAACAGCATCCTTTCTTCTTTTTTTAAAGAACATATTGTCATCAGGAGGCAACTGGCTGGGTATGTGGATGATAAAAGATGTACATTTTATTATTCTTACTTTAAAATACATTATCCTTTCCTTCAACAAAATGATGCTTATTTCGAAGTCAATGTGTTTAGAATCAGGGCAGCAGAAGCAAACTCCATTCTATTTCTGTAGTCTTTATGGTGCCATGAATTGTAAATTTAAAATACAAAACTGCATATGCTCAGGGTATTTTTCTTTCTTTTTTTAAAAAAAACAGAGTCAGCAAACAGTTCTCTCTCTCTCTCTCTCTCTCTCTAACATATCAGAATTGTAGAAGCAGTTACAAAGTATAGAATGGCAGGTGGAGCACCAGAGGGAAAGTTGTGTGTTTCACAACTGCCATCTAAAACCAATAAAACCATCAAAATTTGGGGGAATTCTGCAAAGTGGTCTCTTTTTCTGGGGGGGGGGGAAGAAAAAGAAAATTTGCAGGGCTTTTCAGAGAAAGAAAAATATGGTTCAGTTCTAGTTGCCATTTTTTAGGGTTCAGCACTTTCCCCAAGACTGCCCAAATGTTAAATTTCTGAGAGGTGATTGTTGGATACAACTTATCTCTAATGCAGGTGCAGAGAGTTGATTCTACAATGAAAGACAGGCCACTCATACACATTCCTCAGCTCCCTTCTAAGTAAAGGAAGCACAAGAACCCTGAAGCCAGCCTATGAGAATTTCTCCAAAATTTCTTCTTTTGTAATTTCTTTTTGAAAGCAATTTCTTTTCTATCAAAATGAATGAGAATGGTCAAAAAGAAGGTGGGAGAAATTTTCGGCACGGTACTAAAAAAACGACAAACTCAGGCACCGTAAACCAAGTCCTACTACCTGGCCCAGTAGTGCAGCTAGGTACTTAAAGCAGGGAAGGCAACGTGATACCCATGACAATGTGATACCCTCAGACACTTTTCTTGGCATCCGCCAAGGTGCCCAAACCCTCATACTTTTATTTTTTAGATAACAAAATTTCTCAGTGGCAGCTGGGATCATAGAATCATAGAATAGTAGAATTGGAAGGGGCCTATAAGGCCATCGAGTCCAACTCCTGCTCAATGCAGGAATCTACCTTAAAGCATACCTGGCAGATGGTTGTTCAGCTGCCTCTTGAATGCCTCTCATGAGGGAGGGCCCACAACCTCCCTAAGAAGTGCTTCCATTGCCGTATTGCTCTAACAGCCAGGAAGTTTTTCCTGATGTCCAGCTGGAATCTGGCTTCCTGTAACTTGAGCACATTATTCTGTGTCCTGCATTCTGGGTTGATCGAGAAGAGATCCTGGCCCAAATCTGTGTGACAACCTTTCAAGTATTTGAAGAGTGCTATCATGTCTCCCCTCAGTCTTCTCTTCTCCAGGCTAAACATTCCAGTTCTTTCAATCTCTCCCCATGGGGCTTTGTTTCCAGACCCCTGATCATCCTTGTTGCCCTCCTCTGAACACGATCCAGCTTGTCTGCATCCTTCTTGAAGTGTGGTGCCCAGAACTGAATGCAATACTCAAGATGGGGCCTAACCAGTGCTGAATAGAGGGGAACCAGTACCTCGTGCAATTTGGAAGCTATACTATTATTAATGTAGCCGAAAATAGCATTTGCTTTTTTGCAGCCACATCACACTGTTGGCTCATATTCAGCTTGTGATCTACAACAATTTCAAGATCCTTCTACAACAATTCCAAGATCCTTCTCACTTGTCATATTGCTAAGCCAAGTATTCCCCATCTTGTAACTGTGCATTTGGTTTCTTTTTCCTAGGTGTAGAACTTGGCATTTATCCCTATTAAATTTCATTCTGTTGTTTTCAGCCCAGCGCTCCAGTCTATCAAAATCATTTTGGAGTTTGTTTCTGTCTTCCAGGGTGTTAGCGATCCCAACCAATTAAGATTTTCAGGGTCCAAGGAAGATTTCTTTAGGAGTGGTCTCACTGCCACCTCTTTCAGGAGGCCTTGGACCACTCCCTCTTGCAAAGCGTCATTAATCACCTCCCAACAGATATCGGAGTAATTGAAGTCCCCCATTACTACTACATTGGATTTCCTTGAAACACTGGCAATTTGCTTTTCAAAAGTTTTGCTCTCATCTTCTCCTTGATTGGGTGGTCAGTAGTAGACTCTGACTATCATGGACAGTGAGGGGGTTCAAACAGAGGGTGTTGCCAGCTGTTGGGAGTCTGCAGCTGGCCCCATCGGCCCCAATGAGCATCACCTGAGGTGGGATGGTGACGGCAGGGAGGGGACTGAAGCAGGGAGGATAAAAGGAAGACAAGAGGAAGGAGGGTGGCATTGTTGGGGAGCACGAGATTGCCCAGGAACACAGACGACCAAGGAGGCAAGCCCAGATGGAGAGCAAGAAAGGCAATAAAGTAGACTGAAAGAGGGAAGAACTTGGGAAAGATGAGGGAAAGTTATACTTGCCAGGGAGGACAGGGAGCTGGAAGGCAGTGAGGCATTTGGGATGACTCTTTCTGGTGACCACACCACACTTCTCCCTTGAGGTAAAGAGCATCTTTTCAACCTCCGGTCATTAACCCACACATGGCAGGATGGACTGAGTGGCCTAGTGATTCAACGATTGGGATTGGAGAAGGGGGAAATACATGCAGGATTGTGCATTAGCAGCTAAACAGCCAGGGGAATTGTCTGAGAAGGAGTGGGCAATGCTGGGTTTAGTGCAGAACCCTTCTTCAGGGAGGAGAAGATCCCGGCCTTGAATGTTAGAGATTGGTTTGTTGAGCGATAATCCCGTTTGTGTTACAGTTTTAAGAAGGAATCGTGTATGTAACTAGGACAGTCCTATCAATAAAACCTATCTTAACACTCACTAACTGTGGCCAGTCTGATGGAGGCAATGGATCAGGGGGGGTGCATTGTACAGACTCCAGATGGTGCATTGTACATCTGGACTCATCTTGCTGGTGGTAAAAACACCTGCATTGGTTCCTGGTCTGTTCCTGGATTCAGTTTAAAGTCCTGATGCCCTTTTGAAGCCCTTTATGGTTTGGAACCAGATCCTCTATCTTTTCTGTATGAGCCTACCTGTGCACTGAGCTCCTCTTTGGAGGATCTCATTCAGTTGTTCATTACAGTTTATGGCAGGTGGTAACTAGGGAAAGGTATTATTGTGGTAGTGCCCCAGTTTTGGAATTATATTCCTGAGATGCTCACCAGGCCATAGTTTGATGTCCCAGGCATGGGCTGAAGACACATGAGGCAGCCACCTTTTTGAAGCTAAGCAAGCAGATCTAGGTCTGCTGAGTGCTTAGAGTAGGCTGACCAGATAAAATCCAGGTCAGGGCTCATGTAACTTTAACAGTTGTAGAGAAAAGGGAATTTCAGCCAGAGTCATTTGTATGCAATTAGTTCCTGGTGATATTCCCTCTTCATCACAACACTTAAAGGTGCATGATCTAGAGTGACCATATACAAAAGAAGGCAGGGCCCCTGCAACTTTAACTGTTGTGATGAAGAGGGGATTTCACCAGGAACTAATTGCATACAAATGACACTGACTGAAATTCCCTTTTCTCTACAACTGTTAAAGTTACATGAGCCCTGACCTGGATTTTATCTGGTCACCCTAGCTTAGAGGGGAGATCACTTGGAAATCCCATGTAGTTCCCTTGAGTTTCAAAAAGGAAGGAAGGTGGGATATAAATGTAATAATTTTGGCACCAGGTGAAGGCCTCCATATTCTCCTTGGCAGTTTCATTGTGAGTTTTATCTTCAAAAATTGGTTTTTATGCTGCTCTGTGATCTCCTTCCAGAGGTCTAGCCATGTTAATTCGTTGCAGCCAAAACAACAAAGAGTATTGTGACACCTTAAAGATTAACAAATTTGTAATGGTATAAAGTTTCATGCACCCTGGCCACTTACTGTTGTTGTTTATTCATTGTTTGTGTTATTGTACACATTTTTAGCAATTTTGTTGTATTCTTGTATTTTTTTTCTTTATTGAAAAGCCGCCACACATACATACATACATACAGCCATTTTCTCCTCTCCGTTAAAAACGAAGTTTCGATAGAGATGTGTGGTGGCACTAAAAAAAAAAGTCTCTGATCCACATGGCAGAAGACTGCAGACGTAAAGCTTGCTACACATAGGCAGCTAGCCAAAGAGCCATGTGGTGTCTGTGCAGATCAGCCTTCATTTTCAAGTTGTATGCTTTTGTGATACATTTGGATTGGGTGGCCTTCACCTCTTTGGAGTAGGTCCAATGTTGGAATTGTTCTGCAAATCAATAGCTTCATGATCAGCCAGAATCACGCAATCAATACGTCACTAGCAATTATAGCCCTATTCAGATTTAACAAACCATGTCCAGGATTTGTGGTGGGATTGTATTCGGCGGCCCAACTCCTGCCTGCCACATATTCAGTCAAATCTCTGAGTAGAGTCTCCAAGTTGTATGCACAAAGGCTTTGTTCAGAGATTTGGCTGGACATGTGGAAGTCAGAGGAGCGGCCAGTGAGCCTGATCCTTTTCTCTGCCCTACATATGTTTTATTGAACATGGTTTGTCATCTGAATAGGGTTATAATTGCACAATTTCATTTGCTTGCACTGAATGTATCCTTTCCCCTCACAGAATTTAGGTTTTGATTTGCACTGCAAGTTTCCCTACCCATAATTAACCATTCTTTGTTACTTGTATTCCTTATTACAAAACGCATACAATTAAAAAGTCTGTATTACTCAATTTATTTTAAGTAGGCAGCCAAAATGGGACATGATTACACGTAAGTACTAATTAACATTTCTGGTCATTCTGCTGGTCAATACATCTGAGCTCCACAAAGCATTCAAGATTCTGTGGCCTTCAGCGCAGAAATAATTCAGCTCCCCACTGCAAATCCTTCATAATTAGGTTATATTTTTGTCCTTTAATCTCCTACACTGAGGGTTATTAGTGATTTAGAGCTGAACCACATCATATATAATAATTTAGCTTATCTGGTTTTAAAAGAACATTTGTTTTGTTTTGAATCTTGAGAGACCCTGTTTGAGCTTAAAATTGTATGAGATAAGTAGCAGTGTTGAGGGAAGATGTAATTTCATTTTTATTATATATTATTTCCTAACCCATTAATAAGGCATGCAGCTGTCAACTTGACGATGCCCTGAAATGCCTGAGAATGATACATATGAACCTTGGGAAAATTCTAGGTCAGAATGACTTATGGGTTGGGCCAACAATCAGAAGTCCTTTTCACACCTCCAGAAACCATGTGGACTTAACTCTGTGACTTGCCCATGTTGATCTGAAGGTTTGAGCAGTGGTAGAACTTGTATTCACATTGGGCAGCCTTTTCTAACCTAGTGCCCTTCAAGTGTGTTGGACTGCAACTCCCAGCATGGATGGGAATAAGCAGAAATTTAGCTCAACACATCTGGTGGGCACATCTGGGCAAGGCTGGCATAGGATCTCTATGTCAAATGCAGAGATGCTAACCTTTGAAGAGAGCCCACACATATATAAGTTGTATGCACATCAGCTGTATTCCACTTTTCAAATCAACATGTGGGGGTCAAATGCAGGAAAAGTATGCATGAACTCTTGTAGTTTTGAAGATGTGAAAAGGGTTTCTGGGATAACAGACTCAACACTTACCCCTTCTGGAGATGAATCAGAATTTAAGAACATAAGAAGGGCCATGCTGGATCAGACCAAGGGTCCATCTAGTACAGTTTTCTGTTCACACAGTGGCCAAGCATCTGCCCACCAGAAACCCACAAGAAGGTCATAAGTGCAACAGCGCTCTAGTGCTCATGTTCCCCAGCAACTGGTGTACATGGGTATACTGCCTCTGATATGGGAGATAGCATATAGCCACCAGAACTAGTAGCTACTGATAGTCTTCTCCTCCAGGTGGTCATCACTTCATCTTGTGGTAGTGAATTCTATAGTTTAACTATGCACTATGTGGAGAAGTACGTCCTTTTATCTATCCTGAATCATCGAGTCAGCTTCGTCGGATGACCTCAGGTTCTAATATTATAAGAGAGGGAGAAAAATGTCCCCCTATCAACATTCTCCACAGAATGCATAATTTTGTACACCCTTACTCACCTTTTCGCCCCCCCCCCAAGCTAAACAATTCCAGCTGTTGTAACCTTCCCTCATAGGGGAATTGCCCCAGATCCTTGATCATTTTTGTTGACCTTTTCTCCATTTTTTCCAGTTCTGCAATATCTTTTTAGGGGTGGTGACCAGAACTGTATCCAGTATTCTTGTGTTAGCGCACCATAGATTTATACAAAGGTAGTACCTTTAGGGATGTCGCAGGCATCCGTTTGTGGCTCAAGGTTTGTCGATTTCTTGCCAGCTCAGCCCACTGGACTGGATTCTGTAGCCCCCGTTTTTGCCTGCCTCTGTGCCCGCTGAGGAGCCACAAAATGGCAACCTGTAATTTTAAATAAATGGGCAAAATATCCATCCATCGTTTGCGCAAAATGGTTGCTTATGAAAAAGGCCGAGCCACCATTTTGCCGCTTGGCAGAGCCATTTTCCACCAGGCAATCTGCTCACTGGGCACATGCAGACTGCCTGGTGGCTTGCCACACATCGCGAACAGGGTCAGCTGGCCAGCAGGGGTCTGGCGAGTGGTGCAAGCAGGGTAGGTTTGGCCATCCCCAAGTATGATATTGGCAGTTTTAGCCAGGATCTACACTACTGCTTTAAAATGGTTTATAATGGTAGTGACAACTGTTGGGGCCCAGGACATACTCCATATGCAGTTTTCAAACCATCTTCAAAGTGTCCTATCCTGCTTGGTGTAGATCTTGCCTCAGTCTCAATTCCTTTCCTAATTATGCCTAATATAAAGTCTGTGTGTGTGTGTGTGTGTGGCAGCTGCACACTGGCTTCACATTTTCATTGAGGTATCCACAACAACCCCAAAATCTATTCTTGGTCATTCATTGAGGTGTAATACATGAGAAAAGAGTAGCACAACACATGGGAAGATCACAAGGCTAGGACTCACCTCTCTTCCATCCAGAGAGGAGGATTCTTGCCTCTGTGGAGTTCACAGTTCTCTCTCCCCCAACCCCAACTACTAGGTCTTTGAATGACTTAAGAAGACAATCTGCCAGCAAAGGAGTATGAGTGGATGCTGATTAAGGCTGTAGTCCTAAATGCATTTTCCAGGGAGTAATCCCCATTGAGGTCGATGAGATTTGCTTCTAAGTAAACACACATTGGATTGTGTAGTTAAGCTTGTTGCAAGTGGAGACAAGGTGCTGGGAAATAAACACACAAACACCAGAGGTTGGATTAACTAAGGCCTCTTTATTTCTCTATCGAGTAGTTCATCCTTCCTGGATCTGTGTGTGAACATGTGGGAATCAGCACAACTCTACCTTCAGGCAACTAGCCTGCAAAAATAATAAAGGGCGAGCCACTCAGTTGGTCCTAGTGGCCGGGTTAAACCCGCACCTCTTTCCCAACTGCATTCAAGTGATTGGGGAGACCAATCCGCGTCACCTCCCATGCAGGGCTGCACAGTCCTGTGTAAGTGAGGCAAACGGTCCCCAAAGGCAACCCATATTCTGGCTCGGAGCTGCAAAGCCCTCGAGAATCAGGCCCTCCGGATTGCCCTTCACCATCAATGATGCCAAAAGTGCTCACCAACCCTGTTCTTAACTTTCTAAATTCCTGTACCCCACCACCAGAGGGAGCCAAGCCTCAGCTTCGGCTTCCTACCCCCACCTGTTCTGAAAAAACTCAAACAGGCCCACGAGCAGATCCTGCAGAAAGATATCATTTCCTGCATCTGAAAGGTGAACCCCATCGGCCCTGAAAAGGTCACCTCTGTAATATGTGATCTCAGGATGTGGAATAACGATTCCATGTCTCTCCTGCAAGCAAAGACGGATCTCCCTATTCATATTCTTAATTGCCCTATTTAAACTATGGGCATCCCAACCCTCACACCAACGGTGACTGGGTAACATGCAGGACCACACAATCCAGGTGTCCGGCCACCAACGCCAAATAGTGTGGAAATCTGCCCTCACCTGTAAGGTTAAGGCTTTACCTTTGAGAAGGCCCATATCATTGGAACCCAAATGTAAAACGAGAACATGGGGAGGGAAAGGCACATTACCCGACTCAAACAACGTGTGGAGGAGGCCACCCAAGCGCAAGCTGCACCTCTCCAACCATAGGACGGAGGCTGTCGGACCGAGACTCAGATGTGTGCCTGCAGTTGCTCACGTCACTCTACAGCTGGCCCAGAACACCATGCTGTCCCCACAGATAAGGACCCTCACATGCCTTGGCCTCCTCCAACAATCTGTGGGGAAGAAACAACTTGTATTAACTGAACTAGAACCTAACAAACATATACCTTAAAGGCCCAAGACTTCCACCTCCCAATGGTTTGTATAGTTTTGTCCCCTAAACCAGCCGCCGCTGCCGTGGAAGCTGCCCTTATCCTAAACGAATGTGTACCAAACCGGTGCCCCACGGGCCCCATAGCTTGCAAGGCATTCTTGGACACAGCCCAGAATTGATATCATGTCAAGGGCGATCTGTTAGCATGACAAAAAAGGAACCCCGGTTCTTTCTCCCTCCAGGCCAAATAAGCACTTAACACCTTTCACGGACAAATCTGTTTCACAGGAGCAGCTACCAATACTATTTTGGCACCTCTAGCCCTCTGGTCAGTCTTAGACTGATGTAACATAAGGATGACTCGATCCTCGTCCATCTGAACATCCCTAAATTGAAAGGCTGTACCCAATGCATCATGTTTGGAGCAAGCAAGGACTTCTCCCATCCTAAACGCACTGAAGGGGATAATTGCCACTACATGGAACAAACATTGTTCAAATGCAGAAAAACATAAAGACGTCCACTGTCATTCTAACCCCACCAGCATATCAGGGGTGATGGGCCTATGTGTGTCCGGAGTGGGTGGAGTCCCTCTAGACCAACCCTCCAACATCTTGCGCACCCTGAAGTCCAATGTGTTGTCCACAACTCCCTTCATTTTTGCCAGAAATGACAAACCAGACATCTTCTCGCGGATGGTGTGCGATGACAAGCCCTTACGATGCAACACCACACTGAATTCCATTAAGTGGTCTATGGAAATCAGCCAGATGAATGGCAGCTGTCTCTCTTCCCTGAAGGTGCAGAACTCCCAACCTGCTCTGTTGTAAGAAGCACGTGTGCCAGGAGCCACAGACCTCATGATGGCCTCCGCTGCTTCACTTCTCCAAGACCCCAAAGTGCCTCGGGCATGTGGTCTGGACAAGGCCATGCCAGAGGGGCCAATTCCCAAAATCTGGACATCTGGTTACACGACAAAGCGTCAGTGATTCCATTATCTAGTTCAGGCACGTGCCTTGCCAGAAGTGTAATGTTAAAACATAGGCAGCGCGAGGTTATTACCCTGATCAATCGCATCACACGGGAATTCTTGGATGTTAAAGAATTGACCACGTGCACTGTTGCCTTATTATTGCACCAGAAATGGATCGCGGAATTGGAGAGAGGCTCTGCCCAAAGCCATAATGCCACCACGAGAGGGAATAACTCCAAGAATGTAAGCTCCCGGCAAATTCCCTCCTGCTTCCACCTCTGTGGCCAGTGTTGGGCGCACCAACGGTCACGGAATATCACTCAGAAACCATAGGAGCCAGAAGCATCAGAATGTAGCTTCAGTTCAGCTTCTAACAACAGGTCCTGCCTCCAGAACGATATTCCGTTGTACTGGGCTAGGAATGTTTCCCACATCTCCAAGTCCACTCTCATCTCTGCCGTCACTCTGATGCGATGCAGGGGGTGTCTTGCATCGCGCAGCCTCCTCACGAACGCCCTGCCTGGAGAGATCACCCTACAAGCGAAGTTGAGGTGGCCACCAGCACCTGAAACTCACGAAGTGTGACCTTACGTGCTCTACGTGTCTGAGTAATCAACTTGCCAAGTGGCACCAACTTCTCCACTGGCAGGCTGCAGGCTTGCAATTCAGAATCCAACAAGATACCTAAGTACGTTAACTTTGATACAGGTCCTTCCATTTTCTCGCTGGCAAGCGGCACTCCAAGCTCATTCTCCAAGTTCACAAAAGTCCTCATGCTGTCCAAGCATTGGTTAGTGTGCACTTCCCCACAGAAAACAAAGTCATCTAAATAATGACTGGCATTATTGGAACCAGCTCTTTGTCTCCAAGCCCATTCCAAGAAGGAACTGAACTTGTCAAACAAAGAACAAGAAATGGAACATTCCATGGGCAGGGCCCGATCGATGTAGAGCTGACCTTTGAACGCAAAGCTCAGCAAATCAAAATCATCAGGGTGCGCAGGGAGAAGGCGAAATGCAGATTTTATATCACATTTCCCCATCAATGCTCCCTTGTCACAGCGCCGAATCATCCTGATGGTGCTATCGAAGGAGGCATAGTGCACCGTGCAGAGTTCATGAGGGATGGCATCATTCACTGAACTACCGTGTGGGTAAGATAAGTTATGAATAAGGCGATATTCCCCTGCAGCCTTCTTAGGAACGATACCCAAGGGGGACACCTGCAACGTTGGCAAGGGCAAGCTAGGGAAGGGGCCCAGGACTCACCCCGCTTTAACTTCTTTGTCTATTTTGCACAAGACTATCTCCTCCATCTTGGAGATGGCTGACTGGTTCCTTGCCATACTGTGCTCCCGTAAGGGATCCTGAAACTGTTCAAAAAACATTTAATAAAATAAGCGCATCCTCCGTACGTGGGTAGCTCCTCAACAAAGAAGTACGTTTATCCAACCTGATTGGACTGGGGCCCTTTTGCTGTAGGGCCCGGGGGGGTTGGCTTCCTGCCTGGCATGAAGTCCCGCCGAGCGCTGCTTTCTGGAACCTGGGGCACCCAGTAAAAGGATGGGCTCCTGTGCACAAGGAGTATTCGTGCTGAAATCTACATGGATTTTGAGCGCACATCCCCTTGGAGCTAAACTCCCAGCACAAAAGGCGGGATTGAACCGCCTGCGCAGCGATCCCATGCAACTGCGCGGTCCCGGCTGGGCGTATCAGAATATGACCGCTGTCAGCCCAGTCACCGGTTACCGGTCTGGCATGGGTCATAAACTGCATCCATAATTTGGGTTCCCTGACATCCCATTTAAGCTCGGGTTTCATCATAGCCCAACCAGGCCAGCTCCGAGTACTCTGTGTAGCACCAGAAAATGATATCCAGGTATTTGGCCAACACTACTCCTTTGTCCGGGTATTTCTGAAGGGCCACTCCCATGTAAATTATATATCCTGCTAACCAATTGGCCCAAGTGCGCTCTACTTTTTTCCTTTTACTCTTCTTCCGATCCTTCTCCTTCTCCCCCTCTTTTTTCTCCTCTTCTCTAAATAAGAGGGAAAATAAGTCAATATATGTGCCTTTCCAGATTTTTTCTTTAGTTGCTAATGCTAGGTGATAACCTAGAGGGGTTGATACAGCCCCATAAGGTATTTTGGATCCCATTGCCAATGCAAAAGGATCCATAGCTATTTGCGCCACTACCCGCTCCTCTTCAGTTTGCGAAGCTTGAGACACCACGTTAGGGGCAAACCTTGTCGAAGTTGTGGTGTCAAGTCCAGTTTGCATAGCTGTTCCTGACACTGGCGTCCTGGATGCCATCCCCCAAACTGATTGGCAAGCTGCTAAGGTGGAATCCTTCTGTGAAAACTCACTCATGTCTTGCTCCTCCTCACCAACTGGTTGGGAAAAAGGCCAAACTTGACCCCTTCCCCAAGCAGGCATTCCCCATGGTCCAAATGGTGGTCATCCAGCCTATCCACTCATGTGTGGTGTGTTGTACTCACCCCGGGTCATGAGGCTGGCAGAAGCTGTCCCATCTGAATTCTGTGGATGAATCCCTCAGTGTGTCCTCGGTGTGTCCACCTCTGGCTGTGTACTTATCATTGCCGGTCGCTCCGGCGATGCTGCAGCATTAGGAACAGAAGCCCGTGATCTGTTATTTATTCTTTTGGAGCGCGGTCTTTCAACTGGTCCGGTACCTTTTGCCACAGCGAGCTGCTGCTTCAAGCTGGCATTGTCTTTCTCAAGGGCTGCAATACGCTTCAATATGAATGCCATGTCAGACGTCTCCTCGTCAGAGGAGGACACGGGTCATGTTAGAGCCCGTTTTGCTGGAGAGCGTTGCACCTTGCCTTTTCCTTTCCTTCCCCCAAGGTCCTTTTTTTGGCAGCATGTTAGCTACCACTCCGCTGCCTCTTCCCCAGCCGAGTCCAGGGGCTATATAGCCTTGGCTCCACCCACCCCGCTTTGGCGGGATTCTTGACTCATGCTCCGAGGAACGTGAGTATTCATTTCCCTCCTTGCCTGCCCACAACAATGGCCCCCACCCAAGCCATACCGGCTGGGAGGGAATCAGCTTTTCTTTCTCATCGCTTGAATAATTAACATTTGATGACTGGCAACTAAATGTTACTCCATTTCAAAAGCTTTGTATTTGAAGTGATACCAAAGTTCCATCTGGTGTTTTAATCTATGATGACTCATTCACATATATGTGATGCTAGTCAGCAAATCCTGAACCTGCAAGTGTAAACACTTAAATATCCTTGAACTCCTTGTGTATATAGACACAAGGAAAGGTATCAGTATAATACGTTGCTGTGTTAACCAAATTCACTGCAGATTTAAACTTCACACCTTGACTTTCAGTTAATCTAATTTCCCTGTATATCCATTTCTTCTTCAGGTAAATATAACATTAAGGAAGTCAGCCTGCCATTTGTTTTAATCTTTTGGTTGAAGATTGTATCTAAATATTGTTACTTTCTGATCATGTACGAACTGTAAAGCACAATGCTTTCCCCGTGTAGGGTGTACTTTGGGTATTAATATTAGAACTTTTATCAGTTTAGGCTGATATAGCAATTGTGCCCTTATCTGGACAGAGATAGCCTAGCTACAGTTATCCACGCTCTGATAACCTCTTGTCTGCATTACTGCAGTTTTGTTATATGTGGGGCTGCCTTTGAAAATGGTCCAGAAACTTCAGCTGGTACAAAACAGAGCAGTCAGACTGTTAACAGGTACTGGCCAAAGAGGCCACATTCCACCAGTCCTTTTCCAGCTTCACTGGCTGCCAGTCCAGGTCTGGGCCCAATTCAATGTGCTGGTATTAATATTCAAAGCCCTAAATAGTTTGGGGTCAGGTCATCTGAAGGAATGCCTCCTCCCATATGTGTCTGCCTGGACCCTAAGATCATCTTCAGGGGCCTTCTCCATGAACCCCTGCCAAAGGAAGTGAGGCAGGTGGCTACTAGGAGGAGGGCTTTCTCTGCTGTGGCACCCTGGCTGTGGAATGAGCTCCCTAGAGAGGTTTGCCTGATACCTACATTATACTCCTTTCAACACCAGGTGAAGACCTTCTTATTCTCACAATATTTTAACAGTTTATTATCATAGTCTTTTAACTCCGCTGTTTAAAAATGTATTTTAAATTTGTATTTTAAATCTGCATTGCTGTACGGTTTTACCCTGGTTGTGCCTTTTTTATATATTGTGTTCTTATACTGTTTTATACTTTGTGTCTTGTTGATGGTTTTAACTTTTGTGAACTTCCCAGAGAGCTTTGACTATTGGGCAGTATATAAAAGTAATAAATAAAAAATAAATAAACCAAAGACTGCAGTAGTTTTGCATGTTATGGCGAATAGGAAGAACAAGTGAGTTGTGTTACCACTTTCCAAGTTATAGATTGGGTAAATTTACTTACCCTCCATCTTGTGGTCTTAAGATCAAGCCAGATGTTTTCAAAGGGTTACTTCCACCCTCCACAAAGAGGTGATTCCCAACATGGTTCCAGGTTGCACTGCCACAGAAAAAGATTTATTTCAGGGGTGGGGAACCTCTGGCCCTCCAGATTTTGCTGGACTACAACTCCCATCATCCCTGACCATTGGCCATGCTCGATAGGGCTGGTAGGTGTTGGAGTCCAGCAACATCTGGAGATCAACAGTTTTTCCACCCGTTTCATGTGTTCACCTTTCTGCCTTCTTGGGAATGCAATGCAGCAGAAGGAAAAAGCCTTCTAGAGATTGAATTGGCCTTAAACAGAAGAGCAAAAGTCTGAATAGATTATCCTGTCTTTAATAGAAACCAGTATTGGATCAGGACTTTAATCAATCATTGGAATAGAACAAAAACAGATAAAATGGATTATGCAGAGGATTAGTACACTGCATTCCAAATATCTCACAATTACTGACAGTCGTTTAGTGACTATGTAAAACTAAATATCGTGATGATTTTGCTAGAGCTACTTGAGCTTAGTTTTAACCCACACTGAGGGGGAAGGATGTAGACACCCTGTAGATGATGCAAACCCATTATGAATTAGCAATCATCTAATTCATAGAAAAATAGAAAGCACAATCCCCTTAATCCATTCCATTAAAAATGTGGTTAACAGGAAGGTCAAGGATAAGGACACAAGCTGCAATTAACAGCTCCTCAAACGAGCAATAGGCAAGTAAACATAAGACAAGTTTAATAATGAGTAAATCCTTTGATACCAAGAACATATTTATAGAACAGCAATTTACATAACTCTGTAAGGATCCTATTTTTATTTCTTGGTATACCTTGCTAGGCACTATAGATAGATTTAGGAAGAATGTGCTTTTTCCTCCCACCTCTTTCTTTAGATTTTTCTGTCTGATCTTCACACTCCTGAAGGCTTTAATGTGGCACCTCTGTTGTATGCAACATAGTACTTTGCGTTACTCTCTGATCCACTCTGTGAGAATAAAAATGGATCTGAAACAATGCAGATTATTAGCACTCATATGATGTGCGCTTAGAAGTGATGCTGTAAAGAATAGCTTATGTACCTAATGCACCAGATAGATTTTTTGCTCTTCAAGTGCTGGTATTCTAGAAAGTTGACCTACGGACTTTGCTTAGTCACAGGCCTGGTGATAAGAGTGCTGTATTTCGATAAGAATAGCATGAATGCTGAGGCTTGAATTCTGTAGATGATACTTTTTTCTTTCTTTCTTTTTTTGGTGAATGTGGCTTTCTACTTTATTTTTATCATTAAGCAGATAAGGTAGGAACATCTTATTTTGTTGGCTATATATTTTCAGCTCTGTACATTAATTTAATCTAGAGACTAATATTGAGCTTTGACAATGTGTATGTGGGTGCAGAGTTTAGTTACTATGGTACAGACTTTGTCTAGAAATGTTATTAAAGTGCAAAATTTGTAAATGAACAAAATAGGCAGAGTACAGGAAGACCATTTCATTGTAGTCCATGATAAAACAAGTTTTCCCACTGTGGCAAATAATTGGCACAAATCTGGCTTCATTTTATTGCAATGGAAATGAAACAGATGTTTTTGTTCCCGTTTACTCAAGGATAAGTGCAGGGGCCCTGGAGTAGAGGATGGGGGAGCTTTAATCCTTTCCCCCCACAAACACTGTGGTCCTGATCTGGATCCCTCCATCCCATGTCTGCAATTTACATTTATTTATTTGAAGCATTTATATCCTGCTCTTCAGTCAAAAGACTCCCAGCCTGGGTACAGACAGCAAAATAACCAACAGTGGATTAAATAGTCAATGGTTGGTTATTGGGTCATCTGTTGGGACTTTTTCACACCACAGTTGGTTATTTGGCCGAAATAACCAACACTGTGCAGAGTTGATTATTTGAACAACAGTTAGTTATCGTGTTGTCTGTCAGACACTGTTGACTATTTTGTCACATGCAATTGGTTATTTTCGGCAACTACAGAGTCCCCTGGCAAGAGTGACCAAAGTGTGGCTGCCGCTCTAGTCCAGAACTCACAATGGCTGATAGAATACCAGCGGGAGGACTGGGGGTGAGAGAGAGTGGGAAATGTGTCAATCAAACACACCATAGACTAACAGTCAATTTATTGCTGGCCTTAATCCAAACCACGGTTGATGATAATCATGCTGTGTAGGGAGTATCCCCTCAACAAACAAGTGTAGAGTTGATTATTAACCCATCATTGACTATTGTGTTGTCCGAACGCAGCCCCAGAATGGCTTACAAGAATCGACAATCAGACAGAAGGAAAGGAATTGAGAGAGAGGAGAGAGAGAAAAAAATGACGGTGATGCTTAATTGAGTTGCACAGGTGGATGGGAATATATCAGTTGAAGTCGGGTCCATATGGGATGGCCTGTTCCTCTTTTTTTCTCTTCTGCATTTTCTCTTTAGTGGATCGCTGTTTGGCACTATAAATTGCCGTTATGGAGGACTTGATATGGATCAGCCAGTGTTGGGGAAAGGGGTTAAAGCACCCTATACCCCACACTAAGGTTCTAATCCAGATTGCCCCCCCCCCCCAGTGTGTACACTAGAATAAAATGAAAAACAAAAGTCACAGCTGCTTACTAATGTATTTTGTGGCCCTGAGTAAGTGCCAATTTTAAGAAGGCTCACTCAAAACAAAGCTGGAAGGTTAGAAATGACACAGTAGGTATGTGAGGTAGTGATGGAGGTTTCTTTTTTCTCTTTTAAATCAAGTGACCATTATATGGACACAGCCAAAGAGATTTAAGATTTCTGCTTCCCAGTACAGTTCCAGCAACTATGAGAAGAAAAGTGAGGTTATATTTGTGGGGCAAGAAAGCAAGAAGCATCTGTGTTGCAAATAAATAATTTGAGGTGTTACCTTTTTATTGTAATGAGTTATTGGACCATTTGAATGTACTGGATTAAAACCAAAGAAATTAAATATACATTGCATAGCATATCAACTTTACATCACTATCTTCTATAGGAGCATGGGAAAATCAGCAGTGTGAGTTCTCTGCAAACTTTCTGAGCCCCACCTTGAAGGTCAGACTGCTTGGCTCGCATTTTTTATTCTGCTCTGTGTTTCTCCCTCCCCCATTCCAATGGGGAAAGTGCGCATTTCGTTACACATTTTTTGAAAGCGTGTAACTCCCCCACCCCCACCTAAACTAAAGCATGAAATTGATGCCAACAGAGCATGGATTTCATAAAGAGATGGAAATGACATAGCAAACCTGGCAGAAGGGAAGGGAGGAGTGCACTGAACAAAGGCAAATCTTTGGAGTGTGTTAGGAGCCTGAGAGAAGCATGAGAAGTAGGTTACACTCTCGAGATTTACAAGGCCTTCGCAAACATATATTCATTCTCTTGTTCACTGTCATTCTCTCCCCCCACCTTTTCTTCTTCTTCTTTTAATATCCATGTGGACTTCAGCCTCTCTGCTTTGGATCAAAATTATATTTGCCTGTATTTGAGGTTCCAATTTCTCCTAACTATGACAAGGAAAGACTAAGGACTAGTTTAGTCTCTTATGGGTTTCCATGTGATCACCTGCAGTAGGGTTACCCATGGGTTCACAAGGATGATGTGATAGTGCCAGTTGCTTAAACTGGCCACCGTGACCCATGTTATCTCTCAGCAACGATTCTTCAAGCTCACGTGACTGTAGAAATCACAACAGCTGAGTGCCCACCCCATACAAGGAAGCTAGTTCATACAACTGGCTCATACGTAGGAAGCCCAGCCTAGTGGACAGTCTGCTGGTGACCCTACATAGTCATGCAGGCAATAAACATTAACTCTGGGCATTGGACAATTTCTTGATGCAATAGAGTGCCGTTGATATAGAAATCCTTCATAGCAGTTACTGGGTATAGTCACCCTGTGCCCTAGTTTGGACAACCCTAATTTATTGGGTGTTGCTATGTCATGCTGGGCACACATGGGTGCCATTTTTGCATGGCTCCTCTGAGTGCCTGGCTTTCCATGGTTTGTCATGTTGTGTGAACCCAGGTTGTTTGAGAGTAGACAAGCCTCAAATAACCCTAAAACAAGCCATGTTTTAAATTAAATTGTGCATGTTAAAGGGCGATGAATCTCTGGAGTTTTATAGCTCCCTATAGTCATACCTCCCCTCACACCATGAAAAAAGGTTGTTGGATAAAACAGACACTAGCATGTAGGTGTGTACAAAGTCTGAGCTCCTTATTCAAACATTGGACCTTGGCAAATATTTTTGGATGGATCCGCCATTTTTGGATGGATCCACCATTTTCTCTCAAATCCCTAGGTTCCCATACAGCCTACACTTCCCAGCATGCAGTGGCTGGGAGGGCTGTACTTACCGGGGCCCAGGAGCAGAGGCTAGATGTGCCGTCCCCACCATTGCTGCTGTCCCTGTGAGAGCCCCGGCATCTTCTTGCATGATCTGGCATCTTCTCGCAAGAACACCGGCACCCTCTCGCGGGTCTGAATTTGGAGCTTGGAGCTTGCACACACCTACTAGCATCTTTAACTACTGGTGTTTTTTATTCAACTGTGACTCTAAATACAAGTTTCACACCAAAAAAGTAGGAACAACTGAGCCATGGAAAAAAATAATATTGGCCACACAATTTACAAGTCTTGAAAGTTATTGTTATAAAGAATCAACCATCTGTACTGACCATCCTCCCCTCCAAACCAAACCAAAGAAAATCCAAGGGTTGCCAAGTGTCTCTGGAGAAGCTAGCAACATTATACAACTTGGGAAGCATAGTTGCTTCTGTATTGCAGAATATCTTTGACACTGAACTTTATAACATTAAATGTTCTGTACATTATATTTAATGTAAAGCCAGGCTGTAGGCAGGCTGTAGGTGGTGTCCTAGCATTCGTAGATGATTCATGTGAGTCTGGAAATTGGAGAAAACAATTTTTTGAACTGCTGAAAAGAGGATAACTAGAGTAGTATTTTCAAAATTTGAAAATGCATAATGAAGCATGTGGAAAAGGCTGACTGAAGTGCAGATTGGAAAAGCCAGCAACTCCAGGCAAACTGGGCAGGCAAGCAGAGAGAAATGGATAGTGGTGGGATCAGCAGACCTGGGGAAAATTAGGAAGAAAGGCTTATAAGTTAAGGAGACACCCAGGTGAATACCAAGGAGCGGGATATGTGATGCCACCGAGTATGTGCTTTGCTTCACCGATGAAGTCTGGTAACATGAAGGAGAGTTTCGTACAGGGACTACTGGGGAGTGGAAAGAGCAGTGATCAGTCACAAGGGAGAGGGTTGCACCAAGGCCAAAAAAAAAGGGGGGGGGGTGATAATTTTCCTTGTTTCCAAGTAGCTTATTATTTTGCATTGTCTCAAATGCCAGTCTACCTCCCAGAAATCTTGTAGTGTGCCTGTGGCCAGTCATGTCGTGGAGCAAGCAGGGATGCTGACATCTGCCACCCCCCTTAGGCTTCCCTGTTCCTTCAAGGCTTAGCTGCAATCCTCACAGTAGCTGAGGAGGGGGAGAATGAATTTTCCCAGCAACAATATATTGTTCCCCGTTGTAATGCAAATTTGGAGGTGGCTAAGTCTTGAGTGGGCAATTAAAACTCTTTAACTTTATAAAAGACCTGCTCAAGGTGGAGATAACCAGGTGGACAGCTGGTTTGTTGATATGGATCTACACAGCTGCCTGAATTTTTGGACTCTCCTTAGGGGTGTGGCTATGGGGATGATGAGCACCTGCTCTTCAAAATTTACCACTACACCATTGCCTGTGGCCACTCAGCATGTCAAGGGGATAGTCAACCCTCATTCCTTACTGAAAGCATCTTGCAGCCACCTTGAACCATTCTTCTGTCAGCTCTTCACAAACAATATGCTCATGATTGGCCAGTCATAGAAATTTGTGGGTCCATTACATGACTTTATCACTGTCCAGGACATCTGCCGTGCTATGCCCTGGAAACCTTGCTTTTAACCCCCCCACCCCAAGTTAATGTGGCAATATCTGGGAAATAGCAGGATCTCCCAGGATGTAAACTTGGCATCATGCTATAATTGTGCACTAGATGGTGTCTTATTAAAGTGAATGGAACTGAATGGAGCATGCAGAAAGTGGAAGTATTCAATTCAAACCACGTGGCTGACTGTGTAATGGAACTGATCATAATCCCAGAAAGAAAGCAGAAGCAAAAAGCTTTTTTTTTAAAAAAAATGTTGAGAAGTTCCATGTTGCGATAGGCAACTGTGACTTACACACGTACACATACATACACACACACACATACTGGGCTAAGTGTTTTCTGTAAGTTAATGGGATGTTGCTTAGAAGGACAAAGAGCATATCTCATATCAGATGGGAACTGCAATCTATTTTATAGCATCTGATGTAGCCTTCTGACTTTAGCTGTACGATTACTTTAATTACCAAATGGTTGGATACTGTAGGGTGCTGAGTGCTTCCTTCAAACTAATGATCATACCTTTAAATTCCCACTGAAATTCATTCAATTTCAGATTGCTGAGTATATCAAAAGGTATTGAGCAACTTCCAGGATGAGGCACTAATTAAGCTCCAGCCCTGAAAAGTGTTCCTTTCTTATTCATCCTTAAAATTCATTTTCCTCTGCTATACATGTGTCAAAACATGTCAAAGATTATGAGCTTGGTCTCTGGAGATCATTCCAATCCTTGACTCCATTAATCTTACATCTTCTCTTTTATAGGATGATTATGGCATCTTTTATATTCACTTTCATGCCTTTATTTTTCCTCAAAGGCTTAGGTTTGGCTTGGATTTTTCATCCAAGTTAAAATTAATGTGGGCTTTCTCTGAATGGTGAGTTTGATGGTCCTTTATGCCTACTGAAATATACATTGGCCTCTGTGTACTTTCCCCCCCTACAGAAAACAGAGCATTTACCAAGTCGGTAATAATAATCATCCACATATATGTAAATGTATTGGCAAAGAAGAGTGCAAGGGGCTTTGCATATTATAATTTTCAATAAAACATGTAAAGAGGATTATAGCCAAAATAAAATCCTGGAGGTATAAGTAATCATTCTTCCTTAAAACAAAATATTAAATGTTTATACAATTAGGGCTGCATTCCTATACACACTTACTGGGAGCAAGTCCCACTAAGTATAGTAAAACTTACTTCTGAGTAAACATATATGGGATTGCACTATATGTGCCCTAACACAGGTCTACAGATTGTTTTATGTTGCTGAGAAAATAGCAAAATTGTGCAATAAGCGAAGAAAACAACTATGTAGTATTTTCCCTTTAATTTCATGTCATAATATAGCCATCCTGGAACCCGCCAACTATTTTGGACTTCAACTCTCATCAACCTCAGTAAGCATGGCCAATGGCCAGGAATGCTGAGAGTTGTAGTGCAAAACAAATGGAGGGGACCAGGGGGATGTCTTTACGGTGGCGCTTTGGCCTCTCAATCCTTAAAAACCCTGCGGCATTGCAGCTGTGGGATGGGAACAGTTAATCCCCACAGCAGGAGGGAGCATGGGTTTTCCAGCGGTCATTTGGATCCTTTCCAGGCTCCAAGCAACCCACTGTGGTCCTCAGTCTACCCCCAGACAACTCCCAGCCTCAAACCAGAGTGAGATTGCCACCTACAGATGGTGGAAATAGGACGGTGACCTTGGAGAAAAGGGGAAAGTTGTGGTAAGTCTGCGACTTTTTAAATGCACAGTTTCAGGGAAAAAAACCCATGGTGGCTATGAGTTGGTTGCTGCATTGTATAACCAATGGAGTGCCACTGTGCAGCCACCTCAATGTAAACAGGGTATATAGACAGCCCCCAGGTTGGGGAAGGCTGACCAAATATTTGCCTCTGACCATTTTCATGATCCACTTTCCTCCAATGAATAAATACTGATGTGAAAGTAATTTTGCCACATGTGTTGTACACATGCCGTTGTCAAAAGATTCCCTTTGCTGCACACAGAGATGCTGGGGGAGGACGGGCTGAGGATAGGATGTGATTACTGCAACTAAGCAACCATGAGAGCCAAGAAGACAGCATCACTTTACAGCTGAGTTGCTAGTGCAGGCATGTGGTTACCAAATGACTGGCAAGTGCTTGTAAACATGAGATCATCACCATTTGCATGGTGCTCAATGGTGGCAGCCACATACTTCTATTACTTCCTCTTCTTGCATGTACCACTGCAAACATTGGTTGGCTATGTTGCACTGGAGACCCTGCATGCTGGAAATAAGTGTTTCTCCCTCACAACACTTTTTTGCACATACACAAGCCCATTTCCATATGCTGACTGAGGTAATGGAAAGGAAGGAAAGTTTAATCATATTTCATTTTGTCAGTTTGGGTTGTAAAGTAAGGGTCAATATGTTATTTACAGACTAATAGAATAGTTTAGTGTCCTGCCCTATACCATTTCATATTTTCCTTGCAGATTTCACTAATAAAAGTTTTCGCCATCATCAATAGAGAAAAAGAATCTACTGAAAAGTTCATTGAGACACTGACATAGTAAAAGGCTTTTATATATATACCACTCACCCCCCATATAAACTTTTACTCTTTCTTTAATGAAATGAATTACTCTAATGTGAGTCCCTGTTTTTGTTCACCAAAATAGAGTGCTGAGTGTTGGAAAGCAACATTAATAGAAAATTTAAAATGGGGCAAGTCCTAACAATGTTTGCTCAGAACTAAATCCACTGAGTTCAATGAGACCTACTCTTGGGTAAGTGTACATAAGTTTGCCAGTTGATTTTCTAAGACTGCATTATAAGTGCAAGCAAAATCCTTTCGTGGGAAGCTGTGACCACTTCTTTGTGAACTTTACTTATTAACATTGGTAAATTCAGGAAGTTCATTATCCCCCCCCCCCTAAATTATACAAATTTAATCATAAAACATTAACAGGGGAGAGAGAGAGTGGGGAAGAGAGAGAGAAATTAAGCATTCAATTTGGCATTTGCTTTAGCATTACTCCACCTACTGGAGCTGTGCTAAACTATTTGCCTGCCATCTATTTGTAGGGAATAATGAATCTTAACTATATTTGAAATACTAATCCAATGATCACCAAGTGGCAGTGGAATACAGGAGCCTTGTGCAGTAGGTGATAAGGACAGCATTGCCCACTGGATTATGTGTGGGTGAATGAGTGAGAACGGATAGGACACAGAGAGAAATAAGGGGGGAAACACAGAGAACTGCTTGAATGAACAGGGCCATAACTGAATTAGCCCCAGCAAAATGGCACAGATGTAGGCAGCTCAAGAGCTTGCCCAGGTCTACTACTGAACCAAAGGAATGCCGGAAGTTCCAGCAAATCCAGTCCCCAGTCAACCGGCAGATTTGTGTGTAATAGCCAAGTGCCATACAATGCCACTACCAGCCTCAGCCACATGAGCAGCCATTTAACCTTCTGCTGAACAATCGTCACCTTTCCTGGAATCATGGCGTCTTTCCAAGAAAACTGCTCCAAGAGCTTCAACCAAATAATCTTGACCTTGGGAGCTTGCTCCAGGCACCATTCATAGTCCTGGCGGTGTTGGTGCCCTTCCTTTCACAGTTCATTTTTACTCAGCTGCACCATACCAGGATGTCTTGAAGTCCTGGCTTTCTGAATTCAGGTATCAAGTGCAGTCAATGCTTTTTCAAATGCATGTCCCTTCCACCAAACCACAAGATGCATACTTGGCTAGGTCTCCATGACTGACTTTTTTCAGATCTCAAGACATATTCAAGGGTCAGTGAACAATACTGTGTTCCATAACACATATGTAAGGACTTACAAATCTGGACTAAACGGGAGGCAAAAACTTGAGAAGCAGGCATTGGGGTGCTTAGTATAGCTGTAGCTAGTTTTATCTGCCATATGTCCAAGACCTCTGCCTTCGAAGGACATGGTTTTGCCATTGGAAAGTTCCCATTCTATGGCAGACATGAGTGAGCCTATTTTAAGAACATAAGAAGTGCCATGTTGGATCAGAACGAGGGTCCATTTAGTCCAGCACTCTGTTCAGACAGTGGCCAACCAGCTGTCAACCAGGGACCAACAAAGCAGGACATGGTGCAACAGCGCCCACCCACCCATGTTCCCCTGCAACTGGTGCACACAGGCTAAGGAGTGAGCCCTGTATTTCACCACTGGGAAGCTGTATACTGACAAACTTTGGCGCAGAATAGCTTAAAACCTCATGAGCAACATGCTACCCACATGGAAAAACAAGAGGTTAAAAAGTTAAGAGAGCATACCATGTTACCATTTAGGATCCTGGCAGATAAGGTCCTAATTGGATGGGTTTCTTTTGCCCCAAATGGCCTGTTATTTAGCACAATAGCCTCAGTTAAAGAGATTTGCTAATGAATTGCAAATCCTTTTCAACGTGTTGAATGTGGAGTCCACAAGAAGCTCATCAATCTTCAGGACTTTGAAGGACCAGAAGGGTGGCCTTCAGTTGTGGAGGCCAGCCTTCTGGTATGATGCTGCTGCCATTTGCTCTCTGCGCAGTTACAACCCCTTCGTCATCACCTCCAGGCTGGCTTGCACTCTGTGCTTCAGCTCATTGTCTTTTACCCCCTTTGTGTGGCAGGACAACCTTCATGGGGTACTTTGAGAGATTAGGCTACTTGAGCTACTTCTTGAGTACAATTTCTGATGAGGAAGAAGGCTGATATACAAGAGATCAGATGATTTCCCTACCAATGCAAGCCCTGAGATTTCATTGAGGTCTAGAGCATTTTCTTTAGATTTTCTCTGCTCGCACTCAAAAATACACACAATATCTTCCCTGTAAATCAAGCTTCCTTTCCAGAACCTGCAGAAGAGTGGGATAGAAACCCAAAGGAAGGGTGGCAGACTGAGAGCTTCTCTTTGAATCTCTACTGGAGCTAAATCCCCTAATGTACCATAGACAGCAGAATCTCTCCTTTCATTTGATTAGTGTCCCAGGTCTCACCACAACTTGAACCAGAATAAATCTGGATGCCTTTAAAGAGCAACAAATTGTCAGCAATGAAGTGTGTGTGTGTGTGTGTGTGTGTGTGTGTGTGTGTGTGTTGCCATGTAGATTTCTGCTTCTGAAAAACTGAACCTGAAAAATGTCTTGTGCCAGTCCGGTAGTGACAGGAAAATTAAATAGGTAATGCATACAGTGACCTTGGATAACTAGGAGTTCAAGATATTTTAGATATGTCTGAATTTCCATACATCATTGCAAATAAATTGTCCATAGTGTTACAGAGTAGGAGTTTTTATCATAATGCTTCTGTGCATTTTATCAATATAGCCAGACAGTTCTTTGAAGCTATATTGCAATAAATGTTGACATGAATTAAATTCTCATTTTAAAAATAACAGTGTGGCAGTTGCTAAGGTGTGAGTAAATACTATATGATGTTGTCTGAACAATTACAACAGGAAGCAAATGCTGTTGCGCTTGAGCTTCACTCAGCTATTCAGAACTGAAGTTTATAAGATGTGATTCCTTACCAAAGTAGAATTGCAAAAGAACTCCAATGAACACAAGTACCCAGAAACATCACAAATGAGCTTGTCATTTCCTGAAGTCAATTATTGCTGGCATGAGTAAGGAACGTGGATGCTAGAATATTTGTTATAGGTAGTGCAATTTATCTCAGAAAAGACTTCCTTCCAAATGCTTCTCACAACAGGATTTTGTCTCCAGAGTGGTTTGGGTTAGCAGTGCTGGCTCCAGGTTTCTGAGGGCCCTTGGGCAAGACATCCTCAATGGGCCCCGTTGTCAGTAGTCTACCTTCTCATGGTCATGGTCATCAGCTGCCCTTGCTCCTCAATCTCTTTCTCACCATTACCACCACTTGTTTGCTTGTGACATCTACTGCTCCTCGTTTTCATCACCACTGTTGTCTGGTCTACAGTGAGAGGAAGGTGAACAAGCAGGTTGCAATGGCAAAGAAGAGGAGAAACTCCGGGGGGCTTTTGTCAGTGGGCCCATGCTAGAGAAAAGTATCAATGGCTCCTACTCCTGATGGCTATGTGCTACCTCCAGTATCAGAGGCAGGAAGCCTATATACACCAGATGCACCATGTCCTGCTTGTGGGTTCCTGGTTGACAGCTGTTTGGCCACTGTGTGAATGGAGTGCTGGACTAAATGGACCCTTGGTCTGATCCAGCATGGCCCTTCTTATGTTCTTAACCATGACTTAGCATGTCATGTGAACTATTCCTAACCATAGTGGATACATAACCATGGTTTAAACACACTCACTAACCATTTTCCGTAAAAGAGTTAGTGGCCTAAGCATGTCTTAGCATGTTGTCTGAACAGGCCCATTACATTGCTGGGATGAGAGCAATTGATAGGAAAGAGATTAACAGGAAAGGAATTAATAGGAAAGAGGTAAGTCGCTTTCCTGATAAACGCTCAACATTAAAAGTAACCTTCTCTGCAATATCTCACTGCCCTAGTTGCATCTGTGTTATACTGGTGGGCAAAATCCTCTTGCCTGAGGGCAGAGCATGGATGCAACCACACTTTTGCCAAGTTTAAAGAAACATGGGAGCAGAGGGGCACTAACAAAGGTAGACGTAAGGATGCTTAATCCTTCCTGTGACTTTCCCTTGATAATAATTCTCCAGGACATACGCACGCATACACAGCTGTGGGGGAAACAAAGCCATTTAAAAAAATACCTAGGAGGACAATTGGTTGGGGAGAATTAGCAAGTGCAGAAGTGGCAAACATTCCCTCCAGTTCTCATGTACAAACGCTCCCCAGGAACCACATGAGTATTACAACGGAAACATAGGTTTCAGAAGCCCATGTTTTACTCATAATGCCTAGTTCCTCCTTTAGTGTAAAATGCAATGCTTTTCCTCCCTTCATATGTACAATAAAGCTGAATTCAGGAGGATCAACCCAGATGACTGTTAGCAAGCATCCTGATTAGGGATGGTTGAACTACTTTGAATAAGTAGAGAGGTTGGTCTGACATTCTGTCCAACCCTCCAAAGGAAACTGCAATTGGGACATTTTTAGTTACTTTTGTCTTCTTATATTTCTCCATTTTCTGTTTGTGTCCCAAAGCTTGTGAAAATATCCAGAGAGGTATGAATAGATGCCAGGGAGAATAACACATTTCTTCACTGAATGAAACCTTGTGGAACTACATGAATTCTCACAAGAGAGAAATTTAGTTCTCTTGAGATCTGCTGCTTTCTAGGCAGTAGAGATTTGTTTTTTTCCTCCTTTTTCTGTTTATATGTCCCTATGAAAACAATGGCTGAACATCCAGAGGTTTTTCCATCTGTGTTGGAAACATTTTATCAGTCAGCTGGAAATGGGCAGGCTTAAATAATATAGTTCAAATGTTCCTAGCATGCTATTTAGAGAGATTGTAAAGCTGGGAGTACCCAAAATACTGAAAGCTTCACAGACAATTACCAGAGTGACATATTGAACATGGTCCTGCTTCCATGCACATACTGAAAGGAGGTGTGCCTTTTTGACCCATGATATTAATGGAGTGTCGGCACCATTCATGTTCTTTGGGAACACCGCAGAGTTATTTGGACCCCAAATTTAAATGAGGACCCCAAATTTAACTGAGAAGCTGCAGGAGTATAGCTAGAGTGACCAGATACAAAAGAGGGCAGGGCTCCTGCAGCTTTAACTGTTGTGATGAAGAGGAAATTTCACCAGGTGCTGCATGCATACGAATGACAGCTGCTGAAATTCCCTTTTTGATACAATTGTTAAAGATACAGGAGCCCTGTCCTCCTTTTCATATGGTCACCCCACTTTCTTAATTAAACTGTGGCTCAGTATTGTGTTTCCTCTACATTTCTTATGATTTGTAATGCCCGCTGCCATATCCCAAGTTTGTCTACCTGAAATGTGCTGGATATAAATATTCTGTACATTCAAATGCTTTAAAACCCCAATTTCATCTTCTCTATAGTGCGATGAGTGATTACAAGGTACCTAAAAATAAAAGCTACTATACTTAATAAAAACTATAAAGGCATAATCCATCCCACCATAAACTCAGCTTCAGCTGCAGGATAAGGCATAATTGACCCTTTTTTCCTGTTTTCCCCCCTTCATTCACATGTGGACGGGTGCACAAGGATTGCTGCATGCTCCCTGGAGCTCAGAATAGGAAGCCAGCACACAGCTCTCATATTGCTGCACAGCTGTTTCTTTCTCCTACAGAGCTTCAGGTATGGACAGATGGAGCAGTCTATTTCCAGTCCATGTCAGTTTTTCATTCATAAATCTGTTCCATCTAATTTCTGCATTTTAAAAAATTACATACTTGGACCTTCACATTAATTTTGTATGCATTCCTACTTCAAATATGCATTTTTGTACACATTAACCTGAAATACAAATTTTGCTATGTTCTTTTGAGCTGTGTTGCAAAATTCAAGTAAGTGCAAAACGGAAGGATTAGCTGCATTCCAATCTACATATTAGTCTGGGGGGGGGGGGTTGGATTCTTTCCTTAAATTGATTCCTATTTGGCAATATATATTGCAGGGATAGAGTGGGGGGGGGACTGCAGTGAGGGGGAAGGGTTAAAGCCACCTACCCCTGACACTAGGATCCCAATCCAGATTGAGTGCCCTGTACTTACTCAAGAGTAAACAAAATAAGGAATAATGGGAACTTTGCCCCTAAGATCCTCCAGGATTTCCCAGTATGCTGTTAATTCCCCTGTGAGCCACTCCTAAAACTGTCTCTCTCAAACTCGGGGGGCAAATTTACCTTTCCAGGGCCAGGACCTTCCTTCTTGCTTGTGTTAATTTGCTGTTTTGTATACCAGACAGAGCTTCACTCCCATGAAGCATCCACTGGAATTACTGGCATCTTTCACAGAGGCAGTCATAGACAGTCATATCTGGTCATACCTACCTCAGGCTTTTTAACAATCTATCCAGGTCAGGGGTGGGTAACAGGTGGCTTACAGGCTGCATGCAGCCTCCCAAGGCTCTGACATGCTGCTGAAATGCCATCTGCCCCCCTCCTTAAGAAAATAGGAAGTAGCTATTAACGCTGCTGTAGCTATTTTAAAATACAGTACATTAACTTTCCCACTGCCTCTCCCTGGCAGAATCACCACTGCTTTACCAAAGAAAAGAAAGTGTTGGCTATCTCTTTATTTGAACACATAATGCTGTGCCAGCTACACTGGTTACCAGTGTGCTTCCAAGCTCAATACAAAGAGCTGATTTTGACCGCTAATGGTTTGGGATCAACTTACTTGAAGGACTGCCTTCACCACATCAGAAGGGTGGCCCTTTTCATTTGCCTACCTGTGAGAGCAATTAGGTGGGCGATCACATGGGAGATGGCCTTCTCTATCGTGGCCCTACACCTTTGGAACAAACTCCCATTCGAGGTCTACCATCCTTGCAGGCTTTTAAGGCAGTCTTGAAATCATATTATTTTACTGTGGACTTCTTGTGATATGAGTACTGTTATTGCCACTGCTGTGGCTGGTTTTATTGTTGGCTTTTGTTTTAATTGCTATTTTATTGCGTTTATGTTTTTATTGCTTTGTTTTTATGTATTTTATTGTTGTAAACCACCTTGTATTGGCTTCTGTCCTGAAAGGTGGCCAAGAAGTGATGATGATGATGATGATGATGATGATAATAATAATAATAATAACAACAACAACAACAACAACATCTATCACCTCAGAAACCTGTGTGAGATGCTGCTGCTCTGCTCACATGCATGTGTGCATACAAATACAATCACTCCCCCATCCCATTGCAGAACTGGAGAGTGCCAGGGTGAGGGAGGAATGAAAAGTTCCATTGCACGAGAGAAAATCTGCTAGCATGAGCTTGGATCGCACCCCTACAACTTTTAGATACTCAAGAAGCTTTTCCTAAATTGTATCCCTAACTAACTTCATGAAGAACAAAACCATTGTATTTGTCTTCTCTATGGTGAACAATTGTTTCTCTCCCCCCCCCCATCCCCCAGCCAGGGCTAGGAAACCTCTGACCACCCAGATGTTTGTTGGACTCAACTCTCATCAGCCCCACCAGTATGAGCAAAGGTCAGGGATAATGAAAGTTGTAATCCAACATCTGGAATGCCACATGTGCCCTATCCTTGTTTTAAGTATTTGAAAACCCTGTAAGTGAAAATTTTCCACATGCTTTTTTAATCTTTTCTTTGACTTAAATATACCCAGCTCTTCATCTTTGCTTCATAAGACCCATCTTTTGAACTCTTATTAGCCACTCTCTTATGAATCCTTTCCGATTCTCCTCCTCTTCCTCTTCCCTGTACAAGTGGCACTGAGAACTCTGCGTACTTCAACTTGCTCTCATAATCCTTTATCCTGTTACATCTAGAAAAGTCCATACAAATTTTCTGACTGTTCTTTCCACTGCATACTAAGCAATGAGCAAAGTTTAGCCTCTAATCTCATTACCAGCTGTGCATACGTTTAATTTTACAGAAAAGTGCAACCCCTCTGGAACTCAGCTTTGAAAATAATGTCCTCCATGTAAGGAAGATACCTCAGGTGGTGAATCTATAAAGAAGAGGATGAGTCAGCTGGTGGTGCATGAACATCTTGACAATGAATAGTATGATGCCCTACAACTTCCTTCCTTTTTTATTGTGTGGGAGAGATCTGCGGAATTATGAATTTTGTAAATGCAGCAAATAGAGGCTTTAACTAGGCTTAATTGCTTCATAATTAATTCCTGTGAGAGTGTGCTCAGGCTTTTCCCAGAAGAAGAGATAATGAAGAAGCAGTAATATTTGACCAGGCAACGGGAATTAGAGGCCTCTTACAAATGTACTCTTGTTGGCTGGGGCCACAGAAACAGTAAGCTGTTTTCCCATGAAGTATTGAATATATATATATATATATATATATATATATACATACACATACACACACACACACCCCTCAGGTTTCTCTGTTGGAAAAGTGATAACGGAGGCATAGAAGGAGAACTGAAGCTGTCAGTTAAATGGGAAAAATGAATGCCCATGAGTAAAATTATGGTTTGCTTTGCATGTATACACTGAGACAAAATAAGAGAGGATTAGGCGACTGCTTTATTACCAAGACAGACCTTTGGTCCACCTTGCTCCTTATCATCTACGCAGACTGGCAGCATCTCTCCAGGAAAGAGCCCTACCCAGTCCCACCTGGAGATGCTAAGGACAGAACCTGGGACTTTGTGTGATCAAAGAATGTGCTCTACCACTGAGCAATGGCTCTTCACCAAAGAGTTAATTTCTTTAGAAATGTCAGCAAAACATAAATGAGGGAATATAATGGAATTAGGAAAGCGAAGGCAGAATTATTTTCAAGGCAGTGAAATTTTAAAGTGCCATTACTGCAACTGTTTAAAAATACTAGTAATTATTGAAACCATTTGGTTAAAGGTATGCAAAACTATAAAACAAGCAAATAAATATGCAATGTACAATGGGGCAAGAGCTGTCATTCGGGTGAATGTGGTAGGCTGCCTCTACAAGATAGGTTTAAAGCTCTTTCAAGGCGCTTTAAATTTTTTACCTCTACAAGGAGGGAGCGCAAATCGGGCATAGAGGCGCGCTATCCCTCCGATTGTGCGCATTATCGAATGTGCATTAAATAGCAAGTTTTATTTTGTGGCGGGATGTGAAGCTGGCGTCCTGCCTCCCGAGTGCTGCTGCTGCTGCTGCTGGCTCCCCCGCTCGGCTCCTGGCTCCGCTCCTACCGGGCTCCCGCTGACCTCTCGCTCTCGCCATCTTCCAGCTCTCTTTTCCCTTTTTCTTGCCCTGTTCCCCCCCTTGCTCCGTTTCATTCAATCGCCCCGTCAGTTCCTTCGCTCTCCAGCATAACAATTCGCAGGGACCTGCCTTAAAGAGACAGGCACCCGCCCGCCCTACCTCCCCCCTCCCCCCTCCCCTCTCCCTGCCTGCCTCTCGTGCAGAGGTATTAGGCATAAATGCGCTTCAGCGATGAAGTGCATAATCACTTAACCAGGCGCAAAAGCGAATCCTTGTGGAGGGGACCTCAGTTCACTTCAATCTTCCCTGAACACATGCAATTTGGGGAGCTTTTTTGTGGTGGAAAATAAGTAGAAATCATGGTGGTGCCACTGGCAGGATTTTTACACTATATTCTGTGGATTTTATGAAGCTAGGAATAGCAATACTAACCAGCAACCCTGTCATTTAGCAATAAGTCTTGATATGTGGCAAGTAAGGTAGAGTCTGATGTCTGACCCACTTACCAAATATGGGACAAAGCTTTCTTTCTTTTTTTCTTTCTTTCTTTCTTTGCAGTGTAACAGTTAAAATTAATTTGCATTAGGATTTATTTATTTATTTATTTATTTATTACATATTTCTACTGACCAGCAGCCAAGCTCTTTGTTCAGGCTCTTTGTTTCTAGAATTCAATCTTAGAGACGTAGTTCTGATCCAAAATAAACAGTGAGAACCAGTGTGGAACAGTAGATGGAATGTAGTATGACCTGGGTTCAAATCCCCTCTTGAAAGATAACCTTAGGCTAGTCACTGGGCATGGTCAGACAACATGATAAGCCATGGTTAGGCTGCTAACTCGTAGCAAATGCTTAGTGAGCATGTTTAAACCATGGTTATGTAGCCACTATGGTTAGGAATGGTTCGTATGGCACGTGTAGTCATCGTTCACATGACATTCTAAGCCATATTGCTTAGCCCAAAATGTAACCACCACTGTCTCTTAACCTAACTATCTTATAGGCTTGTGTTGTGAGGATAAAATGGGTGGGGGGAGGTGAGATTTATCAAGGAACTACCTTGATCTCATTAGAGAAAGGACATGATAAAGGTAATCCCTAGATCAGTTTAAAAAGGGTGGGGGGAGATAGATTTGGATGTCATCATGATATACTCATATTTCACTCCAATGTCTGTCTGATATTAGTGTAGGCCTGTTATACAACTCTGGCAATCATCCCTGCATCATACTTTAATGGATGTACAAGAAGTTCTGGCTAATATTTGTTTCCTTGCTATCCCATGAAGAGGTTTTGTTTATGTTTAAGCACTTGTCCAAGAATATGTTCAACCCTGGCATAGCCTTTGCAAGTTAGGCTTCCAAGACCTGATGCAAAAGCCATGATGAAATAACTCTGCATGACTTCCCATCAAAAGTTTCAGATGACGTTTCAGATGCTCTTAGTTACACAAGTTACCAGGTACAAGTTGCCCTCCCCCTCCCAAAAAAACCCTCTTATACTTTTTAATACACAAGCCCTACTTACCACTGGAATTAATTCTGGGCATGCCTCCAGTGCTGTAGAATTTGCACTGGATGATCTGTAGTTTGAAATCCTGGTGGAAGTTCCAGAGGCAGTTGACTGCTGTTTCTCCCATCATGTATGACAGACACACTGGCATGCCCAAAAGATGGCTCCAGGATAGAGTGCCTGTCCTCCTGTTCTGAAATAATTGGGTAGAATTGTCTCATCAAAGTCAGTATACCCTTATCCCATGCAAGGGAATATGGGTTAGCTTAGCTACGGTTTTTCTTCTCAACATGAGGCAAAGCAGAAGAACATCAGACATTCAACGCCTACTGAAGTAGTATAGCAAGCATTACAGTAGCGATGTAGAAGTTCCCATGGCAGTATATATTACTACTATTTGAAAGGTAAGTGCAAACATACTTTCAGTTCGATAGACTCACACAATTAAAGAGTTTGAAAACGCACAAAGGACTGTTTAGTCCAGGCCTCTGCTGTAAGACTGGACCACCTACAAGCCAGCTTCACAAAAGACCAGCCTCTCTCTCTCTCTCTCTCTCTCTCCCTATACATACACTATCTCAAAGCCATAGTTTTTCACAATCAGGCAGCAGGTGCACTGCATAATGATGCCAGCAGAGCTAATAGCTCCAAGTGACTCAAGCAAGGAAGCACACCAAGTCATGCTTTCCTGAGGACAACATTTCCTCCAAGGTCACTCACTATATAATCTGTCCTATAGAAAAAAAATATTTCAGAAACCAAAATGTGATTATCAGTCAGACGCTGAACACAGAGATCCACTGAATGATGCCCACAAAATTTCACAGAGGCTTAGTGGGGCCTTAGTGACAAAACAGTGGGTTTAGGGATGCCCCCCATGCATAAAAACCTTGTCAGCTGCCAGCACCCCAGATGAAATTGATGACCTCATCAAAACATATAGAGCCTCTAATTAGTCTTGGAAGTAAAACATTCTACTTGGTAACATGATCTAGAATAATATGGGTGGCTAAATGGAATCCCATGAGGCACAGAATGTAATTAAAAAGTAAAACCAAATTTACTTAAGTGAATCAAAGTTCACATGTCATTCAAAGTAAAAAGGGGCTCCTCCACACGAGACGTTTAATGAGCCTTGAAGGCTCATTATAAATTTTACCTCCACACCAGCGGAGCGCAAAACGGGCGTACAGGCGCGTTATCTCTCCGATAATGCGCATTTTCGAATGCGCGTTAAATAGCGACTTTTATTTTGCTCCGGCCGTTAAAGCGCATTTTCGCCGTGTGAACAAGCGATTATGCGCATTAACGTCTTCTAAAGCGCTTTTTGGACATCAATTAATGCGCTTCGCCGCCTCTCGCCGCCTCCCGTGCAGAGGGATTAGGCGTAAATGCGCCTCCGCGATAATGCGCATAATCCCCGAACCGGGCGCAAAAGCGCATCCTTGTGGAGGGGGCCAAGGAAGAAAAAGTTGGAAGAAATTTGACAATAGAAGACAAAAGACTACTAAAACACGCATGACAGAAAATCACTAGGTTTGATAATAGAAGAAGGAAATGATTGGATCCAGATTTACTCTATTCAGGCTTTCAATGAGTGTGCAAAGTAAATGCATAAGGAGGAATGCTTTGGCCCTGGCTCTTCCTTGCACATTTCTGTCATCTGCTCTGAAGAGGAGAGTCTCCTGTACCTGTGGAGGCATTTCATTCAAGCCAGGACACTGGAAAATCTGCACCTTGGCTCATGTGGAGAGCCTCTACGGATACAGAAGACTCTTCTATAGCCTGTTGCCCTACATGAGTTGGGGCAATGGCAACGTGTGAGGGAGGGTACTCCTTCTCCTTGCACATTTACTTTGTACACATACTGAATGCCTAATAGGGCTTTAGTCAAACTTAGGTTAGAACCTTTGAAATCAGTGGAGCTAACTTATGTCCCATCGATTTCTACTGGTCTACTTTAAATATGTCAGAAAGAAGAGAAACACGTTCTCAGGATGCCAAACGTTTATTTTCAGGAAGCCCAATGCGTTTCAGCCTGTCCTTTATTCTAAGGCCTTCCTCAGGGGTTGTTAGAAGGAAGTGTCTGCAGAATTTATTGTAGAGACAATCTTTTTGCTAGAAGAAATTCTGCAGACACTTCCATCTAACAACCCCCTGATGAAGGCCTTAGAATAAAGGCCAGGCTGAAATGCAGGGGGCTTCCTAAAAATAAATATTTTGCATTCTGAGCATGTGCTTCTCTTCTTTCTGACCTTCGTTGGATGCTTACCTTCTTCTTCTTATTGGTTTTTCTACTTTAAATATGATTAAGTCTAGATCTGGATATAATACAAGATCAATAAGGCTTCAATCCTAAACACACTTACCAAGGAGCAAGACCCATGGAGGACAGGGAAACTTTATCCCAAGTAAGCATGCACGTATTTATTTATTACATTTCTATACTGCCAAATAGTCAGCGCTCTCTGAGTGGTTCACAATCCTACTTGTGCTAGGTAAATACAGTGGAAGGAAACTTTCTGCATGATTACTGAAAAGGAAGTCCGACCAAGTTGAATGGGAAACTTACACCTAGTTCAGTAATAGCAGCATAATTTACTTTATTCCATAACAGTCTTTTTGTCCACCCCATTCTCAAAGACAGAGACAAACATATGCCACTTTGGTGCTGAAAAATCATGCAGAATCAGAAAATCAGCCCATGATAGAATCCACTTAGGCTGTCTAAGCCAGAGGATGTTTATAGGAAAAGAAAAAAAACCTGCCTGAATTTCTGGTTCCACCCTCTAATGGACAGGAATGGTCTCAGAGGAAGAGGGATGGATATAATTTTGGGTGTGGTCTAATCCTATCTTTGGTAGGCTAGTTTTATAGTAGCCAATCAGAGATTATGATGTCACAGGTAATGGAAATTAAGTATCCTTTAATCACTGAGGTTTAAAGAAGGCAGTGCCTCTCAAGCATTCCAAACTGAATATCATTACTTATCTAACAGAATAATAAGGGGAAGGAAGGACCAGGTGCCTGCTGCTGCGTAACAGAGGTGGGATTCATTTGTGTACATGCACATGAGTGGATGAATAGGTCTTGTGGTGGGGGGTGAGAGAATGAGCGTTTGGGAGGTGATCATGAATGATAGAGAGAATTGTGAGTTCAAAGGATGCATCATAAATTCTCTGCTCTGCCTGCTTACTTACCCTCCTGTTTGCAGCTTTCTCTCTCATCTATAGATTTTCCATCACAATCCCTTCTAAAGGGGGAAAAGAAGGTAATATTTCCAGGTGGAAACAAAAATGTGCCCACATTATTTCACCAGTAAGATCTATTTGCAGTATAGGCATCTGGTGTCTAAATGTTGACAGTGAAAGACTTTCTTGTCTGCCTTCTTAATACATATTAGCAGAATCCATAATTCTTATTCATATTCTTACTGTGAAAACGAATGTTCCAATGTCTTCAAGCACAGGAAAAGACCACTCTTTTAACAAGACTATGCACATGCATTAGCCGAAAACAAAACAGTAGAAAAACAGATTTCAGCTTTAAGCAACCCCTAATAGTCTAAATAGACAACTGTCAGAGGTACTTTTTGCAATGATATAAAACACTTCAGTGGCATGTTGATAAGAAAACACTGCTTTTTGGTGGGATGATACTTTTTTATCCATGATGCACCGAAAGAACTAAGTAGAGAACTAAGAGCTGATCTACACACTAGCTTTGTAACGTTTTATAAGGGTTACGAAAACTCTTTGGGCCACATGATGCACTCCCTTGAACATTGTATACCTGAGGTTTTTTAAAACTCACTTCAGCTATATACAACTGTTTTTACTTTTAATAAATCATTTTAAGTAAAATAATGTGTCCTTTCTTACCATTTGTGATTTGTGGGGGCAGTGCTACCAGCGCCTAAATGCTTAGCTGTTGATTGGTGGGGAAGAAAGAGGGGCTAAGGAGGAAGTGGGTGAGAAAACTACAACACCCACAATGTTTAGCCCTATACTCATTGAAAGCTAGGGAATGAAAGGGGAACTAAGGAGGAAGTGGGCGAGTGAACTACAGCGCCCACAATGCCTTGCCCTAAACTCACTGTAAAAACGAAACAAAGAGACGGACAGAAGGGTGCATGAGACCGCACACACCGCTTTGAAGACTGAAGAATTTTTCTCCTGTAACGTGAGTACTCCTTAATGTGGCCTAAGACATTTTGGAATGCACCTATTTGGAATGTTTTAAAATACTATTCAAAATGTTTCAAGGTACTGTGTAGATAGGCTCTGAGTCTCTGGTTCACGGCAGTAAGTGACTGATTAAAGCTGGTTTTGGTACAGAAACAGCCTTGGTCGCCCTGTATGATGACCTATGTCGGGAGAAAGACAGGGGGAGTGTGACTCTGTTGATTTTCCTTGATCTCTCAGCGGCTTTCGATACCATCGACCATGGTATCCTTCTGGGACGACTAGCTGAGTTGGGAGTGGGAGGTACTGCATTGCAGTGGTTCTGCTCCTACTTGGTGGGTCGGCTCCAGAAGGTGGTGCATGGGGAACATTGCTCGGCCCCGTGGATTCTCCAGTATGGGGTTCCGCAGGGGTCAGTTTTGGCCCCCATGATGTTCAATAGCTACATGAAACCGTTGCGTGCAGTCATCCGGAGTTTTGGAGTGCGTTGTCATCAGTACGCTGATGACACGCAGCTCTATTTCTCCTTTTCATCTTCATCAGGTGAGGCTGTGGATGTGCTGAACCAGTGCCTGGCTGCGACAATGGACTGGATGAGGGCTAATAAACTGAAACTCAATCCAGACAAGACTTAGACGCTGTTAGTGGGTGGTTCCGCTGGCCAGATGGAGGGTGTTCAACCTGTTCTGGATGGGGTTGCACTCCCCTTGAAGGAGCGGGTTCGTAGCTTGGGGGTTCTCCTAGAACCATCTCTGTCACTTGAGGCGCAGGTGGCCTCAGTGGCACGGAGTGCCTTCTACCAACTTCGGTTGGTGGCCCAGCTACGTCCCTATCTGGACAGGGATAACCTGGCTTCAGTTGTCCATGCTCTGGTAACCTCCAAGTTAGATTACTGCAATGCACTCTACGTGGGGCTGCCTTTGAAGGTGGTTCGGAAGCTGCAGCTTGTGCAAAATGCAGTGGCCAGATTGATAACTGGAACCAGCAGGTTCGAACATATAAGACCTACTCTGGCCCGCTTGCATTGGCTGCCTGTATGTTTCCGAGCCCGGTTCAAGGTGCTGGTTTTAACCTATAAAGCCTTACACGGCTTGGGACCACAATACCTGATGGAACGCCTTTCCCGACATGAACCTACCCGAACACTACATTCAACATCTAAGGCCCTCCTCCGAGTGCCTCCTCCAAGGGAAGCTTGGAGGTCGGCAACAAGAGAGAGGGCCTTCTCTGTGGTGGCTCCCCAATTGTGGAACGATCTCCCCGACGAGGCCCACCTGGCGCCAACATTGTTATCTTTTCGGCGCCAGGTCAAGACTTTCCTCTTCTCTCAGGCATTTGGCAATATCTGAGGAGCCTGGGTTTGTTTTGTTTTGTTTTTGTAGTTTTTTGAAGTGTTGAAGTGGTTTTTAAATGTACAGATTGTGTGTATGTTGTATGTTTTTGCTGTTTTAATTTTTGTATATTGTTTTTAATTCTATGTAAACCGCCCAGAGAGCTTCGGCTATGGGGCGGTATACAAATGTAATAAATAAATAAATATAAATAAATAAATAAATAAATGTTCTGATTTGGTTGGGAGTAGGTTCCTTTGGACTCCATTGAATTTACTTTTGAGTTGTACTGATAGACTCATTTTACTCTTGCATTAGTATGTCTGTTATACATTCCATCCTGAATATTGCAGGAAGTGTTGGTACAAGAAGAATTATTTCGATGTGATGAAGTTTTAACTAGGGATGTGCACTGACCCCCCGGATCGGATCGGATAGCGGATCGGAATCGGACCTGGGGGGTCGGATCGGATCGGATCGGATCGGAGGCTGGTCGGATCGGATCGGACCAGATGTCCGATCCGGATCGGACGCCATTTTGAATGCTTTTTCCCATAGCCAAGTATTGTTTTACAAAAACGCCTATAACTTTTTCATTTTTAAAGATAGAAGGATGAAACTTGGGCACATTGTAGACTGGTTAGGGGTAGTTATCTGTGAGAAATTTCAGAAAGATTGGTGCATGCATTTTGTGGCAATTAATTTTTTAATAAATACCCAGGAATGCCTATAACTTTGTCATTTTTAAAGTTACACACATGAAACTTTGCCACATTGTAGGGGGTACCTTGGGACCTATGTGTGTGAAATTTCAGAAACGTAGGTGCTTGTCTTGTGTGGCAATTAATTTTTAGAAAAATGGGTAGTAGTGGGGTAAATACAGTTACGCCTCCCATTTTTTTATTTTTGAAGATACAAACAGGAAACTTGGGCACATTACAGGTACCACTTGCCTTGATATGTGTGTAAAATTTCAGAAACATTGGAGCTTTCCTTGTGTGGCAATTAATTTTTGAAACAATGAGGAAAGAAACACCTATAACTTTGTCATTTTTAAAGTTACACACATGAAACTTTGCCACATTGTAGGTGGTACCTTGGGACCCATGTGTGTGAAATTTCGGAAACGTAGGTGCTTGCCTTGTGTGGCAATTAATTTTTTAATAAATACCCAGGAATGCCTATAACTTTGTCATTTTTAAAGTTACACACATGAAACTTTGCCACATTGTAGGCGGTACCTTGGGACCTATGTGTGTAAAATTTCGGAAACGTAGGTGCTTGCCTTGTGTGGCAATTAATTTTAGAAAAATGGGTAGTGGTGGGGTAAATACAGTTACGCCTCCCACTTTTTTATTTTTGAAGATACAAACAGGAAACATGGGCACATTACAGGTACCACTTGGCTTGATATGTGTGTAAAATTTCAGACAGCTGGGTCCAGGCATGTGGTGGCAAGGTATTTTTGAAACAATGAGGAAAGAAACGCCTATAACTTTTTTATTTTAAAAGTTAGAAGTCTGAACATTGCTCACTTTGTAGATGGGTTAGGGGTAGATATGTGTCAGAAATTTCAGAATTATAGGTCCAGGCATTTGATGGCTATGGAATTTTTAAATTACATGTTTCAAAAAAATTTCTACAGAGGCCAGGTCTTCCCCTCCCGCTTCCCGCGAAGAAAAGGAAACACTCTCTCGTCTCGATCCCTTTGATCCTTGCTAGTAGTATCCATTACAGGGCTCGTGTTTCCTTTCCTACTTTCACTTTTCACTTTGTACTCAAGCAGACACGAGCCCTGTAATGGATACTACCAAGGATCAAAGGGATCGAGACCAGAGTGATCCTTCCTTGCACGCATGGCTGCAAAACTCAGCTAGGCTCAGCCGTTCTGCTTGAAAAGTGAAAGTAGGAAAGGAAACACGAGCCCTGTAATGGATACTACTAGCAAGGATCAAAGGGATCGAGACGAGAGAGTGTTTCCTTTTCTTCGCGGGAAGCGGGAGGGGAAGACCTGGCCTCTGTAGAAATTTTTTTGAAACATGTAATTTAAAAATTCCATAGCCATCAAATGCCTGGACCTATAATTCTGAAATTTCTGACACATATCTACCCCTAACCCATCTACAAAGTGAGCAATGTTCAGACTTCTAACTTTTAAAATAAAAAAGTTATAGGCGTTTCTTTCCTCATTGTTTCAAAAATACCTTGCCACCACATGCCTGGACCCAGCTGTCTGAAATTTTACACACATATCAAGCCAAGTGGTACCTGTAATGTGCCCATGTTTCCTGTTTGTATCTTCAAAAATAAAAAAGTGGGAGGCGTAACTGTATTTACCCCACCACTACCCATTTTTCTAAAATTAATTGCCACACAAGGCAAGCACCTACATTTCCGAAATTTCACACACATAGGTCCCAAGGTACCGCCTACAATGTGGCAAAGTTTCATGTGTGTAACTTTAAAAATGACAAAGTTATAGGCATTCCTGGGTATTTATTAAAAAATTAATTGCCACACAAGGCAAGCACCTACGTTTCCGAAATTTCACACACATGGGTCCCAAGGTACCACCTACAATGTGGCAAAGTTTCATGTGTGTAACTTTAAAAATGACAAAGTTATAGGTGTTTCTTTCCTCATTGTTTCAAAAATTAATTGCCACACAAGGAAAGCTCCAATGTTTCTGAAATTTCACACACATATCAAGGCAAGTGGTACCTGTAATGTGCCCAAGTTTCCTGTTTGTATCTTCAAAAATAAAAAAATGGGAGGCGTAACTGTATTTACCCCACTACTACCCATTTTTCTAAAAATTAATTGCCACACAAGACAAGCACCTACGTTTCTGAAATTTCACACACATAGGTCCCAAGGTACCCCCTACAATGTGGCAAAGTTTCATGTGTGTAACTTTAAAAATGACAAAGTTATAGGCATTCCTGGGTATTTATTTAAAAATTAATTGCCACAAAATGCATGCACCAATCTTTCTGAAATTTCTCACAGATAACTACCCCTAACCAGTCTACAATGTGCCCAAGTTTCATCCTTCTATCTTTAAAAATGAAAAAGTTATAGGCATTTTTGTAAAACAATACTTGGCTATGGGAAAAAGCATTCAAAATGGCGTCCGATCCGGATCGGACCTCATCGGATCGGATCGGATCGGATCGGAGGTTGTCCGGATCGGATCGGATCGGATCGGATTTTCCCGATTTTGGGTCGGATCGGATTCGGATCGTGGATCGGATCCGATCCGATGCACACCCCTAGTGGATAGTCCTTCTGGTATACAGAAATGTAACCACCTTGGTGGCTACCACAGATTGTCGCCTTGAGTTCCATGTTGGACAAAGGTGGGATAGAAATGTAATACATGCACAAATAAATAAATAAATAAGTATCTGTCTTCTCACTTAAGGGTCACATCAAGAACACTCTCACAGATATTTTATTTCTTCTTGCTTTGGCTTGTAAGATGTATTCTTTATTTGCTTTCAATCATCTGCATGATATGATTCTTGTCCCTAATATTTTGGCTACTGGATAGAGTTGGGAGTGGGAAGGGAGAATGGGATCCTGAATGTGGCATTGTCCCCTAACCTAATATCGAATACAATTTTGAAATAATACAGATAAAATAAAAAGCTCTTTTGCTTTTGGAGTTTTGATATCTTTATCTGACTCTGTCACCACACCTCAAGCTCAGCTAGTCAGACCAAAGTTATTTGTTATTCTGATTCCTGAAGTAGAAAGTATAGTCTCTCGTATACTAGGCTACTCACCTGAATCATTTGTTATTGTGCTTTATGAGGGTTAACCTTCACTTTAACTCCTTGCACTTGGACTTACATTATCTCATTTACAATGCTCTTCATCATCCTTTCCCAGTGTATTTTCCCAAATAAATTGTTCAAGATTAAAAACAGTTGCAATTTAATTAAAAGGGATTTGGTGCGGCATGTGGTCTGTTTCTGCTTGGGTATGTTGTGAAAATCTTATTCTAATTTTAGCAACAGATACAATTTCATAAATACAGGATTATTATCACAGTTGACTCATGCAGAGCAACATGACACAAATTCTGTTTTTTAGTTTTAAAAACAATCTAAATGTTTATTTTCCACAATACCATCTTCATTCAAGGTGCTTCTGATGTAAGTTCCCTTAGAAAACTTTATTTAGGGTAGATGGGGTTTTGAATCCACTCTCTATTGCTACCTATCCAATAACTGTGTCTAGTTATTCAATGATTAAATATTGGCAGCATTCAGAAAACATATTAGGCAATGGAAGGGTTAATAATACACTCACCGTGCATTATTTTCTTGGTGCCCGACACACTACATGTTACCCCTCCGCCGTCATGCAGCTGAACGTCCCGGTGTCCTGGGCTGCTGCAGCTCCTCCCTCCTCCCCCCTCAGTCCTCCGGCTCTATCCCATCATGCATCGCCTGTGTTGTGTGGACTCTGGGCCTTACAAATTTTGGCTTATGAAGCACCTTGGATGTTGCTATTAGGCTTTGGAAGTTTGTCCATCCAAGCTACTAAAATATCAGTAACTCTGCTAGTCAAACTTCTTTCTATCATAAGTGCATGTTGTCCATTCATTTCATATATATACATTTGAGTTTGAACTCCTTAGAACAGCCTTCCCCAACCTAGCTCCCTGCAGATGTGCTGGACTGTAACTCCCATAATTCCTAGCTAACATGGTCACTGGCCATGCTGGCTGGAAATTATGGGAGTTGCATGCCAACATATCTGGAGGGAGCCGGGTTGGGGAAGGCTGTTCTAAGGAGTTCGAACTCAAAAAAATATATATGAATGGACAACATGCACTTATGATAGAAAGAAGTTTGACTAGCAGAGTTATTTATATTTTAGTAGCTTGGATGGACAAACTTCCAAAGGGGACATTGCCTTGGAGTGACAATACATATGAACAATAAAAAAAGTCTGGCCTTTGCTTTCTGCCCAAATTATAAAACAGAGCTTGTACTGGTACATGGACTGCAGTGTTGTACAGATTTCATATGCTGTCTGTCTTCGTGCTGTTGGTTCCTGCTTCTGTTTTAAATGTCTATGTTTGTGTATATCTCTTAGGTCCAAGTATTCAAACATTTTTAGGCCACAATCTTATGCATGTTTAGATAGAAAATGTCCTACAACTCCTAGCATGCCCCAGCCAGCTTTAGGACTCTTGTTGTAGGATTTATTTCTGTCTAAACATGCATAGGATTGCACCCTTAAAGGAAATGTTAACACAGCTATTTGGGGGTGGGTCAAGTTTTCCCAAGAAAAACTGCTATGTTTCTACTTTCACAAAATTAGAAATTTACTGTGGTTACCTGACTAGTATAGAGGAAGGGGGAAAAGATCCAGGTGCAGTATTTCCCTGGCCAACGCAGGCTTCAACAGTGTTTCTAGAGGGTAATGGTTTGTTAGTGCCATGATGTATCACCTCTTCAAAAGGCTGGAACTTATCATTTTTGCAGTTTGTCTACAGAATTTTTACCAACCATATCCTCTCCTTTTCCCAAAGAGCAGAGATATACTGCTCTGATGGAGTAGGAAGTGATGATATAAATCAAACTGCAGTTTCATGCCTTCAATGAATCCCATGAACTGAAAGGAAAGCCTACTGTAATTAAATTGTAGAGCAGTCTTAACAGGGAAAAATATGCTTCCCTTAAGGTATATATAATATGCTTTTAATGAACATGATAGCTCAAGGTGCAATGTATTCCGGCTTGGATGCCTAAGTGTGTAAGGTATTTAAGATGTTCTGTCTAGCACTTGAAACACTAACATCCAAATTGTGCAGTGCCATGTTTCTTGTTTCTTTTCTTTTTTTTAAAATGACAAACTAATTGTGCCATTTTGCTGACATACCAATGAAATGTTGCTTAAAGATTGAGGTCCAACATTATCTTGCACTTTTTGATGTTGCCTGCTCTGATTGCTGAAAAGGTGATTTACTTGGAGATCCATCAGTTACACTGTGTATTGAATTTCAAGCCTAAAACTAGTTATTAAAATAACATTTGCAAATAAGCCAGCCTGTCCAATTTCAGTTGCTGCATTGAATCACTCCCACATTTAGCAAACAACTTATGGCCCAGCTGAAAGCACTTTTGAGATAGCTGGGAAACAGGAGAGTTAATTATATCTGAGCTTTTGTTATTTGCACATGACAAACGGATGTTCACTATTGTCAGGGGCCTGCATATTATGACAAATAGATCTAACAGTGGAACTTTGGCATCTGCTGCCTAAGTGGACTCTTTAATTTAATTGTCTCTTTCGGGGGGTTTTCTGCACTAATTATGAACATTGCACTGCTACCTGATGTGAGTGTGCTGCTACTCAGGAAATGTTCACATAAAGAAGGATGTCAAATATATCACTTGCCAAGTGGGATCTCGCTTTGCATTATACGATGAACGAGAGTGATCCTGGCCTCCATGCAGAGAGTTAAGTTGAGCACAGAGCACAATATCTGCAACCCAAATGGAACTGTTTTGCTGTGCTATATTGGAAGGTTTCTAGCATGAGGAATTTCATGAGTCCTAATGGTCTTCGCACCAGCTCGATTTCTTCTTATCTAAGTATTCAGGAATATGACAGTAAAAATGCTTGTTGCCGCTGCTGTTGTTCTGTTGTTCAAAAATCCATCCAGTGGTATAACATATACCTTAAGATATTTTTCAACCTGCAGCAGTGTTTATGTAATTTATGCCATCCAATGTACGTGTACAAAAATTTACGTAGGAAAAACCATCAGACCCCTTAAGAAATGAATAGGGGAACACTTGAGTAATATCAGAAACAACAGACCAGGTGCTCCACTTATATGCCATTTTGGGGAAAAGAAACATCTTCTAACGGATCTTAAGTTTTGGACACTGGAAAAACTTAACCATTCGGATGAGAAGTAGCTGCTGAGAAAAGAACTGGAGTGAATTTTGAAATTGAACACCCTGTCTCCACAGGGGTTAAATGAGGAATTGGAATTTCTACCTCTCCTGTGACTGCTTGTAAGTTTTGAGACACTCCCTGGTGTTTGCAGCTCAGTCCAAGAATGGGAAACCCTTGAGTAAATTGCCCTGCCATGGCAACACCTGTAAGAAACTCAAAGAAAAAACTTGTACAACAATATAAAAAAACATAGCCTTCAGCTCATCCCATCGAATAGCCAGTGTATAGTCACAAGACAACCTGTTGTAATAATTTCTGCAGACATTGTTACAAGTGAGTATTTAATATTTTAACTTTTTTATAGTAAATACATGCACAGGCCTTGCTTGCAATGTGCACTATAAACTTTTTAGATGTAATACTGTTTTATTGTTTATAAATATGTACAGGCCCTGCCTGCAATGTGCATTTTTAATTATAATAATTTTCATTTGTTCATATATGTATTGTTACAGCCCCTGAAGAAGGTCTAACAGAAAGCCAGAAACAGAAACGCATTGGGCTTGTTCACAGTAAAGTTGTCTACAGCAGCCTGAGACATTTCTCCCTTTTTCCTGTTCATCCCTGGCTCTGGGAACTTCATAGAAGAAGTTCTCCAGGTGAGTGAGACATATATGTAGATGGAAAATGAATCTAATTTCAGATGTGGTTTAGGTTACTCGTAGGGATGGGGAAAGCTTCACTGGGTTCTCATTTTAATGCATATGTATCTGTTTTCACATTTAAACCAACATGCAAACCAAAACTCAGTTATCCTTCAAAATGTGCACTTCTCTGAATTTTGCAGTGGGGTTCTCCAATCAAAAATTGCATTAAAATCCATGTATTAGGTGTAATGAACAAAAAAGTTTTATATGAATTTTCATGCAAACATTTAAAAGAAAACCTCAAAGTCTGAGACAAACCAACTTAACACTGGAAACATTCTCAAAGTTCATGATGAACTGAATTTAAGATTTGACAAGGAAGAAACTGAGATAAACCAAAATTTACAGATTTGTCCATCCGTACTTACTTCTAGTGATTCTCAGACCAAGTGTTTTCAACGTTTTACAGAGAAAATGATATGTTAAAAGTGATCCATAAGCCGCTCACTCCTGTTTCAGAGCATTTCTAACATAGGTTCCCACTGTATGGTTGGTGGGTACCATGTGTTTGGAGTGCCTTGGAGAGCCTCTCCTCTCCGAAGGTTACTACACTTCTTAATATGCTAGTTTTGGTTTTGCAAGTTTATATAGTATGCATTGGCCTTTCCTTACCCGGCTCGCTGGGTGGGGAGAGGTGGTTGCGGGCGAGGATGGGGTGAGGTGACGTTGGGGACGGCTATTTGCTGGCCCAGGGTGGTGCCACCGGAGTTGGGAGGGGTCTTCAGCTATTTAAGTCCCAGGGACCCCTCCTCACCTCCACAGTTTGTTCCGCAGCTCCCTCCCGCCCTCCCCTGTTGTCAGTGTGGGTTCGCTGGTCGTCAATTTTGAGGCCAAGTAGGAATTTTTTGCTCACAATCTGAGTTGGTTGTGAGTTTTTTCGCCTACTTCACACTGCAAAAGCAGGATGGGTGTTAATTAGGTTAATTGGCTACTTGGTCACTATGTTGGGCGGTAGGAGCGGGCATTTTTTATGTTTTTTAATGGTGAGCATTCACTGGCACTGTTAAGTGATTGGTAACGCCTGAGGGCCAACCACTGAGAGCCCTGCGGCATCAGTTGGGGGGATAGGGCTTACCTTTGGGGCCAACCTTTCTCGTCTACTCGGAGCCCTGCGGCACGAGTGGGGACGACACCGGAAGGCCCCCCACCTCATGTTGGGGAAGCTCGGGGGGTGGCAAGAGCGCAGGCGCCACTTCCCGGGCTGTGAATGTCTCGCCCGACCCCTTCAATGGCCTGGCTGGCCATGCTAAAATGCCTGCTTAGGATTACCTCCCCACTTTTGTTTAACTGTAAATAATAAAGTGGCCCTTGTTTATATCCCAAATATTGTGTCGCCTCATTATTTCTCGTCCTTCGCTCCGCAATCTAACATTCAGTTACCCTACCTGCAGTTTGAAGTGGTACAATCCATTAACAGATGCATCATGGGAGACTGCTGCTCATATGTGCTGTCTTTTAGTTGAAAGGTAACAATGAAGTACAGTCCAAAATGCCCATGATACTGTAGAGAACAGGGAAGTACTACTGTCCCTTCCAATAATATTCTACCCTGCCATGTCAGCTAAAGCAACATGCACCATGTCCCCCTAAAAAGGACTCCTGTCTTGTAGCAATTGCTGCTTGGTCTTAAACTGCCTCCGAAACACACACACACACACACACACAGGGATGTAAAGTCCTCTTTTTGCCATTTGTATTTAAAGTCCTGAATTTCTGCAGTGTCCTTGAAATGAAATGATAAATTATTGTGGTGAATTATTGTGTACTGGTTGACAAATGCAGAGAACTAAATTCTGTAGCGGCAACTTCAAAACTGTCTTGCTTCCAGTTTGTTAAGCCAGCATTAGCTTAGCGTTAATTATTTATACATCTTCTTTCTTCAGATCAGCAAGCTCATTAATAACTTAAAATATACATTAAGCATGCAAGCCAAATATGTTATTCAAAACATGAAGCCTTTAAAAACCACATCTATTTAGTCATCCTGAAAAGCATCTTCCACAGTAATTTAGAAATATGTAAAAACAACAACAACAACAACAACAACTTCCTAGGGGAAAGAGCACAAGAAACATACAAATTACTAAGTGATCCCTCACCTGAAATGAACTCATATTTACCAAACGGCAAAAGTGTCCTGATGAATCCTGAAGCTTTCCAGGGGCATTTAGCTGGGTATTCATTTAGAGCCGATCTACACGCTAGGTTTTTAGCATTTTATAAGGGTTATGAAAACTCTTTGGGCCACATGACGCACTCCCTATAACATTGTATACCTGAGGTTTTTAAAAACTCACTTCAGCTATATACAACGGTTTCACTTTTAATAAATCGTTTTAAGTAAAATAATGTGTCCGTCCTTACCGTTTGTGATTCATGGGGGCAGTGCTTCATTTACTGGTGCCCAAATGCTTAGCATACTGACATACTGACTTGCAATGATGGGAGTTGTAGTCCAACACCTTTGGAGGGCACCAGGTTGGGGAAGGGCTGCTCTAAACAAAAAAAGAGAAGTAGGTGGCCCTAAGTTGTTTGTGATCAGTTTTCCACAACCCCACAGTCACCTCTGCATATCATATTCTCCACCCTGTCCTCATGGTTTAACTGCTTTGGGAGAATGAGAATTTCACTTGCACTTTCTGCCTCCTTAGGGAGGATGTGGCATTAAGGCTTGTGAGCCTTAACTCCCAATTTCCTTGCTTTTTGGTGCTTGGTTGGAATCTGTACAGCCTTAACATTGTTTTTGTAAACCGTAGGTTTTTTGTTTAATGAATTTCATGGCTTTGTGTAACGGATGACTGGATATTATACAGTTGACAACCAAGCCAGCATCAGCCAGAATGTTATACCATCTTGACATCCAATATAAAATCAAAGCTAGTGTTATGTGTTGAACTCACTTTTAACATTAATAAATCAACCAAAATGCTTGCATCTCCCTCATTTTTAAAGATGAAGAGATGAAACCTGGCATCATGGTAGCTCTTAAGTAGGGATCCGTTCATGCCTTGATTTTTAGGAATGTTTTAAAGTTCAAACAGAAATCTCTTTGGGGTCCAGGATCTTGAGCAGTACAAATTTAAAAAATGAAATTAAAGATAAAGAGATGAAACTTGGCACCATGGTAGCTCTGAAGTAGGGATTTAGCCATGCCAAGTTGGAAGCAGATCCGTTCATCCCTTGATTTTTAGAAATGTTTAAAACTTCAATTTAATTTTTTAAATTAACTAAAATGCTTACAATTCCATCATTTTTAAAGATAAAGGGATGAAACTTGACAGCATGGTAGCTCTTAAGTAGGAATTGAGCCATGCCAAGTTGGAAGCAGATCTGTTTATGCCTTGAGTTTTAGGAATTTTTTAAACTTCAAACCCAATACTCCTTTTTGGGGTCTAGGGCCTTGAGCAGTACATTAAAAAAAAGAAGAAAGGAAGTAAAGATGAAGAGATGAAACTTGGCACCATGGTACCTCTTAAGTAAGGCTTTAGCTATGCCAAGTTGAAAGCAGATTGGTTCATGCCTTGAATTTTAGAAAAACATTTGAAGTCAAACTTTTTAAAAAATATATCCTAAAAATCAAGGCACGAACCGATCTGCTTCCAACTTGGCATGGCTCAATTCTAGGGTGACCACTAGGGTGTGGCCTAGTGGCTAAAGTGTTGGACTGGGAGCTGGGAGATCTGGGTTCTACTCCCCACTTAGCCATGGAAACCCATTGGGTGTCTTTGGGCCAGTTGCAGACTCTCAGCCCAACCCATCTCACAGGGTTACTATTGTGAGGATAAAATGGAGAGGAGGAGGATTATGTATGCCGCCTTGGGTTTCTTGGCGGAAAAAAGGTGGGATATAAATGCAATAATAAATAATTTTAAAAAACTGTCAGGATTTCCCCAGATTTCTCCTGGTTTTTGTTCTGTCCTCAGTGTCAGGAGGGATTTTATGCAATAGTCTATAATGACCTGGAATTACACACTTTCCCTTTTAAGGCCACCATTAGCATGGCAGGGGGGGATGACATGCTTTCTGGAGGTGTGTCATTCTCTCCCACTGCTCCAATCAAGGCCTTAAAAGGAAAAAACTTGTCATTCCCAGGCATTATAGAAAAGGGCCTGATTGGAGCGGTGGGGTGGGGTGAGAATGACATGCTTTCCCCTCCTCCGCTCCAATTGGGAACTTTAAGGTGGCCCCAGAAAGCCATTTTCCTGCCCCCCACTAGGTGTCCTCTTTTTTGGTTTCCCAAATATGGTCACCCTACTCAGTTCTTGCACAGGCTGCATATCCATCCCTAGATATTTACTCAAAAGTAAGACCCATTGAATTTCCTTGGTTCTTGAAAAGCAACACACTTGCTTTTAGATTTGCCAGTCTCAGCATTCTATGTGTGCTATGAATGCCTGCTCTGTCTGTCCCTATAGTTTCCTGCAAGGTCCAGCCAGGGGAAGCCAGTAAATTAAACCCAGGGGTGGAGGGTGGGATTCCCTCAAGTTCATCTGACAGCAGGTGCTATAGAACATGGACCTTCCAGGAGTGTTGAGGCTGGATTTCTGGCAGACCCAGCCAGGCAACTTTATGGCCTGTTAGTTCCTCCATTTGGTAGCCCACAGAGCACCTGCCTCATAAGGCAAATGGCCACATGAGAACTGTTATTATGGCCTGCTACTTTGTTTGTCTTTAGTAGACTGTGGTCCAGATCTCTTCAGAAGGGGGAATAGTGTTTTGTGGTTGGGGTCAGTCTAAATTATCTCCAGGGGTCCCTTACTCAGTTCCTCTGATAGCAAAGAGATTGAAGATTTTCCCCAACTCTGTTACTCTTGAAGTTACTAGGCCTGTTGAAAATAGATTTTATAACATAAGCATGAAAACAGTGAATACCCCTTTTAACTTGTTAAACCAATGAAAACATGCCACACAAGAAGTCTTAAGATATGAATGGTTTATAAAGAAAAGTAAATGCAAAAGAACATCAGATGCAGAAGTGAAATCTGAAACATTACTATTAGTAGTAGTAGTAGTAGTAGTATCCTGCCTTTTGCCCAATGCTGGGCCTTAGGGCAGCCTTACAAAACTAAAACATATACAGCTAAAACCTATAAATAGGAATATACTAGGCTGACCATATGAAAAGGAGGACAGGCCTCATGTAACTTTAACAGTTGTAGAGAAAAGAGGATTTCAGCCAGTGTCATTTGTATGCAATTTGTTCCTGGTGAAATTCCCTCTTCATCACACCCGTTAAAGTTGCAGGGGCCCTGCCTTCTTTTGTATATGGTCACTCTAGTATAGTGCCTGCAGCTTTAACTGTTGTGATGAAGAGGGAATTTCACCAGGGACTAATTGCATAAAAATGACACTGGCTGAAATTCCCTTTTCTCTACAACTGTTAAAGTTACATGAGCCCTGTCCTCCTTTTCATATGGTCAGCCTAAATATACAAAAGTTAAAAATATAATTAAATACTTTTCTATATTAAAGTATTTTTAACATTTTTAATACATAACAATTTAAAAGTCAAAGGTATAGACAGAGGTCCAGATGATTTGCCAAAGGCCTGCTGGAACAAAAAATGGCTTGTCTGCTTCCAAAAACACATCAAGGAGGGAGCCAGTGTAGACTGCAAGGATTAGAAAGAAAATCCATGTGTACACTATGCAAAATAAACGACACCTCAACTGTTTCTAAACCTTATTAAAAAAAAACAGGGTGACTAGGCCGAAACCAACGTTGTAGGCCCAGAAACACTTTGAAAGGTTTCAACATTGTACTTAAAACTTAAACCGGCCCAAACTAATTAAATGAAGTGTTTGAAGCTTTCAACTTTATAGCAGTATGGACCAAACTCTTAGAAAAGAGGGAAATTAAAAGAAAGGTATAGCTACCTATTCCCAGCAGAGATCTGAAGATCAGGTTACCATGGATCCAGAGGAGCCACACCCTGCTTCACCAGGGAGCAAAAGAGCAAACTGGCCTTATGAAGATAGCCCAAAATACTCTCAGAGCCAAAGGAATGCATGTTCCAGAAGAGAGAAGAGAAACTCTTCTTCTTCTTCACTTAAAAGATCTGTGCTAGAGGCAGCGGCCATTTCACTCACCCACCCCACATTCTAAGGCAGGAGGGAGGGGGGAGAGCGACGCTACTGAACATGTGTCAGTGTCGCGTTATGAGGGAAGATGGCCGCCTCATTGACTTGAATGAGAGGTTAAAATAGTCCTTAAAAGTCAACCAAAGGGAATTTTTAAAAAACGAAAAGCTTTCCACCAACTACAGTCAAGAAGGAAGAAGACCCCACCACTGGATTTATTAATAAGGCTCTAGAAATTATGCAAATTGTGAGCACAAAAAGTCTCAACCCGGAAGTAAATTTACAAAAGCAGGGAGACAGGTTTGTATTCCTTTTCTACCTTAAACTGCTCTCCTTCCCTCAGTCTTTCACCAATCTTCTTGAAATGTTCAGGTAATGTAAAACAAACATTTCTTTCTGGCACATGTAAATTTCAGAAAGGTTGGTGAAACATTTTCGATTTTATGGCTGTTAGAATGACCCCCCCAATTATCACTTTAAGATGGCGGAATGTGTTTTTTACTGACGGCCCTTAACAATGGAGGCACGACTGTGCCTCCATTAATTTAAAATGTTCCAAGGGACTGTATAGATAGGCTCTCAATCTGTTAATAACATAATGGCTACTTGCTACAAGGAAGGTTTCCACTCATGCATGAGTCTTCAGATAAGGCCTTAGAAAATACTCTGCAGTGACATTGGGTGGAACTAGATATTCCAAGAACTACACTCTTTCCCTGCTCCCTATGCAATGCAGTATCATCATGCTGTATGATAGTCCCAGGCTGATCAGGTGTCAAGAGTATTATTATTATTATTATTATTATTATTATTTACACTTATATACCGCCCCATAGCCAAAGCTCTCTGGGCGGTTTACAAAAATTAAAAAGATTGAGCATTAAAAAGACAATATACAAAATTTAAAACCATAAACATAAAACAGCTGTCATTAAAACACTTTAAAACATTTTAACTATTAAGCCTGGCCACAATGGCAGGGTTTGGCACCTGCTGTGGGCCCACACCCCAACAAGGGTCCACTCTTAAGAGCCCCCTGGTCTTGCTCCTCTTCTTCATCATTACAACCTGCTTGTTCACCTGCTTCTCACTCTGGCCCAGACAATGGTCCTGATGAGAAAGAGGAACAGTCGATGTCATGGCCTACTTGCTCTGTCAAGCGAGCAAGCAAGTGGTGGCAATGATGAAAAAGGAACAGGAACAACAGCAGGTAGTGACAATGGCACTGAGTGAGAAGGCCCATTCAGGGTGTCTTGCCCAAGGACCCGCAAAAATCTGGAGCCAGACTTTCTTTTTTTAAAAAAATTGAGAACAATGCATGGAAACTAAGTACCCTACAGCAAGGCATCACAGTTCATGCAAACTTTCACAAGTCCTATGCAGGCATTTGCCGGTGCTCAAGCAGGACTAAAGCGTGTAGGGGACATGGCTGTGCACATAAGCCCCACCCTCAATGTCCCAGTGTGCCAACATGGCTTCTTGACCTTTTCATGGTCAGCACAAAGATCTGCAAAGGGTATCGTAAGCACATTTGGCTGAACGTGCTTACAGAGCCCCCACAGTTGGGACCCCTGAATATCAGTTGGGCATGTAGGGACATTAAGGGCAGGACTTACATCTGAACCCATTCCCCCTAAACAGTTTAATCTGAATGCCTGCACAGGGCTACAGAATAATAGAACAAATGAGAGTCATACCCACACCAGGCAAGTATCAAAGGGGACAGTTCTATTACAGGTCCCTTACAGATACATTCCATATACACATCCTCCATTTCTTGTGCTTTTTTATCATGTCACACCATCATCATTTGGTTTCAAAGGTAGTGGAAGACTATGAAATCATCTGCTTGTCATGATTCATTGCCCTTACCATTTTGGCTTTACAGAAGGCTTGGAGAGTGTAAAGGGAGAATGGATTTTTGTATATGGTGGTGTCTGTCCCCTAACACTTAATAACTAATACGATTTTGAAATAATACAGATAACACAAAAGCTCTTTTTTACTTTTGGATTTTGACAGAAGAGCAGGTTTTCACTTATGAGATTTCTGCTGCTGATAAGCATGATTCTTCTTCTTCTCTGGTAATGGTCTCTTTTTACTTTCTGTTGCTGCCTATATTGACTATATCTATTGAGTTATGGACTGATTCCTTTAAATATTATCTATATTGCAACTGAGTTAGATTTGTTGTAAACTTCCCAAAGAAATTGTTGTAAACCACCCAGAGAGCTTCAGCTATGGGGCAACATAGAAATGAAATAATACGAATACGAATACGAATACTACTATTAATGCTAACAATGACACATTCAACCTATTATTATTGTATTTATTATTTTTTATTGTTATTTCATGCTAAAGAATTACTACCACAGTTAGAATTTATCAGCTCTGTACTAAGCACTGGAGTATATGACCTTAATTTTGTGACCTTGCATCCAATACATACTTTCCTGCTACAAACTCATCTCGCTGCTTTTAAAGATGCTTTTCTTCATTAACATCACAAAAAGTCATTGGAAGCCAAGTGAGACAATATGCAATTTTGTACTGCACTCAAATCCTTTGCTGTGGTGCACTCAGATAACTTCCCATTAAAATTGTATTTTCTCCCCCCCCCCCCTTGTTTTTTGATTGTAGTAAATATTCACGTCGACCTAGTGGGGGCAGAAAGAGATTGCTTGTTTATTTTAGATTGTTCTGAGAAATTATCTGGTTTCAAGTTTGCTGCCTGGCTGTAGCCACTAAGATAATGACATAAAATCTAGTGATAATAAATCTTCTTTAACATATTAGTGTTTTGAAAGAGGTTTTTGTTTTTAGTTTTTAGATCAAATGCATATTAAATCCAAAATGAAACAATTCAACTTCCTGCAAAATGCTAATCGTCAAGTGATAAAATGTGGGTATAGATACTAATGACAGCAAGTTAAAAAAAAAAAAGAGGGAGGGAGGGAGAGAGAGAGGGAGATTTGCTTTAAACTAGGATGGGCCTGAATTACATTGCTATTTAATGTCATCAAGAGATACATTAACCCTTGAATGTTAAAGTGCTTTAAATTATAGGTATCATAACCCTAGGTGAAACATAGGCGGCTGTTGCTGGATTGGTGTGTGTATGTGGGTGAGTGTTGTTTTGTAGTGTCTGCATAGAAAGTTCTTTGGCCATTAGGTAAGAAATATATGATGTGTGTCTATTTGGAGCTGTTGTCCTCCAAGATCTTCCTGCACTGCCTCCCTGAGCATTTGATTTTGCGGTGATACTGATGGGTATTACATGGCAGTATTTCTTTATTTAATACATCTATATTCTGCTTCTAGGGGGGAAAACATATTTTTTACAAGGTGGCTAATAACAATGTGTACTAATAAAAGAAAATGTGGATCTTTCTGTCAGCACCATAGCTCCAAGAATGTGAGTCCTACAGACCTGAAAAGTAGCAAGCATACTAAGGGGACACTAGGGGTTATTTGGTTTTTCAAATACATTACTTAATTTCAAGCCTGTAGTACCATCTTCAATCACTAGATAGCAGAACTCTCTAACCAGCATACGGCTTTGCAGATGATACAGTTTGAAGCCAGACAGAAGTAGTTTGAAGCTTCCCCCTTTCCCTGCTGTGGGGAAGCCATCTCCTCTCCAGGGAAATGGAGTGGACAGATCCCTCCCTCAAGGGGCTATAGGGTGCACGATGGCAGGTGCCATGGCTACACTCGGGGCAAGTACAAGGTGTCCAACCCTGAAAGCTGCATGTGTGTGTTTTGTAGGCTTTGCTGTATACTGTCACGAAGCCAGATCTGTTCATTAGTTTATAATAATACAATAAATACCATAGGTAAAACTAAAATAAATATCTTACAAACATTAAACATTGGTAGCCAGTGATAATATTAAAGTAACAGTCAGTCCAATAAAACTGGAGATCATGAAACAATAAGATTAACTCAAATGAAAGCCTTCAAGTTATGGAAATGCTAGTCATGATATAGTTTCTTGGTGCATGTCAAGGCATCTTAGTTGGCATTTTGTTGCATATAGATCATTTGGGCTTGCAGTGTCCCAGAGCTTGTCCGGGACCTCGACCCTGAACCCTCATTCTAAAAGGATTTCGACCACAACACCTTTTAATAAGGGTTTGTCTAACTTGCACAATTGTTGGAGATGTAATGCACCTAATGCTTCCCTTATTCATATATTTTGACAATGCCCAGTAGTTGCCTCCTTTGGAAGGAGGTTATAATAAGGATAAACTTTGTTCTAAAGCAATCTGTAATATGGAACAATGTGCATGTCCTCCTAAATTACCAACCAGCTTCTTGGAAGTTAACACATATTAAGCACAAATGGATTGTCAGAGCCAATATGACAGCCAAAAGACTTATATTATCATGTTGGAAGGATAAATGCTCACCTCCAATAATGCAATGGACTGAGGACTTAAAAATAACACTATCAATATTTGAACGGGTGTTAAATATACACAACTTGCAAGTGGATAAATATATGGATATTTGGTCTGCTTTTCTTGAAACCTATGTATAAGCCTCCCTCCCCCGCTTTTTTTAATGAACGATACACTTGATGGAAAAAATTGACGATATTCCTATGTATGTAATGGTCTTTTCCTGTTTTTTTCTTTCTTTTTCTCTCAGGATTCTTTTTGTTCTGCTTTGTTATTATTCACAATAAAAAAGGAGAACAAAGATTCAACCTCAGAGGAGTCTCCAGAGTTAGAGATCAAGAAGAGGATTTGGTCATGGAGAGGCATCATGAGGCTTCCACCTTCCCTGGTCCTAGAGGTTGCCTTGCCATCTTTGGACTCTGAGGATTCCCACCATGAAAACATCCACATGCCAAAGCCACTCCCACTATAGGTGGTCATTAAGCCATTATTTACATCAAATATGGCTGAAACGTTGTTAATCCATATCCACATTCCTAAATCAAAGGCAGTATCAGCTAATGGGGATGCTGGAGAAACTCGAGATGGGCTAAAATGAGTTCAGATTTCTAAGTATCTGACCCACAGAATTGGCAGGGAACCAGACTTCCCAGGCTGTGCTGAGTCCACAGTCTTTCCCAAAATTATGCAAATTCATTCGCAGGAAAATAGCCTCATCCTGGAAAATACACATGGGGAAAAGTCAAATAGAATGCGAGACAATACACTAAATGTGATGTACTAACATAAATTATGTAAATTCTTGCAAACTTTCTTACGGAAGTATTCATGTATTTTTCCACATAACGGAAGAAAAAAAATCAAATCTGTCTGTGAACAAATACCAGAACTAATAACACTGCACAATCCATGAAACACACACGGGATGGATTTCCCAAAATCTGGACATCCCTATCAGCTAATAATAATATGATTGCCAATTTATAACAAATGATGATACTTTAATCAAAATAAGGGTATGTAATCAAAGCCCCCTTCCCATAAAAATCGAATAAATCTTAACAGAAAAATAAAATTGGCCTTTATTTTTATTTTTTAAAGAAGGAATATATATATATATATATATATATATGAATGAGTACATATGGAGTCTATGTATATCCACTGTTACAGCAACTCTTGATAAACATTCAAGATGAGCTATCAAACTACAAGATTAGGATGCTTTTAAATGTGGAAACTGAGATCAAAAAGAAAATCCCAGTGTTAAGTACACAAAAGCACTCATATCTGTTCAGAATGCATTACTCAGCCATAGTAAGCTACCCACTTTAGATTTCATGATTACCTAGAAAATGCTTTGCAGCTTTCACTCGACAGATACAGTTTCTAAAATATGCTGTCATTCATGCATTGTGGGAAACAAGCTAGGAAATGCTTAAGAGCCTTACAATAAGTTGGAATGCTTAATGCTCAGAACCATGTCACAACATCAAAAGAAGCAGTGGAGATGAATCAAGAGCATGGCCTGGAGATTTTTATTTTATTTTATGAGTTGTCACCTATTATTAATGAGTCAATAATTCCATACCTGATGTATACAAGAATTCCAGGAAATAATGATAAAATGACTTAAGTAGTTGTCTTTTAAGTCAATAACTGCTAAGCATGGTAAATATTGGGAAAAGGCTTACCATCATCTAAGAAGTGCTTATTTTTGCATGACAAGAAAAAAATACATGATAGGAAAAACTAGTTTGTGATTTTGTACCTCCAGAAGGGCAGAAACAGAATACAAGGGAAAGACAAATGCTTAACAATGAAAAGAAGAACAAGGTAGTATACAATAAAGGTTGGCAACTCCGGTTTTGATGTGGCTGTAAAACCATTCTGGGTTTCAATCAGAACCAGCCAGGAGCTAACCAAGGTGCTGAAGCCATTTTGGAGATCGCTTTGGGTAACTCCTTTAAAGTTCTAGCTGGTTCTGAATGAAATCCAGAATGGATTCATAGCCCCCTGAAATTTTGCCAGTGGGAAATTCAGAAAAGCTGTGTGTGTGTTTGTGTCATGAACCTTGAGATGACTCCCTCCACCAAATCATCTACCCCATTCATTTCATCCTTCTAAGTTTGTTTGGGAGATTTGCCAACTTGGCCTCCCCCATGCCCCAAATTTGGGTGAGACCCTGAAGCAAAATGAAAGGAGATTAGCCTTAGTGGTTATTGTTATGACATTTCCTTTTTGGCCTCACATCACTCTCCTGCATTAGGGATGGGGAAATGTGCCCATTTTGGTTTTGCTCAGTTTCTCATTTTCCGAACTATATGTTCATTTGGCCCCTTTCTTCAACAGAATGCAAATTTGGCAAGTGGTCTTGTGCGTATTTTCCCCTAGGTATTTATAAGAAATTCACTTCACTTCAGATCAAGATTGACCTACTTTGTGCCACCTGGACCAAACACAGACTCAAATGCAATGTGTGGTCAAAGTCTAGATTCTGAGTTTGTGATTCATGGACCTAAAAATGTGGGGGGGAGGCACTCAACAGTACATTTTGGAAATGGGCATGAAAATATTACTTGTAAGCTGCCTTGGAAGGATTTGTACCCAGAAATGCAGCATATATATAATGATAATTAGATATAAAAATTGGGACATAGGTATATGAAGGAATGCTTTTCCTTGTACCAGCCTAACCATGCTTGTATATCTGGGGGTGGAGAAGCCCATCTCATTGTCCACCATAAGGACTAGTATATTGGGTGGCATCTGTGGTGACACACTGACTTTGGAATGCCCTCCCCAAGGGTTATGCCAGCACCCATTTTATTGATATTTCAGTGTCAGGCTGAGGCCCATCCATTTACCCAGGCAATTCTGAGAAATTAGTTGTCATTGGTGATTATTTTATTGGTTTTGTTATGTTTATTCACTGTATTTTGTTGTTGTTTTAACATTATAGCTAACCACCCTTGAAGACCTGGAAATAAACAGAATGAAATAAAATGAATAAACAATATAGATATAAAATAAGGGTAATGTTGTTATTGTTGAAATGAAAGCTAGGTACTTAGCCAAACAAACAGTGGGTGACATAGCTAAAATGTGGTAAACCCTGACCAAATTGGCAATATGACATCCCTATGTGGTGATATTTCCAAAGATGTGGATCCTTGATTAACGTAAAATTATATTGTTTCTGTTCTGAGGAGGGCACCCTTGTAAAAACTAGCAGGAGTGAGTTGCAAACGTCCTGGGGAAGCATTCATTTATAAAGCATTTTAGGTTGCAATCCTATAGCCACTTACCTGGGAGTAAGCCCCATTGAACTCAGTGGATTTATGTCTGAGTAAACAAGTACAGGATTGCACGGTTATGCACTTTTGGCACTGAGCAATCATTGACTAATCAAATCCCATGTCACTTCTGACATTTATGTGGACAAGTAATACCAACCCTCAAGATAAGAGAGAACCAATCAAATCCTTTCCACAGCATTTATACTGGGGAAAGTTTTATTCCCAGAGGACCAACCGAGACCTTTCCTCAGCATTTATTACAAGCTCGGCTTTATTCCCAATCCTAATTTATTTTTGCTTCTAAAGCTGCAGTCGTATACACATTTAGTCCCTTTGAACTCAGTGGGGGTTACTTCTGAGTAGACATGCATAGCATTGTGGCCTAGAAACTCCCAATTCATCTTGGCTAATATGAACATATTCTCTCTCTGTGTGTTTCTTCCTTTATCTTCAAGGTTTGACCCTGGAAGTTCATATTTGGGTTGTGTGACCTTTCAAAGATACATTTATTCCAAGTAGGTCATATTTTTAAGTTCCTCCTCACACATAATCATTTGCAGAGGCAAACGACCCACTTTTATTTCCTTGAATCTCTTTATCTCCTTTCTTTTTCCCCTTCACAAAATGATAGCCTGTTATCCTTAAAAATGTCTTTTTAGGCACTTCCTACTTTCGGATTCCTTAGCAAGCAGAGATGTACCTCAGATACCAAGTTGTTTAACAGCAATTCATAGATTCCTGAATTCCTTCAAAGTAACCAGGTTTGCCTGTCTAATGCAGTTTTTATTATTACTTTTTTGGGGTAAAGGCAACACCGTGCTAAATTGAAAAACTGCTTAGGGTGAGGCAGATACTGCTTAGGGTGAGGCACCCCTCCAGCGCAGCCCTGGCCCACCTGCGGAGAAGCAGAGAGGCGAGAACGCGGGCTGGAGAGGGAGAGAGAGAGCTGCGCATGGGGGCTCCCAGCGTCTCCTCCAGCGCAGCCCCGGCCCACGTGTGGAGAGGCAGAGAGGCGAGAACACAGGCTGGAGAGGGAGAGAGAGAGCTGCGTGTAGGGGTGCGTAGGGGCTCCCTGCGTCTCCTCCAGCGCAGCCCCGGCCCACCTGTGGAGAGGTGGAGAACACTGGTCTAGTCCACCCCTCTGACACGCTTGAGGTGGCTGGGAGTGCAGTTGAATTGAAATGTGTCTGGGAGTGGTAATATCTGTTGTGCAGGGCAAGGGGAGATATGGCGATAGCAGGGCGATGTGCCATAACAGGGGAAGGAGAGATAGATATTTAACACCCATCTTACCTTCCAGTTGCCCTGCTACCCCGGGGATCTTGGAGAACGAACCAGGCCACCCACAGAACCTCTCCTTGCTCCTATGCAATGCCAGGTCGGTTAAAAATAAAACATTCATGACCTCCTTATAGATGAGGAGGCCGACCTGGCATGTTTCACAGAGACCTGGCTGGGAGATGATAGTGGGCCGACATGGGCTCAGGCTCTCCCAGCTGGGTACTGTGTTAGTGAGCAGGTGAGGGAAAGTGGGCAGGGGGGCGGAGTAGCTGTGGTCTACAAAGACAATCTTAACCTGACCAGACTTCCTGTCCGGCAATTGAGGCACATCGAGTGTGTGTACCTGAGTCTGAAGGCCAGGGATAGACTAGGGATTCTGTTAGTGTACCGGCCACCCCGCTGCCTATCAGACTCCCTGGCCGAGCTCACGGAACTGGTCTCGGAGCTGTTGTTGGATTCTCCCAGGCTTTTGGTCCTGGGCGATTTCAACATCCCATTCGAGGCCGGTTTGTCAGGTGCAGCTCGGGAGTTCATGGCATCCATGACAACCATGGGCCTATTCCAATTGGTCTCTGGACCTACACATTCAGCAGGTCACACCCTCGATGCTGTCTTCAGCTCCGAACAGACAGATCTGTGGGCGGAGGTAACAAATACCTCCGCATTGTCATGGACAGACCACATTCTGGTCAGGGTTAGTATCACAGCTACCACCCGCCCCTGCAGGGGTGGCGGACCTATTAAGATGGTCCGCCCTCGAAGGCTGATGGATCCTTTTGGATTCCAGAAGGCCTTGGAGGGATCTATGGCTGGTATCGTCGATGATCCTGTAGAAGCCCTGTTTAACAGTTGGAATCAAGACCTAACTAGGGCTATCGACACGATCACCCCCAAATGTCCTCTCCGACCCGCTCCTAATCGGGCACCTTGGTATACTGAAGATCTCAGGGAGTTGAAGCGGGAAGGACGACGACTGGAGCGATGATGGCGGAAAACTCGACTTGTATCTGACAAGACACGACATAGAGAACATCTTCGTTCCTATGGAGTGGCAATACGTGCAGCGAAGAAAGCTTTGTTCTCTGCACGCATTGTGTCTGCGAATTCGCGTCCAGCAGAACTGTTCAGGGTGGTGAGGGGTCTAACTCAGGCACCTTCCCCCCTGAATCCGATTTTACAGCCTTCAGCAGTTCGCTGTGATGCCTTTAATGACCATTTCATAGATAAAATCTCTCGGATAAAAGCTGACTTAGACGCCATCATTATAGCAGAAGCTGACAATGGAGTGTCCAGTAACTCCACGAGTGGAATTACACTGGATCAGTTTCAGTTGGTGAGTACTGAGGACATGGACAAGCTGCTTGGACAAGTGAGGACGATGACTTGCCCTCTTGATCCCTGTCCTTCTTGGCTTGTTGTCCAGGGAGGAGATGCAGTTTGATCACATCTACAATGTATTATTAATGCATCTCTCAGGGAGGGGAGTTTTCCAACATGTTTAAAAGAAGCAGTAGTACGGCCGCTTCTAAAAAAGCCCTCCCTGGACCCTCTGGACCTAAATAACTACAGGCCAGTATCAAATCCGTTTTTGGGCAAGGTGATTGAGAGGGCAGTTGCCTCCCAACTCCAAGCAGTTTTGGATGATACAGATTTTCTAGACCCATTTCAAACCGGCTTCAGGGCAGGATACACCTTAGTGGTCACCTTAGTGGATGATCTATGCCTGAGTATTGACAGGGGTAGTGTGTCCCTGCTAGTACTCCTGGACCTCTCAGCGGCTTTCGATACCATCGACCATGGTATTCTTCTGGAACGCCTGAGGGGATTGGGAATCGGAGGCACTGTGCTTCAGTGGTTCCGGTCCTATCTCTCGGGCAGGTTCCATATGGTAATGCTTGGGGATAGCTGCTCTTCAAAGAAGGAGCTGCTATGTGGTGTACCACAAGGTGCCATCCTTTCCCCAATGCTGTTTAACATTTATATGAAACTGCTGGGAGAGATCATCCGGAGGCATGGGGCGGGGTGCTATCAGTACGCTGATGACACCCAAATATATTTCTCTGTGCCTTCAACAACATCGTCAGCTAAGGATAGTGTGTCTCCTCTGAATGAATGTTTGGAGGCGGTAATGGGCTGGATGAGGAAAAACAAACTGAAGCTGAATCCAGACAAGATGGAGGTGCTTGCTGTCAAAGGCCGCAACCTGGGTTTGGAGGTGTGTCAACCGGTTCTGGATGGGGTTACACCCCCCCCGAAAGACTGTGTTCGCAGCTTGGGGGTACTCCTGGATCCGTCGCTCCAAATGACAGCCCAGATAGATGCGACGGCCAGGAGTGCCTCCTATCAGCTTCGGTTGATACACCAGCTGCGCCCCTTCCTAGAGTTGGAAGACGTAAAGATGGCATTGCACTCACTGGTAACTTTGAGGCTCGACTTCTGCAATGCGCTGTACATAGGGCTACCTTTGTGCCTAGTCCGGAAACTTCAATTAGTTCAAAATATGGCAGCCAGGTTGGTCACCGGTACACCTAGGGGTGACCACATAACACCAATCTTAAAATCACTCCACTGGCTGCCCATTAGTTTCCGGGCGATGTATAAAGTGTTGGTTATTACCTTTAAAGCCCTACATGGTTTGGGTCCAGGTTACCTGCGGGATCGCCTTCTCCCGTATAATCCGCCCCGCACACTCAGGTCCTCTGGGAAGAATTTACTTCAGTCAGCCAGAACTAGGCTGTCGAGTGTTACCCAGAGGACCTTCTCTTCTGCCGCTCCCAGGCTGTGGAATGGCCTGCCTGAGGAGATTCGACAAATTAGCAGTCTTCTGGAATTTAAGAAAGCCGTGAAGACTGCTCTCTTCCGGCAGGCCTACCCAGTTTAATTTTAAGATGTTTTTAATAATGTATTTGTTTTTATCTGTTTTAATGATTTATTTATTTTATTGTTTTTAAATTTATATTTAGTGTTGTTCCCCGCCTCGATCTAGATGGAGAGGCGGGTTAGAAATGAAATAAATAAATAAAATAAATAAAAAAATCCACTGTTCTCATTAATCCAATGGCTGTTCTCATTCACCACTCTATTTGCCAGTGAGAAATTAGGAAAAGCAGTGTGTGTGTGTGTGTGTGTTTGTGTCATTATTTGAACCTTGAGATGACTCCCTCCACCAAATCATCTACCCCATTCATTTCATCCTTCTAAGTTTGTTTGGGAGATTTGCCAACTTGGCCTCCCCCATGCCCCAAATTTGGGTGAGACCCTGAAGCAAAATGAAAGGAGATTAGCCTTAGTGGTTATTGTTATGACATTTCCTTTTTTGGCCTCACATCACTCTCCTGCATTAGGGATGGGGAAATGTGCCCATTTTGGTTTTGCTCAGTTTCTCATTTTCCGAACTATATGTTCATTTGGCCCCTTTCTTCAACAGAATGCAAATTTGGCAAGTGGTCTTGTGTGTACTTTCCCCTAGGTATTTATAAAATAAATCCACTTCACTTCAGATCAAGATTGACCTACTTTGTGCCACCTGGACCAAACACAGACTCAAATGCAATATGTGGTCAAATTCCAGATCCTGAGTTTGTGATTCATGGACCTAAAAAAGTGGGGGGGGGGGCACTCAACAGTACATTTGGGAAATGGGCATAAAAATATTCATACTTCTGAAGAATGCGCACAAACCACCCCCAATGTCTCAGTGCAAACTCAGCTCTTGAAGCTTTCCAGCCCACTAGAAACTGGCATGAGGACCATCCATGAGTACTCGTTGTCTTCAGAAGTCTTAAGAGATTGAGGGCCACTGTACACCAGGAACTTCCTCTGTATTCCTAAATAAACAAGGATTATTATTCAGCTAATCAGAGGCTTGGAGCCAGGGTAGGCAAGGATGACACAACAGCAAGAAATCAACACTGCTGCTTTAAAGCACTTTAAAGCGTTTTATAACAGTAGTGACAACTGTTTTGGAGTGTGTCCTGGGCCCCAACAGTTGTCACTACTGTTATAAAGTGCTTTAAAGCGCTTTAAAACAGCAGTGTAGATCCTGCCATGGTTAGGCAGTATAGTAGTTTCCACATTGCAGATCTGATTGTTAACAAATGAAGTTGTGGTTCTGTTTCATTCCATATCTGCCTTATGTCTTCATTCCAGTAAGGAATTCCAGTGGGGAGTGGCGAGGTGGGGGAATGATTGATAGATCAGGAAGATTAACTAAGCATTTCTAAATTCTATGCATTTTGACTGCTAAATCAATTTCAACTTTCATTTAAAGATGAATACATTCCCTACACAAGAGTGTATTTCCACATTTGGAAATGAGCATATTTCCACATTTGGGAAATACACATGTGCCAAAGATGTTTCACAGGATGAAACTAGGGTCCACAGGTGTAACTGAATTGTATTATGTTTTCATGAAGCCCCAGATGTTGCTTTTGTGCTCAGCATGCACTTTGTCATTTTATGTTGATGCCCTATATTGGATGCTCAATCAGAGGCCAGCATTACATCTCTCACCTGCCCCAATGCTGAACTGCATACGACATTCTTAGACTATGATGCAAGCCTGAAGGGAGTTGAGGTGAACAGTTCAGTGGAGAAAATGAAAAGAAGTCAGTTAACACACAGTGCCTCACTCTGACTTCAATACCGTAGAAACAAAGGTAACAAAAAAGCCAAAGGCAACACCTCTGACTCTGTAGTGTGTGAATCTCCAAGTGTTTGCTCCAGTTCATTCCTCTAGATATCTCAGTTAGCCATCTCCTGCTAGGTTCTGTAGCAAGCTCCTCTTTTCTCCACATCCGAGAAGTTTGGTTCCAGGATCTCAACAAATTGCTCCCTCATTTTCTGCTCACACAGAGCTAAGAACTCCCATGAATCTCTCCTTCTATTAGCAGTGGAATACCTTACTCATTTAACTGTGTTCTTTCTTTAATAGCATAGGGAATCCCATCTGTTCTCTGCTCCTTTTGAGAGGGAGGCAAAAGAAGTATGTGCATGAAAGGGTATTGGGAAGGAGAATTTCCTTCCAACACCTGTTCTCAGGGCCGGCGTCAAGGGTAGGCATGGTTGGACACCTGTGAGGGCACACAGCACAACAGGGGTCCACTGACAAGACACACACCCCAGAGTTGCTCCTCCTCTTTTTCACTACCACCTGCATCTTCAGCTGCCTCTTGCTTGGACCAAACAACAATTGTGGTGAGAAGGAGGAACAGTAGATGCCACTGCCTACTTGCTCACTGGCTTTGTACTGGTCAAGCAAACAAGTGGTTGCACTGATGAGGAAGATAATGAGGTGGAAGAGCAGCTGGTGACCATAAGAGAAGGGCCCAATGAGGGTATCTTGCCTAAGGGGCCTGAAAAACCTGGAGCTGGCTCTGCCTGTTCCTGTTGCAAATGTATTTCCCCCCCTAAAGCTATCAAGTTTCCTGGTGGGAAATGTGGCCCTGTTCAATGCTATATTAAATGAATTCAAGTGAAATGTTAGAGCAGGCTCAGCCTACAGAATTTGTGACCCTGCTTTACATTATACCCTGCTTGACCTCCCTCCCCTCACACATACACATACATTACATTCCCAGCAGGCACAAAAATGGGGACTTGATAGTCTGTACTTGGTTTGATGGATCACAAATTGTATAAGTGAAAAACATTTTAATGGATGTTTTGTTTTCCTGGTTTCATGGGGATATTGTCTGAAGTGTTGCTCCTGTCACTAAGAAGGGGATGAGCTAAAATTTTTATACATTTTCCTACATGTGTCACTTGGTTTTTGGAGAACTGAAGCTGCAATTACAGGAACCCATCATTCATCTATTCTAATTGTCTCTGGACAGTGAGAACTTGTAAATGCTTTCACTCTTCACTCCATGTGTTCTTACCACCTACAGAAAATTGCACAGATTACTACCAAGTGTGCTTCTGAAAGACTTGCCCTTTCTGTCTTTTAGATTGGGGTTGATATGATCTCTTATATAATTTTACAGAGCGTGTCTTTGGACTTTCAAAAAGGGATTGGGCTCAGCCAGCACTGGGAAATTGCAGGATTTTTATCTCTCTTCTTCACCCAGAAAGTGATTGCATAATTAATAATGCCCTGCGTGTAGGCTTTCAAAGGTCCCATGGGAAGCAGGAAACTGGAATAGAGGGAGCGTGCACTGATCCAGCAGGAGTCTTCTTCTTATGTTTTTTGTATGTTGAAGGATTACTGAAGCTTAATAACCACATTTGTTTTTCATGAAGATCTCCTGAAACGAGTTATGTGACCAGCTATACTTTTAGCAATCTTTAGCTCCCCCCTCCCCCATAACCAACACACTTTGAATTGTAGTTCATCTGTTATTATCTTGCGGTTGGCATGGTGGAGGGAAGGATACATTTTATCCCAAATGGCTGAGATTGGAGACGTGTGGGGGGGGAGTGGGGGGAAGATAGGTTGCAAAAAATATCTGAGGATAAATTGTTGATCATGCTTAAGGATATTTATAGAAACTTATCTACGTACCATTGTCCAGATGTAATTGTATAATTTGCTGGAGCCAGTCAAAAGCAGTGTTAGAGCAAAATGAGCAAGAAGCTGCTAGCCCATTTCTCATCTAGAACATTGTGTGTGTGTGGTTGGTGTGTGTGTGTGTGTGTGTGTGTTTAGGCAGATAAATGAAGACTTGTGGTCTAAGAAACAGAGAGATCTATGTTTCCTTATTTGACATGCTCTCTCAAGAACTACTAGTCCCAGATTTCCTTGTGCATGGGCAGGAAGGAGGAATAGCTGGCGGGAGTGACTTAGCACTGTATAAAGTAGGGACATTAATCCCAGGAAATGTGGGATCCAGTGCTGCTGGTAGGATTTACAGGCTCAAGATATATGCGAGTAGGGTTGTCACAAGCATCCGACTGGGTCCGTGAGGGCAGCGGACACTTGTGTGTCTGGCCATTACAGACCCAGTTGGATGTGTGCAGCACGAGCACAGACACCCATGCAGGCACTTGTGAGCCGCCTGCAAGCATTTGCCAACTGCCTGCCCTGGCTTCCCTTTCCCCCACTGTGTTAAAGGTGGCTGCCATTAACATAGTGGGGGGATGTGTGTGATTCCCGGAGCTCCATTAGTGGCTGCCATTAGCATGGAAGGGGGAAATGCATAATTTCTGGAGCCTCTGGAAATTTCACATTCCTGGAGCCTTCAGGAATTGCACATTCTCCCCCTGGACCAATGGGAATGTTAAAGGCCTTATTAACACAAGGGTAAAGGTTTACCCTTGAGGTAATAGGGCCTTTAAGGCCCTCATTGACCCAGGGGGGAATGCATGATTTCTGAAGGCTACAGAAATTGCACACTTTCCCCTATTGCATTAATGGCACCTACCATTAATGCAGGGGTGGGGGGAAGGGAAGCCAGGGCAGATGGTTGATGAGCACTCATGAGCCTTGCAAGCTCTCGGCAGAGGCTCGCATGGCCTAAGCATCTGCAGAATGAGTAGTCATGAATTTTGCCTATCCCTATTAATGCAAGTAATATGTGGTTATAAATATTACCCTGGGAATGAAAAGAGCCTAAGGGTGCGATCCTATGCATGTTTAGACAGAACAAATCCTACAGCTCCCAGCATGTTCAGCCAAGAATACAAAAGTCAACAGGCTTTGTCGCAGTCTTTTTTTTAAGCTGGATGTTATGTAAAACAAAAATAGCAAAGTGGGGGGGATGCTTAAGTGCATGATCGACAATCCAGTGTGGGCTATGATGTAAGTTCAGAAATGTAGGAAATATATTTTCAGAATTAAAATAGAAACCCTGCTTTCAAGACTCATAAGATTGTATGTATGGCATGGGATTGTGGTATGTGAGTGTTACCAGTTTGTTTTGCCCCCCCCCCCATGATGCTCAAAATATTATTTGTGTATTATGTATATTTCATTTCTTGTCTTTAATCACTTCTTCAGGTTCTTCCAGATGTATAAATAGCTGAGGAAATTACATCTTCTTCTCCTTCTCTTTCCCTTTCTTGAGGATATTTGGGGGGGGGGGGTTGCTTTGTTTTTAGATTGTTAGCCAGCAGGCAGGTTTCTTTTCAATTTACCTATTGTTCAGCCCCTAGTATCTGAGGTGCTCTATTGGGGAGGCATTATTGAACTGAATGCTGTTACAATTGTTACATCGGCATGTTTAGCGTCATGGGAGAAAGGTCTGTCCTAGACAAGAAGTGGGATTCCAAAAACTAAGCCATTGCAAACCAGTTGTCATAGATTCCTGTTATGCGACAATTTAATATTACACCAAGAAAAATAGAGCAGATTTAAGAGCTCTTGCAAGGACAAAATTGGAGGAAAGCAGTTCACTGATATGCACTGCTAGTAACAGGTGCTGTTGGCACATTAAGCAGTCCATTAATTGACACATGATATGATGAAATTTTCTCAATAAATGGACCACCTTTTACAACAACCCCTTCCAATAATCAGAGATTAAGGGATTAAAGGGATTAGAGAGAGAAGTCTATTCTTTAGTGTAATTGGGAGCTGTCTGGGCAGTCATGGTTTTGTGATGAGGTCGGTTGTATAGCAGGGCAAGCAAAGAGAATTCACTCATGATGAGGACCTTACACAATGGGAATAGAGGAGAAATTCAATGATAGAAAGTTAATGAAGGTCTGCTTAGTGTTTGTTTATGGGACTGCATGAAAAAAGGACATGCTTTGTGTTAGAATCCAGAAATACTTAGATACAGATACCAAAATGCAAAATAGAAACATACAAGAAATTATGGATTGCTTCACATAGTACCTGGCAGCAAACACATTTCCCATCTCATGTATACACCATGGGAACCAATCCAGGCTACCTGGTATGTACACCTGCTTGATACCCATGGCTTAATTTTATTTACTGATTGCTTGTTTTGGTTCTTTGTCTTTTTGTCTCAGCTGCTGCTTTTAGCTTGTTGTATATCTGTTTTCATGATTGGGCATTAAACAAATACATTTGTGGCATGCCATGCACATGCTTAGTTTTCGGGTGTAAAACATTTTTCATGTGCACATTTACAATACAATGTATAAAGCAACCCAAAACCTTTCAAATGGCCTTACCCCCCTCTAAAATACATGGAAGCGTAAAGCAAGAAATGAAAATGACACAATTGAAACATCCATGCACCTTTCATAATTGATGCAGTACATGCCTTTACAGTACACAGGCACACATGCCTCTGCTGAGTGCAAAATATGAGAAGAAAATGAAATCATATGTATTTTGACCATATCGTGTTCTGAATTGAAGCAGTGTATTGAGGTTTACTTTAGTTTTCTTCTTTGAATCAGTTAGACTGTTACTTTTGAGGATGACGGTCTGCATCTACTCTGTTCATGATGGCTCCCTTCTTTTGATGAACAGGTTAAAGAAATCAGTCACCATAAGATTCCCTCCGCCTTGGTGGCTCTGATTTTGGTGGGGCTATGAATCCATTCTGGGTTTCAGTCAGAACCAATCAGAACTCCAAAGGAGTTATCCAAGGTGCTGAACCATGTTGACAAAATAGGATCTGTACCTTGGATAGCTCCTTTAGAGTTCTGGCTAGTTCAGAGTTAAAGGAGAGAAACAGGTATTGTGGATGCAAAGACAGATTTATTAACAAGAAGCCCAATGTGTTTTGACCTGCCCTTTATTTTGAGGCCTTTTTTCAGGGTGTAGACAAAAGTGTCTGCAGAGTTTCTCACAGCAACAAGATTGTCTCCTGTTTGCCATTCTATTGTATTAATCTCCTGGCGGCTATATTAATTTACTGTCTTAATACAGGGGACAATATTTTTGGCTCAAAATAAGGGACAGGCTGAAACACATCAGGCTTCTTGTTAATAAACCTATTTTTGCATCCTGGGAACCTGTTTCTCTCCTTTATGACATACTTTGGATGTTCACCTCCACCTGCTTTTTCAGTTCTGACCGAAACCCAGAATGAATTCACCACCCCACCAAACTCGGAACCACCAACCTCTACTGCCTCACACACAAATGCTTTTGGCACAGGCAGTCAAAATAGTGGCTTCTGCTTATGTCAAACAATTCTAATGGCAAGAGAAACAGTTACGCAAACCCCTGTTACCACCATATGGTCATGCAGGAATAGAGACCGTAGTTATCTGGAGAGAGCAACTGTGCTGAGCCCTAGATCCACTGGAGAGGGGAGGGTAAATTGCAACAGGGTCACTGTGTCCCCCTCATCCCCAAATCATCTGCAATGTACAAAGAGCTCTTTGGTGATACAACTTCTTGCCTACCTAAAAAGGTTGAAGGTAATGTCAGTCTCTGTTGAATTGTCTCCAACTTTCTGAAGCACCCTGTGTCCTCTATACAGACATACAGACAATTTGAAGGTAAATTGCTTTCTTACATGGTAGTTCACTTTGTGGTGTGCCTCAGAAGATTGAGCATCTTCTGCTATCGGTACTGTTTTCAGGTGCCCAGTGCAAAATGGGAGAGTTCATTCTGCTAAAGGCGGGCATGGAAGCAATGCACAAACTGGACATGCTTCACAACATGAGAACAGAAATCAAAACTGCTTGTCATTGGCAAGAGGAGATATTGGCAGGATCTGCACTACTGCTTTATAACAGTTATAACAGTATTGAATGACAACTGTTGGGGCCCATGACACATTCCATATACCATTTTCAAACCGGTTTCAAAGTGCTTTATCCTGCTTGGTTGGGGTGACCATATGAAAAGGAGGACAGGGTTCCTGTATCTTTAACAGTTGTATAGGAAAGGGAATTTCAGCAGGTGACATTTGTATGCATGCAGCACCTGGTGAAATCCCCTCTTCATCACGACAGTTAAAGCTGCAAGAGCCCTGTCCTTTTTTGTATCTGGTCACTCTAGTATAGCACCTGCAGCTTTAACTGTTGTGATGAAGATGGAATTTTACCAGGTGCTGCATGCATACAAATGACACCTGCTGAACTTCCCCTTTCGAAATAACGGTTAAAGATAAAGGAGCCCTGCCCTCCTTTTCATATGGTCACCCTATGCTTGGTGTAGATCTGGCCATTGTTGGGCTCCCAGGCTGGAGCCAGCCTTGATCATGTGCCATCACATAGGCTTTTACATTTTGGCTGAAATGGATCTCACAGCAGAGCTTTCTCCCAGCGCAGCAAGCTGTATACGAAGCTGTACATTCTCAGGGAACACACACATACACAAAAGCGAGCAAAATAATATTGTCTCCTCTTGAGCAATCTGCCTCTTCTGGAGTGCAGTGAGTTTCTTGGCTCTTTCATAGGAAGGTGCACTTAAGTACTCCTTACAGAGCTGTACTTAAAGGATTAATTTATCTTAATGTTTGATCCTCTTGCTCCAACCTTCTCTGCACTCTTTCTGTAGTGTTCCTTCTTATGCTCTGCCTGCTGTACTTTGCCTCTCTGTGGGTCATCTAGGGCTCTGGCTCATTTCCCCCTTTCTTGATGTAGCTCAGAGACATATTTAATCCTTTGAAATCATACTCAAGTTGTTAATAGACTCTGTTCTTTTGATTCTGCTCTTTCTTCCATGCTGGACAGAGTGGACTTGCTGGGGGATCCATCAAACCTTCTCTCATTTATTTGACAGGATGCCGCCACCTCTGAACTAGCACATCCAAACAAAACTTACATTTTAAACTTGATGCAACTTTGAAGCATCTACTATTTAGTGCTCTGAGTTACATTACCACTAAATTAACACAGGAAGCATCACAAAATGCGCACACACACACACATACACACACACACACACAAAATCCCTTGTAAGTTTACTGAATTTGTTAATGACAGGCTATTTTTCAGAAAATAATAGAGTTTACCCTAAGAGTAGCAACAGAAACTTCAGATTAAAGAATGCATTATTTAAAAAGAAAATTCCAGTATGCAGATATTTTAATAGACAACTCCCCATAAATCACACACACACACACACACACACACACACACAAACATGCATACTTCATCTTGCATTAACAACTAAGAGAAGATTTTACTTGCCTTGCAATTGGAATTTGTACTTCCACTCAGTAACCAGACTCTTTTTGGGAGAAGGTTCTGTATATAATTTCTCAAATCTTCAAGAGACCTTTGATATTTGACCCTCTGGCCATATTCCTTGGATGCTTAAATCAAGATGTCTAAGAAAGAAATCAAGAGTTCAAGTGGGGCATGTTGGTGGCTGCTAATATTTTGGTGGCAAAATGGTGTAACTCTAAGGCCCCTACCCTCAAGGAATAGTTAATTAAATTATTCCAGAGATGATAAAATTGACTCAATATGTTCATATCAGAGAGGGGGGAAATGTAACTTTTTGTATTACATGAAGCAAAGGAATAGGATGCATAGCACAAAAAAACCCACCATCCAATTATCTGAGATTAGATGGAAACATATACATGATCTGAAGAGAAACTAAAATATGCTAAAGAAAATGGAATGGGACCAGGGGAATTTGTCCATCTCTAGGTAAGGTATGATGATAATAATGTTTATTTAGGATAACTCCTGCCCCAACATACACAGAGACTTTATATAGCATTTTACACAGTTACATAAAAAGATCTAACATGACAATATAAAATGAAGTAAAGATCTGTGTGATTTATATTTATGTTGTATTATAAAACAAATTATTTATATCATGTATTATGGCAGTGACATGGTTGCCACCACAGCAATGTGGTTGCCAATGTGTTGTCAGACTGCTCTGTGACAAAATCTCTGTGCAAATGCTCAAACATATCTCAGGAGTTCACTCTCCATGCTAGTACCAGTAGCCCCAAGGTAGCTGTGTTGTGGACATGGGACATTTTCAAACAATGCCTCCAGTTGATGTAGTGACCCCATTATTTACATTAGGTAGAATTCTTGCTGTTTGGAATCACTTTTCAGTGGCTCTGCCAGCCGCATTGCTGAGGTACATGAAGGATATATTAGCCACCATCATTTTGGATCATTTCACCAAAGCTAATCTTCAAGACCATTATATAATTGACAAATCCCATTCCCAGGATAAATATGGAGGCAGATTCTCTGCCAGCGCAAATGGTCAATCAAACTCCCTTTGTTAAAAAAAAAAAAAAATCTTAAAATAACAGCCCATTTGTAATTCCCCTCTCACATGCATGCTATTATTGTGGATTACAATTATTTATATTCTCCCAGTAAAGCCTTATAAAATGAAATGCTAATTTCTATAATTAAGCATTTATTGTCAGAGAAATGCACTATAGTTGCACAGATAACACTGTTCGGTCCCAGTTTCCATGTTCTAGAATACTAAAAATAATTAATGAGATGTCTGACTTCTGTTGTGTCACAGTGGCAACGCATTCAACTTCAAAGGTGCCTGCAAAGCCAGACCTGACAACAGTGCTAGCTAACATGTACTGCCAATGACTGTGGAGCTGTATTATTGATGCAGAGCATTACTCATTTATCTCTTGCCTATAGAAAGGAGGGGGTCTTATCAAGTATGATTTCTAGCTTCTGCAAATTGTGTGCGGATTGGAAAATAACATACAGCCTTGCAGGTTTCCAGACATGCATGGACTTCAAAGCTGACATTCAGCAGTTGGTATTAACAGCATCAATCAGGACCCCGTTTTACAATCTGATCTGCTTTATTGGAGGAGAATAATAATTATAGCATTGGTCACTGTGACCTGATGGATTTAACACAGTTTTTTAAAAAGTCTCATCACCATTTAGCCATGAATTGGAGAAAAATAGCCTACCTCACCATTGTAAAAGACAAAAACAAAACAACAAGAAAAGTACCTTAAAGGCATTCTGGATGCAGGATATCTGCCAATGGGGATATCAAAAAGGCTTACTTCACAATATGAAAATGAATGCTTCAACCCCACCCCACCCCCAACCCAGTATTATGAGAATGTCATCATGCTGGAAAAGTTTTGAAAACGCAAGCCTGAGTTTCCCTGCTCAGTGTTTAATGCTGATGTTAATGGAGTGAGTTAAAGTGTGGACTCCCAATGTCCCTTTAATTATCCTCCTGGGTATGCAGAAAGTGGTTCTGAATAAAACATTTGGAAATTATCCCCTGAAGACTTTATTGGAACATTCTAGGACAATTCTGCCTGAAGCAGCTCTGCTTCAATCATATTAAGCCAGTGCTTTTTTAAAAAAAATCTTCACTGGTTGCCAGTCCACTTCAGGAGCCAATTCAAAGTGCTGGTTGTGACCTAGGCCTCCTCCACACGAGACGTTTAATGAGCCTTGAAGGCTCATTAAAAAATTTACCTCCACAAGCACGGAGCGCAAAACGGGCGTACAGGCGCGTTATCTCCCCGATAATGCGCATTTTCGAACGCGCGTTAAATAGCGACTTTTATTTTGCTCCGGCCGTTAAAGCGCATTTTCGCGGTGTGAACAAGCGATTACGCGCATTAACTGCTTGTAAAGCGCTTTTTGGACATGAATTAATGCGCTTCGCCGCCTCTCGCCGCCTCCGGTGCAGAGGGATTAGGAGTAAAAGCGCCTCCGTGATAATGCGCATAATCGCGGAACCGGGCGCAAAAGCGCATCCTTGTGGAGGGGGCCCTAGAAAGCCCTGACCTGCTTGGATCAGGTTACCTGAAGGATTGCCTCCTTCCAGAATTAGCTACCTGGACCCTACAGCCATTTTAGAATGTCCCAGTTAAGTTGGTGGCTACCAGGGAAAGGGCCTCTTTAGTAGTGGCACTACAATTGTGGACTGCTCTTCCCAAGAGGCTTACCTGGTGATTGTGTTGTGGTCTTTCAGGTATTAGGTGAAGACTGTTACTCTCCCAGACATTTTAAGAGATTTTAAATGCCATTTGAAGAGTTTTTAAAGTCCTTTCAAGTGTTTGATTTCCCTTTTTGGATATTATTTTATTGTTGCTGTTTTTATTTATTTTATTTTGATTGGGGGTGTCTAAATCTATTTTATGTTTATGTTTTAGTGTTCTTAATGTTTTGTAAACTGCCTGGAGGGGTTTGTTGAATGGTCAGCATATATGTTGAAATACATACACACTTAAAAACATGTAGTATAGTATATTCTATTATAGACAATAAAACATTAGCAAATCTTATATATATATACTTAGAAGTTGGGAGTTGGTCATCTCTTTTTGACTGCCTTCTCATTGATCGATTCTCATGAAACACACTTCAGTGGGAAGCTCTTTAAAGGAATTATTGGAAGATTATCATAATACAGGTTTCATTGGAAAGCTCTTAACATGGAAATTCCACAAATAACAACGGTTTTCATTATAATTCAAAGTCAGGAGTTTATTTATGTCCATAAAGCTTTTTTGTTTTTATTTTATTTTAAAGAATTTGGCTATCTTGTATAAAATTTTGTTTTTAATATCAAAAAGTCAGTATAATTAAACACACAATGCAAATCGGAGCAAAATCAAATACGAACACAAAAACATCTCTGTGCAACTTTATAAGCACAGGTTCAGGCCAAAATACAATGATATGCCAGTCACATACAGCCTGTAGTCAAATCATGAAAGGATTACGAGATACCTACAGTTAAAAGTAACCCAATCTTCCTTAAGTTATTGCTCAGTATAGAAGTCGTTAGCTGTTAAATTTAACAAAATAATATTTATATATTCCAAACATTACTACTGTGCCTAGATGTCAAAGGCTTTACCAGTAATGTAACCAGCAGGCAAACTGTGAGTCTAAGCAGGCCTCATGCTGCTGTGCTAATTCTGCTTCCACCTCAACGTTCAGAGTTCCACCTTCCTGGCTGGACACTCTGATCCTGCTCTTTAAAGATATCTTGCCTCTTTAAGAGCAACCTTTGTCCCTTTTCTGGGACCCAAGCTTCCACCTTTTCTCATTTCCCCTTTCCAGTAGCGTGGGGGGTTCGAGCTGTAGGCGGGTGTGAAAAGGAATCTCCCACAATCCAAGTTTTAAATCAAAACTCTTTACTATTCTTGGCATAGTAAGGCACGCATTGCTTAAGATAGTTACACGCATAGAACTGAAGTTACAAAGGCAAGAAAACAAACAGGCAGGAATAAAAACGCAAGTTCATCTCTTCTAACTACTCTTGATACTCACTCCTAAAGTGTCCTCGGGAATGGTTCTCCCTCCCATTCCTCATGAAGGCAATCTCCCCTCTCTCTCCTTCTCACTTCCCCCTGGCCACACCTTGACCCAAAGTTTTTGACTCATCACCACCATTCCCCCGCTTCGCCCCTCCTTTTCTCAATCACCCTGGCTAGCTCTTTGTTAGAGTGATTGGCCATCCTTTTGTGTTTTTGTTCTCCACTTGTCCTGAGTTGGGGAATGATCAGAAAGCCATTACCGGAGCATTAGAGAAATTACCATTTTAGCCCTGGGGTGATTCACTCCTATTATTATTTCCTAATCACTCTACTTCACAACTGTTAACTCTTTACATACAGTGAAACCTTCACAATTTCCACCCACTTCTTTTCCTGTGGAACAATTTATTTGTACAGAAACGAATTGTGCAATGTCTCTCAAGATTTACTTTCTGGAAAGAGCATCAGCGATGACATTCTCTCTCCCTGGTACATGTTCAATATTCATCTGGAATTCTTGTAGCTTCCATGACCATCTTTGAAGCTTTGAATTTGTATTTTGCATGGTTTGAATCCATTGCAAGGCTTGGTGATCCGTCCATGAGGTAAATGTTTGTCCAAACACATAGGGCTTGAGTTTGTCCAGCGCCCACACTATAGCCAAACATTCTGTTTGGATAGTGGACAAGTTCCTTTCTCATGGCAGAAGTTTTCTACTCAAGTAGGCAATAGGATGTTTCACAGAGTCATGATCTTGTAAAAGAAATGCTCCTATGCCTGTTCCAGAGGCATCAGTGGCCACAATGAATGTCTTTTCAGGTCCTGAACTTAAAATGTCCTTCAGTCTTTCAAAAGCATCTTGACATTCTTTAGTCCATACAACTTTATCAGGTTTACATTTTTGAGTTAAATCAGTCAAAGGTACAGCAATTTCACTATAATGGGGGACAAACCTCCTGTAATACCCAGCTAATCCCAAGAATGACCTAACCTGTTTTTTTGTGGTGGGTATGTTCCAGTCCTTAATGGCTTCAACCTTGTCCCACAAAGGTGTAATGTGGCCATTTTCCACTTTGTGTCCCAAGTAAACTACTTCAAGTTTTCCAAACTGGCATTTACTCAGTTTTACAGTCAGATCAGCTTCACGCAAAGCTTGGAATACTGTTCTCAGGTGTACCAAGTGACTTTCCACATTTTCACTAAATATTGTGATGTCATCGATAAAAGATAAAGCAAAGGCATTAAATCCCTTCAATAATCGATTAATTAACCTTTGGAAGGAGGCAGGACTATTCCACAATCCAAAAGGCAACACATTGTACTCGAACAACCCTTCTGGAGTTACAAAAGCTGTTTTGGGCTTAGCAGCTTCATCCAGACTCATTTGCCAAAACCCCTTGCACAAATCAATGGTAGAAATGATTTTTGCAGCTCCCAACTGATCTGAAAGGGTGTCAAGATGGAGGTGCTTGCTATCAAAGGCTGCAACCTGGGTTTGGAGGTGTGTCAACCAGTTCTGGATGGGGTTACACTCCCCCTGAAAGACTGTGTTCGCAGCTTGGGGGTGCTCCTGGATCCGTCGCTCCAAATGACAGCCCAGATAGATGCGACGGCCAGGAGTGCCTACTATCAGCTTCGGCTGATACGCCAGCTGCGCCTCTTCCTAGAGTTAGAAGACCTAAAGATGGTAGTGCATGCACTGGTAACTTCAAGGCTCGACTTCTGCAATGCACTGTACATAGGGCTACCTCTGTGCCTAGTCCGGAAACTTCAACTAGTTCAAAATATGGCAGCCAGGTTGGTCACCGGTACACCTAGGGGTGACCATATTACACCAGCTTTAAAATCACTCCACTGGCTGCCAATTAGTTTCCGGGCAAAGTATAAAGTGTTGGTTATTACCTTTAAAGCCCTACATGGTTTGGGTCACCTTCTCCCATACAATCTGCCCCACACGCTCAGGTCCTCTGGGAAGAACTTACTGCAGTCGGCCAAGACTAGGCTGACAGTCATTACCCAGAGGACCTTCTCTTCTGCCGCTCCCAGACTGTGGAATGACCTGCTGGAGGAGACTTGTCAACAGTCTTTTAGAATTTAAGAAAGCCATAAAAACTGTTCTCTTCCGGTGGGCATATCCAGTGGAATTTTAGAATGTTTTAAGGATGTTTTTAGGATGTTTTAGGATGTTTTAATGCAGTTTTAATCATATGTGTCATGTTTTAATCAGTTTTATGTATTTTATCATTGTTGTTCCCTGCCTCGATCCAGATGGAGAGGCGGGTAAGAAATAAATTATTATTATTATTATTATTATTATTATTACGCTCCTGCATTTGCAAGCTGCACCTGTTGCTACACCTGCCTTGGCAAGCCTGCATTTGCAGGCATCCCATCAGCCTTTTGACGACAGCGTTGCTCTGGCTTGCCTTGCATTGGTCAGTATCTCAAACCAGCCCAGGCCTGTGCCTGTCGGCATGCGTCCTGCAACCAATATTGACAGGTTTGATATTGGCAACCATGTCAAGGTTTGCAAACACTGCAATGTCTTGCTTTTTCGTCATCTCTTTCCTGCCATTATGGAAAGGTTTCACTACCACCACTCACGGTTCTGAACTTCATCTGCAACATTGTCAATGAAGGCTCTGCTCTTGGCAAGCAATTCCTGAAGGATATTTGCAAGTAGAATAGTACCCTAGGCTCTGCTTCTTTCTATGCACAACTCAAGATGGCACAGTTGCAAGCTCCTGGTTCATTTGTGTCCAAGGTCAAGGCTCAGTTAACCATCTGATGAGCATTTTACAGTCAGATGACCAGCAGTACATTCTTGACATTGACGAGGCTGCTACGACTCATGTCAAGTGAGCAGAGAACAGCACACTGGACCACACCTTGCTGGAGTCACTCAGTACACTGCTACTTAATGTTAACCCATACGCCAAGGAGTACTGGTGTGTCAGTGAAATCCTTGAGCATGAGAATGCTGTCACACTCGCTGCTGGACATGCACCCATGGAGGTATCACAGTGCTTCCATCACAACCACAGAATATTGAACACTAAGGCTCACTCTGAATGCTCTCATGTTCCCCAAGTCTCTGAAATTGCAGCTGTGTTTATTACCTCAGATGGCTTTCCCCCGGCTGATCATTGTTGGATAGTATAATAATAATAATAATTATTATTATTATTATTATTTATTTGTTTATTTATTTCCCGCCACTCCCTCTGGATCTAGGTGGGGAACAACAATAAATATAAATACAAAGACCATAAAATAGATAAAACATTAAAAACAAATAAAACTAATAAATTATTAAAAACATCTTAAATGATGGACAGTGCCACAAGATCTCCTACATGGAGAGTCATGGTGACCCTTTGTTTTACCCTTCGCTGCACTTTCAAGATGAGGCTGGATGGGGTCCTGGCAAGGTGCATGTTGCAGTCAGGCAAACCAAGTTGGCATCTAATTGTCTACTCCCTGTCTTCTGCCATGGACAACTCTACATTGACACGAGTCATGTGTGCTCATTGGCAAACCTCAAGATTCAAGTCATTGATAGGGCAGAACAAGGAAGTTACAGTGGCCATCCTGGAGTTTACACCAAGCACATTGTATTTAAGGAAGTTTTGTAAAGATAAAAGATGTAACACTTTGAATGTTTCAATAAATACAGTTGGTTAAGTTAAGGCTTTCATTAGATTTGATTGTTTTCTATGAACTGTGTTTGTGGGTAACCATCTTGTCCCCACAAATTAAAAGATGCTTTCCCAAAGGACCTGGCTTCATATGGGTTGGGATAGCCCTTAGTTTGATGCAGAAAAGCCTTCGAGAAAACTGACACAGCTGTCAGAGCTGAAGAGATTGTGCCCACCCTGTCTGGGTTAAGCTGTGTCCATTGGGAACCCTAGGCATGGCCCTTGCTATGGAGCATCCCTATAGGCCCGTGAGGGAGCGGTCTGTCCATTCCATTCCCCTAAAGTGGGGCTGCTGCAAAGCAGGGAGCGGGGAGGGGACAAATCCAATTCAAACTGTATAGACTGCAAAAAGAACGTGCTGATTAGGGAAGTCTGCCCCTACTGGCTGGGAATGTTAATGCGGGCTTCAACCACACAGGCACATTTAAATTAATTTAAACCAATTAATGCATTTTAAAAACAAAATAACCCTGAGGTTCATACTCCTAGAGTCCCCTTAGTATGCCTGCCAAGTTTCAGGTGTCTCTGTTTCATGGTCTTGGCACTATGATGGTGACAGACGGATGTAGAGACAGATACACAGACATCCATTTTCTTAGTGACATGACTGAACATAGGAACTTTATGAATACTGCTCAACACAGAGCCAAATTAGAGATTACTTTAATTGTGTGGTTAGCAACCACACCTGAGGTAATAATAATAATAATAATAATAATAATAATAATAATGTGTATTGTGGGGCATAAACTTCAGGGAGGGGATGTTTCACACTTTTCCTGATTGGCCATAATAGCAATGAAAATCACTCCCACATAGCAATTAGTATTAGATAAAATGTTTCCATTGGCACCAGGCATAGTTGCTAACCATGCAATTAAAGTAACATCTCATTCGGCCCACAGAGAAGAGTGTTAGAAAAGTTAAATCGCACCTTGCTTCCTGTCAGATGAAGTGATAGAAAACCCTACTGTTTTTAGCTGCCCATCCTCAGTGCCATCAGTAATGCCTGTAAAAATAAGGGTATGGTTTACAAATCAGGAAGTGCTGTTATGTTGCTTACCAACCGCAAACATTGCAGAACGTGGATACGAGATACCTGACCCACAGCAGGATACATTCCATACAACATCCCCTACTGTGATCAACATTCTAAGGGGGGATCACATTTGTGTGGAACAGGGTACTGTCTGTGACTGTTATGAAAATGCAGTATGCCAGCAACAGAAATGAACCCCTTCAGGGCAGGCGCCTTGATCTGGATTCCTATGCAAAAAAATAACAACCATTTATTGTACTAAAAATGATCATACGGCTAGATCCTCCCTTTCCCCCCTCTTTCTTTACCCACATACCCTTCCACATGCATTCACAGCAGTGTTGCTTTGTTCACTTTCTGGCTTAGATCTGAATTTCCTTAGGATGTTTTGTGCTTAGCGCCTGATATTTATTTGCAGGCATCTGTTCTTTTCCATTGGCTTTGCATTTTCCATATGCATTGCATCTGAGACGTTTAAAGCAACAAAAACAACAAATTAATAGCATATTTGATTTTTACAAAAGCTGATATATATATATATATATATATATATATGCATGCACGCACGCACACAGATTTCACTTGCTCTCATTGGAGTGCCTGTCAAACATAGGATACTCGCCAACATTGCTTTTTGTTCCCTTTCTCTCAGCAAAGCACAGAAAGGTTTTAACACAGCACTACATTTTTGTCATATGTAATTTTACTTATAGATGTTCCATTTGAAGATAATTCTCTGTGCATTTATTTGCTGCCATTACCTTTCAGCAGTTTTCACTGTCAGGCAGCCCCTCTGGATCTGCAAAATTCCATCAGGAATGCAGTTCAGCATTAAACAGGTAAATGCTATTTTTTTCTGCAAAGTGCACATTAACTGTCTGGACTGGTATACTAATAGCTCCAAATTGTGGACTTTTGGAAGGCTTTTTAAAGCTATTTCACACCATTGCACTTTCCCTCCCAGAATTTGTCCTTCTGTTTCTGATTATTCTGACATCTTTGTGGATATTATATGAAGGCCAAACTAAACATGACATTAATTGCACTCGTGGAATGAAGATGCACGTTTTGAAAAATGTAAATGGCAGCCACATGTTCATGGGGGTTCTGATCAGCAGCAGGGGCTACAGGGGGTGACAGTTTAACTCTTTCTGCCTGCCATGCCCCTGATACAAATCAACCTCCTCAGAAGCTGTTATTTACATTGGATGCCAATAGAGGCTTCACTGCTGATATTATAACAAAGGGGGTGGATTTTATTGGTACCATGGCAGAAATGAAGAGTTAAATTCTCCCTTCCCACTCTTCTCTAGTCCCACAGTGGCTCTTTACATTTACAAAACATCAATGTTAATTCAATTTATGCAATTAAAGTCATATTTAGGGCAGCATTTTGACTTTCAGATGTAGGTCCTTTATATATCCTATTCATTTCAATGGGTCTACTCTAAATAGGACTTACATTGAATTTTACCCAATCCATCCAAAGTCACAACAAAATGCAGCTTTGTTCTCTTCCATTTGTACCATATGGATGTGTGGAAGTTGGTGAACATGTCACAAACCATTGTCATGTGTGTCTGGATACTCTGTGAGAGTTGCTTGAGGTATGGAATTTAGCACTTGAAACTTCTGTTTTTTGGGGTTAGTACTCTTATGCCCTTATCGTGCAATTTCCATATGTGTGCAGCAAGAAATTGCACAAGGAAAATAAATAGTCCACACCCACAAATCTGCCTACTGTCTCATGGGCATATTGGGAAATCAAAGCCAATATGTATTCAAAGAGCAAGTCCCATGAACACTGGATGCTATTCCAACTTACACCTGTAGATCTACAAAGACCAAGGGGCTGTATTCATGGCAATGGGTTGGCACCAGCTCTATCCAAAACCCCGCGGTTTCCCTCTCCTGGGGTGATGTTGGGTAATCCCAACACCGAGGAAGGAGTGTGGGGTTTCCTGTTGCCATCCAGGTACTGGAGCCACCCCCTGCCCTCTTCCTAGTGGAAGGCGACCACCAGGGACCAGCCCCAGATTGGCCCCGGAGCGACGTCAGAAGGCAGAACAGCCATACTGATGTCACTCTGATTGAAAATATTGGGGTAAGTCCCTGACTTTTTCAATCTGCAGCTTCTTGGGAAAGTCCTGCAGTGGTTGCGAAGCTGCACCTGCATCTTATAAGTGACGCAGTGCAGGTATGCAAGCACTGTGGGGCTTTCCCCGCATAAAGACAGCCCCCAACAGTGATCCCTATTACCTCCCATTAATGTAGACAAAGATGCTTATTTCCTTCTGATTCTCAATAAGAAAGATAAGATGTGTCTCCTATTATGCTATCTGGGGGCCCTTTTGGTGGTTCACCTAGTTGTTTGTAGGGATGTGCACAGCCGAAATTATCGTATTGTATCGTTATCGGAAATTCCAATATAAAAAAAATTCGGATCCAATCATATCGGAAGTTCGGATACGATAACAGTGTTTTCCCCATAGGTTTTCCCCCAATGCAAGTCTATGGGGAAAACACTGGGCCGGCACCCCTTCCCCCACTCGCACTCACCTGCCGCCTCTGCTGCCTCCGTCGCCACCACCACCGCCGCCTCTATCACCGCTGCTGCCGGTCCATTGTACTGCTAAACAGGCTTTGCGCCCTGTTCATCAGTACAGAGAGGCACCAAGTGATGTCATCATCACTCGGCGCCTCTGTACTGACGAACAGGCCGCAAAGCCTGTTTAGCAGTACTATGGACTGGCGGTGGCGGTGGGGAAGGCCGCAGGTAAGGAGCGCGAGGGGGAGGGAGGGGAGAGGGAGGGGGAGGGAGAGGGAGGGGTCCCCCCTTACCTGCGGCCTTCCGGGCTGCTGTCCGATGTCCTCCGCTGAGCACTGGCGTGAAGCCTAGTTCTCAGTAGCCTGAAGCAGCAGAGGACAGCGGACAGCAGCCCCGAAGGCCGCAGGTAAGGAGTGCGAGGGGGGAGGGAGGTGTCCCCAGGGGTCCCCCCTTACCTGTGGCCTTCTGGGCTGCTGTTCGCTGTCCTCCGCTGCTCCGGACTACTGAGAACTAGGCTTTGACATCACCCGGAGTGTCGTCACGCTATTGAGAACTAGGCCGCAAAGCCTAGTTCTCAGTAGTCCAGAGCAGTGGAGGACAGTGGACGGCAGCCCGGAAGGCTGCAGGTAAGGGGCATGAGGGGGGAGGGAGGGGTCCCCAGGGGTACCCCCTTACCTGCAGCCTTCTGGGCTGCTGTCCACTGTCCTCCACTGCTCTGGACTACTGAGAACTAGGCTTTGTGGCCTAGTTCACAGTACAGCGCCGGCACGCCTGGTGATGATGTCACCCAGAGCATCATCACTCTACTGAGAACTAGGCTGCAAAGCCTAGTTCTCAGTAGTCCAGAGCAGCGGACAGCAACAGACGACAGCCCGGAAGGCCCAGGTAAGGAGCGCGAGGGAGGGAGGGCCAGCCCTAAACAGGCAGTCCAATAATCCAATATTTCTGATAGTTATCAGACATATGGATTTCAGATCGGATTAAATAGGGCCTCCTGGAATGTTTATCGTTATCATTAATTGGATGTCCGATAATGACCTTATTGGATCGTTATCGGACATTTGAACGATACGATACACATCCCTAGTTGTTTGTACTGCCTTATTGTTTTTAACTCTTTCTAGATTAAGGCCATATGTAGTTGTATCAGTGCAAAATCTTGAGTGTTTAGCTTTACCTGCACATTACACTTGCACTCAAATGTATCCATTTTTGTTTTGTTTTGTTTTGTTATGAGCAGCAAATCATAGAAATGGACCATCAGACTTTGCTGGATATCCAACAGAAGAATGTCTAAATCTGGGGATAGCCATTGTGTATGCCTCTAATCAATTAAATCTGACATATGTGATCAAGTCAAAGGATAGAGTGGTGAAATCTTTATAGGTATGGTATGGATGTTAGACACTCATGGAGTAAGAAGATGTCAGATCTTTAAAGTTCTATGTTTTCCTCTGCCACTGAGCAAGGCTACAAACTAATGCAATATATTTTCTTCTCCCATATAATTTCAAAGCAACAAGATTACATTGCAAAGTGCCTATAAAGCATGGATAAGGTTGGCATATACTGGGATAAATTGGCATTAGACATATTGTTGGGACATTTTGAGTAAGCACAGATATGGTTGGGCTGTAGGTGTATTTCCACCATTTGGTAAATTTATTTTTGTTCAGGTTTTATTATTCAGGAACCCTCTCTTTTAAGGCATACATATGTATTATGTGCATACACTATGAGCACCTGTTGAGATGTTTATATTAGAGTATTTCACAATTATGTAGTTTCAAGTGCCAACTTGTCTTTTGTTATAACATTAACTCTGGCAACTGACTAACTTGCTTCACATTTTTATGTTTTTACTTTTCCATTTTAATATTTTGAAAGCCATAATCAAATCCAATTTTGATTGATTTTTATATTTATAGCTACTGTAGGGCATTATAGACTTTGTCTAAAGTTCATGTAGCAACATTCCCACTGTATGCATTAAAATAACAATACTGTAGTTCTACCATGTTGCTTTACGAGGCTATAATCTAGTTCCTTATGAGACAACTTGATTACGGCTTCATAAAAATGGCAAACACTCTAACACTGTGGTTATTTTACAAGGCTTTGTGTTACTGAATCTCATTATTTTAGTTCTACAAGTTGTGGTTAAATGGCAGTAATATTTGTCTTGTCATCATCAAAATTGGACCACACATCATACGCTTGATGACTGAACATACAATTCTCAGTGTGTTAACAGTATTGGGAGCAACATGATTCCACAGAGGATGTAAGACTTGTGTGAAACACACACACACACACACACACACACACACACACACCTGTATTTCAGTGTATCACTATACATTTTGCAAAAACGATCCTAGACCTCATATTCACAGATCTTTGTATCATTGGTTACCAAAAGTTTTTTTGCCATTTTTTTCCGTGAAACACCTCATCCCTTTATTTTTGCATTATATTGTTTCATGTGGACTTATGCACAGTGCAATAAATTTAAGATATACATAAATGCTAGGGGGGTGCGCTCTGCCCTGAAAATCCAAAACTCCTCCAAAGCTCTGATGAAGCTCCAAGTTTTTGAAACAAAGAGGGGACAGTTTCAAAACGGTCGAATACCCACAGAGTGGAGATGCGTCTCATTGGAGCTCCATTCCATTTTTGGATAACCACTTCATTATAGCCTATGGGAATTAACAAAAATGCTTACATCTCCGTCATTTTTAAAGATAAAGAGATGAAACTTGGCACCATGATAGCTCTTAAGTAGGGCTTTAGCCATGCCAAGTTTGAAGCAGATCCATTCATCCCTTGAGTTTTAGGATTTTTTAAACCCCCCCCCCTCAAACCATCCCCCCAATAAACACTGTTGCTCGTTTGCTCTCATGGGGTGAAATGGTGTGTGTGTGCTCTAGCAGATCTCTATTTTGTATAAACTGAAGATGCACAACTGTGCATCATCAAAGTAAAGGACAAAAGCTCCCTCCAAAAATGTGCTGGGGTGAATTAACACAGAATCAGAGAGGATGATCTGTGTGTGTGTGTGTGTGTGTGTGTGTGTGTGTTTATGGGTGGGAATGGTTTGAGGATTTTTTTAAAAAAAATAAATAAATCCTGAAACTCAAGGGATGAACCAATCTGCTTCAGACTTGGCATGGCTAAATCCCTACTTAAGAGCTCTCAGGATGCCAAGTTTCATTGCTTTATCTTTAAAAATGATATAATAAGCAGTTATCTGAAAATGGAACAGTTCTCTGACAGATAATTCGTCAGTGTAGAGGCAGAGCCACTCCAAAAATCAGAGCAGAGAAGCTCCTTACTGGAGCTCCACTCTGAATTTCGGAGGGGAGAATACCTACTCTGCACACCCCTAATAAACGCATCCACAGCTGTGCTTTTTAACTGAGTATGGGTTCATTTTCTAATAGGTCTTAGTATTGTTCATTGATGGGAATAACATTTGTAGTTTCAGTATCTTAACAGGAGGACTTCTTGAAAAGTATGAATAAGAGAATTAAGTTCCTTCTGAAAAATAACCTTGAAGCTTCTGAGCGTCATCAGATGAGTGTTTTAGCGCACGCTCGTTACTGCCCACTCATGGTTTTTTGTGCGTTCTTTAAATGGCAACATCTGCTTCCCATGCACTTCCCACTCCTTCCGTTCATTTTTCCATCACAAAAAAGACCCAGAAAATCTGACTTTTTTTAAAAAAAACAACTTGCCACCATTTCCTGCTGTGTGCAGGGAAAGCAGCACAATAAAAATGCACACTGAATGGGCCACATGGTTGTTGCTGCTTCCTTTTCCTCTCTCTGTGTAAAGAGATCATCACTATTGTGGGACAGCAGCAGGAGGCCATAATGATGGTAGAGAAACACAAAAATCCCCCATCTGAGGACACCCTCTATATAGAAATTTTCATTCTGCATGATAAGAGCACCTCCCCAAATAGTTACTCCTTTGACATGAAAATCTAAAATAAGCCGCTACTGAATTCTCACCCACACAACTTCCACACCTCTAGCTCAAGTATTCAGCTTCACAGAATTGGGGGCAATTTCTGGGAGAACTTAGATCCCTGAACTCATGCTGATAGCAACAGTGTTGGCTGACAGCATAAACATTTGAAGCTTCTGCCCAGACCTAGTGAAATTGCCAGAAATCATCAGCCCTGCTATTAAAGAGCAGGAAAAGGGAAAATAAGTTCTAGCTATTGCCTTAATGGTGTATTTGACAGCCAGTGTGCTTAAACCTGAGCAGAGGCTGTTATCAGGAATGGCTAGAGATGAACAAAGTCTGACAATGTTGGCAGTGTCATTACTAGGAGCTTTTTTTATTGGTAGTGACTATAAAATCTTAAACAACACATGCGTAACTTGAGGGTTCTCCTGGAGCCATCTTTGTAACCTGAGCTCAGGTAGCCTTAGTGGCACGGGATGCCTTCTATAAGCCTTGCCCCTTTCTGGACAGGGACAACCTGATTTCAACAATCAATGTTTTGGTAACTTCCAAGTTAGATTACTGCAATGCATTCTACATTTGGCTGCCCATGAAGACTGTTCAGAAGCTGCAGCTTGTGCAAAATGCGGCAGCCAGATTAATAACGGGGATCAGAAGGTTTGCACATATAACACCAATTCTGGTCTGCTTGCATTGGCTGCCTGAATGTTTCTGAGCCTGATTCTGGTGCTGGTTTTAACCTATAAAGCCTTGCACAGCTTGGGACTGCAATACCTGATGGAGTACCTCTCCCGCATGAACCTACCTGTTGAGTGTCTTCCCCAAGGGAGGCTCAGAAAGTGGTGACAAAGGAAAGGCCTTGGTGGTGGTGCCCCGATTATGGAACAAGCTCCCCACTGAGGCTCCCATGGCACCCAGACTGTCAATTTTTTCAGCACCAAGTTAAGACTGTCCTCTACTCCCAGGCATTTAATGGCATATTATGGGACATTTATGTCAGCTGTCTTGAACTGGTCTAGTATTGAAATTGGTTATTTGAATTGGTTATAGCTGTTTAAATTGTTTTAAATTTTGTTCATTAAAATTGTTAATTTCTGTTTCATTATAATGTTGTATCTGTCATTTGTAATTTTTGTGAACTGTTGTGGACCACTCAGAGAACTTTGACTATTGGGTGGTACAGAAATTAAATAAATAAATAAATAAAATCATCCACATAATTTAAGATAGCTTTTGCTAACTTTTAAAACATATGATATAGTACCAAGTTTCTACAATTTTCTTTAATAACTAATGCTTTTGCAGGGGGGGGGGAAATGTAGAGTTTCCATCCATTCACTTTCCTAAACTTGAAAATTATCACTCCAAACCAAATGTTCTTTCTCTGGGGGTGGGGGATGTCTTTAAAACCAGTAGATATCCCAGTGGTTTTCTGTTTTTCTTTAACCATGCCTATATGGGGCAATATCTCTGTAGTTTTTTTTGTTTTTTAAAATCTGAACGCAGACTGAGATAACCTCACCTCTCATTAACACTGAAGAGGCACCTTGTCTCAACTGCCTTCATACATCTGTCTGGCTCCTTTGGTATTACACATTATCAAGCCCTTGTAGACACTGCTCAAGGACATAGAGTCGTAGGCTGGTTGGTTTGTTGTTGTTCTCTTGGGGGCATTTACATTTGTTTGTATTATAAAGCTCTACTCTCTTTACTAAATAATGTATAGCATCAGTTCTAAAGATAACAGCATCTGTGTCCCTTCTTTGAAAATGCTTTATAGACACAACTGAATTTTGGGGTGAATACATTACAGAAAGGAAGCCAGAAACAGCTTTTCATGCTGACAGCAGAGCACAGAGTTGTGCGCAGAAATCAAATATGCTGAAGTCACCTTTTTTAACAGTAGTTGACAACAGTCTCTAACTGGAGGATGTGGAGAATTAGTGACAGGGTGGAGAGAGAGACAGGATGAATATGGTTCAAGAGCAGTGCCAGGTGTAGCAGATGGGTGGAGGGCCAGAAATATAGATTATAAGCCTCACCGTTTAAGGATTATTGTTCATTTCCCCATGGCCCACCACCACCACCAAATATACTTTTTATATCTATCTTCCATTCCCCTCTCAGCTGTTCTCCCCTAATGAAAGAAAAAGGAAGCTGAGAGACTAAAAGAACCCTATCTCTTCTTTCCATCAGATGTTAGTTAAACACCTGGAATACTGTGTACAGTTCCAGTCATGACACATCAAAAAGGATGTGGAGCTGGAAAAGGTGCTGAAAGGGGCGGCTGAAAGGGCTGGGACAAGTATGCTATGAGGAACATTTGAGATTTTTTTAGGGGGGGAACTCATCCCCAGAACTAAAACTAACTGGGTAGATGATAGAGGTGTACAAGATTCTGTGTGCTGCAGAGAAAGTGGTTAGGATATGTTTTTCTCACCCTCTCATAATACTAGAACTCAGGGTTATCCCATGAAACCATCTACACCTATGAGCCTTCTCGGAGAGAGGGGGAGGATCTTGGGCTTTCCTGCTTCCGGGATTGTCCCCCAGCATTGAAATGCCAGTGCAACATCCTGGACGCCAAGAAGGACTTGTGGGCACCATTTTTTCCCCGGAGATGGAAGTGTAATTGTGCTTCACCACCAGTAAGTTAAAAAAAACACTTTACACTGCTCCCCCCACCCCTGATGGGCATGGACTGCCCCTGCGCAGCTCCATGCCCATTTCCAGAGCCCTGCTACTCATGGGGAAGAAGGGACGACCCATGATCGCACACCACACTGGCAGCGGTTCTCAGGCGTGTCCTGGGACCACGGGAAAAACTGGGAAATCTGCCATCCCAGTTATCCCGGGGAAAGTCTCTGCTTGTCCCTGCTTGACCCCAGGATCCACTGTGCATCATTTGAATGCACAGGGATGATCTAGAGATGACCCCTGGATATATGCATGGTGTAGACATGGCCTATGGGAATCGCTAACTCCGTATATAGTGATGACCACCAAATTGGATAGCATTAAAGGACAAATTCATGGAGGATAAGGCTATCAATGGGTGCTAGTCATGATGGCTACACAGTACAAGCAATATTTGTGGAAAGATGCCTCTCAACATCAATTACTGGAAAACACGAATGGGACTGGGCTATTGTGCTCATGACTTGTAGGCAACCCCTAAGATCTATCTAGTGGGCCACTGCGAAGACTATTCTTTTAAGGCATAGTTTTAATGTTATCTGACCCCCTAGTTTGATTGTGTTATGATGTTGCTGTTTATAATTATTTTGGTTAATTGTTTTTCATTGGCTCTTCCTATTTTTATTTTTATTTCATTTTTATTATTTGTTGCTTTGGGGTCCTTTTCTTGGAGATGAAAAGTGGGATAGAAATGCTTATATGACTCAATAAACATGCAGGAAAGTAGATGATGATATGAATATTAAAATGAGGGAGGGATCTATGGAAAATAACCTAACCCCTTATTTGTAGCTTGCCACCTTGAGATGGAAGTTGTTTCCTTGCTAAGCTTGAAAAGGAGGCTAACACCCTGAACCCCCACCCCCTTCACACATTACTCACACATATGGATCTCCACATGGTCAAACTGTAGTGAAGCACAACACCAGTCCCTCCCCAATGATCATGCAGGTTCCCACAGTCTTGCCTCCCATGTCCAAATGTTAGGTGTGGATGTCTGGATAGGTAAAGCCTACACACATTGACTACCCCAGAAGCTTGAAGTTTCCTTGATCATGCAAGTTTCAAGCTCCTACGTAAGTCTATATACGTAGTGAGATCTACATATGCAGACCTCGCAATGTAGGTGCCATGTCAATATCAGGGGTGGAGGCAGCCATGGAGGAGTAGCCATCAATGTGGCTTCAACACCCCTTGATTGTGTGAGTTGCTTTCATGCATGAAAGGGGCTTTTGAGTCAAACCTTGAAACCTGGCAATCCTAAGTGAATATCCACCAAAGGTATTTGCATGTTTGAATTAAAATGAATGCTTAAAGGCAATAGGTAATATCCAATGTTATTCCTACTTAGAGTACACCCACTGAAATGAATGGGACTTAAGTTAGGGTACATCTTGACAAGTGGTTAGCTTGGGATGGATTTGGAGTGGTGGCATGTCATCTACATGATGCAGCTGCCATTGTGAAGCCATCCAGGGGCAAACCCCCAAAGCTCCACTTTAAAAAAGTCGGGCACTTACCCCGACTTTTTTTGGTTGCACCGAGGCAAGGACAGCATCTGCCATCTGTCGCCCTTGCTCTGGAGCTGCTGCAGAGGCATGCCACAGCCGGTGGGACCCCTGATTGGTTGCCATAGGCTGGGCAGGGAAGAGGGTAAACCAGCAAGCTAAACAGTCGATGGACCACCTCCACGCCTTTGTGCACCGTTCCTCCCCCCTTGTTGCTGTTTTTTTCCCCTCTGAACCTTTGCATTTACAGATTTTTAAAAAATGGAACCCAAAAAGGTTGCCCCCCCCAGAGCCAGGGCAATTAAGCCAACCCCCCCCCCCCAAAACCTACCTTGAATAAAGGGCACGGGCTTAGGTGGGTGGGTGCAGCGGTGGCAGCAGCTTCTTCTTGTAAACCCCACATTGGCACTCCATCCTATGCAACTGACTGGAAGGAGTGCCAGTGCGGAAGCTCAAGGCCTCACAATACCGTGCCACTGCACCACTGTCAAGACAGGGCCTTAGTTAGACGTACTGAATGAATGGGACTTAAGTTAGTCATGACTAATGTAAGTCCCATTAATTTCAGTGGGTCTACTATAAGTAGAATTAACATTGGATACTGTCCAATGGGCCATCTTACTAGCACTCAGTGTTTAATTCCTAGAGAAAGAGATGCCAGGGCTCACGTTTATTGGGAAACTCCATCATTTGGTTTGGAAACCTTTATCCCTAATCTTTGATTTGTGGGTGCTTAGTAGTGAGAATGGTAAGGGAAATACATTATGCATATACTCAAGGACACTTTAGTCTCTTCATGTTCAAAGGTTGGTCTAGGTGGTCTGTGGCACTAATTCAATACCCCAATACTCCAGCCGCCATTCTTGATATTTTACAGCTGGCTGGCGTGAAAGGCCACCAAAAGAGCCTGAAGCCAATTGCCTGCTGCAATTCTTCATTGGCTCGGAAGCTCAGAGATGCTGTTATTTCCATTACCTGCAAAAGGCTCTATTATTAGAATTCTATTTTTCTATTTGCCTTTACCTGGTATATGCAGGTGTATATAGTGGCTCAATTTGGACGACACAATAAACAATTGGTGTGGGGGAAACAATCGTCAGTTGTTTTGACTATCGTGTTATCCGAATGCTGCCATAGTCAACTCAGTGCTGCTCCTAATCCACACCACAGTTGATTATTTATTACCATGTTGTGTGGGGAGTACCCCCTAGAAGAACAACTGTAAAGTTGATTATTACCCCACCATTGACTATTGTGTCATCCGAATTGAGCCACTGAGTAGGAGCACTGTAGCTCAATATCTCCTATTCTAACTGATTGTAGCTCTTCATGCTCTCAGGCAGAGGTATTTCACATCACTTCCTACCTGATCCATTTCACTGGAGAAGCCAGAGAGTAAACTGGGCATGTGTGTGTGTGTGTGTGTGCATTTTTGGTGGTGTAGCCTGTAGTATATTGCAGTCTTCACTCAATCATATTAGTTTCAATAGTTGCAGAGTTTTTAAAGTGCTTCCTTAAATAAATGAAATAAAAGAATCATTTATAATATAAAGTTAATTACAGCACCAGCAAGGAATAAACGTTTCCTTTGGAGGAAAAGATGGCAACCTACTCTGAACTCCCAATTTCTGTTGAAATGAGAAGTGACACAATGAGGTTTTTCATCTGCAATGGTTGGAGGATATCAATAATCCATAAAACTGCAAATTCAAAGCATGACCTTATCACTTGTGGATGCAGGGGAAGAATATGCAATTCTTAAAAATGAGTGAGGTACCACAATAATTGCACAAAATGATTATCTTTGGCTTTAGGAACTAAAACAAAGGTTTCAAATTCGGAGTCCTGATTCCCATGTTATTGTGTAGTGTCAACATGAGATGATTTCTTTACCACATCAGATTGTTTCCTTACAATGGGATTGTCCTCATATCATTTGGTATTAGATCTCATTGCATGAAGGCACTTCTAAAAGAAATGCTTAATGTGGGGAACTGAATGTGGCAAAATTCTTTGGTGGTGAATTTCTTATATTAAAAAAGAAATGATCGGGCAATCGTACTTTGTTTCCTTGAAATATAGTCCAAGAAGCCCACTCTATTAATACAGCATAGCATGCTGCCAGGATTCAATCCTGCAGCAGGATCTGTCAGGCAAAATTCAGGCAGAGCTTCAGACTGTATAAAACTCTGGCCAAAGGAAGTATGTACCAGTCAGACTAACAAGAGCTACAGCAGGTCATGTAGCAAGTCTTGTAAGAGATTCCTGGTCAAACCTTCTTGGTCTGAACAACAACAGTCAGACCTTGCTACCATAGACTTGCCTCACTTCGGCCCTGTTCAGAAGACACCTTAAATCACAGTGGTTAAAGGTGTCTTCTGAACAGAGCCTTTGTGTTTTACCTTCTCTTTCCCAAACTTTTCCTTGCCTTCTGGACCATTCTACTCCACATCAACATAATCAGCTTCATTATACTAGCCGTTACCTTTGACAACTTCCAGACAAGCTTTCCAAATAATATTTCCATTACAAAAATTGCAACGACATAAAATGAGAGTTAAAATAGACTGACCATATGAAAAGGACGACAGGGCTCATGTAACTTTAACAGTTGTAGAGAAAAGGGAATTTCAGCCAGTGTAATTTGTATGCAATTAGTTCCTGGTGAAATTGCAGGGACCCTGCCTTCTTTTGTATATGGTCACTCTAGTATAGTATATTTTATAACATAAGCATGAAAACAGTGAATGCCCCTTTTAACTTGTTAAATAGGGTGACCATATTTTGGAAATCAAAAAGGAGGACAATATGGCCGCCCCAAAGTGGGCATGCCCACCCAAACATGGCCCTGGACCCATGTCTGATTTCACAGCACACAATTAAGACAAACCTGTTCTACATAACATCTTAATGTTAAAATCACTGAAATAAAGAACAAGTGAAACATTCAATGTATTTGAAATTAACTTCATTCACTCCAACTTTTGTAGCTTTTGCTGTACTTTGAAGCTTTTGCTATATTCTGTGTGATACATTCTCTAGGCTGACCATCTGAAAAGGAGGACAGGGCTCATGTAACTTTAACTGTTGTGATGAAAAGGGAATTTCACCAGGAACTAATTGCATACAATTGACACTGGCTGAAATTCCCTTTTCTCTACAACTGTGAAAGTTACATGAGCCCTGTCCTTCTTTTCATATGGTCAGCCTAGTTAAAACCCTTTTTTTTGTTTACCCAGTACAATAAAATCCTAACTTAAACTAAAAAGGTCTGCTGTCTGTTATTTCAAGATGTCCTCTACCCTCACAAACCAGATTCTTTCCATTTCTTTCTCCTATGTTTCCTTGCAGCTAAAGTATACAAAGCTGTTCTGTAAGAAACAAAAAGGTGAGAGTTTTCCAGTTAAAAATATTATGGTTTCCTGACCAGAATAGATTGTTAATTTAAGCAATTTTCTGCCAATAATTTTTCCTTGGTCTAGGATGTAAGGAGTAGTTCAGCATATAATGGATTATTTTCTCTGTGTGATTCATATTACAGATACAGATATGCTGGGAAGGGGGAATCCATTAGTATCTGCCATCCAACATGGCAAAAGGCATAATCTGTAAGTGTAGTTCAAGAACACACCATGCAAGGGAAAGGATGTCAAATATTTGAGATATGTTTGAGAGAGGTCTTTGATCTTCCAGATATCTAGGCCTTTTTAAAAAAAGCATTATCACTGAGAAAATTTATATTTTGCAACAGGCTCACATTGTCTCCCGCGTGACCTTCATAGAACCAGTCCATATAAAACCCACTTACTTGAAAGGATCCATTTCTGAGGACCAATTCAAAGTTAAGTGATTACCTATCCATCTTATTTTAACTCTGCCTTTCCACCCAGATAGGCCCACCAGGAAGCTGCCAATAAAACAATAATTTTTTAATATAAAATGGTTCCATAAATAAGTTCAAAGATTCACACTTACTAAAATTTAATTTTTTTAAAAAAAGTCAAGAAAAGGCACTCAGCAATACAATGATTCCTCAAAAGCTTATCAAAACATAATGGCCTAAATCTCCTTTTGAACAATGAGTTCACACTGTGAACTTAATGGAGGATTGGACTCTATATAAATGGGTTGTCACTTTGGAAAAGACCCTGCTCCTAGAAGATGCACCCATTGCAGGGGCCCACCTACAGATCATAATACCTGGTACAGGGCAAAGCACTCTCTTTAAGATTGTAATTGATGGCTGCAATCCTATGCACACTTTCATGGGAATAACTTCCATTGAACAATGGTGGAATATGTTTTGAGTAAATATGCTTAGGATTGTGCAGCATAATGCTGCCATCCTCCCATGGACTGTATTATTTTTAAGTCAGTTTCCACATGGGCAACTGTTGGTTTAGAAGCAGTCTTATGTGTATATTATGCTTGCATCAAGGTTTGGCCCCTTGGAAGGAAGATATTGGGACCATCTCTTCTTTATGAGATTTTACAAGGACTGTGCTTTTCATATGGGAGCTCTTTCAAAGCAAGTCTCTGTGGAGTGAATTCAGTCTTCAGTTCCTTAGGCCTAACAGCAATCTCTCTGAGAATAAATAGCATGGATAGGCTGACCATCTGAAAAGGAGGACAGGGTTCATGTAACTTTAACAGTTGTAGAGAAAAGGGAATTTCAGCCAGTGTCATTTGTATGCAATTAGTATCTGATGAAATTCCCTCTTCATCACAACTGTTAAAGTTGCAGGGGCCCTGCCTTCTTTTGTATATGGTCACTCCAGTATAGTGTCTGCACTTTTAACTGTTGTGATGAAGAGGGAATTTCATTAGGAACTAATTGCATACAAATGACACTGGCTGAAATTCCCTTTTCTCTACAACTGTTAATGTTATATGAGCCCTGTCCTCCTTTTCAGATGGTCAGCCTAAGCATGGAGAACTGAATGCCTTGTGACCACTAGTCCCTGGGGATGTTCACACAACCTGCTAAACCACACTCAGTGGTTGAAAGTGGGTTATTTTGAAGTGGGATGTTTGTTGAATCATGGGTTAGCATGTTGTCTGAATGCAGCACATTTTCCACAGGGTGGGTTATCCTGATGTCTGAATACATCCAGAGTGGCTTGTTAATCTCCAAACTACTCAAAAAACAAACCATGGGTTCTCAAGGTAGCTTGTTGAGAAAAGTAAGCAACATTTCATGGTTAACAAGCCATCCTGGCTGTCCTCAAACACTCAACCACTGGGTGTCTGACCTCTTTGATATTGTATTACAGATACCCTCAGCTTATTCAAAAGGATGAATCCTTTCTGAACTTCATTGTTTCTTTTCTTTGCAGGTCCCTAACAGAATTCTCAAAATTCATGCCCCCCCTAAGCTATGGCTTTCTTCTATGGGAAGCTGATGGAATTTCTCTGGGCAGCAATATCTATTCATGTGTTGCATTAAAATACTTCTCAGGCAGGTCATGTATTGTTCTCCCCTATCTTGGATGCTATATATTTTCCTGCATTTTGCATTATCATTTGTTAAATGTACTCCAACATGCAATTTATCTTAGTCAGCAGATTTAAGACCTTTGCGCCACCCAGCATGTCCAGGGATTTCAGAAATAAATCACTGTTCCTAGGTTTGTTGCTAATGCAACAAATGGTTTCTAGAGGGGAACCCAGGAGCAGTGATGGTCAATATCATACTGGCTATTGCTGCAATGAAATATGTTCCACCTGTTCTCCTGAGTGTTAGGACAGGCCTGACTCCATTTAATTTTCCATTTGCTAGTTTTGCAATTTTTCATTTTTAATAGACACTGCTCTTTTATTGAACTTAGAGTCTGAAACGTATATTAAATTTAGATTCATATTATGTAGGAATACAGTCCAAGAAAATGATGATGGTTTTGGTGCGAGATTTTCTTTCATTCTTTTATTTGAATTCAATTTTAAAAGAAACAAACAGATAGGACAAAAGCTACATCATTAACAACCTGAGAAAAATGTATTTGTTTTAAGCCATAATTGGTCAGGCATAGCACCCATTGGCTCAGTATGCTAGCCCTGTGCAGACGCTATAACAAGATACAAATGAAGAAATGGAGGGGGAAATGGGATAGTGCCTGCTGCTCCAGCTCCATCCATTCATCAGAAGTTGGGCACCCCACCCCACCCCACCCAGTATAGGATCTGAATGTGCTATTTGCATCTTCCACTTGTAAGGTACATATCACATGGTTACAGTTTATATCATTGCATACTTACCCCTCTTCACGTTGTGCCACTTCAATGTCTACACAGGACCATGTTGCACTCATTTCTCAATGAAACTAAGGAGAAGCTTCAAGGAACAATAGGATTTCTGAGCTAATGATACCAAGTAAATGTCTTAACAGAGTGATTTTAATCACTGGAGGAAAAGGGAAGGAGAAAAAATAACAGAGGAAAGAAGTAGGTTGTTTCATATTGATCTGGTTAGTACCTATTTTGTAGCCTACCTGATCAGCAGAAAAATCATCAGGTATCTGGAGAAAACTTACAGAAGAATGGAGTAGGTGGAAGGAAGAACATGTGAGCCATTTACAGTTCTTTCGCCACAATCTCTCTCTCTCTCTCTCTCTCTCTCTCTCTCTCTCTCTCTCTGGAAATTTTCAGTTTTTCTGAACGAAGGTCAAATACAAGTTGGAAAGAAAACATCTGAAATGCCTGCTTAGCCGAATCTCAGCTGTTTATTGGTTTCTTCGGAGAATAAAGAACCTGTATGCTTTGTTAAAGCGTTTTTTACTCTTGTGTCACAAAACAGAAGAATGTGCCATTTGTAACGATGATGTGTTTTGATTTAGGGGTGTGATTTGCGTTAGGCTCTAGCTTTATCATCTCTATGATCAATATAGTCTGAGGAGGCTTGCTGTTGATGTGGGGTGGGGGAGAATATTTGTTCATGTTGTATAAAGAGTGAATTATTGTGAAGGCTTAACAATTGACAGATAATTCAGAAAATGGTTGATTCAGTTGTTCGGCTGACAGTTTCCTTATTAAACTACTGATCTGGTATATATTTAGCAGAATCATCATTAGCAGCAGGGATCAGAAACATTCATTCTCTCACAGTGAGATGCATCTAACCCTTTTGTTAATTTGGAGGCAATTAAGAGTGGAATGCAGAGGGATTGTTGCAACAGAGCGACTCATGTCATACTTACCAGGGAACAATAGGATTGCTTTGATTTCTGAACCAAATCTAATTCTACAAACTACTTAGTTTCAAATAAGTGCAAACTATAGAAGAATTGGAATAATCGGCTTCTTGGGTTTTACTCTGTAACCACAGCAATAGAAACTGAAATGGTATCAACTTGCTTTGTTAAGACAAAATGAAATAAATCCGACAAAAATTGTGTTTGGGATTTGTATATGCTAATGTGGAGGGGGGGGGGGTTAGAAGGCTATTTCAGTATGTTTCCATTTGACTTCATGATTCAAAATAACATCATGTTCCGCCTAGACAATATCTAGTGGAAGGGAGAGGTTTGCTTGGCTCTGCGTGTGCATCCCCCGCATATATCACTAACTTGTTTGTATAGTAACTTATGAAAAGCTAGTCTAGCTCTAAGCATAATGCTTCCAGCTGGGCAGGTCTCAGTAGGCAATGAGCTCATTGTTCACTGTTTTCAAGTTGTGGTTCCTCATTTAGGAAATGGAACTAATGATGCTGCTGAGCTGACAGACTCTCTCCAAGACCATATTCTAGGAATAATGACTTATTGCACACTTATATATCCATCCAAGCAAGAAGAGTTGGACAAGTAACAAGGTATGAGGTAGAGGTGTAGCACCATTTCATTGTGTAATATTGGCACCACATCTAGAGATGTAACATGTCTGGAAATTTTGAGGCTGGGGGTGGGGGGGAAATGTTTCCCCCCCATTTTTGGGGGGGAAGGAAATTGAAATTTTGGAAAAATTGAAAAATAAGCAATACTTTTTTCCTTTTACAGATCTAAAGTCACTTTGTTGCTTTAAGACAGCTTTCCCCAAACTGGTGCTCTCCAGATATTTTGGACTTCAGCTCCCATCAGCCTCAGAAAGCATGGCCAATGGTTACTAAGCCAATTGTACAATGCTTAGTAAGGCCAAATGGCAGCTCGTCCTGCATTGGCTTCTGAAGCAGGGTGTTCATACAGGCACCGTTTCCTCTCTACTGTCCCCAATTCAATGTTTAACATACTTAGTTCTACTGATTACAGAAGGGCCCTACTACACGCCCGGCATAGCCTGGGCGTGGTGGGGAGATTGCGGCGGGCGTGGGGGATGAGGCGTGGAGGCACGCCATTGGGCGGCCTCCTGGATTGGGAAGGGGAGGGGTGGAGGGGGAGCCGGAGCCTTTATAAGGCCCAGGCTCCCTCCCTCCTCTTGAGCAAAGCGGCTCCCTCCCTGTAGGCAGTATGGGAATGAAACTCCGGTTGTCCTTAGGAAGCCAAGTAGGAATTTTTTGCTCATAACCCCCTTGTGGCTGTGGGTTTTTTCGCCTACTTCATACTGTGAGACAGTGGGGGAGTACTAAATAGGTTATTTGGTTGTTTCTAATCTGGTCACATTTGGGCGGTTAGGCGCAGGCATCTCCACCTGGGAAGGGATAGGTGAGTATTCGCAGGCACCTAGCGGTGACTGGTAATGCCTGAGGCTCATCACCTGCGAGTCTTGAGGCCCAGGTGGTGAGATAAGGGTTAACTTTGGGGCTAACCTTCCTCACTCATGCGGAGTCATGAGGCACGTGCTGGGGTGACACGGAAGGCCCCCCTACCCCAAAAGGGGAGGCCTGGGAGTGGCGTATTGGACACGCCATGTCCGGGCCTGAATGGACTCGCCCTACCTGTTATGATGGCATTGGCCATCCATGTCAGAAGATGCCCGCGTAGTTTTCCCCTCTGCTGATCCCTCAATAAATGTGGCCCAAGTTTAACCCAAAAAACCTGTGTCATCTCGTTATTTACCGTGCTCCGATTCCGCAATAATTAAACATTTGTTATCCAGATAGATGAATAGTTATGAAGTGATGGAAGGGAAGGAGTGCACTGACATTTTCTGTTCATGTGTGTGCATTGATGTGCATGACAACTAGAGTTAAGATGCATTTCCTCCCTCTGAGAGAATTAAGCACTAAAGTAGATGAAACCTGAAGAATTCTGGTGTACTTGTGCAGTCAAGATGAACAAAGAAGGAAAAAGCACCAGTCACATGAAAAACTGAAGGAGACTTGCTCTGGTGCAAATTTAAAAAGGTTCTTTAATCTGTTATAAAAACACTTTTCCAATTCTTTGATTAGCTCAAAGTTTCAGATTACCAATCAATCCTTCTTCAGGAGCTATATTGGAAATGTTGTCCACAAATATTTGATGTTTAGCTTTTTTCTGTTAATAACTTATCTTGGCGTCCTTTCCCAAACGTGAATCTCTTGGCCTTGGCAATTCAGCATTGAAAGAGATTCACGTTTGGGAAAGGACACCAAGATAAGTTATTAACAGAGAAGAGCTAAACATCAAATATTTGTGGACAAGGTTTCCAATACAGCTCCTGAAGAAGGATTGATTGGTAATCTGAAACGTTGAGCTAATCAAAGAATTGGAAAAGTGTTTTTATAACAGATTAAAGAACCTTTTTAAATTTGCACCAGAGCAAGTCTCCTTCAGTACTTGTGCAGTCACCAACAAAACATTAAGGCATGACCAATATATCTGCAAAACTCAAAAAGAGGAAAATCTAGAGATACTAATTTATAAGGGATGGATATCAGAAAATTGGGATTTCCCTGGTAAATTGAGATGTTTGGAGCATATGTGAGAGGAGCATGTATTTTACCAGAATATTATGGATAGGCTGGAGAAGCAAAAGAGTCCAAATAAGAAAGGATCAGCACTTTTTTCTCAGTATTGACTGACAGAGGAAAATATCTGTACTGGGGAGATGTTAAAAAGGAATCACCACAATCTAAGTAGGATGTGGAGAAAGGATGCTAGAAATTATAATAATTAACAATAGTTAACAACCCAGAGTGCATGAAGCCAGAGTTTTTCAAAGAAATAGTTCTATGCAGCAGTCACATTTTAAAAAAAGGATATTTAAAAGCAAGAAACTCTTTACAATGTTGTTCTAGCATTAAAATATAAAGATCAATAGAAGTTTGCCACTGAGTATTCAAAAATAGTCAAGAAATACAAAAAGACACCTGAAAAGGTAAAAATTTAGCAGGAGGGAAGTTAACGCCTCTTTCTTTCTGCCCTCTCCCTGGTTTTATTTCACTATTCAAATGAAAACTGCTGGAAGGCTGCAATTTCTCTTATTCATCTCTGGCATGAGCTGTCAATAATAGCTAGTGGATCACTGCGCACTTTTGTATTATCAGCAAAGGGATATGTGAATAGAAAGCAGCATTGCTCATGCAGGGCATCATTCTGTGAAGTGATGAGTACTTCCTGAAAGTGACTGAGGGCCACCAACATCACTGGAGTCAATAAAAAAATATGAGGGAACTGAACAGCATGATCCCATAGTTGCTCAAGTAACACATTTTCTACCCACAACGAGGCTTTAATATAGGGGAAAAAACAAAGGTTGTTTTAAGACTATATATATATATATATATGGCACTGTAGTGCCTCCTTTGTTAAGCGCGAACCAGAAAAAGTATTGCACCATATTAAAGAGGTAATGGGGGGGGGGGGGAGTTTAAATTAGAATGTTTAAATTAGAAAAGAAAAAAAAACTCTCTGAATCAGAATAATTCTGATAATTATGACTGGTGATTATATATGTCACGGATTTTTCTAAAGAATAAACCCTTACTAAGTAATCCAGTGGTGGTGTCTTCTCCCTCCTTCCTTGCAGTTTGTGGAATAGCTTTTTTTTTAAAAAAATTCCCTTTGGTTGATTTTTAATGAATATTTTTTTCATCTCATTCAAGTCAATGCAGAGGCCTTCCCTTCAAGCATAGCACAACACACGCACAGTAGCGTCACTCTCCCCCTCCCTCCTGCCTCAGCCAGATTAGAATGTTGAAAATAAAATGGCCGCCTGCCTCCTCTAGCCTTAGTAGAATTCTCTTAGTTATTATTCCTTATAGTTGGGTTTGTTCGTGTAAGTATCTGGCAATTTGTGATAAGAAGGTGCCACTGTGCACACTTTTACTTTATGTCCATACAATTCATTTTAGAGGGAGACCCCCCAAAAAACTATTATAAATCAATATAGCCACCATTTTTCAAAATAATTCAATGAAATCATTGCCATTGCTGTTTAGGCACTTAAATATTACAACACAACGTCAGTGTCCTCAAATGGTTCTTCTTCTACTATTGGGTCAGTAGACATCAAGCAGTTTGCTTTACAATTCTTACACAGCAGTGTACATGGGATGCCAGCATTTTTGTAACTGCAGTGTGATTGGCATCCTGCTTTACAGTTGCAGCAGACCAACTCTCTGCAACTGTCCCATATTGCTGGAAGAGATGTCCAAAATGGTGTCCATATACCATCAGTTTTTGTCCAACCCCACTCTGAAGGTGGAAGTAAGACCAGACTTGCAATATGAGATTGCCCCCAAATATGGCCACCCTGATAAACAGCCATTAGTATGTGCTTTTGCAAGGCAGCTGCAGTAGGAGGCACATTTTCTAGCAGCCTACCTTTTGACGTAAACAGCATTTTCCTGGCTTCAGCGATGGACATGCCAGCACATTCTGTACTGTAAAGCAGAACAACATAAGTTTGAAGTTTCTGCTGAAGTTCTGGGCTTAGATATGCCATAGGGTTCGAAAGTGCAAGAAATGAGCTTGTAGCATCTTCAAATGTTATCCAGCAGTTCCAGGCACTTCGTTTTCCACTAGCAGAAAATGACGATGTAGTGTCACATGGAAGCCTCTTAGGGCAACAACCTTTGATTTCCCTAGAACCTCTGCAATGATGTGCACAGATATATAGCTCTTTCGGTTGCCAATACCAAACATAATCCACAGTCTCTTAAGGCCAAGGCTTTTGAGGTAGTGATAGTAAGAAATAGAGAGGACAAGCACATCCATATCTACAGCTCTGAGAATAACATTGACTGCGCCATGAGAAATAATATCCGCAGTGTGAAGTATTATGCGACCATCAGCTTCTAGTACCGAAAATGTCCCATGGAGAGAAGTGTTTGAGCATGATGATAAAAATGTTCCGCTATCATTCATTACAACCTCAAAACTCTTCTTGTCCTCTAGCTAACAAACCAAAAAGTTCTTCTTTGTTTTTATCATTTCTATGGAAGCTAGCCCAATTTTTTGGAACACGGTTTCCTTCAGTCACATGTCGCCGAACTCCTAGTCCTCTTTTCTCCTGTATAGTCTTCTTGATGCTATCTCCAGAGTAGGGGGTTAGTTAGGCATATTACCTCGAAAGGCCTGTGCCCATATATAAGTTTCTTAATTTTTTTAAAATTAAGTGCCTTCATATTGTATTAATTAAAATTTTTGAAAGTGCCTGGCACATGCTCTGGTTCTACATCTGTAATGAATAGTGCCCCTTTTGTTATCAAGCATTCTATATGTGAGATCTGTGTGAGAGAAAAGTACTGGGCAGACCCTGTATTTGGTAAGGATATAGAACAGTGTTCTCCCCTCCTGCTGACCTCCAGATGTTTGAGATTACATGTCCCAGCATTCCTGACCATGGGACATACTGACTTGCAATGATGGAAGTTGTAGTCCAACACCTTTGGAGGACACCAGGTTGGGGAAGAGCTGCTCTAAACAAAAAAAGAAGTAGGTGGCCCTAAGTTGTTCGTTATCAGTTTTCCACAACCCCACAGTCACCTCTGCACATCATATTCTCCATCCTGTCCTCATGGTTTATCTGCTTTGGAAGAATGAGAATTTCACTTGCACTTTCTGCCACCTCAGGGACGATGTGGTGTTACCCAATTTCCCTGCTTTTTGGTGCTTGGTTGAAAACTGTACAACCTTAACATTGTTTTGTAAACCGTAGGTTTTTTGTTTAATGAATGAATATATATATATATATACAATATATATAATACATTATATATATATAATACATGCTGTAATAAGGTTGAATTAATTTTCAGTGAGGTTGCTGGCTCAGTAATTAGCACCCATGACAAGAGATCACATGCTAAACAAACTGAAGCTGAATCCAGACAAGACGGAGGTGCTTACTGTCAAAGGCCTCGACCTGGGTTTGGAGGTGTGTCAACCAGTTCTGGATGGGGTTACACTCCCCCTGAAAGGCTGTGTTCGCAGGTTGGGGATACTCCTGGATTAATCGCTCCAAATGACAGCTCAGATAGACGCAATGGCTAGGAGTGCCTACTACTAGCTTCGGCTACTACGCCAGCTGCACCCCTTCCTAGAATTGGAAGACCTAAAAATGGTAGTGCACGCACTGGTAACTTTCAGGTTCGAATTCTGCAATGTGCTGTACATAGGGCTACCTCTGTGCCTAGTCCGGAAACTTCAACTAGTTCAAAATATGGCGGCCAGGCTGGTCACCGGTACACCTAGAAGTGACCATATCACACCAGCTTTAAAATCACTCCACTAGCTGCCAATTAGTTTCCAGGTGAAGTACAAAGTGTTGGTTATTACCTTTAAAGCCCTACATGGTTTGGGTCCAGGCTACCTGCGGGATCGCCTTCTCCCATACAATCCACCCCACATGCTCAGGTCCTCTGGGAAGAATTTATTACAGCTGGCCAAGACTAGGCTGTCAACTGTTACCCTGAGGACCTTCTCTTCTGCCGCTCCCAGACTGTGGAACGACCTGCAGGGAGAGATCCACCAACTTACAAGTCTTCAAAAATTTAAGAGAGCTATAAAGACTGATCTCTTCAGGCAGGCCTACCCAGTCGAATTTTAAGACTTTGTTGATTTTAATAATGTATTAATTTTATATGCTTTTAATCAGTTTATGTATTTTATATTGTTGTTATTGATGCTGTTCCCCACTTTGATCCCAAGGGAGAGGCGGGTAAGAAATAATAATAATAATAATAATAATAATAATAATAATATAATTCAATGTGGAATCACACATGGGAGGAATTACTGTGACACAAAGGCACATATTGTGCCATATTGATCAAGGCCTTGCAGGCACCTTTGCAGCATAAGGATGTGTTGATCTGAGTTTACCCTTAGACAAAAGCCCAGGAAACAGACTGCAGGTTGGCAATAGTACAGTAGAAAATTATGAAGTGTAGGCACTCATCATGACAATTCCCATAGCCACGCCCCCAAGAGAATAAAAAAGAAAAGAAAAAATGCAGGCAGCTGTAATGAATGGAAAAAAAGGATGGGAAGAGAAGAGGAAAAGATCTCACACTGGGATGTTAATGGCTTTAAGAGGGCTATTTATTCTAATACTTTTAAACCATATATCAGCTACTTAAAACTGCTGCTGAAATATTCAAATGAGGTATAGGCCTCCAGTTTAGAAAAGCAGGAGACAGAGACTGTACATTTTCCCGACTCTCCTGATAGAGTTAATGTTGAGTAACGATGAAGGCATGCACACTCTTTTTACGCAGCCATATTCCAAATGTACATACTACATATATAGATAAATACTTTATCAGAGATGTGTGTCAAAATGTTCAGCAAATAATCTGTTCAGGTATTGTTTCATATTCAGAACTTTGTATTACTGTCCTTTTGTTAAAGAATCCCACCAATATTAGCTTCCTGGGGTGGAAACATTTTGCAGGAGTATTTCCCCCCCACACATCATAAATTACAGTCCTCTGTTTGTATTTGGAGGCGTCAGTCTCCTGGAAAAGCATTATTAGGATTTCACAGCAGCCCTGCATTATCCACGCATTTTGATTATGATTGTAATTTCTTGCACATATGTTGTACTGGGAGGCTTAAATTGGTATTGGGCAAAGTAACTTTCAGAAACTCTCTGAAATAAATGTGCTACGCTGCTCTACATGTGATTGTCCCTCTATCAAATCAATGTGTTGTCTATAATTGCACGTTATGCAGCTTTATAAAATTAGTATAATACTGTATGCTTTGAAAAACATGAACCAAAACACACACACACACACATAAAAATCGGCTACAACCTGCATATGACTTGCTGCACCATCACACAGGATGTGTGCTGCTGCCGATGTTCCATGTAGAACAGCACAACGTCTCATGGTATGACTGCATTGTGTATTCTGCTGTCCCAAGAGCTTAATTTGTGTCTGGGCTCAACCCAGGCATCTGTTTCCAAAGCCAGGAATACAGTCTTGAAATACATGAAGGAACAGGTGAAAATGCTCCTTAGGAGGTGCAGAATGCATTTCCACTACTACTGATTATCAGGCAGTGATGGGAGAGAGCTCCCATTGGCCTGAATTGGATGGACTACAAAATAAGCAGCTAGGCTATTTCCGACCAAAGTGGCTATTGAATTCTGAGCTCTACCCGTCACACCACTGTAAGGCCACAAACACTCCATCTTTTCCCAAACTCCCTCCCTTTTCCCAAATTCCCCTGCCCCCCGACACTTACAGGGCTGCAGGTTGGCATTTCAGAAACTGGGTAGAAGGAAAGGAGGTCATTTCTCACTTTCAGAGGTTGGCACTGGTTATCAGCTTTGCCCAATCAGCCAGCTTCATCCCTATCTAGAGAATACAGGCCTTCGCCAGATCTGCACCAAACAGAATATATCACTTTGAAAGTTGTTGAAAACAGTATATGGAATGTATCAAGGGCTCCAACAATTGTCAGTGCACTTCAATGCCATTATAAAGCTGTAGTGTAGATCCTGCCCTTGCCTCAATCATTCATGCAGTGACTTTGAAGATGGTTCAGAAGCCCCAGCTTGCCATCACAGCATATAACACCCATCCTCTACAGGCTAATCAAATGCTTGTGCATTCCTGGGACCGATTTAAAGTCCTAGTGGTTACCTCTAAAGCCTTACATGGTATTTGAAGGACCACCTGCACCTCTACAAACCTGCTCAGACCGTCAAGATAGCCACACAGGCCTCCCATCATGGTCACTGAGGTAGGTGGGCACTAGGCTGACCATATGAAAAGGAGGACAGGGCTCATGTAACTTTAACAGTTGTAGAGAAAAGGGAATTTCAGCCAGTGTCATTTGTATGCAATTAGTTCCTGGTGAAATTCCCTCTTCATCACAACAGTTAAAGTTGCAGGCACTATACTAGAGTGACCAGATACAAAAGAAGGCAGGGCCCCTGCAACTTTAACTGTTGTGATGAAGAGGGAATTTCACTAGGTACTAATTGCATACAAATGACACTGGCTGAAATTCCCTTTTCTCTACAACTGTTAAAGTTACATGAGCCCTGTCCTCCTTTTCATATGGTCAGCCTAGTGGGCATAAAAGACAGGATCTTTCAGTAGTGTCCCCATTTTTATGGAACTCCCTCCCACTGGATGTGTGATTGGCTTTCTCTTGAATCGCTTTTAGACAGACCTTAAAGACCATTTTATTCCAGGCTGTATTTGTGATCTGGGGCTTTAAAATGATTATTGCTCTGTGTTCATATTTGCTGGCCTGGATGATGGTGCTATGAGTGTTTCTAAAATATGAGTGTTTCTAAAAAGTACTTACACATGCTCAGAGTATTTCTTTTTCATTGTATAAACAGGTTTGGCAAACTTTGTTTTGTTTTTATTTCATTTCAACCTATCAAGAATGTAGAAGCAGTCTCCAGGTACCTACACCAAGGGAAGCTTGGAGGACGGCAACAAGGAAAAGGGCCTACTCTGTGGTGGCCCCCGAATTATGGAACAATCTCCCTGACAAGGCCTGCCTGGCGCCAACACTGACATCTTTTCGGTGCCAGGTTTAAACTTTTTTCTTTTCCCAGGCATGTAGCAATATGTGATGAGCTTCAATGATCCTAGATCTGTTTTTAAAGTTGTTTATAGATATTTTAAACATATGTTTCTGCGTATGTTGTAAGTTGTTGTAGTTTTAAATTTTGTATTTTGTTTTTAAGTGTTTTAATCTTATGTTAACCACCCAGAGAGCTTCGGCTATGGAGCGGTATAGAAATATAATAAATAAATAAAATAAAATAAAGCATGGAAATGTGTATATGCATGTGGAAAGAAATGATAGTTGGGTGCTAGCAGTGTGTGCTTCATATGAAGTAATATACGTGGCTGTATAAAGGGGGCAGCCTGTAAAAGCATGAATCCCAAGATCTAAAATTTCTTAGCGGTACCACTGAATATCAAGTTTGGGTCAATAAAGCCCTTTTTAGAATAGAAACAGGCTCAGAATTCTACATATGCTACCTTGCAATCCATTATAGAAAAAGTTGGGGTACAAATTTAGTTAAATTTAAGCAGGAAGACAACTGAAGAAAGACAACTTCTAACAAAAGTACCCACATTCCTATCTGGTTTCCTGCATAGGCCATTTTATTGGTCATTTAAGTCCAAATCCTTTCACAAGAACTAAAAACAAAACAAACATTCTTTCTTAACATGTAGTTTTAGTTCAAATGTCTTTTGGATTTATTTTTACTACCATTTCATCTAGTAATTTGCATTGTAGACTGCAGATGCAATTGCTAGTTTTCTCTGCTGTGGATGGAAAATTATCCGTGCATAGATCTAAAGGGAAAAACAATAGATTTAGAAAAGAAGATTTTTCATTCAGCACTATCTGTTGCAAAAACATCATGAAAATAGAGCAAAATCATTCTACCAAACAGTAATTCTCCAACAAGTGACAGTAATTTCCAAACAAGGAAGAAATGACACAGGAATTTTCTGTAAGTAGATCTCTATAAGTCTTCTTTTATGGCCTTCATTTGTGAACTGCTTTGCATTGCAAGGCAACCAAACGATAATAAGGATGAGTAACAGTTACTGTCTTCTAATAATGTTTTGTTCTATTGCCTCATTCCATAGGTGGTTATCCAGACCCAATTTAGTTCCTTTTATATTTTTAGGATTGATTTTTTTTAAAAAAATGTGGCATTCAGAATAGCCTGCATGCTGTAATCTTGTGCCAGAAATGTTGTGTTAGTGAAACAATGGGTTCATGGTTAGTGAAACAATGGGCCGTTTTCTCATGACTAGTATAGCAGATGGTGGCTGAGAGAAATGCAGACCTCTTCCAACTTCCACATGCTTTAGCCCAGGGTTGGGGAACTTGTGGCCCTTCTAAACTCTTGGCCTACAACTCCCATCATCTCTCACCATTGACTTTGCTAGCTAGGGCTTATGGGGGTTGTAAGCTAAAACAACTGGAGTATCACAAGTTGCCTACTCTTGCAAGGCGCTCATGTGTATCACTGCTACACACAGAATTTACTCCAGACAGGCTTTTGGCATACCTCTTCTTTTTTTTTTAGTCGCTCTTCAGGTGGCGTACAATGTAGCAGAGGATGGTGGCCCTGAATTCAGTGGGCTGAGAATCCATTCTGGGTTTCAATTAGAACCATCCAGAACTCTAAAGGAGCTATCCAAGGTGTTGAACCAATTTTGGAGATAGGGATCTGGATGGATCTACAACCCCATCAAAATCTGAGCCACCAGTCTCCACTGGTGTGCCCAAATATGCAAAGTTCTCCATGTCCAGGAAAAAAAGAACTTTGGATTGGAAAAATAAATAAATAAATAAAGTGTGGGAGAAACTGAAACTGACAGATTCGGGCCTAGGGTCCTGAGTGTTTTACTCTTCAAATCATGAACTTTTTTTCAGTTTCTTTTCAAAAAGAATTTGTCAAGATGTGCAAAGCTCTTCATATTCAGAAGTGAAAGAACTTGAGATTTTAAAAATTTCAGGAGAGAACAAAACTGACACCATCTCTATCTCAAAGCCATGTCTTGCTGAGATGGTCATCAGAACATGTCCTTCTTACACTCATTCTGTGGACACAATCAGTGTGCCATCATCAGCCTAGAGAACTATTTATCAGTGAGTGGAATATAGTTAGATAGCCTTCACTTTTATGATCCCTGTGTAAGAAGGAGTGACACTTTCAGGAGAGAAATCTTACTGGCTTGAACCTAGAATCTGTGTATCATGCAATATTAGAAAGAATACTGTTATTTGCTAAGTCAGCCTTAGCAAATCACTTTGATGGATGGTTCACCATATTATCTTGCATAACAGCAAATCTCCACATTTCTGCAGGTATAGCAATGTGAGCTATCCTATCGGTTGTCTACTATGCATCTGCCAGATACATGGGTTCAGAGAACGGAGCAGGAGGCACGTGTGGCTATGACCCATTTCTGAATAAGTTAGCTTATAAGTGGAGAGCACACACTCAGCCTTGTCGGGTGGATGGGTTGCTAAGATCCCACGCTCATCAGTTGTTTGGCAGTTAGCCTAGGAGTTTCAAAGACTGTGACAGCTGGCAGCAGTACATTCAGCTGGGGATGCTGCAACATGAACTGGGAAAATGTAGAGTTGACCTTTGGCCATCAACTATTAAGCACTATGCTGATGATCATCTGAAAGGCTTCAAGTAGGTTTGGCGAAATCGGTCAGTTTCAACTTTTCTCAGCCTTTAAATTCTTTCCATCTCGAATATGAAGAAATCTGTGAATCTATTGAAAACAAACCAGGCCCTTGGCCACTGAACCCACCTGCAATGTTGCACAGCCTGCTGTCTCTGCCTACCCCTGATGACTGCATATTCAGTATGATGCTTATAATGGGGAGACTATGCATGTACAGGCCTACGGCACTGGGGGTGACCCCACTCCTTCCTCCATATGTACACTGACATGTGGAAGAAACTGTCTGAGGAGAGCTATACAGCATGTTCAATCTAGAATTGGTAAGGTTATCGATGAAATTGCGCTGATTTGGCCATCTGCTATGAAGGGGTGGCAGAGGAGCTGCATTCTGAGGGGGGCGGGATTTGAAAATGACAGACGGTCAGTACATTAAAGACGGGCAAACATTGCCAGTTGTGAGCCTAAAGCAGGGATTTCCCAAAGAAACTGCTGCAGGGAAGAGAAGAGGCACAGTGGAATCTCCTGGTTCCTGACTTCTTCTGTGACCAGGCTAGTTTCCCCAAATTTTGGGCATCCACTCTCAAATATACACACCATAAGAATATCACTTCTACATAAGTGTTATTAGTTGCTAGCATGAATAGTGTCCTAGTCTATATCAGGTTGCATTTTTGGCACCTTTCAGGAAATATATATACATTACTTTAGCCATAACCTTAATAGCAGAGACAAAAAGGGCCGTAGCCATGCCAGTCTCTCCTCCCCAATCTCATCTCTTAAAAGTGAAGCCTTTCTGTTCAGTATCGGTACAATCCCTCTCTTCCTTGTCTCCAGCATGGTCTCCCGAGCTCTCTGTGGCTTTTCTCAGGCTGTTTTTAATTAGCCTACTGATTGTGTGTTTGTTTCTGCCCACAATAGACGCCATTTGGTCCTGATGCTGAGGCCTATTCAGCAATTAGTTTTCCTTTGCTAGGTTTTTGTTGCCAGGGCAACCCACCTGCTCACCAGGTGTCAGCGCTCAGAGGTTGTTCAGGAAAGTTTTCCTGTCACAAACCTGTGACACTGATCAAGTTCTGGAAGGTGGGTGCCAGAAGTGGCAATATCATGTCACATTGCTATTAGTTACCACTTAAAAGTTTGCAAAGAAAAAAGAATCATTATAGGTCAAATTAGTCAACTTTCCACTGCAGGCATTCATTATTTGTGCAATGGCATGCAGCCAAGATAGTATATTTTGAACAGCCCAATCTTCCTTGAACTGTACAAATTCAGGAGGCCTCACAAAGCTGTTAATTTAAGGTTTCGGTGCATTTGGAGCTGTAACCTTTCTGACTGGCATCAGTTAGCCTGCCAGGGATCTGATTTAATAGGGGATTTTTTTCTCTATGTATACTAAACATAATTTGAATGGACTCTAGTTTTCTCTGATATTGTAATCTAAAAGGAACAAGAAAGCCATGAAGTAGGAATTTGGGGCATTATGTTAATAGCCATGATGTCATGCTGAAGTCTATGAAGCAGCCTCCCTTATAGGTATCATTCCCTTCGTGAGTGTCTTTGAGGTGTGAGTGCCGTTGCTTATGCAGCTGAAAGAGCACTATCCAATCACAGGAGAGAGGGATATTGGGAGATGTGGGAGAAGTACAAAAAATGTAGGGGAGGATGGGGGGACATATAGAAAACAGGGTGGGAGGGGAAATAAAATGCAGGCTCATGGAGGAGAACATGGCTCACTGACTGGGACAATGAACAGAAGCACTCCACCATAAGTCACACTCATGGTGTTTTAATTCTACCTGAGCCTTGTATAGTAGCATTTTGACAGGTAAACTTATTTCTCATCAATATGGGTCTTGTCCAACTCTTATAATACCTATGCCCTGCCCCGCAATGCTCCTGCTTTCCCTTTGTGTCAATTGCTTAGATGGAGGACATGAACACAATGCAACAAGAAAAGCTACACAGTGTGGTGTTGTTGTAGGTGCATTGCATGCTGGAAGTTGTAGTAAAAGCATGAAAAAGATCTGTGAGGAAGTGGAAGTAGAAGGAAGAGTCAGGATTGCTGCAGTGCCTGTGTTACAATACACACACACAACAGGAAAAGGTATGGAATGAATGAAGGCAGATACAAGCGACTAGTCTGAATGATATTGGGTTGGATCCAAAACCAGGATTGTTGATTTTTGGTGTCAGGTTGCAGCTTTCCATGATGCAGAGAATCCGTCAACCAATTGGAAGTCACGGAGGGCTGCAGCCTAAGTGTATATGTGTGTGTGTCTGGCTGCAGGAGAGTGATATCAGTGGCACACCTCTTCCTCTGTGCCTCCAGTTGCACATTTATTTATTGCAGTTATTTATATTATGCTTTCAGAATAGTTGCTTCAGTTTCTGAGTTAGAGTATATAAATGGGTGGAGTTAACTGGACAGTAGTGGAGTGGGAACTACAGAGATAACTGCAGAGAACCATAGTGAGAGACTCTGGACCAAGGAAAAGGCCCTGAAGGAGAATAGCCAGGAGAAAGCTGGAAGGGACTCGAGGCCCAACTTACAGGTGAAAGTGTAGTTAGGCTAGAGGAAACTGCAGTTTTACATCTTTTATTTTCATTGTAAATGCCTTTTGAAAGTTTACAACTCTATTTGAGTAAAATGTATTAGGTTTATATGATTTTGCCTTATTTCATATATCCTAGTAAATAGTGTTTGGAGTGTCATTTACACCATGCCTAAGGCCTAAACCCCATCTTATTGAGAGGGGAAGGGAAAATGTAAAAACTTGATGTCTGATGGAAAGAAGGGCTCTTAAAGAGGCAAAATATCTTTAAAGAGCTGTTCAAAGGGTCCAGGTAAAGGTAGAACCTTGACACTCTCCCTCTTACATGGATATCTTTAATTGGAGGTCTCATGGGCATCTTTAATTAGATTCAGCCCAGTACATACAAAACGACTCTGACTGGCTCATCCTAACAAGGAAAAAGTCATTCAGGACTGTGACCTATTGAAAGTGCCAGTGTGGTCGCAGGATCTGAGATTTAAGTGCCTGCTTAAGGACACACAGCACTGCTTACACACCTGATCGTTCAGCAATGTTATGTGAACTTAACGCTGTGAACTTAATGCTACTGACAAAATGTTTAAAGTGCAGGTACAAATAAGGATTTAGTTTGTTGAGAAGGAACTTTGAATGCAGAAGGGCAAAGTAATTGCTTCCCGCATTTTTATGGAGGGTACTGAATCTCTACACCAAAAACGGTGCCCTTCATTAACAGTATGCCAGTTCTCCTGAAATACAGAACTGAACTCCAAATTATTTGGTAAGCTGAGCTCTTTGCAGTATTTGGCTTTCATCCTGCTCTATGGCTGCATATTTCTTAATACAGTTCAAAAGTATCTCTTCTCCAAGCCATTCACCAGCAATAAATGGGATTTGACATTACGAGGTCAGCTCTGATTTGCCTCATACATGACTAACAAATTTACAGAGACATAAGTTCACTGTTCCCACATGGATCAATGTTCAGCAGACCAGTAGTTTTTGATGGAAACATTTAAAGTTCTGCCACTAAATGGAAGATACCGTTCAGGATTTAACAAACTTCTCTCTGCCCCTCATCTTCTAAATAGGTTCAAGAGTATATAGAATAATAGATAGCAGAAGTGTGCATTGTCTTCTTGGCCCACATTCTTTATCAACCACAAAAGGTCTGCAAATGGGGCCTTTAATGCACTCATTGGTGGTGGTAGAAGAAATGCTGGGGAAATTACATATTTCCCCCTCTAATATGGTACACACTCACTTATGCCAATCATGGCCTTAAAGGCCCTCTTAAAACTTTGGATTAAGAGGGCCTTTAAGGCCACGATTGGCGGGGGGAGGCCAAGCACACTTTCTGGTGGCCCCACAAAGTACACTTTGTGCCCTCCCTCCTCATGCCAATCACACCCTTAAAGGCCCTGGAAAGTGCATTTCGCTGAGCACTCGGCTGGGCTGCTCCAGGAACAGGGCTGGCTAAGCAGCACTTGGTGAACTCACGGGGCAAGCATCCCATGAGTTCTTCATCCCCTACTAAGCAGTAGGGTTGGAAGAAATGCTGCTCAAAAAACTCACCACCCCTGAAGCTTCTAGAACTTGTCTGGGATTTGAGTCAATCTGTCTTGGAGGACAATCAAAGATGGTTTGGGGCAGAGGAACAATTTAAGTATTGTCTAACCTTTTCTCCCACAGCACAAGCTTATTAGTGGTGCAATTATAGTGAGGTTCTGAGGAAGCTGTGGTGAATCCAGAGCCCTGCTAAGTTTTATCTTGCTCAGCAATTTATTGCCAAATTCATGAACTTGTTTTTTTGTAACTTTTCACTGTTATGTATATACAGTATGTTTATGGACCTTATAGTTATATGATGTTGCATGTCTCAATCTTGTTATAATTTCTTTCATACTCACATATTATATCAGTCCTGTTACACCACTGTCTTGGCTGTTATTTTGATTTTGTGCAGTTGTGTGCTGTTTAGAATTTCTTGCCGTGTTGGAGGTACCATGAACCTAAAAAGCATAACACAAGATGATGATGACATAATTTCTGCTTGTGTCATGAGCTTCTACTACTGTAGAGATTACTGCAATGCGCTCTACGTGGGGCTGCCTTTGAAGACGGTTCGGAAGCTGTAGCTTGTGCAGAATGCAGCGGCCAGATTGGTAACAGGGACCAGAAGGTTCGAACACATAAGACCGATTCTGGCCCACTTGCATTGGCTGCCTGTAGGTTTCTGAGCCCGATTCAAGGTGCTGGTTTTAAACTATAAAGCCTTACACGGTTTGGGACCACAATACCTGATGGAATGTCTTTCCCGACATGAACCTACCTGTTCACTACGCTCAACATCAAAGGTCCTCCTCCGGATGCCTACTCCGAGGGAAGCTCAGAGGACGGCAACAAGGGAGAGGGCCTTCTCTGTGGTGGCCCCTCAATTATGGAATGATCTCCCCGATGAGGCCCGCCTGGCGCCAACACTGTTATCTTTTCAGTGCCAGGTTAAAACTTTTCTTTTCTCCCAGGCATTTTAACAGCTCAAGTTGAGGTTTGACATTATGGCCAGGCTTAACAGTTAAAATGTTTTAAAGTGTTTTAATGATAGCTGTTTCATGTTTATGGTTTTAAATTTTGTATATTGTCTTTCTAATGCTCAATCTTTTTAATTTTTGTAAACCGGCCAGAGAGCTTTGGCTATGGGGTGGTATATAAGTGTAATAAATAATAATAATAATAATAATAATAACCTTGTTTGTTCAAGGAAATTATTTCGTTCCAATTGGGCTTTCATTAGCAATTGATACCAGGTGCATTGTACCAATTAAGTAATACTCTCTGCAGGGAGTCTGGTGATCTACCTATGGCTGACCCTCTGTGTATCCTCCAGGTGAAGGCCTCGTGGTAGTATTTCAGAATCAGCAAGTCTAGTCAAAACATGCCTGGTTTTGATTAAGCCTCAAAGTCATTCATAAAGAATTCTTAAAAGCATCGTCATTTTCAGGTGTGTGAGAAAGAATGCCGCATAAGCTAATCCTTTTTTAAAAAAAGCTGCCCTTGAAACACAGTTACATTAAAAGAAGTAATTGAACATGTATACCCATCTTTTTTCAGACCAGCTTTCAGGAATTCTAGCTGGCAAGGCATCCCTAAGCTGCATTTTTATTTTAAAATTCCTTTTCTAATTAAAGCTCGTACCATTTGAGCCTCCTCTCCTTGTCTTCTTGCATGTGGAAAGGTTCCGCAGTCTGTGATGTGAGCCGTGTGGAATTCTAATTCAGAGATGGTGAATCAGTCTGAACTGATTTAAATTCTGTGGCAATATGGGAGATCAGGGCATGCTTACGTAATCCACATGATTTTTGCTGCAGCAGTATAACGAATGGCAAAGACAGCAGCACAGGGAGAAAGGAGGGGAAGTGATCACTGACCCGTTTTGTTTATCTGCACACAATCATATGGTCATATTGTCACAAGATACCAGGAGCTTTCAGAGGAAGGCTCAAATTCTGCTCAGTCAGTTTATGAGGGGACTCAGAGGTTACAAATAGGCATGCAAGTTAAGCACTTTCGGCCTTTAGCTGATACCAGAGGGCCAGGTCCCCATACTCTCTAACATGATGTTTTACTTTTCACTTAACAAGAAAACCCAGTCCTAATAGAGGGCGCATTCCACCAGGAACCACCACTGCAGTATGTAAGATGTACTGAAATAAAGGGGAGTTGTTGTATGCTGTTTCTCAGTTCCCACTGGGTCCAATGGGCGTCGCACAGGAAAGCCCTCGTGGCTTGAGCCTATGAAGGAAGTGCATTTTATGACTCTAGAAAGGAAGCCAACAAAAGTTTTAAGTAACAAAGGTCCCGCTCTTCTCCCCAATGTGTCAGAACTTTACAAAGTGAAAAAAAACATCTTAAATAGAAACAAATACTATCAGTTGTCTTCTAGCATGTTATAATGCTAGCCTGAATCTTACAATTCTTTCAGTCAACAGCTGGGCAGAGGAATTGTAGAAAGAAAAAGAACAGCCCACCGCAATGGAGAATGACTCCATATATGTTTTCCTTATCATACAACCGTGATACATGGATGATGCCATATTTGAGTGAGCTCCCTTAGCTTTCTCATGAGATGATAGGGCAGAAGAAGACATTTAGAGCACATTAATACAGGGCTTTTTTTTTGCTACACATTAGAGTCCTAGGCCCTTTCTACATAGGGTGACCAGATTTTAGAACCCAAAATCCCGGTCCCCCCCGCCACCCAAAACAACCCCCCCACCAAGCCACCCCCCAAGCCACCCCCACCCAAAACAACCCCCCCACCAAGCCACCCACCCCCAAAAAACATCAGCCCGGACCTACCAGGTTCTCTTCCGCTGCCGCCTCCGCAGGGTCCCCCGCCGCTGCTGCCAGGTCTTCCTTCGCCGCCGCCGGGTCCCCCACCGCCAGGTCTTCCTCCCCCGCCGCCAGGTCCCCCGCCGCTGGGCTCGTAAGGACAGCGGCTGTGCGGAAGAGGCAGGGGAGGGCCAGATCTGGAAGTGACGTAATTGGCCCTCCCCCGCCTCTTCTGCATGGCCTCTGGCCTCATCGGGGCTAGTCGCGATGGCGACGACCCCCGAGGAGCCCGGATGCCCATGCGGAAAAGGCGGGGGAGCTCCCCCGCCTCTTCCACGCAGGCGTCCGGGCTCCTCGGGGGTCGTCGCCATCGGGACTAGCCCCAACAAGGCCAGAGGCCGCGCAGAAGAGGCGGGGGAGGGCCGATTACGTCACTTCTGGATCCGACCCTCTCCCGTCCCTTCCGTGCGGCCTCTGGCCTCACGAGCCCGGCAGCAGCGGGAGGATCCGCCGGCGGCGGCGGACCCGGCCGCCCCAGCAGGTAAGTGCCCCGCGCCCTGCGCTCCTTACCTGCAGGGGCATCTGCTTCCCTCTGGTGTTCGAATCTACTGAGAAACAGGCTTCGCGGCCTGTCTCTCAGTATCGCGCCGGATGATGATGTCATCACCCGGCGCACTACTGAGGGACAGGCCGCGAAGCCTGTTTCTCAGTAGATTCGAGCACCGGAGGGAAGCGGACGCCCCTGCAGGTAAGGAGCGTGAGGTGCGAGGGAGGGCACTTACCTGCTGGGGCGGCCGCTTCCCGGGCTCCTCCGCCGCCACCGCCGCCGGGTCTACCACCGCTCCTCGCTTGCTGCCACCGCTGCGTGACCCCCCGCCACCCCGGTTTGCCCCCACCGCCCCCCGGTTGGGCCGGTTCGCCCCAGGTTTCCCGGTTAGGACCGGGAAACCCCGAGCCATCTGGTCACCCTATTTCTACACCATAGGGGTGTAGAGGGAGGGACGGCAATCCTGGAAGTACCTAATACACACCATCAGCACACAGGGAGAGAGGGTGATCCTGGAAGTACCTAATATACACCACTGGTGCACAGGGATCAGCCTGGGGCCATCCCAGGCAAACAGCCTGGTTTGGAAAGGGCCCTAACTGCCTTCAGAGAGACTGCCAGGGGAGAAAGTAACATGAACCAACATGGATACAGCCAGCAGTAATTTCCATGACCACAGTACCTAGAAGATGCATGATCACAATAAATTCTGTTGCCTATACCTATATACAATTCCTCTCATTCTTCTACATGATTACAGACACAAGCATGGCCTAGAATGGCTATGGACTGCTAGCATGTGGGAAAAGATTTTTCCTTAAGCAGCCCTTTGCTTTAACTGAGCCTATTTAACTAAAGCTCACTGGATAGGCTGACCATATGAAAAGGAAGACAGGGCTCATGTAACTTTAACAATTGCAATTAGTCCCTGGTGAAATCCCCTCTTCATCACAATTAAAGTTGCATGCACTATACTACAGTGACCAGATACAAAAGAGGGCAGGGCCCCTGCAGCTTTAACTGTTGTATTGAAGAGGGAATTTCACCAGGTACGAATTGCATACAAATGACATCGGCTGAAATTCCCTTTTCTCTGCAATTGTTAAAGTTACATGAGCCCTGTCCTCCTTTTCATATGGTCAACCTATCACTGGGTGACCTTGGGCCAGTCACTACCCCCAAAGGATAAAGGAGGTGGGTGGGGGGAGAAGTGAACCACATCCACTGCTCTGAGCTCCTTAAAGGGAGGATGAGATAAAGATGTAATAAATGATATATATTACCCCTGATATTCCATCTTGGGTCTAAACAACCCTAATTTAAATAGTGCTGTGCCAAATCCCACTTCCTAACTTTGCAAAATTCCTCATGCTATAAAAAGGCAGTGGTTTTTTTTCTGCCTCTTCCATAGTGAGGAGAGCTCTGGCGACATTTTAGTGGGACGGGGGCTGCTTTCAACTTAATAAGTGGCCAAGGTGTCTTTTGTCTCTCTTTTTTAAAACTTTTAATGTCATGTGGTCACATGAGCATTCCAGGAACTGCTGCCATCATGGTAGCCTGTATATGAAGAGCCCCACCCCACTAATAGCACTCTTAAAACTTTAGAAAAACCCCATGTGGGCTTGTAGCACCATGGGGCTCTACACAGGCTGGTCACATAGGCATTTCAGGCAGTGCTGCTGGGCTGAAAACCTCTGCATGAAGAGGCTTACAATGCTGCAAGTCGACACAAACTATTTTAAAAGGAAAAATGAGGTAAAAGACACCTCGGCAGGATCTATACTGCTGTTTTAAAGCGCTTTAAAGTGCTTTATAACAGTAGTGACAACTGTTTTGAAGTGTGTCCTGGGCCCCAACAGTTGTCAGTACTGTTATAAACCATTTTAAAGTGCTTTATAACAGTACTGACAACTGTTGGGGCCCAGGAAACACTCCAAAACAGTTGTCACTACTGCTATAAAGCGCTTTAAAGCGCTTTAAAACAGCAGTGTAGATCTGCCCCTCATACACTTAGGTGACAATCCTATGCATGTTTAGAAAGGGGAAAAAACATTGTACAATTCCCAGCATGGCTGGCTAGGGAATGCTGGGAGTTGTAGGACCTTTTTCTGTCTAAACATATACAGGATTGCACCTTTAATAAGGTAAATGCAACATACTCCATCCTAATAAGTAATTTCTTAGAAATTCTCCCCCTTACCTCTTTTTCAAGCCTTTTCATCCCCACCCCATGAATTGCAATGGGAGAAGGAAGAGAAATGTTTGGCACAGCATTAATTTTATGTAGCAATGATATCAAAGTTAAAGAAAAAACAAAACAAAACCACCTTGAATAGCCATAAAGTTCTAAGAAGTCATTTTAGAAAACAACTGAGGTGAACAATATAAAATATGAATGCCCTGGTCCTGAACTTTTACATCGGAGAATCTGCCTTTCAGCACCAGTGTGACATAGCTCTAACGATAGTATAATGTTGCTGGGAAGCCATTGTAGCATTTTGTTTTATTACTTTAGAGTGGTATAACAGTTGCCATACCTCATTCCAAACACTTACATGCTACTAAAAGAAATCTTGGGTTTGGGCTGTTCCTAAATTGACCAAACTGGTGAGCTCAATTCAATAAAGTGGATTGATTGGAATCCCACTGACATATATAAAGGCACCCTCAGTATGTTCACATGCTATGAGCATAATTTACTAAGGCAGTAACCTCGGTTCTTTTCATGTTCTCTCTTTTGTGTAGCTCCATTATTTCCAGGGAAGGTGCATTTGAGTCAGGCAGAAGTTCATGCCTTCTTTCCTCAGAGTCACACCAGCGGGGGATTTTCCCTTGATTTTCTCCAAGCCATGGCTTGAGGGGATGTTTGGTGTGGTGTGCATGGGACAAACACCATGGGACAAGGGTCCAGGGCAGCATTTCAAACATATCTGACAGTTTGGTTTTGAATTAGAATTGAAGGCATGCTTCACTCATACACCCTGAAACATTCACATGTAGTGTTTACAAATAACACAGAGGATCCTGCCTCTCTTTTCACCAGGTAGGACCATTGGTCCGTTAAGCCCACTCCTATATAACGGGTGCAGAAACTCTGGCCTGTGGGCCAAATGCAGCCCAATTTGGCCTTCCGGGGTTCCCCAGATGCCCCACCCCTTTCCCCAACTGTCAGTCATCTGGTGTTTTCCTGCCTTTTGTGTTTCCTTTTTCCCTTTCTAAAAGCTTGCAATACCTCCCTAAAGGTTTACTTTCTGGCAGTAGGAGCTTTAAGCTAGAATATGAGGCATTTTTGATATTTTGGCCCTGCTCCCTGTGTGTTTGTTACCAGACCATTTTGCCTTCAGCCTTCTGCTCACAACTGCAACGCAGACCCCGAGAACCTATCCAGAACTGAGTTTAGCCTTTGGGCTGGAAGAGGTTCCACACCCATACTATATACCTTTATCATTGTTCAATGGGACTTACGAGTCAATGGCTGTTACTTCTGAGCAAATATGCCTAGGATTGTGCTCTAACTCTGACTGGCATCTACTTTCCAGGATCTCGGCCAGACAGACATCTTTCCCATCATCTGATCTCTGTAACTGGAGATGCCTTGGACCTTTTGCTTTCAAATTATGTGCTCTGCCGGTGGGCTGTGGCCCCTCCCCATGGAGTTACTTGTTCAGGGTATGCCTCCTGTGAGGTCAAACACTTCTGCTCCATTTCTGCATTGGGAATGCATTTCCAACGTAGAGGTGTCAATGGTGAGACATCCCCAGTTGATTGAGAGGAGTCAAGACTGGAGCAGTTAATCATGCAGAGACACAGTGGCAACTCCTCTTGGGCTCACAAGGGATTAAAAAACAACAACAACAACAACCTGTGAATGTATTTCTGATGGTACACTAGCTGTTCTCTCAAAGACTAGGTTTGGGAATTACTGATCAAAGGGCCTGCCAGATTCTGGCTTGGCTCTAATGGAAGGAATAACCTTGTTGTTTCCATCTCACAATCCAATATATGGGTTCGATGAGTTGATGCAAAATCTTGTGTGTCAATGAAGCTCAAACAAAAGATTGCCCTTGCTTGAAAAAATGTATAGAAAATAAGACTCTTTAATTCCCTTTGAAGTAGATGGTAGCAGCCTGTGAGAAACGAAGTCATTCATTGGCTCAGCCTGTGTTTGCAATTCTTATGTTCCTAAATTTAAAAATTAATTTATTGCCACTGCCAGCAGGATGCCTATTTGCCTTTTGTCAGGAAAAATGTTCATTATCAAGACTAGCTTTTTAGATGCAAATCTAATTCCCAGAGAATCGCTTCGAATTTCTGTGCTAATGATACTAATGCAAGTTTCTCCCAACTACTACTTTCTGCTTGGGCTAATACCCTTCAGCTCTGAAGTTTATCACCACCCTAATGACAACCTGGAAATCCCAACTCTCTCTCAAAGGAATGATAAATGTTATCTGCCAATCTCTTCCACTGAATAAACTCACTTTGATCTGCATTAATCACATTTGGCAGGAGCTGTTCAAGCCTGCTAGCAGCAATCTTGGTGAACAGCTTGGCATTATTGCTTAATAATGAAGTGGAACAGTATTAAAACACACACACACACACACAACCTGAAGGATCCCTCTTTCTCTCATCCCAAAGTCAATAGTACAAGTATCCCATTAAATGAACAGAGCTGACATCTAAACGCAAAGAACAAACAAAAAACAGCTCCGTGCCAGAAGAAAAACCTCACACTATATATATTAATTATACCAACCATACCTCTGTTTTTCTCCTATGGAACTTTCAACTCTTGACATTCTAGACTGCCACTCCTGATGTTCATGTAACATCACAGCTGCTGATGAGGGCGGAAACCAAAACATTTAGCTTAAAATATATTGTTTAATACTTTGTTGCTAGTCTTTCTATTGTTCTTATGTGTATATATAAGAACACTATCCTCATTTGTTAGAAAGCAGAAATATTCTGCCTTTCTTCTGTATGAAAATACAAAATAGCCAATATTTTCTTTAAAAACCTACATGTCATTATTGAATACCTCAGAATTATCATTCGTGACCGCAACTCACTTTCTACTGAAGTCAATAGGGTTATGTGCTTCTTTTAGACCAGTAACTATGAGTTTTACTGGGACAGAGAGGGGGAGATTGATGTAGTAAACTAAGCTGTGCCACCTGAAGTCAAAAGTCAAAATCTCTCTCTTTCTTACTCTTAGCAGTTCTCCCGATTATACTCTCTGGCACAACTGATTTTCAGTAAAGCCAACCTTCAATTAATCCCTTGGCCAGGACATTGAAATGAATGAGGGCAGAGTAACAGCATAACAGAGCTCTTCCACAGTTTCCCTTCTTGGGCTTATAAGAGATTCCTTCCTGGTGGACAATGACCAAAATAAGTATGGACGGCCCTCCTACTCTTCTGGAAGAGTACTTTCCTACTTTCACAGAAAACAATAGAATCAATTCAGTTGCTTTCAAGTTAAAGAAAGCTCCTGACTTAACAGGGAACTGCAGATTGTGAGCCAGGTATCTGGGCATGGGAAAGAGGAGGAGGGTTCGGGACCTGAACAGCACTTCATCACGTCTGACTGCCAGCTCGTGGCAGGAATGGGGCAAGTCAATTGAGGCTCTGATTGGCCAATGATCAAGATTTGGCAGACAAGAGGGAAGACTTTCTATTTAAACTGGCCGGAATTTCAGTGCTAGTATCGTTGCTGTGGTCTCACCCACCTACTCCTAAACAAAAGGACTTGTTCCTTGCATTTTGCTAGGAATGTATGTTAGCCACTAGTCACTGGGGATGGGAAGTAATTTCACCTGCATAAGCAATCGGCTCAGCTATGCAGATTGACTCAGCTATGCTTTCCTCATGGCCAGACTGAATTTGCATATAGGTTTATTGCAATTATAGTCAATGGTAAAATGTTTTATTAGGATTCATCTGTCACAGATTTGAAGCATGGGAGACATTGGGCTAGATCCCCATTGTTGGGGGTTGGGGTTGAGATTGGGCTCCCTGTTCCCTACTGTGGGAATTCTCTTAACTGATTTGGGAGGTTGGCCTCAACAACCAGCCAAGCATGGGAGCTGGCTAGCTTGCCACACCCGGCACAGAGCAGGCTTACATGAGCAGTTTGTGCTACCATGAGCCCTGACAGCTGAGTTCCAAATCACACACCCAGCACACATGCTAGGCTTAGGATATCAGTCAGCAGGTGGGCTGCCCAATGGGTGGATCCATGCCCTATGCCTCACCAAATTCCAATTGATACTGTAACCAATAAAAACAGTGGCTAGTTTGTTAGCCCTGTCTGTTTTTGTTATCATCCCCTCCTTTTCTCCCACACCCTGCCAGGCACTGCTAATGCAAATGCTCCACATATAGACGCTACTAATATTAATTAACCTCTGTTTTTAGGACCTACAGGGAATTGGTGATGAATTAGTTTAACTCTGTTCCTCCAATCGAGACTATATTTTTCTCGTAAGATTGGTTTTCAAAAGATGTGTGCTCTACCTTTTGCTGGAGAGTAGTCCTACCTGATTCAGTGGCACTGCTAAAAATGTGTACTACACATAAGTACTTGAAAAACAGGCAGCTGAATAGTATGTCATTATGAAAGAGCACCTACATTGTATTCAAGAGCACAATAAGAGCTTCTAACCAGTGACTACTCTCAGAACATACAAAACTTATACAGCAAGATGCCAGCATTTATGCCAGGATATTGTGTGAACTTAATTTCATCCAGATGAAATTTTCCCTTGGAAATCCTTGTTCTAATTCAAAACGATTTACTACTTGATTCTATATACCAAGTCCAGCTGAGTTCAATAGACTTTACTCATAAGAAAACATGTAAAATATTTGGCAAAGTTATTGCTGTGAAAGCAAAGGCAATTCTCTGGCTGGCTTCTGGATCTGTGCAGAGTAGTTTCTCTCTTTCTCTCTCTGTGGGATTACTCCTAAGGTAAAATACTTCCAAACTTTCAGGTACATTACTCAGAACAACATGCCATCTGGGAGCTGTACACCTGTAAGAGGCTGCACGAAATAGCATATGTTCCAGGCTCATATAGTGCACCCAATGACTTGCAAAGCCCAAGCTGCATACAAACTAGTAGGCAACAAAAAAGAACAGTAGAATCTGAGGAAAGAAACAAGCTGATACAATATAGGCAAAGGGGAGAGACATATGATGGGAGAAGGTTTTTAGTACTAGACTTGTAATGTAGGGTACTCAATGTAAAAATCTGTCACAAGAGAAAAAATCACATAATTTGAGATTTACAGTGTATGGATTTTTTACAAAAACAAACAAACTTTTTTCTTTCAGGAACTGAATTGCTGCAATCCAGAGTTCATAAATCTATCTTAGATTTGCAGCAGCCTAGGCCATATATTGTATATCCTTAACATTTTATAGTTGATATTATTTTTCATTTATGTGACACCATCAACATACACAGTGCTTTATATCCTGTTATATACCTGCTTGACTTTTGTCTGTTATAGCTGGTGAATATTTATCAGGGGAGTGCTGGTAAATTGGCTATTTCTGGTATGAGGGGTGATTTTGACCACTTTAAAAGAAGGAATTTTCTCTTGTGCCTCATACTTATGAACCAGAGTTGATTTTGCCCTGTCTAGCCAGGGAGATTGAGTGAGCAATGTCTTACAAGCTCCACCTACTTATGTACACAACAGTTTATTTTTACCCATTTATACCTTGCTTCTGATCAACCTGAAATTGCTGGGGATTAAGGACACGATATCATGAATATATCAATGACACTTCATGAAAGGAGATCTATTTCTCACCAGGTTTTGTGGCCTCTGTGAACGATTGCCAAGTGTTAGTAATTGACTAGATGAGGATGGATAAACTGGAGCTAAATCCAGAGTTCCCGAGAGCAGAGCCCCCTGTTTCTCCAAATCTGGGGGCATATGCCTAACCTGGATGTGGTTACATTCCATCTGGACATGGTTTCAAATTTTGGAGTGCTCCTGACTTTGAAGTGCATTACTGCTGGATATACAGATATTGGTTGTACCCAGGTGTATGCCAGCTGCACCTCTTTCTGGAGACAAAGGATGTAGGCAATGTCACAAATGCTCTGATAACCACTGAGCCTGACTGCTGTAATATGATCCATGCAGATCTATTGCTCCCGCCCCCCATTGTTTGCTTCCTGAAGTCTGTCCACACAGGAGGGGGATAACGAAAGAAAAATATCTCCATTGGTGTCAATGGAATCAGGGCCAAACATGCTTACACTAGAGTAAGTAAAAATATAACCATTAGCTAATGTTGCAAGATCAGCATAATGTGTAGAGGTTTATGGGTTATTGTTACAATTTATAGTTTTGATTATTTATCGATGCAGAAAGGCAGTGTAGTAATTTTAAGTTAAGTAAAAGATGGAAATACCTTAGAATCATGGAATAATAGAATAGTAGAGTTGGAAGGGGCCCATAAGGCTATACCTGAAAGATGGCTGTCCAGCTGCCTCTTGAAGGCCTCTAGTGTGGGAGAGCCCACTACCTCCCTAGGGAATTGGTTCCATTGTCATACTGCTCTAACGGTCAGGAAGCTTTTCCTGATGTCCAACCAGAATCTGGCTTCCTGTAATTTGAGCCCATTATTCCGTGTCCTGCAATCTGGATTGATCGAGAAGAGATCCTGGCCCTCCTCTGTGTGACAACCTTTCAGGTATTTGAAGGGTGCTATCATGTCTCTCCTCAGTCTTCTCTTCTCAAGGCTAAACATGCCCAGTTCTTTCAGTCTATCCTCATAGGGCTTCTGATGCCTGCCTATCCCTAGTTGAGGAACATAGGAAGCTGCCTTATACGGAATCAGACCATTGGTCCATCCAGCCCAGTATGTCAAAACTGACTTGCAGTTGCTCTCGAGGATTTCAGGAAGGAGGTATGCCTGTGCTTCTTGGAGATGCAGGGGATCCAACTTGGGACCTTCTGCAAGCAAAGCCTGTGCTCTACCACTGAGGTAGGCCAAGAGGAGCTCCAAGATCTCTTTTAATATCTCCCCTGCAATCTTGTGCTTGGGCTCAATATAATTGAAGTCAGCAGGTTTTCACATACTCTGTTGGATGCAGAACCAAAGCCAAAAAGTCGAGTCCTAAGCATGTTTACTGGGAAGTAAACTCAAGTGACATTAATAGAGCTGAACTCCAAGTAAATATATTTAAGATGGGAAACATTTTCTTGGGAAAGAATCAGTGATTTACGACAATTTGGGGGCTGTAGGCAAAAGCCTTACAATCTGGTATAACAAGTAAAACAACAAAACCAAACATACATATCCCATAGTGTATTGTCCAATTTAAATTACTTCTGAGCCATGGAACTGTAAAAGACTCCCAGATTTGTAAGGGGAAGGAAATAATGTCTCATTACAATTATTTCTATCCTTTTACTCTTATGTTGCGAGTTCAGTTAAACAAAACTATTATCAGGCAGAAAGCCTACTGAATGTTTTTGATGCAATATTGTGAATTCACTTGTCTAGAGGCTTTAAAGAAAACATATTTCCATGTTTTTGACCATGCAGGATTCTAGCAATAATTGTTTAGGGGAATTGATGATGTTGGTTAGTAATGGGTCCTTTCACTCTGCAAAGTAAGCTGCTATTTTCAGGCCTGAAGGATGCATATATAGCATTTAAATTGTAATTTCATGATCCTCTCCTTCCCCTCCTACCCTTGTGTGAACTTCATATTTCAGTAGATGGACTAGTTCTCTACACCCACTTTATGCAAAAGCTCACAGTCCTTCAACTAAGAGAATGGATGCTACTAATCTTGTCTCTTACTGTACTATCACAGATTCATGGTTTGTTAGTCATGATGATCATGTGCCAAATGTTCCAAAGTAGCTTGCTACACATTACATGCAAACAGGCCCCGTTGTAAAGAAGCACATTTGATGCTCAACAACTAATGGAATGGATCGAAGAAGCTCTACTTTCGTAAAGAGGAAGGTAGAAAGCCAGTGATCCACTATTCTGACTATTGTCAGATAGGCAGGCACTTCTAAAACATGTCCACACTTGAATATCCTATGGATCTTTTTAGGTGAATGGGTGGAACCAGTAACCCCCCACCATTTCAGAGGAGAATCTATGGTTTAAGAGAAGCATCTGGAAACAATGTAGCCCTCCAGTGTGTCTTCTCCCTCCCTGCTTGATATTTCCATGAAATTTCCATTATATATTTCTTTAGTTCGTACCTTTGGAAAAATGTCTGCCTTTCTGTCATGGTTACAAATTAGCTACGCCAACTTTTAAAAGTAATTTTCAGATTATAGATCTTCATGACTGAGTAACTAAATTTCACAATCATTCATTCCTACTTTTTCATTAGTTAACATATTACATCATAACAGATCATAGTCTTATTTCTAAGTTCTGCTGCACAATGATTGACATGGCTGTTACGTTGAAATGGAATTATGTATCCTAAGGAGAAGTCTAGGTCAATTTATCACAATGTCTTTGCACCAATCGTAAGTTATTGCACTCCCCATGATAATTCAATCAGATATGATTTAAAAGATAGAAGATGGGAGAAAAAAAAATTAATCAAAAGCCGAAATAGCAACTCAGTTCAAAACTGTCTTTCCCCAGGTGATAACTTATCCACTTATAAAAATCCCTCCCACTGTGCTAACACTCCTAATTTTGCTTTTTGCATCCAATTATAATTTCTTACAAAATTCACATGGAAATATAACCTCTGACCCTCATTTAAGTTCATAAGCATGACATTGTAACCCAAAGCTAACAATGACAAAGCCTTTTTATTATAATTCATAATGCATTCATTCAAGCTTCTCTTTCATATCTGAGAAGCTGTCAGTTTAGTGTAACATCAAAAATAATGTGTTGTCTCAGAAATCGCTAGGCGATATTTCTCAGAGTGTGTATTTTGCTTTTGAGTTAAGAATGTAAATAGCATCATGTAAACTATTCTCAAAACTGCAGCTCCACTAGAATGGTTTCTCCAGTTTTATCGTTCAGTTTTGAATTGATGAGCCTGAAAAACTGAGTCAAAATAATTGAATCAACCCATAATTTTGTTAATGCAACTCAAATACTTCCAATAATTTAAAATCCTTTGCAATTTTATTTTAATTTGTTATGTATACTTGTAAAATTAGAAGTTTAGGGTGATATCCAATGTTATGTAAGTGGACCTCTACTTGTACAGCAGAACTTTCCCTTCCTCTTCTCCTCCCTGTGCCCCCCCTGAAGTTCCCAATCCAGTTCTCCGTGATTCCCCAGATGACCATCCCCCTTCCTCTGGCCCACCCCTTCCATCCAGCGGCCAATCATTTCATGGCTTCATGGCTTTTGCACAGTTTCCACCCCTCCCCCATTTTAAAAGGTTGAAATGCCTCTCCTAAGGCTTAGTTACCAACAGTAAGAGCTTTAAGTTAAAATATGCTGGCATTGGATGAGTGAGTTTTTTTTTTAAAAAAACCACCTTGTGCTATTGCCTTCTTCCACTTTTGCCTTCAGCTCTGTCTTGAAATTCAGCAGCTGAAAGAGGTTCCATTTTAGAGGCTCTCCCAATCTGGAGCAATTTGGTATGGAGGGAGAATCTGTTCCCCTCATGGATGTTATTCCATCAGCAGACACATTAGATACAAACCATCATCAGGAATATGACCCCTTGATTTGAAATAGATGCTCATAATCCCCAAACTCTAATCTAGCAGTCCAACTGCATCCCCAGCCAGTTTCCTGCTTCTGATATATTTAAACAATTCTTTATTGTTGGCCTTGATGTTGTTAGTGATGTGTTCCTCAAAATGCTTTTTTACATCTATTGTCTGCTTGCATTCCCTTTGTGTAAGGTTATGTTCCTTTTTGTTCCCCTCATTTGGACATGTCTTCATTTCTTAAGCAAGCCGCTTTTCTCTAATATCTTCTTTGACATTGCTCATTAATCATGCTGGTGACCTCTTGGACTTTCCTAATCAGTGAAAGAGGTACTCATCAACTTCTTATAGGGATTGATCCTAAAAATAGCCATTTCCCTATTCTTCATAGCATTGGGAAGTGGGGCAAATGAAATTGTTCTAAACAGTATCCATCACTGCTTGTGTGTCCCCATTGATTATGCTCCACCAGTGGGACCCACCATCAAGACAACAGGAATCTAGTGCTTTCTAGAACAACCCTGGAAATGAGCTGAAATGCTTGTTTCTGGAATGGGACAGGTCAGTGGAGCTCCCTTCTGGGAGCTCCACTGACCCGTTCTACTCCCGAAATGAGCATTTTTGTTCATTCCCAGTTGCTTTAGGTAGAGCCTGCTGGTGCATGGGCATCCTTGGTTACTGTCCTGTTTCTCTGAATGTGATTCTATGTGATTTCATTATCATTATTCTTAATAGTTTCTTCACCTTTTCTACAGCCCCCTTACAAACTTTGCTATAGTTACAGGGCCACAGATGAATTAGGAAACAGGCTGCATGCTATTTACTAGCAGTAATACTATTCAGTTGCAATAACCCCCAGGGGGGGCATCATTTCCCTCCCACAGTGCCACTGGAACAATGCCACATCAGGCTGACATTGTCTATCATGAAGAAGTTTTTTTTTAAAAAAAAGGTGAATACCCCTAGTACTGCGGTTGTTTCTTCACATCCTTGAGGAACTTGTTCATACTATATTGGCAGTCATCACAGTTTTTGATGTTTTTATATACTGGTAGAGAGCTTTTTCTACATACATGTGGTTCTGTTTTATCAGAGCAATTTTCAGCCTATTTGTGTCCATCACATTGACAGTATGCCATACACACACACACACACACACACACACATATATATATATTCCTTTTTCATATGTAGTTCTTTGTATATCTATATTTCAATGGGTATGTGTGTGTGTAATATAATATAATGTATAACAATTAGTGTCTTGGAGCATTTTTTGTACTATTGTATATTAAATGTTGTATTATATATGGCAGTGTATTTATATTTATCTACACAACAGTTGTATGTCCAAGAACATCTCACTGTCTACTGTTGTTACAACTGTTGCTGTTCTTTTTGTTGTACCATTTAAAAGTGGCAGGGCTATCAATTGCAGCTCTGCTGCCCCTTGCTCAGTTTTCAGTCACTTAGCAGGCAGCAGCACTGGAAATGCCCAAGACAGAAAGTCCTGGTTAAGTCATCTTAGGGAGCTTTTCAGAAAGCTCAAGCAGCTGGAGAAGCTGCAAAGACAGAACTGGATAAAAACTGTACAATAAAATATGCCCCCCGTGCCCACGCCCTCACCTACCTCCTTATAGTAAAGTAAGCACTGAAGCCCTGCACATGGAGAATTTTCTCAAATTCTCTCCCCGTCCTACAATTTCTGGGTGCAACTGTTTTTGCCAGTCCCCCTGATGAATGGTTGAAAATGCATCTATTGAAAAAAATGGCACAGTGCTGGCACTCAGGAAATAGAAACTTAGTTTGCAGAATTGAACATTTGCTGGAGTTGGAGAGAGAGAGAGAGAGAGAGAGCTAATCTTAAAACAAAAGCATAAGGGCAAATGGAGAGGAGCAGAAAAACAGAAAAGAAGAAAGGAAAGAATACCAGTGTTGCTGAAACTAGAGAACTGGTTGTGAAAGCTAGATCAATTACAGTAAAATATTACTTAGATAAGGAACTTCGATTAAAAAATATGGATGCAGTCTAGTTAGGTTAGCTTGATGTGTTTATCCTGGCTGTTTTGTTACCCTATTGCTCATATGGTTTATTGGTGTTGTCTCTCTGTATGTGTATCCATTCAGATTTTAAAACTTATTTTCATTGATATGTTTCTTCAGTAAATTTTAAACTGTGGTAATTAAAACTGTGGGCCTGTTCAGACAATACGCTAAGCCATGGTTAGGCCGCTAACTCCTTTGCAGTAAATTGTTAGTGAGTGTGTTTAAACCAAGGTTCTGTAGCCACCATGGTTAGCAATGGTTCACATGGCACACTAAGCCATAATGTTTACCTTTAAATGCTTAATCACTGTGGCTTGGCATGTCATCTGAACAGGGTCTGTGTGATCTCTTTTTTGGGTTACCCACCTCATGTCTAATATCCACCCCCCATACTAACTAGTGTAAATACCTAAGACCCAGGAAGTTTTAAACCTGGTTTGGTAGAGGCAGTCAGAGGGTAGAAAAGAGCTTTCCACCTGGTGTAAGTAGAAAAGTCTGCAGGAAGAGAAAGGCAAAAATGAGTAAGAGCACAGAACTTGGCATTGTTTTCTTTCCACTCATGGCACAAGGCATTGAGAAGTGAGCATCTTTCCCCACTGGCAATTCTGAGATTAGGAGCATCCCTGCCACCACTGCCTTCCCCTGCCCCAAGGGACATTTCTGGACCTTGGGGAAGGGGAGGCAGAAGTTCACAGGATCGAGGTGACCACTGCCCTACTTGCTGTGCTCGTGCTGATCTTGCTGACAAGCATTCAAGAAGGGGTGCTTGCTTATACAAAGGCCCCTGCTCGAATGCTCACAACAGCACTAGGAAGTATTACTGGATTCATGCTGTAGCAAAAGAGATTTAGATTATGTATTAAGAAAGATTTCCCAAGGACAAAAATAGTCAGGTAATTAAGTATGTTACCCAAATAAGCAGCAGGGTCTTCTTTCATGAAGGAGTATCCTTAATGAGTTTCTCTTGAAGATAGTTTTATTTTCAGGTACTGGGTCGGGAAAGGCCATTTTAAGGAATTCTGCCATTGCAGTATGTTAGACCACATTATTCTTGAAGTCCACTTCAATCCAATGATTACATTGCATTTGAAGTTAAGTATCTTCTAAATATCTGTCCTACAAGTATTGTGGATTTTTGTTTTTGCAAATGTCAAATCAGTGGGAATCAATTTTGTTTCACACAGCAGTTTGCTGAAGGCCATGATTTACAGGAGGTGATGTCATTATTGAAGCAGGCTGCTCTAAGTTTCAATCAGAGTTTATGTCAGATAAAGGATAATCATAGAAATCTGCTTACATAAATCAGAGCTCCCAAAAACTTTTTCAAAAGGTTAATGTAAACAGCATGTAATGCAACCATTATTTTTTTCTTTGTGTGTAAAGATTAAAGGATTTATTGCCTCTCAGATTGGATCTGTGTTACACAGAGTTTTCTTTTAAAAAATATGGTTACCTGACAACAGTGTAGGCTTAGTAGAGAAATATATCTTTTTTAAAAAATCTATTGCTTACCCTGCACCACAATCTTGACAGAATTTACACAATATAACTCTGCTACTTCTAAACACATCTAGAAATTCTAGTTCAACAGAATGAGCAATTCAAGTAGATAGCTGGAACCAGAAGAATGCATGTATTCATTAAATTTGTATCCCTTTGCTCCTCAGATAAGCACAGATGTGGATAAAATAGGTTAGACCAGCCTTATTTAGGCCAGCCTTTCCCAACCTTCCCCAGCACTCCCCATATTAGGTGGCTCTCACTGGTGAGAGCATTCCTTAATCAGGGCCCACCAAGAAAAGGTCCTCCCCCTTGATGTTCTCCTCTGAGGGTGCCTCTACAAGAGAGGTTTAATGCGCTTTGAAGGTTCATTAAAAATTTTACCTCTACAAGAACGGAGCGCAAATCGGGCATAGAGGCGCGTTATCTCCGCGATAATGCGCATTTTTGAATGCGCGTTAAATCGCGAGTTTTATTTTGCTCCGGCCGTTAAAGCGCATTTTCCCCGTGTGAACAAGCGATTATGCGCATTAACTTCTTGTAAAGCGCTTTTTGGACATCTATTAATGTGTTTCGCCGCCTCTCACCGCCTCCCGTGCAGAGGGATTAGGAGTAAATGCGCGTCTGCGATAATGCGCATAATCGCACAACCGGGCGCAAAAGCGCATCCTTGTAGAGGGGGCCTCAATCTCCCTTGGAGGAGGTGCTCAGAGGAAGGCCTCAGATGTTGATTGTAGCACATGGGTAGGTTCATAATGGGAGAGGTGCTCCGTCAGGTATTGTCTGAAACTAGGGTGACCATCGGACCAGAAATGCCCAGACAAGTCTGGAAATTGAATGAATTTTGAACATCCGGATGGATTTTTTGTAATTTATGCAAATATCCGGGAAAAACAGACCATCTCCACTTCTCCAGGATGTCTGGGAGGCGAGTTGCAGGGCATGGAAGCTGCTGTGATGGAGGGAAGGTCAAGAATTGCATTCTGGACACAGGGAGGATGCTGGGAGTGGTAGTCTACAGGACTCTGGAGCCTGCTTGGCTCCGATCTGCTAGTATTCATCACTTCCTTCTGGCCACTGAGATTGTCTGGTCTGCTGCAGCTAAAACTCCAGAGAACGGGTCAGAGAACAGGTCACGCTGGGCATGGTGGGGGGGGGGGAGAGAGAGAATGGGCTCCCTGGCCATGATGGTGAGGGTTGGGGGGGAAAGGAACCAAAAAAAGTCCTACCTTTCCTTTCAGTAAGCTTCCCCCTTTCCCCCGGATCATCACTGTTCGTTCTTGATGCCCGCATGGAAGGGACTGGGAAGGGCCATGCAGAAACGGAGCTTCCCAAGTCCCTTTCACAGGCATCCAGGGATTTTTCTGAGTTATTGCTGCCATGATGATGACTCACAACATTGGCGTCTTAAAAACAAAAGCCTCTCCTGCCCAGGAGAGAGTTTTTAAAATCCCGATGGCCCCAGTGGGCGGGCAGGGGAAAGCAACGTTATTTTGGAGCCTCCGGAAAAAACTTTGCTGCCCACTCAGACAGGGCTCCTGGTGCCTTTAAAAAACAAAAAACAAAAAAACTCCTGCCCAGCAAAGAGGGTTTTTTTTTTTTTTTATCCCAATGGCCCCGGTGGGCAGGAGAGGGAGTGAAAGAAAAGGAAGTGAAAGTAAAAAGCCGTTGCTGTTTCCAAACTGCCCCGAGAGAGGTGAGGGTGTGGAAACTCCAGGCTTCTCTTGGTCTCCTTCTGTCTTCTTTCCAAAGTAAGGAAACTGGAAAATGGAGATTTATCTTTTCTTTTTTGCCTCCCCTATTTACAAAACAATTTTCCAAGCAACTCCAGTTTGCCAAAGACAACGTCCCGCCTAAAAATGGCCTCTCCTTCTTCTGCAGGAAAGAGCTTACTTTGAGTCCTCATGATAGGGTGGGAAGCAAAGGGAAAGAGACTTCAATGGCCTTAAGTTCACTACATGGATTTCTGATTAGGCAAGATCACTTTTCTTTTTAAATGGCATCATTTAAATGAAATTTGGAAAAGGAGAGCCAAGGAAGCCTAAGCATCAAAATTAGCCTTTCCCTTAATTGCATGAGCTGACTTCTTTCTCCTCCCAGTGCTACCTGGGTAATTCATTCCTAACCAATTCAGTCCCTTGAGTTCAATGGGGTTTACTCTCCCTAGTAAAATCTCTAAATCTATGTTAGTGTAATGCCTTTAATGGGTCAACCAAAAGATCGCAACAATGTACAAGCTTTCAAGGTAACTCCAGGTCCCTTGAAAGCTTGCACAGTTTTTGTGATCTTTAAATAAAATAAACTTTCTACCTTGCTAGAGGAATATAGTGCCAGTACATAACCATATCTGCGGATTCATAGCAAAAAAACTTCAGAATTTTAATCGTGAAAAAGACTTTCCTTCATGATCTTATTTCTTCCTCTCCTTCACGCTCTTCCTCCCCTCTTGGTTACCTCTTTCCCCCCTCTCTCTTTCTGCCAGCCCCTTCTCTCTCTTCTGTGTGTGTGTGTGTGTGTGTGTGTGCGCCACCCCATATTTTTCTCTCTTTCTGACACTGTGTTTCTCCCTTCTCTCTCTTTTTCCTTCCCTTTTCTCCCTGCTCAGCAAGGTGCCAAGGCAGAGAAAGATCTCTGTCTCTTTATGATACCCCATTTCCCCCTTCTCTTTCTCTCCATCCATCTAGCCCCTGCCTAACCTGGTGCCATCCAGATATGTATTTTTCTCCTCCTCCTCCTCCTCCTCCTCCTCCTCCTCCTCCTCCTCCTCCTCCTCCTCCCCCTTTCCGCCAAAGGCTGCTTACTCCTTTCCTCCAGTGCAAGCCTCCAGCAATTAAAAACAGAATCCTTTTAACTACATTCAAATATGATTTGCTGTTTGCCAAGGTCCTTTGGAGCATTTCACAGTGCACTTGGGTTTTCACTGTTTTATATAATGTCACATCATCTGCAAACCTGGTCACTTCATTGCTTACCCAGACTCTAGATCATTTTGAATAAATTAAATAGCACTTATTCCAGTACAGATCCTTGAGTAACTTCAATGTCTACTGTGAAAACTGACAGTTTACTACTACCCTCTGTTTCATGTTGTTTTAACGAGTTATCAGTCCATAAGATCCTCTTATCTTAGGAGCTTTTAGTGAGGGACTTTGTCAAAATCTTTTGGAAGTACAAATGTACAATGATGGGATTCCAAAAGACTTCCATAAGATTGGTGATGCAACTCATCTCTTTGCAGAAGCCACGTTGATTCTTTCTCAAAAAGGCTTTTATTTAGTACTAAATCTATGAGGGCTCTTAAATTCTATTTCCATGATCCTAGATGTGTTCTCATCAGAATTACATATTATGCTATCCTCATCTTCTCAGTAGAAGTTGCTTTTTGCTAGCCATTCATGACAACTGCTCCTTATTTGTTTTAACAGTTCAACAGGTGCATGCCCTAGAGAAGGTTATAGATACCTTCTTTTTGTACACATTGGCTCAATTCGGAAAACACATTAAACAACTGTGGTTGTTGAAGCAACAACCCGTTGAGTTGTTAAACATGTCATCTGGATGTAGCCACACAACGCAGTAACAACCCACAGTAGGCAAAGTAGCAAAATTCAACAACTGAGAGAAACAACTCAGTTGCGAGTTGTTGAGGGAATTGTCAATTGACAAACGTGTCATCTGGAGCGGTGCGTCGGTGAAACAACAACGGTGAGTTGTTGAGCACGGAAGATCAGAAAGTGGAGCGGCAAGAGCGGCAGAAAGCGGGGGCCACTCAAGCACGCTCACAACAGAGCCCCGGCATCACCGCCATAGCAACCAGGATGCTTGCCTCCCCCACCAGGCTGCCAGCACGGAGCTCAACAAGGGGCCAGCTCCTGCAAGCACTCACGCAGGGTGCCCAGTCAGCTACCCAAACAGACATGGAAGCGCACCAGAAGGGCACTATGGCAAAGGGAGGGAGGGGGAGATGGAATAAGCAACAACCCCAGGCACCCTGGAGCAAGGGGCAGCCCCCCCACACCAAGAGGGAGAGCAACACCCCATCCAAAGTAGACCCCCACTGCACTGCCACCTCCACCCTTGCGTCACCTAGAAGGACGAGGGCAAGGGAAGCGGCGACCAGAGCCCCCCCCATCTGCCCAACACGGCTGGACATCGAGCCTTTGCTGGGCCCCGAGAATCCCATTGGGGAGCGTCGCGCCTGTGCGGAGGCATCCCGGGTGCATGAAAGCATCAGTGCCTGGATCTGGCTGCGCTACCCCCACCCCCTGTGAGAGTCGGCTGTGGAGTTTCATCTGTGGACTGGCATCTCTCCCTGGCATGCCGCCACTCTCCACCTCATCCCCTTGGCATGTTCCATGCTTGGCTCCCTGGGGGTGTGGTCTCGGCCATCCCCTCTTCATCCCTGTGCCTTCCAGCTGCCTCCTCCCCTTCCAGGGGCAACTGTTCTTTCTGTAGGTTCTGCTCTGGCATAGTGGGGCCCATGTGCCTTATTGCCCATGTCTGGTCTCCCTGCTGAATTAAGTTTTCTACGCCACCCCACTCTTGCCTTCTTTCCTGTGTGTGTGGAAGATGCTCTAGGAGGGAGGTGGGGGGTTGGGGGCTGGGGGGGCGCCAACGTTGGAATTGCAGTGCTGGGCGTGGGGTGCGACTGTTGTACTGGTGCTGCCGTTCCTCCTGGCTGCCTCTTTGCCCGAGGCTGCTGAATTCCGCCCACTGACTGAGGCAGCCAATGGGGTTTGGGAGGCGTGTCCTGCATCAGCTTCAATGGCGGCGCCCATGGTTTTCAGCCGCAGTGTGTTCTGGGATACCTGCTGGAGGACTAACGGAGTTTAGTAAGCGGGGAAAATGGCAGCCGAGCTGTCAGTCAGAGCCGAGTACGCTATTAGCAACTGCGGTGGTTGCCAATTTCTTGCAGCGCCTGCTGCAGCGTGTCGTCTGTGGATCACCACCTTTTTCTTACACCGTCAGTAGGTAATTCAACAACTATTGCTTAACGTGTTGTCCGAATTGAGCCATTGAGTTGGATTCAGACTAAGTTATGCTTTTGTCTCATTGATTTCAATGGGCCAAAGCATGATTAACTTAGTCAAGATCCAACACATTAGGTGTGTGGGGCTGAGTCAGTGGGTACTGCTACAGATGGTCAAAAACAAGTGAAATCCTAAATTACCAGGGAGCGTATACCGCTTTACTATAGTCTTGCTACAATGCACAAAGTTTGATAGCTTTAGTGTAGTAGCTTTTAATAATTTATTTTTTAATAATGCATTTTGACCCATAGACTTTCCTTCTTAAACAAACTTTAAAAAAATTAAGACGGTTGCCATTATTGTTATTATTATTATTATTATTATTATTATTATTATCTCTCTTTTCTTGCTCATTGTGGTTTTTCTAGATGAACATGATGGGCTTTGCCAAGTCGTGCTGTCTTTTACTGATTCAGAAATTTCCTGACTTGAACATGTTTTAAGCTTTGTGGATGTTGGTGTGGATGTATTTTGGAAGGCCTAGTTTCTGAAGGTTTTCTGTAAATAATAATAATAATAATAATAATAATAATAATAATAATGTGACTGGTGACTGATATCTAATGGAATAATTGTAAGTTTTTCCTGCTGCTACAGTTCTTTAATTTCCATAGCCAGTGGTGTATATTTTTCTCTCTCCCTCTTCCTTTTATGCAACATTTTTGTCATTAGGTATTGCTATGTCAATGAGGTAGTTGTGATTTTCTTTTTTGTTTATAACTGTTATGTCTGGTCAATTGCAAAGTATTGTCTTGTCCCAGAATTAGGGTGACCATATGAAAAGGAGGACAGGGCTCCTGTATCTTTAACAGTAGCATAGAAAAGGAAATTTCAGCAGGTGTCATTTGTATACATGTAGCACCTGGTAAAATTCCCTCTTCATCACAACAGTCAAAGCTGCAGGAGCTATTCTAGAATGACCAGGTACAAAAGAGGGCAGGCCTACCCAGAATTGTTCTCTCCCAGTATAGCGTGGCTTGGCTTAACTTGTGTGAGTATGTCTGGATCTCTGAAACCTACGCTCTGAAACCATCTTTCTGGAGAGCACCTGCTGGTTGCATGATCCAGGAAGGCAGGTTCTGTGAGTGCAGGGTTGTCCTTGACAGGAGGGGTTTGCACTTGCTATAGTGAGGTGAACAGATGTGAAGAGTGTGCAATCCTATTTCATTTATCTGGGAGTAAGCTTTATTGAAATCATTGAGACATGTTTGTCATTTCTTTGGGCAGTTTTCTTTGGGTCCCTAATTGAGATTTCTGTTCTCTGCACACTGAGGCAGTGTAAATTCAGGAGATATTTGGATAAAAGGAGGGAAAGATCCTTGTCTAGCATTATGATAATGGGCATCTGTTCTTGTCTTTCTTTGTATTCTTACTGACCATGGTCTTGTTTACATGGCTAATAACCATGTAAACAAGACACATTTTTAGATTAGTTTCTCACTGATAAACCAGAAGTTGAAACAAGCTAAGAGGTGCTAGTGAGAAGTGACTGCAAAAAGCCTTTAGTTCATTTGGCTCTATGGCTAATGTTTGCAGGGTAATCATATTTTATTTATTTATTTATTTTTTATTTATTTATTTATTTATTTATTTATTACATTTGTATACCGCCTCACAGCCAAAGCTCTCTGGGCGGTTTACATAGGATTAAAAACAATTAAAAACAATATACAAAAATTAAAACAGCAAAAACATACAACATACACACAATTTGTACATTTAAAACCACTTCAACACTTCAAAAAGCTACAAAAACAAAACAAAACAAAACAAACCCAGGCTCCTCAGATATTGCCAAATGCCTGAGAGAAGAGGAAAGTCTTGACCTGGCGCCGAAAAGATAACAATATTTTATACCCTTTCTGAATGCTGCTAGTTTGTTGTACTAGATTTTTCTGCACTTGTCAACTGCTTCATTTGTTCAGTGGTAGCAGTATGCTGAATCTGAGAATATGGATACGATAAAGGTGATGGGGAAAGAGTGTTAAATGTTAGGAAAGTTGAGACTATGGTAATTCAGTGAAGATATTGGAGGGAAGGGGAGACTGTATTACACAAACTATAGCAAAAGCTTCAAAGTACAGAAAAAGCTACAAAAGTAGGAGTGAGTGAAGTTAATTTCAGATACATTGAATATCTCAATTGTTCTTTATTTCACTGATTTTAACATTAAGATGTTGTGTAGAACAGGTTTGTCTTAACTGTGTGCTGCGAAACCAGACAGATGACCAAGGCCATGTTCGGGTGGGCACACCCCCTTGGGGGATGGACATGTTGGTGGGCACATCCCTTGGGGGCCGAACATGTTGGTGGGCATGCCCCACCAAAATCAAAAATCCTCCTTTTTGATTTCCAAAATACAGTCAGCCTACGTAAATGTTTTTTAAAGTGGGACTCCGAAGCGTTTGCAGAAATATGCCACTCAATATTTGCTGTTGTGTTCGGCCACCCCCTAGCTACCAGATCCCAGAAAGTAGCCATCTCTTTGTCCCTAACTGCTTTTATTAGGTCATTCCAGGCCTCCATTTGCTTTTTCAGGTCAAACCATTCAGATGGTATTTTTGCTACATTTTTGTCTCTGTATGTTTTATATTTTTCTACCAAGGATTGTTTCATAGTTAAGCATTCCTTATCAAACCACTGTTTGGATTTGACCTGAGGGGTATATTTTTTTATCTGGCTGAGAATTACTGACTGACCCAAAGTCACCCGGTCAGCTTCATGACTGAGTGGGGGCTTGAACCCAGGTCTCCTGAGTCCCACACCAACACTCTTACCACCAGGCCACACTGGCTCTCGATGCCATCACCTCAGAAGCCCTCCCATGAAGCCGGCAGTTGACAAGTGAGCAAGGCCTCTTTACCCACAATAGGCCAGAAGCCAAAGCTGGAAGCAGGCCTGCCGTTAACCTACGGTATCTTTGGCCAGTTACTGGAGCTCACTGCTGTGCTGATATCTCCCCCCCCACACACACACAAACATATCAAGCAGCATTGCAACATCATTTAAAAATACCCAGAATGCCCTAGAGTGACGCCATGTCACAGCTACATCATGAGGAATGTCACCAAAACAGGAAGGGTTCACTAGCTTAGGGGTGGGGAAATTCAGGTCCAGGGGGGTAACCTGAGGCCACATCTAGTCCATTTGGGGCTTACTAAATGGCCCCCTTCCTCGATGCCCCAAGCCTCAGCCGTTCACTGGTTTCCAGAGGTTTGTACAGTTCTTTTCCCCATTCTAAAAGTTTGAAACGGCTCTCCTAAGGCTTAGTTATTGGCAGTATAGGATGACCCTATGGAAAAGAGGACAGGGCTCTGGAACATTTGTATAGAAAAGGGAATCTTAGAAGGTGTCATTTCTAGGCATGCAGCACCTAGTAAACTTCCCTTTTCATCACAACCATTAAAGCTGCAGGAGCCCTGCCCTCTTTTGTATATTGTTACACTAGTATAGCTCCTGCAGCTTTAATGGTTGTGATGAAGAGGGAATTTCACCAGGTGCATACAAATGACACCTGCTGAAATTCCCTTTTCTATGCAACTGTTAAAGATACAGGAGCCCTATCCTCTTTTCCATATGGTCACCCTAGTTTGAGAACAAGTTAAAAAGTATATGTCGCAATATTGATCCTCCACCATCGCAGTTGTTTATGCCCCTCCATGGCCAAAATGGCCATCTTATTCCCACTTCCTGCTTCCTAGTCTTTAACCAGCTTGCATTTCTTTCCCCGAAGCCTGTGTTCCTTTGTATTCTCCTCATTTGGGCAAGACTTCAATTTCCGGAAAGGAGCCTTCGTGCCTCCAATAGCATCCGTGGCTCTGCTCTGTAACCGTGCTGGCAAACCCCTGGGGCGTAGTGGTACCTGGTCTTTAGCATTCCAGCTGAGTGCCTCTTATTGTGGGTGAGCCCAAAAAATAGAGAACCACCCCAGGATCCTGTATGAGGTTTTATTAGTAAAATTGTAGCTCAGTTCAATCCAGATGTGGGAGACCTTGAGTCAATTACTTTGTCATGATGGTAGCACTTGTAAAATTTCTAAGAGTTTTTACCGTTTGGTTGTCATTATTATTATTTTGTAATTCAAGATTGGATTTTTATTTTGTGCATTGTAAGCCGCCCAGGAAACATGTTGACAGGCGGCCATATACATCTCACAATACTAAGAACAACTGCCATGTAAGTCCTCCCTTCCTGGAAGTCCGTCCATCGGCTGCTGAACCACCTGGTTTTGACGGTTCGGGAATGCTGGGAATTGTAGGACTTTTTTCTGTCTAAACATGCATAGGATGGCACCATAAATGTTTCAGCAGACCTCCAAAGGGCCAAACTAGCTGTGACATCATCAATGCAATGAGCAACTGGATATTGATTTATTGAAGATATTTATATATTTCTTTATAGACTGACCTCACGAAGGAGTTTACATGAAATTATTAAAACAATACAATCAATAAAACTGTGCAATGAAAAACAAAAAAGACAAACAACTTCTTGTCTTGGAGAAGCTGATTCTGTTTCTTCTCCTCTCAGGTCAAGCTGGGAGTCCGCATGCCAGTGACGCCACCCTCCACTGGGCCTTGGGTGCTGGGGTAGGTCTACAGTGCCCATAAAGTGCCTCATCAGGACACCATCTCTGTGGCTCATGGAGCCTTCAATAGGGCAGAGGGAGGTTGTATCCCCCCCACAAGCCCCAGGCACAACATGTACCGGAGGAGTGAAAAAGGCTACGTCGCATCAAACTGGAAGCCCTGCGCCTTATTTTAATGGGCAGGTGGTTAACTCCGCCCCTGCTGAAAGTCTGACCCCATCCCTGGAAGTCCCACTTCCGGAGCCCTGCCCCAGAAAGAGGGATCACTGGATGGGGGTCATGTGACTCCTAGATGAAGTCATCATACCTCCATGGACCAAAAGGATGGGGGTGTAGGCCCCTGCTGTACATGTGGGGGACTGGAAGCGACCCAGTCGGTGTCATTTCCTACCCCATGCCCAGAAGTCCTACCCTGGAGGGAGGGAATCACCTGATGAGGTCATGTGACCTGTCTACAAACTCATCATGCCACCTCGTCCTGTTCAGCCGCCGTAGCATGAGGAGTTTGTAGAGGAGTCATATGATCCCATCAGGTAAACCCTCCATCCAGGGCAGGACTTTTTGAAATTGGAACATCTTGGGATGGGCTTGGAAATGATACCGCATCTGCTATCTAGCCTCCCGGACCTGCCCTATAATGGATGCTCTGCCCCATTGATCCTTAGACTCCTCTGTGACTCTGCTTCCGGACTGTGTAATGCATGTGAGTGCCTGACTGCGTTGTGTCCCCTGACTGCTATGTCAATCCCTCCTGCCTAAGCCTGAACCCCAGTTAGGGATGTCGGGGGAATCCGTTTGGAGGGTGGAGCTTGACAAGGTTTGTCAGCTCAGCCCCCCGGACTCCATTTTGTCTTCCACCAACTGGCCCCACTCAATGTGCAATGAGTCAGGCCAGCTGGCGGAAGTTTCCGTTAAAATAGTTTTGCTCAAATTTGGTTGCAAATTATGGAAATCTGCAAAATTTACAGGCAAAATGTATGGAAATCCCTATTTGCACAAATTAAGCCAAGACCCCCCAAAAATCTGTAAAATCGCGTGGCTCAGGTCGCAAAAGCAAACCGAGTCAGGCGTGCCGCAGAAGTCTGGCGGGCCCAAAAGGGCTGGACTTCTTGGCGACTGACATCCCTAACCCCTGTACCTAACTGCCTCCAGTGCCCCACGTGTATGGCAGGGGCTAAACAGACAAATTCATAGAGGAGTCACATGACCTCCATCCGGTGATGCCTCAACCTGGGACGTCTGGGGATGGGGTGGGACTTCTGGCAGATGCAGGACTAAACCACCTTTGAATAAGGGGGAGGGCTTAAAGTTTGATGTGAGGTAGCCTTCCCAAGAATCCCTTGACCTCCTCATTCTGTCTCCCATTGCAGGATCTCCCAATGCCAGGTCCAAGGACCTTCCGTTGTGCCACGTGGAGATGGACATGAAGGAGGAGAATGGAGATGTTCCCAGGAACGGGATGAAGAGAGGGACATTTGCTGTGGATGCTTCCTCCCCTGAAGCTCTAGGAATGGGTTTCCTCACTTGGTATCTGAACCAGGGTAAGCGTTGTTCACATCGTATTCACATCAGAGATGGCTGGAGGCAGGGCAGGACCTTGGAGAACTCATTCCACAAAGTGCTGGCTGGAAGCTTCTCCCATCAGGAGCTGTTGCTCAGGCGAAGGTGTGTAGTCCATCTAGGCCTTGAGAGAGAGCCGGCTGCACCTGGTCTTTCAGGGGCTTCACCCACGTTGCCTACTAAGTGTAGAAGTCCTTTAAGGGCCGCTCTCAGGTTCCGGAGTCTCGTGCTCTTGGTGGCTGAGGAACAGGGGAGGATGGAGGTAGAGAAGGGGGTGCTGAGGACACCCCCTGAGGTGATATTAGGTGTGGTCTGTCTTAATCCCAGTGATTCACAGGGTACTGTGGAGCCTCCAATCTAGGGCACAAGACGCCTTCCCGGCAAGGTTGCCATATTCTGAATCCTCAAAACTGGGACAATTTTTTACATGTATTCAGATAAAAAAAAATTTGGTGGAAGCAAAACAAAAAGTAATGGTGTGGGTGGGAGTTAGAAGAGGAAAGGCTGGGAGAGTGGGGAGGGTTCAGAGGGGGAGTGGTGGTGGGGAATTGCCTAATGCAATCAGGAGAGGAGCAGCAGTAATGCAAAGCCATTTTTGCTAAGCGAGTGTTCCCATTGATAAAACAAAACCAACCAACCCCCCCCAAACAGTTTTCCTTAAAAGGAGCTATGAAGCCTCAGCTATATGGGGTCTGGTCTAGAGCTGAAAGGATGACTGACCTGGCTGGAAGGGGAAAAGCACCGACCCTTCTTCTTTCACTGAGTCACTCGGGTCTCTGAACAGGCAGTAAGTAGCCCTCCTTTAAGCAAAATAGAAAGTAAGGGAGTTAGAAGAGAAAAGGGCTGGAGGAGTGAATGGAGGTGGGGAGGAGACAGCGGTCACAAGAAAGGCAGCTGTAGGAACGCAGAGCCCCTTGTAAACAACGTCTTTCCCATGGGTTAAACCCCCTCCCCACAAGGTTTTCCTGAAAACAAGCGATGGGGTCTAATCTTCCACTGAAAGGATTACCTGGAAGGGAAAACACCAGCTGCACCAGGTCAGGAGATTTATTTCTTTGATTGTTTGACTAAATTACTCAGCTCTTCCAGGCTCAGCAGCAATAGCCCTACTGCAGCAGGCAGGGCGGCAGCCTGAGGAAAGCAAGCAAACCTTTTTCTGCTCCTCCTCCTCCTCTGCACAGGCATAATAACCTGAGTCACAGGGTGTGTCTCAGCCGAGCCTATGCAAGAGCGGCAGTGCTCCGAAAAAGGTGTGCATGAGTCTTTCTCTCCTGCTGCTGCAGCTATGCTGCTCAAGATGCCATTTTAGAAATCAGCTGGCCAGACTGGGAATCCGGGATTCTTGCTCAGCCAATCAGGACATTTCAGAATCACCTGGAAATTGTTCCCGGTTTTCCAGGACCTGTGGCAACCCTACCTTCCCCCTCTCTAGGCACGTCCCATCTCACCTGACTCAGTCCAGGCTTTGACTGATGTCATTCGTGAAATTACTGCATGAGTTGATGTGCCTTGACATGCCTGGTGGCTCCCACGGGTGCTCTTCTAGACCGTAACCTTTCCAGTAGTTTAGTAGCTGCTGCACAATTGTAATTCCCCACTTGTCTTTTGACAAATCAAACAGATACCCTGGCAGGTGAGGTGGAAGGTCAAAGGAAGCCGTGATTTAGATGTTTACCCCCAATTCTGTGAGGGCTGCCAGTTCAAGTTGCTCTGACAGGGAATGCAGCTGGCCCTCCAGGAAGCAAAGTCCTGGGACAAAGTCTGTGGGTCAGACAGAGGGGTGATGAGGGGCAGCCTTTCTTCTTCCACCAGTCTGAATATGCCGTAAAAGGGAGCATACTTGTTGGGAATTTATGGTTCGGACTCAGGGGACACAGTGGCTGCTGGCTGGATCATGTAACCTTGGAAGCAATATTTCAAGAGTAGGCTAAATTGATCTGATGGACTGGCCACACTGTAATGGATAAAACAATTGTGTTGAGCAAGCCAGGCAGGCCCCAATACAATTGGGAATGAGGTGGCCTCCTGAAAGGGTAGCCATAGTCCCTGGTTTTGGATTTCCATCCCTATATCCTGAATTTCACGTTGGATGGGGCCAGGTGTCAATGGCCGTCCATCAATGGCTTCCAGAAGGACAGGAGGGGCTTTGGGAACAGCAAAACACCTCCTTGCTGGAGAGGCAAACCTTGTGAGATGTGGCTTCTGCTGGTGAGTCGGCACCTCTTAGATGTTGGGAAAACTGTTGTGAGACACCTCACAGTGGAGGCCATGGATTTTCCCATCGTCCAATTGCCTGAGATTTTCCCTGGACACACTGCAGCAGAGTGTTCCAATTGGCCATGATCCAAACACAAGCTGAGCTGGAAGCCGCGGTCCTTCTCCAGGGCTGAGAGATGAGCCTGTGTCCCACGAAGCTGCATGAGTTTAGGCCCCATCACCAATTACTCAGGTGGGACAGGCACTCATATGTCAGTACCATAGTCCAGAGAACCGCCCAGGTGGGATAAGCCCTTTTCTGGGTCTCAAAACATTCCTCTAAGCGGAGAAATCAATTAATCAGGTCTGGCAATAACCTTGTAGGTATGTCCAGCTGGGCTCATTAATCTTATTTAGGATCTACCAGACCCGTCTGGAACAAATCAAGGAGGCAGCCTCATTCCAATCAAGGTCTTCGATACAGAGCCAGAAAACCCTGGCGTGCTCTAAGATGGAACTTGAAGAAGACAGCAGATGCCGGAATTGCCCGTTTCCTTCTTCCGAGGAACCCTCAAACACTTGTATCATTTCAGCAAGAAAGGCCATAGAGCTACTCAGGAGAGGGTTCTGGCTCAGGAAACAGCAGGATCTTTCACAGGATCATAAAGAAAGATGCTTTAGGTTTCAGCTGCATGGTAAGCTGTTATTGAGCCATAACTGGAAAACATCCCTGGACATCCCTCCATCTTCTCTGAGGAACTAACATCACATCTTCCCCAGGATGGGACAGGGGCAGCAGTTGAAGCTTCGGTCGCCTTCCGTTGATGTTGAAGTTTCAGTTTTTCAGCTGAACGTTGGCCAACCTGAGCTCACAAAGCCTGGTCTGGGGACATTAAAACCTAGCGCTCAGCTGTGAGATCTGTCATCCCTTCAGTCTGGGCTGGAACAAGCTCCCATGATGTGTTGCAGGGCTCTTGCCAATGGCCCTTGCTTCTCGGTCTCTGGAATCATGAAACACCTTTGAGGAATCCTCCTTGAAGGGGAAGAAATCCCAGCGTCCTTCTCTTTCATCCCACCATCTACCGTGAGGGGAGGTGTATCGAAATCACAAGAGAACTTTTGGCAGATGACCTGTGAGACTCTGAGGCTGCCCTCTTCTGAAGCTGCCACCAAGTGAGCCTGTCCTCCCCAGCCATGGGCTGAGGCACTACTGTGATGTCACAAACAGGCTCACATGACAGAGCTGAAAAGTCTGACTGTGAAGATTCCACCACAACCATGGATTAAGTTTTATTTATTAATCTATGATATTTATAGCCCACCTTCTTCCCTGCCAAGATTCCAAGGTGGTTTACATGATCTTCCTTCTGTCCATTTTCATCCTCACAATAACCCACCCTGTGATGTAGGCTAGGCTGAGAATTACTGACTGCCCCAAAGTCGCCCGGTCAGCTTCATGGCTGAGTGGGGACTTGAACCCAGGTCTCCTGAGTCCCAAACTAACACTCTTACCATCAGGCCACACTGGCTCTCGATGCCATCACCTCGGAAGCCCTCCTATGAAGCTGGCAGTTGACAAGTGAGCAAGGCCTCTTTACCCACAATAGGCCAGAAGCCAAAGCTGGAAGCAAGCCTGTCATTAACCTACGGTATCTTTGGCCAGAGCTCACTGCTGTGCTTATATCTCTCCCCCTCACACACACACACATATCAAGCAGCATTGCAATGTCATTTAAAAATACCCGGAATGCCCCAGAGTGATGCCATGTCACAGCTACATCGTGGGGAGGGGTTCACTAGCTTAGGGGTGGGGAAATTCAGGTCCTGGAGGTGGGGGAAGGAAACCTAGCCTTCCAAGAGTGCCAATCTGGCCCTCCCCAAATAGCCACACCCTCTTCTCCTGGCACTGCCCCTTTTCACCAGGCACGATCATTTGGTGGTTTCCCACCTTTTGTGCAATTTTCATGCTGTTCTGAACGATTGAAATGTCTCTCCCAATGCTCAGTGTACTGTTCCTGTACAGGCCAACTTGGGCTTAAGGAGGGAAAGAAAAGTGGGGATAGTGGAATGCAACACGGGAGAGGGCCTTCTCAGTAGCTGCCCCAGGGCTCTGGAACTCCCTTCCTAGGGAGGCTAGACTGGCTTCCTGAGGCAGGCTAAAACTGTTTTGTTCTGGCTGGCCTTTGGGGAGTAGCCTGGACCTCTGTTTATGCGTTGTTTTTATATTGGATTTTTTTAACTATTCGTATTTTAAATGTTTTTAAACGTTTTAATATGGTAGCATGTTTAATTATATTTTTAATTTTTATATATACCATATTCCGCTTTCATGCCACTTTCATAGTGCTATATCCTGCTTGGTGTGGCTCCTGTCTTTTATAAACTGCTTTCATACCACTTTCATACTGCAATATCCTGCTTGGTGTAGATGAGGCCTAGGAGTGTAATGATGCATCCAATTTTGCCTCTGAAGTCCAACCTTCTTTGCAACGTTGGATGCCATGGCATAGCATTGGATCTGCTTCTTGTTTTAATTTTACTTCTTGTATGTGCTTTTCTGTGATTGGCAATGATGACTAGACACGGATCACAAACACTTTTATCAACAGCTCCTTGAACACATCCATCTGATGGGATATCTGGAAGTGGGGTTCTGGAAAGTGAGTCTGCTGATGTACCTAAAGGTTTTTTGGTGTTCAGTTCCCCAGTACCAAGAATGTTGTGAAGTTAAAAGTTCTCTCAAGGGTTTTGACTTCTCTACTAGATGACACAAGATGTGTTACCATGCTCATAAATCTATGCACATCACTGATGGTCCAAGTTTCAGGCAACTGGGTGATGGCTCAAACTTTTCCTGGATCTGGTCTGACTCCCTTGCCATCAATAATCTTTATGTCTGTAAGGGGGATTTCATCTCGCTTGAAGAGATGCTCACTCCCTCTCTTGTTTGATTTTATTTCCGTATCAGGTGAAGGGTTGAGACCGCCTCTCCTGCCAAGGCTGAGTACGTGCCAAGTGCAAATTCCTTAACGGAAACTGCCATGTGTTAGAAGAACAAAGAGAAAAGTTTTTAATGAATGAGGTGTCGTGTATAAATTATAGCCTGTCATGTGTTCTGTGATTCACAAATGTATGCACACACTAACTCACGCGTGCAACCTAAACCACTAGCCAATAAGGTATTAACTTTTGCTTGAATGTAGAGACACTGGCCGATGAAGAAGCTAATGCACTTTTGTAACCGCAGTCTATATAAGTTTGGGATTTCTTTTGTTCTGGGTGCTTTGATTTGTATAATGCCGAAGCTTTGATATTAAATGGATTAAGTCGGATCCTCCAGCCTCGAGTATTTAATTGGGTAAAAACTTGCCAAGGCAACGAGCCTGCTCCCTATTAAGGTACAACAATCTGACCAAATTTTATTTCTGTTTTTGAAAACTCACATTTGTCATTGAGTGTGATATCTAGTTCCTCCAGTTGGGTCAATACAGCAAACAGTCATTAACCGTGTTGCATCTGTGTGATCCAGATATAATAAGGATATCGTTTGGCATATGGCCCTCAACGAGTTGGGACATTCTCTTTTGGAAGTGCTCAAAACAGAGCTGATAAAATGGCAAATGGTAGTTGATTAAAACAAAATCACCTAAAAGGTGTGATAAAGGTGGTTAGCAGTACAGATTCTGCTGCCAGTGGCATTTGCCAAAATCCTGACTGAACATCTAGTTTGGAAAAAACATTTGCATGTAGTTTGCAGCATCTAGTTTGGAAAAAAACATTTGCATGTAGTTTGCAGCATCTAGTTTGGAGAAAACCCAGTTGTCCTAAAGTGTGTTCTATGCAAGGGAATATATGTCTTTCTTGGCAGACACTTTCATTCAGTTTAGTGAGATCGACACAGTTTCAAGCTTTCCCATTTGATTCTGGAATAACTACCATACCTGCACACCAATTGATTGAACGTCCACTTTAGATATAATCCCCATCTGTAGAGTGTGTTCAAGTTCTTCTTTTCCTCTTGGCAATAAGGGTAAAGAGATCCTTCTAAGAGTCAAGAGAGCAAATTGTTTTGTATTACGCAAAAGAGCAATTTTGTAGTCACCCTCTAAATTGCCCAGGCCATGGAAAAGTTTTGGAAATCTATTCTTGATAGCATGTTCTGAGGCTATGGTGATGCTCCTTACTCTTTTTAAAAGGCTTAGGGCTGTAATTTCTAGGAGGCCCAGGAGAGGTGCACATAGGCCCTCCACAATGTATATTGCTTGGGAAATAGACTTCTCCCCTAGCTGTAGGCTGGAGTAAAATTTGCCTATTGCATTCCATGTGGATTTTACTGGACCTTGTAATATCTTTTGGAGTTCTTGAGATTTTGTTGCTTTGAGCCTGCTCAGTGAGGCTAGGATTATACTGACATCTGCTCCATCTCTATTTTAAATTCAACTTGGAGCTCTCCCAAGAGAGTGGTTACTGTCCGTGGAAGTGCATTGGGTCCTCTCAATCAGGAGATACTAGCTATCTCCAGCTAAGCTATCTCCATCTCACTGGATCAGTCTTCTTGGAGAATGGTCACCACCATATGTTTGGAGCGGCAAATTGCAACATAATGCCCTTTTTTGGAGACATCTCCTGCATGCTGTCTCTCAAGCTGGGCATTGGTTTTTCCAATGGCGCAGCTTGCCACACCAAGGACACTCTTGTGAATCTCTAGTGTATTCATAGCCTTTGCCCCTTTTCCTTTCCAGATTTGTTTGCTGGTTTTGTGGCATGCAGCCCTATCCTACTCCCACCGTATTTTCTTCTACCACTTCAACTGTGGTCCCTTGTTTAAAGTCATTCCTGAGGAGAACCTTTTTCTCCTTGATACAGGAATTTTGGAGAACTTTGGTTTTGTCTGTCTCCAGTGTGAGATTCAGGTCATTATGCACTTCAGAGAGGTGTCTATCTCTAAGCCCATCTATAGTCTATCTCTGATGAGTTCCTCCGAAATCTCCCCATATTCACAGTGCTGGATTTGAGTACACAGCACTGTAATCAGATGCAGAGTTCCCTTGTTCTTGCGTGTGAGAGTGAAATCTGGCTTGCTCAAAGATTACGGGGTGGCAGGGTAAGGAATACCTGTCAAGCTTTTCTTCGACTGTTTTAAAAAAAATACATCTGCCTTCTGTGAGTTTCCTGGAGATAATTATATCCTCTACAGCTGGGCCTACTGTATACTAAAGGGTGTTTACTTGCCTTTCCTCAGGCTGCAGATCCAGGCCAGAAGTCTGTGAACATCTTTGGAATCTATGTATTCAGAGAGATCAGGCTTTAGTGCGCTGGAAGTCAAATTCTGCTGGAGGAACGACTTGAAAATCGTCTGGGGGTGGGGCAGCCATATCTGTTGCTCCAAAAGTTTTTAGATGGATTGAACTCACCCTTGTTTGGTGTATTTCCTCTGGAACAATGGAGTGCAGCCTATGGCTGCAGCAGCTGGGCCTTCCTGAAGGCCTGTTTCTGACTAGGGCCCTCCTTTGTCAATAGCAGTTTCAATCATGCAGACTCTATAGTTGCATCATCAAGTGATCCTTCAAGGGTTTCTAGAGTATGTATCTGTGCAGTCCTTGCTCTTGTTTGTTTGTTTGTTTGTTTTGTTTTCTCTTTGCTCTTTAGAAGCTACAGTTAGTCTCCATTCTGTCACTGACACCCTGCAGTGTTAACAGAGAAGCTGCATACCATGTTGGAGGTGGGAAATGAAACTAACTTTTATTCCCCACTCAGTTCTTTTTGCTGGGAGTTGTAAGCCTTTTTTTCTGTCTAAACGTGCATAGGATTGTGCCGTTACTATAATTTAATTCGACTATGATTTTATCATCTGAACGTTTTGTAAGCTACTTTGGTTAGTCCCAGAAAGGGAGTACAGACGTACAATAAATGCATAACTATAAATCGATATGCCCGAACAATCCTAAACATTTCAGCTAGATGGCATAAAGAGGATGTAATGAAAGTGGGAAAGTAAAGTTTCTTCACATCCTTTGCTTTCCCTGAATAAGCTTCAATATGGGCAAACACCAGTGTCCAATTGCATTCACTGGTAATTTCCCTCCATCTATGCTCAAGCCATCCACCACCCTGTTTCATTGCTCTCAGCTCTGGGGATTCCATGGAGCTCTATGAGCTCTACTAAGCTGGAGAAGGTACTCAGGAAGAATGGTCAATTACCAGAGTCAGTTTTGCATTCCACGGGTCAATCAAGGTTTTGATAGGAGAGCCAGCCATACCAGCTCGAACACCCCCCAAGCCCTTTGGAAATTTTTAAGCTCAGGGACAAGATCATGATGTGAAATATCAGGAAAACCTCTTGGAAATGTCACGACCTCGACACAACCTTTGGAAATGTCATAACCTCTTGAGCTATATGCTTCATGTGTGACACCCACGCTTGGCTGCTAATCATAGACAAGTGTGAGACAATGGGTATGCTTATGCTTAAGCAGATGCAGGATGACAAGTTGCTAGCTTCACCGCATAAGTTTCCTGTTTGGCTTCAAAGCATAGTGGTTTGGCTTCAAAGCAGATAGGTCAACATATAGGTCATGAAGACTTTCGACATGACTATTTGAGAAGCCCCCTCTTTCTGAAGCCTCCCTCTCTCCCCCTTCCCCCTCCCTTTCCCCCCCCTCCCTTGTCTCTTACACTTTCTCAGTAACTGACATGTGCTTGCAGTTGTAATACAAGTCTATGAGCTGGAAATGGAAAAGTACTGCGTGACGCAACCTCAAGTATAAGTATACGCACCCCACTTGTAGCCGGGGCTGTTCCCCGCGCTTTTCAGTGGAGAGCAGTCACAATGCATTGCTACCAATAAAAGCTTTTGTGAGTTCACCACTTGGCGTGTCTGTATGTGATTGGTCAGCGGCCGGACACGGATCTTCGGGGTCCCTAGAACCCCTTACCACAATCATCTGAATAGGTCCCCCACCTTTGCAGAGGGGAAAATCATCTGACGAGCATTTTATGGCACAGTCTTTAATGGCCACTCACGGTTTTTCACGGGTCCTTTTGACGACGATGTCTCCCTCCCACACATCTCCTGTTCCTGTCTTTTTTCTGTGACAAAATAAGACCAGGCAAATCTGTTTTTTTTTAATTGAAGCAGAACTTGCTGTCACTTCCTGCTGCATGCAGGAAAAGCAGCATGATAAAAAATGCCCACCAAATGGGCCACATGGTCATTGCTGATTCCTCTTTCTTCCCTGTGGAAGAAAGAGGAAGATGTTCATTGCAGCAAGAGGCCAAAGCAGTGGTAGTGAAATGTGATTTCCCCTCCATCAGATGACACTCTAAATCTCAATAGGAGGTGATCCGATGATGAGAAATGTACCAATTTGTAGCTCCTTATTTCAGATCACCTTCTCCATGGCCAGTTAAAAAAAAAAAAACAAGAGCGTGCCTTACTACATGTGTTGGGCTGATAACATGTTGGGACAGTCCTCTTGTTGTCATGGCTGCCTTAAATACTGAGCTGTTCCTGATAAGGTGGCCTTGGGGAAAATGTTGATGTCCCCCAGAAACAGCTGTCTGGAGGTCCTTAATACTACATCCAAGACCACTTCCAGAAGCTCAGGTAGGGAGACTGGTCAGCAGCAGGGCGGACAGTACACCAACAAAATCTCCATTCCGTTTGAAATATTCTCAAGAGGTGATGGCAGGAACATCTTACAAAAGGGAAAAATGAATAAATATAAGATCTTGGTCTAGGCGTACATTGATTTGTTGTTAGTTATTTTCTCACTGATTAAGTGTGGTTTAATTCTTGCTAAGCAAAAAAAAAAATTCTTTGAGGAAAAAGACTGCACTAGCTTTCTGCAGTGATCTAAGAAGCCTTTAAAGTGATAGAGATTTCAATCCACAAAGTACATATTGGCTTACTTGAAGGTAAAATAAAAAATTCTACACTGTCATTTAGAAAATAAAGTATTATCAGACAACGACTACTGTTAATGTAATTTCTCAAAGGGTATACTTGATCCAATTAAAAATAATGCAGTATAACCTACAACAGTAAACAGGAAAACCTGTGGGAACACTCAGAGCACATTTGAACATGTCTATTCATTTTGACTCTTTGGAGTAAACTGAAAGATGAAAACACAGCTTATTAAGTTTCTTTGTTCTATACTTCAGTACCCTTTGACACCATTTTACAAAGCCTATTAAGCAACAACTTTTCACTTCATTGTCCTTTGCTAGAATTTTTTTTGACCATGGTTCTATTCTCTTCAAGGCAAAAAATATTGCCCAACAGCTTCATTTCACTTTCTCAGCAACTCCACGTCTCCTTAGAGCTCACTTTACGACCAGTATGTATGAAGCACCAGGATGCTAGAATTAAATGAACTATTTGCTCTTTCATTGTGATTTGGTATGACTTAAATCAATCTATGCTGTTGATAAAAGAAAACAACAACACCCTTTCTCTTTTAATTTTATATGCTTTTTAGAAATAATGCAGCACATAAAAAGCTACCAATTGTCTTTTAAATGAAATGATGTCTTTATATACATTAGCTCTCATTCCTCCCACTTCTTTTCAAGCTCTCAAAGAGCAAGATTGATTGTGGCTTGTCAAGGAGTTGAAGAGCCTTCTAAAATATGCATAAAGGAAAGATGGGCTCTCCTCTGTCTGAGAGCAAACAGCTTGAGGACTCTGCAGTGAAAGAAAAGAGATTTCCTAGGCCTCCTGCCAGCCTCTTAAGATGTTTTCAGGACAGTCCCAGCCTTAAAAAAATGCTTAAAATCCTTGACAAATGTTGTGTGATTCGTATTCACAACAGTTTTCTCTGGTCTTTCATTACTATTTTCATGTTACATATGGGAAAAGGAAGCTGAGAAGAATGTCTGTTGCTTTATTGAGGTGAAGACATGCCTCATTAAATTGGCCTCTTGAGAATCACCATCCTTTGAAATAGTCCATCCCTTAAAATAATTAGGGGATTTGCAACCAGATCTCCTCTCGTGTCCCCCCAACTCTTGTGTTCTTTGGATAAGGCAGCACTTCAGATTCATCTCCAGAGTTTCCTTCTTTCTGATTCTGCCTATCTATATCCCTTCCATATATATGGACATAGCAATGGGCACATTTCCATTTCCTAACAAGTTGGTACACATGGCTGCAGGGAAATATGGTAGTAACAACCAAAGGAACTCATCTTCTCTGGAGATTTTGGGGTTGGTGATCCTTTGAGTTCCTTTCAACTCTGTTATTTTCTCTACCTGCCATACACACATACACGCACACACACACACACACACACACATGTAATTCAAATGCTTTGTACTGTCCACAATAGCATGGTTTCTAATGCATGGACAACTAGTAATCTGTAGTCATCAGCTACACAGTGATGTACCAGTTACAATGCTCCTTCATCCCCAAATATCGTATTACCACATGGTCAGACATTAGTTATATATGTGATAAAAACAAGTGTCACTGTAATTTTTGAAGAGCCAGTGTGGTGTAGTGGTTAATGTGTTGGACTGGGGGTCGGGAGATCTTGGTTCTAGTCCCCACTCGGACATGAAAACCTACTGGGTTACTTCGGGCCAGTCATAGACTCTCAGCCCAACCCACCTCACAGGGTTGTTGTTGTGAGGACAAAATGGAGAGGAAGAGTATTATGTATGCCATCTTGGGTCCCATAGAGGGGAAAAAGGCAGGATAATAATGAATAATGAAATGAGTCCCTATGGTTTAATATTAGCCATAGCTTATTCCTATCAATTTTCCTCAATACTAAGGCCCATCGCCACAAAACAAAGCAGAAAACCAATCCCTTCATTGATTGTCTATGAGTATATTTGAACAACCTTCCAGGAATTTTTAAAGTCAAGCTTGTTCCCTCCCATTTCTGCATAAGCATGTTATATTTAAAAAAGAAATTTGTAAAGAAATATTTACATTTTGTGTGTGCATTTTTCCTGATACATGTATTTTGTGTGCATTTCTTCAATGTCTGGATTTTCCCAAATACTTCACATTGCTGTAATGCATGTTTTGTGTGCACTTTTCTAAAGTATAGACATTTTGTGTGCGCTTTTCCCAATACACACTCTTTTGTGCATATCTTTCCTGAGATGAGCTGCATCACAAAGCTTGCAAAAATGCAGATTTTGGCATACAAGTCTGCCTTGGCTCGCTTAAAGGCTTGGAAGGAGCGAATTGGGTAAGTCTGTAAAAAAACAAAGGGACACAAACTTGATGGAACTAATTTCTCATCCATCCCTATCCTTTAGTTTGTGGCTAGCAAGAAGATCGGTTTTTCTTTCACTCCCATTTCCTAAAGCTCTAGGCTAAGTGCCACACCAACTGGAGCCTTCAAGAGCAGATTCCATTTTTTAGAAATACAATGGAAATTTCCCTACACATGTGTCTGATTCATTCAAATTAAGGCTTCTGGCACACAGTACGTTTATGCTACAAACTGTTACATAAATGAAGGAAGGAAAAAAAGAAATTAAAAAAAGGAAGAACTGCCATACTACGACACTCATGGTTCTTGTGACACTGAGGCAACCAAACACATCACACACCTCAACCACTGCACCACCGTTTGAAGGCACCTAAAATATTGCACATTTAAGGATTAGAAAATGAGACATAATCTCATCACAATGGAAGGGAAGATGTCAGGTCTGCACAAACCAAAAAGAGAAACAAATACGTATTTATTGCACAATGAGCTGATCGTGCAGAGAGTACTCAAGTAATTACCAGCAAGTGCACATAAAGTAGTTGTAAATGCTAAAGCAGTCATTGGGATCCCAGCAGAGAGTGGCAATAAACTTCCTCAGAATAAACTTCCTTTTAAATGGATTCTATACACACACAGAAAATAGTTTCTAAAGATCGTCTGTCACCAAGCACATAGGTGAAACCACTTTCCTTATTAAAAGGAGGCCAGTGCTCCATACTTTTAAACAAAGTTAAAAGAAAGGGAAAGAATTGTATATCTATTGTAATGAGTTGATAAATATAATAAAATGAAAAAAAATATTATTAAAAAAAAGTTTGAAAGTGAAAGCTCTGGGTGTGTTTAATTCATATATTTCACCAAGTTGAATAGATCTTTAAGGTGGCATACATTATTAAACCTATTTTCCCAAATCAAAGTGGGCATATGTAAGTGCATGGCTAAGGCAAAATAAATAGGATGTAGAGTGCCATTCACTTGCACATTCTGTATCAAAATTAGAGTCACAGATTGTAGCCTTAATTTTATTGGGATTTAGCCAGAAAAAAACCACAAGTGCAAAATAACCTCTCAAGTAACTGTGAGCATATTTCATCAGACCACAATTATACAAGAAGTATTTCCACCAGGAGAAGTATAAACTAATGAATATAATAGTGTTGCCAATATTACTTCCATCAATGAAGGAAATAAATTATCACTGGTAGTCCATTATTATTGTAGGGTTATGGGCATGTAAGTGAGCCCAACAGATAGGAAAACTCTTATTACATAAAGCCTTAACCATCAGCGTGATCCACAAGCCCTCTAAGCCAGCATAACTGGATTTAAAGTGATGGGTTGTCTGGTGCTGTTCCTTGCTTCAGCTGCCATGGCACAAGCAGAAATTAGTTCTGCAACAATGAAAACAGCTGTCTGTTCTGGGATTTAAGTTTGGACTGTGTGATCTCTAAGGGATCCCATTCAAGGCAATGACTGATTGTAAAATATCCAGGGGGTTTTGAGAGGTGGAGAGAAGAGTATTGCAGGGTACACAACCTGCTGCCCTAGATATTTAAGAATGCCATGCCCATAATCCTTGACAATTGCCTATGCTGCTTGGGATTTCTGGGAGTTGTAGTTCAAACCATCTGAAGGGCTTCAGGTTGCCTACCCCTGGAAGGTAAAGACTGTGTTGTCCAGGTCTTTGCTTGGGCATGCTCATCACATGTGTTAAGAAAGGCAGGAAGATTACTCATCTGGGTTTTTCCTTCCCTTCTCCCAGGGCGGATCTACACTGCTATTTTAAAGCGCTTTAAAGCGCTTTATAACAGTAGTGACAACTGTTTTGGAGTGTGTCCTGGGCCCCAGCAGTTGTCACTACTGTTATAAAGTGCTTTAAAGCGGTTTATGACAGTACTGACAACTATTGGGCCTCAGGACACACTACAAAACAGTTGTCACTACTGTTTTAAAGTGCTTTAAAGTGCTTTAAAACAGCAGTGTAGATCCTGCCCCAGTTGTGTAATGACAATCCAGGGTCCATGTTTAAAAAAGAGAACAATAGGAGTGCAGCTGGAGTCCAACTGAAAAAGACACAGATAGGGCTGCATTGCTCTCTGAATATGGTAATAGCTTCTCACCTCTAGAAATCTGATGGGGGAAGCAATGAACTTTGGAGTGTTTCGGTGTGAATCTCTACCTACATTCAGCCTGTATAATTGTGAATAAATGCAAATGTTACAAAATACGATAAGTCTCCAGTGACACTTCTGTGCAAATTGACTTCTTTCAATTATGGTAAGTTGTGCAATTGATTTATTTCTTATTATTACATATTTAATTATATGTGTTCCTACTTAAGATGTTTCAGTAATAAAGAGTTCTGTGACACCTTAAAAACAAGCATCATGTTTGTTTATTGTACCTTGAGCTTTTTAAAGCTAGAGATTACTTTACCAGATGTCTAGAAATTCAGCAGACAGTTATGCAAAAACACTTTTGCACAGTGAGGCCAAAAGGCAATTACTGGAGAATTAAGACAGAATTTTATAGTTACTTTTTATCATGTATTTTCTCAATATAAGCCAAATATCTCTGAGAACCTTTAGACATTAATGATATCTGCAAATTCAGGAAATGCATGAGAGTTGTGCTTCCTATATCTGAATATATTATTCAGATCAGTGGAAACCAGTATATCTTCCCTGGTGAGAAGCATGAGTACAGGACACTTGACTCATGGTTACTGTCTTTCTTAATGTTAGTAATAAACATTAATAATAAGCCTCTCTGTATATAATATTACAGTTTCTGAGGAGCAGCTTTATAGTTAAGGTATCACACATTTTCTGACAATTCTATTTGCCATAAAATCAAGATAATTTGTACCATCAGTAGGAAACTTAACATACAAATTCTATTGAGTGAGGGGAAGAAGCTGACCAAATTTCTTAGAAATTGAATAGACCGTTCCAGAGTTATAGCAGTTTAAAAACTGGAGACAAAAGTGCATAGGTTTCTCCCCCTTTGAGTGTGTCCCAGAAGACCCTGATAGGTTTTGGAACCAAATGCAGTTGCTTGTAATAAGTATTGGTAAAACATCTGAAGGATAGTGTACTGGAAATGATTCATTGGAGAAAGATTAAAATACAATCGAAGTACATTGCAGCATGGTTTAATAGTACCCCATGGTCCTTTCTTCTTTACAAAGCACTCTTGTGTGTGCAAGGTAAAATATAGGTCCAGGACACAGGTAAAAATAGCTGCTGAGGTGATACGTTTCACGGGAAATATTACTGGCAGGAGACAATTTAAGCACTCCCTTCTCAAGGGCACGGTGCAAAGGTTTACTTGTGGTTTAAATGTAATATGTAGTTTGGTTCTAAGCATTATATTGCAGTTATGTATGAACCTTACTTGGGTATGAATTTTGCCAGTTCTGTTTTCTTTGATAAACTTGTGTTAAACTTTCTTCACAGGGGTCTTATTTCTTACATTTGTAAGTCAAGAAGGATTTGAACATATAACATCAATTCTGGGCCACTTGCACTGGCCGCCTGTATGTTTCTAAACCTGATTGAAGGTGCTGGTTTTGTTAAGCCTTACATGGCTCGGGATCACAATACCTGAAGGAGTGCCTCTCCTGGCATCAGGCTACCCATATACTACATTCATCATCTAAGGCCCTCCTCCAGGTGTCTCCTCCGAGGGAGGCTCAATAACCAGAAACAAGAGAGAGGCCTTCTCAGTGGTATGCGCCCCAGTTATGAATGACCTCTGTAACAAGGTCTGCCTGGCACCAATGTTTTCGCTTCAGGTTAAGACCTTTCTTTTTTCTTAGGCATCTTGTAGCAAATGATGAGTTTTTAATGAGGTCTTCAAATGTTCTTATTAATTCTTTAAAAATTCTATAGATATATATGTGTTTGAATGTGTGCTATTTGTTTATATGTTTGTATGTTAATGAGGTTTGTTATTTATGTGTAATGTATTTTGATGGTTTTTAATCTCTGCAAACTGCCCAATAGCCGAAGTGGTATAAAAATATAATAGATGAAATAAAATGACTTTAAATGTTGATGACAGTGTACACATTTTCCTTACATAAAAACAATGCCTATGTAGAATAATCTTTGAGCGTGAAGTTGGACCTTGATCCAGAATGCTTGCTAAGCAGGATGCATAGTCCAAAAAATTCAGTAATACATAGAGTTTGAAAACTATAGTTCATTTCAATGGTTTCTTGTTACTAAAACTATGCTTTAAATGCTGTTTAAGTATATTTATATTTATGATTCAATGTGCATATTTATCAGAATTTTCCAGGGCAAGGGCTATTTTAGCATTATGAAAAAGGCTAATTGAAATAAAGGCTATTAATTTTACCAAAACGTAGCTCACTAGAAAATTGCAAATAGGTGCATTTTTTCTAGACTTAACAATATTCCAGCATGCTTGTGTACTTGAGTGTTTTACATTTTAAATGTAAATTACCATAGTTAATATATTGCTAAGGCATGATCCTTTTCAGTAGAAACAGAATTACATTAGCCTCTTTTGCAGAATATGTGCGACACAGAGGGTGAATACAGATAATCAACCTACCAAGTGGCTAACGTGTGGAGGTTTGACTGTTAATTAAATGTGTGTTCAAGTGTGGGTTCAAATATAACAAACAAAAAATAAAAAGGGGGAGCACCAGAAAGGGAAAGGGCAAAAAAGGAAGAATGTATCATAAAACATATTCACACAGAAAAATTATTTACATCACCCTTAATTTTGAAAAGAGGGGAAGAAGAAAGAATTAACACTTTCATTTCAAATACATACATCAGTATAAGCAATCCAAATATCTAAATATGCATCCATACAAAATTGACAGCTATAGCAGCTACATCCAAATGTATCAAGAGCAAGAATATCTTCAGTCCATTGAATGATAGGTAGTGGGTGTTTATTCTTCCAAACTTGGAGTCTAAGAGCGTCATCACACTGGAGGATTAATGCACATTTGCCTCGACTTTGATCCACTTTTTCAGAACTGGACTCGCTCAGGGCAAGAGAACAGCACAACAGGGATGACATCATGCTAGTCTAGCTCTGAAAAAGTGGATCAAAGTCGCAGCAGATGTGCATTAAACCTCCAGTGTGATGATGCTCTGTGACATCATCTACACCAAGCAGGATATAACGGTATGAAAGTGGTATATGGTATGTGTCAAGGGGCCCCAACAGTTGTTAGTGCACTTCAATACCGCTATAAAGCAGTATGTGGCTCCTGCCTTTTATATACAGCTTTCATACCACTTTCATAGTGCAATATCCTTGCAACTGTAAGGGCTCTCCATATCCACTTTTGCTGTCCATCTATTAATCCTCATGTCACAGGGATGCAATTTAAAAGTGCATGGACATCAACTATAATCACAGAATTTTCAAGAACAAATTTTAGACAAGCAGTGACTTCCACCTAGAAAGAAGCTATTACAGGACACGGCCACATCGTCATCACACTGGAAGTTTAATGCACATCTGCTGTGACTTTGATCCACTTTTTCAGCGCTGGACTAGCATGACGTTGTCCCTGTTGTGCTGTTGTCTCGCCCTGAGCGAGTCCAGCTTTGAAAAAGTGGATTAAAGTCACGGCAGATGTGCATTAAATCTCCAGTGTGATGACTCTCATATGCCTCAATGAAGCATTGTCCTCATTGCATTGCCAACATCTGGTAGAGCTAGCCAGCTTCTTCTTAACAAGCCTCTGTGGTGTCCAGTATATGCAAAACATCATTTTTTTGTTGAATCAGCCTCAATTTTAAATCTACAGAAATAGTACAAATGGAAGCCAGGGCAACTTTCCATTGATTAGACTGTATGAGCATTCTGACTCTCTGTTCCACTCCTCTCTGACATTCTGAGCATCCACTTTAATGTGTGCTCAAGTGTGGTGAAGTACAGCAATACAGGTGATTGAGAGGCTGGCTTTGGCTTATTCTGTGGTGGCTTTTTAGCTCCATTCTTAAGCCTTGCTATTATCCCATTTAAAAAAGGGATAATACCAACATTAGGGGTTGGATGGGGTTGCACACCCTCTGAAAGACCAGGTTCATAGTTTGGGAGTATTCTTAGATCCATCACTGTTGCTGGATGACCAAATGGCCATGGTGGCTTGGAGTGCCTTTTTTCAGCTTTGCCAACTATGGCCTCTCCTGTACAGGGATAGCTTGGCCACATGGTCCATGCATTAGTAACCTCAAGGCTGGATTATGTGAGAGGATATTCTGGAAGCTGGAGCTAGTGCAGAATGCAGCAGCTTGGCTGCTGTCTGAGCTGCCCCTTTGCAGAGGCAACTGCACTGACTGCCAATTTGCTACTGGGCCGGGTTTAAGGTTCTAGAACTACAAAGCCCTAAACAACTTGGGGCCAGGATACCTGAGAGAGTGCCTTCTCCATGACCAACCTGCCTGGTCACTGAGGTAATCTGAGGGCATTTTCCTGGTGGTTCCACATAGACCTATGGTTTGATTGGAGTGCAAAAGGAGAAGAGCCTTCAGTGTGGTGGCTGCCTTCCTATGGAATTCCTTGCCTTTGGAGGTCAGGCAGGTGCCAATGTTGTATTGCTTCCAGTGCCTCCTGAAAACATTGTTGTTTCAGGAAGCTTTCCTTCAATGACCAGCCATGGTTTTATCTGAACTTTGTATATTTGTATATATATATATATATATATATATATATAATGTGAGGAGAAGGAACGCTCCAGCGTCACCCCTCTTCTCTGTTGTATTTGTCACTCTGTACTCCTGGAGGGTGACTGCCTGAAGAGGTGACCCTCCTGTATCCAGGGGGGCTCAAGCCAGAACATTAAAAAAGGGGGGCAGGGCTGGAATGCTCCTTCTCACACAGTACTGTTAACCCTTTTTTGAATGCCTGAAGAGGGCTTTAGTTACTGATTTCTTCTTTTGGTATGGAATGAAGGCCCATCTGTCCATACAATGCTGCAATCCTGTTTTCTCATGACTTTCTGATTGTTTAGGAAAGTATGCAGTTAATATGTCCTCAGAGCCTTAAAGGTTTATTATTGATTAATAATGGTGTTTATGCACACTGGTGAAAAATGGATTGATGCTGCTAGTGTTCTTTTATTTCCCCTTCTATTTTAAGTCTTTCTCTTTCTCTTTCTCTCAGGGAAAAAAATGCTAGCTGTAAATTTTAAAAAAAGAAAAAAAAAAGAAAATGGTGCTGCTTTTAAACCTGTGAGTTTTATTTATATATTAAAATGTGCTCCTATCAAAACATAACAAGACGTAAACAAATATATATATTTAAAAGCACTTACAAAAGTGTTTAAAATATTTCCAAAATATATTTCCAAAATATATAAACAGCATTTAGATTAGAAATCTTAAATTTAAAACACTGTGAGTCAAGGATAGGGTTGTACTCATTTGGTTTCAATGGAACAGAATTAAGCATGTGCTTAACTTTCCGACTGAAATCAATGGGACTTCAAAGTATTTCACTTTGGTTGGATTGTGCCCATAGCGATTGTCCATCTGCAGTCAGATTTGCAGTGCAGAATGCTTTTTTCTTTTCTGCCAGTGGAAATGCTCTGTGTGTGTCAAGATTAATAAACAAGATTGTTGTGAATGCAATCTTTGATCCTAATTTTCCTACTGCCATCCTCTCTGATGTGTCAGTTTTGTTTTCTAAGCACAACATTTTAGCAATAGAAAGACAACAAAATGTTAAAACTTATTTCCGACAAGACTTCCTTTGCTTAACAGGAATTTCTTCATGTATCAACCTCCAGTGGATTGTCACTATGTAATAGTCTCCTTTCATATTTTAAGCCTTTTTATAGGATTATTACTCAATAGCTTTTATTTAAATCTTTGTACATATACAGAAAGACAACAGAATAGAAGCATGAGAGGGGAAACATGTTATTTCTCCCTGTGTAAATGTATGAGAGTAAACGAATAGAGAAATAATAAATAAAATCTTCCACCCAAAAGTATAAAGTAAACTGAAAGAAAGTCCTTAACAAAGGAAAACAGGACGAATGCTAATTTTAATACAAGTGAACAATCAAAAGATTCTATGCTGCAGCATTATTCTCACAAGATCAGGAATGAAGAAACTGCTAAAAAATAACTTCTTTTCACAGCTGTATGATGACAAGAATTGCAGAGCATGCTAAAAAGAGCAAAATTAAACATGGTAATTAGACTTTCACTGTCAGTGCAGATTTTGAAAGCCTGAGAGAAACTAACATTTCCTAAAAAGGGAAATGCCTGAAAAAGCGAGAAAATATGAATAGGCCCAATTGTTCATATTAGACCTCTCCTGTGTGCAAGGGAAAAGTGTGCAAATGCACATGCTTTCTTCTGCTGCCTCCTGTATGATTGTGTGCTACTATGTAACATTTATGACTTCATTTCGGTGGTGTGCGAAATAACTCTATATTGCATTACTCAGTGCTCATGTGTCAACACAGGGCAACTGAGAAACAACAGGGAAAGATCTACATGCTTGTGGGGGGACCCAAACAGTTTTTAGAAGAAGTATATAAAAGAATCTAAAACACACCCACACCCACACGCCAAAGGTGACAGAAACTCCCCTCCCCTTAAAAAGTACATGGGAACACTCTGGATTCATGGAGCTGCTAGCTCTGAGGAGAAACAAACTTTGTAAGTTCTTCTCATACCAATCCATTGTTCCATGGCTTGACCACAACACAGTCAACATAATGTCTGCATCTCAGACTCCAGGCAAGTAAAATCTTTCTGCCTTCATGGAAAGACAGGCCTGTTTATGAAACAAACTTTTACTCCCATTCCATTCCACGGCTCCTGAACCAGAATTATCAGTCTGAAGTTTAATATCTGTTTTTATAGTTGTTTTTATTGTTGTATATAGTTGTTTTAAATGTATGTTTCTGTGTATGCTGTATGTTTTTATGGTTTTAAATTTTGTATATTGTTTTTAAAAATAATAAACAGACTCAATCGCACCGAACTCACAAAACACCGCATGCTCCATCCCAACTCATGCATTAAAAGAATAACAACCAGCAGGAAAGAAGGAGGAAGAGGTCTGCTAGATATTAACAGAAGGTATGCTAAACAGATAAAATCACTCAGAGAATTCTTCCACACCAAAAACACCCCCATTCATAAAGCCATAGTACAAGCAGATAAAAACTACACCCCACTCAACCTAGCACTACAAAACGAAGATCAAATACAACCACTTACACTCGCAGAGAAAAATGAAAAATGGGCACAAAAAGTACTCCATGGGAAGCACTACAACATAATACAGAACCCACAAATAAACAAAGAACAATCGTACGAATGGCTCAGGAAGGGTGAGCTATTTCCAGAAACCAAAGGCTTCCTAATAGCTATGCAGGATCAAGTTATAGCAACCAAAAACTATCAAAAATGCATCATAAAAGGTAACAGTGTAACAACAGACCTATGCAGGAAATGTCATCAGTTCCAAGAAACAATATACCATATAACAGGAGGATGTAAAATTCTGGCAGGAATGGACTATACGGACAGATACAATACAGCTGCAAAAATAATTCACCAACAACTGGCCATCAAATTCAACCTTATCAAACAACCTACACCATACTATACATAATGACCTGAAACAATCCTGGAAAATGCAGATCATAAAATATACTGGGACAGAACAATTCATATGGACAAGACAATACCTTGCAACCGACCAGACTTAACGTTCATAGACAAAAAAGAAAAACACACATACCTCATCGACATTGCAATACCGAATGACAAAAGTGTTGTTGAAAAAGAAAAAGAAAAGAGAGACAAATATACACCACCGGCCATGGAAGACAAAGAACTAAGGCAATAGGAAGAGGTCACAGTTATTCAATTAGTCACCTCAGTCACCAGCATCACATCAAAAAAATATACAGAAAACCTCCAGAAACTGGGCCTACCAGAATACATCCACACCAACATCCAGACAGCAGTCATAATTAAAACATGCTCAATCATCAGGAAATTCCTGAATCAATAAAAGACAGCATGACTTGGCAAAGCCAATCATGTCCATCTAGAAAAACTGCCACGAACGAGAAAGAGAAAATATAATAATAATAATAATAATAATAATAATAATAATTTATTTATCTCTTATCCGCCTCTCCCTCAGGATCGAGGCGGGGAACATCATCAATACAAATGACATAAAATACATAAAACTAATTTAAAGCATATAAAATTAATACATTATTAAAATACCAATAAAACTCTTAAAATTCGACTGGGTAGGTCTGCCGGAAGAGATCGGTCTTTATGGCTTTCTTAAGTCAAACAGACTATTAAGTTGACAAATCTCTTCTGGCAGGCCATTCCACAGTCTGGGAGTTGCAGAAGAGAAGGTCCACTGGGTAACAGTTGTCAGTCTGGTTTTGGTCGACTGTAGCAAATTCTTCTCAAAGGACCTGAGTGTGCAAGGTGGGTTGTATGAGAGAAGGCGTTCCCGCAGGTAACCTGGACCCAAACCATGTAGGGCTTTAAAGGTAATAACCAACACTTTGTACTTCACCCAGAAACTAATTGGTAGCCAGTGGAGTGATTTTAAAGCTGGTGTAATATGGTCACCCCTAGGTGTACCGGTGACCAACCTGGCTGCCATATTTTGAACTAGTTGAAATTTCCGGACTAGGCACAGAGGTAGCCCTATGTACAGCACATTGCAGAAGTTGAGCCTCGGAGTTACCAGTGTGTTTTAGGTCTTTCACCTCTAGGAAGGGGTGCAGCTGGCATATCTGATGTAAACCACCCAGAGAGCTTCGGCTATGGGGTGATAAAATAATAATAATAATAATAATAATAATAATAATAATCCTTTATTTTCAGTATCTGAATGTGAAACGGGACCTGAGTAACATCCATAGTTATTATCAGTGCTCATGCCAGTTTATGTGGGCAAAGGCAGTCCTTTATATAACTTGTTACTGAACCATTTAGGAGTTTAACAATCAATGTCAGCACTTTGAATTGTCACCAGCTACAATTGTTCCTTATCCTCTTTCTCATTGCTACCACTTCCTTGATTGACAGGAAGAAAGTCAGCGATCAAGTAGGCAGTAAAAGTATGCCCTGTATTTGAAAAGGCGGAAGATATCTGAAAAGAGACACCTTTATATATTTTAATTTGGGGAAACTGACCCATAGTAATAGTGCTTCTTTATAGGAACCACTCAGTTCCCATCCTCCCTCATGTACAATGCATTACAACAATCTAGTCTGGATGTTACTAGACTATGGCAAGATTTGCCATATCAAGAGAGAGTCACATCTGGCTAATCAACCTAAGCTGATAACCTTTTAGCCTCTGCCACTACTACTACCACCACCGCCACCACTTGTATTTCCCCAGAGAGTGCTGAGGACCCTCAGTTATGAACTTGGCCTTTCAGTGGGAATGCAACTCCATCCAGAACTAGTTGAACACCTCCACTTGTAAGAATTGGACAGCACCTCTATCTTGTCTGGATTAAGTTCCATTCCCCCCCACCCCCCCACCCCGGTTTCATCTGTACCAAAACTGCCTCCAGGAGCAGTTGAAGAATTCCAAAGCCTCCCAGTGATGAGTAGGTGGAATTTTTATGGTAGAGTTGTATGTCATCTGCACACTGATGGCACTATACCCCAAACAACTGGATAACAACATCCCCCAGCAATTTCATGTAGATGTTTAAAAGCATGGAGGATGAATAAAACCTTGTGGCATTCCATAAACCAAAGGCAATAAGGTGTCCTGGATATGGGATGTGAACAGTCTTTATTGCTTGGTAGATGATCTATGCTGTGGAGTGAGCGGGGGAGTGCCATCCTTCTGGTGCTTTTAGATCTCTCAGCAGCTTTCAATACCATTGACCATGGTATCCTTCCAGATTTTCTTACCAGGGTTGGCTTAGGTGGCACAGTGTTTGTGCTGGCTTCAATCCTTTCTGGCTGGTTGGGCTTCATTGTAGTTTCCCAGTTCCTTCCTGTTGGAGTTCTCCCCCCCCCCCCCCATGCTTTTCTTTCCCCATGAATGCAACATCTAAAACTAAGATAAAATCCAATTCTGTTGTTTTTGCAAAACATACACTTGCCCCAAATCCAAGAGCAGAATAAAATACATACATTGAGAAACCATTTCTATAATCAGGTGGGTGGGTGCCTTTCATTCTTGCAACATGTAAGGCATATAAGTGTTTGTTTCTATTTTGGGGGAGAGGGATACTGACTGAGTAGACATTGGTAATGGCTACAGTGAAAGTAACAAAGATGGTTAATAGTGCAGTCCTATGCATGTCTACCTAGAAATCAGTCTCTTTGAATTCAATGAGGCATACTCCCTGGTACGTGGGCATAGGATTGCAGTACAAGACTTTGAGAAGGCTGATTGCTGGATGAACTGCAATGTGCCTTCCCAATGCTTCATCCCATTTTTGTCACCACTCCTTTCCATTTTTGACAATGCATATTGATGGCTGATTTGGAAATTGCTAGGGATCAAATGGATGAAACATACAAACAAACAAAAAACCTACTCAGAGTTTCAGAAAAAGGCTCCAGTTCCATGTAGATTAGCTGTTTCATAAATCACAGAGATGACAGCCAACTGTCGTTGCTCCACTTAAAAGTCAGACAACCTAGCAAATCCTAAGGGATAATTAAATAAAATCACTCCACAGAAACTGGTTCACTTCCAGGAGATAATTTCTAATATATTTTAAGCAGTCACTCTCCACCTTTGCTCTACAATTACATTTCACACAGACTGATCCATGGTAGAGCAGAATTTAGAATGTAAATACAAGTAAGTCATTGCAACAATTGAATTATTGAATAACTTTGTGCAACGATCATAATCTCAACATGAAATAACAGACTATGTAAGGATCCAAGCTCTAGAAGATAATCATGCTTGTTATTCCTTATAAAACCAATTTCAAGTAAGGGTTATAGTCAAATTTCCAACATATATGAACATGAATAATTTTTAAAGATTTCACCCAAACAAAATACTAGGGATGTGCACTGGATCGGACCCGATCCACGATCCGAGTCCGGTCCAGTGGGAAATCGGATAAATTATCCGATTTCCGATCCCGCAGCTGGATCGGCCGATCCAATCCGAACCGGTCCGAAAAGGCTCCGAACCGGTTCGGAGGATCGGCGGATCGGCGGGCACCCACTGGCGCCCACCGCCGCTTCCATTGGCGGGCGCCAGCGGGCGCCTGCCGATGAAAGTGGACAGCGGGGGGGAGGGAGGAGGGGGGCGCTTACCTTCTCGGCCCGTCCGCTCCCGTCCGGCACTAGCAGCTACTCCCAGCGGGCTCCGCGGCCTGCTCTAGGGTGGCGCGCCGGGTGATGTCATCACCCGGCGCACCACCCTAGAGCAGGCCGCGGAGCCTGCTGGAAGTAGTAGGCGCCGGCGCCGGACGGGAGCCGCCGGGCCGGGAAGGTAAGGAGGGGGTGCGTGGAGGGGAGGAGGGGGCGCGCGGAGGGGGGAGGGGGGCCCTTACCTTCCCGGCCCGGCGGCTCCCGTCCGGCGCTGGCGCCTACTACTCCCAGCAGGCTCCGCGGCCTGCTCTAGGGTGGCGCGCCGGGTGATGTCATCACCCGGCGCGCTACTCTAGAGCAGGCTGCGGAGCCTGCTGGAAGTAGTAGGCGCCGGCGCCGGACGGGAGCCGCCGGGCCGGGAAGGTAAGGAGGGGGTGCGTGGAGGGGAGGAGGGGGCGCGCGGAGGGGGGAGGGGGGCCCTTACCTTCCCGGCCCGGCGGCTCCCGTCCGGTGCCGGCGCCTACTACTACCAGCAGGCTCCGTGGCCTGCTCTAGGGTGGCGCACCGGGTGATGTCATCACCCGGCACGCTACTCGAGAGTAGGCTGCGGAGCCTGCTGGAAGTAGTAGGCGCCGGCGCCGGACGGGAGCCGCCGGGCCGGGAAGGTAAGGAGGGGGTGCATGGAGGGGAGGAGGGGGCGCGCGGAGGGGGGAGGGGGGCCCTTACCTTCCCGGCCCGGCGGCTCCCGTCCGGCGCCGGTGCCTACTACTACCAGCAGGCTCCGCGGCCTGCTCTAGGGTGGCGCACCGGGTGATGTCATCACCCGGCACGCTACTCGAGAGTAGGCCGCGGAGCCCGCTGGTAGTAGCCGCCGGTGCCGGACGGGAGCGGACGGGCCGAGAAGGTAAGCAGTGGCGGGGAAGGGGGCTTACCCCCCCCCGGAGCCGTCCGCTTCTATCCGCTGGCGCCCGCGGGCGCCAGCGGATGGAAGCGGGCGGCCCCAGGGGGGGTAGGGAGCGCGGGGGAGGGGGCTTACCTGCCGGGGCCGTCCGCAGCGGACGGCCCCGGGGGGGGAGGGAGTTAGGCCCCCCTCACCCACCCGCCGCCATTTTTTTCTCATAGACTTGCATTGCAATGCAAGTCTATGGGGAAAAAAATGGCGGCCGATCCAAAAATTAACGATTTTTGGGTCGGGATCGGACTCGATCCGGTCCGGGGGGCCTCCGATTTTGTCCGAACCGGTCCGGGACAAAATTGGAGGTCCCGATCCGGGTCCCGATCCGATCCGGGGGGTCCGTGCACACCCCTACAAAATACTCCCAAGCCTGAGACACTGATGAGTACAAGGGAAGAAAGGTACCTGGGAACACTAGGAAGTAACTCAAGATGTGCAAACATAGTTGATCGCGTTTCTGCAATAATGGTGGTTTCAAAGAAGTGCCATGATTTCTATAGCAGCAACAGTATAGGCACCGCTTTCTCCATTTTGAACATATCTGTAGTTTAGCATATTTCTTGGGGACCCTACTTCATTGGCCATTTGAGATACACTGGGTTGAATCCAGACTAAGTCATGTTATAGTCCCATTGAAACCAAAGGGCCAAGTTTGTCATGACTAACTTAAGCCCTATTGCTTTTGATGCTTCAAAATCATGCTTAATTGAGAGCATCATCACACAGGGTTAAATTACATTTCCTTACCATCGCTTCTCTGCACTTCCTCATTCTTCCCACGCAGCCCATTCAGAAGTTGTTTTTATTGTGGCGCTTTTCCTGCACATAGCAGGAGATTGCAGCACATTCCATTTTTTAAAAAAGCTGGATTACAAAGGATCTAATTTGCTATGGAAAAATGAGCGGAAGATGCGCTGGAGGCAGATTACATTGTTTAAAGGATGCGTGCACATCCGTAAGTGGGCATAGCGAGCGAGCGATAAAATACTCGTCTGATGAACATCCTAGTCTGCATCCAGCCCGTTAGGTATGTGTGTGTGTGTGGGACAGGTGGTTCTGTGATGCAGTCTTTTCAGTAATGGCACCAAAAGTTTGAAACTCCTTCTTAGTGGAAGTTTATTCCATGTCCTTTATGCTGGCTTCCCATTCCCATGGAAATATGGTTTGGAAGGGTTTCCTTCTGATCAACCTGTTAATTAGGTTGTGGTCTTGATCGTGGATTAGCAGGATGTGACAGAGCAAATATAGTCTCTTTCTATTCCCTCTCGCATCCTCTTTTATTATTAGTCTAAGTAGTTTATTGGCTTATTATGAGTTATATTTTATGTTTATTTTGCAAGCCATCTTGAGGAGCCTTGTCAAAAGATAGGAATGTTGGAGAAATCCTCCCAGGTAGGGATGTTGGAGAAATCCGGAACAGATTCAAATGAGTTCTGATGTCGATGGATCCTTGTGGACTGGCTTTTTCTAGATTGTGCGGATTCTGGACTTGCAGGCTTTTCTTTTAAACTGTTTTGGGGGGAAATTGAACTTGTATTAATGCACAGTGCAAGTAAAACAAAATTCTTGTACATCCCTAAAAGAAAAACTTGATTCTGTAAACAAACAGACAACAGGACAATATATGCCTGACCATCCATGAAACACAGACGGAACACATCCCTCAGTGGGCTGGGTGGGATATATATTTTATATAAATAAATTCCCACATTGGTGGGGTGTTGAAGGTGGAGAACAAGAAGCAAGTAATAAATTCCTTGTCCAATTTATGAAAACAGCATGACGGAATAGGATGGTGAATTGAGCAGTACTTAATAACCAGCTATAACATTTTTTTTTTTAGAAGCCAAAGCAGAAAATACTTGCCTTGGTAATAACAGAGCACCATGTGCATATGGGACTATACCTAGACATCTGCTGTGTAACAAATACAGTACAATTAGTTATGGATCATCAAAGAGATTCCCTGCAAAATGACAAAATGAGATTGAACTCTATTTTCCCACCCCCAAGTTCAAACATCTGGGGAATAATTAACCACACAAAGATATGTGAAAGGGAGGAGTTTGGAAAACTATAAGGCTATAAGAAGCTCAACAGGTGTTACTGGCCACAAATTACATATGACTTTCCAATATAATGATGCAATAAAGTGGGATTTTGTTCTGCTGCTGTCTGTCATCTAACAGAAAGATGACAGTATTGTGAAAGCAACCTATAAACTGAACCTGCATAATGTTAAGTGTTTTCTACAAGATACTGAATGTCATTTACCCCACTATCTTTGATGTGAGAATAATCTCTTCTCTTTGACCATTGAGGCTCTGTCAATAGTTTGGGCACCTGATTGGTGACTATGAGTATTCTCTCAGTTCTATTATTCATTACGTCTTTTCTTAAAATTACTGGTTCTTCTTGTTCATCATTTAGGCTTACAGTGAATTCTCCCTCTTGGCCTCTCCACAGTATGTTCACTTTGGCCAAGGGAATTTCCTCAGGTTTCCCATTTGTACTTCTAATTTGAACTGTTTGGTGACACCAAATCTGTCTTAATCAGTGTAATTCTAGAACCTGTGTCTAAAGTGGCTAGGTATAATGAGCTTTCTACTAACACCTCTTCCTTCAGCTCGGAATTGAATTCCTCAATTCTCTCGAACTTGACACTGCAGAACTGAACTTCCTTCATAGTTTCTGCTGTCTAAGGTGTAGTGCTTGTCTTTTTAACTGGGGTTGGTGAGGTAACTCTGGAGTTCTCTGGACACTCCATCTGAAAATGCCCTGGTTTCCCACATTTGTAACACACCCTGACATTTTCCCTCTTAAACATGGGCCTGTCACTTCTGTTCTCTTCATGACTTTTTATTTGAGACTTATATTCTTTGTTTTTCTCTTGCTCTTTCTTTATTGCATTTCCACTATCTTTGTGTTCAGGATATTTAGGGTGATAATCTTTGTAGTCTCCTCTATCTCTACTTCTTCTGTTGATGGCTAATTGGTCTGCTATTTCTGCTGCTTCTTGATCTGTTTTAGGGACACGTCTCTGACCATAAGCCTGATTTCTGGTGGTAACTGAAATAAGAACTGATCAAGGATCATCAGGTCCCTGATGCCTTCCTTGGACTCAGCCTTAGCACTGTGAACCTACTTGTCAAATAGGTCACTTAGTTTCACACTTAAATCTAGATATGCTTTACCTGCCTGCAAACAAAATGTATGAAACTGCTCTTAAAATGCTCTTCTCTTAGCTTGAATCTTTGATATACAGCAGCTTTATATTTCTTGTATGTTGGTGGTTTTTCTGAGGAAAAGCTGTGGTACACTTCAGCCAGTTCTTTGATGAAAGCACGGTAAGGATAACAGTTGTTACTCTGAGTTATTAAATGGTCTCCCAGTGTCATGTCCAGCTGGCTAAAAATGGAGGCTATTGGATAATTTACCACGCTTACTTCAGTATCTCTGGCAAGATCTGTTCCATTTTCATTGACAATTTTATAGCACAGGTACAGCAATGTGTTGTTTAAATCCATATAATCTTCGCCATTTCCCACAATGAAGAAGTGTACAGGGGCAGTTTCTGTTAGGGCTGCCAAGGGGGGTACTTCAATAAACAAGCTTCTCTCAATACTTGTCTGTGTAGGCTCAATTTGGAATAGATCTAATTCGGATTTAGTGCATTCTTCAGAGCTGCAGTGGATAAAAGCCATGGCGGATTAAAATATGTCTTCCCAAACTGACGATGAATGCCTCTTTTTTCTTATGCTCTTCTGTTTCTGAGGTTTCTTCCTCCTCACAGCTTTCCTTTTAATGGGATGGGGTGGACCGATTAGCTGTGCTTGCAACACTTTTCTTTTCTTCTTTTTATATAGATTAGGCCTGGTCCATCTTGGTGTTGTGTAGGGGAGGTATTATTCAAAACCGCTTGAGACACCTTGCTGACTACATCTTTAGCAATATTCTGAGTGGCTGTTTTAACATGGGGCTTAATGATCTCTAGCCCCTTTCTCAAAAGAGGAATAGCCTTTCGGAAAAGACTCCTGAATATCCCCCCAATCCCTGCCACATACATAACAGGGGCTCCATGGTACCCCGGAAGGGCATTCCCTGCCTGAGCCCTGTAATAATTCCTGTAAAGGGCAGGGTCTCTGTATGTTTTCAGGATCACCATTTTTAAAGCTGCAGAGTTCTCCGAGGGTGAAAGTGTAACTTTACAATCACCTTACCAAAACAAAATGGCACGTTTTTGTTTTGGTCCGTCTTTATCTCAATAGTGACAGTGTCAATATGGTGCTTGCTCACAGGGATATAGTGAGGTTTATCATAAACAATGTTGACACGCTCGTTGTTCCAGCCACATACAGGTACACAATGCAGTAAAGGTACATAGAAGTCCCCCACTATCCCGTGATCCACAATGTCTGTGTAAATGTATAAACTGTTGAAACCATCTGTAATATCTGCTGCAAAAGGCATTTATTTAACATGGTGGCCAGGAAACAGTCCTACTATGTGGGACAGTTTGTCACTTGTTAGAAAGGTATACATTTCAGTTGCTTTAATGCTGATTTTTCTAATTACCGGATTGTAGTGCAGGGTCACTTCAGTGGCATCATGGCTATCTAGCATAACTGTGTTGATGTTTTCCACCAGCTCAGGAATGCTAGCATAATAGCCGTGTCACAGTAGAAACCGCCACTTCTTTCCTCATTTACTGATTTCAAAATGTGCATCAGTGATTAGAGTGTTCCAGCTGTGTGGATACCGTATCTCTACTAATCCCACTTCCCATGCCCCTGGAAGATCCAGGGACCTTGCTAATTGAATAGTAAAGTCTGAACTGGTGTTCTGTGGAAAAACCTCCACACAAGCATTGCTAGGCAGGGTTATGTAAAAACCACTCTCATCCATTCTTCAGCTTTGTCTTCTATGTAGGTTCACAAAGATCAGAAGCAAGCCCCCAACTGTTGAATTTGCTAGGTCACCCTTGTCATTTCACTAAATGATACTTTTTCTTACCCCTGCCTTTCATAGATAGTATTCTTTTCAATCCTGTACACTCAGAGCCTATCCACATTGCCCTTAAAATGACTTATATTCTGTTTAAAAATGTGTTTTTAAAGTCGTTTCATTATGTGGTAGGACACACCGAGCAGTACTTACGTTTCATAGTGACTGCTTCCTCCGTCCTCAAAGTGTTCAGTGGTGTTTTACAGGGTTAATTCCTTGACTCTTCTTCTTTAGTTTTTGTTTTGCAGGCTGCTTGACCCGCCCACTTCTGTCTCCCTAACTCAAGCAGCCTGCAAAACAAAAGCTAAAGAAGAAGGAATTAGCCCTGTAATACACCATTGAACACTTTAAAGACGAAGGAAGCAGTCACTATGAAATGTAAATACTGCTCAGTGTGTCCTACCACGTAATGAAACGACTTAAAAAAACACGTTTTTAAACAGAATATAAGTCGTTTTAAGGGCAATGTGGATAGGTTCTTAGTCTTCCTTGGCGTTAACCTTCAGCAATTCTTCAGGATAGAATGTTCCAACAACAGCCACCCCCTCATAATCTTTTAACCTGTATGCAGGCTTTTTTGCCTTTAGGATGACTTGATCCACAATAAACACCTCTGTGGTGAAATTCCGTTCATAACCCTTGGCAAATACCCCCTTGCTTTTAGATATCCACACATGGTCTCCTTTTCTGAACAAAGGGATTAACATTGTCTCCGTAGACTGTTTTCCAAACCGCAAGTGAGTTAGACTGATTAATAGGGGTGTGCATCGGATTGGATCCGATCCACTATCCGAATCCGATCCGCCCCAAAATCAGAAAAATCTGATCCGATCTGACCAACCCTCCGATCTGATCCGATCCGCCGAGGTCCGATCCGGATCGGATCGGCGGATCGGATGCCATTTTGAATGCTTTTTCCAATAGCAAAGTATTGTTTTACAAAAACGCCTATAACTTTTTCATTTTTAATGATAGAAGGATGAAACTTGGGCACATTGTAGACTGGTTAGGGATAGTTATCTGTGAGAAATTTCAGAAAGATTGGTGTATGCGTTTTGTGGCAATTAATTTTTTAATAAATAACCAGGAATGCCTATAACTTTGTCACTTTTAAAGTTACACACATGAAACTTTGCCACATTGTAGGTGGTACTTTGGGACCTAGGTGTGTGAAATTTCAGAAACGTAGGTGCTTGCCTTGTGTGGCAATTAATTTTAGAAAAATGGGTAGTAGTGGGGTAAACACAGTTATGCCTCCCACTTTTTTATTTTTAAAGATACAAACAGGAAACTTGGGCACATTACAGGGAACACTTGGCTTGATATGTGTGTGAAATTTCAGAAACATAGGTGCTTGCCTTGTGTGGCAATTAATTTTTGAAACAGTGAGGAAAGAAATGGCTGTAACTTTTTTATTGTAAAAGTTAGAAGTTAGAAAGTTGCTCACTTTGTAGATGGATTAGGGGTAGTTGTCTGTCAGAAATTTCAGAATGATAGGTCCAGGCATTTGGTGGCTACGAATTTTTTAGATTAAAAGTTATAAAAGTTTTTCCACAGAGGCTTGGGCTGTCAATTGCACCCCCCTCCCCCGCCTCCCCCTCCCTTTTTTATCTGTCAAAGCTCCAAGGTACCACCTACAATGTGGCAAAGTTTCATGTGTGTAACTTTAAAAGTGACAAAGTTATAGGCATTCCTGGTTATTTATTAAAAAATTAATTGCCACAAAACGCATGCACCAATCTTTCTGAAACTTCTCACAGATAACTATCCCTAACCAGTCTACAATGTGCCCAAGTTTCATCCTTCTATCATTAAAAATGAAAAAGTTATAGGCGTTTTTGTAAAACAATACTTTGCTATGGGAAAAAGCATTCAAAATGGCGTCCGATCCGGATCGGACATCCGATCCGCGGATCGGGATCGGGTCCGATCCGATCCGACCATCTTCCGATCTGATCCGATCTGACCCCCCAGGTCCGATTCCGATCCGCTATCCGATCCGATCCGGGGGGTCAGTGCACATCCCTACTGATTAACATCCACAGGCTGGGCCTGGATGGTTCTGTGAAAGCTGTGGTTATAATTTTTTAGGAGGCGTGGCAGCACATCAATATAGTTGAAAGTATTATTAGCTCTAAAATACCTCCACATTTTTGTTTTGAAAGTTCTATTAAACCGCTCCACCACAGCTGCTTTAACATCAGTATTGGTGACAAAGTGATGAACGCCATGTTGTTTTAACATCTTGTTTACAGACTGATTCAGAAACTCCCTCTGTCCATTTGCAGTTTGCCCGGCTTTCTGGCATCTTGTCTGAAAAGGGCATTAAAGGCCCTGGACGCTTCTTTACCTGTCTTGTTTTTTTAAAGCCACAGCCTAAACATATTTAGACAAAATGTCTATCACTGTTAAAAAGTACTTGTAGCCCTTGTTGTATTTAGAAAACTGTTGCATATCCACTAAGTCAGCCTGCCACTGGACATCCGTTCCAGACACAATAGTTTTGTTTCTTTTAAAATGGAGTCTGACCAGCCTATGCAGCTTGTAAGCATCCTGGTCTGAAAGCCATGAGATAACTTGCTTTTTAGTCATCTTTTCACTCTGCTTTTTGGCCTCCTGAAATAGAGGGTTCACACCTCCAAAGCTCCCAGCCTTCCCAGGTGTGATTATATATATAAAGTATATATATTAGATTTTTGTCATGCCCTGCCATGTTGCTTGTTAAGACAGATATGGATACACAAGTAAAAAAAGAACTATTTTTATTGCCATCAGGAAACTTTAGCACTCAGGGCTCTGGCAAGGGGCAAACACATGAAATGCAGGAAATATTTACATTCCTTGAACCTTCGATTTGCAGATTCTTAAAATTGCCAGTCAGCTTATCTTCCTGTGAAAAAAGCAAAAATCCATTAATTAATTGGCACTACTTCTGGGTAATTACCAGCACATAACACATTAAGAAATTTCTTAACTGTAGTCTACTTCTATTCAGCTTTTCACTGTCCATCTCTTTCAAATCATCATGTGGCGATCGGTAAGTCATCCAGGACAAGTTTGGATATGCCATCCCCATTTTCTCTATTGACCGGCTGGCCAGTTTCCTAAGTACTCCTTTGTCCACCTCCTCAGTGATGCTGGTGAACCCCCCAAGGCTGTCGGAAATATCCATAATCTCTTTCTTTAGCATCAGCTTTTTCACATCAATACCACAATCACGTTCTGTGTCAGACCACTGCTTGCTGCAAACCATCCTCTGGTTTTCAAGAAATGTAACTTCGGAGTCTGGAACTTGACCCACTGTAAATGTGTCTGTTGGTGAACTCACAACTGAAAAATAGCTTTTTAAAGCCTCAGGAGGTGCAGCAGGCTCTCCTTCGCTCGAAATAATTTTCATGCCTACTGGTGGATATGATGGACCGAATTACTCCTTTCTGGGTTTAGGCCTGACTGGTGGCAGTGGAGCAGATACCTCTATAGGCCTCATTGGGGTGCTGGGGGTTTCCATGTTCTCTCAGCAACTGTTATCAATGGCTTGCCCTGGATGTCTGAAAAGCACTGCATGCCCTGTCCTAATGGTGGACCATTCAGGGGCTCTGAAACCTTTTTTCAGGTTTCCAGGTCATGAGCTATTCCTTAGCCAACTGCTAAGGGGCTATGGGGAGACATGCCTGTCACGTAGTCACATTTTGACAGCAAGTAGGGCCATCATACTACTATCTGTACTTGTACTTGTGTCTGGCTCAAGCATAGACAGGTTTTAAAAAATCCTTATAATTTCTTGTGGCCATGAGATTATTATTATTATTTTTTGCCAGAGAACTCTCAAGATTTAAAACCATAATGTGCAAGGTCACTTTTCAATATTGGACCAATGGATTGAATTCAGAGTATTTTAAGTCCCATTGAATAAAGTTTATAACTAATGCAAATGTGTCTGAGAATGTAAGAAGAGACTGACAGGCAATCCTATGCATGTTTGCTCAGAAGTATGTCCTACTGTGTTCAGTGGTGATTATTCCAAGGTAAGGGTGCACAGGATTGCAACTGTGATGGTGATCCACCAAAATTAATGGGAATAAGTCGAGCTAATCAGACAGTTGCTTTCAATATTCAGTATTCTGTGACTGAATTTGTACAACCTTATTAAGGAATGAATAATTTCCACATTGTAACCTGCTGTCCTAATTGATAATATGATTACTGTAATTCCATGATGTCATGACTGAAATGACTGTTAATCTTTATATACTGTTAAATATCTTCTCTTTTACAGAAAAATCACCAAATTAAAAGAAAGAAAGAGGTAAGAGTCTATTCTGTTCATTAACTATGAGCTAATTCAAAGGCCAATTATGTATTTATAGATATATAGATATCAAGGCATTCCAAACTGCCATCCCTGATACCATTTAACAGCAAAGCTACTGATGAGGATGGAAGCTGAAATGTTTAGCATATATATATATATATATATATATATACACTCTGTTGTTAGTCTTTCTGTCTTTCATATATGGAGGTACATATCTTTCTCTTGGAAAACCTGTACCCATAGTTTGAATAGTGTAAGTAGTTAATCAGGCTGCTCTGTCATTATCTGCAATGATTTGAAAGGACGAACATTTACATTAAATGAACCAGGTGCATAACGACCCGATTTGCACGATCAAAACAATCCACGGTGGCTTATTTTAATATGTGGCATATACTGGGCACCATTTCCCTAATTACCTGCTTGGGCATTACTTGTCATGTCATCCAGACCTGGGCAGCAGGGCATGTTTGATGGGAAACAACCCTCAAACAACACATGGCCTGTTGTAGAATTATTTAAGGGTTGTCTCCCCCCACAAACAAGCCATGTCATATGGGTTTGGATGACACAACAAGCTGTGCCTGAGCAGGGAATTAGGGAAATGGCACTCAGGGATTAAACAAGCTACCATGACTTATTTAAGCGTGTTTGATTGTGCGAACTGGTCCAACATGTGATTCTGAACAAGCCAAAAACCTACTCTGATGGCGACTGGTAGCATGCTCTGTCGAAGACATTGAAATACAGCCATTAATATATATATTTTTATCTACCCTAAGAAAGAAATTTGCTTTAACAAATCCTTTGTCAATCTGCATGATCCTCCTTTGGACATCAGTCCTAAATCTAAATCTGCGAGGCACAGCAATCCTGATTTTGCAGATGTCAAACATGAGAAAGAAATTATCACACAAAACTAGATGTGATGTTTCTGTCCTAAAGCTACAGCATAACACCAGCTATATTCATTACTGTTTCGGAAATGGGCGGGGGGAACTGTTAGCTCTACCTAAGGTGTTGGGTGCCTTCTTATTCACTCATAATTAATTACAAAGATAATAAATGTCAAAAACAATTCCTACCTATTGACAGAAATAGTCTGAAATAGTTCTGTTTTACTCTTTGTACCTTCCCCCAATATTGCATGGTAACAATAGCCCTGAGACTGCTTGCACCATGGCATAAGCTGATCCATTGGACTCTCTGTAATTACATTTCCCAGTCCTGTTTATTCTGTGTGTGTGTGTGTGTGTGTGTGTGTGTGTGTGTGTGTGTTTAATAGTTCAAGCTTCCCCAACCCCCAAAAATATCCACTTCCCTCAAATAAATCTATGGTAAACCAGCTTTAAATATCAGTTCGTTGACTGTTGTTATTGGCTAAGGCTCTATTCCATATAATAATATACTTGTTAGAATCGTTTGGGTTTTGTTTGTTTTTTTGCTTTGAAATAAATATATGTAATAAATAAATAATAAATAAAGCCTGCAACCCTAATCACACATATCCGGGACTAAGGCCCACTGCACAAAGGAGAACATATTTTCAGAGAAACATGCATACTATAGCACTTCTTTAATATGATGCATACAGCCAGATTTGCCCTGTAGTCTACTGTAGTCTACTGTAATCACTGTTCCAAAATTCTTATGCTCCCTAGATATTTTCCTGTTCAATTTCCTTCTTATCCAACCTATACCTTTGTGTTCACTGTTCCAGGATTTGTTTCTTCCAGTTCACTGATTGACATGGGGACCATTATTTTACTCTATGACATACCTAAAAAGACAACTTCACTACCAGAGTTAAAGTTGTGTAGTTCATCTCCATTAGCCCATTTACACCATTCATGTTATTTTTTTGTTGCAATTTTTACAACCCAGTCTACCGCTGGTGCAAAGAGGATTGATGATAACAATGCACATTCTTGTCATATCTCTGCTGCAATACTGAACCATTTCCCAGCCTTGCATCAGATCTTACTGCATATCAAGTTATATTACTGGAACTCCTTAGACTATATTAATCAGCTCACTCAATACCTACACACATAATGATCTTTCCCAAAGTCTCTTAGGGTGCAATCCTATGCATGTTTAGACGGACCCCCCCCCCAACTCTCAGCATGGCTGGCTGGAGCATGCTGGGAGCTTTAGATCCCCCCCCCCCGGTAGTATGTACTATTGTATGTACCTTAGTATGTACTATTGAAGACAGCCTTGAAGTCTATGAAATTAAGTTTAACAGCTTGGATAATATAGAAGATTTTTCAGCAATCTGGTGGAAAATCATCTGCGTTCAACATTTTTACTGGGCCAAATATCTCATCTCATTTATTTAGTTCTTTCCTTTTATGCCAACATATATTATTATTTGCACTGCAAATGAACATAGTAAGTTGGTAAGTACTTTGTATTTGAAACTACACAAGCAAGAGCAAGCTGGGAAACACTTTAATGGAGGGTGGGAAGCTATGAAGAGCCTGTGAAACTGCAAGCCAGTTAAAATTCAACCACACACTTACAGGTGCAGTGCTCATATTTACTTCAAAATCAGAAACAATGCATGATGAAACCAAGCCTCTTTCCATGAGGAACGATGTGCAATAATCCAGGTCTTCCACCAATAAATGAAGAGCAGTGCAAATGTGTGTTGGAATCTACACTTACATGTATACTAACATGAGAATGAAGAATTTGGAAAAAATCTGTTCTCAAAAAACAGTATCTCCTACATTTGCAAATATATGTTTTGAACATGTGATTCATTATACGTTGAGATGAGAGCACCCATAGAAATAATTAGGATATTTTCACACATCTCTTGATCCTACTTTGGTTAGCATCATGTACTTGTTTCTGTTGTTCAGAAAAAAACAATCCTATTAGCAGAGCCAATTTCTAATATTTATTGTCACCTGGCTTACAGTTTGCATGGAGCAGGCAGCATTCTTTATCTGTGTCCTGGACACAGTCACCTTTTTCAGCCATCACAATGATATTTCTCTTCTCTTTGAGTAATATAATATGGAATCAAAGAGCCCTTTCCAGCTCTTAGCTTTATTCTTCGTGTGTTTTTAGTTTCTGTCCAGGAGAGTCTCTAATGGGCACCACATGTGACCATCGTTCTTTCTGAAAGACCCTTCACTGGTTTATGTTTTTTTTTTCTTTGTAAAGCTGTTTGAAGTCTTAGATTTTTGCCTCCACAGCCTTCTCATGGGTTCAGAATTTTCTCTCATGCCAGCACCTCCTTTCTACTTTTTGCCCTTTCCTCTCTACCTTACATATGTCTTCAGGAGCACCATGCATTTTTCTGTTCTTTTTTTCTTTCTTTCTCTTTAGAGGCCTTCATTCATCACCAAGTCTCCAGGTTTCTAGTATAATCCACTTAACTCTCTTTCATCCTCTCCAATAGCCCACACCACTTTGACTGCTTACTTTCTGCTGCCTATTTCATGATGTAACGTGATCATCTTTTCCCCCTTTTTCTTTACTCTTCTGCTCCTTTGTCCACCCCATCCCAAGTATTGTAGCAAACCAGAAATACAGTTCAAAATCTAACAACCATTCCTTTATTATCGAAATGTCCTGTTTGCTTGCTATGATGCCACCTTGCTTTACTATCTTTAGAGTCATTACTATATGGGGTCCTGAATAATGATGCTTTTATGATTTAATTAGGGAGAATCGTGCTTACCAGAGGTGCAGATTTGGATACACTAATCTTATTTTCCCTCATTCTCACCTTTAAGAAGAAGATGTTTTGGCAGATGCTTATGGGTGTTGGTCAGATTCAGACAATATTTTGTGAATCCTGCATAAAAGGTAGCCTGATCTCAGTCTCTTTGAAGACTGAGATGCCCTGGGAACTGGTTGCTCATTTGGTACCTCACTCCATCCTCAATGCATCCTCAATGCATCCTCAGTTAGAACATAGTGCTTGTCAGTGTTGATGTGATTCCCTCTTGGGTGTGCTGCCCAGGGCAGTATCCAATGCTGGCAGTCCACCAGAACTAAACATGTTGCACTGTCAGGAATGATGATTGCTAGTACTTTCTAGCACAAACTGGGAAACTAGCTGAAACTACCACTTCTGGAATGGGACAAGTCAGCCAAGCTCCATTCTCTGAGCTTCACAGACTTATCCCATTCCAGAATCTGTCATTTTGGCTAGTTTCCGGCTGTGCTAATTAGCGCTAGCTTCCTGCTGCACTAGCGGTAATTCCCATCATAGCAGCAGCATTGGATACTGCCCATTGCCTCAACTCCTCAAAAGTCTTGCCTGATCCACAACTTAGCTAAAAAAGAACACTTAATTTAGGCTGCTTTAGATCCAGTGCACACATCATAGTTGTCATGCAGGGGGCACTAGAAATCACTTGGGCCAGTGGTGGCACATAAGGCAAGCTGGCTATATGCAAAAGCTGATCATACCGACTGGGTAATTTTGTCCACATAACTTCAATTCCCTCCCTCAAGGTCTGTAGTCACATGGAAATAATCAATTCCTGTGATTAGCACATGCACATGAACAGCACTTTTGATGTGGCAATTGTCCACTTTCTTTCAGTAGCGATAGCATACTAAAAGGGAAACATATGTTGGTGGAAGTCACCCAACCCCTCTTAGTGAGAATTGTTGGACTGGAAGGTTTTATTTTCCCCAACAGTGAGTATGCAGCAAAGGGAATAATATATTTTTCCTCCAAATCATTAAAAAAAAAAAAGCTTGAAAGCAGGTCATAAAAAGGGATATCCCAACAGATCTGCCGGAGGAGATTTGTCAATTTAACACTCTCTCTGAGTTTAAGGCAGCTATAAAAACTAGCCTCTTCTGGCAGGCCTACCCAGATGAACTTTAAATCAAGAATTTTAAAATGTGTTGATTGTTTTATATGCTCTTTTAATTAATGTATGTGTTTGATATATATTGTTATTGTACAAATGTTGTTTTCCGCCTTGATCCAAAGGGAGAGGCGGGTAAGAAATACTTTTTATTATATTATTATTATTATTATTATTATTATTGGCTAATCAACTCATTTCTAGAAAAAAAGAGGTACTGGGGCACAAAACTTCCTGGAAACACCATTCTTTGATCTGAAAGTCTGTCCTTTTCATCCCTGGCATGTGGGCATGCTCTGAAGTGACTCAATGGTGATGACAGAAATTCACTCTGCACCTTCTCAAGGACATGTGTCATTTATTCTTATGTCATATATTCCAAGGTAGGATCTTGGCATTAAAAACAGAAGCTGGAGTTGGAGTCTGGCACAAATGAAGCCCTGCTAACAAAACAACTATCTACATTTTCAAGATGTATAACTGTGAGACAGAGAGAAAAACAGGGCTGACAACTACTAAAAATGGCTCCAGAGAGCCTAAACCAGGTAAAGAACTGTGGGGGAGGAAATCATTTCTTTCAGAATGTTGATTGCAAAAGAATAGTCATCTTCAGCTACTAATAGGAGTTTATTCTTTTTTTCCCAGGACAATCTGCAGACACTATCTAGAAGATGTCAGAGAAGAAAATTATCTTTCACAGAAGTGATCCAGGAAACTCTGGGTAAAAAAAAAAAATGCAGAATATGTGAGGGCCTTGAATTTAACAATGCATCACTGTTGCAAAGTAATTTCTTATTGTTGTCTTAAAAAAATATCCGGTGAGGGAAGATTTGACATTATTCTTTAGGATAACGCAAAATATCCCTCAATTCTAAAGTCTAATATTCTCAGGCTACCAAAAAGTAATTTGTTCTCCATGCATGAGTAAACAGCTATATATTTTACAACTCCAGAAGTGTGTATTTTTACTTCCTACTCAGTGGAAAGTCAGTATGAAAGAAAACGTATAAATTAGTTTTGACTCTGTTTGGTGAATGTGTATGTGTGTTCATCTGAAGTTTAAGAAGGAAGCCTTTTCATTATGAATTATTAGTATTTTTCCCCCTCAACAGCTTCTAGGCTGTGTGCTAGAAAAATAATCAATAAACAAAAATGCGGCAACAGCAATTACAATAGAAGAGATTAAGAAAAGTCTGCCAGATCAAGGAGGCTCATGCAGAAATAGATGCTTCTTAAAATATATATGATTAGAGATCATTTTTAACTCTATAAATCTCTGCAGGTAATAAAAAGTTTAAAGAAGGGAAATGATTGTTCAAGAATCATTACAGGCAGAGATCAAGATTATATATATATAGGCTACAACCAGTTCAAAAGTGTGTATTATCTTTGGAAACGCAAAAAGAAAAAGAAATAAAAGAATATTCTACAATATCATTCTATATAATAGCCAAGTTGGGAGGGACATGCCAATTGTTATGTAGCTGAAACGAGAGAGAAGGGTTTTTTGAAACAGTCAGGAAATGAAAGGACAACCTACAGAGCAGACAGGAGGGAAAAGTGAATGCCAAACAGTAGAGAGGAAAAGGAATTACATGGGGTGGGGTGGTAGAGCAGCGAGAGACAAAGAAGTGAGGGGTTTTTATCAACCCTTGCAACATTGTGTTGCAAGCTCCACTTGTCTATTCACTGCCAGAAACACACACTGAGGTCAGAGATGGCTTTTCTGTGGCAATATCCCACATGACTGTAGTGGATACAGTATATTAATATACAAACGAGTGAGTGGGGTTAAGTGGTTAGGTCTCTTCCACCTAATCAGTTCCTTCACCTCTAGAGGGTGTGTTGCACATATATAGAGCTTCTCTACATGAGCAATTTATTGCATGCTTTTGATTGGGCACTCATAGATGTTTGTGGGTCCTTTACATTACACCATCAACCTTCAGGATGTCTCCTGTGTCTCCCCCCCCCCCCCAGTATGCTCACTTTAAAAAAGATCAGAAATAATGCACTATTTAAAATTCTTGTGGGATATCCCCAGTGTGTAAAGTTGGCATTGTGCTATAATACAGCCTTTAGATGGCGCTGTTTCATTACACTTTATGGAGCATTGCCCAAGGAGAAGTTTCCAATTACAAATCACGTAGTAACTGTTGGGCACCAGCTATTGAAACCCGTAGTGAATGCAGAAAGACCCAAGGAAAAAAAGCCTGGTAAGGATGCAGCATTTTCCCTTAATATAAAGACGCCCAAACAAATGGGACACCACCACCACCACTGCATCTCAGAGCGTGTGTGAAGGAAACCACTGTTTTAATGCTATTTATATAGAAAACACAAAAAGTTCAAGGAAGAACACAATAATTGTAGAGTCATGGGATTTGTCTACATTTTTATTTTATTTTTAGTTGACCTGCAGAAAAGCTATAAAAAGTACCAAGCTTCTAAATTTTAGAACATTAGAGTTGAATGTGCTTCCCCCTTTTAATGGCAAAAATGTTAAATTAAAAGCAAAAAGTTTTGGTGTGAAAAAAGGGACTTTGGAGGGAGGTAGTGTAATGGTCCCTCACATTGGTCGAACAGGGCCTGGGAACCTCTTGCAGCCTGAAAGCCAAATTCAATGTCAGAGACACTCTCAGGGGCCACATTCCATTGGTGGGTGGGGCCAAAGGCAAAAGGGGCAGGACCAGAACCACCAAAATACCAGTATCATTTAGCTTATAGCTCTACCTGGATTTGGCCCATGGGCCTGAGGATGCCCCCCCCCCCCCCCCGTGATAGAGTATATGCAGTTCATGCTAAAGATCACATGTTCAGTCCCTGGCATATCTCCAGTTAGGGCTGAGAAAGACTCCTGGATTGTTGTTATCAGTCAATATAGGTAATACTGATCTAATTGGGCCAATGGCCTGACTCGATGCAAGGCAGCTTCCTTTGAAAGAACCCCCTTTTTGTGACTGTCAGCTGATGTTTGCAGCCCTGATGAATGCTATATCCCCAATATTAGCCTTTTCAGGGTACAGAGAAGACTGTAACAAAGTTGAAGATCAGACTTCTCTTGTGGGGAAGCAAAGCCATTCCTGTATTCAACCTTCATCCCACCCCATCCCTTCAGCCAGAAGATACAGCCTTACCAACACCCTCTGATTCAGAGGAGGAACCTCTGGCTGAATCTCCAACTCCCCAGCCTTGCAGGTTAAAACTACAAAATCAGGTGAGAGTCCTTTAATAGTCCAGCCAGCTCCTCCAGAGGGATTGATGGCACTGACCACATTACAGATTGGGGTTGTATACATATGTCTTCAGTTGGCTTTAGCCTGAGCTGGAAAAAAAAAATCCTCCTATGGCTCTTCTAGTAGTGCCTCTCTGTCCCTGGGCTTTTCTAAACATGCTTGGGATTGGCTACTCATGGAAGTTTGCGGGTTATTTGCATGACATCATTGTGAGGCTATCCTCGACCACTTGCTGCTGCTGCCCCATATCGCCTTTACTATTTAGGTACCACAGCACCACAGCCCAGCAACCTGGCCTCCAGATAACTTATTTGTTCCGTTGCCACCAGTACCTTCTCAGGTACACCCACAGACCACACCAGGAGAGTGAATTAACAAGAATGTATTAATAAATTGTGTGTCAACAAGCTTAATGGTTACTTCAGTTCAATTGCGTATTGGTTACAAGGTTTCAATGCTTATTGGTTTCAGCCAGAACTTGTATACATTTATAAACCGTTCTTCATTTGATCTATGCTCTAAAATCATACCTCAATCTCTCAATTCTCTCAAATCCCTTTCAACGTCTCTCTCAAAAATCCCCCTCAAATCTCCCCCAATCAACCCTGTCAGCTCTCTCTGTCAGACACATATATACACTCCACTCGCTCTCTAGCTCCTCCCACTCTTACACAGCCAGCCAATCCAGGCACTCCCCCACAACCAGTCAATCACTCTATACTTACCAAGACCTATAACCACAAACAGTAAGTACATTTTGGCCTAGTTATTTACTTTACTTGTTATTGTTCTTAACCCTTTTTAAAGATATAAACAAATGCATATCACAAACAATAAACTTTGCAATATATTTACAACCACAAACAGTAGCACATCACAATCATCAACAGCCAGAACATCTCCTGCAGTTTTCCCCTGTAATCTATTTTTTAAAAACACAAAGATAATCCAGTATCTAATTTATGACAGGATTTATTCCGCCACTATATTACGCTGTTTCATTGAAATGAATAGGCTGCAATAGCATTCCCTTTTGAATTCAAAATCACATGATCGTCATTCGTCACTATCTGGTCCTGTTGCAGCTACCCTTTACACAAAAGGCCTTGTGCCTTTACTTTACTTTGCTTGATGTGCCTGATGTACATAATCTAGCTTGGATCTTCCATGCACAGATTTGACCTTATCAGATGCCACTGACTTCCCCTGAGAGCCCCAGGGCAGCAGAAAATGGGGCAGCTAATTACTGCTTCAGCACCATTTCTTGGTCTTTTTAAAAAATGGTTAAAATACTTCTTTCTGGTAAGTAATAATAATTAGTGATGCTGCTGGATTTCATAATTAGACAGCTTGTTGGTCAAAACACATCAGTCCGTAAAGCTCACCTTTGTAGCTAGCCTGGGTCAATATATTATGGGTTTGTTATTGAATTCGGAACTGAATGTGAGTTTTGGATCATGCACAGTTATGTAGTAAACAGATCCCCAAATTTTCAGTCATCCACCCCTCAAAAAACATACTTGAAGCAGTAATCTTAGCTGCTTCCATTACTATGCTCCAATTCCACAAGAAGGAGGAGGACTCTGCGGGGTAAACCTTTGTACTGGTGATCAGTGATGGTGAGTACACATCGCATGACATCATCAGACAGGTAAGCCTCATGAAAACAATGAATTGGAAAGGGGCATAACATGGGGACACATGATGTCATGCTGCATGATGTGATCCCACACTACAGCTCCCAAGATTTACCTTGAAATTGCACGTGAGCAAAACTTTGTATACATGGAAGGAAACTTCATATTAAAGGAATATTCTCATCCATACTGACATTGATGAATTTGTTATTCTCTGAGTAAATAGTTTCCCTAACGGTAAGTTTGCCTATTGCTAATAATAATGATGTCATGAACTGGATAATCAAATTTGTCTACATAAAGACAACACTGAAGGATAACAAAGCTAATCCAGAATGAAGTCAATGCATTTACTCTGAGTTAGCTTTTTCCCCTTTCAGTGAAATCATTACATGGTCAAATCTGGTTGGACAGATTATGATGTCATTGTTCGCAGAAATGAGTTGATTGCCTGAGTGTGTAGGGGTGGGGAGTTGGGAGGAGTGCAGACAGCTTGTTCCATGCAATCCTTTCTTAAACAGTCACGCCAAACACACACACACCACTAAAAAAAAAATCTCCCCTATGAAAATCACCAAGCCATGAAAATCCTGTTTCTGATCAACTTTACTGAATATTAATAAATATTCATTAAACAAAAAACCTACGGTTTCCAAAAACAATGTGAAGGCTCTACAGATTCCAACCAAGCACCAAAAAGCAGGGAAATTGGGAGTTAAGGCTCACAAGCCTTAACGCCACATCCTCCCTAAGGAGGCAGAAAGTGCAAGTGAAATTCTCATTCTCCCAAAGGACAGGGTGGAGAATATGATATGCAGAGGTGACTGTGGGGTTGTGGAAAACTGATCACGAACAACTTAGGGCCACCTACTTCTCTTTTTTTGTTTAGAGCAGCCCTTCCCCAACCTGGTGCCCTCCAAAGGAGTTGGACTACAACTCCCATCATTGCAAGTCAGTATGTCCCATGGTCAGGAATGCTGGGACTTGTCATCTCAAAAATCTAGATATGCAATTTGATCTGCAGAGGTGACTGTGGGGTTGTGGGAAATGATGATGAACAACTTAGGACCAGCTACTTCTCATTTCTTAGAGCATCTCCTTATGTTGAGAGTTGCAACCCAACACGTCTGACAGGCACCAGGTTGGGGAATGTTGTTCAAGAACAAGGGAAGGCAGAATGTAGATCTCCAGATGTTTTGGAATTCAACTTGTAAAAGCCCCTATCAGCATGGGCAGTTATCAGGAATGCCGCGAGTTGATGTCCAAATCATCAGGATAGATCTATTTTCTGCCCACATCTGTACTAAAGTATGATGTTTTCCAGCATTAAGATATGTGATCAATCAAGGAACTACAAAAGAGCTGCATCACTTTAAATAAACTGTCAAAACCAAATGAAACAACAGTGAATGAATCTTGAATACCTAATCCAGATAGCCCTTCAGCATCAAAATTAGTTTTCAACACATGGCATAGGATGTCTGTTTCTTGAATATCAGATAAAGGATTTCTCTTACTTGTTCAGCAGTGTGAGATCAAAGACAGAGCTACCACCTAATACTGTCATGTGTAAGTATTATTTTAAAATTAAGTATGAATTGATTTTTGTCTTCCCCATAACACATAACATGGGAGTTACAGTGCAACACATGTGGAGAGCACCAGGCTGGAGAAGGTTGACTCCTATACATGTCTTCTCAGAAGCCAGTGCCACTGAATTCACTAGGGCCTTCTCCCAAGAGGTATAGGATTGCAAACTAATCTCATCTGAAAGGTGTTCAAGACAGCCAAACTAAACCTCTTCTGCTCCGCTGTTGCTTTGATGAGATGATGTATTGTGCAGGGACTGTGGGGAGTGAACAGTATATTTTTTATAAATACATTTAAAGAAAAAAAACATTGGTTCTTTGAAAGGCAGGATATTGACTAAAAGTTGGAAGTGCCTGGCACATGCTCTGGTTCTAGATCTGTAATGAATAGTGCCCCTTTTGTTATCAAGAGTGCTGCTATATGCGAGATGTGTGTGAGAGAAAAGTATTGGGCAGACCCTGTATTTGGTAAGGGTATGGAACAGCATTTCCCCATCCTGCTGCCCTCCAAGTGTTTGAGATGACAAGTCCCAGCATTCCTGACCATGGGACATACTGACTTGCAATGATGGGGGTAGTAGTCCAACACCTTTGGAGGGAACCAGGTTGGGGAAGAGCTGCTCTAAACAAAAAAAGAGAAGTAGGTGGCCCTAAGTTGTTCGTGATCAGTTTTCCACAACCCCACAGTCACCTCTGCATATCATAGTCTCCACCCTGTCCTCATGGTTTATCTGCTTTGGGAGAATGAGAATTTCACTTGCACTTTCTGCCTCCTTAGAGAGGATGTGGCGTTAAGGCTTGTGAGCCTTAACTCCCAATTTCCTTGCTTTTTGGTGCTTGGTTGGAATCTGTACAGCCTTAACATTGTTTTTGTAAACCGTAGGTTTTTTGTTTAATGAATTTCATGGCTTTGTGTAACGGATGACTGGATATTATACAGTTGACAACCAAGCCAGCATCAGCCAGAATGTTATACCATCTTGACATCCAATATAAAATCAAAGCTAGTGTTCTGTGTTGAACTCACTTTTAACATTAATAAATCAACCAAAATGCTTGCATCTCCCTCATTTTTAAAGATAAAGAGATGAAACCTGGCACCATGGTAGCTCTTAAGTAGGGATATAGCTATGACAAGTATGAAGCAAATCCATTCATGCCTTGATTTTTAGGATTTTTTTTAACTTCAAACCCAATACTCCTCTTTTTGGTCTAGGGCCTTGAGCAGTACATTAAAAAGAAAAAGAAAGTAAAGATGAAGAGATGAAACTTGGCACCATGGTACCTCTTAAGTAAGGCTTTAGCCATGCCAAGTTGAAAGCAGATTGGTTCATGCCTTGAATTTTAGAAAAAATTTTGAAGTCACACTTAAAAAAAAATATCCTAAAAATTAAGGCACGAACCGATCTGCTTCCAACTTGGCATGGCTCAATTCTAGCATGACCATTAAGGTGTGGCATAGTGGCTAAGGTGTTGGACTGGGAGCTGGGAGATCTGGGTTCTACTCCCCACTTAGCCATGGAAACCCATTGGGTGACTTTGGGCCAGTTGCAGACTCTCAGCCCAACCCATCTCACAGGGTTGCTGTTGTGAGGATAAAATGGAGAGGAGGAGGATTATGTATGCCGCCTTGGGTTTCTTGGCGGAAAAAAGGTGGGATATAAATGCAATAATAAATAATAAAAAACTGTCAGGATTTCCCCAGATTTCTCCTGGTTTTTGTTCTATCCTCGGTGTCAGGGGGAATTTTATGCAATAGTCTATAATGACCTAGAATTACACACTTTCCCTTTTAAGGCCACCATTAGCGTGGCAGGGGGGAATGACATGCTTTCTGGAGGTGTGTCATTCTCTCCCACTGCTCCAATCAAGGCCTTAAAAGGGAAAAACGTGTTATTATAGAAAAGAGCCTGATTGGAGCAGTGGGGTGGGGGTGAGAATGACATGCTTTCCCCTCCTCCGCTCCAATTGGGGACTTTAAGGTGGCCCCAGAAAGCCATTTTCCTGCCCCCCCCACTAGGTGTCCTCTTTTTGGGTTTCCCAAATATGGTCACCCTACTCAGTTCTTGCACAGGCTGCATTTCCATCCCTAGATATTTACTCAAAAGTAAGACCCATTGAATTTCCTTGGTTCTTGAAAAGCAACACACTTGCTTTTAGATTTGCTAGTCTCAGCATTCTATGTGTGCTAAGAATGCCTGCTCTGTCTGTCCCTATAGTTTCCTGCAAGGTCCAGCCAGGGAAAGCCAGTAAATTAAACCCAGGGGTGGAGGGTGGGATTCCCTCAAGTTCATCTGACAGCAGGTGCTATAGAACATGGACCTTCCAGGAGTGTTGAGGCTGGATTTCTGGCAGACCCAGCCAGGCAACTTTATGGCCTGTTAGTCCCTCCATTTGATAGCCCACAGAGCACCTGCCTCATAAGGCAAATGGCCACATGAGAACTGTTATTCTGGCCTGCTACTTTGTTTGTCTTTAGTAGTCTGTGGTCCAGATCTCTTCAAAAGGGGAATAGTGTTTTGTGATTGGGGTCAGTCTAAATTATCTCCAGGGGTCCCTTACTCAGTGCCTCTGATAGCAAAGAGATTGAGGATTTTCCCCAACTTTGTTACTCTTGAAGTTACTAGGCCTGTTGAAAATAGATTTTATAACATAAGCATGAAAACAGTGAATACTCCTTTTAACTTGTTAAACCAATGAAAACATGTCACACAAGAAGTCTTAAGATATGAATGGTTTATAAAGAAAAGTAAATGCAAAAGAACATCAGATGCAGAAGTGAAATCTGAAGCATTACTACTACTACTAGTAGTAGTAGTAGTATCCTGCCTTTTGCCCAATGCTGGGCCTCAGGGCAGCCTTACAAAACTAAAACATATACAGCTAAAACCTATAAATAGGAATATACTAGGCTGACCATATGAAAAGGAGGACAGGGCTCATGTAACTTTAACAGTTGTAGAGAAAAGGGGATTTCAGCCAGTTTCATTCGTATGCAATTAGTTCCTGGTGAAATTCCCTCTTCATCACACCCGTTAAAGTTGCACGGGCCCTGCCTTCTTTTGTATATGGTCACTCTAGTATAGTGCCTGCAACTTTAACTGTTGTGATGAAGAAGGAATTTCACCAGGGACTAATTGCATACAAATGACACTGGCTGAAATTCCCTTTTCTCTACAACTGTTAAAGTTACATGAGCCCTGAACTCCTTTTCATATGGTCAGCCTAAATATACAAAAGTTAAAAATATAATTAAATACTCTTCAATATTAAAGCATTTTAAATATTTTAAATACATAACAATTTAAAAGTCAAAGGTATAGACAGAGGTCCAGATCATTTGCCAAAGGCTTGCTGGAACAAAAAAGGGTTTGTCTGCATCCAAAAACACATCAAGGAAGGAGCCTTTGAAGATTGCAAGGATTAGAAAGAAAATCCATGTGTGTACACTATGTAAAATAAACGACAGCTCAACTGTTTCTAAACCTTATTAGAAAAACAGGGTGACTAGTCCGAAACCAGCGTTGTAGGCCCAGAAGCACTTTGAAAGGTTTCAACATTGTACTTAAAACTTAACACCGGCCCAAACTAATTAAATGAAGTGTTTGAAGCTTTCAACTTATAGCAGTATGGACCAAACTCTTAGAAAAGAGGGAAGGAGCACTGTGTGTGTATGGGGTGGGGGTGGGGATAGAAAGGTATAGCTACCTATTCCCAGGAGAGATCTGAAGACCAGGTTACCATGGATCCAGAGGAGCCACACCCTGCTTCACCAGGGAGCAAAAGAGCAAACTGGCCTTATGAAGATAGCCCAAAATACTCTCAGAGCCAAAGGAATGCATGTTCCAGAAGAGAAAAGAGAAACTCTTCTTCTTCACTCAAAGGGTCTGTGCCATAAAGGCAGTGGCCATTTCACTCACACACCCCACATTCTAAGGCAGGAGGGAGGGGGGAGAGCAATTCTACTGAGCGTGCCTCGCGCTATGAGGGACGATGGCCGCCTCATTGACTTGAATGAGAGGTTAAAATAGTCCTTAAAAGTCAACTGAAGGGAATTTAAAAAAAATGAAAAGTTTTCCACCAACTACAGTCAAGGAGGAAGAAGACCCCACCACTGGATTAATTAATAAGGCTCTAGAAATTATGCAAATTGTGAGCACAAAACTCGCAAACTGGACAAAAACAAAAACCCAACACCCTGAGATTTGGCCTGGACAAGACAGCTGTACTCTTAGTTGGTTGGGATGGAGGCAAGTTGTGATGCAGTTCCTAGCTCAAAACATACATTAAAACATGCATATTTAGGTAAGTTACATGGGAAATGCATATGTTAGGGGAAATTGCATACCAAAACATTTGTGAATTTTTGCAATTGTTTTTTAAATTGCAGGCTGATGTGGAAATTGGATAGAACACAACTGTGGTTGAATATATGTGAAACTGATATAAACCAGAAATAGTCTGATTCAACCACCCCCCATTGGTCTGCAAGTTGTCCATCAAGATGAATGTTATTCAGCCTTCCCTAGATGGGTCACACTTTTCCTAACGGAACATGTTTAAAATCTGGGAAGCTTATTGAAATATCATTTTTATTAAAGGCTCGACTGATCCTTGTAGCTCAAAGCACATTTTATCAGCTTCAGCTGATATTGATTTATTTTTATTTATTTAATGTATATCCTGCTTTTCCACTACAAACAGAGCCCAAGGCAGCTAACAGTACATTCTAAAATAAAGTACAAAATTATAATTAAAATATAAAAGCAAATCAGTTAAAAAGACATCAATAAAAATGAAATGTACAGCAAAAGCAATTTAGCTTTATCTTAAAAGCTAAACACTTTTAAAAGTAAACACTTATTGGTGCAAGAACAATGAAGTTGGAGCTGGCCTGGACTTCCTTGGCAGGAGTTCCAGAGCCCAGAATACACCTACTGATCCTGACCTGAATGGTTTGGCCACAACTATCCATGCTCGAGTAACCTCCTGTTTCGACTATTGCAATGCATTGTACGACAGACTATCTTTAAAATCAATTTAGGACACAATCCTATCTGGATATGGCCATCAGCCTAACTTGGAGGTTGACAGGCATCCTATGCAGGGAAGAGCCCCGAGGCAGTCTTCACCTCTGTACTTTTCCTGCTTTGCATTTTTGTTAGACAGGTGTTTTGCCTGTCTAGCTAGGGCTCTGCAGAAAAGAAGGAAAAAGGCCGGGGAGGGCTGGGATAGCTTATTTCCCTGCTTCCCCAATCCCCTCCCCTCCCCCAGAACTGCCACCTTTCCCTACTTTCCGAGTTCCCTTTTTCAAACTTGGAGAGTTGCATGGAGCTCAATCTCCTGGATCTGAGGTCGGAATGCTGCCTCTGACCTCGGATCCCAGAATCCAACCTATCCTATGCCCTCTTTGCGGACTCTGTCTAGGGGCCATAGAATTGCTCTTCCCAAGGGACAACAATGAATGATTGGACTGTATGGGAGTAATTTATTGAAGGGATTTTTTTCAAAATGGATTTAGATTATGTGAGGGTGTATTAATTGAATAAGAATTGATTTGGGTGACCAGGGGTGGAGATGGAGTGCAAATTAATTTAAAGATTTGGGCAGGGTGATTCAGATGGTAAATTTATTGGTTTGTCTCCTGTGAAAGTTAAATGCTAGTAATTATTTCCAATGTCCCTATATACCTAAATACAAAGCAGCATATGCAAATGTCATGTAGATTGGTGCCATCTTTTTCAGTGGTGCATGCTGTCTTTTTTGACAATACATAACTGGCCACCCTACTGTATGCTGAATGTGTGTTTTCTATACAAAAAATGAATAGACTAACAATGCTTTTATTTCTCTAAGACTGGCATTATATTCCCATGTCCTAGTTTTTCATTGGGTTATTCTTATTGCCATGGATCAGGCTCTCCCCCCAACCCCCACCGCCTAAACGGAACCCATGACAGTGAAGAAGCACAAAACTTGCAGTGCCATGGAAATTCATAATGCCCAACATGGCCAGAGGCTTCATGTATATTGGGTCTTTTTTATGCCAGCATATAATCATTCCTTCCAGAAAGCCAAGATTGATTAAAATATCTAACAATTTGTCTGAATCGAATGCCATCCTCAAGTCATCTCTTCTCGGTTCTTCATCTGCAGCCCTCACTCCAGTCCCTGGTGCTTAAAGCTGCTGCAAGATCAAACAGGTGGTTTTCATGGAAGCACTTGTAAATCATAAAATCAGCAAGGTAATTTCAGTAGAGTGGATGAGTTAAAGCGAAAGACCTTTGCTCAGGTGATAATTGCACACTTCTGACCTAAGGCATTAGTCAAAGATTTCTGAGGGACAACCATTGGCACAGGCAATTATATTTAATAATACTTAATTACAGAATCATAAATATTTGAGATTGGAAAGACCCAGTAGGTCATCTAGTCCCTTTCCCTATCAGTGCAGAATTCCTTGCCATTGTACATTTGCTGCTATATTGGCTGCACACTAATGCAACTTCCTGTCAGGAGAATTAGCTTTGAGTTTGTCTTCTGCCTATATTTTCCATTCCTTAATTTCATCTTTCCAGCGGTACCTGTTCAGTCTGTGTTAAGCAATTTCCCATTGTCCCAAGTGTTTAAACCAATCAAATATTTGTAGATGGTTAGCGTGCTTCTCTTCAGATATCGCTTAGCCAAACTTTACATATTTATTTAGTTCTTTTAATCTTCCTTATAGGCAAATCCCTACTGCCCCGTAATTATTTTGTTGCTCTTCTTTGATCTTTCTTCTGGTTTCCATCTTTCTGAAAATGAGTTAGCCAGATTTGCATGCAGATGTAGGATTGTTTAGTGTTTTGTCTGGGGTGTTTTTTTTTTTTTTTGGCCTTTTTAATGCTGTCACTGGAACCAGGGAGAAAAGGCTGGTTAGATCCTCTCAGCCTCATCACTGAAATAGCTCTTTGTGTTTACAGGATACTGTTTTTGCATGGTTTTTTTTAAAAAAACTACAATACTTGTTCTCTTATAACAGAGAGAGATGAAGAAAATGCCTTTTTAAAATTCTACCCCACATCATCCTTTTATAGAGCTGTTAGCAACAGTCTAACTTTTTACTAAAACCTTTCTTCAGAACACCCACTCTCTCCTATATAGTTACGATGTGGTTTGAAACATAAAAACCAGTGGAGGCTGGTGGCTCCAATGTCAGTGGGCAGTGAATCTGCTCCAGGTTTCAATTAGAACCAGAACCTTTGATAGCTCCTTTAGAGTTCTGAGGGGTTCTGACTGAAACCCAGAATGTATTCACCACCCTACTGAGGTCAGAGACACTAGCCTCCACTAATAAGAACTTTCTTTCTTTCTAAATAAATAGATAGTCATCTATTTGTAACAATTATATACTGCTGAACATAACAGAATCTCACAGCAGTTTCAACTACAATAAAGGAGCAGGAAAATTCAGCAGTAAAACGTAAGAAGAGCTGTGCTGGTTCAGGCCTATTTAGTCCATTATCCTGTTTCCCGCAGTGGTCAACTTCAAGATTTGTTTCTGGGTGCTGTCATGATACAATCTCTTTCATTTTCCAATTCATGCGAAGCTAAAATGAATGGGGTCTGCATCAGAAGAGTAATTTGAGGACAGCAGTGCAGATAGCACCCCAACAGTATCAGGTGTTGTCATATAAAGTAAACAGAAGATAGTGAGTTATGATTATGGAAGACAGAAATCCATGGTGGTGATGCCTGAGGTGAAGATGGAGCATTAGAGATAAGGCAAGATGAGGCAGTTGGACAGATAAAAGGCCTGCTGGCTCTGGACAATTTCTCAGCACACAGCTTGTTCCAACAGCCTATTCCCAGGACTTGATTTTATATAGGTCTGCATGCCATGATGTCTCCATGAAGCCCTGCCTGCTCAGTGAAGAATCCACAGCACTCTGTATTTTCTTGACAAATCAATTGACTTCTCAAGCAGGGAAGGAAGTGTAAAGATGGAATCTTGGGAAATTGGTCAGTTTGGGGGTTGGTGATCAGGGTAATTAGGGTTGCTGATTCCAGGGTCTCCATCTGACAGGGCTGGTCTTCTGTATTGGAGTTTCTCATCTGCTATCCTGCAGAAAGAGTTTCAGATCCATTAGGGCCCCAGGAATCTCTACCATCCCATTCTCCAAGTCCAACCACCCCACATCTAAGGACTTGATTTTGGGAATGAATTGTAGGGACAAGAATTCTAGCTTCTCAGTTTGTGAGGGAAAGCCATCGGAATCCCACTCATTAATGGGTTTACCACTACCACACACACAGGTGGAAAGTTAAAAAAAACCAAAACCCCAGAACATTGTCCAGGCAATAAGAGTTATGATGAGCATATTCTCAAGTTCATGTTTATCTCTCGCATGGAAAGATTATCAGAAGTGACCAAACAATGGGGTGATGACCATCATCCTTTACAGACAGTTAGGTTGTAATTCTATGCACCGGCCTTCCTGAACCTATTTTGGACTTCAGCTCCTATCAGCTCCAGCCAATATAGCCAATGGTCAGGAATCCTGGGAGCTGTAGTCGAAAACATCTGGAGGATACCAGCTTGGGGTATAAGTTCCATTGATCTCAGCAGAACTTCCTTTTCAGTAGGCATGTGTAGAATTGCACATTTAAAGGGCAACAATGAATGTGTGGAGGAAGGAGAGGCATTGTGTTAGGCTTCACCCCTGACCTATACACAATGATGAGAATGTGTGCAGAAAGTCCTAAATGTACATCTGTACACACACGGGCTCTATCTTCTTTTGTTCTAGTTAATGCAGTAGAACAAAAGTAACCTGCTGGTGCAGTCCTTACTTCAATCTACACTATGACTCAATTTACAGGGGAGGCCAGGCCCTTTACCTTTTGTGGCAGCCCCATGGCTACTGCTTTTAGGAAGCTACAAGAGGACATATGAGGTTAACAGTGGAGGGAGTCAGTGACTGGGGCTTGTAGATTCATTAAGGACCCCTCTCCCTCAACACACAGAAAAACCTGTTTTCCCATAATTTGATCACTGTCCTAATCATGTTCATTTTACCACATTTGATTATTTGAAAAGGGTCGATGAGAATATCCTGCTAATAATTAATCAATATAAAATGCCATTTTCTTTCTCTTGTATCACTTAAATGTAGGAAACAATAACACAATGTCTTCATTTGTAATACACAATTCACTTAAATCACATTCTTGAAACCTTACCCTCTCCTTATAATGTCCAGGCTGTGGTAGAAATGTTTGCCAAAAGTGTCCACAGTGCGCCAGGTGATGAAGTACCAGGATAAACCCCAGGACAAACCCCAGGATACCATTTGCATAAATAAACATATGGTGGGAAATATGGCTCAGGTTCCAGTTCTCAAAGTGTTAGCACTTGCAGCCTGATTCAGTCTCCAAAGTGACTAGCCAGAGGGTTGTAATGCCACCCTTGAGCTAAGATATGACTTGCAGCTTATATTCAGTATGTTGGTAGAGAAATAATGGGTTCTTGCACCACTGTCTTCCTACTGTACCATTATTTGAAAATAAGGATTCCTTTTAGGTATGCTTGACCTACATTGGCTTTCCCCCCTCTGATTAGCTGCTTTGCTTTTAAAAGTCCTAATGTAGCCTCTTTCCTCAGTATGGTTTGAAGGTTTAATGAACGGTGTTGATTTTAGAGCAATGTATTTATTCTGAGTCCACAACCTGAAAAATAAGCAGTAATGTGTTCTGTTGTGTTAGATAATCGATCACTTAGATTACTGCTCACTGAAGAGGTTAAACCAAATATTAGCAATGTGCTGTCAGAAAACAGACATCTCCAGAGACTGGGGAAAAAACTTTTGTCTGTTGGTAAATAATTAAATTTGTGAAAAGGAAAAAAATGAGACAACACAGGTGCAGGACTAATAAAATTGATATCTATAAGCATTTTATTTCACCAATGTTTTAAAGACATTCCTGGAGTTAATAATATATTTCAAAACATAAAAAATATATATGCACAGGAGTATTAGTATTCTGATTTTTCTTTTTCATATAGCTTGTTGCAGCCACTTGCCTGTCTCAGACTGCATTGAGGATGGCTCCCTCTATTGGGACAACACTATTAGTGCATCTTTAAAAAGAAAATCTTCTTGACCCACATTTGTAAGCACTACAGATTAAAAATATTCAGCACACATGTTGGCTAGGCTGATGACTATGGTCAGATCTACACTAAGCAGGCTATGACACTTTGAAAACTGTATATGGGTTGTGCCCTGGGCCCCAACAACAGTTGTCACTACTGTTATAAACTATTTTAAAGCGGTAGTGCAGATCCTGCCTAGATCACTAACCCAAAGTTTGTGTGTGTGTCACTATGCTTAAAGAGTGGAATGCCAGTGGTGGCAGCTCAATGAGAGGGGTCTGGGAAGCCAAGTTGGGAGGGGGGAGCCTGCCGGACTCCTCCCCCCTCTTGGACTTCTGCGACATCCGCAAGCTTAACAACATCTGAAGCAAAGTGCAGAACTTCCTTCAGCCTGAAAGCCAAATTCCATTTTGGAGATGCTTTCGGGGCTCACACTCCATTGTTGGGGGGGGGGGGTCTAAGGCAAAAGGGGCATGGCTAGAATATAAAAAGAATTCAGCACGTTGAAGCTTAAAGCTCTTATTGCCAGGAACGAAAGCAATAGGAGAGGCATTACACGCTTTTAGGAGCGATGGGGGGGGGGGGCGATATAGCAGAAAAGCTGGGAAAACACCAAACAATTGCTGGTGTAGGGCCAGAGGAAGTGGATGTGGCCTTCTGAGGAACTCTACAGGGCCAGACTGAGACCCCAGTAGGGATGGATTTGACCCCCAAACCTGATGTTGTGCAGCCCTGATCTGGGGGAACACATGTTTCCCATCCCTGTCCTAGACATTATGGCCAGAAGGAGGGAATCACATCCCACCTCTCTGTGGCAATTGTAGGATCTGCTTCATTCCTTGACCAATGAAATCAATTATGAAGGTGTCAAAATGTCAGGGTTGCTCTAGAGACTTCAGTGGCTTCCATGTATTGCTCTCAGATTCAAGAGGCGATCTAAAACTGAAATCCTTGTCTGCAGAGAGCTGTACCTAAACACAAGGTCCTGACATTAGATAGATGATAGATAGATAGATAGATAGATAGATAGATAGATAGAGATAGCTGTGAGCCTTGGGTGGATGCCTCTTTCATTGTTCTCTTCTCTCTGCTCTTTCCTTCCTGCTTCACTGGTCTTCACAGCCCACCTTTCCTTGTGGCACTCGTTTGGTACCTCTTCATGGGCACTTTGCCTCGCAGTGGCTTCGAAATGGAGGCAGTTGGGTTACATGATGCTGGCACCAATTTGAAGCAATCTAGAGGCAAAGGCCCTTTGCTCTGCACTAAAAAAATCAGGCATTTAGCCTGACTATTTTTCAGAGCAGAGCAGGCTGGGCAGGGAAGGGGCTGGAGCAGTGAGCCATAAGCTCACTGTACTGCCTCCGCTGTCCTCCCCCCCAATTAATTTTTTTTTAAAAAAACCCACTTACCTTAGAGTAGGTGGGCTGCCGCTCCAGCCACCCCTCCAGTTAACACTAGGAGGCGCGGGCTTGGTGGCGGCGACAGGAAAAGCCGCTGTGGTGCTTCTGCCATGAAGACTGGCGGCAGGAGCATCAATGCGGGGCACGCCGACTGCAGCCACCATGGTGCGCCGGAAGAGGAGTCGTGAAGAGGCAGACCCAGTTGACTGGATGGTCGAGAGACAGCTCCACAGTTGCTGGATTACAAATTGTGAAGAAATATGCCCATTTCTAAAACAACTGAGAATGCCCAGAACATTTCTTGGTTTGTTATACCTACAGCTGAGTGTGTGTTGAGCAATCCCAACATTACATTTTAAAGATACAGGTATGGGTGTTCAGGGCTTCTAAATGTAACAGGGGAATATGACCTTTTAGTAGCTCATTGTAATTCCTCAGAGGCATAATTATTTAGAGATAAGACACTCCTGTTTAAGTTCAGTGCAGAGAGAGGGAGGGAGAGGGAGAGCTCCATCACCCCAGCAATTTAGTGCACTCTCGCCGTGCCTGGTGTGCGGATTTGTAGCACAGTACTCACATGATGCTGTGCCTGTCCTGCTGACACCCCACTTCTTCCCCAGCCTCTCCTAGAACACAAAAAGTCTGGATTATTTCCCCTAAACGCATTTAACGTGCCCTAAGTCTCCATGTAATTTTAAAGGAACTGGGGGCTTGAATGGATTGCATCAGGTCCTGGCAGGGAAAAGCAATCTCTCCCAGCAGCTGGCTCCAAGCCTCGATATAAAACCCAAACCTTGCATCCCAGCTCATAAGCATTTCTTAAAATCATACAGTGCCTGAATCTCTGCAGAGACAGCATTGTACTCCCTCGATGCCCCAAAGAGCCAGACTAAAGGGTCATTCAATTTTTGCCTGGCAGAAAGACAATCTGGTTGAAGTACTCATCTGCCAGGATCTGACTGGAGGGAGAAGGGGTGGGGTGGGGTGGGATGAGCTAATGAGCCAAGCAGCTATTCAGGTAAAAGGGATCATAAGCATGACACGCTTTTGCTTCAGAGGTAAAAAAAAATGCGAAGGCAAACCGGGGGGGGGGGGGATTAGGTGTGATGGAGGTCAGAGACTGGAAATTAAACTCCTTAAGTACTGCAATACTGTTCAGTGGAGGCAATAGGCTGCCAAAGATGGAAGCTGTTCTGATACTGGTATTCTATGTGGTTTTGTGATTGCTGTACCCTTTCTGACTAGGTGGGACTGCCATTGAGTGCCATTCTTTGGTAGAAAGGCAGGTTCTACATCATTCATATATATATATATATATATATATTAAATTAAATATTTTCAAAACATTGAATTGAGAATCAGTCTGCAACCCACTTCCTGGGAAGCATAATTAAATTCATTGGGGCTTATGTCTGAGTAGACAGAATAGGATTGCACAGTCAGTGTCAATGTTAATCTATTTCTAAATGTATAAACCACCATTCATCTGCAAGGGATCCCAGGATGGTGTACACAACATCAAAAACAAACAAATGCATTATACAACCCATACAGTTGCACATTAAAAGAGAAATTTAAAAAATTCTGATACAAAAATATTAAATGGCGTTACTGTACTGGGGAGAACAAGAGGATGACTTGGTTCGGATGTCACAACAACCCAGGGTTTTTTGAAACCCTGGGTTGTTGTGAAAGAAGCAGGGGTGAACGGGCATGCTGGTCCCCACTGCCTGATTGCTCTAACTGGAAGTGGGAAGAGCAAAACAACCCTGGGCTAACTCTCGGTTGTCTCTAGCACAACTACCCGGAAATCCTGGTTCATACCTCATGTTTAGCAAACCAAGGATATGGCAAACCTGGGCTGCATATCCCCTGCAGGAGTGACTGGGCAGCAGGAACCAGCACACTTGCTTGCTCTTGCTTCATTCACAATAACCCATGTTTACAAAAAACCCTGGGTTGTCATGACATCCAAACCAGGCCAACACACACACACACACAAAGATTACTATCTGTTTCGGTTGGAAACAAGTAAGTGTACAGTTATTTTAAGTTCAGAAGCTTTTTTTGTTTTTTTAAAAATAATTTTCTTAATAGTGCAATGCTGTAAATGTCTACTCAGATCTTGGCCCCCTCCACAAGGATGCGCTTTTGCGCCTGGTTCGGGGATTATGCGCATTTTCGCGGAGGCGCATTTACGCCTAATCCCTCTGCACGGGAGGCGGCGAGAAGCGGCGAAGCGCATTAAAAGATGCCCAAAAAGCACTTTACAGGTAGTTAATGCGCATAATCGCTTGTTCACACAGCGAAAATGCGCTTTAACGGCCGGAGCAAAATAAAAGTCGCTATTTAACGCGCGTTCGAAAATGCGCATTATCGGGGAGATAACGCGCCTGTACGCCCGTTTTGCGCTCCGCTCGTGTGTAGGTAAAATTTATAATGAGCCTTCAAGGCTCATTAAACGTCTCGTGTGGAGGAGGCCGTAGACATTTCAGTGGGGGTTACTCCCAGTTATAGCATTGCATCCTAAATAAATTAAAGTTATAATTCACCTGCTTTTGGCACCTTGCAATGCTCATTGCACATGCTGTACTGATGGCAATTGCAATGACACACACTGTAATCAGTAAGGAACCTTCTGTAACCAGCCCATCCACCCCTATTCTCACCACATGTTCATTAAATGCTTGAAAGGGGTTAAAAATAAGTCCTTGAAAAAACCATCCTGTGGCTGGGGAAATCTTTTGTGGCTAGAACTGGGCAGATCACGTGATTTATTTATTTTTGTTATTGTTTAGTTTTTTAAAGACTGAAATCTCCCTTTTGTTCTTTGTCTGGCAGCAGTTGTGTTCCAAGTTTAAAAGCTTGCTCTTCAAAGAACATTCATTGCTGGGGCAGGTCAGTGCTCCAGGTGGGGCAGTCTTCCCCTGAGTCCACTTTTGCTCTGGCGTTTGGGAATGCAAAGAAGCAGTATTTGCAAACTTATAACATGGAGCTTAAAGGGCAGGTGATACCGAGTCCTATGATTTAGCGTGCTGTGTAAGAATTTGCTTCCACACCAGATCTTGCTTTTTTACGGCTGTCTGGAAGCAATGATTCTGATTACTGTCATTTTTTCCCACCTCTTCAACTAGGGACAACACATTCTGATGGGCACCTATCACTTCATTCTGCCTTTTACCTCTACTCCTGCAGCTGTCAAGGGATAGTTCTTATCACATATACAGACGAGTCAAAAAAATTCTACTTCAAATCTTATCTCTGACATAAATTCACTAGACAATTCATTGGAGAGCTGTTATCAGATCTCCTGCTGCTGTTGATTTCCTGTAAAAGCGGCAATGAAGGCGGGGTGTCGGATCAGGGCCATGGCACTGAGAAATGGAGTTTAATTCTTCCCCTTTGCACCATTTCACCCTACAGAAATTGCCCCCCACCCGCAACTGTTATTTTCTCTGTTAAAGAAAACATACAGATACAAATGTAAATTATTTTTCCATATGGGACAAACTGTAGCTGGAAGGTGATTTTGTTTGGGACAATAATATCAAAAGAAAGGATTAACACACACACTTGCCCCAGTGCCATTATGCTAATCCAATTCACCCATGTCTATCCACTGCCACAGTGGCTACTCTGAAAAGAAATTAACAGTGCAATCCTACTCAGAAGTAAGTCCCATGGAGCTCAATGGGATTGAGCCTAAAACAGATGGCAGATCTAATCATGGATCTCCAATGTCGTGTTTCATTTGGCCCTAAGGCAAGACACTTTTTCTGAGCCCTTCTTCCCACCCACCATCTGCAATAATAATATTGACCTGCGTTAGAGGGTTTTTAGGATTATAACAAGATTATATTTGAGGTGGATTGAACATTTGATTGTGCTCTGCTGGAATTGTAATGGAAAGCACTATACTTAACTGAGTTCATTCAATGCACCGTTATTGGCTACATCACATTGTTGTTTCATGTTCAGTTTGTAACTCATCATAAACTCTGGTTTCTTAAACGAGGGCTGCTAGTCAAATAGCCAGATTTGTGGTAGCTGCTTTGGCCCAGTGTTTGGAAGATCTCCTACATTTTGCAGATAAAGAGAAAACTGGCTAATAGGAAAGAGAGACACATGACAGACTAGAGCCATGAAGAGATTGCATCTTGTTCCCTATCTACCTATATGGAGACTAAATAAAAACCAGTACAGATACAACTTTCTTCTGCATTTTTTTTTACCATTTTCATTCAGTTTAATAGAAAAGAAATTGCCTTCGAAGGAGAAGCAAATTCTCTCGGATTTTTTTTTTTTAAGGGGATTAGTATTCTCTCAGATGAAGTCTGGATTTTTCGCACTTACTTTAATTACAAGGTGACTGAGGGCTGTGTGTAAGTATTCTTTCTTTCACTGTACAACCATCTCTCCAGCGGTCTGCAGCCTCCCCAGCTTCCTGTGCTTTAATTAAAGCCCAGGGAAAGAGGCCAAGAGGTAACCCCTCCCATAGGCCTTTTTCAGATCAGGAAGCACAGGCAGCTAGGGAGGCTGTAGCCCAATGGAGAGGTGAGTAACAGGAAGGAAATACAGAAACACATAGTCCATCTCACAACAATAAGGGCAAGCTCTAAAACATCCCCAAAATAAATTTCTAAAGCACCCTTAGAATAAGGCATTAAAATGGAAGCATCTTTCACAGAAAACAAAACTTGGGCAAGTGGGAGGAGAGATTTTAGCACAGCTCTATAAAAGCATATACAGTGTGCTCCCATGTGGTAAACAAAAACAAGCATAAGGATCCTGAACGAAGAATTTAATCTATCGCTCGTTTAAAATTCTTAGGGTCTCCTTACCTTTTCTAGCATGTATGATTATCTCACTTCTTTTAAAAAAATAGCTTGGATAGTAAGCAAAAATATAGATGAAGCTGGCATACACATATATCAGCTGCTAGCTTAAAAACAGAGCTACAGAACATTGCATTAGGAGCACTGTACAAGTCTCCTAGTTATTACTTGGTAGGCTGCCTCTTGAGTGGCAAATTAGAGCTCATTCAGCTAGAACTGTTGCAGTGATGCCTCTTCAGGGTTTGCAGGCCTGGATACTTGAAGTACATTACATACTTTCCCATATACTCATGCTTTCACATGGCTCAGTATTAGAACAGCATGAAATCATCTGTTATGTGTTCACCTCGGTTCCATCTAACCTTACACATTAATCTTCAGCTATGCGTAGGTTTAATCAGTACCGCTACCGTTTAGATTGGAGTCTTATGCTTCTGCCACAATTTAGCAGAAAATGAACAAGTAACGCTTATATAGAGTCTGGAGTCTGCACAAATCTGGTTTAGCTTCTGCTGACTTTTTTTGCAGAAGAAAACACTGTAACGTGGCACTGTTTTGTTATGATCCGTTCCTAGATGAGGTATAACATTTCTCGTTGGTAATCTCACACCTAGAAACCTGAGGGTTTTTCTTGAAAGGATTTCTGCCCTTCAAGAGATGTGACCTGGGGTGTGATTTTCCCTTCTACAAACAGAACAAAGTTGAACAGGGCTTTTAAAAAAAATTCCCCTTCCCTTTTAGCCGCCCAAACTCTGCTCTTGGCTGAAGCACACTTGGGAAAAGGTATGGACTAAGATGCTGTCGTAGGGGAGAGTTGCTGGAAATTGTCCCTCCTTTACATTAATGGAGGAGCCACTTCGGATCTAAACCAATATGAGTCAGATCTTTGGTCCACCTAGCCCAGCATTGCAACAGTGGCCAGACCTACACCAAGCAGGATATAACACTATAAAATAGGTTTGAAAATGGTATATGGAATGTGTCATGGGCCCCAACAGTTGTCACTGCACTTCAATACCATTATAAAGCAGCAATGTAGATCCTTCCACTGATTCTCCAGGGTTTCAGGGAGAGCTTTTTTTAAACCCCACCAGGAGATACCAGGGAATGATCCCTTCTATATGCAAAAGAAGTGCTCTGCCACTGAGCTATGGTCTCTCTTTTGGCACATATGATTTGCAAGGAGATTAACTGAATTCTTTTTTTAAAAAAAAATTCTCACTGCTACAAAAAGTAGAACGATTCCTGCCATTAAAAGAGACCGGAAATAATTACATCACTGGAGCCAAATCTTGTTAGGGAATCAGAAAATAGCACAAATCTCATTTGTGGCCTAAGAAAGGTTGTTTCAGGGTTGATCTTCTGAATTGTCTGTCTCTGTACACACAGACAAGGGAATCTTAGAGCACTTGAGCACACACCTTTGCTGTCTATCTCCAGGTAAAGAAAAGGCCAGTAATAATTGCTCAGGGCTCTGTCAGGTGCAAGAAAATTCTGACTGGCAACAAATAGTCTTGGGCACTCCCTATATATTTTTGGGTGGTCAACTCAGTCCCCCATTCATGAGCATTCAAGTCTTTTCAGTTGGGAAGAAAGATGACTAACAGACATTGGATAGGATTTACTAAACCATGTGCAAATAGAGTCTAAGGTACCGTCTCGCTGACTGTCAAAACAGTCACATTTGATGTGTCTGATTGGCAGAAGGTTCCGGACAAATAACTGGATGTTTCCTGCCTGCCCTTTCCGAAGGAACCAAAATAGCATTTTACACTCACATTTTGGGAAGGATTAGGCTGAGCAAACCTTTCCCAAGGCACTAAGTGCAGGCCAAACTAGAACAACAAAGGTGCATGCATTTTCCTTATGAAAATAGTAGCCATAGGAAGTCCAAGCAGTTTCCGGACCATGGGGTGGAGGAGGTGAGGTTTAACTCTTTGGGGTTTTGACACAAGGCTGTTAATTAGAGCTGTGGAAGCCTCAGATTCGGATTTTTGAGGCTTCAGTGGCCATTTTATGACAAATCCATCATTTAGTGCACAGCCCTAGACCAAAGCAGGGATAGAGCCTAAAACTCCCAGAAGACATTACTAGAGAGGAATGAAATTGCCCGGGTCTGGGAATGAAAGGCACTCATGGCCTTGTCGCCTGCACAATCTGCTGCCCACATGATTGCTCACACACCCACGCATGGGATCTAGGCCATGCAAGTCCCTGGATGGGTTGCCACATGTTCCACTAGCACTCCACAGGCATCTGCTTCCCCTGAGAGCCACCCCCTTTTGGGAGCCCAGACTTTACCAGCAGTGAGGAGAAGTGGGTGGCTCTTAGGAAAAGCAGACAGCTGCAGGGGCCTCGCGAAACGTGGAGCGACCCATCCAGGGCTTTGCATGGCCTTGATCACTAGGGCAGGTGGGCAATCACATGGGCGGCAGTGGGAGGTCATGAGTAGGCTGACATATGACAAGGAGGCCAGGGCTCCTGTAACTTTAACAGTTGTAGAGAAAAGGGAATTTCAGCCAGTGTCATTTGTATGCAATTAGTTCCTGGTGAAATTCCCTCTTCATCACAACAGTTAAAGTTGCAAGTACTATACTAGAGTGACCATATACAAAAGAAGGCAGGGCCCTTGCAACTTTGGGTGCCTCTACAAGAGGCATTTAAAGCTCTTTCAAGGCACATTAAAAAAATTACCTCTACAAGAACGGAGCGCAAATCGGGCGTAGAGGCACGTTAAATCGCGAGTTTTATTTTGCTCCGTCCGTTAAAGCGCATTTTGACTGTGTGAATAAGCGCTTATGCGAATGTGCGTTAAATCGCGAGTTTTATTTTGCTCCGTCCGTTAAAGCGCATTTTGACTGTGTGAATAAGCGCTTATGCGCATTAACTACTTGTAAAGCGCATTTTGGACATCTGTTAATGCGCTTCGCCGCCTCTCGTGCAGAGGGATTAGGCGTAAATGCGCTTCTGCGATTATGCGCATAATCGCCTAACCAGGCGCAAAAGTGAATCCTTGTAGAGGGGACCTTTAACTGTTGTGATGGAGAGGGAATTTCACCAGGCACTAATTGCATACAAATGACACTGGCTGAAATTCCCTTTTCTCTACAACTGTTAAAGTTACATGAGCCCTGTCCAACTTTTCATATGGTCAGCCTAGGTTAACAAGAGGGAGTGGCCTTCACCATTGTGCCCTACTTCTAAGAGGCAAGTTATTAGGCACTGTTGGAGACAAAATTCAAGACTAAATTGATCTTTGCTGTTATGTAGCTAAGGGCTTTATCACACCTACTATTTTTCCCCCTGGTCGCTTCTGCGGCTTCCCCCTCTATTTCGTATTCGAGACTAGCGTTTTCAAACACACGTGGTCAGTATAGCTGCAATACCTCAGCTTGGCCTGCTGAACTTTGCCTGTTTTGGTCTTTGCCCATTGAGGGATAAATTGAAACAGAAACTAAAACCTGCAACCTCAGGGTGAAAGAGCAGCAAGAGGGGAACGACCTCATTCAAACCCAGCGCTGAAGAAGTGGAGCAAAGCCAAGGTGGGTGTGCTTAAAACTGTCCGTGTGCTAACGACATAAGTAACCTTTGTGCTGGAGTGGATGCCTGTTTTTTCCACACCATTTTTGTGTGCATTATACACACCAGTAAACTACCATGCATTTATAATAATGCTGTGCCAAATCCTTCCCCCTAATTTTGGGAACATTTTCTCCCTGTGAAAGAGGCATTGTTTAGGCTGACCATACGAAAAGGAGGACAGGGCTCCTGTAACTTTAACAGTTGTAGAGAAAAGGGAATTTCAGCTGGTGTCATTTGTATGCAATTAGTTCCTGGTGAAATTCCCTCTTCATCACAATAGTTAAAGTTGCAGGGGCCCTGCCTTCTTTTGTGTATGGTCCCTCTAGTATAGTGCTTTCAGCTTTAACTGTTGTGATGAAGAGGGAATTTCACCAGGAACTACAAATGACTCTGACTGAAATTCCCTTTTCTCTACAACTGTTAAAGTTACAGGAGCCCTGTCCTCCTTTTCATATGGTCAGCCTACATTGTTTTTTCTGTCTCTTTTGCAGGGACAGGGAGAATTTTGGAAAATACCTTTTTAAGTGTAGCCAGTTGTTGAGGGAGGGGGGGGTCTTCTTTCATTTTTTAATTTTTTTTAAAAAAAATAATACTCCCCAATATTTGGAGGAGCCCAGGAGTTCTTCCTGAATGTCTATTAGAGACCATGTGACCTCACCCTGTATGCGGGAACCCTGTTCCCTTCCCCAAGGAGAAAATTCTCTGAAATTCTCACCTCTCCCAGACTCTTTTGCTACAGTTTTCATTTTAACCCCACCCACCCCATGAAATGCCAAAAATGCAAGAATCTTTTTTTGGCCAATGCACTAGTTTATAAGCTTCTTAGATCTGACCTCCCATGCACACTCCTAATGCCAGCCTCAGATTCACACTTAACCATTACAATCGTTCCATGATTGGCTCATCACTACTTAATTTCTCTGATTGACCTCCTGATCATGTAAAGCAAACAGGAAGCAAATTAAAGGATCATCATCTTTATGCAAAAGGTGATCATTTAAACAACACCTGAGCAAGAAGAACATATTGAAAGATGACCATTATTGGTTATGTCCAGGACCGGCTCTCATCAAATTGCTATTATGAGAATTGCTTACGTGGGCCTTTGCATACCTTCCTACAGTGCACAGGGGGTGGATGTGTAGGGAGGTAACGTCTGAATAAACTATGATTAATTGGAATGCTGTGGAATAAACTGAAACGAGAATGGAAACAAGAAAGAGAAAAAGCTTTCTGTCTCCATGTAGCACATATGATAAAACATCAACTAATATAAGAAAGCCGAATAATTCCATTCTTGGTCATTTTATTTGTAAAGATTAACTGAAGATCTAAGCCTTGTATCATGCTGAGCTGATGCCTCTCTGTTTGCAGGATGGTTATTCCTACAGATTTCAAAGGACTATAAATTGTCAAAATAGTCCAGTAGATGTGTGAAATCTAATCATTTTTGTACCGATTACAGCACCCTTCTATTTGAAATGGATTTTTGAATTTCAGGGGTTGGAATTGCATCTTCGACCGTTGCTTGATTGTTTGTAGATATTGCAAATGCCTTCGGATCTAGGCAAAGCGCTAATGGCTTTAGGCAGGGTAATGGCCTTGCAGACGGGTTTTCCAGAGGGCTATATGTACTAGCCAATAAGTTTTGCTGTAAAATATGCTCTGCTAAATGGTGTTATCAGAAGGTGACAGTAGAGTCTAACTTCTCCTTGAATAGGTGACAATTCTGGTGCTTTTGTTTGCGTTAGTAATTTAGAAGCAGAACGGCACCATCTGGGAGCCATGAGAAGACTGCCTTTCACATTACTTTCCACCCTGTAAATGGCTTTCTGAAACAACTTTTGAAACTTAATGGGAAAAACAACTGTTGTAGATATGGAGATTTCAGCTAAAGGCTTAATATGAGCCATGGCTTGACAAGGCTGCACACCAGATCCTGCTTCAGTGCCACTGCACATCCTGGGAACACATGAAGTAATAGCTCTAGAATATCATGTGACTACTTCTGAGCATGTTCAGAGTTCATACCCTGCACTGATGAGACACCACGGTCAGGTACTTTACATTTGGGATAAGGGCAGGGCTTTAATATTCAAAGACAAAACTTTTAGATAGGTTTGAGATTCAATATCTCATGTTTTAAAAGTTATTATTACCATACTACTTCTAGATCATTTATCTGGGTTGAGAATAGGAGGTACAATGTTACAGTGGCAACAGTCCTCTGTGGATGAACAGTCTCAGAAAGTGATGCTGGGGGATGTCTCCTCCACCCCATAGTCATTGGCTTGTAGGGTGCCACAAAGTTCATCTTGTCCCTATGTTTTTAACATCTACATAAAATTGCTTGGGGAAGTCATTTAGATGATTGAGCTGAAGTGCTACCAATATGTGGTTGACAGCTCTACTTCTTATTTCCATTGAATGACCCTGGGTACCTCTAGATGGAGAGTTTCCGTTGCCATGTCTTCACACTAGCAGCAGTTGCATTACATGACGCAGCTGCCAATGCGAAGACATGTAGGGGCAAAGGCCCTTTGCCACGAACTAAAAAAGTCAGCCATTAAACAAGACTTTTTTAGTTAGTGGCAGGCCTCCCCCCCCCCATTTAAAGTTGTTTTAAAAAAAAACTGATGCGCCTCCGCTGTCCCCTCCCCCATTTGTAATTTTTTAAAAAAACAACAACACTTACCTGGGAGTAGGGGAGCTAAGGCTCCTAGTCCCCCCTCCAGCAGCTGCTGCGACGCCAAATGCTCGGCGGCGCGGGCGGCAACAAAAGAAAAGGTGCCGTCATGCCCCTTACGTCAGGACTGGCGTAAGGGGTGTAAATGCACCACGTGACGCCGGGGAGGCGTCAGGGCGCAGCGCTCCCAGTGGCGTGAAGATGAGGCCTCTATTGAATGCCTGAACCAGTGTCTGGAGGCAGTTTTGGGATGGGTGAGACCAAACAAGCTGAGATTTAATCCAGACAAGAGTAACAGACCTGGTTCACATGACATGACAGTCACCATAACTTAATTTTCCCATGATGACTGTTGCATCACAATGGGTGCCTATGGGTGCCATTTTTGCATAGTGCCTGTGGGGCTCAGCTTGTCATGTCATACAAAACTTGGTGGCAATGGTAGTTTGAGAGTTAGGCAACCCACAAAGAGACCCTGCTGCTTGGATTTGTATGACATGACAAGCCATGGCCAGCTGATTGCCAATGGGTGCTATGCATTTGGCACTGCAGCTGCCCAGCAGGTAGCGACAACCCCACATGCAAATTAAACCTTGATGGGCTGTTGTGTCATGCAAACTAGGTAACTATATATAGGAAAACTGACCAGTGTGGTGTAGTGGTTAGACTATTGGACTGGGACTTGGAAGACCTGGGTTCCAGTTCTCACTAGGAATGTTGGAAGAATTTGTCCAGGGGGTGAAATTTGCAGAGATTTCAGCAGCCCGCCCCCCTAGACTATGGCTCACTAATCTGTCAACTGGCATGACTTGATCTGTATGAGTCAGGTGGCTTTCCAGTTTCTCATCACTAAAATCATCATTTACAAATTTTCAGGTGCAATTTGCGCAAATTTGGGCCATAATTTACATAATCTGTTGCCGTAAATTGTATAAATAGCAACTGAGGGAAAGGAACTGAATTCCAGGAAAAGGCCCATGGCTCGGCTTGCAAATGCAAGCTGAACCGAGGGCTCTGGGGATATCTGTTGAACCCCAATAGGTCCAAGTTTCCTCCCGACAGCCATCCCTAGAACTCACTCATACATAAAGCACATTGGGTGACTTTGGGCCAGTCACTGACTCTGAGCCTGACCTCACAGCATTGTTGTGAGGATAAAATGGAGAAGAGGAGGACCATGTAAGACACCTTAAGTTCCTTGCAAGAGGAAAAATTGTGTGATGTAAAAGTAATGAATGAATGAATGAATGAATGACTATGGAGAGAGGAATACATCCGGTCTTCGATGGGGTTGCTCTCCCCCCAAAGGACCAAGTATGCAGTTTGGAAGTACTGACTGGGGACGTTCAAGTGGTAGCATTGGCCAGGAGTACTTTTTACCAGCTTAGGCTGGTACACCAGCTGCAATCTGTCTGGACAGGGATGCCTTTGAAGTTAACTTCTTCAACAAGAAAAGCAGGAATGGCTGAGAAGCTTTCTTGATCTTCAGCTTGTCCTGTATTACTTGAGATCAAAACTAGACAAGACGCGTACTTGTCTTTTTCTCCCTCCACAGCTGTTAGCAGCTGTGTGTGTTTCTGTGTGCTTGTTTTACTGGCTTGCCATTTTACAGAGTGCCAGGGAGGGTACTTTGTAAACTCTAGAGTGTCTGTTCGAGAAGGAAAATGAGGACAATTTTCACTCTATTGTTTATGCTATGGGACAGCATAAAACATTGGAATGGATTTTGGGTTCAATCCAGCAGAGAGTTGAAAGGCAAAACTGAAGATCATAGCAAGGATAGGCTAGTCATGCATACAATCATAGAAAGTGTTTAGGAATATCAATGTGCGAATCCACAAAACTTGAGCTAGCCAAAGTTTTCCAAATTCCATCTCAAAGCTTGTTCTCACTAGGGTGACCATATGGAAAGGAGGACAGGGCTCCTGTATCTTTAACAGTTTTATAGAAAAGGGAATTTCAGCAGGTGTCATTTGTATGCATGCAGCACTTGGTGAAATTCCCTCTTCATCACAACTGTCAAATGTATTTTTTTGTCCACAAATCTCACTGCAAGATCAGAAATGTACAGACTTCAACTGCAGTTTCTGTCCAAGTCTATGTTCGATCTGGAAGGTGAAAATTGGGTAAATCCTGACCAAACCGAACTTTAATGAAATTCTCATACATCCTATTTAGAAGTAAAATAACAATTGTACTGGTTGTAGCCACAATGTATGGCTTGATCTCCACAATGTAATGCATGTGGCTTCTTCTATATAATATGATACTATCTATATAGCAACTGCGCATCATTTGTATCTCAAGATGTTCATCCCTCTGGTTCAATGGAGAGGCTGTCTTATATTTCAATGAAGGTCTCTCCTCCTTTAGTAGAAGTTCAGTCCTGGAATCTTTAGTTAAAGGGATCAGGTAGCAGGTGATGGGAAAGATATCTGCTTGAGAATCTGAAGAGCTGTAATCATTGTAAACAATATTAGGCTAGATGGGCAAATAGTTTGACATTGGAAAAAGCAGCTTCTTGTGTTTCACAAAGGAAAGGATAAAATTCCCCACCTTCAACACAATGTCCTGGATCCAAATCTTTCTCTGCCCCCAGATGTTCCTTTTAAGCAAAGAAACAGACATTCAGAGATAAAGATCAGAGATGCCTTTATTTTGGTGCTGATCTTTATCTCTGAGCTCTAAACCTACAGCAGGGCCATGCAATAGTTTTCCACATTTCCACTACAGGTCAGGCAATAGATATGTTTTAGGTCACACTCTTCCTTTATGTGTGGCTGCAGTGAACCCAAACAGGCCCATGCAATGCCCCAGATGAACTGATTCCACTGCCTAGAACTTTGAGTGGAATCCAACTGTGGCCTCGTGCCACCTTCCACGCAGTTTTGGAGGGTCCCCCAACCCTATGGAAGTGATTTTCAGGGGACTTAAGGAAAAGGGGGAATTGGCAAAAATAGCCTTCCCTCTTCTTCCATTAGCAGAGGCATCTGCTGAATCAAAGGTCCTTCCACAAATGGAAAGGCACAATTGGATTCCACCCACTTCAAAAATATTATTTATACCCAGACTTTTAAGGTTGCTACTTACAATGTAGCTTATAAAAACATAAAAGAATGAAACATAATATCATCTATAAAAAGCAATAAAACCCACAATATAACAAATTAACATAGAACAACACAGCTAAAAAAAAGTCTTAAAATCTTGCCAGCAAAATGTCTCAGTGTCTCCTGGCTCCAGGCTAGGTTCTTACGCCGTGTGCATGAGCTGTTCCTGTTGCTTGTATTTCTGAAATTTCTGGCTAGAGTAGGTGGAAACACTTGAGGCTTCAAGGATGGGACCAGCATTGCCCATTTGCGTATTTGCTTGCTTGCTACCTATTCAAGCTGTATGATTATTAATAGATATTGTGAAAGCAGTAGCGATGGCCATTACTCTCTTTCCAAAGGAAACTGAACCAGTCAAGCTTCCCTGAGACTTCCAACCACCAGTCAGAGACGTTGGGAGTTTGGAACAACAAAGTGCCAGATTAACAATGTGGTCCTTGGCATGTTTACTCAGAGATATATTCTACTGAAGTCATTGGGCCTTACTCTCTAGTCAGTATGGCCTAGATTTCAGTCATGTAAAGTACAATAGAAAATTTCTGTGAAGTAAAGTATGCCATTTATTTTCTACGATTTCCTTGGTATCATTATACTACACTGACACATTCCTTACCTCAGGGGTATGCAACCTGTCACCTGAAGGTGGCCTGGTATCCACCAGGACCCCCAGGTGAGCCCACCAGACCCTGTTGCCCCCACCACTCACCCCCATTGTTCTCCCCCACTCATCCCCACCACTGTGTCTGCCTCCTGTTGCATTCAACGTCTAGGAAGCAGGAAGTCAGCATATCTGGAGATTTATCTCCAGGTTTGCCGACTTCCACTCTGCTGAGGTGAATGCAGTGAGAGGCAGAAGTGGTGGCTGAAGCAGTGACAGAGGTAAGTGTGGTGGAACGACAGGAGTGATGAGGGAGGCAATGGGGGGAAGGAAACCTTAGGGAGTGGGGAGGGGGAAGAAGCAGGTCAAGGAAAGAGGAATCCTGGAAGGGGGGGACATAAAGAGAGAAATAAGTGCACATGGGCCCAAATGACAAATGCGCTCTCGGGCCTGGAAAGAAAATGAGAACTGTGCCCACTGGTCTGAAGAGATGGCTTATCCCTGCTTTAGCCACAACCCAAATACAGAGGCCATTAGAAGTTTAAGCACACTCACAACTAAGCCACCTTTGTCCTGGTTGTGGTAAGCAACTCACCCTTGAAGCCTTAAATTATTAGTGAATCAAATAGGATTCAGTAGTTCCCCTTTTCCAGGTTTGTAGTTCCAAAACAAACCCAATTACCTAACTCTGGTATCACTTTGCTGTCCCTTATAGCCCTCTGATATAGATGCAGCCAACCCCTCCTGACTGAAGCTCTCATTGTTGGGAATAAAGTGGACTGCACAGCAAAAAATGTGGCTGAATTGTTAAGTTTCTTTGGGGATATGCAACTATTGCTTGAGGGAATAAATAATTCAAGGAGAAGGTATTTTCAACCACTTCAATTACAGGTAAGTAGCATCCATCTAGGTATTATTATAGTTGCAACTAAAAAAAATTGAGCATTTTCTATGGTTCATTAAATCTGTTTCACCCCCTGCATATTTGAGATACACTCTATTGCGCAGACTGTGATAATCAGCAAGCAAATTCATTTCAACCAGCAGCTTTCAAGAAGACTGTGATCAGTAACTTGGATGTCATTCAGAGAACCTGCCTGAAGTGTAATTCCAGATTTCCCAGTTTGTATGTCTAAATTATCTGCCTATTAATTATCAAAATAATTGCTGGAGCATTAAGATCTTAGCACTTGGCTTCACTGTATTAAGTCTTCCTAAATGACTTTTGAACATGTCCCCACTTTTTCAGGAAGGTCATTATATTCACATCAGTTTGCGGGGGGGGGGGGGGGGGAAGCATGTGGATGTGTTTGGATGTCCTAGTGAACCATGGTTTATTGTGATGGGAATGAGCCTAGGCAAGCCTCACGCTTATACACTCCTTTGCTTCTCCTCTTCCAGCAGGGCTGCAAGGAGGAATTTGGAAGCTTTTGCTTCTGTTTTTTTTATTAGCGACGAGTTGTTGTCAAACTTGCCTGATTAACCATAGTTAAAACTAACCATGGCTAGTCTTAACTATGGTCTGTTTGAAACAAGCTAGGTTTAAACTATGGATTATGAAGCCTGCTTGCTTCAACAAACCATAGTAAAAATTAACCACAGTTTAGGGTTTAGATTTAAGGCTAAAGTGTAGTTAATTGAAATCAGAAGGGATAGCTTATGATCTCCTCACATCTAAACTGGAGGAAAGGAGGGGATGGGGAGCAATCAAGCCTGACTCTTGCCTAAGATCATTCCCACCATGATAAATCATAGTTCATTGTGAGGTCAGGATTTAGGCAATATGTTACATCATATGGTCAGTTTATTTATTCCAGTGCCAGCTAACATACAAAGCAAAACAGTGAATGTACCAGTATACAATTAATAGAAATCCTAGTACTTTAGTATGGCATTGACGAACATTGTAGATATCACCTCTATATTCCCTTTTCAAAACTTAAAGACTTGGGCCCTATTAACACATGTGAGGAGGGGGTGATGGTAACTATGGAGAGGTGAGAGTTAGGGAAACCTCTGCAAACAGGTCTGCTACAGGACCATAGTTTCCGCACATATCTCCAATGCTTTCTGGTATCCTCTGTGGTGCAAACGGGCTCCCAGCAGCCTCTCCATCGTAAAAAGTGAAAGCAAATGGCGGCAGAACCATAGAGAAAGACTGCAGCAGCAAGAGTGGCACCAGAAGTGGTGGCCGCTCTTGCCAGCAGTCTCTGTGGCTGCAACCTGTAAACCACCCGGAGCCTGTTTTAACTACCAAGGAGTCCACCACACGTAATGGCAAGCCACCCTGTGGCCCCTTCACCCTTCTTCAGGGGGATGGCTACCCAGGGTAATTCCAGAACCATCGCTGTTGCACTCTCCACTCTCTCACACACACACACATGACATGGTAAGCCACCATAGTTAGCCCCAAATACTTGTCATGGCTTAACATGTCTTCTGAATAGGCCCTTGGTCTATGAAACTCCCTTCAATAGCTTATAATAAAGTTCTCAAGCAGACCTCAAAGTTAGGGAATGCTGTTTCCACTATAAAATCTTTAACCATTGCACCAAAACAAACCCTCACTGCCTTACAGAAACTCACTAGCTCATATCCTATGGCATAGACACCACTACTAGAGACAAATTTATAAAAGGAACAAAATTACGTTTATTAAGGGAATTATTTATATAAGGGAATAAAACATCTTTATTCAAATAAGATGCTGAGATGGCTTAAATGTAGGGATGTGTATCGTATCGTTAAAATCCCCGTAACGATACGATATGCTCTTTATCGTGCATATGATTAACAATAATGATACGATACAACTTCCTACGATAATCATCGGAGACAATAATTTTCAGCCCAATTATATCGGATTATCAGACTGCCATATAAATAAACCTATAACGTCTGTATTTTCAAAGTTAGAGGCTTGAAACTTGGTCACAGGGCTTATGGTGTATGCCTAAGTATGTGTATGAAATTTGAGATCAAGCCCTCCAACCCTCGATTTTACATGAATTTATTAAAGATCGTTTAAGTTCTGACAGGTCAGAATGACATTCAGACCTGTCAAAAAGTTGTAGGATCTTTAATAAATTCATATAAAATCGAGGGTTGGAGGGATCGATCTGAAATTTCATTCACATATCTAGCACGTGATGCTACACATATGTGCCAAATTTCAGATCAATCCCTCAACCCCTGTATTTATATGAATTTTTGAAAGATCGTGCAACTTTTGACCTGTCAGAACTTAAACAATCTTTAATAAATTCATATAAAATCGAGGGTTGGAGGGATCGATCTCAAATTTCATACACATACTTAGGCATACCCCATAAGCATTGTGTCCAAGTTTCAAGCCTGTAACAATGAAAATACAGAAGTTATAGACATTTTTTTCTAAAAAATGTTATAGACATTTTTTTTAAAAAAAAAATAATCATATTTCCGATTATTATTGTGAAGACGATAAGGTTCACCTACGATATTATCGGAGATGATAATTTTTTGGTCCAAAATTACGATAATGATAAAATACGATATTTTCGGGCATGCACATCCCTACTTAAATGTACTTAGATTAGATATGCTTTGTTACAATGTCCAATTTATAAGAGAGTCTTCTCCAGCTAAATCAATTTTAGTTGCTTTTCCATCATACTAGGTCTCCCTAATCTTCACCCCAGCTAATCCCCCACAGCCAGAAATATATGATGTACAGTAGTCTTCCACTGCCTCAAGCTCTTCATGCTGCTTCTCGGATGATTCAGATGTTTCAAGGACTGCCTACTGAAGTTTCCTCTGGTCAGTCCTCTCCTCAAAACCTCCTGGTCCTCGGCTCTGCTGCCTGCTTGAAGCTTCACTGCAACCTCTCAGTACTTCTCAGCCACCAGTTCTGGTCTCCAGGTGTTCTCCCAATAGTGTTCTCTCAGACAGGAAGCTACTTTCTCTGCTCTGATCTATACTCTTCCAACTGACCCCCAGTAGTTTCCAACTATAACCTAATCCTTAAAAATAAAACAAAACAAAAAACCCTATCTCCTGACCAATCATGTTCTTTATGGACCTTCTAACAACCAATCAAATTTGTCAATCCCTTGATCAATCCAAATAATATCTTACTATCTGCCTGTCACCTATATAAACAAAGGTAACTTCTCCCCCTAATCAGCTTGAAGCCTCCCGTTCATAACAGCTGTAAACAAGGCAGCAACAATTGACTTATGCCCAAGACACAGTAGCCAAGCTAGGCTTCAGGCCTGCTTGTGTAGCCATGCCAAAACATGGCTTACAGAGGTCATACATTATGCTGTTCAAGTATCTTTACCTTTTGTGGCTCTAAAAATAAAATAAAATCAGACAGACCAAACATGCGGCATTTTATTACAATTTGTGGAAATAAATAACTTGCAACACACATTTAGCAAACAGTAAATTTCCAATTCTTCCAAGAGGACACAACACACAAGGAGAAGAGGAGGGCAAACCCACAAAAGGAACAAAAACCACAAACGCTCTAGAAGACCTCACCTGCAGTATAAGTCTCTTCTCCCTCTCGGATGCTGAAAAGGGCTCCTCTTGCTGCTACTGCAGTCTGGACTGGTAATCTGTAAAATTAGGACTCAATCCCCATAAGTAAATCCTCAGCCCCTCCCATTTATGTAGTGTTTCCTCTTCTGCTGTCTGAGATATTTAGTTATGCAAGAAAACAAAATGTCCATTGTTGTTGTTTTTGCGGTGGACATGACCATCATTGACAAGAAGTGTGTGTGTGTGTGGCATTATACAGTACAAGAATTACAGGAATTGAAAGCTACAGAAAATGGCATACTCTGATTCCTGAATTAATCCTCCAAAATCTCCTACTTCAACTGAAATTTAAGAGGAATGGAACACAGGGCAGAGCAATGAGGAATGCCATCAGGGAAATCCTCTGATCCCTGCATTTTTCTAGTATGATATAGCAACCAAATAAGTCCTTAGATTGCCAGGATGAAGAATATTTGAGAGGATAGCTTGGGGTGTGCAGGAAAAAAAGAAAGCTGTGAGAAACAGCTTTTGTGGCATCTCCCTTCTTTTCTTGCTTCCCACTGCAGATATATGCAGACGTCGCATGCCAAGATATATAAAGAACCCCCAAAATCTATTTATGAACTAGAAAATACAAAGGAGGCAGATGTCCTCAATGCCTCTTTTGCGTCAGTTCTCTCCGGCAGGAAAAACTAGAGCTTCTTTGAGGGTGAGTCATTCTCTCCCTTTCTTAGCCACACTTCCAATTTATAAAATGGAAGCTTAAAAAAGGGAAAATAAGAAAAACTCCCTTCCAGGCTATGCAAAGTTTTTCTTTTGGCCTCTTGCATTCTATATTTTTTGAATGACAAAAAACTCATCAAATTATCATATTATACTGGCTGATATACCAAAGTTAGATATGGAGGATAGCCTGTTTGCTGAGTAACAGAAGATTTTTTAAAAATTGTCGAGATAAAAGTTATTTTGTGCAAATGTATGCCAAAAATAGGCTGACCAGATAAAATCCAGGTCAGGGCTCATGTAACTTTAACAGTTGTAGAGAAAAGGGAATTTCAGCCAGTGTCATTTGTATGCAATTAGTTCCTGGTGAAACTCCCTCTTCATCACAACAGTTAAAGGTGCAGGCCCTATACTAGAGTGACCATATACAAAAGAAGGCAGGGGCCTGCAACTTTAACTGTTGTGATGAAGAGGGAATTTCACCAGGAACTAATTGCATACAAATGACACTGGCTGAAATTCCCCTTTCTCTACAACTGTTAAAATTACATGAGCCCTGACCTGGATTTTATCTGGTCACCCTACCAAAGATATTGAAAATCACTGAAAAACAAAACAAATCCACAGCAGATATTTGATAATCCATGCGAGCATACTGTAGAGCAACTCTGTTTGCACTGGATTCCCCCAAGGGAAAGGGAAAGGCTAAGAGGTGAATCTATTATTTGCACCTCTTTGAACACCATGTAAATTGTCTGCAGTATTTATACCAATGTCTACCAGAGACACAAAGTCCATTTACATAACTCCATCAGGACATTCACACAGGTAGCTTGGCTTACATTGACCTAGCAGGATTGCTGATGCGGTGTGTACCCTCTAAAGAAGGTAGGCTGACCAGATAAAATCCAGGTCAGGGATCATGTAACTTTAACAGTTGTAGAGAAAAGGGAATTTCAGCCAGTGTCATTTGTATGCAATTAGTTCCTGGTGATATTCTTTCTTCATCACAACAGTTAAAGGTGCAGGCACTATACTAGAGTGACCATATGCAAAAGAAGGCAGGGCCCCTGCAACTTTAACAGTTGTGATGAAGAGGGAATTTCATCAGGAACTAATTGCATACAAATGACACTGGCTGAAATTCCCTTTTCTCTACAACTGTTAAAGTTACATGAGCCCTGGCCTGGATTTTATCTGGTCGCCCTAAAAGAAGGGATGCAGAACCTCTGGTCCACAGGACTAATCTGCCCTGCCACGCACCCCAATCCAGCCTGCAAAGCCTCTTGAGGTTTGTCCAGGGGGCAGGCCTTAGGCTACAAGCCCCACCCATGGAGGAATCCCTTTGGAGGACACCTCCTTGCTGCAGTCCTGATCAGAGATAAAAGTGGGGATTCCCCTGCTGGTGCCCACTAGCAATTGTGCCCCTGCTGTTATCTCCAATGTCAGATTAGACAAAACTGCGGGGGGATGAGGAGCAGTGAGTGTTGGGACTTGCCTGTGCTGGGGAAAGCGGCCACTTTCCCAGCTCTTGGGCAAGTCCCAATATCTCTCAACTTTGCTGCTGGCACTGATCTGACATCAGAGTTAGCAGCAGGGAAGAGGGACAGTGTGCAAAATGGCTGAGTCCCCTTTGTTCCTCTATTAAAGAAGCATAGGAATCTCAGGCACTACTCCTTCACGAACCCTACTACCATCCCCCATGGGAACAACATAGGCTCTGTTGCTCCCCATTACAGGACTGATAGGGGCTAGTCCAGGTCAACTTCACTCCATGTGGGACTTCTCTAACCAGGAAAGAGGATGTGCAGAAAAGCCTGGTCCCTGGCCCAAGCACTGGGTGGAAGATCCAGCCCACCTCCCAAATGTAGGTCTGCACCCCTGCTCTAAAGTGGAATATACATTTTACCATTGATATTATATATTATCATTAATATAAAAAATAGTTGTGGCTGCAATAGATAAGGAGATCAGCAAAATAAGGATTACATAATGTTAAATGGAAAATAAGGTGGATTGTTATATCCACAATAAAATTGAAAGGGTTTCACCTCCTTCCTGGAATTTGCATGTATATTGTATATTGACTTTTTAATGTTCAATCTTTAATTTTTGTAAACCGCCCAGAGAGCTTCGGCTATGGGGTGGTATATAAATGTGAAGAAGAAGAAGAAGAAGAAGAAGAAGAAGAAGAAGAAGAAGCCAGAAATAAATGTCTATGTACATAACCAGAAAATTTCAGGAAGATTGGTTAAAAATTGAGAAAGGGCAGTTAACGATGGGGGGGGGGGGAGAATGGGGGCTCTGAAAATTGCACATTTTCTCAGCTGCATAAATGGTGGTCATAAATAGGGATGTGCACTGGATCGGACCCGATCCACGATCCGAGTCCGGTCCAGTGGGAAATCGGATAAATTATCCGATTTCCGATCCAACAGCTGGCTCCGCCGATCCAGTCCAAACCGATCCGAAAAGGCTCCGAACCGGTTCGGCGGATCGGCGGGCGCCCACTGGCGTCCACCGCTGCTTCCATTGGCGGGCGCCCGCGGGCGCCCGCCAATGAAAGTGGACAGTGGGGGGGGAGGAGGGGGGCGCTTACCTTTCCGTCCTGTCCGCTCCCGTCCGGCGCCGGCGGCTACTACCAGCGGGCTCCGCAGCCTGCTCCAGGGTGGCGCTGGACGGGAGCAAACGGGCCGGGAAGGTAAGCAGGGGGCGCGCGGAGGGGAGGAGGGGGCGCGCGGAGGGGAGGAGGGGGGCCCTTACCTTTCCGGCCCGTCCGCTCCCATCCGGCGCCAGCAGCTACTACCAGCGGGCTCCGCGGTCTGCTCCAGGGTGGCGCGCCGGGTGATCACCCGGTGCGCTACTCGAGAGCAAGCCGCAAAGCCGGCTGGCGATACCCACTGGCGCCGGACGGTAGGGAACGGCCCAGAAAGGTGAGGAGGGGGCGCGCGGAGGGGAGGGGGGGTGCTTACCTTTTAGGGACGCCCATCCGGCGCCGGCGGCTACTACCAGCGGGCTCCGCGGCCTGCTCCAGGGTGGCGCGCCGGGTGATCACCCAGTGCCCTACTCTAGAGCAAGCCGCAAAGCCGGCTGGCAGTAGCTGCCGGCGCCGGACGGGAGCGAACGGCCCTAAAAGGTAAGCAGTGGCGGGGAAGGGGGCTTACCCCCCCGGAGCCGTCCGCTTCTATCCGCGGGCACCCGCGGGCGCCAGCGGATGGAAGCGGACGGCCCCAGGGGGGGTAGGGAGCGCGGGGGAGGGGGCTTACCTGCCGGGGCCATCCACAGTTAGGCCCCCCTCACCCACCTGCCGCCATTTTTTCCTCATAGACTTGCATTGCAATGCAAGTCTATGGGGAAAAAAATGGCGTCCGATCCAAAAATTTACGATTTTTGGATCGGGATCGGACTCGATCCGGTCCGGGGGGCCTCTGATTTTGTCCGAACTGATCCATGACAAAATTGGAGGTCCCGATCCGGGGGGTCCGTGCACACCCCTAGTCATAAAGGCCTCATTTATGCAACAGTAAAGATGCAAATGAAGCATTCACGCCTTTACCCTTGCCTTTACTGCAGCCGTTTACACAGCGGGTCGAAATGGGTGGATGGCTGCTGAGTGCTCGTCAGGGCTTCCAATTTCCTGGCTTTGTAGAGTTTGGACCAATGTGAAGTAGCCTTAGCTTCTGGTCTTTTAAACAGGCAGGTATTTTGATGATTGAATTTTACGATTGCTGAAGAATGTTGAACCAAAGCAACGCCATCTTGTATATCTCTTGATAAGCAATGCTATTTTATGTACCCATTTGATTCATTTTGTTTGTGTGACCTATTTTGGTGACCTGCTTTGGTCGAGGAACAAACTTTGTACCCACTCTTTGGTTTCTCCCCCTCCCCTCATCTGATGTATACGTGACAAGCGAAGTTTGAGTAAGTAAAAACCCACATCTTCCTGTAATCTGCCGTGCAACAGTGATCTGTGCAGGTATGAAAAGGTTTTTTTACTGCTATGTATAAATATGCCGGCTGCATCGCTTGCTCAGGGGAAATTGTTGTCATCAAACAGCTGCCCCCAGAGCGCTCTGTCTGGAATAAAGGTTTCAGCAATCTGAGGGTCTCCTGGTCTTATGCTTGATAGATAGCCACTACACCATGTTACTACTATTAGGTGGTCGTTGGCTGGGAGTGCTGTGCTGCTGGCTGAGTCTGAGGAGTGTTTGTTTGCCCCGCCCATCTCCACAGGTATTTCAGCCTTCAGGCTGCTGAAGGCGCGAGCCTGTGGGCGAGAGCAAAAGGGCTCTTGGCCTGAGGCTCTCAGCCGTGGGAACGAAGCCTTTGGACCAAAACTGCAGCCGTGGATGAAGAGCACTAAGAGAGGAGAGCCACCTGCATCCCATCCTTCCAGCTGATCACAATGTGTAGGGGAGTGGCAATTTGTGTTGTGCAGGGCAAAGGGAGATATGGCATTGGCAGAGCAATGTGCTGTTACAGGGGAAGGAGAGATAGATATCTCACACCCATCTTACCTTCTGATTGCTCTGCTAACCCGGAGAACTTGGAGAACGAACCAGGCCACCCACAGAACCTCTCCTTGCTCCTATGTAATGCCAGGTCAGTTAAAAATAAAACATATATCATCCATGACCTTCTTTCAGATGAGGAGGCTGACCTGGCATGCTTCACAGAGACCTGGCTGGGAGATGACAGTGGACCGACATGGGCGCAGGCCCTCCCAGCGGGGGGGGGGGGGGCGGAGTAGCTGTGGTCTATAGGGATAATCTTAACCTGACCAGACTTCCTGTTCGTGAACTGAATCACATCGAGTGTGTGTACCTGAGTCTGAAGACCAGGGATAGACTAGGGATTCTGTTAGTGTACCGGCCACCCCGCTGCCTATCAGACTCCCTGGCCGAGCTCACGGAACTGGTCTCGGAGCTGGTGTTGGATTCGCCCAGGCTTTTGGTCCTGGGCGACTTCAACATCCCATTCGAGAGTGGTTTGTCAGGTGGAGCTCGGGAGTTCATGGCATCCATGACAACCATGGGCCTATCCCAATTGGTCTCTGGACCCACACATTCAGCGGGTCATACCCTCGATGCTGTTTTCTGTTCCGAACAGAGGGATCTGTGGGCGGAGGTAACGAATACCTCCGTGTTGTCATGGACAGACCATTTTCTGGTTAGGGTTAGTATCACGGCTACTACCCGCCCCTGCAAGAGTGGTGGACCTATTAAGATGGTCCGCCCTCGAAGGCTGATGGATCCTTCTGAATTTCAGAAAGCCTTGGAGGGTTTTATGGCTGGTATCGTCAACGATCCTGTAGAAGCCCTGGTCGATAGATGGAATCAAGACCTAACTAGGGCTATCGACACGATCGCCCCCAAACGTCCTCTCTGGCCCGCTTCTAACAGGGCGCCCTGATATACAGAAGACCTCAGGGAGTTGAAGCGGAAAGGACGACTGGAGCGCCGATGGCGGAAAACTCGACTTCTATCCGACAAGACATGGCATAGAGAACATCTTCGTTCCTATGGAGTGGCAATACGTGCAGCGAAGAAAGCTTTCTTCTCTGCGCGCATTGCGTCTGCGAATTCGCGTCCAGCGGAACTGTTCAGGGTGGTGAGGGGTCTAACTCGGGTCTAACCTTCCCCCCCTGAATCCGATTTTAGAGCCTTCAGCAGTTCGCTGTGATGCCTTTAACGATCATTTCACAGATAAAATCTCTCGGATAAGAGCCGACTTAGATGCCGTCGTTATAGCAGAGGCTGACGATGGGGTGTCCGGTGACTCCGCGAGTAGAATTACACTGGATCAGTTTCAGTTGGTGAGTACCAAGGACGTGGACAAGCTGCTTGGACGAGTGAGGACGACAACTTGCCCTCTCGATCCCTGTCCTTCATGGCTGGTCGTCCAGGGAAGAGATGCGGTTAGATCGCAATTACAATATATTATTAATGCATCTCTCAGGGAGGGGACTTTCCCATCATGTTTAAAAGAAGCGGTGGTACAGCTGCTTCTAAAGAAGCCCTCCCTGGATCCCCTGGACTTTAATAACTACAGACCGGTATCAAACCTTCCATTCTTGGGCAAGGTGATCGAGAGGGCAGTTGCCTTTCAACTCCAAGTAGTCTTGGATGACACTGATTTCCTAGACCCATTTCAAACTGGCTTCAGGGCAGGATACGGAGTTGAGACTGCTATGTTCACCTTAGTGGATGATCTACGTCTTAGTATTGACAGGGGGAGTGTGTCCCTGTTGGTACTTCTGGACCTCTCAGCGGCTTTCGATACCATCGACCATGGTATCCTTCTGGAACGCCTGAGGGGATTGGGAATCGGGGGCGCTGTGCTTCAGTGATTCCGGTCCTACCTCTCGGGCAGGTTCCAGATGGTGATGCTTGGGGATAGCTGCTCTGCAAAGAAGGAGCTGCTGTGTGGTGTACCACAAGGTGCCATCCTTTCCCCAATGCTGTTTAACATTTATATGAAACCGTTGGGAGAGATCATCCGGAGGCATGGGGCGGGGTGCTATCAGTATGCTGATGACACCCAAATATATTTCTCTATGCCTTCAATAACAGCGCCAGCTAAGGATAGTGTGTCTCCTCTGAATGAATGCTTGGAGGCGGTAATGGGCTGGATGAGGAAAAACAAACTGAAGTTGAATCCAGACAAGACGGAGGTGCTTGCTGTCAAAGGCCGCAACCTGGGTTTGGAGGTGTGTCAACCGGTTCTGGATGGGGTTACACTCCCCCTGAAAGACTGTGTTCGCAGCCTGGGGGTGCTCCTGGATCCGTCACTCCAAATGACAGCCCAGATAGATGCGACGGCCAGGAGTGCCTACTATCAGCTTCGGCTGATACGCCAGCTGCGCCCCTTCCTAGAGTTGGAAGACCTAAAGATGGTGGTGCACACGCTGGTAACTTCAAAGCTCGACTTCTGCAATGTGCTGTACATAGGGCTACCTCTATGCCTAGTCCGGAAACTTCAACTAGTTCAAAATATGGCAGCCAGGTTGGTCACCGGTACATCTAGGGGTGACCATATTACGCCAGCTTTAAAATCGCTCCACTGGCTGCCAATAAGTTTCCGGACGAAGTATAAAGTGTTGGTTATTTCCTTTAAAGCCCTACATGGTTTGGGTCCAGGTTACCTGCGGGATCGCCTTCTCCCATACAATCTGCCCCGCACGCTCAGGTCCTCTGGGAAGAACTTACTGCAGTCGGCCAAGACTAGGCTGACAACCGTTACCCAGAGGACCTTCTCTTCTGCTGCTCCCAGACTGTGGAATGACCTGCTGGAGGAGACTCGTCAACTTAACAGTCTTTTAGAATTTAAGAAAGCCATAAAGACTGTTCTCTTCCGGCAGGCATATCCAGTGGAATTTTAGAATGTTTTAAGGATGGTTTTAGGATGTTTTAGGATTTTTATTCAGTTTTAATAATATGTGTCATGTTTTAATCAGTTTTTTGTATTTTATCATGTTGTTGTTCCCCGCCTCAATCCAGACGGAGAGGCGGGTAAGAAATAAATTGTTATTATTATTATTATTATTATTATTATTATTATTCTGCTGCTGCTGCTGCTGTTGCTGCTCCTACTAGTTCCACAGTATATAGCAAACTAAACAGATTTGCAGGAATGAGAAGCATTCAATTTGTTTTCAGCCATGTATGTACAAGTATTGTTAGCCAGGACATCTGAACTGTTGCTCTTGTTATAGCAAAAATGTCCCCTAAGAAGAAAAAGATAGCATGTTGCAAATACAGCATCAAATTTCATAACACAGCATTAAGTTGTAATGAGATCATGCACCCTTAGTGTAAAATCTCATGGCAGACTGAAGGAACAGGTTTCCTAAAGATTCACCCCCACCCTCTCTTTTATTATCTCAATAGCATTTTCCAAATACAGTATAAGGAACTGCATGCTTACTGTAGGCTTTTTATGAGCCTTGAGAGATATATTGTATGAGAATAATTTTATCTAATATAAGCAGAGGTTCTCTTATCACAACAGTGCATGACAATTTTTATTTAAAACATATTGCTTCATATTTGCCATATGATGATAGTATAAGCCTGCGTGACCTCTTAACTTCTCCCTCGTTTTTCTTATATGATGTTGCTTCTGGCTCTTGAAGGAACAGTTATTTGATAAGAGTGCATAAATACAGACTACAGTTTTACCAATAATAAATGTGTGTTTCAGACTGAAGTATTTATTTCATTTACACTGCTCTTGACCTTTGAAAGTGCTGGATCTGTTTTTGAATGTTGCTCATGTCATCCATCTAAGAACAAGGAAGGAAATACAGTAACATTTAAATACCCCCCCCCCCTTAGATCGATAGAATGCTTTAGCAATTCCGTACTAATGTCCTTTTGTTAGAAAATACCTTATATGGTTTCAGGGGATAGGGGAAAAAAACATATCTGAATGGCAACTACACCTGCAAAGAAGTTTTATTATTTAAGGCACCAAAGTTAACTGTCTTCCAAAGTTAACGTAGGAAACCATTTTCAAAGGAAAATAAATCTATTGACTTATTTCTTCGTATCGAAGTAGGTCTGGGGACAACCTCCAAACTTTTCACAAGCCAATCCTATCTTGCAAAGATTGGAGATATCTATATTGAGATAAAACTATGAAAGTACATGCCATTTATTAGTATGCTTTTTGCTATTGAAAAACGATAGATGGTTTCCAGCTCCACAAAACAGGTAGAACTAGATTAAGATCTGGTCTGATGTATTGTAGCACAATGTTAACAAAGCATGGGGAGCCTGAGCTTAGTCCCATGAAGGCAAATTATTGGGATGTAAAATAACTGGCACTTCAAGACTAAGGTGCAGTTAATTCAGTGAGCAAGTAAATCTGATTGCCACCTATGTGGGTGGGATCTCAAAATCTACAGATAAGAACATGAGAAAATAAGAAGAGCCATGCTGGATCAAACCAAGGGTTCATCTAGTCGAGCACATTGGCCAACCAGCAGTCGACCAGGGACCCACAATTAGGACACAGTGCAACAGCACCCACCCACCCATGTTTCCCAGAAACTAGTGTATACAGGCTTACTGCCTCTGATACTGGAGCTTGCACTTAGCCATCAAGACTAGTAGCCATTGATAGCTTTCTCCATTTATCCAACCCCCATTTAAAGCCTTCCAATTTGGTGGATCATGTGGCAGTGAATTCCATAGTTTAACTATTTGCTGTGTGAAGAAGTACTTCCTTTTATCTATCCTGATCTCCCACCAATCAGCTTCATGGGATGACACTGGATTCTAGTATTATGTTAGAGGGAGAAAAATGTCTCCCCACCCACAATCTCCATGCCATGCATAATTTTGTACACCTTTATCATGTCTTCCCTTAGCCTCCTTTTTTCCAAGCTGAACAATCCCAGCTGTTGTAACTTTCCCTCATAGGGGAGATGCTCCACTCCCTTGAACATTTTACTTGCCCTTTTCTGCACTTTTTTCCAACTCTACAATATCTTTTTTAGGTGTGGTGACCAAAACTGTACACAGTTTTGTAAGTGTGGTCGCACCATAGATTTGTGTAAAGGCAGTATGACATTGGCAGTTCTATTTTCAATTCGTTTTCTAATAATGCCTAACATGGAGTTTGCCTTCTTTACAGTGGCCGCACACTGGGTTGACATTTTCAGCGAACTGTCCACTACAACCCCAAGATCTCTTTCTTGGTTGGTAACCGCCAACTCAGATCCCATCAGATTATACTTGAAGTTGGGTTTTATGTCCCAATGTGCATCACTTTACAGATATGGATCTTTACTTTACAGATATGGTATGATTATTTCAGCCACACCAAACCAACTACACTTTGGGTGACATTTCATTGGCATGGTTACAGTCACCTGAACTGCACTGGTAGGGCACATAATATAGGGCCTATGTTTCACCTTTCTGTTTCAAGAGGACATTAAGCAAGCAGGATCTCCTTTGGAAGTGGATCACATTCTCTCCATTTGTTGCAGTTGGTCTCTGTCACTCTTTCAAAACATTAGAACTCAAGAATCCTTTTCAGGAGTGCAGATGGGCTCATAACTTCAAGGAATGTGTGTGGGCGGAGCAGAGTAATGATGGCATTGCCCACACTCTGCCCCATACATGTTCCAACATATGTGTGCAATGCATCTGCATGCATAAAGTGGAGGTGCATTGCAGACATGCATTGTAATGTGCATTGGGCAAGGGGCAGGGACTGTACCATGGGACTGACTCCATTCCTACACACATGAAACCCCAGCCACACTTCTAAAAGGGGCTAAGCAAGAAAAATGGTTGCAACTAGGAAGCTACCTTATATGGCATCTGAATATGGGTCCATCTAGCCCAGTATGGTCAACACTGACTGGCAGCAGCCCTCCAAGATATCAGGCAGGATTTTTTCCAGTCCTGCCTGGAGATGCCAGAGTTTAAATCTGGGACCTTTTGCATGCAAAGCATGTGCTCTCCCACTGAGCCACAGCCTATCCTATTTCAGGAGCTGTGGGATTTATTGCTACAAGTTTATACAGTAAAACACACTCCATATGGGGGATTTACCTCTCCAGCACTACCACCACCTATGGGGGAACTACTCCTTCACTGGGCAATCCCATCTATAGGGTTTCTTATTTATAGCAAATACGTACATTTCAAGGCCTTATAAACTCTCTGCCACTATAACTCCACAAGGTGGCCCTTTTCCACTGCCACCTGTACTTTAAAATCTCCTAGTAGCTGATATAAAAGGTTTAGGCATGAGATGGGCACCAACAGTAGAGACAAGATGAAATATTAAGTAATTTATTAAAGGGATATTTTGTACATAAGGGATTAATAACATTTACTTTGAGGTTTTCAAAAGGCTGCTTAGTGACAATTCTTAAGGACTCAAGAGACACTATTGCTATTATAAGCCTCTTAATGACTTCTTTTACCTCAGGTCAAATTCCTTAAACCTCTACCTCAACCAAATATACTTACAACCTGGTCCAGCTTCTACGTACAGTCTTCCTCTGACATCAAAGCTCCTTGTGTTATATTTCTGGCTGCTTGGACAGCTATCTGAGTTTTTACTATCTACTTGTATAACCTTCTTTTGGCAATATCTTAGGGAAGCCTCTTGGCCTAACACAGCTACCTGATCTTCACCCGCTACACATGGTTATCCCACAGAGAAGAAATAGCTTATCTTCCAGGTCTTAGCTATTCACTTTCTGCTCTGATTTCTCCCAGCCCTTTACCAACCAGCAGGTATCCTTCCTCTCTGACTACCACTGACTAATTCCTCTAACTGTCATTTCCTTAATTTTAATTTCCCAACCACTTTTTTCGACCTAGCTAGAATCCCTACCTAATTGAACATTATTCAAAGTGATTATCTCTCCCATTTCAGATCATTACTAAGTAGGGGTGTGCACGCCAAAAAATATCATCGTTTATTGTTATCGTCATTTCAGACCAAAAAAATTATTGTCTTCATTCATATCGTAGGTGAACTGTATTGTCTTCACGATAATTATCGTGAAAAAATGATATTTTTGCAGCCCTATTTTTAAAGAAAAAATGCCTATAACTTCTGTATTTTAAAAGTTAGAGGCTTGAAACTTGGTCACAGTGCTTATGGGGTATGCCTAAGTAAGTGTATGAAATTTGAGATCGATCCCTCCAACCCTCAATTTTATATGAATTTTTTAAAGATAATTTCTGTTCTGACAGGTCTGAATGACAGAAGTTATGGGTATATTTACATGGCAGTCCAATAAAACGATAAAATTGCCCGAAAATTATCGTCTCCGATGATTATCATAGGTTTTTCTATCATATCGTCATTGTTAAACACATGCACAATAATGACCTTATTGTATAGTTATCATACATTTTAATGATACGATACACATCCCTATTACTAAGCAACGATTATACAGGCCTTTGACAGTAACAAACCAGGCCTCAGGCTTACTTGGATACTTTATTACCTCACAGAGGCCACACAAAGTAAACATTACACAACACAGTTATATGCACTACATTTCTTCATTCTCCTGTTTTCAGCCTTTTTACATATACTAACAATTTTAAATTGGCTGTAATTATAAAAGTTAAGTCAGTTCATGGAGAATGCAATGATAGCAAAAATGGCCCATTCTTGTTCAAAGACAGTATTCCTCTGTTTAACAAATGAAGAACCGTAATTTTCACTGTGAATTTCCCAGAGCCTATGGCTGGCCACTTTTGGATACTGAACCAGCCAGATGGATGCTTGGTCTCATCCTGAAGGTAATTCTGATACTCTTTGTTCTACCTAATATGTTTTGGATCAGTGTGTAGGTACATTTCCTCTGTGGATCAGGACAAAATATATAAAATGGTAAATATGTAAGTTTAATGAAGAATGCTCTTCATACTAATATATTCTGACAAAATTTCTATTAGGATAAATGGCTATTCCCATGTTAAAGATGAGGAACTATAGCTGAGAAATAATTACTTGACCAAAGATACCAGTGTTTTCAATAGGAGTTTTTCGTGTATAGTTGTTTGGATTCCTAATCATATTTAGGGTGTTATGTATAGCCAACATAATCAGAAGTAATCTATCTAGGCCAGGGACTATGTCCAGCGGTACAGATGCTATGCAGGGATTAACATCAGTTAGAGGTGGAGAAACCACAGAGAGTTTTCTCTTGGCCTTATGCTGTCAAACTCTGATCTACCGATAATAATTGGTCTTAATATATTAATGATGAGACAAATTCCTATTTCCATACCATAAGCCCAGGATCCAAGAAGAGATGCACATGGGGAAATGCCCTATGTATAATTGGCCCTTTGTTTACTGGGTTTGGGCACAGTAATGAAGAGAGAACTCCTGCAGCAAAGAGAACATGAAGGGCCAGCTGTACACATTGGATTTCTCCATGTAATATTTCAAATTTTGATTCCGGGCCAATGGTACAAGGTTGTATTTAATTACTAAGCAATATAATTATATATAAAAAAATCTTTCTTGCTTCTATATTTTTATGTCTCTGACACTAAGATTACATTTATAATGTTTAAAGGTCCATTGTTATTTTTTCTGAGCCATGCTATTAAACCAGCAAGAGCTATGCGTTTATGCGGTGTTACCAACACATATGGTAATTACTTACTGATGTCAAAATTAATAGTTTCCAAGGAAATACTTCTGCACCCTTATTATTAGTTCACTAATTGCCTACCTAGTTTAGACTTTGTATGGCACTTCATAATATATTCCACCCTCTTTGCAACACCCTTCAGCATGGCTAAGTGCTTGCAAAGCTGTAAAGAGGTCTTGTTATTTTTAATGAGGTCAAGGGTATGTTATAAAGAACTTTAATGCTGTTTAGCACTGTACAATAGCTTGGAATTATGGAGCTGCATTTAACTAAATGGTCTATGAAGGTGGCCTCTGTTATCAAAATAATTAATAAACATCTGATAATAATGAAAAACAAGTCAACAAGCGAGCCACAAACAATAAACAGGCAAGCAGGTCACCTAAGAGAAATGCAACTGATAATGGCCCTTTGCTTTTGGAGGATTGTTGTTGTTTTTAGCATGTTTCATATGCAGGACAGCTTGGTGCTGCAGGAAAATATAAAACAAAATAGTTAAATTCTTAGAGCAATGCAAAAGATTATATATTATTAAACGTAAATGTCTTTAATATTCTTTTCCAGGTTTGTTCATACTCTCCTGTTATAGATGACTCTTTGAAAATAAGGCACATCATCCATTGCTCTCACAGCACTCGCACTAATGACGTTGCAATAGCACAAACCAACACTACCACAATGTCATTAGCACTCGCTAGGCAAAGGGAGAACAGTGATTTGTTGCTGAATTTCAGTGGTACAGTAAATTGCAACTTTATCCCCTTTGCCTAGCAAGTGCTAATGATGTTGCACTGCCACTGGTTTTACATGAGTGCAGAATCATTAGCACTAGCTAATGCTGTTATAGCATTCAATACTACCCAAGGAAACAAATAGTTCGCATTGGCCCCCTATTTCCCCCTCTGTCTAAAATCTCTTTCTCTGAGCAATGTCATTCTCTCCTGAATTCGACCACTGTCTTTATGCAGATCAGGCCCAAATCTGCTTTATTACATGTAATCCCTTATCTTCTGTCCACTTACATGTCAGCACTATTACCAGCATCCCCTGAGCCATGGTACAAGTCTAGCAGTTCCATTATTAATGCAAGAACAACCATTGCCTATTGCTTCCCTGACTTTTGTCATGTAGCGATACAAGGCTGGAGAGCAAGAAGGGAAGGGCAGGGTGGAGGATGGCTATTGGGCGGTATAGAAATGCAGTAAATAAATAAATAAATAATATTGTGTATCATCCAATGAAACATTTGAATGCACAGGAGCTTGAGTTGTTAGGAGAAACTTTACACTGGCCATTTCCTAAAGAAGTCTAAAGGGAGGGGGTTCCTACTAGCCACTGGCTAAAAGCACTTGTTCCTTTAGCTGTGGTAGATGCCTGTGACAACTCAGGTACAGCTTTAGAATGAGAAAAACAGAATTAAATTGCTGCTGATTTTCATATTAATAGAAGTGTTCAGGCCAGACAGAAAAGGTTAATTTGCTTAGTAGTGATCATGTCTCGGTTGTTAATTTGTGGCCAAATCATATGCTTAAAGGCAAAAGCGATTATACAAATTTTAGACCAATATTGTAATTTAGTGTAATAATAACATTGATTTAAATTCATTTAAATATTTGGATTTAGTTTTTGGAAAAGTTGATAGTTGGCAACGTTTAGAAGTCCCTTAATTACTGTTGCACTTAGTAATGCAATTTAACTTTGCAAATGCCTATTCTGACTTAAAATAAAGGAAAGTGATCATGTGGCCTATATTAATAAGAGGTGCAACATTTACCACACTGCCACCATTTGCCATAGAAACAAGTGACCTGGATAAAGCTCTTAATAATACTATGGATGTCACATTCTTCCTAATGAGTCATGAGGATTCTCTCTTTAGAAATGCCTATGTTCTATCAGTATCTGTTCTTTCTAATTCTTTCTCATGACAATATGCGTAAAACAGAACAGAAAAAGCAGTGATTGGTAATAGATATGCTAAACAATGATGAAGATGATGATGAAGAATTTAGCATTAATCAAATACTTTCAGGAGTTTAATTGGAGGCATTTTGCATAGTTGATCACAGTAATCTTTACAATATCCCTGTAAAATAAGCCAATAGTATTTTTCCATTTTGCAAGGATGTGGGACCATTGGTTTGCTAAAGGCCAACGTAAGAATTCATAACAGATATGAGATTTGAGATAGGGGCGTCCTGTTTTTCTGCTCAAACTCTAAGCCACTATGCTGATTCAAAAGGCATCTGAATAGACAATATATAAATATTTCTGTTATTTTAGAAGCTATGTGACCCATTGCAAAAACCTGTAGCACAAAAACAAACACAATCAATTGTATTTGTTTGAGAATAAAATTATCATCGGCTTATAATTTACCTACTGTTACCATTATTGGCTTCGTAATATGAGATATTGGTCCATACCCTAAATTGTACTTTGCATACTATAAACCTGCTACATCACTGGGATGTAAGCCCAGAGAGTAAGCCCAACTGAAGTTAATGGGACACATTCTGAATAAAAGAACAAAGTTGCACTGTAAATGTATATTTGAAGATAGCTATAGATGAGAATGTACATATATTTGCAAGTGTCTGAATACCTATTAACATGCTAAAGGGACACTTCAAGATGTGTCCATGAGCTGTCAAATATTTGTCTGTAAGCTGCTCTGAGAGTGACTAACAAATTATTTAAATAAAGAAACAAAATTTGTTTCATAAAGGAGATGCCTTAAATTCAAGTTTTGAGAAAGTACCGAATCACAAAAATGCACCAAAAGCCAAGTTGCTTTAGCCATGCCTATTGGGACATAACTGATATTCTTCTGTCAGAGGTAATGTCATGTCTGATGAGTAAAAAGTACTTGCACAGCAGTTTTCACTCTTATTGCCATGGCTGAAGCAAATGACTGGAAAAATTGAATGACAGAGAGCTTATCCTTTCATCAAAATGAGTATTTCCAATCAGTTTTTGTATTTTCTCCAGGTAACTCATGCTTTGTGACAGCAACACTTTGGGGTACACAAAATGAAAGAATGTAAAGAAATATTATATGATGTGAAGGCAAAGTCTTACAAGTATTTCCTAAAATTATGAACAAGAGGTGTGATATGATGCTACAATTCTCTGGGAAAAACTTTGTGTGTGGTTTTTTTAAATAATCTGTACATGTAGCATTCTCATTTTAGAAATAAGACAAAATATTGATGATGGAGTCTTATAGGGAGCAGATACCTGTTTGTCGACAATTGGCTGATTTTCTGTGAGAAATACACACACACACACACACACACACACACACACACACACACACACCAGAGCCATTATTCAGACCATTGTGTTGTGACACAATGTTTTTGTTTAAAAAGCTAATACAGAGTAAGCTTCATGCTATCAGGGACCTGAGCAGACTGTAATTATAGGAAGCAGGTCAGATAAGAGCTGAACATCCAAAGACCCAGGATCTGAGGAGAGCAGAAATGGGTGTGGAATAACTTTGCAGAGATTCAAAGGCAGGAGGAGCTCTATGCTTATGATGGATATGAATGAGATCATTTAAATAAATCTACCATATATTCAACTGCAAGTATCAAATGAAATTTCCCTCAAAATATAATAAAACAAATATATGAGGGATAGAAACATTTGAATCAACCTCCCCACGCATCATGAACATTTCAGATGGAGAGCTAAATCTAACTTTCAGGATTGTTCCCACCTTCGTGCCCAGGAAAAGTGTACATTCATATTTATTCTGTCACTATTACAATAGATGCATTAAAATATTTTAAAACTTGCTCTTTTTTAGAATAAGACCTGTTAAATTAATAAGGTAGTAACAAATTATGATGATATTAGGAGTGCTGTTTTGCTCCCATTGAAGTAAATAGAATCCTGCCATGATGTCAGGTTTTTCATTCTGCTTTACATAGAATCTGTAACCATAAAGCAAGCCTGTCAGACAATTTTAAACAGAGAGGAAATAGCAGGCCATTTGTAGGTAGTTCTTCTAAGTAATAATGTCTGGCTCTGCATCCAAGATATTGTTTGAGCAACATTTTCCATGTGGAGTCTTTATTACATGAAGTCACAGTTAGTTGATCAGTCGTGATGTGTAACTTGGCATTCTAACATAAAATCATGTTTTACAAAATGTTACTGAGTTCAGTCGCCAAGAATTTTGAGCAACACACATTGTTTCACCACAAATGCTTCCTGATCTGATTTATTTATGCCTTGTATTTCTCTCTGGCTCAAAGAGAAACTATTGCACGAGCAGAAAAGGCAAGATATAATGGCCGGGATCCAAAATGCTACGGTAAGTGTGCCCAAGGGCTTGCACACGCTCAATAGAATTTCTGAATTTCCTCCCTTTTAAACAGCTGGCCTCATCTCATATTACAAACAATTTTTTAAACTCCCCCTCCTGCTATTCAGTAAGTGTGGTAGTTATTTATTTATTATTTTTTAAAACTTCATCTGCGACTCGCATAACTAATTTGGGATTATTTAGATCTTGGTCAATCTCACACATGGATGCATATGGTAAAAACAGCCATACCACTGTGGCTAGGAAGTATGGCTTCCTCTATCTCTATGTAATTAAGAGAGTGTGGTCATAGCTACGATTAGGAGTTTATCTAACAATACTGTTATGAGATTTGGGTTGGACTGACCTTTTGGGGCACCTTCCAACCCTGTGATTCTGTAGTTGTAAAAAGAAGCTGCTAAGGTGGTCAAAATCTATTTGCTCACTATCTATTTATAAGTAAATTAAGGTAAGGTCTAGTTCTTAGACTATCTTCCTTTGAATGATAAGGAAATGGCCAAAGATTGTTCTGGAAGGAGAGAGCCATTTTGGAGAAGGGGAGCAGGTCTTTCTTGCTACAACTTCTCCCCTCCTTTGGCTGGAGATTATGTCATCAAGCTGTGTGTAGGCATGTGTGTGAAAGGTTTGACTGGCAGTTTGGAGAGAGGCAGACTGAGAAGAGACAGCACTAAGTTGGCTTTGGAAGCATTTTAGGATATTGGTTGCCCCCTAAAAATGCTGTTGTAAGAGCAGCAAACTTAGGTCTGTTGAGGCGTTTAATGCTGTAAACCCCCCTACTCAGCCTGTATATTTGCAAATTAACAGAAACATTACAAAATGTCATAAGCCTCCTATGACCTCATTCCAAGGGATACCAAACCCGAGTAAGTACTGTACCCCTAAAACTTCTTACTGCTTGGAGAATTGGGTTAAGCAGAACAACACCAATCATTTTATCATCATATTGATGGTGCCTCATCACTGTGGTTTGGCTCTTGACATTTATTTATTTTCAATATTTATATATTGCTCCCCTTTCAAGAATTTCAGAGCAATGGACAAATACAATAAGAATAAAAACACATTAAAAGTAAAATTTTAAAAGAAACATCTTGTAAACAAAATCACAGCTGGTCATTAAGGGAAGGCTTCCTAGAACAACAATGTTTCCAAGAGGCGCTGGAAGGAATACAAAGTTGGCACCTGCCTGATCTCCAGAGGCAGGGAATTCCATAACATGGGGGCCACCACACTGAAGGCTGTTCCGCTGGTGGACTCCAATCACTTGATAGGTCTATGTGGAACCACCAGGAGCATGCCCTCAGATGACCTCAGTGACTGGGCAGATTGATAGGGTAGAAGGTGGTCTCCCAGATATCCTGTTCCCAAGTGGTTTAGGGCTTTGTTCACTAGTACAAGAACCTTAAACCTGGCCTGGTAGCGAATAGGCAGCCAGTGCAGTTCCCTCAGCAAAGAAGTTGCATGTTAGAAATAGGCAGCTTCCAACAACAGCTGAACCGCTGCATTCTCAACTAGTTTTAGCTTCTGAGGCAGCTTTAAGGGCAGCCCCACATAAGAGTGCATTGCAGTAATCCAGCTTGATATTACTAATGCCTTTACCACCATGGCCAAGCTATCCTTGTCCAGGAGAAGCCATAGCTGGCGAACCAAGTGAAGCTGGCAAAAGGCACTCCGAGTCACTGTGGCTACTTGAGCCTCAAGCAACAGAGATGGATCTAAGAGTACCTCCAAACTATGAACCTGATCTTTCAGAGGGAGTGCAATGAGCCTATCTCCTGGACTCGGGAACCACTCACCCACAGGACTTCCATCTTGCCAGGATTCAGTTTCAGTTTATTGGCCCTCATCCAGCCCATTACTGAGTCTAGGCTTCAGTCCAGGACCTGCACAGCCTCACCCGCACTCCTCTTAGGATTGATTGGTGGTCTCTCCTTTTCATGCCCCTTGTCCTTTCCTCTTCCTTGCAAGGTATCCTGAGCATGCTTAATCAAACACACCTTCCTCTGCAACTGGGCAAGGATGACCTGGAGTCTGATGGGTCTCTTTACTGTGCTTTGACGGGCTAGTTATTTATGGACTATAACTGATAGCAGCAACAAGGAAGTTCAGCACCCTTCCTCCACTCATATGTATATGTCATGTATCCATCAGGCAGATCAGGCCGATGTCCAACTGCTGCTGTAAACATGTGCCTGTTTTTGCCTTCCCTCTTTGCTTGTAATTAACATCTTATGGATTTTTCAAGGAATGCATAGTAATCCCATATCATTGTCCAGTTCCCTTACAATAGCTATATCATATGTATATATATATGTATGTATATACACATACATACACACACACATACACACACACACACTGAACATTAAATGCAAGGACACATTTAATGGGACATCCAGTTCACTCTTAAGTACTCCTGCCCATGCCATAATTCCCAGCTACACCTTTTAATCACTCTGCCCACAGAAATTGAAACTAAAGTTCCATCTACTGTTTTATTTTGCCTCCCAAACAATAGAGTGAAATCTTTCCTCATTTTCCTTTTTAGACACTAACAGTTTACAAAAGTTGGATAAAACATGCCAGAGAGTTTGGAGAATATCAACATTGAAAGTATGTAGCTTCTCCCCTCCCCCTGCACCTCACCAATACAAGCCAACAATATAAAATATGGCTAGTCAGAGCAACTCCAGGTCCTGTGATGTGAAGTTAAAGGACTTGGGTATGTTTCATCTAGGGAAGAGATGATTTAAGAGGTGCTATGATAGACATCTTCAAATATTTGTAGGGCTGTCACATAGATGATGGAGCAATTTCCCCTCTGTTGTTTCAGAGCATAGGAACAGAACCAACTGGTTCTAATTACAAAAAGCAGTTTTCAACTAAACACTGGGAAGAACTTCCTGACAGTACAGATCAACAAATCTGTCAATCTCAGGTTTGCTCATTTTTCCAGTGCTAGGTCTGTTCTATCCTTTTCTGCATCGGTTTGCAAAATGTTATTCCTCCAAGTCTGCACAAAAATCAGTATGCATTTTTGTGAGCGTTTCTCCTCATATAAACATTTTTGTATGAATTTTTGCCTAATATCTGCATTTTGGCAAACATTTTGGCAAGCATTTTGTATGTTATTTTTACTAATAGATACAGTTTTGGGTGCTCTTTCCTCTAACATACACATTTTGTATGCATTTTTAATTAGATAATTGGATTGCAGGACTGTGAATACCTAAGGATAACTTCCTTTTAAGTTCAAGAACAGAACTGGTAGGTAGGTTTGCACTAAAATGTGAACTGAACAGATTTCTCTCCCATCCCTCTCTGAAGGTATGTGCAGCCTTGGAAGGTGGTGATCCCTTCTTTGTTAGATGTTTTTAAGAAAAGGCTTGATAGCTATGTGTCAGGCATGCTTAGCAGTGGATGTTTGTGTTAGCCAGGGTTGGACTAAATGACCTTTGAGCTCTCTCACTTTATAATTCTCTGTATCTATATTGATATGGTGACAACCCAGGACTGTGATATATATAACTGTGTGTAGGCTTTCAACATTTGTATTTTTTATTAAATGCACAATGGTTATTATTATTATTATTATTATTATTATTTTGTATCTAGTTTTAGTCCATACTCAAAGGTTTTCCATGTCAAACAAGAATGGGAGAAAGTGTTCCAAAAGGACTGATATATGATTACCATTAATAAAAGCAGCACATGTTTCAAGAAGTGTATTATTGCATTATAAAAATACATAAATTTTCCATTTCATATAGTTTTCATTAAGTTCTGCTTCCTTGAGAGCCATTAATGGACATGTTTGTACATTTTGGAAAGAGCCAAATAAATCACTACAAACAAAAAAAAGTAGACGTCTTTGTCATAGCAAAACTGAAGTATTGGCTGATCTATAGCTTGGCAATCCAATTTAGCATGGACACTTTAGCACAAAGCACCACATTCCCTATTGCAGATTGATGGAAAGGCATTATCAATAGTAAAACTAACTGTATTTTTGTTTTATCTAACACTTAAATGTCTAACATCAATGCTGTAGGCAGAAAGATGACTTAGAGATTCCACTTCAATCTGGTGTATTCCAACAACAGAATTTAAAGCAGCACAGTAAAAATGAATAGATTCCCATTCTTCTGTGAAGACCAAATGGATGATCACTATGCACAAAAGTTAAAGATTAAGTGTGCAGTACACACTTTTAAAAATGCTAAACATAAGCATATAACTACCCCATTAAAAAGGGAGCATCTTCGAAATACCTTAAAGTAAACAATTCTTCAAATGATAGGTAAACAAAACTATCCTCAGAAAGGTGGGAGAAAACCAAAGGATAAAAAAGAAAAAGAGGGAGAATTAAGTTGCCACATATAATATATGTGAGACATATGGGCAGAGTAGAAGGGTAGACAGCAATCTGGAGTTGATTATGACTCAATGGAACAAGGTAGTTACAATTAGTGCTGAGCCAAAATGCCCCCTCCTAACCTTTTCATTTTATTTGCAGGATGACAAATTGGGGGAAGCATAGTGGTAATTTTGCAGGGATGTAAAGAAGGGCAAAGTGTTTGTCCCACTTAGCATCAGTGCTACTCATTTTCCAGCTTGGGCACCATTTCTTCAATGCATCCTGGTTCACACTTCACTGGACTGAAGGCAGTCAAGTGATTGAATGAAGGCCGGAGGAGGAAGTAATACTTCCTGTCATCATTCTAGTGTCTTCTGTGTAGAAGGGAACTAGGAAGAATTGAAGAAATGGTGCCCAGCAGCAGGAAACACACTCACCATTGTCATCAAGGCCTTATGGATAAGTGGCAACTATAGAAATAGTGAGGAGGCATGGTTTTGTGAAACCTTTTATTCCTCAAAGCCACCTCTCCCAAAGAATTTTTGCCAAGCTCTAGTTACAATTGCTTAAGAGCGAGAATGAGTGACTTCTAGTCCCTCCTTTGTCTTTCCATTGTCACATGCACCAGATGCATAGACAGTGTATATATCTTCCAAAACGCATGATGCCCCTTAAGTGAAAGTATGATTCCTTCACACTTCTTGTTTTACCCTATCTTGCAAAGTCATAAATGGTCCTCAGGAAATGTTAATACTCTCCATGTGTAGGAGAAATATGTTGCAGAGATTGAATAACAGACATGTATTTATAATGACAAGGGGAATTGGGAGCATAGGCAGCTGTCTTAGGTAAACTGGACAAGGAATATAAAGCTAGGAATAATGGGTGGAAGCTTGAAATGTAATCGTACTTGGGTGGAACAGAAATATTTATCGATGTCATGTGTTAGGAGAGGAAATATGATAGTTCACATATTCACCGTAGGTGGCACTGTTAGCCTTAGACAGACTTTGACAATCAGCCTGCTCTCTGCTCCGTATTGTTCTATATGTTTGGAATATGCTGGCTTGGCTGGATGGAAAGTGTGTGTATGTGAAAGCAGTGAAATGGTCGAATACAGACCAGAAAAACATGAAGCAGTTTCTGAGAAGCAAGAAGAAGCAAACAACTTTGCATAACAGCATGTGTATTCTAGAGATAAGAAGTCTTTGATGTCCCACGATGGAGTACAACTCAGCAGAATTTGCGAGTCGATCCAGAATAGCTGATGCAAGGGCAGAAGTCCAGATGGAAGCCTGAATGGTATGGCCATAGCAGATAAGATTGACCATTGGGACTAATGGAAGGGTGCTGCCTGTAAGAGCGAGTGCCCAGGCAAAGGGCAAAGAAGGGCTGGACTCATGGACAGAACTTATAAAAGATTGGACAGCCCTAAATGAAAGTGGAGAGGCATGATATCGAAGAAGGACTTCTGCATGTATCAGCATGGTGATTTGGCCACCCTTTTGCAGTGTGTGATTGTGTACGTATGGATGAGCTTGCTTTGCTAGGAAACTTTGGACATACTTACATATTGGCTTTTTAAAAAAAACTGGAATGGCTTTTAAATAAATGTTACATGCATGGGGTGCTAACCTAAACTCTTGTGCCAGTTCTCATTATGATCCTAAAAAGGACCTGATATCTTGGAATTAACTTTCTCTAGCTATCCAGGAGTTCCTGGTTACAAAACTACACTATTTGGCATAAACCACCCTAAATGATCACAACATATTTTAGGACTGTTTAAAGGAATGAATGCAGTTGTGTGAGTGCATCAAGTCCAGCAGCACAAACTTCCCTGCAAGCTGAAAGGTAGATAATCTAGGAATACAAACAGACTTGGCAGAGTACAAGACAGAATGACTGTGTGTGAAAAACTGGTAACAGATAAAGCCAGCTTCATTGAATTCTCCTGGATAAGAGGAGGCAGTCTTGCTTACAGTCGAAGCAGCTAAAAACAAGAAACTACAGACTATATATAAAGAGAGGTGATTAGATTACACCTGTGGCACCCTAAACTAACCCCAAGATTTAAAAGTTAACAGCACCATCATAATGATGTGATGAAGGAGCAAGCTCATCCCCTCCTCTCCACAACCCAGATAACATCTTGTGTCAGAAAGGTGCTTCATTAATAGAAAGACGAGAGAATGCCCAATTTGCCTTCCAAAGTGGAAATTGTCATGGATTAAAAGTTCAATACCATGTAACACTTCTTTCAAAAGCAAACTCTTTCCCTAAATAACTGATTGACCTATTAATTCATATTTGCATAATTATTCAATCACTGTCTAAGGATTTATCTGAGTACAAATAAATATTCAATTATAGTTAGGTCTACGTCTCTGATACTGAGATACAAGCATGCACCAGTTTAGTTCCTTCCTAAATCATATATGCTTGTAGACAGAATAACAGATAGGTAGACAGTAAGAAAGATTCTGGATTAAAACAAATTAGAACAACAGACCCCTACCCCAAAATCTTAATGTTTCCTGAACATAACTTGACCATCTGATGTAGTTCACCTTTAGTAGACGTAGGATGCAATACTATGCATATTTAGACAGAAACAAATCCTTAAACTCACAGCATTTCTTCCAGCCAGCCAAGTTGATTAGGACATACTGGGAATTGTAGGACTTTTTTCTGTTTAAACATCCATAGGATTGTACCCTTACTCTAGTACAGAACATAGAATGCTTCCCAACCTTACTATTTTCCCATTATTTTGAAAGTATTTCTTTTAGGCTGAACTGTTGACACTTGGCCAAAACTCAAACTAGGCCTAGTCTATTCAAGGTCCTAAGCCCCCATCATTCCTTGATCACAATTTTCATACAGCATCAGGATGACTATAGTGGATCTATAGAAATCAGTTTGTGAGGCTAAAGGTGTCTCTCTTTGACCTGAAATAAATCCAAAATAGGAGATATTTCTTTGTCCTTCTGAGCCTTCATTTTTTAGAAGATGAAGTTCTATCCTACAGTAAGAACCCAAGATCAGAAAATGAGGCTTAATTGCAAAGATTGGGTGCCCATGAATGGGAGTGGGGGTCTCTGTTTAATGTATTCACCTGAAACATGAGATGTCTTTACTTTTCCATTCATCTCTCATAGTTGCTTTTCTGTCTTTTAGTTTTCAACCTTGTCAAGTAATGATACCATTTATGTTGAAAAGAAATGTAGAAGAGACCTTAAATGACTTATCTGCAACACATATTATGCTGGCTTCTCTAAAGTGCTTTTTACAATGAATCTCCAAAGACCCTGGGGTCACTTGCTGCAATGAACTGGACATAACTAGGATGCATTTTAGAGTATCTTCTCTTTGCAAATGGATTGCCAGTGTGTGATGGTGGTTAGCTCAATTTTGTACAGAATTTTGCATAAACATATTATTTTGACAGCTATAAAGTAGAGTGGAGATTTTCAAACTATTTTGTATTTTATATTTAATTGATATATTCAGGGAAACCTATAACTGAAGAAAATGATCATATAAGGCATCAGATGCATGGAAATGAGAGGCAGGTCACCGATTCTCCCAGGTGGTAAGGCAAAGGGTTAAAAGAGCTTCAGCTATAGGCTATATGGTGGTATAAAAATGCAATAAATAAATAAATAAATAAATAAGTAAAGTGGCCTGACAAAGGACTTGTGATAGATAAAAAGAGGTAAAAGAAATCTTACTTACCTCTGTTACCTGTGATGCGACTGATCCAGCAACAGTGCTTGGAAACAGAGGCACAGCTAGGCACTTAATAGGTTCAGAGCCCATTGGCATCAATGAAAGCCCCCCCCCCCTTAACTTAGCTGCTACATAGGGGATCCACAGTGCACTGGGAGGGCTAGCCCTTCTCTTATAAAGCGTAATACCCTTCAAAATGCCCCACACTCCAGTATGGATTAGGAAAAGCCTGTAATTGTAACCAATGGGTTTTCCCTCTTAAGCTTAATAGTCATGCGGGGGGGGGGGAGTTAACCTTTCCCTTTCCAGGTGCACCAGTGGTCACATAGGGCTCTGGGGAGTCAAGGTAGTGAGTGGTTTAGGAAATTCCTCTTTTGAGTATTGATGCTCATGGTAAACTGTTGTAACAAGCTACTGTCACCTGTGCCTGATCAGTAATCAAGATTGTGTTTTATCTTACTAACATAACCATAAACTTCTTTAATCAAAAGAATAACTGCAGAGAATTTAAAAGCTAATTACCTCGCCTGGTGGAAACATGTTTGATCATGTGGTCATCTTTGAAAAGTTCTATGAAGAAATTATCAAATGTAATCCTGCCCCAGATGCTAGTGTAATTTTTTTTAAGGACACATTGTGAATTCTAAGTATCCCCAGGTAAATCTTGAAAGCTATGTATGAGTAGTGCAGTTCCCAGGCAGCCATGAATTATACATAATCTCTTTTTAAACCAGTTTCATTTTTGTCATGAATATTCATACCAAAGAACTCAATTAGAATTCCCTACACAGTAGGTGACTCAACAGCAAATTCCTATCAGGTATGAAGAATTGCTGAAACAGTTTATTATTACTCACAAATATACATTAGCACACACATAGAACAAACTTCAACCTGTTAAAGTGTAAATGCAAGTTTTGTATACCCTTATATTAAGCACAACTCCTTAGGAATGATTTCACAGAAACCCTGATGGTATTTCAGTGTTAGATGTACTTCTAAGGTTCTTGAGTACACATCTAAAAATAAAAATGTAACCTGTGTTTACAAAAACATGTATTATTCAGGTACAAAAAACATGTATTATTCAGGTGCACCCATCAGAGATTGGCTGCAGCAACCTTATTGAGTTTTTGCTCACTCAATAACTCTGGTTTGCCTTTGTGCAATGTGTGAAATGGTCCTGGGGGTCTGACTAAGGCATTTCCACAAAAGGCTTAAACTGGTTCCTACTTCAATTAGTTTGTAAGGGCAATATAAGACCTCACTGTCCAGATGCTTACTCACATTACAAAATGCCTCTCCTCTGTGAGGTGTGTTGATTGCAAGGCATGTAAATAGATCCGAGGTGAAGGTGGAGATTGGACTAATGACTGTGGATGCCTCCATGAGGGAAAGGGTTATTCAAGGCAAAAGGCTTTAAGGAGGCTGTCATGTCCTACCACCTTCCTGCCAGGACAGCCCCGGTACTTGAGCAGACCTCAGAAGAGAAGAAGAATCCTGTTGCCAGTTCAGTGGCTGCAAGAATCATGGGAAGCTAAAGAATGCAGATAGCCTTTCTGAGTCACCCACTCAAAGAGACTGTGCTATTGAAGGAACCTTAAGCATTTGGACTGATCCCATTCCCCTACTTCCCTACCAGAGCTGCCCCCAGGAACAAAGGCACCAACAGATCCAGACAGAAGCTCAAAGCCAGAGATTCAGTACCCATCTGGCAACACGGCAAATATCCTTGAGCCCTACTCATGAAGAGATAGCATATTCAGCACTGAGGCCCTGCTGACCAGCCAGGAAGGGGTGGAGCATCAGCATTCCCTATACAGCTGCTCAGTTGGAGCCTAGCTCTTGCTAAAGCCACACTTTCCTCACTGTGCTCTCAGATGGTCAGCTTCCCTGCTAGCCTGATCTAGTTCCTGATAAGGTTGGAACCTGACTTTCATAGCAGGGATGGCAGGAACAGGACAGAGGTTCTCTCCCGGGTGAAAGATTTCAGGTTCCTTGTAAATATGGTCTATTGCTTCCTTTTCCCTTCTCAGCTTTTCAATAATACCTCTAAAACCAAGAAAGCAATTCCAGAGGAAGAAGCAGATTGACAGAGTTAGAAGTGGGACATAATTATAGAAAATTACAAGATTAATGTGATGATGACAGATAGATCATTGTCTTCTATAGTTGCTTATGGCCTTTTTATTTGTAGAATGCTTTTCCATATACATTACACTCATAGCAGTTCACAAGAAAACATGGCAGAACAAGAAAAACAAACATATAAATGCATCATTAATGCATTGCTCTCCATAATATTTTCAAATAAAAGAGAATTGAAATTGAAACTGTTTACTATGAAGACATTGTACATAAAATGACTTCAATGTCAAGACATTTAATTTATAACTGACTGCTAACAGGAAGAGGGTGAGACACCAGGGTATTTCACTATAACTCTCTCTGCTATGCTTTGAAAAAAATGTGTGAGGAGTTCATGGAGCTGCATGCCCTAGCCGCACTATCATTTGTGGCAGACGAATACATCTATGCATACAGGCAGCACGAGAACGTGCTCTCCACATCTCTCCTTGTGTGGAGGATTCTTTCTTCATACATCAATACATAGGGAGAGCCCTTTTTTGTGCCATCTGAATGTGTATACAATGGGGAAGCATTTATGCTGTGGGCATTAGTGGCTCAGGGTGGGCCTGATGATCTGCCTCAGGTGGTACCAAGAAGAGAGAAAGATGGAGGCACCATTTGGCCTCCATTTCAGATAGCAAGGTATATTGGTATGGAACTGCATTATTATGCAGAACCTGAAAAAATAGTTAATGGGCACTATGTTTTATGTTGGGTGGGAGATAGGTGTCACCTAACAAGTAATGTTTACTGGTGGAAGGCTGTTTAATTGTTGTGAACCACCTAGAGGGCTTCAGGTATTGGATGGTATAGAAATGAAATAAATATTAATCATAATATGAATACAGAACTTCTTTCCTCTCCAGTCACCTGATGTGCCTGCTCCACTTCCAATACCATTGGACATCCACATGCTTGGGGGCTGGAGTGGGGGGGAGACATGAAATCCAACATGTGGAGCTCCTCAGCAGCACATGGTCAATTCTTGGATTATTTTTTTCTGGGAAATCTACCACACAATTTTGGATTGAATTCTATAGGCCTGTTCAGACAACACACTAAGACATGGTTAGGCTGCTAAACCTTTTGAAGCAAATGGTTGGTGAGTGATTAAACCATGGTTATGTAGCCACCAAGGTTAGGATAATATACAACCTTTAAAACTTTAAAGCAGAACAGAACCAGAAGAAAAACCAACAGGAGGGTAAAGCTGTGAAAACACGATAGAACATTTGAAAACAAATAGCGTATGAGCTATTTAAATGTATTTATATCCCAAATAGATGTTAAATGGTGTCAGAGGCAGGGCAGGTGTGCCAGGTGAGTGGAGAAGGATGGCATTCTCTTTCTCTCAGTCCTGCTTCCCATCATACATAAAGGAGCAAGCAGACAAACTAACATCTGCTGAACTGAGCCTAATTTTGTCTTTACTGTTTCAGAACTGTAAACTAAGCTATGCCTTTTATTCCAGGTATTTGGAATTCTCTGGCCATCGGTAACATGGATTACAACCTCTTTCTATTCCTAAGAGTTGCTCTGTGAAAGGTGGAAGCATTCCATCCTCTTCACTACTTTGCTTGTGCAAACAGAATGATGGCTAAAATATATAAAGAATTAAATCATCTGTGATTATTGATTTTGTGAATAGTCTGCATTATAATCTCAGTATGCAGCAAGTGCAGTCTGCTAGTAGAGTTTTCAAAAGTTAGCCATAAAGATTTTGCATTTCAGGAAGAGAGAAGATCTTGACTGTCCAAGAACAATGAAATAGTCAAGAAAACACCAAGAAGAGTTTTAGGCTTCTGGGATTCCATAGTAAAATGTTCTCATCAAAAACATTTCTATGGGAGGTGATTGGTGCCCTTGTTCACTATGAAAATATTAATTTGTAAACAAATATTTATGTCGGATAGTATGGGTTAGTGGCCAATAGGTGCTTTTATCAGTTGATTTAATGATATACTTTTATTTGTCTGGTCGGTAGAAAACAAGCTTGGTAAAACTGTGACAAGCCACAGTGCTGATTCTGTAATTTATTGATGGACCACTAGAAAATGGAAATAATTTGCAGGAATTTGTTGTGTGCAAGGGCAGTTGTACATTACAGCTGCAGACCCACAGCATTCTGTCAGTGAGTTTTATATCACTGGATCCTTTTTGAAATAAATTAATGGTTAGGGAAATCCCAGGCACAGTGCAAAGCAACAGACAAGCACCTGCAACTCTTGCATAATTTCCTTTTTGAAAATGCTTACTCAGGCAAGAAAATTGAATCTTTAAGTACAGCCTAGCAAAATGAGAGAGGTACACACAGTCATCACTCTCTTCCATTGAAATGAATCGGACTTTTCAGTGCTTCACTGTTGCACTCAAATTCTGGATGGCAGAGAAATGTTCTGAGTGTCTTGAGGATATTTGGAACTTTAAAACAGAATTTATTAGCCATTTTCTGAAACAGATGCAAACATCCCTGCAACTTAGCTTGAAGACCAAATTTCTTCAGTGAAATATTACAATATTTCCAGATGTCTGCAGACTGCATCCATTCAAACCAGCCATGCCAATAGAGAGAGAGAAGAGATGACACACTCACCCAAGCTTGTATGTGCAGTATCATCCATACCCTGCTCAGGCTCAAGCCATATGTTGTGACCATATGCAGAGTCCTCTCAGTCTTTCTATTCATATCTTAAAAACAAATGTGTGCAGGTGGTGACTGCTGCTCTTCACCCCATGTGAATTCACTGAACATGTGAAAGGAGCTTTAGTTTAGCTCTTATGTAGGCTCAAACTACAACTTATAAATAGTTCTGTGATTTTTCCTTTTTTAACCCAAAGAGTCACGAAAGAGGAGGAATACATGGAAGAGGAGGGATACATTTGGTTTGCATTTTAATACAGTCAACCAACTTCTCAAATTAATACATGATCAAGAATGCACTTCTCCAGATTTTGCGATGCAGTTCTCTGATAAAAAATATGCACAGAAGTATGCACACATTAGGAGAAATGTGTACAAAACAGGTCTATGAATTTTCATCCAGAATTTTACCCCCCAAATTTGCAATCTGATGTAGAAATGGGAGGGAATGAAAGTATGCTTCAAAATGTTTGAAAGCTGTGGAAAACAAAACCGACTCATCCATCCCTACTCACACTGCTACTCTCCCATAGAAAAAATAGCGCTCCTTTTATAGGAGAAAAGTTCCATTCGGGGGGGTGTATGTTAGTATATATATATAGTATATATACTATATATATATATATATATATATATATATGTTAGTATATATATATATACTAACTTTTTGAGTTAGATGTGTGTTTACCCAAATAAAAGCAAAGACCTAGGGATGATTCATCCTGAGGAAGGAAGAATGGCAATTTCCCAAGGGACAAAAACATTTAAGAGCAAATGTCTTGAGGAAGTGAGGAACCAAAAATAGTTGTGGCTTGCAGTATACCATTTGACGCAAATAGTACCAACCATAAGAAAAATGGCTTTTCGTTGGTCAAGAGCAATGGAAAATTCAGCATATATCATATTTCTTCTGTTATTGCCCAAACTTGCACTAATTTCCTGAAATGTATAGGTGCCGGACCAGCTGAAGAAAAAAAAACCACGTTTCTTTTTCTAGAGAGCAGAGGTAGTCTAGCTGCTGCTGGTACTACAGCTGAGAGTATGCCATTTTAGTTTCTTTTCTTTTTAAATGTTCTGCCCAGCTCATACCCCAAAGGATATGCACCAGATGATATGTTTACTAATTGAACGAAGTTATTGCCCCTGGCTTGGGGTTAACTTTAGCTCATCATCATCATCATCATTTTATTATGCAGTCACAGACCCACTAGGAACAATAGCAGTCATTAAAAACACAATCATTAATTCATTATACAACAGGCTAAAAAGATTGTTAAAAGATACACATATTTTAAATATATAAGCATAGTTAAAACACCTGATACAAGAAATTAAAAACAACAACATAGAATAGAAGTTACAATTAGGGTGAGGAAATCGTTTTACGAGACCTTTGTACGGAGAAGAGGAACTTAGCCACTGACTCTGTTGTTAACTTGTTTGTACCTGCCAGAAAGTATTCCAAATACTGTTTGGATGCCCTTCCAGGGCATTTTCTCATAAAAGGGCCAAGAAATCTATTTTGCTCTTCCCTGTGGAGGCTACATTAAAAAAAACCCATGCATTAACTATTCAACTTTTTCATCACCACAGGGGCACAAGCGATCCTCATATGGGATGCCCTGATAGCGCCCTTCCAGTATTGCAGAAGGAAGGCAGTTAAATCTAGCCCTAGAAAAAAACTGACAGTACTTGGGGATGGTCAATTAGTCCAGATATCTGGCATATCTAGGAAATTCAAATATTAGACCAGATTGTATTGGAGAGCAGGATCTACGTGCATTTGTCATAGCATATTGAAAAGCAATGTCCTTAATCCGTTGTTCTACAATAGATTTTGCCACAAGATAATCTTGTGTATGGAGAAAATCCATAGATAGACCGAATAAACACAGTTTGGCAGTAAAACCTTTGAACCATGAACTGATAAAAACATCCCTTTGCAAAAGATAAAGATAGCCTTGGGATGGATCGACATATACAACCTTTAGCCAATATCGAAAGGCAAGGGACCAAGTCCTGCTTTCTATAGATGCAAAGCCAGCCTCCAGGCATAGTCCAGCAGATGGCACACACCTTGGCATTCCAAAAAGTGAGTGCAAGAAGTTTGAAAGAACACTCTCAACAGTTGAATTAAATCCCTGGATCCATATTGGAATAGCGTACAACCAGAATTTTAGCTTTAAATACTTGTAAGGCTGCAGGAATAAATTGTCCCCCTTTAGTATAAAAGAATCGAAGTACTGGCTTACTAATATTCTGAGCAGCCTGGACTGCAAACTGCCTTTGGGTAGCCCAGGAGAGTGTAGAAGAAAACACAATACCCAGGTATCTGATCTTCTTGACTTGCTCTATGTACTGTCCCTTTATTAACCAATTATTTACTGCTCTGCGCCTAGAAAATAACATGATTTTGGTTTTACTGAAATTGATTGACAGTAGATTGTCCTTACAGTAAGTCATAAAAACTCGAAGTAAGCATTTAAGGCCTATTTTGGACATTGACATTAGAACGGCGTCATCTGCATACAACAATAAAGGGACCTTGGTCCCTGCCAGTTTTGGTTTATGAAAGTCAGATGCTAAACAGTTCCCCATCAAATCATTTAGATAGAGGTTGAACAAAGGGGGGGGGGGAGGCTAATATACAGCCCTGGTGAACTTTAGCTCAAAGTAGCCTTCTGGCATGTTTTGTCCCTGTTAGAGAAAACTTGGTGGTGGTGTTGAAATGCATTAAGAAAGGCTTCCTTTTTTTGTGCTGTGCAATATCACTCATTCTCTCTCCCTTTTCTATGTCCTGTTAGAATGTCCTTCAATCCCAGATGATCTTCTAGTCCTGGGCTCCGTGTTTGGCTTAGCCTAAAAAAGCAACTATCGAACTGTGCTATCAGGCATACAGAGATCTACAGGGTGCCAGGTCTGATTTGATGTTGATGTTGTTGTATCAGGTCTGGAACCATAGTTGATGATATAATTATGTTCATCCTAGAGTTTCCTTCTGCATTTTATATGTTACATTTACTGGTACACATTCCTGACCCATTTTATGTCCCTGGTAAAAATGTATGATGGGGAGCAGCCTAAAGAGGAAAAAGGACTGAATCTACATCTATATTCCACATGACATTTTCCATTCACGTTAATGGACAGGTTTCCTCCTATACCTTTGTAGAAAAAAAGGCCATGTCTCAATCTAACTCTGGTTTCAATGGGACTTACGGCTGAACTACCTGGTACAGTACTCATGGACATGACCATCCCAATGATGAGTTTTCCACTTCAAAGGTTCAGAGTAAAAATTTGTGCACATTACAACTAAGAGTGGAAACCCCATTGCAACTATCCTGTGGCAACCTTTACATACAGCACATATCTTCATCATCACTATAACCTTGTTCAGGCAGGAAAGCGGGTATGCTGAACTTGTGGAAGTGGGGAGGATGATGGGGGGGGGGGGGTAGGCTGTATCTCTATGGACTCAGCCAAAGGTCTATATATATGTGCAAGTTATACACAATTTGACTGAATGAGCAGACGGCAGGGCCAGGGTCTGCCACCACTATCCCACTCCTCACTCCATGTGGTTAGTGTACTCTGTTCATTGTCTTAAAAAGCTGAACTTTCACTGCGATCTCAGTGTACCCAATATGCTTTGCACCTAAATAGCTTTTCACTGGTGTTTTTTTGTTTGTTTTTTGCTTGTATAGAATGGCGGAAGTACTGATCTCCATGGAGAAGAAAATAAGCATCAGTGTGTTATATTATGTAATATGAAAGGCACTATCCATGTACCATACTTACATATTATCATACATTAACATTAATTTGGCAAGGTAATACTAGCTTGTTTCCTTTATTAAAAATGGAAGAAGGATATTTTTGCCTCCGTTATGCATCTGGGTTTGTCTTGAGCTACCACTGGAACATGAAAATGCAAGGTGATGGTGCGGGTGGGGAGAAAGAGAGATGTTAGCTAAAAAAAACCTTTTTCTTGTTGAGGATCTTCTACAACAACCCAGTTTACTCAGCTAATGCGTCAAGTACATCATCTGCGACATTGTTTGAAAGTGCAAGAACTATTGTCCTAGTGGCAGTAAAAAAAAATCTATGCATTTTTATATTCACCCTGAATCATCTGTGGGTAAGTGGCTAAAAGCAGGGTTCTTTATGTGAAGGAAAAGAATTGGATTTGGGCTTGAAAGTTTTGTGGCAAGTGCTAGTCTAATGGAATTTGAAGTGGAGGAGATATTGATCCCTCATAAAAGACAGTCTTAATCTTTCAGCTTCTGCAAAGTTGAAAAAAAAATCCTAGTCTTTACCAAGAGCCACTAAATTATATTTTTGAAGATTTGCCACAACCCCTGGTTTTTCCTAACTTCTCTGTACAAGGGAGCCATGGTTAGTTTTAACTAAAACTAAATAGTTTTAACTACCTGTCAATGGTTTTAACCACCTGTTATTAGTTTTAACTACTGGTGGTTCAAAACAAACCATGATCAAACCATGACTTGATATTAGGGATGTGCACTGACCCCCCGGATCGGATCGGATAGCGGATCGGAATCGGACCTGGGGGGTCGGATCGGATCGGATCGGATCGGAGGCTGGTCGGATCGGATCGGACCAGATGTCCGATCCGGATCGGACGCCATTTTGAATGCTTTTTCCCATAGCCAAGTATTGTTTTACAAAAACGCCTATAACTTTTTCATTTTTAAAGATAGAAGGATGAAACTTGGGGACATTGTAGACTGGTTAGGGATAGTTATCTGTGAGAAATTTCAGAAAGATTGGTGCATGCGTTTTGTGGCAATTAATTTTTTAATAAATACCCAGGAATGCTTATAACTTTGTCATTTTTAAAGTTACAAACATGAAACTTTGCCACATTGTAGGAGGTACCTTGGGACCTATGTGTGTGAAATTTCAGAAACATAGGTGCTTGCCTTGTGTGGCAATTAATTTTAGAAAAATAGGTAGTAGTGGGGTAAATACAGTTACGCCTCCCATTTTTTTATTTTTTAAGATACAAACAGGAAACTTGGGCACATTACAGGTACCACTTGCCTTGATATGTGAGTGAAATTTCAGAAACATTGGAGCTTTCCTTGTGTGGCAATTAATTTTTGAAACAATGAGGAAAGAAACACCTATAACTTTGTCATTTTTAAAGTTACACACATGAAACTTTGCCACATTGTAGGTGGTACCTTGGGACCCATGTGTATGAAATTTCGGAAACGTAGGTGCTTGCCTTGTGTGGCAATTAATTTTTTAATAAATACCCAGGAATGCCTATAACTTTGTCATTTGTAAAGTTACACACATGAAACTTTTCCACATTGTAGGTGGTACCTTGGGACCTATGTGTGTGAAATTTCAAAAACGTAGGTGCTTGCCTTGTATGGCAATTAATTTTAGAAAAATGGGTAGTAGTGGGGTAAATACAGTTACGCCTCCCATTTTTTTATTTTTTAAGATACAAACAGGAAACATGGGCACATTACAGGGAACACTTCACTTGATAGGTGTGTAAAATTTCAGACAGCTGGGTCCAGGCATGTGGTGGCAATTAATTTTTGAAACAATGAGGAAAGAAACGCCTATAACTTTTTTATTTTAAAAGTTAGAAGTCTGAACATTGCTCACTTTGTAGATGGGTTAGGGGTAGATATGTGTCAGAAATTTCAGAATGATAGGTCCAGGCATTTGATGGCTATGGAATTTTTAAATTACATGTTTCAAAAAAATTTCTACAGAGGCCAGGTCTTCCTTTCCTCCCCCTCCCGCTTCCCGCGAAGAAAAGGAAACACTGTCTCGTCTCGATCCCTTTGATCCTTGCTAGTATCCATTACAGGGCTCGTGTCTGCTTGAGTAAAAAAGTGAAAGTAGGAAAGCAGACACGAGCCCTGTAATGGATACTAGCAAGGATCAAAGGGATCGAGACGAGACAGTGTTTCCTTTTCTTCGCGGGAAGCGGGAGGGGGAGGAAAGGAAGACCTGGCCTCTGTGGAACATTTTTTGAAACATTTAATCTAAAAATTCCATAGCCATCAAATGCCTGGACCTATCATTCTGAAATTTCTGACACATATCTACCCCTAACCCATCTACAAAGTGAGCAATGTTCAGACTTCTAACTTTTAAAATAAAAAAGTTATAGGCGTTTCTTTCCTCATTGTTTCAAAAATTAATTGCCACCACATGCCTGGACCCAGCTTTCGGAAATTTTACACACCTATCAAGTGAAGTGTTCCCTGTAATGTGCCCATGTTTCCTGTTTGTATCTTAAAAAATAAAAAAATGGGAGGCGTAACTGTATTTACCCCACTACTACCCATTTTTCTAAAATTAATTGCCATACAAGGCAAGCACCTACGTTTTTGAAATTTAGCACACATAGGTCCCAAGGTACCTCCTACAATGTGGCAAAGTTTCATGTGTGTAACTTTAAAAATGACAAAGTTATAGGCATTCCTGGGTATTTATTAAAAAATTAATTGCCACAAAACGCATGCACCAATCTTTCTGAAATTTCTCACAGATAACTATCCCTAACCAGTCTACAATGTACCCAAGTTTCCTGTTTGTATCTTCAAAAATAAAAATGTGGGAGGCATAACTGTATTTCTCAGTGGGAAAGTGCAATGCAATGATTCCCTATGGGAAAGTGCAATGCAATGATTCCCTATGGGAAAGTACTGTCCAATGAATCCTTATGGGCAAGTGCTGTCCAATGAATCCCTCATTGTTTCAAAAATTAATTGCCACACCAGGCAAGCACCTATGTTTCTGAAATTTTACACACATAGGTCCCAAGGTACCACCTACAATGTGGCAAAGTTTCATGTGTGTAACTTTAAAAATGACAAAGTTATAGGTGTTTCTTTCCTCATTGTTTCAAAAATTAATTGCCACACAAGGAAAGCTCCAATGTTTCTGAAATTTCACTCACATATCAAGGCAAGTGGTACCTGTAATGTGCCCAAGTTTCCTGTTTGTATCTTAAAAAATAAAAAAATGGGAGGCGTAACTGTATTTACCCCACTACTACCTATTTTTCTAAAATTAATTGCCACACAAGGCAAGCACCTATGTTTCTGAAATTTCACACACATAGGTCCCAAGGTACCTCCTACAATGTGGCAAAGTTTCATGTTTGTAACTTTAAAAATGACAAAGTTATAAGCATTCCTGGGTATTTATTAAAAAATTAATTGCCACAAAACGCATGCACCAATCTTTCTGAAATTTCTCACAGATAACTATCCCTAACCAGTCTACAATGTCCCCAAGTTTCATCCTTCTATCTTTAAAAATGAAAAAGTTATAGGCGTTTTTGTAAAACAATACTTGGCTATGGGAAAAAGCATTCAAAATGGCGTCCGATCCGGATCGGACCTCATCGGATCGGATCGGATCGGATCGGAGGTTGGTCGGATCGGATCGGATCGGATCGGATTTTCCCGATTTTGGGTCGGATCGGATTCGGATCGTGGATCGGATCCGATCCGATGCACACCCCTACTTGATATGCTGGTTTGTTAACTAACCATAGTTAGGAAAACCACAGTTCTGATGTCATGAGGAACTATATGTTACTGAGAAGGTCAGCCATGCTGTTTTTCATTCATTATTTTTTGAAAACATTATCCCAGCACCTTGTTCTTTGTATTGTTTTGGAAGCCTGCTGAAGTAAGAATGTTGAAGTCAGCCAGGAGCAAAATAATGGTAATGTGCAAGCTCCTAGCACCCAAGAAATTTGAAGGACATGACCTATGTGCCATTTGCTGTAAGTGACTTAAATAAGAGTTGCCATCAGGTATGTATGCAAAGAATGGAAAATCCAGATATATAAAGATGCCTAACTATCAGGTAACCACCATCACATAACCACCTGCATAGTAATTTGAATTAGTCGATTAAAAACCTTTGCAGGAAATAACGTCCAATTCTGAACCATCCTTACCTCTAGATAAATCATTAGGTTAAGCATCACCAGATTTTCCCTCATGGTGTATTTTATTTGCGGGACCGCCACCTGTTTGTCCCTTAGAAGCATGCCTTTTGTAATGCCTATATGACCAGCCTCAAACATAGTCATGGAGCTCATAGTCTCAGGAAAGCTTCTATTCACTCCAGGAACCTGTGAAGGAAAGAACCCACTTTCCTACCAGGTAGGCTGGGAACTCATTAGCCAAGTTCCCCCCCAAGCCCACCTCCCTAGTTTAATGCCAAATAGCCCCAAGCCAGCCTTTAGAAATAAGCACACAAGTTAAGAGCTGAAGCAATTTATTAAAATCATAATATCTATTCCACATATTGCTCCAGCCCTTCAATAAGTCCTTTAAAATACAAGCAAGGAAAGAAGGGGGGCAGAGGGAGATGGGGGGTAGGATGAGGTTTGAAGTAAAGTTTAGCAGCAATAAACCAATTAACCCACTACAAATCACACCCAAAGGGTGACAAGTCTTTCCCTGGAATGTGCCAGACCTGAAAGCAATAAATCTATCTATTCTCCAGCATTACCTTGCTGGGTAGGGATCCCTCCAGCCACACACTGATCCAGGAGAAATTGGCCTTCACCCAGTTGCTATTCCTTTTATCCCTTTTCGGGTTAGCTGGTACTGTGACTAATAGGCTGACCATATGAAAAGGAGGACAGGGCTCCTGTATCTTTAACAGTTTCATAGAAAATGGAATTTCAGCAGGTGTCATTTGTATATATGCAGAACCTGGTGAAATTTCCTCATTATCACAAAATTAAAGCTGCAGAAGCCCTGCCCTCTTTTGTACATGGCCAAGAGGACAGGGCTCCTGCAGCTTTAACTGTTGTGATGAAGAGGGAATTTCACCAGGTTCTGTAGGCATACGAACAACACCTGCTGAAGTCCCGCTCACGTCACCAGCCCCCTCCCTGCGGACGGCCGTTTCCCACAGCTGAAGCTCTTGCAGCCCACTTCCAATTAACGCTGACCTTGAAGCTGGGTTCTGCCTGGCCTCCCAAGATAAGAGGGCCAGGTGTGGGTGTTGGGAACCAGCAGCTTTAAGTCTTGTAACATTTCTCCTTGGAATTCTCCCCCTCCCAACTCCAGGGCCCCAGTCCTGCAAGGTAGGCCAACCCTGCCCATCCCAGCTAGACTGTAGCCATCCTGGCCCCTTTTTTCACAGAACCAAGTGATTCTTTCATTTGTTTGATCTCAACCTTAGAATACCCAAAGTAATTATCTCCTTTGTGTTCCGTGCATCATCCTTGTACCCTATAATTGTACTTGAGTCTGGCTTTTCAGTGTGATCATAGTACATATCTAACATACATATGATCTTGTGATTCGCTCATGATTCACCTGGCACACTGTTCATTCCTCATGATCTACTCCTAGCTCTATCCAATAGAGGGGCGTTTGCTGCCCTTGTGAACCCAGGCAGAGTATTGCCCCTATGCTACTTCAATACTGCTACTGCATTTCCCCCCATTTTCTACTCCACTTCACACTAGGAAAGCCTGATTCATATGTTTAAAGCCATTGCTCTAATTCAACATCCTGCTCTAATTTAACAGCACCATCCATTGATGAAAGATAATCCTCACAGCAAATTACTGTTTTTTTTATTTGTTTGTACTCTTGGGGCATTCATGTTGAATCAGATATTTATCATATGCAAAGTCAGTGTGAGATTTTGCATATGTGGTCTACTGTTATAACACAATATTCAGTTCAAGTATGGAATTATCCTACAATGATCTTTTAAAAACTGCCACCTCAAAAATTTCAATAGTATTTCTATCTCAATATTTCCCCCACAGGTTATCTATAAAGCATATTTCATGGCAAGTAGCATATAATAGCATCATGTAGACTAAATTCTTCCAGGTGAATTGCTGGAAATGTAGAGCTTGGATAACGAAAAGAGGGCCAACAAAGCCATGTTGAAGAGTTTGCACAATAATGCTGATCAAACCTGCTTGATCCCTTTTATCCAATGGAGTCCCTGATATTAATATTTGCAGTTAATATATTAAGGGTGGCTGGAGAATGCTGGAAGTTGCAGGACTTCTTTTTCTGTCTAAACATTGCATAGGATTGTACCCCAAGAGAGCAATCCTATGGCCCATTGACAGCGTCTGGGGTCCCATAGGAAGTTGTGGATCACCTCTTCCACAACTGTAGACAGGACTATGTGCATGGTAGAGAAGATCCAATGGAGGAGGAGGAGGAGATCACACCTGCAATCTTGTAAGAGAAGTTGGAGAGGGAGAAAAAGGGGTGTGCTGGTGGTTGGAGTGGAAAGGGGAGAGGAGAGGCTGTGATATGCAATATCCTATGGGCTCTCCAGTCCCCTCCCTACCCACCAGCAGCTAGATGGGCTCAGATGTTTGTCTAGATGACGTTTGCATTTTAAACAGAGGAATGGAGGCAAAATCCCCTCTGTCCTCTCTCACCCTGTCTGGTTCTTGCTATGTCTATAGGGAGCACAACCTGTAGGATTGCACCATAATATTAATATGCATCTGCCAATTTAAGATTGAACTTTCATATCCTGTGAGAAGACATACAATTTAGAAAGAATAGAAGCTGACAAGAGCTGTACATTATTTCACTATAGTGACAGATGGAGATAGAAGTAGACAATGATTCATCATTTGGATCAGTTTTCATTGTAAAGGATTCTCTGTTGTTCCATCATCATCATCATCATCATCATCATCAAGATAACACCACCAATATACATTGGTGTTTTATGAAGAACAGATATGGCAGGCCTCTATTCCAAGGGGCTTACAGTCTAAAATGAAAAAGGGAAAATTCCGAGCAAAAGGGAAATGGAGACATGAGGGTGGGTGGGGGAAGAATGTATATTTATTTTATTATAATTGCATGCATTTTGGCTTAGTTACCATAAGGAATAGAGACTAGAGGAATTTCCAGAAGCTTCCCAGAAATTGTGAGTTTTGAGGATTGGTTTAAAGAAAAATGAAGGGGGAACACACAGAGTTGTACTAGGAGGCAGTTCCAAGGGGGTAGAGTTGTTTTCAGGGGAGAAGACTGTTGTATGGCTGAAGATGATGGAGCTGGAGTAGCGAAATTCCCAGGAAGGGATGTATTGGGATATATGTGGGAGGTCGAGGGCATGGTGGGCTTGGAAGGTAAGGGCAAGCAGCTTGTACAGGATCTGGGAGCAGACAAGAAGACCCTGAAGGGATTTACAGAGTGGAGTCTCAAGGTCAGAAGGGTGACAGAGGTGAATAATTTTGGCAGCAAAGTGATGGGTGAATGTGAGTGGACGAATGTGAGACAATGGAAAGCCAGAGAGGAGACCACTGTCAGTAATCAAGGTGGAAGATAACTAGGGCACATCCAAACATTTTCAATAAGGGGAAAGAGAAAAGACATATTTTTGTAATGTTGTAATTGGACAAGTGACAAGTTTTGGCAATGGACAGTATTTGGGAGTCAATGAAGAGAGAAAGGTAAAAAAGGGAGGAAAAACCCCAAGGCTTTGTGTCTGATTAGTAGGGTGCATGATGAAATTGTTAATGGATAAGGAGAGTAAACAAGGAGATGAGGACTTGAGAAGAAAGATGAGTTCAGTCTTAGACACATTGGGCTTGAGATGATGGTGATGATGATGATGAAGTATCCAAGCTGAATTATCAGGGAGACCATTGGAAACATTAGACTGGATGGAGGGCAAACGATCTGGGGCACAGATGTAGAGCTGAAACCATGGGAAGTGATGCGGCTACCCAGGGACAGTAGAGAGGACAGTAGAGGGCCAGGTACAGAGCTCTGAGGGATGTCAGTGGAAAGAGAGGGAAAACAAAGGAAAAGTGTTCCCACCATGGAAAAATCAAAAGAGGAATTGGAGAGCAAGAAAGAGAACCTGCTGAGAACAGACCCACAAGAACCTATGCCCTTAAGGAGTTCAAGGAGGAGAGAGTGATTGATACAATTAAGGCAACAGAATAAATAAAGACTGAAAAATTTTCTTCCGAGGTTGTTAATCTGCAGAATCTACTTTTGGTTCAATTGCAGAATTGAGATATGCGCTCTACACAAAGAGCTTTTCGTTTCCTGCTTTTCTGCTACATAGCCTCTATGTGTTGCTGTGATATAGCAGAATAACACAATTACGCAAGTAGGAAAATTCTCTTTTGGAAATAATACTCCATTTTCTCCAGGAAATGTCTGGGGAAGTGCTCTTAAAAACAGAAGGGAAACTGGAGGGTCAAGTTCTTATCTAAAGAACCCATAAAAAACTGTGTGTAAGGAATGGCGCATGCACAATAAAGGTCTCATGTAGAAAGGCTTTGGCAGTGAGCTGGTCATCAGTGACTTTTGTGAGGGTAGTTTTGGTGGAGTGCAAGGTGTCAAAAGCCAGATTGGAGGTTATAAAAAACAGTTGAGACTTTGAAGATAAAGTGAAGAAGAGGAATTAGATAACAGTTGGAGAGAGAGGTTGAGTCAAGGGATATTTTTTGAGAATAGGGGAAACAGTGGCTTGTTTGAATGCTTGGAAACAGGTAGAAAGAGAGGTTGATTATGTGGTGGAGAAGATGGATAATGGCAGGGCATATGGCAATTATAGGTTGGGAGGGAGCAGGATCAAGAGGGTATGTGGTGGGGTTAGATGAGGATAATAGGGTAGGTGATGCATTAAATGGAGAAAGAAGAAAGGAGAGGAGATGCCAGAAGAGGGTAAAATGGAAGAGCAGGAGAAAAGAGTGATGTAGAGAAATCAAGAGTGGGTGGCATGAAGAAAGAGGCAAAATCTTGCATAGAGAACAAGCGGGTAAATGGAGGAACAGGCCTTAACAGGGCATCTAATGTAGAGAAGAGGTGTTTGCAATTCCTGTAGTTGGTGTGGATCAGAGAGCTGAAGACGTGTTGTTTAGCAATGTTGATGGCAGAGGAGAAGGACTGGAGGATGAACTTGTAGTGGTTGAAATCAGCCGATTCTTTTGCTTTTCTCCAAAGGCATTCAGCTGTGTGAGAATGTGAACAGAGATATCAAATGAAGTGAATGAGCCAGTGCTTGGAATGATGGGGGTGAACAGTTGGAATGGGACAAAATTGTCAAGTGTTGATGAGAGGAATGAATTGAAACTGTAAACTGTAGAGTCTAATGGACAGGAAAGAGCCAAAGTAGGGAGAGGAGAGGAGAGGAGAGGAGAGGAAAATGGATATTCATAAATGAACCAGAGGTCACAGAAGGAAAAGGATGCTGAACATTTGAAATGAATTGGTACAGTTGTGGCATATAAAGAACACTTAGGGCCAAATTAAACATTACTTTAAATCTGTATGTAGCATCTATGATCTGGATCTTAAACATGCCCCTTCCCCCCGCCCCATGGAGTAAAAATTAAAACAAGATGTAGAAGCAAGGTATGGATTTAAATTAATGTCTATTTTGGCCTCTAGTGGGCTATATGCATAATTTAGAAAGGGTTGGATCCAGACTTAGTCATGATTAACTTATGCACCATTAATTTCAATGGATCTATTCTAAGTATGACTAAACCTATAATTTTATTTCTAGAAGAGTAGCCGTATTAGGTCCCCTCTACAAGGATTCGCTTTTGCGCCTGGTTAGGCGATTATGCGCATAATCGCTGAAGCGCATTTACGCCTAATACCTCTGCACGAGAGGTGGCGAAGCGCATTAACAGATGTCCAAAATGCGCTTTACAAGTAGTTAATGCGCATAAGCGCTTATTCACACAGTCAAAATGCGCTTTAACGGACGGAGCAAAATAAAACTCGTGATTTAACGCGCATTCGATAATGCGCATAATCGGGGAGATAACGCGCCTCTACGCCCGATTTGCGCTCCGTTCTTGTAGAGGTAATTTTTTTAATGTGCCTTGAAAGAGCTTTAAATGCCTCTTGTAGAGGCACCCTTTGTCTCTTACAGCAAGAACAACAATCTTGTGGTACCTTATGGCATAAGCCTTGTTGGACCAGGATCCATTTCATCAGGTGCAGAGGTGCAGAGAGAGAGAAAATGTTAGGAGTGAGATCAGAGGGAAATGAAATGCAAGAAACACAGACTGTGACTCTTTCTTGTAATTCTCTTACAATTCACTTCATACAAGAGTATGATCTCCTTGATGTTGAAAACTCCTATTCCATTGTTCTGGTTCTACAAGGTGGAATAACACATGCACTTCGTGAGCAGAGAAAGAGTTTATTTTAGATTTATGTACAATTCACTCTTTTTGTCTATTCTGTACTTACCATGGATAGCTATTTATACTACTTGACAAAACTGAGGCCGCTACTTCTGATGCTATCTACCTCTAAACTGGATTTGCATGAACAGATCCCACAGAACATACCTGTGTGATCAGCTCATTAACAAGTGACATGATGGGGAAGTTAAGTTAGATCCATATGAATAGAAGGCTAAGTCACATGACTATTCTTATGTGGAAGTGTCATCACAAGGTGAACTTTTCTTTAAAAATTCACATAATTGAGCCATATGAAAATACACTCACATGCTAAAAATCTTGTTACCATACCTCAAAAGGGGGGGGGGGGTTTCCTTCAACTTCTGAGAGAAATATTCTCTTTATGATGAATTCTCCACTACCGCTCACAAATCATTGTGTGAATTGGCTCTTTGCTAAATATTGTAAGCTTTCTAAAAGCAAGGGCCCAGCTCCTAACTTTTTCCTCCATTCATGAAAGGAGCTTCCTTTCTTGGAATGAGAGTCACACTCCTAGAAAGGGTGTTTCCATGAGTGGAAAGGGATCCTTCTGAGAAGATTCTTCCTCTTTATTGAGCAAAAGTCTGGGATTCAAGCTAAAGCGCTTACTGTATTTTATGTCGTTTGAAAAACTGCCATAGTCCAGAGAAAATTAATTATGCCTGAACCTGTCTCTATCATTGTGGCAAATTAGTACTTACTCGCAAATCCCATTGATTTCAACAGAATTTAGGTGCTGACAGTACTGTACAAAATACTGTCTGTAATGGGGCTCTAAATTTCTTCCAGATTATTTTGTTATATTTTCTGAGGTTCATATACTGATATACTTTAATCTATTTGCAATGTCAATGAATATTTTACACCTCATTCCCTGCATCAGGTACAAGTCTTGTTTAACTGAAACTGATGGAGGCAATTTGTGTCTTATCCACTAGATGTCAGTCAACAGTCAGAATAGTTCTGAATTCCAAGCACAAAAATAAAAACCTTTAAAAAATGAAACAGTAAATCTATTATTATTAACTTATTTTTCCTTTATAGCATCGGCAGTACTTCTACTACTCTTTCACAAGAATAGGAGATCTTTAGAATGAGTTTTCATCCCTAATGCAAAATGCATTACTCAATTTTTTTGTAATCCAGTTGCCAAAATGAAATAATGTTAATTTCTGTCACTGAGGTAGAACTGAGTGAGAAACAAGTGCCATATATGCTTTGAGAATATGCAGTGTCCCGGTGCACTATCCATTCATCAGTTAAGATGTTAGCTTTATCTTTAATCAAATAATATGTCAAGCCGGTGATAATGAGCCTTCAGAGGGAAAAGATTTTTGTTTTTGGATCCAGGGGCCAGGCAAATAATCTGTGGCAGCTCCAGGTTTTGGAGGGCCCTTAATGCCTTCTCCCTCAACACCACTGTGACTAGCTGCTCCTGCTCCTCACCCTCTTTCTTATCATTGCCACCACTTCCTTGCTTGATAGGAAGTGAGCCAATGCAGAAGCAAGTGATGGAACCTCCTGCTCCTCCTTCTCACCGCCACCATGGTCTGGGCAGGTGAATAAACAGGTTGGAATAGTGAAGAAGAGCAATTCTGGGGGCTCTTGACAGTGGATCCTTTCTGGGGTATGGACCCTTAGCAGGTGCCCAACCATATCTACCCTTGACACTGGCCCTGCAAGCCATAGAGCAAGGTGAAATACTCACTTTGAATGGTAGACTGCAGAGAAGTCAACATTTTCATAATTCTTTCTAGTTCTGATTCTTTCTTTTTTTTAAAGGGGTGTAATGGGGTGTCATGTTTATTTTTTGCTCTGGTGAAAACACTGCATGGATCTTTCCTCTCTCCAACACTGAAGGATGTTAAAAAGAAGAATCCTTCCAAAACATTTGTCTTTTGGTATGTGGATATTATTTAACCAAGAAGACCTTTCTTTCAGAAAAACGTACCTAAACTGAATAGAGATGTGAAACATATGAGAGGAAAGAAAAATGAGAATGCACAAAAGTTACCCATTTCTATAGAATTATGTTTGCAGTCACGCTCCTATCCGAAGCCCTGTTCTCATACCATAAGACAAAGATAAAACCATGCTAATGTCTGCCTCAAGACCTTTTCCTACGAGTGGAAGTCTGGACCATGAAAAAAGTGCTGTTGACACACAGCATGGATCTAGCGATCCTAACGGTAAGGTAGAGTTGAAAACAAAATGAAACAAAATGAAACTTCAGCACAGCATCTACCTTCCCACACTTGTAAAAGGAGACAAGCATGTAGATGACCTTTATCTGCAGCAGTATTACAAAACAGCAAATCTAGAAGAGCATAGGTGGAAAACATTAACAGTAGCAGTAGTGACCAGAACATCATGTAAAGACCATATAACACCAGTCTTAAAGGAATTGCACTGGCTGCCTATATGCTTCCGGTTGGAATTCAAGGTGTTGGTGATGACATTTAAAACCCTAAAAGGCTTGGGACCCAATTCTTGAGGGAGTGTCACTCCCTATATATGCATGCCCAAGATTTGAGATCTGTTGGAGGAGCCCTCCTCTGCATCCTACCAATGTGAGACATACATTATAGTGGGACATGGGAGACGGCTTTTTCTGTTGTGACTCCTCAGTTGTGGAATGTCCTCCCTTTGGAGGCCCAAATGGCACTGATGTTGGCCTCGTTTCAGCACCAAGTTAAAACGTGGCTTTTTATCAAAACATTTGAGGGCTAAATTTGCCTAAAAACTGAACATAGTTTTAATTGTTTTATTGCTTTTAAATTTTCTATTGGTTTTAGCTTGTTAATACTCTCTCTCTCTCTCTCTCTCTCTCTCTCTGTATTTATTTTATGGATGTGCACCAGATCAAGTCCGATCCACGATCCGGACCCGATCCAGCCAGGATCGGATAAAATTATCTGATCCCGATCCCCAGCACCTGGATTGGCCAATCCAATCTGATCCAATCTGAAAAGGACCTGATCCGGATCGGACCCCCTCACCCCACTTGTGCGCCTTATGTGCCGGGGCCATCCATGGATGGTCCCAGCAGGTAAGGAGCGCGAGTGGGGAGAGGGGGCTTACCTGCCGGGGCCGTCCATTTCCATCCCAGAAGTGGATGGCCCCAGCAGGTAAGGAGCGCGAGGGGGGGCTTACCTGCCAGGGCCATCCACTTCCATCCACTGCCGCCCGCGGGCGGCAGCAGACAGAAGCGGCCGGAAGTGGACGGCCCCGGCAGGTAAGGAGCATGACAGGGTCAGTGGGAGGGCCCCCCCACTTACCTGCCGGGGCATCCGCTTCCCTCCGGTGCACGGATCTACTGAGAACTAGGCCTTGTGGCCTAGTTCTCAATAGAGCACCAGGTTGATCATCACCTGGCGCTCTACTGAGAACTAGGCCATGAAGCCTAGTTCTCAGTAGATCCGCGCACCGGAGGGAAGCGGACACCCTGGCAGGTAAGGAGCTTGATGGGGGAAGCGGGAGGGCCCCCCACTTACCTGCTGGGGTGTCCGCTTCCCTCCGGTGCACAGATCTACTGAGAAACAGGCTTCGCGGCCTGCCTTTCAGTAGTGCACTAGGTGATGATCACTTAGCACACTACGGAGAGGCAGGCTACGAAGCCTGTTTCTCAGTAGATCTGTGCACTGGAGGGAAGCGGATGCCCCAGCAGGTAAGGAGAGCAAGGGAGGGGGAGGGGGCTTACCTGCCGGGGCGCCCGCTGCCGTCCGCTGCCACCCGCTGGTCGAATCTACTGAGAACCAGGCTTCGCAGCCTGGTTCTCAGTAGAGCGCCAGGTGATGATGTCAGCAAACTCATGATCTACTGAGAACTAGGCCGCGAAGCCTGTTTCTCAGTAGATTGGACCAGCGGACAGCAGCGGACGGCAGCGGGTGCCTCAGCAGGTAAGGAGCACAAGTGGGGGGGACAGGGAGGGGGGAGTTAGGCCCCCACTCACCTGCCCCCATGTTTTTGCCATAGGCTTGCATTGGGGGAAAGCTTTCTTTGGCGAAAACAGCTAAAATGGCGTCCGATCTGAAAATCAGACGTCCGATATTCAGATCAGAATCAGGTCCGAACTGAACTGGGAAGTCTCTGATCTGATCCTATCCAATCCGAGGCCTCAGTTCCAGTTCTATCTATCTATCTATCTATCTATCTAAAGCTGTGTACATTATTTATTGTTTTATACTGATTGAATTGATTTATCTGTATCCTGCCCTGATATCCCAATGATATGGAGGGGGGGATACAAATGTTTAAATAAATAAATAAATAAATAAATAAATAAAGGTGGTTATGGTAGTGGTTGTATTATTGTTATGCTAAATTATAAAACATTAAGAGAGCAATCTGATGTCCCCTAGACAGCGTCTGGGGAGACGGGCATAGGATGGTCCAGATTCCTGTATCCAAAGTTGGAGACAGCTTATGAAGAACCCTCCAGCTTATGAGGAAACCTCCAGCCTCCCCAGCCTCCTTCCCTTCCCCTCTTAGTTGAAAAGCTCATTTATTTATATATTTATATCCTGCTTTTTCCCTCCAAGGAACCCAAGGCCGTGTACATAATCCCCTCCTCTCCATTTTTATCCTCACAACAACAACCCTGTGAGGTAGGTTGGGCTGAGAATCTATGACTGGCCCAAAGTCACCCAGTGAACTTCCATGGCCGAGTGGGGACTAGAACCCAGATCTCTCAACTCCCAGTCCAAAGCTCTAGTCACTACACCACACTGGCTCTCCTGCATCTAGCTGAAATTCAGAGTGGGAGGAGCATAGAGGCAAACATAGCTTCCACTGCTCTTCCTCCTCTGCACTAAATGGCTGTAAACCTCTGAGTTTGGAGGCTTAAGGCCATCCCTCTAGACTGCTCTCCTAAATACACTTAAATACACTAAATACATTCAGCCCCACTGAACAAAGCAAGAGTTTCATTTGCATAGGATTATATGCTAAGGACACAGTTGTATGAAGAATGGAAAAGCTGTCTTGCCTTTCCCAGTCAGTGCATCAGGACTGATGTCACTCAAATCATAGATGAAAGGAAGTAGAAGATGCAGTTAAAGCCGTTCCAGTTGTCAAGGGCATTGTCAGACACCAAATTGCTAAATGGCTCTTGCTACACAATAATGCACACAACCAAGAAATGTGCTGTGTCGCTTGATGAATCTCCTGCTGCTTGCTGATTAGTACGTCTATGGCTATTGCCTGTAATTTTAATGAGAGTGATGTGTCTGGGAGCGCTTTATTGGTACAGACCAAGCTTGCAGCCCCTGAACAAGAGTTTTATCTCCATAATAATCTTTTAAAGGATAATAACATTCCACATGAATGGCACTGCTCAGGCTGCACTGATGGTGCTTTAGCCATGACAGGCAAAGGGCTCTTATTACAAGAGATAAAGCTCTTAAGACTGCAGATATACATGTAGCTTTGGGTAAGACTCCAATTGGCTCAGATCAGATTGATTCTGAGCTTGCATCTGAATCCCCTCCAATTCGTTTCCAAAATGGGTTTGGGAATTCAGGCCTCCCCCAGCCACAGACAGTGCCTGCCACATAACCCTTATCATCAGGATTTTTGAAGGGTTGGCTTTTTCAAAGGCATTGCCTACATTGTGAATGATGACGCATCACTGAGAACATCCAGCTAAGATAATGGCTTGATTGCAATTGCTTAGCACATAAGAAGAAACTGAAGTATTCCTCTTTAAGACTTCTGTTTAGCCTGTTCCCAGGGTCTTTCCCTCTTGTTAAGTGCAATCTACATTCATGCCAATGTCTGCCACTGAACGGCCCATTCTCTGAGACATGGCTATTTAAGGTGGATTTATACATTTACTGGAGAGTCGGCACTTGCATGCCTATTTCCATTAGAGATATTTTTGTTCTTTTTGCAAAGAGATGGTGAAAGGAAAGAGAGATCTCTTCATCTACCCTTTCAGAGAAATCCCTTAGGGCAACCCCAGTCCAGGTTTTGAAACTGAGGCAGGATCTACACTACTGCTTTAAAATGATTTGTAACAGTAGTGACAACTTTTGGGCCCCAGGACATGCTCCAGCTTTCAAACCATTTTCGAAGTATCATATCCTGCTTGGTGTAGATCCGCTTGTCCAGGAATCACTTACTCCTTTGAAAGTTAAGAATTGGGAAGGTTGTTTTATTCCTCACTTCCAAACTCTTTGGGTAATCTAAAAGCCAAACGACTCATTACATTAATTTCACAGTTGAAGCTTGTCTTTCATTTTACTGTTGTGCAGGCACACATGGCTCCAATTTCAGTTGGGTCCACAGCACTCCAGGAGGGGAGAAGTAAACCTGTAATCCTGTATTAATATATAGAGAGCACAAAACTCAAACCACTAGTACCAGGGAGGTGGAGTTTGAAGAAGGAACAGGAAGTGAGGAGGAGGCAGAGGCAGAGAGTTAGGGTGACCATATGAAAAGGAGGACAGGGCTTCTGTATCTTTAACAGTTGCATACCAAAGGGTATTTCATCAGTGTCGTTTGTATGCATGCAGCACCTGGTGAAATTCTCTCTTCATCACAACAGTTAAAGCCACAGGAGCTATACTAGAGTGACCAAATACAAAAGATGGCAGGGCTCCTGCAGCTTTAACTGTGAGATGAAGAGAGGAATTTCACCTGATGCTGAATGCATACAAATGACACCTGATGAAATTCCCTTTTCTATATAACTGTTAAAGATACAAGAGCCCTTTCCTCCTTTCCATATGGTCACCCTATTTAAGAGGCAAGGAGAGAACTGTAGGCTGTTCTGTAAGAAACCATCTTAATAAAGCACCCTGTATATATGAAGTTGGGAGTTGCTCCTTTGTTTACATAAACAGTGGCAATTTCTACATTGGTCTTTCCCCCTGGGAATGTCCCTGGCTGCTCCCGGGTGATCCAAATGATGCACAGGGAGTCCCGGGGGTAGGGGGAAAGGGCACAGGTTTTCCCAGGGATAAAGAATTCCTGAGAAAACCCATTTTTTCCATGGTCCTGGGAATGTCCCGAGACCACAGGAGGTGTGGGCGCCCTTCCTGCCTGGTGTCCACTTACTAGCGAGTAAGCGGGCACCAGAAACGAGCACGGAGCCATGCAGCGCATGGGAGGGGATGGCAGGAAAGGGGTGGGGCCTGATTTCATTTAAAAAAACAACACAGTTTGCGCTGGAGCACAAGTGCACTCCCTCCTCCAGATCTCAAAAAATCAATGGCAGGCGCGATGTCCTCCCGGGTCGTCGTGTGCCATGTGTGCCCGCTGGAGGAGACTCTCGTGATTGGGATATCACAAGAGCCTCCCCCTCCCTCCTGGAATGCTGGGAGGTGTAGAAAGGCCTAGTGTCAAATGAAACAACCTACCCATACCTGTTTGCTTGCTGAAATCTTGCCCCTCTACCCTGTGGAAGGGCAGGAGCAAAAATGAAGCAGCCACCATTGACACCAATGGAAATGGTTTAATCCTTCCCTCCTGGAGTATGGTGGTCCTGATCAGGGCTGCATGTGCTTACACTAGAGTAAAGAAAGCCATCAGGCTCGGTGACATGCTATGCAATGAATAATGTGTAGTTTGGCCCTTTGTTAGGAATGCTTGACGAACTGGATCCTTGAGAATTCCTATATGAATCAACTTGACCCGCAGCGCCTAGACTGATATGTGGACTGGAATGTGGCTATTCTCTGGCTTCTGCATGTCTGAAATGTTCCAACACAGTTTGCAGTTCAAATGCTGTATCAAAATATGTTTATAGATCAAACTCTATGATTCTATGACAGAAAATTGCACATATTTTGGGGAGAAAATGCATGTATATTTTGAAATGTATATTTTGAGAGGAAATACATTTAAAAAATATTTTTATATGTATTTAAAGTCTAATTGTCAGTCAGATTCTTGTTTATTTGTTTTAATTCACAGATTAATGTGGAAACAGACAGGAATGGAATTATGGGTTAACACAGGCAAAAGTTGCACAGACTGGGGAGAGAATGATTCACTGCATCCCTAGACTGGATCTATTCAGTCCTCGTGGGTTTGTCATAAAGCTATAAGTATAGGATCTAGCTGATGCCATCTCCAGTGACCTATCCACTCTTCCGGCTGATTTCTCCATCTGTGCTTCTGCCTCATAAAACAAAGCAAGACACGCCCACTGCACTATGCAACAAGCTCCTACGATCCGTGCCATGCCTCATTTTCTGGGCATGACCTGTTAAGTTTAAATGTGGTCATGCTACTTACTACAAGCTTCTGGTGTGCTTGCTGGGGACTCTTCTCATTCCTTGCCATGTGTAAGAGGCAAGAGAAAGTCATTATCACAGGTGCACAGAGAGCTTCCTATCCAAGCTGGAAACTACCATTCCTTGCCTAAGTAGTGAGCTGTATATTATCCTGCCCTCAGGGTAGCATCCATGACTTCACTTCTTTCTTTCCCTTACAACAACCCTGTGGGGTAGGGTAGGTTGATGTAAATTTTGTGATTTAGTACAGATAATGAACCTTGGGGGCTGTCTTCATGGCGCTAGGTTGGCGCTGCCTCCCGCCTTAACCCCATACTTTCCCTTTCCCAGGCCTGACTCTATGGAAAGAATGCAGGTTTCTGGGTGGCCATCCAGTTCTTGGAGCTGCTCCCGCCCTCTTCCTAGTGGAAGATGACCAAACGCTGGTCCTTCCAGAAGGCTCCACCCCCGGGTTGGCCTCGGATTGGCTGTGGAGCAATGTTACATAGTGGAAGTGGCTTGTTGACGTCGCTCCCTTTGAAAAAAATAATGGTAAATCCCAGCTTTTTCAAAACACAGCATCGCATGGAAGCCCTGCAGTGGCTGCGAACCTGTGCATGCATAGTCTAACCAATGGCCTAAGTCCTACAATACAATACACTAGCTATAGAGGGTTTTGATTCATGAAGCCTAATTGGCTGTGGGCTTTAGGGTGCATTTATTTAGAGTCATGCTGCAATCCTATACCCATTTACCTGGGAGTAAACTCAATGGAATTCAATGGGACTGACTTCTGAGTAGATTTGCATAGGATCGCAATGTCAGCATGGAATTATATCAAAAACACAAAGAGCACACTTGTTTCATTTCAGTCTTGCAGGCATACCCTTTGGAGCTTGATCAACTCCAGTTCTGTGACTGCAACATTTTTCAGTGTTGAGGAAGGCATTATACAGAAGGCCATTGTGAAAACAAGATCCAATGCAACACTGCTGCGTTTCAGCATTTAAGCAATAATTAGAAAAATGTAAATTTATTTCTGAGCTCATTGCTTGTTCACTGGCCAGTGTATAATATAATTCTTTTCTTTCTTTCTTTCTTTTTTCTTTCTTTCTTTCTTTTTTTAATGATGCTTCAAGGAACCTTCACTTCTTGCACCAGTTGAAATTGTGATTTGTTCCCAATTCTCTCTATGGCAATATGTGTGGAAGATCATTAAAAGACAGTTACAATTCTGCTGAGTTGTGCATCCTTCTAACATGCTTTAAGGAAAATACAACATTATAGATGCATGAGTAACCCTTTTAGTTGATAGAAGCAATTTAAAGTGTAATTATGCTAATAATACCTGCCATTATATTTCACAACATACTTTGCATAAGGGTAAGGGACAGACAGTGAACGTTTTCATCCCAGTGATTAAATTTTGTCAAACTCTGTACTGTAATGAATTGAGTGGTAATATTCTATTCTTTGGAATGAAAAAAGCAAAATTAAAAAATATCTGTTTTTGTCCCAGGTTTAAATGAGCAAACTTTGAAAATAATATTTAAGAAACGACATGAAACCTCTTTATGGTAGGAAATGATAAAATATGCCAAGTCACTTCAACATAATGACCTGGAAACTATAAAGGGATAGTGGAAGTCAAGAAGAAAAAAGCGGGTGAATTTCAGTGAAAAGGAGGTCCACTAATAACTAGTAATCTGAACCACAAATAATTGGTGTGGTATCCTATATCATGTAAAGGAAAGTTTGCAAATGAAGAAGATATAATTTTCATAAACATCAATCCATAAATCCACATAGCACTGCCCCATCATTTCTGTCTGTTGTTTTGGAAATGGCATAATTTGTCATTGAAGAATAAATGTTTTGACCATGATTGTTTAAGAACCAAAGTAGATGTGACTTTAATTGCATGTCTGCAAATTAATACGTAACATGCAAATTAATATGTATGTTCTTTGAGTGATGCTAAGAGCATCTTGGAAGAAGCTTCAGCAGCTTCAGGACTGTGGATGGTGCAGAGGAGAGGTTTAATTTAAATACTGACTGAATTCGCATGATCATTGCAGCCCACTGTGGATTATTTAAGTTAGGGTGATTGTGGCATGTGCTGGCAGCCATTTTGCGTATTCATCCCCCAGGCATTTTGAATACTAAACTCATGGACTGTTTTAGGGTCACGCGAGGGTTGTTTAACACTCACATAAGCCATCCTCACCAGGTTCACATGCCAAGATGAGCCACAGTCAGTGATCACCTGCCATGGCTTGAACAGCACACACTGCAACCCAGCTTGGCTTAAATAAGCCACAGTGGGCTACAGCGATTGTCCAAACCTGCCCTTAGTTTGTGTGAAGCTGCTATTTACATTTCAAGGGAACCTCACATTGGATCCAATGAAGGCCTTCCTTGAACTGCAAATAGACGCTTCAAAGAGACCATTTTTGTTTGGACTGTGGCAGGGAGAGAAAGAGTGAAGCTTTCCAACCCTTCCAGGGTCCTGAGGCTGTTCAGGCTTCCCCAGGACTGCTATTGAAATCACAAAAACAGTGCATGTTAATTGCATACATGCAATTAACACCCTATTTCAGCCTCTGGGGTGTTGTTTTTTAAGCACATTATATAGGCCACCTTGGAAAATTCATGTGAACATGTCACATAATTTAATGCAAATAGACTACTTGTTTCTCCCTGACTTGTTTCTATATTGTTATTGGCCCGTGTACAGGATCATGTCAGGACGCTATTGTACTCAATACAATAATACCAATAAAAATAAATACCATTAAAACATGATCTAAAAACAATGCAATATGAAAAGTGTTCTTCCACAAATACACAGCCTGGAATTAACATCATAATAGCAGCCATAACCAATGTCCAAATGCATCTTTGCCTGCCATCAAAAAGATGAAAGTGTTGGTGCCAGATGAACTTCCTTTGAGAAAGTGTTCCATAAAGATGAGGCTCTCACAGAAAAGGCCCCTTACCAAAATGACACCTCCCGAGCTTCTCTTGGAGGGGGCCCAAAGAGAAAGCCATCTGAAGCTGGCCTCAGAATTGGGTGGGTTCATACGAGGAGAAGTGGTCCTTGAGCTATTAGGGTCCCAAGGCACATAGGGCTATATAGGTTAAAACTAGGGATGTGCAACGGATCGGACCCGATCCACGATCTGGGCCCGATCCAGCCAAAATCAGAACGTTAATTAATGATTCCGATTTCAAAAAATGGAGGTCCGACTTTTTCCCATCCAATTCCCCCCCCCCCCCCCGATTTTGATCTGGAAAAATCGGACCTCCATTTTTTGTGTTTTCCCCATAGGCTTGCATTAGGGGAAAGAAAGCTTTCCCCCAATGCAAGTCTATGGGGAAAACATGGCAGCGGGTGACTGGGGACCTCCGTCCCTCCCGCCACTCGCACTCCTTACCTGCTGCCTCCTCGCTGATGTCTGCTGATGCCCGCTGCCCCAATCTACTAAGAAACAGGCTTCGCGGCCTGCCTCTCAGTAGAGTGCCGGGTGATGACACGGCGCTCTATTGAGAGGCAGGCTGCAAAGCTTGTTTCTCAGTAGATTGCACCTGCAGGCGGCAGCGGACGGAAGTGGATGGCCCTGGCAGGTAAGGAGCGCAAGTGGGGGGGAGGGGGACCTGCCAGGGCCACCCACTTCTGTCCTCTGCCTTCCGCTAGATGTCATCACCTGGCGCTTTACTGAGAACTAGGCTGCGAAGCCTGTTTCTCAGTAGATTGGAATAGCAGATGGAAGCGGATGGAAGCAGGTGCCCCAGCAGGTAAGGAGCGTGAGTGGGGGGAGGGACAGGGAGGGAGCGGGAGTTAGGTTCCCACTCATCCGCCCCAATGTTGTCACCATAGGCTTGCATTGGGGGAAAGCTTTCCCCCCCCCAATGTAAGCCTATGGCGAAAATAGCTAAAATGGCATCCGATCCAAAAATCGGATGTCCGATTTTATGATCACAATCGCTCCGAACCAAACCGGGAAGCCTCCGATCCGATCTGAGGGATCGGTTCCGATTCAGATTCCAATCTGATTTTTTGGGTCCATACACACCCCTAGTTAAAACCAGCACTTTGAATTTGGCCCAGAAACAAATTGGCAACCAGTGCATGTGAGTCAGAATTGGGCCTATATGTTCATGTTGCCTAGTCCCAGTCAACCATCTGGTTGCCAAATTCTGCGCTAGCTTAAGTTTCCAAATCATCTGCAAAGGCAAACCAACATACAATGCAATAATCTAAACTAAAACTTACCAGAACATAGACCACTGATGCTAGGCTATCCCTATCGAGATAGGGTTGTAACTGGACTACTCACCAAAGTTGGAAGAAGGCTCTCCTTGATAACGATACCACCTGATCTTCTAATGGCAATGAACATAGAATCATAGAATAGTAGAGTTGGAAGAGGCCTATAAGGCCATCAAGTCCAACTCAATGCAGGAATCTACCTTAAAGCATCTCTGATGGTTGTCCAGCTGCCTCTTCAATGCCTCTAATGTGGGAGAGCCCATCACCTCCCTAGGTAATTGGTTCCATTGTCGTATTGCTCTAACAGTCAGGAATTTTTTCCTGTTGGCCAGCCAGAATCTGGCTTCCTGTAACTTGAGCCCATTATTCCGTGTCCTGCATTCTGGGTTGATCGAGAAGAGATCCTGGCCCTCCTCTGTGTGACAACCTTTCAGGTATTTGAAGACTGCTATCATGTCTCCCCTCAATCTAGAGCTAGGAGTATAGAGCTAGAAGTATCCCCACACTGTGCACCTGCTCCTTCAGGGGGAGTGTGACCCTATCCAGAGCTGGTTGCACTTTTCCCATCAAGATAGAGGAACCACCCACCAGAAGAGCCTCAGTCTTGTCTGGATTGAGCCTTAGTTTATTGGCTCTCTTCCAGTCCATTACCAAAGCCTAGGCTGACCAGATAAAATCCAGGTCAGGGCTCCTGTAACTTTAACAGTCGTAGAGAAAAGGGAATTTCAGCCAGTGTCATTTGTATGCAATTAGTTCCTGGTGAAATTCCCTCCTCTTCATCACAACAGTTAAAGATGCATGCACTATACTAGAGTGACCATATACAAAAGAAGGCAGGACCCATGCAACTTTAACTGTTGTGATAAAGAGGGAATTTCACCAGGAACTAATTGCATACAAATGACACTGGCTGAAATTCCCTTTTCTCTACGACTGTTAAAGTTACAGGAGCCCTGACCTGGATTTTATCTGGTCACCCTACCAAAGCCGGACACCAGTTCAGTACATCCACTGCCACCAGTTCAGTACATCCACTGCCACCCCTGCCTCAGATGAACAGGCAAAGTAGCGTTGGATGTCATCAGTAATTTAGCCTCTTCTAAGGCTTAATTACTGGTAGTAAGAGTTTTAAGCTAAAACATGCTTGCATTTATTATTATTATTTATATTTTGGGACCATCCCCTTTGCTCAGGCCCAAGGAATGGGTGAATTCACCTGCATCTGACTCATTGGGCTGAGTGAGCTTCTTTTGAGACTCAGCTTGGCCCAGTGAGCAGCCAAAAGTGTGCACTTTCCCCTGGTGTATCAGTGGCAACTGTCATTGATGCAGCAGGGGCCAGTGCACAATGTTGGAAGCGAGGATAGGCAGCTGCCAAGCATACATAGGGACCTCACGAGCACTTAAGTGGGGAGCCGTGCTCATGCGGATTGCACCCGGCAGGGTCCAGGGGGTGGACTCAGGGGAGTCCACTGGACTCCTGGATTCAGTTGGGCGCTCGCAACATCCCTGTTGGCCCCTGCCCATCACTGGAATGTGGCTCCCAAGAGTTTTTCTGAAATGGAATTAATCCCTCAGACTGAAAGAAGTTTAATACTCCCATGCCACAGATTCAAATCAGTTTAGTAGTAGTAGTCATTCTCTCTGCCCAGGAAACCCTGGAAATAGTGGTTCTGTGAAGGGGGCTGCAGATTTCTACTGGAAAAAAATTGCATCCTCATTCAGTTATAGTTCCCAGAAGGGAAGCTATGCCAGTTAAAGTGGTGTAAAACCAATGTAAAGTAGTGTTGCCAAACTGCTGCTGTGATCACAGCAATTGTCTACAAGTGAATATATATACATCAAATATTCAGAGTGTGATTCACCATGCAATTCAGGGTTACGTGGAGAAAGTCACCACTTTTCTTTTAGCCTGTAGAGCTCTTAGCAAGAATTACAGGGCACAGTCATAATTTTTTGCAGAAAGATCGGAGACTCTGTCAGAGCCTGACCTAGATGTTTTGCTGTCCGAGGCTCCCATTCCATGTACAAAATCTGTCTGGATAGGCAGATGAATCTGTCTTCAATGCTAATGATGAGACAGCGTTCTCCACTGAACCCGAAGACAGCTGGCTAATTCAAGGGGCCCAGAATAGGCTGCAAGGCACACAGGTCTCTCCTTGAACACCTTGTTGCTGCATCCCAGCATTTGCCATCTGAGGCAACTGTCTCACCCTGCCTAATGGCAGAGCTGGCCCTGGGAATTTTGGATTGGGCTGTTTGTTGGTATTACAGAAGTGTGTGATTTGGATATTGCTGAGGATGTGTAAAATAAGTGGCACTTTTTTTTCTTTCTTTTTTTTCAGAGGTAAGTGTCATCAAAGCTTCCAGCAGCTTTGAGAGATGCCTCATTTGTTTAGAAGGAGCTGACCACTCGGTCCTCTAGCCAAAATGCAATCCACTAAGTCTGATTTCAACTGGCTTCCTTCTGGATGCACTTTCTAGTTTAATATTCAGCCTTCTCAATAATATGGCTATTTTATTGTTTTGCTTAGTCTGTTGTTCAGCTTCAAAGGTCACCCGCGAGACACAAATAGCACTGGAAATGAGATGCTTTACCTTTATTTTTTTCTTATACTGCACCTAGAAATATATGTATTTTTCATGGGCTACTTTGACTGTGGGGAACTTGTGGACTCTTGAAATCTTTCAGCAAAGGCCTGAGAACTTAACTAAAAATGTACACCAATGTGCATAGCAGAACTGAAGTCTTAACAGAGAAACAGTGAATGGGAAAAGGATAAGCACCCACTTCCAAAGATGCTTCTCTCTCTCTCTCTCTCTCTCTCTCTCTCTCTCTCTTTCTTTCTTTCTTTCTTTCTTGTGTGAGGGCTATTCATGTCATGGGCTGTGGAAGAGAAATTTGGACTTTCCCCAACTCTCATGTAGATATTTACATGTATATACTCCATGTGTGCTTGGAGAAGGCATACAAACCTAGAGCTTATTCGTGTGGTCTGATGCATTTACGCCATTTATGCATTTATAACCTACATGCTCAGGCAATGCCTGAGCAATGTCAGATGTGGCACCTAGTTACAGCTTCCATGTTGTTTCCTTGTTCTACTGAGCCAAATAGACTAACTGCATACTTTAAGTTAGAGGTGGGTCTGCCAGAAACCCGGCCTCATCACTCCTTGCAGGTCCACATTCAACAGCACCAACTCTCAACTGAACTTGATTAGGCTGACCATATGAAAAGGAGGACAGGGCTCATGTAACTTTAACAGTTGTAGAGAAAAGGGGATTTCAGCCAGTGTCATTTGTATGCAATTAGTTCCTGGTGAAATTCCCTCTTCATCACACCAGTTAAAGTTGCAGGGGCCATGCCTTCTTTTGTATCTGGTCACTCTAGTATAGTGCCTGCAACTTTAACTGTTGTGATGAAGAGAGAATTTCACCAGGGTCTAATTTCATACAAATGACACTGGCTGAAATTCCCTTTTCTCTACAACTGTTAAAGTTACATGAGCCCTGTCCTCCTTTTCATATGGTCAGCCTAAACTTGATGGAATCCCACCCTCCACCCTTGGGTTTAATTTACTGACCTCCCCTGGCTGGGCCTCGTGGGGAACTACAGAGATAGATGGAGCAGGCATACATAGCATGCACAGAGTGCTGGGAATGACAAATCTAAAAGCCAGTATGTTACTTTTCAAGAACCAAATGAATTCAAACCTCTTTCAGCCCAAGGGCTGAATTTAATTTTGAATCTTGGGAGCCATATTCCATTGGTGGGTGGGGCTGAAGGTAAAAGGGGTGGGGCCAAAATTACCAGCACGGTTTAGCTTGAAGCTTATACTGCCAATAGCTAAGCCTTAGGGGAGCAATTCAACATTTTAGAATGGGAGGAAATGGCCCAAAGCCAGGAAATCAACTAACAATTGATGGTTGGGAGAAAAGGGGTGGGACAAGGGGAAGGGAACATGGCCATCTGGGGAACCCTGAATGGGCGGATTTGGACTGTTGGACTGAAGTTCAACACCCCTGCTTTAAGTGCTTATGACTTTGGGAAGTATCCAGCGCTACTGCTAACTTAAATTTAGTTGCGCTAGTATAAGTCATCTCTAGCACAATGCCAATAGCACTTGCTGGTACGATGTTATTTTGAGCATTCATTGTGTTGCACTAGAGGAAATTTACATTAGCACAACTAAATTTACATTCACGGTGGTGTCACATTGGCTACTGCCCCATGTCTGAACATACAAGTCTCTTTGAAATTTCAAAAGCAGCAGCATTTGGTACGGAAGGTGAACAGAGTCAAAAGCTCCCCTTTGCACAAGTGGCTAGCAATGAAGCACTCTAAATAGTAGCAACTAGGTCAGTTCTTTCATGTGCCTCATTCTGTGGGACCAACATAACTTCTAAAATGCCGGCATTCTCCTCGGCAGACATATGACATGTATAAAAATTGTTTTTAAAAAACTGTCCAGGTTTCCTGTGTGCAAATGTGGAGGTATTGCCGCTTTCCTTGCCTAATGGAGCAATTAAACTAAGAGTTTTGGGCTCCTACTGCTCCTAATTCATCTTTATAACTCCCAGTGTTCTATTTATTTTACACTTCAGGTTCAGCTCCATGGAGAGTGTATTTATAATTTTGGCTGGCATGTGGATAATGTTTTTGACCTTTGATAATAGGAGGTGATTTTGATTTTATGACACAACTCCAATCTTTTATATTGCCATACAAGGTGTTCTTCTTTTTGTAACACTCTGATCCCTTCTGTATCTTCTTCTTCTTCCTCTTCCTCTTCCTCTTCCTCTTCTCCTTCTTCTAAATGAGAGGAGTAATTTGCTCACAATTGCAAACTGCTGGAAATTTGTTAATCCACAGATGTTTATAATACAGATGAATAATGTACATTCAAATGCAAGAGAGTTAAGGTCCCACAAAGGGTTTAGTTTACATGGAAAGAGTTTCCAGGCTATGGACAAAGTCATAAAATGAAGATGATGAGGTCTGAATGGGACAAAATGATCTTCATGCATGCAACCATTATTTACAGGACAAAGGAAAATGTGGGAAAAGATCAGGGGAGAACAAGAAAGGGTTTTGAATACTGGGATTCACAGAATGGTGAAAGGCCTTGGCAAGTTTTTATAAAGTAAGAAGCTTAAGAGGAAGATTGAGGGGACCACAGTTTCACATAATCATATCAATAGACACTGCCTCTGAGGAATGAGATGTTTGTTTGGAACAACATTACTCCTGGAGAAACATTCAACTGCACTTTGGACCCACCTAAATGTGGTTTTGTGGTGATGGCCATGATTCTCTGGTAAGGTCATTCAAAGTGAGGGAGGGAGTGGTTTAGAGCAACCACCACCTGTCAGTCACTCATGTATCTTGGCCCTATGATTCAATGGATTCCTAATCAAAAGTGGAACAAGACAGTGGGGTGGATGAATGGGAATGAGAATGAACTTTGTCTTAGACAGCACGTAATTTCTTAATACTTGATGACTGACATTGAATTTATGTGTGTGCTCAATGTGATGTACATTTCAAAAACAGTAGCAGTTCAATCATCTTTCATTGGTTAAATGGTCCAGGAGGCCAAAGCCTAATTCATATGTCTATTTGTAATGGGGAAACATTACCACAAAGATGACTTTCCTTCACAAATTTATCCAGTGAATCAGTCTAGTCAACATAGGACACAGTGAATAGATGAATGGGCATACCTCAGTGGTAGAGCACACACTTTTTATGCTAAAGATCCTGGATTCATTGTTTCAGATCTTCAGGTAGGGCTGGGAAAGACTCCTGTCTGAAACACTGGAGAGCTTCTGCTAGTCACTGTAGACTATGGGTGGAGAACCTCAGGACTTGAGACCAAATCTGGCCTTTCTGGGGTCAAGCTCTGAAGGGTTCTCCAGATGCCCCACCCCCTTTCCATGGTCACACCCCCTTTGCCTCGAGCACTGGTCATTGGGTGGCTTCACGGCTTTTGTCCAGTTTTTACCCCATTCTAGAAGATTGAAATGCTTCTCCGCAGGCTTAGCTACTGCTAATAAGAACTTTAACCTACAATACACCAGTGCTTTTATATTTCTCACCCACCCCCTTTGTCCCTGGCTTTGCCCCCTTTTGCCTTTGGCCCCACCCACTCCATGAAGGCTGGTGGCTCCGATATCAGTGGGGTGATGTGACGAATCTGCTCAGGGGTTTCAGTCAGAACCAGCCAGAACTCTAAAGGAGCTATTCAAGGTGTGAAAGGTGACCCCAAGTATTTATCCAAAAGTAAATTTGTCCTTGGGCTTAAAGAGGCTCTCCACCCCCTGCTGTAGACATTACTGAGCTAGATAGAGCAATGGTGTCACTTGGTATAGGTCGACTGCCTGTGTTCCTACCATATACATTTCCCAAGCATGGTAACTAGAATTGCCCTTTGTCGGTTGTTTTAATACAACATCAAGCACAGAGATAAAGACCCCACTACCATAAGTTTTAAGTGTAAATTAAATGAAGTACTTATCACCTCTTTGTTTCTCATTTGTGGTGTACACCAAATTGTTTTTTAAAAGTCAACTATTTTAGAATGGAACTTATTGTGCTTGGGGATTATTATTGTTCCAGCCATAGGCTTTGATTCAGGGCTAATTATAGTAATTAAGACATTGCCTACAACGTTGCAGCAGTGCAGATTGAGGTACTTTTTCCTGACATTGCTCAGAATATATGGCCTCCAAGGATGTTTCTATCAAGCGCACTTTCAATCGCCTTCTGAGCTGTGAACTTTGGGAATTTCATTTACAACTTTACTCCTACAGAGTTGCATATGGTGTGGTAACATATCCACACCAAAAGAATGAGGTGTGGGAATAATTAAGGTAATTTGTTAACATCTGGTCCTTGGAGAGCCTCCGTGAAGAGAGAGGAGAAGGTGGGGAGGAGAGATAAATGGCAATCTGGCTCCTCCCCTACCAGCTGTCCAAAGCACATCTCCTAACGTTAGACTTGTAAATATGACACAATGTGAGAAGCACACCCAAACTAAACATAATAAAGCGTTGTTCTTGCTCAAGCTTTGAGAGAAATAAGCCATTTTCAAAAACATGTTATCTAGGGTGACCAGATAAAATCCAGGTCAGGGCTCATGTCATAACAGTTGTAGAGAAAAGGGAATTTCAGCCAGTGTCATTTGTATGCAATTAGTTCCTGGTGAAATTCCCTCTTCATCACACCAGTTAAAGTTGCAGGGGCCCTGCCTTCTTTGGTATCTGGTCACTCTAGTATAGTGCATGCACCTTTAACTGTTGTGATAAAGAGGGGATTTCACCAGGAACTAATTGCATACAAATGACACTGGCTGAAATTCCCTTTTCTCTACAACTGTTAAAGTTACATGAGCCCTGACCTGGATTTTATCTGGTCACCCTATGTTATCAACACAAAGCTCTCTTATTTAATGCAAGGGTGCAGACCTTTAGACCTGTGGGCCACATTTGTCTTTCCTGGAGTCCAAACCAACCCTCCAGTGTTCTTCAGAAGTCCACTCCCTTCACCCAACCGCAAATTGTTGTGTGGCCTTTGTGCATCCTCCCCCTCCTCACAATTTAAAAGCTAGAAATGCCTCTCCTACGGCTTAGTTACTGGCTGGTTTCGCACAACACATTAGGCAACGGAGGGGGGGAAGCAACCATCAGTTGTGTTGCTTATCGTGTCATGTGGAGGGTTACACACCACACACACACACACAACTGATGGTACGCTATTCTGCCCAATTAAGCAACGGAGAGCAACAATGGGCTTGCAAGTTGTTTAGCCCGAAGCCCGTTGTTTAAAGTGTCATCCGAAACCAACCCCCCTCTCTCTGTGTACTATTCCGTTTGGGCATAGAGTTCTGCCAGCTGGAGCAGCCGGGAACTTGCGGTGCATACTGGGATAAGGCTGGAGGATTGAGGGAGGTGGGAGGGAGGAGACACTGCAACCAAGATGGACGCCGGAACTTTCAGCAGCTCAATGGATGGAGTAGCAACGTGTCGTTTTTGGAGCACCGCCTACCTAACACACGGTCAGTACACTATTTCCTCCTCCATTGCCTAATATGTCATGCAAAAGCAGCCACTGTCAGTAAGAGTTTCAAGCTAAAATATGCTGCTATTTTTGGCAGGTTGGACCCCACCCCCTTTGGCAACACACCCCTTTATCTTCAGCTCCACCCATTACTGGAAGGTGTCTCCAAAATGGGATTCAGTCCTTGGGCTGAACGAGGTTCAACACCCCTGATTTAACAACTAGCTTTGGCATAGTTTGCCCTCAAACAATTACTGCTTAATTAATGGGAGATCAAATTTGGGTAGGAACATAGGAAGCTGCCTTATACTGGTTAGAGCATTGGTTCATCTTGTCCAGTTTTGTCAAAACTGATGGATTACAGCTCCTCAGGGGTTTTGGCAAGAGTTTTTCCAGCCCTACCTGAAGATGCTAGGGATTGAACCCGGGACCTTCTGTATACTAGGCACAGCACTGACAGTTAGCACTGACAGTTTTTACCCTGGATTAAAGCCTCTGAAGATGCAATCTAAGCATGTTTAGAAAATAATGCCCTACAGTTTCTGGCACCCAGTAAACCATGCTAGCTGGGATATGCTGGGAATTGTAGGACATTTTTCTGACTAACACGCAAAGGATTACACCCTAGATCTATTGATGCTTTTGGTGAAAAGGCAGCAAGGGCTGCGTCCGCCTGCCCAGTCCTGTCGCCCAACTTCCCCTTCATCAGGTATGACAACCAGAGCCCGAGAGCAGGCAAGGGGGTGGGGAATAGTGTGGAGGAGCAAAATGGCAGAACTAACCATGGCTACCTTTTCTACCACTGCATCAGGGTGTGATTGTAAACATCTCAATCTGGTGTCTGTGACAAGAGGTAGCAGCCCTTGATCAATGCAAATCACCTTGGTACATGCCCATATGTTAGGTAGAAGAAGGCTGTGCAATTTCTCTGCTCAGCCTCCCAAACAATTCAAACAGGAGAGTGCTTTGCTAGCTATTGCTTATGATCTCATACAGTGAATGGTTCTCTTTACTTCTGCAGACATCTGGGATTGATGACCAGCACGGCCCAAACCTGAATTCTGCAAGAGGATCGAATGAGCTGCTGCTGCTGCTGTCACCGCCCAAAAATGGAAGGCCTTCACTACCTTCCATTTTCCTTATGGGCCACAGAAGGTTTCATTCTGTTCCTGGAGACATCTGGCACTGAAGGCAGGCCTTGCATACTAATATGACTTCAGCTATCTTTGTGGCTGACACCAAACTGATCAGGCTGGGAAAAAGGGATAGCAAAGAGCTCCAAAAAGATATCTCCAAACTGGATGAATGGCCATTGAAATGATAAATGTGGTTCAGTGTAAGCAAGTGTAAAGTGATATAGATTGGGGAAACATATCCTAATGTCACATAGACACTGATGGGGTCTGAGACGGTGTTGACTGACCAAGAAAGGGATCTTGGGGCATGGTGAAATTGCTCAGTGAAAACATCAACCCCGTGTATGGCTGCTGTAAAAAAAGAAGGAAAACTCCATGTTAGGGATCACTAGGGTCACCTCTTCACAGCTGTATGCTACTTATAGTAGCATACAGTGTTGATTTAATGCGAATTTTAATATTTCTCCGATGTTCGATCACATTTGGTCGTGTAACCTCCACTGCCCTTTTGGATTAATGCTAATTGTGGGCGTAGTTTGGTGGGCAGGGCTTGTGATGGCATGAGTGAATGCCTGCCCCTTCTCTGGCTACCACTCCCAATTGTGGACAAGGTGGGAGGGGATTGACCCAATGCTTGCTTTGTCGTCTTCTCCGTCCTACTTCCTTCTTCTTCTTCCCTTGACTGGACTGTTCAGTAATGGCTGACCTTAAGTTACTGGTACTTAAAGTAAAGTTTCTTTTAAATCCCCACTGGGATATTTCTTTTGTTGAGATGTGCAGCTACTCACATGAAGCTGGTTCTACAGGAAGCAAGGGTGCGTTGCTCATTTTGAGTATAATTTGAGGTCCACTAAGGCTTCCCACCCCACTCCCTTGCTGGGATCCTGGCTGGAAAACGGCACATGTCTCTGTGCAGTGAAAGCAAGTTCCTGCCATTGAGCTGTCGTGGTGCACTGTTACTCAGGAGTAAGGAGCATTGAGCAGATGGGGGGACTAGCTCCATAGGAAACGTGGTGCAGGATCGAGGATCGCGCTTCGTATCTACTCCTGTTACCTCCCCCCTCCCTTCTGTCATTGCTTTACTGGGAAGTTGTGTGTGTGAGTGTGAGTGTGTGTGTGTGTGTGTTATTGTATGTGTGTGTGTGTGTGTGTGTGTGTGTGTGTGTGTGTATCACACCAAAATGACCATTTAATACTGAGAACCCACTGGAATAGCTTTATTCTAGAAATGGTTACATGTGGGCACAAGCGCATAGCAAAGCGTGGGCAGAGTAATCAGAAAGGCATAGCGCAAGTTGGGAAAACACGGGAATGGGTGGAACATGGCGAACAAAAGGCAAATTGCAACAGTTGCATGGGAAGGAACGTTGGTCCACAGACGCCATGTCACAGCTGCTGCTCACGCGTTGTGGGGTCCCTGCCTGGTCATTCTAATGTCACTTCCAGTTGGAATGCCAGACTATATGCTCAAGTCTCCTCAATCGATGCTGAAGGACACACAATGAGCGCACCATACCTTGGAGGTGCAGCTGCAACTGACCATTCTGTGTGTGGAAGAGGAGACAGGGGAAGAGGGGACAAAGAGACATCTGTGCCAGCCAGGGGCTTTTCGTGGGCAGCGCTCAGCCCTCCCACACTCCCGCCTGCCCAGGAATCCACCTCTGCGATGCAGAGACCTGCTGGGATGGAGAGGTTGCCCTGAACCATTGCTAGCTGGCATCTTGGAGTCCAGAGACAGGCAGAATAATGGGAAGTTTGTATGGAACTGGGACATCAGTGTGAAATGCAACATTGTAATGGAAAGGCAACACAAAAATTTGCCCTTGAAGTAGCACATTTCAAGATGGTTGCTAGGGCGCAGGAGATAAGGGGCAGCTGCCGCAAGCATGGTGAGGTGGGAATGTACAGCAGCGGATTCTTGGTGGGAGGAATAGGGGGGAAGATGCTCCACGGGCTGGTTCTCGTCAGGGTCATCCAGTACCTGGAAAAATGATGCTTTTATAGTTTTACATTTGGTCCCAAAGCCAATGCTGCCTTGCTAAAAACTCTAACTGTAGGGACATCCAATGTTTAGAAATCATTGGATCGTACCCACATGCGATCGTGATTGCCAGGGGCTAACATATAATTCACGGCGAGACAATCAGGTGGGCAGGAAAGTCCGGGGAGGGACCATCAGGAGAGAGGGCGGTGCTTTCGTCAATTTTTCCACATTCAGCCATACACCCCTGAACCGACTCTGCAGGGAAACTCTACACATAAACAATTGTAAAGTGCATTTTATGATGACTGTAATTCGCCTTAATGGCTCTCTTGTACCGTTTTTAGACATAAATACGAATATAGGAAAAAGCACATATAAACAGGTGCCAAAGAGATGTCGTGCAAACCCCCCCCCCCCGGGAAAGGGATTGAGAAACAACCTCCTCTATGATAAGCCAGCATAAGGGTGGTGAAGGGGGCTAGATGAGTGACTCCTCCTCATGTTCAACCCATCCTGCCAGCTAATGATGTAAACAGCAAACAGGTGTGAGTCAAGTCACAGGAGGATTCCTCTAGCAATAGACTAAAGATCGTAATGTTCATAAGGCGATGCAGAACTAGAACAGCATGGGACATCTTTGCTGGTCATTTTCTAGCTCCTAAGGCACATCTGATTCTTCCCTGGTGTTTACCTCTTCCCAATAGATCCTACAGCAAAGCTTTCTGGCAGCCAGACAAGCTTTCCTTTGTCAGCTCTGCCCTTTTTGCCAGGTCTGCCGGTGCCTTAGCTTCAAGGTTGTGGTTCAAGGTTGTGGTCCAGAAATGGTGTGTGGGTTTGTTGGGGGTGTCAGGTAAACTGTCCTTGGGGCTCTACTGTGACAATGGGTTTTTGAGGTTATCCATTTGTGACATTGTTCTTCTCAGGGTTCAAAACCTCATCCTCAGAAAAGATCCTTCCAGTATCATGGTCAAATTGAATGGTGACAACTGATGGCTTGCAGAGAGCTTTTGAAATTAGGCCTAGAGTCACAGGTTGCCTACCCTTACTTTAGAGGATGTGAGATATAGGCCAGTCCAAGGTCTTTACAAGGTCCTCTGCTTCTAGGGACCAAAGCAGATATTATATTAAATATAAATTATAAGCACAGACTTGGAAATAACAAAAAAAGTTCTTCTTTTTTTACTCTAGTGTAAGTGCTGGGCCCCAGATCTTGATCAGGACCCTAGCATAGGGGATAGGAGAATTTAGCCCTTTCCTCCTGCTGTTGACCCAACCCAGATTTTCCCCTGCCCCTGCACAGGCAATATAAATTTCAGGCACAGGGGTCCTGATCTGGATCAGGTCCATAATGGGGATGAAGGTTTAAAGCTCCCCAACCACCCTACACTAGGGTCCCAATCCAGATTGGGCTCTCTGCATTAACACTGGAGTAGAAATGAGGAGGGAAAGGGGGGAGAACAAAACACATAGCTACTTGCTCCATCTTTAATGTAATGTCTTCTTTAGTTCTAGGATGTCAAGAGGGCCAAGGAGGAGCAGTTTTGTTGAACCACCAATAACTATCAATATATAATCTGGCTACTCAATTTCATAGGAACATAGGAAGCTGCCTTATATTGAGTCATCAGACCATGGGTCCATCTAGCCTAGTATTGTTGACACTGATTGGCAGTGGCTCTCAGGATTCTTTCCTCGCCCAACCTGGAGAAACCAGGCATCAAACCTGGGACTTTCTGCATGCAAAGTGTGTGCTCTATCACACTGAGCCAGGACCCCTCCCTATATTTCATTACCATTGCTGCAGTATTAACAGAGTGCCAGAGGTATCAGAAGGCATCAACTTCTGTCATGATAAAGGTAATCCATTCCATGCCCAGAGATACCCTTCTTTCTCCTTTGTCCCTATGTCTCTGCTAACTTTCACTCAGGCTGTCTTGATTGTTCATGCCTCCTACAGAATTGATAAGCCAATTCCACCAAAATTCCATTGTGATGGAAGCTATGAGCTGGTTTTCATTGATGTAGGTCTTCAGTTTTAGTGTACATAGACAATTATGGTGCTTAATTTTCCATAGGAAATGCAGGTTGCTTACCTGTAACTGTAGTTCTTCGAGTGGTCATCTGTGCAGTCACACATTATGGGCTCGCGCCGGCGCCGAGCCTCACTCGGAAACTTCTAGAGCTTAGAAACTATTGGCGGGAACCCCTCCCCCCACCATCCTATTGCGCATGCCTGGGTTCCCGCCTACCTCAGTTCTATGAGACCGCCTGATGCGACCCACAACGAGGCAGTGAAACGATAAATAGAAAAAAAATGCAGAATGGCATGGCAAGTACACTCATAGGCCCTCAAGCGAGGTCTAGAGGGGATGGTGGGAGGGTTGTGTGACTGCACAGATGACCACTCGAAGAACTACAGTTACAGGTAAGCAACCTGCATTTCTTCTTCGTGGTCTCTGTGCATCACACATTATGGGCGAGTAACTAGCAACACTTACCGGAGGGGGGTAGACTCGCTGAAGGGATGTCATTGAAGGAGTGACGACAACACCGCTCGTCCAAAGCTTGCGTCGCTCCTTGCCCTGGTATCCAGCCTGTAATGCGACACGAACGTGGAAGCCGATGACCAGGTAGCTGCTCTACAAAGGTCAGGAATAGAAATTCCCTTGCTTAGCGCTGTCGAGGTAGCTTGGGCCCTTGTAGAGTGTGAGCGCACAGCGACTGGGGGTTCTTTCCCTGCGAGCTGATAGCCAAGGGCGATAGTACTGACAATCCATTTTGCAAAACGCTGAGGTGAAAGCGCTTGACCCCTTGTTCTGCCGCCGTAGCAAATGAAAAGGCGCTGAGACTTGCGGAACGCTGATGTTCTGTCTTTGTAGAATGCTAAGGCACGCCTTACGTCCAGTGAATGAAGTCGCGCACTCATAGGATCAGAGGCGTCCTGAAAAAAAGTGGGAAGTACAATTGTCTGATTGACGTGGAAGTCCGAGATGATCTTTGGTTTAAAATCCGGTCCCGGACGTAGGACCACTTTATCCCTATGAAATTGAGTGTAGGGGGGATTGATCATCAGAGCGCACAGTTCCGAGGCCCTTCTGGCGGATGTGATTGCGACTAGGAATGCTACCTTAAAGGAAAGCAACCTTAAGTCCGTGGTAGCCAGAGGTTCAAACGGTTTACCGGACAGGGCCGAGAGTACCACCGACAAGCTCCATTGAGGAACTATGGGCCGTATAGGTGGGTGGATGTTCTTTAAGCCTCTCATGAAGCGTTTGGAAAGTGGATGTGAGAAGGCTGAGTAGCTTTGAATGAGGTCGTGATTCGCCGATATGGCGGCTAAGTACACTTTAATAGAAGCATTACAGAGGCCTGCCTCGTGCAAAGAACTGAGAAAGGATAAGATAGCTACGATCCCGCAGGAGTGAGGAGGGGCACCCTGCCGGGTAACAAACGAGGTGAATCTATTCCATTTCCTTTCGTAAGATAGCCTAGTAGAAGGGCGAATGGCTTCGTTCAGCACTGCCCTCACTGGAGATGGGAGATGGAGGTGCTGCCATCGCGCCGGATTCTCCATGCGGTTAGCTTCAATTTCTGCAGGTCTGGGTGGCGTACCCGACCCTGTCCCATGGTGATGAGGTCTTCTGCCATCGGTAGACGGAGGTACTCCCCCTTGGCCAAGCGGAGGAGAGGGGTGAACCAGAATTGACGCGGCCACCAAGGAGCTATTAGTATGGCTTCCGTTTGTCCCAGTTGCAGGATAGAAATCACCTTTGGGATGAGTGGAAATGGGGGGAAGACATAAACAAGACCTGACCCCCAGGAGGTACTTAGAGCGTCTCCTAGAGAGCCCTTTCCGATCCCCGCTCTTGAGCAGAATAGCGCGCAGACTGCATTTTCCGCAGACGCGAAGAGATCCATGTGAGGCTGCCCCCATCTGTTGAAGAGGAGCTTGAGTGCTTGGTTGGAAAGGGACCATTCGTGTGTGTCCGAGAAGTTCCTGCTGAGCATGTCCGCATGGATATTGTCCGATCCGGCTATGTGCGTAGCCGACAACCGTATGCCGTGGGAGATCGCCCATTCGAAGATCTCCAGAGTTAGACTGAGTAAGGCCCTGGACCGAGTCCCCCCTTCTTTGTTGATGTACCAGACCACCGACATATTGTCGGATATGATCCTTACGTGGTGGTCTGTCACATAGTCTCTGAATGCCAAGAGAGCTTTCTGTACCGCAATCAGTTCTAGAAGATTGATGTGATGTCGTCTTTCTTTCGAGGACCATTCGCTCTGCACTGATAGATGATCGCAGTGAGCCCCCCAGCCTAGGAGGGAAGCGTCCGATGTTATCGAGCGTGTTGGCTCCTCTTGTAAGAACGGAAGGCCCTTTTGAAGGTTTTGTGGTACTGTCCACCAGCGGATGGATTGGCGCAGTGCGAGAGGGACGGTTACTCGGATAGAATTTGGGTGGCGACGCGCATCGTAAGCCTCCAGTAGGAAGCGCTGTAAGGGGCGCATTCGTAAACGCGCCCACCGGACTACGAAAACAGACGAGGCCATCAATCCCAGTAGCTTTTGAAGTGTGAGCGCTGTGTGCGTGGCAGTGGACGAAACACGAAGTGCCAGCTGTTGAAGGCGGGCAAGTCTCGGGGGTGGGAGATACGCCCTCCCTGCTTCTGAATCGAGGAGGGCCCCAATGAATTGTATCGTTCGAGCAGGAGACAGTATAGATTTTTCCTGGTTCAACACGAGACCCAATTCCCTCAGCAGCGCCGTAGTAAATTCGACATCTTTCGTCGCTTGGAGTCTGGATGGGGAGACGACTAGCCAGTCGTCGAGATATGGGTAGAGCTCCACGCCCGACGAGCGGAGGTGTGCGCAGATGGCGGCCATACATTTCGTGAAGACTCTCGGTGCTGTTTTCAGTCCGAACGGGAGGACTGTAAACTGGAACGCTTCCTTCCCGACGATGAATCGGAGAAATTTCTGATGGTCGCGATGAATCGGGATATGGAAGTATGCGTCCTTTAAGTCCACTAAGGTGAACCATAAATTGCGGCGTAGCAGGGGCAGGACGGAACCAAGAGTGATCATCCCGAATTTTTTGGTTTGCAGGAATTCGTTGAGAAACCTCAAGTCCAAGATTGGACGAAGGCCGCCATCTTTTTTCTGAACCGTGAAATAACGGGAGTAGAACCCGTTGTTTAAGTCTGTGATGTTCACTGGGATGATGGCCCCCTTCCGTAGGAGTGAGGCAACCTCCTGCTGCAGTACGAAGGAGGCTGGCGTATATTTTAGATATCCCATGCGTGGCAGGGACGCAAATTCCATTTTGTATCCCTGGTCGATGACAGCTAGAACCCAGCTGTCTGTCGAAATGTCTGACCAAGCGTTGTAGAACTGCCGGAGTCTCTGTCCAAAAACCGGGGGGCGTGTTGTGGCCGTGGCAATCAAGTCAAAGGCGCTGTTTTGGGCCTTGGTCCCCTCTAGGGCGTTGCGGACGTGCTCTGGACTGGGGATACGGCCTCTGCTGGCGAAAAGCGGGCTGTGCAGACTGGAACCTCGGCTGCTGCTGCTGGTGTCTAAATTGTTGTTGTTGTTGGCGGCCTTGATAGGTGTGTTGCCTAGACCACCTTCGTGGCCTGTATGTCTGTAAGGCCTGGGTTGGATAAAACCCCATCTTTTTTGCCATTATTCTCGCCTTCTGGATAGTATCCATCTGCGAGTCGGTGGAAGCATTAAAGAGACCTTCCCCATCAAAGGGAAGGTCTTCTATCCGAGTCTTAGTCTCCTGAGTAAGGTTTGAGGAGCGGAGCCAAGCATGCCTCCTCAGTGCCACTGATGCGACCATCGATTTTGACAGGCAGTCCGCCAAGTGACGCGCGGTGGAAAGCTCTTGTTTCGCGAGCGCCGTCGCTTCCTGCTGGAACACCTGTGCCGCCGCCCTAATCTCATCGGGGAGATGGGCATGTAATGCTGCCACCTTTTCCCATATGAATAGATGATACCGGGCCATTAGGGCCTGGTAGTTGGCTATTTTAACGGAGAGAGCAGTTGATGCGTAGACCCTCCTGCCAAACGCATCGAGTTTCCTGCCCTCCTTGTCTATAGGGGCCGAATGAGACCTGGCTGAGCGGCCCTGGGCTGACTCAACAACAACTGAATTTGGTTTCGGATGTTGAAATAAGAATTCAACCCCTTTCTCCTGAATCTTGTATTGGGCATCAACTCTCTTAGATACCGGGCCCGTAGTCGCTGGAGCCTTCCAGGATTCCTTCAGGGTTCGTAGGATGGTTGGGAGGACGGGCATGGCCAACGTGGTAGCCGTGTCCCCGTACATCACGTCGTAAGCGACGTCTTCCACCTGCTCCTCCGACTCTGGAACGTCGATGCCTAACGACTGGGCGAGGCGTTGCATCTGATCTAAGAAAGATACTACCTCCACTGATGGTGACGCGCGCTTGCCTGTTCCCAGGTCTTGTTCAGGGGAAGGCATGGAGGGTGGGATGTGCGCCGAGGCCTCTGACGAATCCGAGGGGTAGTCGTCGTCCGAGTGGGAGGTAGGTGCCCTGATAGTCATGGCACCGAGCGGCGGAAGAGGAGAGTCCGGTTGTTCAGCTATGTCTGCCGGAGCAGACACAGTGGCTGACGGTGGGCGCCTAGGAGGGACGGGTGGAACGAAGCGGTCCCCTTCCTCTTGCAACCTTTCCCCTGTAAATTGATCAAAAAGAGGTCGTCTATAAGGTTCCTCTGTTTGGTAAGCCCATGAACCGGTAGAGTGGGCGGAGAGGCGATCCCAGTTTTCCGGCTGTGGTGAGGTTTGAAGAGAAGAAGGGGCCCCCTGAAAGTCGGTTCGTCGATCTTCCGTCTCCCACGCCGGTGGGGAGGGCGAAGAGACATGCCTTGACAAGGATGTGGGGCGTTGGGGGTGCAATTGCTTCGGCATCTTTGGCACCTTCGGAACGGAGAAGCTGTGGCCCTGTTGCGTTGGTGTCGGAGGCGTTGTTACTGAGGGCCATGAAATCGGCAGCGAGATAGAAGCTGCAGGTGAAAGCATCGGTAGGGCCATCGGTACCGGGGAACTGGTCGGTACCGAAGCTGGTTTTGTCCCCGACTTTGATTTCGGCTTCGGTGTCGGTGTCGACGATGGCTTCGACGTCGATGACATCTTCGACGTCGACGACGGCTTCGGTTTCGGCGTCGCCTTCGGCGTCGACGGCGACTTCGGTGTGGACGACGGCTTCGGTGTCGACGACGGCCTCGGTGTCGACGACGGCTTCTGCATCGATTTATGCTGCTGCGTAGGTTGTTTCGGAGGCGAGCCCGGAGTCGACCTCGAGTCTCGGGGTCGATGTTTCGCCGGTTTGGCATGCTTTCTTTTAGGGGCCTGGGCCTCCTCCCCCGGCTTCTCGCTGCGGTCCCTCTTGCGCCGCTTCGCCTTGCCCGAATCCTCGGGAAGGGAGGGCTCCGACGTCGAAGGAAGACTCGGCATCGATACCGGCACGTCGACAGCCTCTAGGGCAGATTTCCATAATAGAGCCCTCAGTTTGTTTGCTCTATTCTTGCGTGTTTGCCTGGAAAAATTCAGGCAGTGAACACAAGTGTCCACGACATGAGCTTCGCCCAAACAAAGGAGGCACTTGGAGTGTCCGTCCGAAAGGGTTAATTTTGCCCTGCAGCCGGTGCAATTCTTAAAGAGGGACGCCATCTTGTACGCCGCTAGAAGGGCGGGAAAAGGCCCTCAGCGCTGCTTCTCCTGCTTTCCGTCGAACGGAACGCTGCCGCGGCTGTGCCTCGCACCTTATCACTATATATCTATATAAATACCTATCTATATATATATATATATATATATACTACAATGACTAATAAAGATAAATTTTAATTTTTTTTTTTTTTTTTTTTTAGATGAAAGAAAGAAAGAGCGAGAAGAGAGAAAGAGAAAGAGAAGAATTTATCAACAGGAAAGTTGAAATAAGGGAGTCTAAGCTACAAACTATTAGAAGAAGTTCTTTCTGTGAGGCAACCAGCAAGGCGGTCGAAGAAGAACTGAGGTAGGCGGGAACCCAGGCATGCGCAATAGGATGGTGGGGGGAGGGGTTCCCGCCAATAGTTTCTAAGCTCTAGAAGTTTCCGAGTGAGGCTCGGCGCCGGCGCAAGCCCATAATGTGTGATGCACAGAGACCATGAAGAAGAATCTTTCCATTTCTCGCCATGTAAGAGACCAGAACATATATTTCCCATCATTATACAATAGGGATGGGACAAGTGATGTTTGAGATCACTTGCACAAATTCAGCAGTGATCAAATGGGAAATTTGTGCAAATCACCCCAAATTTGTGCAAATGTTGTCCATAGACTTAAGTGGGGCTGATTTAGTCTGCTGAGGAAATTTGTGCAAATCAAACTAGGAACAGGGGACAAGACGAATGTGAGCATGTGATCGACAATTTGCTAATATTTTCAGGGATTCAAGTGAGGCATGGTCAAATGTTTTGGGAGCAAAAACAAAATTCTCATGTATCCCTATCATACAGCAGTTTCATCATGAAGCAGCATTTGTTTCTCATAGATGAAACCCGTGTTCTATCTCAGTAACATGAGTATCTTCTTTCCAATTCTTTATGTGCAAGCTACAATGCAAGGTTCCAAACCCCATACCCCACAATTGACCAGTGCCTGAAGCAGGGACATTCTCCAGTGAACTCCAAGTTGTCCTTGTCCTTGCCCAACTCCCTGCTCCCGTCCTGGCTTAACTTAGATTTCCACCCCTCCTCTGTTGCCATAGTAACAGTGTTGCCCAATAGAAAACTCCTTTTTTGCATACCTTTCCCCAACCAGAACAGAAGAAGTGTGACATGGTTAGGATAACCACCAATGATGTTGCAGAACCAATAGGGATGCCAATATATGCTACTTCAGCAAGTTGTGTATGCTTTTAGGAAGTTTTTTTCCCCACTACCATTTATTTCTTCCTGTCCTGGACTTTCCCTTGCTGGGCTTTTCCTTTTCCCTAGCTCCTTCTGTTGCTGGACTTTTCCCTTTCTTCCACCCCATTCCTCCACATACCTTCTGTTGACGGGCTTCTCTCTTTTCTCTCTCCCCATCCCCTACTGTTCCTGGGCTTTTCCTTAGCTTCTCCCTGGTGGCAGCCATTTTGTGGCAGCACCCATGACACTTGCTCAGAATTCCACATGAACTCACTAGCCCAAAAATGTTGTGGACCCCCTGTTACAATATGTGGATTCTTATTTGACACTGCTATTTCAAATAAATAGTTTTCTTTTTCTGCTCCTGCATTTATTCTGCAACTTTTGAGATCTTTCATTTGCTTCCTATTCACAGCTTTCAACTAAGGAAACCTGTTCAATTTTTGCTAGTGTTCTTATGCTGTACTACCTTTCTCTCTCTCAATTTGTCATTGTCCACCACTTAATTCTCTTTTCTACAATTACTATGTTTTCCCCCATTGTTCCTGTCAACACATAATTCATTACTGGCAATCTATGCTGAGTGCTTCCTGCCTCTTCTTATCACTTGACAATCTGTCACATTTTTGCAATCTTCTTTCCTGGTGAAAAGGTAGTTAATCTGACTTTCTTCTTCCACTCACATAGATTACCAAATTCTACTTTTTCTTACAAAGTAGAATTTTACTTACAGTGAGAATACTAATAAAAAAAAATCCAGAATGCTCTCTCCTATTCCAAAAAAAAAAAAGAAAAGAAAGAAAAGTAGTTTCAGATAAATCATAAAAACAACATAAAATCTCTGAAAACAGTTTACTCTGCAAAACAGGATTTACTCTGGCACCAAGTGAATAGATCTGCAAACCTATAAAACTTACACAAAATGTTTTAAACTTTAAAGGACTTAGAAGACATCACATCTCAGAAAATAATACATTTTGTAATGGAGTACTGTACAAGGCCACAATTATATGAATAAACAGCAATGTGATAATCTCTTGAATTGCAGGCAGGCAGATCCGGCATTTTTTTTTAAGGATAGAATTGCAAACTGCTCCCAAAAGGGGTTCTGTCATATGCCGAAACATTGCTGGATCTATGTGATAAACCAATTCATGTGAACAGCTATCCACATGCAACACCTTTCACCTGCATTTCAAGCAGCCACCATGGCCGGCAACTCTAATTAGCTACAGATCTTCACGTAAAAGGATCAGGTAGCAGGTAAAGCAAAATTCTCTCCCTGAGACCCAGGAGACTCACTCCCAGTCAAATTAGAGAATACTGGGCTGGCTGGACAAATAGTCTGACCGGATAAAGGGTTCCTACCTATGTCCCATGCTGTCTGGGACTATTGAAAGCACATTCTCCTTGGCTGCAGAAGACCCTTCTCTTGGAGATGTGCCAAAGCTGAAACATGGCTGGAAAACATTGGTCAGCTTTTCATTTAAGGCTAGTTTTTCAAAGCTAGGGAATATATTAGCAGACGTTGGGGTGGACTTTTCTTTGTTGCGTATCTGTTTTAACTGTTTTTAATTATTCCCTGTATAGAAACTTAAAACAAAAATATCTTATTACTGCCTACCTGTTGCCTTTGCAGAGTTCACAATAATCCAATTGGATCTGTGGACAGACATTTAGTTTTTCTTGTGAACTTCAATAAAAACCAGAGATTTACAGTAATATATTGTCAACTTCACCTTCAATGCCTCCTTTAATGTTTTACAATATTTCAGTCTTTGACAGCAGTGGCAAAAAATGATTTGTGTGTGTGTGTGTGTGCGCGCGTGCACGGGCACAGGTGCACGTCTGTGGGAAGTATTCAATTCGGCAAATATAAATTACATTGCAGTAGCATAAGCAATTTCTAGCACAATGGCCAGATCTACACCTTGTCTCAAATCATTATGAATGTGGAATAAATAGTAGGGCTATGTACAGCCCACTGACTCGCCTCAGAGGCCATTTCGGAGACTCCAAATTGCCCCAATTTGACTCAAGGCGCTTTGGGGGTTGCCCCCTCACCCTGGCGCTGAAGCAAGATTCAGCACTTTGAAGTGGGTCAGCCTCCTGGGTGCTGGCAAGTCCATGAAACTCCTGAGTCCCCACTTCCCACTCCTTGCTCACAGCCCCCTCACTGCCTTCCCCCCTCATCCCACAACCCAGAGCTGCCATTGCCGGGACTTACTTGTAAATCTCCTCCTCCTCCCAGAGATCTGAGCCATGGTTTAAAGTTAAGATCATGGGGACTCTCTGTTTTTACTATATCTATGGCCACAAATGATGACGGCTGTAAAGGGACATTACTGGGGAAGCTGAGGAGGGCAGGGAGGGAGAGGAAGGTGAGTCCAGTAGGTTCACGGACTCACCTGGATTCACGGCCGACTTTGTGCCAGCTTTCGTGGGCAGGTGGGCGAATGTGGGGGAGCAACACAGCAGCAACCCAAATCAGCCTAAGGTGCCCCAAGGCTTCAATACCGATCTGTTTCAGCCTTGGAGCACCTTGGGCTGACCCAGTTCCACCTTGACCTAGATTCAGGGATTTGACATGAAGCAGTGCACAGCTCTAAATACAAAACAGGATATAAAACTATGAAAGTGGTATGTGGAATGTGGATTGTGTTCCAACAGTTTTCAGTTACTGCAATACCTCTATAAAGCAGTAATGTAGATCTGGCCCAGGTCAATAGCATCTGATTGTGTGACGGTTCTTTTGGGGAAACCTGTTGCACCAGCAAACACTATTTCCTTTGAACCTGAGGTTGCTTACGTTAGCCCAATGTAAATTACGTTAGTGCTAGTGCCAAATTGCAAACTGTCCTGTGTGTGAATATACCTTGTTTGGGGTCAGATGATAGTCTATGAAAACCCTTCTCTTTCTAATTTCTATTTTGGCAGCATCACATTCTTCTCTACCTCTACCTCTCTGTTAAGTTGCTGAGCCCTCCCTGGCAGTGTAAACTTCAGTTTCTTTTGGGCAGACAGCTGTGTAAGCATCATCCTTCTAAGGCCTATTAAGATTGAGAACATGTCTTTCCAGGTGCAACCAGGGCCTCAAACATGAGCAAAGAGTTGCAGGATCTGCACCAGGGGATGAATGTTTTTATTCTCCTCCTATTCACATCTCTCTCTCTCTCTCTCTCTCTCTCTCTCCACACACATATACATATATACTTCCCATCCTCCCTCTTCTGCTTTTTCCACTCTCAAACATGAATTTCTTAGAATTATACACAAGGTCTCTTCTATTATTTTTCACTGAGGCCATTTGTTAAGCTAGGATACTGGCATGGCTCAGGTGTGTTCCTGAGAGTGAGGCTGAAGACTGAATACTGCAACCGAAGAATCTGTTTTATTACAAATCTCATTATCATGAATGCTAAAGAAGCAATTTCTCTCCCCCACTTCTCTTTTCAGGTTAAAAGGGGAAATTGTGGTATAGAAAAATCATACACTTGTAGTAGTAAAAGAGAAGAGAGGAACCTTTGAGCAGATAATTAAAACATCTGTGGAATATTAATCTGCTTATAGGACTCCAATTTAACCCTTTTGTATTTACAGACGGGTTCTATAGAGGAGCCTTGCAGCAAAATAGGCATCTTGGGTTGCTTTCAAACAAAGCTTTTACTGTGCCATCATTTATGGAATTTTATGGAGTCCAGACAATGACAGCATAGTTCTCTCATACCTCTCCTCTGTTTTCCCACTGCTTCTTTCACCTTTTTTCTCACTATGGAAAATCTGTTAAGGAAGTAAACATGGAATAGCTGCACAATGGCTTCTGATTGCTACTGCCTGGACACCACCATCTAGAATCACCCTTTTGCACTGCCATGCACAAGTATCATGTTGAACTGCACTTGTTACAGCATCTCTAGGTAGAGCAAATCCAATGGTACACACTTGTACTGCTGTTCCCTGCTAGTACGTGGAGACTGTTGCCTTTCATCTCTGTGACTGCACCTCATGGAAGGAAAGGGAAGAATAGATGGCTGTGCATGGATGTCAGATTGCTTGCAAGAGGGCTGAACACCTTTGGAGGGATCTCTAATAAGTGCCCCATCCTTGATGAGATTGTGGAGGATATCCCCTTTGATCTAACCTACTACTGCATACTCATTCAATTTGATTTGGGCCACTATCTAATCCTGGCTCTTTCTATATCTAAGGGTTTAGAGGGATGGGGGGGGAGGAGGCTTCTGGGACCGTCCCTCAGCTGCTAAATGGAAGCACAACATCCTGGAATGGGACATCGCGCCCACCATTTTTTTTAAAGGAACCAGAGGCAGAAACGCAATTGCGCTCCTCTGAAAATGTGCATTAAAAATTCCCCCCTGCCCCCCAATGTCCCTGGACTCCCCGCAACTCAGCTCCTTCCCTCTTGCTGACCCCTGCTACCATACCCGCCCATACCCTGCTACCATAAGTGCCCATACCACCCACGGTCTTCGGGAAAATTGGGATAACTAAGACCTTGGTTATCCTAGGAAAATGGAGGGGTCATCCCTGCCTGCTCCCGGGATCCCCTGTGCATCATTTGGATGCACAGGGACCACCCAGGGATGACCCAGAGAAAAATCCCTGGTGTAGTCATGGCCTATCTTAAGTTGATAGACTGTTGTTGTCTTTAAGATGTTATTGCTGTTGTGTGATGTCAAGGCATTAGGTAAATATCTAGAGTTAGCTTTTAAGAACATGGGATGTAAGAATGCTATATTGGATCACATCAACGATCCATCTAGACCAGCCTTCTCTCTCTCTCTCTTTTCTCTCTCTGATGGTATCCAGCTAGATAGGACTTGGGAAACCAATATAGGTCATTACCTGTTTTATATAATTTTATAAAATACTATGGTAAGACTATGGTGAAATTCTGGCAAACAATCCAAGCTACTGAAGCCCTCAATGTATCTATCAAATAGATCAAGAGTGTCTTTGTTGGGGACAACCAGAACTACCTGAAGGCACACGATGTTTCCCAGAAAGAAAAACTTGTAAATATGATCCCTTGAGCATGATTACCTGGAAAAATCCAAAGTGTATATTCTGTGCAAATACAATTGGAATATATATTGTTTGCTTCAAATTCTATCTGATTGGCTTCCTCTGTAACTGGAAGCAGTTGCCACCAGGTGGCAGATGGAGACTACTAAACATTTTCAGTTCCTACATAAAAGCAGTAAGCAGTGGAAGATTCTGCCACTTTTATTCATGAAAAAGCTGGTCTCAATCTTCTTCATAGTAAAGTATAAAACTACTATTTAAAGCATTTCACGTGAGCAGTCAGATCAGTTTGTTGCACCAAATACAGAGAATCTTGTGATTCAGAGAATCCTTAAAGGTTATTGTGGGCCAGAGCCTACTTCATCAGATGCATAAAGGGGTATATTTATATCCTGATACTACTGAAGGCAGCCAAACAGATGCATAATTGCCCATGGTTTATATTATACTTGTGAACTGACCTGCAGCTTTGACTTGGACCCTGATTTGGCACTTTGGAAAATAGCCCAATTTGGCTTGAACTTATTTGGAAGTCATTTCCTTTGACTCGGTACTGAATATGAATCAAGGTGTGGAAATCCAAGGCTTTGTGCTTCTCATGGGAAATAAAAACAACAACTGCTATAGCCTTTTCTCTTTGCCAGAATTGGGTATTTGCACAGTATAATAGCCCCTTAGGAGGACATTGCCAGACAAGTAATTTCAGGGAGGTTTATGCTTTCAATTATCATTTTTTTTAAAGGAACTGCTGATAACTTTTATACTTCTTGGCAGAACTGGGTGAAATCTGCTAGGATGGTTGACCCTTCTGAGAGGATATAGCCTTCCAACTTCCAGAATAATAGCCACAGGGGGAGGGTTGTGCAAGAGCAGCCTTAACATTTTGATGGTCTCCAAAAACAGGATACACTTATCCCCTTATATTTTTTGTGGGCCATTGTTTAGAATATGCAGACAGCCTAGATGGGCCACTAAGTAAGGAACCTGCAAAGTTTCAAAAGGATAGGTGCAGTGGTTCATTTGGAAAGGAAGTCCAGAAATATGTAGGAGTGAGAAAGTAATTTGCTTCCCCTTCCCTGCCATCAGTCTCCAGTGTAAGATCACAACTTACTGAAGTTTTTTTCCATGGGCTGCACAATGTTATGTTGCATGATGTACTTTTTCTATGGGATAAGTCTTGTATGTCAGATGCTACATGTGAACCTTTATGTTGCCTATCCCTGGCATGCATGTTCCCTGAAGTTCTTTCCTATTCTATTTCCATAACTGAAGGACTCCAGTGCACAAGAAATCCTGCTCATTCAAAGGCTTTCTTATTCACTGCAAAGCCAAAGAAAAATATATGCATCATGTGTTATCATTTTAAAATGGATGTTGTTCCACTATCATCTACAGTTAAACAGGTCCTGCAGGTTTTTTTAAATAATACAAATCCTGTAAAAACTGTTTAACAGAAACTATTGTGAGATGGTTATACAAACTGGGGATGTACATCAGATTTGGATCTTTCACAGATAATTAATATAGCATTCACTGTAATCTTTACATTTCCAAGTGGTAGCTCTGTTAGTCTGTTTCAGCCAAATCAATAAAAAGCCATGCATCTGATGAAGTGGACTCTAGTCCACAAACGCTTATGCTGTAATAAATGTGTTAGTCATTAAGGAGCTAAAAACCTATTATTTTAGTATATAACCTCACTATAATTTTAATGGCATTCACCGTAAGAGCTACACAACGGCATAGGGTGGGTTGTCATACTTGAATATGATATAAGCCTCATTAACAATCATGAAAAAGCTTTCAATCTGTTTCCCCATATCCCCAGAGACATCTTCACTAATAACAGTGAATAATGTATCTTTAAATTGTTTGCCCTTTAGAATAATATGTAGTTAAATTTGCTGATAGACCTATCTGAAGTGTTTCACACTTAAATCTAGGCAACCTGAACGTAGGTGTATGATCTGGAACTCTTCACAATGTAGGTATATGATCTGGAACTGCTTCAGGTTGTTCTCTTCAGTGACTTTTTCCAGCATAACTTCAGAGCCTCAATGATGGTGAAGGCTGCACCTGTTGCATTTATTCCTGCCATGGATATGTTAAAAGCACAGAGCCTCAGCAAGAAACATGTGGCAAGCCAACCACGGACCATCATTGCCCACACCTTCTCATGAAACTGCCCAGCAGGGGTGTTGAACCTCTTTCAGTCCGAGGCGAGGGCCAAATTCCAGTTCAGTGAAGCTCTCGGAGGCCATATTCTAGTGGTGGACTGGACCGAAGGAAAAAGGGGCAAGACCAAAAATGCCAGCGTATTTTAGCTAGAAGTTCCTACTACCAGAAATTAAGCCTTAGGAGAGGCATTTAAGACTTTTAGAATGGGGGAGGGGGAATGGTACAAAAGCCAGGAAACCACTATATGACTGGAGGTTGGGGAAAAGAGGGTGGGGCCAGGGGGAATGGCCATCTGGGGAACCATGGGGGGGGCAGATTGGAACCCCACGTGAACCAAATGTGGCCCTCAGCCCTGAGGTTCTCCACCCCTGCTATAAAGGCAACCATTATAAGATCCGGTGCACAAGAAGGAGCCGATTTGGACCATCTCATCTCATTCTTAGTTTATTCCAAGCTCAGTTTGGGCTCAGTTCAGATCAGATCTGAAATATCCCATTTTAAAGTCAGCCTATTCTGGGCTTCAAGATTCATCACACCCTTAGTGTGATGTCAACAGGAACAAGACCAGACATCAGTAGTAATCCTTCTCATTTCTGCCCCTGGTGGATAGGTTTCAGGGCACAAGGAATGGGCGCACCTGCAGTAGCAGGACTGGACAGACTAATTATGAGCAGAGCTCAAACTTCAGAGATGATTCTACTCATGCATATTTTAATGTAAGGAACAAGGGAAAGAATCCTATTCCAATTCCCGTGCAGATACAGCATGCCATTCATCCACATTAGCTTGCTTTTGGTGTGCAAATACTTCATTATTAGTTTTGAACGAATCAATATAGCAACTTGGCTCTCTTCTAACAGTAGTACTGATCCTACTGAAACTGTTATTTTCCTTTTGATCCCTTTTTCTTCCTGCTGCTGAAAGGACGGGACCATTGGTATTTACAGACCAGCAGCAGTTGTAAAGTAAAGAGCTCTGGCTTTCTTGTCCTTTCAGGCTGGTCAGTAAAGAAGCACATTTGTATGGGTTGCTCGGGCATTCCTGGAGTAGCTGAGGCATTCACAGTGCAAACCGTTGTTATTCATACTGTTATAATTCCATTACAGTTAAGTCATTACTAGCAATCAGAGTTGGCTTGTACTACAACGCCTTATTTGGGAATGTCATGTGAGATGCTCAGAGCAATATTAAAAAAAGGAAAAGAAAGGCTAATTTGTCTGCATCTGGAGGGATTTATAACATCTCCACTGGCAGAGATCTGTTGAGAAGTGTTATTAACTCCTGCACAGTTGGGCACATAAACATGGAAATGAGCAGGTGTATTACACTTGTACACCATCTTGTTTTGCTTCAGGTGCAGAATGAATGAACTTAACTTTTCTTTTATGAGCATGAAAATAACTTTGGATGCTCCTTCTATGACGTCTAGTGGGAAAACTATTTTAAAGATGTCAAATCCCAGTAATATTTGAATTGCAGCCACAATAAAAACAACTCTTGGAAGGACTATAAAATGGGGTCATAACCAATGTTAGTTCTATGTAGAGTAGATCCATAGAAATTAGTGGGACTAAGATAGTTGTGACTACCTTATTAGCATTCATTTCCATGGGTGGCCCAGCATTTTAACAGCTGAAATGATCCCCCCCACTCTCCATTTAAGGGCCAAAAGCAATCTAATTAGCAATTATTCTCTGCAAAGAAAGCCCTCTACATGTAAAAATGATGGGTTTATGCCAAAATATCAGTGATGTAATATTTTGAGAAATATCATTTGACATAAAACACTCCTCCAGTTGCGTAAGCAGGAGTGAATGCACTTTTGTTACCATTGGATTGAATCCAGGCTGGTCATGCTTAGAATAGACCCATGGAAATCAACAAGACTTACATTAGTCATGACTGACTTAAGTCCCATTGATTTCCATGGATCTACTAAGTACGATTAAGTCTGGATCCAACCCAGTGTTCTGTAGATGTCACACTGGATCACACTTTATAATTCTTGTGAGTGTCGTTAGTTTTTGTGATCACCCATCCCAATCCTGCAAAATATGTTAAGATTATGTTCTGCTGGAAATTACATTTGTGCTGAAATTCAGAAGAAATGTCCATTACATGCATTGTAAACACACAAGAACTTGAAATAAGATGCCAAGAGCCTACTGAGCCCTATTGTCATGGGTCCCCTTCCCTCTGGCATTCACACGTGCTTGCAAACTGACCTGGGACACTCAATCAGTGAGACTTCTTTTATTCAGGGAAATCTCACAGTGAAAAGCTTAATGGTAACACACTTCCAAAACACTTAAAGCTGATTGACAGTCAGAGAGCTTTAGGCTTCAAGATAGTGTACAGTCAAAATGCTTTAACAACCTGGTTTCCTGGTTGCCATATCAACAGTTCCAAAAACGGGTCCAAACCCAACCAAAGGAGGGGAAAGATTCCTGATACCATCCTTCAATTAATCACAATGGGGAATTCTTGAAAGACTTAACAAACCATCCCAAGGGAGCTAGTCCATACGTGGCCACACGTTGCTAACCCAGGGAGCATGGCCAAAGCCTAAACAAGATCATGGGGTGGGTAGAAATCTCAGGCACAAGAACTCCTATGCATGTACTTTAGCACTGGGAATTCCCTGCCACCTGAGTTGGGCAGAGAAAATCCCAGACTGCTGTATGCTGAGCTGACCACAAACATACAATCCAGGGAAGGTAAAATCTTAGGCACGAGGAGTCCCAGGCTCGTACTTCAGATCAGGGAACTCCCTGCCACCTGAGTCTGGTCAATCCCAACAGTCCAAATGGTCAATCCCAGTATGCTGTACGCTGAGCTGACCACAAACACACAATCCACAGCAAATGTGAGCTCAAGTCAATTAAAATCTTCATAGTACTTTTCATGGCACAGTTCTTAGAAATCCAAAGTCCAAACGGAAGAGAATCCATGTGCAGAGTGCTTTCAAAGTCCCAAATGATGATGGATCCAAACAGGGAGGGTTCAGGCCATGAGTTGAAAGATGATCCTAGCAAAGGCTCCTCACCTTGCTCCAGCTTATAAAGGGAGGCATGGGCTGTTCAAAACCACTTGACAGACAGGGGCTGTGGCCCGTAAATCATGCCTGTGTCCAAACACAAGAGCACTTCTCAACCCACCAAGATGATGCTACAATCTGAGTGACTCCTTCAACAAGGGCCCCCACCTTTCTATACACTTTAACAGTTTCATACAGAAGTCTAACAGCTTCAAGGCTGAGACAGGGAGTGAGTGAGCAACTCCCATGAGAACTTAGACAGAGGCAAGCTTGCACAGATATCCCAAACTAGTTCTAATCAAATCTACCTATGACCTGCAAGGAAGACACATGCTGCAACTGCAGCAGCAAAACATATGCTTTGTCTGTGTTTATCCCCCTATTTTTTGTTACTTCTCCCTGGTAAATCATTGTTCCTTTTTGTGGATATCTTGCTAAAATTGTATTATGAGGAGTTGTGAGAGTGCTCAGGGCTGGGATCAAGGGTAGATGTGGTTGGGCACCTCAGCAGAGGCCTACTGACAAGAGTCCCTTGAAGTTGTTCTCCTAACCTTTGCGACCTGCTTGTTCACCCTTCCTCTCACTATGGCCCAGATGTCGGACATGGTGAGGAGGAGCAGTAGATGCCAGTGTCTACTTGTTCACAGGCTCTCTGCCTGTCAAACAAGCAAGTGGTAGCAATGATGGGAGAGAGAAGGTGCAATAACAGCTGGTGACTATGAGAGGGTGACCATATTTTGGAAACCAAAAAGGAGGACAACATGATTGTGAGAGTTTATCTCTAAGGATGACCCTACATCGCCCATGATGTGGAACTCTGAGAAAAAGGCCTCTGGCCCGTTCAGTTTTGCCCTGCGGGCTGCTTTGACTGTGGATGCCTCACCTCTGCTGAGCTCTAGGTGCCCAACTGCCCACCAAATCTGCAACAGGAAAGGTGTCCTGCTTGCCCATCCCTTCTTAGCTAAAAACTTGAGATTCCCTGGATGCCAAGAGCTGAAAATTCTCAAGGTGCAATACCCTAAAGAGGAGGTTTGACAACCTGAGTTTGAAGGATATGGCTCCAGCGGTTTTTAAAAATAATAATTTTAAAACCTCAAACTTTAAAAAAAATCTCTAAAAATCAGTGGATGAACAAATTTGCTTCAAACTTGGCAAGGCTAAAGCTTTATCCGAGAACTATCATGGTGCCAAATTTAATCTCTTTACCTTTAAAAATGACCATATCTATCTATCTATCTATCTATCTATCTATCTCAAAACCTTAAACTTAAAAAAAATCCTAAAAATCAATGGATAACGGACCTGCTTCAAATTTGGCCAAGCTAAAGCCCTTCCTTAAAGCTATCATGGTGCCAGGTTTCATCTCTTTAACTTTAAAAATGGCAGAGCTGTAAACGTTTTTGTTAATTCTCATTAGAGTTGCCCTTTGGCTGGGGAGGATGGGAAAAATCTGGATTTTTCATCACATTTCATAATTCCCCCCCTCCCCAGATTTGGTACCAAAAATCCTGACAAATCTGGGTTTTTCCTGTCATATGGTCACCTGTTGCAAAGGTAGACTTACTGAAGGAGAAGGCCCATTGAGGGTGTCTTGCCCAAATGCCCTCAGAAACCTGGCCTCAGCACTGAGAGTGGTTATTATTCAGGGTTCCACCCCCTTCCCAGTGCTATGCTGGTTGGGAGATTATGGGGGTTGTAGTCTACACATCTGGAGTACAGATTGGGAAGGCTGCTCTAGAAGTAGATGCAACTTGGTGGCTTTGGAAGAAGATAAAATAAAATGTAAACAATTGTCACTGGTGCACATTCATATAAATGGCATCATGCAGTGCCATTTCATGCACTGCAGCTGATCAGGTCTATATCTGAACTGTGATTGAATATTGCTTTTCTAATAGGTCTTTAATTAAAGGAACAAATACCACCTGAGCTTTGATATTCATAGAATATTGGGCATTACAGAGTACAGTACACAGCAGATGGAGTAGAAAGTTCAATAGTGAGTAATACTATGGAAGGGGCTTGGGCAATGAACCTTAGTATCTGAAGAGATGTTAGATGTATGCCCTTTTGCTCATTTCTGAACTCTTAGAGGGTAATATTGCTTCATTTACCTTTAAAAAGTCCTCATTTTGCTTAACATGAATGCTGTCATAAGTATGTGTGAGGTGTTGGTGTTGGGGAGCTCTTTCTTTTGCCTCTCTACACCCAAAACAGGTAAAATTACTGTAGGAAATTGACTCATTTACATTGATCTGTTTTAGCTTTGGAACATATGAGCTTCTTTTCTGCAAATGCACAGGCTCTCTATTGACCTACACAGTTAATGCGTAAAGACAACCTAGAGTATGGGTTAAGTACAGATTGAGTATGTGTTTTCATTAAACCATGTGCGGTTATTGAATCATGGGCTGCCATTATAAGCAAGCCCTGCACTATGATTTCACTATGGGTTGTTAACCATGAACAACCCAGGAAGAGAACTCATGGCTTGTTGTTGGGTTGTCATTACATGCAAAACAGATACTGTATTTCATCGATTCTAAGACACACTTTTTCTCCCATGTTTACATCTGTAAAAATGGGGTGCGTCTTAGAATCGACGGTGACTTAGAATCGCGGGATTTCTCTCGCTTTTGCAGAAGGCGGGAGGGCTCTGCATGCCCCCCCCCCACGACTCCTAGGGTGACCAGATCGCCAGGGCTTTCCAGGTCCTAACTGGGAAAACTGGGGCGATCTAGGCTGACCGGGCCCAGGTGGCAAACCTCCGGGGAAACAGTCATGCTCTCCTCCAGCCCTAACCCCCCCTACCCCCACCCCCGAAACAAACCCCACCACCAAGCCACCCACTCCCTAAAAAACCCAGCCCAGACCTACCAGGTCCTCCGCTGCCGCCGCATGACCCCCGCAGCCCCCTCACCCTTCTTGCCCTGCTCGTGGGCTCCCTGGAGGCGCAGCAGGAGGAGGAGATCCAGTCGTAAGCCCCATCTGCTGCTTGTTTCCCGCTGCTGCGTGGAGCAGGGGAGGGAGAGAGAGAAAGGCAGGTAGAGTGACGCTTGGGTCTCTCTGCACGGGAGCGGCGGTGGCAGCGGTGGCAGGGGCTCCATATAAGGCGCGTGTGCCTATAAAGCATCGGAACCCGCCGCCGCCGCCCCAGTGCAGAGAGACCCAAGAGTCGCTCTGCCTGCCTCTCTCTCTCTCCCCCCCTTGTTCCACGCAGCGGCGGGAAACAAGCGGACGGGGCCTGCAGCTGGATCTCCTCCTCCTCCTCCTCCTGCTGCTGCTGCTGCTGCTGCTGTGGCTCCTCAGGCGCCTCCAGGGAGCACACGAGCAGCAGCAGCAGGAGGAGGAGGAGATCCAGCTGCAGGCCCCATCCACAGCGGCAGCCCCACCTGAGCAACTCACCCTTGCGGAGACCCTGGGGGCCGACAATGACCACCGATGGCGATGGAGGTGAGCAGGGAGGGAGGGGAGGGAGGGAAGGGCCCCACAAGTCCCCCCTCCCCCCTCGCAAGTCCCCCCTCCCCACTCACCCTGATTGCTGCTGCCTGGGCCTGGGCAGGCTTCAGTACTGGAAGGAGGCCCAGATCTCACGAGATTTCCTGAGATCCCGGCCTCTTTCCCAATACTGAAGCCTTCCCAGGCCCAGGCAACAGTGATCAAGGTGAGGGGGGACTTGCAAGGGAGGAGGGGGACTTGCGAGGGAAGAAGGGGACTTGCGAGGGGGGAGGGGGATTTGCGAGGACGGAGGGGGACTTGCAGGGCCCTAACCCTCCCCCCTCCCCCCTCCCCCCTCCCCTCCATTGCCGTCGCCTGTCCTTGCTGCTGCCACCGCTGCTCCACACCACCACCAGCGCTCGCCTCGGCCTGGCAAGGCATCATTACTAGGTTCTCAGTAACGACGCCTGGACAGGCCGAGGGGAGCGTTGCCAGTAGCACGGAGCGGTGGCAGCGAGGACGGGCGATGGCAATGCTCCCCTCAGCCTGGCAAGGCGTCATTACTGGGAACCAGGCCAAGGCAGCAGCTATCAAGGTAAGAGGGGAGGGGGATAGGGGAGGGGGGACTTCTGGGGCCCTCCCCCTCCCCTCCATCACCCATCCTCGCTGCTGCCGCTGCTGTTGCTCCATGCCCCTGGCAGTGCTCACCTCGTTACTGGGAACGACACATTGCCAGGCCAAGGTGAGCGCTGGTGGGGGTGTAGAGCAGCGGCGGCAGTGGTGAGGACGGGCGATGGAGGGGAGAGGGGAGGGGGGAAGGGGTGCTGAAATTAAGGTCGTCTTAGAATCGACACAAAGCTTTTTCCCTGATGGTGACCCTGAAATTTAGGTGCATCTTACCATCGATGGCGTCTTAGATTCGAGGAAATACGGTAATTGTGTCTGTTGCTCATCCCTTTGCTATACACACTTTAAGACAAATCCTGAAATAAAGGAGGAAATTAGTGGGATAGGAAATATTTCAAATGTACTTTTTCCTCCTATCCCAGTTGTAGCTTATATGGATATAACTCAGAAGAGGTAAAAGACTGCTTACCTATTTAATTCAAATAGTGTGAAATAATTTTTGGGGGGAAGACTAAGGTGGTGAAACCAGGGAATGATGATATTGGCGACAGGCAGATGCTAAATCCCTCCTTGGATCTCAGCTGTAGGTCTTTTTATTACAAACTACATGAATCTGCTTGTCTCAGGAGAAAAACCAAGTGGAGCCAAATTGCATAATGAGTATTTGGAGCTACAGGGGAAACATAAGGAGGTGTTAGACTGAGACCACCAAACTAATATGACTTGTGAGATGGAATTGATTTGAACACAGGCTCTAGGCTAAAAATGATTGAGTAATTTGAGGGGAATATATTACATGCTAATCTTAGTTGCTTTTACAACTTTTAAATTTAAGGATAAGAGCAGGATCAGTCTGCCTATAAGGCACATGAGGCAACTGTCTGGGGCTGCAAAAATAGGAGGGATGCCTGCCTCAGGCATATCACTGTTTCAGATAGAGAACATCTTCCTGTACTTTTTAGAACAGTCATACAGGGCCAAGTCACAGGCTGATTTTTTAAAATCCAGTTTGTGCATGCTAAGATCCCAATGAATTAGAGATTGATAATACAGTTTATTTCCAGTATATGTCAATCCTGCATGTATTCAGTCAATTATTTTGTATGCATTTTCTCTAATAATTTTCCCTAATATGTGCATTTGTATGCAAATTTTGAACTGTGAGCTGCATCATGAAATTTAGAGATGTGTACAATCCATAGGATAACTGTGTCCTGATCCATGTGTTTGTTTGTGAAGTTCAGATAAGGCTGCTTCATTTCATTCTCCTTAAAATGCACCCACCACCATCATCACTACATAAAGTGATATTTGACATGGAAAGTGAGCTGTTATTGATGCTGATAGCAACTTCTGTCCTGCACCAAATGTTACAAGTGCTGCCACTTACAAATACCATTGTGGCGGTTCCAATTTATGTTCTTTGAATGAATTGCAACGACTTGAAAAAGGGACACCATGTTTATAAAAGTCATGATGAGTGTGTGTGCAAGGCCTATAAGTCTCTTCTGTGAAGACCTTACTTTTTAGGAATACCTTGGGTTATTAGTGATTTTAGTGAACTTTGGTTGACAGGGTTCACTTTGGTTGTCTTTGTGGTTTTGGCTGCTCCATTTCTTCTTTTAAGTGATGATGTTTTAGTGCAGGGGTGCACAACCATTTTAGTCCTGAGGTATCTGCTGGGGCAGCAGGGGCCACACAAATGCACACACGCTCATGCACATTCATATACAAGTCACACATACACATGCACACCACACACAAACACACAGAGCCAACTCCTACCAAGAATATTTCAGAACTGCGGTACAGCTAGATAACTTTAGACCCTGGACTTTATGAACTTATAGGGCCCCCTTTAGACAGCCATAAGCAGGGGCCATGGTTCAGAGATAGGGAACATACTCAGGTCCCAGATTCAGTCCCCAGCATCTCCAGGACAAGCTCGAAATATTCCTGCCTGAAATCCTGGAGTGCTGCTGCCAGAGTTCGATGAACCCATGGTCTGACTCAGAATAAGGCAGCTCCCTATGTTCTATGTATTTACTTCCGTTGTGAAGCACACAGCAATCTATTCTCTTCTCCCCTGTCCCAACCGTCATTCCATGCTTTACAACAGTGTCTACATTCCTGCTGTGTTAGAACAATAATTACAACACTCTTTGCTAACCCGTTTTTGTTGTTGTTGTTGTTTTAAACCACTTTGAGCATGGGCGGTCTTGCCTTTTCAACTTAAGTCATAGCACCATCATGACTACAGGGATAAAATGCAGTTTGCTTCTGATGCCCTCAACGCTAGGGATGTATGAAATTCCGTTATGGGGATGGAATCTCTACAGATTTTACTGTTTCAGCCTTGTGGATTTAGTTCCATGTCCCCCTAGTGGCATCAACTTCATCTGTTACATCTCGATCCAATACGTGCATTCCATTTTTTGTTCTTTTTGTTTTTAAATAGCAGCAATTTATGCAAATGGGATTTTTCTTTTCTTGGGTCTTCACTTTCGTGCAAATGGGGTCATATTTTTTTTTAAAAAAAAATTATCAGCGATCTTACACATGTGCACAGAATCGCAAGTCCCCCTGTATGCTATGTAGCCCCATAGAGGCATATTCCCCTCATAAATAATATCCTTGTCAGTTATCCGCACACTACTTTGTTTAGTTCAGGAGAGACACATTCCCTACTTGTCAAAGAGCTTGTCAATTTCATCCTCCCCTTCAGCACTCCCCCCCCCCTCACTACAGTCTGCCACCACTTATTGGACTGGGAACACTGTGAAATCCCATCAGGCTTAAATGGGACAGAATTCCCAGCATCGCACATCCCTTCTCGCCATCTGTTGCTCTCAGGGTGGTCCTTTGGGGGAACCCCTGGGTAGTGGGGCCCTGGACTTTTGCCCCAAGGTCCAGCCATACTTGCACCAGCTAGGAATCCTGGCTTACAGACCTTCTTCTTCTAATCCAATCTCTTGCTGAAAGATCCTGACATGCCACACTCTGTTCCCTGAAACTTTTTCAAGAATAAATAAATAAAAACAGGGAAAATGCTCTAGGAACAAGCTCTGTGGTCCTTGCCATAGAAGTCCTATTGCTACTAGGAGTATGGCTTCCTAGGGTGATATGTGGGGCATTCCAGGAATGAGGCATTTGTAGCAGGAACCATAGAGTTTTCCCTTTCTTTTTCTGTTTTGTTCTTTTGTGTCTCAGGGTCCACCAGGGGGGCTGCCTGTGGGCCATACTTTTTGCACCCCTCTTTTACTATTATATAGTATCTTGACTATATTCACCCCTCTTTTTAGCCACCTTTTTGGAAAGGTGGGATATAAATGTTTTAAACAAATGTGTAAACATGCAGCTAGCAGCCTCATATACTGCAGCAGCCCCCCATTTTTAGGGCCTTGCCCTGTTGCCAACTCCATTCATTGCCAGAGATCCCGGCCAAAGGACAAGTGACTAAACAGTTCCGGTTCTCCCAAATCCAACAATCTCAGCTATACTGGGCTAAGTTTGTGGCAGTATCAGGGGGTCAAATATTCCATATGGTATCATTGCTGAATTAAATACAGTAGGGACTTTGTTTCCTTAGGGTAATCTGTTGGAGAGCTAGGGTGGCCAGGTGTCCTACTTTACCGAACAGTCCTCTATTTTGGAGATCTGGCAGGGGACAGTCCTCTATTTAAGGTGTCCTCAAGTCTGGTTTCAAGTCAAAGAACCATAAGGAAGGAAAGCAGCAGGGGCCTTGAAGTTGCCCAGCATGAGTTAGCAGCTGAAGGGCACTGTGAGCAGGTGCGCAGGTCACCTGGTCAGTCATCTCAACTATGGTAAGATATATTGTGTTTCTATATACATTATAGTTATTATTTCTAAATTTGCACCTATACCCATAAATGTGAATATGCACCTATGCATATAATTGTGCATGCCAATTTGTGCCCTTTTTGGTGATGCATTTCATCTTTTTTGGCCACCCTAATCACATGCTGGGATGGACAAGGCTGAAGCCAGTGGTGGGGCATAGCTAAAAGTGGGAACACCCCTTTCACTCTGTCTCTCTCTTTGCCACCCGTTCTTCTCCTCCACAATGGGCTACTGGAAAAAGGGCAACATTGCTTTTGCTAGAGACCTGAACTGATTGATTTTAGAAGGCCTTTAAAATCAGGCAAGAGTTGCATGTGCCCATTTGGGCACAGGTTGTCCGTCCCTGATATAGAGGAAGGGGTAGACTGTGAGGCATTTTCAGTGCATAACATGTGGCTGCTTTGTGGGAAGAGGACGTGCATACAGATTAAACTCTGTTGAGAGTACCATAAAACCTAGCGGTAATACTCACTTCTAATAAAGGTATTGATTAACAGAAGGACTCAAACCTGATGGGATTATTTAGCAATGATGCTTCCTGTTATAAAAACAACTAGCAGAGAAAAAACAAAAAGACATAACAGAATGAGTGTTACCAATCCCACATGCACACAGGGCTATCTTAGAATAAAAGAGAGAGAGAACATCCTTTTGTGAAGAAAACGGGTTTACTTGCAAATATTCTCGCATATAGAATGCAGGTACAATCTAGAATTTCAAAAGGAGCTTGTTCAGTCCATTTTGTGTTCCATCACACCAGCAGGAGTGAGAAAGCAAACACAATTGCTCCCAGCAGTGGAGGGGGTCAGAGGGTGGAGGAGGAAGGGGAGGAACGAAAGGAAGAAATCACAGGAAATTACACTGTAGGCTATAGAGCTCCTAAGGCTAGGTATGGTCAAAATTCCCATTAACTAACTAACTGCAACACTGCCCCCTTCCCAACAAAACATGCATCCTGTTCAAGAACAATCTTTAAAACAAGGTTGGTACTATACCATGGTGGATTGCACCGCTGATCACCTTAGCTATGTAAAGCAATAATTCAGGAGGTGTCTGTTCTTGCATATCCATGAAGAAGGAGACACTCACTGGAATTATTCTACATATTGGCAGATGTTTGGGGTTCTTTAATTAGTGTATGGGACCATGTTCCCATTTAAAGCATATTTACATAGATTATTAAAATGATGAAAGGAACTGTAGCTTCAAAAATCCATCATAACAATTCTGGAAAAATGTTCAAGATATTGTACTGAAGAGGATTGCAATTTACAGCATTCAATAAATTGTTTCTCCCCATGAAGCTTGTAAATCATGAGTCTATAAACAGGAATGTGATTTGATTAACATGATTCTATGAATGTTTTATGATTCTATGAATGTGAAGAGTACTCCAGAATAGGAATCATAAACATTATTAAAATACAAATTACAACTAAGTGCTCCCAACATTGCAAATTATATTAATTCCAATGGAACCTAAATAGATGAAACCAGCTTGTTGCCAGCAGGAAACGGTGCAAAATAACTGTTATGATCTCACTGCTTAACATTCCATATTGGTTATTTTAGGTCTGTCTGCAATGAAGGAGTTCTAAGAATCAGTTCATTTAAAAATCAATGTCTCTCTTTCAAAATTAAATTGCCTGGACAATAAAGATAATATACGACCTCTTTCTATTAAATAGTAGAAGACTTTGCACATTTTTGGATGGTTTAGGGCTGATGTTTGTGTGTAGTTTAGGTGAGTAGGTAGGGATTAGGTATGTATTACACAACTGGGCCAGGTCCAGAAATGATATTCTTGTTCTTATTATTTATATCCTGCTTTTTTCCCAATACTAGGACTCAAGGTGGTTTACAAGATTAAAACATATACAATTAAAACATATAAATATAAATTTACAAAATTTAAAATGGAATTAAACCCCTGTAATATTAAAAACATTTTGATTTTTTTTAAAAGCAAATCACAATTAAAAATTCAATACATTAACACAGGTCAAGAGTATTCCTAAAGGCCTATCTCCAAAAATGTAACAAGGAGGGAGCTAGTCTAGCTTCCCTGAGAAGGAAGTTCCAGAGCCTTGGAGCACCACCGAGAAGGCCCTCTCCCGCATACCCATCAGGCATGCCCGAGATGATGGTGGGACTGAGAGAAAGGCCTCCCCAGAAGATCTCAGAGCAGGCTCACATGGGAGAATATGATCTTTCAGATAATACTAATTTCCATGGTGCTTGCATTGTCCTTCCCATTTCCACAGTTCATGCACGTGAGGTGAGATGCTTGAGACTGCATTGATTTCTTTCCTGTTCACATAGGGGACAGGAACTAGCATAGTTTGCATCTGTCATTGAGTTCAGGAAGTGGAGGCTGATGGCTCCAATGTCAGTGGGGTGGTAAATCTGTTCTAGGTTTCAGTCAGATTCACCACCTGACTGACATCAGAGCCACCAGCTTCCAATGAGTTCTGGGAGTCTTGAGTGAAAAGGGGTCCTGCCTTTCCATGGGACACTTCTTGTGCACCCTGGTCATGTGCACCAGGCAATCTGGGAATGTGGGAGGCTTCCATGATCTGAATATGCTCTTAACCTTCCAGTAGAATTGGCTTTCACAGTGCTATCAGCTTCTCATATTTCTCTGCTTAGCAGGATTGGACATTAACAGACATTTTAAAAAGAGTTTGGGGGAAATGAAATCCACACTCATGTCTGCTTGCATCTCCATGGATTACTTTTAAGAAGGGATGTAGGAGGCATTTGTCAGGTCTGAATTTTTGTATGAATTTAGCAAATTTATGCTTGCTGAACTTATACGCGATCCAGAATGCATTTGTGTATCAAAATCTGCATGTTTCAGAATTTTGCATTATGGTTTGCAATTTAAGAAATGCATACAAAAATGTATATATTAAGTCAAAGTGTGCACAAGGAATAGTGCATACAAAATGTATATTAGGAAAAATATTCACAAAAATATGTAAGAATTTTCATACTTACCTCTTTTGGGGGGGATACATTTTGTTGTGTTTGCAAACAGATGCAAATGTCAGCCAAAATGAACTTGCAGTCAGAAAAAATGAAGTGTATAGATCCACCCATCCTACTTTTAAGTGGGATGTTACCATTATGTTTGTTTGTTTGGATAATTTCTGAGTGGTTGCCTAGTAACCACTTACTGGGCCTTCTGTTCCCTTCATCTCCTGGAGCAGATCCCAGGAAGAAGCACATACAGAGGAAGGGAGGATGAAGCCCAATGGTGCCCCCTTGTCAGTGGGGCTAAGCTCCTAGTCAGCAATCCAGGCCACCATTTTATTGGCAACAGCTCTGCTGCACAGTCCAAAAGGTCACTAAAAATGTGTGTGGCACAGGTTCACAGCTTCTGGTCGCAGGTTCACAGGAATTATCTTTGGAGTTGTGTGTACATGTACGTGAGAGTGAGAGAGCCATGCTGATTCAATACCCACAAACCATACAGGAATGTTGCCAATCTCCATGCTGAACATTGTCCAATTAGCTGGTCAGAGATTAGTAGGATTAGCACAAGTGGTCCAGTCACAAACGGGAAAGGTAGCACAAAGGTCCCATGCTGGCTGATAAGTCTTCCTAGAGGTAGTTAACATAGCAGATGAGACTATTTGTCTACATAGCCCAGTACTGTATACTGTGAGTGACAGGAGCACTCCAGGTCTCAAACAGAAGTCATTCTTTTCACCTGCTATGTAGTTCTTTAAAATGCCAGGAATTGAATCTGGGGCCTTCTGCGTGAAAATAATGAACTCTACAACTGAGCACCACAGTCGTAGAGTTCTGGGCATCACACTTCAAGAAGGATGCAGACAAGCTTGAGGGGGTTCAGAGGAGGGCAACGAGGATGATCCGGGTCTGGAAACAAAGCCCTATGAGGAGAGACTGAAAGAACTGGGCATGTTTAGCCTTGAGAAGAGAAATCTGAGGGGAGACATGATAGCACTCTTCAAATATATGAAAAGTTATCACACAGAGGAGGGCCAGGATCTCTTCTTGATCATCCCAGTGTGCAGGACAGGGAATAATGGGCTTAAGTTACAGGAATCCAGATTCCAGCTGGAAATCAGAAAAAACTTCCTGATTGTTAGAGCAGTAGGACAATGGAACCAATTACCTAGGGAGGTTGTGGGCTCTCCTACACTAGAGGTTTTCAAGATGCAGCTGGACAGCCATCTTTCAGGTATGCTTTACAGTGGATTCCTGCATTGAGCAGGGGGTTGGACTCGATGGCCTTATAGGCTCCTTCCAACTCTACCATTCTATGATTCTATGAGATATTACCCTTCCTGCCATTAGTCAGGGGCTATGGGTTTTGTAGTCCAAAATGTTTGGAAAGCACTAGGTTGCTCACTCTATAGCTCAGAAATACCTCTTGCAGTTCCTCTTCCTTTATTGAAGCAATAGTCATGGGAAAAACTACGCTCTAGATGCATCCTTACAATGGTAGCAAAGTGAGCTTGCTCTGAGTGTGCTGTTTTAGAAGGAAAATACCAAATTAGGAATTGCGCATGGTCAAGTAAAGGAGACCAGTGCATCAGCTATTGAAAAGGAAAGGAATTTTTGTGTAAGCATAAATATTGAGGAGGGGAGGGGGAAATGTTGTTTTTCTTCGTAGAAATTTCATTAAGACCAGTTTCTTTCCAGCCTATTAGACTATGCAGTTGGTCTCAGCACTGCTTTAAGTAATGACGACACATGAATTCCTTTTTCTAAGCATTATTTAGGCTTTTTTAATGCTATGTATGTATCTATCTGTCACCACTTTTCATGTAAAAAGTACAGTCAGTTTCTTTTAATCCCTAAACTAGAAAACATTTTTTAAAAAAGAACATTCATGTGAAGCACAGTAAGAATTAGGTGAGGGATGACCTACTGATCTAATGCATATAACTGTTTAGCCTGATATTAGACAAAAAGAAAAGAAGAAAAAAATAGCATATGTTAGTTTGATTTTGTTTCTTTTTGTTACAATAAAGGACTTTTATTTATTAATTCCTTATTTTTAATATTTATTTAAGGAAAGTGTTCACTGTAAGTAGGTAGAATTTTCTGTACTTAAAATAATAATTTAGATATATTGAAATACACAGAGGGCCTGTTCAGACAACACCCTAAGCCATGGTTAGGCCCAAGGCCGGCCCTATTGTGAAGTAGTAGGAAGTGGGCATAGCAGGTGGCAGAGAATGGGAAGAGTGGCGCTAGTTGGTCCTGCTGGTCGCCTGTAAGGTCTTTCTGACTTCAGGAGCAATGCGGCATCTGCACCTCCAACAAGGCATCATGAGAGATACGTTGCAGCGGGGAGGCACAGTGTGGCGGGAGGGGAGTGAGGGCTCATAAGCTGCCTGTCAGGTGTTTTGGACATTGTGTGGGCTTGTGCTAGGGAAAGTAAGCCAGGGTCAGGAGGTGCCATGTGATGGGGAGGAGTGAACATCTGCTTGAGGGGGGGAAGCCAGGGGAGGGGGAGAACAAGGCCATAGGGGAAGGTGGAGTTTGCGGAGGACGAAATGCGGCGTTATGGCAGATTCTGCTTCAGGCGACGACTTGCCTTGAGCTGGTTAGGCTACTAACCCTTTTGCAGAAAATGGCTAGTGAGCATTTAAACCATGGTTATGTCGCCACCATGGTTAGGAATAGTTCACATGACATGCTAAGCTATAAAGTTGAGCTCAAAATGCTTAGCCACCATGGCTTAGCATGTTGTCTGAACAGGGTCACAGGCAGCATCTTAGTGATGGGGTTATTTATGCTTTTATTGGTTATTAGCTGATATGCCCAGCGTTGCTCGGGTCCTTGAATAATGTTTATGACATTTATTTGCTAAATAATAAATTTCTCTGCAACTTATTCATCTTTAGGTTGGTTGTTTGTTTTTAGTTTGGTTGAGTTCATAAATTGTTTTGTTAGAATAAATGGAAAATTGTGTTAATAAGAACTGTATTTTAAATTAGAGCTTCGTGATAAACCACATTTTTTGTTTTACCTCAAATGCCTACACCTCCCGTCATGCCTTGGCTGGAGCAGCCGTCTAAACTTCAAAAACAATCAGGACACGCAACACCCTTTCTAACAGCTAAAACAGATGCAAACCTAAAAATATACTTTCAAAATATACCTGGCATTGCCCAGATATCTGAATAACATATAGTAGGGAAGCGGATCTCAGTGGACGTGAGGAACTGTTGTATGCATGTGCTCTGAAGTTATTATTATGAAAAAAGGAAAGCAGCCAGAACACAGAATATATTATTGGCATAATTTACTATATAATATCTACATGTAACAGGTTTTGGCAGAGAGCCAGGATGGTGAAGGCCATTGGTAACTTGGCCCTTTTATCTGACATAAAAATACTTAAAATCCAAAATTTCATGTTTTTAGATTTTTCTGATAGCCAGACCTATCACCATGCCAGATTTCAAGTTTCTACCTGGTGTTGCTTGGGCCCCCTAAAATATATGCCTGCGAGGTAATCATCTTAAAGTAGCAGGCCGGTGCTAGGCCTGAGTTAACCTTTAAACACATTAAATTCATTTCTTTTCTCTCTCTCTCTCACCCTCATAACAACCCTTCAAGGTAGGCAAGTCCTAGTCCTGTGAGGTAACTTCAAAGCAAATTAAATTAGTTTCTTCCCCCCCCCCCCACTCACCTTCAATGCATTGCCAGGGCTGCTGCTGCCATAATTTTCTTTTCCCCCACAGAAAACAAAAACTACAGCTCTCTTGGCATGCCTTCTGCTGTGGTGCTCGACTTGCCCAATGGAACTCCTGCTGCCTAAACTTATGGGAAGTGAAGTCTGGCTGAGCCAGTCCATACTACACTGTGCAATTGGTGCTCATAGGTAGGCCATGAGGGAGCTGGCTGGCTGACTGACAGTTCACTTGGTTGCGGTTGGCAACAGGCGTGCTCCCGATGGGGCCTAGCAACTGAGGCAGTCACCAGTAATTATCGTAGGAGACTATCATCCTGTTAAGAGTATTTCTGCAGACATCTCTTATCAACCCCCTGAAGAAGGCTTTAAAAAACAACTTAGGCCAAAATGTGTTGGGCTTGGAAATAAAGTATCTTAGCATTCTGAGAACCTGCTTCTCTCCTTTTTTTCCCTTTTAACTGGATAGTAGGCCATCTTGGTTGTGGCTCCCTGCTTGTGGATTTCTGAATAAAGTTTATGATTTTTATGTAACAGCTTGACTATACCATTGAGACAGAAGAGTGAATGGAGGATTGACTGATATAGCTAAGGCTAGAATGGAATGGTGGACAGGGTTAGTGGCAGTTGGAGAAAGTCAGGTGGAAGGAAAACAAAGACAGTTAGTGAGAGGTCAGGGTTTGCTCATCCATACTTTATTTTAAATAAGCCACTCTACATGCCAGTACTACACCTCCCAGCATGCCTTTGGCAGCCTGCAGGTGCCTGCATCCTCTGAGACATCCTCTGTTGCCGATGCTGCTCCTCGATAAAGCGTCGAGGAGAAGTATCGCCAAGGAGGGGAAGTAAGCGGCTATCAATGGACACACCCAGCTCTGGCCAATCCTGCTGGGAGTGCCTTGGCCTGTGCTTCTCACCCACCACTACATCAGGAGCCTGTACTGAAGGGCCGGGGCTGGGTCAGGCACTTCCCCCTTTGTCAGGTCTGTTTCTGGGCATGCACAGAGTGCCTCCCCTTCTTCCCTCTTAAGGGCAAAGGCTACACACTTCCCCCAGATTCTGAGAAAACAGTGATATCAGGACGGAGTGCCTTTGAGCATGTCTGGCCCCTCAAAGTCATGCTGTTGTATCTAGTTACATTTTAAAACCATGCAGAGGGTGGGAGGAGGCACCGCAAATGGATGCAGCCAATTTATGTGGGTTGTTTCCTTTTATTTGGGATTGGTTTGACTGCTTGAGACCAACTTTAGGAGCCGGGGTTGTAAAAGACACGCAGCAGCCACCAACCTGTGCACTCACAGTGGCCGCCAGTGGCCAGTAAGTCTGGCCTCCTGCCCAAGTCATACTGGGAATTCCACCCAAGGCGTGCTGGGAACTGTAGGCATAAACCTAGGTTTTTATTAAATTCTTTAAAAATACTTAAACCCCCAAAATTAGTGTTTTTAGATTTTTTGGGTACATTGTACAGCCAGATCCATCACTGTGTCACCGTGTCAAGTTTCTAACTCATCTGGAAGTGGGTAAACATTTCTGGACATACGTGACGCACACATACTTTCCACTTTATAGGCAGAGATGAGGAAATCCTTTATCCCCCTCCCTCCCACTACCTCCATTCATTTCTTTGAAGCCTCACTTGAAAATTTGGCAATCCCAAGTAGCAAGGAAAGCTGACTGTAGTCACAGCCCTGCCTAGAACTGGAACTCAGGCAGAAATAACTTTAGTCATGCTATAGGTGGTAGCTGATGCATGAGATGGTAATTGGAACAGTGGTGTAATTTATAGTAATATGAGGCAATATGGACCACATAGTATATACTAGGGCTAGATTTACACTACTGCTTTATAGCAGTATTGGAATGCACTGATAACGGTTGGGGCACATTACTCATTCCATATACCACTTCCATAGTGTTATTTCCTGCTTTTTATTCCACATTATCCAAAGTACCACAACAAATGTCATTGAGATGCTTTACATTAAAGGGAAATCATGATTGTTTCCCTTCACTTTTCTTCCTGCTTCTCTTCTGCATTTGAAATGAGCTGAATCACACGGGAGAAGAGCAGCGACCACGTGGTCTGTAATTTAAAACTTCCCAGCTTATATAGATAAATGGGACAGTGCCCTTTAGTGGTTGTTTTGTAGCTCAAATTTCACTGCACACAGCAGGGAGTCATGAAATATTTCAGAAGAATTGGGTTTTCCAAGGTTTATTTTTTAATGGAATAACTGGGAAAAGGTGTGGGAGATGTGCAAAAGGCTCACGATGTCATCAAAATGACCCACAAACTTCTATAAGTTGTCAGTTATGAGTGTGATATAAATTGCTCATTTAAAGAAGCCAACTGTGTATCCTATGAAGTATAAATGTGCAAGAGCGATATAGCACTACCATGATGGGATTGTAATGATTTGGCACAAAGGAAGATTTGTCCCTAGGGCTGGGATGAAATAGTGATTCAAAATTATAAAATTGACCTACAATTCAAGGAGAAATTGTTTCATAGCAGAGAGCTTCAGCTACTGAGCAGTATAGAAATGCAATAAATAAATAACTATGCCACACATATGTGCCAAATTTGAGATCGATCCCTCCAACCCTTGATTTTATATGAATTTATTAAAGATTGTTTCAGTTCTGACAGATCAGAATGACAGTTCGCCACATGCGTTCATTCAGACCTGTCAGAACGGAAACTATCTTTTAAAAATTCATATAAAATCGAGGGTTGGAGGAATTGATCTCAAATTTCATACACGTACTTAAGCATACCCCATAAGCACTGTGACCATGTTTCAAGCCTCTAACTTTTAAATACAGAAGTTATAGGCATTTTTTTCTTTAAAAATAGGTCTGCAAAAAATATTTTTTTTTTCACGATAATTATCGTGAAGACGATACGGCTCACCAACGATATGAATGAAGATGATAATTTATTTGGTCCGAAATGACGATAACGATAAATGACAATATTTTTTGGATTGCACACCCCTAGTTTGTACAGTCAATATGACCCATGGTGGCTAGTCTGTAAACCAACTCCCATCATCATAGGTTGTCATGTTGTGTAAACCCACCGAGGATGAGTTGTTAGCATGGGAAACAAATGACTACAAACCCTAAAACAGCCCATGGGATCTGGGTGTTTTGTTAAACATGCCAACAACACTCCCTTACTGGGTTTCCACAACACAACAACGTACAACAAGGGGGTGATTTATGGAATGGGTGTCCATGAGCACCTGCAAACCATAGTGGCTTATTTAAGCTACCATATGTCATTTTGATCATGTGAACGCAGTCAGAGTTTCTCTTTCCCCTCAGAAGTCTGATTCAATCACTGTTTTTTCTTTGGAGGTGTATTTAACACTGCACCTTCAAATAAAATTAGTTTCCCATTCTGTAAAACTGTTTTCTGTAGACTTTTTGGGGGGGTATTTGTGTTTTATTTGTCCACTTCAATGGTGGCAGCTCCCAATATTATGGAGCAAAGAAGCAGCCATTTTTTATTTTCAAAAAACACCTTTGAATAGGAATTCTGGGGGAGGGGAAACTCCAATTCTGTTTCCTCCACCCCAAAGAATTTTGCCTCATCCCCAAAATATAGCTTAAACAAACCAGATGTGTTGAATGAGTGATAAAGCTGAGAAATGATCCTTGACAATACAGTACAGCCCTAATGAATACTGCAGTTTGCATAGGATTACTCCCAAATGAAGATTGTTATAGATTTTGGTGAATTTTGCATTCACTACACAACCACAATGCGTCTGTTAAGAGGTAAGTGATGGTTCTGGTGTACCACATAATGACTTGCTAACACAGCAGTCACAGAGACTTCCAGTGCTGCTGGTGGCTGTTATAAACATCTGTTTCATTGTTATTTGGTATTAAGTACCCCAAAAGATGGCCTCCCTCTATATAATATTCAATGATTTTTATTTTTTAAAAACTGCCTATTTAAAAGACGGTGTTCACTATGACCTCCATCACACCTAATTTTCCTCCTTGGTTTGCCTCCACATTTTTTTACCTCTGATGCAGAAGCACATCAAGCTTATGATCCCTTTCACCTGAATAGCTGCTCTTTCGTTCCTTCACTCCTTTGCTCTTCCACTCCATCCTCCCCTTCTCTTTTTCCCTCTAGTCAGGTCCTGTCAGATGAGTACTTCAACCAGACCGCTTTTCTGCCGGGCAAAAATGGAACTACTCTTTAGTCTGGATATTTGGGAGCATCAAGGGAGTACAATCCTGTTTCTGCAGAGATTCAGGTGTTGTATGATTTTTAAAAAGGCTTTCGAGCCTAGGATGCAAGGTTTGGGTTTTATATTGAGGCTTGGAGCCAGCTGCTGGGAGAGATCACTTTTCCCTGCCAGGACCTGATGCAATCCATTCAGGCCCCCAGTTCATTTAAAACTACATGGACGCTTAGGGTGCATTAAATGCTTTTAGGGAAAATAATCCAGACTTTTTGCATTCTAGGAAAGGCTCGGGAAGAGGCGGGGTATCAGCAGGACAGACACTGCGTCATGTGAGTACCGTGCTGCAAATCCGCTCATCAGGCATGGCGAGAGTGCACTAAATCGCTGGTGTGATGGAGCTTTCAAACTCCCCAAACCCAGGAAATGAGAAGCTAAGGCCAATGTTTTGACCAACATGCCTCATGATCAATAATGATATTGTGCAATGTCACAAATTGTGCATGCTTACAACTTGCCCTCTATGCACTCATGCTTTTCCTTGGTCTTCAAGCCCAAATCCAGGTGGGGAGGATGGAGTGCCTGGGATCAGCAATGATGGTCTACATTGTCTTGGTCTTCTACTGTCTTATGAATCATTTACACCACTTCATCAGAGTTGAGAACAAAATGGATCTTCAGATGTTTGGAAAATCAACTCCCTGCATTGCTAACCATTGCCGGGTCTTCTCTGTAGAGGCACCCACCCTCTGGAAAACCCTCCCTCATGAAGTTCGGGAGGCAAAAATATAACATCTTTCAAACGCCTCCTGAAAACACATCTTTTTAGACAAGTTTCCCCTGAATTATCACTTTTCCTGATTTTACATGACATTTAAAAAAAATTAAAGTTTTAAAGTCTGACCTTTGTATATTGTGGTTTCAGTTGCAAACTGCCGAGACAGCCTTGGCTGTTGGGCAGTATAAATATGTTAATAATAATAATAATAATAATGGCAGGTGCATCTGAAAATTGAAATCCCAAACATCTGGAGATTTACCTTTTGTCCACCCCTGCAATATCCTATTCTGACTCTTTCATTTTGAAACAGGCAATTTTGTCTGCATACATTTACAGTAACATAAATTAATCCCCCCCACATTTGAAATTCAAGTGCTATTATTTTATTTCCAGAAAATGAATATCTAGAATGTTTGGAAACATTTAAAAACTGAAAATGTTTTTCAAATTCCATTAAAATGTTATTCCATCTTTTATGCAACTTCAGATTTAACACCTTTTCTCTGATCTAGAAATCCTCTCTAGTACAATGGGGATGCTGACTGTGTTAACAACATCCCACGATCACTGAAAACAAGATCATTTTAGCATGGCTACATCCTTTCATGTTGACATTTATCTACTGTACACTGTATGGTGTACAATTTAAGTTCAGCAGGTCACCATACTCTACTGCCCTGAATCAATGCGGGGAAGGGGGAATCTTGGGATTGGCCTTATAATGTGTCACTGGGGGAATGCCAGTTATGTAGGGAATTCACAAGTATATGTTCTGCCACTCACTGATTACTACAAAGGATCTATTTTTTAAACTGTCAAAGAGACTCTTCTGGCATTTGTGGAAACCAGAGAAGAGCTGTCAATAGTGTTTTCAAATTGACATTTCACTCTCTGTGCTTTCTGAGGAGGATCCATAATAAAGTTGGTTTTTGTTCTTCTTCCCACCATTCATGTAGATGCCTCATGTTTTCCACTCAAACAGGCACCAGCTGATCTTAAAGAGCAAAACATGTTAGCTCCACAAGAGGTCATCATTCTGGTATGTTGACAGCTCTTTGGGAACACCTGAAAAAGAAGTCCCAAGGCAGCTGTGGTACATGAGATTACTACAATGGATGTTATGGGGCTGCTGACATCTCCTAGGGTATTGTCAATCATGAAATTCTGATCTGAAGCCAAACAAGAAAGAACACTGTAATCTGATCTGCTTTTTAAAAAAAGGTATAGCAAGGCTTTCTTTTTGCATTTTTGAACACAACCTAGCACTGCTTTTCTCTAACTGCTGCAGCCTAACCAGCAACACAAGATTTGTTAATTTTAACCTAATGAGAGTTGATACAAATTGGATGTTAATTACATCATGGTTGGTGGTATTGTTCCAATGTTGAGCAAGACCAGAAGTACTAAGTGAATTTTTCAGGGGAAAAGCCCCACTGCTGCCATCAAATGTTTGTTTTGGGGCATCTAAAAAGATGTAGAATTCAGAAGATGCCCAATCCTACTGCCGCATAATATGACTGACTGTGGAATCTCTGTGAGGAAAACAAAGCAAAAAGAGTTGCAAGCTTCTGCCCTCAGGGGGCAAGGGGAGGTTGTGTTGCGTTGTTTAGTGGACCTGAGTGATTGACAACAGTTAGAAAGAATGACAAGAAGATATTTTACATCTGTTTAGTGTCTTGTCTCAACTGTCATCCATTCTTCCTACACTGGCCATTGTCATTCTTGGGCTAGCCAAGAATCCCACTTATGCCAATGCAATTCCAGACCACTGTGGAGCTATAGTACTATAAATCATGACACTACATTATAAGAGAAATAAAATGTGGATCAGGTTCATTGAATAATGGAATGCAATAACCCTGATCATTCCTAGGCATTCTTTCTTACTATTCCTAAACTGGCCTTTAAGATACCACAGCTAAATAGGTTATTTTTTTGCCATGGAGTCAGTGTATCAGTTAACAGAACAGATCTATGGGTACTATCCAGTGTTGTCCCAATGCTAGCGGTATTGATGCAACCAACACTTGCACAACATAACTAGCACAACAAGAAAAAGTGGCGATTTCCTGCCGTAATTTGGTGGTGGAACAGAACTTTGGTGGTAAATGACCATTTTTCCCCACCGTGCTAGTTGTGTTCTACAAACGTTGGTTTCTGTTGGTGCAGTGTCGATGGCATTAGTGGGAACACACTGTTGGTTTCTTCCCAGTAAGCCTGAGAGCACACTCCGTTTTGATTTGATCATGATCCAAATAGTTACTTTAGATTTTCAAAGCTATTGATTTAAATTTGAGGTGAATCAAGTTTCTCTTGAATCTAGAAGATTCTCAAGTGACACTGATCTACAGAATGCGGCTCAGAATCATTCCCTGATTATATGTAATAGTCACATCAAGAATGATGAGAGACTGGGGCCAGGGCTGGGTGGCACATTTCAATATAACTAACCACAAAAAAATTCTTAATAAGCATCTGTTGTACAAATGCCCATGTTCCAGAATACAAAAGTCAAAATCCCTTGAAGTCAATATTAGAATGTCCTTAGGAAAGATTTTAGGATAGATCTGCACAACTTGTAGCCCACCAAGCCAAACACAGGTTTTCAGCCATGGATGGTAACCAAAGAGGGGCTTGATAAACCTCCTGGTTTTGTTGCCTGCCTGGAAACTGCAACGTCAAGGGGTTTCCAGAACCTGGCTGGCCCCAATTCGTATCTGGTAGGCTGTATTAATCTTAGTTGATAGGAATTTCTGTGTAGTAGATATAATGAAAGAGAAGGAAATAAGGAAGACTGCAAAAAAAAAAAAAAAAAAAAAGCCAGGAAATGATGCAATTATAGGTGGTTTATTTATTTATTTATTTATTACATTTGTATACCACCCCATAGCCGAAGCTCTCTGGGCAGTTTACATAGGATTAAAAACAATTAAAAACAACACAAAAATTAAAACAGCAAAAACATACAACATACACAAAATCTGTACATTTAAAACCACTCCAACACTTCAAAAAGCAACAACAACAACAAAAAAACCCCAAAACAAAACAGAACAAAAAAACAAACAAACCCAGGCTCCTCAGATATTGCCAAATGCCTGAGAGAAGAGGAAAGTCTTGACCTGGCGCCGAAAAGATAACAATGTTGGCGCCAGGCGGGCCTCGTCAGGGAGATCGTTCCACAATTGGGGGGCCACCACAGAGAAGGCCCTCGCTCTTGTTGCCGACCTCCGAGCTTCCCTCGGAGTAGGTACTTGGAGGAGGGCCTTAGATGTTGAACGTAGTGTTCGGGTAGGTTCATGTCGGGAAAGGCGTTCCATCAGGTATTGTGGTCCCAAGCCGTGTAAGGCTTTATAGGTTAAAACCAGCACCTTGTCTCGGGCTCAGAGACATACAGGCAGCCAATGCAAGCGGGCCAGAGTAGGTCTTATATGCTCGAACCTACTGGTTCCGGTTATCAATCTGGCCACTGCATTTTGCACAAGCTGCAGCTTCCGAACCACCTTCAAAGGCAGCCCCATGTAGAGTGCATTGCAGTAATCTAACTTGGAGGTTACCAGAGCATGGACAGCTGAAGCCAGGTTATCTCTGTCCAGATAGGGACGTAGCTGGGCCACCAACCGAAGTTGGTAGAAGGCACTCCGTGCCGCTGAGGCCACCTGCGCCTCAAGTGACAGAGATGGTTCTAGGAGAACCCCCAAGCTACGAACCCGCTCCTTCAAGGGGAGTGCAACCCCATCCAGAACAGGTTGAACACCCTCCATCCGGTCAGCGGAACCACCCACTAACAGCGTCTCAGTCTTGCCTGGATTGAGTTTCAGTTTATTAGCCCTCATCCAGTCCATTGTCGCAGCCAGGCACTGGTTCAGCACATCCACAGCCTCACCTGATGAAGATGAAAAGGAGAAGTAAAGCTGCGTGTCATCAGCGTACTGATGACAACGCACTCCAAAACTCCGGATGACTGCACTCAACGGTTTCATATAGATGTTGAACAGCATGGGGGACAAAACTGATCCCTGCGGAACCCCATACTGGAGAATCCACGGGGCCGAGCAATGTTCCCCAAGCACCACCTTCTGGAGCCGACCCCCCAAGTAGGAGCAGAACCACTGCAATGCAGTGCCTCCCACTCCCAACTCAGCCAGTCATCCCAGAAGGATACCATGGTCGATGGTATCGAAAGCCGCTGAGAGATCAAGGAGAATCAACAGAGTCACACTCCCCCCATCTTTCTCCCGACATAGGTCATCATACAGGGCGACCAAGGCTGTTTCTGTACCAAAACCAGGCCTGAAACCCGACTGAAATGGATCCAGATAATCAGTCTCATCCAAGCGTGCCTGGAGCTGGCTCGCAACCACCCACTCCAGGACCTTGCCCAGGAATGGAACATTTGCTACTGGCCTGTAGTTATTAAGATTTTCAGGGTCTAGGGAAGATTTCTTTAGGAGTGGTCTTACTGCCGCCTCTTTCAGCCGCCTCTTTCAGCCGCTTATCGACTAAGATTGTATTAATCTTAGTCGATAGGAATTTCTGTGTAGTAGATATAATGAAAGAGAAGGAAATAAGGAAGACTGCAAAAAAAAAAAAAAAGCCAGGAAATGATGCAATTAAATGTGGTTGGGGTGGGGGGAGGGATGGATGGAGCAACAGCAATCTAAGCAAGTGGATGGACTGTGGTTGGAAATTAATTGTAGGATTAAGGTTCTTAGGAACATAGGAAGCCTGACCATTGGTCCATCTAGTTCAGTGATGTCTATGCTGACTTGCATTGGATTTCAAGGGTTTCTTTTCATGCAAAGCTTGTACTTTACCATGGGACTATGGCCCTGCTTAGGAGCCAAAGTATATTAGGGCTGTTTGCAACCTACAGACGAGGCTCCTATTTTTCCTTCTGTTGTAAATGTGTTACTAAAAAGAGTCATGGTATGCATGGCTGAGCTGAAAACTACTAACCTTATTTCATGTTTGTGCATGTTGAAAAGCACCTCCCATTTCTGGCATTTTTCTGAATTCATTGTGATTGCACTCATAAGATGTTGATACTGTCGGTCTCAGCACCATTTTAATTCTTTTTGGCCGTCATCATCTGACCCAGCCTACACAGCCCCCAGGTGCTAATGTCATAGAAACGATACTAGGATGACCATAAGACAGGAAAAAACCGGATTTGTCAGGATTTTTGGTAACAAATCGGGGAAATGGGGGAAATTATGAAATTTGATGAAAAATCCGGATTTGTCCCATCCTCCCCAGCCAAACGGCAGCTCTACTTTAATGAGAATTAACAAAAGCACTTACAGCTCTGCCATTTTAAAGATAAAGAGACTAAACTTGGCATCATGCTAATTTTAAGGAAGGGCTTTAGCCATGCCAAATTTGAAGCAGATCCATTCATCTATTGATTTTAGGAAGCTTTTTTTTAAGTTTGAGGTTTTAAAAAAAAATTTTTTAAAAAACGGTAATTTTTAAAGGTAAAGAGATGAAATTTGGCACCATAATAGTTTTCAAATAGAGCTTTAGGTTTGTCAAGTTTGAAGCAAATATGTTCATCCACTGATTTTTAGGGATTTATTTAAAGTTTGAGTTTTTAAAATAATTTCTTTAAAAAAAAACCTGTCATTTTTAAAGATAAAGAAATGAATCCTGGCAACATAATATATAGGTAGGGCTTTATCCTTAGAACGACAAAAAGGGGAGAAACAGCGACCCAATTTAAATTAAAAATTCCTATTCAGGAAAGGTAACAAGTTTCTTTTACCTTATAAAATTTCAGGAGGTTCTCTAAAATACTGTGCATGATTTATGCCCTTATGCCATTTTGCTTATCAGTGCTTATTCATCTACGGTGGTCAGAGCCAGAATGTTGAGCGCTTCTTATCACCACTGATGAAGTTTTGGAAATGGAGTACATAGAGTTATCATTTGAAAATATGGTGCATCAACTTGCAACACCTTATTTATGTCTCTAGTTGTAACTGCCTGTTAATGACTTTGAATGTAGCATTGCTGTTATTGGAGCTCTTTGAGCAAATATGGATGTACAGTTGTATATACTGTTTATTAATATATAATTCTATTTGTATAATAACATTGTTAAATTGCATCGCAAATGAGTTGTAATGTCAATTTTGTTGGTAATTTATACCATTTTATGGATTAGTTTAATCAGCATAGTCCCCTTTGCTCACTGTTAGGCTCTTATGAGCTATTAAAATTTTGTCTGTGAATTACAACTATTAGGATTATTTACCATTTATAATATTTTTTATAAACTTTGCATGATGTGGGATTATAGTTAATGTTTTCAGGTCCTTTTCTTGCAGGGCTTTATCCTTGCCAAGTTTGAAGCAGATTTGTTCATCCATTGGTTTTTAGGAATTTTGTAAAGTTTGAGATTTTAAAATTGATTTTTTTAAAAACTGCTGGAGCCATATCCTTCAAACTCAGGTTGTCAAACCTCCTCTTTAGGGTATTGCACCTTGAGAATTTTCAGCCCTAGGCATCAAGGGAATCTCAAGTTTTTAGCTAAGAAGTGCTGGGCAAGCAGGGCACTTTTCCAGTTGCAGATTTGGTGGGCAGTCGGGCACCTGGACATCAGCAGAGGCGAGGCATCCACAGATCAAAATGTTGGAAAGGAGAGGCAAAACAGAACAAAACAGGGCAAAACAGAACAGGCCAGAGGCCTTTTTCTCAGGGTTCCACATCATGAGCGATGAAGGGTCATCCTTAGAGAAAAACTCTCATGACCAACAGTGAGGTGTCAGTCAAGAGAGAGGCTCTCATCTTTGTGGATGTCCTGTTGATGTGGATGTTGGAACCTGGCAAGTCGTTGCTTTTCTTTTCTTACCCCTTCTCTTCCATTTCACTTTGTTCACTTGTGAGCTAGGCTCTGTCTGCACTGCTGGCATGCAATGCAGAACGTTTGAAGTGTGTGTCAGAGAAAAATAGATAAATTTGTGGCTTGGGCTGGCTGGCATATCTCTTAGACACAGAGTTAGACTGAAGACACAACTCAGAGATAGCTGTAGCTGAGCCCTGAGAGGCTGGCATGCCACACAGAGCCTTTCAAGAGTGTCTCAGAGTCCAGTGTTGGTGCAGACAGAGGTGGCTGGCGGTGGAGTTTGTTTTAAAACAAGAGTCACCAGATGTGGTGAAGTAGAGTCTGCCGCCCATAGCACCCACCCTAATGTTAGAGTAGAGAAAGTTGTGACAATCATACACAAGGTTAAAAAGAAATGATTTTAAAAATAAAGAAGCCAGGCAGGCAGGCAAGCAGCAAGCCCTGTTAAAAGCAGCAGCAGTTTGCAGTGGAATGAGGATTCAGTCAGAAAATATATTTGAGGGAAGGGGAGAATGTATCACACACAGTATAGCAAAAGCTTCAAAGTACAGCAAAAGCTACAAAAGTAGTAAATGAAGTTATTTTCAGATACATTGTTCTTTATTTCAGTGATTTTAACATTAAGATGTCTTAATTGTGTGCTGTAAAATGAGATATGTAACCAAGGCTATGTTCAGGTGGGCACACCCCCTTGGTGCTGGACACCCCCCCCCCTGGGGCCAGACATGTTGGTGGGCATGCTCCCTTGGGAGCCGATCATGTTGTCCTCCTTTTTGGTTTCCAAAATATGGTCACCCTAGATAAACCCTTCAAAAAGACATGGTTGCTCCAGCTAATTTGATTCTATTGCAGTGTGAGCAAATGAGGGCAAATGAGGCTGAGGACAGTGATGACAAAGAAATAGGACAAAGGGCCTAAAAAGCAGCAGTAGCCACCTGGAGAACAAATATGGCTGAAAAGCATAGAAAGAACACAAATTGGAATTTGTTTAGCTGCAGCAAATGTGCAATTTTGAGGCAAATATCTACTTCAGGAACAGCATCAAGTATATCGCTTTGCACATGTGCCTCATCTCATAATGAAGACTATGCACAGCATAAAAGATTTTTTAAAAATGTTCAAAACCAATTGCATTAATCTGATTCATTTAATCATCATCAAGTAAAAGTTTTTATCTTATTCAATAATTACTTTTGCTACAAATAATAGCAGAATTAATTTTTGTGGGGGGAAATTCCAGTGGAAACCATGAGAGTTAACAACACAAATAAATCCTGTAGAATGTTTCAGCAATGTTATTTTAGACACTCTTCTGGCATCCATCTGCAAAATATGTCCACACAAAAGTGGTCCAAGACTGAGCTGTCCGGGGAATATTTTAGCCTCCCAAACATTTATGCATGTGGTATATTAAACACTGAAATCTGCATCAGAATACCAAAACTTGATTTTATTGTGCATGTGTCACCAAACGATGCCAACCAGGGCCATTCCAAAATATGAAAGGTAATAGTGGAGTACTGAAGAAAACTGGAAAAGAATTATAATTCAACACATAATTCCTTCCATTCGGCAGAGAGAGCAATTTCACATATTTTATTTTGGCAGGAGGCATATTGTTACAGGCACATTTATCTGAATGAACATCCAAAATATTCACACTATTCCACTGAGAAAGATGGTATTTACATGGAATTGCACTGAAAATGGGTTGCAGGGATGGTGGGAGCATAAAGCTAATTGAGAAACCTCAGAGTTTCAGGTATCAAGTTCTTAAAATATGGATCAAAGCTTACATAACTCATGACCCACCAATCCAAATGCAACCCTCCAAGCATGGATGGTGATGCAACAGGAATTAGATAAATGATGGGGGGGGGGGGAGGAATGGTGTGTTTGTTGAGCACCCAGGGCTAGCTCCAAGTTTGAGTGCCATTCAATAAAATGTCCTCTGGTTATTTTATTAAAATACTCCCTCCAACATCGGGGGCTCCCTGGTGGGCAACAGGTGGCAGCAGTATTGCAATGGATGAGTTATCCATCTTTGTAATTATGTATTTAATACATCTATACCTCAACTTTTGTTCCATCATAGAACTCCAAGCACTGTAGGGTGATGGTTCCCAGGTAGGGTGATGGTTTCACCAAATCACCAAAAAAGAGGAAACGCATCACCTGAAAAAGGGACAAGGGAAGTTACTAAGTTGCATAAAATTTGCGCACACACACACACACACACACACACACACATATATATATATGCACATTTAGAAATAATTATTACAATTTAAATGGAAATGCAGTACATTTCATAGTGTGGAGGAATGACCAGTTGACCTGGTGGCTTGCCTACTGTCCAGGGATTAATGCTGATGGGCAATTTATTATGGTTCTTTATGTTTAAAGACAGGGCAGCCCTTCAAATCTAGGATATGTTCAAATTGAGGACTGTTCTCTATCAGTCCTTCAAAGAGAAGACTACCCTCTGTAAGCATGGATTTCCAGGCTCTGGCCATGGGGCACTATTCAATAAGGCATGAACACTAATGTAAATTATGTTGCGCTGGCATAAGAGACCCCCAGAGCTTCTTGGGATGATCCCTTATGAGGGAGAAAAATGTATCCCTATATAAGCACCCATAACTCTTTCTTACATCTCCTCACAGCAGCACCATAAGCCAATTCACTTCAAGAAAATGCTAAAAAGGAACATGGCTGCCATGTTACTGAGTGATTTTCCTGCCCCACCTCAGGAAATAGTCATCCCAGGCATGGCAATTGTCCCTCATACATAAACTAGTTTACAGGGGCAGTGGTGCCTGTTTTCCTATACTCTTATTTTAACTGGTACACTCTTAATTTGTTTAAAACTGATTTATAGTTTTTATGAACTTGTATTGATATTGAATTGCATGGTTTATATTGTAAGTCTTGAAAGGTGGCTAAGAACAGCATTAAATAAAATGAAATAAACAAATAAACAAATAGCAACAAAGAATCAAAGGGGCATCCTTCAATTTAATAGTTCAGAGCTATAACTTGTTCAGTCTTATGGTGATGTCTCAGGTGCTGAAATGGAAGAGGTGGAGAGGTAGGGGCTATATAGCCATGATCTCTTTTGCCTTTCAAATGGGAAGATGAAATTGTTAGTAAAGGAGAAACAATACTTTATCCTCAAGTAGTAGCCTAAAAATATATGGTGTTGGAATATTATTGCCATACCAATTAAGCTTAATTCATTTTTAAACTGTGGGACAGCTGGCTGTTCTATGTTTGTGATCAAAAAATCACCCTAAGCGAGGATACCTCATGGTCCAAAAGGTATGGGGAAAAGCAGGATTAAATCTCAATAAATTAGTTGAACAAATCTGCAAAAGCAAATTTACAGATGTGAAAATATGTATGGTTGACTCTTTCCATAGGAGTAGCCATAAAAAGGTTTGAATCCAGCTATAGTTATGCTTAAAGTAAACCCACTGAAATCAATGAGACTTAAGTGGCCATGATTAACTTAAACGTTAGACTAAAAGGTTGAAATACCTGGAAAATAAAAAGGTCTTCACCTGCTACCAGAAAGAGCACAACATAGGGACCTAGCAAGCCTCTCTAGGAAGCTCATTCCACAACCAAGGTGCCATAGCCGAAAAAGTCCTCTTCTTGGACTGAAGATGAATGCTCACCTTCAATCCAAAGCAAGCATTGTATAATTATGAGTTTTTCCCTTGGATTGTATCTAAGTCAAAGAACCCCTTCACACTTTTCCATTTACCAGTCTGGTGGGAGGTATTTTTAAATTTTCAAAAATGCATTTTAAAAATGCAATTACTTTAGTAATTTTAAATTGAAAACATTTATACAAAAAAGACCCATTTCCCTGGGAAAAAAACATTTATTTCAGGATTTGAATTTTAAAAAAAGACACCATTGGTTTCCCTGCAGGAATGTTCTAGCACTCTGGCCCAGAGTAAAATAATAATAACTATTATTTTAAAGATCCCAGTTCACTAGACTAGTTTTAAATGTCCATGAGCTATTGAATTATTTGTATTTTATGACTTTCTAAAATTATGCAAATTCTGGGGGGAGGGAATGGAATAACTATATTTTATTATCAGTGCCACATTGGTAAAAAGTTTTGGTATTCGAAACTTCAAAATATTGTATTTGGTCAGCATCTCCGTATTAATATATAATCCACTCAGTGAAGTTCTAAGATTTTTTCTGCAGGTCATATATTCTGTATCCAGATAAGTCCCTTCCATTACTTTAAAAATATGTGCCTTTGACCATTTTCTGACTTCTCCTTTTTAATTCATACTTAGAGGAAAATAATGAAGGCAGCACTTGAGCGAAGACTTGACCCTAGATCCAAGTTCAGTAGTTTATTTAGCTGCATTGGAGAGCAGGGGGACAATCATGTCATGCTTGGATTAGGTGGGGAAATATTCTAGATGAAAGGAGATAGTTAAAGTTTAGGGTTAGAATAAATGCAACAGTGATAAAATATACATCTTACATATTCTGCTATGGGTAAGAAGGAAAATGCATCGGAAACAATAAGCTGCTCCAAAAGTACAATTAAGGAATTAAGAGAGACCAACATGTGATTACAGTTGTTAGGAAATGTAAGTCACATTTCTGTTCTTTAGATCTAAATGTCCAATCTGGTTTGACACTCAAAATATGATAGGCGCAGGCAACAGCTGAGCCTAAATATCAGCAATTTTCTGCAGCATTGAGAGAGAGAGAGAGTGCGCTCAGGAATCATGCTCTGAAGTCACTGAAACATTTTATCTCTATTACTGCATGGTCCTGTGCATCTTTACTGAGAAGTAAAGCCAACTGAGGTCAGTGGGAGTTCAGTGTAAATAGCACTGAAATGAATGCTATAATCATAAACATGTTTATATAGAAGTTAGTCCAGCTGAGTGCAATGGGACTTGGGGCCAAACTAGATGTGATGCTAAATGCATCTTTGCAGCTGATGTTCAGTGTTGTTGTTGCTGTTGTTGTTTTTGTTTTAAAAAAGAAAATCAAATGTCAGCTGCTAGGAGTGGGGTGGGATAATTAATAAGATTGCAGCAGGCATTCACCTTCAATGGTCCTGAGAAAATTGCTCTTCTGAAGCTAGCATTTGCACTGGGAAGAAATTTCCCATTGACACCCATGGGGTAAGCTTTGAAGGATGGGAATAAAAGAATAGGTGAACACTAGGTCCTGCAGACATTTTACTGCCTGGAACAGAGCCAAGTGCTCCACTCCCTGTTGGAATCACCATGTGAATAATAATCATAATCATAATCATAATAATAATGGGAAAATGCAAGATGCTACACATAGAAAGAGGAAAACTGAAAGAAGAAGAAACAGCAGAAACAATAAATAACGAAATATTAGATAACATGGAAGAAAATGAAACATACAAATACCTAGGATTCAAACAAAACACAAAAATCAATCACTCCACAGTAAAAACTCAACTAAGAATGCAATATAAAACTTGCTTATCACAAATCCTAAAATCTAAACTCAACTCTAAAAACATTTCCAAAGCCATCAACACCTACACAATACCCATTCTCACATACTCATTCAGAATCATACAGTAGTCGCACACTGAACTAGAAGAAATAAACAGACACAATCGCACCAAACTCATAAAACACCGCATACTCCACCCCAATTCATGCATTGAAAGAACAACAATCAGCAGGAAAGAAGGAGGAAGAGGTCTGCTGGACATTAACACAATGCATGCTAAACAGATAAAATCATTCAGAGAATTCTTCCACACTAAAAATACCCCCATTCATAAAGCTATAGTAACAGCAGATAAAAATTACACCCCACTTAACCGAGCACTACAAAACGAAGACCAAACATGATCACTCACACTCACAGAGAAAAAAGAAAAATGGGTACAAAAAGCACTCCATGGGAAGCACTACAATACAGAACCCACAAATAAACAAAGAAAATTGTACAAATGGCTCAGGAAGGGTGAGCTATTTCCAGAAACAGAAGGATTCCTAATAGCTATACAGGATCAAATTATAGCCACCAAGAACTACCAAAAATACATCATAAAAGATAACAGTGTAACAACAGACCTATGCAGGAAATGCCATCAGTTCCAAGAAACAACAGACCACATAACAGGAGGATGTAAAATTCTGGCAGGAATGGACTATACAGGCAGACACACTACAGCTGCAATAATAATTCACCAACAACTGGCCATCAAATTCAACCTTATCAAACAATCTACACCATACTATACATATGCATCCGAAACAATCTTGGAAAATGCAGATCATAAAATATACTGGGACAGAACAATTCATACCGACAAGACAATACCTTGCAACCAACTAGACATAATGGTCACAGACAAAAAAGAAAAACACACACACCTCATCGACATAGCAATACCGAATGACAAAAATGTTGTTGAACAGGAAGAAGAAAAGAGAAACAAATATACACCACTGGCCATGGAAGTCAAAGAACTATGGCATTAGGAAGAGGTCCCAATTATTCCATTAGTCGCCTCAGTCACCGGCATCATATCAAAAAACTATACAGAAAACCTTCAGAAACTGGGCCTACCAAAATACATCCATACCAACATTCAGAAAGCAGTCATACTTAAAACATGCTCAATTGTCAGGAAATTCCTGAATCTGTAAAAGACAGCATGACTTGGCAAAGCCCATCATGTTCATCTAGAAAAACCGCCACGAGCGAGAAAGAGATGAAATAAGAATAAGAATATATTTATTTATTTATTTCTTACCTGCCTTTCCCTCAGGATTGAGGTGGGGAACAACATCAATACAAATGACATAAAATACATAAAACTAATTAAAAACATATATAATTAATAATTATTAAAATACCAATAAAACTCTTAAAATTCGACTCGGTAGGCCTGCCGGAAGAGATTGGTCTTTATGGCTTTCTTAAAGTAAAAAAGACTATTAAGTTGACATATCTCCTCCAGCAAGCCATTCCACAGTCTGGGAGCGGCAGAAGAGAAGGTCCTCTGGGTAACAGTTGTCAGCCTGGTTTTGGTCGACTGTAGCAAATTCTTCCCAGAGGACCTGAGCGTGCAGGGCGGATTGTATGGGAGAAGGCGATCCCGCAGGTAACCTAGACCCAAACCATGAAGGGCTTTAAAGGTAATAAACATCACTTTGTACTGCTCCCTGAAACTAATTGGCAGCCAGTGGAGAGATTTTAAAGCTGGTGAAGAATTCTTGCTGCATCATTCAGGCACTGGTTCCTGCCTCCATTTATCCCCCACTCAAGATGTTGCCCAAACTAGGTTGCTTCACCCTGCTTATGCCTGGCCTGGCCTTGAGCTCCTAAAAGTAGAAGAAAATTGTTCCTCTGGTCATCAAGTTCTAGCCTGGTTTTCGTAAACTTGTGAAAACCAATGTTAGTTTCTGTTTTCCCCTTCCCAATTTTCTTCAGGACTCGTCTAAATAATTCAGGAATGTGGGGAAGGGAGACCACTTGTAGTGGTAATCTTCTGTGGGAAAGTACTTCTATAGCTTAGCTATAAATTCTATACAAGTTTCTAAAGGCAGCTTTTATGCTTCCATATCCTGGAAAGAGTGTGAACCATTTGAGACTGACTGGTGAAAGGCAGAGTTACCAATGGTTTGGGTGAATCCTAAGCCTATAAGTAGCCATTGAAATCAATGTGACAAACATTTCAAATAAATACGTTTAGGGTGAGGGTTCATGTCTGTGATTGCCCAAATTTTTTCAGATGTTGAAATACACAACATGTACTAAATATTGGACTTGCAAACACCATCCTGTCTTCTCTGCATCTGGTATGAATCTTGCTCAGATGCACAAGAGGTGGAGTAGATTCTGCGGTCTGAATATAATAGCTGCCAGCTCATTCCCCAATGATTATTTTTTTTTAAAAAAAAGAGGATTCTTCAAAGTGGGCATTTCCCTTAGTGTGTAAATAATTAACACAGAACCAGAAATACTTTTGTGGCTGTTATGCCATGTCATCAGAATTACATTATATGTATCCAAACACTTAAATCAGTCAAGCGATCTTTCTCCCTGCTGACCTCAACAAGCTGCACCTCAGCCCAAGAACTGGCATACATGTCATCGTAGCTATAGGAATGTCACCAAGAACAGCTTCCCTCTGGTGAGTCAGCCTGTCCCTTTGGAGTGACTGCAAGTACTCACCACGTGGTTCACTGCCATCATGTTACAAGTCTTCATACACTTCCCTGCAACTGCTGGGAACCAGGGTTGCTTTTATTTCGACTGAAGGAGACAAAAGATTTGGGGGGGGAGGGGATTGTCTAAGCCATGAAGGTTTCAAAGGTCTGTTTTGAAAGGTTAAAATGCAAAATAGTAGTTGTTTAAAAAAATTGCAGTGATTATTTTTCACATATTATAATAACTATAGACCTATTCAGGCATTCCTAAACCTGGGAGTCTAAACACATGAAGAGAGGAGTGTGGTAACTCCCCTGCCCCTCCATCATCACTTTTGTTACCCAGAGCATGAGTTTCTGAAGATGAGAATCTCCTTTGTCTGTGGAAGCTTTCCATGTGATTAAGAATGCTGATTTTCCAGCCAATTAAAAACCCCTTTCAGCAGCAGACCAGTTGATATGTCAAAGGCCTGCCTGTATAGAAACATCTTAGGCTGCTGCAAAAAGGGCAAAAGCAGAGGAGAGGGGCAACCCAGCCTCTCTCAGAGGTTTAGGTCTTTGGACTTAGACCTTTGAAATGCAGAGTTAGAACTTAAACCAATGTATGGAAATACTCCCTCAAATGTAAACCATTTGAGTTGTCCAGAGATATAGGCACTCCTTAGGAATGATCAAATGTGGTGTGAAACACATGGAAAGATACCTTCCCTAAATGGAGATCCCTCTCAGAATATGGCACATGGAGGTTTGGCGACTCGGTGCTGTTCCACGTTCTCAGTACCTGTATATATTATGACCAGGTTGCAATGATGTGCTGTGGGAAGGCTGGTTTTGACTGCTTCTCTGCACACCATGTATACTCATTCTATCAGTGTCCCTGCCACAGCATGGTTCATATTAGCTATTTTGTACCTTCCCTTGGGGCTCAGCTGGCCAATCTGAGGGGATATATTCTTCCTGAAGTAATTATTAGCACAACAGTGGTGTCCCCATTCCTTAGGAACAGACTGTGCAGCTTAGACTACTCCAGGATAAAGTATCTGTGTTTTTAAAGTAGGGGAAAATGTCAATCATTGTCCTAGGCCCTTTCTACCCATACAGCCCTTTCGCAAGGGAGGAGGGGTGATTGCGACTTTTCCCGCTTCCGGGATCATCACTCACGGAACACACGTGGGCAACGTTTTCTGCAATTTCAGGAGTGCCATTGCGGGAGGACGTGCATCCCATGACAGCGTTTCCGCATGTGGATCAGCAGAAGTGGGTGGGGCTATGCAGATGACGCAGCTATGGGGCTGGGTTTTTTATTGACTCCTGAGGGATGCGCATGAATGCAAATACACAGCCACACATGGGGTGGATAGGAAGTCCATTGAATATGTGATGTTGTGCACAGATATGCTTGTATTAAGAAAAATACATACGCTCGGCGCTAAAACACGCTGATACACATCCAAAACGTGGTGAAAATGGTGGCCGGGTCCACTCCCACACAACTTCAAAACTGCTGGACACACCCCTGGCAGCTGGTTGGGTGTTCGCTGAGCTGGGAACTTGCACCAAACAGCAACAGCTTTGCGAAGGGGGGCGCACACCAGCCGCAGACTTTGGGATTGTAGCGAAAGAGCTGAAAAAAACATGACAAAAGCAGTCAGCAATATTCCTGAATAACTGAAAGGTGGAACTGAAATCACTGTGGGAGCCGGTGAATGTCCTGTGTCCTGTAAGTGATGACTGCGATACAATCCTGCAATAAACAGCTGGTGCAAACATCCTCCTAGAGTCCTGGTTGGGTTTGTCCCAAACATACACCTTTGGTGATTCAATGTATCATTCATTGGACACAGAAGATTCCGAATTTACCCTTTGTGGTTAATTATTCTGGAAAGTAAAATTTAACCTCTCCCTTCACCACACACACACACCTCTTCTGAAAAAATGTAAGCTACAGCTGTATTTTTTCTATGCATTCCTCCCCGAAACAAATGTTTTATGCAAATAAATCTCAGATTTATCTGATACATATTGCAAAAGTACTCTCCGGAAATATTTGTTGATTATTAAAATTTGGTGACTGAGTAAATATGTCAGATGGTATCTTTGTTATTCACTCGGCCTTTTCCCAACGTGAAAGCTGTGAGTTTTCTGAAATGCCTCCAGAAAAGATTTCCAAAACATAATGTGGTCTTGTTTGCTTTTCAGGCTTTGAATAGTTTTCTAAAATGGCGATAGAAACTGTAACACTATGGGGGGGGGGGGGGCGAAGAGAGAAATGACAGCACAACATGTTTACTTACATGTGAAAGTAAGCTGCTCCACAGCCGCATCCTGGGGATAGGGTATCCATTAAATGCTTTATTTGTCAGCCTTTTTCTGGGCAAATCTACTAATTCAGTTTTCTCTACTTGATTACATAAGTTTGCCATCATCAAATCTCAAATATCCTGATGATCATGGCTTTTTGGTAGCTGGCCACATTGGCCTTTGTGTGCCCCTAGTAACTGACACTGGACAGGAACAAATGACCACTTAAAATGTCTTGCAGCTCAGCTCTAAGAACAGAAAGAGGGTAAACTTCAGGCTTGTAGTGGTCTGAACACTACTTTCCATGCTCTTACAACCATACTGAAATCTGTGGAAGTAGAAGAGTGTGGTAATGTTGGTCTCATCACACATAACTGGCTTTCCACATGGTCAAGGTTGGAATGGTCATACCACACCATCAGTTGGTTTTATCTTGTGTGAGAAGCTGGCAACCAAGTAATTGGTTGGGTTGTTCAAATCACTTGCAGCTTTTTGGCTCTTTATTGCCCAATTTACCTGGATTCTAGCCATGCCATCATTAATAGGCCCAGATAACCAGCTTTCATTAGAACTAGAGATAGGAGACAAAATATGCAGGTACTATTTTCTTCGATTGTTTTCTGAGAAAGTGAGCCTGATATCAATCTTCAGTGTTTTAGCCAATGAGTGAATTCACTAGGTAAGCAGGGAAATTAAAAGTGTAGAACGACACACCCATTGGCTGGAGAATGGACTTCCAGTTGCATTTTGAATCTACTTTTTGTTTTGTTTTCCCAGATGGAGAAGTGTTTGCTATCCCTAGAAAACAGTTGAGAAATTCATTTATTTATTTTTGTAGAGCTGTGATGTGATGTAGCATGATGAAGTGTCTTTCTAAGTATATTGTTGGCTGCCATGGTTTTCGCCCCAAAGAATGTACCTAGAATGACACTATTAGTCACTAGGTTATTACATAGCATTAATTAGGTCAGGCATTGTGGGATGACATAGCCAACAGAATAGGTGAACAATGTTTGCATTGCTTGTTTGCAGCTGGATGTTCATCTCTCCACGATTTCTCTGCACATTTGTCATCTTCATTTGATTTGCACAAACAGGAAAACTGTGCAAAAATGTTTCCCAAATATTTTCCAAAGTTGTGCAACTTTCCCCCATAAACTTATGTGTGATATTCCCCATTTTTTTAAATGTGCAATTTTGAACTGCTTGCTCATTAAAACTTGTACATTTTTGAACATGAGTGCATGTTCGAGAATTTGTGAACATTTCTTTTGCAAATGCACTCTCCTGCTCACATCAGTGTTCCAGGTTGCGAATAGAGAATGTTTGAGTATTTTGCAGACACATATTATATTCTCGTACATCTCTAAGGCCACCAGGCTGGAGTAGTGCTACCTCTGCTGCAGCAAAAATGGTATTTTAAAAATAAAGAAAAGGGGTGGGGAAACTGCTGCTGTTTTTCGTGTAAAGTTATCTGTTCCTCCAAAATTTGTGTAATTTTGTGAAAAATTTCCCTCCCCTTTCGTGGCCTGAAAATGGGCCTATGAAGATGAGAGGGCGTTTTCACAAGAGTACTAAATAAAATATTAAGTTTCACTTCCTGTGCCATTGATTACTGGCTTCCTTCCAAAAATTTCCCTAATGCATTATCGAAACCCACTAATGTCAGGTATTATTGTTAGCTGGAAACTATTAGGTTCAAAGAGCTTTCAATTAGTCCTGTGCAATTTATGACAAACATATCAGTTTACCAGTCTTTCTATACTGCAGTAGATGATCCATTGATAATTGCCATATCACTCCCCTAAACCCATTCAACCCGTCCCACTTGTGCAACCTCCCTGCTATCCTTAAGAGCATCAAATGCAAGTGATAGGGGTTGCAATCCTGTGCACACTTACCTGGGATAGGCTGACCAGATAAAATCCAGGTCAGGGCTCATGTAACTTTAACAGTTGTAGAGAAAAGGGAATTTCAGCCAGTGTCATTTGTATGCAATTAGTTCCTGGTGAAATTCCCTCTTCATCACAACAGTTAAAGGTGCATGCACTATACTGGAGTGACCATATACAAAAGAAGGCAGGGCCCCTGCAACTTTAACAGTTGTGATAAAGAGGGAATTTCATCAGGAACTAATTGCATACAAATGATACTGGCTGAAATTCCCTTTTCTCTACAACTGTTAAAGTTACATGAGCCCTGACCTGGATTTTATCTGGTCAGCCTAACCTGGGAGTATGTCCCATTGAACTCAATGAGGCTTATGTTTGAGTAGACAGGTCATAAGATTGCACTGTTAAAATTTCAAAGGGGGAGGTTGTTGTTTTTCCTTTTAACAATGCAACAGGAGTTAAAATACTTGGAACCTTCTCTTCCTGGATGTGGGGTACAAGTTGCTTCAGTGGGGTTTGCATCAGCAAATGTCTTCCTCTATGAGAGGTTTTTTATGGGTTTCCAACATTGAATAGATGAATGTTATGTGCAAAATTGCAATCCAGCTGGCATAAAAATGAATCTTCGCACCCAGGAAGATACAATTTAAAGAAACTTTATGAAGACAACAAGTCCATTGCATGTTGTCTTCATAAAGTTTCTTTAAATTGTTCTCTGTAAAAGCTCGGAATCCAATACAGGGGGAAGGGAATGTATCGTTTTCCTGTAGGCGGCCAGGCTGCTTTCGAAAAGAGTAAACAAAGAATATTTCTTACTGATGGGGTCACTTGCAGTTTTCTGTAGGCTGAGATGTGGATTACAGGCCTGAGAAACTGCAGTAGACTTTTGTTCCTCCTTCCCCACCCCCACCCCGGCAAACACACATGGCTTGACAAAATGCCACCAGAACATGCTTGAAAACAGTGAGCTCATTGTGAAGGCTCAAGCCTCAGCCGAGTTGGATGATTGAGAAGCACAACATGCTCAACAGATGTAAAACAAAAAAATGATGGGGAAAGGATATAATTCATGCCTTTCTCAAGTGCGGAATGAGCTTCCACAGCCAGTTTCGAAGGCACAGCAAGAGGTGTAAAATATCCAGCGATTTCCTATATGACTGCACCAGCTATTCCAGACATACGCTCCGTTAGTCTGGGCCACCAGGATTCATTTCCCCTGCTCTGCAGCTTACATAGAGTAAGATATTTTAATGAGAGCATGGAGACTACGAGCCTATCTACACACACAGGATAAAACATTTTGAAAACTTTTTGAAAACTGTATATGGAGTGTGTCCTGGGCCCCAACAGTTCTCAAAACTGTTATAAACCATTTTAAACCGATTTAAACCATTTTAAAGCAGTAGTGTAGATAGGCTGTACATTCACAATTTAAAGGCACATTCAAATGAAGACTTTTGAATTATGGTTTCACTACATACCTGTAGGTCTTTCAAATCAGCAGGAAGGCCTGGGTAAGCTGTGGATGGATCAGTCCACAGTCAGTTCATCGCACTGTTACACGTGTTCACAAGGAGATCTGTTCTGTCTTGCCTTTGCATTAAATGTGCAGGTTTGTTTTCAAGAAAGCTGCACAAAAGCATTATCTTTAAAAAGTATTTATGAAGGGGTCTGATGGCTGCTTTTTAATTATTTTTATGCTGCTCCAAGTAGCTAGAAAGCCTGGCTGCTGGAATAGCTGCTATCACATGGGATAAAAACAGGTCTGCAATTGATGTCATGCTGTCCCTCCCAGAAAAGAAGATGGCTGCTCCAATGAGGAGGGATGGCACATCATCACCTTCCATTGCTCCCAGGAGCCATTTTCAACATGTGCAACAGCAGCCATGCTTTCTAGCTGCCAGGAGAGGCTACTATCCCTTCCAAAAAGGATTTTTTTTTCTGGAAGGCATCCCTCAGACCACCTCATAAAACCCACTGTAGTGTGGATTCCAAACAATTATGTTCTTATCTGCATATCAGTCCTGCAGGTGTGGATCGGGTGAGTTTGCTGAGAACATGGACCCAATAAATTTCTCAAGTATCCTTAGGCCAACCCAGCTAAATTTTGGGAGCTCACTCTCAGCCCTCTCTGGAAGAAACTAAAATTTCCACAAGCTGTAAGCCCACTAACTCCATTTAGAAATCTGATAGCTCAGAGAATAACAGCAGTGTTATGGTCTTCTGAATCTGGGAAGGAAAATAAATTCTTTCTTTTTTTACACTGTCTGCTTATTCTTGTAAGCATAGGCCCTGGGGATATGTAACCCCTATGGAGCAGATGGTTTAGTCCCTTGGGCGGAGTCCTCACTCTGAGGGAGAGCTAAGAGAAGAAACAACTAAAAAAGAGTCAGTTTGTTCTGCTGAATGCTGAATGTTAGACCCCCTCTAGATGGATTCCATTTGACGCCTGTTCCTCCGATTATGCGCATCTTCTCGGAAGCGCTTTATCGTAAATGCTTGTATGCAGGAGGTTATTGAGCACTCAACAGGTGACCTTACCGGTTGTTTCAAATGCGCTTTACAAGTAGTTAATGCGGAGAATCGCTTGTTCACATAGTCAAAATGCGCTTCAGCGGCTGGAGCAAAATAAAACTCGCTATTTAACGCACATTCGATAATGCGCATAATCGGAGAGAAAACGCGCCTCTGCGCCCGATTTGTGCTCCGTTCTTGTAGAGGTAAATTTTTTAATGCACCTTGAAAGAGCTTTAAATGCCTCTTGTAGAGGCAGCCTTAGAGGAGTTCTGTAGAATTATTATGGGCTGTTATCACCTTGTATAAGGTAAATTGAACTGTTATTTGTGTGCAGCAGAATTTCAAGGGGGTGGGGAATCATTTTTGCATCCCTGATATTTGTCATAATTATTTTATTATTGCAGGGTTAATATGCTGAACAACAATGCTGAGTTAAAGATTGGAGATTGTCCTGTGAATTAAAGTTAAGAAAACCTACAAAGGGAACTTCTGGAAATACTCAGCATCTAGAGATACAAAAGACACTTGGGCAACAAGCAAGTGATCCATATTTTTGTGTTTGGACATTGAAGGACTAATTGTGACTTAATTCTGTAATTTGATGTTTACTGAAGACATACTCTGTTCAAGCTGTAGTGTTTTTTTGCAAGTTTATTCTGATTAAGCCCCATAGGACCCACACGAGTAGAAGTTATAGATACACTATTGCAGCACCTCAATGATATGAACCCCAGATATACATGTCGCTCCCCCCCATCTGCCATTTTGTTCTTGTTGACTGCTACCTGAATGGGGAAGGAAAGCCAAATGGAGGCATTTTGCACCATTCCATCTAGGACTTTGGAGGAGAGAATACAGCCAGACACTTGTACATGAGATGGAAAGGAATTAAGCATTGGCGACTTGCAGTAGTATTGGTGAAGTTGGCTAAGTCATGTGGGAGGTAAGGAGAAGGCTGAACATGTGCAGTGTTATTAATATTTCAGGACAGCAATAGAATTTTTTTTAAAAAAAAACCAGCATTCCTTTATGAATTTATAGCATTTATCTTCAGTATTGCAGGTCAAATTCTGTATTGCTTTCCTGTTTCAGTGTAGTACCAAGAACACAGAAAACAAACAAAATCTCTGCAATTCGATGCTTCCCAATATCCAATCATTTGATTTCATTTAAGTCTTCAAATGACTCTTGCCTCACCTGTTCAGTGGGATCATGCCCACTAGCCACACCTTTGCATGCTGACTCACCTGCTGGCCACTTTCTCAGCAATGATGTGTTGGGTCCCTTTCTTGCTAACAACAAATTAGGTCTGTGCACTGTTTCAGTTCCTGATCCCAATCCCAAACCAAAGCAGGGTGATTTGGGCTGAAATGGTTCAAATCTGGATCAGGTCTGAAACAGTTTGAAGTGGGCCAGATTAATCTGAAGTGCTTTGGATCACTTTCGGCTGATCTGAATGATTCAGAGGCACTAATAGGGCTGGACTGACCCACCTCCATCTGGTGTAGGCAGTTTCTGCATGCAAGCTGCCATTTTTATGGAGGATCAGATGAATTTTCTGAGACTATGGAGCCAACAAATTCCGCAAGTAACCCTAGGCTATTTCTGAAAAGAAACATTTCTAGAAAAGGCTCTTTACGGTTGCCGTTGTGCACAACATTAGATCTATGAAAATACAGAGCTCCCATCTTCCATAAAAATGGTGGCTCGCATGGAGGACAAGTGGCTGCCGGGTGCGAACAGATGGGTCTGGTATGTCCTGGCCACTCACATGGCTTAGCAGTAAGGACAGTGACTTGTTGGGTCAAATTCAGGAGGTGAGTGGGGAGGAGTTCAACAGACTCCTGGTCAGGCACCAGCGACATCCCGTCCAGTCTGGATGGTAGGCCTCAAGCCTGTGAAAATTGGCATCTAAATGATGTGGATGTCTGAGACTCGATCCAGATCCAGATCTGAAGCAGGTTGGACTGGGCCTGAATCAGGCTGAGAAGGTTCAGGGCTGACTCAGTTCTGAATCGGCCTCCAAAGCAGGTTGGGGGATCTCTGCACAGCTGTAGTAGTTAACATAAGAACACAAGAAGAGCCATGATGGATCAGACCAAAGGCCTAACTAGTTCAGCATTCTGTTCCCACAGTGGCCAGTGTGTGTGGGAAACCTGCAAATAGGACATTAGTAGAATAATGCCATTCTGCTCATGTTCCCCAGCAACTGGTATTGATAAGCTGTCTACTCCCTGTTATGTTCATTTTCTATATAGTTCTGGAAGTACCTCAGAATTTTGTGTGGTTTTATTTTTAATTTAAACCTTATCCATTATTCCATACATTATAGAAAGACATTATGTTAGAATTTCTAGTACTAGTATAACTGCATTTATATATACATATATATATACCAGTGGCATCACTGAGTCTGTCCATTTCAGGCATTTCTGAGATCCTGATCAATCAGTCCCTTGTTGATGGTAATAATGCTACTTTCTATCACCTTTCAAATAGAATTTTTGTATCACTTTAGTCTGGACTGACACATACTCATCTAAGGGCATAATCCCATGCATGTTTAGGGAGAGGAAAGTCCTACAAATACCACATTCCCAACCCAGCATAGCTGGCTGGGGAATACTGGGAATTGTAGGACTTCTTTCTCTCTAAACATGTTTAGGATTGTGCCCTAAATAATTTAAAATTGTAATGAAAGGGTGATCTTTTAGACAGATGTCTATCACACTAAATGGCACCAATTTCCAACTATCACGAGTACACAGATAACCCATCTAAGAAGGTGATTTTTTAAAATATTAGTACTTCATCTAATGGCTGTGTAGGGTTTGATTTTCAATGTGAATGGTAATATTTTTAAGGGAACAAAGCTCCCATTGAAAATGAAAGCTCCCCTCCCCCAATAAACCACATTTTGTACAGAATCATGCCCATAGCAAGTGTAATACATATTGCCATTATTCGTTCATTTAAATGGCTGGGAAATCCACTCTTCAGTTCAAGTGGCTTCCAACAATTAAAAACAACAGTCAAGACTGTTGTTCATCCCTCTCATTTCTTGCAACTAGAATTTTTAATAAGTTCCTTTTTAATAAGAATTTACCCACACTCCAAGGAGAATTTGAGATTTAAAAAATCCAAATGCAGGAAAAACTGACAAGTTTCCCCAAGCAGGCACTGCTTTTCTCTTAAAAGTCTGGGTTTTAATCCTTATGTATTCAACCATGTTCAACCACAATTTGGGGGTGGTTTTCAGTGATGCTAATGCTGTTGTGCTTTTTTGACAAAGGGAGAGGGATCGGGGGGGGGGGCTGTGGCCCACAGACTCTAGACACAGATTTAATCAGTCATGGATGATCTTGCCACCCAATCCAAAGGCCATGAGTTGTGATTAGAACTTTCTGACCACATCCTCTTTCATGCATAGAGTCAAACTTCCTTTTTCTTTTTTGAGAGCATGCAGTGTACATGATTTTCAAGTGTGGTATCTATCATCATGAAAATGACTTGTTCCTGATACAGTCAATGAAGCTCCTTTGAAAGTTAAGTGCTTTCTTATATGGCTTTCATCTGGACTTTAGAAGAATAATGGGAGCAGTAATGCATCAGATGAAATGGCTATTCTTTGAGTTTTAAAAGGCACAATTGATGTAGTTCCCATAGATTTGGTTGCATGGACTGATTTTTTTCTTCTTTCACAAATAAATATAGTTTAATATGCTACAGAAATTAACAGGCACTGAGGGTATTGGAAGCAAGCCCTATTGAATACAGTGGGATTTTTTTTTCTAAGTAAAAGCACAGAGAACCTCAAAGCAGTCTGCAAGAGGCTGAATGGCTAGCAACCAAAATTAATTCTTCTGTGTCTCAAGAAAGCACCCCCTCTTTATGTTTCCAAATTTCATTCATTAGTCACACAAAATTACAAGCATGTTTGTATACAGTACATGATACTGCACCAGCTGTTTACACACTAGCCAGCATATAAGTGCATTAACTCCACTCACTCAGATCTAATTCAGAACATTCTTACAACAGCAATGTGGAGAATTTTCTTGACTGAAAATGGAAAAGAGCTGCCATCGTAAGACACTTTAATATTTTCCAGTGTATTTCTTAGTTATTTTTTCTTAGTTCTAAGTAATTAATTTGTTATAGCATATGTTGATAATAAAATGGTGATGGTGAGAATGAGGAACAGTAGATGCTCACTGTGGCCTCAGCTTCACGAGTGTGGGAGGAGTGTGCATTGCTCTTATTCTCTGCAGCATGCTGAAATCAGGCTCTCTCCATCATTGTTACACAATGGAGCCAGCCATCCCTAAAACCCAGATGGAAAAAAATGTACTTCCAGGTATGTGGGGGGTGGGGTGGCGGAGTAGACCCAACGTCATCCAGAGACAGCGTTATTAAGTGCCCCTCTCCAGGTTCCCCCTGCCGCTACAGTTTAATGAATGGGAATAGGGAGTAACTAACCCAATAACTCCTCAGAAAGGATCACTGCCCTGTATCCTGACTCCTGCTATCTTAAACTGATCCCATACTGGATTGATACCTCTGTGCTTGACTATTAGCATACCTAATTGCTTGTTGGTTGTGGCCCTTTATCTGCCTAAAAGAGAGTCTGACTCAGCCAGAGCACAGCACACATTCATGGGTGTCTACAGGGGAACCAGGCATTACCGTCCTCTACTCAAAACTCCCCTGTGCTTTCCCATCACTTCTTCCATCTTTTTCTTTCATGCAGAAAATCCAATAAGGGAGAAAAGATGGAACAGCTTCATGATGTCTTCTGGTAGCTAGTGCTAGGAGCTCTTTGTCTGGGTCCAACCATACAGTAGTTTGGCCATGAGGAAAAGAGAGAATCAAACACATTTCATAGTTGTAAGTGAGAAAATGCTTCATGCCACATTCCTATATATGTTTAGTCAGCAAAAAGTTCTACAATTCCCAGCATGGCTGGCTGGGGAATGCTGGGAGTTGCATGACTTTTTTTTGTCTAAACATGCATAGGATTGCACTCTTAATCATATATGTCTTCGTTGGGCTATTGGTCAGTAGTGTCATCATAACGTTCTGAGCCTGGAGTGTATAAGAACAAATAAACCCTTATTTGCTAGTGCAGTGAAACATTCAATCATATTGCAATCATGTTTTAAGTGTGTCAATGCTTCAGGCCCATACATCAATCACTAACTAGCTATGCCCTGGAGAGATTTCAGGACAGCATCGACAGCAGTTTTTACAAATGTAATAATTACTGAAAATTAAGTAGCAATTACTCTATGGAATGGGTAGAAAAACAAAAAACAAAACCCAACAACCTATATCCTGTCATAGAATTGCTAGGAAACAGACTTAACAACTCACATTGCTCAACATTCATTGTTCATTGGATTGAAAAAGAGCCACTTGAGTAAGCTGTTTGTATGTCTTTTTAAACCCTGCATCCCATTCAGTAAGTCCCACAATAGGAGGGAAATGTTACTGATAAAACAGGAGTGGGGTGGAATCAGAACTCAAAAGGGCATGATGAACAATAGAAGGCTAATGCCACTGGGAGTCAAATTGATCATTATAAGTGAATCTAGATATCTCTAGTAGTTCTAATCTATTTTCCCTATAGCTAGCTGTGACCCACTCAGAATTATGAAATCGTTCTATATCCATAACTGAAGGAAGTAACCGTGTGTGTATGTCTACATGTAATATCAGTTAATAATCAGTTTTAGACATAATATTTCTTTCATTGCACTATTTCACATAATGATTGGCTACTAGTTCTGATTAGGGGTGTGCACGGACCCCCCGGATCGGATCGGGACCCGGATCGGGACCTCCAATTTTGTCCCGGACCGGTTCGGACAAAATCGGAGGCCCCCCGGACCGGATCGAGTCCGATCCCGATCCAAAAATCGGAAATTTTTGGATCGGCCGCCATTTTTTTCCCCATAGACTTGCATTGCAATGCAAGTCTATGAGGAAAAAATGGCGGCGGGTGGGTAAGGGGGGGCCTAACTCCCTCCCCCCCCCCGGGGCCGTCCGCTGTGGACGGCCCCGGCAGGTAAACCCCCTCCCCCGCGCTCCCTACCCCCCCTGGGGCCGCCTGCTTCCATCCGCTGGCGCCCGCGGGCGCCAGCGGATAGAAGCGGACGGCTCCGGGGGGGGGGTAAGCCCCCTTCCCCGCCACTTACCTTCTCGGCACGTCCGGCGCCGGCGGCTACTACCAGCGGGCTCCGCGGCCTACTCTCGAGTAGCGCGCCGGGTGATGACATCACCCGGCGCGCCACCCTGGAGCAGGCCGCGGAGCCTGCTGGTAGTAGTAGGCACCGGCGCCGGACGGGAGCCGCCGGGCCGGGCAGGTAAGGGCCCCCCTCCCCCCTCCCCCCTCCGCGCGCCCCCTCCTCCCCCCTCCCCCCTCCGCGCGCCCCCTCCTCCCCTCCACGCACCCCCTCCTTACCTTTCCGGCCCGGCGGCTCCCGTCCGGCGCCGGCGCCTACTACTTCCAGCAGGCTCCGCGGCCTGCTCTAGAGTAGTGCGCCGGGTGATGACATCACCCGGCGCGCCATCCTAGAGCAGGCCGCGGAGCCTGCTGGGAATAGTAGGCGCCGGCGCCGGACGGGAGCCGCCGGGCCGGAAAGGTAAGGGCCCCCCTCCCCCCTCCGCGCGCCCCCTCCTCCCCTCCACGCACCCCCTCCTTACCTTTCCGGCCCGGCGGCTCCCGTCCGGCGCCGGCGCCTACTACTTCCAGCAGGCTCCGCGGCCTGCTCTAGAGTAGCGCGCCGGGTGATGACATCACCCGGCGCGCCATCCTAGAGCAGGCCGCGGAGCCTGCTGGGAATAGTAGGCGCCGGCGCCGGACGGGAGCCGCCGGGCCGGAAAGGTAAGGGCCCCCCTCCCCCCTCCGCGCGCCCCCTCCTCCCCTCCACGCACCCCCTCCTTACCTTTCCGGCCCGGCGGCTCCCGTCCGGCGCCGGCGCCTACTACTTCCAGCAGGCTCCGCGGCCTGCTCTAGAGTAGCGCGCCGGGTGATGACATCACCCGGCGCGCCATCCTAGAGCAGGCCGCGGAGCCTGCTGGGAATAGTAGGCGCCGGCGCCGGACGGGAGCCGCCGGGCCGGAAAGGTAAGGGCCCCCCTCCCCCCTCCGCGCGCCCCCTCCTCCCCTCCACGCACCCCCTCCTTACCTTTCCGGCCCGGCGGCTCCCGTCCGGCGCCGGCGCCTACTACTACCAGCAGGCTCCGCGGCCTGCTCTAGAGTAGCGCGCCGGGTGATGACATCACCCGGCGCGCCACCCTAGAGCAGGCCGCGGAGCCTGCTGGGAATAGTAGGCGCCGGCGCCGGACGGGAGCCGCCGGGCTGGAAAGGTAAGGGCCCCCCTCCCCCCTCCCCCCTCCGCGCGCCCCCTCCTCCCCTCCACGCACCCCCTCCTTACCTTCCCGGCCCGGTGGCTCCCGTCCGGCGCCGGCGCCTACTACTACCAGCAGGCTCCGCGGCCTGCTCTAGAGTAGCGCGCCGGGTGATGACATCACCCGGCGCGCCACCCTAGAGCAGGCCGCGGAGCCTGCTAGTAGTAGTAGGCGCCGGCGCCGGACGGGAGCCACCGGGCCGAGAAGGTAAGTGCCCCCCTCCTCCCCCCCCCCCGCTGTCCACTTTCATCGGCGGGCGCCCGCTGGCGCCCGCCAATGGAAGCGGCGGTGGGCGCCAGTGGGCGCCCGCCGATCCGCCGATCCGCCGAACCGGTTCGGAGCTTTTTCGGACCGGTTCGGATTGGATCGGCCGATCCAGCTGCGGGATCGGAAATCGGATAATTTATCCGATTTCCCACTGGACCGGACTCGGATCGTGGATCGGGTCCGATCCAGTGCACATCCCTAGTTCTGATGGCTATGTGCTACCTCCAGTATCACAGGCAGTATGCCTATATACAGCAGTTGCTGGGGAATATGGGTGGGAGGGTGCTGTTGCACTGTGTCCTGCTCATGGGTCCCTGGTCGACAGCTGGTTGGCCACTGTGTGAACAGAATGCTGGACTAGATGAACCCTTGGTCCGATCCAGCATGACTCTTATGTTCTTATTGGGAATGCGGGTGCTTTTTGAGAAAATAACCAGTTTTTGTTTGAAATTTGGGGTAACTGCCTCCCTTTCCTAAGTAGTGCTGCTTCTCCCATTTTTTACCCCTACACATATGCTAGAAGGTAACACATTCTGCATCTTTTGAAGATATTATTAAATCAGTAATGGAGATATCTAGCTGCTGAATATAGCAAATACAGTTAGAGTTTCCTGCTAGGGATGGACAAATCTGTCAATTGCAGGGGTTTTTTTTTAGTCTCTCATTTTTCCAATTTTAAGTTTGGGTTGTCCTAAACTTCACACATTTTTTAAAAAAAATCTTCATGAACATTTGTACACATTTTTATACAATTTTGCCTAATATACATGTTTTTGCAGGCACATTTCTTAATACAACATTTTAAAATATTATTACCCATAATATGTGTATTTTTATGTGTATGTTTCCCTAATATATATATATTGTATGCATATTTTGATTGGAGAACTCTATTACAAAATTCAGGGAAGTGCACATTTTTGAAGGATAAGTGGGTTTCAGTTTGTGTATTGGTTTGAAATTAGGAAAGTTTGCATAAAGTGCAAAGCAAATGAGTTTCTCCCCGTCTCTAGTTACAGCACATCTTGTGTTTATGGATCTCTGATTTTAATTGCCGACTATGGGAAAAGGTTGTACTTATGGTTTGCTGGATAAGAGTCACTATGCCCTGAGACTAATGACTGAATAGGCCTATATGCGTGCAACTTCACTGAAAGCCATGGGCCTTATATTCAGACGAAGACTGCAATCGTCTATGCACCCCTTTGTGGGTAAGTCCTGTTTAACTTAATGGGACTTCTGAGCAGATACATATTAGATTGTGCTATAAGTTACTTGTGGTTTAAGTCCATTGTGATAAATGGGACTGCAATCAACTTGACCCATTCATTCCATGGTACTGGAATGGATGGCTAACTTTGTGCCTATCCACATTGCCTATCTGTTTTAAAACAGAATATAAGTCGTTTTAAGGGCAACAACTTATATTCTGTTTAAAAACATGGTTTTTAAGTCGTTTCATTACGTAATAGGAAACACTGAGCAGTACTTACGTTTCATAGTGACTGCTTCCTCCATGTTCACTGGTGTATTACAGGGTTAATTCTGGGTCTCTTCTACTTACGTTTTTGTTTTGCAGGCTGCTTGACCGGCCCACTTCTGTCTCCGTAACTCAAGCAGCCTGCAAAACACACAAATAACCCTGTGTGACAATGCTTTGAGAACGGAGGAAGCAGTCGCTATGAAATGTAAGTACTGCTCAGTGTGTCCTACCACGTAATGAAACGACTTTAAAAAACACGTTTTTAAACAGAATATAAGTCGTTTTAAGGGCAGTGTGGACAGGCTCTTAGTCAAGCCAATGCGTTTAGGACTTAGGGACTTCGTTTTTTCTATACTACATTAGAAATATATTGCATGATTTATGACTTTTTATTGAGTACAGATATAGGCTCTATGAATGTTCTAAAAAGAGACTGGAATATTGACATTAAAGAAGAGGGATGGTCTTCTCTTTAGACCCAGTAGCCTTGTAAGTCCACATCAACCCTGTTTCGAGAAACATCCATTGAGGATTTCTTATATGTCCAGGAATAGTCCTTCTAAATGTTGGTGGGATCTTTTCCACACATGTGGTGCGATTGTAAAAAGGTGTCAGATTTTGGGGACCAAATCTTTTTGGAAATTTCAAACACAATTGAGTAACTATAATCAAATCTCCAAGACAGGTTATAAATACAATAAAAAAGACAGGTTATAAATACAATAATAAATAAATAAATAATATTAGAATCCACTGCTTTTTGCAATTTACTCATTATATAAAAGAGCAAATCTTTGAACATTACTATGAATCCAAAAACCTAAAATGCCACACTGAAAGATCCATAAATATCCCCACCCCATTCCAAACATTCTGTGAATTAGTGCAACATAATGAAAAGACTATGTGCAAACACTGATAGTTAATTGCCATACATAAAGTGTGTGGGTGTGGAGGTGGGAGATGAAGAACTAAAATTATATTATATTTCTGTATGCTTTAGTATTACATTGTTATTTTAAATGTACAAGCCTCTCGAGTATTCTGCCTTTCAGTGAATGGGATGGTAGAACCCTCCCTGATTGCCTTCCACCATATTGTAAAGATTTGCAGGCTCTTAATATGCCATCCTGGTTATTTTATTTAAGGCTGTATTTTATCTGCCATGCCTGTCTCTGTCATGATTGTATAGTTGCTTTACTATAGTTACTTTACTATTGTGATTTAAATTTGACACCCCTAGAGCAGGGATGCCAAAACACATGGGGGGGGGGGGGGGAAATGCACTGCATTATTTTATTAACCCAATAAAAATACATACTCTCCACACAGATTTGGGGATATGCCAGTTAAACACAGAAAAACATAAATCATCTTCATTTCAAGGATTTTAAGTAAGCCACCTTGAGTAATACATATATATTAGATTATGTAGGGTATAAATCATTATCATTAATATGGTGAAGGGCACAACAACCTTAGAAAGGCAACCATCTAAGGTCTCCGCATTCTTGTCTCCCCCAATCAAATCTGTTATTCTTCAGATGTATCACATCATATGGTTAAAGCCCCCAAACAAGAGCTTCCCTTCCAGCTGCCCCCCAGCCCCAGGTACACACACAAAGTTGGGTTGTGCCCTTTTGTTGCAGATGTAGGTGTGTGATATGGAATACAAGGACTGTGTGCACACCTGTTTTGGAAAAATTACAAGGATATGTTGCTTGAAATACCTTCCCTTTTAGTGAATATCACCATGTATGGAGTCTGCCCTCCTTGTGTGTGTGTGTGTGTGTGTTTATGCACTGCATTATTTTATTAAGCCAATAAAAAAATTACATACTCTCTGCACAGAGTTGGGGACATGCCAGTTAAATACAAAAAAACTCACAAATCATCTTTATTTCAAGGATTTTAAGTCAATGCAGCAAATGAGCTACTTTTACCTGTCAAATCATTTTCTCTAAGATTATCTCTGTTCCAAGCATAAATATGTTTGCCTTCCAATATCTTTTGCAGACCTGATGTCTAATAAATTGTATTTATAAAGAGAAAAATGTATGCCTTGAGTAGCCCATTTCATTTTAGCAATGCATGCAGAGACACTGGCACATACTGAGACTGAAAATCTCAACCAATTTACCCTAGAGCAGGGATTCCAAAACAGTTAGTGGTGGGGGATTGACTGCTCCCCACCTGTGGGCCACATGATGTCAGTGGGTGTGGCCACATCCAATGACATCATTGCCCCACTCATTTTGCCTTTCTCTGTGCTGATAGAGACACAGTATTCCACGCCTGTTTCAGCTGAACCATGTGGCACCAGCTGAGTCCCAGACTTTGGGTAGTGCATGCCATGTAAAACGACTTGGCTGGCATTGGGAAGAGCTCAGTGGCGGCTGAGTCCCTGGCTTCAGGCAGCATGCATCAGCATGCATCAGCATGCAAAAGCACTTGGCCATAGTTGGGAAGATAACTCACCGGCTCGGCTTCATGCCCACTGTTATCTCCAAACTGAGATTGGGAATAACAGTGGGGCTTCCTCCAGGGGGCAGGGATTGGATCCCACCCCCTGGAAAAAAAAACTAGGAGGCTCTGTAGGCCTGATGTGGAATGTCCACTGGTTAGATTAGGTCTGCAGGATGGAGATTTCACATCCTTATCCTAGAGTAAATGATACTGCAAAAGAGCAAGCAAGTTATGGAGGTTTGCTCCTATTAGTTTATATGGTGCCCTAGCATTGACATTTATTATTATTGTACTGCATCCCAAAGTTACACAATTCATTCCCCTCCCCCAGCATATTTTCTACTCTAAGGGGCACCTTAAGACAGGTTAGGGTCATAGAGTTGGAAATGACCTCAAAGGTAATCTAGTCTGACCCACTGCCAATGCAAGAAATCTGCTGTTACAGCATCCCTGACCGTGGCCACCCTATTTCTGCTTAAATGAAGGCGGGTCCACCACCTTCTGAGATTGTTTCTGTATAAGCTGATGGTCTGCAAACTTTGTTTTGTGTGATGCGATATTTGCCTCTTGCAGGTGTGGCTTCCTGTCATTTACAAGTTCTCATACTGTTTGTGAGCCCTTTCTTCATCTTGTACATGAGCAACAATCATGGTTATATGTTGGCCTTCCAAGAAGGTTTTCAAAGAGTCTTGTTCATATGCCCAGCAATGGAGGGTGTGATCATAATCCTATTGGCTCTGACCTCCACGTCTTGAAAGGTACTATTTGCATGGACTCTTATGTGCAAGATGGGCCCCTTGAAAATGGAAAATCTTGAATCAAACATTTGAATATAACAAACTCAGGCTCCAAGCAGATGGAACCTTTGAGCATAGGGAGGTTGAGGGCAAAGCCCGTGGGTATCTATGACTTCATTAAAAGGGCTATAGTTAAGAAAGATGCACCATTCTGTAACTGCCTCCATGGAACTGTTGGGGAACAACAGGCCACACTGGTCTCTATAAAGGATGTGATTGATTTATGACAACCAATAACAATACTGCTTAGCATTATTTTCCTAAGTGTATTTTTTCTTACGGGTTCAAAGTATTTCCCATGCATTATTGCTTCAATGACTATAAAAGCACTGTAAGGTATGCAAGTAATTTTATCATCCACCTCCCCATTACAGATGGGGAGGGGGGAGTCTGAAAGACAATGGCTTGCCTGAGGCACCCAAGCTCTTTGCTGAGGTGAGATGTGAATCAGTGACTCCCGAGCAGGGAGCTCATACTCTTAACTATTGTTCTACAGCAGTCTTCCCCAACTGGGGGCCCTCGAGATGTATTGAACTGCAATGCCTATCTTTCCCAGCCAGCTAAGAATATATTTTATTCTTGTTGCTCAGGACTCTTCTACATATGATTTAGTTGCCCTATTTATAACTGAAAAATCCTTGAACTTCCAGAAAAAACAGATGATTCACACACCAGGAATTGATGTTCAAAAGCCTCACATAGCATGTTTTGATTGGTGATTGTCATTCGCTCTCCTCTCCGTAGAATATGAGTCTAAAGTGAAGATCTTGTACTTTAGAGTTTCCAGTCTTGTTCTGAGGATAGCACCCTTCCTAACTCTTGTCAAGAACAGGGAGTAATCTCTGCCTCTTTTCCAGCATTCTCTCAGGAAAACTATTTTCCATTGCGAGTGACTGCCAAGTACATAATGGTCATATTGTTTCCTCATTGCCTTACAAACTATTACATAATGCTTTGGAATGTCTCGCTGATAATACACAAGCAAAGTACACTACTGTATGATTTTCAGTCGTTATATTTTCTTTTTTAAAATATTTTTTTTAAAAAAAACACCCTCCCTTTCCCTCCAGCCTCTCACTTAACTAACAGTGATGTGTTGCGGTAATCTTAGGTGGTTGAAGCAAGTGGTAGCAGGATCAGGTAAAAGACACTGATGGCATAGCAAATGCTATGTCAGGGGGCTTAAAAGGTCAAGCAGTGATCCAGGGAGAGGTTGCAGAGATCTGACAATCCTCCAAAGCCTTGCATGTTGTGTACAAAGAGCTCTAGTCCAAGGTGAATAGTGGCCCGGTCTTAGCTGAAGCACATGTTTATAAGAGCTGTAAGTAACAATAGCAACTTGGATCCTAAGACTGAGAACAGAAAGGTGTTCCACCCTGGAAAAACTTCTCTGGAAGGTCCCACCTGAACAATGTGAGATAAACTGGACATGCTCCCAAGGTAGGCCTTCTGAGGGCCCACACGCCAGCAGGGATCCACTGACAAGAGCCTCCTACACTTAACCTCCCTCTTGCTCTGGCCCAGACAATAGAGGTGCTGAGAAGGCGGAGCAGTAGGTGCACCGCCTACATGATCATTGGTTCTCTGCTTGTCAAGCAAACAAGTGGTAGCAATGATGGGAAAGAAGATGATGAACAAGAGCAGCAGCTGGTAAGCAGGAAAGCTCATTGAGGATAGAGGCCCATTGAGGGTGTCTTGACAAGGGTCCTCAAAACCTGGAGGTGGCACTGGGGATAAGGCTCAGGGAAGGAGGGTATCTCCCCAAATCAGGTGGAGATCATGATTCAGGGCAGCCTCCTGACTCTCGGAAGTGGATTATCAGGGGTTGCAGGTGGATATAATGGAGGAGGGGTGCAGTAAACCTACTTTCCATGTACTTCCTTAGAATCCAAGCCATTTTTTCTTCCTTTGATTTCCTCCATTAATTTTATTCTTCCCTGAGCATCTTCATGTGTACATTTGATGTAGTATTCCTTTGCACCAAGACACAGATTCTCTGTGCATGTGGATGACATCCATGTGCCAGATGGTTGATGCTAGTTTCTGGCTTGGAATAAGGACTCTTGGAAAATAAAGTAGATATACCTCCCTTTCTTGGGGCCCCGATTTCGAAAACCTTGAAAAACAGTGGCCTGGATTGTTACATCTTTATAAGCCCAACACCTGTAATTATTCTGTTTCTGGATTGAGTTAGAAAATACTATGGTTTTGCACTATGAAATGTTTGTATTAAGAATATTAGTATCACTTTTTCCTGTATTTTGCGCATGATCATAATTGATTGATGTGCCATTTTTTTTAAAAAAAATGGCAATCATTGTGTATAGAGGGCCTTTTCAGTGGTGGCACCCTGGTTATGGAATTCCCTCCCCATAGAGGCTCACCTGGCACCTATGTTGTGCTCTTTTTGGCACCAGGTGAAAACTTTTTTTTATTTCCCCAGGACTTTTAGTTCTTCATATATTTTTTAAAAAAATGGCTGGGGCATTCTGGGAGTTGAAGGCTTTTTTCTGTCTAAACTTACATAGAATCGTGCCTTTAATGTGTTTTAAATATTTACATTGCTGCTGGATTTTTATTCTGTTTTTTACTTTGTTGTTATTCTGTTTGAAACTTAAAGTGCTGTGCTATGTTTTTACTATTTTTCTGTATTTTCTGTTTCTATGTATTGTATTGTGAACCACCCAGAGAAATGCAGGTTGCTTGCCTGTAACTGTAGTTCATCGAGTTGTCATCTGTGCAGTCACACATACGGGCTCGTGCCGGCGCCGAGCTCAGTTCGGGAAACTTCTTTAGCTAGCTTAGAGTTTTGGTGGGAACCCCTCCCCCCACCATCCTATCGCGCATGCTCCGGGTTCCCGCCTACCTCAGTTCTCTGAGACCACAAAGGCCTCGCACCGAGGTAAGGAATATAATAAGCACAATAACATTGAAGCACGAGCGCGTAACCTCTTGCCAAACACAACAGCGTTGCCAAGAGGGGATGGCGGGTGAGTTGTATGACTGCACAGATGACCACTCGAAGAACTACAGTTACAGGTAAGCAACCTGCATTTCTTCTTCGTGGTCTCTGTGCATCACACATATGGGTGATTGATCAGCAAGACTTACCGGAGGAGGGTAGGCACGCTGTGGAATCATTGGCATATGGAGGAGAGGACTGCCCTTCCAAAGGAAGCGTCCCATGCTGCCCTGGTATCGAATCGGTAATGCTTTACAAAGGTTGAGGCGTTAGACCATGTAGCTGCCCTGCAGATATCAGGGAGGGATGATCCATGTGACCAAGTTGCAGAAGTGGCTTGCCCCCTGGTGGAATGCGCCGTAAACAGAGCTGGCAGCTCTTTGCAGGCTACCTGGTAGGCAAGGGTGATAAGGTCGACAACCCAGCGGGAGAGACGCTGTGGAGAAACCGCATCACCTTTATTCTGTGCCCCATAGCACACAAACAATTTATGAGACTTGCGGTAAGGCTCGGTTCTGGACTTATAAAAAGCTAATGCTCGGCGAACAACCAGCGCGTGCAATGTAGAACATAGTGGGTCATTTGAAGCCCCAAAGAACGTAGGGAGAACAATGTCTTGGTTAATATGAAAACTAGATGAAACTTTAGGAAGAAAAGATGGGTCCGGGCGCAGCACCACCTTATTGGGAAAAAATTGCGTGTAAGGTGGGTCCACGAGTAGCGCTGTGAGCTCAGACGCTCATCTAGCTGACGTAATCGCAACGAGGAACACCGCTTTCAACGTAAGTAGGCGGAGGTTGATAGTTGCTAGCGGCTTGAACGGTTTCGTCGTTAATGTTGTGAGGACCAACGACAAACTCCACTGGGGAACTAAGGGTCGCAAGGGCGGAAAGAGATTGTGAAGGCCTTTAAGAAACGTCTTAGTGACGGAATGAGTAAATGCAGAAAACCCATCAATTCGGCTGTGGTGAACAGAAATGGCAGCCAAGTGGACTCTTATAGAGGAGGGTTTTAATCCCACTGAGTGGAGAGAATATAAAAAGTCTACGATGTTGGAAATGGGTCCCTTGTCGGGGGGAAACCCCCGTTCTGATGCAAAGTCTTGAAAACGTTTCCATTTTCTGGAGTATGAGGTTCTAGTTGAAGGCTTTGTAGATGCCTCAAAAATAGAACGTATAGCATGGGGTACATTTAAAGTCTGCCACCTGGTAGGAGTCTCCAAGCCGTCAGTCTCAAGGCATGGAGATCTGGGTGTAGTATCATGCCGTTGGACTTGGACAGAAGGTCCGGAACAGTGGGAAGACGCCAAAATTGGTGCCGTGCCAGACGCAGAAGCGGAGTGAACCATGGTTGCCTCAGCCACCAAGGGGCTATCATGATTGCGTTCACCTTGTATCTGCGGGCCCATGCTACTGTCCTGGCGATCATGGGAAAGGGGGGAAACATGTAGAGTAGGCCCTTGTGCCAGTGTAGCTGGAAGGTGTCCCCCAACGAGCTGCGACCGATTCCTGCATGTGAGCAGAAGTTCTGGCAGACGGCGTTGGCAGGAGTCGCAAAAAGGTCCAGGGAAGGCATACCCCATTTGGCAAAGAGATGGGACAGGACTTCCCGCGACAGTTCCCATTCGTGGGTGTCGTGGAATGTGCGGCTGAGATCGTCTGCTTTCTGGTTGTCCACTCTCGTGATATGTAGCGCTGTGAGGTAAATGTCCTGTGAGATCGCCCAATGAAGTATCTCCAATGTTAAGTTGAGAAGGTGAGGAGAACGAGTTTCTCCCTCTTTGTTCAAGTACCACACTATGGTGGTATTGTCTGAGAGGATTCGCACGTGGTGACCCCGTAAACGGGGCAAGAAAACGTGTAGAGCTCTCTTTATGGCAAGTAGCTCGAGAAGATTTATGTGTTGGAGGCTCTCGGAATGTGACCATTTTCCTTGGATACTTAGGTCGTCCAGATGAGCTCCCCATCCTTCCAAGGAGGCATCCGTGGTGATGGTGTGTGACGGCCCCGGGGCATGAAATGGCAGGCCCAGCGACAAGTTTTGAGGGATGCGCCACCAGTTGAGGGAGGAGTGGATGAGACCCGGAACGGTAAGTACAACTCGACGAGGGTTCTAGCCAGGTGAGTAGTAGTGTAGCAGCAATTGTTGTAGGGGGCGCATGTGAAGACGGGCCCAACGGATTACAAAGACTGCGGAAGCCATGAGGCCTAGCAATCGAAGGATTGTGAAGGCCGTGGCACTGCCGGAGGACTGGGTCCGCGTGGCGAGGTCCTGAATTGATTGTCTATGGTCTATGGGAAGGTAAGCTGTTCCCACTGTGGAGTCAAGAAAGATGCCTATGAATTGAATTTGCTGTGTGGGGTGAAAAACCGATTTGTCTGTGTTTATTTGCAGGCCGAGAGTGGAGAGAAGTGACGAGACGATGTGGACGTCCTTGATGGCCTGTAGCTTTGACAGAGATACTACTAACCAATCGTCCAGGTAAGGGTACAACTCTATGTTTTGTGATCATAGGTGGGCACAGACCGCCGACATGCATTTTGTAAAGACCCATGCCGTGGTTTTCAGACCAAACGGGAGCACGGAAAATTGGTAAAGCTGATGTCCCACTATGAACCGGAGGTACTTGCGGTGCAAGGGGTGAATTGCGATGTGAAAGTAAGCGTCTTTTAAATTGATTAGTGTGAACCAGCTGTTTCATTTGAGCATTGGCAGTATTGATGCGAGAGTCACCATGCAGAATTTCTTTTGCTTTATGAACTTGTTTAGAGCTCTGAGGTCCATAATAGGGCAAAGGCCCCCGTCTTTCTTTGGCACTGTGAAATAATGGGAATAAAATCCCGACCGCAGATGACTTAGCGGAACTCTTGTGATTGCAGTTTTTTCCAGGAGAGATGATGTCTCCTGAGCCAGTATCTCCAAGGGTGGAGTGTATTGCACGGAGCCAAGAGGAGGGAGGCTTTCGAACTCTATTAGATAGCCGTGGGCGATGATGTTGAACACCCATCGGTCTGAAGTGATGGCTGACCATGCTGAAAGGAAAGGTAACAATCTGTTGGCATTGTCCTTGAACTGCATAGAATGAGGAAGGAAGTCAAAGGCGCCGCTTAGGGCCTGCGTCTTGACGGCGAGACTTCGAGAAACGGGTAGGCTGTTTCTTAGCTGGGTAAGCTGATGTGGCTTGCGAGGACTGGTAGTGTTGAGAACGCTCCTGGTGCTGCCGCGGTTGGTATGGCACCGGCCGATACCATTTCCGAGTCCGGTAGGGCTGTTGTTGTTGAGTGGGAAGACCCATCTTTCTTGCGGTCATTTTCGCTTTATGTATAGAGTCCATGGTGGAGTCTGTAGTAGAGTTGAACAGCCCTTCGCCATCAAATGGCAGGTTCTCAATTTTCGCTTTAGTCTCCTGGGGAAGCGTAGAGGAACGAAGCCACGCATGGCGGCGCAGGGCGACTGCCCCAATCATTGCCTTAGCAGCACAATCTGTTTGGTGGCGTGAAGTAGTCAGCTCTTGCTTGGAGAGTCTAATGGCCTCGGTCTGGAAGACCCGTGCCAATTCTCTCTGGTCATCCAGCAGGAAATCTGTTAATGAGGAGATCTTGATCGGGAACGACCTTGATCGGGAACAACAAGCACTTCTTCTAGATGGAGCCGAAGATCGTGGAGGTAACGACGATGCCCGAAACCCCGTCGAGGGCGGGCGGCGAGACTCACGTGGCACCGAGGTGGGCTGGCTCGGTGAGGAGAGAAGACGGCTAGGGATCGGTGACAACGGAGTCGAGAACTGCGTCGGTGGAGTCGACTTCGACTTTGGTACCGAGGACGGTACCGTAGACTTTCTCTTTAACGGTGTCGACGCCGGTATCGATGGCGGTATCGTTTTCTGCTTCGGCGTTTTAGAAGATTTAGTGGACTTCCCTTTAGATTTTTCTTTGTGCTTCACAGGAGTAGGAGGCGGCAGGGACAGCAAAGTTGCTGGTCCTGCTTGTTCCGTAGCCGCAGCCTGCAAAGGGGCCAAGCTAGGTGATGCTGGGCTCGAGCGATTTAATGGCGAAGGCCTACGCTCCCCAGAAGAAGATTGAGCCGACTGCATGATGGCAGGGCGAGGTTTGTCAACTGCAGATAAAGCGTTGCTCCAGAGGAGACTACGGAGGCGATCTGCTCTGTTTCGACGAGTTTGTCGGGAAAAACTCATACAATGCGGGCACGCATCAACAATATGGGTCTCACCGAGGCACAACAAGCATAACGAGTGTCCATCAGTTAAAGTTAATTTTGCCCGACATTTAGAGCAATGTTTAAACAGCGCGGACTATGCCATAAGCCAAGAGGCCAAAGTCGCCTGCTGAGGCAATTAAGTCTGAAGGAAATTTAAACAAAATTTAAATAAAACTAACAACAACTAACAACACTAAGCTAACTACAACTATTCTAACTGTTTTCACAGGTTCTACAATACGAACAGTTGGAGAGAGTCTCCCGCGAGGCGATCAGCGAAGCGGTCGAAGAAGAACTGAGGTAGGCGGGAACCCGGAGCATGCGCGATAGGATGGTGGGGGGAGGGGTTCCTGCCAAAACTCTAAGCTAGCTAAAGAAGTTTCCCAAACTGAGCTCGGCGCCGGCGCGAGCCCATATGTGTGATGCACAGAGACCACGAAGAAGAACTTTGGGTACTGGGTGATAATAGAAATGTAGCAGATAGATAGATAGATGATAGATAGATAGATAGATAGATAGATAGATAGATAGATAGATAGATATGCAATCAGTCCTTCTTTGGGACTCCAGATACTATTCGTAATCAATGATTCCTGGGGGCAGATCTACACTGCTGTTTTAAAGTGCTTTATAACATTAGTGACAACTGTTTTGGAGTGTTTCCTGGGCCCCAACAGTTGTCACTACTGTTTTAAAGCGCTTTAAAGCAGTTTATAACAGTACTGACAACTGTTGGGGCCCAGGACACACTCCAAAACAGTTGTCACTACTGTTATAAAGCGCTTTAAAGCGCTTTAAAACAGCAGTGTAGATCCTGCCCTGGACTCATCATTTGCACATTATTTGCTCTGGCACTGACCCCATCCCCAGTACACAGGAATTTATAATCCCAAAGAGCATTTCTGCCCAGAAGACAGGCCAATGTCAACCCATGGAGTTCTGCTTCAAACTAGCATGGTGGCAGAGTGTTGCATGCCGAAGGGGCATTATTCAAACCCAGGAATCTCCAGTTAAAATAAAGGGATCAGGTCGCTGGTGATGTGAAAGGCACTGGAAGGTCACTGCCAGTTAGACTTGACAGTATTGGGCTACATGGTCTGAGTCACTATAAGAAAGCTTCCTATTGTTGCTTCTTTAAGATATATGGCAAAGTACGCCACACACAGTCCTTCTCACTAACCTCCACAATACCCTTATGAGGCTGGTCATCATTACGCCCATTCTGCAGATGCAAATGTTAATCCTTGGGCCTACCCAATGCATCCATCTCTGAGAGCATGATGAAATTAGAACCACTGGCCCTTGTGTGTTTCTTTTTTTACTAAAGAGAAACTGCAGGAGAGCCAATCTACAGGGGGAAGAGGGGTTTTAACTCTTTGCCCCTCCCCACTGCAGTCCTGCTTCAGAGTCCTTCCCCAATGCCACCACCACCACCACCACCACCACCAGTAGGTGCTATTTGTTTTGGGATTGAATCTCTCATTAACACCAATGGAAACTTTCCTTCTGGAGCACATAACAGTTGGGAGGGGGGATTGATCTGGATTGCATCAAAGGTAGGGCCAAAAAAGTAACATCTCTCTCTTCCCACACCATGGCTACAATCTGGTTTGCCCAAAGCCACAGCTACACTTTATTTATTTTTTCAAAGCAAGTGCACCAGAGGCAATCACTTGATTAGAACCACGTCTAGTGTCTGCTGCCTGAAGCAGGAAGGTGGTGACTTATGTATGGCCGTCCAGATGTTTTAGCTCATGATCCCTCACTATTAGCTCTGCTGGCTCGGGTTGATAGGAGGTGTAGGCCAAAACATCTTGAGGGACACAAGTTGCCCCCCCCCCCCGACACATACAGTTAAGGTTATCTCCAAGGCAAGTCCAATAGCCTAAACTAGTCTTTAATTTTCAGATTGTACATATGCTTACCAAAATTTGGGAGTGGAAGGGGGTGGTCAAAGGAGGAAAGGGAGAATTAAGTTGAAATAGCATGGAGAAACTAATAGCCAAAAAGCTTCTCCACGTGAGCAATTTATTGCAAGCTCATGATGGGTCACTCATGGAAGTTCGTGGGTGCTTTTCATGATGGTGTCATCCTCCAATGCCTCTCCCGCCACTTTCAAGCAGGAATCCCTGAAAATGCTTTAATAAATTGAATTTGTGCAACAAAACAGCGCCATCTGCTGGCAGTATAATTAAAACATATCCAGAAGAATATAAATTGCAGCAGGAATCCCAGAATAGAATCAATGGCTCCACACCTATAAAATCTCCAGCTATTCAAATCTCTGACTCACAGGAAAATGACATAGTATCTAATGACATAGCCATGCTTCTATTACACCAGCAGGATTTGATGGGGACACTCCTAGCTGGTTGGTCGAATTACATATCTCTTATTAAGATTTTTTTGTCAGAATGTAAAGAGCTGCTCATGGCATTAACGACCTTGTCATAGCCTATTGTAATAATAAAGAGGGAGTAAAAGATAGTGGATCAGATGGTTCCAACCAGAAATATAAAATTACCAATAAGCAAGAGGGTACATCCAGCCATATTCCTAACTCTCCTTCTGTTGTAGTCCCCCCAGAACAAGTTATTCAGGAAACAGTAGAAAAGAAGTGTAGGTTAAGGGTCATAATGCCGAGAACTTGCAGAGTAATCAAGGGTGCAAACGCAAAAGCCAACAAGGGGAAAAAATCTAAAAACATCAAAGGCAGAACAAGATAAAAAAAAGCACCCCAAATGAACTTTAATCGTCTGTTTAGTCTGATGGAAGAAACAAACAAAAAACAAAAACAAGGGGCCCAACAACAAAAGATCCTATCAATAAAACATGTTAGTGATATAATGTCACGACCTACTAAGGATCACAATAAGATAGAGAAAGTACAAAGACAGGAATCTGGTCACGATCCTTGGGTTCCCTTGCAATCGTTTAACTGCACAACGCCCAGTCCCTCAAAAAACTTGAAAAAAAAGTAAAACACGAGTTAAATATAAATAATAAAAAATGGCAAATACAGTTAATAAACAACATGCTTGACTTTTCTAATTACCCAAAACCTAAGGGTGTATTGGAACAGCCAGCCAGAATAAATCATTTTATGAGTCTTGTCACTAACCTGCCCAACATTAACTTAGATATCAGGGATATTTTGAAGATTGAATATCTTTTTTTCAACTATGTAACAGCCAGAGCAGTGGTGACCTTTGAATCTTCCTTCCTGGTTTGTAGATTACTAAAGAACAGGAAGTATTTTTTGGAAAAGGGAATGACAGTGAATCATTACTTTAGAGACCTGTCATCAATCCATAGGCTGGGATCCCTGACCCCTTGCTTTAAAGATAAGAAGGAGATTCCAATAGGTGACCTAATTATACTGGACACCTCTTTGGACACTTCTTCTGAATTACATCAGCAAAATGATCAAAGGTTGGAGTCTTGACTCACCAAGTTACAGCTGAAGAAGCTAAAATGACTGAAAGTACCATAAATGACAAGGTCAACTTCCGTCTTGCCAGTCCAACCTTCTCTCAAGAAGAGCTGAAGTTGATTGAAAGCTACGAGGGGCTTCCGGAGCAGGAGCAGCTCCAAATCTTGGAGAAACTAGACATATTGAGTAAGTTCCTATTGTCACTTAGGGGGTCTCAGGAGTCTCAAGGGCCTGGTAGTTTTGGCCCAACACCTTGGGCTGATGTTTTGGTGGTTGGACCCAGACAATTAAACTTACAAGAAGTTCCCTCTTCTTCACAGACAGTTCCCAAAGTTCAAAGTTCCACCATAATTAGAGACCCTAGTATAGGCAGTCTTGCCCACCCACCAAAAACTAACGCTCCTGATGACATTATTAGCAGAGGTGGGGCGGCCGAGATAAAACGACAAGTTAACAGGTCTAATGGGTGTGTCCAGGAAAACATGAACGGGTAACTGGATACCATAACGGAGTTGGACTGACTTACTAAGAATGTCTCCAAGAGTCCCTTTAAAATACTCATTTGGAATATAGCCAGATGGCTTAACAAGAGTAAGAACCAGGAATTTTTGAAATTCCTGTCTGAATATGACTTAGTCTTACTTCAGGAGACCTGGAGTATGGAATATATTAGTACGAATGGATTTGCTGTAGCCAATTCCCCGGCATTGCCCAATTCCAGGATGGGAAGGGCCAAACAGGGACTGGGAACCCTGATTGCAGCAAGTCTAAATGTCAAAATAACTGAATTTTCAATGCAAGAGCCAAATGCCCTCGCAGTAATATTAGAGTTGAGGGCTCAAAAACAAACACTGATAGTACTTAATGTTTATTTGGCCCCAGCTTACCCTAAGGACGAGTTAACTTCAGTATGGCTCAAGCTGCAAACCTTCTATCTTAATCTTAAGAGCAAATACCCCTCAGCCAGTCCCATCATAGCAGGGGACTTTAACGCTCGGACTGGCAGGTTCCTAGCCGACCCTAATGATTCAACATTAACTAAGAATAGTCTTAGAGCTGACGCACGCCACTCAAAGGATGCCTTTATCAATCAGGCAGGGATTAATTTACTCTTTTTTGCTGCTAGAAATGATCTGGTGATCCTAAATGGGTCTACCAAGGGAGACCAATGGGGTGAATTCACCCATGCAACAACTAGAGGGGCTAGTGTCATCGATTATGTACTGGTACATAACTCTCTAAAAAGTTCCAGTTGTGATTTTAAAGTACTGCAAAGGCTGGATAGTGATCACTTCCCATTAGAATTAAACTTTGAAATCAGTAAATCGATCAAACTGAAAGTTGATCCAAACCTCTCCTTGTATTCGAAAATAACAAAGAGCTAAGATCTTTAAGATGGCCTAGGGTATCTGCTCATGACTTTACTAGAATTATTCAGTCTTCCAGGTTCCTCAATGTTAATAACCTAATCGGTTTAGCTAATTCTCTGAAGAAAGGAATCAAAGACTATGAAGAAATGATGGAGAATCTGAACCGTGCCCTACGCTCGGTTCCAACTAGGGCAAACAATAACCGAGATAGTGAAGTAACGAAACTAAGTATGGAGTGTGCTGCTAGCTGCAGTAGGGTTCAGTCCCTCTATGAGGATTATCGATTAAATAATGAACGCCAACTTCCTAGTTCCTACTATGAAGCAAAGAAGGAACATAAAAATCTTATGCAGAAGAAAAAATCGGAAGTAAATAAAGAACATCGACAACTAGTAATCGGGGCCTTGGCCACAAAAAATGTTAGAACATTCTGGCAAGTGGTCTCTGGATCGCTGAATAAATCTAGAGGCAATAATGAGCATCATATAGCACCTGCCAGATGGGAACAGCACTTTGGGGCTATCTATAGGTCAACAGTCAGTACTACCTCCTCCCCGAAGTTGTTAGTGGGTTCCCCTGAATGGACCCTAGTAGATCCGAGTATTATATATAAACTGATAAGTAATCTTAAACTGGGAAAGGCCCCAGGTCCCGATGGTATTTCCTCAGATATAATTAAACATAACATCACTCGGTGGTCTGACCTCCTGGCTGCACTCTTCACTCTCATAAACAGACACGGGCAGATTCCTTCAGATTGGCTAAAAGCGTATATTGTTCCAATTTATAAATCGGGACCAACAAATGACCCTTCAAACTATCAGCCCATCAGTCTCCTTTCTACTGTAGAGAAATTATATGCAGTTTTTTAAAATCAGAAACTGAAGGAATGGATTACTAACGAGCATATTTTGGGCTTCGAACAAATAGGGTTCAGAGAAGGGAGCTCAACACTGGACCACATACTTGTACTGGTCCATTTAATACAAAAATATACTGCTCGTAGGGGAGGGAAGCTATTTACAGCTTTCATAGATCTCAAGGCAGCCTTCGACTCAATTCCCCGGGCTCGTTTATGGGCCAAAATGAAACATTATGGAATCGAATGCAGACTGCTCTTTTTGATACAGGCCCTGCATAATAATAAGACTGCACAAGTACGTTGCAGCAAACAGGGACATCTGACCAAGGAGATCACTGTCTTAAGGGGGGGTCAGACAGGGGTGTGTACTCGCCCCTACGCTCTTTAATTTATATTTGGCTGATCTCCCCCAATACCTCAAGGAAGTGCAGTCCCATTCCCCTAAGATTGGACCAACTAAAATTTCTATTTTACTATATGCGGATGATGTTATTCTATTATCCCAGACTAGATTGGGGCTTAGAAGACTATTAAAGAGGTTTTCTGACTACTGTAAAATTAATTACCTAACTATTAATGTAAATAAATCTAAAGTGATGGTCTTCTCAAAGAGGAAAGTTAGATATGTGTGGTCATTGGATGGACAGAGAATTGAGCAAACAACTGCCTATAAATACTTAGGAATTTGGATTGATGAACATCTTAGTTGGAAATGCCATCTGAGGCATACAAAATTGAAAACAGACAAAAGTAGTAAAGTAGTAGCCAGATTCCATTTTACAAAAGGGGGGAATTATGTCCCAGTGACTATGCAAATCTACAAAGCTATAATAGTACCGCAGATCTTGTACGGAGCACCGATATGGTATCCATTGCTAAATACTTCGTATGAATGTATTCAAAATTCCTTTCTTAGGTCAATTTTTGGAGTCCCGGGATGTGTTGCTGGAGCTTCGTTAAATCTTGAAGCTGGTCTCAAATCATTAAAGTGCTTAGCATGGATTCATGCAGTGCACTTTTGGTTGAGATGTTCATTAGTACTATCCGCCGAACATTTAGCTCATAGAACACTTTGTGATTCTTTCACCTCTCCCTGGTTAAAGGCTTTAAAGAATAAACTTATATGCATAGGGCTTTCAGCTCCCTATCTATCCATGATGGGGTTAGACCACGCTAGAGCAATAGTTAAACGGAGACTATTGGACATAATGGGCAAGAACTAGTGGAGGCATCCAGGGGCCCTTGTGCTCCACAGTCTCTGGGTTTGTCAGCTCAATATGATGGATGTGAAGCACCTTATTTAAAATGGTTAACCGTGCCCAAGTACAGACGGGCTTTCACGCTGTCAAGGTTTAACGTGTTGCCATCTAGACTACTTGAGGGCCGATTTAAGAAAATACCGCATAATAGCAGATGTTGCCCTTGTAATGGTATAGAGGTAGAATCAGTATCACATGTTCTCCTCTCTTGTAACTTTTACAAACAGGCTCGAGCAGATTTAATTTGGCCCATTACCCAAACCTTTCCAGGCAGATCCATAAATCAATTAACTGTCTTGCCCTTGCAGGGCTCGGATAAGACTATAACTGTACAAGTAGCAAAGTTTTTAAATTGGGCAATGTGTACAAAGATTTTATTGACTGAATAACCCTAGTATTTTAAATTTTAATACTAACTATTGTATTAAATCGATGACAATGTATGATTTTAAAGTTTAAATATTTTATGTTTTGTACCTTTGGTCTATTGACTGTAATAAAGGTTTACTACTACTACTACTAATTAAAACATATGGGAAGGAACTGGCAAAAATGGCAGTGTGTGTGTGAGCATGTGTATTGTGCTGATAGTTAAACCCACGAAGACTCCGGAAGACAAAGCCCCGGTAAAGCTGTGGGATTTTTGCTAAATATGGAGAAGCCCAAAGTGTTTGTTTAATTTTCTCTTCTCCTTTTAATGGCTTTGGCATCTGAACTGAAGTGTCTAGCTTAGCAACACAAGGAGAGAAAATAGTGTATCATTACCATATGTCTTAGTAGTTGTCAAAAGAAAAGCTGGTGAAGCTTAAGCAGTGTTGGGCTTTAAACAGCTGTGGCTGTGTTTGTTGGTCTAATCAGCCATCTAATTATATCGGAATGTGGCTCTAAAAAAAGTTTTGTTTTGACAGCTCAGGGTTCATGTTTCCCAACAGGCAACTAATTAGACTCTAGAAAAAAGAAAGTAACCTTAAAAAAAAAATTAATGATCTGCTGTGTGATGGAATATGGATTGATTTCTGTCCTTAATTCCATTTTTACTGATTGCTACATCCCAAGGAAATTATCATTTTTCTCAGGGTATGTGAGTGAATGATTTTTTTGGTCAATTGGCATGTTACGCTGCTTTGGGATTTGTAATCTTATACCAGTGTTAAAGTATACACAAGCAATTCATAAATATAATATGCAGCCATTAACTTCCTGTTGATAAGGCCTTACAGCTAAATCCTAAATCTGTATAAATCAACTGAAGGTTACTAAACTGAATGGAACTACACTGAATGACTTTAGATGAAATCTGGCACAGTATTTTTGTAAGATGGTCTTGATTTTATGATATCAAAATATGTATTTCAGATTGAGGGCTATGGTTCCCTTGAAAGAAAGGAGTTATGGGGAGGGCGGAGATGGGGAAATGAGAATAGACTGTGGGGAGGGCTCAGTAGTAGAGCACCTGGTTAGCATGCAAATCCCTGACATCTCCAGTTAGGGCTGTGAAAGACTCCGGTTTCAAATCCTGGAGAATTGCTGCTAGTCAGTGTTGACCAAGAGTACAGAATCTCAGGCCCAGGAGCCAAACCTTACCCTCTGGGATTCCCCAGAAAGCCATGCCCCATTCCCCTGTGTGATTTACAGCAGAGTTGCTTTATACAAAGAAAGTGTGGTAACACTGCATTTAGTATTAGAGGAAATAAACACAGGCTAGAGACAGTTTAGCAGAAGTTCAAATCAGCTTATTTGATTAATGCTTTTATAGACAGAAGAAGGCAATCTAACACTGTTTAACTAAAAGCAATTCCTAAAGCTGGGCCCGTGAGTATAAGTAAGTGGAGGCATGAGATATGGTGACTTGCTTCCCTCAGGGAGAGAGCATGTGTTGCTGGATGCAGAGGTGAAAAGGAAGGGGAGGGAGTACGAGAAAGGAACCAATGAAGTCACAGGACAACAAGGGGATAAACAAGGCAAGTGACTCTTCTCCATTGCCCCCTAGTGTCTAAAAGAATGCAGAGTTGTTCCTTTTATACAACACCCTGCCCCACCCCCACCAATCATTTGGTGGTTTGCCAACTTTTGTGCAGTTTTGTTCCCATTCTAAAAGTTTGAAATGCTAAAATATGCTGATATTTTGCCCCTGGCCCTTTTTCCTTTGGTTCCACCCACCACTGGAATGCAACCAGTGAAAGCTTCTCCAAAATGGAATTCAGCTCTCAGGTTGAAAGAGGTTCAACACTCCTGATGCAGGCAATACTGAGAAAGATTACCCAGTATTGTCGTGATTCCAAGCCCTCCCACCAAAATGCGAGACAATAGAGAGGTCTGCCATGCAATCTACAAAGCTTTATTCAGTGAATAGAAGTCTCTTTGCATCTAATGGGAGTGTGAAGGCTAGGGCTGTGCACGGACCCCCCGATCTGGATCTGATCTAATTCGGATGTCGATCCGGATGTCGATCCGGACTCCATTTTAGGTGATTTTTGAAGCCATAGGTTTACATGGGGGGGAAACAAAGGGCTATAACTTTATTTTATTTTAGAAGCTATCAAGTTGAAATTTGGTGACATTGCATTGTAGTCATGTGTGTAAAATTTTAGAAACGTAGGTGCATGCATTTACTCGCAAGTAATTAACATGTGTGTTAAATTTCAGAAACATTTGTGCACGCATGTAATGGCTATGAATTTTTAAAACACAGAAATGATCATTTTTCGGAAATTCATAGCCACTACATATGTGCACAAATGTTTCTGAAATTTAACACACATGTGTACCTCCACTCCATGTGCAATGTCCCCAAGTTTCATCCAGATCAGCCTGATTCAATCCGGATTCGGGATCCGGATCTGTGCACAGCCCTAGTAAAGGCTAGGAGCTATCCTCTAAACTTAATTAGCCTAACAAAGCTAGGCAGTTGCCTTTCAGCTAAAGTGGAGAGTTTCCCTGCAGTCCAACTGGCACTTTACCTCAGGGAGGGTCTTTTTGGAGAAGCTTCTGGCAAATGACTACCCTAAGGGACCGCCTTCCACCACCTCTCAACTCCACCCCCTTGACCTTGTGGCAGACTTTGGGATCTGTCAACTCCAAAGTCCCCTCCCCCTCCAAAAGAGGCTGAGTTTCCAGGGGCGGGAGGAGGGTGGTCGCTGAACCTTCAGCATTCTGTCCAATAAGCTCTTGCAAAGATTCATCTGGCTCCTGAAAAGTTTTGGAGAATCTCCTCCACCACTTCCTGTTTTGGCTAGTATACTTCTGTTCCTGTTCCTTCTTCTTCAGATTCTGAGTCTGATCATGCCTCGAAACCCCTTCCCCCACCCTAGGGAGAACAGGCCTGATCCTGACAAATATATGGCAGCTTCTTATGTTCTGAACTCTATTTTATGTTTTGAGGGAATTGGCATGTTAGGCAAATGGAGAAGTGACTAGTTAAGGGTGTATTATGCTGCCTGTGTTTTTGACCGTTTACATTAGGGTATGCAATCACCACGGAGTTATATTTTGTATCTAATTTAAAAATTGAGCTGTTGCATAACTCACTGAGTAGCAATGCAATTACTGGATCCAGTTTTTCTCTCCAAACACCAGCTAGGGTAATAGCAAATAATGACTGTAATGCAATGATTTCTTGTAGTCTGCCTGTTCTTTTTGACAGTTGAATTCAAACATACAATGTCAAAACTGCAAAAGAAATTGACCAAATACCCCTGAGAGATCAAAAAGATTCATGGGATTCTTGGTTTAGAGCAATAGGGTGGGGGGTTTGGGATGGAGGAGGGGAGGATGCAGATCCAAATCAGGCCCTCACACACTTATACAAAAGTAAGATACAGCTCAGCTGCGAATTAAGGTAATGTGTAGTTTGACCATGAGTAATGTCACCTGGACTCTGGCTGTAAACTATAATCAGTTTCTCAAGAGAAAGACAAGACAATCTGAACACGAAAAGGACATCCTGATGAATCACTGCTGACAGACCTGTTGTAATGCCATCATTCACCAGCAATAAGAACATGTCAGCAAGAGAAACTATAAGTTCAATTCACTGGTTTTTAAAACAAAAACAAACAAACAAACAAAAACCAGAAAAACAGTGTCCTGGCTTAATGTAGCCAATAATATGAGCAGTAAGGAACTCTTTCACTTCTTCTTGACAATTCTCATTCTTGCACTTTGTCAAGTGTGAAAATTCTATACTGGTGAAGTAACTCCTAAGGTCACATCACTACATTTAGAGAGTCTCTACATTAAGGAAATAAGCTGCACCCTTATCATTTTCTCTTCTTCTGGGGTCTTTCTGCATTTACAATGACTTCTTTGGGCAATAGCCACCAGGACCATGTGGGTTATAATTGAAAACTTACCCTCTTGGCAATGCTCTATAAAGTGAAATACAACAGCACCATCTAGTAGCCCAGGATATTTTTAAATAGTGCATTATGTCTGATCTTTTTTAAAGCGAGATTACTGGGGGAAGGTACAGGAGATCTCCTGGAAGTTGAAAATGTTATACAAAAGACCCGCAAACTTCTGTGAGTGGCCAATAATGGGCAAGCAGTACATTATTCATGTAGAGAAGTACTTACACTAGCAGCTTACTACTAGTTTGCCACTAGTACAAACTGTAGATACTTTATAGGGGTTTCACTTCACCATTGAGGTGTACTGTTAAATTACCCCCCGTTGTTCCAAACATCAAAAGGGATATAGTGGGGGAAGGATGGGATGGAAATGAATGTGGTGTAAGAGTAGCTCAGAGGAAAATATCGAGGACTGCTGTGGAATGTAGTGAAAGAGGAAACCTCCTAAGAGGTGTAACACCTTGGCCATTTAGCAGTGACTTAGCTTCACTCATACTTTAGCAGTCCCTTACCTTGGCAACTTGCTTTTCAGGGCTAGTCTGAATGGAATATAAAGCACAGTTCAACCGTGCCTGGGAAGGAGGGGGGAAATCTAGAAAGCTTTGCTGTGTTGTTCAGAAATGTGTTTTTCACCTCATTTAGCCTCATCTTCTCCAAGTAATAGCTGGCCACATGGAGTTCTTCCACTGCACTTGCACCCAGACGGCACAGTGCGTCCAGCCATTGTTTCCAGGCATCAGGCCTGTCTCATACACACCCTGACAGCTGCAGAAGTTTTCATCAAAAACAATCATTCTAGCTTTCCTGCCTGCAGATGGTTTAAACCTGATCTATCAACCAAGATAGCCAGTCATTTTACAAAAAGGGGATAGTGATTCCCCCCTCCCACTGAGGTAAAATTATAGAGCAGCTGATTTCTTATAAAGGAAATGGATTGTTTGTGGTTTTCAGAAGAGTTTGTGTAATTGTGGAGCATATTGAGGCCAGGTAGCAGCACTTCATTGTCTGCATTTTTCTTTTAGATTTCTTCATGCTGCCTGTCAGCTGTGGAGGGAATAATCAAACACGCTTGGATTTGGCGCTGCTGGAATGCAAGGGATTATGTCTTCCAGCCACCTTTTCGATCTTTCTCCTTTGCTCCTAGTCACTGCAACACAGCGCAGGGTGAAAAACAGAAACGACCCAGAGGCATGGGGAACTCTGGATGAGATGCAAAAGTTCAATTCAATGGAGTGCACTTTTCAACAGTGTAATGCACTGATAAACGTATTTGACTTCACTGAAACTACGAGGCCATCGTCTCTAGATCAGCCTTCCCCCAGCCTGGTGCCCTCCAGATGTGTTGACCAACAATGTCCATCATCCCCAGCCAGCATGACCAGCATGGTTGGGGATAATAGGTGCTACAATCCAACACATCCGGAAGGCACCAGATTGGGGAAGGCTGATATAAAGGATGAAAAGTGACTGTATCAGAGGGCAAAAGAGCCCTATGATCATAAAGCCTGCAGCAGCTGATGAAACACACTTAAACAAACAGCACATTCATTTCATAGAGAACAAGGCTGTTAGAAGCCATTATGGTTCAAAGATAAACTCTACGTTTTGGAGCATCCATATGAGCTGGCCAGCCGCAGAATTGGCAGGTGGCCTTCAGTGGGCTTGCCCAACATGTGCCCTTCTGGCCACCAGCTGTTCTGATGGCAGCAGCAGCCAGCTGCCATGTTGAATTTCCCACAATGCCCGGGGGTGCCCAAAATAGTGACTTAGGCAAGCTGGAGGGCCGAACAGGCATCTGATAGGCCCTGATGGCCAGCCGAGCAGCATTGCCAGGTGAGGATACTGGCCTTGCTTATAAGGGCTAAATCAAGTTACGGCACTGTTAAATTGCTTGCCTGTGTGTAGAGGCTTCAACATGTGCCCAGTTGTGGACAAACGTCTTTATTATGTGGGTCAGCCCATTTGCTTGTGAATTGAGCATATGGGCATAAAGCCTGAGGCATAAATTAGCATAACTGGCACGTTAATTCTACGTGTGCATTGGACAACTCACGTGGAAAGTGCACTCCTAGGCAATGGAGCACACAGGAGCAAGTGCTTTCCCCATGGCTGCTGTCAGTTTGCTTTGGCTCAGCCTCCGGGTGCCGGGAGAGTTTAGCGCAGCTGAGGAATCCAAGCACTGTCTTATTACTCCACTATGACCGAGTGGGGCAATTCTGGTTTGGGGGTCAAATCTGGTTTTCTTTAGCTCAACTATCACATTATTTTCATCTGGTCCGTTTTATGCAACAGATGAAAAATGAATAGTATTTGGCTTTAGAACCATTAACTTAAAACAGGAATAAGGTCCCCGCCTCGGCCCCAGTCCTTATCTACAGTCAGATAAAGGATTTCCCCTCTTCCCTCCCAAGCGGCAAGTGGGGCTTTTTAAAAGCGGTCATTGGTGACAATGGAGCCTTTTAAAAGCCTAATGAGCATGGGAGACATTTGGGGAGGGATCACTGCTGGAGAAAGAAGAGCTAACTTTCTCCAACACAAACCTGTGGAAACCACCCCTGAAAAATGCCCCCTCTCCCACTGCAATCAAGCTTTTTAAAAGTGGGGATTGGTGGCAATGGAGACTCTTTAAAAGCCTGATTGCAGTGGGGCAGGGGACATGTGAGTGTGTGTGTGTAGATGTGTAGATGAGGGTTTTTTCTCTGTGTGTGTGAGTGTGAATGCAAGTGAATGGAGTCTGGGCAATCACGTGGGGGCTGCATGTCAGCAGTGGGGTGGCCTCACCCATTTGCTCCCATTATGCTTGCCCCCAAACCAATTTGTGCCCCAGGCTGAAAAATTGTGCTCCATCCCAATATAAAGAATGGAAAGCTACTGAAACCTAGGAAGGCCTTTGGGTGTGTGGGAACTCCTGGCAAACCACAAAACTATTATGCATGTAAAGAGTGCCCAGATTGGGTCACTGAGGGATGATGCTTTGGCTCTAAGACTATTGCATGCCTTGCACTTTTTACAAACATCTTCTAAATGTGTTTGTCTGTGCTTTTTAGAAAAACAAAAAACAAAATGGCCCTCTGCTCTTCCAGGATGTTTGCATTGTTCTTTTACCCATCTGGAGAAGCCAGATTCTATCATATAGCCATACTCCATCCTGCTTCCAAGACAAAGCTGCTATCACCTAACCAGTTAAAAGTGTCTGCTGGTTATGCAGGAAAACCAGTGTAGGATTGTACAAACACTTCTCATGTGGACTGAGAGAACACCCCACAGCTGTTAGCCTTGTTTTGCATATTTGCATACACCAAATATTTCCAAACATCCCAGTGTTTATTTTAAAATCCATCACTAATACGTTTGGCAGCACAGACCTCTGTGGATATGTATTCCCCGGGCGAAATTTTTCTGGAAACAGTTTGAAAAAAATGTTGTAGACTCAGCCCTGCTTCCAGTAAAGTCAAAGGCAAAACCAACCTGGATGTCATGAATAAATGAGGCAGTCTTCTTAACAAGGAGAATTGTTTTTGGACCAAACAGGCCTTCTATATCAGCCTCCCCCCAAAGTGAAGAAACGTGTTTAACCACATGTCCTTGTGATTGGGCTGACGGTTCCCTCATATTTCTGTTTCTCTTCCCAAAAGAGTTACATAATCCTTTCAGTATTTTGGGGGTTATTTATTTTACTTTACTTTTGAATGGATAGGCATAAGAGGCAGGACTCAAGTGGCGATGTTCAGTGCTAGATCTGGCTTTTGGGCGGCCCTTGGCAGTGGAGCCTAGTGGCTCCAATGTCAGTGGGGAGGTGAATCCTCTCCGGGTTTCAGTCAGAACCAGTCCGAATCCAAAGTATCCAAAGTATGAAGCTCAGAAATGTGTGGACTTTGGCCTAGATTGCATTTGAGTCTGAGTTCGGACACCCACCCCAGCAGCTGAGACCACCTAGCCACAGCGCTCAGGTTAGGCAGGGAATGTGGGGAGGAGTTGCAGATCCCCCCCCCTCGATATTCAGCCCCCTCCCCCAATTGATATTGTCTATTGCTGCCCTCCCAAAATTGGTGCCATTTCTTCTTTTTTCTTTTTGGATTTCTACTCTCATCAGCCCCAGCCAGCATGGCTGATGACCAGAAACGCTAGAAATTGTGATCAAAAACATTTGGAAGGTGCCCGGTTGGGGAAGGCTAATGTATTGCCTGAATTGTTTTGCACAAAGTGTGTTGCTGTATGACACTTTCCTCCCTCCAGCAGCCAAGTGCTGCCATAGCACAAGCACCCAGGTAAGCCACACCCCATCCCTACAACGTAGGGGAGACAGGGCAAGGCAGAGCCCCCCTCCAACTATGACGATCTGCTGAATCTTCACCCTTTTCCCAAGCACCCTTTTCCATGTGTGTCCACTATGCTGGTGAATTGCCATCTGTTAACATCATTTGTTCCTCCTCAAGACACTCCTTGGCTCTCCATGGCCCATGACCAGGAACTCCATAGCTCCGTGATAGAGTGAATGCTTTGCATGCAGCAGGTCCCCGGTTCGATCCCTGGCTTCTCCAGGTGGGGCAAGGAAAGAATCCTGTCTGAAACTCTGGAAAGGTGCTGCCAGTCAGTGTCGACAATACTAGGCTAGACGGACCAATGGTCTGACTCAGTATAAGGCAGCCTTCTCTGTTCCTATGTACTCCATCCCGGCCACTGAGGCTGGTGGTTATTCCCCCTTGTGTCTTGCAGGAACAGAGGTTGGAAGCCCAAAGCCATGCAGGTAGTTTCCACCCACAGAGCCACACCACAAGCCACAGGAGTACAATAGGAGGAACTGCAGAAACCCACTGCACTTTCTTCTTTTCACCTCATGGCAGAAAAAGAAGCTGATGCATGAGCATTCATTGCCACTTCCAGGTAGCCCCATCTCCACCACATCACCTCCACTGCCATACATTGCCCAGGTGGGAAGCACCCTCAAAAGTCTCCCAGATGTTGCCTACTGCTCAAAGTTGCCTTCTCGCAATGGTCTATCCTCCCTCTTCTCTCCACAGATGGCTGTCCAACTGGTATGGATCCAAGCAACAACACTGTTGCACTGAAGGCAGAACCCAGTTCAAAAGCCTGCATACCACGGACGGCAAGTGGCTCCCAGCTGTGGATGAGAAGCACCTCCCTTCAGCCATGTTGTCTGATGTGTTTCCTGAGGTGAAGTGGTGGGACGTTTCAGGGTTTTACAATTATAGGGTTTTTTATCATTATTATATTTTCTATGTTATTTTATTTTGTGGTTTTAAGTTTGTTTTGTAAACCATCCTGATAGCTTTGGCTAATGGGTGGTATACAGATGTAATAAAGCAAATAAATACCACAACTGAGGGGCCCAGCCAGTTGAGGCTGGTGGCTCCAATGTCAGTGGGACAGTGAATCTGTTCTGGGTTTCAGTAAGAACCAGTCAGAACTCTAAAGAAGCAATCACTAACCCTAAACCAAATCCTTTAGAGTTCTGAGCAGAATCACCAACCCACTAACATTGGAACCACCTTATGGAGCTCCTGGGGAGGGAGCTCCATAAGGTGTCTCTGGTGTACCAGAGGGTTTGTTTGTTTTGTATTTTTACTCCACTCCTCCACATAAGCTTTCCAAAGTGGCTTACAACAAATGAACGAATGACTTCATTTCTGAATTATTTATGCTGTTATTTCAGCAGAAATGGCTATTGTTCCCCTATGCTTTGCCCTTGTTCTGAGAGAAAGCTATCATACGTCCTCACATTCAGAGAAGAGAGGTGTACTACTTTTGAAATTAACACTCTACCTCAGAGCAGGTTAGGCAACGTTTTGGGGGCCTTGAGCATATTTTGCAATTTGAGAAATTGTCCTGGGCCTCAACACAAAATGGCTGCCATGGGAGGCATAGCAAAGGACAGGTAACCTGCCCCCCCAAAAAACTGAGTACAAGGTAGAGGTGGGACCTGAGCCCTAAAACACAAACAAGTCCATTGAACCCTCGGTTTTCAGCACCAACAGAAATCTATTTCATTGCAATCCCAGCTGCCGATAAAAAAAAGTGTTAATTAAAAATAAAAGGAGGAGGAGGACATATTGGTGGGCTCCAAAACAGGTGTCTGGATGCATAGGTGCCTGTGGGCACGATGCTGCTTATCCCTGCTCTACTTAATAATTGTTCTTCCATAGTAATTACTCAGATCATGTTGTATTTGGACAGCTGATGGGACATTCCACATGATCGTAGCTTCTCTGAATGGAACAGAATATAAAGGGATGGATCCATACTAAATTAGTGAACTTAAGTCTCACTGAAATCAAGTTAGTCATTACTTAAATGCCACTGATTTCAGTGGTGACTACATTCAATTTACTTAGACCCTTTCTACACCATGGGGTGTAGAGGGAAGAAGGGAGGGAGGGAGAGTGATCCCGGAAGTATCTGCTCCTGGGATTGTCACCCTAATTCACGCCAGAAGTGCAACGACCCGGGTTCCTCCTGGGTCGTCGCACGTTGTGCCCACCATTTTGTTTTGGGTTCAGGCCCAAGGAGAGCGCACAAGTGCTCCGCTGCAAACCCACGTGCGACCAGTCCCCCTCCCTGCCCTCCTGGGGATGCCAAAACTGGTGCCACCTCGCGGTGCAGCCCCATGCCCCTTTTTGCTGCCGCGCTTACTCGCGAGTAAGTGTGGCAGCACCCGGGATGGGCGGCCACATCTTCCGTGGTCTCGGGAAGTTCTTGGGACCATGGAAGAATCAGAATTTTCCAGGGATCCCTTATCCCTGGCAAATCCTATGGCCATTCCCCCCCCCCCCGCCCCCGGGAGTCCCTGTGCATCATTTGGACTCACAGGGACCAGTCAGGGGCCATCCCAGGCAAACAGCCTGGTGTAGAAACAGCCTTAGTCTGGGATCCAACCCACCATCATGAGTTACTGTCTCAACTCTCTATTAGTATTTGGTCCTCATACTGTACATGTCTGAAAATCTTCCTCTGGCTGGCACCCTAATAAATGGGAATTTGATGCATAATTGTTGGATGAGATGCCACACAAAAAATCAGAAAATATTTCAAATAATCAGAAAATTTGGCTTTCAATAGGAGTGGGGGAAGGGAGGGGATTCTCAACAGAAGCAGCTATGTAGGTACAAGATAATGTTTTTCTTTTGGGATGTATGAAAGATTCATTTCAGTTTGTTTTAATCAATGAGAAAATATGTGTACTTTAAAAAAAACCAATAAATGCCCACATTTGGAAAAAAAATCTGCCCCAAGATATGTACACATTTTCATGCAATTTTTTAAAAAAGTGTTGCAATATGATATGTGCATGAGTCAGAATGAACTTCAAGGAAGAATTTGGAGGAGATTGACGAAATCGTTTTTGCTGATTCACACAGACCTATTTTCCTTTGTTTTTATCCAGAAGAAAATAACTGTGCATCGAGCTTGAAGGACAAAATTTTCACAGTTTTACTGGTAGAAACCTTTCTTATATTATTTGGCTTTCAGGACTGTGTTTCTAGATTTCCGAAGGTGAAAGAGGAATTAGAATATTAAGCCGTGATCTTCATGCATTATAGAAACAAAATGCCTGCTTTGTAATGGAATGGTATAATAAGTGCTCACAAAGCATGGTTTGAAAAGTGACAGAAGGTTGACTCAATTTTTCCCTGCTAGTACAAAACAATAACAAAACCAGTTGCAGATGTACAGCTATTGGGTACAATCCAGCACTCAATGGAGCATATGCAAGTCCCATTGAAATCCATGGGTCTTAAGCATGTGCCCATTGTCGGAGAGCAAAGGTTTTCTGATGTACAGATTTAGAGTTTATAAACAATTGATTATTTAAGTTTCATGTTGTGTTTAAAAATTTAGAATTTACACGATGGCTATATATTCCAACAAAACACACACATGCACACACACGCACACAGTCAAAATATTCCCCAAAGAAAACATAATTTGGCTGGAAAGAATTCTTACCAGATGTCTTGGGAACCACCCAGTTTACTGCCTTGTCCAAATAAAGGCAAGATTATGTTTGAGTTATAGACTGCAACCCAAAGAGAGGAATCCATATTTTTAGGTCCTTGGGTTCAAAGGGAAAAAGAGATCTACTTACTGCCAGTGGGAGCCTGGCAGCTACTGGAGCACCTCAATTAGATGGTGTAATTGTGATGTTTAACATTTGTATGTAAGCCACTCTGGGAGCCTTGTCATCTGAAAAGTGGGATAAGTATATTAAATAAATAAAATAAGGCAGGCGTCCACAGGCAAAATATGGGCACATCTGTCAGGTTTTCTTGCCTGCCACCGCTTGCCCTTAGAGCCCATCATATGCAGCCGGGCTGAGTATCCATAAGAGTCATACTGCTTCAGTAGTGCAAGAAACCACACATGAATCGAGAGCTTGACTGTCACAGAATTCTCTGCAGTTCCCGCCACTTACTTTATGTTTCTATTTAAAATTAAACACATTGCATGTGACCTACATTTTATTGCTGTTTTATTGTCATAGTACCACCAAAGTGCAGCCTTCATTAACAACTCATGGTAATAAAAGGTCCCTGGCAGTGGCTGGAGTTCTTTCTGCATTAGTAGCACCAAACAAAGCACAGATTTGTTCATAGCTGAGCTGAAATAATAACAAAGTGATAACAAGTGATATGGAATATTCCATATCAAAGGTTAACACTGGACATCAATTTAGAAAATTCAAGTGTGGCTGCTCTGGGTAGTGATTGTCTTATTTATTTATTGCATTTCTGTCGCTCAATAGCCTAAACTTGTTCCTGGAAAGGAACTGAATTTTGGAAGCACATTTGTATACATAGAATCATAGAATAGTAGAGTTGGAAGGGGCCTATAAGGCCATGGAGTCCAACCCCCTGCTCAATGCAGGAATCTACCTTAAAGCATCCCTGACAGATGATGTCCAGCTGCCTCTTGAATGCTTCTAATGTGGGAGAGCCCACCACCTCCCTAGGTAATTGGTTCTGTTGTCGTATTGCTCTAACAGTCAGGAAGTTTCTCCTGATGTCCAGCTGGAATCTGGCTTCCTGTAACTTCAGCCCATTATTCCGTGTCCTGCACTCTGGGTTGATCAAGAAGAGATCCTGCCAACCTTTCAAATATTTGAAGAGTGCGATCATGTCTCCCCTCAATCTTCTCTTCTCCAGGCTAAACATGCCTAGTTCTTTCAATCTCTTCTCATAGGGCTTTGTTTCCAAAACCCTGATCATCCTCATTGACCTCCTCTGAACACACTCCAGATTGTCTGCATCCTTCTTGAAGTGTGGTGCCCAGAACTGGATGCAATACTCAAGATGGGGCCTAACCAGTGATGAATAGAGAGGGGAACCATAACCTCGCGCGATTTGGAAGCTATGCTTCTGTTAGTGCAGCCACATCACAAGGTTGGCTCATATTCAGCTTGTGATCTACAACAATTCCAAGATCCTTCTCGCTTGTCGTATTGCTTAGCCAAGTATCCCCCATCTTGTAACTGTGCATTTGGTTTCTTTTTCCTAGGTGCAGAACTTGGCATTTATCCCTATTAAATTTCATTCTGTTGTTTTCAGCCCAGCGGTCCAGTCTATCAAGATCACTTTGGAGTTTGTTTCTGTCTTCCAGGGTATTAGCGATCCCACTGAATTTTGTGTCATCTGTAAATTTGATAAGCATTCCCTGCACCTCCTCATCCAAATCATTAATAAAAATGCTGAAGAGCACTGGGCCCAGGACTGAGCCCTGCGGTACCCCGCTCGTTACATCCCCCCAGTGTGAAAAGGTACCATTGATAAGCACTCTTTGAGTCCGATTCTGTAGCTAACTGTGGATTCACCTAATAGTTATTCCATCTAGCCCACTTTTCACTAGTTTCTTAATCAGAATGTCATGGGGCACTTTGTCAAAAGCTTTGCTGAAGTCAAGATATACTATATCCACAGCATTCCCACAGTCCACAAGGGAGGTTACCCGATCAAAAAATGAGATCAGATTAGTCTGACATGGTGCAGAGCATGTCAGAAACAAACAAACACAACTTAGAACAATAACCAATACTGTCCTTGTGCTAATGGGAATGAATGTTGGCACAATGGGAAGCCGGCCCCTGATAGTGTAACCATAAACTAACACTTCTGGGATGGGACAAGTCAGTGGAGTTCCCAAAAGGGAGCGTTGCTGACTTTCCCATTCTGAAAGCACTAGTTTGAGTTAGTTTCTGGGTTGTACTATGACGTGCCAACTTTCCCTTGCACCAGTGGTCATTTCCGCTAGTGCAACATGATTGGCACTGGTGGACCACCACCATCGGATATTCCCCCTGGACTCTGATATCCAAAGACACAATAAAATGTATAATTTCTTTTACTGTAGCTATTCTAATAAGTAAAATGGGTTCCATTGACTTCAGTGAGATAGGGAACACTCAATTTCAAAGGTAAGAATAATATAGCTGTAAAGTTAACCAATTCTTTGTCCAGGGATGGCCAGCTATCAGCTAGCAGGCTGTATGTGGGTCCTTGAAGCTATTTTATTTGGTCCCTAGTGGGACCAAAAATGTTTCCAAGTTCTAAGAAATAGAGATTCCACACATTAACGTCACATCTCTGTTTGGGATTTTGGATGTAAAATGCCAACGTTATTATGAAACTGATCACTCCCAGCATCCCAACCACTGTCTGGATAATAGTGTTCCCCTTAAGATCAGGGCTGGCATCAGGGATTGGCATCCCTGGGCATCTGTCAAGGCCCAAGCTTGAGTAGGGAGCCTCTTGCCCCAGAGCTTTCCAACTCTGTTACTCATCCTCTTAACTGTTGCCGCCCGCTCATTTGGCCTCTTCAAGCAAGTTGGCAGTGAAGGAACAGCAGCTTGTGTTCGCCTTGGTCTCTTCCTCTGGCCAATATTGTGAATTGCATCTAGAGAAACAGGGCAAGTGAATGAGCAGCAGCACCATCTACAAAGAGGAAGTAGGACTATTTAGGGAGGAGACATCCCCCCTCCACAAGGGGCAGTTGCAGCACTGTTCAAAGCAACAGAAACTAACCATTTCTCCTCTAGGCCAATATGTAAAATACGTAACGATAATACCTTTTCCCATTAAATTATTTATTCAAACTATGGTGTCACTTATTTATACAAAACTCTTACAAACACTTTTAAATACAGTGTCCTCCATTTGTTTTATAAGGGTTACCAAAAAAATATATGTAAGATTTGCAAGTGAGATTTTAGAGAACACGTCGTCCCTTTACTTTTTGAGTGTTACAAATGGTGAAATAAATTTATTGGGGACAAAAGAAAGCTAAGCAGATCTTCTACTGTGGTAATGATTTCATATGAAGTGTTGTTGTTTTTTTAACCTGGAAGTACAAATAACTAAAATTTAATCTGAAGATGTGATCTGCGTGTACACAAGAACAATGCTCACAGCCAGATCTTTGTTCAGGGATAGCCGTATTCAGACATTCAAGGCCAAATCTACATCAAGCAGGATATGGCACATTGACATTTTTTTGAAAACTCTATATGGCATGTGTCCTGGGCCCCAACAGTTGTCACATGAGTAGAATTTCATGAACGAGAATGGGTAGGAGCACACTAAGGCCCCCTCTACAAGATTTCGGTTTGACTCCCGGTTGCCCGATTATGCGCATATACAGAGAAGCGCATTTACTCCTAATACCTATTCACGAGAGGCGGTGAAGCGCATTATGGGATATATGAAATGTGCTTTAAAGTTGTTTACATGTGGAGAATCACATGTTTACATGGCCATAAGGCGCTTTAACTCCCGCGGCAAATTAAAACTTGCTATTTAATGCGCATTCGAAAATGCGAATAATCGGAGATAAAAAGCGCCTCAACCCGATTTGCGCTCCACTCTTGTAGAGGTAAAATTTTTAATGCGCCTTGAAAGAGCTTTAAATCGCTCTTGTAGAGGCACCCTAATTCTCCCCTTCCTTGTGTCCTCATTGCTAGCCCTGTCACTCCCTCGTGTTCAAAGGCAAACACACCTGTTGTACTCATATAGGGATCTAAACCAGAGTTCTAAATTTCCCAAGAAGCCTACAACAACATGCTGAGGACAGCAGAGCCAGTGATGGAGGAGCAACTGTGCTTGTCCTCACTGGCCTTCACATGATTCTAGTTGTGTGGGTATGGCTGATATTACTGTTGTAGTTCTCACTGGTGAAAGGATGAGCTTTTTAACACGAGCAAAAGTGTGACTCTTTGGTAGTGGGTTGTGACAAAAACATCAAACAAAGAGTTTCCCTAAGTATTTTCATATTGATGGATTGGATTACAGCCTTCATTGAATCCCATTAAACTAATGGAAATGTGTCCAATGGGCTTTGAGACAGACTCCTGGGTCCACCAATAGTATTGGGGATGTCAATCAGGGTATGGTAAAATAGAGACATATGTTTTGTGTGGGGGGAAAAGCATTTCTCTATGTCCTTCCACTTATGAATCATGGAGCAACATGGGTTGTTAGAAAATGTGGGGGGAAGTAGACAACACACCAAGCCATGGTTAGGAAGCTAATCCTTTTGCAGCAAATGGTTAGTGTGTTTAAACCATAGTTATGTAGTCACCATGTCATGTGAACCATGCTAAGTCATGGTTCACATGACATGCTAAATCATAATGTTTAGCTCAAAATGTTTAACCACCGTGGCTTAGCGTGTCATCTGAACAGGTTCAATGTGGGTCATAACCATTATATTACTGAGGGGGCTTCTGTACTAAAATCAAAAGGTATTGTGCAGCTATTCTATATTTTCTTCCTTAACGTGTGCGTGTGTGCGTGTGTGTGTGTGTTTGGAAAGTAAGAAGATAGGAGCAGTTGTGGAAAAGCACAGGACAGTCTCAAGGTGAAGATAATGTTTTTTGGAAACCCACCCACCCGATTCTAATATCCCATGAATGAAAGCCAAGGGATTGCATGACAAATGCCTTGACTGAAAGCACACTGAGTTTAGAATGTTAACAGAAATTAACTGGATTGGCTCTCTGTATACTGACTTTAACAGTGGGTTTAAATGTGACATGTCCAAACTGTGAGCATTTCTCAATAATGAGAAAATAATGACTACAGTCAAATTCACATTTGCAGGCATACAGTTTCACTATCTTCCAACCACTCATACCTCTCTTATCAAATAGCTTTTGATTGATTTTACATGTATTAAAATGATTCGCCTTGTCAATAGCAGTGTCACATTTCTTAATGCATTTTTCTGCAAATATGCTGTTTACAACTTAATGTATTTACATGTAAATGAAATTGCAACTACTACAGCAGTGATCCAGATTGTCATGAATGCAGGCCGGCAACACTAATGTGAACTGGAACTTTGGATTACTCTTTGTATCAGTTCTAGTCATGTATTTATGCTGGTGCTTTAAATGTTTTGATGGAACATGCTGCTCCTTTGGTAATGAATACCAAACCCACACCTGTGTTTAATTAGTACTTTTGCCCCATTCACTTTGTGATAAATTAAATATGCTGACTGAAGTGTAGCATTTTATCAAGCACCCAATTATTTCCCTTTGAATTTTCATGATTTAAAATATAGGAGGAAGCTATAATCATGGCTTTGATCTAATTAGTTTTCCAGCTCCATTGTTAGTAAAAGGGTTAGTGTAGATGCTGTAAAAGGTTCTAATCCCATGCAAGTTTACTCAGAAGTACAAACCACTGTGTTCAATGGGCCTTACTCCCTGGTAAGTGTGCACAGAATTTTGTATTTAACAGGAAGAGACCTCCAGTATGTGCAACTGGGAATCCTGGAAAAGTAGGAAGAGGCCTTTATATTTACTGCTTCGTTTGCATTATCAGTTCCATGCAGGTATTGAAGCGGACATGCATGGGAGCCTTTCCTGTTATGTAAGATCTGGGCAAACAAGTAAATGAGTTTGATCACTATCAGCTGCAAATAGTTCTCCATACTTGCCTCCAGAAGGAAGTATGTATCTCCATCAAAACAGGTACAGCAGTCATCACTCTGTACAGACATGTCTACCAGTACGGTGTAATATGGGTTTCTTATACTAATGTTTACAAGCCACCCAAACTTACTTTTAAGGGCTTTATTATGCCTGTTCTCAGTTAGAAATAGTTCAGACAACTGTCTACACATGTTGAATTTTTCAAAGCATTTTAATATTTTGGAAGTGAGACATGCAACAGTTGAAACATGCTGGTTTATGGAGTGGGGTGTGTGGAATTTTAGACTATAAACATATTCTTTAACATTAAAATTTCCAAATGTTTGGTTTGCTCTCACTACAATGCTATGAACACATTGTTTACTTAAGGTAAAATAGCCTGTTACACTTTATCAAATATTGGATAAACCGTAATTTTACCAATCACCCATTCCCTTAACACACAGGGATTCTGGTGGAGCAATAGCGATATAGGTCAGAGTCGGTTCTGGCATCAGTCCCATGCTTTGGCTATTCAGAATCCTGACCTCGGTAGAGATTTGAAGCACACTCCTTTATGTCATAAAGGTGTGTGCTTCAAATCTCTACAGAGGTCAGGATTCTGAATTGCCATGTACAGCTGGAAAAAAACATGACTTGGCAGATGTGTCTAGAGGCAAAGTGACAAAGGATGAAGTGAACAAAACTCTCCAAGAAGCTTAGTTTTTTAAATAATTACTTTGGTGCTGTTTTTCTTGTGATTCTTCAGCGATTCTCTTCCCAAAACCAGTCAAAGCCAATATTTTAGCATATCCAGAGAAATCAAAACCAGGAATTTCTAGTATGCTCCAGCATTGCTCATATATTTTGAGCAATGCTTATTCTGCTAAGTAAAGAAGGGTTGCATCCAACTCTGTCCATCAATCAGTGGAACAGAATCTACTAGCGGAATGGATTTGCCCCTCACACACACAAATCTGTTCCAGGTGGTTGGGGGCTCCTCTGTAGCACAAAGGGAAAGTTGCATTGCATGAGTGGAAGTCTATTCACAGGTTGGATGTCACCACAGCTTATGTAAAACATGCATGCACACACACACATCACTAAATATTTGAAAACTTCTGTAAAACACAAACACACACACACACAGTTACTAAATATTTTCCCAAGGGAAACTGATTTACTTAATACAGACAAAACTAACCCTAGCAGATGCACAGCAGAAAATCTGTAGTTTGAGTGAGAGTCAACACTGAAAATAAGTATACTGATAACACCTACACTGTGGCAATGAAACTTATGACTGAGTGCTAAGCTGCTTGTGCAGGCACAAGGGAATACCTCCTTGTCACGCTCCCAAGCTGTAAGCAAGAGCAGTAAGCATTGGCATGAAAGGACTTCCATTAATGGCTTTGCAGGAACACTGGAACAGCCGAGCTCTTCCTGGTACAGGGGCAACTCTGTGATGGAAGTAAAGAGGGTTTGGGATGAGTGTAGAAGGAGGTGGGATAGGTTCGAGTCCTATAGAATAAGATGTCGCTTTGCTTGTTATGGCACAAAGTGGTGAGATTTGATTGGACTACCCAACAGAAAATAACTATGGAGTTACTTGGGGCCTTACAAAACTAGAAGCAAGAGGTAAGTGGTAGATATTCACATCCCAGTCCTGCACATACTACTTGGCAGCCACATTGGAATAAGTGGAGCCTGCTTTCAAATGAGGTCCATCATCCAGAAAAAAGTGTAAGAGGTCTACACACAGAGAGAAGCTTTTGTTTCCTTTTTGAAAGCACTAGAAACATGCACTACACTGAAAGCACCTTCAAGCTGAAAAAGCAGTTTGCAACAGGTGCCAGGGAACCACTGCTTGGCAAAAGTAATCATAGATCCTGTTGTATGTATGCTGTTTCTTGTACCAATGGAAAAGGAGCACAGGTGTACACATTTGTAAATCTCATTACAAATCAACGGAGCCTGTAAATATGTAAGGTATTGCAGCTTTATACTGGTGAAGAAGCCCAAGTTCATTTTAGCACACCTTCTAAGTGTCTTGTTGAACCATTAGGTTAACCCAGAGCCTATCTACACTACTGCTTTAAAACAGTTTATAACAGTTTTAAACCGGTTAATAACATTTAAAACTGTTATAAACCACTTTAAAGCAGTTGTGTAGAAAGGCTCTCAGTTTTGCCTAATAAGTTCTTAATTTAAATTCTACCGGTAAACAGTGGAGAAGGCACTCAATGGCTGTAAGGTGAAAGCTCATCATGAAAAATGAGTAGCTTTATTCCAGTACTTAATAATATTGAACTTTTGGAATATACAAAGTTGTCACAGAAAGAAGGCCTGATCAAGAATACAAAAGCTATTACTGGGCATGTATTTTCTATTGATACCTGCAGAATATGCTCCATCCTCTGATTCCTGCTAAACTCATTTTTAATAGCAAGGGCCTATGAGAAGTTATCTCCAGAACTAGTGGAATTGCAGTAAATGGCTGCACTGTGCTCATGGTTGCGCTTACACAACTGTACTAGTGCCTTTTGCAGTATCCTACTTTATGAGAAAGGACCTTCCAAAATAGTTTGTGATATAGAATGGGGAAGGGGGGGCTTCCCTGTAAGAGGAAAAAAAGTTAAGAATTCCACAGAGCATGTCCAAATCCCTGGACCCACCAAAAGTTGCTCTTTGGAGGCCAGACTAGATGTTCCAGTAGGTACAGATGAAACCTAGTAGGAAAGTAGGACAGGATCAGAGAGCTTATCACCATCAGCAAGGTACTGGATGTTTCCAGCTATGGTGATGTTAATCAATGCTGTAGCAGCAGGTTTAAAGGATGAAGCCACCCCCATGTTTAGGATTTCACTTGAAAACCATCTGCCCCTTATTTTTCATCAAAATGTTCTCATTGGTTGTCCAACTCAAAGTTGTCATCCAAAGTAACAAAGCAAATAATATTTTTTTTCAGTGATAGAGCAGTGCCATGGAAACTATTTTACATCTGAATGATTGCTTAAGCGAAAGGCAAAGTACATTCAAGACCTTGTAGGACTGTTACATGAAAGACCGACCCATCTGATCACAACAAGGTATTTCAGTGAACAACAAAATCTCATACAAGCACATCAGATATCTAAAAACTATGCATTTAAAACATTTTGCCAGTGCATTTCTGCGAACAAGTTCTTTAAACAGAACTTTAAAAGTTAAAAACTTTAAATTTTAAAAAAATACACTGTTCTAAAATAGCCCATCAATACTTATGCAAACTTTCTGTATTCCTACAAAAATAGATGCACAAAAGAGCTACAAAAAACTGTATTCCTGAAGGATGACTACTAGTCAAGGTTACATCTCTCCTGATAACCAGGGCTGTGCATTAGTATAGACAACAACACACAACCAAGCAAAACACTGTTAAATGGAGTACAAAGAAGTTAGGTTGCGGAAATGCTGCAGCAGGCTCAGATGACAAATGATATACAATAGAAAGCTGTTTGCTCCTTTTTTTCTTTTCAGTGTCCTGGGATTTAGAAATAGCCTTCTGGAGGTAAAGGCTCAATCACAAAATCATGGCTGGTTGGCTCAACATCCATTTTGCAGTATGTCCGGTGTCACTGTGAAGTAATAGTAAAAAGGAAAGACTGCACTATACCCTTCATAAGGGTGGAAATCCTTTACGCTGGTTACCGGTAAAATCCATTTGTATTTCAGAACCATGATGTCTCCTTACTTTTGTCCTGATGCTGGATGCCTATTTTGAAACGATAAGGGAAAATGTTTAAAAGGTTACACTTAACACATTTTAAAAACATGATTTCAGTGGTTTATTTAAACCTGACTCTGACTTAGATTGTAGCAAATGGCTCTCCAAACTTTCACAGCCCTCCCCCGTGCCCTCTGGTTATACAGCTTTATTCAGAAATAAGTCCCACCAAAAGCATATATCTGACTTTTGCTTCTGATACACAGATTTGGCAGATTTATGTGTACTATCAGAAACTTGCATAGTCTGTTTGACTAGAGGTGATAGTGGGACAAATGAAATGCGAGCCGCTATCAGAAATGTTTCCTCTCAATCCACTTTCAGCCCGAGTCCCCCAGCATTCTTTTTAAGCAAACAAAATTAAAAAAAAAACAGAAAATAGCAGACTGATAGAAAATAAAAGATAAAAATGTTTCCTGGCACAATATAATAATTTTAATAAGAAAAAAATAATAGTTGACTCCTGAGTCATTATTACCAACTAATAAATGAATAAAATAACTATTGAAATCAAGCAGAGAAAACTATTATCTGTCTCCATTTTAAATCCAACTAAAATATTACTGTGAAATTGAAGATTGTGCACTCAAAAGTGAAAAAATGGCAACACTCTTGAAATTATTTACTGCTAAATCATTTCCTTATGCTTTGATAGAATTGTTCCAGATTAATTTATGTTTATTTTTATAATCTTTTAACATAAAAAAGCTATGTAAAGACATTTAGGATTCATATCTGGACAGCTGCATCTTTAGCTCATGGAAATGTCTTTCTCGGAAGCTAAGTTTGATCCAGCCAGTAATTCTTGAAGGTCACGCTGCAGTCTTTTAGGACACAATATAACTTTTCTCAGTCATTCTCCCTTGATGAATCTTCCTTTTGAATGCATATGATTTGTCTCTAAAAACTGACTGGTTGATATGATTACCTTAAACTAGTACTCTTCATTAGCTTCCAATCATTTTCTGAACCCAATTCAAAGTGCTGGTTTTAACCCGTGAAGCCCTAAAAAGCTTGGGATCAGGTTACCTGAAGGAGCAGCTCCTCCCATATTTACCCAGGTCATTACTGAAGCTCTTGTTGAGATGCCCTGCCAAATGAAGCAAGGGAAGCCACTAGAAGAGATGGGGCCTTTTCAATGGTGGTACCCATCTGTAGAATGTACTCAGTAGAGAGGTTTGCCAGGCAGCTACATGATGCCCCTTTTGATGCCGGTTGAAGACCTTTTTATTTTCCCAGGCATTTTAGGAACATTCTTTTAAAGCTTTGCACCATTTTATCCCTATTGCCAGCAACACAGAAATCTGCTAGTAACATAGGAACCACTGGTCCATCTAGTCCATTATTATTGGCACTGACTGGCAGCAACTTTCCAGGGTTTCAGGCAAGAGCTTTTTCCTGCCCTACCTGGAGATGCTGGGGATTGAACCTGGGACCTTCTGCATGCAAAGCAGGTGCTCTATCACTGCACCAGAGCCTTCTCTACCCAAATCTCACTTAAGCATCCCCAATTGCAACTTTCTAGTCTCACAGCAGAAACAGCACCAGTAGTACTAGCGATGTGCAATGTGCTTATGCATAATGTTCATGCATTATTTGTTCAGATTGTGTCAGTAGGGATTATTGATTGGTTTATTTTTACCTTTGGTTTTATTATGTGATGCTGCTGGTTGGTTTATCCAATTTGTTTTATTGTCCATTTATTAATTCTTAGTTTGTTATAATCTTTTAACATCAAAAAAGTTATGTAAAGACATTTTATTCTATATAATTTTTGTTACTGAGTGGGTTTAAAATGTACTAAATAAATAAAATCAGGAATAATTTGTGTTTTCATTTGCAATCATTTCTAGGATGTAGTAAGGCATTAGTATATAATGCACACTCAAAATAAAATTTTGCCACTAGTGGGCAGAGTGAGAGAATGGCCTTTGAGTGGCTGTTTGTGCCAGAGATGTTTGTGTGCCACCTCCACGAGTCAAAACACTTATTTAGAGTTGTGCGCAAATGACCTCACAAAATTCTCCACCCTATTTGTGGGCAGAGAAATTGTGTGTGTGGGGGGGGGGGTGATAATACCACCAAATTTCTCCAAGGGGATTAGAAATGCTCAACAGTTTCTCACAGATAGGGCTCCCCATTAGCAGGGCTTCTAGCACAGCTTCTTTCTTTTCTCATAAGGATTTTTGGTTTTTATGTGCTGCAACAGCATTAACTGTAGCCCTTTCTACACCTAAGGGTGTAGAGGGAGGGAGGGGGAGGATCGCGCACTTACCTGCTTCTGTGATCCTCCCACAGCGTCCAAATGCCGGGACGGAAGAGGGACAATGCACCCACCATTTTTTTTAAAGCAAGCAGAGCCACACAGCCCCGAGACGCCAACAAAAGGAAAAAATGCTCCAACCTCCCCCCACCATCCTGGGGATAGCGAAATTGTTTTTCCCCAAACTCCATGGGCACAGAGCCCCCCCATGTGGCTCCGTGCCCATTTTAGAACCCAAGATGGTGGGAAAACTGGGATATCCCCATTTTCCATTATCCTGGGGTCATCCCTGGATGCCCCCAGGATCCCCTGTGTGTCATTTAGATGTACAGGGATGACTTAGGGATGACTCTGGGATATATCCCTGGTGTAGACATGGCCCCTATTGCATCCACCTCAATACAGGTGGGGGTACGGTGGGAGCAGTGTTGTGCCTAGCTCTAGAAAAGAGGTGGGGTTAGTGCTGAGCCAAAATCTGTCTCCAATTTCCTGATAATTTTCTTTCCCCATAAAAGAGGCTTCCATTGTTCTGCCTCATTCTAAGGGTGTTTTATAATTTATTTTTGTGGTGTTTTTGAGTTTACCTAAGCACTACTAGCATCCTAGGCTATCTATAGTTCCTGATCTGAAAAGGCCCTGTGGAAGGAATTACCTTCCATGATGCTTTTTCCTAGGCTTTAATTGATGCTGAGAAGGCTACAGGATGCCAGACAGATGATTATACAATGCAGAACAGGACACTTGCTCACACTCCCCCACCTCGTCAGTTAGGTAAGCCAAGAAACTCAACCCCAGTCCAAGCAAAGTTCTCCAAAATGTCTTCTCCATTGAATTTCTTTTTGAAAACAAATTATTTTCTATCAAATTGAATGAGAGGTGGGAGAATTTTTTTACACAACACTAATTTAAATACAAAGCCTTTCTCTGTAGAAAGAAGGGACATCTCTCTCCTCCCTCCCCCCACAACATGCACCATGGTTAGGTATAACATTTCAAAGCTTCCTATGCATCATCCCAATTTCGGAGTAAGAAACTCCTCTGTGTGGGGCTGTGATATTTAAATTTAACTTTGAAGTTAACACATGAGTAGAATGTTACATTTTTATAAGTATATTATGATCTGATTAGACCAGGGCTCCCAAAGTTTTTGAGTTAGTGGGCATCTTTGGAATTTTGGGGAAAGTTGTGGGGCCTCTCATAAAATGGCTGCAGCCTGTCACAAAATGCTTATGTCCCAGGAAACAAACTGGTGAGACAATAAAAGAAAAGTAACTTGCCCAAGAACCTAATTACACGGCAGAGGTGTGGGCTGAACTCCAAAACAGAAAAATACTCTTTTGAACCCAAATAAAAATGGCACTGGAAGGCACTTAAAAAGAAATTAAAAACTTAAGAAGTAAAAAAAAAAAACCATCAGGAAGGGCAGGAAACCTGGTGGGCACCAAGAGAGAAGTCTATGGGCACATTGGTTCCCACAAGCACCATGTTGGAGACCCCCAAATTAGAATTTCAGATTTCTCATTTCTCCAAAGCTTTGTCTAAACATTTCGGAATATATCATACAAGCTGCTTCCCTGATCTAGTCTTGTGTGAACAACATCTGTTTTGATTTTTCTGCCACTTATCCTTTTAAGAGCCTGCAGTTTTTGCTTTCTGTTTCTTCCACTCTTGGTCCACACAGCCATGATTGTGTCCTAGCTGGGTCAGTATGGTGATGGAAGCAGTTCCATCTGTGGAATTGGGAGAGGAGCAATTACTCCCCACCCATATGCCCTCAACATCTGCTCTGGATGTCTGGGAAACCCACTGGAGCAGATTTTCAGGTGGCACAGACAGCTGCAAGGAGAGGAGAGAGGAAGAAAGTCACATCATGTCTCAGGCTCCCACTAATGCAACACTAAATTTAACCTCCGAATAGCTGACATCTGCTACTCGTACTTCTTCCCTGTTCTCCCCTTTCCTTTCTCTTCATCTCTGTCTATGGCTGCCTCTACAAGAGAGGTTAAAACTCTTTCAAGGAGCTTTAAAAAATGTACCTCTACAAGAACGGAGCGCAAATCGGGCGTAGAGGTGCTTTTTCTCTCCGATTATGCGCCTTATCGAATGTGCGTTAAATAGCGAGTTTTATTTTGCTCCGGCCATTAAAGCACATTTTGACTATGTGAACAAGCGCTTATGCGCATTAACTACTTGTAAAGCGCATTTTGGTCATCCGTTAATGCACTTCGCCGCCTCTCACCGCCTCTCGTGCAGAGGTATTAGATGTAAATGCGCTTCAGCGATTATGCGCATAATCGCCTAACCAGGCGCAAAAGCGAATCCTTGTAGAGGGGACCATAGTGTCAATTCTCATTTTGCTTGCTTATGACTTATCCCTCTTTCTACAATACTTATTGACCAGTACAGGTGTTGACAGGAACAAAGGAAAAACTCAGGACTGTGCATGCTCACCAGTGCAGATAGGGAGAAGCATATGACCCAGATGGATGTGTACATCATTTGTCCTTCCATCTTCCCATGTGATCTATCTATCTATCTATCTATCTATCTATCTATCTATCTATCATCTATCCACTCCTCCAGACAATGCAGAGACGTAGATGCATGCACAGCACCACATGTGGGACACTACAGCAATTGTCAATGTCTTAATTAGCTCATAGAAATATATAGATACTCTCAGTTTTGCCAGCCCAAGTACTACATATTGCCACCCTATATAGAATAGACAAAATTTACCTAGCTGATATATTATAAATTTAGGGTGAACTGTGTTATCAGTTTAAACAAATGCTATTCCATCTAATCTCAGTGGAGTTGTGCTGACATCGAAAAAGATTGGGATAGCTATTCTTCAGTGTTTACTTCACCACAGCAAATAATTAAAATAAATATTATTCACTGTAAGAATAATATGTTTCCAGCAGCTTCAGTCCTAATTTTTTTCAGAATATGATTTTCAGATTTAAAAATGCATTTATGACCTATAAACTGTTTCTAGTCCTTTGTGATTGCAAAACAACTTGCAGTTGTGCATACAGTTTAGTGGTAGCCAAACCCTGTGGTGGAATTTCTTCACTATGAATAGTTCCTTCTTTCTTTGCCATACATAAGAAAAGCAGTCTCAGCAGCCTACAAATCTGAACAGAAAAGCAGCAAGAGGGGGGAACTACTTCCTTTTCCTGCCTTTCTTTTCAGACCCACAACTTGGTGAGGCTACTTTTCTTTACTTTTTTAAATTGCTAGGGAAAAAATACAGAGAACTTTGGGTGAAGTCTCAGGTGGAGTCTGCAGGTTTGCAGATTGTTTTCCTAACCTTCTGGAATTTTACACATATTTCCTTGTAGAAAAATATGCAAAAATAAAAAAACCAGTCCCAAATGTGCATCTCCCCCATAGGTTAAAACGTGAAAATGCACATTTTGGGGAAATGTGCGAATATGCACAAATTCTCATTCAGGAACAAAAAAAACCTGATTCTGTCAGTGGGCAGAAGATGGCAGAATGAAAGGTGCCTGAAAATCCACAAAACACAGACGGAATGGCTTCTGCATAATCCGTACGTCCCTACTAGTAGTCCACTAGTTCCAATCACAATGCAGTAGTGGGATTAACTACTAGCATAATGGGAAGCTAGCGCTTGATACCACAATCCTAAAAAGTAGCTCAAACTGAAGCCCCAGATTGAGAGAAGTCATAGGAGCTGCCTTCTGCAAGCTCTGCTGACTTGTCCTGCTCTGAAAATGCTAGTTTGAGAGCTAGTTTGCACCATCAGTGCTAGCTTCCCATTGTGCTGTCATTACTGCTAGTGCAACTGCAGTGTTGGATACTGCTCAAAATCCCGTAGCCCTTTTTCCCATGGAGAGAAAAGCAGTGGTGAGGGTGATTTTTAGTAAATAAATGACAGGACAGAAAAGGGTAAGGAGAGCCAGTGTGGTGTTGGATTAGGACTTTGAGTACCTAGACTCAAATCCCTGCTTAGCCAGGAGACTTACTGGGTGACCTTAGACCTGTCATACACTCTCAGCCTGACTTGCCTCACAAGGTTATTGCCGGGGGGGAAATGGGCAGGACAGACATGCTGCCTTGTGCTCCTTAGAGGAAAGGTAGGATATACATGTAGTAAGCAAATAAACAAACAAACAAACAAACAAGTGCCCTTCTCAGCTTCTATTAATATTGATTCACAACCCACTGATCCTGCTTTTAATTTTTAAAACAAACTGCTGAGGCAGAAGGGACAAAACAACAACAACCAATCCCATTTTTGTCCAGTTTGTCCTTATGCATTGCATTAATTACTCTTCATCTGAAATATGACCATGATTACCATGGATAGTCCCAAAAATCCTCAACAATACTTTAGGGGCCCAAGTTAATCATGGAGACTATTATCCATTAAGTGATTTCTGTAATATGTCTTAAACCATATAGATTCTAAGGGTAGTTCATTCTAGCATATATATCACTTGAATGCTCATAAATTTGTTACTCAGTACTTTCACAATAGAAAAAGCTTCCTAAACAAGGAATAAATCTGCAAGTAATGTTATCAAGTAATGTTATCAATGTAATATTATCAACGTTTTACGTATCTAGAACAAAAAAAATTGAGTTCAAAGAAATGCAACAGAGAGAGACAGAGAGAGACAGAGAGAGTTAGTTCAAGACTAAATCCAGGTTTAATGCTTTGTATTCAGCTCCAATCATTGGGTTGAAAACCACAAGAGCAGCCCCAGTCAGGAAGCTTGACATTATCAGTCTTGATAGTGCTGATCACTTCTTTGGAGAGTAAAGGGCCTGTTCCCTCCACCCCAGATAGATGATTGGTTCTGTAAATGATAGCAACACCAACCACCTTGATTGGTAAAAGTACACACAGGCATAGCTAGCTGGATTGGATCATTAATATTCAATTCTTTTTTAAAAAAAATAATAAATGAATTTTACATTTCTGGGCCTATCTACACACACAGGATAAAACACTTTGAAAATGTTTTGAAAAATGTATATGGAGTGTGTCCTGGGCCCCAACAGTTCTCAAAACTGTTTTAAACCGTTTTAAACCGTTTTAAAGCAGTAGTGTAGATAGGCTCTATAACAGAAGAAACTAAGTTAGGGTGACCAGATTATGACAATCAAAATCCCGGAACCCCTCCCCCGCCACCACCCCCCCACCCAAAACAACCCCACCACCATGCGCCCGCGCCGCCCCGCGCTCCTTACCTGGGTGTCCGCTTCCCTCCGGTGCTCAGAATCTACTGAGAAACAGGCTTCCTGGCCTGTCTCTCAGTACGCGCCGGGTGATGACGTCATCACCCAGCGCGCTACTGAGAGACAGGCCGCGAAGCCTATTTCTCAGTAGATTCTGAGCACCGGAGGGAAGCAGACGCTCCAGCAAGTAAGTGCCTCGCGCTGCCTGCCTCCCACCACCGCTGTGTGACCCCCCGCCACCCCGGTTTTCCCCCGCTGCCCCCCAGTTGCCCCGGTTCGGCCTAGGTTTCCAGGTTAGGACCGGGAAACCCCGGGCCATCTGGACACCCTAAACTAAGTGAAAACAGTCTCTCTCTCTCTCTCTCTCTCTCTCTCTCTCTCACACACACACACACACACACACACACACACAGAGAATCCCAACTACAAAAATCCAGCCTTTTCTGGGTTTTTGGCTCTTTCCTTTAAAATAAATGTTCTACTTGAAACGAGATTCTTTTTCCAAATTTTGACTGATCATGTGAGTGTAGACAACTGGAAATACTGGAATTGCTATCAGATCAGATGCATCTTTCTGTCTATCCACCAATGGTGGCAAGTTTCTCAGAAAGCTGAAATCTCATAATAAATATGCCTTGCTAAAAGGCAGACCCCATGAAGAGAAAAACAACTGCTCGAAGTCCTAGCAGACAATCACTTTACAATCTGGAACATGACATTTAATTAGTCTGTTATCGTCTATACAGCAGCAAACACTATTAATGGCAATAAAATTGTCCAGACCTTTTAAGGATCTAGTTATGCTATTTTTCTTAATTTCCTGAGGAAGCAAATAGCACTGTTTGACTCTGTCACCGCATAAAAGAGAATGTGAGAATGAAGCCTGCCAGGGTGCAGCAGCTAGTACAGAAAAGTGAGACAGAGGAAGATTGAGACAGTCAGAACAAAAAGTATATTTACAAGAGGAATCTTCAAGGTGTTCAGCTTTTGACTTCTGTTTTTTAATTATACTGTTTTTGTTAAAAATAATAAGTTTGCTTATCACATTCCTGATATATATATATATATATATATCCATGATAACATTTTGAATTAGATAATAAATCGCCCTGCTCTATTCTCCTAAACCCCAAATCCAGTAACCATAATCTAAAAGTATGGAGAAGAATCTAATGTTATTTTAATGGCATTATTGTACAGAAAGTTTCTGATATGTATCAGACTGTCTGCACTACTCCTGATGGGTAAACAGTATCTAAAGTACGTGCCACAGAAACATACAGATTCAGATGCAAAAACAACAACAACTCTGTGACATATAGTCAATGAAAGCAGTCTTCCATGCTGTTTCCCCATAAAATCTACTAAACCTGCAAACAATTATGCCAGAGTTGTATAGGCCCAATTCAAAGTGCTGGTACTAACATTTAAAGCCCTAAACGGCTTGGGGCCAGGATATCTAAAGGAACGCCTCCTCCCATATGTACCTGCCCAGACCCTAAGATCATCTACAGGGGTTCTTCTCCGTGAGCCCCTGCCAAAGGAAGTGAGGCAGGTGGCCACTAGGAGGAGGGCTTTCTCTGCTGTGGCACCCCGGCTGTGGAATGAGCTCCCCAGAAAGGTTCGCCTGGCGCCTACTTTGTACTCTTTTCGTCGCCAGGTGAAGACCTTTTTATTCTCCCAGTATTTTAACAGTTAAATTAACTCAATTTTAATCCTTGCTGTTTTAAATTTGTATTTTAATCTGTATTAATTCCTGCTGCTGGTTTTATTCTGGTTTTATTCTGGTTGTGTTTTTAGATTGTATGTTATTTGTTGTTTTTGGATTGTGGCTTGTTTTATATTTTTAAAATGATTTTATGGTTTTAATTTTTGTGAACCGCCCAGAGAGCTTCGGCTATAGGGCGGTATAAAAATGCAATAAATAAATAAATAAATAAACTTCTTTTTCCAATCCTTAATGGTAACGACAGCAGTGTCACAACTGAAACAGTATTTTCTTTTGAGTACAAGAAGATACATTATTTTCTTTAGGCATTGCTTGCTCAGGCTTGAAAACTCTATAGTCTGCCTCTCTTTATTAATAGGAGAAAGCAAACAATATGTACACTTGGCATGTGAGGGCTGAGCTTTTGTTCAAATTGTCCTTTGCATGAGCATGCTCTTGGTGTGGTTCTATCCCCAATTGTTTTCTCCTATCCAGATCTGTGTTACTCTGAGGTGATACCACATCTCTACACCTGGGCTGGAAGGAGAATAAGCACATTTCTTTAGATCAGCAAAACAGATGGGCTAGAATTACAATTAGAGCAAAGGGGTTTTCTGCCACTGGATGACCAGTGCCCCATCAGAGTTGGCCCATGGGCTGGGGCCATGTTTGCCCGATTCACTGTTAGGTCAGTGAGTTCTGTTTCACACTTTGATACCTAGTATGTGTAAAAGGCAGGTACAACTCCCAAAACATTCTGGGAGATGTTTTGGGGAACTGCAGTTGTCAATAACCCCTTGGCATATGTTTACTGATGTGTGGCTGTCCTTCATATTTTATGTGTGGCTGTCCTTCATATATTATGTGTTTATCAAGACAATGCCAATAGAATATGTTAAGTCGCCTGCCAAATAACATGACTATGTGATAGCTACACAAGCTAGTGGGACATCCTGATTCCAAGAGGGTGAACACCAGCTGCTGAGGACAAACATATGCCCTGATTATGCTTTGTTTACAGGCGTCACAAAAGTGTCTGGCCAACCATTTTGAAAAATAGGATGCTGGACCCTCCATTTGATAGGGCATGGCTCTTTTTGTGCACTTCTGAGATTCAGTTTAATCTAACAGATGTTCGTAGCATCATCCCTCTAGCGACCCAGTGGAATGCCACTACTGAAGCTGTCTATAAATGTTTGAAGCAGTATTTTGAGCCAGAGGCTAAGCATCCAGCACAGTGGTAATATCTTAGACAATCAGATCTGCTGAGGGATAATCTCTCACAACACTTCACACAGAAGCTGGAGATTCAGGTTAATGCCTCAAGATGGTGCTTCAAGGGATTGATTCCAAACAAGGCCATAGTGCATCAAATGGAATGAGAATTAGGGTGGAATTTACATATAAATAGTTTGGCACTTTCTGTTCATTGTGGTAATCTGATATCTGTCTTGAATTGAGATATCTATATCAAATTTGGTACTAGGAAAGGATAGGCAAATCTGTCAAGCACAATTTCACTCAGTTTCAAACTTTCCCAGTGCTGAGACCCATCTGTTCCAATTTTACATTGGATTGCAAATGTTTGTTTTTCAGTCTGCGTGAAAATGTGTACACATCTTTAAATATGCATTTTTGTATGTATTTTTCCAAATGTATGCATTTTTGTGTACACGTTTGTGCAAATGTACACACTCCCCCCTTAAATTGAATGTTTTTGTGTGCATTTTTTCAAGTATACACTGTACAATTTTATTTTATTTTTTGCATTTTTTGGCAAACTCTATCGCAAACTTCAGAGATGTAGGGACTTCAGCAGCAAACTTCATTTCAGATTATGCTTAAGTTTGGGACGGTCCCAATATGGTGTGTTCACATTGAAATGAGAACCAAATTAATTTCTCACCCATTCCTAAATGGTACACATATTCAGGCATTCTCTTTCCAAACACCAGCTTGATGCTACATCCATTGTCAAGGGGGCCAGAAAATCTATCTTGAGGCATCAACCTTTAATATTGAATGATCACAATGCAACTTGGTAGGTATGCTTAAAATTTAACCATTATTGTTTAAATCTTGACCGCTTGGGACGTCTATACTAACGTCAAGGCGGATGTGATCTCCACTGAACACTATACATTGAGTCTGTTCACACTAACCCACACTCAATGGTTGGGTATAGGTTATTGTTGAACTGTGGGTTGCTTGTTGAACTGTGGTTTAGCATGCTGTCTGAATGCAGAGTGTTTTCCACAGGGTGGCTTGTTAACCACCCTGAACAACCCAACAACAAACCATAGGTTTTCAAGGTGACTTGTTCGAGAAAAAGAAGCCACACAGCATGGTTAAGAAGACACCCTGCGAAAAATGTCCTGGACAACAGTACAACAACAATCCACACTCAACCACTGAGTGTAGCTTATCATGTTGTGTGAATCCAGTTAATATGAGGTTTCTGTGCCCAGAGCATAGAACTGACAAGACCCAAAACTGACTCCATTTCAGTGAGTATCTCTAAGCTTTAAATCTGTATCACATAGAAGCAGCAAAGTAGAATCTACAATAACGATTTTTAGCAAAATTGCTGAATATTTCTGGAATACATTTGTAAACATTACGCAGTATCCAACACTGTCAAGTCTGCTGACACAATTAATATGGTGCTAGAGTAAGTTGGAAGTGATCTAAAGATATCGGATGTGAACACAATTTTATTTGAATTGGTTGTAAGTACTGAACTCTAAAGAGTCATGTAACCCTTTTGGGACTAGAAATCTTAAAGACAGAATCCAAAAGATTTCTCTTTTGCTGAGTACTGACTCATTATCTCTAACCTTTTCTATTGCCAAGAAAATGATGGCTTCAGATGGGTGTTTTTTGTCCTGAAAAAGTTTTATCAGAGGGGCTCCAGCTCTCTGATGTCTCAAATTGTAAAGATGTTCCCCTATCCTGGTTTTTAATTGTCTTGAGGTTTTGCCTATGTATATTTTATTTCAAGGACTGGTAATGACATAGATGACCCCTGTGGAGTTGCAGTTCAGGAAATCTTTGATCTGTATTATCTTGCCACTGTTCATGTCAGAAAATGAAAGACTGAACGCTCAGAAGAAGAAAAAACCTTATAGATTTCTAACCAGCAAGAACAGGCTACAAGGCAACAGCCTGTTTTCGCTGTCAGATCAGCTTTTAACTATATGTTGCGCTTTTCACTATATGAATATGCTGTGTTATTTTCTTTGCACAACTTCCCCATAAAATATCAAGCATGAGCCACCAGAGAATGATTTGTAAAATGTTTAAAAGATTTGCAAGGCTTGCTATTCCTTTAGTAGAATTTGACAGATACTTTGTCTAGAGGAAGTTGAATGCCGTTACGAACACAACTTTATGTTGTTTACAAAAACAAACCTTGGTCACTACAATAACAAAATATAAAGTAATCTTGTGTTAGATACAGGTGTTGTTCCCGATGCCCTTTTTTCTAACTGTATAAATTCAATTTGTTATAGCTCCTGAGGAAGGATTTTGTTAATCCGAAACGGTGAGCCATTTTAGATAAAGAATCATAAAAGATTTTAACTGTTTCCAGTAGCACCAGAGCTCGTCTCTCTTTTCTCCAGCCTGCTAGAGTAAGTTGACCTCCAGTGCTACTTCTGCAGAAACCTGTTGTGCCGGTTTATGCTACTGGCATAGCGCTAGAGGTCACTTACGCTACTGCTACATTAATTGTATAAGTACAGCAGCAGTGTCAGATACTGCCAATTGTCCTGTAGAACAGCAACATTATTTTATGCTGGCTTGTTTTATACATATTTGGGGTGGATTTTGAAAAACATTTTATGATCCCTTGGGTCTACACTGATTGAATTCAGAACATCCTCTTCTTGAACAGGACTGATTAACAAACCAGATTCATTGCAGATACTTACAGAAACTAACAAGAATCCTAAATTCCTCTGATATGGTTCCTATTAATGTTATATGACCACAGGATGTTTATCATTAGATTTGTACTATAAATTATAAAGTTTGGAAGCTGAGATTGCTCACCTATATTAAGTGGGCTGTATGTAATGAATTTTTATTTCAGTAGGAATCAGCAGCTAATTATTTTGCTGTCTTTGCAAATCTTGACATTCTTGCAACCTCAGCCTTATCTAATCATTTCAGAGATTCATGTTAGCAAATCAGTTGAACGACTAAGAGAGTTTGGAGAGAATATGATCAGTTATGGTAAACATTTCCTGAAATAATATGACCTACGCAGAACAGCAAATTGCAGCTTACCTGCATCAAACCCAAAGGTTGGCACAATGTCGACTGTTCCATGAAAGGCTCCTGCCCATGCTGAGGTAGCACTGGTGACAGCAGTAGGATCTGTCTTTGCTGCTTCACACTGTGGTGGAGGAATCTTGCCTGCACAAACTGAAGGCATCAGCAAAGGTCTGTACCGTGGGTCAAGGTGCGAAGTCGGGTGGTGATGGTGATGCATGTGTGCATGGGGATGGTGGTGATGCATGTACACATCATGCATGTGTCCATATGAAGGGCTCACCTGAGATGCTAACGGATAATGCCAAGATTCTGACATGCTAGGCGGTGCAGGAGGAGCAGTCTGATGCAGGGCATGTCCTGGCCAGCTGCTAGGATCTCCTGTTGAGAAGGTGCCTGGTGCAGTAACTGGAAAATCATGATGAACTCCACTTAAACAAGGTGGAGGTGGAGTTTGATAAGAACTGGTCCAAAACGAAGCTGGGAAACCACTTCTTGGGCTTGCTATTGTTGAGTTATCTTTAAAAGAAAAGCCAAAGTGAGGATATATACTAAAAAGGGATCTTAACTAACAAACAGCATTGCTAACATGAATAAATAAAGAAATATGGGTTACGTACATTACTATTTTTAAATGTTTATGAAAGCATAGTATGAAATACAACAGACAATTACAAATGAGAACATCCCCAAGAAAAATGAACCCATATTTTAAGAGTTTGTGATCAGCCACTAAAGTGATCAATTCATTAGATTTATTATGTCCTCTTAGTTGAGGCGTGGAGCCTAAAAGAACATTATAAGCTATTTAATGCTACTTGGAAAACTAACTTACATTAGAACCAAGAAGATGTAAATATGGGGCATGTTATGAAATCACATATTTTAAATTAGGGTGACCAGATAAAATCCAGGTCAGGGCTCATGTAACTTTAACAGTTGTAGAGAAAAGGGAATTTCAGCCAGTGTCATTTGTATGCAATTAGTTCCTGGTGAAATTCCCTCCTCTTCATCACAACAGTTAAAGATGCATGCACTATACTAGAGTGACCATATACAAAAGAAGGCAGGACCCATGCAACTTTAACTGTTGTGATGAAGAGGGAATTTCACCAGGAACTAATTGCATACAAATGACATTGGCTGAAATTCCCTTTTCTCTACAACTGTTAAAGTTACATGAGCCCTGACGTGGATTTTATCTGGTCACCCTATTTTAAATCCCTTTTTCTGGGGAGCGATTAATGTTTAAAAATGTCATGATGGTGCTGGCATGGATTCTACTAGTTGGCTTGCCAAAACCTTGATCTGAAGGAAAGATAGACATGAAAATGCCTTGAGAAAGAGGTGCTATCACCTAAGAATATGTCTGTAGCTAATGGTGAAGAAACAGCCATAGAAATATCAAAAGATAAGAACATTTGAGCAAAGGTGGTGGTGGTGGGGAATTGTTTGAACAGACCAATCAAGACTTTCTGTATATCAGAAATGGAAATATAAAAATGTTTAACTAGAAATCCCAAAGTTCCTAGGGAAAAATATATATTTAGGAATTAACAAGTGACAAGCCTTTACAGACTTTTGCTGCCTTTACAGACCTTGTAGAACTATTATCATTCATTTCTTTATGCAGTTCAATTACCATAATTAGAGTAATAAACCCACTAACTCAACAAGTTCCTTGCCTTGATTGTCAAACAAGAGCCTTAAATTGCTTTGTAGCTGTACTCTCTATGGATTGTATCCAACATAACAATAGTGGAAAAGATATAAGAGGTGGCATTGTTCTGCTAGTGGTTACGCAAATACTAGCAAAAAAACTTGTGGAAACGCATAGTGCTTGCTACAACAGCTCGCACAATGGCTTCTGTTACCAGGATTAAAAAGCTGAATCCAACACTTGCACAAGGATGTAAACAAGGTTTCTGCAAATGGGAGAAACTTTATGAGTACAAAATGACACCATTGGAGAATCCCATATTTTCTTGTGGCTAAATTTATGCTCTGAAGAAATGTTAGCTTCAGGTGAAAGAGACAATATGCTCTAATATAATATAACAGGGGTGTTTCCAGGGAAGGCTTTTATCATGTAATCACCTGTGACTCTGCCACATTAATGAAATTTTATGGAGCTCCAGACAATGTTAACTTCCATTTGCAACCTTGCCATGTTTTTCCACCCTTCTTTCATCTTTGTTCTTACTACAAAAAAAATCCTTTAAGGAGGAAAAGACAGAAGAGCTGCACAATGTCTTTTGTTTGAATTCTCCATTTGGAACCTTTTCTTTCTCCTTGGGGATTGCATTCCCTTAGAGATAACCTGTTAGGAGGCACAGGAGGTGCTGGTCAGAACCAGAGTTGGAATTGGGTGGGATAGTGCACCAGTATTAGGCAGGGGTACCCGTTTTTCCCTTCTCTGGCTGGTTATGTGTTTCCAGGATGAACCTGTTTCTCACATTCGAAACTGACATGCTATCCCCATGCTATTCTTCTATTGGCTGAGTGGACTGGTTCTATTTTTCTGATTGGTTGAAATGTCACCTGTTGCTAGACAGATATCTTGGAAAATCCAATGAGTGATAGTTTTGCAGTTAAAATGAACAAATAGAGAGCTGCTTCTATTGATTCCTCATAAAGAGTTTTCCCCCATCTCCTCTCCCCATCCTTTTTTTAAAAAAATCCCCTTATTTTTCCTTGCTTAGTTATCTCATAATACTGAATATAATGACATAGAACTCTTCAGTAGTGCAATAGGCTTACTTATGAAAGCAGAGACACTGACATGCCTTGCTTTTTTGGAAGCAAATTGCAGAAAAGAAAGGAACGTGATCAAATCTTTTTTTTTCCTCCCCTTTAAAATCTTTGGAGACCTTAAACTGCCTTTCTGTAGAAAGGATGTTCAATGTCAAATGGATAAAACTATATTTCATGCTGAATGTGCATGGAGAAAGTTCAGTCTGTGAACTGAACTTGCAGAGTTGTACAATTATAGTCTGAAATATTTGTGAAATGTCGTCATATTTCCACACCCAGCCCATAAACATTTCACCTCTTGCACAACTAAATTCTTGGATATAACCCAGACTTCAACAACCTATTGCCCTCCAGATGCGGTGGATTACACATGGTCAAAGATCCTGCTGGATGAGGATGATGAGAGTTGTAATCTGACACATCTAGAGGGAACCAGGTTGAGGATGGTTGATATAACCCTTAATATTTTTGCTGTTCTTGAAAAGTCACTTTGGCCTAGACCTCTCTAGCGAGATGATCTCTTGGCATTTTTACCATTATTTTTAATTTCTCAAAAGTCATCACCACTCTGGTTTGTGTCATCTGAGAATTTTATTGTTAAAGAATTTGATCGCATCTTAGGATGGCTAATTAAATTGCTAGAGATAGTCATCTAAGGCCAAGCACACAATTCCTTCACATATCTATTGTATACAATGTGATAGATCAACTATTAACATGGGGTGCAATCCATTCAGTCTTAAGTATTTGAATGTCCTTCAATTTCAGCTGGAAATAATTAATCGTATTTAAAGATTTAAGCTATCTCCCATTGAAATTAATGAACTTTCCATGTAATAATTCTACATTTTGGAGTAATTTCTCTTCAGGATGGGAAAGTAAGGCATCTATTTCTTAAATAAATAAAACTTTGACAAGATCATACTGATATTGCATTGGATCCGAACTAAATTAGTCATACTTTAGTTCCTTTTAAATCAATGGGACTTAAATTAATCTAGACAAACTTAATGCATTGATTTCAATGGATTAAAACATGACAGTTTGCATCCAGCCCATGGTTTATACCCATGTTGGTAGTATTCAGTTGACTGGAGTAAGCTCCTCTCATTCTATTCACCAGTCTTTATTAATTCTTTCATACTAAACAAATTGCATCTCTCCAGTGTGACCAGTTCTTTCTGAAGTCATAATTTATTTGTTCATTGCCCTGCTACTCTTCACAGCCAAAATATCAGTAGACTGTACCTTTAATAGCAATGTTATGTACACCTTTTTGCTACTAGATATCCATCTATCAAACTATAACTTTCTGGCAAGACTTCTATTCCTGCATATTTTCTGTATGACATCTAACATCTTTCTGCAAAGTCAAATTACAAGATGGGGGCATTAAACATTTTCAACATGAATGCATCCATTTTGGTGGAGGCTGGTGGTTCTGATTTTGGTGGGGCTGTGATTTCATTCTGGGTTTTAGTAAGAACCAGTCAGAATTCTAACGGAGCTACCCAAGGTGCTGAACCATTTTGAGGATGGGGTTCAGAACTAGATGTGACACATGAGATCCATGACAGATGCCCCGTGGTTCAGTTTTGGATTTTATATTTTTACTAATTAGTAGTCTCAAATGTTTGCATTGAAGATCAAGGAAATAAAGATAGTGGGGGGCTAACTTGTATGTTACCTGGATTTAGAATGGTGAACTGGCATAGGTGAAAAGTGTTACACTAGTTTTCCCCTGACTTAGTGACCTCTGGATGAGTTAGATTAAAATCCCCATTATATCCAGCCAGTGGCCATACTGTCTGGGGATGATAGAAACTGTAACCCAATTATTTGAAGGGCAGCAGCTTGGGGAAGGCAGGGCTACTCTCCCTCTCTCTTTCTCCAAGTCCTACTTCCCTAATCTTAAAAACAGATGCATGGGGCAGCTAGTTAGGATATCCTGTGCACTGATCTCCTGCTTCACATCTAGTCAATACTGAAAATATTTTCCCGAACAATTTCTAAATTTTGTGTTGGCACTGAGACTGCACAGGCAGCACTATTTCTGCAGGCCAGACCTCTATGTATTTGTGTTTTAGGTGGTGGATGAGAACCATCTTTTTTAAATAGAATGTCACATGAATATGCCCTATGGCACAAATAAAACACGACACATGCGGCCACAAAACCATATGTATCAAGTTGTTTTTTTTAAAAAAAATATGTTGCTTCTAAACCTTACCTCTCCATAGAGGGTTTAGTCCTGTTTTACTTTTTGAAATGGCAGTCTCTGGATTGAAGCTGTTAGCTTGGTTTAAAGCTCTTGAGAAGTGTTCATCCACTACTGACCCAATGTCTCCCTGAAAATAAGTGAAAAGGACGCAGCGAGAGTTAAGGTACTCCATCTCCGTGGGCTGCTCTTTTTCATCTTCTTCTTGTTTATTAGGAAGGGTCACTTCCAGAGCTTCCTGCATCTTGCTGTATACAACGATCTTATTCTGATATAAGGGAGGAAAAAACCCAAAAAGACAGAATAAGATAAAACATTAATTACAGATCAAACAGATTCATTTAATGTGGCAACTGAGGTGTATTATATATTTGTTATAATTTTACACATGGTCAGCTCTACCCATACCCTTAGTGAACCACCTGCCCCAAGCTCCAGCCATCACCTTTTAGCTCTTTGCCAGCGCCAGAGGCAGGGAAGAGAATAAACACTTTCTGGTTGGTCCAGTAGTGGTGGAAACCCTCATCCAAGTTTTTCTTGACAACTGTATGGTTCCTTCTCCTGCCTCTCTCAAATGGTCAGTGGATGGCAGAGAACTAAGAGGAAATTAAGTTGCCACCTCATCCCAAAGAAAAATAAAGAGTACATGGTATAGGGATGGTTAGATCTTGAGTGGGAAAGAGAAGTAGAGACAGAGAAGAAGAAGAAGAAGAAGAAGAAGAAGAAGAAGAAGAAGAAGAAGAACCCATGATGGAACATGGTACCATCCTAAAGTTCCTACTAGTATACCAACAGAGAGCTTCGGCTATGGGGCGGTATAAACATGCAATAAATAAATAAATAAATAAACAGAGTCATGAAACCTCTGTTTCAAATGGAACAAGTGACTCAAGCTCATGTTGCAGAAAAAAAGACAACTAAAATGATCAAGGGGGTAAAGCAACTCCCCTATGAGGGAAGGTTACAACAGTTGGGATTGTTTAGGCTGACCATATGAAAAGTAGGACAGGGCTCATGTAACTTTAACCATTGCAGAGAAAAGGGAATTTCAGTCGGCGTCATTTGTATGCAGTTAGTACCTGGTGAAATCCCCTCTACATCGCAACAATTAAAGTCGCAGGCACTATACTAGAGTGACCAGATACAAAAGAGGGCAGGGCCCCTGCAGCTTTAACTGTTGTAATGAAGAGGGAATTTCACCAGGTATGAATTGCATACAAATGACGCTAGCTGATATTCCCTTTTCTCTGCAACTGTTAAAGTTACATGTGCCCTGTCCTCCTTTTCATATGGTCACCCTAAGATTATTTAGCTTGGAAAAAGGGAGACATGATAGAGGTGTACACAATTATGCATGGATAAGGAGATATTTTTCTCCCTCTCTCAAAATACTAGAACTCAGGGTGGGAGATTCAGAATAGATAAAATGAGGTACTTCTTCACACAGTGCATAATTAAACTATGGAATTCACTGCAAGATGTAGTGATGGCCACCAATTTGAATGGCTTTTAAAAGGAGAGTAGACAAATTCCTGGAGGAAAACGGTTCTAGACCTGAAGCTATGTGCTTCCTCCAGTATCACAGGAAGTATATCTATGTACACCAGTTGCTGGGGAACATGGGCAGGGTGGTTCTGTTGCACCCAGCTGGTTGGCCACTGTGTGAAGAGAATCCTGAAGTAGATGGACCCTTGGTCCGATCCAGCCTGGCTCTTAAGTTATCACAGGGCAATCCTATCCACACCTATCTGGCAACAAGCCCCATTAAACTCAGAGGGACTTACTTTTGATAGACATGCTCAGGATTGCCTACTAGAAGCTTATTATTTCACTACTTATTGGTTGTCAGGCAAATTATTACTCTTCTGCAAGCTTCAGATTTAGACTCCAATGTCTGGGTAGTATGTGCTGTAACATATTCAGTTTCAGGCTTTCTCCACTGTTCTGAACTCATCATAGTTTTTCTGGGCTTTGTATCATTTGTGGAGGAGGGTGCTACTCCACAAAGATGTGGGTGGCAGAATTAAACCCTCTGCAAGAAAAAAAATCCCCAGCTTGCCAAAGATGCAAAACAAATCTGTGTCCTTCCCTCATTCAAGCAAATGCTGCATTTTTTCACATAACACCAATTTATAAAAATATTACATATAAAAGATGATTAAATGTGATGAGATTGGTGCGAAATAAACAAACCCTTTTGAAATTCAGAAGGAAAATGGGAAAATCATTAAAAAGCAATGTTGGATGGAAGCCTCTGGATATCTGTTCCCAATCAAATCAAAATGTCAAAATAAACAAGTGTAAAGATCAATTTTACATGGAATATCTTTTTCTGATGTTCCACTTTACAAGTGTTTTCCAAAAAGCTCATTTTCGCACCCCTTGGCAGTGGGCACTTTTTTTGTGAGAGAAGGGAATGGATGTAAATTTGGGGTTCATTGCTGGGGGCTCCCCAATCCAAGGCTGATTATTGACAACTATGCCAACGGCTAAGGAAGTGCCAGCTTCTGGCTGGCCTGCTCACTTAGCACTGCTTAGCTGGAAAAGGGCAACGAGAGTGGAGACCTCTCTGGAGAATAAACACAGGCCTCATCTGGGTGAAGATCCAGTATGTGTTTGGCCTTCTCTCCCACCCAGCTATCACATATGCATGCTATCCAGGATTATAATTTCCCTTTCTCATGGGAAATTGTTCCTCTTCTTGTACATAGTTGTTGGTTCATGGGAGTTTGCTCCTTTTGTTTCTGTCACAGATGATACTTGGGGAAATAAGCCATTGTGGGTTCCCATTAAGGCAGGTGTGGGCAATTGGCATATCTCCCAATGTTTTGGCCTTCAACTCCCATCATCCCTCACTGCTGGCAATGCCAGCTTGGACAGATAGGAATTGTAGGCTAAAATACCAAGAGAGCCATAAGTTGCCTGCCCCTTCTTTAAGGGACCTCTGTGTTTTGACCTCATGATCCAGTCCACTAAGGAATTGTCAGGTACCATACCCTCAGGCTGAATGAACGTTGTATTAGGTCACTCCTCTTTCCCTTGGCCACAGTCATTTCCCCAGTATTAGGGGATGGAGTTAGTCAGCAACATCCCTGCCTGTGATTACACCAAATACAAGCAAACTCTAAGCAACCAAGTTGTTGCCCATTTTAACCTAGTTCTACATTTGTTTTCCATCTTTTCCCTTTCCCTCTGCAAGGACAAAAGATGCTCTCCACAGGATGCTCTCCACAACAGTTAAGCTAAAGCAGTTGCCTGCTAAAAATACTGTGTGAACACACCAACACTACAGTCAGAACTTTAGGATGCACACAAAAAAAACTACTACACAACTTCTTTTCAGACACAACTTTGCATGCTTTCCAGTATTAGGTACTTCTTTGAGTATTTACCAAAACTCACATTTGTATTTATTCAACTGTAAAATAAACAGTAACGGGATATCATTCGTCTAGAAGAGTGCATCAAGTGTCACTATAACCCCTCACACTGATATAGGATATCAAGTATCTGTTTAACTGTTACAAGAAAACTTCAGAGAATATAGTTTGCAATACTCTCAAGCAATTTTGAACATTTTTTGCAATTGGATATATTTTAAAGAAAAATAATATTATGTCGCAGGAAACTAATAAATAAAAAACATTGCTTTTCTCCTGAGTGAAGAAGGTTTTTTATTGTTGTTTATGCTATTCCGTAAGGTGGCACATACACTGATGGCACTGCAATACAAGTGGATAGGAGGAGGATCTGAGGATGCGTGAGCAAATGCAAAAGGGACTGGTCCAGTGGTTGATGGAACAACATTGCACTGAGAACTTCCACAACAGTTGCCTACCATTTATTAAATCAAGTATTAATATTCTCACTTCCTTAGAAATACCTCACCATTCCTAATACAATAGTAGTTATGCCTTGCCCAGGAGAAGAGATGGGATGCTATGGATCTTAAAGGCAACCATGATGGTCCAGTGCCCCTTCTCTATGACAGGATCCTACAAAAAGCAGGATTCCCATTCAAGTGGATGAGCTTACACAAATACTTTCTCTGCTCACTGATGAGGGAGCAGAGGTGAGGCCTGGCACCATTACCCCCTTCCCCATCCATGTATTCACTCTATGTACTTGCAATGTCTGGAGAAGCCTAAACATAATTCCAAAGTGTGTGGAAGTAATTTATCCAATTTACTGTATTCTGAAGCATTTCTTTTCAAGTGTGTATTCATACTACTTCCACTAGACTTAGAATATATATTTTACCCACTGTTCCTTTTCCTAGGAACAAGAAAACATATGTCTGTGGGATAGTTAAATAACCACATTTCTAGGAACTAGCCTTTAATTTAAAAATGGCTGTTTCCCACATGGCATGCTATGTTAGCATGATTCAGTAGTTTAAAAAACACAAAAGAGGAGGAGGAGGAAAATGGCATTCTAGTGTTCACTGCTTTCCATTATAATCTGCATTGTTTTTGTTGTTTTTAAATCATGGGGTGTGTGCATTTCCCAGTTTTACTTTGCCATTTAAAATTTTCATTTTATTGAAATCAATTTGACTTTTCAGCTTATTGAGATGATTTTCAAATGGAGAAAAGGGGAAATTCACTGGTGAAGGGTAAGGCCAGGGGACACAGTGGAACCATGTTGCTGAAATCCAGATGCTGTTGCCTGGAATTCTGTTAGTGTTTGTATATGGAGAGTGGAATTCAGGAAATTAAAACTTGTATCCAGAGCTGCTGCCCTGTGCAGGAATGTTCTTCTTTTCATAGTAAAGACCCAGTCAGCATTTGCACTTCAATCCTTTCTCATCCCAAGCATTATTGCTGAAAGTTATTTTGGCTAATTTTAGAAAACAATACTGAATCTTTTATTTTTCTCTTTTATCCTGAGATATTAGTACTAATGAGTGGCAGGTACATACTTTGTACAACAGAGTTCCCTGTTGAAAAAGAAAATAATGTCAATTTATGTATTACTGTATTAGATGCAATCTATGAATGTTCCCCTTATTAACAGCTATCCAAGAGCTATTCGGATATAGACCAAGATGAAACTCTAAGCATTTAACAACCAGCCTAAGGACAATTTCCCCTCTAATATATAGTATATTTCTTTGAATAAAAGGCAAATACTTAACATACATTTCAACCAATAGAAACCACATAAATCCTCTTGCTAAATTGTTCTCAATGTGTAAGCAATTGTTAAGCTGTTGCTTTGAGCCTTAAAATAATCACATTTACAACTTCAGATTTCCAATGGCAATGTTCAAAGGACATAGGGAAATCCCAGTTAGAAAATGTACAGAATAACTTTGCTTATACATTTTAAATCGGGTATTCTCTTCAATATCATGGCTTTCTTCCAAAGCACCTTGATGTGAAAACATGTTCAGGCTCAATAGATGAAATGCCTAAAATGAATTAGGAGGCTTTTTGCACACATAAGAGTTTTGAGACTGCATAAAATCAGAAGACTGCTATTGCAACTTGCATACTTCAGCAGTATTGAGAACTGACCCTTTGGTAGTTAAGTGGTGACAATATGGCAGAGTCTGCCCGATTTTGTGGGATCAGTTTCAGTGCTGCAATCTGGTGATGTGGACACGAACATGTGCCCCCTCAATCCTTGTTCTCCCTGGCTAATAAAAGCTAGCTGAGGAGTTTTGACTGGGTGGGTCCAGGGTGTGGTGAATACCTCTCTAGGGGAAGGGGTGGCCCCTGCCATCCTTAAGGAGGTATTAGTGCGACCACTCCTGAAGAAACCCACTTTGGACCCAATGGCATTAGACAACTATTGCCCAGTTCCAAATACCCCCTTCTTAGGGAAGGTATTGGAGAGGGTTGTGGCAGAACAACTGCAGGAGGAAACTGATTCTTGGAGGAAACTGATTCTCTACACCTGGTTATGGGACTGATTCAGCCTTGGCTGCCCCTATGGGTGATCTTTATCAAGAAAGGGGCAAGGGCAGTGCAACCCTGTTAATTCCGCTCAGTCTCTCATCAGCTTTTGATACCATCAACCATGGTATCCTCCTGGATCAACTCCAGGGATGGGCATTGGAGGCACTGTGTTACAGTGCTTCCATTCCTACCTGCAGGATCTATTTCAGAGAGTAACACTGGGTGACTATTCTTCGGCCCTTGGCAATTGAACTATGGGGTACCACGGGACACCACCTTGTCCCCAATGTTGTTGAACATCTACATGAAGCTGTTGGGAGTGGTCTTTAGGGGATTTGGAGCAAAATGCCAACAGTATGTTGATGACACACAGCTCTATCGCCCTGTGATATCTGAATCAGGAGAGGCTGTGCTAGTCCTGGATCAGTATCTACACTTGGTAATCGGATGGATGAGGGCCAATAAACTGAAACTAAATCCTGGCAAGACTATGGCTGAGTGGTTCTCGAATCCGAGAGATAGGCTTATTGCCTGTCCTGGATGGGGTTGCACTCCCTCTAAAAGATCAGGTTCATAGTTTGGGGGTACTGCTTAATCCATCATTGTCACTGGAGGCCCAGAGTGCCTTTTACTAGCTTCAGTTGGCTCACCAGCTACGTCCTCTTCTGGACAGAGATAGCTTGACCATAGTGGTACAGGCACCACAAGGCTAGCCATCATTGTTGTGTGGTATTTTTTGTTCTTTCTTTTAAATTGATCAATTTTAATTTGCTGTTTTAATTTTTTTAAAAAACTTTTTACTGTTTTATTTCTATGTTCATTGTTACAGGATCTATTTTAGATATTGAGCAGTATATAAATATTGTAAATGATAAATAAATGAACATTTTATATTTACTGCTGTTCCCCGCCTCAATCCAAATGGAGAAGCTGGTAAGAAATAAATTTGTTATTATTAGTATTAGTATTAATTACATAAATAGACTGTAACCAGAAACATCCAACATTGAGGCATGCACGATAATAGCAGCATGCAAAAGGCATGTTGTGATGTAGGATTAAGTAAAGAGGTAAACTTGCAGGGATGGCACACAGTAAAACTAGAGATGATTGAGTTCCATGACACTCTAAAAGCCTTTCAACCACAACTTACCACTCACACCAATACAACTCTTATGTCTGATATACTGTAATGTATTTTACAGAAAGAAAAGAATGCAACTTGTAGGCAACATAAATGTACAGCTCTAATGCCCCACACAAAGCCATAGCATTTATACCCAGTATAAGATGCTCTATGCATGTTCACATATCAACACACCTGCAGGATCAAGGCAACTCAGAGATCTACACTTGTTTAAATTAGTAAGGGTATAATCCTATGCATATTAGACAGAAAAAAGTCCTACAACTCCCAGCGTTCAGTGGGGTTGAAAATGCTTTGTACCACAATCTTATACATGTTTAGACAGTGAAAAGTTCTACAACTCTCAGCATGGTGGGCTGGGGAATGCTGGGAGTTGTAGGACTTTTTCTGTCTAAACATGCATAGAATTGCTCCCTAAAATGCCTTATTCCAGGTCAGGCTATTTGTTCCTCCAACCCAGCACAATCTACACTGCAGGCAGAGGCTTTTCCTCCGACCTTCTACCTGATCTTTTTTATCTAGAGATGCCAGGGAGTAAATCTGGGACCTTTTGCAAACATATTATTTGCTCTATCACTGAGCTATGGCCCCTATCCATATTATGAAATAATATTCTGAAACTCTCCAAAGAACATCCCCATGGAGCTTACTAAGGCTCCAATGCTGAAAAATAGGATTGGCTTGATTTTTAACCCCACTGAGCTGAAAACAAGAATGAAGACAATGTATTTTAAAAACAGATAGGATAGGTTAGTGTTGAACAAATTGCATGCCTAGTACAAAGGCTTTGGGACCTGAGTCCCTGTTGCAGTTGCATTCGCATCAATTGCACTGCTAAGAATTTGAAACCAGAAATCTTTTTGCAAACTACTCACTCCGCACCCTTTCCATTTCCACCAATGAAATGTCAGCTGGGTTTTAAATCCGAACTGGGCTATGAGCTTTTGCTGGCAAATCAGGGCACGGGTAAGGAACAAGAGATATATAGGGCTGGATCTACACTATTGCTTTATAGTGGTATTGAAGTACACTGACAACTTTTGGGGCCCATGACACATCTACACCACGCAGGATATAACATTATGAAAGCAGTATGAAAGTGGAATATGGAATGTGTCATAGGCCCCAACAGTTGTCATTGGACTTCAATACTGCTATAAAGCAGTAGTGTAGATCCAGCCTCCATATACCACTTTCCTACCACTTTCATAGTGTTATATCCTGCTTGGTGTAGATCTGGCCTAGGATATTGTAATTATATCCTATTAAATAGATGGTGCAGAAAGCCTAGATAGCTACTACAGTCTACTCATTGCCACCTAGAATAAGGAATTGGTTTGGCCATTGCCCTCTAGCAACATTGATGCCAGTTTCTATCTTGTATAAGCACCATCTTTATAAGCATGTACAATAGGCATGCGGTGTACTGCTGCAAAAGGAAATAAGGCATATTTTACAGTCACATTGGGTGCAATGGGAAAGATTTAAGCATATGCTGAAATTTCCCAATTGAAATTGTTGGGATTTGAAGATGTGTAACTTTGGCTGGATCAAGACCTTTGTGTTTTGTAATCTATTGTACAGTTTCTCTTCAAAACACAGAAAACATCAGCTTATGGCAATCTTCATGATTAAATTCTAATTTATTGAAAACGAATTTAGAATTCTTCCATCGTATTTTGACAACACCAAAAGCAGAACAGACTAGACAGAGCCAAGAAGAAAGTGGAAACTGTCTAAAAATGTTGTTTGTGTTAGGATTTATGTAAGCCAGGGTTTTTTTTCCAGCTTGTTGCAGGCTTATAAGGCATTACAGATCCAAACATATATTCCAAATCCCCCAAAATATTCCTGGCAGTGCAATTTGTATTGCACGTATTTCATCTGTTGACATTCTAGCCCCTTCATAACGAATCAATTGTATGAATAGAAGGAAATTTTGATTGCTTTTTAATTTGTCAGTGTCCCTAAACCAAAGCCTAAACCATGCAAACCTCCATGAAGACTTCCTCCCATATACCTATTAAAGCGATGGTCATCACATTCAGTTATTCTCTGAGAGATCCTGCCACCTGTCTGAGCAGGTGAGGGAGGGGCTGAATTCAGCCCACCTGCTCCAACTGATAATCAGTGTTTCTGCTCCAACTAATAACTGATGCTTTCAAAGTTTACAGTGCTGATATAGGTCAGGATGTGGACTGAACCAGAGCAGATCATCACATTCAGCCTTGGATGCTACACTAAGGCTGCCTCTACAAGAGAGGTTTAAAGCTCTTTCAAGGCGCTTTAAAAAATCTACCTCTACAAGAACGGAGCGCAAATCGGGCGTAGAGGCGCGTTATCTCTCCGATTATGCGCATTATCGAATGCGCGTTAAATCGCGAGTTTTATTTTCCTCCGGCCGTTAAAGCGCATTTTGACTATGTGAATAAGCGCTTGTGTGCATTAACTACTTGTAAAGCGCATTTTGGTCATCCGTTAATGCGCTTCGCCGCCTCTCGCCACCTCTCGTGCAGAGGTATTAGGTGTAAATGCGCTTTAGCGATTATGCGCATAATTGCTTAACCGGGCGCAAAAGCGAATCCTTGTAGAGGGGACCTAAGAGGATTTCTGTTATGTGCAGCAACCTAAAGGGCACAAGGGATACCACCCAGCAAGGGAAATCCTGCCTAGCAAGGGCAGATTGTCACAGCAGGGGCAGTAGTCACAGTTTGGTACTTGTCAGTGTTTCATGATACAATATTTAGGCTGCAATCCTATGCCCTCTTACCTGGGAGTAAGCCCTGTTGAATTAAATGAAACTTACTTCTGAGTAGACATATCTAGGATTGAACTGTAAGTAATTCAGGTTTTATTAACTCTAAAATTCAGAATGGCTATAGTCTTTTCAGTCATTTAACTCTTTATTAAGTTTTCAGTTCAGACAAACAAAAAGGTGGAACAAAAAGCCAAATACACATAAACTATTTATTGAGCTAAACCACATCCGGGCTGATAATAACAAACACTAATAAGAGCTTTTAATCCCTGTTGAAATGAATATAGGAAAAATGAAAAACAACGCTAAGGAGAACAGATAAAGGCAAGGAAACATGGAGTCAAAGGAATACAGAAGGAGATTTGATCTAACTATCCATAAAGTCTCATACAATACATTTTCTATAACTGGAAGGTTGAGATTTCTGGCCTAACATTCCCAGCAATCCTGAAAAGAAAGGAAGTGCTTAATTTTGCAATGAATGCACAGACAGAAAAAGATGCTTACTTTACTTTGCAAAAAAAATATCATATTTTATGCTGCACATTGTTCTGCTTTTAGCCACAGCATAATCTGAACATCTGATAATTTTACTCTGAAAAATCAAATAAAATTATCATTTCGTGGTCATTTTAACTTATATCCCTTGAATGGATGTTTAGACTCTAGCTCAAGTAATAATACTGATATTAAAAGTCAGTGATCTGTTCTAAGAATAAGAACACTACATTCCAAAATCAGTCAAAGCCCGCCCCCTCAGGCATTTTGATTAAAGAAATTAATAAAAGCTAATTTAAGAAGATGGCATAGGTTATGGCCTTAATCTGGTCTTAACTGCCAGTTCTTCACAGTTCTTTCAATATGCCTAATACTAACATCTCTGACATCTTAGGAAAAGCAAATTTATTGTGCCCCCCCCCCCACTTCTGGGAACAAACTAGAAAGAATACAGCTCAAACCTATCTAGGATTACTTGGAAGTACGTTTCATTCATGTGATAACGTACTATGGAGAATTTTATGATACCAAAATTAGTCTAGCTTTAAGCCTATGATCGTCCAAGGTTTTCTCTTACAGAAGACCTATGTACATCACATTGTGATATCCTGCTAATTTAAGAAGAAAAAAGTACCATTGCCACTTTGAGAGGGTTCTACCCTTAAGGGCAGTCTAAAAATAATCCTATAAATAAATAAATAAGAACAGAACCATAATTCTTAGAGTTCCCAATGTAATGTTACATTTCTAGGTGCAATGGCAAAGTAGAGCATCTGTTTGTTTGTGTTCAAGCTTGTTCTTGGCAGATAATACATGTGAATGTGGAATACTTAAAAAGTAAGCCTACAAGTCAAGGCAGTTAAAGACATAGATCTCAAAAATCAATTTCAATACAGCTGAAAGGAGAGGAAAACATGTATGGTGGACCTGAAAAGGTTAGCCAAACTTTTGCTAAAACTGCCTTAGCAATAAATACAAAGGAAATAAACTTGAAATAGTGTTTTTGTATTTTAGCCCATACTTGTGTCTCTCAGGCAAGCTGGTATTAAGGGTCACTTCCCATGTACGGAGAAAACAATTTTCATGGATAATAATGATAAAACCTTCTGGAATGCAGTAACAACTAAAAAAATGTATTCTCAGATGACTACATTGGGGCCAAGTCAATATTAGTCCCACTTCACCCACGCACAGCATAGTCTAAAAATGCTGTCAGCCTGATAAGAATTTCCTGATTTACTTTGTTACATCAGATTCTTAAGTCAAAGGCTAAAACAGTTCTTACTGAACTTCTAGAAGAATAAGAGTTTGAGATTGTTAGGGTTTTTTAATCTTTTTAAAATAGTCCCCCTTGCATGACCTTTAAATTTGTAAAATAACTGATTAATTTAAATCAGCACTGTAATCAAACAAAGTGTTTTTTTAAACAACAAGAACAACAACTAAGTGACAAACAGACTTATATCGCAATCCTGTGCATGTTCAGTCATAAGTAAGTCCCACTGTGTTCAATGGGGCTTAGTAATTGTGTTTAGGATTGCTGTACTAGTAATAAAATGCAGAAGGTGCAGTCATGCCATTATTGCTAGTTACAATGTATTCAGTTCAGTATCGAAATAGCATTCTTCACCCCAGAAAGCAATGCTCTTAATTAAAAATACAAAGCAACCTATTAAAATAGCAAAAGCAACAAAGAGTTTTGTTGCACGGTAAGGACTGACAGATTTATTGTGGCATGATTGGGGGGGAGGGCACTGGAGCCCACTTCATCACACACATCTTATGAAGAGGCTACTAGTCCACTAAAGTTTAAACCACAATAAATATGTTAAGTCTTTGAAATGCCATAAAACTCTTTTGTTGCTTTTTCTGTAACAGACTTACACATCTACCTCTCTGCAATCATAAAGATAAATTTCTGTTGACACAATGAAGAGACTAACACATAAAACTGACCAGGATAGCAATTTAAGTTGTGAACAGGTGAACATTTACTTGGACATTAGCATCTACATACCCCAAGCCAAAATACATTGCATTGACAGGAAGACCCGTTATTTTTGTAACTGTATTCAGGTCGAATCTGTTTGAAACCAGAAAGCCTAACTTGACTATCCAATCCTAAACATGTTTACTTAGTAAGTTCCGCTGAAATCAATGAAATCTACTTCAGAGGGCATGGACTGAGAAACAGGATACAAGAATACAGGAAATGCAAAGATTCGTTTAGAATTCATGGGGTACCAAGATGCGCAAAACGCCAACTACCCGTTGCAATCTCGCCCCCGGCCTGTCTTCTCCAGCAAGTCAGCTTCAGCTGCCTGAAAAGCCCCGTGGCCAGTGCATCGTGCGGTGGAGCTCCCTGCCTGCTCTTCCCGTCTCATCGGTCTAAGCTCAGACCCAGCTTCAAAGTCTTTCCGCTTCCAGTTGGCACCTCTTGCAACAAACTGGCCTCGCGCGCGCTCCAGCGCAGCCGAGTGCCGCGCGCCAGCCCATGGTGGGACTGCCCGTCCCTCAGGTGCCAGCCGAGAGGTGCAGCCAAAGAGAGGCGCGTCGAGTGAGGGCAGCGCCTAGTTTACTTGGCGGGAACACGCAAAGGCCGCGGGCTGGGCTTCTGAAAGCTCCCACAAAAGTGCACGCATTCACACGCTCACACACACTACAAGCCTTCTCAGGCATCTACACACGAAGTAACACATTCACACACGCCCCACCCCTTTTTTAAAGGCACATGCGCACTATTCTCTATATCCTCATGCGTGACACATGTTCGCATTTCTCTTCATCCTCTTCACACCCAGGCACACTTTCTCACACTAAAGGCAGGATCTACCTGCCACGGTGAGGTAGTCCACCAGAGGAGGCGTATTTGGGGGCACTACTGAAGGACAGCGCATTGTCTACAAGGATGCTTACTATTGTGGTGTAAACAGGAAAGGCCGTGCCAAGGATTTTCTGTCTCAAGTGCTCAAGGGCCTTGGGCCGCCTCTGCTGATGCTCTCACACAAGTGACACAGTAAACCCACTTACTCTGTGCCATAGCCATCATGGCTGTCAGTCCATTTTCACATGCCACACATTTTGCCGTCATACCCATTCCGTGTTTATGGGTCTGTGCATCTCGACCGTCACAAGGGTGCATCTCTGCTCCGTCCTCTCTGACGGACACACAGGGTAGTATCCGATGTTATTCCTACTTAGAGCAGACCCGCTGAAATGAATAGGACTTTAGTTAATCGTGACTACTTTTAGTCACATTCATTTCAATGGGTCTACTCTATGTAGGACTAACTTTGGGTACTACCCACACATACGCACAGGGTGGCAAACAGTAACACCAATTCACTGTTTCTTTTTTTATTTAATTACTACTGTTATTAATTCGCTTTATCTCACAAGAAGTGGTCACTGGCAATTTGTGTCACACCCAAGTGAATGAATATGACCGCCGCGCGTGAGACTGTAGTTGTGAGATAAAGGGTGCGTGTGTTTGTGTGTGTGTGTCTGAGAGAGAGAGCGAGAGAGAGAGAGAGAGAAGGGGTGGAATGAGTGGAAGTTTGCCTATAACAGTGACGCACACTGACATTCACATGTAGTCGCACATCGTCTTACATACTTATGACCGGTTCACACGTGTATCCCCTACCTACGGACACATGCAGGAATAACTCGCGTGTATCGAGTGAGCCGCCGCAAGTCGAAGACAGATCTTTCGCACCACCAGCTCGCGTCAGCATAGGTTCAATGGAATTTGTCCAGCCAATAAGCGGACGTCCTGACTCATGACTAAGTGATGCCTGTATGCACGTGTGAACCAGATCAAACTTCGCGTTCGTTCAGCCAGCGGAAGACTGACCGCGTCCCTGACAAGTAAAAGCCCCAGCGCTCCTTATTCATCCGGGACCCTCCCCTGCCATTCCATGCCGCTTTTTGAAAGAAGTCACGCACGCGTTCGTCCTTAGCTCTGCTGCCGCTGGCCCTTCTTCCGCCCACCCGGAGAAGACCTGCCCCTCCAGCGAAGGTGCATCTCACCTGTTGGCTCGGCGTAAAGGGCGGCGCAGGAAAAGGGCACGGGGCCGTGGGACGCGCTGTCGCTGCCACGGCGCCGCTGGGCAGCTTCAGCTGGGGCGGGCGGCACGTTGCCTGCGGCTGGTGCCTCACCACGTCCGAGCAGCTCATGGCAGCAGGAGCGGGACCTGCTACTGCCACTGTCCGAAGTCGTGCCTTCCAGGCGCTACTGCCTTCGCTGGGCAGAGGGCTGTTTTGTCCCAGCCGGGCTCGGCAGCGGAGCCAAGTGACGGATGCGCCGTCATCTTCAGCAATCGCGTGGAGCCGCTCTGGAGCTTATATAGAAGTCCGGCGGCGGCAGGAGCAGCGGCTCCCCGGGCTGCATAAGACGGAGGAGGAGGAGGAGGCACCGTCGCCCCGGGGAGCCAGAGAGAGGCAGTACGCCTCCGCCGGTCTGATTATCATGCACACAATGAGGGGGCCGCCGCGCTCTGCCAATAGCCAGAGCGCAAGGGAGCCGCGTCCCAAGTTGGGAAACTCCGCCCTGCCGCCTTCGGATTGGAGCAAAGTTCGGATCCGTGCAAAGCGGCGTTGGAAAGGGATTGGCGCAAAAAGAAGGCGTGTCAGGGGACGAGCGAGACCCGCCCCCTTCTCCAGGCTGTGGGCGCGAGCGCATCATTTGGCGGTGTCAGATGGAGGGTAGAATAGAAAGTGCCTCGGGAAGACTGAACGAGCTTTTGGGAAGGACTGGACGGCAACCGACGCGCAGGAGGAGAGGCAAACATGTGGCAGCAACTCAGTCCCTTGGATGAGAGCAGCTGTTCAGACGTTTTGAACCCATCCCAGTAGAGCAGGCTTTCCCCAAACAGGGATGATGGGAATTGTAGTCTAATACATCTGAAGAGCACCACCAATTTGGGGTATGTTGCGCTGTGGGGGGGGGGGGCATCAGCCCCTTATTTAATGTTGCTATGGTATGTCATTTCTAGCTGTAGCATTAAAGATCCCACACCATAATGGAGTATTAGATATCATTTCTGGCTTAAGTGCGTCTGATTTCAGGGCCTTTCTTTAATTTTGGCTATTTATTTATCTATCTATTGTACTTTAAAATTACCTAATAACTAAAGTTCTCTGGGCAGTGTGCAGTGCATTAAAAACATACAGTAAATGCATTAAAACAACAACAAACAGCACAGAATAAAACCAAATTAAAACCAGCAGCAGCAAAGAACAAAATTGGTACAACATCATGAAACCAAATTAAAACTAGCAGCAGAATAGGTAAGAGTACTAAAAGCAGTTCTTAAAATGCCTAGGAGAATAAAAAGGTTTTCTTCATCTGGTTCAGAAAAGACCAGCCGCTCTGGAGAGAGCATTTCACAAATGGGGTGCCACTACTGAGAAGGCCCTCTCTCTTTGCACCATCTGCCTCACCTTATTTGGCAGAGGCAACTGCAGGAGGGTCTTAGACAATTATCTTAATGCCTGGGTTGGTAAATGTGGAACTATTTAGGACTATGTCCATTCTGACTAATCAATGGGTACCTGTTTCTCAAGATTAATTGCAGTTTTGAGTTGGAAGAGAAATTTTATGTATGAAGCAGGAAGGAGATACTCTAAACCATTTTCAATGGAGTAATGTTCTTTTTCTTTTCTTTTGTACAAATTCTTTATACACTCAAGAGAGACTTTTCTTCCCTTTTGTTTATTTCTGTATAGTAATTAGATATCTTACAAAACATTTTTATTTAATTTCCCAGTGAACATTGTTATTTTCAGTGGAGGCTGGTGGCTTCAATGTCAGTGGAACAGTGCATCTGCTCAGGGTTTCAGTCAGAACCAGTTGGAACTCTAAAAGAGCAATCCAAAGTGCACACCTTGGATAACACTTTTGGAATTTCAAAAAACAACATCATGGCTCAATTCGGACGACATGATAGTCAATGGTGGGATAATAATCAACTTTACAGTTGTTCATCTAGGGAGTACTCCCCACACAATATGGTAATAAATAATCAACTGTGGTGTGGATTAGGATCAGCGCTGAGTTGACTATGGCAGCATTCGGACGACACGATAGTCAATACAACTGACGATTATTTCCCCCACCCTGTTGTTTATTGTGTCGTCCGAATTGAGCCCATGTCTTCTTCATTGAACTTGGAAGAATTTAAACTCTAACATAACATTGATAACAAGCCTTGTTTGCAGCCTAATGCAATCTGTGAATCCTCCTCAAAATCTGAAACTTGTGGAACTGAAATTCTGCATCATCTGTGCCATGTAGTGATCAAATGCATATCTTCCAAATCTAAGCTTTTACTAGGGGTGTGCATCGGATCGGATCCGATCCACGATCCGAATCCGATCCGACCCAAAATCGGGAAAATCCGATCCGATCCGATCCGATCCGGACAACCTCCGATCCGATCCGATCCGATCCGATGAGGTCCGATCCGGATCGGACGCCATTTTGAATGCTTTTTCCCATAGCCAAGTATTGTTTTACAAAAACGCCTATAACTTTTTCATTTTTAAAGATAGAAGGATGAAACTTGGGCACATTGTAGACTGGTTAGGGGTAGTTATCTGTGAGAAATTTCAGAAAGATTGGTGCATGCATTTTGTGGCAATTAATTTTTTAATAAATACCCAGGAATGCCTATAACTTTGTCATTTTTAAAGTTACACACATGAAACTTTGCCACATTGTAGGGGGTACCTTGGGACCTATGTGTGTGAAATTTCAGAAACGTAGGTGCTTGTCTTGTGTGGCAATTAATTTTTAGAAAAATGGGTAGTAGTGGGGTAAATACAGTTACGCCTCCCATTTTTTTATTTTTGAAGATACAAACAGGAAACTTGGGCACATTACAGGTACCACTTGCCTTGATATGTGTGTGAAATTTCAGAAACATTGGAGCTTTCCTTGTGTGGCAATTAATTTTTGAAACAATGAGGAAAGAAACACCTATAACTTTGTCATTTTTAAAGTTACACACATGAAACTTTGCCACATTGTAGGTGGTACCTTGGGACCCATGTGTGTGAAATTTCGGAAACGTAGGTGCTTGCCTTGTGTGGCAATTAATTTTTTAATAAATACCCAGGAATGCCTATAACTTTGTCATTTTTAAAGTTACACACATGAAACTTTGCCACATTGTAGGCGGTACCTTGGGACCTATGTGTGTGAAATTTCGGAAACGTAGGTGCTTGCCTTGTGTGGCAATTAATTTTAGAAAAATGGGTAGTGGTGGGGTAAATACAGTTACGCCTCCCACTTTTTTATTTTTGAAGATACAAACAGGAAACATGGGCACATTACAGGTACCACTTGGCTTGATATGTGTGTAAAATTTCAGACAGCTGGGTCCAGGCATGTGGTGGCAAGGTATTTTTGAAACAATGAGGAAAGAAACGCCTATAACTTTTTTATTTTAAAAGTTAGAAGTCTGAACATTGCTCACTTTGTAGATGGGTTAGGGGTAGATATGTGTCAGAAATTTCAGAATTATAGGTCCAGGCATTTGATGGCTATGGAATTTTTAAATTACATGTTTCAAAAAAATTTCTACAGAGGCCAGGTCTTCCCCTCCCGCTTCCCGCGAAGAAAAGGAAACACTCTCTCGTCTCGATCCCTTTGATCCTTGCTAGTAGTATCCATTACAGGGCTCGTGTTTCCTTTCCTACTTTCACTTTTCAAGCAGAACGGCTGAGCCTAGCTGAGTTTTGCAGCCATGCGTGCAAGGAAGGATCACTCTGGTCTCGATCCCTTTGATCCTTGGTAGTATCCATTACAGGGCTCGTGTCTGCTTGAGTACAAAGTGAAAGCAGACACGAGCCCTGTAATGGATACTACCAAGGATCAAAGGGATCGAGACCAGAGTGATCCTTCCTTGCACGCATGGCTGCAAAACTCAGCTAGGCTCAGCCGTTCTGCTTGAAAAGTGAAAGTAGGAAAGGAAACACGAGCCCTGTAATGGATACTACTAGCAAGGATCAAAGGGATCGAGACGAGAGAGTGTTTCCTTTTCTTCGCGGGAAGCGGGAGGGGAAGACCTGGCCTCTGTAGAAATTTTTTTGAAACATGTAATTTAAAAATTCCATAGCCATCAAATGCCTGGACCTATAATTCTGAAATTTCTGACACATATCTACCCCTAACCCATCTACAAAGTGAGCAATGTTCAGACTTCTAACTTTTAAAATAAAAAAGTTATAGGCGTTTCTTTCCTCATTGTTTCAAAAATACCTTGCCACCACATGCCTGGACCCAGCTGTCTGAAATTTTACACACATATCAAGCCAAGTGGTACCTGTAATGTGCCCATGTTTCCTGTTTGTATCTTCAAAAATAAAAAAGTGGGAGGCGTAACTGTATTTACCCCACCACTACCCATTTTTCTAAAATTAATTGCCACACAAGGCAAGCACCTACGTTTCCGAAATTTCACACACATAGGTCCCAAGGTACCGCCTACAATGTGGCAAAGTTTCATGTGTGTAACTTTAAAAATGACAAAGTTATAGGCATTCCTGGGTATTTATTAAAAAATTAATTGCCACACAAGGCAAGCACCTACGTTTCCGAAATTTCACACACATGGGTCCCAAGGTACCACCTACAATGTGGCAAAGTTTCATGTGTGTAACTTTAAAAATGACAAAGTTATAGGTGTTTCTTTCCTCATTGTTTCAAAAATTAATTGCCACACAAGGAAAGCTCCAATGTTTCTGAAATTTCACACACATATCAAGGCAAGTGGTACCTGTAATGTGCCCAAGTTTCCTGTTTGTATCTTCAAAAATAAAAAAATGGGAGGCGTAACTGTATTTACCCCACTACTACCCATTTTTCTAAAAATTAATTGCCACACAAGACAAGCACCTACGTTTCTGAAATTTCACACACATAGGTCCCAAGGTACCCCCTACAATGTGGCAAAGTTTCATGTGTGTAACTTTAAAAATGACAAAGTTATAGGCATTCCTGGGTATTTATTAAAAAATTAATTGCCACAAAATGCATGCACCAATCTTTCTGAAATTTCTCACAGATAACTACCCCTAACCAGTCTACAATGTGCCCAAGTTTCATCCTTCTATCTTTAAAAATGAAAAAGTTATAGGCGTTTTTGTAAAACAATACTTGGCTATGGGAAAAAGCATTCAAAATGGCGTCCGATCCGGATCGGACATCTGGTCCGATCCGATCCGACCAGCCTCCGATCCGATCCGATCCGATCCGACCCCCCAGGTCCGATTCCGATCCGCTATCCGATCCGATCCGGGGGGTCAGTGCACATCCCTAGCTTTTACCCACTGCTGCACACTTTTCTGTCAATTTCTCTAAACTTTCATTTAAAGATATTACGATTATAATTATAAAGAGCATAAAGCAAAGAATTTAAACAACCTCTTTCCAGAAAGGATGAACATTAATATAACATAATGAATTGGATCCAGACAAGGGTGCCTCTTCACGAGAGGTTTAATGCTCTTTGAAGTCTCATTAAAAAATTTACCTCCACAACAGCGGAGTGCAAATGGGGCGTAGAGGCGCGTTATCTCTCCGATTATGCGCATTATCGAATGCACGTTAAATCGCGAGTTTTATTTTGCTCCGTCCGTTAAAGCGCATTTTGACTGTGTGAATATGCGCTTATGTGCATTAACTACTTGTAAACCGCATTTTGGACATCCGTTAATGCGCTTCGCCGCCTCTCGTGCAGAGGGATTAGGTGTAAATGCGCTTCTGCGATTATGCGCATAATCGGCTAACCAGGTGCAAAAGCGAATCCTTGTAGAGGGGACCATAGTTTGCAATCCTGTACACACTGATCAGGGAGTGAGTCTCATTGAATGTAATGGGGATTACTTCTGAGTAGCAGACATGTATAGGATTGTGCTGTTAGTCATTTTGATTTCAATAGGTATGGTCTATGGGACTTTTAAATCGTTAACTTAACTCCCATTGAGTTCAATGGGTCTATTCTATTATGACTAAGACTGAATCCAAATCAATGTTTCCTAAAATGTTTCTTTGTTTATCAAATAGGTCTCCACTAAATTTCTTTGCGCATTTCTGCTAAGGTCATATAATATTCCTTAAATAGGTTACTTTGAAGGAGAAGTGTTACATTCATTAGACTTGACACTAAGTGATTTGCAGAAGACCAAACACCTCTCCATTTCTATGTGCAGTTCTGGTGACATTCTGCTCTGCAGGCAAACACCTACAATGATACAGGTGTGTTTTTGTGGATCCTTTTATTCATTTGTATTTAGTATTTATATAAAGTTAGAAATTGATTCATTTTTAACACAGCACATGGTCTCATATTTCATCATTTTGTAACATCAGAAATGAAATGCATTTCCTCAAAAATATTGTCTATTTGCCGTGCTTCATCTCAGATGCATATATAATTAGTTTTATTATTGAAATAATATCTGGCTCATTCCAAGACTGGAGGCAACTGAAAGAAGACATAACAGTTGGTAGTTAGTAGGGGTGTGCTCACTGCCTCAGAATTATCTGGTAACCACAAACACCCATGGAGCATTCGATCTTCCAAAGTGAGGATTGGCCACTTCTAAAGTCATTGATTAATTTCAGAGTGGAGGCGTGCCCAATCAGAGTCTCTGAAATTAGCCTACTGTTTTTCAGGCATCAATGCTCTAGCCTCCTCCACACGAGACGTTTAATGAGCCTTAGAGGCTCATTATAAATTTTACCTCCACACCAGCGGAGCGCAAAACGGGCGTACAGGCGCGTTATTTCCCCGATAATGCGCATTTTCGAATGCGCGTTAAATAGCGACTTTTATTTTTCTCCGGCCGTTAAAGCGCATTATCGCGGTGTGAACAAGCGATTATGCACGTTAACGTCTTCTAAAGCGCTTTTTGGACATGAATTAATGCGCTTCGCCGCCTCTCGCCGCCTCCCGTGCAGAGGGATTAGGCGTAAATGCGCCTCCACGATAATGCGCATAATCCCGGAACCGGGCGCAAAAGCGCATCCTTGTGGAGGGGGCCCCAGTGTGTGTGTGTGTGTGTGTGTGCGTCACTCTCCATATTTGGAAGATGCTGACTGGGGTAGCATTGATATGGACATCTGTGCCTAACCAATTAGGAATTGCCACAGTGCTATCCATGACCATTCTCCTCCAATTGCGGTGTTCAAGGGAGTGGGAAACACTAATTGGCTGCTGGTTTTGGCAGTGGAGGAGGGGGGAAGGGGGGAAGGGGGGAAAGGGAGCATGTTTCTGCTCGGACTCATAGAAGTTAATCATCCACAGTGTGAAAGTGCTGCTGGCTGGCATCTTGAGTGAGTAAGATTCTACACCAGAGTTGCAGGCTCGTTATTTCAGTTAGACTATTACTCCTATTGGCTGACTGAGCTTCCACTGCAAGGGAGGGCGCTCCGTCCAATACATCTGGAGGGCACCAGGTTGGAGAAGACTGGAGTAGAAACTTCCACCAGCAGCAGTGGAGCACTCAGCTCTGCATCAGCAAAGTACAGGATAAAAATACAGGGGGGGATTAGTGTGTGTGTGTGTGTCTGTCTGTCTAAGGGGAAAATATTTAAAATTCCTAAAAAATCAAAGCTTGAAAGGATCTGCTCCAAATTTGGCACATCTAAAGACCTACTTAAGAGCTATCACTGTGCCAATTTTCATTTCTTTATCTTTAAAAATGAGGGAGCTGTAAGCATTTGAATAATTTTCATTGACTAGAGCAGTTATCTGAAAACGGGCGGTTCTCCGACCGGTAATCCAATGGGGCAGAGTAAGGGGAGCTGCTCTGAAATCAGGGCAGAGAATTGCCTCAATGGAGCTCTGGCTCAAATTTTGAGGCAGAGAAAGCCACTTTGCACCCACACATTAGCAAAGGAGAATGAATCAAGGAGGCCTCGATCTCCCACCTTGGGGGAAAAAGAGCCTTCCTTTTCAACACATTCTCCCCTACTCACTATAGGCCAATCTCCCTTTGATTCTTTAACCCTAAACCCTTGGAGTGCGCTCTTACTTCCATTGACTTCAATTTCCTTGCACTCATCTCTTCACTCACTATGACAGTGATGGCGAACCTATGACACGCGTGTCAGCACTGACACGCGTAGCCATTTCTGATGACACGCGGCCGCTGAGGCGGCCGCATGATAGAGTGACCAGATGGCCCGGGTGGCAGCAAGCTAGGAGCGGCGCCGGTAGACCTGGGCCGGCGGCAGTGGCGGCGGAGGAGCCCGGGAAGCCCTACTCTAAGTCATCCTGGTCACTGCCAGCATATGTATCGCAGTGGCCTTTGTAGCAGAAATCCTTGTTTATCTATTTCCTATATCAGCATCCTTTCTGCAACTAGTGCACTGGAGTTGCCAGCTCAAGAGGGAACCTCCCCACCCTGCCAGCCTCTGCATCAGATCATCAAAAGGATTTAAGTTTCAGAGTCCTTATGAATGTGGGGAAGTATTTGCAAACTTTCCCCCTTATGTTTATTTTAGGGGTTTTGCACAAGTTGCAGGACTGCAAGACCATCTAGATGCTATTGAGCCCACCATAACCATATCCTCTTGTAAATATCCTTGTCAATTTCAACCTCTATTTCAGCACTTCTCTTGCTAGTGAACACCTTAAAAAAAGGCTGTTTCACATTCTACTGAAGTAATAACACCCATCCCTAAAGTTCCTTCTCTCCTGCAGCCACCAGCCGCTTTTGACTTTGCACCGGCACCCCACCCCCACCCCACCCCATGCTTGTAGCTTCCCTCCACTGGTCTTCATTACTAGCTGCCAGATGCAAATCCACTATAGTGCAGCAGCTACTCCACTTCAGTGCAGAAGTTACTGTGCTAAAGTGAAGTAGTTAGCATGCTGTAGCAGATTTTGGAAATCTCCCTGAAAATTAACATAAATAAATTCAAATTTAAGCAAATCTCCCTTAAGGTGAAAAAAAAAAGAGTTAGATTTGCACAAATCATATCGAAAGCTGGGACAGGGGTGTTTTGCTATCTAGGGAGGTGACAAAGTGGAGAAGTAAATTGTGGTCTTTTTGACACCAGGTGAAACACTTTTTACTTCCCCAGGCCTTTTGGATGTTTGTTTCAATTTGCTTAGGTTGCTGTTTGCTTTATTGCTTTATTGATTTTTTACTTGCCATTATTTTCTATTTTTTGTACTATGATAATGAAAAGGAAGCAAAGAAGGCTGCTAGTGTCACCGAATCTAAGATCATGCAGTCTTGTGCAATTTTAATGGTACAGTCCTTTCCCCAGCTGTAACAACCCAAACACATTTAAGCAAGGTGAAAAAATGACTAGAACTAGACACCTTTTCTGCGCATGCACTGTATATCTGTTTTCTGAAACTCTACTTGAAATAATTTATGTTTTCTTATTTCCATTAGTCTTCAGTGTAGATGGGGAGTGCATTAATGGAGAGATGAGAGCAGCTCTTCAGTTATTCGTAAATGGAATTGATTCAGAGAGACAGTCAGCAGGAGAAGAGCTTTCATACATCTATCTGCTATTAAAAGTCTAGCTCTGGTCACTGAAAGAATGAGAATTTAGCAGGTGAATCGTCAAGCACTAGCTTTTATCAAATGTGCCAGAATTGAAGCTAAGGTTCTGTGAGTCTGTTTTTTCTTTTTGTTAAGAAAATAATAAAGGCTATCACCCTAAATACACCTCCTAGGGAGTAAGACCCATTTGACACAATGGGGCTTGCTTCTGAGTAGACATGCCAAGGATTGGCCATTAAAACAGAACATGTCTCTAAAGTTTGTTGTGTATCTTTCCTCACCATCTGAGATTAAACAGCAAATGTTCCAGGTTAGTCCATGCTTTGGCACCTTTCTTTTGAAAAGAAATGAACTATTTCAATCCAAGAGTCCTATGTATGAGGGACAAACCAGATGAGATCACGGATGTCTGTAGTTGGATCTCCTGATGTTTCTATTAAAAAACAAAAAAAGCAGACCTTCCCTTCACTGCCAACTAGATCAGGGTCATGGCACTGAAAGAGTTAAAACAATACTTTAACCCACCCATTTCCCTGACTGAAATTGTCCCATCCCAAAGCTGGTTTTTCTCTAGGGCAGGACTGGCCCTACCATTTACCAGAGTGAAGCTGTTGCCTCAGGTGGCAGATGCTGGGAGGTGGCAGCAAAGTGTTGGAGGAGAGAGTTGTGGGCCATGTGGCCTGCTCTGCACCTTATGTCACAGCCTTCAGGGGCAGTGAAGGATACTGTCCCATTATCAGTGTTGAAGACACATCCATCTGCTAGTCCAGTTGGCTTTTGTACATGGAATGGGAGGGGGAGCCATTTTGTCCTTTGCCTCAGGCAGCAAAAGATCTTGGGCTTCCACTGAGCTAGGGAATACATTCAATACATGATCCACCATATGTTTTTCTGAGTGAAGCAAATAGCAGTCTGGGAGGTGCAATTCAAAATGGGAAAATGACAGAGGAGGAGGATTAACTCCTCCACTCCTGGTGCAACAGCACCAGTCTAATTCAGGGCCCATTGTGGCAGTGGTTTGTTCAATGTTTTTGTTTCAAGAGTAGGCAAATAAATATATATGGGGAGATGCAGAGTGTAAAGAGGGAAAACGAAACAAAATATTGAGGAAGGGAAAAGGTTGCTAGAGAAACAGTTGCTCACTGCAGATGTCACATTGTATGTATTAATTATTGTAGTGCTGATCCTAATATAGCCGAAATGACATCATCCACACACATAAGAGGTATCAGCATGCTTTGGGAGACCCGAAAGTTTTCAGAAATACAACCCCCCACACACAAACCTTTGGGGGGAAGAACTAAAGCAGCAGGGAGGGCAAAAAGTGCAATGAATCCTGAGTGTGTTGGCTGATTGTTGACAGGGGAGAAAAATGGGGTGGGGGAAATGAGAGGAATGGAAAGAAATGGCTGGAAATCTGAACAGGATCACTCTGTACTGCAACACCTGTTACAACTTATTTGCATTTGAAAACTAGGATGTGAGCCATTTGTTGAACCTGAAACACAGGAATTTGTATAGAACATGCATACCAGCTTGCACATTCAATGGCAACCCCGGGTTTCCTTCTGCAATACAATCTAAACATTATAACCATGACCCTGCAAGAACTGTATTCTGCATGGGGAAATTAACTAGCTTAGAAAAGAGGCTAGTAAGGGGAGACAATGAGGTGCACAAAATTATGCATGCTGTGGAGAAAGTGAGCCCAGATGAACAGAAGTACCTGAGGCTCCAACCAAATGCCAATTAAAGATTGGAGCCAAATTACCTAGATACGCTCATGCACACACACAGCTACAACAACACACACTCAGAAAGTATGGAAAGAGGCAGCAAAGGATACAAGTAGTAGGATGGACCTACTACCTGTCAAAATGCGACCACGTGACCGGAAGTGACGTGTGTAAACAAACACCATGTGACCGGAAGTGACGTCACCACCTATCAAAACAAACACCATGTGGCTGGAACTGGAAGTGACATATATAAACAAACCCCAGGTGGATGGTAACGGTCCAACAGTAATATTGGCCCAGGCATGTCTCCCCATAGCCCCTCAGCGGTTGGCTAAGGAATAGCTCGTGACCTGCCCGGTCACTTCCGATCACGTGGTCACATTTTGACAGGTAGTAGGTCCATCCTACTACTGATACATTTGTAGCAGCACCTCCAAGAACTATATAATTGTCTCTAGGCTGAAACTCTTTCCTGAAGACTGGAAATTGGGGAGCATTGAAACTCTGGAGTCAAAAAAATGCCAGCAAGAAGGTCCCTATTAAAAAGAGAGTTGTGTTCCCTGGCAGAAAACACAGACCTATCTAGCCAAGCTGTTGCTCATTCAGGGCAGGATCTACACTACTGCTTTAAAAGGTTGATAACAGTTTTGACAACTGTTGGGACCCAAGGCACACTCCATATACAGTTTTCAAAACATTTTCAAAGTGTTTTATCTTGCTTGGTGTAGATCTGGCCCAGGAAAACTAAGCTAAGCAATGGCAGAACCTCAGCATCCAATACCCTCAGTGGAAGCCCTTTCTTCCTGGAGTGGTAGCTAGCTGGCCTGAAATTTGGGTAGTGGGATCCACAAAAGAGCCAAGCACCCAAGCATGTTTGTGGTGACAGCAGGTGATTAGCTATGGCTTGGTCCCGATCACAAAGATGGAACACTTGGCTGCTGAAACCCTAACTTCTTAAAATTTTTTTGATGTCACAGCTCCTACAACACCTCAACTCAAGATTTGCAAAACTGGTTGTGCTTGATCCCAATAAAGGACTTGGCACTCCATCACACCAGCGATTTATCACACTCTCACTATGACTGGTATGTGTTTTTGCAGCAAAGTACATGATGCCGTTCCAGTCCTGCGCTCATATCGCCTCTTCCCCTCCATTTTCCATCTTATTTTGGAGCAGGGAAAGTCTGGTTTTTTCCCTCCATGGGCAATAAAGCTGCTCCTCCCATGTATTGCTGTCCTTGCGCAATATTGAACCATCCTATTGTTTGTTGGGTGTGTGTGTCAAAGGGTGGTCTCGCTGACAAAAGAGGAGGGCGGGGCAGTTCTCTGCTCAACTGCTCAACTGTGAAGGGGGAGGGAGAGAGGATGCCCGAACATCCTGCACAGAAGACGAGTGAGGCCACCACCACCCATCCCCAAGACTCGGTCCTATTCAACTCTATGGTTCTTACGCCTGAGCAGGCATGTCTAGGTTTCCTGATGAGAACAATGTTGGTTTCCCCTTGTCATGCCAACATTGACCACAAACGTCTCCAAAAACTAATTGTAATACTTTCTCTTCACTTATCTTGTTTAATATGATCTTAGGGGAAAGCATAGTGTGTTGTTTTACCATAATTGCTCAGTTTCATGCTGCTTTACTATTGTATTTGTGCAGAAATAAGAATATATATAAAAATATAAAAAAATTAACTGCAAGGGGAATGTAGGAGGCAGGGCAGATTTCACTGTCATAGTAGTGATACAGGTGAAAAGATACATGAGCTGAAATAGCGCAACAATGCACATACATGAAAGTGCCCAGCGCTCGACTCACTAAGGAAAAGGACACGAAACCGTGGATGCAAACTGGGGGGAAGAAGTAGGTGTGATGGGGCCCCTGATGGTTTTCTCTACAGAAAGCCATTCCTGGTACAAAAGGAACACTGTTTTGTGGAAATGACTGTCTCAATGATGTCTATTGAGAAAACCTATTTATAATACCTTGCCATATTCTGGACATAAATCACTCTATGTGTGAGCCATGCATGCCTTGCTTACTTTACCCCCTTTTCCTGCTTAGGGGCATATTCACATTTTGCAGGTTTCATTAGAATCTGAAAATGGTTAACCTAGCCTTGCCTACATAACAGAGCTGTTTGGGCTTATCCTTTGTGTTTTCCCCTCCTCATAGAGGTCAGTGGATGAAAAGCACCAAGCTTACTGTTCTCTGGCCAGGATGGTGTCTATTTGGTTCACTCTAAAAGTGAGCTAATTACTAACAAATATATTTAAAAAGAACTGATGCAAATTCTAAGCCATTATACTGTTCCTTTTCTGATGCTGTTTGATCTGGGTCCAAGTTAACTTGAAAATAACTTTTTCACTACCAATTTGTATAATGTGATGATGTTGTTATACAATGTTATGTTTCTTAGGTGGACTTCTCTCAAAACGACTGTGGATAACCAATGAATATTTGTTCTGGCATGTAGTTTTTATATAAAACCTGGCTATGAACAAACATATCTTATGTCTGCTGTGAGCAAGATAGTATATTGTTGTCTCTGTAAGAACTTTTCTCCATTTAGTATTTGCTTTGGACATTTCTGTCAGGTCACTCAAACAACGCTGCAAGACAGGTGATATCTTAAAAGTTACCTTTATACTGATGAAAAGCTTCATCTCCAGAATAATCACCCACAGAACAATAAATGAATAGAATGGGGTGGGCGGCAACTGTTCATCCCTAATCACTAAGGATTGTGTCTAGCACTATGATGAATTTTTCAGCCTATTTATTTTCAACCATTCGTTGGGCAGGGGGAATGGATGAAAAGAATCTGCACCCAAAAATTGTGGAAAGGGTAAGGATTTTGGAGAAATTTCTCTGGGTGCAGGGCTTCAGTGGTTACCTTAATGTAGGAGGCGGTTGAGGGGGTTTTATGTGCTCATTCTTACACACGCATGCATGCACGCATCCTGCCCTGTTCTGTTTCTCCAGCTGCTTTAGCTTCTGGAGGATTTAGCAGGACTCCCTCCCTTGGGGCTTTCCAGTGATGCTGCCTGCTTAATGCCTGAAAACTGAGAGAAGCTTATTATTATTATTATTATTATTATCATCATTTATTACATTTATATACCGCCCCATAGCCGAGGCTCTCTGGGCGGTTTGCAAAAATTAAAAACTTTGGACATTAAAAATCAATATGCAAAATTTAAAAGCATAAAAACAAACAACATATAAAAACAGTATACATTTAAAACAGCTGCGAACTCTCAGTCAGGCCTAAATATGATTTTGGTTTTGCTTTGTTGGCATTAAATGCCTAACAACAAGAGTAACAACAACAACAACAACTCCTCTCTCAATTTTCAGGCACTGAGCAGTCAACAGCACTGGAAAGACCCAAGGCAGGGAGTCCTGGCATAGTCCTCTAGGGTGCTTTCGAAGTAGCTCAGATGCTGTGAGGACGAACCAAGGGGGAAATGGTAAAAGAAAGAGCACATACGAATCCCTCAGCCACCTCTTTACAGCAAGGTAAACCCTGAAGCCCTGCACCCAGGGAAATTTCTCTGAAACTCTCAACATCCAATGAAAGAGTCAGAAAACCCTGTAAAAGGGCAGGTGGTGTTTTGGCACAGCACAGGTTATATCCAATTAGCCTCGCCCACTTATGGAATGGCTTCAATCAGTAGAACAGGGAGGGGGACCGATTCCCATTCCCCACTGCATAGTGCCTCTGTGTGTTATTGAAATCTGCTCCTGAGGGTTGGGGGCCTTTGGAGAAGTCTTGGAGGGAGGACAGGTGGGGAAAGTTCCATTGTGTGCGTAGAAGTTCCTTGCACGATGTTGGATATCACCCAATAGTATTAAGCTCCTTATCAATTGCTAAAGTCCAAGCATCTTTCAGAAGCTGGACTTTTGTGTGAGAAATACAAGTCCCCTTGGGCACACAGAACTCGTTACAGAATTATTTGAATTTCAGATACTAATTCCAAATTATATCCGCCATGTATTATCTTTCACAGGCAGTATGACACAGTAGAGCTGGGGTTCAGAAATAAGAGGCCCAAGTCAAAATTATTGCTAATGCATGGAATTCTGTATATATCCTTGGGTAAATCAATAATTCTCAGCTTAATGTATCTCACAAACATAAGAGTTGTAAAGTTACTTTATATTCAGAAAACTAATAACATATATGTGGTAAATTGGTAATACAAAGGGATAAAGATGTAATTACTAGGAAAATAATTAAATTTAATAAACAAGATTTCTTTTTTGTCAACAAAGCAGTCACAGTGATAATAATATGTATTACTATTCCTCTCACAAGGAACTCTGAAAGAACTTTTAATGAAAAGGGAACACAATAACTGAATTAAGCAATGGCAATGCAAATAATATGGAACTATCTGGCTGTTTGATTGGATTTTGATTGAATTTTAATGATATATTTTATATCTCTGTAATTCTATTTCCTCCTTTCACAGGCCTTTGGAATGGGCTGGCCTATAGATTCATATTTATTTGTTTTTTAAATGTTCAGAATAGTTCGTTTTAAAAATAGAAAAATACAAGTTGGGCATGCAACAAAATATTGCAGTGTGAGTACTCCTGTGCAATACTCCAGCCAGCCAGCCCCTCTTCCAGGATATTCCATTCCCAACAGACTTAGCATTTTGTGACCACATAGCATGCTTAGTCCTTATTGAAGTGTTTGTTTTGGAGGGAGATGTTGGTCCTGTAGGTCTTTTTCTTAAGAATTTCCCCGCTCTTGTTTCTCAGTGGGCTTATTTTGACTACAATCCTGTTGGCATTCAGCATCTGAGTTCCTTTTTAGAGATAACTCCTTATTTATTTATTTACAATATTTATATATTGCTCTCTATCCAAAGATTTGCATACCAAGGATAATGTTATTAAATAATTAATCTAGCATACAGAAAAATCTAGGATGTTGTATAATGAATGAGAATTGCACCATATTATCTAAAGTAATAACAGTCATCAAAGGCCAGCCCAAACAAGAAATTATTATTATTATTTACATTTCTATACCGCCCCATAGCTGAAGCCCTCTGGGCACTTTACAAAAGATTAAAACATTAAACATGTTTAAGTTTAGAGTTATTCCAGAAAATGTACAGACTTGGGCTTGGGATAAAAGTGACTTCTGTCCATGCAAGGTCCCAAAAGGAATGGCTGTCTAAAGCTGGATACAGGTGATGATTCACACTACTATTCCATTTACATCCTCTTTCCATGGGGTTGGAGACATGACCTCCCAAGGAACTGTGGTAGCAGGATCAGAGATAAATACTGTTTGGTATAGACTGCACCAGGAGTGTTGAACCTTAGCCCTCGCAGGCTAAATCCAGCCCACCTGGAGTCCCAATCCATCCCTCCAGAATTCCCCTAATGGCCACATTATCTTTCCTTGACCACCAATCATTTGGTGATTTCATAGCTTTTGCATATTTCCACACACTCCAAAAGGCTAAATTGTCACTCCTAAGGCTAAGTTGCTGGCAGTAAGAGCTTTAAGCTACAAGCTAATATTTTGGCCATGCTCCCTTTTGCCTTTCACCCCACACACCACTGGAATGTGGCTCCTGAATTGAATTCAACAGTCAGGCTGAAAGAGATTCAAAAACCCTTGGATACGGTATATCCTATGGGCTTATGTGTACTTTGTTCCCCATTTTTTGCAGCATTGACCCTTTTGCGGCCTGATTCTATCCATATTGGGGTGGGCTCTGGAGGAAGGGTCGAGGAGGGGCTCAGGAGGAACAAGGGTTGCCACCAGTGTTCCCCTGGCTCACTGAGCAGCTGCTACCTGAGGCAGCTGTTTCACTGTGCCAAATAGTAGAGCCTGCCCTGAGATGACCATGAGGACATAACCACGATGTGATTGGGCACAAGGACATTCTTGATGGATTTCATGGGTCATGAACATTCAGGAAAAGATAGATTCTGGTGTCCAGAATCAGCCTCATGCTGAATATCAAATATTGGCCGAAATAAAAGTATGATCTTTATTCAAGCTTCATTGAGGCAGTGGAAAAGTTGCAGTAACATAAACCAATTAATGAAAATCTACCAAACTTTGATCTTTGCTTTGACTGCTATAAAAACAGGGATGGTGTTTGTTTTGTTAATGCAAAAGCTGTCCCAATTAGTTCAAATTGGTCTGTCTAACAAACCATTATCCCCACAGAAGGCTCCTCCTCCCCCCATCTGTCCGTAGAGAAACCAAATGGCATCTGCCATTGTGCATTAACTCTTCCCTCACTTCCAGAAACAAAGAGCACAAGCAGAAGAAAAGTCCCCAATCCTCAAGAAAATGGAACAAATAGGAGTTTATATATGAATGCATTAGCCTGCAACATAATGACCTACATACAGAGTTAACACAAGAAGATGCATTAGGCATAGGAAGGGCTATTAGATCCAGCACTCCAGATAAGAGCTTGTAGTGGGCGAGCACTACTAGCAAAGGAAGCACTTTATGGCACAAGTGGGCATTTCAGGCTTTTATTCCGTCTTCTTCCTTACATAGCAAAACCTAGAGAAAAAACTCAAAACAAGCTAAGCTTGGGGTGGTTGCAAAGGAGGCAGCCTTGAGGACAGCATAGGTGGAACTGCCCTGTGCATTCATATGTTTCAACTTGGTGCCATGGATTGGGATGGGTGAGAATTTTATTCAGTTCATTTGTTGTTAAGAACCTCTTCATCAACACAAAGACCTTGAGATTTTAAAAATATGAACGTAGGAAAAAGCAAAACAGACAGATTGCAAAACCAGGGTTTGGAGTGCTTTAGTCTTAAAAGTCTGGGTTTGAATTCCTGTGTATACTGTGGTGCTGAATTAGGGTTGCCACCTCTCTCTCTTTTTTCCGACAGGCCTCTCATTGTTAACAGCCAAATGGCAGGCAGGTACAAGTCCCAGCCCACTGACTAAACATCTCAGCCTGTGACAAAATGTCAGCAAACAAGTGAGTTAAGCACCCATGTGAGTTTAGCAACAAGGTGAGGAGGCCAGTCAACTCTTCCCTCTCTTTTATAGTAAGTAACTGTAAATAAATAACTATAAATAAATTCCCTACCTTCTCCTAATAATAATAATAATAATAATAATAATAATAATAATAATAATAGCTATGAAGCTCAAAAATCAGCAGGGGTGTGGGGGCTATCCAGTGTATTGCACTGAATGCCACATGTATGACTGTCTACCAGCTAGCCAGAAGTTGTGGATGTATTCTTGGTGTAATAAGCTCCTGACTCTCAGGCAACAAGTTCATTCCCTTGAAGCCAAGGTTGCTGATCTGGAGAAGTACAGAGAGGCAGATAGGTTGATGATGAGACCTTCAGGGACATAATAGTGGTATCCCAATCCCTGGGTGATAGCTCCTCTACTGTCATTGAAAATGGGGGTCTCAGGGAAGGGGGCATCATTGTGACAAAGAGGGAAATGATGCCTTAGAAGGGACCATTCCTCAGAAGATGAGCAAATATCCCCTTGTGCTTTGGATATGCCACCAAGAGATGGAGGGCTTGTGGTAGTGGGAGAGTCAATCATTAGGCACATAGACAGCTGGGTTTGTGATGTGTGTATAGGCTGCACAGTAAATTGCCTGCTTGGTGCAAAGGTTGTGGATGTCATGTGCCATCAAGATACCTTGTAGATAGTGCTGGGATGGAGTCAGTGGTTGTGATCCACGTTGGTACCAATGACATGGGGAAATGTCATGAGATCTTGGAAGCCAATATGTGGTGTTGTCCAGGACCTAGTTACAAGATGGAAATGTAGAACAAATTGGAAACAGTGACAACAGTGCTATCGGATTATATGTATATTCATTAAACAAAAAACTTACGGTTTACAAAAACAATGTTAAGGCTCTACAGTTTCCAACCAAGAACCAAAAAGCAGGGAAATTGGGAGTTAAGGCTCACAAGCCTTAATGCCACATCCTCCCTAAGGAGGCAGAAAGTGCAAGTGAAATTCTCATTCTCCCAAAGCAGATAAACCATGAGGACAGGATGGAGAATATGATATGCAGAGGTGACTGTGGGGTTGTGGAAAACTGATCACGAACAACTTAGGGCCACCTACTTCTCTTTTTTTTGTTTAGAGCAGCCCTTCCCCAACCTGGTGCCATCCAAAGGTGTTGGACTACAACTCCCATCATTGCAAGTCAGTATGTCCCATGGTCAGGAATGCTGGGACTTGTCATCTCAAAAATCTAGATATGCAATTTGATATGCAGAGGTAACTGTGGGGTTGTGGGAAATGATTATGAACAACTTAGGACCAGCTACTTCTCATTTCTTAGAGATTCTTATGTCGAGAGTTGCAACCCAACACATCTGACAGGCACCAAGTTGGAGAATGTTGTTCAAGAACAAGGGAAGGCAGAATGTAGATCTCCAGATGTTTTGGAATTCAATTTCTAAAAGCCCCTATCAGCATGTGCAGTTATCAAGAATGCTGCGAGTTGATGTCCAACACATCAGGATAGATCTATTTTCTGCCCACATCTGTACTAAAGTATGATGTTTTCCAGCATTAAGATATGTGATCAATCAAGGAACTACAAAAGAGCTGCACCACTTTAAATAAACTGTCTACACCAAATGAAACAACAATGAATGAATTTTGAATACTTAATCCGGATAGCCCTTCAGACATCAACATTAGTTTTCAACACATGGCATAGGATGTCTGTTTCTTGAATATCAGATAAAGGATTTCTCTTACTTGTTCAGCAGTGTGAGATCAAAGACAGAGCTACCACCTAATACTTTCATGCGTAAGTATTATTTTAAAATTAAGTATGAAATTATTTTTGTCTTCCCCATAACACATAACATGGGAGTTACAGTGCAACGCATCTGGAGAGCACCAGGCTGGAGAAGATTGACTCCTATACATGTCTTCTCAGAAGCCAGTGCCACAGAATTCACTAGGGCTTACTCCCAAGAGGTATAGGATTGCAAACTAATCTCATCTGAAAGGTGTTCATGACAGCCAAACTAAACCTCTTCTGCTCCTCTGTCGCTTTGATGAGATGATGTATTGTGGAGGGATTGTGGGGAGTGAACAGTATGTTTTGTTTAAATACATTTTAAGAAAAAAAAACATTGGTTCTTTGAAGGGCAGGATATTGACCAAAAGTTGGAAGTGCCTGGCACATGCTCTGGTTCTAGATCTGTACTGAATAGTGCCCCTTTTGTTATCAAGCATGCTGCTATATGCGAGATGTGTTTGAGAGAAAAGTATTGGGCAGACTCTGTATTTGGTAAGGATATGGAACAGCATTCCCCATCTTGTTGCCCTCCAGGTGTTTAAGATGACAAGTCCCAGCATTCCTGACCATGGGACATACTGACTTGCAATGATGGGAGTTGTAGTCCAACACCTTTGGAGGGCACCAGGTTGGGGAAGAGCTGCTCTAAACAAAAAAAGAGAAGTAGGTGGCCTTAAGTTGTTCATGATCAGTTTTCCACAACCCCACAGTTACCTCTGCATATCATATTCTCCATCCTGTCCTCATGGTTTATCTGCTTTGGGAGAATGAGAATTTCACTTGCACTTTCTGCCTCCTTAGGGAGGATGTGGCGTTAAGGCTTGTGAGCCTTAACTCCCAATTTCCCTGCTTTTTGGAGCTTAGTTGGAAACTGTAGAGCCTTAACATTGTTTTTGTAAACCGTAGGTTTTTTGTTTAATGAATTTCATGGCTTTGTGTAACGGATGACTGGATATTATACAGTTGACAACCAAGCCAGCGTCAGCCAGGATGTTATACCATCTTGACATCCAATATAAAAGCAAAGCTAGTGTTATGTGTTGAACTCACTTTTAACATTAATAAATCAACCAAAATGCTTGCATCTCCCTCATTTTTAAAGATAAAGAGATGAAACCTGGCACCATGGTAGCTCTTAAGTAGGGATATAGCTATGCCAAGTATGAAGCAGATCCATTCATGCCTTGATTTTTAGAAATTTTTAAAACTTCAATTTATTTTTTTAATTAACTAAAATGCTTACAATTCCATCATTTTTAAAGATAAAGGGATGAAACTTGACAGCATGGTAGCTCTTAAGTAGGGATTGAGCCATGCCAAGTTGGAAGCAGATATGTTTATGCCTTGAGTTTTAGGAATTTTTTAAACTTCAAACCCAATACTCCTCTTTGGGGTCTAGGGCCTTGAGCAGTACATTAAAAAAAAAGAAAGAAAGTAAAGATGAAGAAATGAAACTTGGCACCATGGTACCTCTTAAGTAAGGCTTTAGCCATGCCAAGTTGAAAGCAGATTGGTTCATGCCTTGAATTTTAGGAAAAAAATTGAAGTCACACTTCTAAAAAAAAATCCTAAAAATCAAGGCATGAACCGATCTGCTTACAACTTGGCATGGCTCAATTCTAGCATGACCACTAAGGTGTGGTGTAGTGGCTAAGGTGTTGGACTGGGAGCTGGGAGATCTGGGTTCTACTCCCCACTTAGCCATGGAAACCCATTGGGTGACTTTGGGCCAGTTGTAGACTCTCAGCCCAACCCATCTCACAGGGTTGCTGTTGTGAGGATAAAATGGAGAGGAGGAGGATTATGTATGTCGCCTTGGGTTTCTTGGCAGAAAAAAGGTGGGATATAAATGCAATAATAAATAATAATAAAAAACTGTCAGGATTTCCCCAGATTTCTCCTGGTTTTTGTTCTATCCTCGGTGTCAGGGGGGATTTTATGCAATAGTCTATAATGACCTGGAATTACACACTTTCCCTTTTAAGGCCACCATTAGCGTGGCAGGGGGGATGACATGCTTTCTGGAGGTGTGTCATCCTCTCCCACTGCTCCAATCAAGGCCTTAAAAGGGAAAAACGTGTCATTCCCAGACATGGTAGAAAAGGGCCTGATTGGAGCAGTGGGGTGGGGGTGAGAATGACATGCTTTCTCCTCCTCCGCTCCAATTGGGGACTTTAAGGTGGCCCCAGAAAGCCATTTTCCTGCCCCCCCCACTAGGTGTCCTCTTTTTTGGTTTCCCAAATATGGTCACCCTACTCAGTTCTTGCACAGGCTGCATTTCCATCCCTAGATATTTACTCAAAAGTAAGACCCATTGAATTTCCTTGGTTCTTGAAAAGCAACACATTTGCCAGTCTCAGCATTCTATGTGTGCTATGAATGCCTGCTCTGTCTGTCCCTATAGTTTCCTGCAAGGTCCAGCCAGAGGAGGCCAGTAAATTAAACCCAGGGGTGGAGGGTGGGATTCCCTTAAGTTCATCTGACAGCAGGTGCTATAGAACATGGACCTTCCAGGAGTGTTGAGGCTGGATTTCTGGCAGACCCAGCCAGGTAACGTTATGGCCTGTTAACCCCTCCATTTGGTAGCCCACAGAGCACCTGCCTTATAAGGCAAATGGCCACATGAGAACTGTTATTCTGGCCTGCTACTTTGTTTGTCTTTAGTAGTCTGTGGTCCAGATCTCTTCAGAAGGGGGAATAGTGTTATGTGGTTGGGGTCAGTCTAAATTATCTCCAGGGATCCCTTACTCAGTGCCTATGATAGCAAAGAGATTGAGGATTTCCCCCAACTCTGTTACTCTTGAAGTTACTAGGCCTGTTGAAAATAGATTTTATAACATAAGCATGAAAACAGTGAATGCCCCTTTTAACTTGTTAAATAGGGTGACCATATTTTGGAAACCAAAAAGGAGGACAACATGGCCGCCCCAAAGTGGGCATGCCCACCCAAACATGGCCCTGGACACATGTCTGATTTCACAGCACACAATTAAGACAAACTTGTTCTACATAACATCTTAACGTTAAAATCACTGAAATAAAGAACAAGTGAAACATTCAATGTATTTGAAATTAACTTCATTCACTCCTGCTTTTGTAGCTTTTGCTGTACTTTGAAGCTTTTGCTATATTCTGTGTGATACATTCTCTAGGCTGACCATATGAAAAGGAGGACAGGGCTCATGTAACTTTAACTGTTGTAGAGAAAAGGGAATTTCAGCCAGTGTCATTTGTATGCAATTAGTTCCTGGTGAAATTCCCTCTTCATCACAACAGTTAAAGTTGCAGGCACTATACTAGAGTGACCATATACAAAAGAAGGCAGGGCCCCTGCAACTTTAACTGTTGTGATGAAGAGGGAATTTCACCAGGAACTAATTGCACAAAAATGACACTGGCTGAAATTCCCTTTTCTCTACAACTGTTAAAGTTACATGAGCCCTGTCCTCCTTTTCATACGGTCAGCCTATATTCTCTCCTTCACTCAGATATCTTTTCTGACTGCAAATCCTTCACTGGATGACCATGTTCTCACCTTTCCTAACATTTAACACTCTTTCCCCATCATCTTTCTCATACCCATGCTCACACATTCAGCATACTGCTACCACTGAACAGGTGCAGAAAAATATAGTACAACAAACTAGCAACCTAGCATTCAGAAAGAGTATAAAATACAATCACCCTGCAAGCATTAGCTATGGAACAAAATTACCACCTCTTAACTTGTTTCCACTTCTGTTTATCAATGAGAAATTATCACAATGCTAGACAAGGATCCTTTCCTTCTTTTATTGAATATTTGGATTCAAGACATATTTGGAAATTCTGTTCTCAGTGTGTAGAGAACAGAAATTCCAATCAGAGAGTGCTCTGCCCAAAGAAAACTGCCCAAAGTCCCATTGATTTCAGTAAAGCTTATTCCCAGATAAATGAATATAGGATTGCAGCCTTAAATGAAGGTGCTTACAGGGCCATTAGTATTTTATTGCTGTTCATGATAAATCTTCACTGTGATAGAATTTAAGCAAGTTGAACAGTGCAACGTTAAACATGTCTACTCAGAAGTAAGTCCCACTGACTGCAGTAGGGCCTGCAATCCTAAAGTGTTAACATAAACGTAATTACAAACACAAAACAGGATCATTGACAGAATTAGGAGGGGGAAGTTTCTGCAGTTGTGGAGCAAGTTGTCTGTCACACACAAGATGAACATAGTTTGCATAATTTGTGAATCTTCAAGATGCCACAAGACACTTTGTGGCTTTCAAACACAAAAGAACAAGAGGTGCCTCTGCATCTTCACATCTGTTCATCTTTCTCTAGCAAGTGCAAGCCCCTGCTGTCAAGGCGGACTATGCACCCACCAAAGCCTGGCCTCGTGGATCATGCAACCAGCAGGTGCACTTAAGAAAGATGTTTTCAGAGCCTAGGAAATCCAGACATACTCAAACAAGCCCAAACAAGCCACCCTATGCACTCACATATTACCTTGCCCCTTAGTCCAGAAATTGCTGCTCACATCCCTTTTTGGAAGCAAAACCACTTCTGTCCCCCTATCCCAGATAAGGGACCTGGGCCAGCTTGGAAAAAGCAACAGGTGAGGAAGACCTCTGGCACTCCATTAAACATGACAACAGCCAGTATACCTGCTCACCCCTTGCCAGAAGCCTCACAGTCTACAATGGCAAAATGCAGTGTTTGGCTGCTGGGCGCCTCTTCCTGGCCAGTCAGACACCAGCTTACAATAGTGTTGTTAAGCAATTTTGGATGGTGGATGTAATGGTCGTACAGCCCCCTTTATATCTTAACATGAATTATTTCAATTCCATATTGCACAACTGCTACATTTCTGGTGCTAGAGTAGTAATACTAACTTCTGGTTTATCAGTGAGAAACTAGTCTAAAAATGTGTTATTACACCTCAGGTTCATTAGCCACATAAACAAGCCAGAACAGAACAGAACAGAACAGATGCCCATTATCACAATGCTAGACAAGAATCTTTCCCTCCTTTTATCCAAATACCTTCTGAATTTACACTGCCTCAGTGTGCAGAGAACAGAAATCCCATTCAGGGATCCAAAGAAAACTGTCAAAAGAAACCTCAGAAATAAGTCCCATTGATTTCAATAAAGCTTACTCCCAGCCTCTTCACATCTGTTGGAAAACATTGGCAATGTAAAATCCAAGCAATCTTTAGTATTATTCTTAATGGAAAGGCAGGTGTAAATAAAATAAATCCTTTAATAACTAGGTCTCATTTCTGTCTAGGAGGGAAGGGAACAGGGCCGGGTAAGGGCTTATGAGTGCCGCCGCCACATACCATCTTCTGATGCTGGTCTGTCGCCGCTGCCGGTCGTTCTCCTCCGCCACCGCCGCTTTTCCACTGAATGCCGATGCTGCTCCTGCTGGTTCTTCTTCTGTTACTGTTGGTGCCGCTTCCTTCTTTTCTCTCCTCCTCTGCCTCCTCCTCTTCCTCCGTCCGCCTCCTCCTCCTCCTCCTCCTCCTCCATCTGTCACCTCCTCCTCCTCCTCCTCCGTCTGTCTTCTTCTCCTCCTCCTCCTCCTCCATCTGTCTCCTCCTCCTCCTCCTCCTCCATCTGTCACCTCCTCCTCCTCCTCCTCCTCCGTCTTCTTCTTCTCCTCCTCCTCCTCCATCTGTCTCCTCCTCCTCCTCCTCCTCCTCCGTCACCTCCTCCTCCTCCTCCTCCTCCTCCTCCTCCGTCTGTCTTCTTCTCCTCCTCCTCCTCCTCCTCCATCTCTTCTCCTCCTCCTCCTCCGTCTGTCTTCTTCTCCTCCTCCTCCTCCATCTGTCTTCTTCTTCTTCTTCTCCTCCTCCTCCTCCTCCTCCTCCTCCGTCTGTCTTCTTCTCCTCCTCCTCCGACTGTCACCTCCTCCTCCTCTTCCTCCATCTGTCTTCTTCTCCTCCTCCTCCTCCTCCTCCTCCTCCTCCTCCGTCTTCTCCTCCTCCTCCTCCTCCTCCTCCTCTGTCTGTCTTCTCCTCCTCCTCCTGCATCTGTCTTCTCCTCCTCCTCCGTCTGTCTTCGCCTCCTCCGTCTCCTCCTCCTCCTCCTCCTCCTCCTCCTCCTCCGTCTGTCTTCTCCTCCTCCTCCTCCATCTTTCTTCTGCTCCTTCTCCTCCTCCTCCGTCTGTCTTCTCCTCCTCTTCCTCCTCCTCCTCCTCCTCCTCCTCCGTCTGTCTTCTTCTCCTCCTCCTCCTCCGTCTGTCTTCTTTTTCTTCTTCTTCTTCTCCTCCTCCTCCATCTGTCTTCTCCTCCTCCTCCGTCTGTCTTCTCCTCCTCCTCCTCCTCCGTCTGTCTTCTCCTCCTCCTCCTCCTCCATCTGTCTTCTCCTCCTCCTCCTCCTCCATCTGTCTTCTTCTCCTCCTCCTTCTCCATCTGTCTTCTTCTCCTCCTCCTCCTCCTCCTCCTCCATCATCTGTTTTCTCCTCCTCCTCCTCCTCCTCCTCCTCCGCAACCGTGCTAGCCAAGAACAAGGCCGGGATGGTGGAGGGGAGGAGGCAGGAACGACGCGCCCCCAGAAGTGCGGGAGCGCATCGTTCCGGCCTCTTCCCTGGCCGATCTGGCCCAGATCGGCTGGGGAAGAGGCCAGAACACTGCACCCGGAAGTGCAGGCGTGCGTCGTTCCGGCCTCTTCCCTGGCTGATCTGGGCCTTGTTCTTGGCCAGTGCAACCACGCTAGCCAAGAACAAGGCCCGGAAGACACAGGAAAACCCAATTTTTCCAGACTTTGGGGGATATTTTAAAATCCCCCCCGGACTCAAATTTGGCCCCCTTTTTCCGGACTTGTCTGGGGGGATCTGGACGTCTGGTCACTCTATAAACCAATGAAAACATGCCACACAAGAAGTCTTAAGATATGAATGGTTTATAAAGAAAAGTAAATGCAAAAGAACATCAGATACTGAAGTGAAATCTGAAACATTACTATTATTAGTAGTTGTAGTATCCTGCCTTTTGCCCAATGCTGGGCCTCAGGGCAGCCTTACAAAACTAAAACATATACAGCTAAAACCTATAAATAGAAATATACAAAAGTTAAAAATATAATTAAATACTTTTCCATATTAAAGCATTTAAAACATTTAAAATACAGAACAATTTAAAAGTCAAAGGTATAGACAGAGGTCCAGATTATTTGCCAAAGGCCTGCTGGAACAAAAAAGGGGTTGTCTGCCTCCAAAAACACATCCAGGAGGGAGCCAGTGTAGATTGCAAGGATTAAAAAGAAAATACATGTGTACACTATGCAAAATATATGACAGTTTAACTGTTTCTAAACCTTATTAGAAAAACAGGGTGACTAGGCCGAAACCAACTTTATAGGCCCAGAAGCACTTTGAAAGGTTTCAACATTGTACTTAAAACTTCACACCAGCCCAAACTAATTAAATGAAGTGTTTGAAGCTTTCAACTTTATAGCAGCATGGACCAAACTCTTAGAAAAGAGGGAAGGAGCACACTGTGTGTGTTTGAGGTTGGGGGATTGAAAGGAATGTAAAGCCACCTATTCCCAGGAGAGCTCTGAAGACCAGGTTATCATGGATCCAGAGGAACCACATCCTGCTTCACCAGTGAGCAAAAGAGCAAACTGGCCTTATGAAGATAGCCCAAATTACTCTCAGAGCCAAAGGAAAGCATGTTCCAGAAGAGAAAAGAGAAACTCTTCTTCTTCACTCAAAAGGTCTGTGCTAGATGCAGCGGCCATTTCACCCACCCACCCCCAACATCCTAAGGGAGGGGAGAGAGCAACGCTACTGAGCATGCCTCACACTATGAGGGAAGATGGCCTCCTCATTGACTTGAATGAGAGGTAAAAATAGTCCTTAAAAGTCAACCGAAGGGATTTTTTAAAAAACGAAAAGCTTTCCACCATCTACAGTGAAGGAGGAAGAAGACCCCACCACTGGATTAATTAATAAGGCTCTAGAAATTATGCAAATCATGAGCACAAGACTCACATGGAGACAGGATTGTGTTCTTTTTCTACCTTAAACTGCTCTCCTTCCCTTAATCTTTCACCAAACTTCTTGAAATTTTCAGTTAATGTAAAACAAACATTTCTTTCTGGCACCTGTAAATTTCACAAAGATTGGTGAAACATTTTCGATTTTATGGCTGTTAGAATGACCCCCCCCCCATTATCACTTTAACATGGTGGAATGTGTTTTTTACTGACAGCCCTTAACAGTGGAGGCACGGCTATGCCTCCATTAATCTGTGTGTGCGTGTGTATAGGAAACTGCCAAGGAAGTCCAACACAGTCACATTTTACTTCAAATGAGGAAACATCTCTAAAATAAGGGAACTGGTAAAAAAAAAAGTTGAAAGGGGGAGTGAAGAAGGTTAAATCCCTTCAAAATGCTTGGAGGTTACTCAAAACCAGGCTAATAGAAGCTCAGCTAGAATGTGTACCACAGTTAAGGAAAGGTATCATCATATTCAGGAGGTCACTGGCGTGGTTAGTGAGCAGTGTCAAATAAGCTATTAAAGAAGCAAAGGCTTCCTTCAGAAAATAGAAGTCTCGCCCAAGTGAGGAAAATAAAAGGGAGCACAAGCTTGCACAAAGGCGATGCTAGCAGACAATAAGAGGTGCAAAACAGCATTCTGAGGAGTATATTGCTAGCAATATCAAGGGCAACAATAAAGACTTCTTTAAATATAGCAGATGCAGAAAACCAGCTAAGGAGGCAATTGGTCTGTTGGATGACAATGGAGTTAAAGGAGTACTGAAGGAGGATAAGGAGATTGCAGAGAAGCTGAATGAACTCTTCTTATCAGTCTCAGGAAAGGAGTATGAGGAACTGAGGAAAATAGTGGTGACAAAAGATGATGTTCTCAACCTTATTGATAAACTGAAAGCATAAATCACTGGGCCCAGATGGTATCCATCCTAGAGTTCTCAAAGAACTCAAGCATGAAATTGCTGATCTTCTAACCAAAATATGTCACTGTACCAGAGGACTGGAAGATAGCCAAAGTAATACCATTTTTTAAAAAAGGGATCCATGGGGGATATGGGAAATTACAGTCTAGTTAGCTTAACATCTGTTGTGGGTAAATTGGTTGAAAGCATTATTAAAGATAAAATTAGTAAGCGTATAGAAGGACAAGTCCTGCTGAAAAAGAATGAACATGGCTTCAGCAAAGATAAGTCCTGTCTCACAAACCTTTTCAAATTTCTGACAATGTCAATAAACATGTGTATCTGGGTGATCCAGTGGACATTGTTTGCCAAAAGGCTTTTGACAAAGTCCCTCACCAAAGACTCCTGAAGAAATTTAGCAATCATGGAATAACAGGAGAGATCTTCTTATGGATCAGTAACCAGTTAAAGAACAGGAAGCAAAGAGTAGGAATAAATGATAAATTTCCTTAATGGAACAGTAGAATCCCACAGGGATCTGTATTAAGGACCAATACTTTTCAACTTATTAATAAATGAGGAGTGCACAATGAAATGGCCAAGTTTGCTGATGACACCAACTTATTTAGGGTGGTTAGAACAAAATGGTATTGCAAGGAGCTCCAAAAGGATCTTTCCAAACTGGGAGAATGGGCATCCAAATGGAAAGCAAATCTAAAGTGATGCACTTTGGTGGCGGGGGGAATGGAGAATTCCAGCTCGATGAAAATGTTGATCCAGTGTTCAGTGGCTGTGAAAAGGACAAAATAATGTATTATTATACATTAAGGTTAATAATAATAATAATAATAATAATAATAATAATAATAATAATAATGTATTTATTTCTTACCCGCCTCTCCCTCTGGATCGAGGCGGGGAACAACATTAAAAACAAATGATATAAAATACATAAAACTGATTAAAAACATATAAAAACTAATACATTGTTAAAATACCAATAAAACTCTTAAAATTTGATTGGGTAGGCCTGCCGAAAGAGATCAGTCTTTATAGCTTTCTTAAATTCTGAAAGACTGTTAAGTTGACGAGTCTCCTCCGGGAAGACAGTCAGCTAGTTATTCTGGTCCAGGCCTCTCCTGGAAGGCCATTCCACAGTCTGGGAATGGCAGAAGAGAAGGTCCTCCGGTGACAGTTGTCAGCCTAGTTTTGGCTGACTGTAGTAAATTCTCTCCAGAGGACCTGAGTGTGCGGGGTGGATTGTATGGGAGAAGGCGATCCCACAGGTAACTTGGATCCAAACCATGTAGGGCTTTAAAGGTAATGACCAACACTTTGTACTTCACCCGGAAACTAATTGGCCGCCAGTGGAGTAATTTTAAAGCTGGTGTAATATGGTCACCCCTAGGTGTACTCGTGACCAACCTGACTGCCATATTTTGAACTAGTTGAAGTTTCTGGACTAGGCACAGGGGTAGCCCTATGTTCAGCACATTGCAGAAGTTGAGCCTCGAAGTTACCAGTGTGTGCACTACCATCTTTAGGACTTCAAACTCTAGGAAGGGGTGCAGCTGGCATATCAGCCAAAGCTGATAGTAGGCACTCCTGGCCATTGCATCTATCTGGGCTGTCATTTGGAGCGACAGATCCAGGAGCACCCCCAAGCTGCGAACACAGTCTTTCAGGGGGAGTGTAACTCCATCCAGAACTGGTTGACACACCTCTAAACCCAGGTTGTGGTCTTTGACAGTAAGTACCTCCATCTTTTCTAGATTCAGCTTCAATTTGTTTTTCCTCATCCAGCCCATTACCACCTCCAAGCATTCATTCAGAGGAGACACACTATCCTTAGCTGACGCTGTTGTCAAATGCATAGAGAAATATATTTGGGTGTCTTCAGCATAGTGATAGCACCCCGCCCCATGCCTCCTGATTATCTTTCCCAGTAGTTTCATGTAGATGTTAAACAGCATTGGGGATAGGATGGTGCCTTGTGGTACGCCATACAACAGCTCCTTCTTTGAGGAGCAGCTATCCCCAAGCATCACCATCTGGAACCTGCCCGAAAGGTAGGACTGGAACCACTGAAGCACAGTGCCTCCGATTCCCAATCCCTTCAAGTGTTCCAGAAGGATACCATGGTTGATGGTATCGAAAGCCACTGAGAGATCCAAAGGTACCAGCAGGGACACACTCCCCTTGTCAGCACTCAAGCGTAGATAATCCATTAAGGCGACCATAGCGGTCTCAACTCTGTATCGTGCCCTGAAACCGGTTTGAAATGGGTCTAGAAGTTCTGTATTATCCCAAACTGCTTGGAGTTGGAAGGCAACTGCCCTCTCGATCACCTTGCCCAGAAACGGAAGATTTGATACTGGTCTGTAGCTATTATGGTCCATAGGGTCCAGGGAGGGTTTATTTTTAGAAGCAGCCATACCACCGCTTCTTTTAAACATGATGGAAATCTCCCCTCTCTGAGAGATGCATTAATAATAAGTTGTAGTTGTAGTCTAATTGCATCTCCTCCCTGGGCGACCAGCCAAGAAGGACAGGAATCGAGAGGTCAAGTTGTCTTCACTCGTCCAAGCAGCTTGTCCAACTGAAACTGGTCCAATTAGAAAAGGAATTGAAAACAAAACTACCAAGCTCATACCCCCTTATACAAATCTGCGGTGTGACCACACTTCGAATACTGTGTACAGTTCTGGTCACCATACCTAAAAAAAGATATTGAGCAACTGAAATGATAAAGAGGCTGGAGCAACTCCCCTATGAGGAAAGGTTACAGCAGTTGGGATTATTTAGCTTAGAAAAAAGGTAGATAGAGGTGTACAAAATCACCATTTTCCTCTCATAATACTAGAACCCTGAGTCATCCCATGAAGCTGACTGTTGGGAGATTCAGAACAGATAAAAGGAAGTACTTGTTCACACAGCACATAATTAAACTATGGAATTCACTATCACAAGATGTAGTGATGACCACCAGTTTGGATGGCTTTAAAGGGAGTCAGACAAATATTTGGAGGAGAAAGCTATCAATAGGCCTGTTCAGACAACACACTAAGCCATGGTTAGGTCACTAACCCCTTTGCCGTAAATGGTTCATGAGCATGTTTAAACCATGGTTATGTAGCCACCATGGTTAGAAATGGTTCACTTAACATACTAGGCCATAATGTTTAGCTTAAAATGCTTAACCACCAAAGCTTAGCATGTCATCTGCTGTTTAAATTTGTATTTTAAATCCCTGTTAATTTCTGCATGACTGCTCGGTTTTTATCCTGGTTGTGTTTTATCTAGGGATGTGCACTGACCCCCCGGATCGGATCGGATAGCGGATCGGAATCGGACCTGGGGGGTCGGATCGGATCGGATCGGATCGGAGGCTGGTCGGATCGGATCGGACCAGATGTCCGATCCGGATCGGACGCCATTTTGAATGCTTTTTCCCATAGCCAAGTATTGTTTTACAAAAACGCCTATAACTTTTTCATTTTTAAAGATAGAAGGATGAAACTTGGGCACATTGTAGACTGGTTAGGGGTAGTTATCTGTGAGAAATTTCAGAAAGATTGGTGCATGCATTTTGTGGCAATTAATTTTTTAATAAATACCCAGGAATGCCTATAACTTTGTCATTTTTAAAGTTACACACATGAAACTTTGCCACATTGTAGGGGGTACCTTGGGACCTATGTGTGTGAAATTTCAGAAACGTAGGTGCTTGTCTTGTGTGGCAATTAATTTTTAGAAAAATGGGTAGTAGTGGGGTAAATACAGTTACGCCTCCCATTTTTTTATTTTTGAAGATACAAACAGGAAACTTGGGCACATTACAGGTACCACTTGCCTTGATATGTGTGTGAAATTTCAGAAACATTGGAGCTTTCCTTGTGTGGCAATTAATTTTTGAAACAATGAGGAAAGAAACACCTATAACTTTGTCATTTTTAAAGTTACACACATGAAACTTTGCCACATTGTAGGTGGTACCTTGGGACCCATGTGTGTGAAATTTCGGAAACGTAGGTGCTTGCCTTGTGTGGCAATTAATTTTTTAATAAATACCCAGGAATGCCTATAACTTTGTCATTTTTAAAGTTACACACATGAAACTTTGCCACATTGTAGGCGGTACCTTGGGACCTATGTGTGTGAAATTTCGGAAACGTAGGTGCTTGCCTTGTGTGGCAATTAATTTTAGAAAAATGGGTAGTGGTGGGGTAAATACAGTTACGCCTCCCACTTTTTTATTTTTGAAGATACAAACAGGAAACATGGGCACATTACAGGTACCACTTGGCTTGATATGTGTGTAAAATTTCAGACAGCTGGGTCCAGGCATGTGGTGGCAAGGTATTTTTGAAACAATGAGGAAAGAAACGCCTATAACTTTTTTATTTTAAAAGTTAGAAGTCTGAACATTGCTCACTTTGTAGATGGGTTAGGGGTAGATATGTGTCAGAAATTTCAGAATTATAGGTCCAGGCATTTGATGGCTATGGAATTTTTAAATTACATGTTTCAAAAAAATTTCTACAGAGGCCAGGTCTTCCCCTCCCGCTTCCCGCGAAGAAAAGGAAACACTCTCTCGTCTCGATCCCTTTGATCCTTGCTAGTAGTATCCATTACAGGGCTCGTGTTTCCTTTCCTACTTTCACTTTTCAAGCAGAACGGCTGAGCCTAGCTGAGTTTTGCAGCCATGCGTGCAAGGAAGGATCACTCTGGTCTCGATCCCTTTGATCCTTGGTAGTATCCATTACAGGGCTCGTGTCTGCTTTCACTTTGTACTCAAGCAGACACGAGCCCTGTAATGGATACTACCAAGGATCAAAGGGATCGAGACCAGAGTGATCCTTCCTTGCACGCATGGCTGCAAAACTCAGCTAGGCTCAGCCGTTCTGCTTGAAAAGTGAAAGTAGGAAAGGAAACACGAGCCCTGTAATGGATACTACTAGCAAGGATCAAAGGGATCGAGACGAGAGAGTGTTTCCTTTTCTTCGCGGGAAGCGGGAGGGGAAGACCTGGCCTCTGTAGAAATTTTTTTGAAACATGTAATTTAAAAATTCCATAGCCATCAAATGCCTGGACCTATAATTCTGAAATTTCTGACACATATCTACCCCTAACCCATCTACAAAGTGAGCAATGTTCAGACTTCTAACTTTTAAAATAAAAAAGTTATAGGCGTTTCTTTCCTCATTGTTTCAAAAATACCTTGCCACCACATGCCTGGACCCAGCTGTCTGAAATTTTACACACATATCAAGCCAAGTGGTACCTGTAATGTGCCCATGTTTCCTGTTTGTATCTTCAAAAATAAAAAAGTGGGAGGCGTAACTGTATTTACCCCACCACTACCCATTTTTCTAAAATTAATTGCCACACAAGGCAAGCACCTACGTTTCCGAAATTTCACACACATAGGTCCCAAGGTACCGCCTACAATGTGGCAAAGTTTCATGTGTGTAACTTTAAAAATGACAAAGTTATAGGCATTCCTGGGTATTTATTAAAAAATTAATTGCCACACAAGGCAAGCACCTACGTTTCCGAAATTTCACACACATGGGTCCCAAGGTACCACCTACAATGTGGCAAAGTTTCATGTGTGTAACTTTAAAAATGACAAAGTTATAGGTGTTTCTTTCCTCATTGTTTCAAAAATTAATTGCCACACAAGGAAAGCTCCAATGTTTCTGAAATTTCACACACATATCAAGGCAAGTGGTACCTGTAATGTGCCCAAGTTTCCTGTTTGTATCTTCAAAAATAAAAAAATGGGAGGCGTAACTGTATTTACCCCACTACTACCCATTTTTCTAAAAATTAATTGCCACACAAGACAAGCACCTACGTTTCTGAAATTTCACACACATAGGTCCCAAGGTACCCCCTACAATGTGGCAAAGTTTCATGTGTGTAACTTTAAAAATGACAAAGTTATAGGCATTCCTGGGTATTTATTAAAAAATTAATTGCCACAAAATGCATGCACCAATCTTTCTGAAATTTCTCACAGATAACTACCCCTAACCAGTCTACAATGTGCCCAAGTTTCATCCTTCTATCTTTAAAAATGAAAAAGTTATAGGCGTTTTTGTAAAACAATACTTGGCTATGGGAAAAAGCATTCAAAATGGCGTCCGATCCGGATCGGACCTCATCGGATCGGATCGGATCGGATCGGAGGTTGTCCGGATCGGATCGGATCGGATCGGATTTTCCCGATTTTGGGTCGGATCGGATTCGGATCGTGGATCGGATCCGATCCGATGCACACCCCTAGTTTTATCTTGTATTTTAAATTATATTTTTATAGTGCCATTGTTTTATATTTTGAATGGTTTTTATGGTTTTAATTTTTGTAAACCGCCCAGAGAGCTTCGGCTATTGGGTGGTATAAAAATGCAGTAAATAAATAAATAAATCTGAACAGGGTCAATGGCTACTACCATATTTCCTCGAATCTAAGACGCCATCGATTCTAAGACGCACCTTAATTTCAGCACCCCTTCCCCCTTCCCCACTCACCTCCGTCGCCCGTCCTCGCCACTGCTCTGCACCGCCGCCAACGCTTGCCTTGGCCTGGCATTGCCAGGAGCGAGCATTGCCAGGGGCACAGAGCAGCAGTGGAGACGGCAGGGAGGATGGGTGATGGAGGGGAGGGGGGAGGGTTAGGGCCCTGCAAGTCCCCCCTCCCCTCTCCCCCTCCCCTCTTACCTTGATCGCTGCTGCCTCAGCCTGGTTCTCAGTAACGACGCCTTGCCAGGCCGAGGCGAGCACTGGCGGCAGTGTGGAGCAGCAGCGGCAGCAGCGAGGATAGGCGACAGCGATGGAGGGGAGAGGGGAGTGGGGAGGGGGAGGGCCCCGAAAGTCCCCCCTCGCAAGTCCCCCTCCCCCCTTGCAAGTCCCCCTCCCCCCTTGCAAGTCCCCCTCCCCCTCGCAAGTCCCCTTCCCCCCTTGCAAGCCCCCCTCCCCCCTCGCAAGTCCTCCTCCCCCCTCACAAGTCCCCCTTCCCCCTTACCTTGATCACTGCTGCCTGGGCCTGGGAAGGCTTCAGTACTGGGAAAGAGGCCGAGATCTCAGGAAATCTCGTGAGATCTGGGCCTCCTTCCAGTACTGAAGCCTGCCCAGGCAGCAGCGATCAGGGTGAGTGGGGAGGGGGGACTTGTGAGTGGGGAGGGGGGACTTGCGGGGGACTATCCTCCCCCTCCCCTCCCTCCCTACTCACCTCTATCGCCATCACCGGTCGTTGCCGGCCCCCAGGGTCCCCGCAAGGGTGAGTTGCTCGGGTGGGGCTGCCGCTGTGGATGGGGCCTGCGGCTGGATCTCCTTCTCCTCCTCCTGCTGCTGCTCATGGGCTCCCTGGAGGTGTTCGAGGAGCCATAGCAGCAGCAGCAGCAGCAGCAGCAGGAGGAGGAGGAGGAGATGCAGCTGCAGGCCCTGTCCACTTGTTTCCCGCCACTGCGTAGAACAAGGGGGGGGGAGAGAGAGAGAGAGGCAGGCAGAGTGACGCTTGGGTCTCTCTGCGCGGGAGCGGCGGCGGCGTTGGGGGGCTCCGATGCTTCACAGGCACACGCGTCTTACACGGAGCCCCCCCCCGCTGCCACTCCCGTGCAGAGAGACCCAAGCGTCATCCTGCCTGCCTTTCTCTCTCCCCCCCTTGTTCCACACAGCGGCGGGAAACAAGCGGCGGGAAACAAGCGGCAGATGGGGCCTGCGGCTGGATCTCCTCCTCCTCCTCCTCCTCCTCCTCCTGCTGCTGCTGCTGTGGCTCCTCAGGTGCCTCCAGGGAGCCCACGAGCAGGGCAAGAAGGGTGAGGGGGCTGCGGGGGTCATTCGGTGGTGGTGGCGTTCAGCAGCAGCGGAGAACAAGGTAGGTCCGGGCTGGGCTTTTTAGGGGGTGGGGGGGCTTGGTGATGGGGTTTGTTTCGGGGGTGGCGGGGGGTGTTTTAGGGCTGGAGGAGAGCGTGACCGTTTCCTTAGAGGTTTGCCCTCAGGGTCCGGTCAGCCTAGATCGCCCCAGTTTTCCTGGTTAAGACCGAGAAACCCCTGGCGATCTGGTCACTCTAGGAGTCGTGGGGGGGGGGGGGCATGCAGAGCCTTCTTGCCTTCTGCAAAAACGGGAGAAATCCTGCGATTGCAAGACACCATCGATTCTAATATGCACCCCATTTTTAACAGATATAAACATGGGGGAAAAAGTGTGTCTTGGAATCGATGAAATACGGTAGTCCTGATGGCTACAGGCTACCTCCAGTATCAGAGGCAGTATATATGGGTGGGATGGTGCTGTTGCACTCATGTTCTGCTTGCGGGTTCCCTTTTAACAGCTGGTTGGTCACTGTGTGAACAGAATACTGGACTAGATGGACCGTTCATCTGATCCAGAATGGCTCTTCTTATGTTTGTATGTACAACATGATCCTCTCCATGGTGGAAAAAGCTGTATCTATGGCATTCAGGGTGCACAGACGGATGTGAATTCCCTTTGGTTTGTTGTTTGATAAGATTTTACCAAAAATGTCTTACAGTTCTTCATAAACAGGATGGAAAGAAGTTGTGATTTCAAAAACTCCAATATGGCAGAAGCAGAAAGTGAATCTGACTAATTCATCCATTCCTAGCCATACAAGCCTAAGAAGGCTAGGGCAAGAAGAAGAAGGAGCAGCAGAAAAAGGAGAGCCATTTTGTGCAGGTGGAAAGCAGCAGATTCATCCATTCTCAAATGAGAATCAGATACCCTCAATGTGTGAGCTGTTTCTGAGGCAAATTAGAGACCTTGGGTTTAAGATCCCTTTAAACTATTTATTTATTAAAATGCATTTATCATTTACCTTATTAAAATCCTTCAGTGGTTCATAATAAAATACAACATAACAAGATAAAAACAAGTTCAAAATTATAGACATTAAAAACATTGAAAAATTGAAAAATTACAAGCACCATCAGCAGAGTCCATTACAGGTCAGGGAAAGCCTTTGTGAACTTGTGTTTTCAAGAGTCATTTAAAACTAGCAACTGTTTCTGCATCTCAAACTACATGTGGGAGAATTTTCCACAGAGTCGGTGCCACCACTGAGAAAGACCGCCTACATGCTGCTACCCTGCAACATTCCATTGGCTGCAGAATGACCAATAAGGTCTCCTTAGGAAATTTTAGGGAATGAGTGCATATATTATATGGGAATAATAATAATAATAATAATAATAATAATAACAATTTATTTCTTACCCGCCTCTCCGTCTGGATCGAAGCGGGGAACAACAACATGATAAAATACATAAAACTGATTAAAACATAACACATATTATTAAAACTGCATAAAAAATCCTAAAACATCCTAAAAACACCCTTAAAACATTCTAAAATTCCACTGGATATGCCTGCCAGAAGAGAACAGTCTTTATAGCTTTCTTAAATTCTAAAAGACTGTTAAGTTGACGAGTCTCCTCCGGGAAGACAGTCAGCTAGTTATTCTGGTCCTGAGTCATTAAGGGCTTTGTATGTCAATAACATGACCTTGCACATGGCTCAGTAGCTAATAGGCAGGCAGTGCTGTTCTTTTAACACAGGTATTCTATGTGCATTTCTAGGTACACCACTAAGCATCGTAGCTGCTGAATTCTACACTAGCTGGCGCTTCCAAACCAAGTGGAAGGCAGCCCCATGTAGAATGCACTACAAAAGTCTAATCACACAGTTACCAGTGCATGGATCCCAGCGGCTAGGCTAGGCCTATCCATGAACGGGCCTAGTTGGTACCCCAGATGAAGCTGGTAATGAGCGCTCTAAGCCACTGAAATAATCTGGGTCTGTAGTGACAAAGCTGGATCCAGCAGCACCCCAACTTATAGAGAATACCTCCTTTCCTTCAGGGCCATATAGCAGCCCCATAAGAAGCTTAGAGAGGTATGGTAGCAGACAGTCCCTTGCCATAAATACACCCAGAATCCCCAGCAGGAGATGTGTACATATATGTATGGCTATTCAACAACATATTGCAAGGTCGTATGCACAGGATTTATTGTTTAAAAATCAGAAACACTCGATGAATTCTGATGGAAAGATTTGTATGTTGGTATAGTCACTGCAACCTAAAACTAATTCAACTGACATGAATGCATTCTTACCCACAAATAAATCTACCATAAAGGTCAGCTATAGGCACTTACCATCACCATGGTGCCTGTGTGGTGACGCATCAAGTTATGAAACAAGATCAGCTTTCAAAGTGGTTTACAGGATGTTATCAGTATAATAATATTCTATTCTAAGGTTCTCTGTAATAAAAGCCTAAAAGATGCTGAAGTTTAATTTCGTAGAAGTATGGAGGAAGGAGGGAAGGAGTGTGAAGTACCACTGGTCAGACTTCTGGGGGACATAGATAAGATTTTATGGTTCTCAGTAACAGCTGAATCTGCTCACATGGCTATTAATTTATGTTGCAACTTGTATTGATATCAAGAACTGCTCCCTGTTCGGTGAAATAAAAGCTATTCAGAGGGGGAAATGTATTTCCAGTGTTCATTTATAGCAGTCTTTGGGAACATTTCTTTGTACAGGAAGAAAAAGCTATCCTTACTCTGTTAGGAAAAAAAGAATAACATTGCAGAAGGGGAAAAAAGATTTATTTATTGTTAATAATATATACTACAACAGGGATAGGTAACCTTTTGGGGCCATGGGCACATTGGCAATTTAAGAAGCTGTCCTGGGCACCACGACAAAATGGCTGCTATGTGAAAGGACAAGTAATCTGCCCAAAAGACTGAGTACAAGGCAGAGGTGGGGTCTTAGCCCCAACATACTAAACAATTCCTTTGAATCCACAGTTTTAACAACCAACAGAAACTTATTTCACAGCAGTTCCAGCTCTTGTTAAGAAAATGTGTAAATTTTTTAAAAAAGCGGGAGATGACAAAAAACCTTGGCAGATGACAAGAACGGTGTCCAGTTACGCATTGGTGACCATTGGCACCATGTTGAGTACTCCTGCATTACATAAGACATGCATAGGGCAGACTTTAGGATTATAGGAGTCTACTTCATTTTTTACTAGAACATCAAGGTCTACCAATCAAAGCCAGGTGCAAAATAGTGGATTAGGGAACAGAGTGAAGTCTCAGGGGTAAGAACACACCCCAAGATCCATACACTGGAATGACTTGCATATACACATACAAACCTGCATTTGAGTTACTACAGATTGGAGATTCTTATAGCAAAATTTGTGTGTGTGTGTGTGTGTGTGTGTGTGTAGTGGGTGGGGACGTTGTTGTAGTTGCTGTTGTTAAACAGTTTGGAGTCCTAGGCTAGATCTACTCTACTATTTTATAGCAGTATTGAAGTGCACTGATAACTGTCGGGGCACAATCCACATTTCATATACCGCTTTCATAGGTCCCCTCTACAAGAATTCGGTTTGACGCCTGGTTGTCAGATTACGTGCATCTTCTCGCAACCGCTTTTATGGCAAATCACTATATGCGGGAGGAGGTTAAGCGCATAACAAGTTGCCTTACTGGTTGTATGAAATGAGCTTTAGAGGTGTTTAATGCGGAGAATCGCTTGCTTACATGGTCATGTGGCGTTTTAACGGCCGCGGTAAATTAAAACTCGCTATTTAACGCGCATTCGATAATACGCATAATCGCATAGAAATAGTGCCTCGACCCCCGATTTGCGCTGCGCCCTTGTAGAGGTCAAAGTTTTAATGCGCCTTGAAAGAGCTTTAAATTGCTCTTGAAGAGGCACCCATAGTATTATATCCTGCTTTTATTCCACCTTGACACAAGGTGTAGATCTGGCCAGAAACTCTTGCTGATTGACTGCAAATTGTACAGCAATCTATCAGTAGATCCCAAGCTAGGTACAATGTGTTTTAGGGTCAAAACAGACATTACTTTAAATGTGTATCAAAGAGCTGCGTCTTTTTCCCCCTTTTCATTTTTACTCTAGAGTAGGTGCAGCATTGCAGGCCTTATCTAATTCAGGGGCCATTGTGCTTTCACCTGAGCTCTGGTCATGGTTTTACATCACTTCTGGTTTTGGCCGGGGGGAGTGGCCTAACGGACATGGAGTAGAGTCAGAACTCTCTCGCTCTCATTAAGAAGTGACTAAATAATTACAAAATCCCTACTTTGGAGATGATGGACTGTTGATTAAAGATTTGATTTTGGGTCCAGAAGCTTTGCTGTATCTGTGGTGAAAGAAGCAGCTGAATAGCTACTATATCAACAGAAGGAAAAACGAAACTATCTTTGATGTGGACGGGAGCTTTGGCAGGCGACCAGTGATGGTAATTAATGGACTTTAATTTGAAGATAAGACAGGAGGGAGAGGCAGAAGTGATTTTAAGTGGGAAAAGAGACTTTTAACCTCCAGCCGAAAGAGTTAGAAGCTGAAACGTAACTGTTGATATGAGCCAAGAGGATATCTGAGGCGGATAGCGATGATTTAGGTGAGGGGTGCGGATTTATGAGTCAGCTTTATGAAAAGAAAGCAAAAAGGTAATAAATCCAGTGCCCCCGCCTGGAGCAGGCTATCGAAAGATCAGCCGTCTGATAGGAACTGACACCGGCTCACGAGAGTTCCTGGAATTATGCCAGACAAAATGCCGGACAAATTGCTGCAGTCAGAGAAGACTGGGGAATCCCCTAGTCACTCCGGAAGTACTAAATCTGGCACAGCTCCTAAAGCAGCAGGTGCAGTACCAAAACTGGCCAAAGAGAGTCAAGCAGAGACCTCAGATGATTTAATGATCAAATTTCAGAATGTGTTGGAGATGGCTTTGCTGAAACAGGAGGAAAGATTAATGCAAAGAATTAAGGACTCACAGCTGGAATTTATGTTGGACCTTCAAACTGTGGTGGATAATGTGGAGAGATTGGAGAGGAACACTGGGAAGCTGCAGGAAGACAGTAAGAAACAGGGGGAGCATTTGAAGGAGATGGACTTGCGCTTAATTGCCTTGGAAGATCGGGACAGGAGAGTCAACATTCGAATTAGATCCTTTGGAGAAAGAGAGGGAGAGAGTCCTAAGGATTTAAGAGATACAATCTTGACATGGATTAAGGAAGTCGAACCTCAGGAAACTTGGGAGATGGCGGATATTGAGAGGATCCACAGAGTGGGTTATAAGAAGAAGGGGATGCTCCCAAGGGACATAATTGTTAAATTTGCTAATTATTACAAGAAAGAAAAGTTGATGCAAGCAATTAGATGTCAAGCCCAGCTGAAGCTACAAGCAACATCAATCGAGGTTTATCAGGACCTATGCCCTCAAACAGTGCAGTGGCGGAAGAGTGTTAGACAGTGTACAGTGGCTTTGCGGAAAAGATCGATAACATATAGTTGGGGATATCCAGTCTTTCTGAGATTTATGTGGAAAGGGAAGCAACATAGAATAACATCATGTGAGCAAGGGAAGGATCTTTTGGAGAAGCTGGGCTTAGTTGATCCCACGGATGTTGGAGAAACAAAGCAGGATAAAGGCGCTGTAAATGAAGAAATATTATTGTAAAAGGGATAAGAAAAGATTATAAGGGAGGGGAGGGTCGGATCTCTGCTCCGGGAATGTTGGGTTACTTCTCCCCCCCCCCCGAAGAGTTCTAAGAATAATTGGGGCCATTGCCCAGAAAGGTCTGGTGAGGAGGGGGGTGAAGATGGGGGGTAAATGTGGGTGGGTGGGTGAGGGAGGGGGGTATATGTATCACAGAGGGAGACCAATATAGAGCTGTGGGTGAAAGAGAAAGATGGAAAATAAATTAAGGGTTGCAACTTTAAATGTTAAAGGGCTAGGAACTGTTATAAAAAGGAAGAAAATAGAAATGTTATTAAATAAAGAGAAAGCAGATGTAATTTTTTTGCAGGAAACTCATCAAACAAAGGAGGGCGTAAATGAGCTTCGGATGAGGGAAATGGGCATTTATGAAAAGTCTTTTGGCACTTCTAAAGCGAGAGGTGTAGCGATAATAATTTCACAAAAATATGGTATTTCTATACAAAGGGTAAAGAAGGATGAAGCGGGAAGATTTCTGATAATCTCTTGCATGCTAGGGGAGGAGGAATATGTATTGATTAATGTATATGCTCCAAATGGGAAACAAATGGAATTTTTCGATGAAGTTTTTAATGTGGTGGGAGAAGTGGGTAAAAAGAACATTGTGATGGCAGGTGACTTCAATATGGTATTAGACAAAGAGAAAGACAGGGATAATATATTAAGAGTTCTTAAGAGTGGTGGGAGGACGGGTTAAGCAAATTAATGGAGAGAAAAGAACTAATGGATGTTTGGAGAGTATTAAAAGGGGAAGAAAGGAAATATACTTTCTACTCACTAAGGTTTAAGAGTTATTCCAGGATTGATTATATTTTTGTGTCAAAGAATATGATGTCTAAACTTATAGATTGTGCTATAGGGGTAATTAAAGTCACTGACCACGCATTATTGACGATGGTTATTAAAATGAAGAAGGATTATAAACAAGCTAAGAGATGGAGAATGGATACAAGGCTATTAAATAATAAAAATATAGTGGGGAAAATAAAAAAAGAAATGCAGGAAATATGGGAAATTAATGAAAAGGACTCAAACTCGCAGGGCTTAATATGGGACACTATGAAGGCTGTAGTAAGAGGGATTTGTATCAGGGAAAAGTGTACCCTAAGAAAACAACAAGAAGCACAAAATAAAAAGATTGAAAAGGAGGTAAGGGACTTAGAGGAGAAGCTAAGAGAGACAAAAGATAAACGCCTATTTGCTCAAATCCAAGCTAAGAAAAAGGAATTAGAGAGAGAAGAGTTAGAACAAGTCCAAAGGGATTTGCTATATTTAAGGAGGGATTTTTCTGAATATAGTAATAAAAACTCGAAGATGCTGGCTAGGTCCACTCAGTCAAAAAAGGCTAAGAATATGATAGGGACAATTAGAGATAAGACAGGGAAAAGTTGTAATTTAATGAAGGATAAATTAAATATATTTCAGGAATTTTATAGAGAATTGTATACATCAGACACGGGGTCACAGGTTAAGGTACTGGAATATGTAGAGAGGAATTGGAAAATAAGATTACAGGGGCAAGATAGGGATTATATGGAAGGATTAATTACTGAGAAAGAAATAGAAGGAATTATTGCTAAATTAAAAGGAGGAAAATCTCCGGGATTGGATGGTTTGGGGCCGGAATATTATAAGATTTTTAGAGGAATTTTAATACCAAGATTGAAAAAAATATTTAATAGTATAATAGAAGGAGGAAAGACCCCTCCATCGTGGGATCATTCCTTGATAATATTAATCCCGAAACCAGGAAAGGATCTGACGGATCCAGCATCTTATAGACCAATATCCTTAATAAATCAAGACTCAAAATTTTTTACAGCAATAATGGCAAAAAGGATGGGTATGTTTATACATAAATACATTAGAAAAGATCAATGTGGATTTATCTCAGGAAGGCAAATGCCTAATTTAATTGGAAGAGTCTTAAATATAATCAATATTATTAAAAAAAGGAATTTAAAAGCAGGCTTGTTAGCATTGGATATATTCAAAGCCTTTGATTGCGTGGAATGGCCAGCACTTAAAACAATTTTGAAAACATTTGGGCTTGGGGTAAAATTTATGGGAGTGATGGACCAATTGTATAAAAATAATAAAGCAGAAATAATGATTAATGATGGGTTAACACAACAGATTACACTAGCTCGAGGAACAAGACAAGGTTGCCCACTTCACCGATCTTATTTGTGATAGTGATAGAAATTTTGGCAAATGTTATAAGGGAGGATTTAAGATTGAAGGGGATAGGAGGAAAGGAGAAGATTAAAATGAATATGTTTGCAGATGACACATTACTGACATTAGAAGATCCCCTGAAGACTGGGGAGTTGATTAAGGAGCATTTGAGAGAATTTGGGGAGATTACTGGTTTACAAGTTAATTGGGGGAAGTCAGAAATGATGTTATTTAATTATAACAAAGAGGAGATGGAGGAAGGTAAAGTTAAGTTAGGTCTTAGGCTTAAAAATGTAGTACGTTATTTAGGAGTTAATATTGCAAAAGATTTAGATAGGTTAGAGGAAATTAATTTTGCAAGTTTGAAAAAACAGGTAGGGGGAAAGTTAGAGGTATATAGAAAATTAAAACATTCTTGGTTTGGTAGAATAGTGGTTATTAAAATTAAGATATTACCTAAGATTATTTTTTTGTTTAGAATGCTGCCTATTAAAATATCGGATGTAGAGTTAAAGAGCTGGCAAAATATGATTAATGCTTATTGCAATGGAGATAAGAGAGCTAGGATTAACATAGGGTTATGGTATAAGACACAAAAGAAAGGTGGTTTGGGACTTCCAAATATAAAGAATTACTATATTGCTAATCAGTTAAGATATGTTATAAATAGTATATTAGGGGAGGATGACTTAGAATGGCTAGAAACGCAAACAGGGGAACTAGATTTTAAATTGCAAAATATTTTTTTATTAAAATTCAAAAGAAAGATCTGAGGGGACTGGACAACCCTTTGCTGAAAAATATTCTAGAGATCTGGGAGAAGGTTAAAGGAAAGTTAATACCAGGAGACTCTCCACTCGCCCCAGTGGTAGTAATGGGAAACTTCCCAAGGAATTTAAAAGTAGAGTTGGAAGGGAGTCTGAAGGATCAGGAAATTATTAAGTTAAGTAACTGGATGGGAAAAATGATAGATAAGGTGCAAATTAGAGAGTTGGTAAAAGGACAAAAGATAGCTTGGTTCAAATGCTTACAATTGGAAAAATGGACACAGGAATGGAAAAAGATAAATAAGAAATGTAGGAATAATACAAGATTTGAAGATTTAATTGAATCAAGAGGAAAGAAGGAAGTAATTAAAACTAGAAAAGGTCTGATTAGCGAAATATATAGAATCCTGACAGAGGAGGACGAACTTCGAGACTCTCTTAAAATGAATTGGGAAGATGATTTAAAGGAACAAATTAATGAACATGACTGGGGGAGGATGTGGGATGCAAGAATGTTAAAGCTTTTGTCGATTAGAATTAAGGAGAATTATTATAAGACAGTATGGAGATGGTATTTAATGCCTGTAAGATTTCATCAGATAGATAAAAAAGTGTCGAAGAATTGTTGGAGGGGATGTCAGGAGGTTGGAACTTATTTCCATATGTGGTGGAGCTGTGAACATGTACAAAAAAAATGGGAAAGGGTGTTTAAAGAAATAAGTGAAATAATTGGAAGTAAACTGGAATTAAGCCCAAAACTGGCTCTACTAGCAATATGGGATAAATGAAATGAGAATATAAATAAGAGAGAATTAATAAACAACCTCCTGGCTCCCATCAGAATAATGATTGCTAAAAACTGGAAAGGGCAAGGGATATATACTATAGAAGAATGGTATAAAGAAATATGGGATATGGCACTTAATGATAAGCTAACGTGTAAAACGAAAATAAAGAGGGGAATGTCCAGTAAGAATGATTTTGGAGATATATGGAGCCTATTTTTGGAATATGTATTAAGAACGGGGAGGGGGCAAATGCCTTCAAAAGAGTCTTTGCACTTTTGGAAAGAAGAATAATGTATAAATGAAGGTCTCCTGGGGGGAGGGGAGCATGGGGGGGTATGTGGTTATGTATTGTATTTTATGTTGTATTATGTTGAAAATAATAATAATAATAAAAAAAACTTCTGGTTTTGGCCACAGAGCATGTTTCATGCAGGACAAATGCTCCTTTTCTACGTTTATACACACAGGGCATCTGAGAACTCTGGAGCTAACAAGTTGTTTGTTGTTAAGTGGCTCAATTGTTTAAAACACTTTAATTGCATTTAGTTGCCAAAGGCTTTCTAGTACCTTGATGATGTTTCTTCTATAAATGATACTAAGGGAGATGACACCCTTGAGTTATTACATAGCTTAAAGAGCTGGTATCCAAGCATATGTTTGAAAAAAATCATATTTACAATCACATTTGATAGCTTTAGAATTTATGTGGATAATTCCCAAACTACAAATGAAGATAAATGAATAATGACAACACAATTCTGGATCTAACGCTCCAGTAGACAACAGTTTTGTCAGCTTCTACTGAAAATGAGCTGAACATGTGGCACAACAAAACCACGACACTACTAAAACTTTGTTAAGAGAAATTGCATCAAGAGCTCCATCATAGTACAGGCAATTTTTAAAAACTCTAAGCCTCACCAGGTTGGGTTGCCGGGGCGGGGGGATTGCTGTGGTCTATAGGAATCCCATCCCCCTCTGCAGGCTCCCTATCCATATGACTACTGGTCTGGAGTGTTTGCACCTTGTGTTGGACCAACGGGACAGATTAGGGATTCTGTTGGTGTACTGCCCACCCCACTGCTCAACAGACTCCCTAGGTGAGCTGACAGAGGTGGCCTCAAGTGCACTGTTGAGGTCCCCCAGACTGTTGGTTCTGGGGGATGTCAACATTCATGCTGAGGGCACTTTATTTGGGGCGACTCAGGATTTCATGGTTTCCATGACAACCATGGGACTGGCCCAACATGCCACTGGCCCAATGCATATAGCACACTCTAGACCTGATTTTTTCAACTGGACATGGGGATTGTGAACTGAAATTGGGGGCTTTACATCAACCCCTTTGTCATGGTCAGATCACCACCTGCCAAGGTTTAGACTTACAGCAGCTTTTCTCCTCTGCAAGGGGTGAGGGACCCATTAAGATGGTCCACCCTTGGAGGCTAATGGATCCAGATAGTTTCCAGAGGGTTCCAGGGAGTTTTCCAGCTGATAGGGCTGGCTCTCCTGTCAAAACCCTGATTGATCTGTGGTATGCAGAAATGACCCGAGCCATTGACACGATTACTCCTGAGCGCCCTCTCCTGTGTAGAGCTTGTACAGCTCTGTGGTATACTCCACAGCTGAGAGTGATGAAACAAAATAGGAGACGGCTTGAGTGCAGATGGAGATGAACTCTTGGTGGATGCAATCAAACACTGGTAAGTGCCTATGGTAAGCTGTATTCAGGGGCAGTGAGGGCAGCAAAAAACAACAACAATACTTTGCTGCCACTATTAAATCATCAATCCGCTGCCCAGTGGAGCTTTTCAGAGATGTCCGGGGGCTTCTACATGCCGGCCCCAAGGACATGGTAGAACCACGTGAGGCCCGCTGTAATATATTTGCTAGGCACTTCCAGGATAAAATATTTGGCATCCGCCAGGACTTAGACTCCAGTGTTACAGCAGGCGAATCAAGTGAGGTATCCAGAGCACAGGCTTGTCCTGTTTTCTTGGATGAGTTTCAGTTGGTACAGCTCGAGGACGTGGACAAGGTGTTTGGACAGGTTTGTGCAACCACTTCTGTATTGGATCCTTGCCCCTCTTGGCTAATAAAAGCTAGCAGGGATGGAACAGTAAGCTGGGCCAGGGAAGTGATTAATGCCTCTCTGTGAGAGGGAGTGGTCCCAGGCCTCCTTAAAGAGGCAGTAGTGAGACCACTCCTGAAGAAATCTTCCCTGGACCTGGAAATTCTTAATAACTATAGGCTGGTGGCAAATATTCTATTCCTGGGCAAGGTCCTTGAGCGAGTGGTTGTGGGCCAGCTCCAGACACTCTTGGATGAGACTGATTATCTGGATCCATTTCATTTGGGTTTCAGGCCTGGTTTTGGCATGGAAACAGCCTTGGTTGCCCTGTATGATAACCTATGTCGGGAGAAGGACAGGGGGAGTGTGACTCTGTTGATTCTCCTTGATCTTTCAGCGGCTTTTGATACCATCAATCATGATATCCTTTTGGGATGACTAGCTGAGTTGGGAGTGGGAGGTACTGCACTGCAGTGGTTCTGCTCCTACTTGGTGGGTCGGCTCCAGAAGGTGGTGCTTGGGGGACACTGCTTGGCCCCATGGATTCTCCAGTATGGGGTTCCACAGGGGTCAGACTTGTCCCCCATGTTATTAACATCTACATGAAACAGTTGGGTGTGGCCATCCGGAGTTTTGGAGCTCTACTTCTCCTTTTCATCTTCATCAGGTGAGGCTGTGGATGTGCTGAACTGGTGCTTGGCTGCGACAATGGACTGGATGAGAGCTAATAAACTGAAACTCAATCCAGACAAGACTGAGACGCTGTTAGTGGGTGGTTCTGCTGACCGGATGGAGGGTGTCCAACCTGTTCTGGATGGGGTTGCACTCCCCCTGAAGGAGCAGGTTTGTAGCTTGGGGGTTCTCCTAGAACCAACTCTGTCACTTGAGGCTCAGGTGGCCTCGGTGGCACGGAGTGCCTTCTACCAAGTTTGATTGGTGGCCCAGCTATGCCCCTATCTGGACAGGGATAACCTGGCTTCAGTTGTCTATGCTCTGATAACCTCCAGGTTAGATTACTGCAATGCGCTCTACGTGGGCCTGCCTTTGAAGATGGTTCAGAAGCTGTAGCTTGTGCAAAATGCAGCGGCCAGATTGGTAACAGGGACCAGAAGGTTCGAACATATATGACCGATTCTGGCCCGCTTGCATTGGCTGCCTGTATGTTTCTGAGCCCGATTCAAGGTGCTGGTTTTAACCTATAAAGCCTTACATGGCTTGGGACCACAATACCTGATGGAATGCCTCTCCCAACATGAACTAACCCGTACACTACACTCAACATCTAAGGTCCTCCTCCGGATGCTTACTCCAATGAAGCTCCGAGGACGGCAACAAGGGAAAGGGTCTTCTGTGTGGTGGCCCCCCAATTATGGAATGATCTCCCCGATGAGGCCTGCCAGACACCAACACTGCTATCCTTTCGGCGCCAGGTCAAAACTTTTATTTTCTCCCAGGCATTTAACAGCTTAAATTGAGGTTTTTAACTGAATTTTTGGCCAGGCTTAAAGTTTAAAATGTTTTAAATATTAGTTGTTTTTATATTTTATGGTTTTAAATGTTGTTTATGGACTTTTTAATGTTCAGTCATTTAATTTTTGTAAACCACCCAGAGAGCTTCAGCTGTGGGGTGGTATATTAATAATAATAATAATAATAATAATAATAATAGACATGTTTTGCATTTTGACTGGGTCATCTTTCTGGAGCAGAATTCCAACTCAGAACTGTAGTGAATGATTATGGATCATTTAGAGACCATGGGCGCAATCTTAGAAAGCCATGTACAGATAGGAGGAAAATTGTGCACATAGCAAGACAAGCAAGTTGGTTTTGAGAAGCAGTTTGCCTGATAAACATGTACGTATGGTCTTACTAAGCTACTGAAGATAGAAGAGCCCTCTCCTTCAGTCCAGTTGGTCATGCTAGATTGTAAAAGGGAGATGAGGATGGCTGCCTCTTCACGAGAGGTTTAATGCTCTTTGAAGTCTCATTAAAAATTTTACCTCCACACCAGCGGAGTGCAAATGGGGCGTAGAGGCGCGTTATCGCTCCGATTATGCGCATTATCGAATGCGCGTTAAATCGCGAGTTTTATTTTGCTCCCTCCATTAAAGCGCATTTTGACTGTGTGAACATGCGCTTATGCGCATTAACTACTTGTAAACCGCATTTTGGACATCCGGTAATGCGCTTCGCCGCCTCTCGTGCAGAGGGATTAGGTGTAAGTGCGCTTCAGCGATTATGCGCATAATCTCCTAACCGGGCGCAAAAGCAAATCCTTGTAGAGGGGACCTTAGAAGATGATGGTGTAATGGGTGTTGGCATATATACTGCAAAACTTCAATAGTAATTCTCAGCACAATTTTGAATGCAATGGGAACATTCTTTAAGTAAAAGGCCATTCAAATAGGAGACTGAGAGTGAATTGGATAACATTTTATTTATTACTTAATATTTATTTATTAACAATATTTTTATACCGCTCCATATCTAAAATAGTTTCCGGAGCAGTGCACATAGGAATAAAACAGTAAAAAAGAAAAATTAAAAACAGCAAATTAAAATTGTTCAATTTAAAACAGAGGACCAATAAAAACAGTGGCTGGTCAGCTAAGAAATGTTTCCTGGAAAAGAGTTGTTTTCAGGAAATGCTGAAGCAGCATAATGTTGGTGCCTGCCTGACCTCCAGGAGCACAGAGTTCCAAAGAGAAGGGGCCACCACACTAAAAGCTCTTTTCCTTGTGGACTCCAATCGGGCCATTGGTTCATGTGGAACTACAAGGAGCATGACCTCTGATGACCTCAGTGATTGGGCAGGTTGGTAAGGGAGAAGACACTCAGGTATCCTGGTCCCAGTTGTTTAGGGCTTTGTACACTAGTACCAAAACTTTCAACCTGGCCCAGTAACCAATAGGCAGCCACTGCAATTCCCTTAGCAAAGGAGTTATATGTTGAAAAGGGGCAGTTCCCAACAACAGCCAAGCTGCTGCATTTTGCACTAGCTCCAACTTTTGGACCAGCCTTTAAGGGCAGCCCTGCATTGAGCGCATTGCAGTAATCTAATTTTGCGGTTACTCATGCCTGTACCACTGTGGCCAAGCTATCCCTGTCCAGAAGACGCTATAGCTGGTGAGCCAGCCAAATACAAAACTGAGAAAATTGTAAAGCTTTTTTTTTGTTTTTTTTGGCATGGGCATTACAGTTTGTACTCAGTTATATAACTTCGATAATGCTGTGATGCTCTCTCTGAGCAACCAGATTGCATGAATATAATTTATGGTCACATTTTACAAGATGTGCACCATGTGAGAAAAGGATCTGGTGTAAATAAAAATGTTTTTGCACACAATGAGTGGGGGTGGGGGAGGAAACAATCCTTTGTGACTAATTAGATAGGTCAATGATGCAGGATACTTGCTGGACATAGGAAGAAAAGAGAAAACGTTTCTGGCTCATTTAAGGTGCTATTGGCATTTTGCAGCCATCCTACTGCCATCCCACCAAAATGTAGCCATGCTAGGCTCTGGGACAAATTACTTCTTCAAATTATCCCCAGAATCATGGCTATTATTGCATGTGTTTTTGGATCCAGTCCTAAATGTACTTTTATATATCGTCTCTTTCTGGTGTTTCAATTTGTATTACCTACACCAAAGTGACAATCCAGGGTATCGCACTCTACAGACTTTGAAGTACCAAGTACCAGAGTCGATGAAACGTGCTACTAAGGGCCAGTTCAAAAGTGGAGAATGTGGGCAGGAAGAGGTATGGAGTACCAGCAAAGTGTTATGGAAAAACATGCAGTCCACTATCAATGTTGCTGTTCCCGCAATATTTAAGGGTCAAAGGGTTACCTAAAATGGGGTGAGAGGGGAGGGGTTTGGTGGAACATTGGTGTTGGGCTGAAGGAGACCTGGGAAATAGCTAGGCAGGAGGTAGGTAGGTGTGGATTCTTCTCCAGGTCAGATTAAAATTCAAGCTGTAGAAGAATTCAAGAGATCTTAATATTTGACTTGTATTTGAGGCAAACATTACAAGCTCCCAAGATTCATAATTCTGGGCCAAGAAATACAATGTAACTCCTGTTTAAAAAATTGGGAATTGGTGGTAGAATATATTGATCTGCCAAAGCCAGTTCACCAGAACTGCTTATTTGAACATCCTTTCCCTGACTGAAAGGCCAGCCATATTTTTATTAGAACAATTGCTGTTATTTAAAATATTAGCTTTGGTATTTTAAAATTGTTATTAGGGTTTTATTGCTCTCTTTCTTTTAAAAAAAACACCTCTATATATACTATAAATCAATAAATAAGTCTGTAATATAAGCTCAGGAATTATAGTTCCTACTCATAGCAAAATGAGACTATTCTTTTCTTGTTCAAGGATGGTCCAGATGCCACAGTAACCAAAACTACCTTCATCTGCTGTTTTGGATGTACCACCTCCACTTTGGCAGGTCTGAAATGTTGCTAGATATTGATGCTGGCAAATTTATTCATCTTTTTCACTAAACAGGTTGGGTTAGTGATGAAAAGCGCAGCCTCCTACCTTAACTGTGCATCACTGATACCCCACCCCACCCCCCTATATAACAGAAACATGCAAGCAAAGGCATGAGTCATAAAGTCACATCATACTGCTGGCCATGCAGTATCCAGTTTTTTTTTAAAGTGTTACTGAAATGAGTAACACTTTTTAGAACCTTTCATTTTCAGAACTTTTCAGATGGGGAATCCAAACAATCCAGATATCTTAGTGAACCTTTGTTTAACAAGAAGTTGGATTTTAAGAAGAGATTCATACGCCTGATTACATTGATAACATGTAAATGTTCCTATATAATAATGAATCATACTGAAGCTGCAAAATGTGTGGCCATTTGGTTGTAGGTGGGCCTCCATTCAGTTGGAATGCTGGACAGCCAGAATGGCTGAGTAGCACCCAGATGGTGGACAGCTTGAGACACCCAGTCAAAAGGCAAATGGATTGGCAGGAGAAAGTGAGATGCATGTGCCAATCATTAACTATTTCATCTCTTTCCAGAAAGTAGGTACAAATGTGTTATGTATCTGTATTTATTTATTAAGAAGGGCAATGCTGAATCAGACCAAAGGCCTATAGAGTCCAGCATTCTGCTCACCCAGTGGCCTATGTGAAACTTGTAAGTAGGAGATGAGTGCAATAGCACCCACCTGCTTGTGTTCCCCAGCAACTGCTATACAGAGGGATACTGCCTCTGATATTAGAGGTAATTTATAGCCATAATTACATTAAACATTTATATCCTGCTTTTCTATTTCAAAAATTGTACCACTCAAAGCAACTTATGACATCAATGTAAAATCAACAAAACACTTTTTTTTAAAAATGACAAAAATACAATAACAGCCACAACAACACCCTGAACACATAGAACCCCATGATAACAGGAGTGAACCATTAAGAGCAAAATAAAATTAACTATGCTGCAGGCCAAAGGCCTGTATAAATAAGTATGTTTTCAACAGATGCTGATAAACTATCCATGACTGACCATTAGGTGACCATAGGAAAAACCAGGACATGTCAGGAATTTTGGAAACAAATCTGGGAAGGGGGGAATTATGAAATTTGAAGGAAAATCTGGATTTTTCCCATCCTCCCCCCACCCAAAGGGCAGCTCTAAGATATAGTCAACGGGAATTAACAAAAAGGGCTTACAGCTAAAGAGATAAAGAGATGAAACTTGGCACCATGATAGCCCTTAGGTAGGGCTTTAGCCATGCCAAATCTGAAGCAGATTTGTTTATCCATTGATTTTTAGGATTTTTAAAAAAAGTTTGAGGTTTTAAAATTATTATTTTTTTAAAAAAATCATTTTTAAAGATGAAACTGGGCACTTTGCTAGTTCTTAAGTAGGGCTTCAGACTTGCCAAGTTTGAAGCAGATCCATTCATTCATTGATTTTTAGAATATTTTTAAATTTTGAGGTTTTAAAAGTATTGTTTTTTTATACAACCATCATTTTTAAAGATAAGGAGATGAAACTTGGCATTATGACATGATAGCTTTTATGTAGGGATTTAGCCATGCCAAGTTTCAAGCATATCTATTTATCTGTTGATTTTTAGCAATTTTGTTAAAGTTTGATGTTTTAAAATAATAATAAAAAAACCACTGAAACCATACCCTTCAAACTCAGGTTGTCAAACCACCTCTTTTGGGTCTTACACCTTGAGCAGTTTCAGCCCTTGGCATCAAGGGGATCTTGAGATTTTAGCTAAGAAGTGCTGGGCGAGCACGGCACCTTTCCTGTTGCAGATTTGGTGGGCAGTCGAGCACCTGGAGCTCAGCAGAGGTGAGGCATCTACAGATCAAAATGTGGGAAAGGAGAAGTCAGTCAAAGCAGTCATGTGCTTGTGCAGGAAGTAGACAGGAGTTAAAAGTGTGGGTGTGAAAAGTGGTGTCAACACACAAGCCTTGAGAAGTTAATGTATATAAGTGAGAAGTGTGAATGGGCGAAGTAATGTTAGAGTAGAGAAACTTGTGACAATCATACACAAGTTTCAAAAACAAAATTAAACTTTAAAAATAAAAAAGCCAGCCAACCAGCCAGCAGCTTGCAGCGTAGTGAGGATACAATCAGAAAATATATTTGAGGGAAGGGAAGAATGTATCACACAGAGTATAGCAACAAAGTACATCAACAGCTACAAAAGTAGAAGTGAGTGAAGTTAATTTCAGATACTTTGGATGTCTCACTTGTTATTTCAGTGATATTAACATTAAGATGTTAGGTAGAACAGATTTGTCTTAATTGTGTGCTGTAAAATCAGACATGTGACCAAGGCTACGTTCAGGTGGGCACACCCCCTTGGTGCTGGACACACATACCCTGGGGGCAGACATGTTGGTGGGGATGCCCCCTTGGGGGGGCCAGCCATGTTGACCTCCTTTTTGGTTTCCAAAATATGGTCACCCTACCATTACAGATCTTCCAGGGTGCATTGCACAGCTGGGTGACACAACTGAGGAAGACTTCTCATGTGTTTCCACCAGTTACACTTTGGATAAAGGTTGGAAACACTATGAAGGCCTTATCTTGGTTATAAAGATATGGTCAATCTATTCATTTTCAGGCCTAACTGTGGAGCAAAATGTAGTATTCAGTGCTGTTCCTGATGAACTGTAGGCTACCAGAAAATAAAAGAAAAATAGGAGAGGGGGAATGACCAGAAGACCATTTTATTTGCTCTCCTTTATGTCATTGTTCTAGTTTTTTTAAATGTATTTTTAAATCATTTGTTATGAGGCACTTTGGATGCTGTATACAGATAAGCAGGATATACATTATTCAATTATTGTTAGTTTTAAACTTTAAATTCACCTCTAACACTTACAAGTTCCAAAATAGAAAATCTCATGGAGACTGGAACAAATTCAAAATGTCACAATGGCTGCAAAGTGATCTATGGTTTGCTTTTACACCTCAGCATGATTAGAATGTTAGGTTCATTAGCCACTCTTCCAGATAATCTTCCATGTAGTCTTTGGCAAATGTTGATGTATCCTTGTGAATGTGTCCTTAGTGTAATTGGATGCAAAGGAGGCCTAAACCTCTGCACTTTTCATAGTTACGTTGAAGGCAGAATATAAGCAAGTGCAGCCTCTCTTACTGGCTGCATTCGGACAACACATTAAGCAACTGAGGGGGGGGAACAATCGTCAGTTGTGTTGCTTATTGTGTTGTGTGGAGGGTAACACGCCTCTCACAAATGACTGATGGTATGCTATTCCTCCCAATAAGCAACTGAGAGAAACAACTGGCTTGCAAGTTGTTTAGCTCGAAGCCAGTTGTTTAAAGTGTTGTGGGGAGGGGTGAGTGTGTTAATGGCGCATGGTGAGTGGGTTAAAACACAAGCCCATAGAGGCAGGTGGCAAGAGCGACCAAAGCGGTGGCTGCCACTCTGCTACAACTGGTGCAACTTTCAGAAGCTGCTGGGAGGAGGGAGGGTGGGGAGAGGGGTGGGGGCTGTGTCAGTCAAATGCTGGGTTGACTATTAGTCCACTCAATGCCAGCCCCAACCACCCACAGTTGTGTAGGAATATGTTGTGTGGGGAGTACTCACAAATTAACCAACTGTGAGTTGGCTACTGTGAGTTGGCTACTCAACCCAACATTGACTAATGTGTTGTCTGAATGCAGCCACTGCATTCAGACAATCCTGCAGTTGGCAGAGGACCTTGAATGTCACCTAGGGCTTGTCTATACATCCAGTTTAGCCCATGGTGACTGTGTGTTGGCTCTGTGTTGTTTTTATGACTCAGCCACCAACTAGCAGCCACTATGAACTTTTCCCCCAAAATGCCGACTTACAGTGACTTTTTCCTTTGCTTCAAGGTCACTACCTTCTTTCCTCGGTCTGTAAGTGGTGCCCTTGCTTTGGGTTGAGGCTGAGGGCATTCCGGGGGTGTATTGAGGCCCAGGATAGGTTGCAGGGAGTGTGGGAAGGCTGGGCAGAGAGCAGGGGTGGGCTCAAGAAGCCAAATGGCTATCAGCACTGAGGCTTTTTTTGCTGGAAAGCCCATGCTCCCTCCTGTGTTTGATATTAACCATTCCTACCCCACAGCTGTGATGTTGCAGGGTTTTGAGGGAATGACTAGCCAAAGCGTTGTCATCAAGGCACCCCCTAATCCAACCCCCAGTTCAATGCAGGATTTGTAATTCCGGATTGCCTTCTGCCCTGCACGCTCAGGTTCTCTGGGAAGAATTTACTACAGTCGGCCAAGACTAGGTTGACAACTTTACCCAAAGGACCTTCTCTTCTGCAGTTCCCAAACTGTGGAACGACCTGCCGGGAGAGATTTGCCAACTTACCAGTCATCAAGAATTTAAGAGAGCTATAAAGACTGATCTCTTCCGGCAGGCATACCCAGTCGAATTTTAAGACTTTGTTGATTTTAATGATGTATTAATTTTATATGCTTTTAATTAGTTTATGTATTTTATATACATAAAATATTTTTATATATTTTGCATTGTTGTTGTTCTCCACCTCAATCTGGAGGGAGAGGCAGGTAAGAAATAATAATAATAATAATAATAATAATAATAATTATTATTATTACCATATTCCTGTCCAGCCTCTGCTTAAACATGATTTGATGAAATGGCCCTGTGTGTGACCACCTGCAAATTGGGCAGCCTCCTTGAACGGTGGGACAGGCAGAGTCAAAATGGTTTAACATGTCTAAAAGACAAAGAAATTGTACTGCACTCAAGCAGTTCCCTTTCAGAGACAGAGAACTCTAAAGGGTCCACCCTAGGATTAATATATGGCTTTAAGGAAGGGGATTTCTTTTCAGGCAGACTTATTGTTATTCATTCAAGAAAGCACCTGTTCTTGACAATATTATGTTGTGTAATTTTAACTTAACACCCTTGTTCACTCACTCAGCACTCAACCTGTCACTAATCTGTGCAATATGTGCTGTGCATATATTAATATTAAGCACAGGGATGTTGAAGGAACTCAAAATAAAAGTTTCAAGCTGATTTTCTGGGCCAGAAATGTATACTTGGAAAACAACAGCAACATGATAATTTGTTGCACATTTGCAGTTTTATTAAAACCATTTTGGAATGAGCCTGCTTTTGGTGTGTGCCTTTTAGAAAACAAATGCAAATTACACCTCATTTCCCACACGAATGGTATACACAAATGGTACACACATGCAGTCACTTAGATGTGCAACAAGGAAATTCCTTTCAAATGAGTATAAAAAAATGACACATGCTAATGCTGGCAAGCTTAAGAAGGGAACAAATGAATCCACTAGTAGGCTTGTTTAACACTACGGTACTCACAGAAATTCCTGCTGAAATAGATTTATCATTTTGCATGCAGGCTCCATGTGTTGCAAATGGGAATGATATCGAGGGAAAGTGAGAGTAGTAGGGAGAGAGGGAAGACAAGCAGTGATGTGCTGCGATAAACCAGGGTGATTCTGGATGTCTATGCAGCCACATGAATCCAAGGATGCAGACAAGCTGGAGTGTGTTCAGAGGAGGGCAGCAAGGATGATCAGGAGTCTGGAAACAAAGCTCTTTGAGGAGAGACTGAAAGAACTGGGCATGTTGAGCCTTAAGAAGAGAAGAGTGAGGGGAGACACAATAGCACTCTTCATGAACTTGAAAGGTTGTCACACAGAGGAGGGCCAGGATCTCTTCCCGATCATCCCAGAGTGCAGGACATGGAATAATGGGCTCAAGTTACAGGAAGCCAGATTCCAAATGGACATCAGGAAAAACTTCCTGACTGTTAAGAGTAGTACAACAATGGAACCAATTACCTAGAGAGGTAATAGGCTCTCCCTTGGGTGATTCAAAATACAGCTGGACAGCCATCTGTTGGAAATGCTTTAATGTAGATTCCTGCATTGAGCAGGGGGTTGGACTCGATGGCCTTAAAGGCCACTTCCAACTCAACTATTCTATGATTCTATGTCAGTGACTGAGGTCATGCTACATTCATTCATTCATGGCTACGGGAAGACTATACAAGAATAGTGGCATTCTCCAGGTGAACACAGATGCCTAGTCCTTACTAAATGGTATCTTCAAGCAGTGGGCATCTGGCATATATAAAATTTATTTTAAATCAGGGGTGGGCAACTTCCAGGGTTGAGTGTCACATGCCCCCCCGTCAGATCCCAGTGGGAGCTGCAGCCCTGTCCCCACTTGTCCTATCACTACACCAACGAACTTTAGCAGTGTGCTGGGAAATATAGCCCATTTAAAAAAGAAAATTGGTGCTTTACGACTGAATGTTGGTGGTGTGGTACCCAGCTCCTTTTTTCTGGTGCTGCACCACCCAAATTTTAAAAGGGGCTTTCCCCCCTGCCACTGCCTCCACCGCTACACCACTAAATTTCGACGGTGTAGAGGTCTCCAAAAAAAAAAAAAAAAAGCCAGGGAGATGCTATTCAATTAGGTTTTGCGTGTGGCTTGGCACAAGGGCACTAAAATGGATGAAGACAAACAACTGAAGTTTAATCCAGACAAGACTAAGGTGCTCCTCATTCGGCTGATCTACACAGGTTTACACTCCCTATGAAAACTCAAATTTGCAGTTTATGTGTATCCTGGATTCAGCCCTGAACCTGGATGCCCAAATTTTGGCTGAGGCCAGGACTGCATTCACACAGCTGAGGTCCGTGTACCAACTGTATCCATTCCTGGAGATGTCTGATCAGGCCACAGTCACCCATGATTTAATTACAGTCCCCTGCAGCTCTATGTGGAGCTGCTTTTGAAAAATGTTTGGAAACTTTAGCTAGTCCAGAATGCGGTGGCTCAAGTTAACTGTTGGGCAGGCTGGTTGCAGGGAGCACGTGACTCCCTTGTTACAACAGCTTCATTGGTACTGGTCTGTTTCTGGACACTATTCAAAGTGGTGGTTATTTGTTTATTTATTTGATTTGTATCCTGGTTTCCTACCAAGAAAAAATGGCACTGTATCATAAATCAATAATAAAACAAATGCATTAAACACAATAAAAATGTGTGTCTTACAAAAGCCCTGTAGCCTCAGACCAGGATACCTGAAAGACCGCCTTCTCCCATACAGGCCTGCTCAGGTTTTAAGATCTTCTGGGGAGGCCCTTCTCAATTTCACAGCCATCAGAGGCACGTTTAGTAGGGATGCAAGAATGGCCGTCTCAGGGGCCAGTCCCAGGCTCTGGAACTCCCTGCCAAGTGAGGCTAAGATGGTTCCTCTCTCTGTTGTCCTTCTGCCAGCAGACAAAGGCATTTTTATTCAGAGATGCCTTTGACATATAAGCAAGCCTGCGGCTGAAGGGTTTTGTTTATCGACTGGTGCTCAGTGTTTGTTTATTTATTTATTTATTTATTTATGTGTTCTTATATTATATTTAATTTTCATTTTAATCTCAACTTTGTTGTCAACCACCTCAAACCCCAATTTAGTGGAAAGGCGGAATTATAAATTTAAATAAATAAACATAGAGCACAAATTGTGATAATTCATGAAATGAGATGCAGACTGAACACACACCTTGCATAATAGACTGTGTAGTGTCAGACTGTGTGCTGAGGATATTTTCCTCTCTACTCTTTCATAATCTAGTCAGGCATCTTCTGTCTTGAGCTTTGGACATCCCCTCAAGACTAGGGGTGTGCACTGGATCGGGTCCGATCCACGATCCGAGTCCGATCCAGGGGAAATCGGATACAATTATCCGATTTCCGATCTCACCGCTGGATCGGCCGATCCAATCTGATCCGGAAAGGTCCCGATCCAGATCGGATGGATCGGCGGATTGGTGGGCGCCCGCTGGCGCCCCCCACCGCTTCCATTGGCGGGCGCCAGCGGGCGCCCGCCGATGGAAGAGGACAGCAGGGGGGGCTTCCCTGGCAGGGGAGGGGGCGGACGGCCCCGGCAGGTAAGCAGGCCGTGGGCCCCCTCCCCTCTCCCCCCGCTTACCTTCCGGGGACATCCGCTCCCCTCCGCTGCTGGCCGCTACTGCGAGCAGGCTTCGTAGCCTGCTCCTGAGTAGCGCACCAGGTGATGACATCACCTGCCGCGCTACTCAGGAGCAGGCCATGAAGCCCGCTCACAGTAGCGGCCAGCGGCGGACGGGAGCGGACGGCCACGGAAAGTAAGCAGGGGGAGGGGGAAGGGGCTTACCCCCCCGGGGCCATCTGCTTCCATCCGCTGGCACCCCCGGGCACTAGCGGATGGAAGCGGACGGCCCCGGGGGGGTAAGGAGTGCAGGGGAGTGGGCTTACGCCCCCCGGGGCCATCCACAGCGGATGGCCCCGGGGGGGTAGGAGGGAGTTAGGCCCCACTCACCCACCTGCCGCCATTTTTTCCTCATAGACTTGCATTGGGGGAAAGCTTTCTTTCCCCCAATGCAAGTCCTTGAGGGAAAAAAATGGCGGCCAATACAAAAATCGGATGTCCAATTTTTGGATTGGATCGGACCCAATCTGGTCCGGGAGGCCTCTGATTTTGTCCGATCCGATCCGGGACAAAATTGGAGGTCTCGATCTGGGTCCTGATCCGATCTGGGCGGTCCGTGCACACCCCTACTCAAGACCCAAAGCCTTCCCTGCAGGGTGACTGAGCCAATGTCATTATAGTTGACCAATGATTAATTTACTGTGGTTGTATTGTTATATTTTATGTCTTTATGATTTCTGTAAACTGTTTTGATAGCCCAGCAGAAAGCTGAATATAAATCTATGTAATTAATAAACAATAAATAATAAAAGCTTAGAAAGAAAGAGGAATTCAAGCTAATCAAATAGTCTGTGCTTTTCCCTGGGTCACCATAGTCAGATCCCACCCCCACCCCCAAATCCAATCTATCTTTCTATCTAATCTTCAAATCTGGCATTCTCTATATGGAGGCAATAAGTCTGATCGTTGCTACATCTCCCCAGCTTGATAATAAAACTAGGGATCGCTTCAATCTACAAAGTATGATGTTTGCTCAAGTTAATGATGTTGCCGCACAACTGTCACATCCCGCAATTACATTTTACACCACGGATTGCTTCAATTGTGCATTCTAATTCTTATACTTGAGGCTTGTTCTTGTGTTCCTCATCAGTTCCATGACTCCCTTTTCCACAGATGTTTCCTGCCTTTATAAGCTATATAAAAAGAATGACTTGTGCTAAAATGTGATTAGATGGTTGTATTCATGAACACCACCAAATAAACTTGGTAATGAGAATGCAGGGGCATTTCAGCTTTCTCACCGCATCTGAACCAGAGAAGCTGCAAATACTACACATTCTTGGTTCTGGCTTGTACCTGTCAGCTGTAAATCCATACCAAATTCATACACACCCCATTAATACTACTGGAGTTAGCACATACTGTTTGAAAATAAAATACATGCCCAAGAACAAGCAAAGCCACAATAAAATATATCAGCAGAGAGATCGCAATAACACTGTCAGCATGTAACAAGCTTATTAAGTATGTTTTTTTATAACATAGATATAAATTACAAAGGTACAGGCCTACACAAGTCAGAAATACTGTAAATAAATGATAATATCAGTACCAGTCCCAAACCTGTAATAAAAAGGTGAACAACAGTGACAAACAATGCACAGAAATACTAGGACTATGGATTTATGACCAGGGCAGGCAATAAAAAGTAGCAAATACAATTTAATTCTGATAGTAGACATCTAGCGCAATAAATTTACCATGTGCTTCTACAAACAAAGAAGACACCTATAGTTTCAATGACTACATGTAAATCAAGAGGAGAAACATCTTATCTGATCTTGATCCAGAAGACAAATTCTCACTTAATGTAGTTCAGGCACCAATCCATATATCCTTATACAGAGCACCAGGCTACATACCTTCTGCTGTGCATGCGGATCTCTGCAGATAAGTTCTAACAGTGCTCATCAATTGTCCCAAACAGCTAATTGGTACAATAAAAAATGTTGCTGCCACCAATCTGTTAAGGGATGATGGACACACTGACCCAATCCAACAAAGATCACCAGTCACACAGCCCACTGGTTTCAACTTTTTCTTTGCCCCACAAGAAATCCTTTTATGCACAGCCAGCACGAGCGTTTATGCATACAGACTGCCTCTTTAGATCAGGGATACAAGCCCTTAATACTGGAAATAAGTTAGGAACATAGAACTCTTCCTTATACTGAACCATTGGTCCATCTAGCCCAATATTGTTGACACTGACTGACAACAGCTCTCCAGGGATTCAAGCAGGAGTTTTTCCCTGCCCTTTCTGGAGATGCTGAGACCTTCTGCATGTAAAGCATGTGCTCTACCACTGAGCTATGGCTCTTCCAAGTTCTCACGTTACTTTCAGATATGGGAGAGTTATCACAATATAGTTTCTCTCCCCTACCCCCATATTGCGCATAGTAAATATGTTGAATGGGCCCCTCATGTGGTGAGAGCTGGTATTCAGCACACCAGAGCAAATCCTTTTGTGTAAGTTCACTTTGGTCGAGACAGTTTTTGAATCAATCACAAATTGGACTTAAGTGTAAATGCACAGAAAACAATCAACCGGTAGCAACTTCAAACTTGGATGATTTTATAGATGATTGATATTCATTAATCTCAGGAGACATTCGTTAGAGACATATGTCATTCTGGTCAGATAGACTTACAGTGTAGTACACCTCTCTTAGTGTTGTATGATTACATTCAAAAACTATATTCCACTATAGTGATATTATTATTCTATCCTTCCAACTATGTCGCTGTTGAATTTGGGATTCATTCATTTCTTTTCTTACAAAATGCATGAAAAAAAATATTTTCAATTATTTTTTAAAAGGGTGGTTTTAAGTAGCTCTTAAGAACACGGTCACTCAGGGTCTGCTTGGACTTGTTTGGGGCATCTCTCCAAATCACGCAAGGCCTGGCTCACTTGCAAACACCCTGTCTTGATTCTTCCCTCCCAGTCACCTGTGCAGTGGACAATGAATGCAGTTGTGGGACAGCATGGGCGTTCCTGTCAACACAGGGGAAGAATGTACACACACACAGGCTTGTAGCTTGTTACTGTTGATAAATGGTTTTGTTACATTTCTACCCTGTCTTTCTGAATTCAGTATAACTCAAAGCAACAGACAGAGGGTTGTCAAGTTGTCTTCCATCCAGGCACTCATCAGACCTAAACCTGTCAGCAAGGTTGCCACATCATATGCTTTCAGACTATGCCATGGGCAGGATACATGTCCCATTTTGTGGAAAAGCATCAACTTGTGAGCTCAGAAAGCTACCATTCAGATACATCCTAAATTAAGAGTGTTTTATGTGTAATGGTGTAAGTGGTATTTCCATTTCCAGCACCTGTAATTTGAATACAGTGCTTCTATTTGGAGAGAAATCTTCATCTGAGTAAAAACTCTCTCTCTCTCTCTCTCTCTCTCTAGGTTTCTGTCCCATGAGGATAAGGTTCACATGTGATCACTTGTAGATACATCCCATGTGAATAACATTCATGTATGGATAAATATAGCACAGATTTCCAAGACACCTTTCATGTCATGAATGAAAACCCCACAAGAGTTGCTTGTTATAAAACTCGTACAGTGCAATCCTATACAAGTCATCTCCACTGAGTTCAATGGAACATACTCCCAGGCAAGTATGGATAGGCTTTCAGCCCAATTGTAGGACTGCAGCCCTATAATTCAAAACCTTTAATATATAGTTCAAAGCATCAAGAGTGCAGTAGCTTAATCTCAAAAATAATATATTTAGAAGATTAAGGAGAAAAGGAGATATTATAGGGAAGGGTTCTAAATGCAGAAGTTGATTGAGAATGTTTGTCTAACAGAAGAAAAAGGAGTATGAGACTGCCATCTGTTGGACTATTCAACATGACTATCATTTAATGGCAGTAGGCAGGGACTGCGATTCACTGAAACATTTATACGGTAGAATACTGTGTCCTTCCATGTACATACATTGCTTTGCAGTTCGTTTTATATGACTAGAACTATTTTTATATGAGAATTGTCCAGTGACTTCATTTATTTTATTTTATTTTTATTCCATTTATATACCGCCCCATTGCCGAAGCTCCCTGGGCGGTTTACAAAAATTAAAAACATTGAACATTAAAACACAGATATACAAAATTTAAAACCATAAAGCATAAAAACAAGTTATAATTACAATATAATTACAATAACAGTTCCTACCTGAAAAATATCTGAGCAGGACTGGGTGAGACCTGAGCTATGTCTACACCAGCCGATTTCAGGTTAATATCTAGGTCCTCCCTACCAGGCCAGATGATGTACAGCTGATCCCGCTGTGATCTCGGGTCGACCCCTCAATTATTCAAGAATATCACTGACGGCTTATGTCACTTTTTTCCAGCTCTCTCACTACAATCCAGAAGCCTGCAGCTGGTGTGTTCCCCCCTTCACGAAGTTGTTGCTGTTTGGCGTGAGTTTCCTGGCTCGGCGAACAGCCAACCCACTGTCAGGGGCATGTCCAGTGGTTTCGGAGGTGTGGGGGAATGGATCCATCAGCCATTTTCAGCATATTTTTGATTGGTTATCAGAGTGTTTTGGTGCCCACCATATGTATTTTTTTAAACACAAACATATCTCTGTGCAGCATCGCATACTCGCTGGACTTCCTATCCACCCCATACATAGCTGTTATTTTGTGTTTGTGTGCATCCCCTCCCAATTCATAAAAAAGGCCTATAGCCACGTCACCTGCCTAGCCCTGCCCACTTCTGTCAATCCACATGCGGAAGCGCCTCCTGTCACACACCCTCCTGCAATGGCACTCCTGTCATTGTGGGAAACTTCCCTCGCTTGTGCCCCGTGAGCGGCGATTGCGGAAGCAGAGAACTATCGTAATCATCCCTCCTCAGTTGCGAAGGGCTGTAGGTGGAGATTAGCCCCTGGGGTAGCTTTTCAACAGCAAGTTCAAAAGCCATGTTTTGTTTTTGGGGGGAAGATCTGCTCTTGAGCTGTTCACTTGCCTAGGCTTGGCCTTTTCACTAAAGCTTTCTTAAAGAGAAATCACACTAGGCTTACAGGTAGTTGCCATTGCTCAGATATATGGCACTTGGAGATGTTAGCTCATGTGAAAAAGGACCTCTTTGGAAGTCAAGAAAAGAAAGGAAAGGAACTTAAGAGAAAGAGAAGTATTATCAGCCTCTTCTTTGCCATTTTGGTCTGTTTAGAGGCTAATAATTCCTACCCACCATCCCGTGGCAATGCTGTTATAATGAAATAAAAATTTATATACTTTTTTGTCCTTTTCAGCAATTTTATAGATATAAGATTGGATCCAGACTAAGACCCTTTGAAATCCATGAGACTTACATTTCTCCCATTGATTTCAAAAGGTATACTCTAAGTATGACTAAATCTGGATCTTAGCACAGTAAAAATGTTAAGGATAAGAGGATCAAAACTGTATGCAGAGTTTATGATGTGGTGCATTACTGATTTACATAGGTTTTATATATATTGGCTTTTAGCTGTTAGCCTACAATTATTTTACAGATTAAGTGTCTTCATTGTCTCTCACACGTCTCCTTAAACATGGTATTAAACATGGTATTTGTATGATAACACTTAACAGATACCCTATTAAAATATAAAGATGTGATTTCTTTCCCTCCGCCCACCCCCATTATCAAAATGGACAGAAACAGCAGGCACTAGATACTGAGGATGACAGAAAGATGGGTGTTCCAAGTTGTCATAGATGATAGAGATGGTAGATTTTGAAGGAAAGTCCAGTTATTGCTTAAGTTCATTAATAATAATAATAATAATAATAATAATAATTTATTTCTTACCCGCCTCTCCGTCTGGATCGAGGCGGGGAACAACAACATGATAAAATACATAAAACTAATTAAAAACATGACAATTATTATTAAAACTGCATTAAAACATCCTAAAACATCCTAAAACATCCTAAAAACATTCTAAAAATTACACTGGATATGCCTGCCAGAAGAGAACAGTCTTTATAGCTTTCTTAAATTCTAAAAGACTGTTAAGTTGACGAGTCTCCTCCGGCAGGTCATTCCACAGTCTGGGAGCGGCAGAAGAGAAGGTCCTCTGGGTAACGGTTGTCAGCCTAGTCTTGGCCGACCGCAGTAAGTTCTTTTCAGAGGACCTGAGCGTGCGGGGCAGATTGTACGGGAGAAGGCGATCCCGCAGGTAACCTGGACCCAAACCATGTAGGGCTTTAAAGGTAATGACCAACACTTTATACTTCGCCCGGAAACTAATTGGCAGCCAGTGGAGCTATTTTAAAGCTGGCGTAATATGGTCACTCCTAGATGTACCGGTGACCAACCTGGCTGCCATATTTTGAACTAGTTGAAGTTTCCGGACTAGGCACAAAGGTAGCCCTATGTACAGCGCATTGCAGAAGTCGAGCCTCGAAGTTACCAGCGCGTGCACTACCATCTTTAGGTCTTCCAACTCTAGGAAGGGGCGCAGCTGGCGTATCAGCCGAAGCTGATAGTAGGCACTCCTGGCCGTTGCATCTATCTGGGCTGTCATTTGGAGCGACGGATCCAGGAGCACCCCCAAGCTGCGAACACAGTCTTTCAGGGGGAGTGTAACCCCATCCAGAACCGGTTGACACACCTCCAAACCCAGGTTGCGGCCTTTGACAGCAAGCACCTCCGTCTTGTCTGGATTCAGCTTCAGTTTGTTTTTCCTCATCCAGCCCATTACCGCCTCCAAGCATTGATTCAGAGGAGACACACTATCCTTAGCTGGCGCTGTTATCGAAGGCATAGAGAAATATATTCGGGTGTCATCAGCATACTGATAGCACCCCGCCCCATGCCTCCGGATGATCTCTCCCAACGGTTTCATATAAATGTTAAACAGCATTGGGGAAAGGATATTCCACTGATATCCAATTTAGCATTTTAAAAAGCCCAGCATGTATGTGCGAACATAAACACATTTTATGTCAAACACGAATTCCGCCCACCAAACACAAACCAAAAATGTTTTGGCTTAAGTATTACAAACTGGTGTGACTGCTGTATTGTTAAACTTCTGAAATACCATCCAGATCCATCAGAATCAATTAGGAATTGGCTATTGGCTATTGAATTACAATCCTAGATCAGCTGTTCAAATCATAAGAAAAACTTAATAAATGAAACAGGTTATTCTTTAAATTGAAATGATTTTTGTTAAGATCCTTTTCTCTCTGCTGTGGTTTAGTTTAAAGATTGAGGTCTCATAAACCCATTAAGCCCTAATAGGTTGTAATGATTTAAAGCAATGCATAACAAAATAAGCAAAATGAAGGGAAAAGAACATTTTTGCTTTAAGCCTGCTGTGAGAGTTTGTATATGTGGTGGGGTGTGTGTGTGTGTGTGTGGGGGGGGGGGGGTTGTACTGTTCTTTTAAATACTTTGTAATTATTCTCCATTCCCTTTTAATCTCTCACATATTTGAACAGAAGATCTTTACAGCACATCTTTGAACGAACTACTTAATGATCTGTTACAGAATACTTGTTCAGTGAGAATGTGAGAAAATAAAGATTTTGCTCCTGACTAAAGCTCTGTTTGGATCACACGGGATACTTTGTTCTGAAATAAATCATTCTCACAGCTCTTGTTCTTGTTCTTGAGGAGATGTTGACATTATCATGATTGAGACAGTAATTTTATGCCACTTGCCTGGGAGTAAACCCCAAGGAACTCAGTGGGTCTGAGTAGACACATATGGGATTGCACTGCCTGAAGTACTTATTTTGAAATAGGAATCTGTGTCCTCACATTTAAAAAAACGCATGTGTTTCAACTGTCAGCCTTGGATTATTCATGAGAGTTGTGTTCCTCTATGCAGCTAAGATAATAACCCCTGGTATGTGTGTGTGTGTGTGGGGGGGGGGTTACATATTATTGTGTCTATTGTTTACAACCAGCAATTGCATATATAATCACTTTTCATTCTGTGAAGAGATCCTGATCTTCTTGGAGGATTTTGATCCTCAAATCACATCAACCTGCAATTTACTGAGTTCAGAGGTTGTTAGGACCCAAACTATGCAAGACTTTAAAGGTGAAAATGAGTATGTTAAATAGCTTGGACACTAGTGATCAATGCAGCTGGCACAGCAAATGGGAAAAGGGAGAGAAGGGGGAAAAACTCAGGTACTATTCTTAGTTCCCAAGTTCAGCAGGTAATAATTAGCAGGACCAAATCTTCACCTTGTGTCAAATCATTACAAATGTGGAATAAGAAACAGGAAATAACACTATGAAAGCAGTATATGGAATGAGGATTGTGCCCAACAGTTATCAGTGCATTTCAATACCGCTATCAAGCAGTAGTGTAGATCTAGCCCAAGTCAAGGAGCTTCTTCTTCTCCTCCTCCTTCTGGTGGCCTCAGCATAGGTAGCTAGAGAAAGCAGGTGGCATTGGCGGTGTTCACTGTTGCAGGTGGATCTAGGTATGATAAAGGGTGCCTAAAGTATAGTTATGTTCAAACCTTTCTTTAAATGAGGCTTAACTTCTTTAAAATGCATTTATCCATTATGATGTAAATACATTGAAATTAGTTTACAGAACCAGATGTCAAAGTCCTTCTGCTTATCAAAACACATTGTGCATTAAGCAGTAGCTGCAACTACAGTGCAATCTCAACTTCTTCTTTTTGGCTATAATCACCTTTTCCAAACATTTTCAAAATGAAAAATGGACAACCAGGTCTTTAAAGTTCTGCCACCAGCACAAGGGCCATCATGAAAGTGAAAGAGGTTTTATGCTGAAAAACATCCCACCTCAGATCCTGCAGAACAAACCTCTTTCACTTTAATAATGGCCATTTTGCTATCCCTATATTTGTCTTACATTGGCTATAGCACAAGGCCAAGTAATTTCCCAGACTAAGGTTCCAGCAGATAAGCTTTAAATCCAGGCAATTGCAGAAATAGTCCAGATAACAGGCAATTAGTCCAATATAGAGTCAGGCAAAGCAGGAGCGGTCAAACACAGTTAGGCAGTCAAATACATACAAAATCCAGTAGCAGAGTCAAGCAGAAGTTCAGGATCAAAGCACAGAGGTTCTAGAACAAGGCAGGATCAGGAAGCCAAAAGACATAGCAAAGAAAACTGGTAAGACTTTATTTCCAATAACTGGCAGGCTCTTACTGCTGGCTTTTATTCACAAAGTCTGCTGAGCCCCACCCAGGCTCAGCTGCTGTCCATCAGAGCTCTCTGGCCAGAGTCCTACTCAGGAGAAGTTTCTTTCTCCTAAGGAGAAAACGAGTACTCCTTCTAACAGGAGGACTACTGGCTTGTCACTTGAGGGGATGACATTCCTGGGGGTTCGGGGGTTGCTCAGCCTCTGCTCCAGAGTCAGAGTCTCCTCCCCATCAGGGAAGGGACTGGAGCCTTCTTACCTGAAGGCCCAAGCTCCTCCTTGTCTGGTGCCAGTACTAGATGTAGTGTCTCCCTGGTTTTGGGGGCCAATATTTGGCTGTAACATCAAATAACCAAGCTGTAGCATCTGCAAGACTGATGTACTTTCTCATGGACTTTGGTGGGCAGGACCATAACTCTTCATTACATACTTGAAGGGCATCCAGATGCCGACTGAGCTATAATGGAAGCTTAACCAAGTTTAAAAGGTGCTAAAGTTAAGGCTGCGACAAAAAAAAGGTGAAACATTATTGCTATTGATAATCTAAACCATTTGATGGGGTATCAAATGCAAATTCTACACAATTCCTCTAGCACTAGATGGTAGACCATGACTTTTTGTCACCAGAGAACCAAGCATAATCATTATTCACACTCTGAGAAACGCAATGAAATTTGGTAATGGATTCCAGTTCTACATCCTCTAGTTCCAATTGTCCTTTAAATGTAGTTGTTTAGGTACAGTTATTTTTGTAAAGTGCCATCCTGTTTTTTGTCACATTACAATGCTGGATTTTTGACAGCAATGCATATGTGTGTGTAAGAAATTCATTAATTAACCAATCAGCCTCAGACCTTAATCACAATTGTATCATCTACTTCCTGCTGCAAGCCTCTAGCCATCCAAATAACCACAACAGGTTCAACCCTTGGAAATGTAAAATTAAAAGACCCGTAGGGTTGGATCCAGCCATGCATAGAGTAAACCCAATGAGAGCAATGAGACCTAATTTAGTTATGACTAACTTCCATCCCTTTGATTTCAATGGGTCTACTCTAAGGATAGTATTGGAATCATTTTCACAGATTTCTCTTGAACTTATTCTCTCATAATCATTCACCATAATCATTATGGTGGCTTAAGCAAAAGAAGTACCATACAAGCGTAAATGTATGACTTCATCGTTGAATTCTGTGGTTTATACTATGGCATTACCAGTTTCCATTGAGGAATTGCTTTCAGGAGATAACAGCCATGTCTACATCAGCCATTTATCCCGGGGTCATCTCTTGATTGTTGATCCTGGGGTCAACCGGGGACGACTTAGAGACGACCCCAGGATAACTGAAACTCGGGATGTCCCATTTTTTCCATGGTCCCAGGACAACCGGGTCCTCAAACAGGCATGAGCTGCACAGAGTGGCTCCATGCCCATGGGGGTGGGGTGGGGGTAGCAATGTCACCATCCCTGGGATGGCAGGGGATTGAGTGCAGGTTGGGCAGCAGTGGAGTTGTACTTTTAAAAAAATGGCAGCTGTGACATCCCTCTTCCCTCCCAAGATGTCACACTGCCATATAGATGCTGAGGGAGGATTGCGGAAGCAGGTAAGTCCACAATCCTCCCCCCTTCCTCCTGCTACACCCTTAGGTATAGATGAGCCCAAAGAACACTGCCTGGCATGACGGTTCCCCAGATAGATACACCCCTTCAGCTGGCCCAACCCTCTTTCCCATAACCACCAACAGTTAGATGGTTTCTAACATTTGTGTAGGTTTTCCGTATTATAAAAGGTGGGATTGCCTCTCCTGAGGCTTATATACTGGAAGTAACAGCTTTAAATAACAATATGTTGCTGTGTTTTTGTTTTTGTATTTTTGCCTCCAGCCTGTGGCCACCATTGGAATGTGGCCACAAGAGCTTCTCAGAATTGAATTCAGCCTTGGGCTGAAAGAGTTTCCCTAACCATATTATAGTTCCTTATAATATAGTTCCTTATAATTATAGGGAAAGCCATGAGACTGGATCCTTCCTATAATCTATTGGTGCTATTCCATATTCCTACATGGCTGTGCAAGGGCAGATCATATTTCATCATCTGTATATCAATAAAATGCATCATTATTATTATTATTATTATTATTATTATTATTAACATTTCTATACCCCATAGAAGCTCTCTGGGTGGTTTACAAAGATTAATACATAAAACATTAAATAATGATATACAAAATTTAAATCCATAAAAGCATTAAAACAGAAAACATACAAAGACAATATACATTTAAAACAAATTTAAAACTCTCAGCCAGGCCGAAAGATAGACCTGGGGTCAATTAAAAATTCAACATATGCTGTTAATTGTCTGGGAGAAAAGGAAAGTCTTGAACAGGCGCCAAAAAGACAACAATGCTGGCGCTAGGCGGGACTCATTGGGGAGATCATTCCATAATTGTGGGTGCCCACCACTGAGAAGGCCCTCTCCCTTGTTGCCATCATCCAAGCTTCCTCCGGAGTAGGCACCCAGAGGTGGACCTTAGATGTTACCTGGAACAGGTAAATAGGCATAGTTTCAGTTCCTTTCTTTGATCAGGTCAGATGGTAGGGACAGCTTGACTACATTTAGGGTATGGGAATACGTGGAACAAGCAAATAGGCATAGCTTTCTTCATCAAACCCCACTTTCACTTTTCAATTTAGAAAAATTTAGAGAAAACACAAAACCCTGCAAAAGGTAGAGCAGTAAACTTCCATAGAAAGATACTCAAAGGCACACAATGAACTTCATACAGCCGCAGTGAAGATAGACAAGTAGCAAACCAGCAACAGGAGAGAACATGTGAAAAATCCTAGTCTCTTCAGAATCCAACTGAATGAGTATACAGGAGGGAATGAGACTGTGCTGATTACCCATTTAAGGGTTCATAATTGCATGGATGCAGCCCATGTGCATACTGTTTGTACACATATGGACTCTTTCACATGTTCATGTGAACATGCATCAAGGTACCAGGCCGGCAGCATGAGTTGGTGTGATCGTACTCCCCTCATACATGTGTTCAGTTGAACATGTGAAAAGGACTTTTATCATGACAGCTTTTTCGTCTACGCTAAGAACACATGTGGCAACACATACCATTGTAAGTACAAGACAAACAACAATGGAAAAACATGGATGGGATGCCTACACAACTCCCATCACATGGAGGTACCTCAGAGGGACAGGAGAGATCTGTAGTTAATTTAACCATGGCAATAAAAACAAAATCGCGAATGACAAAGTATTTACACAAATGCCATTACAGCTCAGGTAGGCAACATGGTTCCCATGGAACACCATTACTGCTGCCCACCAAGGGGCCCTACCCCTTCCACTTTTTTTTAATGAATACATTTTATTACCAGCAGCTAGGTTTCTGTTGGTGCTGAAAATTGTGGCTCAAATGTGTTGTTTATTGTGTTGAGGCTCAGACCCCATGTCTGACTTGTACTTGGTCATTTGGGCAGATTACTTATCCTTTGCCACACTTCCCATAGCAGCCATTTGTGGTGGTACCTAGAACAATTTCTCAAATTTCCAAATGTGCCCATGGCCCCAAAAGTTTGCTTACTCCTGCACTAGTGCGGAAACAAACAAATCCAGTGACGTTGAAACACATGTATCTTCACATTTACTTCTACCAGGAAAAGACAGAAACAGAACGATATGACTGGTTAAAATGATAAATATGTGTGTCCACAGTGTACTTGCTCATAGGCTAATGGCCATGCAGCTGACATTTGACCAAGGTCTATTGAAGGCATCATAAGGGTTAAGAAAAATATTTAAATACGGCGTTTTGGAGCTATCACTGGTGTAACAAAGCTTCAGGCAATGACAATCTGTTAGCTCTTTCCTAAATCTAGCTCTTACATTTGTAATGCAAATGTTACAACAATCAGAAAATTGCATTTTTATATAATCATTTGTCAGCAACCGAAAAGCATATAGCCCCATTTCCCTCAAATTTACTGCCTGCAGATATTTCCCTCCCCAGCAATTTTCTTGTTTAGTTTGGAACAGAGCTGGTTGTTTAGTTTCTTCATAGAAACTACTGTCTTCACACATTGGGCCTGATGCTCCCTAATTCACACGATGACACATCAAGGGTACCTCAGTAGAAGTGTACGAAATGATACAGTATTAAACCGGACCAGACCTTGTTGAGCTTTTTTACAAGAGGCATTTATTTGTGCTCATCAATCCTGACTCACAGTTGTTTATGGGTACTTGTGACCTTTCAATTTCACTTGTTTCTTAAGAGCACTTTCTCAGTGTCATAAGGCTACCATGTACACAATGATACAGGTGTAAATGGTCTGTGGTGGTGGAGGCTGGGGGCTCTGCTTTTGGTGCAGCTATGATTCAATTCTAGATTTTAGTTAGAACCTGCCAGAACTTCAAAGGAGCTGTCCAAGGTGCTGAACCCTAGCCCCAAATGGCTTCAGCACCTTGGACAGCTCCATAAGAGTTTGGCTGGTTCTGACCAAAACTCAGATGGAAACACAATCCTACTGAAATTGGATCCACCTGTTTCTCTTATGATCTCACTTTATGTAGTCTTCTGTGGAAATGCAAAGATTACATTAGGTTTGCTTGTTTACCCACAAAGGTACCTCATCAAGTGAGTTACACCACCTTTTGCAGCCAATTGTCTCTTTTTTCCTATTGATATAACTCTTCAGTGGTTAGTGTTCGCAATACTAGAAACAAAAGAAGCAAAACATGACTATGTATCTATGGGGAGGGGGATTAAGTTGCTCAAAATGCAGTTCCAAACCAACACAACATTGGTTGTTCATCACTTATGCTCTTCTGGAAATCCAGTACATCCTATATTTAGAAAATTAAAGGTCTTAAAATGGTGGATCATTTCATGAAAAACCATGGTGTATACTAAGCTAGAGTCCTACAATTACAGCTGCATTTGCAATCTTCAGGAATGGCCCCCAAGACATGCTTCCAAAGAAATGTGTTTAGGTTCTGGTGTATAAAATCAAAGACTCTAAAACAGACATACTGCAGTCCTATGCACACTTACATAGGAGCAAGTCTCAATGAATTCCGTGACAATTACTACCACTTTAAAATGCATGGATCAGGTTGATAGTCCTTGATTCACCTGATTCACATTACATGCCTCTACTCCTTCCTTTAGATGGAACCCAGGCATCACATATGAAACCAATTTCTTTTTCATTTCTGCCAAAGAACCAGTGTGGTGCAGTGGTTAAAGTGTTGGACTGGGACTCAGGAGAGCCTGGTTCTAGCCCCACTCGGCGACGAAGCTCACTGGGTGACTTTGGGCCAGTCACTGATTCTCAGCCTAACGTACCTCACAGGATAAAATGGAGAGAAGGACCATGTGAGCTGCCATGGGTTTCCTGAAAGGGAAAAAAGGCAGGATATAAATGTGATAATAAATACATCATTCCTTAAATATTCAGTTTCTAGTGTTTCAGAAAACTCATGTTTATTAAATCATCTCAGCTATAAAAGGGATGATGCTCGCAAAAACAGTAATTAGCAATCCAGAGTCCCTTCAGGTCATAGATAGTGCTGAAGCTAATCTATAACTCACTGTTTTCATTTTGAGGGGGGAGGAATGGAATTATTACTCTGTGCATGCAATATGAAATCTGAGGGGATGTCCTACTGAAGGACTAGCTCTCCTTAATGCCCTTAGTCTTCCCTCATTATGCTATTTTGTCCCATGATGGAAACATTAATTTGACACAGCTGAATTGTGCTACCTATGTTCCTTGTACAACACACTCGATGCCTGAGGCAGGGTTTCCTACTTCAATACTGGGGCCAGAAAGACTATCCATAAATCCAATGCTGTACAAGGAGCAATTAAGCTACAGGTTGTCTAGCTATGAGCAGTTTAGCAGATATGCCTAATAAATTATTTGATTATATTTATTTCCTGTCTGTTTGGTTTTAGATGCTAGCAAGGTTTCTTCCTATGTTTTCTTCGGCAATTAATAGATTGCAAATATCTCATTTTAAAACTCTTATGCATGTCAGAATATTAATATTATCTGCTTCAGTCTAAACAATATACCGATGAAGAGCAGTGTCTTTGTTTTAAAGATGTAGAGGTAAGCAGAAGGTTGGATTCACTTGCTTGGGGTCAGACATCAATTCAGCAGCATTGTGACAGCTTTGATTATGACTGACAAACAGCACACATATTTTTTCTTCTTCTATAGTTCATCTTCTGGGTTTGAGCTAGAATACTGCAAAATCTACAAATAATTCTGTTGCAAAAATAATTTTGTTTTCTGAATAGCTGTTTTTCTTTTACCATGTTGCTGCAGCAGTACTGGTACTAAATTACTGCTTACATATAGGCGATTGCTTTCTTAATATGTAAATTAAAATATATTTCTTTATATTATGCTTTACTCCAGATAAACAGTCATCCCCATGGGGTAGAAAGAGTACTTAAAAGACAGTCACCCAGATATACATATAGATATAGATGAATCAAGCCATACTGCTCAAGCCAGGGAGGGTTGTATGAAAACTGAAGACCATGTCCACTGTATGTTCTGGTTTCTGCTTGTGCAGCTTTGGGGACACATTAGTTTTTCCTCTACTCCTGGGTTTAGCATAGATCAGTTAGGGATGATACAAGGTTCTGTGGGATCTCTTTTAAAAACAAATAAGTAGGGCCATGTCTTCATGACATCTCTTTGGCGTCGCGGTGGCGGCGGCAGGCAGAGCAACACGCATTTGTGCTCCCTCCACCCCTCTTCACCGGCAGCAGTGTCACGGCGGGTTTTCTTACCGCCGCTGCCGCACCCATGCCTCCTCGAAGGTAAGTGTTTTTGGTTTTACGTAGTTAAATGAGGGGGAGGGCAGCGGAGGTGTGGAGGTAAGGTTTTTTTTAAACTTAAAATGGGGGGGATGGAATGCTGAGGCGCGGAGGTAAGATTTTTAAAAATTTTAATACATAAAATGTGGGGGGAGGACTGCCAAGGCACGGCACGGAGGTGGTGCAGCGAGCTTATGGCTCACTGGACCATCCCCTTCCCTGCCCTGCCCATGGTGACCAATCAGTGGTCGCCAAGACTGGGCAGGCCTCCCCAGAAGCGGCGGAGAAAAAGCGACAGACAGCAAAAGCCGTCGTCGCTTCACCGCAAACTAAAAAAGTCACGCTACATGGCCGACTTTTTTAGTTCGCAGCAAAGCCCCTTTGCCCCTAGATGGCTTCAGATTGGCGGCTGCATCATGTAACACAAGTGCCGCCATTCTGAAGCCACCACAACGGATACTGTCCGTCTAGAGGTACCCTAGATCTCAAGCCTGGGATCGAAAGGGGATAATAAATGGGACTTGTAACAAAACATTGCAAACATTTAGGAGACTTCTGTTCCAACCACATGTTCTTTCATCCCTGTTCTCCAGTTTTTTCTTCCCCCCCAAATAAGTCAGCATTCCATGCTCACTGAACATGCTCTGTCCTCATTGGATGGTGCAGATGTGAAAGAAAATGACAGGGGTACTGGAGTGCTGGTGCACCCATCCTGTCTTGTTTAGGAAAAGGCTTTAAACACCAATCCTGTTAACACCCCCTCCCCCAGCAAGACTCATCTTTCTTTTCCTCCAGCAGCAAGGCTACTTCCATCCATTACATAGGGACGGGTTATTGAGTAGTGGTATTGGAACGAGGACTTCTATTTTTTATCATCTGGAGAGGCCTGAAAAGCAACAATATGGGGACATCTTGCCAATTGTCCCCCTTATATATTTATCCTGCTTATATATTCATTAACATAAAAGAATGAATTGGAATGAACCTGAGAATCAGCCATGATAGACCTAGGAGTGTTTCAAATCCAAATCAGAATTTAGCTAACTTAGCAAATTATAATGGCACTGATTAGGCAATTATCAACAAGATAATTGTTAAGTGAAATGTCCTACTCAGCACAAATGTGACGCAAATGTTTCGTTCCACTGTTCTAATACTACCACAGAAAACATTATGACCAACTAGTGGTAATTAAGCAGCCATACAGACCTCATCAAAACATTTTGCACAACATCTTGTAGCAGATAGTTTGAATGTTCTGCAGTTACGGAACTCTTCCTAAACCATCTCAGGCAGTTTAAGGGAAAATGAACCCAACCCCCAAACTTCATTAAAAAAATCTTCTAGACATGAAGTCCAATATGTGGTAGCATAGTCAATTTGTTATTCTATAGGTCAGGGATCAGCAGGAGAACCAGTAGCTCCTGTGTGTATTAGAAACATACCATCAGCTATGAGTATGGAAAGGACGAACTAAGGACTTAATTCCAAATTAAGGACTTTATTCTAAGTAATCATGTGTAATTGCAGAAGAGTAAATAAATGTAGCATGCATAGATCCACTTGTCCCACTTATTTGAATACGTCGTGTGGATTCAACCCAATGTTGCTCCAAATGTAATTCAGTGTTGAAGTTTAAAACATGTGAAGTCAAACAGAGAACAAAGGAATAGCAGCTTTAATTTTTTAAGAATCGTAGCCGTTTCATGATACTACAAAAAATGAACTACACTCAAGGGCCTACTGACTAACAGTGTTGCAAGGCATGAACAATAGATTTTCCAAAAACGATTTGATTCTGCCTACATGGACTTGCAGTGATAAAAGAAAATGAAGAGTGGGGAAGAGGAAAAGCTATTTTTTATAACACTTTAGGGTCCAATCCAGCACAAAATATGTCTGTCTTACCGGCTGCATATGCCATGGGAGCTGATATTTAGTGGCTTCTGTGGCTTTACATCAAGTTTTCAGGATAGACATGGAACATGTTATTGTCAGACTAGCTCTTCAGACAGCTTTTTTGTACCTGAATAGGCTGTAAAACTGACAGCCATTGACTTACTTAGGAGGATGGATGTTACATTAAGGATCAGAAATAATAATTTAAAAAATCTCTGTTGCAATGTTTTAAATATTAAGCCAGTTAGTAATTCTAATTCGGTAAAGTTCAAGTATCAGATTTCCAGTTAGTACAGGCTTAAACTTTATTAAAATGAATAAACATTTTCATAACCATTTGATTAGCTAGTTATAGGAGCCAAAATCAATGGTTTTTGTCTAAGGCTGCAATGTTGTGCACAGTTATTTGGAGGGAAGGACTGGTGTTTAGGATCTGGGTGGTAATTTTACTTTCATGTAAGTTTTATATTCAGTTTTACAAATTCCATAAGAGTTCAACTACAATTTAACATGAATGTTCAGACTTTTAAAATGTTACTGGTAATAATCAGTTAGGTCTTAAATAATTGTGTTATAAAGGGCAATGTTTTATTTATTTATTTAGCTTGGGAATAATTTAGGCAGTTCAGCTAATGAAGGGCAAAGCAGGTTAAAAAGATTTAGTATTAATAGAGTTATGTAATTTAATAAGAATCACCCACCTAAAGAAAATGTGTATCATGAGGTTAATAACTGTACATAAACATGTATAATGTATATTAAATATGCCAGCACATACAAATGAAGGATGATATACATACAGTAAAACAACAACAACAACAATATGTTTGAAAGGAATTATCCTTTGTTGAAGTGTGAGGTTGGAACTGTAGATCATTTGCCAACACTCTACAAAGAAAATATTCATTCAAATAACATCAACTATAAAATACAAGATCGTCTAACTATCAAGGGTAATAACTTTTGCATAATATTGTTGGGAATTCCTCCAATGCCCAAACCATTTTTAGTTTGCAGGCCTGTATAATTTATTTGACATGGTTGGAAAGAATCTGCTGTACGAGAAAAAAAAATCTGTATTTTTATCCCCCATTATCTCTGCACATAAAAAGTCAAGGAGCTTCAGGCTAGAATTAACACAAGATTGGCTATTATGATAGTAAGAGCATTTAGCAGCAATCCCAGTTGACTGTGCAGTTTGTAATAATAAATACCCTCATCTAATCTATCTATCTCGTTTTTTTAACTCTATGCCTTAAGGAAATCTTTATGCTCAAGATAAAACACCATACACACTTGCTTTCGGAGGTGATACCCCCGATATCTGTCCTACCTTGGGCAAAGTCATTTAAAGATACAGAGTTTGCAAGTTAAATGGCTTCACAATATAAGCGGTAGTTTTATGAACAGCCTTAAGAAACACATTTACCTACTGTACTTGGCTGATGAAGCTAGACTTTGGATGAAAGCCTCAAAGTACCTCACCCTGGCGGGCACCATTTATTTCAGTGAAGCTTGCAGCGGCATAGTACAGTGAGACTTAGGAAAATTTTGCTCAGACTAATAGTGATGCCTTTAAAAATGTGCCTTTTAGGACCAAAGAAACTTGCGCTTAGCTTAAAGGTTACAGCAACTACACTTTTCATAGCTCACTGTTTCACTTTGCCATAAATATTAAATGAGACATATATTAAAGTTTTGTGTGCATGATGGACTAAGGTGCTTTATAAAGTACATAAAAATAAACAATTTATCTCCCCAGTTACATTTATCTTCTCCAGTACATATTCTGTCATTATAGAAAATCAGGAAATGGCACATGATATACTTTATTTTCTCCCTAGCTTCAGAATATAGTTTGAACTGCATAGAGCTCTAGACAAAATGCCCACCTTTCCCAAGGTTTTTATATTTTTATATGCCTTATCTTTCTGACATTTTTGACATATACTATATTCTAGGAAGATCTGTACAAAGCAATTTCTCAGCCTTCCATGCCTTTAAAGATTTTTAAAAAATGTATAACTACATGGGAAAGAAAGATATCTATCATATCTTTTCAGTCACTGCGATAGAATTCAATTGTATATTTCCTTGACATGTGTATGTTTTGTTTCAAGTTATCAGTCACAGTATAAGATTACCCAGGAGTGCCATGCAGCATTGCAAATAACACAAGATGGCAAGGAACACTTCTAGTAGTTGCTGGAGCCAAGGTGGACATCCCACAACCAAGACAGATAGTCTCCTTCATTTTATCTAACACCGTCCAGAAGAAATGTTTTGTGGGCTGAATTGTGTATTGATTTTTTAAAGATATCAGTTCTTGTATGTCTTCTAGAATTTTGTACCTCGTGTACTTTAATCCTAGTGCTAGTGAGTAAACGTTCCTCTAAGGCCCGACATCACATTAATTACACAAATGCAATTAAAGTGCAGGTTTTGTTACGGATATAGCATGAACAGCCTCCCAACCATTGGGGATGGAAGTGGGGAAGGGATGTTTAACTCCTTCTCTCCTAGCCCAGTCCTCTCAAAAACTGTCTTTTCACAGCTACTGTTTACATTTCAATGGAAAGACTACATTAGCATCAATTTCTCCATGGCAGGGAGAGAGAGAGAGATGGTTCCCAAGTCAATTGGAAAACCCCACCATCAAATCATTGGTTCTTTTTTCTGGCTGGCCAAGTGAGAGACAAGCAGAACTCCAGATCTACACCAAGCAGGATATTGCAGTATGGAAGCAGTATGAAAGCGGTATATAAAAGCCAGGAGCCACACTGCTGCTTTATAGCAGTATTGAAGTGCACTGACAACTGTTGGGGCCCATTGACACAAACCGTATTCTGCTATATCCTGCTTGGTGTGGCTCCTGCCTTTTATATACCACTTTCATCCGCTATATTCTGCTTGGTGTAGATCTGGCCATAGTCACAGATGAAAGGTCAATAGGTTTAGCTGCTGGAGCATCCCATTTGCTGCTGGAGCATTCAGGTTCATTCACAAGAACCCACAATTAAATTATGAGTTCCTTGATGTGCAAACCAGGTCAGAGAGTTTAATTGCCCTTCCATGCCTTCTAGTCCAAGGTTGCTCAGGCTTCCCCATGACTGTTATTTACATAACAAAAATATGCATGTTCACGCAATTAATGTCTTGTTTCACCAACTTTGCCGAGGTTTCCCTGGGAGTGCAGTGGTAAGGGAACCATATTCTGGACTCTTGCCTTTGGCCAGGGGACCAAGAGCCACTGGGAGGCAAGGGGGAAAGTAGCCTGGCTCCATCCATTTCTCAAAGGAGCAGCTGCAGGGAGCTTGCTTACACCTTCGTCCCTGCCAGAAAGAACACTCCTCTTCAACAGCTAGGTGCGCTGGGACTCCAGAGCTGAAGGGAAGCATGCTCTGGCCGCATCCATCAGCTACTGGATTAAGTGGGTTTAGGTTTGTGCATGTGTGTATTATTACAATTTATTACAAGGAACCTTTAAAATCGTTTGATCAAAAGGCACAATATATATCTTCTAAAAGGTATGGGAGGTTGTGTGAAAGGCAGAAAGCAGGATCCATTATATCTCAGTTAAACTCACCTGACAAAATACATTGAAGTGATACCCCGGTTCTAATTTTCTGGATGTCAAAGGAGTGTCTAATCTATTGTCAAAATGTTGCGTTAGTCTTATGGTTCTTCCATTAGTCCTTCTGTTCTTTGTCAGTTCATGTACAACTACATTTTGCAGCAACAATGTTTTGTTTACAATTATAGTGCATAGTAGCTCCTCCTCATTAATTTGGGGTTCTTCCAAGAGGGAGCTCCAGAAGATGCTGAACATTTGGCAATTTTAGAAGTCCTACTGGGTGGTGAACAGTAAATATGGGCTTTCTCAGTTTGGAAACTTAGGGCCAAACTAAATACTCATCTGTTTGCCTATTATGAAATCCAATAATGTGATGCCTCTTTTGCAATGAATAACAGCATGTGTGGCTTGACTTGAAGTTCAAGCATTTGATCCCATTTTGTTTTTTAAGGGTTCTGTGGATCACATCAACAAAGAATGTTTACCCAGTTGACCATGTTTTATCTATCAGTACCCAGTGAAATCACTAATCTTCGTATTATGTCTGTGGATCTTGGTTAGCATTTTTGGCCAGGAACATGCTTTAATAGCTTTGTTCATTCCTATGAGAGACACTTCAAAAGAGGTGACATATATTTCTACTGTGTTTATTTTCTGATACTGATCCTCCCTAAATCACTACCTGTGTTTGCCTTTTGAGGATGCACAGTTCAAATTCTGTTAGTGTGATTTACTGGTATTATCATTCTTCAGGGTCCATCTGATGATTCTTCCTTTCCTATACCTGCTCAGCAGCCACTGTTAATAACGTAAGGAATAGGCTATAGCAGGGTGTGTGCATGTGTGTTTTAAAGTAGCAAATACAATTGGTGTAGACGATGACTCACTCCTAATGGGAGAACAGTATCTTCACCAGTTCCTTATAGCCACCTGGGTAAAAACAATAATGGTACTGGTCTGGATCTGATAACCTCTGTAATGTTAAACCCTCCATATTTAAGAGACCTTTAATTACTCAATGAACTACAAATATATCAGAAACAATTACTTTCTAAGTATCCCCTTGCTCATTCTGGTGAAAGTAGAGCTTATGCTTCTATTGCAAATGCAATGCTAGATGTTGAAACGTGAAGTAACGAAAGTGAATAAAAACTTATAAAGGAAGAATATTTCACTTAAATGTTTTTACTAATAGCGAGATAACTTAATTCTGGCAAATGAAAACTAGTCCTTCAAATATTGCACTCCCCTTTCCTTCAAATGATGTGTTTATCTTTTTAAATGCCTTGGAATAAAGATATACAGCTGCAGGGAAACCAACTGTGCAAGGAGATTAATGTCAAGAGATAAAAGAAGGAAAGTAGTTGTCTGCCAATAGGTAATTTGGAAAGTTCATATGTTTGCAAATCTGAATACTGAATAGCCCACACTTTTTAAAAAACGCACATGAATCAATCAAAATTAAGAACCCACATATCTGGATTGTTTTCCAAAAGCAAGGATTACATTATATTTCTTTTCAAGTTTTCTAAAATAATAATACTTAGAATTTGTATATCTAAGGCTGAAATCGTATACATATTATTTATCAAGATGGCAGTCACCATTAAGCACAGTAGGACTGGCTTCTGAAAGGTTTTACTGCAATTTTATCCTACCCTTCTTTCAAGAAATCCCAAGTGATGTACAATGGTGCTCCCCTCCCCGCATTGTATCCACTCAACCATCCTGTGAGGTAAGCTAGCCTGAAAGATAACCATTAGTCCAAGGTCTTTCAACAAGCTTCATGGCTAATAGTGAAATCCTATACACGTTTATTCAGAAGTAAATCCCAGTAATAATACTTGTTATCACAATCATCATCTTGAAAAGAAACAATTATTTAAAAATTACATTTCGGTGCTGCCCAAAAGCTGAAGCTCTTTGGGTGGTTCACAACAATTATAATTTGATCATTGCAATTGAACACTCTAGTATTTAAAATGCTTCACAGTTATGATCTTGTCATAATTCTTACAATATAACACTGGTCAATATTATCCCATTATGGCAGATGGGGTGGGAGGAGGGGATGAGGGAGAGTATCAACAGCCACCTAATAGCAGAGGCAAGTTTTGAATCAGGAATATCCTGAGTGATTTCTAGTTTATCTGCTTAGATAATATGCTACAAAAGCTATTGCTAGTTTTAAAAACAAACATATATTAAGCACCTGATCCAGGAGATGTTTTAGACTGGAATGATCTCAGATGCAAAGAGAAAAGAGGAAGAGAAAACTTATAACATACATTTGTAGACAGTTGGCTAGATAGATATTGATGTATTTCTATGTATTGCCAGTGTACTTGACCTGATAGTAGTTGCTCTTTTGTTGTTGTAAAACCTTTTTTTGTAAAATATCAAAAGCCAGTGTGGTGTAGTGGTTAGTGCTGGATTGGAAATTGGGAGATCCAGGTTCTAGTCCACACTCAGCCACGGAAGCTCATTGGGTCAAGTCTCTTAGCCCAACCTACCTCACTGGGTTGTTGTTGTGAGGATAAATGGAGAGGAAGATTATGTATGCCACCTTGGGTTCCTTGGAGGAAAAAAGGTGAGATATAAATGCAATAGATAAATAAATAAATAAACAAACAATTAAAAAGAAGCAGCCAACAGCCCAATCCAGTGCATGTTTACTTGAAAGTAAGTCTCACTGTGTTCATGGGGCTTCCTCCCTACTAAGAGTACTTAGGCTTGCACTCTTACTAAATGTTTAGAAATGAAAAACTAGAATCAGCAAATAAACAACAAGATTCAATTATCACAATATCGAAGTAATATCACAGCTTGTGAAGTTGCCCTGTATTAAAAGTCAATTCAGATCCCATGCCAGCATATCAGCAAGGATCTGCACTGTGTTGTTATCACTAAGGGGAGCCTCTACTGCAACATGCAACATAGTGGCATCAGGTAAGGCTATGGAATTGAATGGAGAGAGTGCAGAACTGGGAATGAGAAGCTCATCTATCTTATACTTCAATTTGAAGTTCACCCCATTCTGAAGATTCAGGGCGTAACAAAATGAAAATGCAGATGTAGTCTATGAGGCATACAAGGTACTTCAGTCGGCACAGAGCCAGCTACAGTGGAGCACCTCTATGTGCCTCAGATACGACACCAATAAAGAGTTTTAACAGTGATGTGCACGAGGACCTTCCCCACTTGTCTCATCATTGTAGCTACCTCAGCATATGCCACTTCATTATGCCTGGTTGCAGTTACACAGATCTCCAAGCTGTAAGAATCAGATCTGGAGATAGGATTGCTGGATTAAAATGCCAGAAACAAGGGTGGCTAGCTTCAGAGCTGTGGTGTCTCATTTTGTAGATTCCTCTGAAGACATAACATTACAAAATGAAGAGCTTTCCTCCACCTATAGACTGTCTGACTAACTTATCAAGAATGCAGCAAGATATCAGAACACGAAAAAGACTTAGCCATTGAAGCCTACTTAACAGAGTATCTCTAAATTCCAAGGTAATTATGTCATTATATGCACTAATTAGTATTGATTTCTATTCTGAAGATATTTTGGATATGAAGCTAGATGCATATTACTAAAAAGATTTTATAAAGAATAATGAAAACTTGTTGTGTTTTTTAAAAAAGCAATGCTGTATTGCTTCCAGGAAAATTTGATCATATTTCATTACATTTTTGGCATATGCCTGCATATGTCAGTGTACATCATTGGAATGTGATTACAAGGTGAAATTACAATCGAAAATATTTTTGTGCAAGATTGACAAGGCTATTATAGCACAAAACACAATTCTTTTTCAGCACAGGTCTCTATCTTGTAATGACAATTACTACTAAACTGTCATACGTCTTCACATTTAAATGTGTATTTTATAGAAAACTAAGCCAAAACTACTTTTACTTTTAAAATTTCCTGCTTTTGCAATTTATATCTGATGACCCTTTCAAAACATCCATTTATGTTCATCAACAGTGTTCACTGCAGGGCTGTTCAGAAATATGCAGACATCATGTCTCCTAGCATAACATAGTTTTGTGCACATTGTATAGTGTTTTATTGGCTGTATCGACCCTTATGGATTGATTTGCTCAAGATATCATATCAATTGGCTTGTTGTGTAACGTACAGATCATATATAGTTGTACGGTTTTATTGACAGAAGTCAACTGAGGTGGCAGAAGGCAGTAAGCAAGAGCCTCAGTGGCTCTGGCAGCAGTGATGGGGTGACAAATCCCTCTTCTCATGCACAATATACCCCCATCCTAACAATTGGCAAGTGCAAAAAAAGGCACCCAACAGATTCAAATGAACATTGTTTCTTTTTTTTAAAAAAAGAAAACTCATTTGGTGAATAATTTTGCTCGTTCAAAAGAGCACATTCAATATGAAACACCAACATCACAAAAAATCTGGCACCACTTTACTTTTATTTCACTATTCTGCTCTCTGGCATTTACACAGCATCTGTTAGCTTTATAAAGCATGCTGCACAGAAGTGCTAGGCTAGAAGAGAACTGATATTTCAGTCCTGGACAATCCGCATATCTAAACATCTCTAACATATTACCCCTTAAGATCCTTCTCTAAGCAGAATGCAACAGAGCCTATTTAGGGCACAATCCTATCGATTGCACCCTTGATTACTGTAAACTTCTGAACTTGGCGCTTACAATCATCCTATGGAGGGTGGGAGGAGCGGTGGAAGTGATCTTAGGCCCCCTCCACAAGGATGCGCTTTTGCGCCCGGTTCGGGGATTATGCGCATTTTCGCGGAGGCGCATTTACGCCTAATCCCTCTGCACGGGAGGCGGCGAGAGGCGGCAAAGCGCATTAATTGATGTCCAAAAAGCGCTTTAGAAGACGTTAATGCGCATAATCGCTTGTTCACACGGCGAAAATGCGCTTTAACGGCCGGAGAAAAATAAAAGTCGCTATTTAACGCGCATTCGAAAATGCGCATTATCGGGGAGATAACGCGCCTGTACGCCCGTTTTGCGCTCCGCTGGTGTGGAGGTAAAATTTATAATGAGCCTTCAAGGCTCATTAAACGTCTCGTGTGGAGGAGGCCTTAGCCTTCCCGTCCTTCCATCCCGCAGGTTTTGCTAGACAGAATTTTTTTGGCCAACTAGCTGGGGTCCTTCAGAGGGGAGAGGAAGAAAAGGAGGCTGGGGTTGCCCCATGATAACTCATATCTTGGCCTCTGCAGTTTCTTCCCCTCTCCATCCACTGGAATGCCCCCTTTTCCCCCTCTCCAAGGTTGTTTTCCTGACCCCAGAGGACAGCCGGTGAAATTATTTCAAGGCCAGCTGCGGGGGGGGGGGGGGGGAAGAACTCCAACTCCCCCTTTGAAGGTTAGAGCACTGCCCCCAACCTTAGAGGTGGACCTCAGATTGCTCCCTGCTTTATTTATTTATTAAATTTCTAATCCGCTCAATAACCAAAATTCTTTGGCTAGATTGCAGTTAAAAGACTAAAATGCCATAGAAACATTTTAAAATATAAAACACAATAAAAATATTTAAAAGAACACATGCAATGCAGTACAAAACAACAAACAGCACAGAAATCAATAAAATAGCCACACAAATCTAGAACTAAGTCTATAAAATGCCTAGGAGAAAAGAAAGGTTTTTGCTTGGCGCTGAAAAGATAGCATTCATTCTATAAGTTGGGTACCACAACTGATAAGGCCCTCTCTCCTGTAGCCACATTAAAATCACAGAGGGATGGTCAACTTCTATATGTGGCCAGCTCAATTCTCCATTGGGTCTTAGGTCTGATGCGCTCACTTTCATAACACTGACATCATCTACCTTCACAATTCTGCAGTGTGCACAATTGGCAGCTCTCTCTCTCTCCTCATAGGCATGTGTTAAGGGAGGCAGCTCCCTCTTCTCATACACCCTCATTTACAGATGACATGTATTTACATACGGCCTGCAAAATTCAAAAAGAAGTCTAACATCTGTAAAATAATTATTTGACTCATTTAAAAATAGTTTTAGCTGCACCACTAGGGATTAGGTAGGGTTGCTTGAGGGGCTACATCTAATCTGCCAGCTCATTTGGCTATCCTTGGATTGTGGTATCTAATCAAGCAAGCCTACGCTTGCACTGACTCCTCCCCATCTGTCCACATAAAAAAAAAAAATGCAGGTATTCACCCATGGTCCACTGATGATGCAGTCCACATGTCAAGGGGAGGGAGCCCTTGTGCCTCCCACACAGTTGTGTTGTGTCTCCCCAGTACTGTTTCTTGCATTTCTGAATTAGAGCGACAGCATTTAGCCTTCGGCAATCTTCCCCAACCTGGTCCCCTCCAGGTGTTTTGGACTACAACTCTCATTGGCCATGTTGGCTGGAGCCGATGCGAATGCCAGCCCAAAACATCTGGAGGGCACCAGGCTGGGAAAGGCCGCCATAGGGAATGCCAACCTGTCCGGAAGGCTTGTAGATTGTAATTAGGAAACCCTGTGAGGTTGCCTCTAACAGTACAAGATTCATCAGATCCGGATTAATAACCCTCACGCCTGGTCGTTTAAACATTTTAAATGTAGCTGATTCATCCGCAAAATGCTGAAATAGGTTTCTAAAAGCTTAATTCTCCACTGAATGAAGCCACTAGGATTTTGTTTTGTTTTTTGGAGGAAATCACCATTTCTTCAAAAACAAAAACACACCCAGTTTAAACTAGATTTTTGTGTGAACATTTCAACAGCTCAATTTCTTTAGGCTTTGGGACATCAACTATTAGTAAACGGGTTTTGGCCCTTTTCTTTTCTACCACCTCCCCTCAAAATGCCGGGCAGAGCGGCTTCCCGTTTTTCTCCCCCACCAACGGGATCTCAGTCCGTGACGCTCAAAATCAGCCGCGACAGAGTGGAGGCGGCGGCGGCTACGGGGGAAAGCGCTTGCCCGCATAAGCCTTCCGCGCGCGCCCCGTCACGTGTAATCGCATTACCCACGTGAGCAGCCCCATTCACGTGTAGAGCGGAGCTAGCACGCCAAATACGCCGCGCCGAAATCTGCGCAAGACTGAAGCCGCAGCCTGTTTCTGGGCAGAGAAGATGAGAGGCGAAGACGCTGAAGGACGGCCTCCAGCCTAGCCCGGCTCCTCCCAACCGGCGGTTGCCTCAGCCTCTCCCGAGCGCGGGAGGCGGGTTTCTCTCTCGCGCTCTCTCTCCCCGCTGAAGCAGCTTCCTGGTCACCTGAGAAGCAGGAAGGAGCCTGGTGGCCCAATTCAGCCCGCTGCTGGTCCTCCGCTCTCGCCGCCATGGCCTCTCTTTTTAAGAAGAAAACGGTGGATGGTGAGTGCGGGCAGATCTTTATCTTGCGGTGGTCTCCGCCGCTGGAACTGTCACGATAGAGTCGCTTTCTCCGGCCTGGGGATGACCATCCTCCCCGCCCGCCCTCCTCTTAGCCCCCGATCCCCCTTCCTCTCGTGGTAGGTAGGTGCAGCTTCCTTGGCTGCCCCCTGCCCCCACCGCCTCAGGTCTCCCCCTAGCTCTGTCAGGAGCTTTTCAGAGAAGCTGTAGTTTAGGGAGTAACCAGTATTTGCCCGCACTTAAGGGATCCCCAGTACTTCACTGTTTCCCACCCCATTCACGTCTGTATACTTCGAGCTAAACGTTGGGCGCTCTCCCCCCGTTCACGCGACGGGGCTCTAGCGTAGTTACTCCTGTGGAGCTGGCTTGTCCCTAGCAGCTTCCTCGAAAAACTCCTTTTTGCCCATATTTGTTTCCCTCACTCATCCGAGGTACAGGCTGTCTTGGAGCTTCCTGGACTGGGCGGGCTACGTCAGTGCGGCACTAGACTTTTACATATCTCTGAATGCAGGCTTAGTCTCTTATCTCTTTAGGTAGCTCTGGTTGTTATTTGTGCTATTAAGATGCACACACACACACACAGAAAGAATGAGCATGACTCATCCAATAATCATGTGTGGTACAATATAATAGGGTAACACACGTGCAAACCACCATAAAGGAACTGGTGCACCAGGTTATTGACTAACTAGGGCTGTGATTCCATGCTTACCTACCTGGAAATAAACCCCACTGAGTACAGTGGGATTTACTTCCCAAGTAAGAATCCAAAGGAGTGCACCATTCAAATGGAAAAGGAATTAGTACAGAGAGTGCTTTGAGCCACTTCTTAAAAGCTATGAAAAGTTTTTTAATGGGTGCCTTTTACAGCAATTCTGAGTATTGGTTAAAAATATTTTTCTAAAGTCTAAATCCATGCAATTTCCAGAGTCCTGAAAAAAGCAAAAAAAACCCCAAGATGCATTGTTTTGTTCAAACATAAGCTTTCTTTCAAATCTGGAACTGCCAGGGCACATTAGTATTGGTGCAGAGTTGGGAAGCTGGTTCCTAGAGAAACAAAAGCTCTTAGTGTTGTGTTAAAAAATGATGTCCTTTATTAGTATTGCTGCATATTGGTCAATGTAAGTGCCCCTTAGTTGTCTCTTAGGGATTGTTATGTGAGGGGTGTGCACACATACTTTAGCCTACACTTGATGTCTAAAGCAGTAATAAACACAGAAAAAAGTAAAAATTGTGTATTTTACCTGGAGGTTGTTTTCCTCAGTTCAGAGTAAGTCACCTGAGAGGAATGCTTTGAATTGAAGCAGGTGGTTTATTTAGAGGCAAAGGCTATTGCAGCATGCACTTTTGTCTTTTAGTTTAGTTTAGGCATGTATGTTTTGTGTGATGTTTGCTAAAGTGGAATTTTAGTATGTATCATGGACTATTGTTATCACTTACATCTATTTCTTTTAATGCTAGCTACATCTGTTTGTTTTAATGCTAGCTACATGTTCTATGCATAAGTCAGTATAGGGACACTTACTTTATTTTGGAATTGGTTATGGAGAAAAGGCAACATGTTTGTTTATTTTTAAATATGTGTATACTGTTTTTCAACTATAATGGATCTCAAAGCAGCTTGAAATAATAAAATCAGATCTACAAGCGGATAATATTGCTTTCACAATGACAAATCTAAAACACCAGGTAATATTTGGTATCTTGTGGCTTCTGCCTCTGCTCCCCTGAAAGCTGGTGATGGCAAAGGAGGTGCTCTTGCAGGAGACAGATTTTTTCAGAGTCCTCAGCCCACCAAGTGTTCTTACTGTCATGACCTGTCTGAGCAGATGGTATCAATGACTCTTAGCACTTAATTCTCAGAAGCTATGATTGTTGGAGACACTAATGTATACAGTTCTCTTCTCAGGCCTCCTGCTGGTGTTGCTGCCTCAAAACAGCACTACACACTAATTGCATTGTACCAAATAGGAATTTAATATTTATTTATTTTATTTTATTTCTAACCCGCCTCTCCATCCAGATCGAGGCGGGGAACAACAATAAATATAAATATAAGAATCATAAAATAGATAAAACCTTAAAACAAATAAAAATAAATACATTATTAAAAACATCTTAAAATTCAGTTGGGTAGGCCTGCCGGAAGAGAGCGGTCTTCGTGGCTCTCTTAAATTCCAGAAGTCTGCTAATTTGTCAAATCTCCTCTGGCAGGCCATTCCACAGTCTGGGAGCGGCAGAAGAGAAGGTCCTCTTGGTAACACTCGTCAGCCTAGTTCTGGCTGATTGGAGTAAATTCTTCCCAGAGGACCTGAGTGTGCGGGGCGGATTATACGGGAGAAGGTAACCTGGACCCAAACCATGTAGGGCTTTAAAGGTAATAACCAACACTTTATACTTCACCCGGAAACTAATTGGCAGCCAGTGGAGAGATTTTAAGATTGGTGTTATGTGGTCACCCCTAGGTGTACCGGTGACCAACCTGGCTGCCGTATTTTGAACTAGTTGAAGTTTCTGGACTTGGCACAAAGGTAGCCCCTATGTACAGCTCATTGCAGAAGTCGAGCCTCAAAGTTACCAGCACGTTCACAACCGTCTTTAGGTCTTCCAACTCTAGGAAGGGGAAAGAGTTTGAGTGTAGGATTTGATTACGCAGCTAGCTTTCTCAGCCTCTTGGCAAGCTGGACTCCTATAGGGTGAATACAGGCAACCAGCTTATTATATGGTAGGGGTTTTTATTCTGTGATTGCTTGGTAATCAGTGTTACTACTACAAATATTATATATATTCTGCCATGTGTTCACATGTGCAATGATTTTGGATATTGGGTAGTAAGGTTGTCCCTGTCTTTCCAGCACTAAATGCGAAATATGTATAACAAATAAACAGACTCAACAACTTTAAAAGCAAAAAAAAAGGCACCAATTAGAACAAATACGACTAGGCAGAGGAATTGAAGAAGAAATGGAAGAGTTGTTTTCCACCTCTCAAAGGCCAACAAAGGGAGGAGGGAATTGTAGTTTTAATAGTAAAGGCCCTGCTCCTTCCTGCTACAGTCCTGATATTGTGATAAGCTGGAATGCAGAGCAAGGCCTGAGTTCCACAGTTGGATGGTCATATATTTGAGGAATCTATAGCTGGTGATGTTGAGTGGGGAGTTGTTCCTAAAGAATACCTTGTTTTTCTCCATTCAGAATTCTAAGTACTCTATATATTTAAATATTGGCAGTTTTCACATGATATTTTAACTTTTTTATTTGTGTGAGTGTCTTATCTTATTTTTAACCAAGAAACTACAGTTTCTAACAACTCTAAAATAACTTGGCTCCCTTGAACATTGCCTGAGTTCAATAATGGGCTAGATGAGGGCTAGATCAGTAGAAAGTCTGGCTTGGGAACTGGGATTCAACCTGTCCCGGATGGGGGCACACACTATGTGAAAGATCAAGTTCATACCTTTGGAGTGCTCCTAGATGCTGTCCCTGGGTCTTCAGATGACAGAGGTGGTGAGGAGTGTGATTACAAACTACATCTAGTGCTCCAGCTGTGACCATTCCTGAATCAGTCAGATCTGGCAACAGTTAGCGGGACCTCCTGCTTGCACAATGGCAAACTAGCAGTTCCTAAAGCAATCAGAAATGAACTGAAATGCTAGTTTCTGAAAGGGTACAGATCAGCAGAGCTCACAGAGGGAAGCTCCGCTGACTAGCCTGGTTCTGGAAACAAGCATTTCTGCTAGTTTCTTGGCTTAAGTCAAGAAGTGCTACTTCCCCATTGCATTAGCAGTGGGTCCCACTTACTTGCACAACAGAACCAGTGGAGGCAAATCAGCCCGATTGGATGCTACCCACACCTTGGTTATATCACAGTTAAACTATTTCAATATGGTCTACGTGGGGCTATCCTTGGAGAGTATCCAGAAACTTCAGTTGGTGCAAAATAGCTAGGCTGCTAACCAATGCAGAGTATCGTGACCATTACCATCCCAGTACTGAAATACCTGCATTGTTTGTCAGTTGTTTTATGAGCTCAATTCGAAGTGTTTAACCTTTAAAACTTAGGCCCTAGCTATCTGAGGGGTCTCTTATCTTGCTGTGAACCTGCTCAGTTACTAAGATCGGTTAGGAGAGGTCCTTTTGAAGACACCCATGCTAACAGAGACCCTCTTGTCAGGTACACAGCAAATGGCTTTCTCCGTGTTGCTCCCAGACTCTGGAATGCACTCCTTTTGTAGCGATGATTGGTCTCCACTCTCAGCATTAAGAGAAGGGGTCAAGATATATCTTTTTAATTTGGCTTTTTAAAATTATATTTAAAGTGGTTGTTAATGTCTTTGTATTTTTATTTTTTTTGTAATCCGCATTGATTGGTTTTTCCAAAAAAGGTAATAAATTGTTTTAAATAAATAAATTGGTGGGTGTGAAGATTAGATGTGTATTCCAGTACTCTTTTTTTCAATGTGGATGGTTCAATAATGGCTCTCAAAGCACTTCACAATCATAAAATCAGATTTTCATTATTTTAAAGTTTCACATGGTGTGGTTTGTGTGCATAGATGTATGAACAATATATTTTGAAGTATGTACTATGGTTATAGTAAGAACTGAAATGTCTTATGCAAAGTTTACACTTTTATTTTGTGAGAAGAAAGTCTGGCTTCAAAGAATTGCACATTAAGAATAGTTGCAGTGTTTATTATAAGCAATGAAATTACTTTACAACTCTTTGCAAATTTATAAATCTGACATTTAAGCCAAAAGCATTGGTTGGGGGGGGATGTTATTCAGGAACAATCTTATTAAAAGATTTTGCATAGGTAAATTCTGCCCCTCCCTTCCTGGCACACTCTCAAATCGCTACTTTGAAAAGTAGGGACTCCAGTAAAAACCTTTCAGGAAATAGGCATGGAGAAATCTTGCATGTATAGTGAATTCAGATGTAAAGATAAGGGTTAAATCTAGTGTCATGCTGATGGGCACCTGCTAGTGCGATGGGACTTTCTTCATTTTTGCTGTATGTGGCCTGAAAATCGGATCTAGAGGGTTCCCCAGCCCTCCTGCCGGGGACTTCCAGGGAGAGGGGAGACCATCTCCTTCTCGTTCTGGTGCCAGAGTTGCTTGTGCCAGAGTAATGACGCTGTTGGATACAACCCATAATTACAAACTTTCCATGTTTATACTCCGTGCCACCTGTTTCTTCTTAAATAGCTTTACCTCTTGCTGGGAGCTATTCTGCAAAAAAGCACATGTTACATAGAACTGTGTGCTAATCACAATTAACTTTTTTTTTGTAAGTTCATGTGATATTTAGTGAAAAAAAAAACTTTGTGGAAACAAACCGAGCTATTTTTCTCTCAGCCATTTTTGCTGAATCGTTCATTGGGCTTGAGGTTTTTTTTGTGGCCTTTACCATTCAGTTCCATTATACTTCATCGCTTACTCATCATTTTGTATATAATGAAATAGCAAAGTAATATTTATACTGGCCTACATACAAGTATCTTCACATGCTTCTTGGGATCAACAGTAGCATTGCCCTGCTACAGAAATATAAACTAATGAACTGTAATTTAAAACAACATTTAGTTGTATGTCCCTCCTAGACCAACAAAAGATATTTAAGGATGCAATTGTATGGTCTGTGGAGAGCGTCCCAGGGACCATTGGATATTTTGTGTTCCCTCTCCCGGGAGTATAGACACTGCTACGAACTCGGGAGGGCGATTCTGACATCTAATCTCTCCCCTCAGTCCTTTGCTTCCACTGTGGAAAGCACTGTTGCGATTGCTTTTGAAGGTCACAAAGCCCCCTCCGACGATTTCATAGAGGTCAAAGGGGGGCATTCCACTGGGCGAGGAAGGGAGGGGGGAAAGAGGAAGAGGCCAAGATCTGCAGAATCCTGTCCTGTCCTCACCCAATACTGGTAAGTGAACTAGACAGGCTCAAAGGCCTGTCCAGCTGGGAGTGGGGGGTTTTGGCGGGGTGTGTGTGTGCAGGGAAGTGAGATCCGAGGCATTCGGCTTCCCTAAAGTTATTTGTGTAGGTGTGCCTTTAATGTTGTCTGATCCCAACAATTTATTCATGCTGCTGCTCTTTTTAATGTCAGTTGCTTCTGTTATTTTTTTTCTGTTATTCTTCCCTCAACTGTCACCACCAGCAGTCATTCTAGCAGGCTGAGCTAAGGCAGAGCAAGGCCATTCCACAAGCCCTGCTAAAAGAGTTAAATATTTTCCCTTCTTCCTTCCCTATTCCTTTATCCTTGCGTGTCATGTCTTTTGAGATTGTTTTAACTGATTATATGTAAGTTTCTTTGGAAGACTTTTTGGCTGAGGAGTGGCATTAAAAAACTCCAAATAAATGAATTATTGTTTAGGTGTAGAGCAATCCAGGGCAGGATCTACACTACTGCTTTATAATGGTTTATAATGGTTTTGACAACTGTTGGGGCCCAGGACACATTCCATATGCAGTTTTCAAAACATTTTCAAAGTGCTATATCTTGCTTGGTGTAGATCTGGCCCTGGTGGGCTGCGGGAAGACGTTATATGGTAGGAGACTCATCACATTCCAAGCCCTCCTGGCTTGCTGCAGCCAGGGTAGGAGGTGGTGGTGGGCAGGTTTTTGCAGCTTTTGTAACAGGTGATTCCTTTTCTTTTTCTTTCTTTCTTTCTTTCTTTTCTTTTTTGTTGCTATTTCACTTCCCATTGAAACTTAGTCTACCAGCTTCAGGCCAGCATAGTTCAAGGGCCCATACAGGAGCAAGTTGGGAACAAGGGACTTTGGAACCAAAGCCACCACTGGAACACTCCATTTTGGCCCGTGCTATACCCCCCTCTAATTTCTCTAATTAGCCTTTGTGGGTGCTAGGATTACTTGGTAGTTTGCAAACCTTTGAATCCAGCATGCTAAACCATATATCACTTATTGATTTGTTAAATGGCTTTTCTGTTGTTTTGCGAGTACTGCTTGCCACACGTAGGAAGGCATTGCATTTGAAAGCTTATCATGCCCTGGAAAATTTAATTCATTTCATTACATTTATTGCATTTCTATACCACCCATAGCTGAAGCTTTCAGGGCATTTATTACCTTGGTGATGGGGTGGGGATACTTTCACAAAACTATCATTCAATTATCTGAAGGAACAGTAATCTGATAATGATGTTTTCAATATCAAATTTCATTATATGTCTGCAACTGTAACAGATTAGGACTTCTAATTTTAAACTCTTGCAATAGGAACTGCTCCTCCCAACCCCAGCATTCTTCATTTTCACTCCTAGTTACTGGTTCCAATTCAAATCAAGGCTGATAGATTTTTCTAATCACTTCATAAATGTCTATGCTAGTTACAGCACATAGTGAATTATACTGTAATTCCTCTGAGAATGGGGTTTTGACTGAACGTTGCACTACTTGTGATTATTGCATGAATACATTCGGGCAATATTTTGATTTTCCTTCAAGATAATTACTCCATCGCCTGTAACACATCTATCAGAGAGGTTGTGTATGTGTTAGTGTGAAAGAGCGAGAGCAGTATACATGCCTCTTAACATGCATTAAAAAGACGTGTCAGCAAATTATTGCTATAATAATTTAATTCTGCTATGACTTGGAACTGTGGCAAGAGAGGAGTCTTTCAAGAAGGATTAATGTAAGCTTTAAAAATAAATCTATAGTTGCAGTTCATGCCTTATTCATTTTTGACAGTCTAGATTGTAGACAGCAGTGCACTATCTTTATTGTTAGTTTATTTCTTTAGATTGTGAAACCAAGATGGAAACTTACTTTTGGGAATGTTTCATTTTCAAAAGAAATGGGATTTTTAATAGAATAAGACTGGTCTTCTCTGTATAAACTGGAAAAAAATGTCTGTCTTCTGAACAACTCCAAATAAATTATTTTGGCTTTATTGTGTGCTACTTCAAAACTGCTTCAGGCATAAAAAGAAATTCCACAAACTATGCTACTACTTTTTTTTATATGAAGGAATAGATAAATGTAATCTTTGACTGGCGGTCCTATAATTTAAAAAAACTGTATTTCATCTAGAAGCCATAGTTCTGTCTCTAGTTCACAGCAATGTCACTGGCTTTTTTTTATAGTAGTAGAGGATAACTGCTTCTGCCAGTCTGCAGTGTGTGATATCTCTGTGGCCTGAAAGGGCTTTTAAAAGTAATTGCAAGTATTCTCATCTGATAAGACACAACTGCTTAGTTTATAGCTAATGAAACAGCCGTGTTATCAAAATGACAATTCCAACTCTGTTTGCCAATAGCATTTCTAAAAAAACATATTCACATACAAAATAGGCCACCAAAACCTTCAGTTTTATATATTGCACTAGATCCATATTTTCATGCACTCTTTCTGTGTGGAAGAAAACAACCCAGCCTGAACTATCTGTGAAGTGTTGCTTGTTAATAGAGAAATTAAGACTGCTTTGTAAATAAGCCCACAGAAGTGATTGCAAAACTCTTGCAAAAACGTTTGTTAGCCTTTTAAGAAACTAATAACTTGCTAGCCACAGAGGAGCCCCTTCCTGTGGGGTCAGCACAGAAATGCAAGATACTAACAAAACAAAAAACCTTCTACCAAGTAGGCTGAAGAGAAGGGTTTGAGAGATCCATCCCTCCTCTCCCAGCATGCTCACACACCTGTATGGAATTCCTTATCTCCCATGGCTACCAGAAAAAAACTTTTGTTCTAGTGGGACAGTATTTTGTGCATGATTTGTTGAAATTTCTTCAGTAGTTCATCATGATGGAGAATAAATACTATGTTAAAAGGTAACCTTTTCCCAAAAGGGTTGTGATGGAGAGTGCCCTTTTTGCAACAGAATGACAGGAAAATCGGAACAATTGAGAGTGCTGGTATACAGGCATAGAAGGTCATAATTAAGATGGGCCATTTATACATTGCTGTATCATTTAACTTGGTTGCAATTGTCCAAGACACTTGTTCGTTTAAAAATGTATCTCGTTATGATAAATGCAAACTGAAAATTCTGATGATTAATTTATGAAAATATTATAATTCTAAGGATTGACAAGACGGCAGTGGAAGTTAATCCATACTGAGGAGGGATTTTTTTTTTACTATATTTGTATAGTACAATGGAAAAAGTTATGCTCAAGCAATAATGAGAGTAAAAGTAAATAGTAACTTAGGTTGGGTCCAAAGTTTTCTTTCTGATGCGTATGTAATTAAATAAAATGAGACATACTAGACATCCAAGGAAGCCTCGCTTCAATCTCCTGTATTCTCCCCCAAATCTGCTCTGGAGGGTCGGGGGACCCTCAGTTTACATAACCAAATTTTGTTCAAATTCTTTTTCGGATTGCCAGTCTGGACCTTGAAATTGAGTCTGAATTTTTTAAAAATCCATAGAAAGGAAAATGCTACTAGGTTTAGCTTCTTCTGTCATATAGTATTATGAAGGGGAAAGCTGTACTTGACGGAATTTCTCTTTTTATTTTGGCATTTTCGTACGTCAGAGTTATGTTCATTAATCCTTTTTTCATAAGTATAATACAATCCAATAAAAGTTTGTGTGTATACTATAATTCTCTTACATGCTACAAGGCTAATATGTTTCATTTTTAGGGTGCAATCAATCCTTTGCATGTTTAAAGTGTAAAAGCTCCTATAACTCCAAGTGACTGGGAGTTGTAGGGCTTTTCTCTCTCTAAATATGCATAGGATTTTGGCTTTAGCATCAAAAAAACCAACATGCCAATTTTAAAATATATTCATTTATTTATTTATTCTGTAGACCTGTAAAATGTACTAGAATTATATGGCACAGTGAATTTGGGGTTGTAATGTTTTAATTCAAGGTACTAGTTCATTTTTTAAAATAAAATGTGTGCTCTAATAGTGTCAAGTCTTGTTCATTATCCCAGTATTTGAAAATATTCCTGTTTTTGAAATGTCAGCACTATTGCTATAGGAAGGGAAATGTGCCTTCATCTAATAAAATGTGTGTGTGTGTGTGTGTGTGTTCAGAGGACACTTCAGTCCACGGAGTGTGAATAGTTAACTCCACAAATTACTATTTGCGTCCTGCACCCAGGCGACACGGAAGTAGTGCTCCGTGGAGTAGAGTATGCACACTCTCTCGTCTCTTCCGCTCTCCCTACCAAATGGCGGCACTGATTCCTGCTTACCATATCAGGGCTCCTTCGCTGGAGGCCGGATCTTCCACCCTGGCACGCGAGGAGACCATTCCACAGCCTCTTGCTTCTGTGGTGGCAGCGTGTGGAGAAACATGCACCGCTGCAGAAGCAAGAGGCTGTGGAACGATCTCGCTTGTCAGGGTGTGAGATCCAGCCTCTGGTAAAGTATGTGTCAGTGCCAAGCAACATCATCCCTGTTGGGATCACATGGCTCGGCGTCAACGTGTCCTTCCTCATCAGGGCCATGACAGCAGGGAAGTGGATAGCTATAGCAAATCTGACCCCTTTCTTGTTGCCATGGCTTCAGCGGGGAAGGAGGGGTGCCGTGCTGAATTAGCTCTCCTGCAGCTGTGAGGAGGAGGACAGATTCCTGCGCCTGCTGTCCCCATTCATCAGAAGAGAAGGGGAATCCTTTGCATCGGCAGGAGAGATGCTTCCGCATCCCTTGCCCTTCTGTTGTGACGAATGAGGAAAGGAGGTGCAAGAATCCGTCCTGCTCGTCACAGCTGCAGGAGATGTATTTCTCCTGTGGTTTGACATTGCACATCCAGGTGTGGGAGACATCCTTCACCCTGCGATCCATTTGGGGATCGACTTGAGGGGATGAAAGGGGCTCCTTCTATCTCCTTGAGCTGACCTCCAGATGGATCGCAGGGCAGGGGCAAGAGACAGGCATGTCCCTGGGAACAAGCATGCACCTGTTCTGGAAAGTGCATGGGGAGCCCCTGATCACTCTGCCCCACTAAGGGACAGCATGATCGGCGGCTGCCCTTTCGCTTCCCAAGACGGGATTAATTCCCATGCCGATAGAGGCGTGCTGGGCAAGAGTGGCAGGGGTTTCTACTGCTCTGGCCTTGCGACTGTGTAAACATGGGAAATAATCCACGGAGCCCGCCACATGACACAATAATCAACCGTTGTGCAGAGAAACAACTCCCCAAACGGTTGGTTATCTTTGTGGGTTATTACTGGAAAATAACTAATCGTGGTGTGGTTTTTGCCCAACAGACGACATGTTAATCAACGGGGGACTATTTAAGCAACGGTTGCTTAAATAGCCCATCGTTGACTAACGTGTTGTCCGAACTGAGCCACAGTCTGTTCCACACGTTCCTTATCTGTAGTATTAACTATAAATATTTTGTGTCTCAGATATAATTAAAGAACAAAATAAGGAGCTAAGAGGTACACAGAGGGCTATAGTAAGAGATCGAACAGCTTTGGAGAGACAGGAAAAGCAGCTGGTAAGTAGATAAGAGAACTTTAGTTCATTACAGATGTGTACCAACTACAAAATTAGGCTTGGACCTAAATTCAGTGGTTCAGAAAACAGCCCAATTCTGCTTGGAACAATATGGAGGCTATCTGCTTTGACTTGGATACTGAACCTGAGTTAAGGTTTGGAAATCTGAGGCTTTGTGCCTCCTATTGACTAATCATGTGAAACTAAAATGGCTTTAATTATTGTCTGTCAGAAGTGGATAATATTTTCAGGAATGGTAGCCCACTAGATAGTTTACACCAACCCAAAGTCAAAATAATGGGTGCAGTGTGTTTTGTGCTGCATACATTTATATTTTCTTTTCTTTTTTTATGGGAACTGCCAATACTTTCTTTTATTTCTTGTCAAGGATAGTTGCCCCTTCTGAGGGAATTGAGCCTGCCAAGTTTCAGATGAATAGGTACAAGGATCTTGGTGAAAGAGCAGCCTTTACATTTTGAGGATATCCAAAACTGGATGTGCTTATCCCCCTTTGTTGCATGTAGAGTTTTCTTCTGGAAATGAGAGATAGCATAGAGATGGCCCTATATAAGAAACCTGCAAAGTTACAGAAGGATAGGTACAGTGGTTTATGTAAAAGGGGAGTCATCAAATTTGCAGGTGAGCTGAGTGATTTATTTCACTTCTCCCCCACCCCATCTTGTTTTGAGCAATTTGTATGAAAACAGCTTCAGGCAAGAAACCTGCAGTTTCAGAAGGATAAATACAAGGGGTAGAAAGTTGTGATTACTGAAAACCAGCCTAAGGTTCTTTTCATAGTAAACCTGATGGCACTGGAAGAATGACCATCTGACAATCCTATCCTCAAAGCATAGTGAGCCCCTTGTAAAACATTCCCTGTGATTAGAAGATGAACCTGTCAGTCACTCAACCCCACTCCCTCCCCTCTCTCCCTGCAGTAGTTTTATACAAAGAAAGCCAAAGACATGCTGTCTGCCTTTCCAAAGCCAGATCACAAATGAAGCTTCATGTAGGGCAGTGGTCTGCAACCTTTTGGGCACTTTTGGAAATTTGGGCACCACCACAAAATGTCTAATCAGTGGATCGCTGCTTTGGCGTCTTACCTGTTGCATCTTTGGAAATTAGGCTGTGTCTTATTCTGCAAAAACATTTGTTTCATGTCTATTGGACACCGCAACATCTCTTTAATAAGGGATTGTATAATTTGGATAATTGCTGGTGGTGCAATACAGCTAATGCTTCTTTTAAACACATGTTTGGGGAAAGTAGTTGCTTTTTTCAAAGGAGGTTACTGCAGAGATAAATTTTCTACTGGAACAGTCACTTCTTCACTAATGTACATGCTCTTTTAAATTATATACTTGCTTTATGAAAACTGAAATTTGTATACATTTCATACTAATCTATGTACATATATTTATTTTAAAAAATGGGAGGAAATGGTCCCCAAAGCCCAATTAGGCTTAGATTTCAGCTAAATCCAATGCACATCCCTGCAGTTTATCTTTAATTGTAATGTGCCCAAAGTGGTTGTGGTAAAGAACAGTTCATCAATCCTCAAAGCACCATTTATTGCCTATACTCTGTAGCTTTTGATTTTGTAAGCAGTTTCTTCTCATTCTTCTCTAGATGGGTTTCTTGCTTGTCTTAAATTAATTTATTTGGGAAAGATTTATCATATTGGGTCTGCTTCTGTGAATGTTTACTGAATAAATTATTATATTATTACTAAAACATAAAAAGTATATGCAACCTAAAGGGAGCTTTCTTTTAATAAATAGGAATTAGAAATAAAGAAAATGGCTAAGACAGGAAACAAAGAAGCTTGTAAAGTTCTAGCAAAACAGCTTGTGCAACTGAGAAAACAGAAAACTAGAACTTATGCTGTTAGTTCAAAAGTTACATCCATGTCAACTCAGACAAAATTGATGAATTCCCAGATGAAGATGGCAGGAGCAATGTCAACAACAGCAAAGGTAAGCAATTAGGCCTAAATATTTCAAATGCTGCTCATGGAGAACTGTTTTTAATTGACACAAAAAGTACTCTGCAAAAGTTTGACAATAATGTAATTGTTACATGAATTATACATAGGAACATGTCTGCAATTTATTGGGGGAATTGTAACTTTTATAGAGTATGCTTGCTAAACTGATCTTATTTAGCTAGCCAATGCATTCTCAGAAAGATGTGGTAATACGTAACCAGCTGAAAGGCATTTGGACAACCTTGCAAATAAGCCTCTAAGGAGTGTTTGTCTGCTGCTCTGCACTGTAACCCATCTCTCACTGTCACTTGGTTTTACAGCTGGGTAAGCGCAATGTAGTGCTGCATTGGGCTGTGTGTGCATGGGAATACCTGTGTGTTCTTCTGTCCTTGAAAGGGGGGTAGAATCAGGGAAAGTAAGGTATGGAGGCAGTTACTATAGAACCTGTTTTGTTTGTGAGTGGGGTGTGTGTGTGTGTGTTGAACAGCAGTGTAAGTCTATACAACTGCTGTTTCCAGTTTTAGAAGGTCAGTAAAGACACTTGGGATAGTACTACACTTGCAGCAGTATTAGGCTTAAATGTATGAGCTTGGAAGATGTTGTGTTTTGACACTTGCTGACCCAGGATCTGTTGCTATTCTCATTTCTCCAGCTGAGTTATTTGGCTCAAAGCCTTGTGTAGCATGTTGACATATTTATATTCCGTGGCTCGATGATGAGTTTAGGGCAGAGTACTTTGCTTCACAGTAAGCCTAACTCTTTGGTCAGAGGGTGGGTGAGATAAGAGAGAGGCTTGTATGAGATAACACTGAGGAGTCAGGGCTAAGCAAGGATATGAAAATAGTTTCCCAGCATCCAAATAAACTAAAGTAAATAGGCTAGGGGACTTCAGTATCTGAGTCAGGAATTGCATACTTCAACTGCAAAATAGGGAGCAACTTTTGACATATGCAAGTGCTTGCATTGAGACAGCTTATCTTAAAACTCAACAACATAATAGCACCATAGTCTGCACCAGAAACAGCTTTTAATGGGTTGCTATTAGATTCTAAGGTCCTGGAGAATACGTGAACCACAGGTTTGTTTTCTAAAACATGGATTTTTTATTTCTTATTGTCCACTCTGAAGTATGAAAAGTATGCTTAAAGTACATTTCATTTAACAAAGTGGGCTCTGGCCCACAAAATACATTTTAAAATAAATTAAGAGCATAATTGTATACAGTTTACTCAAAAGCAAGTTCAAATGGAGCTTACTCTCAGGTAAGTATACATGGGATTGTGTAGTAGTCTAAAAATTACTGTGCCGTTGTTGTTTTTCTCTGCTCAGGACCTAGTTGCTTTTACAACTGTTGTTATGAACTAAAAGTATTTTTTAAAGTGTATAAAATTAGTTTAAAAGCCTGGGAAAATAGAAAACGGTTGTCTGGCACTTAAAAGATTAGGCTCCTGTTTTACTACTATTGGAAGGAATTCCATAACCAGGGTTCCACAGGTAAAAAAAGCCCTGTCCCTGATCATCACCTGCCTTATCTCTTAGAAGGACCTCACCAGAAGGTATTAATATCTGAGCAATTTGACGTGGGAGTAGGCATTCCCAAAGGTATCTTAATACCAAGCCATGTAAGACGTTAAAGTCTTAAACAAGCACATTGAATTAGATTTGGAAATGTGCTGGTGGCCAATGGAGCTCTTCCAAAATTGGTAAATCTGTTCCAGCAGGATGTTCTTGTTAGAATTTTGAACAAGCTGCATTTTCCATATCATCTACAACAAGAAAGCACTAGGTTTGGGAAGGTCGGACTGGGTTAGACTGTAAAAGGATTGATCGCTACACAGTGGTGCATTCCAGAACGCTATCTAGTTCTAAGATGTATGGGAGCTATGAGATCGTGAATCCCATGTTACACAAGGAAATTGTAGTCCTTAAAAATTAGGAATTTTTTTTCGTCTTGAACACCTTAAAAATCTGTAAATGGTGTTGTGTGTTTCCAGTATTTGGTCACACTTCCATATTCACAAGACTATCTTATATATTGCCAGACAATGCAAGCTGTTAATAAAAAGATGGATCCACAGAAGACATTGCAAACTATGCAAAACTTCCAGAAAGAAAACATGAAAATGGAAATGACTGAAGAAATGAGTAAGTTATGTTGTTTCCAATAAGTTTATAGGGTTGCCAAGACCACCATGTCAAGTCACTAACATAGTGTTTGGGTTTGCGTATAAACTATTTTTGTTGAAATTATTAATTGCAGGAACATAGATTTTTAGCTTAGTCTTCCTTATTTACTCTGCTTTTAATGTTCAGGTTTTCCAAAATTAATAAAAAATATATTTTAGCATGTGCTACAGTGGCCTAGCAAAGTTTTTCTGGATAGGGGAAAGGGTCTCAGGGCCACATTCCAGCAATGGGTGAGGCGACAGGCACAGGGTAAAAGACACATGTAATTTGTACCAATTTGGACATTTCCCTACAAACCACAGCTCAAGTCTACTCATGTTTACTCTAGAGTAAGCCCCAGTGCAACAACTTTGACGCCTGCAAACCACAGCTCAGTTCTCTGCATATCTACTCAGGAGTAAGGCTCTATGTTGCAACAAAGCCCTATGAGGAGAGACTGAAAGAACTGGGCATGTTTAGCCTGGAGAACAGAAGATTGAGGGGAGACATGATAGCACTCTTTAAGTACTTGAAAGGTTGTCACACAGAGGAGGGCCAGGATCTCTTCTTGATCATCCCAGAGTTCAGGATGAGGAATAATGGGCTCAAGGTATAGGAAGCCCGATTCCAGCTGGATATTGGGAAAAACTTCCTGATTGTTAGAGCAGTACAACAATGGAACCAATTATCTAGGGAGGTTGTGGACTGTCCTACACTAGAAGCATTCAAGAGACAGCTAGACAGCCATCTGTCAGATATGCTTTAAGGTGAATTCCTGCATTGAGCAGGAAGTTGGACTCAATGGCCTTATAGGCCCCTTCCAACTCTACTATTCTATGATTCTATGAACAGTTCTGTACACGGTATTTAAGACAGGACATTTAAAGTTTAAATTCCTTTAAATACCCTCTTATCTCCGATCAATTAATGGAAATAACAGCAGAAGAAACTTGTGGGACAGATGGGAAACCCCAAGTAGGAATGTGCATACAAGCAAATCTTTAGTTCATTGAAGTTCTCCAAATTTCATCTCAAAGTTCATTCCATCTTGTGTCCGATATTTGTTTTTGTGATCTTTATCTTTTTGCATCTTTGTAGTGTATATGTTATTCTCTCATCGATTAAAATGGGCTTGTGGGCATTTTTCTAAAGTGCACATCTTAATGCGCATTTCTCCAGTGTGCACATCCTATTGAGCTCTTATTTTGGTCTGCGTATCACATTGCAAGTTTGGAAATGCATAGACTTTAGCCACTGCTCGCCTTCAAGTCCATGTTTGGTTCGAGAGGAGCTAACTTTGTAAATCCTGATCAAAACTAAACTGAAACGAATTTCTCAAGGGTTCATGGTTGTTTCCCTGGCATAGTGAATAAAGAGGAGAGAAAATATTAAATAGGTATTATAGTAGGGGCAATATAATAGGCATTGGAAAAAGTTATGCAGAACATTGAAGCCTACCCATTCAGGTTTCAGAATATATAAGACACCATTCAAACATTACCTAGCCTTTCTTTAGCCATTGGTACTGTGTTTTCAAATGAGATTCCAACTTTTTTTTAAGTTAACCAACAGGTGCAGAGTTTAAGACCTTATGGAGGACATTACAATTTTGTTGGTGTAACTGGAGCACCGAGTCTTAATAATATACTGCCTTTAATGTCACAGAGAGTTGTTTCTTGCAAGGTATGCCAACATCTTGTGTGGGGAAGTCTCTTCAGCTATGCTTTGTCTGATCCTACATCATAAAATAAATGCCCACCATGTGTAAAATAGGTAGTTTTTTTACTCACATTGATGATTCTGTGAAGGCCAAAGTACTCTGATAATGCAGTGGTTAATCCTCCCCATCCTATCCATTGCCTGTTTTTACCGCCCCTTCTGTGCTATGAAACTGCAGTGTTACACTGCATCTAGCAGGGGTTGCTGCTCCCAGCATGGTGAGGAAAGCATATCTCTTGTATAGTGACAGAGTCTTAGCAAGATGCCTAACTCAGTGCAACATGTATGGTAATGATGGCATCAAAAGTGCTACTCTGCCAGCAGAGAGATTAAAAGAGCAATAAAAGAGCCCAGTTCTGATGTAATACTAAACCATGATTTAGCACTGTGGGAATGACCCTTCACAAGACTCAAGCTTGCGTGCTTTCACTTCTTCCTTTACACATAGGATTGAAGTTTTCTGCTTTCATTTTAGAACTTAACCACAGTTTTCCGAAATGTCCAAACTCTAATATATACTAGATATGATTAGGTAAAACAAGGATCAATCCATGGTTGATATTCTGGTTTGTTGAGTAAGGCTTCTACTGACCATGCTAAACATTTGCAAGCAGCCAAGGATTGTGGAGGTTTGCTAGCTTCCATGATCCCTGACTGAAATATTTTGGTTATCACTCCTGGGGACAAATGCCCAATCCCTCTGCAAATGGTCTACAAGGCAAGCAAACCACAAAACTACTGTATACTGGGACATAAACGTGGTATGGAAGTTTAGGATGCAGCTTTACTGTTACTGGACTAACAAACCTTGGGTTTTCATTTTTTTTTTCAAGTCAATGATACCCTGGATGATATTTTCAATGATTCTGATGAAGAACAAGAAAGTCAGGATATTGTGAACCAGGTCCTTGATGAAATTGGAATTGAAATATCTGGAAAGGTATGAAGAAGTTATCTTCCCCTATCCTTGAAAAGTAAACTCCCCTTGCCCCTAGATTTCAAACACCCTTTGTAGTAGCTCTTCTTTTGTCTATATTTACTATCATCACAACACCTGTGTATTATCTTGGTTGCCTAAATGAAAATTTTCCTCAATTTTTCTTTTTAATAGATGGCCAAGGCTCCTTCAGCTGCCAGAGGCATGCCATCTGCATCTACATCCCAAAGTGCCACTATTTCAGATGAAGAGATTGAACGACAGCTGAAAGCCCTGGGAGTAGATTAACATCATAGTGACATGCAACCTGCCTTCTACAGTTACTCCAGTGTCAGCATACACACGAACTTTCAACACAGGTTTCAATAAAAACCAAATTCCTTTGCAAACCTTGCCTAAGCCATTGCTGTTGACAATAACTTCTAGAGGCAGTTGGAAGAACTATAGTTACAATCAGTTGAGAAACAACAATGCAAAGTGTGTGGGTTGCAGAACTTATATACGCTTGACCAAATTGAGATCTATTGTAAATAGGACAACCTGCTACATATGGTCTAAATTTGGATTGTTTGTGTTTAGCTTTTTCTCCAAAAAGTACCTTGCTTGATGAACACTCCATTTCCTTTAGGTTTCTAACCTCCCTTAAGTTATTGCAAGTAGCCTTTCTTGTTTTCAGTTATCTATTGTAAGTACAGTAAGAAACTTATTAATTTATAATTTGACTTAAATGAAACCTCACTTTTCTTTCAATTGGAAAGTGGCAGTTGTCATCTTCAGGTGAATGATATATAAAAGTTTAGATAGCCTTTTATTAAGCGCCTTTTTAGAAACTTATTCTTGGTTTAACTATGTGTTACAATGAGACATAGTCCAAGATTTAAGTAAAATTACTACCATCCTATTAATAGTAGAACCTTTCTGAAAGCAAGGTTGTGGTCTAACAGTATTTTGTGTTAGCACAATTGGTTGTAAGGAAAGTACTGAATAACTTCCATTGTACTGTAACATTGCTAACTTGAAGAGACATCTGTGCCTTTGTGTATATAGTGCTTGGTTTCTTTTAATTAAGTTTTGAATTGTGAAAAATGTAATGTTAAGCCATTATCTCAACTTACATAGCACTGAAAGTTATGTGAACTCAATATCAACTGCTGCTACAAGGTATGTAAATTACTTTAACACCTGAAAAAGTATCTTTTTCCTGAAATAGCTTTTGTACATACCACTATGCAGCATTTTTCTTTGAACAAGTGTTATCTTTGAAAATATACTTTATTGTCCAATGTAGTATGTTTGTTCTATGTTATATCCAGTTCTTACAGAAATGATATGTGCTTGCCTATTTGAAATGAATGGATTTACTTGGGTTTAAAATTGCACCTAATATAGTAAAATAGTGGATATCTTGATGTATTATAGGAAATATAATTCACATTAACTGTAGCAATATTGCAGGAGGATGTGAAGAGGGGTTTCTTCTTTTGAACTGCATTGTGGAGCTGACACTGAACATGTAAATGTAAATGATCAAGAAAATGACTGCTGATTGTCGATGAAGAATGGGATAAAGAATTTATTGTGACTATATCATACTGTATTAGAATATGGCATCAGCAGCAATATTTGTGAGTCTAGGTTTCCATTTTAGAATACAATTATGATTTTTCTGGTTAAACGTAGGGTCAAAACATTGTTAAGTACATAAACAATTGGGGTTTGTAATTAAATAAAATAGACTTTATATGGCACTATTGAATACTTGGGGTAAGTTTTCCTATTATGGATTTTGTAAAAAATAAAAAAATAAAATAAAAGCATTAGCTCCTACAGTGCCATTTTCATTTGATAGATTTAATTTTGTATGTTACTGAAAAATATCTAAAAGAATTCACTAATCAATGATGCAGACTGCAATCTTATACATACTACCTGCAGGGAAGCACCACTGAACTCAATGAGACTTACTTCTAAATAGACATATATAGGATTATGCTGTAAAGAGCAGAAGAAAACTAGCCGTGACCTTTTAGAATTAAGGTAAATGCATATATTTATAGTATCCTAAATATCTGCACTCCTTCCTTCATATCCTTGATGTTTCTCAAGAGTGCAACTCATAAATGGATTCAGTGTTCTTGCAGAAAGTTATACGTACCGGGTGGCCCAAAAGTAGGTATACAGTTGTTTAGAATGTTGATGGGTGGAGTCAGAATGACAGTTGAGTAAAGTATACTGTATACCTACTTTTGGGCCACTTGGTATATAAAATATCAACAAACAAAAATAGTATAAATTATCAATGAAGTAGTTTGTAGAATGGAATAGCTAAAGTATTACAAATGTTACCTTACTTCAGCTGGACTATGGCAGTGCTGAAGGGGTACATCTAAGTAAACCAGTGATATGGGGGAATGTCAGCTGGACCACTTCCAATTTCAGATTCTTTAATTATGGTGTCAGATTTTAAGATGTCAATTTCTTTCCTCCCGTTTCACATTTATTACATTCTATATAACAATCTTTACTTGTGAACAGTGTTGTCAATATCTTTCAGAATAGGTGCTTGACAAGCAGACATTTAACAGGTAATGTTTTCCTCCCCATAGCTTTACTTCTACGCCAGGAAATCCTTGTCTGCTAAAAATACAAGTCTGTCAGGCAACTGTTAAAAGAATAGGTGCCATGCCAGGGAAACAAAGAAGCTACTAACAAATAGTATGGTTGTCTTTTAGAGACTATTCATAGCATCATAAAATGGAAACTAGAACATCAAGGTCTAAAAGTCCTTAAAATATGAAAACAAAAGGTTGGATCCAGACTTAATCATACTTAGAGTAGTCCCATTGAAATCAGTAAATAAATAATAGAGTAGTCCCATTGAAATCAGTAAAATTTAAGCTGGTGACTCCACTGATTTCAATGGGTCTAACTAAGTTTGGATCCAACACAAAATCTTACTAGGACAATGGAAACGGTAAGTATGTATAATACCGCTGTTGTTCTTTCCCAAAATGTGTATTCTCAAAGGCTTCCACACTCAAATAATGTAAGGGTAAAAAATAATCTAGAAATAAGCTATGCTGAAAGTTTTAAACTGGTGGATATACTACAAGAAATCTACGTGGCACATTAACATCACACAATTTACCGAATATTACCCACTTTTTCTAACAATTCCTAGTGCTTTTTTTAAGCCACTGAACAGCATCCAGACAATACAATTTTTGGGATGATTTGGTTAACATTATAGTGATGTTGTTTGCAAAGTGTTTGCTTGAACCAAGACTTGTGCTTTCTCCTTTGCTGTTGTGACCAGCTGTAAGATAGGGGTTGTATGCTTTCAGGCCTGTTAGTAAGGGCCTTTTAAGGATGCGCACAGTACATGCTACTTCCATGGTCCTTTCAGCAGTTTTTGGAATGAGCTGTCTAAATTAATACACTTTGGCTTTCCTGTGTAAACCAGTGTAGAGGTAATTGCCATGTTTTTTTCCAAGGTATGATTCAAAGTAGGATAAGGAGCATGTCTCATTGGGCCAACTTCCTTTCGGTACAAGCAAGCTTTTAATCCTCACCCGGCTTCACTACCTTTGCATTTTGATTAATGCTTACCATGTAGAAGCTTAAATATGAATTTAAAGAATGTAGATAATGTCTTCTCTATAAGCCTTTCTCATATTAAAATTATTGGCAATATTTTTACCAGCAGGGATACTCACTATTCGCTAAAGTGCTTCTCATTAGGCCACAGCTACTTTAAGCAGCTTTTGAATTAAGGACCCTGTCAACTAGAAGGGTGCTCACCAACCTACAGATAATCCTGGCCACAGAGGGAGCTGACGGGTTTTTTTTCACACACCCCCTCACCCCACAAGAAATCTCTTAATTCCTGCAGTCTTTCTTTCCCTCCTCTGAAATCACATCCTTGCAGGGGAAAAGACGTCATGCTGTAACCTATTTAGCTAGTTCAGTCAATGTGCATGGCACTAACAGAGTATTTGGATTAAAAGACTGCAGCAAATAGAAGTCAGCAGAATTTACCCCTGGCCTTGGGCTTTCAAATATCCCTTCTATCTTGGCATCTGTCCAGATTGATTAGTCTGTAGATTGAAACAAGGTATAAAATAAAAGGACTGTTTGTAGTCTATGGTTATTAAAATAAGGTTCAGAATTTACACTTCAGGATCTATGGATCTTCCAACATACAGATTACAAGTGAGAGAACAGCCTTGTTTGCTGAGCAGAGAAGGGATTATTGCAGGTGCCAATATGGGGAGTAGTCTATCCGGCACTGCATGCAGTCTTGGCGTTTCAGCTGTGCTGCATTGTTTGCTCATGCACAGTAGTGCCCTTTTTCCAGACTAGTTCAGTGTTCTCCCCCCATCCCATGAGCCACTCAGCAATAGCAGCCTGTTATTACAATTATCCCCTTTCCAGCCTTTTCTATTGCAGGCTTCCTGAGCAGTAGTGGTTTTATGGGAGTCTGTTATGGGCCAGTGGATTAAAGCATCTCTGCAGCAGTTGTATCACACAAATGAGTTGGACTGAACCTTTTGTTTGGAATAAGTGGTGTCGTAATGTAGCTCTCAGGTCCTTACAGGCTTTTCACTGTGTGTGTGTGTGTTTCCCCCCTGCCCACCCATTCCTGATGTGTAGCTCTCAGAATGTTAGCTATGAAGGAATGTTGCCCATGGGCTGCAAAAGGTTTCCCACCATGTTTTTGAGATTGTCATGCCCCTTAATTGGCAATAATATTACATGTGCAAGAAATGTCAATAAATTCTTTGTGGTGGGTATGTTTAGGAGACCTTTTTAAGCTGATTGGATGTTTACCTTGCAGGCAGTTTGCACCAGGAACAAGTCAACAACACCTGTCCTACTAAAATGGGCCTAGCTGTCTTCGGAGGAGGAAATACACTTCTAAGTCTATAGGAAAATACCCGCTTTGTCCATTTTTCACATATCTGGTATTATTTTAATCATTGTGCAAAGAGCTGCCACAGAAAGGCTTGATATCGCTTGAGGATGTCATAATAGCTAGAGTGAACATCCGGAAGATTATTTAATGATTAAACCTGACAAACTTGGAATGGTGGTAAGCAGTGCATACTCAGGGTTTAGGCCTCTTTCTTTTTCTTTAGGATAAAAGGAGTCTACTTTTTGAAGGGTTGCAGTCAAGAAACCCATTTATCTCTAAAAGAAATTCTACTGGCACTCTTGGTGATCCTTAATAATGGAATTAAAGGTGCTCTGGTGTAAACTTGTCTTCACTCTCTTTTCTCTTTGTCTTCGATTGCAGAACCAAACTCTCACCACTTCCTTCTCGAGATTGAGCCCCTCTGCCATCCTCATGATCTCCTGAGATGAAGGCTTGCTTTGTTCTGCAAAATGGTTTTCTAGGGCTTCTTTAGCAGAAATGCTAGAAGAAAAATATAATATTCCAGTCATATTCCTGAGACAGTAATCCCTGGATGCATGGAAACTATGGGGCATTTCAAATGGGATGTATCTCATACAAGAATAATATTTCCATGTCTGAAAAGCATGGAAATCAGTTTTGTCACATTGTTGAGCATACTCCATAAAACAAGTGGCAGAAACAGACAGGTACAGAATACCAGTAAAAAATCTCTTCCTCATTTCTCACTGTGCTTGAAAGTCTTATTGGGAATGGGGGGCAGCACAAATTACAGAATACAGGTGAAGCGGAGCCTTCACATTGGTATAAAAAATAGGAAACTTTAATAAAATGGTAAATGGGTCAACACATTATGGTGAAAATCTTCCTCAGGAAAACCATAGACCCCATTTTCCTAACTGATCACACCTATAGTTTTTTATAAGATAGACAATCATATTATATTGATTTGTTGCACTTGCCATATTCAAGTAGTATAATTGTCACCTATTACTGAGCCATCTCATAGTTCTATATCTTTATAACCCTCAAAGACTCAGCCCTGAGTTATAGTATTCTGTTTCACTGAGAGAATAACAGTGCAATCCTATACATATCTGCTCAGAAATAAACCCCAGTTCTCAGGAAAGTGTGCATGATTGTACCCCAAATGACTCTGTGAAACAGAGTCTCTGCAGCCCTAACAGTATCTGCCTCTACATAGCAGTGTTCTTCCTTTGGTCATATGTGTTCAGTAGAGCTACATCACACTGCAGAATGTGCTAGGATGTACACAAGAAAATATGGTCTTCAAAGAACAAGCAATCCAGCATTGATTGAAACAATCCATTTGGTTATCTAGGGCTAAATCAAATGTTTGCCTATTTTGATACCCAGGGTGAAAGTAATTATTTCAGAGGATAAAATAGTTGTCCCAAAGCCTCTAAATTATGTGAATTGTATACCCTTTTTATTGCTATTAGCAGCTGTTATTTCCTCAGCTTTTGCTTTGATGCAATTGTGGACATTTTTCTCTGAATTGACTTTCTGGGAATGATCACATGAACAATCTCAGCCAATCAGGGATCACATAGCATACTTGATGATGTCTCTGAGGGCAGATAAAGCCAATTGAGAGTGAGACTAATGTCTCCTGAATCAGCATTTCTCTCACCTAAATGAGCAAATACTTTGAGAGCAATAATAAGGGTAATACGTTTATATTTCTGCAAAAGATCATCATCCCTTTCAGATTAGCCTTAGTGATCAGATGACATTATTGCTTTATCCATTGGGAATACTTTACTGAGTCATATTGGTGTGAGAGTATTCAAATGAGTTGTATATTCTTTTCAAAGGCAAATAGGACAAAAACAAGTATTCCTTCTCACAGGTGTAACCATTACTTTTGACCACAAGAGGACAGTGTTATACTTTATGCTAGATATGAAAGCAGCACCTTTACAGAAGTCTACTTCTGATGAGGTTCTGATGTGCCCTATTTCAGATTTTCTCATTTAATGGGATATGGACCAGGCTTGTGGGATCTGCTTCTCTTGTTGTTTTTTACTAGATTCACTAACTGGAGGCAAGTGTTTGCATAATGGCTAAGTGGGCAGCACATTCTTAAAATTAAAAGCTACCTCTGAGCAGATGCTCAGCTCAAGAATCTGTGTTCATCACCAGACCTGAGCACTCAGCCTCTTCATACAAAAATCCATTGCCACTTCCCCCTCCTATCCACATCCCACGTTTTCTTCATTTCAGCAGCCAGAGAGAGGCTTTTAGTTGTTATTGTTAAACAGCTGGAAGAAAGAAACCCTTGGAGATCTACTGCAGGTCACCTAGAGATCTACATTAGATTTGGATCTACCTTTTGGCTCACCAGATAAGTGTTACTTTGCAATGTATTTGTGAAGCTGAGTGTAATAGTCTGGAGTGTGTGTCACATTTTGTTCTGAACAAAATTGTACAGGTGGAAATACTCAGGGTATTGTACACGTGTTTCCTGAGGCTGAAAAGCCTGAGCCGGAATCCAGCTGCGTTATTTATTACCTAATGGTGGTTCTGCGCTTTCTTTTCCGTTCATTCACTCCAACCTTTTCATTGTATAAAGCTACAGAATGGAACATTTTGAGAGAAAGTTACTTCCAATGCTCAAAGACAACACACACAATATTATCTAGAAACTATTGCTTACTTGCAATTGTATACTTGGACCAGATTTAAACTCACATGCAATCTGCATTTCCATGTAAAATCAAATTTTCAACTTTACTGGCAACACAATTTAAACAGCAAACAATGAATAAATGTAGAGGATCTATACTTAAGAAGAAGTATGAATGGATGTTGAAGCAGTTGAAAGAAAAGAAATTGTATGACATGAAAAGACAATGTAATGCCACACATTTTAGGCAGAAATTCAGGACAGCAACAAAGAATCAGGACGGGGAGGCTTATTCTTAGTGAAGAGTAAAACTGGTTTGAACTGGATTAAAGGTTCTCCCTAGGAACAACCAATCAATGCATGAGAGGAAATAATAAAGTCTGATCACTTACTGACAGATCTATGTGCAGTTCTAAATGCAAAGGATAGGGGGCAATATGACAAGCAACATAATGCCCAGTTGGGGATGAAAAGGGCAAAATAAAGAATGCTCCTATGGCACACATAATACATATCAGGTTCCCAGAAACCAATTGGTAGATTAGTATTGTGGGGAAATTGCACCTGGAATGTACAACATCAGGCTACAGGTGAGGAAATGCATGTTTGAAAACTTCACCCCAAAAGCTACTCATCGAACCTTACACATCTTGTACCCTTCTCTCCAAATTTGCTTTCTATAGTCCCGTTGAAATGCAACACCAGTCCCAATGTGAACGTTTTCCTAACATGTGGCCCAAGTATGTATTTGAACATGCATGCCCATCCTGGTTGCCATAATTTGTGCAACCATGGTGGCCGTTTTCAGCCGTTGCTGTAATACAAATCTACTGGGCTATGTGAAGGAATGCTAGGCCTTGAATACATTGCGAGGCCTTGCATATGCAGTGTTGCTGCATGCTCTTTCAGTGTTTCATGTGGAGGTACTCCTACATCTGAAATAATCCTTTGATTATTCCTTTGTGGCCTGAAGCGATACAGTTCAGGAATATTCTTACCACATCGCTGTTATTTGTGTAGATTGGCATTGCACCATTTTGTTAGCCTAGGCTTGATCCTGCATGGGGATGTAGTGCAGAAGAGATTTTACTCCATTTTCTAATGTTGATGTGAACCTCACCTATGTGTTCAGTGATTGTCAGAGGTGCAAATATGACCACACCATGCATGCCCCCCTGCAATACTAATGGACTCTCTGACCAGGCCCCCAGTGATCACATGTGCATTAGTATGCATAGGTGTGCACACACGGGTTCATAATAATGCCAGATGCACAGCCTTTGGGACGTGTGTGTGTGTGTGCCAGCAGGTACATTGGCATAGGGGGCATAGCTAGCGAGATCAGTCCTGCTCCCCATTCACCAAATATGTCAAGGAGTTGATTGCACAGGCCCTGCACTTTTTGAAAACGTAATTCACTGTTCCACATTATTATTTTTAAATGCATGTAACCAGAAACTCTCCTTTAAAAAGAAACATGAAATCTATCATACCTCCGACTTGTTCTGCTTCCTCCAGCCATTTTGTTAGTATTGATTTTAGTTTGCAAGCATTCTTGAAGCTCAGCTGCAGGTTTTCAAACCGGCAAATAGTTGTTTGGCTGAATTCAGAGCCATGCACTGCAGCCAGAGCTTCTCCAACATTAGTTTGTGTATAACCTGCCAAAAGAAAACAAATCTACATGTTCAAACCAAGAATGCTAAGGCCCAACATGTGTGTGTGTGTGTGTGTGTGTGTGCGCGCGCGCGCGTATGTGTGCGTGACAGAGAGAGAGATGCTATCCCTGGTTTCTGTACAAATCTGTGATTTTAAAGCTCTTCCAGCAGTTTCCTTTCATCTAATAATATGATTCTGATTTTCATTTCACACCAGTGAGACACAGAAAAATTGTTTCAATTGCAGCTGACGAAGCTTATGCCATCATAAATCTGTTAATCATTAAGATGCTACAGGACTCTTTGATGTTTTACTGCAATAGACTAACATGGGTACCATTCTGGAAAATGCTAAAAAGTGAAATTGAAACTTGATATCATGACCTATAGACTTGAAATAAGTTTTTTAAAAAAACACATTCCTATGACTCAGAAACACACGTTCACAGATAGATTTCTTATATATGACCCTCTTATCAATGGTGCAACTAGAGCTGGACCTCACAGCCAAGCCCTCCCCGCCCCCGATGACCATCCATTTATCATTTTTACTTTAAATATTTATTATCCTTTCCTAAAACAATATTATGCTTATTCCCAAGTAAATGTGGCATCATGGGAGCAGAAATAAGTGCCATTTTATTCATGTAGACATGATGGTGCTATGACTTCATTGACTTTAAAATATGAACCTGTACATGCTCAGAGTATTTTTTTTTAATAAGGGTTGGCACACAGGTTTTTTTTTTTTTTTTTTTTGCTGTAATGTATCAGGAATGGAGAAGCAGTTGTGAAGCATGGAGTGGGATCTGTAGGGGAGAGAAAAGAAATGTAAGTTGTGTGCTTCGTGAATCACAACTGAAGAAATAAACGTGGCCTTCCAAGGGGAGTGGTGGTGGGCATAAGACCACTAAGTCTAGGGTCTAACTATACCATTTTATACAATGTGTATACAGTTATGTCAGGCTTATAAGTTTAATTACTAGGTTCAAATTCATGACACTCTCCGTACATTATTAAAAAGACCAATTTGGAAAGTCAAACTACTAAAAATTGGCTTTATTTATTATTCCACAATTCATGTACATGGTGCTTCAACATAATCAAAAGAAAGATTTTCTAACATCTTTGGTTAAACAATATTCATACCCAGCTTAATTCTTCTAAGCTTGAATTCATTAGCAAATTTTTCCAGCTCCCTGATTTCCGGAGAATCCATGTCTATTGGTTCTTCAATTGACTTGTTCTTCTTGCGAAATTCCTGCTTAAAGTCAGTGGTAGGGTCATCTCCAAGGACAGATGGGTGCATGGGAGTAAAACTGTGGCCCAAAGCACATGAACTGGCACTCAGAGCATGGTCAGGAAACTTATAAAGGCAAGGGGTGAGGCTGCCTGTCAGGAAACAACACACACAGACACCAAAATATTATAATTCCTAGCCATTGCACAGTTGAGCATCTTTTTCTCAATCACATAACCATGAGCAGAATATATAACCTGCCATATAAAGGCCACTCTCTGTACTGTTGGAGGATGGAGTGAAGTGATGACTTAATCTAGGGTGACCAGATAAAATCCAGGTCAGGGCTCATGTAACTTTAACAGTTGTAGAGAAAAGGGAATTTCAGCCAGAGTCATTTGTATGTAATTAGTTCCTGGTGAAATTCCCTCTTCATCACAACAGTTAAAGGTGCAGGCACTATACTAGAGTGACCAGATACAAAAGAAGGCAGGGCCCCTGCAACTTTAACTGTTGTGATGAAGAGGGAATTTCACCAGGAACTAATTGCATACAAATGACACTGGCTGAAATTCCCTTTTCTCTACAACTGTTAACGTTATATGAGCCCTGACCTGGATTTTATCTGGTCACCCTGACTTAATCACTATGCTCAGTAGGGATATGCACTGACCCCCCGGATCGGATCGGATAGCGGATCGGAATCAGACCTGGGGGGTCGGATCGGATCAGATCGGATCGGAGGATGGTCGGATCGGATTGGACCGGATGTCCGATCCGGATCGGACGCCATTTTGAATGCTTTTTCCCATAGCCAAGTATTGTTTTACAAAAACGCCTATAACTTTTTCATTTTTAAAGTTAGAAGGATGACACATGGGCACATTATACACTGGTTAGGGACAGTTATCTGTGAGAAATTTCAGAAAGATTGGTGCATGCGTTTTGTGGCAATTAATTTTTTAATAAATACCCAGGAATGCCTATAACTTTGTCATTTTTAAAGTTACACACATGAAACTTTGCCACATTGTAGTTGGTACCTTGGGACCTATGTGTGTGAAATTTCAGAAACGTAGGTGCTTGTCATGTGTGGCAATTAATTTTTAGAAAAATGGGTAGTAGTGGGGTAAATACTTTTATGCCTCCCATTTTTTATTTTTGAAGATACAAACAGGAAACTTGGGCACATTACAGGTACCACTTGCCTTGATATGTGTGTGAAATTTCGGAAACATTGGAGCTTGTCTTGTGTGGCAATTAATTTTTGAAACAATGAGGAAAGAAACACCTATAACTTTGTCATTTTTCAAGTTACACACATGAAACTTTGCCACATTGTAGGTGGTACCTTGGGACCTATGTGTGTGAAATTTCAGAAACATAGGTGCTTGCCTTGTGTGGCAATTAATTTTTTAATAAATACCCAGGAATGCCTATAACTTTGTCATTTGTAAAGTTACACACATGAAACTTTGCCACATTGTAGGTGGTACCTTGGGACCTACGTGTGTAAAATTTCAAAAACGTAGGTGCTTGCCTTGTATGGCAATTAATTTTAGAAAAATGGGGAGTAGTGGGGTAAATACATTTACGCCTCCCATTTTTTTATTTTTAAAGATACAAACAGGAAACATGGGCACATTACAGGGAACACTTCACTTGATATGTATGTAAAATTTCAGAATGATAGGTCCAGGCATGTGGTGGCAAGGTGTCTGCACACACCACTTCGAAGACTGTAGAAAATTTCTCCTGTAACGATCCTAGCGAGAGAGAGTGATCCTAGGCTCAGCCGTTCTGCTTGAGTAAAAAGTGAAAGTATCAAAGCAGACATGAGCCAAGTGCTACTTTGTTTCTCCTTTTGTAATGGATACTTGCTCAGTTGCAGCCAAGCGTGCAAGGATCAAAGAGATGAGAGAAAGTGTTTCCTTCTTCTTCCCGGGAGGCGGGAGGGTGCAATTGACAGCCCCAGCCTCTGTGGAAAAACGTTTATAACTTTTAATCTAAAAAATTCGTAGCCACCAAATGCCTAGACCCAGCTTTCTGAAATTTTACATACATATCAAGTGAAGTGTTCCCTGTAATGTGCCCATGTTTCCTGTTTGTATCTTTAAAAATAAAAAAATGGGAGGCGTAAATGTATTTACCCCACTACTACCCATTTTTCTACAATTAATTGCCACACAAGGCAAGCACCTACGTTTTTGAAATTTTACACACATAGGTCCCAAGGTACCACCTACAATGTGGCAAAGTTTCATGTATGCAACTTTAAAAATGACAAAGTTATAGGCATTCCTGGGTAATTATTAAAAAATTAATTGCCACAAAACGCATGCACCAATCTTTCTGAAATTTCTCACAGATAACTATCCCTAACCAGTCTACAATGTGCCCAAGTTTCCTGTTTGTATCTTCAAAAATAAAAAAGTGGGAGGCATAACTGTATTTCTCAATGGGAAAGTGCTTTCCAATGATTTCCTATGGGCAAGTGCTTTCCAATGATTTCCTATGGGCAAGTACTGTCCAATGATTCCCTATGGGCAAGTACTGTCCAATGAATCCCTATGGGCAAGTGCTGTCCAATGAATCCCTCATTGTTTCAAAAATTAATTGCCACACAATACAAGCACCTACGTTTCTGAAATTTCACACACATAGGTCCCAAGGTACCGCCTACAATGTGGCAAAGTTTCATGTGTGTAACTTTACAAATGACAAAGTTATAGGCATTCCTGGGTATTTGTTAAAAAATTAATTGCCACACAAGGCAAGCACCTGTGTTTCTGAAATTTCACACACATAGGTCCCAAGGTACCACCTACAATGTGGCAAAGTTTCATGTGTGTAACTTTAAAAATGACAAAGTTATAGGTGTTTCTTTCCTCATTGTTTCAAAAATTAATTGCCACACAAGGCAAGCTCCAACGTTTCTGAAATTTCACACACATATCAAGGCAAGTGGTACCTGTAATGTGCCCAAGTTTCCTGTTTGTATCTTCAAAAATAAAAAAATGGGAGGCATAAATGTATTTACCCCACTACTACCCATTTTTCTAAAAATTAATTGCCACACAAGACAAGCACCTACGTTTCTGAAATTTCACACACATAGGTCCCAAGGTACCACCTACAATGTGGCAAAGTTTCATGTGTGTAACTTTAAAAATGACAAAGTTATAGGCATTCCTGGGTATTTATTAAAAAATTAATTGCCACAAAACGCATGCACCAATCTTTCTGAAATTTCTCACAGATAACTATCCCTAACCAGTGTATAATGTGCCCAAGTTTCATCCTTCTATCTTTAAAAATGAAAAAGTTATAGGCGTTTTTGTAAAACAATACTTGGCTATGGGAAAAAGCATTCAAAATGGCGTCCGATCCGGATCGGACCTCGTCGGATCGGATCGGATCGGATCGGAGGTTGATCGGATCGGATCGGATCGGATTTTCCCGATTTTGGGGCGGATCGGATTCGGATCGTGGATCGGATCCGATCCGATGCACACCCCTAATGCTCAGTCATTTTGTTTTCCAACTATACTATATTTCTGAATCAAAACTTCTTTTAAGGAAACAAAATTAAATCTGACACTGCCTTACTTTTATTCAGATTATGTCATGAATTTGCATGAATTGCTTAGATGAAACTTACATTTCTGCAAACTCCATAGCTTTAGCTACTGGACCAGTATTTGTTTTCTTATGATTAAACTTGAGAAGTTTGACAGACTGAACATCTGCTGAAAATTATAGCTCATGGAACCCTATATAAAACAATGCAGGTTTACAGGGGTCCTAGCTTTAGGGATTTCGATCACTTCCCTAACTCATATGTAAGATTAAAATATCCTTGTATTTTATGAGCAACGCTGGAAATATTTCAGGCAGAGGGAAATTAGCAATAAACAAAACTTCATCTTATTAGATTCCTTCGTTATATGTTTTTAAAATTTTGGTACTTCCATACATATATGACCTATAACCTGTTCTGAACAACATATAACGATGTTGGGAGAGAGAGAAAGCCAAGGGCGAGCAAATGGTAAGATTCTCATCACTGTTTTATTGTGATATCAATGAGAATTTAAATGGAACAAACAATCAAAGGCCACACAGGAAAATTATATTGCAGTGTCTAGAATGTGTTTTTAAAGCCTTCTATTTCTAGTCTCAATTCACAAAGGCATGATTTGAACAATATTATTTTTAAGTCCTATTGATTTCAGTGGCAGAGATTTAACACATGTTTAGCTCATCTATTGAATCAAATAAGACTTAACTGTGCTTAACTGGTCGTGATTGTGCTCAAGGTAAGCTGCACCTAAAAGAAGGGTGTCAAACTTCGTTCACACACAGGCTGAATTTAATTTCAGAATAGCTGTCAGGGGCCACATTCCTGTGCTGGGTGGGGTTTAAAGTAAAGGGGGTGGGGACAAAATACAAAAAAAATATAGCAGCATGTATTAACTTTAAGCTAGTGAGGCATTTTAACCTTTTAGAATGGGTGGGACATGCAAGAACCTGGGGAACCCTGGAGTTCCAGATTGGTACCCCAGGTGGGCTGGATTTGGCCAGCAGACCTGAGATTTAACACCTCTGACCAAAAAGGTGGTTCCAGTTATATTCCAGCTCACTAGTCCAAATAGCTGTTCATGTGACATCTACTCATGTGAGCAGCTTAACACTGAAAGAGAAAACTCATGAAAGATCACAGTGACTCTTTTGTGGAAAGGAAAACCCCAACTTTAGAATTTCCTGTTCCTAGAAGGGAAGCACCAATCTGGCATGAGTTTCCTCTTCTGATGTTACATGCTCTGGTGAGCAGACATCTTGTGTGAACACTTACTTGTGCAAGGAAGCTGTTGGGAATATCATTGGAACTGGCTCTCAGTGATACTGAAATCAAGTACATAAGTACTGGATTCCAGGGCTGGCCCAAGATGTTTTGCTGCCTGAGGCAGTACATAGTAACAAAGCTGGTCAAGTTATTTTGTTAGCCAAGGCAAAAAATCTCAGAAGCACCACTACCCTACTTTGCCATAAAAATAACAGTAAAACAAATAACAAAAAAATGCTGCCCTTTCAAAGCATCCAAAGCTGGTGAGCAGGAGCCTAATAGCAGGGCTGGCTCTGATGAATTCACTGCAGTTACTGCCAACTACTACCTTCATATCTCTTTCTTCTTAACTAGCTTTTCTTCTTCTTCCAGTAAGGTGAAGAATCAAAGCACATTCCTTCTCACACTTTTGTTTACAATGGTTTTATTATATAGCCAGAAATTAGCTCAAATTTAAATATTCATGGATGCTTCTCTGTGCTGACATCAAATGTTTTTGTCAGGTATTCCATATTTGTTCCCTGAACACAGCCTCCTACAGTTATTTAATGCATATTTTGTATAAGATGAATCTGTCAATCTGGGCTTCTCTCATTTTTCCAGTTATGTGGTTTGGTCCTTTTTGAACTATGAGAATGTTTTCAGTCTTGTATTTGGTTCAACACCAACTTCAGATTTTTTTTTAAAAAAATAGATTCACATGAAAATTCATAATAATTTTTGTGCACAGTTCACCAAACATATGAACTTTTATATGCATTTTTGTCTAATATGTACACTTTTTGCAGGCAATTTCCCTAACAGAATGCATATTTGAGCATTATTTTCCTTAATATACACATTTTTGGTACATGTTGTTTGACTGGACAACTCCATCGCAAAATTTGGAGAGGCGCGAATTTTGCTTTGCATAGTGGTTCAAAGTGTGAAATTAGGTAAACTTGAATTAAAAAGTGAACTTAACAAATTTCTTCTTCATCCCTAACAAGAGGGCACAAAAAACAAATGAGCCCTGCACAACAGGAAGTACTGTCAATCACAGAACTTATTTATTTAAAGAGTCATCAAATCGGAAAACTAAAATGACACCAAAAGGAATGGACTTGCCTTGCAAAGTGCCAACTCCATTCACCACATTGGGATGGGACATACTGCAGGTCTGCAAAATACGACTTTGGGAAAGACTTGCTGCTAGCATATCTGGAGCTGCAGGCTTGAGGCCTATTAGAGAAGGTTTGTGGGGAAAGGATTGGGAAGTTGCAAGAATATCAATTCATAGGTGAAGAATCCCACTATAGTCCCAGCCTGTGGTCGAAATATACAAAAATGCCTGCAGTAGGCTGACCAGATAAAATCCAGGTCAGGGCTCATGTAACTTTAACAGTTGTAGAGAAAAGGGAATTTCAGCCAGTGTCATTTGTATGCAATTAGTTCCTGGTGAAATTCCCTCTTCATCACAACAGTTAAAGGTGCATGCACTATACTGGAGTGACCATATACAAAAGAAGGCAGGGGCCCTGCAACTTTAACAGTTGTGATAAAGAGGGAATTTCATCAGGAACTAATTGCATACAAATGGTACTGGCTGAAATTCCCTTTTCTCTACAACTGTTAAAGTTACATGAGCCCTGACCTGGATTTTATCTGGTCACCCTAGCCTGCAGTACTTAAAAACAACAACATTTCTACCATACCAAATGAGTATATGCTTATAAATGAGGAACAGGAGAAGAAATCCATCTAGTATCTCAGAAATATCTAAATAAAAAGTCTCTTCACTATGTTTCATATGGGGTGGCTGTTAGCAATGGCTATTAGCCAACTGTATAATAAATAAACAAACAAGCATTCTCTACCATGGTTACCTCCCACTCAACAACAAGAAAAACTAAATCCTGAGACCAATACAAGTCATGCTAAGTCAGAAAAGCTGCATCGTACAATTTTTACTATTTTGCATCGACTAGTGAAGTGTAATGGGCAGAGGGGTCAGACTAGGTGACCCATGTTCAAATTTGCACTCAGCCGTGAAGCCCCCTAGGTGATCCAAGGCCTGTCTCTTTCTCTTAGCCTCACCTCTCTCATAGGGTTGTTGTGAAGATAAAATGGGAGGGGAAATCACTCCTTGTGCTCTTTGGAAGAAAGATAGGATATGAATATAATATTATGTATTTTCCTTCTACTAGTCATGGAAAGATATAAAGGGCTCTACAGAGAACTGAGGTCCCACCTCCTGGCCACTGGAAATCTTATTCAGAGAGTCTTCTGGCTTTTGACGTTTCATTTTGCATTGCCATGTTTATGCATATCTTTGCAACCATTTTGGCTAAACACATGGTTTTTAAAATCTTGAATGGACACTGAGATTCTTCTCAGATTCTGCACCTACATGGAATTTCCATTAGGCTAGTTTTAGGGTGACCAGATGAAAAGGAGAACAGGGCTCCTGTATCTTTAACGGTGGTATTGAAAAGGGAATTTCAGCAGGTGTTATTTGTATGCATGCAGCACCTGGTGAAAGTCCCTCTTCATCACAACAGTTAAATCTGCAGGAGCTATATTAGAGTGACCAGATACAAAAGAGGGCAGGGCTCTTGCAGCTTTAACTGTTGTGATGAAGAGGGACTTTCACCAGGTGCTGTATGCATACAAATGACACCTGCTGAAATTCCCTTCTCTATACAACTGTTCAAGATACAGGAGCCTTGTCCTCCTTTTCATATGGTCCCCCTAGTCAGTTTGGAAATCATGGCAACTCTGAGGTTTTTAAAAAAAACACCTGGATTGTTTGGGAATGAACAAGTGTCCTACCTGATTGCTCCTGCTGCAAGCAGAAGCGGTTAAACAATGTTAAGCACTGTGTACAACAACCTGATTCGTCAGGGGAAGACAACCCAGAGTTGGAATCCAGGGTTTAATTCTGGGTTGAAACTCTGGTTGTCTCTCCCCTGACAAGACAGAGTTCCTGGTTTATATCTGATGCTAAACAACCCAGGCATGAAGCATGAAACAATTGTTTTGTTGTTCACAGTTTCAGTACAAGTATGCTCACTCGATGACACCAACCCAGGGTTTATTTAAAAAACAACCTCAGGTTGTTATGGCATTGTGAACTGAGCCTATATGATTCACTACAGACTAGGGTAGGGTGACCAGATAAAATCCAGGTCAGGGCTCATGTAACTTTAACAGTTGTAGAGAAAAGGGAATTTCAGCCAGTGTCATTTGTATGCAATTAGTTCCTGGTGAAATTCCCTCTTCATCACAACAGTTAAAGTTGCAGGGGCCCTGCCTTCTTTTGTATATGGTCACTCTAGTATAGTGACCATATACAAGAGGGAATATCACCATATACAAGAGGGAATATCACCAGGAACTAATTGCATACAAATGACACTGGCTGAAATTCCCTTTTCTCTACAACTGTTAAAGTTACATGAGCCCTGACCTGGATTTTATCTGGTCACCCTAGCATGCTGGGAGTTGTCAGCCTTTTTTTTTGTCAAAATATGCGTAGGGTTGCACCTTAACACTCATAATACAACATCAATACTAAGTTTAAGTACTTTAATGTGCTCCTGGCACAGTCCAACAGCCATCATGGATAGAGAGATCAGTGGGACCTCACCACTAGCCCCACCCCTTCCTCGTCATCCAGGCATTCAGAGTAGATGGCTGCAAAAGGGCATCTATACATGATTACACGTACGTGCCCTTTGGTGGATGCTCGCATTGAACCTGGGGACAGAAAAGGAATGAGACTAATGAGCAACGACAGGTTGGCTGATGTCCTGCTTTCTTTTTATCCATGATTTCCCTAAACACTAATATTGTGTGGAAAATGCTTGAGACACCTGCACAGTATGTGGATATGCCAGCAAGGGGTCACCAAACTTTTTGGGGCAGTGGGCGCATTTGGAATGTTGAGAGTGTGTTGTGGGGAATCTCACAAAATGACTATCACCGGGGTGGGTGGCGCTTATCTGTCCATGAAATGGTAGAGGTGCGTGACTTTGCTTCAAAACACAAAAGCACTCTTTTTGACTCACATTTTTCTGCTCCAACACTCATTTGACAGAAAGCATACTGTCAAGGCTGAGAGAGGTGGGATGCAGAGAGGCATTCTTGGAAATAAAGCTGGTGCTAGGGGTTGATACTTTGCTTTGCAGCATGCCAGGCCCCCAGTTATTTTATTTTTTTCATTCAAAAATCTTTTAAAATAAAATAAAAAATCAGGAGGGGAAGGGAGCCAGGTGAGTGCCAAGAGAAGTGTCTGTGGATGCCTTGTGGACACCATGTTGGAGGCCCCAGTACTACCTATAGGAATGAAAAATCATTTCAACAACCACCATTATGGAACATTTAGGTTCAAGTGCCTGATGCTAATTTTTGTAATAGATTCTGGCAATGGCCCCAGGTAAGCCATGGCTGAAATTAACTACCTGACAGAATAGTCTTTCATTGCTCATCCATGTCCTAAGTAATAGTTAAAGATTCATTTTGCTAAGGGCACACATGTTTTACGAAGGGTTTCTTACCTGCCATCACCCCATATGCAGCCTGCTGGTTTCCATAATGACAGGAAGGAACGGAATAATGCAGACCTGAAAAAGCATTTCCCAAAGTTGCCATGGAGAAGCATGTGTGGGAACATTTAAGAGTTGGGATCAAAGACAAAACAGACGAGACTGGTAAGAAAATGTATAAGGATTCAAGATGCATCCTTTCAATCAAAATATATTGCATTATGTTTACATTTTGGATCTGTCTGGAGAACATGTTAAGAATGTGTGTTAATTTGATCCATACATGTGGTGAAGCAATCATGTGATTTCATGACCATGCACCCAGATTTCAACTCAACATAGATTTACTGTGCCTGGACAAAGCTGATGAAAGTAGGCTGGGTGAAAGCCCAGCAAGTATAAGGCTACATCTGAACTAGGCAGATGGTGAAGCATTTTAGCACACGTTGACCTATGAATGCATCCGTTCATCACACATTCTCACATGCGAGTATGGTCAATGAACTGATTTCCAAAATAAAATAAAATAAAATATATATATTAAAAAAAACCCAGAAGGGAAGCACCAAAATAGGACAGAATACAAAAAGAGAATGTGTTCTCAAAGGTGCCAATGGCCAAGAATATTATTGAATCTAATGTGTTTTGGAACAAAGTGCTCTTTCATAATAATAATAATAATTATTATTATTATTATTTATAACCCGCCTCTCCCTTCGGATCGAGGTGGGGAACACAATGTAAAATACAAGAATCACAAACAGTTAAAAAAAAAAAAAAACAAGAGAAAATACATCATTAAAACATCTTCAAATTCATCCGGATAGGCCTGCCGGAAGAGAGCTGTCTTCATGACTCGCTGAAATTCATGAAGACTGCTAATTTGTCTAATCTCCTCCGGCAGACCATTCCATAGTCTGGGAGCGATGGAAGAGAAGGTCCTCTGGGTAACACTCGCCAGCCTAGTTCTAGCTGGCTTGAGTAAATTCTTCCCAGAGGACCTAAGTGTGCGGGGCGGATTGTACGGGAGAAGGCGATTCCGCAGGTAGCCTGGGCCCAAACCATGTAGGGCTTTAAAAGTAATGACCAACACTTTATACTTCGCCCAGAAACTGACTGGCAGCCAATGAAGTGATTTTAAAACTGGTGTAATGTGGTCACCCCTAGATGTACCTGTGACCAACCTGGCTGCCATATTTTGAACAAGTTGAAGTTTCCGGACTAGGCAAAAAGGTAGCCCTATGTACACCGCATTGCAGAAGTCAAACCTCGAAGTTACCAGTGCATGCACTACCGTCTTTAGGTCTTCCAACTCTAGGAAGGGGCGCAGCTGGCGTATCAGCCGAAGCTGATAGTAGGCACTCCTGGCCGTCGCATCAATCTGAGCTGTCATCTGGAGTGACGGATCCAGGAGTACCCCCAAGCTGCGAACACAGTCTTTCAGGGGGGTGTAACCCCATCCAGAACCGGTTGACACACCTCCAAACCCAGGTTGGGGCCTTTGACAGCGAACACCTCCGTCTTGTCTGGATTCAGCTTCAGTTTGTTTTTCCTCATCCAGCCTCCAAGCATTCATTCAGAGGAGACACACTATCCTTAGCTGATGATGTTGTCGAAGGCACAGAGAAATATATTTGGGTGTCATCAGTGTATTGATAGTAGGGGTGTGCACGGACCCCCCGGATCGGATCGGGACCCGGATCGGGACCTCCAATTTTGTCCCGGACCGGTTCGGACAAAATCGGAGGCCCCCCGGACCGGATCGAGTCCGATCCCGATCCAAAAATCGGAAATTTTTGGATCGGCCGCCATTTTTTTCCCCATAGACTTGCATTGCAATGCAAGTCTATGAGGAAAAAATGGCGGCGGGTGGGTAAGGGGGGGCCTAACTCCCTCCCCCCCCCCCGGGGCCGTCCGCTGTGGACGGCCCCGGCAGGTAAACCCCCTCCCCCGCGCTCCCTACCCCCCCTGGGGCCGCCTGCTTCCATCCGCTGGCGCCCGCGGGCGCCAGCGGATAGAAGCGGACGGCTCCGGGGGGGGGTAAGCCCCCTTCCCCGCCACTTACCTTCTCGGCACGTCCGGCGCCGGCGGCTACTACCAGCGGGCTCCGCGGCCTACTCTCGAGTAGCGCGCCGGGTGATGACATCACCCGGCGCGCCACCCTGGAGCAGGCCGCGGAGCCTGCTGGTAGTAGTAGGCGCCGGCGCCGGACGGGAGCCGCCGGGCCGGGCAGGTAAGGGCCCCCCTCCCCCCTCCGCGCGCCCCCTCCTCCCCCCTCCCCCCTCCGCGCGCCCCCTCCTCCCCTCCACGCACCCCCTCCTTACCTTTCCGGCCCGGCGGCTCCCGTCCGGCGCCGGCGCCTACTACTTCCAGCAGGCTCCGCGGCCTGCTCTAGAGTAGTGCGCCGGGTGATGACATCACCCGGCGCGCCATCCTAGAGCAGGCCGCGGAGCCTGCTGGGAATAGTAGGCGCCGGCGCCGGACGGGAGCCGCCGGGCCGGAAAGGTAAGGGCCCCCCTCCCCCCTCCGCGCGCCCCCTCCTCCCCTCCACGCACCCCCTCCTTACCTTTCCGGCCCGGCGGCTCCCGTCCGGCGCCGGCGCCTACTACTTCCAGCAGGCTCCGCGGCCTGCTCTAGAGTAGCGCGCCGGGTGATGACATCACCCGGCGCGCCATCCTAGAGCAGGCCGCGGAGCCTGCTGGGAATAGTAGGCGCCGGCGCCGGACGGGAGCCGCCGGGCCGGAAAGGTAAGGGCCCCCCTCCCCCCTCCGCGCGCCCCCTCCTCCCCTCCACGCACCCCCTCCTTACCTTTCCGGCCCGGCGGCTCCCGTCCGGCGCCGGCGCCTACTACTTCCAGCAGGCTCCGCGGCCTGCTCTAGAGTAGCGCGCCGGGTGATGACATCACCCGGCGCGCCATCCTAGAGCAGGCCGCGGAGCCTGCTGGGAATAGTAGGCGCCGGCGCCGGACGGGAGCCGCCGGGCCGGAAAGGTAAGGGCCCCCCTCCCCCCTCCGCGCGCCCCCTCCTCCCCTCCACGCACCCCCTCCTTACCTTTCCGGCCCGGCGGCTCCCGTCCGGCGCCGGCGCCTACTACTTCCAGCAGGCTCCGCGGCCTGCTCTAGAGTAGCGCGCCGGGTGATGACATCACCCGGCGCGCCATCCTAGAGCAGGCCGCGGAGCCTGCTGGGAATAGTAGGCGCCGGCGCCGGACGGGAGCCGCCGGGCCGGAAAGGTAAGGGCCCCCCTCCCCCCTCCCCCCTCCGCGCGCCCCCTCCTCCCCTCCACGCACCCCCTCCTTACCTTCCCGGCCCGGTGGCTCCCGTCCGGCGCCGGCGCCTACTACTACCAGCAGGCTCCGCGGCCTGCTCTAGAGTAGCGCGCCGGGTGATGACATCACCCGGCGCGCCACCCTAGAGCAGGCCGCGGAGCCTGCTAGTAGTAGTAGGCGCCGGCGCCGGACGGGAGCCACCGGGCCGAGAAGGTAAGTGCCCCCCTCCTCCCCCCCCCCCCGCTGTCCACTTTCATCGGCGGGCGCCCGCTGGCGCCCGCCAATGGAAGCGGCGGTGGGCGCCAGTGGGCGCCCGCCGATCCGCCGATCCGCCGAACCGGTTCGGAGCTTTTTCGGACCGGTTCGGATTGGATCGGCCGATCCAGCTGCGGGATCGGAAATCGGATAATTTATCCGATTTCCCACTGGACCGGACTCGGATCGTGGATCGGGTCCGATCCAGTGCACATCCCTAATTGATAGCACCCCGCCCCATGCCTCCGGATGATCTCTCCCAGCGGTTTCATGTAAATGTTAAACAGCATTGGGGAAAGGGTGGCACCTTGTGGTACACCACATAGCAACTCCTTTTTTGAAGAGCAGCTATCCCCAAGCATCACCATCTGGAATCTGCCTGAGAGATAGGATCGGAATCACTGAAGCACAGTGCCCCCGATTCCCAATTCCCCAAGGCACTCCAGAAGGATACCATGGTCAATGGTATCGAAAGCCGCTGAGAGGTCCAGGAGTACCAGCAGGGACACACTCTCCCTGTCATTGCTAAGGCGTAGATCATCCACTAAGGTGACCAAAGCGGTCTCAACTCCGTATCCTGCCCTGAAGCTGGTTTGAAATGGGTCTAGAAAATCAGTGTCATCCAAGACTGCCTGGAGTTGAAAGGTAACCGCTCTCGCAATCACCTTGCCCAAAAATGGAAGATTTGATACTGGCCTGTAGTTATTAAGGTCCAGGGGATCCAGGGAAGGCTTTTTTAGAAGCGGCCTTACCACCGCCTCTTTTAAACATGATGGAAAGCTCCCCTTCCTGAGAGATGCATTAATGATATGTTGTAGGTGTGATCTAACTGCATCTCCTCCCTGGACAACCAGCCAAGAAGGACAGGGATCGAGAGGGCAAGTCGTCCTCCTCACACATCCAAGTACTTTGTCCACATCCTCGGTACTCACCAACTGAAACTGATCAAGTGTAATCCTACTCGCGGAGTCACTGGACACTCCACTGTCAGCCTCTGCTATAACAATGGCATCTAAGTCGGCTCTTATCCGAGAGATTTTATCTGAGAAATGATTGTTAAAGGCATCACAGCGAACTACCGAAGGCTCTAAATTCGGATTCAGGGGAGAAGGTGCCTGGGTTAGACCCCTCACCACCAAGAACAGTTCTGCTGGACGTGAATTCGCAGATGCAATGCGTGCAGAGAAGAAAGCTTTCTTCGCTGCACGTATTGCCACCCCATAGAAACAAAGATGTTCTCTATGTCGTGTCTTGTCAGATATAAGTTGAGTTTTCTGCCATCGGAGCTCCAGTCATCGTCCTTTCCGCTTCAACTCCCTGAGGTCTTCTGTATACCAGGGCGCCCTATTAGAAGTGGGCCGGAGAGGACGTTTGGGGGCGATCGTGTCAATAGCCCTAGTTAGGTCTTGATTCCATCTATTGACCAGGGCTTCTACAGGATCGTCGATGATACCAGCCTTAGAACCCTCCAAGGCTTTCGAGAGCGGACCATCTTAATAGGTCCGCCACCCCTGCAGGGGCGGGTGGTAGCCATGATACTAACCCTGACCAGAAAGTGGTCTGTCCATGACAATTCGGAGGTATTCAATACCTCCGCCCACAGATCCGTCTGTTCGGAACTGAAAACAGCATCGAGGGTGTGACTTGCTGAATGTGCGGGTCCAGAGACCAATTGGGATAGGCCCATGGTTGTCATGGATGCCATGAACTCCCGAGCTCCACCTGACAAACCAGCCTCAAATGGGATGTTGAAATCGCCCAGGACTAAAAGCCTGGGCGAATCCAACACCAGCTCCGAGACCAGTTCCGTGAGCTCGGCCAGGGAGTCTGATAGGCAGCGGGGTGGCCGATACACTAACAGAATCCCTAGTCTATCCCTGGCCTTCAGACTCAGGTACACACACTCAATGTAATTCAATTCCTGGACAGGATGCCTGGTCAGGTTCAGATTGTTTTTGTAGACCACAGCTACTCCGCCCCCCCCCCCCGCCCACTTTCCCTCACCTGCTCACTAACACAGTACCCAGCTGGGAGAGCCTGAGCCCATGTCGGGCCACTGTCATCTTCCAGCCAGGTCTCTGTGAAACATGCCAGGTCAGCCTCCTCTTCTATGAGGAGGTCATAGATTATGTTTGTTTTGATTTTAACCGACCTGGCATTGCATAGGAGCAAGGAAAGGTTCTGTGGGTGGCCTGGATCGTTCCCCATGATCCCCGGGGTAGCAGGGCGACCGGAAGGTAAGCTGGGTGTTAGATATCCATCTCTCCTTCCCCTGTAATGGCATTTCGCCCTGCTATCACCATATCTCCCTCTGCCCCACACAACAGATATTGGTGCTCCCAGACACATTTCAGTCGCCTTAAGTTGTCCCGTCATCTCTTCCCCGCGCGAGAGAGAGTGAAACAGAGGGGGTGAGGGAAAGTGCGATGGTGATTGCTGCACTGTCTGTTTCTCCCCCACTCACGCCGTCAGTTCTTCAGCTACCAGCTATGGCTGCCTCTGGTTGTCCCGTCCCGTCGTCTCTCTCGCACGCAGTCTTACAAACCCAAATTCTGGGAACTGTCTTTGTAAGCCCTGATGAAGGTTACCCCTGATAAAGGAACTCTTCATTCCACAACACATTGGGTTCAATTAAAAAACAAAACAAATATCACTGGAACCTTTGAGAACACATTCTGTTTCCTCATTCTGTCCTATAATGAAAACCACTATCTATTCTAGACAGCAACTCACTTTATTATAAAACATACCATATAACATTTTCAAACCATGATCAACATTCTTGTTCTAATCAAATATGCAACATACAATAGTTCTGTGAAGAAGGATAAAGATCAACGTCATTGTATTATATAACATACTGTTTGAACTGTCTGTGTTGAATTCCTGGCTGAGAGTAAAAGAGTTTCACATTTGTTTTTATTTAATTGTATTTTATATTTTAAATTGTGTTGTTGTTGTTTTAATTACTAATTTGTGATCCAGTTTGAGAGGAAATGTTTAAATAAATAAACAAACCAGATAATTGAAGATGCAATCCTGTGCATGTTTAGACAGAAAAAGTTCCCACAACTGGTTGGGTAAGAAATGCTGGGAGTTGTAAAACTTTTTTTCTGTCTAAATATGCATGGAATTGCACTCTGAGTGCTCAAAGGAGCACATGAAGGAGGGATCTGGTCAGCCCACTATTCCAGCCCACAACCTAAATGTCTTCAATATCTTGTTGTCACAGAAGATGGTACCTGCACCCCTTCATGCTTCTATGCGCAATCTGTATCCTGCAAAAATGGCATTGGCCCCAGTATACATGGGGCCATGAACAATGTAGTCATTGGGAACAGACACCATGGGTATGTTCCTGACCTTCCTCCTCCATACATTCATGTCTACACATGTCTGTCTGCACAAGACTTTTGGGTTAGTCATATATATTATGTCCTGTGTTGCATCCCATTTTACCCCCCTAACATTACTGCATCTATTTTACTCTAAACCAAAGCTGTCCATTAAAAACCATCCTTGCAAATTTAAAGAGAGACATGTGCAGATCACAGGCCAATCCTTCTCTGCAAAGCTTCCAAAGTCCAAACTACCAACTACCAAAGACTTGGAACCACAATCTGCTAACATTGTGAACTATTTGCAAGATGCGGGTGCAGATGGACAGGGGAATTCACTGGTTAAAAATAAATTGCTCTGTCCTATGCCATCCTTGATTTTCAGGCTTTCAGCCTTGGATCATGTTTTAAAGCATTAAACCAGAAATAAATTATATTCCTGGAAAGATTCTATTTCACGTCAAATTAGAACCACGGCACAATGTTCCGCTTGCTTCTTCATTTCTTTTGAATTTATAAATTGGTTTTCTGCCATGTAACTGCAAAAGTTTTAACTTCATGATCTTTGAAATAGTTGGATATAGTATGATATGATATACTTTCAGGGTCATCTACTTTAATGCTTGTCTTGACACTCCTCTAAAATTAAAACCTAGAACTCTAGAGTCATACAAAACCTTCAAGAACTGAAAAGAGACTGTGTTTGAATTACCTTCAAGAGAAAGGAAAGAGTTACTGTTTCTGAGTGCAATGACTTTCATGCCTTACTGATGTAATTCACTTGGTAGAAACAGGATGAGGTGTGTGGAAGGAACTCATAATACAAGCCTTTGTCAATGTTATTTCATTGGGATGGGCCTCTTCTCACATAGGGGCAAAAATCCCTTCTGTACACAAACTTAGCAGCCATAAGATAAGAGCAGAGGTCTCTTATGGATTGGAAATTGATTAAGGAACTGAAAGCAGAGAGTAGGAAAAAACACTTGCACTGGAGGGATGTAAACAGTGGGGTCCCACAAGGATCCGTATTGGGACAAATGCCTTTCAACTTGTTCATAAATTATCTGGAATTAAGAGCAAACAGTGAGGTGGCCAAGTTTGCTGATTACACCAAATTATTTAGGGTGGTAAAAAAAAAAAGATTTAGAGAGCTCCAAAAGGATCTCTCCAAACAGGGAGAATGGGAATCAAAATGGCAAATGCAGGTCAATGTAAGCAATGTAAAGTGATGCATATTGAAGCAAAAAAATAATAATGATCCAGCTTCACATATATGATGATGGGATCTGAGTGAGCAGTGACTAACCAAGAAAGAGAGCTTGGGTTTGTGGTAGACAGCTTGATGAAAATGTCAACCCAGTGTGCGGCTGCTGTGAAGAAGGCAAATTCCATGTTGAGCAAAATTAGGAAAGGAATTGAAAATAAAACTGCCAAGATCATACTGCATTTATACAAATCTATGATGAGACTACGTTTGGAATACTCTGTACAGTTCTGGTCATCAGACCTAAAAAAAGATATTGTGGAGTTGGAAAAGGTGCAGAATAGGGCAATCAAAATGGTCAAGAGACTGGAGCAACTCTTCTAAGAGGAAAGGTTTAACTTAGAGAAAAGGCAAGTGAGGAGAGACATGATACATTGAGTGAAGAAAGCTGATAAGGAGACATTTTTCTTCCTCTCAAAAAAATGGAACACCAATTTGCATGATAATTTGCAAGAATGCAAATTTATATGTATAGGTGCAAATTGAGAAATAATAACTATAATTTAAACTTTAAAAATAGAATACATCTCACCATAGCTGAGTAGACTGACCAGGTGACCTGTGTACCTGTCCACTCTTCTCCCCGGGTGCTAACTGTTGATGGGCAACTTCAAGTTCCCCTTTTCTCCTTTCTAATGGTACCTTTGTCTTGAAACCACATTTGAACTGGACAACCCATCGAACAGAGGACACCTTGAAATAAAGGACTGTCCTTTGCCAGTTCTCCAAAATACAGGACTGCCCAATGTAAAGTAGGGCACCTGGCCACCCTAGGAATCAGAGGTAGTAAGCCTATATACACCAGTTGCTGGGGAACATGGGCAGGAGGATGCTATTGCACTTGTGTCCTGCTTGGGGGTTCCTGGTCAACAGCTGGACTAGATTGACCCTTGGCCTGATCCAGCATGGCTCTTCTTATGTTCTTATGGATAGGACCATCTGTTGAATTCTCCCCAGGAGGCTCATTTGGCTCCTTCCCTATTGGTTGATGAAGACCATCTTGTTTCAATGTACATACCATATGGGTTAATTTCCTGTCTGCCCCTGTCCCCTCCAATTTGTTTGGTTTTTAAGTTGAGTTTTACCACTGCTTCTATTCATGGATTTTTCCCCCTGCAGCTTAAATATTTTATTATTTATGCTTTAGGGTTGTTGTACATTTTATTGTATTCTCTTCATTATTTGTGCTTTGAAGTCCCCTTTATTTTTTCTTGATCAGCAGCTTTTAAATGTTTAATATAAATAATATGAATGTTTTCCCATGCTAACAAACTCCAGAAAGACAAATTCCTGAAAGTCTTTGGGGTGATTTAGGTTCGTTCAATTTGGGCTAATGGAAGCAGACTTCTCACCCACTAATCCCCCATAGTAGACCCTTCCGCGCCCCCCTCCATGCTTCACAGAGGGTCAGGGGTTCCCAAAAATTGGATGGAGGCACCTTCTGTGAGTGGAGTCTTATCATCAATGGAAGAAAGTTCCTGGATGCAACTTGTGTCATTTTTAGAATATTATTTTAGAATATTTAGAATATTGTCTTTAAAATATATTTAGAATAAAATATATACAATATTTAGAATAAAATATATACACGATATATTATCATATTTTAGAATATCATATTAACATCATTTAGAATGTTAAAACAGAACACTTGCAGGACAGCTGTCAATAGGTAGAGGTTAGCACTGGAGAACTCTCACATGGGTTAGGGTAAAGAGGATGTGAATGTGCCTGGATCATGCCCATAGTGTTTTGACAAATAACTGTTTTTTCCTTGATGAACCTTTTCACTTCCAAGATGTACAGTAAGACACTTTTGAAACAATGAACGTAAATAAATTAATATTCTGGTCTGTTTTCTGTGAATTTAATTCATTCCCATCCATTCGCAAAACAGAAACACCAATGCAATGTTTTCATTTAGGTGCAAACCATTTCATGTGACTTAAAATAAGTTGATGCTCTTGATCAACTTTATTTTTTTTTTAAAAAAAATACTAGTTAAGGTTGTCATACTGCGAAGTGCTACTGAAATCAACAGAACATACTTCTGAGTAAATTAATTTGGGACTGGGGTGTTAAGAGATGTGTAAACTTTGCATACCTACCAGTTACTGAAGTCTTTACCCAACACTTCATAAAATGCAAAACTTCAATTTGTTTATCTCTTAGATAGGTAGGAAATAAGACACCAGATTCATGTAAATTACCTTCATTGAATCATTAGATTAAATTATTCAAAAATATTGGTATAGCATTCAATAGATTTAATGATACTTTTCATATTCATTACCCAAATTAGCCAATATTTAGCTTTTAATGGAAAGTCAATGTGACAATCAAAAAGCACCCTAAACTACTTAATTGTAGAGAGAGTTACAAAGTTGATGTGCCAGTTGTTTTCCTTTTTCTTGAATCATTTGGTTAGTTAGATCATACTCTAAGTAGCTCATTGTAAGAAAAGTCCCCCCCGTCCCGTAAAGCACTTGCATAACAGATGAAAAAGATGTCAAGGCAGTAAACTCTAACATTGACAAGAGCAACAGTGTTACAATGAAAATAGGTACCTGTAGACACCACATTAGTGGCATGATTGGAGACGGGTAAACATTCTGCAGCGCTATGATGCATTATCAGAGGCAGAGTGGGAGACGAGTCAGAATTCAAAGGGATGAAGGTATCAGCTGAAGGAAAGACTTGACAACTCATTCCCACCAAAAGGGGGGGGGGAAAGAAAGAAAAGAGGAATGAAGAGATGCCTTGCCGTGCTTTTCTCCCAAGGTTATCCTATGCAGTTCAGATTCAACTGGCAACCCTTCACTTGCATATATACATAACATGGGTTATGATGCACAGGGAGGTCGTGTGCAGGTATTTATACCACTTGGAGATCCTTTGATCCATGTTAATGTGCTTTGCCCAGCCGTGTTGCCAGATCAGTTTGGAACCTCCTCCCTTTCCACCCAAATGCAACAGGCACCCAATTAATGAGGGGAAACCAGAGATCCAATTTTGCAGAATCTTTCAAGCAGGCTTTTTGTGAAGGAACAATATTGGATAAGGCTGTAGGAGGAAGGGAGTTCTTTTACCCCAATTTGTGTTCACATAATAGTTGTGGAAAGCTCCTCAGTGTTATCCATCTGTATAAACACCTGTCTAAAAAGAAAAAAGAAAAGGAAGTGCTTACCCCCACCCCCACCCTAACCAAGGCCAAAATACTAAAATCTCTGAAGCTCTATCTTATCTTTCTATCTATCTGTATGAAATATATGTGTATACGAAACACCAAATATATAAAATGTGATATACTTTTATGCTATTTAGAAGTAATGATTAAAACATTCCAGACACATACTTACCATCCCCAATGTGGGTTTAAGTATCCAGTAGTCAGCAATAGATACTCAATAGCATGGGTGGTCAAACGACAAATAGTATTCAGCCTAAGAGGAAGGGCTTTTCACATCTGCTTTAGTTTAACAGATGATCAAATTTGGTACAATCTGTTGTGTGTGCTTGTTAAGGGCTTTTGTAAAGTATGGTAGCTATTATTATATACTGCATCCTGTGTTGTTCATTATTTTGTATTGTATTTTACTCTTTCAGCCATTTATAATATCGCCAGAGATCATTTGTTATTAGGCTGATTAAAAATACAATCAATCAATCTGATGTTGCCTTTAGAAGCACAAGGCAAGGAGCAGATAAGAATAATCATTGCCACCAATTAGAAGAGCACTTTCAGGAGGACACAGGACTTATAAGCAAGAAGTCTCATATGATGTCTGCCTGTTTCAGCTTTGCCATTTCCGCTTGGATCAGATGAATTTGATTGCGAATCCAAAAAACCTAGAGGAAGCACTTATTGTGATACTATGGGATTACTCCCATTTGGAATTCAAAGAAGCACTTTAAAGTCAATGAATAATTTCTGATTTTATCAGACAATAAACAACAATTATACTGAATATAATATAGCTATACACTGGGAAAGAAATCTGTTAAATATTTTCTCTGCCACATTTTGGTAGTCACAGTTAAATGCTAGTTGAAGGTGAAGTAAAATGATTCAGAACACAGATTCATACCTTGAATAAATACAAGCACTGCAGTCCTATAACACTGATGCATAGTTGATGCCCACAGAATTAAACATATGCAAGGTCTTTTACATTCGTTTCCATGAATTACAGCATTCTACTCCATCCTGGTGTCCACCATCTGTTATGGACTTCAAGTTCCATGAGTCCCAGCCAACATGGCGAATGGTCAGAATGTTGGAAGAAGTAGTCCAAACAAAATCTGGAGGACACCAGGCAAAGTTAGAGAATGTTATATGTACCTAATAGTCCAGAAGCATATGTAGAAAAATGATGCTCTGTGACAGAGGTTTTGAAAGAAAAATGTGGTAGGTTTTAATTGATCAGAAGCTACCTTTAGATACATAATTTCTATGGTGTCACTCTACAGAGTGTGGTGTGTAGTTCTGATGATGTCATCAAGATGGCCACCATCAAAATTCACTAAATCATCAACATCTCCATAACTATTGGATGGATTTAATTTATAAGATCTTATTTTAAAGATAAATCAGAGGGCAATAAAATAACAATAAGTGTAACCTCAAAATCAGTAATTTTCACTGTACTTTTGTTATTATTTTGTGGCAATACAACTCCAGAAGAACTATACCAATACAAAGCAGAGTAGCATCTGTCCTGTTATAAGAAGTGCACACACAAGTAATCTGGAAAGATTACAGGCTAGATAGAATAAAAAGTGGCAGAATGTTTGGCTGGTGAAAGCATGGTTAGCAAGAACGAAGCTCCCTGCACGAGGTCTAAAGGTATAGAAGTACAAAAGAATGCCTGCTTCTTTTGTGATAGACCTGAAGCTCGAAGACATCCATTACACATTGTTTCCAGAATGCGTGCGGGTCAGACAATCTATGAGGTGGTTCAGTTAAGTGAGATTAGCCAATGGAAACTGAAGCTGAGTGGGTAAATTGATCCAAAAGATGGTCATGCATATATATCCTATATATAATCAGCCAGGACCTTAGGATGCTGCATAATACCTACCAAACCTCCTGCAACTTCAAAGTTCTATTCTGGTGTTCAAGTGCTTCATCAGATCAAGTGTGCAGAATGGAACTGCAGTTTTCCTAACAACCCTGTAACCATTTTCAAACTCCTTCCATATTTCAGGATCAGACTCTTTCAAAGCACATACTTCAGCAAGGTAGTATGCCATCATACCAGAGTAATTGCATATATCTAATGCAAAGAATTACCCAGTCATTGCTTCTATAGTCACAACTCCTAATAGACTTAATTAATTACTTGCAACAAATATTGACCATGGTATTCTTCTAGAATGCCTGAGGGGATTGGGAATCAGGGGCACTGTACTTCAGTGGTTCCGGTCCTACCTCTTGGGCAGGTTTCAGATGGTGATGCTTGGGGATAGTTGCTCCTCAAAGAAGGAGCTGTTGTATGGCATACCACAAGACACCATCCTATCTCCAATGCTGTTTAACATTGACACTGCTGGGAGAGCATCCGGAGCCATGGCATCAGGTGCTATCAGTATGCTGATGACACCCAAATATATTTCTCTCTATGCCTTCAACAACAGTGTCAGCTAAGGATAGTGTGTCTCCTTTGAATGAATGCTTGGAGGTGGTAATGGGCTGGATGAGGAAAAACAAACTGAAGCTGAATCCAGACAAGATGGAGGTGCTTACTGTCAAAGACCACAACCTGGGTTTGGAGGTGTGTCAACCAGTTGTGGATGGGGTTACACTCCCCCTCAAAAGACTGCATTCGCAGCTTGGGGGTGCTCCTGGATCCATCATTACAAATGACAGCCCAGATAGATGAGACAGCCAGGAATGCCTATTATCAGCTTCAGCTGATATGCCAGCTGCATCCCTTCCTAGAGTTGGATGACCTAAAGACGGTAGTGCATGCACTGGTAACTTCGAGGCTTGACTTCTGCAATGCGCTGTACACAGGGCTACCTTTGTACCTAGTCTGGAAACTTCAACTAGTTCAAAATATGGTTGGTCACTGGTACACATAAGGGTGACCATATTACACCAACTTTAAAATCACTTCACTGGCTGCCAATTAGTTTCTGGGCAAAGTACAAAGTGTTGGTCATTACCTTTAAAGCCCTACATGGTTTGGGTCCAGGTTACCTGAGGGATTGCTTTCACCTGTACAATCCGCCCTGCACACTCAGATCCTCTGGGAAGAATTTACTTCAGTCAGCCAAAACTAGGCTGACAACTGTTATCCAGAGGACCTTCTCTTCTGCTGCTCCCAGATTGTGGAATGGCCTGCCAGAAGAGATTCGTCAACTTAACAATCTCTTTGACTTTAAGAAAGCCATAAAGACTGATCTCTTCCGGCAGGCCTACCTAGCTTAATTTTAAGAGTTTTATTGTTATTTTAATAATGTATTAGTTTTATATGTTTTAATCAGTTTTATGTATTTGTATTTGATGTTGCTCCCTGCCACAATCCAGAGGGAGAGGCAGGTAAGAAATAAATATATTATTATTATTCCACCATTGCCATGTAGTCTTGTATCATTCTAGATATTAGGTTTGATTGTCTTTGGATCTCATCAAATTTCCTTATTTGTCCAGAGAGATTACATTTATCTATAGTGGGTTTATAAATCTAAACAATCTGCTGCACACTTCATAAGACATGGGTTACATTTCTCATGTAACATACTTGATGATAGGATATATATGCATGATCAACTTTTGGATGAGGAAAGCTGATCAATCTGCATAACTCCATCCATAGTTCAATTATGTTTGTTTATCTGAAACATATGGAGGAAAAAATACAACACAATGGCTGAATTCGGACGACACAATAAGCAACTGGGGGGGGGAACAATCGTCAATTGTATTGACTATCATGTCATCCGAATGCTGCCATAGTCAACTCAGCGCTGATCCTAATCCACACCACCATTGATTATTTATTACCATTTTGTGTGGGGAGTATCCCCTAGATGAACAACTGTAAAGTTGATTATTATCCCACCACTGACTATCGTGTTGTCCGAATTCAGCCAAACAGTATGACACTACTGTATATGCTCATAAACCCAGAATTGTTGATATAATGACTGCATGTCTACACGTCCACTGATATGTAAGATCAGGTGTGGTGTAGTGGTTGGAGTGTTGCACTGGGACTCAGGAGATCTAGATTCTTTGGGCCAGTCACAGACTCTCAGCCTAACCTAACACATAGGGTTGTTGTGAGGATGAAAAAGGGAGGAGGACCTTAGGTTCCTCGCAAGAGGGAAAAAAGAGCAATATAAATGTGATGATGATGGTGATGATGATGATGATGGGGAAAAAACAGGGCATCTCCTGGATGCATGGAGCTTCAGATGAACATTTCAGCCCTGCAAAGTTGTCATTGTACCAGACAGGGTTTTCTCTGCTCTAGAAAAAGGTAATCACACTTCAGTGTTATTACATCTAATGGGTTTAAGTTAGTTATGAAGAAACATAAGAAGAGCCATCTTGGATCAATCAAGTCCAGCATTTTCTTCACACAGTGGCTAACCAGCTGCCCATGGAAAACCCACAAGCAGAACAGGAGTGCAACAGCACCCTCCCACCCATGTCTGCCAGCAACTGGAGTACATAAGCATACTTCCTCTACTGCTTGAGGTAGCATGTTGCCATCAGGACTAGTAGCCATTGATAAACTTGTCCTCCAGGAATGTATATAATCCCCCTTTTAAAGCCACCCGAATTGGTGGCCGTCACTACTTAAGTATTCTCTGGGTTGAGACCTATGTATTCTGCATAAAAGAGTTTCCTTCAGATGCAAGAGGAGCTTACCATGCACTGTGAGAGATTTCTAGCAAAGCTGAATGGTAAAAGTATTATTTTACCAACATAGATAACTATGCCAATAAATATTGTCAATGTGGAATAACTGCATCAGGTTGGAAATGAATAGAGCCAGGGCTGCAGAAACAAGGGTTGGGGTGGTGGAGAGATTACTATTGTGTAAGAACTTGGGAGGGCAATGCTCAGGAAGACTGTCAGATTGCAAAGGATCACAGCCCTCTGAAGAGGAGCATGGATACAAATAGTCTACTGGGCCCAGCAAATCTTGTTGGCAGCCATGGACAAAGGAGTAGCAAAGTAGTTATCAAGGATCACCTGAATACTATCCAGTTATTCTGGGAGAAAGCATATTTGAAGATCCCTTACTTTATTATATATATTAAGAATACTGGAATTAATACTTTACATCACTGGGACAAACAACATGATTCCCTTAACATTCTGCATCATTTAGATAGGCACATCAAATGTAGCAAAGAAAACTGATAAAGAGAAAGGATTAAGAGATTTTATGGGAAGACACTTTCCCATGGACTAAATTCAGTGTAGATTGCTTTTAAAAAACATATAGAAGGCATATTAGCTCCTGTTGCCAAGCTCTGGTTCATTGAGTTTGGACTAAAACCAGGCATAATTGCATTATGGTTGACAATAGTCTTAAAGCCTGATTAAAGAAAAAAATGGACCTACTTGCTAAAGGATAAAAATGTAAGATAATTTGTTTTCCTGGGACACCTGCCCTCACACTAGCTTGCTGAAAAAACACCTTTGAATGTATATCACAAGCAGCATATCATGTGATCAGGAAAAGGGTGTTCCCACGGTTCTCAAAACACAATTGAACGAGGGACTGGCTTGTCAGATGAAATATTAGTTCTTAATTCTTTGTGTTTGGTATAAAACAACCTGCCAAACTAGCTCAATTTCCTCCAAATTTTTAAGAACAATCACCCCATTTTCTAACCTTTCTTCTCTAGAAAGCTAGTAGTAGTGTGCTTACATATAGGGATGTGAGATTCAGCAAAACTCACTGAGATTTTCTGAATTCCTTCTCAAAACTCATTCTGACTGATGTCCATTAAAAATAGATGGTATGCTGAAAAATGAATATACCATGTTCTTTTAGAGAGGTTTAGCCGAATATATAAAGAGCAATCCAATTCACATGCATACATGTAGGACTACAACTTAATTAAGTAGGACCACTACTTAATATCATTGTTTGTGTTACATATGCTTTTTTTCAATGCTTAGTATTCCTCCGTTTCAGGTAGCCTTCCTCCTCTTTTCTATTTTCTTTCCAACTAATTTGCCATAGAAGCTGCAGTTCTGAACACTATGTATTGTATCCAAAGTTAGTCCTACATAAAGTAGACCCATTGAATTAGGCTGACCATATGAAAAGGAGGACAGGGCTCATGTAACTTTAACAGTTGTAGAGCAAAGGGAATTTCAGCCAGTGTCATTTGTATGCAATTAGTTCCTGGTGAAATTTCCTCTTCATCACAACAGTTAAAGTTGCAGGGGCCCTGCCTTCTTTTGTATATGGTCACTCTAGTATAGTGCATGCAACTTTAACTGTTGTGATGAAGAGGGAATTTCACCAGGAACTAATTGCATACAAATGACACTGGCTGAAATTCCCTTTTCTCTACAACTGTTAAAGTTACATGAGCCCTGTCCTCCTTTTTATATGGCCAGCCTACATTGAATGGCTCTACTCTAACTAAAACTAACATTGGATACAACCCTATGAGGTGGTTCATGTGACACAATGGTGTGTGCAGAGCATGTGCAGCTGTCATTTTGAAGATGCAACCCAGTTGTCGTGTCATGGGAATCCAGCAAGAGTGGGTTATGTGAAGGTTAAACAACTCATGGTCTGTTTTAGGGTTATGTGAGGGTTGTTTAACCCTCACATAATCCATGCTTGCCAGGTTCACATTACACAACCACCACCAAATGAGGGAAGCATGTTTAAGCTGGGGACCATGGATGCTGCGGCTTATCTGAGCCCATTTATATCTCAGCCAATGGCTGAATGGATCTGACACAACCCATTTACCATTACCAAAGAAAGTACAAATGGCAGCAACAAGTCTCAGTACAATTGTCCTAGCTGAAGACTTGATTACCATTAATTCCACTTAAGACTTATTTCAGTGGGTTTGTACAATAGCAAATCATGAGATATATTATTCAGTGTGAATAGCATTTGGAAAAAAATCTCATAATTTAAAATATTTTAGTAAAATGGCCAGTAATGAGAAGAGAATCAAACTGCTTTAATATTTATAACAGTCAATGGTAAGATATTTCTTTCTCTTTCCAACAACAGTACACAGTAAAGGTCATCATGGTGAGGGGTTTTTTTGGCGGGGGTGGGGGGAGAGAATAAAATCAAGATCTAATGGAGATTATCACATGAGCATCCTGTAAATCCTATTGTTCATCTATATTCATACTTGAACTTTGGTTAACAGATTGCATTAATGAATATTAAGGAACAAAGAAGAAAACATCATCTGTTCAGCATGGCCGGCCGTTTAGAGTTTCATTACAAAACAAAACATCTTGCAAGCAAAATGATTTCATCAGCATATTCAAGCCCTAAACCAGTTTAGTTTGAAGGTCATTCAAATGCCTTTAAGAAAGAAAGTTATGATTTTAATCCAGCAATATTTTGCTTTTGTTTTTCATTTTGTAGGAGTAAAAAAACTTACAAAAAGAAAAGAAATCCAAAAAACTATGGTAATAATTTTACAGCTTTACAAATGATGGCAATTTAAAAACTTTTCAATTAGAAAGAATAATAAGGATTGGTGTTGCATATTCTGCCTGTGTATGGTGTCTTTCATTCAGGGATCTTGTACTACTTTGTGTAAGCATCATCTCCTTTTTTTCCACCAGAGGTAGAAAACATTGTAACAAATTATCTTCAAACTTATCGGGCCCAAAATACATCTTTAATCCTGATACAACATGTAACCCAGTTTATATTATTTTTCCCATATGTCCATCTTTCTTCTTTTCTCATGACCAGAAACAAAGCACAGCAGATTTCACAAAATCTTCAGGTGTGCAGAATTCATTTCAGCAAGTTTTTCTTATGCAGGGGTGAAAAAAAAACTATATCTGTTGAAGTCACCTCTTTTACATAACTGTTAGAGCTGCTCATTCACATGGAGATTCTGTTAATCTCCATCTATCTTTTAAAAAGCAGAACAATAGCAACAGCATAAAAATGGATATAGAATTATTTGTGTGACTCACTTAAGGTCAGGGAATGGCCCACCAGTGGAAGACCAATGACCTCAAATGACAGAGATTGAATTGGCACTACTATGCAGATCCAACATTCCTCAGAGTTCTGGTGCCCATGATACTCCATATAAGGGTTGGATGATAAGGATGATGGTGATGATGATATTTATATCCTGCCTTTTCTCCTCCTTAAGGAACCCATGGCAGCGTACATAATCCTCTTCCTCTCTATTTTATCCTCACAACATCAACCCTATAAGGTAGATTAGGCTGAGAATATGCAACTGGCCCAAAGTCACCCAGTGAGCTTCCATGGCTGAGTGGGGACTAGAACCCGGATCTCCAAACTCCCAGTCCAACAGTCTAGCCACTACACCACATGAGATCCAAAAGTTCCTTCTTCTAATTGAAGGAGCATCCTCTGACAGAAGGAACCTTCTCCCATAGAAGAACTCCTTGTACTGATAGAACTTTTGGATAATTGTATAACTGTTTAATGGTATAACTTCCACTACTAAATCTGCCATTATTGGTATAATCGTTTGCACTTCTAAAATAATAAAAAATTAGTCCTACCAATGTGATTTAAATAGCGCTGGATCTGCCAGAAATAATATTTTCTCTTCTCAACTTACCTTGCTGGGCAGAGAATAACACATGATATTTTTAATTATTTATTTTCATATCATTTTAGAGTAGTACCACTTTATCTAAGCAGACTGGATTCTTTCAGTAAAGGAAATGTAAGTGTTAATGGGACTTTAAAGGTAACAATAATATTGAAAGCTGTAGTGTCACAACAGGGAAGACCCCAATAAAACATCATTTTATAATATCTGAACTGACTCTCGCAGAACTTGCCATGGTCTAATTTCAATGGTTAACATTCTTGAACCAAAAATCTGGGATTTCCACATTAGGATAACACATTAATGACAATGTGATCAATTTATACTATTTTATTAATAAGTATGATCATTGCACTTCACACTGACAGTATGATATCTACAAGATCACTGTATATAAGATCAGTTATTTTTCAACCACTTCAAATTTAAAATCAAACATTTTGTTAATTGAGTAAGGAGGGTTAGGATTCTAAGGAAACAGAGCAATTAACATATAGTTCTGAGAATTCTGCTCTAAATATACTTTAGGACAAATATCAACATATTAACATGTTTTAGACTACAGTCCTAGGGATATTTACTTGGACATAAGTCCTCACCCACTAAAATAAGGTGGACTGACTTCACATGAAACAAGCTGAGCAGTGCAATCCTGTGATAGTTTAATATCAACTAGGTCCCATTAGTGCCAAGTAAGTGTATCTAAGGTCATTGCCCACACTGGGTAACCAAAAAGGGTGGTTAAAATGTATAACCATTCACATTAGGTGATTCTGAATGAAAATGTGAGGTGAAAACAGGCCCACACACAATTTCAAATAGGATTGAAAACATGGCAGAGTGAAGTGTGGATTAGCTCCAGGAACCAGATGAGTTCAATTTGTATAACATAATGAATCTTTTCAGAAGTTGTTAGATATATCTTCCTGCTGCGATACTGTTATAAGACTTGCACGCTATCAACACCATGAGTCTTGAAACTGAATGTATAGTGTCATAAAATTCTAATTATTTTATAGTTTTCATAAAACTTTGTGGTTCTCCAAGATTTACTTCAATGGATGATCGTAAAGTACAAAAATAATTCATTTTCACAGGTTCCATGGAAACCAGGTAGTAGACTTATGATTGCTAATGTATGACTTTCATTTTATGACAAAATTGTAATATTTTGGTAATCTCTATGTCAGCACTTTGGCGTAGCTAAAATTTCTATATGTCTATACCGGTATGTCTATACAGGTGGAAATTTGTAGTGGATCTATAGTAATTTGAGTGGAATGCCTCTTTTGTAAAGGGTCTCTCCACTTCCTGTCTCACTGCAACCCTTGTGCCCCCCACTCCCAAGCATTTCTAAGGGTCAAGGTGCCTTGGGAAAAATGTGGGATGTGGTGCACAGGTCTGCAACAGAAGGAAATCTGTTGAACTTGGAGAAAAGGATTTGTATAAGGGGAAGTGACTTCAGCTTGTGTAACCTGGTTCCCAGCCATAGTTGATTACCAATGCATACACACCATCTCCCATAAAAGCAAGGGAAATAAAACTGAGGACATTTATAATTTTATTTAGAGAGATTAATGGGAAATATCCACAACTCTAGAATTTTGAGGGTTGAAAAAATCTCTTCCGCAATTCCAGAATATTGTTGCTATTTCCTGGATTTTTCACCAAGCTTCCTATTTAAGGGTTATCTTCTTCAGTGTGTGTGTGTGTGTGTGTGTGTGTGTATATATATATATATATATATATATGTATGTATGTGTATATATATATATATATATATATATATAAATATAACTTAAGATATGTAGAAATTGTTTATTTTTAATAGAAGTTCATAATATTCATTTAGAGTAGCAATAATGAATCTGGAAACTATTTGATTGTCCATGAATCAGGATTAGGAATGGACAAATCCATCAGTTTGCTTCCTTCTTCATTGATTTTTTTTTTTTGTAGTCTCAAGGTCTTTCCCTCCTGAGTATGAACCCCGCAATTTTGAGGAAATTCTTATCAAAAATGAAAAGAAATGAAATGCTCACCCATTTGCACCAGCCCAATTCAATCAGTATAGTTATTCCCAGCATGGAGGGGGTTATGATGTACCTGCATGCCATATAGCTGTAACAGGTGAGAAGCCTGTCAGAAAAAAGGTAGTGGTAACTTTAACAAAGCACTCACATGGTTGATTACATAGGGATTCAAACCCACACTTTTAAGGCCAAAGCATTCAAAGTCCTGGGCCTGGGTGGATGAATCTATCATTTTCGGTTTCTCCCATATTCACAATTTTGGAGTCTCAAGTTCTTTTTGTCCTAAATATGGAAACTTTTGGGAATTTTGGTAAATTCTCTTCAAAACTGAACAGGAACAAAATTCTCACCCACCCCTAATAGGGATATATGCTTCACCCCCATCCCTCAAATCCAAGCATAAAACCCCCCACACATATCTGAAGAAGAAAAGTATATATATATATATATATATATATATATATCCCTTCATTATGAACAGTTTTCCAGAAACTGGGCATGTAAATGGATTTCCACATTCATTGAGGAAATATACACTAGCTTTAATAATACCCTTTTTATATGACCAGCCTCATGTGGTTAACAAGAGCCATTACTTTTGTGTTATATAACCCTTAGATAGACCATCAAATAGAGGAAAAACAATTCTGCTTCATGAATTAAGTCCCTACTGTGAGATTCTAATAAGCTGCTAGTGAATGTTTTATAAGTTAGCTAAGACCAGTGAGCCTTCCGTTTGCTGGAAGGGCACTAAAGATAAGTTACTAAGAAATGTAGGATAGGAAACATATGCTGTCAGTAATGCCTGTTACACGCTTTTGCCTTTATATGACGAAAACAGTACCTGGATGGAAGCGATCTGCAAAGCCAATCCTTAATCTTGCCCTTAATCCAGCATTCAACCCTCTCCTCTCCTCCTCATATCTGCTGAACATCCTCATTTGTTCTTATTTTCAAAAATGGTTGACAACAGGCCCTTTGTGCAGAGGGCAACAGACACTCTCTTGTCCAGGTATACAGTTCCATGCATTTCACAGCTTTTGAGTGATTAACAAACTTTATATAGAGAATAAATAAATTTATAAAATGAATATTTCATATTTGAAGAGGAAAACTGATTGATATTACTTAGTGCCTCCACCTGTCAGAGAATTTTTATTAGGGGTTTAGCTTTAATAATCATTCCCATATGATAATCATTAGGAGACCTAAACGTTTCACCACCTACTTTCACTATGGTTAAAAAAAATGGAGATGGGAGGTTTAGAGAACTTGAAAAATGTTTTGTATAAAGCTGGTAAAGAACTTTATGTTCTCTATGCATCATGGACTCTCAACCCACCCAAGCACAGTTCATTTCCATTGTCTGAAAATGGCTTCAAACTCTCCTTACTGCAAGCCTTCGATTTTTTTAAAATCAAATTTTCTTCCCCAGAATATCAAACAATCCCAGATGTCCATCTGTTTGAATTACCACCTTTTTTCTCTTTTGACAGTGATCCTGAAACTTTATCAGCAGCATAGCATGCTGAAATTATAACATCAAGATGCAGTGAAGGGAATAGTTAGTAATGGAGAAAACTTTCCTGTTGAATTTCTGCTTGTCATGCCATAGTTAAAGACACAGGAGTCTGCCAGAAAAAAATGTGGCAAACTTAGTCTCAATGAAAATGGAAAGGATTGGATAATAGATCTGTAGACAATTGAATAGTCCTCCCATAGTTACAGCTCTGTTCAAGCAAGAAATACAAAGTACTGCAAAAGCAAAATAAATCCATTTAAAAAGTGTCAAGAGGTAAACCAGTAAGTAATTATTCTGGGTAATAATGAAATGTATCTATACACATCACACACACACACACACACAGAGCGAGAGAGTGAGAGAGAGCAGAGAATCTTGAATAATGAGCCTTCATGAATTAAAGTGAGAAAATAAAAGCCAAAAGAAAACCTAATTTATCTCTCAATTATTTTTCTTCTGGTTGTTGACCAATAAAAGTGCAATAAAAACGGCTAGGATGAGATCTTCCTGTGGTTTACAGAAGTGGTTGACAGCATTCATTGTGAGCTCAATATATTTTATGACATTTTGGTTCTTTTGTGTTTCACAGATAGACATAAAAATGAATTGTACACTGGAGAAAACGAAACCATATATGCAAAGTTAGATTATGGATAGAGAGACACATACTCACACACACTTTTCTGTCATTTTCACAGCCCGCATTTCTGGTTTTGAACAATTTATGTCCACTTTCCATTTCAATACCTGGATTCATGTCTCTAGTGAAAGATGTGATTTTTGTGAGTCTTCCAGATACAATTCACATTGGCCATCAAGAGAGAAAAATAAAGGTGGGCTTTCAAGATCAATTTAAATTTGACATGGAACATACATGTGTTGATGTTTTTCAGTGAACATTACAAAAGGTGGAGACATATTTCAATAAAGTCAAGAAGACATGTGCTGGATATGTGCAGGGAAATTGTGGTTGATCATAGCTTCATGATCTATGTCCATTACATGAATTTATTATTGGCTGGTATTTACCTCTGTCCTAGGAATTTGTTGGAAAGGCAAGATAAATCCCCTTAATCAAACAAGTTCTTTCTTTCCCCTCTCAACAAGTCCACTTTCTTCAGTGAATGGGCCTATAAAGTCCTTCTGAAATGGACACCTGAGGTGTAGCCACCACTGGGTTATATCCAATATTAGTCCTGCTTAGAGTACACCCTCTGAAATGAATGGACCTGAATTAGATTACTATTGGCTAGGGATGCGCATCGTATCAGATCCGATATCCGATACCGATTAAAATTGGAGGAAATCGGACATCCGATTCACTAGTCCGATACAGTCCCTTGTTGATCCAATTTTTTCTGATCTGATATTTTGGTCTCCGATTTTAATTGAAGAAAATCAGAAAATTGGACGCCATTTTGAAGGAGTTTCCCCATAGCCTAGTATTGTGTTACAAAAATGCCTATAACTTTTTATTTTTAAAGGTAGAAGCATGAAACTTGGCCTCATTGCAGATGGTATGGTGCTACTCACATGTGTGAAATTTCAGAAACATAGGTGCTTGCCTTGGGTGGCAATTAATTTTTTAAAAATGGGCAGCAGTGTGGGAAATACAGTTATGCCTTCAACTTTTTTATTTTTCAAGACCCAAACAGGAAACTTTGCCACATTAGAGATCGTATGTAGTTAGTGATGTGTGAGAAATTTCAGAAACATAGGTTCAAGCGTGAAGTGGCAAGGTATTTTTGGAGAAAAGATGAGAGAAACACATTTAACTCTTTTATTTTTAAAGATAGAAGCATGAAACTTGCCCACATGGCAGATGGGTTTGAGATACTTATGTGTGAGAAATTTCAGAAAGAGTGGTGCAAGCATGTTGTGGCTATGAAGTTTTTACTTTAAAAGTTCCAAAAGTTCCAATATGGTGGGTTTGACAGCTAACAGAGGGGTGAGAAAGTGGGGGAGGGGTGCTGTTTGGCAGCTGTCAAACCCACCATTTTGAAACTTTTGGAACTTTTAAAGTAAAAAAATCATAGCCACAAAATGCCTGCACCTACCTTTCTGAAATTTCTCACACATAAGTACCTCAAACCCATCTGCCATGTGAGTAAGTTTCATGCTTCTATCTTTAAAAATAAAAAGTTAAATGTGTTTCTCTCCTCATTTCTCCAATAATATCTTGGCATTACACACTTGAACCTATGTTTCTGAAATTTCTCACACATCACTAACTATGTGTCATGTCTAATGTGGCTAAGTTTCAAGGTTCTATCATTAAAAATAGGGGTGTGCATGGACCCCCTGCATCGGATCGGGACCTGGATCGGGACCTCCAATTTTGTCCCGGATCGGATCGGACAAAATTGGAGGGCCCCCAGACTGGATAGGGTCCGATCCTGATCCAAAAATCGGACATCTGATTTTTGGATCGGCTGCCACTTTTGTTTTCCCCATAGACTTGCATTGGGGAAAAGAAAGATTTCCCCCAATGCAATTCTATGAGGAAAAAATGGTGGCAGGTGGGTGAGGGGGGCCTAACTCCCTCCTCCCCTCCAGGGCCATCTGCTGTGGATGGCCCTGGGGGGTAAGCCCCCTCCCCCGCGCTCCTTACCCCCCCAGGGCCGTCCGCTTCCATCTGCTGGTGCCCGCGGATGGAAGCGGATGGCCCTGGGGGGGGTAAGCCCCCTCCCCCTCCCCCTGCTTACCTTCTGTGGCCATCTGCTCCCATCCACCGCAGGCCGCTACTGTGAGCAGTCTCCGCGGCCTGCCCCTAGGTAGCGCACCAGGTGATGTCATCACCTGGCGCGCTACCTAGGGGCAGGCCACGAAGACTGTTTGCAGTAGCAGCCAGCGGCAGATGGAAGCGGACGGCCACGGAAGTTAAGCGGGCTGTGGGCCCCCCTCCCCCCTCCTTACCTTCTGTGGCCGTCCGCTCCCATCCGCTGCTGGCCGCTACTGCGAGCAGGCTTCACGGCCTGCTCCTGAGTAGCGCACCAGGTGATGTCATCACCTGGCATGCTACCTAGGGGCAGGCCATGAAGCCTGCTCGCTGTAGTGGCCAGTGGCGGACGGGAGTGGACGGCCACAGAAGGTAAGCGGGCCCGCCAGGGAAGCCCCCCCCCCGCTGTCCGCTTACATTGGCGGGTGCCTGCTGTCCGCTTACATTGGCGGGTGCCAGCGGGCGCCCGCCGATCCTCCGATCCATCCAATCTGGATTAGAACCTTTCCAGATCATATCAGATTGGATCGAACAATCCAGCGGTGAGATTGGAAATCGGATAATTGTATCCAATTTCCCCTGGATCAGATCCGGATCATGGATCGGACCTGATCCAGTGCACACCCCTAATTAAAAATAAAAAAGTTAAAGGCATTAATTTCTTACCCCCAATGCAACCCATTTTTCAAACTTCCTTGCCACCCAAGGCAAGCCCCTATGTTTCTGAAATTTCACACACATGAGTAGCAACATACCATCTGCACTGTGGCAGAGTTTCATGTGTGGATCTTTAAAAATTAAAAAGTTATAGGCATTCCAGATTAATTTTAGAAAACATAGACACAAAAAGCCTGCACCAATCTTTCTAAAATTTCTCACACAGAAGTAACTCTAACCCATCTGCAACATGGCCAAGTTTTATGCTTCTATCTAAAACAATAAAATGTTATAGACATTTCTTTAAAACAATACTATGATATGGGGATAATCATTCAAAATGGTGTCCAAAAATCGGGCGTCTGATTTTCGTATCGGTATCGAATCCAATACGATACGATGGACCTCTGATTTTTCCGATATGATACTTTACAAAATCTGAAGTTCTGATTCCGATTCTGATACAAGTTTTGCATCTGTGCACATCTCTACTATTGACTACAACTCAATGAGGTAAACAGTAGCCATTGTCCTGCTAGCCAATGATATGGAAACCTTCAGAACATCACAATATTTGGTCATTCGTGCTGTTTTTCTGTGATATTCCTTTCCCATCTTGCACTATTGTTGAATGGATCCCCCCTCCCACCTACCAGACATAACCTGGATGAAATTATTTCAAATTTTGAGCAGTGACTCCTGACCTACTTCTTGACTGAGCACAACACCTTTGAAACATTGTTTTGGGAAAACTAAAAAGACTGACAGAATGGATTAGATAGAGCCATAGAAGAATGAGCAGAGCAAGCAGAATAATCGTGCTGTTTTGCCGACTGTTACAGAAGTGCCAGTGGAAAACTCTGCACAAGGAAGTATCTGCAGCTGCATCACAGTAGGCAAAGAGGTTGCAAAATTCCATGGCTGTTCATAATTCTTCACTGAAGAGTAAGTCCTAATGGCTAGTATGCAAACTGTTCCCCAATGGAGCCCAAAGCTAGTCGTTCCTACTAGTAGCCTGAGAATCTACAACACCCATTCTTACATTCGGAAGCTGCAAATACTTTCCATTGAAACCAGCCATTGAGCTTACTTTGCAATGTGGGACTTCATGCACCCCACCAGTAAGGGTTTGTTTCATGTGCAGTTTATAAGCTATAAACACTTAGAGATTGAATCCAGAGGGAGAGAAATTGCAAACAACCTTGTAGAAATAGTTGAACACATGCTCACACAAATGAAAGAATATGTCCGTGGCACAATGGGTTTCTGCTAAACTGGAAAGGCCCCCATCCATAAGGGGAAACAGATTTCCATTTGAGGAGGAACAGTGGATCCAAATCAGTGTAAATATTCCCCATACTTGCCCAATGAAATTCACAACATGAAATTAACAAGGATTGATAGACAGAATGTGTATGAAGTAGAGCTTTTCTATACAAGGCATTTATTGTGCACTCATCATTTCCTACTCACAGTTGTTTATGGGTTCTTTAGATGATGTCGTGACTCTCCAGTTTCACTTCTGCTTTTAAATTGCACTTTTGTTGAGGGTTTTTTTTTTTAGCACAGGGAAAATGTGGTATTATTTGTGAAAATGAAAGAACACACCTTGCCCACTTGTGTAATTGTAGTATTCCACTATACCACAGTGCCCCCTAGAGGTTATGTAGTGGAAAAGAAGGAAAGGAAACACTCTTTGTGTAGTACTCGGTTCTCAATTCTGTGACAAAATCAAACATAGATACAATGGATTGACAGCTTTGTGTAGAAAAATTCATAAACTCCAGTCCTGCTACAAACAGCATAAGGATTAAAACAGGCACTCACTCCAGGAAGTTATGAGCACCATTTATTTTAGTGACAGGATCTTAAACCTAGTTTGCCTAACCTTTCTGTTAGATTTGCTTGGTTTGTCAGAGAACATGCAGCTGTTACAAAAACTCATTAAATAGAGGTTTGTTTTTTTTTAAAGGTCCAAAAACAACAGCCCCATCACCCACCATTCAAAGGTCAGTACTCTGAAAGGTTTGAGTTATTAGGACTCAATTAAAGCTATGCAGAGAATTTTCACTTTACTGATTTCTTTACTGATCTTTTCTTTTATATTTCCTCAAAATTCTTTCACATTAAGCAAAATATAAGTGGCAATCATTTAGACAAAATGAGTAGAACCTAAGAGAATATTTAACAATGTTCACATTTAAAGCATTTTTTTAAAAAAACAACAACATTTAATGGCCTATTTAAGAACAGATGCTCTAGTAATTGAGGAGCTTTTGCTCTGGGAAAGTCAGTTGAGGCTGGTGGCTCGGATTTCAGTGGGGCTCCAGTTTCAGAGTATTTATATGAATCCATTCTGGGTTACAGTCAGAACCAGCCAGAACTGTAAAGGATCCAGCCAAGGTGCTGAATCCTATACCCAAAATAGGTTCAGCACCTTGGATAGCTTCTTTAGAATTCTGGCTGGTTCTGACTGAAACCCAGAATGGATTCACAGTCTCACCAAAATCAGAGCCACCAGCCTCCACTGGATAAAGTATAATTTCCTCCTCCACTACCATCCATCACCATCTGGCAGACAAGATCAACAATCCTGTGGTTTTTAGGGAGCCTTTAAGAAAGTGCCTCCCTTTAGGAAATCAGAAATGTTATCTTTCTTTAATATAGGAACTCACAAAAGTCAAATATCCACATATCTGGTTTTTCCAGCGGCTTTGCCACTTGTTTCCCACTCCAATGTCATATAAAGCCATCTTGTGGATAAATAATGTACTGCAAATTATCATTTGTACAGGCTGCCCTAGCAGTACAGATGGACAGATAAGTCTGTTTCCAATCCATGTCAATTTCACATATCTTCATTCATAACTCAATTCCATCCTATTTCTGCATTAATGTGTGATTTTTTTAAAAAAATATGCACACAAAGTTGTCTGTAAATATGTATTTAAATGTAAACTTTTCAACATATTTTCTCACAGTATGCAGTTGAATTGTATCTAAATGTACATTTTTCTAAACATATTTTATTCTAAAATGCATATGTTAATGCATTCTGGTGCATCTTTTGATCTGAGAACAGCATTGCAAAATTTGGAGGGGTGTGAAATTTGAAGGATGATTACATTCTAAATCACACATTAGTCTGGGAGGTGTGAATCAGGTCAGTTCAAAGAGACTGAATTTCTTCAGTATCCCTCCTGACTGCTAAGCACGTTTACTGACTTGTTTTGTAACTATTAATTCATGCTAGCATTGTGTAAGCAACTACATAGAGTGGCACTATTACAGTCCAGCAGGCTTAGAATCTAAGTGAGATGGACAGGACAAAGGTAAAGAGAACACATCAGGCAGCCTTCTCCAACCTGTGGGCCTCCAGGTATGTTGTGCTACAATGCTGAGCATCCCCCAGGCAGCATGGAGATAGGCTGATATAAGGTTTGATAACACAGCCTGAGCAGGTCTTAAATCAGCCCCCTCCATGCCTGATTCTAATTCGTCCTCCAAGACCGCAAGACAGGGACAGGGTATAGGGCAAGGCATGACAGGAAGCCTAATTTAGAGATCAGGAAGTACATCTCTCTTCACCCCATACAGATGATCCCTGGGGATGGAAATTGGAACGGGGACCTTAATTTCCCAGTTAAATGCTAGGTAAGATGGTGAGGTGTTTCACAGTGGCTGACTGGATTAATTTTGAAACTTTGCTTTGTTTTTAGCTAGCTGGTGTGCTGGCTATTTTATCATTGTTTTGGTATGTTGCTTTTATGTTTGGTTGTACATTGTTTTAAATCTGCATGACACTTTGGAGGGCATTTTAGGCAGAGAGTGCTGCTAAAATTAGGGATGTGTGACCCAGCAAAATGCAAGCTCCCAAAGTTTTCCAAATTCCATCTCAACCCTTATTCTGACTCAAGTACATTTCAGATTGTGAACTTTATTATTTCCTTTTTGAACAAAATATATTTTTGTACATTTCCCTCAAATGTTCACATCAATTGTGCACGTCTTTGAAATGTACGCATTCTTCTTCCATTGATTAAAGTGTGTTTGCATATATTTTCAAAGTATGTGGTTTTTCATGTGCATTTTTCAAATGCACATGCTGTCAAATGCATTTGTTTGGGTCCGCAAATGACATTGCACACTCAGAAATATACAGACTTCGGCCACAGGTTGCATCCAAGTCCATCTGTTCAGTCTGGAAGGTACAAATTGGGTAAAATCTGACCAAAAATTAACTTAAATGAATTTCTCATACATCCCTAGTTAAAACCTTACTCAATAAATACATGATAAAAGCACAGTGTTAGGATCTTGGTGAGCTATTATGGCAAGTAAAAAAATAAATAAAACAGCCCTCTTCTGCTGGGGAGGGCTCAGTAATAGAGCATAGGATTTGTGAACAAAAGATCCCAGTTTTTATCCTTGACATCTCCAGTTAAAAGGGTTAGTTGGTGGGGAAGAATTCTGTTTGGTATCCTGGAGAGCTGCTTCTAATCAGAGCAGTCCATATTGGTCTTGATAGGCAAAGGAGCTAAGGCAGCTTCTGATGTCCCTCTTCCTGGACGACATATTCAGGGTTGTAAGTCTTGATTGTTATTCAGTAGCTGGCAATTACTTGTTGTGTTATGATCTAATACATACATGAAATTGTCCTGAACTCAAAGTCCTAAAGTGTATAAGCAGGAACTCCAATGCTTAGAAATTTGCACCATTATAATTTCAGAGGCTGAGGCAAGAGTCTATGGGCAGTTTGAATCCCTGCAGACTCCTCCTCAGTCTGTGGCACCACCTTGCCTCCACCAATGGAGGCAAGTCTCATGTCCCGTTCTCCCCTCCACATCACAATGAGCTCCCTCCTCCCCACGGCTAGGCAAACCAGACATTATCAGGAGAAATTCCATTTTCAGCTTCATTTTTCAATGCACATTCGTTTTTATCCAATGCCAGTTATGATTCAGTTAATTTAATGTTAACAATTGTTTGATTCAATCAAAAGTTATTAGTTCATGCTTGCTTTTCCTCCCACAGCCACACTGCATCATGAGCTTTGTAGCTATAATGCTGGGTAAACACTTAGTTGCTCTCACATGTGAATGTTTCATTCACAAGAATGTTTACATTGTCAATGGATTAAATTTTTGCAAGAATTAAAATGGTACGATGCTAAAAGCTAGTTTATCATCACATGCACACTGAATATTCATTCATATACATGTGGCAGGAATAAAGGTTCAATCATTAAAGGTAGCCTAAAAAAATCACTCTAAATAAAAACAAAAGCAAATAAAGGTGTTTTGGTCCTGGGAAAATTTGTTTGAGATTGAAAACCAAGTCTGGAGTATTTCAACATGGCTGCCAGAATATCCAACCCAAATTGCACTTTTGCCAAATAGATCATTTTATCTAAAAGAGCTCAAATACTGGTTTTTGGTGTGTTTCAATGCGATTTCCTGCGTTGATAGATGCATTTTCATAAGTTTAAATTAGTTGAAATACACATTAATTTCATTCTTTGCTTGCTAGATGACAAGCTGAAACATGCAACATTAATCCAAATATTTACCAATTCCTACTTCAAGTATGTCATTCTTGGTCATATGAAGATTTGGGCAGTCTTCCCCCCCCCCCCCCCGACATTTTCTGTATGAACATGCACATTCAAACAACCCGCACATGAAGTTGCGTTAAGAAACTTAATTAAATAACAATAAATTGTAACATCTAAATAAACAAAAAGACTTTGGAGAAGGGCACCTCTGAAAGAAGCAAAATTTCTATATCTGCTTTGCAGTCATCTTAGACAAAGCCAATATTGCTTTAGTGAGCTGTAAATTAACTGCATCATCAAACTCTCACGCTTCAAAGAGTTTAAGATTACTTTTTTGCTATCAGTCTTTATGCAAATGGAACCCAGACATAAATACAACAGAAAGAAGTTCACCAATGTAATAGTTCACTGAAGAAAGCAAAATCACTGTAATTCTTTCTCTGGGCCTGCTCACATGATTACCTCAGAGCAGAGAAGCCATAGATTTCGTGAGCCTGTTCTGACTTTTAGCCATGCTAGGATAGCCACTAGGATGGCCACTTACAGATTCCCCCAAAAGAGGAAATGCATCAATAAAAAAGAGGACAAAAGAGGGTGGTGATTTGCATTAAATTTGCATATACTAATTTTATATGGCTACAAATTTAGAAACAATTATTATAATTTAAGCAGAAATGTGCTACTTCTCACCATAGTGTGGAAGACTGTGACTAGGTAACCTGTGTGACTGACTCTTCAAGTGCCAACTCTTGGTAGCCAACTATTCTTATGGTTCTTTAACCTGGAACTGAATGGGACAATCCTTCAAATAGAGGATGCCTTCAAATAGAAGGCAGTCCTTTGTAAAAGAGGACACATGGCCTCCCTGGCCGCCACAGACTGAAATCCCCCTCTTTTTTTGAGGACTAGAGATATCCATGCAATCAGGCATTGGCATGGAGTGCCTCTCAATATGCTACGTGCCTACATGACTACAGCCAGGGAGCCACTTCACATGGGGAGATTTGGAGGATATCTGCATGGATTGGGCTTTGTCTATGGCAGCAAATACAATGAGCTGCAGTTGCATCTCAGTACAAAACACAACCTGCATTGATTTGGGTACCTCTTAGGAAGTAGAGGGCAGTTATTTTCACCCACTTCATTTATTTCAGACCATATATGAATACTCCTGAGGAGCACTACAGGCAGTGTAAGCCACGAATCATAACCAATGTCTATAATATGCAGAACAATATCCAGGGCTAGAACAAGACCTCCCAGTTCCTGGCAGGGTGGGGGCGAACTGCCGTCCTTCCAGATCCACAGCCTGAGACAGGGGAATCAACCTGCTTCAGGGGAGGGCCACCCTTGACAATATCATCTTGAATATATCCAAGAGTGGGCCTTTAAATCAATGGAACTGACACTTTATTTGGAATTGAGGAAGTTGCCCAATACCAGGTAAGCCTATTTGTCCATGTAGCCTAATATTCTCTATTCTGACTGGCAGCAGCTCTCCAAGGTCTCTGGCAGAGGTCTTTCCCTGCACCTAATATCTGATCCAGAATTGAACGTGAGACCTTGTGCATGCAAAGCATGTGCATTGAGCTAATTCTAGGCTATGGATTTACTAGTCTTATTGGGGGGGGGGGGTTCTGGAGATGGTCATGTATACTATTTCGCTGACTTCAAAACGTGGTAAGCCAGACTTGCTGTGTTTGTGGCCCTTCCTGCTCATTCTGCAGCCCTCTCTATGTTCCTTTCCCTACCATTCATTTGCTATCAATAGACATGGTAATTGTAAAGGCCATCAAGAAGTAAATGCAGGACAATGCTTGTTTCATGGGATAAATTGCCAGAAAGTATGAATGTAATGTGAATTGTTGATAAGAATTCATTGTATTTCATAAGGGTAGGGAGCTTTGGCTATTGGGCTGTATAGAAATGCAATAAATAAATAAACAAATGTCATGAGAATCTGGAAATGGACTGGAGTCCAGCAGACACCCCTGGCTCATGCCCCCTGGATCCGCTCACCAAACCTCCACACTGACCTACACCTCTCGCAGAGCAGCCCCGTGCCAAGCGAGTGGGTCCGGCAGCTACCCAGTCCCTTAGCGAGCCACCCTCCAGTGGCACGTTCTTCCTGCCTTGCAAGGAGTGGAGAACAAGGCTTTAATGGGTGACTCCTGCAGCCTCTCAAGCCTTGACAGGCAGCAGAGGCAGGAGTTGCCTGTTCTCTGCTCCTTGCATTCTTGGAAATGGAACAAGGTTGTCACAAATGGGTCGGTCAAGTACTAGAACCATACAGCTGCGTAGCTTAGCAAGGATGCCTTCATTTAGGTGTTACTAGTGTCAGTGGCAAACTGGCTATATTGAGAGAAATAGGACCAGTGGTATGACTGCCTCTAAAACTTAGATGAGGTCATCATCAACACAAGAATTATAAAAGCAAGAGTTTGATCTAAATGCCCAGCGAGATCTTGAGAAAATGAGAAGCCCACCAAAGATGATTACCTAAGCTCTGCCAAACATGCTTGCCAGATAGGTAACTATAAGATTAATGATGACTGCTTAGTTGGTTGAGAAGAAAAAGCTTTAATTTTGCTAAGGAATATGCTGGCCACAATTTCTATTATGATTCTAATCACCCTAATTGCATAGTATGTAGTAATACGTTTTGCTTGTTTCATCATTGAAAAGAATTGTTATTTTCTAATTCTGTTTGAGCAATAAAGGTATATTTTGTGGTACCACTTTGTGTTATTTGGCTTGAAAGAAGTTCCAGAGACCACAACCCATATATATTAATTCCTAATGCCCAGAACACTCAACTGGATTCATAAATCTAACACTGAGTGGGGTCTGTCTTTAAAGCCATTGTATTCTCTCTTGATCTGGTGAATCTCAGATAAACCCATTCAAATTTGAGAAACAAACTAGAGTGGGGTGAGGAATTACTCGTCTTAGAATGACAAGGTCTTAGTCCTCCTCTCATCCCTAGAGGAGTCTTATACTCAGAAAAGCCACCACACTTGAATGAAAATATTGGAAAGAAGCTTCAAATGTCAAGAAACAGATGAATTTAAAATACAAGGCAGGTCATAATTGTGAGTGGAGAAGGAAGCATGGAATAAATAAATAAATAGTTTATCCCAAATAAAGTTTCAACCCCTCCTGAATCTGCATGTGAAAGTGCAGGAATCTATATGTCATCTCAGGCAATTTGCCTGGCTTTATAGCCGAGCCACTATCTTAAGCCAGGAGTCAGGTAAATCTGGCCCCTCTCTTATACGACACTTTGAGAGTGTGGGGAGACCACCCTACTTCATCCCCACTCAAAGCCATACAACTCTGAGTAGATGAGGCAGGAAGATCTCCAAAGGCATACCATATCCTGGCATGGGAGCCATAAAACTTGCAAGGAGCAGGCGCTCCAGACATGCCAATCACCAATCACCAATCACCAGAGTGGTCACTGTCTCTATTCTGCTATAACAAATTCCCACACATCCTGCCAACAAATCTACCTATTTATCCACCCTCCTAATGAAACCTCCAGTGTGAAGTAGGCAAAAACCTCCCCACTATCAATGGGAAGGAAACAACTGGCTAAGAGTTCATAATTCTGAGCATAGTATACAGTATATTCTCATTGAGTTGCATCCCTAGAACGTCTTAGAATTTTACTTGACTAGGAGCTTTAAATAAGTCATTAATTCTACATTACTATCAATATACATTTGGGGTGGATTAGATATCTCAAGCTACATAGGAGTTGTGATTGCAAGTTTCACCGAAGCTTAACCTTCTTTAACAGTTTTGACAATCTTATACTTGATTCTCTACATAAAACAGATGATCATAAAGCATTTTTAAAGTATGTATTATTACAAGCACACCTTCAAATGTATCCATCACTCAGAACCTCCCATCCTCAACCCAACCCATCACCCCCCCAAAAATATAGTAATTGCCAATTAAAGTGTGAATGGATCTGATTAAACAACAATAGGCTCTTTGCTTACTTAGCAACTGAAGCATTCAGAGGAACCTCTGTTAAAATTAATACCTCCCCACCCTTCTATTTTGCCTTATAAAGATAGCATTTTCTTTTAAAGAAGCAGATTTAGAATTTCAAATTGCAGTAACTGTATTAAATGTTCAACTTCATGTCATCTTTCAAAGTTGCACAGAGAAACTATTTCTGGTTTTGCAGAGAAAGTAGGAAATGTAAGTCCATATAAATAAGCCATTAAGTTCACTTGAAGGACATTGTTCACTGTAATTTGTCTCCTTGAGTTGATAATAAAAAAATAGTGAAATATATGTTTTCACCTGCAGATGGCATCATAAACAAGAACACAGATTTTAAAAACAACAAAATGATGGGGGAAAAGCTCTTAATGGTGAGTTATGCCAGGAAGTTTATAAACAAGGGTTTGCAAAACTGTTTTCAGGGTGTGTGTTTAAAAACAACAACCCTCAAGGTCACATTTGTATCAAGGATATTTCTTTGATACAATACCAATATTGTAAATGATTCAGAATGTGTCCTGCATGTAGGCCAATCTATATCGTAAATACTTCCGTTCCAGTCCTAACTGCTGTGGAAAAGGCGCCTCCAGATTCTATAGCTCCAATCAAAATGCCAGTCTCTGAATTAAAACTAATAAAGTGGTGCTGCCCTTCTGTGACACAAAGGACAGTGGCCTTCCAGAAATTCTCAGTCTGAGCGCCAAAAGAGCCATGAAATCATTCACGCAATGAGCAACTGGGTATTGATTTATTAAAGGTTTTTATATTTTGCTTTATAGACTGACCTCACAAAGCACTTTACATGAAATCATTCAAACAATAAAATCAATAAAATTGTGCAATCAAAATCAAAAAATGACAAACAACTCCTTGTCTTAGAAAAGCTGATTCTATTTATACTCCTCTCAGGGCAAGATGGGAGTCTGCATGCCAGTGGTACCACCCTCCACTGAGTCTTGGGTACTGGGGCAGTGTCCATAAGGTGCCTCATCAGGATACCATCTCTGTGGCTGATTTAGCCTGCAATGGAGCAGAGAGAGATCGTATCCCCCACACAATCCCTGGGCTTGACATGTGGCACAGGAGTGAAAAAGGCTGCGTCGCATCAAACTGGAAGCCCTGCGCCTTATTTTAATGGGAGAAATGATTAACTCCACTTCTGCTGAAAGTCCAACTCCATCCCTGGAAGTCCCAGTTCCAGAGTCCTACCACAGAAAGAGGGATCACTGGATGGGGATCATGTGACACCTAGAGTCATCGTACCTCCATGGACCAATAGGATGGGGGTGAAGACCCCTGCTATACATGTGGGGAAATGGAAGCAACCCAGAAGGGGCCATTTCTAACCCCATGCCCAGAAGTCCTACACAGGAGATAGGGAACACATGATGAGGTCATGTGACCTGTCTACAAACTCATCATGCCACCTCTTCCTATTCAGCCACAATAGCTTGAGGAGTTGGGCAGACTGCTGTGGGACACATCACAGTGGAGGCCATGGATTTTCCCATCCTCCAATTACCCAAGATTATTCCTGGACACATTGCAGCAGTGTCCCAATTGGCCACAATCCAAACATAAGTGCAGCTGAAGCCATGGTCCTTCTCCTGGGCTGAGAGTTGAGCCTGTGACCCACCAAGCTGGGTGATTTAGACCCTGGTGCTCAGCTGTGAGAGACTTCCCCTCTTATGTCTGGGCTGGAACAAGATCTCCTGGCTCAGCAGGAGACCCAGGAAAAGTGGTCTGCATGGATAGGTACAGCAAGACGGTGGTTGGTTGGTAGTGGGTGGGAAGCAGTTTCCTTGTCTGATGAGCTGTTTGGTTCACGATCTCCCAAGATGTGTTGCAAGGCTCTTGTCAGGGGGCCTTGCTTCTGGGTCTCTGGAATCATGAAACACCTTTGAGGAATCCTCCTTGAAGTGGCAGAAATCCTAGGGTCCTTCTGTCTCATCCCACCATCTACAGTGAGGTGAGGTGTATAGAATTCACAGAAGAACTCTTGGCAGATGACCTGTGAGACCCTGAGGCTGCCCTCTTCTGAAGCTGCCACTAAGTGAGCCCATCCTCCCCGGCCAGGGGTTCAGCCACTACTGTGATGTCACCAACAGGCTCACATGACAGGGCTGCAAAATTTGATTGTGAAGAGCCCACCACAACCATGAATTAAGTTTTATTTATTAATCTATTATATTTATATCCTGACTTTTTCCCTGCCAAGATCCTCCTCTCCATTTGTATTCTCAAAACAACCCTGTGAGGAAGGTTAGGCTGAGAATCATCAACTGACCCAAAGTCATCCAGTCAGCTTCATGGCTGAGTGGGGTCTTGAACCCAGGTCTCCTGAGTCCCAGCCCAACACTCTAACCACCAGGCCACACTGGCTCTCAATGTCATCACCTCAGAAGCCCTGAGGCTTCCCTCCCATGAAGCTGGCAGTTGACGAGTTAGCAAGGCCTCTTTACCCACTGACTGATGTCACAATAGGCCAGAAGCCAAAGCTGGAAGTAGGCCTGTCATTAACTGATGGCATCCTTGGCCAGTTGCCGGGACCCACTGCTGTCCTGATATCTGCCCCCCCTACACACACATCAAGTAGCCTTGAGATGCCATTTAAAAATACCCAGAATGCCCCACAGTGATGCCATGTCACAGCTACATTGTGGGGAATGCCACCAAAACAGGAAGGGGCCCACTGGATGAGTAGTGAGGAAATTCAAGCCCAGGGGGGGGGGGAAATCTGGCCTTCCAGGAGTGCCAATCTTGCCCTCTCCACATGGCCACACCCCCTTCTCCTGGCATCATCCCTTTTTGCTACACACGATCATTTTGTGGTTTCCCATCTTTTGTGCAATTTTAATGCTGTTCTAAAAGGCTGAAATGCCTCTCCTAAGGCTAAGTTACTGGCATTGAGCCTTAAGCTAAAACATGCTGGCATTTTTGGTAATTTTGTCCCCGCCCCTTTTGCCTTTGGTCTCGCCTGTTTTGCTTTGCCCCGTCCCCTGGATTCATGTCCTCACCTCACTGAGGCTACTCTCAAAACTGACAGCAGAGAAGAATGCCCTGCTAGAGAAGGAGCTGAAAAGACCAAACATGTTCTGGTCTAAAGCCAGCAACCACACTGGGGCCCTCTGCTTGCTTTGGTTGGCTTCACACTGTAGGGTGGCTATGTGTCCTCTTGTTTGGAGGACAATCCTCTGCCAGAGGACTGTCTTCTATTTGAAGTCCTCCTCTATTTGAAGAGCTGTCCTGTCCAATTCCATGTTAAAGATAAAGAGCCGTAAGAATGGAAACCCATCAACAATGAGCACCTGGGGAATGGAGTTAGCCGGAAGGCACACAGGCCACCTGATCACACACTATGGTGAATGTGCTGTATTTCTATTTAAATTATAACAATTATCTAAATTTGCATATAGACATATATATCAACACATGCAAATTTTATGCAAACCAGTGGCCAGTTCCTTAGTCATTGGGTCATCAACTGATGGAGGCTGATTCCTTCATCATTATGTCTTCATCTGAGGGAAGTGGTTTCCTCATCATTGGATTCCTCCATTATTCTGAGACAATTCAGCCGTTTTCCCTGGCCTCAGTAAACCCTGGCACTAGATCCTGACAAATATCCCAGAAGCCTCCCCCTGAAGTGCACGTGAGTGCATTACAGCAAGCAAGGGAGTGAACCACGTGGATTTACAACCCTGTGCCAGTCGCTGTCAGGTAGAACTTCAGGAACAAGTATGAGACAAAACATCCCTTACCTTTTAGAAATGAAGCACTCAAATATTGATTAATAAGAAGCAAGAAACGGTTTTCAAACTATTTTCAACAGAAACCCCATTCAGACATCCCTCCATCTGTTCATTGAAGGTGTGAGGAGGACAGTGGAATTTCACCTGCTAGCCAGGTCTCCCCACACCCACTGCTGTGCTGTTCTGCAGTTAACTGAGGCTCACAGGAGAAGTCAGTGGTATCTGACTGGGCCATATCTGAGCAAGGAAATGCCAGTCTAGGTAGAATAGTCAAGACAGGTAGGGAAGGTATGTAGAATCCAGTCAAGATAAACATAGCAAGCTAAGTATAAAGACAGAAGCACATATTTCCTCCAGAAACCTCCCACTCCACCCTTCCTTAATTGCAACAAAACCACCCTAAAAGCTTCTAACCGGATCACATTCTGTTTATTCTCCTTTCTTTCCTTTTCTTCTTCCTTTTCACATAGATAGCAACACACAATTTCTAGGAAATTCTGCAGCATTTGCTTGCTGTTCTTCTTTAATATTGTTTCCCGTCTCTTGCTAGAATGGTTAGTGTCTGTAGTACTTTGAGCCAGTTTTTTCTTCTTCAATAAACTGCTCAACTTTCCCTGTTTTCATTCTTCATAAATGACATGTGATGCTTCTAAAACCTCCTTAATTCCTCTAATACCAAGGTGTGTCCTTCCAAGTGTCACACATCAACTTTAGGTTGGAAGATCCCTTCCATGTGTGGAGTTACACATAGGTAAGTGTGTTCTTGTTTATTAGCCAGCACATGTTGCAACGGACAATCTGACTTTAAAAAGTGATGTTCATGCAATCAGTACTCCCATGTTGATAAAAGTGCAGACTGCCCAGCACCAGCCTATTATCATCTATAATAATAGATTATTATCATCTATAATAATAACTAGTGTAAAGCCCATGCCACCATGGGTGCTAGTTGTCGTGACTCTGTAAGTTCTAACAAAATGGTGAGGACAATAAAGAGACCCCTTGGAGGGAAAATACAATCCTTTATTATGCAAAAGACGATCCTTCTCTCTCCTCAGCAAGTCAGAGGAAACAAGGTTAGCAAAAGGTCCTTTTGCCCCAAGGCTTGTTAGATAAGCAAGCGGTTCAGTTGAGTTTACTTAGAGAGAAAAAGAGAGCAGAGTCACATAATTAAGACGAATTAGACTGTAGGGCTTTGTTTGCTAGTCTCTCTGAACGGCGGGCGGTTTTTAGTTTGAAGTCCTTTCTCTTTGCCTTTCTTTGAGCCACTGCATTCTTTAGACCCTTTGTCTCAGAAGAGAAAGTACTCTCTGGCCGATTAAGGTCGTCTCCTTGGGAATTATCTCCCACGTCTGCCGTGGGAAAGAGTTCTCCTTCTGGCACCAACTCCTCCGCCTGTTGCATTCCTTCTCCAGGATCAGAATCACTGTCTGAGATTTCATCCCCTTGAAGCAGGGAGTTTGACATAGACACAACACTAGTAGTCTCAGGTGAAACATACTGTTGACTCCCACTATGTCAGTCCTCCAGAGGCTGTATGGAGGTTACTTTCCTTCAATGCCACCAAGAACTTTTGGCCCTTGCGTCCTCACACCCATCGCCACTGAATGATATTTGCTTCTTCCCCTCAGGCCTCAAGCCCACCTCCTTCCCCTTCCCCCACACTTTAAAACCCATCTTTTCCTAAGATTGCTTCTTTTTCTCCATCACCAATGTCTCAGAGTGTTTGCCGCTGCCTCCATCACCATCCCTGGAGCAATCTACACTACTGCTTTATAATGGTTCATAACGGTTTTACACCGTTATAAACAGTTTATAACCGTTATTAACTGTTATAAACCATTTTAAAGTGTTATATCCTGCTTAGTGAAGATCTGGCCCCTGCTGCAAAATATGCCACTGTGAGAGGAGGCTCGACTCATACAGGTCTTCCCTCTGTCGCTGCCTTTGTGTGTTTCTCCCTGCACATCTGCGTGGCACAGAGCTACATGGGAACTGTAGCTCCCTGACTGCCTCAGGCTCCTTGCCAAGGCATGGAAACATACTGTTTGGCTATTAAAGCTCAGGTTTTGAACTTTTTAAAACTTTCAAAATTTTCTGCACACCTACACTGCTCAAGCTTCAATTAAAAGAAAATGAACAAAATCGGTCTGATAGATTTGAGTAATAAGCCTTACACTACCCTATTCTTATACAAGAAGATAGAACAGGAAGTCTGTCTGTGCCATAGCACCAAGGCTGTGAAACCTAGGAAGGATCTACACTACTGCTTTAAAATGGTTTATAATGGTTCTGACAACTGTAGGGGCACAAGACACACACCATATAGTTTTCAAACCGTTTTTGAAGTGTTATAACCTGCTTGGTGTAGATCTGGCCCTAGGCACTCCAGGGGAGTGCACCATGTGGTTAGTTGGTTCTTAAAAATCATTAATGAATTCTAATGAATTTTAATGTGTCTATGTTTGAAGCCCACCATACCATCCTTAGTCACTAGGTGGCAGACTTCCCTAACTGGTGCATAAATTTGCAGTTGACAGTTTGAAACCAGTAGTCTGAAGGTCAGAGTTACACAATTGCCCCTCCCCTCTTTCAAGGTAATAGAGTAGACAGACTCCCTCCCAAAGGGGGTTTAGGGTTGTACCATGGCAGGGGTTTTGCCGAAGGGTGCTGGTGGACATGGATTCACTCAGACGACCTGGGCACAACGTGTCTAATTATGACAGCTGCGTAACTTTGCTTGAAGGTTTCACTGTATCAAACTAAGAGCTAATTCTAACTTAATTCCAATTTATGCAAAGCTGGGTCTATTCGCTAGTTTCCTTATAATATTTCTAAGGACTGGTTAGGACAATACTTGAAAGGATCAATCCATCATTTCACAGCTGGTTTTCCAGTCCAAGTCATCCATACAGAGATGGCCTGTCCAACTGTACCCAGCACATGAAATCCTAGGTGTGGAGGCAAAAATCACATGGTTGATTCCTGGATAAAAATAAGGAAAATTACCATACAATTTTGGCTAATGCACATAGGATTTTAGGCAGATAGGCAACGTTTGGACAGGGCATCCTAAATGACAGAGGCAGGGCCATTGAGTCAGATCCATCAATAGGACCAGAATGAACCTTTCAAATGTTATTCAGATCAGTCCAATATTCCCTACTCACCCATCTCATCAGAGTTAAGTATAAATTTTTAACTTTTTCCACATTACTGTTAAGATGTTTTGTCTGCAGCACAGGAAGATGTCCATAAAATGCAGTTGCATTTTGTTAAATCTTCAGCTTCTAAACTACAACAGGAGAGAAAAGAGCAGATGTTACTACGAGCTGGGCAGTACTGACAGTGTCAATTATAGTTGTAGCCGTTCTACCTCATTAAAACAACAACCTCAACACCAACACCAACCAAGTTTCAGTTCCTCATTTCAAAAAGGATCGAGTGTGTGCAGCAAAGGTGTTATTAAAAAGACAGACAGTTATGCTCTGTTTCTTCTTCCACTATAAATGTGCTTCACTTACTAACTGTCCAAATTTCTCCATCGCTTGTCCAGGATTTTATCCAAGTTAAGCAATCTGAGTTAAGCAACAAAGAAAACTATATATATATATATATATATATATCATCCTGGATAGCACTATAATGGCACAGATACATTTTGCAATCAATAGTATTGTTTGCATCCTCGCAATCAGAAGTCACACTTTGATTTTTCTTTCAAGCTCTTGAAGGCATAAGGGCAACAGAGATCAATAATCATCCCCATTCTCAGACAGCAATAAAATTAAAAGCAATAAAGATCATCTGTATTAACGGTCAGAATTCCTACTTCGAACACTACCTCTGTGTCTACTTATCAGTTCAGAGAAGTGGGTGATCCGAATTAAACATATGCATCACCCCCAAAAAAGGAAATGCATCCCTGCCCCAAAAGAAGGCAAAAGTATATGCATATACTTCTGTAAAGATGCAAATACTAATTTATATTCATATCACTGAAACCCAGAGCAGAAATAATTGCTATCATTCAAATTGAAATACAATATATTTCACCATAGTGGGGAGACTACAACCAGGGCCAGATCTACACCAAGCAGGATATAGTGGTATGAAAATGGTATGAAAGAGGCTCTCCTGGCTTCTTTCTTATAGCTCTTTGTTTTTAAACCAGATTTGGTCTGGACAGCCCTTCAAAAAGAGAACACGGCACCTCCAAATGGAAGATTATCCTTTCTGAAAATCCTTCAAATTGAGCAAGACACATGGCCATCCTAACTCAATGGCTGAATTCGGACAACACGATAGTCAACGGTGGGGTAATAATCAACTTTACAGTTGTTCATCTAGGGGGTACTCCCCACACAACATGGTAATAAATAATCAACTGTGGTGTGGATTAGGATCAGCACTGAGTTGACTATGGCAGCATTCAGACGACACGATAGTCAATACAACTGACGATTGTTTCCCCTCCCCCAGCTGCTTATTGTGTCGTCCGAATTCAGCCATTATGTGAAAAGATATGATAAAAGATGTGGAAAGTCTTCAAAGGCATGTTCAGCAATTTTATTGCATGCTTCATAGGACTATAAGCAGAAAGAAGTATGGAAATTGCACTGCTCTGTGCTATAAATGTGCTACTGAACAGAAGCTCCATTAACATTCTGCATTTTCTCTGCTGCAGTATAGCTATTTGCTGAAATGGCAGTTGCTATTTCTGCTTCACTTTTTCTAAAGAGTGACAGAGTTTTAGAGTTTTGTGTTTATTTTTGGCCTTTCAAAAATTCTAGCAGTTTAGTTGAAAATAAACAATTAGCACCTGCCAGCTAAGAGGAGAAGGAAGGTTTCCTAATTATTTCGTGAACTCTCTCAAATGTGCATAGACAAGAAGCTTAAATTACAGATTTGTTAAAAATGCACCACCCATTTGATTCCCCCTCCCCCGTCAATTCATGTCAATTCATACAAGAAGCCTACAACAGTATTTAAGAACTGACTGGGGGTAGTGATTGATTTGTGGCTTTTAATTATCATTTAAAATAAACATTTCTGTTTCAAAATAGATGCATATGAAGGTTTTGAATGGTTAGAGTGTTTTTCAAAAATACTTTTCTACCTCTCTCCTTGACTCAGTAGCCTTATTAATGGTGGCTTTGATCAGGTCTGGTACAATACATTTTACTGCCTGAGGCAGAACAGTAAATACCCTCCCTCCAATAAGTCAAGGTGTATATTACCCAAATCCAGCCAAGTTATTTTGGCACATGAAGCAAAAAATCCCACAAGGACCTCTTCCTATTCCTTGGCAGTAAAAATGCAATAATAAATTAAATAACTAACAATTGTTTGCCCTTTCAGGACACCTGAATTTTATTGCTCTGTGCTAGTTCAGTACTCCAGTTGCTATGTTTTTAATTTGGAAGTTTAAATGGAATAATCTTTACAAAGATATGCACTTACAGTTTCTTTCATGCTTATTCACCCTCTGGTTGTTGTTAAGTCATATCTCTTGGTCTGTGGGTCCATATCCTGTCAGGTCCCAATTGTGGGTTGCCAAAATGAGACAAAGGCCATTTCTACACTGGCCTTTTCCCCCAGGGTTGTCCCTGGCTGCTCCCTGTGTCCAAATGATGCACAGGGGACAGGGGGGATGGACACATTTTTCCCAGGGATGAAAAAACCCAAGGAAAAACCAATTCTTCAAGCGGTCCTGGAACGATCCCGAGGACTGCGGGCAATGTGGCCACCTGTCCCAGCTTCTTCCCTTCTCCCTGCAAGTAGTAGGGGACAGCGGAGAGAAGGAGCCAGTCCGGGGGGAGTCCAGGGGCATCGGGGTGGGGGGGAGCGGGAGCAGGGCTTTTTTTTTTAAAAAAAAAATTAACTTACTGTTTTGCTGGAGTACAAGTGCGCTCCCAGCTCCGTTTTTTTTAAAAAAAAAATGGCGGGTGCGATGTCTTGTTTACTTCTGGGACATCTCACTTCCTGTTTGCACACAGAGCAACAATCCTGGAAGTTGCTAAGTCTGGGATCGTCCCCCTCCCTCTCCCAAAGTCACAGTTAACAGTTTATTGATTTCACAAAGTTGATAAATGGATACAGAAAGAAATGCAAAGAATGCTCACTTGTCCCTTCCATTGATCAAAGCAGGCCTTTATTACAGCTGGCTGTGTACTGGGGCCCCACACTATAGAAGATGCCACCTCAAGGACCAACAGATTTCTCCAGGCTGGTAGTGCACATTTTCCCCTTGGAGGGAGACCAAAGAGCAAAGCCAGCAGGCAGGATTGTATGTGTCTCTCCTTAGTTCAGGACCTGGCAGGCTGGCACACACACTTCTCCCCATGCAGGAGAAGGGGGAGCTTCCTTCCCATGGGAAATGAAATTTATCTTGACTTACGGAAGGAGATCACACAGCTGGCCAAAACAGCTTTAAGGTGAAGCTGTAAATTACCAGCCTGTGTGGGAGGCCCACTACAAAGGTGCCCGTTATTTGGTTACTCAAATCTGTCCACTATATTAGGCTATGTCTCTACAAACAGCATATAGGATACTGTGCAACTTCACAACTGACTCCTCACCATTTCTTCCATTGTCAAACTCACTACATCATATATGCTAGTCAAGAGCCTCCCAAGCGCAGCAGACAGAGAAATGAGCATGATGGCAACTTAACTTGGTGATAGTAGAGATCTGCTGTGTTCTGCATGGCATTTTGCTTTTTAACAGAGCAATTCCTAAGAGTATCCAGGAACACTCTGATGTTGGAGTGCTCCAAAAATCGTATTCTCTGCCAGTAGATGCCTGCCAGAGCAGAGGAAGTTATGGAGGTGATCTCCACCTCTCCATCCCCCATTCTGCTTATATTCACTAGATGTAGGCTGACCATATGAAAAGGAGGACAGGGCTCATGTAACTTTAACAGTTGTAGAGAAAAGGGAATTTCAGCCAGTGTCGTTTCTATGCAATTAGTTCCTGGTGAAATTGCAGGGGCCCTGCCTTCTTTTGTATATGGTCACTCTAGTATAGTACCTGCAACTTTAACTGTTGTGATGAAGAGGGAATTTCACCAGGAACTAATTACATACAAATGACACCAGCTGAAATTCCCTTTTCTCTACAACTGTTAAAGTTACATGAGCCCTGTCCTCCTTTTCAGATGGTCAGCCTAACTAGATGGCGCTTTTGCGCATGTCTAATGGAGTCACAGTGACAGAGGTGGGGACAGGATTCAAAAGGGTTCAGAATTCTGTGGACCCTCCTCCCCTTTTTCATTTGCATCCTCTTTCAAGGTCGGAGCTCTGAGCCCAGGTAAAGAAGCAGCTGCAGTGCTTTCTGCAGCACCTGAGAGGGGTGGGAGGGAAAAATCCCCATGCGGATCCCCAGTGGAGGCTGGTGCCTTCAGTGATGCAGGTTTCAGTCAGGACCACCTTTTGCACTCCTTCAGAGTTATGATTGGTTCTCACTGAAACCCAGAGCAGATTCACTGTAGGCTGACCAGATAAAATCCAGGTCAGGGCTCCTGTAACTTTAACAGTTGTAGAGAAAAGGGAATTTCAGCCAGTGTCATTTGTATGCAATTAGTTCCTGGTGAAATTCCCTCTTCATCACAACAGTTAAAGTTGCAGGCACTATACTAGAGTGACCATATACAAAAGAAGGCAGGGCCTCTGCAACTTTAACTGTTGTGATGAAGAGGGAATTTCACCAGGAACTAATTGCATACAAATGACACTGGCTGAAATTCCCTTTTCTCTACAACTGTTAAAGTTACAGGAGCCCTGACCTGGATTTTATCTGGTCACCCTAATTCACTGCCCCACTGACATCGGAGTCACCAGCCTCCACTGGCACTGCCTCAAGCTTAGACGGGAAATATCATCTTTCAGTTATCTGCACTTTGGGGGGTGGGGGAAAGCTCTGCAAGTAAAAATCTAATACACCATGAGAAAGGCCCTAGCCCAGCCTTTTCTAACTTCCATTTCTGCTTGCAATTTATTTCTCACATTCAGAAATACCTGCAGTCTGAAATAGTACAGTTAATTTTAACACCTCAGTGCTTTGTCACCTCATGATGTCGTGGGCCTTGATCCACTGCATCCCCCAAAGCAGAGAACAATGAAAACAAACCACCAAATGGTACCTTGGTATAGCTTAGACTGGAGAATAATTCATGAAGCAGGTTTGGAAGAGTTAGTTCAGTTAAAATTAGGAGTGATATGGCATTGAGTCCCCAATTACTGTCTCATCTTTTCACAGTTTTAGGGAGCTTGAATTCTACCATTAATTTTCACCTTGGTGTTTGTTTTCTCATCTTTACACCATCCCTCAAACTGAAGAAAGTTAATGGTTGAAATTGTGAGCTTCACTGAAATAGTTCAGCTGGTAGAACAGACTCATTAATGGAGATACATCCAATTTGGCATCATCTGTTGCGGACAGCCAGCTTTCCTACTGCTTTTCTGTCAGAAGTGCGTGCATGTGGAGAACAAAAGGCTGGCTTTTTAGGGGAGAGGAATTTAGAGTCCTCTCTTCTTTTCTGAATTCCTTTTGAACCAAAGGAGAAGGTGTGCCATATTTGCCTTGAAAGATTAGCATTCCTTGAATAAATGTGTGTGTTTTGAGGTAAAATGAAAAATGGTGTTAGAGCTTTATAGATTTCAGGACAGTTTGTGATTTTGCAGCGTGTGCCTAAGAAATTAAGCACAAAATAATTAGAGCAGGCAGGCAGCAGTTCAAGCTGAATCTATTCTTACTGAACTGAGAAAAAAAAAACATCGGTACAAAAGGAAAACACCTTCAAAGTCCAAAGAGGCAAATTATAAGAGTTGGGTTTTGCAGGAAGTTATTTTAAAGTGGTCTTCATAATGAGACAACTCCCTAACAAAGGGAAGGCATTAGATAGACAAGTTGTAATAAGCATTGTACTGCTGCTTTAAAAATAAAATAAAATACAAAATTGAAAGTTTGGTTTCAATTAATGTACAATATTTTCAAAAGGAGGAGGTGAGTCCAAAGTCAACTGAAATCTACAGAGAACAAAATCTCACTTACTTGCAAAGTAATTATATAAGACAATATCCTTGCAAAGAGGAAAATAGAATTGGGATGCCCAAGATTTGTCTCACACTTGGTGTTTTGGCATATACCGTATGGAGAAGGGTGAGCACACTCTCCAAGTTGGCAAATTCTTAAATAAGTACACCTGAATAGGCCTGGTTCTGTAGCTCAGTGGTTTCCAAACTTTACACCTTCAAGGAAATTGTTCCATATGGAACTTCTGGGTATCCTCCATGAACTCCCTGACCCTGTCTATTTCAAAATCCCCTTGGGCATATTTCGGATGTGCCAACAATGCATGTGACTAGGTCTGCTGGACATAGAAATCATCATGCACAAAGTGAGAAGGGAGGGACTATAGCTTAGCAGAGCACCTGCTTTGCATGCCGAAGTACCCAGGTTCAATCCCCAGCAACCCTGAGCAGGGCTAAGAAGAAATCTTGCCTGAATCCCTGGAGAGCAGCTGCAAGTCAGTGTTGACAATAACATTGACTGACTCATTATAAGGCATCTATGTACATTCCTGTGTTCTAGTGTGAATGAATCTTAAAATCTTCTTAGTGACCCCCTGCAGCAGCCAGTTCTGGGTTCCATACAATGTGCTTTACAATTGTTTATATGCGGAGTTTCACAGCAGAGTTGGATCAGGGGTCCTTGATTGACAAAAGCACCTCCCTGTCTCCTGATGGTACCTCCCTGGACTTTCCTGCCGTTTGTTAACCCCACCCACCTGAGTGTCTCGCCGTTGATTACATATTAGCCTCTGCCCAATCACGATCACACGTTACTTTACATGTGGGTATGAGTTCTAAACATTGGATGTGCCTACAATTAGAGTTTTTAGCAGGGCAGCATTGGCTTTGGGACCAAATGTGAAACCATAAAAGCATCATTTTTCTGGGTACTGGATGGCCATGGTGAACACCTGCCAGCGGAGTGTCCGCCCCCCTATTCCTCCCGCCAAGAATCCGCCACTGGACACTCTCACCCCACCATGCTTGCAGCAGCTGCCCCTTATCTCCTGCGCCCTAGCAACCTCGGCCATCTTGGAAATGTGCTGCTTCAAGGGCAAATTTTTGTGTAGCCTTTCCGTTACAATGTTGCATTTCGCACTGATGTCCCAGTTCCATACAAACTGCCAATTATTCTGTCTGTCTCTGGACCCCAAGATGTCAGCTCGCAACAGTTCTGGGCTGCCCCACGCTGAGCGGGCTAGAGGGCAACCTCGCCATCCCAGCATGTCTCTGTGTCGCAGAGGTGGGTGACTGGGCAGGCGGGAGTGGGGGAGGGCTGCCCGCTGCCCCCCAAAAAACCCTGACTGGCACTGATGTCTCTTTGTCCTCTATTCCCCACACAATGCAGGCCATGTTATTCCACCTAGCTGTGCTCATGTGGCAGAAGGGGCATTTGCAGCTGCGTCTCCATGGTATGGTGCGCTCATTGCATTTTCTTCAGCGTCGCATGAGGAGACTGGAATGGGTAGTCTGGTGTGCCCACCCTCCGGTACCCCTCTGCCAACTGGCCGTGCCATTGGAATGACCAGCGGAGGCCACCCCAATGTGTGAGCAGCGGTTGTGATGTGGCGGCTGTGGACTGACATTCCTTCCCATGCGACTGTTGCCGTTTGTCTTTTGGTAGCTGCGTTCCGCCCAAGCCCCTGTCTTGCCCCCCCCCTGCGGCGTGCCTTTCGGATTACTCTGCCCATGCTGTGCAATGGGCTTGTGCCCACATGTAACCATTTCTAGAATAAAGATATTGCAGTGGGTTTTCAGTACTAAATGGTCTTTTTTGTGTGATACACACACACACACACAACTTCCTGGTAAAGCAATGACAGAAGGGAGAGTGGGGGAGGTAACAGGAGAAGAAATGAAGCCCGATCTCCGATTCTGCACCACGCTTCCCAGGGAGCAAGTCCCCCACCTGCTCAATGTGCCTTACTCCTGAGTAATAGTGTGCAAGATGACAGCTCAATGGCAGGAACTCACTTGCACTGCACGGAGAGAAGTTTCCCTGCCTTTTTGCAGCCAGGATCCCAGCAAGGGAGTGGGGGGAGGAGCCTTAGCAGACCTCAAATTATACTCAATCTGAACAATGCACATCCTTATTCCAACCCCCTTGCTTCCTGTAGAACCAGCTCCATGTGAGTAGCCATGCATCTCGACGAAAGAAAGATTCCAGTGGGAATTTAAAAGAAACTTTACTTTAAGTATCGGTAACTTAAGGTCAGCCATTACTGAACAGTCCATGAGTCAAGGGAAGAAGAAGAAGAAGGAAGTAGGAGGGAGGAGACAGGAAATGACAAAGGAAGCATTGGGTCAATCCCCTCCCACCTTGTCCACAACTGGGAGGGGTAGCCAGAAAAGGGGCAGTCATTCAGTCATGACATCACCACCAAACTATGCCCACTATTAGCATTAATCTGAATGGTCTGTACATTGGTTGAATGATGATAGGGCACTGTAACTTCGGATAAAAATTAAAAGTCGCGGTAAATCTACACCTTGGAAATGCGCATTAATGGAGGCTATAAACTGCATAGACGTCTGATCTGCACCCCGCTTTTCTGTCCTAAATGCCATCAGAGAGAAGTCAAGGAAGTGCAAATGAGCCGACTAGAGGTACCCTATGACTGACATTCCATATAGGCTGTTATTTTTCACAAGGGAGGCCCCAAATGCGTTTTGCTTACAAATCGTTTAAATAAATAAAATAAAAGGTGTCAAATTTTCCTCAAGATACGTTACTTGCATCATTCAAATGTATTGTGTTATTATAGCAATATAAGCTAACTAATATATTTTCATAACAGCACAGCTCACATTGTTGATTCCAATAAAGGTTTAAATGAAAATGAAAATGGCAAACCTGCAATTTAATTATTTTTATTTAAACTGCAATACTATGCACTTTTACTTCTGAATAGAGATGCATAGGCTTGCACTAGTATAAAATTACAATTAACCCTGGTTTTGTAATAAGAAATCTGAATTCCAAGGCATAAACATTTATTTGAGCTCCCATCACAAAAGAGTTCTAGTGTCATCTAAAACTCAAAGTCTGGGCTCAAAGTTTCCATACTCGAATCACTTGCATATCAATAATTCATATTTGAATTCTAGTTACAAATGCAAGTCATATGTCAAAATGACTATTTGTATGCCATTGTGTTTCATTTATACTTTAAGTAGAAATATCAGAAAACCTGCAACTATTCATAATAAGACATATTGGGGCACTACTTTTTTTATGATAGTTGCTACTTGTCTTTCTTATTTTGGTCAGGCAGGGTGGGATCTTTAAAATGCTGAATGAGGTGGAACATGCCAAGAGATATCTCCCTGATTACCTGTTTTTAACTGTTACACAAGAGCAAAAATCAAATGAAGCTATCACATTGGGTAGAATTGTAAGGGAGAAGAAAACAGAGCCACCTTGGTGTGAGGCTGTCAGCTCCCACCAGAATATCTCAATGGCCCAAGTATCAACGTTGACAGGTAGGAGGTAGGTCACGTAAATTCAGAAATATTGTCTCACCTCTGCCAACTGCCATGAGGAAGCCATCCAAAACAGCAGGTACAGCTGTCTAGTTTCATGGCTGGCTTGTAGCCAGACTGAAGCAAGCCAGAGGCCAGATGCTGCTGGGAACCCCGTTTGAGTCTGTTAAAGTTTCATTCAATTTACAACTGCTTAGTTAATTTTGCACAGTGAAGAACTCTTGAACCATAATATAATTTATTCTTCCAAGAGAGAGAGACAGGGAGACAAACTCTTTAAAGGGAAAGACACAGGGTCATTTACAATACAAACGTGTATAGGCTTTAACTTTTCTACCATTTTAATTGCCATGGCCTTTACTCAAGATTCTAGAGAATTTTGGTTTAGAGAGGGTGCTGAGTAAAAATATTGCTGAAGTCCATAATGACCTGGCTCAGAAAACACAGTGCATAATGCTCAGCTTGATTGCACATCATATGCCGTTTCCCCAAGGAGTTATTTTTCTCAAGCTTGGAATGTGTGGCTACTAACATTTAGCTGGACTACACTCTCAGAATGTAATGTTAGACTCTTATTGCTGGAACTTTCATTGGTTACTCTGAACCATGGAACCAGGTCACTCCACCAAGCAGCCTTTTGATTGGGGAGTGAGTATCTACTCAGTTTGGTCAATGATCTCAACCATTTATTGCTATTTTTATGAGGTTGTTGTTCCATACTTAGAACTAAAACCCTCTCTTCTTTCCAGGCTTGTATGGGAGGTGTGCGTGTTGAATTTCCAAGCAGCTCTCAGACATGAATTCCAGACTTACAGTTCAGAGTTCCAGTTCCAGTGGGCACTACAAGAAGACTATCATTGAGCCAGAAATACTTCCCAATTTTTCCAGCCCACAGAAGTGAAAAGACATTTTCTGCCATTTTGGAATCGGTTTTGGAAAAATCCATACAGTTTTCAGAAGCCAGGGGGTTGGCCTGGAAACATGCAATATGTTTACCCACCTCCTCTTTTTAAATTGCATGGCTCTGTTGATGTTTATGGCAACATGGAAATGATGTTTAAAAACAGAAGGCAAACATTTCAGAATTGCTACTGCCCTCTTCTTTTTCCTCCTTCATGATGATTACATGTGTTACAGGGCTTCCCTAGCCTAACTGCTGTGGATTTTCACAGCAGAGTATGGCAAGAAGTCAGGTGTGAACTATTTTTCTAGGCGTAATGTTATGCCATTGCTGACAGTGGAAGCAACTCCTGAGGTATCATAGGATTCTGACTGATGGCAGGAGGATTCAACACTGCCCACACACCAGTTGGACGCACCGCTAGTGTAAGGCGAAGCTAGCAGTTCCCAAAGCAACTGGAAACAAACTGAAATTCTTATTTCTGGAACAGGGCAGTTGACCTGCCCTGTTCTGGAAATAAGAATTTTGGTTCATTTCTGAGATTGCTTTAGAAAGTTCCAGCGATGGGTCCTGCTGGCACAACAGGAACAGTAGAAACGCAGCAGCAGCACCATGGCACTCTTCCCATTTTCTCAGAGCCCTGCGAGAGTGAGGGATCTGTTTTGGACAAGCCTATTCTTGGTACAACATCACTATGCTTGTGCAACGTTGTGTTCGGCAAGTGCCAGGGAGATTTTGCAGTGATCCTCAGTAGATGCCAGATCTCACCGGAGAGAAGGGGATATCTCCACATCTTACTTCCCCAACAGGAATGGGAAAAGGGGAAGCATAAGTAAATAGAACTTCCTGTTATCCCTGTCTGAGTTTTTCAAACATTGCTACTTTAAAAATGAAATCAATAGAGAAAAGCCAGTGGGCACGGCGGTATAATAAACATGATGTGTACTCTTAACATTCCACCCCTCCCTCCATTTAGCAGATTGCTAGAGAAGTCTTTAATTTTTATTGCTAATGATATTTCTACAACAGGAGCTCTCCTGGGTCATCAGTGCAACCCTGTAGTCTTTGGGCCGAAACAAAAATAGCCCTTGAGAAAGGTTCTGTGTATCTTCCCTCTCACATAATAACTTTTAACACAGAGCTATTGAAACTGAACGGATGTTATGCTTTTGACCTCACTAGAATATGGTGCTGTAATTTTCCAGAGTACAGGGAGATTTTAGAAGGGCTTATGGGAACTGCATGTATACAAGGTGCTTATCGCAAAGACATAATGCAAAGTAATCCTGAAGGGAGAGATTACTTTCAATATATTCATACCATGGGATTTATAATAAGCTTTTTCTATGAATCAGTTTGAGACTAATATGTAACTAATTAATCCTGACTACCTCCGCTGGAGTGGTAATATCTTTGTTTGCCTTTATTCAGATTTTCCACAGCCCTCCAGTATTGTGGCTAGAAAAAAGGAGGCAAATAATAAAATGTAACAGTTCAGTTTCCACCCATATCAGTATAATATAAAGGTAATTAATGCACATACCCTAGATGTTTGACAGCTTTTCCCCTGCCAAGCACCACAAAGGCAAAACCTCAAATGAGTGGAAATATTCTATTCCCCCCCTTTTTTTGGTAGATCTGACTTCAGCTTGTGACCCACGCAGCCAGCTCTACCATTAGGCAAATGAGACTGGTCATCCCAGGAAGCAGATAATGGCATCCCATTAAAGAACTGCAAAATGTCAATTATTTTGTTTTACTTAGAGATACGAGAGCCTCCTATGGTCCACCCTCTAAACTAAGTGGGTTTTTCTAATGTTCCTGTTAAAGGTTCGACAAAACATGAGGTTCCCCCCCCAAGTATTTGATGGGTATGCCTGAAAAAGACAGTAGGCTAGCATGGTTCTCCCCTCACTGCCAGCTATCCCTAGTTTTCCCAAGCAAAAAATATTTTTAAAAAAGGTTGGGGGAAGTTATCTTGGCAAAGATGGAAGAAATAAGTAATTATAGGGAGAGTTTACTTCCAGGCAGGGTTTCTCCCTAGTTGCAAATGATGTACATAAAAATTTTGCCACTGAGAGCTTTTCTACATGAGGCATTTATTGTGCGTTTGTGATTCCTTACAAACAATTATATGTTCTCTAGACAACATTGTGAACCTCTGTTTTTCTTCTGTGTTTTTTCAGAGCACTTTCCCAGATGTTTTTTGTCTTTTTTAGAATGGAGAAAATGGGGTATTATTCTAAAAATGTTTGTGTATTAGCGCTATTCTGCTATAGCACAGCTCCACCTTGAGGTTGTGTAGTGGGAAAGCAGGAAAGGAAGAACTCTGGGTCAAGCTTAGATCTCAATTCCGTGATGAAACCAGAGCAGATGCAGTAATAAACAACCTTATGTAGAAAAGCTTAATATCTTGGAGTGTAGTTAGAAAGGTACAGGCTCCATGATCCTTGGCAAGAAAAGGGAAGGGGTAGCAGAGAAGTTTGAGTAGTTTGGGGCCATGTGCAAAACCCAGTTTGGACTGGACCAAACTTGAAATGGGACCAGATTTTTTTGAATAGGTGGGGCTCACGTTTCAAATCTCCCCTCCCAGTCAGAGATTCATGACATTCTTAGTTTTACTATATATTTACCTTCAATGGTGTGTACTTTGAACTTTATGTTTTGGGGTACTGTTACTTATTTCTTATATGAACAATCAGATAAATGTCTTTAAAATTTAAGAAATGCAGGGGCCCTGCCTTCTTTTGTATATGGTCACTCTAGTATAGTGCCTGCAACTTTAACTGTTGTGATGAAGAGTGAATTTCACCAGGGACTAATTGCATACAAATGACACTGGCTGAAATTCCCTTTTCTCTACAACTGTTAAAGTTACATGAGCCCTGTCCTCCTTTTCATATGGTCAGCCTAACACTGATTAGTATATGCAATACATATTTAGAAAAAATATTACAATTTAAACAGATGTATGGTACATCTCACTGCTTTGAGTACCTTTTTTGGTAGAAATGCAGAGTACAAGCCAAAGCAAATAAACAAATAGTGCAGAAGATGTGACATGTATCTGCATATATCTTTAAGAAGCTGCAAGTGGCGGTTTCTATTTTTTTTCTGGAGGCCTGGGTGGGGCCTCTCTTCTACTCTCTTCCCATGGAAGAAAATAAAAGTTGGATCTATGAAGTAAAAAATGGATCTTCATGATTTCATATGATTTTTAAAGGGGGAACCCTCAAAACCACCATCAAATCTCAGAGCACTTCTGCCTCCGCACACTGACTGAACCATAAAAATCATACAAAAACGCAGATCTGAGATATGGATGTGTTTTTTTAAAAAAAATCATGATGGATCCTCATGGATCTTCTGAATTTTTACAGGGGATATCCCCAAAACTATAATCAAATCACAGAACATATCCATGCCCAGGGAATGAACCATAAAAATCATAGATTTGGGGCTTCATGGCACCGTCATGGTATAAAAACATGGAGATGAGGTACAATTCGATATGGATCCTCTATGTTGGATTCTCCCCCCCAAACCCTGCCCCCATCAAAGCACAAATCTCATTTGTCTTCAAGTCTACACACTAAGAATCCCAAATGTGTGGCTTCACATCATTGTATGAGCCATTATGTGAGGCATTGATCCTGATCGACCATCTCGATTTTACAGATTGTATATCCACAATCACAGCTGAATAACAAAGCCCATCCATGCCAGTGGCATGGATCCTATACTTCTGGTGGATGGATTTAAGACACAGATCCAAGATTATCTATGCCTCAGATCCATAATTGTGTACCATAGTGGCACCATAAAGATGGGATGTCTAATTTTATGGTTTAATCTGTGGCCATGCATGTGATATAAGAGATGACAGTATTTTTTGATACATCCCATGTAAAAATCATAATGATCCATGAAGATGTGTACAACACATGCATGATTTGACACCATGGATGTTTTTGTACTGGGATAGTGCTGTGAAATGGAGATCTGTGAATTTATTTATTTATTTATTTACTACATTACTATATCAAAGCTCCCTGGGTGGTTTTACCGTGAAATCTATAGAGAGGGATGTGCTCTGTGATGTGATGGGGGATGGGGGATTTTCTATGTGAAAATCATGAGGATCCATGAGAATACATGCATCAGATCCATGTGTGTGTGTTTTTGCACCATGGTAGTGCCAACAAGTGATGGATCCATGATTTTCATGATTCAGTCCTTGGAAGCAGAAGTGCTCCATGATTTGATTTTGGTTTAGGGGATTTTCCCTTTGAAAATCATGAGGATCTGTGCCTTGGATCTATGTTTTTGTGCTATGGAGACACCCACAAGTGGCAGATACATGATTTTTATGGTTCAGGCCATGGAGGCAGATATGCACTGTGATATGATTGCTGTTTGAGAGGTGTTTTAAATCATATGAAATCATGAGGATCCATTTTTTATTTCATGGATCCAACTTTTACCCAGTCCCGTTTTGTGTAGGCCTTGAAGCCATGGAAGTCTGATGTGTGGCTCGTCTCCTCTCATATATATAATAACAAAGAATGTTGTTGTGAGAGCTTCTGGGTCTGAAGCGCACTGCCTGGAGAGCATAGCTAAAGGTAGAGTGCACGTTGAGCAGCTAAGAACATAGGAACATAAGAAGAGCCATGCTGGATCAGACCAAGGGTTCAGCTAGTCCAGCACTCTGGCCAAACAACTGTAGACCAGGGACCCACAAGTACGATATGGGTCCAACAGCACCATCCTGCCCATGTTCCCCAGCAAGTGTTGTATATTGGCTTACTGCCTCTGATACTGAAGGTAGCACATGGTTATCATGACTAGTAGCCATTGATAGCCTTCTCCTTCAGGAAGCTCATCCCTACCTCAATGACCCACAGCCATTTCAGAAGACTATAGCTAGGTGACCTGTGTACTTGCCTGTTCAGGCTACTGTCCAGGACCCCTGCTGCTGTCCCTTCTTGTGGTTCTTTGTCTCTAAACCAGACATGGACAGGTTTAATAAAATAATTTATTTACAAACAATTGCTGATAGGGAAATCCATTGTGTCGTTGACTGTTTGAAGCTTATGCCTACATGTTCACAGGATTGCATCTCAGGTGGGTGGCTGACTCATGCTGTATTTAATCACTCTTTTCTTTGTATAGCCCTAATTTAAAACTTCAACGACTTGGGCACATTTATCCTTTTATACTCTATAACAGCATAATTTCTTCCTCCAGGGCACTGTCACCATGATTCAGAATTTTCACTCTTGCAGAAATGTATTCCTTCATTGAGTATGCAGGCGGCAAGCCTAAAACAATTGCTGGAGTTAACCCAAGGAACACTGTGAAATGGTGTGTATATTTTTAATCATGATGTGAAGCCTATTGCCATCAAGGTCCTGAAACTCTGAAACTTGTTGGGCTAGCAAAATAGATTTGAGGAGGTAAGTCCACGATCCTCCCCCCTCCCTTCCTCTACACCCTTAGGTGTAGACATACCCTAAAATTGTTTTGCCTTTTGGTTTGAAATATCCTGTTCAATTGTATTGACCCAACAAGGGAAATATGGAGATGGAGTTGGTGCAATTGTGGAGATGCTCATCCAGCTCCAATGAACTTGTTTATTTAGTATGTTTTTCTGTTATCCTTCCTCCATGGAACTCAAGGAAGCTTACCTGGTTCTCCTACATTTATCCTACCAGAAAGGCAGAGTAGACTGAGAAAGGTGGAAGGGGTTTAAAATCTCCCAGCGAGTGGGTTTTTGAACTCCTTGATCAAAATCTGTCCTTCTATCCAATACACTACACTAGGAGCCAAGTGTGTTACCGCTAGACTGGATACATTAAATGGCTTGGGACTAGAATATCTGAAGGATATTCCCATGTGATCCCATGTGAACCTGCGCATCAGTTATGGTCATCACCAGGGGCCCTCCTCTATGTTCTGTCTTCAAGAGAGATTTGACTTATGGCCCAGCATGTGATATGCGAGATGACCGTGGTTTTTGATGCATCCTATGTAAAAATCATAATGATCCGTAAAGATGTATACAAGTCATCCATGATTTTGCAGCAGGAATGTTTTTGTGCCATGATGGTGCTGTGAAGTGGTGGAATCTTATTTATTTATTTACTACATTACTATACCCCCACCCAATAATGAAAGCTCTCTCTGTGGTTTTATTGGGCAATCCATAGAGGAGGATATGTTCTGTGATTCGATGGTGATTTGGAGGAAAGACCCTGCATAAGAACTAAGATGCACCTTGGAGAGCTCCTGTAGAGTCTGATTGGTTCTGACTGAAATCCAGAGCGGATTCACTGCCCCACTGACATTGGAGCTGCCAGCCTTCGCTAGTCTACATGGATACAGAAACTGGAACTAGCAAGGTGAGAATCAGTGAGCAATAGGTTTGTATTAGAACCCCAAGCCTCTCTGGTTCAATATTTTCATAATCATGGACATAACCATGACCAATGTGGTTACTCTTCTCCTTTTATGTGGTTCTCTTTAAGGGCAATACCATTAGTTTTGTAGTTGGATTAGGAACAACACCTGTATTATTATTTGGTCATTTACATAAATGTTAACCAACCTAGAGTTGGAAGACCTAAAGACGGTAGTGCACACGTTGGTAACTTCGAGGCTCGACTTCTGCAATGCACTGTACATAGGGCTACCTCTGTGCCTAGTCCAGAAACTTAAAGTAGTTCAAAATATGGCAGCCAGGTTGGTCACCGGTACATCTAGGGGTGACCATATTACACCAGCTTTAAAATCGCTCCACTGGCTGCCAATCAGTTTCCGGGTGAAGTATAAAGTGTTGGTTATTACCTTTAAAGCCCTACATGGTTTGGGTCCAGGTTACCTACAGGATCGCCTTCTCCCATACAATCCGCCCTGCACGCTCAGGTCCTCTGGGAAGAACTTACTACAGTCGGCCAAGACTAGGCTGACAACTGTTACCCAGAGGACCTTTTCTTCTGCCGCTCCCAGACTGTGGAATGACCTACCGGAGGAGACTCGTCAACTTAACAGTCTTTTAGAATTTAAGAAAGCCATAAAGACTGTTCTCTTCTGGCAGGCATATCCAGTGGAATTTTAGAATGTTTTAAAGATGTTTTTAGGATGTTTTAATGCAGTTTTAATAATGTGTGTCATGTTTTTAATCAGTTTTATGTATTTTATTATATTATTGTTCCCCGCCTCGATCCAAATGGAGAGGCGGGTAAGAAATAAATTATTATTATTATTATTATTATTATTATTATTATTATTATTACCATCTCCCAGCAATGTTGCCCTGCTACTCTGTTGGTACTGAAGTTCTTATTGGTATTCCATTGTAGCCTGCAGTTAAAATGTAGTTAGTGGCTGCATTTTTAAAATTTCAGGTTTTAATGTTTATTTTTTCTTGTTTTTCCTTTTAATTCTTTCCCCAGGACCATGGATATGTACAGATTTTGATCATCTGTTACCCTTGTCCTTGATATCTCTATGAAAATGATTTAATTGGTGAGCTTATTTTTGACTATGAATATTTGGAATTTGTTTTGCTTGTTCTTTTAATCCTAATTAACCTTAATATCTATTTTCTGTTATAGCTAGTAGTTTATGTGACTTATGGTTGACACCACAGTTATAATTTTGCTGCATTTGGCTGATTTGGCAGAGAGGCAGGGGTCTATTCCTCCCCCCCCATTCATATGTGATATTATTGTAGATCAAAATGCATTTGGCCTGTTATATAAGATATATTTTTCACATTTATTTAATTTAGAGAAGTTGCTTGTGGCTATTTTTGAGGCTATAAAAAGTTTCTGTATGCATCTCTGCCGCATGGATTGCAACATGTATTTACACTGACTTGTAAAATGTGAAAATAGTTTTAAAAACAAAAATAAACGTATGTGAGGGTATTGAATATTGATAGTTTGATAGTTTCAGTGATCACAAGAGTGAATGCGCAAATCCATAATAAGGAATTACATATAGGACAACGTAGTTTAATCTCCTGGTTTTGTACTGCACAGAATTGGGTTTTTTTTAATTGTTTCTTTATTGTCTTTTAAATAATTGGGGATTTACACCCACAATTTGAATAATATTTGTGCTCAATATTTATTGTTTATTGTATTAGTCACTTTTAAGTTGTAGTAATATTGTTATACCTTTGGCTCCTCCTGTTGTTGTAAGTAGTTTAACCTCCACTACTTAGGCAAGCTCATCCATACTTAAATCAAAGAGCAGGAAAGTTCAAGAGGCAGTGTACGATGAATATCTGTAGGACAAAAAAGATGATACCCAGATGGCTCAGAGTCAAACAAGTTAGCAAGCACTACTTACACAAAAGAAGCTGTTGTTCCCAGCTATGGCCAATGATTTGTGAACATTAAAACTAAACATACTTGTTGAATTTTTTCATGGTTTTCACTAGAGGTGTGCACCAGATTGGGTTTGATCCACGATCCGGACCCGATCCGGCCAGGATCAGATAAAATTATCTGATCCCGATCCCCAGCACCTGGATCGGCTGATTCAATCCGATCCGATCCGAAAAGGACCCGATCTGGATCGAATCGGATCGGAAGATCAGACCCCCTCCCCCCACTCGCGCTTCTTATGTGGACAGCACCGGCAGGTAAGGAGCATGAGTGGGGGAGGCAGGAGGGGCCCCCACTTACCTGCTGGGGTGTCCACTTTCCTCCGGTTCACGGATCTACTGAGAACTAGGCCACAAAGCCTAGTTCTCAGTAGATCCGTGCACCGGAGGGAAGTGGAAGCCCCGGCAGTAAGGAGCACGATGGGGGAGGCGAGAGGTGGCCCCCACTTACCTGCCGGGGTGTCCGCTTCCCTCTGGTGCATGGATCTACTGAGAACTAGGCCGCAAAACCTGTTTCTCAGTAGATCCGTGCACCAGAGGGAAGCGGACACCCCATCAGGTAAGGAGCACAAGGGAGGGTGAGGGGACTTACCTGCCAGGGCGCCCGCTGCTGTCCGCTGCCGCCCACTGGTTGAATCTACTGAGAAACAGGCTTTGTGGCCTGGTTTTCAGTAGAGTGTCATCACCTGGCACTTCATTGAGAACTATGCCATGAAGCCTGTTTTTCAGCAGATTGGACCAGCGAATGGCAGCGGACGGCAGCAGGCGCCCCAGTAGGTAAGGAGCGTGAGTGGGGGGAAGGGGCAGGGAGGGGGGAGTTAGGCCCCCACTCATCTACCCCCATGTTTTCGCCATAGGCTTGCATTGGGGGAAAGCTTTCTTTCCCCCAATGTAAGCCTATGGCGAAAACAGCTAAAATGGCGTCCGATCCGAAAATCGGACATCCGATTTTTGGATTGGAATCAGGCCGAACCGAACCGGGAAGCCTCCGATCTGATCCGATCCAATCCGAGGCCTCGGTTCCGGTCCTGATCCCAGTTCTGATCCAATCCAGGGGGGCATGCACAACCCTACTTTTCACTTTATCAGGGTTTACTGAGAAAGTCATCAGACAAGCATTTTATCGCATGCTTGTAACTGCCCACTCACGTTTTTGACAATGATGTCTGCATCCCATGCGTCTCCCACCCCTTCTGCTCGATTTTCCATCTCAAAACAAAAAAGATCTGGAAAAACTGACTTTGTTTGGCTGTAGCAAAACATGCTGCCATTTCCTGCTATGTGCAGGAGAAGCAGCAGCATAAAAATGCCCACTGAATAGGCCACATTCATTGTTTACTTCTTCTTCCTTCCCCATGTACAGAAAGAGGAAGTACTGTGGGACAGAAGTGGGGGGAGGGAAGTGTTGGTAGGGAACCGTGATTTCCCCCCTGTCTGATGATGCTCTGAGTCTCTTAGCCCAAGTCCATTCCACCTTATATCACATTGTTGGTTAGTCCAGGTGTCTCCAACCTTTTTGGGTCCATGGGGGTAGGCGGGACAATCGCAAAAGTGTTAAAGTGTCCCGTTATCTGTGTTTTTCTGTGTATGCACTGTGTGTATGTGTTATCCATGTTGGCTTTTCTCTCTCTCTTTTTCTCTCTCTCTTTGGCTCCTCTTTTCCCCCTTCCTTCCTTCCTTCCTTCCTTCCTTCCTTCCTTCCTTCCTTCCTTCCTTTCTTCCTTCTTGTCTCTCTGGCTCCTCTTTTTCTCTGTGTCTGGTTCTTCTTTCCACTCTCTGGACCTTCTCTTCCCTTCCTTCTTCCCTTCCTTCCTTCCTCCCTCCCTTCCTTCCAGGCACCTCTCTGGTTCCTCCTTCTTTCCCCACCACCTGGCTTCTTTCTCTCTCTCCCTCCCTTTCAGTTTTTCTCCAATTTCTCTCTGTCTGGTAAATCTACAACTACTGCTTTATAGTGGTATTGAAATGCACTGATAACTGTTGGGACACAATTCATATTCATAGTGTTATTTCCTGTTTCTTTTATTCCACATTCATAATGATTTGACACAAGGTGTAGATCTGGTGTCTCTCCCTCCCCCTCTCTCTCCCTTTCTCCCTTTCTCCCTCCCTCCCCCTCTCTCTCCCTTTCTCCCTTTCTCCCTTTCTCCCTCCCTCTCTCTCCCTTTCTCCCTTTCTCCCTCCCCCTCTCTCTCCCTTTCTCCCTTTCTCCCTCCCTCCCTCCTCTCTCTTCTCCTTTCTCCCTTTCTCCCTCCCCCTCTCTCTCCCTTGTCTCCCTTTCTCCCTCCCTCCCTCTCTCTCTCCCTTTCTCCCTTTCTCCCTCCCTCCCTCCCTTCTCTCCCTTTCTCCCTTTCTCCCTCCCCCTCTCTCTCCCTTTCTCCCTTTCTCCCTCCCCTCCCTCTCTCTCCCTTTCTCCCTTTCTCCCTCCCCCTCTCTCTCCCTTTCTCCCTTTCTCCCTCCCTCCCTCTCTCTCTCCCTTTCTCCCTTTCTCCCTCCCTCCCTCTCTCTCCCTTTCTCCCTTTCTCCCTCCCCCTCTCTCTCCCTTTCTCCCTTTCTCCCTCCCTCCCTCTCTCTCTCTCCCTTTCTCCCTTTCTCCCTCCCTCCCTCTCTCTCCCTTTCTCCCTTTCTCCCTCCCTCCCTCTCTCTCTCCCTTTCTCCTTTCTCCCTCCCTCCCTCTCTCTCTCCCTTTCTCCCTTTCTCCTCCCTCTCTCTCTCCCTTTCTCCCTTTCTCCCTCCCTCCCTCTCTCTCCTCCCTTTCTCCCTCCCCCTCTCTCTCCCTTTCTCCCTTTCTCCCTCCCCCTCTCTCTCCCTTTCTCCCTTTCTCCCTTCCTCCCTCTCTCTCTCCCTTTCTCCCTTTCTCCCTCCCTCCCTCTCTCTCTCCCTTTCTCCCTTTCTCCCTCCCTCTCTCTCTCCCTTTCTCCCTTTCTCCCTCCCTCCCTCTCTCTCTCTCCCTTTCTCCCTTTCTCCCTCCCTCTCTCTCTCCCTTTCTCCCTTTCTCCCTCCCTCCCTCTCTCTCTCCCTTTCTCCCTTTCTCCCTCCCTCTCTCTCTCCCTTTCTCCCTTTCTCCCTCCCCCTCTCTCTCCCTTTCTCCCTTTCTCCCTCCCTCCCTCTCTCTCTCCCTTTCTCCCTTTCTCCCTCCCTCTCTCTCTCCCTTTCTCCCTTTCTCCCTCCCCCTCTCTCTCCCTTTCTCCCTTTCTCCCTCCCTCCCTCTCTCTCTCCCTTTCTCCCTTTCTCCCTCCCCCTCTCTCTCCCTTTCTCCCTTTCACCCTCCCTCTCTCTCTCCCTTTCTCCCTTTCTCCCTCCCTCCCTCCCTCTCTCTCTCCCTTTCTCCCTTTCTCCCTCCCTTCCCTCTCTCTCTCCCTTTCTCCCTTCTCCCTCCCTCCCTCTCTCTCTCCTTTCTCCCTTTCTCCCTCCCTCCCTCTCTCTCTCCCTTTCTCCCTTTCTCCCTCCCTCTCTCTCTCCCTTTCTCCCTTTCTCCCTCCCTCTCTCTCTCCCTTTCTCCCTTTCTCCCTCCCTCCCTCTCTCTCTCCCTTTCTCCCTCCCTCCCTCTCTCTCTCCCTTTCTCCCTTTCTCCCTCCCTCCCTCCCTCTCTCTCTCCCTTTCTCCCTTTCTCCCTTTCTCCCTCCCTCTCTCTCTCCCTTTCTCCCTTTCTCCCTCCCTCTCTCTCTCCCTTTCTCCCTTTCTCCCTCCCTCCCTCTCTCTCTCCCTTTCTCCCTTTCTCCCTCCCTCTCTCTCTCCCTTTCTCCCTTTCTCCCTTTCTCCCTCCCTCCCTCTCTCTCTCCCTTTCTCCCTTTCTCCCTCCCTCCCTCTCTCTCTCCCTTTCTCCCTCCCTCTCTCTCTCCCTTTCTCCCTTTCTCCCTCCCTCCCTCTCTCTCTCCCTTTCTCCCTTTCTCCCTCCCTCCCTCTCTCTCTCCCTTTCTCCCTTTCTCCCTCCCTCCCTCTCTCTCTCCCTTTCTCCCTTCTCCCTCCCTCCCTCTCTCTCTCCCTTTCTCCCTTTCTCCCTCCCTCTCTCTCTCCCTTTCTCCCTTTCTCCCTCCCTCTCTCTCTCCCTTTCTCCCTTTCTCCCTCCCTCCCTCTCTCCCCTTTCTCCCTTTCTCCCTCCCTCCCTCTCTCTCTCCCTTTCTCCCTTTCTCCCTCCCTCCCTCTCTCTCTCCCTTTCTCCTTTCTCCCTCCCTCCCTCTCTCTCTCCCTTTCTCCCTTTCTCCCTCCCTCCCTCTCTCTCTCCCTTTCTCCCTTTCTCCCTCCCTCTCTCTCTCCCTTTCTCCCTTTCTCCCTCCCTCTCTCTCTCCCTTTCTCCCTTTCTCCCTCCCCCTCTCTCTCCCTTTCTCCCTTTCTCCCTCTCTCCCTTTCTCCCTTTCTCCCTCCCTCTCTCTCTCCCTTTCTCCCTTTCTCCCTCCCCCTCTCTCTCCCTTTCTCCCTTTCTCCCTCCCTCCCTCTCTCTCCCTTTCTCCCTTTCTCCCTCCCCCTCTCTCTCCCTTTCTCCCTTTCTCCCTCCCCCTCTCTCTCCCTTTCTCCCTTTCTCCCTCCCTCCCTCTCTCTCTCCCTTTCTCCCTTTCTCCCTCCCTCCCTCTCTCTCTCCCTTTCTCCCTTTCTCCCTCCCTCTCTCTCTCCCTTTCTCCCTTTCTCCCTCCCTCCCTCTCTCTCTCCCTTTCTCCCTTTCTCCCTCCCTCTCTCTCTCCCTTTCTCCCTTTCTCCCTCCCTCCCTCTCTCTCTCCCTTTCTCCCTTTCTCCCTCCCTCCCTCTCTCTCTCCCTTTCTCCCTTTCTCCCTCCCTCCCTCTCTCTCTCCCTTTCTCCCTTTCTCCCTCCCTCTCTCTCTCCCTTTCTCCCTTTCTCCCTCCCTCTCTCTCTCCCTTTCTCCCTTTCTCCCTTCCCCCTCTCTCTCCCTTTCTCCCTTTCTCCCTCCCTCCCTCTCTCTCTCCCTTTCTCCCTTTCTCCCTCCCTCTCTCTCTCCCTTTCTCCCTTTCTCCCTCCCCCTCTCTCTCCCTTTCTCCCTTTCTCCCTCCCTCCCTCTCTCTCCCTTTCTCCCTTTCTCCCTCCCCCTCTCTCTCCCTTTCTCCCTTTCTCCCTCCCCCTCTCTCTCCCTTTCTCCCTTTCTCCCTCCCTCCCTCTCTCTCTCCCTTTCTCCCTTTCTCCCTCCCTCCCTCTCTCTCTCCCTTTCTCCCTTTCTCCCTCCCTCTCTCTCTCCCTTTCTCCCTTTCTCCCTCCCTCCCTCTCTCTCTCCCTTTCTCCCTCCCTCTCTCTCTCCCTTTCTCCCTTTCTCCCTCCCTCCCTCTCTCTCTCCCTTTCTCCCTTTCTCCCTCCCTCCCTCTCTCTCTCCCTTTCTCCCTCCCTCCCTCTCTCTCTCCCTTTCTCCCTTTCTCCCTCCCTCCCTCTCTCTCTCCCTTTCTCCCTTTCTCCCTCCCTCCCTCTCTCTCTCCCTTTCTCCCTTTCTCCCTCCCTCTCTCTCTCCCTTTCTCCCTTTCTCCCTCCCTCTCTCTCTCCCTTTCTCCCTCCCTCCCTCTCTCTCTCCCTTTCTCCCTTTCTCCCTCCCTCCCTCTCTCTCTCCCTTTCTCCCTCCCTCTCTCTCTCCCTTTCTCCCTTTCTCCCTCCCCCTCTCTCTCCCTTTCTCCCTTTCTCCCTCCCTCTCTCTCTCCCTTTCTCCCTTTCTCCCTCCCCCTCTCTCTCCCTTTCTCCCTTTCTCCCTCCCTCTCTCTCTCCCTTTCTCCCTTTCTCCCTCCCTCTCTCTCTCCCTTTCTCCCTTTCTCCCTCCCCCTCTCTCTCCCTTTCTCCCTTTCTCCCTCCCTCTCTCTCTCCCTTTCTCCCTTTCTCCCTCCCCCTCTCTCTCCCTTTCTCCCTTTCTCCCTCCCTCTCTCTCTCCCTTTCTCCCTTTCTCCCTCCCTCCCTCTCTCCCTTTCTCCCTTTCTCCCTCCCTCCCTCTCTCTCTCCCTTTCTCCCTTTCTCCCTTTCTCCCTCCCTCTCTCTCTCCCTTTCTCCCTTTCTCCCTCCCCCTCTCTCTCCCTTTCTCCCTTTCTCCCTCCCTCCCTCTCTCTCTCCCTTTCTCCCTTTCTCCCTCCCCCTCTCTCTCCCTTTCTCCCTTTCTCCCTCCCTCCCTCTCTCTCTCCCTTTCTCCCTTTCTCCCTCCCTCTCTCTCTCTTGCTCACTCTGTCCCTCCCTCCCCATCCCCATGCAACTGAATTTAGCAATTCTTCCATTCATTTGCACGTTGTGAGAAAAAGCCCCCTGCCAAAAATCTTATGAAGATTATATGGGGAGCAAAAGAGCCCGCCTGCTAAATATTAGCTGGGGGATGAAGTCCACCCCCTGCCAAGGACTGTGTAACACCAAGAGTCCGTGTGTGTGTGTGTATGTGGGGGGGGGGTACACTTGCCTTCCCCAGCCATTTCTCAGCAAGGAAGACTTCTTTTTTGGCCTTGCACCCCTTCACTTGGTGGGTGCCTCAGCCTGGCCTTGTGGGCATAGTGGTGCCCATGGATGTCACAGACTAAACCACATCTCTGGTTTAGTCTGAAATTATGAGATTCAGATTATGAGCTAATCTAATATGATATCCTGCCAATTAACTGAAAAGATTCTCACAGAGGCTTCTCAGAGAATATAAAATAATGGGGGGAAATGCTCCAGTAAAGGTTGGGTCAAAATTCTGGCCATAAGGGCTACAATTTCTTTTCAATTACCTATAAGTATCCAGAACGTATCGATATCCCAAACTTTTGTCAACTGGGTATAATCTATATTCTATTTAACCAACACACAGTTTCTCCCACAGCCCTACATGATGGATGGATGAACTAAGCATGGTGTAATTTGTTTATGACACACATGTAAGCACAATATTACTGCCATCCAGCCAAATAATAGCAGATTTCCAAGGCCTTGAAAGTCAACTTTACAGCAAAGGAGAAATCTGTGGTGCAGAACCTCTGCATAATTTACATGTCATTTTTTAATTTTTAATTACACATGAGCACCAGTCAGAACAGAAGTGGCTGTAATCAGCACTCAGGAATCCCTTCATCCAAGAATTTTGGCCTATCACCAAAGCTTTGCTTGTGTGAAGGACTTCTTTCTGAACCATCATAGTTAGAGTAATGTGAAAGCAAAGCAGTCTTTTCTGTTGTTTGGTCAGCTCAATCCAACTCTGTAACAGCAGGAGATCCCCTGGGCACTTAAAAACGATTATCCCATAAGCAAGTCTAGCAGCATCCACAAATGTGCATGGAAAATTGTTGTGAAGAGAACAGGTTAGTAAGGGAATTACTCAGGAGAAGGATGGAAACATGGGGGGAATGAGTAAGAAGAGTCATAAATTAGTATGAGATCAGGGCACATCCTCCAAACAATTTTAAAATTATACAACGGCTAAGCTGTAGGATGAAACATGATGTTATCAGGATAGGCTTAAGCATTTTGGTACTATAAATGCAGATCCTGTACTAGATGTTGGAGCTATTGGACCTGTTCAGACAACACGATAAGCCATGGTTAGGCCACTAACCCATTTGCAGCAAATGGTTAGTTAGCGTGTTTAAACTGTGCTTATGTAGCCACCATGGTTAGGAATGGTTAGGGTGACCATATTTTGGAAACCAAAAAGGAGAACAACATGATCGGCCCCCAAGAGAGCGTTCCTGACAACATGTCCTCCCCCAGGGGGCATGTCCAGCATCAAGGAGGTGTGCCCACTAGGGGTGGGCACGGACCCCCCGGATCGGATCGGGACCCAGATCGGGACCTCCAATTTTGTCACGGATCGGTTTGGACAAAATCGGAGCCCCCCGGACCGGATCGAGTACGATCCCGATCCAAAAATCGGAAATTTTTGGATCGGCCACCATTTTTTTCCCCATAGACTTGCATTGCAATGCAAGTCTATGAGGAAAAAATGGCGGCGGGTGGGTGAGGGGGGGCCTAACTCCCTCCCCCCCGGGGCCGTCCGCTGTGGACGGCCCCAGCAGGTAAGCCCCCTCCCCCGCGCTCCCTACCCCCCCTGGGGCCGTCCGCTTCTATCCGCTGGTGCCCACGGGTGCCAGCGGATAGAAGCGGACGGCTCCCGGGGGGGTAAGCCCCCTTCCCCGCTACTGCTTACCTTTTAGGGCCGTTCGCTCCCGTCCGGCGCTGGCGGCTACCGCCAGCCGGCTTTGCGGCTTGCTCTCGAGTAGCGCGCCGGGTGATGACATCACCCGGCGCGCCACCCTGGAGCAGGCCGCGGAGCCCGCTGGTAGTAGCCACCGGCGCCGGATGGGAGCGGACGGGCCGGAAAGGTAAGGGCCCCCCTCCTCCCCTCCGTGCGCCCCCTCCTCCCCTCCGCGTGCCCCCTGCTTACCTTCCCGGCCCGTCCACTCCCGTCCGGCGCCGGCGGCTACTACCAGCGGGCTCCGCGGCCTGCTCTAGAGTAGTGCGCCGGGTGATGACATCACCCGGCGCGCCACCCTGGAGCAGGCCGCGGAGCCCGCTGGTAGTAGCCGCCGGCGCCGGACGGGAGCGGACGGGCTGGAAAGGTAAGGGCCCACCTCCTCCCACCCCCTCCTTCCCCCCCCGCTGGCGCCCGCCAATAGAAGCGGCGGTGGGCGGCAGTGGGCGCCCGCCGATCCGCCGATCCGCCGAACCGGTTCGGAGCCTTTTCAGACCAGTTCGGATTGGATCGGCCGATCCAGCTGTCAGATCGGAAATCGGATAATTCATCCGATTTCCCAGTGGACCAGACTCGGATCGTGGATCGGGTCCGATCCAGTGCACATCCCTAGTGCCCACCTGAACATAGCCTTGGCCACATGTCTGATTTTACAGCACACAATTAAGACAAATCTGTTCTACATAACATCTTAATGTTAACATCACTGAAATAACAAATGAGAGATCCTATGTATTTGAAATTAACTTCACTCACTCCTACTTTTGTAACTTTTGCTGTACTTTGTTGCTATACTCTGTGTGATACATTCTCCCCTTCACTCAAATATCTTTTCTGATTGTATCCTCATTCCGCTGCAAGCTGCTGCTTAACAAGGTTTGTTGCTGGCCGGCCAGCCGGCTGGCTTTTTAATTTTTCTTTTGTTTTGTTTTAAAGTTCAATTTTGTTTTGAAACTTTCTAAAAATCAACAGATGAACAGATCTGCTTGAAACTTGGCATGGCTAAAACCCTACTTAAGAGCTATCACAATGCCAAGTTTCATCTTCTTATCTTTAAAAATGATGTTTTTTTAAAAAAAATAATAATTTTAAAACCACCATTCTTTTAAAAAATCTTAAAAATCAATGAACATATCTGCTTCAAACTTGGCATGGCTAAAGCCCTACTTAAGAGCTATGAAAATGCCACGTTTCATCACTTTATCCTTAAAAATGATGGTTTAAAAAATAATAATTTTAAAACCTCAAACTTAAAAAAAACCCTAAAAATCAACAGATGAACAGATCTGCTTTAAATCTGGCATGGCTAAAACCCTCCCTAAGGGCTATCATGATACCAAGTTTCATCTCTTTAGCTTTAAAAATGACTGAGCTGTAAGCATTTTGTTAATTCCCATTGTCTATAAAGTAGAGCTGCCCTTTGGGCAGGGGGAGGATGGGAAAAATCCAGATTTTTCTTCAAATTTCATAATTCCCCCCTTCCTGGATTTGTCACCCAAAATCCTGACATGTCCTGGTTTTTTCCAACATATGGTCACCCTAGAATGGTTCACACAAGACACCAAGTCATGGTTCACATGACACACTAAGCGATAATGTGTAGTTTAAAATGTGTATCATCTGAACAAGGTCATTGAGATCCTTTTCTTTCATCCTGCTTGGCCCTAGAGCTTATAGCCAGCATCAGAATTCAACCACCTCGCTGACCTTACTAATATTTCAGCCTGCCGTCTGGCAAGAAGGCATAAGGAACAGAGTTTCACTAAATGGTGGCTAGAGAGAGAACATTCTTAGTCAAGGCACCTCATATATGGAGCATTCTTCTCAGAAAGGCTCACCTGGCACATACTCTGCCTTTTTGGCACCAGGAGAAGACCTTTTCATTCACACAGCTTTTTAAACCCTGTTGAAATGTGAAATGCTTTCCATGTTGGTCCGGTTCTAATTATTGTAAATTGTTAAATTGTATTTTGAATTGTTATTGATTTTATTGTTTTACTGTAAAACCACCATAGGAATGGAAATATACAATGGCACAGAACAAGCATTTTAAATAATTTACGTAAAGACATATCATTAGAGTGGAGGAGGGGACACGGAGGACACAATGTGGCATGAAGCCAAAAGCAAAACACTGTTGGCTTTTAACATTCCTACATTTTTATAGTCAGCTATAGTATTTCACAGTGTATTATTCTCATCCTTATGAATCACTTGAAACAAGAGGAGGCACAGTATAACATATATTTTTGCAAACTACACAATGGGTTGGTCTTAGTCATGTTTAGAATGGACTTACGTATATCTAGAGTGGATCCATTGAAATCAGTGGGTCTTACATTAGTAATGACTGTATGGATATAATTTGCTTACTCTAAGCATGAGCATGTCAGGCTCAAACCCAAGGAATATATATCTAAAGTATAAAAATGTGTATACTTAAGAAATAGCATCATGAATACTAGCTGACACATTTCCCCTAAAATATACCCAATACTTTCCAGTTTAAATGCACAATTATTTCATTTAATCTGACATATAAAGAAATATCTTAGAATCTATTTATGTATTTATTTGTATTTATATACTACCATTTCTAAAAAGCCATCATGGTAGTGTACAACAATTTAAAACAATCACACAATAAAAAGGAATTAAAAATGGTACATTAAAATGGTAAATAAATAAAAGTACTCATTTTAAAACACTAAACTGAAAAGATTATCTTTATAGCCTTTCTAAAAGCCAAGAGAATGGCAGCCAATCATAATGCTTAAGAGAGCACATTCCATAACTTTGGAGCAATAGAGAGAAAGTCCTTACATAAGTGTCTAACAAATGGGCCTCTGTGGATAATGAAGTTCTCAAAAGGCCCTCTCCTGCAAATCTCGATATGTGTACAGATTCCTAGCAAGAGAGCTGCTCCCCTAGAAAGCCAGGGCCTAAGTCATTTAGGGTTTTAAAGTTTAGAATTAACTTCTTGAATTCCAGAAAGCAACTGGCAACCTCAGGAAAGGGGTAATGTCCTATTACCGGTGCATGGAATCAGGGCCATATTGCACCTGTCCTGAAAGACAGGCTGCTATGAATTATTATTCCTCTAGCTGATCAGTGCTTTCTTTTCAACATTGACAGCTTTATGGAGTTACTAATCCAGTTTTAACAGGAAATCTTATCAATAACTGATAAATTAATATTTCATTTAACACATCAGGCACTTATAAATGGAAAGAAGAAAGAAAATCCACATAATTACCAGAAATCTTAATTAACTTAGTTAACTGATACTTTTAAATGCCACAACGTATGTATAATTAGGTACTTAAGCTGTCAAAAACAATAATCGCTTCAGAGCTACCAAATGGTGGGGGGGGGGGGATTAAGTAATTATTCACATAATGATCAGCCACATTTAATTCCATTAGAATGATACCTAGGGGGATCTCCTACATTAGAGAGACATTACAACCAATCATCCGGCGATAGAAAGGCTACAGGAGTATTGTTGAACATGCAGGAGATTTATCTCTGTGCCTTCAGTCAGGTCAATACATCCAAGAATTGGGAGATGAAATTCCAAGTAAAGAGGACATATCTGTGTATGTTTAAATGAAGCTTTCAGACCAACAAGGATTTTTTAAATTAAGAAATATTTTTATTTCTTTCATTTCATTTCATTTGTATACCCGGTAGTGCCATTACCACAGGGCTGGGCAACCTCAGGGTCTCCAGGGGCCAATTTTAACTCTGGGATACCCCCCTGGGGGGCACACCACTGCCACCACCACACTCATGCACTTCCTCCCACACACATACACACACAACTTCCTCCACCACCCCCAAATTTGGATTATGGTCAATGGGAGGAGGAGTTTAAGCCTCTTCCTCATCCTAGCCATCGTAATCCAACTCACTAGGAATGGGAGGCATTAGCCTTTAACCTCCCCCACTCCCCAATCCCAGCCATCTGGGTCCAGTAGGGCAGCTAGAGCAGGATTTTGAGGCCAGAGCCTTCCAAGGACCCTCTGCCCAGGGCAGGCCCAAATTATCATCCAGAGAGATGCAGGTGATGAGGGTATCCAGGCAGTAGTAGCAACCGCCTTTTTATTCCTGTAGTCTTGATGGTGCTAGGATTTAAGTGAGTTTCACATGCCAAACTACCCATGCTCAGAGTATTCCTTTGATCAGGGTTGGCTAAGAGATTGGCTGCTGTTCTAACATTACAGGAATGTGCAATGCAGTTGCATAGTATGATGTAGTCATTAGAGGAGGAGAGACATGTTTGTTGTGTACTTCACAGCGGAAGACCATTTAAGGGAGGGGCATAAGACCAGGGTCGAAAATGACTTGGCTGCACCACTGCCTGGCTCAGAAGCAGATTCTGTTGGGAAATGGCATGCCAGGAGAGTAATCTTCACTCCATGCACCTTTTTCCCAGCAGAATTGGTTGATTCTGCCACAAAATTGGTGCACAAGGATGACTCCCTTCATGTGCCTGTTTCCCAAAAGAGTTTGCTTCCACCAGCCTGCCAAAGAGCAGACTGGAGGGGAGGGGCACCGTGTCCTCATTGCACACTTGCTTCCCAGCAAATTTGGGCTCCTGCCAGGCTGACAAAAAGCTGCTACACAGGACGTGCAAGGAAGACTGTTCTCCTTGTACCTCCTGAGTAGCTGCATATACCAGTGGAGGGGATTTAGAGTATCAGTGACCTGTGGCAGGGTGCAGTGCTGTGTTGCCCAATATTGCATTACCAGATGAAAAACTTGGATGGTGCCTAATTATCTGATACACTCCAAATCATGTGGCATTCATCCTGACCATGTGCTGTTTCCTGGTTCTCTACACTTTAGGCTGAGGGTAGCACAGGTGGCAGGGTTTGTGGATTGAATCAGATCCAGCTAGTCAGGCCTTTCCTAATCTGGGTCCCTCCAGATGTTTGGCCTGCATCTCCCTGCATCTCTGACCCAGCCATTGGCCATAGTGCCTGGGTCTAGTGGCAACATTTGGAGGGACTCAGTCTGGGGGGGAACCAGTCACTTCCAGTAGCTGTCTAAGATTTTGAGCAGAGGACTTTCTTAGCCCTGCTAAGGTCCCTTTTTGTCTAGAGATGCCAAGGACTGAATCTGCAAAGCATGTGCCTTTACTACTGAACTATAGGCTAGGCTGACCATCTGAAAAGGAGGACAGGGATCATATAACTTTAACAGTTGTAGAGAAAAGGGAATTTCAGCAGGTGTCATTTGTATGCAATTAGTTCCTGGTGAAATTCCCTCTTCATCACAACTGTTAAAGGTGCAGGCACTATACTAGCGTGATCATATACAAAAGAAGGCAGGGCTCTGCAACTTTAACTGTTGTGATGAAGAGGGAATATCACCAGGAACTAATTGCATACAAATGACACTGGTTGAAATTCCCTTTTCTCTACAACTGTTAAAGTTATATGAGCCCTGTCCTCCTTTTCAGATGGTCAGCCTACTATAGGCCCTCTGCTCTAGCAGAAAGAGCAGTGGCATTCTGTATATTTCTGGGCTTTCTATGCATTCTGCAAAATATTTTTTTGTTAGTTTGTTTGAAAAGAAGCTGATAGTACAGAAAAGAATAATCAATCACGCTGCATTATTTTATCATAGTCTGCAAGTAACCCGAACCCAAAAACTCAGTAGACAATCAGATAGAACGCTATCCCAGTTTAATTTTTTAATATTTTTTTTAGAAAGAAGGGGATTTGATCTGCTCCATGCCTTGACAAAGAGAGTTTCGATTTCCAGCCAGGTTAGCAGCACTTTTTATAGAACAGCCTTTTCATTAGAACATTGCAGAGCATTGTAATGGTAGGTGGTCCCCTGTTGGAGATAATTGTTTTTCCAAAGGCCTCTCTTTCAAGTGGGGCAGCTGGACCATTTTGTGCTGCCTGGGAGACATTATCAGGAAGAGACCACTTGCCATGGTGCCAAAATAGAGATAATCGTTCACATCTTTGAAGAAAGCAGTTGCATGAACCTCCACAATTCAAGCAGTATCTTATTTTAAATGTAACTTTTTACTCCTGAAGCAAGATTGCACCAGCCTTCCAGGCACCAATGGGACCAAACAGCAGTAATGTACCATGTTGAAGCATCAGCTTACAGAATGATGCCATTTAGCAGCCACCTTTACATATTTGGGATCTGGAATAAAGTTAGTTGTGCTAGACCGAATCCAGAGTCTTCAAGTTTTCAATGGACTTTCTTTCAAAAGCTTATAACCTGATCTTAAACATCTAATTGAAAAGTAAGGGGGTGCTAATTCACCTATGTGAGGCTTGGGGGCGCTCACCCTGTCACCACTGCCATCCGGAAGTGCCCTCCGGGCCACGCGACCCTCTTCTGTTGCCTGGCTTGCCCAGCAAGTGCTCAGCAGCCGCCTGTAACCAAATTGCACATTTCCCCTTTCCTACATCAATGGCAGTCACCACTGACACAACAGGGGAAGTGCACATTTTCAGGAGCCTCCATAAATAGCGCATCCCCCCTCTGCACCAATGGTGGCCTTAAAGGCCCCATTGACACAAGGGAGCATTCATACCATTGACACAGGAAGGGGGAAGTGCGTGATTTTGGGGGTGTGGGGGCAGCTGCCAAGTGCTTGCTGGGGCCTTGCAAGTGCTCAGGGGGCACCTGTGCTCACAAGAGGAGTGCCCAGCACAGCCTGAGGTGGGCGGATATGGGGGTCCACCTGGGTACCGGACCCAGTTGGGTGCTCATGACAACCCCATTCAAAAGAGAGTCTTCTCAATGCAATGGGACTTACTGCGGTACGATGGAGGGCAAAACTATGATGATATCATGTGGTCTATTACTGGAAGAGGACTCACCATTTCCTACATTATTCGTCTGAAGTGATATGATATAGAGTCTTTAGGAGAGCCAAAGGCAAAAGGGCTTGGATCAAAAATACCAGCATATTTTTGCTTTAAGTTTTTGCTGCCAGTAACTAAGCCTTAGGAGAGGCATTACCACTTTTTAGATTGGGGAAAATATTACGCAAAATCAGGGAGGCCATCCAACCATCGTCAATCAGGGGAAAGGGGCAGGGTATAGGGAAGGGGGCAAGGCCATCTGTGGAGCCCTACAGGGCCAGTTTTGTCCCCCCCCCCCCAGTCTGAGGTTCCGCTCCCCTGATCTAGACCATAGACCTGTAAATTAGGTGCAAAGTTTTATTCAGTGGAGGCTGGTGGCTTTGATGTCAATGAGGTGGTGAATCCAGTCCAGGTTTCATTCAGAACCAGTCGAACTCTAAAGGAGCTATCCAATGTTCTGACTGATTCTGGCTGAAACCCAGAGCAGATTTACTGCCCCACTGACATCAGAGCCACCAGCTTTCACTGGTATTAATAAATTCAAACTAAAAAACCATTGAAGCAATGTCCTAGAATTCCCTGTAAACTGGTCCACTGTAAAGGACAGTTCTCTTTTCATGCTGCCTTGCCAGTACTGTGCCTTAAAATACAATTAGTTTAGGATTTGGTTTTAAAGAAATGCTCCATGCAATTCTCTTCTCCTTGTTGTGTAAGAAAATCACCTACCATTTTGACAAGATACCTGTAGAGCATGCTTTTATGTCATCTCTGCCTATTATTCTTTTGCCTTTCTCTAATACAACAGTATCCAAGCCTGATGTATTTTTAAATCATCATCATCATCATCATCACAGATCTTTGGACACCTGAAGTTGTCAAATTATTTCTTTCCCATTGTGAATGTGTTTGCTTGTAAAATGAAACAAGTTGGAACTTTATCATGATTAGCCAAAGAACAACTGCCAGCAGTAGTATTATTCCTCACAAAAGGTTTCTGGGTAAATTTAGCAGTAATGGGATTACCAGATGGTTTCCTTTTCTGGTTCACTAAACACACATACCATTTGAAACCCCTATGTTAAGCTATTTTATTTATTTATTTATTTATTTATTTATTTATTTATTACATTTATATCCCGCCTTCCCTCCCTTAAGGAAACCAAAGCGGCATACATAATCCTCCTCCTCCTATTTTAACTTGACAACAACAACCTTGTGAGGTAGGTTAGGCTGAGAGTCTGTGACTGGCCCAAAGTCACCCAGTGAGCTTCATGGCTGAGTGGGGACTAGAAGCTGGGTCTCTCAACTCCCAGTCTAACGCTTAAGCCACTACACCACACTGGCTCTCTTATAGGCCCCCTCCACAAGGATGCGCTTTTGCGCCCGGTTCGGGGATTATGCGCATTATCGCGGAGGCGCATTTACGCCTAATCCCTCTGCACGGGAGGCGGCGAGAGGCGGCGAAGCGCATTAATTGATGTCCAAAAAGCACTTTAGAAGACGTTAATGCGCATAATCGTTTGTTCACACGGCGAAAATGCGCTTTAACGGCCGGAGCAAAATAAAAGTCGCTTTTTAACGCGCATTCGAAAATGCACATTATCGGGGAGATAACGCGCCTGTACGCCTGTTTTGCGCTCCGCTGGTGTGGAGGTAAAATTTATAATGAGCCTTCAAGGCTCATTAAACATCTCGTGTGGAGGAGGCCATAGTTATACACTATAAGTGAAAAACAGCTCATATGATAGACTACAAGTGTGTGTGTGTGTGTGTGTGTGTTGGGATTACAAATGGAAAAGCTCCACAATTGTATTTGCAGGGTGTGTTTTTTTTAAAAAACCCACCCTTCCCTTCAAACCACCAGAACCCCTAGCCTTATTTGGACTTAGCTGGCATGATTGCAGTCTCTTGCAAATTGGCAGGCTCAATTACCAGTGGGGAAAAAATCTTTTCATGTAATTTCAAAGAAGGACTATTATGAGCTAGCCTCTATACTTTTTTTCCTCAAGTTTTAAAATTAAAAATAACACATCCCCCCCAGAGATCCCACTAAAACCTTCTGCTCTCTGCACACAACTGAAAAATTACTTCAGAGAAATAGAATGGTTGCCAAACAATAAGAAAGCTTTTTTAAAAAACAGTCTTGAAATAGAGAATCATAAGTAATTCACACTCATGGACAAATGCGATACGGTGGATGACGCAGCTGGGGATATATGGATTGTGTAAAATCCATTCTGTCTGCATTTCGCAGATTGTCAGGTGCCTTTCTTTTTGTTGTTTACTGATTAATGGAATCAGGTTTATTTAGTTTTTGAATTTGTGCAAATTTGCATTCATGCAGGTGTGAATTTGCACAGATTCACATGTGTGAAAATGCACAAATTCCCTCAAAATGCACATTTTCACACTTTAGGCTATGAGGGAAATGCACATTTTTGGCTGTGTTTTTTTTGGGGGGGGGTTCATTCTTGCTTATTTGTCTATGACAAAATTTGCACAGAATTCCTGCAGGTTAGAAAAATAGTCCACAAGTCCATGGAATCTGCTTGATAGGGGGAAAGCTTGTCTGCTGTGGAATCCATGGGTTGGATTCCTAAAAAACAAATAAACAAAAAAAAACATGCATCTAATTTGGTTCCATTGTGGATTTCTCCAACATTCCTAGAGGCAGCCTTTTTAGGAATGAAGAATAGTAGATTGGCTGCACCACCATGTTTACAGAAATAAAAAGCTGGAAGAAAAAAGAAAGGTATGAAAGGATGGACCAGAAGATGGAATGAAGACCAGCTGGAAAAAGACAAAGAAATGTGGGTTAAAAGAAGGAAAAGGGAAGCAGAAGAGGAAGAAGAGATGCGTGGGAAGAGCAGAAGAAAATGGCCACTTCACTTGCACAGAATGTACTATCTATCAGAAAGCATAGCACAATGTGGATCAACATTTTCTGTTAACCAGGAGTTGCAGATTGCTAGGCAACTGAGGTGAAACAAACAAATAAAAACACATTTTGGTTAAATATGGCATATTAAGGCTTTTCTATGTTCGCACTATCTCCAAGATGCAGAGAAATTACCGTTTAACAGATATGTGATTTAGGAAACATAGATATAGTATGGTATCCTATTCTGTGGGCTAGTTCCAGCTTCACCAGTACTTCACTCAAGCCCCAGCTTTGTGTTGAGGTTGCTTTACCTGCGCCATGTCTTCCCTGATGGGGGAAGGTGAAGTGGCACAGTAATGGAATCCTACTCTTATCTTCAATAAATGATTAGGGATAATGGAGGTTCCTGCCTCCACCCCAAGCCCCCAGTAGACACATGGGGTGGGGCTTGGACATTGGGCCGGGTCCATGGAAGGAGGCCAAAACTCTCTGGCTGGATCTAGAATGGCTATGGGTTAGAGGTCTACCTTAAATTAGTCCAGTTCTTCATTTCTACATTTATTCTAAGGATTATTTCAGAATTGCAATGGACCATGGCTGATTCCAAAGGTCTAGCAATGAAGGCACATGAGCTTTCAAGGAAAAGAGAGATTTTTTTTCTATGTGGGATGGAAAAGCCCTTCCCTTTAGTAATTAAGTCTAAGGAAATATATTTCCCAATATAATGCAAGATGTATGCACTAATTAACACTTAGCTTGGAACTTTCTGCCAATGTAATTACTAGCTTTGTAGATTAGCAAAGGAATACTCACTATTCCCAGTGAATCAACCTTTCCTTCCACTCAACCTCGCCTCCATCCAGTTCAACAAGACTTCCACTGGAGCAACATTAGGCAGATTGCAGCCTTGATGGTTATGCAGTGTTATTCTTCAAAATCAATGGAAATATGCTTTATATGCCAAGAGCCTGTTATTTTATGACAGATGATGATTACTTGCTGCTAGCACTGAAAATTTGAAAAGCATTCAAATAATAAATACAAATCAAAGCATATTTCCTAAATATTTAACAAAACAGCATCCCATATTCCTGGCAATACAATTAATGATGGAATTCTCTACTTAAATGAGGGGAAACTGTATTTCCACCCTCGATTTCAGATATTTCCATGCCAAGCCAAGCTATTAGTCATAGTATTACTACTCCCGTACAAAATTTATGAAAGTGCTAAGTGCTTATTCCAATGATAAAAGTCCCAATATAATTAGTCGATCTTGCTTCCAAACAAATATGAATGGGAACAGGCTATTAGTTACTCAAGATTAAAAAGCCTATCACAAGATTCTTTCTGATGATTAAAACCCTTTTGCAGATAAGCATTCCTGCATTTGCATTACCCTACTAGCTTTGGGTTGAGAGGGGAATATTCTGTATTGAAAAAGATAAGAAATATATTCTTATCTATTATTATTATTATTATTATTATTATTATTATTATTCTAGAAACCCAAGTGAGATTTACCATGCAATCCGCTACAACCTGGTTCACACAGTTAAACAACCCATAATTTGTCAACCATGGGTTGTTTGGGTGTGTGCACAATCAAGTGAGCCCTTTTATGGTGTGTTAAACAATCCAGGGATGGTTATTCTCCATGACATGAGAATCCAGAACTCTGGGATGTTGAGGGATAAACAACTAAGACTCGGGGGGGGGGGTCTCCCTCAATAACCCAGAATTCCAGGTTCACACATCACAGAGAACAACTCAGGAATGGGGCATCCATGGGCTCTTTACCATGCCAGAAGTGGACAAGTGGTCAGGAGTCAACACATTTGCTCACTCATGCACACTCCCAAACAGCCCATGGTTAGCAAACCATGCAGACTGGGTTTACTCATGCAAACTGGGTTTACATGTCTACTCAGAAATAAGTCATATCAACTTCAATGGGTCTTACTCTCTGTTAAGTATGCATTGAATTCTAGCCTTAGTATACTTTCAACACAGTTCTAAGTACGTTTATTTGGAAGTAAACCACATTGGTTATTCTTTGTTATAGGATGTTATGTATGAGTCTTTCATGGTCAGTACTAAAGACTCAGTATGTGCAGCAAGGTACTCTGGAACAGCATTGCCTCTAGTCACACCTTTGTAGCAACTATATGGAGAATCTAGTCACTGCATGTATGTTGGGGCAACTTTGCCCCTGCCACCATTATGTCTATTCACTATGTGCAACTATTGTCTGAAGAATGTTTTTGTTTTATGCCAACTGAAGCTCCTGGCATTCAAAATATGTAGTAGTCCATCCTGGCAAGGGGCAGTATTCAACCGTGTCATTCCATTATTGCAAATGTTGTGCAAGTGGAAACTAGGTTCTGAACAATGCACAAGAGAAAAATCCATGTAACATTTGTGCAAGCATGAGTACACAAGTGGTTTTGCACAACTCTTGTGCATTCCCACTGTGCAACCAGTTACACAACTGCTTGCACCCATTATACAATTGGTTGCACAAATGCTTTGCACCACTGGGCTACCTGTTTCACATTCCACTTGTGTAACTGATTATGCAACTGCTGCACCCATTGTGCAAATGTAATGGGCAACTACTTGTACAGTGGAAAGATGCAGTGGAACTCTGCTAGTGCTATATCAGTTTGCGGAATGTAATCATTGGCTATTGCCCTGCTCACCCTCTTCAGTGCTTCCTAATCATTCCAACATTTATGATGTACCATCTTCTGCCATCATAATGTCCCACATGATTGCAAGTTCAACTTCTGCTCCTTAACCTCTTTGCTGGTATAGATGTGAGATGTACAAAAGCCTCTTTCCTGTGGGAACTAGATTGGGGAGTGTCTTGTATCAGACAAATTTGCAATACCTAGCAACCCAAACAGGAGAGGTGCAAAGAATGGTCTAACACAACAGGATGAAAAATAAATGTGGGTATACAGAGGTGAGTAATAACATAGCTACTCCATATACTTTCCACTGTTCAATGAGCATTCTGCTAGTAACCGATAACTACGTCTGTCCTTGCTCTCTAACATTACATCTGAACAAGATTTGATTTCTTCCAAGTTGATCTTTCCATTGCTACTGGAAGAGTAACTAAAACACCTGCCCTTCCTCAGATAAAACTTGCTAAGGAAATGCAGCATTACTTGCATTTACTTGCTAGCAAATTCTAATTTCCATTAGAAGAAGAAGCACATACTAAAATACCTTTCTGTGTGCGGTGTCATTTCATTAAATAAACTATGAAATAGTTAAGAATAGCCTGTAGATGTATCGAGAACAAAAAGGACATCCACGTGGATTATTGATAAAATCTAAATATGAGTGTATCTACATTATATCCAATTAGTCTGCAATGAGAAACATCTGTCCTTTCCCAAACAGCCATATGGTTGTAAGAAAGGAGATGTTATTATTTTCTTATTACAGCAAGAAGTGTGACATGGCAAGGTTTTCTCTTTTATCTTCTACCAGTGACAATAGCTATGACCAACCAAGAGAAGAAATGGCCAATTTCTATTCTGGCTGCTATAGTAACGTGTAATGGTCCAATTAAATCCAGTTATCAGAATGCTGTTAATCCTGGGGGATAATGATGGGGTAGGTATAAGCCACGTTGAGAATCCAAGAATTTTGAATAGAATGGTGAGCAATACTGTTCCAAATGATGGCTAGGTTGTGACACAGAGAGACAAAAGGAAAAGTTAAACCAACTCAGCTAAATATCTGCACACAGATAAAGTAATACAAAGACTGCATTGCATCCATAAGGAAATGCTGCTTGTATTGATTTGATAGAGCTGTTAGCCTGCTTTTATGTGCTGGACTTCTTTGATTCATTCCTGAGATATTCCCAAATCAACTTCACAAGCTTCTTATTTTAACACAAAGAGCAGGGCCCAATCTACATGGGGATTTTACTGCAGTGCTACTACCTACACACCGGCGTGACACATGATGTTACCCCCAATCTGTATCAGTATCATGCATTTTACAAAGTCCTTCTGTGATGGATTTTCCAGTTACTGCGACTTCCATGCGTTTTAGGACAAGGTGTGTCCTAAATCTGCGGTATCACTCCAGGGGGAGGAAGAGTGGTCTCAGCACTCTGGGGAGGAGGAGAACATTGTGTCAACTAAGGCTGGACCAGACAGGAATGGAAGGAATTAACCGTTCCTGTCGGCTTAATCCTCCACTAACCATTGGGGTTTTTTTTGTTAATGTGTACCTGTGTGCCTGTGGAGACATGCATCTGTGAATAACACACACATGACTACTTGCTTCTGTACTCCGCCCCCCCCCCCCCTCTCTGCCTGGCCCAAGAAACTGAAGAGTTAATGCAATGAAGCTGACTCCTGAGAAAGTCAGCATCCTTGAATAAGCTTAATGAATGTGCCCCAAGACACGTTCTCTTTTTTCTCCATTTTTATTTCTTTGCCTCAAGGACCAATTAGCTGAAACCATGTCTGTTCAGAAGTAAAGCCCATTCTCTCCAGTGAGGCTTACTCCTGAGAAAGACAGCACATTGCTTTCACTGCTGCCTTCCTGTCTTTGCAGGGGGATTGAGCCTTCCCAGTTCTCTCCTTTGTCCTTTTTATTTCCTTGCCTCAAGGAACAAACTGAAAACACGGGATAAACATGTCTACTCAGACGTAAACCACATTGTCTTAAGTTGCACTTACTCAGCATAAGAGGGAGGGGTGCGGAATTGGAAGCTGCTTTAAGGATTACTTTTAAAAAAAACAATTATGCTCAGCCACTGCATTGGACCTGCTCATGAGGTTAATTTTAAAGGAGTTTTTTTAGAGGTGGAAACTTGTTGATGTCGTGAGACTCCACCTACATATAACCCAAATTAATGTGGTTTACTATTACATTTACCTCAAGAAAGTGGAATTTCTACCATTATCTCAGGGTATTGATTGCCTACGTGTACCATGGGAGGAGTAAATGCAAATTCAGGAAAATGCATTTCTGAACTGCAACAGCATCGGAAGAAAACCTCCATGTAGATTGGGCCAAGGAAAATATTCAATAGATTAGGCTTAGAGTTTAGAAGCCATGCAAGCTAAATTATTGTCTAAATAACATGAAGCCCTATACAAGGTGATAGTGCAGGGTTACATAGTAGAAAATATTATATAGCAGAAAATATTACAACCAAGGTTTCTTTGTTCATTCCAAAAGTCTATGCATTTAGCATGACTATTTAATTTCTAGATATTCTAGGTTGTTTAGGATTAATAATATCTGTAAAGTTTAACTAGGGTCACCAATGTCTGAAATAAAAACAAAAAATAAAATCTGGCCAGGGCTCTTTTGTTAAAAAGGAGGGGGAGGATGCCACAGCTTTGCCCTGTTTGTGGCAACTAGAATGAAAGCAAAACAACAATCCCCACCCCACCTGCTGATTAGCAATTCTATGTTCAACATTAGCGAAAGTCCGGGAAAATTGGGCCTCTCCTGCACCATCTGAGCCTTGTTCTTGGCTAGTGCGGTTGCACTGGCCAAGAACAAGGCCTAGATTGGCCGGGGAAAAGGCCGGAATGATACATGCATGCCCTTCTGGGTATGCGTCGTTCCGGCCTCCTCCCCTGCGCCATCCGGGGCTTGTTCTAGCTGGCGCCGGACAGGAGCGGACGTCCCTGCAAGGTAAGCAGGGGGCAGGGGGCAGGGGGGCAGGGGGGAGGGGGGGCACGATAAAGGAAGAAAAAAGTGAATGGGTGAAAGCAAAGGGGGTGAAGAGTGAAAGTGTGTGGGTGTATTTTTAATAAGAGTAGAACAAAGGCAGGAAAGGGGGATACTGAGAGGCTAGAATAATGAGGAGGAGGACTTCAGGGATACCTTCCTTTTATTGTTGTACGGAAGAGGGAATTTCAGTACATCCAGCTTCTCATGCAGCCTGAAGAAAAGTTGCACCTGCTCAGATTCCCTCTGCTGTAGGTCTATGAAAGGTACAAAGGAATCCCGTTTGGCTTTGCATCTGGTCATTCTATGTGAGAGGTCTGTTCCTGCAGGAAGGCATGTACCATTTTAATGAGGTCCAGACTTTCCCATGAGAAAACTGGCAACCAAGTACTCACCAGCAATGGGTCACAGAACATGGTGCAGACTTTGGTGCTTTCTCGCATGGTTTTTCTGTAGTGGAACACAGAAGAAGTCCCAGTCTGGATGTGGGTTAATCCTTAACCATCATTTTGTTCGCATAAAGCTTGTGATTAAGTCATGTTGAAGCCCATTCCCTACTCCCTTCCGAAGTGTCATGGTGCAGTGTTAAAGCTTTGCTTTTTATTCTGGAGTCATGAACCTGAAGTCTTTTTCATAAATTGCTAAATCAGCACTCCGCCTTTTATTAAATACATCTGCAAGAGCAGAAAGGGCCTACAGTTTCTCTATCAACCTCATTATGCGAATGGTTAAGTGTATTTATTAAGTGGCATTTAGGTTGCTTTGGGAGAACTTCTGAATGTTCCCGTCCTGTGAAATATGAGCATTCCTGGAGCCTATCTACACTACTGCTTTAAAACGGTTTAAAATGGTTTATAACAGTTTTGAGAACTGTTGGGGCCCAGGACACACTCCATATACAGTTTTCAAAATGTTTTCAAAGTGGTTTATCCTGCGTGTGTAGATAGGCTCCTGGTATGTATAGATTCCTCATTCTAATACGCACCCTCATGTTCAAGTGAAAATGTACAAAGTTCTGTTTGTGTAACCGTCTCTTTCACAACAGCACACAAAGCTCTCCAGGCACTTTATACCTTTTTTGTGGTAGATATTTATTCCCTTTTAAGTATTAGTAATAATCATAACAATGTTTGTGACTATACATGTGCAATGTCACCCTCTAATTTTTAATCCATGAGGATTAAACATTTAGATCTGTATTTTTCAGAATGTCTTCCTTCCCAGGAACTCTAGAGAAGATTTCCCAGAAGGTAGCCATGTCCATTGCAGCAAAGGAAAAACCAAGAAAGAGTCTTATGGCACCTTAAAGACTAACAAATTTATTGTGTCCTAATCTTGCACGGACCATGAGATTCATGATAGGCTGACCAGATAAAATCCAGGTCAGGGCTCATGTAACTTTAACAGTTGTAGAGAAATGGGAATTTCAGCCAGTGTCATTTGTATGCAATTAGTTCCTGGTGAAATTCCCTCTTCATCACAACAGTTAAAGGTGCAGGCACTATACTAGAGTGACCATATACAAAAGAAGGCAGGGCCCCTGCAACTTTAACTGTTGTGATGAAGAGGGAATTTCATCAGGAACTAATTGCATACAAATGACACTGGCTGAAATTCCCTTTTCTCTACAACTATTAAAGTTACATGAGCCCTGACCTGGATTTTATCTGGTCACCCTAATTCATGAGGTATTAGAGTCAGTCTCAGTTTTATATACAACACATATAATGTGTGTGAATGAGGGGTGTAGAATTGTAAACAGTGAGAAACAATGCAGAAAATGGTAATCCCATTATTAACGGTAGTCATTCACACTGCAGTTGTTACTGATAACACAAACACCCTGATACTAGCTAGATAAATCGGCAGTCTCTTGCTTTCATCTTCCTTTGAAGTTTCTTTGCTCCACAAAGGTCACTTTACGGTCAGTAAGAGTGGGTCCTCCTGGCAGGCCGAAATGTTCTCCCACCGTTTTCTGAATACTGCCATTTGTGATGTCAAATTTGTAGTCTGTAGAGACCTATTTGCCCTATGTAGAATGCAGAAAAGCAAATGCTGGCAGACGATGTCATATATCACAGTGGAAGACAAGTAAATGAATGAACCCCTAATGAGAAGAAGGACACCTTGCCTGTCATCACAGATAGTCTCATACAGCAAATGGGGTGTTGAGTTCATTCTAGGATGCGGATTCATATGGGGTGAAAGGTATGCTCTCGATCAGTGGGTATTGGGCCTATCTAAGAGCATATTTGAGGATGTACTGCGGTATGTAGAGATTCCACAGTCAGTCATTTGGGGGTGAGTGTTTCCATGTTAAATGATAATGCTTATTGCCCCCAGTGAAGCTATGTGGGGTTCATTTATCACCTGCGACTACAAAACTATACCCTGGTTAGGGAAGTCTGTCTCGAGTGATTGAAAATACTAGAGGGGTTTCTCTATTCTCCTGAAGAAAAGGGCTGCCCCACAACAGGAGGAAGGGGGCAGGCCTATAGCTCTGGCCCTTGGCCTACTAATCTCCTGTGGCTTCAAATTATATGGACTTCAAGTAGGCTGACCAGATAAAATCCAGGTCAGGGCTCATGTAACTTTAACAATTGTAGAGAAAAGGGAATTGCAGCCAGTGTCATTTGTATGCAATTAGTTCCTGGTGAAATTCCCTCTTCATCACAACAGATAAAGTTACTGGGTTCCTGCCTTCTTTTGTATATGGTCACTCTAAGCATCGGGGACTGACACCTGGCCAGGCATGCACGGGGGCTCAGCCCTGCTTTGAAGCTCCCTTTGGGAACTTGAATTCCTGCTCCTGAGGGCTGGTTGTGACTATTCAGAGATGAGGGGAAATGCACTCTGCGCATGCTTTAAAGCCAGGCTTTTCTATTGTCCCTTTCCTGGTTCTTTAGGCCTGACACTCAATTAGGCTGACCATATGAAAATTAGTTCCTGGTGAAATTCCCTCTTCATCACAACGGTTAAAGTGGCAGGCACTATACTAGAGTGACCATATACAAAAGAAGTTACATGAGTCCTGTCCTACTTTTCGTATGGTCAGCCTAGGGGGGAGGGGGGTACCCTGGGTAGCCAGGCATCCCTGTGCAGCTTGGCTGCAGGAGATGACAGTTAATATCTTTTTTTTTATGGCAGTTTGTTATTAAAATCTTGCTTTATTTACTCTGGCTTTTTAATATAGAGATAAATACAATGTGCTTTTATGTAGTTCTCTACTCTCTGCTCTCTTGGCATAGCAATATGGAAAATAGGTGAATGACTATAAAATGCTCAGTAATTGAATTTGTCAGGACTGAGATTAGCCTGGATAGAATGGACATGGGGGTGGGGAATGAATGACCGGATGCTTGAGGTGCTCAATGAGTGGTTGCATCACAGTACATCTGGATATGGAAGAGGCATTGCATGGATGTGAGATCTGGGACATATGTGGGGATTAAAATTATACAAAACTTTGAGAAGTTGATCTGCATTCTGGTGTGTGTACACAGGGTGGGTGCAGGACTATGGCCTCAAAAAGCTTGGAATGCCATAGGGGCAGGAGCGCAGGGGAGGGGGCTAAGTAATACAAAGAAATATGTTCTGTACCTTTGTGAATGATATGAAGTACTGGGGGGAAAGTATGAAACTATTGTAGATTTTTTTTTTCATCCCTGGAAAGAACTTTCATGGCATGCAGAGCAGCCTGTCCCAGCCTGGAGCGAGGGCATCTTAGGCCGGCCTGGTGTGCAGAGCTGGGGCTGGATGTTATGTTATTTTTCTTGTTGTTTCTCCTGTTATTGTTGAGTGCTGCTGCTACTGTTTATAAACTTTTTAAAAAGCAATTTGCTGCTGTTATTTATTTATAGCATTTTTATCCCGCCCCTCAGCCAAAAAGGCTCCCAGAGTGGCTTACAATCAGAAAAGAAGATAGTCTTGTATGTATGCGTGTGTGTGTGTGTGGGGGGGGGGGTATTAAACCAATAGAAGGCAAATGAACTGTCTTTAGCTGCAATTTAAATTCAGTGGGGGTGGGGGCAGATTGGATTTCATATCTGGCAGCATTGATGAAATTAATTTTCACTTATTTTCCATATATTCCTTGAGTACTGATTTTGATGAATTAATTGGGGGGTGTATGTGGGGGTGTTTAAAAACTATTATTAGATTTGCCATGGGTGAGTATGTTGGGGTATGTGGATATTTATTTTATTTTTAATCTTAGTTAAGTGTGTGTGGTTGGTTGGTTTTTGCCTTGTGCATGTGTGGATTTTTATTATTTTTCCTTTGTTGAGTATGTGGATGAGTGTTGTATTTTTAATGTTATTTTATTGCCTTGGGTATGTGCATGTTTGTGTGTAGATTTATTATGTATACTGTTATTTTGCCTTGTGTGAGTGGCTGATTATGATGATGATGATGCCTTTAGTGAGTGTGGGGGTGAATTTTTATTCCCGGTCCCCTGTTAAGTGTATGTGAGGAGTTTTTTAAAAAAAAAATTGCCTTGGGGAAGGTGTGGGGTTCCCCCCTCACTTTGAGTGAGTGTGCAGGGGTGTGTAGATTTTAATTTTCATTGCCCGAGTATGAGGTGTGTGTGAATGATGGTGATGATGATGACACAAAATTGAGTGGGATCACTAATATCCTGGAAGACAGAAACAAACTCCAAAGTGATCTTGATAGACTGGAGCGCTGGGCTGAAAACAGCAGAATGAAATTTAATAGGGATAAATGCCAAGTTATACAAGTAGGAAAAAGAAACCAAATGCACAGTTACAAGATGGGGGATACTTGGATCAGCAATAGTACAAGCAAGAAGGATCTTGGAATTGTTGTAGATCACAAACTGAATATGAGCCAACAGTGTGACTGGGCTGCAGTAATAGAAATATAGCTTCCAAATTGTGTGAGGTACTGGTTAGAGTTAGGGTGCTGCATGCACACAAATGACACTTGCTGATATTCCCTTTTCAGTACAGCTCTTGAAGATACTGGAGCCCTATCCTCCTTTTCACATGATCACCCTACTTTAAAAATGCTCAGCTTTTCAGGCAAGAAAATAACTTTGGGTCATTTCACTTGCATGTAATACAGTTGTCCTGTAAAATGGTCTTGTGTCTTGTGTCTGCTTCTGAAACAATCATGGCAGCCTTGTTGTTAGCCTCTTCAGTATAATTGTTCTTCTATGAGATTAATGGTAAAGAACTAGGTGATGAAAATCACTATAAATCTGAAATAAACAAAGTGTTTGAGATTGCACTTAAAAGGAACTTTCCTGTGAATTTGCTTCCATGTGTCTGCTGTGGTGGGAATTAGTAACTGGATTGGTGATCTGACCTGTTTGCAATAGCAGAAGTGCAGAATGAGATACCGCTAGACCCTGAGTTCAGCCAACTGAGAATCTGAGCTTTCGTTTTAAAAAAGGATTCTAGCCTTTATGGCTGCAAAGATGTCATTGGAAGTGTGTCATAATGCTTGTTGAAATGTCAGTATTTCATTTCTTTGATGGTGATATAACCCACTTTTGTTTTTAAGAGATGTGTTTGTAAGATAAACATGGAAAGCACTCGCACCAAGACAGAAGCAGTTGTGAACTCTGTGCTTGCACCGCAGTCTGTGGAAAGTGCCCTGTGGAGTCTCAACTGATGGAAGCAACCATGGTGATGTGAAAATATTTCCAGTTGCAGTCCATTATTTTGACTGGAAAAATGGTGGTTTGCAGTCCAAACTCATCGAACTGAGGAACACACCTGATGAGAGAGCTGATACAATTACCAACTATGTGAAGGACACTCTGGAGAAGAATGGCTTGTTGGAGAAATGCATTGCCTTCACAGGTAACAACTGCAATACTATGTTTGGTGGACTACGGCATGCTGAGGAAGGGAGTAACGTCTTTGCAAACTTGAAAAGGCTGTTGAAGAAGACTACTCTCATTGGTGTGGGTTGCCCAGCACACATTTTGAACAATTGTGTACATCAGGGGGCAGTTGAACTTGATGTGGATGTGGAAACTATTATTTTTAAAATCTACCAGTACTTCAGCATTTACACTGTAAGAACTGAGAGCCTGAAGGAGTACTGTGAGTTTATGGACATTGAATACCGACAGATGCTTTCCCACAGCAAGACACTGTGGCTGTCCTTATACCCTGGAATAACAAGGCTACTGCAGATGTTTCCAGCCTTGAAGTCCTTCTTTCTCTCTGAAAGCAAACCACCTCCTGTGCTCAAGAAGTTCTTTGAAAGTGACTTCAGTGAGATCTACCTCTGGCATATGCACTCACTCATGAGCATGTTCCAAACACACATTGAAGAGATTGAACATGCAAACAACTCAGTGGTGGAAGTGCTGAAATGCCTACACTCTGTGATCAACATCCTTTGTGAATGGAAGGCCCAGAACTTCATGACCCTTAAAGTCAGGGAACTCCTGGGAAAAAATCATAAGGATGGATTTGCTGCAGAGTGTGACGCATTTCTTGACCAAGTGCAATGTCAGTACTCCACCTGCATTGAATATCTGGAGATGTGGATGAGACCACTGGAAGAGTTCTCCATATTCATGTGGATTGCCCTGAGTGAGACACCAACATGGCCTGATGTGGAGCCTACTGTCCAATACTTAAGAGACAAAGGAGTGCTCATTGATGATGCAAAGTGCTTCGATCAGTTTGCAAATCTGCGAAAATTTGTAGAACGTAGGAGCGATGACGAAGACTTCAAGAAGTTGATGGCCCACCAGAAGTGGACAAAGTACTTTGAGAGCTCCAAAAGCATTGACTGCCACTCAGAGCTGTTGCAAATTGCACAGTTCTTTTTTGCAGTTCCTTCCCACAATGCTAACGTGGAGCGGATTTTCTGCCTGATGCAAGCGCAGTGGACTAAAGAAAGAAACCAGTTGTCTGTGGAGACACTGAAGGGAATATTACAGGTTAAATATAATTATAAGCAAATGTCGTGTAAGGACTTTCACCATTTCTTTCACCCTTTTAAGAAAAATAAGATCCAGTGAAAAATATTCCAGGGCACATCAGGAGGCAGAAAAGACTTAAAATTTGTATATTAGCTAAAAATAAATGTTAATTTCTGATACACTGACTGTCTCACTTGTTCCTTATTTCAGTGAATTTAACATTAACGTATTATGTAGAACATATTTGTCTTAATTGTGAGGTGTCAAATTAGACATGTGACCAAGGCCACAACCCCTTGGGGACGGTCATCTCAAGTTGGGCCTGCCTTCAGAGCTGGGCATGTTCGGTGGGCACGCCTCCTTGAGGGCGGCCATCTTGTCCTCCTTTTTGGTTTCCAATATATGGTCACCCTATTCAACATATTGAATCATACTGAATCAGAATTTTGGTTTATCTACCCCTGTTTTATGCACATTGACTGCAGTAGCACGCTGGACTTCGAGGCAGAAGTTTACTGGTCCTACTATCTGAGGTGATTAAAAGTGGACCTTGTGCATATACATATGCTCTATATGAAGTATGTGCTCAAATTTTAGTTCTAATCAGCATTGGCAAGTTATCGTACAGTATACAAACACACCAATTTCAAGTATTCTATCATTCTCTAGTGTGATCAAGAATAAAGGGGTCACAGCTCAGTGCGACAGAGCACATGCTTTGCATGTAAAAGGTCCCAGGTTCGACCCCCGGCTACTCCAGGTAGGCTGAAGAAAAGAATCCCACCTGAAACTCTCGAGAGCTGCTGCCAGTCAGTGTCGACAACACTGGGCTTGGTGCCTTACAATAAAAAAATTGCAATAAGCTATCAATAAATTATAAATTAATTCAATACCTCGGGAGAAACATGAAATAAGGAATTCAATTAATAAACATAATGCAGAAGTCATAAACATGAAATCAATACATTCCCTCAGTACAAACATTTCAAGAAATAATAAGGGGATAATAAAGCACAGCATATACTAAAGTAAAAACAAACAAACAAACAAACAAACACATTCATACCCCCACTCTGACAGCCAATATTCCAAAAATATTGGGACACACCATTAAAGCAGTCAAAAACACCCCAGACCCAGAAAGGGCCAAAAGAAACTAGGTTATCACAAGGCTCTTTGACCAGGAAAATCTCCATTAAGACCAAAGGAGTATAGGATACTGATAGCCACCACACCCTAAAAACACTCACATTAAGCTTTTCATCACAGATTAAGGGCTCAATCCTATGCATGGTTAGACAGGAAAAAAATCCTATAATTCCCGACTTTCCCCACTTTGTCACATATTCACCCATATTTCTGTCCTGCCACATTTCCATATTATTCTGCCCCGCCCCAAATTGCAAGAAAATTCACGTTGAAATAGGTATTTTAAAACAAAATGTAAATGTATTTTTATACAGTTTTAAACTATGTCAGAACATTTGGGGAGTGCAAAAGCCAGTGGTTAACTATGGCCAGATCTACACCTTGTGTCAAATCATTATGAATGTGGAATAAAAAGCAGGGCCTAACACTATAAAAGTGATATATGGAATGTGGATTGTCACCCAAAATTATCAGTGCACTTCAATACTACCTTAAGGTTGCCATCCTATAGACAGTTACCTATGAGTAAGTCCTATTGAACTCAATGGGGTTTACTCCTAAGTAAACATGTATAGGATTGCACTTTAAGTTCCAAGCTACATGTTAGTCTGGGAAGTGCAAAGTAGATCAGTTCATATTGGAATTTGCAAAGCTCGAATTCTTGAGGCAGAAGAAAAGATAGGCAGCTTCCACTACACACCCAAGTAGCAACCCAAAGGGGAGTCCCCTCAATAGTGGGGGGAGGCTTCCCCAATTGTGGGGGGGGGCCCTCAAGCACCCCACCAATGGTGACCACCTCCAACAGTGGTTCTGTTATTATAACGCAGCCAGGACCAAGCAAGCTCACAAGATGCCAATGACACATTCAGTGTGGTGGATGACATAGCCATTCACTAGGTTTAATATCCCAGGCAGATCTCCTTCATAGTTAGCTAGACTCCTCCAATGTAACAGGATGAAAACACCAGAATGGGACAGGGAGCAAATGACACAGTCCTTCACCCCTTTCCTCTGAGACCAGTGCTGTTTTTTGTTCTTATATTTAGAAATATGTCTATTTGTGTGGCCTGACAAGCTTCCTGAAACATGGAGAATTGTCATCCCTTTGTGTCCTACTATGTTCTGCTATAGCCAGCATCATGTTGGATGATCTATCAGGTGCAGATGGATTGTCCTTTCTGTAAGAAGGGGTAATTGTAATTGGCCTTGAAACACTTCAGACTTAGTGATAACTTAGATATGAAGTTTCCTGTAGGCAACATGTTGGTCCATACATGTTATCCCCTAATAGTTATAGATTCTCTTGTGTTTAGAAATTTGCCTTTTAGAGTTCCTGTAGTCTAGTTTCCATGACTAGAATTCCCAAGATGCTCAGGGAGAAAATGTAGAAGAAAAACAAGGACAAAGCTGAAGAAGGGGAGAAAGATTATAGAAGAAGAGGGTGGTACTGTGGAAAGATAGCATGTTTTTGTTTCAAAGCCTACCTGGTCTGCCCTCCTTGCCTCATACCATCTACAAAATTTATTGCCAATAAAACTGAAGAACCACAGAGAAATGACTAGCAGGTATTCATGCCTGTGTAAGGGATCTCTTACACCATTCTTTGAATTTCCTGCTCATAACATTGGGAAAAAATCTATCTATTGCAAAATATAGTGACTGCAGGCCAACATGGTGAATACCTTGGCTGTGCACTGTTGGAACCAATGCTGCATATGTCAATTGGCGCATGGGCTGATCATTTTAACATGCTAGCTGGTTGGAGTGCCTTAACCGGTGAGAGCTTTTTGGCACTGCTGCATGGAGAAAGCATTGTGTTTGAATTGGGCCATTCTGAAAAGCCCAGAGAAAAACAGCAGGAGTAGAATTACAATGGGAAGTAGGCAAGCTGGCAACACAACCTGGTGTATACATGATGCATACCTCACACTTGGGTTAAAAAATGCACATGGCTCAACATCACACAAATATTTGTTGATGTGCTTCTATTTCTTTGCTGTTATGGATCTGAGGTTTAAAAGCTAATCCATTTACATGCATCACTCTTTAGCTCTCAACTCCATTTTGAGTTTGTTCCTATCAATTAATTACAGTCGGTTTTGCTTTTGGAGATAATCTTTTCTTGCAGTGGTAATAGTCTGTTATCAGAATGCAATTGCAGAAAATATGGTCTCCCAGCTCTTCAAGTGTCTTTTCTAGAATATAAATTGCCTGATCATAACATTGCAGTATTTAAAATCCAAAAAAGGAATTTCTAATAAAGAATTAACAAGGGGCAGAATCCATACAAAAGTAATCATATTTACACCCCAACTGCTTTCAGTGGAAGAGGTAAGGTTATGCATAAAACACTTACATTTGAAGATATACGAAGAGTGGTTAGTTCTGCTGAATAATAAAACTTGTATGGCACAGTCCAGCCAATTACTTACCTAACACAAAAGTTTTAAATAGTGCAAGCCACAGTCAAGTTATTTACTCCCATCAGCCACAATAAGCTGCTCTGAGATGTAGATAATGGTACCAGAAACTGATGTTACCCATTTTTTTAAAAAAAGACAACGCTTCTATCTACCATGACACAACTTTTACTGAAAGCACTCAGGTTGAACCACACAACCCTAAGACTATTGACATTCATTATAAAATACTGCCAGTGGGTTATGAATTATGAATTGTCCTCTTATTGCCTATGTGCAGTCAAGCACTTTTTCTGATTAACATTAATGATAATGCATTCTCCAAATAATGCTACCTGTTAGGGCATTGTTTAATATCTGTCTAGCTCAAGCATAATGTAATGTCATATGGCAGGTTGCCTTTAAAACCACTAACAAGGATTATCAGCCAGTGAAGGCTGGTAGCTTTGCACCTTGGATAGCTTCTTTAGGATTCTGGCTGGTTTTGACTGAAATCTGGAACGGGTTGACTGCCCCACTGACATCAGAGCCACCAGCCTCCACTGCTATCAACTCTCATCTACATTTGAAAGTTTTAGAGAAAAATCAGTCACACCAAAGATTGGCAGTCAAGGAACTAAGGCATTCAAATGATGCCCATGATAACATATTCCAAACAGAACTGTAGCTGTTCAGACTTTGGGATTTTTTTAAAAAAAGAAAATCATTTGGTTAAATGTATATTTAGCATTAGGAGCAGCAATTCTATGGTCTCTTTAAGGTTCACCATCATGCATTTTTAGCACATTTCTTTGGATCTTTCTTTTTTTAAAAAAATCATGAAGGTCCTGATCTAGAAAGCTTCAAGCACAACAATAATAAACATGGTGCAGCATTTAGGACTCTCTTTGAAAAAACTAGCAGCGCTTGAAAGCTATGTGACTGTACACATGAAAAAAAAAGATCAGTAAAGTTACAGCAAAAGAGGCTCTATGCACAACTCCACAAGCGAAATACAGGGTTTTAAATTCCGACCAAGTACCCTCCAGCTGTCTTGGACTACACTCCCATCATCCCTAGCCAGCATGGCCTTACTAGTATTTTGTATGTTCTAGTCCTGATCCAGTGAAAGAGATCATCATGTTGACCATCTTCTTGGCAGAACCCACGTGTACAAATGGGTGCTAAATGGCAGTATTCCCCAACATCCATAGAATCATAGAATCGTAGGGTTGGAAGGGCCATTGAGTCCAACCCCCTGCTCAGTGCAGGAATCCACCTTAACAGCAAAGCAGAAGTAGATCCAACAAGTAGGAACAAGCCTGTAAAAACTGATACAGTGTACTTATGTGCTGTAAATACAATTTTAACCAACAGTCTGAGGGGTCAATAATCATTTAATATCCACCTTAAAGCATGCCTGACAGATGGTTGTCCAGCTGCCTCTTTAATGCCTCTAGTGTGGGAGAGCCCACAACCTCCCTCGGTAACTGGTTCCATTGTCGTATTGCTCTAACAGTCAGGATTTTTTTCCTGATGTCCAGCTGGAATCCGGCTTCCTGTAACGTGAGCCCATTATTCCGTATCCTGCACTCTGGGTTGATTGAGAAGAGATCCTGGCCCTCCTCCATGTGACAACCTTTCCAGTATTTGAAGAGTGCTATCATATCTCCCCTCAATCTTCTCTTCTCCAGGCCAGATGTGTTGGATTACAACTTCCATAATCCCCAGATCGCATGGGCTATCCTCAGCTAAGAAGATGATCAACATAAAGATATCTTCCACTGGATCATGGCTAACAGATACAAAACACTAGTAAATTCTTTGGCCCAAGTCTCATGGTAATGGCATAAGCCTGGCCCAGAACAATTCCTACACAAAGTGAAGTTTACAGAAAGAACATTTTTCTAAATTCACATTTCCTAGCATGGAAATATGAATTATTGTGGCTCACAATGCTCGACTCGCAGATGAGGTGAGCATTACAGAACAAAAGTTCTTCTCCAGGTTGGATTTTAAGCTAAGATGGAGAAGAAACCAGGCCATCCCATCCACCTGCTTTCTTCCAACTCTCCCTCTAGCTGCATACATAGGTTGCTGCGCTCTGAGCACATCCAGCATGGGATGGAGAAAGAGAAGGAAGTCTCTCTCCCCTCCCCTAGCACTCAGCTACAGGGACAAGGTAGATGCTAAAGGGGAAGTGAGGAGAGAGGCCTCCATTTCATGTCTAACCACTAGAAATGAGCCAGGTAAGTGGATAGGAGGGAGGTGGCTCTGAGAGCAGATTGCTGGGGCAGGATTAGTGGAGCTTGGAGGCTGAGTGTGGAGCCCTTTGCATACCCACCACCAATGGTGCAATGGGGGCTGAATTTGGCTAAGAATAAACCATGTTATTTCCCACATGTTGAAGACAATAGTTCAGTTTTTTAAGACCAGCTCTAAGGGCTCATCTACACCTGGAGACTTTCCAGGAGTGGGGAGGGATGATTGTGAAGTTATCAGCTCCAGCTATCATCCCTTACGGGACACACGCCAGTGAGTTGTCCCGGAAGTAGAAGAGGGCCATCCCAAGGGAAAGTTGTTGGGTTTTTTACAAGATGAGAGAATCATGCAACAGTGCGGGCACAATCCTGCACAAAGGTAGGATTTTTTTTTTTTTTTTTTTAAACACCCAAAAACTCAGCACTGGAAGATGCTGAGAGCCATCCCAAAGTTGGCAAAAATTCTCTTCCCCTCACCCCCAATACCCACAGACTCCCCACACACACTTCCTTGCCTGTTTCCTGAGCCCCACTACTTGTGGTGAAGAGGGAAGACCCTGGGAGGGAGAGCCACGCTGTCCACGAAGCTCGGAATGGTCCTGAGAGTGGCAAAACAACTGGGGAAAACCCAGTCCCAGCTATCCCAGAAAAATTGATTACTTGTTCCCCATTCACCCTGGGATCAGCTGTAGGCCATTTGGATGCACAGGGACGACCTTGAGATGACCCTGGGATAAACGTCTGGTGTAGATTAGGCCACTGTCTGAGGACGTTTCATTAGCAGGGAAAAATCTTTTTTCACAATATCAAACTGCTATTTTATGGAAACCAAGTTTCATATTAAGCATTTTAAAAATTATTTACTTGAAATATTAGCCCCAGTCTTACCAAGGGGCTATGTATGTTATTTTATACACACACCCTACACTGGGATTTGTATACCACTTATGCTGTCAGCTATAACTTGGGCTGTGCTCTGGAGAATTATTTTTTAATTTAAAAGCATGTACTCATCCACCAACACATGTTATGAAACAAACAAAAAAACTAGGAGTATAGTCAAGTCATAAAACATTTAGGCTGTACTCCTATAACCTTACCCAGAAATAAGCTCAGTTGATATCACTGGCACTTACTTCTGAGTAGAGTTGCATAAGATTGCATGGTAGTTTCCATGATGCTCCACAGTAACTCATCGTTTGTTATAGATGCTAATGATACATAACTGATAATAAGGTCTGATTTGGTGTTTTATTTATTTAGCTACATATGCTACACATATTAAGAGCATCAGGTTGTTTGCAATAATACCTATTTTCATGCAGCGTTGCCACCTTTATTTTTAGCAGATTTCTTTTGCCTTCAACAGCTCCATTACTAGTTCTATGTTTTTCAGCATGGAGGTGAAGTGATAGGGAAAGCTTAATCTGCTGAATTTCTTCCTATCACGCAGCTGTTAAAGACAAAAGTGCCCTGCCAGGAAAGAAGGTATCAACTCTATTAAGAAAAAGGAAAGAAAGTTTTTCATCATTAAAATTTTAAAAGCTGACACATACTTTAGGGATATTAATAGTATGGCAGGTACATAGAGGTAAAGATACCATCATAATTTCCTTATTCATTATTATTGGCTATGGGCCATGTCATAGTTTCAGGTGTTTCCAAGAATCAATTTTGGAATGCCTTAACTCTTCATATAAATGCCAACAGTGACGATTGTACTGACCAGAAAATGAAAGTGTGTCCCAAAAGAATATACTTAAGGAGCCTGCCATGCCACATTTTACAGCCCTGAATGCCTATGACCGCAGTTCTTCATGTATTTCTCCAAGCATAGCTCAGTGGTAGAGCAACTGCAAAAAAAGTGCCAGGTTCAGTCCCTGGTATTTCCAAGTAGGGCTGGGAAAGATGAATGTCTAAAACTCCAGAGAGCTGCTACCAGTCAGTGTAGACACTACTGAACTAAATGGGCCAGTGGTCTTGACTTGGTATAATACAGCTTCTTATATAAACGCCACTCATCTAGACAATTAGCTAAGGGAAGGGAGTAAATTTAAAGAAATTCTAATTTGAAGAACACTGAGATGCAGGACAGATATCTACATCTTCATGTAAGCAAGAATGTCATTATTATTATTATTATTATTATTTTCATTTTTACACCTCCCAATAGCCAAAGCTCACTGGACAGTTTGCAGTTCACAACAACAATAACAAAAATACAACCTACAACATTAAAACATTATGCAATAAACATAGTCTAAACATTGTTGAATGTACAAAATTTTAAAACAATTTAAAGAGCTGAAAACAATTTCAGTACATTTCAATGACACAGAGTTGTTCAGAACAGCTGACATAACTGCCCCATCATAGGCCATTAAATGCCTGGGAGTGGAGAACAGTCTTAACCTGGCGCCAAACAGATGATAGTGTTGGCACCAGGTGGGCCTCAGTGGGGAGGCGGTCCAGTCCAAGTCCAGTTTAAAGATAAAGAACCCTAAGAAGGGAGAGCAGCAGCAGCCGCCTTGAAGTTCCCATCCACAGTTGGCCCCTGGACTGCAGACTGAGCAGGCACACAGGTCACCTGGTCAGTCTTCCCTACAATGGTGAGATGCATTGTAGAAATTGTTTCTAATGTTTCATCTAATAATAATAATAATAATAATAATAATAATAACAACAATTTATTTCTTACCCGCCTCTCTGTCTGGATCGAGGCGGGGAACAACAACATGATAAAATACATAAAACTGATTAAAACATAACACATATTATTAAAACTGCATAAAAAATCCTAAAATGTTCATATAAATCAGCATATGAACATGTTATGCAAATCCCTATCTTCTCTTGTCTTCTTTTTTTTTATGATGATGATGATGCATTTGTGCAAGTGGTCCCTTCAGCATATAAACATTCAGTTTAAGATTTTAAAGTTAGAGCATTTGTTGGCAGAGGAGAAAGAACTTCTGAAACTGGACTAAAGAATTTAGGATGTGGAGGGACAGTGAAGAAGAAAAGTGATCACAAGGTGTGATTAAAAGACAACTGAGAGAATGCTTATAAACCGATGTAGAGTTGGCTGAATTATTCATTAGGAATTCTCTGGGCAAACAATTTCCCTCTCTCTTTGCCATCATGAATCATTTGCTGGCCAATCCCGAAGCACGTCTCTCCCCTCACTCTATGCAAGATAGGACGTATGGACATTTTTCAGCCTGAAGGCTCTTTGTGTACTGCTCAAACAGACTACATCCCATTCACTATTCATATTTGGTTGTAGGTGATCAATCATTGCCTGTAGGCAGAGTTAACACTGACTTACAAAATGGCTCTTCCTTACCACTCTCCCATGCATAAAGCTTTCCCATCCAAATTCCAAACCAAGAATAAAAGAACTATCTTGCTCTCACTGGCTAAAGCTACGATGCCATAAACTAGGGTGACCATATTTTGGAAACCAAAAAGGAGGACAACATGGCCGCCCCAAGGGGGCGTGCCCACCAACATGTCCATCTCCCAAGGGGGCGTGCCCACCAACATGTCCATCCCCCAAGGGGGCGTGCCCATCAACATGTCCAGCCCCCAAGGGAGTGTGCCCACCCAAACATGGCCTTGGTCACATGTCTGATTTCACAACATACAATTAAGACAAACTTGTTCTACACAACATCTTAATGTTAAAATCACTGAAATAAAGAACAAGTGAGACATTGAATGTATCTGAAATTAACTTCACTCACTTCTACTTTTGTAGCTTTTGCTGTTCTTTGAAGCTTTTACTATACTCTGTGTGATAGAGTCTCCCCTTCCCTCAAATATCTTTTCTGACTGCAAATCTTTCACTGGATTACAATAGTCTCAACTTTCCTAACGTTTAACAATCTTTCCCCATCATTTTTCTCATATCCATACTCACAGATTCAGCATACTGTTACCATTGAACAAATGAAGCAGTGGACAAGTGCAGAGAAATCTAGTACAACAAACTAGCAAGCTAGCATGCAGGAAGAGTATAAAATATGATTACCCTGCAAACATTAGCCATGGAACAAAATGGATTAAAGGCTTGTTGTAGTCACTTCTCGCCTCTTAGCTTGTTTCAACTTCTGGTTGATCAGTGAGAAACTAATCTAACAATGTGTGATTATATCTCTGATTCATTAGCCATGTGAACAAGACCATGGTCAGTACAATACAAAGATAGGCCAGAACAGATGCCCATTATTACAATGCTAGATAAGGATCTTTCCCTCCTTTTACCCAAGTATATCCTGAATTTACATTGCCTCAGTGTGCAGAGAACAAGCAACCAGCAGGTGCTCTCCAGAAAGATGCTTTCAGAGCCTAGGAGATTCAGACACACTCAAGCCAAGCCATGCTACACACTCAAATATTACCTTACTTGGACAGAACAATTCTGGGACAAATCAATACTTTGCAATCAACCAGACATGACAGTCAAAAACAACAAAGAAAAAACACACCTACCTCAATGACATAACAATACCTAATGACAAAACTGTTGCAGAAAAGGAAGAGTTAAACAGAGAAAAATATACACCAATGGCTATGGAAGTTAAAGAATTATGGTAACAGGAAAAATTACAATCATTCAATTAGTTAGAGTGATCATATGGAAAGGAGGACAGGGCTCCTGTATCTTTAAGAGCTGTATTGAAAAGGGAATTTCAGCAAGTGTCATTTGTATGCATGTAGCATCCTAACCCTAACCAGTACCTCACACGATTTTGAAGCTATACTTCTATTAATGCAGTCCAAAATAGTGCTTGCTTATTTTGCAGTCCCGTCACACTGTTGGCTCATATTAAGCTTGGGATCTACAACAATTCCAAGATCTTTCTCGCCTGTAGTGTTGCTGAGCCAAGTATCCCCCATCTTGTAACTGTGCATTTGGTTTCTTTTTCCTACTTGTATAACTTGGCATTTATCCCTATTAAATTTCATTCTTCTGTTTTCAGCCCAGCACTCCACTCTATCAAGATCACTTTGAAGTTTGTTTTGTCTTCCAGGGTATTAGTCATCCCACCCAATGTTGTGTCATCATCATCACCATCATCCACACACACCTCATACTCAGGCAATAAAAATTAAAATCTACACACCCCTACACACTCACTCAAAGTGTGTGTGTGTGTGTGGGAAATCGCACACCTTCCCCAAGGCAATTAAAAAAAAAACACAACCTCCTCCCATACACGTAACAGGGGAGGGGGAATAAAAATCCACCCCCACACTCACCAAAGGCATCATCATCATCATCATCATCAGCCACCCACACAAGGCAAAATAAGAGCAGACATAATAAAAATACAACACTCATCCACATACTCACCAAAGGAAAAAATAATAAAAATCCACACATGCACCAAGGCAAAAACCAACCAACCAACCACACATACTTAACCAAGACTAAAAATAAAATAAATATCCACATACCCCAACATACTCACCCATGGCAAATCTAATAATAGTTTTAAAAAACATCCACATGTACCCCCCCCCCAATTAATTCATCAAAATCAGTACTCAAGGAATATATGGAAAATAAGTGAAAACTAATTTCATCAGTGCTGCCAATAATGAAATCTAATCTACCCCCCACCCCACTGAATTTAAATTGCAGCTAAAGCCAGTTCATTTGGTCTTCTATTAATTTAATACCCCCACACACACATGCATACATACAAGAGCAGCAAATTGCTTTAAAAAGTTTATAAACAGTAGCAGCAGCACTCAACAATAATAGTAGTAACAACAAGAAAAATAAACTAACATCCAGCCCCAGCTCTGCGCACCAGGCTGGGCTAAGATGCCCATGCTCCAGGCTGGGACAGGCCACTCTGCATGCCATGAAACTCCGCATGCTAGGCCAGGATGCTCCGCGGCCAGCCAGGCCACCCCATGCTCCATAATGCCCCACTTACCAGGCCATGCCATGCCATGCCACACTGCACGCCAGGATAGACCGCGATTCCCATGCTGGCCGCCGGACCAGGTGCCTCCGAACATCCTGCCAGGCCGCCCACAAATCGAGCCAGGGTAGGCAGCAACGGCCGTGCCGCCCACCGGACCAGGTGCCTCCAAGCAACCCCCCAGGCCGGGCTGCGCCACGCGCCGCACCATGCGCCGGGCTGTGCCGCGCGCCGGGCCGGGCTGCGCCTCGTGCCGGGCTGCGCCGCGCGCCGTGCTGTGCCGGGATGCGCAGCACGCCGGGCCGCGCTAGCCAAGAACAAGGCCCGGATGGTGGAGGGGGGGAGGCCGGAATGACGCGCACCTGGAAGTGCGGGCGCTCGTCCTTCCGGCCTCTTCCCTCGCCGATCTGGGCCTTGTTCTTGGCCAGCGCAACCGCACTAGCAAAGAACAAGGCCCGGATGGCGGAGGGGGGGGAGGCCAGAACGACGCGCACCCGGAAGTGCGGACGCGCGTCGTTCCGGCCTCTTCCCTCGCCGATCTGGGCCTTGTTCTTGGCCAGCACAACCGCGCTAGCCAAGAACAAGGCCCAGATGGCACGGGAGAGGCCCAATTTTTCCAGACTTTGGGGGATATTTTAAAATTTCCCCCCCGGACTCAAATTTGGCCCCTTTTCCCTGACATGTCCGGGGGGATCCGGACGTCTGGTCACCCTACATAAACCAGGGCTGGGTAACTTGGGCCTTCCAGATGTTTTGGCCTACAACTCCCATCACCCTTAAGCCAGCACAGCCTATGGTGAGAGATAATGGGAGTGACCATATGAAAAGGAGGACAGGGCTCATGTAACTTTAACAGTTGCAGAGAAAAGTGAATTTCAGCCGGCATCATTTGTATGCAATTAGTACCTGGTGAAATCCTCTCTTCAACACAACAATTAAAGTTGCAGGCACTATACTAAAGTGACCAGATACAAAAGAGGGCAGGGCCCCTGCAGCTTTAACTGTTGTGATGAAGAGGGAATTTCACCAGGAACTAATAATAATAATAATAATAATAATAATAATAACAACAATTTATTTCTTACCCGCCTCTCCGTCTGGATCGAGGCGGGGAACAACAACATGATAAAATACATAAAACTGATTAAAAATGACACAAATTATTAAAACTGCATAAAAAATCCTAAAAACATCCTTAAAACATTCTAAAATTGCACTGAATATGCCTGCTAGAAGAGAACAGTCTTTATAGCTTTCTTAAATTCTAAAAGACTGTTAAGTTGACGAGTCTCCTCCGACAGGTCATTCCACAGTCTGGGAGCGGCAGAAGAGAAGGTCCTCTGAGTAACGGTTGTCAGCCTAGTCTTGGCCGACTGCAGTAAGTTCTTCCCAGAGGACCTGAGCGTGCGGGGCGGATTGTATGGGAGAAGGCGATCCCGCAGGTAACCTGGACCCAAACTATGTAGAGCTTTAAAGGTAATAACCAACACTTTATACTTCGCCCGGAAACGAATTGGCAGCCAGTGGAGCGATTTTAAAGCTGGCGTAATATGGTCACCCCTAGATGTACCGGTGACCAACCTGGCTGCCATATTTTGAACTAGTTGAAGTTTCCGGACTAGGCACAGAGGTAGCCCTATGTACAGCGCATTGCAAAAGTCGAGCTTCTAAGTTACCAGCGCGTGCACTACCATCTTTAGGTCTTCCAACTCTAGGAAGGGGCGCAGCTGGTGTATCAGCCGAAGCTGATAGTAGGCACTCCTGGCCGTTGCATCTATCTGGGCTGTCATTTGGAGCGACGGATCCAGGAGCACCCCCAAGCTGCGAACACAGTCTTTCAGGGGGAGTGTAACCCCATCCAGAACCGGTTGACACACCTCCAAACCCAGGTTGCGGCCTTTGACAGCAAGCACCTCCGTCTTGTCTGGATTCAGCTTCAGTCTGTTTTTCCTCATCCAGCCCATTACCGCCTCCAAGCATTGATTCTGAGGAGACACACTATCCTTAGCTGGTGCTGTTATCGAAGGCATAGAGAAATATATTTGGATGTCATCAGCATACTGATAGCACCCCGCCCCATGCCTCCGGATGATCTCTCCCAACGGTTTCATATAAATGTTAAACAGCATTGGGGAAAGGATGGCACCTTGCGGTACGCCACACAACAGCTCCTTCTTTGCAGAGCAGCTATCCCCAAGCATCACCATCTGGAACCTGCCCGAGAGGTAGGACCGGAACCACTGAAGCACAGTGCCCCCGATTCCCAATTCCCTCAGGCATTCCAGAAGGATACCATGGTCGATGGTATCAAAAGCCGCTGAGAGGTCCAGAAGTACCAACAGGGACACACTCCCCCTGTCAATACTCAGGTGTAGATCATCCACTAAGGCGACCATAGCAGTCTCAACTCCATATCCCGCCCTGAAGCCAGTTTGAAATGGGTCTAGAAAATCAGTGTCATCCAAGACTACTTGGAGTTGAAAGGCAACCGCCCTCTCGATCACCTTGCCCAAGAATGGAAGGTTTGATACCGGTCTGTAGTTATTAAAGTCCAGGGGATCCAAGGAGGGCTTCTTTAGAAGCGGCCGTACCACCGCTTCTTTTAAACATGATGGTAAAGTCCCCTCCCTGAGAGATGCATAAATGATATATTGTTATTGCGATCTAACTGCATCTCCTCCCTGGACGACCAGCCATGAAGGACAGGGATCGAGAGGGCAAGTCGTCGTCCTCACTCCTCCAAGCAGCTTGTCCACGTCCTCGGTACTCACCAACTGAAACTGATCCAGTGTAATTCTACTCGCGGAGTCGCTGGACACTCCATCGTCAGCCTCTGCTATAACGACGGCATCTAAGTCGGCTCTTATCCGAGAGATTTTATCTGTGAAATGATCGTTAAAGGCATCGCAGCGAACTGCCGAAGGCTCTAAAATCGGATTCAGGGGGGAAGGTGCCCGGGTTAGACCCCTCACCACCCTGAACAGTTCCGCTGGACGCGAATTCACAGACGCAATGCGCGCAGAGAAGAAAGCTTTCTTCGCTGCACGTATTGCCACCCCATAGGAACAAAGATGTTCTCTATGCTGTGTCTTGTCAGATAGAAGTCGAGTTTTCCGCCATCGGCGCTCCAGTCGTCGTCCTTTCCGCTTCAACTCCCTGAGGTCTTCCGTAAACCAGGGCGCCCTGTTAGAAGCGGGTCGGACACTGGCTGAAATGACACTGGCTGAAATTCCCCTTTCTCTACAACTGTTAAAGTTACAGGAGCCCTGTCCTCCTTTTCATATGGTCACCCAAAGTTGTAGGCCAAATCATCTGAGCGGCCATAAGTTGCCCACTCCTGCCATAAATATTTAGGGCCAAATTAAATACATGAAATGCATAGCATCCTGTTCTATCTGGGGTGGGGGTTGTTTATTTTAAAGTAAGAATTGGGGGGTGGTCCCCAAGCTGTATTGGGATTGCAGTATGTGGGTAGGGGAAGTCCAATCCTTCCCTTCCCAGCCACTTTCCCCAGATATCATGCACCATGTGCCAGAGAGTGATAGTTAAAAAAAGAAAAGAAAGTTCCAATTTACACCAGTGGGAACTTATTTTACCATTGCTATTTGGCACTCTGGGGAGGGGCATTTGGTGGGGAGACCAAGGGTGGGAGAAGAAGTTAAATGATCCCTCCCTATGCACTGTGGTCCTGATCCAGATTGTGGGTCCGAAACTTATTTTTAAATTTTCAAAAAAACATTTGGAGCTGCATATTATGTATTTAACATAACATGGAGTTTGACTTCCTTGGATGTAAGATGCTATGAATGCAGAAGGACTTCCTTCTGAGTAAACATTTGCTTTTAATTACTATTAATTTAAAAAAAAATTCTGAGTATTTGAAGTTCAAGGGAGCTTTATAAGGTTTGGTCCTTTTCCTTTTTTCTTTTCTTTTTTGCAAATGTTCATAAAAGGAAACAAATACCCAGCAAACATATACCAGGACATCAAAAACAGGAAGCAGAACAGATTCTGTTCCAAAGATGTATTTCTGAAAACTACAATAAACTGCATTCAAATACAGTCAATATGGAACCATAATGCATTGCAATAAACCACATTCAGCCTTAAAATATTTAAGTATAATATAAAATTTGACAATACCAGATATTTTATATTATGTAGGCTGACCATCTGAAAAGGAGGACAGGGCTCATATAACTTTAACAGTTGTAGAGAAAAGAGAATTTCAGCCAGTGTCATTTGTATGCAATTAGTTCCTGGTGAAATTCCCTCTTCATCATAGCAGTTAAAGTTGCAGGGGCCCTGCCTTCTTTTGTATATGGTCACTCTAGTATAGCGCCTGCACCTTTAACAGTTGTGATGAAGAGGGAATTTCACCAGGAACTAATTGCATACAAATGACACCTGCTGAAATTCTCTTTTCTCTCCAACTGTTAAAGTTATATGAGCCCTGTCCTCATTTTCAGATGGTCAGCCTATATTATGTACACATTACATCCATGCTTGCTCCAAATAGCATTTACTACTTCACAACCTGGACATATTTATTTAAATATGTAATTACATCCCATCATGTATTAAAACTTTAGAGCTAATGGCAGTGACTGAATAACAAATTGCTCAGACTAAGGAGCCAAGACATATTCATTCATTACATAGGGCAAGATAGAACCTTATTGGTTCCTCATGTCACCTAATTCCTGAAAGCTGCCATATACCCTCTGACTATCTGCATTAGTGGTTCGCCAATGCAGAAGAACTCAGGCTAGCAATTCCTTTGCTTGGAAGCTGCCACAGTCCAGGTGCATCAGGAAATGTAGTTTCCTCACTGCCCCCAAACTATGTTTCACATACTTCCAGCTTGATTGCTGTAGCAGTGCCAGGCACCAAAGGGGCTTGTGGGTAAACTTTACAACCAGTGCCACAGTGTCTGCAAAATAAGTGCTGGGGTGCTAAAGAGTGATGGGACGGGGGGTTAGAAGTTCATGGAACATTCCAGAAGGAATTGACCCATCAAACTAATTCAACATCCTGTTTAACTCAGAATAGGTGGAGCTATTTCCCAGTTTTTCTGCAAACTACCTTTGCTTATTCTGAGCCAAGCTTAGTAGAATTGGATGGAGACAGTTGCCTACTGGACATATTTTCCAGGGGGAAGAATTCTCCAATAGTTCAGTGGAGAGTGTGGGGGAAAATCTACACGGGCAACCATTCCTTTTTTTAGGGTCTATTTTTCCCTGAGAAGGATTTGGAAAGTTGTCTTTCTCTCCCTAGAGGAGAAGCAGGGCAGGCAGAACAGCTTCGCTCAGCTGCTTACCTTTGACCTGCCTGGCTGAATTCTGTGGAGAAAAAAAGATCAATGTAGCCACCTCATCTTTCCTGTATGCCTGGTACTGGATATGTGGAAATTGGACACTTTGCCAGGTAACCCTTGAAATGCCAGGTTGACTGGGGGGAAATAATAACTTGGCCAACATATTTAGCCATGGCAAGCTGTGGGGTTGCAGAGCTAGCCCAGTACAGAGGTCCCCAACCTTTGGGGGTCAATGGGCATATTTTGAATTTTAAGAGAATGTCATGGGCACACTTGTAAAATGGCTGCTCCCAGGATGGCTTGCCAATTCATAAAATGTTAGCCATCATAGGCAGGGCCAGTCACAAAACACAAATTTCCCAGAAGGCAAACTGGTGAGAGTAAAAGAAAAGTTACCTGCCCATGAACCCAATGCAAGGCAGAGGTGGCAGCTGAGCTCCAAAACACACACAAAAATAGCCTTTTGAGCCCAAATAAAGAAATGTGCCAGAGAACAGCATTTCACTTTTAAAAAGTGTAATAAAACTATTAAATAAAAATCAGGAAGGGTAGGAAGCCTAATTTTTTAATGCACTATAAAAATAATAATATTATGCATAAAAGACATATGTGTGCAGGCACCACATTGGAGACCCCATTCTTAATGCATACTAGGTGGGATATCCTGCCTGCCTAATCACAGTTTTAAGTGGTTTAGGAACTGGGCATGATCCAGTGGAGGCTGGTGGCTCTGATGTGGGTTTCAGTCAAAACTCTAAAGGTGTGATGCACCTTGGATAGCTCCTTTAGAATTCTGACTGGTTCTGATGGAAACCTGGAGTGGATTCACAGCCCCACTGAAATCAGTGCCACCAGACTCCAGGTGCATGACCTCTTCCATGGAAGTAAGAACTGGAGAGGGAGTCATCTAACTATGAAAGATTTCAGGCCTCTATAAGGAGAGAGTCAGAATACAAGCAGATGCAAGCATTTTCTGGTTAGGAAGATCATTTTGTTTTTAGCTTGGCTGCGATTGACAAGTTTCTTTTGTAAATATGTAAATGGTTTGTTTTTGACCAAGGAGAGAGAGTAAGCTAGATTTCAGACTTTGTAATTTTTGACCAATTTAAAAACCTGCAGGCCATGATTAGTTCATTTTATGTTATCATTTAGACAGCAGATGCCTGTATTATATCACACATACACCACATTTAAAAATGCCCCCCAGTTCAAAAGCAATTTGCCATGTGGCATGATAAACTCTTGTCGGAGAAACACAAGCCTGAATGCTCCTTGGGCATGCAGACCTGGTGCTGTTCTATCAATCTTGGCTCATATGAATAGACTAGGAAAAGATGGTATTTATTTTTGTTGTTATTGTTGTTGGATTCAGGGGTTACAAGTAACATTTAGGTTTCAAAATGTAATATACTTCCATTTTGAAACCTAAATGTTACTTGAATATGGATACTAAGATTATAGATTTCAGACAAGACATGCCCAGCCTGTAAGTAAGATGATCTTTAGGGATAGACAAATCTGTTAATTTTTTTCTCATTTTCTCATATTTTCTATCTTTAGTCCATCTTGAACTTTAAGAATTTCTCCAAACTCAACCCTGATTGAGATGATTCTTTTTTAAAAAAGTTCACAAGGAAATTGATACACATTTTTGTGCACAATTTTGCTAATACATGTATTTTGTGTGCATTTTTTTTATAATATAAATAGGCTTTATATTATGAAAAATATAATATATATAGGCTTAGCTATTGGACAGTATAGAAATTTGGTAAATAAATAAATAAATAAATAAAATCTATTTTAATGGTATTTTCCCCATTTAGGCATTTTATATGCATTGTTTGATTGGAGAACTCAACTGCAAAATTTGGAGAACTGTGAATTTTAAAGGATAACCAAGTTTCAGTTTGCATAGCGGATTGAAAGTGAAAACTACATAACGTCACATTCAAGTGCAAACTGAACAAATTTCTTCTCCATCCCTAGTGACCTTGAACCAGACACTCTCTCTCAAACTAACATACCTCACAGGGTTGTTGTGAAGATAGGAGCCAAGTATGCTACCTTGAGCTTTTTGGAAGAAAGATGGGATATACATAAATAAATAAATGTCTATGAAATGGCAGTTGCACATTGCTTTCTATCAAGACCAGATTGTATCAATCTTCTGTTGCTGTCAGTATCACAGCTTGAACTTTCGGCTAATAATTCTGATGTCCTCCATATGTCGTCCACATGTCTGTCAAAAATGTAATAATCTCAGACAAAAGTGGCACCATAGATCAAGGAAAACTATTTCTTAAATTTTGCTAATAACATTTCTTAATAAGCATTTAAGACCAAGCTGGCTGGGAGATTCAGGACAGATAAAAGGAAGTCCTTCTTCACACAGTGCATAGTCAAACTGTGGAATTTGCTACCACAAGATGTAGCGATGGCCACCAATTTGGATGGCTTTAAAAGTCTGGTGTAGACAGATTTCCGGAGAAGAAAACTATCAATGGCTACTAGTCCTCATGCCTCTATGTTGTCTTTAGTATCAGAGGCAATAAGCCTCTAATGTCACCTCCAGTATCAGAGGCAGTATGGCTGTGTACAGCAATGTTGGGAAACATGGGTGGGAGGGTGCTGTTGCACTCATGTCCTGCTTGTGGATCTCCTGTCAACAACTGGCTGGCCAGTCTGTGAAAAGAATGCTGGAGTAGATGGACCCTTGGTCTGATCCAGCATGGGTCTTCTTATGTTCTTAACAAATTAGAGAAATCATCTGCTTACACCATTTTTCATTGTATGGGGGTGGGGAGGGGATTGTCAATGAAATACATTTTTGATACTTTAAGGCAGTTTACAGTTTCACCATCTGAAAAGTTCACTGAATGCAAAGCAATTAACTTCTAGGCTGTGCTATTTACTTGCTTTCAAATCTTCACATCTGTGCACTTGATGTGATAAAAACAAGATTGCTTCCATTTAGTCAATGCACTCTGGTAATCAGGCTAACAAAACTCTGGACTTTTGCTGCCATCAGCAACCACTAGGTGGCAGAATTTGCTATTTATAATCTAACAGCATCCAGACTTGAACATTTTTCAGTAAAAAAGCTGAGTTCTACCCGTTTATATCATGGCAGATCCACAACGTTTTATGCCAACCAATTTCCTTTTTACTGCCCTTTGTAATAGGTTTTATTCCAACAAATATTTAGAGTAGAAATGTCTTGCCCATAAGCTTTGTTGGTTTTCATGAGTTTAGAACAGTTTGCCGTAAAACCAATCAACCAGAAATTACCAATTTACTATTGTGCACAAGGTGTTTTATTGGGTAACATATGAAAAAGTTCACACCAGTCTGTAAGTGCTAACATGATGTCAATATACAGTGGCATTGCTATACAACAGGGATGCAGAACATTTTTATATACAACAGAGATGCAGAACCTTTTGGCCTGAGAACCAAATTCCATTTCAGAGAAGCCCTCAGATGCTGCAATCCAGTGGTTGGAAGGACCAAAGGCAAAAGGGGCAGGATGAATGGGACGGGGGCAGGGCCAAAATACATTGTGCATACTTTTGCACAATGCTTTTAACAAAGTATTAGGAGAGGCATTTCAAGTTTTTAGGGTATTTTAGGGTGTGGGGGGGAACTGCACAAAAGCTGGGGAACCACCACACAATTAATGGTTTAAAGAAAGAGGGTGGGGTCTGGGGCAGGGGTTGCGGCCACCTGAGGTCCACATTGCAACCAAGGAGGGCCAGATTTGTCCCCTGGGCCCAAAGGTCTGCACAGTGATATACAATGCTCAATTTCAATGTTCCATAATAGTTGAGCAGCTCTTGATATATCAACTGGTATTGCTTCATTTTCTTCCTACCTTATTTACAGCTAAACTCTATGACTCAGGGTCAGCTGAAGTGCTCAGATGTCAAGGGGTGGTGCACCAACCTTGGATAGCTCCTTTTAGAGTTCTAACTGGTTCTGACTGAAACCTAGACTAGATTCACCACCCCACTGAACTACTGACCCCTTTCTGGGAAGCAAACCTTGTACCTCAGTACCATTCTTAATTGGGGCCTATTCTTAAAGTTAGGAAGCCAAACTCTGAATGTTCTTTTTAATGTTCTTTTTCTTATAATTATATATTACCCTACTCTTTACTCTGTGGACTTTCAGAGCAGCTTACAGTAATTAATATATTCTTATTAAAGTTGCCACTGAATTTGTTTTAATCCAAAGTAGTATTCCTGGCTGGTCAAGAAATCTTTGGGATTTCAAAGGCGTTTTAGTAAGACTAACATAATTTCACATGGGCATTCACATCTCCTTCTCCTTCTCTTTCTTCTTCTTCCTCTTCACAAGTTCTTAAGACAAGCTGTGGATATCACTGGTCTCTCACGAGTCCTGAATATCCAGAGCTGGTACACAAACTCACCCCATACAACACAGCAGGCAAAGTTGATAAGATTCGGCATGACAGTTGCCACCAAATTTTGGCTTCAGTGCCTCTTCAAGGCAGTGTTTCAAGTTGCTGCTCAGGATAAACATCCAGGGAGTTTCAAAGCTTGCACGCATTCCTTCCCCCCCCCCCCACAAACACACACAATAAGACTAGCAAAATTCATTAGCAGTTTCTGCAACTTCTAGCCCTTGCTAGTCCAGTCTTGTGGCTGATGATGTGGAAGAATCCTGGGTGAACTCTCGAACCTCTGCACCCCAACCCCACTACATATGGAAATGAACTAAGAGCCAAACTAAGTGTTCTCCCTAGCATAGGGTGACCAGATTTTGGAACCCAAAATCCTGGTCCCCCCCGCCACCCAAAACAACCCCCCCACCAAGCCACCCCCCCAAAACAACCCCCCCAAGCCATCCCCCCACCAAAACAACCCCCCCACCAAGCCACCCACCCCCAAAAAACATCAGCCCGGATCTACCGGGTTCTCTTCCGTTGCCGCCCCTGCCAGGTCTGCCACCCCCGCCGGGTCCGCCGTCCCCCGCCACCGCCGCCGGGTCTTCCTCCGCCGCCGGGTCCCCTGCCGCTGGGCTTGTAAGGCCAGCGGCCGCGCAGAAGAGGCAGGGGAGGGCCGGATCCGGAAGTGACGTAATCGCCCCTCCCCGCCTCTTCCGCGCGGCCTCTGGCCTCGTCGGGGCTCATCGCGATGAGCCCCGACGAGGCCAGAGGCCGCGCGGAAGAGGCGGGGGAGGGCTGATTACATCACTTCCGGATCCGGCCCTCTCCCGTTCCTTCCACGCGGCCTCTGGCCTCACGAGCCCAGCAGTGGCGGTGGAGGACCCGGCGGCGGCGGACCCGGCCGCCCCAGCAGGTAAGTGCCCCGTGCCCCGCGCCTCGCGCTCCTTACCCGCAGGGGCGTCCGCTTCCCTCCGGTGCTCAAATCTACTGAGAAACAGGCTTCGCGGCCTGTCTCTCAGTATCGCACCAGGTGATGACATCATCACCCAGCGCACTACTGAGGGACAGGCCGCGAAGCCTGTTTCTCAGTAGATTCGAGCACCGGAGGGAAGCGGACGCCCCTGCGGGTAAGGAGCGCGAGGCATGAGGGAGGGCACTTACCTGCTGGGGCAGACGCTTCCCGGGTTCCTCCGCCGCCACCGCCGCCGGGTCTACCGCTGCTCCTCGCTTGCTGCCACCGCCGTGTGATCCCCCGCCACCCCGGTTTGCCCCCACCGCCCCCAGTTGGGCCGGTTGGCCCTAGGTTTCCCGGTTAGGACCGGGAAACCCCGAGCCATCTGGTTACCCTACCCTAGCAGGTATATGCCAGTTTTCTTGGCCTCCATGTAAGCATACATGGCCCCAATTTGGATTGGAACCCTAGAATTTTCCTGGAAGAGGGGTGTAAACCATTCCACTCCAGCTGTTTTGTTTGTTTATTTTTGTTAAATTCCATTTCCCCCCCCCCCACAGGGTTTGATAAAAAGGCTCAACTGTTGGGTTTTGGGGGGGTGAATGGTGTGGGGGAGAGAAGGGTTTAACCCCTCCTTCCAGAGTGCCATGTTCCTGTTCTGAATTGGAGCTGCATACATATCCATGAAGGTAAAGATCTCTAGGACACAAAGATATTCTGGACCAAATGTCCAAGTAAAGAAGATCACATCTCTAAAACATCCCATTCTTTTGAACAGCAAGGTTGGATATCATGCCCTTCCATTCAATGGAGCATTTTTGAGAGGATGGTTGCTGGCTGAAGTAAACAGCTGAAGCTCTGTTCTATTTATATTTCTCATATTGGCCAGATGTCATTGGGCTTTTTTGAAAAGATTGTTCACTGGCTCAAGAAAACAGCTGAAATACACCTAACTGAGACTTAAAATTCCCTTGGAAGCTCTGCTTCTCACATTGGTTCAACATTTTCCTCAGTTGAGCCTTTTCAAAATCTCATCAGGTAGAATTGTGATTTAAGCTCATCGTGAAGATATTGAAAATGTTAGCTTAACTGCCAGCAATTTAAATCACCCAATGGATTATGGATTTGAATCCTCAAGAAAAGGTAATTATTTTGGGACTAAAACTAGATATTTAGGGGCTCAAAACCTCAAACTGTGACTTCAATTCTGAAGAAGAGTTCTTCTGATTATCTTGGTGTTTATTTTTAAGTTATAGTGCATCCAACCATATATTTGTGTGTGATTGGATCCATAAAAATATATATATGCTGATATTTCAAAAGAAAGGAAAGGAAAGCAATTCTATGTTTCACCCAAATAACTTCCTAAATAATCTATTGAGGGAAAAAAGAGACAGCTGTTAAAAAGGGATATCCTATAAGTACACTATGTTGAGTGGGCAGGACAGTCTTTCTACCATATTGCCCATTCAGAGAAAACAAGAATGAATAGATGAAATTTGAATTGCAAATAAGTTGTGTTTCAGCTCTCAGACTCTCTTTTCAGAAATTAAATTGTAGGCAAAACGGCCCAAACTGAGCAGCAGTGCAAGCAAAGAGGAACTGTTTGGGCTGCCTCCGATTAAGCCAGGAGACAGTTTGGCCCACACTTTTTATATTTATTCTCTTGCCTTCTCTACTTGCCTTTCTTTTCACAGGCACCAGAGATACACGACAGTGTTCCTAATGTTATTCAGAAAATTGTAATTATGAACCTGGCTCTCCTCAAGGCTGAGTGGTAATACAGAATGATTGAAAACAAAAGGAAAATAACTTTTGGCTGTTGCATTTTATTATACTCACAACCTACTCTTTTAGTCATTATATCCAGTGCAGATATAGGCTCGTTGCAGATTGCAGTGGGAGGTGATTGAAACCGTTTTATGCCATCTTTTTAAAAACCTCTGATGACTTCCAATCCATCCTAACAGATTGAAAGGGGATGAAACAATGAGGAACTCATAAGATTGTTTCCATCTGTTTTCATGGAACTGGTTTAGAAATCATTGGTTCCTACTTCCTCATAGGATATGAGTAGCTCTATTTACTTTATTGTTTAGTGGGACTCTCATATGAAGGCTGGGCCAGTCATGCCGCAGGTTGAGGTGGCTACTTCAGGAGACAGATGCGAAGAGGAGGAGGCAGGCAGGCAGGCAGGCAGGCAGGCAGGCAGGCAGGAGTGCAAAGCAGTGTGTCCCATGCAGCCTGCTACTACCCTTGAGTGCAGTGGAAGATGTTGTCCCATTGCCTGTATAGATGATAGATGCAACTGCCAGTCTGGTTAGCTTCTGCATATGGAAGGAAGGAGGGAGGTGTATCTTTGTGACCTTTGCCTTGGGCAGCATGATGTCTTGGGATAGCCCTGAAGGTGCTTCTTTGTTTGCACTATTTATAGGGGAAAGCCACAGCTCACTGCTGCTCTGCTCATCTCCTTTCTAAGCAAACAGACACACAGTTAACGGCAATGGAGGAGTCAATTAAACGGGCCAAGAGCAAAGCAGGGTTTTTGCCAGCAAACAAGGATTTTTGAGAGATAAGGCAGGGATGTAGCTAAGGTCAAACACACAGGATAGCAGGCAAGAATAATCAAAACCCCAGAGAAGTCCAAGGTCAATAATACAGAGGACCAAACATGAGTTAAGGCAAGGATACAAAAAGCTTGTCAGGATTCAAGCTGGAACTAAGAACAGGTGTTGCTTTCGGCCAAGTCCAGGAAGAAAATCCAGACTTTCCCAAGACCTCCTGAGCTCCACTCTCAGCTAGCTGCTGTCAGTTACAATCCTTACTCCTGAGGAGTTTTTCTTGGAGTTGGGTACTTCATCTTAAAGGAGCCTTACTGCTCTGCCTCTTAAGGCAACAGTGCTCTCTGGGAGTGGGTGGACACTCAGCCTCTGAAGCAGAACTCTCCTCTTCTGGCAGGGGCATCTCCCTGAGGGCCCAGGCTCCCCCATGTCTCCTGATAGAGGTGGCTCCATGGCTGCATTTGTCTCAGGAAGTTCTAGCTCTTCAGAAGAGAAGGAGAATCCCTCCAGTGGGGACATGACAACTGCTAGAATGCATGCTTTTCCTGCAAAAGATCCCAGGTAGGATCTCAGATAGCACCCCTGGAAAAGACTGCTTGAAGACTCTCTGCCACTCCAAATAGACAATACCAGCCTAGATGAACCTGTAGTCTGGCTCAGCTTTATATCTTCGCAAAATAAAGCTGTGCAGTCCTAAGTATATTTACATCCTATGTATATTTACTTGAAAATACGTCCTATCAGCCCTGGGATCCAGCTTCATTGCTTTGCAGCCTCTGCCAGCAAAGTTACTGCAATGCTTCTCCTCTGTCCTATATATCTTTGCCATAAAGGGTCTGCAAAATCCCTGAGGGGATGAAAAGGGGAGAGATTGTTCCTTAAGCAACATTTAAAAGGTTGTTAGAGCAGCCCAGGATACACTGGATCAGTATAATCCTATGTCTACCTTTGTTCCCCAGATAGTAAGAGTGTTTGGGGTGAAAACCTGTTGGGGTAGAACTGCATAGCTGTGAGCCACTTTCTCAGCATAGAATTTCAATTTCCCCACAGCAGTACAAATATAGATGCTCATGCTGCTGTGAAGCAGTTTTCAAAAAGGCATGTAGGCTGACACCTTTTTTTGGGGGGGGGGGGGAATGATGACTTTTAAAGTTATTATCATCATCATCATCCTGCCTTTTGCCCAATGAAAACATGTACAGTTAAAAGTTATAAGTAAGAGATATACAAAAGTTAAAAATAGAATTGAATATGTTTCAATATTAAAACATTTCAATATTTAAAATGCATGTTAAAATTAAAAGTCTTAAAACATAGATGGGGGTCCACATTATTCTCCAAAGGCCTGCCAGAATAAGAAAGATTTGTGTACCTCTGGAAACACATCAAGGAGGGAGCCAGTCTAGCTTCCCTGGGAAGGGAGTTCCAGAGCACTGGAGCAGTCACCGAGAAGGCTTTCTCCCGCATTCCCACCAGACATGCCTGTGATGGTGGTGGGACTGAGAGAAGGGCTTCTCCTGAAGTTCTCAAAGCACAGGCAGGCTCATAAGGGAGAATACGGTCTTTCAGATAACCTACACATATGTGCCAAATTTGAGATCGATCCCTCCAACCCTCGATTTTATATGAATTTATTAAAGATAGTTTCAGTTCTGACAGATCAGAATGACAGCTCGCCATGTGCGTTCGTTCAGACCTGTCAGAACGAAAACGATCTTTAAAAAAATCATATAAAATCGAGGGTTGGAGGGATCAGTCTCAAATTTCATACACATACTTAGGCATACCCCATAAGCACTGTGATCAAGTTTCAAGCCTCCAACTTTTAAAATACAAACGTTATAGGCATTTTTTTCTTTAAAAATAGGGCTGCAATAAAATCATTTTTTCATGATAATTATCATGAAGACGATACGGTTCACCTACGATATGAATGAAGACGATAATTTCTTTGGTCCGAAATGACAATAACGATAATCAATGATATTTTTTGGCGTGCACACCACTAGTGTATATAGGCTTATTGCCTCTAATCCTGGAGGTAACACATAGCCTCAGGTCCAGTAACCAGTAGCTTATCCTTCATGAATGGCTTTAAAAGGTGAGTGGACAAATTCATGAAGGATAAGCTACTGGTCCTGAGGCTATATGTTACTTCCAGGATTAGAGACAATAAACCTATATACACCAGTTGCTGGGAAACATGGGTGGGAAGGTGCTATTGCCACGGAGTCCTGTTTGTAGGTCCCTGGTCAAACAGCTGGTTGGCTACTGTGTGAACAGAGTGCTGGACAAGATGGACCCTTGGTCTGATCCAGCATGGTTCTTTTTATATGCTTATGATGCTCTCCCCTAAAGCTTTAATTAATTTCCAAAAGGGCTTATTCCCTGAACATGGAGTAATCTCCAGACATGCTTAGAGAGACATGTCCCAAGTAAGTGTGTTAACATCATGTACATTATAATATCTGATTAATTAATTAGTTTATTCAGATTGTCAGATCTGTACCAGACCTGAAATATCCATTTGATATCAATGTGCATTTTCAGTGACGGAGAAAGATTAGATTCCTAAGAACAGTGAGAGACACAGCAAACCATTAATCAAAAAATTGAAATCATTGTTTGCATATCATTGCTTGCAGTGTCAGTGGCTCACTATGAATTGGAGTGATGTTAGTAAAATGTTTATTTGTCATGAACATAGGAAGCTGAATTAAACCAGGGCCAGATCTAAACCTCGTGTCATATCAATGCAATCCCATCATGGTGACGCTATGTCCCTATTATGCATTTATACTTTGTATCACACATAACGAGCTTCATGTAGAAAAACTTCATGTAAAAAAGCCCCTGGTCTGCCAACAGAATGGACACCATTAAGGAAACAGATTTTCCCCTCCCCCCTACCTCTCTCTGTGTGCCCCTAAAATCTGCTCTGGATGGTTGGTGGAGCAGATTGGGGGAGGAGGAGAGGATTGGAAAGTTTCATTGTATGAGCGGAAGTCTACTTATGTATTGTTGGATGTAACCCTTTGCTTACCCATCCAGAAGTGTAATAGAGTGGACTGTTTCTCTGACATTAGCCCTCCAGCCATCTGCAGCTAGATCTTCAGCTCTAGATCTTCAGCATAAAAGGATTCTTTGACGGTACATAGCCATTTTTAGTCAATAACTCTTCTTTCAGTCAAGTAACTCTAATATAGCTTGAGCATTGATGTAGGCCAACCAGAATACCATTTTAGTAGTGTGTTTGCACAAGGAGATAAAGAGTAATTTAAGGAAGATTTCCCCCTAATCCATTTATTTCCTGTTGGAATCACTTCAGATTCAACCACAAATAGTTCTGCTTGTGCTTTTAAAATATCACTGCTCTCAGAAGGAATATTGATGGGAAATGTCCAGTTTCTTATCATTCATAGTAGGATAACCAGGAGAAGGGAAAGGTGTACAGAACAGAAAAATACGTATCATTTGAGCTAGACTGCGCATGTAGCAAGGTGCTGTTCTACTGCAGTTTCCTTACAGCAAAATTCTGGCTTATTTCCAGTTCCTGTAGCACCTCCCAAGAGAGCCATTCTGATTACCTATGTGCTGCTCTTGTGTATAGCTGTATAGCTAGAGACTGACAAGACATTCCCAGTAAAGTAGGAATTTCCATGTGAAAAACAGATCCTTGAAATCTTAACTTCTTCCCCCCACTGTCTCTGTCTTTGTCTCTGTCTCTCTCTGTCTCTCTCTCTCAAACACACACAGAGGTGTGTGTGTGTAATTGGATTTCATTCCCCAAAGTTTTCTTTGGGGTATTTTTGCATCATGAAAATTAATATGAAGGTGTGTTGTTTGAGCCATCTGCGTTTGTAGTCCTAAATTTGTTATGTATCAGAAACACATCTGGCTTCTTCCTATTTTCTGTGCTTCTGTGTTATTTCCTGGCTATTCAAAAGATATGTTCATTCATTCATTACATTTCTATACCACCCAGTAGCCACAGCCCTCTGGAAGCTTTACAAGGATTAAAAACCTTAAAAATACAGTATTAAATAATCTAAAAACAATTTAGCTACAAAAGACTGTTCTCTTCCGGCAGGCATATCCAGTGGAATTTTAGAATGTTTTAAGGATGTTTTTAGGATGTTTTAGGATTTTTATGCAGTTTTAATTAATATGTGTCATGTTTTAATCAGTTTTATGTATTTTATCATGTTGTTGTTCCCCGCCTCGATCCAGACGGAGAGGCGGGTAAGAAATAAATTATTATTATTATTATTATTATTATTATTATTATTATTATTATTATCCCATGACCTAATTATTCAGAGGGGGGATCTACAAGGGTATAAAGCCTTGGGAGCAGCCCGCTTCACCTTTGACTGGAACTCACCCTAGTTTCCAAGGCAATTTGGACATCTCTGAAGCAGGGATATTTACCTCAGATTTGTACTTCTTTCAAGGCTTTTCCACAGCCCCAATATACATGTGGTAGTACACATGATCTTGAATATGGTCATAAGAACAATCCATGAAATCTTACCTTGTTCTTTTCCTAAAAGATCCATTAGTGTTTCTTTCTGTTGAACTATGTAAAGGATGTTGAACCACCTCTGATATTGGCAAGGGGCTGGAGGGAGGCAACTCCATAGGCCCCTTCCTGTGAGGATGGAAAGTGTCATTAAGGGCACAATTCTATGCATAATCAGACAGAAAAAGTCCTACAACTCCCAGTATTCCCCAGCCAGCCAAACACAGCCATGCTTGGTGTGGAATGCTGGGAATTGTAGTACTTTTTTCTGTCTGAGCATGTATAGAATTGTGCCCTTAGTCAGCTGCATGAAGGAAGAATTGTGTGGCAGAAGTAGTGCTATCCTGATCTGGACATTTATTTATTTATTTATTACATTTGTATACCACCCCATAGCCGAAGCCCCAAATTTGGGCTTAAAGGGTGGGGAATGAATGCTTCTAGGGAGACGTTGTCCTCTAAGACAGTCAGAATCTATCAGGAATAGAATAAGGGAGTTTGGAGTGGGAGATGTTCTTTTCTCTGGTGTACATGTGAATGTCTGCCCCTGCTGAGACTCAAAATACTTTATTATAAATTTGTAAGCTACCGTTTACTATGTAAACTACTTTGAGAGCTTTTTGTTGAAATACAGTTTATAAATATCATAAATAAATAAATAAATATTGTGCTCCAATTTTATGTATGATGGGCTGGATCTGGATTTATGCTGGATGAACAGTGCTGATGGAAATAGACTTCCCCACCTCTTCCCTCTGATGGCAGCCCTTCCAGACCCTTAAAAATGCTACACAGAGATTTAGGAAATGCTGCAAAATGGCATGGGCTGTAGTGGAGGGGAGGTTCCACAAAAACTGGGTGGCAGGAACTTCTGTGGACAAAACCCTTCCTGTTGCGGAAGGCAGATGCTGTATGCACCCTGATACCTAGTGCTCGACTTGGTTTGGATAAATATTGGAGGTCACGTTTGGAACAATCTGAAAAGAATAGTCACTTAAGATATGGGAACTACAAAGCCAGTTACGTTAACCACCCTCTTGAGAGCAAAGTCAAAATTGCAAACCATTAACCAAATATAGAGATAAATCATGCAATATATTTTTGTAATTTTTAAAAATAATATGATAAAAAATATCTGTGGTCAATAGTAGGGATGGCCATCATCGTGGAAAAATCCGGATCTGTTCGGATTCGTTGGATTTCCCTGGAACCCCCAGCTTGGCTTGAATTTGAGAGTTGAGCCACAGGCTTTCCCCCCTCAAATCCAGGAATTTAATCAAGTTCCCCCCCCCTCCATAATTGCAATTTCCCCAGGATCCCCAGTGTAGTGCCCATGGGCGTCATTTCCCTAAATTGTGGTTGCAATTTGCTTAATTTGTGCACTGAGTTGAACCAGCTGGCGGAAGATGGAAAAGAGTCCAGGGGACCAAGCTGACGAAAGCTCACCGAATTCCATCCTACAACCGTATTCCTCCGATATCCCTAGTCAAAAGTAAACGGTACTGGGTTCTTACATCTTCTTGAGAAAGGACTCTCAATCTACCGATCATTACCAAGCGGTTCTTACACAGCTCCAAGCAATTTTTACACTTCCAACAAAATCAATATAGAGTCACTCCTCTCTCTTTTCTTTTCTTTTTTTTCCTTTTTCCTTTTTTGCAGTCTCCTCGTGCCCTGACGTCTGTAGTAAATAGCTTGTCTCTTATAGGAGCTGCACAACCTCCACGTACTGCAATCTGTAGTCTACATACAGATCCCGTAATGGGTGTTGTTACACTATCTCATTAAAGTAAATAGAGTGTCTCCAGGCATGCAGCCAAAATGAGAGTGCTACAAAGGCTGTAACCAGCATGAAGTGCTGTCTTGGTACCTGCACTTCCCCAAAAAGTGTCCTTGATCATTCAACGTATTTGCCATATGGCTCCTCCAGGATGTTTATGGAGCCTTTGGAGCTCTGGAGTAATCTCATTTGCCTTTAAACGTCGTCAAGGTTAATTTTATTTGGAAATCTAATTATTTAAGCAAATGAAGCCTTACAAGACCAAATTATCTCTAAGTTGATTTGGAAACCAGTCCAGTTTGCCAGGCCTCTGCTGCTATTGCCTTCAGTCCTCCCCCAGTTCCTGTGTAAAAGGGTTTATTTTCTGGGCTTGTGTTTGGGTGTACTTGTGCCTGGCCATAATTTGTAGGATAATAAACATCCAGAGCTAAAAGTAGTTATTCATTCCCTGCTCATAAGTAATCATCTTAAAAGCCATCTCTTGTTTAAGCATTCCAAGTCCTTAATGGAGGTGTACCATTGAACAGTGGCCCAATTATCTTAAAACATGAATGCATGCACATTAAAGTGTTTCATAAATTCACTTCTTGTTTGAATCAACGCAGGTATAATAACAACAATACAGCCCTGTGTGCTTATTTATCATAGCTCACCTTTACATCAACTTAAAGGCACTTTACAGCAGTGAGTCCACTGCTAACAAAGATGGGGTAACTAGGTGAAAATAGGCACATGGTTTGCATCACTCCGAAAACTCAGCCCATTGTATATTCAATTGGTTTTTTTTTAAAAAAAAGCCACTAGTTTAAGACCAGGGTTAAATTTATCTTACATAGTTGGCTCAAACTCCACAAAGCCAGGAAATTGGAAGCTAAGGTCTTGCATTCCCTTATGAAGGATCTGAGCTTTACTGTATTGTTAGAAGAATCCACCTGTGAGTTGACCCATGCCAATTTGTTGTTTACATCTGTAGCAGGCAGGGTAGGTTAAAAAGTGAAAACTGGCTGTAATAACTGCAAGGTTAAAAAGTGGCCCATAGAGACTGAATTATAAGGAACAAAGTTTATTTACCACTGGGCTGCTAATCAACTATGTACAAAACTGAAATTATCTGATACCCCTTAGCAACCTTTCCCTGATGGTGTCACCCAGAACTGATTTACCCCATACAACAATTTCTACATCAATTTAGTTCTTACTCACATTACTCTGGGGGGTCTCCACTGATGCAGTAAGGGTGAAAGTGGTACTGTTGCTAACAACTTGGAATGTGCTGCTTATAGCTCTGTTTCCTACCGCCATTGGAATGATGAGCAATCAAAAGTGTCAAAGAAAGTTTTGAAAATAATCTACCCATTATACAGATTTTCAGGAGGCACCCAGGAAGCTCTAAGCATAATGTGTTGCTTGATTATTTAAATTTCATTGCTTTTGTAGGACAGTACCCTTTCCCTTTTAAAAAGTATTCACAGGAACTTCTATAGAATATTAAGTTAGACAATTGAGCTAATAAACAATGGACTTCTTCACATAATAGTAATAAGGCACGCTTGTGACTGGCCACTAATGCAAGTTCACGAGTCCCTTTGAAAATGTCAGCAATCTCCTGCATGTCTCCCACCCCTTTCCCTGGTAATTCCATTTTAAAATACCCTCTGTGATATCCCAATTTTGCTGAAACATCTCAGGATTTTCTACCATGTACAGAGGAAGTTGCACTACACAAGCACCCACTAGAGGGCAATGCCCCATTTAATACTATGAGAATGAACAGGAGGGGAAGTTTTCCATTACAGACCATTGATCGTTGCTGTCTGGCCTTGTAATGGAGCCCCATTACAGTTGCACAAGAGAAGCAGGAAGAAAAGCCCCGGTACGGTTGTCACACAGAGGAGGGCCAGGATCTTTTCTCGATCATCCCAGAGTGCAGGACGCGGAATAATGGGCTCAAGTTACAGGAAGCCAGATTCCGGCTGGACATCAGGAAAAACTTCCTGACTGTTAGAACAGTATGACAATGGAACCAATTATCTAGGGAGATTGTGGGCTCTCCCACACTAGAGGCATTCAAGAGGCAGCTGAACAGCCATCTGTCAGGTATGCTTTAAGATGGATTCCTGCATTAAGCAGGGGGTTGGACTCCATGGCCTTATAGGCCCCTTCAAACTCTACTATTCTATGATAGGCTGACCATATGAAAAGAAGGACAGGGCTCATGTAACTTTAACAGCTGCAGAGAAAAGGGAATTTCAGCCAGTGTCATTTGTATGCAATTACTCCCTGATGAAATTCCATCTTCATCACAACAGTTAAAGTTGCAGGGGCCCTGCCTTCTTTTGTATCTGGTCACTCTAGTATAGTGCCTGCAACTTTAACTGTTGTAATGAAGAGGGAATTTCACCAGGAACTAATTGCATACAAATGACACTGGCTGAAATTCCCTTTTCTCTGCAACTGTTAAAGTTACAGGAGCCCTGTCCTCCTTTTCATATGGTCAGCCTGTTCTATGATTTTAAGAAAATGTGATTCCCCCTTAATCTAAAGAAGCCCAATTTGAAGCAAATGTGATGGAGAAGTGTGTGAACCCTTCTCACTTTTGAACTGCAACACCATACCACCCAGCCTTTTTTTATCCACACCAACTATTTCTTGCAGCATCTGCCAATGGAAATATCAACATGGTAGTGAAGGAATATTTTTCTCTCATTCATCATGATTCAGTTCTACATCCAGAACAGGAAATTTGAACCCCCATGTCATCCAGGCAGGATCTATGCTACTGCTTTATAGTGGTATTGAAGTGCACTAACAATGGTTGGGTTCCATGACACGTGCCATATACCGCTTTCATAGCGTTTTCCTGCTTGGTGTAGATGTCTACTGCATTGCCACACAAAAACCTCCTCTGTGCAGAACCAGCATAAGGATGGTGAAGGATGCTAGAAGTATTCCTCCTCCCATGGTTTATCTCACTCTGCCAGCTACTCATACAAATCACTCTAGAACTGGCATCTACAATGATGATGGGCCGGGCATAATAGATGAGTACAAACTGGAGATTTATTATGCTCTCTGACCATTTAGAAGGTTCCCGTGAATCTGCAGGTGAAGAAAAGCCATCAAGAAAATCTTGGTAATGGGCAGTAAATGGCTAATGGAGACTACAGTAGCTCTTGCCTTTTATAAATGTTTCACACCAACTGTGTGTGTGTGTGTGTTGGATATAGGCTGAACTGAAGAGATCTAGTGAATTATACTTTATTATTTTTGTAGCTTTCAGTAGCCATTTTGTGAGCATATTATAATATATAATCAATTAATTCTTAGGCTTTTTTAAGCAAGACGGGTGTTTTACAAACAACGTTAGATAAGAATTCAAGTTTGAGGGGGAAAAGCAAAGATGCATTATGCTGTGTTATTATGTGATAAACAGCAGGTATTAGGCTGACCATCTGAAAAGGAGGACAGGGCTCATATAACTTTAACAGTTGTAGAGAAAAGGGAATTTCAGCCAGTGTCATTTGTATGCAATTAGTTCCTGGTGAAATTCCCTCTTCATCACACCAGTTAAAGGTGTAGGGGCCCTGCCTTCTTTTGTATATGGTCACTCTAGTATAGTGCCTGCAACTTTAACTGTTGTGATGAAGAGGGAATTTCACCAGGAACTAATTGCATACAAATGACACTGGCTGAAATTCCCTTTTCTCTACAACTGTTAAAGTTACAGGAGCCCTGTCCTCCTTTTCAGATGGTCAGCCTAGCAGGTATCTCTACAGAAACGGTTACAGCTATACGCACAAACAACACTTTAGTTAAGTGAATTAAAGCCTTTCTGATATACGTCTTGTTTTCCTTCTGTTTACAGGACTGTCATAAAACTTACTTCTGGCAGGAATATGGCATACCATAAAGAGATTGATTTTAACCAGCAGAGTTTTTTTTGTTGTTTTGTTTTTGTTATGCATTATGTTTGCAATGGGGGCAGGGAACATAGTCATTTTTAAGCTGGTATGAAACACTAAGTGGATAGATAATTTGTCTAACATGGTAAGAGTTGATGCATTCTAATTACTAAAATATTGATGTGTTTCAGTGTTCTCAGTGAATTTAGCAAGTGGCTATCTTATAGAACATTTAAAAGATATGTGAAAAAATATTACATGGATACTTGTTCTATACTTGGAAAAATAGATTCTTTATAGACATACATAACATCTCTTCATCCAGGGGGTAAGGAAACTTAGGCTGGTGGGCCAAATCTGCCCCTGCTGGGGTCCTAATCACGTCTGCTTTGCTCTGACCACCCATCATTTCATGGTTTCCCCACTTTTGCACTGCCCTCTCCCCCATTCTAAAATGTCTCTCCTAAGGCTTAGTTACTGGCTTTAAATTAAAATATGCTGTTATTTTTTGGGCCCACCCCTTTTGCCTTCAGCCCCACCCACCACTCGAAGTAGCCCCTGAGAATTTCTCTGAAATTGAATTGAGACTGAAAGAGTTTCTCCACTCCTGTCTTAATCCCTCAGGAATGGGACAGGCAGAAGATATGTCATGACTTTCCAGCCACCATTTTCTCAGAGATTAATAGATTTGTACACATCACACACACATACATCAAGTTCATTAAACACATGAAGGGGGGAAGGTTAATAGCCACTGGCCCTGCCTCCGTACTGATGCACTCACTGGCTATGTCCACCTGATGGCTACATATACAGTGCCAATTGGAAAGCACTGAATGTATTTATTTATTTATTTTATATCCTAGCTTTTTTTCTCCAAGGAACCCAAGTGGTGTACATAATCCTCCTCCTCTTCTCCATTTTATCCTCACAACAACCCTGTGAGGTAGGTTGGGCTGAGAATCTGTGACTGGCCCAAAGTCATCCAGTGAGCTTCCATGGCTGAGTGGGGGCTAGAACCTGGATTTCCCAACTCCCAGTCCAACACTCTAGCCACTACACTGGCTCTTGCTTGCAACTGGGAACAGGGATGCCGATCACAAGAAACAGCCCTATTTGCATGTAGAATGCAGAGCATTCCCCATTCAAGTCCAAAGTGCAGCTAATGGATGGCCTTATCAATGGATGTATCAGCATTTGGAGACCTGGCCAGCAAGCGTTTGTTGAATGCAAAAGAGGGCTGAATTCGGACAACACGATAGTCAATGGTGGGGTAATAATCAACTTTACACTTGTTCATCTAGGGGGTACTCCCCACACAACATGGTAATAAATAATCAGCCGTGGTGTGGATTAGCATCAGCGCTGAGCTGACTATGGCAGCATTCAGACAACACGATAGTCAATACAACTGACGATTGTTTCCCCACCCCGAGTTGCTTATTGTGTCGTCCGAATTCAGCCGAGGATTCGTTTATATAGTCCCCCCCCCCCAATCAGTCTATTCAATCCTGATCTGGGTGCATGAAGTGCCCCAAAGCAGTTCCTCCAATGGCTTGAGAAAGTGAACCATGCAAGGATTGTGGGGTTTCTCTGCATCTCGGAAAACCAAATTCACATCTCTGTGGAATTACAGGTTCATGGGAACAGCCCTAATTAAGTATGTCAGTCAGCCTAACCAGCCCCATGGGATTTTTGTGAGACTAAAATTATTGTCTGAGCTGCTTGGAAGGAGGTTGCGCTAACAATTTAAAAAATGAGTCACATCTATGCAACCAATACTGGAATGCTGGTGTATGTGTTGTGTGTTGTGTTTTGTTTTAATAAAAGCTGGAGTTCTCAGAAGAATTGTATAAAGAACTCTTTATTATTTGAGTGGAATGATAGCAAGCGAGATGTAATCTACCTGAATGTAGCAGCACTGGACATGATTGGTTTCAGCAAATGGATTACCATTTGTATGATGAAATTATTCTCTTTTATAGATATTCACGGGGTTGTATCCAATGCTGGCCACATTCTGTGGCCAGTGGAATGAGGAATGGGCAATTTTCTGGGATTGCCCCTCCCCAAAGCAGCACAAAGCACAGCCCCCAAATTTGATCCAGGTGATTCCCCCAAACCTCCAGATCAGGTTTGAAAAGGCACAGGGGACTGCAGGGAGGAGGGATAATTGCTGGAAATTTGACTGCTTCCCATTCCACTGGTGAATCTCTTTGGTCGGCAGAGTGGCAGCATTGGATAAAACCCATGAAGTACTCTAAATTTCAAAACCAGAATAAAATCCCAACAAACAAAAGGATCAGACAGTGGTCCTAATTTGGAATGGAGGGAGAGTGATCCAGATGATGAACTGCAAGAGATAGCTGAGCTCTATTAAGCAGCTTCCTTCAACAGAAACAGTATATGCCCTATTCACTCCCACACCGCTGATATCAAACTTGTCTTTCCAGAGGATGGGAGAAAGAGCTCTCTGAACCTATCTACACAGTACCTTGGAATGTTTTCAATAGCATTTTAAAACGTTCCAAATAGGTGCGTTCCAAAACGTCTTAGGCCACATTAAGGAGTTGGGAGAGGGACAGGGAGAGTGTGACTCTGTTGATTCTCCTTGATCTCTCAGCAGCTTTCGATACCATCGACCATGGTATCTTTCTGGCACGACTGGCTGAGTTGGGAGTGGGAGGCACTGCATTGCAGTGGTTCTGCTCCTACTTGACAGGTCGCCTCCAGAAGGTGGTGCTTGGGGGACATTGCTCGGCCCCTTGGATTCTCCAGTATGGGGTTCCGCAGGGGTCAGTTTTGTCCCCCATGCTGTTCAATATCTACATGAAACCGTTGGTGCAGTCATCCGGAGTTTTGGAGTGCATTGTCATCAGTACGCTGATGACACGCAACTCTACTTCCCCTTTTCATCTTCATCAGGTGATGCTGTGGATGTGTTGAACCGGTGCTTGGCTGCGACAATGGACTGGATGAGAGCTAATAAACTGAAACTTAATCCAGACAAGACTGAGATGCAGTTAGTGGGGGGTTCCTCTGACTGGATGGAGGGTGTTCAACCTGTTCTGAATGAGGTTGCACTCCCCCTGAAGAAGCAGGTTCATAGCTTGGGGGTTATCCTAGAACCATCTCTGTCACTTGAGGCTCAGGTGGCCTTGGTAGCACAGAGTGCCTACTACCAACTTCGGCTGGTGGCCCAGCTACGCCCTTATCTGAACAGGGATAACCTGGCTTCAGTTGTCTATGCTCTGGTAACCTCCAAGTTAGATTTCTGCAATGCGCTCTACATGGGGTTGCCTTTGAAGATGGTTTGGAAGCTGCAGCTTGTGCAGAATGCAGCAACCAGATTGATAACAGGGACCAGAAGATTCGAACATACAAGACCGATTCTATAAGACCGATTCTGGCCCGCTTGCATTGGCTGCCTGTATGTTTCCAAGCCCAATTCAAGGTGCTGGTTTTAACCTATAAAGCCTTACATGGTGAGGGACCACAATACCTGATGGAACGCCTTTCCCGACATGAACCTACCCGTACACTACGCTCAACATCAAAGGTCCTCCTCCGGGTACCTACTCCAAGGGAAGCTCGGAGGACGGCAACAAGGGAGAGGGCGTTCTCTGTGGTGGCCCCCCAATTATGGAATGATCTCCCCGATGAGGCCCGCCTGGCGCCAACACTGTTATCTTTTCGGTGCCAGGTCAAAACTTTTCTTTTCTCCCAGGCATTTTAACAGCTCAAATTGAATTGTGGCCAGACTTAACAGTTTAAAATGTTTTAAATGTCTGCTGTTTTATGTTTATGGTTTTAAATTTTGTATATTGTCTTTTTAGTGTTCAATCTTTTAATTTTTGTAAACCGCCCAGAGAGCTTCGGCTAAGGGGCAGTATATAAATGTAAATAATAATAATAATAATAATAATAATAATACTCATGTTACAGGAGAAAAATTCTTCAGTCTTCAAAGCGGTGTGTGCGGTCTCACACCCTTCTGTCCATCTCTTTCTGTTTCAATTTTACAATGAGTTTAGAGCAAGGCATTGTGGGCGCTGTAGTTCACTCACCCACTTCCTCCTCAGACCCTCTTTCTTCCCCACCAATCAACGGCTAAGCATTTGGGCACCGGTACACGAGGCACTGCCCCCACAAATCACAAACGGTAAGGAAGGACACATTATTTTACTTCAAACAATTTATTAAAAGTAAAAACCATTGTATATAGCTGAACAGAGTTTTAAAAAACCTCGGGTATACAATGTTCAAGGAAGTGTGTCATGTGGTCCAAAGAGCTTTCGTAACCCTTATAAAACATTACAAAGCTAAAATGTAGATCGGCTCTCTGTCTCCTCAAACAAAGGCCACATCTACACCAAGCAGGATATAGCAGTATGAAAGCGGTATATAAAAGGCAGGAGCCACACTACTGCTTTATAGCAGTATTGAAGTGCACTGACAACAGTTGGGGCCTATTGATACATACCATATACCGCTATATCCTGCTTGGTGTGTCTCCTGCCTTTTATATACCACTTTCATACCACTAGATCTTGCTGGCTTAGATCTGGCCAAAGTGACTGAGGTAAAGGATAGGATGGTGCCTCCCACCATTCCATGTACAGAAGTTGGCTAGACAGGTAGTTAAACCATATTTCAGCACTAGGCCTGGGACAGTGTCCTCCACAGCACCTGAGTGCAGCATGTTAGCTTTGGGAGCACAGGGAAAGGGCTCTGTCCTTCAACACCTTGCAATTGCTCCCTACCTCCCAACAGCAGTTATCTGAAGCAGCTGCCTCACTCAGCCTCTAACAACCGCTCGATGTATCAGGCACCCACAGATAAAGTGGTTCCTTTTGCTTATGTATTTATTATATATTTGTATCCTGGTTGGTTTTAATTTTTCAGACAAAAATTGTTCCCCACAGTATCACTTAGCAACTCAAATTCAATGCACGGGGCTGGTAGCAGGCACAGTGCATAAAGAATCAGAGGTCCTGCCCTCAGGCTTACAAACTGAAAGACAAGACATGGCACACAAGGGGAGGGGAAGAGAAAAGTAGAGGAGAGTGGTTTGACTGTGAAGTGCTGAGTTGTTCTCGCATATCTGGGTGGAGCCAGGCTGACCTTTCCTTGCTGAGATCAAACTACACAGCGGCCCCTGGTCTTCTGGCTTGTGAAAAAAAAGCCAGATTATAACTCTGCTGAAGAGAAAAACACCTGTGGGAGGGGAGGGGCAGACTGCAGGCAGGGAGAAGATTCTCCACTCTTCACCCGTGCATATATTTTGCTATTAAGAAATAGACACTCCCCTCTTTCAATGTGATTAGGATGTAAATCCGTGTTTAAGTCCATGGATCTCCTGCCATCACTTCTAGTCTGGCCTGAATGCATAGTTCTCTTGTACTTATTAATCAAGAGTAACAGTTAGAGAGCACATTTTTGTATTTTACAAGAGGGATGAGCCAATCATCATTTACACATGCCTCCCCTCTTCATTTCTGTTTGGCTAATTTATGTGAAAAGCGCAAGATGTGTGAGAAAATAGGAAGATGTTCTCCCTGATAGGCAGAGGTAGCAAAGGCCAACCTCCTGCTAGCCATGAAGAGCAATAATTAAAATATCATCCATTCAGCTCTGAAGTGGTGCATGGAAAATGATATAGTTTTGCATGAATTAAGAGTTCCAAAATGGATTTTTAATGTAATGTCTCAATTCATTAATTCAATATTATATTCTCACACTGAAGGTGGAGACTTAATTATGCTTTAAAAACACATGTCAAACTTTTAAATTTTGCTCACTGGTTACATGAGGAAATGAATTTCTGCATGAATTCATGTAGTGCTGATAATACTGAGCACTGCTAGGAATATTCATTACATAGTCATAGAACTTAAACCTATTATGATCAGTCTGATTTAGGCCTCCAACAATAAATACTGTGCAAACAACTTGCAACTAGATAAACCATTGGGACTTCCCCTCACCTAAATACACTAATGTAGGATTTGCCAGCATTTATTTTCTGGCAGAGGCTCCTGTGCCTTTAAACATTACATGGTTATGTTGCCAGCCATTCCGATTTCGGAGGCTGGCAACTATCTGGATAGGAATGAGCCCTTGGTAACGTTAAATGATGGATTTCAGACTAGGAATGTGTATTGTATCATTAGAATTTACGATAACGATACGATATGCTCTTTATCGTGCACATGAGTTACAATAACGATACGATAGAAAGGCCTACGATAATCATCGGAGATGATAATTTTTGGGCAATTTTATCATTTTATCGGATTGCCATATAAATATACCTATAACTTCTGTATTTTAAAAGTTAGAGACCTGAAACTTGGTCACAGTGCTTCTGGGGTATGCCTAAGTATGTGTATGAAATTTGAGATCGATCCCTCCAACTCTTGATTTTATATTATTTTTTTAAAGATCGTTTCCGTTCTGAAAGGTCTGGTGAGCTGTCATTCTGATCTGTCAGAACGGAAACGATCTTTAATAAATTAATATAAAATCGAAAGTTGGAGGGATCGATCTCAAATTTGGCACATATGCGAAGCACATGTTTCTACACATATGTGCCAAATTTGAGATCGATCCCTCCAACCCTGAATTTTATATGAATTTATTAAAGATTGTTTCCGTTCTGACAGATCAGAATGAATGCACATGGCGAGCTGTCATTCTGATCTGTCAGAACTTAAACGATCTTTAATAAATTCATATAAAATCGAGGGTTGGGGGGATCGATCTCAAATTTCATACACATACTTAGGCATACCCCAGAAGCACTTTGACCAAATTTCAAGCCTCTAACTTTTAAAATAAGAAGTTATAGGGATTTTTTTCTTTCTGCCAAAAATATCATTTTTTAATGATAATTATCGCAAAGACAATATGGATCACCTACGATATGAATGAAGATGATATTTATTTTGGTCCAAAATGACGATAACGATAAAAAACAATATTTTTTAGCATGCACACCCCTATTTCAGACTGTACAGCTTTTCTGTTCTTTCCCAATGCTTCTCCTGTATAATTTCTATAGTATTAATGGAGGCACAGCCGTGCCTCCATTGTTAAGGGCCGTCGTAAAAAACACATTCTGCCATGTTAAAGTGATAATTGTGGGGGGGGGTCATTCTAACAGCCATAAAATTGAAAATGTTTCACCAACCTTTCTGAAATTTACAGGTGCCAAAAAGAAATGTTTGTTTTACATTACCTGAAAATTTCAAGAAGATTGGTGAAAGATTGAGGGAAGGAGAGCAGTTTAAGGTAGAAAAGGAATACAAACCTGTCTCCCTGCTTTTGTAAAATTACTTCCGGGTTGCGAGTTTTGTGCTCACAATTTGCATAATTTCTAGAGCCTTATTAATTAATCCAGTGGTGGGGTCTTCTTCCTCCTTGACTGTAGTTGGTGGAAAGCTTTTCGTTTTTAAAAAAATTCCCTTCAGTTGACTTTTAAGGATTATTTTAACCTCTCATTCAAGTCAATGAGGTGGCCATCTTCCCTCATAGTGCAAGGCACGCTCAGTAGCGTCACTCTCCCCCCTCCCTCCTGCCTTAGAATGTGGGGTGGGTGAGTGAAATGGCCGCTGCCTCAAGCACAGACCTTTTGAGTGAAAAGAAGAGTTTCTCTTTTCTCTTCTGGAAAATGCATTCCTTTGGCTCTCAGAGTATTTTGGGCTATCTTCATAAGGCCAGTTTGCTCTTTTGCTCCCTGGTGAAGCAGGGTGTGGTTCCTCTGGATCCATGGTAACCTGATCTTCAGATCTCTCCTGGGAATAGGTGGCTATACCTTTCTTTCTATCTTCAAACACTTCATTTAATTAGTTTGGGCTGGTATTAAGTTTAAAGTACAATGTTGAAACCTTTCAAAGTGCTTCTGGGCCTACAACGTTGGTTTCGGCCTCGTCACCCTGTTTTTCTAATAAGGTTTAGAAACAGTTGAGCTGTCGTTTATTTTGCATAGTGTACACACATGGATTTTCTTTCTAATCCTTGCAGTCTACACTGGCTCCCTCCTTGATGTGTTTTTGGATGCAGACAAACCCTTTTTTGTTCCAGCAGAGGTCCAGATGATTTGTTTTGGCAAATCATCTGGACCTCTGTCTATACCTTTGACTTTTAAATTGTTATGTATTTAAAATGTTTTAAATGCTTTAATACTGAAAAGTATTTAATTATATTTTTAACTTTTGTATATTTAGGCTGACCATGTGAAAAGGAGGACAGGGCTCATGTAACTTTAACAGTTGTAGAGAAAAGGGAATTTCAGCCAGTGTCATTTGTATGCAATTAGTCCCTGGTGAAATTCCCTCTTCATCACAAAAGTTAAAGTTGCAGGCACTATACTAGAGTGACACCTGGAGGGCAGCAGGATGGGGAATGCTGTTCCATACCCTTACCCAATACAGGGTCTGCCCAATACTTTTCTCTCACACACATCTCGCATATAGCAGCACTCTTAATAACAAAAGGGGCACTATTCATTACAGATCTAGAACCAGAGCATGTGCCAGGCACTTCCAACTTTTGGTCAATATCCTGCCTTTCAAAGAACCAATGTGTTTTTTTCTTAAAATGTATTTATAAAAAATATACTGTTCACTCCCCACAATCCCTGCACAATACATCATCTCATCAAAGCAACAGTGGAGCAGAAGAGGTTTAGTTTGGCTATCTTGTACACCTTTCAGATGAGATTAGTTTGCAATCCTATACCTCTTGGGAGAAAGCCCTAGTTAATTCAGTGGCACTGGCTTCTGAGAAGACATGTATAGGAGTCAATCTTCTCCAGCCTGGAGCTCTCCAGATGTGTTGCACTGTAACTCCCATGGTATGTGTTATGGGGAAGACAAAAATCAATTCATACTTAATTTTAAAATAATACTTACGCATGAAAATATTAGGTGGTAGCTCTGTTTTTGATCTCACACTGCTGAACAAGTAAGAGAAATCCTTTATCTGATATTCAAGAAACAGACATCCTATGCCATGTGTTGAAAACTAACATTGATGTCTGAAGGGCTATCTGGATTAGGTATTCAAGATTCATTCATTGTTGTTTCATTTGGTTTTGACAGTTTATTTAAAGTGATGCAGCTCTTTTGTAGTTCCTTGATTGATCACATATCTTAATGCTGGAAAACATCATACTTTAGTACAGATGTGGGCAGAAAATAGATCTATCCTGATGATTTGGACATCAACTCGCGGCATTCCTGACAACTGCCCATGCTGATAGGGGCTTTTACAAGTTGAATTCCAAAACATCTGGAGATCTACATTCTTCCTTCCCTTGTTCTTGAACATCATTCCCCAACCTGGTGCCTGTCAGATGTGTTGGGTTGCAACTCTCAACATAAGGAGATGCTCTAAGAAATGAGAAGTAGCTGGTCCTAAGTTGTTCATCATCATTTCCCACAACCCCACAGTCACCTCTGCATATCAACTTGCATATCTAGATTTTTGAGATGACAAATCCCAGCATTCCTGACCATGGGACATACTGACTTGCAATGATGGGAGTTGTAGTCCAACACCTTTGGAGGGCACCAGGTTGGGGAAGGGCTCCTCTAAACAAAAAAAGAGAAATAGGTGGCCCTAAGTTGTTCGTGATCAGTTTTCCACAACCCCACAGTCAATTCTGTATATCATATTCTTCACCCTGTCCTCATGGTTTATCTGCTTTGGGAGAATGAGAATTTCACTTGCACTTTCTGCCTCCTTAGGGAGGATGTGGCGTCAAGGCTTGTGAGACTTAACTCCCAATTTCCCTGCTTTTTGGTACTTGGTTGGAATCTGTAGAGCTTTAACATTGTTTTTGTAAACCGTAGGTTTTTCGTTTAATGAATAAGCATTATGTTCTGTAACATCGAATTCCTATGGTGACAGATAGTTAAAAAAGTATAGTGCTGTGTTTCATCTTGATCCTCCTTGGTACATTTTTGGTTCAATGGAGATAAGCTTGTGGCAGGGAAGAATGTATAAAAGAAAGGAGGTTACCTGAAAATTAAATCTAGGATTCATATATATATATATATATATATAAAGAACTTTTTGCTTTCAACCCACTTCTAATAAGCAGGGGATGTGCCTGTACTTTTGAATCTTCACCTGACGGGTCAATTTTTTGACATGTGGTGTGCGTGCGTGCGTGCGTGCGTGCGTGTGTGTGCAAATGGGTTTTGTCAGTATCCTAAAGCAGGACATGATTTTATTTGTGAATCTTCACAAGTAGCCTCTAGATCTTCTTGGACTACAACTCCCATCATTGCTGACCATTGGCCAGGTTTGCTGGGACTGACAGAAGTTGGAATCCATCTGGATGGCCACACATTCCCATCTTAACACATTCCCTGTGGATGACAGCTGCAGTTACTGTGTTTGTCCCATATGGTAATTATTATTATTTATCATTTAATAGATTGGTATACTGCTGAACATATTTAAAAATATCTCTAAGAGGTTCACAAAATACAATATAACATACATTAAAATGCAATTATAACTCATAAAATTGCTAAAACATTAAGAAAACATTAAAATCAATTAAAACAACACAGCAATTACAAACAGACTGGGCAGCATGTTTAATCAGAGAAGACCTGGGTAAAGAAATGTGTCTTTAATTGACACCTAAAGCATGATACAGTTGGTGCCTCCCGAATACCAGGAAGAGTTCATTCCATAAATTGGGTGCCAACAGACCTGCTTCCTGGTTGTTCTGAGATGGCAATCTGCTGGTCATGGTACAACCAGCAAGACCTCCTCCAGTGATCTTAATGTTTGTGATCTACCAGGTAACCTGGCCCCAACCTGTTTGCAGCTTTATATCCTAACAGCAAGACCTCAGTAGCTAACAGGTAGCCAGTTCATTGGCTTTAACTGGTGTAATATGTGCATGGCAAGGCACTCCACTTAGTATCCTGGCTGTATCCCCTAAGAATATCTGCAATTGCCTGGCAACCATTGTCTCAAGCATCTTGACTAGGTGGTCGTAGGTATAGATCTAGTGAAGCATTTTTCAAGAGTGTACACATCATTGCCTCCGTCAAGATGGTGGGCACCACTCCACCACACGGAGACAAGTATCATTCAAATCGGCATGAAGCTGGGCAACTTTATTCTCAAAGTGCCTTGCAAAATTATTGCAGCAGGCCTCCGAGAGATCTAACATAGGATTTTCTGGGGAGATAACAACAAGCCTTGAATAACCCAGAAAAGCTCTGCTGGATGGCTACTTGAAGATGCAATGGAGGCAGCAAAGTTGACCATGCAGTAGGCATGATTATGCAAACTCACACATCTTTAGTCAGCCTCACAATGAGATTTCTGTGTACCAGCCCATTTCATCACCCTGCTCCATGCATTGGCCTGATGACAAATTGAGACAGCCCCATAGTTGTCACGGAGGCCATGAAGTCCTGAGCTGGCCCAGTTCAGGCCACCTCAGTGTGAAAGTCTCCTAGGTCCAACATCGTGGGTTCTCCAAGTCCACCTCGGTCAGGCAGGCTGTTGGGTAGTGGGAGTTCTACACCAACAACACCCCCAATCTGTCTCACTGGCCCAATGCCAGATATAGGCCCTCATGGCCTGCCCTGGTCTAGAGGGGTTTCCTGGTGAATGAGAAAGTATTCTTATGGACCACAGTGACTCCTGTGCCCTGGTCCTCTAAGCTGGGTTGATGCCACACTGAATACCCATGTGGGCACAACTGTGTCAGCTCAACCCCACCCAACCTGCTCATCCAGGTTTCAGTGATGCATGCCAGATCAGCTCCCTCAATCACAATCAGATCATAGATGAGTGAGGTCTTATTGTGAACAGATCTGGCATTAAGCAGCAACACCACCAGGTAAGAGGGGCCAGTAGCCAAACCACCAGGCACCTGTGAGTTAAGAGAAGGGTCAGCAAGAGTTGGCCTGCACCAATCTATATCCTCTAGACTGCCGATTCCTCCTTCTCCCTATTCCATGCCCTCAGTGACATATAATCACACCTATAGAGGCACCTCCATTCTCCTCTCCCTTGTTCCTCCTAGCCAACTTACCAAACAATCCATACACATGTGCCTTGAAGACACACACATATAACCCATGCTCCCTAGAAGTAAAGGAGCTCTGTAGTTAAGGCCTCCAGAAGGACACAATCTTGAAAATCCACCCACCAAGTATATAGGTCATGCATTCACAGGCAGAAACCAAGCTCTTGCTTTGGCTGCTGTCCCCCAACCTCAGCTCTCACCAGAGCTTTGACCAAAAGCCAACCCCCCCACAACCTTTGGGCACTCCTCTCTCACACCTAGGAGAACCCATAAGTAATAGTCAGATAAAACATGCACTCTGCAGGTGAATGTGCACTTGATGATGTTGGTAAGTGACAGCTCTCTGGAAGCCAGGGACCAGATCTGATCAATTCCAAACTCCTTCACTGCATCTTATGTTCTGCCTCCCTTGTGTTCTTCTTGCCCTTTGGTTGTCACCCTCCAGCTCTCATATTTGTCCAGGCCCAAGACTTATATTACCTGGATGGGAGGGAGATGAAACAGCCTAAATCAGAGCCCCAGGCAAAATCAGGTGGCCAAACACACCCTCCAACTAGCTTCTCCCCCTACACACCACCTAGATTTCTGGGCTTAGAATGTATAGATGCCTTTTTATTCTCCCAGTATTTTAACAGTTAAATTAACTCAATTTTAATCCTTGCTGTTTTAAATTTGTATTTTAATCTGTATTAATTCCTGCTGCTGGTTTTATTCTGGTTTTATTTTGGTTGTGTTTTTAGATTGTATGTTATTTGTTGTTTTTGGTTTGTGGCTTGTTTTATATTTTTAAAATGATTTTATGGTTTTAATTTTTGTGAACCGCCCAGAGAGCTTCGGCTATAGGGCGGTATAAAAATGCAATAAATAAATAAATAATAAATTTTTCTGTGCTGAGGCCTTGCTACTATATCAAAGGTATATTTCAAAATGGCTGTTTGTCAAGCAATGTGCTGCCTGCTTTTCATTCTCTTTAGATTCCCCTTGTGGCACACTGCTTGGTGGCTGCACAAAGAGAACTGTGATTAGCGGCAGAATGGCCAATTAAGAAAGAAGGTTAAAGCAGGGCAGAAACCAATAAACAAAGACGAGAACATAGGATCATCAAGGTCACTCATGGAAGGAATCCTGGAGAGGCCCAATGACAAAGACAGTAACTTTACCTAATGAAAAAGCCTATGAATATAAAGGGGGAGGCAGCTATCATGAGTCAGCAAAAGGGTAGAAAAACTGAAGCTGCATCTAAAAATTGAGTTCTAACTCATTGTATTGAAGTACACTGACTTGCGAAGATGAGGAAATTTCTATCCCTCCCTTCTAGTGCCTATGTACTAATCTGGGTGGCTGGTGAGACTTTAAAATCACAATATTATTAGATGCAATAAAATACAATAATAGCAGAGACCACAGAGAAAACATAACCTTTACATTAAATTGCAGGTGCTTAGCAGGCAACAGCCAGCCAGAAGAAGAATTAAAAAATGTATTTTTCAACCAGATATTTTAGCCAGGCTTCTGAATATAGGAACAGAGCTAAATGAGAAAGTGTGTGGCATGATATTCCTAAACCAATTTCAAGTCCCCCATTCTTCTTCGTGATGACAAATAGTGGAGCTTTCTCCAACCATTCATGGAAGAGGGTTTTCCAGTAAGAGAGGAGAGAACAGGAAGGCACAGGGAAGGAGCAGTGGAAGCACATTCAACTAAACCAAACCCTTTTCTGTGGTCAAGAGTTTAGTGGGTGGGTGCAATAAGTATCCCTAATGTTGTCCATCCTTACAGGAAAGCTCTCTTCAGTGACTGCCACGGGCACAAAAACTGGGCATGTTTAGCCTGGAGAAGAGAACACTGAGGGGAGACACGATCGCACTCTTCAAATACTTGAAAGGTTGTCACACAGAGGAGGCCCAGGATCTCTTCTCGATCATCATTGAGTGCAGGACACTGAATAATGGGCTCACGTTACAGGAGGCCAGATTCTGGGTGGAAATCAGTAAAAACGTCTTGACTGTTAGAGCAGTACAACAATGGAACCAATTACCTAGGGAGGTCGTGGGCTCTCCCACACTAGAGGCCTTCAGGAGGCAGCTGGACAGCCATCTGTCAGGGATGCTTTCAGGTGGATTCCTGCTTTGAGCAGGGGGTTGGACTCCATGGCCTTATAAGCCCCTTCCAACTCCGCTATTCTATGATTCTATGCATAGAATATTGGGTCTAGAACACCCAGCATTCCCCACCTTGCATTCCTGGCTGGGAATGCTGGAAGTCGTAGGACTTTTTTTCCATCACAACATGCACAGGAGTGTGCCCTAAAACATTCTGGATCCTCTGTGTCAGAAAATATGGTGATATTTCAGCAAAAGAAACAAAACATAGTTTTTGAAATGTATTAGTTTGACCATAGCAAATGTTATTTCGTGCACCAGACAATTCAGCATCACCCTATTCCACTGGAAATGTACTGTGTTCAGGTTTGTGCAATCGTCTGTAATGGGGAAAAGGTTTGTAATGGGGAAAGTAAGCAAAAAATCAATATATGCTATACCTTCCAGATGTTTGAGAGTGTTTCTTTAAAGCACAAAATAGTTCTAAAATGGCTGAGTTTGGTGTACAGATTAACCAAGCCATCTAAAGTCTCTTGAGTTCCATCAGAAAGTATTGATTCTAGCTTCTTCTGGGTCACAGTATTAAGTATTAGACCATGCCAAAAAAAAGCAACAACTAGAGAACTTTTTAGGAGGTTAAGCAGAAAACAGGTCTACTTAGTGTAGACCCATTGAAATGAATGGGACTTCAGTTAGTCCTGACTAACCTAAATCCCATTGATTATAATGGGTCTACTGTAAATAGGAGTAACATTGGATACAATCCATGGTTGGCTGTGTACTGGCTATGTCATTTCATTTGAACAGTTCCTAACCCTTTTTTACTACACCATTCCTTTACTCTCTCCTGGACATCATCTCCTTTTTTTCTTACTTGACAGCCTGGAACGAGCATATGCAAATCAGTGACCTCTTTTGGGGGGATGCATGTTCTGTTTTTTGGTGACTCACATGGCCACCTTCAAGTAATATTTCATATACGCAGTGGATTGGTCAGCTGCCTTCGGTTGGTCTAAATTTTGCTCCTGCTTTAGTTTAGCATATTCTAGATGATGACACCAATTGCCCTGAAAGCATTAAGTTATTGAATGACTATATATGGAACTAATCTAATTAACAGTAATATATATATATATATATATATATATATATTTCTTTAACATCTACAATGCCACCGAAATGGTTCCTTCTGTGAACCAAAACAGACATTACTTAAAATCCATAGATTTTTCTCCCATTTTTACTCAAGAGTAGGCTTAGAGGACCCAATCAAGATTTGGGCCCTGGCATTGGGGGTAGGGGAGGTCCCATCCCCCATGAAATCATATTTTATTTTGAAATAAATTGTTGTTGTTTTTAAGAAAGAAAAAACAAGAACATGCATAATAGTATAACAAGATCACTAAAGAAATAAAGAAATTAACTAATTAAAATTCTTAGTCTCCCCCCAATATGCTTGCGGAACAGCTAGAATAAAACAGCCGAAACAGAAGCTCACTCTCTAAGGAAAGAATTGAAATACAAGTTATATGGCATACATAAGGGGTGTGTGCATATCTGCATATTACTTTGTGTATATTAATCAGAATGAATCTAAGCAATTATACTTTGCTGGGATTTGATCAAACATTTGAAGGGCTTCCCAACAGGAAATAAATGAAAACCATGGCACCCTAATTTTTTTTTTAATATTATGCTTCTCCCTCAGAATCAATTTTTAATTGATCAGTTGTGGGGAGGGAGGCTTTTACATTCCAGATTGGGTCTCCTGTGCCTACTCTGGAGTAAAACTGGGGTGGGGGAAAGTGACATAGCTGGATTTGAATTTAAAGTAATGTCTCTTTTGGTTCTGTGATGGTCACATCTTATGTATTTGATATTCAGTTCAGTGGCAGAGCATATGCTTCATATGTGAAGATCTCAAGTTCAATCCCTGGCATCTCCAAATATGGCTAAAGCCTGGAGAGCTCCTACTAGTCAGTGAAGACCAGGGGTGGGGAGTTCTGGGGGGCATTTTCACCCATCAGACCTCCCCGTTGCACCCCACCATGGAATGCCCAAGGAAAAAAATACTTAAGAAATAAATTGTTGGTTTGCTATAATTTCTGCAGCAAATGACTCTGTAGTGCTAAAAGGATTAAATGAATTTGACCTTTTTAGAAGTCCATTATGCTAAGCTGTTACAGAGCGCCATTTTGCATGCAAAATAATAATCATAATCATAATCATAATCATGTTTCTTTTCTTTTCAAAATGTGGGATGTAGTGGGGGCTGCATGGCCCATGTGTTGCCCACTCTGGTGTGGACAGTACTGTTTTAGATGGATCTCTGGCCTGACTCCATATCAGGCATTTTCCCAGATATTTCAGCTTTTCTAAGTGTTTGTCTTCATGTTACCAAAGTTCATGCCATTTTCACAGCCTGGCTTAAATATGCTGTTGTTGATGTCTCCTGCTTCCATTGCCACAGTTCAGCACTGCAGCTGTTGAATTTGCCATTTGGAGCTCAGACACTGGTGGATGTACCCAATTAGCAAAGTGCCCATCTGCTGTCTAGACTCATTTGTATGCCTCCCGTTTACGTATATATCAAAGACTTAAAGCCAGGCTTTCTTTTACTGAGATATTTTCCAATCTAAACCAAAAAGGAACTTTTTTCCTAGTTAGTAACAGAAGATCTGGAACATACATCATGGGGTAGGGACTTTTTCCATTGTCTATAGGAAAGCGATGACATCACAGTATGAAAAAGATGTTCTAAATAAAATAGGAAGAGATTCTTGGAACATGATTCTCTCAAAGGATTTATATTGAAGCATTTGTTGAAGCCTGTACATTATTTCAAGTTTTTGCTAATGACTTCCCAACTATTACTGTAATATACACTGTAGTATATGTACGGCATCTTCTCTAGTGATACAGTGAAGAGAGAAAAATTATTGAAAGATTTTATTTTAAACTTATGTCCGTTCAATATTTTAGTCCGTCACACTCATTTTCTCATGAATACTGCTGACCTTATCTTCATGTAGCACAAATGTTGTTGGATTTTTTTTCTTGTAAAGCACGCTGAAGTGATCTTGTTGAGTATGTTATAATAGACAATTGAGATTTGAGAACACTGAAGGATTCTTATTCGAATAATCTAGTCCTCACATTTTCTGTTGATAACTACTAGTGTCAATCTACTTCTACTACGGTATTGTACTATTTCTTCAAAATTCTTCCTGAATATTTATTGATTTGATTTATGCCCTGCCTTTCTACCAAGAAAAATGGCACTCCAGGTGGCTTACAATCATAAATGAAACTTGATTAAAACAATAATAAAATAAATGCACACAACTGAAGAATAAAAACAGAATCCAACCCAAGAGATCCACATATACGCTAAAAGGTCTGCTTAAATAAAAAGGCCTTTGCCTGCCAGCAGAGGGACAGGAGAGAGGAAGTGAACCTAGTCTCCCTTGACAGGGAGTTCCGCAGCCTGGAAGCAGCCACGAAAAAGGCCCTCTTAAGATGTAATGCTGGAACTCCATTAGAGTCTGAGAAGACCAGGTGTGACTTTTCTTGCCAGAATTTTCCACACTATAAAAGTGGGACATAGTGGCAGAGAAGTCCAGCACCAACAAAGGGACCAGTATTTTCACAAATCGTGCCATGAACCAAATCCTCATTAATAATTCCCATTGACTTACTATGTGGCAAGCAAGAGGTGTGCCACAGAAGTGTCACAACATGTGGTGTCATGGTGGCATTGCAAGATAAGTCAGGAGTAGGAGCATGGACCGATGGCAATACACCCCCAATTTCGACATCTCACAAAAAAGCAATATGACAGTGCACTATGAAACCATTGCCATAGGTAATCTATATGGGTTATTCTGGGGAAAGTACCTTACTATGTACAATACGTATTCACACGTTTTAACAGCAGAGTACAAACCACTGCTCCTTGCCCCTCTTCCTTGGGAATCACCTTCAAGAAATCATAGATGATATACCAGAGTTCTTATTAGCAAAGAGCCATACTTTCTGTCATAGAAAAGAGGCATCCTGGAAGGGGCAAGAGTAGGTCATATATTTGTAATGGTCACAGAAATAAATAGTGCTTGAGTGAAGGACATTATTCATCTTTGAAAAGGAGTCTCTGTTCCTCTTTATGCCTTTTGCAGAATGAATAGTTAAAGTGCACCATAATTTCAATGTGGTCTGAGAAGTGGGCAGAAAGGAGATACATGTGGGGAGCACATGACAGGAGCATGAGTAGGAGTTGTAGCCCAACATATCCAGATGGTACTAGGTTGAGAAAAGCTGCTGTAAAGGCACAAGGCACAAACAGCTCCTCTAAATGAGTGATTTATTGCATGCTCTCATGATTGGCCACTCATGGAAGTTTTCGGGTTGATTTCATGATGTCATCAACAACCAGGATGTCTCCCGCAGAATCCTCTAGAAATCCCGGGAGAAAAACAACCACTATTAAAAATAGTAAGCTGGGAAACAACAGAATCGTCTGCCACTAGATGGCACTGCCTCAATAGAAGTCAATGGAACTGAATGGAGGGCAAGTATTCATTTCAAACACCCTGTTGCTCCTCTCCTCCCATGTAATGCAATCCATAACAATCATGCCAAAGAACCAGGAAGCAGAAAAGACCCAGGTAAAAAACATGATGTAGAGATACTCAAAGTCAGCTGCAAAAGTGGTATAATTCTGAACGTGTTTTGAAAAACTGCTTGAAACACAATTTTGTGACACAACATCTCAAAGCAAACTAATTGGTCCTTTGTTTTTGTGAATCCCTGTAAAGGCCTGCTATGACTCTTTACTCAAAAGGGAAGGTGAGCTATAACTGAATTGAAAGGAAGGGGGTGGCCTGCGGGCTCTTGCTTCATTATCTTTAGGTTTCCCTCTCTGTTAAGGATATTTATTTGGAATGGCTCTGACTCTCTTATGGTACACCATTAATGGGATTTATGGCATGGTGTGTTGGAGCATTTTAAATATATAATTTATATCAGAGTTTCTTGTTGTATAATCATGTTAGGTATGTGAAAAGATGCTCTCTAAAAATAAAATATGAAAAGAAAGATTACAATCTTTGGTAAAAAAAAAAAATAATCTACTCACATCCCTTGAGTATTAAACACACACACACACACACACACACACACACACCTGAGCTATTTTGACAGTCTTCTAAATAAATAAAATTGCCCTGGTTTGTCGCCATGATTGTTTTCCATTTCGCTCATTTTGTAATAATGCTATATGTTTGCAAAATTAAATGTGCTAATGTTTTTGATATAATAAAAAAGCAAATTACTGACAAAGAAAGACAGGCTTTTACAAATCCTGCATGTCTTTCTTGCCTTCCTTTTCTATTTAGCAGCACATTTGGCATAATTGCTTGGTGTGAATATAAGACACACACATACCCAATAAAGATGCATCCCTAGAAATCATTTTTATTTTACTAAAGGGAAATTATTGTATTTTACAGAATGTCAGGGAAAACATGCATGAAGTGTTTCCGGGGCAAAAAAAAAAAAAAAGCAAAGCCTAGAGAGCGAAATCTAAAAAATGGTTGAAAGCTTACAGTACAAGGTCTAATATGCTTGTAAAATTCTAAGAATGAGGCAGGGTGATTGTACAACAAAAGCCTTGCATGGGGGCACCCATAATTTCCATGGCTCCAGGCACATGTTGCCCAGAACAAAAGTTGGAAGCTTTCTCTGAGGCAGGAAGTTCTAGCTAAGGGGTGGGCAACCTTCTTTTCTCTGAGGGCCCCATGCAGCAATGGTCAGTGGGTAAGGGGTTGCACTTATGCCCTTTCCCATCTTAAACTTCCTCTCCCTGCATGTTGAGACTACTTTGGTGCTGGGGGGGGTGACAGAATCAGCTGGGCAGATGGGGGGACGTGGTTTAAATGGGGAAGAAGGCATGTGGGATGATTCTCCACCCGCACCTTCTTCCCCACTGAAAGTCAAGTTCCCAACAGCCTGTTTGGTGGGCTGTTGGGAAAGTGACTTAAATGGCGAAGACAGTGAGCCTATCTACACATGCAGGATAAAACACTTTGAAAACGTTTTGAAAACTGTATATGGAGTGTGTCCTGGGCCCCAACAGTTCTCAAAACTGTTATAAACCATTTTGAACCGTTTTAAACCGTTTTAAAGCAGTAGTGTAGATAGGCTCAGTGTGTAGCGATGATTCCTCTCTAGGGATGTTGGAGAAATCCATGAGGGATTCAAATGCTTTCAGATTTCTCTGAAATCTGAAATGGATTCTGCAGTGGACTGGCTTTTTCTGACTCATCTGGATTCCATGGACTTGAAAGACAGTTTTTCCCTTTGCGGCAGGATTTGTGCTAATGCACATGAGCATATTAGAGCAAATGTGCTTTAGTGGTAATGCAAATTAATGCAAGTTGAATGAAATCCTGGTTTAAAAAAACCTCCAATTCTGTCAATGAGCGAACGATAGAATGAAAAACACCTGATCACCTGCGCAACACAACAAAATCCATACAACCCTATTCCTCTTGTGCCCTGTATTCCCTGGCAAAATTGCAGCAGCAGCATGGGAAAGGGAAATTTAGATGTGGAATCAGGGGTGGTAGCAGGCCGCATGGAAAACCTCGGGTGGGGTGTCACGTGAGGGCCGCAGGTTGCCCATAGATATTCTAGCTGAACTCTGGTACTGGAAACCGCAAACTCCTATAGAAGGTTCCTGCCTTTGAATAGAAAAACCCTTCACCAATTGCAAAGGGCATCAATTTCCTTTGGGATTAGGCTGACTATATGAAAAGGAGGACAGGGCTCATGTAACTCTAACAATTGCAGAGAAAAGGGAATTTCAGCCGGCATCACTTGTAAGCAATTAGTACCTGGTGAAATCCCCCCTTCATTACAACAATTAAAGTTACATGCATTATACTAGAGTGACCAGATACAAAAGAGGGCAGGGCCCCTGCAGCTTTAACTGTTGTAATGAAGAGGGAATTTCCCCAGGTATGAATTGCATACAAATGACGCAGGCTGAAATTCCCTTTTCTCTGCAATTGTTAAAGTTACATGAGCCCTGTCCTCCTTTTCATATGGTTAGCCTATTTGGGATTGGAACAATCACGTACATACATGGTGTTAGATAGTATAGTTTGGGCACAGCCAATCTGGGCTGGGGAAAGGCATAGCTGCTGCTCAATAACAGCAATATGTTTTCAAATGATAAGAAGAAAGAAGAAAGACTGGTGGAATTCACAACACTTCCTGACAAGGTTTGGTCAGGAAAAATGGTGCGGTATCAGCCCATTACTGTTTGAGACAGTCTGGAGCCTGCAAGCATACATGGCTACAGGTTGCTTGAAATGAGATCTTGGTCCTTCCAAAAAATATAAAAATAAAGGATGCTAGTGAGGCTTTATTTGCCAGACCTTCGAATGCATATCCCCAGTTTGGAGGGATCCTTTTGGAGCTCTTCACTGTCCCTTATGAAAACAAAGTTAAAAAGCACCGGTCCCAATCCAGATCCCTGGCAGACCCCATGTTTGCAGGCAAACATGCACTGTACTTTTGTTCTCCACCACTCTTATCCCAGGAAATATCCAATAAATGCACTTGAAAATCATGCTTTACATGATAACAGCATGATTGACTGACTAACTGATTGATGCTTAAAATTTGTACAGCCACCTTTCTGCCATAATTGGCATTCAAGGCACCCTAACAAAACTCATAAAAATATCCACATAATAAAATTATAAAACAGCAGATAAAATCAGGGAGTATGCCATTATGCATCAATAACAACAATAAAAGCAGCAGTTAGATAGTCAGCGGCTGACAGACCAATATGAGACAAAACATTTCCCCCAAAATGAACTAACTAAAATAGCTATGGAGCAATAACATTAGCAAAAGCATTGGCAATATTCTTTGGAGGAAGAGGCAGCTTCCTCCTCCCTCAAGTACTAAATATAATGTATAAGTGGAAACTGCAACAAAATGTTTGACGATACGGCACATGTGCCCAGGGGGACTGCTTAGGTGTCATGTCTTTGCCCAAGTGGCTGTTCTCTATGGCTCTTTCCACTTGGGCCCTTTCTACACTATAAGGGTGAAAAGGGAGGCAGGGAAGGCGATCCTGGAAGTACCTAATACACACCATTGGTGCACAAGGATCAGCCTGGGGCCATCCCACGCAAACAGCCTGGTGTGGAAAAGGCTTTGGAGAACTCCAGCAATGGCCAAAGCCACCTGAAGGCATATGAGAAATTAGTTTCAGTTTGTTTTTCAGGAGAATTTACCCACTTTGCACCTCCTGAAACCAAAAGTGGACCCAAATGCAAACTCTGGTTGACGTACATTTTCCAGTTTACGATGAGATTTGTGGAACAAACCAAAAAAAGGATGTGTTCAAAAAATGAGTGCCTTTGAAAAAAAAATGTGTACTTTTGAAAAACAAGTACAAAACACTTTAAGCAATGGGAGAAAAATGCCTGCATTTTAAAATGCCTGCAATTAATGCATATATTGGGGGAGAATGTGCATGGAAATATGCACACATTTTCATGCAAAAAGTTAAAAGCAAATACGGACTGAAGTTTGAATGAGCTTTGAAGCAAAATTCAGAGGACCTCGAAGAGTGTGAGTTTTGCTGATTTGCACATCCCCGCTGAAGAGCTGTTGCTTTCCCAGGCAGAATAGGGCCAGATCTACACCTGTGTCAAATCATTATGAATGTGGAATAAAAAGCAGGATATAACACTGTGAAAGTTGTTTATGGAATGTGTAATGTGCCCCGGCAGTTATCAGTGTGCTACAATACTGCTATAAAGTCATGCCGGGCCAAATCCTCCCCCTATTTTCAGGAACTTTCTCTCTCCCCGCGAAAGAAGCAGATTTAAGCAACGCCGCCACCACCACCTTTCAACTACAATAGAGCTTCAGCCTTGACTGGCCAGATGCCATAGTGCTTCCTTTTACTGGTGAGTTGGCACTGGTAATGTAGGAGAACAACTCACGACTCAGCAGGACTCAGGAGGAGGAGCCACCACTATCATCACAGCCACCCATCATCACCACTCATCAAGGTCATTTGGGTGTCCTTGTGTAGGGTGACCAGATAAAATCCAGGTCAGGGCTCATGTAACTTTAACAGTTGTAGAGAAAAGGGAATTTCAGCCAGTGTCATTTGTATGCAATTAGTTCCTGGTGAAATTCCCTCTTCATCACAACAGTTAAAGTTGCAGGGCCCCTGCCTTCTTTTGTATATGGTCACTCTAGTATAGTGCCTGCACCTTTAACTGTTGTGATGAAGAGGGAATTTCACCAGGGACTAATTGCATACAAATGACCCTGGCTGAAATTCCCTTTTCCCTACAACTGTTAAAGTTACATGAGCCCTGACCTGGATTTTATCTGGTCAGCCTATCCTTGTGGCACAAGTGATTGGAGGCACATTTAGTGGGGATGTAAGAGAAAGTGTTGGTGGCTGGTCCCAGGCTCTGGAAGTTCTGCTCAGGCAGGCTAGATTGGCTTCCTCTCTGTTGTCCTTCCACTGGCACGCAAAGGCAGGCCTTTACGTATGTAAGCCGGTCTGTAGCTGAAGGGGTCTTTGGTTGGGTGCTCTCTATTTCTTTTATCATTTTATTTTCAAATGTGTTTTAATGGTTCTGTTTTTATGTTATCTCTTAATTAAGATTTAGTTTTTATCTTGTATTTTAGTCTTGTCAGCAGCATGGAGCGGCATTTTGGGTGGAAAGGCAGAATATACATTGCATAAGTGAGTAAGTAAACATAATAAGAACTCAGAGTTGCTTGGTGCGATACTAACGTGGTTAGGCTGACCATATGAAAAGGAGGACAGGTTTCACGTAACTTTAACAGTTGTAGAGAAAAGGGAATTTCAGCCAGTGTCATTTGTATGCAATTAGTCCCTGGTGAAATTCCCTCTTCATCACAACAGTTAAAGTTGCAGGCACTATACTAGAGTGACCATATACAAAAGAAGGCAGGACCCCTGCAACTTTAACTGTTGTAATGAAGAGGGAATCTCACCAGGTACAAATTGCATACAAACGATGCTGGCCGAAATTGCCTTTTGTCTACAACTGTTAAAGTTACATGAGCCCTGTCCTCCTTTTCATATCAACCTAAATGTGGACAGCATTGTAGAAGTTCCTAGAAAGCAGCATGAGTGGAAGAAAGCGGTGCATGCCCAGAGGTGGTTTGCAATACAAACAAACATTCTGGTCACATATTTCACACCCGCGATAGTAGTAGGGTTATTGATAGGTCAAAAATCAGTATGGTTTAATGCATACAATTAGGGAAATGGACTCAGGAATGGAAACTGAAAAATAAAAAGTGTAGAAATAATACAAGATTTGAAGAATTAATAGAGTCAAAAGGTAGGGAAGAAGAAAAGAAAATTAAGAAAGGGTTGACTAGTGAGATATATAAAATATTGATAGAGGAGGAATTTCAAAATACACTTAAAGCAATAAAAAAGGTTTGGGAAGAGGATGTAAATGGAGAAATTAAGGAATATAACTGGGAGAGGTTGTGGAATGCAAGAATGTTAAAATTGTTATCGATTAGAATTAAGGAGAATTTTTATAAGGTATTGTGGAGATGGTATCTAACACCGGTTAGATTTCACCAGATAGACAAAAAAATATCTAAAAATTGTTGGAGGGGATGCCAGGAGGTTGGAACATATTACCATATGTGGTGGAGCTGTGAATATGTACAAAAATTTTGGAAAAGGGTATTTAAAGAAATAAGTGAAATAACTGGAAGTAAAGTGGAATTAAACCCGAAGCTTGCTCTACTAGCAATATGGGATAGAGGGGAAGAGGACAAAAATAAGAGAGAATTGATAAACAACCTCCTGACACCTGTTAGACTAATGATTGCAAAAAATTGGAAAGGACAAGGAAGCTATACAATAGAAGAATGGTATAAAGAAATATGGGATATGGCTCTGAATGATATGCTGACTTGTAAAATGAAATTAAAAAGGGGAATGTCCGGTAAAAATGATTTTGGGGAAATATGGAGTCCCCTATTGGAATACGTATTAAGATCGGGGAAGGGACAAACACCTTCAAAAGAGTCGATAAATTTCTGGATAGAATAAAAGATTAAGAGAAGGTCTCATGGAGTGGGGGTGCACAGGGGGGATTGTCAAGGATTATGTATGTATTTTATGTTATTATTATGTTGAAATTAATAAAATTATTTCAAAAAAAAAAAAGTAGTAGAGTATGAAAGAGGGAATTTCTCTTCCTTCTCAGTTGGTGCTACGGCATATGGGAGACTTGTAGGATCAGTGCAGATCAATGCAGGACTGGAGACTAGCAGAATCACTACAGGTGGCACAAATTGAGACACCTTCTCTTACATTTCTAGTTTAGGGCCAGATCTACACCAAGCAGGATACAGAGGTATGAAAGCTGTATATATAAAGGGCAGGAACCACACTGCTGCTTTATAGCAGTACTGAAGTGCTCTGACAACTGGTGGGGCCCATTGACACATACTATATACGGCTACATCCTGCTTGGTGTGGCTCCTGCCTTTTATATACCGCTTTCAAACTGCTTTCATGCCGCTAAATACTGCTTGGTGTTGATCTGGCCCAAGAGCTACAGCACATGGGATAAATCTGCCATCTTAGATTCCAATTTCCTGGATCTGTCTGGCTAAGGCTTAACATAGGGTGACCAGATAAAATCCAGGTCAGGGCTCCTGTAACTTTAACAGTTGTAGAGAAAAGGGAATTTCAGCCAGTGTCATTTGTATGCAATTAGTTCCTGGTGATATTCCCTCTTCATCACAACTGTTAAAGTTGCAGAGCCCTGCCTTCTTTTGTATCTGGTCACTTTAGTATAGTGCCTGCACCTTTAACTGTTGTGATGAAGAGGGAATTTCACCAGGAACAAATTGCGTACAAATTACACTGGCTGAAATTCCCTTTTCTCTACAACTGTTAAAACTACATGAGCCCTGACCTGGATTTTATCTGGTCAGCCTAGCTTAACAAACAGGGATCATTGGGCCATTCATCACATATGTGCGCCACTTTGAGGACAGCCAGCAAATCATCACTTAAACAAGAGTGTGAACTAATGCTCAGGTTTCTGCAAAAATCCAAGGGCTAGAATTGAACACTTGAGCAAAGCCATAAAGGGCTTCTTACCTAAATGTTTCTGTAGTGGCATATGTCAGTTCTTTGTGAGATTTCAGATTGGAATAGACAGGAGTACTGACCTAATGTCAAGCACCTGGCAGGCCACAGTACATGACTGATGGGTTAGAATTTGTGCAGGCCAACTCTACTTGTTTGTTTGTTTGGTACATACTTCCCTCAATTCTCAGCTGTCCTCTTCATATATCATGGTAACTCCTTTCTCTTTTAAAATGAGCCCTGACCTGGATTTTATCTGGTGAGCCTACACAATAATGACAACAGTACTTTTTCTTGAACCCACTGAGTCAGACCCATTCTCTACTTGTATGATAAACATGCCAACACAGGTGGATCAGTTGATAAAAAAGGACATGATTTACTAGATAGGACTAATCAACATTCTGGCCACATGCTGTAGGTAGGTTTCAAAACACTAGTGTGTTCTTTTGTTAGAATACTAACAATTGCCAAAGTCTTTTAAAAAAACAATTTTAGTGAACTATAGAATAAGTGTACTGTGTTCACCAGTTGTAATTTTATATTTGCAATGCTCATAAAATGACTTGTAAATTATGTGGATTACATGCATTTGAAAGCATCTACCCATGGAGGCTATGGGTTCTCCATCTCTGGAGGTTTTTAAGAAGAGGCTGGACAACTAGCTCTCATGGATAGTTTAATTGTTTTTCCTGATCCTTGTGGTTCTTTCCAACTCCACAATTCTATGATTCTATGAAAAATTAGATTATTGTAACCATACTTTATCGTATGGGTTCTAAAGCCAGGATGGGATTCACTAGCAGAGTAAGCCCTTCAAATACTGCCTGTTGTAATAAAAAAGAAAATGCCATGGAATGATATATTTAGCTAAATCACTACCTCATGTAATTTTGGTCCTGGAACATCTTACCTTCAGTTAGTAAGCAATCCTATGGGCTAGATGCCCAAATGACAAAGGTGTCAAGGATAGAGGTCTCCATCCATCTTATGCTGTGCTGGTTTCTTTTTCTTTAGACAGGCCTCTGAACCCCTCTAACTTGCTCATCTTGCTGGGGGCAATGATGGGGGCTGAGAGGCCATTGGTTCCAGTTGAATTAGTAAAAGCATCATGTGGAAACCCCAGGTAGTAACATCATGTCATCAAAAGTATTCTGGTTTCTTTTCATGCCTGAAGTTCTTTCCTATTTTAACATAACTCACAATCTGGCTCTATACCTCTTTACCCCTACATAGCATGCTGGAGCTAAAAACCAGTTTTCTCCATTTTCTAGCCAGAGATTGACAAATTTGTCCAGTTTGCTTTCTCCTTCATTCAGACTTTTAAAATATCAACTCCTTTGCATACATAGGAAGAATTTTGCACATTTTGGTAAATTCTTATAAAAACAAACCAAAATGAAATTTTCACCCTTTTGCAATCACCAAATTCAACTGTTAAGGTCATTCCCAGCAGGAGTACTATGTTGTACCTGCTTACATTATAGCTCTTAAAGATGAGGCGCCTGCGTGAAAAAAAGATTTTGCAACCCTAATTTAGCACCAAAAGCATGATTGAATGCAGAGGGATTCAAACCTAGACTTTTAAGAGCTAAAAACTAAAAATGCTGGACCTGAATGGATGAGTCTGTCAGTTTCAGCATTCCCCACATTTGATTTTTCTTTTTTAATCTTGAGGTTCCCCCATTCCATTTATGAAAAATATTACAAATGTTGGTACATTCTTATAAAAAAAACCCCGAGTCATTGAAATTCTCACCCATCCCTACATATTGCTAGCTAGTTGGTATCTTGCTGGCCACTCTGGAAACAGAATGTTAGACTAGATAAGTCTTTGGTCTGATCCAGCAGGGTTCTTATATTTTTAGCTAACCTCTCATCCCTACCTACATCCTAGCTATCTAGCCTTCGAATGAGCACAGGGTATGTCCCAATCAGTTATAGCAAGTTTCCTAATGCCAGATAAGTAATTTCCTCCAGTATTCATGTTATAAAAGCCCTACAGGCTAGGGTCAGTGGGAAAGGTTCCTCTGGCTTGCAAAGCAAAAAGAAAATACGATGAGATGGTTATCACGTTTTTGTGAGGAAGAACTAAAACATGCTCAAAACACCCCATTTGAAATCTGGCCAAATGGAGACCATGTATGCATAATTGCACTTGCTAAATAACTCCATTATCTCAATCAATAATCAAACAAATATTTACTATGCAGGGTGAATAGTTCTCAGCACTATAATCTGGAATGGTGAGAAATCATTTTAAGTAGGAGAAAAACTGAGTGTTTTACAACTGCTTCAAAGATTTCCAGGGTTCAAACTCAAGAGCATTAGTATTTCAGAGGCAAGGGTATATCAAGCTATAACTTGTTTTCCCTGTAGCTAGTGCATGCACTAAATGTTTTTCAAAACTTAATCGTGGGGGGGGGGAGCATAACAAAACAAAACAAAACACCAGAAAACAAATATAACCCTCACTGGAATCACCATAAGGGGGAAACTAGCATGAAAAAGAGAAACTCTGACCAGAGACAGTATCACTGCCATCATGAATGATGATCAGTTCTCACAGATATTCCCTCAAAGGAAGAGCCATCACTTTTCTGAAGCAAACATGACCTTGGTTGAAAATACTCTTCCATTCATTAAAGAAAGATAAACATCCAACCAACTCAAAGTACTTTACTGTAAGAGTGAACTGATGACTGAGATTCAGCATTATATCCAGAATTTCAGCAATACAGAAAGATACAAAATATTTTTGAAAATTCCTGGTATCATCATCCCCCTTACCAAAATAAAAACCCCAAAGTATTGCTATAAACAGTACTTACAGAACAAAATGATGGTGGAATAAAATGAAATTGCAGCAGTCAAACAGTGTTTTTCCAATGCTGGGTGGTACAGAAGACATTTTATCAGAAACGGCATGCTATTTTGTATAATGAGCCATTCCCTAATCCTGGACAGACTTCATATTATGAGAAAAACAATCACGTTTTCCTTTTAAGGCAGATCAAAGAAAGGGGGGCACTGGAGGACTGGTGCCAAGTCCCCCCTGCAAACGACCCCTGGGCTGACTTTAATCAGCTGGCATCTGAAACCAGAAGGAAACCCAACTGTGGGGGGAAACTACCTCAGATTAGGGCAGATTAAGAATTCATTAATTCTTCTCTACAAATTATCTCCAGCGCAATCACCATATTCACATTAACTCAACAAATGCAAGTTTGGAACCTGTATTTGCTGAGATAATGCACAGTTCTGCCCTCAGAATACTGTAGGGTCCTCAGTCGTCCCTGGGTGAACAGTCACTTTTATTGTCAGAGGAGAGGGAGGCGGCGGCCTGGGATTCTCTCTCAGATTTCTACAGCTCCATTACAGGAGTTATGCTTTGAATGTCCTTTTCACGGAATGTTTTGTACATTAGCCTTGAAAATATTTCTAATGCGTTTTGAATCCTATTATTCCTCATCAAAGAGATTGAGCATTAGAGGATGAAGGTATTTATAAAGAAGTAAAGGATGAACATGGTCACCTTTGTTCCCATTGGGTGGTTTTAATGCTTCAAAAGTTAGGAAATATTCAGCAGCTTCTAAAAAGCAAAAACACAGATGGGCATGAACATGTCAGTACCCCTTTTGTTTTTTTCTTGCTGCCAACTTTCCACAACATTGTTCAAATTCTGCAAATATACCTATGAAGTATTCTGCAAATGCACCTATGAAGTATATCAAGTAGTTTCAAGTCTACTGATTCAGCTAATGCCTGGAGTTAGAAAAATGGTACATTCCAGATGCAATCCCCCTACACTATGGGCAGTAGCTGAATTCCATACTAACCGGGGAGCCAAGAACTCTGGAGGCACATAGGTCTTGGATGACTGGTTTTGACTGAAACCCAGAGTGGATTCACAGCCCCACTGACATCAGAGCCACCAGCCTCCACTGGATTGCCACTCAGTTCTGCTGAGCCAATGAAAGATGAGTTCAACCAGTGTCGTGTTTCCATTGTGCATGTGATTTGCAACACTGGCTTGATTGCCATGCTGTGGTTAGGCATGGGCAAATCAGTTTATTTCTGTTTAACTTTTGTATGTGTTCACCTCTAAGTCTGTTCCATATAATTTCCATATTAATCTGACTGGGTTGGGTTTGTTGTTGTTGTTGTTTTAAAAAAGAGTACAAAAATAAGCATTTAAATATGTATTTCAGTACCATTTTAAAAGCTATTTCCTCTCCAAATATGCTAGAACTGCGTTGCAATACTTGGGAAATGTGAAAGCCAGTGGATAGCATAGCTATGTCCCAATCTGCCTGTCATTCTGGGTGGCAGGCAGGGCAAAGGCTGGTTCAGGCCAGTTCTTAGCAGGATTCTCAAGATCAAATTCTTCAAGTGTCCCCGGCTGTGGGGGAAAATAGGCAGAGATGGGGACATGGCAGGGAAGGAGCAGAACTTAGTTGAACCTGTATGCTCACTCAGAAGTCAGACACATCCTCAACAACAGAGACAGTTAGGTAGTGTCAGGAAAAGATGTTGGAGTCAGTGGAGAGCCCATGGTGGAGAGCCCACAGGCATCCAGATAACCATTCAACACTCACAGGAAAAATAAACCTACATGCCATGCGGGCAACAAATGATTCCCACATCTGTAGAATTCCCTTTCATACCCTGAATAAATAGAAATGAGGCTCATGGTAACAGCAGTCCTTCAGTATGGAAACATCCTCCTTGCTCCTCCTTGGGATCCTGTGCCTCTTAAAGATGAGAAGCAAACAGGGGTAGGAGTATCCAGCAAATACATATACTAAGGAATACAGTTGTACATCTTTCTCTATTGTTCATCATGCAGTAGACAGTGCCCTGGATAGAAAGGAATACATTGTTTTTGAGGGTTCCTTTATAATTAACAACATATTGGAGTATATTACTAAGACTTTTCTAACCCTTAAGCATCTGGAGGTCATCTAGAGGTGAAGCTGATATTCAAAATTTGGCATACAAATTATTGGACAAGAAATTTCAATGCATTATTAGAATTCAGGATGAATGAAAAAAAAATTAACCAAACTTTGAAATGCATACGGCTTTAGGTTTGGTTGTTTATTCATTTTTAAAAAGAATTTAAATGTATTTGTTGCTATGTCTTAGAATCTTTGATTTTGATAAGCTTCAAAGATGAAATCTCAAGCTGTCAACCATCCAATACAAATCAATATTTGAATTTTATAACTGCTATCAGATACTAATACAATTGCACACTATTGACATGATGTGATATAATGTGCTATAAGATAAAAACAAATGCAGTAAATATCCATTTCTGATACTGTTTAGGTTAAATACAGTTGCATCCAACCATAAAATACCAGTGGTTTCCATATGGTTAGAAGCTTATAATGGATTTCTTTAATGAAAAGAACAGCTGAAAGACAGCTTGACTGATACAGAGGTATCCATCATTTGGAAATCTGGCCCTTTGGGGGCTCGATGGAGTTCCAGTGACTTGCCAACTTGGCTTGCATTTGTGACCCAAGCCTCAGGTTTTCCTTGTGCAGGTTTTTTTAATCTTTTGATGTGTGTGTGTGTGAGAGAGAGAGGCTGCAAATTGTACCAATAAAGATTTGCGCAAATTGTAGCTGTAATGTGTGCAAATCAAAAATTTGTGCACATTGAAAATCCGCTAACTGGCTCAACTCACTATAGACCAATTAGCAGGAAATGAACCCAAGTCTGGGGGAGGGGAGGGCAACGAAAGCTCATGGAGCTCCATCTCCAAATGAATTCCTCCGAAAACCCTAGACCACCACTGCTGATCTTCTTCTGTATTGCATAGGAATTATGATTGTCCTAGCATACAGTTCACAAGGGAAAATGGCGAAGACCAACAATGCCCTGCATGAACTCAGTGTGTGCCTACAACATGCCTCATAATCCTCTGCACTCTACAAAAATTTTATGGCAGATGTGCAGACACTCCTTAACAGATGTTGATGAGGAAAATGAGTAGTATTCAATACTGTCACAGTGCGGGTGCTAATGAAGTTGTACTAGCATAAACTAATGCTAGTGAAACCTCATTAGTGCTTACAGGAAAAGGGGAAATAAAGTGATTTGCTGCTGAAATTTGGCCCCACAATTACAGCATTTTCACCTGGGTGGGATACATATGGCTCCTTCTTTACAGGCCTTCAAACTGTCAATAAAGTTATCTATTTCAAACTGCTTTTTCCAAATAAATAAATATTTCCTTTGGCTTTTACTGGAATTTAAATGGTTTTAAAAGTTTAGCTGGTTTTAAATTATATTGTTAGTCTGATTTCATTATTTTACTACTGTGGTTGGTGTTATGGTTATATATTTTATTGTATTGATGATGGTTTATTTAATGTATTTACATTAACTGGTATTTTGTTTTGTAATTTCATTTTAAATTTTTTATGAAAGCTGTCTTGTGAGGACATCTGATGTTCTAAAAAGGTAGGATATAAATATTTCAAACAAAGGAACCTATAATAAATATACCATTGTGAATCAGCTATCAATGCTATTAAGTGCTATATATGAAACACTTCAAAATATAATATCAATACTGACTTTAGAAAACAGGTGTAAAAGACAAACATTCAGAGACCATGTAGAGAACGTTCAACAAACATTTACAATGAGATTTTTGAGAACTTTGGGCTGCACATTTATTTCAGCTCTAGAGTCACCACAGCCAGGGGAGAACCTAGTGTAGTTCTGAAGTGGTGACTCCAGTATGCATTTGTTCTTAAGAAACAGTCCTTCATAAGAATTCTTTTTATGAAACAGTGACTAAGGTTCACTCAAATATTGCCTTTAGTTTGAAGAGAAGCTATTTGAAACCATACGTAGTGTAGACATAGGTGGTGTAGATACATCTGGAAGCAAAGGATCCTGGTCTGTCAGACTAGAAAATATTGATGTAATAAACAATTTGCTGTGCTAACAGATGGAAGCAAAATATCTCCACATCAGTTTGTTAATTGTGCAAATCAGTCAATGACTTCATCTGGATTAATCTCTTTAGTTTTTCCAGCCTTCTATAGCCACTGTGGCAAGACCACTCCATCTGTCCTTGTCTAAACTATTCCGTAAATACGTTTTCATTCCTTTTAGGACACCAAAGAACGCTTCAGATGAACAAGTGCCTTGAAAAATGCAGTGGTATCTAAAATGATGAATGCCAGCAAACATCAAGCAATTTTCTAGAGGCCTTATTTGCTGACATTAGAGATACTTCATGGTCCTTGAAAACTGGAAAGCCGTTATAACATGGAAAAGCAATACCGTGAAGCTTAGCGCCAGTGCATTGCAAAATCTTGTGCAAACTACTGAAAAATACACAGTGCTTTGCAGTTGGTTGTTGTTGTTGTTTTTGTTTGTTGGTTTTGCTAACTTCTTCATGTAAAAAAAGTTTGCTGTGAGATCTGTGGGTTAGTCAGTATGAGTATCCTAAAAATAAATAAAGTTAGAATAAATGTGTATGCTATTCACTTTTTGTGCCATTATAATGTGGTAATTGGGAAAAGATCAGAACAGTAGGAAGTAATATACACTTGTGCCCTTTACAACTCAAGCAATGCATGTGTATTTTGTATTCATCTAGGTATAAATCTTTGACAGGAAAGCTACTGTAAAGCAGCAAAATAATCCTGTTCAATTTAATGTTCCATGCTGAGGGTTGATTTAATTTGGTCCTATGGTGTCATCAAAATCCTGAAAACTTCTAACGCAGCCTTCCCCAAAATGATTCTCTTTGGACTACACCTCCCAGCATTCCTGACTATTGGCCATGGTGGGTGGGGCTGATGGGAGTTGAAGTCCAAAACATTTGGAGGGCACCAGGTCAGAGAATGTTGTTCTAATATTCAAGCAGTTTTTACATTGTTTCTTCAGTGGTTCTATATGGATTTTCTGTTGGCAATAGATGAACAAGAAAACTTCATGCCAGCCAAACTTTCTCTTTAATGCTGTTGAATATACTCTTTTGCCTCACCCCAAAACAGAGAGCCTATCTACACTACTGCTTTAAAACAGTTTATAACAGTTTTAAACATGTTAATAACCGTTATTAACTGGTTTAAAACTGTTATAAACCGTTTTAAAGCAGTAGTGTAGATAGGCTCAGATTTTCACCAACCAGATATCCAAATTTCTCTCCATCATCTCTCTCCCACATTGAACTCTAAATATTGTGCTTCAGTACAGTATGGCTATCTCAGGAAGACTTTGGCATCTTGTGTCATATAATCAAACAGCCCAGCCAACATTCTGCTAAGCATTTCACCTATCAGCTTAAAACATTTCAGTGTTGCCAATGTGTCAGCTTGTCAAAATCTAAAGTTCCACTTAATGCTATTTGGCAGACTGAGCCTACATTGGCAGCCATGGTTCAGTAAGTAGGTGGTGGTATGAATGAGATGTAAGTCAAATAGTTCCCAACAATTATATTAGAATGTTTCATCCATAGCTTACCTTGATTTCCCCCCTTATAGCACAAGTGTCTTATGAGATCTGCATCTGTTTTTCTTGATACAATGTAGAAGGTTAAGAATCATTTCTAATTTTCATCAAGAATGAACTATATGTTGCTGAAAGTATTTTATTTTATTTTATTTAAAGAACAAAAACAAGGGTTTCCAATGCAGTTCATCTACCAATAAGGGGGTGCCTTTAATTTATCAGTATTAATTTTGTTGCTAAGGAAATATTTGACCTAAATGCTGTTGATCATCATTTATTATTATTATACCAGAATGCTAGGGGAATTCAGGATGTGTTCTTTGGGATAAATTGTTCCTTATGGAATTAATTGATTGATAGCTGACATGTGTCTAGATTGTATTTTATATTCCAAGTGACATATGAAATACAATGTGTTCCTTTTACTGAAATTGAAAATAATTTGTAAATAATACATGACTAAGAACCATTTCCCGGAGGTGTTACATCAGTATATTAAAAAAAAACTTTTGAAAAAATAAAAAGGAAACCCCCATAGAAGGGCCTTGGTGCGGCCTAGTCAAGTTAAACTTAGTACTGTGTTGGGAGGAGGGGTGGGGGGACTGTAATGAACTAACCTGACAGTCTCTAAGTGAATTCTGCACTTACATATAGAACAGCATCCGTACATACATAGTTTCATGGGACTCCTCTGGAAACTGAAGCAAGTGAGCAGTATTCTTTATAACCAGATATGGTAAAGCTACCCCACTTTCTAATGTTTCAGGAGGAGGGGGCAGGAGCACCATGACTCCCCTTAACGAGTCTTCTTCTGAGGAGTAACTGGGCTCCCATGAGTTCAAGGATTCTCCTTCCAGATATTCCAGAGGTAGGGTTGCAGGAGGATGTTGGATGTACATCTGAGGAGGAGACTAGGCCCTCTGCCCCATAGGAGCCTCCCTCCCCACTCCCTGCTCAGGATGAGTCGGATACTGTGACCAGACCTCCCAGCCCAGGGAGCGACAAAGAATGAAGTGTAGAAAGCAGACTCTGCCTTTATGGAAAAGCACCAGGTCACAACTGAGGAATATAGCTCTCTTGGAGCCTCCCTTTATAGCCAACTTCACCAGAAAACTCTCTAATGAGCAGCAGTTGACGTGTCCAGACTAGTGCCTGTATTTAAGTCAGTAAGCCCCCCACCCTACCATTTGCTTGATGCAACATCTTGGAGTACTTTTCATGTTCATGTGTTTTCAGTGGTTCTGACCTTTTGCCTTGGAAGCTGCACCTTCTTCAACTTTCACACTGATCCTTACTTCATCTTTGCCTAGCCCTTCTTTGGATACTATACTCAAAACTTTGCCTGGTGTGGCTTTTGGAATGCATCCAGAAGAGCTCCTTATCAGCCAGCTGCAAGTAAAAGTGATCCTGAAGAGCCCATTACCAATAATTACTTACTCCCACTGGCAGGGCTCCCAGCCCAATTAAGTGCACTGTGTTTGGAAAAGTTTGCTGAGACAGGAGAAAGAGTAAAGCAATCGTCCAATCAAATTGGATCCTGGGCTTTGAAGAACACTGGGACTCGCTGGCATCGCCCACCTTCTCTCTCCCACTGGGCTGCAAAATCCATTTGGTTTGCATTCAAATACAAAATGACCTAATTCACACATTCCAAACTAATACTGAACGGAAATGCAATTATCCTACAGGTTTTTTATGATGCAGTTCTTGAATAAAACAAATGCATATCAAAAGCTGTACATTAGGTGGAAATGCATATACAATAAGGCAGATATTAATGGTAATACTGGCAAAAAATGTATATTAGGAGAAACTGCATACAAAAATATTCACATTTTTTTGTGAAGACTAATGTAAAGTGGTAGAGAAATAAGTATACACCACCTAGTGGGGGGAGCAAGGAAAACATGCCCCAGCATGGAGCTCATTTGCCTGTGGGATAGAGTTGTGACCAACACTTTATACTTCGCCTGGAAACTAATTGGCAGACAGTGAAGTGATTTTAAAGTTGGTGTAATATGGTCACCTCTAGGTGACTATTAGGAAGGAAGGCTTGGTGCTACACTAGTCTAGTGGGGCTAGCAATTACCTTTGGCTTGGAGCTGCTGAATCACAGAAGCCACTTGCTGGTGTAGCCCCAGTGTACCCCAGTTTCTGTTGCTGCCACCTGCTGGTGGAGCCCCTCATCTCAATGCACCCCAGTTCCTGTTTCTGACACCTGCCGTCCAACATATTGCAGCTCCCTCTAGTTGCCCACCTGAAGGATCCCTATTCATTGGCCATATCCTTGGACTAACTGTAAGTACAGCCAAAGGACACAGACTTCCATTGGCCTACCTAGACATTTGGGAAGGAGATGTATTGACCAAAAGGTTGATGTTGTTTTCTATGTTCTATTCTTGTTGCTCATTGTCAACTTGAATAAATACCAGTACTTATACCTCAAGTATGGGTGAGGTTGCTACTCAGAAATCACTAAATTGGTGTCCCAGGTTTCCTGGGTGGGGGCTTGAACCAGAGCTAACCATAAGGGAAGAACAAACAACCCCTAAACACAGAACCAGTCCCTAGGTACTGACCCAAGGGTTACACTTTTGACAAAAACATTCACAAATTGCTGTGGAAACAGGATGGAATGAACGTGTGTGAAAAAATGCAAACATTATAGAAAGCAAAACAGATGAATCCCTGTTCTTAAGAGTGCAGAGCTGGAGCTTGGAGTTGCTACACCCCAAAACCTCCTTTTCATACTGAAAATGTTCCTACTGGAAAGCCATTTGGAACATATATAAACTGGGCACAACATTTCATGCCTATACCGAATATACATAGCCCTTTCAATATATGTGCTCACCTGCAACTATGGCCATGTCTACACCTGCCATTTATTCCAGGGTGGTCACAAGGTCATTCCTGCACATCCAAATGGCACGCAGCTGATCACGGGGTGAAAGGGGGATGAGCACTCAGTTCTCCTGGGATAGCTGGGGCTGCTTTTTTCCCAGTTTTTCCCACTGTCTCAGGACCATCCCAAGCTCCGCGGGCAGTGTGGCTCTTCCTGCATGGGTCCTCCATCTTCCCCATGAGCAGTGGGGCTCAGGAAATGGGCACGAAGCTATGCAAGGGGAGTCCGTGGGCATTGGGGGTGAGGGGGAGAGCATTTTCATCATCTTTGGGATGGCACTCGGCATTTTCCAGTGCCGAGTTTGTTGTGTGTGTGTTTTTAAAAAATGTACCTTTGTGCAGGATCGTACCTGCGCACCCCGGAATGTCCCCCTTTACTTCCAGGACAATTCACTAGCGTGTGGCCCCTGAGGGACAATCCCGGAAGTGGAAACTTCATGATCATCCCTCCCCACTCCCCAAAGGGCTGCAGGTGCAAATGAGCCCTATATTTCAACAAGAAATCCACACCAAATGCAAAGTACCAACGTCTTATAGAAAATCTGAGATATAGAAATTTGGACAAGGTTTTCCCATTTCCGTTTTAATGATGAAATGCAGGTTCTAGTAAAACAAAAACAAAAAAAAAAGATATCCTTTCTCTTTCGTACCTGTCATGCAGGTCTCATCTTTTATTATTCATTTCCCAACCTAAATGGCATGTTACTGTCATGGCTTCCAGTGACAGCCAAAGCTAGATTAACATCAACAGCTGCTTATGAAGTCTCCTTACAAAGGCCAGGCTGAGATTCAGTTTAGAATAATGTAAAACCAACCCAAAAAGTCACCAGAAGCTTCAGTGCATTCATGGGATAAAAACAAAAAGTTTAATCAACACCAGTGTGTACAAATTTTAAATGTCAAAGTCCATGACTCAAGTCACATCTGGCAGGGACTCCACTGTTTTTGCTCAATAGTGCTGCTATTGACCACAGGTTCTTTTGAGTATCTATGTGGGGCTGCCCTTGAAGATGACTCAGAAGTTGCAGCTAGTGCAAAATGCAGCAGCTAGAACATCCTATAAAGACCATATAACACCAGTCTTAAAGGAATTGCATTGGCTGCCTATATGCTTCCAGTCAGAATTCAAGGTGTTGGCAATGACATTTAAAGTCCTAAATGGCTCAGGACCTCAGAACTTGAGGGAGTGCCACTCCCTATATATGTCTGCCCAAGATTTGGGATCTGTTGGAAAATCCTTCTTCTGAGTCCCACCAACACGAGATATATTATGGTGGGACATGGGAGAGGTCTTTCTTGTGGCACCCTAGTTGTGGAATACCCTTCCCTTGGAGACCTGACTGGCACTGACACTGGCTTCATTTTGGCGCCAAGTTAAAACATGGCTCTTTATCAAAGCCTTTGAGGTCTAAATTCTCCATGTTCACATATAGTTTAAATTGTTTTTCTTGTTTTTTTTTAAATCTACTGGTTTTAATTTGTTCACATTTTAATACTTTATTAGCTGTGTATATTATTTATGTTTACATTGTCTGATTTTATCTGTATGCTGTCCTGAGATCCCAGTGATATAGGGTGGGATCCAAATGTTTGAATAAATAAATAAAATAAATATTCTTACCCACAGAATTGCTCCCTTGCTCACTGTCTATTTGAAGAATGTTCTGTCTCCAAAGGTGTAGGATCCAAACAACAACAATGGAATAGAAAGAGAGTTGGTGGGGGGGACCCGACTGAGGTTGGCATTAAAAAAGAAAGTCCTAACTCTTAATCACCAAATGTTCAGGCAATGGTTGAGCTGCTGAGGTGTTGCAAACATCACAGTTTGCCTGGCAGCGCAGGAAAGCTGATTTGGAAGGAGGGACAAAGAAGGAAGGTGTGGTTGAATTGTACAGATGTGAAGTCAAAAGGGGGCTAAAAGAAGGGGGTTGGGAGGGAAGGCCTGAGTAAAGGCAGTCAGAGGCATCAAGGAGGCTTGAAAAGAAATGATGGAGGAATTGAGCTAAGGGAAAGAGGGGTAGAGGAGCAGATAAGTAACAGAATCAGGGAATATGGATTAAGATGCAAGAAAGTGGGTGTGGGAATAGGGCCACCAGGTTTCAACCTGGAGATCCCCCCCAGTAGCTTGAAATTGCCACCTAGTAAAAGGTGAAGCAGCTGGGACATTTCCTAGCCATCTTTTCCCTGTTTCTGTCATCCACCCAGTCCTCCAAAAGTTACAGTATATGGCATCCTTGGGGTCCTGCTAATTACAGAAAGTTGGGAGGAGGGATCGATGACAGGAAAAAGGAACGAATGGACATAAGAAGCTATGGATGCCTCATCTCCCACTTCATTGGGGATTTTAAAGCAGGGTTTGGCACAAGGTAGATGTCCAGATGTTTTTTAGACTTCAACTCGCAGACATCCCTGCTTCTGGAAGTTCCTGGCCAATGGTCAGGAATGCGGACCTTTCTGAAGTCCAAAACATCTGGAGATCTACTCTCTGCCCACCCCTGATTTAAAGGGTCAGCTCCAGATGGTAGCAAGTTTGGGATTTTTCCATGGTCGCAAGACAGAAAGGGCCTTCCACCCTCTCCATTTTTATATCTCATTTTTTCAGATTAGAGCTGGGGATGGAAGACACACTGACAGTGTAATGCAGCGCCCCAAATTATGTTTCAATTTTAGCAGATGAGTTATTACTTGCCAAGAATAAATGAACAGCTATATTGGAAAGAGTATGTCCAAAACTATGCATTGGAGGCATTCACAACATTGTCAAATTCAACAAGGTAAAGCTGAGTTAGGTGCATTAGTAGTCCCCATTTAGTAGTCCTTCCCCCCCCCCCCAAATTCTGGAACCAGCACTCTATGGTGAAGAGTGTTTCTAACCTCATCACACTGACTAAAACCTGTATTTTCCCTCAGGTCCCCTCCACAAGGATTCACTTTTGCGCCTGGTTAAGTGATTATGCGCTTCATTGCTGAAGCGCATTTACGCCTAATACCTCTGCACGAGAGGCAGGCAGGGAGAGGGGAGGGGGGAGGTAGGGTGGGCGGCCGGGCGCCTGTCTCTTTAAGGCAGGTCCCTGTGAGTTGTTATGCTGGAGAGCGAAGGAACTGACGATTGAATGAAACGGAGCGGGGGGGGGGAACAGGGCAAGAAAAAGGGAAAAGGGAGCTGGAAGACGGAGCCCGGTAGGAGCGGAGCCAGGAGCCGAGCGGGGGAGCCAGCAGCAGCACTACTTGGGAGGCAGGGCGCACGGGGGGGGGGGGGGGGAACAGGGTAAGAAAAAGGGAAAAGGGAGCTGGAAGACGGAGCGAGAGGTCAGCGGGAGCCCGGTAGGAGCCGAGCCAGGAGCCGAGCGGGGAGCCAGCAGCAGCAGCAGCAGCAGCAGCACTACTTGGGAGGCAGGGCGCTGGCTTCACATCCCGCCGCAAAATAAAACTCGCTATTTAACGCGCATTCGATAATGCGCACAATCGGAGGGATAGCGCGCCTCTACGCCCGATTTGCGCTCCCTCCTTGTAGAGGTAAAAAAATTTAAGCGCCTTGAAAGAGCTTTAAACCTCTCTTGTAGAGGCAGCCTTAAATATTATACCCCACGGATAAAATCACACAATGCAGATATAACACTAGATCCATACAAACCATACTTTGAAAATTGGTTGGGAGATAGGACAGTGCTTTATCTTACGTCTGAAGGACTACTAAATGGGATAGATAATGCACCTAACTCAGCTTTACCTTGTTGAATTTGAGAATGTTGTGAATGCCTCCAATGCATAGTTTTGGACATACTCTTTCCAATATAGCTGCTCATTTATTTTTGGCAAGTAATAACTTGACTCAACTGCTAAAATTGAAACATAATTTGTTGCACTGGCTTCTTACACCACTTCCCCCCTCTGTGCTATTGCCTGCTGCTGCAGACTAATCAGAAATGTTTTATGATTCAGCAGATGCCTAAAACCCATGTTCACATTGGCCCTACTTGGAGGACACAATGCCATTTCCCATATAAGGCCCAGGCCCTTCATGCCTTCATGTTCCCTCCGATCACACAGGTGAGAACTCAGAAGAAAGAATTTAGATTACTGCCATACATTCCTTCTAGAATTTCTGGAACTTAGGGGCAAACTACACATAAACACGAACACCTGTAACAACATCCAGTGCCACCTTTTCTAAAATGCCAAAATGGCTTTAGGAAAGGAGAATTTAGGGCAGAAAGGTAGCAGAATAGGGGTCGGAAACATGGTGCCCATGGGCATCAATGCACCCCTGGGGACCTGTCTCATTGCCCACCAAGGTGCCTTATCTCTCCCACTTATTTTTAAAAATTAACCTTTTTCTTACCAATGTTTGAGATTGCTGTGAAATAGGTTTCTATTGATGCTGAAAGCTGTTGAGTTCCAAGGAGTTTTTGGAGTGTTGGAGCTCAGACCTGACCTCTGCCTTGTCTTTTGGGCAGGTTTCTTGCCCTTTGCCATGCCTCCCATGGCATCCATTTTGTGGTGGGGCCAGGATAATTTCTCAAATTGCCAAATGTGCCCATGGGCCAAACAAGTTTGTCTACCCCTGTAGTAGAAGGTCACACTTAACTTTTTACAGCCTGCTCTGTTTTTCCTCCCTATATGGCTCTCAAATGACGTTTCTCTTTGCCGTGGTTAAAATACACATTTAAAGCACCATGGAGGAGAACTCTGAAGTGCTAACATTTGGACTGGAGAAATGGTGGGTGTGGAAAGGTTAGGCAAACCTTCCTTCCCTGCCACTTCTCTGTTCTAAATTCCCTCTCCTTGAAGCTGTTTTGCTTTAAAAAGCAAAGAAGAAGAAGCTTCAACAACAACAACAACAGCAACAATGGTGTTAGCACTTATAATACATATATTAGCATGTAATATTTGCCCTTTAGTTATCCACTCAAACTTTCAGGGTAGTATTCAGCGTTAGTCCTGTGCAGAGTATACCATGGAAATGAATGAGATTTAAGATGGTCACAGCTGACTGAAGTCCCATTCATTTAAACGGGTCTATTCTACATAGGACTAACACTGGATACTACCCCCAAGTCTTCTATAGGAATCATATGGGGCATGCATTTCAGCTGAAAGTATATTGCTTTGCTGTCTCAAAATAACAGACCACGTGCTTTTCCTGCTTTGGGTGGCAGTGGCTAATCCCATGCTGCAGCAAAAGCTCAGGGTTTCTGGTGGCTGGGCCTGCCCCTTGTCCTCTGCCTGGGCAGACGGCAACCAATCGGGTTGCCATCCATCTGGCCACAACTCCCCCATGACACTAGAGTGAGGATAGGTGGCAGACGCACAGTACTCACTTAGCTCTGGAGAAAAAAGTTGGGCTAAGTCCCCAACTTTTTTTCTTCACAGCTTCACAGGAAAGCCCTGGGCAATGTGTATAATTGACGCAGTGCCACAGCCCACCCACCCTGGGGCTTTCCTTGCATATAGGCAGCCCCCTCAGAATGGGGGAAATGAGTTGAAAGTGAATCAATCCCATCTCCCAACCAATTTGCACACTTGTTTGTAGAGATCCAGTGAAATGTCTGCACAATGTTACGTCTTTGTGCTTTGATCTGTTTATACCACAACATAAACCATTGTTGCCAATTAGTATATGCTTTTTTCATATATATAATGGTCCCTTTTTGTTTATGGCTACCCTTTCAAAGTATGATTAAATTTGTGATTAATTTCTATTTTTTCATTATCTAGTACTTTTATCTTGTAGCAAGCAGAATAGCAATTGGAATTCATTTTGTCTTACTTGCCTGAGGAAGCACATGCAAAAAGCAGAGGTCATTGGATTATATCCAATGGTGCCATTCTGCTAGTCACTAGTACAAAATGTCTACTGCTTGGGAAATGCTGGTTCTCATCCTTGCACAAGTGTCAAATCCAATACTTTAATTCCTCTTGTGCAAGATGTTCCATAAGATGTTGCACAACTCACTGGGACTTCACTAGGCATGGGGCACAATTCTATGCATGTTTAGACAGAAAAAAGTCATGCTGGGAGTTGTAGAACTTTTTTCCTGTCTAAACATGCATAGGATTCTGCCCTAATTATTGCTTGCACTAGTTGTTCACTACTTCACCATCTCTTGTACTTTTCCCACTAGCATGAAGTTGGATATGACTCTTAGTTCCCAGGCTACATTTTCATTTTGGGCATCTATTTTGGTGCAGAAATTTTAAAAAATGCAAGTCTGTAAGTTTGACTCAGTTAAAAACCAGCCAGTTAAAAACCAGGTGGCACATAAAGGGGAAAATAGCTTCCTAATGAATAGCCACTCAGAAGTCTGCTCTAACTGGTAAAGACAACTTTCAAATTATCTAACGCAAATCATACACTTCTTACCATCTGGATGACTCCCTGTATAATTCTGTATTGTTAGTATTCTAGGTGTCTAACAAGCACAGTCTTGGGGTTTGTTTTCTTAGTCCATTGATCTATGAAAAAATATTAGCTTTTTAAAAATTTCATTTTAATTCCTTAAATCATTTCGCTTCTGTATCGTGAGAATTTTCCTGAAAACAAAAATGTAGGGACGTGAATTGTATCGTCCGATACACGATCCAGCACCGATACAGGGGATATCGGACATCAGATAGCCGATAACGACAGCAAACGGTAGAGCTCCGATATCAAATGATGATAATAATAATAATAATAATAATAATAACAACAATTTATTTCTTACCCCCCTCTCCGTCTGGATCGAGGCGGGGAACAACAACATGATATGATATTTTTCGACCCAACATTATTGGAAAATAACAGAGAATCGTTTGTTTTTTCACCATAGGCTAGCATTGTACACTAGACAAGCCTGTAACTGCAGTTTTTTTAAAAAGTTTCATAACGGAGGGCGGGAAAAGGTGGCATGTGGGATAGGCAGCTTCATTCAACAATCATGCTGTTCAAGGATTCAAACAGGCTCCAATCGCAATGGTGGAGAAGGGCTGAGGATAACCCACCATAAAACCCCCACCTTTGCATTTTGACTCTCTGTTGGGAGTAGTAGTTTGAGAAGGAAGGGTGATTTTGGTCGGAGCTCTGTGAGATTGCATTTCGGTGGAGATTGGTTGTTGGTGATTCTTTTTTATATTTCCCTTCCCCCCTCTCTCTTTTGGCTTATTGTTTCTGCTAGTTGTTGTAAGTACTCATGGACAGACTCCAAGCAACAGGGTCTATTGCTTACTTGTGCAATGTGCCAGCACATAGCCTCTCTGCCCACCTCTGCCCACACCTGCCTGCCTACATCTGCCTGCTTGCCTGTTTGCCACCATTGTGTGGTAGCGGGATCTCTGGGGCAAAACCCAGGGGTCTATTGCTTACTTGTGCCATGTGCCAGCACATGGCACTCTGCCATCCTCTGCCTGCCTCTGCCTGCCTGCCTCTGTGTTGCGAGTAAACACCTGCACCTCTGCCACTGAAATTGGCCACAGATGAATCCCTAAAGACCATCTGTGAGATCCCCATCTGTAATGGATGTATCTTGAAAAATGACCACATTATCGCCACCTTAATTACTGTGTTTTGAAAGCTTACTTACAAGTAACGCTTGCACCGATTGTTCTGAAATTTGGAACACATGACTAGCAACACTCAGTCTGCACTGTGGGCACGTTTCAAGTCGCTAACTTTAAAGTACATAGGTTATAGGCTTTTATGTCTCAAAAAGCAACTATATAGGACAAAACAGGGATCCGATATCAGAATCGGAACTTCCGATATTTATCAGATATCGGATCTGATATGATACTTGGGACCTCCGATATGATCCAATACGATACTCTTGATATCGGAAGTTCCGATTCCGATTCTGATATTTCTGGCCATGCACATCCCTACAAAAATTATCCTTTTTCTCATCATCTGCTAAAACTAATGGGGGGGGGGGCAGGGGAACATATGAAGAACAGCCATCTGCCCTCCTGTTCTTAGAGAGGTTTGAACTCTCTTGGAATATTTGCAGTAATTCAACAAGTACAGATTCCGCGTATCGGAGCATGTACTACCTGCCATGCCACTACTGCTTTAGGGCAGGGCAGCAGCCATTTTCCAGAAGTCTTAACATGATGCATTTTATTGCTGCAGATAGATTAGTGCTTAATCCTGGCTACCTGTTAGCTAGATGCTAAGATTATGGTCTTCCTCAAGAGACTAAAGTTGTGACACCTTTAGGGTGACCATATGAAAAGGAAGACAGGGCTCATGTAACTTTAACAGTTGTAGAGAAAAGGGAATTTCAGCCGGTGTCATTTGTATGCAATTAGTTCCTGGTGAAATTCCCTCTTCATCACAACCATTAAAGTTGCAGGGGCCCTGCCTTCTTTTGTATATGTTCACTCTAGTATAGTGCCTGCAACTTTAACGGTTGTGATGAAGAGGGAATTTCACCAGGAACTAATTGCAAACAAATAACACTGGCTGAAATTCCCTTTTCTCTACAACTGTTAAAGTTACATGAGCCCTGTCCTCCTTTTCATATAGTCAGCCTAGACACCTTACCTGGCTCACTTTTGAGCTCAGTATTTGCATCATCTGCTGCTAATATAGGGGCTGGTTGAACATAGTTGAATAGGCAGGGATTTGAATCCAGAATTTTAAGAGCTAAGCCAGGAGTCCTCAACCCTTTTGGACGTATGGACACATCTGGGAATTGGAGAAACTGCTGCAGGCACTATGTTGGACACCCCTGAGCTAAGCACCTGAGGCCCAGGGCCTAGATCTGTCAGGTTTGGTTTCTCTCACAAACTAATTTTTAAATCTCAGTTTCTTTCCATCCCAAATATGAAGACATTTGAGAATTTTAGTAAATTCTTATAAAAAATGAACTGAAACTAAATTCTCAACCATAGCTGTAGCAGCCTCCGAAAGCAAATACTTATATAATGTCCATGTCAGGTGACATCTGCCAACCTGTTCAACCATCACACCTACAACCTACTAAGGAACATTAGAACCTCTGTCCCTTTCACAATTCTCCAACCCTCACTAATCTAATTTTTGGGTATTGTCATTTTTCAAAAAATTAACTACCCAGTGCTTTCCAGAATGCTTTCTAATTTTTTGGATTTAATTTTTTTTTATTTTCCAGACATAAAAACCATTTAACACATACACCTTACCTACACCCACAAACAACAAAAATCACATAAAACAAACAACATTAAAATGGACTTCCGAATTTTCTCATTTTCTTAATAATTTGTCAAAATAAGCCAAGATAAGCCAAAATGGTGAGTGAAGTTTCCCCTCTTGTATCTCTTTAACAGATGTTTTTCATCCAGTTTAGTCACTGAATCCGCTTGCAAATATGTCCTTCCCTTCTCTTTCTTTTAGAAAATCCACCATTAGTTTCCACTCCTCAATAAACCCAGTTATTGTTTTATCTTTTATTATTGCAGTAAGTTTTGCCATTTCTGCCAGTTCTGTAATTTGCAACAACCATTCCTCTGGGCATAAATTAGTCTTGCTGCCGTTATCATATATAAGAATAAAGCTCCATAACCTTGTGTCAACTGTTCATCTATTATCCCCAACAAAAAATACTCTGGACACAATTGTATCTTTATCTTCAATACATTTTGAATCACCTTATGCATTTGTATCCAGAATGCTTTCTAGATGCATGAATTTAACACCTTATTCCTTAATATTCCAGCTATATGTGGCACAGGAAAATTTTAATATGCTCCGAGACAGTACTACAGCATTCATCCTCAGAATTATACAGGGCTTGCGAGAAAATGTCATACTGAATTATCAGCAATATTCAGCTAGACTCAATAAAAATGATGCATTTTCTTGAGAGATAAATACTTTATACTTCACACTAGAAACTTGGCTGACTCACAAAGTGCTATTATGGACATGATCTTAACATCCCCAAAGTCTTCATGAGTTTAGATTTATGATTTTCTTTTCTTCCCCGCCACCTCCATTCTGCCCTTTAAAAAGAAAAGTTTAGCTAGAAAACTTAGCTCCAGAATGCTAATTCATATATCAACTGGCAATTAGATGGGAAATTCTGATATAGACCCATTCATGTTTAATAGTGCACAGGGCTTCTTGAATAATGCTCGTGGAGGAGAAGGCTGTCAATGGCTACTAATCATGATGGCTATATAACGCCTCCAGTATCAGAGGCAATATGCTTCCATGTACCAGTTGCTGAGGAACATGGCTTCCCACAGGCAGTTGGTTAGCAATTATGTGAACAGAATGCTGCATGAGACAGTACTTTCATCTGATTCAGCAAGGCTCTTCTTATGTTCTTAAAGCCATTCTTGGAGGGGGTCCAACATCTTTACCTTTTGTGATGCCCCCCATAGCTACTGTTTTTAGGGGCTCATCTACACCTAACGGTGTAGCAGGAGGGAGGGAGCAGGATCGTGGACTTACCTGCTTCCGCGTTCCTCCCCCAGTGTATATATGGCCAGGCAATGCCCCAGAAGGGAAAAGGGACATCACGAGTGCCATTTGTTTTTTAAGAAAAGGAGCCCGGTCATGCACACCCAATCTGCCAAAAAAGATAAGTAACACACACACCCTCTGCCATCCTAGGGATGGCAAAATTGCTGCCCCCACCCCACCCCCATGGGCTCCCAGGTCCTCAAACCGGCACAGAGCTGCATGGGGTGGCTCCGTGCCTATTTGAGGACCTGGGAGCCCGTGCCACACCAGCTGCGGTGCTTGGGGTTGTCCCAGGACATCCCCGGTTCCAGTTATCTTGGCAGTACAGTAATTACAGGGCTATTTTAGCCTAACTGATTAGACGATTAGTAGGACAGGAGTGGCTTGTTATCTTGACTATAAAACCTGTGCTGATAACAGTTAATTTTGACGCCAGCTGCAGTAAAATGGAAACGCGGGCAACTTGAGAGAGAATGTAAGTTTATTTGACGAGTTCTGGATTTAAATCTATTCCAGCATTTTTACTTTTTTCATGGTTGTTAAAATGGGGATTTACATTTGCCTTTAGAAAGCGTTGAACATCTCAAAAGGAGAAATATTGGCCATACAATTGAGGCTATTCATATTAGAAAGCCCAGGCCATAAGATTTGGATTCGTAGTATTTGGCTTTGCAGTTCCTGGTAGGTTAAATAATTTTTAAAATATATGTTTTTAGTAAAATTAAATATTTTCCCTTTCCCACCAAACATTGTATTTTACTTCAATTTATGTTTTTATTCTTACATGTTTTTATTATAGTAAAGGTCACTGAAGAAGGCACAAGAAGTGTTGAAACACATTTGACCATCAATCTATTCTTGTTTATTTAATCATTGTATTAAATTATATGTACATTTATATTACTTGCTTTTATCATTTTTCAATGTGTTACAATTCATTTATAGATTATTGAATATTTGTTGTTTAAATACTATTCCTTAACTGGTTGTTTGGGAAGTATCTTTTGTTAAGGAGAAACACCCATTGTTTTACCTCCTCAGTTGACGCCAGGATCCCCTGTGCATCATTTGGATGCACAGGGACGGCCTAAAGACGACCTGGGGATAACTGCATGGTGTAGATATGGCTACAGGATTTGGCTCAAATCAGGGAGTAGGATGTGTGGCTTTCATTTAGGAACCCTTACCTTTCGTTCCTTCAAGTGATGCAAGTAAATTAGAATCCAGGATGTAAAATAAAATGTTGATTCACTTGCCATTCCAATGGCTAACTTTAGACACTGAAAAATGAGAGCATTTAATGCCAACATTCAAAATTATAATATTGCATTTGCATGCCAGAAGAAATTCATTGTCTTGCATTTGTATCATTTTAAAATGAGTTGTGGGGCTTCACCAATAAACACAAATGGAGAGCTGGTATAATGGTACAAAACTTACATGGCTATGTTGAATTCTAGAAAATAGTATTGCAAAGTGTCTAAGGGCATAATCCTATGCACGCCTGGACAGAAAAAAAAATCCTACAACTTCCAACTGCTGGCTGGGGAATGCTGGGAGTTGTAGGACTTTTTTCTGTGTAAATATGCATAGGGTTGCATCCTAAGAAACCAAGGATCAAATTAGTTGAGAGACAGAAAGAGACCGAGATGTGTTAGCAGCGCCTGTTGACAGCGGATGAGCCAGCCGAGCAGTTTCGTGACAGGGAGAGGAGGGAGGTGGAAACGAGCCCAAATTAGTTGTGATGGAAATCCTGTAACTAGCACACTTCTTTTCATCTTTTTTAAATAGAAGCTGTGGGGACCCACTCCAGATCTGAACAATGGCGTGCAGGGATTTCAATTTGCTTCTCTGGCAAAGTCTTAAATCTTCAAATCCTTTCATTAAATTCTGATGAACATGCAGGATTGAATCTGTACACGGAGATGTAAGCATTCCAGTCATCCCCATTCCATATTATAGAGTCATATCTCCCCTCCTGTTAAACTAAGGACCCATGCTGCTTAAAGCACAGACCTCAGCATTAGCAGGGGAGAACAATTTTTGCCATGTTCTTCGCTTCAGCTAACATTGAATTCTGTCTCTGGAAGGAAGACTTCTTCAGATCCAAATGACATAACTGTATTATGGTGAATGCTTACAGTTAGTCCATTAAGTAATTCCTGTGCTCTTCTGTAGATATCACGGAACAGGCAGGGAACAATATGTAATTCTTATGCTCTACAGAAAATCCCACCTAAGAGAAAAAATAATTTGAAAAAAATTGCCACCATTGCACATCCTGAATCCTCTACTCTCTTTCTGTACCTGAGAAAGTCACGACACCAGTGTTTGCAGGCGTCACTTATTTAACTCAGCACTCGTGTGTGTGTGTGTGTGTGTGTGTGTGTGTAACTTGGTGCTCTCAGCTATGATGCAGATAAATCAGTCATTGCTTCAGTATATTAACATGCAGGGACATATCCAGAGTTTTTCTATCATCAGTCTAAGGCCACTATCCAAAGACACGGATATAAATTTAAAATTAAAGTAAATGTTAGTGCTTTCCAAAAGAAAAAAGAAAGAAACAAAAATACATTCTATAATTTGTCTAATTACTGTAAGCCTGTAACCAGTTCTAAATCTTCCTCCAAAACTACATATTTCAAATATCCAAGAAGTGCAGATTTGGGATCTAAGGGAATATCATATCGTGTTAAATCATTGAAAATTTCTGCAAGGATAGTCATATATTAAGGCAAGGCTAAAATATATGGAACAAATCTCCACCTAAAACATGATAGTTAGGAGTGAGATACCAACAGTTGCTGGGGAACATGGGTGCTGTTGCACTGTGTTCTGCTTGGGGATCCCTGATCAACAGCTGGTAGGCCACTGTGTGAACAGAGTGCTGGACTAGATGGACCCTTGGTCTGATCCAGCACGGCTCTTCTTATGTTTATATGAACTGGATCTTATGAAAGTTATTTTTAAGAGAATCAGACTGATGTTACATTTTTGCTACGTTTTTGTTAGGGATGTGCATGCCCAAAAATATCATATCGTATCGTTATCAGAATTTCGGACCAAAAAAATTATCGTCTCCGATAATATCGTAGATGAACCGTATCGTATCGTATTTCCAATAATTATCGGAAATCCAATATTATATGATTTCTCCATTTTGCCCTAGATAGTTGATTTTTCAGTCAGAAAAGCCTAAAACGTCTTAATTTTCCAAGTTACAGGTTTGAAACTTGGTCACAGTGCAGACTGAGTGTTGCTAGTGTGCCAAATTTTAGAACAATTGGTGCAAGCGTTACTCAGAAGTAAGCTTTCAAATACACTGTTTCAGGTGGCTGAAATGTGGTCCTTTTTCAACAGATGTCGTCGTCCAAAACTCATGCGCATCTCACAGATGGCCTTGAGGGGACTCATCTGTGCCCAATTTCAGACGCACAGCTGCAGGCGTTACTAAGCTCTCAACCACATGCACTGTTTCCGGTAATGCACTCCATGCTGCTGCTGCTGAGACTTATAGGTATATTTTAATGAATACAATGAACTTTCAAAACCTGTGGATAAACCTAGGCAGTGCCTTCCATATGCAGTCATGAAAGTAAAATGTGTTAATCAGAAGATGGTGAACTGCTGCTGCCTTTTCTCATTGATTAGGCCAAGCATGTCTACAAATTAAAAGGATTGGGGGGTAGGGAAATAGCATGGGTATTGCATTTATTTTAGAGCCAGCCTTAGCAGGCAGGGCCTCATTGGGCCAGGAGATACCCCGGAAGCGTGGAAACCTGGAGGATCCCACTAGCGCCTATGCGTGGCACAGTGAGTGGATGCACTGCATTCCACCGCAGTAGCAGAACTGCTGCTGCCTTGTCTCATTGATTAGGCCACGCATGTCTAAGTACAAATGAAATAATAAAAGGATTGGGGGGTAGGGGAATAGCATGGGCGTTACATTTATTTTAGAGCCAGCCTTAGCAGGCAGGGCCTTATTGGGCCAGGAGATACCCCTGCGGCGCGGAAACCTGGAGGATCCCACAAGCAGCACCGCACAGACAGTCAGGAATTATGGGCATTACAGTTATTTATTTTAGCCAGCCTTACCCAGGCAGGGCCTCATTGGGCCAGGAGATGCCCCAGGTAGCGAGGAAACCTGCAGGATCCCATCAAAACAACCCTTACGCATCACCTTGACCTCATTGTGCTTGAAAATTAAAATGACCCAGTCTGCCTGCCATCCCCGTGCAGGCAGGTGGGCAGTTCTTCATGCCAGAGCTGCGCACATTGGCTGGAGCAGTGGCAAATAAAAGGGGTAGAGGTAGGCACTTTGGCAAATTAATATAAGTCACGTTCAGGGTAGAGGTAGGCACATTGCCTGGACCAGAGTCTTTAAAAAAGTGTGTGAGGGGGATGCTTCTGCAGTCCCTCAGTAACGGACTCCATGACCCAGGGATGTAGTGATGAAAACTAATAATACAGGAATCTCTCAACTCAAGGCTCACTATAGCAGTCTCTCCAGACTGGAAACATTGGATGGAGCAGTGTCTTTCAAAAAGAAATAAAATGTGTGAGAGGGAGAGACAGCCAGCTACCCCAGTACTGCCCCCAGCAGCAACAGCAGAGCCACCTCGCCCAAGGCGCACCTCAGAACCGCGTTTCATACTGCTACAAAGTGATTGCAATTAATAATTACAATGTATGCTTTGCCCACAGTTTGTGAGTTTGTGTGCTGCTTTGACCACACAGAGTCTGTGTAGCAGGCTACACAACACAATAGCACACTCACAATCAATCAAGCAAACACATACACCAAGGGAGACAGAGAGGGAGAGAAATTATATATATATATACATATATATATATGTATATATATATATATATGTATATATATATATATATATATATAGGTTTTTTTAAAAAAGAAAGTTAAACAGGGAAGAGGACAAAACACACTCCCTCAATCACAGTACCCCCACTCATGCTAACCTAACCCTTCAATCAAACCAACCAGAAAAAAATTATAACTCAAAGTCTCAAACACACAAGCAACGCACAGCCAAACGAACCTGAGACACAAAGATGCAAGACTACATTGAATCTCCAGCAATTCGCCACCAAGTAACTATAAGACCCAGGAGCCAGGACTGGGCTCCAACAAAATCCACCCTTCTCCCCTCAACGCCTAACTCCCAACAGAGCTGGAACACCAAGAGCGGGGTTTTTATGCGGGGATATCCTTAGCCCTCCCCAACATTGTGATTGGAGCCTGCTGGAATCCTTGCTGCATGATTGGTCACTGAATCTGTCAGTCTCATCAAACACACCCCACCTTCTAGTTCCGTCCATGTGGCGGCAAAAGAGAAAGAGCCTTCCGATAAAATGATAAAATACGATAATTATCATAGGATTTTTTATCGTCTCCGATAATTATCGTAGGCTTCTCTAACGTTATCGTTAGCGTTAACCGCATGACGATAAAGAGCATATCGTATCGTTATCGTACATTTTAACGATATGATATACATCCCTAACTTTTGTATATTCAAGCCCAATCTTCTGGAGAGATCACTTCCACTATATGATATTGGTTTCCCATTTCCCTTCAGTCGGAAGAGTCTCTTTCCATGTTCTAAGTAAATGATACTGTTTGCCCAACATTCCTTTTGAAATTTTGGGCAAACAGTTATTCATATTCTTACAAAAACAGACCATGTATTAATTACAATAATTAAGAATATGAATAATTCCAAATTTCTGTGGAAGCAATATTTCTAAGATTTTTGGCTCATGTTGTCAATGGGAAATTCTGCAAAAGGAACAGTAATACATTCTTCTTAACAGGGTGCCTCTACAAGAGGCATTTAAAGCTCTTTCAAGGCGCATTAAAAAAATTACCTCTACAAGAACGGAGCGCAAATCGGGCGTAGAGGCGTGTTATCTCCCCGATTATGCGCATTATCGAATGCGCGTTAAATCTCGAGTTTTATTTTGCTCCGTCCGTTAAAGCGCATTTTGACTGTGTGAATAAGCGCTTATGCGCATTAACTACTTGTAAAGCGCATTTTGGACATCTGTTAATGCGCTTCGCCACCTCTCGCCGCCTCTCGTGCAGAGGGATTAGGCGTAAATGCGCTTCAGCGATTATGCGCATAATCGCCTAACCGGGCGCAAAAGCGAATCCTTGTAGAGGGGACCTATAGCGATTTTATCTAACCACGATAAGCTTGTGGCCTAATCTTTCATAACATCCCATGGAAATCTGGTGGTTATCTTACACTATTAATTCTAGATTTCCCTGAAGATGGATCTCTAAATATTTCATCAGTTTGATCTTATTAGAGATTGAATGCTTTTTTTCTCTTTCTCTCTTTTTTTTTTTTTTTTTTGCTAGACTCTCCACACACTCTTTTAATCTGCTGATTTTAATTGCTGGTCCTCATTATTTATCTTATGTTTGATTTTGTAGTGCTTTTATTGCTATTTTTATTCACACAGCATAACTCAGGTCCTTACTCCCTGCACTACCAGGACAGCCCTCAGATAGAAGAATTATTGCTCCAGTCTCTGCTATGCTGGCCAGAGCTGGGACTACATTTCTTCAGACCAGCCAGGTTCACGTAACTCAAGAAACCAATAGGGACCTGGCTGGTTCTATATAGCTCTTACTCTAAATTGTGTTCTTCAGTCTGAGAAACTCATCAGATGGAATAACAGCATAAAATGGCTTGTATTACCTTTACATCTGACCTTCAATCCATTAATTCATATCTGTCCAGCCTGATACCAGAACTCCAACTTGCCTTTTGCCTTTGCCTATCGATTTTTGTTTGCCTAATTTGCCAACATTGTTCTTCTAAATCCATTTCAAGATAGTATGTTCATTTAAGGCAGGAGTGGGGAACTCTTCCATTCCCAGGGCCCAGAATTGCTCTGTACATCTCTGTGCACAGAGAAAGTGACTCCTCATTGCTAGAAATATGCTGCCTTTCTCTGGTGCTGAGTGGTGAAACTGGTTTTGATCTCTGATCAGTGATTTCTCAGTAATGAGAAGTCCTTATTGGAGATAAGAGCCAGGGTCACTATTCATTGCTAGAGAAATGCTGCCTTTCCCTACCTCTGAGTGGTAAAACTCTGCTCATCTCCATCAGAGGGTCCTAGGTGCTAAGAGAACAGTGATTGGAGATACGAACTGGTTTCAACACTTAGTACTACAGAAAGGTAGATTTTCTCTAGCACAGAGTGGGAAAACCCTGGAGAAAGACTGCACTAGAGAATGACTGCTGTTCTCTAGGACTGGAAGAAGTGGCTGGGCCTCTGTAAGCCAGAAGTGGCACATGGACTGGAGGTTCCTCCTTCCCTAATTTAAGGCTTGCTGGTTTCTGTAGCTAGCACTACCTGAGTGAGCAATATTGAAGCACCAAGTTCCAGCTCTGCTTTCTATTTGTATTTTGGTTAAGCAAACACCCCATGATTTAAACTTACAACCTTCAGGATATAGAATTTTTCTAGACGAGACTATTTAACCTGCTTTTTCTACTTCCAGAAGAAGAATTAAAATCAGAGCTCTACATGAAATTGTTTTCCTTTCCTACCTTTCCTTTAAATAAGCTCAAAGTGGTTCTGTGGTATAGTGGAATATTGCAACCACATTGGTGGGGACTTGCACTTTGTTTTGAGATACCAAAACAATACTGGATTTTTCCCTGCTCTAACACCCCTTTTCACAACTACCACCACACCCACCACCACCGATATCTCTGTATCTATATAGTTTTGTTCAGGTGTTTAAGAGAATGCGTGAGGGCTCACAGTGGATACTGGGTGGGGCTGTTCACGTTGGTCCTGCTCCCTACATCTCTGGGTATGCTGCCCACATTCCCCTCAGTTCAGACCATGATGTGTACAACTGCTAAGGTCTGAAAATGAGTTCTTCTCACTTGAACCCTATGAACCATTTTTATCTATTTATCTATTTATTATAATTATTATTATAATAATTATTATTATTATTTCATCATAAAATTTTAATTGTAAAAACAAAACAAAAAGGAGGAAAAGAAAAAATATAGCTACATATCAGTTTCAATACATGCATATGAAGTGTGTGTGTGTGTGTGTGTGTACACACACACACACACACACACACACGTGCGCACACACACAAATACAAATATGACTAAGAAGTATACATAAACTTCACAAATAGCTTCTATATACCACTGGCAAAAATATAATAATGCAATAGACTGAGATCCTAACAATGCTTTCTACATTTGAACTCTGCGGACTCTGCCTTGATCATGCGGAGAGTACTTGATCAAGGCAGTTCTTGGTCCCTTTCAAACCAAGAACTGAGGGGCCAGGGCTGACACAGATGGAGATATAGGGGGCACACACTTTAAGCCTTCACACTTCTATCATTTCTCTATCTATCAAAAATCAGTGTAGAGAGGAAATATTAGTGGTTGTCATTGAAGATTATTTTTTCAGCAGTTTAGTGTTGATTTTTATCACAATTTTGGGTGGTTTTGGAAATTTTCAAATGTTTTTGACAGTTATCAGTGTGGTGTAGTGGCTAGAGCATGGTGTAGTGGCTAGAGTGCTGGACTGGGAGTCAGGAAATCCAGGTTTTAGTCCCCACTCAGCCATGAAAACCCACTGGGTGACTCTGGGCCAATCACAGACGCTCAGCCCAACCTACCTCACAGGTTTGTTGTTACGAGGATAAAATGGAAAGGAGGATGATTATGTATGCCGCCTTGGGTTCCTTAGAGGAAAAACGCCGGGATATAAATGCAATAAATAAATAAATAAATATCAAATTATTTGTTGACCTGTGCCCATTGCATTGTGTGATTGTCAACACGTTCAGTGCCTATACAAGCTGACATCAAGGAAAGAGAGGAAATGGAAGTCATGAGAGTGGTCATGCTTGTGATTGTGGTGATGGCAGAAAGGGTAGTAACAAGACAATATGGAATGCCAAGGATGTTGTATTGCCAGATGTAGAGCTGTGCCGAAACCCCACCTGCCCTCTCTCAATCTTGCCCTTTCTCTGCAGAAGAGCCAATAGCTTTTCTGCCCCTTTCATGGAGATGTTGAGAATTTCAAAGAAATTTCTCAGTGTGCAGGGCTCCAATGGTTACCCCTTTTCCCTTCTCATGCCTTCCCAATTTTGAGGGGTGCAATTTCTTTTAGTCACTCTCCCCAACAAATAAATAGATTTAAAGATTTGGCACAGTGCTAGCTGAAAGTAATGAGAAAACCATCTAACTGAAAATACAATATGATAGACATTCATAATTGACACTCAAGTGTAAAAGCTCTTGCATATAGGATTTCATTGTTCATTTGAATTACATGATTTCACAGTAAAACTTGAAATCAATAAATATTTGCTATCTTCTTGGGATATATAGATCTGAAAAAGAGAGCTGTTTATATTTTACTTAAATACTTTAAAAACTCTACTTATCCCAAAGCCAAGCACTCTGTCATTCTGATATCTCAGGAGGTTAGACTGCCCTTTCAGTACATTTCTGCACTGCTTGTCAGTATTTTACTTTCTGTCATTAGGATGACATGATTCACATGCACAGCTTTTCTTGATGAATTATAGATATGAAGTAACCTCCAGCTTGTGATGCATCTTTGCACTGACTTACAGGATGTATGAATGAAGCTCCTGCTCTGTACAGAGACTGAATGCCTGTCCAAGGAATTCGGCTCTGAAACATGCACAACATGTACTCTCAGGTTAAACAGAGATAAATAGCTAGTGAAGGAGTTACAGTGTCCAGTCAGTGGAAAATAACAATGTGACTTGTATGCTAAGGTAAAATATTACAGATGCTCCCATGGGATAAATGGCCCAAACTCCCTATTGACATCAAGTGATCAGGAGTTTGCCTTTAATTTAAACCAGATGCAATCCCCTGAGAACATAGGAAGATACCTTACACTCAGGACATCTTTACATTAAGGGAAATTGTGTTGCTTATATGGGGCATTTGTGCTCCCTGCTTTTTGGCGTGACTGTTATGGGCTTAATTACATGGATGGAGAGGGGCAACCATGTGGTTTGAATTGAATACTTCCCCTCTGTTCAGTTCCATTGAGACAGCACCATCTAGTGGCAGAAGATCCTGCTTTTTTTAGATGTTACCACTTTAAAATTGTTATTTTCATAACGGAATTTCCAACAGATGCCATGGGAGAACATCCTGGTCATTCACAATGTCATTTGAAAGACCCGTAAACTTTTGTGCATGCTCAATCACAAGTGTGCAATAAATCACTCATTTAGAGGAGCCCCTCTATTGGAGCATTAGTCCATCGACCTTAGTATTGTCTATACTGGCCTGCAATAGCTCTCCGGGGTCTCAATCTGGAGTCTTTCCCAGCCTTCCATGGAGATGCCAGGGATTAAACCTGTGACCTCTTATATGCAAAGAATGAGTTACAGCCCTTTCCATTACCATAACAAATGCCATAGATGGTTATGATGGTCCGTCTGTCTTAGCATTCTAGTGCTGGGCAGTAACAAATCAAACATTCCAGGCATGTTCACGCACAAATCACGATACTATTATCTACCTCCTAGATAATAGCATGGTCCCAATTGTGTACTGGTTCTGAACAAGAAAACTGCATTTCTGGCTTTCATTAGTAATGGCCAATGGTATCTATATATTCATAAATAATACATCTAATCCATTTTAAAATATTTTTTGTTTTAGTGGCCATCACAACCTCATTTAGGAATAATAAGGATAACACTCTTCAAATACTTGAAAGGTTTTCACACAGAGGAGGGCCAGGCTCTCTTCTCGATCAACCCAGATTGCAGGACACGGAATAATGGGCTCAAGTTACAGAAAGCCAGATTCCATCTGGAAATCAGGAAAAACGTCTTGACTGTTTGAGCAGAATGACAATTGAACCAATTACCTAAGGAGGTTGTGGGCTCTCCCATACTAGAGGCATTCAAGAAGCAGCTGGTCAGCCATCTTTCAGGTATGCTTTCAGGTGGATTCTTTCATTAAGCAGAGTGTTGGACTCAAAGGTCTTACAGGCCCCTTCCAACTCTACTATTCTATGATTCTATGGTAAGAAGGCTCTTCCACTTATTTATTACACGTCCAAATGTTCTCGATGTCTCTCTTAGAAGGAAGGAAGGAAGGAAGGAAGGAAGGAAGGAAGGAAGGAAAGACGGAAAGGCAAAAGAAAGGAAGGAAGGAAGGAAGGAAGGAAGGAAGGAAGAAAGAAAGAAAGGGAGCATAATACTTGTTCTTAAAATATTAAAATACAGTGCAGTCTACTCAGAATTAAGCCCCATTGAGCTCAACGAGACCTCTTCCAAGGTAAGTGTTTATTGGAATTGCAATTTATGAAAAATAAACAACTTCCCTTACAGAAAAATACTAAACACTATATCCAAAGGCCAGATATCTCTCATCTTCAGCATCATTGAATTCACTTTGCTAGCACAATGGGCAGATTGTAACCACTAAATCTCAGCAACCCACTGGCACACTGATAAAACAAATATTTCAGAATAAAAAGGGGATTGTGTCCCCACCCCATCACCTTGGCACCAGATAGGGTTGCTGCCTTGCAGAGAGGGCTGGAAGAGATGCCTTGGTAAAGAGAGGCTGCAAAATATCAACACTGTGCATAAATTTGGGATTTGAGAGAAGACTGGCATTTTTTTATCTCTCCAAGTCAGATGGGGAAAAGACTGAGAGAAGACCCAGCTGAGGAGAGCTGGGAGGAAGGTTACCATGAATGAGAAGTATGGCTTCCAACCAATGTTTGTAGTTTAATTGTGAAGAATATGCCTTTATGGAATGGAGTTCTAGGCCTTATGAAGGCATTTATCTGCTTATGTGTAGGGCTAAAGTGGGGAGGAGGATGTGAGCATATGCATAAGCCCTGCTCACACCCCTCTACCTAATTTTGTCCTACATGTGAACAGCTGAATACCTCTATTCACCTTAGTGTGTAGTGCACTTTTCTTCCTCTTTTAGGCTTTGTTCTGTCCCCTATTTAACTGAGAACATAAGAAGAGAACATAAGAACACACAAAGAACATAAAAAGAGCCAGGCTGGATCAAAGCAAGGGTCCATCTAGTTCAGCATTCTGTTCATGCAGTAGCCAACTGCAGGGAAGCCATTGTCCTGTTCTGGACCAAGCAGAAGCCCATGGGGCTCAGACCCAGGCAGCAGTGCTCCTAGTGAGCACAAACTGAAGCCTTTTATACTATGGTCCCAGACTCCACCTCTGGCTTGAAGCCTAGCATTCCTCTGCCTCTCTGAGAGCTCATGCCTGGCATGTTGTCGACATTGGCACATTGGCTCCCTAGAATATGGGGCTCTTGTAGATGAGGGTGCTGATCCAGTGTTGGGGCTAGGCTCGGCGGACTCTGGGGGCTCTGGCTCAGGGGGCTCTGGAGGCTCCACAGTGGTGCTTGGACATGGGGTTTCCTCTGTTGGCACCACTGGATCATCAACATCAGAGTCCATGTCACTGCTGGACTCCTGGATCATGACAGCCACAAAGAGGACATAAACGCAACAGTACACTCCCACCCCTATTCCCCAGCAACTGGTGGACATGGGCATACTGCCTCTGATGCAGGAGGTAGCATATAGTCATCAAGACTAGTAGCCATTGATATCCTTATCAAGCTGTTGGATTAGGTCAGTTTAGCTGTATTGTTTTATTGCCGAATGGATTGATCTGTGTTTTAATTACATATATTACCTATTGACACAGCGGTTACTTGTATTTTTATGTTATATTAATTGCTGTCCATTTGAAATGTTGTGAGCCACTTTGCACACATTCTTGTGGGAAAGTTGTGTACAAATAAATGGATTTATGGATGATACATGCAGATTGAACCCATGGAATATGAAAACCAGATTCTTCAAGACCCATCCACTGTTACATTCCTTTTTGTTTACAGAACACTGTGATAAAAAGATTAGAACCATCATGTCTGAATCTTTGCTACTAACACTTTATTATCAGCTAATTCTTTCCATGTTGAGTCTAGCTCAGTTATTCTCATCAGGTCACATCAGGCAATTGAACAAATTGAACCAGACATGATTGAACCAGACATGATTACATTCAATGGTACTATGAAGTGGACAACACTATTAAATCCATTCAGAGGCCAGATTTACACCTTGTATCGAATCGTTACTATCCCATCATGGTAACACTATAGCCCTCTTGTGCTTTTAGACCTCATAGGACACACAATAACATTTGGTGCAGTATTTTGGATAATGTGGACTAAAAAGCAGGAAATAACACTACTGTGGAATAAAAAGCAGGAAATAGCAGTATATGGAACGTGCAATGTGCCTCAAAAGTTATCAGTGCACTTCAATACTAGGGATGTGTATCATATGGTTAAAATGTACGATAACGATACGATAAGGTCATTATCATGCATGTGTTTAATGATGATGATGCGATAGAAAAACCTACGATAATCATCGGAGATGATAATTATCGGGCGATTTTATCGTGTTATCGGACTGCCATATAAATATACCTATACCTTCTGTATTTTAAAAGTTAGAGGCTTGAAACGTGGTCACAGTGCTTATGGGATATGCCTAAGTCTGTGTATGAAATTTGAGATCGATCCCTCCAACCCTCGATTTTATATGAATTTTTAAAGATTGTTTCCGTTCTGACAGGTCTGAATGAACGCACGTGGTGAACTGTCATTCTGATCAGTCAGAACTGAAACGATCTTTAATAAATTCATGTAAAATAGAGAGTTGGAGGAAACGATCTCAAATTTGGCACATATGTGTAGCAACATGTGCTACACATTCCGTTGAACAAGTGAGGTCCACTGCTTGCACAAACAGAGATTTAATGCTTCCGGGGACAATCCAAAACAAGCGGCAAAGCTAATTTCAGGAACAGAGAAGGTTGCTGGAGCTTGCATAAGGACGCTCTGCTGAACTGCCCCATTCCAGAAACAATTGTTTCCTCAGAAGCATTAAATCTCCTATCAGCAGGGCTGGCCAATTACAGAGTGAAAGCAGCGGTGGGCCTTGCTTGCAGATGGTCACCTTTGGATACTGCCCAAAGTAATCTCTCCCAGCATCTTGAAAAGCATTCTCTCTCTTTGGCTCTGTGGTGGATGCTTTCCAGTTTGTCTATACTCATCATGTGAAAGAGACTCCAGGTGATAAACTCCATTTCACCACTAGACATTGACTGGAATATGTATTTACTTCTAACACTTTATTAGTTGTCCTATAGCTAAAAACTCTCAAGGTGACCAACAATAAAATGAAATATAAAATCCAAATAAAAAACAAAACCAGCACAATAAACAATCAATGAAGAACAGCAGAGACTGGGAAAAGGCATCAGAAGGAGAACTAAAAATATAAAGATTTTTATATGTCCTTAGAGAATAAAAAGGTATTTTGCCTGGCACCAAAAAGATAATGAAGTAATCTGGGGAGGATATTCCCTAACGGGGGGTGGGGGTGCTATCCATGTGGCATACTTCAGCATGTGAGGGAACTTGAAGCAGATCCTCAGATGACAACCTCGTGGTTCGGGAAACAGCATTCTTCTTAATTTACCTCAGTCATAGAGACTATTCCAAATTGTGCTTAAAAGCCATCTAATGTAGCACAATAATATACCATATTAGTTATAGCTCTGCACAATTTGTTCTTGGAATTATAGGCTCATGTAACCACCATGGAAACTATTAAATGCTCTCATTTTCCTTAACGTGTTGAATGCTTTCCAGTTAAATTCTGAATCAAGTGATGTTTTGTTTCCTTGTTTGGATCTGGTTTTTTGTGGTATTTCAAACCAAGGTTAGTCCGGATTCTAGAACTGATAAATTTTAGATTCATCACCTAGGATAATTTCCATCCTTGTCAGCAATATGTAATTCTCACTGGTCACCAACATGTAATTCCCACTGGCAAACTAGAAGGGGAAACATTTTCACTTGCTATAGGATTGTGGTCATCAGTGTGAAAAACTGTGCTATGTGTTACATTGTAATGGGGCACATTGGTTCAAAGCAGGACCAAGCATAGGGGACTACACTTTATCCAGGCCTGGAACTTCAAGGTACTCCAGCCTGGGCTGCATAGCCATTACCATAAAGAAGAAAGATGAAGCTAAACTGTAGATCATACTTCAAGATGCTTATGAAAATGTATCCACATGTATGTATATGGAGCGTCCAGATCTTGTGAGCCTTGCTGGAGCCAACTGAAACCAATGTTTGAATAAAACAAACCAATATCAGAGGAAGTAAGCATATATATACTTCACACTGATGACCACTGATACTTCACACTGATGGCCACAAAGCTTGTCACAGTCTAGCTCCTTTCTATCTTTCTTCTCTTATTTCACATTATTGCCCTGCTCATGCTCTTCACTAATCAAATGTTATGTTTCTTACCCACCCAAGGGTCTCTACTTCTCTTGCTCGGCTTCGTCCGTTTTCTCTCGCTGCCCCCTATGCCTGGAATTCCCTTCCAGAGCATTTGCGGACCATAAGTTCAATTACAGTCTTTAAAGCTCAATTGAAAACTTTTCTTTTTTCTGAAGCTTTCAGAACTTGATTTTGATCTTACTCTTATACTGTTAGTTTTATTGTCCCCCATGCCTGTTTGGTTCATTCCCTTCCTTTTATTGTTTTATTGTGATTTTATTAGAATGTAAACCTATGTGGCAGGGCGTTGCTGTTTTATTGTTTTACTATGTACAGTACCATGTACATTGATGGTGTTATACAAATAAATAAATAAGTAAATAATATATACCAATTGCTAAGAAATATGGGTGAGAGGGTGCTGTTGCACCGTGTCCTGCTTGTGAGTCCCTGGTTGACAGCTGGTTGGTCACTGTGTGAACAGAGTCTTGTACTAGAGTATCTTTGGTCTGATACAGCACAGCTTTTCTTAGTTCTTTTTCTGAACAGTGAGCCCAGGCCTTCCTGGTCATGATTGTACAGGGAAAAATCAAAAGGAGGAGAGCATCCACTTAGGTCAAAAAAGGAGAGAGAAGCAGGTCTCGGAATGCTGAGATACTTTATTAATTCACGCCCAACACTTTTTGGCCTATGTGGTTTTTTAAAGGCCTTCAGGGGGCTGTAACATCAAAAATACATTACATTAATATAACTGTATAGGGATAACACATAGCATTAATATAACTTTATTGGGGTTAATTGGGAATATTGTCTTAAAAGGCCTATGCCCATATGTAAGTTTCTTAAAAATTGGTTAAATAGTACATATTAAAGTATCTTGGGCCTATCCATATTAGACATCAAAAATTTCCATAATTCATATAAAAACATCTCTGAATATAAAACACTAGTATCAAAAGTTTAATACATAGATTCTTACTTGGTAAGAGAAGTCTGCAGAAAACTCTTAACAGAATGATAGTTTCTCATGATATTCACTGGAGACTGAGGAAATATAATCACTCCAGTGTCCTCTTTTTATTCTCATACTTTTCTCATTGTTACATTATTTTGGGGGCATTTGTTTGAACTTTGGTAGGTGTTTCCACATGGAAAGGATAAGTGCAAGGTCTCCTATTACCTCATTATTGCTATTGTTATTCTTGTGGGAGTCACTGCTGGTAATTTATTGAGTCACAGAAGTGGCAGAAATTCGAGATCTAAGTTTAAGCCACTTGGATTTAGAGTTTTTAACTTTAGGATCCATTCTATTTCCTTTTTTAATAACAAGTTGTTCTCATGTCTTTCTAATTTTTCGAGAGCCCAAAACTTAAAATCTGCAATAGAATGATTCTGTGCTGAAAAATGATCTACTAAGGGAGCACCTGGTCTGTTGTTCTTTAAGTTAGTAGGGTGCTCTCCTATTCTTTTTTTTTCAGAGGTCTGATAGTTTTGCCTATATAGATCTTAGGGCATTTGCACTGGATGGCATAGATTACAAAAGTGCTATTGCAAATGGTAAAGATCTTTAGGAAATATTTTTGTTGGTCAGATGGATTTTCAAATTCTGTGACTTTGAGGGTGTATTACAGTAACAGCAGTGTCTACAAGGGTGGTGTCCCTTAGGCATGGAAGCACCTGGTAAAAAATTGGGTTGGTTCCTACTGTGTTCTTTATTCCTGATTAAAAAATCTATGATCCTGGTTCTTTTAAAGGAGACCATAGGTTTTTCTTGAAACCCTGGGATATGTTGGACAATGTGCCAGTGTCTCCTGATGCTTCCTTGCATTTGATTTGTTATGTGGTTGTATGTTAGACTACAATTGATTCTTTCTGGAGTTATTGTACTGTTTTTAGAAAAGAGTTCGAATCGTGGTTTGTCCTTAGCCTTTCTCAGGCCTTGTGAGATTACACCATCGGGAGAATGAGAATTTCACTTGCACTTTCTGCCTCCTTAGGAAGGATGTGGCGTTAAGGCTTGGGAGCCTTAACTCCCTATTTCCCTGCTTTTTGGTGCTTGGTTGGAAACTGTAGAGCCTTAACGTTGGTTTTGTAAACCGTAAGGTTTTTTGTTTAATGAATTTCATGGCTTTTTGTATTATACAGTTGGCAACCAAGCCATTATCAGCCAGGGGGGTTGCACAATGATAATGTCCGATATAAATTCAAAATCAAAGCTAATGTTATGCTCTCTGACTTGCAATCTGAAAAACTTTTGAACTTTTCTATAGCCAGTGTCCAGAGATAATATTTTTATGACTGCCTCTTGAAAAGGAAACATTTCATGTTTTGTGTCTGTATTTGGAGAAAACTTGAAAGATTGTGCTACTGGGATAAAAAATCCCTGATTAATTCTGGAAGCACACAAGATGATACAGGAAAATATGCTATGTTACAAGAAGTTACAGTTTACTATGTTAATTAGTATAGCTCATTTTATGCTACATGCTTCCCCCCCTCCCCCATTTCAATCTAAAAGTAGCAAATTGTGGTCAAATTTCAAGCCTGCACAGGCTACTTTTTCATCTGTGGATATTTACTCAAAATGGAACTAAGTGAACTCTACCCAATGTAGAGTTAGCTGTGACTGAACAGATTTAGGGCACAATCTAATGCAGGTTTAGACAGGGGGAAAAAACTTTTTTAGACAGCATTGCTGGCTGTGGAATGCTGGGAGTTGTAGGACTTTTTCTGTCTAAACTTGCTTAAGATTGCACCTTTCTTTGTAAGAAAGCCATTAAAGTTTATTGGCTTAGACAGAATGAACTGTACCAGATTGCACCCAGTGCAATATGTTTTGTGTGCAATATCAAATTGCATTGTCACAATTTCCTTAACAAATCTGAGAAATTTAAGTTGTATATGGTGACTATATGGGAAAAAGGACAGGACTTCTGTATTTTTAACAGTTGTATAGAACAGAGAATTTCAGCAGTGGTTATTTTTATGCATGCAGTACCTGGTGAAATTCCCTGTTCATCACAACAGTTCACGCTGCAGGAGCCCTGCCCTGTTTTGTATGTGGTCAAGAGGGCAGTGCTCCAGCAGCTTTAACTGTTGTGATGAAGAGGGTACTTCACCAGATGCTGCATATATAGAAATTACACCTGCTGAAATTCTCTTTTCTATACAACTGTTAAAGATACAGAAGTCCTGTCCTCTTTTCCATAGGATCACCATAAAGTTGTACAGTATCTTACACATTGTAGATCCTGGACATATTGTGAACTTAAAACACTCCTGGAAAGTGCATTAGGAAGAGATGTTTCTGTGTCTTGTGAAAAGCTTTCAACTATACTCCAAAAGAGGAAGGCTGACTGGCAATCCCATAGGCAGATTTTTGTTTTACAGGACCTATTAATTCAGTATATTAATGAGTCATGCTATTATGACTCAATAATCTATCAATGCAGACATGCTAATACCTAATGGGTATTTTGGTAGCTCAGAAGACTCATGGAATTGTGACTGAAGAAGGAATCAGAACATGGTGTTAGAGATAGGCTGACCATATGAAAAGGAGGACAGGGCTCTATACTAGAGTGACCAGATACAAAAGAAGGCAGGGCCCCTGCAATTTTAACTGTGGTGATGAAGAGGGAATTTCACCAGGAACTAATTGCATACAAATAATACTGGCTGAAATTCCCTTTTCTCTACAACTGTTAAAGTTACATGAGCCCTGTCTTCCTTTTCATGTGGTCAGCCTAATGTTGCCTACAGGGCATTATATTTTCACTTGACATTACACAACAGTATTTTCAGTACAATATAATCATCATCATCCCTGCATTCAGCAGGGATTGGACTTGATGGCCTTATAGGCCCCTTCCAACTCTACTATTCTATGATTCTATGATAAAGAAATGTTACTTGACTTGAGATAATACTGTGAAAGTACACTTGTGCCTGCCCACTCCATTCTCATCCCCTGCAGTTTTCATTCCCCCAGGTTCAATTTGGGTGGATACTTACTTCAGAGTAAACAAACACCCATCAGAGCAGTTTGCTCATCAAAGCAGGGATTTTAGATTGCTGCTTTCCCCCATCCATTTCTGCAGCTTTTACTTCCTGGATTTACAGCTTCTTGTGCCCTCCCACCCCAGAGTTCTCTTTCCCCCAGGCCACTCCAGTGGAAGGAAATCTCAATTTGGGTGGAGGCTTACTTTAGAGTAAACACCCATCAGATCAGGTTGCTGATTCAGAACATCCCTTAGATCACAGAAAAACACATCCCCTAACTTCAGAAACCATCCAGAACCTTGAAAACAAAACATAGACCTTTGCCTCAAGCTGCCTGGGTCGCCAGAGCAGCCCACCCCCTCCCCCCATCGCATTTGAAAAGGAAGAACATTCCTCTTTTCAAAGAGGTGGCAGTTTTTCCCCTCCCCCCTCCCTTCTGATAATAAGCTCTGTGGTGCCGTGTACGCATGTGTTGCACTGTGGATTGAAGGAAAGGAATAAATATTCATTAAAAATCAATGGTAGGGAATTTTTTAAAAAGGAAAAGCATTCCACCAACTAGACTGAAGGGAGAAGAAGACACCATCAATGGATTAATCAGTAAGTCTATAATCCCTCTGGAAATCGTGCGCACAAATACTCGCATCCCCAAAATCATTTTACAAAAGCAGGGAGACAGGTTTGTGTTCCTTTTCTACCTTAAACTGCTCTCCTTCCCTCAATCTTTCACCAATCTTCTTGAAATTTTCAAGTAATGTAAATCAAACATTTCTTTCTGGCACCTGTAAATTTCAGAAAGATTGGTGAAACATTTTCGATTTTATGGCTGTTAGAATGACCCCCCCCCCAATTATCACTTTAACATGGTAGAATGTGTTTTCTACTGATGGCCCTTAACAATGGGCCGTCATTAATTAAGGCAGAAAAGAATCGAAGGAGCTTAAACCAAGTAGATTAAAAGAAGCTAAATTATACTAATCAATTCTCCATTATTTATGTATTTTAGGAAGAGAGGGGCCTCATGGAGAACATAGCTATTTGCATTATACCACAGTATAAATAGGAGAGTCTTTCCCAGCCCAGGAGTACCAGGGATTAAACCTGAGAGTTCTGCATGCAAAGCATGTGCTCTACCACTGAGCTACAGCTCTTCTCATTCTAAAATGTTATACTGATGCTTCGGTCCCACTGCTCTTTGCTTAAGGAGTACATTTTGCCACAAGGCACCAAAGTCCTGATGTTGGGCCCAAGCATGTAGCATCAGAGAAGAACTGCAACCAGCCCAACCAGCCCTAGAGATGTTATGCTGGAGATAAAGCAAGCCATCATCTCAGACTCAAATAATACAAGGTCAATAAAAACCCGGACCATTTTGATTTACTACCTAATTTTTCTGGGTAAGCTCTAAACTTTAAAACTGAAATTAAATTTTCCATCTTCACATGTCCTCTCCACCATTCACATTGATTGATTGATTGATGATTGATTGATTGATTGATTTTACCAGAACCAGAACTGTCCATTCCTGGCTATTCAATTTTGAAACTATATATAGATTGGCTTATTTGTTTAATTCAGATGCTTATTATGGTTTAATCATTGTGAATTTTAATTTATGTGACAGCAGACAGAGCTCTGAATAGACACTTATTACAGCTATAAAAAGAAGTAAATTAATTAGAACAATTTCATCCTTCACCCAGCGTTCTTTGCCATTTTCATTTCCAGATCGAGTACAAACCTAATCTAATTGTTTATGTTTAATTTATTTAGAATGATGTCTCCAACCAGGAACTCTTTCCCTCTGTTTCTTTGACCTGTTTTGGTTCTATCAACCCATGGCAATTTCCTCTGCTATGACACTCTCATAAGTATCTTATGAATCTTCAGTTCCGGCTGACCTTTCAATCCTAAACACTAATCAGCTAAAATGGTAAGTGTCTTAAACCTGAGTCAATCTCAGCTGAGGGTTATCTTGAAAGTAGGTCATAGATCAGAGGCTTCCATGATTTGTGTTGCTGGAATGACTTCACTGGCCCCCTTTAGAGGTGAACTTCAAAAATGAAATGAACATATTGTGACCCTTGGGCACACATTGATTTTATCCCTGGATTATTCTACTGACAAGGAATGATTGCAGTACCTAAAATAAGTATAATAATATTTTCAGAAAATAAACAACAGAAGGGGGGAAATGCTGTATTATTTATTTGTTTATTTTAAAGTTTTATAAACTTCACCTTCATTTCGAGAAAGGATTTTATAAAGGAGCACATAGAAATGACCTTAAAAATCCAAGGCAATAAAAACAATCTAAACATCAAAATGTAAAATCAAAAGACATAAAACTATTTCAATCAGCTGAAGTGATACAAACTTAAACTGCCCAGAGAGCTTTAGCTGTTGGGCAGTGTAAGTAATAAATAAATAAATCTAAAAATGTAAACATGTTGCAAATAAAAAAGGTTTTTAGCTGGTGTCAAAAATGTTCAACCTTAGCACCAGTGTTTCTCCCACAGGAGGGCAGTGCAATTCAAGTATACTACACCTCTGGCAATGAAGTCCACCCCCTGGTACCAAATACATGGGACTGAGCTCATGTTACTCTGTGGTGACTGAAATTCTTTGTTAGCATCATCTGCAGTTTCAGTGTTTAGCTCTGGGTTTTATTTGTAAACCAACTTCAGATCTTCTTTGGGGGGAGGGAGCATAGAAATATTAAAAAATAAATAAATAGCATTCCAAACAAGTTCTTGGCAGTTTATGGGCTGAGACCTATGACCACTAGCTAAAATTACGCTTGGGCTACAAGCCTAATTAATGTCTTTTATTTAAACTTTTGTTTGCTGCAGGGGTGTAAAAAGTGTGCCACCCAAGCTTTGCCTGGTGTTCCCCAGACCTCCAGCATCTGTGCCCACCAAAAAAGGGGCTAGTGGAAGGAAAAACCCACTCTAGGAGCAGGCTCTTTGGTTCCTGCTATAGAAACCTCATTCCTAGAGTGCTGCTGGAGCATCATAGGAAGAGGTGCTTGAAGGTTCCTGCTAGGGGTGTACACGCCAAAAACATATCGTATTTTATCATTATCATCATTTCGGACCAAAAAAATTATCATCTCCGATAATATCATAGGTGATCCGTATTGTCTTCACGATAATTATCATGAAAAAATGATATTTTTGGCAGACCTATTTTTAAAGAAAAAATGCCTATAACTTCCGTATTTTAAAAGTTAGAGGCTTGAAACTTGGTCACAGTGCTTATGGGGTATGAAATTTGAGATTGATCCCTCCAACCCTCGATTTTATATGAATTTTTTAAAGATCGTTTCCATTCTGACAGGTCTGAATGAACGCATGTAGCAAGCTGTCATTCTGATCTGTCAGAACTGAAATGAACTTTAATAAATTCATATAAAATTGAGCGTTGGAGGGATCGATCTCAAATTTGGCACATATGTGTAGCAACATGTGCTACACATATGTGCCAAATTTGAGATCAATCCCTCCAACCCTCGATTTTATATGAATTTATTAAAGATTGTTTCAGTTCTGACAGATCAGAATGAAAACTCGCCAACTGCATTCCTGTCAAAAGGGAAACGATCTTTTAAAAATTCATATAAAATCGAGGGTTGGAGGGATCGATCTCAAATTTCATACACACATTTAGACATATCCCATAAGTACTGTGACCAAGTTTCAAGCCTCTAACTTTTAAAATACATACATTATAGATATATTTATATGGCAGTCTGATAAAATGATAAAATCATCCGAAAACTATCATCTCCGATGATTATCGTAGGTTTTTGTATCGTATCGTTATTCTACATTTTAATGATACGATACACATCCCTAGTTCCTGCAGATGCTATGGGGACACACTAGTGACCTTCACACCTCTAGCTCTACCATCCTCAGCCATGAAGGTATCCTGCTCCTTCCACCCTTTGCCTGTTACAGTTATTTACATCTGGGAGTGTCTCCCAGAACTCCTGATCAGCAATGTCAAATCTCTGATCAGCAAGCCTTCCGGGGTTCACAATCCGGCCTGTGGAGGTTCCCTCCCAGGCCCTGCATCCCTCCAGAGGAAAGGAATCCCTAAAGTTATTTCTAATTTCCAACATCAGGGATTCCCCTTCATGCACCATCCCCTCCTCCCATGTGAATGGCAAGTGGCACACCAAGGGTGCACCCAACTCAGCTGGCACCCAACAGGTGGGGTATTAAAATGGTCCACCCCTGAAGGCTTATGGACTCCAATGGATTCCAGAGGGCTCTGGGGGACTTTGGTGCTGGTATGGCCAGTGCTCCTGTCGAAGCCCAGGTTGCTCTGTGGAATGCAGAGATGATTTGGGTGGTCGATGCAATTGCACCCAAGTGTCCTCTCCCTCTGAGAAGAGCCCGGCCAGCTCCTTGGTATACACCTGAGCTGAGGGCAATGAAGCCAGAAGGGAGACGGCTAGAACGCAGGTGGAGGAAAACCCATGCTGAGTCTGACTGAACACAGGTTAGAGGTCATTATCAAGCCTACTCTGTGGAATCCTCGGTAGCACACTGTGATGAGTTTGCATGGACTTTGAAGGTAAAGTCACTTGCATTCATCCTGAATTGGACACCATGTTTAATGCAGTTCCATTAGCATAGGCATCCCGGAGCACCTTTTATCAACTTAGGCTGATATACGAACTAAGCTGATAAAAGGTGTTCTTTGCCACTGAGTCCACCTGTGCCTCAAGTGACAGTTCTGGATCCATGAGCACCCAAAAACTATGAACCCGACCCTTTAGGGTAAGTGCAACCCCCTCCAGAACATGTTGAACATCACCTAGCCCAGTTAAGTTTCATTTCTCCAGTTAAATTTAACTTCTTCAAGGTTCAAACAGTACTTTCTGTTGGGGGGAGTATAAAAAGAGAGGAGCTAGTCAGCCAGAGAGAGCTGGAAAGGATGAGAGCATGAGGAAGAAGCAGCTGGAAAAGCCTAAATGCAGCTAGGGTAAAAGAATTTGCATTTTTGCAACTTTTATTTTCTTTTAATGCTTTTGTATCATTCAGCTCTATTAACTAAATAACTTTACATGTAATTTGGCTGTTTAATATACTAGTAAACTGTTGTGTTAAATATTAAGTGTCTGGTCTACAGCCTAAACCCCATGTTATTGGGAAGAGGAAGGTAGAGGAAGGAAGGTGGGACTCTTAAGGAGGCAAAAGGTCCTTAAGAATTTGTTTAGGGGGTCCAAGTCATAGAAGGAACCCTGATACCCTCTTCAAAACCCTGCTTTCCTATGAAGCCATTAGCACAATCCCTTAGTCTTCATTCCCTACTGAAACTAAGCTAACTATACATAACTCAACTGAGTGCATATTTGACTTTTATTTTCCCTGCCTCAGGCTGCCTCTACAAGAGAGGTTTAATGCTCTTTGAAGTCTCATTAAAAAATTTACCTCCACACCAGCGGAGCGCAAATGGGGCGCAGAGGCGCATTATCTCTCCGATTATGCGCATTATCGAATGCGCGTTAAATCGTGAGTTTTATTTTGCTCTGACCGTTAAAGCGCATTTTGACTGTGTGAATATGCGCTTATGCGCATTAACTATTTGTAAAGCGCATTTTGGACATTCTTTAATGCGCTTCGCCGCCTCTCGCCGCCTCTCGCCGCCTCTCGTGCAGAGGGATTAGGCGTAAATGCGCTTCTGCGATTATGCGCATAATCGCCTAACCAGGCGCAAAAGCGAATCCTTGTAGAGGGGACCTCAGTCTCTAGCCCTCTTTTTGATATCTCCCCTGTGTTGAATTTTAGAGTTTAAAGTCATTTTAAGAGCAGGGCCCTGTCCTCTTGTACGCTGTCATCTCAACTTCAATTGATGGCATGAAATAATAATGTTGTTGCTATTTTGCCAACCTTCTTCCCATCCAGATCTCTTCAGAAAATAGAGGCAGGATGATGCGGGCAATCTGGGGGAAGGGGTATTCCACTGATATTGTCTCCATAATTAAACTAGAATAAAGATTACTTCAAGCATTGCAAGATTGTTCCAGGAGTATCTATGAAATTGTCTTGTTTCTGAATTGCTGCACCCTCAGCAGAGCACTTTGGCAATGAAATATAGTCTACCAAATGCCACCATCTGCCATTCTAAATAAGTAAGGCAACACCAAGAGGATTTCAAAAGAGTAAGGCAGCAAGGTGCAAGACAGGATTTGAAAGCAATTTTGAGCAAATGAATTGTGGGCAAATAAATCTTGTAAGTCAGTGGAGGCTGGTGGCCTCTGATATTTGGTAGGGCTGTTAATCCATTCTGGGTTTCAGTCAGAACCAGCCAGAACTCTAATGGAGTTATCCAAGGTGCTGAAGCCATTTTGGTTCTGACTGAAACACAGAATGGATTCACAGCCCCAGCACAATTAGAACCACCAGCATCCACTGGTGTAAGTACTGCATTCTGACTGAGAATGAATACATAGTTAACTGCAGGCTCAATCCTATCAGATATTTATACAGAAAAAAGTCCTACAACTCCCAGCATTAGAACATAAGAAGAGCATTGCAAGATCAGACCAAGGGTCCATCTAGTCCAGCACTCTGTTCAACACAGTTGTTGAGCAGGAACCCACAAGTCACACATGAGTGCAACAACACTCTCCCGCCCATGTTTCTCAGCAACTAGTATATATAGGTTTGCTGCCTCTAATACTGGAGGTAGCACATAGCCTTCAGGACTAGTAACCATTTATAACCTTCTCCTCCAGAAATTTATCCAAACCCCATTTAAAGTGTGTGGCTAGGGAACGCTGGGATTTGTAGGACTTTTTTCTGTATAAACATCCTTAGGATTGAACCCTTAATCTTAGGGGTAACGGGATCACTAGTTTGTTTGTCTTTTATTGGATTTTGTATTGCTACAACCCTTTTCAACAAAATAAAGTGTCAACTAAACAAAACTTCTGACTGAGAAACTCAAAAAACACACACAATGTTGCTGTACATAATTTATGCTACTAACTGAAGAACTGGTGAAGAGGGTTTGGTCTGGGAGTCAAGGAGGGCTGGTGAAGATTGTGGGTCATTTTCCAATCCTTGGATTCCTCATAAAATGAACTTTTTCCAATAAGCTTTTTCCAATTTTCAAAGAAACAACTTGGTTCATCTCCAATCCAATCCAAGGCAAGCTCACCCATCTCTCATTGGCACAGCGAAAACTGCTCCATGAAATTCTATCACAACAAAGAGTTAAATCATTTTGAGAAACATTGCAAAAGTATTTCCTCATTTCTTCTACAATGCTTCCTATAATTAGCACTTCACAGACCAACATGGAGAAGGGTTGAGAGGCTGACATCAATTTGTACACATTTTCAGTTCTCAGAAGCTCACAAAGAACGGGGTTTACAAATTGGTAAATCTGACAATTTTCTATGCATAATGGGATTATTGTGTGCACACCCACCACTATGTTTAGGAAGTGATATGGAAATTAAACATAAGTCTGAATGTGTGTGTGTGTGTGTGTGTGTGTGTGCTCCTGTGTGTGTGTGCTCGTGTGTGTGTGTGTGTGTGTGTGTATGCGTGCGTGTGTGATATCATCAGTGTCTGTTATCTTTCCACCTTTTTGTTGGAGTGGAAGGATTGAAAATATATATACAAATGGTGAAGAGGAGGAGGAAGAGAAACCACCAGGTGAACCATCATCATCATCTTTCTCATTTGCTGTTGCTGCTGTTTGATGAAGCATAGACTGGACCCCTCCTCCCCTCCCAGAGGCCATCCCATCTAACTGCCTGTGGGGGGAGAGGAAGCAAATTGTCACCATCACCATCTCTTCAAAAAAGCTTGTTTTTAAAAGTCAGTTCTATAAATCCTCCCTCCCTATCCCGTATTTCTTGTGTGTCATGTCTTAAATTTAGACTGTAAACCTGAGGGCAAGGACTGTCATGTGACTTATCTTTGCAAGCTGCTCTAGCAGCCTCTTTGCCTAAAGGGCAGGGGGTAAATGCTGCAAATAAATGCATAAATAAACTTGCCCATGCACATTACTTCCTACATGTAATTGTCTGCACCCAAGCAGTCCTGCAGCCTGGAGCTCATACCATCCACAAAATTAGAGTAACAGCATTCCCAGTTACTCTAATCCACAGAGCAGGGGTAGTATCCAGTCAGGGTGATGAGAACTGTGAGGACTCTGCTGAGGACAAGGCCTTGGCAGTCTGGATGAAGCCCACAGGGCATAGCCTACTCTCGTTTTGACACAGGTATGGACCATCTAGTCTATCCAAGATCATCAGAATAGGCTGCTGTCATACAAAAGGCTCTGCAAAACAACACATAGTTATGGCGTTCACAATAGCCCTGCTTAAGCATTCTTCCCCAAACAGAGTATATCAACATGTATGTGTCCAGGTGCATTGGCCTCACCACCAACATCCCCATGTGTGCTGTCCCTGCCCACTCTGTCTCCCAACTTCCTCTATCTGAAGGGAGCTTGTACTTGCCTTCACTTGAATGTAAGTAGAATCCCCACTCACAAACATGCAAGTGTGTGCACCATCAGGAATCCTGATAAAGCATGGTTCCCAATTGCACAGGCTTGTACTCATTTCCAAGTGATTGTGAGTCGAGCCCTCCTTCAGACCTCTTTGCGCAATACAGGATGTTCAGGCACTGAGGAAACAGGGATATTGGGAGTGGGACTAGCATGCACTGCCTCATGCAACATACACAGTTATATACCCTGTGCGCTGGCGTAATCCTGAACAAAACTAATGAACTCAAATAATCAAAAGTTTTGATAACTAAGAGTCTAATAATGTAGATTCTATTTTAACTTGGTATTTTTTTCACCAACTTGGGATATATATATATATATATATATATATACCAATTCGTCTGACTGACTGTCCTCTTTCAGCGAGAACTGCCATAGTTGTCGTTATTGCTTTTTTAAGGTCCTGGTTATCCAAGAAATATTAGCAATTATTTCCTTGGCAGCATGACTGTACTTGCACTAATGTTATGGCAGCAATAAATCAAGGCAGGAGGCTAAAATCCAGTGTTCTTGTGACCAGTAGAATGCTAAAAACAGAACACCAGGATCGCTTTTCAATTGGATGGTAGGCACTTTGTTGCAAAACACCACATTGTTATCTCTCTCAAATGCCAATATTGCTCTCTTCTGGAATTTCCAGTGTAAAATGCCAGTGTGGCATGCAGGGTAATAGACCTTCCTAAGTATATCATCTAGCTTGCGCCTTTCAAACGAAAAGATCAGAATGATAAGAAACACTATTGGCTCAAGAGTATCAGGATACATTTTTAAAGGCATCTTTAAATGTGAATATCCACTTTGATCCTTAAACGAAATAGTCACATATTAATGCAGAGATGGAATGGATGTAGAGCAAAAAGTGACTCATTTGGCCATCCCTAGAGGAAGCAAGAAAAAGTTGGTCATACAGAGGAATAATTCTGAAATATTTCCTTCTGCTTGCCTCTTTTCTCCTTCCCCATTTAAACAGGAACAACAAAACCGGGATAATAGTAAGCCCTTCTTTTCACTCCTTATCCTTGCACAAGGGCATCTAGAAATGAATCTTCACTATTACATTCTTCCTCTTTCTAAGAATTAAAATGATGGGCTTTTATTATCGGTGGGCTATGTCATATGATTTCCATATTAGCCAAAGGTAATAAAATAGTCCTTTCCCCCCAAATCAGCAGATTTCGGGCCTAAGTAATTAATAAGGATAGAATTCACATTATTACAAGGCCTGCGCTTAATGTCCTTTCCATTTATCCCTCCCTCGGATGTTGCTACTTAGGGACAGCTGCCGTTATGGCCAGATAAAATTATTGCTGCTTATGAAAGATATTTTAAGTACAGTCTTAAATGGCAAGGAGAAAAGGACAGTGCCCTATTCATTTTGTGTAAGGGCTGCTCTGGAAGTCTGTCAAAAAGACATAGGAAAATTGCCCAACTGCAAATTTGCTTCATGAACTGGAAAAAGTATTACATGTTTGTAAATTAATTTAAACTGTTTTTGCACAGTGCCTGCTTGCTTCAAAGGATTCATCCTCCTAGCCAAATAAGATGATCACTTGATCATGCGCTGGGCGAAATGGCTCAGAAAACCTACATTCGTTTTGCATTCAAATATCCATAATGACCATTTAATCTTCAGATAGGTTTAATCAATGTACTGGAACATTTCTAAACATTAAAATGAGGCTGATGTTAATGTTGCAAAGGAATTCATAAGCATTCTTCCTTCAGTCCCAAGGTTAACCCATTTCAAAAAGAAGAGGGTTTTATTTTTCTATCCAAAAATTATTATACTTTTTTTCCTGTGCAATGCTTACTTTCATGTCCAACACCCATTTAAAATGTCAATAGCATGCCCCTCTGCATATTTACTGTGCAATTCCAATGAGTTTAATAGGGCTTACTAAGTAATATCAGCCAGTATACATAAATCTGCAGTTGTGCAATCCCATCTGATGCAAGTTTAACATGAAGTCCCATTACATTCAGTGGAATTTACTGCAATCCCAAATTATGTCTACATGACAATAAGTCCCATTCAGTTTAGTGAGACCTATCAGCAAATACATATGGGTGCAGGCTGAATGCAGCTGTAACCTCTGTCTGTGGAAAATTATTCTCACATCTTAAGTCTGTTCTCTTCTTGATCATATCTTATAAACACAAATTTTGAGTAATATCAGTCTTCACAAGGAGCAGGTGTTCATGTTCATTTTTGACATGGTGAAGTCACCTTTTTCTTGGGGATTTGTGAATCAAAGCAGAAATAATGTGAGAGTTCTTGTGCTATGAAAAGGGGAGAAAAATGTTTTTATATCCACTTTCTTCACAGCATGATTTTATTAATATAAATTGTGCCCTATCGCCCATCACTTTTTCCCTAAATTAAAACAAACCACAATCTCTTTCCTCATAGGAAAGGTGTTGCTTGCTGAAGTTGATGGCAAAAAATATGTCTGTCCTTCCATTAGAATTCCATCACTTGCTATTTAGGGCTCCTCTAAATGAATGATTTATTGCACACTCGTCATTGGCCATTCACGGAAGTTTTTGGGTCCATTACATGACAGCATCAATGACCAGTACATCTCCAGCAGTATCCCCTGGAAATCCCAGTATAAAAATAACCACTTTTAATGTTGTAATATTCAGGGGGGGAAGAGATCTTCCACCACTAGATGGTGCTGTCTCAATGGAAGTGAAAGGATGGGAAGTATTCAATTCAAAGTATGTAGTAACTCTTCTCCTGTGTAATGCAGCCCATAACAATCATGCCAAAGAAGCAGGAAGCAAAAGCCCCAGGTAAGCAATGCAATTTCCCCTTAATGCAGAGATGCTCTTAGTCACTAGCTGCTCAAAAGCTGCAATCTAAAGCAGCATACAACTGACTCTATGTGTATAGAGCACTTTCAAAAAGGTTAACATTCTGCTAATCAGATGTTTGGAAGAAATAAAATAAGAAGGGAAATATCCAGACTTCCTGCTTTGCCTCCCAAACAGCTGATTAGTGAAATTTCCAGGCTTTTTGAAATGACTCCATGCACAGTGCCAGCTGTTGGATTGCGTTAGAGAACCACACATGTGGCTGCCATTTGCACATATGCTCCTTTCCAACTGGGGGATACAGACACAACAGCTTGATTTTATCTGCATGTTGCACCTAGCTGGTTCAGCCACCTGCTTTAAAGAAAGTGTCTTTGAAGATCTATGATAAGAGAACAAAGACAATGTAAAGCCAATGATTTTTTAAAAATTGAAAGACAAAACATTAAGCTGCTGTAAAGCAATCCTGACATTTAAGATTTTTAATGAATGTAGTTGAATCAATGGGGGCTTTCCCCCTTTTTATTGCTCCTCCTTACTTTAACCCTCACTTCCTGGAGTGCCATGTTCCCAGTCCAAATAGGAGTCACGCCCTTAACACAACAGTAAAACATAAGCCATGCCTCAGCTACACATTATGTGATTAGAATAATGTGTAGCTTGGTCCAGAAATAGAGGAAATGTTTAGAGCAGGCACTGTGACTTCTTCCAAGATACTTAAAGTAAATTGGGAAACTAGTGTACACTGTTTACAAAATGATGCCTTTTAGCTACATTAATACTTGCCCTGCAATTAAATTATATGTAAGTCTTCTTATAAACTCACTCTGAAAACAAAAGATGCAAATAATGGATCAAGATTTATAAACTAATTAACTGATAACTAACAGTAACGGATCACTGAATCCTACTAGATAAATCTGGGATTAAGGATTACATGCCTAAATTAGTTTCTAACACAGAGCAATAATTAGCTTCCAGCCGCAAACATAAAATTATGAACTTCTCTGACCACATGGCCTGATATATTGAAATACGGACAGAGGTGCAATTCCCAATTGAGGTTGACTACAAAGTTCTCATTGGTCATAATAGGTCTGGATTACATCCAAAGAAATGTAAAGTTCATTTATATTCTTCATTTATTTATTTTATACATTTCTAAACCACCTTTCTGACAGAAACCCAAAGCAATACATATACACATATTCTGTTCAACAGCACAGCTACTGATGAGGACTAGGGATGTGTATCGTATCATTAAAATGTACAATAACGATACGATAAGGTCATTATCATGCATGTGTTTAACAGTGACGATATGATACAAAAACATATGATAATCATTGGAGACGATAATTTTCGGGCGATTTTATCATTTTATCAGACTGCCATATAAAATACCTATAACTTCTGTATTTTAAAAGTTAGAGGCTTGAAACTTGGTCACAGTGCTTATGGTGTATGCCTAAGTGTGTGTATGAAATTTGAGATCAATCCCTCCAACCCTCAATTTTATATGAATTTATTAAAGATCATTTCAGTTCTGACAGATCAGAATGACAGCTCACCACGTGCATTCATTCAGACCTGTCAGACCACGTGCATTCATTTTGACCTTACCCCATAAGCACTGTGACCAAGTTTCAAGCTTCTAACTTTTAAAATACAGACGTTATAGACATTTTTTTCTTTAAAAATAGGGCTGCCAAAAATATCATTTTTTCACGATAATTATCGTGAAGACGATACGGTTCACCTATGATATGAATGAAGATGATAATTTTTTTGGTCCGAAATGACGATAACGATAAACGACAATATTTTTGGCGTGCACACCTCTAATGAGGACAGAAGCTGAAATGTTTAGCTCTAAATACATTTTGAAATTAGTCTGTGGTTAGTCTATCTACCTTTCTTAAATGTTTCAATTTAAGACTGACTGTACCCATAGTGGATCCAGAGCCTCCTTTTTTTTCTTTTTTTTTTACTGTTGTGCCACTTTAGACCTACACACATACTCATGAATAATAATAAATAATAATAATACCACATTCTGCCAACAAAGTACTAAACAGCACGGGTCCAAACCATTAAAACACAAGTGTGTGGGGGGTGTGTGTGTGTGTGTGTGTGTGTGGGTGTGTGGGTGTGTGGGTGTGTGTGAGAGAGTTTCCTGTTATTACAAAGATCTCAGGCTATAGATTTTTCCATCCATCATTCTGCCTCTTCATGATTGGAATCTTTCACTTCAAAGAAACAACTGTATAATACTTCACACCTATATAGTACTTTAGCGTGTTCAATTCACTAATCATATGTTATCTTGCAACCATTACAATAATCATGCTAGGTATGTCAGTAGTATTCCTCCCCCCCCATATTGCAGATGGTTGGGTGGAGCTCATAGAGAAGGGCTTGTCTAAGTCCATGGCAGAGGTGACCATCACTACATCTTGTGGTAATGAATTCCATAATTTAACTATGTGTTGTGTGAAAAGGAAGTACTTCTTCACACAACACATGGTTAAATTATGGAATTCACTACCACGATAGCCACCAATCTGGATAGCTTCAAAAGGGGGTTGGATAAATTCCTGGAGAAGGCTATCAATGGCTACTAGCCCTGATGGTTATGTGCTATCTCCAGTATCAGAGGCAGTAAGCCTGTGTGCACCAGTTGCTGGGGAACATGGGTGGGAAGGTGCTGTTGCACCATGTCCTGCTTTGTTGGTCCCAGGTCAACAGCTAGTTGGCCACTGTGTGGGGTTATAGGCCCCTTCCAACTCTACTATTCTATGATTCTATGACCCTCGGTCTGATCCAGCATGGCACTTCTTGTGTTCTTAAGTGTGACTTGAATCAAGGACTTCCTGCTTTGTAACTTCATCTCTAAGCCACAAGAGTAAAGCAGCTGTTTTAAAGTGACATTGTTCAGCAGAGTGCACCCGTTTACAAGAACACCTGGTTCAGTTCATTTTGGAGGATTATTTTCTGAATTTACCCAACCTATGTGCTATTTCACAACTCCTTTTCACCCGACCCGACCCACCTTTTGCCATGGCCCATCAGTTATTTGGCATGAGTCTCAGTGGAAGGGCACATCTGAGCAAAGCCAAATGGCTTTGTACATCATGGCCTTAGTACAAAAAATTATGCTGAACAGTCCTGAGCAGACGTATCTACACCTATTTATGATTGCCATGCCAAACAAATGGCCATATGTTAGAGAAAAGAATGCAATAGTGGGTGAAATCATGCAAATATATGTATGGTAATTTAGCAAGCTAATTGCCATAATGACCACTCAATGTTTGCATATTACAGGATTACTATTTCTCCCAGATATGTGGGTTGGGGTAGAGTGCAGCAATCTGAGCTACCTAGTTTGATATACTTTCCTCTGATCAGTATCAGCAATTGTGGTTTTTTGTACTCCGCAAATCATTTGCATCAGTTTAATCTGTTAAGGTGGGGGAAAATATAGAACTTCTGCCAAACAAAAAGAAGAAGGAACAAAGCAGAAGTCAACATGGTGTGTGTGAGTGATAGGATGGAAGGTGAGCTTTGTGCTTTACAGAACAGCACATGTCACAGAGAAAGATGAATGTAAGCACACACTATTGAAACCCAAGTACCAATCCAAAACAGGCCTTAGCCTGACTGAGCCCTCATCTTCACGCCATCGGGGTGGCAGCGCAGCGGCAGCAGCAGGTGACACACCTCACATTTGTGCTCCTTCCACCCATCTACAGTAGAAGGAGCACCACGGCAGGCTTTCCTGCTGTCATACCCACCCACCCATCCAGCAAAGCACAAGCTGCAGTTTTAGGGGCACCTGGGAGCATCTAACCCCTCCTCCAAGGTAAGTTTTAGTTTTTTTATTTTATTTTTTACAAGGGGGGGAGGTCAGCGGAGCTGGTGCAGCGAGCTTATGGCTCGCTGGTCCCTTCCCTGCCCAGCCCATGGCGACCAATCAGTGGTCACAATAGACTGTGGCACACCTCCCAGAAGCTCTGGAGCAAAAGCAACAGATGGCAGATGCCGTTGTCGCCTCACTTCAAGCTAAAAAAATGTCAGGGTAAATGCCCGACCTCTTTAGAGCAGAGCTTTGGGGCTTTGCCCCTAGATGGCTTCAGAGTGGCGGCAATGTCATGCAAATCACCTGCTGCCACTCTGAAGTCACCATGGGGGAAAGTGCCCATCTAAAGACACCCTGAGTGTAGCTCTTCAGGATCAAGTATAGTTCAGAAATTTACCTGGATATCAATTTGCATTACTTGCTAGAGGAGCGGTCACATACCCATACCAGCCCCCACATATGTCACCTATGATATGGCTGATTCATATGTGCTGTCAGTCATATGGATGTCCAATTAGCACAAACTCTTCTTTTTGAGGTGAAAGCATTGTACACATTCAGCATGCATGCCATCAGTCATGCGCTTGGATCGCCCATGCCATGGGTGATCAGGTGATCTATCTGATGGAAGCATGAACACTGTTGCCTTCCAGGTAATCCTCTGAACCAAGCCCCTGTCTTAGAACCTGTATCTCCATAAGAGCTACTTAATACCATCAGAAGAACACATTATGTTGGTACAACTTTCTATAAAAAGTAAAGATTCTAGTCCTTATTGATTCAATAGTCTAGACTATGGCCAGATCTACACCAAGCAGGATATGACACTTTGAAAACATTTTGAAAACTGTATATGGCATGTGTCCTGGGCCCAACAGTTGTCACTACTGTTATAAACTGTTTTAAAGAAGTAATGTAGATCCTACCTATATGGAGGTGTGGTACTTTCTCCTTTGTATCTCACATATCCACCATGTTATACATCTCATTATAACATGGGAAGGGTCCGCCATTCATGTGCAGCGATGCTATAATAAGTGCTGAGCAGAATTTTAAGGGATGTGACACAAGTAGCTTTTCACATGCTCCCTTTTCATTCCTATTATTCACCCCTATTTGCTGCCACTCCCGGCAGTTGCTTCAGCACAGTTTTTAAAAGAGATCTCTTCTTCATCCCATCCATATGATTCCAACCAATTGCGAATGAAGTAGCTAGTGTGACAATGTCACCGCACCTCCTATCGAATCAGATCTCTGATGGCAAATGAAATCCATGCAGTGCTCTCTCTCAACTCTAAATGGAAAAGAGAAGAGGGAACATGGCAACCTGTTGCCCAGGCAACCAGGCAGTGGTGCAGATAAATAATGTTACATCTTGTACTTAATGATCTTATCCCACCCCCTTTAGCTAGCCATGCATATTACTTCACTTGTGAAGCACACAATTACCATTTGTCTTCTCCCTTCCCTGCCACTCTAGGCTTCACAACTGGTTCTCCATTCCTGATACGTTTAAAAAAAAATCAGAAAAGGAAGAGAAAAACTGTTTGCTAAACAGAAATATTCTGAGCACGTGCACTTCCCAAATTGAATGTTGGGAGAAACCAAACCTGACAAATTTGTACAGCCAGGCCCAGGGTTTTGAGTGTTTAGCTCTTAAAAGCCTGGGCTTGAATCCCTGTGTATTCAACCATGTTGTTGAATCAGGATTGCCACCTCCTCCCCCCCCCAACATGGTTCCCCATCTTTAACAGGTATATGGCAGGCAGGTACATCATAGTCCTCCCCATGCTGGGAATTGCTTTACCTGTTCAATTTGGCCAGTGCAGATGGTCGAGAATTTCATTTTGGTTTGCTTTTGGTAAGAAGTTACCAAAATTCACACATTTTTTCGTATTTGGGATAGAAAGAACCTAAGATTTTAAAAAAAAAATGCAGGAAAGAGTGAAACAAATTCATCCATCCCTACTAAATAGGGATGTGCACAGCCAAAATTATCGTATCGTATTGTTATCGGAAATTCCGGTAGAAATTTTTTTGGGGTCCGATCATATCGGAGGGTACCTGGATTTGATCGGATCTGAAATCTGATAAATATCAGAAGTTCCGATAATGATAACAGTGTTTTTCCTATAGGTTTGCATTGGGGGAAATAAAGCTTTCCCCAATGCAAGTCTATGGGGAAAAACACTGGGCCGGCTCTCCCTCCCTCCCCCCACTTGCGCTCCCTCCCCCCAATCATCACCCACCACATCATCGCTCTACTGAGAACTAGGCTGCAAAGCCTAGTTCTCAGTAGCCGGAGCAGCGGACGGCAGCGAACAAGGCCCAGGTAAGGAGAGCGAGTGGGGGGGAGGGTCAGCCCTAGGTCCGAATATCCAATATGTCTGATAGTTATTGAACATATGGATTTCGGATTCGATCAGATAGGGCCTCCAGGAATGTGTATCGTTATCGTTAATCGGATGTCCGATAATGAACTTATCGGTTCGTTATCGGACATCGGAATGATACGATACACATCCCTACTACTAAACACCAGGCATGGACCTAGTATCACCCTGATGTCTTCAGCAAGATCTCATGGCTGATTAATTACTGGGTGTCCTTCATTCACATACATGCTTTATTTCACCAAGAGGGAGTATAATATTAGGCTGACCATATGAAAAGGAGGACAGGGCTCATGTAACTTTAACAGTTGTAGAGAAAGGGGAATTTCAGCAGGCGTCATTTGTATGCAATTCGTACGTGGTGAAATTCTCTCTTCATTACAACAGTTAAAGCTGCTTGGGCCCTGCCCTGTTTTGCATCTGGTCACTCTAGTATAGTGCCTGCAACTTTAACTGTTGTGATGAAGAGAGGATTTCACCAGGAACTAATTGCATACAAATGACGTCAGATGAAATTCCCTTTTCTCTGCAACTGTTAAAGTTACATGAGCCCTGTCCTCCTTTTCATATGGTCAGCCTATATAATATGCTATCCTTTCAAGGTCCTCCTGGTCAGCTTGCTTTCATTGTAGTCTTGAACTTTGTCAAACTAGGAGGGAAAGAGATGGAAAGATACCTAGCAGCTACAAAGAAGAGGAGGGGCAGAAATCAATTGCATTATCAAAAGGATTTGTATTATTTCTTTTGGCAATTGAGAGAAAGCATGTTCCACTTTTTAGACAAGGCCATCCAAACAATTGGGAAGGTATGTGAAGAGTTTACTTAGATATGTTTTGTAACAAAATATAATAGGTGTTTTAGTCAAGGCAGAACCTGACAAGTCATAGGGCCCTTCCAGCCAATCAAAAGCCCCAGATTTTTATGTGAAAAAACCAAGGCTGAATTTATATAAACCTATTCAGGTATACACAATAACAGAAATCAGCTATTCGGGAGGGGGCAGGGGGCAGCTGCCTGTATATCCAGCTTTTAGTTTCAAACAGCTGATCAAGGCTACTGCAAATATTTGGCTAGGCTTGTAAACATGTAGCTGTAGCTAGCAGGTGAGGAATCACACAGAGAACCTGCTTGCATTCACAATTCCCATCCACCCAAACCCATCCAGAGTTTCTTTTCATCCCTACAGGATGATGACACAACAAGCCTCACTTGCTCAAATTTCCTCTGCTAGACAGCTGTTAAGGCAGAGGAGTCCTGTCCTCTCCTATATCTGTCTGCCCCTGCACTCTCCAACATGGGGCCCATGCACATCAATGAGCCCATGGACACTTCTCTTGGTGCCCACAAGGTTCCCCACCACTCCTGATTTTTATTCCTTACTCTATTTTTTAATCAAACAAAAGGAATTAACTTGAAGTCTAGCATGCTGCAAAGCAAAGTGCTGTTCTCCAGTGGCATCTTTACCTGGGTTCAAAAGAGTGGTTTTGTGTTTTGAAGCTCAAACCTCACCTCGCCTTGTACTTAGGACCTTGGGCAAGTTATTTTTTCTTATAAGCCCTTTCTGTACCATGGGGTGTAGAGGGCAGGAGGGCAGCTGATCCAGGAAGTACCTGCTGCTGGGATCATCACTGTCAATATACATCACTGGGCACAATGTCCCAGTTTCTTCCCGCGTTGTCACACGCCGCGCTTGCCATTTTGTGGTTTTTTTCTTAATCCAGGAAGAGCACACGAGCGCTCCTCTGGGAAAAGTATTTTTAAAAACCGCACGCGATCAGGGGCCCCTTCCCACCACCATCCTGAGGATGGCAAAATTGATGTCCCCCCTCCCCTGATGGGCACGGAGCTGTGCAGTGCAGCTCTGTGCCCATTTGTGCTGCTGCGCTTACTCACAAGTAAGCACGGCAGTACCCGGGATGGGCGGCCACATCTCCCGCGGTCCCGGGAACTTCCCGGGACCACAGAATAATAATAATAATAATAATAATAATAATAATAATAATAATAATAATTTATTTCTTACCCGTCTCTCCGTCTGGATCGAGGCGGGGAACAACAAAATGATAAAATACATAAAAATGATTAAAACATGACACATATTATTAAAACTGCATAAAAATCCTAAAACATCCTAAAAACATCCTTAAAACATTGGGGATTTTCCAGGGATCCCTTATTCCTGGCAAAACCCATGCCCTCCTGCCCCCAGGAGTCCCTGTGCATCATTTGGACTCACAGGGACCAGTCAGGGGCCATCCCAGGCGAAACGCCTGGTGTAGAAACGGCCTTAGTCTCACCAGTTTGCCTTCTGGGAAATGAATGCTTTGTGACTGAACATCCTTCTGCTTCTTACATGTATATTTTGATTAGAGTATTGGACTAGGGCTGAGAAGATGTAGGTTGAAGCCCCCACTAGGGCATGAGGCACACTGGATGTTTTGAGGCAAATCACTGACTCTCACCCTAACTGTGAGGATAAAATGGAGAGGAAGAAAATCATGTATGCCACCTTGGGTAGGATATAAATCTAACAAGTAAACAAATAATGCAGAAACAATGTTGACACAATGCAGAAATATCAGTTTTATTTAGCTTCTAGTTGACATAGGATGAGAAATAAAGGCAGTTTAATCTGTCGGTGTATTGTGCCAAATTCTGCTGTTGGCTCTCAGTGTAGCTTGTGATTCTTTAGGAGGGTAAGTTTCTCTTTTCACCTGTACCATTTATAGAACATCAGGACCCTGAAAGAATAACTCATGCATATAAAAGCTTACCAAGAAAATAGGCCAAACTCTCAGGACATTAAATTGATGGGGGGGGGGGGGAGATACCCAGAAGCAAGAAAGGGTGGGAGGGGAAGGGAAATAATAAGAAATAGCACCACATACAGAGAAAAGATAACAATACTCATCAGAAATCACTGGAGTGCAAAACAAAAGTTCTGTATTTGTATCTCCATGTTATCTTAACCATGCTCCACATGCCAAAAACTGTTGTTAGAACTATCTCAGAGGGGAAGAAAATCTACAGCATAAAAAGCCGTCCCTTTCAAGGATGCCAGTGGATGCTTGCTTGCCTGAACAAAACCCTGCTGTCAGTGATAACAGTTAGGCAACATAGCCAAACGTTGTCTTTCAAATATATCCCAACATCCCAGTGTCTTAGTTTGCTTTTTTGCCTTGGTTGATGTAAGATCAGTTCGTGTTTTGAAAACATCTCTCTGAAAGGTAGGGCTGTCATCTGCCATTTTACAAATCAGTACTCTGTGATAAGGAAGAATTCTATAATTTGGAAACCTCATAACTAGTAGCCCATTGTTTTATTTGGATTTGGGGAGGGTGGATTGACTACTAATGGGATTGTTGCTAATTAGGAAATGGCTGGGAATTTAGGATGGTTTCCACACATGAAATAACATAGCCAAGACTGCCATTTTCTCTATGTGTGGTGCTCAAAGTGTGTACTTCAGATTATTTGCAGGACCAGAGATTTCAGCAGAATGTCAGTGCCCCAAGGAGTCTGCTGTTGGACCTATGATCCAGTTGTACTTAATTCTTTTTTATTTAACACATTTCTACCCAGCTGTTCCATAAAATGCCCCAGGTGGCTAACAAAAGCAGCAATGATAAAACATCACAAAATATTCAACCACAGTGCTAAAATATTATATTTCCAATTCATAAAGTTCATGACATTAAACTTGTATCTAAGATTAGATCTGACCCAGAAGAGGTTTTTCACACAATGGGGGGGGGGGGGGGGGCAGTGAAAAGCCCTGCCTGTTTTGTTAAATTTTGTGGACTTTGATGAAATAAAAGGGAAAATATTCAGCCATTCATGAGAAAGTCAATGTGATATTGCTAACATCAATCAATCAAATATTTATTACGGTCATAAGACCAGCATACAAAGTGCACAGCATAATACATATACATATAACATTCAGGTGTAATACTAAAATATAATCTTAATTACTCTAAAACTGCATTTAAAAATTCATGTTTCCATAAGTAGATAATATCATTCCACGTCGGCAGGCAATTGCGGCCGTACAAAATCTTGCCACCTTAGCAGTTATCTGGGCGTTCTGATCAGCTAGGAGATACTTTAAATAGAATGCATCAGATCTCCCTGGTTTTTTCTGTAAGATGGGGACTATGAAAATATATCAAAAATCACAATAAAATGTACAATATAGTAGGACATGGCCCACAGACTCTACCGTACCATCCTTACAGGGGCATAAACACTCAATATATGGAGTGTTATTATATTTCCCCTCCAAAAGTGCAGAGGGAAGCACATTAAATTTAGCTAACATAAACGCTCTCCTATATTCTACCAGCTAAATAGTTTGCTGGTAGAAAGGCCTGCCCATTGTCCCTAAATTCAGGGTATGGGCAAGCTAACCTTATGTGCTCTTGAAGCTCAATATCCCCAATTCGCTGGCATATCTCTTCCTTTGCCCTTAAAAGGCCCAGAGCTAGAATAGCACTTCGTAAAAAGCCCAGATTATGTAATTTCCTTTCAACCACACTTTTCCATGAAGACTGATATACGTCTATTAAAGTTAGGGGAGCCAAACCCTGTGGGGCAAATGTCATTTTTAGCCAGTAGTTTAGTTTATAGCTCCACACATGGGATTCAACCGTCATTTGGCCTGTTTCCAGGAATAGAAGTATATTAGGCACACAATTTGGGAGTCCAAGAATAGCTCTTAAAAATTTTGTTTGGATAGCTTCCAAGGCCGTGAAGTTGCTATAAACACAAAATTGCGCACCGTACAACAATTGTGCAAGCACTTTAGCAGAAAACACTTGTAGGGCTGATGGTATATATTGTCCGCCCTTAGCATAAAAGAAAGAGATAAGTGCCTTAGCACTCCTCTGTGCGTTGGCAGTGGCACTGGAGATTTGATTCCTCCAAGAGCCTGAGGATTGAAAGATTATTCCCAGATATTTATAGGTTTTAACCTGTTCAATTTGTTGCCCATCTATTTGCCAATGGTGTTTAGTCCACTTTCGTGTAAATATTAGAACTTTAGTTTTAGTGTAGTTAATCATCAACTTTTCATTTTTGCAATAACTGTCTGAAGCTCTTAGTAGGCGCCTCAAGCGTATACAAGTTAGAGAAAGGAATACAGCATCATCTGCATAGAACAAACTAGACAGGGATCTATGTGCCAGCTTGGGAGGATGAGAATTTATCTCAGTAAGCCTCTTGACCAAGGAATTTATATAGATGTTAAATAGGGTGGGGGCAAGAACGCAGCCCTGTCTAACACCCGTGTATGTTGGAATTGCTCTGGTCAGATGTCCTGCACGATTGCACCTCACCTTTACCCTGGTATTGTTATAAAGGCTACGAATGAGGATCAACAGTCGCCTATCAATATTGATGTCCTCCAGTTTTTGCCATAACCTGTCCCTTGATATTAGATCGAAAGCAGACTTAAAGTCAATAAAGGCGGCATATAGTGTCCCCCCAGAAGCAGAGGAGTATTTTTCTACTAGATGTTGTAATATGAGACCTTGGTCAGCTGTAGAGCACCCAGGTCTGAAACCCGCCTGCTCATCTTCCAAAAGATTTTCCTCCTCTATCCAGCTTAACAATTTCTCAAGGGGATGACTAGTGTAGAGTTTGCTCACAATACTTAATAAGCTAATTGGCCTATAGTTGGCGGGGTCATCTTTCTTCCCTTTTTTGAGAATTGGTACAATGATAGCAAGGCCCCAATCCTCAGGGATACATGCTGTCCGGTCAATGTGAGTGAATAGCGCTGCTAATACTGGCGCCCACTATTCCACATTGGCCTTAAGTATTTCCGGCAGGATGTTATCACATCCCAGTGCTTTTCCCGATTTAACCTTAGCAATAAGCCCTTTTACTTCTGAGATAGTAACCGGAGGCCAGTCAGAGACGTTCTTCAGTTCAGGCAGTAATGGTGAAGTTCCTGTTTGTCTTTCTGCATATAGGTTGCTAAAATAGAACTCCCAGGTTTTAACAGGTATATAGAAGTCCATATTAGATTGTTTCCTTTGCCACCCATTGGAGACAATATTCCAAAAAGTGGCTGTATCATGTGCCCTTGTAGCAGCAATTAGCTTTTGCCACCCCTCTCTCTCTGTGCCTGATTCTTTTTTCCCTTAATTAGATTTTTATAACTCTTCTTTAGGGCCAGCCATTCAGTGGGTAAAGTTAGTAGATCCAACTTCCTATATGTCCTATACTTGTCCATCAAAGCTCTTTTCATATCCACACACTCCTGGTCAAACCACGGTTTTGACCTGATAGGGGCAACATATTGTCCCACTGGGTTTTTATGGATCATATGTTTCTGGAAGGGGAAAATCATTTCCTGATACACATCCAACATATTTAGTGTGGATCCTGAGGTTAACATCTTGTCCCGCAGTCTGCAACACTCTTCCGATGTGTCAGTACAGATAGGTTATCTTCTAACCTGATAGACCATTTTGTACGGGTAAATCTGAATTCTGTTTCCGGGAGTACCTGAGGTCTTCACTCTGTCTGGACTTCACAGTCCTTAAAATCCAGGAGTACATTTAGCGGGTGATCGCTTTCTATACGTGTGCCCACACTACAGCTGGTTACCAAATTCAACAGGTTATATGATACGATGAAATAATCTATTGTTGAAGCTCCATTGCCTGACACAAATGTAAATTCCCCTTTTCTATCTCCCTCTACCCCCCCATTTAACAGCACTAAATCCAAATCGTTTACCATACACCGAAGATACAGCCCCAAATAGTTACATCCCTTATCTTTGGACTGTCTGTCTGGTATCAAATGGGCTGCCTCTGCCTCAGGAGGATATTCGCCAAAGTGGCGATACAGAGCGTCATCATTCATGCCAGTTCTGGCATTAAAGTCTCCTGCCAATATCACATACACTCCTGGGTATAATAGTATCTTACTTTCAATAAACTCTCACAGTCTCAGCCAGTTGTCTTTGTTAAGCCGCTTAAGGTGCATTGGTGGTAAATAGACATTTATTATCAATAAAGAAAACGCAGGAAATTCTATCACCAGAGAAATAATAATAATAACAATTTATTTCTTACCCGCCTCCCCGTCTGGATCGAGGCGGGGAACAGCAACATGATAAAATACATAAAACTGATTAAAACATAACACATATTATTAAAACTACATAAAAAATCCTAAAACATCCGAGCTAATGGGATAGCTCTAAGACTGGTTGCTACCAATATCCTGAGTCCACCTTTAGGGCGGCCTCCCCTGGTGCTGGGCTCTGCTTCTAAAAAGTAAGTTGCAAAACCACTTAATTCTAATTCCTCCCTTGTCCACGTTTCTTGGAACAATAAAAAATGGTACTTGCTGGTATACTCCCTAAAGGAGGGGTCAGCGATTTTACGCTGCCAGCCTGCAATATTCCAAGATAAAAATGTCAGTTGTGCGACCTGGCTCCATTTTGGTCAATCTGAAACATACCGAATCCTCCTTTTGGGGCTCAGCCCTTCAGGAATTAACAGGAGTGTATTTTGGACAGATTTATGTAACAGTTGTCCCTCCGCTTTTTGCATATATTTAGCCTCATCCTTTTCACATATCCATTTCTTTTTCCTATTTGACCCCGCTGCCTCCATTTCATCCTCTATATATTCAATAATTTCCATAGATGGACTCAGTCTACTCACGTTTGAGTTTATTGGTCATACAGAACTGAAGTGATACCCCTTTACCTCAATCACCTTGTCCGGTAGACCAATTTCCATTGCACTCAGCTCTCTCATCTCAAGCCAATTTGGGAGGCTGGGAATAGTTGCCTTCACAATATATGTTGGAGCTATGTGGGCTTTATTGCTAACATTGCCCTCAGTCTCAATTGGCTTAGTTTGCCCTCATTGATGTAGTCAAGTCTGACTGGTTACGTAGCATTATGATATCATCATAATAGTCACTATGTGTGATCCCCAATTGGCTGGGATCACTCCTGCAAAAAGAAAGCTGGCACAGGAGGAGGGCACATCACAAAGCAGCAATAGAGAGTGAAGACTATTACCATGAATGAGCATGAAAAAAGGTAGAATGAAAGGTTTTTCAGAGAACACTTCAGTCCACTTTGGAAATACAACTTTCTCACTGAAAGACAAAATGAGCAAGAAGTCAGCAAAAATGATTTTAGAATCAGTCAGCTTGATACCATTAATATACAAGTGTTTCAAAACAATGGGCACAATACAGCCAAAATTGAGTATTTTCAGTTTCCATTGACATTTCATTGATTGATCAAACTGCAGCAGAAGGAGATGGAAAGCAGGCCCATTCTGTTAGCTTTGCTGAAAACCTAGCTTCATCAGATTTTGTGTCTGTCTAAATGCTCAGAAAGCCCCGGGGTGGGTGCGTGGTGGCTGGGCATCGATTATATGACACCATTGCCATTGCGCACCCTCCCCAGGGCTTCCTGCCAAAGCTATGGAGAAAAAAAAGTCAGGGACTTACCCCAACTTTTTTCTCTGGAGTGCGGTGAGGATGTGCAAGACAACATCGACAGCCCCTTGCCTCACTCCGGAGTCACCATGGAGGTGTGGCCGGGTGGTGCCTGGTGGAAGGCAACCTGCAATTGGTCACCTTCAGGAAGAGGGTGGGGGCAGCTTTGGTCCCCAGATAGCCACCAAAAACCCTGTGCTCCCTCCTCAGCATTGGGATTACCTGACACCACCCTGGGGAGGGAAGCTGTGGGGTTTCCAAGGGACATGGCACCAATCCGGTGTTGTGAAGACACCACCTCTGCCTTTGCCTGACCTGTTTCCAGCTGGCCATTATAGGAACTACTATGTGTCCACGTTTCATTTTTTCCTCTTCCCTCACCATCCTTTTTCCTTAAGGTTGTGGTGTCTTTTAGACTGCAAGTCTGCAGGCAGAGTCTGTCTTCCTTTTACTGAGCACATGTAAGCAACTCTAAGGGGCTTTGAAATGAAGTGTGGGGGTAAAAATGCTACTATACATACATTCACACATATATATCAGTTGCAGAGAGTTAAGCTCGCGCTTACCCTGCCACTGAAATTAAGCATAGAAGTACTTAATTTTAGCTGGATATACTGTAGTAAGAAAACAGTCAAAACAGTATAGTCTGAAAATGTTGTGTGCCAGCATGCAGACTCTTGGGATTACAAGAGCACAATGTCATGGGGTTAAAAACTAGGGATGTGCACTGACCCCCCGGATCGGATCGGATAGCGGATCGGAATCGGACCTGGGGGGTCGGATCGGATCGGATCGGAGGATGGTCGGATCGGATCGGACCGGATGTCCGATCCGGATCGGACGCCATTTTGAATGCTTTTTCCCATAGCCAAGTATTGTTTTACAAGAACGCCTATAACTATTTCATTTTTAAAGATAGAAGGATGAAACTTGGGCACATTATACACTGGTTAGGGATAGTTATCTGTGAGAAATTTCAGAAAGATTGGTGCATGCGTTTTGTGGCAATTAATTGTTTAATAAATACCCAGAAATGCCTATAACTTTGTCATTTTTAAAGTTACAAACATGAAACTTTGCCACATTGTAGGTGGTACCTTGGGACCTATCTGTGAGAAATTTCAGAAACTTAGGTGCTTGCCTTGTGTGGCAATTAATTTTAGAAAAATGGGTAGTAGTGGGGTAAATACATTTACGCCTCCCATTTTTTTATTTTTGAAGATACAAACAGGAAACTTGGGCACATTACAGGTACCACTTGCCTTGATATGTGTGTGAAATTTCAGAAACATTGGAGCTTGCCTTGTGTGGCAATTAATTTTTGAAACAATGAGGAAAGAAACACCTATAACTTTGTCATTTTTAAAGTTACACACATGAAACTTTGCCACATTGTAGGTGGTACCTTGGGACCTATGTGTGTGAAATTTCAGAAACATAGGTGCTTGCCTTGTGTGGCAATTAATTTTTTAATAAATACCCAGGAATGCCTATAACTTTGTCATTTGTAAAGTTACACACATGAAACTTTGCCACATTGTAGGCGGTACCTTGGGACCTATGTGTGTAAAATTTCAGAAACGTAGGTGCTTGTATTGTGTGGCAATTAATTTTTGAAACAATGAGGGATTCATTGGACAGCACTTGCCCATAGGGATTCATTGGACAGTACTTGCCCATAGGGATTCATTGGACAGTACTTTCCTATAGGAAATCATTGGAAAGCACTTGCCCATAGAAAATCATTGGAAAGCACTTGCCCATTGAGAAATACAGTTATGCCTCCCACTTTTTTATTTTTGAAGATACAAACAGGAAACTTGGGCACATTGTAGACTGGTTAGGGATAGTTATCTGTGAGAAATTTCAGAAAGATTGGTGCATGCGTTTTGTGGCAATTAATTTTTTAATAAATACCCAGGAATGCCTATAACTTTGTCATTTTTAAAGTTACATACATGAAACTTTGCCACATTGTAGGTGGTACCTTGGGATCTATGTGTGTAAAATTTCAAAAACGTAGGTGCTTGCCTTGTATGGCAATTAATTTTAGAAAAATGGGTAGTAGTGGGGTAAATACATTTACGCCTCCCATTTTTTTATTTTTAAAGATACAAACAGGAAACATGGGCACATTACAGGGAACACTTCACTTGATATGTGTGTAAAATTTCAGAATGATAGGTCCAGGCATGTGGTGGCAAGGTGTCTGCACACACCACTTTGAAGACTGTAGAAAATTTCTCCTGTAACGATCCCAGCGAGAGAGAGTGATCCTAGGCTCAGCCGTTCTGCTTGAGTGAAAGTATCAAAGCAGACACGAGCCAAGTGCTACTTTGTTTCTCCTTTTGTAATGGATACTAGCTCAGTTGCAGCCAAGCGTGCAAGGATCAAAGAGATGAGAGAAAGTGTTTCCTTCTTCTTCCCGGGAGGCGGGAGGGTGCAATTGACAGCCCCAGCCTCTGTGTAAAAAAGGTTAATAACTTTTAATCTAAAAAATTCGTAGCCACCAAATGCCTGGACCTATCATTCTGAAATTTCACACACATAAAGTGAAGTGTTCCCTGTAATGTGCCCATGTTTCCTGTTTGTATCTTTAAAAATAAAAAAATGGGAGGCGTAAATGTATTTACCCCACTACTACCCATTTTTCTAAAATTAATTGCCATACAAGGCAAGCACCTACGTTTTTGAAATTTTACACACATAGGTCCCAAGGTACCACCTACAATGTGGCAAAGTTTCATATATGTAACTTTAAAAATGACAAAGTTATAGGCATTCCTGGGTATTTATTAAAAAATTAATTGCCACAAAACGCATGCACCAATCTTTCTGAAATTTCTGACAGATAACTATCCCTAACCAGTCTACAATGTGCCCAAGTTTCCTGTTTGTATCTTCAAAAATAAAAAAGTGGGAGGCATAACTGTATTTCTCAATGGGCAAGTGCTTTCCAATGATTTTCTATGGGCAAGTGCTTTCCAATGATTTCCTATAGGAAAGTACTGTCCAATGAATCCCTATGGGCAAGTACTGTCCAATGAATCCCTATGGGCAAGTGCTGTCCAATGAATCCCTCATTGTTTCAAAAATTAATTGCCACACAATACAAGCACCTACGTTTCTGAAATTTTACACACATAGGTCCCAAGGTACCGCCTACAATGTGGCAAAGTTTCATGTGTGTAACTTTAAAAATGACAAAGTTATAGGTGTTTCTTTCCTCATTGTTTCAAAAATTAATTGCCACACAAGGCAAGCTACAATGTTTCTGAAATTTCACACACATATCAAGGCAAGTGGTACCTGTAATGTGCCCAAGTTTCCTGTTTGTATCTTCAAAAATAAAAAAATGGGAGGCGTAAATGTATTTACCCCACTACTACCCATTTTTCTAAAATTAATTGCCACACAAGGCAAGCACCTAAGTTTCTGAAATTTCTCACAGATAGGTCCCAAGGTACCACCTACAATGTGGCAAAGTTTCATGTTTGTAACTTTAAAAATGACAAAGTTATAGGCATTTCTGGGTATTTATTAAACAATTAATTGCCACAAAACGCATGCACCAATCTTTCTGAAATTTCTCACAGATAACTATCCCTAACCAGTGTATAATGTGCCCAAGTTTCATCCTTCTATCTTTAAAAATGAAAAAGTTATAGGCGTTTTTGTAAAACAATACTTGGCTATGGGAAAAAGCATTCAAAATGGCGTCCGATCCGGATCGGACCTCGTCGGATCGGATCGGATCGGAGGTTGATCGGATCGGATCGGATCGGATCGGATTTTCCCGATTTTGGGGCGGATCGGATTCGGATCGTGGATCGGATCCGATCCGATGCACACCCCTATTAAAAACCATGTTATTCTAATGTTTGCCATCATGAGGCAAAGATACACACTAGCAAATGTACTGTATAGAATGGCAGGATACTAAAAGCCTCACTAGGGCCTTTATCCCATGTACCATTTTTCCCCTGGATTGCTTCTGCGGGTCCCCCCTCTGTTTCCTATGCGAATATAGCATTTTGAATCACACGTGGTCGGTTTTGCTCCAATACCTCAGCTCAGCCTGTGGAACTTGTCTGAACTTGCCTGAAACGGACTTTTCCTGTTCAGGGTTAAATCAAAACAGAAACTAAAGATGGAGCACTCAGGGCACGAGAACAGCACGAAGGGGACGATGTCATGTGAGTCCCGCACTGAAGAAGTGGATCAAAGTCGCGGTGAGTGTGCTTAAAACTGTGCATGTGGTAACGGCCAAGGATCTATGCTGCTACCAAGATCAACAGAACATTGCATCAAATCAAATGGTGTACCTTGCAGCAAATACAATGTTTTTATCAAACATTTTTTAAAGATCAACACAAAGGAAATTTAATACATCATTACAAGATGAACTGTTTATTAAAATCCCATAGTTGCGAATGCTTATATTTTTTTATTAAAGACACCAATAGTGTACTTTTTTAGCTAGAACTTCCTAGCTCAGTTTTTAATCAGTCTGGCTATTGTTTCTGTTTCTACATGCTTACTCAGTAGGGATGTGTATCGTATCGGGTGTGATGTCCAATAACAAACTGATAAGACATTATTGGACATCCGATCACCGATAACAAGTATTTCCTAAGGAGTCCCTATCTGATCGGATCCGATATCCATATGTCCAATAACTATCGGATATATCAGATTTTTGAACCACCAGTTTAGGTGTTTTCACCATAGACTTGCATTGGGGGAAAGAAAGCTTTCCCCTAATGCAAGTCTATGGCGAAAACACTGGGCCGGCACTCCCTCCCTCCCCCCCCAACCATTCATGCTCCTTACCTGTGGCCTTCTCTGCTGCTGCCCGCTTGGTCCATAGTACTGATAAACTAGGCTGACCAGATCAAATCCAGGTCAGGGCTCATGTAACTTTAACAGTTGTAGAGAAAAGGGAATTTCAGCCAGTGTCATTTATATGCAGTTAGTTCTTGGTGAAAGTCCCTCTTCACCACAACAGTTAAAGTTGCAGGCACTATACTAGAGTGACCATATACAAAAGAAGGCAGGCCCCCTGCAACTTTAACAGTTATGAAGAGGGAATATCACCAGGAACTAATTGCATGCAAATAACACTGGCTGAAATCCCCTTTTCTCTACAACTGTTAAAGTTACATGAGCCCTGACCTGGATTTTATCTGGTCACCCTATGATAAACAGGCTTTCTGGCCTGTTCCTCAGTACAGAGATGCACTGAGTGATGATGTCATCACTCAGCACATCGCTATACTGAGGAACAGGCTGGAAAGCCTGTTTATCAGCATTATGGACCAAGCGGGCGGCAGCACTGGATGGCGGCAGCGGCAACAACGGCAGCAGGTAAGGAGCACGAGTGGGGGGAGGGAGCACGAGTGGGGGGAGGGAGCATGAGTGGGGGGAAGGAGGGAGAGCCGGCCCAGTGTTTTTCCCTATAGACTTGCATTAGGGGAAAGCTTTCTTTCCCCCAATGCAAGCCTATGGGGAAAACACCTGAAATGGCAGTCCGTAATCGGATTGGAATTTCCTATATTTATTGGATATTGGATCCAATCGAATACGGGTACCCCCGATATGATCAGATCTGATATTTTTAATATCGGAAATTTGGATCCGATTCCAAAATTTCTGGCTGTGCACATCCCTACTACTCAGTAGTAAAAGCCATTGGGTTCAGTGGGGCTTACTCGCAAGTAAGTGGATATAGGATTCCAGCCTCAGTCTCTAAATCATTGTTCTCCAACCTTGGGTCTTGTAAGGATTTTTGTACCTACTTTTCCCCCACTTAATATAGAGATATGAGAGCTATACGTAGATGGAGAGGTTGTAGGAACTTATTAGTATGGCATAGAGATAGCTTATGGGCTACAGGGGAGTTAAGGGAAAGTGAGGGCCATACTCAAGGCAGCATAAGGGATAGATGTGTGAGTATTGTCTTATCTTTGTGTATTTGTGCTTGGCTGAGTGAAAGGTTTGTGTGAACAGTCCAGAGAGCTTCAGCTATTGGGTGGTATATAAATAAATAAATAAATATTGTTAAACTTTATCCTTCCTTTAATAAAATGAATTTAATTTTAAAGTCTGAGTAGATGTTTTCAGTTTTTGTGTAATTTGAGTGAATGCAAACATTCTATCCCAGTTTTCAGAAGGTGCCTCACCTACGCTGTTGAGGATGAACCAGGAATAAACTAACAAGGTGTGTGGAATCTCTACTTCCACGCCATCTACAGTTTGTCTCAGAGTTTTGCCATACAATATTTGGGCCAAACCAAGGCTTTCTGAAAAAGGTGTGCCTAAGCAGCTAATACCAGGTATCCTGAAATTCTAGCCTTTGATTCCCCTCCCCCATAGTTCCCACTAATAGGCAACATTTGCATTTTTGTGGGCTTTATCAAAGTACAAGTCAAGGTTACGTATATTTAATGTCTACATTTGGTATCATCCCAATGAATTGCTGTGACCCACTGCCATTCATTCATTTTTATTATGATAATAAATCACTACGCATAAACATGCATTTACAGTTTATGTATTGAATTTCGCCACTTCATATAGGGTCATATATTGTTTGCAAATGGCAACACAATTCCTGTAAAACATTAATTCTGCTTTTCAGTGACTCGTGTGAAATTTTAAAATTATGCCAAAATATCCAAATCCACATAAAAGGCAATTACTTTTAGACAATCTATGTCCAGATGTTCTATTTACAACTAGAGATGTGTGCAAATTTATATTCTATAGCTTCACAATGGATGAGTGGCTTGTTTGTCCAGCAGCTTTTTATGTGCTGCTAGGACATATCAATTATTCCCATTAGAGCTGGGACAAAAACCTGCCCAAGCAAACCAACCAACGACATCCACAATCCATGCACCATCAATTGGCTTAAGTGTGCCTGACAGTGTACTGGAGTGCAGCCAATAAAAGAAATGTCTTTGGCACTCCCAGGTTTATAAGTTGCTCATCTTGGGGCTCTAAGCTCCGAGAACAGCTCTGTTAATTTATTTTCTCATTTAGGCTCTAGCCAGGTCAGCCTTTATGATCTAGAGAGATAACAGCAATCTTTTCTTAATTTTTTCCCTTCACAATAATTCTGTCGTTATGTCCATTTTACAGATAATGAGACTAGCTGTGATACAATGGCTCTCCCAGGGCCATTAGTATTTCATTTGTTTCTCTCACTATTGTTTTTTTAAAATGTGGGATTTGCAGTGTGGTTTTTAATTTTAAAAACCCTATTTGAGCTTCCCTGCAATCTGTGCCCTTCATAGATTCCCACAATGCCCTGAAGCAGTGCTACTGGGGGGAGGTAACGAGTGGGGTACCGCAGGGCTCAGTCCTGGGCCCAGTGCTCTTCAACATTTTTTTAATAATTTGAACGAGGAGGTGCAGGGAATTTTTATCAAATTTGCTGATGGCACAAAATTGGGTGGAATCGCTACTACCCTGGAAGACAGGAACAAACTCCAAAGTGATTTTGATAGACTGGAGCGCTGGGCTGAAAACAACAGAATGAAATTTAGTAAAGATAAATGCCAAGTTCTACACCTAGGAAAAAGAAACCAAATGCACAGTTACAAGATGGGGGATACTTGGCTCAGCAATTCGACAAGCGAGAAGGATCGTGGAATTACTGTAGATCACAAGCTAAAATGAGTAAACGGTGTGATGTGGCTGCAAAAGAAGCAAATGCTATTTTGGGCTGCATTAATAGAAGCATAACTTCCAAATTGTGCGAGGTACTGGTTCCCCTCTATTCGGCACTGGTTAGGCCCCATCTTGAGTATTGTGTCCAGTTCTGGGCACCACACTTCAAGAAGGATGCAGACAAGCTGGAGCGTGTTCAGAGGGCAACAAGGATGATCAGGGGTCTGGAAACAAAGCCCTATGAGAAGAGACTGAAAGAACTGGGCATGTTTTGCCTGGAGAAGAGAAGATTGAGGGGAGATATGATTGCACTCTTCAAATACTTGAAAGGTTGTCACACAGAGGAGGGCCAGGATCTCTTCCCGATCATCCCAGAGTGCAGGACACAGAATAATGGGCTCAAGTTACAGGAAGCCAGATTCCAGCTGGTCATCAGAAAAAACCTCCTGACTATTAGAACAGTACGACAATGGAACCAATTACCTAGTGAGGTCGTGGACTCTCCCACACTAGAAGCATTCAAGAGGCAGCTCGAGAGCCATCTGTCAGGTATGCTTTAAGGTATATTCCTGCATTGAGCAGGTGGTTGGACTTGATGGCCTTATAGGCCCCTTCCAACTCTACTATTCTATGATTCTATGATTCTACTCTATGGAGATCATTCATGTCCAAGTAAGATTCTCTTCCAGAGAAGAAATTGGAAGATGCCTGTGCATGAAATTGTTTTATGTGGGGAGATCAGTGCACAACGATAACCACACAAACTTTGACAGAAAAAAAGGCTTTAATCCAATGGCATGGGTACCACGATGATTGGAGATCTTTCATCTTCTGCAGCCTTCATCCGCCTTCACAGCCATTATATCATTACACATTGTTATCCTCCACTTGTTGTGCCATTGAGGATTTTTCTTTTCTTGGAACGTCCTTTGTCTGGCTCTTCCCCCTTGACCTTACTGCCATGGGTGACTTTACCAGGAGTACATGACTCCCGACGGCATCGCTCACAGGGCTCATTGGAACACGCAAGCCCACTCACCACGTCAGGGTGACAATCCAGTGATGATCCTGCTACATAAAGGGCATTGTGCGTAATTAAAATGCCAGGCAGAACCCAGATCCAACCACTATGGGTCCTGCAGTCCTGCTGGGGCCATGGTACCCATGCCTCACAGCACATGCCATGTTTGCCTCTTTAACTCCCAATTTCAAAAGCTGCCCTGGAAATGTTGAAATGCTTATTAGGTGACTAAAGCTTAGTACTTTAGGCAAGGTGGGTGTATTAAGCTACTTGCATGAATCTTAAAATAGCATTTATCTCTTGATAGGCAACCTTTAAGGTCACACAAGTACTTTTTCATGCATCTCAGATACAAGCATCCCACATTTTTCCTTATATTTCCCTCCTCCCGCAACATCAAAGTAGATTTTACTTTAAAATATATTTTAACTTGACTTCCTCTATAACATGAAGTGTTAAGCAACATCATTACAAAGTAGGATCTAAAAGTTGTGCATTCTTATTAGAGTGCTTAAATATTTTCATTATGCATGAGTAAAAACGTTTATTTTACATTTGGGGGGAAATGGGCATGCTCCTAGCTCTCAAGGTGCATGTCTGAGCTGCTTGAACTCAAATAGATGAAAATAACATTTCTTCAACAATGCTGGCAATAAAATTGCCTTTGCCTTTAAAGAAAGAAAGCTTCTGGTGTTTTAAGGAAGTGTTTGTGGCAGAATTAAGACACCAACTAGGGTGATTCAAACCTTGAGGATTTGTACAAAGCTTTGCTTCCCTTTCACACCTGAGGACTATTACAGTCATGGGCTTTTTTTAGATCATGGGCTTTAAAAAAAAACCTCACTGAAAGGCAGAGAAAGAAATCAACTTCAGTATGGGAAAGGGAAAGATGATAAATATCACCTTATTTGATTGCCACAACAGCCTGAACCAATGAAAGGCTCATCGTTCAGTTGTGGAAGAAGAGAATGATGAGGCTGTGAGGCCACAATTAATATTTTTAAAAGAGGAAAAACAAGGGAATCTGACTTGAGAGATGAGGGTTACATAATCCCCACACTAGAAGTAAGGATGTTGTGTGGGCTTTGATCAGTTACATAAAGACAAGTATGAAATAGGGGTGCTCAACTATGTAACCATAGCACACTGTGAACAGGTCCTGTACCCTGATTCTGCTAGTGCCTTCAGTGTTTGCTGGCCCATCCACTTCACCATCATCATCATCAACAACAACAACAACAACACTAGAGTGCAGAGCCAAACAAACGAAAATCAGAAGCCATTTTTCAGAACAAATATATTTTTTAGCTTCCTAGAAAAAGACTATTTCACAGAATTCCCTCAAAATATTAGCCACCATTTTTCTTTGTGGCAATCACCATCCCCCTCTCTCTTACACACACACTCACAAGGACCCAGAATTCTGATAACTCCATAGTATTGTGGAAGATGCAAAATGGTAGCCAGGCTGCCAATACTGTTGCTGCAGAAACAACAACCCCTCAGGAAAAAAGGAAGAAGCTGTGCTACTGCCACTGAAAATGGTGAGCCCTGCCCCCTGAGAAACTGTTGGAGAAATTCTCCTTTCTGCTCCCCACCACAAGGAATGTGGTGAAATGCTCCCCCCACCAAGTACTCAGCCTAAAACTATGGTGGAGAATTTTGAGAGAATTTTGTGCAGTGCTCTAAAATTAATTATCTTGGGATCAGGGGAGGGTTCCAGTGAAGAGAGGTGGCAAAACATACTGCCAGTATTACTTTCCTGAAGGGGGAGGGGGAGTCCCAATGGGACTCTTTTATTTTTGTTGGAGTCCTCTGCTGCCTTATCACCCTTTTCTTTCTTTTCCTTGGGGAAAGGTGAAGCAGATGGCAGAGGGTCCTTTCCTGTTGAATGTCCAAAATAAACCTTACGGTGGTTCTGGAGTGTTCAAAAGGGCCTGATTGATTTTTGAAGCAAGCACCAGGCAAACACAAGGCAGCTGGTTTGGCCATCGGAAAATTTAAATGAGATACATTAGAAGTCTGGCCAGCTGGTGTTGCAGTTGAGAATGACACAGCACAATTAGAAGCCACTTCATCTTCAAATTATGGGGGGGGGGGCATTGTTTTGTTTTTTACTTTAAAAGGAAAGGCTTGAAATCAAAAGTATTTCTTCCAGTTCTGGAAATCTTGATCTAATAAGTTAGAAGAGAACAGAATGTAAGGATGTTTTAATATTTTTTCAGTATAGTAATAAATCAAGTTATTAGAAATGTAATAGAGATGGGGTATCTCAGAGCCTTGGAACTTGAAGCACTAATTTAATTGGGTGCTGGCAGGTGAATATAAAAGTAGTGCAAATTTCCTTTTATTCCATAATGTTGTTCCTCTTTGTGACTAGAGAAAGTGATGTTCTGCAGTAGATTCCCATGGAAATAAGCCTGCTGTAATATAACTTTTCAAAATTATGATGTCTCTTTTACACAAATCCTCAAGTTTACCCGAGTTTCCTCCTGTATTGTCTTAGACTTTCTAGCTGTCAATGCATATTATATCAAGGGATGTCTTTATCTAGGTTACATAAAATAACTAGTCTTCCTGAAACTCTAGAGATGAATGATCCAGATCAATTTAGGGCTGAAAGTGGGAAGGAGCAAAAACAGTATATTCTGCTCCAAAAATAAATTTTGCTAGTGCATACAATGAATCTATTCTGCTCTACACAGATTCTAGAATAGTCTTCTTGCAGGATCTGGAATAAAGTCAACTTGTAGAATGCATAGGGAGACCTACTCTCTATGCATATACTCTGAGATCTCCAAGCATGCTGGAGAATCACAAGTATTCCACAGGCTGTACTCCTGCCTTGCTTCATCTACACTGAAGCCCCTAGAATGCTGAGTAGTGACATTGGCCAGAGATGGGGGTTGCATGTAGCATAGCCTGGGGATATCCCACATTGTGTTGCAGAACTCCTGGGGAAGGATCATAGTTCCATGCTAATGCACATACATTGCACACAGAAGATTTAAGTTTTCCCAACATCTCCAAATACAGTGGGGAAAGACCCCTCCTGTCTGGATAAGTGAACAACAACTATGAGTCAGTGTAGGCACAGACCAGTGGTGTGACTCAGTTTAAGGCAGCTTCCTATGTTCCTCCTTGCATGCTTCAAGAAGGGGCCTGATAATCACCACATGCCCCATTCAAGGGAGCCAAGAAGCTGGAGCTACCTGTCCTATTCCTGCTATCCCTGCTATGAAAGTCAGCTCCCAAGATTTATCAAGGACAGTTCTGGGGTTTAAGGACTAGGAAGATCATACTAGGAGAGGAACTGTCCAGCAGGGATACAGTGAGAAAGATGTTGCTTCAGTAACAGCTAGACTCCAGCTGAGCAGCTTTATAAGAAATGTTGATGCTCCACCCTTTCCTGGTTTGTCAGTCAAATCCAGAGCACACCAACACCTTCTCACAAGTAGGGCTCAAAGATATCTGAACCTACTACTGCCTTTGCCCATGGGGTTCTGGGGGTGAACCTGGTAGACCTGAAGTATGGAAATGGGACCAGTCTAGGAGCATAAGTTCCTTTAATGTCACAGTCTACTTGAATAAAGCATTACTTCCAGGAGAGGTCTTGGAAAGGCTATAGACACCTTTTTGCAACCACTAGGACTGGAACAGAATCCCCCTCCTCTTCTGAGGACTCCTCAGGTTCCAGGGATGCTCTGGCAAGATGGTGGTGGGTTCGGGCCTAATTCAAAGTGCTGGTACTAACATTCAAAGCCCTAAATGGCTTGGGGCTAGGTTATCTGAAGGAACGCCTCCTCCCATATGTATCTGCCTGGACCCTAAGATCATCTTCAGAGGTCCTTCTCCATGAGCACTGCCAAAGGAAGTGAGGCAAGCGGCCACCAGGAGGAGGGCTTTCTCTGCTGTGGCACCCCAGCTGTGGAATGAGCTCCCCGAGAGGTTTGCCTGGTGCCTATTTTGCACTCCTTTCGTCGCCAGGTGGAGACCTTTTTATTCTCCAAGCATTTTAACAGCTAAATTAACCCAATTTTAACCCTTGCTGTTTTAAATTTGTATTTTAATCTGCATTAATCTTTGCTCTGTGTTGGTTTATTGACCGTAAATAAACCATTCATTCATTCATTCATTAATCTTTGCTGCTTGGTTTTATCCTGGTTGTGTTTTCTATATTGTATGTTATTTTGTTTCAGTCGGGTTTCAGGCCTGGTTTTGGTACGGAAACAGCCTTGGTCGCCCTGTATGATGACCTATGTTGGGAGAAAGACAGGGGGAGTGTGACTCTGTTGATTCTCCTTGATCTCTCAGCGGCTTTCGATACCATCGACCATCGTATCCTTCTGGGACGACTGGCTGAGTTGGGAGTGGGAGGCACTGCATTGCAGTGGTTCCACTCCTACTTGGGGGGTCGGCTCCAGAAGGTGGTGCTTGGGGAACATTGCTCGGCCCCATGGATTCTCCAGTATGGGGTTCCGCAGGGGTCAGTTTTGTCCCCCATGCTGTTCAACATCTACATGAAACCATTGCGTGCAGTCATCCGGAGTTTTGGAGTACGTTGTCATCAGTACGCTGATGACACACAGCTCTATTTCTCCTTTTCATCTTCATCAGGTGAGGCTGTGGATGTGCTGAACCAGTGCCTGGCTGCGACAATGGACTGGATGAGGGCTAATAAACTGAAACTCAATCCAGACAAGACTGAGACGCTGTTAGTGGGTGGTTCCGCTGACCGGATGGAGGGTGTTCAACCTGTTCTGGATGGGGTTGCACTCCCCTTGAAGGAGCGAGTTCGTAGCTTGGGGGGTTCTCCTAGAACCACGGAGTGCCTTCTACCAACTTCAGTTGGTGGCCCAACTACGTCCCTATCTGGACAGGGATAACCTGGCTTCAGTTGTCCATGCTCTGGTAACCTCCAAGTTAGATTACTGCAATGCACTCTACGTGGGGCTGCCTTTGAAGGTGGTTCGGAAGCTGCAGCTTGTGCAAAATGCAGCAGCCAGATTGATAACTGGAACCAGTAGGTTCGAACATATAAGACCTACTCTGGCCCGCTTGCATTGGCTGCCTGTATGTTTCCAAGCCTGGTTCAAGGTGCTGGTTTTAACCTATAAAGCCTTACACGGCTTGGGACCACAATACCTGATGGAACGCCTTTCCCGACATGAACCTACCCAAACACCACGTTCAACATCTAAGGCCCTCCTCCGAGTGCCTCCTCCGAGGGAAGCTCGGAGGTCAGCAACAAGAGAGAGGGCCTTCTCTGTGGTGGCTCCCCAATTGTGGAACGATCTCCCCGACGAGGCCCGCCTGGCACCAACGTTGTTATCTTTTCGGCGCCAGGTCAAGACTTTCCTCTTCTCTCAGGCATTTGGCAATATCTGAGGAGCCTGGGTTTGTTTTGTTTTTGTAGCTTTTTGAAGTGTTGAAGTGGTTTTTAAATGTACAGATTGTGTGTATGTTGTATGTTTTTGCTGTTTTAATTTTTGTATATTGTTTTTAATTGTTTTTAATCCTATATAAACCGCCCTGAGAGCTTCGGCTATGGGGCGGTATACAAATGTAATAAATAAATAAATAAATAAATATTTTTTTAGATTGTTGTCTGTTTTATATTTCTTAAAATGATTTCATGGTTTTAATTTCTGTGAACCGCCCAGAGAGCTTCGGTTATAGGGTGGTATAAGAATGCAATAAATAAATAAATAAATAAATAAATAGTTACCACACTAGTACTGAGCATCCAGGCAGTGACAGTTCTTGTATAGGGCCTGGTTACCCCTATCACTTCCTGAAACAGCAGAGAACCCACATGGGGCTCAGCTCTTCCTCCTGAGTGGGCCTGATTGAGCTACTACTTTGCATTTCATCACCTGGCCTGAGATTCAGCATGGACTAGTAGTTATCTTGAAGTCCTGGAGGTGATGGGGTGGGGATTTAGACCTGAAATGTGAATCCTACTAAAAGGCAGTGGGATACACAGTATTGGAGCCCCTTTGGATGGGGTGTCTTCTGGCTGTGCCTCAGGGAATAGTTAATCCCCAGGATCCTACCACAGGATCTTTCTCCCCCTTGTCTTCAGAGAAAGTCTCATTGGAGATAAGTCTTGATCGATCTGAGTCTTGATCAATCTTGATACCATACAATAGCAGATCCTGGGTCATCTCCAGAAATGTTTATTCCCTAGCCACAAGCTACAGATCCTGTTGAGATGTCTTAAATCATGTCTCTTCCATCTCCTAAGAGATCATTTACTTTAGTCCACTTAAGACATACAATGAACCCAGATACAGGGGAAGTAGATTAGGATCGCAAGACCAGTCACCATCCCAATGTACACACATTCATTTTTAAGGTTGGCATAGACCATGCATGCCTGTGGCTATCTCTCTGTGCAATCAGGAACCCTGGATAGGAAGAGTTTCTGATCACATGGCAGGGGAAAAGAGTGAAAACAAGACCACATGTACATATAAGTCTATATTCCTAGGGCTCTGCAGAACTTCAAAATGAATGGGCAGAATCTTTCTTCCCTGCTAATTCCCTTCTGTAAGTCCTGCTGATTCCATTGCATAAGTGAAGCCCATGAAGCCCATGACTTACACAAGGAAAATTAATTTAGCATTTCCTAGAGAAATCCCTGAAATGAGTGGAAATACTCATTTTTGTTTTTATTTTTACCATGAAATTTTATTTTATTTTGAAATAAGCTTAACAAAATAAAGGCAACAAAAAGAAGAATGCACATGATCATAAAGCTTACTCTGTAACTGATATGCTTATGGAACATCTACAAAAATGGCCTAAGCAGGAGCTCAATACCTAATGAAAGTACAAGTACAACTTCTACAACGTATAAAAGGAGAGTGTGGAAGTGTATGTCATGTTATTGTGTTTGTGCATATTAATCAGAAAACAAATACATAGACCACTGTACTTTGTTGGAAATTTATTAGAAGTTTAAAGAGCTTCAACAAAGGAAATGAATAACCTTGGTTCCATAATATCATTCTTCATGTTAGGATCCCTTGCTCGCTGCACTTATGTGAGACCTGCTGACCTGACTCCTTCCAGATATGAGTGTTTCACTTGTTTCAGATTGCCCTGGAAGCACTAAATTGCAGAAGTGGTGAGACCTATTCACACAATGGAATTGGCAGGCTGTAAGAAGATAGGTGGGGCATTGGATACTGCCCAACATGATCCTATTCTCCCCACTTCCATCCCTGTTCCTTGAATGTTTGAAAACAGTCCAAACACTTCAGCTAGTACAGGCAGCAAGATTGTTAAAGTACTGGAAAAGTACTGGCAAACAAGACCACATTATGCCAGTACTTTTCCAACTTCACTGGATGCCAGTCCAGATACGTCCTGATTCAAAATGTGGGTATTAACTTGCAAAGCCCTAAACACCTTGGGGCCAGGGTATCTGAAGGAACATCTCCTACCATATATACCCTAAGATCATCTTCAGGGGTCTTTTTCTGTGAGCCCCTTCCAAAGGAAGTGAGAGGTGGCTACCCGGAGGAGGCCTTCTCTGCTGTAGCACTCCAGATGTGGAATAAGCTCACTAGAGAGGTTTGCCTGGCACCTACATTATACTCTTTTCAACACTAGGTGCAGACCTTTATGTTTTCCCAGTATTTAAACATTTTATCATCTTAGTCTTTTAACTTTGCTGTTTTACATCTGTGTTTTAAATTTGTATTTTAAATGTCTGCATTGCTTCTTGGTTTTACTCTGGTTGTACATTTATATTGCACATTTATATTGTGTTTTTATATTGTGGTTTAAGTTTTATACTTTAGGTTGTCCTTTGTGGTTTTAATTTTTGTGATCCGCCCAGAGAGGCTATTGGGCAGTATAGAAATGCAATAAATAAATAATATCATAGGAACATGGGAAGCTACCTTATGCTGAGTCAGACCATTGGTCCATCCAGCCCAGTATTGCTAGCACTGGCTGGCAGTGGCTCTCCAGGATTTCAGGCAGGAGTTTTTCCATCCATACCTGGAGATGCCAGGAATGGAACCCGGGGCCTTCTGCCTGCAAATCATGAGCTCAACCGCTGAGCTACAGTCCTTCTCTTCTGTCAAAACTGGCAGTGGGATCAAGGATGAAGTAATTGCTGTGCAGTACAGAAGAACTGTATGTCTGGTACATCGAAATACTGGACATGGGTACTCACACACACACTTGGACATGTGCGATAAGAAAGACATGTGAGACAAACCTGTTTCTATTCCCAGGTCTCACTTGCTGGATTAGGAGCAGGGTCTTGCTGCACTAAACAACTCTGAAATCAATTCAGTTGCTCTCACTGGAACCTTCAGTTTTTGTGCTACATACTTAGATGTGTCCTGACTTTCTAAATGAGCTATTTCCATGTTCGCATGCAGGAATGCATACATTTTGTAAACAAATAATAGAACAAGTCCCTTATTCAAGGAGCCCAAGTTCTCTGTGTACATCTTGATGATCAATTGAATGTATACAATTACATCAGTACTTCATTTCCACAGGGATATTTACAATTGTATACAAAAGAACAGTGCTCAAATGCTGTTATTTAGTTGACACATCAAACCACTTAAAAGTCACATAATACCATGTTTGCAATTGACTGTGGAACCTTAATTGCTAGCAAGCTGAGAAGTGCATTAACCTGCATCCTGCATGGGGTGGGGGGGAGTACCTTAAGCGCTGTGACCTTTCCTTAAAGCTCCCTCACTGATTGGCCACCTCTTGCTCCAATTTGCTCTTTGCTCTGCCCTTTTACACAACACTACATTCTCCACTTACCCTTCCTACAGGTTCCTGTTTTTGAGTCCGTTGCTTGCTCTGGAGCTTTCTTTCATTCACCTTGCTTCTGGGATTTCTATTTCTTAACTTCTTCATGTCTCAGATATGCCTCTACATCAGGGGTGAGCAACTTGTGGCCTGCAGTTTCCATCATCCTTTACTACTGGTAATGCTGACTAGGGCTGATGGGATTTGTAGGCCAAATTATCTGGAGGACCAGAAGTTGCCCACCCCTGTTCTACCTGAAGTTTTAATCTCATTCAAACTGGCATCTCCCTTTTAGGAGCTGGACTTCAGACTGTTTTGTTCCCCAATGGGCCCATGGCATCTCATTAAATATGGGTCAGCCTAAATCATGTTGCCAGTCTGGTATAGTGACTGGGACTTGGAGATCCATGTTCTTGACCCCACACAGCCATGAAGCTCACTGGGTGACGTTTGGGCCAGTCACTGACTTTCAGAATAACCTACCTCACAGGATTGTTGTGAGAAGGAAATGTAGGATATAAATGTAACAAATAAACAAAATGTATAAAGTGGTGGAAGATCCAGCAAAAGCGATGGGAGGTATTACCCTTCCTCAGGCTGCCATTTTCCTCCTCCCAGACTGCCTCCCTCCACCCTCCCACCAATCTGAACACACACTTTTTTCCCAGCCAGGTTTAGTCCAGTTTCAGAGCCCTTCTGAGAGAAAAATGACATTGTGGGGCAAACTTCAGGCCAGTAAACCACAAACAGGAATAGGTTTAGCACTCTTTACCGGTACCCTTCTTAAAAATCAGACGCACCCAGCCCCCACTGTAGTGATTGGATTAGTCATGGTTTATTCCCTGTGCTTGCTTCGGATGCTCTCACTGGTGATGTAGGATGGGAACATATCTAAACTGAAAGCATCCTGAACTGGGCATTAAACCCCTTATTTGGATATATCTTCTTTTTAAGACTTATTTTAAAATGATGAGCAATTAAAGGCATACAAATGAACATTTATTTTCTTGCCATAAAATTTGGGAAGACCAACTCCTATCTTTTTTCCCATTTCCAGCATTTATGACTAATGACAGTTTTGAACTCTTTTGAAGCCCAGGATGAGATACAACATTATATTCTTTGTGTTCCTTTTCTCCCTAAACATGACTTTGTATTTGACCAAGGGATACACTGGCTACAGTCCAATAGAGAATAGCAGCATTCTTAAGTTAATTGAAATCAGTGCACTTAAGCATGTGGTGGCTTTGTCACTCTCCATTCCCCATATTCCTGGGATTCATTCAGCAGCATCAGATCATCTGGGACATGTTCTTCCTTGACCTCCAAAGAGACAGAATTTACCACATCCTCACTTTCCTGCCAAAGCTCTGCTGTCTGCCAGGTGTTGAGGTACTGCCCAATGAAAATAGATGGGGGAGGAATTCATTCAGTTTGCATTTGATGGCAAATTTACCTAATCTCTCACTTTTGAACCATTGGGCAAAGTAAAACTAAGGGCTCATCTACACCTAAGGTGTAGAGAGGGAGGGAGAGGATTGTGGACTTACTTGCTTCCACAATCCTCCCCCAATGTCTAGATGGTAGCACAATGTCCAAAAAGGGAAGAGAGTGAAAAAGTAAGTACAATCCCTCGCCAAACCCCGTGCCCACCCACACCCACCATCCTGGGGATAGCAAAATTGCTCTCTCCCAACCCCATGGGCACGGAGCCACCCTGCACAGCTCTGTGCCTGTTTCATGCCTGGGAGCATGCGGCACACCAGCCGTGGTCCTCGGGATGGTCCCAGGACCGCAGAAAAACCAGGATATCCCCGATTTCCATTATCCCAGGGTCATCCCTAGGTCATCCATGGTTGATCCCAGGATCCCCTGTGCATCATATGGATGCACTGGGACGACCTAGGGATGACGCTGGGATAAATGGTTGGTGTAGAGATGGCCCAAGTTATTCGTCAAAATTTAAACGTCTCCGAATTTTGTGATGGAGTTTGCCAATAAAAAATGTGTGCATATATTAGTGGAAATCATCTTGAAACACATTCTATTACGAAAATTACTTACCAAAAGTGTATCTATTAGGTAAAATGCATACCAAAAAAAGATCTATTAGGAGAAATGTGTGCAACAATGCTTTTAAATTTTCATGCAGATTTTTAAAAAATGTATTCTCAAAGATCAGAACAAACTGGATTTAAAACTGGAGAAATGTTCAAAGTTTGTGACAAACTGAATTTAAAACTGGAAAATGAGAAGTGGAGAAAAACCAAAGCTGACAGATTGGTCTATCCCTGCCCATGAAGCCCTAGTTTCTGTGTCATATAGGGCTGCTGATACTGCAGAACTATGGGAAATGACTTCAGTTACATACAAGCTATCAGAAACCCTTAAGGCAAATTCTAGCTTAAGGTCAAGATCCCCCAAACTGAAGGCTAGAGTCTGCATCCAAGTGTACATGTCCCAAATGGAGGCCAGTGTGTAGGTACCTTTAAGGCACCTTCCCACTAACCAGTGCAGGCTGGTGGCTCTGATTTCAGTAGAGCTGGGAATCTCTTCTCGATTTCAGTCAGAACCACTCAGAACTGTAAATAAGCTATCCAAGGTGCTGAACCTATTTGGGGGTTGTGTTCAGCAGTTTGGTCAGCTCTTTTAGAATTCTGACCCATTCTGATTGAAACCTAGAGTGGATTCACAGCCCCACTGAAATTAGAGCCATCAGCCTCCACTGCCCCCAGCATCAGCCTCCCTTGGAGACCAGGGAGTTTGGCTGTGCTGACTTAAACCCCAGATTCCTTGGCACCAAGATATTTGCCTCCCTAGAACCAGAGACCAGCTAATATATGCTGCACATGGCATACCCCTTAAAATGTGTGTTACAACGAAAACAAAAAAAAACTTTATTGTTACATTTCTTCATATTATATGGACAGCCTGATCCTATGCAGGCTTAGGCATGTTTAAGCCCATTGATATCAATGTGGGTTAGACAAACAACTGCTTCACTTCAGGATCTCCCAGAGCAATCAACAGTTTAATTTAGGCAATTAAGGTCTTTGTTACTTCATCAAAAGTACTTAATCCTGATGGTTGAGAATGAAATTTTGAACCTATTATTTTCCCTAAGGGAAATTTCCCAAATAAATCCATTATAATCCTGTGAAGCCACCAGGGGATGCTCCAGTAGCTGCAGAGAAACACTGTTATGAGCTCTGAACGTGATGTTGTAACATTGTCTGAAATGCAATAATAGGGGAGGAGAAAGAAACAGAGATTGTCCAGGTTTAACCTTGTAAAGAATAAGTAAAATTGCGACAGCAGGTAATGGGATAAAGGAAGAACAAAGGCTGCAAAAAGGCGAGATAAGTAAGTGAGGGGTCGGGGAGGCACCAATAAAGAATGAAGGGACCCTTTTCATGATTCAGAACATAAGAAAGAATATAGCATGGGGAAGGTGGGTCTTCATTCCATAATGGGGAAGAAAGAGCATTTTCATCAAATTTTCAGTAGCCTGGTAGGAACGTGATCTAGGAAATATAGACATTATTATTATTATTATTATTATTATTAATTATTTGATGGGCTATTAAAATATCCATGCTCTTAGAAGGATGACTTTAATTAGCAGACATTCTTAGAGTAGATGTTTTGTTGGTAACAACGAATCAATTAAAGATTCCTGGTAACAGAGATAAAATCAACACAGGCCTAATTAATTATGTGAGTAAAGGACATGTCTGCTGTTCATTGTTACCATCAGTGTGTGCTTAGTGTACTTAGAGGGGAAAGGATTGTTCTTCTAGTTAAACCACACCTGTTTGCACTGGCCCACAAACTTTTCAGATACCCATATCAATTAGAAAAGCCAAATGTCAACAATCAAGATTCATTTGGGATACTTTTTTTCAGCACTCTGGACAGCTCCTAACCACATTCCATAGAATCACATCTACTCTTGGGACCAGAATGATATTAAATGCAGTTCATGTGACTGGGTTTTTTACTTTCAAAATACATATTTGGGATTATAGTTCAAGATTATGGTTCATAATGAAGAAGTTGTTAACACTTGCCCCCATGCTACAATCCAGAGGAAAATCTTCTCTCCGAGCTCCATCCCAAGGCTAATAGAGAAGAATTACAAAGCAGCAATACAATCAAATGGTTCTCTCATTATACTCTTGTGCCCTGGTGGATCAGACAAAGGGTCAATCTATCACCACAATCTGTTTCTAACACTGGCCAGACAGATGCTTCAGGGAAACCCACAACAATTAGGGCAGAAAGCCAATAACTCTGCTGCTGGTTCCTACTGTCTTGCATTTAGATGTACACTGCTTCTGAACATGGATTTCTATTTGTCTATCAATGTGACATTTGATTCTGATTATGCAGAATTAAAGGTGTGATCCTATGGATGTTCAGACAGAAAAAATGTTCTACAACTCCCAGCATTCTCCAGCCAGCCATGCTGGGAATTGTAGGTTTTTTTTCCTGTCCTTTTAATCTGTCCTGAATTTATTCAGAGAGAGAGAGAGAGAGAGAGAGAGAGAGAGAGAGAGAGAGAAAGGATCCACACACATTCTGTCGGTCCATTCCAATCATACCATACAGATTTAAAACTCAATTCTCCCACAACCCCACCATCCAAACCAGGTGGTTCCAGATGAGGCTTTTATCATGCTATTGCCCTGCCTCATTCACAGTATTTTATAGGGGAAGGGGTTTCCAGACAATGTTGCCTACCACTTTAACCCTCCAGTGTTTTCCCACCACATCTGTCTTTTTCCTTACTGCAGAAAAAAGATAGGATCGCTGCATAATGGTTTCTGATTGTTGGCACTAGGAGCTCTCCATCTGGAAGTGCCCGTCTTTTTTTCTATACTGAAAGCTTCTGCATATCTTTGTTAGGAAAAGTTCTTCAAAGATTTTATACCCCCTTTCTACACCTTTCCTGTTCTATCATGCCAGTTTAGAGCTAGGATAACCAGAACTGTATACAGCAGGGGTAGGTGACTTGTGGCCCTCCGGAAGTTTTAGCCTATGACTCCCAGGATCTCTCCCCATTGACTATGCCAGCTAGGATTGATGGGAGTTGTACGCCAAAATATTTGGAAGGCCACAGATTGCTCATCCCTGATATATGTCTGTACCATAAAATTATGTTCCTTGTGGCACTGCAAAGCTGATGTTTTGTTTCAAATCCTGTTGTGTTTATACCTAATCTGCCTTTTTCACTGCTGCAGCTCATCAAGATGAGATTCTTTGCAAGTTTTCTACTCAATTTCTTTCCTGGAAAGTGACAGCTAATTCTGACTTTCATCTTGTAGGCCATTCAACATATTTTGGAGATATGTTTTTGAAGAATGTCATAGCCCCTTTTTGATCTTTTCACAGTCATCTGCAAAGTGGACTCGATCAGTGCTCACCTCTCAGTACAGCTCATTGATGAATGCATTAAGTAGTACCATTCTTAATGCAGAATCTTAATGGACTCCTCTGCTTACTTGCATTCATTGTGAAAGACAACAGCCTGGGTCTGTAACAAGTAGGAAGAGCCCACTATAACATTCAATTTCCATTCTTTCTAAAGAGAAAGTATTAGAGGTTTCCATGATAGAATATACCCTGGGTATGTTCCCTAACATTCTAATGACATAAGTAAATTACTGTGCTGATTTTTTTTCCATTTGAGGAGACACTTGGTTTCTCTCAGCTAATGAGAAATCAAGGATTTCCTTTGTGACAGCTGCCATATACCTAACAAACAAACTCACAATCTCAACCGATAAACTTTCTGTTGAAGAAATTTTACAAAGGCATGAGAGGTTATCACTGTAAACGCATGATCTGAAATACCAAAAGTAGACAGAGAAAGCTTTTTTCCCTCTGTGACATCAGTATGCTCCCACATATTCATTACCATCTCTCTTGTCATTTGGCAAACAGCCTGTTTATATTTTAAACCAAGATAAGAGAGACTATTGGGTTACTCTACTTGCTGAATATAAATGGGACTGAATGTTTTGTTTTATTTTCAAGTTTTCCAATAACTTATTTCAAAAAAACAACACTTCTTGAAATACAAATATTTCAGTACTTTGTAAGGCACTAAAGAAATGTATCAGTCTGTTTTCAGTATTTTGCTATGTGTGCTATGTATTTCCTATATGTAGAGCTTTTTTTAAATTATATTTTCCACCAACCAAGGAATCTATCTGGTTTGCTCTGGATGGAGACAGTTTTGAGTTAACAGCTGGATTTCTTTGAGATTTTCTTCTACCCAGTGATCTTAGGAGCACTGAAACCATCACATCACCTGGCAGAACCCAGTTTGAATGTCTGCAATCCCCTTCCTCCATTATCATCTTAAGACTCTAACCATACAGACATCCTAACTAATTTCTAATTGGCTTTTTCCCCCCATTGTCCCCTCACCACCCACCAACCTGGTTTTTTAATTTATTCACCTGTACTGTCGGCACGTAGCTAGAGCTGTTAAACTCATACATGCCTAACATGTATTTGGTAACTTCATTATTGCATACATAAATGGTACAGCAGGCAAGCATAATAATTGAGAACATTGTCCTTATAAGATGCACAGGAGGCATCTGATGACTAGACAATCGTTTTCTAAGTACCTTACCATCAGTTCCTAAAGCCTGATTTAAGCCTTACTAATCCCATGCACACGCTGTGATAAACCTCATTGTTGCATCTTTGTGCAAGCAGGGAGAGCCATGCTTAAAAGCCCCTCAGCCATGTGCAGCCCAAAGCATGTGTAGCAGCTGCATTCAAGTCTGCCTAACCTGGTGGTAGCACTAGTGTGAAGCTACAAAAGCCAGTCTGCATAGTCTATGGGCCACATGTGGCCACCCAAGGTTTTTTGTGCCCTCTCATGGCTGCCCACTGCCACTACTGATCAACCCCACAAAATCTCAGCCAACAGCACATCTCGCTCTTGGGCCAAAGAGTAGGTACACCCCTGGGCTAAAGAGTTGGAGACTGCACATAAGATAAGAAATATCACATCAGGGTAAGCAAGGGCTTTCCCGTGTTTGGGATAAGTGTCTTTTAAAGTGGGTTAAGAATGTAAAGCCTTACACTTTACCTTGAGTAGCTTCAGTGCCACAACCCCCACACTGATCAAGGAATGTGTTGATCAGTTTTCTGTGCAGAGAGACAACACCTCTCTCCTTGGATGAGTGATGCACATGATCTTTGCCTCCACCACAGCAATCACCGCCATTTGCTGTTGCTCCACAGAACATAGGAAGCTACCTAATATTGTGTCAGGCCATTAATCCATCTAGCCCAGTACCATCTACACTGACTGGCAGTGGTTCTTTGAGGTTTCAGGCAAGATTCTTTTGCAGCCCTCCCTGGAAATGCCAGGGACTAAACATGGGACAATTTGCATGCAAAACATGTGCTTTACCACTGAGCTATGGCACTTCTGATTCTAAAAGGGCTCACTGGTGTTGGGATTGCTGTCACCCAATTTAAGAGGCCAACGCTATATGAGTGAATGAATAAATGAATGAATGAATTGTTTATTATGGTCACAGATCAATACAGAATTCTGTACAAAGAAAGATACTGATAGGAGTAATTAAATAAAACAAATCATTTTTTAAAATGGAGCCAATATAATTTCCCCTTGTTTGAACTGAAGTAAGAAGGATCCTAGCAACATTCTCAGTGACATAGAATGAATCATCCTTCAGACAGAACATCACCCCAGGAGAGTTCGTAATAAGGGGGAAATCAGCTTCTGTCTGTAGTCTATACAGATTACAATACAGGAGCACATGATCAACAGGTGCTATAGAGCCAATGCTATGTACATCCTGTGTCATTGCTTGGTAGGAGTAATGGGGAATTTAGGGATCAATAGAAAATAGGGCAGGTATACATGTCTTAAGCGCAGATTATATTGATTGGATCCAAAGATTTGCTGTCTCCAACAGAGGAAAACCCCTTCCATCAGAGGAAGGTAATCTTCCCATCCAACCTATTGTTAGGATGCTGACTTGGGAAATTAGAATTCAGTTTCACAGCTCAGAGACAGCCCCAACCCCAAATCTATGCTGATTAACACAATGACTTGAAGAACATTATGCTAATATCCTGAACAAACAGCTCAAGAGAGAAATGTACATACTGAGCCATGTGTTGTTAGCAGAAAACACAGAACAAGTTGACAATAAAACAGAAACTAGTGCTTGCAAAATCCTGTACAAAAGCACGTATTAATTAGATATACTGCATTAGCTCATTACTACTATTTGGGGAAGTAAACGAATCTGTTACTGGAAAAGCTGTGTTAAATTTATGATGCTCCCAAAATATGACGATCACAGAGAATTAGATTATTTACGTATGTCTGTCCCTTTCTTGGAGAAAAATGCCTCTATCTAATGCAAGAAGAAGCAAGTTCTGTGTGCAGGGCACACTTAATTATGGTAGCTCATTCAGTATTTTAATTACTGATTTACAACATGGCCTTCAGTGCTGAATTCATGAAAGCAACAAAAATGTTGGATTATTACAGCGGTGCCACTTGGTGATTCTTTAATGCAAGCCTACGCACATCATTGTGACCCACTAAGCAGCTTATTGTAGCCTGCCAGATGCTTCACACATGTTTGCAATCTCAGACAAGTAGCAAAAACACAGGATGTTTATGAGGATCCTCTTGGACCACCATTAAGTGGCTACTTTACTAAGGATAGATTAGAACAGGCTTCCCCAACCTGGTGCCTTCTATGGGACTACAACACATAGAATTCCTGACCATTAGCCATGTTTGCTTGGGCTGATGGGTGCTGTAGTCCAAAACTTCTGGAAAGCATAAGGTTGAGGAAGGCTGGATTAGAATGTGGTATGTTTTTAATGTGTTATAGTCAAATTCTTTATTAGAGAGTATAATCAATGTTTTCGTTTCCTGATCATGCCCTGTCTATGTATACCATACAGAAAGATCCTGGGAAATTCAAGTCTAGTAAAAGATTGGATTACATCTGGCTTGTTAGCACTTATTGAAAGCATCGTTCTAACACCCTTAGGTCAATTTCTTTCTCTTATTCTGGATTTTATTCATTTAAAATGTCCTCGTTATAATTAATATGGATTAGAAACACTATCCAAGCTCTTAAAAGTTCCTTGGAAGAGTGGGAATTCCCCCCTCTTACCACCCTGATTGTGTAAGCGAAAGCAAACTTATGGTCAAATGATCCTATGTATGTCCCTGGGGTCTAACACCAGCTTCAAATTCTGTACACTTTACTAGTATTACCTTACCTGCTGGTAAGTCAATTGATGACATTGCTGCACCATAGGAATTAAGAGAGAATGGCATTCTGGATACGCCTGACAAGCCACATACCCGATGTAAGGAAGCATGACTGCTTAGAATCACTCATACATTTATTCCCAGTACTTTTATAACTAATCAGTGACACTAGTGTGGAAATCACTCAAGAGTAGCAAAGAGCTGGCTAGTAAGGATTCCAGAGTAATTGTTTTGTGGCCTGACAAAGTGACTTCAGAACCTCCTGGGGCCACTGAAAATGAGAAACTGCACCATTACCTTCCCCTTGTTAACAAGACTTGACTCTAAGCAAGGGAGTCCTGATTCTTCCATACCAACTAAACAGCAAGGTATATACAAAGCAGTTATAGATATATTCATGGTGTATATTTTGCTTCCTACGTATTTGTATCGTCCATTTTTTAAACAATTTTTAAAGCATCATATATATCATTACTATTTATATCAAAGTAAAATCCCTTTACAGTGCAGGATTCAGATTCTCCCTGCACTGAAAGAGAGGCAAATCAGTGTATCCCAATCATTTCAATCGTTTTAACTAAGAAATTTAAAACATGTTTACTATTGGTCCCACTGTGTTCAATAGGTCTTAAACCCTACATATGTTCTTAAGAGGGCAACTTAAATATTCACTAAATTGTGCCAATGTTTTGTTTTAACTCTGTATACGGACACCCATGTGCTGGAAATTTGCATAATATATTGATTTCAGCACTTACTGGAGAATTCCCTGCTGTCACATTTTAATTGAAGAAGTCCAAGGGGCCTCATCAGCTTATTTTTCCAAGACTAAGGGCACAATCCTATGCATGTTTAGGCTGAAAAAAGTCTGACAACACCCAGGATTCCCCAGCCAGCCATACTAAACAAGCATAGGACTGTTTCTTAAGTAATGCACTTACTCCATACTGTCTAGGAGAGAAAAGCAAATTTACCATTCTCCTATGCCACTAGCAGTGATGGCGCATCAAATCTTGTTGGGCCTCAAGCCCAACAAACACACTGACATGATTTGATCATTGATCTATTTCAGTGGGCCAGGCTTTGGCACTTGCCTATGGAGGTTCATTGCACAGTGAACATTTTTTCCTCCATCCCCAAATCTGCAAGAGCAAACCCCAGAATCCTCTTCTGCCTCCAGATACGTCTGGAATTCAGCAGCAACCTCATGAATGAGTCCTGCTGTCCCAAGTCAGGAGAATGTACCTTTTGGTAGCTAAAACAACAACCCAAAGCTAAAGACTACCCTTAATACCTTCACTTTTATCAAATTTTGAAAGACGGAATGTTCTTTATTACATTCACACAGAATGCCCACTCTCAAGACAGTGTCTCCTTTCTAATAAGAATCTTTATTACATGCAATTGCAAGGAGTCTGCAACTTAAAGTGTGTTCAAAGTGAGACTGGGTTATGGTCAGAGGTCCACCCTCTTTTATAGGTTTGAGGGGGATTGAAGATCAACTTTTAGATACAGGTAAACACTAATCATCATTCAACACTCAGTTACAGAAAAGCACCAATCAGCATATTAGAAATATATCCAATGAGAATACAGAGTTTAGGAACCAATCAAATACAGAATATGGGATTGGGTTTATCCAAGCCAAATTAGTCTGATTAAATAGTTTTACACTTGTACATTTTGAAGTAAACAACTTATACCACTTCTTATAATTCTTCTACATCCTCTGTACTTCCTCTGACAGGGTGGAGTATGCAAGAAAACAACTTCTTATCTATTTTGGCAGGGTGGTGTGCTAAGGGAGAATGCTAGCAACCTTCTTACTTTATGCAGAGTAATAATATATGGATTATTATAGTACATTTAGTATTCCTCTCTGTCTTTACCTTTGAGTGGTCAAGCTCCCAGTCTGGCTCACCTGTCCAAAACCTGTTTATGAGACAGGTTAGGCTCACAGTCTATGTTTTCTCCAACATCCACTTGGGTGTATGACATTGAGGGTCAAACTACATCTTATGTTAAATACATAGCATGCATCTGCCCATCTACTTTTTAGTTACTGATAACTAAGCATGCAGGGCCCTTACTCATATCAAGACCACCATGCAGGGGGAGGGGAGGTTTAAGCTTTCCCCCAACCAAGCAAGCTGTTTCAATCTTGAAACCCCTTTTCTCCTCCCATGTGGGAGTTAAGAAAAAGAGGGCCTGTTCAGACAACATGCTATGCCAAGGTTAGGCTGCTAACTTCTTTGCAGCAAATGGTTAGCAAATGTGTTTAAACAGTGGTTATGTAGCCACCATGGTTAGGAATTGTTCACATGACATACATGGTTCACACAACACACTAAGCCATTATGTTAGCTCAAAATGCTTAACCACCATGGCTTAGTATGTCATCTGAACAGGGTTGTAGCCTCCATTACTGCCATCTGTGCTTGTCAACAACAAGGCACACAAAGATGGCCATTTGTCATTATCCTGTCAGGGCACTATCTAGGGCAGGGATCACCAACTGTTTGGTCATAGATCATATCCAACTCTGAAATAATTTTGCTTTATTTTATCCACAGTTAGGGCAATCTCAATAGTGGAGGTGTCCAGAACTCCAGAGATGTCAGACAAATTTCAGTACTTGAGGCCTGGGGATGTGGACCAGGTGCTTGGCTACGTTCAGCCAACCATTAGTATGCTTGATCCTTGACTCACTTGGGTTATTATATCCTGTAGGGACAGGACGTCTGACTGGATCCAGAAGGTTATAACATTTATTTGTTACATTTATATCCCTTCTTTCCTCCAAGGGTCCAAGGCAGCATAGATGGTCCTCCTCTGTGCACACACAGCTTTCACCCTTAAGAAGGAGGGAGGGAGAAAAGTGAAGCACTCTGCGCATGCCCAGAAATCAGCTCAACGAAGGGGGGGAAGTGCCAGCCCAGCCCTTCAATTCAGGCTCCTGATGTAGCACTTGGTGGGTGAGAAGCACAGGCCAAGGTAGTCCCAGCAGGATTGGACGGAGCTGGGTGAGTCCACTGATAGCTGCTTACCTCCCCTCCTTGGCGATGCTAATCTTCGATGCTCAATCGAGGAGCAGCATCAGCAACAAAAGGATGTCTCAGAGGATGCAGGCACCTGCGAGCTGCCAAAGGCATGCTGGGAGATGTAGTACTGACATGTAGAGTGGCTGATTTAAAAAAAAGTATGGGTGAGCAAACCAGTTCACTATCTCTCAATCCTAATTCAGCTCCCACTTCCCTAACCTCTCATTAACTGTCTTTGTTCTCCTTCTACCTGACTTTCTCCAACTGCCACTAACCCTGCCCACCATTCCATTCTAGCCTCAGCTATATCAGTCAATCCTCCGTTCATTCTTCTGTCTCAATGATATAGTCAGGCGTTTACATAAAAATCATAAACTTTATTCAGTAATTCCTGTACCTGTCTTGGAATGTTGTGGTTTAATTATGACAGGGGGGAAAAGCAGCATTAAAAAAAACTCAGTGAGTTAAAAGGCCTTGGAAAATAATTTTAAAAACTCACTTGGCATTTAAAAGCCTGCCTGGGAAAAATAAATCCACAGGCAGGGTGCCACAACTAAGAAGGCCCACTCTCCCACCACAGCTCAGACAGTGTTCAAAGATTAACACATTATTCAGGGATCTAAGCTTATGCCTAGAACTCCCAGCATGGTAGGGAAGACTTATCAGGCTTTGGCAGCCATTATTTGGTAGTGGCTTGCCCTCCTGGGCCTGAAGGAAGAGCACCTGGGGCCAACTGCCTCAGTTGCTAGGCCCCATAAGGAGTAAGAGAGCAGGAGGCTGCAGCTCTGGGCCTGTTGCCAATGGCAACCAAGCTAACTATCAGCCAGCCAGTCAGCTCCCTCAAGGTCTACCTATGGGCACCGATTGCAGTGTAGTGTGGACTGGCTCAGTCAGACTTCACTTCCCATGAGCTTCAGAAGCAGGACTCCCATTGGGCAAGTCGAGCACCGCAGCAAAAGGCAGCCTAGCCATGCATTGAGGGGGAGGGGAGGGGGGGGAAGAAACTAATTAAATTTGTTTTAAAGTTACCTCACAGGCCTAGGACTGGCCTACCTTGAAGAGTTGTCATGAGGGTGAGAGAGGAAAAAAAGAAATGAATTTAATTTGTTTAAAGGTTAACTCAGGCCTAGCACTGGCCTGCTACTTTAAGATGATTACCTCGCAGATATATATTTTAGGGAGGCCAAGCAATGCAGGGTAGAAACTTGAAATCTGGCACACTGATAAGTCTGGCTGCACAATGTACTAGAAAAAACTAAAAACATGAAATGTTGGTTTTTAAGTTTAAAATAATTTAATAAAAAAACTGAGGCTTATGCCTACAACTCCCAGCATGCCTTGGTTGTAGGCTGACCATATGAAAAGGAGGACAGGGCTCATGTAACTTGCAATTAGTTCCCGGTGAAATTCCTCTTCATCACAACAGTTAAAGTTGCAGGCACTATACTAAAGTGACCATATACAAAAGAAGGCAGGGCCCCTGCAATTTTAACTGTTGTGATGAAGAGGGAATTTCATCAGGAACTAATTGCATACAAATGACACTGGCTGAAATTCCCTTTTCTTTACAACCGTTAAAGTTACATGAGCCCTGGCCTCCTTTACATATGGTCGGCCTACTTGGTTGGAACTCCCAAGAGTCTTCTCTTGCCACCAAACTATGACTTTGGGTCATGACCAGTACAAATTGCTATTATTCCTTCAGAACATTTCATAAATAAAATTTCTTCAGCAGGAGGTATTGAAAATTGCTTTATCCTCTATTTGGCTCCACCAGCACCATAAGGTGGTGACTTGACCATTAACCAGGGTCATATGCTGTTTGCTGTTAATGACATTATCTGGGTCAAATAATAGCTTTGGGGAAATGGGGGGGGGAGTTAAATTCTCCCCTGCTACAGCCTTGATCACAATTGGGTCCCCACAACTGCTTTTTGTTAAGAAAGAGGTATGATCAATCAAGCATGCTATTTAAGTACAATTCAAGCCACGTGCAGTTTGGATATCTCATTCTATGTGTTTTCACTTCCTTATGTATGCACATACTGTAGTGGATGGTTTATTTATACACACATTCATTTAACTAAAAAGATAAAAATAAAAAAGTGTCATGGTGTATCTTCAGAGCACAGGTATGTCAGATAAAAGACCCAGTCACCAGTGGCTTTGCCCATCCTGGCTCTCTGCCAAAACCTGTTCAATGTAGATGTTATATAGTAAATTATGCCAATAAAGTATTCTGTGTTCTGGCTGCTTTCCTTTTTTCATAATAATAACTTCAGAGCACATACATACAACAGTTCCTCACATCCACTGAGATCTGCTTCCCTACTATATGTTATTCAGATATCTGGGCAATGCCAGGTATAGTTTGAAAACATATTTTTAGGTTTACATCTTTTTTAGCTGGTAGAAAGGGTGTTGTGTGTCCTGATTGTTTTTGAAATTTAGACGGCTGCTCTGGCCAAGGCATGATGGGAGTTGTAGGCATTTGAGGTAAAACATAAATGTGGTTTATCACAAAGCTCTGATTTAAAATTCACTTCTTATTAACACAATTTTTCATTTATTCTAACAAAACAATGAATGAACTAAAAACAACAATCAACCTAAAGATGAATAAGGTGCAGAAAAAAAATATTGTTTATCAAATAAATGTCATAAACATTATTCATGGACCAGAACAACACCAGCCATGTCAGCTAGTAAATAAATAAAATCACCATCTAGAAGAACACAGTGACCATCAAGCATAAAAAAAGTGGGCCATCCCTCCCCTAAAGAGATTCTATTTGGTTAGCTGGATATTATTATTTTAAGAAGCTATAAATGAACAACAAGGTTGTGAGGTTCAAGCAAAATTCTCACATTCTTGCTTTTGGCACATTTTTGATTGAACCTTTAAATCCACTTTGTTACTGTTGCCTAGGCTGACCATATGAAAAGGAGGACAGGGCTCATGTAACTTTAACAGTTGCAGAGAAAAGGGAATTTCAGCCAGCATCATTTGTATGCAATTAGTACCTGGTGAAATCCCCTCTTCATCACAGCAATTAAAGTTGCATGCACTACACTAAAGTGACCATATACAAAAGAGGGCAGGGCCCCTGCAGCTTTAACTGTTGTAATGAAGAGGGAATTTCACCAGGTACGAATTGTATACAAATGACTCTGGCTGAAATTCCCTTTTCTCTACAACTGTTAAAGTTACATGAGCCCTGTCCTCCTTTTCATATGGTCAGCCTACTGTTGCCACTACTCTATAAACCACTATAGAGAAACAAAATAATTGAAAGTAAGCATTCCTTCCTTCCATGCCTGCCTCTTCCAGTGAAAATATGTGCCAAGACAGTCAAAAATACCAGTCAAGGCAAGCAAAGTATCAATCATTGTGTGCCCTGACTGCTTAAGTTATTGTATTCCTTGACATTTGCCCTGATTTTCCTTTCCCCCAACTTTCTTCAAGTTGCATGGAAACCAAGATAGTTTGGTGTCCCATTTGCAACCTCGCTCATGCATAAACTTTAGAAATAATACCCCTGCTCTTCCAGAAGTGGCTTGTTAGTGAGTCTTCTTCCAATCTCTTGACAGCAGCAGAGAACCAGCACTATGTTCTTTGCACTAACAATGGTTCTTTTTAGGCCTTCTCAAGGATTCAATTTAAAGGCAGATTTCCCCCTGTTAAAATCAGTCGTGTAAGGAATGAGAGTTTTCTATCAGAACAAAGCAGGCCCAATTGTGTGGCAACGCAACTTGTCAACATCACCTTGAAGGATGATGCATGCTCCCTTTATAACTGCACTGTGTGTATTAACACTGACATTTAGACACATGATGTTGTCTCATGCTTGCTAGATTTTATTTTATTTTATATCTTTAAAAAAATAAATGTCGCTGTGAAACTGGTGCTTGTGAAAGATGTTTGAAAAACAGCACTGCAGATTGAAGTACTCAATTTAACCTTAGAACAACTGCCAGGGGACTCATCCTATTTGTTCCAGACAACCTACTGAAGTTAGGGAATAAGTATAGGAAGACAATGAATGCTTCAATCTTGCTGCTTACTTTAACTTATAGGTTGAGAGTTTGTGTCTACAGACTGGCCCAGATCCAATTATATACAAAACCAAACACATAGACTGAGACAATTTGGGAGGATATGTATTTGCCTGTGAATGTGTGTCCTCAAGTATGCACATTAGGAGGTGAGGAGCAAATTGGATGTTTAATTTCCTTGTGTTTATTGCCACACAGCTGCACATTAAAATGCAGAATACATAAAGAATTCTCAATCCACTAAGGCAGGTATCCCAGTACAATGAGTTTTATGGAGTTACTCTTGTACAAGGCCTGGATATGTGGTATAAAAATATTTTAAATGAACAAATAAATAAATTGAAACTGCCTTTGTGTGCATATTTTCTTGTTTTAGATCAGGGTGTACCTGGTTTTGTACCATTTATCAAGTATACATTATGTTGGCCTAAATATTTTACTATAATATACAGTAGTAACATACACTATAGGTGGTTTTCTTGTTACTTGTAATAAAGGGCTTCTATCTTCCAACTATGTAGAGGAAAACACAGCATTTACCCCTCAGGCAGCACAGCACCAATCACAGATGCATTATCCTCAGGAGATTAATTTGGTGTGCAATCCTATGCATGTTTAAAAGAAAAAAAAAATCCTACAACTCCCAGCATTTCCCAACATGATGGCTGGGAAACACTGGGAGTTGTAGGATTTTTTCTGTCTAAACATACATAGGATTGTGCTCTAAACATCCAAGCACAGCAAATATTGACAGAGAACTAAACATATTGGTTCATTCCATTAATCAGCACTATTTCTTTATTAATTTGTACACTTCTTGGTACCTAAAAAGCTCAGAGTGCTTTATATTTGGTTCTCAACTGGTCTCCCATCCGGGAAATTATCAGGGATTATATCATTTAACTCAATTGGGAGTCTGTCTCGCATTTCATTCTCTGAGCCAGCCCATTTCTAGAAATCATACCACCATTTCTAGCTATTAACTCTAGCATTTAAACTCTGCCGTGTCATTACAGGAAGTCTGCCTGCATTAAAAAGTCAATTTTTCTTCCATCCCATTCAGATATTGTTTAAAACAGGTTTCATTGGGCTAGTCTCTTTAACCCTCCCAAATGACTGAGAGATTAAAGCAGAGAGAAAAAACGGTGACTAGAATTGGTGCTTCTTGGTCACAGGCTAATGTGAGGCTAAACCAAATTCCAAAGTTCTTGTAAATTTGGACTCAGTTTGAATTATTTAAGACCTGTTTAAATTTAAATTCAGAGATGCTTCATAGAAAGTCACTCAGATCCAAATCTGTCTTAATTACTGTGAGACCACTTTTCCCCTCACTCTCTTGGAAACCCATGTTCTATCATTTTTCTATCCTGTCCGGCAAAGGTTGACCCAAAGCAAACCAGATGCTGCACACTTTATTGCCCGCAGATTAAATTCCAGGGACACATTGCTGAAATGCCCAGATAGTAGCAATCACTGTTTATGTATATATTTTATGCAAATACACATTTAACTCTGTTTCAAGTAGAGCTGTGCACAGCCCAGCCCAGCCCACCCCCCGACTCGCCTCAGAGGCCATTTTGGAGCCTCCAAAACAGTCCCAATTTGATTCCAGGCACTTTGGGGCTTGGCCACCTCCCTTCAGCACCAAAGTTCCTGGGCACAGGCTGTGCGGCCAGCACACAGGAAAGCTGGGCTCTGATAGCTCTTGGGGCACAATCCATATTCCATATTCTGCTTTCATAGTGTTATTTCCTGCTTTTTATTCCACTTTCATAATGATTTGATACAAGATGTACATCTGGCCATTGTCTTCCTCCTCTCCATTTTTATCCTCACAACAACCCTGTGAGAAAGGTTAGGGTGAGAATTGGCAACTGGCCCAAGTCACGCAGTGAGCTTCATGGTAGAGTGGGGATTAGAACCAAGATCTCCCAAGTCTTAACCCAATGCTCAAACCACTACACCACACTGGCTCTCACCACTTTTTGTCAAGGTTTAGGATAAAAGGAGGAGCCCTCTGTCTAGCAGGTTTCTACCCTGTCGGATTGCATCCTATTATAGTAAGACATTAAAGCAATTACATACTCTAAAAGACTAGTTTTAAAAGATGTGCCTTGACACCCTTTCTAAAAGCCAAGGGAGTGGGAGGTGGGGGCAGAGAACAACTGAATTTCTTAAGGGAGAGCATTCCACAGCTTGGGAGTAACACAGGAGACAGGCCTTGCAAGTAGGGATGGGCACTGCCTTGGGCCAAATCCCCAAATCCAAGTCAAGGTGGGCTAGTTTGGCCCGAATCCGGAGCTGGACCAGGTTGACCTGAGGCACCCCAAGGCTGAATCAGATCAGTACTAAAGCCTCAAGGTGCCTCAGGCCAATGCAGGGCCACTCCCCCATGCCCACCTGGGAAAGCCAGTAGAAGGCCAGACATGAGTCCAGGTGAGTCCATTGGACTCACTGGGCTCACTTCCCTCTCCCTCTGCACCCTCCCCAGCCTCCTGCCACCACCACCGCTACCGGGACTTACCTGCAAACATGACCCTGGTTTGGAGGGGCGTGGGGGTGGCAAAAGGGTGATGCGGGGGCAGAAGTGGTGGCAAGTGGGGAGTCCAATGGACTCCCTGTCGGCCTTGCTCCTGGCTTTCTTAGGTGCCGGCTACATGGCTGGCACCCAGGAACCTGCAAGACCAACCCACTTCAATGGGGCTGAATCCCGCCTCGGCTTTGGTTGCAAGGCAGGCACCCTCTGAAGCACCCTGAGTCAAATCAGGGCTGTATCAGAGGCTCCAAAGCTGTCTCTGGGGTGAATCGGGGGGCTGTGCACAAGCCCTACTTGCAAAGGCTTTGTGCAGGAACAGAGCAGAGCTTCGCGTGTACTGTGCGGATGAGGGCCACCTCCCATTCATCGGTTGCCACCCACTGATGTGTGCTAAACCCACGGGCCCTCCTCCTTGGCGATGGTAGCCCACACCACTACCTCATGGGCTGCTGCTGCTCTTTTAAAAGGACAGAAAGCACCATAAGTTACATTTTCCTTCCTAACGGTTTTGTACTATTGAAAATTACAAGAGACACACAGACTGGTCTAAAGCAACATATCCCAATTAAGATACCATTATATTTAATCCATCTCCCCCTTCCAGGAAAGTTAAAGAGACAGCCAAGAACAGCATGTTGCTTTTATCGAGGGAACATCTAAGGAAAACACAATATGCCTTTCTTAATAATGCCCTTTCACAAGATAATTTTTTCCTCTTCTGCTTTAATTCCTTTCTCAAGGAATGTGCAAATGACGCACACAACCCTTGGATTTGTAGGCTGAGAGGAGGAGCTGACAGAAAGTTCCCCAGAGATTCTTCCATCAGCTGAACAGCTGTTTAAGCAATATAAATATATAACTGTTCTGAGCTACCAGCTGACTGAAACATCTCCCCCCCCCTTTTTTCCCCTTTTTTGGTCTTTTTGATTGAACCCATGGTGCAAAATATTCGTTTTCCTTCACAGCATGATGGTATCATGCAGCAACTCTTCCGTGATAACACTAAACTATAATTAAGTGTGTCCCTTTGAATGCATGTGTGTGTGAGTCCATGACCAGATCTACACCAAGCAGGATATAACACTTTGAAAAGTTTTGAAAACAGTATATGAAATGTATCCTGGGTCCAAACAGTTGTCAAAACCAGTATAAACTGTTATAAAGGTATAGTGTAGATCCTTCCCATGTGTCATCATCCTTCCTCGTACAGAACTAAATGGACTAAAGGTATTCCTGGTGCCTCCCACTGACTTACTGGGAATAGTTGAGTACTTGAGAAGAAGAGCAGGGCCATTCCACCACCAGCCCTGCTGAGAGATCTCCCCCATGAAGGCTCCTCCTCCCTCAACTGTCACCCCCAGCAGCCATTCCAGCAGGATGATTTGAGGGAGAGGAGAGGGGAAAGCAGGGCCAGCCCACCAGCCCGGCTGACAGAATTAATTTTCCCCTCTTCCCTCTCCACTCCTTTTTCCTTGTGTGTGTCATTGTTTTTAGATTGTGGGCAGAGATTGTGTCATTTCATTGGGAGCCTTTTTGGCTGAGGAGCAGCATAAAAATACTTCAAATAAATAAAACTTCTGAGCAAAATGTATTCTGACATTTGCTCATTTGTTTGTTTTTAAGGGCTCTATGTAATATTTTGATACTTCATTATTTCCAATTATCAATCTTTGTATGAAATAGTGGTATAGTAGAGGGGGAATATGTGGGAGCCACTCCCAGGCTTTTTTTTTTTTAGAACACGAATGGTGATGTCACACGTTAAGGTAACTGACAGACCCTCCTTGCTCTGGCCAGTATTTAAGGTGATAATGAAGCTTTCAAGCTGTACTGTTGTTTGCAACAGATTAGCATATAGGAAACCAAAGGTGGAGAAAAGTAATTAAGCAGAGGTTGCACACACCTGTCATTTTCTTTGATTCTTTCATTCTGACTTCATGCTAGTAGTTCAAATGGCAACACTTCTTTGCAAGATTGTTTGCATTTCTAATTTATTTATTTATTTATTTATTTATTTTATTCCATTTATATACCGCCCCATAGCCAAAGCTCTCTGGGCGGTTTAGAAAAATTAAAAACATTGAACAATTAAAACACCAATATACAAAATTTAAAAGCATAAAGCATAAAAACAAGTTAAAATTACAATATCCTTCTGGGTCAAAGCACAACAACAACACAAAAACACAAAAACCCTCATCATATGCTGTTAAATGCCTGGGAGAAGAGGAAAGTCTTGACCTGGTGCCAAAAAGATAACAATGTTGGCGAATAGTTGTGTTTCAGCTGGCTGAAGAACTTTTATTAAAAGCTCAATGTAGTCGAACCTATGCAGTCAGAGCTAAACATCGCTGAGTTCAATTGAACTTACTCTCAAGTAACTCTCTATAGGATTGCCACCATGCTGATTCTAATAAATTGGGTATTGTGATGTGTACTGCTGGTTCTCTCTCTCTCTCTCTCTCTCTCTCTCTCTCTCTTTCTTTCTATGTGTGTGACACATACCATTTCATAATGAGGTCATACACTTTAAAATGTACCACTACACCACTGTTAGATACTCTATTGTTATTCCACTGAAATGCATTATGAGGAAATTTTTAGTAATGCACAAACTCTATTAATTGTTACAAATTTTAATTCAACAAGAGAGTGTTACATGATTATTCTTTTCATCCAGTATTTGGTTTTTAAAAATTGAGCACATCTCTTCATGCTACATAGCTTTTACCATATGAGTACATCTTGATCAAATTGAACTCCAATGTTACCTATCCTAGAAAACACGTACCATAGCCTCTAATGGAAAAAAATGTGTTTCTAAATTCACCAGCCATTATTTGTATACTTAGAACAAAGTTTATACAGTAGATGATCCCATTGACTATTTCTTTATTTACATTTGTATCCTGTCTGTCCACCAAAACTTGGGTTCAAGGCCGCTAACAACAATAACATCGGGATTTAAAATGTGTTTATTGTCCAGTTTACTCCACCATTTCATCCACTATCCTTCTTACATAATCTGCTTTATTGCCAACTGGAGTTTTCACAGCTGCCTACCATTCTTTGTGGATGTCATGTGCCTGCTGAAGGACTCCTTGGGGGAGGAGCTAGAGCTCCCAGAGATGGATGATGCCATTGAACCACCCATGCCAGTTGAGCTGGGGGAGACTGAGCCCTCAGGGAGCGGACCACAGATCCATCATCACAGGAGAAGGGGAGCTCTGTTTCAGAGACAGAGGCTGAATTTGGATGACACATTAAGTAACGGAGGGGTAAATAGTGTACTGACCAGGAGTTAAGGAGGCGGCGCTCCCCACACAACACGCTGCAGCCTGCGTTGCACGGCACCGGCAAACGCACCGGTGGTTAACAACGAACGCAGCTGTGACTGACAGCCCGCCATGTTGCCCACCCACCAACCACAGCAAGTCCTCCCAGAGGTATCCCAGAACACACCACAGCCAGAAAACCATGGGTGCTGCCATTGAAGATGCAGGAGGACACACCTCTCAAACACCATTGGAAGCTCACAGGCACTGTGAGTGACACACCAGCCCCAGGCGGAGAAGCAAACAGGAGGAGCGGCCATGCCAACAGTGCAGCCGCCCGACATACCCAGCACAGCACCCCCACCATTGGCACCCACGCCCCATCACACCTGATGCCCCAATGGGACCGAGCACGAGCCAGCTGGCTAGCCATCAGACAGGCACAAAGCACGCACACCTGATCCATCCCCCACAGCGCCCCACAGACCCATCCACAGCTGAGGATGGCCGAGCACGGCCAATGCACAGGCAAGCCATGGCCGACATGCAGACCCGGGTGCCAGAACCGGATGGCAGGCAGCGCTGCCCCAGAAGTAGCCCATGGCCACTCTATACGGGAGGCGTGGCTGCCGCAAGGGCACCCAACGTCCCCAAGCCCCCACTCGAGACAACCCCCCAAGGAGTGCAATACCCACAAACACTGGAAAGAAGGCTAGAGAGGTGGAAAGTGAAAAAACTTTATTCAGCGGGAATGTATAACAGTGGTTACATGGGCACATGGCCACTGCGAAGCATGGTCAGAGTCATCGGAAAGGCTGGTCACCCCCAGGCCAAAAGAAGGTGACCGGGAAGGCACAGCGATGAGGAGACAGCAGAGCAGGGCACCTCGAAGCAGCAAGCGGCGGAAAGGGACGACAGGAAGGCGGATAGGGGCGCACCGCCAGGAAGCAACAGCAGTCCACAGAAGGAACCCCACATCTGCAGATCACACAGGGTGGGGGTAGTGCAGCCAGATCCAGTCACCGATACTCTCACGCACCCGTGCCACTTCCGCATGGGCACGGCACTCCCCAACGGGATTCACGGGGCTGGGCAACGGCACAACGCAATGCCCATCCACAGCAATGGCATCAGCATCCTCACCCAGCCAGGGGAGGTCAGGGTGCTCGGCCAGTAACACGTCCCCATGGGCTGCAATGATGGACAGTGGGGCCGCGAACACATGGAATCCAGGATGTGTGACATAGTTGCGGGTGAACGCTGCATCTACTTGGCTTTGGGTGGCATGGACGGGCCGAAGGAGGCGGTTGCCAGAGCAACGGGAGGCAACAGGGGGCTTATCGTGGCATAGGGAGGGGTTGTATACTGCTAAGGACCCCCAGCGGATGGGCCAGGGGGGCCATTACATGCCCGTGGGTCAGGACATGTCATGCAGGGAGGGCCCCTCCTCCACTCCTCTTCGTTGGAGTCTGTTGTGACATCCTGGGCCCGCTTGGCCCAGCTGCCGCTCCTGCCCTCCGGCCTCCCCCACTGCCATCCCTGAGGCACCTGCTGCAGCCGGCACTGCTCGTCAGGCCTGGTATGCTGCGGCCACTGGCTGAGGCACGTACTGCTGCAGCGGCATGTATCCGTACGACGGCATGTAGGGGGCGGGCTGCGGCGGGCCACGGTACAGTCCCCGGAATGCCTGGCCAAGCTCCCTGAGGACCTTGATTTGGCGGTCGATGGCGACTGTGTGCTCGCGCATGCCTCGGTCGATGATGGTGTCGGTGGCCACCATGGCTTCGGTCATCCCAGTGACATGCTCCTCCAGACCACAGTGCACGGCCCGCCTTGCCCCGTCGCCCACACATTGAGGACATGCTCCTTGGTGCGCCTGGTCTCCTCCTCGCCCGCCATGCATGTGAATAGCTCGTGGATGCGTCCCCCTGTTATCTCCGTGGCTGTGACCAGGTCCCTCGCCACCTGCAGCCGGTCTGCCTTGAGCCTATTGCACATATGGGGACACCTCTGTGCATTGGTCAGGGGACGGGCTTGAGCGGCTGGTCCTGCGACGTCCTTGCCGGTGGGTGGGGGTGGTGGCTCCTCCTGTAGGGGGGCTGCACTCTCCATCTCCATGCCCTCCGGCTGTGGGTGTCCCTCGATCTCCTCCACAAGCACGGCCTCGCCAACCTGGAGCTCGGCTTCCAGCAGCTCATCTCATCCAATTCCACGAAGGTCTCATCGGTGGCCTGCGTATCGATGGCCCGCAGCTCTTCCTGGGAAGGTGACAGTCCTGGCTCCAGGACGTCAGCCACCTATAGCTCCACAAGCTGCTCCATTTCATCTTGCTCCTTCTGTGACACTGGCCCCATCCCCGTAATGGCGTCCATGATGCTGCAGGCAATCCCCTCCACCATGGTGCTGTGGCTCGCCGACTCCACCTGCATACGTGGTGTGGCCTCTGTCCGCCCGGCTCCCCCTGTGGTGCTGGTCGGGCATGCCCTTGCGGGCAGCACTCATGGCCGCGGTGGCCCTGCATGATCATCCTCCTGCTGTGTCTCTGGCACTAGTGGGATGGGTCTGGTGTCTTCTACCTGCAACTCCGCACAGATCAGCCGTAGGAACGCTGTAGGGCTGTTGGTGCTGGAGGAGGCTGTCACAGGGGAGATGCTCCTTGAGGAGTGGGCTGTCCTGGGCAGCACGGGTGGTGGCCGCAGCAGCAGTGATGGGCTTTGGGATCCTGCGGGCACGCTCCTCAGCTTTGGCGCGACCGGCCGTGGGTCCGGTGGTGCCCTCGCCGCCAGCGTGCCGGTTGGTGGTGGGCATGGGGCGTCCCTCCGTGGCAGCAGTTGGGCTGCCCTAGTGGCAGTGTCATCGTGGCATGGCCCTTGGGCCTGTCGGGCTTGTTGTCACATGCGCGGCGCCTCGCCGGTTGCGACCCCACTGCCTACGGTGTGGCCTGGCACAATGTTATGGCGCTCCTCCAGCAAACGTGCCAGCTCATCATAGAAGGGTATGGTGTGTGGCTCAACCCCGGTTGAACTTCCTCTTGAGTCCATGCAGCTTGTCCTTGCATTGCTTGGTGTGTGGTTGTGTCCCCATTTCAGGATCTGCCTAGAGAGCTAGGGGTAGAGGTGATCGTGCCTGGCTGTGGCCATGATCCTCCTTGCTTCCTGGCTGCCCCACAGCTCTATGAAGTCCTCGATTTCTGCCCAGGACCAGGGCTGTGCTCTGCATCTTCCCATGGGGTCCTGGCTGCTTCCCTCTCCTGGGGTTTGGGAGCCGGTGTCCTCGGGCTGACTGCCATGGCTCTCCCCTCCCTCTGGGTCCATGGTGCCGGTGGGGGCGCCTTACTGTTCTGCTGAGTGCCTCTGCCCTCACCTGGTGTTCCTCGTCCCATGTGCTTGTGGGATGGTGGGTGCTGGTGGGCTGTCGTGTTTGGTGGGAATGTGCCCTGTTTGGTGACAGCGGTGTTGTTGTTGGCTTCGGATGCTTCATGTCCTTGGGAATGTTGTGCATACCTTCGCCCGTTTCCCACAACATCTGCAGCTGGCCGACCGGCGTGTTGTGGAGGTGGGGTGCCCACAGGCGCCCTTTGCCTCAGCATTCTCCACGTCTTGGGGATGTCCATGGCCGGTGTGCGCTGTCCAGCCATTTTGGGTGGCTGAAGGGGGCTCGGTGAGCGCCGCTTCCCCGGGCCGCCTGCTTCCGGGTGAGGTGATGGGCGAGGACGCACGGCCGTGGGGGCCGTTGTCGCCTGGGTTGCTGTGCTCCTTGCTGGGGGGGCACTCCTTGTTGCTGGGTGACTGGGGGCAACTGGGGGTAGTGTGTGTCCCATGGCCTCCCCCGTCCTTTGCCCTTGTTCCCTTCTGGCGGCGTTGCTTTTTTGTTTGGGTGCCGAACGGGTGCACGGCTTGCGTGCTTGCAGGAGCTGGCCCCTTGTTGAGCTCCGTGCTGGCTGCCGGGAGGGGGAGGGCGGGCTTTGTTGGTTGCTATGGCGGTGCGGCCAGTGAGCTGTGGGGGTGTGCCTGAGCAGTGGGCCACGTTCGGCTGCTCCCGCCGCTTCCCTCTATGGGCTTTTGTGATAACATACTCAACGCAAGGGATTAACGCACGCACCCCTCCACACGACATTTTAGTCAATTGAGTTTGCTCTAAACAACGTGCAAGCGCGTTGTTTCCCTCTGTCGTTTAATTCTCCCAATTAGCTTACTGTGTGCATTGTGTGTTACTCCCCACACGACATTATAAGCAACACAACTGACGGTTGTTTCCCAAACCCTCCGTTGCTTTATGTGTCATCCAAATTCAGCCAGAGACTGAGCAATCCCCCAGTCCCAGAGGGCATCATTGCCTTAAGTGGCAAATCAGCAGGAATCCATTAAGAAGTACCCAACTTTAAAGAAGGCCTCCTCATGAGGAAGGAAATCTTCAGGAACAAGGCTTGTAGTGTACTGCAGCTGAGCATTGGGTGGGGCTCAGGAGGCTCTGGTAATATAAGCCTATATTATGAATCTAGCCTTTACTGAAAATGATGCTGTTTCTTCAGTGCCTTGTGTTTGGCATTTTGTTTCCCCGACTTTGACTTGTGTTTGTTGGACTTCTGCCTGATACTGCTGTCTTCTGGATATTGTTTCTGTTTGACTGATATCTTGTGTGTTTGATCTGGGCTACTCCTCTGACTTCTCTCTGGAGAATCCATGTTTGCCAAGTAAAACTGTGCTTAGCTTTGCTTGCTTGACTTCTCTATCTCTATGTTTTGCATAGTGACAAAGTGAAACTAGCTGGAGCAGAACAGTGGAGTCCATAGTTTCCCTATGTGATATTACCTGCCACAGTGTAGTGACACAGTCTAATGGGAGAGTCTCACTTTTTGCAAGGGATATTTGGTCTGTTAGCTCCTGCAAAACAGCACCTTCAGGCCCTAAAATGGTTCCTCATACACTGAGCACCATGAAGTAGTAGTTCTTTGCCCCAGTTGTTTTGTCATCAGTATCAGGGGAAAGGTTTAGCCCCCTGCCCCAATAATGTGCTCAAGTGCAGCAAACTAATGTATCCCATATAAGTGGTCAGCTACTATTCATGGGATGAGGGAACTGTTCTCAAAGATAGCGTTGCCATAGGAGCATGCTGCACAGTGCACTGAAATTCACTACTCCCTGCAGTCTGTGGCCTCTATACTCACACACTGCCCAACATAAAAGGTGCTGTGCAATGAATACACAGTAGCTCACCACAGAATGTCTTGAAATTATTATTCTTTATGCTTCTGTTGACTGTTTTTCTGACATTTGGCTGGATAGACTCTCCATTATCGTTGTAATGAATACATCCTTAAACTGTGAACTGTTCCGTTGCAAATAAGAGTCTGATATTAAAACTGATTTTAATGTTATAATATATGTTCACACTACAGGAGGTAATCCTTTAATATGTTTATGAGACCATCGGGACACATACAAAGTCTGTGATACAATGAAAGAGTACCTGGAAATATTTATAAAGATTGTAACAGTAAGTAGGGGAAAGCTTTGTTGTGTTACTGAATTAAAGAAATGTTCCTCTTTTCTTCACACTCTTTACTAATTTTAACAGAAATTATGCTTCTAGAGTCCTTGTCTATGCTCTTTTTTCTTTCTTTTTTTTAGTAGATCCTTCTTTGGTATTACGTTAAAGAAAAACCCCACACTCTTCCAGGCTTTCTACCTCCAGAGTTTTTCCAGATGTGTGATGGGCTCCTTTAGATGGTGACCGCATAATTTTGAATTGCAAGCTTCCCCTCTCAGCAATCTTCTATATGTTCAATGAAACAGTGCCATCTAGTAGCTCTATTATAGTGCAATGCTGGTTTTATACACTGCAGATATCCTGCAGTATTTTTGATTACTGCATTATCTCCAATCTTTTTAAAAGCAAGATAATGGGGGAAAGTGTAGGAGATGTCCTAGAGATTGGTGATGTCATTTAAAGGTCCCACAAACTTCAATGAGTGGTCAATCACGGCTGTGCAATAAATTGCTCATGTAGAGAAGTTCTGTGGTAATGTATGCCTGTCCTGTAAATGACAAAGAGCCCAGTCAAAGAGCCCAGTTGACAAGCTGCTATAATGCAGATCTAGAAAGTTCTAAAATGACATCTCACAAAATAATTTTTAAAAAACACTCCTACCAAATTACTTATACGACACATCCCTCTTTCAGAGATGGTTTAAGGGATGGAGAGGGGAAGAGCCAAAGAAAGCCTGGGGGAAGTGCTGCCACATTATCTCAGGTCAAATAGAAGCCTTTTTCTCTCATGGAAGGTAGCTTAAGGACAGTCTATACATGCAAGAGAATGAGGTGATAAACTGAGGTGGTAGAATTTTTGAATTGCAGAAAACCAGGAGATACAAGCTAGCCTAAACCAGCCCATTCCCTGCTGTGCATGCTTTCTGCTCACAGAGTTTAAAACCATAATAATGTAGGAGAGAATTCAGAAATGTTATGCTCACAGTGTGGAATGGTAGAATTCACTCTATGAGCTTGTTGTTCTGCTTGATGTTGATCAGGCCTTAGAATGTTTGGAAAGGATTGGGTAAAAGAAGCCTTTATTCCCTACAATATCCATGAATTACAGTACGTCAATCCCAGTCAGACTATGCTGGGATTTATTAAACATAAATATTAGGTTTTGTTATGCTGTATCTTGGGAGTTTAACTTTTATGAACTGCCCAGTGAGCTTTGGTAATTGGTAGTATAGGAATGTAATAAAGGAAGGAAGGAAGGAAATCCTTGAATTCCTATCATACTGAAAGATCTAGTCTCTTGCCAGTGGCAAGACCCCTCAAATACTGTCATCATTCTTAACAGATACATATTAATCTTCCTCTGAAACACTTCAAGAATAAGTGCTCCCACATTTGTGGGCAAGACATGCCATTGTTCAACTTGTGGAAATTCTAATCTCTGCCTTCAAATCAAATGTCAAAATCAGATGAAAGTTGTCATCATTCCAGATCAGAACTGGCATCCTCGAACCTGAACACCCTGTCAGGTGCTGTGACTTGTCCTTATAGCCCGGGTGGCTGACACTTCTGCACCCTAAGGGGTTCTGGATGCTTACCTGCCCACTAGCTCTCCTGCATTTGGCAGAAGATAGAAGCTCTTGACAGCTTATTTGGATCATGTGCAGGTTTCTTTACCTGTCACCTGCTCACATCCCTCTGAGTAAGATTAGCATTTTCTGACTGTTAAGAACAGGTGAGAAGCATCCAGGCAACTGTCATAATTGCCTGTCCCCTGAGGAAAGCAGCAGAAGCAAGATAGCAGAGATTCAAAATCTTTCAGAATGTGCTATTTCTGATTTAGTTGGTAAAGCAAGTTAGGCAACAAAAACTGATGAGGTTACAAACCGATCATCAGAATTGGTACTCTTGCCAATGGGTTGAAAACAGGCCTTGAAGCTGCCAAAATCAGAGCGCGCTCAAGATTACCTGAGTTGCCTCTGCCTCCTTTATCTGTTATGTAAGTTCAAGTATGTCATTTATAGAACAGTAATTAACAGCACCGAATGCTAGTGTAGCATTTACATATGCACCCCCATTATCCTGAAATTCCCAGCTGTAATTGATCAAATTAATATTAAAGCTATATAGTAATAAATATTTTGATAATGTTGAGTATTCAGGTCATGGTGTTCAAGTGTCTGAAAGTCTTTTGCCAATTATTTATTTTTCCACAATCTCTTGAACTTAGAAACTCACCTTCTTTTGCGACATTTTGGTTGGTCCTTATGAAGATATTGACCAACTGCAGTTTATGAACCAAGTATGGTTATCTTTATTTTGCTATGTTCTCCCATTCGGGGAGGAATCTACCACCAAAGGGGGGGGGGGGAATCTATCAACAGAAGAGGGACTTAACCCCGAGGGTTCCATCTCCTTAAATGACTGGGTAATATGCACAATTTGGCTTCAATTGACTTTTTAATCTGAAATTAATGTCTGGGTTTTCTAGTATAAAGACTGTCAGGTTTTTCCTGTTCTATGCTAAGGAGCCTGTGCATTTTGCCCAAGGCAAGAGATAGATATGAGCTGCAGCTGGCCTTTATGTTTCCAGAAATAGAGATCAGCCATGGTTTCTCTGTCTCAGAATATATCACTAGGTGTAATCCGATGGCTGCAACACCTTTCAGTGACTAAGGGTAGGGAGGTTTTCCACCAAACTGGGCTCAGGACCTTGGATAGCTTCTTTAGAGTTCTACCCAGTTCTGACTGAAATCCAGAATGAAATCGCAGACTCACCATAATCAGAACCACCAGACTCCACTGGTGGGATCAATAAACAATGGCTCAATTCGGACAACACGTTTAACAACTGTGGGTTGTTGAAGTAATAAATAAATGTAATAAATAAACGGAGCAACAACCCACAGTAGGCAAAGTAGCAACATTCAACAACTGAGAGGAACAACTCACTTGCGAGTTGTTAGGTGAATTGTCAATTGACAAACGTGTCGTCTGGAGCGGTGCGTTGTTGAAAGAACAATGGTGAGTTGTTGAGCACGGAAGATCAGAGAGTGGAGCGTCAAGAGAGGCAGAAAGCGGGGGCCGCTCAAGCACTCTCACAACAGATCCCTGGCATTGCCCCCATAGCAACCAGGATGCTCGCCTCCCCCACCAGGCAGCCGGCACAGAGCTCAACCAGGGGCCAGCTCCTGCAAGCACTCACGCAGGGTGCCCAGTCAGCTACCCAAACGGACAGGGAAGCGCACCAGAAGGGCACTATGGCAAAGGGGGGGAGGGGGAGACGGAATAAGCAACAACCCCAGGCGACCTGAAGCAAGGGGCAGCCCCCCCCACACCAAGAGGGAGAACAACACCCCATCCAAAGTAGACCCCCACTGCACCACCACCTCCACTCTCGCATCACCCAGAAGGACGAGGGCAGGGGAAGCGGTGACCAGAGAGCCCCCCCCTCATCCGCCCAACACGGCTGGACAGTGAGCCTTTGCCAGGCCCCGAGAATCCCGTTGGGGAGCGTCGCGCCCGTGCAGAGGCATCCCGGGTGCGTGAAAGCATCAGTGCCTGGATCTGGCTGCGCTACCCCCACCCCCTGTGAGCGTCGGCTGTGGAGTTTCATCTGTGGACTGGCATCTCTCCCTGGCATGCCACCCCTCTCCACCTCATCCCCTTGGCACGTTCTGTGCTTGGCTCCCTGGGGGGGTGGCCTCGGCCGTCCCCTCTTCACCGCTGTGCCTTCCAGCCTCCTCCTCCCTTCCCCGGGGCAACTGTCCTCTCCATAGGTTCTGCCCTGGCATAGTGGTGCCCATGTGCCTTATTGCCCATGTCTGGTCTCCCTGCTGAATAAAGTTTTCTACACCACCCCACTCTTGCCTTCTTTCCTGTGTGTGCGGAAGATGCTGTAGGAGAGAGGGGGGGCTGGGGCATGGGTGCCAACGTTGGAATTGCAGTGCTGGGCGGGGAGATCACTCCAAAATTGGGGGGCCACCACTGAAAAGGCCCTCTCCCTTGTTGCCACCCTCTGTGCTTCCCTCAGAGTAGGCAACCGGAGGAGGACCTTAGCTGTGGATCATAGTGTACGGGTAGGTTCATATCGGGAGAGACGTTCCATCAGGTATTGTGGTCCCAAGCCGTGTAAGGCTTTATAGGTTAGAACCAGCACCTTGAATCGGGCTCGGAAATGTATCGGCAGCCAATGCAAGCGGGCCAGAGTAGGTCTTATATGCTTGAACCATCTGGTTCCTGTTATCAATCTGGCCGCTGCATTTTGAACGAGCTGCAGCTTCTGAACCATCTTCAAAGGGAGCCCCACGTAGAGTGCATTGCAGTAATCCAATTTAGAGATTACCAAAGTGTAGACAACTGAAGCCAGGTTATCCCTGTCCAGATAGGGGCATAGCTGGGCCACCAACCGAAGTTGGTAGAAGGCACTCCGTGCCACCGAGGCCACCTGAGCCTCAAGTGACAGAGATGGTTCTAGGAGAACCCCCAAGCTACGAACTCGCTCCTTCAAGGGGAGTGCAACCCCATCCAGAACAGGTTGAACACCCTCCATCCGGTCAGCGGAACCACCCACTAACAGCGTCTCAGTCTTGTCTGGATTGAGTTTCAGTTTATTAGCCCTCATCCAGTCCATTGTCACAGCCAGTCACTGGTTCAGCACATCCACATCCTCACCTGCTGAAGATGAAAAGGAGAAATAGAGTTGTGTGTCATCAGCGTACTGATGACAACACACTCCAAAACTCCGGATGACTGCACTCAACGGTTTCATGTAGATATGGAACAGCATGGGGGACAAGACTGACCCCTGAGGAACCTTACACTGGAGAATCCACGGGGCCGAGCAATGTCCCCCAAGCACCACCTTCTGGAGCCACCCTGCCAAGTAGGAGCGGAACCACTGCAATGCAGTTTCTCCCACTCCCAACTCAGCCAGTTGTCTGAACTGCAGATAGATTTTTTGAACTTCAGATAGAATAATCAACCAAATCCAAAGGCAACTCAACCTTAACTGTAAAGAAACAAGAAAAATATATTTTGGGGCTCTGGTTTTAGCTAACCCAACCTGGTGCCCCCTCAGATATCCTGGACTACCACTCCTATCGTCCCTGGCCTGCTGGATGGGGCTGATGGAAATTGTAGTCTAAAACATCTAGAGAGTACCAGCTAGAGAAAGGCTGGCTTTAGCTAACACATACACACATGTTCGACAAATAGGCGCAACACCACTCCAAACATGGGCAAGAGAACAATTGTGATGCACTACTAGCTCCTTGATATACAATAGTCTTCCACATTTCCACTACACTGTCCAGAGTCACTTTAGAAATATTGGCAAACATGTCCATCATCTTCTACTGTCTGAAAACAGAAAACACAGCAATAGCCTTTTGCCCTTCCTCACTTTTACATCTAGTCTGGCACTTTGATTGTCAGATAGCAAATTCTGCCTGGGAAGCTCCAAAACCATTTTAGCAGACATCACTGGGCAGGCCCAGAGGGCTTAAGCATGCCTTAAAAGACCAAACTGCTTGTAAATTCAGACAGGAATGATTATTCTTACACTATAGGGGTATTGAGCAAGTAAAATAAAATAGATACAGTTCATTATCACAGCAGGCACCGGAATTGAAATGAGACCCAACTCTGAAGTTAAACCATCACAGGATGATGCACAATAGCTCAGAAGGAGCTTCTCTTAGAGGATCCATCAGATACTGTACACCATCAGGAAAGTGGGCTAAAGTCCACAAATGATGTTATTTACTGACTGGCTCAGAAAATTAGGCACCACATAACTGGCAATTAAAAGCAAAATAAAATTCTTGGGAGACAGGGATTTAATTAAATTTGAAATATGATTTAATGACAGACAGTAAAGTGAACTGGCTGCTTTTACATATTACTAATGCTACAGTAGCTCTGTAAATGACCAGTGGAGCATTAAAAAAAAACCCAAAAAACATGCTAACCCATCACAGGATGAACAAAACTGGTTCTGTGCATACTGTACAAACCACCTACCATGTGCTGAGCTGAGTTTGGATGAGCTCTTGGCAGTCATTTCCAGCTTCAGCTTTTCAAGTAGCTGCAGACTATTGCCAAAAGTTATTCTGGGCTCAACTGAGTGTGTAGTGGGTGGCAGCTCATGACCAGCTCACTCAGCCGTTAGCAAGTCTGCCCAGACTGGCAAAAACAATCATGGTTCCTTAGGCTCTAGCCTAGTGATAGTATTTGACAGTACCTCAAACCAATGAAGTAGTTGTGAAGGTCACGAAAGTGAAAAGGGATCATGATGAAAACATGGAGCAGTATCCTAGACAGAGCAGACCCATTGAAGTGAATGGACCTAATCTATGTAGGACTACCATTGGATATGGGTAAGAGTTCTGTGGGCATCCTGATGAACCCACCGAGATCATACGTTGGATCCAGACTTAGTTACCCTTAAGTCACATTGATATCAATGAAAACCAAGTCCTGACTAACTTGTCCTGTTGATTTAAATGGGACCCAAATCCCACTCACTGCCAGTGCAATCCGGCATATGCCTACTCAGTAGTGAATCCCAATGAATTCAATGGAGCTTATTTCCAGGTAAGTGTGTACAAGATTATAGCCCTAATGTGAATCCATATATGCACTGGGAACTCCTTTTATTCCAATGGAGAGAGCTTAACTGCACAAAGGAATATGCACAAGGATCAGCTCCCTCTATTAAAGTAAATGGGGAGCATCTTCCTGGCAGGGCACAGAGCTCCCACACCCAATTGTTGGATGGGACACAACTACCTTACTGTGGTAAGGCTTTCCATAGGTAACTTTCTCCTTTAAAACTGAGGCGAAGATACCCTGGAGAACATAACAAGCTAACAAGGGGGGGGGGGACTAAAGGTAGAAAGATTTTAAGTTGAGCAAATCAAGCCTGACACTGAAGTTTTATGATCAAGTTCCAATCCAACATAGATTACAACACTGTCAATGGTAAGAATGTGAAAGTGCCCTTTTTGGTTTCTGATATTTAAGTGAATTCAGCATGTTTTGGCCTCTAGCTACCAATAATAACTGCAAATGTACCAAGAACACAAGTGTCAAAGTCATGAAAGAAGCACTTAAAAACGTTGCTCCCATGAGTTACAACCTTCAATGGATTCTTTACAGGACCTTATAAAACTCAGTGGATTCGTACTGGGGTGCACTGTAAGGGCGCACTTCAACCACTGTTTACCGTTGTGCTAATGAACGTGTTACATCTCCATACTCAATTCCTTTGAACTCCATCGGTTTTCTCTGGTTTTGTACCATAACTGAGGTTTTTCCACCTCTGTCATGTTAAGGGCTATGATATGTTGATGTGGTCCACTGATGCATGAATTCTGCTTCCAAAACAGAAAGCATTTATACAAGATACCTGATGTGTAAAAATAATCTTCACAAAAAAAGTGCTGCTTAATACTGAAATCTAGCAAGAAATTGTCTAAACTGTGCATCAGTAGCTGAACAACAAATGTAATTATTTCCTGGGAAGTTGATTACCAGAATGTTTCCCTTTAGCTAGGGAATAAGCATCTTCAATCAAGCTTTTATTACAATAGAAAATGGGAAAACTTCACCTGGCTTGGGCCAGGAGAAACCATATCCTCCCTCACAGTCCACTTCACACTTTATCCTAAGGCAATGTGGCTCCGATGTGAATCCACTCTGGGTTTCAGTCAGAACTCATCAGAACTCTAAAAAAAAGCTATCCAAGGTGCTGAACCCAATCCTAAAAATATGTCCAGCACGTTGGATAGCTCCTTTAGGGTTCTGGCTCGTTCTGACTGAAACCCAGAGTAGATTCACAGCTCCACTGACTTTGGAGCCACCAGCTTCCACTGTCCTAAGGCTAAAATCATTCCTATAATCCCACAGCTCTATTAGGGCTTGAAGTCTTGAGAAGTAAGCGGTCAAGGTAGTTAGCAACTATATGCCATCAGAGAGCAGAATATTCTTCACCCTATCAATGCCTTGCTGAGAAAGAGAATTCATTCCAAAGACAGAAGATTTATCGGGCCAACTAGAACACCATTGGTCACCATATATCACATGACCCACACAGCACTCATAGCAGTTCCACTGGCTGGCAAGGTGCTACAGTGGTGCAGAGGATAATGCAGCAATGTCTGGCTCCCAGAGTTTGTGGTTGAAGACTCCAATGCCTTACAGGCTAGTGCAGTGCTGAAAATTTTGCTCATGGAAATTTTGCCCATTCTCATTCCATTTGATAGGAAAGAAATAGCTTACAAAAAGAAATTCAAAGGAGAAATGTCGGGTTCAGGGTTCTTGTGCTTACCTTACTTATGAGATGGCTGAAGAGTGTGTGTGAGTGTCCTGTCTTCCATTGCGTACAATCATCTCTCTGACAGCCTGTAGCCTCCTTGGCTTTCCACAGTTCTCGACCAGGGGAAGACATCATGAATTTATTTCTCCCATAGGGCCTTTTCAGATCAGGAAGTGCAGGCAGCCTGGGAGACTGTAAAGCAATGGTGAGATGTGTAATAGAAAGGAAAATACAGACAGCATCCTCAGCCACCTCACTGTGATTAGGTAAGGTCAAATACACCACCAACACATCCAAAATAAATTATACAATGCCCTGAGAATAAGGCAGAAAAATGGAAACCTCTTTCCTGGAGGAAGAAAACTTTCAGGAAAATTGAGGATGGATTTAGGTACATCATTAGCTCCACCTTCTCCCTGGAGCTGGATGAAACACTGTCCCCTCCACCTCACACCTGCTACAGGGCTCTCAGGGAAGAAGCAGAGTTGCCAGCACCTGTATTAGAGACAAGATGTATCCACAATCACCCCTCAGAAATGTAACATTTGGAAGACCCTAGAGAAGTTGCCCTGAAGAATGAAAACTAGAGCAGAGCCAGAGTTCCTTACAAGACATTTTTCTCACAAAATTCCTGAGATATTTTTCCCTACCTCCTAGAATTTTCTCCACATTTTCTTCGCTATTATTTTTTATGGTGGCTGCATTTCCCCCCCCCCCCAATGCCCTGGAGTGATGCTAAGTATGTGGCGTATTATGGAGGATGCAAAATGGAGGCCAGGCTGCCAGCACAGTTGGTGCTCTTGCACCAAAGGGGGAAAAATCTGTTCTACAGTCCTTGCCAATGGTAATGTCTGCCTGTGAGAAATTGTTGGAGAATTTCTCATCCCCCCCTAGAGAAATTCGGTGAAATTGCCCCCCCCCATTCTCTACCCACAAATAAGGTGGAGAACTTTGAGAGGCCACTTGTGCACAGCTGTATTACAGGCTCACCTTCAGCAACTTGCTAACAGTATAATCTCTGCACCAACAAAATGGTATTTTGTTGCTCTTTCAGGCTCCTTCTACCATGCTCATACGCACATCTAACCATAAGCATTTTGGGGCGGCATTGCATGGGCTCACACATGCAATCTGCTTCGTGGGTAGCTGCTTTGGGACCAAATTAGATGTGACGTCAATTGAATGAATGAATGGAATGCAATTAGCATGCATGTCTTTGGTTTTGTAAGTAGCCATCATGCAGGAGCCTGAGCAGCATTAGGACCACAGTGGGTGGGGGCAGGGCTGGATTTATGTACGAGCTAAACAAGCTATATCTTCGGACCTCACATTATGAGGGGCCTCGCATTAGAAAGGAAGGAAGGAAGGTATTTACAACATTACACGACTATCAAATTCCATTTAATTGTACAGCCCATATTTTGCATTTAATTATTTGTTGAAGAGGGAAGGGCCTCACTCATGTTATAGCTTAGGGCCACAACAAGTTTAAATCCAGCCCTGGATGGGGGGTGTTAACTCTTCCTCCTGCATCCATGGTCCCATTAAAAACTGCCACCCACCGCTGCAATTGGCATCATGAAGGAAGCTGCTATCTGTGGAAAGGAAATTGAACTAGAATGTGGATTTTCATCAGGGCCACAGCAGCAAGCTAGGGTGGAAGGAGTGAATTAAATTCCCTCCCCCAACCCTCCATCATTCCAGTGCTGCTCAGGGTGCCCACAGCTGTCATTTATGTTCCTTTTATTTCTTATGTATTAATTTTGTACATTTATATTCCACCGTTCCAGGTGGTCTCCCATCCAGGCATCGACCAGACCCAGACCAGCTTAGCTTCTGCAAGGTCATGCAATTATTGTCACACCGAGTTTGGCCCCGAGATATAAATGGGTGAAGCCAGCTCCATGTCCCAAGAAGTTTCAGTAAATCAGTTCCCCATGCAGTTCTGGCACTTTCACCACTCAAATGGTATCTATTGGGGGGGGGGGGATGCATTGGCACAGCAGAAACTGTGGCAACCACACAAGACTGCTGCATTTCAAATAGCCACTTCGTTTGTTAAATGTATATTACACCTTTCCACCAAATAGTACTCAAGGTGGCTGAAATTTCTGGTTTTATTAGACATAAAGCTGTTTTGTTTGTGACAATGGGAGGGGGCATTAAAAGAGGCATCTGGTTTTAAGTAGATTTTAATCCTGTTTTTAATGTGCATTTTCTCCCATTCTCTGAATCTGCTACGAATCAAACACATTACAAATATAAATGAATAATTCTGAATACATTCACATGCTACTACAATTAAAATTATTCTTCAGTTGTTCACAATAGGGTATGAAGGGCAGGCACTAAAATAAATAATAAATTGAATTTTGAACCCAGAATTAAAAAATTTCAAGCTGTTGTTTAAAAAATAAATCTGTTTCCACCTTCACTTCTTGAGGGAAAAGAACTTTAAAGATATGCATTCATTCATTTATTGACTTTGTTCTACAGATAGAGCATCTAGTTCGGTGGCTGGATGGAATCTACTGTGCTTGTATTGTTATCATCAAAGGTGGTGTTTTCCATACTTCAGGGCAACTCTCAACTGACTGCAACTCAGGACCAAAGTAGATGTTACAAGGAGTCCCATGATGCTTTCTTCTACATTTTTAACCAAAGGCAGCCTGACTGTGTGTCTAGCAGAAGATGGGCGGGAGGGATACAGCTGCCTAATACTCTCACCTCTGATCATTTTTCACCTAGGAATTGCTTTACGGGAGGAAAGGTATTCATCATCTTTCCTGTGCTCCTACCACAGAAAGAGTTCTAGTCTCCAGTTTGTCCTAACTCTGCACTGAATGAATAGTTCTTGCTCCAGGGAGACTTACAGTACTGTATCACAAGGACTCTAGTGGTAGCCTCTCCTTGTTGTTGAGATTGAAGACTCAAAATAACTGCAAAAATAGGAACCAGAATATCGAGAGAGAGAGAGATTCTGATGTTTTTTTAAAAATTCTACTACTGTAAAAGACTATTGCAAGCATTGGCGTGTGAAGTAATTTGGCCCTAAGTCCTAATTATACTTATGAGAGAATTAAAACTTATCTATATGAGTGATTTATTGCATACTCATAATTAGCCACTCACGGATGTTTGCCAGTCTTATGTCATCAACTCCAGGGTGTTTCCAGCACTTTCTCCCCTCCCCACCCCGGTAATCTCACTTTTTAAAAATCAGAAATACAGTTATTGTGGGATATCCACAGTATGTAAAGCTGGTGTTGTCCTTTAATATAGCCACTAGATGGTGCTCTTTCATTGCATTGCCAAGACGGGAAGTTTTCAATTCCAAATCACATGGTCGCCATCTAAAGGAGCCTCTTGTAAAATGGGAAAGACTCCAGAAGAAGAAAGCCCGATATGAGGGCAGAGCTTTTCTTTAATGTAGAGACACCCAAGGTTCCACTGAACCCAGCCATGGCAGGACCAGTCAAAATGAAAGCACAACATCTTCTTTTGTAAAAGAGGTATATATATTTTACTGGCTTTGCAGCAGGAGAAAACAGTTTTGGAAAGAGGCTGAACAACTATTTTGGGAAATACTAGAAAACAAGTTTGTTCTTTCCACTAAATTGACTCAAGTAAATGATATGTTTAGTCCTATTAAGAAAAATAAATGCCAGTATAGTAATGCATATAATTTTAGCAACTAAGGGTGCAATCCTCTGTCGATAGTCAGCAGTCTCCAAAGACTGCTGAGTGTCCAACAGGGTGGATGGAGAACAGAAGCACTCTAGCCACCCTGTATTTCTGATAGATGGGCAATTTTGCCTGTCTAGCAGTAGTGCTTTGGAGGGGGAGGGAAGGAGGCTGTGGCAGCCTTTGGATTCAGCTAAAGGCAGCCACCCTGGTCTCCTTCCTCTCCACTTCCAGGAATGTCCCTTTCCCCCGTCTCCGCACTCTGTGTACTGAGTGTGGAGAGATAGCCAGCATGATTCTCTCCACATTAGCTAAAAAGGGGAGGGGAGCACAGTTTCCTGGCTCTGATCTCGTAGCCAGGAAACTGACCAATCCTGTGATCCCCTAGACACTGTCCACGAGTAATAGGATTGCTAAGAATCTGGACTCTAAAGACCCCCTTCCTTAAAAGAGTGGTTACAAAACATTGGAATGAAATGCAGATGAATAAATCATGTGTTGATAAAGTTGGAAATACAAACGCAATTCAGTTGTTTGCAGAGTGGATTTTTTTTATATTTTTGGAATAATAGGTTTAGATAAATACTGTTAGAAATCAAATGTTAAGGCTTGTAGCAAATGTTACTCCTACTTAGAGTAGGCCCAGAGTGTGGCAAGGGAATGCCTAAATGTAGCTAGGGTAAAAGGTTTGCATTTTGCAAATTTATTTTATTTTAATGCCTTTCATATCACTCAGCTCTAGTGACTAAATACCTTTAATTACTGTTTGCTCATTTAAATATATTATTAAACTATTGTGTTAAACTTAAAGTTTCTGGTTGTCAGTCATGCCACTCTACAGCTTAAATCCCATGTTACTGGGAAGGGGAAGGTAAAATAAGGAAGGTGGGACTCCTATGGATGCAGAGACCATTAAGGAGTTGCTCAGGGAGTCCAGGACCTAGATGGAACCATGACACAAACATTATGCTCCCTGCTAGTGGTTAGCTACAGGAAGGCTGTTCTTTGGAATGGTTTGTAATGGCGGAGGATTGTATGTGGCAAGTTCTCAGCTCTTTTTAATCCTTAGGTTGTCCATGTAGATGGCTGTGTGGACAATTCTCCTGCTTGCTCCTATTGGATCATGTGTGAACTCAGAGTTTCTGAATGAATTGAATTCCCTTTTTTATTATCAATTGAGACTTCAGCAGGAGAAACAGAATCTATTTTCTGAAAAGGGACAGAATCTTGGACTATAGGTAATGCTGACAAATCAAAGTGCCTTTCCTCAATCGCTAAGCAAGCTCAGAGTGTCCCAGGCCTCCTCCACACGATCGATTTAAGGCTCTTTCACAACGCATTAACATTTTTCCCTCTATGACCCCCTCTAGATGGATTCAGTTTGACGCCTGGTTAGCCGATTATGCGCATAATCGCTGAAGCGCTTTATCGTAAATGCTTGTATGCAGGAGGTAATTGAGCACTCAACTGGTGACCTTACCGGTTATTTCAAATGCACTTTACAAGTAGTTAATGCGGAGAATCGCTTGTTCACATAGTCAAAATGCGCTTTAACAGCCGGAGCAAAATAAAACTCGCTGTTTAACACACATTCAATAATGCGCATAATCGGAGAGAAAACGCGCCTCTACGCCCGATTTGCACTCCGTTCTTGTAGAGGTAAAATTTTTAATGCACCTTGAAAGAGCTTTAAATGCCTCTTGTAGAGGCAGCCTAAAAGAGCGAGTCGCATTACAGGCGTACAGGCGATTTTTATCTCCCTTTCTGCACTTTTTCGCATTCGCGTTTTAGTGAGTTTAGTGAGTTTTATTTGTTCTGCACACTTACAGCGCCTTACCATTGTGTAATCAATTTCCTCAGAAATCGCATTACCGATAATAGTGGGCGGGCTATGGTGGAGATGTCCTTCTTGAAGAACTGTCCCTTCACCCCTTCGGCGGGAACACCTCCCTTTCTCCTCCCAAATCCCAAATCCTAGGGGGGGAGGGGGGAGGGAAGCAGCCGTGAAAGAAAATATTTTTAAAAGGGGGCTGGAGGCTGGAGGGGAAGCTTGTGAGGCTCTGGGTGATGGGGGGAAGTCAGCCACGGAACTCCATCCGTGGGAGAACGAGGTCACCGGGAAGGAAACTAGGAAGGCAGCTGGGAGGCTCTGACTCGCCCATAAGCGCAGCGAGGCGAGGCAAGGCAGCCATGGCACAAAGAGGCCGGGGGAGGGGAGTCAGGGCAGGCAGCTTGCAACCCGAGCCCAGTCGTGCTTCTTCGGAAGGCTGGAGAAATAAAAATATTTTTTAAAAGGTAGCTGGAGGGGAAGGTTGTGAGGCACATTTCCCTTTACTCCTGAGCAGTTGGGGGGGGCTTGCTGATGCTCACTATTTCCATCTGTGGGCATTTATGTCACCACAGTAACCAAAGGCAGGAGATTCTGGTGGGCGGGGTTAACAAACGGGGCAGTTCCTCCAAGAAAAAGCACAGTGCTTTGAGCAACATTTCCTTGTTCGAGCCCCTGGCTCTCTTCATGTGATTCTCCTTGCCCGCCATGGGCTTCCACGCCTCTCATGTATAGGTATGAGGCCTAAACCTGCGTGTAAGGTAATGCGCATATTCTGAGAATCAGGCGTAAAAGCGACCCCTTGTAGAGGGGACCGCAGTCAAATTAGATTAAGAAGCAAAGGTTCCAGGAAGTTATCCTGGGGGCTGCGAGTCCCTGCTGGCACCGTGGCTTCCAGACAGACACAGAATCCCCCCCCCTTTGTGCTTAGAAATGAAGTGCAGCCTCACTTCCCCCCGAAAACCACCCCCCCCCCTCTCTCAGTAGTTGATCCGCTTGCAAACAGGGGAATATTGGACATTTTTTTACCCAGTCTTCACTCAATTACTCATTCCATGGTCCTTTAGTCAAACTTCAAAGTTCCAGTCCCCTGGGCCCAAGTGCTTCTTGCCACTAAAACTTTGTTATATAGGCACACATTTGCCGACAGCAGGAGCTTTTGCAGTGTGCTCCAGCACAGTGTTTCTGTTTTTTGTGGAAAGAGAAATCCATATTTTATTTCTTACTTAACCATCAATCATAACTTGATTGATGGGGGGAAATGGTATTTACTGACTATAGCCAGCTTTCTTTGCTTGATGAAGTAGTGGACACATTTCAACACTGCTATCTCAGTAACGTTATCGATGACTTGGATCCAAAGCCAGCTTTTGCTTTTAAATCCCTAATGTGAGCCACTCTCCAAACCTTCATATTTATTTATCCTGTTTATTTAAATTTTATCCTTCCTTTTGTCCAATGTGTTCAAGGTGGTATACATGGCTCTTCCCCACCCCCTTATTATCATTTCAACAACCCTATGAAATAGGCTAGGCTGAGAGATTGAGATTGAGATTGAGATTGAGAGGGGGGGGAGAGAGGCTGGCCCATAGCTGTGTGAGAATTTGAACTTCGGTCTCTGTAGTTCTAGCTCTACACTCTACCTACTACTATACTGCAGTGGCTGTCATTGAAGAACGGGATACCAAATGTTTGGGCGGAGCAATCCTATGAGGGCAGATGAAGGAGAGTCCATGATAGAGGAACTGCTACTACCTAAGCCCTGCCTGTTTTATATTGGCCAGGACAGTTGTTGGGGGCAGATTCTCTGATACATCTCGCCTGTTCTGACTTTTAAAAAATATCTGTACCCTTGACATGAATTTCCACTTTTCTTGGGGAGATATCTGGGGAATGGCATGCCACTTATTATTCTTGCAATTATTTACATCCTGCCTTTCAAGGCAGCTTACAAGTAAGACAATGATGGATTAATAAAAACCACTATAAACAACTTTAAAAAGAGCCACTCATAAAGATCTGTCCCACACAGTGCAATGGATGGCCAAAAGCCTGTGTCTAGTTCATTGCTGGTTCAAATTGCATGTAATGTTTCTGAATAGTTATCTATCTTCAAAGCATTTTTACTCTGCTCTTCAACTGTAAAGGCTCCCAGAGTGGATGACAAAGATCAGCCAAAACACAGTCCCTGCCTGCAGGCTTAAAATCTAAAAATATGTCATTGTGTTCCATTCAGAGCTGCTTGCACAAATACCTATACCTATATAAATATATCCAAATTCCAGTGCTATCTGTATTCCATTATATGGACCTTGTAACTTCAAGAACTAATGGCTGAGTTTGATATTTTTTCCTTCTCCTCCCACACAATCCCTTTGTCTTTTGTGTCATGTCTTTAAGATTGTAAGCCTCAGGACAACTTATTATTTTTCTTTGTAAGCTTGTCTGGGATCCTTTTTTGGCTAAGAGCAGGAGGGAAATGCCGTAAACGCTCTCTCTCTCTCTCTCTCTTTCTCTTTCTCTTTCTCTCTTTCACACACACACACACACACACACACACAGAGAGAGAGAGACAGAGACAAAGACAGCTGCCAGATCTACACCAAGCAGGATATAGTGGTATGAAAGAGGTATATAAAAGGCAGGAGCCACACCAAGTAGGATATAGTGGTATATGGTGTGTGTCAATGGCCCCCAACAGTTGTCAGTGCACTTCAATACCGCTATAAAGCAGTAGTGTGGATCCTGCTTTTTATATACCACTTTCATACTGCTATATCCTGCTTGGTGTAGATCTGGCCAGAGAGAGAGAGAGAAAAGAATGGAGTAGATTTGAATAGTTTGAAGCAACCAGATGTGGTAAGAATGTAGTGATGTAGTTTGGTTTTCATCAGCCCCCTAGGGACTGTCTACATTAGGGTGACCAGATAAAATCCAGGTCAGGGCTCCTGTAACTTTAACAGTTGTAGAGAAAAGGGAATTTCAGCCAGTGTCATTTGTATGCAATTAGTTCCTGGTGAAATTCCCTCTTCATCACAACTGTTAAAGTTGCAGGGGCCCTGCCTTCTTTTGTATATGGTCACTCTAGTATAGTGCATGCACCTTTAATTGTTGTGATGAAGAGGGAATTTCACCAGGAACTAATTGCATACAAATGACACTGGCTGAAATTCCCTTTTCTCTACAACTGTTAAAGTTACAGGAGCCCTGACCTGGATTTTATCTGGTCAGCCTAGTCTACATGGCACTGCTTTCACTGCTGATCCCCCCAAAACCCCACAGCATCGCAATTGTGAAGTGACAACCACCATGATACATAGGCAGGATTGAACATGGAATATCCTGCCCCTGAAACTTTGCAGGATCGCTTACAAGGCTGTCATGTGCAGCAAAAACAACTAACGATGGGGCTCTGACAGTATTTCTTCTGCTGCTGCTCAACTCTGTAGCAGTGAAAAGATCTCTATGCAGCTTTGAATCAAGAGGAGTCCAGCCCCTCTGTGCTCCTTCATAGTCATGAAGCTTTGAATCAACAGGCTTCCCCCTCTCATTGGCACGCTCATAAATTGAAATGGAGGAATTACTTCTGAGAAGACATGCAAACATTTGTCTTCACACCCCTCTCTCTCCCCACAGTGGCGGCTGCATGCCTGAGCCCAGGTGAAGTAGGAAAGCCTAAAATATCCTATATTGATAGTGCACAATTGCACAACTTTGAAATAGTGCAGCAGCGAAGAGTGGAAAAGCAGTGACTGAGCCCACATTCCCAACAGTGCAGTTTCAAAACTGCAGGGCTGGCTCCCCTCTCCACTCTTGTACTTGGCAAAGTGCAATGGAAGGTAATGAGTTACTTCTGGCTACCCATGTTGAGCTCTCTGCTCTCACGATACAACTTTCCCTTTAGCCAATCAGCATCGTTTCCACCAGCCCACACCGAAGCCAAACTGCACTGAATCTGCAGTGATAGGGAAATCCATTACAAAGTAAGTTGGGGGGAATGGATTGAGGGTAAGAAAGGCCACACTAGCTATGGAGAAGGGTGTGAATCATCTGATATGATTGACTAGGGGATGGAGTAAAACTGGAGTCCCCCGAGGTCTCAAAACAAAATTCAGCAGCTACATAATTGGATATTGTGATACAACTCAGTTTAAAAGAAGCATCTCCTGCATTATGTTATTTCCTAAGGCAACCATTGTTCACTTAGTAAATCTATGATGTGCAATTATAGAAAGAAGAGAGAAAAGAAAAGAAAAAGCTTCAAACCTCATACTCTGAATTAGGGGCGCTGGATGGGGAGGGGAGGGGGAGAGTGCTCCCTTCACAAACAACTGATGAGATTTGTGAGCTTTCTAGTCATCCATGTTTTTGCTGTGTGGTAAATTTCAGCACAAAAATTTGCCCCTTCTTAAAACTAATGCTATAGATTTCAAAGTATTTGTAATGCAGATAAGACTGCACCTCAAGGTAGCACTTAGACTCAGTAAAAGTGAGCCTTCAAACGTTTGTTGTGAGGATAAATAGGATAGGACTTATGTACATGCCTTTGAGCATCTTAGCAGAAAGGTGAAATACCTGTGTGATAACTAATAAAACTAACATTGATAACAAAGAGGAAGGGCAGGCAAGGATTTGAGAATCTGAAGTAAAGCATGAACATTCATCCTACTGAAGACATATTTGGTCTTCCGTTGCTTCATATGAAGTGTGATGTGGCCCCTGGCTGTCTTGAAGAATAAAATTCAGGCTGCAATCCTATACCCACTTACCTGGGCATAAGCTCCATTTAACTCAAGTAGACTTGGTTAGGATTGCACTGTCTTTTGCTTCCATGAACTTCCAGTGGTATGGCAAATGTCATCATGCTTTCCAGCTCCACCAAGCAACTTCCAAAACTGCATGAAGTTGGGCAAAATACACTGAACAAATCTCTTGCGGAAGCTATGATTTCTAAAACTTGTTTCTAGAGGTATTGTGAATAACAGGCAAAAGAGCCAATTCATAAGGTAGTATCCAACAGTGCCCTACCACTTCATGCTAATGACATTGCACCACCATAAACCAACACTTGTGCCATGTCAGTAGCGCTTGCTGGTGCAATGAGGAAAGGCGTCGATGTGCCGCTGAAATTCAGTAGTGAATTGTCCCTTGTTTGCCACTGCAGTACCAAAATTTTAGCAGCAAATCACTGCTTTCCCTATTGCAGTAACAAGCACTAGTTACATTGCACAAGCATTGGTTAAACTAGTGCAGTATCATTAGTGCCAGCACTGGGGGCCATGGTTGAATATACTACTGATCTCTTCCAATGCATTTTCTGTAGTGGGGTTGCATACTGGTGGATGTGCAGAGGAACGGTATAGAAAACACGGGTAATTCAAAAGGTCTTTGCTCCTTGTATTTTTCTCTAACTTTCAGGCTCGTTTGGATTTTGAGAGCCATACATGAATAGTTTAACGGTTGCCATGATATTCATACATTTGTCTAGTCATTTTCGTTTATTCATATTAATCCTTAAATAAATTCCTCCCACGGCATGACTTTCTGAAAGCTTGCCTTTGTTCCTTTGCTAATACATATAGGGTTACTGAGCTGTCTAAAGCATAATTTGCTTAGCCACTTCATTAAACAATAGTTATTAGTGGCTGGCTCTTTAGAAGTTTCATTCAATAGTTATAATTACAGAAAACTGGAAGGACTTGAATTGAAGCATATAAAAACAACCCCCACACATACCTCTAGTTCTAAGATGCTGCATTTCTGTTCCTAGAATCATAAAAGGTGGAAAGTCCAACCCATACTGATGAAAGAAATCCATTGCTATGGCATCCCTGGATAAATAGCCATCCAGCCTCTGCTTAAGAACATAAGAACGTAAGAAGGTCCATGCTGGATCTGACCAAGGGTCCATCTAGTCCAGCATTCCATTCACACCATGGCCAACCAGCTGTCAACCAGAGACCCACAAGCAGGACACAGTGCAACAGCACCCTCCTACCTGTGTTCCCCAGCAACTGGTGTATACAAGCTTACTGTTTCTGATCCTGGAAGTAGCACATAACCATCAGGACTAGTAGCCACAAATAGCCTTCTCCTCCTGGAATTCATCCATCCCCCTTTTAAAGCCATCCAAATTGGTGGCCATCACATGTTGTAGTAATATATTCCATATGCCCTGCTTGAAAACTTCTAATGAAAGAGAGTCCATAACTTTACAATCTAGTCCACTGTCGAACAGCTTGTAGCATTAAGAAGTTCTTTCTAATGTTTAGTTGAAACCCCCTTTTTTCTTTTTTCTTTTTTTGTAATTAGAACTCATTGGTTCAGATCCTACCATCTGGAGCAAAACAAATTTGCTCCATCATCTAAGTGGCAGCCCTTCAAATATTTGAAGACGGCTACCATATTGCCTCTTAATCGCCTATTCTCCATGGAGAATAGACTTCTACAATAACAAAATAACTAACGAAAAGTAAAACAACATTTTAAATATTGGCATAGTTTATCTTAACTGCCTGGAAAGACATATTATGGAAACAATAAAGCCAGTTGTTCTCGTGTGCCTGCTGCTGAACGCAGCCTATAGGGAAGCTAGATTTCAAGTTTGGTGCCTTCTAAGCTCCAAAGTGGTGGTGAATAGTATGCTATCTGATTTGCAAGTTCTCTAGTGTAATACCCCTCATTTACTCTTACTCTCTGCTTGTTGCACAGTGTGATCTGGATGATTGTATTTAATCTGTGTTGTAATGCTGTATGAATTATCCTGCCTTGAAGCAAAGGAGATGAGACTCCTGTTCCCATTCAGCCCTATGATGAGTTTAGTCATTTAAGGCATGGGGCCATTTATGCCCCCCTGGACTCCTCTGCAGGCCCCACTGTTGGTACACTGCAGTTGCTCCAAGAAATTTGGCAGTGTCCCCCCCCATACTGATTTGCTACAGTATTTGCTATGGAATGCTGCAGTGATCAAATTTAGCTTGAAAATAACCACAATTTTGGTAGCTGTAGCATTCCATATTTGTTTGTCACCAATTTTCGGCAGCAAATTGGCATGTTTTGTTTACCAGTGATGAAAATTTCTGCTTGGTGGTGATGCGGCTGCAGGGGTTGCATCAAGGGGCTATGGGGGCACAAGTGGTTCATGGGCCACATGTTACCTACCCCTGATTTAAGGTATTCATCTGAATTCAATTTTCTAGAATAGGTACTAAGTTCTAACAAGTCTCCTGCCCATGATGTACTTTGAGAATCTTCTGTGGAAATGGGGCCAGAGGAACCTGATATTCAGCAACTCACAACAATGCAATCATCTCCATGTTCTCTGAGCTGGGTCCAATGGTGCTGGTGAAGATGACTCCCAGATGAATGTGCATAGAATTGCAACCTAGTATTCCATCTCTGTTACAACAGAAGGCACCTCTAAGCCCACTGAGCTCCATGAGATAAGGAATGTGTAACTGCCTGGGATCTGGGCATAGTATTCATGGTTGTTGCTGGTTGGGGGTGATGGGTGTTGTAGTCCAATACAGCTAAAAGGCACCAGGTTGGGGGCGGCTGCTATAAATGCTGAGGTGTTTAATGTTATTTTGTACCTAAAGAAGCAACAATTGGATCTACCCTTCTGGGATCCTCTTCCATCATTCTCCCTCTCTTTCTACCCTCCACATTTTTTTGTAAAAAGAGGAAGGACTATTATCTCTTCAATTGACTTGAACGTATGGATGGGAGAACCACCAATTTTTGAGTTTGCCAAATTCCTCAAAAATTCACTTGGAAGCTCATTTTGGCTCACTCTGGGATTTTTTTAACCTAATTTTAGGCTCATTCAAATGGGGAAAGTGTACATTTTGAGGCACATTTTTCCAAAGTGTGCACTCCCCTATTGACTAAGCATGAAAATGCAGTTTCTTAAAGAAATGCATTTCAAGATGTGCACGTTTAAAATGTGCTCATTTTTCAAATGCAATTGCACATTTACATATATTCCTCCATGTACATATTTGGGGCTGTGAATGGGCCATGTTCATGTGATTTGCAAACAGAAATGAAATTCTCATACACCCCTACGTGAAGGCACCGCTGGAATGGATTTTAACTCCATCCTTCTTCAGGAACACACATTCCTTCCCCGCACACCATTTCCCTAATCTTTACTCTTTGCAGTGACTGAAATGATGTGGCGCTGCAGCAGCTAGAAAATGATAGAGCAAATACTCCTACTGTCTGACCTTGTAATTTTCAATTTTTTAAAAAGACGCACAAAAAGGAAAGACCTAGAAGAGGTTTCCAAGAGGAAAGTATATGTATAAATTGGTGGCTAATGTATCTGAAACAAAAAAATTGTCGCTTTCCAACATATTAGGGTAAGACCCAGAAGCTGTAATCAGTGTTTCATTGTGCTAAGTACAAATACACCCCCCCCCAGATGATTCCTGCTGAAAGAAGCTAACAATCCATTTATAAAATGAGATGAGTCCCATCCTCTCACACTGAAACCACCATAGCATGCATTCAAGCCGAGGGCTACATTCCATTTTGGAGGTCTCAGGGGGCACATTCCAATGGTGGTGATATGTGATGTGTTCTCGCTAGACCTATGTACAAACTTGCACACATTCTAATGAGACTTACACACTCACTTATAAGGAATCTTTAGACCTTGGCAATAGAGTGTCTGTGGCTAAGTAAGGTGATTCTTACCCAAAGAAATCCACACTATTGAAGAGGATGACACCACAATGGCACATTTATTGAGGTTAAAACAAATTCAAATGCACAAGCAAGTTTTGGGGAAATTAGCTGAGCAAATGCTTAAAAATGCATTTAAGCTGAGCAAATGCTTAAAAAAGGCTTAAAAGTAGTTTCAAGACTGTGAAAGTAGTCTTCTTGAGACTTAGAGCATACACACACAGACTGCAGGGGAAAGAAGGGAGGGAATCTGTAAAAGCAATATACCTTTCCCTGGACTGAAGCCCTTTCCTGAAGACAGCAACTGGTCTCAGTGAAGAGGAAGGAAGGAGCAGGAGCCTTTCCTCTGGGAGGAGAGGCTCAGCAATTTCAGCAGCATGGCCCCATGCTTCTAAGAAGGGGTGAGCGGGGACCCTGACTCTCAAAACCTGGGGGGTTTTATACAATCTAGAGAAAAGCAGTAACGTCACTGCTTTTTAATGTTGTATTGTTCTCTTGCTTTTAAAAAAAATTAACTGTTGTGATTTTTATGTTTATATTGTTGCTGTTCCCCGCCTCGATCTGGAGGGAGAGGCGGGTTACAAATAATAATAATTATTATTATTATTAGCATTGGAAGTGATGTTACTTGCCATGGGGGAAACACATCACAAAAGAGGGCATTTGGGGATGATGGCTGACTTGCCAGAAACAGTCTTTTAACAAAAGGTGACCATAGATACTAATGACTGTCTTAAAGACAGGTGTCCAGGCTGAGTTCAACAATAAGACCACATTAGCATGCGTATGACCAGGTGCAGGACCAGAAATCACTTTTGCCATCCAGCATTCCTATTCTGCTCAATTTTACTTCCACCTTTGCCTCTGGGAAATGCATTTCAGGAGGTCTGTTAGGAACTGAATTGCTTGATCTCGCCTTAAGTGATGGCTCAGCCCTATTCCTGTGCCTTTGTGGGGAATGAAGATGCTTTGGCTTTTTGACTGCTTCAAAATGGAGTCAGTACTGCTCCCTCACAAGAGAGCTACTTTGTAACAGTGGGCAGGGTCAAAGACAATCGAGTAGCACCAAAATGCCAACATATTTTAGTTTCAAGGTCTTGCTGACAGTAACTAAGCCTTAGGAGACATATTTCAGCCTTTTAGAATGGGGGGAAAACTACAATAGCCAGGAAACCACCAAACCATCAGTAGTTGGGGGAAAGGGGCCAGGGAAGAGGGTATCCCAGGGAAGTGGATTAGGCCTCCGGGCCTGGAGTTCTCCACCCATGCATTAAAGTTTTAGGTTCAGACAATGTTCTAAAGGGATCTGCTGCAGTTCCACCTTTAAGCTAAGCTGACCAGGGGCTTCCAATTACCTAGATGAGAGAAAAATTTGGAAGACGCTGGATATAGCATTTCTGAACTCCACTGATGGCTAGTCAGGCAGGGGAGGGTGTGGCAAGAGGCCATCACCATAGAGTGATGACTAAAGGGGGAGAGGGGAATGCTATGACCTTAGAGGAGGTGGAACCAGGGGACAAGTGGAGAAGTGTTGTGCAGATGTGCAGATGATGAATCATAGGACAACCGTTATCTTTGGCATTTACTAGTTTGTTTATTTATTTAAAGTATTTTTATTCTACTCCTCAGCCAAAAAGGATCCCAGAAGAGCTTACACAGAATCAGTGAAACAAGACTGTCCCTGCCCGTAGGCTTGCAATCTACAAAGCAATGGAGGCTGGTGGCTTTGATTTTGGTGGGGTGATGAAACCATTCTGCGTTTCAGTCGGAATCAGTCAGAATTTTAAAGGAGCTTCCAAGGTGTCAAACCTCATCCCCCAAAAATAGGTTTAGCACCTTGGACAGCTAAACCCAGAATGGATTCAAAGCCCCACCAAAATCAGAGCCACCAGCCTCTACTGGAAAGGAGCTTTCCCAGATCTACCTGACCTGAACCTAAGCCCTTCTGCATACAAACCATGTGCTGTACCACTCAGCTATGGCCACCCCCAAAAGAGCAGTACTGTAAACACTCTTGTCATTTGCAGTCACCCCACAGCATCTCCTGTCCATAAAAGCATGGGGTCGCAGCACGGGGTGGCAGCACTTTAGCCTCTTATGACCCCCCCCCCCCACTCCACTTCACAAGCTCTCACTGGCCTGGTTCAGATGTAATGTTATGCCACCATGGGTCGGGTTTGGGAGCGAAACACAGTCGTTTAGCATGTCATGGGGGAGGAGTTAAAACTTCCCCCATGACATGCTCCACCCTCTGCAAGGGGGTAAGGAGCCCCAGGGTGGCTACCATGTCATGTGACAGGTGCATCGTCATTAAGTCCAGCCATTCCATGGAAAAATGCAGTGGCCATGGAAATAGCCACCTAGATCATCCAGAACTTGCTAGACTCTGGTTGCTATTGCATAGCACTGGATGGAGCAGCCAGTGCAATGAGATTCCCACTGCAGCGGCTACTGGGATAAGCGGCAGTGGTGGCTGGAGTATGGGAATTTACCTATGGAGTGGGGAAGGTTTAGTAAAACCATGGTGCGCTCTGTGGTTGCCGGTTGTGCGAGGGGCATGTCATGTCACGGTTTTTCTACACCTCCTCGCTCTGTACTTCCCCTCCCCACCCTCTCCCTGTGATTCTGTGAATAGAGGCACTGTCAAACTCTTCACTATGGTTAAGTGATCAGGGTGCCTTTGTTTCTCCTCTTCCCCACTCAAATTCTATGACTGGCACTGTATGCCTGCACTGAGATTAACACTAACCATAGTTAGCTTTAAACTACTTCTGTAAATAGGGTTTGAAGCAGGTTTAAAACTCTAGTTTCAAGCTAACAATGGTTAATTGGTGTCAGTTGTGGATTTCCTCCCAAAGCGAATGCCAGCTTCGAAGGAGAGATTTTCCCCAGAACTGCAGCATCAGACAAGAGGGTTAAATTCCTCCTCCATGCCTACTAAGATCCTGATAAATATCTCCCCTCCACCACCCCCACAGGTGATGCTATGGACATTTTTTTAAGGTTGCCTATTAAAGATGTGTTTAATGTAATCTCTCATTTAGCTCTCAGTTTCCCAGATGGAGGAAAAGGACATCAGTAACAACCAACCAAATAAGTGAGCAGGGAGATACGGGAATGGCAGATGAGCACTTGATGCTCTAGCATTTGGTATGCTAGAGACAGAAGACAGCTGACAGCGTCTTCATAGGCAGCAAGCTTCCTTTAGATATGACAACTGTTTTCTGCTTTATTGTTTTATTTTTAAAAATGAAAAACATTTAATCAATGCACAGTATAAAACTGTAATCCAATAAAACCCCTACAATAAAACCCCTGTGGGAACTGATTTCCAGCTGCTGCATTTCTCTTGCATCCCAGTATCGTATGAAACAATCACTCTTATTGAAAGAGATTTGCATGACATCCCCCCTTGTTTCACCCATAATGTTAGTTAGCTGTGTCCCATAAGTTAACAGAACATCCTCTTAGTTTGGGCATTTAAGATCTCCTCCAGTATCTAGTGTATATTAATTTTGCTGCCACGATCATAAAAATCAACATCCCTTCTTTATCCTCAGATACTATTTCTTTTTGCATCATTAACAGTAATATTTTGGGGTCTAAACTCAATCTTTCTATAATAACATTAATTGCTTGCAATATTTGTTCCTATATTCCCTAACATAAGTAAAGGACCACCACCAATGGACAAAGTACCCCCCCCTTTTCTCTTCCACATTTCCACCACAAATCATAAGTTCTTATCCATTTTTCATCAAATACCATTGATATCATTGACATATTATTTTAAAGTAGTTTCCTGAAGTGAGGAATACTTGTTAAGTTTCACCCATGAATAACACCATTCTTCCTTGGCAATCACCAGTGGTACATTAGTTGTCCAATTCCCCATATATTCTGGATTATCGTTCCTGATATGTAGAAAGAAATAATATATTTGAAAGAGTAATTTCTTTGTATTACTAACTAAAATATCCTCAAAACATGTTGACTCTTTCAATTGCTGTGCTATTCTCATTGATTCTATTAAAAAGGGTTTAATTTGTAAATACTCAAACGGTGATGGTTGAAAGCCCCACATAAACTGCTACCCAATCCTTCAGCTTTAGAAATAAAAAAAAATGATATCTATAGTTGGTGCAACTTCAGCAGATAAGCCTTCAAGTTTTAGATATTCACAACACTTCTCTGTGAAGTACGGAAACTAAGATCAAGGCCAGCCCTACCATTAGGCAAAGCTGGCCCAAGGCATTTTGCTGGCTAAGATGGAGCAGCAAATGGTGTCCCCTTCCCCACTTCCAAAGTCAAGATGCATAGTACCCAAAGCCAACAAAATTATTTTGGCACCTGAAGCAGAAAATCCCACGAGCAGCTCTCCCCACCCATGGTGGTAAAAATACAATAAAAATGAATTACATAACTAACAATTTGCTGCCCTTTCATGATGGCCACTCATGAAGGTGGTCTGAGATGGTCACTGCCTGTAGTGGTCCTGCCTAATAGTAGGGCTGGCCCTGCCATTAGGCAAAGTGAGGCAGATACCTCAGGCAGCAGATTTTTACTGTCATGAAAGTGAAGGAAATCGTTTGTTATTTAATTTATCGTTATTCTCTTTTTACTGCCAGGGAGGGTCGCTGGCTGGCTTGGGTACTATGCACCTTGGCTTGTGGTGGGATGGCATTTGCTCCTCTACTCAGGCAGTAAAACGTCTTGGGCAGGCTGTGGCTAGGCTAGACTCTCAAGATCCTAGGGAAGCAGAATAGAAGAACTGATAATAGAAGCAGGGCTCTGTGGAAATCTGAGGAGAATGTGAAGGGAATACAATGTTGCTTCCAACTGACAGAATGTTCCGTGAAAATGGGAGTTTGTTCAGTATGCAACTCCTGAAAAAAAATTGAGCGTTAATAACTGCACAAAAACACCTGGATTGAGAACCAATTGCAGCAAACAGGCTTATCATGAGGTATGGAAACTAGACCACTACCCAATTGAGAGAGGCATCTCCTATGACAGACTTTCCCAGCCTTCCAGATGCATTGAACTACAGCTTCCATCATCACTAGCCAGTATACCCACTGCTCATGCTGGCTGAGAATGATGAGAGTTGCGAATGTATGAGGGCAAGAAAATAAAGAGATGACACAACTGTATGGATTGAAAATTGGACCACATTTATTGAAAGATCTGCAAGGGGGAGTCTCTGGGCAGCTACTCCACTATGCCGGCACTAGCCAGTCAATGTAATTGGGCAAACATTCTTTGCCTGCTGGATGTCAATTATAGAATCAGCACCCCTCAGGATTTCCCCATTTGGGGAAAGGGGGGACATCCCCTGTCACATCCGCCTGGGCCATGAAACACCGGGTGTGCAAAGGGAGTCCCACAGGCAGTCCTTATCCCCTACTGGGGCTGCAAAACCCTAAGTGGGAGGCCCTCAGGCATCACCTGTCACCACCAACAATGCCCCAGAATGATCACCATCCCTATCCAGACAAACATAGCCTGTCCAAATCAGCCACAGGAGGACAGTGAGGCCGGGAGGAGGGCCCTGTGAGCTAATAACACCCCATAAACTCCTCCTCAGGCTGGTAGTGCCACTGAGCCCCACCAAAGCTGGGCTCATCCGCGCATCTCCTCATTCCCACACACACACCTGCAATGCCCACACACACACACACCTCCATAATCAGGCAAGCTGAACGCAGGGTAAGCCATTTGTAGTTCAACACATTTTTCTCAGGTTGGAGTAGATGAAATCTGTTTTTAAAAAATGGATTCTGTCCCAATAAATAAGGAATTTAAAGAGCTGAAGTATACCCTCAAGCTTTCACCACAGGAAATGAATCCAGTTGGCTAAGTGGAGCAGCATTGGTTAAATAAATACATTCTTCTTGAAACCTGGGAGAAAAGGCTCAGTGTCTAATGGAGATGACTCAGTGTAGTCTCTCTCTCTCTCTCTCTCTCTCTCTCTCTCTCTCCCTCTCTCTCTCTGTAAAAATGTCTCTGTAAATGTTGCAAAAAAAAAAAAAAGACAGCTTGGGGTGAAGACAATGCTAAATTTACTTGGAAGGAGATTGGGGCTTGTTTTTAAGGGGGGTTAATATTTGCAGCAATGCAGGCGGAAACTATATCCACACAGGAAGAAAGCTTCCAGCAAACGGAGGAACAACCAACTCAACACAAGCAGGGTGATTATTTAGCCTGCCCATCACCGTGCCATCTCGGAGGCAGCACAATGTAATTTGCAGAGAACTGCGTTCCCCAACCACCCCCTCATGCAACTTGCTGGTAAGTGTGATTCTCCCCCTCCAGTCATTACACGAGAATGTGTGCGTCAGCAGGACTTAAGAGATGGTATTTCACGTGCAATCCATAGGGAACAGATTTAGCAACTGGGCATACGGAAGAGTTTCACAGGATGAAGAACATGTCTGACCCTGCTACCCTCACTGTGCAATGCCTGACTCTGGGGTAGAGGTTGAAACTGTTGCAAGTGGGAAATTGAGAAAGTTTTAGATGCACTGTTTCTCAGTTGTCAGAATCAAGCTTCCTGGCTCCTGACTTGGTACACACCAACCTTTCTCTCTTTGTGTCACTGACATTATAGTTACCTCTCTTTCTCAGAACAATCCAGAGATACCTTTCCTGGAACCAGTCAACTCACATCATGGAAGAGCAGCAACCCAATGGAGGTCTTTAGGGGGGGGGGGGAATAGTCTGGATACTTCCAGAGATGTGGCTCTTATCACTATCAAATTATTGCTCAGGGGTGGCAGGTAGATCTCCAGGGGTTAATGGAGTTGAAGTCTAAAACTTCTGGAGAACTACTTTCTGCCACCCATCCCCTTACCTATCCAAAATATCACTGCACACGCTAAAACCATGCCTCTCAAAGGGCTCATCTACACCTGCAGGCCTTCCGGGATGGTGGGGAGGATCTCAGACTTTCTAGCTTCTGGGATCGTCCCCCAGGGTCCAAATGCCAGCGCATCCTCCCAGAAGTGAAGAGGTGAAGCTTTAAAAAAAAAAACCACGAGAGCCATCCCAAGGATGGCTAAAATGCTCACCCCCGATGGGCACGGACTCCCCCCCTCCCCCGCAGAGCTCCATGCCTGTTCAGTGAGCTCTGCTACTCGCGGGGAGGAGGGACAACCGCAGGAGTGAGTGCCACACCACCTGCAAACCACAGGGATGTCCTGGGACCACAGGGAAAATCGTGAAAACTCCTTTCCCAGTTATCCCAGGACAACTGAGAGCTCGTCCCTGGTTGACCCCGGGATCACCTGTACATCATTTGGATGCACAGGGACGATCTTGAGCCGACCCCAGGATAACTGGCTGGTGTAGACATGGCCAAAAAAGATGGAAAAGTAGCACTAAGCATGGAATACACTGGGGAAATTGTGCTACTGTTTTGTTCTTTGTACACACTCAAAAAGTCAGATTTTCTGCAGTCTCAAAAATAGATAGAAGAAACAAGGGGAGAAACCATGGAGGAGGATGACTGCATGATAGATGCCCCATAAAAAAAGTGAATAAACTATGCATGGCAATTCTACAGTATATGCCTAATGTGAATGCAGCCTTAATTTGATGGACAATCAGTAACAGCAAATCATGCATTTTTAGCATGGGAACTAGATGTCATCATCTTTCAACTGTAAACATTCTGTGCCTTCTTTAGCCCTATTTATGCATGTTGAAGGATATTTGTGGGCTCAAAATAGGGACAGGGATGTATGAGGGCTCAAAATGGGGAGAGGACCATTCATACTGGCTCTGCCCCAATACTGGCTGTGGGTGCTGCCCCTACATTCCTTGACTTCACCACATGATCAGTGGTGAGTCCTGAACAGAGCTTCTAATTGCGTTCAGTTGAAGACTTTGTAGAGAGATTGGGCAATGAATCCACCTAGAATGCCATTTTTGGTGGAAAGTTGGGATATACATTTAATTAATAAATAAGAGACCAGGCACACACATGGACATTGGGGATGGGGCCAGGATACATGGAGGGGGAGCTTTGAGCCCTCTCGCATTTGTTGTTCAGACTTTTCTTACCACAGAAAAGGCAAAGAGGAGAAGATATAAAAAGTGCACAATGTCTTTCGATTAGTAGCATTAGGAGCCATCTCTCTGGGAGCACTGAGAGAGTAAGAGAGAGGTTTAGCATTGTGGTAGAGTGTTGAGGCTCCTGGGCTGTAGTTAGAGATTATGAGGAATTGCAATAAAGGCCTCCCCGCTGAGGATTTTTTTTTTGGTAGGAATTGGAACACAGGATATTGAGAAGCAGACAAATAAACTTATAAGTATAAAATCATTGTCAGAGTTTATTTAAAGATGGAGATGAAATTGCCAAAATTAAGAAAGAACAGTAGTAGGGATACTGTGAAAGTAAGAAGAGTGGGTACTTTAAATGAAGGGTGGAAATGCAAAAATAAGGACAAATAAGGGGGATTCCAAATTCTTGGGCCTAATCTACACCAAGCAGGATATTGCACTATGAAAGCAGCATCTAAAAAGCAAAAGCCACACTATGGTTTTATAGCAGTACTGAAATGCACTGACAACTGTTGGGGCCCATTGACACATTCCATATACTGCTTTCATAGTGCTATATCCTGCCTGGTGTAGCTCCTGCCTTTTATATACTGCTTTCATACCGCTTTCATAGTGCAATATCCTGCTTGGTGTAGATGAGGCCTTGGAGACTAAATTGTAGGGGGAAATTACAGTGGTTTCAGTTGCTTCATTCTTTTGTAAAAAAAAGGAGTATTTTACTGGGGTCCCTTTGGGATATCTGACTGGTGTTTGGAAGAGGTGTGTGTGTGGCTAGAGAGGCAGCAAGTATTAAAGATGATTACCTAGTGGGAAAATGGAACTTTGTCTCTCACTTCAGCATTTCAGTTTTCCTTTACAAGGGAACAGTTTTCTATAAGGTAGTTCAGGTTAATCAGGTATTTAGAATAAAGCCTTGGCATTCTAGTTATACATACCAAAGGTTTGCCAATATACCGATGCAGAGAATCTGTGTAATGTGCAAACATATTTTTTAGCAGTGGGAGAAGACGGTGAAACCAGATTGTGCACTGGTACCATGTATAGATCAATGTATGGGGAAATAGGCTTGGGAAATTCAACTTCTTATGGTTAAATATGGAATTTTTGCATTGATGTTGATGTATTAATAGCAAGTTAAACTGAATTATATGTTTTAGATATTGTGGACAGGTGTAAGTCCAAGATTAACTTTTAAAGAAGTACCTGAGAGTGAGACCTGGTAAGAAGAAATTGATATTATAGTTAGGCTGACCATATGAAAAGGAGGACAAGGCTCATGTAACTTTAACTGTTGCAGAGAAAAGGGGATTTCAGCCAGTGTCATTTGTATGCAATTAGTTCCCTCTTCATCACAACAGTTAAAGTTGCAGGAGGCCTACCTTTGTTTGTATATGGTCACTCTAGTATAGGGCCTGCACCTTTAACTGTTGTGATGAAGAGGGAATTTCACCAGGAACTAATTGCATTCAAATGACACTGGCTGAAATTCCCTTTTCTCTACCATAGTTAAAGTTACATGAGCCCTGTCCTCCTTTTCATATGGTCAGCCTAATTATAGTATAAGGCTATAATTCATTCAGTTTTATACTGTGGTTGCCAAGCTTGTTTCTTTGTTCCTAAATCATTGGAGGAGGGTGGATGCAGAACAATCCTATGCATGTTTACTCACTTCTACTGTTTTTTAATTAAGCTTTCTCCAAGATAAGAATGTATAGAATTGCAACTTCACAGTGCAAACCCTATACATGTTCATTCAGAAATAAGCCCCACTGATTTCAGTGAACTTACTCCCAGGTAAGTGTGCCTTAGATTGTAGCCTTCGAGTTTCCTCTGATGTGGTTTCAAAGGTGGTGTATATCTTATTTGTAACCTCTCCCTACAATGTTTCACAAATAATTACAGAGAATTGTCTGTGAGTTTGAAGATGATGCCCTTTTTATACAACACAACATTGTACAAATGGGAAGTGTCTCCACCTATGGTCCCCTCTACAAGGATTCGCTTTTGCGCCTGGTTAGCCGATTATGCGCATAATCGCAGAAGCGCATTTACGCCTAATACCTCTGCACGAGAGGCGGCGAGAGGTGGTGAAGCGCATTAACGGATGTCCAAAATGCGGTTTACATGTAGTTAATGCGCATAAGCGCATATTCACACAGTCAAAATGCGCTTTAACGGACGGAGCAAAATAAAACTCGCGATTTAGCGCGCATTCAATAATGCGCATAATCGGAGAGATAACGCGCCTCTACGCCCCATTTGCACTCCGCTGGTGTGGAGGTAAATTTTTTAATGAGACTTCAAAGAGCATTAAACCTCTCGTGAAGAGGCACCCTATGATAGACCTGGAGAGGAAAGTAAGGAGTGAGAGAATCTGATGGGGAGTTGTGAAACATCGTGCTTGAAATATCTCTCTTCCTATTGCAGTTGCAAAACTCTATCAATGGATCTAAGGCTCCTGGAATTGGAAAGATGGCTGCAGCTTTCTGTATTTAAGGTGCTGTTGTTGTTATTTTTTAGGTAACACATGATGGAGAATAACAGATTGTTTGCATATTGTAATAGTGGAGCTGACTTTATAGAGGCCATGGGTTATATCCTGAGCATCTAGTACTTTTGTCTGATTCAGTGTTCAAGTTATTGGTAATTTAGAAATAGGTGTTGATCAAGAAAGAGCAGCTCAGTAAATGAGGGTTGGTTTTGATCTGAATGGAAGCATTTGGGTATTTTTTTGGTGTATTTCTGGATTCCAGCTCCTATGGGATTTTAGGGAATAAAATGGAAGATATTGCATAAATGTTATTCATGTGTGTGTATACTTAGATTTGTTTCTTAAGCTACCAGAAGCAAAATATATTATTGAAAGTACATTTAAAGAGGAATGACTGGCCCTTTCCCCACCAGGCTTCTTGCCTGGGTTGGCCCCCGGCTGCTCCCTGTGTACCGATGGTGTGTATTAGGTACTTCTGGGATTGCCCTCCCTCCCTTTACACCCCTATGGTGTAGAAAGGGCCTCAAAGTCAAAAGGGGGAAAGTGGAAGGTGGGTTTTGAATATAGTCTAAAATGTGTTGATTCTTTGGATTACTTGCACATGTGGCTGAAGTGACATTATTCAAGACATTGGTTGTGCATAACAGCATGACACTGGCTTTTGTGATTTGGTTGAGAGTACAGATCATGTGTTGTAGGACAGTGCTAACTTAGGATAGGCAACCTGTTGCCCTCCAGATGTTTTGAACTACACATCCCATAATCCCTGACTAATGGCCATGCTTATGGGAAGTGTAGTCAAAGCATCTGGAGGCACCAGGTTGCCTACCTCTGTACTAAATCATTAACATTGGACAGCCAGTGTGGTGCAGTGGTTATAGTGTTAGACTAGGAGTCGGGAGGTCCAGGTTTTAGGTCCCACTCAGCCATGAAGCTCACTGGGTGACTTTGGACCAGTCGCAGACTCTCGGCCCAACCTACCTCACAGGGTTGTTGTGAGGATAAAATGGAGAGCTGGAGGATTATGTATGCCGCCTTGGATTCCTTAAGGAGGAAAAAAGGTGGGATATAAATGTAATAAATAAATAAATAAATAACAATGACTGTCCTACTCCAGTTAGTGATGCACATTCCTGCACGGCACCTGGCATGCTTTACTTTGAAGAGCCATTTCCAAGATAAGTGGGGAAGCTAGTAACAGCAACATCTCATGTGGCAAGCTTTCAGGGACTGCAGTACACTCCATCTGATACATGAAGGGTTATCCGGAGTTACAAATCTATATACACTCATGGTGTGGAGTGAGCGGGAGATTGTTTACAGAGAGGCCTGGGGGAATCGTCTTTGTGGGCTTTCTGAGGAAGAGTGAATGGCTTCGGATCCCAATTGGGTTGGATAAAGCAGTGATTTGAATGTCCAGCAGGTGGCAGCGCCAGCGCCAGGTTTGCCTTCCCTCCGCTCTTAAACAATAGAAGCAGCAGCAGCAAGCGCCCGGCTGCAGTTGCTGAGCCAGAGCCGTCTCAGCTGCTTTTGCTGCTACCGTTCATTTCGCTTGCTGTTTACAGAGGTGGCCCTTCTCGCAGCTTGGACTATCATCCCTCTGCCCTTAGGGATTCCTAAGCCTGGTGCTGACTGGAGATGCCGGTGTGAGGAGCCTTTCCTGGGCATGGGATGAGCGAAGCTAGCCTGCAGGTGAGACGTGCGTGCGACTCAGCGGGACGCTTTTGAGCCTCCCGCGGTGCGTGTGTTTGTTTAGCGCTTGCCCACGAGAAATCCACCTGCTGTCTGCCCACGCTACAGTATAGGGCTGTCCCAGAGCGCCTGTGGGGAATGACAGCCCTCACCGCTGGCCAGGAGCATGAAGGGAAATGCCTACAGGGTCAGGAGGCGGAGGGCATCCAGATGCAAAAGGGGACAAGGCTCCTGTACCTGTAACAGGTGCACAGAAGAGGAAATAGTACTGTGACTGTGCGGCATCATGAGCTCCACCTGCAGAAACTATCTTTTCTACATAAATATTAAGAGTACGAGGCATCCTGTCTTCTCCTGCATCTGTATTCTTGGGGAGGAAATACACCTTTGAATAAATAGTAAGAAACTCCATGGAAAGCATGGGCATTATGGGGATCAAGTGGAATGGCATTTGGAAACCATAGCCAGGAATTTACCACTGTTTTTCCTTTCTGATATTCATTCCTCCAGGGCCGCCTTCGGTCTACTGCCATAGCTTCAGTTTGGGGTTTCTGTTTGGCTTAGAATAACCCACTTATAATGCATATGTACTTGGACACAAGCCCCACTGAGTTCAAGGAGATTTTCTCCCAAGTAAGTGCGCTGAGAGTTTTAGTGCTAGCAGGACCTCTGCCTCCTGGCTGTATTTATTCAAATATCCCTGACGACAAAGCCAATTGGTAGGCACTCATTCAAGATGTGCCATCCCTTGAAATATGGACGCATTCAGTTTTTGTTGCAAAAGCTTGTGGTTGTTTTTGTCCCATTACTCCCCCCCATCAGTCCCCAATTTTGAGAGAAAAACTTTGACAGGTTCTTGCTCCTTCTAAATCCCTTGTGCTTGCAACTCCTCTAGCTGTCTGTGTTTTGCAGTATGTACTTTGCATTCACTGAGGTTAGGAAGCTCAGCATCCCTCCTTGTGCAGGGAGAGTCAGCCTCACTTCTTGTCGCACAGGGCAGCAAATGTGAAAAGATGCTCGCTTTCCACCTGCTCTCAGTTTGTCTTCATATACAATGACTGGAGTGGAGACTTCCTTTTGGGCTCTCAATTTCATAATAAATTGCCATCATATTAAAAGGAAAATGAATTATGTGAGGAAAGGCAAACTTAACCATCTGGCAACCTGCCTACATGTTTTAAAAGACAATGGGTTTTTAAAGGGAAGGGAGTAAAAGGTTGTCCTCGAACCACTGCAGATTTAATTTTCTTTTCCGTGGGTTGTTTGGTTTTCGTTGTTGAAGGAGAGCAATATGAAAGGTAGTTAAGGCAATTCTGTTTTGCCCAGAGCTTTCACAAAATTATCAGAAAATGGTTGTTTCTCTCTGAAGGTTTATTTTGGATAATTTTTAATACAGTGTTTCATTACCTTTGGTTTAATATTTAAAAACTGTGCATGCATCTTTGGGCTTTGGTTCAAAGTGATCTGGCAAAATCCTTTTAAGACTTCTCTGCTAACATGCAAGTTTGAAAATATTGCCAATATCTAGTGTGTGTGACTCACAGTGAACCTGATTAATAATATATGATATAATGTATAGAAAAGAGTTGTATCTGATCATGCAGATTTAGTTTCCTCAACCTCCACAATTTTTTTGTAGCAGCATCTTTGGTTTAACATCCTCTTAGGGACTATCAAATCTTTAGAAATTGGAGAATGTCTGAAAATTGGTGAATAACAATATCTGACAAAAGTTTAGAATTGACAATATTTACATGCAAAAACAACCAAGAGTCATGAGGCACCTTAAAGACTAAGAAATTTATTCTGGCATAAGCTTGCAATAGATATAAATGTCCAGAACCTCAAAGATACCCAAGTGAATGTTGACAGTTATTTAAACATCATTGGTGGCAGTATTCACTGATAGAGAAATATATGTCTACTTCCACATTCATGAAATTCACCTGGAATTATGAGCATCCATATGTGAATGTCAGTATTCACCAAACTGTGAACATGCACTGTGTGCCAGTGTGTGTGTGTGTAACAATCAAAGGTGCATATCCAAAATATAATCATTAGGGTCAAAGTAGTCATGACAACCCCATTCATGTATAAAGAAGAAGAGGTGGGTGAGAGAGAATTGAATTTTAATATCAAATGGGGAACACTAGTTATTTTTTATTTAATTAATTCCATTTATATACCGCCCCATAGCCGAAGCTCTCTAGGCGGTTTACAAAAATTAAAAACATTGAACAATTAAAACACCGATATGCAAAATTTAAAAGCATAAAGCATAAAAACATCTTAAAATTACAATATCCTGAACCACCACCCTCTTACCTTCTGATTACCTGTAGCTCCAGGCCTTCTTCTCTAAGCCTTCCTCATTTCTGGTGTCAGGGCTGGACAATCTTGGACTTGTTATATTTTATATCTGGTCCTTCCTCCAAGGAGTTCCGAGCAGCATTTTATCTTCACAACAATCTTATAAGGTAAGCTAGATCAAGGAATATAGTGACTTGCCCAAGATCATTCAGTGAGGGGCAGATTACTTATTGCATACTAACAACAACACAAGGCTCCCACCTTCACTCTGGTAAATTTCAACACTGACTGTGTTGAACTTTGGGCTTTTAGTTTATTAACTTGCCAGTGGCTATTCCATGAACCATTATGCGCAAAACAGATCCCCAGATAGTTGAATCTATTGGATTGTTCCAGGAGATGATCGTCTAAGAACCACACTGCTATTTGGAAACTGGCTCAGGACAGGGTGATTGTGGAAAGTGATGGGGTTAACGTTTTCCTGGCTCCAAAAGAACTCCTCCGTTGTGAACATATTTTTGCCTTTTGAACCTGGCCTGGTTTTGGGGGGGGGGGGGTTGTTAGTGATTTGGAGAATGGAAATGGAAGGTAGAGAAAGGCTTATGAATCACCTTCCACTGCTACTTCTTCAGTTTGTTCGTCCTCTCTCTCTCTCTCTCTCTCTCTCTCACACACACACACACACACACACGCACACACACACATAGTGATTTTCTAATTTAAAAGGGGCTATAAGGGCAAAACTGGCTATCGTTACACATATTTGTGTGTCTGGGATTTGAACATTGACTCTGGTCACTGTTCCTTGAGACCCATGAACAATGATCAAGCTCCCCCCTCCACCCCCCCAAAAAATACCAATGTTAATTGAACTGTGTTTCATCTGGAAGCCTGAGTCTGCCAGGTCCCAGTCAAATTAGATTCTTCTGATTACAAAGATGAAACAAAGCCACTTGTGTAAAAAGATGAGTTTATTGATAGAATAATCTATCAATAAACTGCAGAATATCTATGCATAGAAAGTAGGGATGTGCACTGGATCGGACCCGATCCACGATCCGAGTCCGGTCCAGTGGGAAATCGGATAAATTATCCGATTTCCGATCCCGCAGCTGGATCGGCCGATCCAATCCGAACCGGTCCGAAAAGGCTCCGAACCGGTTCGGCGGATCGGCGGATCGGCGGGCGCCCACTGGCGCCCACCGCTGCTTCCATTGGCGGGCGCCAGCGGGCGCCCGCCGATGAAAGTGGACAGCGGGGGGGGAGGAGGGGGGCGCTTACCTTCTCGGCCCGTCCGCTCCCGTCCGGCACTAGCAGCTACTACCAGCGGGCTCCGCGGCCTGCTCCAGGGTGGCGCGCCGGGTGATGTCATCACCCGGCGCGCTACTCTAGAGCAGGCCGCGGAGCCCGCTGGTAGTACCCGCCGGCGCCGGACGGGAGCGGACGGGCCGAGAAGGTAAGCAGGGGGTGCGTGAAGGGGAGGAGGGGGCGCGCGGAGGGGGGGAGGGGGGCCCTTACCTTCCCGGCCCGGCCGCTCCCGTCCGGCGCCGGCGACTACAACTACCAGCAGGCTCCGCGGCCTGCTCTAGGGTGGCGCGCCGGGTGATGTCATCACCCGGCGCGCTACTCTAGAGCAGGCCGCGGAGCCCGCTGGTAGTAGCCGCCGGCCCCGGACGGGAGCGGACGGGCCGAGAAGGTAAGCAGGGGGTGCATGGAGGGGAGGAGGGGGCGCGCGGAGGGGGGAGGGGGGCCCTTACCTTCCCGGCCCGGCCGCTCCCGTCCGGCGCCGGCGACTACAACTACCAGCAGGCTCCGCGGCCTGCTCTAGGGTGGCGCGCCGGGTGATGTCATCACCCGGCGTGCTACTCTAGAGCAGGCCGCGGAACCTGCTGGTAGTAGCCGCCGGCCCCGGACGGGAGCGGACGGGCCGAGAAGGTAAGCAGGGGGTGCGTGGAGGGGAGGAGGGGGCGCGCGGAGGGGGGGAGGGGGGCCCTTACCTTCCCGGCCCGGCCGCTCCCGTCCGGCGCCGGCGACTACAACTACCAGCAGGTTCCGCGGCCTGCTCTAGGGTGGCGCGCCGGGTGATGTCATCACCCGGCGCGCTACTCTAGAGCAGGCCGCGGAGCCTGCTGGTAGTAGCCGCTGGCCCCGGACGGGAGCGGACGGGCCGAGAAGGTAAGCAGGGGGTGCGTGGAGGGGAGGAGGGGGCGCGCGGAGGGGGGGGAGGGGGGCCCTTACCTTGCCGGCCCGGCCGCTCCCGTCCGGCGCCGGTGACTACTACCAGCAGGCTCCGCGGCCTACTCCAGGGTGGCGCGCCGGGTGATGTCATCACCCGGCGCGCTACTCGAGAGTAGGCCGCGGAGCCCGCTGGTAGTAGCTGCCGGCGCCGGACGGGAGCGGACGGGCCGAGAAGGTAAGCAGTGGCGGGGAAGGGGGCTTACCCCCCCCGGAGCCGTCCGCTTCTATCCGCTGGCGCCCGCAGGCGCCAGCGGATGGAAGCGGACGGCCCCAGGGGGGGTAGGGAGCGCGGGGGAGGGGGCTTACCTGCCGGGGCCGTCCACAGCGGACGGCCCCGGGGGGGAGGGTGTTAGGCCCCCCCTCACCCACCCGCCGCCATTTTTTCCTCATAGACTTGCATTGCAATGCAAGTCTATGGGGAAAAAAATGGCGGCCAATCCAAAAATTTACGATTTTTGGGTCGGGATCAGACTCGATCCGGTCCGGGGGGGCCTCCGATTTTGTCCGAACCGGTCCGTGACAAAATTGGAGGTCCCGATCCGGGTCCCGATCCGATCCGGGGGGTCCGTGCACACCCCTAATAGAAAGCACATGCCTCTTTTCAGCTAATCAAGCTTCATAGCTGGGTGTCTCTAGGGGTCCAATGGTAGACAAAAGCTGGCCCTTGATCCACAAAAATTCTCCAGGCTGGGTGTGCACATTACCCCCTGAAACAAGACCAAAGGGCAGGGCCAGTGGTCTTGATCTTAGAAGTGTCTCTCCTCAAGGTGAGGAGCTGACAGACCAGATTCAAGAGAAGGGAGTGGGAGAGCTTCCCAGCTCAGAAGAAAGGGACAAAACAGCTTCACCCTTATCTTCAAAACAACTTCAAGGTGAAAGCTGTGTTAGAGCTATGTTTTGTTTGGTAAATTTACAGCTGCGTAGCATGTAATTGGTGCAAGGCAAGGCTATAGAAAAAAAAACACTCACACTGGTACTTTTAGTTAAAAAATAGCATTGTTAAGAGCCTATAGCTCCTGGGGAAACAAAAGTAGTTTCAGGGCATCATCACACGCAGGGTTTGATGGGGACCCGCCACAACTTTGATCCACTTTTTCAGCGCTGGACTCACATGATGTCGTCCCCGTCCTGCTGTTCTCGCACCCTGAGCAAGTCCAGTGCTGAAAAAGTGGATCAAAGTCGCGGCAGGTGTGCATCAAACCCCGCATGTGATGACGCTTTCAGAGAGAGAGTTGAGAGCAGCCATTATGGTTGCATGCTTCAGACAAAGAGAAAGCTAACTAACTGAGAAGAAGGAGGAAGGAAATGAAGCCTAAGAGTTGCAATCTATATCAACAAGTGGTTACAAGAAGAAATTAGTGAAGGAAAAAACAGGTTCCCTTTCTGTCTATCGCCCCCCACTGGTTCAGATAACTTATCATAAGCGTTGTTGCTCCACTCCAACAAGCTGTAGATTTGCCGGCCTGTGTGAAAGGCTTGTCAATTAACTATGAAGCTGCCAGTTAAGCCAAATTACACATGTCTACTACTAGCATTTAGGAAGTCTGTGAATCCACATTTTTGTTCAACTCACTACAAATGAACAAATCTATACATTGGACCAGAATGTGACCAAAACATTATGTGACCTTTTTTTACATCTTACGGGAAGACTGGAACCTGAGGCCATCCCTGCTGTTCAGCATAATAAAAAGATCTGCTTCAGGCAGCACCAGGAGGAGGGGTCGATGAAGGCAAGGACTGGTGTGTAAGACTTTTTAAGGTGTAGGTTATAGCAGTGGGGGTTGGGAATATCTTGGCCTGGTACTGGTCCCTCTGAACATGGCAGAGGTGGGGGCCAATGAATCCATGAGACATTGGGGTGGGCCCAACACTGCAGCCCCTTCCATGCATATGATGCGTGGAGCACATTTCTCTGTAGTTCTCAAACTACATATCTTAGAGTTTCCTGTACAGCTGCTTGCACTCTTTTTCTGTTTGGATGATGGCCTGGCAAAGTGACATTGGTTCTACTTTACAGAGGACAATCCTCCATTTGAAGGGCCCTGAAAGGTGAATCCTCTATTTGAAGGCTGTCCAAGACCAGTCCAAGTCTGATTTAAGATAAAGGACCTTAAGATGGGAGAGTAGCAGGAGTCTTGAAGTTACCTATCAACAGTTAGTGCCTGGACAGCAAACTGTGCAGCCATGCAGGTCAGCTGGTCACAGTCTTCCCCACTACAGTGAGGTGTATTGTATTTCTGTTTAAACTATTGTCCTCAGACATGATCTACTATTTAGTAGGGATGTGCACTGGATCGGACCCGATCCACGATCCGAGTCCGGTCCAGTGGGAAATCGGATAAATTATCCGATTTCCGATCCGACAGCTGGATCGGCCGATCCAATCCGAACCGGTCCGAGAAGGCTCCGAACCGGTTCGGCGGATCGGCGGATCGGCGGGCGCCCACTGGTGCCCACCGCCGCTTCCATTGGCGGGCGCCAGCGGGCGCCGATGAAAGTGGACAGCAGGGGGGGAGGAGGGGGACGCTTACCTTTCCGGCCCGTCCGCTCCCGTCCGGCGCCGGCAGCTACTACCAGCGGGCTCCGCGGCCTGCTCCAGGGTGGTGCGCAGTGTGATGTCATCACCCGGCACGCTACTCTAGAGCAGGCCGCGGAGCCCGCTGGTAGTAGCCGCCGGCGCCGGACGGGAGCGGACGGGCCGGGAAGGTAAGCAGGGGGTGCGTGGAGGGGAGGAGGGGACGCGCGTAGGGGGGGAGGGGGGCCCTTACCTTTCCGGCCTGTCCGCTCCCGTCCAGCGCCGGCGGCTACTACCAGCGGGCTCCGCGGCCTGCTCCAGGGTGGCGCGCCGGGTGATCACCCGGCGCGCTACTCGAGAGCAAGCCGCAAAGCCGGCTGGCGGTAGCCGCCGGCGCCGGACGGGAGCGAACGGCCCTAAAAGGTAAGCAGTGGCGGGGAAGGGGGCTTACCCCCCCCCGGAGCCGTCCACTTCTATCCGCTGGCGCCCGCGGGCGCCAGCGGATGGAAGCGGACGGCCCCAGGGGGGGTAGGGAGCGCGGGGGAGGGGGCTTACCTGCTGGGGCCGTCCACAGTGGACGGCCCCGGGGGGGAGGGAGTTAGGGCCCCCCTCACCCACCCGCCGCCATTTTTTCCTCATAGACTTGCATTGCAATGCAAGTCTATGGGGGAAAAAATGGCGGCCGATCCAAAAATTTCCAATTTTTGGATCGGGATCGTACTCGATCCGGTCTGGGGGGCCTCCGATTTTGTCCGAACCGATCCGTGACAAAATTGGAGGTCCCGATCCGGGTCCCGATCCGATCCGGGGGGTCCGTGCACACCCCTACTATTTAGCTTCCTTTCCCCCATCATGTAAATTAGTTTGTATCTGAGACTGGGACCTCTGAGTACCCTGAGCCCTGGGATAATGTACCCGATCTCCCACCCACCAATCTTTGCCCATATGTTTTAGCCCTGGCTGGGCTGTGAAGCCAGTTGTTGTAGTCCTGGCTGTGTTTCATATTGCAAGGTTGCAATATGAAGGTTAATACGTTTCAGCCCTGACTGTGTTGCAAAGTTGGTACGCTTCAGACCTGGCTGTGTTGCACGGCCAATACGTCTTAGGCCTGGCTATGTTGCAAGGCTAATTCATGCTGTTCTGGTGAAATGTCCTAGTGCTGCTACATCTGATGCTTGTGCATCTAAGCCAAGCTTCCTCAACCTGGTAGCAACCAGATTTGTTGGACTAGAACTTCCTCCTTTCCAAGAATAGGAGTCCAACACACCTGAAGTTCAGCAGGTTGGGGAAGACTGATTTAAGCAGTCCCTAAGCATTCTGTGTCCTCTGTGCCTGCTCATAATACTAGACTAGCCAGGAGTTACATCTGAGTCAGATGAAAATTCCCTTTTCACTAATGTAGGGCTCCAAAGTTCTGGCTGCAATATACTTTACTGACTATCTTTTCTTTTTCTTTTTTTCTTTTCTTTTCAAAATGGTTTGTAATATTGCCAAAATAGATGCTTGCAAGATTTTCTGTTCAAATCCTGTTTGAATATTTTTGGGGAGGTCTCTTTTCCAGATATGCAGTTCAGCTTAGTATTGTAGTGTATAATGGTGAAATAATGGGTTGTCTTGGTGAAATTCAGCAGCTCGAGTCAAATTTATCACTTAACATAAGAAGGTAAAATTGCATTGCAACAAAGGAAAATGCAACCTTATACCATTGAACTTTTTGAAAACAGAGTATAGCTAATGAGTCAGCATGTTAAAAGCATAAAAACCTGACAGAGGCTCCCAGTTAAATCTGCGATAGTTAAGAATCCATGGAGAACAAAACACAGAAGCTAAATTAGTACTAATTCTGCTATGCAGCTTAGGACCAAACTACATATGACGTTGTAAACACTTAAAAAAACCATGCCTATTAAACTGGCCACTTTTATTTTTGAAGAAAAAGCAGCCACAGGACCCCAAAATGCTCCTCAGGGCTGGCCTTCCCATGACGCATGGTGAATCCCATGCTCAAGCAGTGGATCTGGAGTGGTGGCAGATCACATTTCTCCTCACCACATTGCCCCTGCTCCCCTGCAGCAACAAACGCTACAACAGAAGAAGGGCAAGAAAGGAAGGCTCCTTGGGTGGGGAACCGAGGCACTGAGGTTCAAATTTCACCCTCCTGGGAACCCAATCCAGTCCTCTAAGACTCCCCAGATGGCCAATTCACTATTACATAAGCTGCTGTGAGGTTATCCTCGACCACTTGCTGCTGCTGCCCCTATGTCACCTTTATTATTTAGGTACCACAGCACCACAGCCCAGCAACCTGGCCTCCAGATAACTTCTTTGTTCTGCTGCCACCAGTACCTTCTCAGGTACACCCACAGACCACACCAGAAGATGGAATTAACAAGAATGTTTTAATAAGAAATGGTGTGTCAACAAGCTTAATGGTTACTTCAGTTGAATTGCATATCAGTTACAAGGTTTCATGCTTATTGGTTTCAGTCAGAATTCTTATACTTTAACAAACTGTTCCTTATTTAATCTATGCTCTAAAATCTTATCTCAATATCTCAATCAAACACTCTTCTCATCTAATGATCCTGCTTCAGACTCTCTCTCTCTCTGAGCCTATCTACGCTACTGCTTTAAAATGGTTTAAAACAGTTTATAAGAGTTTTCAGAACTGCTGGGGCCCAGGACACACTCCATATAGTTTTCAAAATGTTTTCAACGTGTTTTATCCTGCATGTGTAGATAGGCTCTCTCTCTCTCTCTCGCTCTCTCTCTCTCTCTCTCTCTCTCTCTCTCAATACTCTCAAATCTCCCCACAATCAACCCTGTCAGCTCTCTCTGTCGGACACATATATACACTCCACTTGCTCTCTAGCTCCTCCCACTCTTACACAGCCAGCTAATCCAGGCACTCCAACCGACCAGTCAATCAGCACTCACCTTCCATTCGAGCAAACAGCCAACTAATCCAGGCACTCCACCACAACCAACCAATCACTCTATACTAGGCTGACCATCTGAAAAGGAGGACAGGGCTCATATAACTTTAACAGTTGTAGAGAAAAGGGAATTTCAGCAGGTGTCATTTGTATGCAATTAGTTCCTGGTGAAATTCCCTCTTCATCACAACTGTTAAAGGTGCAGGCACTATACTAGAATGACCATATACAAAAGAAGGCAGGGCTCTGCTACTTTAACTGTTGTGATGAAGAGAGAATATCACCAGGAACTAACTGCATACAAATGACACTGGTTGAAATTCCCTTTTCTCTACAACTGTTAAAGTTATATGAGCCCTGTCCTCCTTTTCAGATGGTCAGCCTACTCTATACTTACCTAGACCTTTAACCACAAACAGTAAGTACTAGGGATGTGTATCGTATCAGGTCCGATGTCCAATAACGAACCGATAAGGACGTTATCAGACATCCGATGACCAATAATGATAGTAGTTATAGGCCCTACTTGCTGTCAAAATTATGCAAATGAGGTCACGTGACCGGAAGTAAACAAAGCCATGCTGCCGGAAGTGACGTCACCACCTGTCAAAACAAGACCACGTGACCGGAAGTAAACAAGACCACGTGACCGGGAGGTCACGTGACCGGAAGTAAACAAAGCCATGCTGCCGGAAGTGACGTCACCACCTGTCAAAACAAGACCACGTGACCGGAAGTAAACAAGACCACGTGACCGGAAGTAAACAAACCCACGTGACCGGAAGTGACGAATGTAAACAAATGCCATGTGCCCGGAACCAGAAGTGACGTAGGTATGCAACCCCCTCTTGTGGCCGGAACCGGAAATGACATAGGTAAACAAATGCCAGGTGGCCGGAACCGGTAGTGACGTAGGTATGCAACCCCCTCTTGTGGCCGGAACCGGAAGTGACATAGGTAAACAAATGCCAGGTGGCCGGAACCGGTAGTGACGTAGGTATGCAAACCCCTCTTGTGGCCGTAACTGGAAGTGACATAGGTAAACAAATGCCATGTGGCCGGAACCGGTAGTGCCGAATGTAAACAAAACCCAGGTGGCCGGAAACGGTTCAACAGTAACACGGGCCCCTCTGGGTGACACGTTCTGTAGGAACATGTCCAGGCATGTCTCCCCACAGCCCCTCAGCGGTTGGCTAAGGAATAACACGGGGCCGTCTGGGTGATACGTCTGCAGGAACACGCCCAGGCATGTCTCCCCACAGCCCCTCAGCGGTTGGCTAAGGAATAGCTCGTGACCTGCCCCCCGGCCAATAGGAAGAGGTTTCAGAGCCCCCAACACTAGGACAGGGCGAGCTGTGCTTTTCAGACAGCCGGGGCAAGCCGTCGGTCACAGTTGCTGATTTTTGGAAGAACATGGAATCCCCCAGCACCCCGATGAGGCCTACGGAATTTTCTACCCCGATGGCGCCAGGCAGGCCTAAACCCAGAAAGAGGTATATCAGTACCAGCTCTGACGATGAACAGTTCCCACCAACAAAGACCCCAGAGGAGGAAGAGAAAGATATCGCGAATATATGGCAAAGCTTATTGGATTCAATTTCCTTTGAAAACTCTATAATGCAGGTAAAACAGCTTTTTACACCTTTTTCTGGGGGCTATTTGTGTGGGAAACTGCTTGTAAGGTTTAAAGAAGATTACAAGTCTTCTTAACTTTCCAGGAGCCAGCTGCAGATACTGGAGCAGCTCAAGAATCTGAAAAGTCTGGCAGCACTAATGCACAACCGTCACCTACAGAACTCTGGAACGTGGCTTCTGCAGGCAACATTCACATTCAGGTGTGTGTGTGTGTGTGTGTGTGAGTCAGTGTGTCTGTGTGTCTGTGTCCTGTATAAAAAGTTTTCCCAAAAAATAATGTTAATAATTTTAAAATATCTTTTAGGCTCCTGAAGCGTTGGCAACCAACCAGCCTGCTCATCTCACACTGAAAAATCTTCTTGGACTACAAATTGACGAAGCACAGTATATTTTACCAAGACAGCGACGCGGAGCTATGCGTGGCATTGTCAGAGCCACCATTTATGGCATTTTGAAACACTGCCTAAACCAGTATCTGTATGAGAGCTGTATCGGTTGTACTATTCAAGCACCCGGGCAGAGCTCTCACGAATGTACAACATGGACAGAAATGGACATTTCCCAGAAATTACGCATTCTTTGTGCAAAACTGTGGTTTCAGCCTGTGTTGCATATTGTTATCCTCATTGCTTATTCTCTAAAATGTCTTGCTTTGACCTCAGAGAACGTGGACCAGGTCTTAATTCTGACTACAGAGATTAGTAGATCTGTAAATCCACGTACTCAGCTTGAAAAAATTATGAAGCCATCTGACCATACCTATCTTCAACATGTAGAACGGGTAATCAAAAATCGGCACTATAAGTCATTTCTTACCACTGTAAATGCAGTTTTTAGAAATTCTGTATAAATTCCTTCATTGTTAAAGTGTTTTGCATCATTGGGAATCAAAAAATAAAGAAAAGCAGAGCTGTTTGCAAGCAAAGGGATGATTATATTTTTTCCACCACACATAAGCCTATTACCATTGGGTGGGGTGGGGCGGCAGGGTCTATGACCCGGGGCATTTTTCCAAGACATAATACCACCAGGGCTGGGCGAGGTGTCAGGAGTTAAACAATGAAGGGTTTGGCTATGGTAGCACCTGGGACATTTTTCCAGGCCCCTAGGACACAATCCTATCACTGTTGTGTGGGATGCCAGGATCTGACAATGAAGGGGTGGCAATGGAGCCATTTTCATTACAAAGGCTTACACCTTGAGGGCCCTGAAGATGGTGAATATTTTAAATCAGCCAATGAGGGACTAGAAAGCCTAGGCAGAGGGGCTGCATCCTGAGCTGAAGCTGTATAAAGACACAGAGCACAAGGGGCTAGTCTCCGTTGGTTTCTGGAGGAATCAGAAGTTATCCTGCATGAAAAATGGTGAGTGGTTTTGTCTATTGCTTCAACTGACTTTTTAAAAAGAAATTGTTTCTGCTTATTTATCACAGTTAAATATCCTAAATACAAGCTTGTTTTAATTTTGATTGGTTTGACAGTGTTTTGATTGGGGGTAGAAACTCGTTCTTTTACATGATAAAAATAATTGGTCCAAGCAGATGACTGGGGTGTATTCAAGAGAATGTAGATACTTTTACTTAAATATAAGGTGTTTTACATTTATCACTATGAATCTTTTAAAATTGGGGCTATAAGCTGGGTTATAAATTGGTGCTATAAGCATGCTGCCACTTTAATTAAAACCCAAGTTCCTCACTTTTTTGTTTTAAGGTAATTCACAACCCCAGTGGTTTTACCATGCAGCGGCCTTTTTGGTACAGTTCAACACATTTTCGTTACATTGAATAAAGTAGTAATGAAACAAACCCAAAATATGTATTTTAATACACAGACACAGCAGTAAAAAATAGCCATTTCAGAGTGCAACATGTAACAAAAACAGCCAGGCATTTTGCACTCATCCGATAGGGTGGTTTCTTGATCTTAAGCGTGCTTAAAAAACCATTTTCCTGTGATAAAGAGAATAAAACAGTTTTGGTTAAGAAGTACAGCATTAGCACAGTTTGTCTTTCACACAATTTCACAAAGGAGACATACCCAGCCTCCATTTTCATTGATCCACTGTGCCTTGGTGTTGAGTATATATTCTGTCATGAATTTAGCCATCTTCCTGGTGTTTTCATGAGTCATAGGAATTCCGCGAGTTTGTAGTCTCTTTACGAGAATGCCCCCAAACAGAAAAATGGTTAAAATACGTCCCCAATTTATTTCTCCATCAGCAAATTCCCCTTCCATCACAAGATTGAAAATTCTACAGGCATCATCCACAGAATTAAGTTCAAGAGTGTCCGTAAGTGACCATAGCTCCTTGTCAGCAAAATCGTGATTTGTTGAGGTAAGTTTCTGTAAAATCAGGGGTGTTTGAGTTTTCTTTTTGCTTTACCGTGTCCTCCGGGTCTGTCACTCTTTGAAGCTTGGGGGTCCTCTTGTGGCTTTGGTGGCATCCGTGGTGATGGTGGTTTATTTTTTGAAGTTTGGGGGTCATCATGTGCCTTTGGCGATGGCTCACTTTTTGAATCTTGAGGTGCGGGGCCTGGTTGTTTAAAAAAAATAAACATTAAGCATTTACAAAAATATTCATGACAGTCTGTCTAACAAAATAACCCAAAAATAACCATGTTTGTCTTTACCTTGGTTTTCAGTGTGTGAAGCCCCCGGTATGGTTCTCTGGCTCACCGGTAGAACATTTTTCTTTGGGGAAGACATTTCACGATCTGTAAAACACAAGTATTTTGAGTATGCAACTGTGGCCAGTCCCCTTGGGGCATGTTGAGACCTGCCCGCATGAGACCAGATACAATACAAAGAGTGGGCAATTCCTTGATCATTTTTCACTATACCGCCAAGGGCAATGGCTCCTGTATCGTTTGATTATATTTACAAATGCTTTGAAAATTATTTGAACTGTACTTCTGGACAAACATCTCAACACAGAACACCCCTGATTTTACAGAAACTTACCTCAACAAATCACGATTTTGCTGACAAGGAGCTATGGTCACTTACGGACACTCTTGAACTTAATTCTGTGGATGATGCCTGTAGAATTTTCAATCTTGTGATGGAAGGGGAATTTGCTGATGGAGAAATAAATTGGGGACGTATTTTAACCATTTTTCTGTTTGGGGGCATTCTCGTAAAGAGACTACAAACTCGCGGAATTCCTATGACTCATGAAAACACCAGGAAGATGGCTAAATTCATGACAGAATATATACTCAACACCAAGGCACAGTGGATCAATGAAAATGGAGGCTGGGTATGTCTCCTTTGTGAAATTGTGTGAAAGACAAACTGTGCTAATGCTGTACTTCTTAACCAAAACTGTTTTATTCTCTTTATCACAGGAAAATGGTTTTTTAAGCACGCTTAAGATCAAGAAACCACCCTATCGGATGAGTGCAAAATGCCTGGCTGTTTTTGTTACATGTTGCACTCTGAAATGGCTATTTTTTACTGCTGTGTCTGTGTATTAAAATACATATTTTGGGTTTGTTTCATTACTACTTTATTCAATGTAACGAAAATGTGTTGAACTGTACCAAAAAGGCCGCTGCATGGTAAAACCACTGGGGTTGTGAATTACCTTAAAACAAAAAAGTGAGGAACTTGGGTTTTAATTAAAGTGGCAGCATGCTTATAGCACCAATTTATAACCCAGCTTATAGCCCCAATTTTAAAAGATTCATAGTGATAAATGTAAAACACCTTATATTTAAGTAAAAGTATCTACATTCTCTTGAATACACCCCAGTCATCTGCTTGGACCAATTATTTTTATCATGTAAAAGAACGAGTTTCTACCCCCAATCAAAACACTGTCAAACCAATCAAAATTAAAACAAGCTTGTATTTAGGATATTTAACTGTGATAAATAAGCAGAAACAATTTCTTTTTAAAAAGTCAGTTGAAGCAATAGACAAAACCACTCACCATTTTTCATGCAGGATAACTTCTGATTCCTCCAGAAACCAACGGAGACTAGCCCCTTGTGCTCTGTGTCTTTATACAGCTTCAGCTCAGGATGCAGCCCCTCTGCCTAGGCTTTCTAGTCCCTCATTGGCTGATTTAAAATATTCACCATCTTCAGGGCCCTCAAGGTGTAAGCCTTTGTAATGAAAATGGCTCCATTGCCACCCCTTCATTGTCAGATCCTGGCATCCCACACAACAGTGATAGGATTGTGTCCTAGGGGCCTGGAAAAATGTCCCAGGTGCTACCATAGCCAAACCCTTCATTGTTTAACTCCTGACACCTCGCCCAGCCCTGGTGGTATTATGTCTTGGAAAAATGCCCCGGGTCATAGACCCTGCCGCCCCACCCCACCCAATGGTAATAGGCTTATGTGTGGTGGAAAAAATATAATCATCCCTTTGCTTGCAAACAGCTCTGCTTTTCTTTATTTTTTGATTCCCAATGATGCAAAACACTTTAACAATGAAGGAATTTATACAGAATTTCTAAAAACTGCATTTACAGTGGTAAGAAATGACTTATAGTGCCGATTTTTGATTACCCGTTCTACATGTTGAAGATAGGTATGGTCAGATGGCTTCATAATTTTTTCAAGCTGAGTACGTGGATTTACAGATCTACTAATCTCTGTAGTCAGAATTAAGACCTGGTCCACGTTCTCTGAGGTCAAAGCAAGACATTTTAGAGAATAAGCAATGAGGATAACAATATGCAACACAGGCTGAAACCACAGTTTTGCACAAAGAATGCGTAATTTCTGGGAAATGTCCATTTCTGTCCATGTTGTACATTCGTGAGAGCTCTGCCCGGGTGCTTGAATAGTACAACCGATACAGCTCTCATACAGATACTGGTTTAGGCAGTGTTTCAAAATGCCATAAATGGTGGCTCTGACAATGCCACGCATAGCTCCGCGTCGCTGTCTTGGTAAAATATACTGTGCTTCGTCAATTTGTAGTCCAAGAAGATTTTTCAGTGTGAGATGAGCAGGCTGGTTGGTTGCCAACGCTTCAGGAGCCTAAAAGATATTTTAAAATTATTAACATTATTTTTTGGGAAAACTTTTTATACAGGACACAGACACACAGACACACTGACTCACACACACACACACACACACACACCTGAATGTGAATGTTGCCTGCAGAAGCCACGTTCCAGAGTTCTGTAGGTGACGGTTGTGCATTAGTGCTGCCAGACTTTTCAGATTCTTGAGCTGCTCCAGTATCTGAAGCTGGCTCCTGGAAAGTTAAGAAGACTTGTAATCTTCTTTAAACCTTACAAGCAGTTTCCCACACAAATAGCCCCCAGAAAAAGGTGTAAAAAGCTGTTTTACCTGCATTATAGAGTTTTCAAAGGAAATTGAATCCAATAAGCTTTGCCATATATTCGCGATATCTTTCTCTTCCTCCTCTGGGGTCTTTGTTGGTGGGAACTGTTCATCGTCAGAGCTGGTACTGATATACCTCTTTCTGGGTTTAGGCCTGCCTGGCGCCATCGGGGTAGAAAATTCCGTAGGCCTCATCGGGGTGCTGGGGGATTCCATGTTCTTCCAAAAATCAGCAACTGTGACCGACGGCTTGCCCCGGCTGTCTGAAAAGCACAGCACGCCCTGTCCTAGTGTTGGGGGCTCTGAAACCTCTTCCTATTGGCCGGGGGGCAGGTCACGAGCTATTCCTTAGCCAACCGCTGAGGGGCTGTGGGGAGACATGCCTGGGCGTGTTCCTGCAGACGTGTCACCCAGACGGCCCCGTGTTATTCCTTAGCCAACCGCTGAGGGGCTGTGGGGAGACATGCCTGGACATGTTCCTACAGAACGTGTCACCCAGAGGGGCCCGTGTTACTGTTGAAACGTTTCCGGCCACCTGGGTTTTGTTTACATTCGGCACTACCGGTTCCGGCCACATGGCATTTGTTTACCTATGTCACTTCCGGTTCCGGCCACAAGAGGGGGTTGCATACCTACGTCACTACCGGTTCCGGCCACCTGGCATTTGTTTACCTATGTCATTTCCGGTTCCGGCCACAAGAGGGGGTTGCATACCTACGTCACTTCCGGTTCCGGGCACATGGCATTTGTTTACATTCGTCACTTCCGGTCACGTGGGTTTGTTTACTTCCGGTCACGTGGTCTTGTTTACTTCCGGTCACGTGGTCTTGTTCTGACAGGTGGTGACGTCACTTCCGGCAGCATGGCTTTGTTTACTTCTGGTCACGTGACCTCCCGGTCACGTGGTCTTGTTTACTTCCGGTCACGTGGTCTTGTTTTGACAGGTGGTGACGTCACTTCCGGCAGCATGGCTTTGTTTACTTCCGGTCACGTGACCTCATTTGCATAATTTTGACAGCAAGTAGGGCCTATAACTACTAATGATTATTTCCTAAGGAGGCCCTATCTGATCAGATCCGATAGCCATATGTCCAATAACTATTGGACATATCGGATTTTCGGACTGCCAGTTTAGGTGTTTTCACCATAGACTTACATTGGGGGAAAGAAAGCTTTCCCCCAATGCAAGTCAATGGCGAAAACACTGGGTCAGCACTCCCCCCTCCCCCCACTACTTGCGCTCCTTACCTTACCTTACCTGCCACTGTCACACTGAGCTATGACCCTCTTTCCCCAGCTACAAATCATTTTGTCATTTCCTGGGTTTTGTGCAGTGTTTCCCCCAGTGTAAAAGGTTGAAAAGCTTCTCCTAAGGCTTTATTACTGGCAGCAGGAGCTTTGCTGGTATTTTCACTGGTAATACTATGTGGTATTTTTGTATCCCCCTTTGCTTTTGCCGCGCCCCCTTTGCCTTTGGCTCCACCCACCACTGGATGTGCTCCCCACTGCCGAGAGCTTCTCCAAAATTTAATTTGTCCCTCAGGATGAAAGAGGTTCCTCACCCCTGTATAGATTAAGGCTGTGATCCTATGTACACTTACTTGGGAGTAAGCTCCATTTAATACAGTGTTTCTTACTTCTGAGTTAACATGCATAGGATCATGCTGATAAGGAATCGAGATTGAGATGCTGGAACAATCAGAAACAGTGAGAGGTAAATAAAACCACTGGAAAGAAACAATTTAATTTATGTATGTCTTTATTACATAATAGCTGAAGCTCTTAAAAAGAAAGTGCCACAGAAATATAAAACATTGGTATTCATTCATATATGGTGCAATACAAAGTTAAGCATGTCTAAGCCCATTTGATTTTAATGGCAGAGAATTAAGCATATGTTTATCTCTGCCATGAAAATCATTGGAACAATACAATTGTTCATTTGGGCTGGATTGTGGCCATAGATAGTTCTTTCGAAATACCACCCTCTCACACTGTAACCTCTCAAGCGGTCACCTTGAGCCGTCGTCTTAGTTGAAGATTCAATTTCCGTGAATGATCAAAGGTCATGTGAAAGAATGGCTGCATTCATATGTTATTCCAGCTCTGTGGCTAATACCAAAATTCTGCAAGGAGCTGATAAGGGACTTTTGTGCCTCATTATCTATGATGATAGTTTTTAAGTCAGAACAACTGAAAAGTGGAAATTATCCTCTTGAATATATTTTTTAATCTGATAAGAATGAATCTCCCTTATTTTTGGAGCCTTTCTGAAATATTTAAGTCTATCATTTTGGAACAGAATCACAAGTATACATTGATATTGTTAAAACTGATAAATGAGTGTATTGTATTCATCTCCTCAATTAAAAAACCAATAATGTGGGAAGGGGAATACTACAGATTCTTTTATATTATTATTATTATTATTATTATTATTATTGTTGTATTTATTTATTCCATTTATATACCGCCCCATAGCCGAAACTCTCTGGGTGGTTTACAAAAATTAAAAACATTGAACATTAAAAAAAAACAGATATACAAAATTTAAAACCATAAAAAGCATAAAAACAGGTTATAAATACAATATCATTTAAAAACAACTATTCTGGGTCAAACCACCACCACCACAACAACAAAAACTTCAACATACGCTGTTAAATGCCTTTAAACATTAGGAAAATGTTAATGTTTCAGAAACAATCACTGTATACTTAAGGCATTCTATGAACAATGGTGCCACTTTTGAGACCAGCAAGGGGAGACCAGATAGGGATGTACAAGATTACTCACGGTGTGGATAGGGAGACATTTTTCTCCCTCTCTCACAGTACTAGAACTCAGTGGGGTCATTCCATGAAGCTGATTGGTGGGAGATTCAGGACAGATAAAAGGTAGTACTTCTTCATATAGTGCATAGTCAAATTATGGAATTTGCTACCACAAGATATAGTGATGGTCATCAATTTGGATGGCTTTAAAAAGGGTTAGACAAATTCCTGAAGGAGAAGTCTATTAATATCTAGTAGTCTTGATGGCTATATACTTCCTCTAGTATCAGAAGCAGTATGCCTGTGTACACCAGTTGCTGCAGAACATGGTGGGAGGGTGCTGTTGCATTCATATTCTACTTGTGGGTTTCCCATGGGCAGTTAGCTGGCTACTGTGTGAACACAGTGCTGGACTAGATGGACTGATCCAGCAGGGCTCTTCTTATGTTCTTAAGGAAAAAAATAACATATAGGATTGAGATATTACTACAGGGAAATGGTTTGGACAAAGAAACACATATTGAAATTTTAAGACTAAGGCTTAACTCCTAATCACATTAACTAAGCAAGAAGCCAGTGGGACGTACTTCCAAGTAAACGTGCATAAAGCTGTACTGCACAACTGTGGAGGAGATTAGAAAGACATCAGCCCCAAGCCACTTGGTGGTGACACCCATTGGTGTCAAAATGTTTTCTGTTGAGGACTGAAATCCATAGGCTTGAACCTGAAACCTAATGGAAATTTTGTCTCCTTAAAAATGCGTGTTTGTAATAGAATTCAACAATATTTTTGCCTTCCAGGAGATCCTTAAATACAATCTAGAATAGGTTATGAGGTGCCACTGTGGATAATGGGTGATGACAGTCATTATACATTCATTTGTCAACAATGACAGCGCTACAATTTCATTGTATAGAATATGAAATGGAAATTGCACTCAATAAAAGAGATTTGAATTGCATGCTGAAACATAAAGGTTGCTGGGGCACTAGAGTCCCCTTAACAACACACAATTAGAGCAAGGAAAAACAAAATTTAGGTCTAGTAAATATAATTTGTGCTTGCTGACTGGGGAAAAACAAAATCTGTAAAGGTGTTCACCATGTACAAGTAAATATTGACCATCTGCAACCTGCAATTTCATGTACTGATTCATGCTTCACATAGTCCTGCATACAGGGCCTGACCCATTTGCCTATAGAACAAATCTTACCAGTGCACAAGTGGTTTGTTTAGGGTGACCAGCTGCCAGGATTTCCCTGGATTTGTCCTGTTTTTTGTTCTATCCTGGGTGTCAGGGGGCATTTTCTATAATTTTCTATAATGATATGTTTTCCCCTTTAAAGCCGCCATTAGCGTGGTGGGGGGAATGATGTGCTTTCTGGAGGCATTTCATTCCCCCCCCCCCATTGCTCTGATAATGTCTATGTCATTCCTGGACATTATAGAAAAGTCTCTGATTGGAGCAGTGAAGGGGGGCATGGAATGACATGCTTTCCCCTCCAAGCAGAGGAGGGGAAAGAGTGCTCTCTGGAAAGTGCATCATCCCCTTGCCATGCTAATGGTGGCTGCCGTTCACATGGTGAAGTGCATGATGCATTTTCCGGAGGCCCTGTAAAGCGTGCTCCCCCTCCCCACTGCATGTCTTCGTTTTGGTTTCCCGAATATGGTCACCCTAGGTTTGCTGGAAAATGGATGGGACCATACTCAGCCACACCTATATTGTATTGTGATAATATAATGTTGTGTGAATCATGAAAGAAGCCTAGGCTTGTTGTGGAGGAGGGACTCGTGTTTTGTCAGGGCAAGTCGTGGGTCAAAGTATTTTGAATGATTTTTATGGTTTTAATTTTTGTAAACCGCCCAGAGAGCTTCAGAAATTGGGTTGTATAGAAATGCAGTAAATAAATAAATAAATTTGGGGGTGGTTTGGTCTTAAAAGGGCAATTAAGTTCGTGTTCCTCATAGAGATGAAAACTGCTAGAATTTGTTTGTTGATATGGATCAACAAAGCTGCCAATATTTTTGGCCTCTCTTCGGGGGGCATGGCTATGGGCACTGTCATGATGAGCATCTGCGTTTCAAAATTTACCATTATGCTTGATTCTTTTTCAGAGTTATGGGGTAATTACATTCATTCATTCATATAATTTCTATGCCACTGTGTGCAGGTCCTCTGGAAGTGGTGCATTGAATCCACCTTCTTCCATAGACTCCATAATCACAAGAGTTCACCAATAAGTGCAGACAGCTTTTATTTGTAAGCCTTTGCCTCCAGGTACAGCACTGAGGCAAAGCAAGCATATAGACTTCCAAATCAGGGCAAGGAATTACACCTACTTCCCTCCCTTTCTGGCTTTAATTACAAAAATGCCTAAGTTTCCCATTTCGAAGTACTGGTCTTTCAGTTGGCAACTGTTCCCGGTTTTCCTTCACAAGAGGTTGTCTCTCCAGACCAAGCTGTGGGTTCAGTTCTTCAGGTACCGTAGACAAAGATGCTAAGCTCAGGTTTGAATATGCCTGAGGCCTTCCTGGGGTTGCCAGACAGGAATTTCCAAGTCTCCAATCAAAGGAAGCCTTGGAGGTGGCTGCAGGTAAGGCACTTCTCCAGCATCCACCTTGGCAGAGAGGTTCTGTCTGCCTTCTGTTAAGCCACTCTCACCAGCCTGCCTTCCCTTCTTCTCCTCTCCCCAGCTCCCTCCTCTACCTGCTCCTTCCCCGAGCTTCGTAGCAGCCCCTTGATGAGACCCATCTGTTGCTGCTGAGGCTTCATTCTCCCATGGCTCAGATACCCTTATCAGCTCTATCTCTTCCCAAACAGTGCTCCATTTTAACTTTATGCACAGGCTCATCTGCCTGCTGCCTCTCTGCCTGGGTGTCTTCAGCGAGGGAAGGAAGATAACTTGGCCCAGTGAGTCCTGGCAGGCTGTTACATCCGCCCAATACCCAAAGCTCTCTGGGCAGTTCATAAAAATTAAAACCATAAGTACAACATAAAATATAATATGGGAGCTGAAAACTAGGGGTGTGCACGGACCCCCCGGATCGGATCGGGACCTGGATTGGGACCTCCAATTTTGTCATGGATTGAATCGGACAAAATCGGAGGCCCCCCGGACCGGATCGAGTCCGATCCCGATCCAAAAATCGGAAATTTTTGGATCAGCCGCCATTTCCCCCCCCCCCCCCATAGACTTGCATTGCAATGCAAGTCTATAAGGAAAAAATGGCGGCGGGTGGGTGAGGGGGGGCCTAACTCCCTCTCCCCCGGGGCCGTCCCCGGCAGGTAAGCCCCCTCCCCCACGCTCCCTACCCCCCCGGGGCCGTCCGCTTCCATCCGCTGGTGCCCGCGGGTGCCAGCGGATGGAAGTGGACGGCCCCGGGGGAGGGGTAAGCCCCCTCCCCCCTGCCACTGCTTACCTTCCAGGGACATCCGCTCCCGTTCGGCGCCGGCTGCTACTGCGAGCGGGCTTCGCGGGCTGCTCCAGGGTGGCGCGCCGGGTGATGTCATCACCCAGCGCGCCACCCTGGAGCAGGCCGCGAAGCCCGCTCGCAGTAGCAGCCGGCGCCGGACGGGAATGGATGTCCCTGGAAGGTAAGCGCGCCGCGGACAGCCCCGCTAGGGAAGCCCCCCCCCCCCCCGCTGTCCACTTCCATTGGCGGGCGGCCGCTGGCGCCCGCCAATGGAAGCGGCTGCGCCCGCCGATCCATCTGAACCGGATCGGAACCTTTTCGGATCGGTTCGGATTGGATCGGCCGATCCAGCGGTGAGATCGGAAATCGGATAATTTATCCGATTTCCCCCTGGATCGGATTCGGATCGTGGATCGGATCGGATCCAGTGCACATCCCTACTGAAAACCACAATAGAAAATCACAATACAAAAGTACAGCCAGAATAAAACCGAGCAGCAGCAGTGTAGAGATTTAAAATACAGACTTAACATGCAGAGTTAAAACAGCAGAGTTAAAAGACTAGGATGGTAAAATGCTAAAATACTGGGAAAATAAAAAGGTCTTCACCTGGTGCTGGAAAGAATACAATGTAGGTGCCAGGCGAACCTCTCTAGGGGGTTCATCCAGCAGCCAGGGTGCCACAGCAGAAAAGGCCCTCCTCCTGGTAGCCACCTGTCTCACTTCCTTTGGCACGGGCTCATGGAGAAGGACCCCTGAATATGATCTTAGGGTCCAGGCAGGTACATATGGGAGGAGGCGATCCTTCAGATAACCTGGTCCCAAGCACTTTAGGGCTTTGAATGTTAATACTAACACTTATTAGTCCTATGCAGGCATTCAACCTGGTCACGTGGGGGATACACGCAGGATGGGGGCATGACACATGCGCAAGCCCTGCCCCTAACATCTCCACCTGATTGGTTCCAAACTGGTGTTGAGGGGGAAGGCTTGTGAGGCTTCTAGTTACATTACTTGATCAGGGTTCCGAGTCATGCAGAGCCTTCTTCTTGTGTTCAAGTGAGTATGAGTAGAACCCCCTGCAGATCTCCCTGCTCAATGCAGAGGTATGAGAAGATGGAGGTGTTGAGAGCAGGAAGTGTGTGTGCACACACAACCCTCACTTGAGGCAGTTGAATGCCTGCATAGGGCTTTTGTTGAACCATCAATATTCTTTCTTTCTTTCTTTATTACACTTTTGTGCTGCCGAATAGCTGAGGCTCTCTGGGCAATTCACAATTAAAACCATAAAAATGGGACATAATACAAAGCTTTAAAATTTAAAAAGACTACATAAAACCAAAATAAACCCAGCAGCAGTTACAGCCCAAGGACAGCCTGTGTGAAAAGGTATATTTTCAGGAACCATTTAAAAGATGTTACATTTTCCGCCTCCTGAAATGCACAAGGGAAGGTTTTCCAAATGCTGGGTGCCACTACAGAGAAGGCCTGCCATCAAGGTTCTTCATGGTAATATTCCTTTCATAATGGAATAACCACCAATACCTCCTCTGAAGATCTTCAGTGTCATCTGGGTGTATATAAGGGAAGTCGCTCTGCTAGGTATCCTATATATATATATATATATATGTGTGTGTGTGTGTGTGTGTGTGTGTGTGTGTGTATTACCCGCCTCTCTCTCTGGATCGAGGCAGGGAACAACAATAAATATAAATACAAAAACCATAAAATAGATAAAACATTAAAAACATATAAAACGAAAAGTTGTTTAGGGCTTTATAAGCTTGTACATGGCTCAGTAGCTAATGTTATGTATATAGAGTCCTATAAGTGCTGCATATGCTGATGATATTATCACTGTGCACTGGTGGTTAGAGTTCTTTGCAACAGTTTAGGGAGATCTGACTGATTCTGAAAATGCTGCAATTCAGGTGAGGGGGAGGTGAGAGTCTCGGAGGGCGGGAGGGAGAGGTCGACAGCAGGTAAGTAGGTTGGTGGGCAAGCAAGGGTCTGCAGTGGTGGTGGTGGTGGTGACCAGGGCCCATCAGCAGCACTATCCCAAGGGACCAGTGGAGTCTGGCGAAACACTGGCCAGGTCTACAGCTTCTGTCAAATCATTACGAATGTGGAATGAAAAGAGGAAATAATGCTTTGAAAGCAGTGTATGTAATGTGGATTGTGCCCCACAAGTGGTCAGTGCACTTCAATACCGCTATAAAGCAGTAATAATAATAATAATAATAATAATTATTATTATTATTATTATTATTATTATTATTTATAACCCGCCTCTCCCTATGGATCGAGGCGGGGAACACAATGCAAATACAAGCATAACAAAGTTTAAAAAATTTAAAACAAGAGAAACACATCATTAAAACATTTAAAATCTAGATCTAGCCCCTGATAACTTCTAAGGATGAATGTTACCATCCATTTTCTCACCATTTGCTACTGGTTCTTCTGCAAAAGCCACACATGACTCTGCTGATCAATTGCTCACCCAGAAGGAACACAAAACCAGCAGCAATATTGCCAATCCCCTGCCTATCACCTGCAAGCACCTCGTTGAATGTCTGCAGACTCTTCCAGCCCCCTTCTGTCTCAGACACCATGACCACAACATCAACTAAACTTGTTCTTATCTTTTCCCTTCTCCCCATTTTGTGTAACGTCTTGCCTGATGAAGAGAATTGGAGATCTCAAAAGCTTGCACACATTTTGGGGTGTCTTTTTGGTTGGCCTAACAAAGGTAATTACACTAATATAGATTTTGGCATTTTTCTTATGGCCAACATAGGTACCTTTGGTCTTCTGGGAGGTACTTTTCCTCCCATTTCTTGCTTGGTGTCATCCCTGGAGAAGCAGCTGTAGGGAGACAACCTAGCTCTTTGTTGCCACAGCCAAGAAGACAAAGAGTTAGCAAACAGATGAGTCAGAGGCTGATCAACAAATCACTGAATCTCCCGTTGCCTTTGCTATTTGGAGATGCAGTAATCACAGCTGTCATCTACTGGCCTAGGACAATGGGCTTCCTTCTGCAGAACCTGCTAGATTTGGTTGTGGATTTTTTTCATAGACAGTGTCAAACATTTCTGCAAGACTCAGCTGTTATTGTTTATTATTATTCTTACATTCTTTGAGTATTCAAAGGACTTCTTTGAGTTTTCACAGCATTCACATAAAAGTTGAGCAATCCTTACCAATGCCATGTAAGCTAAAGGAGTATTAGTTTCTCCATGTTGCAGATGAGGGTATAGAAATGAAGCTGATTGCTTGCTGAAGTTCACCTGAATCACAAACTCAACAGGTGACACCTGTGGACTTAATGGTTCACAGCCTTAGCTAATAGAACAGTCATATGAAGATGATGGGAAGGTTCAGATGACACTTTAGGCAACGGAGTGGGGAATGGCAAACTCACCGTGCATTATTTCAGCGGTACTCCCCACATGACATGTTTCCCCCCATTGCACGGCTGAAACTCCTGTCATCCTTCCGGCAGTCTGTTGCTCCACCCTCCCTCCTCCTAGGGCTATCCCATGAGCCAATGCAAGTCCTGCCAGCTGCAGAGGAGCAGCTGGGGCACTTTCAGCTGCTTCTGAAATAACACACGCAACATGGGAAAATCAGCAACGGAGCCTGCTACATGACATAATAACCAATGGGTCTCCGGATAAGCAACGGAGCAGCCCATTGTTTTTATCCATTGCTTAATTCCAGAAATTAGTGCACCATGAGTTGTTTGTCCCCCTCCAGATGCCACAATAAGCAACGCAACAGACAGTTGACTCTCCCCACTCCCGTTACTTACCGTGTCATCTGAACCCAGCCAATTATTTTATCTGATTGGGTTTACAACTGTAGGCTTGTTTTACAGATTAGATATTACATTTGTTCAAAGTTTATATTCCTCTTTAATTCTGACATTGAATTTTACTGACAAGCTTTCTTTTTAACCAAGTTTCTGGTGTAAAAACCTTGTTGACCATGGGTCTTACAATATCAATATCATCATCATCATCATCCTGAAACAAAATAGGAGACGGCTTGAGGGCAGATGGAGACGAACTCCTGATGGATGCAATCAAACACTGGTAAGTGCCTATAGTAAGGTATATTCAGGGGCAGTGAGGGTGGCAAAAAAGCAATACTTTGCTGTCACCATCAAATCATCTATCTGCCGCCCAGTGGAGCTTTTCAGAGTTGTCTGGGGGCTATTACATGCCGGCCCCAAGGATGTGCTACAACCATCTGAGGCCCGCTGTACTGAATTTGCTAGGCACTTCCAGAATAAAATCTTTGGCATCCGCCAGGACTTAGTCTCCAGTGTTATAGCAGGTAAATCTAGTGAGGTGTCCAGAGCACAGGCTTGTCCTGTTTTCTTGGATGAGTTTCAGTTGATACAGCTCGAGGATATTGACAAGGTGCTTGAACAGGTTCGTGCAACCACCTCTGTATTGGATCCTTGCCCCTCTTGGCTAATAAAAGCTAGCAGGGATGGAACAGCCGGCTGGGCCAGGGAAGTGATTAATGCCTCTCTACGAGAGGGAGTGGTCCCAGGCTGCTTGAAGGAGGCGGTAGTGAGACCACTCCTGAAGAAATCTTCCCTAGACCCCGAAAAACTTAATAACTATAGACCTGTGGCAAATATTCCATTCCTGGGCAAGGTCCTTGAGCGAGTGGTTGCAAGCCAGCTCCAGACACTCTTGGATGAGACTGATTATCTGGATCCATTTCAGTCCGGCTTCAGGCCTGGTTTTGGCACAGAAACAGCCTTGGTCGCCCTGTATGATGACCTATGTCGGGAGAAAGACAGGGGGAGTGCAACTCTGTTGATTCTCCTTGATCTTTCAGCGGCTTTCGATACCATCGACCATGGTATCCTTCTGGGACGACTGGCTGAGTTGGGAGTGGGAGGCACTGCACTGCAGTGGTTCCGCTCCTACTTGGCGGGGTGGCTCCAGAAGGTGGTGCTTGGGGGACATTGCTTGGCCCCGTGAATTCTCCAGTATGGGGTTCCTCAGGGGTCAGTCTTGTCCCCCATGCTGTTCAACATTTACATGAAACCGTTGGGTGCGGTCATCCGGAGTTTTGGGGTGCGTTGTCATCAGTACGCTGATGACACACAACTCTATTTCTCCTTTTCATCTTCATCAGGTGAGGCTGTGGATGTGCTGAACCAGTGCCTGGCTGCAACAATGGACTGGATGAGGGCTAACAAACTGAAACTCAATCTAGACAAGACTGAGAAGCTGTTAGTGGATGGCTCTGCTGACCGGATGGAGGGTGTTCAACCTGTTCTGGATGGGGTTGCGCTCCTCCTGAAGGAGCGGGTTCGTAGCTTGGGGGTTCTCCTAGAACCATCTCTGTCACTTGAGGCTCAGGTGGCCTCGACAGCACGGAGTGCCTTCTACCAACTTTGGTTGGTGGCCCAGCTACACTCCTATCTGGATAGGAAGAACCTGGCTTCAGTTGTCTATGCTCTGGTAATCTCTAAATTGGATTACTGCAATGCACTCTACGTGGGGCTGCCTTTGAAGATGGTTCAGAAGCTGCAGCTTGTGCAAAATGCAATGGCCAGAGTGATAACAGGAACCAGAAGGTTCGAGCATATAAGACCTACTCTGGCCCGCTTGCACTGGCTGCCTATACATTTCCGAGCTCAATTCAAGGTGCTGGTTTTAACCTATAAAGCCTTACATGGCTTGGGACCACAATACCTGATGGAACGCCTCTCCCAATACGAACCTACCCATACACTACGATCCACATCGAAGGTCCTCCTCCGGTTGCCTACTCCAGGGGAGGCACGGAGGGTGGCAACAAGGGAAAGGGCCTTTTCAGTGGTGGCCCCCCAATTATGGAATGATCTCCCTGACGAGGTTCGCCTGGCGCCAACATTGTTATCTTTTCAGCACCAGGTCAAGACTTTCCTCTTCTCCCAGGCATTTAACAGCATATGATGAGGGTTTTTTGTGTTGTTGTGTTGTTGTTGTGCTTTGACCCAGAAGGATATTGTAATTTTAACTTGTTTTTATGCTTTATGCTTTTAAATTTTGTATATTGGTGTTTTAATTGTTCAATGTTTTTAATTTTTGTAAACCGCCCAGAGAGCTTCGACTATGGGGCGGTATATAAATGGAATAAAATAAATAATAAATGAATAAATCATCATCTTATCTATATAGTGCTCTTCTGAAAGAAAATAATACTTTGGGCAGAATCCAATGTTGCATAAGTTGACTTCTGGTCACACTACAGGACTTTCTCCTCCTCTCCTCTAATCCTGTAGTTTCCCCCACCCTCCCCACAAAAAAAGTGCTCCGGATGGACCCCCTAACCCCCTGGAACAGATTTTGAGTGTGTGCCAAGGGGCGGCAGGGGGGAGAAGGAATCATTCCTCCCCAAACACACACACACAATTTCATTGACAGACATAGTTTAAACCTTTAACTGTGTTTTATCCACTACGAACTTCAAACATAAAAATAATAAAATACAATATAACTATTTTAAGAACTACATCAGACAGCAGAAGAAGAATGTAATAAAATTTCAAAGTAGCAAATATGCATATTTAAAATTACACATTAAAAGATTACATTGAGCTGATGGACCTTTAAATGGAGGGCATTCCATAATATTGGCCCCATCCCCAAGATGGGCCTGTTACTTAATTAGGCTATTAGGATCTTCATCACCAGTTCATCTTTTGAACAAGAAGAAACTCTGATAAACTCTTCTGATATGAGGCACTGGTTGTTTGTTTTAAAAAAATGCCTTTTCTTTTCTTTTGTCTAAGCAAAATAATAGAAGGGTGTTTTACCCCAGAAAAAGGTTAAGTACATAGTTACAATGAACCATGAATACTCTTCTTCCTTTGTATCTGTTTGCAGTTATATTGCATTGCTCTAATGGTGGTGAAGCCTCTGGCTCTGGCACTGATTAGCTAAACTGCTGCGTTGTTATAGAATATTTATGAACATTCCAACTTCTGGACAAAGAATCTGACAGCAATAGAATTCTCAGTCTAGGATCTGTTGGAAAAGGGACAGTTCTAGGAATATTGACTGTAGGTTCTAGCGACATACCTTATGAGAATAGTTCCTTGGAACAGGTAGAGAATTGTATTATTTATTGATGGCAGACAGGGAAACAAAAGGCCCAAAAGCAAACTGGCTGAAAGATGAATGGAATGAAATGCAGCAAACTGAGGATGGCAGGTCACTGGGAAATAATGACTCAGGTTGTTGGAGAGTCAGGATGGCTAAAATAAGTGTGACAACACATAAGAAGCTGAAGAATCAGCAGGTGGTGGAGGCACAGAATTGGAGAACTGGAGAAAGTGAGGCTTGATCAACATCACATATAGGGAGAAGAGGCATTTGAGGCTCTGGGATGGAAGTCAACAGGAGAGAACTCTGGTGGAGTCACACAGCTGCGAACAGGTTGCCAAAGATCACAGTATAAATCCTGGGAGGCTTTAAGAGTTGCATAGAAAGGAGTCGCAGTAGGTTGTTTGAGCAGCTTGGTGGTTAGTCTTATTTTGTTATCATCCTAGATGCCCCTCTTTGGGAAGGATTTCATTTATGAGCATTGCACAATTAGGCATTAACAAATCATAATTTTGCTGACTTTCAAATAACGGTGTCTTCTGTATTTCTAATTATGGAGATTATCACCTAGGATGACCATATGGAAAGGAGGACAGGCCTCCTGTATCTCTAACAGTTGTATAGAAAAGGGAATTTCAGAAGGTGTCTTTTGTATGCATGCATACAAAAGACACATCACAACAATAAAAGCTGCAGGAGCCGTGCCCTCTTTTATATCTAGTCAAGAGGGCAGGTTCCTGCAGCTTTAACTGTTGTAATGGAGAAGGAAATTCACCAGGTGTTGTATGCATAAAATTACACCTGCTGAAATTCCCATTTTTATACAACTGTTAAAGATACGGGAGCCCTGTCCTCCTTTTTCATATGGTCACCCTACTCTCAACTTACATGAAGGGTTTTATAACAGAAATGTGTGTGTACAAATCCAAAAGCAGACAGGGTTAGCTTAGCACACCTTTTTAGTAGCTGTGTAAAAGAGTAAAAAGTGCATTTCAGCACATATAGTTTGTCCATCTGGCCACACTATTATAAGCAGTGGGGGCAGGGTTGGCTAGGCTGACCATATGAAAAGGAGGACAGGGCTCATGTAACTTTAACAGTTGTAGAGAAAAGGGAATTTCAGCCGGTGTCAATTGTATGCAGTTAGTTCCTGGTGAAATTCCCTCTTCATCACAACTGTTAAAGTTGCAGGGGCCCTGCCTTCTTTTGCATCTGGTCACTCTAGTATAGTGCCTGCAACTTTAACTGTTGTGATGAAGAGGGAATTTCACCATACTGCATACAAATGACACTGCACCATATGCACCAACTAACTGCATACAAATGACACTGGCTGAAATTCCCTTTTCTCTACAACTGTTAAAGTTACATGAGCCCTGTCCTCCTTTTCATATGGTCAGCCTAGGGTTGGCCCAAGCCATTTTGCTGCCAAAGTCAAAGGAAAAGATGGTACCCACTCCCATTCTATGTGTGAAAGCTGACTGGACTAATAGCTGAAACTTTCTTCTACACTTGCGGTGGGACAGCATCCTCCAGCATTCTAGGTTAGGGGGCACAGGGCAGGCTGCATGGGCCACAGCTCTGCACAGAAACACCTTGAGGCAGCCTTCACATCACCAAGTTGGCGCCACTTCCCTGCCAAACCCCATGGTATCATTGCTGCAGGGTGGCAGCAAGCAATCTTGATGGAGGGAGGCAGTGTAGTCTTTCCAACGGCCATTAGGCTCGCCAGGCCCACCCCCTCCCCCAGTTTCCAGCGACCAATCCAAAGTCACCTTCCACCTGGGAACACCCCCGGCGCAGTGCTGGAGCAAGGACACGTGGCGGAAGAGTTGTGCTGACCTTGTTCCTTCAGGAAAAGTCTGGGTGAGTCCCCCACTTTTTACTCGGCATCTTCGCCTCTGTGTTCTACGGTAGCTCCGAATCGACAGCTGTGTCATATGACCAATGCAGCAGTGATTTGGGAACACCACGAGGCAAAGACAACATTTAGACAGCCCCCTTCCTGCCACCTCTCAACATCTGCTACCTGAAACAGCACTGCCTAATGATAGGGCTGGCTCTGGTGTGTGTGTGTGTGGTGAGGGGGGTGAGGTGCCCTGTTCTTTCAAGCTTCCAGCTTTAAAATTATAGCTAACCCTTCCACAACCTAGTTCCGCCACATGTTTTGGACTTCAAATCCCAGCAGCCTGGACAATGGACAGGAATGCTGGGAGTTGAAGTCCCAAAACGTTTGGAGGGCACCAGGTTGGGGAAGGCAGTTGTAGGAAGTGAGGAAAGAAGCAAGAGAGGGAGAAGAAGCAAAGACGACAGGTTCCACCCACAGATGGCTATCATGAGATCAACACATCTGTGGTTTTCAGGCTAATGGGATTTTGTCTATGCATTACCACTTTTCGGTGAAGTGTGTGTTACATGAATTCATAATAATAATAATAATAATATTTATTTGTAACCCGCCTCTCCCTCCGGATCGAGGCGGGGAACAACAACAATATAAACACAAAAATTCACAACAGTTAAAAATTTTAAAAACAAGAGAACAACACAACATTAAAAATATCCTAAAATTCATCTGGATAGGCCTGTCGGAAGAGGACAGTCTTCATGACTCTCTTAAATTCATGAAGACTGTCAATTTGTCTAACCTCCTCCGACAGACCATTCCACAGTCTGGGAGCGATGGAAGAAAAGGTCCTCTGGGTAACACTCGCCAGCCTAGTTCTGGCTGGCTTAAGTAAGTTCTTCCCAGAGGACCTAAGTGTGCGGGGCGGATTGTACGGGAGAAGGCGATCCCGCAGGTACCCTGGACCCAAACCATGTAGGGCTTTAAAGGTAATAACCAACACTTTATACTTCGCCCGGAAACTAATTGGCAGCCAATGAAGCGATTTTAAAACTGGTGTAATGTGATCACCCCTAGGTGTACCGGTGACCAACCTGGCTGCCATATTTTGAACAAGTTGAAGTTTCCGGACTAGGCACAAAGGTAGCCCTATGTACAGTGCATTGCAGAAGTCGAGCCTTGAAGTTACCAGCGCGTGCACTACCGTCTTTAGGTCTTCCAACTCTAGGAAGGGGCGCAGCTGGCGTATCAGCCGAAGCTGATAGTAGGCACTCCTGGCCGTCGCATCAATCTGAGCTGTCATCTGGAGCGACGGATCCAAGAGTACCCCCAAGCTGCGAACACAATCTTTCAGGGGGGGTGTAACCCCATCCAGAACTGGTTGACACACCTCCAGACCCAGGTTGGGGCCTTTAACAGCAAGCACCTCCGTCTTGTCTGGATTCAGTTTCAGTTTGTTTTTCCTCATCCAGCCCATTACCGCCTCCAAGCATTCATTCAGAGGAGACACACTATCCTTAGCTGACGATGTTGTCGAAGGCATAGAGAAATATATTTGGGTGTCATCAGCGTATTGATAGCACCCCGCCCCATGCCTCCGGATGATCTCTCCCAGCGGTTTCATGTAAATGTTAAACAGCATTGGAGAAAGGATGGCACCTTGTGGTACACCACATAGCAGCTCCTTTTTTGAAGAGCAGCTATCCCCAAGCATCACCATCTGGAACCTGCCCGAGAGATAGGATCGGAACCACTGAAGCACAGTGCCCCCGATTCCCAATTCCCCCAGGCGCTCCAGAAGGATACCATGGTCGATGGTATCGAAAGCCGCTGAGAGGTCCAGAAGTACCAGCAGGGACACACTCCCCCTGGAGGTGTGTCCCTGCTGGTGGGGGGGCGTGCAAGATGTCGCTGCACTTGTCCTTCTCCTCCCCCAACTCACGCCGTCCTGTTCTCCTGGCGCCCGCTCACGGCTCCGTTGTCCCGTCACCTCTTGCGCGCATGCAGAGAGAGAGAAGGAGGTGGGGGGGCGTGCAAGATGTCGCTGCACTTGTCCTTCTCCTCCCCCAACTCACGCCGTCCTGTTCTCCTGGCGCCCGCTCACGGCTCCGTTGTCCCGTCACCTCTCGCGCGTACGCAGAGAGAGAGAAGGAGGTGGCTATATAGCCTTGAGCTATAGCAAAACTATTGCAAACAAGGACTCAGTTTGGGAGTATGTCTTGATCCAGCCGGCACCCACACTAAACAGATTCAAAGGTACCAATATGACTCATGTCTACTTGTGTGAAAGAATGACCATATATTGATAAAAATGGATGCAGATAATAAAATCAAAGATACTGTAAAGCCTATCCATGCCTCTCAGTTGGTAGACACGGTCCCCTCAATTGGGGTTGCATTGGTTCCCAGGATGCATTGCCCCAGGCTTGTTTCCTGAGCAGGTGGTGTGCCGTGTCCTCTCAGGTGAGAACAGGTAGAAGGGCAATCTGCAGAGGATTTTATAGGGCTGGTCTCACTGAGTTGAAGACTGTCACAAGACATATACACACCTCCCTCCCTTCATCAAAGAGGAGAAAGGTGGGTTCTTTATTGGCAGGAAAGAAAATTTCCTACAGCAAAGAAAGGAGCATTTTTATCAGCAACAAAAGTACACACTGTACTACTGTGCATTATCTAACTTTGGTGTTAGTAGCAAGAAGTGCTGACCTTCACTGTATGTAAATACAGCTATGAGAACCAACTCTAACTTCATAATAGTTGCCAGCTGCTCTAATAAATAAGCATACATCTGCCACTAACACTGCATACGAGTCTGTGTAAGTTCACACCTGACTCTTCGCCATTCTTCCGAAACCAAATCCCATACAGGTTCACTTTCTCCCAAACCAGTTTTATATTGGCAAGCATTTCTTGGGCACCTAGCAAAATATTGGATTAGGACTTTTTCTTCATTTTTGTGTGCCTTCCAATATTTAATGAGACCTGATGGGAAAGACCAGAATCTACTCTAATCTAACAACTTCCTTTATTTGAAAATAGCGATCAGGATCCAAAGAACTGTGTACCGTATTTACACCAGAGTTTTTGTGACTCTTTTCAGGCTCATGTTGCACTCTTCTCCCACCTAAATAGTTGCTCCTGAATATCAGTGGGCCCTCCAGAGTGGTGTTTGCAGTGGCACCAAGAAGGGGAAATCAGCAATCCCTCTGTGTGCCTAGAGAAGCACCTTAGATCCATAATATACATGTGGTTCTTTGACTCCTCCAGGCTATTGCATACAACCCCAAATCTATTGTATAATTGAATCGTTTTGTTAGCAACTGCAAAATGTTGTTGCCCTGACACCAGGACCTTCAGTTTCTTGGTTTATCCAAATCTGCATCTATATTTAGCTTTTATTTAGAGGCTGATTATTTATGACTCAAAATTTGTAGTTTATTGTTTCTCCTATTCTGTAATTATAAATTACAAATGATTAATAAAAAGAGAGAGAGAAGGCGGAAGGGTGACAGGAACAATCAGCATTCTATTGAATACAAAGGCCATAACAAAGAGAAAGAGGTGAAAAGGGACCTTCTGAAAAAATGAGGCCGTGTCTCCTTATCCCATTTAATCTGGTTAGTATCATTTTAGACTCCTAACTTGCTTATGGCATTGTATCTAATTCGTATGAGCTTGGAATAAAATACGAGACTGCTTCAGTAGCAAGGGAGTTGGGATTTATTGTTACTCAGCTCCCAAGGGGAAATTAAGACCCATTTCAGTACATAGGTTAAGAGTATTTGAATTATATAACGATCAGTCTGCAACTGGAAATTTTCAGACCAAATCCAACCAGATGAAATTGTGAAATAGCCAAAAAGAGATAAACAAATGTTTTAAATTATACATCCCATTTTTATTACAATAAACAAATAATGTTTTGCTTTTTATATACTTTTTAAAAAGGTATTTCTTCCCCCCCCCCCCTTTTACAAATATCAAACGCATGAGAGTACTGAACCCTGAGGAGAATGATTTTATCTGCCTCAGTTTATTTCCAGTTGACACCATTACATTCCTGTAGGGAAAGTTCCGTTCTGATAATTTCTTGCAGTTTATGGTTCATTAGTTGCTAGTTCAGTTCAGGGACACTTTGGCCAAAAGAGGTCTCTGTAGGTTTATGAATCTGCTGTGTGAATCAGTTACCAATAAAGAGCAGGGCTGAAGCTCAGCTTCCTTTATTAAAGGCATTTCCAGAAATAAACCAAGACATTTTACAATGTGAGTTCTTATTGGAAACTCATTGATCATGTTAATGTAGCAGCCAGTGACACTTAGTTTGGAGTGTTTCTACTGTACTGCACAGATAATCATGAAAAAATATTTATTTTTCTATATCACTCTATCTAAAGAAAGGAAATGATGCAAGAAAACCAGCAGGGGTTGTTGGTATTTTAATTGTTTGTAACTTGGAACGTTGCACCCTCTTTTAGTTGTAGTCCAGAATAATCATCATGTTTGAGGAGAAAGGCACAAGTAATTGTTATCAAGTTGAAAATGTGCATATATGTCAGGTAATGCAGCATATAAAATCCCACAAAATTTTAATGTAGCTTTGATCAATATAGTTGTCACTTTGTATTGGTACAGTTTGTTCATTTATTTTATTTTTAATTACCTGCCTTTATCCTGGGGGTGGGGGGAGAATTCAAATGGCCTACAAATAAAATCTAAGGCCACAACAAATAATAAGTTTAAATGCCTCTTTCATGCCTTGACTGAAAATAGCTGATATTGCATTGTGTGTAGTAGTAGCGCATTCAAAAACTATGTAAGAGACATATTACTGCAGTTTTGTTCTGTAGTTCTTTATTAAACTATAGCTGTGGTCTATCATGTTATTTTCCCCAGCTTTAACAGGAACGTTTGTTGTTTCAGATCTGCATCTAATACTAACAAATGCAAACGTGGTCAGTATCCTTGGCCATGATGAGCAATCTCAACAACTCTGAATATGATCATTGTATCATCATCACTGCTTATCCTTAAGGGCAGCATTACTCATTTGAAACAAAAAAAGTTTATAAACCTTGATTTATTGCTGAGAGCTGTTTGATGTTCCCATCAAATAACATGTCAGTGAATGTTGCTTTTTACTTATATGGCCTTCCTTTTATTATCTGAGTAGACATGCAGAAGCTTGGTATTTGGGTTTGAAAGCGTTGCTGTGTGATCCAGTCCTGCTTACTCCTGAGTAGACAGGCAGAGGCTTAGGGCCAAAATAGACATTACTTCAAATCTGTATCTAGCTGCTATGTCTCTCCGCCCCCCCCCCCCATTTTTACTCTAGAGCAGGTGCAGGGAACCCTATACCGATCCTAAATGCCACACTATTATCCACCCATACTAGGGCCCCAATCTGGATCAGGCCCCCTGCACCTACTGCAGAGTAAAAATGAAAAAAGAAGATGTAGCTGCTAGATATGGAATTAAAGTAATGTCTGTTTTGGTGCTAATTCTGCTTGTTTCTGAGTAGGCTCTAAACAGGCAAGTCACATTTTGTTCCTGCCCACTCTGCGTTTGGCCGTTCTTACAGATTGAATGCAGCTCCTGAGACCTTTCTCAGATTGGAATTTGGCCCTTGAACTGGAAGATGTTCCCCATCCATTGTGTATCATGACATCTAAACGCAGCCACAGAATACAGACACTCCCCATAGCTTTCTATGAAATCACACTGCTAGGACAATCAATCTTGAGTATTTCGTCTGCACAGTTTCTACTTCTTTGCTGACATGCTTTTTCCTTCTTCTCAGCATACGTATCAACTTTGACTTCAAGGGGGCAAGGGTTCTTTTGTGAACACAAGGTTGTTGTTGTTTTAGTAGAGATGGGATGAGGATTTTGTTTTAGTTTGGTTTTGATAAGATTCACAATATTCGCCATATTTGGGCCAAAAGGAACATGGGGGGGTGGGGTGTAAAGAAAAAACCAAATATGGGAGAAACTGAAACGGAAAGATTTGCTGTTCAAAGGCTGGGTTTGAGTCCTTCAATATTGAACTAGTTTAGTGCCTAATAAGGGTGGCCGCCTCTTTTTTCTGTCACACTCTTCATCTTTAACAGCGCTTTAGCAAGAAGGGTCACAATGATCCTCTTCATGGTGGGAATATCTGTACCAATTGAACCTGGCTAGTGTAGGGTGACCAGATAAAATCCAGGTCAGGACTCATGTAACTTTAACAGTTGTAGAGAAAAGGGAATTTCAGCCAGTGTCATTTGTATGCAATTAGTTCCTGGTGAAATTCCCTCTTCATCACAACCATTAAAGTTGCAGAGCCCCTGCCTTCTTTTGTATATGGTCACTCTAGTATAGTGCATGCACCTTTAACTGTTGTGATGAAGAGGGAATTTCACCAGGAACTAATTGCATACAAATGACACTGGCTGAAATTCCCTTTTCTCTACAACTGTTAAAGTTACATGAGCCCTGACCTGAATTTTATCTGGTCAGCCTAGGCTAGTGCAGATAGGTAAGAATTGTCTGTCTGTCTGTCTGTCTGTCTGTCTGTCTGTCTGTCTGTCTGTTTGTTTCATAAGAATTTAGCAAAATTCTAAAAGTTCTGCATATTCCAGAGAGAAAGAACTTGATATTTTAGACATTCAAATACATCAGAAGCAAAACTGACAGGTTTGCCCGTCTGTAGTATTTGGCACAGAAATTCCATACCTCAATCTTGATATATCTGACACTTCAGCAGCAACTTCCTGCCTGTGTATCACTTTCTACAGTCAATATACAAGATGAGGCTGCTGACACCTTTGATTGATTAGATCACATTATTACATGCTTTACTTGCTGCACAGGGAGTTTCAATAGCCCTTTTTCTTCCTTCCTGTGGGTTTTTTGTTTGTTTGTTTGTTTGTTTTTTGGGCAAGCCTGCACACTTGTCATCACTTAGAAATTATTGCACAATTGGAAAAGCAGGCCAATGTTGGAAGAAGAGGCTTGTTAAAGTTCATTTAGGGAGCAATCCTATGTCCCCTAGACAGCATCTGGGGGGATATAGGATTTTTGGTTTTCTGGCTCCAAGCTCAGAGACAGCACCCCAAGCTGGGAGCCAGGAAACTGCACTCCTCTTCCCCTCAAAGCCAGCACAGAGTGCACTGTGGCAGCTGCCTCTCCGTGTTCAGTAAAATGATCGTAGGGAGAGTGGGGAGAGGAGGAAAGCTCAGAAGCTGCTTTAGACACCTTCCTAAGCGCTGCATGGCTTCCCCAACCCCTCCTGCCCTGAAGCACCCAGCTAGACAGCCAAAATCAGCCATCTAGCCAAAGAAAGCAGGGTGGTCAGAGCATGGGGGAAAAGATCCCCTCCATCCTGCAGCCATTCTGCATTGGATAGTCGTATGTTTTCATGTTCAGGGGCTTACGAGTACCCAGGGCACAACACATCGGATTGCGCCCTTAATTTATTTACATGCATAGACAGAATTATTATTTAAATTATTTTATTTTTTAATTACTGTTTTATTAATGTATATACTGAGAGCCATAGGACAAGCATGTATTATTGCAAGAACGTTACTACTATTTTTAACATTTTTTTATTATTATGAAACTTCATCAAAAGAAAAGAAAGAAAGAAAGAAAGAAAGAAAGAAAGAAAGAAAGATCTGGCTATATAGTAGGGCTGTGAACAGCCCCCCCCCCCCAATCTGGTCCAGATCCGGATGATCTGGATCGGGCCCGATCCGATCCAGACCCGATCGACCTCCCCCAATCCTGTCTGGAACCAGATCTAGATCCGGAGACCTTTCTTTTCCCCATAGACTTACAAGTCTATGGGGAAAAGGACTCACTGCGGCCTGGTTCTCAGTAGAGCAGCTGATGGCCAGCCGATGGCAGTGGCGGACTGCGGCGGCAACGAGGAGGCAGCAGGGGAGGGCGGTGAGTGACCTGGAAGGCCAATGGGCCCTGGATCTGAAACGAACTGGAACGATCCGATCAGGTCTGGAACGATCCATACCTCCCCACAATGTGGTTCGGATCCGGATCTGGGAGGTCCAGATCACCCCGATCTGGTCCGGATTCAGAATCCGGATCTGTTCACAGCCCTACTATATAGATCTGAATATATAGCAATTTCAATGCATACATATGAAATGAATATGTATGTGAGTGTGTGTCTGTGTGTGTGTGTATGAAAATATAGGGTTCTAATGACTATACATAAAATTCAACAAAAGCTTTCCAAATATCCTAGTAGGTCTATACAACACCCTTTTAAAGGTTGAAAGCTTTATAAGGTCTTATATTTGTTGCATTATAGGAATTGAGCATTTTTTCTTCCAATGTTGCAATACCAGTCTTCTTGCTGTCAGAATGGCACAGGAAATTGTTTTGCACTGACCATGCTTAAACTTTCTGGAAACAGGTAGATAATTTAAAAGAGCATGCACATCAGTAAATATTGAGGAGTGTTCCAGTGCAACAATGTATTCATATAATGACCTACTCCCACTAAAGGCAACTACTGGGCATTGCCAAAATATATGCTTCAAAGAAGCGTTAGTACTATAAAAAGCAGACACCATCAAACAGAAGTGGCATTGTGGCAATCATATTGGATGGAGCTCAACAGGCAGCAGGAGTGCAGCTCATCCGGGGGAATCCCCTGGACCCACCCACCCCAAAAGGTTTTCCAGCCATAATCTAGTCCATATTCCCCTTCTTCCCACACACAATACACTAGCATGCTGCCCAGAAGAGGCCATCACACCTCTCTTGTTAGAGGTTCTCATGGCCCAGTGGATAGCAACAGACCCTTGGAGGCACCTGAATTGTCCTGGACCATGCTGCTTGCAATGGCATGTCAGCAGGCCTTCTCAATAGTGACACCCAACCCCTTGAACACTCTCCCACATGTGGTTTGAGAGGCGGCAACTGTGGTGAGCATCAGACGCCTCTTTAAAATACATTTGTTCACTCTGGCTTTCCCTGACTTATAATCAATCTTGAGCCTGCTCTGCTTTGTTGCTTTTGTTGTAATATTTTTAAGGTATTTGTTGTTTTATACTGTTTTTATATTAGTTTTTATATCATATTGTGCATGTTTTTATATAAACCACTTGGAAATCTTGGGATGTCTAATAGTACAGAAGCAGATTAAATTAAATTAAATGAATCAATAAATTTAGAAGTTATTCAAAGTTAATTCAAAGGGATTTCCTCCAAAAACAACAAGCCAATAGTTTGTGAGCCTTCCCAGATTTGGGAGCTGGGTTCACTGCAGCAATAAAACACTCTGCCATCAGATATTTCTGTGTCACTAGTCTTCAACTTTCCCAAAATATGCCTTTGTAAAGTAGAGGGTTGGGTGTGGTGAGCTTTAGATATGGAAGGAACCTCACCTTGGACAGTCTTCCATAGAGTACAGTGCTGCATGGAAGCCTGGAAACTGGAGTTCTAAATGTTTCTGCTTAATTGATTGATCCAGAAGGCATCGAGAATTCCATTTCCCCATCTCCATGGTGCCCAGGCTCATGAATGGCCTGGAGAGTCTGTGTATTGGCATGCCATAGGCGAGACACCCAGGCCTTAAAGAGGCTTCTGATGTTGCTAAATGGTCCTCTCACACAAGCCCTTCACACACACACACACACACACACACACACACACACACACACACACACGGCTTAGTCTTTCTGAGCTTTCTTGTGTGTGTGGGGGGGGTAATACTAAGCTTTTTCAAAACATTCTCACAGAAACGTTGAGGGGAAAATCAAACAAATTACAAAGTGAGTTTTAGATTGTGGGAGTTCATTCATCAATAAACTGCATCTGTTGTGGAGTGCGCATAACAGAGGATTGGGGCTAACTTTTTAGTTTTCAATTAGCCTCTGTACCTTTGAAATCTGTTTGACAGAGAAAGAAGGAACGTGTACAGCTTTCTCTATCACAGCTTTACCATTCTGGGTATGATTTCACCTATTGCATTTCTGCCTGTCATGTACCCTGGAAAGCATAGAAATGAAAAAAGTGGCAGTTTAATTGTTGTCTCTGGTTATTGTCAAAGCATTATTTGCTCTCTTCTGTATACAGTATAAATCTTCTGTTTGCATTGTAATCTGTACCCTCTTGTTCTGTATTTGTCATGACTCTGTAGCAGCTCTCTCCAACCTGGTGTCTGCTGGTTGGACTACAACTCTCATTATCCCCATCCAACATGGCTATGCTGGCTGGTGATAAGAATTGTACTCTAAGATATATGGAGGGCAACAGATTGGAGAAAACTGCTCTTTGCCATGTAGCATTTTGGTTTGTTAGTAAAGCATTTTTATTTTGTGTCAGACAGCCTATCTACACTACTGCTTTAAAATGGTTTATAACAGTGTTAAACCGGTTAATTAACTGGTTAAAAACTGTTATAAACCATTTTAAAGCAATAGTGTAGATAGGCTCTCAGTCCTCACTGGTATTTGAAGCATGGCAGCAACACAATGAAGTGAGATATTATTTGACTTGTATCATATCTAGATTAGGACATACTTTACAACTGATTCATTTTTAGAACTGGTGTCTGCCATTCTGTCTGCCTTTCATGTATTGTCAGATGCTTTTTGTTCCTTCGTTCACCCATTGACAGAATTGGATTGTTTCCAATTTCTCAAATTTACAGTAAATTCACATTTGAAAAAGTTGCAAATCTCCCCAAAAATGTATAAATCCCCCCATGCACATGTTCATGCTTTACTAGGGTGACCATATGAAAAAAGAGGACAGGGTTCCTGTATCTTTAACAGTTGTATTGAAAAGGGAATTTCAGCAGGTGTCATTTGTATGCATGCAGCACCTGGTGAAATTCCCTCTTCATCACAACAGTTCAAGCTACAGGAGCCCTGCCCTCTTTTGTATCTGGTCACTCTAGTATAGCATGCATACAAATGACACCTGCTGAAATTCCCTTTTCATAGAAGCCCTGTCCTACTTTTCATATGGTCACCTTATGTTTTACTCTATGGGCAAAATGTGCATTTTGGGGCATTTTTTAATTTTACATATTTTTCTACAACTAAATTTGCATAAAATTCTGGAAATTACACAAGTTTGGGAAAAGACCGTCTGCTGCACTATCCAGGTGTTGTATTTATAGAAATCCAAACTCATTTATTATGTTGCAAAATTCTCCAGCATCCCTAATTTAGGGTGAAGAAAATATACAAGTAATTTCAGTGGTGTTAGTAATGTTTCTGACAGAATAAGGATCCATTCTCATATCTAGTTCTGAGGACTTTACCTTTATGTACTGTTTGGTAGTCCAGTGTCCAGGATATTCAAAATTACAGCCTCCTTGGAGCTTCCAAGAGGAAACAACTCTGCCCAAATATATACACCTGCCCAAGCTGCTCTTTTGATTTAGATTCCTTAAAACCTGCCTAATGAAAGTTCACATTGTGTTATATAAGAGGAAATTTTTATTTTACACAACATGAAATTATCAATCTCAGGCTTGATTTATAGAATCACATTAACGTTTACAGAACCCAACGTTGTGAACAGCATTGGGCTCTGTCAATCTGAATGGTGTTTTCTTGCTGTTTATGGGCCTGTTCAGAGGACACCTTAAACCCTGCTAGTTAAGGCTTTTGGTTAAGCAGCAGGGTTTGAGGTGTCCTGTGTGGTGCGTTTTACTAAACCATGCTCGCTCGCTAACCACAGTTGGACCATCTGCAGCAGGGTTAGCAGCTCTAACCATGGCTTAAAGTGTTGTGTGCGACAGCACAGCTTGTGGTTAGTGCTAACCCCAGAGAACCACAGTTTCGCTAACCACAGAGTCTAAAGTGTCATCTGAACAGGCCCTATATCTCATTAGGATTCTCAGTACCCCCAGCGTGTCCCTGAAAGAGAAATAATATGGAGCCAATGCAAACCTGAAGCACTGGCATAATGTGCTCTTTGTGAATTCTTTCACCATCATTCTGAATTCATTACCAAGCAAAATATCTGAACTTTCATCAAGGTTAGCTCTATGTAAAACATATTATCATAATAAAGCCTGGAGGTTCTAAAGGAAATAATAGTTGGGCAAAGGAGATGGATTTGGGCCAAAGATGGTAGCAAGCCACCTCACCAGATTTGGTGGCCTAAGTGGACTCCTAAATCAGTTCAGGGATCTGTGCTTTCAAGAAGGTAGTGAATCCACTTTGATAGCAAATTGTTGGACAGCCCACTAACTGAATTGCCTGTGTCCATTACTCATATGGAGGGCACTCACAAATAGGAGGAGGAGCAGGGCCATGCTGCCGGTCCCACCCCCTTCATTGGCCTGAGGTGGAACAGTAAGTGGCACACTGCCACCACCTCAGCCAAGATCTAGGTGCATAATACCCAGTAGGGGTGTGGAGAGCAGGTCTTCTCTGCCCCAAAATTGGGGGCAGAGCTCCGTTGAGGCATTTCTCTGCCCCAGTTTCAAGAGCAAGTCCCTCTCTCCGCTCTGCCAGTTGGTTTGATGAAAAACTGCAGTGTTTTGGGGTAACTGGTACATTCTCGTCAATGGGAATTAACAAAAATGCTCACAGCTCCCTCAGTTTTAAAGATAAACACATGAAAATTGGCACAGTGACAGCTTTTAAAGAGGGATTTAGGCATGCCAAGGTAGGAGCAAATCCCTGCATGCAGTGATTTCTAGGGAATTTTTAAGACTGAACTCAAATGTCCTTTCAGGCACCTCTCGTGCCTTGAGGGAAAGGGAGAGGGAAACGGAAACGAAGCAGCGGGATAACACTAAATTCACTTAGCGCTACAATAAACAAATAAATATAAATTAATAAATGCCACAACAGCAGTACACGGCTTGCCCCTCTACAAAGAGGACACTGGACAGGAGCAGAGGCTTGCAAGATGAGTAGGAAAAGGAAGTGACACACACACACACACACCAGCACTAGCACACTGGAGCAAGTTAAGGCAACAACAGCTTCCCCCTATATGCGATGAGGTAGTATGAGGCTTGGAGGAGGAGGAAGACGAGGAAGGAGGATGAAGATGAGGAGCCCCCCCCCCCGACTGGAAGCCCAGCCAGCCAAAGCTAATAGTAGGAGTAATAAACCAAACAAACATACACTCACACACTAGCAGGCTTGGATTTTTAAAAAGATTTTTCAGTGAAGAGTGAGTAGACTACAGAAACACAGCACCCTAGGAATTTTAATGATTTTAAGAAGGAGAACAAGCTTAGAAATATTGGTAGACCAATAGACAGTGGCAGCCTGGCAGGCAGCAAATCTCCCTCTCGCGCGTGTTTCTCTCTCTCTAGAATGATGACTGGCATGGAAGACAAAACACTGTGATTGGAGGGAGGGACAAGAAGACAAGTGTGGCTAATGGCTATTGGTTAGCCACAGATGTAAATATACCCTCACCCCACTCAGTGTCTTCCAAATATGGAGACATTGATGCCTGAAAAACAGTTGGATGATTTCGGAGACGTTAGAAGCTCCGATTGGGCATGTCTCCATTCTGAAATGATTCTATTGGTTTAGAATCACCGTGGATGTTCGTGGTTATCAGATAATTCTGGGACAAAGAGCACACCCCTTATACCCAGGGCTAGCCAAGTTATTTTGACTCATGAGGCAGAAAAGTCTTACAAGTACTGCTCCCGGGGAATAAACCAAAAATACAATAAAATAACTACCAAATTATTGCTCTTTCATTATACCCAAAACGTACTGCCTGAGGCGTTCGCCTCACTCTTCCTAACGGTAGGGCCGGCCCTGCATGTAGACTTTGTTCTTTAGAAATCTTCACTGAATGCTGCATTATTGGGGGTGGGATAGCCAAATTGGGGGTGGCCACACAATATTGGGTGTAGAGCACTGTTCCTTCTCCTGCACAGGAGGTTCTCTACCTGAGTAATGCATGAAGAAGGCTAATGTCAGAGCAAAATAGGATTGAGCCATTTTTTTTTTCTTGGAGAGATTTTTCTCCAAAAAGAAATGCAAAGGAGAGGGGAGGTTGGAAGAAAAACACGATTAGGGCAGGGAAGAGAGGAACTTGAAATGTTGGGTGTTGGGGACGTAGCATAACACCAGGGACAACTGTTCTAACTCCTGAAGGGGATCGAGTTCATTTAAGGAAGAAGGGTTTTCTTTGAAAGCAATGCTCCCACCCTCCAAAAATGTTGAGAATTTCTCCTGTTCCCACAACTACATCCTTCCCACATTTGCAGGATGCAAAAGTGAGATGTTTTGGTCTCTTTCTTGGCAGAAAATGTTGTGATCACTGCATATCCTGCAATATACTCATGGTTACTAGGGTGGTCATGTGCCCTACTTTACAGAGGACAGTCCTCTATTTGGAGGGTTGTCAGAGGAGAGTCCTCTATTCAAAAACATCCTCTATTTGAAGAGCTGTCCAGTTGAACTCCAATTTAAAGATAAAGGGAAAACAGGGGCTTTGAAGATGCCCATGAACACTTAGCACCTGGACTGCAGACCGAGCCCACGATCGTAATATGTACTGTATTTCTATTTAAATTATAATAATTCTAAATTTGAATCTATACATATAAATTAACATGTGCACACTTTATGCAAACCTTTGTCCTCTTTTCTCCTCTTTCTGGATGATGAATCTCCTCATTTTGGTCATGTGTAAGTGGCTCCCCTAATAGTTACCATATTGTCCATGGAGTCTGAAAAGTCAGCCTTAGTATGTAACTGAAGTCACTCAGAAGATTAATAAAGCAGAGAATGAATCATTATTGTGGGGGGGGGGGGGACACCGAATATTTGAGGCAGACCTTTACACAAATGCCATTTCTGCCTCCAAGAACATGGTAGAGGTTGGGTATTCTGACATATTTATTATGGAGAATTGTACACATGGGTTTTTGATAAGTAGCAATAACCAAGTCTTCTTCAAACAACATGCTGGATAAATGCACACCCAAAAATATTCTCCCCTCTCCTCACAGCCGCTGATTTTTAATCTTTGAGATTAAAGGCATATGTTTGAATGTTATCTTTGGCTCTCTATCATACAAGTACTGCAGGCATTTCTTTCTCTCTGGCATCCTCCTACGCTTCCACTTCTGAGTTTGACACTTGCATGTATTCTCAACTATGCAATTTAAAGAAGAGGATATAATTAATATAGTGGGAAAAGGTATCAATCCATATCTAAACGTCAGGAAAATATGAAGTATAACAACTTAAATGTAAAGTGACCTTTGATAATTTTAGGTAATTAATTAGGAATTAATTGATAACTTATTTTAAGCCCTTTAGCACTTTTTAAATTCAGTTGACACAAGCCAGACTCTCACATTGAATCCATCAATAAGATATCATTGTTCTTCACCTTGGCTGGATTATATCCTTAGCATTTACATAGCAGATTTTTTTGTTTGTTTTTTTAGTATCGAAAGCATTTAACATATATAACCAAAAAATCTTTATAACCCACCTACCCCTGAATAAAGTCCATTTTCATACTTCAGTTTTCTGAAATGAAAATTCCTTTGATCCTGGCAGGAAATGATATTTCTAAACATGCTCAGAAACAACATTTTATTTTCACTAGCCAAATAGATAAGGAGACATAGTCTTGCTCAGCTAGAGAACTGTTTCCCAAGCTACCTTTATGATACCCCACAACCCCACTACCTAGTGCTTGCAGATTTCACATGTTACAAAAACGCATGTGCTCCAACCTAGCAGTATTATAACGCCTACAGGTAAGAGTTGCTTTAAATTTGTAGAGCCTGTTTTGCAGCATTTTACCTATTTTTCACTGCGTTTTACGGAGCTGCACAACTGTGAGTTACCACCCTTTTTTAAAATGTCCATTGCTATGTACTAACAAAAGTATGCATACAGTCAGTGGACTCAATAAAAAAGAGAGAGAGAAACAGAAAGGAAACAAATGGCAACATGCCCTCCCATTTTCTGAGCAATTGCTGCACTATGCGGAGATGTGTCATGCACACATGCTACAAACACAAACGATAGAACACACGTGACCTTTCAAACTCCTCCTACTTCTCCTGCAATTAAAACAGCATGGCATTCGACTACATTATAAACATGGTGGATACTGTGCTGTATTCATTAGTGTGTGCTCCCAGAGCAATTATTGTGTTTTTGGGGGGGAAATACTGGCACAATGGTGCCTCGCATGCAATAAGGTCTCTAGTGTAGATTCTCCACTGGTCACCTCTGGTTACCCACCCAATTTTGCAAGGCCAATTAAGGGGCTAGCTTTCATTTAGCCTTCTGTTTGCTGGCAAAGTAGGAAGGGGAGAAACTACCAGTAGGGCTAGGGTGGGATAGAAAGGGAGCCCAATTCTGAGTCCAATGGAGATGTCAGTATGCCTGGAGCTGAATCAAAATAGGTCACAAGTAGTTAAGCTGGTAGCTCATACATTTCAGCTCATCCCTGTTCTGAATCAAGCTGAGGGGAGTTTGCCTGTTGCTAAGTGCAACATAAACCTCTGTTTATATCACAGCAGCTACAGCAGCATTGTTTGTGAGGCAAGAGCTGTCTGGCTTCATTCCACTTGTTTCATAAAGTGCCTGCTCCCTGCTCCACTGCAACTTTTTGAGAGTTCTAGAGTGGACTACTCCCTGTAAAAAGCCAACAGCATGGCTCTTCCTGCAACACAGAGCAGCTTTAACAGCATCCACACCATACAAACTAGCTGCTACCACCCTGAATAAGAGATTGATCTGACCTCCTTTACCAATCCAGTGCTGTACTGCTACTGAGCATTGAAACAACAGTTCCAGCTCTGAGGCTACAAACCCCCTTTGACCTCAGTGGGACATGAATAGAAACAGACTGAGATGTGAATCTAAAGTGAGGGCTAAACTGAGGATGCAAGTAAGTCTGCAGAACTGTCCTATTCCTAACTGAAAAATGGACCACATAAGATGGAACATAAAATGGAGTAACCTCTTTTAAGCATCTTCTTAGGACATAAGAATGTAAGAAGAGCCATGCTGGATCAGACCAAGAGTCCATTTATTCCAGCAATCTGTTAATGCAGTGGACCACCAGCTGTCAACCAGGGACCCACGAGCAGAACATGAGTGCAACACCCTCCCACAAATATTTCCCAGCAACCGGTGGATATAGGCTTAATGCTTCTGATACTGGTAGCACAGAGCCATCAAAACTAATAGCCGTTGATAGCCTTCTCCTCCAGGAAATTATCCAACCCCCTTTTAAAGCCATCTAAATTGGTGGCCATCACTACATTTTGTGGTAGTGAATTCCATGGTTTAACAGTGCATAGTTGTTAAACCAGGACATCAGGTTATTTTAATATATATTTAAATACATGATTCAGATGCACATTTTACTATGAAGCAGGCCTGGTTTTCTTTTTTTTAAAAAGCCCTACAAAGAGAAACAGTATGGTGGAATCACGACTAGCCGACGCTTGTCATATGGACAGTCTATGGCATATTTTGCGAGTGGGAATGTTTCATCATTATAAAGCAGCTGCTCTCACAACTCCACACACTGCTGCTTTGAGAATGTAGGTGTGATTTTCATGTGATGGGGTGAGCACTTGATACTATGAAGGGCAAAGAACAGCTACACCTGTTCTGAGAGAGAGATTGAGATCAGTCATTGCACAGAGAGAGACCAGGGCCCCCTCTAGATGGATTCCGTTTGACGCCTGTTCCTCCGATTATGCGCATCTTCTCGGAAGCGCTTTATCATAAATGCTTGTATGCAGGAGGTAATTGAGCACTCAACAGGTGACCTTACCGGTTGTTTCAAATGCGCTTTACAAGTAGTTAATGCAGAGAATCACTTGTTCACATAGTCAAAATGCGCTTTAACGGCCGGAGCAAAATAAAACTCCCTATTTAACGCGCATTTGATAATGCGCATAATCGGAGAGAAAACGCACCTCTACGCCCGATTTGCGCTCTGTTCTTGTAGAGGTAAATTTTTTAATGTGCCTTGAAAGAGCTTTAAATGCCTCTTGTAGAGGCAGCCCAGCATTAAGAAAACGGATGGGTGTTTTTAAGAACCTTCAAATGCAACTTTCTATCTCAGGCATTCTGAATGCTTAGATCAGCCTTTGCCAACCTGTTGCTCTCCAGCTGTGTTGGCCTGCACCTCCCATCATCCCCAGCCAGATGGAACTTGTAGTCCAGCATATCTGGAGGGCACCAAGTTACGGAAGGCTGCGTTAGATTAATATCAATATCCTGTCAGTTTCACATGTAAAACAAGCTTCTGGGGGAAGGCTGTAATTTTTTTCTGAAGACATCTCTGTGGATTAAAATGGACATGAAAATGGCACTCATCTCCTTATAAGGAACTATCACATGGATCTTTATATATAAGCCATCAATATTCATATCATTAGAACATGAGAAGACTCAAGAGCCATGCTTGATCAAACCAAGTGTCCATCTAGCTCAGCATTCTGTCACATAGTGATCGATCAGCTGTCAAATATCAGTTGAATGTCTGGAGTATCTCTTAGATCTCATAAATTCAGCTTTGTAGATGCTCAGATGAAATTGCTCTAGGGTTATTTGGAACCCAGACATGTTAATATGGGATGTTCGCAATCTCAAAAATCTCACTGGCTTCTTGTGAGAAGTTGGCTGCCCTCAATAGAAGATAGATAGATGATAGATAGATAGATAGATAGATAGATAGATAGATAGATAGATGATAGATAGATGATAGATAGATGATAGATAGATTGATAGATAGATGATAGATAGATAGATAGATAGATGATAGATAGATAGATAGATAGATAGATAGATAGATAGATAGATGATAGATAGATAGATAGATAGATAGATAGATAGATAGATGATAGATAGAGATTGCTTGTTCTGGTAAATTGGAGCAATTGCAGCTGGGTTTTCCCCCTGAAGATGCTGACAGGATCCTTGGGAGAAGGTGCCTACTCCCTTGACTTTTGTTCATCTTGACTTGTTAAGACAAAGTCATGAGAAGCTAGATCTACCATTATAGAGGATTAGCAATGCATGTATGGTTGAAGGGAAGATGCCCCTGGTGCTCAAACAGGCCATATTCAACTGCTGATAAAGAAAGCAATGTTAGACCCAATCGTTTTGGTTAACTATTGGCCCATTTCAGATTTACATGTTTGGGCAAGGCAGACATGCACAGAAGTGCTCCATATAAGACTAGGTCAAGGCTAGACCCATATAAGACTAGGTCAAGACTAGGCTTTTGAATGGAAACTGCTTTCGTGGCAGTGATGGGCAATTTTCATCTGGAGATGGACAGGGAAAATGTAACTATGGCAGTTTTACTAGATCACTCAGTAGCCTTTAATATGGTAGATTGTGAAATCCTTCTGGGTTGGTTAAGGGCCGGGAGATGGGAGCAGTTTCAGATAGTAATGTTAGGTGACTGCTGCTCTACCCCTTGGGAAGAATCCTATGAAATACGATGGGGTTCCATGTTGTCCACAAATGTACATTTGATGCCATTTGTAATACTGGGGAAACATTTTGAATATTTCTGTAGATGGTGTGTGGGGGGGAGGTGAATTCTGTGCATGCACATTGACCATTCAATATGGATAACCACTTTTAGATGTTGGAGAATATATATTGACAGAAGATATTTCATAAATTGCCCAATTAATATTATGAAATACCGAGATGATGATGATGATGATGATGATGATGATGATGATGATGATGTGACACAATAACTGGCCAATGTGCACTCTATCCAATTGCAAATTGTGCAAATTCTCCTGCATCACTTTGAGACTATACATGTTGATGGTGTCAGTTTGTGCTCATTCTCCACACCTTCATGTGCAGAGAATGCATCATGAGTGCTTGCTCACATTTTCTATTGAACTAGACAGAATTCTTTAGCTAAAACCCAGCACACTTGGCAAAAATATGTCAATTATAACACTGTTTGGGGTAACAAAGAGAGTTGTGTAAGAAAACACAGCAACATGGCCATGACAGTAGCGTATAAGGAGGCATAGTACAAAATCTTCCAAAGAACTCTATGTTTTGATTACAACAATCATTTTTATCCTAGTCCCTTTTGCCCTACAAGCTTTGCTCAGATTTCACTGTATCTAACAGAACCTGTGAGGTAGATTGCTAGGCAACAGTCTCTGCAAAAGAGAAGCATTTACTCCAGCCCATTACTGTTGGGAAGGTGATAGAGACCTGACAATACAGGAAGCCCATGAACTGATCATAGGAACGACAAAAGGAACTTAGTGTTATAAACCAGAAGGGGAGGCGGAATGCAGAGCTATAGCAGGACTTAAATATAAATGTGTCCAAAGATAACGGCAATGAAAATAAAATTGAGAATAATAGTATTTTAAAAACCCAGGAGTTAGAATAAAGGGAGGGAGGTAAGATCTTAGGAGTTGAGAAGGTGATAAAGCAATCAAGATTAAAAGATTTATCTTGCTGATGATAAGTAGTGTTACATGCTTCCTGCTTCTCTGATCAGATATTTGAAGAAGCAGCACTACTGGGTATCATTTCCTTTGGGATGAGAGAGCACTGGAAACTCAAAGCACACAATCCTATACATGTTTACTCAGAAGTAAGTCTCACTCTGTTCATCCCCCAATAAGTAGGTTTAGGACTGCAGCCTTAAGGTGTCTTTCTAATGATTGCTTTATTTGCCAATCTCCAAGCAAAGTATAACTGGAGGCACATAGGAATTCCTAGCATGTAGATGGTCCCCAACAGCAGGGATGGGGAACCTGCTGCTGGCCAGATGTTGTTGGACTCCAACTCCCATTAGCTCCATCCAGCATGGTCAATGGCTATGGATGCAGGGAACTGGAGTCCAACAACAACTGGAGAGCCACAGGTTTGCCCACAGAGAGCACAAGTTGGGTAATCCTTCAGGTGGGGTGGATATTACTTTCTCCTAACTCTGATGGGCATCTCATTGAAAAGCACAGGAAGATTTTCAACTATCCAGATACTACCACCTAACCATGAGCTCCCACTGAAGAAATGTCATCTGTCTATCTTGGACTATAAAGCTATTAGGGATGGCCAAACAAGCAATGGTCAAGTTCGGCACGATTGTCCAAACATCCTCTTGCTGCTCGTGTTGTGCCTGATTCCTGTCCGCGTTGGCAATGGCTGTTTGCTATGTGCAAATGGGAATCTTGTGCAAACCAAACAGCATCAAATGGGAGATTTGCAGAAATCTCCCCAAACTGTACAAATGTCCTCCATAAACTAAAGCAGAGCTGATTCAACCCACTGTGGAAATTCATGAAACTTAGGAAATTTTCACAAATCCAACTGGGAATTGAGGACGAGATGAACCCAACCATGCGTTCAACAACTCGCAGATATTTTTGGTGGACACGTGCTCATGCTCAGAGCTTTGAACAGGGTATGCTCATGTTTTATGAGCAAAACTGAAATTTTCATACATCCCCAGCAACAATCTGCCTAACAAACAGTTGGCCAGCAGCTGTAACACCATACAATAATGTAGTTGCATAACAACTATTTATTACCTGTAAAAATGTACTCACTGGCCCATCTAAGCATGCAGGCATGAGGTATGATGCTTATCTCAATAAATTGGTAAGACTGCACCACCATTACAGGTCCAGCTCTTCACCATTGCAGCTGTTGAGTCTTCCATAGAGCTTTAAGACCTCTTCATATATTACACAATATAGAATTTGAGGAGGATCCCAGCTCAGTGTCAGAGCACATGTACTGACAGCAGACGGTCCCCAGTTTCAGTCTCTAGCATCTCCAGTTAAAAGGGTTCCAGGTAGCAGGGTTGCTATAGACCTCCGCCTGAGACATCGCAGGGCTGCTGCCAGTTTGAGAAGAATGCCTTGGGCTAGAAGAATCAAAGGTCCAACGGCACAAGCTAGTCTTGTGTTCATCATGACTTTTGCAACACAGCAGAATAGACTGTGGGGGTTGGACTGTGGGGGTTGGACAGTGGGGCTGGGGATTAGCAGTGCTACGCAGAAGTGACTTCTATGAAGAAAAAGGTGGCCTTGTGAGAATCCTAACTCACATTGAATAGCGATTCTCATTTACGATTGGCTTGAGGAGCAAATAGTGCATCTGCAGCACCTTACAATGTACAGAAATGCAGATTCTGTCTTTCCATCAGCATGGGCTTCCTCCATTTCCCACGTGCATCCCTGCATATAGAGTGGCCTTGACTTTAAGTCGCTCCAACGTCCCTTTGTTTTTGCTTTACATCTCTCATATGGTTTATGTGGTTTAAGTGCATTTCCAGTACTTCTCCAAGAAATGTCCTTCAAGTTATTTACATAAAATAAACAGCATTTTAAAGACTCTGCTTTTGTCAGTTCCTCAGTAGAGTACTGAACTGAAAGCTTAATGTTTTTTCTTGTTTGTGGAAAGTGTGTACATTTAAGTGGCAAATGAAAGTGCCAGACTGACAATCTTAGCAACTAAATCCCCTTTTAGCATCTGGGTAGATATTTTAACCAAGGGAACACTATTCTAGGTTCTTTAGAGTGCTGCGGGGGGCATCTTTGGAGAGGGAAATCCCTTAACCTTCACCTGGTTGTTTAAGCCAAGGATGGGCAGATGTTTTGGATTTCAGCTCCCAGCATTCCTGACCATTGGCCAGGCTGGAAGGGGCTTCTGGGAGTTGAAATCCACAATTTCTAGAGGTCTATCTATTTTATTTATTCAATTTATATCCCACCTACATACAAAATACTTTATGCAGCATACAAAGTTAAAAACAATTCAAAGATAAAACAATCAATAAAGTAATATGACCTAAAACAATATATAACAATCAGCAATAAAATTCTAAAAAGAGAAGGCCTACCGGAATAATAAGTGTCTTTAATGCCTGCTTAAAGACATTCAAAGTAGTCAGCAGGTGCATTTCAACCGGTAGGTCATTCCACAGCTGAGAGGCAGTAAAAGAAACGGTCCTCTGGCATGTGACTGCCAATCACACATGGCCTTCTGCCCACCCCTAGTATAAGTTACTTATAGAGGGGTATCAAATGAAAGACTCAATCCAGGCTATTTTATTTACTTAATACATTTTTATCCCACTCTTCAGCCAACAAGACTCCCAGAGTGGTTTACATGATGTTAATAAAAACAATAATATGTCACTAAAACAGTAGACTATTTAAAGAAGTAGTGGTGACAAGGACAGTTTTCTGCTGCTGCTGCTGCTGCTGCTGCTGCTTCCTCTGCTGCTCACAAATAGCCTTCGTGAGGGGAGAAATCCCCAGTCCCAGCTTAGTGAAGCAACAGGAGGAGAAGGCAATGGGGGCAATTTGCTTCCCTGACGGCTTCTTCTTCATCATCATCTTCATCCTGCTTCCATCATGGCAGAATGGATCTAGAAGCATCCAGTTGGCATCATGGTGAAACCTCCCTCCTTTTATGATGAGCCTCAATGACCCTGAATGGACCCTGAGTTGCAGTACACACACAGCAATGGGAAAGCAGGGTCTCTTTGCTGCCAGGTATATAGACCTGGCTAATCTTCCTAGGTCTGCCATGGCTACTATTCTGTTTTTCAGGACCAGGCCAAGACATTTGACTACCGGAGCTGAAAAACAGTGCCCTTTCCACAATTCTACAGATAGAAGCCAGCTGCACAGGCAGTTGACCCTCAGCATTACACTGTTGATGGGGTAGCTTCCTCTGCCACCCCTGAGGCAGCAGTCTAGTTTAAGGGGTCCAGGTCAGACTGTATGGCATATACAGCTCTGTCCTTCAATACAGGGGAACAGCCCGGAGCTACCACTGCTGCCCCCCAGTTTCTGCTGCCTGAGGCAGTCACCTCACTCTTCCTAAAGCTAGGAACAGCCTTGCTGCTGGTGACTTTTTCCTTTCGAGGCTGGCGGTGGTCTGGTCCGGATACAAGGATAAGGAATGTAGTCAGTCAAACAGGCATGCAGGGAGAGGCAATTGCTCTGCCCCAGAACTTTATATCCCCAAATGGAACTTTAGTCACCTGTTGCAATACCAGTCTGTGTGTAATGGTGGTACTGAAATACAGCAAAGAGGAGGGCAGTTGCTCCTTCCTGTGGCACCACAATGACGTAGGAGTACAGTGGCTGAGTCCCACTGCTAAAGACCTTGGTTCAAGGCTGCTGTTATCTTACACCACACACCTGTTAAAATGATCTCGTTGGTTGCGAACATTGAAGTGTGCATGTTTATGCATTGATAGCATTCATGCAAGGCAAAGCGCAACCTCTAGGCAAATAGCCAGTTTATGCAGTCAATTTGGCCCACCCCATAACCTCATATTGAGGACATCTTGTGGCACAAGATGAGATGATTGAGGTTTCACATGGCTGTGTCTCGTCCTCTCTTGGATATCTGATTGTACAGTATTTCAGAGGCACTAATGCTTGGCTGATTAAAAGGTAAATAATTTATTTAAGCATAATCACTCATCTACTGAAAGCTGAACATAATTTATCAATTGAATTTCACACACATCTCCAAATTTCACATAAGTCAGCACTTGAATAGACAGTTTTGTGGCTTTCTGTGTTTCTACATAGCCAGGATAATTGTGAAGAGCAGATGGTAGACAGCTGATAATGAATTGCAAAAAAAAAAAAAAAAAAAAAAAAAGTAAATTTGAGGGCATAAAGGAAACTGTACTGGCATGGACATTTTCCTTTGGATTAGCAAAAGATATGCAATGTCATATCCAGTCCAGAAAAAAAGAAAAGAAGGTGGGCAGAAAAAACATGCAGAAATACTCTATTGGCCAAACTTTTAGAGAGAGGGGCCATATGAGCATCACATCTCTCCATCCGTAACATGGTGTTGTCCATGATCATGAGAACTGCAGTTATAAGGCTAGGGCATGCTATGTATTATACCAGGGGTTGGTGCCCTGGTGCCCTGGATTACAACTCCCACAATTCCTGACCATTGGCCCTAATGGCTGGGCCTTATGGGAGTTGTAGTTCAAACTATCTGCAGGGCACCAGCTGACTTACACTTGTATAATGCCCATATAAAAATATTGCCTTAGTCATGATCCAGAGTTAATTTAGGGCTGATTCATATGATACTGTAATGACACGGAGCTTATCTTTTTAGTGTGCTCCAGTAACACCAGGATGCCAGAGCAGTTTGGAAGAGGACAGTGATGCCATTTCCTTTCTATAGGAACATTAATGAATTGGAAGAGAGGGCAACTACACAACTTGCCCTACCTACATACATACCCAGGGCAGTATGAGAAGCAACCATGAGGTAGTGATGTATGAATCAGACTTGGTGTTACATCCATAGCAGAGGATACTGTTACTAGTGTCTAGCAGGATAGATGGTGCTTGCTGGCATTTGTTTGATATCTTCTTTGCAACATGCCAGCCACATGCTGTGTGTAAATGCTACATATGATCTGTTGTTCCAATGTAGACTTTTAAACACAAGGCATTTATCGTATGCTCATCATTTCCTACACGCAGTTATTCATGGGTTCTTTAAACAACATTATTGTCAGGATTCCAAGCCCTTCAACCAAAATTTGAGGCAACAGAGACTCACTATGCAATCCACAAAGTCTTTATTCAGTAAAAAGACTTCTTTCATACCTGTAGCATTTGTGAAGGCTAGGAGCTGTCCTCTTAAGCCTAATTAGCCAAACAAAGCAAGGCAGTTGCCTATCAACTAAATGGTTGGTTTCCTGCCATGCCGGATAGGCTTTTACTGGACTCCTTCATGGAGGGTCCTCTTAACTCAACTTCTGACATGCAGCCAGTCTGGTGGACCACCTCCCTCGTCCTCTCAACCCCGCCTGCTTAACCCTGCAGCAGACTCTGGGATTTGTCAATTCTGGTGCTCCCTCCCCCTCTGACAAAGGCTGAGTTCCCAAGGATGGGGAGGAAGATAGTCTCTGAACCTGAGCCTCCTGATCAATAAACTCCTGGGAAGATTCCTCCTTACTCCTGGAGAGTCTTCTGGGATTTCTTCCCCACTCTCTGTCTTTACTGAATTTCTTCTAGCTCTGCCTCTGGGTCTGATTTAGAATCTGAAACCAAACCAGGGCACCTGGGTCTCATCTTGACAGTGGTAACTTTTCAGTTTCGTGTCATTCTAATGATCCTTTTCAGCCAGTTATTTTAGAACAAAGAAAATGTGGCATTTAATTGTGAAAGTGAATGATACTGCTTTTTTCATTTCTGTATTTGTAGTGTTCCACTATACCACTATACCACCTAGATGTTACGTAGTGGAAAAGCAGGAAAAGAAATGCTCTTCATGTAGCGCTCAGATCTCAGTTCTGCCAAGAAACCAAATGTAGATACAGCTGATTAACAACAGATTAACAGGCTTGTGTAGAAACATTCTAAATCTACATGATTATTCACATACACCCTGGTAGAAAATATTAAAATATGTAGGTTCTCTTTTGGACATCAACCATTATGTATTTATTTGAAGCATTGTTCCCCTGCCTTTCACAACCACCTCAGGGCAGTTAAAACAATTTAAAAGACATAAAAACATAAACAAGAAAACAATAGATACAAAATCACAATAAGCCTGCAGCTAAAAGACAAACAAATCCAATAAAATAGCAGATCAAGCAATTAAAAAATAACAAACATAATAAAAAGCCATTAAAAACCCAAAAGAACAGGATGGATTTCATCCGGCATCTAAAAGAGGGTAAAAAGAGGGTGATAGACAATCATGCCTACAGAGAATGTTTCATAAATTAGGAGACACCACTGAAAGGCCCTTGTGCCAGGAACCCACCCACATGACCTTCCTAAACGGCCTCTGAAGATCCGTGTAGGAAAAGCTACCCAGGGATTGGACAATTTACAACTTTAAAGGCCAAAATCAGCACTTTAAATTGAGCTTGGAAACAAATTGGCAACTATAATGTAAGATCAGATAACTATATTACCTTGGGAGATGGTAGTATTGATTGTAATGTACTTAATTCCAAGTAAAAGTATTGAAAATCAGCAAATAAAATAGATCCATGTGTTTTGCTTTTAGAACTTCTGAGCATGTATAGCAATGACCCAGCATTTTAGCAAAATAGTTTACGAATGGCACATGAATGCTTTGTGCTACCACAGAGAACACAGGCCCTCTGGCAATTTCCTCCACTTTTAGACACTGAGGCCACTCCAAAACAGAATTCATTGATTTCAGTGGGCTGAAGTGCACTTACATACATCCATGTTGAATTGTAGCCTTGGTAAATGGGACAGAGCTAGACTTTAATAACTTTCTGTGAGGAATAAAGCACACAAAAACAGACAAAACAATATTTATATGTCTCTGGGAGTTGGGAGATCTATCAAACTAACAAACTGAGGGGACAAAAAACCAATAATTCAGTGTATCTCTTTTGCCTTAATGTGCATAACACAGAAGCACTGTTTATTTCATAACACTTGCAATGTCTATCTAGAATGCTTTTCATAGAAAGGCTGAGGCATCTCAGCAACTCTTCATGCCCAAAGGTCCTAAGTGCGCTGGACCTTGAGTGAAGTCACACAATCCACACATAGCTCAGAAGGATTTTGTGTTGTTCTTTGAAAATATAACTGCAGAAAGATTGATGTGTAGAAAGTGACCAGGGCATTTTCTTTATTTTAGGGTGACCATATGGAAAGGAGGACAGGGTTCCTATATCTTTAACAGTTGTATAGAAAAGGGAATTTCAGCAGGTGTAATTTGTATGCATTCAGCGGCTGATGAAATTCCCTCTTCATCACAACAGTTCAAGCTGCAGGAACCCTGCCCTCTTTTGTATCTGGTCAATAATCAATAACTAATCCTCTCCTATTTATGCCCCCCTCCCCTGCAACTGATATCCAGAGATAAATTGAATATAGAAAGGTAGAATATTGTTGTGGTTTTAATTGTGTTTTAGTGCATTTGTTTTATTGCTTTACGACATAATCCTATGCATGTTTAGATAGAAAAAAGTCCTACAACTCCAGCATTCCCCAGCCAATCCTAGGCTGGCTCTTCATATGCCTGTAAAATAAATAAATACATTGGTCCTCTACATGGAGGTTCCATCTGGCTATGGTTGATAGACGTATTGTCCAGAAATTTGTTTAGTCTCATTTTAAAGCAAGCTAAACTGGTGGACATTTCCTTCTTATGCTTAGTTCTCAAATTAGGTCTCTTTTGGTATGGTGCTTTTCCATTGTGCTTTGTTCAGCCCAGAACATTTTTTTTGTAATTTCTCACCCACCCACCCAGCTAATCCTTTTCTACTATATGCACTGAACGTACTACTGTAAAAACATAGATATTACAGTGGACTGTTGCAGCTATTACGATTAAGTATTAGATCAACGTTCAAAGATTTAATGAGAATGGTGAGTTCTTAAAGAGCCCTCAATGTGAACAGAACCCTTAAGAATTTTGCATTCTCTTTAAACCTTTGAACTTCATTTTAATCGGAACAACAGTCAGCCAGAACGTCTACAATTCATCGGATATTTACCCAATAGTTTGAGTACAGTTCTTTAAAAGGAAGTTTAGCATAAGTAAAATCCAGACAGGAGCAGTTCTACAAACTCTTTAATCCTTAATCCAGGATGGCTTTTATTCACTGAACTTGTCTTGTAAAGATAACGTGGAGGTGGTCACGTTTTGATACTGGTCCTCAAACAGTATCAAAACGTGGAGGTGGTCATGTTTTGATACTGGTCCTCAAACACGGACGAAAAGTGTTTGAGGACCAGATCATGATTTAAGTGATGATTTTGGTTTGCTTGTGATGACTGAATTTTTTATCTGCTGAATCAATATTTTCACTCAGGCATTCTTCTGAGAATTCTTCTCAAGTGTTGACATTTGCTCAAAAGCCAATATTTTGCTTCTAACCAATACAGGTATTGCTTACTTTAAATTCCTTGAGGTAAATGAAGAGAATAAATCTTTTAAAGCTTGTGAGGGTGAAGAACTCCAGCAGCTATTCCACAAGGCCTTCACATTTCTTTTGGTTGGGTTATTATAAAAGTGAACATAGATATTTATTTATGGAAGATGCGGTGTCATTGTACCCATTCTTCATATAAATTTCAATGCATTCTTCTTTCTTGCTCTTCACTTTCATGGCTTTGTGTAACGGATGACTGATATTATACAGCTGACAAGCAAGCCAACATCAGCTAGCATGTTACACCATATTGACATCCAATATAAAATCAAAGCTAGGGATCTGTGTTGCACCCACTTTTCAAAATAATAAATGAGCCCCAGAAGTTATGCTCTCTCACTTGAAATCTGAGGGGTCTCATTTGAACTTTTCAATAGCCATTGTCCAGAGATAAAAGCTTTCTATGACTGACTCATGAAAAGAAGCATTTCATGTTTTGTGTCTGTATTTGGAGACAACTTGAAAAAATGTTCTACTGGAATAAAAAAATCCCTGATTAATTCTGGAAGCACACAAGATTACAGGAAAATATCCTATTTTAGAATAAGTTACAGTTTACTATATTAATTACTATAGCTCATTTTATGCTAAATATTTTTTCTTCCTGTTTGCATCTTAAAGTAGCAGATTGTGATCATTTTTGTGGTCAAGTTTCAAACCTGCATGGGCTGCATTTCCATCCATAGATATTTACTTAAAAGACCCATTGAATTTCCTTGGTTCTTTAAAAGCAACATATTTGCTTTTAGATTTACCACTCTCAGAACTCTGCGTGTGCTATGTAAGCCTGCTCCGTCTGCCTTATTGATCCCTGCAAGGCCCAGCCAGGGGAAGTCAGTAAATTAAACCCAGGGATGAAGGATGGGATTCCATCAAGTTCTGCGGAGAGCGGGTGCTGTAGAAGATGGACCTAACAAGGTCAGGCCAGGTTTCTGGCAGACCCGTCTAGGCAACTTTACAGCCTGATAATCCCTCTGTTTGGTAGCCTACAGAAGCCTCATAAAGCAAATGGGCACATGAACACTGTTATTATGGTCTGTCACTTTGTTTGTCTTTAGTAGTCTGAGGTCCAGACCTCTTCATAGGGTGACCATATGGAAAGGAGGACAGGCCATCCAAAATGGTGGCCAGCACAACAACTTGTGATACTAAATTCTATAGTTAACCTAGGCTAACCATATGAAAAGGATGACAGGGCTCATGTAACTTTAACAGTTCCCGAGAAAAGGGAATTTCAGCAGGTGTCATTTGTATGCAATTAGTTCCTGGTGAAATCCCCTCTTCATCACAACAATTAAAGTTGCAGGCACTATACTAGAGTGACCAGATACAAAAGAGGGCAGGGCCCCTGCAGCTTTAACTGTTGTAATGAAGAGGGAATTTCACCAGGTACGGATTGCATACAAATGATGCTGGCTGAAATTGCCTTTTCTCTACAACTGTTAAAGTTACATGAGCCCTGTCCTCCTTTTCATATAGTCAGCCTAGTTAACCAGAACTGTACACAGTATTCTATGTGTGGTCGCACTATAGATTTGTATAAAGACAGTATGATACTGGCAGTTTTATTCTCAATTACTTTTCTTATAATGCTTAGCATGGAGTTTGCCTTCTTTACAGCTGCCACACACTGGGTTGACATATTCAATTAGCTGCCAACAACATTCCCAAGGTTTTTCTTGTTTAGTCACTGCAGGTTCAGATCCCATCAGTGTATATGTGATGTTGGGATGCTTTGCTCCAGTGTGCATCACTTTACAAATGCTTACGTAGAACTGTTGTTGCCATTTTGATGCCCATTTTCCCACTATGGAGAGATTATTTTGGAGCTCTTTGTAATCTCACTTCATTTTAAAAACCCTAAATATTTTGGGATCAGCAGCAAATTTGGCCATCTCACTGTTCACTCCTAGTTCCAGATCAAATTGTTATTAATATTAATATTAATAATAATAATTAGTAGAAGTAGTAATACATTAGTATTACATTTAAATCCTGCCTTTTTTCTTCTTGCAAGGAACCTAAGGTGGCTTACATCATCCTCCTCCATTTTATCAGAACAACAACTCTGTTGGGTAGAAGAGTCAGTGCGTGCCCCAAAGCACCCATGGTAGAGTTGGTGACATTCTGACTTCTCTTAGCTTGTCTAATATTTTTTTATCAGGTTGAACAAACTATTGTGTATTCTTTTCTCCAGTACCAACATCTTTGACAGGCTTCATATAGGATTCATTGACCACAGACTATTTTTAGAGCAAAAACATAAAAATAAAAATCCAAACTTGGATAGTTTAAAATTAAATTGAGCAATATTTCTAAACAGCCTCATGGCTATTCTTGGTACTGGGTCAGATGTAGTGATATAAGAGGATGTTGAGACTCCATTTAGTTGATCAGTTGCAAAGAAGCTTCTCCAGTAAGGAGGAAGGGGAAAGCCCTGGACTGATCATTCCTTCAAGTGCCATATCTCCCCTCACAAAAACCCATGAGGTAGGTTAGGCTAAGAGTCTATGACTGGCCCAAAACCATCTAGTGAGTTTCTTCTCCTGCTCACTTTCACAGAAATGTAAAACAAATGTTTGGTAATTTTTGGGTGTATGGCATGTGCTACTTTTACCCTCACAACAACCCTGTAAAATAGGTTAGGCTGGAAATCTATGCCTAGCCCACTGTCTGTCTATGTCTGTGTGCCTGCCTCTTTCACATATACCCACAGAAAGGCATCCTTGGGTTTGTTCTTTACTTACTACATACCACAAACTACGTGAGAATAGAGAAGTCTGTCACAAATGATGCAATACACTCACTTTTCGCACTTCCTAATACATTTGTTTCCCAGCTAACTTACCACTAATACAGTCATGGATCTAACACTAAAATTTGTAAATTTTACTATATTAAGATTAAAGAATCCACATACATCAAGTGCAAATCAGAGAACCTACTGTTTTTCATATTACTGTTCAAGAATTAGGATTCTTTTCCTAATTATGCCTTACATGGAAGTTGCCTCTTTCACAGCAGCTGGATCAACATTTTCATCAAGCTATCTGCTTCCCTTGCCCCAAATTCGTCCTTGGTCAGTCACCGCTAGTTAGCTCAGATCCTATCAGTTTATATGTGAAATTGTGATCCTCCCCCCAATACACATCACTTTACACTTGCTTACATCTAACAGCATTTGCCATTTTGATGGTCCTTCTCTCGGTATGGAGAGATCTTTTGGGAGCTCCTCACAATCCCCCTTTATTTTAACAAGACTAAATAATTTGGTATCATCACCAAACATGACCATTCAATGTTCACTTCCCCCTCATTCTGATATTATGAGACAGGGAGAAACTGCCTCCCTATCCACTTTCTGCACAACATGCATAATTTTGTATACCTTTATCATGTCTCCTCTATTCACAAATTGTTTAAGGCTGCAGCACTTGCCCTGAGGAAACCACGCTGCTTATGGTTAAACCAAAAGGAATCATAAGGAATACTAAGAGAAGCCATATGAACAAAAAGGAAAAGGAAATTTGAGCAAAAGCATAGTACTTATTTTAATATTTTGCCCCACTTTTCGCAGTGTAAGCAGCTTACACGAAGTAAAAGACTCCTGAACAAACTTAGCAGTCACAGAGTAAGCGGAGAGGTCCTCTTATGGATCAGTATTTGGTTAAAGAACAGAAAGCAGAGAGTAGGAATAAATGGTAAATTCTTCCGATGGAGGGAAGCAATTAGTGGGGGTCCCACAGGGATCAGTATTGGGAAAAATGCTTTTCATCTTGTTAATAAATGATCTGGAATTAGAAGTGAGCAGTGAAGTGACCAAGTTTGCCGATGACACCAAATTATTTAAGGTTGTTAAAACACAAAGGGATTGTGAAGCACTCCAAAGGGATCTCTCCAAGCTGGAAGAGTGGGCATCCAAATGGCAGATGTGGTTCTATGTAAGCAAGCGTAAGGTGATGCACGTTGACGCAAACACCCCCCCCCTTCAAGTAAAACCTGATGGGATCTGAGCTGGCGGTGACCGAACAAGAAAGAAATCTTGGGGATGTGGTGGACAGCTCAATGAAAATGTCAACTCAGTGTGTGGCAGCTGTAAAGAAGGCAAACTCCATGTTAGGCATTATAAGAAAAGTAATTGAGAATAAAACTGCCAATATCATACTGCCTTTATACAAATCTATGTACATTTAGAATACTGTGTACAGTTCTGGTCACCACACCTAAAAGAAAGATATTATAGAGCTGGAAAAAGTGCAGAAAAGGGCAACTAAAATGATTAAGGGACTGGAACATCTCGCCTATGAGGGAAAGTTACAACAGCTGGGATTGTTTAGCTTGGAAAAAAGGAAGCTAAGGGGAGACAAGATAGAGGTGTACAAAATTATGCATGGTGTGAAGAATGTGGATAGGGAGACATTTTTTCTCCCCATAATACTATAACCAGGGGTCATCCTATGAAGCTTTTGGGGGGGAGGGGGGATTTTTTAAAATAATATAACCAAAAAGGTTATCAGTCCCCTAACAATTAATGTCTAAACAACTTTTGCATTAGAGAAAAGAATAATTAATACATTTTTAGGGGAAAGAAAAACAAAAGAAAGAAGAGAAGAGCAAAGAAAGGAAGAAAGAAAGAAGAGCAAAGAAGAAAAAAGAAAAATCATAACTAAATACATAATTAAACTAAATTATAAATGCACTGTATTTCCTTCAATTATCGTTACAATGTCCATATGTCTATATACTCTGAGCTGAAGCAGGCATACATCGTTGTACATCCGGTTGGGCTGCGTATTGAACGAATTTCGCCCATATAGCTTCAAATGAAGTTAACTCTGGTTTTCCTTGGATTTGAATTAAGTCATAAGTTATTTTCTCAGATATTGCCACAGACCAAATATTACGATACCATGCTGATAAATTTAAATTGTCCAGTTTTTTCCACTGTTGCGTAATTGTCTGCCGGGCGGTCATCAACAAAAATGTTATTAAATCTTTACATTTCAATCCATTATTAAGTCCATTATATATTGATAATAATAACAATTCTGGATCATATACAATTGTTTTTCCAGTAATAATAATTATTTCTCAATGTACTAATCTTCAGAATCTCTGTATGTCTGAGCATGACCACCATAAATGAAAATACGTGCCTTTTATCTTGCAACCTCTTGAACAAAGAGGACTACATGTTTTAGTAATATGTGCTAATTGTACTGGCGTTCGATATCATCTATGCAGTATTTTCAAAGAGGTTTCCTGAATAGAAGCTGATACTGATCTAAATGGCCTATTGTTCCATACCTTATTCCCACACTTTCCTCAAACCCACCATTGTACCCATCTGGGCATCTATCAATATAGTGTAGACTGAAGATACTAATATGGTGTTTTTATCTTTTTACTATTGTATCCTTTATATTCACCGTTACAGAATTTGTTTCAGATATGGAGCGGAATACAAATGTTACAAATAAATGAACTCCCATTTTCCCCAGCAACATGGCCATTGTAGTCCAACTTGGGAGGAGCACCAGGTTTGGGAAGGCTGGCATAGAAAATACTGGGCTAGTTAAACTAATGGTCTGACCCAGTATAAGGCAGCTTCATATAATATGAAAGGAAATTAAAGACCCTTTAAAACAGAGAAGACAGATAAAGCTCCAGTAGTGTTATGTTAGCCAGGAGTCCACTTCAGGGTTCAATGTGACATAGGAAGAGTTGTGCTGTATCAAACCAAAGAGCTATCTAATCCAGCATTCTTTTCACCCAGGGGCCGACAACATGCCTATGTGAAGACCACAAGCAGAACATGACTGCAATAGCACCCACCCAATTATGTTCCCTAGCAATTGGTATTCTAAAGCATAGTGTCTTTGATACTAGAGGCTATATATAGCCTTTATGACTAGTAGCCATTGATAGCATTATCCTCCATGATTTTGTCTAATCCCAGGTCATTGAAATGTCCTGTTCATTGATGATGTCGTGTAATGGACTGCAAACTTCCAGGAGGGCCAATCACGAACATGAAATACATCTCTTGTATAGAGGTGCTCAGAGAGCCAGTGCATGCCAGCAATGGCATCTGCTGCTCCTTGGTACCATTTTTAAAAGCCCAAGTGAACACACTGTGAAACACAAACACAGCTAGAGACCTTAAAGAAAGGATTATCTGGTTAGTTTAAAATGAGCATGTGTCCAATATATAGGCTTGGTGGGGAAAAGCCACACACAGGTTACACTTGGGCCAGATCTACACCAAGCAGGCTATGACACTTTGAAAATGGTTTGAAAACTGTATATGGAGTGTGTCCTGGACCCCAACGGTAGGGTGACCATATGGAAAGGAGGACAGGGCTACTGTATCTTTAACACCTGTTTAGCAAAGGGAATTTCAGCAGGTATCATTTGTATGCATGCAGCACCTTGTGAAACTCCCTCTTTATTACAGCAGTTAAAGCTGCAGGAGCTAAATTAGAATGACCAGATACAAAAGAGGACAATGCTCCTGCAGCTTTAATTCTTGTGATGAAGAGGGAATTTCACCAGGTGCTGCATGCATACAAACGACACCTGCTGAAATCACATTTTCAATACAATTGTTAAAGATACAGGAGCCCTGTCCTCCTTTTCATATGGTCAGCCTATGTTAGCTCCTGAGCAACATACAAGGTTATGTGGTTATCCTACAAAGCCCTAAACAACTTGGGACCAGCATACCTAGCAGACCACCTTCCCTTATATGCATCTGAACAACAGTTACAATCCTCAGAGCAGGTCCTGCTGGCCATTCCGAAATGCATGGAATGTCACCATGAAGAACCTTGGCAGCAGGCCTTCTCTGTAGTGGCACCCACCCTCTGGAAAACCCTCCCTCATGTGGTTCAGGAGGCGGAAAAAAATAACAACTTTTAAACGCCTCCTGAAAACATACCGTTTCACACAGGTTTTTTCTGGATTTTATTTTAGCTGGTTTTATATTGGCTTTTTAACTTTTAATTTTTGAAAATTTTCTATACTTGTTGTATTTTATGGTTTTAATTGTGCATTGCCCAGAGAGCTTCGGCTGATGGGCAGTATAAAAATGTAATAAAAAAATAAATCCATGGAGTGCTCGTGGGAGGAAAGGCTAGACCCAAGACTTACAGTGCAATCCTACTCAGAAGTAATCCCATTGAGTTTACCCAGGTAAGTGGGTATAGGATTGCAGCCTAAAACTTTTACAATTATATCACCTTAGCCTTGTCTCTCAAGAGAGACGGCATGCTCACAGAAGGACTGCAGGACACTTTTAGTCTGCTTTTATACTGAAGTTATTATTTATGGTATTACCTCTTTCTCCTCCTGGAATTTTCTCTTCCATGCCAGAGCCACATGCATAAAGTAGGCTGACCATCTGAAAAGGAGGTCAGGGCTCCTGTAACTTTAACAGTTGTAGAGAAAAGGGAAATTCAGCCAGTGTCATTTGTATGCAATTAGTTCCTGATGAAATTCCCTCTTCATCACAACAATTAAAGTTGCAGGGGCCCTGCCTTCTTTTGTATATGGTCACTCTAGTATAGTGCCTGCAACTTTAACTGTTGTGATGAAGAGGGAATATCACCAGGAACTAATTGCATACAAATGACACTGGCTGAAATTCCCTTTTCTCTACAACTGTTAAAGTTACAGGAGCCCTGTCCTCCTTTTCAGATGGTCAGCCTATATAAAGTCTCATTTGCAGTTTGGAATGGAGCGGACAGTACCCCACATCCTCTCCACTGAAACATTGTGCTGATATCTGAATGTTTCCCCCTTATCTCCCATGAAAATATATCTATTAGATTGGGGTGGAGAACCTTTCTCATCCCCAAAGCCAATGCAGTTTTGGAGAGGCCCTTGGGGGCTATATTCCAGTGCTGGGTGGGGCCAAAAGCAAAAGGGGGCAGGGCTAAGGCAAAGGGATGGGTCAAACATCACATACACACACACACAACCACATTTTAGCTTAAAGCTCTTACTGCCATTAATGAAAACTTAGCACTTCTTTAAACTAGTGATTTATTTAGGCTGACCATATGAAAAGGAGGACAGGGCTCATATAACTTTAACAGTTGTAGAGAAAAGGGAATTTCAGCAGGCGTCATTTGTAGGCATGCAGCAGCTGGTGAAATTCCCTCTTCATCACAACATTTAAAGTAGCAGGGGCCCTGCCTTCTTTCGTATATGGTCATTCTAGTATAGTGCCTGCAACTTTAACTGTTGTGATGAAGAGGGAATTTCACCAGGAACTAATTGCATACAAATGACAATGGCTGAAATTCCCTTTTCTCTACAACTGTTAAAGTTACATGAGCCCTGTCCTCCTTTTCATATGGTCAGCCTAGATTTATTGCACACTTGTGACTGGCCACTCATGGTTGTTCGCAGGTCATTTTTGATGACGCCATGAGCCTAGGCTAACTATATGAAAAGGAGGACAGGGCTCATGTAACTTCAACAGTTGTAGAGAAAAGGGGATTTCAGCCGGTGTCATTTGTATGCAATCCGTACCTGGTGAAATTCCCTCTTCATTACAACAGTTAAAGCTGCAGGGGCCCTGCCCTCTTTTGTATCTGGTCACTCTAGTATAGTGCCTGCAACTTTAATTGTTGTGATGAAGAGGGGATTTCATCAGGAACTAATTGCATACAAATGACACCGGCTGAAATTCCCTTTTCTCTACAACTGTTAAAATTACATGAGCCCTGTCCTACTTTTCATATTGTCAGCCTACATGAGCCTCCTGTACATCTCCCAGTCCTTTTCCCATTTTTTCCATAAAAAAAAAATAAACCTAAGAAAACCTGATTCTTCTGAAATATGTCAGTATTTGTCATAATTTTCTGCTGTCTGCAGTCAAAGATGCACTATAAAACGCCCACTAATTCAGCTCCTTTTAAATGGGGAAGAGAAGCAGGAAGCAGAAACACAATTTTCCCCCTGTCTGAAAGTCCTCAGAGGAGAGACATTTCAAACCTTTTGGAATAGAGGGGGGGGAACCAAACAATGGGCAGTAGGGGGGAAAGGGTGTGGGGCGTTGGGGAAGGGGGTATGACCATCTGTGGAACCCAGTGGCATGGACAGGGATCCCAGGAATGCTGGATTTGGCTCCATGGGCCTGCAGTTCCCAGTCCCTGTGTTAGATGCCTATAAAACAATTGCTTTTGTCATTTAAAAAAATGCACAAAAGCATGCTATTTAAAAAGTCATACTTAGCATTCTCCACAGACTAAAAAACTGTTTCCAGCTTACTGGGAAATTTCTGTAGTTTTAGGCATGCTTTTCTTTTTTTACAGATATTTTGTCTTATAGTTCTGATAGTTCTTGAACCTCTGAACTATCCTTGAGGTGGAGAAAAACAAAGTGATTTGTATTATTTTGCTTTTAGCAGACATCAGATCACAAGCCCTCAAGTCAGAGGCATCCTTGAAATTTGTTGAGCCAAGGATGGCTCAGATTACAATTTTCTTAGTCTGGATCTACCAAGTAACTGTTAATTCCTCAATATCTAGTACAGATAGCCTCTCGTTAAGATGATAATGTGAGAATTGGCTCTCAGAGTCTTTCCATTCATTTCCTTCAACTACAGCTAGGCCAGCTATAAAAAGTAGCCTGCTATGGCTCTCCCTTCAAATTCCTTTATGACCTTGACTCTTTATAATGAGCATTGGGACCTTTCATGCCCTGCTGAAGTGATAGCCACCAATTTGGATGGCTTTAAAAGGGGATTAGATTAATTTATGGAAGATAAAGCTATTAATAGCTACTAGTCATGATGGCTATATACTACTTCCAGTAACAGAGGCTATATGCCAATTTAAACCAGTTGCTGGGGAACATGAGTATGAGGGTGCTATTGTGCTTGTGTCCTATCTTTGGGCTCCCAACAGGCAGAATGTGTGAACAGAATGGACTTGATCTGATCCAGCACAGTTCTTCTTATGTTCTTAACCATGTACAAGCATATCCCATGACATCAAAAATTCTAGTGTGTTCTAATGGTTAGAGCAGTGATAGACAACCTGATGGCCTCCAGATGTTTGAGTCTACAACTCCCATAATCCCTGACAATGGTCCATTCTGGCTGAGGTTTATGGGAGTTGTAGTCCCAAACATCTGGAGAGCACCAGGTTTCCTACCCTAAGCTAGAACACCAGAATGCCAAATTCAAATCCTCACTCAGTTTCAACACTCACTGGGTGATCTTGGGCCAGTTACTCCCTCTCAACCTAACCTACCTCATTGGGTTGTTGTGAAGCGGAAACTCTGTACATCACCCTGAGCTCCTTGGAGGAAGAATAGGATAAAAATTTAATAAGTCAGGTAAATACACAAGTCGTGGAGGTGTTGCCCACTTACATCATGCTGACTAGGGCACTGCCTGCCTCCAGCATCACCTTCAACTACCTTCTGCCAGTAACAGCAAACATTCCCCTCACCTATCGTCCAGTAGCAGCAAAAGGTTCTCACTAGCAAGCAACATCACTAACCACCATAGTGGCCTTTTCTACTGATGAAAATGAGTTGAGATGTTTCAGGAGATTTTAAATGGCAGCCCACCTTTCTGAACAGTGTTCTTGTAGTGCACCTTGGGGCAATCATTTCTTGTATATGTAAACAAGTGCATGAGGTCTTTTCAGCACAATCTTTCCAGGGACAAACTACTGTAGGTGAAATGCTGTTTTAAGCCTTTTCCCATGAGAGCAAACATGTTCTGGCTGTTATTAGCCAGTCCGCTTCAAGGAGTGGGAGGACAGGAACTTGGAGGACACAATGCACGATGCTTTCGACAGCCAACCACTTCCGTGAACATTCTGTTTTCCACCATTCCACGTTATTCTAAGAGTTGTGCAGTTGCTTAGAAACACCGAACCTGAACTAAAAGCTAGGAAGAAGAGAACTCCTTATTACTACTGAAAAGTCGTTTGGTCTAAGAAAGCGGACTGCAAATTAATACCAGGTGGGAAACTTAGTGAAGATGGTAGTTTCCTTTTCAGACTGCCACATATTTGTAATGACCTTTGTTTAAATGACCATTTCTATTTATTTATTTATGCCCCATTTATTCATACCATCTCAGGCACTGGGTTAAATTTCAAACTTGCTAGTCATTTGAGGTGGGAGGATGGGGAATGGGCATGGTCTCTACCTTTTGGTAATGGCTTTACATTAATTATATTGACTGACAAGACTGACGCTAATTTATGGGTACACTAAAAAATGCAACGGCATTGTAATTCTAGCGCTAATTTTAGCAGACAGGAATAAAACACTCAGAGCTACGTTGCTTCAGGGATGAGTCATTGGGTTCCACTTTGAGCTTGCCTTCTAAAAGCATTGACTTTTCATGCACAACTCATCATGGTGCGTGAAAGGAGCCCCAAAACGAGCCATGTGCATTAACCCCTTCATAAGAGAAAACTAATAATAATACTAGTACTACTGTTGTTATTGTCGGTGAGATTATTATTATTATTATTATGCTTGTAAAATGTTCAAAGCATTTTACATATATTATCTCATTACACTCTGCTACAGCCTTCCCCAACCTAGTGTCCATCAGATGTGTTGGACTACAACTCCCATCATTCCCAGCTAGTATCCATGGAGCACTAGGTTGTCAAAGGCTGCTTTACAATCACCCTGTGAAGTATATCAATATTATGACACACACACACACACACACACACACACACACCATTGCAAGGTTCACAGCTGATACGAGCTACTACACTACTCTCAAAATACCAATGAATAATATTTGGCAAATTAGCAAGCTGTAAAGTTCTATAATGCAACAAATGATCTAAGGCCCGCCTTATTCCAAATGGCTGCACTGCCTAGTGTAACAGGCACACGTCCAGGAACTCTTGAAACTTCACTGTGGTCTGCAATCCAGATATCTTGGATTGCAGATAGTCACATATGAGTGACCCAAGATTCAAATTTCTTGGTATCCTCTGTGGCATTGCAAGGAATTCTCCTGGCTAGAGATCTCTCAGATCTTGTGTAGTTTCACTAGTACCCCTGAAAACCTTGCCAGCCAAACGATCACTTGGGTTGCTTCTTCAGTTGGGCTGTTCTGATGTTATCCACATGGAAATATCTACAACAGGGATTTCAGTGTGATCATATATAGCATCATGAAAATTAATTATATTGCCATTAATTACACTGTTGTTCTTAGTGATGTATTGAACATCATCCACTATAGGGTCTTTTGTGAGAAAATCTGGGGACAAATTATTTAATTTACCTTTGTTATGTTGCTGGATATGTTTAGGCATATTTGTCATAACTGGTGAATTACGGTTAATTTCAAGCCCTCTTCACATTTTTTTTATTTGCATGTTTACTGCAAGTAGTATCTCACATTTGCAGAGAGCTAGTTTACTGTGAGCCAATGTTCGAAGAAGAAAAGCATCCAAAGTTTGACTGCACATGGAATGGTTCTTTTTGGTCCAAAGAACTCATATGCAAATATGCAATACTTCAGTGATATATTAATTCATGTGAAGCTCAGCTCTGCAAATTGCCAAGGTTACTGTAGTCTCAGTTCTGTTCAAGGGAACCAAAAGCACATTATTTCATCATTTAGGATAGGGGTAGGCAATGTGGTGCCCACAGGCAACAATAGGCTGACCATCTGAAAAGGAGGACAGGGCTCCTGTATCTTTAACAGTTGTAGAGAAAAGGGAATTTCAGCCAGTGTCATTTGTATGCAATTAGTTCTTGGTGAAATTCCCTCTTCATCACAACAGTTAAAGGTGCAGGCACTATACTAGAGTGACCAGATACAAAAGAAGGCAGGGCCCCTGAAACTTTAACTGTTGTGATGAAGAAGGAATTTCACCAGGAACTAATTGCATACAAATGACACTGGCTGAAATTCCCTTTTCTCTACAACTGTTAAAGTTTCAGGAACCCTGTCCTCCTTTTCATATGGTCAGCCTAGGCAACAATATGCCCCAGTCAGCTTTCTTAGCTCCCACCGAGGTTCCCTACACCTTCCACTTTAAACACACAAACATTTTCTCATCAGCACCCAGCATGACTGAAATAGGTTTCTGTTGATGCTAAAAATGGTAGGTTCAAAGGAATTGTTTGGTATGTTGAGGCTCAGACCCCATATCTGCCCTTTACTCAGTTGTTTGGGCCACACCTCCCATGGCAGCCACTTAGAGGTGGTGCCCAAGACAGTTTCTCAATTTGCCTACCCCTGATTTAGGAAAGCTGATTCCTTAAGCTTGGCTTAAACAATAAAGGTCATACATACCTCTAGATAAGGGGTGGGGAACATGTTGTTAGACTCCAACTCCCAGCGGTCTAAGCCAGCATGACCAATGATAAGACATGATGGGAATTGGAGTACAGCATCATCTGCAGGGCCACAGGTTCCCCCTGATCTAGATCCTGTTTATTGGAAAAACTGAGAAAAGTTTCATTTGTTTCATACTTTTATTCTTCTAACTTTGTCGTCAAACAAATATTTGAAGGCATTATTAATGTGTAAAAGATATCTTGGCTTGTTTCTTGAACTGAAGTCTTTCAAATAGTTGAGGGATGCCATGAGGAATTATCTGCAAGTGCCTTTTCCCTATTCTCTTCTACCTTTACTTTCTATTGTATTTTATGGACATTGTCCTGGGTTTTCTAGTCCTAGAGTAGTTTCTGTAGTTTCTGTTTCTTTTCCAGTCTGTAAAGCCTAGGAATGTTCCTGCAGGGACATCATGATGCTATCCTGCCTCCATCATGATGCTATCCTGGCAGAGGCAGGGAAACTCACTGGCTCAGTTCGGACGACACATTAGGCAACGAATGAGGGGGGAAACAATCGTCAGTTGTGTCGCTTATTGTGTCATCTGGAGGGCAGCACGCAACGCACACACAATTGACAGTATGTTAATCAGGCACTTTAAACAATGGAGCGAAACAACGGGCTTGCAAGTTGTTTAGCCCAAAGCCCCGTTGTTTAAAGTGTTGTCTGAATCCACCCCCCCCCCCTCTCTGTGGACTATTCCATTTCGGAATAGAGTTCTGCTGCCTAGAGCAGCCCAAAAACCCCAGCCGCTCTATGCAGGTGGCAGAACTCACGGTGTATGCTGGGATACGGCTGGGGGACACACGGAGGAGAAGCTGCAACCAAAATGGCCGCTGCAAGTTCCTTGCAGCCAGGGCGTTTGCCGGTTCCGAGCAGCGCCGGCTGCAGTGTGTCGTCTGTGGAGCTCCTCCTGCCTAATGCACGGTCAGTACGTTATTTACCCCTCCGTTGCCTAATATGTCGTCCGAACTGAGCCACTGTGTTGATGTCATGCCTTTTGTTCTGCATGGGGGATTCTGGAGGGGCCTTGGGCAAGAGACCCTCAGTGGGCCCCTCTCTCCGTGAGTCTATCTTCTCACTGTCATTGTCACCAGTTGCTATTGCTCCTCATCCTCTTCCTCCTCATTGCTACCACTTGCTTGCTTGACAAGTAGAGAGCTAGTGAGCAAATAAGCAGGGGCATCTTCCTTGTCATCACCACTGTGGTCTGGGCCAGAGTGAGAGGAAGGTGAAGAAGCAGATTGCAGTAGTGAAGAAGAGTAACCAGGGGGCTCTTGTCAGTCAGCCTCTGTTGGAGTGTGGGCCTGACCACACTTACCATTGAAGCCGGCCATGATGGGGAAGAGGGCAGAACCAGACATAGAACTGCTATTTTTGGCTGCAGACCCACGTTGTACATAACAAGCAGCACCTTTTTGAGCCCCATACAAACACGTAATGTTGTCCCACTCCTACACATATACTGCAATCCCATCCCATCCATACAATCCCATCAGGCTTGAGATAAAAAGTATATTTTGATTCTAAAATTATGTTTTCTACATTTCTGATTTTACATTCATTACATTTTTGTTCCGTGCCTACACACACATGCACACACACACTGTTTTGCCAAGAGGATTCTTCTACTTTTTAGGATTCAGAAACAATGGACAGAATGTTGGGAAAAGATCTGAAGAAAAGTCAATTGGTGATAGAGGAGGAAGAAAAGCTGAGGAGAAAGAGCTGAAAAGATACTGGAGGGCTTCCTGATTTGTATTTATAGCCAGACATGGCAATATGGAGTGTGTGTACATGTACAAGACATTTAAATATATTTGGGGTCTGTAAATCAGCAGTACTGGCTCCCACTGTTCTTGGGATCAATGTCTCTGTTATGGTGCCTTGTCCCTCCAACTGGTTGCCTCTTCCTCCTGTCTATGCAAAAGGAATTCTGGAACTGGTAGTCCTTGATAAAGCTTGTCATGTAGGAAACCACAAATCTCTCAGTTTCTCAAACTACAAGTCCTAGTTTAACTACACAAGCACATTCTTTCTCTTCCGGAGAAGGCCCTGGGCCAGCAACTCACTGTTCAGAATGTTACTTGTTTGGGGTAATGTAGCAGCCTTGGCTGGGAGTGGGTCTGGATCTCCAAGACCCATGAAGTGTATCCTTTTTCCCACCCCAACCCACCCCATGCTTTGGGCCCACATGTAGGTCTGCCCTAAGTCACAAAAAGTTTGGATCTATGAGCATCTCTTCATAAAGGGGAAATTGTGTTGCCTTACCAGGGTTTTGTGCTTCCTTCTTCTTTAACGCGATTGTTATGGGCTGCATTACATGGACGGAAAGGGGTGACCAAGTGGTTTGAATTGAATACATCCCCTCCAAGCATGCTCCATTCACTTCCATTGAGACAGTACCATCTAGTGACAGAAGATCCCAGGGGTGATTTTTTTTCAGACATTACCACGTTATCTGTATTTCTTTTAATAGTAGGATTTGTAATGGAAAGCATGGGAGACATCCTGGTCATTGACAGTGTCGTGTAATGGACCCGCAAACTTCTGTGAGAAACCAATCACAAGCATGCAATAAATCACTCATTTATTGCATGCTTGTGATTGTTGTATTGGATTTGGTTTTGGAAGAATGTCAAAGATTCGGGAGCAAACTAGCACAGTGTCAGATGCAGTGTACAGTAATGTATACTTATTTAGTAGAACAGTTGTCAACTACTATGAAGCTAGAGTTGGTTTTCATAGCTGCATACCAGTACTGACAAAGAGTTAGATAATGCATAGTAGCTGTCTTGCACACTGAGACAAGCCCTATAAGATTCTGGGCAGGTTGGCCTGTTACCTATTCACCTGCTCAGATAATTAGCCCCTGGGATGCCCATTGCATCCAGGGAATCAATGCAAACCCAATTGAGGGGGTTGTGATCTATCAATTGAGGGGCATGTGTAAGATTGTCTTTGCTTTTATTATCTGCATCCATTTTCCATCAATAAACTATATCGTTCTTTCATACAAGTGGACATGAGCCATATCTGTTTATTCTGGGTCCTAGCTGAATTTGTTTTTGTTGCTTTTTTGTTTTAATGTATTATTATTTTTATTTGAATTGCTGTACACTGTCTTGGCAACATTTGTGGAAAGGCGGTTTATATCTATTTTTTAATAAATAAATAAATCCTGGAGACTTTAAGGCAATGGTACATGGGTCCACCATTCTCCCAGTGAGAAGAGACAGGAAGTAAAATAACACCAGGAGAAGGGTTGAGTCCTAAGCTAGGGTGACCAGATTTTGAGGATCCAAAACCCGGACCCCCCCGCCACCCCTCCCACCCACCCAAAACAACCCCCCCACCACGTGCCCGCGCTGCCCTGGCACCCCCCCCGCCCGCATGCCTCACGCCGCCCCCCCGTGCGCCCACGCCGCGCCGCCCCCCCACCCGCGCCACGCCGCGCCGCCCCCGCGCCGCCCGCCCCCGCGCTCCTTACCGGCTGGGGCGTCCGCTTCCCTCCGGTGCTCAGAATCTACTGAGAAACAGGCTTCCTGGCCTGTCTCTCAGTAGCGCGCCGTGTGATGACGTCATCACCCGGCACGCTACTGAGGGACAGGCTGCGAAGCCTGTTTCTCAGTAGATTCCGAGCACCGGAGGGAAGCGGACGCCCCAGCAGGTAAGTGCCTCGCGCCGCCACCCGCCCCACGCAGGCCGCCCGCCCCACCCGTGCCCCCCCACCTGCATGCCTCGCGTGCCCCCCCGCATGGCCCCCCCGCGCCACGCCACCCCCCCCATGTCGCCCACCCCCCACCCACGCCGCGCCACCCCCTTGCCGCCCGCCCCCACGCTCCTTACCGGCTGGGGCGTCCGCTTCCCTCCAGTGCTCAGAATCTACTGAGAAACAGGCTTCCTGGCCTGTCTCTCAGTAGCGCGCCAGGTGATGACGTCATCACCCGGCGTGCTACTGAGGGACAGGCAGCCACGAAACCTGTTTCTCAGTAGATTCCGAGCACTGGAGGGAAGCAGACGCTCCAGTAAGTGCCTCGCGCCGCCAGCCTCCCGCCACCGCCGCGTGACCCCCCACCGCCCCGGTTTGCCCCCGCCCCCCCCCGGTTGGCCCAGCTCGACCCAGGGCCATCTGGTCACCCTTTTGGGGGGCTAAATTTCTGGATTTGGCCCCCCAAAACAGTTTTTCCACCCAGATGTGGATTTGCTCCCCATTTCCCGGGCATGACCGGACAAATCCAGGCGTCTGGTCACCCTACCTAAGCACAGTAGCAGCCTTCAATTCTACAACAAAAGAAACATGTAGGTTGTGTGAATTAGCAATATGTTACTACTGGTAGTCCGAACTGTTTGCAGGGGGATGCCTACCTATTTAAGAGTGCTACACTTGCCAAAACTTTGGCTTACGGGTAAAATCTGATAAATTATCATCAGAGCAAGATGGGATTTGAAATATAACCGAGTCCTGCTAAACCTAATTTGCAATCAACCAAGGCAGGTGGGAAAGATGATACTGGAGGGCAGGGAAGTACACATACTGATTAAGGAAAGCGAACCCCCTCCCCCCCGAAGGGGCTAGAGGAAAGATTAGTCATAGAGCTGTTGGTGAATGGGGGAATTGAACTAGAGAGCTGTAAACATAGATATGGCAACATCCTTATGTGGCCTGGGGCAAATGCCTTCAATTCTGTTCTTCCATTCCTCATCTGGAGTAATGAAATTAATTTCTCTCTCAGGACTACTATTTAGAATTAATTAATCTTTATAATGGCACTTTGAAGACGGGAAACCCTGAAAGCAAAAAGAAGTTCCAGCAATCCATCTGCAGAATAGCTTACTGAGCCCCAAAACTCTTTTGACATAGATGATCGCAAAGGAGGCTTGAGAGAACATTAACTTCTAAAACTTGGCAATTAATCTTAATAGGTTTTAATAGGACTGTGATGAATACTCACCCATTTCAATTTACAGGGCAAAAAGAGTGTTTTCAAGTGGGTAATAATATTTCTTGGGTGGGGGAACCCTCTTACAAAGCAATCCTTTGAATGTTTGCTGTGAAAGATGTCCCCTTGTGGACAACAGAGCTTATTCCTAGGAAAGTGTACCTAGGATTGTATCATTAGTTAGTGAGAAACCTCTTAATTCATGAAAAGGGTTTTCTTTTTTCACACACACACCCCATTTGTTTCCCCATCTGCTGCTATGACCACCTCTACAAGAATTCAGTTTGACGCCTGGTTCTCCGATTATGTGCATGTTCTCAGAAGCGCTTTATGGTAAATGACTGTACGCGGGAGGTAATTGAGCGCACAACTGGTGGCCTTACCAGTTGTTTGAAATGCGCTTTAGAAGTAGTTAATGCGGAGAATCGCTTGTTTACATAGTCAAAATGCGCTTTAACAGGCCGCAGCAAAATAAAACTCGCTATTTAATGCGCATTCGATAATGCGCATAATCGAATAGATAACGCGCCTCAACTCCCGATTTGCGCTCTGCTCATGTAGAGGTAAAAATTTTAATGAGACTTAAAAGAGCTTTAAAACTCTCGTGTAGAGGCAGCCTATTTTGTCTCGTTTTTTCCCCTGGTTAAGGCTTGAAGATTTAAGTTGTGTTTCGTGTGTCTTTGGCAGTCAGCCATATCACCTTAATAGCTTAAAACACTAAAAAGCTACTAGAAAAAAAAACACTTAAAAGAATTGCTTATTTGCATCCATTAGGGAACTTCAGCTTTAGATGTGCCTGTCCTACCCTGTGCAAGTAAAAGTAGCTATATGGAGCGGGGGTAGGTTAGATCGGGAAAATGGTATGGATTGAAAGTGTTACATATCCTGATCAAATTTAGAACCCCAGCGACCCTGCTGAATAAAAATCAGAATGTCAGCAGGTCTGATCTCAGATTTCCCCTGTCATGTGTAGTTTGGCCCTTAGGCATGAAGAATAAATTTAAAATGCAGTGTACCCCACCTAATATGTGTGTGGTTATAAACACTATGGTGTGGGGGGAGGTGTTGACTATTAATTCTGGTCCAGAAGGTTATGTATATATGAATGTGCATATCCACGCCACTTTTTTCTGTCTAAACATGCATAGCATTGCGCCCTAACTACCTCATCCTCCCCCAACCCTCACTGCACGACACCAGCTGATGTACAGACTGTTATCAAAACCACCATATTTGCACAAGGAGAACCCAGATGTGTTGCCTGTGCCATCTACCTACAATAGTCCTCCCTGAGAGCTGGATTTAGATGAGGAAGCAGAAGAGAATAATGGCAGGAACTTATTGCTACCTATAAAGCTGAAAGTATGTGTGTGCATTTGTATGTCCGGAAATGTTTACCCACTTCCTGATGAGGTACAAGCTTGAAATTTTCAACACTGATAGGTCTTTGTGTAGAATGTTTTTTTTAAAAAAAACTTAAATCCAGAATTTTTACAGTTTGACTATTTTTTATATAATTGAAAACATATCTTAGGCTAACACCTACAACTCACCGCATGCTTACAACTCCCAGCAACTGAAGGCATGCTGGAAGGTGTAGACGTAACAGATAGTTGATTGCCCAGCTGTGACTGCCACCGGCTGCTGCTGCCTGCCACTGCTGACGCCTCAGGAGCTAGGCCAAGGAGAGAAAACGGAGCTGAACAAGTAGGCGCCGCCTGCCCATCTCCAATCTCAACACCACAAATATGGACAGCAGGGTGGCAGTGGAATAAGCCACTGTGGAGAGTGGCGGCGGTGGCCCCAGTCCGGTTCAGAAACCTAACCACTTTGCATCGATGGTGGGGCTGATGGCAATGGCAGCAGCAAGCTTGGAGACGTTGGACATGTGATGGAGAAGGACATGAAGACTGAGGGGATGGGGGGCAGCTTATTCCATAGAGTGTTGAACCTCAGGCCTGGGGGGTGAGGTCCATGTCTTCAGGGGCCCCCAGAAGGCCACACACTCCTTTTGATGGCAACACCCTCTTCCCCCAAGCACTAATTGTTTGGTGGCTTCCCCCAAACACTGGTTTGTTTGAGGTTTCCTAATTTTTCCCCAGTTCAAAAAGGTTGAAATGCCTCTACTCGGGCTTGGTTACTGGCAGTATGAGCTTTAAAATAAAATAGGCTGATATTTTGTCCCTGTCCCTTTTGCCCCACCCCTTTTGCCTTCGGTCCCACCAACTGCTGGAATTTCTCAGAAATGGGATTGGGATTATTTGGTACTGCAGCCTCCTGTTAAAAAGGCGGCTAGCAGATAAAAACAAAAGGCAGAACAGAATGAGTGTTTACCCGTCCCACATGCACACAAAGGCTAAAAAAGAGACCACATGGTTATTTGGTGAAGAAAGAAAAACAGTTTACTCAAAAGCATTGTTGCATTTACAAATGCAGGTACAGTGTAGTGTTTCAAAAGGGTTTGTTCAGTCCATTTCTTTGTATTCTACAACACCAGCAAGGAAGCAAGAGAGCAAGTGATATAACCCCAACAATGGAAGAAGGCAGAGAGTGGGTGGGGAAGGGAGGAGCAAAAACCAAGCACAGGAAAAAATACGCTGTAGGCTTTAGAGATCCTAAGGCTAGCTATGCTCAAATTCCTATGAACTAAGTGCAACTCTGCCCCCTTCCTGTAGCTTGCAGATGAGGTTGCAATATTCCCAACAGAATGAAGATCTGCATTACTGCCATAAAGGTTTAGGAAAACGGTATGGGAGGATTGGTTGTGGCCTTAGATCCATAGGATCCAAACCCCTCCCTGTCCCTGAAGGCAACCCCAACAGCAGGAACAAACACTATTTGTTTTAAACTTTTCGAAAGATAGTTTTGAGAAAGGAGGTAAATCCACACTAAAATCTAGATGATTAAAGCATTGGCAAAAATAAAATGAAAAATTCTATACTGATTATCTCTCTTTCTTACAATTTTATTACTGATTTCTAAATGACAAACTGCTTAGTATGGCACACAGCTTGAATATTATCATTACTAATGGCATCAAACTATGAAGAGTACTAATAAAAAACACTCAATGTCCCTCTTATTAAATTATAAATACTGAAAAATTCTTATGTCTTTAAGATAAAAATAGAATTGCATTGAATATTTAACGTACATATGTTAAAGGAAATAAACCAAACTTAAACGGTTGAATTGTTCTTAAATTTATATTTAAAGTAAATCTAATATTAACTTCATTGTGACTAAATTATTTTTCAGATAGATAAACAGGTAGCTCCCATTGGGTAAGCACAGTTTGCTGGCCAAAGTATGTCAATTTATTTTAAAATTGAACTTGAAACATCAAATGTGTCACAGGCTGTAAAAATAATTCTCCAACCATAAAACTGTACTATCAAATATCTATGATTGAAGCCAAATTAAATTTACTAATGATTGTGATGCAAGTGATCCCCCTATGGCTGTGTTGATCAATTGTTACATACATACACACACATCAGCCCTGAAGGATCCAAGGACTTTTTGTTACCCTTTCTATACATAGCAGTTGCATTTTATTTTGTTTTATTTATTACATTTCTATACTGCTCAATAGCCGAAGTTCTCTGGACAATTTGCATCAATTAAAACCACAAAATACACCATAAGATACAACATAAAATGTAAACTCTTAAAACTACATTATAAAAGTACGAACCAAAATAAAACCTAGCAGCAATGCAGAAATTTACAATCAATAACAGATTTAAAACATCAGAACTAAAAAAACTAAAATGCCTGGGAAAATAAAATAGTCTTCATCTGGCACCAGAAAGAGCACAATGTAGGGAAGGAGAGGTGGGTAAGAAATTATTATTATTATTATTATTATTATTATTATTATTATTATTATTACCAGCTGAAAATCTCTGGGAAGCTCATTCTACAACATGGGTGCCACAGCAGAAAAGGCCCTCTTCTTCATAGCCACCCGCCTCACTTCCTTTGGCAGGAGAAGGATCATTGAAGCTGATCTTCGGGTCCAGACAGGAGACAATCCTTCAGGTAACCTGGCCCCAAGCCATGTAGGGCTTTGAATGTTGATACCAGCAATTTGAATCGAACCCAGAAATGGACTGGCAGCCAGTGCAGATGGAAAAGTACTAGCATAATAAGATCATAATGGCCAGTCCCCATTAACAGTCTCGCTGCCCTGTTTTGGATCATCTAATTTTTTTGGAAGGCAGTCCACATATATTGCAGTCAGAGACCTCCTGGACAAAAACAAATCCTTAAAAGTCTCAGTTGAAATCAATTTGACTTCAAAGGGAATAATTTGGGTTTGATTGTGCCCACAACCATTATTTCAAAGGTTAACATCGCTAATGAAAATATATTAACACTATTACAACAAATGTTTTGTTGCTAATATATTTTTAAATGACTGAGAGACGTGTTCAATGAAAATGTTTGCTTCCCAATCCTCCCATAAGTGAAAACAACTGTCCCTCCACTCCTGATAGCCTAAATATCCTCCTTTTCAACAGACCAATTCCATACCATTTCCCCTTGGCTGCAAATGCTGGCTAACAGCATCGGTAGACCAGTCTGTTGTCCTACTAAGAGCAGCACTTCCTAGTCCTGAAGGTGCTTCCTTTTTTTGCATAGAGTATGATACAAACGTCAGGGACACATTAGGGAAACCAGAGGATCTGATAAGCCGCTAGGCCTTATTTATTTATTTATTTATTACATTTGTATACCGCCCCATAGCTGAAGCTCTCTGGGCGGTTTACATAGGATTAAAAACAATTAAAAACAATATACAAAAATTAAAACAGCAAAAACATACAACATACACACAATCTGTATATTTAAAACCACTACAACACTCCAAAAAGCTAAAAAATATATATGTTTATGTTTGATGGCTCTTCTGTCAGCTCTGACACACTCCCGGTCAAAATCAGACAACTAGGTCTTCTCCCATGTTTATTAGTATACATCTTGTAGCTATATCATGGCTTTATATAATGGCATAATGGCTTGGAATTATAATGTTATAATGGTATGGAATAGCATATATGATCTTTAAAAAATCTCAAAGTTCAAGATAAACCAGCTTAAAACTGGAGAAATTCTCAAAGTTCAAGATTAACCAAATTTATGAGACACTGGAAGAAACTGAAATTGACAGATTCAACCATGCCTACCCTTCATCCCTATGATCTCGCATTGATCCTACCTGAGTTTCTTTATCTCAGAGGCAGTGATGCGGAAAATCACATCTCTAGATCTATCAGAAGGGGGAGGGACTTTCTGTAAAGAGTGCCCTGCCCCAAGCCATATTGTGACCTACTTCAGAAATTTGGGGGAACTTTTAAAAGCAGTTTGTGATGAAGGGTGTGTATGTGTGTGTGTGTTTACTTAAGAAAAAGAAGCAAAAGATGAAAGCCTTGATACACCCACATAAGCCCTTCTATATGCTTTAAGGGTCTCTTTGGATTGAACCCAAAAGCTACAGTTCCGGGCAAGCAATACAGAAGTTGGAATAGGCCATGATATATTTGAAAATACCATATTCTCCCTCCCCTGTTGCGAGAGAACAATCATGTCCTGCTCTAAAGTAATAAAAGATCATGAAATAATGTGTGCCTTGGGTAAAAGCAAGAAGTATATATCAGCAAAAAGGAAACAAACAGTTATATTTACTAAGTAGGTACAACCAAAATGCAATCAAGCACAGTGATTGGGCTGACTCAATGAATTGTTCTTGATCTTCCATCACCAAGAGTAAAGTAGGTCATGAAGAAAAGTGATGTTTTTCCTCCAGTGGATGCTGGTGGTTCTGATGTCAGTGGGGCAGGGAATTTGCTCAAGGTTTCAGTCAGAACCAGTGAGAACGCTAAAGAAGCTATCCCACGTGTGAAGCACCTTGGATAGCCTCTTTAGAGATCTGGCTGGTTCTGATTGAAACTGGGAGTGAATTCATCAGCCTCCACTGGTTTCATCATGGTATTGTTGACAGAATCATAAAGTTGGAAGGGTTAACTAACTAATCCAACCCTTTGTCCAATGAAGAAATTCCAGGGCTAGACCATCCCCAACAGATGGATGTCGAACTTCTGCTTATAGACCTGTGGTGCAGGAGACCTATCCACTGACCCCAGTATTTGGCTCTATTGTCGAACTCTCCTTCCTGTTAAGAAATCTCTCCTAATGTTCAACCAAAACATAGCTACAGACAGCGCACGCGCAAGCATAACTCAATGCATCTCTATGTGAGCCACTGCCTTTTGGGCTAATGCCAAAGACCACCTGTAACTTCAGTGCATTAGATCCAGTCCTGGTCTCTGGCGCAGTAGAAAACAAGCCTTTGCCCTCTTCTGTATGACAGCCCTTCCAGGTTTGAAGAGTACTATCATGACCCCGCTCAGTCCCCTCTCTTAAAGGCTAAGCATACCCAGTTATTTCCACACCCCCCCCATCGGACTTGTTTTCCATACCTCCAATCATCTCATTGCCCTCCTCTTAACCCATTCCAATTTGTCTACATACTTCCATGAAGAATAAGGCTATTAATGGCTACTAGTCATGATGTTGATATAGTACTCCAGTATCAGAGGCAGAATGTCTCTGAAGACCAGTTGCTGGGAAATATGGGCAGGATGGAGCTATTGCCCCCATGTCCTGCTGTTAGATATTTCTAGCCAGAGTGAAGCCATCTTTCTTTTCTGTCGCATAGAATGCTGGGATTGCTTGCTGGGAACGCTTGTTTAAAGCCAAGAACAGTCTATGTATGTAGCAGCTAGGAACAAGGAACAATCATAACTCGGCCTTGGTCAGAAGCTGCAACATTCATCAAAAGTAGCAGATATCGTGTCCTAGCTGTAACTGCCCACTTTCATTCGTGGGCGTAATAATGAGCTACTGGGGAGAAACAAGGTGGTCTTTGGCGTTAGCCCAAAAGGCAGTGGCTCACATAGAGATGCATTGAGTTATGCTTGCGCGTGCGCTGTCTGTAGCTATGACATGATGCTTACTGTATGTTATAAAAGTAGGTGCTTGCATCCTTTGAGGTGTGGCCTTTGGTGGCATGAGTCCCTAAGGTCACCCATTCAGCTGACTGCTTTAATAAAACTGCGTTGGACTAAGATCACTGACTCTGTGCCTTTTAGTGGGGAATATGGCTTTATCCTCCTAGGAGAAGAATCTGGACACAAGTTTTGTCTAACATTGCCTGTGGGCTTCCCATAGGCATCTTGTTGGCCACTGTAGGAACAGAATGCTGGACTGAATAGGCTCTGGTATGATCCACTAAGTTCTTGTTATTATAATGCAGTGTCCAGAATTGAACAGAATACTTCAGATGAGGTCTGAATAGTGCAGGATAAAATTGAACAATTAACTTATTGTGATTTGGAAACTATGGTTCATGATAAGCTAGAGTTCCCTCTTTCTGACGCCTGGACAAGCTCTGCTGAAAAGGACAGGGTGGCTGTACCTTTATTTATTAAAGCAGAGAACAAAACAACTGGGCTGGCTACACTGGTAATAATATACTGCAAAAATAATAGTAATGTTAATGCTGGTGCTTTTGAAATTATTTAATATAGTGAATTACCTAAAAACAATTGTTAAAAACAATTACCAACATGAGTCAAACTACAGAACACTATAATGAACCATACACACTTCATACGTGTTTCGACCAATGGTCTTCCTCAGTGGAATAATTAGAGTTCAAAACAATCCAGATATTAACTCTAAAATACAGAAATACAAAAAGATCAATGTTCATATTAATGGGTGCCACTGCAGTAATAAAACCAATTTAAGACTTTTGCCTATCCATAAACAGAAACTTATTTTGTAAAGAATGAGTAACTGTAGGGTGTGCCTGAAAAGACTCCACCAAAAATAATTGTTCTAAATTTGGCAAAAGACAGCAGTAGCCATCCAAGTAAGTATTCAAGTGTAAGTTCAGGGTGTTACCCTAATTTCAGCTTTCTGGCAATTTATTAAATTATTTATTTATTTATTTATTTAAGCCTATGTGGTGTAGTAGTTAGTATTTTAGGCTTGGATGTGAGGAAACCTCACACCACTGTTGTTCGCAGACAACCTTGGGCAACTCACTAGAATTCATTGTTCACTGATGGGCTAGGACAACTCATTAACACAGCCTTGTATTTAACTGTTAGCCTGGAATCTATACACAATGGCATGGAATGGCAGGTAGGCAAACAAATAGAAGTCCATGCAGGTGAGGGATAAATGAGGGATAGAGCGCTCCACCCATCCCCTTTGCCCACAATAGAAACCCAGTGGGCTGCCAGAAGAGGAAAAAACCCTCCACCATGCCCATCATAGGAATGTGGCAGGCTGCTGCAAGAAGAATGGAGCACTTCACGCCTCCTCTGCCGAACATAGCAGGCTAGTAAAAAAATTTAGCAGGCTTGTAACTGACGTGGGCTTGTTTAAGGCTACACTACCATTCAATTCATTTTTGTGCTCTTAATGTTGTGTTTTACCGTTGTATTTAGACGTATTTAATTTTTTATCATGAACTGCTGAGGGATTTCATTATATTCAGTGGTATAATAATAATAATAATAATAATAATAATAATATATTTATTTATCACCCGCCTCTCCCAACGGATCGAGGCGGGGAACAACACCAAACACAAAATACAAAAACTGATTAAAAGCAGATAAAACCAGTACATCATTAAAACACCAATAAAACACCAATAAAACACTTTAAAATTCATCTAGGTAGGCCTGCCGGAAGAGATCAGTCTTTATAGATCTTTTAAATTCCTGAAGACTAGTAAGTTGGCGAATCTCTCCCGGCAGGTCATTCCACAATCTGGGAGCGGCAGAAGAGAAGGTCCTCTGGGTAACGGTTGTCAGTCTAGTTCTTGTTGACTGTAATAAATTCTTCCCAAAGGACCTGAGCGTGAGGGGCAGATTGTATGGGAGAAGGCGATCCCGTAGGTAACCTGGACCCAAACCATGTAGGGCTTTAAAGGTAATAACCAACACTTTGTACTTCGCCCGGAAACTGATTGGCAGCCAGTGAAGAGATTTTAAAACTGGTGTAATGTGGTCACCCCTAGATGTACCGGTGACCAACCTGGCTGCCATATTTTGAACTAATTGAAGTTTCCGGACTAGGCACAGAGGTAGCCCTATGCACAGCACATTGCAGAAGTCGAGCCTCGAAGTTACCAGTGCGTGCACTACTGATTTTAGGTCTTCCAACTCTAGGAAGGGGCGCAGCTGGCGTATCAGCCGAAGCTGATAGTAGGCACTCCTGGCAGTCGCATCTATCTGAGCTGTCATTTGGAGTGACGGATCCAGGAGCACCCCCAAACTGCGAACACAGTCTTTCAGGGGGAGTGTAACCCCATCCAGAACTGGTTGACACACCTCCAACCCCAGGTTGTGGCCCTTGACAGTAAGCACCTCCGTCTTGTCTGGATTCAGCTTCAGTTTGTTTTTCCTCATCCAGCCCATTACCGCCTCCAAGCATTCATTCAGAGGAGACACACTATCCTTAGCTGATGCTGTTGTTGAAGGCATAGAGAAATATATTTGGGTGTCATCAGCGTATTGATAGCACCCCGCCCCATGCCTCTGGATGATCTCTCCCAGCGGTTTCATGTATATATTAAACAGCATTGGGGATAGGATGGCACCTTGTGGTACACCACATAGCTGCTCCTTCTTTGAAGAGCAACTATCCCCAAGCATCACCATCTGGAACCTGCCCGAGAGGTAGGACCGGAACCACTGAAGCACAGTGCCCCCGAGTCCCAATTCCCTCAGGCGTTCCAGAAGAATACCATGGTCGATGGTATCGAAAGCCGCTGAGAGGTCCAGGAGTACCAACAGGGACACACTCCCCCTGTCAATACTTAAGCGTAGATCATCCACTAAGGCGACCACAGCAGTCTCAACTCCATATCCTGCTCTGAAGCCAGTTTGAAATGGGTCTAGAAAATCTGTATCATCCAAAACTGCTTGCAGTTGGAAGGCAACCGCCCTCTCGATCACCTTGCCCAAAAATGGAAGATTTGATACTGGCCTATAGTTATTAAAGTCCAGGGGATCCAGGGAGGGCTTTTTTAGAAGCGGCCGTACTACCGCTTCTTTTAAACATGACAGAAAACTCCCCTCCCTGAGAGATGCATTAATAATATATTGTAATTGTGATCTAACTGCATCTCCTCCCTGGGCGACCAGCCAAGAAGGACAGGGATCGAGAGGGCAAGTCGTCCTCCTCACTCGACCAAGCAGCTTGTCCACGTCCTCGGTACTCACCAACTGAAACTGATCCAGTGCAATTCTACTCGCGGAGTTGCTGGACACTCCATTGTCAGCCTCTGCTATAACGACAGCATCTAAGTCGGCTCTTATCCGAGAGATTTTATCTGTGAAATGATTGTTAAAGGCATCACAGCGAACTACTGAAGGCTCTAACATCAGGTTCAGGGGGGAGGGTGCTCGAGTTAGACCCCTCACCACCCTGAACAGTTCTGCTGGACGCGAATTTGCAGACGTAATGCGTGCAGAGAAGTAAGCTTTCTTCGCTGCACGTATTGCCACCCCATAGGAACGAAGATGTTCTCTATGTCGTGTCTTATTGGATATAAGTCGAGTTTTCCGCCATCGGCGCTCCAGTCGTCGTCCTTTCCGCTTCAACTCCCTGAGATCTTCTGTATACCAGGGCGCCCGATTAGAAGCGGGTCGGAGAGGACGTTTGGGGGCGATCGTGTCGATAGCCCTAGTTAGATCTTGATTCCATCTATTGACCAGGGCTTCTACAGGATCGTCGACGATACCAGCCATAGATCCCTCCAAGGCCTTCTGGAATCCAAAAGGATCCATCAGCCTTCGAGGGCGGACCATCTTAATAGGTCCGCCACCCCTGCAGGGGCGGGTGGTAGCTGTGATACTAACCCTGACCAGAAAGTGGTCTGTCCATGACAATGCAGAGGTATTTGTTACCTCCACCCACAGATCTGTCTGTTCGGAGCTGAAGACAGCATCGAGGGTGTGACCTGCTGAATGTGTGGGTCCAGAGACCAATTGGGATAGGCCCATGGTTGTCATGGATGCCATGAACTCCCGAGCTGCACCTGACAAACCAGCCTCAAATGGGATGTTGAAATCGCCCAGGACCAAAAGCCTGGGCGAATCCAACACCAACTCCGAGACCAGTTCCATGAGCTCGGCCAGGGAGTCTGATAGGCAGCGGGGTGGCCGGTACACTAACAGAATCCCTAGTCTATCCCTGGCCTTCAGACTCAGGTACACACACTCGATGTGCTTCAATTGCCGGACAGGAAGTCTGGTCAGGTTAAGATTGTCTTTGTAGACCACAGCTACTCCGCCCCCCCGCCCACTTTCCCTCACCTGCTCACTAACACAGTACCCAGCTGGGAGAGCCTGAGCCCATGTCGGCCCACTATCATCTCCCAGCCAGGTTTCTGTGAAGCAAGCCAGGTCAGCCTCCTCATCTATAAGGAGGTCATAGATGATATTTGTTTTACTTTTAACCGACCTGGCATTGCATAGGAGCAAGGAGAGGTTCTGTGGGTGGCCTGGTTCGTTCTCCAAGATCCCCGGGGTAGCAGGGCGACTGGAAGGTAAGATGGGTGTTAAATATCTATCTCTCCTTCCCCTATAATGGCACATCGCCCTGCTATCGCCATATCTCCCCTTGCCCTGCACAACAGATATTGCCACTCCCAGACATATTTCAATTCAACTGCACTCCCAGCCACCTCAAGCGTGTCAGAGGGGTGGACTAGACCAGTGTTCTCCACCTCTCCGCAGGAGGGCCGGGGCTGCGCTGGAGGAGACGCAGGGAGTCCCTACGCGCAGCTCTCTCTCTCCCCCTCTCCAGCCAATGTCACAAATAAATAAATAAATTCCTCCTAAGTTATCTCCCAGGTTTGTGGTGAAGACAAAATGAGAGAAGTTCATGTCCCGAGATCTTTAGAGGGAGGACAGGACACAAATGTGATCAATAAAATAATTATTTATAGGTATGAAGTGTTTTTCTTCAGTAGTCTTGGGATGGGATGTAATACAATACCAGATTTCCATACACTTTGGAGAGATCCACATTTAAAGGTCGAATTCTTAATATATCAATGGTTGTCTATCTGAGTGCATCTTACTGCTGTAGAGCTCCCCACCCCCCACCGCAAACTCTTGCATTGGGTTCTAACTGGAGATCAGATGTACAGCATGATCCTAATGATAGTGCTAATTTAAATCACATGGATTTCCATGTGTTTTGTGCTTGCATCTTCTGGAGCTGGTTTCTCACCTTGACTTTCAAGGAAGCCTCACCAGGTCCACAGGGATCCAGTCTGTTAGCTGCCAGTCCAGGAGCTGTCTCTGTACCTTAGACTGAAATCCTACTAGGGAATAAGCCTCATTAGAGCACTTACAGTTACTCATACATAAATCTTGCTTAGGGGTGCAACTTCAAGCACTGTTTTGCCTGAGCCAAGAAAGAATCCCTTTCAGATGCTGTGTTGTTCAAAAGCAGTAGTATGAGAATCACGTCATAGGCAAGCAGCACTGAATTGCTTTGAAAGCCCTAGCGACTCAGTGTGATAAATAGAAAACTGATCCTGATTGTAGAGGATCTAAACATTTTCTTAATTAGTGCTTCAATGGTGAGATATCTTTTTTTTTCTTGCAGTCAAACAACATTTCATTAAAAGGAAAATTGAATTATTCTACTGGTTAACAGATCAATTGTTCTCACAAATGTCCTGTGGCCAGAATGTGGTTGTGCAGGTGTCATATTAGTAATGAGGGGCATGATTCCCACCTTTTCTATTTTTACCTTTGAAAACAATTTTCTTCAATATTATGGTCATTTTTAAAAATATTTTTCTGTACCATCCAAGCACCAAAGAGTTCAAGTGGTTTTTTAAAAAAATCATTACTCAGGGTGTGTGAGGTCAGAAGCACTGGTTCAGGACTCAAATGAGTATAATAATAAGATTTTTTTAATTGACTGGAGAACATTGCTATGTGTTCAACCCTTTCCCTTCTGTTTTTCCTACCTACACTGCCCCACCTGCAGTTGTTCAGCACAAACTAGCTGAATGGGAAACAAATGAGATTCAATGTAAATGCAGAATAATACACATTAGGCAAAATCCAACATAAATCCTACGTAGAGTAGATACATTGAAAGGAATGGGATGCAAGTTAGACATGACTAAATCCCATCCATTTCAATGGGTGTACTCTAAGTAGGACTTTGGATTTTACCCATTGTGCCAAGAAATGCTGATGCTACATAATTCTTGTCTATGCCTTTATTATATACATTTATATATGCCCTTCAATACACTCAATATACACTGATGGAAGTCTCAACAGCTACTAGTCCTGATGGCTATGTGCTATCTCCAGTATCAGAGGCAGTAGGCCTATATACACTAGTTGCTGGGGAACATGGGTGGGAGCCCTGTCCTCTTTTTCATATGGTCACCCTAGTAAAGGTCTGAAGCAGACTTTTTTTTCTGGTAAGAAAAGAAGATGAAGAATTAGTGAGAAAACCTAGAAGGGATACAAATTGAAGATGACAATGTCTGGACAATCCCCACCCTTCTGTGAATGAGGCAGTGTGATTGCACGATAAAAGCTTTGTCTGGAAGCACCTTTACGATTTGCTTCAGAATGATCTCTCTTATTCCGTTAACATTGCTGAAAGGAATTAAATGTCCCATGTAATTTCACTGGAAAAATAGCTCTTGATTTTATACTTCTTTGACAATAGCCTCTGACAGCTAAAATTAGCTTAGCTTTATTGGAACAGATAATGAACCTCTCTCATTATCCGTTCATGTATAATCCCGTAAATACCAATTAGCCCTAATATATTACATTTGCTAAAGAGCTGCTTCTTAATTCATGAATCTACAAACAACATCAGACCACTCTTGAGGCTTCTCCATATAATTCTATTACCGAGTACACATTTAACGTTATAGACCTCTTTTGGTTTATGTGTTTGAATGTAACCAATTTATAGGCTTGGTGAAGTCATAATATTCCCATCTCCAAACTATGGCTAGAAGATCAGGAACATGCTGCAGGCTTCCCTTCCTTCCAAATTCTCCCCTGCCTTCCTATTTTAAAAATTAGCATTAAATGTGTGCCAGTTTCAGCACTAATCATGTTTAGCTCAATCCAGAGTTTACAAACTAATCATAATTGGAAACAATGGAGGCTGGTGGCTCCCAAGTCATTGGTGCAGTGAATCCGCTCTGGGTTTCAGTCAGAACTCTAAAGAAGCAATCCAAGGAAGCACCTTGGTAGCTCTTTTAGAATTTTGACTGGTTCTGACTGAAACCCGGAGCGGATTCACTGCCCCGCTGATGGAGTCACCATCTCCACTGATTGCAAATACCAACACCCTGCTACCATGTTTCCCATGAGGTTCCAGAAGCATGATGGGTAGTCCTGTTTTTGAAGGGGTATCCAGCCCAACTCTACCTTAAAACAAACCATAAGAAGGGAGAGCAGAGGCTTTGAAGTTGCCCATCAACAGTGACACCTGGACAGTAGCCTGTGCAGCTGTCCATAAATGAGAAGCTGGAGACAGTGGGCCTGTTAAGACGACATCCTAAGGCATGGTTAGGATGCTAGCCCTTTTGCAGCAAATGGATAGTGAGCTTGTTTGTGGTTATATAGCCACCATGGCTAGGAATGGTTCACAGGACTTGCTAAGCCATAATGATTAGCTCAAAATGCTAAACCAGCAAGGCTTAGCATGTTCTCTGAACAGGGGCAGTGGCTCAACAGACACTACTAACCCAGTAAAGGTCCTGGGGAGATACTCATTGCTAGCCCGCCCTCTTCCTGATTTTCACCTGGGTCATCACTTTCAGCTGGATTTTCTCCTTCCTTCTTCCTAGCGATAGAGCCCCCTGGCAGCCAAGTGGGTGACTGTGAACTTCTCATTGCCACCTTTGCTGTTGAGAGCTGGAAGGCAAAGAAGGAAAATCATGGATCAAGGCTTGGAATGGAGTTGGATTGAGAAGCCCAAATGTTGCATCTCTGAGATGGGGTGCCTTTGTGCTCCTGCAGATTCCTCCCAGTCTTCAGTTAGGCTGCCTCTACAAGAGGCATTTAAAGCTCTTTCAAGGCGCATTAAAAAATTTACCTCTACAAGAACAGAGCGCAAATCGGGCGTAGAGGCGCGCTATCCCTCCGATTATGCACATTATCGACTGCGTGTTAAACAACGAGTTTGCTCCGGCCGTTAAAGCGCATTTTGACTATGTGAACAAGTGATTATGCGCATTAACTACTCGTAAAGCGCATTTTGGTCATCCGTTAATGCGCTTCGCCGCCTCTCGCCGCCTCTCGTGCAGAGGTATTAGGCGTAAATGCGCTTCAGCGATTATGCGCATAATCGCCTAACCAGGCGCAAAAGCGAATCCTTGCAGAGGGGACCTTAGAATCCCAAGTCTCTTCCTCTGAAGGGATTTCTCCAGGATCTGGGTCAGATGGGTCCTTAGCAACAGCAAGCACACACGTCACCTGGTCACAGTCATTTCCACTAGGGTGAGAGGTAATGTGCTGTTATTTAAAATATAGTCATTATTCCTAAATTAGCGTATAGAAATGTCGAGCAAATCCATGCCCTCTTTTGATAATTTCCCCTTTTGGTGGGTGATGCATAAGTGACCACCCTAATTTGAAGGGATGATTTTATGCACCTGACCCCTGGCAAGGCAATGCTGGGCTCTCTTTCCCCATCCCTACCATTTTTCCATTGAGCCCAGACCAAACTAACTGGCCCCTGCAGAGCTGCTTTGCCCCAAAGAAGCCAGCTGCCACTGGATTTCCAGTGCACATGTCTACATGTAATACACTTAGACCCTTGGATTAATGTTGTTTGTTTACTATGAGGGCAAATGCAGGGTCAATTAATAATAATAATAATAATAATAATAATAATAATAATAATACAGGCACAAGTTAGCCAAAGTTAAGTACTTTTACATCCCATTCATTTCAATTGGATATTTTAAGGTTTGTGCTTAACTCACTCCCATTGAAGCAATGGGTCTCAAAAGTTATGAATCTTGACTGGATAGTGCCCAGTTATTTCATTTATAGCTATTGAGACAATATTAGACCATATTTCTCATTATTATTATTATTATTATTAATAATAATAATAATTTAAAAAATTGCTGATGCCTGTTAACAATTGCTTATTAATTGAGACCAGTAGATTTGGGAAATGCAAATAATGAAAATTATTTGCATATATTTGGTGTTTTCTGTTTGAGAATTTCAGTGTACTTTTACAAGTGTCTTCTTTCACAGCATCCATGCGAATCAGGTAGGAACTATTATCATTAATGATAAGCCAGGGAAAGCACAGTCTGAGCTCAAATTCCACATAGCAGCTCAGTGGAAACAGATTTCAAACATAACAATTTTTCTTTCCATTGCTAAAAGTCAGAGCATCCAGGGAAACAACCACCTAATTGGGTCAGAGTAAGTCTCGGCTTCAGTTGACATCTTCACTGGGTTGCATGTAGCTACTATATATCTAGTGATATCTCAGACTGCAGTGCATAGTGTCAGGAATAAGTCCCACTGAACTCAATGGGATTTATTTCCAAGCCAACCATCATTTATGTCTTAAGCTATCATTTAGGTTAGTCTTCCAAACCACAATCCCTCTGCTAGAGCTAGATTTTAAAGAATGCTCAAAGGCTGCTGCCTTTCCAATGTGTAGATTCAATGATGAATAGATAGTCCCCACCCTGATCTGGATCTGAAAAGCACCTCTACTGCCCTCCCCTCCCGCACGCTACAGCTTTGATCCAGATCACGTGCCCTACACCTACTCTAGAATATCAATGATAAAGAAAAGACATAGCTGCTACACACATGTAAAGTCATGCCTGTTTTGGCCCTAAGCCTTTGGATGGACCTTGTAATCTTCATGCAGTAGATACACATGAATACTGTACATGTCCAAAGTATTCTTAGCACCTAATTAGAATTCTTTGCTTGAGAGTGCCATATATAGGTGGTGTGTGTGGGTGGGTGTGGGTGGGTGTTATTTTGTAAAAAGGACAATATTGAGGCTCGAAAAGTGTTTCCCAGTTTGTATTGTTTTTCTGGGGAACAAATGAGTTTATGATGATGGAGAGGGAGGGTACATTTGTTTGCTTGTTTGTTTAAGGTATTTCTATGCTACCCATCATCAAATATTTCCCAGGGCAGTTCATAATATGGACTGTAGGTACCCCTGGGGGAGGGGCATTTCCTTGCAGCTGGGGCAGCAGAGGCAAGGCCATTCCAAAGGAAGTTAACTTCCTGAGATGATGCCACGGCCAGGGCGAGACTGAGGGTGATTCTGGAAAATGAACACGAGGTGAGGCAGAACATCGAAATCAAGGCCCTGCTCCCCTGCTTTGTATTGCCCCCAGCCTGTCCCTCAGTCACACTTCATTGTGACCAAGCAATATTATGTGATTATAAGGTATTGAAAGGAAGAAAAACAGGCCTGGTCATGTTATCATTAAAGAATGTCTCTATGATTAAATTTTTGGCAATAGCTGGATATTTTACATAGGTATCTATATACAGAGTGTGCAGTGGAGGAAAAATTGTGCAATACATACAGAAAAAAAATACTGTAAAAATTACTCTTACTGAAAAAAAATTGTCAAAAGGAAATTATTTCCTTCCAAATTGCACCACTTCCTTTAAAGCATCTGATGCTTGTAAATTTCTAAGGTGACAATCTTATGACCACTTGCCCAGGACTCAATGGTGCTTACATCAGAGTAGTATATAGGATTGTGCTGTAATAAGAGAGTGCTGGTTTAGATAGCTTTAAATTAATATTGCAGTCAGTTCCTGGGTTCCTTGTCTACACGTACACCTATCCAGACTACTTTTTTTGAAACTGCACAATGTCCTCAGCGTTCTAATTTGGTGTTGCATTCTGAATTCTGAACTTTTAAATGGTGTTTCATGGAACAATCACCCCACTAGAAATGCGGTCCTTGGTGACACTGCTGTTTATGCATATGCTAACAAGCACTTGGCCAGCTGGCTTCTTTTCTTTTACAGTTCAGCCAGCTCAGGCTTCAAAGTGTTTATTACCACCATTAAACAGTAGCTGTGAAATATAGAAAGGACACTGTGTTTTGCAAATGCTGTGTAGTAGAAAGGCTTTTTTAAAAAAAATAATCTTTAGGGCCCTGACCTCTGTGGGACTTGCTACCAAGTAAATATGCTTAGGATCGTGCTGTTAATGTGTGGGCCACTGTGCAATGTGATGCTATCGCACCCCTTTTCTTGGCTTAAGCGAACTGTCACTTGTCACTGTGGAAAATAATTGATCCTTGGTTCTGATGTTGATTTCACTTATGGCATTTAGCTAATATAATTGCAGATAAGATAGGGGGATCCTAGGGCTGACCTATATGCTGTGCATATGAACTAAACACCCTGCAAGATGAGGGTCAATAAACTGCAAAAGAATTCTGAACAGTCACAATTACGTTTCTCCCTACAAACTGCCAGTGGCCTCAGTTTGGGGAGGGGGGGTGTCTATATGCTCTATTAATCCTGTAGTAGCTGGGCAGGTGTGCTGCATTGTTTATATGACACAGCCGCCAGCTTGCAGCAACATTGGTCTTTTACCCCCGAAACTGCACTTTTTCACTGTGTCCTTTTACTGTGATCTTTTAGTTGCTCTGAGGTCCCCACGTTGTTTCTCAGACCCCCTCTAGATGGATTCCGTTTGACGCCTGGTTAGCCGATTATGTGCATAATCGCTGGAGCGCTTTATTGTAAATGCTTGTATGCAGGAGGTAATTGAGCACTCAACTGGTGACCTTACCGGTTGTTTCAAATGTGCTTTACAAGTAGTTAATGCGGAGAATCGCTTGTTCACATAGTCAAAATGCGTGTCAACGGCCGGAGCAAAATAAAACTCGCAATTTAACGCACATTCGATAATGCACATAATCAAAGAGAAAACGCGCCTCTACGCCCGATTTGCGCTCCGTTCTTGTAGAGGTAAAAAAATTTATGCGCCTTGAAAGAGCTTTAAATGCCTCTTGTAGAGGCAGCCTCAGTCTGTCACTGGTGGCCCTGGTTCAGATTAAGCCAGTGGCCATTGGGGGCAGATGCAAATCCAGGTTAAACACACCAGAAATCTAATAAAACAGGCTAGGGTGGGGAGAAAGGATCTGATTCCTAGAAGAAAGGGAATAAGGGATGCAGGCGAAGAGAGGTTTGGCAATAGAGTGCGAGCTGGCATTTCCTCCCGCTTCACTGATTAACTTTGCCTGCTTCTTCTCTTCCTAGCCCTCCAATCGCACGCCGCTTTCTTCTGCAGCCCAATCTTGCTCTTTACTTGCAACTTTCTCTCTCACACACCATCATAAAAATTATGGAGCTTCACATGGATGTCAATACATACACACACAAGTTGCAGCAAGATGGAGAGAGAAAAGTGTGATCTATTTAAGGCTCATTATGTGGGAGAGAATGGCCGGCGGCCCTGCATATCATTTTCACCTCACAGCAGCGATGCTGCAGGGTTTTGAAGGAACCAGCAGCAAAGTATAGACACCCCCTAGGGCTTGCAGCCCCTTATAGTTCTTGCCAGGGTGAGAATGGAGAAGTTAGTTTAATACTTCAGCCATCTTATCACATTTTCACTGTCTTTGGGACTTTTAATACAAAATGTCATTGTTACTGTTATATTTGCATCCCATGCTACCTTTCAGGTGCTCAGACAAGAAAAAAAGTCTTGCAAGACAGATTAGGCTAAAAGATAGTGGCTTAGTTCAGACAACACTTCAGTCAAGGCAGTGTGAAAACCCCACTCAACGATTGAGTTTTTAGGGGGTATTCCCCACTCACGTTCTAATTCCACCATTGTGTGACTGTGGGCTACCGGGGAGTTGAGTAAAATCCATCACAATGTTTGATTGACAGTTCCTCCCCCAGTCCTCCTGATGGTATCGCATCAGCCATTGCTGTGAAAAATCAATCCCTGTGACTTTTCTAGAGCGGCACTCGCTCCTTTTGCCATTCTTGCCAGGGTATTCGGTGCCCAGTGGGAAAAGTCAACTCAATGCAATGGAAAACTCTATGGAGCCCACCACACAACAGAATGCCAGTGCAGGAACTCTTCTCTGCACAGCATGGATATTCTGCGTGGAGTGTTCCCCCCCCCCCAAAAAACCCTCCATCTTTGCATGGAGTTTTCCCATGAGACAACACATTTCTCAACGGTGATGTAAATACTCCACCGTAGAGTTCTAAAACCACAGTTGAGAAACATGTTATCTGAACTGAGCCAGTGAGTGACACAGTTCAATCACCTAAACCAGGGGTGGGTAACTTCTGGGGATTGGGAGGCTGTATTGCCCCCACCACCAGAACCCAGCCAGGGCCACACCACACTCCTGCCACCACTGAAATTGCCACTGCCAACATTGCCACAAAAGGAGTAGCGATTTTGCAGGGAAACCTGTTGCATGCATGCGCAGCTGCAGCATGACTGCCTGGAATGGTCTTCCCTGATGAATACAGCTGTGTCCTCAAGTGGCGTGATCTCATTCTGTTACTGCTGATAGGAGGCTTTTAAGGGATTCATGAAGGGTTACTCCCTTTACAGAGGGGCATGTTCAGATAGGATCAAAGCCATATCATTTTACCATCTAAATAATAGGGTAGGTGTGCTGAGAGATATATGGTTGCACAGACACCCCATGGTTATTACATTTATCCCAGCCACAAAGGCCATAGATAGCAAGTTTACACTCAAGCTGAGCTTTTGAATGTGTTGTGCTTTTAAAAGAAAAACTCAAGGGGAGACAGGAGGATTACTAGGTTGAGTCCAAGGTGAGCTCTGTAGAGGGGCTTTGTTAAAATAAACCTTGAAAGTTTGTTTAATGGAGGCACAGCTATAAGGACTGTCATGAGGTGCCCCTGTTCTTCAAAATTGACCACTGCACCATAGTCCCTAACATTCTGGTTTTTTATGTAAAGTGAATGTTTGTCCATGGGATAGTATCCAAACAAATAACTCTTTCCCCCTTGCAATCTGCAACCTGAAGTAGTGCAGTCAAAAGATTTATCACACAACTCTTCCAAATGTGTCAAAAAGTCCAGATCTATGCTGTTAGGTATGATAGACTTCTCTTCTCAATTAGCTTTTTCCCAGGTCAATTATGAATATTAATAATTCTTTAAGCTCTGTTCAGTCATTCCCTTCAAGTGTAAGTTCTACATGCAAGGAGGTGAGTGGGAATGAGCATGCTAGCTCCATGCTCTCACTGTTTTCATTGCCCTCTACATGTGGAAAGTGATGGTCTGCGGAGGAGAGCATCTTTTCTCATTGGAGGCTCTCCCCGAGATGTTGCAATCCTGATTTTCCAGGGTTCTAAAATCTTAGACATAACCTCCCTGGATACAGACCGCTGCCTTCCCCACATGTAGAAGGAGATGAGGATGGGGGGGGGGGGAGGCAAGGGGCAAGGGGACAGAGCTGGAGTAACTAGTAGCTCTTGATATAGTGATCCTCCATAAACTGGTCTAATCCCCTTATGTAGCTGCTCAAGTCAATGGTCATGACCACATGTTGTATTATTAACTTACAGAATTCACTGCTGCATTGTGTGAAGACATTTGTCCAGAATCTACTGCCATTCAGTTTCATTGGGTACAGCCAAGTTCTACTGTTATAAGAGTGAGATGAACATTTTCTCCATCCACTATCTCCAAATGATGCATAATTTTTTAAACTTCTGTCATAGGGTTGCCATGTGTCCTACTTTACAGAGGACTGTCCTTCGTTTCAAGGGCTGACAGAGGAGAGTCCTCTATTTGAGGGTGTCCTATGTTTGAAGGACAGTTCAGTTGGAATCCTTTGCAATTTTATATCCCATTTACCCATTTTGGAGAAAAGGTTTTGGAGCTTATTGTAGTCCACTAGGCTTTCCACCACCCTAAGTAGTTTGGTGTCACCTCTAAACTTGTCTATCCCCCTGCTCATCCTGACTCCAGGTCATTTGTTAGTTACTCCATGCACAACATGAATTCTTGGCCCTGCTCCATGTTCTTAAATCAGTTACCAATCTATAAACAGACCATCTTTTTATCCCATGATTGTGAAGCTTGTTCAAGAGACTTTAGTGTGAGTCTTCTTCAAAAGATGTTTGGAAGTCTGAGAGTATTGCATCTACCGGATCACTCCTTTCTATAGCTAAGAGAATGATTTCATGCAAGATGTGGTTCCATTTTAACGTTAACCTCTTTTCATAAGCCTTACATGATTTAACTTAAATGACTTATTACAGAATTATAGGTAATGTGACAGGCTTGCATTTCCAACAAGAAATGCTATTAAACTGTCTTCAGAAGAGTCTTTGATTTAATACGACATAAACATGAAGAGCAAGATATTTGATCTCAGGCAACGAGGGTGTCGCTGGGCTAGAAAGGTATGACAATCAGTTCATGAATCCACATCACAAATGTATTCCCTGACTGTGAGCTCCATCACACCAGCGATTTATCACACTCTCGCCATGCCTGGTATATGTTTTTGCAGCACAGTACTCGCATGACGTTGTCCCTGTCCTGCACTCATCTCGCCTCTTCCCCTCCATTTTCCATCTTATTTTGGAGCGGGAAAAGTCTATTTTCCCCCCTCCATGCACAATAAAACTGCTGCTCCCTCCCGTGTATTGCTGTCCTTGCGCTACATCGGACCATCCCATATTTGGGAGGGGGGGTGTCAAAGGGCGGTCTCGCTGACAAAAGAAGAGGGTGGGGTGGTTCTCCGCTCAACTGCTCAACTGTGAAGGGGGAGGGAGAGAGGGTGCCCAAACACCCCACAGAGAAGGCAAGTGAGACTGCCACTTCCCATGCTCAGGACTCAGTCCCATTCAACTCTACGGTTCTTACTCCTGAGTAGGCATGTCTTGATTTCCTGACCAGAACAATGTCGGCTTCCCCTTGCCATGCCAACATTGATCACAAACATCTCCAAAAACTAATTGTAATAGTTTCTCTTCACTTATATTGTTTAATATGATCTTAGGGGAAAGCACAGTGTGTTGTTTTACTGTAATTGCACAGTTTCAGGGTGCCATACATGAAAGTGCCCAGCGTTCAACTCGCCAAGGAAACAGAGGGGGAAACTGCAAACACAAACTGGGGGGGGGGGGAGTAGGTGTGATGGAGCCCACAATCCAAAGGGGAAAGGGTGGGCAGAAATATTTGAATGCATCTAAAGATCTCTTTAAATCCCAGCCAGAGGCTGAATTCGGACAACACATTAGTCAATGGTGGGTTAAGTAGCCAACTCAAAGTTGGTTATTTTGTGGGTTCTCCCCACACAACATATTCCTACACAACTGTGGGTGGTTGGGGCTGACGTTGAGTGAACTAATAGTCAGCCCAGCATTTGACTGACACAGCCCCCACCCCTCTCCCCACCTCCCTCCTCTTTCAGTCCTCCCAGTTCTATCCCAGCAGCCTCTGCAAGTTGCACCAGTTGTAGCAGAGTGGCAGCTGCCGCTTTGGTTGCTCTTGTCGCCTGCCTCTATGGGCTTGTGTTTTAACCCACTCACCACATGCCATTAACACACTCACCCCTCCACACAACACTTTAAACAACTGGCTTCGAGCTAAACAACTTGCAAGCCAGTTGTTTCTCTCAGTTGCTTAGTTGGGCGGAATAGCATACTGTCAGTAGTTTATGAGCGGCGTGTTACCCTCTACACAACACAATAAGCAACACAACTGACTATTGTTTTCCTCCCCCCAGTTGCTTAATGTGTTGTCCAAATGCAGCCAGAGTGTTTGCATATGTAACATCTATCTAAATGGACTGTTAATGAGGCTGTTAAACCACATTCCACTATTTTAGAAAAACATTTTCTTTTAAATCCCTCATAATTTAACTTAGCTAAATGAATACTGGCCATTTTTGTAGGCTAGCGAAAACACAATGCATAAATCTTAAGAGCATTGCTGGATCACACCAATGTGCACCAAATCTATCTGTGGCCAGCAAGAAATTGTTGATAAGCCCAGAAACAGGGTATGAAGGCATCATTATTTGTCTCTCAGAACTTTTATTCCAATATGCACTGTGTCTGCAAGTGGAGGTTCCATTTAGCTAACAAGGCTAATGACCACCATCCTCTGTGGATTTGCCTCCTCCCCTTTTAAAACCGTCTAAGTCAGTGGCCATCACAATATCTTGCTGGAACAATTGCCATAGTTTAACTATGCACAGTGTACATCCTTTTGTCTCTCCTGAATTTGCCAGGGTAAGTTTAATTAGTTGACTCCGGGTTCTAATAATACTATAAGAGAGGGAGAAAACTGGCTCTCTATCCACTTTCTCCATACCATGAATAATTGTATAAACCTCTGTCATGTCCCATTTTATTTACCTTTATTTATTTTTCTACACTAAAAAGCTCTAAAATTAATGCCTTTTCTATTAGGGAAGGTGGTCCACACCTTAATAATTTTGGCTATTGTTTTTTCTGTGCCTTTCGCCACAGTATAATATCTCAGATCAGAATATTTCTCTACCTAGCCCAGTATTCTCTAATCTGACTGGCAGTGGCTCTCCAGAGTGGCAGGGAGAGATCTTTCTCCTCACCTGCTACCTGGTCCTTTAAAATGCCAAGAGCATGTGGTCTGCCACAAAGCAGTGGTTGCTCCTCAAAAATTTACAGGTTGACTTGGAGCTTTGTACAATATGGGCAAGTACATTTTACTAGACTTGAATATTTGAAGAGCAGCAAGCAGATTTAGAGGAGAAAGATACCTACCTGTATGCATCACAGGCAAATATGAAGTAGAGCTTTTCTACGCAAGGCTGCTAATCCACCGTTTCTTTTTTTGATTTCATTGCAGAACTGAGATCTGAGCTCTATACACAGAGCTTTTCCTTTCCTACTTTTCCACTACATAACCTCTAGTTGGTGCTATGGTATAGTGGGGAAATAAGTTTTGTTCCTCTTTATAATACTGCATTTTGCCCATTCTAAACAAGAAACACAGGTAAGTGCTCTTTAAAAAGAGAAGCAAAAGTGGAGGGTCACAACATCGGCCAAAGAACCTGTAAAAACAATGAGTGAGGAATGACGAATACACAATAAATGCCTCAGGCTTCTCAATAAATGCCTCATAGGCTTCTTAAAACTTTCATTAAGGGTGTGAGGAATGGAAATAATGTCTCTGTGATGCATCTTTCTTTTCTCACCCATTTCCGCTTCTCTCATTAAGCCTCAGATCAAATTTGGTCGCACTCTCCTTAACAATAGGAAAGCAGAAACCCAATATAAACTCCATCTTATCTGGCATGGATTGGTGTTGTAATAAAATATTTGTATAGCTACAGTCCTTACAGTGTTGACGAGACACTCTCTGTCACATTTGACCCAGGAAAGAGGAATAGCGACAGATTTCTCTGAGATATTCTTATTCTTTTTAAAAAAATCTTAAAGTGAATGTATATCATACAGGACTTGTTCTAAATCCCAAGGACTTAACTTGTATTCTCGTTTATAAATTGAACAAGCTGGGCTAAGATAGATCATTTCAGAATTCTGACAAGTAGTAACTAATTTGTGACTTTGAGCTTCTACATTATTACCATTATTTTCTAAAGAAATACATTTATGTGCATTTATCTAAGCTAATAGATGTTCAAAAGTGCCCCCTCTACATCTATAGCCAATGTGTGGAGGGACCAGTATGACCACAACTCCTGGCTCTGCCTACAACATCCCCATGTTGAGTGAAACATTGCCATGTATGTGTTAGCCTTTCCCTCTCCATCAATATTCTATTTATAGTGTGAATATCAGATAGGGCTGGGAGTTTTGTGCAGAGCCACCCACCCCATGAAGTAGGGTAGGGCGCTCGAATCAGGTGGTGGAATGGGAGGAGCAGCGAATTGTGCTCTCCTGCCCCAGCAAGGAGGGCCTATCACTGCTGCCCTGCAACCTCCAGTGGATGATCTGGAGAGCCCCACCAACTGTTCTCCTGCCTTATGCTGCAGCAAGAGAGTGGCTGGCAGGACTCTTTGAAGCAGCTGCCCACCCTTAGTCACATCACACACTCCCCCTTATGCAAGTGCCTTGCAGATACTTCTTCCAGCCACGTGGCTCTCCATAGAGCTGATGTAACAGCAGCAAACATAAAGAGGGGATCATGATTGTTAGGATTTTAGGATTGAGAACTGAGAGAGAGGAAGTATGTGGTGATTGGGTAGTGATTGAATAAGCAATTTTTGAGTAATGGAAGAACATATATTAATAGAGCCATTAAGAATTACTTGTTTCTTATTCAACAACTAATTTTTACTGTAATTGATAAAGCTTTATTTATTTATAAAATCCTACGCCTTTGCTCTTGGCTATGTAAGAGGGAAGTAATAAAGGGAACAGTACAAGATTATCAAGTAAAGTTTGTGTGTCCTCGCAGATATAGGACTGAGTAAAGGGTTGGGCCTGAGCCTGAAAGGTTCTAGTGGCAGCAAAACCAAGTGTGTGTGAGAAAAGGTGGTTCTTGCTTGGAGTGAGAAAGGCCTTCAAGGAGCGGAATTCTCACTACGGAAGCTTAATCGGCTTTACAAGGGAGGTTAGACTTCATGTAGGGCAAGCCACTATTAGTGGCTACTAGTCATGCTGGCTATATATTACCTCCAATATTGTAGGCAGTATGCCTCTGAATGCCACTTGTGGGCTTCCCATAGGCAGCTAGTTTGCCACTGTGGAAATAATGCTGGACTAGATAGGCCTTTGGTATGATTCAGCTTGGTTCTTCTTAAGTTTTTAACTGGCCATGGGCAACGCCAAGATATCAGAGGAAGATGGAAGTAGGATTTAGGGAGGAGACAGGGAAACTAACAGGCTGGGGATAAATGGAACAATGAGAGCAGTAACTAAACCAGGAAGAACAAGCCAGCCTGGAATGTTTTCAGGCCTGACCAAGAAATACAGTGGCTTGCTAGAGTGTGGTACGTGGGAGGAGAATTCGGGGGGGATCACATTTCCCTACCGTCATTTTGCCTCCTGCTGCTGTCCCACAAAGGCAACAAATAGCTTCCTCTTTCTTCACATGAGGAAGAAAGAGGAAACAAGCAAGTAAATGGCAGGAAGTTTCACTATAGCCCAAAAATCTGGGGGTTTTTTTCTGTCTTATTTTATGATGGAAAAAAGACCAGAAGGAGTGGGAGTCGCGCTGGAGGCAGATAGCATCCGCAAAAAGACCCACAAAACAATGTGAGTGGCCAGTAATGAGCATGTGATAAAACACTCATCTGATGACGGTCTCCATCTCTTTTGCCTCCAGGTTTTGTACAGGCAATGGCCAATATGTAATCTGAAAAGGCAATGAGTCAAAAATCCTGGCAGATTTGGCAGCCTGGCTCTGTTTGTGTGGTTTCATGTCCATTTCAGTGCAATAAGCATTAATACAGGTGTAATTCTCTGCAGTTCCATTTAAGACAGACTTCTAACTACATTTCAACAGGAGTTGGACGTGATCATTTCTTTCTTGATTTATGTTATCCTTTTCCTTATTATATCCCACTTTTTTTGGCCAACCATGCCTGACGGCAACTAGAAAGTAGAAACCCAACCATTATTCAACAACAGATTGTATAAAGTGTATAATATTTTATTACTAGTGGATCCTGAAAAATGCTGCCGTCAATATGGAGTTCTCCTGCTCAGAGTTTCTCAATGCCCACTTCCTGGAGACTCAATTACATTTCCTCACCCTCAGCCTGGTTTTCTGTTGCTTTTCCTCCTCAGCTATCAGTGAACATTATGCTCAGTTGTCATTGGGCTATTTTGGAAGACAGGTTCCCCCTTAGGGTTTTTTGTGCTTTGGAAAATCTTGGGGTTCTCCCAAGCTGCTGATGCATTCCTTTTGTGTGTCAGACATTGTCTAGTATAGGGGGAGCTATAGCCTAATGACACCAATTCTCAGTAAGAGGGAAATGCTATGGAGCCAGGCCCAGACGTGAGAAGCCAGACACCTGAGAATTCAGTTATACCACAGGGCTGTCTATACACAAGCAAAGCTCTGGGGTGAGTGTGCAGTAGTGCTGCATTGATTATATGACACAGCAGTCACCACACAGCTACTCCAGGGCTTTCCCATGAAGCTGTGAAGAAAAAACAGTCAGGGGCTTACCCCGACTCCACCCCCCCCACCCCACTGTCTATCCTCACGGTGGAGTCAAAGTGGAGACATGGCCAGGCAGATGGTGACCCCTGATTGGTTGCTGTCCGCCCGGGCAGAGGGCAGGGGGTGGGCCCAGCTACCGGAAAATCCCATGCTTTCGCTGCAGTGTTGGGATTAGATGACGCCACGCAGGGTTTTGCTTATAACAACAGCGACTCACTGCTGTATAGACAACCCCCAGACCTCCTACCTGGTTATGAGGTAGGAGGGGGTGAGACTCAGGATACTGATATGGCCTATCTTCCGCAGCTGAGAGACCTGATTTTGATGGAGTTCCCAGCTTTTCAGCCAGAGACATCTTCCATAGGAATAGGGCAGCAGGGGGAGGACTCTGAAGGAGAGGGGGCTTCTGGGATGTGTCCTAATATCATCAAAAGAGGCATCTGGTGTGTCAGAGTGTGATTTGTGAGCTAGGTTTCCCTGCCAAGACCAAATGTCCAATAGTGATCTTTAGCAGCTGCTCCCCTTTACTTAAATGTGGGTGACAGACAATAGAGTTTGCTGAAAGCAACGTCTTTCTAACCTGGAAAGCTTCCTTATCTTATCTCTTGGACAGAACTATACACTCGTTAGGACTTATTCTGTATGCTGAACCCAAGGCTGTTTGAGTCTTTAGTTGAAATACTCACAAACCAATCCTGACCAAGGAACTACTTTGTAATCTGTTATCTGTGGATTCTTTATACAGACTGTAAAGGCTTAAAACTAATTTTTGAATTAGTGCAATAAAAGTTTTAGTGGGACTTGAACTTCAATATTGGGAAGTCAGGTTATGAAAAAGTGTGGTTTGCCATCTTGGCTACATAGAGATCTACACTCTTAATAGTCATGATTATTGCCAAGCCGTACTGAGCATGGGAAGGATAGTAAATAAATGCCTATACATGTCTCATCAGAAGTAAACCCCATTGAGTTCAGTGAGAGTTGTGTTCAGGTAAGTGTGCACATGATTGCAGTAATAAATGAATGAATAAATAAATAAATATGCTGTTGACCGAAATAAAAAAGCAAAAACACGCTGTCTTAATTATAAGATACCCTCTTTAGCATATAAAATCTACATTATGATATATATTTTTAATCTGGCACCCTAACTCGCTTAAAAACACAGTGTTTACTAATAGATTACTTCAGGAAAATATGTATTCCATTTGCTATTTCTACTCACACCCAAGTACTGGAAAAGTTAACTTTTCTATATAGTGCTCAATAACATTCTGTTTATAACATTCTATCTTAGAGCCTATCTACACTACTGCTTTAAAATGGTTTAAAACGGTTTATAACAGTTTTGAGAACTGTTGGGGCCCAGGACACACTCCATATACAGTTTTCAAAATGTTTTCAAAGTGTTTTATCCTGTGTGTGTAGATTGGCTCATAGACTCACAAGATATTCTTTGAACCTTTTGATAATTCATGAATTTAATGCATAAAGAGTTAATAACATCCCACCCCCTTAAAATCACATGCATACATCTACTTGTATTGTTTAATTTATTTCTGATTTGGCTTACTATTCTTTGCTTCCAGGCTCATTTCTCCCACAAGGCAAACAGAATGTTTTTAAAAGTATGTTAAAAGTTATTTGCATCAACATTATGAGATTGCTAATCGAAGAAATAATGGATTTCTTGGAAGCAGGAGTCTAATTGTTGTTTTTAAAACAGTTTAAATGCACTCTTGGGAGGCAATAACTATTATAAAGGGACAATCAGGAACACTGAACTAAAAATCAAAGCATTGTTGGCTGTAAGGAACTCATCAAAAGTATCCTACATTGCTCAGGTCAGTAACCTTTTGGTTTGCCTTCTGTAAAGTTGTCAGCGCTTAGAGGCAAAGTATGAATAATGTATAGCAAACATCCAGTTATTCAATGTAGGTTCTGAATTAGCTTTTGCACCTACACCTCTTACAACCCTACTGTCAATAAAACACTGATTTCGGTATTGTGAGAGCCTATCTACACTACTGCTTTAAAATAGTTTTAAATGGTTTAAAACAGTTTATAACAGTTTTGAGAACTGTTGGGGCCCAGGACACACTCCATATACAGTTTTCAAAACGTTTTCAAAGTGTTTTACACTGCGTGTGTAGATAGGCTCTGAATTTCAGTATGTGAAAACATTTTCCGTCAAAGAAATAAGGGAAGATTAAGTCTTGAAGACATAGAACAGACATCTGTGTTTTTGAGGGCCATCCACAGTTTTCTGCGTGAAGTTCAGCACATTACTTTATTCAAACATCTGACTATGGGGGCATCTATACAGTGCCACTTTACCTGCTGATTCTCCCCAAAATCCGCAGCATCACTGCTGCAAAGAGGCATCAATAGGGTTACATGGCAGGAGTGAGCACAGGCTATCCAGCCAAGAAAATTCGCAGCACCATTGTCAGACAGCGGTTACAGGTAGCAGATATCGAGTGATCGAAAACTGCCAAAACTTTTTTGTTTGTTTTCTGTCTATTCTGCACAACGTTGTAGCTTTGAAAGCCTGTAACTGTGCATCTGAGCTGCTACAGTTAATTGAATTTACATGTTATATACATCATAATTGCCCTTACTTTCATTCCCCAGACTTTAACATTGCCATCGTTGCCATTACTAGTTGAATCCACTACCTGACCTGCATTCGCATGCCTATCCTGCACTGGGATCTGCCCTTGACTACACCCACTCCCTTAATCCAAACTGAAGCCACCACTGACACAAGCACAAACAATCATGGTGACATCAGAGCAATGTAAAAACTCGCAGTAAAATGACACATCAAAAATGCACAGCTTCACAGGGAATAACCCAATATGGGTGCAAGTTGACGGCTACATCATATAAACAGTGGGACACAATTGCACAGTCATGACGGAGTATATAGAGTGTATAAACAAGCCCTCTGGTTGACTAAAATTGCTTATTCTTTAGATATGATATTATGTTGGTAGTTGTGAGGTTTTATCTGACCCATTTGCTTCTGCTGCCCCTGTCCCACCTTTACAATTAGGCACCACAGCACTACAGCCCAGCAACCTGGCCTCAGACAAACCTCTTTATCTCCCGTTGCCACCAGTACCTTCCTCAGGTACAACCAAAGACCACACCAGTTGATGTAATTCAACAAGATTTATTAACAAAAGTGTACTGCGTGAACAAGCTTATTGGTTACCTCAGTAGAATTACGTAATGGTTTCAAGTACAAAGCTTAATGGTCTCTGTCAAAGTTTTTATACATTTCAAACTGTTACTTCTGTAACTAACTGTTCTTACAGCTAAACTTCTCTCACAATATTAAATCAAACACTTCACATTTCCTCAAATACTCTACTCTCTCCACTCTCTCAATCCACTCTCCAAATAACCCTATCAGCTATCTCACTCTCTCTCTGTCTGACACATATATATGCCACTCGCTCTCCAACTCCTCCCACTCTTACACAACTCACCAATCCAGGCACTCTAAGCAACTAGCCAATCAGCACTCACTTACCATTCAGGCACACAGCCAGACATATTTACATCTTTCTTCAACAGTAGAACATCACAGTAGTACTGTGATAGGAAACAATGAGTACAGAGCATTTGCTGCCAGTATCTGTGGCCACTGAAAAATGATGCATTGATTTAAGAAATTGTTGTATAGAATTGGGCCAGAATCCAAGGAACTGTACAAATAGTTCTGTGCATTCAAAGAGACTTTAGACTTCTGTTTCTCAAACAGCAGTCCCCAATGTCACATGAAAGACCCCTTTTGAAACTGAAGGGAGTTTCCAAAGCTGCTTGCATTAGAACATGGGAATCTAGTGCTGAAAGAAATAATCAAAGCCCCACTGGCAAATTTAAGCCTTTGAATTTGCCTAAACAGTTCTTTGGATTTGAGCTGTAGGCTTTAGGTGGCCACTTGTGAAATATGAAAGAGAAAAATGTGTCACCAAAACAAAAGGATGCTGATTTGCATAAAATGTGTGCAATACATATACAATATATATGCATAGATGCATATATAAAATGTGTGCAATACATATACAATATATATGTATAGATGCATATATAAAATGTGTGCAATACATATACAATATATATGTATAGAGGCATATATAAAATTTATGTATGCAGAAATAGAGTACATCACACCATAGCATGAAAGACGGTGACCAGGTTGGACTGCGTGCCTGCCTGCTTCCCAGGTATTACCTATTTGTTGATAGGCAACAGTTCATACAATCCTTTATCTTAAGACCAGTGTTGGACAGGACAGCCCTTCAAATAGAGAATGGTTCTCTGTCATCCCTTTAAACAGAAATCTGTCGGAGGAGGAGGAGGAGGAGGAGAACACAAGGCTACCCTAGTAGACTTTAAACCCCAAGTTTTTTAGCATGTACAGAAGTGGTTTCCCAAACAGTAGCCTGAGTGTTGAGTGAGGACTATCATGCCAAGATGCAATTGCAGACTGGCATTAAGTTTAGGAAATCTGGGGAAATTCCATGAGGATCCAAAGTACAAAGAAAGGTTGCTGGTATGTGACATAATGAAGACTTTAAGGTCAAGCAAGTGATAGTAATAGCTATCTTTGGAATGATTTAGGAGAAGGGAACAAGTAATTGATCTTCCACTGCCCACCCTCCAGGCAATTACTTTAAGTGAAGAACTTTTTAATAGAGGCACAGGGCAATTCTACATTTAGATTTGGAGTGGTCTGAGGAGGGAGCCTCCAACATATCCTAAGCCCGGCTTGGCTCATGCCAGCAGGGCAGAGGGAGAGAGGAGTGCTGTTGTCCTCCCTTCCCTCCTGTTCTTGCAGGGGGGAGAGATGTTTGACTCTATTTCCCCTACACACATTGCAAGCAATAGGAGAGTAATTTTTTATGCCAGTTCCACGGCTGGCATAATTTTTTCCCACCCAATGTTGGGGATGTGGGCCTTGACTCCTCTGAATCCAAAGTATTGCCCAATTTGCTCATGCTATCGTCCCATATATTTGGAAAAATACACATGAAAATACAGATTTTTTTGTGAGAAAAAAAATGCTTGAAATCTGACATGGAGTTTGGAGATGAATTTTGGAGAACTTCAGTGTGCTCACATTTGCTGATTTGCACATCCCTTGCCATACTTCCCATGGCAGCCATCTTGAGCCTGTGCCCAGAACAATTTCTCAAATTGTGAAATGTACCCACAGTTCAAAATGGTTGTCTACACCTGTCTTAAGCAGTAAGAGAAAATACATACAATAAAACTCCAGTGGTGCTCCTCCCCCCTTTTTTTAAAGAGAAATGCCACTTCAAGTGGGTGGGGGGATTTCAGTGAAGAATGTCAAAGAGTGCTTACATCTTTCCCTGCCCTTCATTTCTCTGCTCCAAACTCTCTCTCTCTCTCTCTCTCTCTCTCTCTCTCTCTCTCTCTCTCTGTGGGTGCCTCTACAAGAGAGGTTTAAAGCTCTTTCAAGGCTGATTAAAATTTTTGCCTCTACAAGAGAGGAGCGCAAATTGGGGGCTGAGGCACTTTAAACGTCCGATTATGTGCATTATCGAATGCGCGTTAAACTGCAAATTTTAATTTGTGGCGGCAGTTAAAGCGCCTTACCACCGTGTAAACATGCGATTCTCCGCATGTCAACAAGTTTAAAGCTCGTTTCGGTCATCCCGTAATGCGCTTCGCCGCCTCTCGTACAGAGGTATTAGGAGTAAATGCGCTTCCGCGAATATGCACATAATCGGGCAGCCAGGCACCAAAGTGAATCCTTCTAGAGGGGGTCTGTATCACTCTCTCACACTCTCACACACAAATTGCTCCCACCCACACATGCACGCTTCCAAATGTGTTTGGAGGCATTTTGAAAAGACTTTTATTGCCTAGAGAATCTGCTTCTCATGAGGAACAGCTGCATTTTGAGTTAAGGGCTACGCTTACCACACATATTAAAAAAATGGAGATTCAAGAGAGCTCAAATAAAAGTTATTAATATCTTTCTATTGCCAGACAACAGCACACTTATGCTTCTGGAATTCATTCTGACATGCCACTCTGACTGCTTTGGATACTACCCATCAAGTGTTTTCCCCCCTAAGTATAGTAGGGAAAAGTGTGATAGAAATGAGCAACATACAATAAAAGAGAAGAAGAATGGACTGAAAGCAAGTTGATATTTGTTGGCTTTTCATTTACCTTGAGTTTAGTTCAAATATGTGATTTGCTGTACCAGACTTGGTAAGAGATTTCTTTAAAGCTGCCAGAATCTTTTCTTCAAATGCAGTGTTTCAGTGATGTGGAATTAAGGAGTAGGGGGAAACATCTTTTCCTAGTTCTGTCCATTTCCGATTCAGAATGGATTGGAAGGGCATCAGCTGGACATCTAAAATCCATCTTTTTTTCTATCAGATGTATTCTAACTGCATCATGGTTGGGAGTGCAATGGAGCCTAGATGTCAACCTATGGCCAGTACCCTCCAAGAGTTCTCTCTACTATTCTCCATTCCCATCTGACCTATGCTGTTTGCACTGAAGACTTATAGGAAGATGTTGAGCCGGTATTATGATGCAGAGTGTTTAATAGATTAATGATGGAAAAAAGTCCCTATTTCACATCAATGCACCACAAACATGGATAGAAATAGAAATTTTGCATATCAAACTCCATGTCTTACGTACGGATCGACCCAATCATGTCCACCCATGCCCAGTTTCCTTTCCTCTTTATTTATGAAGAGGATTGCTGCAGGATTATCATTTGGGAGTAGCTACACATATTATTTTCAGGGCAAGCCCAGGTCAAGTTGCTTCACTGGCTTCCTATTTGTTTCTGAGCCCAATGCGAGGTGTTCGATCTTACCTGTAATGTTCTAAACAGCTTGGTGCTAAAATATCTGAGGGACCTCTTCCTCCATTTTGAACCTGCCTTCATTCACCATCTGAGGCCCTATTATGTGGGCTCACCTCTTGGAGAGGTGAGTTTCTGAGAACCTGAAACAGAGCCTTCTGTGTAGCTGCACCTGATTGTGGAACTCCCTTCCCAGGGAGGTCAGGTTGGCTCCCTTATTATTAGCCTTTAGATGGCTGGTAAAAACTATATCATTCTGCTGATTAAGGCTGCTTTTAGTTTTAGAAAGTTCCCTTGTTTTATTGCATTGTATTTTATCAGTTTTGTTTGAAATTATTGTGTATTCTTGTGTTTACAGTTGGGCTGTCTGTAAGCACTCATTCTGTAGAAGGTGATTCAGAAATATTCTACATACATACATGAACCATTTGCATCATGGTGCTTTATGGCCAAAGCTGCAGCCAGGTTATCCTGACTAGCCTTTACTGTGCCTTTCACTCATTCTTACCCACTTACTTTTTCCCTATGAAGAATCTTTATGGCATTTGCAATATGAAAAGGAAAATAATATATTTTCTAGAAATGCCTTCATAGTCTGGTGAGAATGACAGTACAGAGAACAAAATACCTGAAGCGCTTTCAAGCAGACAGCATAGACTAGGGTGACCAGATAAAATCCTGGTCAGGGCTCATGTAACTTTAACAGTTGTAGATAAAAGGGAATTTCAGCCAATGTCATTTGTATGCAATTAGTTCCTGGTGATATTCCTTCTTCATCACAACACTTAAAGTTGCAGGGGCCCTGCCTTCTTTTGTATATTGTCACTCTAGTATAGTGCCTGCACCTTTAACTGTTGTGATGAAGAGGGAATTTCACCAGGAACTAATTGCATACAAATGACACTGGCTGAAATTCCCTTTTCTCTACAACTGTTAAAGTTACATGAGCCCTGACCTGGATTTTATCTGGTCAGCCTAGCATAGACTGCAAGCTGGCCTTAGATCAAATGTTATCCTTTCCTGTTCCCCACTGATATGTGTAGGCCAAGGCCAACCAAGACTCAACCACAGTGGCCGTTTCTTCACATTCTAATTCTAGCCTTATAGAAGGCAGGCAGACTGTATATGCTGTTCACAAATATGCATGGATGAAAACGGTCTGAGAAACAGGGAAGGAGATTTCCAGTGGGTGTAATGGAGGATTGATGCTGCTGAGTTTTTGGCTGAGCAGAACAGAGCAATTTAAATACTGTCTTTGGCCTCCTCCACACGAGACATTTAATGAGCCTTGAAGGCTCATTATAAATTTTACCTCCACACCAGCGGAGCGCAAAACGGGCGTACAGGCGCGTTATCTCCCCGATAATGCGCATTTTCGAATGCGCGTTAAATAGCGACTTTTATTTTGCTCCTGCCGTTAAAGCGCATTTTCGCCGTGTGAACAAGCGATTATGCGCATTAACGTCTTCTAAAGCGCTTTTTGGACATCAATTAATGCGCTTCGCCGCCTCTCGCCGCCTCCCGTGCAGAGGGATTAGGCGTAAATGCACCTCCGCGATAATGCGCATAATCCCCGAACCGGGCGCAAAAGCGCATCCTTGTGGAGGGGGCCTAAGTGGTTGTTGGATGGAATTTACTACCCCAGATCGAAGGGGATAAGGCATGAGGAGGTCATAAGTTGTCTCATAAATCTCCGGAGCTGTAATCAAGCTGAGTCTGAAGCTTCGACAAAGAGAACAACAGGGAGTGATTGAGACCAAGCGTTTACCGCTCTTGAATCGCACTGTAACCCAGGAAAAAGGGTCAAGATCTACCAACATCCATTCCCGAGATTGATTGACTAAATAACAACAAAAATTAACAGAAGACGGGGAGATTTCAACACGACAAAATCAAGATTAAACAACAAACCTCTTATGGTGAGTGGAAACAGACTTTCTTGGGAAGGAAATGGGTATGGGAGAAGGAAATTGCAGCAGATGAAAAATAATCTTTGTTGGAAGGTTTAACTGTAAAAATTGGAGAAAGGAGGATTCCATTGTTTTGCTTTGAACGGAGAAGCTTAGAAGCAAACAGCAGAGGGTGGAAAAGTACAGAGTCTCACTTCCGCTGAGCGTTTGCTTCGTTTTTGTTTACTTTCGCTTTGTGTGGCTGCCTGTGTTCCCAAACAATCTGATAAGAAGGTTGCTAGGGAGATATGAACAACAAACTTATAACTAGAAAAGGTTTATTTGATGCAGCTATGGCGCCACTTGATGAAACAAAGAAAGCGTTGGACCAACTAACTAAGACTATGCTAGAAATGTTTTAAAAAATAGAAATTAAGATAGATGTATCTACAAAGAAGATAGATAAACAGTTTTTGGCTATGGATATGAAACTTATGGAGACCAAAGACAATTTGATTAAATAGATTAACCAAATGGATATGGCAGTTAAACAAAGGAGGATGCCAAGGTGACAAAAGATAAAGTGCAAACACAAATTTTACAGGTCCAACTTGAGAAGGAAAAGGACTCAGTGGCACTTATGGAGCAGCGGGAGATGGAGAAATTATTAAGGCTGAGAAACACTGCAGAAAAACCAGGTGATCTCAGAGAAAAGATTATGAAAATACTAGCAGACCTACTGTATTGGGAGGAAGACAGAATGGAAGCTGAAATAGATAGGGTATATAGAAGAAATTCAGTTTATGCAAGGACAAAGCAACTGCCAAGAGACATTGCATCTATTTTGTGAGAAAAACTACTAGAGACAAGATTTTACAATGCCACAATCGGGAGAAAGTAAAAATTGATGGAAAAGAACTAATTGTTTTAAAAGAAACACCAATCAGGATAAGATCTAGAAGAAGGGATTATGATTTTTTGACAATGATTCTGAAACAGAAAAATATCATTTTCAGATGGGAAATACCTGAAGGGCTGACTTTGACATTCTCCGGGGAAAGATACAAGCTAAACTCAGTGGAAAAAGCAAGATATTTTATGGGGAAATACAAAAAAAGAATTGGAGGAAATACAAGTGGATGAAAGGGACCCAAGAGGAGAAGGAGCAGCTTCAGATATATAAAGTGTGCTAGATATAAAGATTTTCATTGATACTTAATAATAACCTAAATATGGATTACAAATACCTATCATGGAATATAAATGGACTAAATTCACCACAAAAGAGGGAAAAAATCTTTTACCACTTAAGAAAGTTAAAGCTAGATATTATCTGCTTACAAGAAACTCATATTAGAAAAAAGGATATAAAATATCTGTACAAAAAAGGCCTGAGAGAAGAATTTATTTCTGCAAGTACAAAGAAAAAGGCAGGGGTAGTTTTATATATCAAACCCCAGTTAAAACCAGAATTAGTTATATCTGATGAACAAGGGCATTTTGTGGGAGTAAAAATATTGCAGATGGATCAGAAATTATGGTATTGGGGGTGTACGATCCAAATGAACAAACAGCAGAATTTTATGAACGATTGTTACGTAACCTGGTGGGTTTTTCAAGTGATGGTTGGTGTTTGTTGGGTGATTGGAATGGAACGCCTTTCCCGACATGAACCTACCCAAACACTACGTTCAACATCTAAGGCCCTCTTCCGAGTGCCTCCTCCGAGGGAAGCTTGGAGGTCAGCAACAAGAGAGAAGGCCTTCTCTGTGGTGGCTCCCCAATTGTAGAACGATCTCCCCGACGAGGCCCGCCTGGCGCCAACATTGTTATCTTTTCGGCGCCAGATCAACACTTTCCTCTTCTCTCAGGCATTTGGCAATATCTGAGGAGCCTGGGTTTGTTTTGGTTTGTTTTGTTTTTGTAGCTTTTTGAAGTGTTGAAGTGGTTTTTAAATGTACAGATTGTGTGTATGTTGTATGATTTTGCTGTTTTAATTTTTGTATACTGTTTTTAATTGTTTTTAATCCTATGTAAACCGCCCAGAGAGCTTCGGCTATGGGGCAGTATGCAAATGTAATAAATAAATAAATAAATAAATACAAATTGATAGACATTCGGAGAAAGATATTAAAGGTTAACAGGGAAAACTTCCAAACAGTTTTTTTTAAATCTGGTGGACAACCTGTGGTGGTAGATGTATGGAGACATAGAAATGGTGGCTCTAAGGAATACTTATTTTTCAGAAAAACACAAATCTTTTTCAAGAATAGACATGATTTTGATGTCCAGGGCAATACTTACAAAAATAAAGAAAATAGAGACCCTACCGAAATCTTTTTCGGATCATAATCCAATATTGATGGGGGGGGGGGGGGGTTGGGGGGATCAATACGTTCAGATGGAGGCTAAATGAATCTTTATTACAAAATAAAACTGTTGTGGAGGAAAGCAGGAAAAAAATAAAAGATTTTTTTTGAGTTGAACTTGAATAAAGGTACTAACTTAAGTATAGTTTGGGATACAAGTAAAGCCTTCATAAGAGGATATTTTATTCAGAAAAACTGCCAAGTTAAGAGGGAAAGACAGTACCTATTGTATTCAGACAATACCTATTGTAACATCAGAGTTACCATTCAAGCAATGGCTGAGAGAGATCTCTAAATTTATACAGTATGGCAATCCAAAAAAAACAAGAGTGAAGTTTAAAATATTACAGGACGCGAAAGAAAGAGGAGACCTTGGTTTGCCAGATTTGAGGACTTATTTCTCTGCCTGTTGCTTGGTGTGGATGAAGGAAGGGATGTTGATGAAAAATGGAAGATTATTGGAATGAGAAGGTCACGATCTAAGATTTGGTTGGCACAGGTATCTGTGGTATGATAAAGTTAAAGTGAATGTAGAATTTAATAACCATTATGTGAGACGAGCAATTTTGAGAACATGGATTAAATTTAAACCTAGGTTGTGTCAGAAAATGCCATTATGGATTTCTTCGCAGGAGGCATTCCATAGAAGAGAACTGGCAAGTACGAATGATATATTAGAAACAGTAGAAGGTGATGTTAAAATAAAATCAAGAGAGGTGTTTTTGAGTGAAGGATATGTTTGTCAGGAGTTCTCATATTTACAAGTCATGGAAAGGTACAAGACAGATTTTAAAAATTGGGGATTTGAATGTACAAAATCTGAATTTGAGAGAGCCTTATGTATAAATGGTAATCATGTTATTTCAAAGACATATAAATTTTTGTTAAAGTATGAGACTGAGGATGAACAGGTAAAAGATTGTATGATAAAATGGGCTCAAAATTTTGGATATAGCGTTACTATGGATCAGTGGGAGAATATGTGGTTGAGAGGCTTGAAATTTACATTATGTGCCAGATTGAAAGATTTTTTTTATAAAATGATGTATAGATGGTATATATCTCCGTCAAAATTGGCGAAAATGTATAAAGGGACATCGGGAAGGTGCTGGAAATGTGAAGAACAAGAATGAACCTTCTATCATCTATAGTGGACATGAAAAAAGCGAAATCTTTTTGGATACAAATGCATAATGTAATGCAAAAAGTACTGAAGATCAAAATACAATGATGCCCAGAGTACTTTTTGCTGGGGTTAATAGATGAACAGTTGAGTCAAAGTTATGGAACTTTGTTTTTGTACATGATAACAGCAGCAAGATTAATATATGCTCATAACTGGAAGAGTAAGAAAGTACCAACAGAGGAGAAATGGTTATTGAAGATGGCAGAGATGGCGGAAATGGCGGAAATGGCAAAACTCACTGCGATAATAAAAGACAAAACAACAATAAGGTTTATTGAGGAATGGAAACCTCTGATAGTCTTTTTAAAAGAGAGAGAAAGGAAGGATATATTTGCATGTGGATTCAGTGATCAAATTGGAAGAAAAACAGTTGATAAGACAGGGAATTCACTCACTTTGTTAATTTTTTTGTAAAGCCTAAAAGAAAACATAGATATTTTTGTATGTTGGAGAAATTCGGAAGTCCATCTTTATGTTGTATTGTTTGTGTTTTATCTTTGTTTGAAAACAATAAAAATCTTAAATTGGAAAAAAAGAAACAGGGAAGGAAAGTACAACAGCCACATTTAATACTCTTCATATAGAATTTCCGGAATCAGTGATGTTAAAAATATTTTTCTTTTATAGATGTCACATAGAATAGATGATACAATATATATGGCATTATAGATTCTGTTATTCCATTGAATAATATTCTTTGCCTTGAAAAGAAAGGTTTTTATCATTCATAATTATCTGAAGATGAACAATTTCTTGTTCCACCCTTTGCTTTTGTAAGCATGTGGTATAAAATGTTTACAGGAAGCAAGCATATACAATTCACATGAAGAATTATGAGCTAGAATAAATGTCACTTTGATTTGCCTAGTGGGGAGATTCAACCAGCTTTTAAAAAATTCAAACAGCCAAACTGTTTTGGAAGTGACTGACACCTATCAAATTAATAAGAGCTGACAGGGTGTTTTTAAAAAACTCATGAGGACTGGACCATAGTGACCATAGCTGCCTGGAATTAGGATTGGAGCAACTGATAAATCCCCTAGATAGATAAGAGAGAGAGAGAGAGAGAGACTTTACATTAAACAAAACAACTGCTGCAGTGTATCAAATGAGTATATCTAAGGCAGCTTTAAAATGGTTTATAACAGTAGTGACAACTGTTGGGGCCCAGGATACACTCCACATACAGTTTTCAAACTGTTTTCGAAGTGTCATATCCTGCTTGCTGTAGATCTGGCCTAGGAACGAAATCCTAATGGTTAATATAAAATTGAATTGTCTGGCTTTCTATTTCTGGTATGATTTAATTATTTTAAGTTGAAAAGGGAGGACTGTTGCAGAGAATTGGCTGCATTTGCTTTGATAAGAAAGAACTGTAGATTTGCTGGCTCCTCAAATGATGTTTCACAGAGGCATAACAAGTTTTGCTTCCTAAATTCATATGCAAGGGTTTGGGACACAATTGATGTGGCTGGATGTGTGACTAGTAGGCCTGACTAGCAAAGAAGGAAACTGTGAGTGGGCATATGCTATCTGCACTTCTAAAACTGTTGTTCTCCTCTCCTCCCTGTTGCTTTGTCTATTTCCCTGGTAAAATTGCAACTGTATGGCTCAGATCAAATACAGGTACACTGGAAAGGTACACTGGGTGTATGCAATTCCACAGTAAGCTATGAGAACTAGAATCTGATCAGCCAGATAACCTGGTTTCACCTGAGTTTTATTTGCTGATGATATAGACTGTGTCAAGGAATTGTGGAGTTTTAGACATTTCCATTGTGACATTTATTTTACTACATAGGTAAGAACCACCAAGAACTAACCAGTAATCGAATTGTTAGAGCAAGAATAGAAATTACGCATAAATGGAAATAACCAGAGGAGACAGTTACAGAGGATTGGCTGAAGGGAATTTGGTCTATATCGTATAAAGTGACATTGACTCCTCTAATGGAGTTAGACAAAGGGGGAAATGGAGGTGGCCAGGGAGGCATCTGAAAACTTGCCACTTATTCTGGATGGCTTGGAAGTAAATTTCCAAGGGTGGATTGCAAATGCCATTGCCAGTTTTCCTAAGGGCTTTGAATTTTTTCACTTCAGATATATTACTGCTTGTGAAAACAACTGGGACCCAGTTTCAGTGCAGATCGAATTATGACATCCCTGTGTCCTTAACCTTTCAACGATGTGCATGGAGAACAGGAGTTACAGGTTATTTTACTACATTGACCCATTTTGGAGCACAGGAGACATTTAATTGCAGTACAAACATGGCTTCATCATCAGAAAGCCAGAGACTTTAATAGAAGTTTATCAAACGAACTATATAACTAGTAATTCAAGTGTTGTGGAGCTGCAAAATGGCTTTCAAGGTGTTGACTTCTTTTTTTAAAAAAAAATCTTTTGTAATGCTCATTGTTCCCTCGCTGTGGTAATGCGGTGTTCACTGCTGCCATGAATTGGCTTCCCAGCAGGATTCCATTTCCAGCTGGCTTCTATAGAATTGAGGTTCTAACCACAACTGGCAGAACAGAAGTCAAATTGTTCCAAAGAAACAGGGTCCATTATCTAACTTTCTTAACACTTGCTATGTTACCATATGAATGCAGTAGATACTAATCGCAGAAATGTTGGCCAACTCCTGTTTAGCCTTTTAAAAAGAAATCTATGTTTGTGTGTATGGGGTGGGTGGCAGGATGCAACTTGTTAAAATCAGGAAGGTGTGAACTCCAATCCTAAAGATATTTACCAAGGATATTTATCAATAAAAATGGCAGGCTTTATTTGCAAGTAACTGCTGACGATCAGCTGCCTTTCCCCCCATCTCCCTGTAAGATATTTTCCTTTGAACAAGTGAGTATTCATTCATAAACTCTAGATTCAGGAACAATGAGTTTTGGGGAGGTGGAGAATGAAGAATTGGGACTATTGGACCATGGTTTATTTCAGGTACACAATCAAGGACATTAAACTGCCCAGAGAGCTTCGGCTATGGGGCGGTATACAAATGTAATAAATAAATAAATAAATAAATTGACTAACTCATCACTCTTGATTCCTCCCCAGCCCTTTTTCCTCCTTCTTCAGCTGGAAGACTGTAGGCCAAAGCAGGCATTACTTCCAATTAGGACTGTGCATGGATATGGATCTGAATCCCGAATCTGGAGCAGATCGGGCTGATCCAGGCCTCCCGTATCTGGATCAGATTGGGCCCAGATCAGGCCAGATTGAATCCGCAATCCGGATCCGATTTGGATCTGGTCACAGCACTCCCTCCCGCTCTCCCCCTCCCTCCCCCGCTCTCTCTGCTTACCTGCTGCCTCCTCCACGTCCCCCCCCCGTCGTCCTCTCTCCTCGCTGTGTGTCACTGCATTTCCCGCTTACGTCGGGTGATTATGTCACCCATCGCAACTGGCAAAAGTGGCGCTCTAATTGGTTAGAGCGCCACATTTCCCGCTCCCGCCGTGAGCAGGAAATGCGGCCGCACACAGCAAGGAGAGAGGATGATGGTAGGATGATGTGGAGGAGGCAGCAGATAAGCAGGGAGAGTGGGGGAAGGGAGTGGGAGAGTGGGAAGGAGTGCTGTGCAAGGATCTGGATCGGATCCGGATCTGAGTTGGATCGGATCGGGCCCAATTCAGACCTGACAGAGCGGGATCCAGATCAGATCGGGGATTCCGTGCACAGCCATACTTCAAATGTCTTATTTTCATTTTTACTCTAAAGCTGGTGCAGGGGCCAGATCTTAAAAATCCCCCACCCCCTTGCTATGGTCCCAGTCCAGAGTGGGAGGGCTGCACCTACTCTAGAATTTTAAAAAATTAAAAAAGACGTAGCTGCTAGACATGCATATAAAGTAATGTCGATTTCAGCCCTTCCTCTCTCTTGAACTAGGTTAAGACTCAACACAGAATTCTGAGCAGGATTTTCGTCCCCCCCTATAAAACAAGGAACATGGCAAATCCAAACTACCATGAGTTTGTGCCTAGATTAGCATTACAAAATCAACACCGTAGGCTCTTGGGCAGTATAAATATGTAAAAATAAATAAATAGTAAATTCTCAGTCTAGATTGTAGAACATCAGACCTTCACAATTTATTTTCTATTCCTTACATGAGGCTCTAGCTCTCTCTTATAAAACTTTCCCTTGTCCCTTTTTTTGGGGTCCCTTTACCATTGCTTAAAGACCTCATGGACGCTTTAGAACAATACACTGCCAACATTTTAATATTATGTGGGGGAGAGGAATTAATGTAATACATCGTATTGCTGCTGCTTTAAAGTGTGTGCTTTATTATAGCCATCACAAAGTAATGCCAGAAAATTAAATATTTTTAATAATGTTTCTGGCTGCTTATTCTGTAGCTTATATTTTATTTATAACTCAATGCTTTACATATGGTTACAACAGCTTATTTTTAACTGAACATACACTGATTTTTTTAAAAAAAATGGAAGTGCAAGTCTATATATGCCTAATTGGAGGTAAGTGCCATTGACTTCAAGAGGGATTACTCCCAGGTAAGTGGGTATAAAAACAAAGATATTACTCTGTTGAGAAATTTATTATTCTTTTCATGAATTCCAATTCTTTAAAAGCAGGGTTGGAGAACATGTAGCTTTCCACAGGTTGTTGGACTGCAGCTCTAATTAGTCCTAACAAACTTAGCCAATGGTGAGGCATGATGGGAGTTGCTTTCCAACAAATTCAGAGTAAGTTGACCATGTGTGCTTCTTTAGAGAGGACAGTCGTCTATTTGTGATGGAGAGGACACCTCTCTATTTGAAGGTGTCCTCTATTTGAAGGGCTGTCAGTCTAAGAGCTTTTCTACATGAGGCATTTCTTGTGCACTCAAGATTCCCCACTCACGGTGGTTTGTGGGTCTTTTACATAATGCTGTCATCCTCCTTGGCCTCTCCTGTGCTTTGCAACCATTATAATGTTTTTGTTCTAACAAGGAAAGCCTGGGAAGAAAAAGGAAGTAACCAATAACCATGTGGCCAATTCAGTGAGTGTTTTATCACGCGGCTTTTCGTGCACACAACAGGAAATAGCAGCATTTTTTTTTAAAAATGGATTTACCAGGGTTTATATTGTGATGGAACAAAGTCCAGAAGGAGCAGGAGATGTGCAAGAGGTGGATAGCGTCATCTAAAGGATGTGGGGAAAAAATGCAAGTGGGCAGTAACGAGCATGCAATAAAGCGCTTGTCTGATGACACTATAAAATAAATGTGCCTGACAGAAATTAAGATGCTGAATTTTCTCAAAGTTGTTTTTCTCACTGAAGCTCATAAAGTGGCTGATGCTATCTTGGACAAGCCAGTCTAACATTACCTGAGGAGAAAGTCATCTAACATTGTTAGATGAAGTGGGGCAGAGAATAAATATGCTCAGCTTCATTTAATTCTTTCTGAACTATTCCAGGAATAGTTATATTTGAAACTACTATGCTTTATCTGAGTGTGTGGAACATCCAAATAACTTTGAGAAATGAGTCATTTACACTGTGAACTTTTTTCCCCCATAGAAGAAACTAAAGTACATTATTTTCCACAGACAATGGGTTATGTCCAATGTTAGGCTAACTTAAGACCCATTCATTTTAATGGGTCTACTCTAAGCAGGACTAATCTCTACCTATAAAGCAGAAAGTATGTGTGCGTCACCTATGTCCGGAAATGTTTACCCACTTCTGCATTTGGTACTCCCTTAATACTATTTACCCAGACAGGTCTTCGTGTACATAGATCAGAAAAAATCTGAAAACATGATTTTTGGGGGTTTAAGTATTTTTAAAAGAATTTAATAAAAACCTAGGTTTATACCTACAACTCCCAGCATGCCTTGGCCTTTGGTGACCATTGTGATTCCTAAATTCTGTCTTGAGCAGTCAACCCAATTCCACATAAAAGCTTTTGCCCTTAAGAGGGAGGTAGAGGAGGTACTCTGTGCATGCCCAGAAACAGGCCCAACAAAGGGGAGCAAATGCTCGGGCTGGCCCCAGCCCTTCAGTACAGGCTCCTGCTGGAGCACTTGGTGGGTAAGAGGCATGGGTGAGGCAGTCCCAGTAGGACTTGGCTGGAGCTGGGCATGTCCACTGACATCTGCTTACCTCCCCTCTTCGGCGAAGCTACGCCTCGATGCTCTATCAATGAGCAGCATCAGCAACGAGAGGAGGGAAGTGCCTCTCAAAAGATGCAGGCACCTGCGGGCTGCCAAAAGCATGCTGGGAGGTGTACTGGAATGTAGAGTGGCTGATTTAAATAAAGCATGGTTACCAAGCCAGGTCACTATGTGCACACCAGGTCACTATTTCTTAATCCTAACTCAGTTCCCACTTCCCTTTGTTCTTCAACCTGACTTGCTCTAACTGCCACTTACCCTGCCCACCATTCCATTCTAGCCTCAGCTATCAATCATTCCTCCATTCACTCTTCTATTTCAATGGTATATTCAGGCTTTTACATAAAAATCATAAACTTTATTCAGTAATTCCTACATCTGTCTTGGAATGTTGTGGTTTATTTATAAGAGAAAAATGCAGCATAAAAATGTCATCTAGTTAAAAGGCCTTGAAAAACAACAACAACAACCACACAACAACAACAACACTCGGCACTTAAAAACCATTAATGCAGTCACTAGGCAAGCCTGCCTAGGGAAAAGAAATTCACAAGCAGGGTGCAACAACTAAGAAGGCCCACTCTCCAGTTGTCTCCCACCCCACCTCAGATGGTGTTCAAAGATTAACATGTTATTCAGAGAACTAGGCTTATGCCTACAACTCCCAGCATGCCTTAGGCAGGAGGGAAGACTTATCAGGCTTTGGTAGCCATCATCTGGCTTGCCATCCTGGGCCTGAAGGGAGAGCATCTGGGGCCTGTTGCCTTGGTAGCTAGGCACCATTGGGAGCAATAATAGGGTGACCAGATAAAATCCAGGTCAGGGCTCATATAACTTTAACAGTTGTAGAGCAAAGGGAATTTCAGCCAGTTCCTGGTGAAATTCCCTCTTCATCACAACAGTTAAAATTGCAGGGGCCCTGCCTTCTTTTGTACGTGGTCACTCTAGTATAGTGCCTGCACCTTTAACTGTTGTGATGCAGAGGGAATTTCACCAGGAACTAATTGCATACAAATGACACTGGCTGAAATTCCCTTTTCTCTACAACTGTTAAAGTTACATGAGCTCTGACCTGGATTTTATCTGGTCAGCCTAAGCAATAAGGGAAGAGGGTACAACTCTGGGGCTGTTGCCAATGGCAACAAAGGAGCTAACCATCAGTCAGCCAGCTGGCTCCCTAACGGCCTACCTACAGGCATCAATTGCACAGTGCAGCATGGCCTGGCTTAATCAGACTTAACTTCCCATGAGCCTGAGTGGCAGGACTCCCATTGGGCAAGTCAGCACTATGGATGAAGGCTTGCTAGGAGTTGTAGTTTTTGTTTTCTGTGAAGCCAAGGAAAACCATGGCAGCACCCCAACACCGCCATGTGTTTGAGGTGTATGTGTGTGTGTGTGTGTGTGTGTGTGAGAGAGAGAGAGAGAGAGAGAAAAGAAATGAATTTAATTTAATTTGTTTTAAAGTTACATTACAAGTCTAGCACCAGTCTAACTGTCAGGGTTGTTGTGACGGTGAGAGAGGTAAAAAAGATACAAATTTAATTTGTTTAAAAGTTAACTCACAGGCCTAGCACCAGCCTACTACTTTAAGGTGATTACCTCACAGACATATATCTTAAGAGCTAGTATTGTACATAACCCATTGGTAGTCAAAATCTTTTCTTAGGATTGGCTATAATCCATTCTTAGTTTCTAATAGCAAAAGTACTACTAACTCAAGGACTAATCTATACATTGTGTATGAATCATCAACTTACTCTGCAGTGTACATAGTGGCAGATTATTGTTTCCTCAATTGCTGTATGTCATGCAGTTCAGGAAAATCATTTTTCAAAGATCCCGTTTAGATTTTAAGTTCCAGAATTCTCTACAGTATTTATCCTTAACACTTGCCTATGAAAGAAGCCATTGTTATTTTAGTTTTATAAATCAGGAACAGATATGTGTGATTACCCATGAAGTCAACCACTCAGACTGGGACTTGAGTTTTTCAGGGTCAAAACACCATTCTACAATCCACTGATTATCACTGGTTTAGAAGCTTATGAGTTAGGCTAATTTGAATTGAAAATGGCAAGAATAAATGGCTTAAGACTGGTCCTGTGAAATGGTGTATGAGCAGTTAGAGTGAAGACAGTAGGATCTGTGAGATCCCATAATGACTGTTTCTACATGAGGCTTTTAACCCTAACCCTATTTGAGGTTTCTGCTTCCAGATTCTTTGTGAAATTAAGATCTGCTCCTTTTTTCTGGAGGTTTTCTTTCATTACCTTTCTATATGTTTCATTACACAATCACTAGGTGGTGCTGTGGTATAGTGTAATTATTCAACTACACAAGAGTCTCATTCCATCATTTCTAAATAATACCACACTTTCCTCAATCTAAAAAAAAAGCCAGGGAAATAGTTGGAAAGAGGTCCTGGAGGATGACAACATCATGTAAAGGACCCACAAACCACCATGAGTGACCAATCATGAGCACACAGTAAAAGCCTTGTGTGGAAAGGCTCAATAACCATTGAGAGCCACAGCTTCATTTCACAAGTGGAATGTTAACACCAATACCGGAATCTGCTTAGAGCACCAAGATTGGTGCAAAAATGGCCATCTGAGTATCTCAGCTTCTTCCAGCTATGCTATTTACGGTCAGCTATAGTAGAATGGTAGTTTCTTACAACAGGATCAACAGTTACCTATGCAAACCTTCACTAATCATTTCTTATTTTAAAAATTAAGGTGTCCATTAACTGGCATCCAGGGCAAATGATTTAAAATATCCCCAGGCTGTGGACGGGGGGGAATCTGCCATATAAAGGTTTAGAGCTTGTCTTCTATTTGGATCCATTAAAATGTAATCTGCCATTAAAACTTAATCATGGATATGTTTTGCAATTGTTCAATTTGCAGCTATATAAAACCGCAAATTAGGCATTAATGTGCATTAAGGACAAGATAGGAAATAATACTGTGATGCCACTTTAAAAAAAAGTGGTTCACCATCCTCTCTAGTTTTCTTCCCCTAATTAAAGAGAGTGATATTTTAGGTGTCTGGGCAGAGGGGTGGGAGGGATGCATTTAGCTATAGAAGAGATGGTTCTGACTCAGAGTGATGGGAAGCAAATAACGATACCTGGTCTGAAGTATCACACTCAGTTCTGAATATGTCAGTTCCAAGTAGGATGATAAGCTGGAAAGGATTCAGAGGAAAGCTACAAAGCTTGTAAGGACAGAATTAAGAAACAAATTCGTTTAATTTTAGGAGGGGGAGATGCTGGAAATGCTCTTGAAAATAAATAAGCTAGTATATGCTTGTTCATTCAAGTGGGGTAAGGGCTAGAAGCCATTATTTTGAGCCAGGCGAAATTAGATTTAGGTTAAACAGTAGAAAAAAGCTGCCTGTGAATGTAGCATGTTGAGTAAACTGCTGGTGATGCTCCCTGAGAGCGGGAGCAGCTAGAAGAACATTAATAGGCGAATTTCCTCTAGGATACATTCCATTTGTGATTTGATCCCTGTTGGAGGGCAAAATAACTGTTTGAGGGTAACTCAGATCATCATCAGACGAGCTTTTTATCGCATGCTTGTTACTCCCCATTTATAGATGTTCACGGTTCTGTTTCATGATGACGTCTGCCTCCCATGCGTCTCCTGCTCCTTCTTGCCTTCTTTCCATCTCAAAATAGACCCCTTTAGATCCAATTTTTATTTTGAAATGTAATGTGCTGCCATTTCCTGCTGTGTGCAGGAAAATTGGTGTGATAAAAATGGCTACTGAATGGGCCACATGGTCACTGTTTACTTCCTCTTTCTTCCCCTATGTGAAGAAAGAGGAAGTATCAATGGACAGAAGCAGGGAGGAAAGAGAGAGTAAGGAAACATGATTTTCCCCCATCTGGTGATGCTCTTAGAATAGAATCTAATAACACCACTGATCCAATGTGATGGCAACAATTGCATCATGGAAAGGAGGAAATGTAACATGGAGGAGGCTGGAAGCAGGGAGTGTTCTTTTGTGCCTAGCCAGCTCATGTCCTATGGAAAACCCACAGTGCAGCCTGTCTTTATTTTATTTTATTTACAGTATGTTACAAAAGCCCTGCATGGGAATAGATAATTTGATGGGTTACAATTTATTGGTCCATTCCAATTGCTCTGGCTTGTACACAGAAAAATTAAATGTCTCCTGTGTGAGATTTGCAGCTTCGTCTGTTGGGTTTTTATAAATTGGAGAGGTATAACGTTGCTTTCCATTTAGGCTGGAACATGAGGGAATAAAATTATAACTAAACATGAGCTTCTGAGTTCTTCCTATTGACTGTGCTCTAAATCTTTGGGCTCTTTTGGGCATTGTACAGAAGCATGGTAACTTCCCCCTTCCCCTTCCTTCTAGACTTGTCTTCCATCTTTTGAGTTATGGGAAGAATTTGCTGCTGGGTTAATTGCTACTAAAATAAACTTTGCTACTTTGTAGATTGTAATAATTTTTGCCTTTGGCCCTATTCAGAAAACACACTAAGCCATGATGGTTAAGCATTTTGAGCTAACCATGATCGTTTAGCATTTCTTGTGAACAGCATTTTTCCTAACCATGGTGGTTACATAACCATGGTTTAACCATGCTCACTAACCACTTGCTGCAAAAGGGTTAGTGGCCCTAACCATGGCTTAACATGTTGTCTGTGTAATGCGTTTTATTTTGCACATGTAAAATTATTTTTTGAAAATCTCAGATTCAAAAAGAGCTTATCTCTAATCTATAAAGCATTGCAGGTGGGATGGTTCTCTCTTCTTCTTTTGTCATGGTTCTGTTAAACTTGCTTCTATTGCTTTAAACAAATTCTAATAATTTTGTCTCACAACATGGGTCATAATCCCACTGAAATCCCATTGAAATCAATTGTCTCATCTTAAACAAGTTTAACTCTGTGGGGTTATGGACATTGACTAAGATCACAATTAGCATGAGTGGACTATTAAGGAATGGGACCTACCTACTTCACACACACACACACCGCAAACACACATCTGATGGCTCCAATGTCAGTGGATGAAGCAATGTCAGTCAAGCACACAGGTGGTCGACCGGACTTGGCCAAGCACCTTGTCCACATCTTCGGGTCTCAGTAACTGAAACTCGTCCAGTAAGACTGGATCAGATGGTACTCTGAACGCCTCTACTAGTGGAACTGCATTAAGCGGTATGCAATGGTATGCATGTTATGTCAGATGTATTTGATTCATTCTCAAAACATGTTGCCTGTTATTTCCATATTTTCTGGATGACTTTAAGAATAAAGAGGTCAGAAAAGTCTCTGGTGAATCTTGGCATCTGCTGTGAACTCATCCCATTTAATCCTTAGCTCTTTTCTGGGATGTTTGCCTTCCAAAACATTTAGATTCTTTTCTGTATCTTGGTCAACTTCCAGCTTTCACATCCATATGGCAGATGGAAAACAACACAAGTGCTGAAGATTTATAGTGGCAAAGGTTGATATTTAACCTTTTGATCACCGGATATCATTTTAAATCCAGCTTCCGTCTTGACAAAATGTAACATTCTCTTAACATTTTCAGTTGTATGCGCATTACTCATAAGCCCTATTCAGGATTGTTTCTTACCATACAAGTAACATTGCATGGTGAGATAGCAGGACTTAGCCCTGCCCGGCTGTCACATCCCTTCCCAGTCCAGCCCTCATGATGTCCACATGTTTGGGGAAAGTCTGAAGGGCAGAAGCTTGCTGAATGTATGAAGGGCATCTGGGTTCACCCAGCAAGACAAGCCATAGTCAAGGTTGAGTATGGGTTGCTTTTGGATTGTAGTTGAACCAGGAGTTGTGTTGTGTTATCCCAGCTGCATTAACAAACCATGATTTCTTATCCATGAGCAACCTACAGTTCACAACCCAACAACAAACCATGGGTTTTCTTCATGGGTCATTCATGGCTATCAGAACATGGTTTGTTAGCACATCTGGGTACACACAACAACCAACGTTCTTACAAGCCATGGTTCAACAACAACCCACATTCAACTCATACTCAACCTTCAGTGTGAGTTGTCGTATTGTGTGAACCCAGCCTGCAAGCTGCAACCCTGATCAGCAACCCTGAGCTGATCGGAGTTGCAGCTCACTATCTAATAACAAGCCTCCAATCCCCAAATTGCTTGACTACCTAGTCTGTAAAGGGGAATACCCTACTCACTAACAAGATGGCAAGACTATGGCAAGAATGTGTGGGATTTTCTGCCAAAATAAATTCATCATTAGTGGGTATTATGCACCTTGACTTTTGTGGGGGAGGCAGGCCCAACGTCAGGGGTCAGCAAGGCTAGGCATTCACTGAGGGCTCAAGGGCTCAGAAGATGTAATCTCCCTAAGACATTCCACTCACTGCCACCTATCCTCTGGAGAGCCATGTCAGCAGGATAAAGTGGCTGGCACCGCTCATCCAAGAGCCAACCAGACTCAAATGTGTGACTCTGATGCCACTTAGAGCCTATCTACACTACTGCTTTAAAATGGTTTATAACCGTTTTAAACCGGTTATTAACCAGTTTAAAACAGTTATAAACCGTTTTAAAGCAGTAGTGTAGATAGGCTACTAGATTCAAATGCCAGGCTCTGATGAGCAGATGGGGGAGGGGGAAAGTGGAGGAGGAATGCGGGTGAGTCGAGGGGATAGGCAATGGAGGCGAGCGGATGGTGTTGGCGGGGATGCAGCTGGAGGAGATGGGTGGGGTGATGGGAAGGGGCTGGCAGCAGTATTGTGAGGGGGTGGCACCATGCCAAAGAGCATCCAGAAGTATGGCGCCAGCCCTGGGTGGAGGCACCATTTGTCAATACACCACACGGAGATGGCTGTGTAATCGTAGTGAGTAGTTGGAGCTATGCTGGTTGCCACTTCGGACAAAAAGCCACTATGTGTCATGCTGTTGCATGTTATGGCGATTCTACTAAAACAATATACTAGGCAGCACAGCATTGGAGATAGGAAAACATGTTTTATGTCAGTTGAAGAAGAGGTACGTTGGCAGCAAATTATGCTATGCATACTCAAGAGAAAGTCCTTTGAATTTCATCTTGAAATATGTGTGTGTGAGAAAGTAACTTTTCCAACAACTATAAAGTGCATTTAGTTTTCCATAGCTTTGTATATTTATATTGCCTTGTGTCGCCAAATAATGCCCAAGGTTTTCAGATTTTCAAAATCCAGTTCATGTTAACATTCGTGATTATCAACAAAGACAATCTGGCAGGTAAGATACATATTAGATACAAATCCAGTACCCACTGCAAACTGGTAGACAGGATTAGAAATGGGAGCTGTTGGGTATGCAGCCGTAGTTCCAACAAAGCATTAGGAGTGTAATCACTATCTGTGATCTTTTTCATCTTAATGGCCTTGTCTTCCAGCCTTGAAATTTACTAGGGTTCTTTCAGTACTCCCATTTTCCCTGATGCATTCAGTGGCCACTGTTCTTCATAATAATTAATGTGTCATAAGACTGTAACTATGCTACACCTCCTCCATATGTTATTCTTAGCCATAAATGTATTCCACATTAAATGCCAGTGATCAAGGTGCATAGTAGTTGACAAGGAGAGCCGCCACCACCTTAAGCTCTCATTACATCCTGCAAGCAGGTCAGGCTTCTGGTTTATGGTGTAACGGGAATTGTATTTAAAGTCTTCAACGGCCTGTGAAATACATAAAACTATTTATAAAGGAATTATCTGCTTCATCTGATAAACCCTACAGACTAGCTTACTCCATTTTTTAAAATCTGAGTGAGAGGGTTAAATAATGGCCTGTCCTTCCACTTTTTGATAGCTGCTGGCTAAGGACAGAGGAGCTTTTTAAAAGATGGAAGGTATTTTGCAAGATCCGGGCCCTAATAAATGTGGCCAGCTGTTTCTGGGGAGGAAATCCAATTCAAAATTTCATGGAAAATCCACATTAAACTCAGTACTCCAGGCTTCATTCTGATGGACTTGTTCGCATCCAACACTCAGCCAATTAAATATTGAGAGGATAAGGCTCTGAATCAATAAAAAAAGAAGTAATCAAGTTGAATCTTACTTGTGAGTTTTTGTGTGTGAAGGGAAGCATATGCTGGAACCTTAAAAAACTCAGAAAAATGTGTAAGTTCAGAGTAGTGACAGGGGAGAATTTCATTCAGTTATTGTGGGGAGAAACTGCACAAAACAGCATTATATTAAGGAAAACTGCTTGCTGAAAATGTGTATATTCAGCAAATATGCATACAAAACTGAGCATTTCAGGGAAACACAAAATGCATGTCATTTTTTGTGTGCACTTCAGTTTATTTAAAGTCACAAGCTGATGCAGAAATAGGATGGAATGAACTTAAAATGGGAGAAATGAAAAATGGAGAGAAACCAAAATGACAGATTTGTCCATCCCCAAAGAGACCAATCAATAATTCCAATCCCTCTGAGATTTGCAGAAACAAGCAGAATAACTCAAGAACAGTTAGGATGTCAACATTATCAATACAATGCAATCTGCAATATGAAAAAATGTTCAAAGTTCTAACAGGATCAGCAGGCTGCGATTTTTCCTCTTTATTGCAGTTAACATATTCTGTATTTTAAAATTATAACTATCTTGAACCTTGGACTAGGAAAGAAAGGAAATATAAAGTATATTCACTGTGCAGGATATTGCATAACGTATATTTCATTTCAAGTTTTTATTGACTATAAGTAAGACGTATAGGCATGACATCTTTTGTCAAGTGATACATATGATTTAGCAAACTCCGGAGATAAAGTGAAATTATCTGTCTCACTGTGCCTTATGATGAAAGAAATTAATTATCGGATACAGCAGGAGAAAAATGACTGGAATAAACAACTTGAATGGTTTCAATGTTTCTCTCCAGCACTTCAAAATACCACAATCTATCTGAAATATCAGGCAGTAAATATATCTGAAGAGGATGGGCAATTTCTGAACTTGGCATGACAGCTAATTGTAACAGCACATTTGACACAAAATGATAGCAAAATAAACGTTACTGGAAAGGATGGTGCTTTAGTAATACAGACAACACATCTGATCTTCACATGGAATAGCAAGCACATTAATTTTATCTTTTCCAACTGTATCATCTAATGAAATGAATCATTAAATGGACCTTGAGGGCTCAATTATTCCTCTTAATCGGCAGAGATAGGGAGGAGGAGGTGGTGGTGTCATCCTTTCACCCTGCCTATGATTATTATGCCTTTATGTGCAGTGTTTCCAAGGACACCAGGCAAATTGTGGTATTTGTCCCCATACAAAAGACTCAGTCAAGATTCCCTAAAGCTGGCAAGGAATTTTAATAATTTGTATCAAAAGTGCTCTTATTGTTCAAGTTGTTTTGGAGAACAGAACTGTCCCAAGGGTTTGATCCAGACCTAGTCATGCTTAGAGTAGACCCGCTGAAATCAAGGGAACCTAACTTAGTCATGACTAACTGAAATCCTATTGATTGCAATGGGTGTATGCTAAGTATGACTAGGAGCTTCTCTACATGAGCAATTTATTGTACACTCATGATTGGCCACTCATGGGAGTTTGCAGGTCCTTTAGATGATGTTGTCAACCTCCAGGATGTCTCCCGCACCTCCCCCCACCTTATCCTACTTTTAAAAAAACACAGAAAGAATCAACTATTAAAAAACACATCACAAAATCGGCCCCATGTAAAATTGGTATAGCGCTATAATTCCACCACTAGAAGGCACTGTTTTTTAAATTGAATGGAGCATACAGAGAGAGGAAGTATTCAATTCAAACTACGTGGCTGCCCATGTAATTAAACCGATCATAATCCCAGAAGGAAAGTGGAAGCAGAAAGCCCCAGTACGACAGTGGGATAAGAAGAAGAAGAAGAAGAAGAAGAAGAAGAAGAAGAAGAAGAAGAAGAAGAAGAAGAATGTAGAGAAGCTCTAGGTCAGGAGCACCCCATTGTTACTGAACCCAAGAATGCCCACTGACCTCAAGAATACCCATTGAAGGATGGAATTCTCCGTCTTCCCTTTTCCCATGAATAAAACTGACTACTGTGAAATTGAGAAAGAATATGTGGATCACGCATTACAGCTCAAAAGCTGTGAACTATCATTCTAAAACACCACAAAAGTCAAATTAAACATTGTGGGGAAGGTAGAAAATGTATACCAAAGGGCAGGAGGGATTTTTAAAATTCAGTCCATTGTGACTCCATAATCCTGACTGGAGGGTTTATGAGTCATGCTTGTACATAATGGCAAATAATAATAATGTATATAGTAGAGCTCTCAGAGCCTTTCTACAGAAGACTTTTATCGTGTGCTCGTGATAACTCATGGTAGTTTGCAGGTCGTTTACACAACATCATCTTCCTCCTGGGCCTCCCCTGTGCTTTGCAAACAGGGAAAGTCTGGTTTTATTTAGAAATGGCAGAATGAGAGTCAAGCATAATTGTGAAATTCCACTGTACTATAGCGCCATCTAGTGTTTGTATAATGAAACATATAGAAAGGCAGAGAAAGAAAAACCCCAGGAAAAAAACATGTAAAGAAGCCAATCTTAATCCTGCAAAGAATATGGAAGCAGAAGTCTCAATAAAGGTGTGGGATAAAAGCCTCATATAGGAAAGCCCAAAGTCTTCCTTTTTCCCCTCTTTATCAACAATTTAAGTACACTGTAGCAAGATCTTCAATGTTCTGTCACTATATAACTGCCTTACTTTATACTGTCAGTTAAACACAGACAGTGTAAGCATTTAACTAGGGTGACCAGATAAAATCCAGGTCAGGGCTCATGTAACTTTAACAATTGTAGAGAAAAGGGAATTTCAGCCAATGTCATTTGTATGCAATTAGTTCCTGGTGAAATTCCCTCTTCATCACAACAGTTAAAGTTGCAGGGAGCCTGCCTTCTTTTGTATATGGTCACTCTAGTATAGTGCATGCACCTTTAACTGTTGTGATGAAGAGGGAATTTCACCAGGAACTAATTGCATACAAATGACACTGGCTGAAATTCCCTTTTCTCTACAACTGTTAAAGTTACATGAGCCCTGACCTCCTTTTCATATGGTCAGCCTAGTATTGAGTTTGCCTTCTGTGAAATGGGTATTTTGTTGTGTTTTGTGGGGGCAGATATTTGGGGCTCAGTTTCTACCTCTGCCTTGTACTCATTTTGTAAACCGCCCAATCTTTTGTAAACTGCCTAGAGAGCTTCAGCTATGGGGTGATATAGAAATTTAATAAATAATAATAATTTAGCCATGTTACTTGTCTCTGAGCTTATCTGTTTAGCGTCTGTGAAATGGGTGTTAGTGCAGATGAGGGGTTTTGTGTTTTGAGGTTGAGACCATACTCTGTTTCGTACTTAGATTCTTGGGCAAGTTACTCTTCATTTAGCTTTACCAGTTTGTCTTTGGGGAATGGTTGTTTTGTGACTGGCCATGCCTACCATAGCAACCATATTGTGAGTGGGCAAGGGCCCCCCTCCCCAGGTAGCCATTTTCTGAGAGTGACCACAGCACACTCTCAAAATCTCAGATGTGCTCAGTGGCCCAAAAATATTTGGGACACTGATGGCAATATCCAACATTAGTCCTACATAGTGTAGACCCATTGAAATGAATGGAATTCAAGTTAGTCATGACTAACCTTATTCATTTCAGTGGGTCCACACTGTGTAGGACTAATAATGGGCCTGTTCAGACAATACTCTAAGCCATAACATTTAGCTGAAAATGCTTAACCACCGTGGCTTAGCATGTGGTCTGAACAAGGCCAATGATTGCTACTCTAACCCCTTATGCCAGTATAAATATTTAGATGGCTGTGTACCACTTATATATGGTTGATGGAGCAAAGATATGGGGAACAAAAGCCAGCATCAATCTGCTTCATCCAGATTACTACTTACTCAGAAAGACTACAGCAGAAAATTTAGATTTTAGGGGGCAGTGGGGGGGGGGGGATTTATCTAGGCTAAGGGTTGTTCTGGCCCCTGAGGTGATTTTGTAACTAATCTTCACATAGTCTACTTGTCCTGAGGCTTTCTGGACTTGCCTTTTAAAGAGACAGTGGTCGCTGTCGGACCACACAATAGTCAACCCTGTGTTAATAGCCCACTTCACGGATGACTATTTGCATCTTGTGTGACCTCTTATAGCGTCTTTCTCCGCCATGGCAGAGTGATACCATCACCTGACTGTCAGGATGGTATCACTCCGCCACTCCATTCACCAATTATTATTATTATTATTATTATTATTATTATTATTATTTATTCCATTTATATACCGCCTTATAGCCAAAGCTCTCTGGGCAGTTTACAAAAATGTAAAACATTGAACATTAAAAAAACACTGATATACACAATTTAAAACCATAAAAAGCATAAAAACAAGTTATAATTACAATATCCTTTAAAAACAACAATTCTGGGTCAAAGTACAACAACAACAACACAAAACCCTCAACATATGCTGTTAAATGCTTGAGAGAAGAGGAAAGTCTTGACATGGTGCCGAGAAGATAACAATGTTGGCACCAGGCGAGCCTCGTCGGGGAGATCATTCCATAATTGGGGAGCCACCACTGAAAAGGCCCTCTCCCTTGTTGCCACCCTCTGTGCTTCCCTCGGAGTAGGCAGCTAGAGGAGGACCTTAGATGTGGATCATAGTAGATGGGTAGGTTCGTGTCGGGAGAGGCGTTCCATCAGGTATTGTGGTCTCAAGCCATGTAAGGCTTTATAGGTTAGAACCAGCACCTTGAATCGGGCTCGGAAACATATAGGCAGCCAATGCAAGCGGGCCAGAGTAGGTCTTATATGCTCAAACCTTTTGGTTCCTGTTATCAATCTGGCTGCTGCATTTTGCACAAGCTGCAGCTTCTGAAACGTCTTCAACGGCAGACCCATGTAGAATGCATTGCAGTAATCCAATTTAGAGATTACCAGAGCATAGACAACTGAAGCCAGGTTCTCCCTATCCAGATAGGGGCATAGCTGGGCCACCAACTGAAGTTGGTAGAAGGCACTCCGTGCCACTGAGGCCACCTGTGCCTCAAGTGACAGAGATGGTTCTAGGAGAACCCCCAAGCTATGAACCTGCTCCTTCAGGGGGAGGGCAATCCCATCCAGAACAGGTTGAAAACCCTTCATCCGGTCAGCAGAACCACCCACTAACAGTGTCTCAGTCTTGTCTGGATTGAGTTTCAGTTTATTAGCCCTCATCCAGTCCATTGTCGCAGCCAGGCACTGGTTCAGCACATCCACAGCCTCACCTGCTGAAGATGAAAAGAAGAAATAGAGTTGTGTGTCATCAGCATACTGATGACAACACACTCCGAAACTCCGGATGACCACACCCAACGGTTTCATGTAGGTGTTGAACAGCATGGGAGAAAAGACTGACTCCTGTGGGACCCCATACTGGAGAATCTACAGAGCCGAGCAATGTCCCCCAAGCACCAACTTCTGGAGCCGACCCGCCTAGTAGGAGTGGAACCACTGCAATGCAGTGTCTCCCACTCCCAACTCAGCCAGTTGTCCCAGAAGGATACCATGGTCGATGGTATCGAAAGCCACTGAAAGATCAAGGAGAATCACCATTTGAGGCTAGCGGGTGGAAAGAGGGAGATGCTGTCAGAATAATTCAATTTAAGTGGCAGTAGAAAAGCCATGTTCATATTTTTCAAAATATATTTTGTGGTTGAAAAATGGCATTCATTTTTTGAACTCTTAAAAAAGGTAATCATCCTTTTATGCTGGAAATTCCACATGCAGGAGTTGTTTTTTAATTGCATTCTGGAGAGAGAACTTTTTATAAGCATAGATACCATCCATAGTCAATTGCTAATATCTTACTTTGACTGAACTCTTACAGATGAAGGTCATATACTTGGAAATTTGCATAATTTCTTGCACAACAGTTCACAATTCAGAAAATCTTCTAGAGTTGCTATGAATAAGATTGTCAGTAGCCATGTAAAGTTCTGCCTTCTTTCAAGAAATACATAGCACATTTAATAATATACAGAATTAACATTTTTTTTCGGGTCTTGGCCCCATTAAAAAGTGAATTAATTGTCTTAGGCAAGTACATTGGTTTGAACCGAAACAGTAATTAAAACTAGTCCTTCATTATTAATTCTGAATAATCTGCTTAAATTTTAAAGCCATTCACCCTTGTATAGGTCTTATGTCAAGTCTCATAAAAGTGTCAAAAGTTATTATTCAAGAGAAAGACGCTTTTGTTACAGTCAGTTATTTTCATATCAGGAATGACAATTAGGCAGCAGAGTGCTGTAGGAAGAAATGCCTTATTTAGTAATCAACATGTCTGAAACTGAAGAACTTGTATATCCAAGACTGAGATTTTGTCAAAACTTTTCTAAAGATAACATGCAGGCTCTCCCTTCTGTCTATATTAAAGAATTATTTTTGGCACTCTTGTACTTCTTGAATGTTTTAAGAAAACTTTGTATGGAATGATGTCATGTAAACAAAAAGCTTGACAGAAAGGCTAGGAATGACTGGTTGCTGAGGAACAACAGCAGGCCCTCATTTCTTGCTTGTGGGTTTCCAATAGGCCACTTTGTGAATCAGGATGCTTGCCAAGATAGGTCCTTGGTTCAATCTAGCTGGGTTCTTCTTAAGTCCTTATGAAAAGATGTATAATGCCCCACCCCACCCCAGTTCTAGGTGTTTATCACATGGGCAGTTTGATGCACACCCACCGCGACTTTGATCCAGTTTTTCACCGCTGGACTTGCATGATGTCATCCCCATCATGCTGTTCTCTCACCCTGAGCCCGCGGTTGCTCATTTCTTTTTTGATTTATCCCTGAATGGGCAAAGTCCAAAATGCAAATTTGGAACAGGCCAAGCTGAGGTATCACAGCAATACCGACCACGTGTGATTCAAAATGCTAGACTTTCATAGGAAACAGAGGGGGAAACAGCAGAAGCAAACCAGGGGGAAAAGTAGGTGTGATGAAGCTCCTAAAAAGAAAGAACCAAAAAAAATGGCTTTAGACCTGACTGTGCAAAGCATAAAATAATCAAAAGAATATTTTGATATAAAAACATGGGCCTCAATCCATGTGGAAGAGCCTGTGGAAGAAAACAAAAATGCTAGAGAGCCAGTGTGGTGTAGAGGTTAAAGTGTTGGACTGGGACTCAGGAGACCTGGGTTCTGGTTCCCATTTGGCCAGGAAGCTCACTGGATGACTTTGGGCCAGTCACTGACTCTCAGCCTAACCTACCTCACAGGGTTGTTGTTGTGAGGATAAAATGGAGAGGAGGAGGACCATGTAAGCTGCAAGTGGAAAAAGTGGGGGGAAAGGTGGGATACAAATGTGATTAATAATAATAATAATAATAATAATAATAATAATAATAATAATAATATATTAGATGTTTCTATGGCAGGGGGTGCAGCACCTCCGGGGTTCCCAAACCAGTCCTCCAGGTCTTCCCCAGAAGGTCATGCCCTCTTCATCTGGCCCTGCCCCCTTTTCCTCAACCACTAATTGTTTAATGGTTTCCCAGTTTTTCTGTGATTCCCCCCCCCCACCATTCTAAAAGGTCAAAATGCCTCTCCTAAGGCTTTGTTATTGGCAGTAAGAGCTTCAAGCTAGTGCTTTGTGGTTGGGGTCACTTGCTTGAGTAATTTGTGTCTACTTGCTCCATAGTGCAAAGGAAGAAGTGGGTTTCTAGCTGGCGCAAGAATGTAGTAATTCATTTTTAAATAATGCATTTTGACCCATAGTCCTTCCTCTCCAATTTGTTTGATATAATTGGCATGATGTATATTTTGTAACAATTGCTGATAATTGTTCATCCTTCTTTTAAAAATTAGCAGGGTTGCCATTATTATTATTACTATTATATTCTCTCTTTTTTGCTCATGGTGGTTTTTCTAGATGAACGTGACGGGCTTTGCCAAGTCATGTTGGCATTTACTGATTCAGAAATTTCCTGACTATTGAATATGTTTTAAGTATGACTGCTTTTTGGATGTGTGGATGTATTTTGGTAGACTTAGTTTCTGAAGGTTTTCTGTAAAAAAAAAAATTGTATGTGATGTTGGTGACTGATGTGACTAACGGAATAATTGTACGTTTTTCCTGTTGCCATAGTTCTTTAACTTCCATAGCCAGTGGTGTATATTTCTCTCTCTTTTCCTCTTCCTTTTTTGCAACATTTTTTTCATTAGGTATTGCTGTGTCAATGAGGTAGTTGTGTTTTTCTTTTTCGTTTATGACTGTTATGTCTGGTTGGTTTCAAAGTATTGTCTTGTCACAGAATTGTTCTGCCCCAGCAAGATAATGTATGAGTGCATAGCATGGCTTGACTTGACTTGTTTGAGTGTGTTTAGATCTCCTAGGTTCTGAAACCATCTTTCTGGAGAACACCTGCTGGTTGCATGATCCACGAGGCCATGTTCTGGTGAGTGCATAGTTCTCCTTGACAGGAGGGGCTTGCACTTGCTAGAGTAAGGTGAACAGATGTCAAGTGGCTTCAATCCTATATTCATTTATCTTGGGAGTAAGCTGTATTGAAATCAACAAGACTTATTTCTGAAGTTTCTTTGGGCAGTTTTCTTTGGGTCCCTGATTGGGATTTCTGTTCTCTGCACACTGAGGCAGTGTTTGGATAAAAGGAGGGAAAGATCCTTGTCTAGCATTGTGATAATGGGCATCCGTTCTGGCCTTTCTTTGTATTGCTACTGACCATGGTCTTGTTTACATGGCTATGAATCAGAGGTATAATAACAATTTTTTAGATTTATTTCTCATTGATAAAGCAAAAGTTGAAACAAGCTCAGGTACTAGTGAGAAGTGATTGCAGCAAGCCTTTAGTCCATTTGTTCCGTGGCTAATGGTTGCAGGGTAATAGTATTTTATACTCTTTGTGAATGCTAGGTTGCGATTTTGCTGTACTAGATTTTTCTGCGCTTGTCAATGGCTTCATTTGTTCAGTGGTAGCAGTATGCTGAATCTGTGAGTATGGATATGAGAAAGGTGATGGGGAAAGAGTGTTAAATGTTAGGAAAGGTGAGACTATGGTCATCTAGTGAAGGATTTGCAGTCAGAAAAGATATTTGAGGGAAGGGGATACTGGTTGTCCGATTATGCGCATCTTCTCGCAATCACTTTTACGGCAAATCACTATACTCGGGAGGCGGTTAAGCACATAACAGGTTGTCTTACCAGTTGTCGGAAACGCGCTTAAGAGGTGTTTAATGAGGAGAATCGCTTGTTTACATGATCATAAGGCGCTTTAACGGCTGCGGTAAATTAAAACTTGTTATTTAACGCGCATTCGATAATGCGCATAATTTCATAGAAAAAGCGCCTCGACCCCCGATTTGCGCTCTGCTCTTGTAGAGGTCAAATTTTTAATGCGCCTTGAAAGAGCTTTAAATCGCTGTTGTAGAGGCACCCACACAGAGTATAGCAAAAGCTTCAAAGTTCAGCAAAAGCTACAACAGTAGGAGTGAGTAAAGTTAATTTCAGATATATTGAATGTCTTACTTGTTCTTTATTTCAGTGATTTTAACATTAAGATGTTGTGTAGAACAGGTTTTTCTTACTTGTGTGCTGTAAAATCAGACATGTGGCCAAGGCTATGCTCGGATGGGCACACACCCCTGGGGCTTGACTCGCCCCCTGGGGGCCGGACATGTTGGTAGGCACACTCCCTTGGAGGGCGGCCATGTTGTCCTCCTTTTTGGTTTCCAAAATATGGTCACCCTAGGGGAAGTGATAGAAAAAGGAGCAGGAAAAAACTGTCTGGGTTCTCCAGAAAAGTGGGGGATCTGCCAGGGAGAGGTAGTAAAGGAGGGGTTGTGTTAATAATAATAATAACAATTTATTTCTTACATTATCTTCATAGTTCAGGGTGCAATGAAGATGAAAGCAGTGGGCTATCAATTTAGCAACATAAAGATGAGGGGAGGGAGGGGCATTGCATAAGATTCCTTATGGTATGGTTTAAAAACTATTGGGCTGGTTGGATGTTGCCTATATACCCAAAACAGTGGCAAAAAGCCTGTCTTCGCTGCTCATCAAAACTAAAATGTGTGCTAGTTTGGGAGTAAACTAAACTGACAGTCTTTCCTTCCTCCCAGCTTAAGTATGAATAACAATAATAATAATAATAATAATAGGTTGTTGAATGCATCTACCTGTTGATCCATCTGGCTTCTGGAGCCTAATTGTAATTTTGAAAGTGATATCTGAGGAGGGGAAGAGGTCAAGGGATTAACTTTGGAAAATAATGGTCATGCCAGAGGTGTGATCATTTTGTATCATGTACTCCATTCTGCTTGAATGATAGGCTTGGCTTTTAAGATGGCAGACTTCTCCTGTCCTGTCTCAAGCAGGAATGAAGCCTTCTTTTCCATGCCAAAAATAATCACCCCCATTCCTTTCCTACCCTAGTTTGCCCTCATCACATCCCTGTGAACTAGAGTAGGTTCAGAGGTATTTTCCAAAGCTGTCTCATAAGACTGGCTAAACTCCGTCATTGTTTCCTCCCCCCCCCCCCCATTGTAATTCAAAGCCTTTCTACACTACTGCTCTAAAACGGTTTAAAATTATTTAAAATGGTTTATAACAGTTTTGAGAACTGTTGGGGCCCAGGACATACTCCATATATAGTTTTCAAAACGTATTCAAAGTGTTTTATCCTGCGTGTGTAGATAGGCTCTCACTCGCCCCAAAGGAATAACCACTTTCTCTCCCCAATTCCCACCTCTTCCCAGTTGCATGTATCTAGGTAATAATCCCAGAACCCTCTTACTCAAATACATAACCATTAGGCAGAATGAGGCAACTGCCATAGGCGGAGGTTGCCAAGAGGCAACAGTAGCAGTTTCCAGACTATTCTTCTCTATCAGAGGACAGAGCAGTGTATGAGACACAACCTGTCCGGAGACCCCTAAACTAGCCTGTGGTGGAGGACATTATCTCATTGTCAGAGTTGAAGTAAGATTCAAATTCCAGCTCAAGCTTCTGTACTTGGAATATGGCAGAGGCACCATCTTGTCCTTCACCTCAGACAGCAAAATGTCTTGGGCCAGCCTTGCTCAAAGAAGTATGCCCACTGTCTGTTCATTTAGCCTTTTTTCAGATGTTCAGTCTAGGATAAATCAAACATCCTCAGCTTTTCTAATGAACATAACTAGGAGCCCCCACTGCAATGCAGCTCTCCCCCCCCCCCACCGCTCACAATACACATTGGTTTTACCCCAGATTAAACAACAGAAGAGAGTTTTAGTGGCAAATAGTCTCTCTTTGCTACAATATTGTATTATGTCTACCTTCAGAAACATCAAAGTATATTGTTTATACTTTATTTATCTCTGGAAGTAAATGAAAAGGAAAACCTTCATTGGTTGCTGAATCAGGCTTTGGAAGAAGCAGCCAAAATGATGTTTTTGTCAAACAATCTCTGTACCAGGTGCTGGAACAGCAGAACGGATAACACACACTTCCACCCATACACCCTCAGCATTTGCCTTTCTACAGACACAGTAGCCCTATTCCGGCATTCTGAAGCTCAATAAAGCAAAAGCCCTGTTCCTCTCCCTCATAGCATTTGTCGCCCTCAAGTCATGGAGGGTGACTGACTGAAAAGGAGAGCCTCCTCTCTCTGTGGAGGCTCTCCATGCTAGCCAGAACGCTGGAAAATCCACATTCTGAGTTTCATGGAGAACCACCATGGATAGGTGAGGCTCTCCTCTTCAGACAGTCATCCTCCACGAGTTGAGAGTGACAAAGCAACGAGGGAGAGGGGCAGGACTGGAGTGCTCCTTCTCACGCATTTGCCCTGTTCAGCTTCAGAACACCTGTATAGAGATATTATCAGTCCACAAAACCTGGCAAGAAATTTGCAGGATAAGGTCATAACTATGTGGGTCTTAGTATACTGAATGAATTACCCGATCCCCCTGAAAGTATGTGGACCTTCCACACACAGCTGACATAAATTCCCCCACCCCATTCCAACAATATCTACATAGTAGTCATACAGTTGGCATGGGGAAAGAAGTTGACTTGGTACACAAATTCATTTCTGTATCCCAAATCTTAGTACCTAATCCTAACTTATCTGGAATGGCTAGAGTAATTTCACACACAGATACCCTGCAATAAGAAAAGGTGGTGACTGCAGAAATAAATTTAGGTTGGGAGTAGAGTGAACAAATATGTGCTGAAATATTCTTTTAACTTAAATAATGAAAGCTTTTGTTCTTGCTTATCAGCAATTAATGGTTTGTATGTATTGATAGAATTATGTTTTAAATGCTCTTAAGAAGAATGCATAATATGTCCTTTAAATCATTATCTTTTCGGCGCCAGGTCAAGACTTTCCTCTTCTCTCAGGCATTTAGCAATATCTGATGAGCCTGGGTTTGTTTTATTTTTTAGGTTTATAGCTTTTTAAAGTTATTACAGTGGTTTTAAATGTATGTGTATATTATGTGTATATTGTATGTTTTTGCTGTTTAAATTTTTGTATATTGTTTTTAATTGTTTTAATCTTATGTAAACCGCCCAGAGAGCTTTGGCTATGGGGTGGTATTCAAATGTAATAAAAGAAAGAAAGAAAGAAAGAAGAGCCAAGAGAAATATATTGTTCCATTCTATAAATGAAATTAGAGATAAGCAAAAAATACAGAACTGACTATTATGAAAAATGCATCTTTATCTGTAATTGTTTTCAGGACCTTGTTCTATTTCTTTAGGAGAGATCTGTGATCATATAATCTATATAAGTGTTTCATAATGCACAAACAAGAAAAGGTGGAAGGGATTGACTTGAGATGTTAATTTTTGGCATTGTCTCAAAACTGCAGGTATAAACAAGAAGCCTTCAGAGTTTTACGCTGTATAGAATTATAATCTGCAGGCAAACACCTGCACGCCATCATTTGCTTCTGATTCAGTGAAACATGAGTGCAGCTTTATTTCAGTAAAACTATCCTCGAAAGAAAACAGCAGAAATAAAATGTCTTTCATTTGAGGCTTTGAAAATGCAGTCTGCTCATTCTGAAGTGGAAAAATACAGGGATTCATCAAGACTGCATTTCATAAATGTCATTTGCTATATTATTGTCAAGAAGCAAAGAAGTCCAATTTTCTGCCACTTGAATGGCTTAAACTGCCTTCTAGTTCAGACAGAAACATTTTTCTACTAGCCCATTCGTAAAATACTAAAAAAAAAAAAGAAAAAAGAAAAAGCTGAGGGAATCTTAGATATAGGCTGAATTCAGACGACACAATAAGCAACTGGTGTGGGAAAAACAATTGTCAGTTGTATTGACTATCGTGTCATCCGAATGCTGCCATAGTCAACTCAGCGCTGATCCTAATCCGCACCACAGTTGATTATTTATTACCATGTTGTGTGGGGACTACCCCCTAGATGAACAACTGTAAAGTTGATTATTACCTCACCATTGACTATTGTGTTGTCCGAATTCAGCCATAGATTTACCACAACCCACCCTGCACAACATTGGACTCTAATTCTCTTCCCCCCCCCCCCCAGTTTTGAGTACTAAAGGCATGTGGTGCTTGGAGAACAGCTAGTGCATGTCCCAAGCTCCCTCTTGAACTGCACGCAGAACACAAAAGCAAGGCCATGGCTCTGCATTCCACGTGTAGAAACATACACTGAATCCCACTATGCACAGATAATATTAGAATCGCTACAGGTGGCAGGTGTTCCTGTGAATCCATTTTAACTCACATTTTTTGTACACTGGTTGACTTCTTCATTAATTTGCAAGCAGCTAGGCCCAATCTACTTTACAAGGGGGTTGTGAGGATACACCGTTGGGTAGGGTGACCAGATCGCCCGGGATTTCCCGGTCCTAACCGGGAAACCTGGGGTGATCAGGGCCAACCGGGGGGTGGCGGGGGAAAACCGGGGCTGCAGGGGGTCACGTGGCAGCGGCAGAGAGCGGCGGCAGACCCGGTAGGTCCGGGCTGGGGTTTTTGGGGGGTGGCTTGGTGGTGGGGTTTCGGGTGGGGTGACCCCCCCCCGCCACCACCTGCCAGGGTGTCCGCTTCCCTCCGGTGCTCGAATCTACTGAGAAATAGGTTTTGCGGCCTGTCCCTCAGTAGCACGCCAGGTGATGACATCATCATCTGGCGCTCTACAGAGGGACAGGCCGCGAAGCCTGTTTCTCAGTAGATTCGAGCACTGGAGGGAAGCAGATGCCCCTTGAAGGTAAGGAGTGCGAGGTGGGAGGAGGAGGGCCCCCCACTTACCTGCATGGTCATCCGCTTCCCTCCGGTGCTCGAATCTACTGAGAAACCGGTTTCGCGGCCTGTCTCTCAGTAAATTTGAGCACCGCAGGGAAGCAGCCTGTCCCTCAGTAGCGCGCCAGTGTTTCTCAGTAGATTCGAGCACCGGAGGGAAGCGGACGCCCCTGCAGGTAAGGAGCGGGAGGCGGGAGGAGGAGAGCCCCCCCCCACTTACCTGCATGGGCGGCTGCTTCCCTCCGGTGCTGAAATCTACTGAGAGACAGGCTTCGCGGCCTGTCCCTCAGTAGCGCGCCAGGTGATGACATCATCACCTGGTGCGCTACTGAAGGACAAGCCGCAAAGCCTGTTTCTCAGTAGATTCGAGCACTGGAGGGAAGCGGCTGCCCCTGCAGGTAAGGAGCGCGAGGCAGGAGGGGCCCCCCACTTACCTGCATGGGCCTTTAAAAAAAAATTATGTTTTTTGGGGGGCACGCCCCCTTTGGGTGGCCATTTTGGACCGGGATTTTGAGTTCCAAAATCTGGTCACCCTACCGTTGGGGAGGGAAGAATCATGGATATTGCCTTGAGCTCCCAGGAGGAAAGGTGGGATACGAATGTAATGGAATTAATTTTCAAATAAAAAAGCAACATTTCCTTACACAAACTTTCCCATAGTCCATGGAGGTCAGCTTCAGAGGCCTTTCTGTGTGTGCCTCCTCCAAAATAACTCAGGGGTGGCAATTTGGGAACAGGCATTGTCTGTGACAGCCCTGCATTTATGGAAGACTCTCTTCAAGGAAGTTTACTTGGTGCCAATGCTATCATCTCGTTGGCACCAAGTGAAGACTTACTTATTTTTCATGCCTTTGGATATTCACTAGGACTTTTCATATTATATTGTCTTTTAGATTGTGTTTCTATGGTGTTTATTTTTATTTGCATCATTATGATAATTGTGATTTATATCGATTTGCAGGGGGTCAGTTATATTAAGTATGGATTTCTGCATTTGTGGTGTGTGTTGCTTTGAGACTGCTTTTTTTGCAGTGGGGAGCTACACATAAATTTAAATAACTATTTGTGGCCCTCCAGATGTTTTGGTCTACAGAAGGTAGATCTCCAGATATTTGTGAATTCCTAAAACCCTGCAAGCATGATCAATAGTCAGGAAGGCTGGCAGTTGAAGTCTAAAACATCTGGAGATCTACCATCTGCCTATCCCTGGTCTAAAATTCCCATCAGGCCTTGCCAGCATAGCCAATGATGAGGGGTTGATGGGAGTTGTAGGCCAAAACATCTCAAGGGCCACACACTGCCCACTCTGAAAGAAAATAATATGCCTACAGTTCTCCATGAAGAACTGGGGAAAATATGAGAAGATTCAAGATAGTCAGAGACATGCATTGAGATTTCCCCCCTCCATTTTATTACAGAATGGCCAGTAAAAAGCAATCACAACCCTTCTGCAAAAGAATCCAGCGGAATATATATGAAACTCAAAACAGGCCACTGCATTAAGACTGGAACCAGGATCACATCACACAGGATCCTGATGTGTACCTTGATGTATGGAGCTTCAGGAAAAGGTTTGATTAGAATAACCCTTTATTTGATAAGCTATGTTTGTCTGTCTTGTAAATGTAACTATGGCCATAATGCATTTTTAGCCCTAAGACTGCAACCATCCTCTCCATATACTGGGGCTAAAGTCCAGCAGCTCCATATGGGGGCAAGCAAAGGGAGTGGGGAGAAGAGAGTACAACCATGGCAGGATGGTTAGGACAGGTGCTGGGTGGCACAGCCAGGGACAGGTAGGAAGGAAGGCTAGGGATCTTTCTACACCTAAAGGTGTAGAGGGAGGGCCTGGGGACGGTCCCGGATGTACCTGCTTCCGGGATCATCCTCCTCTTTCTTAACAGGAAGTGTGATGTCCCAGCTTCCTCCCAGGATGTCACACAGTCACGCCAACCATATATTTTTTAGAAAGGGCCGGAACAGTGCACTTGTGCGCCATCTAACAGATAAGGGTGTTTTAAAAAAAACAAAAACCTGAAATCGGGAGCCCCATGCACCCCTTCCCCTGATAGGCTCCATGCCCATTTCTGGTACCCACTCACTCATGAGTAAGCAGGAACCAGGCGGGATGGGCGCCCACACCTCCTGCGGTCTCGGGACGTTCCCGGGACCATGGGAAAAATCAGGTTTTCCCAGGGATTCCTTTTCATGGGGAAAATCCGTGCCCATCCCTCCCCGCCCCCAAGAGTGCCTGTGCATCATTTGCATGCACCGGGACGACCCGAGGACAATTGCAGAATAAAAGGCTGGTGTAGAAACGATCTAGGTCAGCTCAACCTATTCTCTTCAGCTCAGACAGCTCACAGCTATATGGCCTTCACACTCCTTGAGGCATATTCACGGAGCATATTCCTGCTCCTGACAGACATTGTGTATGTCTGCACACTGAGGGTTCCTCCATACGGAAAGTTCCCAATGCGACCAGTCCAAAGGCATTGTGCAGCTATTCCATCTGTCCCTCTTTAACAGATTTTTTGTGGCAAGCAAAATCACAGGAAGAAGCAATAGGAAAACATAGTACTGTTGCACATGGGAGACAACATTGCCTAGGGTGGGAAGGAACCCACCCCATAACATTCCATGAGTGAGCCAGGCCAATTGCACCATAAAAGCCTCACCTAAAAGCACCCTACGTATGGAATAATACACCTCTGCATGGGAAGAGCGGGAGAAGGGCTCAGATTGTTGTCCTGTGGCATGCTGCACTGCTGCACACCTAGCTCAACAGGCGTCCTCACACCTTTTCCTCTGCACAAGAACAGCATGATGGCAGCCACATCAGAAAGTGATTGTGCCTCTGAACATTGACAGGGAATTACAATTGGACTCTTAAGATGTGTTTACCGGTTTGGGAGTTATCCAGAACTATTAACTGAAATGAGTTGTGGATTCCGCCCACACTTTCAATGAAGCCAAGTAGATTATTATTATCACAGCACCTTTCCTGGCTGGCCAAGACAAGCCACGGGCTTAGAGCTTTTCTTCCCAAACCCCACCCCGCCACCCCCTTCTTATTCTTAGTAGATTGGCTTATGTTTGGTTGATAAATGCAGGCAGCTTTATAGTTATTCTTGGTGCTTATACCCAGAAGGGCTTCATTGGCACAGTTCTACAGAGCTGGGAGGGTAAATAATATTCCAGTGCACTGCAGCTTAGTTGTGTGATCTAAATTAGTTTCTTTGTGCTTATCTACAGATGAGGTTGTTCTTTGGCTGACATGAATTCAAGAAACTTCAGTGCAGCTCCAGTCTATACAGGGATTTGGTTTATAGAAGAATAAAGAACCATTGGAAGGCTTTCATATAGAGTGTCACTGTTTTCAAGTTGTTCCTAAATGAATTGTTGGTAGGGTTTTGGGCGACCATGTGTTAAAAAGCAGAACTGGTTCTTTATATAGGCACTACAACAGGATCCCTGGGGCAGGGGGGAGGGGGAAATTATAATTTTTCTCTTGAATATTAATAAACCAACCTGGCCAATGGAAGTTTTAGACCAACACTCCTGGAGTTCACCAGGTTGAGGAAGGCTGCCATAAATGTTCAAAATATTGCTAAAGAGATTGCTACTGAATATGTTCTCACTGCAGAACCACTTCCCAACCCAAGTATCTAATATGCAGATACTTCTACATCATGTAGCTTGCATGTGGGAGGAATGGTTCCTACTTACACCTGTGCTAAGCTAATGGTTGGCAAAAACAAAACATGGGGCCAAGATACATAGAAACCATCGTAGGGGATCTGGGCTTACACACCAGGTCAAGAGGGCATTGGGTTAACAAAGAATGAAGTTCACATAATTGCAGCATTTCAAGGCAGCAGAAAGCCGCCAAAGGGCTAAAACAGTAAAATCAAGTTTGCATACATAATTACACAAGAGGAAAGTCACAGAGACCTGTGGTGCTTCCAGACAAGGCTTTTATTGTGCAATCACCCTGCCTCATTCATGGAATTTTTGGTGGTGGAAATCTTCCTTTTATAATCCTCCTGTGTTTTCCTTCACTTCTTCTGGCTTTTTTCTTACCACGGAAAATCCATTAAAGAGAGAAAGAGCTTTTCTACATGAGGTTGTTCATCAGCTGTTAATCCACTGTATCTACTTTCAGTTTCATCGCAGAATTGAGATCCAAGCACTACACGAGAAATGTTTCCTTTCATGTTTTTCCTCTACATAACCTCTAGGTGGCACTGTGGTACAGTGGGATAGCATAAATGCACAAGAGGAAACCACACTCTCTTTTATTTTCTCAATTAAATGCAGCATTTTCCCTGCTGTAAAAAAAACTCGCCAAAAGGGCTGGTTAGACACAGAAGTGTAACTGGTGAATCAGATGTCATCTAAAGAACTCGTAAACAACCGAGAGTAGGGAATGATGAGCATACGATAAATGCATTGTATAGAAAAGCCCAAAGACAAAAGAACTGCCCAAAGTATTTTTATTAGTAGTGCTCGAAGCCACCTGTCTGGAAGCACCCTTTGTTTCAACAGGGCCACACCTCCAACCGATTGTCTTTGTAGTGGAATAACTTCAGTACAGAAGCTCCTTGTAGTAGCAATTCAAGCCCCTCATTCTAGTAACCAAGTTAGGAGAATCTCAAGAGAAATCCTATATGGAGTTATTGGTCAGAGGATTTCAGCCACCTTCAGAAATTCTTCTCAGAGGGACTTGGTTCCTGGTGAGAAATTCCCACCAAAGACAATAAAATCTTGGTCCTTACACTTGCTGAGCAGACTCCTTTATCTTCTGAGAAAAGAGACAACATAATCTAGGAGCAGTATCCATTGGTGTGCCAACTCTCTTCCACCACCTCACCAACCACTGTTGGTTGGTGAGGTGAAGACTGTGTTCTGTGAAGACTGGCTCACACCAATTCTGCTCTGCAAGCAGGACCTACCACTTACACAAGGGAGATTTAGCACTTCCTAGAAAGAGCCCAACCTGAGCAAAAACACTCATTTGTGGAAGGAGTTAGGTCAGCAGAGATCCCTTACGTGAGTTCCACCAATTTGCCTCCTCTCAGTAATGAGTGTTTCCACTCATTTTGGGTTGCCCCCAGAAGTGCTAAGTTGTGCATATGTTGGGAGCCGCAGGTGCAAGGGAATTGGCAGGACACAAGAGCATAAGCACACCATTGGATACTGGCCTAGGACTTTATCTAGAACTTTTGTGAACTGCTCAGAGAGCTTTGCTATTGGGCATTATAGAAATATAATAAATAAATAAAATCTCAGATATAGGTAAATATTTTACTTTTCCTGACTCAATACTAGCATTTCTCCCCATATACCTATGTGGTTTTGCTCTTAAACTAGCATGAGTTCACAATGATATAGATGTAAAGGAAAATGTAAGGAGTGTTCTAATTTTGGAAGCATTTTTGTTTCCACATCAGAATAGAATGAATGTCCATTTAGTTCAGCATTTTGTTTCTGACAAGTGGTAAGCCAGATTCCTGTGAAGCTTACAAGTGGGGCATTGTATATCTTCAGCATCTCCCATTGTGTTTATCTTCAGCATCTGCTTTCAAAGTTATGGTACTGAATGCAGACGTCCAATTTAGCCATCATTGCTAATTGCTATTGACAGACCTATCCTGCAGGAACTTACCTTCATTCATTCTTCAGTAACAGTGGATACAAGTGCAGACGATCCTTTTTTAAATTGAAAAAAATGTGTCACATTTTTGTAAAACAAGTGAATGAGGCATAGCTTAAGCAGCAGCAGCCTAATGTTTAGCTGAACCAATTAATGAGCATATTATTTCATATGTCAAATACCTGTTCTTTGTGAACGGATCTCCTGTGCATTAACATTCACTGTGACTGGTAGAATATACACCTAACTAAATGCAATTCTAACAGCCAGTAACAACGGAGTGAAAACAGTCAGGAATGCAACATTATTGCCATTATTCACTTAATTATTTGCTGGTTATCTCCCCCCCCCCCCCTTCACTAACTACAGTAGGGAGTTTATTTATTTATTTATTTATTTATTTTCCAATCCAAGGCCATTAGAAAAAGTGCCAGTATTCATACCTTTACTTTGGACTCATTTTTCAGAGGGCCGTGTGCAAGAAATTCAAACAAACAACAACGCCCACCTGCTCTTGGAAAGCTGGAAGTAAGGAACAAAAGAAAGCAATTGTCTATTAAGTGACCTGGGGTTTTCCCTTTATTGGCTCAGTGCCCAACTTCTATTTGAAAGAGAAAGAAGCAAGGCCTGCCTTGAACTCTGCCCAGCCCACTGACCTTCACATAGCCAATCTTTGTGGAGGGGAAAGAATAGGTCAGAAATGTCTAGACAAGCTCTCCACATTACTAATAAGAAAATCTACCATTGTGTTTCAAGAGACTGAGATTTCTGACAGCTCCCACTTTGGCTAGCAGAGATGGACATAAGCATACATTATCAGAAGGGAATGACACTTTTCCAACTTTACCCTTTTGGAAGGGCAAGCTGGAGAGATCACATATTGTATATTGCTCCAGCCACATGGCTTTATAACACACTATCCAGTTTCAGTAGCTACCAGCAGCTAAACAGAACCTCCATGTTTATCGTAGGGTAGCCAGAAGTCCTATTTTATAAAGGGCAGTCCTCTGTTTGAAGGTCTGTCAGAGGACTATCCTCTCTTTGAAGAGTTGCCCAGTCCAAGTCAGGTTTAAAGATGCAAAATCATCAGAAGGGAGACCAGGGGCCTTGTAGCTGCCAACCAACAGTTAGCACAGGTTAGCAGAACGAGTCGGCACACAGGTCATCCTCTTCCCCACTATGGTGGGATGTACTGTATTTCTATTTACATTGTAGTAATTACTTATAATTGTGCATCTATACATATAACTTAACATATGCAATTTTGTGTAACTCTGTGTCCTTCTTTGTCCTCTTTTTTGACAGCATGTAATTGGCCTTCCTAATGTTCTGAGGCACTGTGCCACTGAATAGCCAGTTGCTGGGTGGTGGATGGGCAACAGCAGAGAAGGACCATTGCCTTCTTCCATTGCTTGTGAGCACCTCAGAAGCAACCGGTTGGCCACTGTATGAAACAGAACACTGTGCATTATATCGGCTCAGATATCCGATTCCGATTAAAATCTGAGAAAATCAGACATCTGATACCGATTCCGATACAAAAATACTATATCCGATATTTTCCGATCCGATTTCTGCTTCCAATTCATATCGGATAAAATCGGAATATCAGACACCATTTTGAATGCTTTTCCCCATTGGCTAGAATTGTGTCTAAAAAAATTGTCTATAACTTTTTTATTTTAAAAGATAGAAGGATGAAACTTGGCCACATTGCTGATGGGGGTGAGGTAGTTATATGTGAGAAATTTCAGAAAGATAGCTCCAGGCATTTTGTGGCTATGACGTATTTACTAACAAACCAGGAATGGCAATACATTATTTATTTTTAAAGATTCTGTGGCTCAGGTGGCCAGCAGACTCAGGTGGACAGCAGGCAAAGGTGGCCAGCAGACTCAGGCGGGCAGCAGGCAAAGGTGGCCAGCTGAGTCTGCCTACATCTGCCTGCATCTGTGCCCATCTGTGCCTGCCTGCCTGCCGTCTGTGCCCAGGAAGCATCTGGCTCGATGTCTAGCTGATTCATTTTTTGGTAAGTCGGACTACTTGGCCCGCCTTGCAGTGCTGGTTGTTGTACTGCCTTACGTGTGGTTTTAAAATATTGCTTTCCTTGGAGGAGAGGCAAACTCCCTCATAAATTCATTGAACAAGCTATGTCATGAGTCCACTAGTCCCCCTACAGCCCTTCGGTAAGGTCCCCAACTTTACAATGAAAAAGTTGTATGCATAAATGCCATTTCATCCCACCCCTCCTCACCCCACCCCATTTTTCTAAACTTCATAGCCACAGAATGCATGGAACTATGGTTCTGAAATTTCATACACGCATAAACCGAAGTGGTACCTGTAATGTGGCAAAGTTTCACATTTGGATCTTTAACAATGAAAACGTTGTATGCATAAATGCCATTTCATCCTACCCCACCCCATCTTTCTAAACTTCATAGCCACAGAATGCATGGACCTATGGTTCTGAAATTTCACACACATGTAAACCGATGTGGTACCTGTAATGTGGCAAAGTTTCATGTTTGGATCTTTAACAATGAAAAAGTTGTATGCATAACTGTCTTTACCCCACTGCACCCCATTTTTCTAAAATCAATTGCCACCCAAGGCAAAGACCTATGGTTCTGAAATTTCACATACATGAGTCCCAACATACCATCTGCAATGTGGCAATGTTTCATGTGTGGATCTTTAAAAATAAATAAGTTATAGCCATTCCTGGTTTGTTAGTAAATACATCATAGCCACAAAATGCCTGGAGCTATCTTTCTGAAATTTCTCACACGTAACTACCTCATGCCCATCAGCAATGTGGCCAAGTTTCATCCTTCTATCTTTAAAAATAAAAAAGTTATAGACAATTTTAAACACAATTCTAGCCAATGGGGAAATGCATTCAAAATGGCATCCGATACAAAAATCGGATGTCTGATTTTAATATCGGAATCAGGTCCGATACAATACAGCAGACCTCCGATTTTTCCGATACGATTTTTATTTTTTGGGAAGGTCCGATTCCGATTCCAATATGATTTTTGGCGTCCCTGCACATCCCTGCTAGATAGTAGGGATGTGCACGGCCAGAAATATCGGAATCGGAACTTCCGATATCAAGAGTATTGGATCAGATCATATCGGAGGTCCCAAGTATCGTATCAGATCCAATATCCGATAAATATTGGAAGTTCCAATTCCAATATCGGATCCCTGTTTTGTCCTATATAGTTGCTTTTTGAGACATAAATGCCTGTAAATTCTGTATTTTAAAAGTTAGAGACTTGAAACTTGCCCACAGTGCAGACTGAGTGTTGCTAGTCATATGTTCCAAATTTCAGAACAATCAGTGCAAGCGTTACTCACAAGTAAGCTTTCAAAACACACTTATTAAGGTGGCTATAATGTGGTCATTTTTCAAGATACATCCATTACAGATGGGGATCTCACAGATGGGCTTTAGGGACTCATCTGTGCCCAATTTCAGAGGCAGAGGCGCAGGCGTTTACTCACGAGGCAGAGGCAGGCAGAGGATAACCCCCCTTGCTGTGCCGTGTTTCATTGTGCTGGAAATTTATTTTAAAAATTAAAATATTAATTGAAATGTATGCTTTGACAACAGCTTGTGTGCTGCTTTGCCCACAGTTTCTGTTGTGTATCGTGTGATACAGGACACAGCACACCAGCACACACACAATCACAAACACACACAGACACACAGAGAGAGAGAGAGAGAGAGAGAAGAGAAGAGAAGAGAAGAGAATTTTTTTTATTATTTTGGCTTTTTATAAAAGATGAACAGGAAACACACTCACTCATTCACAGACACACCCTAGATATTTTTACAAACAAACAAACGCTTTACAACAAGTAGCAGAAAGTAAATGCGAGAGAGAGGGAGAGAGAGGACAAAGCTCCAAACACATGCACTCACTCAGAGATATTTTTGAAGACACTAGCAAACAAACAAACAACCTTACAACAACTGGCAGAAACGATAAGTCACAAGAGAGGGGGGGAAGAGAAATAAAAGAATCATCAACAAACAATCTCCACCGAAATGCAATCTCACAGAGCTCCGATCAAAACCACCCTTCCTTCTCAAACTACTACTCCCCACAGAGAGTAAAAATACAAAGGTGGGGGTTTTATGGTGGGTTATCCTCAGCCCTCCTCCACCATTGCGATTGGAGCCTGCTTGAATCCTTGAACAGCACGACTGGTGAATGAAGCTACCAATCACACACACCACCTTTTCCCACCCTCCATTATGAAACTGTTTTTTAAAAAAAACTATTACAGCCTAGAGGCTTGTCTTTAGAAATGTTCCCAACCTCCTTACGAGTAAACACTTGACCCATTTTTTTCTGGGATTTTGGGAGGGAGCCTGCTTCCCTTCAATTCCTGTTCACTGTGGCGAAGTTTCATGTCTACGTTTAAAAATACAGCAGTTACAGGCTTGTCTTGTGTACAATGCTAGGCTATGGTGAAAAAACAAATGATTCTCCGATATTTTCCAATAATATCAGATCGAAAGATATTGTATCGTTTGATATCGGACCTCTACCGTTTGCTGTTGTTGTTGGCTATCTGATGTCTGATATGCCCTATATAGTCGCTTGTTCATGTATCGGAAATGATACAATTCACGTCCTCACTTGATATGCTTTTGGTATGATTAGCAGGACACTATTTGTGTTCTTATAATACTGCAATACAAATGTAGGGCAGGATCTACACTACTGCTTTATAATAGTTTATAACGGTATTGACAATGGTTGGGGCCCAGGACACATCTCATACACCGTTTTCAAACCGTTTTCAAAGTGTCATATCCTGCTTGGCGTAGATCTGGCCCAGATTAACTTGAGATCAGTTATCACAACCAGAAAGCCATCCTCTGGCCACATGTAATGGGCTGTTTTGAGATACCTACAGATTGTTGGGTGTTGCTTCTGATTGTCTTCCAGTCTCTATTTGTTTACATTTTTGGTAAGAATTGCACAACTGTGAATTTGCAAAAAATATAGTGACCCTGCCTCCTTTCAAATATAGCAGTTCACGTAAGGAATTAGGAAACACTTTAGGAAGCAATTTCCAGACATTTCCTTAAATTCTTGAGGAAGTCTCAAGCCTGCTGCAAAGCATCTTCCATATCTCCCTCTGAAACCTTTACTGTCATATAAAATTAAGAGGATGCTTCAGCCCAACAAACACTAGGGTGGGGAGGTAGGTGCAGGACCTGCCCAAAATATATAGTCCTACACCTGTAGAGTGATTAACAGTGCCTACAGTGTTTTATTTGAAAATCCATGGTGTGTTGACATAAAAGAGAAGGCCTAATCACATGTGGTTGGTCATGGAACTCACCTTTCAAATTCTCAGGTTTCCTCATTCCCTCTAGTAAGAGATGAGGACCCTATAGCCTGGGCCTAATGTGATGTGTGAAGTTTCCTGAATCTGGACCAAAGCACTCCAGCAGGCCATGTCCCCTTCCTTATCACAATAGTCATCCCCACTATGGCGTGATGAAGACTGGACCCTCTCCACTCTTTAGCTGATAAGTGAGAATCAGCTGAGGAGGGGAAGAGGATCCAATTTTATCCTCATTGGATTTAATGCCTTCCTCCTCAGCTGATCCATGGGAAGAATGCATGTGTATGTGTGTAGAAGGTATGTGTGCATGTGTGTGTATGTGGTGGTGTGTGTATACATGTGAGAGAGTAGAGTAGTTATGCCCACTTTGTGTTCTGGATATCCCCACTGCTGGCATGTGCCTTTCTCAGGAGGTTTCCTAGGTGGCAATCTGGCCTTCGGGCTAAAAAAAGTCTACCCACCCCTGCCCTAAGTACACTGTAGCCTTGTCCAAGGCTAACTAGATCTTCTGTGCCACCAGAGCAGCTTGAGCCAAGGACAACCAGAAGAGCTTCAAGATCAGCAGACAGAAATCACTGGCCCACAGTGTCATCAGACAACATAAGTATTAAAAGAAGAGAATAGTTGGGAAAACACAATCCCAAGGTAAGAGTACATGAGTAAGAGTCAAACAAAATGTGATGGTAAATTTGTGATTGGATTTAATGTGGATTTCATTTAAACAAACAAAGAGTATCAGGACCATTGTGTGGGGTAGAGGATTAACCCCTTCTTGCTGCTGCAGTCCAGAAGAAAATCCATGCCCACCCCCAGCTGCTGTGTGAAGAAAGCTTTCATTGGTGGCTATAGAAACTTCCCACCTGTGTCTAACAGCATCTTTGGGCAGGGAGGGGGAGAGATTCATCAGAATAGCAGCAAGTGGGAAGGGGTTAAAGCCCAGTCCACATGTGCCACAGACCCAGTCCTTATGCCCATCACCACAGCTATTATTTAGAAGAAAATAGAACACACACATTAAATGCAATTACATACTTAATATCACATGTAGAAGAAAACAGAACAGATATTTCATGCTGAGCATCACCTACGTTTCACCTTAGGGGATAATGTAATTCTAAATGCATTGAACTAGGGCATAAATTAACTTACATCCAAGAGAAAAAGGATCACTAATGCCAGCAGTTTGATCAAAATATTTTCTGTGAGAAGCACAAAACTATGATATGGGGGTAGTGGTGGAATATATGGTATGCAAAAAGTAAAAAATCTGTTGTGTGTTATGAGATTCCTGGAAGATGTATGGAATAGTGTTTTTCCCCCCTCCCTAAACTGTGTTTACTTTCCTACAGGTGTCTTCATTAGATAAAGACAGCCTTGAAGGGAATCATGGATTTCCTAAACTTTACTGAACAAAATTATACACTGGAACAAAATGATACATCAGAAGAACAACGTAAAAAAGTAACATCCAAGATTCTGATTTCTCTTACCCTTTCTGTGCTAGCAGTAATGACAACTGTCATTAATTCTATGGTCATGACGGCAATAATTGTGACACGGAAGCTCCACCATCCTGCCAACTATTTAATTTGTTCCCTGGCCGTCACAGATTTCCTGGTTGCCATCTTAGTCATGCCCTTCAGCATTGTCTATATTGTCAAAGAGACCTGGATCATGGGTCAGGTGATGTGTGACATTTGGCTCAGCGTTGACATCACCTGCTGTACCTGTTCCATCTTACATCTCTCAGCTATCGCTTTGGATCGCTACCGAGCAATCACAGATGCTGTGGAGTATGCTAGAAAGCGAACACCAAAACATGCAGGCATCATGATTGCCATTGTGTGGATCATTTCCATCTTCATCTCAATGCCGCCATTGTTTTGGAGGCACCAGGCAACCAGCAGGGATGACGAATGCATCATTAAGCACGACCACATCGTTTTTACCATTTACAGCACATTTGGAGCTTTTTACATCCCCCTGGCATTGATCCTGATCCTTTACTACAAAATATACAAGGCAGCCAAGACTTTTCACAGAAGGAGCGTGAGCCGGGTTCTCAAGGAGGAAGTCAATGGGCAGGTTCTCTTGGAAGCAGGTGAAAAAAGCTGCCGGCTAGCTTCAACAGCATCATGCACAAAAGATAAAACATCTAACCCTTCAGGAGATTTGGAAAGAATCCACCTCTCCCTGCGAAGCCCCGACTCCGAGTCCAAGAATGAAACAGGATGGAGGAGACAAAGAATTTCAACCACAAGAGAGCGCAAGGCAGCAACTACTCTGGGCTTGATTTTGGGTGCCTTTGTGATCTGCTGGCTCCCCTTCTTTGTGAAGGAGGTGGTCGTTAATACCTGTGAAAGATGTCAGATTTCAGAAGAAATGTCCAATTTTTTGACATGGTTGGGATATATCAATTCGCTTGTTAACCCATTGATTTACACCATCTTTAACGAAGATTTCAAGAAAGCATTCCAGAAACTTGTCCAGTGCAGAAGTTCTCTTTGAGGGGTGGGATGATGTACTGTTTGGTCAATTTAAAGAATGGTTTTGGTAATGGATTCATAGTTCTGCCCATGGTGGAACCATGTCACACGCTACATAATCCATAAGGTTCTGTGAAAGTCCAGAAAGTTTTGAGGATATTGTGGGCCATGCATGCACCTCTAGCACCAGTTTTGAAGGTGTAAGCACAACCTGTAATATCGCTGCCTCAAGCTTTCCCAGAAATGCCAGAATTATTTGGAATGTTTAATTTGTGGAGGCAGATGTTGGGTGGAAATCTGAACACACACACACACACACACACACACATACACACAAAGATGCAGCTCCACCAAACCTTTTTCTGGAGCACATCTCTAAGATTTATATATTTACTTGTAAGAATACTTGCTGTGTTTTTAAGAAAGGTATCTACACATTGACTATCTCTGTTTTGTATCATTTGCATCTCACAGTGAATGTTGTCCACATGCTAAAATGTAATCTTTAGCCATTATATTTATTGGAAAGAGGAGGAATGACATGCACAGAAAGGATCTACGCCTACCCAGATGGGTAGCCAGATGGGTAGAAGTGCATACTTTTTAAGCACATGGATAAGCATATGGCATACTTTGGGTTCATCCAGAAAGTAGATTTGTGTATTCATGATAGGGTGCTGTAGCACACAACTAGGAGTGCAGAAGTCTTCCCAAAGAAAAGCATGCATCTGTTTTCTAGGACATTACTTAAAATTAAGAGGAAAAATAAACCTTTCCCAGTGCAGCATCATAGAATTACTCATTAATTGAAGGATCGCTATAGAGATTTAAAACCAGATCTTCTGCAGAACATATTCGTTCCTCATTTTAAAAAAATTTTAAGGATTTGTCTTAGAAAACATGTAATGAAAGTGGAAAACAGAGTCAGACCTCTTAATTAAGAGTTCAGCCAAACCACTCCCATACATACCAGCAATAGCCCAAGTAAAACCACTCTTATTAATGGAGTACAAAGATAACTAAAATGACTAACTGAGATGGAGATGATGTAGTTATGAACCTGATTCACATACTAATTTGTTTATGCTAGGGTGCCACTGTACTGCTGAAACTCATACCACAATGGCCCTGGTCAGTAGTATGTTCACCTGTTTTCTACTCTCCCAGAAACAATTCTCATGACTCAGCTCCAATGATGAGATGTTGTTTCTTGGGGATTTGGTGTGCTTTCCATCTATACTGAAGTACTCAAATCAGTACTCAGCTTGTCAAGTTGACTGAAGTTTGGACATATGACACAGTAGCTAGTTATTATTTTAAACACACTCTCCTTAACTGGGGCTTTCATCCTGCAGTGATCAGCAATTCCAGAAACAAAGAGCCGGGGGGGGGGGGGGGGATGCTCCAATGTCAATGTTCCAAAATTGTTAGGCAAAATTAAACAGAAAGGCAGAAATGAAATAATGGCACAATTGAAACAACAGGACTTACTTCAAAGTAAACAAGCATAGGATTAGATCACCAAAAATATCTCAAAACACTTAATAAAATATACTAACCATAGTCCAGGAGACAAAAATAAATAAATACTGTTGTATGACCATTTAAAATGATTAATAGTTCTGTTGGAAATAAAAAGTATTCAGCTGTCTCTAAAAGGTATATATATATATATGACTAAGTGTTGGCAGGGCTTGTTTGGGGAAAGGATTCTATAACCAATTGTGTACAACTACTGCAACTCTAACTGAAAGCTCACTACAGCATCCTAGAGACCGCATTGTCCCATATATGCATACGAGGGTGCAAACCTATGCATATTTAGACTGTTTAAACTGGCTGGGGCATGCTGGGAATTGTAGGCTTTTTCTGTCTAAATATGCATGGGATTGCCTCTTCAGATGGTCAGGTTCTCATAATTAACTTTCTTTAAAAAGATTTTAAAAGACTACAAGACTTTCTGATGGAACCTGCTGAATTCTACCCATGAGACATGTTAGAGTTCATGAGACCAGTTTTAGTAATCTGGAAGCAAAGAGCATTAGAAAACGTTCTAGTAAGAGTTCAAGTACATGTTCAGTACCCTGATCAAGGAGTCCACACTTCCTCCTCTCAGCCTGTGGTAGCTTCTTGCTGAAGGTGATTTTATTTATTTATTTATTTATATGATTTATAAAATTTTAATGTGATGCCTATCATCACCATCATTTTATTTTTATGATGATGACTATTTGAATAGAAGCTGCAATCTTGCACGTACTCACTTAGCCCTCTGTACCCATATCCCCAGTGAACAGAGACAAGGCACAAGCTGCCCCAATCCTAATGCCACTTCATTCCTGGTCACTGAGCCCACTGCAGTCTGATATTTACAACTTCACTTCTCCCTTTCAGCAGTTCCCAAACAGGTCACAGCCTTCCTTTTGGATTATGACCCCAGCCCTAGCTTACAAAATACTGGAAGAATTGGAAAATAGTAAATACATCTCACCCTGCCCTTTCATGACACCTTGCAACCTGGGGCATTAAGCGTGAGGTTCTAGCTTTGCATGTTAAGACACCCTGATAAGAATCTGGCTTCTCTTTGGCTGCCTATCACTATAGCATAGATCACTGGATAGTAGAGCCCCTGGAATTTGGACCTGATCAAGCAATGCCTACAAAAGGCATCGTTTAGCACATATTGCGAGGTCTGATGCAGTGACCATGCTGGCTGGGTATGATGGGATTTGTATGCCAACACATCTGGAAAGCACTAGGTTGGGAAAGGCTGGTGTGAAGTGCCACACCATGTCAGTTTGACATTACCATGGCTTACTTGGTGTTTCTTTTTCCCCAGAATATTGAAAGAAATCAAATGCTGCAGCCAAAAAAAACATTTTAAATTACACTCCCTAAATAGATTCATTTGGATTTTGAAAAATAATTACCACTGGGACAGGCAACATAATAGAATCAGATTCTGCAAAAACAACTCCTGAGTTTGAGGCCTGCTTTATGTATAAATCATTAGATTCTGTCACCTGAAAAAAAATATGTGACTTGCACACTGATACTCAACTGAGATAGCAGAGTAACATAATCAGGTACACTAGTAGTCTACCATGACTATCCATTCTCTTTTTCATGAAGCTTAATATTTGATGTTTGATTATGATTGGCCAGAGAAAGCTATGTTCCAAACATTTTAGGGGATGCACTGAAATATTGTTACGTGTAAGCATTTATCCTTTGCAAAGTTAACTTAGGATACTTTGCTAGAACCACAGTAGCTGCTTCTTCAGATGCAACAACCACTGTGTTCCAACCTATTAAGGTTCAAGTAAGGGGGTAGGGCAAATTGGCTGACACTTCACATATTACTTACTTCATATAGTGCTACAAAACTGCCTTTCTAACAGGACGTAGTCACAAGAAAGGACTTCAATATAAGTGTCAATTGAAGGACTTCTTACAACTGTGCAGTACTACCCTTAAATCACATTGTCCAAATTGGATGTTCTGACTTGGAGCCAAGAGCTTCTTAACTCATGAGTCACAGTGCTGGCAATTGTTTTATATGGTCCATTTTCATAGTAGTTGCTGAGTGCAAAAGTATTATATTTCCATTATTTGTAGAACCTCATGGAGAAGAACAAAGATGGTGGTCGGGAGAAGGCATAACTGTTTCGAAATAAGTTATTGAAGCTATCATGCCTACCTCCAGTGGCTCTGGCTGCCTCTACACTAGAGGTTTAAAGCTCTTTCAAGTCTCATTAAAAAATTTACCTCTACATGAGCGGAGTGCAAATCGGGAGGTGAGGGGCATTATCTATTCGATTATGCGCATTATCAAATGTGCGTTAAATAGCGAGTTTTCTTTTGCTGCGGCCCGTTAAAGCGCATTTTGACTATTTAAACAAGTGATTCTCCACATAAACTACTTCTAAAGCGCATTTCAAACAACCGGTAAGGCCACCAGTTGTGCGCTCAATTACCTCCCGCGTACAGTCACATTTACCATAAAGTGCTTCCGAGAAGATGCGCATAATCGAAGAACCAGGCGTCAAACCGAATTCTTGTAGAGGGGGTCTCAGGTTCAGACAATGGATCAATATGTAGATAATAATAAAAAAAGAAAATACCTGTTATGTTTTGCACCGTTTACATGTGTACTTGTCAAATATTAGTGTAGTTACTAGTGTAGCTCGGAGTCAAAGGTGGGATCCTTTCATCTTTCAGGCTCATTCCCTCTTGGGAATCAAACACACTAAGGTGCATTCTGATCCAATACATAGTGGTGATGGATAAGTAGTTTTTTCATTTAACACCACTCGTACATCAGACTTTCTTTTTTGGTTGATTATCTTATGCCACATGAGATTCTCTGACTGGGTCCAAGAAGTTTATTGTGTCATGAAATGCCAGAATGGCCATTTGCAAAAAGCCAAAGGGCTTGGATCCAATTCTGATCCAAAAATCAGATGTCTGATTTTTGGATCGGACGCCATTTTAGGTGTTTTTGCCATAGGCTTGCATTGGGGGAAAGAAAGTTTTCCCCCAATGCAAGCCTATGTGGAAAACATGGGGGCAGATAAGTGGGGACCTAACTCCCCCCTCCCTGTCCCTCCCCCTGCTCGCGTTCCTTACCTGCCAGGGCTGTCCACTTCCGTCTGCTACTGCCCGCTGGTCCCTTTTACTGAGAAACAGGCTTCATGGCCTGCCTCTCAGTGAAGCGTCAGGTGATGACATCACCCAGCGCGCTACTGAGAGGCAGGCTGCGAAGCCTGTTTCTCAGTAGAAGGGACCAGCGGGCGGAAGCGGATGGAAGCGGACAGCCCAGGCAGGTAAGTGGAGACCTCCCTTCCCCCCACTTGCACTCTTTACCTGCCAGTGTCCCATGCTGCCGTCCGCTGCTTCCGTACTACTGATAAGCAGGCCTTGCGGCCAGTTCATCAATAGTATGGAAGCAGCAGATGACAGCCCGGGATGCTGGCAGGTAACGGGGGACCTCCACCTCCCTCCCCCTTCCCCCCACTCATGCTCCTTACCTGCTGCCTCCTCGCTACCGTCCACTGCCACCCACTGCTTTAGTACTACTGAGAAACAGGCCTTGAGGCCTGTTCCACAGTAGAGCGAGGGCACGCCGAGTGATGACGTCACCCAGCGCGCCGGCGCTCTATTTTGGAACAGGCCGCAAGGCCTGTTTCAAAGTAGTACAGAAGCAATGGGCGGCAGTGGATGGCAGCGAGGAGGCAGCAGTTCAGGAGCACGAGTGGGGGGAGGGGGAGGAAGGCCGATCCTCTGATTTTTTCTGATCCAGATCAGGTCCTTTTGGATCGGATCAGATCAGATTGGACGGTCCAGATGATTGGGATCAGGATCGGATAATTTCATCCAATTTCGCCTGGATCAGGTCCGTATCGTGGATCGGACCCGATCCACTGCACATCCCTAATGATTACGTTGTGAGGTCGGTTCTAACCAGCAGTTTCAGAATTTTTCCATTAATAGGGCAGGTCCAATTGTGAAGATGAAGTAAATGCCACCTCCCCACATAGATGCCATTCAGTCCTAAATTATATTTTGGTCCTAACATGGCCAATTGGGTCTGGGTAGGCATGTTGGGGACATGTCATTGTATCCTTCAACTACATTTTGTCATCTTGTCAACACTTTTAAATGGGAAACATTCGAATATTATATTTATTCAGAAGACCCAAGGGCTGTCTTGACGGCGCTGCATTAGTGCCATGTTCCCCCCAAACCCTGCAGTTTCACTCCTCTGGGATTCCGCTGGGTAATCCCAATGCCAAAGAGCAAGTGCAAGGTTTACAACCGCCCCCCGTCCCTCCCTGGCTTTCCCCCACTTACACGCTTTAAAATGTTAGTTGCAAAAGGCTCCTCAGCAAAAGGGAAACTCTTCTCCCCATGCCAAAGGCAGCGCAGGGTGTTCCAGCAGCCATTCAGCTCACTGGTTCTCCCTCTGTCTGGGTGGACAACCAACCAGGAGTTGCCATCTGCCCAACCACGCCTTTGCATCGAGGATGGAGTGAGGTTAGATGGCTGAAGGGCTATGTTTGCCTCACTCCATCCTGAAAAGTCGGGATAAATCCCTGACTTTTAAAATGTGGAGCTTCTCTGGAAAGCCTCATGATGGCTTTGAGATGCAGCACCACCCTAGAGTTTACAGAGAGTATAGACAGATGCAGCACCCCATTGACTGGAAACAGGTGAAAAGCTAATCTGGGCTACAAATAGGAATACGTTTTCTCAGTGGGGGAAAATACTCTATGGCCAGGTTCACACAATTACAGGGGTAAAAGAAGCCATTGTGGCTTCTCCCCCACCCCTGTGCATACTGTACACTCACCTGTTGTTTAAAAAATTACCCATATTGCAGTGTGGGTTAACATGTTGTCTGAACCTGGTGCATGGTGCAGCAGGAGTGGCTTCATACCCACCCTACCACCCACAGAGTGCAGTGGGGATTGTAGGGAGAGTAAGGAGTCACTCCCGCTGTACCCCACATTCAGACAACACCAGTGCAGGTAATTATGTAAACAAGGGTGGTGCACTACATGAAGAGATTGGAGGGAGAAGCCATGATAGCTTGTTTTTACCCCTGTGATCGTCCACACCCAGTTTCTGTAAGAACTTTCCCAGAGATATGGGAATTCTCCATTACTTGATGATTATACTTTCTAGTTGAACATGTATCTGTGATAATTATTACTCCATAACCAAAAGATATAGTCTTTATTCCTACAGCATTGCTAGATTAAATACTGTATGATATTGAAACTCTGGTCTTTACAGAAACTCTGATCTTTGACCTGAACTATTCACTCATGTGAACAATAGAAAATGTCCTGAACTTTCTTATTTTTCATACATACCAATTTAAGTTTTTTAAAAAAAACAAACTCTAGAATACCTAGACAGTATTGATATTACCAACTTGTCTTTTTTTGAATATCCCTTTTATTAGCCATTCAAGGCCCAAAAATCAGTTGTACTTCTTTAAAAAGAACACCTTATATTTGGGTACTGAAAGGCTTTTATTCACCTTTTAACATTAGTATGAAAAAGCTGCAAAGAGCACATAAATCATTGTCAGTGAAAAGAAGCCATTTTAAACAGCTAATTTTCTGCTATTCTTTCTTCTACCCTTTCTTCCATGCAGGGAATCTTATAATTATCCTTAGCCTCACAAAGTACCATGTGCTCTTTAACAAAGTATATTTTATGCCAGAACTTTGTCCAAAAATTCCTGCATTTCCATTTTTGTGCTAAGCATTCAGGATACTTCCAGATAAGGCTTTTATTGTGCAATCACTCTGCCTCAAGACGATTTCCATTTGCAACTCTCCCATGTTTTCCCACAATGTTGTTTTTCTTACCAGTGATTTCTATATTCTATATATCAGTAAAAAAAATCCATCATATTAAATGGTGATTGTGGGTGAGTTGTTCTAACCTTCATAAAATCGGAACAGTTTAACCAATCATTCTGAAATTTACAGGTGCTCCTATTTACCCTGAAAATTTCAGGATGATTGGTGAAATTGTCAAATATTGAGGGAGAACGACCAGAAGAAGGAGAAAAAGGCAAAAAAAAAAAACACCCCTCTATTAAAAGGGCATTTTGCCCACAATTACTGAAGAAACCAATTTTGATGTTATTCTACTTGTGAAACACATTTTTTATTTCCATTTTTATTTTTTATTTCAAAATAAGCTTTTTAATGAGTAATGAGAGTCAGTGGGACTCAACAAAGTCTATGTAGATGCAGAGGCCTCCCTCAAGCCTTTCATCTGTTGATGACTGTCAGCCCTGTTTTCATTGTAGTGGCCAATTTGTTTTCCCCATCATGCCATGTTTTCTGGTGTTGGAGGGAGAATCAAAGTGACCACCGCCATTAAAAAAAATGGCTGCCTATTTGCCAGAGATATCTGCTTGGAAAACTCCCTGCAAAGAAGCTTAGTGGATATGTACTGAGCAAGCAAAGGAAATAAACTCTTGGTGTTTTTTTTTTAAAAAGTACAATGAGGCATTTTAAAAAACATAAATGTTTAAAAGAAATGCTGGTGTTGTTATTTTATTGTGTTTGTATGTGTCTGTGTCTTCCTGCCTGTATATTTCTATGTATTGCAAGTTATTTTACATCTGGTTTGAGTTTTGTTTCACTCTCTCTTTTTCACCAAATTATCTTTAAATGACTTTTATTTTATCTGCTAGCAAAATTTCCTATTGGGAAATTTAGTAGGTATGTACTGAGCAAGCAAAAGACAGAAAAATAGACTTGAGCCAGCTCTACACCAAGCAGGATACAACACTTTGAAACTGGTTTGGAAACGGTATATGGAATGTGTCTTGGGCCCCAACCGTTGTCAATACCATTACAAACTATTATAAAGCAGTAGTGTAGATCCTGCCTGGGATATTTTAAAGGAAGTAAATGTTTTAAAGAAATGCTGGTATAGATCTTTTAGTGTGTGTGTGTGTGTGTGTGTGTGTGTGTGTGTGTGTGGTTTAGGAAAAATAGAAGGGGAGGTGAGAAATGGGATCATTGTGTGGGGTTGACAATGATGTTAAATACACTTCCAGATTAATTTTAGAAGAATTCTATGTTTTGGGGAGGGATAAGAATGTTATTGTTCCTCCAATTTGTCAGCACCATAGAGCACCTAGAGCAACAAATAAATAAATAAAAAGCCTGGGGACAAATTTCCTTTTCAAAAACCAAGAAAATTCAATGATCAAAAAACCTGCTGGATATTTTTGAATCCATTACATGACTTCATCAACAACAAGGACGTCTTCCACAGTATCCCTGGAAATCCCGGTATGAAAAGTACCATTTTTAATGTGGTCATATTTAGGAAAAAGAGGGACTAGATGGCGCTGTCTCAATAGAAGTGAATGGAGGGGAAGTATTAAATTCAAAGCACATGGTCTCCCCTCTCCTCCTGTGTAATGCAGTCCATAACCATCATGCCAAAGAACCAGGAAGCACAAATCCCTGGATAAGCAACGCGATTTCCCTTAATATAGAGACGCTCACAGGGAGACAAGCACAATGCCTTCGTTGCCTCTGCTGCACAGATTCTGGGATATCCATATAGGCAAAACTGGTCCTTTGTATTAAAAGAAAACCAGGAAAGTGGTGGCATGACATCCAGCTCTTTATTAATATTTTCTGCAGGACTGATATCTACAGAAACTTACCCTAGGACACGATTCATCAATGATATATTTGATAGCTTTCTCTTGGATACAACATAACCTGCTGACAAATTACTTATTAGTAATCTAGGCTGGAACTGTGTGTGATATTCTTCCAAGAGAAATACAAATGGAACATTTTCAATGTTTCTTTAGAGACATGATCCTTGATACACACACTACAGTATGCCCATTATCTGTTAGTGGGAATAAGCTGCAGAAGGCATAAAAAAAAACTGGGACTGTCACTATTTCATTAATTAGTGTTGTGTTGTGGTTAAGAGACTGAGCTGTCAACCAGGAAGTCCCTCGTTTAATTCTCATCTCTGAAATCAATTCCCTAGATTGCATTGGGATGGGAAAGTCTCATAAGAATAATACAGAACATTTGTCAATCAAACTCTTGATCTACCAAAGGATCTATGCATGGCAGACAAGCAGACAATTGGTCACTGATGAGTTATGCTGGGTATATATAGTTGCAGGGTCATACAACCTCCATGCCAACACAACAGCTTGTTTTCTGACTTGACTTATCCCCTTTTAAACCAGGCCAATTAAAATGAGAATTTCAACACATTGAGTCAGACTTGGTAATAGACTGGTTTTTCATTGGGAATCATCTCAAAGCTTGCGGGTTCTACATAATTTGCACTTGGAAGTGGAGTCCACAGCAGGGACCATTTTAGATACAATTGTTGTTCATTGCATTATAAAGGTTTTAGAAGTACATAAGAGCAAAATGTCATCAACCTGGAACTGTTGTTGGATCACGACATTGTCTCTAAGGTGCAAATGTTCAGGAAAAGGCTGCATGTTCTCCAAAGATGCCAGAACAAGAAGAATCTGACCTTTAATTATCACTCTTGGTTTAAAATAACAAAAAAAAAACCCTTCAAAATAAACCAAATTTCCTTCCAATATAGTCAATGTGCAACATTAAAACTATTCATGTCTAAGAGCAATTCATGTCTAGGGAGAAATTTTGAAAGAAAATAATGAGAGTTCTATTTTAAAAACACATGCCAGATGTTGAATTTTTGAATATATTTATTTTTTAAAAAAGAGAGATTCTGTTAACATTTGCCTCTGCCTAGAAGAATACATTTGATAATTTAGTGTCAGGATGGTATAGAGGAATTAGAATTTTTCTAGAACAAGCTGGTTACATGCTGAAAACCGACCGCCTTCCTATGATTACACTTTATGTATTTGTTTTTCTATCATACTTGAGCTTACCTTGACAGTTGATTCTCAAATTGGAGAGCCAAGAAAGACAGTTCTGTTTCGGAACATTAAAAAAAAAAAAGAGGCACAGGCTGGTTTCACAGGCTGAAACCAACATACAAAGAAGCAAGGATATTTTCATGAAACCAGATTTTTAAAAGTTTAATTGTGACACTAAATTGAGTGGCAAACTAGGGAATAACAGCAATATCCAATTTAGCTTTTAGGCATGTTCAAGGTCTTCAAAGCAATATTCCAGCTCCCAAGCAAAGTAAGTGCGTGTGTGTGTGTTTGTGTGTGTGTGTGTGTTAAACTGTACTAGACAATACGAATTAAATAATTTCATCAGTAGTCCTTGCAGGCTACATCCAATGACAAAATTAGCTTTAAATGTATCACCACTGGAATATGTACATTGGAAGAGTGCTGCCCATTTAAACTCAGGATCATCCTAAAACATTCCAGGTTCCCTCCTCATTCCAAATTCCCTGGAAATGTGTTCATGCCTACAACAATCAAGCCATATTTCTTCTTCAATGTTTCTAATACATATCAGTTGTGAGATACAGTATGTTCATTGCTGCCGATGAATAAGGGTGACTCTGAGCCTATCTACACACGCAGGATAAAACACTTTGAAAATGTTTTGAAAACTGTATATGGAGTGTGTCCTGGGCCCCAACGGTTCTCAAAACTGTTATAAATCATTTTAAACCATTTTAAAGCAGTAGTGTAGATAGGCTCTAAGAGTGCAATCCTATGCCTGATTAGATAGAAAAAAGGCCTACAACCCCCAGCATCCCTCAGCCAGCATGGCTGGCTAGGGCATGCTGGGAGTTGTAGGATTTTTTTCTATCTAAACATGCATAGGATTATACCCTAAGGGGGTTACGGTTCCAAACTAGCCCTGAAACCCAGTTGAAAAGAATCAAGAAAATTGGTTTTATCTAAGAGCCTATCTACACAGTACCTTGGAACGTTTTAAATAGTATTTTAAAACATTCCAAATAGGTGCGTTCCAAAACATCTTAGGCCACATTAAGGAGTACTCATGTTACAGGAGAAAAAAATCTTCAGTCTTCAAAGCTGTAGTTCACTCACCCACTTCCTCCTTAGTTCCCTTTTCATTCCCTAGCTTTCAATGAGTTTAGGGCAAAGCATTGTGGGCACTATAGTTCACTCTCCCACTTCCTCCTTAGCCCCTCTTTCTTCCACACCAATCAACTGCTAAGCATTTGGGCTCCTGTAAATGAAGCACTGCTCTCAAGAATTACAAATGATAAGGAAGGACACATTATTTTACTTAAAATGATTTATTAAAAGTAAAAACCGTTGTATATAGCTGAAGTGAGTTTTAAAAAACCTCAGGTATACAACGTTCAAGGGAGTGCGTCATGTGGCCCAAAGAGTTTTCGTAACCCTTATAAAATGTTACAAAGCTAGAGTGTAGATAGGCTCAGAGAGTGAGCCTATCTACACTACTGCTTTAAAATGATTTAAAACAGTTTAAAAGGGTTTATAACAGTTTTGAGAACTGTTGGGGCCCAGGACACTCCATATACAGTTTTCAAAACGTTTTCAGAGTGTTTTATCCTGCAGGCTCAGTGACTGGATTTGGCTGAATACCACTCTCTTGAGCACTTTGACCAGAAAGGGAATGTTAACCACTGGTATATAATTGTTGACATCTTCTGGGTCCAGGCCAGGTTTCTTCAGGACTAATCAGATTATCACTTTTAAAGAAGCTGGGACTACTCCTTCTTTCAATGAGACGCTTATAACTTTCTGGAACTCATCATGAAATCCTGTCCCGGTGCCAGGTTGCAAAAGGCCCTAAACCACGTGGGAAAGAAAGTGATCCAATCATAGATGTCAGATTCCCCACTTTCAGATCCCCCATTCTATCCAGTTCAGAAAAGCAAATCCAAATCCCATTTTCTAAACTCAAAAACTCCAAAGGTTGTAACCTTTCTTGTAGAGGAATTGCTCCAGACCCCTGACTATTTTGATTGCTCTTTTCTGCATCTTTTTTATCTTATCCTTTTTTTTATCACTATCCTTTTTGAGATGGATGACCAGTACTGTGCACAGTATTCATAGAATCATAAAATGATTGAATTGTGGAGTTGGAAGGGGCTACAAGGATCATCTAGTCCAACTCTCTGCAATGTGCAGGAAAACCATTTAAACTAACCATGAGAGGTGGCTGTTCACTCTCTTTCTACAAACCTCCAGAGATGGAGAACTCACAACCTCCTTAGATAGACTGCTCTATTGTTGTACAGATTCCACCCAACACTGTTCTACTGTTGTATTGGATCCCCCCAACACACACACTTCCCCCTTTATGTAAGTAAGTATAATGTATGTAAGTAAGTATAAAATAAGCATCACATTATATTTACTAACATAGAACCACATTTACCATTTTGTTGCCCAATTCACCCAGTTTGGAGATATTCATTCAGAACTCTTCACAATCCCTTTTCGTTTTTACCATGCTGAATAATTTGGTACCGTCCACTAACTTTACCATCTCACTGCTCAGCCGAAACCCATCCATAAAAAGATCCATGTTCTTATCCCATGAGTGCTGTGTTCCTAAGAAAGGCCAGGCTAGTATTTCTCTGAAACCTGCAGCACGTAGGCCAAAGTTAAGAAGTAACTCCTTCCAATATTCCCAAGCTGTCAGATATATCCACTGTTAGTCCCCACTACACTTATGCATCTATGCAAATGTTTCCCATACCCTAGGCAGTCATCTTAGAACATTTTGTGATACTCTGGCTAGCAACAAAAACCAAACAACAACAACAACCTGTTAGAGTTGCCCTGCCTTGTCTCATCCTAAATTATATCTGTTTGCTTTCCAACAAAATTGCTTCCAAGCCACATTCACTTTGCTTTTTGCTTTTCTTTTTCTTGACTGGAGATAAAGGTGTTGAAATCCACTCAAAAATCATATTACATATGAAAGAGATAAAATGCAACCCCCTTTTTCGCACTTCACTGAATATAAATAGAGTAACACGTCCATGAGCCACCCCTTCCATTAACTTAGCTCCTTGCTCTTATTGATTCCACCCACAGCAAGATAGGTACAATGGATGAAACAGGAGAAATGGTTAAAAAAAGGAGCAGCCATGATTTATTTTGTATCATCAGCCGAAAGAAGACCAATAGGAAGGGGAGTGATTATAGGGCTGAAAAAAAATGGTGCAGGACACAGCCATTGTGTCCAATCTAATTGCCCAATGAATGTAGTGTGTCCAGGTGGTCCCTTTTACAAAGGACAGTCCTCCATTCCAATTCCAGTTTAAAGATAATGAATCATAAGGACTGTTGCCCGTCACCAGTTAGCACCTGGACAAAAGGCTAAACAAGCAAGATCTCCGTTCCCCTGGCCACAGTCTTCCACAGTATGGTGAGATATTCCGTATTTCTATTAAAATTATAATAATTATTTCTAAATGTGTATACTTATAAATTAGCATATGGAAACTACTGCCCTCTTTTGTTCTCTTTTGGTGATGCATTTCCTTGTTTGGTGATTCATAAGTGCCCACCCTACAGAGAAATCAGATCAAGGATTAGTAGAAGCCATAAAGGGAGAGATAATGCTAACAGTAATGTAACTGAGGAAGATACAGTTCAGATGGGAGAAAGCATATTATCCACTCACTCTGTGTGGGTTCCAGCATCTATACTTGGGTTGCTAGCCTTATTTACACTGTGTGGGTTTTTAATAGGATGTGATATGCATACTTCATTCCACTTTTGTTAGTCATGGGTGTAGTAATAGAGCAGGGTTTTCCAATATTTTTGGGCTCGTAGGCACATTTTAAATTCTGAAAAGTGTCGTGGGGGCATCATCCCTCAATCACTTCTCTGCCCCCACTGCCCACTCCAGGTTATTCATACACAGAGAATACGCACTCATGTGTTCACAAACATGCACAGGGTCTGGTAAAAGTCAGATCTGGTAGAATTAAAATGGATGCTCTTGAATACAAGAGATTCTCAAGATCATCATCAAATTAAAGCTTATATTGTGTCTATAAACTGCACAGTAACAAAATATATATAAAAAAATCACAAGTCTGGCATTTGCCAATGCTGCAACAGCATAAAAGCATGGATCCAAAACACAGATCCTCATGTATCTTCTTTATTTTACATGAGTTTCCAACAAAACCATGATCAAATGACAGAACTATAATTATTATATTATTATATATATTTGTATCCCACCTTTTTTCCAGTACTGGGACTCAAGGCAGCTTTACAAAATTAAAACATATACAATTAGAACATATAAATAGTAATATACAAAAGTGAAAATATAATTAAATCATCTATATTATTAAAACATTTAAAATATTAAAAGTCAAATGACAAATTTTAAAAAAATCCAGCACAATAACAAAGGTCCAAACTAATCCCAAAGGCCTGCCAGAACAAAAATGTTTTTGCCTATCTCTGGAAATATAGCAAGGAGGGAGCCAGTCTAGCCTTCCTGGGGAGGGAGTTCCAGAGCCATCTCCCATGTTCCCACCAGGTGTGCCTGTGATGATGGCGGGACAGAGAGAAGGGCCTCCCCTGAAGATCTCAGGGCATGGGCAGGCTCATAAGAGAGAATACGGTCTTTCAGATAACCTGAACCTGAGCAGTATTGGGCTTTATAGGTCACAACCAGCACTTTGAATTGTGCCCAGAACAGACCGGAAGCTAGTGGAGCTGCTGTAACAGGGGAGTTGTATGCTCCATGTAAGAACAAATCTGTGACCACAGAGGTGACCTATATTTTATAGTGGTTTGGGAGGATGGGTCCTATGAGGATCAATAAGGACCTGTGCCTCAGATCCATGTTTCTGAGCTATGGTAGCGCATGAAAGTGTTTTTTATAGTTCAGTCCATCAAAACAGATATGATCTGTGATTTAATTTGGGGGCAGATGGACAAGATCCTATAAAAATTATAGGAGGGGGCCAATTATACAGGATCCAATATTTACCTGTGAGTGTGTGTGTGTGTGTGTGTGTGTGTGAGAAAGAGAGAGACAGAGAGTGTTCCCTCTCTGTGTGTCACTGTCTTGCTCACTACTCTCTACTCTCTCTCTCCATCCACTTCTAGTACCCCATTCTCTTTATCTATCTGCCCCCTCTTATCTGCTCTCTTTCCTGAAACCTGTGCTAATCTGCTTGTGCCTCTCTGCCAGGTAGGTGGCTGAGGGCAGTGAGAGCTTTGTAGGCACCAGAGGTATTTTCTATCATCCACTAAAGGACGGACGCCAGCTTCTTATGAAGGGAACCCAAACATTTTATTTTGGAATGTAACACAATTGAGGCCCAGAGCCTCTGATTACTGTAACTCCAACAGAAATCTCAACTAGCACAGGTGGTTTCTTCTTTCCATGCTGCCTTAGGAAGCAGATGGCCCTTCTTCCAAATATTACGTCTCAGTCCTGCACAATCCTGAGGAAAACTGAAGGTGAAATCTCTCTTACTGCTGGATAAAGAGCCCACGCAAGCTCTGCTCAGGTTTGTGTGAAGGAAACAGGGCTAGCCCTCCATGAGGTGGGACGAAGTTCCCACCTCAGGCAGTAGAGCTGGAAGAATTGCACCACTCCCCCCCCCCGCCACTGCTCCATCTCCAGTGGTGCTTCAGAGAGTCTTGCAAGCTGCTCTGCCACTGTGGCATTTGCTACAACAGAAGAGGGGCTGCCTCTACAAGAGAAGTTTAAAGCTCTTTCAAGGCGCTTTAAAAAATTTACCTCTACAAGAACGGAGCACAAATCGAGCGTAGATGCGCATTATCTCTCCGATTATGCGCATTATCGAATGCACGTTAAATCGCAAGTTTTATTTTGCTCCGGCCGTTAAAGTGCATTTTGACTGTGTGAACAAGCGCTTATGCGCATTAACTACTTGTAAAGTGCATTTTGGTCATCCGTTAATGCGCTTCGCCGCCTCTCACCGCCTCTCATGCAGAGGTATTAGGTGTAGATGCGCTTCAGCGATTATGCGCATAATCGCCTAACCGGGCGCAAAAGCGAATCCTTGTAGAGGGGGCCAGGGTCATCAGTGAGGCTCTCTAGAGCAGCCGCTTTACAGCTCACAATGAGAATTTTCTCAGTGTGAGCCAGAGGATAGGCAAGCAGGCTCTTTGAAGAGCCATGTTGGCTGAAGAAGCAGCCCACCTGGCTCTTCAGAAACCTGTCCAGGCTGAAATGCCTGGCTTTGAGGGGATCTTTCCAATGTGTTAGGTAATGTGGGTGGGGTGTCCCAGGAGATCACCACTTGCCCTCTGTCTCATGCAACATGACAGAATAAGGGGGTCATGCAGCAACTAGGGGAAAAGGGTGAAACACAGTGGCGATGAGGTGGAGGGGGATATGATGTGGTGGCTGCGCAGGGTTGGAGTTGGGGGCATAACACTGTGGCAAAGGGAAGGGAGTGGAGGCCACGATGTCACAGCAAAGGGAAAGGTATGGCTGAGCATACTGCAGCACTAGGGGAGCTTGTGCCAGGGCTGGAAGGGAGTGTGGGACCATGCTGGTTGGCCTTGCCCCCTTTGTCACTTGGCTCATTCACCTGCCACATATTGGAGATTGAGCATCTGTAGTGGGGAGTCTACTCTGCTTGTGTAAGCTCCGTGTGTGATTTAGAATGCTACACCATCAGGGTCTACAATGCATAGGAACATAAACATTGTTGTGGTACCTTAAACCAAAAGACTGAACAAACAGCAATAGTATGTTTATGTGAGTACAGGTACACTAAATCATGCTCCCAAACTACTCATATCCATACGACAGCAGTCAACGGCATATTTTGGATTTGCAGGCTTGTGTCACTGTGTACATCTATTGTTCCCAGGATCACTGCTAACAAAGCAAAGACTCTGGCCAGTAATTCATGGGTAACTGCCAGCTGAAGTAAAAGTACCCACCTTTGGCAATGTTAACCCAGAGTTATGCTGAGCACATTCCAAAAGTTAGCCCATCTCTACAGTTCTCAAGTTTGCTGAAAGAAAGCTGTCTGGTTTCGTTCCTGGGCTAGCAGTTCCCCCTAGTGGCTGATCGGCTGTGCGATACTTTCAAAACATGAAGCATAATAATCGAAAACTACAGGCATTAACACTCAGCTAAAAAAAAAATACTGCCAGCTTATATAATATGACCATGAAACCTACTTTGGCTATAATGAACAAGTGCATTCTCTCCCATATTAACTATAATCACACATTTACTAGAAGGGAGGCTCAAATGCACTTTTCAGTTTCTTGTATAATACTGGGAGACTCTAGTCTATGAATGTTTGTCATAGGGATGTGTGTCAATACGTTTTTCAATGTGTGTGCATGCATGTGTATATTAAGCATGGACAGATCAGTGGTCTGTGTCCATTTCGCAGGTGTTCAGATATGAGCCCGTTCTGTCCCCTTTTCAGTTGAATAGCAATGTTGTTTAATCCATACACAAATTCTTTGGGGCAGAAGTCCAGACCCCACCCCCCAACTCAGCAGAGAGAGCGGGATTGCCCCCAAACACAGGAAACTGGCTTCCCATATTTTGAAGTAAGTAAAAGAGGGCCCCTCCCATAAAACCATTAAGGAAAGAGTAAACTATTATTTAACTGCACCACTGATCCTGGGAACAGTAGAAGCTGGTGGCTCCGATTTTGATGGGGCTGTGATTCCATTCTGGGTTTCAGCTGGAACCAGCAAGAACTCTAAAGGAGCTATCCCAGGTGTTCAACCCATTTTGTGGGTAGAGTTCAGCAGCTTGGATAGCTCATTTAGAGTTCTTGCTGGTTCTAACTAAAACCAAGAATGGAATCACATCTCCACTGGAATTGGAGCCACCAACCTCCACTGTCTAGGAATAAACAGGTGGTGTTGGCAGTGCTTGCTCTCGTGTGTGTGTGTGTGTGTGTGTGAGAGAGAGAGAGAGAGAGAGAGAGAGAGAGAGAGAGAGAGATCTGTCTGTACATTGTTAGAAAAGGTGATATAGCGCAAGCCTGAGTATGTTTACTCAAGCCCCACTAAGTTCAGTGAGACTTACTCCTAGTTAAATATGCATAACATTACAGCCTTTGCAGCACAAAGAGCTTCACCAAAGAATCGACTGCAATATTTTGATCGAGTTCCACATTTTCAAACGTGGGCAATACGTCACCCCACCTCTTAGATGGTTTTAAATGAGGATTAGACAAATTAACGGAGAACAAGGTTACCAATCAGTACTAGACATGGTAGCTATATACTGCCTCCTGAATCAGAAGCAGCATGTCTCTGAATACCTATTGCTGGAGAACAACAGCTGGAGAGCAGCTATTGTCCTTATGTCCTGCTTGTGTGCTTTCTGCATGCAAGTTCTCTCCTTTGCTGACCCTGCAAGTCAGCTTTTCTGCCCTTCCCCTATCTAAGGCCAAAGAGGCCCAAAGCCTATCAAAAACTCAGTATTTCAAAAGCAAGGATATTATAATTGTAAATAAGAGAAAAATACTCTTGCAGCACATTTAAAAACTGCTATACTGCAGTCACTGAGGGGTGGCAAAACAGAGATCTGCCCTAAAAAACACATTGAACCATATGACTAACATGCTAGCCCTATGCAGGTGTTTGCTAAAGTGGGGGGGGGGGGGGGGTAAGTCACCAATGCCCAGTACTCAGTTAGGCCTTTGCACACTGAACATGAAGGTCTAAAAAGGCCTTTCTAAGAACATTGAACTCAAAGTATTTCCAGGGTCCCTGCAATCACAAACCTTGTTTTATCAGCTTTGTTCTGATCCCTACCAAAAGCGCTGTGATTGGAAGTAAAAATGAGAACCCTGGTAAAGTCCTGCACTAATTAGAAGCAAGAACTGTTAGTCACAACACTCCGTCCCCCTCCCTCCTAGAGTCCAACACTTTAGCCACTACACCACGCTGGCTCTTAGTCCAGGTTCAGACATGGTTTGGGGACAGAAGACTGGGTTGGGTGCACTAGTGACAATAGACAGACAGACAGACAGACAGAACAATAGTAATAATAATTTTTAAAAAATAAGGGTTTAAATTTTTCAGTCTAGTTAAAGTGTGTGTGTGTGTGTGTTTAAACAATGGAAACAAATACACAATATATATTGGACCAATAAAAATACATTGTAGGATTATAAAACCTATTTTTACCTAAAAACACTTTTACTAATACCAAATGTGTTTTGACCTGTGATCTTCTTCAGTGGTAAAAAAAAAACAAAAAAACCCATTCACATCTATACAAACATATTGCATATAATACATACAATGCAAATAACCATAGGCACCACTGCAATGTTAAAACCAATTTAGGACTCTTGCCAATCCTTCCTCTAATACATGTAGCTGTAAGGTAGTATACATGTTATAGAATAGGTAACTGAAAGGGGACCAAGGGCTCCACCCAGAATAATTGTTTTTGGGGTTGGCAAGGGACTGCAGTAGTCATACGAATGCCAAGTAATAATGAGAAAGCTCAGGATGCTGCCCAAACAGGTCTTTGGCTTGTGAGGTACTGCACAGTCAGCTGCAGGAACTTGCTATTATGGTCTGACAAACTCATAAAGTACTTCTTTCTTTGCTCATTAAAGGTTGTCTTGTTTGGACAATTGTATTGCTGTGATAACTGAAAGGTATTTGGTCTTGTGGACGATCTATCACTTAAGCAAATAAAAGTAACGGAACAAACCTGAAACCCTGGAGAAATACTGCCACTCAAAGTAGATTGGCCGGTAGCTTGACTCCATATACGGCAGCTTTATGTGATTTAACAGAAGAGCAATAAGTAATGTCAGGAAGTCTTCTGTGTCTCTGTTAACTAAACACTGGTTTCTTTATAGAGCTGAGGGAATGATCTCTACAATTGATTTGCTTTAACCTTATACTGGGGGAGTTTATTTTAACAGTTCTGACTCATTGTTCCTGAGATATTTTTAAAGCAGTGCACATTTGTTACATCCTGGAAAAGGGTACTCTTCCATTGTGAAAGCAAAGTGAGTGGCCAAGAACTCAATAAAGCCAATGTAACACAGCTGTGTTTAATAACATATATTTCACCGTGGGGATGACTAAAACCAAGAATCGTTATTTGTCTTTGGCCACAAACACTCAAAAGGAACAGACATAGAGAAATATATTTGGGTGTCATCAGCATACTGATAGCACTCCACTCCATGCCTCTGGATGTATGTAAAGTTAGTTTGTTTTTAGTGGCATGATTTTATTTGTGTACATTTGAAAAGTAAAAATAGGAGACACTTCCACATGTATTCCTGTCAAAACCACCATGGGCCCTGAAGGGAAAAGGTGGGGATAGCATTTCTACAACAGTCCCTTTCAGGCAAGATATTTAAGAAGAAATCTAATTTCCCTCCTTCTGGTGTCTCTGTAGCAGCTACAATATGAGGGGGAAAAGCACCAAAAAACTGAAACTGCAAGGAGGGATGAACTCTGGTGCTGAAGAGCTGTAAAAACTTTAATAGTATAAAAAAGCTCTTGAAACTATAAAAATCAATTTTCAAACAAGCCCAACATTTTGGATTGTGTCAATCCTTCATCAGGAGCTACAATATACAAAATAAAATCATTTAAAATGTTCACGGTGTAGTTAACAAAATTTGAATTTAATTCGAAAAACAGTGACAAACTATACATAGTTTGTTGCAGCTGACCACTAATATTATACATAATATATGATATATAATAACTGCAGAGAGAAGAGACTCTTTTGTTTGTCCTTGTATCTCAAATGCCAAGAAAGTTCTTAAAGCGCCCATAAAAGGTTTTTGGGGAGTTATATTGGAGGGAGGACGCATACTAAAGACTCTACCTAAACCTGGATATTCGTATATGAGCTAAATGAGTCATATTTATACATTTCAAAGTGTAAATTGACCTGTGAAAACTGAAAGACTGCCGAAGGCAGTTAAACAGTGAGGAATTCCAAGTTTTTACTCAGCGTCTTGTCAAGTCGCTGCGTTTGTAGAGTAGATCCCCACACGTGCTTGAAAAGTCAAGGTCATAAAAAAACAGTCACAGGGACTCATTACTACTGTGTATAAAAAACCAACAGACAGTAATAGTTTTCCTCAATATGATAACTACCACCCCATGCATCTTAAAATAACCTACCATACAGTCAGTTTCTTCGACTCAAACAAAACTGTTCACAAAAACAGGATTTCATTGCAGAATCATGGGATCTAAAACAACGGTTCCGCAGCAGGAGCTACCCGGATAAGATCACCAATGTGGCCATGAACAAGGTTTCTTACAGCAATCGCACGAGTCTTTTACAATCAAAAACAGAAAATGGAAGAATTTCATATGTATTACCATTCAATCCAGTGACCAAGAAACTAGAGACACATATCCATTCCAATTCGCACCTAGTACAAGACCTTCCAGGTCTAGCAATAAGACCTCTGATATCATAAAAAAGGACAAAAAAATTAAAAGATCATCTGATACATTCTGATTACACAAAAAAATTCGAAAAACCTACAATTCAATAGTTGGTGTTCAACTTACCAAAACCTCTAGGGTTCCACCCATGTGGATGATGTGTATACTGCAAACTTACAAAAAGGACGCTTTCATTTAAAGATTTCCATAGTAACAAAGTAATTCAATTTAATGATTTTCTCAATTGCAATTCTATAGGGGTCATAGATGCCATCTCTTGTCTCTGCAACAAACTATACATAGGAAAAACATCAAGACTTCTGAAAACCAGAACAGGGGAAGATTTGTATAATTTAAGACATAGGAAGATTGGTGCCCCTTTAGTGAAACATTTTTACAGGCGCTTTAAGAACTTTCTTGGCATTTGAGATACAAGGACGAACAATTCTCTGCAGTTATTATAGATCATATATTATGTATAATGTTAGTGGTCAGTTGGTTGAACAATATCATGTGTCAAGAATTGTGGGTTTACCTGCATGTAATATAGTGTATAACTTTAAAAACCTCATGTCTAAAAAGAGTAAAAAAAGAACAGATAAAGCACCGCTTAGGATTTGAGCCGTCTTTTGCTGCACATGGATGCTTAAGAAGTTAAAAGAATGACTGCTCCTATCTAACACAACATGAGTTATTTATTTTAAATTTGATATTTATGAATGAACTTGCAGCCAGTTGAATACACAATACAATGGTGGCAAAAATGTTTGTTGACAGTAATGTATTACATGCATTGTCAATAGTATAATTAATAGGGTGTTGTCATTGTTTTTCGAATTAAATTCAAATATTGTTAACTTAGGGTGACCAGATTTTGGAACCCAAAATCCCGGTCCCACCCCGCCAACAACTCCCCCACCAAGTCACCCCCCAAAACAAACCCCCCAAGTCACCCCCCCACCCAAAACAACCCCCCCACCAAGCCACCCACACCCAAAAAACATCAGCCCGGACCTACCGGGGCGGGTTCTCTTCTGCTGCCGCCGCCGCGCCAGCTCATAAGGCCAGCGGCTGCGCGGAAGAGGCAGGGTAGGGCCGGATCCAGAAGTGATGTAATCGGCCCTCCCCCGCCTCTTCCGCGCGGCCGCTGGCCTTACGAGCCGGCGACAGCGCGGCGGACCCGGCGGCGGCGCGGCGGCGGCGCGGCGGCGCGGCGGCAGACCCGGCGGCAGCGGCGGACCTGGCTGCCCCAGCAGGTAAGTGCCCCGCGCCCTGCGCCTCGCGCTCCTTACCCGCTTCCCTCCAGTGCTCGAATCTATTGAGAAACAGACTTCACGGCCTGTCTCTCAGTATCGCGCCAGGTGATGACGTCATCACCCGGCGCGCTACTGAGGGACAGGCCGCGAAGCCTGTTTCTCAGTAGATTCGAGCACCGGAGGGAAGCGGACGTCCCTGCGGGTAAGGAGCGTGAGGCGCGAGGGAAGGCACTTCCCTGCTGGGGCGGCCGCTTCCCGGGCTCCTCCGCCACCACCGCCACCGGGTCTACCGCTGCTCCTTGCTTGCTGCCACCGCCGCGTGACCCCCCGCCACCCCGGTTTGCCCCCCCCGGTCCCCGGTTGGGCCAGTTCGCCCCTGGATTCCCGGTTAGGACCGGGAAATCCCGAGCCATCTGGACAGCCTAGTTAACTACACCGTGAACATGTAAAATGATTATATTTTATCTGTTGTAGCTTCTGATGAAGGATTGACACAATCCAAAATGTTGGGCTTGTTTGAAAATTGATTTTTATAATTTCAAGAGCTTTTTTATACTATTAAAGTTTTTACAGCTCTTCAGCACCAGAGTTCGTCTCTCCTTGCTGCGTCGGTCTCTGTAGCAGCTCCAGACACCACTTTGTTTTTGTTTTTTTTAATCTTCTGTTTTCAGCACTTGCAAGGGGTGTGGCCCTCAGGGAGGCCCTGGAGGGGCAAAAATGTCTCCAAGACCTCCCAAAGTTGCCCACCACTAGTCTATAGGGAGAGGGGTTTCACATATTGGTCTATATGCATGAAGGCTTCCACATAACCTGGAACCCCCATAGTGAAGGCCCTGTATGCAAGAAAGGCCTCTGTTTGAAGACATTTTGAAAGAGCTTAAAACAACCTATTGATAAAGTGTTTTTGTTTACTTAAAACTTCTCATTGATAGCTAGTTGTGCGGCAGGGGGAGTGGGAACCACCTGGTGATGTAGAGAAGGGCGTGTGATCATCTGTAGAACCCCAGAATGCCAGATTGGGATCCAAGGCAGGTCAGGCCTAGTAGTTTTGCTTCTAATAACGATCTTTGCATTCTCAGGTGTTTACAGTATTTACGTTGAGCTCCATCACACCTACTTTTATTTCCTGGTATGCATCCGTAATTTCCACCTCTATTTCATTAGCGTGTCAAACGCTGGTCCCTTTCACATGGTTGCGTGGTTGCACTATTTCGCCTTGTTTACCTTTTCATCTGCGCTGGCTAGCGCTTCCTGGTATCGCCACTGCACTCATGCCATCCCGCCCCTTTTTCTTTCCCCTCCAGTTCATTGGTTCTTGTGATTGATGGACATTGTGATGGACGTGGGTACCTTCCCCCTCGCTCTGGTTTCGTTGTCTACTGTTTTAACAACTTAGCGTTTGATCGATTAGGCACCGTTTCTTAGGGCTGTGCAGAGCTCCATAATTTTTAAAGATAAAGAGATGAAATTTGGCATCATGATAGCTCTTAAGTAGGGCTTTAGCAATGCCAAGTTAGAAGCAGATCCATTCATCCCTTGATTTTTAGATTTTTTTTAAAAAAATCCCCTCAAACCATTCCCCCACACACCATCCCATCCTCATAGTTTCCTGAACCAAAGAAAAGACAGAAGTGAAAAGAAAAAGAGAGAGAGAGAGAAATAGACATCAGTGGCATCTTTTTGGGGGGTGGGGTTCAAAATTAAAAACTGAAAGGGAAGCCTTGAAAGAAAAGCCAGCGATGTGTGTAGATTTCTAAACTTTATTTGCAGTGGGGGGATCATTTGTAGGGAGAAAAGTAAGTCGAGGGTGGATGAAGCTGGGCGGAGGGCAGGGTTGTGTTAATTAACTTCTCTGATTCTGTGTTAATTCACCCCAATATATATCCAAAACTGCGCAGGAGCTTTTATACTTTCCTTTGCTGATGCACTGCTATGCATCTCCAATTTATAAAAATAGAGATCTGCTGTATTCCCTGATCATTTGCTCTAATGTGGTAAAATTGGGGTAGGGGTGCTCTCGTAGGGATGCCTTTAGGGCTAAGCATTGTGAGTGTTGTAATTCACTCACCCACTTCCTCCTTAGCCGCTCTTTCTTCCCCACCAATCAACTGCTAAGCATTTGGGCACCGGTAAACGAAGCACTGCCCCCATGAATCACAAACGGTAAGGAAGGACACATTATTTTACTTAAAATGATTTATTAAAAGTAAAACCATTGTATATAGCTAAAATGAGTTTTAAAAAACCTTGGGTATACATTGTTCAAGGGAGTGCATCATGTGGCCCAAAGAGTTTTCGTAACCCTTATAAAAAGTTAAAAACATAGTGTGTAGATCTGCTCCCAGGCACTTCATAAGGAGCATTTCTTTTCTTGCTACATAACCTCTAGGTGGCACTGTGGCATAACAGAATAGCACAAATAAGCAGAAAGAGGTTTTTCTTTCACTTTCTTTAAATAATACTGCATTTCCCTGCTCTAAAAACAAAACCTCACCAAAAGTGTTGTTTAAAAACAGAAGCAAAACTGAAGGGTCTAAAGAACCGATAAACAACTGTGAATAGGGAATGACGACCACACAATAAATTCTTAATGTAGAAAAGCTGTAAATAGCAGCCATTTGGGTGGGAATAACAGTAAGGTTGAGCCTGAATCAGGATTGAAGCATGGTATGTGTGTAACCCTTTCCTTCTCCACCCTTAGTTGCCACTCTGGTTCCCCTCTCCAGTGATTGCTTTGGGGGCCTTCAGACTGAAAAACAGTATACACATAAACTTTAACAGTAATATTTGCTTTGGGAAGGAATCTGGCAGCTTCTCTCCTGAGGCAAACAGCAGCTGCAGGACTGCCTGATCTGGATGGGATCTCTGGTGAGGCAAAGAAGGGTTGATACCTTCTTCTAACCTTATACATGGTGCTGATCTGGATCACCCTTGCCCCATGGCTACTACTTAGTAAAGAACAGCATGATTAGTGTCTAAAGTGTCCTGAGAATGAGAAAGTAAAATCAAAGCCTCTTTCATGAGAGGAAGAAAATGTTTGGGAAATTGGGAGACAAAATTGAGCACAACACTAGTTCCACCTTTTCCCTGGAGCTGAACACAACACTGCCCCTACACACAGACACATCTGGTACAGGGCTTGCAGGGAAGAAACGGTATTATAAACATCTGTGTTGTATCCTATTAATTATATGCACTTCCTTATTTTGAGTTGTGAATAGGTTTGTCCCTAGAGTATCCCAGTAGAGAGAGTGGTGGGGGGGGGGGGAGAGAGAGAGAGAGAGAAGCAAGCAGGAAGTGAGTGGAAAGGAAAACATGGTAAATAAGAGTTTAGAAATAAAATTAAGTTCTCTGCATCACTAGAAACCACTGTGTGTGGAGGGGTCATGGGAGTTGTTCCCTAAAACCACTCTGTTAGTTTGTATTTTAACTCTGTGTTGTTTTCTATGAAGAATGTTTATCCCCTTTATGTATTTTGATTTGTAGATGATCCGTAAGATTCTCCAATGATTTCCTATGGCCATTCAGAATGAACCAATGCATTTCAATGGCCATTCGGATGTCCTTCCTTTTAGTGCATCACTTAAAATCTTGTTTCTTGGTCCTCCATACTAAGAGGAAAATTAAAAAATCTGCTTTAGAGAGAAGCTGTATCCACAATCATTCATCACAAATGTAACACTTCAGAGACCCTAGGGAAGGTGCTGAACCCTGAAGAATAACAGCTAGAGCTGAGTCAAAATTTCTCAGAATACTTTTTTTTCTGAAAAAAGTTCAGAGGTTTTTCTTTTTTTCACCCCTCTTGAAATGGAAGGCCATTTGCAGAATATTCTTCTAACACTTTTTTGTGATGGCCACTTCCCCACCCCACCCCACCCCACCGAGACACACAATACCACAGAACAATGCTGGGTATATGAGGCATTGTGGAGAATGCAAAACAGTGGCCAGGCTGCCAACAAATTTGCTGCTATTGCAAATGGAGTGCATAAAACAAAATTAAAAATCCTTAGGGAAAAAGGAAAGCTGCTACAGCTACTGGTAATGGTGAGCCCTGTGAGGTTTTCCAACCACTTGCTGCTGCCTCTGTCTCACCTTTACTATTTAGGCCCCACAGCACCACAGCCCAGCAACCTGGCCCTCAGTTTACCCCTTTTCCACTGCCACCAATACCCTCCTCAGGTACACCTAAAGACCACATAAGTTGATGTAATTAACAAGAATTTATTAACTTAAGTAATTGCAGGTCATCAAGCTTATTGGTTTCCTCAGTTCTACTGCATAGTGGTTACAATTACAAAGCTTAGTGGTTTCTATGAGTACTCTTAAATGGTTTCAAACTGTTTATCTTCATCTAGTCTCACTTTCTCAATATTCAATCAAACACCATCCCCCATCAACTCCTCTCTGCCAGAATCATATATACACTCCCTCTGCTCTCTAGCTCCTCCCACTCTTACACAACCAGCCAATCAGCACTCACCTTCCATTCAGGCACATAGCCAGCCAATGCAGACACTCCCCCACAACCAGCCAATCACTCTGTACTGGCCAAGACCTATAACCATAAACAGTAAGTAAATTTCAGCCTAGTCGTTTACTTTATTATTCTTAACCCATCTCTCTCTCTCTCTCTCTCTGCATATATGCATATCATAAACAACAAACCTTGCAATACAATTATAACAATAAGAAGTAGAACATCACAAGCCATACCTTGTAGAAACTGTTCAAGAATTTCTCCTTGCCCTGGAGAAATTCAGTGAAACGGGATAACTGGCAATCCATTTTGTTCTTGCTTGAAGAAAATAGCTTAATGTGCATGATTCTTGAAATTGAACTCTGTTATTACTGTTACAGCCAAGATCATTGTGAGATACATGTCTATTATTCATTCAGTGATGTGTACATTTTTATCTAACAGGTAATAGAACTATGGTGAGGAATCTGTAAGAGAGAGATTTCTTTGGCATGGAAAATGGAAGAATATCTTATTCTTTTCAATTCGTGTATGAAGTGAAACGGACAGTATGCTTCAGTACCTTTGAGATGTTTTTGCCCCAAAGGTAAATTGCTGAGAAAGTTTATTAGCAGCTAAAAAAAGACCTGCAGAATGAAAATGTTATGCCAAACTGTAGCGTTGATTGCTGCTGTAAAAGTGAAATATACAAGTTCATAGCTACAGAAAAATAGTCAGAAAGACTGTCTGCACTAATAATTTGGATTTACGTCCCAGAATTGACCCTGGTGTAACTCCTTTTCTTTGTTTTGTGTTTAGGGATGGCAAATGAATGTAAGCTAGAGACCCTGAAGAAAGATAATCTGGTGAGGGTATCTGATAAAGTGGTTATAAAACAAAAAAGAAGAAAATTACAGTGGAATTCTAACCATGTTTATTCAGAAGTTAGAGCAGTATCCAAAACTGCCACTCTACTTTCACATTTTAGATAGTGCTAGCATAAGCGATCTCTAGTATGATGCCAATAGCATGAGCTGGTGCAGTGGGTTTCCCCAGAAAACCCACTAGCAAGCTTTTCAAAGTTGTTGCTTTCCTGTTCATACATTGGGGTTCTTCTAGCACTACCAATAGACATTGCATAGCTATTTTCCTCCTAAACAGTTTTGTGTGTGTAAAAAGAAAATAGTATGGAAGAAGCAATGGGAAAACATGGGAAGGTTATAAATGGAAGATAACATCATCTGAACCCTACCCCAACCCCCGCCCCTAAAATTCTGCAAATGAGGGTCATAACATAATAAAAGCCTCATTTGAAAACACACTTGCCCTATTATATCATGTAGAGTAGCACATGATTGTGGATATTTCTAAATATATTCCGCAGTATATAAATCTATTAAATAAATAAATATGCTCAGTGTGATAAGTCACTTAATGTCATGGAAATCTGTCCCATCTAGCATCAACTTAGCCTTTGTAACAGAAAAAAAAATGTAGAAAGGGGAATTGGGCACAGCCAGTGCGAGCCTTCTATATTTTTTCACCTAGCATAAAAAAGTAAACTGATGCACTCTCCTGTGCTCTTTTAATGTCAGAGATTGAGGTTGATGCCTCTCTGGAATCTGCTGAGAATACATAGTGACTTCTTTATGTCACTTTGTAGTGACTACCCTTGCTATGTAGCAGTAATTTTCTGCAATGGATTGAACTGGAGAGCACTCTTCTACTTCTTTTGTAAAGCATGGAGTATTTTGCAATTGCAGCCTAACTGGGTTAGGATCCCAGTCTGAATTCCCTCTTAAACCTGGGGTAGGCAACCTGGAGCGCTCCAGATATTTTGGACTACAATGCCCATAATATTTGTCATTGACTATTCTAGCTGGAGCTGATGGGGTTGGCGACTAAAACATCTGGAAGGCATCAGGTTACTTAATTCTGCTGTACGTTTAATTGATAATGTGATGTGAAACAACAATATTTGCTTTTTGCTACCCCACCCCAGGAACATACTTACTGCCTAACCTCAGTTGATAAGAGTTGATGATGTATGGAGATGATATTGGCATTTTGAAGGTGTAAACTCCCACTACTGCCCACCCCTGCTGCTGCCCTATACACATGCAATGAGTGTCCCAGAGACAGGACATAGCATCATTTACTCATTAGATTTGTGTACAGAGAATATTGTTATGGGTGTTGCATATTTCACCCCTAACTTTGCAGAAGAAGCAGCAGCAGCAGCTAGAGTTGTTCATCCAGAAAACCTGGGTGATTGCAGATGAAATGTCCAGAAATAAATGTGACAGGATTAAAATAGGGTCTATGGTTAATAAATGTTAGTTGTTTATTAAGTTGCATAGCCATTCTAATTAATGCATTTATCTTCTGGGTTATCTAAGGAGCTTGTGATTGATTTACAGTGGTATAAGACTGGCTATAATTTAAGAGCTTTAATTTCCTTCTTTTTTGAATCTGTGGTAGCAGTGTTTTAAATTCGGCTATAGTTTAAGGATATAATTAAATAAAGGCCACAGTCCCAAACAACATCTGATTAATTCAGTTAGATGTGTCACCGTTGGCAGAAAGAACTATCCCAAAGTGCTCTCATATGAAAAGGATGTTGTTGAAGCTCCACTGACCCAAATTCATTAAGAATTTCCCTTGTCTCTATGCCATTTTGGTAGAAAGGTAAAAGTAATTTTTAATTTTAATTATAGAAGGAGCCTGGTTGATCACATTAACAAAAAGATGAGGGCAAAACAGCACTCGTGCATCTTAACTTGGAACTTTAAAACAAAATCTACAAAAGTCATAGCAAATGCCTTCATCGTTTTTAAGTTTCAGCTTTTTCTCCTGAAATTGTGTTTGCCAAGTAACCACTCTAATGACCAAGTACTCACTAGTAAAGGACCACAGATCTCTGGTTTGGTGCAAGGGATGAAAGGGGCCAGGGTTAGTTCTCATAGTGCAGGAACAAGGCATGACACTGCACTTTGCTTGTCACACAGAAGCAGCCTACAAGAGGGAAGAGGTTTATAATGTCCCGTTTTCCCAAATGGCAAGCCACCCAAGTTTCTTCCTAAATCCACCTCACTGGCACCGTCACAGACCTCAGTGATCTGTTGATTGGTCCTTGCCATGGGATGAAGAAAAGAAAAAAATATCTCTTTGTCTAAGGCAAGCCCAGCCATGCCACCTGTGTACACCTTTATGGGTCAGCAAAGGGCCTGACTCCTTGGGATTGCTTTTTCTTGTTGTGTTTTTATTTTTCTTTAAATAGTCACAAGGCCTACAACACCCATCATCCCTCCCCGTTGGGCATGCTGGCTAGGGTTGATGAGAGTTGTAGGCCAAAATATCTAGACGGTCACAAGTTGCCCACCCCTGCTTGATTTATTTAGATTGACATTCAGGCAACGCTGACTGCAAAACCACACACATGCAATTGCCTATCAAAAACATGGCCAAGTTAGGAGCCACAACCATCTCTACATAATATCAAAATAATGAGGTGACCTCAGGCTGTTGGATGCTCTAAATTCCAGAACAAGATCTCAGTATACCATATCGCCATAGTGGTTCGTCATGGAACTTTGGCAACTCTAAAAGGGTTTGTTTGAATGTCACCATTCATTACGCCATCGTTGGTTATCTGAGCAAGGACCTCAAATAAATGTATTTGAGTATTTGATTGCTGTCCAGCACTGCTAAGCACATGGGGTCTGTAGTCCTTATTATTGCTAAATGTCATATCATGTTTAAAAGTGGAAAGAAGCCATAAGCATGTATCACCAAATGCCAAAAGTCTCTCAGTTGCCCAAATGTCAATTTCCTCCTTTTTTCATCATTAATAGTTGACCCAGTCATGCTCTCTCCATCTGTTTCAACTTCTAAGGCAGCAAGACAGCTATTACGTGTCCAAAACAGTTAAATATTAAAGTTTAGGTATTATATTTACTATTTAAGGAAATTTAATATAAATATATGGAATAAGAAATACAGTAAGGACTTGGCAAAGAAAAAAATGAAAGTATTAATAAACTCAATTATGTACACTGTTTAAATAAAAGGGGCACGAGGTTCCATCATTATACACATCAAAATTCTACTCCATATAAAAATGACATCTATTTACCCAATAACATGAAATTTGGCGTCTGTGATCTGCCTGATGAGTTCTACAATTGTGCAAAATGTCAAACTGATCCAATACAAAATGCCACAAATACAGCAAGTTAAAAAGTGTTGAAAATTGACACATTTGTACTTTTATTCCAAGCTGCAGTTTGGCACACATTTCCTTCAAATTGTGGAGAAAACTACTGGTGCACTTTATTCAAGCTTGAGGGGGAGGTGTGTCTTTCATTGGTGTCGTGTTTTTGTTTATTCCAGAAAACTGTTATAATACATTTCCTTTTTAAAAACCAGGGAAATTCAATGATAAAAAACCAGCTGGTTTCCAAGACCAGAGTTAAGGATGTCTCATGTTGACTCAAGCACCACAAAGCCAGGAAATTAGAAATTAAGGATGATGCCGTAACAGACTTGCCCCATGATCAGAAATGATGTGCATGATCAGGAATGATTTTTTCAATGTCACAAACTGGCTTGTTGGAAGATTAAACAATACTCAAATAACCCAATAATGGCTCATTGCTTGTTTAAGACATGATGATAGTGCAAACTGGCTTATTGTTTTCGATCCCTGGCTCTTAAGTTGCTTTTAATGGCCTGAAAATATATGAAGATGTGTATTTTCCAAAACTTCTCCCCTTCCTGGCCTAAGGTTTGAGTAATTAAGTAAATATTTGAAAAAAAATACAGGAAGTTTTGGAGGGAGATTGCAACAGATACAGAGGATGGGTTTGGATGTTACACTAAGCCAACCTGCAAATAAACCAGGGTGGGTGGGTTGTTCGCTGAACAACCCCTGGTATGCCCAACAGAGAATCAGACTTGCCATGGCTTGTTCTCCGTCAGTCCTCCAGCCAGCTGCAGCATGTATCCAGATACTTTTGCAGCAGAACCCATCTTGTCCCCTTGCCCCAGCCCTCTTGCTGATCCAATCACTACCTTTTCATTCGCCACCTTTTTTATTATTATTTCTTTGGTGTTTGGGATTATGCAAATGTGTTTGTAACTTATTTTTATTTATTTATTTTGTCAATCCTTCATAAATGACAAGTGTGCACTTACTTAGGGCTGTCTGATATGTGTAGTCTTTCCTGGTCAATTTCCTTGTATGTTTCAGCTGGCAAAAGAGCCCTGAGTAGAGTAGGTAACATACAAGGAAACTGACAAGAAGAGGCTACATATAGGCTAATTTGTGCACAGTTGGGAGGAGAAAACATCAATAGAAAGGAGGAACCCTGTAGTGCAGTTCAGATGCACCAAAATGAGGGGAAAGGGCGAACAGAGTAAGTGCACCAAAACGGGTGGAACAATACCTTCCCCTTGGCAACATAATCCTCTAACTTTGAAGTGTTTAACTGACACATCTCAGTGCCCTGCACCTTTTCAACACTTCCCTGAATTACCAGCTACTGGAGAAAGGGTAGGTATTAACTCCCCCAACCCTTTTCACAGCTTTTTGTGGAGCAGTTACTGCTGGCATTGCTTTAGCTGCCATTCTCCTTCATCTCTTCTCAGCATCAGGATGATTTCCCCCCTTCTTCTAGGAATCATGACAAAACAACATTTTTAAAAAAAGAATCATTCCTTCACAAGTGTGGAGGAGCGAATGATAGCTGCTATAAGAGAAGGCAGGAGAAATTGGCAATAACATTGAAGCTTGCTCAAAGGTGTTTGAACCAAAAAGTCAATGGCAGCTGAATTCTATTTTTGGGATAATAATAATAATAATAATAATAATAATAATATATTTATTTATAACCCGCCTCTCCCTTCGGATCGAGGCGGGGAACAACAACAATATAAAACACAAGAATCACAAACAGTTAAAAAATTTAAAAACAAGAAAAAATACATCATTAAAACATCTTCAAATTCATCCAGATAGGCCTGCCGGAAGAGAGCAGTCTTCATGACTCTTTTAAATTCATGAAGACTGCTAATTTGTCTAATCTCCTCCAGCAGACCATTCCATAGTCGGGAGCAATGGAAGAGAAGGTCCTCTGGGTAACACTCGCCAGCCTAGTTCTGGCTGGCTTGAGTAAATTCTTCCCAGAGGACCTAAGTGTGTGCGGCGGATTGTACGGGAGAAGGTGATCCCACAGGTAGCCTGGGCCCAAACCCTGTAGGGCTTTAAAGGTAATAACCAACACTTTATACTTCGCCCGGAAACTGACTGGCAGCCAATGAAGTGATTTTAAAACTGGTGTAATGTGGTCACCCCTAGGTGTACCGGTGACCAACCGGGCTGCCATATTTTGAACAAGTTGAAGTTTCCGGACTAGGCACAAAGGTAGCCCTATGTACAGCGCATTGCAGAAGTCAAGCCTCGAAGTTACCAGCGCGTGTACTACCGTCTTTAGGTCTTCCAACTCTAGGAAGGGGCACATCTGGCACCTTAGGGTTCAGCACCTTAGATAGCTCCTCTAGAGTTCTGGTTAGTTCTGACCGAAACCCAAAATGGATTCACAGCCCCACCAAAATCGGAGTCACCAGCCTCCACTGAGCTACACAATCCTTTTTCATTGGTAGCGCTAGGAGTACTCTGTCTGGAAGCATCCCAAATATCACAAAATGCCAGTGACCCTGTTCAGAAAACACACTAAGCCATGGTGGTTAAGCATTTTGAGCTAAACATGGCTTAGTGGGTCATGTGAACTATGACATAGCATGTCACGTGAACCATTTTTAACCATGTTGGCTACATAACCACAGTTTAAACATGCTCACTAAGCATTTGCTGCTTAGTAAAAGGAATCCTTTTATTACTGATATTTGCCACAGGGTGGAATGATTGTTTTTTCAGGAACGTGGCAGGGGAGGGAAGTATTAAACTAATTAATTAAAACCTCTGTCGATTCCCTAGTTATGGGGGCTGTTCACTTGCAATCTCTGTAACAAATTCCCAGGGCCATCAAAGCAATCTCCAGCAGTCCTACTGGTTCAATCAGTTTAGGAGATTCCATTCTTACAAACACAGGATCGGAAAGCATATAAGAAATTATCCAGCTCAATTCCCCCATCCCATAACACTGTTTTATGTTGAGCAAACTTTACCTGAGGTGTTACTTGTGAGGGAAGCATCCCTAGTTTCTACATGGAAGATTAATATTGAATTTGAGTTCAGGATTATATTATGTCACCAGTTGGTTACTCATGAACACAGTTCGCGAAGCAAAATCAAATCTAACAAAAGGTTTAATTAAACATTGACTCAGCTACTTTTAACTGTAGGTGTCTCTTAATCCATTAATGGTTTGTTTACAGGCTGTTTGTTACTGGCATATCATTGTATTTTGGCTTGCATCTGTGTTTATAAAACTGCACAGAGATGTTTTTTGTGTTCATATTTCATTTTGCTCTAATTTACAATTAATTATGTTTGTTTAATTATACTTGACATTTTTGGGTATTAAAAATAAACTTTTATAGTTCATTGTTATGGAAGATAGCCTAATTCTCTAAAAAAAACATTTAAAAAGCTTTATGGACATAAATAAACTCCTGACTTTAAAACCCATTGAAAAAACATTCAAAACCCATTATTATTTGTAGAATCTGGATGACAAGAGTTTCCAATTAAGTGTCTTTCTTGAGAATTTGGAAGACAATCAAAAAGGGATGACCAACTAACTGCCAAGTTTGAATTATGTATATAAGATAGTTTACTTCAAAAAATTAAAAAAACAGCACATTAAGGACCAACTTGTTTTAATATATAATAATTCTACTGCTTAGCATTCACATACATTATCTTGTTTTAAACTTTTCAACAGGGATGGAGAACCTATGGCCTGCCAGATATTGTTGAACTCAAACTCCCACCTGTCCAAGTTAACATTGTCATTGCCCATGAATGATGGGAGTAGTAGTCTAACAGTAACTGGGGGGGGGGGGGAAGAGGTTATCCTCTCCTGCTTTACAATGATCCTATAAGTTAGGTGAGCATTATTATACTCATACTGCAGATGGGGTATACCTTGTACATGGATAGGCTCCAGTGGAGGTTGATGGCTCTGGTGTTAGTGGGGCTGTAAATCCACTCTGGGTTTCAGTTAGAACCAGTCAGAACTCTTAAGGAGATATCCAAGGTAGCTCCTTCAGAGTTCTGACTGAAACCCAGAGCAGATTCACAGTCCGACTGACATCAGAGCCACCAGGCTCCACTGATGGGTTATGTACAGAAGAACCCATCAAGACATAGAGATCAAGGTGGGTAGGGGTCTCTCAATGTCCCCACCCCATGTGTTGATTCACCTTGCCATCAGACAGGGCTTCTCTCACTCTCAAACTCACAGACTAGCCAAAGGCCATGACAAATTCAGCAAAAGAAAATATTTATACATTTATGGAGTAATACAAATATTTCAAACAGTAGAAAATTATACAGATAACTTAGAATTTGCCATAACTAAAACTCAGCTTTCACTTAGCAGTCTGAATCTCCATTGCAGTTTATGGGAATTTTTCTAGTTCTCTCTTCCTAATCTTTTTTGCTGCCAGAACAAACAAAGCCACTTTATGATACATAAAGTGGCTTTGTTTGTTCTGGCAGCAAAAAACTGTTGGTATCACTCAAAAGAAAAGGAACCGTTTCTGCAAGGGCATTCCTATATCCATGTGTTTTCAAGGGTTTCCAGAATCTCTCTCTTGGGTCCCAATACAGAGGGCAAATTAACATGTAGTAAACAATCTCTTCCACTTGACGTTGGCCACAGATGCATAATATGAATTCAAATGGCACCTTGTGATAGCATCCATCCAGAACTGCAGTCGGCATAACTTGAAATCTTAGTTCAATAAAAGCATTTCTTAGGGAAAGAGACAAATAGCTGGCTCTGAAGTGTTCTGTTTTCAAAAGAGGGAACCACAGGGAGAATTTATAGAGTTTTTAATTAGTTGCACATCCTTCCTAGAATCTATTCAAAATAGCCAATCCCTTAGTTGCTTCTTATCCATGTCAAGGACAGGCTTCAGCTCAGAGAAGTAATAGCTATGCAGGAGCTTTTGGAGTATTGCCATCCAATAATAATTTTTGTTCATTTCCAGGTAACACATAGCTGGAAGGCATTCATTTGGCAAGGTGGCAATTCGTTTAAAATCCTTTAATTGAGCACACACTATTCTTGTCCATCAAAAAAAGCTGCAGGGGTTCTGGATGGGAGAGAGTAGAGTTTTCGGGGGGGGGGAGGGTTCTGTGCAATTTCTAGGGCATTAATGATGGTGTTGTCAAACCCCCAAATTTCAGACCCATAAATCATTTGCATTTTTGCTTTGATGTTGAAAACTTTTAGGGCAGGTTCAACCAACTGTCCCCATTTATTATAATAAAACTTAATTAAAGCCCCTATAGTTTTTGGTGCCTTCAGTTTCACTGCTTCCCTCTGCCCTTTCCATGAGAGAGACTCACTGAAAAGAATGCTCAAATAACTAAATGGACGGGTTGTTCAATAGCATGTTGGGCCAAAATCTATCTATGACTAGGACTAGGGCAGCCCAAAAACATTATCTTGGTCATAGAATAATTTATTGCCAAGTTTTCATATTTACAGTAAGCACTGAATGTGTCTAAGACATTTTTCAGACCCAAGCGGGAGAGAGAGAGATTACTATGTCATCTGCATACATTAAAATTAAAATATTTCTATTCATAATTACTGGAGGAGAGTTTATTTGAGCTAACTGTGACACCAGATCATTAACATAGATATTGAAAAGGGTGGGAGCCAAGAAGCATCCTTGTTTTACTTTACACGTAGTTTTAAAAGCTTCTGTTACAGAGCCATTCAAACCAACTCTAACCCTCATTTCTGTGTTTATCAGTATCAGGAATCTATGGTCAATAATGGAGCTTTGTAACTTTTCCCATAATCTGTTTCTGTTAATAAAATCAAAAGCGGCTGAGAGATCAATAAAAGCTGCATAAAGATGTTTCTTAGTATATTTCCTGATAATATAATTTAGTGAAAAGCATTGATCAGTACTATAACCACTTCTAAAACCAGCTTGTTCTTCGTGTATAAGTTTCTAGCCAATCTAGTAATTTTTTGGAGTAAGTACCTTGCTAATATCTTTGAAGAAACATCTAACAAGCTGATTGGCCGATAGTTTTGTGGGTCATTCCTGTCACCTTTCTTATAAATTGGGAAGATAATGCTAATTTTCCATCCAGGGGGCATTTGTCCGGTGTTGTTTATTTTAGTGAATAAAGCAGCAAGAATTGGCATCCACCATTCTAAATATTCTTTGTAGAGCTCTGGAGGAAGCATGTCTTCCCCAGGAGCTTTTTTTAAGTTGCAGGCATGAGATAAGAGTATTTTTCTTACTGCAGGTAACTGGTTGCCACTCAGGTAGGTTAGGAAGATCTTAATTCTCCCTTGCCTCACATGATTGCCAGGATTGGGCACCAAATATATTAGAAAAATAATTAACCCAGGTAATTAATCCAGGTAATGAGGTAAGATCTACACTGGATTGAGACATCCAGTGTAGATCTTACCTCATTTAAACCCCGGGAGACAAGGTCCCAAAATTTACCTTCGTTCTGTTCTAATACTGCCAGACCTAGTTTTTGCCACTGAATGTTCAAGTATTTTTCTTTCTTGTTTTTATTCAGTCTTTTGTAATCTGCCTTGCATTTGATAAGAATGCCTAGGGATTCCGCTGATGGATTGTTACAAGATTTCCTTATTTTTCTAGTCAGATCTTTCTTAGCCGCTTTCCATTTGGCATCAAACGAGCCAGAGTATGGTGTCAATAGTTTGTTTGCAGATGTTTCCAAACAGGGCCTGAGTTCTGTGATAATTTGTTGAAAGGCATCTATGTGATTTGCGGATTTATACCAAAATAATTGGTGCAGAGTTGTCATATGGTGGCTATATAATTTCTCTTGGATAGTACTGCTCAGTTTTAAAGACCATTTTAGTCTTCTCTCACCCAGCATCTCTCCAGTCAAATTTACTGTTTCAGTCAATGATGCTCATTCAATTAATGGGAATAGAGACACTAGTATTGGAAGGTGGTCACTTTCAGTACAGTCAAGCACTTCAAAAGTGCTGACTAAGGGAAATAATGATGGTGAGACCATTACATGGGCAATAACACTACCACCTCCTTTGCTCAAATAAGTACAACGACCTCTAGATTGGTCCACAGAAGTCCCATGGAGAGTATATAGATTATGATAATATACAAATTCTAGAAACTTTAGTCCCTGCTTATTGCATTTACTATCCATGGACATATGGGCTGTTAGGAAAATATATTCCAGCTCCAATCCCAGTGGTTGCAGAAGACCCTCTGAAGCTGCTCCTATTCGGGCATTAAAATCCCCACCAATAAAAATAAGTGCATTTGGAGACTTCTGGGTTATCTTTCCAAGAGAAATGTTAAACATGATTTTAGTATTAGCATGTTAACATTTCAATATGTGGTTAACAAGATGGCAAGAGAGTACACAATTAGATTATTATTTCACATTAGAAATGTTTGTACTTTACTTCATACATATACTTCTACTAATGTAAAAATGCATCTGGCTGTATAATAATATCTGCTATATTAAAAGATTTAATAGGAAAATGGTACCAATTTTTAATGGACATGAGTGTCTTAAATTACAAATCCATGATAGTGGATTAAATATCTTGAGGGATGAGTGGTCCTGCATATGGTAAAGCATGTCTAGGAAGTCAGTTCAATGACTGGAACCATACTTAGCATGAACATCTCCAGTTGGAAGTCCATTTTCGGTGCTTTGTTCCTTTGGAGATTATCTTTGCTTGTCTGTGTGGTGTTGAATTTACTGAGACTATTTGCTGGTGTCAAAGTGGCTCCTGAACAAGAAAATAATCAGTAAAAAAAATAACCTGGTGGAATGAACTTCCACCTTCTGCAAAACACTGTGTGGCACCATTCTAATTGCTTACCTAGTTCTCACACAACATGCAAGTATTTCCCAATCTCCCTTCCCCCCTTCCTCCTTGTGCCTCTTCTTAGTAAGGAAATGATGGCTTTCCTACTTGTAGCAGTGTGGCACGTGATCGCCAAGAACTGGAAAGTACAGACAAGTCTTAACAATAGACATATAGTACAATAATGTACAGAGCTTTATGGCAGCAGAGAAGTTAATCAAGCAACTTAAAACAGCAAGGGGACAAACATGAGAAAATGAATTTATGACAACCTGATATCATTTTATAAACTTTATAAATGAACCAAACACCAGAAGAAGACTTCCAAACACACATGGAGAAGCATGGTGAGCCACTTTTGGACATGGTTCCACATAACAATGCAGTCTTGGACTACATAATAAGCCCCCTGCATTTAAAGGAATCATTCTGCTGGAAAACAAATGCCTTCAATGAATTCCATTCTTAAAAGTTGATATATTTTTTCTGCTTTTGCACTTGTTTTTGAAATTTGATAAATAAATAATTCTAAAAGTGCTCGATGATCTGTTGATGCTAATAGATTTATCCATTCAAAATTTGTATGGCCATTCTACAAGACCGTAAAGCAACGGTATTACAAATAAATGATATTTGAAAGATGGGATGACCAATCCTATACAACAGGAGTGGGCAAATTGTGGCCCTCCAGATATTGGGCCTACAATTCCAATCAGCCTTAGCCATCATAGCCAATGCTGAGGGATTATGGGAGTTGTTGGCCAAAGCATTTGGAGGGCCACACGTTGCCCACTCTTGTAGTATAGGATTGTTCATCCTTTTTTTCAAATATAGTTTATTTGCAACCAAGTCGACCTGTAGGTACTTACAGGAACTTTTTAGAACAAGGTTGTCCAACCTCTATATTGTTAATGGCCCTTCTATTCTCCCAGTGATATATGGGATAGGGCAATGCAGCTTATGCTTATTTTGATGCACAAATGAACTTCCTCATTGATGATCAAGCTTTACTATTATGGAGCACATGCATCCAGGTGTGCCCAGAGCATCTCATACAATGGGATATGTACGGTAATATTTAAGTCTGGGTTATAACTTATTTCTCTCCTTTTTTTCCCTTAAGAGCAAAGACGTTTTGGTAGGTTTGTCTGTGATCAGCTAAAATTTCTTCAGCAGTTGGTCTGTGCCTAGTATTAAATATCCCTGTCTGCAGTTTAGCACACCATGTTCCCTAGATTCTTGAAGCATTTATGTGTGCGTATGTGTGTGTAATATCATATGTTTATAATAGAAAATTTATATGATGTTCTCTGCTCACTGAGGTCAGGTTTTCTATCATAGTCCATGGGAAATATCAAATGCCAAATCTGCTATCAGAAGTTAATCTCCACCCACATAATGGGACACTGATGAAAACATCTGAGATGACATGTAATTGTAAGAATTCACTGAGATTTGATGAAAACATGTACAAGCAGGAACATGCTGGGATTTCCATATCACTATTTAAAATGGAAATGCACTGTAAAATTTAATAAATAAAATAATTAAGAAAGACTGCTTACCTGTTACATTCGCCCTAATGTAGTGGCCCATAGCAGACTGGACAGGATTTGTTGCAGTAGCTTGGCACTGGTAGCAGTAGAGAAAATGTCTCACTCCCCCCAGAGTCTGAGATCATACTCAATGGCCTTTTTTCCAATCCATTACCAATTTCAGAACAGCTGGAGGATTTTGCAGCTTATTTACACCAATATACATACAGTTCTTGAGATTGATGCTGCTGGTATCTGATCGTACAGTTCAAGACTAGAGAATTCCCTTCTTGTAGGTGAAGAGATTCTGGTGGATAATAGATTTCCAGCATATCACTCCCTGGGAAATGAGAATATGAAAACACTTGGGAGGGGGGTTACTCCTTTTGTTTGTGTTTTAAAATAGTAAACCTGATGCAGGGCAAAAAGATTCTAAGAAAAATCCATTTAGATGGCTGCTGAGTGTGTATATTATTTCACCTCAGAAGAGACAACTGTTTTGTAATGCTGCACATTCACACTTAGGATTAGCAACTGTGTGGATAGAACAGTGCCAAATGCCTCCCTAGATTAAAATTTTAACCATCTTGATTCTTGGCTCATATTCATAGAATGTGCAGTTGAGATATTGCTTGTACTGAGCTCATGCCTCAGCTGTGGACAGTTCAGTATGAATACTGTAAGATCCTGAAGTAACCCATATCTAGAAATGTCTTCAAAGTAGTATATTTTTTAAAATTTCAAATTTGCAAAACACATGCATTAAATCTACGTGAACATCGTTGCATGTCCAACATGCATTATTTTATAAATCAGTTAATTTTTAAAAGTCTGTAACACAACAAAACTTTAACTTTTTCTAGCATAATGCTATATAAGGCATCCTCTCCTCTCCAAATCTTCATTAAACCCTAAAAAGTAAATGTAAGGGAGGTCTTGAAAGCTTTTGTTAGCATACAGTGGTTCTTTACTACCTGGTAGCTTTATTCCCAGTAGTAGTATTAGGAAAGCTGAAGCAAGACTTCTTCTTCCAGCTACAGCCCACTGATCCAAAGTGGTCATTCTGCAACATACTAGCTGATTAGAAAGACATCCCAATGAAACAGTGAAATGAAAGTGCCATCCTTTCCCCAATGCTGTTTAACATTTATATGAAACCGTTGGGAGAGATCATCCGGAGGCATGGGGCGGGGTGCTATCAGTATGCAGATGACACCCAAATATATTTTTCTATGCCTTCGATAACAGCGTCTGCTAAGGATAGTGTGTCTCCTCTGAATGAATGCTTGGAGGCGGTAATGGGCTGGATGAGGAAAAACAAACTGAAGCTGAATCCAGACAAGACGGAGGTGCTTGCTGTCAAAGGCCGCAACGTGGGTTTGGAGGTGTGTCAACCGGTTCTGGATGGGGTTACACTCCCCCTGAAAGACTGTGTTCGCAGCTTGGGGGTGCTCCTGGATCCGTCGCTCCAAATGACAGCCCAGATAGATGTGACGGCCAGGAGTGCCTACTATCAGCTTCGGCTGATACGCCAGCTGCGCCCCTTCCTAGAGTTGGAAGACCTAAAGATGGTAGTGCACGCGCTGGTAACTTCGAGGCTCGACTTCTGCAATGCGCTGTACATAGGGCTACCTTTGTGCCTAGTCCGGAAACTTCAACTAGTTCAAAATATGGCAGCCAGGTTGGTCACCGGTACATCTAGGAGTGACCATATTACGCCAGCTTTAAAATCGCTCCACTGGCTGCCAATTAGTTTCCGGGCGAAGTATAAAGTGTTGGTCATTACCTTTAAAGCCCTACATGGTTTGGGTCCAGGTTACCTGCGGGATCGCCTTCTCCCGTACAATCCGCCCCGCACGCTCAGGTCCTCTGGGAAGAACTTACTGCGGTCGGCCAAGACTAGGCTGACAACCGTTACCCAGAGGACCTTCTCTTCTGCCGCTCCCAGACTGTGGAATGACCTGCCGGAGGAGACTCGTCAACTTAACAGTCTTTTAGAATTTAAGAAAGCTATAAAGACTGTTCTCTTCCGGCAGGCATATCCAGTGTAATTTTTAGAATGTTTTTAGGATGTTTTAGGATGTTTTAATGCAGTTTTAATAATATTTGTCATGTTTTAATTAGTTTTATGTATTTTATCATCTTGTTGTTCCCCGCCTCGATCCAGACGGAGAGGCGGGTAAGAAATAAATCGTTATTATTATTATTATTATTATTATTATTATTATTATTATTTGTTTACTGAAAACATTTATATCCTCACTCTCCAACACTTGAAGTTGTTTCCAGCATATAAACAATCAAACAGTACCAATAACAAACAAACAAACAAACAAAAATTGAAGAGAAGGAGAAAAGAAGAAAAGAAGACGTCAGCTCTTCAACACACTTAGACCAATCCTATGTATGTTTTCTCAGAAGTAAGTTTCAGTGAGTTTAGGGAGGCTTGCTCATATGCAAGTAAGCTTGCATAGGATTGCATTGTACTACTGATCGCCTTGCTGGTTAGTGAAAAGACTAGGCATTTATAGGAATCCTTCATGATATCTTGGTTTTGAGCTGTCAAGTAAAAATATCCATTCTGTTTATGAGGATGGAGTAGAACATGGCTGGCTAGCATCTACCACTCACAGTATTAAAGTGAGTGGTAGATGCTAGAGTATCTAGCATGAATGAATGCAAGAGTATCTCTTTCCACCAAGATAAACTGAGACAGGATAATGATTAAGGCTGCAATCCCATGGGCACTGACCTTAGAGGATGTCCCATTGACAGCAGTGGGACTTGCTTTTGAGTAAGCAAGCATAGGAGCAAACTGCAAAAGCCATATAGAATAGACTGAAGCCTAGGCTGACCATCTGAAAAGGAGGACAGGGCTCCTGTAACTTTAACAGTTGTAGAGAAAAGGGAATTTCAGCCAGTGTCATTTGTATGCAATTAGTCCCTGGTGAAATTCCCTCTTCATCACAACAGTTAAAGGTGCATGCACTATACTAGAGTGACCATATACAAAAGAAGGCAGGGCCCCTGCAACTTTAACGTTGTGATGAAGAGGGAATTTCAACAGGAACTAATTGCATACAAATGATGCTGGCTGAAATTCCCTTTTCTCTACAACTGTTAAAGTTACAGGAGCCCTGTCCTCCTTTTCATATGGGCAGCCTACTAAAGCCAAGCAGGTTGTACATACTCTAACTAACCCATGATGAATCCATATCTTGAATTTATTTGAATTGTACCACTAAAGGTGTTTCCATTCATGAGATCAGGCTAATCCAAAGCATCCAAGCACAATCTTAAAACCTGACCTTTACCATGCTTCATTGGTTATTTTACCTTCTATTCTGTGTCTTACTTTGCACTTGCCAAACACTACCCATTGTACTGGTCTCAGTGTTGTAATCAGTCTGTGGCTACCATCATAGCTACTGTAGAGAAAAATTCAGCGTGAGTAATAACAAGACAGTATGCAGCTTCAGAGACAGGCGTTTCAAAACCACAGACATAATAATAACTGCTAGGGAACAATCACTCCCACTCCACCCCCAAGCTTCACAGTTCTACTAATACAAAAGAAAGCCAAATATAATTGCACCTACAACTGTTAAAGAGAGGAAACACTTATATACTAAAACTTTTGCCCTTGGTTACTACATGTCTTTATAAACACATACACATTTCCTGTCATTCTCCACATAACAGAGAGGGTTTCAGGTTATTTTTTGTTGGATTGAGGGTATTTAGTGAGACCCAGAAAAATAGAACCAAGGTAGACATGTTGTGTGTAAAAGAACGCAAAGGAAAGAGTCTGATTCAAAGCTGAACACTTCTAATGGAAAGTTGCCACCACCATCCTCTCCCAGTGGCCTGAGGTGGAGGAGTCCCAGGCTTGCTTAGCCTGCTTAACTGGAGGCTAAGGAAGCTGGATCCCTTGATTCCAAGAGCCAAGGCCAATATAAAAATAGTAGCACCAGCTACAGAGTAACACTGGACTTAACACTGACCCAAACAGGAAAGAACAGACGTTAAGAGGTAGATAGTTTATTTAATAGAGGAAAAGGGGAATCGGAATTTACAATGCCAAAATGGTTATAGATAGATTCATTAAACAAAAAAACCTACGGTTTACAAAAACAGCATTACGGCTCTACAGTTTCCAGCCAAGCACCAAAAAGCAGAGAAATTGGGAATTAAGGCTCACAAGCCTTGACGCCACATCCTCCCTAAGGAGTCAGAAAGTGCAAGTGAAATTCTCATTCTCCCAAAGCAGATAAACCATGAGGACAGGATGGAGAATATGATATGCAGAGGTGACTGTGGGGTTATGGAAAACTGATCACGAACAACTTAGGGCCACCTACTTCTCTTTTTTTTTGTTTAGAGCAGCCCTTCCCCAACCTGGTGTCCTCCAAAGATGTTGGACTACAACTCCCATCATTGCAAGTCAGTATATCCCATGGTCAGTATGTCTTGGAAAATGTGACCATAAAATATACTGGGACAGAACAATTCATATGTTTAAGACAATACCTTGTAACCGACCAGACATAACAGTTATAGACAGAAACAAAAAACACTTGTACCTCATTGACATAGCAATACCTAATGACAAAAATGTTGTTGAAGAGGCAGAGGAAAAGAGGGGAAAAATGTACACCACTGGCCATGGAAGTTAAAAAACTATGGCAACAGGAAAAGGTCACAATTATCCCGTTAGTCACATCAGTCACTGGCATCACATCAACTGGCATCACATCAAAACAACTATACAGAAAACCTTCAGAAACTGGGCCTACCAAAATACATCCACATCAACATCCAGAAAGCAGTTATAAACATGCTCAACTGTCAGGCAATTCCTGAATCAGTAAAAGACAGCATGACCTGGCGAAGCCCATCATCATGTCCGTCTAGAAAAACTGCCACGGGCAAGAAAAAAGACAACAATAATAATAATAATAATTCTCTGTGGAATGGAAGTTTTTGCTAGGAGAATATAGGTGTGATTCTTTTACTTCCCCATCCCCTCTTTTGTCTGTACAATCATCAATCCTGTTCAGACAACAAGCTAAGCCACAGTGGTTAAGCATTTTGATCTTAACATTATGGCTTAGACTGCCATGTGAACCATTCCTAACAATGGTGGCTACACAACCATGGTTTAAACATGCTTACTAACCATTTGCTGCAAAAAGGTTAGTGGTCTAGCCATGGCTTAGCATGTTGTCTGAACAGACCCTTAAAGTTCATGTGCCTCAGTTTTCCCTTTTTATGCTACGGGCTGCTGACTAGTTGGGGTACAAAAGACAGCTTTGCCTCCACTGCCCCTTCCCTAAGCTCCACCAAGCTCAGTAGAAACTAGCTGCCACTGTTTTGAACAGGGAAATCAGTAGGGTGGAGTGGAGATTAACCCTTCCCAAACCACCACATGATTTGCATTATTCACCACTAATTTGCCATAGGCTGCCTCTACACGAGAGGTTTAAAGCTCTTTCAAGTCTCATTAAAAATTTTACTTCTACACGAGCGGAGCGCAAATCGGGAGTTGAGGCACGTTATCTATCCAATTATGCGCATTATCGAATGAGCGTGAAATAGCAAGTTTTATTTTGCTGCGGCCGTTAAAGTGCATTTTGACTATGTGAACAAGCGATTCTCCGCATTAACTACTTCTAACAACCGGTAAGGCCACCAGTTTTGTGCTCAATTACCTCCTGCGTACAGTCATTTACCATAAAGCGCTTCCGAGAAGATGAGCATAATCGGAGAACCAGGCATCAAACCAAATTCTTGTAGAGGGGGTCTAAGATGCACAGGCCGTGTTCAGATGCCAGATTAGGCAATGGAGGGGGGAAGAGGCAACTGACCATTCATTATTTTGCAGTGCTCCCCACATGACATGTTGCCCTCCCCCCATCATATGGCTGAAACTCCCAGTGTCCTTCTGGGCTGCTGGAGCTCCTCCCAGCCCTATCCTATCATGCATTGGAAGTTCTGCTGGCTGTATAGGAGAGATGGGTGCTTTTGGCTGCTCCTGCCAGAGAACTTTATGACCTGCAGGAATATTGCACTCGATGGGGGGATTATACAATGGAGCTCGTCACACGACATCTTAATCAACGGGTCTCAAGATAAGCAACGGAGCAACGCGTTGTTTAAATCCGCAAAATAACATACTGTTTGTGTGTGTCCCCCCCCAAACACAATAATCAACACAACGGATTCTCCCCCACCCCCATTGTTGATTATCGTGTCATCCGAACCAGGCCACAGACCACCTTGCTTTAGTAGATTCGTTTATACACAACAGAGATGCACTTTACCATCATAGACAGATATAATAAGAAAAGCCCAGCTGGATCAGTCCAAAGATGTTAACTAGGGCTGCCTCTACAAGAGGCATTTAAAGCTCTTTCAAGGCACATTAAAAAATTTACCTCTACAAGAACGGAGCGCAAATCAGGCGTAGAGGCGCGTTTTCTCTCCGATTATGCGCATTATCGAATGCGCGTTAAATAGCGAGTTTTATTTTCCTCCGGCCGTTAAAGCACATTTTGATTATGTGAACAAGCGATTCTCCGCATTAACTACTTGTAAAGCGCATTTGAAACAACCGGTAAGGTCACCAGTTGAGTGCTCAATTACCTCCTGCATACAGGCATTTACGATAAAGCGCTTCAGCGATTATGCACATAATCGGCTAACCAGGAGTCAAACGGAATCCATCTAGAGGGGGTCTAGTTCAGCTAAGCAGATGCCCATGGGAAGCCCACAAGCAGGACGCTGTCTCTCCCACTGCTGTTCCCAAGCAACTGGTAATTCAGAGGCATACGAAGTCTGAATTTAGAAAGGCCTAAATCTGGTTGCCAATTACTACCATTTCCTCCACTCAAGCTACACATTGTATATAGGGCAGAGGACGGAAACTCTACCTCCTACAGCCAAACTTCGTGACATGCAAAACCACATCATTTCCCCTCTCTTTCAAGCTGATGTTAGAATATATATCGCTAGGCTGGGAAGTGCTGACCACTTCCATGCTTAAGGATTCAGCAGACAATACAACCACAACACTGACAGCAACCTTAGAAAAACATGTCCCATTCTGCTTCTGAAAAAAAATAAATCACCAGATATATTTATTATTTCATTTATTATTAACATTGATATACCATCTTATCTGCTTCAAAGCCATCAAGGGAGTGCAATTTTTTAAAAAAACAAATAAAAATAAAACCCTGCAACAAAACATTGCTGCTGCTTCAACATTAATCCTCCAATAAACCAGCATTTTTGCCTACTCTTTATTACACTCAGAAACAGTAGGGAAAGGGCTCAGGGTGGGCAGAAAGTAGGTCTCCAGATGGTTTAGACTTCCAACTCCCAGCATTCCTCACCTTTGGCCAGGCTGGCAGGGGCTTCTGGGAGTTGAAGCCCAAAATATCTGGAGATCTAGCTTCTGCTCACTTCTGGTCTACTTCACATCATGTTCAGTTTGGCTATGTGAGAAATTCAGGCTTAAACCCCTGCTCAGCCTCAGAGGGTGGCCAGGTGCACGTCTAGCCAGTGTTACAAGGTTGTTGTAAGACTCAAAGCCTTCTACTCTACATACTGAAGAGATCTACTGAAATAGTATAAATATGAGAATAAAGTTAGGGCACTGACAATGCTTTATTTTTATTTATTTATTTATTTATATAGCACCATCAATGCACATGGTTCTGTACATAGTAAACAATAAAACCAACTCCCTGCCACATAGGCTTACATTCTGATAAAATCATAATAAAATAACAAGAAAGGGAAGGGAATGCGCCAAATAGGCACAGGGGACAATAAAACAACATTATAACACATCTCAAATAAGACAAGCTGAGCTCAGGCCTCTCTAGAGGCCAGGCTTCCTAAACTGAAAGGCCTTCTCCAACCATCCAAGATGTTTCAGGGATGGGCTAGTTGGAATTACTCTGTCAGGGAGCAGAGATATTCCTCTCACCTTTTTCATATTATTTATTTATTGTTGTTTTATTTTTTACATAATAGCTAAGGAATTGAAAGTTCTTTCCAGGGAATTGCCCTTTTTCAAACCAAGCACTAGCTACTTCGAATGGCCTTTTGCATTTTTGCCCACATTCAGCTGTTAAAGGCAAGGTCCTGGCAACAGGCAGCAATACTAAGCTTGAAGAAGCAAGGCCTTCTCCAAGGACATACCAGTTTTGCGGGAAGCAAAACTGGTATGTAAATTCATGGAAGGACTAGAGAAACAGGTTGTTACCTTAAATCATTGTTAATCAGACCATCCTTAGAAGTACCTGGAATAAACATTGCACATCTTTAATTCTCTTTGTATCATGTTTCATTTCCTAACGTAGTAAAAAAGATCTTCATAATCACTTTAACTACTCTCCATGCTTTTGCTGACTGTGTCTTGTTTATTCTTCAGCAGCATTAAATAACAATGATTTTTCATTCATATTTTACTACAGTGTCATAGCACTTTATACTTTTATGGAGGCCCTTTCCACATCAGGCTGTTTGCCTGGGATAGCCCCAGGCTGATCCATGTGCGCCGATGGTGTGTATTAGGTACTTCCGGGATCGCCCACCCTCCCTCTACACCCCTATGGTGTAGAAAGGGTCAGAGTTAAGCACTCTGTTCTCCCAACCTTCCCAGATTGGAAATCTATGAACATACCTACAGTGCAAATTCATATTAGTTTTATACCATTTTTACTAGCTTGGCTTCCCCAAAAGAATCTTGGAAATTGTAGCTTGCTGTGCGATTCTCTATTAGTGACATTCTCTTCAATGACATTCAGACTATTGTTTGAAGAAAGAACTTCATGGTTCCTTTCGACACTATTTTCTCTTTCACATGGGGCAAAAGTGAGGCTTCACAAATCTGTAATCACATCTGTACTAAATATTCTTGGATTTTTCTATTGTTTATATGAGCAGCCAACTTCCACCCAAAGCTAGGGAGGAGGGGAGAGCTCCAAAATGGTGGCCAAAGTCAACCTCGAAGTGTGAGTCTAGCTGTTGTAAATCTATGGCTAGAGATCCCTCACTGTCATCACAGAACTATGTTTCCCAGGGTTGACTTGGGAGAGGAAATTACCATTAAGCCAGTTTAAGTCTGTGTTGGATAAACCCCAAATCTTTACAGGTGCTTCATTGGGATTAGGTCAGAGCTTTAATGGAAAGGGACCAAGAGCAGTTATGGATTTATCAAGCAGTAATATGTTCTTGGAATCAAATATAAGCTTTCCAGTTGAGAGAAACTGCAGGAAGACTTGCACTTTTAAGGTATGTAATTTAAAAATATTATTGGATTTCCTTTTTTTTTTTTACTTTCAATTTTTGTTTATTTTCCACACACCAACAAACTCAACAAACAAACATCTACAGAAACTAAAAACCTAAAAGAAAAGATATACAGAAGATATACTATTTTCTCTACAGCAAAAATATGTAACAATATTTTCTCTTGCTAATAAGTAAACACATTTCCTCTCTTTCTTTTATCTTGACCATTTCTTCTTATTGGTTGAATATTATTGGCTTTCCTAACTAAAGATTGAATTGATCTCATAAATGCATATTAGTCTGGACTGCCAAATACTAGGGTGTCCAGATGGCCCGGGGTTTCCCGGTCCTAACCTGGAAACCTAGGCCGAACCGGGGCAACCGGGGGGCAGCAGGGGAAAACCGGGGTGGCAGGGGGTCACGCGGCGGTGGCGGGAGGCGGGCAGCGTGAGGCACTTACCTGCTGGGGCGTCCGTTTCCCTCCGGTGCTCGGAATCTACTGAGAAACAGGCTTCGCGGCCTGTCCCTCAGTAGCACGCCGGGTGATGACGTCATCACCCGGCGCGTACTGAGAGACAGGCCAGGAAGCCTGTTTCTCAGTAGATTCTGAGCACCGGAGGGAAGCGGACGCCCAGGTAAGGAGCGCGGGGGGCGGCGCGGGCGCGCGGGGGGGGGGGTTGTTTTGGGGGGGTGGCGGGGGGGGTCCGCGATTTTGATTGTCATAATCTGGTCACCCTACAAATATCTTGTTTTGGCTAATAAATTATGGTTTATAGATATGAGATATCTAATATCTGCTTTTTATAGCCTGCTTTGATCACACTAGCTATGGTAGCAAGAGGGGGTAGAGGGAAATCCTGTATATATCCAAATCCATAATAGCTCCCCTTCGCCCTTCTCAGTTCAACTAAGGAATGTCAGCTGTAGCAAAGTGCAGATATGTCTTGGCAGTGCTCCATGTGGGGAGCTCAGTGTCTGTAATTACCAATGAATGACTAGGAAAGGTTTCTGGGGAAAGACCAGTGCTGCATAGCTAAGAGGGATGAGGGTGGGGAGAAGATTGGTTATCAAGGAATCCAAGGTATGCAATGAATACCTGTTAAATAAATCATCTTTTAAATCAACCTTTGCTCATTTAAAGTGCAGCTATGTTTACTGATACAGCAGCCTGAGAGACTGCAAAAGAACATTCTGAGGACAAAGCTCTATACCTGCAGGTAAGCATTTTCTTGCCTCCTCTCTCCCAAAACCTCTGGTTATTTTATTTGCTTAATAATTTGCTTTCTGGGGGGTTGGTCAAGGTCTTACAGTTTTCACACAACTTCCTGAGATCTAGAAACTTGTTCATTATAAAGTAATGTTAAGAACTGAAAGAGGCCACACGATTCTACATGTTGAGAACTTATTTTTGCAACATAAAATGGCTACATTCTTTCACACACTTATATAAATGTGACTGTGTACCTTTTCTTTCATTGTAAATCTATAAAGGACATGCCATATACCTTATTTTTATGTATCTATAAAAATAAGGACATCTCAGACATAGTAATGAACATGTGTAGATGGGGAAGAGGCATCATGCTTGCTAGCCCCACACTCCATGCACATTTGGTACATACAATGAAAAACCTATGTGTGAGAGGGAACCCTGCCTCTTCAAGTGTTTTTCATTGCATGTAGGCTCATGTGTAGGGGGCAGGAGCAGGGTCAATATTGCTCCCATCTTTACACATATTCAACATAACATGAAAAAGAGTCCTATAGATAGTACTATAAAGTACTATAGATAGTACTGTCAAGCAATTGTATGGCTGTTAGTTTTAGTTAGAACTGGTGATGATGTTGGAATGGCTTTTAGAAGGAAATATGAACAAACTCATTTTTGTTAAATAATATCATTAAGAAACTAGTAGCATCAGCTCTGTGGCATACATGCATGTTGGCATTAGAATTATAAGAGTCCTAGATGAAGGGGATATGAATGCCACTTAATATGGTCTTCTGACCTGGGCAGGATTTTTCACTTATTAACCATCATCTCTTTACATATTAACTACAACATCTAGATTATAAGATACCACAAGAAAGTAGGAGTGAGCAAAGTACACAGTTATTGCAAAACATCTGAACTGCAGTATAGTTGCTAACCTGCAATGCTCTTCTTGAAGTGTAAATAGCAATCGACCAATTTTGGCCTAGCCTTGCTCTCCAACAATTATTTGTGGTTGCCACCTATCCCTTGTTCTTGTGCAAACCAGAGAATTGAGAGGAGGAGATGGTCTTTCACTTTGCACTGTGGTTTAAAAGGGAAGAATGGATTTAAGAGCATTCTGTTGTTTCTGCCTTACCCTTAATCCCCACTCAAATGAAGAAAGAATTCCCTCACCATCTCTCCTGACTCCTCTGTAGTTCCCTCTGTGTATATCCATGCCTAATACGTCTACATTGGAAGAAACCATGTGACCTTGCGTGCAGAGCCTGCAGTGTGACTTCGCTGCTCCTTGATTACATTCATGTGAGGAACGCATGAAGGGAAGTAGGCTGCCACTGTAATAGAACTTGTTCCCTCAGTAATTCTCCAAACCCAAACTGACAATAAGCTTTTTAAGAAAAGCTGCAGATACTCAGAAGGGAATTACCTGATACAACAGGAATGGTCCAAATCTGTATGCTGGAATAAATAATAGAGTAAAAAAAAACAAACCAACCACCCAACAATCTTAGGAAGTCTGTAACAATGCTGCAAATTGATCTTCCCATCAACCAAGTTCTATGGTCAGTCCATTCTTGCAGTCTGATGTTTCAGGATGTTCTAGACCTGATTTGCTGTATGATGGAGGATTTCATTATTCTCACCAGCACTAATATCTCATTGATACTCTGTGGAAAGTGGTATATAAATCGGAGTAAATAAAATTGTAAGATAGATTATGGCTAATTGGTGAGTTGGCTTATATTGGTTTGTACTATACAGGAATAGAAAGTTACAGTTATGAGTTTTCTCTCTTGATATGTTAACCTTTGCTAAAGTATTGTGGACAATCATCAATTTATCCTTTTAAAACAACTCTGAGAAAGGAATTCATCCTAGTTAATCAGTATCCCTTCCTCTATCCCAAAAGCATTCAGCAGCTGAAATCAGAAAAATTAAAGCAATTCTTACAGAGATTTCCTAGCTACATTTGCGAATACTGCAAAGCTTTTCTGATTTCGTTCTCTCAATTCACTGTACACTACTTCTCAGTCCAAAGCACTGCACAAAGTTCAGGTTGCTGAGAATGCCCAAAGCATCCCATTGATCCTCCTCATTTCCTGCTTAAGTAGAGAGTTAATACATGCAGTGTAGATGTGTTATGTGTTTGAAGTTTTCTTTTGTTAATATTCAATCCCAACTCTATTGAACACAGATTTAGTTGTAAAACAAATGCATTGGATTTTGCTGTAAAGCTCCTTCTTTGAAGTGACTTTTTCCAATGTTAGTGTCCTTTTTTCCACAGGCAGGAAGTATGGTCTCTATTTCGTCATTATCTTCCTTACCCGTTTTTATGAACACCATGTTTGGTTCACTTCACTTGAGTAGTTTCCCTCAGCAAGGCTCTTCTTTCTACATTAGCATTTTTTGACATCTTTGTATCTTTTTTTCAATTCCTTTGACAGAAATGACATCTCTTAAGCCTAGAGAATGCAAACTGACCAGAAAAGATGGAGAGAGCTATGGATTCTGCCTGCGCATTGAGAAATTCAAAATGGGACACCTTGTCCGTAATGTGGAAAGGGGTGGTCCAGCTGAGAAGGCAGGCCTAAAAGATGGAGACCGAGTCCTGAGGGTCAATGGGGTATTTGTAGACAAGGAAGAACATGGAAAGGTATGGCACAATTTAGTTGAGGGTCTTTTCCACTGCTAAGCAAAATGGGCAAAATAGGTACGTCATGCAATCTAAACCTGTGCTCACTGATTTATTTAAACCTTTTCCAAAGGCTAAGGGTGTTTTACACTAATTTAAAATTTCAATAAAACAACACCAACCTCAACCGTGCAAAACAGTAGCAGTTACTGAACCCCTTTTCCTCATCCCCACAAAATGGCGGCTTCAGGGCCAACACACAAGGCCTTTTAAGCTTAGGAGCATCTTAATAGGCAAGCAGCTTATACAAACAGAAGGAATCTCTAAGTCATGTAGGTCCCATTGAATTTAATAAGATTTACTCTCAAGAAACCCATGTGCATTGGATTGATTTTAGGACAGAGGTAGACAGAAAGATTTGGGGAAGTAGATCCCCAAATCTTTTGGACTTCAACTTGCAACATTCCTGACCATTGGCCATGCTCGGGCCTTCTAGGAATTGAAGTCCAAAACATCTGGAGATTGCCCTTCTGACCACCCTTGCCTTTGGGCATTTATAGGCTACTCATCCTACTCTTCCATAGCTAGATTTCCCTGTAGAGAGGGAATTGCCATTAAACCAGTTTATTATATCAATAATGTAAATGTGCTGATATTTGCTACAGCAAATTCTTTATGCAAAATGTTAGTGTGGTGAAATAGGGTTCTTCACATAGGCAGTCAGAGGAAACTTTGTGGAATTTCTGCACTTTGACTATTGTATTTCCCCCCAATCTTCCAGGTGTTTTGCATACTTTTCTCAATTTTCAATATCAATGAATTTTCAATAGTAACTAAATCTTGTGTGCCATTTTACTGCTTCTTGGTCTATCCATTACAGGTGGCTGAGTTAGTTAAGAAAAGTATGAATTCCATAATATTTCTTGTTTTGGATGACAAATCTTATGAAAAAGCGCAAAAGAAAGGAGTCGGTCTTGAAGAGTTGGGTCAAAAGTCAGCAACCCAGCAGCATGCAGAACATCCTCCACTTGTGACAAATGCACAGTCTGCTCCAGTTCCACAACTCCGGCTCTGCTATCTGGTGAAGGAAAGAAATAGCTACGGCTTCTCTTTGAAGACCATTGCAGGTTAGAACAATAAGTATAGGCGGCAAGTATGTACCATTACATAATAAGCATTAGTTTTGCATTCTAGAGCTGGGGTTGGTCATGGTTGTTCAGCATGCTGTTCATTCCAAAACCAGTTACTGAAGGCCAGTATTTCGATGGTGAGTTCTCATGATAGTGAAACAAAATCTGAAGCTCTGCTGAATGATAGAAACAACAAACCATAATTTTCAAGGCATTTTAAATAGTTTTTGATCTAAAACTTTTCAGCTGGAGGCACAAGCTCGCCTGCATTTTTGAGGGCCAATTCACACATACATGTAAAATACTTGATATTTTATCATTCAACATCTGGATGTTCTTCCATGGAAAATATTGCAGTTTTGAAGCAGGGCTGGGCATCACACAGACCACAGGTTGCATACGCCCTTGCTGACCCCCAAATTATTTTTATAAGTTTTTTTTAATGGTGTCCATAACATCCCAGAGCACCAAAATGGTCAAATTTAGTTTGCAAACGAACAGTTATTTGATCCTTTCAGTGCTCCCTAGCCAGTATGGACACCTTAATTTTTTTTCAATTCCTGGTGCCCATGAGGCAGGGGGGAGGAGGGCTGTACAGTCTGCGGGGAGAGGCCAGAATTGCTCCCAGACCTTCCGGAGTTGCGCACTGCTATTTTAAAGTGATACGATGTGATGTGTTAATTCTATATGTGATAGCAGCCATCCCTTTAAGTCAGAGGTGGGCAACCTGTGCCCCGAGGCTGCAGATCTCAGCCTGATTTCAAAAGCCCTCTGCATGCTGTCAGCTCAGACTTTGGACAAGAGTAAACTGTCCCTTCCCTGACAGCCTGCTAGACAGGAAGGAAAAGGGGGAGAGAGAGAGAGAAGTGGGTGGAAGAAAGAGAAGAGGGGTCATCCACTGGCTTGTGGCTCTGACCCTGCCCACCACCAACACACATCCCATGTTAGTTTAACCACACGGGAATGCAGCCCTCAACAGCCCTCAACAGAAACGGGTCACACACCCATGCTTTATGTATTGCCAGCTTCTTACATTAATGGTTAATTTATTGCCAAGGCACAGGAATTGAGGTCATAGGACAAGTCCTGGGAAAAGTAAAAAGTCTTTTATCTTGAGAGAGTTGTGAGGTCAGTTACTACATCAATTAGGTGGACTGTGCAACCTTTGCTTGGCTTTCTCAGCTATTTGAATAATTACCTCAAAAGACATCAAAGTCCCTACAGTAGACGCACCTGGATATGATGGATGAATAACTTTTTCCTTGTATTCCTGATGCATAGAAAGGGCATATTGTTCTTGCTGGTTGGGTCACACCTTTGCTTCCAATACAACTGTTATTTGAACAAATAGCCTTAGGTCTACAGGGCTAACGTTGTTGAATTCCCTCTGAGCAACATAAAAGTGTTGACAAGTGAAAAGCTATTTACGTTTCTGCCTGTTCTCTCCTCTGTTCCAGGTCAGAAGGGATTATTCGTTATAGACCTGGCCCCGCAAGGAACAGCTGCAAAAGCTGGAGTGCAGCCAAATGACCGCCTGATTGAAATAAATGGAGAAAATGTTGAAAATGACACTCACGAAGAAGTGGTTGAGAAGGTACTCATGAGCCTAAACCTCTCAGCCTCAATCTCCTCCCTAGCTCTACATCTTTGGTTAGATCTGTTCTAGAGCTAGAATGTTCTGAGAGTGATATAGGTGCCATCTTGAGATGGTGATTTTGAGTGAATATAGGTAACCATTTCCCAAGTGGTTAAGTTACAGTATGCATGTCAATCTCATCACCAGCAAAGACTCACAGCCAAATGCATGAATGACTTCAAGCGAAAAAAAATTGTTTGGGTGATCTGAGGCAATATGAAAGCTGCCTTGGATTTGATCCGTGGTGGTTGTTTCTGACACAGAAGTTGCATCAATGAGGGATTAACACCTGTGTGTAAGTGTGAACTCACCCTTACATTTTAGATGCCATAATCAGCCTCACTTAAAGTATCTAAGGACTACAATTTCTTCCTAATAATTTCCTCTCCCTCCACAAAGGGTTGGGTGATGGATGTCCGTCTGGCTGTCCTCACCCATTACACTTATATTGTAAGGACTTACTGTTAAGTGGTTTAGGGTGTTTCCAGATGGATAACACCCAGAGCTATCAAAAGTCATTGTGAAAGAAAAGGGACAAAAGAAGCAGTGGGGAAAATACAGGAGGGTTACAAATGGAAGACTCTGCTGTGTAGACCCCCATAAATTTCTGTGAATGAGGCATGACAATTGTATGGCAAAAGCCTTGTCTGGAAGCACCTTTCATGCTGAATACCTGGTACTGTTAATTTTCAACATTTAGATATGGCATAGCTTTTTACTCACTTTCGACCTAAAATGCTGGGCCATGTCTGAATGTTGTAAATATGACAGAGAATGTGGAAAGGTAATCTAATATACATCTTAGGCAATGGATTGGTCTAACTTAGGTCTTACTGATTTTAATGTGTCTACTCTAAGTATGACTAAGTCTGGATCCAACCAATGCATGCTTCATATATCTGCCTGTTAACTACTGACCCACGTACTTATGTTATTATCCTATAAAGCCCTAAATAACTTGGAACCAAGCTACCTAGCAGACTCTCTTCCCTTATATACACCCAGATGACATTTACGATCTACAGAAGAGGTCTTGCAGGTCATTCCGAAATGAACGGAATGTCGCAATGTAGAACCTCGATGGCGAGCCTTCTCTGTAGTGGCACCCATGATCTGGAAAACCCTCCCTCATGCAGTTCGGGAGCTGAAAAATGTAACATCCTTTAAATGTTTTCTGAAAACAAATCTTTTTGTATAGGCTTTCCCTGGGCTGTAACTTATTTTGGTTTTATATGACATTTTCAACTTTTAAGTTTTAAATTTATTCTGACTTGTTGTATTTTATGGTTTTAATTGTGAACTGGCCAGAAAGCCTCGGCTATTGGGCAGTATAAAAATGTAGTAAATAAATAATATAGTGACTCTGTTCGGATGACACACTAAGCCAAGAAGGTTAAGCATTTTGAGCTAAACATTATGGCTTAGTGTGTCATGTGAACCATAACTTAGTGGACATGTGAACCATTCCTAACCATGGTGGTTACGTAACCATGGTTTAAACATGCTCACTAACCATTTGCTGCAAAAGGGATAGTGCCCTAACCGTGGCTTAGCATGTTGTCTGAACAGGCCCAATATAGAACAATTTAAGCCTCTCCTTCAGCCTGAAAATGCCTTCAGACAAAATGGATGGGTATGTTTTGTGTGGATTGGATACGTTCTTCTAAGTCATTCCATCAGCATGTGTGCTGGCATTTTACATGTAAATTCTCCTCAGCCTCATAACTCTATACAATATGGCAGAGGTCCCATCTCTAGTATAATATGTCTGTATTCCCAGGTGAGAAGGTCTGGGAACCAAATTGTGTTTCTGCTGTCAAATAAAGAAACTGACCAGTATTACAAGAGGCAGAACATGGAGCTGACAAGAGGAATGGTCAGTTTGAAATTATTACCCCACAAGCCCCGGAGTCTTGAGGTCAAAAAAGGGAATAGTGGCTTTGGATTCTACCTGAGAATGGACTCAAATGGTAAAGACTGGCACAAGTTTACATCAAGGGTTTTGCTGCTTTATTTCTGCTGACTTGTGGAATCTGTAGTAGACTCACAAACCCAACAGCAGTGTTTGAGGGGTGGTGGTGGTTAGGAGGATGCTTAACAGAATCCACAAAGCCATTCCAGTGTTAGCCAGTCATAATCTCTGTAGCCTTCTAAAAACAATAGCTAAGGAAGCAGTCAGCTGGACCATGTCAGACCCCTCTATAATTTGAATAGTGCTAATTAGCGTGGGCACAATATACTTCAAATATGGCAATGAATGGGAGCTACACAAAAGCTGTTTTCTCTCAAACTGCCTGCCTTATTACTTGAGATGTAACAAGATGTTCCAATACTTGTGGCAGAAAATGAAATGCCTAATTCTCCTCCCTCCACCCCCACCATGGTTGAAAATTGACAAACTAAAAATAATTGAGAATTTGTTGTCCTTTTAATGGTACCCCAGACAAGATCTGTCACCCAAATCAGGCCCCCACCTTGTCTATTTATAGGGCTACTCTGGCTTATTGTTTTACTGATGAGCAGTGTCTTGACTTCGCCTTTGCCCCACTCCCAACATCTCAGAGAGGGACCCTCTAAATTTAATAATGTATTCATGAGAACATTGGGTTCCAAGAACAGCCTTAAATTACATAAGTATCTTCCAAGTACTAGTGCTGCTGGTGATGTTGCCACCAACTTTGCTACAGAACTTTTAATTTGTCATTGAGTTTTCCTCCATAAGTTTCTTATTAGATTATTTTTGCTCTCATATTACATCTCGCTTAGATGGCTTTCAAGTTATACCAAGGATGGGCAACTTGTGGCTTTCCAGATATTTTAGCCTCCAGTTTTCATAAGCCCTAGCCAGTATAGCCAATGGTGAGAGATGATGGAAGCTGTAGGCCCAAACACCTGGAGTTAGATTAATCAATGTATTTTAGCTAAATGGAACCTCCATGTTCCAAGACGGGAGAGATGGCTACATCTGGTCGGGTCTTACTGGGTATGACTTGCCCAAATCCACACACGAATCCACGACAGATAAAACTTGGATCTGGATTCAAACCAATGTCTCTCTATCACTGGGAAAACTCTATAACTCCATTTGGCAGCTCACATACCCACAGTTTGCAAATTAGTTAACCTATGTAAGGAGTCCAAACCATGCTTATGGCCTCAAACTAAACCACTAGCTAGATAATGAGACTGTGCTTTACTAAGTTTCAGGGTTTTCTTATTTTTGGAGGACAGGTCACTTAATTAAGGACGTTGATTCTGGCAGCCCTGCGGCTAAAGTAGGTCTCAAGGACAATGACATCTTGGTGGCTGTAAATGGAGAGCCAATTGAAGCACTGGACCATGATGCTGTGGTGGAGAAAGTCAGGCAGTCTGGTGATGAAGTTGAACTGCTGGTGGTGGATGAAGAGACTGACGCCATGTACAAAATGGTAATAAGTGCAAGAATGAATAACTTGGAAATGGTTTAATCAGCTGTGAAATGGTGGGGATAGCCAAAGGGCTGCAATGATTCTACTGTTACCTGGTGCAAGTTTGCATACACAGTTAGCATTCTGAGGATGTCAGCTTTAATTCATTTTATAAGCTTAGGTGTTCTTATAGCAAGGATAAGCTTGAGCGCCTGTAAGAAACACCTGGTAAAGATTCAAAAGCCAGAGGTGGGAGCTCAAAATCCTTGGTGGGGCTGTGTGTTATTTCTCCCTTGAACAGCTGCGGCAGAATGAATTAGATCAAATTAACAAATATGTACCAGTCACAAGATCAGGCTTTTCCAGGTGCTGAATTCTGATTACCTTGATACATATACCTGATCATTATTATTTTTTAAAAGCATGGGATATTTCCATCTGAATGGAAGGCTTTTTAACTACAGCAGCCACCACGTTAAATCCAAGCTTCATTGAGGGCAGATGCACAAGTCACTAATGAAGAACTGTAATATAGAGGTGGGGTTGGATGGTTTTATGTGGAGAAATGGTGGGAACATAATGTGGAACCCTTCATCCAGCTGCTATTTTTCCCTCCACAACCCCCCAGCCATCTTTCTCATACCTAAATTCATTTCCATTCTTGTAGCCCAGTTGAGAGAAAAGAGACTGGGAAGCAGGGAGGATGAAAGATTATGCAATGCCCTCCCACCACTTTTCAGCTTGCCATCATTTCCCACCTCTATTTACATTTGCAACACAACTTTCTCACTATCACACCAAGTTCCACAATAAATATCACAATTGTCTTTTCTTAGCCCTTCCTTTTAAACCAATCAAGTTACATAACAGCTAAGCAATGTGTATAATTCAACTAGTTAGATTATTTGAAGGACCATTTGCAACTGCATTAACCTGCCCAGGACCCAAGATCAGCTTCATAACCACCATTAAGGTCAATTAGAGCAGTGTACAAACAAGACAGGGCCTTGTCAGTAGTGGCTCTATGTTTGTAGAATTCTCATAAAATGTGCATTTAGCCCAGACTTTAAAAAAGCAACCAAAGGTACAATCTTTTGCATGTTTAGCCAGAAAAAAGTTCTACAATTCCAAGCATTCCCCAACCAGCCTTTTTCTGTCTTAACATAGGACATTTTTAAAAAAAATCAGATCTGCTTTTAATTGCTGATAGTGGTCTGAAGGTTCAAAACTGTTTTTGCTTTGTATTTAATCTTTTCCAGCTGGGGTTGGGATATTTTTAATGTTAGGTTTTAATGTATTTAATGTGTGTTTTATGTATATTATTTTGGTTATATTATAGACTACTTTATGAAGGCTATTTGCCTAGAAAAGCAGGATATAAATACTTAGAACAGTGATATGGTTCTAAGAAGAATAAAATATCAAGCATTCTTCGACAGTTCAAAGATAAAAATATCAGGGGCTCTTGATCCCACCGATACTAGTTCTTGCTTCATTCGCTATAGTGCTTGGTAAATTGCCAGGATATAGGGGAGAAAGGAATGGCATGTGTGATCTGCTATATTTTCTGGCAAATGGATGTCTTTGCTCAGTATCTCCTGCAATAAGTAGGGAACCTTTTCCCCCCAAGGCCGCATTGCCTCCAGCAAAAATGGTCAGGGTTGAATCGAACCAAAGCAAAAAGTGAACAGGACACCCAATTTTTCTGTGCCATATCCTTCTCTCTCTTAAACATGTGTACACACACACACACCTGTCACTCACATGTCTACAATTCTCCACATCTCTTAGCTATTGATCAGCATGCAGCTAAAAGGGAATATTGTGGTAAGGGGGAGTTTAAAGTGGTCTATGATCTCCCCTCCCCCAATGCTACTCTTCTGATTGGCAGGAAGCAGACAAGCAGTGAGGAAAGGGAACTGCAGAATTGCTGTTCAGCAGCAGCCTTTGGCAGCTAAGCACCCTCTTTCCTGTTGCTTAGCTGTTGCCATAAATCAGCTGAGCAGCAGGAAAGTGAGCCTGATGAGGTTCCCCACCTGCCCTACAACTTTGTGTGATGTTTGATGGCAATGCTTATTTTGCAATTAATGTTTCTTTGCTTTTGATTATGTAGGCTAAACTATCGCCATGTCTCTACTGCCATAAAACCCCGGTGCAATCTTCACCTGAGGCACAAGTGGCAACATACAGTGAAGGAGAAAATCACAAGCCCAGACTCTGCAAGCTGGTGAAGGGTCCCAGTGGATTTGGCTTCTCTTTGAATGCCATCCAAGATTTGCCTGGCCAGTTTATTAAAGAGGTATTAATCTTCGATTAAGAGGTATCGATATATTGGAGAAAGAAACAGAACACTAAAGACGAGAATATGAACAATTGTTGTCTAGCCCTTTTGCTCGTGCGGTGTTGTGAATACACATAAGCTTTCAAGTATTCAGCACAATATACAGTAAAAGGTCATACGATGTCTTTGAAAAGGTTGCTGCTGAGTTTAATAATTTGAAATGTGCTGTTGTCAAAGTAGAATTTTGTACCAAAATCAAGCAGACTTGCAAAAACCTGCATTATTTTCACTCAACTTGATACATGTTCATTTTTGAGTTTTTTTTTCTGTATCACAGCACAGCAAAAAGTTTTATATATTCTTGTGATATCTTTAGTTTACTGATATTTTAGCTTCATGCCATCTTTCATTAATACCTTGTCTATTCCCATGCTATCCCATTTTTGAGCCAACCGCTCATGTAAAAATGTGAATGTTTGTGTTGATTTAGCGAACATTTTGCTTTATGTATTCTAAAGAAAATTCCCATACTGCACATAAAACATGTTTTTTAAAAATAAATAAATCAGAGAACGAGAAATAGACTAAAAATAAAGAAAACAGTAACATGTTAGTCCACATGTAACTGGCTGAATGTACTGACAACTGTTTTCTAAGATCCAAACAGTAGAATTCTTCAGTGGATTTTGTACATCCCTCCCATCAGGCAGGTCTGCATACAACTGTACATAATAATCAGTAGAGCATAGTAGCTGGGATTAAGCCCCATGGAACTCAAAAACATTTATTCTGAGTAATTTATATAGGATTGTGTTTATTTATTAGAGAACTATGATTGTAGGACAAATGTGTATTCTGCTTCTTGTTGGTACTTAATGTCAGGAACCTTTCAGAACAATTGTGCTAAAATGTGCAAGGTGTTGAATATAGAACAGGAATTGCATATTATTTGCAAAGTCACATGCATGCAATTTCTTACTGTGAATAATTTTGTCCAGTCCTGTCCTTTAGTGGTCTGAACTACCTCCTATGCTGTCACCCATTCTCAAGCAGTGGAATGTCTGCTTCTAATACAATATAATTGCAGATACAGAAGGATGGGCCAGGAGACATTGCAGGGCTGCAAGTTGATGACATATTGATAGAAGCGAATGGTGTCAACGTGGAGAATGAAGACTATGAAAACGTAGTGGCAAGAATCCGTGATAGTGGCAACAGGCTGATGCTACTAGTATGTAGCGAAGAGGCTTATCAGTACTTCAAGTCTCAGAATATGCCTATTACTACTTCAATGGCAGATATATTAAATGGTAGTCAGGAGGACCCTCCTGCTTACACAGAGATACAAGCCTCAGAATGGCCACAGCCAAAACCACGAGAGAGGGTGAGTTACTTTATTTAAGAGAAGACACATGAGGAAGCAATCCACGTAAGGCCATTATCCTAAGCGTATCTGAACAAAAATCCCACTGAAATCAGAACGCAATTACCAAATTTATATGATTAGGCTGCAAGTGACTGATCATGTGATGGCTTAAGAATACTGAACTATTACATGTAAAAGGTAGGCTGTGCCTAGGCTCAAGCCAAGCTTTAATCACAAGGTGATTAAAGTTCCTGGTTAACTACTAATAATACTCAATTATTTGCTGTTTTGTCTGAAACTTTAGCGTGATCACAGTCAGACAATATACTAGACTACATCAAACTACTGATCCAACAACATTTTTATACCCTCTCTACTTTTCTTCTCTAGGCCTGCTCATCCTCCTCTTCAGCCTCAGAAGATGATACCAGATTATGATACCAGAAATCAAGAACCTTCCAGTGCTTGTACATGGAAGTCAGTGCTGTATGACTACCATTCTGAAGCAAAGAGTTACTAATACCGGTCATAAAATTTTAGCTGCAATTCTTTGCATGCTTACTTGAAATCAAGTCCTACTGAACACTATGGGAGTTTTCTTCAAACAAACATGCATAAGTTTGGGAATAGGTGATTCTGTTAGACTCATTAATACATTTTTGTTAAGTTGCTAGTTGCTTTACAAATAGACCCCAATCCACTGGACTAGATATAAGTATGTCACTGTATTGACTGCAGCCAAAGGTTTTCTATTGGAAAATGATAAGTTAATTCACGATACATTCTGTACATGGGTAAACTTACTATATGCCAATTAAATTAGTAAGTTTACTAAAGTTTATTACATTGAATTCTGCAAACCATTTATCCAGTAGCATTTTAGAATGAATGAATTTTAGGCTTTGTTGCCCAACATTTAAACACTTTGAAGGAGCTGTAGAATATCAGTTATGTGCTGGCACATCAACACTGCTGTGCTATCTCAGTACTCATTCTATTCAATACCTTTTATTGTAATAAATCCTTTCACTCTAATCTCATTGTGTCTGAAGTGTTCCGATATACAGAATGCTTATATGAAAGATTCAGTTCCTGAAACCTAATGCTTGACCGCAGCCCTTATACTGCTTAGCCTCTTCCTGATAAAAGAATGAGGACAAAAGAGGCTTTTTAACTAAGCGTGAACAAACTCTGGAATCGGTTATGTTATTCGGATGTATAAATGAAGGACATGAGGGTCAAGGTTTTTATTTATTTCTTTATAATACCAGCTCTGTGTTTATATCGCTTTCTCACACACTTTAGATCGCTTGACCCCTAACATCCCCCATCCTAATCCTTTACAGATGCAGAATTTTATCCATGCATTCACATTTTCTCCTTCCCAGTACTTCAACACATGCTATATTAGGCTGTTATCAACCCTTCTTTCCTTTAGCCCACAGTCCCCATTCCCCTCTGCTGTAGGGAGGAGGCAGGAGAAGCAAATTAATCAGTACTAAGCCTAAGCACTGTTCCCCACCACCAATAGATAAAGTGGTACAGCTCACAGAGTGTTTGTTGTTGCAAACAAAAAGAAAGAGGGAGGGCTCTGTGCATTTTTTAACAGCTGTTATCAGTAGCTCCCCGTCCCCTGCACATCCATTCATGGGTTTCTTTTAGGGGAAAGTTCTAAAAGCTTATTTGGAGACCCTAAAATTAGGGGGGGGGGGGGAATCTGCCCAACAATTAGCTTCTCACTTGCTTTAAGAACTCACTTTATATCCATGTATACCTACCCTCAGAATCAAGAGGTTGCCGGTTCCATCAACAATCTATCAGGTTGCTGTGTGATCCACAAGGAGGAAAACAAACATCTAGTGCAGGGGTGAGCAACTTGTGGCACTCTTAGTATATAATATGCATTCATGTTTGCCATTGAATTCCTACAAGGTTTCAGTTCTACTTACACTATGAAACGAAAACTGATGAGGATTGCTCTCAGATCTAATGGAAACAGTAAAAAGTCTGAGATTCACTTTCTTAGAATGGAGCTGCACAGCCCATTAGCCATTTGGTGGACAACTCATATGTTTTTACAGTCCAGGATGGGAGCAAAACCCTGGTGGGCTGTATTCAGTTTGATGAGTCATAAGTGCCCAGAGCTGCTTTTTCTAAAAAAAAAAATCACTAGTGATTCACCATTCTTCATTCCACCCTCTCTGTAGCTTATTTATAAAGTCTGCACAGTTGTCATAAAATTACTGAAAATTATTACAAAAGCTGGTTTATTTAGACAGTCAGATTCACTATCTTCCAGATTAAGCCAATTAAGCAGACATCTTGTCAATCATATTTACTAAACACTGTAGAATGGTTTCTCCCTCTCCTGTTGTTCGAGAGCTCTCTTCTCCTCTCCTGGTTTATCTCCACAAATGGACACGTTTGTGCTGTAAGGACTGCATCTTGTATCTTGGGGCTATCTCTTGTTCCTCTTTGCCTTCAGTGAAAGATTTGATTTGAACTTAAGAGCTGATTGTCCATCGCACAGAGAACCATCTTTAGAGGGTGATATGCAAAATGCATTGCTTTCATCCATCATACATGGAAGAACCTAAGATAGGCTCAGGGAGCCATATGTTTTTCAGGAGCCTGTTTATGTGCCAGGTAGAGGAAGAGGATGCTGGAGAGAGCGCTGACAAGAAATATAACATCAAACCAGCGGTGGTAGAAGTTAAACTGTAATTCTCCTAGAACTTCAGTAATTATAGTGCGATATTCTAGAGGCATACTCATTCGAATCAGAAGCACTGAAGACACAAAATACATACCCTGCAGAGAAGATAAAGGAAACATCAGACATCCCATTTCCCCTGCTATTTACTTAACTAAGAGGACAAGTAACAACTGTTCACCAAGTTGGCTAAAATACTCACCATGATCTGTGCCAGCAATAGAACGATAACATTAGAAGACTTGCTGCTTGAAATAGCATAGAAAAACTATAGAGGAAGACAAACACCAAAAAATCAACTCACAAACACACAGAATCACACTCTTATTGAGGATACAACACATCAAATGTGTTTTAATAATAATTCTAAAGCTAAACTAAAGATATAATGAATATTCATCATTCAAAGCAAGTTCCTCATGTATAATGTGACTCTAGTAGCTAAGAACTGTAGAATTTGTATTTAGAACGATTATTAGAAAAAAGAAATTCATCTGGAGTTAACAGTACAGCGATTTATGACAAATTCCTCCATTCCCCACTTTCTGATGATATCCCACAATGAATTCCACATTCACTTAGGATCAAATACAAAAAGCTACATTTTTAAAAGTTGATACAAAAGATATTTTGGTCTACATGCAAATAGTCTTGGTTGTACTCAACCATTCTTCATATGAACAAACAGGTAGGCAAACTTGGATACATAGTAAAGTATTCAAGGAATTGCACTGGCTGGGGGAAAAAATGTTGCCATGATTATGGCAACAGCTGTTCATGATCCTACCAACCAACCACCGTCCCAACATGAATGCAATCACTCAGGAGATGACTGGGCCTGCTCATGTAGTGTTCAGTGTCTTGTATGACCCAACTATAAAAAGTAAGTACATGAGCACTGCGCTACTGAATATTCTGCTGATGTGGCCATGTTGCTTTCTACTCTGTGATACTCCAGGTATTTCCTGGTGTGCAGGACAAGCAGCAGCATTCCATGGACAGCACACTTGCTATTTGTTCCATTGTACAAATAACCTTTATTTCCAAAAAGCACCTTTACAATAGAATCTTCCATAATGCTAAGAGTTGAAGGTACAAAATTATAACTATAATTATAATTTCAAGGGACAGTGGGGGTGGCTATTCCACTGCATGATGTCATTGGTTTTCTGTAACGACCCATAGAATTACTCAAGCTGTTCCAGTTCTCCACAGCAGTGAAGCAATCTATATTATAAGCATATAGGGAGCATTTCCCTGCCTCTGCCAGCCAGTGCTGCGGTCAAGGGATGGGAAATTGCTTAGCATAATGACACTAGGACATGAGGAAGGTGGAACAACATGTTACTGAGAGAGAGCAGGGAATCCAACACGGAGTTCAGCTGCCATCCCATGGTTCTTGTGATGTGCAGTTCTGCTCTAACACTCTTACAGAAGGACAGAGTTCAGCCTAATTACACCCTCCTCTGGTCAACCATAGTAATAGAACAGGATCATGCCCAGGCTTACCTTTGTGAGTGTTATCAATAAACCCCTAATAGAGGTGACAATAATTATTCCAACAAGGATAAAGGAAATATGCTGGGACCAGAATTTTACCTGCAGTAATATAGACAAGAAATGGTTAAACCCTCAGAGATGCTCATAGCTACATCAGCCAAGTATAAACTTGGTAGGCTGCCGCACACTGTCCTCTGAAGAAGTGCAGACAAGAATACGTTCACATAAAATACTTTCAAAGCTATAGATCTTGCCAGGTTTGTACACACAGGAAATACTGGATTCAGATTGAACTTTTTAGAGTGAATAAAGGCAGTCAAACATTTAAACTAAGCCAATACATTATCTCGTAATGAAGATGGGAGCTAATACCATCTTCAGGCCAAGCAGCAGACCAGAACTGTAAGTGTAGCTCTATTGAAAATTGTATGTTAAATGCATATTTTCTAAAGGTTTAGAATGTTTATATCTATAGAGACTTCAGCAGGGGGGGAATAAAAAAAACTTGCATATTAATCTTCCACAACTCCATGTTCCAGGCAGTCCGCAGCCATCACAAGGTGTAAATTGCCATGTGGTATCTGAAGGACCTGCCTCCTTAACTTAGTGATAAAATTGATGTTTTTATTCTTATGGCTTTCAGGATTAACGCTACCCCTATTGGAATGACTGGGACAACTGAAGAACCATGCACATAAAGTGCTAGGGTCAAAGTGACCCTGCCATGTTACGCACCATGTCTACAGATGTTTAACTTGGAACTTCCTCTGCCTATTTCATGTGAAAAAGGAAAGAAGAGGGTGAAAAAACAGTATTTTGTCTCTTTTCATAATAGACAAATTACTTATTTTCTTTAACATCATCACAAAAGTGTCAAGGGTCCATAACACACAAAAGGATTTCAAAACCCCTTAACAAATCTGAGTTTTTAAAACGTTTCCCCCCAGCTACCCCTTCCTTGTGATTGAGCAAAAACTGGGAGTTTTTTACATCATAGTTATCATTTTGCATGAAACTTACTAATCTGGCTAAATTCACAACACATTTACTGGGCTCCAGATGAACTATAACTGATAACATTTTCACATTTGCCATTAGCTAGAAAATTAGCTAAGAAAAACCTGACTAAATTACACAGTGAAAGAAGCAACAAACCAGAAGCTTTCCCCAGTGTTTTGTCCAAAAATCCAGATGTGCAAACCACAGCATTTTTGTCTATCAAAAAGATTGGATAAAAGATTCTTGACTGAACAAAAGATCCTCCTTTCTTCAATGTATAAATAATGATGTTGCCATCTCAGACAACGAATCCAAACCTGAGATTTATTATTATTAGACATGCAGCATGTGTCTACTCAAAAGTAAGCCCTATTAAGTTCAATGGGAGTTACTACCAGGTAAGTGTGTATAGGATTGCACGCTAAAGGTGAAATAGAATTTCCAAGTAGTGTCTATCTAGAATTATATAGAAACATAAATACTATGTTATCTTAATGCATTAGCTTAGGGTAAAAAACAAGAGCAGCCAATAATTCACACAAGCTCATACTTCCTACCAGGAGGCAACATTAGCTCATACAGTGTCAAGCTCTGAACAGAGTGGAATGAAATAATTTTAAACAAGCATTACTAAAAGAAGTTGAACTTTAAAACAGTTCTCACATCAAACTGGATGCCCAAATAATTCACAGTGATCTCAATTCCTCTTGTGACTGGATCCGTCTTCCCAACTCGGTCAAATACAATATTGATTGTTGCCTAAAGTGGGGAGAAAACGAAAAAGGCGCAATACTACTTAAGACATCTTCACTAAGAACCACTGTCAGATATACATGCATTCCTCTTTCATGGTACATTGTTCAGCAAGGTAGAGAAACTACATCACAGACACACAGACACAAACACACACTACAGCCCAGTGATGTTATGCTATTATAAGGCAAAACATATACATTCTCGCCTGAACATTTTTATTCAAAACCAACAACGAAGAGGTCAGGCAGTGTTGTAGTTTTTATGAAAAGGTTAAGAATACAAGAGGAAGTGCAGAAAGTTTTCTTTTTACTAGGCACAGCCTTTGTCAGACTGCAAAACATAAATCACCATCCCAAGAGCAATGTTACGTACCATAAAAATCTTCCACACACAGTAGATGGAGAAAAAGTAGCCCAGAAAGTTGAAGTATTTCCCTTGAAATGTTTTAGAGTATTCTATTCTTTCCTACAAACAGGAAATGTTTCAGGTTCAGCAGTCATTCAGATTCATGATATTAAACTAGCATATCTTATCACATGGATTTCCCATCAATAAAGCAATTCACATCTCATACAGAACATGTGACACAGATAAAGCATATTGGCCCATTTACTGATGAGGAATTGGCCTAAGATATATAAGTTCAAATTCCATAACAGGAGAGGAAACCCAAATCTCCAGGCTTCCAGTATTGCCTTTAAGTCACAAGTACATGCTGTCTCTTTCTGTTAACAGTTTCAGTCTATAACAATATTACTTTTATAAGACACACATATTCACTGTCTGGTTAAGTCTTTCTATAAATTGATAAATATCTATCCAGGGATAACCCTCTCCCAATGCAACTTAAAATTCTGGATTACTCTAGTGTACTTGATCCCAGAGCGGAAAAAACACTTTAATGAAAATACACCTGACAGAGTGTCATAAAGCCACAACTCCTGTATGTACTGTTAGATGATTTGTAAATTTCTTCTACCTTTTTCTCCTGCCTAACTGTTCCTTTTACCTACCCATTAGGCATGAGAACAATCCCCATATCCTGTACCTTGGTAGCATGCAGGTCAGCTGTTTCCAAGAAAAGCTGTCGACTCAGCTCCTCCAAAGCATCTACTTCCTGCTGGATAAGTGCCAGATCTGGCAAACCAAGGTTGTCAAGGACAAAGTCAAGTATAACATCATGTAAAGAACACACTTCAACGTTCCTTTCATTCCTTAGCCCATAGCATAGGCATAATGTTTTCAAAATGTCTGAACTTTGAGCAGCTGAAACACAATATAAAAAAGCCTGAATAGTAAGTACTTTAAGTTTGCACTGGCTCTGTATTGCAAAGTAACTACAACAGCTTAGAAACTGCACATCACTGCCATCTGCAGGATTACAATAGATGATGTCAAATTGGATACTATCATATATATTGATACAAATCTTCTCTGTACAGATAAGGAAAGCATATTTATTCTCTTAAAATCATGATGCGGTGTATTTTCCCATCTCACATCATTGATTGCATTCAGTAGAGAGGGAAGGAAAATGCACAATGTCTTTATGTTCAGATACGGGGCAGTATGCAACATGACACTAGTGCTAACATAAATTACATTATGCTAGTGTAAACACGACACCAATAGCGTAAGGTGGCTCAAAAGGTTCCTCTATCATGCCAGCTAACACCACTGGCATTGCACTAGAAATCACTCATAATTTACATTAGCAGTAGTGTTGCATTGGATATTGCCCATAGGTAAGTTGCCCTAGATGTTACCGATAGGAAGGAGAATAGAAGTTGCTTCCTATAGAAGTAGCTGTACATTTCAAATAACTCAGTTTCAGCCTAGCTCATCTCCTAGTAATAACAGCTCAATCCTGCACAGTATTGAAGTCTCAGACATAATCCAAAATAATATTTAAACACAAGAAAATAAAAGGGCAACCGCAACATAAAGCACCTTAAAATACAATTTGTCACAACATTTCTCTCCCCGCTATAGTAAGGAAATCAGTATTGTTATTAACATCATCATCATCATCATCATCATCAATTTCTTTATTACCCGCCTCTCCCTCCGGATCGAGGCGGGAAACAACATCAAACATAAAATACACAAAACTGATTAAAAGCACATTAAACCAATACATCATTAAAATACCAATAAAACACCAATAAAAAAATGTAAAATTCATCTGGGTAGGCCTGCCGGAAGAGATCAGTCTTTATAGCTAACAGTACAAGGTGCTAATTTATCAAAGCTACATAGCCAATGTTTCCCACCCACACCCGCTGTAATTTCTAAAAATTGCTCATTTATGTAAAAGTGGACATGAGAATAAGCGCCCTGGAAGATCAAGTCCCAGTGTTTAGCATTTGTAGGTTCAATTAATGTTGTTTTATCCAAGGTATACAGATCTCAACAGTTGAAGGTAAGAAGTTCTGCACAGATGGGCAACTATACATTTAATACATAGACTCTCGCATTGCTGTTGCCCCTTTCCCATTCCGCAAAGCAGAGCACAGGAAAAAAAAAGGATACTTTCGCCACCTGATGAAGATGCTGTGACGCTTTTTATCATTCCCCAAAAACCACTGGGCTTGTTGTGCACTTCCCCTCTCTGGAACATGTTCCTGTGAACCATTGCTATCCTGATTGGGAGGAAAAGTCAAGTGCTAAAAAAAGAAAGATACAAACTAGAACCAAAACAAAATATAACACATAGTCGTGATGTGGCCAACTTTTAAGAGTTTAAACATTTTTTTTTTCAAAATTAGGAGTTCCTGGTTTTTCAAAAACAGTGATTTTGTCTGTAAATATAACAGACCAAAGCTTTTTCAGATTTAAACTCATATTAATACAATTTAGAAAAGGTGTTAAATATTAACCCTATATTTCCTGAGAAAGGACAATCACTGTTCTCCAAGCAGCTATTAAGTTAGGGGGGATCCCCAATGAGGCACAAATTAAAGAATATTCTACGCATTGAACCCAGATATAGCCACTCATAGAGTAGATCCATTGAAATCAATGGGACTTAAGTTCGTCATGACTAATTTAAGTCCCAGTGATTTCAGTGGGTCTACTCTAATAATAACTAAGTGGATGTGCCAATTCAGAGCTTGGCTGCAACAACGGATTGGATGAAGGCTAATAAACTGAAGCTCAATCCAGACATAAGATGCTGTTAGTGGATGGTTCTTTTGGCCACATGGAGAGTGTTTATCCAGTTGTGGATGGGGCTGCACTCTCCCTGAAGGAGCAAATTCATAGCTTGAGGGTTCTCTTGGATTCATCACTGCAATTTGTGGCTTGGGTGGACTCAGCGGTGTGGAATGCCTTTTACCAGGTTCAGCTGGTAGCCCAGCTATGCCCCTATCAGGACAGGGATAACCTGGCTTTAGAAGACTATGCTCTGGTAACCTCCAAGGCATTCTACATGGGGCTGCCTTTGACGAAGATTTGAAAGCTACAGTTCAAGCAAAATGCGGCAGCCAGATTGATAGCACTAACCAGGTCTGAATATATAATAGCAATTCTGGCCGCTTGCACCAGCTGCCTGCATGTTTTCACGGCCAATTCAAGGTTCTGGTTTTAACCTATAAAACATAACTTGGGAACACAATACCTAATGGAGCACCTCACCTGATATGAACCTACCTGGACACTACAATCAACATCTGAGGCCCTCCTCTTGAGTTCCTCTTCTGTGGGAAGCTTGTGGGGTGGCAACAAGGGAGAGGGCCTTCTCAGCGATAGCCCCCTGATTATGGAACACTATCACCACTGAGGTCCGCATAATGCCAGCATTGCCAGCATTTCAGCAGCACGTTAAGACTTTCCTGTACTCCCAGGTATCTGACAACACATGATGGGGCTTTTCATATCAGTTGTTTTATCAGGTCACAGTATCTTAGCATAATTGTTTTTAACTGTTTTAAATTGTTTTTAAATTTTATATGTTAAAGGTGTTATATTATGTTTTTATTATGTTGTATTTTTGGACTGTAATTTCTGAGAACTGCCCAGAAAACTTTGGCTATGGGGTGGTATAGCAAAGAAATAAATGAAAATGAAATGAAATAAGTTTGGATCCAACCTTATGATTTTGCCCCAGGTAAAGCATTCCCCCCCCCCCCCAAATTTCAGCCATTAGAGTAACTGTATTATTTTACAAAAATATATATTTTACTCAATAGTTCACTTCTTTTCCTCAGTTTCATGCCAGTCCATTATGAATCTGTTACTGATTCTTTAAAAATAAATTAATTAGGAAATAATTTGGGGGGGGGGGGGAATTCCAACTTTTACAAACAAATCGAGGCCAGAATAGTTTGTTTTCCAATTTAAATTCTAAGGAAAACTCAATTTGTGTACTGGAATTTTCTTTTTTAACTGCAAACATGATAAGTACTATTCATGTTGTCACCAGTTCTACTGAAGAAAATAAAACCTCAATGCCTCATTGAACACATGAAGCAAAATGTGCAAAATGGAGGCCACTTTAAATTCCTTCCCTTCCTGTGGCATTCATTCATGTTTAATGGCTCTCTACAAGGAAGGAAGGATTTCACATGGGAGGGAATATCCACAAACAGCTTTGTTGTGAAGGAAGAAGTTTAAGAGACTTCCATACAGTCACTTTTTATGTACCACAATCCTCAGGCTGGGATTCCCATTTGTTCACTCTTCAGAATTAATTAAAATTAAGAAATAGTCCCCACTGATAACACAACTAGGTCCTCAGCACATGAAACAGCATTTAGAACTTCTGCTCTTCCCATTTGAATTAATACAATTTCTATTAAAATATTTCTTTGCTAACTGTTTTAACCTTACTAGGTCCCTTATTTAATTCAACAAGCTAACTCATTCATCAGTTTTGCAACTATTTTAGCTCTTTTAATAAATATATGAAGCTCTACAATAGAAATAATTTGTCCACTGTTTCTACTGTAGAAAGTCATTATCCTGATGGAGAAATCTAATAAAGAAAAAAGATCTCCTATTACAATTGCCTCACCGTTTCTTCTTGCTAATGATCATGTCCATGGTTTGGAGGAGACGACGTTCCAGAGCTTGAATATCTGCATCTGTCACATTCCTATAGCAGAGAGGAAGAGAGAGAAAGAGAGATCTATTGAAATGGTTCTGATCTCTAGCACAGTAATGGCCAATCCAGACCCTCCCAAATTTTCTGCATCCCTTGCCCCCTCTTCTCCACTTCTACAAAGCCACAGATGCTGAATAGGGTCAAATTAACTACCATCAGCATTACTGAGGAGATAGGCAGGGGTACTATCAACTCTAAAAAGGCCTTTTAGGGAAATCTGGGCTGATAGTGGAAGAAAGGGAAAACTAAGGAAGGAGATTATAGACGAAAATAAACAAATCATGTAACTCTGTTTACCTGAGAAAATAAGACATATACGTGTATGGACAATTGACTGCACCAAATCCAGAAAGCAGAGCCATGAGGGTCACCCCAATGACTCCCACCCGACTGATGAGCTGTTCTATGGATAGAATTCCTGATAAAAAGGAAAATACCAGCAAGATCATTTCACCAATATGTTCTTAAAATACACAAAAGAAGACTATAACTCACTACTATAGTTATATCTGCACAAATCATTTGGTTTTTAAACTTCCAATGTAACTTCAGTTTCTTAACATCCACAGGACCCATTTCAAAGATAGGTAGGTACTCCTCTCCATGAATACTGAAAAATGTACTACCACATACAGAGTGGTATATACCCTTGCAATGGGTACAGTAATACAGGAATATTCAATTTGTGAAGGATACATTAAGAGCTAAATATTTTTCGAAAGTTCTGCTGTAGTCACTTGCTATTTAAGTTTATTTTAGATATTTGTATGCCACCTTTCTGAAACCAATCAAGGCAGTTTTCAAAAAATTAATAAAACAAATAATCAGATAAATCAGTAATCAGATAAAATAATAAAACAAAAGCAACGTTAAGAACCATGATAACAATTTCAAACCAAAACTAAAAAGATGCTACTGTCAAAGAGGTAGTCATACAGAGCAACTGCAACAAAGCAACTTTTAAAACACCCCCTAAGTAGCAGCCGTAATCTAAGAATCAGTCCTGAGTCACTCACAAACATCTCAGTGAAACTGAGTATTCACAAACCTAGTGTCTCCTACCCACTATCTAGTAATACTCTCCCTTGCCTTTCAACCTAGATGGGAATACACAGTACAGCTGCTGGAGTGCAGAAAGAGCCAGGTTTCACTTAGAAATCTTTCAAGCACTCAAAACACACGACAGACATAATGTAAGGAAGTGTGATGGTCTCTAGGGGAGGAAAAACAAACACTAAATAAACCAAAATATTAGTATACATTAGGAATAAACAATTCAGAATTGTAACTAGCTCTCTGGATGCTATCTTTACAAACAGGCATGTGAGCGCAAATTCCTTTTGCTAGAAGTACGGAGTGCTAATAAAGATTTAGGCAGCACAAACACTTTCACCAAACTGCCAGATTTCCTAAGGCTACAATCCGATGCACATTTATTTGGGAGTAAACCTCACTGAACACACTTACTCCTAACTATATAGAATACAAGGATCTGATCTATCTCATATCTACAAAAAACACCCATTATTTTCAAAGTCCTGACTTTTTTCCATATTAACATTAAAACATGATGATCACATCTCCTCCACCTCCCGATCAAGTATTTTATGTACAATGGTTTGTTTCAGAGAGTTAGCAATCAACAATGAACTGAAGTATTTTATGACACTCACCATGTTTTGGACTGAGGATAGGAAATGGATCTCCCAGTTTCCAGAAGAAATACATAAATATTAGCCAGACAACACAGGCAAAAATCAGTCTGTGTCTGTGCACTAAAAAATTAATAATAAAGAAAATTAAGATCATTAGCTATTTTATTTGGGAGTGGCAAATGTTATTTTGGCTTGAGATCCAAAGTATTTGTGCCGCTACAGTTTTTTTGAGATGTATGCATACTTACACAATTGGATGTTGCTCACAACAAAGTAGCCAATGTAAAAGGGCACCATGAACACCAGGACAAGCAAAATCACACAGAGGTTCAATTTCCAGTGAAAATACCGAGAGCTGAAAATAACACGAGGAATATTTAATACTAATCACAATAACTGAATATTTTTCTTAATCTATTGCAGTGTCCTTTCTCAGATATGTAAGTAATTTCTCAGTAATCTCAGTGGATTACTGCACATAAAGTAAATCAACCATAACCTCAGGAGTGGGCAGAACTAAGAATTCTCACACAGAATATGCTCTTTTGCCAATAATTCTGTGCCATCAGTGTCCAATGTTTTGGAAGATGCATTTGACTTCGTAAACATGAAAATATTTTGAAAAATCAGAGAGTTATTATATTTTCCGTCAGTGCAATTGCAGGTACTATTGCCATCCTAAGACACTTTTCTAAACAATCTTTTTGGCTTAAATGTCCACAGGTATTTTCATCAATTCATTGGAGAGGCAATGTGCTCAGTAGCATGCAAAGACAGTTTAGGATACAATGCTATGCATGTTTAGGTAAAGTCCTACAGACTATTTCTGTCTAAACATGCATAGGATTAGAGAAGGACAGGATAGGGAAGTCATTTGTGTGTTTAAAATGTTTTAAAATGTTTTAAATATTTTTAAATTGTACTATGTTTAATTATATTTTTTAATTTTTGTATATAGCTATTTGTTTAAACTGCATATGTTTTAATTTGTAAGCCACCTTGAGTCCCATTATTGGGGAAAGGGCGGGATATAAATAATAATAATAATAATAATAATAATAAATAGAGGTCAAACTAGTGATCTCATTAAACTAAAATTATATAAACGGAGTTACACGCATTTGGGAACCAATAAATATTTTGCCATCAGCTGGATACTCACTGCCCGGAAACAGTAGATGCAGAAAGATCTTGAAATTTTGGTAATTTTAGATTAGACAGCCAATAGTTATGCAAGATAGTAATAGCCTCAGAACATAATTATATATACTGCCATTTTTCCAGCATCTTATTTTCTGTTGGGAATGTTGCCAAGTACCTAGCAGCAAACATTACTGGAAAACACACTCCCTAAAAACACCCCAGCAACCATTTTCTAAATCCCTATTGCAATCCACTGTTGCACATAAATAGTAATTTACAACTAGGCAAACTGTGATTTTAAAAAGTGACAGAATACAATCAAACTAACCAATGAGTCCATAATCTAAGCCTATGAACTAAGGCAGGGTGACCACATGAAAAGGAGGACAGGGCTCCTGTATCTTTAACTGTTGTATATAAAAGGGGATTTTGGCAGGTGTCATTTGTATGCATGCAGCACCTGGTGAAATTCCCTCGTTATCACAACAATCAAAGCTGCAGGAGCCCTGCTCTCTTTTGTATCTGGTTACTCTAGCTATACTAACTAAGGTCACAGTCCTATCTAAAACATCATAAGAGTAACTGCTATGCTTACCTGCTATTTAGGACCCCTAGAATCTCAAAAATGATAAGTTCAAACATGGTGCAGCAAAAAGCAAAGGTGACAGAGAAGACAACCTGTACAACATACTGCCGCACCTGTAAAAACGCAAATAAAGCAGAAACAAAAGTCACTTCCGATAAGCAGAGTATTCAACATCATTATACAAGAGGAAAGAATAGATGACTATAGATTTAAGCACAAAATGGAGTCTATATTTGAAAACATAGATTTTGCTAAAATGCAATCTATGTCAAGGCTAGGCAACTTCAGGAGATCTGCAGGCCAATTCCACCACCCCTGGACCACACTCCATGGAGCACCACCACACACTGTGGGCACTTGCAAAATTCAGTAACAAATCACTACAGTGCTCTACAAGGGTCAAATTTAGCTTCAGAACTAGCTACATTTTACCCACTTGGTGATCTGCAGTCCTGAAATCACTATTTATTTTTATTTTAAAGGTGATTTTTGTTGTTGTTGCTGCCCAATTCTTGTTTACTTGCATGTGTATCTGTCATCAGTGACACTTACACTCAAGCAAATGTGCACAGGTTTGCAGCCCTAGGAAAGCAAGTTATCTTAATTCATTTTATTTGTCTCCCCATTGGTAGCTTCTCTTTCAGATCATAATAAAGTTACAGTTAGAATAGAGTAGTCTGATTGTCCCCACCTCATAATCTTTGAAGAGCCGGCGCATGAAGAACAGCCATCCAAATCCAAAGAACAGCACCTGCAGAAGAAGAGAATAAAGAGCAGGGAATGGTTACAAAGAAGGTTGCAAAATTCTAAAATCTTAAATTTGTAATTGTTGCACAAACTAGACAGGGATTTGTTTCTTCCTAAAATAAGGTCTCTGTATTAGGAACGTCAAAAAATATGAAGCCATGTAAAATAATACATTGCAGTAATACTCCATCTATTTCTTCTAGCAATTTAAAAATAGGAGAGGACACCATAATTGGCTACAAAACTCTTTCATCCAAAGCTCTTTACTTCTAGAGATATGGAGCCATATTATTAGGAATACCAACAATGCAATCCAATTTTATTTATTTGAGGCATATATATGCCACCTCACAGGACCAGTCCTCTCAAGGCAACTTACAAATATAATTAAAACAGCATAAAAGATAGATAGATATAGATAATGCAATACCCAAACTAAAAAACAGCAGCAGTTTATAAACTTAGCGTACAGCATTTTTAAGAAAACACAGACAGAAACTTTTTTTTTTTTACAATCCATTGTAAAATGGGGCCATACAAACTTCTCTCAAAGTATCCGGCGGATTAAAAATATCATAGAATCAGAAGCCATGATGTCTAACCTCCTGCATAGTGCAGGAATCCAGTTTAAAGCAACGCTGACAGATAGCTGTCCAATGTTTGCTCGAATACCTCCAGCAACAAAGAATCCATCAACTTACTAGAAAGTTCATGCCACTGTCTGACTCCTCGGTTAGGAAGTTTTTTCTGATGTTCAACCGAAATCTGCCTTCCTGTTATTTAACCCCATTATTCTGATCTGACAGTCTTGGATGAAAGAGAACAGATTGCAGTTTTCTTTCATGCAACAATCCTTTAGGTACTTGAAAAGTGCTGTCTTAATTTGAATTTTGTTTCTGTCTTCTATAGTATTAGCTATCCCACCCAATTTTGTGTCATCTGGAAATTTGATACACATTTTCCATAACCACCTCTTCCTCTAAGTCATTAATAATTTTAAAAAAGTTGAAGAATACAGGGCCCAGAGCCCTGCAACACTCCATTTGATACCTCCCTCAAGTTTGATGAGGAACTGTTGACCAACACTCTTTGAGTACAGTTCTCCAGCCAGCTGTGGATCCACCTAGTTGCAGTGCCATCCAACTCACACTTAACTAGCTTGCTAATCAGAATATCATGGGACACTTTGTCAAATGTCTTGATGAATTAAAGATATATTATGTCCACAGCATTTCCACGATCTACTAAGGAAGTTACCAGATCAAAAATGAAGTCAGATTAGACTGACAGGATTTGTACTTGACGTAACTGCAATTTGCCCCTTTTTTATTTTTATAACACCATATAACACCTTTAAAATGTGAACCAAGAAACAAAAAGAACGGTTTGTTGCTCTTAGCTCTTTTCAGTGAAGTCAATGAAAATTGCTTCTTAGTACATATTTTTAGAATTCCATTCTTAATGCTTGTTTCTTTAGGGCTTGACACTGGGATCTGCTCTTTGGAATTTTTGTTTTTCAATCATACAGACATACACTCACACTACAATTATCAGTTGGAGCCTTTGGTCACCCCAGCCATCTCCAGCCATCTTAACCAACATCAGCAACGGACCTCAGCAGGAAGCAATCCAAAGTACCAAGCCCTCTCTCCAACACCTGAGAGGTTTGGCCAGTCTTGATCCAAGGAGGCCTCAAATGCAGAGAATAAGAGGGGCACAAACCAAGCTCCTGCACTGTGTTGACATTTATGCTGTCTTACATCTTTCTGTCGGGAGAACCAACCTATAGGCTTACCATTTCAAAATATAGCACTAATGCCACTACCCATGAACCATCGACAGTTGTATGGTTGTGGATAGTTCAGTGGCAAGTTTTTCCATATCTGAAAAGTATTGCCACTTCAGATCCTCCCTTTCCTATCACATTTGCACCTCACCTTTTCTCAAAGGAGCTGCAGAGGTCTACCTGAGGCTTTCCCATTTTATCCTTTAACAATCACATATGGTAGCTTAGGCTGAAAAATATGTGCTAGCCCAAAATTACTAATAAGATTTATGTCCAAGCACAGACTCCAACCCATTCTGTCCACAAGATTACATTGGCTCTCACCATAAAGCTTGCTGCTTGGGACTCTTAGCTTTCTAGTGAATGAATATCCAGGTTGACTGCTGAATAAACCAACCCTCAATAAAGGTCTTTATTTTGACCAAGATATTTTGCAAACATCACTTTTGAGTTATTTGTAATTTTTTCTTTAAAATTACCGTAATCCACCAGAAGACATCAGAATACTCAAGGAAATATATCTAAATATTTGTCAAGGGCTGCCTCTCCCTATATGAGGTTGGTATCAGAGGTCGTTCTCCAAGAGAACCTCAGGGAGGGGAGGGGAGCTGCAGTTCAGGGACAGGGGCCCATTTCTGTGATAGCCCCATGTTTATAGAATGCTCTTCTCAAGGACGTTTGCCTGGAGCCAACACTGTCATCTTTTCATCAACAGGCAAAGGTGAATTTATTTCCCAAAGCATTTGAGCATTCGCTATACCCCAACTGTTGTGGGCTGCTTTTGTTCCGTTTGCAGTGTTCATGGAATACTTGGATGTTTTATGTGCACTGTGAATGAACACGTTTAGCATTGCAGGGCAATGATTATGTTTTCTATGGCTGAATTCGGACAACACGATAGTCAATGGTGGGGTAATAATCAACTTTGCAGTTGTTCATGTAGGGGATACGCCCCACACAACATGGTAATAAATAATCAACCGTGGTGTGGATTAGGATCAGCACTGAGTTGACTATGGCAGCATTCGGACAACATGATAGTCAATACAACTGATGATTGTTTCCCCCACCCCAGTTGACTATTGTGTTGTCCGAATTCAGCCATTGTATGTGTTTACATTTGTAGCATTGTGTTAAATCAGATAGATGTCAAGGGTAGGGTAAGGAAATGGAAGTTCCTTAGCATACCGATCCTGCCATCAAAGTGGGGTGAAGCTTTGTTGTTGTTAATACTCAATTCCATAATATTTGAATATATCAGTTATCTCATATTTATGGACCATAACGCTCATGAGTTAAATTCGCAGTTATAAACTGCTTCAGAGCAGGCAAATGAATTCAGTTCAAATCATTCCAAAAATTGGGATTCCCATTGATTTGCTATTAGAATATATATAAATTAGATGAATTAGTGACTCTGGATATACTGAGTAGGAACCAACGGTGCCCTAACACTGGCGGCCCTCACCAGCAGTTCCCAGTGCACACAGCCCCTACCACCAGCTGCGGTCATGTAGCCATTCCAATGGCAAGTCTACAAACGACTGGAAATGCAAGTTTCTGGAAGGGTCAGGTCGCACCTTCCAGAAACAAGTGTTTCCAGTAGTTTGGGGGCCTGCCCCCAGAAGTGTTACATTGCTGCTGCTGACAGGGCTGCCTGCACATGCACCAGGATTGGCGGTGCTGGCCACCTGCAGTACGGCATCATTGGATCCTTCCCATTGGGTCTTATCACTGACATTAATACCTGAAGTGCACAAAGGGCTTTATAACACTTTATTTTGGCCTTCTTAAGGTAGAATCCTATGGATGTTTAGACAGGAAAAAAAATCCTACAACTCCCAGCACACCCAAGCCAGCATGGCTAGTTGCGGAATGCATGTTTGGACTTCTTTGTCTAAACATGCAAAGTATTATGCCCTTACAATAGAGGAACACTTTCAGAAATTTTAAAAAATCATTTTGGTATAGAATGTGTCACTTAGGCACACCATTAACAAAGGATAGGAAGTAGAAACAGTTTAGGATGTACATTCAGTTGAAAGTCGGCAACCTTCTTCCTATCCTTTGTTAACAACAACATCCACGCATATGCCCACAAATAGCATGCAAGGAGCTCAAAGGTACTTTTAGAGCCATGGATGAAATTGAACCTAGCTAATCTAACCTAAACAGGGTGAAGGTGGGGATTTGAGGTAAATGATTGTGACATGACAGCAAGGGTGCTCATGTGTCAGGAAAAACCAGGACATATCAGGATTTTTGGTAACAAATCCGGGAAGGGGGAAATTTGAAGAAAAATCTGGATTTTTCCCATCCTCCCCACCCACCCAAAGGGCAGCTTTACTTTATAGTCAATGGGAATTAACAAAAATGATTACAGCTCCATCATTTTTAAAGATAAAGAGATGAAACTTCTCACCATGGTAGCACTTAGGTAGGGCTTTATCCATGACAAGTTTGAAGCAGATCCATTCATCTGTTGATTTCAGGATATTTTTTTTAAATTGAGGTTTTGAAATTATTTGTTTTTTTAAAATGTCATTTTTAAGGCTAAAGAGATGAAACTTGGCACCATGATAGATCGTAAGTAAGGCTTTAGCCATGCCAAGTTTGAAGCAGATCCATTCATCTGTTGATTTTAGGAATTTGTTAAAATTTGAGGTTTTAAATATATATATTTTTTTAAAAAAACACTGGAGCCATATCCTTCAAACTCAGGTTGTCAAATCTCCTCTTTGGGGTATTGCATCTTGAAAATGTTCAGCCCTTGGCATCAAGGGGATCTCAAGTTTTTAGCTAAGAAGAGCTGTGTGAGCATGGCACCTTTCCTGTTGCAGATTTGGTGGGCAGTTGGGCACCTGTAGCTCAGCAGAAGCGAGGCATCCACAGATCAAAATGTGGGAAAGGTTAGTCAAAGCAGCCCACAGGGCAAAACAGAATGGGCCAGAGGTCTTTTTCTCAGAGTTCAACATCATGGGTGATGAAGGGTCATCCTTAGAGAAAAATCCACATGACCAATGATGAGGTGCCAGTCGAGAGAGAGGCTCTCATCTTTGTGGATGCCCTGTTGCTGTGGATGTTGGAACCTGGCATGTTGTTACTTTGCTTCGCTACCCCTTCCCTTCCACTTCACTTTGTTCACTTATGAGCTAGGCTCTGTTTGCACTGCTGGCATGCAATGCAGACCATTTGAAGTGCGTGTCAGAGAAAAATAGATTTGCAGCTTTGGCTGGCATATCTTTTAGAGACAGAGTTAGACTGAACACACAACCCAGAGATGTCTGTAGGTGAGCCCTGAGAAGATGGCATGCCACACAGAGCCTTTTAAGAGTGTCTCAGAGTCCAGTGTGTTGGTGCAGGCAGTGGCGGCTGGAAGCAGCGGCAGTTTTTAAAGAGTCACCAGACATGACCAAGCAATAAGCTGGCACCCTTCCTCCCAGCCGCAGGGTACAAGCGTGCAGCCCGGCTGTACTGTCGGGAGTCTTTGGAAGAGTGACGGAGATTGATTGTTTGAGGCTGGAGGCTTTGGTTTGGCTGCAATGACTTAGAGAGACAACAGAGGCTGCACAAACAACCCAGAGAGACCTGGTGTAACTTAGCCCCACGGTGCTGGCCTGCAATACAGGGTCTCAGAGTCACATGATTGTGCAGGAAGTAGACAGGAGTTCAAAGTCTGGATGTGAAAAGTGGTGCCAGTGCACAAGCCCTGAGAAGCTAATGTATATAAGTGAGAAGTATGAATGGGCGAAGTAGTGTCTGCCGCCCACAACACCACCCTAATGTTAGAGTAGAGAAACTTGTGACAATCATACACAAGTTTCCCCCAAAACAATTGTACTCTAAAAATAAAAAAAACAGCCAGCCAGCCGCAAGCCCTGTTAACAGCAGCTTGCAGCGCAGTGGGGATACAATCAGAAAATATACTTGAGGGAAAGGGAGAATGTATCACACAGAGTAAAGCAACAAAGTACAGCAAAAGCTACAAAAGTGAGTGAAATTAATTTCAGATTCACTGGATGTCTCACTTGTTATTTCAGTGATTTTAACATTAAGATGTTATGTAGAACAGATTTGTCTTAATTATGTGCTGAAAAGTTAGACGCGTGACCAAGGTTATGTTCAGGTGGGCACACCCCCTTGGTGCTGGACATGCCCCCTGGGGGTGGACATGTTGGTGGGCAACCCCCCGTGTGGGGTCGACCATGTCCTCCTTTTTGGTTTCCAAAATATGGTCAGCCTAATATTGCCCACCTCACTTTTAGCTACAGCTGACAGAGGCCTGGTCTACCAATACAGCAAAACAAGCAGGCAGAATATACTGCATCGCTTCAAGCCACAAATAAAACTTATTTCCGGATGCTCCTCTAGTTGAAAACTCCTGCAGCTAGACAACAAGCACATCGGGGAGAAAGGTTCTGTCTTGCTTCCAGTTGTGCTACTTTTCTACTTATGGGGAGGGATGGGGGTTGATACATAATGATGCATTGATTTCCCCTGCCTTCTAAAGTGGTACAGCCCATTCCTCCGCATGAAACCGAAAGTGGCATAGTCCATCCTCCTCATAAGAACTAAAAAGAGCCATGCTGCATCTAGTCAAGGGTCCATCTAATCCATGTCACGCAGGGGCCAACCATCTGCCCACGGGAAACCCACAAGCAAACCACGAGTGCACAGCACCCTCCCGCTCATGCTCCCCAGCAATTGGTGTAAACAGGCAGCCTTCTAACCGCCTGGTTCGGCTGCGCGGGTCAACGCAACTTGAGTGTAGTGAGGAGGCTATAAGAACCAAACTCCGCCGCCTCTCAAGGCCTCTTTATACCAGGACGCCGCCGAGGAGTTGAGGGTGGGCGATGCTGAGGAAGGGGCGGGACTTCATTACCTGGGAGACGACCATAATGCTGGAGTCGATCAGGAAGCTCATGGTGGACACAATCCCCCCCCCCCCGGCGGGGGAGTGGGACGCCTCTTCTCCCCTCACTCAGCCAGGCTCACCGCAGTCATCCCAGCGGCACAGCCCCGCCCTGCCTGTAGCTGCCTCATTACCGCTGAGCCGCCACCGCCGGATAGAATGCGGACGCGACAGAAGGCGGGGTGATAGCAGTACTAGAGATAGGAAAGGGTAGAACAGCTCATCCCATTTTTGGAAATAGAACTTCCTGGTTGCTTTAGATCCTTAACTTCCCCTCCCCATTCTCATTCCCAGGGCTAAATTGAGAACTGCCAATAAAGGGAGGGGGGAGTAAAGGAATTCAGCATTTTAGCATAACTGTAGTTGGCCAGTAGCGTGTGGACACACACACATATAGAAAAGGTAGCAGCAAAGCCACGTTCCTTTTCTAATTCGGATTGTATTTTTACGTGTAAAACGTGATTTAGGACACAATCCTATGCATTTTGGACGGAAAATAGTGTTAAACTTTCTCTCCATTGTTTTCTATGGGTAGTTCTCACTTCCACACCGGAGGAAAACATAAAAACTAGGGACTAAAGGAACCAGGAAGTCAGGGATCCTGTATTAGTCTCTTTTAGAAGTCTATGGGCGGAAGTGTCAAGAAAGAAATATAGAGATAAGAAAGGGATACACCATATAAACGCCCGGTATTGAAAGATGCAGTTGTCTCTTAAGAATCAGAGAGAGGCGAGACTTTTGAAACGGATGGGCGGAGCAAGATAATTGATAAAAGGCGGAAGGGGGAGAAGGAGAAACCAGTGATTTGCCCTGTTCTCATTGGTAAAAGCGCAGGGTGCTGTGGTTGTGCAGGACAAACTGTGCTTTGTTTTGATTGGAAATTCCGTAACGTCTGAATGGCTTGAGCTGTTTTAGGGATATCGGCTGGTGGGAGTCGTGGAATAGCTAGAGTGCTAGTTGAGGGAAGCACCTCTGTCGACAATATAAAACCTGGCAGGAACAATTTCCAGCGGATAGCCGTGGGAAGACTCTTAACAGTAAACACACACAGGCCCGGAGTCCTGTGGCATCTCAGAAATTTAAGGATTTTATTTCTTGGACTGTTTAACTTAGAAAAATGGGGAAACAGGATAGATGTGCTCAATATTCTGCACAGTGCGGAGAAAGTGGATAATACTCTCCCATAATACTAGAACCCTAATAATAATAATAATAATAATAATAATAACGATTTATTTCTTACCCGCCTCTCCGTCATTGCAAGGAAATGAATGATTGGAGATTCAGGAAAGATAAAAGGAAGTACTCCCTTCACACAACATATAGTTAAACTATGGAATTCCCTAACACAAGATGTAGTGATGGCCACCAATTTGGATTAGACAAATCATACAGGATAAGGCTATCAGTCCTGATGGCTAAATACTATCTCCAGTATCAGAGGCAGAATGCCTATGTACAGCAGTTGGGGGATATGGGTGGGAGGGTGCTGGTTGACCACATTGTGCACAGAATGCTAGACTAAATAGGCCTTTGGTCTGATTCATCATGTCTCTTATCTAATTTCATTTAGCCAAAATTCCCTGAGTGGGTTACAAAGATTAAAGCCATAAAAAGACAAAACAATAACATAATGTAAAACTGTGAACATACAAAAATGTAAAAACAATTTTAAACAAACAAAAATTTCAGGACCCTTTAAAATATATTAACATATGCTGTCAAATGCCTGGAGGTAAAGGAAATTCTTTACCTGGTGCTGAAAAGATGACAATGTTGATGCCAGGCAGACCATACTGGGAAGAGCATTCCACAATTTGCCCCCCCCCCCCACACACACACACACACACCCTTGTTGCCATCCTTCAAACCCCACTTGGAGGAGGCACTTGAAAGAGGTCTCATATGATGAGCATAGTGTATGAGTAGGTTCATAGGCTATTTATTGTCGTTTTGGTCACAATAAGTAAGATGCCATAAGACTTTTGTATATTCTTTTCCCAAACATTTGGCTCTGTGAGGATGAAACAGGCTTGCACTATAAATGCTAACACATTGATACAATGTAAGGACATTGCATCTGCACTATCATCAGATGCCAACATAAAGATTTCAGATTGGACTTTCAGAATGTTACAGAATTGGTTCTTTTTAATTGCTCTTTGTCTTTATACAAAAGTATTATAGTCTCAATGGGTTGGGGGTGGTACTTGGAGATCAGAGCCAAAAATGAGACTTTTGAATTTAAATATTAGCTACACTGATATCTGAGTGTTTTCCCCTGTGTCCTAAGAAATTTGAGAGTCACAACAGCTCTGGACTTTGTTGTATAAATTTTATCAATCATAACAGAAATTCACTGTAACTTTTAATACCTAATCTGAATTGTTTTCTGTTTTTGGAGCTGTCCTGGTAAGCATTCTTGAAATATTTGTTTCTGTTGTAACATAAGTTCCTTGTTCTTTGCACGGTAGAATGAATATATACACACACTCACTAGCAGAAAGCCTCAGATTTATAGCATTCCTGAATGGAAAAAAATATCAGGGAGGAAAAGGGAAGTTGTTGCTATATTATTTGCATCTTATGTACCATCTGCATGAGACTTTAAACATAAAAGCTGACAACTGTTCTGCCCTAAATACCATAAAGTAAAAAATGGGGGTTGGGATGAGAAGCAGTTGGAAAGGGAAGAGTGTGAAACCGGAACAAGCAAAGTCACTTGGCAACGATCCATGTGGAGCTGCTGCTGAAGAGGAAATGCACACAAACTTCTTAAACAAATGGAAATGCCATCCACTAGCACAAGGGGTTCTCTGAATCTAAAGTAGACCACATATAGAAGTAATAGCTATATAGGAAATTCATTTGTAAAGCCACTCCTGCTGACTTTACATGAAAGTTCCTCTCTCTCTCTCTCTCTCTCTCTCTCTTGATTTTTGGACAACTCTCTAAACAAGATCCATAAACTTTCCAGGAAATAAGCCCATTGAGAACAGCAAGACTTGCTTCTGACTAAACATGCTGCATGGCTCTTTGTCTGAGTAGTTAGCAGGAATAAATTGGTTTAAATGCAAATGCTGTGCTTTCAGCCTTATGCTGATAATATAACATCTAAGCCTGAATTGAAACAGACATCCTCCAGGAACGAAAAATTATATGAGATAAATTTGCATGCTGAATACATAATTCTAAATACATTTTTTAAATTACATTTCCGTCATTCTAAAATTTTGTTTTCTGAATATTATCATTCTATATGCTGAGTGAACTAAACTTAATGTGCATTGAAATAATCCCAAATAATTGCAAATTGATAGTGTTTAAGAATATAGTATGTTTCTGTGGAACTCCAAAATGTTTTGGCCTGTAGAGAAATATGATTTTTTTTTCAAGTGGCACGTTACCAATGAAAATAAAAGTAATTGAAATTTGTGATGTATGTTCATGGTAGCTTTTCCATTTTTATCAAAGCAATCAACTTGATTCACCTACGTAAGCAAATCTTCACCTACATAAGCAAACATGACTGTGGTCTACAACCACTAAGATCTTATAAATTGATGTCAGTCAATTTTGTCTTACTTAATTCAATGAGACTTACTCTCAGGTAAATGTAGACAGAACTGCAGCCTTTTATTATGTGTTCTATTATTGTATATCACCTTGGGAGGGCTTCTGCCCTGAAAGGCGGCCAAGAAATATTGTGGATTGGTTTGCTTATATAATCTGTTCTCCATAACCCCTCCTTTGACAATAGTACCTGTGTGCACCAAAACTCTTTATCAACAAGCTGCAATCCCCTCCCCTTCAGGAAGTAAAGCTGCTGAAGGGACTAGCATTTTTATTTATGTGCCTGTTTTTTATCAAACAAAGAAGAGCTCTCATTGGGATTATTCTCCACCATGACTCTGAAAGGCAGATTTGTCTGTGAACAGCAAAACTGTCGCTTTTCCAGCATCAAATATGGTCTGTTTTAAAGTGCAAAACTGCATGTTCAGTAAAATAGTGAATGATGCAAGACAGGGATCTTCTACAGGCCTTCTATAAAATCATTTTACAGCCTATGCTGCTCACCCACTGAACCGAGTGAAATAAATGAGCCAAGAAACCTTCACAGTTTCAGAAGGATATGTGCAGGGCCTGTGATTAGAAACTGCAACTGCCAATCAGAAAACTAAACTCTTCCTTTCCCTCCCGTTTCTCCCCAACATGGAGTTTTCTTTATATGGGAATCTTGGAGAAAAAAGTATCAATTTTGGGGGACAATTTTGTCTGCATCCCTCCAAATCCTTAATCTTCAGGAATGTTTGTTTGGATGTGGTCTGGTTCAGAGGAGTCCCATTTGATCTGGTCATCTCCTGAATCTGTCTGAATCAGTCTGATTCGGTTTGGGGTTCAGCTGAATCTATTTATTGAGTGCCATGGGACTTACACCTAGGTCCTTGTGAACAGGATCACAGCCTAAATCGCAGATTTGTCCTATGTCCCTAACGATGCCTTGTCAGGCCACATTATGCAACATCAAATGTTAACATTCCTAAAAATATTACACCTTGGGTTTTCTTGTGCAGGAGAAACAATATCCTGAGGAAGAAAAGTGAGCCATTACTTTATTTTACGGGAACAATAATGTTTGGCAAGTAGCAACTGATAATGACCATCTTTAAGACTGTGCCTGTTCAGACACAAGAAAATGGGCATTATCTACCAGATTATTCAGACACAATTAAAAAGATTTATTGTTTAAACAAATAATAAAAAATAGTCTTTGTCTAGCAGATATAACAGTACTCATGTAAAGCCCTTGTTACCATGGCCACTGATAATCCTGCTCCTTTCCCGTTTTGTTTTGTCTTTGGCCCCTTAGTTCCCTAACCCCAGAGTGGCTTATGAATAATGCAAATGTAGATCATGCATAGTTAATCCTCCTTCCAGAATTTGCATGTGGCACAGCTCTGTCCCTTCCTTCACACGATTGACTGCTTGTCTCCTCCGCCCTCTCCTCTGGCTGCGACAGCCTAACCATGTGGCTGTGCACTGATTGGCTGAGCAGGGCTGTCTGTCATCCCGCTGGTGGAGGGGCTGCCCTCCTTGTTTGGTGCAGACAAAATTAATTGCTATTTAGGCTGACCATCTGAAAAGGAGGACAGGGCTCATGTAACTTTAACAGTTGTAGAGAAAAGGGAAGTTCAGTAGGTGTCATTTGTATGCAATTAGTTCCTGGTGAAATTCCCTCTTCATCACAACAGTTAAAGTTGCAGGGACCCTGCCTTCTTTTGTATATGGTTACTCTAGTATAGTGCCTGCACCTTTAACTGTTGTGATGAAGAGGGAATTTCACCAGGAACTAATTGCATACAAATGACACTGGCTGAAATTCTCTTTTCTCTTCAACTGTTAAAGTTACATGAGCCCTATCCTCCTTTTCAGATGGTCAGCTTATTGCTATTAAACCTTGAGCTTTGGACTTTTTCAAACTTTCAAAAAATTTTGAATGTTTACACTGCTCAACTTTCAGTTTAAAACCAAAATGAGCAAAATCAGTCTTGTAGATCTCGAGTAAAATGCCTTACACTACCATATTCTTATATAGATGCTTTTGTTTACATTGATGCTAAGGGTGCAATCTTACGCCCTTCGATAGAGCACTTGGATGTCCAAATAGCCTATATTCTGCAGACAAGCGTTCAGGATAGCAGAAAGAGCGACAGAGGGCATTTTTGTCCTTTTTGTTGTTGTTTTCTTTCGACAGGCCTCTGGGCCTGTCAAAAGAGGACGCGCTGCTGAGGGCAGGTCCAGGGCTGGAGAGAGACCACAGGATATTGCTTATCCCAGTCTCTCCCCACCCACCAGAACACCCTTTATCCTCTCCTCGAAATCACATTTGTGACCATAGGAAGGAGCCAACGTGGTTCTTTCCATGGTGGCTGCAAGGGGATGGAGGAGGGGGGCAGGGATTGCAACACAATACCCCCCTCCCAAAATCATAGAAGTATATATCACCTCAGGAGGGGGATTCTGAAAAAGCCTATGGTCCCTGGGACACTGTCAAGACTACAGGATTGTGCCCAAAATGTTTTATTTTAGTAATTTCAAATGTCCATGATACAACCATATATTTGACAATTGTATTATCCATGAGGGTGAATAGAGGTGTGTGGTTTGTCTCTATTCACTTCGCAATCCTTCCCCCAATATTTTCATTTCAGTTCAGTCTTTATTCATGATCTTCACCAAACAATTTGCAAAAGGTAGATTACAAAAAACACACACAATTGAAACCATATAAAAACATTATAAATTATTAAAAATGAAGAAGGAACATGTAAAACACACAAAAACAAAAATACCATATTCTATAATTAACTCTTTCTTCACTTTTGCACCAAGATAGTGAATATGCTTATTGAAAACCTTTGAGTTACGAATTGTCAATGATCATACAGTTTCCTTATTTTCTGGTCAATATTATTTCCCAAAATTATTTCAGGCGTGGAGCTTGTCACCTGGACCACCTTTTCTTCTGTATCTCATATCATTTTCTTCCTGTCCGTAGTCTATGCATGGACCAGTCTTAATATTTGTATTCAATATTATGGCGAACCATTTTTGTCATCTGCAAGTAATTAAAATGTCATCTGCCTTGCTTTCTAAGCCTTCAGAGGTATGTGTTAGAGGCAAGATGCTGAACTAAATGGATTCTTGGTCCAGTTCAGATTACCTCTTTTTATATTTTGATGTTTCTAAAATGTGACCAAAGTTCCAACTTCCATTTAAACAAAAATTCAAAAAGAACAGATTTATTTTTTACACAACAACGCGCTTCCCCTCCCTTCCCCTATTATGAAAGACTCCTTCCATATTTTCATAACATAATACTGTAACTCAGCCACCATGCTGGCTCAGGGCAGCTATTTAAACAAACCCCCCAAACTGTGCCGAGCAGTGTAAGACAGTAAGTGATTCCTCTCCTCCATCCAAATAGCACACAATTGAAACTATAAAGGATGATGTCTATAGGGGAACAGAATACATTGGAATTTGGTTAGGATTAAAGGCCTGATCCCATACAACTGGAATGAATACGGAGAAAAATCCCTGACTTCAGTTGACCTCTGAATTAGGTGCTAACAGCCTTCAATCTTATGAAAAGTTCTATGGGGCCCTTTCTGGGTGTGTTGGCAGTTCATGCTAAAGGGATTTTCTGAAATGGATTACACCTCCCATTGCAGCAAGCCCTTTGCATTGTTTCAAACTGGAGAGAATTTGCTGAGCTACTGAGGACTGAAAAAACAGAGCCAATGAAAGTGCATACCTGCACATTTCTGTAATTAATCTCCACCCTCTTAAACATATTTGACTTGCAACACATATGCAAACTGTATTCTCCCCAAGCCTAAGAGAGATTTTTATTAATATTGTTTTAGTTCTCAGGTTTGAATGCAGTGGACATTTTCATCATTAAAACAACAACAATAACAAAGGAGCCATGTTGGTCCATAATGAAAAAAAACCTATCAAATCCACAGTATGGTAACCCCTTTATTAGGACCTATATTATTATTATTATTATTATTATTATTATTGTTTGTACATTATTTTATGGCATTGTGTCTGGTCATAATAAATGTATTGCCCAACTGTGCACTTTCTAACATTAGATATGTACACCTTCGTTAATGAAACAGACTCTTTAAAAAAAGTTTGTATTTCTTTGGAGATTACAGAGAAACTGGTGGGTTTCATCACCAAATATACTTGTTGCCTTGCTACATTACTGCTGAGCTTCACAGAGCATCTGAAGACCTCTGTTGAAGACCCTGTACTGAACTATACAGACCCTTTGTCAGCAAGGCCATTCTTACATTTTTATCTCTGCACTGTGATTTAGAATAGAGACAGGTCTATCCAGGATATATATCCAACCGGCTTCATTCTGCAGTGGTCCTATACAAGCTCAGGCTTTCAGAACCATTATGAAGTAATGACTGGGAGACTAGAGCAAGACCTTGCAGTCTGCACAGTAGGAGTTGTGCTACCAGCACTTCAGCAGAGCACATGGGTACCAAGCAAAAAGCATAGTAAGATATCATCTGGGAGTTCCTTTAGTACCAAAATAAATACTTTCATTTACTCCTTTATTCAAAATTGGCTAGAAATAATCCAGTTTATCCATCAGCTAAATTATAAAAAAAATGGCTTTACCATCAAATAACACAATCCAGATCCATTAAAAGAAATGGTTATTTTGCCTTTGAGCTCAATAGGACATGACTATAGTTGCTGCCAGTAATGTAATATACAATACACAATCGTGGTGTACATCAACAATGCCTCCCCCACCCTTACTCCTAGTGTTACCTTTGGAGTGTGAGTTGAGCCAGTGCTTCTTCAGAAACTGGAGCAGAACAATGGCGGGGAGGACTCAGAGCCATGGCGTGGGCTTTTCCCATGCAGCCAGGCCTTCCAATGCTACTCAAGCAGTGTAGAAAGGTGCCACAATAAATGAGGGACTGGCAAGGACCCGGGGTTCAAATCTGACCCTCCTGGGACCCTAATCCAGCCCTCCTGGGTTCCTGTAGACCTATCTTTCCCAAAAAAATGTTGTGCAGTTTTAAGAGGTTGAAATGCTTCTCTTAAAGCTTAGTTGCTGGCAATAAGAGCTTTAAACTGCAATATGCTGGTATTTTTTTGTATTTGGGGCCCTGCCCCTTTTGCCCTCTGTTCCCGCCCACCACTGGAATACAGCCCCCAAGAACTTCTCCGAAATTAAATTTGGTCCTTGAACTGAAAGAAGTTTCCCACCTCTGGACTAGTCCAGTGGTACCCAAACATTGTAGTAAGGTGCCACAGTACACTAGCGATGGATTAATCCTGTCAGTTTTGCTTTCTCGAACATTCAAATTATTTTAATCTCAAATTCTTTTTCTCCCATTTTTATGAAGAAATTAGTGGAGTTTGGTAAGTTCTTATCAAAAAAGAAACTGAATGAATTTCTCACCCATCTGTGCTGGCCAAATTCAATAGGTATGGCTATTCCCAACATGGAAAAGTTGATGTTGTACCTGTCTGCCTTGTAGCTATTAAAGATGAGGACTGTGGCTGAAAAAAAGAGGTGGCAGACCTAATTCTGCACTGCAAACATGGCTGAATGCACAGGGATTCCAACCCAGACCATTAAGAGCAAAGCGCTCAAAGACCCCTGCCCAGATGGGCAAGTCTGTCAGTTTTGCTTTCTCCCACGTTTGATTTTTTTAAAAAATCTCAAGCTCATTCCATCATGTTTATAAAGACATTGGCAGATTCTGGTACGTTCTTATCAAAAAACCAACCAAACACAATTATCATCCATCCCTGGCAAAATCTCCCAGATTATAAAGGTAGCATAAGAAAGATTCCAGGGAAATAAATCAGTAGTAGGGACCAGTTCATATTCTTAACAATTGCTCTATGTGATGTGTTCCGTCCATCCCAGGATGCATTCGTAGAGAGAAACAAAGGTGTGACCTGATTCCTCATCAGACTTCCCAAAAATGATGTTTGTTATCTCAGCACAAAGTTTCTCTGATGACACAATCACAGAGATGCTTTCTAGGAAGCCTCAGTTGTGTCTGTGGAGGACTCAGAGGCCACACACTAGCTTCTTTGCATCTAATGGTTGGGATGTATTACATGGACAAAATGTTAAGTGCATGAACTAAACCTGGGAAGAAGAGGGGAATATAAATAAACCACATATCCTTCCATAAGTAAACATTGTCGTTTTTGTTCTTTCCCAGACAGATAGTTCAGTCCAGTGATGCAGCTACAGCTGGACTTTGGGGCCAAAGTTCAGGGGCCCGCAGCCTAGGTGAGCTCCAAATGATCACCTAAAGAGTAGCAGATGATGAGGGCCACAGAAACAAGCTCCATTTTATTCCTGTAATTATGGTGGTGCTATCATTTAAGTGAGTCTAAAATTCAAAACTGCACATGCTCAGAGATGTTCTTCTTTTTTCCCTAATTGCAGTTGACAAACTGTAATGTTGTTTTAACTTCTTAGGAATGTTAGTTGCAAAGCATGGAGTGTGTGTGTGTGTGTGTGTGTGTGTGTAGAGAAGATAAATGTTGTGTGCTTCACAACTGAAGTAATCACATGGCTGTCTGAACGGTCCCCCCTCAAGATTGTTAAGTCCAGGGACTTAAATTACCTAGCTGTACAACTGGTTGGATTTTATTTAACCATGCTAATTTCCAGTATTCCTTTTTGTGAGGTAACTAACTTAAGCTCAAGGCCAGCAAGGGAGGAAGAACCAAGTTTGTTACACCAAAGGCAAACACAGAATAAAAAAGAAATGCCCAAGCTGTCAGTTTGACAGTATCTATGATGATCAAATGAAGAAATATAATTTCCACATCCCTGGAGAAAAAAGGAACATATAAACAGATGTGATCACAATTGCTACATTTGTTCTCCCTCTCATTGCTTTAGGGAGGTTCCCCCTCCCTTGGATTTCTATATTGTATATAGTGCATTTACTTTACAGTAGTGAGGCATCTGCATTTGAAGGAAGGATTGTTTCCTTAAATGGCTAACACTGCTCCAGTTGCAGGGCAAACAAGGATTGACAAGACAATTAGCTTTTATAGCACATTTCTAACCAAAACATTGATAAGAAACAAGATTAAAATGACTGGTTTAGCACTTTGTTTAAGACATCTGAGATATATTCTGTGTGTGGCTTGTTCAGGGCCACTCAAGCCAATACCCTCATACAGTCAGATCGTCTGACCGGGCCCGGCTGCTGGCTTTGCTTAACCTACTAAGGGGTCTTATGTCAGTTGTACGATCAGAAGATGGTAGGGGCAAGTCCTCTCCTGGTGGCTCTAACTCTTGTTGCTCCTCCGCTTGCATCTCTTCGACTTTTTCTTCTGCTTTCTCTGTCAGCTGTTGCACCCTTGATTCTGGTGCCTCCTCTGCCATTTCTTGTTCCGGCTCCTCTCCCACTTCCATTTTGTCCTCATCCTGTTCATCCATGTGGGCATAAGATGGCAACTGCTCATCAAAGGCCCTGGAGAGGTCTTTCAGGCTTTCCATGCTGATCTCCTCCTCATAGTCATTGAAGGAGGGGGGAATGGGTGTGGCTTCTACTCCCACTTCTGTCAAAGGAAAGTAGTGGAAAGCTGGCTTCTCCTCCTCCAGCAGCTTGTAGCCTTTGACCTTTTGGATGGATGAAACAGTAATCGAGTGGAGGGGCTTCTCTGGGGTCTCTGCAGGAGGTTGTTCCATTGATCTCTTGAAAGCATGCAGTATCTTCTTAAGGCCCAAGTGGCTGACTTCCACAAGATTGAGGAAGAGGGACACCGATGCCACAGCCAACATAAACATGATGAAAACAGTCTTTTCGGTAGGCCTGGACACGAAACAGTCCACGAGGTTGGGGCAAGGCCACCTGCCACAGCGGTAAAGGGGAAGAATTCGGAAGCCATATAGGAAGTACTGGCCCACAATGAAGCCCACCTCAAAGAGGGTTTTGAAAAAGATGTGACAGATGTAGGTTCTAAGAAGAGTTCCTTCGAGGCGGAACTTCTTGGTTCCTTTGGGGCTTGTTTCCTTGGTGGATATTGGGTCTGTATTATGGGGTGAATTTTCTTCACCTGCTTCATCTCGCTGAGCCCGCTCTGCCTCTTCCCGTTCTTTCCTTTTCTCTTCCATCCTTACATGGTGTGCGGCATGGCCCAAATAAACCAGGGAGGGTGTGGAGACAAAGATGATCTGTAGGACCCAGAGACGGATGTGGGAGATGGGGAAGGCCTCGTCGTAGCAGACGTTCTCACAACCTGGCTGCTGGGTGTTGCACACAAAGTCTGACTGTTCATCTCCCCATACAAACTCTGCGGCAGTCCCTAGGATCAGGATTCGGAAAATGAAGAGAACTGTAAGCCAGACTCTCCCGATGACAGTGGAGTGTTCATTTACCTCTTCTAAAATGTTCCCCAAGAAACTCCAATCACCCATTTCTGGCTGTTTAAAAGAAAGACAATGGTCAAGTTATATAATATTAAAAGGTGTAAATCTATTCTACGACCGTTTCATGTGCTACTGTCTTTTCAATTCTTCCACACTTTCCCCATCAATCTGCACAAAGAGGTTGTTTGTACAATTTCAGAATCAGTCATTAGAGACTATAGGACAAGTGGTATCCCATGGAAGTTAATAGCATAAATTGTATTGACCTCAGTGATTCTAGATTGCACACTTTAATCCTGAGCAAGCTGCTGCAGATGAACAGCACTCTCAGGACAGCAGCTGATGCAAAGCTATTCACCTCTTATCCATTAGACATTGAAAAATCATCTGAAATTTGATCCACAATTGTTCCCATTTAGGGGATTACTTTCACAGTCTTTACAGTTCCATGCAATGGAACTGCAGTATGGCACCCTACAACTGCGATGTGACACAGGAGTGCCAATGGGGCATGTGAACATCTGCTCCCTTGCGCCAGTGTTGGGAACTGTCCCTCTGGTCCTATTAGCTTCTGCCTGGTCACCAGGATCCGGCAAGAATCCTAACCATATATTGTGGTTTAGCAGTTTATAATTGCAACACTGTGTGTGATAACAGTGATTCCTTAGCATGCATTTAAACATTTTGTCATACTTACTCTCTGAAAGATCAACTCCGCTTCTCACAGTGTACAGAGATTTATAACGTGATGAACTTCTCCATTTTAAATGTACATGTCAAATGGGTAACATTTGTAAGCTGTCATTTCATAGCACATGTGATTTGAAGAGCCAGGCAAGTTTTTATTTTCTATATGGCTATATATATTCTGTATGTTCTCTATGTGCATTAACAATATGTGCATTTGCACAGCATTATCAATATATTATACACAGTCATGTATCATTCCTCTTTAACAGTCACTCCCACCTCAAGGGATGCATCCACAACACAAATTCAATTGCCAGTTCAGGATCCAATAATAGCATAAACCAACCGATATTTTTAATTTTTCCCTCTGATAATCTATTATAGCAACATCTGGTAGCAAATGACTTTATCAATTTTATCTTGAGTAATGGCATATCCACACACCACAAGTTTCATGCCTGTAGCTGAAGGAAACAAAAAGATCCATGGTTTGCATTGTTTCCTGTAAATTTTCTATAACCAACTTTTTACATTTAGATAAAACCTCAAAATGTACTCTGCAATATGATCACAACATTCAAAAATATTTATTCTATCTCTTCTTGAAGAGCCTCTGCATCAATGAATAGGATACAATGTTTTCAATACATTTCCTGTGTCTTGTATTCTTTTAGAAAATTGCAATGCCCTTGGCAACTCACTTTGAAGCATTCTTGTTGAGAAAAATCCTATGCTGACAAGACTGGCTCTAATGTCTATGGCTCATCTAATATCTAGGTATGAAAATCAATCATCACGCAAGAATAAAAAAAGACTAAGAATTCCAGTACGTTGTTCCTCAGCAGCATCCTTTAAGCGATGGTGAATCCAAGGATGCATCTGCAAAACGTGTTGTTTTCCCCAAAGTTCAGTCCACACTTCTTTCGCGCAATGGCCTTCACTGAGGATGCACAAGTCCTACTGAAAGTCAGTGGGGTTTGTGAATAAGTGGAAATAAAAATCGTTCCTGTCCAAAATGCCTGTCCCAAGTCAGGCAAAGTGAAATCTTGGGTGCTTTGATCCCACCCCCAGAGATGCACATGTGAAACAGGATGCTGTGGCTGTTTTTACCAACATGTTTGTAAATGTTAGGTGCATGCTGATAAAATGGCCATGGTACCAGGCTGCATACAGGTCTCTCTCTGGAGCACCCTACAGAAAAAAGAGGAGCCCCAAGGAGGGCAGGCAAAGCTGTCCCCTGAGATGCTGACATCCCCATATTCCAAGTGCTGTGATTTCAACCACCTAGGAGGAAAAGAAAAATCTATATAAATCAATGTCATCAAGCAAGGAACTTGCCACAGTGAAAGGATCCGCTGAAGATATACGCTTCCCTCCTCACCCGACGCTCCACAGCAAAAAAGTGAACTTTAGCTTCTCCCTGCTCTAAAAGTCCCAACCTTGTCGCACGACTGAGCAGATGTGACTGGATCAGCACTGATGGGTGGGCTTTAGTTGCCCTGCAGTATATAAGCTCCAAGCCAGACATCTTTAGAAAGTGAATGACATTTGATGACATGGAGAATAATTGGGGGGGGGGGGGGCAAAGAAAAAAGTGAGAGACACAGAATGGGGGGAAGTGTATGCGTGCTGAATAAGAGCAAAGTGAACTAGGGATGGGTAACAGGCACTGATAATGTTGTGCAGGCAAAGTCACGGTTTGCAGAGCCCGACCCACATTAAAATGTCCACTTCTGTACATATAAACACAACTAACCAACCATCAGTCCATACATCTTCCATGCAATGAGGATGCACAAGTCCTACTGAAAGTCAGTAAGATTTGTGAATAAATGCAAATGAAAATTGTGTCTGTCCAAATTGCCTGTTTTAAGTCAGGCAGTGTGCAATCTTGGGTGCTTTCATTCCACCCCAAGAGACGCTTATGTGAAACAATGTCTGCTCAATGTTGTTATGGTGGATCAAGGCCGATGAAAATGTTTCGTACCTATATTGTCTGCCCTATTGGCATTCGGGAAATTGAGGAGATCCTGAGAATCTATACAGATCGCAGCCTTATGAAACATCCCACCACACACCTTAGTACACATGAGCATATGTTGTCTATTAAAACCCTGTCGGGGTAGTTTGGCCATCTGTATGGGCTTGGATTGTGACCCCAGGTGGGGTGGATTTGGCCCCCGGACCTGAAGTTCTGCACCCTTGCTGTAAAAGATCCCCTGGCTATTTCTTCTATATATCTGGAGCTTCTAGAAATTTCAGTCATATGGAAGAATGAAAGTTTTTGGCTCTTAATTCCCTTTGCTAGGCAACACCAGACCAATGGAGGTCCGGTGCCACCTAGTCAGGAGATGGACTGAATCCCAGTTCTCACCACATCACCTTCTACCTTCTCTCTCTTCACTTGTATCTAAAATAATACAACCCAGTTCCATTTTGCCGATTCTGGGAAATGAATCCTGCTGCTCCAAATTTTGCTCATATTAGTGTCCCCCAACAGTGACCACTTATGCATTGCCAATAAAGAGGATATGTATAACTAAAAAAAAAGCAAAAGTTGCCATGGTTCTGCATAAAATGTGCATATGCTAATTTATTTGTATATGTGCAAATTTAGAAATACTATAATTTGAATAGAAATACAATACATCTTACTCTAGTGATCAGGTGACCTGTGTGCCTGCTCAGTCAGAGCAGCTAGTCACAGAGACTCCAGAAGGGTGTATGTATCGTCGTAAAAGGCACCACTTGTTGTTTCTTGGAAACATCATCAGCTCCAGCTGCAGTGAAATATAATTGAAAAGCTTGTTCTCAGTGTAGTGTTTGGAGAGATTTATGAGGACCCTGAAAAAAGCCTTACAGATTGCTACAGAAAAGGGAACAAATCTGAAACAAGAATTATTTCAATTTCTCCGCAGCTACCGAACCACCCCCCATTGTTCCACTGGTGTGGCACCAGCTACCATAATGTTTGGCAGACAGGTGCAGACAAAGCTACCTCAAATAGATGTCCCACTCCAGGATGCACATCTGCGCCAACATGATAATAAGGCAAAACTTGCAATGAAACAGTACGCTGATCAGCGTCGGCGAGCCAGAGTAGTACCATTCAAAGTGGGGGACATGGTGCTTGTTAAGAATCTCCAACCTCGAAACAAACTTTCAATGCCTTTCTGTCCTGCACCATATCAAATCACAATGATAAATGGCACGATGGTTACTGCACAGAGGGGTACCCATAAAATCACAAGGAATGTTTCACACATTAAACCACTTCACAACACCCCTCAGACCCAAAGACCTGACTGTGATGATGACCAGTTCACACACAGTGAACATCCCATCCCATCCACCACTCCTGCAGCACCAGATCCAGCAACACTTGGTGTTTCAGATTTGAACTTGCAACGTTACCCAACAAGGACCAGCCACCGTGCTCCAAGCTATTTGCAGGACTATATTACATGAAAAACTGTTTTGTGAACTATTGAGCTAATTGTTCTTGTTTGCCTAATTTGATTTGCATGTGCATTTTTAATATGTGCATTAGTTGTATATTTTCCTTATACGTTATAGCTATGTTGCTGTTTTTCATATTTGAAGGAAAGGAGGGATGTAGTGTTTGTGATAGGCCCATTCTTTAAGCCAGGCCAGGATTTATGAATGACCTGCAATTAAGCAGAGATAATCCATTCCAGGTTTTGTAGCAGGCGGGCAATGCAAAGGCCAGTCTGCCTGTAGCTGCCTGCAAAGAAGGAGCACTACAATAAATATCTACCACCTAAGTTTTGTGTGGAACCAGATTCCTACTTCCAAGGGTCCCAGGTCTGTGGACACAACACTTGGCACTTCCATTTCTCAGCCAAATTACCTTGCAAAGCAAGTGGAGGCAGAGGCCGGAATGAGTCTATGGCCCCCTCCACAAGGATGCGCTTTTGCGCCCGGTTCGGGGATTATGCGCATTTTCGCGGAGGCGCATTTACGCCTAATCCCTCTGCACCGGAGGCGGCGAGAGGCGGCGAAGCGCATTAATTCATGTCCAAAAAGCGCTTTACAAGCAGTTAATGCGCGTAATCGCTTGTTCACACCGCGAAAATGCGCTTTAATGGCCGGAGCAAAATAAAAGTCGCTATTTAACGCGCGTTCGAAAATGCGCATTATCGGGGAGATAACGCGCCTGTACGCCCGTTTTGCGCTCCGTGCTTGTGGAGGTAAATTTTTTAATGAGCCTTCAAGGCTCATTAAACGTCTCGTGTGGAGGAGGCCTATATCTTCAACTAAAACAAACGAACTCCAAACTGCAGAGGGAAAAAATCTACTCCGACTTCTGACACCAAGTAATGTCTGGTTTTTCAAGGGTTCCGTGGAGATAGGTTGAAAGTAATCAAGGCTCCCATATAGCAAATAAATGGTTTGTTCTTTAATCTAAGTCCAAACACATACCAGTATACTCTCCATACTAGGATCTAACTAACCCCCAAACCTTGATTAGTTAAATACTCTCCAGCTGTGCTGGAAAACCGTTCATCTTAAAGTGTCATTACACCACAATGACACCCCCTCCTTTTTCTCTTCCCTCTCCTATCCTGGTGTTTTCTTATATGGGGAGCTTGGGGAGCAATGTATCAATTTTTGCAGGCCCACTGCACACTCTGATTCTGAATTGATAACAAAGCTTCAGGAAAGTTCAGATTTATGGCTTTATAGATTTATGAGGCATTTATCGTGCACTCATCATTCCCTACTCACTGATGTTTACGGGTTCTTTAGACGATGTCGTGACCCTCCCGTTTCACTTCTCTGTCTAAAGAGCACTTTCGGCGAGTTTTTGTAGAGCAGGGAAAACGCTCACATACTAATATAGACAAGTGTTTATTGCTTCTGATTCGGAAACTTTACTTGCATACTGATCTATGAGTGTGGATAGGCTTGTCTGGCTCTCTCTCTGATAAAGTTAATACCAGAAGAGGTGTCAGGCAGGGTTGTTTACTGGCACCTTTTCTGTTCAATTTCTATGTGAACAATTTAGTTTCTGATCTAAGAGCCCCGGATTGTTTCCCCCTTCTATTGGAACCAAAAAGATTCAGGTGCTGCTATATGCTGATGATATGGCCCTCATATCTACTACTCAGGTGGGTCTGAGGAGACTCCTAAATCGACTAGGGAAGACTTGTAGCCAGGAGAAACTGGTAATGAACTATTCCAAAACTAAGGTGGTGGTTTTCTCTAGGAGAAAAAACCTTCATAAATGGCGCTTAGATGGACATCTCATTGAACAATGTGCTATCTTTAAACATTTGGGGATACACTTTTCAAATAATGGCAGTTGCGAATCTCACCTGGAGGCAGCAAAACTTTCAGCCTGGAGAACAGCAAAAGTAATTCTATCTTTTGGGAGACATAACGGTGGCTCCCTAGCAGTCCCTGTCTGAAGCTATATTAATGGAGGCACAGTCGTGCCTACATTGTTAAGGGCCGTCAGTAAAAAACACATTCCGCCATGTTAAAGTGATAATGGGGGAGGTCATTCTAACAGCCATAAAATCGAAAATGTTTCACCAACCTTTCTGAAATTTATAGGTGCCAGAAAGAAATGTTTGTTTTACATTACCTGAAAATTTCAAGAAGATTGGTGAAAGATTGAGGGAAGGAGAGCAGTTTAAGGTAGAAGAGGAATACAAACCTGTCTCCCTGCTTTTGTAAATTTACTTCCGGGTTGAGACTTTTTGTGCTCACAATTTCCATAATTTCTAGAGCCTTATTAATTAATCCAGTGGTGGGGTCTTCTTCCTCCTTGACTGTAGTTGGTGGAAAGCTTTTCATTTTTAAAAAATTCCCTTCGGTTGACTTTTAAGGACTATTTTAACCTCTCATTCAAGTCAATGAGGCGGCCATCTTCCCTCATAACGCGACACTGACACACGCTCAGTAGCGTCGCTCTCCCCCCTCCCTCCTGCCTTAGAATGTGGGGTGGGTGAGTGAAATGGCCGCTGCCTCTAGCACAGACCTTTTGAGTGAAGAAGAAGAGTTTCTCTTTTCTCTTCTGGAACATGCATTCCTTTGGCTCTGAGAGTATTTTGGGCTATCTTCATAAGGCCAGTTTGCTCTTTTGCTCCCTGGTGAAGCAGGGTGTGGCTCCTCTGGATCCATGGTAACCTGATCTTCAGATCTCTCCTAGGAATAGGTAGCTATACCTTTCTTTTAATTTCCCTCTTTTCTAAGAGTTTGGTCCATACTGCTATAAAGTTGAAAGCTTCAAACACTTCATTTAATTAGTTTAGGCCGGTGTAAGTTTTAAGTACAATGTTGAAAACTTTCAAAGTGCTTCTGGGCCTACAACGTTGGTTTCGGCCTAGTCACCCTGTTTTTTTAATAAGGTTTAGAAACAGTTGAGGTGTCGTTTATTTTGCATAGTGTACACATGGATTTTCTTTCTAATCCTTGCAGTCTACACTGGCTCCCTCCTTGATGTGTTTTTGGAAGCAGACAAACCCTTTTTTTGTTCCAGCAGACCTTTGGCAAATCATCTGGACCTCTGTCTATACCTTTGACTTTTAAATTGTTATGCATTTAAAATGTTTTAAATGCTTTAATATTGAAAAGTATTTAATTATATTTTTAACTTTTGTATATTTAGGCTGACCATATGAAAAGGAGGACAGGGCTCATGTAACTTTAACAGTTGTAGAGAAAAGGGAATTTCAGCCAGTGTCATTTGTATGCAATTAGTCCCTGGTGAAATTCCCTCTTCATCACAACAGTTAAAGTTGCAGGCACTATACTAGAGTGACCTTATACAAAAGAAGGCAGGGCCCCTGCAACTTTAACTGGTGTGATGAAGTGGGAATTTAACCAGGAACTAATTGCATACAAATGACACTGGCTGAAATTCCCTTTTCTCTACAACTGTTAAAGTTACATGAGCCCTGTCCTCCTTTTCATATGGTCAGCCTAGTATATTCCTATTTATAGGTTTTAGCTGTATATGTTTTAGTTTTGTAAGGCTGCCCTGAGGCCCAGCATTGGGCAAAAGGCAGGATACTACTACTAGTAGTAGTAGTAGTAGTAGTAATGTTTCAGATTTCACTTCTGCATCTGATGTTCTTTTGCATTTACTTTTCTTTATAAACCATTCATATCTTAAGACTTCTTGTGTTGCATGTTTTCATTGGTTTAACAAGTTAAAAGGGGTATTCACTGTTTTCATGCTTATGTTATAAAATCTATTTTCAACAGGCCTAGTAACTTCAAGAGTAACAGAGTTGGGGGAAATCCTCAATCTCTTTGCTATCAGAGGCACTGAGTAAGGGACCCCTGGACTGACCCCAACCGCAAAACACTATTCCCCCTTCTGAAGAGATCTGGACCACAGACTACTAAAGACATACAAAGTAGCAGGCCATAATAACAGTTCTCATGTAGCCATTTGCCTTATGAGGCAGGTGCTCTGCGGGCTACCAAATGGAGGGACTAACAGGCCATAAAGTTGCCTGGCTGGGTCTGCCAGAAATCCAGCCTCAACACTCCTGGAAGGTCCATGTTCTATAGCACCTGCTATCAGATGAACCTGAGGGAATCCCACCCTCCACCCCTGGGTTTAATTTACTGGCTTCCCCTGGCTGGACCTTGCAGGAAACTATAGGGACAGACAGAGCAGGCATTCATAGCACACATAGAATGCTGAGACTGGCAAATCTAAAAGCAAGTGTGTTGCTTTTCCAGAACCAAGGAAATTCAATGGGTCTTACTTTTGAGTAAATATCTAGGGATGGATATGCAGCCTATGCAAGAACTGAGTAGAGTGACCATATTTGGGAAACCAAAAAAGAGGACACCTAGTGGGGGGGCAGGAAAAAGTCCCCAATTGGAGCAGAGGAGGGGAAAGCATGTCATTCTCACCCCACCCCACCGCTCCAATCAGGCCCTTTTCTATAATGCCTGGGAATGACACGTTTTTCCCTTTTAAGGCCTTGATTGGAGCAGTGGGAGAGAATGACACACCTCCAGAAAGCATGTCATTCCCCCCTGCCATGCTAATGGTGGCCTTAAAAGGGAAAGTGTGTAATTCCAGGTCATTATAGACTATTGCATAAAATCCCCCGACACTGAGGATAGAACAAAAACCAGGAGAAATCTGGGGAAATCCTGACAGTTTTTTATTATTTATTATTGCATTTATATCCCACCTTTTTTCTGCCAAGAAACCCAAGGTGGCATACATAATCCTCCTCCTCTCCATTTTATCCTTACAATAGCAACCCTGTGAGATGGGTTGGGCTGAGAGTCTGCAACTGGCCCAAAGTCACCCAATGGGTTTTCATGGCTAAGTGGGGAGTAGAACCCAGATTTCCCAGCTCCCAGTCCAACACTTTAGCCACTACGCCACAACCTAGTGGTCACCCTAGAATTGAGCCATGCCAAGTTGGAAGCAGATTGGTTCGTGCCTTGATTTTTAGGATATTTTTTTAAAAAGTTTGACTTCAAATATTTTTCTAAAATTCAAGGCATGAACCAATCTGCTTTCAACTTGGCATGGCTAAAGCCTTACTTAAGAGGTACCATGGTGCCAAGTTTCATCTCTTCATCTTTACTTTCTTTTTTTTTTAATGTACTGCTCAAAGCGCTAGACCCCAAAGAGGAGTGTTGGGTTTGAAGTTTTAAAAATTCCTAAAACTCAAGGCATAAACAGATCTGCTTCCAACTTGGCATGGCTCAATCCCTACTCAAGAGCTACCATGCTGTCAAGTTTCATTGCTTTATCTTTAAAAATGATGGAATTGTAAGCATTTTAGTTAATTTAAAAAATTTAATTGAAGTTTTAAACATTTCTAAAAATCAAGGGATGAACGGATCTGCTTCCAACTTGGCATGACTAAATCCCTACTTCAGAGCTACCATGGTGCCAAGTTTCATCTCTTTATCTTTAATTTCATTTTTAAAACTTGTACTGCTCAAGGTCCTGGACCCCAAAGAGATTTCTGTTTGAACTTTAAAACATTCCTAAAAATCAAGGCATGAACGGATCTGCTTCATACTTGGCATAGCTATATCCCTACTTAAGAGCTACCATGATGCCAGGTTTCATCTCTTTATCTTTAAAAATGAGGGAGATGCAAGCATTTTAGTTGATTTAATAATGTTAAAAGTGAGTTCAACACATAACACTAGCTTTGATTTTATATTGGATGTCAAGATGGTATAACATTCTAGCTGATGCTGGCTTGGTTGTCAACTGTATAATATCCAGTCATCCATTACACAAAGCCATGAAATTCATTAAACAAAAAACCTATGGTTTACAAAAACAATGTTAAGGCTCTACAGTTTCCAACCAAGCACCAAAAAGCAGGGAAATTGGGAGTTAAGGCTCACAAGCCTTAACGCCACATCCTCCCTAAGGAGGCAGAAAGTACAAGTGAAATTCTCATTCTCCCAAAGCAGATAAACCATGAGGACAGGGTGGAGAATATGATATGCAGAGGTGATTGTGGGGTTGTGGAAAACTGATCATGAACAACTTAGGGCCACCTACTTCTCTTTTTTTGTTTAGAGCAGCCCTTCCCCAACCTGGTGCCCTCCAAAGGTGTTGGACTACAACTCCCATCATTGCAAGTCAGTATGTCCCATGGTCAGGAATCCTGGGACTTGTCATCTCAAACACCTGGAGGGCAGCAGGATGGGGAATGCTGTTCCATACCCTTACCAAATACAGGGTCTGCCCAATACTTTTCTCTCACACACATCTCGCATATAGCAGCACTCTTGATAACAAAAGGGGCACTATTCATTACAGATCTAGAACCAGAGGATGTGCCAGGCACTTCCAACTTTTGGTCAATATCCTGCCTTTCAAAGAACCAATGTTTTTTTTTTCTTAAAATGTATTTATAAAAAATATACTGTTCACTCCCCACAATCCCTGCACAATACAACATCTCATCAAAGCAACAGTGGAGCAGAAGAGGTTTAGTTTGGCTGTCTTGAACACCTTTCAGATGAGATTAGTTTGCAATCCTATACCTCTTGGGAGAAAGCTCTAGTGAATTCAGTGGCACTGGCTTCTGAGAAGACATGTATAGGAGTCAACATTCTCCAGCCTGGTGTTCTCCAGATGCGTTGCACTGTAACTCCCATGTTATGTGTTATGGGGAAGACAAAAATCAATTCATACTTAATTTTAAAATAATACTTACGCATGAAAGTATTACGTGGTAGCTCTGTCTTTGATCTCACACTGCTGAACAAGTAAGAGAAATCCTTTATCTGATATTCAAGAAACAGACATCCTATGCCATGTGTTGAAAACTAATGTTGATGTCTGAAGGGCTATCTGGATTAGGTGTTCAAGATTCATTCATTGTTGTTTCATTTGGTTTTGACAGTTTATTTAAAGTGATGCAGCTCTTTTGTAGTTCCTTGATCACATATCTTAATGCTGGAAAACATCATACTTTAGTACAGTTGTGGGCAGAAAATAGATCTATCCTGATGATTTGGACATCAACTCGTGGCATTCCTGATAACTGCCCATGCTGATAGGGGCTTTTACAAGTTGAATTCCAAAACCTCTGGAGATGTACATTCTGCCTTCCCTTGTTCTTGAACAACATTCCCCAACCTGGTGCCTGTCAGATGTGTTGGGTTGCAACTCTCAACATAAGGAGATGCTGCCCTTTCATGACAACCAAATCTGATGCCTGAGGCAAGCCACTTCACTCTCGCTAACGGTAGAGCCAGCCTTGTGATCATGTGTTCTACAGCAAGCCTAGGTTAGAGCTTCACTAATGCTTTTTATTTGCATTGGAGTGAAGTGATAACTGTTGGGATACATTTCACATTCTGCTTTTCTACATTATTTCCCCACTTTTTAATCCGTATTAACCAAAGTGCCCCAACAGATGTCATGTGCACTTCGAGGTATAAATGCAAAAGTGGGATTGTATCAATATGAAGGTGTAGATCTGGCCCTGAAGACTCTCTAGAAAGTCAAGATTGTATTCCTTTTACAAATAAAGTGCTGTTTGCTCATGCTCAATGGCATTTTTTAAGAAAAAGAAATGCAGCTCATTGGCCTACCTGTAAAATGTCTGTACATTTTATTTATTTAAAATTCTTCTACCTAAAAGGAGCACAAAGCAGTTTACAAGATGATTAAAACAAGTACCAGTAAGGCAGCAAAAAAATCCTCCCATCACTTAAAACTATTTAAAATACAACAATAAAAATGCTTTTGTAAATAAAGAGGTATTTTACCTACATTTACAAGTGTTCACAGTGGGGGCTAATTGCACTTCCCCTGGGACAGAGTTCCAGAAATGGGGGGGGCACCACTAAGAATGGCTTCTCTTGCCTTCCCATCTTGCCCTCACCTCGTTTATGGCAGGGACAGAGGCATCTATGCTCAGATGCACACAGACTGAAGGTGTGTGTGTGTGTGTGTGTGTGTGTGTGTGTGTGTGTGTGTGTGTAAAAGCAGACAACCATAAGAACATAAGAAGTGCCATGCTGGATCAAACTGAGGGTCCATCTAATCCAGCACTCTGTTCACACAGTGGCCAACTAGCTCTCGACCAGGGACCAACAAAGCAGGACATGGTGCAACAACACCCTCCCACCCATGTTCCCCAGCAACTGGTGCACACAGGCTTACTGCCTCGGATGGCTACTAGCCATCAGTGGCTAGTAGCCATTGATGGCTTTCTCCTCCAGGAACTATCCAACCCCCTTTTAAAGCCATTCAATTTGGTGGCCATCACTACATCTTGTTGTAGTGAATTCCATAATTTAACTATGTGCTATTAAATTATGGAATTCACTGGAAACCACAGTGAGCTTCCATATATGTGGGATAAAAGGGAAGCCATTCCAAGTCAGCTTGGACCCTGCCCACATCTAATTTGGGAAATCAAGCATCACACACAATATAATTGGGAGGGAATCTAAAAATAAATAAATGCCAATATCATACTGCCCCTATACAAATCTATGATGTGACCACATTTGGAATACTGTATATGGTTCTGGTCTCCACACCTCAAAAGTGGCATTGTAGAGCTGGGAAAGGTGCATAAAAGTACAACTGAAATTATCAAGGGGCTGGAGCAACTCCCTTATGTGGACAGGTGACAACATTTGGGTTTTTTTTAGCTTAGACAAAGGGCATGTAAGGGGGAACATGGTAGAAGTGATAAAATTATCCATATTATAGAGAACATGGGAGATGTTTTTCTCCCTTTCTCAAGGTATGTGTAGTTATGATACAAGTGTTAAAAATTATGCACAATGTGGAGAAACTGATAATAATTTCTCAAAATACTAGAACCTGGGGTCATCCAATGAAGCTAATTGGTGGGAGATTCAGGACAGATAAAAGGAAGTACTTCTTCATGCAGTGCATAGTTAAATTATGGAATTTGCTATGATAAGATGTAGTGATGGCACCAAATTAGGTGGCTTTAAAAGGGGATTAGACAGATCTGTGAAGGATAAGGCTACCCATACATTATCAAAGGATGTATGCCTCTCAATACCAGTTGCTGGGGACTACAAGTGGGAGGGTGCTACCATGCTCATGTCGTGATTGTAGGCTCTCCATACGGATCTGGTTGGTCACTGTGGGAACAGAATAGTAGATGAGACAGAGCTTTGATTGGACCTAGCAGGGCTCTTCTTATGTTTTTATGCACTTCCTTTCCCTTGCTGTGATACAGGGAACTCAAGCTTCCCTTTCCACCCATCTTTTCCTTGCAACCCATTGCCTGGAATGGCAGACAGGAGAGCCTGTGGTGGCTTTTTGTTTTAAGAGGATTTCTAACACAATAGTGTCAGGGTAAGGCTGGGGTATTTGACTGAATGGAGCTGTTCATGCACGATGGAGTGTTCTATCAGATAGACAGAGCACAACCCCAGATAACTGGACTGAACAGCCCCGTAACAAAGTTATCATCTCTTGATCTGCTTATCTAGAAATCAGCTTCCATAGTTCCTGCTAATGTGCTGGACATAGCAAATGTACAGGCTATCCACGAAATATTAACACTAGACAACAAGGCGTTCCCTACAAGAAAATCTGTTATAAATTACTTTAAATTCCTGATTTGATTTAAATTCCTGATTTAAATTCCTGATTCATATTTTAATATCTTGAATTTCCATTGGTTTTAACAAAGATATTATAACTATAACACACACAAAATGTTATCTTGTCCCTGATTTCTGACTAACTGCTTAAATTCTGTGCAGCTGTACTATTCTGTGGAAGACCTTCCAACACGTGTAGAATGTTGTACGTCTAGAGGGATGAGAGAATATGGTGCTAGTCTTAAAATCCTGTGCATGAATAAGTCCCACTGTGTTCAATGGGGCTTTCTCTCTAGTACATGTGCTTAGGATTGCAGCCTAACTGTGCTTAAGCCTAAGGGTCTTATATGAAAGTAGAAGATAAACTGGTTATTTCGAATGGATATTTGACATTCAGCCCTACCCATACACCCCAACAAGACCATTGCTTCTTTGTCCTTGTTGTCCCATTATGGTTACAAGGTCACAATGTTGTGATGATGCTAGATGTCATAACTGTCAATGTTCCCCTATCAGGGTCTAGATCCTATAGCTAGCAATGCTTATTTTATTTATTTATTTATTTATTTATTACATTTGTATACCGCCCCATAGCCGAAGCTCTCTGGGCGGTTTACATAGGATTAAAAACAATTAAAACAATATACAAAAATTAAAACAGCAAAAACATACAACATACACACAATCTGTACATTTAAAAACCACTTCAACACTTCAAAAAACTACAAAAACAAAACAAAACAAACCCAGGCTCCTCAGATATTGCCAAATGCCTGAGAGAAGAGGAAAGTCTTGACCTGGCGCCGAAAAGATAACAATGTTGGCGCCAGGCGGGCCTCGTCGGGGAGATCGTTCCACAATTGGGGAGCCACCACAGAGAAGGCCCTCTCTCTTGTTGCCGACCTCCGAGCTTCCCTCGGAGGAGGCACTCGGAGGAGGGCCTTAGATGTTGAACGTAGTGTTCGGGTAGGTTCATGTCGGGAAAGGCGTTCCATCAGGTATTGTGGTCCCAAGCCATGTAAGGCTTTATAGGTTAAAACCAGCACCTTGAACCGGGCTCGGAAACATACAGGCAGCCAATGCAAGCGGGCCAGAGTAGGTCTTATATGTTCGAACCTACTGCTTCCAGTTATCAATCTGGCCGCTGCATTTTGCACAAGCTGCAGCTTCCGAACCACCTTCAAAGGCAGCCCCACGTAGAGTGCATTGCAGTAATCTAACTTGGAGGTTACCAGAGCATGGACAACTGAAGCCAGGTTATCCCTGTCCAGATAGGGACGTAGCTGGGCCACCAACCGAAGTTGGTAGAAGGCACTCCGTGCCACTGAGGCCACCTGCGCCTCAAGTGACAAAGATGGTTCTAGGAGAACCCCCAAGCTACGAACCCGCTCCTTCAAGGGGAGTGCAACCCCATCCAGAACAGGTTGAACACCCTCCATCCGGTCAGCGGAACCACCCACCAACAGCGTCTCAGTCTTGTCTGGATTGAGTTTCAGTTTATTAGCCCTCATCCAGTCCATTGTCACAGCCAGGCACTGGTTCAGCACATCCACAGCCTCACCTGATGAAGATGAAAAGGAGAAATAGAGCTGCGTGTCATCAGCGTACTGATGACAACGCACTCCAAAACTCCGGATGACTGCACTCAACGGTTTCATGTAGATATTGAACAGCATGGGGGACAAAACTGACCCCTGCGGAACCCCATACTGGAGAATCCACGGGGCCGAGCAATGTTCCCCAAGCACCACCTTCTGGAGCCGACCCACCAAGTAGGAGCGGAACCACTGCAATGCAGTGCCTCCCACTCCCAACTCAGCCAGTCGTCCCAGAAGGATACCATGGTCGATGGTATCGAAAGCCGCTGAGAGATCAAGGAGAATCAACAGAGTCACACTCCCCCTGTCTTTCTCCCGACATAGGTCATCATACAGGGCGACCAAGGCTGTTTCCGTACCAAAACCAGGCCTGAAACCCGACTGAAATGGATCCAGATAATCAGTCTCATCCAAGAGTGCCTGGAGCTGGCTCGCAACCACCCGCTCCAGGACCTTGCCCAGGAATGGAACATTTGCTACTGGCCTGTAGTTATTAAGATTTTCAGGGTCCAGGGAAGATTTCTTTAGGAGTGGTCTCACTGCCGCCTCTTTCAGGAGGCCTGGGACCACTCCCTCTTGCAAAGAGGCATTAATCACTTCCCTGGCCCAGCCAGTTGTTCCATCCCTGCTAGCTTTTATTAGCCAAGAGGGGCAAGGATCCAATATGGAAGTGGTTGCACGAACCTGTCCAAGCACCTTGTCAACATCCTCGAGCTGCACCAACTGAAACTCATCCAAGAAAACAGGACACGCCTGTGCTCT